>CM053144.1:82844170-87844170 GCA_028571685.1 Heterohyrax brucei | reverse complement strand
CCTAATGCAAGAAATTCGATGCTAGGTACTATTGGAGGACCCTCTCCCAAAGAAGGTCCCATATTTAACCAGCAATTTGGAGAAAAGGCCAGGCTTTTATACTGCAGTGGTACCATTACTTCCTTAGATTCTCCTGCTCCTTAAAGTGTGGTAAGAAATGATCTTCATATGTTCAGGACACTGCTTGTAGTATACTCAAACCTATTTTACTGGTCAGATTTGACTAGGCTATGCTTCGAAAGAAAGAAAATCTACAACGTCCATAGCTGTTTCTTGGTTACGCTGCATGTCCAGTTCCAGCCAGATCTTCATCACAGACACGTCTGGACCCAGGCTGATGCAATACTTCCAGGCACCATACAGAGGGAAATAAAGAGACCTGAGAGTCTCCCTCATCAACTCTGAAATCTTCTGATATGGAAAAAGCATGTGACAAGGCCACACCTGAACTTCAAAGGGGAATAAAAAAAATTCCACCATGTACCCAGAAAGAGAATCAGATATATCTGATCAATCATGTAACGACTTCCATAAATGACAATCATACTACATTACCCACAAACTTGCCCATACAGACCTCTCAATCTCTTCTTTAGTGTGGAAGCCATTGTGTGCAGTCTCCACAGATTTCCAATAACTCCAACGTGGGCATTGTCTGCTGATAATGGGCTTGTGTCCACAGGCATAGAGGACATCCCCAATACTATCACCTTCAGGAATCTCGATGCTTCTAGATTAGCCAATCTCTGCTGCTCTCAGTTCAGGCTTTCTTTCCCCTACCAGAGTCTGGGTGAAGATAACTTCTGGTTGTCTGCAAATTCTTTCAGCTCATCTCAGTTTTTAAAGAGCTTTAAGAAGTCTTTAACTATCACCTCCTATCCACACTCACCAAGTGCCCTAGGCAAAGAGCTCTGAAATAAGAATTATGACTTGACATATTTTATAAGACAGAAATGGGGAAAATGCCTTCAGCAGTGAGAAGAAAAACACAAATTGTATTATCACATAAAGGATGTTTCAAAATGTCATGTTTAAAGCATAAGTTGGTGAGAAACCATAGTATCTACTGAACCATCTAAACTTTGTGCATAGAGGAGATGATCTGGACAAGCCAAGAGGCAGAACCAAGAGCCTTTGAGACAAAAGCAGAGGCCACAGTGATAGCAGAGAAACTTTGTGGTGAAGGGTTCGGGGACTTGGCCAGTGGCACATAGGCTGTTCCCCATTCTGATATGATGGGTTGGGAATTCCGGTATGATGAGTTAGGAGGGGTGATTTCTCCAATTTAGTCTGGTCCTTTGGACAGTTATCACTAAAAGAGTAGTCCCTAACTTATGACATACTGGAGTTGAAACAGACTGCACTTAATGACAGCTTTTTAATATACATCTTATCATTACTATGTACTACATACAATGTTGCTGTGTACATACAATGTGGTATTGTGTAACTTAATGGAGCTATTATTCCCAGATGTTCACAGCTAGATGTTCAAAGGTAGTATTTACAAAGGTACTACTAAAACAATAATAAAAAAAGCTTAAAAAATAGTGATTTAACTTCTGTCAGAATGCCCTCATGACAGAGTTTTTAAAATAGCACCCCGTCATAAGTCTGGAGCTACTTATACTGTTTTTAATAGCAGAAAGGGATCTGGATTGGATGCATTAAACTGAAACGTCTGTGGAATAAACAACATAAAAACATCTAATAAGAATGGATTGGACTTGGCGATGGAGAGTGACCATATATTGGATGTACTTTATGGTTCTGTGCATCTATAGGATATCATCCTGCGGACCTCTGGCTGGAGGAAGGAGAGTGGGTGGGTGGGGGGGAAGGAGACTATTGGGAGGATGAAACATGTATGGAGCAGAGAGGAACAGTGTGCTGTCACCGGACAGGGAGAGCAGTGGAAGCTGCACATAGGTGGGCATGTAAATTTATACGGGAATGTACATTTTCACTCAGTCATTAAAAAAAAAAGAATCAAAATATATTAATGAGGGACTGAGGAAAGATACTCGAGTTTAATCAGTGTATATGTGATTGGTAAAACTGTAGAGAAGACGAAACTTCTCAGAGAGAGTGAGAGGGCCTAGAAAGCTCATGTTGCCTTTACCTTGACAGAAAAAAGAACAAAAATAACAAAGATTCATTTGCCAAGTAACCACTGTAATGACTGTATCTTTTCCTTTTGACATTCACCAGTTAAATCATCTTTCCTCTGCCAAACGGGCATTTCTTTCTATCTCTGTTTGCTAAATATCTTCATACCATATGTAAATAAACAGTATAGAGGACCAATGATGCTACTACTTAAAGCATCATCTAGACAGCAATTACTATTATGTGCAGGGATTTTGTAAATGCTTTATGTACAATTGACATAAATCCTCAAGAAGACCTCCTTACAGTACGGAGCATTATCCTCCTTTTTGTGTATGCATGTGTGAAGGCCTGAGGAGAAAATTTGAGATTAAAGAGTTTAGTAGTATAAAAAAGTAGATACAGGATTTAAATTTAAGTATTTTTAAGTTGCATAACATCTTACATGCTAGGTTAACCATCAGATGACAACACTGATGCTTTTTAAAAATTATTTAGAAATACTAAGGAACCTGATGCACAGTAGTTAAAAGTTAGGGATGCTAACCAAAAAAGTCAGCAGTTTGAATCCATGAGCAGCTCCTTAGAAACTCTATGAAGTAGCTTCACTCTATTCTATAGGATCCTAATGAACGGGATTGACTTGATGGCAATGAGTTTAGTTTCTCTCTCTGTCTCTCTCCCTCTCCCTCTCCTTCTCTCTCTTTGATTAGCAATATTAAACACTGAATAGTATAACTCAAAGATCTGCTTCAAGGCACACAACATATTTAGGCTCTCAAAATGTACATAACTCTGAAAGCCATAAGAGAGAACAGTCACATACAAAAGAGCCCCAGTAATTAAGTGCTAATTTCTCCTCAGGAATACTGGAACCCAGAAGAGAATGGAACGAAATAATAAAGAGCTGCAAAAAAAAAAAAAAAAGTCAGACAAATATACTACACTTAGAGAAACTAGCCTTCAAGAACAGGAGGGCAATTAAAATATTCCTAAATAAACAGAACCACAGAGTTCATACCCACCACCGCCTGTCTACAAAAAATGATAGTGTTAGATCTATAAAAGGAAAGAACACTAGAAAGTAAATTAATGTTATACATAAAAAGAAAATTTCCTAACAAAGAGAAGTGTACAGATAAGTATAAAAGCTAGTATTAAGGTATTCATGCTTAATAATTCGAATTGTGTTATCCTTTGTGTTTAATAATAAATGTATAAGAAGCAAGGATAAAATTATGTTAGAGTACTTGAAATACACACACAACGATAAAAACAACAAAACGAGAGAGGGGAATGGTACAGATAGGCAATTTCTTTTATGTTACTTATGTTGGTACCAACTTACCACAGAAGTTATAAGCTAAATGTAATATTCACAGCAATCACTAAGAAAATTTCTAAAAACCATACACATCAGGAAGGAAAAAGGAACCAAAATAATTCACTATACTAAACCAACAAAACACAAAACCAAGCAGTAGTAAAGGACAAAGACAAAGAATGCTTAAGACACAAAAAACAATTTAAAAAACATGAAAGAAGTCACTTCTTTATTATTTTTTATCTTGTTTTAAGTCAAAGTTTACAGTTTAAGTCAATTTCTCATACAAAAACTTATATGCACTTTGTTACGTGATCCTATCTCCTCTCCCCACACTGTGACAGCACACTCCTCCCCTTCGCCCCCAAATTTCCATATCCATTCAGTTAGCTCCTGTCCCTTTTTCTTCTCAGCTCACCGACAGACAGAAGCTGCCTAGTCAGTCTTCACCAGTGTCATTTTATGTCATAGACCAGTTCAATCTTTGTCTGAGGAGTTGGCTTTGGGAATAGTTTCAGTCTGGGGCTAACAGAGTCTAGAGGCCATGTCTCCAAGGGATTCTCTGGTCTGTCAGAACTTCAAGTCTTATATTTTTACCAGAGTTTGAGTTCTATACCCCACATTTCTCTCACTCCATCACACAGTTTCTGTTAAGTTCCCTAGGGGTGGGGAATCATTGGCGGTAGCTGGGCACCATCTATTTCTTCAAGTCACAAGTTGATGTAGTCTGTAGTTTACGAGGCCCTATCAGTCCTTGAGCTCGTATTTTCCTTAAGTCTTCAATGTTCATCATTCTCTTTGCTCCAGATAGGTTGAGACCAACTGATGCTTCTAAGGTGTATGTTTGCTTGCTTTTAAGATTCCAAACGCTATTCACCAGACTGAAGAATGCTGAGCCTTTTTTTAATAAACTTTGTTATGCCAATTGACCTAGATGTCCCCTGAATCCATGGTCCCCTGCCCTTGCTTCTCTGTACCTCAAAGTGTTTGGTCGTATTTAGCTAAGTTTTTGGTCAAGCCCAGTTGTACCAACAGTAAGTCACCTCTTACTGGTAACTACATGGAGGTAAATGGACTAAATGCTCCAATCAAGAGACAGAGAGTGGCAGACTGGATGTAAAAAACATGCTCCAACTATATACTGTGTGAGAGACACCTTGGATCCAAAGACACATAGGTTTAAACTGAAAAGTAGGATGCAGAACATTTTCTTAAAAAACCTGTTGCATCAATTGACCTAGATGTCCCCTGAAACAACAGTCCCCATGCGCCTATCCCAGGCACCCTGTCTTTTGAAGCTTAGGAAACTGCTTAAATTTGGGGTTAGTCCAGTTGTGCTGACCTCCCTTCTACTGTATGCTGTCCTTTCCTTTACCTAACCTAATTCCTGTCTATTATCTAACCAGTGAATACCCCTCTTCCTTCCTTTCCATTGCAAATGAAGCATTTCACACGGCATCACATCTTCCAGATTCTTTCAAGCTGCGAGATGTTTCTCAAGATTATCATTATGTCTTTATCACTATGTAGTGCTCCATTGTGTGACTATACCATAGTTTGTCCATGCATCTGCTGATGTGCACCTAGATTGATTCCATCTTTTTGCTGTTGTGGATAGTGCTGCAATAAACATTGACAGACATGTCTATTCTTGTGACAGTCCCTATTTCTCTAGGATATATTCCAAGAAGTGGAATTCCTGGACAGTGTGGTATTTGGTTTCTACTTACCTACAGTAACAATATGAGAGTCAGAAATAGGAGGAAGATATGGAATGTGTTGTTAATTGCCTCCATAAGTAATTGCCTCCTTTGCCATGAGACCAGAAGATCTGGATAGTGGCCAGCTACTGTTAACGTACACTTTGATCAAAGATATGAGAATACTGATCAAATGGGAGAAATTTTACAACAGAATTTCAAACTTTCATTAACTCTAGACTTCTGGAACCACGGAGAGTAGACTTCCTGAAGCTACTGTCCTGAGATAATCTTTAAACCTTAAGTTGACATATTTCCTGAAATATTATTAAAATCAAACAATAACTTGGCTTAACTAAAAAAAAGCTTTGCTTTGAGCATTGTGCTCTTTTAAGAACTATCTATATGAGATCAAATGGACATCAGCAACTCAAAAGGTTAGATAAGAAACTTAGGGGAGGTGAGTTTATGTTAATGAGGGAAGAACAACTCAGAAGAAGAAGGTGAGAATGGCTGCACAACCTGAAATCAGTGCCACTAAACTGAACATGTAGAAAGTTTGAATGGGCATGTATTGCTGTATATATTCTCAACAATGAAATAAACAAATTTTTTTGAAAAAAATTGAATGTGATTATACTTAATTATTCAGAGGTGAATTATGATCGAAGTCAAGAGCTTTTGATTTTTCTTTCAATCTTGCTATCAAAAGATCATGTGGACAAAAAAACCCTTAGATTTTATCATATATATGAAATATATAAAGGATCTTTTTTTCTAGTTTGAATACCTTTATGTTCTCACACTTACATTAATTCCTCATATACTGAGTGTTTAGGCTGGTACACTGGGCATCAGTCCTATCACCAATAATAGTTAAGCTAGAAATTTATGAAATTTATAAATGCTTTATTGTACCTGCTATCTGGCAGTGTTCATAAACCCTGATATTTTAGGGATGAGCAAACAATTAGTAAAAGCCAAAGCCAAGTGCCGTCGAGTCGGATCCAACTAAAGAATATGTAATTTAGTATTTTTGTATGTGGCTAGCCTGAAACTAAAACGTGGAACTTGATATATTATCTTTGTTGAGAAAAATATAAAAGCAATAAATTGCCTGTCAGTGAATGGGCAATAAGAACTTGGCTCAATTTTTGCATGTTTCTCATATTAAGGCAAGAGTAATTCAACGAAAGAGAGTAGTTCAGTGAGAGCATTCTAGCCCTGTATGGAGGACCCTAGTTCAGTCCATGATAACGCACCTCAGAGCTCACCCACCACTTGTCTCTCCGTGGAGGCTAGCCTGTTGCTATGATGCTAAACAGGTGTCAGCAAAGCTCCACAACTGAGAAAGACTAAGACCTGGACTGGGCATTTTTGGTTCAGTTGCCATGGGTGTGTTGTGGGGGAGGTGCTGGTTTGGGGACTACCCAAGAAAACAACTCATTTAAATGAGAATTGCCAGTTTTTTACACTGACAGAACTTTCCATTTGTTTGAGAGACAGATTTGTTCACTCACATGCTACTTGACCCTCACTGTCTTTTCTGATGCAGTGTAGTTGAAAAGTGGGGGGAAACAAATTTGATTAAAAAAACTACTTGGAGATAAAAGACTGTCATAAATTGGTACTAACAGCAACTAACAACAATACCAATGCTTGTATCAGAGCTTCTTCCACATCAACTTTAAATACAGATGAGAAAACAAATGCATCAAAGCCAGTAGTTAAGTAGTCCATTCACTGAGAGCTGCTCTTGCTTTATTTAGACCTGACCTAAATCCTTTATTATGGCCACACTCTACTGAACTAAATCACATATGTTTGCAACAGAATTATCTCTTACTGAAAGTTCTGATAGATTATTTTAATGGGATCTATGTTTTTGAGCTAATTAAAAAAGTGGCCAGCAAATAACCACTCTCCTCTTTGGGCCATCTAATTAAATCACAGTGAGCCAACCCGAACTGTGTTATCTTTGTTTCTACTCATGCTATACAGAGAGAATCTTATTCCCCTTCCTACCAATATTATTGACTTCTGGTATTACATAATTGTTTTTATTTATAATGATAAAGCTTTGTTATGCTACCATATTCACTGGGGTTTTTCACTTTTTCTAAAAACAGCACACCCAGGTCGTCGAGTACATACCATTCTGCACTACTGCATGTAACCTTCAACGGCTTAAATGGGCATTTAAGAATGTTTCACCTCATCTGTCTATAGCAGTGCTGACAAATTACTTCAGAACAGATTTTAACTGTTAGCACATTTACTTCCTGGATGTTCACTTGTAAAGAAATCTCTTAGACTTGGAAGTATAAGACTGACAGACTGTAGAGAAGAAAAATGTCTATATTTTTCCTATCAATTAAACACATTTGATTTGAGAGTCAATGTCTTTAGTGAAGTCTTTCAGAGCTGTTAAGTATTGTTCATGTTTCTTCAATTACTCTCATAAAGCATTTAAAACTCCACAGGGAGAAATTGTGCTCACAATGTCATTGGTTACAGACTTCCCAGTGTTAATACTTCTACTCTTTATAAATATCCCCTTTGGTAAATATCCGTTCTGAACAAAAGAGTGGGTTAGGACTTTTTAAGTCATTTGTAGAAAACAGACATGGATCTCAAACTTCCAGCATCCATCAGAATCACCTGGCAGATGTGTTAAACCCACCTTTAATTGTGCATCACCTTTAATTTCTGATTCAGAATTCTGGGGTGGGGCCCATAAATTTGCAAATCTAACAAGTTCTCAGGAGATGCTGAAGCTGAGCAGCTGATCCAGGAGCTATACTTTGAGAACCATTGGTATTGAGTATAAAATGATTCACTTATATTTTTAGGTTAAAAAGTATTCAATACTTACTAAGTTTTTATTCATTGTTTTAAGTGAAACACAATTCCAGTCAGTTTCTCATATAAGAATTCATTACACAAACTTTGCCATATGACCCTATCTGCTCTTGCCACACTGTGACAACACATTCCTCCCCGCTCTCATGCCCATTTAGACAGCTCCTGTCACCCTCTACCTTTTCATGTGGACTCCAAACAGGAGCTGCTCAGTTAGTCTCCTGTACACACCCGACTCAAGAAGCACACACTTCACTGGTATCATTTTATGTCTTACAGACCAGTTCAGTCTTTGAGGAGTTGGCTTCTGGAATGGTTTCAGTTCTGGGCTAATAGAGTCTGGGGGTCAGGTCTTCCAGAGAACCTTGTCTGTCATATCATCAAGTCTCGTCTTTTTATGGTGGTGGTCAGGCACCAACCACCTAGTTCTTCCAGTCTAATGTTGACGTCATCTCTAGTAGATGTGGTCCTTCCTGTCTGCTGGGCTCACACTTCCCTTGTGTCTTTGATACTGTTCTTTTTCCTTTGTTCCTGGTGGGTTGGGAACAAGTGTTGCCTCTTAGATGGCTGCTTGCTCGCTTTTAAGACCCCAGATTCCACTCACCAAAGTAGTTGGCAGACTATTTTAATCAACTTTGTCACACCAGTGGACCTACATGTCCCCTGAAACCACAGTCTGCAGAACCCCGCGCCTGCTCCTCTGTCATGTGAACTGTTTTAAAATACTTCTAAGGTTTGAGTTTAGTCCATTTGTCCTGGCTTCTCCTTTGCTATGTCTTGTCTCTCCCGTCACCTAAAATAATTCTTGTCCATTATGTAATTAGTGAATACCCCTCTACCTCTCGCCCTGCTGAGGATGTTTTCTTCTGTGTTTAAAATGATTGAATCTTTATAGCACAGGTCTTACAGAGTATTTGTTCTTTTGTGATTGTCTAATTTCACTCAGCATAACGCCTTCTAGATTTTCTATATTATGAGATGTTTCCCAAACTCAGTGTTGTTTTTTATCCTCGCACAATGTTCCATCATGTGAATATATCATAGTTCATCCATTCTTCTGTCTGGGTTGATTCCATCTTTTTGCTATTGACTACACTGATTCTTTTTCTAATGTTGAACCATCCCTGCATCCCTGGTATGAATCCCACTTGGTCATGGTGAGTTATTATTTTTCTTATATGTTGCTGAATTCTATTGGCTAGAATTTTGTTGAAGGTTTTAGTTCATGACAGATACTGGTCTGTAATTTTCCATTTCTGAGCTGTCTTTATCTGGTTTGGGTACCAGCATTATGTGGGTTTTACAGAATGAGTTTGGGAGTATTCCATCATCTTTTATTCTCTGAAATACCTTTAGAAATAGCCATGTTAACTCCTCTCTGAAAATTTGGTAGCATTCTCCAGTGAAGCTATCAGGACAAGAGCTTTTTTTTTTGTTTTTTGGTTGGGAGTTTTTACTTACCTTTCCAATCTCTTCTTTTCTGATGGGTTTATTTAGTTGTTCTACCTCTGTTTGTGTTACTTTAGGTAGGTAGTGTCCTTCTAGAGTATTCAATACTCTTTAATTTTGTATAGCAGAATACTCAGAATGTGTTGTGTGCTTCTCACAACAAAGACCCATAAAAACAAATGAATTGGATACATATGACAATCTTGGAACCCTAAGCATCAAAGTCAAAGCTGATGAATCAGAGTGAGTGACCGGTGGAAGGAGAGATAATTCAAAAACAGCAGAAAGGGAGAATTATCAATTGCTGGCATCCTGCTAGCTGACTCTGTGTGCTGTGGAATATGGAGGTAAGCAGGAGCCTCCTAAGTCAAAACCCACCCACCTGTTGCAGGTAAGTGGAAACAATACTGCACACACCTCCAGAACCAAACAGGATAACACCAGACACATGAAAGTTAAGTACATGCTCCCAAACCACAGGCCATATCACAGCCCTGTCACTCCCTGAGTTATTCAAGCCAAGGAACACTGCCTTCCCCATGTTTACCATCTGACCCATGTAACACTAGCCCTGCTCAATCACACACTCTAAGCTGGGAACTTACTGCCCTACTCTGGAGCCACCCAGGCCTTCACCCAGCCACAGGCTGAGGAGGTACGTGGGCCTACAACGACCTCCACCCCTCCAATCACTCTCATCAGTGCCTTGCTGGCTGACTTGGTCTAGCACCCACACACTGGCAAAGGTAGGCAGAGTTCTCAGCTGAAGTCCATTTTCACCAATAGCAGCCAGGTAAGAGCTGCAGATTTGTGACATCTGATACTATCCTGCCTTCTAAAAAGGTACCTCAACCACACTGGGGACCCGAAGGCCAGCAGTATCAACCACTCCATCCAGCTGCCTACAACAGAGGTCTGAGAATACAGTAGTGTGCCCATAATTCCTGTAGTCAATGCTTCTAGGTGCCCTGGCTGCCTGCTTACCACACCACGAGCTCTAGTGGACAGAGGCATGCTCTACATCTAGAAAATATAAATCATAGTGAACAACTCCCAAACACTAGAAAAAAAACTGAGTAACTTGGATTGCCTAAAATTAAACATTTATGCTCTTCAAAAGATTAAAAAGAGAACCTATAGACTTGGAAAAAATTTTGTCTACAACATATCTGATGAGAGTTTAGTCTTTAACCAGTAAGACACCCAAACCCACTGCCTTTGAGTCAATTTCAACCCATAAAGACACGATAGGATAAAGTAGAACTGTCCCATAGAGTTTCCAAGGAGCATCTGGTAGATCTGAACTGCCAGTATTAGGGGTTAGCACCATATTAGCACTTAACCATGGCATCAGCAGGGTTTTCCTAATCTCTAAATCATACAAAATACTTCAATGTCAATTACAAAAGGACAAATAATCTAATAAAGAAAGGGCGAAAGCCAGGAACAGACCCTTCACAGAGAAGATGGATGCATGAGGAAATGCTGGTGATCATTAGCAAAGTCGAGAAATGAAAATCAAAACTACAATGAGATACCATCTCACCCTAACAATGCTGACATTCTTTAAATAAAATAAAAATAAATTGGAGGTGTTGCAGTGAGATTGAAACCCTTATGCTCTGCTGGTGGGTATGTAAACTAGTATAACAATTTTGGAAAATAATACAGGGATTCCTTAGAAAGCTAGAAACTGAAATACCTAGTGATCCAGCAATCCCATTCCTAGGAATACATCCTGGGGAGATAAAAGCTGTCACATGAATAGACATAGGCACATCTTTGTTCACGGCAGTACTATTCACAAGAACAAAATGACGGAAACAGCCTACTCGCCAATCAACAGGTGAATGCGTAACAAATTACGGTACTTGTACCACCCAATGACACAGAAGAGTGATGAATCTGTGAGTCATCTCACAATGTGGATGAATCCAGAGGGCATTATGCTGGATGAAATAAGTGAAGCACAGAAGGGCAAATACTGGATGAGACCCCTGGTATAATAACTCAAGAAAAGCACACTGTTACACGGGTGGGGACGGAGGGGTCTTACTTCCAGCCCAGGGAACGCGTCCATCTCTGAAGCCCCCTCAGATAACAGCGCAGAGAAGGCAGGGAGAAGGTGAATGAGAGAATTTTTTTCCCCAGGTGTATTTGGCGTCCGTGAGGTAGCGCGGACAGACGTGACTTACCCCTGGCGGGGGAATGCTCCTTCTCGGCCCCGAGGGGACCCCGCCGCCGAGCCCCGCGGGCCGCTCGGCCAGGGCGCCCGTGGTCGCCGGCTCTCCGCCGCTCCAACGGCGCCTCTCCCTCTGCCACTGGCTTTCCTGCCTCGGCTTCGCGTTGGAGGTTCGGGGCTCCTGGACGCTCACAGACAATCCCCTCCTCTGCGTTCTCTCAGGCCGGCGCTGTCGGCGGGACCCCCGGAAGCCCCTGCCCGCTCCGCCAGCTTGGCCCTGCTGTCTGCTGGCTTTTCTCTCAGAGGTGGTGTTCGAAACCCTTTTATAAAGGTAGTTAACGAGGGTAATTAACGTCTACTTGTTACTTCTTCGTACAAGTGTATGAAAATTCCTGCTTTAGGACTTTACAGTGAAAACCTTATAGATACCATGGTGTCTTGAGTAATCAATGGCATTGCACACATTCTCCTAGCTTCTCTCCGTTTCCCAGATGTTTCTTTTTCTGCATTATACAAGGAAACACTCAATACATAATGATAACAGTACATAATGATAGAGAAGATAGAACTTGAACTTACTTTTAAATAGAAGTCTAGTTGAAGATAAAAGTGAATGCAAAGCTCAGAGAACGTAAGACGGAGGAAATAAGTTTTCCTGGAGTATTGGTTTTGTGGGGTAGAAAGGAGTGCCAAAATTTAAGGCCAAATTAGCCTCTTGTCATAGTGATGGGCAGCACTTATAAAAGGCCACCCTTGGTGGTTTCCAGAAAGTCAAATGTTGTTTAAAAAGTTGTTCGAATCTCCAGCTCTGCTACTTTATTTCATTTTCTCCTTCCCAGGCAAAATTCCCCTCCAGGGGAGAGTTATTTCTTTTCACCCTATGAATGCATTTATGAAGGAGTTTTCCAAAGACATTGTAAGGGAAATATCATCAAATTGGTTGAGAGTAAGTAAAAGAGCTTTCGTGGATTTTCTGACTGAAGAATATGTACTGGTTTTAAGTAAATGTGAACAGGTGGGCTGAAGTAGGCTTCATTTAATCAGTGCTATTTTCCCTGAAGAAGGTAAATCATAAAATATAATCAGTTTCCAAAAGCACATAGATTGCACTGCAACTAGTTTATAGCAATTGTCCACCAATGTCCTAAGGCAGAGGGATATGACCCTTCAGAAAAAGAATACCAAAGAACCAAGTTTTCTTCCATTACAAAGAAAGAAGGCAGGTGACATCAAAAGTGCTTGCTGAAAGAGAAAATATTCTTTTAAGAGGCTGAAATACAACAGACATGCTCAGCATACCATGGTTTATTCTTGCCTGATATTTTCCATTTGTCAAAAGTATGTATTGATCACATAGCCTGTGCCCAATGCTCTACTCTTTTCATCTTAAGATCAAAATAAGATCAATCACCTGTAAAGAATGGGAACATTTCCTGGCAGCCAAAAGGAGGGTTGTAACTGTATTGGTTTTCTATTGCAGCATAATAAATTATCACACATTTGCCAGCTTAAAACAACACACATTTACTGTTTCACAGTTTTGCTGTTTTAAGACTCTGCATACAGCTTAGTTGGATCCTCTGTTCAGAGTCTCAAGAAACTAAAATCTAAATGTTGTCCAGGTTGCATTCTCATCCAGAAGATAAGCTAGGAAAGATCCTCTTCCAAGCTCCCTCGGGTGGAAATTATCTCCTTGTGGTTGTAGGACTGAGGTTCCTGTTTTGCTTCTGCTGAGCTTGGGCCACTCTCAGCTCCCCTAGACAGATGAAGAGGGTGTCTGATCAGGGGTTGGTAGTAGTCAAGCATGGAGTGTTAAAATCCCAAGAAAGATGAGGAAAGTATCTGTGACAGATATGGGAAATGATCCTGTTTATACTGTAATGTGTTGAGGAACTAGAATTTCTCACTGCCAGGAGGGAGGTATAAATATGAAAATGAAGAAAACTATAACAAATCCTGTGAATTGAAATTGGACTTTTCAGTGTGAATTTGATGCTTACGTGTTGGATTCCAAATATCATTGGTGCTAAAAAGAACCAGGGCTTCCTGAAAACCTGGCTGATTCCGGTGGCAGAACAGTAAACGTATGAGCCCAGAACAAGAAGAATCAGCAAAGAAAGTCAGCAAAGAATGCTGGGGTCAGAAGAACACAGAAACCAGCTTGAAATGGTTCCTTTTGGTGACATCAGGACAATTAAAGTATCAAAATAAATGAACATATAAATATGTAAACTAATATATGAAAACATAAACCTGTTGTCACCAAGTCGATTGCTCCTCATTGAGACTCTAAGACACAGTAGAACTGCTTCATAGGGTTTCTAAGAAGTGCCTAGTGGGTTCAAACTGCCAAGCTTTTGGTTAGCACCCTAGCTCATAACCACTGTGCCATCATTAATTATTTCTTACGGTAGAAAGTCATGCAATACCTATAGAAGAAGTTATAGCATTGGAAAACAGCTGTCGTAAATATTATAGCAACTGATTCAGGTTAAGAATCATCAATGGATGCTAAAAATAGTGGGTAAAACTGTGATGAGAAAATAATCTCAAAATATTATTGTATGAACAACAATAATAATAACAAACTTATTAGTTGCAAAAGAAAAAACACTATGCTTAAACTGGAGACTTGTAGCAGAATCTGGCCTAAATCAAGTAGCCAAATTAGCATCACCAGTGTTTGGTACAAAGCCCAAAATAGCATTGAATGAAACAAAGCACAAGTCCATTCTCTGAAGCTAATCATGAGGACACATAAGGAGAAAAAGTACAAACGGAGGCTCTTCAAAAGTGTCTTCAAAATGTAAAGGTGGCAAAAGTTGGTGGGAGGAGTCAAGGGTCATGATAACTAACACTATGCCACTGGTGATCTTTACTTGGGTATTTTCACTATAGAGTTTATTACTGGATAGCTGACAAAACTAGAGTGACATCTATGGAATATTTGGCATTACCGTGTATGAATATCCTTATTTTGGTGGTTGTGTTACAGTATGTCAGAGAAGGCCCTTGTTTTTAGGAAGTACCCTATAAAGAATATGGAAATAATGGGAAATCTTATCCTCAACTTACTCTTTAGAGGGAAAAAAAGTTTTTTTTGGTGCTATTCTTTTAATAAAAGTAGAAACGTATGAGTGGTATTATGGAATAGGCACAAATGTCACATAGAGGAAAAGTGTGAGAGAAGGTGGTGAGTCACTGGTGACATTTAGCATGTGGCCACCACATGTTTTAGTAGGTTTAGTTCATGCTTCAAACCATAGAGAAATGGAATACAGAAGGAAGTACTTGCTCTGACAGTGAAGGAAATCTAGGCAGGTAAACAAAACAGAACCCCAAGGAAAGAGATAAAACTGTAATTCAGTAGACTCAGGAAGGATGAAAGATTTTTGATGCCTGAGGCGGTCAACTCTGTACCAACTTCTGACATCTGAAGGAGAGAGCTCTGAGGGACAGAAGGAAAAGCAATCGTGGTTAACTATGAATAAACTGGAAGCATCAGTGTGAAGAGTAAGTTAAAATAACTTCTGGATAAGACAGAATCTAAGTTCAACATTAATTAATAATAACAGTTGACAATGTTAAGAGAGGACACTTTATTTTCCTTTATATTGATCCCTTCTTTGAATATGACTATTATAACTAATTACATTAAAATTTTTAGTTGAGCCGTGTTCTGAGCTCTGTACTGGACCTTCTAAAGGTTATATGGTCCCTGAATAAAGGAACTTACCATCTGGTAGTGAAAACTAAAACAAACAAAAAATTCAAGTACTTACACACAAAAACACTCTGACTGAGGAGTCAGGTCAGAATGAGGAGAGGGAGAAAGTACGGCAGTTACCCAGTTCTGTGCTGTCTCTCACTTTAGGGACTTTCGTACAGTTCAGATATTCTTCCGTCTTTTTCCTGGTCCTCTATTTATTTTACTAACTTCCACACAGTCATAAGACCCTAGCAGAAGAAATTCTGTTTTATAGACGATAAGATTTTATATGTTTTTGAGCACGGAGTTAGCACAATAAGATTTCTAATTTGCGACTCATTTATTAAGCAGTAGTTTGATGAGTTCTGGGCACATTAGACTTCACTTCTTCCAGGCAGTTTTCCTTGCCACCCCAGTGCATGGCTGAAAATTTCTCTTAGGTGTTTCTCAGCACCCTGTACTTAGAACTACCAAAGCATCTGTCTCACAGTGATGTCTTGCTTGTCTGGATCTCCTGCTAGTCTATGAATGTCTTACCATCAGGCACCATGCTTCACTGACTGTTAGACCTAACTCAATGCCTTGTACATAAAGTAATTATTTGATGAAATGCATATAAACAAAGCATTTGTAAACTCACACGTTTCTTCCACCTGGACAGTTACTCACAGATGAGGTGCACTTTGAACTGGTTATTGAAGGATGAATATGATTTAAAAGATTAACATGATTGAAGGAGGTAAAGGGATTCTAGGCTGAGCTAACAGCATTATGCGAAGACATCTAATGGCAAAATATACTTTGACAATTATCTAGTTTAACTGGTTTGAGAGACTAGTCTAATTGGAATGTACGTTGTTTCATTTCTTGATTAGATATTCTTTTGAAATAAAGATTTACGGTTAGGTTTACAGGATGTAAATGTCATACTTAGAAGTAGAAACTTTACACTGCAGTATTATTGAGCAGGGAATTTTCACTGTCAGGCATCTGATTTTGCATTCATTCATTACCTCAGTAACTGGTTTCTGAGTAATTCCTCTGTTCCAGGTATGGTGTCAGATCCTAGAGATAAAACACAAGAACTCTCATGGGTGATTATTTTGACACACATATATAGACTTCAGAGACAACAAAGAAAACAGTATTTCCAGTAATACTGAAATCGTCTAAGTGAGAAACAGTGAGACTTCTACACTGTCAGGGAAAATCCTTGAAATTATTTTAATAAACATGATAAACCATTACAGATAAAAATAATCACAAAGTACTGTATGTTTGCTTTTTTCTGATGTTACATCAGTTGCCCATACGTGGAGATGGTCTATATGTTGGTGTTAGGTGATCTTTTTACAGAATGATTTTGGGGGATCTCAGTTTATAACCACCCAAACCAAACAACTGTTACCGTTGAGTTGATTCCAATTCACAGAGACCTATAGGACAGAGCAGAACTGCCACATAGTGTTTCCCAGGAGTGGCTGGTGGATTTGAACTGCCAACCTTTTATTTAACAAGCTCTTAACCATAGTGTCACCTGTAATAGTGAGTTTCAGATCTTCCTGAGCTCTTCATATTCAACTAAACTAAGCACATTTTAACAAGAGGCACTTAAAGGGCAGAATCTATTTATTGAGTTTCTGGACAAAAGTAAAAAGATAAACGGTATGTGGCACGAGTTGTTTCTGTCTGTATCCCCTTCATTCTTCAATCACTGGTTCTAGAAGGGGAGGAGTTTGTTTTCCTGGCTTCCTCCTCTCAGGAGGGCTGCGCCCTCTGGTGGAAGAGATGCTAATGGCTCCTTCTGGATGAAGTCTTGGCTTATGCAGGTTGCTTACCTATATATTTTATAAAACCTGGAAGAGCTGGAGGCTTTTGGGACTGGCTCTCGGTGAAGCCCATTTCACGAAGTCTGACTCCATAGTTCTGATTTTTGACCAAGGTTCAGACATTTTGAAATATCTCTCCAGTCCTAGCAATCAAAGTGGCATCAACTTGTACCATTTCTTTTCCCTAAAGGCAGTGGTATCAGGGCAGAGCTTAAACCTCATTGGTCTTTTTCCTTCTAACCAAACCAGAAAACCAAACCCGTTGCTGTTTAGTCGAATCTGACTCATAAGGACCCTGTAGAACTACCCCATAAAACTTCCAAGGAATGCCAGGTGGTAGCTCTCAACCACTTAACCAGGGTCTGCATTTAAGCTTCTGCTGAAAGACAGGGCAGAAACCCTGGTGGGATAAAATGGATAAGTACTACATCTGCTAACCAAAAGGTTGGCAGTTCAAATCCAGTGAACATTCCTTGGAAACTCTATGGAGGAGTTCTACTCTGTCTTATACGGTCGCTATGAGTTGGAATGAACTTGATGACACTGGGTTTGGTTTTGGTGGAAAAACTAGGAGAGGAGTGAGGGAAGAGGGATTAATGTTTATTCAACTAATTTAACTGTATCTATTTTAACTTAGAGAACCATGTTTAATATATTAGATCAGAACATTTCTCTGACTTGGTTTTGCTGGGCAGTATAAAGCAAGCTTTGATTCATAACATGTTTTGTGCTAAACATACTCACTGTCTGATCTTAAACTTTACTTTCAAGAAGAGAAAACCAAACCAATATTCTTACCATCAAAATGTCTCACTGGTTTACTTTTTCTGTCCTTGCTGCAAAGAACAGCATTAAGAAATACTGTCCATTTCCCTAAACTGGAAAAAGTGGCTCTAGATTGACAGCTGCTAGAATTATGGGCAACTGACTAGAACATAATGAGCTGCTGAGGGATCACCTTATTTTTCTTCCCCATTGAAATGAAGACAAACATACCAGAAAATATCAAAGCCATAGTTGGCCTTCCTTTTTCATTTATAGCTGGCCCAGGGGTCAGGAACTGTCTTAGTGCCACAAAATTCATCTGTGCTACCTTGGTGTGCTGCTGTGGTAACTGAGGGCATACTTAAAATCCAGCTGTAAGTATTTCGTAAGCATTAGTTCAACTCTTGTAGTTGAATACTATTAACCCTGATCATTAAAAACAGGTTATTTTTAAGAAGGACATAGAAAAATACAGTATCATTAGAGTTTTAAAAATAATCTAGTGGGAGTGAGGTTTTTTTTTTATAGCAACCAAAATAAAGCACAATTGTGATAACCCTTGAAACTGAAGGTACTAGTTAAAATAGTGATGAAGTAAATAGTGAGAAATCACAAAATGTTTTTTGAAGACTGGTCTCATAGCATATGAATAATTTTTAAAAATGCTTTGTTTCTAGGATAAACAAGAAACCTTCAAAAAAAAAACCTCAGAGTTCTATGAAATATTTTAGTCTTAATAAAGGCTTAAATAAATATTTTAGTCTTAATAAAGGCACAGTGCCCTTGCTCTGTGCTTGCTACATGCCATGGATGGATATCAAGATCTTCGTTATTTTTATATTTATTGACTCATTTAATCCATGCAACAGCCATATGAGTTAGGTAGTATTAATTCTTAACTACTATGCTATCCACATTTTTTTCTGTGATGAGCTTGGAAACTTGTTGCCAGTGTGGGCTGCCAGAAGCCAGTAGCCAAATGGAAAAGAGACTGCAGGAGCATCAGCTGTTGAGAGGTCTAGAGGTGTGTAAGCTGCTACTGCTTTATAGTTCAAGAGGATAGAAATGCAGGAAAGGAAGAAGGAAGATTTGAAAGGCCTCTACTCCACATAATATTCCCTTCTCCCCCAAAAGAGAATTCGATGAAGCTCCCTGGCTAAAAAGAACCATATCTACTGAGATCCAGAAATGGTTTTCTAATACTGAGTGATGAAGAGAAACTTTTCCACCGAGATGTCACCATAGTTTCCTGTTATAAGAATTCTCAAGTCACTGTCCAAGTTAAAGAGGTTGTATACCATTATCTTAGTGAGTTCAAACGGGCAGACTATGCAATGCCTATCTTCTGATTCACAAAGCAATTTTAAATGACTAATTAGTCAGAGTATATGGTGTTTCTCCTTTCCATACTTTATTTAGTTTTAAAATTTTAATTGCCTTGAGTCATCTGAAATTATTTTTTCTTTATTTTATTCTTGAACTAATCTCTATGACCTTTCTTGATCCTCTGAAAATTCCGTACACCTGGGGATGACATGAGTCGGACTCGACGGCACTTGGCTTGGCTTGGGGATGACATTTAGCAGGAATGTACCTATATATCTGACAGATATTCTTCTGTTAGTGCTCATTCTTTCCTATTGTTAATCATAATATTAGCCCTTTGTCTTCTGCTTTGCAAGAACTCTCACCATTCAGAGGTATGGCACAAAAGGGGATATCCTAAAGGTTAAAATTTACATCAGCTACTTTTCTGTCTCCTCATGGTGAAATGGTTAAGCATTTAGCTGCTGACTTCAAGGTTGGCAGTTCGAACACATCTAGAGGCTCTGTGGAAGAAAAACCTGTCCATCTATGTCAGTAAAAGATAACAGTCAAGGAAATCCTAGAAGGCAGTTACATTCTGTCGCGTGGGGTTACTGTGAGTCAAAATCAACTCAGTAGCCCCTAACAACAACAATTATACCAGGATCACAAATTCGACCCATTCCTTAAATATAACCAGTATCATTGATGTGAAAAGACGTATCTCCTCAGAGCTGTCATGCTCAATGGTCACAGACCAATTATGTGATTACAAATTTGACTCACTAAAAACAGCAACAACAACAGATGGCTTCCTTGTGATCATTCGAAGCATTAAGAACCTTAGTGTTGTCAGGGATCTGGGAAGTCAAGATCAACTCCTTTCTTTTAATAGTAAGGACACCAAGACTGGGGCACTTAAGTGAGTCACTCAGTGTCACAGAAACTATTCAGGAAAGAAGCAAGAATGGAAATATCAGATAAATGGAACCTTTTCAGGCCATACCTAAAGAATGTATATTGCTACTTTTTCTCTGATATTTTACCCATTTTTCCAGTTAATATGTACAGAGTACCTACTGTGTGCCAAGATCAGAGAGCTTGACATAATTAACATTTAATTTTTGCAACTTTATGAGATAGGCCATATAATTTCTAGAAAATGATGCACAGAGAGGTTATAACTTGCACGTTTTCACAGGGATTTTTCAGACATGAGATGACACGGTAGATAGTTTAACTTCAGAGTCCATGCTATTAGCTGTTGAGATCTTTTCCTTCTATATTTTGATGAGCCATTTCTTTTGCCTGATCACCTCTGTTTAGTATTCTTTTTGAGAAATGCATTGGCTACTGACTGTAGGTTGCTAGAATACACCTGTGTCTTAGAGAAAACATTTTTAGAGAAAGGAAAATGTATGTGGAAAGGGAAAATACAAAAGCCTTTGTGCAGCAAGGTCTGGTTACACTGGGACTCAAAGTAAGTATGAGGCAGGATTTACTTAGAGAGACTAAATTTACACCTAAGACATGCATAACAGATAGTATTTAAAAGTTATCATCATAGGAATGACAATTGAACTGCAGGCATGGGCAATATAATAACATTCATTTATTCAGCAAATACATACTGAGCAATTCTAGACCTTAGGTTAATGAACAAAATGACAAACATTTTAGCAGTAGAGCTTACCTATCAGTGGGATAAAATACTCAAAGAACAACAAAAAATGTAATAAACAGCTAAATTTGGAGTTTGGTAGACAATGAAAAGTGCTTTGTTAAAAAGAAGGAGCGCTGTTGAGATTTGGTTAAGTGCTACTGCATCTGCTAACCAGTCGGATGTCAGTTCCAATCCCCCAGTAACTCCTTGAAAACTGTATGGGACGGTTGTACTCTGACCTGTAGGGTCTCTATGAGTCAGAATTGACTGAATAACAATTGGTTTTTGGTGGAGGAAGAGTTGTAATTTACATGGAATGAATAGAATATATTTCCTTGAAAAGCTTCCATTTGATTAGATATGTAAAAAGAGAGATGCAGATATTGAAAGTGAAATGGGGGAAGTCAGTACAGTAGCTCTATGACAAGAGCATTATCTGTTATATTCAATGAACAATAGACCAACAAGTGGGACTAGAAAGAGATAGTTAACAGTAGTTGAATAAAAGATCAGAGAGGTGACTAGAGGTCAAATGAGGTAGAGATCTGTTGTTTTTTTATTCTAAAAGAAAAAAAGAGCAGGGGGGGATTCTGAGGAGAGGAAGGACTTTACTTGATTTATATTTAAAAGATCATTCTAATCTGTGCACTGAGAAGTCTAGTGAGGTAGAGTGGAATCTGAGACAGCCATTAGTAGGCTGTTGTAATAATTAAGAGACTTTTACTAGTGTAGCAATAGCAAAGCTAGTCAGAAATGGAAAACTTTTAATGTGGTTTGACAGTACAGACAGGAAAAATTTCTGACAAATAGGTATGTGGCCTGATAGAAAGGGGGAAATAAATGATAGATCCAAATTTCTTTTTAGCTTGAGCATCTGATTTATCATCAAATAAGACGGAAAATTCTAGTGGCATAAGGTTTTTGGAAAGAGTAAAAGTTTATTTTTTACAGTTAGTATCTGAAATCCACATTGAAAGAGATGTCAGGTAGGTAGTTACATATGAGTCCGGAGTTTAGTGAGGGAAGGCTAAGTTGGAGTTCCAAAAAAAAAATCTTTGGAATTTTTTTTTTTTTGCCATGTAAACATTATTGAAAACCTGAGACTGTGGGAGATTACTTAGGGAACGAGTACTGACAGAGATGAAAAGAGGACAAGACTTCCCCTTAGCATACCAACACGAAGGATTTGGGAAGGATAAGGTAAAAGCAGAAGAACCTGAGAATCAGTAATCAGTAAGTTATGACATCTAAAGTGTACAGCATTCTGGAAAACAAGGGGCTAAAGATTGTTGAGGAATTAATCAAGTATGTGGAATTCTGCTATTAGGTCAGGTAAGGTGAAGACAGAACGTTGACCATTGAGTTTAACAACATGAATAACACTGGTGATAATTACAAATCAGTTTCAGGGGAGATAGGGTAAAATCTTGATTGAAGAGAATGACATAGAGAATGGAAGAAGTATAACTGAATAAAATAAGTGTTAACATCTCTGGAGTTTTATTGCAAGGAGGGCAGGCAAATGAGGCTGTAACTCTTAGGGGGACATATTTTATAAATGGAAGATGTTTGTAAGATGCAGGGCTTCGTTCACAGCAGGGAAAACTGTAAAGTGAGAAGAAAAGATTGAACCTTAGGGAAATGGAAGCACTTTATAGTGATAGAGGAAATTAAGCTGGACAATGAGAGCAGAAAAATCAGAGGAAAGAGTTCATGGAAGTCAAGAATGAGATTGACAAAATACTCTTTATTGGTTACAGTCTTGACTTCCATGAACTCTTTCCTCTGATTTTTCCTATTCTCGTAGTTTAGCTTCATTCTTTAGATGGATTTTGGAATAAGTAGGTTGTAATTGGAATATAACTGTGTCCTGGAGGGTATTCTACAAAGCCATACTGTTTTGTGAGTGGTGTGTTTGAGGAAATATATGTTAGCAAAAGAAATCACTTGAGGAAAGCCACCTGACCAATCAAACGTATGCCAACAGGGTGGAGCTATTATGCTGAATTCATTATAACCTGTAAGAATGGATCATCAGTGGCATTGGTAAGGGGGTTAGGGTCACAGACTGAACCAGGTGATATTGTCAGAGCAGATGACTCCAAAAAGACTGCATGTAAATTTTGTGTGCAGTGATTCCGCAGAAATTTATTTTTTTAACAAAATATCCTTGCGGTAACAACCAAAATATTTTTCATAAGCCCAGCTTTACATGTACAAGGCTAAAACTCTATGTTAATTTGCTTTCTGAACCTTCTAATACATTCTGGTCAAACCTGTAATTATTACCCAATTACAACGATGCTTCAAAGCACGTGGTTTCACTGCACTTGCCAGAAGCACGCTCTGGTGTTTGCTTTGCTGCCAGTGTTTTTGTAGTCGCAGATTTTGTCACATTTTCTGGTGTCTGAGCTACAATATTGTGTTAATTAGTATTTTTGAACCTATGTGTTTTTGAAAAGGAAGTAGTAATTAGAGGTAAAGTAATGTGTGGGAATTACGCTTTATAAGTAATATTAGTAAAAAATATTACCACAGACTGTATGGTCTAGTATAGGAGGATGTTCACTGCAGGGGGGGGAGGTAACATCGTGAGTTATTGCATTGGGTGACACCAAACCCCGTAACACCACTGTACAACGTGTTAATGAAGCTCACAGATAATATGAATTTACTTATTTAATTTAGGAACATTCTTCTCTGACTAATGCAAAAGACTTTACCATGGAGCTTTTCTTTTTCTCTCTTCAACCTTCTACAAGCTCTTTGAACACATTTAAATGTAAGTATTTTAATATGTGTTTCCTTAGCTACCATCAAATCCATCCATGCCTCCTAAGAGCATTCTTAGGTCACCGTGATAAAATTACAGGTGCACAAAGAATTTCCCTTAAATCAAATGATTTAGACAAATGTGCTGATGATTAAGCTTATTCTACATTTTGAAGATTCCGCATTAACTTATCACTGGCTAACTTTTATTTCAGTACTAAAGGAACTGTAGATATACCTCATCTACTGCTCATGGATAGTATCTGTGATCTCTTTTAAATGTATGGCCATTTTAGACATCAACCATCCAAGGGACAGACAGGACTTTTGGAAAAGGGAGAGACAAACAGAGTTCAATTCTTCAGGTTTCTTTTCACATGTCTAGGGAAGACACTTAGTCATATTCTTCTGAGGAAGAACTACTAAATAGCATCTATGGGATGAAAATCATCCAAGAAGTAGCACTGTCTGTCCTTTTGTTACTGTATTTGGTTATTAACAATAGACCTGAGAAAGATAAGTTTAGCAAAATAAAAAGAAGTCCACAGGTAGTTGGCTTAGGATATATGTGATCAGTCCAAGATGACACAATGCACAGATTACCTATTCTTCTCCACTGTTTTTCACAAGTGACTTTCATGCTCAAGGTCACCTTGTTGTTATTGATAGTCACCAGTTCCTGTCATCATATAGAATCCTGTCAGCTGAGCTCAGCTCCTAACAAAGAGCTTCCCAGAAGCCTTACTCAAAACTTCCACTCATTCGCCAGACCTTGGTTGTATAGCCGCTCTCTACTTCTAAGAAAGCTGAAAACATAGGGTTTTGCAGCTGGATGCCATGCCATTCCAACAAACTCAGGGCAGTAGCCTTTATCACAGTTGGACTGGAGTATGAGAGCTATCTGAGGCTATTTTTTAAAAATAAATGTTTATTTAACTGTATTAATAACTGCTTTCTTTCAGTTATATCTGAGCTTTTATTTTACTTAACTGTTCCAGATTGGTTTCCACTATTGCTATATTTAATGAGATTTTTAAAAGTGCTGCTGTACGTATCGATGAGTGATCTTCAGATACATTGTTTACATATAAAGTCGATTTTCTTCTTTATTGCTTTGACAATTACTTTCCAGGCCTATTCTGTTAATAACTATTCCCCTACACTTACACTGTTCTCTTAGCAAAATAAATCATTCATTTCATACATAGTCTTCCATACAGTGATTTTCATCTCATTATGCTAAAGACTATTACCACAATAAATTTGTCGAGTTTCTGTGTAATCTGTCTTTCCAAAGTTCAAATGGCTTAGAGTGGTCCAACAATTATGATTATTAATTTAACTTTCCCAGGTTTTTCTTTACAATTTTTTTTTCTAAATACAGGAATATAAAATTGTTTCTACTCACAGGTTTGTACAATTTTAATGATAGTTCCTTTTCTGAGTTCTCTTTTTTCAGATAGTCATATGTTCAACATGATGGAAATTCAATGAAGAGGCAATTTATTTGACTTTCTGTCATGTTAAGGCCAATAATACACACTTAAAAAATGTCCTCTAAAGGAATTTAAAATTCAGTTTTAGACCAACTGTTTCATCTAATTACGAATGTATATTTGAAACCTACTGTGTAACAGAACAGTAATACTATGCAGAAACACAAACACCAAAAATAGCAGTCCTAATTTAATGAGGCATGTAAACAAATAAACAATTAATAAACGCAATGCAGAGTACTGTAACAGGGAGATCGTTTTTGCTCAGTGTCACAGTTCTCTCTGTCTGGAAGAATCAAAGATACTTAGTACTCGTGCTCTTTCAGAATCAACCTCAAGTGTAGTAAAAGATAGATTCCAGAACCATGTTCCTAGAGATTCTGCAGATGATGAACAGATCGTTAGAGAAAACATTGCACAAAAAGAAGAAATATCCAAACGGATTTCAGAGAGTGGCTGAGATTTTTCCTAGAAGAGAGGCCATTAGACAAATATGAGAGTAGATCCAATGACCACTGAAGGCAAGTGTTTCACTGCAGCAAAAATCTCTTTTGTAAAGGGCAGAGTTGACAGGAACAGATTTTAGTGATGGACAGGAATAGGAACACTTGTATATTGTTATCCAAGAGAAGTTGAAATTATCCCATAGGTGAGCATTTCTCACCGTGCTCACTGGCATGTGAGACTCCCTCTTCCCTCCGTATGCCCTGATTTCATGAACTAACAGGTTTGGGAGATGCTACATGCTATTTCACCCTCTTTGAAATCAAACTGCGTATAACCTCAAAATACTTAGAGACTTACAGTGACAAAAATGTTCTGTCTACAGTTTCCTAATATTATCTGTCTAAGGAACACATTTCTCACACGCTAGTCTCATTCTGGATTTCCAGTGACACTCTGTGGAGCACAACTGTGGAAGACACTATTATGGACTATGTAGAAAGCTTTAAGTAGAGACATCAATTCAAGGTTATTTGCAAATATCAAAAATCCATTGTAATAGGCATATTAAATTGAAAACTTGGCAAGACTTGAGGCTCAAAACTAGTTGAGATGTGAACACACCATTTCAAATAGGGGATTTTGAAGTCATGAGAAAAACATTGAAACTGGAGGAAAAGGAAAGGAATGGATCTGAGAAACATTTAAGTAGTAGAATGTAAAGATTTGTGGAAAATGAAATAAGGAGAAGTTATCCCTTTACTAGGTAATAAAGTTCAGATTACTGCAGAAAAGAATAAGGGTTATTTACATGGGGATATTTATATATTCAAATGAGATAATCAGAGTTTTATGGAAGACTTTATTTTGAATTAGAAGAAGACAAATGCTGATTCATAGTGATCAGTCTTCCGATATGAAATTGTGAAAAAGCAAAATGAATGTTTTAGCTTGAGATAAAATTATTTCCCTTATAAGAACATTTGATCATAGTAAAGTTCAGTTAAAAAAAAAAAGTGTGGTTTCTGACATAAATGTGTTTTATGAATGTCTCAGAAGCATATATATTTTGTTAATGGGGAAATGCAACAGGATGAGATTGAGAAAGTCATGTAAACTGTCGGCCTCAACAAAGAAGATACCGCAGATACATGATTGGAGACACAGCATGCCAGAGATAGATTGACTGGGAACCAGAAACTGCCGGTGCTTCCACAGCACGTGTGGGAGAACATCAAGAGGTCGGTCTTACTTGGCTGGTCCTGTATTTAACACCTTGACAGACTGTATTAAGGCTGGGCTATAATTAGTCCAAGATTGCAGTATCTGAAGAATAAAGAATTCATAATCTTAAAATTTTTTCATGATTATTCTCCTATTTCTTTTTTTTTTTTTATGATGTGTTGAACATACAATCCTCTCAGTCTGGGTACCATTGCTAAATATTTTCCAGACATCTTGATGACAATTAGCTGTTTTACAATCATGAGCTTATATTTTGGAGATAATGATTACTGGTAAAAATACAATGTTCCATAATTTTTGTAATGAGCATAATAAATTATTAGCGACATTTTAAATTTGGGGCATAAATCTTCAGCATCGAGTAAATTAATTTTACCCCTTCTAACTAGTAAAAAGAAAAGTGCTATCAAGTTGACTGCAATGCGTGGTGACCCCACATGTTTCAGAGTATAAGAGTGCTCTGTAGAGTCTTCAGTGGTTGCTTTTCAGTAGATTTGCAAGGCTTGCTTTCAAGTCACCTCTGGATATATTCAAACCTCCAAATACTACCATTTCCCAGCTGGTAAGTTGGTCAAGGAAAAGTAAAAAATTACATACACATAATCCAAGCCAAGTGCTGTCAAGTGTAACCAGGACTTACATAGAATTTGGTTATAGTAAATAGTGATGTTTATTTGGAAGAAGATGAAAAGAAAACTAGGTTATAACTAAGGAATTTGCCTTGCTAGGTGCAACTTAACAATACATGCTGTTTTCCATTGTATCTGTGGTAGTGGAAAGCTGTAAAGCCAGCATTAATTTAAGTTAGAAGAGAAATACCTGGTGCAATGACAGATATTATAACAAAAATAAGTTGAGATCAGGATTTTTAGCTGTCCTATTCACTGCCAAGTTTATAAATTAAAGTTCTTTTAGATTATCTTTTCAAGAAGGCTGAAAATTAGTTTAAAACTTTAAAGCATAAAGAAAGTCATAATGAGAAGCAGATGGGCCTATACTTCTGTAGAGAAGAACTGTCTGTTTCTCCTTATGACTAACAGAAAAAGCAAGAAAGAAGAAATGGAATAGAACACTTGAGATTTCACACACATTGCTACACATTGCCATGTATTCATTAGGTAGCCTAATATATTCATATTAGAATGTTCATTCTTATTCAATATGTTCCTGCCGTGATGTTTGAGTTCTTAATTTTTTTACATTTGGTTGAAATTGAATATTTGAATTTAAATTATTTATGGTAGATATCAATCTAAATTTTACTTGTAACCTAAGGTATATGATAATTCTACATTATTTGGAGACAGTAGAAATTGTGACATGATCGTCTTACAGTATTTGAACTATGACATATAAATAAATACTGCTAGAGTCTATAATGAAAAGCCAAACTTGTTGCCATCAGGTTATTCTGATTTATAGTGATCTTACAGAGCAGAGCAGAGTAGAACTTCCCTGCAGGGTTTCCAAGGAGAGCTGGTAGATTCAAACTGTCAGTGTCTTGGTTAGCAGCCAAACTCTTAACCACTGCACCACCAGGGCTCCTCTTCACTCTGTAAAACCAAACCCACTGCCACTGAGTCTATAGTATATTACATATAATAATCATTCAAAGGTATAGTCACCAGGTATTTCTCTTCCAGCTGAAATTAATAGTGGCTTTACAGCTTTCCACTACCACAAATACAATGGAAAACAGCAGATAAGGAGTTACATATTCTGAGACCAATGTACTGTTAAGCTGCACCTAGCAAGATGCATTCCTTAGTTATGGCCTAATTTTCTTTTCATCTTCTTCCAAATAAACATCACTCTTTGCTATAAACAAATCTATCTAAGTCCCAGTTATGGGGTAGCTATTTATGTATATGTAATTTTTTACTTTTCCTTGACTAACTTACTCGATGGCACTTGGCTTGGCTTTTTGACCAACTTACCAGCAGGCAAATGGTAATATTTGGAGGTTTGAATATATTCATAGGTGACTTGAAAGCAAGCCTTGCAAATCTACTGAAAAGCAACCACTGAAGACTCTACAGAGCACTCTTATACTCTGAAACATGTGGGGTCACTATGCATTGCAGTCAACTCGATAGCATTTTTCTTTTTATTAGTTAGAAGGGGTTAAACTAATTTACTTGATGCTAAAGATTTATGCCGCAAATTTAAAATGCCACTAATAATTTACCAACTGTGTTTAAGAGCATTAAATAGTTCGAATGTACAACTATAAATAACATTAAAACCGATAAACAGTTATTTTGATTCCTGGCATGAAGTGTCATTGTCAGCATTAAAGTTTATAGAATTTCAACGTATTACTTTCATTTAGTGTTGGAGGATTCTGAGGTAGAGAGGCTTTGGAGAGCTAGCTGTAAAAAAAAAAAAAAAAAAAAGAGATTTCAGTGATTCGTTGTTTAGTTCAGCAGAAGACATTTTTCTTGTGTATCTTACCAATGGGATTAGGACTCAGTTGGTTTATAGGTTGAAAGAAAGACCTGGTTGCATAGTGCTTAGATGCTACAGCTGCTCACCATAGGGTTGGCAATTAAATCTACCAGATATTCCTTGGAAACTTTATTGGGCAGTTATACTCTGCCCTGTAGTTGTTGTGAGTAGGCATTGGCTCATTGACAATGAGTTTGTTTCCAGGTTTATAAAGAAAAAAAGAAAGAAAGAAAAAATTCTGTAGTCTATATTATTGAGAACTGTGATGGCTGTAAAATATTTCAAGGTAAGCGCCTTTGAGAATTGGCCACCATTATCAGCAGTTACTGGGAAGCATTGTCTATCTAGTTCTGTGATTTGGTTCATACTGTGTATTGGAGGAAAAAGTGAAAAACATGCGGTGCAGAAGATACTTGTGTGTGGATCATGAAGAAGAAACAAATTTGAGTTCAGCTGAGTTGCCTGAGAATGGAGGAAGTCACAGCCTGAATCACAAAGAGAAAATTCCTGCCAATTTTCCATAAATGTGAAGGAAAGAGGTTTTGCATTCTAAAATCTCTCATGGACTCTCAGAGTCTCTCTTCTCTATGTCTCTAATGTTATATGAAGAAGATGTATTTCCTGGTCATTAAACTTCTTAACATAATTAGGCAGTAAGTATACTTGTCCTATTTTTCAGATATTCCCAGCTAGGCTAGCACATTTAAATAAATCAATCCACATGATTGTATGGATTATGGTGCTGCTTAAAGAATCTGCTGATATAGTCCAAGGTAGGACTGCACCAGTGAGTCAGTCATCAGTTTCTACAAATTTGGTAAATAAGCAAATGAGACTGTCTCAATTAAATTGGGCCAGATTAATAATTAACAGTCACAGGTCTCAGACAATTAGATCATTGAGGATTGTTTCTTTTAGAATCTCCTATTTCATAGAAGATAGGTGTATCTGAAAATCGTTTATATAAAGTCAAATAATAAAACATGAATGAATTAGCTGGTTGATACATTGCTCTGGTACATGCTACAGTGGTGGGAACTTGACCAGAGCAGGCTGAACCCTAACTACCTACCATTCAGCCTGAGAAGGCAATAGCAGCCCCTAAACAAGCCACCCAAGGGTCACAGCAGAAGTGCAATTAGGGCTTGTGAAGAACCTGGCGTAATCACAGAGTTCTAACTCCCTGCAAATTGCTGCAGAGGCTTAGGCCAGGCATAAACTTCACCATGCCTGGAAACCTTGTGGTTCAGGTTTTCTGGAACTAGACACCAGATTTGGTAAACAGAATAATATCTCTATGCACATATCTACAGTCTAATACAAAAAAGTAAATAGATTAGGTTACATAGCAAAGTGGAATTAAGACTGTCCAAAGAACTAAGGTTGCTAATTAGTTTACATTAAAATAGAGAATTGACCTGATTATTGCCATGGTAACAATCTAATCACAAAGTCCTTTAAAAGGGAACCAGAAGAGAGAACCTGAAAGACAGCTGCGTGAGGACTTGGTCTGGTATTGCTGGTTGTGAGGATGGAGGAAGTAAATCATCAGCTAGGTAAGGAAAGCAGCTGTTTTGGTTAGGTGTTGTCCAGTTGGTTCTGACTGGTAGTGACCCTGTGCACAATGGAACAAAACGCTCCATCCTCACCATTGTTGCTATGCGCAGGCTTGTTGTTGCAGCCACTGTGCCAATCCATCTTGTTGAGGGTCTTCCTCTTTTTCACTGATGCTCTACTTCACCAAGTATAATGTCCTTCTCCGGGGACTGAGCCCTCCTGATAACATGTCAGATGTGAAACACAGTGTCACCATACTTGCTTCTAAGGAGCATTCTGGTTTTACTTCTTCAAAGACCAATTTGTTCTTTTTATTGGCAGTCTTGCTGTATTCAGTTTTCTTCACTGAAACCACAATTCAAAGACGTCAATTATTTTTTGGTTTTCCTTGTTGCTTGTCAGCTTTCACATGCATGTGTGCTGATTGGAAACACCGTGGATTGGCTTGGCTGGCACACAACTTAGTCCTCAAAGTTACATCTTTACTTTTTAACACTTTAAGATACCTCTTGCAGTTGATTTACTTACCGCAATGCGTCCTGTGATTTGTTGACTGCTCCTTCCATGGGTGTTGATTGTGGATCCAAATAAAATGAAATCCTTGATAACATCAATCTTTTCTGTTTATCGGGTATTATTTATTGGTCCAGTTGTGAGGATTTTTGCTTCCGTTGTGCTGAGATGTAATCCATGCTAACAGCTGTGGCATTTGATGGTCATCAGTAAGTGCTTCAAGTATTCTCTACTTTCAGCAAGCAAGGTTGTGTTATCTGTGTAATGCAAGTTGTTAATGAGTCTTCCTACAATCCTGATGCTGTGCTTATTCACATTTAGTCTAGCTTCTCAGTTTATTTGCTCAGATTGATTAAGTGTGGTGAAAGACACAATCCTGGCTCATGCCTTTCTTGACTTGAAACAGTACAGTATCCTCTTGTTCTGTTAGAATGACGACCTTTTGATCCATGATTCTTCATGAACACAATTAAGTGTTTCAGAATTCCCATTCTCCACAATGTTAACGTCTAGAAGCTGTCAGTTCCCTTCCTTTGTGATCCATGAGCTGTTCCACTTCTGAATACCAAGTTCTAAATTCATCATTCTCGTCACATGGGATATTTTTCCACTGATCTTTTCCATCATATTACACTAATCAAATGCTTGAAGGGTGTTCACATAATTCAGTAGTTGTTTTCCAAGTTCCCTCAATTCATTTCCCCTTGACTTCCTCCCCAGAGGAGGCAGTGTCCCAGATACACTGATAGTCCTAGGTGTGCTTTGTCATAACTGGACCGGGTAGTGAATCTGGCATTACATGTAAAATGTTGGGGCAGCAGTGGAAAACTGATAGAGATTTTGGTATCTGGAACTGGGGTGCTCCGGTAACAAATATCTAAAAGTGTGGGTGTGGTTTTGAACTTGGACAATGGGAAGAGGCTGGAAAAACTTGGGGGAGCATGATAGAAAAGCTTAACCTGCCTTGAATAGCATGTCAAGAGAACTATTAATGGTAACAACACTGTTAGCAAAGAATCAGAAGAAAATGAGAACATGGTACAGAAAAATGTAGATTGCTTTAGAGAATACCTAAATAATCATATATATACTGCTGATAAATGGACATTAAATGTGTCACTGGTAAAGGCTAAGAAGGAAGTGAGGAGTGTGTTTCTGAAAACAGGAGGAAAGGGAATCTTAACACATAATAGCAGATATCTTAGCAGAATTGTGCTGGCAGTTATATGGGAAATGCTTTAAAGATGACACTGTTGGACACAACCGAAATTTCTAAGCAAAGCATGGAAAGGTCAGCTTGATTTTTTTCTTGATGCGTAGAATAAAATGCGTAATAAAAGGCAAATTTGGAGAACCTGTTGTTGCTGAGTCAATTCCAGTGCACAGTGACCCTGTGGAACAGAACAGAACTGCCCCATAGCACTTCCAGGGAGTGCCTGGTGGACTCAAACTGCTGACTTTTGGTTAGCAGCCATAGCTGTTAACTGCTATGCCACCAGGGTTTCCCAAGTGGAAGAAGACCTGTTAAATAAAAAGGAGCTATACTTGTATGATTTCAGAAATTCTGAGTCTATCCAGCCTGCAAAAGATGCTAAAATTAAGAGACTCATTGTTGTCAAATGGTGCTGTGAGAAAAAGGCAAAGGATAGGGCTGAACAACATTTTGCTAATACCTCAGAAAGACCAAAAGATCATGGCATCAGTCCCATAGACTGTGAAAACATTAAATATGTAACTCATAAATGGTATCAGTCATAGCAAGAGAAGTCAGAAATACCGATGGGATTATCTAGGAAAGAGCGGTAGAAGCATCTGTTACCCAGTGGCAAGAAATCCAGTGACGTACATGGTAATGTAAAGGTTTCCAGCCATCAGAAAATCGTACCGTCGGTACTCATTGCTTCTCGGGAACTAGTAGTGTTACAGAGGACTGTGTGGGAAACTTGCTAAGTTACAGGGCTTGATGCTGCCATTGCTGATGCTACCATTGGTTTTGCTGGATCTCTGAAGCTTCCTGATTGAGAAATGAATTTCAGTAGCACATTGTCAATCCCAAATTTTTAAAAATAAAATATTGTAAAGAACAATAATGTAGGAATCTGACAAGTCATTCTGCAAACCAGAACTCCATATCATCTATTGTGAGCAGGGTAGCTATTCCTCGTAAACATATTTCATTCCTCTGGAGGAGATATTGTGCCAAGGGACTGTCTGTGGTTTGCAACAAATGGTGGCTCTAATATACTGATCGTGAAATTTGACTTCATTTTCTGTTTTATATATTTTATCAGTAGCAAAATTGCCAAATTTTATGTTTTGTGAGAATTAAGAGATCAGTGTCTGGAGAAATATATGCTTGGTAGAGTACAGGGTTAGCAAAAAGAGGAAGATTCTTTAGGAGATCTATTGACACAGTAGCTTCGGCAGTGAGCTGAAGTGTAACAATGATTGTAAAGCTGGAGCAGGGACAGGCAGTGTTGGTTGTGTTGTACATATGTGACCTGGCCCTATGAATGTGAGTAAACTTCTGTTAGTCCTTAAACTAACCCAAGCCAGATTTGACCTGCCTCACATGCCTACAGTGGCCACCTGTGACTGCTAATTGACCCCAGCAGAGGGCACAGCAATAGGCAGAACAAGTCAGAAGAAAAAGCTATCATGTAAACCCTATTCCCAAGAGAGAAGTCCCACAAGAACCACCTTACCTCATGTTTCCTGGCCATTTGAAGAGTTTTCCCTCCTCAGTACACCTACAGAGCCATCATCTTGCTACCCAGATCACATATAAGCCCTACTTCCCAATAGCTCCTGTAGGTGATCCTAGGAATTTTCTCCTGGCTCCTTGCTCTGTCAATTGTATTAAAGTTACTTTCTACTTATAAAAGACTAGTGTCCAGTTTATGGACAGATCTGAGTCTACCAGGCAGAACTCACCTTCAGGGGTTCACTAACACAGGGTTGCTGCGAGTTAGAGCAGACTTTATGACACCTAATAACAAGAATTAAGCATGCTGGCATTTGAGAGTTTCATGACAGTGAATACATTTACAGCAGAAATTTAGCTTCATGAGTTTGAATTTATACTCCTCAGTTGTATTACAAACATTTGTAATTCCATTTATCCAAATGTCCAGTGGGTATACCTCCTCATAGAAAGTGTCATGCCTTAATATTAGGGAAAGAAAAAACAAAGTATTTTTAAAAAGGCTCCTTTGATATAATAACTAAAATCTGTCATTGCAACGAGATATGAGGGCTTAATAATTTGTCTGAAGTTAAATATTCTTCTGAAAATAGATACATGAAGATTAAAAAAATAAATAAAAACTCTTTTCTTTTTGAATTACTGCTACACTGACAGTATGACCACTATTATAGTTTTGATGTTCAGTTTCCTACTCCTTAACTCTGAAAACATATGTTGTTTTGTTGTTAGATGCTGTGTAGTTAGTTCTAGTTCGGTGACCCTGTACACAACAAAACAAAACACTGCCTGATTCTATGCCATGCCCACAATTGATTTTATGCCTAAGCCCATTTTTGCAGCCATTGCATCAATTCGTTCCCTTGAGGGTCTTCCTAACTTTCTACTTTACCAAGCATGGTGTCCTTCTCCAGGAACTGGCCCCTTGACAACATATCCAAAGTATGTAAGACAGAGTCTTACTTGCTTCTAAAGAGTGCTGAGGTTGTGATTCTTCCAGGATAAATCCATTTGTTTTTTTGGTAGCCCAAGATGTATCCAGTATTATTCTTCAAAACCACACTTCAAAAGTGTCAGTTCTTCTTCAGTCTTTCCTATTCATTGTCCAGCTTTCTCATGCATATGATGTGATTGAAAACACTACGTCTTGGGTCAGGTGCCCTTTAGTCTTTAAGGTGACGTCTTTACTTTTCAACACCTTACCGAAGTCTTTTGCAGCACATTTTCCCTGTGTAATGGGCCTTTTGATTTCTTGACTGCTGCTTCCATTGATATTTATTGTGGAACCTAGTAAAATGAAATTCATGATAGCTTTGGTCTTTTCTGAATTTATCATAGTGTTGCTTACTGGTCCAGTTGTGAGGATTTTTGTTTTCTTGATGCTCAGGTGCAGTCCATACTGAAGGCTATGTTCTTTGATCTTCATCAGTAAGTGTTCCAAATCCTTGTCACTTTCAGCAAGCAAGATTGTATCGTCTGGATAACCACAGGTTGCTAATGAGTCTTCCTCCCGTCCTGATGTCCTGTTCTTCATATAGTCCACTTCTCAGATTATTTGCTTGGCATACAGATGGAAAAGGTATGGTGAAAGGATACAACCCTGACACACCTTTCTTGACTTTAAACCATGCAGTCTTCCCTTGTTCTGTTTGCATGGTGGCTTCTTGATCCATATACAGATTCCTCATGAGCACAATTAAGTGCTCTGGAATTCTTATTCTCTGTAACATTATACATAATTTGTTATGATCCACACAATTGAATGCCTTTGCATAGTCAATGAAACACAGGTAAACATCTTTCTGATATTCTCTGCTTTTAGCCACGCGATGACATCCCTGATTCCACATCCTCTTCTGAATCTGGCTTGAATTTCCAGCCATTCTCTATCAATATACTGCTTCAGTTGGTTTTCAATCTTTAGCAGAATTTTACTTGCATGTGATGTTAGTGATATTGTTCAATAATTTCTGCATTTGCCTAGATCACTTTTCTTGGAAGTAGGCATAAATGGGAAAATGTATACCAAAAAAACCCAAAGCTGCAGTCCTCAAGCCAATTCCGACTCATGGTGACCCTATACGACTGAGTAGAATTGCCCCATAGAATTTCCAAGGAGCACATGGCAGATTTGAACTGTCAACATTTTGGACAGCAGCCACAACACTTAACCACTGTGTCATCAGGGTACACATAAAGTATTGCAAATTATTTTTTAAGTGATAAGAAATTCTATGAGTATTGTGTATAGTTTTTCTATTGCAGTAGAATCCTAGTTGTAAATAAAACATAAAGTTGCCATTGAGTTGATTCCAACTCATGGTGACCCCATGTACTGCATAATAGATCTACATTCCATGGTTATCATCTTTCTGAAGCAGATTGCTGGGTCTTTCTCCCAAGGTACCTCTGTGTAGATTTGAACCATCAACCTTTTGATTAGTAATTGCACACATAACCATTTGCACTATCCAAGGAAATTTATCTATATAAAGATTAAAGAAACTTAATCTAATGTGGCTATAACAGTATAAATAGTTACTGTATTTTGAGTATAAATAGTAATTCGTAAAGATAAAAAAGTTTATATCAAAGAATTAAAAAAGATCACACTTTTCAGTAAAATATCTTTTAGTTTGAATACATTAATAAACACCATATCTCAGAGCACTGACAGATTTTAGTTACTATATTAAAGCAGAATTTAAAAAATACTTTTTCTCTCCCTGATATTAAGGCATAGCTCCTCCCATGAGGCTGCAACCCAGTGGACATTTTATAAAGGATAAGTGGGATTGTAAATGTTTGTAATTTCTTCTTGGTATATTATCATTAAATTATACAAAAGTTGGAGAGTGAATTGTATTTTATCAGTTAATGAGAGTTAAGTTTCTCTATTTCATTGCTTCTACAGTGTGTGTGTGTGTCAGTTTTACTAGAATTGAAAATACAGCTTTCTCTTTGGATGTGAAGTGCTGCTGCTAGCCAAGGTTGTCTGGGAAAAGAAAGAAGAGCATGTCTGTCTGGTTTCCACGGAGCACTCAAATGATGAGATTGTTATGTGGAGCTGGCAGTTTGAATGCACTAGACTTTTCAGCCACCTGAAAGGCTCCACTGGGCAATCATTCCCTACTTCTGGAGACAACAGAATCTATTTCTTTTGGTCTTTGATAGTGCTTTCTGGTGTCTGTGTTTGTAGATGGAATGGGATGCATTACCCTAAAAAATCCCATGGTCCCTGCACTCCTGTCTCTTTGATACACATTTATTTTCTTGAGTTCATTCTTAAACCCTCATGGGCTTAGACACATCAACTAGGACTGAGTTTTTAAGGTCCAGGACACAAAGAACAGAGCAAAACAGAAACTAATTATATTCCAGCCTACTTGCTCGTACCCTTCATTTATTGATGCTTAGTACATTAATTTTCAACCTTTAGTATCAAATTGCAGCTAGGAGCCTACAAATACCATTGTAAACACTCAAGCCTGAGCTAGCACTTCATTTGTTTACACAATTTATCTTACCAGAAATTCATTTTATTATGGCAATGGTTGAAATTAAAATGTCCTTAACTGTTCTCCATTAAACTAAATACAACACAATTATTATAATAATGAATGTCATTATATTGAAATACTTCTTTAAGAAGGCAACCCTCATTCTTTGTAAGGCAATTTAAAGTTGTAGGAACACTGGAGAATGTTGAGACAGTCCCTAATGAGGAAGAGTGCAGTACACTATAACTTTGGCAGGGCAGTGTTCAGTATGCAGTGTAAATTAATATGCTTAGATTAAATGGCTTAATTTAAGAATGACATCAAATTTAGGATAACATCTAGTTTGAGTGTCAATAGAACAGAAATAGACCCCAGGTGATGAAGTGGTGAAGTGGTTCAGTTGCTACCCAAAAGGCCAGCAATTTGAATCTGTCAGCTGCTCCATGGAAACCATATGGGGCAATACTACGTTATCCCATAGGTTTGCTATGAGTTGGAATCCACTTGAAAACAACTGGTTTGGGTTTTTTGTTTTTGTTGTAACAGCTGTACTCTTCCAAGACAAATTTGTTGGTTCTGCTGAAAGTCCATGGTGTATTTAACATTCTTCATTGACACCATAATTCTAATTTATCAATTCCTCTTCAGTCTTCCTTATTGTCTAACTTTCACATGCAAGTGAAGCAACTGAAAATCCCATTGCTTGGGTTGACCACATCTTAGTTCTCAAAGTGACATCTTTGATTTTTAATACTGTAAAGATGTATTTTGCAACATAATCTGCCCAATGTAATATGCCTTTTGATTTCTAAACTGCTGCTCCCATGGGAAACAGCAGTTGATTGTGGATCTCAGTGAAGGACACTCCTTGGAAACTTCAACATGTTCTCCAGTTGTCATGATGTTGCTTATTTGTCCAGTTTTCTCGGAATGAGTACTCTCAGAATGCTCCTTAGAGTGGAGGATGGTCTGACTCTGTGTGAGGGACTTGGACATGTTATCAGGAGGGGCCAGTCCCTAGAGGATATTGTGATTGGTAAAGTAAAAGGTGAACAAATAGAGGAAGATTCTCAAAGAGACAGATTGACAGACACAGTGCCTGCAATGATGGGCTGAAGCACAGCAGTGATTTTAAGCATAGTGCAGGACTGGGCAGTGTTTAGTTCTGTTGTACGGAGGGGCACTGTGAGTTGTGAACAACTTGATGACACTTTACAACTAATTTCCATGATGAGATGAAATGAAAGCCCAGATCTTTTCATTGTGTAAGTAATAATTAATCACTGACACTTCTCCCAGGTAAAACACACATTCTTAATAGGATTTTACTTCTCGCTAGTGAAAAATTGCCTCTTTGAAAGTCTTACGAAATTAGTGTAATACTTTTCTGATTTCTATCCTGTGACATTCTAACCACACCCAAGTGTGGGAGTCCGTCATTTATAGGCATTTTGTTCTTTGTAAGTCTCTGATAAAATCTTTAGAGAATGCTGTTTTTATTTTCTAGGAAAAAAAACATTAATTGTAAATTTTACTCTCTTTTAGTAAAATTTTTATCATTGCCTATTACCTGTGGCTTTATAATATTCAAAGCAGTTTACCAAAATTCGCTTATGTATACATCATTCTAACACAGAATTACAGAGTTAAAGTGTTCCTGTTTGCAGAGGAATATACACATACAAAGCCAAGTGCAGAAAATTCTCCTCAGGTACTTAGTTTAACTTGTCCTCTTAACCAATAGAATTTCAGCATCAGTTTGTTTGACTAATGGAGTACCTCTGGGAGCTCTTGGGGTTCTTGTACTCATTCTAAACCCTGGTGGTATAGTGGGTAAGTGCTATGACTATTAACCAAACAGTCTACAGTTCAACTCCACCAGGTACTCCTTGGAAACTCTATGGAGCAGTTCTACTCTGTTCTATAGGGTCAATATGAGTTGGAACAGACTTAATGGCAGTGGGTTTGATTGGTTTTTAAAGCTATCTTCTTAGCACCAAAGTACATTTTCAGGTACATTTTGAATTCGGACCATGATCTAAGGATTGGTCTTCTGCATGGAATTTTCTTAGGGACTTCAACTGTTACACAGCAAGAAATCTTCATACATGAATGGGGTTTGGGGTATTCAATGAGTACTTCTCTTTTCGTAGAAGGGTCTAGACCACCAGAAGGCAATACCAGTATAAGTATCAGAATCTTTCTGGAGCTCACCTGCCCTTTAGTTTCTGACACAGCCTTGAACAGCTGCAAACATGGGAAAACACAAGTATAAGGCATTGTTGAGTCTCAAAGATTCAATTTTTACTTGAAAGCCAGTGGTCCTAAATTCATATAACTTATGGAAAAATGTAACCCTACCACATTCTTCATGAAAGTTAGTTATGGAATGGAAATGCCCCAGGTAGCACAAATGGATATCTTTGTCTATTATTTGAAAGTTGGCAGTTAAGAGTCTACCCAGAGACACATTGGAAGAAAGGTCTGGCAATCTACTTCTGAAAAATCAGTCATTGAAAAACCCTATGGACAGCAGTTCTTCCCTGACATGCATGGGATTGCCATGAGTCAAAATCAGGTGATGGCAACTGGTTTGGGATTACATATATAATATGTAATACAATAGAGTTGCTGTACTTGGTTTCAGGAAGAAAATATTCAACTGATTTTTTTCCTTCTTCACTTCCTGTTTTTCCTACGACTCAGATTAAAATTTCTGTTTCAAAAATAAATTAAGTATTTATGGGAAATAAATTACAAAATACGAGGTAGAATCAGACATTTGTCCAGATGCATTTTTAGAGCTGAAATAGCTTTAAACTCATGTTTATAAACTTTCCGCCAATAATTTTAATCTTGTGGTTATAAATTTTCTCATGTATTTGAGACTGTTTGATGTCTCCTTAAGACTTGAATTTGTTCATTTACATCTTAGATTATATTGATGCTTAAAGCCCATAGTGGATTAAGAAATTGGCAGTAAAAACTATAGTAAAATATAACCTAAATTCTTGAAATGTTAATAATGCTGTTACTTTATTCTCACCCTAAATATGTGTTGCTAAGTTTTAGATATATGTAACACGATAAAAAAATGTTTTGGATGTGATGAATTTTTTATCTGACTATAAAATATTTTACCATCTCTAAGTAGGAAAATTTTTGTTTACAGTATTCACAAATTGAGCAAAAATATCATTAACTTTCAGATTTTTGATTTTACCTTTTTAGTGATAAAGTATGCTTTTAAGTGATACTTTATGTGAATAACTGAAAACCATATAATCCCTAATATTTTATAATCAGGAATTAAAAGCATGTATTTGCATTAATGTCAAAATTATATAATTAAGTATAATTACATTTATCATATAATTATTCCATACCTGGTATATAACTATCACTAAAATGTCTACACACTTTAGGTATCACTTTTTAACGCTGTATTTGATGAATAGTAAACAATGTTTTATATGGATCTGTAAATATATTATTTCTACTTCATTTTATTTTGACAACATAATAGTCTAATACATGATTATCAGCTGATATCCAAGATTGCCAGTGATATTAAGAAGCAATTTTAAATTTTAGTATTTTCTATCTAATTAAGAAGCTTTCTTATGTCAAGGAATCATATCTTTAATCGTACTTAATGTGATAAGTATGGACTTGCATTTTTCTCTGTGCCTAATGATGGGAGAAACTATAGTGCTGCCGTGGTTTAAGTGCTGTGACTTCTAACCAAATGTTCAGCAGTTTGAACCTACCAGGTGCTCCTTGGAGATTCTGTAGGGCAGTTCTACTCTGCCTTACAAGGTTGCTATGAGTTGGAATCCACTCAACAGCATCGGGTTTGTTTTTATTTTTACTAATGTATTGTTTTTTGACAGGGAGAGGTAAGGGAGTAATGGACACAAATTGTATAATACAATTTTATTGATATAACTCTGCTGTAGGATTAATGAAGTTTCTCTGTTTTATTCTAAATGACCAACAACTAGAAAATTGTTAAATATTTTACATTACGTTGATAAACTGGATAATATTTCATTATGTGGCATTAAAGTGATATATTCAAAGATTATTAATTATCTGAAAAATGCTTTTAATAGACTACTCAATGAGAGAAAAAAAAAAAGAAAAAAGAGCCTATTTGATTGACCGTTATTCAGTTCAACAACATATTGTGGACAGCTGCTCTGTCCTCATGGGAAGATACAGTCTTTGGTGTAATGGATGGATCATATTCTGTTGCTTCCAGCCACTCGTGTTTTGATGAACATGCAGTTTATTTCCAAATTATCTACTATAAAGCTTCTTGAGTGATAATCCTCGTATAGATGACTTTACATAATTGCAATACTGGTAAAAGTTAACAGGTATATTTCAATTTCCTGAAGTGATTTGTAATGCAGATATTCAAAAGTCATTTTTCTGATTGAAATCATCATACTTTTGCTTCCAAAATAGTCTAAAAAAAAAACTGGTTTCATACACAATGTAGGAAATATATTGGGCATTTTGACTAAAATTGTGAAAGATAACATTGTGTTGTTGCTTTTGGAAAAAATAACATTTTACAATGTATTTAAACACATCTGAAAACTTTTTGAGTCCAGATTTCTTTCAGCTCTGGAAGCAATGCTTGCACTTATAAGATTATTTTTTAATATATAAAGTCTAAAGAAGTGAAAAATCATAAATATGCTATCTGAAACATCTGCTCTTTGCATTTAGATACTTTGTTTTCATTTGATTATAAATTTTTGTATTTTTTTCCATGTCTTCACCAGTTCTTCGATAATTGTTTAATGGATAATATTCTATTAAGTAGGTGTTTGTTTACTCACTGACACTGAAATTGTTTATGTTTCACTCTTACCAATGATGTTATGATGATGTTGTTTGTAGAGAATTTGTCACATCTCAGGTTTTTTATGGTCGTTTCTCAGAAGACTTAAAATAGAGCCAAATAGTACTTATACTTTTGAAGTTCTTTATGATATTGCCAAGCAGCTTTTTAACCAGTTTGGACCAGGAAATCTTTTTGAGTGTTATCTGTAAAAATGGAAGTTTCACCAAATTCTGTCCAAATATTTTTAAATAGATCAAAACTTTCATGTACCCTTGGAATGTATTGCCTAGCTCTAATGAGCTGTTTGCGCATAGTACTTCCCCAGCAGCACTTACCACTTTTGTGAATATTATCTTTCTGAAAGAATTGTCTATTTATGGTTTTCATCTTTCCTCAGTCATTATTCTTTGTCAGTTTTTTGGTTTTTTGTTTTTTTTGGCCCTTCTCTTTGTTAATGGATCTAAATAAGTTGGTTTATAACAATAGTTTCTTATCATAGATTGAATTGTGTCCCCCCAAATATATGTGTATCAGTTTGGTTGGGCCATGAATTCTAGCATTGGGTGACTTTTCTCATATGCTGTGAGTCCTGGCTTTATGATGTTTAGGAGGGAGAATGAGCAGCAGCACTGCTAATGAAGCAGGAATTAATCTCCAAACATGGACTGTGCTAAGGCAATCTCTTGGGATATAAAAGAAGAGTGAGCAGAGAGGCAGGGGGATATCATACTACCAAGAAAGCAGTGCCTGGAGGAGACTGCATCCTTTGGACTGGGGGTCCCTGTGCAGAGAAGCTCCTAGTCCAGGATACGAGGGCTGAGAATGCCTTCCCCTAGAGCTGTAGCCCACTGGACTGTGTGAAAGGAAGTTTCTCTTTGTTAAACCAATCCACCTGTGATATTTCTATTATAACACCACCAGCTGACTAAGACAGGATTTTGTACCAGGAGTAGGGTGCTGCTCTAACAGATACCTAAAACATAAAAGCTGTTTTGAAACTGTGAACAGATAGAGGAGCAGTAGCAGTGGAGAACCACAGTGGTAGAGAAGCAGCGGGGAAGTGGAAAGTGGCAGCAGTAAAACAGCAGCTGCAGAGTCAGAAAGCTAGTGCAGGTTGGCTCTGGGACTTTCCTATGAAACGAGAGTGCTGGACCCCTATGTGCAGGAGGCTTCCTAGTGAAGTGAGGTGTCTCTAGATGCTGACTGGTGGACCTGCTAAGTTTTGGAATACTGGCCCCTTCAGGGTAGACATGGACATCAGGCCAAAAGTCCACAGGAAGCAGAGGTTGAAGAGACAAGCAACACAAGAAGCTGAGCTGCCTCAGTCTTGAAAAGTGAAGAGTGGAACTACGGTCTTGGAGGCTTCAAAGAGAGGTCTGCCTAAAGACAAGGGAGCAGAGCTGCTGTCCCAGTGGGCCTGGAAGGCAAAGCTGAAGCTTAGGGCCCAGGATCCTCCTCTCAGAATCTGGGCAGTATGGATAATATCTAGAGTTTGAAGGTCAGGACTGTTTTGTAAAATGTCTCAGAGAAAGAAAGATTATTTTCAGAGCCTTGAGGGCTGATGTACTGTGTTCTGGTGACTTGTTTGATGTCTGTTATCTCTTCTTTCTCTGCAGTTTCTCCCACTTGTAATGAAAATGTCTAACTTGTACCTTTTCTGCCATTGTACCTTTAAAAGCAGATAATTTGAATTTTAGATTTCACATATGAAGAGGAATTTTTGGATTTTGGACTTGGAAGTAAGTCTTCTGCTATGATATGATGGGGTGGATATGTTTTGCATGTTGTAAGAATGTGATTTTGGGGGTGTCCAAGGGTAGAATGTTAGATTGAATTGTGTCCTCCCAAAAAGTGTATGCCCAAAAAACATGTGTATCAATTTGGCTGAGTCACGGTTTCCAGTACTGTGTAATACTTTTCCTCATATGTTGCGAATCCTGCCATGACGTTAAGGAGAGAGGATGGGCAGCAGCTGTGTTAGTGAGGCAGGACTCAGTCTACAAGTTTGCATTGTGCTGAGGCAATCTCTTGGAATATAAAAGAAAGAAGTGTACAGAGAGACTCAGGTGATCGCAAACCACCAAGGAAAGAGTGCCACGAGCAGATGCCTCCTTTGGATTAGAGGTCCCTGTGCTCAGAAGCTCCTAGTCTGGGAGAAGGAGGCAGACTGAGAAAAACTTTCCCTGGAGCTGATATCCTGAATTTGGAATTATTCCCTACTGGACTGTGATAAAGTAAGCTTCTCTTTAAAGTTACCCACTTGTAGTATTTCTGTGATAGAAGTGCTAGATGAATAAGACATTTCTCTTTAGGTAAAGTACCGTATCTAGGGTTGTTATCCTCTCTAAGCTCCAAATTCAGTTATACAGTTGCCTGCTCAACCAGTTCACTAATCCAGTTGCCAGTTCTAGCTTTTATTTTCCTTATGTAAGATGATCAATCCCAAACTGAGCATGCTCAGTCTATAAATCTTCAGTATCAGTCTGTCCCAGTTTAGCTAATGACAATGCTTTCCTCTACAACAAACACTTTGTCACAATATTAGTATTGCTTTCAATACATATATAAAATTTGATTACTTCAAATCATCTCAACTTCTAACATTCTAACCCTGGTTAACTTTAATAGCTTCTTATGAACTGGTTCACAACTTTCAGCACCTCCCTCACCTCAGATCATTCCACACAGCAGTGAAAGTGAACTTTGGAGAAAAAAATCTAAAGCAATAACAAGCGCATTTACATGTATGTATACCGATATAGGTACCCTGGTGGCACAGTGTTAAGAGCTCGTCTGCTACCTAAAATATTGGCAGTTTGAATCCAACGGCCATTCCTTGGTAGCTCTGTGGATCAGTGCTACTCTGTCCAGTAGGGTCGCCATGAGTCAGAATTGACTCTTTAGCAATGGACTTGTTTAGTTTGTTTTCAGACAATTATACCTTGTATACAGATATTCAAGGAGCCATAGAGGCACAATGATTAAGTAATCAGCTATTAATTGAGAGGTCAGGGGTTTGAACCCACCAGCAACATCAAAGGAGAAAAGATCTTGTGATCTGTTCCTTCAAAATTTACAGCTTAGAAAACTCTATGGGGCTATTCTGCTTTATCAGGTCACTAGGAGTTAGAATTGTCTTGATGGCATGAAACAACAATAACATACAGATATGCGGAGTCCCTGGGTGGTACAAACAGTTAATATGCTTGGCTGATTACTGAACCATTAGAGGTCAAGCCCACCCCAAGGTGCCTGGAAGAAAGGCCAGGTAATCTACTGATGAAACATGAGCCACTAAAAACACAATGGAAAACGATTGTACTCTGACACACATCTGGCTGTCCTTTTACTGCTGCTATTCTGCCATCCCACCTTCTTCTCATCACCCTGCACATCTGCTTGAATATGTAATTAGAGAATGGGTTCCTCTAGATCATTATTGGCCATTCTTTGAAATTTTTGAATATGTATTGTGAACCTCTTTGGATCCAATTATGTTAAAAGCCTTCTTGAACCAGTTACTGTGGTCCAGAGAAAGTTCTTTATAGATTGTTTTGAACAATACAAGGTAACACCTGATGCAGAGAGAGCAACAATCCTACCCAAACTACATGATTAAGGAACAAAGAGGAACAATTTTAAAAGACCAAAAATAAAAGATACCACCAGAGCTCCCATATAGTCTCAGAAGACAGGAAGGAAATACATAGCACATTTGAAAAATGTGACAGAAAAAATAAAACTGAAAACAAATAAACAAAAGACATATTTCTCTGAGAACTGAAGAAGTGAAAGGTGTAGACAGAGGTAAGATTTAGATGTAGGGACGATAAACTGAGGGAATCATACCTGATAGCCTTCATTTATCCAATGAATTAGAGATGTTAAAACTAAGAGGGAAGGATACTAGTCTACACACAGGTTGCACAATATGACAGATAGCATCCAATCACGTAACAGAAGTGCAGCAACTTAATAAACAGATTATAAAGGTATCAGGAGGTTGACTATCTTATTACAAATCCAAAATAAATACAGATATTTTCTACCCTTTTCTTGATTTTGAGGAGTTTCATCTGCTAGATTAATTAGAAAGTATGCAGAAATGACATTGAACTTGAAACAGTCAACTCACTAGTATGTTTTCCTTGGCTCTTCAGTTTATGTTCTTTGTGTAGTAACCTTGGAGAAAGAACAGTTAAAGAATCTCCAGAAACCTTAAAAGAGGAAATAAAGGAAATGGAAGGTAGCCTGATTAGATATGGCTCACTACTGTCATAGGAAAGTAGTTCGTTTTTTTTTTTTGTCAGTCCAGGGCATCAATAATAAGCCTACCTGAAGATGTTAGGTAAATTGGGATGGAGGAGAATTTTTTTTTTTTCCTCATTTCTAGTCATTAAAATAAATCAAGGCTTCCATTTTTACTGAAAAACTGCAGGCTAACTGATGGGAGAATAGATGGATTTTTAGGACGCGTAATGTAGTTTTAATTTAAAGTAACTCATGTGATTAATCTTTGATTCAGTTTTTCTTGTTTTACATTAATTTTTGAAATGGGAATGGCTGATTATCTGCATTTTCTAAATAACAGAGATAGCTAAAAAACTATCTCCATCATTTATGCACATCATTAAATGTCCTAGTTAAGATTCATAGCTTAGAAAGTCCACTGGTCAATTATCAGTCATTTTTTTATATCACTATTCTCTTGTGTATGTGAAAGGTGGTAGGTAATTGAATAATTTTGTGTGTGTTTGATATAAAGCAATATTGATTTGTTTCTTCATTTCATTATTTTAATGCTTACTTCTAACTATTGATTGGTGTCAACAAAGTCTTAAGAAATAGATGTAAAAAAATAAGCAAATTGGCAATGAATAAAATGTGCATCTGGGGACTACAGATGGGAAATATACAAAACAAATAAAACACACACCAAAAAACAAGCAAATAAAAAATGCAAAGAAAACAGTAGCTAATAGTTCTTGAACACTTACCATATGCCTCATACTAGACTAAGCACTTTGCTGTTAATAATTAAGATATTCTCTAAACTAAAAATGTGCATGGCAGTTGGCTAGGCCGTGATTCCTGGTATTGTGTGATGTTCCTCCATGTTGTAAATCCTGCCTCTGTGACGTTAGTGAGGGAGGATGGGAGACGGTTGTGTAGGTGGAACAGGAGTCAGGATTGGAGATTGTTTGGGGCCTTGAGGCAGTCTCTTGAGATATAATGGAAAGAAGCTAGCAGATAGGTTTAGGGACCTCCTCCCACTGAGATGCATTCTTCTGAAGCACTTTGGTTACAGAGTTTTCATTATCTGAGAGGTAAAAAGGAAATAAAATATTGGAAGTAGTCCCTTTAGATAGTAAATTGCTGTCTGAAAGAGGAAAAAAACATCTTTTGATTAAAGCTTATTGGTTTTTAGCATTACTTGTATTAGATGGAAGAACATTTTCAGAGTACTGATTTATACATGTGTTTGTCTACTCTTCAAATTGGTACAGTTAGTACTAGGCAGAAATCCTATGACTTCCTGACATGCTGCTTAATTGAGGACAGAAGAAATCAACAGAATTCAGTTATTAGGTTCACATAAAAGGTGGGAGAATTAATTAACATATTTTAATGAGTTAACTTGAATCCTATGTAGTGTCAGGAATTTTGGATACAGTAAAATTTCAATAAATATTTGTGGATTCAAAATCAATTATGTTAACTTGAATAAAAGTATTATTTGGCAATTATTTTTTGTTTAGATTTATAGTATGGTGTTCACTTCCAAAAAATAAAAATGAGAGAAGAGCTCAAACCTATAAAATGCAAATTTTTGTAAATCAGCTGACAGTTGATACAAGTAACTGTTACATTAAAACTATTTTAAAGTATGAAAAAAATGAAAGGATGAACATATATAAAACTGATTATTTTGCTTTGTGTTAATGCTATATAGGCACATGGAAGAGTTATAAATAGCTCACTTTTACCAAGGACAAAAATATGGATTACATTGCTTGTAGTTTTATATTCCTTCTCAACAGTGCTTAAACCACTTTACTTTTGAATCATATTTGAAAACTAGTTGGAGTGTCTTTTATCAGTTTTACCTTCTATATCCAATGCTTTCCATTCTTGTCTGTGAGACACAATTAGAATAAGAGACTTGGAGAAGATACATGGAGAAGGCTGTCACCTCGCATTGAGATATGTTATTCCCATAGAGAAGTTCTAGGATGTTGCTGTAAGAGTTAGCATTTCTGCTGATTTCAGTGGATTGGTGCTGAGTTGTGAAAGCACACTTAGTCCAAGGATAGCCAATGTGTTCTGTTGCATTAGTTAACTCTGATTAAATGTTGGTGATTGAAATCTTGTTATCACTATTCAAAAAGACTTGAAAATTCCATTCTATTTCAGTGGGAACAGATCTAGTTCATCAGTGGTGTCCGCTGTGAGCAGTTACGGTAGGAGTTTGTGGCAGTATACAACAGCGAACTATCCTGGGTCTGCTCCACATAGTTTGTTCAGAGCTCCTAGGCATACTTTTCTCAAATAGGATGAAGCCCTAAGTCAAAAGAAAGACTACGAAAACAATCAACTTCTGCTGATGCATTGTACTATGTAGATGATGCACAGACAGTATTTCAGACCAGTGAGGTGCACTGACTTACTTAATATGGCTCTTCTAGCTGTAGTCTGTGCCTCAGTGAGTGAGAGTAAAAAACCCCACTCCCGTCTAGTTGGGCCCAACTCACAGTGACTGTAGAGGTCAGAGTAGAACTGTCTCACAGAGTTTGCAGGGAATGCCTAGTGGATTTGAACTGCCAGGGGACCATGCAAATAAGGTACACAGAATCCTGATAGAGAGATTACTCAGTTTTGCCATCCTGCTAGGTTTAAAAATGAACCATCTCAGAATAAGAAGGACAAAATATTACCACTAACAAGAAAAAAGAGCCAGAAGTGGAGTGAATCCTTTGAACCTGGTATCCCTGTGCTCAGAAGCTTCTGGAACTAAGAGAATGTGAAAGAGAAAGAGCTGTAACACTGAAGACAGTGAGAAGCTGCAGCAGAAATGGTAGCAGAAGAGGCAGCAGAACCAGGAGACTAGCAAGAGACTAGCAGGTGTTGGTACACTGAGCTTCCTGCACACTCTCTGGCCCTCAGCCCCTTGTCCAAGCCTCTGCCGTGCAACTGTTACAAAGGTCTTTTAGCTCTATACTCCATCAGTAAGCCTTGGCATGAAGGTGCTCAGCTGTAGCTTCATGGGTGAGCAAACCTAGCTCCACTAAATATCCAGAGGCACTCAGCTCCATCAACAAGTGTCCTGCCCAGAGGTGCACACACTTGATATACACACATTAAATATCTACAGAGTATTCTTGCATTATAAGTATTTCTACTAAAAATGAGTTCAAATATGCATATTTTTTTCATGAATTCCAAAAATTATTTAGTATTATAGTGGCAATATCTTCTATGTTGCCTTCTTATTTCAAGCTTCTGTGATTTTATATTGTTTATTGTTACAAAATGAGAAATAAAACAGTATTCCTATATATATTTTGTAATTCACCAAAACAGTATATTATAGATGACCTAAGAACCACATGGAGCCCTAGTGGCACAGTGGTTAAAAGCTTAGCTTCTAACCAAAAGATTGGCAATTCAAATATACCAGCTGCTCCTTGGAACCCTATGGGGCTGCTCTACTTTTTCATGTTGGGTTGCTGTGAGTTGGAATTGACTCTACTGAAATGCATTTGGTTTTAACAAACATGTTAATATTGCTAAAATTATTAGAAGTAGAATTTCATTTAGTTGGTATCATTCAAAAATTTTTAATATCTTCAGCTAGCAAGATTCTATGACATGGAAGTTTATATATAAATGGTTTATAGCTTTTTATTCTAATTTTTTTAGAAGAAAGCCTGAATACAGTTATGTACTTAGGGCTGTGCAACATTTATCAAAGACTTCATTTCTCTCTCTGTTTCTTAGATTTCAGGGAGTCAGGAAATTGGATTGGAAAAGTATAAAAATCTAATCGGTAGTAAAAATTGAGTCCTTGGGAACAGCATGGTTACAGAGGGAAACACATGCAGCTGTTTAAATCTTGGCACAACTATTTACTAGTTCTGTGATACTAGACAAAAACAAATATTTTTAAATGCCTTATATTTAATGGAATGTAGTATATAGGGATGGTTGTTGGAATTAAATAAAATAGTGTACGCATAGGGCCTGACTCATATTACTTATTTGTTGCACAAAGGATTTCTTCATGCTCCTACTGGTATCAGTAGTTCTAAAATTGATGTAAGAATTATTTTTCTCATTATGCAAGAAAGAAGATTTAGCAAGATTTCTAGTGATTCAGTTTTTTATCTCAAAAAGTTATCTTTTGAAAAGTAAATCAGAAAAAGTCTGAATTTAAAGTTACAGTTGAAATGGTCAACTTCATGCCAAAAGTTCTTGAAAACTTTTCTTAAAATACAGACAAGACACTTTAGCATTGCTTGTATAACTGTATATTATCCAGCATCTGTATCATCAAATACATCCCATCTTTTGCATGTCCTCTGTGACAGACTTTAAGGTGACCCTATGATATCCACTTCCTTATACCTGTATAATTCCCTCTTGTTGAGTGTGGGCAGAATCTGTGACTTGCTTATAACCAATAGACTATGACAGAGATGACGAGATTTCATTCTTGTGATTACAGTATGTTGTAGAAGATTCATGCTGGCCAGATGACTCACTCTAAAGTCTTGTTTTCCTTGCTAATTTTTTAGGAAACAAATAATTCATTGCTTATAGCTGCAAGGAAATGCATTCTGTCAATGATGTAGAGCTTAGAAGTGGACCATTACCCTTTCAAGCCTCCTGATGAGAACTCAGCCGTGCCCAGCATTTGGAGCTAAGTTATGCCCATGCTCCTGATTTGGACAAATGATTGGATAGTATATATGTGTCATTTTAAGACACTACAATTATGACAGCCTGTTATAGTGCCTAGAAAATTAAACAACTTACTTAGCAGTAACACAACTTGTCTTTCTGTTCCTTCAATGTATCTAAGTTGCCCGTCATGCTGTTAACTCACTCCACCAGCCCCTACCACTCTCAACTCAGTTAAGTCACTTTCTATTTACCTTATGCTGCCTTTTATTTTCTTCATTTTCCTGATGTATTTAAATCAATTTACTATGAAATTTGTGTTGTCTAACTTCCAAGAGTCGGACGTCATGAGTTGGATCCACCTCAACGGCACTTATCTAGCTTTAATTTCCAAGAAGGAAAAATTAAAAACAAAAATTGCCATCAAGTCAATTCCAACTTATAGTGTAGAACTCATAGAGTAGAACTGCTCCTTATGGTTTTCAAGGATTGCCTAGTGGATTTGAACTACTGAGCTTTTGGATAGCTGCAGTACTTTAACCACCATACCTCCAGGATTTCCTGAGCCAGGAAGAGTGAATTCTCCATCTGCATATTTCACACTGACTGACTTGTTTATCTTAGTGACATAATTGACCTTTTTGCTTGAATATTTTCCAGCAAAAGAATTTGTTTAAAAAAAATTATTAGAGGAGGTGGTGCTAAGATGGTAGTCAGATGCTTCCTTGATCCCTCTTACAACAAAGACCAAAAACAAATAAATAAGTATATTTGTTTTACATCACATTCAAGGAGCCCTGAACATCAAAAGGCAAAGCTGAGAAACTAGACTGAGCCATAGAGACAGGGGAGAAGAGGCCCAGAAGTACCAAGGAATGGCCAGACCTCACCTGGAGAGAATCAGCACCCTACAGGTGGATAGGCTACAGTAAGCATGGTGAGGGGAGCAGTGGCATTCAAAAAACTTCCCATATTAGGAAAGATCGAGCAGCACAGAATCCACTCTTGTACCCAGAATCACTGAAAAATGGCATTTGATTGTCAAAAGTTAGCTAGCTTTCATGTAACCCACCACACAGATCTAAAACTTTCCTTCAGGATAAACCATTTTCCTTTTACCTGCATAACCCCCTGTCCATTCTGCACTGTGCCTCAGTCAGCTGTAGAGACAAATGCAGCCCTGGGCTGGAAGTAGGACCTTATTTATGTGAGCCATTCTCCCAACATTGGAGAGGAACAAATTAACCAAAGCCAAAGCCAAGTGCCATCAAAGGGGAAAAAATAATCTTCCAGCTGCCCTAAACCTCAGCACAAATGAAGTTCCTTTGCCTAGGCACGGGCATAAGGTGTCCAAAGACTTTAAATGCCCTGCTCACCTGCATAGTCTTGTTTGGGCCCATGGCAACACTGCAGACCTTCATTAACACAGTACAAAAGGATAGCTATCTAAACCCTGATTTTACTGTGTCAGCTAAATGGTGCGAAAGAGGTAGGTTTTTGACATTTGACACTGCTTTGTTAATAAGCAGGGCCCTCACCTACCTACAGCAGGGGCCTGAGGACTGGTGGCTCTGACCATGCCACCTGGCTACCTATGACAGGGGTCCAAAAACAAGTGATGCCTCCCAGTCCCTACAGCCAACAATATAGGGCACCTAAAGTCTGGTTCAAAACCTATCCACCTGTGTACTCTGATGTACGGGAACATATTTTCCTCGCTAACATACAAGGGAAGCTGTCAGCCTCTTCCCTTTCCTAGTAGTGCATCCAGATACCTGTGCATACACCAATCACTGCTGCCTATCTAGGACTATAGGGAAGCATGTGTGCCACACACTTGGTGACTGACTACTTGGACACTTGAGCTGAATATATACAAGAAAATTGAAAGGACTCTTGGGCTCACAATGACAAGAAACAATTGTAATCACCCAGTGACAGTACATTAGACCTTCAAAGGAGCCAATAATTAAACTAGCTTACAAGACCAGCCTATTTGATCATGTCAAAACAATACAAGAAACTAGAACACAGTAAGTGAGCCTAAAGCCAAGTGCCATTGAGTCAGCCATAAAATAAATATAACCTACTGATGGCTTAGAGACTACAGTCAATATCAAATCACATAACCACAATGGCTTTATAATTGTCCCCAAACAAAGAATCAAGACATTTTCTGCATGAAGGGAAATTCCTGGAATTATTGGAGGTATAATAAAAAAGATTATACCTGTTCAAGAGATTAGGCAGGAGATCAGGCAAAATGACAAATTAAACAGGCTATAAGAAACCACAGAGAGACAGCAATTATAAATTCAGAAAAATATTAAAATTTCAGAATTAGACAACACAATGGGTAGTCAAAGGAGTAGAACTGATGCAATGGAGGACTGAATTAGTGAGACTGAAGATAAAGCACTTGACACCAATATATTTGAGGAAAAATCAGATAAAATGATCTAAAAAACTGAAACACTAATAATTATGTAAGACTATATCAAGAGGGATAATAATCTGTGAGTGATTGGAGTGCTAGAATAGGAGGGAATAAAAAAAAAATATAGAGAGAATTGTTGCAGATTTGTTCGCAGAAAACTTCCCTGATAGCACAAAAAATAAGATATCTATCCAAGATGCTCATTGAACTCCACACGTGGTAGATGTCAAAGAAAGACACCAAGACATTGTAATCAAATTTGCTACAATCAAAAAGAATCAGAGAATTTTAAAAGTGGCTAGGGGTAAATTACAAATAATCTACAAAGGAGAGTTATATGACTAAACTTGGACTACTCAGCAGAAACTATGCAGGCAAGAAAGCAATGGAATGACATGTACAAAGCCTTGAAGGAAGAAAAAAAAAAGTAGACAAGAATTATATACCCAGCAAAATTGCCTCTCAAATATGATGGCAGAATGAGGACATTTCCATACAAGCAGAAGTTTAGGGAATTTGCAAAAATCTAACCAAAATGAGAAAAAATACTAAAGGGAGTTCTTTGGTTAGAAAATCACTAACATCAGCCCAAGATGATTACCCAGGACAGAGCAACTAGATAGCAGCCCAGATAGGGAAATCACAAAAACAAATCAAAGCAGATCTAAAAGCGTGAGATTAGAGAAAATGAGATGTCATTATATAAAAGAAGGCAGCATGTTTTAGTCAGCTAGTGCTGCTCTAACAGAAATACCACAGAGTAGATGGCTTTAATAAAGGAAAGCTTATTCTTACACAGTCTGGTAGGCTACAAGTCCAAATTCAGGATGTCAGCTCCAGGGGAAAGCTTTCTCCCTAGTTGGCTCTGGAGGAAAGTCCAGTATTGCATCAGTCTTTGTCCAGGGAGCATCTTGGTGCAGGAACCTCAGGTCTGAAAGATGCACTCTTTTCCTGGTGTAGCTTTCTTGGTGGTGTGAGGTTCCCAATTCTCAGCCTGCTTCTCTTTCCTTTTATCTCTTGCAGGATGAAAAGATTAAGTGTGGGTCAAGCCATACTCTAGGGAAACTCCGCTCACAGTGGAGTGGGAAGGTGATCATATGAAGGGATTTACCAGCCAAGTGCCAAGTGCCAGCTCCACCCTAATCCTTTAACAAAATGGAGGACAATCACAAGACACTGGGAATCGTAGCCCAGCCACATGGCTACACCAATTGTTGGGGGGGGGGAACACAATCCATTCACCATGACACAGTGTTATAATCATATGTAGATCTTTTGTATGGAGAAGAAAGCAAGGTGACTTTAAGACATAAAAAATTGGTTTAAATCTAGAAAAGATAGGGATAAATACTAAGATAACCAGAAAAGAAATTAGCAATCCTATACTTCAAGATGAAAGAAAGAAGGAAAACATAAAGACTCAACAAATACAAATCTAACAAGGAAAAAGATGAAATTTCATAAAGAAAAATGGAAAATTATGTGGATCAAATAAACTATCAGTGCACAAAATAAAAGCATCAAAATGACAGTACTAAACTCATACCTATCAATAATTATGCTCAATGTAAATGGATTTAGTGTGCTAGTAAAGAGACGGAGAGTAGCTGGATTGAATAAAAACATGATTTATCTGCTGCCTATAAAGGACACACGTTAGACTTAAAGATATAATCAGACTAAAAACCAAAAGGACAGGAAAAAAAATGTATCCAAAAAGCTAGCCAGCCAGCTAGCCAAGTGCATCCAAAAGACAGAATTTAAAAACAACAGGTGGCATTACTAGCTTCTGGGGGCAGAGGAGAGATGCAATTTAAAGAAAATCCATCACAATGGGTAAGAAAGAACACTATGTAATGATGAAAGGATCAATAATACATCAAGATGCATAATTATAATAAATATGTATGCAACCAAGAACAGGGCTTCTCACTATATAAAAACATTGAAGAGAGAAATCAACAGCTCTACAATAATAAGAGGAGACTTCAACACACCACTTTTGGTCAAATACAGAACATACAGAAAGAAGCTCAATAAAGATGTGGAAGATTGAAATGCCACAATCAATCAACCTGACCTCATAGATATATGCAAAACACTCCACCCATCAGCAGCCAAGTATACTTTCTTAGGCCACAAAGAAAACTTCAGCAAAATCCCAAACCCACTGCTGTTGAGTCAATACCGACTCGTAGTGACCCTATAGTCCAGAGTAGAAATATAGTATTGCAAAGTATTTCTTCTGAATATACAGCCATAAAAGTAGGAATCAAAACAGGAAATGAAAAGAAAAAAATCATGAAAAATTGAACATCTTGCTCAAAAACTACTAGCTTATAGAAGTTAAAGATGGTATAACAAATTCACAGAATCACATAACAAAGAACACACGCGCTACCAGAACCTTATAGACACAGCGAGAGGTCAGTTTGTAGTAATAAATACACATATCCAAAAAGAAGGCCTCTAAACAGAGCATTAACCCTACAACCTGAGTAACTAGAAAGAGAGCAGCAGCAGAATTCCTTAGCACCAGAAGAAAAAATAAAAATTAGTACAGAACTAAATGAATTCCAGAATAGAAAAACAATTGAATGACTTAACAAGACCAAAAACTGACAAAAGAAAACATGAGAGGAAGCAAATAACCTGGAGAAGAAATGAGATGAGCAAAATCACAGTGAAATTAAAAAAATAAATCAAAATGCTATAAAAACTGTATGTAATAAATTTGAAAGCCTAGAAAGAAGGGACAAATTTCTAGAAACATACTACCTACCTAAAGTAACAAAAACAAACGTAGAACAACTAAATTAACCTGTAATAAAAAAAAAAATGAGAAGATAATTTAAAAAAATCTCAGTGAGTAAAAGTGCTGCCCTGATGGCTTCACTGGAGAATTCTAACAAACTTCCAGAAAGAGTTAACACCACTATTACTAAAGGTGTTTCAAAGCACTGTAGGGGATGGAGTACTACCAAACACATTGATAAAGTCAGCCTAACCTTGATACAAAAACCAGATAAAGATGACACAAAATAAAATTATACACTAATACCTCTCATAAACTTAGATGCAAAATCCTCAATAAAATTCTAGCCAGCAGAATGCCATAATATATCAAAAACCTAATTCACCATGACCAAGTGGGATTCATGCCAAGTGTGCAGAGATAACTCAGCCTTAGAAAAAATCCATCTAATCAACCACAAAAATAAAAAGAACCACTTGATTTTCTTGATTGATACACAAAAGGGACTTGACAAAGTCCAACATTAATTCGTGTTAAAAACTCTCAGCAAAGTAGGAATAGAAGGGATATTCCTCAGTACAAAGTTAACAGCCAACATCATCCTAAATGGAGACAGTCTGAAAGTATTTCCTATGAGAGTGAGAACTAGATAAGGGTGCCCTCTGTCACCATTTTTATTCAGTATTGTGCCGAAAGTACTAGCCAGAGCAATGAGGCTAGAAAAAGAAATGGAGGGCACCGAAGTTAGTAAGGAGGAATTAAAAGTGTCTCTATTGGCAGGTGATATGACCTTACACACAGAAGACCCTAAGGAACACACAACCCCCTTGCCCAGAAAAAGAAAAGAAAAAGCTACTGGAACTAACAGAAAAGTTCAGCATAGCATCAGAACGCAACATAAACATGCAAATGTTGTAGAGATTCTTCTACACCAACAAAGAGACCATCAAAGAGGAAATCACTGAATTAGTGTCATTTATAATAGCCCTCAAGAAGATAACATACTTAGGAATACATTTAGTCAGAGATATAAACGACCTGTACAAAGGAAAGTACAGACACTACTGCAGCACACCACAATGTGAGCTACATAAGTGGCAAAACCTGCTTTGTGAATGGATAGGAAGACCCAACATTGTGAAAATGTCTTTTCAACTCAAAGCAATTTATAGACACTATATGATTCTGATCCTAATTCAAGTGTCATGTTCTTTAATGAGATGGAGAAACAAACTCCCAACTTCTTGTGGAAAGGGCAGTGGTCCTGGATCAGTCAAGTGTTACTGAAGAAGAGCAAAGTGGGAGGCTTCACCTTGACTTTAGAATTTGTAATACTTGTAACACTGTAATGTCTTTCACCATGCACAAAAACTAACTCAAAATGGGTCACAGAATTAAACATCAAATATAAAACAATAAAGATCATGGAAGAAAAATTAGAGACAATGCTTGAATCCCTAGCACACGGCAGCAACAGAATGCAAAACATGGCTAACAAAGCACAAACTCAAGAAGAAAAAGTAGGTAACTGGGAACTCCTAAAAAATCAAACACTTATGCTCATCCAAAGACTTTACCAAAAGTGTAAAAAGACAGTGTACAGACAAGGAAAATAATTTTTGATGTGACAAACCCAACCAGGCTGTAATCTGTAAAATCTATGAGGTGCTATAAAACCTCAACAACAAAAAGACAACACCATGAGTCGGATCCGACTCCACGGCACTTGGCTGGCTTGGCATTTGAAATATACGTCAATAATATGAACAGGCGCTTCATCAAAGAAAACATTTATGTAGCAAGCAGACACATGAGGAAATGATTGTGATCATTACCCATTAGAGAAATGCTAATCAAAATTGCAATGAGATACCATTTCGTCCCAACAAAGCTGCCACTAATCCAGAAAACCCAAAGTAATAAATGTTGGAGGGGCTGTGGAGATACTAGGACACTCACTGCTGGTGGGAACGAAGAATGGTAAAAACACTGGTAATCCATTCAGTGTTTCCTTAGAAAGCAAGAAACAGAAATAAGATTCAGCAGTTCCCCTCCTAGGAGTATATTCTAGGGCCATAAGAGCTGTCACACAAGTGTTCTTTGCAGCACTGTCCACAATAGCAAAAAGATTGAATCAACTTAGGTGCTTATCAATGGATGAATGGATAAACAAATTATGATGTAGTCACATAATGGAATACTATACAATGGTAAAGAACAATGATGAATTTAAGGAACATCTTATAACATGGAGGGATCTGGAAAGCATTATGCTGAGTTAAATCCATTAGCTACAAAAGGAGAAATACTGTATGAGGTCACTATCATAAAGACTCAAGAAGTTTAAACATGGACAAAAACAATCTTCGAAGGTTATGAGGGTCGGGGGGAGGGAAAGAGCTATTCAGTAATTATAGTAGAAAAGAATTTTAGCTAAAAGGAAGGACAAAACACAGTAGAGAAACAAACACAAGTGTACTAAATCAAAAGCTAAGAAGTTTCCTAAATACAACCAAATACTTTGAGGGACAGAGTTAACAGGGATAAGGATCTAGGAACTATGCTTTCTGGGAACATCTAGGTCAACTGGCGTAGCAAAATTTTTTAAGAAAATGTTCTGCATCCCACTTCGGTGACTGGTTTCTGGAGTCTTAAAAGCTAGTGAGCAGCCATCACAGAAGCATCAATTGGTCCCAACCTGCCTGGAGCAAAGAAGAATGAAGGACATCAAGGATACAAGCAAAATATGAGCCCAAGAGACAGAAAGGGCCACATAAATCACAAATCACATCAAGATGGGACTGGAAGAACTACATGGTGCATGGGTACCAACAATGACTGCCCTGACAGGGAATTCAAGAGTCCCTGATGGAACAAAAGAAATGTAGGGTGCAGGAACTTGAACTCTAGGTAAAAGACCAAACTTGATGATCTGATAGGCTGGAAGCTCCCTGGTAGACATGGCTCAAAACCGAAATTATTCCTGAAGCCAACTCCTCAGGCAAAGATTTAACCAATCTTTAAGATGAAGAGTGTGCTCATTAAGTAGATATGCAAGACTAAGTGCACAGCTCCTGTCCAGAGGTGAGATGAGAAGGCAGAGGGGGACAGGAGCTGGACGAATGCACACAGGAAATACCAGGTAAGGAGGAATGTGCTGTCACAGTGTGGGGAAAGCAGCTAGGATCACATAACAAAGTATATGTAAGCTTTTAGGTGATAAACTGACTTGAATCATAAACTTTCACTTAAAACACAATTAAAAAATCATTAAATAAAATACTGTGGGGCTACAATAGATAATATCTTCTATTATGTGATAAATGGCTGATTAATCATACTGAAACTAATTAAAGTACTTTTAAAATTTGTACAAATTATTATAAATCCATAAATAATAAGATACTGTGTATAAAAACAAGGTAAAATGGTATTAACAAGATTGCTACTTATAAAATATACAGCATTAAAAAAAACATAGTTTCAAATATAAAAGATAACCAAATACGGAAGTATCAGAGACTTCAGTGGCATGAAAAACACTTTCCTATAAAAATCCCTGCTAGTCAAATTCCGGAGGTATAAATTTATAAATAGGTTTCTTCAAAGATCGTAACAGTTAAACTATTTACTATGTATTATATGTAAAGTAGGTAATCTTGAAAAATCCTATTTTACTCTCATATCTTGAAACAGTGGTTTCATTTCTTTTGGGGGAATTTTTAAATTCTTCACCTGTTAGAAGTGAATACAATAAATGGGTATACACGTTCATTATCACATATAAACATAGCATACTAGGTTCTACAAAGTTTAACCAAAAATTCTTGTCTGGGATGACAGGGAGGACATTCTCTGGAGATATAGTAAAACACAACTTGTAACAGGTGAAATAGAACATGTTCAGCAAATTAAAAATCACCTTAAATAGCAGTTCTTAACTACAGGACTACAGAGGTCAAAGCACCTTCCAGAAAAATTCTGGAAGGCAAGTTTGAAATATTTCATGCATGTTTAAAGCAATGCAAAAGAAAATAAAAAATTCAATATCCTGAAGAGTGGTGGTAGCCAAAAATACTAGCACATGATAGAAGTTTAATAAAAAAATAGCTAAATAAATAATTTTACTGAATAATACTGCTTAAGTTTGCTCAAATTTTAAATTTTATAGGCCACATATAAACTTTAGGTACTGATAACTGTCTAATAAATGTTTACCTCATGTGTTTTTTGTCTCAGGAGATAGAAAGTACTAGGTAGTTGTTATTAATATCCCAATTCTGTAGTTAAATATGAGTAACACTATTAAGTAATAATGTGCCTAATGGTGTATTAAATTCTTGTGCTGTTGACGAGCATATCAGTCTTCAAGCAGAATCATTAGATACATCATGTCTAATGAGTTTATTGACCCACAAGACTGAGAACAAATACTAGATTTCAGTTTTGCAACATGTGTCATCATCCCAGGTCATTGTCTGAACCTCCAAGTGTCTCTCACATGGAACACTGTGTGTAGATTGTTGTCATTACATACCATTGACTCAGTTCCATCTCACAGTGGCCTTATGCACAACAACAAAAAAAAACAGCCCTGTTTTGTCCTTCCCCACCCTCACAATTGCTATGTTTCAGCAATTGTTATACCCACTGTCTCATTCCATCTCGCTGAGAGTCTTCCTCTTTTTCTTTTTTTTTTTGGTTGGTCTTCTATGTTACCAAGCATAATATCATTCTCCATGAACTGATGTTTCCTGATAACATGTTTAAAGTATGTGAGACAAACCCTTCCCACCCTTGCTTCTAAGGAGAATTCTGGCTATCCTTCCTCCAAGACAGATACGCTCATTCTTTTGATTCTACTGCCATTGAGTTGACTTTGACTCATAGTGACCATATATTCTTTTGGTAGTCCATGGTATATTCAATAATATTTGCCAACAGCCTAATTCAAAGGCATCACTTATTTTTCAGTCTTCCTTCCTCATGGAACAAATTTCACATGTGTGTGAGGCTACTGAAATCACCATGGCTTGGTCAGGTACACCTTTAGTCCTCAAAGTGACACCTTTGTGTGTGTGTGTGTGTGTGTGTGTTTTGTTTTTTGTTTTTTACACTTGAAAGAGGTCTTTGGAACAGATTTGCCCAATGCGATACCTTGTTTGCTTGACTACTGCTTCTATGGGTGTTGATTGTGGATCCAAGTAAAGTGAAATCCTTGAAAACTTCTATATTTATCATAATGTTGCTCATTGGTGTAATTGTGAGGATTTTTGGTTTCTTTATGTTGAGACGTAATCCATAATGAAGGTTGTAGTCTTTGATCTTTGTCAGTTACTTGCTTCAGGTCTTCTTCACTTTGAGTAAAGTTGTGTCATCTCTATAGCACAGGTTGTTAATGAGTGTTCATCCAATCCAGCTTCTGGGATTATTTGCTCAGCATTCAGATTAAGTATGGTGACAGGATACAACCCAGAAAGAAGCCTTTACTGATTTTAAACTACACAGTATCCTCTTGTTCTGTTTGCATGACTGCCTCTTGATCTATGTACAGGTTCTTCATGGGCACAATTAAGTATTCTGGAATTCCCATTCTTTCCAATATTAATCGTAATTTGTTATGATCTACACGGTCAAAGAATGTCTTTGCATAGTCAATAAAACACAGGCAACACCTTTCTAGAATTCTCTGTCTTTAGCCAGGATCCATCTGACTCTGGCAGTGGCAGTGATACCTCTTGTTCCATACCCTCTTTGTAATCCAGCTTGGATTTCTGGCACTTCCTGTCAATGTACTGCTGCAACTACTTTTGAATGATCTTTAGCAAAATTTTACTTGCATATAATATTAATGATATTGTTTGACAGTATCTGCATTTGATTAGATCGTCTTTCTTTGAAATAGGCATAAACATGGATCTCTACCAGTTGAATGGCTTGGTAGCTGTCTTTGAAACTTCTTGGCATAAATGAGTGAGCACTTCTAGTTCTGCATCCGTCTGTGGAAGCATCTCAGTTGATATTCTGTAAATTCTTGGGCCGTTGTTTTTCACCAGTGCCTTCAGTGTGGCTTGCACTTCTTTCATCAATACCATAGGTTCTTGATCACATGCTACCTCCTGAAATGACTGAACTTGGACCAATTCTTTTTGGTAAAATGATTGTATTCATTTCATCTTCTTTTGGTGTTTCCTTGTCATTCATTATTTTATCCACAGAATTATTCAGTATTGCCACTTGAAGGTTGAATTTTTGTTTCAGTTCTTTTGGCTTGAGAAATTCTGGGCATTTTCTTTCCTTTGGGTTTTCTGACTTCAGGCCTTTGCATATGTTATTATAATAATTTGTCTTATCAAGTTGTCCTTTGAAGTCATTTCTCCTCTTTGACTTCATCATTTCTTCTGTTCACTTTAGCTATTCAGAGTCTCTTTTGACATGCATTTTGTCTTTTGTTTTCTTCAAAATGATCTTCTCCTTTCTTTGTGTATGATGTCCTTGATGCCATCCCACAACTCAGCTGCTGTTAGATTGCTAGTGTTTAGCATGTTAAATTTATTCTTAAGAAATTCAGAAAAAGAAAAAACTTGTTGCTGTTAAGTCATTTCTGACTGATTACAACCCTACAGGATAGAGTAGAATTGCCCCATAGGATTTCAAGGAGGCACTGATGGATTTGAACTGCCACGTGCTCAGCAACTGAATGCCTACCCACTGTACACCAGGGCACCAATTCTTTACATGGTCTGTAAATTTAGGTGGGATATACTCCAAGCCATACTTTGGCTCTCATGGATTTCTTTTAATTTTCTTCAGCTTCAACTTGAATTTGCTTATGAGCAATTAACAACCTGTTCCACAGTCAGGCCCTGGCCTTGTCCTGACTGATGACTTTGAGCTGTTTCATTGCATCTTTCCACAGGTGTCGTTGATTTCATTCCTATGGAAGGTCAATGATTATGTTGCTGAAAATGTATTTGCCATGAATAAGCGATTGGTCTTACAAAATCCTACCATGTGACCTCCTGTATTGTTTCTATAACCAAGGCCGTATTTTCCAACTACCAATCATTCTTTGTTTCGAACTTTTGCTTTCCAATTATCAGTAATTATCAGCGCATCCTGATTGCATGTTTGATCAATTTCATACTTTAGAATTTAGTAAAAATCTTCAATTTCTTTATTTTTAGCCTTAGTGGGTGATGCATAAGTTTGAACAGAATTCTTATTAACTGATCTTCCTTGCAGATGCATAGATATTATCCTTTCACTGACAGTGCTGTTCTTCAAGATAGATCTTGAAATGTTCTTTTTGATGATGAGTGCAGCATCATTCCTCTTCAGTTGACATAGTGGACCATATGATTGTTCCATTCAAAATGGCCAATACCAGTCCATTTCAGCTCACTAATTCTATAATACAGACACGTATGTGTTCAATTTCATTTTTGATTATTTCCAATTTTTTTCTAGATTGGTACTTTGTACATTCCATGTCCTAATTTTTCAATGAATGTTTGTTTTCTGCCATTTCTTCTCATTTTGAGTACTTCTTCAGCAATGAACATCCTGAAAGCTTGACACGATCAGTCCTATCACCAGGACTGAATCACACTGAGGAGGTAGCACTTCCCAAATCATATTTGGAATGCCTTCCTACCTGAGGGGTTCATCTTCCAGCACAATATCAGGCAGTGATCCACTGTTATTCATAAGGTTTTCATTGCTTAATGCTTTCCAGAAGTAGACCTCCAGGTCCTTCTTCTCTTCCTTGTCACCATTGGGGACCCTGCTAGTATTTGAGTACTGGTGGCATAGCTTCCAGTATCACAGCAACATACATGCCTCCCTTCAACAGTATGACAAAGTGACAGACATGTGAGGGTTAGGTAGATGAATATTGTAATCCAATAATTGTACAGATAACAGCGTACTAACAAGTATATATGTGCATACGTAATGCACATATACTTATTAATAAAATAAGCCCAATATTGAGTTAGAAATTGTTGATTTGCTTATATGAGAATTTCGTAATCCACATGATATATTAGCAGTCTATTTAAAGTGGTGCAATGTTAAAGTGAAGTCAACTATTGTTTAAAGTTTAAAAATAAAACTATTTCCTGAAAAACCAAACCCACTGTTACTGAGTTGACTTCAACTTACAGTGACCCTGTAGGAGTGAGTACAGTTGCCCCACAGGGTTTCCAATACTGTAGAGTTTTCAGAAGTGCACTGCCACAGTTTATCCATCAGAGGCTGGTAGGTTCAAACTGCTGACTTTTCAGTTAGCAGCCAAGTGCTTTACCCACTGTATCACCAGGTCTCCACACCTACTCTAGTTAATATAAATTTATTTTTTACCTTCCTTTAATTTGAATAGAATACATCTAAAACATTAAAATTGTATATACCAAATACTTTCAGTTCTGTTCTTTAAAATAGTTTCCATGCCTACCTTGCCAAAAATGCAAGATGTTCCTTTTGATAGTGTGTCTGCTTTAAACTCAGTACTTGAAATACTATGATCATGTTGGAGAAAATGAAATACAGGGATTAGCAATGAGACAATATGTTGTATAATCTTCTACAAGACTGGTAGATTTTTGTTTCAGTGTATTTGGTATAAATATAAAATATGTATTTGTTATGCAGTATATGATAGGACAATGAAATTGAATTCTGCCTTAGTCTCCACAGTGTTTTGCCTGGGAGGAAGTTAATTTACCTTGTTGTTAGTTGCTGTATGGTAGACACCCACTCCTGGGGATTCCATCTGTGCATGATGGAAAGAAATGCTGTCCATTTCTGAGCCATGTCCACAATTGACTGCAGATCAAACCATTGTAATCCATAGGGTTTCCACTGGCTGATTTTCAGTTGTAGATCTCCAGGCTTTCTTCCTAGTCAGTCTTAATATGGAAGGTCTGCTTCAACCTGTTCAGCATCATAGCAACATGCCTTCATGACGTATGGGTAGGAGATGTGCATGAAGTACATTGACTGGGAAATGAATCTGAATGTCCCCCATGGAAGTGACAGTTCTACTATTGAAACACCACTGCCTAATCCCTAATTTCCTCATCTTCAAAATAAGGAAACTAATCACGTTGACATCTTAGGGGTTTCATAAGAGCTCTTTGAGACAATAAATTAAATTCTGAGGACAATAAATGTTAGACAATTAAAATTATTAGTCACCTGTCAACATCTCAGCAGCATGTAGATAAACATTGCTTTTGTTTTACATTATGAACATTTAAATGGGCTCTATTTATTAATATTATTTAAAAAATTCATTTTGTTTAATTTCTAATGCTATGTGGTGCAATGCTTACCTTTTAAAAAATAAGCTATTAGGGCATGAAAAGTACGCTACAGCTTTTATTCTGCATCAGTACTACACACTTGTAAATACAGCAATGTTTTTTTCTGTGAAGTGAAGGAACATTTTCCCAGTGGCAGAACACTCTTTCCTTTACCCGCCAAACTTCACTTCTCTGCCTCCGTTATTCCTCTAACTTCTAAAGATAAGTTTAGGGGACTATGTGAGTTATTATGCATTTCTCTCCTCTGAGTTACAACATATGTTTGCCTGAGGAGGTTTGCAAACTTTAGTTAATATTAATGAAACAATTTGGTGCATAAGCAGCCCAGAGAATGAGTCTTGTTTTCATGGACCACTCTACATCTTCTCATTAAACATGGGGGAACTTATCTCACGTTCAATTACAGATGCCTCAGTAACATTTTCTTTCCCTTGTAATCTGAGTTTTTGAAATTTAAAGAGAGGAATATAAAAGTCTCTTTTTGCTTTCCAAATAGCGTTCATTTCTCACATGCAGGCACAGAATATTGTCAGCCAGCTGTGAGTGTATTAAGTGACTCGTTGGTCAGGAGATACCACAGTACTCATTTGACAAATGATGAATGATCTAAAAGCAATGATCTCAAATAAAACTTGGATGCCTACGGGTTATTGGAGGGCCTATCTGTAAAAGCTTGTAAAACGCACTATACTGTTGGTTATACACTGCTCAGGTAGGATTATTTAAGGATCTCGGCTACTCACAGGCTTTGTTTTGTTATTAATTCTTCGGGGAACCACATATCTGTTTAAACTAACAGTGACACCATAAGAAAGTAATAGATTTGTATTTAGTAACTCCCTTTTTCAATGAATTCAGAATTTCTAGCCTCCAGCACTTACAATGTGGGACAATTATTTATTTTTACCTCCCTAACAACACTACCCATGAAAACCATACACAGCATCTTCCTATGATATACCCATACTTCCTTTATTAACAGATAAAGATCAATTTGGCAGCTCTGGTGGCATAGTGGGTTAAGTGCTACATCTGATAACTAAAAGGTCAGTAGTTCAAATTTTCTGGGTGCTCCTGGGACATTCTATGGGACAATTCTACTCTGACCTCTGGGGTCACTATGAATCAGATCCGTCTCGACAACAGTGGGTTTTTTTGAATATGCAAGGATTGTTCAACATTAGATAAGACACTTAACTAATCCTTTACTTAAATAGAACAAAGATCATGTGAACATCTCAATAGATATGGAAAAAGACTTTCTATAAAGTCTAATACTCATTCCTGTAAAAAACTCTCACTAAAATTGGTATTAAAAAAGAAAACAAAAACCAGTGTCATCAAGTTGATTCCTACTCATAATGATGCTACAGGACTGAGTTTCCACAGAGTTTCCAAGAAGTGCCTGGTGAATTGGAACTACTGACTTTTTGGTTAGCGGGTGTAGCACTGAACCACTACACCACCATGGTTTCCAAAATAGGGATATTTAAGAAAAAAAAAATTCTCAAAAGAATAGAGGCATCTGTACAAAACCAACAGCCTACATCATTTTCAGTGAAGATACACTGAAAACATTTCCCCAGAGAAGAGGAAGAAGACAAGGATGCTCTTTGTTACCACTGATATTTAATATTGTGCTGGAAGTGCTAACTATGGCAGTGAGAGAACAAAAAATAAAGGACATTCAAATTAGAAAGAAAGAAAACTCGTTATTTATAGATGATATGGTCCTGTAGAGAGAAAATTGCAAAGATTCCACAGGAAAACTATTGAAATTAATAGAAAGATTAAGCATAGCAGCAAGAAACAAGATCAACATAGAAAAAAACTGTTGGATTCCTATACACCAAGAAAGAAAACTCTGTAAAGGAAATCAGGAAAAAAAATATAATAGCACCTATAAAGATGAAATAAATAGGAATAAATCTAATCAGTAAAAATCATAAAAGACCCATACAAAAATACTACAAAATGCTATTGCAAGAAATCAAAAGCTAAAAAAAAAAAAAAAAAATTGAGTTAGTTTTGAGTTTGACTCGTAGAAAACATACAGAAGAGAGTAGAACTGTCTATCCTATACGGTTTCCAAGAAACAGCTGGCAGATGTGAATTGCTGATCTTTTGGTTAGCAGCAAATCCCTTGAATAGTGTGCCACCAAGGGCTCTAGAAACCAAGGAAAATAGAAAAAAAAACATGGAATGAAAAAGAACCAATTTGCCTTGGAAGAAATACTGCCAGAACGCTTCTTGGAAGTGGGAGTGGTAAGACTTCAACTATATACTTTGGATGTGATCAGGAGGGCCCAGTTCCTAGAAAAGGACATCATACTTGGTAAAATAGAGGATCAGTGAAAAAGAGGAGGCCCCTCAATGAGATGGATTGACTCAATGGCTGCAACAATGAACTCAAACAGAGCAGTGATTGTGATGTTGAAGCAGGGCTGGAGAGAGTGTTGTTCTGTGTTACATAGAGTCACTGTGAGTTGAAAGCAACCTGACATCACCTAATAATAAGATGAAGCAACTATGAGGACGATGCCATATATAGTTGCCCTTGAAAAATCTGAAATTTTAATTTATAAAATTGTTATAATCTGAAAACAGATGACAATGTTCTTGTGTGTGTGTGTTCTATATCTTTTTTTTTTTTGCACATAATTCCTTTAAACTACAGTAGGAGTTTACGAAGAACATTTATTTATATGTGGGACAAAATAAGAACTGGAGAGCTGATATTCAGGTAGCACGAGTTGTTTGCAGTCAGCTGCTAATCTGAAGATTGGTGGTTGAAACCACCCAGTGGCTACTCAAAAGAAATCCCTGGTGGTCTGCTTTTGTAACATGCTCTGTAACACATGGGGTGCCATAAATCAGGGCAACTAGACAGCTGCTAACAACAATAAATTCTTCCTTATGATGATACTAAACATATGTCTTAAAAGCATACCATTGAGGAAGAGCTTAACTCAATAAAGTAGATAAGAAAACTGGTGGGGGAGACAGTTAGACTCACCAGTTCATCATTTACTTGTCTGCATTTCCCAACTTTATAGCAGAGCCATGTGATTTTGCTGACTACTGAAACTGAGGATGATGATGCCTGTCATTAGGATAAGGCAGTGAAAAGCCCATGCACAATTCTCCAGTCTTCATTTCTTCTTCTTTACCAACTATAGAGATCACATATTTTGGATAATAGAGTTATAAAGTGGTGGCACGTCCTGTCAGTTTAAGCCCCTAGCTGAATTTAGGAAGCATAGACCTCTTGGCTTCAATTCCCTGTAGTCACCATGCTGTTTACGTATCATGAGCATGAAATAAACTTGTTTAATATGCCACAAGAATTCTGTGAGTTACTTTGTTATTCCAAGATGACGTTTGTTATGCTGATGAAATCCTGGTGGTATAGTGGTTAAAGGCTACATCTGCCAACTCAAAGGCCAGCAGTTCAAAATCTACCAGGTGCTCCTTGGAAACCCAATGAGGCAACTCTGTCAGCAGTGGCTGCAATAATGCACTCAAACATAGCGATGACTGTGAGGATTCATCCTCATGGACTGGATAGGTTATTGCTCTTCAGTCCGTGGGGTCACTATGAATTGGAATCAATTTGGCACCTAACAATAACAACAAGATATTAAACAAATATTAAGAAAAAGCCATATATGGTAGCACTTGAAAAACCCCTTCCAGATGAATCTGTATTCCTTTTGATACTTCCTAATCATTTCCTTTTTTTGATGACAGTAATCTGCATCAGTTTCTGTTGTTTGAAACAAAGAGCACCGACTATTACACATGCAAATTTATCTCTGCAAAGGCTTATAATATACCTTCTATATACTTGTCTATAGATATATACTGTAAAACCTTCCACAGAAATAAAATATATTGCAATTTTTCTGCTGTAAGTCTTTGGAAGGATATGAAAAGCCTCATAATCACCCAACAGATGCTATTCAGTTTTAAAGAAACACTTTGTAAACATTATAACAGGATGAAGTGCAGTCTGTTCTTTAGTTCTCAACCAAGTTAGTCCTTTGAATTTTAATGAATGTTTCATTCCAGATATTTCTCATCTCAGGTAGCTACACCCATTCAAATGATTAAGTCATACATTTTAGAATTTATGCCACAGGGAAAAAATGATGGCCATGAGGTGTATCATTTCTATTCATAAATAGAATTCCCATGTTGCTGTTGGAGGCTATCAAGTTGATTCTCACTCCTAACTACACTATGTAAAGACAAGGAAACATTGACCAGTCCTACTCCATTTCTACAAGCATTGTGTCTGAGTTCATTGTTGTAGCCACTGTGTTAATACCTCTCTTTGAGGGTCTTCTTCTTTTCTACTGACTTTTTAGTTATCATGCATGATGTCCTCCTGATAACACATTCAAAGTGCCTGAGACAAGTTCTGGCCATTCTTGCTTCTAAGTAGCATGCTGGCTGCACCTTTTCCAAGACAGATTTGTTTATTCTTCTAGTTGCCCATGTATATTCCACATCTTTGCCAACACCATAATTCAAAGGCATCATTTTTTTTTGTCTTCGTTTTTCTTTTTCCAGCTTTCTTACACATTTGAAATGATTGACAATACCATGCCTTGGGTCAGCCTCATGTTAATCCTCAAGATGACATCTTTGCTTTTTTTTTTTTTTATTAACTTTTTTTGTGTGGTTTTTTAACATTTTGTACCAGATTTGCCCAGTGAAATATATCTTTTGATTTCCTGACTGCTACTATCATGGGCATTGATTGTGGATCTAAGTAAAATGAAATCCTCAACAACTTCAATGCTGGACATACATTATATCTTTACATTGGTATAAAGTTAATACCAAGAAGCAGAAAGAGATAACTGAGAAACAGAATAAAGCAAATATGAAACTTAAGGGCTAACAGGAAGCTGAAAAGATGAATAATTTTTGGAAAATAAGGTCAATGTGAGAAGTTCGAAGAACTGAAGGCATTAACCAACTTGAGAAGCAGAATGCATGTTGTCTCTCCTCACCTCGTTTTCCCAACTTATTCCCATTTTATAATAATTCACCTAATTTTTACACCAAGAGGAAATTAAGAGGAAAATGTTTACAACCTAGCATGAAGGACTTAAGTTGGTTATAACAAGAAAACAATCATTTATGAGTGTGGGAGTATTAATGACAAGATGAATTTGATCTGGTTTAAAATCAGAAAACATATATGTCAAGACTTTGTCCTTTTCACCATTCTTAATCTGTCTGCTGAGCAAAGAATCTGAGAAACTGCACTATGTGAAGAAAAAGAGGATATTAGGGTTGGAGGAAAAGTTATTAGCAACCTGCATTATGCAGATGACACAGCTTACTGAAAGTGAAGATAACTTGCTCAAAGTGAAGAAGCACTTACTGATGAAGATCAAAGACTGCAGCTTTCCCCGTGCATTACACCTCTCAACATTAGACAAAACAGAAATCTTCAATGGCATGATAAAAGGAGAAAAATTTGAAGCAAAAGTTTTTTTTTTTTATTTTTTTGTTGTAACTAAAATCCTTTATGCTGGGTTGCAAACATATTCTTAATTTCTCCCTGATATAAATATTTTTAAATAAATTATTTTAAAATGGGAATTAGATAGTTGGTAAAATACGGTGGGGAGAGACATTTTGCTTTCCATTTCTTGGGTTGGTTAATATTTTCAGTTTGAACATTTCATGAAAACAAACAAAAAACACTGTTGTCAATTCCAACTCATAGTGACCCTTCAGGACCAATCAGAACTGCCCTGTAGAGTTTTCAAGGTGGATTTGAACTGCCAACATTTTGATTAGCAGTTGTAGCACTTAAACACTACACCACTAGGGTTCCCAAACTCTTCATATTGGCCACATTTTCCAACAATTATACCTTCCTTCGGTGTCCTATTAATTCTTTTAAAGTTTTTCATGCTTCCTTTCTCCTGTGTTTCAATTATCTCTTCCTGCTTCTGCTGTATTACTAATTTTATACTTATGTATACACATAAGGTATGTACATTGTTGAAGTTCTCAAGGATTTCATTTTACTTGGATTTATAAGCAATGAGAATGGCAGCAGTAGTCAAGAAGTCAAAAGACAAATTACATTGGACAAATCTGCTGCAAAAGATCTTTTTAAGTTGCTGGAAAGCAAAGATGTCACCTTGAGGACTAGGGTGAGCCTGACCCAAGCCATGATATTTTCAGTCACTTCATATGCATGTGAAAAGTAAACAATACATAAAAAAGATCAAATAACAATTGATGTCTCTAAAGTATGGAGTTGGTGAAGAATACTGAAGAATGAACAAGGCTGTCTTAGAAGAAGTACACTAGAGTGCTCACTGGAAGCAAGTATAATAAGACTTATCTCTCATAGTTTGGGCACATTAACAGGAGGGACCAGTCCTTAGGAAAGGATATAATACTTATTGATGCAGAAGGGGAAGATTCTGAATGATGAATTCAGACATAGCGATGATTGTGAAGATGGCACAGGTTCAAGCAATGCTGTATTCCATTATGCATAAGGTAGCTGTAAGTTGGAACCAACTCCATGGCACCAAACAACAAAATATACGTGCATATATATATCTCTCTCTAAATCAGAAAACCAAACTGGTGGCTGTCTAGTTGATTTTGACTCATAAAAATCCTATAGGACAAAATAGAAATGCCCCACAGAGTTCCCAAGGAGCAGCTGGTGGGTTGAAATTGCTGACGTTTTGACTAGCAGCAAAGTTCTTAACCACTCTATCCATGACTCCATATGAACATATATTTACATGTACATGTATGTATGTATGCATTTGTGTAGCATCATTTAAAAAGAAATGAGTATTTAAAAGTCAACCAATAAACATTCCCCATGTACTTAGACATTTTATATGGCCACAACCGGCTTAGCAAAAGATGGCTGAAAAGAAACATGACATAACGTCACTAGGCTACACTTCCGTGAAGATATCATATGTCATTTATCATATCATATATAGAAACCCTGGGTGGCAAAATGGTTAAGAACCATGGATGATAACCAGGAGGCTGGCAGTTCAGATACACTAAATGCTCCTTGGAAACTCTGCTGGGCAGTTCTACTCTATCTATAGGGTCTGTACGAATTGGAATCGACTTGACAAGAGTGGGTTTTGGTTTATCATATATATATATATTCTATGAGAAGTATCGAAAGGAGACAGTACAGTGCTTGCTGTCAAGATTCATTTATTTGAAATACATATGTATTTAATTTTATTACAAGAGGAGAATATGATAAATAGCATAATCAAATACTAGCCTTTATTCATTGTTGCATTTTATTTAGACTGAGTCATTTCTGTCCTTTTCAAACTGTTCAAGTTGACAGTTTTGGTCACATCTCTATCATCACCATCAGTGGTAAACTTCTGTTGCAAAATCCATATAAGCACAATAAATACATTAATAGGCTTTTATTCAAGCTGGTCATAGTTAGCCTTTCAAATCAATGATTGTATCAGTAATGGATAGAAAAATGACATTTAAACATCTATGAACATCAGACTGCTTATATGAAATAACTTACTGTTGTCTCATACTAATTTTGTCAATTGCCACTGTCTTGATGCAACCCTCCAGAATTCTCTAGCATTCATATTGCCTTAATATTTTACACTCTTGTCTATTTGATATTGTATTAATTGCCTGGAAATTTCTCTCTCTCTCTTTTTTTTTTTGTTGCAGGAATTATTATTTAATTCTAAGACCAGTAAAGGTGAAAGGTTTAAGGGAAGCCATACAAATTAAAGGTGATAAGTTAAACCTTAATTTCATTAAAACTAAATAAAGATGATAAATATAAATAAGTTAAAGATGATAACTCTCATACTATCCAGGTGACTTGTGTGGCTTATCTGCATTTATTACAATTACATTTCAGTTGGAAACCTGACTGGCTGCTTAGACAGGTCTCCACAGGATGGCAGTTTGTTGATATTATCATCATACAGTAAAAATGGCTTCTGTAATGAGGATCTGTTAATCTTAGAAATTTGATTCCCTTGGTGTATCCAGGGGAAACTAGCTCAATAGTAGTCAAAAGATATGCATAAAAATCAAAATATAAACATTCTATAATAAGTGTTAAGTGTTTTGACGTACATTGACTATACTTTGTTTACAAGCAGATCTACATGGTCATCAAAATTACAATCATAAGGTTTCTTACTATGTATTAAACTAAGGGGAATCATGAAATAGTATTCGTTTATTACTTCTTGATCATGAAAGCCTGAAATATCCGTTTCCACCACTGACAGGTTTTACCAACTTCATGAAATGAACACTTAGATGTATCACTACTATTGCTTCTACTGGAAATCATGGTGACATAGTGATTTTTAAGTGCTACAGCTGATAACCAAAAGATTGGCAGTTCAAATCTGACCGTCTTTTCTTGGCAGCCTGATGGACTTCTACTCTGTCCTGCCAAGCCAAGTGCCATCGAGTCGGATCCGACTCCAGTAGGTCATTATTAGTGAGAATTGTCTTGATAGTGATGTTTATTATTTCTACTCCTAATATAACATGTTCACCCCACTCCTTTTACTAACTATTTTTGATATTTCCATGTGGAGGGATAGTCAGTACCCTAATAAGGCCATTCTGTATCTCCTTATATCCTTCTATATATACTCTTTCCTACAGAGAAGGACTTTCTCTGATGAGCAAGTTTAGAAATAAAACTAGCATTTCTAGACCAATCTCTTCCTTTCTTCTTTCTCTTGGAAATTATGTACACAGATAGCACACAACATACTGCTTTGTTTTTCCATGTTGTAAATCTTACAGAAGTAGCTTTTGCTCTTTGTGTGGGTAGGGCTGCTGGGATCTGGTGCTGTTGTTACTGGTGGGAAGTTTCTATGAGGCTCAGTGTCATCATTTCTACCTGCCTACCAGATAGAAACCCTAATGTTCAAAAATCAGCTTTTATGTGTATTAATATTTTTTCTACATCTGTTTTATTCTGCCTTATTTCTAAATTGCTTCAGAACTGTCCTGATATATATTGCTTTTGCATCTTGCTGTGTCCCCCAACAATTGCTACTATAATGGAATACTTACTAGATATTTAAGTGCTTTTCATAGACAAGGTAGCTATTCTTATTACTGTTTTATAGATACGAATTTCAACGGTTTGAGAAGTTAATTTGATAACGGTTGCGCTGCATGAAGCTGCAGTACAGGTGTAGCCCAACATACTGTGGTCACAGCTGAATGCTTGATTGGGGAATGATCAGACTGTAATTCACTTAGTGGCTATTGATTAATTTCTTTGTAGTCTGTTGGCTAGAGACCATTTCAGTTCCTTGCCACATGGGCCTCTCCCACATGGCAGCTTGCTTTAACAAGGAATGTAAATCGAGAGAGCAGTAGAGAGTCTGCTGACAATAGGAAAGTTATAATGTTTTATATGACATTCTGTCATGTTTGTTGTATTGTTTAGGCTAGATTCAAGTTGCTGGGTCCATCCTATCCTCTAGGGGAGGAGATTTTGTAAGGGTATAAATACCAGGGCATGGGGATATGTAGAGGTCATCATAGATGTCAGCCTAATGCACTGCAAGACAGTGCAATAATCAGGACTTAAACCCAAACAGTGTAACCCCAGAGTGCATACTCACAGCTGTATCAACAGTTAGAAAGGAGCTTCTCTTGTGTACAGTTAGGAGCAGCACATTGCTGCCTTTCACCTCAACGTGTCTCCATTTTCTTACCTTCTGTTTCTATCAAACCCACATTTGGGAGACAAAATCTTCTTTAGACAATTTTCATTTAGACTACTGCCCAATTATTTTTGAGTTTTCACTTGAACATCACTTTAACATGATCTTTCTTATATTTGTTACAACTTAGGTAATATTGAAACTTTCAAATAAAGAGCTTGTTCAAGGTTTGTTTAGTCTCCTGTAATCAGTTATTTGCAGCTTACATTATCTCTAAAGTAAAGTGATTTCTAATGTTACATACTTATTTTCAATGCTAAGGAATTAGGTGTAGATAAGCATAGACACAAATATAATGGCCAGCCTAAATTAATCTTTTAATAATATGAAACAGCATCAGCTTTCTTTATGTATTGAAATATCAGATATAAGACTCAATTATTCATATAGCCATACAAATTATAAAGGTGTACTTGGATCTATTCATGAGTCTGCAAGTTGGCTTTTACATAACGCTGGAAACAAGAGGGAACTTAACAGTAATGGTTTTTTTCTCCAGACTTTTAAAAATTTTTGTCCATGACAACTTCAGAAACTCAGAATATACCTATTTAATTTTTTTTTTAATGCACAATATCAACATTGTGAGGAAAATTCATAAAATGAGTTCACATCTGGCCTTCAGGGTTGCCATGAGTTGGATCCGACTCGACAGCACGGGGGTTTTTATCCAGAGGTAACGTGAATTTTGCCAGTGGATGTCAAGTGAATATTTTCCCACTGAATTATATTGCCAGCCAAGCCAAGTGCCGATTATATTACAATATTTTAAATGATTTCTCTACTTTCAAATTATTTACAGTAAGCAGGAGTTTCTAATATTTTGAGTTTAGGCTCTTCTGCCCCTCAGGCTCAGATTCTTATTCTAGTAGCTGTTGATTTATATGTAAACACTTAACCAGACTAGTGGAGTACCTATTTATATAACCTTACAGTAGTTCCACGATGACTTAAAATATTCCCATTTAATCTTTGTCTATAAATGTAATTTTTTTTTGTCATTCATGTTTCTGAATCAGTATGAATCTGTTTTAAGAATAACAAATCACAAAAAGACTAAATTTTTTTTAGCAAATATTAACAGGTTAATCTAAATTATTACTTTTTAAAGAAAGTCCTCAAAGTTCTATATAATCTCTCCAGCTTTCATGGCGTTTTGTAACAAAACTCAAACTGTACGTCTCTCCTTTTATTTGTTATTCTGTCCCTTGCTCTTTCTCAGTTCTCATTTTCTTTGTGATAGTCATAGGAAAAGCAGAACATTTCAAATGAACAGCTGTCACTTTGCCCTTTCACAGAAAAAAAAAAAAAATCAGTGTAAATTGCAATTTCTTCCTCAGCCTACTTCTAAACCAAAGAAAACAAACCTGTTGCTGTCAGGTTCATAGCACCTCTATAGTACAGAGTAGAACTGGTCCATAGGGTTCTCAAGGAAGGACTAGCACATTCCAATGGCCAAACTCTTGCTTAGCTGCCGTGCTTTTAACCACTGCACCACCTGGACTGCAATTTATGCGTTGTCAAATGTTACTGTTTCCTCAGAAAGATCTTAAAACTCATTAATGATATTTCTTTGGTTAGCACAATATATCTGTCATACTTTTATTTGATAAATGAAGAAATGTATGTACTTTATTATGGCTTACTTAATATGTAACTATTCTGTCAATATAATCACTGCTGCTGTTTTTTGTGTTAAATCTTATGATATGGAAAGTTATATTTATTAAAATTAATTGAGAAAAGTAGTCCTTAAATAACTCTGTATTGTTTTCCATTTGAAATAGTATTATCGATGATTTAAAATAATGTGTGTCATCTAAAGTGTTTCTTTTATTATTTTCAGTGGAAATACATTTGAAATAATCCAGGCTAATTGCCTTTGTAAGATATACATTAGATATAATATGACCACACATATTTTAGAAAATCTGAAGAAAGGATGTTCTTTAATTCCGTACAACAAAAGTTTTAATTTGGATCATGAGAACCATGAGTTATTATTTTTTAGAACACTGAGTTATTTTTACAGTGGCCATTTACGATGTTTAGCCCGATTGCCACGTTAAGAATCTGCCATACGGTAATGGAAAGCTGTTTAGGTGTCATGTAATGAAACTATCCCTGACCCTGTATTTTACTGTCAGTGTACACCAACCTTACTTCATACTCCAATGCACAGGTTCTTTTGTGTGCTTTATTTTTAAGAAGATAAGAAAATGGAGAACATTGAGGTAAAGGATGGCAATGTGCTGCTCCTAACTGTAAGCAAGAGAAGCTCCTTTTAACTGTTGACACAGCTGTGAGTACAAAAAAAGTATAAACAGAGAAAAGTTTATTCTCACACCATCTAGTAGGCTAGAAGTCCAAACCCAAGATGCCAGGACAATGCACTCTGTCTCTGTCAAATCTGGAGGAAGGGTTGTATCAGTCTCTCCGTGGTCTGAGAGCATCTTGGTACAGGAAACTTAGGTCCAAAGGACATGCTCTGCTCTCGGCACTGCCCCCTTGGTAGTATGAGGTCCCTCAAATTCCTCCACTGGCCTCCCTTCCCCACATCCCAAGAGACTGCCCCAAGGCACAAAACAATCTTACACATTGAGTCTTGCCCCACCAACACAACCGCTGCCCACCCACCCCCATCAACTCCACAGAGATAGGATCCACAACACGAAGGAACACCCTACAATACCAGGAACCATGGCTCAGCTGAACCACCACACACTTCTTCTGGGAAGCACAACCCAGTCCATGGCATTTCTCCCTTTGTTCCATAAAAAATCTCATCTTTGCAGCATGTAGAAATGTGTTCACCCCATCATAGAAAAAGTCTCAAAGTCCAAGCCCGAAATCCAGAAATTCCTCTTCAATTGTGAAATCTAGAGTACAAGCTATCTGTTTCAAAACTACAGGGACAGACAGGCAGGCACAAGTTTTAGATATTTTCACTACAAATGGGAGGAAGAAGGCAAAACAAGCAACAAGCAAGTCAGCAGAACACAATACATTAGGCACCAAGGCTTGGAAAATAATCTTCCGTTTCCTGAAACATTTTATGCAACATCCCTGCCCTCTAGACTCGAGGTATTGGCTACACTCTCCAGATTCTGAGTTGAAGCACCTTGACCTTGTGCTGTAGCCCTACCTTCCAGGTACACTGGGACAGCAGTGCTGCTCCCTCAGCTTCAGCCACATAGTTTTCAGCAACACTAGGGGCCATGTCTACACCCTTAGAAACACCTGAGGTCATGTCTATACCTTTTGAGACTGAGACAGCTCAGGTCCTCAAGTTCCCTGTCTCATCACCTTCTGTTTCCTGTGGCCTCATGGCCTGGGCCTCAGGCCTGAATCTGATCTGCTCCACAGCTGCTTCAGTCTAAGTGCCTGGAGGCATCCCACTCTCCCAGGAAACCTCCTGCGCACATGCACTTAGCTTTCTTGCTACATAGATCGCCTATACAGCTGTCTTGCGCTGATCTGGTTCTGCTGCTGCCAGTCCACTGATGCCTGTTGCTGGTCCTCTGCTGGCTGTTTCTCACTGTCTGCATCTTCTTTGGTGTTAAGAGTTCTCCTTGCTTCCTTTTGAGACTTCTGTCTGTTAGAGGTTTTTGGATGTAGTAGGTTTCGATTACTCAAAATTATGCAGTAAAAGAAAAACCAGGGAGAGAGAGAGAGACAAAGGAAGAGTTCATTTGTTTCCCGGGAGGCTTTACAGAGTTCTTGGATGGGAGTCTGTAGAAGTGCTCATTGGCTGGGGAGTTGGGGATTTACAAAGGATGGAGGTGGACCTTGTTGAGGACAGTTACTTGTTGGTAAGTAACCAATTGGGTTGTGGATGATTAGGACCATTCTATTAGCATAAGGAGTATCGTTTCAGTGGGGTGAGGTGAGGAGAGGGCTAGCAGAGCCTATGGGGATGAAGCGGCAGTCAGTCTCACTTGAATGAGAGAGAAACAACTAGGGACTCTCCAGGGGTGGTCGAGGCATTTCCAGGAATAGGGAATAGCTGGCTCGGGCCAGCTGGGGGAGGGAGGTTTGGGTTTCAGCCTAACACTATCCATTCATAGTTTCAAAACTACTCCCCCAATTCAGTATCTGTTAGAGCAACACCCTGCTCTCTCAGTACAAAATTCTGTCTTAATCATTTCATACTGCTCTAACAGAAATACCACAACGGAGTGGTTTCAACAAAGAAACATTTATTCTCATACAGTCCAGTAAACTAGAAGTTCGAATTCAGAGTGCCAGCTCTATGATACCACACACTCTCTGCTGGCTTTGGAGGAAGGTCATTGTTTTCCATCATTTCTTCTTTAGTCTAAAAAGTATCTTAACGCAGGAACCTCAGGTGCTAAGGATATGCTCTTCTCTCAGTGTTGCTTTACTGCTAGAATGAGGTCTTGTTTGTAGGCTTTTAATGCTTTATCGATTCATTTTTGAGTAAATATCTTTTCTTTAGACCTTTATATGTTTGAGTTAGGAGTTCTAGCTATTTATAAAGACAAGATACGTTTATTTTTGAGTATTCATATGAATATAAATATGCCTGGCTACAGTTCAGAATTACATTTTGAATGCTTTAAAAATTACTCATGTTCTATGCCATACATTCTAATTCAGCCAGTAAATCTTAGTGGGGCCAGGACATCTGCATTTCTGAATATCCCTCTGTAACTTCAATTTAAAGGTTTAATGGTTAAATGTTTAGCAGCTAATTAAAGCTCAGAGTTGGAGCCCACCCACTGGCTCCATGGGAACGAAGACCTGGCAATCTGTTACAGCCTATGTAACCTTTAGAGGCAGTTCTACCTGGTCACTCTGAGTCAGTATGGGTTGGGGTCAACTTGATAGTCCACCCAACAACAACAATTTTAATATGTACCTAGCCTTGAAAATCATTTAAATCCTTTGATAGTAGGAATTAATAATATGTGACATGGTTTCTTTGTATGTTATAAAATACATAAAGTAAAAATGGTTATTTCTCATCAGACAAAGATTTTATAATGATTGTGGTGATACTAAACATTTGATGAATTCTTCCTATGGGCTCTAACAATGAAGCCAGCAAAGATATCACAGGATTTGGCTTAATTAACTATGTGACTTAATTAGTCACATAGTTCAAGAATAACATACATCTTGAGCCACCAGGAATTGCTATGCAAGCTGAAGTGTGATGAGTAGTGGTAACAAAAGAGAACATAGCACAGAGTGTGAAGTATTCACTTTCTAATCCTTGGAACCTATGAACGTGTTATTATGAGGATTATGATTTAACCACTATGCAACCAGGGTTTCTGATTGCCGTTAAGAAGCCTTAGGATATGGAGATATCGATGAGCCCATGAATCAAAATTCTCCTTAAAAATTGAAGAGGGAGACAGAAGAGAAGATAAAACCATTGAGATCTGAGAAAGACTCAATTTACTGTTGCTAATTTTGAAGAAGGAGGAATGGAGCCATAAATTCAGGAATGCAAGAAGCCTCTCAAAGCTGAGAAAGACAAGGAAACGGAATCTCTCAAGACCTCCAGAAAGGAAGTAAACCTTACTAATATCCTAATTTTAGTTTAGTGAGGCACAGTTTTGGGGCTTCTAGCCTATAGAACTATAATAAAATAAAAGCAGAACAAACCCATTGCCATTGAGTCAACTTCAGCTCATAGTAACCCTATAGAACACAGTAGAACTCCCATATAGAGTTTCCAAGGAGTGCCTGCTGATTTTAACTGCTAACACTTTGGTCAACATCCATAGTACTAGAAAATTATACAACCAGGTTTCCATAGAATTGTATGATAATAAATTTTGTTATTATCAATACTGTTTTGTAGTATTAAGCTTGTGGTAATTTGTTACAACAGCAGTTGAAAGCAAATAGACTAGGAAGAATACTGAAGTGGAACAGTAGCTGTTCTTATGGAGACACATTCTGAAGAAGAGAGGTGGACGAATCTGGGAGCATGTATAATACAGGCACCAAACCTATCTGATTAGAAAAATTGATAACTCAGAAATATAGACATTTATCAACATCCTAGTTCAGTATATAAATTGTTTTAATTGCTTTGGAAACAATTTGGCATCTAGTAATGCAGAAGGCATTTCCTATCACACAGATATGTATATCTACCACATGTCTGTCACTCTGTCATACAGTGCTAGGAACGGTCTCCTGAAAGGGCTGAAAAGCAAAGGCTTCCCACTTAGGACTATGGGGAACTTGATCCAAGCCATCATACTTTCAATCACTACACATGCATGGGGAAGTTAGGCAATGAATAACAAAGACAGAATAAGAATTGATGTCTTTCAATTGTGGTATTGTCAAAGAATATTTATATCATGAACTGCCGAGAGAATGAACAAGTCTGTCTTGAAAGAAGTACAGCCAGAGTGCTCCATGGGAGGGAGGATGGTGGGAATTCTCCTCACATATTTTGGACATGTTAGAAGGAGGCTCCAGTTCCTGGAGAAGGACATCATTCTTGGTAAAAGTAAAGGATCAGTAAATAGAAGAAGATCCTCAAAGAATTGAATTGACATAGTGACTACAATAATGGGCTCAAACCCTGTAACGATTGTGAGAATGGCATAAGACTGGGTTAGTGTTTTTTTTCTGTTGTACACAGTGCTGCCCTAAGTTGGAACTGACTCAATGCAATGGCTTTTGGAGGGTGATCTTAAAAGATTAGGAATATGTACCTTATATAGGTTTTTGACAGAGGGAAAGTGATAATAAGCATGAGGTTCTAGGAAGGTTATTACTAAAACAAATAAAAAAGTCTCCCAAATACGATGAAGTAGCTACTAACTGGAGCAAGAAAGCCAGAGGGAGGACCACCCCAGGGGAATCTGTTGATGAGGTGGTAGGACTGGTGGTAGAGAAACTGAGAAAAATTGAGATCTAGGAGGCATTATTGGGAGAAAAAAAAAAGTCATGGTATATAAGACACATGAGACAGGTAAAACATGATTCCTGGTAAGATCATTTATTTCTCCTAAATTCACTTCAGAATATATGCATCCGACATCTACTGTGTTTAGGCTGTACTAGCTCCTGGACTGCACAGAGGAGGAAGAATCTGTCTCTGTTCAACAGACAATTCCCAGGTCAGCCTTCCTGTTTTCTGTGTCTAAATTCCAACGTAATTATTTCCTCATCAGAATGGCAGTTTTTGAGCCTTTCAGCTTTCTGGAGCAGAATTTGCTAATAAAGTCTGTCACTGTCTCTCTCTGTCTTTGTTTCTGTGTCTCTCTTTTTCTTTTACTCTTCAGGTCTCCCTCTCTCAATTCTAAAATCATTTCATCTTAACTTCTAATAAATAAATAGTGTTATTTACTCTAAGCAGCTATGGGCGTTTTCTGCAGAGTTTCTATCACTTCATCTCTTCAAGTGGTTGCTTACTATGGATCATCAGTAAGTACAGATGGCATCGGTTCAACTTTCTGCCCCTTTTACAGTCTAGTAGCTAAGATGCTCATTAGGCCAAATCAAAGTTTTGTTGTATTGTTTGCCACTAGAACGATAGGCTTTTGTTTATAACAAAACACTTTCCATCTTAGGTCTTCATTATTGTGCATTCATTGTTTTACTCATTCATTCATTTGACCTGTAATATTAAATGCCAACTGATTTCTAATTCAGAATTCTAATTTCTAATTCAAAAGGGAATGTAAAAGTATTGACAAGGAATTGCCAGAAATTCAAGCCAGATTCCAAAGAGGATGTAGAACCAGGGATATCGTTGTTGAGGTCAGATGGATCTTGGCTAACAGCTGGGAATACGTGAAAGATGTTTACTTGTGTTACATTGGCTGTGCATTCAGCTATGTAGATCATAACACATTATTGCTGCCATTGTGGAGAATGGGAACAGCAGAAACTCTAATGTGCTCCTAAGGAATCTGTGAGTGCATCAAGAAGCAGTCTTATGAACAGAACAAGGGGACACTGCATGGTTTAAAGTCAAGAAAAGTGTACCTAAGGAAAGGTGAGCATCATCATACCTTTTCAGTCTGTATGCCAAACAAATTATCTGAGAAGCTGGACTATATAAAGAAGAACAAGGCATCAGTCTTGGAGAAAGAATCATTAACAACCTATATTCCACAGATGATACAACCTTGTTTGTTGGATGTGAAGAGGATTTGAATCACTTACTGATGAAGACCAAAGACCATAGTCTTCAGTATGGATTGCACTTCAATATCAAGAAAACAAAAATCCTCACAACTAGACCAGTAAGCAACATTGCCATAAATGGAGAAAGGATTGAGGTGGTCAAGGATTTCATTTTGCTTGGTTCCAGAGTCAATGCTTATGGAAGCAGCAGTCAAAAAATCAAAATACACATTGCATTGGGAAAATATCCTGTAAAGGATCTCTTTAAAGTATTGAAAAGTAAAGATGTTACCTTGAAGACTAAGGTGCACCTGACCCAAGCCATGGTATTTTCAGTTACACCATATATATGCAAAAGCTGGACAATGAACAAAGAAGACAGAAGAAGAATTGACACCTTCAAATCATGTTGAAGAATATTGAATGTGCCATGGACTGTCAAAAGATCTCTTCTAGAAGAAGCATAACCAGAGTGCTCCTTAGGAGTAAGGATGGCGAGACTGTATTTTACATACTTTGGACATGTTGTCAGGGGGATAAGTCCCTGGAGAAGGATATCATGCTTAGTAGAGTGGAAGACCAGCCCAAAAGAGGAAGACTCTCAGCGAGATGGAGCGACACAGTGGCTGCAACGATGGGCTTAAGCATAAAAGAGATTGTGTACATGGCTCAGCGCCAGGCAGTGTTTCATTCTGTTGTGGATGTGGTCCCTATGAGTCAGAACTGGCTTGATGGCACCTAACAACAACAATTTCTAAGCACTGAGTCAGAGTTCTCTGTTCTTTGGTATGGTATACTTTGGTATGGAGGGAAACTCTTTTCTCTTCTTCTTTTGACAGCTTAAATTTATATGACTTGTTTTTATCCAAATGTGCAAAAATCATTAAAATTTGGTACATTATTTCTTTGAATAAAAATAAACATTTATTTGTCTTTGTTTGCTGTTTTGTAGATATACCCAGAGGCATTGAGCACATTTTTATAAATGAAAAGTAAATCTGTGGGATGTTGATAACAGACAAGACCATTGCCAAGTATTCACACACATCTGGTAGGAAGGGTGATTTTTCTTTTTTTTAGTCTTCTCCTCATTTAGTTAAAAATGAAAATAAGTCCACTAATATTTCTAGATGGAAAGCAATGATGATGTTAAATTTGCTTAACCAAAGCACTTTTGTTTTCATAAGCATGTTACATTGATTTATGAAATAAAAGACTGGGACTCAATGAACAATGGGCAAAAGTGCTATTTGTTATTTTAGAATATGTCTGAAATATTGATTTTATCCAGCTCTGTAATCTTTGTGAGAAAAAATATTGTATAAAATATGGATTTCTTTTAATAATTTTATAAAGATCTTGAACATTTTGCCAAATATCTCGAATTTCCAGTTCGGGTTAAGCTTGTTTCACTTATAATGAACAAACCCTAAGTCATTTGACATTCATATTTATCAATAACTGGGAAAAATATAAGGCTGTAAAAATGTCATAGTTGGTCAGACAGAGCCTTTATGTAATCTGTTTATGTGTTTTGCTTTGTGAATGTGTGTGTGTGGCTGAAATGACATTTAAAACATTAGTCTGTTTTTTTCCCAGTAAATTGATTAAGTTGTTGGTGACACTATATATTCTGGAAAAGCTTTAGAAATATTAACTACTTAAAACAACACTAAACATAACATGACAGAACGTTCTGCCCTACAATGGAATCTTCAGAAATGTGTATTCTTTGTGAGAAGCACATAATATCCTGTTTCCTCATGTGTGGCTTTAAAAACCATTCCCAAGAGCATAAAAAGCATTCTTATAATTAGACTTCTGGCTGGGTGAAAACTGTCTGGGGCCACACAGGATGACAGAGTTTCTCTATAAAACTTAGTCATAAACAAGAAATTGTGGTGTCTAGGGCCCTCAGGAATTGTAAATTTCATTATAGAAGGTTTTTTTTTTTTTCCCCAACTTTTCAACACATCGCTTAGAGATAATAATTCTGAATGTTAATCTATGTAATGAAAATGGAGCAACAACTTGCAAGGTTTTGGTGGGGTAGGCACTCTATCCTGATTGAAGATGAGACTAGAGAAATAGATACTAGCCGGAAAACTAATATTAAAGCTACAAAACAATTTTGAAAGTAGTATTACAGGATTTAGTTCTAAGGGAATTGGCATTCAGATTTCTCACTAGAAGTGAGTGTGACATCCTAGGTCCAGAGTGAATATTTCAGAAAATTGGTAGTTGGAACAGATCTTGATTTGTTTTAGGAATAGTGGTGCAGGATAGTCTTGCTAGATACATTCTTCAGACCAAGAACATCAGTGGCATGTAGGCTGGTAAGTGGTCACGTTCACCATATCCCTACCCTCAATTATGTTAGAGATTAGGCAAATTATGTATGCTGTACGTGAATATTGGAGACCCTAGTTGCATGGTGGTTAAGTGCTGTCTGCTAACCAAAGGTCAGCAGTTCACATGCGCGAGGTACTCCTTGGAAACTCTATGGGGCAGTTCTACTCTGACCTGTAGGGTTGCTCTGAGTCACAGTTCACTTAATGGCAGTGGTTTATACAAATATTAATATGTTTCCCTTGAAAAAAATCAATAGTTGAAACAATTATTTTATTTACAAGTAATGTGACCAGCTTTAAAATATTTTGACGTTTTTCCAACTATGTATCTGAAGATTGGCAAATTTGGACCAGTGCTATGGAGAGTTATTTTTCTCTTATTTTTCAAGGTGTTGCAGAAAATGTAGCAAGGATTCCAATATTGTTTCCCTTCTTGTGCAGCGAATATTAACTTATTTGTCATTGTCTACAAATTCCTCATGTATACTGATCTGTAGTTTGTCAGTTATGTAAGTCTAGAAAAATGGAAAGTGTTCCAGTGAATGTGATTCTACTATCCTCAACAAAGTCTGTTTTCAGTAATTAGACTTTTTGTGTGTGTTTGTGTGTGTGGGTGGGTGGGTGAGTGTGTGTGTATGGCTTTGGCATGAAAAGGCTAGTATAACTCCACCCTCCTCTTCTTTATTTGTAAATTACTAATGACTGTCATATTACTATCAGATAGCAAAATCTTAAACTAAAAGTTTATTTATCTTGAACCGTTTGCCCCAATCTGCAAATGGATTAGCATATTTCCTCTTTTAAATCTCAAAACGTGATTTCACAAGTGATTTCCAAAATTGATGTAAAAATGAATGTATACATATATATAGACATCTACATGTAATATTTTTTATAGACAATAAACCAGTACCTCTCAGTTTAGAAAGTAGGTCATCTGCAGGAATATAAAAATATTCTCCTTATCCTCATTTCGTTAAGACCACACTTTGGTTTGTTATCTACGTATTTTCTAATTTTTAGATTAGCTTGGAATACAAAATCAATAAATATATTCTAGATAAAACAAAAGCTATTAACCTATCTTGGATAATCAATTACTGTAATGTGTTTCATACAACATTGCAAACACTGTAATGTCATCAAATAATTTTTAAAGTGAAAAAATCTGTGTGCATGCAAAATTGATATTTTAGTCAAGACTTAATTCCAGAGCTTCTATATCATAACAATACTATGCTGAGGGGAATTAATAAGACTCAACCTTTGTAGTAAATGTCCTCAAAAGAAAAATTTTAATAAAATGACTTTATTTTCATATAATGGAATAAATAAAACAAAAAATACTTAATCTCATTTGCTAACCTGCCCAACACATGGGAACATATGGAAATCAAAATCAAATTATAGGAAGTAATCCTCATTATGCATATTTTATTGCTCCAAAAGAGTATTCCTGGGGGACAACCCGCAATAATTAAGTCATTTTCAACCCTGAGTTTCACAGACTTTCTCAACCTGTCACTAAATTTTCCCCTCTCGTAAGCAAGCAAACAAACAAGTTCTGATTTTAATACAAAGTTGAGCTGTAATATCTTTCTCAGTCTTGCTCTTTAAACGTTTTTTATATTTCTGTTCACCTCAGCGTCGGCGTTAGGCGTATCTGTGCCAGATCCTCTTAGTCTAGACTTGGAGTCAACTCGTATGTGTACAGGAGGCAGAGAGGTAACAAATGAAGAAGGAAGCCACTGTAGGAATTAACAACAAAGAAACTGAGTCAGCTCTGTGAACAATTGCAACTGACCCTTGGTTGCCTCATTGGAACTGGGAATGTGAAAAAAAGCTTGGGAAACACCAAATGGAGGCCAGCCAAGAAGGAAACAGCACCAATTGGTTACAAACTGTGGTGATTTTGTTCAGTTTTGTTGCATCTTTCAGTTTTCTGAGTAAATTCCAAAACCAGGCTTGTTGGCTTCAAGTTGATTCTGACTTATAGCAACTGTAGGACCCAGTAGGGTCTTCAAGGAGCAGCTGGTGGATATGAACTGCTGAACTTTGGGTTAGAAGCTGTGGGTCTTAACCACTTGCTGCCAGGACTGCTAAATAAGTCAGATATTTTAAACTTCTTGATATACTTAGGAGAAATTTCCCAACTTTTAAATGTAATTGGCTGATTATGTTTTAAAACATACATAAAAAGAGAACAACATGGGTCAATAAAAAACACCTTTGTGTAGTAGATAAAACCCTAAGTCCAACAATACTGAATTGGTGGTTCAAACTAATTAAAAAACTTTGTTTTTTGAAGTATGTCTATGATGTACTCATCGGGAAGACTACCAAAGTTAAAATTTAACAGAGAATCATTCATGTGTGTGTGTGTGATTTCCAGATGGCATTTGAATTTGATACCTAAGTCCCTCCTCTTCTAGATAAACCAAGGTTTAGAAGTGATAAGATGTAGTTATGTATCATGTTTCCTGAGGACGGTGGTTAGCAAATGTACAGTCAATGGATTACTTTTTCAGAGCATCCCTCACAGTGAGTCAGGTTGAGGTGGAAGACACTTAGCCCACTTTCTGATATATGGAAACACTTTGGGGGTGACCTTGCTGCTATAACATGCCCACTGTGCTTTCCTTAATCTTTGGGTACACTCCCCCCACTTTTTTTTTAGCGTTCATCTACCCACAATTCTTTCTTTTTGACACAATTAGCCCAGAGTACATAGAAAGAAGCCATGCACACAGCATCTAAATAAGTGCAAAGCTGTAATCTTAATACCTTGTATAACTTAATTGAAAATATTGCTCTGTAAAGTAGACAGCAGAAGAGTTAAGAGTCTTAATAGCTTTAGCTAATTTTATATTTTCTTATCTTCTCACTGCAGTTTTTGTTGCAAAGTTTACATGACATTCTTTTGTCTACCCAGGTCTAGAAACATAACTTGTGTAGGTCATTTTAGTAGGGGGTACATATTACAGCAAGTTTATTTGAAGCCTGCTTTGTAGAGAACTGAGAAAATTATACAAGATATCTCATTCTATGCCCTGTTTAGAGCCACAAGGATTTTATATTCTGAAGGGGTATTCCAATCTCAGATTTCAATTCTTACTTTACCACAGTGACTCCAATAACATTTACCTATTTTATTTATATTAAATATTCAGTACATAACATGAATATCTTCTGATGTCAATAGACATTGCAGATGTAAAGGTCATCTTGTTTTCAGGATGCCAAAAAACCTCAAAACACACTGTCAGAATCTTCATAACAGAGATTTGATAAAAAGTACTTCAACATCTAAAAACTGCTGATGAAATTTTTCTGGACCTTCTGGTGTTACTGCTTTCTGATTTGCTTAACATACTAAGGAGCAAGTATATCATGCTGAAATACTAGCTTTGTGACCTAAGAAATCACTCACATGCTTCCACTGAAATAAAATCCTAGACTACAAGTCTCCATATGGAATGTTCTCATAAAATGCACCTAGTATTCATTTCACTGTATAACGTGGTGTGATTTTATGCTCTTAAATCATGTGACAAGGCTAGCTGCTCAGCCTGCTAACCAAGGAATCAACAGGCTAACCATGCTTTTCAGCTATCTCCCTGAACATATGTCTCTCAGAGGGAACATTTTTCTGAGTTCTAAAATGCTCTGTTAGTTTCTGAATAGCTGCATTAAAACCTCTATTATCTCTTGTTCCTTTGAGCATGGAAAACATATCCTGGAGGTCAGGCTTCCTGAAGGGTGACTTTTTGTAAGACAATTGCAAGATCAAATGCAGTTACAAGCAATTTTAAACATCTCTATTTAGATCATGTTTGAGCAACTCTTAATCCCTTCTTGGACCAAAAGTAGTTAAATGTGAAGGAAGGTTAAACAGTCATTTAAAATTACATGTAGTACTGATGTAGGCAAATCCTCATGATTCTCCTCAAATTAATATCAAGTGTCTGCTTCAGATAACTTTGTGTTATACCATTTTTTATGACACTATATTTAAATCATTTTTATTAACATGCTTCTAAAATGGAACATCGTATTACTTACTCCTCATCTCAAAATTTTTATGAATACTCTATTATGTACATAAATTTTCCTGTATCCCAATAAGATGCAATAAATAAAGCAGCACATTCTTTTTTCTATAAGGCAATTGAAGAAAATGTGTATAGCTGAATCCAAATTTCTCAGCGGTAATAGCAGAAAATATTATTCATACTTACCTGGTAAAGGAAAAAAATAAGTATCTATATGTATATGAGAAAGGTAATTCAAATCAGACAAGATCTAAGACTTATCTTTCAGAGATTTTACTAGTCCTTTCATTACCCTGGTGGCATAGTGGCTAAGTGCTGTGGCTGCTAACCAAATGGTTGGCAGTTCAAATCCCCCAGGCACTCCCTGGAAACTCTATAGGGCAGTTGTACTGTGTCCAGTATGGTTACTATGACTCACTATCAACTTGATCACAGCAGGTTTGTTTTTTGGTATTTTTATTCATTAAAATGAATCAGAACTTGATATCAGAACCTCAAGGAAGGTTGGCTGTAGTGTGTATTATATAGCTATCCTAAGCTCATTAACAGAAGAGATTGTGTAGACTCTGTGCTGCTCAGATCTCTTCTCCAGGGTTGAAGGACTTACTCATCTTGTGGCTAGAGAGCTGCTGACTGACCTCACTCACTCTGGCTTTCCCCAGGAATTTCCCATGGATGAAAAGAGCTGCCCTGCCCAAGGCCATGCCTCCTTCCCAGGGGCTGTTGCATCCAGTGGTTGGCAAGTGCATAAGTTCAAGCCTCCTTACCCACTGGAGACCTAACCTTTTCACAGGTGGCTTTCCAAGGAACTTGACCTACAACATGACTCTATACAAAGTACTCAGCACATTGCAAGTCACGAGGAGGACACTCAGTAAATCCTTGCTAATTGATGTATATTAAATGTAAACTGCACATTGAATGGTCCACTAGGGACTGATTCAGTTGTTTAGGTTATCTCAAACTGCATCAAAGATTCCAGGTTGATGATGCAATTGGATGTGACAAGATTTGTCTTCATCAACATATGTCTACTCTCCTTACTTTGAAAGATTTAATTAAAGAAGGATTTCTCCCCTGATTATAGAAGGGACAAAGTTTGAGCACCTTAGCCACATTCAGTAATAAAACAAACACAAAAATATGGTCAACTCACACTGTAATTAGCATCACAATTCAAGATTTAGCTATAGTTAAATAAAAAAAGACATATGACATGAAAACAACTCCAGATTTGAAGTCATCATATCAAAATGCTCATTCATTTTCTGCTACCAACATATTTAACACATTAACTTTGTGAAATTAAAGTATATATATATATTTTTTTCATGTAACACATGAAATTTGGGGTTGAACATTTATTTTGTGAAATTATTGATGTTTCATAATACTTCCTGTTCTGGGGTGAGATTTTCCTGAAAGTAAAAAATGCACCTCCTGGTACAGCATCTGTTACCATGAATATAATAACATTTTCATTCAGCAGAAGCAGTTGCAGCAACTGCTTGGTCTTTTCTCGAAAGGAAACTACTTCGGGAAAGAAAGGACTTTGTAGATTACCATAGGCTCACAATGAGCAGAAGTGTTCACCCACTCCATAATTTGCGGTATATGTGGTGAAAATTAGAGTTGTTTTTTTTCTTTTTCCTGGTATTTGTATATACCTCTAAAAAGTAATTATTTGAGTAGATTATTTTAAAATACCTGTGGGGAATGTATCAATGTATGTGCTTGTATACTTGTTTTTGTTGTCGTTTCATTGTTCAAGGTCACTCCCAAAATTGGTTTGTATCATGCTTTTCAGACCTAGAGAATAGTGCATCCATTATTGCAAAGTTATATTTGCCATAATAAACCCACTGTCACTGAGTTGATTGTGACTCCTCATTACTCTATGGGACAGAGTAGAACTGCTTCATGGAGTTACCAACGAGTGCCTGGCAGATTGAAACTGCTGACTTTTTAGTTAGCAGACACAGCATTTTACAACTATGCCACCAGGGTTTCCCGTAATACAAAATACAAAGGTATTTATTAATGCAAACTTTGAATTGTAGAAAATGTGGAAGAATTACTGGTCTCTTTGCATATTGTCCAGTTTGGCTTGCTGTGGTGGTTTGTGTGTTGTTGTGATGCTAGAAGGTATGCCGATGGTATTTCAAATACCAGCAGTGTCAATCACAGGGGACAGGTTTCAGCATAGCTTCCAGAGTAGACAGATTAAGAAAGGCTTGGAGATCTGCTTGGAAACATGAGCCAAAAGAATATTGTACACAATAGTGTTGGAAGATGAACCTGCTAGATTGGAAGGCACTTCACCATAACTGTAACAATGGACTCAAACATACCAATGATTGTGAAGACGGCACAGGACTGGGCGATGTTTCATTGTTACATGTGAGTTCACTATGAGTTAGGGTTGACTCAGTAGCAGCTAACAACAACTGTACCTTGAGAGTTCTATACTGAGCTTTAATTTAAACTCTCACAGTTTGGGATAAAGACTTCTAATATTCTCGCATCTTTTGTTTTCTTTTCTTTCTTGGCGAATGAGAGGATTATATTCCTGTGTTTTGTAGTTGGGTAGGAGCCTGTGACTATTTCCAGCAAATACCTTATGAGCAGAAGTATGATGCATCACTTTGAGAACAAAACATGATTACTGGTTTGAGACCCTCCAATGCTCCATCTCCTGTTGCACTGATGAAGACACTACATACTGCAGATAATGCAGAAGCAGGTTATCCAGGCTTCCCCAGATTAGATGCCAGGAAGCCGTTCTGGAGAATATGATGGACATTGTGGGAAGACTTCCCGGCCTGTCGCTGATTTACACACACAGACTGAGAAATCAATCTTTGTTGTGTTAATTCGCTGGGATTCAGGGATTCTGTGTTACCATCTTATAATCGAGTTTATCCTGAATTGTGTATGTATCCATAATAGAGTGATACTTATTTAAATTTCTTAAGAATGTATTTTCAACTGCAGTATTTTTAAAAATAATTCACGGTTTAAAAGATAGCAGACACATTTCCTAAGGACAAGATAGTTTTGTTTTGAAAACATCCAAATAATTTTAGTCCTCTACCAGATCAAGACATGTGTTTATCAGTGTTAACTCTATCAAAATCAAACTGCCTGGTTACATCATTTGTTAAGAATGCATAACGAAAAATATGTAATGCAGTTCCTTTTAGCTTTTCTCTTTGTGCGTTATAAGCACACATCATTTTATATAGTCATCTATAGCATACTCTAGGCTTTGCTGCTACCATTCCTCAGGCTCATTCTGTGAGCATTGCCAATTAATATATTCTAACACTGTCATCATTCCACAACGTTCACAGTCTTACCATTTTATAAGTTCTTTAGGGAAATAACTAAACAGAAACATTATCAAAGTCTACACATAATTGAGTTAAGTAGGTCTCATGACCTCTTTTCCCTTGTTTCCTATATTGTTTTTATTATTTTCTCAGTCAGATGAAGTACATTTTCTTGCTAATTTTATTCTCAACAAATGTGTTCTCTTACTTCACCCTCAGGATTTTTTCTAATTTCCAACTTTTTTAATTATGGCATTTATTCTCATTTTATATGGTGAAGATTCCAGTTGTACTTTTGAAGATTTTTTCTTACAAAACGAAACAAACAGAAAAAGTAGTTAAACTGCAGTTAGAACGAACTGGTCCTGAATAGAAATAGGTGTCTGTATGTTTTTCTCTCTCTGTCTCCACAGTGTATGAGTGGAGTTCATGAATTAGAAACAAACAGCGTGGATTTAAAAAAATAAACTTTTTGAACAACTGACAGAGTCACTAAACATAGTAACAGCATTTTGAAAACCCTGAGTTGGCACTTGTGGTCTTAGGATTGCTTAATTGTTTGTAGAATTCTTGCATAAAAAGTATGGAAATTGTGAAACATTAAAATGCATCTGATATGAATTTAGCGAGTCATTCTAGTTATAACAAAACATAATAACATGTAACTGGGACTATCACAGAAAGCATAGTATTTATGCCAGCTAAAAAGCAAAGCAAAAAGAAAAACCTGTTGGAACGGAGTCAATTCCAATTCACAGTGACTGTACAAGACAGAATGGAACTACATAGTTTCCAAGGAACCCCTAGAGGATTTGAACTGCTGTAGCACTGAACCACTACACTACCAGTGTTTCCATATATGCTGACAGCATGTATAAACTAGGCATAAGATACAAAGATACAATAAATAAATACAGGTAACTCATGATAACTAATTAACCTATTAGAAACTTAGCTTCTCCATTTTAATCTACTTGAAATATATGTGTAGTAAACTAATGGCTGTCCTTAAACGAGCATAATAGGAGTGAATGTGCTTCAGAGGACTCAGGTAGTAATAGTAGTCAAATTGGTCATGATTGCTAAAGTAGTAGAACTGGAGAAAGCAGCATATGTCAAGGACTGACTTTCATAAAGCATTCCACAAAATGAATTTACTAAGAGTTAAGATATGATTTTGGTAATATTAAATGGTATTTGCCTTGAGATGACCTCCTTTCCTGTGAAATTTCTGACAGAGCTATAAAATAAGAATGCATAACATAATGGAAGAAAGGAGGAAAATGCTTTTATTGTTAGATGGCTCAGTAGCTGATACTCAGGTTTGGATGTGTGTGGGAAAATGACTTAAACTGAAAGACTAGTTGGGGGCTATTACCTCCCTCTCACACGGAATCTTAATCAAGGGAATTTACCAAAGTTAGAGGCTTGGTGTAAGAATCTGAAGCAATCATTAATTTAGCTAAGAGTGTTTTACAAGATAAAGGTCAACATGGTTAAGCTTTTCCTGATGTTGCACCTGTAATAGTGATGAAGGAGAATTCAGACAACTGTATGCACAAACACAGCCTTTGAAAGCCCAGTATCCTGTGCTTTGCAAACTGGCCAGATTAATTGCAGCACATTCTCCCTTGGAGATAAGGGAGGAGGATGGAGTGGGAAGAAAGTCAAATCAAAGTGGAAGCTGTCCATTTCTCCACAGGCCCTTGAGTCTAGCAGAGGCTGTTGATGCATTGTTTAAAACACTTTGGCACTCATCATTCCTGGGCATTCCAGCGGTTTCCAAAACAGGGAATGCCAGGCAGTTAGCATCATTGAGAACAGCTCTCAAGTAACAATGGATGGAGGCTGGCAGATAATTGCCCATGTTCCTCAGTTCTGTGTAGGGTAACTTTTGGCGTTTTCTGCCCACACCCATTGAATTCCCTGATGAAACTTAGGCATAGTGGTCTGCAGTGATAATCTTCTCATTAATACAATCTGTATTGGTTTCTTTTCTGTCTAACTTCCTTCTCTGCCTACCAGTGCTTCCTGGGGTCACATCTTATATAAACTGCTTGCAGTGAAATGTTCCATTCAGCCTGTGCTTTAGGAGGAAGGAGTGGGTGGGGACCAAAACTAAGAAAGATACATATGGAATTCTTTGCATGAACTTATTAAAAACAAAGCTTTGAGACATGTTATAATTAAATGAAAAACAAAACAGTTTATCTCTGTGTAACTAACCATATTGTTGTTTTTAATTGCCATTGAGTTGGCTGTCACTTATGATGACCTTGCATGTGACAGAATGAAACGTTACTCTGTCCTGTTCCATTGTCACGTTCTTTAGTATGTCTGAGTCCATTGTTGCAACATGTAGCACACTCTAAATTTATTTAACCACACATATTTTCTTCCCTGTTTACTTAATGTGATGACAAATCAGAATTCTAGATATTGAACTCTGAGAAATGTGGATCTAGAACAAATTCAGTATGTTTATTCATAATCCTTAGTTGCTTTATTAGTTACTGTCTTTTTCATTTCTTATGGGTTCTAGAAAGTAAGTATTTAGCACCCTTCCTTATTTATTCATATATGTTCAAAATTACACAGAGCTTCTAGATTAGTGTTTGGTGAAAACATTAATAGTTAATGTTCTCTTAGTGAAAGGGAATGCTTTTGTAGCCAAGGCACAGCATGAAAAAAATCCCAAAATTACACACTCACACCCACAACCCCCATATGTGTATGTATAATATATATACACACACACCAATGCAAAATATACATATACTAATGCAATACATGAAAAATTTACGCATTGCAGAAATACTGTAAATTATTCCAAAGATGAATTTGAAACAAATGTTTATAAGTCATATCTCAAAGTTGTATTAAATCAGACGAAAAGGTCAATATCGAAATAATAAGATGGGCAAATGCTATGACAGGCTGTTTACAGGAAAGAAAGACTTTTGAAGTATAAAAGATGCTCAATTTTATCTAAAGTAAATACACAAACACTGTAACTATATTTAGATTCTGTATTATCCAAGGTGAATAGCCAAAACTCAATGATTTCATATATCACAGTATGGCTATATATTTCATATGAGTATGAACTGAAACAATCTTTTTGGAAGGTAATTTGGCAATATCAGTCAAATTCTACTTCCAGGAATTTGTCTTAGAATTAAACTCACATTTGGGTGAAAAGATGTATGCACAGAAATAGTTCCTGAAACATCACAATCAGACTTGCTAAGTTATAACATATACGCAATTGAAAACCTGATGGCCTAGTGGTTAAATGTTATAGCTGCTAACCAGAAGTCAGCAGTTCAAATCCACTAGGTGCTCCTTAGAAACTCTATATTCTGTCCTGTAGGGTTGCTGTAAGTCAGAATTGACTCAGTGGCAATGGGCTCTTTTTGTTTGTTTGTTCATTTAATATTATGTAGTCATTAGAATCCTGTTATTATTATGCACAAAGGATTGGTATCAACTATTGCCTTTTGGGAGAAGACCTGGGAAACAGGAAGGTGGAAGGGCAACTTTTACTCTATTTTCATTAGACCACTGAAGAATTTGTTTCCATGTAAAAGACTGCTTGAAAATTACTCTTCATTGCTTAGCTGTAAATTATTGAGAAAAGTGTCACTTCTTTAATTTCCTTTTATTATTTTATGAGTTGTCTGTCTTTGACTGTATTTATATAAGCACATATGCAAGGAGGAGGAATATAGAGAGATTTAGTGAACATATCATGCCTGTATTTTTCCCTTTAGAATTACTCGTGGCATTGTATGTATTAAGAATCAGCTACAAAAAGGTGGTAGGCCCTATGCTAGGTGGGAGGATATTCAGATATAATGGCTGATGGGGGCTCATGCCCTCAAGATTACATGGTCAATGGCAACTGCAGTGGGAGTGGGGCATTCAGAAATCAACTAATTTTACATATGCTTTCATTCAACTCTAAGCAATAAATTGACTTTCTGCTTGGAAGAGATTATATTAGGTGTTGCAAAGATAACCAAAAAACCCACCACCATCGAGTCAATTCTAAATCATAGAGACCCTATAGGATAGAGTAGAACTGCTCCATAGAGTTTCTAAGGAGAGACTGGTGGATTTGAACTGCTGACCTTTTGATTAGCAATCACATCTCTTAGCAGTTATGCTGCCATGGAACCCAAAAGACTAAATTAATTACTCTGACTGGAATCTTTGTAATAAATGATTAGCATGTAACTGATTTCAAAACATAATCTCTCTTAGCTAGAGAGAATGTCTCTCGCAGGTTGCAGATTTATAAATTATCTTGGAAACAAGTATGTGTAACAAAAGGGATTCCCAGAACTGGTTCCTAAAATGCTTTGTGTTTCTATCAGAACAAGGTATTTTGTGACAAAATGTAACAAGTTTTAAGAAAATATTAAAGTACTTGAATTACATAGAGCCATTCCTTCTTCTTTCTGACATGTATCCTTTCTTAGCCTCTAGTCTATTTAAATTTTTTGTTTAATCTCTCTTTTCATCTATCCTTGTAGTATAATCAGGATTCACGCAAGAGGAAAGTCACTTCACAATTCACCACCCAACTTCCGAATTTTGCTTTCGTTGGTCATTGAGCATGATTGACCCTGACTTTGAATCCAGTGGCACCAGGTCAAGTTGTTCTGTTTCCACTGCTGTCTTCTTACTTCTGCAGTTTGAGGTCTAGCAGCCAATTGGACCAGCAAAGCACAGTATGTGGCTGTGTGCAACTGTCTGTACAATGATTCTCTTCCTCATGAGGTAGCTTCAGGCTGAGGCCCCTAAACATCCTTCTCAGGCTTATACCCTGAATAGTATTTTGTACCTCAGTTGGCTTCCTCCTATTAGGATTCCTTTCCCTAGAAACCGAGGCAGAATACAAGGAGCATTTGCTGGGAATATTTATAATGTACATATAGACCTTTGAATATACTCTGTATTCAATTTCATTTTACAAGCCATTGAGGATATACATTAAAATGCATACTTCCCATCAAAAACCTTATTTGTACGGCCTCTATATGAAATATTAGCTATTTGAGGGCTTGTTTGTGAAAAATGCGTGTTTATTTGACCATCAGCACCATTATGAAAAGTTATTATTTTATATAACACACACTATGTTCTTCATTTTTCCTATTCTGTATCATATTTTTATTTATAAAATAGAAATGCTAAGATACAGCTACCTCCATCCATCTTCACTGTAGTTTTCTCAACTAATTATAATAGTATAATGGGGTACAGAGAGATCCAAAATTCAGATTATTGATAGCAAAGTTATTAAATATTTTTCACTGTAGGTAGACTTATTTCTAATTCTTACAATTACACAAATTTTGACCAACTGAAAGAGGAAGTTACTAATTGCTAAGTTCTATTGTCTGTGTTTATATTAAAGTCAGTGCAAGCAATGGAAGTTCTAAAAGCACACTGGGGTACAGAAACTATTATTCAAGATCATTATAGGTGCCACTAACAAGGAAAGATGGGCAACACATTGGAGTTAATGAAACAATTCAACAAGCAACACAAGCACACGGTGGAAAGATTCCTTAGACAGTGGAGAGTTAAGAAACTGATTTGGAAGAGTAAGCAAATACAAGTTAAGACAGAAAATAATGGAGCAAATTCACTGTGTCAAGTTGAATAGAATATTTCAGCTAACAACATTGTATTTTTCAAGTCTATTCACAGCAGACAGAAGACAAGAGAAAATTGGCTCTGTAAAGTGACAGGGGAGAATTGTGTCTTGTGGGTAAGAGAAAGGAGATTTGCTAAGCAGTTTATTTTTTGCTAGACTTAGAAGAGAAACAAGGCCAGCTGCCGAGATATATGTCTTTGAATATGTCACTTGCCCAAATTATTAGCACCACATCCAAACAAAACTGGCTACTGTGAGTCAGCCTGACCCTTAACTACCATATGAGAAAATATACACAACTCAGGTATGTCCACTTAGGTCTCTCTACTTTTCTGCGTGAGATGCATAAGTAGAAACACCATGTTTCACACTATTCAGTATACTTACCATAATATTTAATAGACTAGAATGACCTCATATACATTGCCATCTGAATATTACTGTCCCAGAACATCACAGTGTCAGGTAAATGGAAAAGGGAGAAAATGTAGATATATACACATACACAATACAGTACAAGCTTGTCTGATAAGTCATTGATATTGATGTTAAAACGCAGATGCTTAGGTTCACTCAGAGATTCTGAATCTGTGTGTTTTCGGGGTAGATCTGAATATACCTTTTCCACTTCCTGGGTTATGTTGAGGAGCTAGTGGCAGTTAAGTTCTTGGCTGCTAACCATAAAGTCTGTGGTTCAAATCTACCAGCCACTTTGTAGGACAAAGATGGGCTATCTGCTTCCTTAAAGATCTGCAGCCTTTGAAACTGTATGGGGCAGTTCTACCCTATTCTGTAGGGTCATTGTGAGTCAGAATCAATTTGAACAGCAGTACTTTGGTTCGGGGTGGTTCTGTATCATGTTGTTCTGTCGTTGTTGGTAGGTACAGTTGAGTTGGTTAGGACTCATAGAGAGTCCTAAAAACAAAGTTCACTAAAAACAAACGCTGCCTGGTCCTGCGCCCTCCTCACAATTGTTGCTGTGTGAGAGTTCATTTTTGTGACCACTGTATCAGTCCATCTCACTGAGGCCTTCCACTTTTTCACTAACCTTTTACTTTTTTAAGCATGATGTCCTTCTCCAGGGAGTGATCTGCCCTAAATGTATGTCCAAAGTAAGTGAGACAAAATCTTACCATTCTTGCTTCTAAAGAATATTCGGACTATACTTATTCCAAGACAGACTTGTTCATTTTTTTGTCAGTCCATAGCATATTCGATATTCCTTGCCAACAGTCTCTATTTCCCAGGCTCCATTCTGGGTGCGTTTGGGTCTGTGTGAGATTACTCACAGGTGCTGTGGCTGTGTCATCGCTTCCCTGCACTGTTTCTCCAGCCCTGGGGATGATAATCGCTCTCTGCTATTTCTAATCTAAATTGCTTTACTGTCTCCTGTGTAATTGCACAGCTATTCCATCACAGGTGTAACCAATTCTCTGTGTTGAGCTCTCTCTTTATGAAAAGACCTGAAAAGGCTCCTCTTTTCTGGATAGGCCTTATTTGCAAGGTGTGTTACTCTTTCGCATGAACATGGCATGTTCTTGGGTGCTTCAGGGTGGGAACATCAGAAGTTTGACAGAGATAGTCTTATATCTGGGGATAAAGAAAAAATTCCAAGGAACTTCATTGTACACTATTTCCTAAAAATTAAGTAGTAATTTTTTCATATGTTTAGTTCTACTTAAATCTAAGAGAATTTAATTATAATTTTGGAAATCTGTCTAAATAATAATGAATAAAAGTCAGTCTATAAATTCCCAAAAGCAGTTAACTCCACTGACAAACAAAGCAAGATGCTAGAAAAGGTTTTCAGCTCCTTAGCTGAGATGGGAAGAGGTTGAAAACACGTAAGTCCAACAAATCACTCTTTGTGAAGCATAGGAAGCCACAGCCGTGGCCTTAGCATGGCCAAATGTGACTAAAATAGAGTCTGTCATAGTAAACTCCTAGGAAAGAAAGTCTAAGAAGCCTAAAATTCCTCCACAGAATCTTCTTACGCTTTGTTCTAGTGGTTAGCATAATGCTTAGGCCAAGGTCATACACCATGTGTACTAACCAAACTAACTCAATGCTGTTGAGTAGATTTTGACTTCCAGTGACTCTCTAGGAGAGAGTGGAACTTCCCCATATGATTTCCAAAGAGAACTTAGTAGATTGGAACTGCTAGCCTTTTGGTTAGCAGCTGTAGGTCTTAACCAAGTCACCAGGGTTTCTGCCAATGTATAGACCCCTAATATATTTGTTGATAAGGATGATTGCTCTTTAATTTCTTTTTTTTTTTGTCATTCTGGAGCTCAGAGTTATCTTAGTACAAGCATACTTAAGATTCCAAAACTCAAAACACCTGATTTGCAAACTGCTGATCTAAATCATTACTAAGTGGTTTCCCATGAGGAAGTAATTTTCGTGGCAGTGACAATTTTTATGCTTCACTGAGGAGTGGGAGGAGAAGGAAGAACGTATGAAAAGCTCTTTGCTTCCCAGCCTCTGAAACTACTTCAATTACATATTGGTATAAAGATTTGTTAGTAAGCATGTTAAATTTATGTTTCCTAAGGAAATTCAAATGGAGTAAGACAAAGGAAGAATTGCAATCAGCTTTGCAGTGTTTCAAGTTGGAGTAGGTCGATTTTACATAAAATTCTTGATTTTTGTTACTTGTAACACTTTGGTAAGTAAAAAAAAAAGTTCATTTTCTTTAAATATTTAATTTAAAGGAAAATATTATATATATGAGGTAATGTTCCAAGTGCTTTACACATTTTAGTTGAATTAAGAATCTAAACCCCATTTGACAAATATTGTTAGCTGTTTTACGGATACAGAAGCTGATGCAAAAAGAGTTTCAGAAGGGCCAGGGCCAGGACTGGGGGCCCTGACAGTCACCTTCTGAGTCCATACTCTTACCACTAGAGAGTGCTGCCTCCTAGTGCATGCTACAGATATCGTGATACCCCTTACAGAGTCTCTGTAGGGAAAATGGCCCAAAAAGGTTAAAACCCACTGCCACTGTGCTGGGTCCAACTCGTAGTGACCTGAGAGGTCACTAGAAATGCCCCATGGAGTTTCCAAGGGACAACTGATGGATTTGAACTGCCGACTGTTTGGTTAGCAGGCGTAGCAAGTAACCTACTACACCACCAGGGGTACCTCCCTCCCAGAAAGGTTAAAAGAGTCTTAAATTGTGCGGAGTAAAGTTCTCAAGGGTGTCTAAGAACAGATAAATTGTTTTTATGTATAGACAGTTACCTTTGGAAGGATCCTTAGGATTCCAACGTCTATGATTATTTTTCTCTGCTAGACCAAACTATGCAGTTTTTTTTTCCTCACAATGGATTTAGTCAGGTGACCAAAGATGTCTCTCAAGTATTTTAAGCTCATAATTGCTGAGCAAGGACAAAATGTCTTCTTCAAAATTACAAAGTGTTTGTGTGGGGCAGAGGGAGGGCATGGAAATTCAAATTGCATTACAGAAATCCATTTCTATGTCTTTCTTGTAGTGAGACCCTAGGTTGTGTGAATGGTTAAGTGCTTGATGAGTGGTGAAAGGCTGGCAGTTTGAACTGGCCAGAGGCATCTCATAAGACAGACCTTCGGTCTGCTTCCAAAAACGCTTTGGAGAGTAGTTCTGTTCTGAGACACAGGGGGTCACCTCGAGTTGGGATTGACTCAAGGGTAACTAACAACAACTAGTAGTGAACATTTGAGATGGGAAGCATAGGATCTGCTAGTAGTCTTGCCTCTATTATATGGTGTATAATAGTCCACATGAGAAAAACTGAAACCAACTTGTGAGGAATGAAGAGATAAATTAAAGTTTGTGTGTTAGAGAAATGAATTGAGGTGCAGATCTTAACAGCGCTCCATTTCCTAGATGCAGTTGCTCTGGAGATTCTTGCTGTTCCCATACTTACATGAGGTTCTATGTGAATTGCTTTCTTTATCATTCCTAATTTCAGTTTTATGTTTCTACCACTTACAACCAAAAATACTTATTGATAGTATAAATATGCCTTTAAAATTATGTACAAATGATCTTCATTGAGGGTAGGGCAAACTCTTTTTCATGATCGTGATAGTGTTAACCAATCTTGGAAGTTCTATAAAAGCAGGAGGTATCAGTGAACCCCTGAACATAGGAAGAATCGAGCAGAACACAAAAGATTCATTTCTGTGCAGAGATCTAATCGAATTTGTATTGTAGCTGTGGGCCTTCAGCTCAGGAGGGAGGTAGCTATAAGAAGATCTCAGTAAAATAACCCATGTACATCTTGCTGATGAGTCTATTCCAATTCATTTTGACCCAACAGGACAGAGTAGAACTGCCCCATGAGGTTTTCAAGTGTAATCTTTACAGCAGAATATTGCCACATCTTTCTCCTGTGGAGCAGCTTGTGGATTTCAACTTTAACAGCCAGGCACATGAGACAATTAACAACGAAGGAGGTGCTGTCCAACACTAAATGCCCCGGTGATATTTATACCGTGCTTCTTTAAATTAGCAGCAACTTTTTTAGTATTGCTTTGGTAAATTGTCTGTGGTGTTACTTGTCCTTGAATCTGCTGTGACTCATAGTGAACCTATGTATAACAAAACAAAATATTGCTTACTTCTGCTCTATCCTCATGGTCTTTGGTATATTTAAGCCCATTGTTGTAGTCACTCTGTCAATACAACTTGGGGAAGGAGTCCCTCTCTGTTTGCTTACGCTGCACTTTACCAGACATGATATCTTTTCCCAGCAATATGTCTTTCCTAATGATCCAACTAAAGGAAGCAAGAAAGGCCTTGCTACCCTCTCTTCTAGAATGTGAGCTCTTGTCCACAGGGGAAGAATTGCCCGTCTCCACTGGCTCTGGAGTCATCATTATTTGTATTATGATGTTGTTGTTAGTTGCTCTGTAGCCACTGGGGCTGTTTCCTAATACAGGCATGAGTGAGAGGAAGTGGGGCTATTGTTCCTTCTGAAAAGATGTAAATTTTATAAGATCTTCATATTTTCTGAACAACAAAGCTTAGAAATACAATTGATTTAAAAAAGAAATGGATCAGTACCCCTAAGAATATATGATCTTTAATAAAATATCACATTTAATAACTCAGTGACTTTAAATGTATGATACATATGTTAATTTATAGCAGTAGAGACAAAACATTATAGGAAAATACAGTTTCTCTGTATTGTGACTGTGGCTATTCAGACATCCTCGTAAAAGAAGGAATTGTGTTTTTGTTGGGAATTTATTTAAAATGTGTTCCTTTACAAACTCTCCAAGGAAATAGTCCCTATTCTGTGTAGCTATTCCTATCTATGGCTCTTTTCTCCTGGTCCTTATAAATGCTTTTCTTTTAATCCAGTTATCTAGAGGCATTTTTTTAAAGTAGTCTAAATTACAAGAGCCTTTTTTTTCATATAACATAAACACTGGAAAATTATCTTTTCGTTTACCTCAAGCTGCCTGTGTAGTCTGTTTTTCTAAGTAATAATTCATAGGCAATGCTTCTTACTCCACCTAGAAACTGAACCACAAAAGGAGACCAGCCTAATTACATGTTGAAACTTACTGTGGCTTCTAGAATATCAAGAAATTTTTAGCTCCAGAGAAGAAAGACTGGGTATGACATAACTGAATTTCAACATTGTAAAAATAAAATACTTCCAACAAATATTTTCTTAAAGTAACTCAGTGGAATATTTGTTCTTTGACTTGGGTTTTGGGAGTCTTCATCCAGCCCCTTCACCTTACGTCTTTAGATTAATAGGCTGTATCAGAAGTGAGTGAGTCTTGGGTGTGTGGCAGTTACATGAGCACTGAAGTGGCTCCTAATGGGGACTGGGCACAATCTTAAGTTAGTTGAAGTTGCCTTCTCTGTCCTCTTGGATATGTCCTCTTTTTCCTCTTCCAAAAAGTCTGTCTTTCTCATATTACTTCCTCCTACATAAAGTCAAAGACTCTTGTCACATCCTATTGGTGTTAGTATGTTTAGTGTCTTTATTTACAGAATGAAATCATCTATCATTCCCTGCTAAATTATTTTAAAATGTTAGCATGCAGTTATGGGACTTAAAAGCAGGTAATCATTTTCATTTGGTGTTTGGTGAGGACTGACATATGTAGACAGATATAAGCCTGATTCTGGCCTCTATATCATTTGTTAGATGTGTGATTTTTGACAAGTAAATTTCTGAAGATAATTTTCACATATGTAAGATGAGGTACATGAAGATATCTCAGAAAGTTGTGATAGAAATAATAACACAGTACATAATATGTGTACGTTAGTGTCTTTGTTTTCTCCTTGTTTTTTTTTTTGCTTTTCTTTGAATGGAATCAAAACATTGTCACATCTCTTTTAAAAAAGCAAAAACAAAAACGCCTCTTTGGGGAAGTCACCACAACTGGACTAAACTACAAGCTAAGAAATTTCTTAGATCTATTCCAGTACTCTGAAGGACAGAGTAGCATGGCTGGCCAGGGGCCTGGGGATCATGATTTCAGGGGACATCTAGGTCAGTCAGCAGAACAAAGTTTTTTAAGAAAATGTTCTGTATCCCACTTTGGTGAATGGCCTCTGGGGTCTTAAAAGCTAATAAGTGGCTATCTAAGTGGTATTGATAGGTCTCAACCCACCTGGAGCAAAGGAGAAGGAAGGACATCAAAGACATATGGAAAATATGGGCACAAAAGACAGAAAGGTCCGCACAGTCCTTAGCTTTTGGTTTAATCCAGTTGTGGTGACTTCCCTAAAGAGGTGTTTTTGTTTTTGCTTTTTTAAAAGAGATGTAATCCAGAGACTACATCAGCATGGGGCCAGAAGAACTAGATGGTGCCTAGTCACCATCAATGACTGTCCTTATAGGGAACACAACAGAGAGTCCATGGGAGGAAAATGGATGTGCGGAACTTGAACCCGATTGAAAACCAGACTTGACGGTCTCGCAGCCTGGAGTGTCACCTGTAAAAGGTGCTCCCAGACTCTGTTATCCCAGAACTGAAACCATTCCTGAAGCCAACTCTTCAATCAAAGACTGGACTAGGCTGTAAGACAGAAAATGCTACTGGGAAAGAGTACGCTTCTTGGCTTAGATGGACACATGAGATTAACTGCACAGCCTCCGTCCAGAGGTGAGACAACAGGGCAGCGGGGGACAGGAGCTCACTGAATGTGCATGGGAAATGCAGAGTGGAAAGGAAGAGTGTGCTGTCAGCATGGGAAGAGCAGCTAGAGTTTTGTGACAATTGTATGTAAGTTTTTGTATGAGAATTTGACTTGGATTGCAAACTTTCACTTAAAGCACAATAATATATATATACCTTTTTAAAAAAAAAAACACCTGAAACAGCTACAAATCAAGACCGTATTTATTGTTAGGTGCTGACAAACCGATTGTGATTCAAAGAGATCCAAACATTACTCAGTCTGGTGTCGTCTGGTAGCAGTCATTGTTATGCATGAACCCATTTTGCAGCCACTGTGTCAGTCCATCTCATTGAGGGTCTTCCTCTTTTTTGCTGACATTCTGCTATGCTGAGCATGATGTCCTTCTCCAGAGACTGATCCCTCCTGATAACATGTCCAAAGTATGTACATGTACAAAGTCTCACCATCCTTGCTTCTAAGGAGAAAAACCTACTGCAATTCTTCTTAGATTTATTCATTCTTTAGAAGGTCATGGCATATTCAGTGTTTTTGCTCACACCACAATTCTAAGGCATCAATACTTTTTCAGTCCTCCTTATCTATCCAGCTTTTGAGTGCATACGAAAAGTATTTTATGAGACATATTTTGACTTGAGCACTTTCTAAATTTTGGTGCTTTCATTTTGAGCCTTTTTCATCCTTAATTCCGACCCTTGGTAACCTAACATTTACCCCTCACTTCTTATCCTCTCATGCCTACCTAAACCTGTACTCAGGAAAAGATTTGCTAATTTCATTTACTTGTGTTTGAAGATGGCTTAAGAGATTGAATAGTTCCAGGGGAAATACATTTTAATAGAGCTCAATATTTTACAGTGAATGCATGTTTCTTAGTAGAATTCTTGGCAAACTGGACTCACTTTGGCCATGTTATCAAGATGGTTAGTCCTGGGATAAGGACATCATACTTGGCAAAGTAGGAAAAAACAAAAAATAAACCAAAACTTGTTGCCACTGAGTCAGTTGTGACTCATAGTGACCCTAAAGGACAGTGCAGAACTGCTCTCTACGGTTTCCAAGGAGTGTCTGGTGGATTCAAAGTACCAACCTTTTGGTTAACAGCTGCAGCTTCTAAACACTAGGCCACCAGGGTTTCCTGGTAAAGTAGAGGCCCCAAATATAGCAACCCTGAGCAGATGGGGCTCGTCTGGGCAACACGTCCTGCTGTTGTACACAGGGTCACGGTGAGTCGAGCTGACTCCATGACACCTAAAGACAACAGTAGCAAACAACAGATGAGGCTTATTTTCTCTTAAGTCTGTACCCTTCTCAAGCATTGCTTATGTTAAATCATAGACACCTCTGTCTTCTGTACTTTCTCCATGCTGATCAAGACTCTGAAAAATTTATTCCAAAAAGAAAGATGGCAGTGGTTATCTGCACGGCAAGAAAGCCACGTGACAACTCATTTGACTCATCTGGGAATTAAGCACTAAGGAGCCACCTTTGTCATAAGGGCACTCACTTATAGTTACTGTCCTGAATCATTCATGTATCTTTAAGGAATCTGAATGAGTTAAAATTCACTGTTACTTTAACCTCAGATTCATCACATTTTAATATATTCTATCCTATATTCTAATTTATCTCAAGATATCTTCATACATTTTCTTTCTACCTTTACTATTTAAGTCTGCCATCTGCTTAGTTTGTTTTACTGTGCAAGATTTAGCTGGAAGCACAATGAAAATAAAGCACTTACGGTTAGTAGATTTTATTTTTCAAGTTAAAAAAAAGGTCTGTGCAGCACATAGCTGAACATACTTAGACAGCAAGAGGCAAAAGAAGAGGGGAAGAGGAAATATTTACATAAATGTGCTGAGGAAAGTATTTGTATGCATATTTGAGACAGGAACTGAGGAGACGGTAAAACAAGCAGAAAGTGGCATCAAGATATTATGGGCCTATTGATTTGATGTGGACCTAAAACTTGTATAAATCAGGGCTGCCAACTGATTCAGTCATGGTGAGTGAAGCAAAACTGGAAAAGACTCAAATTTCTGCAATCTGGGTGATCCAGGATAATAACAAAATAGAAAAAGTCACGGGTTGCAGCCCTGGAATCAGAGAATCAAAAGAGCCCCTTTCAGAAGCCTGATGCATGAGATTGGATTATCACCAGGACAGTGAAGAACAAGGCACATTCAAAGTGGTGCGGTCAGAAGCCATCTTTGAGTGGGCCACAGCTGGCCCACTGCACAGCATTCAAGAGGCAAGAGAACAGAAATGTTCCGGTTCACTCAAATCCTAAAAATTCAAGTCTGTTCCTGTATCTATCTTGGCCATGACTGAACTGGGAAGAACGGATTCAAAGTCCTAGCCTACTTACATACATGGGGTCAAAGTTGTTCTAGGTACACGCAATGGGCCTCGCTGTGCAGCATGACTTAAAATGTGGCACAAGAGTCCTCTGCTAAGACTTGTCTCCTTACATGTCCAGAGCATGGTCTCCCTTCTATCTGATCTGAAGTGGCATTGAGTCAATTAACTTACCCATTCCACAACATTTTACTCACCTCTACAAGGAAGAACTGGTTGTTTACAAATGGGTTAGGTGCCTGGACTGAGTCCAGGCTGTTGGAGTTTGAATCCCAACTTTGAGACTTACTTGCTATGTAAGCTTGCAAAAATAAACGCTTCATGTATCATTACTGTAATCTTTAAAATAAACTTGATCTTTATACTACGTTTGTTATGGAATTGTTAATTAAGCAACTGAATAAATGTAAAACATTTAAAAGAGTTTTCAGCACATAGTAAGCACTCCAGAGTTACTGGCTATATTTACTGTGTAAAAGGAACCATTGAAACTGTTTTCTTCTCTTTCTTTGTATGATTATTCTGTATTCTGATAAAGTCACAGTTTTTTGAGAGTTGTCTTTACTGGTTGTTTTGAAAGCAGAACTTTAATTTTTAGAAATGGCATGTGTACAGAGGAGTTATCTATTTAGTTTTCTTTTTAAGAGTTGAATATATTAAGCCAGGCACTTCTCTCACAAGAAGGCCCAAAAGGGTAGAGATAATACGCTAGTCAGAATATACAAGTACTGCTGATGAAATTTCTGAACTCATCCTAGAAAAAGTGCTACATTCCTCATTGTTGAATATCACTACAGTCACCTTCAAAGTACTCCCCTTGGAAAGCTGTGCCTAGTCCACCTTTCAAAGCAATTTTGGATCTCTTTTTCTGCAGTGACCATCAGAGTTGGTGTCATATTACCCTAGATGTACTAAATGTCATCAGAATGTCTTTCGCTTTTCAATATTTCTCTCATCTTCAGGTACACAAAAAAGTCATTGGGTGCCAGATCCAGTGAGTAGGGAGGGTGTTTCGATACACTTGTTTACTGACTAAAAACTCTGTCATAGACAACTATATAATTAAAGTTGCAGACTTGCCATCTAGCCACTGGGTGCAATGAGCATTCCAGAAGGAGTTCCAAAATTGCTTTGAAGGATAGATTGGGCACTGGTGTCAGTGCATAGCTTCCCAAGGGGAGTACTTTGCAGGTGATCATAGTGACATTCAGCAGTGAGGTATGCAGCACTTACAACAATTAAGTTTGTGGATTTAATTGTCAGATCTTGTAAAAAGGACTGGGAGGTCGGGATTAGTGGTGGACCAATTTGATTGTTCAGGCCAGGATCCTAGGCTCAGCCCCAGGAGAGGAGACGTGTGGGTAAAGGATGAGGAGAGAGAAGCTTTATCTCACTGAAGTGTCTTCATGCAGTAGGATTTCTGTGCAGTGAAGAAAAACTCATTTTCATGGAGAGTCCGACAAAATATTGTCTATCAGGTTTACCCCAATAGTAAAAACACAAACATTTCTCTTCTCGTACATATTTAAGAAATTCTAACACAATGCAACTACTTCCACGTACTATTGAAGATGTATTTATATGTTCCCCAGTGGTCCACAACTCAAAGTCTTACTCAGTTTGGGTTGCACATTGAGGATCCTGATGTGACATAACTGCTTTTGCTCAGCCTGGATGTTTCCCTAAATAAATAGGTAATCTGCAACAGCATTTTAAATTGAAACTCACTCACAATGTTGTGTCCAAAATGAAACAGAACAGACTAAACACATGGAACAAACACTCACGTGGCACAGGGGAGAAGGCTAAATAGTGCACAGTGGCCTCTGGATTATAACACCTATCTCTGTCACTGGACAGGAACCAGATACAGGTGTTCTGTAGCAGGTGAATCAGTTGCTTGCTCAACTTGGCCTCCACCTGCTCTCTGTAAGGAAAATTCCTGTAGATTGTCCTTCACGGTTACATCTGGTTACATTATTGGAGGGGTTCACTTCTGGGGAAGCATAGCTTTGGTAAACAGCTTCCTTTCTGTGTATACACAGAGATGTGCAAATTGTTTTAAGTGTTGAAAAGTTGCCAGGATTAGAGTTTCTCCAACAAAATAATGTCCTTAAAACATCAGCTGACTTTTGTTTGATTGTGGTTTCCCTCCTCTCTGGACTGGCAACCACTGCTCAAGCTTGATGAGTCTCTTCTTGAATCTGAATTTCATTCTGGTGCTTTCTGTTTCTTAGCAACCTGGTATTTTCCTACTCTGGTCAGTAAGGCCGCAAATCTGTCCCATAACTCCTGGCTGCATTAGAGTAAATGGTTCTTAGTAGGGTCACTATAGGGACACAATTTCTTTTTTCAGACAACAGGTGCTTGAGTCTGGCCTGATTTTTACTTACAATTTAGATATTTTGTTTATTATGGATTTTTTGCCTGAATTTTGAGTTTTTTTAAATATTATTTGTCTTGATTACTTAGGGTTTTGATATAGCCTCTTCTTTTGTGTTTGAATTGGTTGTCTTATTCCTATCACCCAGCCTGAGTTCTGCTAGCCTGCAAAGTGAAGCTTCCTCTTGGTCTTTGGCTGCTGGGTTGCAATATGAAATTTGCTCAGTTTTCAAATTTGCTGCAGTATGAAATTACCTCCCTGTCTTTGCTTTCATGAAGTAGCTTGGAGTCATATAATTTGGCTTTGTCAGCATGTAAGGCATATTTATATGAATTTCAGCCAGTGTGACCTTCCTGGCTCTTACCTTGAGGAAGGGATTAATGGCTGCCAGTGCTGCCTTGAGAAAGTTGGTCTGGGCCAAAGTTGATCTTCTGTGACCTTAACTATAGGCTCCAGGTAGCCTGCAACAATTTAAAAAATATGTATACATATGTGATGCCTCCTAAATCTTTAGATACTGTATCTACGTTGTCTAATTCTCTTAATTCTCAAGATACAACAGGGAAGATTTTGAACATATGCTTTGTTATTGCGTAAGGAGGCTCAAACTTCCCATCAGAAATGAGAAATTCCCTCTGCCTACTGCACTCTTTGACCCAACTACATCCATTTGAGTTCTCTTATGCAATATCAAACTTCATGACCATTTTCTGCATCAGTCAGCATACTTTTAGATGAATAGTGTCAAAAAGTAACTTAGCCAAGCCAAGTGCCTTCGAGTTGGCTCCGACTCATGGTGACCCTAGGGGCCAGGGTAAAACTGGCCTCTTATGCAATAAAAAAAGAGTTAATTAACTCATAGAGCCAAAAAAAAAAAAAAAAAAGTATAAGGACTTGGATTAAGACACAGCTAGAATAAGTTCAAACAATTCCATAAAGGTTTTTTCACAGTATCTCTTAATACTTCTTGATTGTGCTTTTCTGTGCATTCCATATCCTCAGAAAATTGTTATTCTGTTATCTGTCCTTACATATTGTGATCCCAGAGAATAGCAAACTTTTTTCCTAATATTGTTGCAAAATTCTAGAAAGAACTCTGCTAAGGATAACTGGATCATGTGTCCTTATCTGAAATGATCACTGTGGTCAAGAAGACGGTATGTGTTGATTGGCCAGGTTTTGATCATATGTGTGTCTGTGGGAAGGGAGTATGAAAAGGATAAGTACTACTCTAAACACAAGAACCAAATAGTGTTATTATGAAATGAGAAGCTGTTCCTCAAAATACGTAATACAGGTAATACAAAGAAACGTTCATTATAAGAAGACACACAGGCTTTGATGAGGGTGGGCAGTAGGGTTATGTCTTAAAACTCTGTTGAGAAGTGCAAAAGATGAGATGACCAAATGAGAGAACTGGTGTGAACTTTTGCAGTTTATGCTCCACTGCCTGAGGGATGTAAACGTTGGTCTTCCTGGGAAGGACAAAGACACTACCACTCAGAACATCTTTTTTCCCATGTTGGTTGACTCAGCTAAGAGACATGCTCGAGCTTCCTGTTTTAGGATGACAGCTTCCCCCTGCAGTTCATTGATCCCAACAGAGTATGAAATGTGGACTATTTGTGTTCAAGAGGGTGTCAGGAATGGTGAATGAAGGAAGCTTCTTTCCCCTCCTGTAATTAGGAGACATAGCAAATGATCTAAGACTTCAAATAGATGGCAGTAGCATCTTTTTTACAGACTAAATTGTCCTTTAATATACTTCAGTGATCAAATACAGTGACCTCTGTTATGCTTTTAGAATGACCTTAAACGTTCTTATCTTGCTATTCAAATTATCATGCTGTACCTACAAATAATATAAATTATTTTGAATAAGCCAGAGAAAATTCTGAGCAAGTACTGAATAAAATTGTTTTAAGTGAAGCTTCTTCAGCAGATTTCAGTTGAGTACTTTAAATTCCTTCAATATGTCTGAGTACATTTAGTACGGAAGTGAAGCAAATGTTTAAGAAGTGGTTACATAAGCTGGCCTCCTCTCTTCTTGCATGTGGGGGAACAAGCTGTCTGAAGGGCACATACGGCATCTAACTCCCCCATACAACTCGAGCAAGGGCTGTTTCTTCCCTGGGCTCCAGAAACACACCCTAGGAATGCCCTGCCTTGAAGCTGGTGAAGAGAAAATTATTTGAGAGATTTTCTTAGAGGTTTTTTAAGGCATAGCTCCCTCACTGGGTGACTGTAGGTTTAATTCCTCTTCTGAGTCCATCTTTCTCCTTTCACTGGGCAGTTCTAAATTTCAAGTCTGTGAACACATGAGATAGATTCACGTATTCCTTGAACCCTTTGAATTGGTAGCAGTATTATTAACATAATACATGCATTTGTTTCATGCTAGTGCTTATGCAATTTCTACTGAATACTCTGGAGTTGAAGAAAAGAATCAAAGTCACTGGTTTGGAGGAAACCTGTGCTGAAAGGATACTTATGCAATGTATTAGGAGATATGCTTGATTCCCTAGTCTTCGATGCATTAGGGAAAATGTGAAGATCACATAGCTAAATTTCCTTTCAATTTGCCTCAGTCTAATATATTTCTATACCCACCTGCCAGTGGGCTGTGCTCTGGAAATGAATGTCTCCTTATCTGTAATTTCCATTTCTAAGAAGTCAGCCTATCTGTTGATAAAGAAATACAGAATGACAATTTTCTGTCTTTGCACAATTCTGTAGAACCGTGTGGTTGTTAAAGAGATTCTAGCTCTCATCTGCTATAATGGCTACACTGTAATATTTCCCCTTTCTATGGAAAAGTAGACACCAGTGAGTTTCACAGCCATCTTCTTCTTGGTGCCTGGAGGATGGGCTGCTCAGGTTAGGCCCCACTCAAAGGATGGCTTGGAGCTAACTACACTGACATCTTTGAAAGCTAGGCCATGTCTTCACTCGATACCTAGCATATGGTATACACTGCTCAGTGTGAAATGATTGAAATTTTAATGAATAGTTTACACTTGAGTTTCCAAGGACTGCAGGCTTTTAGAGAAGGCTGGTCTGTGAAATACCCATGGAGAAAAATGATCCCCGGTAACTGAACATTATTCACTCCTCAGACATGTGTATTATACAGTCAAATAATGAAATGAAAGCCTCACAGAATGCTGATTGTGTTTGACATATCATTCCTTGTAATTGTTGCTGAAATAAAGAAAGTGACATGCAGAATTTGCCCACAGCTTCATTACAGATGTGGTTAGATATGGTATTTGGAAAGAAAATAATATTGTTGAAAGTGAAAATTGCCCCATGTTGAAGAACCCTGAATGGCACTACCTCAAATCTTCTGAACAGAACACAGCTCTGACCAAATGTGCACAATAGCAAGTGATTCATTTCATGGGTAAGAAATCAGTAATTGTGGAAACTCAATAAACAAAATAATAGGAAGTTCACACCCACAGAAATACAATCAGCTACAAGTTATGCCCTATACCATATTCAATCTATAAACAATTTTAGCATGGTGGATGCTTAACTACATAGCACCTAGAAATATTCTCATGAATACATCAAAAAAGAAATCTAAGTAGTAGTAAGCTCAGTACTAATAGGTTCAATACACACATTACATTTTCATAACCATCAGTTAATTCTCCCCGGTCATAGAACTCAACCAACTAGAATATGCAATTAACCATTCCTAACCATGCTATATAAACAGGATTGACTGTATTTCCTATACAAAGATATGATTCTGTGGAAGTTGGTCTAGTGTTTCCAGACCTGTCAATCACTTATAATCACTTCCAATGAGAAAGTAAGCTCCAGGGTCTTGACAAGAGAAAAAATGAAAGTTTATTTTTAAAATTTTGCTCTAGTATTATAACTGAAAATTGGGAAATATTATAATACCACTGACAGTGCATGAATAAAATGTGTTTCATACTCTTTGTCTCTATTTCAAAATATCAAACTTTTTTTCAGTGTAGAAAATAAAATACAAAAAGGATTATAAATATAAATGCTATCTTACATAGTGGTCTACATTTGCCACTTGTGATTTGGCACTGATTCAACAGCAGCTGGAAACTCTGGTGGCAAAGTAGTTAAGTGCTCTATGTGCTAACTGAAAGGCTGGCAGTTTGAATCCACCAGACTCTCTCTGGAAACTCTATGGAGCAGTTCTACTGTGTCCTGTAGGGTTGCTATGAGCCAGAATCAACTTGTAGGCAATAGGTTTGGTTTTGTTTTGGTCAACAGCAGCTACCACTGCTGCCATATCCAGGTCATCTTCCTCCACATTTTTTTCATTGTACTTTTGATTCTGTAGTAGTTAGGTGCTGTCCAGTCAGTTCTACTTATGGTGACACCGTGTACAACAGAATGAAACACTGCTGGGTCCTGCGACAGCCTCACAGTTTTAGTAATGCTTGAGTCCATTGTTGTAGCAATTGTGTCAGTTTATCTCATCAAGAATCTTCCTGACCCTCTGCTTTACCAAGCATGATGTCCTGCTCCAGGGCCTGGAACCTCCTGATAACATATCCAAAGTATGTGAGATGAATTCTTAGCATCCTCACTTTCAAGGAACACCTTGGTTGTATTTCTTCCAAGACAGACTTTTTTATTGTTTTGGAAGTCCATTCAATATTCTTTGCCAACATCATAATGCAAAGGCGTCAATTCTTCTTTACTAATCTTTATTAATTTTCCAGTTTTCATGTGCATATACAGTAATTAAATATCATGGCTTGAGTCAGACACACCTTAGTCCTCAAACTGGTATTTTTGCTCTTTAACAATTTAAAGAGATCTTTTGCAGCACATTTACACAGTGCAGTATGTCCTTTGATTTCCTGACTGCTGCTTCCATGGATGCTGTGTATTCAAGACAGATGAAATCCTTGACAATGTCTATCTTTTCTCCATTTATCATGATGTTGTTTATTGGCCCAGTTGTAAGGATATTGGTATTCCTTATGTTGAGATGTAATCTGTAATGAAGGCTGTAATCTTCGTCTTCATCGGTAAGTGCTTCAAGTACTCTTCATTTTCAGCAAGCAAGTTTGTGTTGTTTGCTTATTGCAAGTTGTTAATAAGCCTTCTACCAATTGTGTTGCTACATTCTTCTTCGTATAAGCCAACTTCTGGAATTATTTGCTCAGGATACAGATTGAATGAGTATGGTGAAATAGTGCAACCCTGAAACACAACTTTCCTGTCTTGAAAACAAGCAGTATCTCCTTGTTCTCTTCAAATGACTGCCTCTTGGTCTATGTAGAGTTTCTTCTAAAATTCCCATTTTTCTCAGTGTTATCCATAATCTGTTGTAATCCACATAGTCAAATACCTTTGTATACAAGATCCAACAATTAAGGCCGTGAATTTAATTGTTCCAAGTGCTACATACTTCGTTGCTGAATATCACTAGAGTCACCTTCAAAGTATTCACCTTGGGAAGTTATGCACTGACACCAGCGCCTAGTCCACCCTTCAAAGCAATGATGGAACTCTTTCTAGAATGGCCATTGTGCACAGTGGCATGCTGGCAAGTTCAGAAACTTAATTGTGTAGTTGTCTGTGAGGGAGTTTTTGGCCAGTAAACAAATAACTGCATTGGAACACCCTCACTACTCACCTGATCTGCCCCCCAAAGAGTTCTTTCTTTACCTGAAGAGAAAGGAAATATTGAAAGGAAGATATTTTGGTGACATTCCAGATGTCAAGGTTAATACAGTGACAACTCTAGTGGCCATTCCAGAAGAAGAGTTCCAAAATTGCTTTGACTAGGCATTGGTGTAGGTACATAGCTTTTTAAGGGGAGTACTTAGAAGGTGAACATAGTGATATTCAGCAATGAGATGTGTAGCACTTTTTGTAGGTTGAGTTCATGAACTTAGTAGTCAATAAAACACATAGTAAATATCCTTATGCATTGCTTGCTTTCAGCACAGATCCGTCTGACATCAGCAAGGATATTCTTCATTCCATATCCTCTTCTGAATCTGCTTGAATTTCTCCCAGTTTCCTATTGATATATTGCTGCAATCATTTTTGAATGATCTTCAGCAAAATTTTGTCTGCATGTGATATTGTTCTATAATTTTTGTGTTCTGTTGGATCACCTTTCAAATTCACGTAAATATGGATCTCTTTCATTCAACTGACTGGGTAGCTGTCTCCCTAATTTCTTGGCATAAATCAGTGAGCACCATCAGTACTGCATCTGTTTGTTGAAATATCTCAATTGATATTCCATCAATTCCTGTAGGCTTGTTCTCCCCCAGTGCTTTCAATGCAACTTGCTTTTCTCCTTTCAGTACTTGATCATATACTATCTTCTGAAATGGATGAATATTGACCAGTTGTTTTTGCCACAAAGACTCTGTATATTCCTTTTATTTCCTTTGGATGCTTCCTGTGTCATTCAATATTTTGCCCACAGAATTCTTCAATATTGCAACTTGAGGCTTGTTTTCTTTTTCTTCAGTTCTTTCATACTGAGGAACACTGAGTGTTCTTCTCTTTTGGTTTTCTAACTTGAGATCTTTGTACAGTTCATTGTAATATTTTACTTTGTCTTCTTGAGCTACCCTTTAAAATCTGTTCAACTCTTTGTACTTTATCCTTTCTTCAGTGCATTTTAGCTATTTTATATTCAAGAGAAAATTTCAGAGTTTCTTTTGGCATCTATATTGTTTCTTCCTTTCTTTTCTTTTAAAAAACTTTTTGTTTTCTTCATGTATGATATCCTTGGTGTCATTCCACAACTTATCTTGGTCTTCAGTTATTAGTATTCAATGTGTCAGATGTAATCTCCAAGTTCAGGTGTAATATACTCAAGGTTGTGTTTTGGCTCTTGTGGATTTGTTCTAATTTTCTTCAGCTTCCACTTGAACCTGCATGTGAGCAATAAATGGTCTCTTGCACCTTCAGCTCCTGGCCTTGTTCTGACTGATGATATTGATGTGATTGATCTGACTCTTGTATTTTCTATCTAGTGAGGTCAGTGTGTAAAGTTGCCATTTATGCTGTTGGAAAAAAGATATCAACAATGAATAAATTGTTTGTCTTGCAAAATCCTGTCATGTGATTTCTGGTGTCATTTTAACACCAAAGCTGTATTTTCCAACTTTGAATCCTCCTTCTTTTCCAACTTTCACATCCCAATCACCAGTAATTATCAGTACATCTTGATTACTTGATCAGTTTCAGACTGCATAAGTTGGTAAAAACTTTCATATACTTCATCTTTAATATGAGTGGTTTGTGCGTAAATTTGAATAATAGCAGAATAATGATTGGTCTTCCTTGTAGATTTATGGATATTATTCGGTCACTGATAGCCTTATACCTCATGACTGATCTTGAAATGTTTTTTCTAATGATGAATACAATGATAATCCTCTCGAACCTGCCATTCCTGGCATTGTATGCCGCATGACTATCTGATTCAAAATTGTCAATTATCTATCCATTTCAGGTCACTGATGTCTGGGATATCAATCTTTATGGGCTCTATTTCATTTTTGACCACTTCCAATTTTCCTAGATTCATTGTTCATATATTCCACCTTTCAATTATTAACAGATGTTTGCAGCTGTTTTTTTCTCATTTTGAGTTGTGCCATATCAACAGATTAAGTTTCCAAAAGCTTGACTCTCCACATCATTAAGAGTAACCCTACTTTGAGGAAACAGCTCTACCCCAGTGATATTTTGAGTACTTTCCAATCTGTAGATCTTATCTTCTGGCACTGTAGCTGACAATGTTCTGTTGCTATTCTGAGGTTTTCATTGGCCAGATATTTCAGCAGTAGACTGCCTGGCTCTTCTTCCTGGTCTGTCTTAGTCTGAAAACTCAGCTGAAACCTGTCCACCACAGGTGACCCTGATGGTATTTGAAATACCAATGGCAAAGCTTCCAGTATCACAGCAACATGCAAACCACCGCGTATGGACAGCCTGGCAAACATGTCATGTTCAAATTCCAACCCAGCTCCCTCTATTTTACTTAACTTTCAACACTAAGACCTAGATGATGCGATCTTGCCTTAAATAACACTTAGGTTCTTCTTTATGCCCGTTTGTGAAAAGAGAAAATATTCAGTAATTCATCTTGTGTATTATCACAACAGATAGATGTGTTCACTTTAACACTGTTCAGAATTTATGTAATAATTTTCATAATATATAGCTAGAAAAATAATTTGACCAAGTGAAACTGATGTTTAGTCAATACAACTGTTCACCAATATTGATTGTTACAGCTTGTATCCATTCTTATTATTCAGTGTCCATGCTGATTCAATTAAATTTTTTACTATCACCCCTGCTGCAAAACATACAAGTGCTTTTATTTATTTTTAATTTAAATAAACATTGACTTCCAAGTTCTCTGAGATTAATCTCAGATCAGATGAATAGCTCCCACAAAAATAAAAGTGATAACTTTAACTTAAATTACAACAGTAGGGACACAACCAGAGATTTTGCTTTAAGTTGTCCATGAAATTATAAAAAGCATCAGTTTAAGCCACACAATGTAGCTAGTTAACTAAATGTATTATTTAGTTTTTAAAAGAGATTAAACCTAGAGTTCATCATTTAAGATACAAATATGATAATATGTAATAATGTTTTTATCAATTCCAGTACAAGTCCCTAAATAATACACTGTATATGTAGCCAATAGACCTGTAGTTTCTCTGTGTGCATGCATCTCTTGGTATGTATCACTTTTAAGGAGACATTTAATTTTTGCTCCATTCTGGGACAATATCTTGGTACCACAGTGGTTAAGTACTGCAGCTGCTAAGCAAAATGTCAGCTGTTTGAATCCAGCAGTTGCTTCTTGGAAATCCTATGGGTTAGCTCTACTCTGTCCTATAAGTTCACTATAGTGGGACTTCACTCAAAGGCAATTTTTTTTTCTTTCAAATATACTGATAATCTACATGAAATCTAAAGGACTTTTCCATTCTTTATGAAATAACATTTTGACTTTTTATTCTTCAAAGGAATATCTTCATTTCTTAGATGGTTATTGAGTAGAACTAAGCTCACAATTTTTTTATAAATTTTTTTTATTGTGTTTAAGTGAAAGTTTACAATCCAAATCAGTTTTGAATACCCCCTTCTCTCCAGCTCTGTCTGTTCTCCTCACCCTGTGACAGTACACTCTTCTTTTTCACTTTACTTCCAGTAGCTGCTCAACCAATACTTGTCCCCTCCTCTCCACCTTCTCCTCTCCCCTCTAGAGAGAAACCAGTAGGACAGCCATATATATGTAAAACCATAAAGTACACACAGCACATGCTTACTCTGTGTCCCCAAGTCCAGTCCATTCTTTGTCTGAAGTGTTGCTAAGCCCACACTTTCACAGGTACTTCTTGTAGTTATGTATTTGTAGTACATGAATTTTCATAATGCTTATTAGTTACTAAACTGTGCGACAGTCTCTCACTACAATTTCTGAAAGGTCTGTTACTACCATTTTCAGACTGAACCTTCTATGTAGCCCAAGGCTGACTTGTGGTAAGTGTGTACACACTAGATAAACGAATGGATGGCTTCAGTTACTGAAATTCCACTTTCAGTTTGCAGAATTTGCTCTATAGACTTTCTTTATGCATCTATTCTTGACTGTCATGCAAATGTTATTGCTGAATTGAATTCATTGGCTCTAACAGGTGCTTACTGTTTAACAAGATCACAATTTAAAGTGCAATCTTGTGACTGCAATTATGGTACACTTGAAAATTATAACTTTTCAACGTTCTTGAAAAGAAACAGTTATTATGTCCTAATGAGGCTTTAAAACATTTTACAAAAGTTAGACACTCAAATGTAGTACTTGGAAGCACAGAATGTTTGCATTGACTTTGCCCTAAGTTATCATTAATGTAGTTAACCAGTTAGTCAAAAACCTTTATAATACCCTGTGAATCCTTTAGTGCTGTATGGGCTTACTTTGGTGATACCGTACACTTGGATGTAATAAGATTAAGGAAGACTGAAAAGGGGAAAAAAATAATAAAGGGCACAGAGAAAGAATTAGAACCTTGCAATATTAAAATTAAACAACACAAAAAACAAGTATCAGTGATTTGAACGCTGATGCAAATTAGAATGGAATGATCCCTATTTAAAGGTCTCTATCAAATGTGACTGATTTACTGAGAATTAATACCTTTTATCCCTCCCCTATATTTCTTCTGTCTCTACTTGATTATTAACACTTAGAATTTTTACTGTTTGCTCAATGGAAGTTACTAGCAATATGCCCTGCAACAGAACCTGCTGACTACAGAGATACAATGGCATTATGGTGAATGTATATGACTGTCCGTTAGGTTGTAAGTTCCATGTCTGAGGAGGTAGTGCCACGTTGTTCTGGGAATGCCCACTTTGCTATAAAACAACACTGAGTTGAATCCCAGCTCTACTACTTACCAGTTGTGAGACTTTAGCAAAAGCAATTATCTTGTAAAGGCCTTAGTTTCCTTGTCTGTGAAATGAGACCAAAATATGTACCAATTAGAGTTTTTAAATTAAAAAAAGAAATTGAGGTCCTGCATTATCTTGAGAAACCCTGGTGGCAGAGTGATTAAGAGCTATGGCTGCTAACCAAAAAGTCTGCAGTTAGAATCCACCGGACGCTCCTTGGAAACCATATGGGACAGTTCTCCTCTGTCCTCTAGGGTCATTATGACTCAGGATTAACTCAGGGACAACCAATTTGTTATTCTGAGGGGTGGCAGGCATTCTCTTGTGACACCCTAATCATTCTGAGAGGAGTGTTGAAATGTACAGGCCTGATAGAGACCCTTCAAGTGTCTTGGGAAATCTTGATAAGGCTGGCTTCTGAGCAAAGACCATGGGCTGCAATCATTACTGAGGTTAGAAAGGGTATACTAAAAATGACTCGTATTGCATGGGAACCAGAACCCTCAATAAATCTACAAATTTCATATTGAATCTTGTTGGCCAGTTAGGGTCCATTCCCAGGGGCAGCTGAGCCAATAAAACTACTCCAAATCAGAAAGAGAGAGAAAGTTTAGGAAACTATCAGCAATGCAAGGTGTCTCTATAGAGTACCCCAAAGCAATTTTACATTACAGCTTATATGTAATTCTTACAAAGGTTAGAACAGTCTTTGTAGCCTACAGATGGCATGGTTAGATCAGTTATTCATTACAAGACAATTACAAGATACTGTTTCTCAAACTAAGGAGGGTTACATGCTGGACATCTCTGTATCAAGCTAGTGATGTACATGCCAGACATTTAGGCTCTGATCTTCCCGTGGGGGTCATAAGTCATAGACTGCTGGTCAGAGCAAAACAAAGTCATCACCAAAGGTGTGTGGAAAGGAGAAGGCAGTCAAAAAGAAAGAAAGCTTCATCATGTCATTAGTTACGTTGAGCTCTGAGCTGCCCATTTTGAAAAGGAAAAAACTTTCTCAGGATTATTGGGGTCAAAATCAGTTTTTATTATATTAAACCCAATTGTCTAAAACTAAGTTTATTGTATTTTCTTCTGAACTTGCTCTTTTTCTGTTCATTATTTCTAGCAATATGTGCCCCATAGGGTTATGATTTACTTTTATACATAAGCTATGGGCTTCTGACAAGTACATCCAAGAAATAAGTACATTAGAAAGCAACAATACCACCAAATCCTGTAAACAACTGGGGGGAAAGGCTGAGTCACTTGAGTCACTAGTCAACTGAGGTGTGAAAAGCAGAATTTGAATCCAGAAAACAAGTGAGATATGTTAACTGACTGTACTGAATTTAGCCTTGTGTGAAAGTCAAATTCATATTAGATGTGACCACTATATTCTGATATTCTCAGAAATTTACATGAGCTTGGAATCATCTTTGATTTTTCCTTATCTTCATATGCATGAGGCTTTGTTTTACTTTGTTTGGGTCATAATCCCTTTGTAATGTGTTTGCCAACAGCCTTTTCCTCATTCTCTTCATTATTCTTAGTACCGCTTCATACCTGGACTAATGAAGCATTTCTTTCTTGATACCACTGCTTCTAAAGGATATTAAATTTCTAAAATCCAGCTTGCCCCTCTAAAAAGTAGTGCAGAATGTAATTGAGGGTTTGGCCTTTGGTGTCAGGTATATCTGGTTTGCCTCTTGATTTTATTATGTACTGTAGGGTCTTGAGTAAACTGAGTAACTTGGTGTAGTCTCAGTTTCTTACTTGATTGGCTTTTTGTAATTAACACCTACCTCTCTTAAGTCATCAATTCTTCTGTGGCTGATGACCACCAATTTGCATAAATATGGGCCTTAATATGTCTTACCTCAAGAAATAAACAAATAACAAACAAACACTCTCCATTGACCTTTACACTTCACCTTTGGCTCCTGCCTTAGTTCTCTCTTCCTGTGTATAGACACACTTCTTAAAAACATTCTCTATAACTGCTGTCTCCATTTCTTTACTTCCCATTTCTCCAGACAGCATTCCAACTAGAATTTTGCCACCGCATCTCTATGGAAACTGCTGTTATCCACCTAACTAACGTCTACATTTTGAAATCCTTGTTGTGTGCCATCAAATTAACTCAGACTCACAGTGACTCTATATGACACAGTAGAACTTCCTCACAGTGTTACCTAAGTTGTAATCTTGATGGGAGCAGATTGCCAGTGCTTTTCTTCTGCAGAGGAGCTAGTGAGTTCAAACCACTGACCTTCAGGTTAGCAGTCAAGCGATTAACCACTGTGCCACCAAGGGTCCTTACATTTTGTCACTTTCATGGTCAGTTGTGTGTTCTGATCTTTTGTGGCCTCTTAATAGCATTTGAAATGACTTTCATTCCTTCTTCCTTCCAGTTTGTCTTCCTACTTATTTTTTCTCTTTGCCAGATCCTTTGCTGTCTCCTCACCTCTGCTAAAATTTTGAATGTTGAGGTAGCTTTTTGCTCTGTCCCCTGGTCCCTTCTCGTCCCTTCCTTTCCCTTCTCTCCCCACCCCAGCTTATATGGTCTCTTGATGTTAAATAACATCTATGTAATGATACCTTGAAAATCTGAATTCCACACTAATTAAAAAATTGTGTTCATCATTTTTTATTTTATTTATCATCTTGAACTTTACATGACCAAATAAACTGTTCATTTATATTCTCTAAATCTATCCCTCCCTCAGTTTGTTCCTCCTGTATGTGTATATTATCACCATTCAATTACCAGCCTCAGCAAAAAACAAAATCACACAGAAAATGCCAAAAACAAGGGGCATTTTTAACTCTGCTCTTTCATACATAAAGTTACCCATAACCAATGTTTTTGGTAGGGTTTAGTATGTTAGGTTTTCACCTTGAAAATGTATACCTGTATTTTATCCAGTTATGTTCACTGTGGCAGCCCTGTCTATGCCACTGTATTTATTTCAAAGACTGCAGGTTCCTTAACTGATTTTCCCATATCTTTTCTATACTCTCTACAGCCCATTCTGTACATAGCACTTGGTTATATTACATCAGTCTTCTGCTTAAAACCCTCCATTGACTGCTCATTATAATTAGAATATTATAAATTTCTACTGCCTAGAAAATTCCACTCTTTAAAACCTGTCTGTTATCTCAAACTCATCTTTGTCCACTATTTTCTTTAGATAGATTCCTCCAAAGACAGTGGATATTTTGCAGTCATTAGAACTCCAGTCTACAATAGTATAGCCACTTACCATAGATATATTTGGTAGTTGTTAGGTGCTGTGAAGTTGGTTGTCACTCACAGCAACCCCATGTGCAACAGAACAAAACTTTGCCCAGTCTTGTGCCATGCCCGTAATTGCTTTTATGCTTAAGCACATCATTGCAGCCACCATGTCAGTCTATCCTGTTGAAGGTCTTTCTCTCTTTGGCTGACACTATACTTCACTAAGCAAGGTGACCTTTTCCAGGGTCTGGTCCCTCTTGACAACATGTCCAAAGTATGTAAGGCATAGTCTTCTTTGCTTCCAAGGAGCACTCTGGTTGTACTTCTTCCAGAACAGACGTGTTTGTTCTTTTGGCAGTCTGTGATACATTCAATATTCGTCTCCAACATCACAATTCAAATGCATCAAGTATTCTTCTGTCTTCCTTATTCATAGCCTGGCTTTTGCATGAATGTGATGTAATTGAAAATACCATGGCTTGGGTCATGTACGCCTTAGTCTTCAAGGTGACATTTTTACTTTTTAATACTCTAAAGAGGTCCTTTGCAGCAGTTTCCAAATGCAATGTGTCTTTTAATTTCTTGACTGGCAGACACTTCTCTAAAGAGGGCAGCCAAAAAAACATATCCGCACATGCTCACAATCATTAGCTATTAAAGAAATTCAAATCAAAACTATGATGAGATAGCATCTCACTCCAACAAGGTTGGCAATGATCCAAAAAATGCACCACAAATGCTGGAGAGGCTGTGGAGAAAGTGGAACTCTCCTACACTGTTGGTAGGATTGCAAAATGGTTCAGCCTCTTTGGAAAGCAATCTGGCACTTTCTTAAAAAGCTGTATCTAGATATACCATTTGACCCAGTAAGTCCACTGCTCAGAATATGTCCTACAGAATCAAGGCCATTCACACCAACTGATGCATGCACACGAATGTTTATCGCAGCACAGTCCACAATAGCAAAAAGATGGAATCAACCCATATGCCCAACAACAGAGGAATGGTATATATACTCAGTGGAACACTATGCAATGATAAAGAACAATGATGATTTCAGGAAACATCTCATAACCTGGTTTCAACTGGAGGACGTTGTGCTGAATGAAAGTAGTCAGTGGCAAAAGAACAAATGTTGTATGAGACCCCTACGATAAGAACTTAAAAACAGACTCATGCATAGAAGAAAAGTCTCTTCTACAGCTGCATGGGTAGGTAGGGAGGGAGGGTCAGTGGGGAGGGCTTAGATTGTACAGTTGATAGGAATTTAGTTGAGTGAAATCTGTGACAGCACATGTTAGAAAGAAGATCAATATTAACTGGACTTCAACATAACATGATTACTCTTCCCACCTTAACCCAATATTGCAAGGACAGAGTAGCTGGGATCAGGGGCCAGGGACCACGCTCTCAGGGGAAATCGAGGCCAATTGGTACAACTAGTGTTTTGCTAAGAGAGCCTTCTGCATCCCACATTGGTGAGTGGCGTCTGGGGTCTTAAAAGCTGCACAGCTGCCATCTGAGGATACAGCAAATGATCCCAACTCAGCAGGAACAGATGATCACCAAGGACCAAAGCCACATGGGGGAAAGGAACCCAGAAGATAGACAGACCCACGTGAGTGGGTGACTACATCGACTTGTGACCAAAAGAACTGGATGGTACCCGACCACCACCAGTGATAGCCATGATGGAGCTCACACTGGCAACACAAGAATAAAAAGGGGTGTACCCTGAGATCTCCAATAAAAGACCACAATGGATGGTACAGGGGCTTCAGAGTTCCCCTGGGGGCATGGCCCCTGGCCCTGATGCTGCTCCTGTCCGTAAATCATAATGGAGGTCAACTCTTCAGACAGGAATGGATTGGACTTGGCGACACAGAGTGACCATATCATGTGTGCACTTTATGGTTCTTTACATCCATAGGATGTTGTCCTGCTGACCTCTTACTGGAGGCGGGGGAGTGGGTGGGGAGGAGGGGATAGGAGATTGCTAGGAGGATAAGACATAATGTAGAGCAGAGAGGAAGAGTGTGCTGTCACCAGGCAGGGAGAGCAGTGGGAGCTGCATGTAGGTGGGCGTGCAAATTTATATGGGAGTGTACATGTTCAATCATAACAATAATAAAAAAAAATGCCATTGTCATCAAATCATTTCCGAGTCATAGAGAACGTGTATGTAAGACAGAGTAGAACTGCCCTATAAGGGTTTCCAGAGAGTGTCTGGTGGATTTGAACTGCTGACCTTTTCGTTAGTAGCCAAGCTCATAACCACTAGCATAGAGAAAATTCATTTCGCTATCAGCACTTCAAGACTTTTTTCCTAGTGGTAGTCTCTCTTAAATATTCTTTAATTAATTAACACTTGATTTATTTGTTACCTTTCAGATCTCAGCTCCAGCTTTACCTCCTCAGATTGCCCTTCGTAGCTATCCTAAATAGTCTTCAGATCCCCAGCACCACCCTATTTATATTGCAAGGAACTCTAAGTTTTTATTAATATTTTAGTTACAAATAAGTTTCTTGAAAGCAAGGACTTTGTTTATCTTGGAGTTTTTGTTTGTTTGTTTGTTTGTTTTGTGCCCTTGATTCATGTAATACTGATTGTCACTTTGTAGATACTCAGTTTATATTGACTGATGAGACACTGAGCGACTTACTGACTAGAATACCATTCTTCTGTCATTTCACCTACCTCAGTTCAGCTGTTTCCTGAGGCTGGAGAAAGCCATTTCAGTTGGGGGATGGTGGTGGTGAAGAATACCTAAACAGAAGTGTGGAAAAGATAAATTAACGTGTTCATGTGTATACTCTTTAGAAATGAGTCTAACTTCATGTCTATTGGCTTTTGACTTTTTAGTAATGATTTTCCATAATCTTGGGTACATGTTAATCATCCAAAAATTCTTTAGATTTTTTTTCCAGAGCTACAAGGAGCATATGCAGGAAAGCTTTATTTAAAACAGATTCTGTTAGAGCACATACAGATTCAGCTGTAGTCAGTTCTACAGAGATTCCCATGGAAACCCATAGAAAAGAAAAGAAGAAACAGAGCTATTACTCATTTTAAGCTCACCAAATGATACCCATTTGAATGCTCAGTTTCTTATTATTTATGAGAAACAGATCCATTTTTTGAATTTTTGATAAAGGCTATCTTTCTTAAACTATCAGAAATTACTTGTTGTGGGTGCTCATTAGGATAAGCAAAGGAAGGGTGTGCAGATAGGCAGTGTGGGCTCCTGAATGTATGGGCTTCCCTGCTACTCCCTCCTTCCATGGAAAAAAATATTTTTCTTCCTGATTTTAAGCTGACAATTTGATAGGGAAGGTTGATATTTCTTAAGTTGGTTTCCAGAGCAAAAAACACTAGTTCCTTCAAATGTACGTATATACAGTAACAAAATTTTGCACTACTGGTTTTATGAATACATCAAAGAAAGTGGAGTGCATAAGAGAGAACCTCTTATCTATATGAATGTACTTCCCTTGTTTTCTAAGATAATCCTTATAATTTCTCTCGGATTTTATAGTGATTAAATTAAAAAACAAGTGTCAATAGTACTGGAAAAATAAACACACCAAAAAACTAAGAATTTTAAAGTGCAGTGAAGTTCAGATGCTTTAACGGGAACTGAGAAATGGGGGATTCCTTGTCTGGATCTATTATCAATTACATGTTGATTAAATTTGGTAGCCTGGATTAGTCATTTCCAAACACCTGAGGGTGTGGTCAGTTTCCAAAAATTTTATCTTCCTAAACTGTGAAATCAGAGAAATTCAGCAAATTGAAAAATAAGAAAGCTTTTTAGGCAATTCCTATGAATTTGGGAGTCATTAGTTCAAGTCATCAGATCAACATACGTGTCTTAGGCTGGATTCTTTAGAAAAGTAAAATCAAGGATGTTGTTACCATCTGCATGGTTATGACTCGTAGTGACCTTGTATACAACAGAATGAAACACTGCTCAGTCCTGGGCAGTCCTCGCAATCCTTGTCACACCAGCATGTTGTTGTCGTCACTGTGTAGTCAGTTTCACTGTGAGTCTTCTTTTTCACTAAGTCACTACTCTAGGAAGCATGATGCTCCTCTCCAGGGACTGGTCCCTCTTGATAACTTACCCACATTATTTGAGATAAAGTCTTTGCTTCTGATGAACATTATGGCTATAATTCTTCTAAGAGGGATCTGTTCATGCTCTTAGCAGTTCATGGTATATTCAATATTCTTCACCAACACCACAATTAAAACACATCAGTTCTCCTTTAGTCTTCTTTATTCATTGTCTAGCTTTCACATGCATACGAAGTGATTGAGAATACCATGACTTTGTTTAGGTACCCTTTAGGCTTCAAAGCCACATCTTTTTTTTTTTTTTTCATGTTTTAAAGAAGTCTTTCACAGTAGATTTGTCCAATAAAAGGGTTGTTTGATTTCTTGACTCTATTTCCAAGGAAGTTGATTGTGGATCTAAGTAAAGTTAAATCCATTATGACTTTAGTATTTTCTCCATTTATCATGACACTGCTCATTGGTCCAGTTGTCAGGTTCTTTTCTCTTCGTGTTGCTATAATCTGTGCTTAAAGTTATGGTCTTTGATCTTCAAGTTCTTTTTACTGTCAGCAAGCAAGGTTATGTCATCTATTTACTGCAGGTTGTTAATGAGTCTTCCTGTAATCCTGATGCCCCATTGTTCTTGATACAGTCCTGTTTCTCTGACCATTTGCTCAACATACAACTGAATACATTTTTTGAAAAGATACAACCCATACAAACACATTTGTTGACTTTTAACCACTCAGTATCTTTTTGTTCTGTATCCTCTTGTTCAGTATCTTCTCGGTCTAAGTGTAGGCTCTTCCTGATCACAATTAACTGCTCTGGAATTCCCATTCTCTGCCATGTTATCCATAATTTGTTATGATCCATACAGTCAAATGCTTTGCATAGTCAATAAAACAAGGTAAACATCTATCTGGTTGTCTCTGTATAGTCAAGACCGTCTAACATCTGCAATGATGTCCTTTGTTCCAAGTCTTTCCACCTTGAATTCTGTCAGTTCCCTGTAGATATATTGCTACATATGCTTCTGAATGATCTTCAGCAAAATTTTACTTGTGTATAATGTTGATGATATTGTTTGATAATTTCCACACTATGTTTGATCACCTTTCCTTGGAATGGATATGAATGTGAATCTATTATAAACCTATAAATACAGAGGAAAAAAGAGATTTCTCTCTAGGAAATGGCTCACATGTTCTTAGTGGCAGGTAAGTTCCAGGTCCACCCATGGGGCAGACAGAACGCTAGAGGCTTCTCTCTAACTCGTGTAGCTGCAAGAGCTGGTAAAGTCAAGATCCACAGGTCAGAGGGTAAGCCACTGGCTCACAGCTGTGAAAACTGACCAATCCAAGTTCAGCACGTGAGACAGTAGGTTGCTGGTCTAAACTGCAAGAACTGCAGGTAAGATGCTGGTGAGCTGAATGTAGGATCCAGAGTAGGGTGAAAGTCCATAAGCCTTGCCAGAAAGTTTGCCTATATCGGAGGTAGGCCTTTCCCTCAGTGATACTCCTTTACTTGGTTACCACAGTATATACCATTGTGGAAGTGATCACAGTATATAACATCACGAAAGTAATTACATCATTATATAACTGCCAAAATATGTCAGAACTCCCAAACCACTATCAACTTGACTCTTGTATACATTTCCATAAATCATACAAAATCTTTAAATAAAGACTTTTACAAAGCCATACTTGTATCTAACATGATACAGCAAAAGTGAACAACTGAAAATATGCTAGCCTCATTTACATCTTATATTTTATAAGTGAAGAAAGCAACAAAAATATGGTGTACATATATAAGGAAGAAATAGCCATAAAAGTTATAGTCCTCATTTCTGTAATTGCACACATGGTCATAACTGATATTTAGAACTACTTTTTTTCCACTGGCTATTCTGTATTACCTTTACACTCAGACTACACCTCAGCTGGTTGGGGTTGTGGGGACGGAGCAAAAACTTTGCAAGTGGGTTTATCAAATGGTGCCAGTCCTCTCTCTAACCCTGATGCCTTGAACCATCATGAATCCTGGCTGTGGGTTAGATAGCATCATGTATTTGATGCTGGTTTAGAGCATGTGTGGCCTCCTGGAGAACATTGCCCCAACCCTGCAAAGTGTTGCCACCATGCTGCTGCCATAATTGTGTCATTTGAAGGCCATTCTGTTGTTCTATTAAGCCAGGTGCTTCAAGATGATGAGGAACATATTAAGACCAGTGGATTCCGTGAGCACGGGCCCATTACCACACTTCATTTGCTTTGAATTGACTCCCTTGACCCAAGGTAGTGCTGTGTAGGATACTATGACAGTAAATAAAGCATTTTGTAAGTCCATAGACGGCACTATGTACAGGGAAGGCATATCCATATCCAGAGTGAGCATTTATTCCAGTAATAACAAAATGCTGCATTTCCCATGATGAAAGTAGTCCAATATAAACAAACTTTCAATAAGTTGCTGGCTAAATTGCCTCAAGGAATGGTGGTATATTAGGAACTCAGTGTTGTTGTCTGCAGCTGACAGACTGGGCACTCAGTAGGGGCTATAGCAAAGTCTGCTTTGGTAAGTGAAAATATGTGTTCCTGAGCCTGTGTACTTGCCACCATGGACTCTTTGTTCATAATCCCATTGGGAATGATAGAAATTTCCTGGGGAGAGATGGTGAGTGGTTTCCACATATCACACCATCCTGGTCACTTGATTGTTAAAATCCTCCTCTGTTGAGGACACCCTTTGGTAAGCATTCACATGAGATACAAATATCTTCACCTCTTTGGCCCCTTCAGGGAGGTCTAGGCACATACCACTTTCCCTTATCTCCTTGTCACCAATTTTCCAATCATGTTTCTTGCAAGTCCGTGACCATCCAGCGAAACCACTGGCCCTAGCATATGTGAATCACTATAGAATTTCACATCTGGCCATTTCTTTTTCTGAACAAAGTGAGCAACCATGTGTACTGCTTGAAGGCATGTCCACTGTCCTTAAAGGATGTCATAGAAAGGGGCTGCAGTACAGTGACTGTCCACTTTTGAGTGGTGCCTGTGTATTGTGCAGGATTATCTGTAAACTAGAAACAAGTTTTCCCTTCTTCAGTCAACTGATCCTGAGGAAGAATGGGAGATCATCAGTGAAGAACTGGCTATGGAAGGTAATGTGACAGGGTGGAAACTGCGAGCATTTGGGTTGTTTTCTCAAGCAAATTATTTGTGTCTTCAGGTCTTACTCAGACCTGATCTTGTATATACCATTTTTATTTGATGATGGGGTACTGTTACGCACATCTGATTTATGATTTTGTGAGTTAGACAACACCTGGTTCATGATGGGTAGTTCAGATTGCATGGCAACTTGGTTGCCCATGGTTAAACGTTTAGTCTCTACTAATGTCCAGTAACAAGTCAAAAACTGTTTCTCAAAAGGAAAGCAGGGCTTTATTCCAAAATATAATTTTGGGCTTTACTAAAAAATTATAGGAACCTGCCAAAGACTCCAAACTGCATTTCTATCTGCCATTGCCACTTCAAGCACCATTGGGATCAGCCAGATCACATGGCCCAAGTGACAGAGTGTCTTCTACACAAGCCTGATGCAGTTGCAGAACTTTCTTTCTGGGTCCTTTTCAAAACTAACCACTTTTTGAGTCACTTGATAAATGAAGCTGAGCAGCAAACCCAAATGAAGGATATGTTGTCTCCAAAATAGAAGGAGGTCCATGAGGCATTGCTCCTCCTTTTTAGCTGCAGAAAGACCCTCACTTTAGAAGGAATATCTCAGCATGCTCCATACTTAGGTATTTCACTGTGGTAGAAGGCACTTGAATTTTCATAGGATTAATTATCCCCAGAAGTTCAGCAGTTTAAATCCTCCAGCTGCTGCTTGGAAACCCTATGAAGCAGTTCTGTTTTGTTCTATAGGGTTAATATGAGTCAATTGACTCAATGACAGGCTTTTTTTTAGCATGTAAATGTTTCACCATTAAGTCAAAGGTGATTGATACTTCCTACTGCTTCCAAGCAGCATAACGTTATCAATATTAGGGATCAGTATTACATCTTGTGGAAGTGAAAAGCAATCGAGTGCCCTTGATTATGATGACTACATCATTACAAAGCCAAACCTCTCCCCCACATACACAGACATATGTAATACATCTTCTGGTGCGTGCACGCACGCACGCACGGACGCACGCACGCACGCACGCACGCAGGCACGCACGCACGCACGCACGGACGCACGCACGGACGCACGCACACACACACGCACGCACGCACGCACAGTGAGAGGAAGAGAGAGATTTGTCTCCAGGAAGTAGCTCATGTGGTTGTAGAGGCTGGCTAAGTCCTAAGAATATTGGACATTAGATTGGAGGCCTCTCTTGACTCATATATCTGCAGGGGCTTTGGAACCCTAGACTGGCAGGTCAGATGGCAGGCTGCTAGCTAACAAGTTGCAGAGGCTGATGAATCCAAGATACACAGGTAGGAGAACAGGCTGCTGGGTCACAGGCTCAGAGGATAATGAATCCCAAGATCCTAGGCAGTATGGCAGGAAAGTGGCTCAAGTCCCCATAACCAGAGATAGATGATGATGGAATGGATGCAAGATCTACAGCAACCAAGTAAGTTTGCCAAAACATCCATATACATGCTGGCAGCAGAATACACCCTTAACTCACTTTACAACTGATTGGCTGATCATATCAGATCAGATCATGGAAGATAACTACATCATTACAAGCCTCCAAACCCATTACTGTGGAGTCGAGTCTCTGTTACTATGTAACTGCCAGATTACATCATTGCCTAATTGTCAGACTGCATCATCACAGAACCACAAACCACTGAGACTCATTATCATTGCATTTACCATTACCTAGACAGAGTATATTTTAGCTATAGATCCATTTCTTCTTGAGGTTTAAAAAAATTCCTGAATATGAACACAAAACCTTATAATACATATACATACATGATAGAACTCTGGTGGCACAAACTGTTAAGCACATCATTGTCATCTGAAAGGTTGGTAGATAAAACCCACCTAGTAGCTCTGTGGAAGAAAAGACCTAGCCATCTGTCTTAATAGGATGTATAGCCAAGAAACCTTTACGGGGCAGTTCTACTCTTGTCACATGGTGTATCTGTGAATTGGAATTGACGAGATGGCACTTAACAGTATGAATGACTTATACATACAGCAAAACAAAAAAATAAAACTGTACTATATTGCACAGACACACACACAAAAACCCAGAAAACAAATGAGCTCTTTCTAGAAATAAATTTGCTTATTCAGTTATTAACTATACATATGCCAAATAGATCTATGCGGAAGTTAAACAGCTGTAACACCACTTTCTTACTTAGGAAAATGGGAAGAAAAAAAATTGCTTGAATGTTTTACGTGATTGTTGATTTTCTAAGAGATAAAGTAGATCAGGAAAATGCACATGCTACTCACAAACACACAAGGGATCAGGCTGTCTCTTTCGTAAGAAATTTCAAGTATACATACAGTAGCTATGTACTGAAAAGGTAAATTGGACCTGTTGCTAGCAGCAATAAGGGAAGAACTATATAAACGAGCTCTGTTTCCAGCAGCATCTGAAAGATTTGAGGAGGATTGCACATGGCACTTGGCAAAGCAAGCAGTGTTAAAATGAGGTATGTTTTCCACAAAATAAAAACAATCCCCCAGGAGTCCACTTGAGTGTGTGTGTGTGTGTGTGTGTGTGTGTGTGTGTGTATGTGTGCATGTGTATGTGTGCGCGTGTTTACGTGCATGTAAATTTTGAGCTTGGTCTCATGCAGAGAAATCAGAAGCATCCTCGTTGTGGCACTGTTTTTTTTTTTCCCCCCATGAATAATTGAGGATGGAAGATGCAGAGTCTGCCCAGTCAAGAGAGTTGAGGAACTATGGAAGACCTGGATAAAGGACAGAGTTGATGATTGCTTTGCTTTAGTTTAGGAGATGATTGTATTGGGGTGAAAGTTTCCTTCCTTTCGGAGATACAGGCTTTGAATCAGGCAATTTGCTATTTCAAGATTGTAACACACTTGTAACCAATATGTTTTCTTACTTGTGGCAATATTTTTAAAAGCCTTGGATGGTGCACTATAGACTGAAAAATTACACCTTTTTTTTGCTGTGGTAATGAACGTCCTTTCAATTCTATTCTGTCCCTAATATTCTCCTGACTGATAACAAGTTGATACATCACACTGGTCAAGGTTAGTGACAAAAATACCTCCTATACAAAGAGTAATGAGTATAGTTGACACAAACATAAATGTGTAGTGCATAATATAAAAATAAGATATTCAGAATCTACACTGATAAAATTTTATAAATATTATTTAAAATATGTAATTTTTATAAATATGCAAATTTGTAAGTGTATTCAGTGCACCAGTTTGGTTAGAGTTAGCCCAGTCTGTACAATTTCAGAAGTAGTGTTCTTAGTCTCTTTTCTCTATGAAAACTTTGTCACAGATACTTCTTTCACATTAAAACTATATTTATGGAGCACTACATATTACTCTTCAGGAAACTCTGGAGGCATAATGGTTACGTGCTATGTCTGCTAACCAAAAGGTCAGTGGTTCAAATCCACCAGGTGCTCCTTGGAAACTTGATAGAGCAGTTCAACTTTGTCCTGTAGTGTCACTATGAGTCAGAATCAACCTGACAGTACTGGGTTTGGGGCTTTTTTAAAGATATTATTTTAGAGGGTTGTGAGAGATAAGAGGGATACATTATTAGTTCAGAAATAAATCATTTGTAATTTTGCATTTCAAAGCTATATGTTAAGCAATTAGTTCAGATGGAGAAATTACCATGAACTTTGCAGAAGAATTTCAGGATAGCAATAAAATTTTGTTGGTGAATACAAAAGCATGCCCCTTGGTACTTGTACCCATATGCATTTACTTAGGGGAAAGAGTAAATAAATCACAGTTTAAAGAGGCCAGTCTATTTGAGGGCAATTTGCTCACTGTTATGGATTGAACTGTGCTCCGCAAAAATGTTTGCTAACTTGGCCGTTTCATGATTCCCAGTATTGTATGACTGTCTACCAGTTTGTCCTCAGATGTGATTTTCCTATGTGTTGTATAATCCTATCTCTACGATATTAATGAGGTGAGACAAGCAACAGTTATGATAATGATGCAAGTTTCAATCTACAAGATTAGATTGTGTCTTAAGTCAATCTCTTTTGAGATATTAAAAAGAAGTGATTGGAGGGGGAGGAGTCAAGCTGGCGGACTAAGCACACGTCTCCTTCTATCCCTCTGGAAACCGAGACCTGAACTGACAATCAAACAGAACCTTCTGAGCACCTAATCAGCCTCAGGACACGACACAGAGCTGTTAATTGGGACTTTATACCATTCAGTGAAAAATCTCCTCTCTTTCGCTTACTCCCGCTCCTGGCTAGCCCTGGCTCTCAGGGACGGAAGGTAAACGCACCATTTTGACTTTTTTTTTCCTCTGTCTCGGCTGGCGGGCGGAGCTGGGCCTTGCCTGGCGGCTGGACTCAGACACGCTGCTGGGGGGATAGGCAGGCGAAATTCCCATATTCTGAGAGCCAGGCTCAGGACTCTGTTAATCCAGCCACTTTGAGCCTTTCATTTTGTAGCTGCTTCAGTGGGGTTTGTGCGGAGCTCGGCGGTCAGGGTGCAGGACACCATGTTGGTACCGAGATTTTAGCAGGACCTAGATCTTAGCCTGGGAGCCAGCGCCTGCAAACGGGACAGTGCTTCTCCAACAGAAAAGTAGTGATTTTCCGCAGTGCTGCCTATGGTGGGGGCCCTGCAACAGAAGCAGAGGAATCACTACCTCTCGGCACCGTTAGCCCCTCTGTCTGCTGCCTGTATGTAGGACACCATCTTGGATACGGTGGCCGCAGCTGGACCTAATTCTTAGCTTGGGAGCCAGAGCCTGCCCACAGGAGAGCGCTTTTCTATCACAAAACCAGTACTCGGTGCGGTGTTGGCTAAGGCTAGGCCCTGTCAGCAGAGGCCACCAGGGCACTAGCAGTGCTGTATTCTGAACTAGTTTGTTATCATCTGTGGTTGGATATAGGGGTGCTTACTTTGTCAGATGAGAAGAGGGACCTCTACACCTGAAAACCTAACTGACTTGTGAACTGGTCAGATACCTTTTGCTTTACATTTGAAGACAGCCTAGAGAAACATTTGCAATCCATCCTCACAGTACCTCTTCCAGCCTCTATATACTCACATGGGACCCAAAAAGCAACAGATAATTGTGGCATACAAGCAATCACTCATGGCTTCAGAAGGCTCCCAAACAAAGCAACCAAGGAGTTTTCCAGATGAAGAAACTTTTATGAAAGCATCAGGAAATGAATACAAATTGATTATATACAGAGCCCTTCTCGACCTTATACAAAATGCAACAGAACAAAATGAAAAATTAAGCAAGTTGTTCGATCTGATGGAACACCAGTACTCTGAAATCCAACAGATCAAGAAGAAAATCAAAGACATAGAAACTTCCATGCAAAGCCATAGGAAACAGAATGGAACAAATGGAAAAAAGAATTTCTGACTTGGAAGACAGAGCTACTGATGCCAGCATCTACGAGCAGAAATCAGAAAAAAGAAACAAGAAAAATGAGGAAACATTAAGAAGCATGTGGGACTCTATTAAGAGGAACAACCTTCGGTTAATTGGAGTCCCTGAACAGGGTGAGACATCTGAGAACACAGAGGTTATTGTTGTTAAGCTGCTGAAAGAAAGCTTCCCAGAAATCATGAAGGAAGAGACTATAAACATCACAGATGCATATCATATGCCACCCAATATAGATCTCAAAAGAAAGACTCCAAGACATAATCAAGCTTAACAAAATGAAACACAAGCAGCAACTCTTAAAGGCAGCAAGACTCAAGGCAAAGCTAACATTCAGAGGGAAACCCTGTAGGCTCTCGTCAGATTTCTCAGCAGAAACCATGCTGGCACAGAGACAGTGGCATGACACATTCAAAGTCTTGAAGGAGAAGAACTTCCAACCAAGAATTATATATCCTACAAAACTATCTTTCAAATACGAAAAGAAATTAAGACATTCCCCGATAAACAGAAACTCAGAGACTTTGTAAAAACCAAACCCAAACTACAAGAAATACTGAAAGAAGTTCTTGGCTTTGGCTTAGAAGAACGAAACCACTAACTTTATATATTAGAACGACACACTACTCAATAATCTACTCATTTAGGAAGGCTCCAAAGTAAATCACAGCTTTGATTTGGAAAGAAGCAATCCAGTGATCATCATGAAAACTATGGTGTCATCATAATAAAAAGAGGGATGTACTACAGTCGTTATAGTCCTTCCAGATGGAGAGGAAGATGACAAGACTGGTAGTAATTAAAATTGGGTTTATAAATAGTTTATTAAGGGGGTTCACAGGGGTAGCTGTAAAGCACAACAAAGATGTATCATACCATTTCAAGAAATCTAACACAAGAGTCTCAACAGCTATAAAACCAGCTCTGAAAAAGGTGAAAAATCAACTCACAAAAAAGAGTGTCTGAGAACAGACTAATAAGAACAACAGAGAAAACATCAACATAAAAATAAACATATCACAATGGCAGCAGTGAACATATACCTATCAATAATTACATTGAATGTGAACGGACTGAATGCTCCAGTAAAGAGACACCAAGTGTCGTCTTGGATCAAAAGACATGACCGATCCACATGTTGTCTACAAGAAACTCACTTGAGACCTAAAGACAGGAACAAACTGAAAATTAAAGGGTGGAAGAATATATATCAAGCTAACAATGAACAAAGAAGAGCAGGGGTGGCAATTCTAATCTCAGACAAAATCAATTGTAATGTCAAATCCACCATCGTCGACAAAGATGGACACTATTTATTGCTGAAAGGTTCAGTACACAAGCAAGACTTAACTATATTAAACATTTATGTACCTAATGTCAGAGCACCTAAATATGTCGAAGAAACACTGACTACGCTCAAAAGAGAGTTAGATGATTCCACAATAACAGTGGGAGACTTTAACACTCCACTCTCATTACTAGACAGATCATCTAGAAAAAAGCTCAGTAAAGATACGGAAGACCTAATTGATACAATTAACCAACTAAACCTCATTGATATATACAGAACTTTCCACCCATCAGCAGACAACTACACCTTCTTATCCAGTGCACATGGAACATTCTCCAGAATTGACCACGTGATAGGCCATAATGCAATGCTCAACCAAATCCATACCATTGAATTACTGCAAAGCATCTTCTCAGATCATAAAGCCATCAAAGTTGAAATCAATAGCAGAAAAAACACAGATAGAAAGTGGAACTCTTGGAAACTGAACAACATCTTACCCAAAAAAACATGGATTATAGAGGAAATCAAGGATGAATTAAAGAAATTCATGGATTCCAATGAGAATGAAAACACTTCCTACCAGAACCTATGAGATACAACCAAAGCAGTGCTCAGAGGTCTGTTTAATCTCCATAAATGCACACATCTGGAAGGAAGAAAGAAACTAAATCAAGGAACTAACTCTACAGTTTGAACAAGTAGAAAGAGAACAGCAGAGGAAAGCCTCGGGCACCAGAAGAAAGGAGATCATAAATATTAGAGCAGAGCTAAATGAATTAGAGAATAGAAAAACAATTGAAAAAACTGAAAAGACCAGAAGCTGGTTTTTTTGAAAAGATCAACAAAATTGATAAACCACTGGCTAAACTTACTAAAGAAAAGCAGGAAAAGAAACAAATAACCCAAATTAGAAACCAGAGGGGAGTTGTCACCACAGATGCAACCGAAATAAAAAATATCATAACAGAATACTATGAAAGACTGTACTCTAACAAATTTGAAAACCTAGGGGAAATGGACAAATTCCTGGACTCGTACCACCTACCCAAATTATCACAACGTGAAGCAGAACAACTTAATAAATCCATTGCAAAGGAAGAGATTGAAAAGGTCATCAAAACACTGCCAACCAAAAAAAGTCCAGGCCCAGATGGCTTCACGGCAGAATTCTACCAAGCATTTAGAGAAGAGTTATCCCCAATACGACTGAGACTATTTCACAGTATAGAAAGGGATAGAGTACTCCCAAACTCATTGCATGAAGCCAGCATAACCCTGATACCTAAGCCAGGGAAAGATCCAACAAAGACAGAGATCTACAGACCGATATCACTCATGAACATAGATGCAAAAATCTTCAACAAAATTCTTGCCCACAGAATACAACAACATATCAAGAAAATAATCCATCATGACCAAGTGGGATTCATACCAGGGGTGCAAGGCTGGTTCAACATCAGGAAAACAATTAATGTGATTAACCACATAAATATCACAAAAGGCAAGGATCACCTGATTTTGTCCATTGATGCAGAAAAGGCATTTGATAAAGTCCAACACCCATTCATGCTAAAAACTCTTAGCAAAATGGGCATAGACGGCAAATTCCTCAACACAATAAGTGCCATTTATACAAAGCCAATTGCCCACATCATCCTGAATGGAGAGAGACTGAAAGACTTTCCCTTGAGATCAGGAACTAGACAAGGATGCCCACTCTCACCTCTCCTATTCAACATTGTGCTAGAAGTTCTAGCCAGAGCAATTAGACAAGACGAAGAAATAAAGGGCATCTGCATCGGCAAAGAGGAAGTTAAAATCTCCCTGTTCGCAGATGATATGATTGTATATGCAGAGAACCCCAAGGAATCTATAAGTAAGCTGCTCAAACTGATAGAAGAGTTCAGCAAAGTCTCAGGATACAAGATAAACATAAGTAAATCAGTAGGATTCCTTTATACCAACAACAAGACTGTTAAGGAGGAAATGATGAAATCAATATCTTTTACGATAGCCCCTAAGAAGATAAAGTACCTAGGAATTAATCTAACCAGAGAAACAACAGACTTTTACAAAGAGAACTACAAACCCTTACTACAAGAAACTAAGAGAGACTTAGATAAATGGAAAAACCTACCCTGCTCATGGATAGGAAGACTTAACATTGTGAAAATGTCTGTTTTACCTAAAGGAATTTATTTATATAATGCAATCCCAATACAAGTTCCAGCATCATTTTCTAATGAGATGAAACAAATCACCAATTTTGTTTGGAAAGGGAAGAAGCCCCGGATAAGTAAGGTACTACTAAAGAAGAAGAACACACTGGAAGGCCTCTCATTACCCGACCTTAGAACCTACTACACTGCCACAATGGTCAAAACAGCCTGGTCCTGGTACAAGAACAGACAGATCGATCAATGGAACAGAATTGAGAACCCAGAGATGACACCATCTGCCTATGAAGTTGATATTCGACAAAGGCCCTAAGACATTAAACTGGGGTAAAAACAGTATCTTCAACAAATGGTGCTGGCAAAATTTGTTATTGATCTGCAAGAAACTGAATCAAGATCCGTATCTTACACCTTATACAAAAACCAACTCCAACTGGATAAAAGACCTAAATATCAAACCTAAAATGATAAAGCTCATCCAAGAAAAGGTAGGAACAACAATGGAAGACTTAATACACAATGAGGACAGACTGCAAAATCTGTCAAAGAAACTTCAATCAACAGAAGAGAAAATAGATAAATGGGAATTATTAAGAATCAAACACTTTTGCTCATCCAAAGACTTTATTAATAGAATTAAAAGAACACCCACAGAATGGGAAAAAATATTTGGCAACTCTATGTCAGACCGACGCCTGATCTCCATAATCTATAAGATACTACAAAATGTCAATAAGAAGATAAACCATTCAATTAAGCGATGGGCAAAGGAGATGGACAGACACTTCACTAAAGAGGAGATCCAGGCAACCAAAAACACATGCGGACATGTTCATGATCTTTAGTTATTAAAGAAATTCAAATCAAGACAACAATGAGATACCATCTCACCCCAACAAGATTGGCCATGATCCAGAAAACACAAAACAACAAATGCTGGAGAGGCTGTGGAGAAAGTGGTACCCTCCTACACTTTTGGTGGGGTTGCAAAATGGTCCAGCCTCTTTGGAAGGAATCTGGCGCTTCCTTAAAAAATGGATATCGATATACCATTTGACGCAGTAATTCCACTACTTGGAGTATATCCTACAGAATCAAGGCCTTTCACACCAACGGACACATGCACCAGAATGTTTACTGCAGCACAGTCCACAACAGCAAAAAGATGGAATCAACCCAGATGCCCAACAATAGAAGAATGGATAGGTAAACTATGGTACATATACTCAATGGAGCACTGCGCAATGATAAAGAATAACGACGATTCCAGGAAACATCTCCTAACCTGGTTTCAACTGGAAGACATTATGTTGAGTGAAAGTAGTCAGCAACAAAGGGACAAATACTGTATGAGACCTCTATGATAAGATCTCCCAAACAGACTTGTGTATAGAAGAGAAGACTCTTTGACAGCTGCAAGGGAGGGGACGAAGGGAGGGTGAGGAAGGGAGGGTTTAGTTTAGATAGTTACTAGAAATCTAGTTGGGAGAAAGCGGTGATAGCACACATTAGAAACAAGAACAACATTAAGTGGACTTCAGCATAACTTGAGTACTCACTCCTTCCATCTTTACTCAATACTGCAAGAATAGAGTAGCTGGGGCGGGGGGCGGGGGACCATGCTCTTAGGTGAATTCCAGGCCAATTGGCACAACTAGCATTTTGCTAAGAGAGCTCTCTGCACCCCGCATTGGTGAGTGGCGTCTGGGGTCTTAAAAGCTGCCAAGCTGCCATCCGAGGACACAGCAAATGGTCCCAACTCAGCAGGAACGGATGCTCACCAAGAACCAAAATGACATGCAGTAAAGAGAACCGAGAAGACAGAGAGACCCACAAGAGTGGGTGCCTACATCAACTTGGGACCGGAAGAACTGGATGGTGCCCGGCCACCACCAGTGATAGCCCCGATGGAGCTCACAGAGAGGAGTCTCATTGGCAACACAAGAATGAAAATGTGTGCATCATGAGATCTCCACTAAATGACCTCAATTGATGGTCCAGCGGTTTTGGGGTTCCTCTGAGAGCATGGCCCCTGGCACTGATGCTGCCCTTTCCCATAAATTATAACAAAGGTCCACTCTTTGGACAGGAATGGATTGGACTTGGCAATGCAGAGTGACCATATATTGGAAGCACTTTATGGTTCTATACATCTATAGGATATCATCTTGCTGACCTCTGGCTGGAGGAAGGGGAGTGGACGGAGAGGAGGGGAAAGGAGGCTGTTGGGAGGATGAGACGTGTATGGAGCAGAGAGGAATAGTGTGCTATCACTGGACAGGGAGAGCAGTGGAAGCTGCATATAGGTGGGCATGTAAATTTATACGTGAATGTACATTTTCACTCAGTTATGTTAAATAAAAAAATTAAAAAAATAAAAAGTGATTGGAGAAACACGAAGGATCTCATACCACCAAGGAAACAGCACTAAGACTATAGTACCTCCTTCGGACCCAAGGTTCCTGCACTGAGCAGCTCCGAGACCAGGGGAGGACTGGTGACAAGAACCTTCCTCCAAAGCTGACAGATGGAGAAAGCCATGCTCTGGAGCTGAAACCCTGAATTCAGATTTCTAGCCTCCTAGACTGTGAGAGAATAAATTTCTCTTCGCTAAAGCCATCCACTTGTGGTATTTCTGTTGCAGAAGCACTAATGACTGAAAAACACTCACTCTAAGAAAAAAGTGATACAAACTTTCATTAAAAAAACCTAGAGCTAATTTAATTTTACCAAAATAGTATTGTTCAGTAGTTAGACAGTCTTTGGTGTCAATCTGGCTGAATTTGCATCTTTTGCTCAACAGATATTAGATGTATGACCATAAGTAACTTATTCAAACTTTTTATTTCGTTTATACAGTGTTGTTGTTACTGGGTATCATCAAGTTGATTCCAACTCATAGGGACTCCACATAACAGAGTAGAAATGCCACATAACAGAGTAGAAATGCCACGTAACAGAGTAGAAATGCCACATAGGATTTTGTTGGCTGTGATTACAACTGGAGCAGATCACCAGGTATTTCTCCCATGGGGCCGGTGTATGGGTTGGAACCATCACCCTTTCATATAGTAGCCAAGTGCTTCACCTTTGCCCTCCTAGGATTCTTTAATGAAGACTGTAATCATCTATTCTTCGTGGAGCTGTTTTGAAAATTGACTTCATACATGTGAAGTAGTGCCTAGCCCGCACAATGGTCAATGTATATTAACATGAAAAGGGCACCTTTGAACAAATTCTGATCCCTTCTGTTCTCTGCCTGCAGAGATCACTTTATGTGTTCCTAAAGATTTTAATTACTCTGCTTTTACAAGAGAATGTTGGCTTGAAAAGGGATAAGACTTGAGGAAGTGTTTCAAAGTAAGAGTTTGTTCTTACTTTAAAACTGGAAATCAGTATTGGACTGTTCAACTTAAAGACACAAAGAAATATTCATCATATGAAGCTGACTATGGACCAGGTTTGGAAGGGATCCCCAAAGTAGGAGAATATCAGTGAAAAAAAGATGTCAGAGTCATTTGCAGAAAAGTTAGAAACTCTAAATGCGGGTTGACCCATGACTGACTCTACTAAGTTGTCATTGAAAAGTAGGCAGAGATTAAAAAGGAGAGACACACAGACAAAGAATCTTAAAAAGAGCATTAATGTGAATGATAAATTTTATAGGTCATGCTCAGTGTTTTTTTTTTTTTTTAACTACACACAAAAATTGTCTTCTCTCTTTCTGATATGAATGTCTTAATAGGAACTGGTTAGTCTTATTAGAAGACCTTAGGCTAGAAGAAAGAAAAACTACACTAATTGCTCTGATAAAGAAAGGATGAGATAATTTATTTAGTCATTAATTAAAAATAATTTTATTCTTAGCTGAGTTACGATATTCTATGATTTTTTTTTCTCTCCTTATTGCCGGAACAGAGTATGGTTTAGCAGAAAGATCTTTGTAATTAGGCACCATGATTTTCTGACTGAAAAATTACTAAGCTAATGCAGCACACCTGAACATAAAAGCATTGGAAAAAAACATGATGTCTGCACATTTTATTGTGTTTAAAACAACTACTATGCTGCAGCATTGGAAAGCCAGGTCGATGAGCTGGAATAATTTACTAATCAAAAGATACTTTAATTGTTTAAGTAATGTTTTTACCTAGTGGTATGTAAGCCCACCTACCTCAAGCTTAACAGAACCCTTCTAATCACAGCCCAACGTAAACCAATATGTCCACTGCTTGAGTAGTTCTTTGGCATTTACGATATACAGAATAATGGAAAGAACATGGAATTTGGATCTCACAGGTCTTCAGCTGAAACTCTGGCACTTACAGGCTGTGTCAATTTGAATAATTAAGCTTCCAAAAGGTTAGTTTCTTTATCTCTGAAATATGAATAATACTTACCTTGTAGTGTGGTTGAGAAGATCAAACAAGGTTGTATGTTAAAGAGCCTGGTGCATAATAGATATTGAAAACTTATTAGCTACTCTTTGTAGCTTAGGCATATTTTTCTGCTTTTATGTGTCCTTGAGGCACAGGTTACCTGTACCTAGGGGGAACAAATAGGGACAGTTATGTTTCTGTAGGGTGAAGGATGGAGCAGTGAAAAGGGACAGACTACTGAATGGCTCAGACAGGCAGGCGGTATTCTAGGTCTTTGAAATACAGCCCTGAAGATGTATTGCATGCCCTTACGTAGCTTTTATTCAAGTGGGTTAAGGTAGACCATAACAAATACTTGTATTTTTGACTTAAAACAACATCAATTTGTGTTCTCATGGTTCTGGAGTCCAGAAGTCTGAAATCAAGGTGTTGGCAGGGATAGACTTTGTTTAAAGACTCTAGTGGAGAATCCATTTCTTACCTTTTCAGCATCTGGTATCTCCTCGGCTTTTGGTTACATCACTGAAATCTCTACCTTTGAAGTCACTTTACCTCCTCCTCCACTTCTAAATGTCCTTTCCTCTGTATCTGGCAAACCTAACCCTGCCTCTCTCTTCTAAGGACACTTTTCATTGGATTAGAAACCACCTGGCTTATTCAGGATGATCTTCTCATCTCAAAATTCTTAACTTAATTGTATCCACTAATACCCTTTTTTCAAATGAGATCACATTCCCAGGTTATAAGGATTAGGACAGAGACACATCATTTGAGAGGCTGCCAGTTAACCCATGATGCTTGCTAAAAATGTCTTTAGTGGAAGATAAGTGAGAAAAAGCAAAGAGGAGAAGTGGAGATCATGAATATAAACAACTCTTTTGCAGAATAATTTTACAAAGATGAGACAGTACTGGAATTGTGGCTGGTGAAGCTATTGGAAACAATAGTCTTTTTCAATTGGGAGGCATAAGGTCAGATTTGCATGCCAAAGGGAGTGATACAGTTGTGAGGGGAAAAAAAAGGTGGCGTGCAGAAACAGACAAGATGATTGCTGGAGCTGTGTCCTTGAGTAAATGAGAGGGGATGGGCACATTTGCATAGATGCAGGACAGAGCTTAAATAGAAGCACAGTCATAAAGACTAAAGTAACTACCAAGGAAGGTCAAATGTGTATATATAGATTCTGGCAGTAGAGTAAATGTGATGTTGGGAATCTGTAGAAATTCTGTTTGCTTTAATTTCTTAATCAAGGAAGGGAGAAGTCATGTGTTTAAGACAGAGTATAAAAGAGAAGGCTTGGGGGACTGATAAGAGAAGTGAAATGGTATAAAACAATCACTGAGTAGAGTAGGAGAGCTAATAAAGTAAGGAAATATAATATGACTTCTGGGCAGCATCAATTTGTGATTTGTGGTCATGAATTTGAACAAAATCGTACTCCAAGTGGATGTATTAAATTCTTGTTCTCACTGCCTTCTCCTACTCTGTTAGAAACATGGAATAGAGAAGGAATCGCATTGAATCAGTTATGTTTTTGTCAAGTAAGTAAAATGAGACAAGAGAAAGATAAGGGCAGATATGGATATGATTAACTGTGGGTTTTTAGCTACTTCTAACCAATGTACCCCATATACAGCTACCATGTGTCTGTCAGTGAAGGACTGCATGTTACTCTGATGCCAGGCAATTTCAGCAGAGCTTCTAGACTAAGACAGACTAAGAAGAAAGGTCTGGTAACTTGATTGTGAGAATCAGCCTATGAAAATCCAATGGATCACAATGGTACATGGAGTTTCTGTGACTTGGAGGCCAACTCAGTAGTAGCTAACAATAAGAACAAGAAGGAAGGAACAGAGAGCATCAAAATGATGTACTTTGCAAGGTAATAGAACCAAGGCTTTAACAGTCTGTGTAATGAAGTGATTAATGGAATCAGAAACCTAGAAAGTGCAAACTGGGAAGTTCAGAGATGGGGATCAGAAGGTCGTATGCCTGAAATTGAAATTATGAAGGAAATTCGATTATTGAACGAAATACGATCTAAGACAAGATCAACCAATTTTTGTCTTAAAAGATTACAGTAAATGTTTTAGGCTTTGTGTGCAAAGAGGTACAATTAAAGATATAATGTAAGTACTTACATAACCATTTTAAAATAATAAACATTTAAAACCATAATCATTTAAAAATGTAAAAGTTAGAGGCAGGGCCAACATGTTGGAGTAGTCACACACTTTCTGTGACCCCTCCAACAACAAAGACCCAAAGGAACAAATTAACTGATTACGTATCTCTTCCTAGGAACTCTGAACATCAAGGCAAACTTTAAGAAATCAGACAGCAATGGGGAAGGGAGAGTATGTCCAGCAGTACCTAAGACTGGACAGATCTGACATGCTGGGAATTGTCTGCTGCCAGTATGGTGAGCAGACTGGTGGTGGTGGGATTGTAGAGGAGAAACTGAGCAGAGAATCCATTTGTGCCTCCAGAACCCATGAAAAGTAACAATTGCCCATCAAAATCTAAGTGATATGCTTCTAACCTGTTATATGCAGATGTAAATCTTTCCTATGGGGAAAACCTCTCTCCCTCCTCCTAATGCTTCCTCTTCCCTTTTGTGCATTGTGCCCAGTTCTGAAGTCTGACTCCGTTAACTGAGCTAGAAGTAGGACTTCTTAAGCCTTCCCTGAGCCATTCTCCAAGACCCGGAGAGGGAATAACAAAACTAGGTGAAGGTTGGTGGATCTGCTGACTCTCCAGAGCTGAAAATCTAGTGTAGAAACAGATTTTTTTTTTTTTTTTTTTTTTTTTACTTAGATTCAGACATAAAGGGACATGCCGTCTTTTGCAGATACTTAGGAACAGCTGATAGCTCCCTGCTTTTCTAGGTGCCTGCAGCCAGACACCTGTGCCTACACCAACCATCCTTGTCCATCTAGGACAGTTGGGTGCATCAAAAATTTGATAACTGACTACGTGGACACCTGAGCTAAGTCAATACAAGAAAAATAGATGGATTCTTAGGCAAGCACATCTAGTAACAGATCTAACCAACTGGTGACAGGACATTAGAACTTCAAAGGTACCAGTAACCAAACTAGCACACACAACCATTCTATGTGGACACTTCAAAACAAAATAAAATGGGAAAGTAGAACAGTATAAATAAATATAAATAAATACAGATGACATAGAGAAAACAGTTCATATCAAGCAACTTAAAGACACAGACCACAATGGCTTCAGAAAGCTCCCAAAACAAAGAATCAAATATTTCAGAGGAACAGAACTTGCTGGACATATTAGAGGTAAAATATAAAAGACTAATATTTAGAACACTTGAAGAGAGCAGGAAGAATATGAGGCAAAATGCAGCAAAACATAATGACCAGTTGAACAGGCTTCAAGAAAGCATAGAGAGACAAGAATTCAAAATTCAGAAAATTAATAATAAAATTGCAGAAATGGACAACTCAGTAGAAAGTCACAGGAGCAGAACTGAGGCAAAAGAAGGGCAAATTAGCTCATGACATCAACATATTTTAGGAAAACTAAGAAAAAGTGATCTGAAAAAATCAAAAAGCACTAAGAATTACGTGGGACTCTATCAAGAGGAATAATTCATGAGTGACTGGATTAATAGAAAGGGGAGATGACAAAAAATATGGAGAGAATCAATGAAAATTTGTTGATAAAAAACTTCCATGATATCATGAAAGATGTAGAGATATCCAAGATGCTCACTGAACATCATACAAGGTAGATTACAAAAGCAGGACACCAAGGCATAGAATAATCAAACTTGCCAAAACTAAAGGTAAGGATACAATTTTAAAACTGGCTAGGGATAAACAAAAAATAATCTACAAAGGAGAGTCAGTGAGACTAAGCTCAGACTACTCATCAGAAACCAAACAGGCAAGAAGGTAAGGGGAGGACATATACAAATTCTTAAAGGAAAATAATAGTCATCCAAGAATAATATATTCAGCAAAATTGCTTCTCAAATATGAAGGTGAAATTAGGACATTTGCTGATAAACAGAAATTTAGGGAATTTTCAAAAACCAAATCAAAATTACAGGAAATACTAAAGAAAGTCTTTTGGTTACAAAACCAGTATTATATGATAACAATCTAAGACCAAAATATAGAACAGAGCAACTGGATATCAACCTAAATAGGGAAATCACAAAAACAAATCAAAGGCAATACACTGAAAATAGGACAACAGAGAAGCTACTATGTAAACATTATAACAAAAAAGGAGGACTTAACAAAAAATGTAGTCATAAATCTTTTATGTGGAAAAGAAATCAAGGTGATATAAACAAATTAAAAACTTGTTTAAATTTATAGAACAAAGCAGGTAAATGTTAAGGTAATCACAAAGGAAATAGTTGATCCTACACAACAAAATAGAAAACAAAAAAAATATGAAGTCTTAGGAAATACAAAACCAACATCAATGAAAATGATGAAAAGAGAACACATAAAATCACTCAGCACAGAAAATTAAGCGGAACACAGGAGTGAGAAATATGGGATGTGACACAAAGAGATAAATGCATACTAATGTTTATTGCAGCCTGCCACAATAGCGGATACTCTAGGGTGTAGTGGTTAAGTGCCATGTTTGCTAACCAAAAGGTCAGCTGTTCAACTTCACCAGGTCCTCCTTGAAACTCTATGAACAGTTCTACTCTGACCTATAGTGTTGCTATGAGTCGGGATCGACTCAACAGCAGTGAGGTGGGTTTCATTTGGTCCATAATAACAAAAAGATGGAATCAACCTAGGTGCCCACTGACAGACAAATGGTTGGTATAGTCACACAACGGATACTATGCAATGGTAGAGAACAAAGATTATGTTGGGAAACATAACATGTGGGCATCTGGGAGGCATTATGCTGAGTCAAATTACTCAGTTGTAAGAGGGTAAATATTTCATGAGACTGTCATTCTAAGGACCTAAGAGTACAATTACAGGAGTATGTGTCCATAGTATAATGGAGGGCACAATGAATGAAAGAGGAGAATCCAAGGACCTGAGTGGCCAGGGTATTGAGGCAACAGAAATTTGTCCTTTCTTACTGAGTGTTCCTGGGAGAACACTGGGACCAGTGAGATCACACCATGCACATCTTGCCAGGCACATGAGCCTATTACCCTGAGCTGATAAGGATCAAGGAGGATAGTGAATGGGAATCTTCCCACAGACAAAAGAACTAGAGTAGGTCCTCACAAAAGGAAGGTCCAGACAAAAGGACTGAAGGAACACAGGATGCAAAGGAGCATGAAATATTTTTCTATTGGATCAGTGTGATTCTTTCTAAAGACCTAAGGCAGCCTCTCTCTCCCATTGATTGGCTACAAGGTGTTCTCTGACAGATCTTGTGAAGTATTCCAACTTCGTTACAGGAGCCAGTAACCTGGAAGAATGACTGAAGAGGGGTAAATATAAACCAAAGGTATTCTTCATCTTCCTTGCTCCCTTCACCAGTTTTTGCTTCATGTAGACAGAATACAAATTAATAGAATACAAATTCTTCTCTTTTTTGGACAAAATATGATGAGGGTAATAATGTTTCTGTGTTTCTAAACTCTATCTTCTTTCTCTGCAGTATTTCTTATTCCTGGGTTGCAGTAGTGACTTCCTGTGTGAACTACAGTGGATTTTCCTTTAAGAATTCTATAGTACGTATATAATCCTTACCACTGTTCGTGTGGAGATCTGCTTCTGAGAAGTCAAAATCCTGTGGAAAGCATGGGGTTACCATGAGTGGAAATCAACTCAACAGCCACTGGTTTAGTTTGGCTGGTTCTTCTGCCTAGATCAAGACCACTTTGCATAGTTCTCTAGCCCTACGCAGGATGAGGTCATCGGTCAGGAACCTGGAAAGCTGGCTCCTCCTGTGTCATAGTCTGAACAGATTCTCTCCGACTCAGTGTCCAGTGTGTTCCTTTTTGGAAATTCTTTATTGCCCCCTCTTCCCCTGCCTATCCCCAGTCGGCCCTTACAGTTTGCAAACCTCTTCTTCTAACATTTCATGTGTGGTCCCCGGCACTGCGTCGGTCCTTAGAACATCTTGAAATTTTTTCTACCCTGTGAACTGAAAGTTTGCAATTGCTTTCTTTTTCTGTTTTTTTGTTTGCCATGGATATGACTGTATTCCTAGGCATTACGTCTCCCAGAAAGCATATACACGTCCTTACAAACCATTCCCTTTCTTTCTCCCCAGAAATCACTTTCTAATCAGTACTATATTTCTCAGTGTTTAGCTCTCGGGAAATGCAATAGGCATCAAGAGTGGTGTTTGGATGAAAGTAAATGTGCCATGATATAATTTGATGGAGCACAGATGAGTTAAGTCTTTTTTTGTATGAAAATTGATGAAAGAATTTATAAAAAAAGAAGAAAATATTTCAAAAACTAGCACACATGGAAGTTGTCTCAAATAGTTTGATTTTTGCCACTTTGAAACACACATACTCGTGTCTATATGTATTCTTAAAATACATTAGCTAGTGTAGTAAAGAATATAAATGAACAAATGACAATATTTTATAGCCACTAGTGTTAATATCTGAGTAAGATTTGAAAAGTAGTATCTCAGAGGCCACTTTCTAAACATTAAATCATATCTTGGTTCACAAAGTGAAGCTAGGTGAATTACATGTGTTCGGTTAATCATTTCAGCCTTTAGCAATGACAGAGGAGTCCAGTTCTAGACCTACATTTGATTTGAAGAGACAGGAAACTGATACGTTTTTATATAATGTCATCTCAGTAAATGTTGATTTGAGGATAAAAAAAGAAATGATGAATAAATGATAGAAACCATGGACATTATTTATTATTATGTAAACATATAAACAGCAGAGCCCAAAGTAATGGATCAGCCTCTAACAGAAGACAATGTTTATAATAGAATTGACTTTCTGAAAAGTGAATTTTACCCATAGTCAAATGACTGATTCTGGTATTTTTTTTTTTCACATTTAGAGTTCAAGAGAGATCAATGGCATAAATGGTTACCTACTGACAGCCTGTTGTAAAAGAACATTTTGATAAAGGGGCTCTTTGTAAATATTCAAAACATGAAGAAGTAAAATACAGCCCATTTTTTAACAAGAGGCCTAGCTCCTCACTGTATATAAATTAGCCACATTGGCCAATTTAACCAGAAAAGTAAATGGCTGTGTCCCCAGAAATACACACTTTGACATACTTAGAACATGGCATTTTGTAATATATGGATTTGTTGTATGTAAGATTATTTGGAAGAGTCATTAAGTTTGACAGCCACAAATGATCATAAGCATCTAACACCTGGGCTCTCTAAAAGCATGTATTTTTTTCAGAAAACATTTCATTGACTTACTCTAAATTCCTGTATAATTTGTTTAAAATAGGAAAAAATATGTATATGCTGTACAGTTATTTCCTTGCTCATATTCATGGAAGAGAAAAAAATTCTGATACTGAGCATGCTCGGAGAACAATGATTTGATACTCAGTACCTTTTTTATAATATGGAAAATCAACATTAGATTTCAACCTACAGATCACTTTATGTTTTAAGACTTATTGATCCAGGCTTTGTCTAGCATCCAGGTTCCTCAGCCACAGTGTGATAGGACAGTACATTAGCTGCCTCAAGTCCCAGGAGGACTGTAATGGGATTGTCAATGGCTGTGTTCACAAAGGACAGAGCAAAGGATAGATTTGGCAATTACTGGTAGGCCCCAACTAACAAATAGATTCTGTTCCAAAAGCTACTTATTTATTTATTTAGAGGCAGTCATTTGGAGTCCAAATAAGTCATTTCATATAAACAAATGGTAATTAGGCTCCAGGGGAGCCCCTGTTACCATGTAATTCCACATAGGTACTGAAATACTACAGTGGGTTGAAGAACACTTACTCTTTTCTTAGACTTTTGCTGAAGGTTGAATAATTGTGATTAACCTATTTTTACTGAATAGGGAAATCTCTGACTTGAGGATGCTTCCCCTTAATTATTTGTGATGGTCCAGTTTCTCCTCTAGCTGAAGGTGATGACCATACATGTAGGATATACATGTAAGGTGCCTATTGGTAATCTGGGGACTAGCTGCATCTGATTAAATAGAAAAGTATAACAAATACATTTGCATAATTCTGGGCACAAAGTATGTTTATTTGGCTTGAAAACACCTAATTTGGCTTATTGACAGCCAAGTTCTCAGAAGCTTCCTATGCTTACATTTGATAGATTTAGCAATTGGTGTAACAGGTTCGCCTAAAGTGTTGTTTAGTAGTTTATGTGTCTTTAAATCAACCATAATAACAGTAGTCGTCCAATAGTTTGAAGAAGGTAACTTTTATTCTTAATTGTCACAAAGTATTAGGTGCTATAGAAACCTGAGCTCATTTATTTTTGACTCTTCTATTTTCCCACAGAAAAAATAAATCAATTTAATTCTGACACTATGTGAATTTGCATGTATTCAGTTTTAAAAGAGAGTCCAAAAATCTTTCTGATTTCTTATTTATAGTATCCATTTTGCAAGCTGTTCTCATTCCCATGTTCCTTACCAGCAATTAAATGCTATGTTGCTGAGTGTTCTTTCCAAAATACGTCTATCCGTCACTGAATTATTAAACAATTCCCATTGAAACTTCTTTCCTTAAGTTAGGAAAGCCAAAATGGGGCAGTACTGGGCATTATAAAACACAGAATTCTTTGCACCTCTTGCCAAATGGTTTATTAATATGTTTTACTTAGTACAATATTGAAATTCACCCCAAATTGTCATTTTTGGAAGGATCTTTTCTTGGAACAAAGTTGTAGAATAGGCTATTTTCCATTGTTTAAAAGCTGTATTTATTTAACTTAACCCCAAACTTTTAAATTTATTAAGTAACCACTTTTGTGTATGTTTTCCAACCAATTGAAAGGTTACATTCCTCTTGCACTTAAACATCCATTATGATCCAGAGATAAAAAACATTAATTGCAATTGTTCAAATATTAACATATATTTAAGAATCTTCTAAATTAAATGAGAACACATTTTGATATTGAATGGCTGTAAATATAGACTTGAAATCACTCAATTAATTACTGTGTAAGTGATGCCTTAATTTTACCTCCTTTACTTCTAGCATATTCTCCTTTCAAAAAAATTGAAAATTACAGACTCAGTCTCAGAATAACATAAAAATGTGTATGGGGTGACAAATATTAATGCATTAATTGAAAAGAGAATGTGTTTTAAATGAAGTCATTGGGTTACTTATTTTAATTGTGTACCGTCTCAAAGTACTATGGAGAGAAACTAACTCCCAAAGTTTTTAACGCAAGTATTTAAACATTTTTGTAATAAACTCAAAGATAAATTTCTTTCTTCCTCTCCATTTTTCTTTTTTTCAGTGAAGACTTTCTTTTCAGGACACTCATATGCACAGAATTTAGAGAAGTTAATGGTTGAAAAATTATCCTTAATCATTAGAACTCATCAAGCTCTAGAAGTAGAATGGGGCTGTATTAGTTACCTGTTACTGTGTAGCAAATTACTCCAAAAGTTAGTGATTTTAAGTAGCAATATTATCTCACTACTTCTGTGGGTTGTTCAGGCTCTCTCACAGGCTATAATCAAGGCGATGACCAAGATTGAAGTCATCGAACATTATTTTTTTTTTAATTGAGTGAAAATGTACATTCTCATATAACTTGGCATGCCCACCTATATACAGCTCCCACTGCTCTCCTTGCCCAGTGACAGCACACCCTTCCTCTCTGTTCCATACATGTCTTATCCTCCCAGTAATCTCCTATCCCCTCCTCTCCACCCACTCCCTAGCCTCCAGTAAGAGGTCAGCAGGATGACATCCTATGGATGCACAGAACCATAAAGTGTACACATGACATGATCACTCTGTGTTGCCGAGTCCAATCCATTCCTGTCCGAAGAGTTGACCTCCATTATGATTTATGGACAGACGCAGCATCAGGGCCGGGAAACATGCTCCCTGGGGAACTCTGAGGCCCCTGGGCCATCAGTTGTGGTCTTTTAGTGGAGATCTCAAGGTGTACCCCTTTTTGTTCTTGTGTTGCCAGTGAAACTCGACTTCATGAGCTCCACCACAGCTATCACTGGCAGTGGCTGGGCACCATCTGGTTCTTCTGGTAACAAGTCGATGTAGTCACCCACTCATATGGGTCTGTCTGACTGCTGGGTTCTCTCTCCCCCATTTTCATTTTGGTCCTTGGTGATCATCTGTTCCTGCTGAGTTGGGACCATTTGCTGTACCCTCAGATGGCAGCTTGGCAGCTTTTAAGACCCCAGATGCTACTGACCAATGGTGGGGTGCAGAAGGCTCTCTTAGCAAAATGCTAGTTGTACCAGTTGGCCTGAATTTTCCCTGAGAGTGTGGTCCCCATCCCCCGACCCCAGCAACTCTGTCCTTGCAATATTGGGTTAAGGTGGGAAGCGTAATCACGTTATGCTGAAGTCCAGTTAATATTGATCTTCTTTCTAATGTGTGCTGTCACAAATTTCACCCAACCAAATTTCTATCAACTGCCTTATGTAAACCCTCCCCAGCCTTTGAGGCATCGAAGAGTCTTTTCTTCTACACGTGAGTCTATTTTTAAGTTCTTATCATGGGAGTCTCATAAAATTTGTCCTTTTGTTGCTGACTACTTTCACTCAGCATAATGTCCTCTAGTTGAAACCAGGTTATGAGATGTTTCCTAAAATCATCATTGTTCTTTATCATTGCATAGTGTCCCATTGAGTATATATACCATACTTTACTTATCCATTCCTCTGTTGTTGGGCATTCCATCTTTTTGCTGTTGTGGACTGTGTTGCAATAAACTTTCGTGTGCATGTATCAGTTCGCGTGAATGGCCTTGATTCTGTAGGATATATTCTGAGCAGTGTAATTACTGGATCAAATGGTATATCTAGATCTAGCTTTTTAAGGAAGTGCCAGACTGCTTTCAAAAGAGGTTTCACTATCTTGCAATCCCATCAACAGTGTAGGAGAGTTCCACTTTCTCCACACCCTCTCCAGCATTTGTTGTTGTACATTTTTTGGATCATTGCCAACCTTGCTGGATTGAGTTTGTATTTCATCGTAGTTTTGAATTTCTTTAATTGCTAATGATCGTGAGCATGTCTGGATATGTTTTTTGGCTGCCTGGATCTCCTCTTTAGAGAAGTGTCTGTCTGTCTCCTTTGACCATCACTGAATTGGATGATTCATCTTTTTCTTGTTGATATTTTGTAGTTACCATATAGATTATGGAGATCAGGCATCAGTCTGACATCTAGTTGCCAAATACTTTTTCCTATTCTGTGGGTGACCTTTTAATTCTATTAATAAAGTCTTTGGATGAACAGAAGTGTTAGATTCTTAGTAGTTCCCATTTATCTATTTTGTCTTCTGTTGTTTGTAGTTTGTTTGACAGATTTTGAAGTCTGTCTGTGTTGTGTATTAAAACTTCCATTGTTGTTCTTACTTTTTCTTGGATAAGCTTTATTGTTTCGGATTTGATATTTAGATCTTTTATCCAGTTTGAGTTGGTTTTTGTATGAGGTGTAAGATATGGGTCTTGTTTCAGTTTATTTCAGATGGATATCCAATTTTGCCAGCACCATTTGTTGAAAAGATTATTGTTATCCCGGCTTAATGTCTTAGGGCTTTTGTCAAATATCAACTGTTCATAGGAAGATGATGTCATCTCTGGGGTCTCAGTTCTGTTCCACTGATCTGTCTGTCTCTTTTTGTACCACGATCAGGCCATTTTGACTACTGTGGCAGTGGAACAGTTTCTAAAGTTGTGTAGGGAGAGGCATCCCAGTGTGTTCTTCTTCCTCAGTAGTGCTTTACTTATGCCTGGCTTCTTCCTTTTATAAACAAAGTTGGTGATTTGATTCTCCATCTCATTAAAACATGTCACTGGAATTTGTATTGGAATTGCATTATATAGGTAGATTGCTTTTGGTAAAATAGACATTTTCACAATCTTAAGTCTTCCTATTCAAGAACAGGGTAGATTTCTCCATTTATATAAGTTTCTCTTAGTTTCTTGTAGTAAAGTCTTGTGGTTCTCTTTGTAAAGGTCTGTTATTTCTCTGGTTAGATTTGTTCCTAGGTACTTTATCTTCTTAGGGGCTATAGTAAATGGTATTGATTTGGTGATTTCTTCCTTAATAATCTCATCATTGGCTTGACTTGGCTTGTTATAAAGGAATCCTACTGATTTACTTATATTTATCTTGTATTCTGAGACTTTGCTGAACTCTTGTATCACTTTGAGTAGTTGGCTTATGGATTCTTTAAGATTCTCTGCATATACAATCATATCATCTGCAGATAGGGAGATTTTTATTTCTTCTTTGCCAATGCAGAAGCCTTTTATTTCGTGGTCTTGTCTAATTGCTCTGGCTAGAATTTCAGCCCATTCACATTCAATGTAATTATTGATAGTATCTGTTTAGTGCTGTCATTGTGATATGTTTATTTTTGTGTTGATGTTTTCTGTGTCGTTCTCATTAATCTGTTCTGGGGCATTCTTCTTTGTGAGTTGATTTTTCACTTTTCTCAGGTTGGTTTTGTAGTTGTTGAGACTCCTGTATTACGTTTCTTGATTTTATATGTTGCAGCTTTATTGTGCTTTACCGTTGCCCCTAAGATCCCCCTTAATAAACTATGTATAAACCCAGTTTAAATTACTACCAGCCTTATTAAATTCCTCTCCATGTGAAAGGACTGTAACGGCTGTAGTACATTCCTCTTTTCAGTATGATGACATCATAGTTTTCATGATATGATCACTTGATCATTTCTTTCACTATTATAGCATTAATTAAGTTTGGAGCCTTCCTTAGCTGAGTAGGTTTCTGGGTGATGTGTCCTGTATTTTCTTCAAAGATAGAAAGTTACTAGTTTTGTTCTTCTAATCCAAGAGATTCCTTCAGTATTTCTTGTAGATTTGGTTTGGTTTTTACAAAGTCTCTGAGTTTCTGTTTATCTGCAAATGTCTTAATTTCATTTTCATATTTGAAAGATAGCTTTGTAGGATATATAATTCTTGGAAGTTCTTCTCCCTCAAGGGTTTGAATGTGTCATGCCACTGTCTCTGTGCCAGCATGGTTTCTGCTGAGAAATCCAACAAAAGCCTACAGGGTTTCCCTCTGAATGTTAGCTTTGCTTTGAGTCTTGCTGCCTTTAAGAGTTTCTGCTTAGGTTTCATTTTTAAGCTTGATTATGATATGTTTTGGATTCTTTCTTTTGAGATATATATTGAGTGGCAATTGATGTGCATCTTGGATATCTACATTCTCTTCTTTCATAATTTCTGAGTTTTCTGTCAGCAGCTCATCAACAATACTGTGTTCTCAGTTGTCTCATCATGTTCAGGAACTCCAATTAATCGTAGATTGTTCTTCTTAATAGAGGCCCACATGCATCTTAATGCTTCTTTATTGTTCTTGTTTCTTTTTTCTGATTTCCCCTCATAGATACTGGAGTCAGTAGCTCTGTCTTCCAAGTCAGAAAGTCTATTTTCCATTTGTTCCATTCTGTTTTATTGCCTTTGAATTGAGGCTTTCTATGTCTTTGATTTTGTTCTTGATGTATTGGATTTCAGAGCACTGGTGTTCCATCAGATTTTACAGCTTAATTTTTCATTTTGCTCTGTTGCATTTTATATAAGGTCCTGGAGGGTGCTATATGTAATCCTTCTGAGTTCTAGAAAAGTTTCTTTGTCTGAGAATTTCTTTGGTTGTTTCTTTTGGGGCCTTTCTGAAGCCATGAGTGATTTCTTCATTGTGCTTTTATCCAGAGTTTGTTGCTTTGGGGACATCATGTGAGTCAATAAAGGCTGGGGGAGATGCTGTGAGGATGGACTGCAGCTATTTTGCAAGGCCGTCTTAAAATGAAAGGTAAAAGGTATCCGACAACTTCCAAAGTCAGTCAGGTTTTCAGGTGTACAGGTTCCTCCTCCCAGCTGACAAAGTAAGCACTATATATCCAACCCCAGATGTTATAAACTATTTCGAAATACAGAAAGGCTGTTTCCCTGCTCTCCTCTGCTGCCAGGCCCTAGCCATAGGTGACACTGTTTACAATACTGTTTTTCTGTCAGAAAAGTGCTCTCCTCCAGGCAAGCGCTGCCTCCCAGCCTAGAAATTAGGTCCAGTTGAGGGCTCCGTATGGGTATAACTGCCTCCCAGTGGAACAAGATGGCATCCTGCACACTCTCCCTGCCTGCCTTGGTACAAGCTACTCAATGGCAGAGGCGGAAAGAGAGACCAAAGGTGCCGAGATGCACAGAGTCTAAAGCCGGGCTTTCAAAATGTGGCAGTTTTGCCCCCTGATCGCACCAGCAGTGTGTCTGAGATTAGTTGCTATTCAAGTCTCAACTTTTCCCACTGGCTAAGATAGAAAAAAAAAAATGAAATGATGTGTTACCTTTGGTCTGTGAAAACCTGCACTCACCAAGAGCAGGGGTTGGCGAAAGAGAGGGAGTTTTCCATTCAGTGGTATGAAATCCAAATTGACAGCCCTATGCTGTGTCCTAGGGCTCACTAGGTGTCCCAAAAGCTCCGTTTAATTGTCAGTTCAGGTCTTGGTTTGCAAAGGGATTTAAGGAGATGTGTGTTTAGTCTGTCATCTTGACTCTGCCCCCCCCCAAAGTCTTCAAATATTTTGACTGTAAGAGACCAGTTCCCAAGTTCACTTATGTAGTAGTTGTCGATAGGATTCCATTCCTTGCTAGATCTGAACAGAGGGTCTCAGTTCCATCAACAGGTCAGAGCCTTCCCTCGAGTTCTAGATAGACCTCTTCACAGGATAGCCCACAATGTGGTAGGTAATTTAAGCAGAGAAAGTGAGTGAGAGCACAAGGAAGACAATGTAAAAAGACATGTCACAGTCTTGGCTAACTTAATCTTGGAAGTGACAGCCCTTCATTTTTCATATTCTATTTTAGTTATAAGCAAGTCATTAAGTCCAGACTGTTTTCAAGCAGAGGTGATTATAAAAGGCATGAAAATCAGGAGGCAGGAATCATTGGGAGCTATTTCAGAAGCTGCATAACACAGTAGTTTTTTAGAAATATGTTCATGAAAACCTTTTTTTATAAAGTAGCAACTGAGATACAGAAAAAGGAATAATTTGGCCTGATGTAAACGTTTCTCAAAAACTGTCAGTAGAGGCAGTGGAGCCAAGATATGGTTTAGTCAGACACACCAAGTCATCTTTCTGCAACAAAGACTTGAAAACCCGAATAGAAGAGATACAGACATCGATTCTTGAGTCCTGAACTTTAAATGAAGGGACCACAGTATTAGATGAGAAACTGCTGAGAAGAAGATACTGATCAAAAATGCAAAAAGAGATACATATGGGAGGTTCCCTGCCTACTAGCATGGTGCAGCACACTCATCTTGAGACAAAACCAGAAACCCCGTGCAAAGAGCACAGAAAGGTGCAATAAGAACCTCCCAACAGACTGTAGAGGAATAGCTGAGACACACCCAGATCAAAGTAAGTTTTCATTTCAGGACTGAGTCCAGCAGAACTAGATGATTCCTGGCTGCTACCACTAACTGCTCTGACAGGGATCATGATAGAGGGTCCTATACAGAGCTGAAGAAGAAGAACAACAACATTCAGACTCACCAAAAAAAAAAAAAAGGCCCAACTTAATGGTCTGACAGAGACTGGAAAAGCTCTAAAAGTATGTCCTGTGGACTCACTTTTAACTCACTGCTGAAATCATTCCTGAGATTTACCCTTCATCCAAAGATTAGATGGACCCATACAGCAAACCATAATACAAGTATATCTCGACTATGTTTATGAGACTAAAAAGGCACATCAGCCCAAGGGCAAGGACAAGAAGACAAGGAAGAAACAACAAAGCTGATGAATGGAAATAGAGAATCTAAGGTCAAGAAGGAAGAGTGCTGACATATCACAGGGTTGGCAACCAATGTCACAAAACAATATGCATGCTAATTATTTAGTGATAAACTAATTTGCTCTGTAAACCTTCATGTAAAGAACAACAACAAAAAAATCTTTAGATGAAAGTTTTACAAAACAAATTAATCAAAGATGTGCCCAGACATTATCACATGGTAATCAGAGGAGTACATTTCTACAATACTCACCCTCCTGGTAAGTATTCACAAGAACTATCCTACCCCAGGAGCTCTAATTCCTAGGGGTCATAGTATAGTCACCTCTGTTTCCTCTGCATCTGGACCTATCCACCTCCTCCTTTACATGCCTTCCCACCTGTCTTCTCCTACCAGCCATACCATGTTGCATGCATTGCCTCCCTTCCTACGAGGTCTGCATTGCTGTGCTATACACAGGTAATGTGGCTCTATGCCCATGTTCCCTCCCATACTTCTCACATCTCACTGGCTCTGGTCTGCTGTACAACAGCTAAGTGTCCTGCACTGTACCCTTCTCTTCCAGCTGGTACCACTGTACCCCACATCTGAACATCCTGGCCTGTAATCTTCCTTCCCCACTGGCTCTATCCTGCTGTACCACAACTGAGGAGGCTTGTTCCAGACCCTCCTCCCAGGTACCAGCTCCATGTACCTCCCTTTCCACTGGCTCTGCACAGATGCCCCAAAGCTGAGAATCCCAGGCCCATGTTCTCTCTGTCTCACCTTTTTGCATTGCACCTGAGCTACCTGCCATGTTCATTTAGACAAGGTGGTGAGAGATATTGTAATCACACATAAGCAAGCAACAAAGCAATCATGGCCTGCCTACCTAGATATCAAAACAAATACGAAAGATGAAACAAACATTCAATCAATCAATAAAAAAAATAACACTTGAATATCCTAGAGACATCATAAATAAAAGAAACATATAATAAATTAGAAGATGATGACCCCAACAGGACACCAAAATAAAAAATCAGATGAGCTTCCAGGAGAAGGAAAAGCAGTGGAATTATCTGATACGGAATTCAAAAGACTACTATTTAGGGATCTCTGAAAGATTAATCAAGAGATCAAGGAAACCTGGACAAAATCAAGGAAAAATTAGACAAAATCATGGAAAACACAGACAAGACCATCAAAAAATATTGCTAAAATCAAGGAAAACACAAATAAAGCAATAGAAGAATTCAGAAAAATAACACAAGAACAACATATAAATATAAGCAATTAGAAATAACAAAACCAGCAATTAGAAATATAAAAGAAGCAAAATTTAAGAGATAGATGAATCAACAGAAAGTTGTAGAGGGAAATTTGAAGGAATGGAAAACAGAATCAACAAGATTGAAGACATATCAACAGATGCCACTTTGTTGGATAACAAAGTCAGGAAAAAAAAAAGAATGAAAAAATGAAGAAAACCTAAGAATCAGAACAGGGACAGAAAATGGAAAACAGAGAAGATTGCTGAAGATATTCTGGGAGAAAATCCGTAATATCAGGAAAGAAATAGCTGAAAGACAAAAAGCTGACCATTAAAGAAGCTCAATGAACCACGTATGGGACAGAACTCTAAAGGAAGTCACTAAAATGTTATCATAACCACACTTGAAAAGCCAAAGACAATATCCTGAGAACACCTTGAGAAAAAAAGAAGTCACTTACAAAAGGCCAACAATACTATTAACCTCTGATTACTTGGCAGATACTATGCAGACAAGAAGGAATGAGATGGCACATATAAAATCTTGAAAGAAAACAAAAACTGCCAACCAAACATAACATGTCCTGGAATACTCCTTTTCAAAAACAATGGCAAAAATAGATATTTCAAGATAACAGAGAATAAGGAAATTTGTAAAATCCAAAGTATTTTATAAGAAATCATAAAGGAAGCCCCTTTTTTAGAGAATCAACATCAGATAACAACTTGAGGTTAGGAGAAAGAATAGCATCAGTCAGATACAAAAGTAGGTCAAGAACTCTTAACAACATAGCAAATCTAAAAGATTTAAAACAGGCAACCAGGGACATCAATCTATAAATGACCATATCAAAAAATAAAAAGAGAAATAAACAGTGAAGGTATAGAACTTTGAAATGAAGAGTAAGTCAAATTGACATCAAGTTATAAATGAATAGGTTAAAATTAGTAAAATAAATGTAAATTTCAGTGTAACTACAAAGGTAGTTAAGAAACCTACTCAACAAAATTAAAAAAAGGAGAAAAACACAAAGACTCAAAAAATACAAAATGTGTAATAACAAAATTAAAAAATTCCACAAACAAAAGTAACATGGCACAGGAGAGTAAGAGAAACAAATAAAATGCCAACATCACAGAGATATACACAACACAATGACAGCTGTCAGTAATCATGTTGAATATGAACAACTTAAATGCGTAGAAACAGAGTGACAGAATGGATTAAAACACAATCTGTAAATATGCTTTCTATGACAGACATGTCTTAAACACAAATACATAAATACATTTAAAGTGAAAAGATGGAAAAAATCCATATCAAGTAAACAGTAATCAAAAAAGAGCAGGAGTAGCGATACTAATCTCAGATAAAATAGACTTTAACACAAAATCCACAATAAAAGACAAGCAAGGACATCATATAATGATTAAAGCCCAATCAACCAAGAAGTCACAACCTTAGTAACTCTCTGTACTCTCAATGACAGGACTCTAAAATATGTACAGCTAACTCTAACAGCACTGAAAAGAGAAACTGATAGTTACATAAAAATAGTAGCAGATCTCAACACACCAATCTTAGTAAAGGACAGAACATCTAGCAAAATACTAAACAAAGATACAGAAGATGTGAAGGCCACAGCCAATCAGCTGGACGTTATAGATAGATATAGTACACTCCACCAAATAGCAGCAAAGTATACAATCTTTTCCAACTCACATGCAACATTTTACATAATGGATCACTTGTTAGGTCAAAAGTTAAACCTATATAAAATTGGAAAGATCAAAATAATATAAAGCATCTTCTCTGGTCACAACACCATAAAAGTAGAAATTAATAACAGGAAGAACAAGGAGAAAAACAAAAAACTTGGAAACTTAATAACACCTTACTGACAAACTATTGGGTAACAGAAGAAACCAAAGATGGAATAAAAAATTCCTGGAATCAAATAGGATGAAAACATATCATATGACAACTTTTGGGACACAGCCAAGGTAGGACTCAGGGGTCAGTATATAGCAATAAATGCACGTATCAAAAAAGAAGAAATGATCAAAGTCAAAATATTAGCTTTACAACTGGAAAAATCAAGAGTAGCAAAAGAAGTCCATAGTAAGCAGAAGAAAGGAAATAAATGAAACAAAGAATAGAAAAACAACAGAAAAATCAGTAAGATTTAAATCTGATTCTTTTCTAAAGATTGATGAACCATTTACCAAAATGACAAAAGACAAAACAGCAGGCAAAACAGATAACCCAAATAAAAAATGAGATGTGTGGAATCACAACAGACCCAAATGAAACAGAAAGGATCATAATAGAATATTATCAAACAAATTTGAAAACATAGAGAAAATAATTAAATTTCTGTAAATACACTGCCTACCTACACTAACACAACCTGAGGTAGAAAAATTAACCATGGACATTTACAAAAGAAGAGACCAAAAATGTAATAAATAAAATGCCCAAGAATTAAAAAAAAGCAAAAAACAAAAAACAAGAGCCTTAGACCAGATGGCTTCACTGGAGAATTCTACCAGCTTTTCAAGAAGACCTCACACCAATAGTACTCAAACCATTTTGGAACATAGGAAAGGAAGGGATACTTCTGAATTCACTCTATCAAGTCCACATAACTCGGATACCAAAGCCAGGCAAAGTCACCACAAGAAAGAAAACTATGGACCAGTTTCCCTCATGAGCATAGACACAAAGATTCTTCAGAAAATTTTAACAAATAAAATTTAATAGCATAAATTCTAAAACAGTGAGATTCATACAGAAATGCAGGGATAGTTCAAAATTACAACTTTATGCAACATAATCCACCACATAAATAAAACCAAAAAATAGCATAGTCATATGAACTGAAGCAGAAGGGCATATGACAAACTCAAATCCCATTCCTAATAAAACTCATTGCTGGTGAGTCATTCTGACTCATAATGACCTCAAAAAGCTCTCTGCAAAATAAGAATAAAGGGGAAATTCCTCAATGTAATAAGAGACGTTAGAAAAACAAACAAAACAACACAGCTTACATCACTCTCAATAGAGACAGACTGAAAGCATTTCCTTTCAGAATAGGAACCAGACAAGGATGCCCTTTGTTGACACTTTCATTGAACTGCATGCCTAAAGTTCTAGCTAGAGAAATAAGACAAGAAAAAGAAGGCTGTCCAATCAGTAATGGAGAGATAAAACTATCCATATTTGCAGATGCTATGATTTTATACATGCCAATTCCCAAAGAATACACAAGATAGCTGCTAAAACCAGTAGAAAATTTCTGCAAAATGGCAGGATACAAGATTAACATACAAAAATCAGTTAGATCCCTCTGCACCAACAAAATTAATACCATTTTCAACAGCCTCCCAGAAGAGAAAGGACTTGGGAGTAATAAATCTAACCAGGACACAAAAGGCCTATAGAAAGATAACTACAAAACACTACTGCAAGAAACCAAGAGAGACGTACGTAAGTGACAAACATGCCATGCTCATAGATAGGAAGACTCAACATTATGAAAATGTCAATACTACCCAAAACAATTACAATTTAATCTAGACACAAATTTCAACGACATTTTTAATGAGATGGAAAAAGAAATAAACAACTTTATATACAAAAGAGTCCTCAGATAAGTAATAACTGAAGAAGAACAAAGTGGGAGGCTTTACACTACTTGCTTTTAGATTCTATTATACTGCCACAGTAGTCAAAAGAGTCTGATCCTGTACAGCAGCAGACACATAGATGAATGAAACACAATTGAGAACCTTGTAAACATGTCCACCGATAAGCTCATGGTTTTTGACAAAGGGCCAAAGTCTGCTAAATGGGGAAAATACTCTCTTGTTAACAAATGGTGCTGGCATAACTGGATGTCCATCTGTAAAACAAGAAACAAGATTCATGGCTTACTCTATGCAAAAAAAATAACTCAAGATGAATCAAAGTCCTAAATGTAAAACGTAAAATGATCATGGAAATAAGAATAGAGATAATTCTGGGGGTCCTAATATGTGTCATAAATAATACACAGATTGTAACTAACAATGTACCGACACCAGCAAAAGAACTACATGATTGGTACCTACTAAAAAGTAAACACGTTAATCAAAAGGCTTCACCATAAGAAGAACATACAGACTGAGAAAAAAATTTTGACTGTGACATATCTCACAAGAATCTGATCTCTAAAATCTACAGAATACCGCAGCACCTCAGTAACAAAACTACAGATCGTACAGTTAAAAAATGTATGTCTGTTATAACAGAAATACCACAAGTGGATGGCCTTAATAAACAGAAATGTATTTTCTCACAGTCTAGTAGGCTACAAGTCCAAATTCAGGGCATCAGATCTAGAGAAAGGGTTTTCCTCTCTTGGCTCTGAAGGAAGAGCTTTGTCATCATCTTTCCCTGGTTGAGGAGCTTCTCAGGCACATCATTTGGACCTGGTGTCGCTTTCTTGGTAGTATGAGGTCGCCAACTCTCTTCTCAATTCCCTGTCCTTTTATCTCTTTTAAGATAAATAGTGGTATAGGCCACACCCCAGGAAAAGTCCCCTTACATTGGATCAGTAATAGGACCTGAACAAGAATGTTACATCCCACCCTATCACTCCTTAACATAATCTGATCTGGCTTCACTAATCACAGGCAAAGATTGGGATTTACAAACTAAAATCCAAATCCATTGACATTAGGTCAATTTTGACTCATAGCAACCCTATCGGACAGAGTAGAAGTGCCCGATGATGTTTCCCAGAAGTGAGCACTTTGTGGACTTCTATAGGATATCATCCTGCTGACCTCTGGCTGGAGGAAGGAGAGTGGGTGGAGAGGAGGGGAAAGGAGGCTGTTGGGAGGATGAGACATGTATGGAGCAGAGAGGAATAGTGTGCTGTCACTGGACAGGGAGAGCAATGGAAGCTGCATCTAGGTGGGCATGGAAATTTATACTGGAATGTACGTTTTCACTCAGTCATAATAAAAAAATAAAAATAAAAGACTACGATTTTGAAGAATGTTGGTTTAAAGAATAAAGCATAGTTGAAAGTGAAAAAAATGATGAAGTAAAAGAAGAGCTCAATAAAATATTTCCATAGACAACTCAAGGAGACAAAAATCAAATGTTCCAATGACATGTGCATAAATCTGGCATGACAAAACCCAAAGGGAAGAATGCACTTGACATTTCTCAAGCTCAAAGAACTGAAGAAGAAAATTCAGGACCTGAGTTGCAGTGTTGAAGGAATCTGTGGGCGAAATACTGAATGAGGGGGGAGCATCAAAAGAAGGTGGAAAAAATACACAATCATTTCAGAAGGAAGTATATGATCAAGAACCAGTGGTACTGAAGGGAGAATTCCAAATGTACTGAAGACATTGACAAAAACAGGACTCCAGGAGTAGAGAGAATACTAACTGAAATGTTTCAGTAAACAGATGCAGCCCTGGAAGTTCTCGCACACCTATGCTAACAAATTTTGAATAGCTACCTAGACAAAGGACTGGAAGAGATCCCTATTTATGCCTATTTCAATGGAAGATGACTCAACAGAATGCTGAAATCATTGAACAGTAATGTTACTATTACATAAAGTAAAATTTTGCTAAAGATCATTCATAAGAGGCTGTAACGATATATTGACAAGAAGCTGCCATAAATTCACATCAGATACAGAAGAGCATGTGGAACAAGGCATATCACTGCTGACGTCAGATGATTCCTGGCTGAAAGTAGAGAATACCAGAAAGATGGTTACCTGTATTTATTGCCTATGCAAAGGCATTCAACTGTGTGGATCATAACAAATTATTGTGAAGAGTAGGAATTCCAGAACAATTAAGCTCATGAAAAACATGTATATAGATTGAGGCAGTTGTTTGAACAGGACAAGGGGATATTGTGTAATTTAAAGCCAGAGAATATGTCCATGAGGGGTGTATCACTTCACCATACTTTTTCACCCTGTATGCTGAACAAATAATTGGAGAAGCTAGACTATAAGAAGAACAGGACATAAGGATGGAAGACTCATTCACAGTCTGCATTGCACAAATGACACAACCTTGTTTGCTAAAAGTGAAGAGGACTTGAAATACTGAAGAAGACAAAGACCACAGTCTTCAGTATGCATTGCACCTCAATGTAACGAAAACAAAAATCCTCAAAAAGTAGACCAATATGCAACAACGTGGTAAACAGAGAAAAGATAGTTATTAAGGATTTCATTTTGCTTGAACCTACAATCAAGTTAGGGAAGCAGGAGTCAGAAAAATCAAAGGACATAGGGCATGGAAGTTTGCTGCAAATAACCACTTTGAAGTATTAAAAAACCAAGATGTCACCTTAAGAACTAAGTTGCACCTGACCCAAGCCACAGTGTTTTCAATCTCATATGCTTGTGATGCCTTTCAGTTTTGGTGCTGGAAAGAATGTTGAATATACCATTGCCAAAAGAAGGAACAAACCTGTCTTGGAAGAAGTACAGCTCGAGTGCTTCTTAGAAGCAGCAAAAATTAAAAAGAGAATCTACAGACTGGGAAAAAAGTTTGCATATCATGTATCTTCTTAGTTTAATCAAAAATATGATACCAAGTGGGAAACTATGGCTCAAAAGGAAAACAAAAAGGCAGGAAGGGACAGGGAACCCAGCATAGAAAATGGTAACATGCTGCCACTTGAGGATTGCAACCAGTGTCACAAAATAATGTACGTATAAATTCTTTGAGTGAGAAATTGACTGTAAGCCTTTACATAAAGCACAAGTAAAAATAAACAAAAGCTAGAAATAGAAATATCATGTAATCTAACAATCCCAGTCCTAGGAATATATCCCAGAAAAATGAATCATCACATTAATAGACATATACACATCTATGTTCACTTCAGTATTATTCACAATAGCAAAAAGAAACAGCCTAAGTGGTCATCAACAGAGGAACACACAAATTATGGTATAAAAACACAGTTGAATACTATGCAGAGTACAGTACAATGAAATATCTGGGAAACAACTCAAAATATGGATGAATCTAGAGGGCATTATGCTGAGTGAAATAAGTTAATTACATAAGATTAAATACTGTATGAAAGCACTATTATAAAAACTCAAGGAGAAGCTCATATACAGAAAGAAACGATCTTTGATGAAGTGTCAGAAGGGTAAATTACTAACTACCTAGTAAATAAGTGAAAACTTTGGTGAATGCAAAGATGGTACACATTATAGGTAAAGTCATCACAACATGACCAAGGCAAAGTCATAGAAATGTCACTGACACATCCAAGCACCCTGAGGGATCTGGGCTGATGGCTGAGGATCATTCTCTCAGTAGACATCTATGTCAAACAGTACCACATAATTTATAAAGAAAATATTCGATATTTGGCTTTGCTGAGTGTGTCTAGAGTCTTAAATATTTGTGAGATGCCCCTAAGAGGCATCTACTGGTCCTATGCATCCGGAAGAATGAAAAATGCAGAAAACCAGAAACACATGGGAAATGTTAGTCCAAAGGAATAATGGACCACAAGTATCGTAACCTCCACCAACCTGAGCCCAGAAGAACTAGATGGTGTCCAGCTACCACTACTGACCTCTCTGACAGAACCAAAAAACTCATTTCCATCAAGTCGATTCTGACTCATAGTGAACAGATAGGACAGAGTAGAACTGCCCCACAGAGTTTCCAAGGAGCCCCTGGCGGGTGTGGATTGCAGGCCTATAGACAGCGATTACAGATAGAGAGTCCCAGGCAAAGTGGAGAGAATCAGAGAACAGAATTCAAATTTACAAAAACAAGACCAAACTTACCAGTCTGACGAAGACTGGAGGAATCCCAAGACTACATACAGCTCCAGATGCCCTTTTAACTCAGAACTGAAGTTATTCCCAAAGTTCACTTTTCAACCAAAACTTACACACGTGGCTAAAACAAACAGTAAACACATGTGAGGAGCACGTTTCTTAAGTTAGTCATGTAAATGAGACCAAATGGGCAATAACTGCCCAACAGCAAACTGAGAAGTCAGGAAGGGAGAGGAAAATAAGATGAATAGAAATGAGGAAACTGGATGGAGAAGAGGAGAGTGTTTACACACTTCAGAGATTGTGACTAATGTCCCCAAACAATCTGTATATAAGGCACTGAAGGAGAAACTAATTTGCTCTGTAAACTTTCACCTAAAGCAGGAAAAAAAATTGTCAGTAGTGATGATGACATTAGCTGCTTTTGAGTCAGCACCTGACCCGTGCCCAACAGTGCAAAATGGAAGAAAATGCTGCCTGGTCCTGAGCCATCCTTGTGATTGATTATGGATGAAACTATTGTGATCCATGGAGTTTCACTGACTGATTTTTAGAAGTGGATCTCCAGGTTTTTCATACTAGTTCGTCTTAGTCTGGAAATTCTGCTAAAATCTGTTAAGCGTCGTAGCAACATGCAAACCTCACTGACAACAAGTGGTGGCCACACATGAAGGGCATTGGTGGGGAATCAAACACAAATATTCTACATGAAAGACAAGAACTGGACCACTCTAACAGAAAGTACCAGATGACTAAGACAGAATTTGGTATCAGGAGAGGGGTACTGATCTAAGATATACCTAAAATGTGGAAGCTTTTTTTTGAAACTGTGAATATAAGGAAGAAGGAACCCGAGAGAGCTGCTAACACCTGAGAGGGCAGCAGATGATGAGAAAAGCAGCAGCAGCAGCGAACTGACAGCAGCAGAACCAAGAGCCAACCCACGGAGCAAGAACACTGAATACCTGTGCACAAGAGGCTTCCTGGCAAAGTGGGATGCCTCTGGGCACTTGAATAGGTGGAGCTAGGCTTGCTGACCTACGGAGCAAGAGAGCTGAATGCCTTAGTGCAGGAGGCTACTTGATGGAGTGGGGTGCCTCCAGATACTTGAATTGGTAGAGCTATGGAGCTTTGGAACACTTGCCCTTGCAGGGCAGATGTGGGCTTGAGACCCAGGCCATGAGGCCATAGGAAGCAGAAGCTGATGAGACAAGGTTGGTGAGAGACTGAGCTGCCTCAGTCTCAGAAGTATGGCCGTGAAAGGGTGGAGCCAGGGCTTTCTGTGTTTGTGGGAGTGGAATTGCCACTCAGTTGGGCTTAGGATGAACCTAAAGCCAAGGGGGCAGAGTTGCTGTCCAAGTGGACCTGGAAGGTGGAGCTGAAACCCAGGGGTTTCCATTCAGAAGTGGAGAGTGTGGACAGTACCTAGAGTCTGAAGGGAAGGGTTATGAAATCTTTCAGAGTTTGGAATATTGTTTTTGAAGCCATGAAGGCTAATGTAATATGTTCTCATAATTTGCTTGGTGTCTGCTCTGCCCTTCCCTGCCATTTCTCTGTTTGTAATGAAAATGTGTAGTTTGTGCCTGTCTGTTACACCATTGTATTCTGAGAGGATAATGTGCTCTGGATTTCACAGTTGAGGAGAAATTTATGGATTTTGGACTTATGATTGTTGCTGTGCTATGAATGAATATATTTTCTATGTTGCAATGTTATGATTTTTAGGGTGCCGATAGGTGAGATGACATGGATTGAGTTGTGTCCCCCCCAAAATGTATGTGTTGATTTGGCTCAGGTAGGAGTCTCAGTATGGTGCCATTCCCCCCATGTGTTGTGAATCCTGTCTCTGTGATAATTAGTGATGGGGAATGGGCAGCAGCTGTGTTGGTGAGGCAGGACTCAGCTATAGTAAGCTTGTGGGGTATAAGGGAGAGAAGGGAGCACAGAGAGTGGGGAACCTCATACCACCAAGAGAGCAGCATGACCAGGAGCAGAGCACGTCCTTTGGACCTGAGGTTCCTGTGCCGAGATGCGCGCCTTGAATTTGGACTCAGCCCACTGAACTGTGCCAATTTTTCTTGTTGAACAAAGTTTCAGTTTGTAGATGAATTTGTGGCTTACTGGACTGTGACCATAAAGTTTTTCCTTGTGGAGCCTTCCACTTCTGGTATTTTCTGTTGGCGCAATACCAGGTGGCTAAGACAACACGGAACCACCGGTAATAAAAAACACATATACCTGTCACCCACAAGACCATTCTGACTCATAGTGACCCTACTTTTTACAGAGTAGACTGCTGCATAGGGTACTGGACGTAAACTTTACAGAAATAGTCTTCAGGGTTTTCTTCAGAGGTGCTACTCTGTGGGTTCAAACCACCAAGCTTTAGGTTAGCAGCGAATTGCAGACTGCTTGCACCATCCAGGGACCCTGAACCACTGATAGCTCACCTTTACTAAGTTCTTACTGTGTTTGCAATATGGTTCAGTACTTTTTATAGTTATTTTAATACTCTCAAAAATCTCTTGAAATTATTTTTTAGATGAAGAAACTGAGGCTTAAGAGAGATTCCATAACATGGCCTGTCATGGGTAGAACTGGAACTTCATTGCTGACATCTTGATGCCAGATTCTATAACTAGGAACAGTATTGTATTGAAATTGTTACATAATAATACTTCTTAGATTGCTATAAATCTGTTATTAAGGACACTGTTCATAGTTTTTATACATGCTTCCTTAAATCTTCATGTAAAAATGTATTTTAGAATTAAGATCTACTCTGAAAATATAATACATTCCTCTTTTAAAATTGAGATATATATTAGTTTTTTATCTGGCATGGCTTTCAGAACAAAAAAAATGATTCTTTGAGAGTGTACACTGTTTTGTAGAGCAGTATGGCCATATGTACCAAGCACCTGAAAAATATTTTTCAATCTAACAAATCCATATCTAGAGAATAAACATAAACACACATAAATACCTATGAAAGACATGCATTATAAAGTTTTTAATAGTGGTAAAAGCCAGGATAAAATAAAAAGTACAAACTTTGAGATAGTTAAGAATACTAAGAAGTTATAATAGAACATTATTTAGACATTTTAAAGGACATTGTGATAGGAATCGTTAAAAAATTCTTATGCTCTAACTGAAAAAAAAAAATACCCTGACTTTTAGATGAAGCATAAACTGAACTACAAAAGGAACAGTGATAGAGCAAAAGAAACACACTGAACTTTTGAAAGTTTCTTATGCACGCACAAGTTATCTTCTACTTTGTTCTTTACCATGATTTATTGGTTTTAAAGCCAGCGAATATAACAAACAACCAAAGGCATGTTTCCAAGCAAATGAACAATTGTATTTATTGTCACCTAAACCACGTTTTCCTTGAAACTTAACGTTATATTCTTAGGATTTTAAAAAATTATTATTTTATATTGGTTACACACAAAAAAATGCCTTGAAGTATTCCATCTTACAAATTCTCAGTGCATAGCTTAGTGTTTGGCACAAAGTAGATGTTCATTTATTTTTCATTCTTGAGAGAAAAATAAATTACATATGACATTTTTATTTATTGTCCATTTCATGGTCCTGATATTCCATTATTATCTTGTGTATGTCTAATATATGTCAGCTGAATCCCTTTGGGAAAAATGATAATAATATTAATTTTCAATGTGAATTTATAAGGAACAAAGAGCCTAGGACTAGAACCCAGGCCTCCACCTCTGGACAGCTATACTAATTTTTACATTTCTCTCCTTAAGTAGGCTTTGAACTGAGTGTCTTATGATAAATGATTATGTCTTATCATTTATTTTCTTTACCCAAGCACTCAGCACAGTTTCCAGCACAACAAAAGTGCTTACAAATGTAGTAGGTTAATTGCTGGAATGAATGAATATTCTGAGAATAGTTGAATTCAATTCACATCTTCTTTAAGGAACATTTAGTACTTGTATTTTTATATAAGTAGGGAATTATAAGAATAAAACAAGAAAATTAATCATTTCAATGTGTAGAAACACTGTTGAAATAAAAATAATAATTGAATATTGTTAGAAATTTTAAAAGTAAAGAAAGAGCTTGAGTGTTTCTTTTTATTTTCCTATGTCTACAAACATTAGGTTCCCTCAAGCTGGTTCCAACTCATAGCAACCATATATACAACAGAATGAAACATTGCCAAGTCTGCACCAACATCACAAACATTGTGATGTTTGAGCCCATTGTTGCAGTCACTGTGTCAGTACATCTCATTGATGACTTTTGTGTTCTTTGCTGACCCTGTACTTTACCAAACATGATGTCCTTCTCCAGGGACTGGTTCCTTTTAATAACAGTTCCAAAGCACCTGAGATGAAATCTTGCCATCCTCACTTCTAAGGAGCATTCTGGTTGTACTTTTTAGACAGATTTGTTTGTTCTTTTGGCAGTTCATGGTATATTCAATATTCTTTGACAACACCATAATTCAAATGCATCAATTCTTCTTTAGTTTTCCTTATTCATTGTTCAGGTTTTGTATGCATATGAGGCAACTAAAAATACCATGGCTAGGGTCAGGTGCATCTTAGTCTTCAAGGTGATATCTTTGCAGCAGAATTGACCAATGCATTATATAATTTGATTGACATATTGCATTGTTGACAACTTCAGTATTTTCTCCCATTTATCATGATATTGTTTATTACTCCAGTTGTGAGGATTTTTGTCCCCAGAGATAACTGCTGATAATACTTTCTTGGGATTTACTAATACAAAAGTATCCAGGTGCTGAAATAGCAATATCTAGTTAAATTCCTTTGTGTAGTTGTTATTAAATTTCAGCATACCTCACAATCACCTGCAAAACTCATTACAGTAGCCCTATCACTAGAGGTTCTGATTCAGTATGTCTGGGATTGGCCTTACAGTTCACATTTCCCAGGTGATACTGATGCTGCTGGTCTGGGGATCATACTTTGAGAACTACTACTTGAGACAATTTACCAAATAGGTTATAAAATGTATACCACTCTGTTCTTTGCTTGTTCGCTCACAGGTATCTTCTTTTAAACTGACACAAAAATTTCTAGAGTTTGGGGGAATATTAAAAAGAAACAAGAGAAAATTAAGATTAGGAGCCTGGTAGGATTTGAAGCTGTGGAGAAAAAACAATAAAATATGACACATATTTTAATGTTGTAGAATATCTGTAAAGTTCTCTCCTCTATAAAATTAGTGCCTTTTAGGGACCACCATTTTTGTAAAAATCTCTCTTTCCTGTCTTATATTTCTGCACTGTCAAAAATTGAGCATGCTTGCTTTAACAGGGAAGGTCTTCCTGGTTATCCTTTCCTCTATTAATATGAACACAGCAATTTAAAGGATCAGCAAACAGACAGCTGAGACTTCTCATTAACATAAAAGAACGGACTGGTTTGATTCTATAATTTCTGAAGTGTTTTTGGTTTTATATTTTTCCATGAATAAAAAGACTCTGTAAACAAAAACTAACCTTAAAATGGATCAAAGAACTAGATATAAAACCTGCAACTTTAAAGATCATGAAAGGAAAAAAATCAAGGGCAATCCTAGGAGTTCAGATACTTGGCATAAATATTATACCAATCATAACCAAAATGCACATGCACCAGAAGATATAGAACTCTGCCAACGAGCAGATTTAGACTCATAGCAACCCTAAAGAACAGAGTAGAACTGTCCTATAGGATTTCCAATGAGTAACAGGAGAAGGATTCAAGCTACCAACTTTAGCTATCAGCTGAGCTCTTAACCACTGTGCTGCTAGGGGTCCTTATAAGACCTCCTAAAAATTAAGCACTTAGGTTCATCAAATGACTTCTCCAAATGATTGAGAAAGATAATCTATAGAGTGGGGGAAAACAAAACAAAATAAAACAAAACTCAGCTATGACATATCTTGTAAGGGGTCAATCACTGTAATTTATGGATGCCACTGAGTTGGTTCTGACTCATAGCAACCCAATGCACAACAGAAGGAAACACTGCCTGGTCTTGTGCCATATCCATAATCATTTTTATGCTTAAACCCATTGTCGCCGTCACTATGTCAATCTATCTTGTTGAGGGTCTTTTAGTTTTACACAGACCCTCCACTCTACCAAGCATAATGTCTTTCTCCAGGAACTGATCCTTCCTGACAACTTGTCCAGTGTATGTAAGACGGTCTTGCCACCTTTGTTTCCTAGGAACACTCTGGTTGTATTTCTTCCAGAACAGATCTGTTCTTTTGGTGGTCTATGGTACATTCAACATTCTTCTTCAACACCACAATTGAAAGGCATCAATTCTTCTTTTGTCTTCTTTGTTTACTGCCTAGCTTTTGCATGCATATGATAAGACTGAATATATCATGGCTTAGTTAATACTCACTTTAGTCTTCAAGGTAACATTTTTACTTTCGACTACTTTAAAGAGACCTTTTGTGGCAGATTTACCTAGTGCAATGCATCTTTTGGTTTCTTGACTGCTGCCTGCAAGGGTGTTGATTGTGGACCCAAGTAGAATGAAATCCTTGACAATCTCGATCCTAAAATTTATAGAAAACTTCAACATGACTACAGCAAACAGACAAGCAATTCAATTGAAAAATGAACAAAGGACATAAACAGATACTTCTCAAAGAAGACATTCAGGTGGTGTTATTGACTGAATGTGTATCAAGTTGGTTAGGCCATTATTCCCAATATTGTGTGGTTGTTCATCATTTTGTGATCTCACGTGATTCTCATAGATGTCGTAAATTCTAACCTCAGTGATGTTGATGAGGCAGGGTGTGAACTAGTTATGTTAATGAGGGAGGACTCAATTTATAGGATTAGGTTGTATCTTGAATTAATTTCTTTTGAAATATCAAGAAAAGAATCGAGCAGAGAGGAGAGGGACCTCATTGCCACTAAGCAACAAGAGCCAGGAGTGAACTGTATCCTTTGGACCTCGAATCCCTGCTCTGAGAAGCTCCTAGAACAGGGGAAGATTGATGACAATGATCTTCTCCCAGAGCTGACAGAGAGAGAAAGTCTCTTTCTGGAGCTAGTGACCTGAATGTGAACTTCCAGCCTCCCAAACTGTGAGAGAATAAACTTTTGTTTGTTAAAGCCATCCACTTGTAGTCCTTTTGCTATAGCAGCACTAGGTACGTAAGACAGGTGGCTAACAAACACATGAAGAAATGCCGACAATCGTGAGCCAGGAGAGAGCTGCAAGTTAAAATGAGATACCATTTTGCCCAAACATCAGCAGCACTAATAGAAACAAACAAAGCCAAACAGAAAACAACAAATGTTAGTGAGGTTTTGGGAAGACTTGAATTTGTCTATACTGCTGGTGGGAAGGTAAAATAGAAAACAATATAGCACTTACTTAGAAAAACAGAAATAGCAATACTGCAGGATTGAGCAATTCCATTCCTGGGTGTATAGAGAAATGAGAGCTGTGACATGAATAGACATGTGCACACCCGTGTTCATTGCAGCATTATTCACAATAGCAAAAAGATGGAAACAATCTAAGTGCTCATCAATCGATGAATACATAAATTATGGTACATACACACAGTGGAATACTACGCAATAATAAAGAATAAATTTGAATCCTTGAAACATCTTACAGTATGAATATATTTGTGGGACATTATGCTGAGTGATGTAAGCCAATCACAAAAGGACAAACATTGTATACTACCAAAATTATTTTAAAAAATAAATGAATAAGGAAAAGTTTACAAGCAGAAACAAAATATTCTGTGATGGCTACCAGGGAAGGAAGGGGCCAGGGTGGGTAAATTACTAAATAGATATAAGACACATGACAATTTTGGTGAGGAGAAAGGCAATATACTACACGGGGAAAGTCAGCACAACATCACAAAGAGGACACTGACGAAGCCTAAGAACAAAGGGTGACTGGCAATTAACATAAAGTTCACAATCCTGCAATAATAGCATTCACAAACTATATTTTACAAAGGATACACATGTAGATAAGCATGCTATAGAGATGTGGGAGGATGTAAGGAAGCTCACTCAACTGCACCCACCCACTGCCGTCAAGTTGATTCCATGTCAAAGCAGCCCTATAAGACAGAGTAGAACTATAGATTTTCCAAGAAGCACCTGGTAGGTTTGAACTGTCAGCCTTTTGGTTAGCAGCCATAGCTTTTAAGCACTACACCGCCAGGCTTTCCAACTGCAGATACAGGTTATGTTGTGGATATCCTGACATACATGTTTGTATGTGTTGCATGGATGCTAGCATAGATGATAGAACACTAAAGGGCCTTAGTCAGGGGAACTACTTTTGCACAGCCAAACACCTCTTGGGACAAAATTATCAGGCTTGATGGCTCGAGACTATTCTTGTGGGAAATCTGCATCAATTGGCATAACACAGTTCATAGAAATAATGCTCTACATCCTACTTTGATGAGTAGCGTTTAGAGTCTTAAAAGCTTACAGGCAGCCATCTAAGATGCATTTAGTGGTCTCTTCTCATCTAGAGTAAAGTAGAGGGAAGAAAACCAAAGATTCAAGGGTATAATTAGTCCATTGGACAAGCAGATCATATCCACCAAAGTCTACAGGATCCTGAGACCAAAAGAACTAGATGACGCCTGGCTACCACTACCAACTACCCTGGCTGGGCTCGCAATAGAGAGTCTCAGACAGAGTGGGAGAGAAATGTAGAACATAAAATTAAATTCATAAAAAAAGGACCAGACTTCCTGGACAGGTAAAGGCTAGAGGAGGCCCTTATACTATACCCCTGTGACATCCCACTGACTTGGAACCCCAGCCATTCCTGGAAACCACCTTCCAGCCAAGTAGTAGGCCTGTGAAATGAACAGTAACACCCTAAAAGGACAAAGTTCACAGGACAAATGGTTATTCAAGACCAAAAGGGCACCATTTGCCCCAAAGCATGAATGAGAAGGCAGGAAGGGAATGAAAATCAGACAAAAGGAAATGGAGAACCCAGGGCAGAACAGGGAGAGTAATTAGCACAGTGCAGGCATTGTAATCAATGTCATAGAATGTTTCCTGTACAATTTGTTGAATGGGAAATTAATTTGTTCTGTAAATTTTCACCTAAAGCACAATTAAAAAAAACTTCAGCACTTCTTCATAGAAAACCCATATAGTCGGCCCCCACTTCCTTGACGTTTTGAAATTCTGCATAGTATTATATGCTCGCATGGATAAAATATTTCATAACAAATTTGTGCCATATGATTGAAAGCAATATTTGCCAAAATTTGATGAAAATACAATTTAAAACTAGCTTTTAACTTTAAGATAACAAAATATCATCTTTAGAACTTGCTAATCAAGTGGTTGGCTACTCTTGAAGAAGCCTACAGATTGCCAGGATTTGTGAAATGAATTTATATGGACTATGTAAATGTGATGAAGTCTGGAAGCTTGATCCTATTCCCAGAAGAGGAATTTAAAAAATTAAATTAATTTTCAGCTTTCCTGAAAGACCTCAGAGAGAATAGAGGCAAAAGAAGAAAGCCAAATTCCTCGTGAAGAAACCTACCTCAGGAGGAAAGTTAAGTGCTAAGGGGAGATTTGCTTTGTTGCCACATTAAATATGAATACATTTTACATAATTAAAGTGATATTAATGAGGCAATTACTATAGTAATCATTTAAATGATATATTCATTGAAAGTTAAGGTAACATTTTTGTCACTTTTGGTCCACTATAACTTACAGTAATTTTGACAATCTTACATAATTAACAATTCAAAATCTTGGATATGCAAGGGATTTATAATTACTCGCTTTAGTTGCAGGTCATTGAGTTATGACATTCTGGTGTTAGCAAACTTCAAGTTTTCAAAAAAGAAGTATTTGCTGCAAGCTATGATTTTGGTGTAATAAAAATATAAAGGAGAAGACAGAAGCAACATTTTAACATCAAATTTTCTCTTGTTTATGATCATGCTAAGACATTTCATCATTTATGTTTTTCAGTAATAGTAAAAATGAATAAAATACAAAGTATAAGAATATGTGCCATAGAATTTTTGTTGACTAAAGTCAGAGACAAGGAATGATAATATCAAGTATTTGTGACATCTACAAAGAAGATGTGAAACATCTTCCCTTCAATTTTAACTTGTTTTTGTATTGAAAATTAGTATATAGAAAAAAGTCACAGTCTCATGATGAAGAGACTCACAGGAGCCTCAAAATTTCACAATTTTACCTCGGTGTATTCTCCTTAGTCTAGGGAATGAACACTTTCTAGGTCCCAAACCTTCATTTTACTGGCAGAGGAAAAACAGAGGGTCTCTCATGGGTAAACTATTTAATCAAAATCAAAATACGGACCAAAAGTCCATGTTGGTAATTTAAAATGAGTGCTAAAACTGATATGTGGAAGCTGGTAATCTTGTTAGTGCAGACAGGGAATTCTGTCCCTGAAAACACTGGACGTAAAATTCTAAGCAAAGTGTTAGGATGAACATGGATCGATGGTGATTTGAATACTTCATGGCATGAAGCACTCATGGCCAAATGTATTCATCTTCTTAATAGCTATTACCCAAGCTACTGTATCCTCTTATAAAACTACCTTCACTGAACCTCGTATCATCCAGACCTCATCCTTGTTACTGATTGACTTTAAGATCATTCCTTCGTATTCTTTAAGGACCGTGCCCTGTGGCTTATAAACTGTCTCTCCCCCATTAATTCCACAATCTTTCTGGACAATTTAAAAGTGTGTGGCAAAATAAACATTCACGTCTTAACCTTATACTATTTTGACTTTCTAAACCCCAATAAACTTCTCACCTTTTCACTTTAGCAACCCTAAATTATTTTATTAACTAGAGTCACAGTGTCTGTTAAAGCCAAGCCAAGTGCCGTTGAGTCAGATCCAACTCGTGCCTACCTTAGGGGCCAGAGTAGAAAAATTCCTGAAACCCGTTGTTTAGCCATGGTACTCTGTACATCCAGGATTTTTACTTTCTTACTCCTAATCCTCTCTACAAGTGTGAGGCTGTTGTGGGTTGCTTGAAATGTACTGTCCAACCTATGTTCTTGCTGATGTAGATTTAGGCTCTTCTCAGATATGGCAGAACCTCCAGGAAGGCCTGACCTTTGTCTCTTCTTCTTCTTCTCTCCCACTTTACTGAGACTTCTGTGCAAACATTTAGGCTTTTCTCAAGTATGATAGATAAAAAGCCTGATCTTTACCTCTTTCTCCTACCTCTGCCTTGATGATACTTCTGCGTCTGGATCAGCTAATCATGAGATACTCCCATAACATTGTAACCATTTTTGGCAAAATAGACTGCCCTGCCAACCTCCTCCTGATTGCAACCTTATAAATAAAGTTTCCCATTGAGGAATGGTGGCCATTGCTCTCCGTCAGAGACCTTGGTCCCACCTGGTCTCAACTTTATCTTGTATGATGTGAGTTTTTCCTCATCCCCTTTCCTGTCTCCCTCGGATTTGGGTTGCCAGACACAATGTTAGGCAATTTACTACAATTTTATTCCCCAGACTGTATGGTCTATTCATACTTATTTACTATGAACTGGATGGTCATTTGTCCCAGTTTTCCTGGTGACAGATCCATTTTATGCCTGTTAGCCAAACATACTGTTCAGTTCTTGCCTTTTTTCCACTTTCAAATATATCCTTGGTTGGACTATAAATTACATTATCACCTAACTATGAAACATGAACTCTGTTTCTCACCATTCCTCTAAACATCTTTATCTCATTTTTGTTCCTCTGTAATTACTTTAAATTGACACAACCATATGACATCGTCACTCCTTCACCCAGTTAAATGTGTGTGCGTGGAGAAATGGCGCAGCATTCTATGTTCTAGCCGGCATCAGTTCTTGTTCTCCAATGACATACGCATCTCTAGTGCCACCTATAGATCCTCTCATAAATTCCTTGACTAGATACCTCCTCGTTGACTTCATCAACTCTTCCTGACTTTGAAAATTCCCTGCTGTCTTTGTTATCCAGTACAGCCCTAACAGAGACACCACAAGTGGATGGCTTTAAAAAGAGAAATTTTATTCTGTCACAGTCCGGTAGGCTACAAGTCCAAATTTAGGACGTTAGCCCAGGAGAAGGCTATCTCTGTTGGCTCTGGAAGAAGGTCCTTGTCATCAATCTTCCCCTGGACTGAGAGTTTCTGAGATGCAGGGACCCCAGGTCCTTTCCAAAGGACAGGATCTGTTCCCATCACTGCTTCTTGGTTGTATGAGCTCTCTAGGGCTCTACTTGCTTCTCTTTCTTTTATATCCTGAGAGATTGTTTCAAGGCACAACACAGTCTACAGATTGAGTCCTGCCTCACCAACACAACTGCTGCCCTTCTCTCTTATTAACATCACAGAGGTAGGCTTTACAGCATGTAAGACCATCACACAATACCAGGAATTATGGCTGAGCCAAATTGCTACATACATTTTTGGAGCAATCCATGTCACCTACCTTATCCAGCAAATCACTCTTTTGCTTTCATGCCATCTTATTTCCTAAGTAGCTGTTTATTCATTCACTTTCTAATTCTCCTTTATCAGTAGAAGTGTTTGCCTTCATTTTGTGGTTAACCCCCCTGTTACTGGGCTTTGGTCTTCATCTTCCCTATCTCAAATATCTTACTCCATCACACCCTCTCATTCATATGTCATCAGTCATTGTCTCTTTATTGGATTTGTATTCCAAAACACACCAAGGCACAAACCACCAACTGCCATCAAATTGATTCCAACTCACAGTGACACCAAAGCATATTCAGTATTACAGTAAAAAACAACTTCTCCATGATTTGCTTTGCTTCTGTTTGATGGCTTCTAAATTTTTCTAAGACAGCTTTCTGAAATGATGAACTAGCTGTCTTCACCTCATCACTTCCCATGTCTACCTTAGCTCTCTTTGTTCTGCCTTCAACTACCCTTTCCTTCATGCCCTCTGTATTGTCTTCCCTAAAATTCTCACTTTTCTGACTCCCTTAAAGCATTCATTCTATCTCTCTCCTACATCTCTTGCCTCCACTCAGATACCTTGAGTGGCTTTTTTCTTCCTAGTCATGTTTTTCATATCCATGTTCATCAGGGCCCAACTGTGACCCTGTCCTTTTCCCCTTCTCTTCACTGCCCCTGCAAACCTCATCAAAACTCTTGCTGATTGCCTGAATGCTTATTTTAATCACCTTCATACAGGTTATGAGCCAACATTAGAAGCTGTATCTATTACTGAGAGTAATAAGGTGCATCAGTAACTCCTGTTTGACCTCAGTCCTTTCCAGAACACTTCTCCAATACTCAGTGCTATTCGGCATACATTTTGTCAAAAGAGTTCAGCTATTAATAGTTGAGCAAATAGAATACAGCAGTTACCTCTAGCCTGTTCAATGGAAGAATTCTTTATCTTAAAAGTCTTTTAAACTTTGTTTTTTATAACAGATACAATCCTTAAATATGTAAATTAATGTGCATACAATTATACATAAATAAATAATATCTATTTGTATGATCAATTATCAGAAATATTTTGGGGGGAATTTAAGCTTTCTGAGAGATTGATATTATAGCTGCAAAGCTAGTAAGACTGGAAATAATAAAACTTTATCATCTCATATGGTATACAGAATGAGTTTTAGGGAAAATAAGTTTTTCTACACTGTAAGAGTATGTGGCACAAGAATAGTGCTTTCTCCACCCTTAAGAGGCAGTAAGATGTATTTCTGAGCAAGAAAATATAAAACTACCTCATAACTGACCAAAATGCAGAAGTTCACAAATATGTAGAGCTTTATTTTTAACTCAGTGATAACAATCATATTTAAACATGCAATGGATTCATGGAAAACCTTTTTACAGATGAAGAAATGTCATAAGAAAATCCAAATATATTACTTACATCAGTATGTTAGATAACATTTAACTTTAACACTTAAAGATTAGGGATCTAGAGGTTCTATGATTCACAAAAACCTCAGTTTTAGAGTTCCAACTTCTAAGATCATTACCTTCTAAAGCATTCAACTATCTTATAATGGAATTAGGATTTATTATAGACATTGATGGGTTGTGGCTAGAAAGTAAAAAATAGAATAATTATCAGAAGCCATCTCTTCACACATCTTGTTTTGTCCTTTGTAAAAACAGCATAGCAGAGAAAGCATTCATTTTAATTTTGAGCACCTAATAAGCTTTGTTTTTTCAAGCTTCAAACTATTTTTCAAATTTTACTATAGAAATACCTCTATTTATCTTAGCCTCTAGGTACTTGTACACTGAAAATACATAAATCACCTGAGAACTAATAAAACAACTGCAGCCCAACAGAAATTCAAGGAAATAAAATCAGTGTTTTAGAGACCAACACAAAAAAATCTCTCTAAGACTCAAAGCATAAAGAAACAGACCACTTGCTCTCAGCAAACTTGAGTTACTTGTGAAGGAAACTCATTGCAATGACTACAGAAGGCTTTACTTGTCATGAAGGAGGATAACAATATATTTAACCAGGCTTTGGAGATCATATCCTGACTGAGATTTGAAAAGTAGTTGAGGAATGAGATTTAAAAAGTAGTTGAGGAACAGGGCAGTGTCTTGGAGAAGGCTGACACTAGACCTTGTTATGAGATGCAAGAAATCCTTTAATATCTTTATCAGATGAATTATACCCTGTCTTCTCAGAATTAGGTGAAAGGCCTTATTTGTAATACAGTTCTTCTTTTTTGACTTAAAGTCTTTCACTGAAAAGCAACAAACCAGACAGAAAACATGCCATGGGGTCAGCATGGCCCTTGCTGACTTTCACATTTCCTCACCAATATTTCAAGAAAGTCCCAGGTGACCTTTATTCTCATGATCCTTGGCTCCAATTTGCTGTCTCCTCTTGATTTTTTGGTTCTGATTTATTTCTCTTCCTTTATCTTTACATTAGATTCAACCCAAACTGTGATAAAATCTTCCTCGCCTGTATCAGCCACGTACTGACTCCCCGTAACACCAGCACCACAAGGATCCTCTAAAGCATCAGAAGTTGGATAATACTTAAATATATAAGATCCTGGGAAAAGACTGATACTTAATGATCTTCATAAACAAAGAGCAAATAATAATAATAATCACATATATCTGTGCTTTAAAATAATTTTTGCTAATACATTTGTAATGACTAATCTAATCTTTTGGAACCAGTCTGGACCTCATGCTGTCTTCCTCTATCTATTTTTATTCCCCAAATCTCTGCTTCTCTCTCACTGTACCCATATCCTTCCAAATAGCCACAAAGAACTTGAATCCCTCTACTCTTCATTTTATGGAGCAATTCAATTCAATCTAGTCCCAGTTTCAAGTTCAAGAAAAATTTTATATCTGCGTGTGCTAAATTATTTGAGGTACTCATTTGGTGAATCATAATCTTCCTTTTTAACTATCTTTTGAAACATTTACCATCTTCTTTTTACAAATAGAAATGCATTCATCTGCTGTGTATAAACTAACATATTTGATTTTTTTTTAATTGAGAGAATTTTCCATGCCAGTATTTAGAACACAGGTACTAATATTCTCATTCAACCTATAAACTATGGTTCAGAAAGGTTAAGAAAGCAGCTCAAGTTTTCCCAAGTAGCAAGTGACTTGATGATTTTTGAACTCCTGTAAGTGTGAATTCATATACTCATTTTATTTAAGCTTTCCTAGTCTAGAGAGAGATTTCTCAAGTCATGTCTTGGTTCATATGGAAGTCATTGTTAGCTGCCCATCAGAGTTGATTCTGACTCACAGCCCAACCCCATTTGTGCAGAATAAAATTGCTCCATAGGGCTTATTTGGCTGTGACCTTCCAGAAGCAGATTGCCAGGCATGTCTTCTGAGCCACTGCTGCATAGGTTTTGTTTAGTGTGAAAACAGCACTCCGTTTAGTAAAGCAAAAAGTAAGATACTATTCAGCATATGTCGAGAAGCAAAAGTAGGAAGTGGGTAAGCATGCTGCTGGAGCCATGTCTGCCTGATTCCAAGGGATATTAGGAATTAAACAAAAGTGGGAGAACAGACAAGCATACTACCACAGCCACATCGGCCTGAACGATCAGTATGTATTAACACCACAAAATGGACAAAACCATCCAAACCTTCACCTTGTCACTGATTGGCTAGAACTGCTGCATCTCCATGATTTTATGTTCAGAGTTATCTTTCTTAATCTTTGGCACAGGTTTCAGTAAAAGCAGTCAGGAGGATTTCCACTGGTCCTACACATCCTACCATTCCCTAAATGCTAACAGAAAAAGATACAGGTGGAAAGTATGTGGGTCACTTGTGCTGTATTAATTTATGTGAAATGTTCCCTAGCTATTGTCTTTATACCTCAGGGTCCAGCTGATGCGGCCTTGTGTGTCCTTGTGGGTCCTTGTGAGTTCAACTCCAGCTGTGTCACTTTCTAGGACAAGGAATAAAGTCACCAATATTATCTCCTAAGTCAGTTTGAACCATCAGTTTATCAGCCAGTGGAGCTCTGGAAGCACAGTGTTTAAAGAGCCTGGCTACTAACAAAAAGTTGGAGGTTCAAATCCACTGGCACCTCCTTGTAAATTCTATGGAGTAGTTACATCCTATAGGGTCACTATGAGATGGAATCGACTCTATAGCAATGGGTACCTGGTAAGAGTCAAGCACTTAACTATTTGTGCCACTCAGGCTACAACATATAAAAGAAAATGTACGTTTTATTCATCAGAGAGTCTGTGAGATTATTGAAACAACAAAAAGGCATGAATATCAAGCATCAAAATATAGAATCTAGAAAAATAGATTAAAACTGAAAAATAAAAAAAATATTAGCTTCAAGGGACTAACAGGATATCACATAATTTGTTTCTTGAATGTACGAATACTATGATGATATAATTAATAAAATGAAGATAGTCATGCCGGGGATCAAGTAGCTATGTGATTGGAGTAGAGGCTTTCAGAGCAGGCAGGACAAATCTAAGCTGCTTGGATTCTGTTTGCATCAGTCTGCTCTAATTTGTAGTTAGAAAACTGACTCCTAAACTCTTAACTACCATGTAATACTGCCTCATATAATTTTAAATGAAGCACATGCCTCCAATAAATGCTGAAGAGCATTTAAAGACTCACTGGGGACAAATTATTAATGAGTCAATGAATTTTTAAAAAGTTGATGGGAGTAAGTTTATTGATTTTGTGAGTTTGAATGTGTGGGAAGCCACAGTTGCTGACTTCAAAACAACTCCCTGCAAAAGACAAGAAGATTGTTGGAAACTTCTACGGCCTTTAGTTTCATATGGTGTTGTCACTGTTTTGAAGTCAGGTAGTCTAAGTTTTAGTCTAGCTCTTTAACTGCTGGCTGGCACATTCTAGGCAACCCAGGCTTTGTGTCTGTCTCTTTATCTACAGGCATGCAGATAATAGTAGCTCATATGTCCTTGGATTGTTACAAGAATTGGTGAGATGATGCTTGTCAAATGCTTAACATTGTGATTTGCATATAATTAGGCTTTGATAAATAATAGAATAAATATGCACTCTTCTTTGACAACTATTGTGTTTTATGAAGCATATAAAATTTTTCCTCTGAGAAAAAATTTTGTTCCTGTGTATTCCAGTTTGAGAAAAAAGAATGGTTGGATTTAAAGCATCAATAATGATTTACTGTAAGTGATATAAGTATCTTTTCTTTTTCTTTTACATTGTCATTAGGATCCTTAGTAAGTAATGTCAAATTTTTAATAGTATCATAGAATTACTGGGAACCCCAGTAGTGTAGTGGTTAAGTGCTAACGCTGCTCAGCAAAAGGTTGGGAGTTAAAACCCACCAGGTGCTCCTTGGAAGCTCTTTGGGGCAGTTCTAACCTATCTCATAGGGTTGCTATGAGTTGGAATCAACTCAGCACTAATGAGTTTTTTAATAGCATTATTAAGGTATAATTAGCACACCATAGATGCACATATTTATAGCACACAAGTCTGGGCATATGTGTACACTCTTGGAAACTCACAGAAGCAAGGAGATAAATGTATCTACTACATTTAAATGTTCCCGAATTCTTCTCTGTAATTCTTCTCGTCACCCACACCACTTCTCTTAACTCCTAACCAGTCTCCAGGCAGCTGCTGATTTGCTTTTTGTCACTACAGTTTTCACTTTATAATAGATCCTAAATAGTATCTTGCAACATGTACTCTTTCTTGTTTGACTTTTTACACATAGATAAGTATTGTGAGATTTGCTCATATGTATCCAGAAACCCTGGTGGTGTAGTGGGTAAATGCTACAGCTGCTAACCAAAAGGTATGCAGTTTGAATACACCAGACACTTCTTGGAAGCTCTATGGAGCAGTTCTGCTTGGTCCTGTACACTCACTAGGAGTCAGAATAGACTCTGTGGCAATGTGCTTTTTGGGGGTTGTATGTCTCAATAACTTTTTCCCTTATTGTTGCAGACTAGTATTCTTCTGTACAGATGCCCCACAATTTTTATACATTTTCCTATTGATGGAAAAATTTTAAAGTTTTTTCTAGTTTTTCATAATTATTAATACTGAAATGTTAACTTATGATTAATACAATAAAGTTGCTGTGAAGATCTGTGTACATGACTTTGTATGGAAACATACTTTCATTTTTCTTGAATAAATACCTAGAGTGGAGTGGCTGAACCACGTGGTAGGTGTGTGTTGACTTTTGCTGCTGAAGTGATCCACCGTTTTGTATTCCCTTATGCCTGAGAGTCCCAGTTCCTCCCCATCCTTACCTAAATTTGATCTAGCAATCTTTCTGTTTTAGCCACTCTAAACTGTTGTGCAGTGGTATTTCAGTATGTCTTTTCTTGGTCACCAATGATGTTGGATATATTGTCATGTGCTTATTTGCCATGCCATGTATTTTCCTTAGTTAAGCTAATGTTCAAATTTTTACTGTTGTTTTAATTTATTAAATTAAGTTAAAAAGTAATTTTTTACTTTTCTTATAAGTTTTCATGAGTGGGAGCAGATGGGAGGGCAACTAATTGCAATAACATTACTGCTTAAAGGGTGTAATCAGTGTTCCACTTACCAAAATGATAAGACTTTTCCTGACACTTGTTTTATTTAGTCTCCTCCTTTGAATCACTCCTTGCACCAACTATAATAGATTCAGATCTCTGGGAAACAGATACTGAAACAGAGATTTGCACATACGAAGTTTATTGGAGAGGTAATCTTGGAATCAGCAGTGATGGAGACTGGTAGAAACAGAGTCTGGCAGAGAAATACGTTGTACTGTAATAGAGCAACAACAAAGGTCTCAACCATTCTCCAGGTAGCTCTGAATCGAAGACTGTCTATCACAGTTGTTCCAACTTGAGACGAAGACTAGGTATTTAATAATTCATTTAAAATAACAGTAAATAAATCCCTTACATGTTAAAGTAACAAATTAAATTAAATTATCATAACAAATTAAAAATAACATTGCAAAGAATGGGAATTTCAGAACATTTCATTGAGTTCACGAGGACCTTGTACATAGATCAAGAGGCAGTCATTTGAAAAGAACAAGGGGGTACTTCACGGTTTAAAGTCAGAAAAGGTGCTTGTCAGGGTTGTATCCTGTCACCTTAGTTATTCAATCTGTATGCTGAGATGGACTATATGAAGAAGAGTAGAGCGTTGCGACTGGCAGAAAACTCATTAACAACTAGTGATACACAGATGACACAACCTTGCTTCTTGAAAATGAAGAGGAGGTGAAGCACTTACTGGTGAAGATCAGAGATTATAACCTTGGTGTAAATTACGCTTCAATATAAAGAAAATAAAAATCCTCACAACTGGACGAGTAAACAATATCATGATAAAAAGAGAAAAGATTGAACTCGTCAAGCATTTTATCTACTTAGATGTATAATCAACACCCATGGAAGCAGCAGTCAAGAAATCAAAAGATGCACTGTATTGAGTAAGTTGGCTGCAGGAGATCTCTTTAAGTTATTAAAAAGATGGTATCTTTAAGACTAAGGTGTACCGACCCAGGTGACCTAGGCCATGGTGTTTTCAATCACTGCATACGCACGAGAAATATGGACAATGAATAAGAAGAGCAAAGAATCGACACCTTTGAATTACGGTGTTGGCAAAGGATATCGAATACACCATGGACTGCCAAAGAAGGAACAAACCTGTCTTGGAAGAGGTATAGGCAGGATGCTCCTTAGAAGTGGAGATGGCTCAGCTTCATCTCACATACTTTGGATATGTTGTCAGGAGGGATCAGTTCCTGGAGAAGGATATAGTGCTGCTAAGAGTGCCAGTGAAGAAGAGGAAGACCCTCAATAAGATGAGCTGACACAGTAGCTTCAACAATGGGCTTGAGCATAATGAAAGTCAGGAGAATGGCACAGGACTAGGCAATGTTTCATCCATAGAGTTTCTGTGAGTTGGAACAGACTCTGGCATCTAACAACAATGTGTTAAATAAGTAGTATATTTTCACAAGAAGTGTACTTTGTAAACAAAAAGCTTAGTGAAAAGAGTCATATTCCTTCATATTTTTGAAAATTTCCATAATGACTGGTTCAATGGCTATAGGGCAGCAGGATTTAATCTGCTGCAACACATACAGATGCTATGTAGACTATAGAGATTTCCCCCAGAAACTAGCGACAGTAGGAGTGAAAAGGCAATGCAATCTCAGTATTACTAAGAAAATCCTTTGGGATTTTGGAGACATCCAGAAGTCTAGGGACCACAGCATGAGAACCTCTGCATTAGTCCATGCTCTGATAACAGGGCTGGTGCTATGCTTTGAAAGCGTGATACCATTAGTTTCCGTTTTGATGCTGGCAGAGAGTTGGGTTAATGGACCTGTTAGAAGTCCTTAGCTATGTTCCCAAATATTCTGAATCTCCTGTCTACCTAGGCATGGGGTAAAACAGTATTTTCCTATCCTCTTTGAAATTAAATATAGATATATCCTTTGCTTTTGCTAGTGAAATTGAGCCTGTGTTGTGTCCACCACTTCCTGGGGAAGCTTGGGAGACAGTACACAGTTTGTTGCATTCTCTTTCCTACCTTGAGTGTCTGTTGACAATGCACAGAACTCATGTGCTGATGCATTATGGAAATGTGTGAACAAAAATAAACCTTTGCTTTACTGAATCACTGAGGTTGTGTGGATATTTTTTATGATAGAATAACCTCCTGTGTGTCTTAGTTACCTGGTGCTGCTGCAATAACAACAACAAAAAACCCACAATGATTGTAAAGAACAGAAATTCTTCTGCTCCATTCTGGAGATTAAAGTGCATAACAGAGTTTTCACCATGTAGGTTCCTTCTCTTGGCCACTTTCCTAGCTTCTGGTGTCTGCCAAGAATCCCCAGCATCACCTACTTGTAGACAGGTCCTTACTTGTAGACAGGTCTGTCTTCCTCTTGTGTTATTGAATGTATATTCTGCTGTTTTTGTAAAACACAACTCAGAAGTGACTAGGTTTAGGATCCACTCTACTCAGTTATGATCTCATTAACATAACAAAAGGAAACCTCTGTTTCCAAACAGGGTCATAGTCACAGGCATATGAGTTAGGATTTCAGCACATATTTTGGAGGGACATATTTGGCCTAACACGTATCTACAGTTTAGGTAAGATTTTCCTTCTTACTTCTCACTCCATAAGCTACTTCGCTATTACTGGAAGGTCCAAAATTATCACTACTGAGGGGAGAAGAAGACTGTTGACAAAGAGAGAAGGCCTTACAGAGCCCCCCCCCCCACCTGCAGTACTACATAACTAAGGAGGACTAACCACAGCCTCCATCCGACTAAGTTTTCTATAACTAGATGTGGTACCCAAATACCACTACTGACTACTCTGAAAGGGGTCATAATAGAGGGTCCTGGTAAGAGCTCGATGAAAATGTAGAAGAAAATCATAAGCTCACAAAAAGTCATGAGATTAATGGCCTAATTGAAACTGGATAAACTCTAAGAGTGTGCTACTGGACAACCTTTCAGCTCAATAATGAAGTTGCTCCTGGGGTTTGCTCTTCAGCCAAAGATGAGACAGGCCCATAAAACAAGGTAGCTTGTTACATACCATCAATCAATAAATAAATAATACAAAATTAAAAAAAAAAAAACTAAAGAGGACTAGATCTGAGAACAGAAGTATTAAATTGAGTAAACTGCAGGCATGATGTTATCCCAGACTGGATCTTTCTTGTTATATGTATTTCTAGAAGGTGATGATGTATTTCTATTATAAAAATGGGTGAGAGACAGATTTTATCTAGAGACAAGAAAAAGTCAGTCCAGACATTGGGACCAGCCACTGGACAGTGATGATGCAAAAAGTGATACAGTTGATCATACTTATACTAGCAGGGTAAATAAATCAATTGTGTGCTTTAATAATCAGATGGAAATTCTTTTAGATTCAAAAGAATTATTAATTTCAGCGTAGACTAAGATTGAACAGTTGCATTAAAATACAGACCAAAATACAACAAGACTGTTAACTAGCTCACTGACAAAAGTTTCAGGTCACCTTTGAGGGGAGTTTCTATCAGAAGAGCTTTGTTATTATTATTTCATACGTTTGGGACTTACAGACTTTTAAATCCATAAATGGAGCCCTAGCGGCCCATTGATTAACAGCCATGACTGCTGATGAAAAGTCATCAGTGTGAATCCACTAGTCTCTCCTTGGAAACTTTTATGGGGCAGTTCTACTCTGTCCTACAGTGTTGATATGAGTTGGAAGTGACTCAGTGGCAACAGGTACAGTTAAGTCTAAAAATATTTGTAGTAGCTAACTTTCAAAATTCATAATTCAATAACACCTTGTGCTAAAATACTACATTTTATATTCTTCTAGGAAGACTTCAGTGTTCAGGAGAATTCAGGCTTGGCCTCATTATACATTCTTCAAGAAAATTTCAGTTTAAACTTTTCTATTTTCCAGTCTAGGCTAACAGATTTTTATGCTACTTCTCTGTATTATGTATTTTGAAGCTTTTATCACCAGAGTTCTTTGATATTCCATAATTGGTATCATTCACTTCCTAAGAATAAGGGTGAGAAGCCTAATCCAGAATTGCATGTGAATGCAGTGAATGGAAATCTGTCCTTAATTTAAAGAGGCTTTATTTTCTCTGCATCATTAGGTGCTGTATTCCAAAATCCAGGCAGTAGTTCAGAGTAAGACATTCATAACCTATACACAGGCACAGGAAACATTTACCCCTCTCTACATACCACCCTTAGCAAAAATACTATCTCTGTGTTCTGTTCCATTTAGATTCTCTGTGGGCACTTTGAATTAGCAGAGGGAATTAGTGAGGAGAGGAGAGGAGTCATACTGTTTTTTTTCTTTCGTTGGCACTAATAAATCCTGTTGTGTGCAAATGAGCTTAAAAAATCTCTCTGCAATTAGCTTTACATTTTACCTTGAATGTTGTAGCGCATATTGTTAGCTAATCAAGCTTGGAAATTGAAATAGAGTGTACACAAAATTGTTTATGAGTATTATTATAAACAAGCAGGGCAGATAGCACTGTACTGTTTTACTGCTGTAATAAAATAAACAATGATATCAGCATTGCATCCATTTAGGTATAATTATACAAATTGCTAACTAATCAGATGAGAAATATCAGTACTAGAAAGCACAATAGTCTTTTTATATGCTGTTACGTTTGTGTATTTAGCTATATGTGTAAAGGACTTCAAGATGACAACACAAAGAATCTATGAGTAAAGATGAATTAAGATAAAACATTTGATATGGGAAAGTGAGTTTGCTTTTTCTTCATGAATAAGCCTTGGGCATTTCATTAAAAATGCAAAATTAAACAATATTCACTGAAAACAAAAACAATTGTTTATCAAACCAAATGCATTAATTAGCTCAAAGAATTTTGACATGCTCTGTACTGCAGAATTGTACAGATGTGCTAAAAGCCAGGTGAATTTTTCAAGAAGTTGAAAATGTATAAGAGGAAATGACATGTTTTCACCTTTCTCTGAGCTTCACTTTATTTCAGGTTTATGAACCTAGCGTGAGTTCAACAATGCTTAAACTCTTGTCCAATAAAAATTTCTACTGGAGGAAAGCTTTATGAGACAGTGTAAGGAGTACAAATTGCTATTACTTCGCCTTAGAATACTTCAGAATTTTTGTTTTGGATTGCTTCTTTTCAAGTGTGGCATTGAAATATCTTCTGAAGAATTAAAAATATCATGTGTGTGTTTCTTCATGTGTCTTCATGCATATATATATGAATATATGTTTATGTATGTGTATATATATGTAGAACTGACAATGTAATTATGCTGTCAGAAATGGCTAAAATGCTCCCTTCAGCCTGAACAACGAGTTAACTGATTCTGCAGCTTCCTCTGGGGATATATTTGCATCCCTCACATACATAGTATTTATCATCAGCTATGTTATGGCATTGTTCCTAGGTAATTTAAACATTCTACTAGTCTGTCTTTGTCTGCATAGTTTAATTTCCTTGAAAGTCCTTCTCTTATTTCTCCACATTTGTTGGAGTATCTTTATTTTCTAAAAATGCGTGATTCTTAAAAGAATTTGTTGTTGATACAGCTTCCTTTCACTCATTCTAATTTCCATACCCATGGACTAGTTCACATGAAAGTACTTTTCACTACACCTGGGCAGAATTTTGCAGTATCAAGCATAAGGGAGTTACTGTATACAAAGAAGAATAGGATATAACAGTGAGAAAGTGTTTATGAGTTTCTTTAGCCATTTTAATACTCAGATCACTAAAGTGACTTATTCAACACACAATGCCACAATTACTAGAGTTACTATCTTGTTAAGTTGTTTTCAGTTCAATAATCTTTCCATCGATTAGGAGGCATACAAGAAAAGGAGTACACATGATTTCAGTTGAGAGCTAGATTTGATGTCTGGACCCATCATACGTAGTATTGCTTAAGTTTTCTGAATTTTCTGAATCCCTAAATTGTGATCTATAAATTGGAGTTAATAATAAAGTCAATGTTTAACTTCTAAATTTCAGTGTAATGTACAAAATAGAAAATGTAATTATAACATTGTTGTTGTTTGTTGTCATCTGATCAATTCTAACTCCTGGTAAGAACATGTCTTACAGGTGAAAATTTCTCCTTCATAGGGTTTCTTGGCTGTAATCTTTACAGAAGAAGATCACCAGATCTGTCTTCCCTCTACCATTGGGTAGATTGGCAGTCCAGCACAGACTGACACCTACTCACCTCCACTGAGTCAATTCTGACTCATAGCACGCCATGGGACATAGTAGAACTGCTCCACAAAGTTTTCAAGGAGTGCCTAGTGGATTTGAACTGCCAGCCTTTTGGTTAGCAGATTGTAGCATTAAACCACTATGCCCCCAGGGACATATAATTCATATAAGAACCATTATACTAGGAGATATTTATTATGATCCTTTGATACTTTCTAGTTATCAATTTTTGTGGAGTTTTCACTGATGCCATTGCCTCGCAAGCTAAGGTTGTAGACATCTCTGACTTTCTTACATTGTTTCCTTTTTATTTGGTGATAAGCACAGTTTTGCCTTAGCCGTAGACACACATGAGCTCCAGTATATATTTTATTAATAAAATAATTTAGAATTGTAGATATCTTTTTTTTAGCTCAGCTTTGCTGATATTGCAGTTTTCAGGGTGATTATCACTGACAGATATCAAACCCTGATTGGTCAGAACCACTGTCTGCTGGGTGGGAAAGAGTCTCTCACAGACCCAGAGACAGTATGTAAAACTGACTTAGGTTTTGCTTCTGTGTTCTTGGGCTTGGCTTCAGTGAAGAAACCTGTTAACTAGACCTGCAAGATTTCGGCAGCTTTGCTTCCTGTCAGTGGTCACAAAAAGTAGATCAACAATAAGGCCTTCAACAGTAGCATTACACTTACGTCATTGAATGGTAGCCTTTATGTTTTTAAAACATCTTGCATAATTATTATCAAGTTTAATGTCTATGAAATTTTTGAGGGTACAATTCGGTCAAAGTGATGAAAAAGAGATGGAGATGTAAGACATCTTAGTATGTGACTCAATATTGTGAAAGTGTTTAGCTCAATCAACCATAAGAAATATAACTTTGAAATCTAGAGTTCATTAGAGTCAGTGCTTGATTCATTAATAACATCCATTTTGAATTCATAGACATGCATTGTTCAGTGAGTTGTCATGTTTAAAACCCAACTGCCTAAATGTTAATAATTTTTAAGACATTCTCTGCAGGAAAAAAAGGAAAATATATGTACATATATTTAAATTAATATATACCATACCGATCATCATTTATTACTTAACACTGTACTATTTCTGTTTCTGCTAAGTACTTTAAAATATAAATTAATATTATTTTTCCATATTTTTAGTTGAATACTAATTCAACTTACAGGGAAACTAATTCAACTTACAGGGAGTATAATCTCCGGTTAGAATCATATCAAGTTTGGAATTTCTAGCACCTTATATCTGAAACTGTAATGTAATTATAATATTGTTTTTGTTAGTTACCATCTAATCAGTTTCAACACACGGCAAAACAATGTCTTACAGAACAGAATTGCCTCTGCATAAGTTAATAAGTAAATACTATTTTTCAACTACACCTTTCTTATTTATCATGTAGAGCCCTGGTGGCACAGTGGTTAAAGTATTTGATTTTGAACTGAGAGGTCGATGGTTCAACTCTACCAGCAGCTCTTTGGAAGTTCTGTGGGGCAGTTATACTCTGTCCTGTAAGGTTGCTCAAAGTCAGAATCTACTTGACTGCAATGGATTTGGTTTTAATTTCTTTAACCAACTATGCAACTAGGGTAAACTAGTGGTTAAGTCTATGTCTGCTAACCAAAAGGTCAGCAGTTCAAATCCTCCAGCCACTCATTGGAAACTGTGGAGCAGTTCTACTGTGTCCTCTAGGGTTGCTATGAATTGGAATCTACTCTGTGGCAGGGGATTTGGTTTGGTTTGGATACAGTCAAGGAGCCCTGGGGGACCATGGTTAAAAGCTAAGGCCGCTAACTGAAAGTTAGCAGCACAAATCCATGACCCAATCTTTGGAACCCTATGGAGCAGTTCTACTCTGTCCTATATGATTGCTGAGTGATACTTGACAGCAGTGAGTTTTATTTTTTATGCAACTAGATGATTAAATACAGATAGTGTCTTTCATTCTCTTCCTTATATGAATCTGTTTTTTTTTCTTCCGATATCAATGACAGATTAAAAAAAAAAAAACTTTCTAAGATGGGGTTATCTTTTAAATTATAAACTTGGTTGCAAAACCCAATCTTTTGTGATGGGAAAAAAGTTGCTTTTTCAAAGTGTTCCTCTTTCCTAATTTCTAAGTTATTTTCTCTGGTTAAAATTTTTTCTGTACTATTTCACACTTCCTGGGGGCTGCAGAAACAGGATGTGAACACAATTCTTCCCATTAACATCCACTAGGACGATGAATATGCCTAAGGAAGATAGTTCTCCGGAAACTCTTAGAGAGCCTATATGAAACTTGTGGTTGAAATTCAGCTTTTTACATCTTCCAGCTATACCTGAGCTTTGGAGAAATGACCACCAGCAGTGCAGTTTATGGGATAGACTGAAGAAAATATTTTCAGAATTCTTCTCATGGCTAAGAGACGTGTACTTTAACTTTTCGTGGAACTGAATACCTGAATTGCATCTCAGGTGGACCATGAGATAAAAATAATAAGTGGACCTAGACTGCAGAAAATTCAGAATTTAATTAGATCTCAATTGTATACTATAAGCAAATAAATAAATCATGTTGGTATCTACATGAAACAAAAGGAGGTAAGTAATACCTAAATATCTCCAAGAAACATTATACTTTTAGAAACAATGTACTTAAGGCAAAAGAAGAAAATGATGGAGAATTTCTTAGCATTGTCAACAGAATTAACAACAACAAAACCAGAAACTAAAAATCATGAAGAAATGGATTAAATTAAAAGAGAAATACATGACCTAAGAAAGCATTTAAGAAGACTAAACAGGTAATGTGTAGCCCACTACTCCACCAGGGATCCTCATTACCTGTTTGATCTTCTTAAATCCAAGTAACAGGCAAGGAGAAGCCCTGCCAGTATCATAGAAAATCTGGTTGCACAGTGATTAAGAGCTGAAGCTGATAACCAAAGTTTATCAGTTCTAGTCTACCAGATGCTCTTTAGAAACCATATGGAATAGTAGGATGCATGGTGCAGTGGTTAAGAGCTCAGCTGCTAACCAAAGCTCAAGAGTTCAAATCCACTAGCTGCTAGTTGGAAGCCTTCAAATCCATCAATTCTGCTCTTTCCTACAGGGTTGCTGTGAGTTGGAAGAGACTTCACGGCATGTAACAGCAATAATACAACAACAAATGGGTAATTACTGAGTCCATATTGGAGACAGTAAAGGATCAGGCTTGACTCTAAAACCCCAAGTCAGTAACTAAGACCATCTCCAAAAATGAAAGTGAGAACAGTGCAATAACAAGAGTAGTGTAAGAAATTATGAGCTATTAGTGGTGCAACATAGAAATATATATTTTAGGATAACGAATATACCTAAGGAGAAAACAAAACAAATTGCAGTAGAAAAAAGTCAGTTACACAACTGAAGTGCAAAAGAATAACAAAATATTGAGACTATGTGAAACAAAACTTTTCAAATATTTGAATGTCTAAAAATACAATAAACAAAACTAATAGTCATTTATTTGTGATATATAAATGTCAAGGAGGAAATATTTTGAATAGACATGACTCTTACTACCCAGTAGACTCAATTTTAAAAGAAGCACAGGTGTAGCAATGGAGATCAGTGGTCATTATGTACATATGTGTGGGAGAACTTCAATAATTGTATAAAACTCATTATTTTAGGATGATGGACTTTTGAAGTTTTGGTTATATTTTTACCAGATCTTCTGTAGCAAACCTGAATAACTTCATAGTTTGAAAGAAACACAAAAAATTTTACACTTTTTAGATGGTGAGCCATTGACTTGCTCGTATTTAAAGACGAAGAATTTGCATTATTAAAGTGATTGATAGTGGAAGTAAAACAAATTTCTTTTAAGGTCAATCTGTTTTGTTTTGTTTTTTTCCTTCGTCCATTTAGTTAAAGCTTAGTGGTATTTGGTCACATGTGAAAAGAATCTCTTTGAGAAATGTGTATTTTCCTAACAGATTGCATACCCCAAGATGGCAACCTGGGGCATCTCATGGCCCTTCATAAATGAGGTTTTTTTTCTCTACAGTTTTACAATATTTCTCTTTTGTCATTTTATATCCTTACTCCAAACTATTTTTAAATCAATCAATTCAGAAGTTAAAAAAATGAAGTGCTTAGAAAGTTTTCACTCAGTACAATTTTTAATGCAGTCCAAGTATCTGAAAAATGAAAGTTTCCATTAAGTAAAGCTCCAGGCAGGTGCCAGTCGAGACACCTTGATGCTGGATCATTATGAGTAGCTCACAGGGCAACAGGGACTCCACTGAAAACAAAGACTTCGTTGAAATAGCTGTGTAATCTTCAAGTGCTAGGTGTGCATTGTGAATACATTCTTCAGAACTTTTTCCATCTCTACTTCAAAAATACCACAGACATGTTGTAACCCTTGGAAGAGAAAGATCAAGGGCACTATACAAAATTGGTGAATAACTGGCTACCCAAGGACCCAGGACAGGTGTAGAAGACAATATCATACATTACTGTTGGGTAGATTCTGACACATAGCAATCCCATGGAACAGAACAGAGCTTCCTTCTAAGGGTTCCAAAGCTGGATTCTTTACTAAAGCAGGTGGCTACATCTTTCTCCCACAGAGCTACTGGTGGATTTGAACTGCTGAACTTTATGTTAGCAGCCAAGAGGTTTAACCACTGCACCACCAGGGATCTGTCAGAGATACTTCAGCCAGCTTAATTAATTAATGTGCGGCTGCATCAGTAGCATTTCTGAAGAAATGTCTTCAGTCATGAAATACACTTGAATGTGATTACCAGAGTCACTCTCCCTCCAAAACTTTGTCAAACATCTTGGCTACACCACGATTGTCTGAATTTTGATGAGCACACACACATACATACACATTAAAAAAAAATAATGTACAAATGAAACAAGGAAAAAGCTGTTAAGTTTTGCTCACTTTACATTTTTAATATTTTTTTTCTACCAGTGTTTCCTCAACCCAACTTAAAAGTACTATAAGAAACATTTGTCTTATGTTTCTGGTTTGTTACCCAGTACTTCTATTTTTCAGGGGCACTTATTCAGGTGATAAAATTCCTCCTCTTTATTTCTCTCTTTTCTATTATATGTTACTTGGTAATGCAGCTGCCAGAAATCCAAGCTGGATTCAGAAGAGGACATGGGAAAAGGGGTATCACTGTTGATAACAGATGGATCTTGACTGAAAGCAGGGTTGTATCCTTCATCATATTTAGTAGATTTGTGTGCTGAGCAAATAATTCAAGAAGATGGTCTATATGAAGGAGAAGATGGCATCACAATTGGTGGGACACTAAATAACAACCTGCAATGTGAAGATGACTCAACTTTGCTTGCTGAAAGTGAAGAGGACTTGAAGCAGTTTCTGAGGAAGATCAAAGACCACAGCCTTCAGTGTGGATTATACCTCAATATCAAGAAAACAAAAATATTCACAACTGGACCAAGAAACAATATCATGATAAATGGAGAAAAGATTGGAGTTGTCAAGGTCTTTATTTTACTTGGATCCACAATCAACCTGTGGAATCAGCAGCTGGGAAATCAAAAGCTGCATTGCGCTGGGCAAATTTGCTGCAAAAGACCTCTCTAAAGTGTTGGGGGAAGAAAAAAAACAAAGATATGACTTTTAGGTCTGTGCGCCTAACCCAAGCCACCGTATTTTCCATCACCTGATAGTCATGTGAAAGCTGAACACTGAATAAGGACAAATGAGGAAGAATTGATATCTTTGGATTATTTGCTGAAGAATATTGAACATAACATTGACTGCCAGTGTTTCTTGGAAGAAATACTGCCACGGTGCTCCTTAGAAGAAAGGATAGCAAGAATTTGTCTCATGTAGTTTGGGCAAATTATCAAGGAGGATTGAGCTGAGAAGAATACTATGCTTGGTAAGGTAGAGGATCAGCAAACATGAGGAAGATCCTTAATGACACAGTCTGACCCAGTGGGGACAACCATGGGCTGAAAAATAGCAAAGGTTGTGAGGCTGGCACAGGACCCAGCAATATTATGTAGGTGTCACTGCGAGTTGGAATCAATTCAATTGCACCTAACAATAATAACAACAATAGTGCCATTACTTTTCTCATCTCTGAATACCCTGTCTCCTTAGCATAGGAAGTAGAGACTGAACCTTATATTACTTTGTACCAGTAATATCAAGGAGCCGGGGACTCCATGGAATGCGTGGAACATCTAGGAAAAACAGCTGCTTATCATTTGATTAACTGATTAAGAAGATTGGAAATATTGATTTGTGCATAAGAGTTCATTATCACTTGCAAATAAAGATATAAACATAGTATGTAAGATGAATATATGTATTGTCTTTTTTGGATGGGCCTTTTAATATATAATTTCTTCTGCTTATTTAGCTTTTCGAGACCAGCCACACCAAGGACACACGAATACTGGAACAGTCTGAGTGGCATCTGTATTAATGAACTAAAGGACATGCTTAGGAGCATTTGGATATTGCTTTTCTGGGAGTGTTTTTGGACAAGTTTTTCTAAAGTCAGTTTGACAGTCACTCTTTGATTCTAAAAAGTTCCTCCTACTCACATCAAATTTGCACTCACACACTGTCAGGATGAATTAAGCGTCAGAAAAAGGTGCAAAGACTAGAGTTGGTACTTAAATCATGAAAGTATAATATTTAGGTGCAAGTATTTTGTCACATCCAAAAGGAAGTGGGAAACAGGACCATGACATTTTGCTAACATATCATAAAAGAGATTGATGGCACAATAAGGTGACAGTACAACTACATGCAGTATACGTGCTTGCGTCCTTCTCCGTGGATTACTAGGCTGACTTATGCATTGTCACCAAGAAATATTTACTGGATATCCACAAGGCACCTGGTACAATGATGTGAGTTCATACAGCAGGAATGTACCTTATCCATTTCTCAATACACTTTTGAAACTACCTGGTTAATATCTATTTTAGAATTGCTCCAATGGAAAGCCAATTTGTACGTTAATTCCACACACTCATTTGGTTTAGTGCAGTGCCATTTAGATGAAATGACAAGGAGAAAGGAGACAAGAATGCAGAAAAACATGTATCTACCTCCTTCAGGTAGGCAGAAAAGTGACATATGACAAGGGCTCCTGCTATGTCAGCACTTTAGCTGACAGTCACCTAAAATGAGAGCTTTTTTCTTTAAAATAAACCATATACAAGTGGTTCTAATTCACTTTTCCTGAAGGTGGGGAAACCTAAGAGCACCCACACATAGTGAGTGATTTCTATAAAAGGAAATTCTCATTTAAATCACATCAGTATTTGCTCTTGTCCCAACCATTGTACAAGATAATTGAGTTATTCAACTTGCAGCTGGGTTGTTTTAGTTGTTCTTTCCATCATTCATTATTGAATGATACTTAACTCCTGTAACAGTAATTTAAACACAAATTCTATCTTTGCTTTACACTGAGCTGAGCCTAGTTGCTTCATGACGAGTATATCACCTAGCACTTTAATCAGTGTTGTCGTACAGCTGAAAACTGTAAACATCACTATGCTCTGCTACATATGTCACTTTTGTTTTCTACAGTAACTGTTACATTAGACTGGCATACAAGAAAGAAACTATGGAGTGCTTTGTTTGAGCTGGCTTGAATTAGACATTAACATCAGTACTCCCTCCCTGAATGCTGAAGAGTGTGTATGAATAGGATAACCATGACACACTTTAAAACCAGAAACCAAACCTACTGCTGTAGAGTTTATTCTGACTTAGAGCGACCCTATAGGGCAGAGCATAACTGCTCCGTGAACTTTCCAAGGAACACCTGGCAAATTAGAACTGCCAACCTCATGGTCACCAGAGTTTCCTGACACACTTTAGGGAAAACAAAATCAAGAGAATAACTGAACCTTTATGCAGTTCCGATTATAGTGGCAAAGGTTTTAGTGGTTGTGTCAAAGTAAAATATGGGAAACAAGTCTTCCTTTATAGACTATTCATTAGAAGGAAGAGATTCTTCCCTCTCTTTAAAAAACCCATTGTCATCGAGTTATTTCTGACTCATAGCATCCCTCTCTTTAGGAAATCCTATTAGAGGGATAGAGCACTAGACTGAACCCAGGCATTTTTTTCCCACTGTATTTGTACCAAGCCAGATTGATGAAATGTAAATTTTTCATTATTAATTCAGAGAAGGTTAGTGATAGTGATGAAACTGTGAGTGGCAACTCACTAATTAGTATCTATTAGGAAGGAAGAGTGATAGACTAATAATAGAATGATTTAAAAAAATTGCTATGTATTGACAAAGGCTAACATTAATATTATCAAAGGATAAATTTTGCTATGTTTACAATTTCATATTTTTGTCCTGATTATATTTTCTTTATGAAGCAATAACTCATAAAGTCATTTTTAATATTATTTTTTTCCTTGGGATTTAAAAATTTATTCTTACTTCTTGAAATAGGAAAAGATAACAATATCTCCAGAAGCGTCCAAGAGCCTCTGAAATGAGAATAACAGGTCTGTCATTCAATTAAATAAAACATAAAGTTCAGAAAATTAATAGGCCATTCAACTCTTCCATTTGAAAAATGCATTGAGATGTCATTCATTAAATTATGACTGTAAGAATTTATTCAAAGAGTACCTTTCTGAAAAATTACATGGCTGTTGGTTGCATATACATATCTTTTCTACCAGTGTAATTTACATTGATTAAAAGCAGGTACTGCTCATGCTTCTGAATTTTAATGATTTTGGAAGCCAAAGCCTAATTTCCTTAGAAATACAATTTTAGGTCAAATGCAGGTTAAGTAGGAATCCTAGTTACTATTCTTCACACATCCCTAAAACAAACAAAAACTCACAAATTTCATTCAGCAGATCAGGTTACACCCACCCATTTCAATGAGTCAGAAAAATGTCCTATCCAAAGGGAAGTGGCAGGTACACACCCACAGGGAACAACGAAAGGATGAAGTGAACATGTAAACTTTTCTTCATGCTTGCAGGGCTTTATGTTTGATTCATGGATGATCCTCTTACGTTCAAAAACAAGCAAAAGATCCTTGAAACGGAAATATAAAATATCTAAAGTCAACTCAACTTGTTAAAGTAAATACAGCCAGTTGCTTTGGAGTTGATTTCAACTCATGGTGACCCCTATGTGTGTCAGAGTGGAATTGCACTCCATAGGGTTTACGATACCTGTTTTTTCAAAAGTAGATCTTTAGCCCCTTCTTTCTCCTTTGTGCTAGCCTGTAAGATCCACTGAAACCTGTTCAGCATCACAGCAACACCGAAGCCTCCAATGACAGACAAATAATGACTGCAATTAGGTGCATCGGTGAGAAACTGAACCAAGGTCTCCCTCACAGAAAGTGTCTATCACTGAACTACCACTGAAGATGTATATAGTTTTTTCATTGTGTTTGAAGTGAAAGTTTACAGTTTGAGTGAGTGTCTCATACAATAATGCACACACTTTGTTATGTGACCCTAGCTGCTCTCCCGACACTGAAGGTGACAGCACACTCCTCTTCTCCACCTGGCATTTCCCATGTCCATTTAACCAACTCCTGTTTCCCTCTGCTGTCTTATCTTGCCTCCAGGTAGGATCTGCATGGTTAGTCTCCTGTATCTACTTAAGCCAAGAAGCATACTCTTCATCAGTATCATTTCACATCTTATATACCAGTTCCATCTTTGAGGAGTTGGCTTCAGGAATGGTTTCAGCTCTGGACTAACAGAGTCTGGGTGCCACATCTTCCAGGAACCCTTCAGTCTGTCAGACCACCAAGTCTGGCCGTTTTAATAGAGTTTGAGTTCTGCACCCCATTTTTCTCTGGCTACACCAGGGACTGTTTGTTATGTTCCCTGTTAGGGCAGTCATTGGTGGTAGCCAGGCATGACCCAGTTCTTCTAATTGCATGCTGTTGTAGTCTTTGGTTTATGTGGCCCTTTCTTTCTCCTGGGCTCATATTTTCCTTATGCTTTTGATGTTCTTCATTCTCTTTTACTCCAGGTTCGTTGGAGTCAATAGATGTTTCTTAGATGGCCATTTGCTCACTTTTAAAGCCCAAGACACTGTTTGCTAAAGTGGGATGCACAAGATGTCCCTGAAACCATGATCCCCAGACCCCTACCACTCTGTCCCTTAACGTGTTTTTGTTGTATTTGGAAACTTCTTAGCTTTGGGTTTAGTCCAGTTGTGCTGACCCTCCCTTCACCTTTCCTAATTCCTATCTACTGTCTCATCAGTGAGTACCCCTCTCTGTCCCGCTCCACACTTGTAACCATCCAAGACTGTTTTCTTCTGTGTTTAAACCTTTCCTTGAGTCCTTATAATGGTGATGTCATGAGATGTTTGTCCTTTGGCAACTTACTAGTTTCACTCAAAATAATGCCTTCCAGATTATTCTATGCCATGAGATGCTTCTAAAATTTGTCTTTGTTCTTTAGCATTGTGTAGGATTCCATATGTGACTAGATCATAGTTTATCTATTCATCCGTTGATAGGCACCTAGGCTGATTCCATCCTTCTACAGTTGTAGACACCAGTGAACACTGGTGTGAATGTATCTATTTGTGTGGCAGCTCTTATTTCTCCAGGATATGTTGCTGGATCCAATGGTATTTCTGTTTCTAACTTTTTAAGAAAATGACAAGTTAATTTCCAAAGTGGTTGTACCATTTTACAGGTATACAGAATGTAAGTATCCCAGTCTCTCCAAGATGTGTTATTTTGCGGTTTTTGGATTAATGCCAGCCTTGTTGGAGTAAGATGGTATCTCACTGTAGTCTGGATTTGGCTTTGTCTAATGGTTAATGGTTATGATCATTTTCATATGTATATATTAGCCACCTGAATGTCTTCTTTGGTGAAATGCCTGTACTTATCCCCATTTTTTCACGGGGTTATTTGTCTTCTTGTTTATAGATTTTAGAGATTAGATACTGATCAGATTTGCCATAGTCAATTTTTTTTTTTTTACCAGTCTGTAGATTTTTATTTTTATTTTATTTTTTTTTTTACTGTTTTGGTGAAGTCTCTGCATAAACCCAAGTGTTTGTTTTTTAGGAGCTCAGAGTTATCTATATTTTCTTCTGGTGTTTGTACATTATTAGTAATGTTTTATATTTTGTTTATGTCATATATTAGAGCTCCTGGCATTGTCCCTATTTTTTAATCCATGACTTTTATTATTTTAGATTTGATATTTACGTCTTAGATCCGTTTTGAGTAAGTTTTCATGCATGGTATGAGATATAGATCTTGTTTTTCTTTTTTTGCATATGGATATCCAGTTATTCCAACACTGTTAAACAGATGGTCTTTTCCCCAGTTTATGAAGTTTGGGCCTTTGTCAAATATCACCTGCTCACAAGTGGATGATTTTACATCTGGATTTTAAATTCTGATCTATCACTCTATGTATCTACTGTTGTACCAGTATTAGACTGTAGCAATATAATAGGTTGTGAAGCCAGGTGTAAATCACCATTAAATCTTTTAAATAGTTTATTTAAAAGCTCATTTTCTGTATACTCTAAGCTTTTCATCGTGCTAAGGTACAATAATAGGACTGAGAATCCTTACACTTCAGACTCAATCTCTGAATATTATTTGGTTGTATTTTGTCCAATTTTGTTTTCAGTATGAAAGACAATGTGACACAGAGGAAAATTTCATTCAGGCTTTAGATTGAACACATTGAAATGTGAATCCTACCTCTTTAAGTAATTTCGTAGCTTTGGTTAGTCGTCTTCTAGCCCCTCAGTTTCCTCAAACTTTGCCATTTTACTCATAGTACGACTTTAGCACCGATATCATTCCACCTAGGAGAGGAAAAGTTATTAATTTTTGGCACAGAAAACTCTGAATAAATAGTAGTTACAAAGAAATAACAAGATCTATATATGACAATTTTAGTTGCTTATGTTTGGGAAAAAGAATAAGTTATTTCAAATTCTCAAAACATTTTCTAATACAAGACTCCCAATATGTGTGTAAAAGTTGTTTCATGTGTCTGTGAAACAGTATACCTAGTTAAATTATACCAATGAACCCTAAAGCGGAAACTATTTAATTAAATTCAGAATCTAGAAATATATTATGATGTTATTTATAATAAACAAAGTGGTGAAAATGTTACAAGAACCTTTAAATGTATTTGAAACAGAATTCTTAACAACTGAAGCCCCTACGATTCCCTTTTGTTATTGAGTGTTAATTTAGAATTGCAAATATGTTTTGTTGTCACTCTTATAATCTCCATTTTTTATTTTTCTTTAATGGGATTGGAGAATCACACCTTTACTGCCTAACTTGCTTATCTTGAAACTGCACAGATTTCCAAAGTTAGTAGACCACCACTGCATGACTGCAAACTTACTTCTTTCATACTAATGAATTTGTCACTATTGTAGTAATACCTTTACATCAGTAACACACTTTTCACTTCCAGTACCCACGCCCATCCATAATACCTCTGTCTCCCAAAGTACATCTCTATTCCAAGATTATTAAAACTGAAAATAATCCAGGAGAGTTCTGATGTTCCAAATGTCAGTTATTACTCTGTTCGTCATTGCATTTGGTTATTCACGACAGACTTGTCTTTGATACGCTTTTTGACTTGGCTTGGCCTAATTATTATTTAAGCTGTCATTAAGAGATGCCTTTACCCATTTCACCTTGTCATTCATGTGTTGCAGTACCCTTTGAATCCCCAAACAAAAGTAAGTCATTGTCAGATAAATTTATCCTACATTTGAGTGGAGAGTAAGAGTTCAGGAGAGTCTCCCAACAGACTGTCTTTTCCACACTGTGTGATCTGTTCTTCATCTTAACAGTATTGCCTTCATACATTTCTCCTGGTACATTCTTGCCCACTTTATTTCTCTCATTTTGTTCTTCTTTAAAATAAAAATAAAAACTTCACCCTCTTTATCTGTGTAAGTAGAAAATAATAAGCATATGATCAGATGTTGAGATGAAACCCGGGTTTCCAAGGGAAGAAGGTGATGAACTAAAATTTAACTACTTTAAATGTCTGCTGGGACTTTGTTCATTTAAATTCCCTGTGGAGGTGTTGATGAAGAAAAAGAGCATTATCACGCATCATGGCCTGACCCTACGAGAATAAACATCAGAGGAAACACAAGCATCAATATTAGTGGATTTCTTTTTTTCATCTGAGATGGAAGAGAGACATAACACAGAAAAGGAAAGGGAGAGAAAGTGGAGGCAGAGAGAGTCTATGTGTTTACTGACTATGTCAGACAGCTAGTGGTGTGATGATAAGAGCTTGACTGGTAACAAAGCAGTTGGCAGCTGGAACTCGTCAACTGCCCCATGAGAAGAAAGACATGGCAGTCTCCTCCAGGAAAGATTGCAAACAAGGAACCACCAAGGGACCTTTTTGCTCTGTTATACAGGTGATTACGTAACATGAAGGATGAGGAAAAAAAGTCAGTGATTTTGTGTCCAAGGACATTTTAAGATTGAGTTTATCTAGTGTTCACTTTGAAAATTATCTGCACTATTTATTTAATTGTTCCTTCTTGCCTACCAAAATTTCCACTATAATTTATTACGCTCAGTGCATTGTGTGAATGAAGGCTATGGAAGAACTTCAGATTCGCGTCTAAGTCAGTGAGGTATACACTCACAGTAAATCCAAAAGAAGGAGAGCTAAAAGTAACCATGAGACTATAAGCTCCTTAGAAATCTTCCAGATGGTTTTGAACTTCCACTGGGCAGTTTTAATTAAATCAATTTTTCTTCTTTCATTCAACACTCTGCTCTCTATTCAAAATCTAAATTAAGGGTCAGCTTCCTATGAAGGATTTTCTATGACTGGCCATGTTAGACAAACGTATTGACCTTGTACCAGTAATTGCTTAGTTAATGTTCAATTTCGCTTGCACGCTAGACATAGCATTATATCAGCTACCCACTGTTGCATAATAAAATACTTCAAAATTTAGTGGCTTAAAACATAAGCATTTGTTATCTCACAGTTTTTGTTGGTCATGACTTAACTCAGACACTCTTGTTCAAGACTTTTCCTGAAGCTGAAGTTAAGCTTTCACAAGGGCTGCAGTCTTGTCTGCAGCCTCAAGTGGTGGAATTTTTTCCCCAAAATTCTATTGCTTTGTTGTTTGAAGAATTCACTTTCTCATAAGTTGTTAAACTGAGGCCCTCATTGACTGTCACCTGTCACCTAGTACCTGTTTTGGAAAGTTTTGAATATGGCAGCTGGCTTCTCGCAGTGCAAGCTAGTGAGAGCACAGGAGAGAACATCCAAGACAGAAGTCAAATTCTTTTTGTAAGCAAATCTCATAAGTGACATCCCATCTCTTTTGTCAGGGTCTATATTTTAGAAATAGGTCACTAATTTCAGCTCACATTCAAGTAGATGTATCAAATAAGGTCATGAACATCAGGCACCAGGAGGGTGACATCACCAGAGATCAACTTAGAGACTGCAACCATGCCGAAGAATATTGGAAATGTGTTTGCATTGGTTATAATGTGCCCTCAATGATTAGCATTTAGTGGAAAAAATAAAACCTATTAAAATAAAGCAAATGGATGTGATTTACCATAGTAACAATCAGAACACTGTTTTTAAATATAAGAAAGTAAGCTATTGCTTAAGTGTCACATGATTTCATAACTGGTAACCACATAATTATCAAAATTATACCAAAACAATGGCAATTGAAAAAATGATTTATCTTACAAAAATAAATTGATAATATTTTTAATTCTAATGAATTTTCTTTCAGTTATATAAAATAAGATTCAGAAAGATACTGTAACATTACACAGTCCTTCCAGCCTAAAAGGGTGATACCATGTTTAATACAAATTTAATAATTGTATCTTTACTGTATGGCTGTATGCAAGGTCTGTCTACAAAATACATCATTAAAGCATGTTTCTTTTGAACTGACATGTGCTTGGCCAAATTAATTCCTATTTTAGCAAGCACTTGTCTTTCCAGGTGTTACTTTCACATATAAAACAGAATAACCTGTATTTATGACTTATTTCAATCTACCCTACAATGGATGATGAAGTAAAAAAGATGCGATTGGTGACAGAGCCTGTGTGGGGATATTGTTAGGCCAACAATACGGGATATGGAATTTAAAAAAAAAATAATTTTTAGTGCAGAGTATCAAATACAGAAGTTATGATACCACCTAAGAGAAAGTTTAACAAGCAATACATTTATGATCAATTCCTAAAGAAACTGAGTCATTTTTGTTGTCATGCCCACTAAATTGTATTTTAATTGTTTATTTTCCTATCTTTCTTCTGCACTCAGCTGTACATTTCTGGCTGCTTAGTGTCATGGATTTAACTGTGTCCCCCAAATATGTGTTACCTTGGGTGTGATCTGAAATAATTCTTCTCCATTTTGTGATGTGTTGTAAATTATGACAATGTGTTAATGAGGCACAATTAGGTTACATTACTCGATGGCACTTGGCTTAATGAGGATTAGGTTAAATTTCTTAATGTTAATGAGTCAGGACTAGGGTGGGATGAAACACCCTTACTCAGGTCACAATCCTGATCCTGATCCTATGTAAGGGATAGTTCCCTGAGGTGTGGCCTGAATCACCTTTTATCTTACAAGAGTTAAAAGGAGAGAGAAGCAAGTAGAGAGGGAGGGAACTCACCACTGTCAACAAAGAAGAACGGGGAGTGGATCTTGTCCTATCTGCCCTGGGTCCCTGTGCTGAGAATCTCCTAGACTTGGGGGAAGATTGATGCCAAGACACATGGAGATCTCCAAGGAAAGGCAGGCCCACAGATGTTGAAAATAGACAGTGATCTTCTCTCAAAACTGACAGAAAGACAAGGACTTCCCCTAGAATTTATGTTCTGCATTTGGATGTCTAGCTGCCTCCTAAACTGTAAATTTATCTTTGGGGTGTTTCTATTATAGCAGCTCTAGATAACTAAGATAATTGGTAGTAGTATAAGGCCCATAATAAATTCTCAACAAATATGTATAGGCAAAAAAGTCAATGAACTTTTCATACTCATATTTATGAATGTTAAAAATGACAACATTTTATTCTGAAATATACACTTTCTACAACATGCATTTTCCTAATGTGGTACATAATTTGACTGTTATATCTTCTTGGAGTACTAAACTCTTTATCATCATATAATGTAACACTTTATCTCTGATAATCTTCCTCGTTCTGAAGTCTGCTTTGTCTGAAAGTAATATAGCTACCCCAGATTTCTTTTAATTAGTGTTTACATGATATCTCAATCAGGATTCCTTAGAGAAAAAAAAAATAGAGATACATATACATATATATTTTGTTTTGTTATATTTAAGGTCCTCATGAGTTTAAGACAACTCAGTGGCAACTAACAATGACAGATACAAGTATACTAGTACATAGACATATAGACAAGTCAAAGATCAGTGACACATACTCTATTTTAAAATAAAATCAGGAGAGATTTCTTGAAAGTAAAGAAAGCTTTAGTCAGGGACATGTTAAATCTCACAAAGTAAAAGCCAGCATCCTGAAAAGCAGTTGTCACAAAATTGTGCCCTATGAAAAGGACATACTTATGGGGTTGAATCAAGAACTTAGCTCAGTATGTTCTGATTAGTAAGGAAGAAATCAGAAAAGTGGAAGGTAGGCTATCTTAAAGTAAGGCTTTCAGATTGGTTAACAGAGCATCTGTGGGTTAAGGGGATTGGATATACCCATATACTTATGGAAGTATCTATCCTCAAGGGAGTCACAAGATGACTGATGGGAACCAGAGTTTGCTAGCTTTGCTTAGCCAAAAGCCCAAGATTGTATGCCCAATTGGTACTTGCCTATCAATCTATCTGTCTGTCTACTACCAATTACCTGCTTATGAATTTTCTATTTTCAAAGATTTTACAGAATAGTAAATATTTTACACAGACAAACCTACACAGTGCAATAAATATAATAGGACACAACTTATGCCAAGAGATTAGAGAGGGTAGATACATGGCTTAACTGTTTGGAGAAAATTTTAGAGCAAGTCTTTTACAGTTATACAAAAGACAAGTAATTTGGAATAAGACTAGAGACAAAGCAAAACACAGACTTTTCAGCAGTCCGTGTAGTAGAAAAGATCTTTGGCCCAAGAAGTGATACATTCCCAATCTGGGACACATGTAACACAACAGGCTTCAGAGAAAACCAGAGATGGAATCTCAGAACTTGTGATTAATTAAAAGTGTTGTTTAGGGAGAAGAGGAAATTAAATGCTATCTTCCACTTGTTTGTCAGTATTGAATGGGGAGGGTTGATTGTTGTATCATTAACTCACTCAGAAACTACAAATAGAGGGTCAGATTTTAGGGAATAAACTTCAATTATTTAGCATTCTCAGAATATTTATTGCAAAAAGATTTTATATGTGACATTTTGTTGAGTCTCAAATCTATAAAGGATGTCTTAGTTATCTAGTGATACTATTAAAAAAATCACAAATTGATGGTTTTAACAAACAGAAGTTTATTCTTTCACAGTTAGGAGGCTAGACGTCAGAATTTAAAGTGCCAGCTCCAGAGAAAGACTTTCTATCTTTGTCGGCTCTGGGAAATGCCCTTGTCATCAATCTTATGCTGCTCTAGAAACTCCTCAGTGCAGGGTATCCGAATCCAAATGATGTACTCTCCTTCTAGCTTTTCATTCTTGGTGGCCTGAGGTCCCCTTCCTCTATGTTTATTTTCTCTGTTATACTCAAAAGAAATTGACTCAAAATACAACCTCATCTTGTAGATTGTCTTGTTTCATTAACATAACTTCGTCTAATGCTGTCTCGTTAGCATCAAGAGGTTAAGATAATCACATCAGATTCCAAATGATAGACAACCATATGATACTGAAAATCATGGCTTAGTAAAGTTGACACACATTAAGAGGGGACATAATGCATTCCATAATATTCTGTCTTTTGGCCTCCCAAAATTGGTATCTTACTACCTGTAAAACATATTCACTCTATCCTATCCCAAAACTCTTAAATCAACTAAAAATACCAAATCCATCTTAGGACAAAATTCTTCTTCATCTTTGAAATCTAGAATATAATTTATTGGCTTCCAAAGTTCACTGGTAGAACAATCACAAGGTAGACATCTCTATTAAAAAATGAGAGAAATTGGAGGGGAAGAAGGAATAACAGGCACCAAGCGAGTCAGTAGATCACATTACATTAACTCCCAAAGCTTAAAAGTAGTCTTATATTATGTGAGACCACCTGGGCAATGGCCTTTCCCTTCAGACTGAGTGCTGGCCATACTTTAGATTTTAGGTAGAGGTCCCATGATCCTAGGCCCACTGGAACCACTCCTCTGCTCACTTGTATTTTGGTGGCCCCATCCTCCTCTTCCATCTGAGCAGTGAGCCTAACCTCTCTTGGCTCTGGCAGGCCCTTTTCTGCCCCTTGGGCACAGTAGTCCTGCCCCCTAGCTTTGAGCAGTTGCCCCATCCCACTGACATTCATGACAGGCAGTCCCATACTCTGGAACCGAGCTGGTGATGATCTGACACTTTGAAACCAATGAGACTATGCCTACACCATTTGAAATCCCAGAGACCATGGCTCCATCCTTTGAGACCCCAGAGGTTGGAGTCCTATTCTTTGAGACTGAAGAAGCTCTACATCTCTGTTGCTTGTCTTCCTTGTTCCTTAGCTTCTGCTTTCTAATACCCTGTGCTTTTGATCTTTGCCTCCTGCATCCACCCATCTTGGACAAGTGTTCAAAGCTCTTTAGCTTCACCAATAAGTACCCTGAAGCATCCCACTCTGCCAGTAAACTTCAACAGGAAGGCACTCAGCTCTCTGCCGTGAGGATCGACAAGCCTACCTCCACTGATAGCTCACTTGTAGTCATCCACACCACCAGGAAGCCTCTTGCACAAAGACACTTAGCTGTCTCACTGCCTGAATTGGTTCCAGCACTGTCTTGTACCAGTCTCCAGGTTCTGCTGCTGCTGTTCTCTGCTGCTACATCTTGCTGCCTTCTCCAACTCCAGTGCCACATCTATCCTAGCTTTCTTCTGAGTCCTCACCAGAATTGTCTTTTATGTCCATCACTGCACAGTCTCTTCAAAGAAATTTGGGCTTTATACATTCACAGTTTCAAACCTGCTTCATATTTTGAGTATCTGTTAGAGCAGCAATCTGTGCTTCCAGTACCAAATTCTGTCTTAGTTGTCTAGTACTGCTCTAACAGAAATACCCAAAGTGTATGTCTATAACAAACAGAAGTCTATTCTCTCACAGTCAAGGAGGCTGGAAGTGAAGTGAACAACATAGCTGTTTTCTTCTAGAAGCTGCAAATACATTATATATGCAAAATAATATGAATTGTGCTATAATAATTATTTTTCACACATAATACTGTCAGCTAACATCAACCTCCCTGAACCACCCCCCCAAAAAACCATTGCCATGGAGTTGATTCTGACTCCTAGCGATCCTACAGAACAGAGTAGAGGAGTGTGTCTTAGAGTTTCCTAGGAACACCTGGTGGATATGAACTGCTGACCTTTTGGATAGCAGCTGTAGCATTTAACCACCACACCACCAGGGTTTCCTAGCTAATGCTAAGTAGTCTTGAATATGTTAATTCATTTAAGCCTCATAAATAACTTATAAGGTAAGCACTATTATTTCTTATTTTACAGCTGAGGTGCCAGGAGAGTACAGAGACTAAGTCATCAAATGTAACACAACTAGTGAGTGACAGACTCAGAACTACAACCTAGGAAGTTTGCACCAGACTTCATCCTGTTAATAACGAAGTTAGTAGGCTAAGGTGAAATGCAAACTATCACCACGGTATGTTCAGAACGCCGTGGTAGCTCAAATAGGAGAGCATCCGACTGCCTTGAAGAGAACTCCTGAGGAGGCAAAGTCAGGCATTATTTTTGTAAACATTAGCATAAAGGAGTGCATGTTAAAATTGTCGTGAGGCACTGTCAAGCTGATCCTGACTTATGGCGACCTCCTGCATAAGGAGAGAAAAATGACAAAGTAGACCACTCCAAACACCAGTCACTCCAGAGAAACATCAAGAAGCTAGCAGAAATATCAGAATGCTGGAAAATAATCAAAATACTACTTCAACTAAACAAATACTTAATCAAGCAATAGGTAACCTCAAAGGATAGGAAAGCTTTGTGACGTTTTTACTTAGCCTTTGTTCCACCCCCACCCTGCCCCAGCTTGGCAGCAGTCTTCAAGAGGGTATTCCACAATTGCAGTGTGGGATTCTGGTTGTCCATTCCAGTGAGATAGTAGCAGCAGATCTTATTTGTGGAGTATTTTTTTCTGTTCTAATCTCTCTGCAGCTGCTAAAAAACTTGCAAAGCACTTGTTTCTGTTTCTCAACTTTGGTAGCAGAGCAAAGTGATAAAGCAGCATGCATTGCTCAAAAATATGATAAAGTGACTACAAAATCTGCTTCTAGCTAGAGAAAATCTTATTATTGATACATACAATTAAAAAAAAAACAACCTCAACACCGAATCCATTGCTGTCAAGTTGACTCCATCTCATGGCAAAGTAAGACAAAGTAAAACTGCTCTGTAGGGTTTCCACAGCTAAAATATTTATAGAAGTAGACTGCCATATCATTCTCTTATCAAACAGGGCTGGTGGGTTCAAACTCTCACCCTTTTGGTTAGCAGTCAAGAGCTTAATTGTTGTACCACCAAGGTTCTTGATACATAAAATGTTGGTGTTGTTAGATACCTCTGAGTTGGTTCCAACTCACAGGGACTCTGTGAACAACAGAAAGAAACATTGCCAGCCATGTGTCATCCCCGCAATAACCTAAATTCTAGAAGGAAAAGTTGAGGAGTGATTTTCCTTGGGAAGTTGGGACATTCAAGATTTCCCTATGTACTGAGGAATTTAGAAAATTATACACATGTTTAGGACACATGCTCAGAAAAGAACTGAGGAGACCCCAAGGTTTTACCAGTAGCTGATCTCTAGGCTCAGCGTAAGCAGAAAACAATGACCTTGGGTAAGTGTTAACGAAGTACTCTAGCACAGCTCTCATCCACAGAGACTGGAAGAGATTACTTCCTTCCTTCCTTTCTTTTTTTTTTTTCAGATTCTGATGCTCAAGGAAATGCCTGTCGAAACACTAGCTGAACACAAGGTAGGAGACAAAAACTTCAGTGACCACACATGACAAGGAGTACAGTCCTTGCAAAAAGATTTTGAAAAATTCGCTAAACAGATGATTGCTGCCTTCAGCAGTCAAGAACAGTGAAGCCTTTAGAAAGGGAAGAATCTGACTTTCAGAGTTAACACATTATGGCTTTCCATTGTCCAGTTTACATCTAAAAATCAGTTTACTCCTAAAAGTCACAAAGTATGCAAGGAAACATGCAAATATGCATTTGAGTGAAAAAAAGCAGAACTTGGAATTATCACGTAAGTAGCTATTTTACTCCTAAGAATATTCCTGAAACAATTGTCAACAGGTACCCAGATAGGTACATGGAGACCATGTTTGCAGCAACTAGAATTCTTCCTAGGAATGTAAGCAGTGTTACTTGTCTGTACTCTATTTTGAATGTGACTATTCACAACAGGCGAAAAGCAGAAACAAATGTCTATTAACTGATGAAGACATAAATTGTTGTATGGAATATTATTCATCTATAAAGAAAAATAAAGTACTGATGCATGTTAAATTGTAGATATACCTGAAAAACATATGGTAAATGAAAAAAGCCAGGCACAGAGGCTAACACATTATCTGATCCCACCCTTGGGAACTAACTACAGCAGAACTGACAGAATGCAAATTGATGGTTGCTTGAGGCTAGGTGTAGGAATGGGGAGCAATTGCTTAACGTGTAAAGGATTGTCTTAGTCATCTATTGCTGCTATAACAGAAATATCGCAAATGGATGCCTTTGAAAAGAGAAATTCGTTTTGTTACAGTCCAGTAGACTGCAAGCCCAATTCAGGACATCAACTCCAGGGGAAGTCTTTCTCTATTGGTCCTGGAGGAAGGTCCTTTTCATCAATCTTCCCAAGGACTGTTTGCTTCAGAGGTGCAAAGACCCTTGGTGCTCTCCAAAGGGTGTGTCCTGCTCTCTGCACTGTTTCTTGATGGTAGGGAGTTTTCCCAATCTGTTAGCCTCCCTTTCTTTTATATTCCAAAAGATTGTGTCGAGGCACAGTGCAGTATTACACACTGAGCTCTGCCCCACCAACAAAACTGGCACCCATCCTCACTTATTAATATCATCGAGGCAGGGTTTACAACACAGGGGAACATCACCTAATACCAGGAACCACAGCCTAGCCAAAAGTCTGCACATAATTTTGGGGGGACACAGTTCAGTCTATGACAGGGTGTTACTTTAGGATGATGGAAACATCTTGGAACTGGAGAAAGGTAATAATGGTGGTTACAATCATGTTATGTGAATTTCCCTCAACTTATTTTTTAAAATTACAGGGAAAGGATAAAAAGTTCTTATAAAGATATACAAATTATCTAAGTAGTTTTCCTAAATTATCAAAATATTATAATCAAAATCTTCATATGAAGCAAATGTAATTCTTTATCTTTTCTAACAGGCATACACAGAAAGGGAATGCAACTTCCATTACCAGTGACATATGGGGATTCTAGGCTCTGAGACAGACATGTGCCGTGATTAGGACAAAATTTTTAAGAATACACATATCTCAATAACTGAAAATGAGGATGTAAAGTAGTGCACACAACATGTTCTTTCAACGGAGAGCATGCTGGAGAGCAGGAGCATGAGAAGATACATGCGCCTGGACCCTCAGCCTGTCATCCACATAAATCTACAGTGTGGCAGAGAATTAGTTTCGTTATTAGTGGTATGCCCTAACCACTAGCAATATCTTTGAGGCTTTTTTTAATGTTTTGGTATCCAATGAGGTAATTCTGTTGTATTGGATTACAGTACACTAAACGTTACACTTTTGTGCTCACATGGCTAATTGTAGCTTAGAAACAACTATGTTAGCAGTAGGTATTTCTTTGTTTTCTGTCAAATGCACAAATGGAAGTTTGTCTAATTCTTTTCCATGTCAACCCGGTGAGTATCTTCCAACAGAGTGGGGATTATATTAGAGTAGTCCTGGCTAGTTTCAGAAGGAAATGTTGGAGGTTGAGTTGCTAACAAAGTAACTGAATCAGTATGAGGTGGCCTCTCTACTAGAAGGATTGGCAAAGCAGTGGAAACCTGCTAAATAATCAGTCAAGCAACTTATTTAAACAAAGACTCAAGGAGAGGAGAAGCACTTAGTATAAAATAGATTTTGAAAGGTCAGAGAATGAAAGGGCTTACAAAATTAGTACTCAAGAGGAAATTAAGAGGAACAGTACCAATTCAAAAAGAAATCTGTATATAGTAGCCTGATTATCCCGGAACTGATTATTACATTTTATAATTGTTAAGCTGTTCCTTTTCTTACCACCACAGGATTGTCAAATGTACTGCTTATTAACATTTGAATGCAAGCATATGAAAACATAGTTAAGTAATAAATGGATAGCTAACCTGTTGTCGTTTGGAAATCACCACAGCATTCAAGTCCTACCCAGGTGCACAAGGTATGACTTTTGAAAGGAAGGAAATCATTGTTCCATTCATCATGGAAATAAACAGCAACCACATAGGTGTGTTGTTACTTTCCTAACCCAATTTAGCCCTTCGGCATGCCAGGCTCACTGATTAAAGACAGAGAAGAGCTATGGGACCCGTCACCAACAACCTTGTTATCAGGACTTATGTTGTAATAAAAATGAATGAATTTTGTTGCAAATACTCACTTATAAGCAAATAATAGTCATGCCTACTTTTCAAATTCAAAGTATTGTTGTGAACTCAGTGTCTATAAAATAACTTTTCAGGTAGATAGAATAGTAGTCTAGTGGCAGAGTCAACCATCCCCTAGTCAGGAACACACTGAGTCCCAGACTATGGAATCCATTGGAAGGGCACTAGATCATGAGTTTAGTTTGTCTATTATGCAATCTTTGGATTGGAAATCTCTTTATAATATTTTAGATAACATATATATTGCTACGTAACTGATCAGATTTTCTATCATCTTTGATTTTAAGTAACAAAGCTTATAGTGTAGTTTTAAATGGAGAAAATTAAGGATTGTAGAATCCTTTGAAAGGCAAATTTCTGATTAGAATCAATAAAATGCTAACTTTTTAAAGATTAATTTTAATTGAGATAATTTAAATATTAGACACCGATTTCTAGGACATAGATTACAGTTAATTTACACACAGTTAGGTATCTCACTTTTTATGCTGAAGTACATAAAATATTTAAAGAAAATATCACTGCTGGATTGGACTTACTGTTGATGGCAACCACCAGAGACTCTTTCAGAGACTTCTCTTTCTTGTGTGTTTATACTAGGTGGAAAAGGATAAGATCATGAAAATATAAGAGGCCTGGCATTGAGGACCTGGACATAAGATGTAAAACATCTCCATTCCAGGGCATTTCATTATCTAGAGAAATTCTGGTAATGATTTTTTAATACATCCATGCTAATGAATACCTATTTTAAAACTTCCCTTTAAAAATGGAATTTTAACAGTGGATGATTGTATTATGATTTACTGTATTGGAGGTATTGTTGTCAAGAGAAGTACTAGTAAAATAGTTATAGTTAGAATCGTCTACCAGCTTTGCTAGGTCATGATTCCAAGTATTGTATGATAGTCTGCCATTTGGTCATCTGATGTAATTTCCCTGTGTTCTGTAAACCCTATCACTAGGATGTAATAAGGTAGATCAGTGGCAGTTATACTGATGAGATCTACAAGATGAGATAGTGTTTTAAGCAGAAAGATATGGGAATCTCATGCCAACAAAAGAGCAGCACCAGGAGCAGAGTTAGTCCTTTGGAACAGGGGTGACTGTACTAGTGAAATTCCTCAGTTAGGGGGAGATTGGTGACAAGGACCTTGCTCCAGAGGCAACAGAGAAAGCCTTCCCTTGGAGATCAAGACCCTGCATTCGGACTCTTAGCCTAGTAGACTGTAAGAGAATAAATTTCTCCTTTTTGAAGTCATCCACTTGTGGTATTTTCTGTTACAGCAGCCCTAGTTGACCAACACAGGTAGGGTGACCACACAATTTATTTTCCACGTCCCAGCATTTGAAAGTGAATGTGGACTGTTAGTAATCATAATGCCAGGACAGCACAGTGCAAACTGAATCTGTATCAAGCAAAATGATGACATATAGCTATCTTAATTAAAGGTGTTCAGATAAAAGGAGGAGAAGTAAAAATTTTTACTTATGCTTTATAATCTGTTTCTGCATGCTGTCACGTAAATTTCAATCCATAGTGACCCTTAGGACAGAGTAGAACTGCCTGATAGTGTACCAAAGATTATAATCTTTATGGGAATAGATTGCCAGGTCTTTCTTCCTGTGGAGTAGCCAGTGGGTTTCAAACACTGATATTTTTCAATTAGCAGTTAGCAGTTATCCTAGTGGTACAAAGTGCTTAATTACTGTACCACCAGGGCTCCTTTGTAACATGGTGCTGTTGCTCTTAGATGCCACTGAGTCAGTTCCCACTGATAGTGACTCAATGTACAACAGCAAGAAATACTGCCAGATTCTCCACCACCCTCTTGATTATGACTACATTTGAGCTCATTGCTAAGCCATGGTGTCAGTCTATCACGTTGAGGGTCTCCCACTTTTTTGATGACCCTCTACTTTACCAAGCACAGTATCCTTCTCCAGGGGCTATTCCCTCCTGAGAACATGTCCAAGGTATGTGAGATGAAATCTTGCCATCTTTGCTTCTAAGTGGCATTTTGGATGTATTTCTTCGAACACAGATCTGTTTACTGTTCTGGCAGTCCATAGTATAATCAATTTTCTTCACCAAGCCCATAATTCAAAGGCATCAATTCTTCTTAGGTCTTTCTTATTCATTATTCAACTTTCACATGTATATGAGGTGACTGAAAATATCGTGGCATGAGTCAAGTGCACTTTTGTCCTCAAAATTATGTCAATTGTAACATATATATAAAGGAAATAATGCCTACATGAAAACAATCATAAAAACCATGACACAATGATCTTGAGAACAAATGAAAATAATCAACAACAATGAAATAATGAAACACAAATCAGTAAGTAGTATAGATGTTTAAATTTAATAGTAAATTAACACTGTAACAAAAATGGGGGCACTAAGATGGTAAAGTATTTTAAGGTTTCCTATGTGAGTCGGATCCGACTCAACGGCACTTGGCAATTGGCTTATGATTGCTTTAACAATAGAGGCCTCCCAAAACAAATGAATCAATTATGTATGACACTCTAGGATCCCCAAACATCAAAGGAGAAGTTGAGGAATCAGTGAGGGACAGAGAAGACAGAGTAGGTCCAGAAGTACCTAGTACTAGCTAGACCTGATGTGACAGAAAGACATCCCACAGGTAAGGAGAACTTGGTGAGAGAAGCAGTGCTTTTGGAAAGTGTCTTGTTAGTGGGAGAGACCTAGAAGTAGAGAACCTACTCAAGCCTCCAACTTAGTAAAAAGCAGTAATCATCAAAAGCTAAATGGCATGCATCTAACCCACTGCACATGGATCTAAATCTTTGCTTTGGGACAAACTTTTCTCCCTTTTTCTGTCACTTACCTTCCCTCCTGTACACTGAGCCTGGCTCTAGAGACTGAGGCTTACCTGGGCCAGAAATAGGACTCCTATGTGTGTCCTACCCATTCTCCTAGGATCAGAGAGAGAACAAATTCACAATTTAACAAACAAAAGAGAAAAATAGAAACAAACAAAAATTACTAGCTTCCTTAAACCAGGAAATCATGGCAGAAATAATTCCTGTGCCTAGACAATCACTGATGGCTGTCACCCCCCTGCCTTTGTCAGCATGTGCAGTCAGATAGCTGTGGTGACTGCCTACACAAATCCTCCTGGCCCATCTAGAATTGTATGGGAGGACCTGCATGACACAACAGATAACTGACAACCTGAGCATCTGAGCTGAACAGTACAAGAAATACAAATGGATGCCTGGGCCCACATACCTACTAACCATATGGTGACAGGATGTTATAGCCTCAAAGCTTCCAGTAAATAAACTAGCTAACACAGCCATTCTACTTTGGCATTTGAAAACAAAATAACAAGATAGAGCACACTAAATAATAAATTATCAATGGCTCACAGATAACAGTCAATATCAAATCACCTAAAGAGACAGAGATGGCATCTGAAAACTCCCAAAATGAAAAATTAAGAAATTTTCCAGATGATGAGAACTTCCTGGAATGACTAGTATTTAAAACTATATGCACAGATGATTCAACCTTAGAAAAACAATCAATATAATCCATCACATGAATAAAGCAAAAGACAAGAATCACTCAATTTTATCAACTGATGCAGAAAAGGCATTTAACAATGTCCAGTACCCATTCATGTTAAAAACTCTCAGCAAAATAGGAATAGAAAGGAAATTCCTCAACATAATAAAGGGCATTTATACAAAAGCAACAGCCAACATCATCCTAAGTGGAAACAGTCTGAAAGCATTCCCTTTGAGATTGGGAACTAGACAAGGATGCCCTTTATCACCACTTTTATTCAGCGTTGTCCTGGGAGTTCTAGCTAGAGCAGTAAGTCGGGGGGGGGGCAGGGAAGGACATCTAATTTGTTAAAGAAAAGTAAAAGTATCTCTGTTTGCAGGTGCTATGATCTTATACACAGAAAGCTCTAAAGAATCCACAAAGAAACTACTGAAACTAATAAAAGAATTCAGCAAAGTCTCAGAATACAAGACAACCATACAAAAATCAGCTGGATTCCTCTATACAAACAGAATGTCAAGAGGCAATCAACAAATCGATATCATCTACAATAGCCCACAAGAAGATAAAATAGTTAGAAATAAATCTTACCAGAGTTGTAAAATACCTATGCAAATGAAATTACGAGACACTACTGCAAGACACCAAAAGAGACCTACATAAGTGGAGAAAACTACCTTGTTCATGGATACGAAGACCCAACATTGTGAAAATGACTACTCCACTCAAAGTGATGTATAGATACAACACAGTCTCTAACTTCATATGGAAAGTGAAAAAACCTCAGATAAAGCATTACAGAAGAACAGCAATGTGGGAGTCCTCACACTAACTGACTAGAATCTACCATACTGCCACTATAGTCAAAATAGCCTGGTACTGATACAACAACAGATGCATAGATCATTTCAACAGAACTGAAAATCCAGACATAAAATCATTCATGTATGAGAAGCTAATATTTGACCAAGTTCCCAAATTCATAAACTGGAGAACAGTCTGTTTAACAAATGGTGTTGGTATAACTGGATATCTATCTGCAAAAAATGAAGATCCATATCTCACACAATGCACCAAACATAACTCAAAATGAATGAAAGACCTAAATCTAAAATCTAAAATGATAAAGATCACAGAAGCAAGAATAGCTACAATGCTGGAAGCTCTAAGACATGGCACAAACAGAATACAAAACATTACTAAAAATACACAAACATCAAGAGGAAACAGATAACTGGAAACTACTAAAAATCTAAAACTTATGCCCATTCCAAGGCTTTACCAACAAATAAGAAGGCAACCCACTGACGGGGGGAGGGGAGGAATTGGCTAAAATATATCTGATTAGTATCTGTCTGTAAAATCTACAGGATACTGCAAAACCTCATCAACAAACAGACCACACAATTAAAAAATGGGCAAAGTACATGAATAGGCATTTCACCAAAGATGATATTCAGGCAGTTAACAGACACATGAGAAAATGTTCATGATTATTAGCCTTTATAGAAAATCAAATTAAAACTACGAGAGATACCATCTCACCACAACAAGGCTTGCATTAATACAAAAAACATGAAATAATATATGTTGGAGTGGCTGTGGACAGGACTGGGTCACTTAAGCACTGCTGGAGAGAATGTAAAATGGTACAACCACTTTGGAAATTGATTTGACAGTTTCTTAAGAAGCTAAAAATAGAAATACTATATGAACCAGCAATTCTACTTTTTGAAATATATCCTAAAGAAATAAGAGGTACCACACAAACAGATACGTGCACACCAATATTCATAGCAACACTGTTCACAATATCATAAAGATTGAATCAACCTCTAGGTGCCCAACAGGATGAATGGATAAACAAACTGTGGTATATTCACATAATAAAATATTACAAACTGATAAAGAACAATGATAAATTTGGGAAACATCTCACAACACGGAAGAATCTAGAAGACATTATGCTGAGTGAAATCAATTGAAAAAGCACAATTATTGTATGAGACAACTATTACAGGGACTCGAGAAAGGAGCAAACAGCATTTGATGGTTATGAAGGTGGAAAGCAGTGAGGGGGCTATTTACCAATTTAATACTAGATGAGAATTATTTTAGGTAAAGAGAGGGAAAACACACAGTATAGGAGAAGTCAGCACAACTGGATTAAATCAAAAGCTAAGAAGTTTTCTAAATACAAATACTTCAGGGGACAGAAACAGGGGCAGGGGTCTGGAGATCATGGTTTCGGGGAACATGTCGGTCAATTGACATAACAAAGTTTATCAAGAAAATGTATCAGAGTGGTGGAGGCAAGATGGCGAACTAAACACACATCTGCCTAAATCCCTCTGGAAACCAAGACCTGATATAATCGTTAAACGGAGCCTTCTGGATATCTACTAGGGCCAGGGATGCAGCATAGGGCTGTTCATTTGGACTTCATACCACTGAATGCAAAACCTCCTCTTTTTCTCTGACCCCGCTCTCAGCGAGCACAGGCTTCCACAAACCGAAGGTAACTCACCATTTTGATTTTTTTCCTCTGTCTTGGCTGGTGGGCAGGGTTGGGACTTGACTAGCTACTGGTCTTGAACGCACTGCTGGTGAGACTGGCAAGCATAATTGCGAGGTTCTGAGAGCCTGTCTTTGTACTCTACACACCTGGGCTCCTCTGGCCTATCGGGAAACGGAGAAGCCCAGGCAGAGGCCCTGGCCTGATTTGGTTCCTAGACTGGGAGGTGGCTCCTGCTGGGGGTAGAGTGCTTTTCTAGCAGGGAGGTGGTATTTTACACACTGTCACCTTGGGCTGGGGCCCAGCGGCGGAGGTGGTGGACTCTGGACATTTTGGCGCTGTTGGCAAGCTGGCAAGCTTACATGGGATGCCATCTTGTTTTACTGGGAGGTGGATTCATCAATACGGAAGCCTCAGCAGGACCTAATTCCTGGGCTGAGAGGCAGTTCTTACCTAGAAGAGACTGCTTTTCTAACAGAAAAGCATAGTTCTACACAATATCACCCACAGCTGGGGCCCGACAGCAAAGGCCGGCAGGCCAGAAGCCTTTCTGTATTTTGAGCTAGTTTATCACATCAGGTGTTCAATATAGAGGTGCTTACTTAGCCAGCTGGGAAGAGGGATGTAGACACCTGAAAACTTGACTGACTTTGGGAGGTGCCAAATACTTTTTACTTCTCATCTTAAGACGGACTAGAGAAACAACTGTGGTGCATCTTTACGGCATCTCTCCTAGCCTCTATTGACCCACATGATGCCCCCAAAGCAGCAGACATTGGAGAGGACAGTAAGCCACAAGTCAGCAACGGTATCGGAAGCCCCCCAAAAGAAACCACCTCAGAACTTCCCAGATGAAGAAGCTTTTCTGAAGCTATCAGAAGGTGAATACAAAAGGATTATATATAGAGCCCTACGAGACCTTATAAAAACGCAGCAGAGCAAAACGAAAAATTAAGCAAACTGTTTGATCAGATGGAACATCAGTACTCTGAAATCCAACAGATCAAGAACAAAATCAAAGACATAGAAACTTCAATTCAAAGCCAAGAAAACAGAATGGAACAAATGGAAAAGAGAATTTCTGATTTGGAAGACAGAGCCACTGACTCCAGCATCTATGAGGACAAATCAGAAAAAAGAAACAAGAAAAATAAAGAAGCATGAAAAAGCATGTGGGACTCTATTAAGAAGAACCATCTATGATTAATTGGTGTTCTCGAACAGGGTGAGACACCTGAGAACACAGAGAGTATTGTGTCTGAGCTGCTGACAGAAAACTTCCCAGAAATTATGAAAGAGGAGAATATAGATATCCAAGATACATATCGAACACCACTCAATATAGATCTCAATAGAAAGATTTCAAGACATATTTTAATCAAGCTCAACAAAATGAAATATAAGCAGCAACTCTTAAACACAGCAAGACTCAAAGCAAAATTGTCAGATTTCTCAGCAGAAACAATCCTGGTGTGGACACAGTGGCATGACACATTCAAAGCCTTATAGGAGAAGAACTTCCAATCAAGAATTGTATATCCTGTAAAACTATCTTTCAAATATGAAAATGAAATTAAGACATTCACAGATAAACAGAAACTCAGAGATTTTGTAAAAACCAAACCACAGCTACAAGAAATACTGAAAGAATCTCTTGGTTTGGAAGAACAAAACCACTAACTTTGTATTTTAGAAGGACACATTATCCAAAATCCTACTCAGTTAGGGAAGGCTCCAAACATAATCAAACCTATAATAGTGAAAGAAACAATCCAATGATCATATCATGTAAAGTATGATATCATCATATTAAAAAGAGAGTTGTACTACAGTCATTATAGTCCTTCCAGATGGAGAGGAAATTGACAAGACTGGTAACAATCAAACTTGGGGTTATATATAGTTTATTAAGTGGGATCATAAGGGCAGCCATAAAGCATAATAAAGAAGCAAAATACTATGTCAAGAAATGTAATACAGGAATCTCAACACCAAAAAGCCAACCCTGATAAAGGTGAAGAACCAACTCACAAAGAAGAAGGTCACAGAACAGATTAATAAGAACAACAGAGAAAACATCAACACAAAAATAAACATATCACAATGGCAGCACTGAACACATACCTATCAATAATTACATTGAATGTGAATGGACTGAATGCTCCAGTAAGAGACATCGAGTGACATCTTGGATCAAAAGACATGACCCATCTATATGTTGTCTACAAGAAACTCACCTTGTAATTAAAGATAGGAACAAACTGAAAATCAAAGGATGGAAGAACACGTATCAAGCTAACAATGAACAAAGAACAGGTGTGGTAATTCTAATCTCAGATAATGTAAAATCCACCATTGTGGACAAGGATGGACACTATTGCTGAAAGGTTCAGTACACAAGCAGGACTTAACAATATTAAATATTTATGCACTTAATATTAGAGCACCTAAATATGTCACAGAAACATTGACTATACTCAAAAGGGATATAGACCACTCCACAGTAATAGTAGGAGACTTCAACACTCCACACTCAACAGTGGTCAGATCATGTAGAAAAAAGCTCAGTAAAGACACAGAAGACCTGATTGCCACAGTTAACCATCTAGACCTCACTGACATATACAGAGCTTTCTATCCATCAGTGGACAACTACACTTTCTTCTCCAGTGCACATGGAACATTCGCCAGAATAGACCATGTGTTAGGACATAAAGCAGTTCTCAACAAAATCCGTACCATTGAATTACTGCAAAGCATCTTCTCAGATCATAAAGCCATAAAAGTCAAAATCAATAGCATAAAAACATAGATAGAAAGGGGAATTCATGGAAACTGAACAACACCTTGCTCAAAAAACCATGGATTATAGAAGAAACCAAGGATGAAATAAAGAAATTCATGGATTCCAATGAGAATGAAAACACTTCCTACCAGAACCTATGTGTTACAGCCAAAGCAGTGCTGAGGTCAGTTTATCTCCATAAATGCACACATCTTCAAGGAAGAAAGAAACCAAATCAAAGAACTGACCCTACAGCTTGAACAAGTAGAGAGAGAACAACAGAGGAAACCCTCAGGCACCAGAAGAAACCATATCATAAAGATCAGAGCAGAACTAAATGAATTAGAGAATAGAAGAATAACTGAAAAAATTAAAAAAGACCTAAAGATGTTTTTTTTTTTTCTTTTTAAAAGATCAACCAAATTGACAAACCATTGGCTAAACTTACTAATGAAAAACAGGAAAGGAAACAAATAATCCAAATAAGAAATGAGAGGGGAGTTGTCACAACAGATCCAGTAGAAATCAAAAATATCTTAGCTGAATACCATGAAAGACTGTATTCTAACAAATTTGAAAACCTAGAGGAAATGGACAAATTCCTTGATTCATATCACCTACCAAAATTATCACAGCGTGATGCAGAACAACTTCATGAATCCATCACAAAAGAAGAGATTGAAAAAGTCATCAAAAAACTGCCAACCAAAAAAAGCCTGGGCCCAGATGCCTTCACTGCAGAATTCTACCAAACTTTTAGAGAAGAGCTATCTTCAATACTACTGAGATTATTTCACAGTATAGAAAGGGATGGAGTACTCCCAAACTCATTCTATGAAGCTGGCATAATCCTGATACCAAAACCAGGGAAAGACCCAACAAAAAAGGAGAAATAGAGATTGATATTGCTCATAATTCTAGATGCAAAAATCTTCAAAAATTTCTTGTCAATAGAATACAACAACATATCCAAAAAATAATCCATCATGAACAAGTTGGATTCACACCAGGGATGCAAGGCTTGTTCAACATCAGAAAAACAATTAATGTGATCAACCACATAAATGCCACAAAAGACAAGAATCACCTGATCTTATCTATTGATGCAGAAAAGGCATTTCATAAAGTCCAACACCTATTCATGCTAAAAGCTCTCAGCAAAATAGGAATAGATGGCCAATTCTTCAATGCAATAAGGGCCATTTATACAAAGCCAACTGCCTACATCATCCTGAAGGGAGAGTATCTGAAACAGTTTCCCTTGAAAACAGGAACTAGACAAGGATACTGACTCTCACCTCTCCTATTCAACATTGTACTAGAAGTTCTAGTAAGAGCAATGAGACAAGACCAAGGAATAAAGGGCATCTGCATTGTCAAAGAAGAACTAAAAATCTCCCTATTTGCAGATGATATGATTGTATATGCAGAGAATCCCAAAGAATCCATAAGGAAACTACTCAGGCTGATAGAGGAGTTTGGCGAAGTCTCAGGATACAAGATAAACATAAGTAAATCAGTAGGATTCATTTATACCAACAACGAGATTAATAAGGAAGAAATCACCAAGTCCATAACATTTACTACAGCCCCTAAAAAGATAAAGCACCTGGGAAAAAATCTAACCAGAGAAATAACAGACCTTTTCAAAGAGAACTACAATTCCTTACTATAAGAAACTAAGAGTTACATAAATGGAGAAACCTACCCTGCTCATGGATAGGAAGACTTAACATTGTGAAAATGTCTATTTTACCCAAAGCAATCTACTTATATAATGCAATCCCAATACAAGTTCCAGTGACATTTTTTAATGAGATGGAGGAACAAATTACCAATTTTGTCTGGAAAGGGAAGCAGCCCCAGATAAGTAAAACACTACTGAAGAAGAAGAACACACTGGGAGGCCTTTCACTAACCAACTTTAGAACCTGTTACACTGCCACAGTGATCAAAACAGCCTTGTATTGGTACAAAAACAGACAGATAGATCAATGGAACAGAATTGAGACCCTAGAGATGACATCATCTGCCTATGAACAGTTGATTTTTGACAAAGGCCCTAAGACATTAAACTGGGGTAGAAATAATCTCTTCAACAAACGGTGCTGGCAAAATTGGATGTCCATCTGCACTAAATTAAAACAAGACCCAAATCTTACCTTATACAAAAACCAACTCCAGCTGGATAAAAGACCTAAATATCAAATCTAAAATGATAAAGGTCATCCAAGAAAAAGTAGGAACAGCAATGGAAGGTTTCATAAACAACATAGACAGACTTTAAAATCTGTCAAACAAACCACAAACAGAAGAGAAAATAGATAAATGGGAACTACTAAGAATCAATCTCTTTTGCTCATCCAAAGACTTTATTAATAGAGTTAAAAGGCCCCCTACAGAGTGGGAAAAAATATTTGGCAACTCTATGTCAGACTGATGCCTGATCTCTATAATCTAGAAGGTACTACAAAATGTCAACAAGAAAAAGATAAATCATCCAATTTAGTGATGGGCAAAGGAGATGAACAGACACTTCTCTAAAGAGGAGATCCAGGCAGCCAAAAAAAAAAAAAAATGCAGACATGCTCATGCTCATCAGCTATTAAAGAAATTCAGATCAAAACTAAAATGAGAAACCATCTCACCCCAACCAGGTTCTCCATGATCCAAAAAATGCAAAACACAAAATGCTGGAGAGGCTGTGGGGGAGATTGGAACTCTCCTACACTGTTGGTAGGATTGCAACCTCTTTGGAAAGCAATCTGATGCTACCTTAAAATAATGGATATAGATATACCGTTTGAGACAGTAATTCCACTGCTTGGAATATATCCTACAGAGTCAAGGCCCTTCACACCAACTGATACATGCACATGAATGTCCATCACAGCACAGTTCACAATAGCAAAAAGATGGAATCAACCCAGATGCCCAACAACAGAAGAATGGATGGGTAAACTATGGTATATATACTCAATGGAACACTGTGCAATGATAAAGAACAACAATGATAGCAGGAAACATCTCTTAACCTGATTTCAACTGGAGAACATTATGTTGATTGAAAGTAGTCAGCAACAGAAGGACAAATATTGTATGAGACCCCTATGATAAGAACTGAAAAGCAGACTCATGCATAACAGAAAAAACTCTGATTGCTGCAAGGGGGGAGGTGGAAGGGGGGAGGGTTTAGATTAGACAGTTGTTAGAAATTTGGTTGGGTGAAATTGGTGACAGCACACATTAGCAGGAAGATCAATATTAACGGGACTTCAACACAACTTGTGAACTCCTCCTATCTTAACCCAATATCGCAAGGACAGAGTAGCTGGGGCAGGGGCCAGGGACCGTGCTCTCAGGAGAAATCGAGGCCAATTGGCACAATAAGCATTTTGCTAATGAGGTCTCTCTGCACCCCACATTGGTCAATGGCGTCTGGGATCCTAAAAGCTGCCAATCTGCCATCTGAGGGTACAGCAAATTGTCCCTACTCAACAGGAATGGATGATCACCAAGGTCCATAATGGCATGGGGGAAAGAAAATCTAGAAGACAGAGAGACCCATGTGAGTAGATGTCTACATCGACTTGTGATGGGAAGAACCACATGGTGCCCGGCTACCACCAGTGATAGCACGAGGGAGCTCACAAAGTTGAGTCTCACTGGCAACACAAGTATAAATAGGGGTACACCCTGAGATTTCCACTAAAAGACCACAATTGATGGTTCAGGGGCCTCTGCCCCTGTCCATAAATCATATTGAAGGTCAACTTTTCGGACAGCAATGGACTGGATTTGATGACGCAGAGTGACCATATTGTGTGGGCAATTTATGGTTCTGGGCAATTTATGGTTCTAGGCATCTGTAGGAGGTTGTCCTGTTGACCTCACACTTGAAGAAGGGGAATAGGTGGAGAGGAGAAGATAGGAGACTGTTGTGAAGATAAGACATGTATGGAGCAGAGAGGAAAAGTGTGCTGTCACTGTACAGGGAGAGCAGTGGAAGCTGCATGTAGGTCAGCATGCAAATTTATATGGGAATGTACATTTTCATTCAATCATAATAATAAAAATTAAAAAAAGAGAATATCACATTCTGTTGGGGTCTTGAGAGCTAGCAGGCAGCCATCTAAAAAGCTATAATTAGTCTCAATCCACCTGCAGTAAAAGCAAATAAAGTACTTCAAAGACAGAAGGAAAATGTCAGCCCAGGAGACAGAAAGGGCTGCATAAACCAGAGTCTACCACCACATAAGAACAGAAGAACTAGATGGTGCCCAGGCACTATCAAAGACTGCCCTTACAGAGAACTCAACAAAGAGTCCCTGATGGAGCAGGAAAAATTTAGGGATGCAGAATTCCAACTCTAGTAAAAAGACCAGACTTGACGGCCTGACAGACTGGAGGATCTCCATAATGCACTATCTGTGGACTCTGGTAGCCCAGAAGAGAAGCCATTCCAAAAGCCAACTCCTCAGACAAAGATTGAACACTCTGTGAGACGTAAAGGACACTGGTGAAGAGTGTTCTTAACTTAAGTAGCTGCGGTGAACTAACTGGGCGGCAAGATGTGAAGGCAGAGGAAAACAGGAGCTGGTTGAACGAAAATGGGAAATTCCAGATAGAGAAGAGGAGCTGGCTGTCACGGTGTGGAAAAGAACAGCTAAGGTCACATAAACAAGTGTATGTCAGTTTCTGTGTAAGAAACTGACTTGAATTGTAAATTTTCACTTAAAAGACAATTTCAAAAATTAAAAACAAAGAATGAAGTGAAAATAAAGGTGATGCTTGCTAAATGATAGACTAGATACTCTATCCTTATTTACTGATTTACTTGTTAATTTTATTTATTTGTCAGCCTTTCTACCTGTTTATAGAAACTTCTTAATAGATGTATTCACTAGGAATTGGATGACTTTTCACCTTATGTGACCCTTCCTCAACCTAAAGATGGATGGCTAGATGGCACAGATGATTAAGCGTGCAACTACTAGAACCCATCCAGAAGTGCCTTGCCAGATGTGCCTGGCATAACACTGAAAGCTCTATGGATAAATTCTACTCTGTATTACACACACAGTGTTGGAATCAGCTTGATGGTAACTCAGAGAGATCTAAAAGTTGTAACAATGTATACATCATGAAATTCCTAGGTATAGATAATACACAAATGAAAAGCACAATACATATTTAAAACTGATAAATTCAAATAATAAAAATAATATACTGAATTGCAGTACAAAAAATATAACACAAAGCAAAGAAATACATGTACTTCAAAAGCAGGTAAAACACCACAAGTATGTGATTTTGGTGCAGAATAAGTTAATGATTCATATTCATTGTGCTGCATAATTGCTTCAATGGACTTGGACTTTCAAACAAGTAGTGGCATGTAAAGAAGGTCATTTAAATTACAAACAATTCTCCTATTTTCTGCTTTCCATTGTCTTTCATTTGTAAGGAACTTTAAATACATTCTATGTAATTTCTCTCCAGCCTCCATAGACACACCATCAGGAGTTACCGACTCCACAAGCAACATAATTTGATCTATATTAACATGTATATTATAAGACTAAAGAGGGCACGCAGAATGTACAGTAATGTGCTACAGCAAATGCTATTACTGAGATGTCAGAAGTCAGTCAGCTGAGTTTCCACTTCACAGAAAAATTCAGGGACTGAGGATATAGGGGACTCCTTGTATATTACCTGAAATATGTGGTCTCCTTGGGAACGATGACAGGTAAAGTGACAGATGGATGTTTTTCCAGTCATGTCATTATTAAGCTAGACCACCAGCCATATTTAATGCCCCTGTGAGGATGCTGGTAAATGGAGAGAATAGATGGAATTACAAGGTGAAGAGAGCTGGTGATTGTTTCTCACTCTTGTTCTTTAGCTGGCAACATCTGAGATTCTGTACTATTCATGTAATTCTCCTAGATTTCAGTGTCCTCATCTATAAAATGATAAAATGAACCTGGATCTTCATGGTCCTTCCTGGCTGTAATATTCAATGACTGTGCAGCCATAGACATTATACAAAAACATGCACATGGTTGTGTTCCAATAAAACTTTTTTAAAAAACAGACAATGGGCCAAATATGGACCATTGGCCGTATAATCCTGACCTCCACTCTAGAGTAGCCCCTGTTGGATAACTAGTAACTTTTCCTTTTTCTACTGCTTGACATGAAAAGTAAAGGTATCACTGTGAAGACTGAGGTGCGTCTGACCCATGCCATGTTTTTAATCACACCATATGCGTGTGGAAGCTGATGTAGTCTGTAGGACCTTGTTTTGTACCTTCCAACTTGCAGGTGTTCGTTAGTCATAAGCATGGTGGAAAGTAGAGAACACAGTCTCCTTCAACTTCCCTCCAGTGTCTGTAGGTGCTGTATATAAGTGAAAGTTTTCAAGGGCTTTCAATAGAGAAACTGGCGAAAAAAGAAAGAGAGAGAGAGAGAGACATTTTGGTTGATTGGCAGAGCAATTGTGGAGCATAATATTTCCTCCCAATGCAGGAGCAAAGATGCACTGTGAATTTTTGCTTTATATCCACATAGGAATAGGAGTTAAAGTGAAGAGGAAGATAGGGATGATGATTCTCCTTATTTTCCAAAATTAGTCTCTTAGTCATAGTTTAGATTATCAGACTGCACATACACTGTTATCTAGAACAATAATTATAATTTATACTGTTATCTGGAACAATGATTAAAATTTATACTGTGATATAGACAATGATATAATTTATGCTGTTATCTAGAAAACACTTATAATTTATACTGTTACCTTGAACAATTATAACTTATATTGTCATCTAGAACAATTAAACCTTAATAAATGATTGATAGCATTTTATCTTGATGATGAAAAACATCAAATCTAGAAGACAATTCTGTCATATACCCTGAAGAGCAACAAATCAGAGATCTAATAGGCATGCAAAGAAATGATTTCCAAAATATGAGCCCCATACTGGAAAGGCCTGACCTTCAACAGCTGCTGTGATTTCCAGGAAGAGAAAAGCTATCCCAGATTGAAATTGTGGTTTTGATCACTTGAAATATCAAGAATTCAGGAAAGCTAATATTTTAGTAAATGAGCAAAAGGTTGGTTGTTTCAAAGTATTATTCACACTCAAACATAAATAATCTGGTATCATTGTGTACATATTTGTATAAGTCCCTCTATACCTAGTGCCGTCGAGTCGATTCCAACTCATAGCGACCCTATAGGCCAGAGTAGAACTGCCCCCTAGAGTTTCCAAGGAGTGCCTAGTGGATTTGAACTGCTGACCTTTTGGTGAGCAGATGTAGCACTTACGCACTATGCCACCAGGGTTTCCAAGGCCCTGTATATGTATGTGTGTGTATACACACACACACACATATGCATATATACATATAGAAGTGCACGTAAATGTGTGTGTGTATAGAGTAAATAAATCATACGGAATGCTTCATCTTAAGAATCTGAGTTTCTTATATACGTTGGTGTGTCAGTCTACTGCCTTTATTTTGTAAGTATGCAACTATTAATATGTACTTTGGAGCAGTGTTTCTCAATTGGTACTCTTGACATGTGGAAAAGACAATTCTTTGTTGTGGAAGTGAGGCTATCCTGGCATTGCTGGTTTTTTGGTGACATCTCTGGTTGTCTCAGTCATGCAGTGCTGCTATAACAGAAATACCACAAGTGGATGGCTTTAACAAAGAGAAGTTTATAGTCTAGTAGGCTACAAGTTCAAATTCAGGCATCAGCTCCAGGGGAAGCTTGGTTCTGGAGGAAGGTCTTTGTCATCAGTCTTCTCTTGGTCTGGGAGCATCTCACCTGCTACTGGCACTGTTAATTTGGTGGTATGAGGTCCCTAACTCTGTTTGCTTCCCTTTCTTTTTTATCTTTTAAAGGTAAAAAGTGGTACAGCCCACACCCCAGGGAAATTCCCTTTCCATTGGTTCAGGGATGTGACGTTAGTGAGGCTGTTATATAGTCCAACTCTAATCCTCCTTAACATAATCCAATATTGTCCTATTAACTACAGGTACAGATAAGAATTTACAACATATAAGAAAATTATAATCACAAAATAGAAGACAGCAACACAGTACTGGGAATCATGGGACAGCCAAGTTGTTATACGTTTTTTTTTGAGGGAGGGGACACAATTCAATCTGTGATATTGGCCTTTACCTAGGAGATGCAATAGTAACCACTCTCCCAATTGTGTCAACCAAATACTTACCCAGCCATTGCCAAATGTTCCCTAGGATGCAAAATTACCCCAGATTGATAATCACTTCCTAGAAGAAATAATCTAATAAAAGAAACTTGTGGAAACTGTTTCTCAGCAACACAGGTCCTTTGCAAATATGTAACACAATTTTATTTTTGTATGTTGCTATGTTGTTTAAATATCATGTTTTTTCTATGGTCAGTGCCAAACCTGAGAAATGTAATGATTGATTTAATAAAATCTGTATAAAGTGATTAAGGTGAAAGTTATTACAGTACACTTCTGCTTTGCACATTCTGCTTAAATTCACGGAAAGTCTGCAATGAGTGTGCAGTTACTAACTAACAGTAAAGAAGGGTGTAAACTATAAAACAATAAACTCCACAGTCTGTATTAGAATTCTAAAGGCTAGATAAATCGGCACCTTACATAAAATTACATCTGTACACAAAGGAGACGTTAATACAGAGTATGAATTAAAAATATTTAAAAGTCAATGCCAGTCTGATTTTGAAAATGTATTGGGATCTCACAGTACTTTGATACTTTATGAATTAATTTCTTCTAAAACATCATAGAGCTTTGGTGGAAGTTTCAAGGACAAAATGAAGGAGGATTAAATTATTGAGTAACGTTACAGCTTGTTCTTATATTTACATTTATCTTGAAAGGAGGTAATTTATTTTGGGGGGCCAAGAGAACTATACATCACACTAATGATACTCACTTTAAAGCTCGCCCTTCATGCTGTGGCTGAACCCTGTCAAGCTCAGTCTGCAGTGGTTTTAGGAAAGGAATGCTGAAATATTCAGGTTCCATAGCTGTCCCTACTTAGAACATATTTTCTGTTTTACCTTTATTTGGGAACGGCAAAGCAAAAAATCTTCTGTGAAAAAGAATAGCCTGTATAATAATCATGTTCCTAATCTGCTGAACTGATCCTCATATGTTTACCCAGATGGTGAAATGTGAAATGGAATCAAGAACACCTTGAGGCAATTGTTGTGGATCTCTGGAGTATTTCGGTGTGGAGGCAGACCCGCCCCCAGTCTGCATCAGCCTTGCAAGTCAAAAAGAGATTTTCAACATATCCTCTGAAAAGCAGTAAATTAATTTGTTGTCATTTAACTCTTCAGTTGGAAAAAAAAAAAAAAAAACCTATGGATTTTTACTGAATTGTAGACATCCAAATCTACAACACAGCTTTGCTTGAGAACTAGATTACCAATAGCAATTATTGCAACATTGCCCTGGTTTCCGTTTCCTCTAACTTTATAAGTTCTGTCCTAATGATTTCAATATAAAGCATGGATTGGAAAAGAAACATGCCAGGAAGTGAATGAAACTTAATAATCAAGAAGGAATACTTCATTTTTATTTGTTAAGAAATAAGTAGTAACTAAAAGAAGCAAACCCTCAAGAAGGTCTAAGGTTTAAAAACAAAGTGATGAGTGTCATTTTCATATAGATAATTACATTTAGAAGTCACACCTTGGGTAGTTTTCTGGCCAAAGTTATTATATAGCTCCAGGCGCAACCAATTAAAATGTGGGAAAGGAACCAAAAGGACATAATTTCTCTAATAAAAGTAGTCACTGGGAACTTTTATTTTAAAATGAGACCATTTTTATTAAAATAGAGCCTTCTTTAAGGAACTTGTTTATATTTCTATCACCCAATTGCAACGTGAGAATACAATTTTCATATTATAACGTGAAATGCCCATTTAACATAGAAGGAGAGGGTGTTCCTATGGAAGGTCACAGAGAGGAAAAGAGAGACAAAGAGATTGCCGGATTCGTATTCAGGAGCCCTACTTTCCCTTTCTTTAAATCAATCTCTACAGGTTAGTATTAATTCCATGTATGTATGTCATACCTGTGACACATGTTAAAAAAGTATTATTTTTTTTCATTGACCCTAATACTCTTATTAGCACGAGCATCTTTTTTCCTGTTGTTTCTAAAAAATCCATGGGACTTTAGGGATTTAAGACTTCAAAGTGTCATTGTTTTTCATTGTTGGAAAATTTCGTGAACAGTTGGTGATTCATATATATTTAATGATATGTATGGGTCTATATATAACTACAGATATTAATTACTCAAATAGTTGAATTTTTCCAACAAATTAAAGAACAACACTACACAATCATAAGTCCCTAATGTACATGGACTTAAAATTTGTAGGAAAAGAAATGCTTCTGCTAATAAGAGTACTGGAGTTAATGAAATAAAATATTGAACATAACGCATCTGTCACACATGTGGTGGTGGTTGTTAAGTACCGTTGTGTTGATTCCAACTCATAGTGACTCTGTGTACAATGGAACAAACCACTGCTCTGTCTTGTACCATCCTCATAATCATTGTAGTGCTTTAAGTTCATTGTTGCAGCTACTGTGTCAATCCATCTCATTGAGGGTCTTTGCTTTTTCACTGATCCCCTGCTTTATCAAACTTGATGTTCTCCAGGGGTTGATTCCTTCTGAAAACATAACCAAAGTATATGATACATAATCTCTCCATTCTGGCTTCTAAGAAGCATTCTGGTTATACTTATTCCAAACACAGATTTGTTCCATCTTTTGGCAGTCCATGATATATTCAATACTCTTCACCAACATCACAATTCAAAAGCATTAATTCTTCTTATTGATTGTCTACCTTTCACATGCATAGGAGGTAACTGAAAACACCATGGCTTTCGTCAGGTTCACCTTAGTCTTCAGGGTGACATCTTAGCTTTCCAGCACTTTAAAGAGGTCTTTTCTAGCAGATTTGTCCAAGGAAATGCGACACCTGTTTTCTTGACTGTTGCTCCCATGACTGCTGACTGTGGATCCAAGTAAAATGAAATCATTGACAACTGTCATGGGTTGAATTGTGTCCCCCCAAAAACATGTGTAGCCACGTGGCTGGGATATGGTTCCCAGTATCTTGGGACTGTCCTCCATTGTGTGGTTTTGCTAAACTGTATGTTAAAGGATTAGGGTGGGGCTGTAAACTCCTGCTGTAGGGAGAGTTTCCCTGGAGTATGGCTTACCCCACCCTTAATGCTTTCAACTTGCAAGAGATAAAAGGGAAACAGAAACAAAGGACGACTGAGAACCTACCATCAAGCAAGCAGTACCAGGAGGAAAGCATGTCCTTCAGACCAGAGGTTTTTGCGCCAGGATGCTCCCTGGACAAAGACTGATACAATATCGGACTTTCCTCCAGAGCCGACAAGGTGAAAGCCTTCCCCTGGAGCGGTCACCCTGAATATAGACTTACAACCTACCGGACTGTGTAAGAATAAACCTTTCTGTGTTAAAGCCATCCACTTTGTGGTATTTCTGTTAGAGCAGCCCTAGCTGACTAAAACAACATTTAATTCTTTCCCATTTATTATGACATTGCTCACTGGTCCATTTATGAGGATATTTGGTTCTTTATGTTGAAGTGCAATCCATACTGAAGGCTGTCATCTTTGATCTTTATCAGTAAATATTTCAAGTCCTCTTCATGGTTAGCAAACAAGGTTGTGTAATCTGTGTAATGTGGGCTGTGAATGACTCTTCTTCCAATCTTGATATTCTGCTCTTCATCTTATAGTCTAGCTTCTCAGATTAGTGGCTCAGCATAGAGAATGAAAAGGTATGGAGAAAGGCTACAACCCTGACACATACCTTTGCTGACTTTAAACCGTGAAGTGTTTGTTCAGTTTGCATGACTGCCTCTTGATCCATATACAGATTCCTTACGAGCACAATGAAGTGTTCTGGAATTCCCATTCCCCACAATGTTATCCATAATTTGTCATGATGCACACAATGAAATGGCTTTGCATAGTCAATAAACAATAGGTAAACAACTTTCTGGTATTCTCTGTTTTCAGCTAAGATCCTTCAGACTTCAGCAATGATACCCTGGTTCCACATGCTTTTGTGACTTTAGCCTGACTTTCTGGTAGTTCTCTGTCAATATACTCCTGTAGCCACTTTGAGTGATCTTTAGTAAAAGTTTACTTGTGTGTGATATTAATGATATTGTTTAATAATTTGTGTTTGGCTTGATCACTTTTCTTGGGAACTGGCTTAAATAGAGATCTCTTGCAGGTGGTTGGTCAGATAGCTGTCCTCCAAACTCCTTGGCATAGATGAGTGATCTCTTCCAGTGCTGCATCTGCTTGTTGAAACATCTCTATTAGATACTCCGTCAGCTCCCAGAGCCTTGTTTGTCACCAATGCCTCCAATGTAGCTTTTATTGCCTCCTTCAGTACCTTTGGTTCCTGATCATATACTACCTCTTGAAATAGCTGAACATTGACCATGTATTCCTTCCATCTTATTTTGATGCTTCTTGCATCATTTTATGTTTTCCCTATAGACTTCTTCACTATTGTAACTCGAGGCTTGAATTTTTTCTTGAGTTCTTTCAGTCTGAGAAATGCAGAGTGTGTTCTTCCCTTTTGGTTTACTATCTCCAGCTCTTTTCACGTGTCATTATAATACTTCACTTTGCCTTCTTGAGCCACCCTTTGAAATCTTCTGTTTCGCTTTTTTTGCTTTAGCTACTCAACATTCAAGAGCAAATTTCAGAGTCTATTTTGACCCCCAATTTTGATTATTTCTTTCCTCCTTGTCTTTATAATAACCTCTTGCTTTCTTCTTGTATGATATCTTTGATGCCATTTCACAACTTGTCTCATCTTTGGTCTTTAGTGCTTGACACATCAAGTCTATTCTTGCAATGGTCTCCAAACTCAATTAGAATATACTCAAGGTCATACTTTGGCTCGCATGAACTTTTTCCAATTTTCTTAAGTTTCAGTTTGAATTTGCATATGGGCAATTTATGGTCTGCACAGCAATTGGCACCTGGCCATGTTCTGATTAATAATATTGAACTTTTCCATCATCTCTGTTCACAGATGTAATGCTCTGTATGAAAGAACAATTTAAACACAGGAAGTACAAATGACTGATAAATAATCTATGTTTGTTATTTCTATCAGTGAAATAAAACAACTCATTTTGTGATAAATGGTATTAAAACTATTATACAGAATGAGCTGCTGTTGACTTCTCCACCTACTACGTTCATGAATATAGACCTCAGCTTCTCCTTATGTAAGTCAGAGTTAATAGTATCTTAGATTTTGAAGTTCACCCTTCTACCAAAGATTAGACAGACTCATAGAACAAAACAAAACTTAGGAGGTGCACTAGCTCAGGGGTAAGGACTAGAAGGCAAGTAGGGACAGGAAAGCTGATAATAGAAAATTGAAGATCAAGAAGAGTAGAGTGTTGACATGCAATGGGGTTGGTAACCCACTGCCACACAACAATAAGTGTACAGTCCAGTGAGAAGCTAGTTTTCTCTGTAAAACTTCATCTAAAGTACAATAATAATAACAATAAAGTATTAGAGTAACACTGCCCAACAAAACTTTCTGTAATAGTGAAAATGTTATCTATCAGTCCTCTCCAACACAGTAGAGCACTAGGCACATGTGGTTATTGAGTGCTTTAAATGTGACCAGTATGACTAAATAACTGAAGTCTTCATTTTAGTTAATTTCAATCAATGTAAGTTTAAATATCCATATGTGGCCAGTTACTATCATATTGTCAAGGCAGCTTTGGAAGATTTGTTGATGTTATTAGGAAGTGATATTACTTTTATTAACACAATATCTTTTTTTTTTCCTCATAGAATTACTGAAGGTTAAAGAAAGCATTAATATCCAATGTGGAATATGATATGGTGAAGAGTCTTTGTACTGTAAAAGAGTAAATATATTTTATAATAGAAAGAAAATTGTACTTGTACCACAAGGCTTAAAATGTTAAAATTCTTAGACTTACAATCTTATTTAAAACATGTGACTGTGGAAAATTGTTTAATTTTCAGTTAAAAGTTTTGTATAATCAGCTTTGATTTTAGGAGAGAGATAAACTGCTCCAAGGACTCATTTATCGATTATTTATGTGCAAAATATGTGAGAGATGAGCAACAATTAATAACCAAATTAAGCATACATCAAGATTGCATCTATATATGTGATCTGTGGTGTGGTGAAAAACAATGACAATGAAAATAGTACATTGGAAGCCTGAGGAAAGATGTTACAGCTGTAGCATCAACTAGTTGTGGGCTTTGGGGAAAATTGAATGGGCCTGGGTCTGTTAGGTTCTCATTTGCAAAATGAAAGGTAAATAGTCTCTAAAAGGTGCTTCAGCTCTATAGCTCTGTGTCTGTTGGTGTTTTTCACTGAGTGACCAAGAAACTGGGTTTTTTTTAAAAAGTAGTCTTTTACCCTGTCAGAGTTGCATTTAATAGGACTTGGTTCTTTTGAGGAGAATTATTATCTATCTTAAGGGGAGGATACTTTTAAGTAGATTTAATTTGTCAAATACTCTTCGAGAACACATTGTTGAGCGTGATCAAAAGAGGGAGAGAGAACTTAGACCTGCCTCCCAGTAACAAATAAGGGAGACTTCTTGGAGCAGGGCTTACAAAATGAGATCTCCAAAGTACAAGCAAAAGGTAAAGTAAAAAGACCTGGGCAACACATCAAATGAAATATCTGTGGAGAAAACCTGATTATTTCTACAAGGTTTAGTAATCAAGATAAAGTTTAAGAGCAAAGTTGTACATTGAGTTTAAACTTGGCTTAAAAGGATGAATTGGAAAGAAAAGTCCCAGATTACCTATGTTGGATGATGGTGGTCTATACATGCAGGCAGAAGTATTTCTAATTCAACAAATGTATAACTTAAGTATAATATTAAGGATCAATTAGATTTAAATCTAGGTAACAAAGAACATGTTGAATAACAACTAGAGAAGAGGGGAATTTTTGGATAAAAGATGTTATTTTAACTTTAGAAAATCAGATGCTATGAAATAGCTCAGGGAAATGAAATTCTGAAGCTTAAGCAGGATATCAAGCTGAGATGAACTGTTTATATGTGACATATGTATTTACTGAGATGAAAATTCTAGTTATCATTGAGACTCCAACTGTCTTAGCCTTACAATCCAAATTGTTAAGACATCCAGTTCTTTGAACACATTTAAACTAACCTGACTCACCCAGGTACTGACACAATGAACTCCAATACACACAAACCAAAGATGCTGTTACTCCATCTGTGGCATTGCCCACACTCTGTACACTAGATCAGGTGTCACTGCTCCGCTCTTCTAGCTCTTGTCAGAACCCAAACCTTAGATTTGTTCCTTGTTTTGTACCTCACTCCTACCCTTTGTTCTTGGCCAGTGAATTTTGGATTTGATTCATTCTCTCTCTTCAGTTGTATCATATGTTGTTTTTTAAAATTTCTAGCATAAATTCACTCTTGCCTCTATCATTATTGGTTACCAAAGCTAGGATACTCTATCCAAATTATCATGCTAGGTGCAAATCCTGCCCCCAGCATTACTATCCGCAAATGTTATCACTCAAAATAATCCCCTCTCTGGGTCACAATGTACCTAGATTACCCAAGGATCATATATCCATACTACAGCACATCCTCTCTTCCCATGATTCTCAGTCTTGAGGATAGCACCTAATCCAGTTTGAATAAATCAGATTCCTTTTTCAGAAAGTTGAAACTAAGACAGGGCTACGGAGATTGAGACTTTAGACATAACCTGACACCTCTGAGATAATTTCTTTGAACTCTTTTGACTGAAGCCTCCAGGCTCCCCTGGATCCTGACATGGCCAAGGCCCACATGTTCCACTTCTTATCCTTAAACTACTCGTGGGAACTTAGAATAAGTGTATTTTGCTTATGTCTGCCAAAGGAGGTTTCAACCAGAAGAAGCTTAGCAAGTAGAGTCACACAATGCTGTGTGGTTAAAGTACACACAGTGAAGTGTCAGAACAAAATGCCTCTAACTACATATGTCTACACACATACATACACATACGTATGTTTTGGGGTCTCTGTTTTAAGTCAGATAAAGGCTTCGCTGGATCTGAGCTTTATTTTCTCATCTGAAAATTGAGATGAATTTGTTTATTCTCTTCATTCCTAACATTCTCTCTGAGAGCTTATTAAAATTGCAGATTATTACACCTACCTGCAAAAAATGCTAAACATGACCTAGAGATTGTATTTATTTTCTTATGATCACTGTATTGTATGTACATGAAATTTATGTGCATATATGTATATATGTATTTATGAGTGTCTCTGGTTGAAGTATTAACAACAAGGACCATGCCATAGTCTCCCATTTAGGTAAACCTTAAAGTTTTGTGGAAAAGAAAACTTTAAAGAAAGAAAGTTATGTATAAAGTTTGAAAAATCAAGCAAAAGATGGCTAGTGAAAACTTTTCCTCTAATTTACCTCATAACTTTTAAGAACAGAAAAGAACTGATTTGGTGGATTTCCCTTTCACCTATGAAAGAGAAGAGCTCTAAAATACACATTTAATCTCAAATAGTAAGAAATGCCTTATTTACAAAGATATTTTGAGTGTACAGAATACACAAATAATACTGAATGTAAAGTGCACAAATACACTGCTTCCAGACAAAAGTTAAACATCTTCCTTCTCCACTGTTAGCTAAGTTTTATAGACTACAGACATTGAAAACTCAAATACACCTCCTACTACCCACAGAAATTTCTTCTTCAATGTCACTGTTAAATTCTGTATAAAGGATATGCTAAAATATTCTGTCTTCTTACATGTACAAAATAGTTTTAACCAGATAAGTAATATTAGGTCTCCATATCAGGTTATTAAAAATGAAAACATAGAATAGAGTCCTTTGAATTCCCACAGGAAGGGTACCTAGAGGAAGGCTTTATCAGTTATTCTTCTGTATGTGTGAGCATTACCAGCTATCCTTCCAGTGGCTGTCACGGGAATTTTTCCAGTCACGACGAATTGTGAAACTGGGAGAAATTCTCTTTTCTTATTTTCTTATACACTTCCATGGAATGTTCAGATGGGAGCTACTTTAGTCATATACAGCCTTGTTCTGGATTTTAACTACTGACATAAAAGAGAAAGGTACTCTCCTAAGTCAATTTTTTCCCTCTGGATTATCGCCATTTTTAGTCTCTGTTACATATGGTAAAATACCAGGTGTTGAATTAGTAATTCCATGGAGTTACAAAAATTGCCTTGCCGTTTTCATTTTAATTGAATTGGAAAGAACTTGAAGTTTGAACCTGGTGATGAGTCAGACGGTGGTAAACCTTCAGCTCAAGAGAGAAATATATTTTCAAGGCTGGAGATTTAAATAATACAGTGAGTATTCCTTGAATTGTGTTGGAATAAATGGGGAGTCATAACTATAATGCTAGGTCCCTTTTGGTAAACCAATACTGGTAAAGCTTCACATTTGAAGTTTTCTGCAACACTAATGCAAAAACAAAGAAAAAAAACCAAACAAAAATATTTTGGTTTTGCCCTCACTTTGATTTGTAATTGTTTCCTTAAATTTAGTGTTAATTTTTTTTTTTGTAGTTGTTTTTACTATTTCTTATTCTCTCTCTGTTTCTCTCTCACTCTTTCTCTGTATTTTAAAACTCATGGGAAATCCCTCTTTTTGTCTTTTGGGGAATTTATCTTTTGAGTGCTCTACTCTGACTCATTTCAAAATACTATATTTAACATTTGCTGTGCCTCGATACTGAGTGTAGGTAGCAGTCTCCCTAAGCTCTAAAAGTGACAGGTAGCTTAGAGTGTGTTTTCAATCACCACCATGTGAATAACTCAGATATAAATGCTGGTCCCTGAAGAAAGTAAAGTGATTAGTTTTATTGATAGATATTTATTGTAAGTGGTACATAAATCTGTAGGCATAGGGATTTGGCAAGATTCCTTATTTTAAAATTCAGCTGTGTATTTCATCACTTGTATGGCACAATTTTTGTAGTCTTTGTCTTTTATTGCTCAAGTCATACCAATTACAACTGTGGTGGCGTACTGACTCTGAAATTCAATTAGTGGCAGGAAAAATTTAAAATTGGGAGAAAAAAACATCCTAAGGTTACATGTTTAATATCCGTCTCTCAGGTAGACACTGTCTGTCTCAGGTAGGTAATGTCTGTCTTGCTCACTTTTCTAAATCCTTTGCTCTAACATTCTACCTAGTGCATAGTGTGTACTTGACACATATCTGTGGACTGATGGACCTAATGAATAATACATTACTGCCAGGGTCGTTGACTCAATTGTGTACCCCCAAAACTGTGTGAAATCGTCTGGCTGGGCTATGATTCACCCATATTGTGAGGTTGTCCCCCATTTCATGATTTTGCTATGTCATAAATCCCCCTGGTGGCATAGTGGGTAAGTGCCAACCAAAAGGTCGGCAGTTCAAATCCACCAGGATCTCCATGGAAACTGTATAGCGGCATTCTATTCTATCTGATACAGTTGCTGTGAATTGGAATTCAATCAACTGCAAAGAGTCTGAATAAATCTTAATCTCTGCCTAGGGTCGCCATGAGTCGGATCCGACTCGACGGCACTTGGTTGCCTATAGTTAATAGGGTAAAGATTGGATTATGTTAATGAGAGTTAGGGTGGAATTGTAACACCGTTACCCAGGTCACCTCCCTGAGTCAATGTAAAGGGAGTTGCCCTGGGGTGTGGCTTGTGCTACCAGTAATAAAAGGAACGAGAAGCAAGCAGATAGTTGGAAACCTCATGCCATCAAGAAAGCAGTGCTGGAGGCAGAGTGCATTCTTCGGATCTGGGGTTCCTGTGCTGAGATCCCCTCAGATCAAGGGCAGATTGATGACAAGGACTTTCCTCCAGAGCCTGCAGAGAAAGAGACTCTTCCCCTGGAGCGGACACCCTGAAGTTGGGCTTGAAAACTGCTGAACTGTGAGAATAAATTTATCTTTGTTAAGCCATCCACTTGCGATATGTCTATTAGACCTGCACTAGATGACTAAGGCAATCAGTTTCTCCAGATTGTTACAACTGTCTGTATTACCCTTTGATATTATGGTATACTTAAGACCATGGTTCATTCCTCACAGCAGAACTATTTTTAACACAGATTTCTGAAAGTTGTGAAGTTATTAGAAGGGAATAATAATAAGGAAAAGAGATGAAGAATAAAATGAAACTGGGTAATATGTATGAATGGATAGCATGAAGACATTTAAAGTATCCCTTTCTGAATAAGCCCATTGACTTGTTTCAAAGACAGCTTACCCTTCCTGTGTTTCTCTCAATGGGATGGCTGCTCTGTGGCAGTATCTCTAACTCCTAAACTGTATACTTTTCCTCTCCCTCCACCTTCCAATTTTTGAATTGTGGTTTTATAAATGTTAAGACCTCCACAGAGAAAACACTTCTAAGGTAATTTTTGTTGGGTGTTGTTGAGTTGGTTCTCACTCGCTGTGACCCTACGTATAACAGAGCAAAACACTGCCTGGTCCTGGGCTGTCCTTGTCATCATTTTATGTTCAAACCCATTGTTGCAGCCACTGAGTCAATCCATCTCATTCAGGGTCTTCTTCTTTTTGAAGTCCCTCTACTTTACCCTCCACTTGTTGGTCAGTTTGTTGTACTGTGGGGGCTTGTGTGTTGCCACGACACTGGAAGCTATGCCACCGGTATTCAGATACCAGCAAGCTCACTCATGGCAGACAGATGTCAGCTAGCTTCCACACTAAGACAGACCAGGAAGATGGGCCCAGAAGTCTATTTATGAAAAAAATTAACCAGTGAAAACCTTACGAACACCAATGGAACACTGTCATGTTCAGTACCGGAAAATGAGCCCCCCCCCCCCAGATTGGAAGGCACTCCAAAGATGACTGGGGGAGAGCTATCTACTCTAAATAGACATGGATGGAGTAAAGTCTTCAGGACCTTTATTTGTTGGCATGGCACAATAATCAAAAGGAGAAAAAGAGCTGCAAACATCCATAATAATCAGAATGTGGAATGTATGAGTTCAGGACAATTGGAAATGGTAAAACATGAAATGGAACCCACAAATATGGAGATCCTGGGCCTTAGTGAAACCAGGGATATTACTGTTGATATCAGTTAGATCTTGGCTGAAAGCAGAGAATATCAGAAAGATGTTTGCCTGTGTTTCACTGACTATGCAAATATATCCGATTGTAACAAAATACAGATAATGCTGCAGGAAGTAGTTTCAGAACACTTAATTGTGCTCATGAGGAATCTGTATATGGAACAAGAGGCAGTAGTGTGAACAGAACAAAGGGACACTGAATGGTTTACAGTCAGGAAAAATGTATATCAGGGTTGTATCTTTTCACCATACCTCTTCAGTCTGTGTACCAAGCAAATAATCTGAAAAACTGGACTATATGAAGAATGAGGCAAGAGGATTGGAGAAAACTCATTAACAACCTGTGCAATGCAGATGATGAAACCTTGCTTGCTGGAAATGAAGAGGATTTGAAACAGTTACTGATGAAGATCAAAGACCACAGCTTCCGGTATGGATTGTACCGGACAGCAAGGAAACAAAAATCCTCACAAATGGACCAGTAAGAAACATCATGATAAATGGAGAAAGGGTTGAGGTTGTCCAGGACTTCATTTTACTTGGTTCCATAATCAATGCACATGTAAGCAGCAGTCAAGAAATCAAAAGATGCATTGCACTGGGAAAACCTGCTGCAAAGGACCTCTTTCAAATACTGAAAAGTGAACATGTTACCTTGAAGACTAAGCTGCACCTGACCCAAGGCATAGTATTTTTAACTACCTTATATAAATGCAAAAGCTGGACAATGGAATAAGGAATACAGAACAAGAATTGATGCCTCTGAATTGTAGTGTCAGAGAACAACATTGAATATACCATGGACTGCCAAAAGAACAAACAGATCTGTTCTGGAAGAAGTACAACAAGAGTGCTCCTTGGAAGCAAACATGGCAAGACTGCTTCTTACATGCTTTGGGCATGTTGTAGGAGGTATCAATCCCTGGAGGAGAACATTATGCTAGGTAAAGTGGAGGGTCAGCAAAAATGAGGAAGACCGTCAAGGATATGGACTGACACAGTGACTGCAAAAATGGGCTTAAGCATAAAAACTATTGTGGGCTTGGTGCAGGACCAGGAAGTGTTTCATTCTGTTGTGCATCGTGTCACATGAGTCAGAACCTACTTAACAACAATAACAACTGCTTTACTCGGCATGATGTTCTTCTTCAGGGATTGATCCCTCCTGATAACACGCCCAAAGTATGTAAGATGAAGTCTTGCCATTCTCTCTTTTAAGGAGCGTTCTCCATGTACTTCTTCCAAAACAGATTTGTTGGTTATTTTGGCAGTCCATGATATTCTCAACATCCTTCTCCAACTCCACAACTCAAAGGCATCAGTTCTTACTCAGTTCTTATTCATCATCAGATTTTCACATGACTATGAAGTGACTGAAAACTTCATGTCCTGAGCTGGGTGCAACAGATCTTGAAGTGGCATCTTTGTTTAATACTTTAAAGAGGTATTTTGTGGTATATTTGTCCAGTGCCATGCACTGTTTATTTTCTTGACCGCTGCACCCACAGGTGTTGACCATGGATCCATGTAATCCAGGGTAATAGAATTGCTTACCTCTCTTTTAAATAAAATTTGTGTTCTGGTATAGGACATTTGCTTTCCATTTATATAGCTAAAAATCTAAACAGAGGAAAACAGTACCTCAATATGAAGCCAAACCTCCCATTCGATGAAAGCAGAAAATTGTTGAAGAAATCCCTACAAATCTGGCAAAGTTCCTCCTACTCCTATATATTTGGACTTTAACTGGAGCTAACTCGTATCTAATTATTTAAGGAAGGTGAATATGTAGATAATGTTCTATAATTAATTAGACGCTATTAAGTAGAACAAAATTTAGAAAACCAGGTCAGTAAGTCCAAATTTAGCTAAAATATGATTGCTACATTAGTACAATGTGCTGTGTGAGCCCAAAGGAATGATAATTCTGCTTTGGAATTTCAAGCACAGAGAATATGTCATTGAAGCTGGCCTTGAAAGAAAGGATAAAGAATTCATGATACACGGCAAATTAAACAGAGTTACATGAGTCAGACCCGTCTTGTTGGCAGTGGCTTTTGGGTTTATGTGTTGCTCAATGTCTATGATATGTTCTGTGAAATAGGGTATTATGTGATTTAAGTGTTGTGCAAACACCGTATCATTGTCTCATCCTGCCTTTTCTTTAAGCATCTAGAACAAGCTTTATGCCTTAATAGTGATCATTGACTTGATGAAAACTATTTGCTTTTGTGTTTGATCTTCAAACCACAGCATCAGCAGTTTCTTCATATCTGATACAAGTCCTTTTTACATTTCTGTTAGCATTGCATCTCTCAGTGGAGGTGATCTTTTAACAGTTTGGAGAACACTTTCTTTTATTTAAGGATTGTTTTCATTGTTGGCTATGACATATGTAAACTTGTTGTCCACCTTCATGTTGTTTAATAACCTTTGGTTTTGCACCTAAGCCAGTATTTCTCCTTTGTCTCTCACTGTCCCTTTTACTAGCATTCACTTTACTGCATTTGGGGGCCTTGACATGTTATAGGTTGTGTGTGTACTGTACCATTATCCACTTAGCAGTGCAATTGTTTTGTGTACAAGTGACATGAGACATGTGTATGAGCTGCAGGAAGGTAGTGCCCTCTCTACGTCCTGCTCTCCAACTGGGATTTCTGGACTCTTATTATAACATATGGGAGCATAGAGATAGATATGGTTGGATGTTTACTGAATGGAAGTTATATGGAGCATGACTATACGTATATACATTTACCTTTTTACTGCTAACAACCTAGCAAAATTATAGGAAAGCAGTGAGAGAAATACGAGGTTCAAAAATTAAGTACGTGAATTTAGTTGTTTTAAGTGCTACATACCACATTGCTGAATATCACTATGGCCACCTTTATAGTACTGCCTTGGGAAGATACGCACTGATACCAGCACCTAGGCCACACTTCAGAGCAATTTAGGAACTCTCTCTGGAATGGCCATTGTGCACGGTGGCGTGATGGCAAGTTCACTAACTTAACTGTATAATTGTCTGTGAGGAGGCTTTAATGAATAAACAAATAAATTTATTGGAACAGCCTACCTACTCACCTAATCTGGTCCCCAGTGGCTTTTTCTTTACCAAAAGATAAAGGAAATATTGAAAGGAATACATTTTGATGACTTTTAGGATATCCAGGGCAATATGATGACAGCTCTGATGGCGATTGTAGAAAAAGAGTTCCAAAATTGTTTTGAAGGGTGAACTAGGTGCTGGCATCAGTGTGTATCTTCCCAAGTGGAACACTTTGAAGGTAACCATAGTGATATTCAGCAATGAGGTAGCAGCATTGCTTCTGTGATGAGTTTGTGAACTTAATTATCAGGCCAACTCATTACTCCCAAAATAGAAAAGAATGGTGGAAGGAACAACTGAAAATAAGAGATAGCAACATGTTTTTGTAGCATGAGAAGCAACTGAAGCAAATGGGATAGCAGAGAATGGTAAATGCCAAGGCTTTGCAGAAGAAAGTTACGGTGAGAGGTAAACACTTTGTACCGTAAGAAATAACGGTTGTAATTTTATTAGACTACTATACTAAAAATTAGAAATTACCTTCCTAGAAATATGTAGAAATAACCTTGCTTAAGAATTTGAACTATTAGAAGTTTAAGAATAATTAAAATATTTTGTTAAAGTAAAAATCATTAAAAAGCTTTCCAATTTTAAATAAATTTTGAACATAAATAAAGGGAACATCTGAAAGTTAATTTCAAACATTGATATGGATAAAACAAAAATGAAAACAGGTCCAACTCAATATGTATAGAAAGAGGATGAGTCTAAATAAAATCCAAAACAAAACACCAAACTCACTGTCATCCACTTAATTCTGACTCACGGCAAACATGTAGGACAGAGTAGAGCTGCCCCGTAGAGTTTTCAAGGAGCACCTGACAATTTGAACTGCAGACCATTTGGTTAGCACTCATAGATTTTAATCACTACACCACCAGGATTTCCAGTACCAGCAAACAGTAGTCAACAGCACTGACATAAGAATGTTTTACCATGTTACTTATTTTTGTTTGGAGAGTGTTGTAACTTACCTAGTGCTTCTATAACAAAAATACCGTAAGTGGCTGGTTTAACAAAGATAAATTTTTCATTCACAGTCTGGGAGCCTAAAAGTCCAAATTCAGGGTGCCAGCCCCAGGGTAAAGCTTTCTTTTTCTGTTGAGTCTGGATGAAGCTCTTTATTATCAATCTTCCCTGAAGAGTTTCTCAAGGCAGGGTCCCCAAGTCCAAAGGGTGTACAATGTTCTTGATGCTTCTTTCTTGGTGGTTTAAGGTCCTCCTGTCTCTCTACCTGCTTCTCTCTTTTGTATCTCAAAAGAGATTTAAGAAACAACCTAATCTTGTAGATTGAGTCCTGCCTCTTTAGCATAAGTGCCTCTAATCCTGCCTCATTAACATCATAGACGTAGGGTTTAAAACACATAGGAAAATCATACTGTATGACAAAATTTTGTAGAATCACACAATACTGAGAGTCATAGTATAGCCAATTAGACACATATGGGGGGCACAATTAAGTCTGTGACAGCTTGTAAATATTTTTAAGTTAGAAAACTGTATAATACAGTAACGATTATTGTTCAAATAAGACAGAAATCTATGCACATTTTTACTGAGCATAAATATAGGCTTACAATAAAAATCAAGGCTGTACCTTCCGCTCCTGTAATCATTTATAAAATCTTGGAGGCTTGAAACAAATATCTGTGTCCTATTTACACGACACGTAAGTAGCCACAGGTAAGCTTCTGTGAATCCTCTCTGTTGATTTCCTTTTCCAGGAACTCAGGCTGAACAAAAAGCCATTTTGCCAGTAATATGAAAAAAGAAAAAACACTGGTGGAAATTTGGTATACTTCTTAATGCTTTTGGTCATATGGAGTGCGTACTATGCTTCCTCCGACAACATTGACCAAACACATCACAAATCCATAATTCATTAATGAGATAGGATATATTCTTCACACAGGAGGCACTGACTATCATGTAGCACTTGGCCAGGATGAATCCTATTATAAGAAGTGAAAAAAATACATGGGAACTGTAATACAATCTGTCATACTATTCTGAAAATAAAACCAAACCATCTAGGACATCAGCAAATACTATAAAACAGAAAAAAGTCTCCTTAGAATTTTTAAAAGCGTTCCTCAAACCAAATTATCACATGTAGAAAGTAAACTATTAGATAAATTCATAGAAATGATGATAATAAAAAACAGGGATATCTATTATCACCATTATTATTTGAATATTTTTGATGCTATGTCAAAATGAAAGTGAGTGGCAAGACTCTATTCAAGAAACTATTTATGGCTTTCGGTAACATTTAATCATAATTTTCTTTTCATGAAAGTCTTACACTTTACATGCTTATGGCTAGAAAATTTATGAATTTCTCTATTGTGACTTGAATCCTTTCATCTGTTACAGTTTCTAATTGGTTATTAGCAAGAAATGCTATGTTGAACTCTTGTTAAATCTGCTCTCTTTGTCAGTAGATTCATTTAAAGTTTATGAGTGCTTCAGTCAGGTGATTTTCCTTTGATTTTCAACTCTCTCTTCAACAAGCATATATTATATTCATAATGAGAAATAAAGTCCCATTAGAAAAGCTCTTAGGTATTTTCTAGATCAAATATTTTATAAGTCCTCAGATAGCAGCTTGGGTAGCTCAGCAGTTTTGGTTATGAAAAAGTAGAAGGAATACATTTGCATTTCAGACAGTAAGGCTATTTTAGTCTCAAAATGTGGCATAATTCTTGCCATTTAGTGTTGATTTAATCCCTTCCATTTACTATAGTCACTGGCAACAGATGTGCCTCTTGATTATACTTAAAGAGCAGAGTAGAGCAAAGAATTAACTTACAAGCTATGCTTAGGAACAAACAAATCAACCAAACTGTAGCATGGAGAATATTTTCAATTATAGTTTACATATTACTGTCAACTGAGAATCCATCAGGACTGAGAGATTTATTCTCATTATGTTGCTTGGGGCATGGAAAGGTGTTACTAGGTAGCAGGTGGTTTGGGGTGCATTTGAGATGTGACAATGGGATTTATTTGGGGAACTCAATGAAAAACTCTAATATTTTCTACATCAAATTTTGAAGTCCAAGCAAGAAATAGGAAACTCAGTGAATGATAAGAAGGGGAATAATAGTACAGAATACTGAATCCCAGTCATGCTGAGGTGATACTGTCTTTTAAGTGGATGACTGATTTCAAATTTAAAATAGGTGATTGGGGATAAATAGTAATATGATTATTGAGTCAACAAACAACTGTCGTCATGCCTAAATTGGGATAGAAAGATATCAAGATATCAAGAAATAAGCAAGTAGGTAATTTTTCATTTCAAAGTGTATTACATTCCACAGGAGTTTGAAACGGGATGTGGAAGGTAATGGATAATAACATTTATGTCTAAAATCTGTTGAGAGCCTAATAAGTGCCAGGCAGAATCCTAAATTCCTTTACATGCCTCATTTAACCTAATCCTATCGATCTCCCTGTGAAGTAATTACTGCTATTTCTATCTAGAAGATATGAAAGTTAATTTAGAGAAGTAAAATAACTTGTCCCAAGGCATAATTTAAATAAATTTTGATGCAATTTCATTCTATAGAAAATGTGTTTTCCAACTGTAATTGTGTGGCTGTTGAAGTGGCATGTACTCAAGTGATTCTGAGATTACACAGTTTGTTAAATCCTGCGGGCTAAATGGAAACCCTAGTAAGCTAAACAGAATTCCCTTATGTCTGTCAGTTTGTCATACTGCAGTGACTGGCCTGTTGCTGTGATGCTGGTAGCTATGCTAATAGTATTTCAACCACCACCAGAGTCACTCATGATGGACAGGTTTCAGCAGCGCTTCCGGACTAAGGCAGACTGGAAAGCATGACTTGACAGGCTAATTTTGAAAATGCTGGCAAGTGAAAACCTCATGAACAGCAGAAGACCACTGATAAAGTTCTGGAAGATGAGCTTGTCTGGTTGTAAGGCACTTAAGCATGACTGGAGAAGAAAAGCATCCTCAAAGTAGAGCTGAGCTTAATGACGTGGATGGGCTGAAATTTGGGGGAACTTCATTTGTTGATGTGGCAGGACTCAAAACAAAAAGAAATAGCTAAAAATATCCACTAATATTTGGAATATGTAATATACAAAGTCTGAATCTAGAAAAATTGGTAGTGATCTAAAATGAACTAGAACACATCAAGATTGATACTGTAGGCATACATAGTGAGTGAAAAGGACTGGTGCTGGTCATTTTGAATCAGGCAAGCCTATGTCCTACTATGCTTGGAGTGGCACATTGAAGAGGAACAGTGTCACACTCATTGTTAAAAAGAATGTTTCAAAATCTGTTCTGAGCTGCCAATCTGTCAGTGATAGCATAATATCCGTATACTTACAAGGAAGGCCTGTTGGTGTGACTATTACTCAGTTTTACATACCAACTACTAATGCCAAAGGTGAGGAAACTGGAGATTTTTACTAACTTCTACAGTCTGAAATTAATCAGACATGCAGTCAAGATGCATTTATAATTACTGGTGATTGGATTGTGAAGGTTGGAAACAAACAAGAAGGGTAAGTCCTTAGAAAGTACGACCTTGGCAGTATTCTCGTGGGCTAGTTTCTCCATTAATTTCTTAATCAGTTTTCTAGTGTAAGTTTCTAAATTTGATGAAGTTTTGTATACTACTCATTCATGAGGCATTACACCATTTATACTGTCATATATATTATTGCTGATTCCATTTACTAATGTTCTTGAAGTATTTTTGATTTTATGTTAATGGATAATTTGTCATATTTTTTCTGCAATATACGTATATGTATCTTAGGCTTGGTTTTAGGAAAATGTTGGCCTCCTAAAATGAGTTAGGTGTGTTTTCTCACCAGGCACTCCTTGAATACTCTGGGAGTCAGTTCTACCCTGGCCCCTAGGGTCGCCATGAGTCGGATCCGACTTGACAGCACTTGGCTGGCTTGGCTTATATATATACTTTATTTTTCTTAGCTGTTTGACCATGATGTGCCTAAATGTGTTTTCCTTTCTATTCATCCTTTTTTGAGCTTCATTTAGTTTCTTTCATTTCGTAAAATTCTTGAACAGTTTGTATTTTAAAGCCCAGGTGTCTGCCACAGAAGTCAAAACTGCCTGGTACTGGTATAACAGACACATAGACCAAAGAGACAGAACTGAGAATCCAGACATAACATCATCTACCTATGAACAGCTGATTTTTGATAAAGGCCCAACATCCTTTAACTGGGAAATCTTTAACAAATGGTGTTAGTATAACCTGTTAGCCATTTGCAAAAAAAATGAAACAAGGTACGTGTCTCTCACTATGCATAAAAACTAGCTCAAAAGGATCAAAGAACTAAATATAAAATCTGAAATCGTAAAGCTCATGGACTGAAAAATAGGGACATGGAGGAAACTTTAACACAAGGTATAGACGGAACTTAAAACATTACCTACAACACACAAACACCAGAAGAGAAAATAGGTAATAAAGATCTCCTAAAAATCAGATCTTATTTTCTTCCAAAGACTTTACCAACAGAGTAAAAAGACAACCTATAGACCGGGGGTAGGGAGGGGTGGTGGGTGGGGTAGCTATGGCAAATCTGATCAGTGTCTAGTCTCTAAAACCTATAAGATACTGTAAATCCTCAACAACAAAAAAGACAAATAACGCCCCCAAATGGGCAAAGGATATGAACTGGCCCTTTGCCAAAGAAGGCATTTAGGTGCCCAGTGGATACATGAGAAAACGCTGATGATCATCAGCCATTACAGAAATGCAAATTAAAACTACAATGAGATACCACCTCACCTCAAGATTAATCCAAAACCACAAAATAATAAATGATGGTGAGGGTGTGGAGAGACTGAAACACACATTGCTGGTGGGTTTGGAAATCTATGTAGTACTATCTTAAAAAGTTAAAAATAGAAATTCCATATGATGAAGCAGTTCCACCTTTGGAATACATCCTAGGGAAATAAGACCAGCCTCACAAATAGATACATGCACATCAATGTTCATCATAGCACTGCATCACAATAGCAAAAAGACAGAATCAACTACCTGGCCATCAGTTGAAGAACAGATAACAAACTACGGTATATTCACATAACGGAATATTATTCAATGATAAAAACAATGAGGAATTTGGGAAACATAACACGGAAGAATCTGGAAGGCATTAGGTGGCGTGTAATTATTCCATTGCAAAAGGACAAATATGAGACCACTGTCATAACAACTCAAGAATAAGTTTAAACACAGAAGAAAATATTGTTTCGTGGTTACAAGGGAGGTATCCGAGGTAAAGGGTTATTCACTAACTAGAAAATGGACAAGAATTATTTTAAGTGAAGGGAGATACAACACATAGTAGAAGGAAATTCAACACAAATGGACTAAACCCAAAGCTAAGAAGTAGTATAAATTAAACCAAACACTTCAAGGGACAAAGAAATAGGGACAGGAGTCTGGGGACCATGGTTTCAGAAAACATCTAGGTCAATTGGCATAACTAAGTTTATTAAAATGTTGTACATCCTACTTTGGTGAGTGGTGTCTAGGTTCTTAAAAGCCAGCAAGCACACATCTAAGAAGCTGCAATTGGTTTCAACCTACCTGGAGCAAAAAACAGAGAAGAACATCAAAGACATAAAGATAATGTGAGCCCAAGAGACAGAAAGGGCCACATATACCAGAGACTACATCAGTATGGGAACAGAAGAACTAGATGGTGCCTGGCCACTACCAAAGACTGCTTTTAATGGGAAATGAAACAGAGTCCCTGAGGGAATGGGAGAATGGTGAGGTGCAGAATTCCAACTCTAGTGGAAAGACCAGACCTGATGGTCTGACAGACTAGAGGATCCCTGTAAGACCTGGTCCCAGGACTCTCTGTTAGCCTGGAACTGAAACCATTCCAGAAGCCAATTCCTTAGACAAAGATAAAGCTGGTCTATAAGATATAAGATGATACTAGTCAAGAGTGCACTTTGTGGATTGGGGGATACAGGAGACTAACTGGGCAGCTTCTGCCTGTCTGAAAGGGAGATGAAAAGACAAAGGGGGACAGGATCTGGTTACATGGATGTGGGCAATATGGGGTTGGAGAGAGAAGTGTGGTATCACTGTGTGGAAAGAGCAGCTAAGGTCGCATGGCAAAGGGTGTGTAATTTTTTATATGAGAAACTGACTGGGATTGTAAATATTCACTTAAACCACAATTTAAAAAAACCGAAAAACAACACCTGAATGTCTTTTACAAGCAGTAGCAGATATCATTGTGCTTTAGAACCTGACTGCTGGGACACTTGTCTCTCTTGTCCTGGCCCTAACCCTTTTTCTCCCCCCGCCACTTCTCCTCTTCTGTTTCCAGCTTTCTGTAGTGGAAGTTTTATATCCTATGAACGTTCACATGCCTGTGAGAGGTGATGTCCCAGTTCTCTTTCTCTCTCAGCTTTAGCAGGTCCTCTACACCTATACATAAAATATATACTTGGCAAGAAAGGATAAATTTGAAATAAGTCAGGAGACATAAAGTCTAGCAATATATGATCGTCTCTCTACTTAATGGAGAATTAAGACACATTGTATACAAAGAGAAATAGTGATAGATATTTTTGTGCATTTAAAGATTGAAAGTTAAGTGAAAGCAAGAAAGAAATAACTAATAAAAAAATGTTAGAGGGTCATGAAAAGGGGAGTTAGGCAATAATATCTTTTATAGTGAAGACTAGATTTATAATTTCTACAGTTTGTTAATCCAGAAATAATGCTAGATGCATGATTTTAAAAGTTACAGAAGAGAGAAATTGTTAGAGTTATCACTCTACAGAAGAGGCAGTGGTAATGCAATGGTATGGGGCAGGGAACCAATGATTTCCATAAACAATACTTTATATTACTTGGTTTATAAAAAATACAGCCGTTGGGCATTCTGGTGCTTTTTTATTGATGAATCTTGAAAAACCAAAAGAAGATGGGAGGGATGGGATAAAGCCAAGTGAAAAACACATGTTCCTTTTATTGGCCAAAATAAAGCGAAGTTTTAAACATGAATAGTGGATTGCATTCATAGATCTGCCTAGTGATATGGCAGCAATGTAAGCCCTAGTGAAATGAGATCAGAGAAATAGAAGAAGATGCTTATTCTAGCAATAAATGTGTACTGTGTCCTTAAGTTCCGAGAAAACAAAGTTTTATTGTCAAAACTTTTTATTTTTTTTTTTATTTTTTTGAGAGCCTCCAGGCTATAAGATCAGAAAAAGAAAGAAACTGGATTGTGATTGAAGTATCAAGCTGACTTGTATCAGTGATTTTATATCTTTAATTTAGTTGGGGCTTTCATAGAGAAATAACAAGAATTCAGTGCAACGAAAGATGTATTTACATGCAAACATATGACTAGGATGTCCTTTAGATAATACTTCTCTCCCACAGTCTCTAGCCAGGACTTAATGGCAAAACTGTAAGTTCTGCTTGAACTCTGTAGTGTTTATAACTGTGGAGATGCTATGAATATAACTCGAACACAAATATCAATGGGTTGAGGTAAATATGGATGAGTGTGTTCGCATAAAATAGCTAATACAGAGGAGCACATGCACAAGGAATGGATAGCAAGAAAAAACATACTCCCTTGGGAGAAATAATGTAAGATTTGGAAAACAAGTAATAGTCAAGGAGTAATTTATTTAAATCCACGTAAATTAAAACTTTAAGTCTTGGCATGACTATGATACACAAACTAGGAGTGGTACTAGTGCAGAACTTGTATTGAATCTTAATCTATGACAAATCTTTATCATCCTAGCAGTAAAAAAACAGAAGCAGCTAGACCAGATCATTGAAAGTAAGTAACCCCTGGCAATTGAAATAGTACATTTGAGCTCATTTCCCCACTGTCCACTGCCTAAAGCAAAGTACTCTTTCTAATTTTCCCTGATTCTGTGAGTAATAAGGGAAGATAATTGGGATGTGTGTTTAGAATAGTATTAACATGCTGGTGCCTTTTATTAGAAAGTTTTTAGTTACAAGGCAAAAAGGTTATTAACTGACAGAATTTATACTAATAAGCTATGCAGAAGAGTTTCTATTAATTTCTGGTAATGAGAACTTTCAAAGAATAAGTGAAATTCAGAGAATAAGTTGAAGGTGTTTATAATTAATTATTTTACATTACAGTTTGATGTTTCCAAATCTGAGTAAATGATACACAAAAATCCGGTAAAATCATGAAAATAATAAAGGAGTCTTTAGCTTCGGTGCTCAGGCTACACATTTGAATGGTTTCAGTGACCTAAAGACACAAAGCACACATCTAGAAGAGTACACACTTATTGCCCTGTTAACAGTTTTTCATGTTTTGGTGTCTGGCAATGCATAAATGCAAAGCATTTTTAGCACAATATTAATTTTGGTAAGTTAAACCTCCTAAAGTTCTGAAATGCGAAGTTCAGTTTCTCATTGTTAAGTCTCTCTCCTGGGACACATTTACAGCTGTTTTTGAAGATACAAAAGCCACAAAGCCAAACGCATTGCCATCAAGTCGATTCCGACTCACAGCGACATCATAGATGGAATAGAACTGCTCCACAGAGTTTCCAAAGAGCGCCTGGTAGATTTGAACTGCCAACATTCTAGTTGTCAGACGTAGGTAGCACTTAACCACAGGGTTTCCTTTTGAAGGTGAGGAAACACTAACATTACTTTGATTGTGGAAAATAACCATCTGAACGTTGACCTTAATCTTAGAGATCCTATAAGGGGCTTATATAATACCTGTCATGTTGTCTTCACCTGAAAATAGCATGTGAGGCTGTCACGTTCTTAGTGCTTCTGTAGCAGTAGCAGCTAAACGGTGTGCCCTCTTCTGCTCTCTTCTAGTAGTTTCCAGGAAAATGCCTGTCTTAGTCATAGTTAATGCTATGAATGTGCTTATTGTGAATTGATTCCTAACATACTATCTTGCAGGAACACCATGTAGGAATGCAGGATAGCAGTGGTTGTACTGGAGAAAGTGGGAAAAGGGGTAGACGAATGGCAGTGGAAATAAGGAAATGAAAATTTAGAAACACAGAGAGAGCAGTAGATGGACTAAATGAAAGATGATACATGGTTGGTTTTGTAAGTCTGAAAGTGTTATCCTATTTCATGTTATTTGTGGATGTCATGCTCTTTACTCACCAGTAGTGGGATCAACTTAGTTCATATCACAAGCATTTTTAAAATACAAGATGCACACATGGTCACTCTGTGTTGTCGAGTCCAATCTACTCCTGTCCGAAGAGTTGACCTCAGTAATGATTTATGGACAGGGGCAGCATCGGGTCTAGGGGCCATGTTCTGCTCCCAGGGGAACCCGGAGGCCTTTGGACATCGATTGTGGTCTTTTAGGCTTCTTACTAGAGGGGAGTGGAGAGGGTAGAGAAGACGGAACAGGAGACTGTTAAGAGGATATGACATGTATAGAAGAGAAAGGAGTGTGCTGTCACTGGGCAAGGAGAGCAGTAGAAGATACACACAGGTGAGCATGCAAATTTAAACTGGATTGTACACATTTACTCAATCACAATAAAGAAAACATATAATAAAAAAAATACAAGATGCAAGTTTCCATCACATATTATAAAGGAAAATGTTCTCTCATGAATTTTTGTTTTGATTCTATTCCTACTGATCATCTATGTATCTATGTATTTAATAAAATCAACAGAAAATTATTAGTGGCACAAACTCCTTCAGTATTCTCAGGCAATATTTTTTCCATGAGCTCTACCCCAAAATTTACTGGAGAGTAAATGTCAGACAATTGATGGCTAGAGAACTATCGACACAGGATGATGTTGATCATCAATTATATGGCAAGTATATATATGTGTATGTATGTATATACTAATAAAAAGTAAAATTGTCTGCTAAGAAGAAAGGTTGTATTATGAAAGGAATACGTGATTTGACAATGTATTTTCACATATACATACATACATAAAACCTGAGGGGGGAGAATGGAGGGTAGTACATCCTAAAATAAAGAAACTATTTTAGTAATTGATGTGACAATATGGTTGTTAGGTGCCTTTGAATCTATTTCAACTTGCAGTTACCCTATGTGACATCCCATAGGGTTTTCTAGGCTGTAGTTTTTATGGAAGGAGATCACCAGATCTTTCTCCTGTGGAGATGCTGGGTGGGTTCAAACTACGTACGTTTTGTGTAGTTGCCAAGCACGTCACTGTTGTACCACCGAGGCTCCTCATGTGGTAGTGCTGTATTATCATCCTAGGAGGCAGAGATGTTCTCTTTTTACTCATCACACGTATTATTGACAATTCTGTATATGGAGGAGATAGATGGAGATTTGTTATAAAGAATGTTGTGTACAAGCCTCATTGTCCTGGATTTGAATTGGAAATATCAGCCTGAATTCATGAGGAATGCAAAATTTTATATATAATTTTTACCCACCAAATTTGTTCACTGAAATCTCCCAGAACCAATAAGTAAGAGAGGAAAATGAGCACTCATAACATTCTATTTGTGGTCATATAATATTATGATTTCCTATAAAAATATGTTATCAGGTGTTTTGGCATAATTTTTGACTCAAATTTGGAGCACAACATGCACAAGATAAACTTGATGCCACAGATGATAAAGATAGCCAGTTCACTACATCCATGGTGAAAAAAGACATAGGAGCCAACATGACAATATCTTTGCTGGTCAATGATAGGATATTTTAAGCTTCAGTATGAATAAAAATAGCAAGCTCATAATCATTAACTACCCAGTTTCAGAACTAATTAATTACATTGAAAACTGGGAAAAATAAAGGATAAAATTAAGCATTTATCTTGTTACACATGCGGTTTTCTATGCAAACTCAATCATCAAAATCATACTACCAAACTGAATCTGTGATCCTCTTTTTGGTTCCATGACTGCATTTGTTTTAGCTAGCAAACTTTATTTTCTTACAGTCTAGATACAGGGCTTAGCATCTGGTAGGTTCACTACCCCCTGTTATTATTCTGGGTGTGTATGCACAACAGCAAAGCCCATTCTTGTGAAAAAGCATGCTGATTCAGGCTGGAGTTCTTACTGGACTAGACGTGTCTGGGATTCTGGGAAAGTGGATTTAATTCAAAATGAGATCTTAAGTTCCAGGTGGTCATACTCATTGTTCCCACTTATAGCCTGTCTTGTGGAGTGGTGTACAGGTAGAGAAAGAACTAGGCTGTCTAAACTGTGGGTTTTACATTACAAAATCAATTGCTGCATCCAGAATCAGTGAGCAGATTGGAGTCTCTTAGCCTGTGAGGGAATAATGAGGAATCCCTAAGGAGGCAGTTGGGTATGAAAGTCAAAGAAGGGTCTTTCGTGGTAGATAAAGTGGTAAACACATTAAATGCTACAAATGGATCCAACAAGATAAGAAAATAAGACTTCGTGTTGCCTTTAATAAGATGAATTGAAAGAGCAATTTTAGTAACGTCGTAAGGGCAGATTGTCGTAGATTTTATTGTTGTCATAGTCAAAGTATCTTTTAAGCCACAGAGGAAGATCTAGCCTTCTTCATGTTCTATTGTATCTCAGCTTAGCTGTGTATCAGTGGATTCTCCGTGATCCTGAAGATAAAGAATTCCTTATTTATTGACGAGAATGCCAATATTTTCATCTGAATTTAGCTGCTCTGTCCTGTATCCCTGTCCTGCCATTATGGACCCAGCAGTGGGCTTGGCAGGATTTTACTCAGTGAATATGTATTGGATTACGATTAGTGTCTCTTAATAATAGTTTGCCTGTTGTCAAGTTGGTTGATCTGCTATTGCTGAAACTTTCATTTCCCTACACCCCCAACCCTGAAAAAACTGTTTAGGTTGATTAATTACCCTTCAGGTGTGTAGGCAATGGTGAAGCCAAGTTGTCACAAACAGGAGCCTCTAGAGAGTCTAATTCTCAGCTGCTTGAAGAAAAAGGCTTATTGACATAATTGAAAACAATTTCAAAAACAACTACTTGAAGTAAATCCTACCCACTTGAGTGGCTGAAAATTGAGAAGGAAATCTAAGTTTACTTGCAGCATAAGAGAAACAAGAGGAATGTGTGAATGTAGCAGTTTTCTTTCTTGTCACTATACTTCTAACACGAGAAGACAACAGTGACTATTAGCTGCCGGTTGGAGTCATTTTCTTTGCCAACAATTGCTGTTATTTCTCCCACACCAAAAGCAAAATGGTTAATTTGTACAATTCATGTTTGATATCTTTGTCGTATGCCACCTAAATTATATAATTTCTTTTTTCTTTTTCCCTTGATACCCCTTAGTGCAGAACGACGTGCTACATGGTGATCTCAAGGACAAAAAAACAGTTTCTTTTTTTTTTTTTTGAAAAAAAACCTCCAATCCTCTTTTCTCAGTTTGAGTCATAGTTGCCTACCAAAATAGCTGCTAATGTTACAAATGTACTAGAGTGAGCTTGAGGAAAATAGGAGTGGTAAACTTTAAAAAAACAGAAGAAATTTGGTATTTTCTGTCCCGTTACTGGACACACATGGCTTTGGGGTTTCAACTATCATTTTTATCCTACTTGCACAAAACTCTAGTGCAAATGGAAGTGCCCTTGAATTGCACTGGACTACAAACTCCACATAGCTGCACAGAACCAGGCCTTGAACATGCATTAGCAAACGTTAATGGCTCGGCTGTATGTTCAGTTGCAATCATGAAGCCAAATCCCAGATTTATTCTTTTAATATGCTGAAATATTAACTCTGAACTTTTAATTCTGATTTTTTCATTCTAATATCTCCTTTTATTATTATTATTATTTTTAGAAACTCCTATGGCACCTTTTGATTTTACTTTACAAAGTCAACAAATCAAAATTAACATTATAGCTTCTTTAGTGTCCTTAGTTGCCCATGGCCAGAAAAGTTGGTTTTAAGCTTTAATAACATTGGGGGTTTTTCACTATGAGAACAGAGGGCATTTTATGAGGAGGATTGCTTTCTAAGTAAAAAACACTTACTTTGTAGTTTCCTTTGTAATTTGTGGAACTCAGGTTCTCATAATTTCCTTCAAGATATGGAAATAGATACACATGAGGTTCTACAATTAAGTCTGTGAAGTTAATTGTTCTAAGTGCTGTATACTTCATTGTTGTGTATCACTACAGTTACTTTTGAAGTATTTCCCTTGGGAAGCTATGCACTGATGCCAGTGCCTAAGCTACTCTTCAAAGCAATTTTGGAACTCTTTCTGGAATGGCCATTGCACATGGTGACATGGTAGCAAGTTTGCCAACTTAATTGTCTAGTTGTCTGTGAGGGAGTTTTTAGACAGTAAACAAATAACTGTATTGGTCCATCCTCCCTCCTCACCTGATCTGGCCCCCAGGGACTTTTTTCTTCACCCAAAGATAAAGAAAATATTGAAAGGAAGACATTTTGATGAAATTCAGGACATCAAGGGTAACACATCAACTCTGATGGCCACTGAGGAAAGAAGTTCCAAAACTGCTTTGAAGGGTAGACTAGGTGCTAGCATCAGTGCATAGCTTCCCAAGGGAGTACTTTGAAGGTGGCCATAGTGATATGTGGCAATGAGGTGTGTAGGACTTTTTCTAGGATGAGTTCGCTAACGTAATTGTCAGAACTTGTAGCTTTAAAATTCTGTTGTAGCTAGTAAATACATTTAATTTTTTTTTGAATACATGGAAAATACATCATTTATGAGATCATTTAATAATGTCAGAATTTATAACAGATTTTTTTAATGTATGGTTATTGTTCTGGAGGTGCACTGCAGCAGTAAGCATAGAAAGTTGGTAACAATGTACCATGCTACTTGAGTTTTTTTTTTATGGACATTCACATAAGAGTCTCAAATATCTCCTCTTACTAAATACTAGCTTTAAAATTTGTTGATATTATTTAGATAGTCATGAGGTTAAGGGGGAAAAAGATAACTTCAACAATTTCCTCTACCCCAATAAATCTGAAAAATAAGATCAGATACTACAGTAAGTTATAATAATTCACTGCACCAGTGACTGTACAGCACCTGTGAACTTCTGTGTATGTGTGTCATCTCCATAAAGTAAGATTTCTGTGTGTTAAAAAGACAGAGAGAGACTTGGTAGGTGTTTCTGATATGCCTGCTAATTGTGTGAGCATGAGTCAGATAGACTAGGAATTACTGCCAAAGAGGAGAAGGAAAGGAACCAGAAAAATAATGATAATAAAAACAAAGCACCGTAAGAAAAAAGCCAGAAAAAAAAATAAATGTAGAAAGCAAGTATTTTTTAGTTAAAAAACAATCCTCCTCATAAAATGCTTTCTGTATTTACAGTAAAGTGTTTTGTTTTGTTTTGAAATGTCCAAATAGGCTAGTTGTGTGTACTAGTTTGGTTATTGGTGCCTTTGAAGCTCTAAAGGACTGTTATCTGGTAGTTAGAGCTGTTACTAGACGTGCCAGCCTAGAAGTCCATTTACTTTTCTTGTATGGATTTAGCTCAGTTTTCCAGGAAGCCTGTTACCAAGTGTGTGGTGCAGGCTCTCTCCTGTTGTCTTAGGTGGGCAGGGGTGATTGACGTAGGGGTGAGTAACACTGAATGTAGGTGCTGAGAAAGCCAGGGGGCTAACAGTTATCTCTGAGTGTCCATGAGAATGATGCGTTCCCTTATGTCTGACTCTAGGTGAAGGAACTTTCTACTCAGAGTTTCTCGCTCAGGACAGAGGAAAGATTTAGATATATACATAGTAGGTTAGACACAAGCCAATTAGCTGTTGATGATCCAGGGCCACTTTTCACCTGTTCTGGAGGTGTGAGTGTATTCTCCACTGCTCTGTCTCTCCTGCTGAGGAGGACACACTCCAAATGCCACTGCTCTCTTCACCACACTAGCCAAGCCAAGAGCCGGCGGGCTGCAGCCAATTCCTGGTGGGTCAGGTCTAGGCAGTCCTCGGTAGTTCTACACCCACTCTTTCTTCCCTGTCACTCAATCCAACCCGTCAGCTTTCCCTTCGATGTTCAGGGGTCCTAGAATGTCACATGTAATCAATTCATTTGTTCTTTTGAGTCTTTGTTTTCACAGGGATCACAGGAAGCATCTGACTACTCCATCTTATTGGCCCCACCTCTGTTTTCTCACAGTTCGGGATTCTAGTATGTACTAGAAGTACTTCAGGCTCCTGGCTATAGGGCAGGGCTCTCCCTAGGCTTTAGGGTAGATTCTTGTCTCAGCTTCTGTAGGCCTACCTTTCATAAGTTCCTTGTCAATTATCACACAGTATTCATCTCATTTTTGTAGGTGTCTGTGCTGCTGCTTATAACTTTTCAGAAATTCTTCAGAATTTCAGAATTCTTTAGAAATTCATATGGCACCTTTTGATTTTACTTTACAAAGTCAACAAATCAAAATCAATATTATGGTTTCTTTAGTGCCCTTAATTGCCCATGGCCAGAAAAGTTGATTTTAAGCTTTTGTAACATTGGGGTTTTTTCACTGTAAAAAGAGAAAGCATTTTATGAGGAGGATTAGGTTTAGGACATACTCTGTGCTGATATTACCTAATTTATATATGAAGAAAATCTTGTTTCTAAAAGCAATTAAAACCTAATATAGGTTTGGATTCCAACACATATTTTGAGGGGGACAAAATTTGCTTCACAAAAGAAAAGTAAAGTTTTAATGTTAAAAAAAGAAATGTATGTATATTTAACCTAGAAGATTTTCTTAAGGAAAATTTAAAAGCTCAATCCATAGGAAAAATACTGAGTTATCCCTAAAAATAAGAATTTCTATTTAATAAAGGATGCCATGGGTACAACTAATGAGACATCTAATAAAATAGGAAAATATATTTACAATGTCTAAAACTGACAAGAAATTTTTATCTAAAAAGTACAAAAAATTATTCAAATCAATAACAGCTCATTGGAAGGGGATATGGACAGGCAACCTGAGAAAAGTAATTCCTCAATTCTAGCAAATATACGAGAATATTCTCAAAGTAATTTTGATTAGAACACAGTACATTTAAAGAGTGCACTACTTTGCACTTGTTCAAATGACATAAATTAGAATGGTGTTTATAGAGAAATATGTAGAAAAGATATTTGGGATCCTCTCATACACTGTTGTTGGTAGACTAGGCTGGTGCAGTAATCCTGGAAAGTGGTATGTCATTGCTTGGCTAAATTAGGTTATATATAATTATTCTACCATTCAATAACTACACTCATGGGTAGATGCTGCAGGAAGATTCTCACACTAATCCATGTGAGAACATTTAGAAATGGTTGTGGTAGCAATATGATCATCGTCGTAGGTAGCTGGAAGCAGATGGGCTAGCTCAAATTTGAAAGATCCACAACCTAGAGCATGGTGTCGGAAATAGATGCAACAGGTAACGTGAACACATAACATGATTTAACTTGAAAGCATGGTGCTTGGCAAGTAAATTAGGTATATAACAGTCACATTTTCAATAGCGTAAAGTACAGTTACACAGAAGAACAATGTACATCAGCATTAACACAGTGAAACACAACAAATATATATAATTATTATTATATACATATAAATGGTTACATCTTGATTGATATTTTATAAATCTGTAGAGTCTTATTTTTTGCCAATGCCTTCAATGCAGCTTTGACATCTCCCTTCAGTACCATAGGATCCTGATCATATGCTACCTCTTAAAATGGTTGAATGTCGACCAGTTCACTGGTCTATGCCAAGAAATTTGGAGGACAGCTACCTGGCCAACTGACTGGAAGAGATCCATATTATCTATTTCCAAGAGAGGTGATCCAACCAAATGCAGAAATTATTGAACAGTATCACTAACATCACATGCAAGTAAAATTTTGCTCAGAATTACTCAGAAGTGACTACCACAGTATACTGACAGGGAATGGCCGGAAATTCAAGCCAGATTCAGAAGAGGACATGGAACTAGGTACATCATTGCTAATATCAGATGGATCTTGGCTGAAAGCAGGGAGTACCAGAAAGATGTGTTTGACCATGCAAAGACATTTGATTGTGTGGATCTTAGCAAATGATGGGTAACATTGTGGAGAATGGGACTTTCAGAACATTTAATTGTGTTCTTAAGGAAACTGCACATGGATCTGGCAGTAGTATGAACAGAACAAGGGGATATTGCATGGTTTAAAGTCAGGAAAAGTATGCATCAAGGTTGCATCCCTTAACCATACATTTTTAAACTGTATATCAAGCAAAAAAATCTGAGAAGCTGGACTTATGAAGAAGAATGAGACATCAGGACTGGAGGAAAGTTCATTAACAACTTGTGTTATGCAGATGACACAACTCTGCTTGTTGAAAGTGAGGAGGATTTGAAATACTTACTGATGATGATCCAAGACCACAATCTTCAGTATGGATTGCAAGTCAACATCAAGAAAACAAAAATACTCACAAATGGACCAGTAAGAAACATAATGATATATGGAGAAAGAGTTTAGGTGGTCAAGGATTTCATTTTACTGGATTTCACAATTAACACCCATGGAAGCAGCAGTCAAAACATCAAAAGATGTATTGCATCAGGAAAATTGGCTGCAGTGTATTTCTTAAAAGTGCTGAAAAGCAAAGATATCACCTTGAAGATTGTGGTGAGCCTGAGCTAAGCCACATTATTTTCAGTCACATCATATGCTTGAGAAATCTAGACAATGAATAAAGAAGACAGAAGAAAAAATTGATGCCTTTGAATTGTGATGTTGGAGAAGAATGTTGAATGTACTGTAGAGTACGAAAAGAGCAAGCAGATCTGTTCTGGAAGAAGTGCTCCTTAGAAATAAAAAGCAAGACTGCGTCTCACATACTTTGAACACGTCATGAGGGATCAATCCCTGGAGAAAGACATGATGCTTGGCAGAGCGGCAGAAGGTCAGGGAAACAGATGAAGACTTCAACAAGATGGGTTGACATAGTGGCTGCAACGATGGGCTTAAGCATAAAAATGATAGTGGCAATGGCATAAGACCAGGCATTGTTTCGTTCCGCTGTGCACAGGGTGGCTATGAGTCAAAACCAACTCAACATCACCTAACAACAACACAAATGATTACACACTGGAGGGAGGAAGTGATGAATAAACAAATCAAAGAATCAAGAGAGGATCTTGAGAAGACTAATGATGACTATGTGCCATGACACACAGCACGGGAGTTATCAATTAGCATTTGAGGTTGGTATAGCAGGGAAACTAAGAGTTTGGGTAGAATAGTGGTTAAGCATTCGGCTGCTAACCAAAAGGTTTGAACCCACCAACCACGCTTCTCAGAAGAGTGATGCAGCTGTCTCGACGCACAAAGATTACAGCTTTGAAAATCCAGTGGGGCAGTTCTACCCTGTACTATAGAGTCACTGTGAGTCTGAACTGACTCAGTGGTACTGAGTTTGATTATGGTTTTATGACACTGACAGATGCTTATTGATAAACTACTTTTCCTGGAACTAATAATTTTAGATTTAGTTAAATTATTCAGTCAGTTAATGATAATGAATAAAAGCTACATTGAAAATGAATATTAAATCATCACAAAGCAGCCTCTATGTGAAGAGCTGAGGGAAGACTACTTCAAGGAAGAAGAAGAACAAGAGCAAATATTTTAAGAATGAAGAAGCATATTTGACATAATACTAAAAATATTACTCAGGTTTTTGTGTCAAGAATAGACTGCGTGGGACAGAGAGTTGCAAGTAGAAGCACAGAGATGTGTCAGGAAGCTATCGACACCCGCGGTCGAGTCGGATCCGACTCGTGGCGACTCTAGGAAGGGGAAGTAAGATTGTGAAGGCGATTGTAAAATTTCTGGTGGAAGTTAGTCATAGTAAAAATATATATTCGAGGTGGAGTTTGTGATAGTAGCTGATTACTGAGTACAAAATTTGATAGAGTGCCAGCCAAGTGACGTCAAGTCAGATCTGAGAGGAATCACAAATAATTCTTAGATTTTTGGCCTAATTTGGTAGTGCCATTATTTAAAAATAAAGAGAGAAGACTTGACAAGTTTTAGTTTGGGAAATGATGGAGATTAATAGATTTTTGTTTTTTCTTGCCACCTTAAATTTGAGAAACTTACTGGATATTCAGGTGAGATACAGCAAGACAGAAGAATTTATGTTCATAGATACATATTTGCTGTCATCATCATGGGAAATGCTGGTGGTGTAGTGGTTAAGTGCTATGGCTGCTAACCAAAAGGTCAGCAGTTCAATACAAACAGGCCCTCCTTGAAAACTCTATCGGGGGCAGTTCTACTATGTTCTATCATCATAGCAGGGCTATTTATAATCATGAAGTTGGATAACATTACCTAATATAGTTGCAAAAAAAGCTGACCCAGAGACAGACCCAGGACACACTCACCCTCAGCCCTCTTCAGAGAAAGAGCAGGAGTGCCTGTGTTGGGCAAAGGTTGACACATTCAGCCGCTAGCTGAAAGATTGGAGGTTCAGGTCCACCCAGTGGCACCTTTGAAAAAAGGCCCAGTGATCTACTTCCAAAAAATCAGCCATGGAAATCTCTATGGAGAATAGTTCTACTCTGACATACATGGGCTTGCCATAAGTCAGAATTGACTCTGTGATTGCTGGTTTCATAGAGGAGGAGAAGCCAGCCAAGAAGACAGAAAAGTGAGTCATTTGTGAGGCAGAAGGGAGTCCAGGCTTGTGAAGGGTCCTAGAACTCTAGTGGAAGGTTCAATATGACAAAAGATAAGGATAGAGAATTGACTACTGGCTTTGATGACATTATAGAACAATGGTAATTTACCCCCCACCGGCAAAAAGTCCCATAAAAACCCACTGCAGTTGAGTCAGTGTCAACACATAGTGACCCTACAAAACAGTAGAACTGCTCCAGAGGTTTTAAGGAGCACCTCATGGATTTGAACTTCCATCCTTTTGGTTGGCAGTGGTAGCTTTTAACCACTACCCCACCAGGGTTTCCAACCACAGAAGGAGAATTTCTCTAGAGTGGTAAAGAACAATTGCAAACTCAATTTGGTTGAGCAGAGAATGAGAGGTAAGGAAGGGAGTCACTGTTGTTGTGTGCCATCAAGTTGATTCTGACTCATAGTGACCCTATAGGTCAGAGTGGAATTGCCCTACAGGGTTTCCAAGGAATGACTGGTGGACATGAACTACAGGTCTTTCCGTTAGCAGCCTGAGCTCTTAACTGTTTCACCACCACAGGAAAATTGGAAAAAAATAAAAAAAATTTTTAAGGTTACTTGTGAACAGAACAGAAAGATATTCTCTGATATCGCCAAATTACTTGAGGATGACTTCCTGTTAAAGAAATAAATCAAAAGGAAAAGCTTTGGTTTGAACAAACTAGCATGTCTTCGTACTTTGGAACACAAATAAAATGTCTAATAATTTACATGTTTTCAGGTGAATCTGGGTTTCCTTGAACTGTTTTTTTTCTGAGGACATGGAAATGTATTTTTTCAAACCATATCTTTTACATCACATTTCAGATGCAACTGATACTGATGTATAAGCTTTCAAAAGAGTACCTGGTACTTTTCCAACCCAGCAGTTAATAAAAAGTAATATTTCTCATACAATTTATATTATTATGTTGGGAGAAGTACTAGTCTACATTTCTTTTTTATTTTGAATTCCTTCCTTCCTACCTTCTTTCCTATATTTCTCATGAAAGCAGAGCTACATAAGGCAGCTATTAGGCATTTTCACCACCGCAGAAAATAAGCATCACTTTCTCCATCTTTTAAACTCTCATCAAAACAGCTACTTCTTTTTAACTTGAGGAAGATATGTGATCACTTGTAAGGAATATTATTTGTCTTTTGAGATGTTTTTCATTTCACCTTCATTTCTAGATCAATGACTTTTTATTAACAAATTAGAAAAACATGTACAACCAATAAGGTATCAATTTTGTATGAAGGAAAAAATATAGGAGAGAATACAAGAAGGTTAGCAGTGGTTATCTTTAGGAAGGTGCTACTTTATTTTCTTTATTGTATTCCATATTATTCTACTAAGTTCACACTTTTTATAATGTAAAATATCTATGTAATTTGTTTAAGTGGTATTTTCTAGGTAAGATTATCAAATAGATGGTAGAAAGGAATAGCTACTAACTATCCGACAAGACAAGATCTCTTGAGGAATCTGTACTTCATAAACTTGAAGCTTGACTACTGCTACGTATTTTATGTATTTTATTATCATCCACCTTCTCTGTTGTTTCCAGTGCTTACTGTGTTGATGAAACCTGGCATATCTGAGGATTTCCTTTGGAGTCTAGATATTTGTCCTCAAAGAGGAAAAGGCATTTTTTAAAAGTTGATCCTGACTTGTCTTTCCTTCCTTTCTTCTATCCTTTCTCCCTCCCTCCCTTCTGTCTTCATTCTCTCCCTTCTTCTCTCTCTTTCTCATTGTTTCTTTTTTTTCCGTAGGCTGGCATTCTATCTGTTGGCGGTCAGCAAATCTGAAATTAAGGCTCAGAATTAAGTTCTCTGTGAGTGTCCCCTTTAACATCGCATATAGTCAAGTAACTTTGTCTCCTAATCTGTACAAAGCTGCTTCCTGTATCATTGGAGTGTTGTAAGGATTACATAAACCAAAAAAACCAAACCCAATGCTGCTGAGTCGATTCTAACTCATAGCAACCCTACAGGACAGACTAGAGCTGCCCCATACAGTTTCCAAGGCGCATCTGGTGGATTACAACTGCTGACCTGCTAGTTAGCAACCATAGTACTTAACCACTATGTCACAAGAGTTTTTTGCATTTTAAAATTATTGTTTTAAATATTTACAAGAACATTTCTTGTGCTGTTGATCTCCATAGCATTGTGTAATACTTGTTATTAAATGCATCACACAGGTTCATTGCATTATTTAATTGATTAATACAGACTTATGTTTCTTTTTGTTTATTTTGTCTGTCAGTAAGGAGTGTGGACTGAGACTCTTATAGCTCTGGGAAACTTCATATGACTATGTTTAAGATAAGACCCAGTTCTCCTGTGTCTGCGCACATAACCTAAGACTTTGGTATGGATGTCTCCCCTTTATCCCTGTCTGAGGTTGAGAGCCCCTTTGTTGTCTCCACCTCCCTATGTTAAAGCAAATAAATGTTTAGGCACCCCTTTGAAACAAAACAAACAAAAAGCCCACTGCCATTGAGGCAATTACACCTCATAGTGACCCTATAGATCTGAGAAGAACTATCCCATAGAGTTTCCAAGGAGCACCCAGTGGACTTGAACTGCTGCCTTTTTGGTCAATAGACACAGTACTTAGCCACTACACCACCAGGGATTCCCTCGGAAAGAACATCATTAATACAGACTTTCTCCTGAATTACACACATTGAGAAAGCAGACACATTGGGTGGCTGTCCTTTCGAGTTTAATAGAGAATCTGATTTATCCAGGTGGCCCATAGTCTCGAGACCAGTTCCATTTTGCACAGAAGAGCAGCACAGAAAAATTCTGGAGGGAACTCCTGCTGGAACTCATATGAGAAGTGACAAAGCCCCAGGGTGAGACTAACAGCTCCCCTGCAGTGCGCTGATCTTAGCCACATTTCACACAAGTTCAGTTTGTCTCAGTTCTGCAAAAGAAACAAAGGGGAAAGTTGATCTGTGTCCCTGGTTAGGCCAAAATTGTAAAATGAGTATTCTTTGACTTTTTCTAAAGCATGTTTTCTCATGGGAGGCAATACCTCCCTCCTGCAGAACGTGGGGGAGGGGCAGGGGGGAACCCAACTCTTTTTATGTGTAAATCATAAATATACATAAAATACATACACTGATACAGAGCATATCTATAGCATGAAAACTCCACAGGGTAGATATGGGGAAAATTGCAAATCTCCTTCCGAGGATGCTGAAGAAAAGAAAAAAAGTTGAAAACAGACTGTAGTTTTAGTGGTCTCAGGTGGTCATTCTAGATGCTTTGGTTCCTTTTAATTTGTTTTAATGAATTCTATGGATTCTACTTTGCTGCTTTTTTTTTTTTTAATTATTTCAGTTTATCAGAAAGAGTACTGAAATATTTTGTTGGGTCCTGGTTATCTTTATAGCTATGTAGTGTATAAGCTTCCCGACCTTTCGTATCTAAAACATTCTCAATTCTTTGTCACGCAGTTTTGTTTTTCAAGCAAGATATTTTGACCCAATCTATTTAATTTAGTCATTTTCATTTATCTGACCCTCTCCCATCTAGGTACCATGATTCAGATGAAAGGCAGAAGTGGCATTTGGCTGACATTTTGTGCATTATCTTGACAATACAAAAAGATGAATATTTAATAACTTATTATGTATACAGATTTAATGCACTCCCTCATTAAAACACCTGTATCACAAAAACCTGTAAACTCAAGAAATGCAGATCTATTTTAGTTAGTTTTCGGTACAACCATCTAGAAGAAAGCAGGCATGTTTAGGCATGTAAACAAAGGCAATACCATTTGAAAGGTGCTATAACAGAGTTGTATACAGAGGATGCTTACATCACAAAGAAGGGAAAAGTAAAAGGCTTCACAGAGAAAGTGACAATTGCATTGAGTCTCAAAATCTTAGTAGTATATTTCTTGTTGAACAAAGGACAAAAGAGCACTTCTGTTAGAAGCCAAAGCTATGAAGACAAAAATAAAATGATGGCGGCCACAATGCAGCTTTACTACCGGAACTCAAAGAAGTTCAGGCTGGTGGAAAGAGATTCTAAAGGCCTGGTATAGGGACTGGTCTCTGAAAAGCACCAAAGGCCACATGATGGAAAGGCCTTACTTTTCTGTAGGACCTTAAATGTTATCCTGTGGGAAACTAAAATGATTTTTAGAAGAGTAGGAACCTCAATATATTTTCTTTAAGAAAGATTACTGTTGTAGTATCCTGAGGAATGCACTGAAACTATTGACCGATTTTTAGTGTGGAAAGAGGGAGACAAAGGACACTTGGTTAATCTAATTTTCCAGATTGGATGATGTGGTAGATATACTCAGTAGGCAACACTATTTTCAGTTGCAATTTTAAGAAAGAGATTTATGTTTTCCAGAGGTTGGATGGATTGAACTTGGTGACACAGAGTGACCATATCATGTGTGCACTTTATGGTTCTATGCATCTATAGGATGTCGTTCTACTGGCCTCTTACTAGAGGAGAGTGGAGAGGGTGGAGAAGAGGGGACAGGGGATTGTTAAGAGGACATGACATGTATAGAACAGAAAGGAGGAGTGTGCTGTCACCACGCAAGGAGGGCAGTAGGAGCTGCACGTAGGCGGGCAAGCAAATTTAAACTGGATTGTACACTTTCATTCAATTATAATAAGTAAATTAAAAAAAAAAAGGAAAACCCATTGCCACTGAACTGGTTCTGACTCAGAGACAGAGTAGAAGGGCTTCCAAGGAGCAGCTTGTGGATTTGAAACGCGGGCATTTTGTTGAGCAGCTGAACTGTTAAGAGCTGCATCAGTACCAGGCCTCCCTAATGATCATTTAAACAGAGGGGAGACACAAGGCTGCCCAGGGAAAATACCCTGGATAGGACGAGGTGTGAGGACAGAACAATAAGAGGTTTTAATCTAATTTAACCACACAAGCCATTTACACAACGGTTCAGATGTATTTAAATCTGAATCATACATCATTACAGATGAAAGCTTTCCAAATTAATTAAGCAAAGATATGCTCTTTTGCTCCCTTACTGGCTGCAGTGATTATTTTTGAGGGCTTAAGGAAGTCATATGTTGATGGAACGAAGGCATCTTTATAGTAACAAAACTTCTTACTTATGCACATAATCCCGCTTTAGAGATGCCAACTCCAAAGTGCTCAGCCAGGACTGGCACTGAAGCATCTAACAGCATATGCTGAAACAGTATATAGCAGCATCTCTACTGACACGTTCTTCATACAAATATATCATTGCATCCCACTGTTTCTCAGATCACAGAGTCCGCCTCACTTCTCTTTAGGGTAGTTCTTCTCAGTGCCTTAAGGGTACTGACCCCTCAGGAAGAGGCTACTGAGGGACTCAAATGTAGTTTGCCTTCTTTGTTATGCTCAGAGTGACTTCCCAGAGTAGCCAGAATCAAAAAGAAATAGAAGCAGCAAACACAAGTGTATTCTCTGGTAGACTCTCAGAGGCCTGTTTGGTGTAAACTGTCCTATATTTTACTTACTAGACTTGCAATCCAATGTAGCTTTTGATTAGATCAACTTTCTTAAATTCTCTGAACCATGTTTATTCATGTGTAAACTACTTATTTTACAAGATTCAAGTAGCCCATGACACATGTCCATGAAAATACTTGGAGAAAAATAGATTATTATCCAAATATTTGGGTTATTAAAATTGAACTAATTTACATGCTAGTTTTTATAGCACTATCAGTACATAAGGCACTCTTCACCTACTCATTAAAAAGGAAAAAATCTTGTAAGAATGCTATTTGTCTTTCATGGAATCGGCATCCTGCAAGTGGGTAGGTAGACACTTTTAATTTATTCTGCAGAAGTCGAGTCTTTATAATAAAATCTTATTTTTAGTTGTGTGATGTTATGGCAGTATCTGTAACGTCAGATACTATTCATATTCATGATCACATTTGCATATCCATTTAATATTCTCCTGCTTTTCTGTACTTGTTGTGATATGATATTTAAATTACCAGCTCAATTTTCAAGAGTGTTGTAAGTGTGTAGTCAGAGGCAATGATATGCCATAGCACTTACACAAAGAAATCAAAATATTTTCAGAGACACAATTGAAGCATCTCATGCTAAGGGATTTGTAGTGCTTTCATATCTAAGTCTGTTGCCTTCCACTGTAGGTGTTATGCAAAATCAGATTGCCCAATAATTTGGAAATACTGTTCAGTACTTTCTCTCTCACAGTGTCTGACTTCTTTTATTCATTAAAATATCTGCTTCCTTTACTTTTGCTCTCATTTGGATGGCCTAAGCAGATTTTATAATCTCTCTCTATTTTAAAGTTGGCTTACAGAGTGGAAAAGAAAATTAGTAAAGAGGGAAAGCCTATTTTAAAGTTATATGATCTCTTTAGTCTCTGGCAAAAAGGAAAACATAAATTTTTAAACTTTCAGCCATATTATTATTATGATACCTTCTTCATTGTTTGTCACGATGATGTAAAACTCAACAACTTCAAAGATGAGATCACTTTTGTTCTCTCCCATATTGCTCTCTTTTCTGCACTGATTGACATCCCAAGTCATCCAAGCCAAAACTGCAATAGCTATTCTAGATTCTTCGTTTTCCCCATCCCTTACACCTCTCTCTACCACAATCTGGTCTATCCCTAAGGGGAACCGACACTACATTATAGAAAACCTCCCATGTCACACTCCTCCCTCTATTTCCACTGTCTGTTCCAGCTGCAAACTGAACAGGCTGTTGTTATTTCCGTCATTGCTCCGAGCTACTGCCATGGTTCTCAGTCCCGCCAGCTTGCTCCCCATCCTCTGCACTGACACCACAGTGTGACTGAAAATTCAAACACAAAGATAGCAGTTTAAATTCTTCATGTCACCCCAAAAATTCCAAGCTCTCTTACACACTCTGAGTCATGCTAACTTTTCCAGAATATCCTCTGATACTCTCTTCTTTGTAGTTTACTGTCCATCAGTACTTTCTACTTAACCTGAGAATAATCATGGCATCAAAATATCTACAACTACTCTTAACTAGAACTTTACTAGGGCTTCTGTGTCAGATGTTTACTTTCTAATAAGAGAAGCATGACTCAAGAATTGGAGCAATATCTGGAGCTATGGCATCCATTTAAAAGCCGTGAGAGGAAGACCAAACCCATAGAAAATAACTTAACCCAACATCTTAACTTTGCAGAGTTGCTGAACCAACTGCTTGCATTTCTTGTACACCAATATTAAATGAGCATATAGTTTAAGCTACTGTTAGTTGGGCTTTCTGTGACTTGTAGCCCAAAGAACTCCCAAATGACACGTGCTATTGCGTGAGTGTGAATTTGAAATGCTATTCTTTTCTTTGTCTTTCTTGTGAAACCTTATTTATACTTCCAGACTGGACTCAGTTGTCATTTCCTCTATGAAATGCTCTCTGAATCCCCTGAAACACTGAGAGAGTGAATATTTCTTATCCTTTCTTGCCTGTTCTGTGATGTTTGTTTACATGTAAATCTACCCTTCCACATTTCTTCATACAAGTTAGTAGATATAAAATTTTATTCAGTTTTAATCATTTCTTCTAAGGCAATATGCAGTATATTATTGTTTTTTAGTGTTTGTCACAAAGTGTGCTGTTCTGATTAAGGGTCTTATTTAGACTCAACTTTAAAGCAAAATTAATTATATAACTTTATGTTAAACATTTTTCATCACTGATGACTTGAAACTCGATCTGTTTCTGTTTCTTAGATTTTGATGTGCACTGAATCTTAGACATTCTTTAGACATCCATATGTTTTTATCTCAACATTTTAAGTAATGACTCTGTTTCTACAAATATGAGCATATGCATTGGAATGAAATGAGAAATTTGTATTTAGTAATATGCATATAAACTAATTTAATCTGTTTGGAAGAGAATTGAAACCAAATGATCATACAGAATTTATGAAACGGATATCTCATAAGTTAAAATGATTACTTTTTGGTACCAACTCTTCTGTTATTATAAAACAAGAAATATTGTTAAAATTCAGATAAGCTAAAGAAGAAATTAAAAAAAAAGTCACTCATTTTCATCATCTCCAGATATCAACTGTGAGGTTATTACTGTATTCCTTTCTGACTTTTTCACGCATAGGTTTATTTTTTAAAGAATTGCAGTGTTATCACATACATATTATATAACCTCATCATTCACTTAACAATTGTGAATGCAAAGCTATATACTTACATATTTTTTTGTCTTAATGGAAACTCTGGTGGCGTAATGTTAAGAGCTGTGTCTGCTAACCAAAAGGTCAGCAGTTCAAATCCACCAGGCACTCCTTAGAAACTATGGGACAGTTCTACTCCATCCTATAAAATCACTATGGGTCAGAATTGAATCAACACGGTGTTTTTTTTTGTTGCTTTTTATTTTTGTCTTAGTACTTATCTCCTGCTATTGTAACAGAGCTACCGCAAGTTGGTTGCTTTAACAAACAGAAAATTATTCTCTCACAGTCTAGTAGGCTAGAAGTCAGGGCACCAGCTCCAGGGGATGGCTTTCTTTCTCTGTTAGCTTTGCAGGAAGGTCTCTGTCATCCATCTTCCCCTGGTCTAAGAACTTCTCAATGCACGGATCCTGTATACAAAGGTGATGCACTTTGCTCCTTGGCACATATGAGGTCCTTCTGTTTCCCTGCTTGATTTTCTCTGTAACATCTCAAAAGAGTGACTCAAAATACAGCCTAATCTTGTAGATTGAATTTTGACTAACTAACGTAACTGCATCTAATCTTGCCTCATTAACGTCACAGAGGTAGGATTTTCAAGATATAGGAAAATCACATCAGGTGACAAAATCATAAATAATTACACAGTACTGAGGATCTTGGTGTTAGCAAGTTGACACACACTTTGGTGTGACACACTTTAATCCACAACACTTAGATCACAAGCCTATGTGATGGTGGGTGGACGCATCTCACCCCTGACATATTTCTGGCCATATATTTTTCATCCTAATCAAACTCTCCTCAAAAATACCCCCTCATCTCCTGGCACAAGGACAAACACTGAGCCCGGGAACGCCCAGCCTGGGAATGCCAAGGCCAGCCAAGCCCCGCTGGCTTCCCCCAACTGCACATCCCCCACCACATGTGAAGAGAAATACCCTTCTTAGAACATCTTAAGAAAGGCACAGGGTGGGGGATGGTAGGTGTTACTGCCCCACAGAAAGAGATAAAATAAAGAGCAAAGTAGGAACAAATAGAGATTATAACCTTTAGACCCCTCCTCCTGTGCCTTCTAACCTTGAGGTATAGGTAGGGCTGATTGAGCTCAGGGCATAACTTTGTTTTCACTGTCAATTGTCACCACAACACACCTGCCTTGGGCCATTATCTAGAAGGCCTTGACAATTACCAAGAAAAAGAAAAAAGACCATGAGATTGTGGTTTCAAGTTAGCCAATAGCTTGTGTGGTCAGGGGGCAGGGTGAAAATCATGTCACCTCAATTATAGAAAATAAAGAAAGACAGAACTTGATGGGCTGCCATTTCTCCAAAACTCTTTCCTGTCTCTGTCTCAATTCTTTCTTCGCCGACGCCATTTCCCTCCCTTCGTGGGGGCCCCGAGAGAGCTGTTGGGGCTGGCTCCCGGCAAAATAACCTATGTATTGTGCCCTAATTTTCCCTTCTCAAAAGCAAAAACACCATTAACTCATTTTTCTATTTACTTATTATTAAAACCTTCAAGTACATTCAAAATTTAAGAGAACATTTAACATATTTTCTCCTTCTCACCACTGCTATTCCAAATATCAGCAATAATTTGCTATAACAGATTCATCTACTCTTTTCATTTCTTGTCTACTTTTTGTATTTTTCAAGTGTTTAAAACAAATCCCAGATACTGTATTGATTTATCCTATATACTGCTATATATAGCTTTTAAACTTATGGATATTTGAGTATTTTTGAAACACATGGATATTTTCTTACATAACTAAAAAGCCACACTATAAAACTAGCACTATTTAGATCATATTCTGTTTCCTCCTCTTCTTATATATTTTTTGAATGAAAATCCAAATGAGATCTACTCTATAAATTCAGTTATCACATTTCTTAAATTTCTTTCAATATAGGGCAATTTTTTCTCCCTTTTTTCCCATGACTTTGAAAAAATTGCATTCATTGTCCTAAAGAATGTTCCACCTTCAAACTGTTGATATTCTGTGTTGTGACAATGTATATATTGTTTTCATATGACAATAATCGACGGCAGTTGGCTTTGGCTATGACAATAAGTTCTAAAGGTTTAGTTTTTCGTTTTCTTTTCTTTCAGGGGGTGATGTGGTCTGGGGTAAGAAAAGATATATTGCTGTGGACTGAATACTGTACCACACATGTACTTGATATCTTGTCATCACAAATTAAGTGATGGTAAATACGTTGGTACAGTCACGTGGTTACAGCCTAATTCCTCTGTTTTAAAATTTTTCTGTTTTCTTTGTGCAGGTTTCCCCAAATTAGCATCCCAAACAGAGAGTCAGGTTTAGTTTATTTGGTAGTTAAAGGGAGTGAGGAAGAGGGGTATGACTAAGAAATAAGTGGTTATCAGGTTTGATGCTGTGGACAAGGGCTTCTGTGGGACCTCTGAGAAGGACAGTAGAGGATAACACACCCTGAGAAAGTCAGGATGTGCTCAGGGGTATCTGCTGAAAGAGAGGGGCACTGGCACATTTATCCACAGGTTGTTGTTTTGGTTGAGGATGGCTTCTGGTCATTTTAACCACCTTCTCCCCTCCCTGGAGACCCTGGTAGTGTAGTAGTTAAGTGCTGCGTATGCTAACCAAAAGATCAGAAGCTCAAATCTGCCAGGTGCTCCTTGGAAACTCGACAGGGAAGTTTCTACTCTGTCCTACAGGGTCACTATGAGTTGGGATGAACCAAACAGCAATGAATTTTTTTGGGAGGGTCCCCCTTCCTTAAAGAGCAGGGGTGGTACAGTGGTGAAGCTCTCAGCTGCTGTCCAAGAGGGCTGACAGTTTAAACCCACCAGCCAGTACTCAGGCAAAGGATGTGACAATCTGCTTCTGTAAAGATTACAACCCTGGAAACCCTACAGAAATGTTTAGGTCGTGTGATAGGGTTACTAGGAGTTGGAATTAACTTAAGAACAATGCCTTTTTTTTTTTTTTTTTCTGTAATCTCTCCCCTTTTTGTCCTCCCCCTTCCCACACATGCACACATTCATCCAGGCTGGGCCTGTGTGCAGTATTTGCAATCTTTCTGCTTAGGGGAAGAATCAAGATATGGACTCTTAGTTAAGGTTAAATGTTGGCAATGAAGGTATGTCTTCTTGCCAGTACTGTTAACTATAAATCTACTGAACAGACTTCACAGTTCCTTTGTGAATTGTTGAGGTTAATTTGTTAAAATGCCTGGGCTTTGGTAGTCAGTTGTTAGGCTAAACAGTAGTCTAAATGGTGTTTTGTTGGAATTTAGACATGATTAACATTAAAATCACTTGACTTTTAAGTAATTTATATTATCTTCCTTAATGTGGGAAGGCCTCATCCAATCAGCTGAAGGTCTCAAGAGGAAAAAACTGAGCTTCCCTGAGGGAAAACAAAAAAAACCAAACCCATTGCCTGAGGGAGAAGGATTCTATATCAAGTGTAAGCAGACATTCTGCTGGAATTTTCAGCGCATCTCTTGGGTTAGCCATTTCAGATACAAGTTGGCTGGAGTCCCTAGTCCCTGCCCTAACCTGTGGACCTGGGGTTTACCAGGAGCTACAGGTGTGCGAAGTAATCCCTTAAATTTCTCTATTTCTTTGGAAGCCTGACTAAAATGTCACATAATTTGTCTCTATAATATATTCCACCTATGGATAGTAGGATAATTTTTATCCTTCTTTTTTTAAACAAATAATGCCCCAGTTGAAAAATCCAGTGCATAAAAATTTTCATATTTTTTTGCCATTGTTTCTTTGGGGTAGATTTCTAACAGTGGAATTGCTGGGTCAGTGGGTAACTGCATATGCAATTTGATACATTTTTTTTACCAAATTCTGTTGGCTTCCAAGGTTTTCCATTTTCATAGCAAAGGGTTCTTGTTTTCCTCATAACCTTACCACTAGAGAATTCTGTCAAACTTTGGATCAATTGATAAGTGAAGAATGAAATGGCAGTCCTCTTAATATTATTATTAACTCATGATATGTCTAAGGGCCATTACTTTCTTTTTATATGCACGGTCTCATAATTTTGGCAATTTGCCCACTGAGTTGGTAGTCTTCAACTTAACAGTGTTTTTTTTAAATTAGTGACTTTTTTCTTTCCCTGTCATTTGTTAGGTGCTTATGGATTTTTGTTTTCTGTCATGCAAAACGTTATGCATTTTACTATGTTTTTCTGTTGTTCTAATTTATTATGTATTTATTTTACGCATCTAGATTTTGAGACTAGTTACAATGTTCCGCTATTCTTAGGTTTTAAAATATGTCACCCATACTTTGTTTTAGAGTTTGTATAATTCTTTTATCTTTCTTTTCCTTTTATAAAATTTTGACATCAATGTTAAATGTGCTTCATAAGATGAATTTGAAAGATTTTCTTATACTTCATTCTGGAATAATTTAAGTAACTTGTAGATTATTAAATCATTAGAAGTTGAACAGAATTCCTCTGATTATGGGCAAATGCTTTTTCTGTGGTGGAGTACTTTCAAGTACATTATTATGTGAAAAGTTGTCTGTTTGATAGGAATCCTTAGGTTGCACAAATGGTTAACTACTGGATTACCAACTGAAAGATTAGTAGTTTGAATACACTAAGAGGGAGGTGCCATAAGACAGGCCTGGTGACCTGCTTCTAAAAAGTCACAGCTTTGAAAACTCCAAACAGCGGTTCTCCTTGGCTTGTGAGGCCTGACAATTAAGTCCGTGAACTTAATGTTCTAAGTGCTACATACCTCACTGCTGAGTACCACTACTGTCACCTTTGTGCACCAATGCCAAGTGTCAAGGCCACCCTACGAAGCAAGTTTGGAACTCTTTCTGGAATGGACTTGAGCACAGTGGCAAGGTGGCAAGTTTGTGAACTTGAATGTAAGCTGTCTGTGAGGGAGTCTTGAGCCAGTAAACAAAGACTGTACTGGAACACCCTCCCTACTCACCTGATCTGGCCCCCAATGACTTTTTTCTTTATCTGATGACAAAACAAATATTGAATGGAAGACATTTTGATGACATTCAGGACATCAAGTGTAATAGGAAGACAGCTCTGATGGCCATTCCAGGAAAAGAATTCCAAAATTGCTTTGAAGGGTGGACTAGGTGCTCGTGTGTGAGCACAGCTTTCCAAAGGGAGGACTTTGAACGTGACTGTAGTGCTTTGGCAATGATGTATACAGCGCTTTTTCTAGGATGAGTGTCCCCGAACATAATGGGCAGTCCTCCTGCATGAAGTTGCTGCGAGTTGGAATGAACTAGATGACAACAAGAAAAAATTACACAATGTTTTAAAAAGTGATAAATAAATATAGCATACAACATTATGTAGCATAAACTAACCCTGCAGCCCTGTTGTCATCTAGCACTATTACAACAAAAATAAAACAAGTAGACGGCTTCAGCAAAGAGCAGTTTATGCTCTGACAGTCCTGGAAGCCCAAATTCACAGCGTTAGCCCCAAGAGAAGGCACATTCCCTCTCTGTTTTAGGCAGTTAGTGCTGCTCCAACAGAAACGCCATGAAGTGGATGCCCTTAATAAAGGAAGGTTTATTCTTACACAATCCAGTAGGCTACAGGTCCAAATTCAGGATGTCACTCCAACGGCAGGTTTTGTCTCAGTTGAAACTGGAAAGAAAAACCAAACAGAAAAAAAACAAAACAAAAAACCTGCATCTTTTAAATTAAAAAAATAAAATCTGTGGCTAGAAATTCCAAGACTCTCAGCTAATAGATAATACAAAATTAACAACCATTTTCTCTTAAAAATATCTCTAATAGTGGTGGAATGGAATGGTGTCCATAAAAGACTGAGTCACACCGCCTTCTAAAGCAAAGCTCCTCAATCATTCCAAGAATAACAAAGGAATAAATAACAAAATATATAAGTTTACACATTCGTAAATAAAATTTAAAACATACTCAGGGTCAGATTCATATTTGAAGTAGAGATATTCCTCACTACAATGCAAAGCAAGGGTTCTTCTCTGGAGCCATCTCCATCTCTACTGAATTAATTAACTAGAGAGAAAGCACCTCAGATGAAACCATATCAATTATATGTGATCTGATTCTATGTTGACAGAGAGCTTATGATCCTTTGAACTGTTGGCTTGAAAACTTTAAAGTAGTATTAGTCTATAGTAGCAGCAGGCAAGAATTTAAAAGTTACTGCATTATTGCACATCAGGGTGTCTTTTGAAAAACTGAATTTCAAACAATTATCTTTGTTTTAGTTAGCTAGTGCTGTCTAGCAGAAATACCACAGAGTGGATGGCTTTAACAAAGGAAAGTTTATTTTTACATAGTCCTGTAGGCTGCAAGTTCAAATTCAGGATGTTTGCTCCAGGGAAAGCTTTTCCCCCTTGTAGGCTCTGGAGGAAAGTCTGGTATTGCATCAGTCTTTATCCAGGGAGCATCCTGGAGCAGGAACCTGAGGTCTGAAGGATGTGCTCTTCTCCCAGGGCTGCTTGCTTGGTGGTGTGAGGTTCCCAACTCTCTGCTTGCTTCCCTTTCCTTTTATCTCTTGTAGGATGAAAGGATAAAGGGTGGGGCAAGCTGCACTCCAGGGAAACCCCCTTTACAGTGGAGCCGGGAAGTGATCTTCTGAAGGAATTTACAGTCCCACCCTAATCCTGTAACATACAGCACAGCAAAATCACAGAATAGAGCATAGTTGTTGAATAATGGTCACATGGCTACACCTATTTTTTGGGGGACACAATTCAGTCCATGACAGTCTTCAAGCCACTTAACTGTTGTATTGTGTGATGAGACTGAATTTCTTTCTCTAGATTTTATTTTTAGTGAAAATATAACTTTCCCTGAAGTCTTTAGCTTTTATTTAGCTTTAAGCTTTTTCAATGATTATAGAAGAAAACAAGATATTTTTAAATCAATTTAAATGTGTATATGGTGAGCTCTCAAGAATATTTGATAGTTACTAGCTTTTATTATTGTTTATACAGTTTCATGAAGTTGATGCTAACAGTCTGTTGCATATGAACTTTACATGTAATGGAGGTTCTGACCCATTTATAGGGTAAAATAAAGCATTTGCTTATAAAGTTTTTTATGTATTTATATCTCAGGAAGTCGGCAATCGTGTTCATTTAGTTTGTTTCCTCTGTTAAACCCACAAATAAGATCCTGTGAGCTCACCACTATAGTCATGTATTTTAAATTCTCTGCTTTTTCTGCTATTATGTTGACTTAATCTGTGATTTCAGTGATGAAGCCATACAAAACTTTCTGCTTTTCCTTTCTCCAATGTTTGTTTCCAGCTGCTCCCTGTTGAAGGTTTTCTCTTTTCAACAGGAAGGAATATCCACCCACAACAGCTTGAAGTGGTTTATTAATGTCAACCAAAAATGTATGCCACAAAGTTTCATTGCCAGTTGCAGATGTAAAATTCTCAAAATTAAGCAAGTTTTTATTTTATTTATTTATTTATTTGTTTTAAGGCAAAGGCAAGTGGATTGCTCCTGTTGACTAATATGCATTAGATAACTTCTCTGATTTCACTTCTCTAAAGGAACCGTGGTGGCACAATGGGTAGGTAAGTCCTTGACTGCTAACTGAAAGGCTGGTCATTTCAACCCACCCAGCTGCTATGAGGGATAAAGACCTAGTGACCTACTCCTGCAAAAATTACAGCCTAGGGAACCTTAGAGGTCAATTTTACTCTATCATGTGGGATTTTCATGAGTTGAAAATCAACTGGAAGGCACCTATAACAGTAACAACTTCTACAAGCCTCAATCCTTTAGGCAAGTTATCTCATTTAATTCTCACAACAAGCTTGGATATGCTATGCATTGTTGTTCTAGGTTTACATGTTGGGAAACTAATAATCTTAAGATTTTAGTATATTGTTGGACTATCCCACAGGTAATTTCAATATAGTATGCTAATCTATTCAGTGTGTGCTCTTTCAACTGTATCTTGATCATGGGTATAATGGATATTCACTGGTTTTGGTCACCCAACATCTGAACTTATGTTTGTAGACTATAGCACTGTGCCTTTGCTTTACCCAGTGCAATCTAGAAAGATCAGCTTCTTCTCTCTTTAACCAAGGGCAGCTAGATCATGGACCCAGGACCTAGGTTTGCTCAGACAGACATAACAGCCTGCAACTTTGAGTCTGCAGTGTCACAAAGAATCAAGGCAGTACAGAATTGATTTAATTGGTGGCAGCACTGCCATCCTGTGTCTAAAATCCACAGTGGCCACCAGAGCAGCAGTGGCAGTGAAGACCTAGGCATCTGGCTGCCTCACCTTCCATTGTTTCTTCAATTTTTCCATGTCATGTCTTCTACTTTGACTCTCTAACCATTTCTCTATTAATTTTGAGAGCTACTCAAAACATGGACACTCTGGTAGAGTAGTGGGTTATGTCTGTTAACCAAAAAAGTTTGGCAGTTCATATCCTCCAAGCATTCCTACGGGGCAGTTTTACTCTGACCTCTAGGGTTGCTATGAGTTGTACCCGACTCAACGGCAGTGGGCTTTTTACTCAAAAGATACTTTACAAATCCTTACCCCACTTATTTTAGCCAGAGTTGTTTCCTGTATTTTGGCAATCACAAACTTGGATTGATGTGACATAATAAATCAGATTTCCAATGCTAGTGCCAGTAGCTTTTGTAATGGTTATAGTAAACATCAGTGACATTATTACTTTGATTTCTAATGGTCATAACATTTAACATGATATCAGAGCTAACAGGAAAAAAATACAAGGCTTTATAACTGAAGTATCTATGTAAAGTGATCATTTTCTTCAATAAATGTCTCAGAATTCAACATCATGATTTGATGTCGTCTATACCAGACCAGACTGCTTGACTCATGGGAAAGTCACATGACTTCCTATGAGCTAGGACTATTTCTTATTTAGAAATTTTAAAATAAGCTTCTAGTTTATTGGAGTTGGTAACTTTCGTTCATTCAGAAACAACAGAAGGGATGCCTTTAAGAAAAATGATAGGTTTCATTCTCTTTCTGAAGTAATAGTATATGAAAAATAGTCCTAATTTTCTGTTCCTTGATTGCTCGCTTTCTGGCCACATTTTAACATACTTTCTAAGAATCTTGGGCTGTCGAATTTTAATAAAACCCTTAGTTCTCTTGTTTAGTAAGTAAGCAAGTTGCCAGAGAAATTATATATCCACATGTTTGGAGTAGTTCCTTGGTTTGAGTTCAAGTCTTTTTATTCTATTAAAGTACTTACTATATGCTAGAACTGTTCTTATGCTCTTAGGTTAAATGTACATATAAATACTTTACATGTCATTTACATATTTGTTACATTACATGTTATTTACATATTTAACCCACAGTGGTGATTGCTGTGTTTACTAAACAAAAGGTCAGCCACTGGAATCCACCAGAAACTCTAGGAGCAGTTATACTCTGTCCCATAGGGTGGATGTGAGTCAGACTGGATTTTTGGAAGCCATGGTGGTGTAGTGGTTAAGTCCTATAGCTGCTAACCAAAAAGGTCAGCAGTCTGAATCCACTAGGTGCTCCTTGGAATCACTATGGGGCGGTTCTACTCTGTCCTATAGGGTCACTATGAATCAGAACTGACTTGGTGGAAACAGACTTTTATTTTTAACCCAACAAAATAGGTGCTATTATTACTTCCATTGCACAGACAAGAAAACTGAGGCACATAAAGTTAAGTCAGTTGTCAGAATAGGGCTAATGTCAGAGTGAACAAACACAGATAGCCTGGTTTCACACTGCTCTCCCAGTCACTGAGCTCTGCTGCCGTCCAAGTCTCTGCATTTTCAAAAGACCTGCCTAAGTTATTTGGCTGCATATTTATAAGGCTTTTCTTTCTTTCTTCCTTCCTTTTTTTAAAAACTCTTCAAATGTATGCCTCATTTCCTTTTTATTTTATTTCATCCTCCATAATATAACCTTGAAGACTGATCTGCAAGGTAGCTTATTTTCAACAAATTAGAATTTATGCATCTGAAAAGACATTAGGCCTTCAAAGTAGCCACTTAAACCACTGTTATTGCTTTTGCTTAAGATATATCTGAATTGCCATTAGATAGTAAGTCTTTATTCTTTAGAGCTGGATTTGATTTTTTCAAACAAACAAAAATTTTTCAAAAGTAAATTCTTGTGTGGGGGGAGGATGCCAAAAATACATAACAATATTATGGCCAAATAATATTTACAGTGATAAGACACAGTTTCTCATGTGTTTAATGTGATCAGGAGGACATTCAAAAAGTGGAGCTTTCTAAGTATTTTGACATCACATAATCTTTGATATTAGTGGATATTGTTCTACATTTATCACAAAGGGAATAACTCATTTGGAGACATTGATTATCATGTGCCCTCCTCAAACGAAACAAAACACACTGCCCTCACAGAGACCCTATAGATGGACGAGAGACGCCCATGGAGTTTCCAAGGAGCCCCTGGTAGATTTGAACTGCCAATGCTTTGGTTAGCAGCCATACCACTTAACCATTACGCTACCAGGGTTTCCATGCTGTGCCCAGTAGTATTACATTATGGGTGCACTGAGCATGGATCTTTTTTTTACCGTCACATCATTTCTATTTCACCTATATTTCCTGGCATTACAAAGGTAGACCACATGGTGTGGAAGAACATGAGTGTCTTTGTGGTAGGTTAGGATATGAGAAAGAAGCACCTGGGTGGTGCCAACAGTTAAGCACTCAGCTACTAACTAAAAGGCTGCAGGTTCAAACCCATGTAGAGATGTCTTAGAAGAAAAGTCTGGTGATCTATTTCCAAAAGATTACAGCCATTGAAAAAACCCTCTGAAACACAGCTCTACTCTGACACACATAGGCTCACCATGGGTTGAAACTGACTCCACGACAAATATTATTTCAAGTTTTTACGATGTTCATAAGAGAAGAAAAAAACTGTCAGTGGATACAAATGCAATGAGAAAATAAATTTTATTTTAAATTTTTTCTAGCTTAAAATATGCAATAAGGTAGTCAGCGACAGGTGGACAAATACTGTATGAGTCCCCTATGATAAGAACTTAAAAGCAGACTCATGCATAACAGAAAAGAGTCTTTGAGGGCTGCAAGGGTGGGGAAGGTGGGAGGGCAAGGAGGGGTGGTTTAGATTAGATAGTTGTTAGAAATCTGGTTGGGTGAAATTGGTAAGAACACACATTAGTAAGAAGATCAGTATTAACCGGACTTCAACACAACTTGACTACTCCTCGCATCTTAACCCAATATTGCATGGACAGAGTAGCTGGGGCGGGAGGCTGGGTATCGTGCTCTCAGGGGAAATCCAGGCCAATTGGCACAACTAGCGTTTTGCTGATGAGGACTCTCTGTACTCGACATTGGTGAGTGGCATCTGGGGTCTTAAAAGCTGCCAAGCTTTTGCTGAGGGTACAGCAAATGGTCCCAACTTAGCAGGAAAGGATGATCACCGAAGTCCATAACGACATGGGAGAAAAAGAACCCACAAGACAGAAATCCACGTGAGTGAGTGTCTACATCGACTTGTGGCCAGAAGAGCCAGATGGTACCCGGCCACCACCAGTGGTAGCCACGATGGAGCTCACAAAGTCGAGTCTCACTGGCAACACAAGAATAAATAGGAGTGCACCCTGACATCTCCACTAAAAGATGACAACTGATCATCCAGGGGCTTCAGGGTTCCCCTTGGAACATGGCCCCTGGCCCTGATGCTGCCCTTGTCCATAAATCATAATGAAGGTCAACTTTTCGGACAGTAATGGGTTGGACTTGGTGACATAAAGTGACCATATTTTGTGGGCACTTTTTGGTTCCAGGCATCTATAGTAAGTTGTCCCACTGGGCTCATACTGGAGGAATGGGAGTGGGTTGGAAAGAAGATAGGAGACTGCTGGGAGGACAGGACATGTATGGAGCAGAGAGAAAGAGTGTGCTCTCACCGTGCGGGGAGAGCAATGGAAGCTGCATGTGGGTGAGTATGCAAATTTATATGGGAATGTATATTTTCATTCAATCGTAATTAAAAAAAAATGCAATAAGGAGGCTAACTGTAAAATTACGCAATTTTTACTGAAGATTTCAGTGCTGAAAGATTTTTAATGGATTTTATGTTTGGAAAGTAATTGCTGATGGCCTTGAAGGGTGCATATACCTATGGAATGATAATTTATAAAAATAAGTGACATACTTCTCTGTATTCATAAATAGGATTTTTTCCAAAATCAGGGTATAAACATAAAAGTACAGCTAAAATTTGTAAATTTACTTTGCAAAGGTATGTATTCAAATGATATACAGTATTTTAAATGTTTAATACTAATGATTCTTTATGAAATAGGAGGCCTGCTGATGCAGTGGTTAAAGCACTTGGTTGTTAGTTCAAAAGTTAGTGGTTCAGACTCAGAAGATCACAGCTTTGGAAAGCCTATAGGTCAGTTCTGTTCTGTCCTAAAGGGTTCCCCTGATTTGCATCCAACTAGATGGCAGTGGGGAGTTACGAAACAATTAAACACTGGAGCAAGACTCCCCAAGATCTCTCCTACAATTCTGGGCTCCTTTTAGCCACATTCATATCTAATTAGGTTTAGCATAAGGGGTCAAACTGGAAAAAATTCTAGTTACCAAAATACGATAAAGAGAAAGAAACATATTTGAAATACTCAAGTCCCTTTGAAGATATACAAAATAAGCCTATTTTTAATGATTTAATCATTACCAGGAACCCTGGTTGTACAGTGGTTAAGAACTATGACTATAAAACAAAGGGTCAGCAATTCAAATCCACCAGCTGCTTCTTGGCAACCCTGTAAGTTCCCCTCTTTCCTACAGGGTCACAAGTCATGACTAATTGAAAACTCTGGGATCAAAAAAGGACTAACATACTGAAATAACTTTCCTTAAATTATAGAAACAAAAACCCTACAAAACTCTACAGAGAATTTATTTTCTTGTTAAATTCTCACCTTATTTCCTGTTTATTTTCCTCAGAATATCTGGTAAATTTCATTCACTGAAATCACGCCCAACTTACTGCTACTTATGGACATATATTTTGCTTATTCCTTGTTGAAGCAAGAGTGTAAAAAGAGATAACTCATTCACTGCAGCATGAATTCATGTTCCCCAAGTCACATAACAGTTTGCTAACTGAGTTGGAATTTATAGACTGGTATGTTGTGGGTAGCACTACTCCTACCATAAGAATGCTTTTTATGTAGCACCCTACAGAATATGCTTAATAACCCGTGGCTTAGTGTTTTGAATAATTTCAACAAAGGAATGATTTTAGAGTGATGAACTTCATGGGCAGGACACTTTGCTCCTTTATAGCTGTATCCCTGTACTGATTTTGCATCTACTTGATTTAACTGCTCTGTTGTTTTGTTTATTTATTTATTTTTAATATGTTGAAATTGAGAGGATTGACAAGATGCCTTAGTGGCACACTGGAGGCATTTCTGGAAGTCTTTATCATTTATAAGCACTGGTATATATAATGTTAAGCAATTTTAGCAACTATTTCAGAATATTTCTTTTAAGACCTGACCAATTCTATATTTTTTTCTTGATTACTTCATCATCATTGAAATGAAAGATTTTTATTATGTACTATAAAGTGATGCATTTCACCTGGAACTATTGATAGATGACTAAAGGCAAGAAAAAGAGAATCAGGGAAAACACTTGCTCCCTCACATAGTGACAGGCTAAAATATCCAAAAACTCTTAGATGAAAACAAAATTCCCTTAGCTGAAATTTTTCTCTCCCCAATTTTCCACTGTATTCATTAGCTTTCATTTCTATTACTCTTTATTCTACACACCCTTCACTTCTATTAGCTTTTATTCTACACACCACCGCACAGCATCTTTGAATTCATTCCAATTCATGGTGATTCCTTTTGTGTCAGTAAAGAACTATGCTCCACAGGGTTTTCAGAGGCTGGTTTCACAGAAGCTGATGGCCAGGGCTTTCTTCCAAGGCACCTCTGGGTGCCCTCAACCTTTAACTTTTGGGTCAGCAGTAGAGCTCATTAACTGTTTCCACCACCCCAAACCTCTTGTTCTAAGTATGATTACTTTCAATATAATAGGAGTAACTTTTGTCTCTTAAAGATAGTATCATTTGGACTCAGAATACTCTGAAAGGCATTTACCGAGCAGCTAATACCAAGAAACAATATTAGGACAAAAGCGTACTTTCTCTTCTGAGGAAGTGTTCAGTTTCTTCATGCTGTACACCAAGTTCAAGTTACTTTTTGTTATTTGACCTACTGCTATTTACATTCTCAAATAATCTTCCTCCTATTATCTGGCCAGGGTTCATTCAAACATTTCTTCAAAGACTCAAAAGAATTTCAAGAAACCTACAGGCAACGGCTGAGATAAGCAGGTAATCCAACAAAAATAGACATTGGATACAAGAAAGAGAAAAAAAAATCCTTCTCTCAGGCTTTATATATATTTTAAAAGAGAAGCTTGCTAAAGAGATGGATATTTGGATGATATGATATAATGCAGGAGGGAAAAACAAGTCTTTATTTTTCCTGATACTCTCAGTTTCTCACAAACATTTCTTTCTAGCTGAAAGACTGAACTTAACTCTTAACTTCTCCAAGAATTTTGTGATAAAGAAAAAAAGAAATCACAAAATAAGCCACATTTTAGTGCCTGCTCTATGAACTTGAAAACTATCTCACATAATTTATAGCCACCAAGACTGAAAGATATATAAATGAGTTTAATACTTCATGGCAATATTTTGGGGCATGACATACATCATTGATTTTAAAATAGTTTTTTATAATAAAATAATTTAAGTCTATGTGTTGAAATATTGACTGCAATAAAAATCAATCTAAATTGACATGATAACTTCCTAGCTCAAAACCTCAGAGAGACAAAGTGGATGATGAATGACATAAGGTCAAAGGAACTAGAAGAAAGAAGAATGCTTTGTTTCTAAATAGACTTTAAACTCAAGAAGGTAAAAGATATATGCTGTTAAGGACAACTTGAGAAATTTTATGGGAAGTTCCTACAGGATGGGAAAACAATGAAGTATCTTCTAATTAATTAAAAGTTGGTGGAAGAGCTGTAACTTGAGAATTTGAGATGATGATTTTGAGGACTGAGAAAAGTTTCACTACATAAAATAAGACCTAAGAAATAAATATAAAATGCATTGAACCAAGTAAAATTTTGGAGGTGGTGGCCTTGCATGAGGCTTGAGTCTTCTCTACTTTTTCTCTAGGATCAATTGCCCCAGGGGGCGACATGGAATCCTAGATGTTAAACTCAAATGCCATATTGCTATACTATATACTAAAGCTTCAAGTAGTACTAGGAATGATAAAGGACCAGATGAAGAAGAAAGATGAATAGAGTGATTGCTAATTTTACATAATTCCTTCATAAAAGACAGTACTGAATACTATATTAGCTCAGTACTTTCCAATAATTACTCCCACAAGATGCTTAGAGGGCAAAAAGAGAAAGGAAGAAAAGAAAGATTCCATTTTCAAATTAATTTTCACAATTCTATGTACTCTACTTCCTTCTTGACCTCTGTGGTGCAAAGGTTAAGAGTTCAGGCAGCTAAACAAAAGGTCAGCAGTTTGAATCCATCAGTCACTCTTTGGAAACGGTGTGGGGCAGTTCTACTCTGTCCTATAGGGTTGTTACGAATCTGAATGGACTCAACAGCAACATTATTATTATTATTATTATTTATTTCTGTTATGCCATTCTTAAGAGTACTTCTGGGGAGTCTTGGTGGTGTAGTGGTGAAGTAATCAACTGCTAACTACAATGTCAGGAGTTCAAACTCACCAGCTGCTCTGAGGGAGGAAGGTGCAACAGTCTACTTTTATAAAGATTATTGCCTTGGAAACCCTATGGGGCAATTCTAGTCTGCCCTATATGGCACCATGAACTAGAATCCACTTGACAGAAGGTTTTTTTTTGTTTGTTTCTTATTTTTTTTTGCAGGGAGAAGAGGTGGTTCAAATTGCTAAAGCACTCAGCTGCTAATAAAAAGGTTAGAGGTTTGAGTCCATCCAAGGGTGCCTCAGAATAAAGGCCTGGTCACCTATTTCTGGAAAACCAGTGGTTGGAAATCCTACAGTTCCATTCTGATGTGCATAAGATTTCCACAAGTTGAAATTAGCTAAATAACTAATTCATTAGATAATTTAGGCATAAAAGTGAGAATCTCTGACTAGAAGAATTTTGATAAGTTAGGGATACTTAACTGGAAATTATGCCATTGTTTCTTATTCAGCTGACTCAGAATAACTGGGCCTTACCTGCATCAATATGAAAGTATAGCAATACACCCTTGCTGCTGGATGCAGATGAGACTCATATAAACAGACGTGGGCTAAGATACGTTTCGAAAGCCAGAGTTAATTGGAGTTCAGTCTGTCAAAGGTGCCCATTTTGTGGGTCAGCTAAGTCTCTTTAATTAGTCATTTTTAGGATACTTTACTGTCTGTACCAGAAAGGCAGTATATTGAGAGTTAAGGAGTATTTAGTGCAGTGAGGGTGGAACTTCAGCCTGAGCTGCTAAGGAAGGAAAAGTCAGACTAATAAATAAGAGACGAAATTTGTGAAAAACCTTGCTGAGGCAGACATTATTATTTTCCATAACATAAAACTGCATTAGCATCATGGTATATGTAGTCACACACACTCACAGTCACAGGCGTGCACACACACTGCACACACAGAGGCGCAATGAGGATACAAAGACCCAAACTAACAGTTACCTGAGGACATTTTCTGTAGTTCTTTTTTTCTCAATAAGGTTCTAAGTCGAGAAACATCACTACTTTGCGCCACGTATTGTGGCAATCAGCTTGATATTCTGAACTTTCAATTTATTTCTTGTCTCTGCAACCCAGATAGTAACCTCCAATGCCAAATTTTGCTAACAGTTCTCTAAAAGTACGTGTGAGGTGAGCAGCTCTTTTGCCTCAGATGACAGCAATAGCCTTTGAGAATTTGGAGTAATGAACAGCTAGTTCCCTTGTTTTTCCTTAGATATGAGATAGAAGATCTACTAGCACAGTGGTTAAGAGCTGTGACTACTAACCAAAAGGTAAGCAGTTGGAATCTGAATTTGCTAGCTGCTCCTTAGAAACTCTACGGGGCAATTGGTGGCTTTCAGTCAGAACCGAGCAACAGCAAGGAGTATGGCTATATACTACTTCTATGCTGGCTCTTTCTAACTTCTCTAACTCTGTCCTTCTTTAATTTGATTTTTGAAGAGGCTGAATACATACAAATGATTGCAACAACTCTTGCTTATTTCAAGCCTTGTCTTGCTTAATGCAATTCTGGATACAGTTTGTTTGGTCACGAACCTATCAATTTGAAATGCTTTAAAGCTTTGATGTTTTCAATTATCACATCTGAAGACGCCTGTAGAAATTAATATCTAAACTTACAGATGCTTAAATAAGGCTCAGATTGTTTCAAAATTTCCTCTCCAGGGCAAACATCTGACTTTTACACAGGTTGAAAATTCACCCTGGTTCTCGTTTCTATGCTTACTCACTGTGGCTAGGGCACATTTCAATTTTGGATGTGAGTAGAAATTCATGGGATGCTGAATAGGTGGAAGACAAAAACTGTGACGTCAGGGGGAGGCCACAGGCAGCGGTAAGACAGCCCTCTCAGACCTTGTTCTAGCAAAATGAGTTTACTTGGAGGAGAGAGTTACAACCTGAACTCACTTCCTGTCAGGAACTGAAAGTGTGTCACCGTGCTGAAGAATTTTGCTTTAATTTGTTCCTGCTTATAGTTCACTTGATGGGATAAATCTACAGACAGATGAATTCTATCTTAAATATGAAAGTACTTCCTGCTACTTTTTTTAAAAAAAGCATTCTGCATCTCCTCCTTTTCTGGATTCTGACTTCGGGATCTTGGCTCTGCCCCAATAGCTTTTGCTGTTCTTTTGTTTATATTTCACAAAGGCAAATCCCTTTGGCTTTCCTGTGGATTTATAATGTGAGATGCTTATAAACAACGCACCCACATTTCCCAAATACTCTTCAGTTCAGCTGTGATTAACATTTTTGGGAAGTAATTCCTATGATAAATTAAAAATTGCATTACGTGGAAGGCTTAATAAATGGAGACTAAGCTTTTATCCACAATTCCTATACCTGACTTACTAAACGTCAACAAACTAATTTAAATATTAAAAAAATGAAGAGTGACGTCAGCTCAGGAGAGAAACTCAAGTGGCGTTGCATGTTGTTGTCTCTAGGACTTTATTCCTCCATCTCCCTTAACCACGCTGTCATGTTTCCTCTGATTTTAGGGAATTAAATATGGTGCCAAATTTGAGAAAGTAAATGGATTATTACTTTAAATATTTACATTTAAAACTGTTTTAAATTATACGTTCCATAAACATCTCTGAGGGAGTAATTCTGCAGGCAAAGATAATGTCCTATAGGTTCAGTTTGTGAAAATTCGTTAAACAATACCCGTATTGACATTATACTTTAATAAAAAAAAAAAAACAAAACACAAACTCATTGCCATTGAGTGGATTGCGACTCATAGCTCGCTGAAGGAGAGAGTAGAACTGCCCCACGGCCATTTCCAGGAGCACCTGGTAGATCTGAACTGCTGACCTTTGGTTAGTAGCCATAGCTCTTAACCACTATGTCATCCAAGTTTTTATACTTTAACTGAGTGTTGAAACATTTGAAATATTGCAAAGAAGCAAGTATTTTAATCTTACATATTTACTACTACTAATAACCCCTCTACATTGTACATAATTAAAATTTTGCACCTGTTTGAAAGATATTTATTTTCTGTGATTGAAATTATTAATCAACATCTATTAACCAAGGTATCAGTTTTTTAAGAAAAGCCTAAAACATTTTAAAAATAAGACAGAAGAGCTACATTTTTTAATCATTAAGTATATAACACATAAAATTACTTAGTTTCCTTTTTTTTCTTTCAAGTAAATCTCTTGAAGTTCACATATTGTACCACAAATATTACATTTTGAAAATTCCTTTTTAAGTATCTGTTTTTAACTCACTTCAATGACACACTAAATGTAATAGAATTTTGTTGAGAATGTTCACTAAACTTTTGGCAAATTAGTTCATGCAAATAATGATGCATTCAAAGACAGCAAACTTTTTTCTGTAAAGATCCAGATAGTAAAACTTTTATGCATGGCATGTCAGCTGGTCTATGACTTAACTACCCAGCTTTGCTATTGGAGAACAGCCTCAGACAATATGCATATAAACTGGTGTGGCTGGGTCCCAAAGGAATGCGACCCAGCAAAATTAGCAACGGACTGTTACAACTCTCAGGCCTTAGTTGCCTTCCTGAATAGGCCCTCATGGAAGTGAATGGAATATCCTATAATTTAGGGAACAGGGTATTGCAAACATTTTCAATAGCAATGATATCCAGTTTGACCAAATTATGAAATGATCTTGTTTAATCTAGCTGCTATATTAAGGATAATATGTAATTCAGAGTCAAGATTTGCTGCTCTAAGAGAAAGAAAAAGAAAAACAAAACAGAACTCTGAGACACCCTCCGTTTCAAAGATGAAGCACAATTAGATGCATAAATCCCACAAATAGAATTTAAATGGAGAGTAAATTATGACCTTTAAGTGTGTCTTCTATTGCTTAATGATAGGTTTTTGTCTTACCCATGACCCTTAGCCATAGAGTCACTGACTCATAGGGACCTTTTATCTTAGAATAATAAAAATAACAGCACAAAATACCTTCACTTACATAAGACGAAAGGTAACTTCAGTGAGGCTAACTGACTCTCCTGTGATCACAGCTAGTGTTACTACTTAGTTGAATAATGAGCTTGTTATTTGCTTCTAATCAGGGATAATCTCATTCTCACTCTTCTACCATGACACTGTTGGATATATTCGTATTTGCCTATAAATTCTGTTTCTGTTGACTGCTTCATAAAGACAACCTGATTATCTGTTGATAACCTGTTAGCAGAGGCTTCCAGTATTTCACATTCTAACAACCGGTGAGATTACGTCTCACATACTTGGCAAGTTATCAGGAAGGATCAGTCCCTAAAGAAGGGCATCGTGCCTGGTGAAGTAGAGGGTGAGTGAAAAAGAGGACGCCCCTCAATGAGTTGAACTGACACAGTGCCTGCAACAGTGAGCTCAAGCAGAGTGATTGGGCGGAGGGCGCAGGACTGGGCAGTATTTTAGTGTGTTGTACACAGGGTTGCTATGAGGCAGAACAGACTGGACAGCAGCTAATAACAACAGATACCAGAATAGAATGTGTTATCTGCTCGCCAAGCCAGAAACATGAAACGTAAAGATGGAAAGACAATACTTCAGCAGCTCAAAAAGTGATTTACAGGTCAGATTGATTGCATGAATCTCCTGAGAGATTTTTGAGAATACAGTGTCTGGGCCTGTAGCTGGAGATTAGAGTGTGGTAGGCTGGAGAAAAGCCTGTAATCCACCTTCTGCTAAAGCTCATTCTGCTGATCTCACAGGCCTGAGAACTTCCACACACGTCATCAAGGTGGCTGACTGTTAACTCAGTCTGCGTTCTCCGTGTCTGTCATTCTCTGAACCAAATAGATGTTGCAAGACATTAGCCTGAGCCTCCTTACTAAGCTTGTACTTTTAAAACAGTGTTTTCATTGTGAAATGTTATATACTTTCAAAGAATAGATAAAATCACAAGTAGTTGCCTTTGAGTTGATTTTGAATCATGGCAACCCCATGTATGTAAGAAGGGAAGTATACTTCGCAAAGTTCTCAATGGCTAATTCTTCATATGTAGATCACCAGATCTTTCTTCCCAGGTGCCTCTGGGTGGATCTGAACCTGTAATCTTTGGTTAGTAGCAACCATATTATAAGTTTCCTTGTATGAATATATGCATTCTTTTCTTTTTCTATTTCCATGTTTATAGATGGCTTAATTACAGCCTGTTTACCTTCAGTACACATTAAAAACAATGAATATTTTTAAAACTTTAAGCGTATTATTATTATTATTTTACAGGACTCCTGGTGTACTTCTGTAGTAGTATCTCTTATGTATCTCTTAGTGGGAGAGTTGTGTCTTAACAATGTCCACATTTAGTTTTACAGAACAATACCAAATTTGTCCAAAGCAGTTGCATGAATTTATTTTGCCACTATCAGTGTTGTATCAGCAATGCATTAGGGTCCCTATTATTGCCTTTCTTGATCGACACTAATATGATGTAAGCCCCTCATAAAAGAAGCTTCCAGTGTTGATGAAATTAAGTGATGTTTCATTATGCTTTTAACTTACATGTCTCTATGGGTTTGGTTTGGTTTTAATATCTGCATTAGGAGTCTCGGTGGTACAATGCTTAAAGTGCTTGACTGGTAACTGAAGGGCTCCACTGGAGAAAGCTATGACAGTCTGCTTTCTCAAAACTTATGGCCTGAGAGACCCTGCGGGCAGTCCTTTTCTGCCCCACAGGGTCACTAAGAGATGGAATTCATCTGATGGCAATCGGTAATTTCTAATTTTTTATATTTTCATGAATTTATTAAATGTTGATGTATCATTTCCTGTGAAACATCTCTTATTTTTATTTTTTGTCTTTTTTTCTATTTATCTATTGTATCATTTGTCTTTCTCTTATGCACTTACAAGATTTCTTTATGTCATATACGTAATAATTCTTTGTCATTCATATGTATTGCAGATATCTTCTCCAGAATTGTAATATTCCCTCACATTTATTGGTAGTTTTAATACCCAGAAGCATGTAATATCAATGCAGGGAATATGTAAGTGTTTGATGGCTAATCAAAAGGTAGACAGTTCAAACCCACCAGACGCTCCTTGGAAACCTCATGGAGCAGGTCTTCCTACTGTGTTACCTGTCCTGTAGGGTTACTGTAAGTTGGAAGTCACTCCATGGCAACAAAGTTTGTTTGTTTGCTATTATTTTGGTTATCTGTACATATATGCATTTTACATTTAGAGAAACTCAGTAAGTTTGTAAAGTATATATGAGCTTAAACTGCAAATAAAGAAAATACCATCAATTTTAAAATGGTGAATTTGAATTTCACTATAATATCTAAGCAAAAAAGGTGTTCAAGTGATTGTTTCAAAACCTTGAAAGGTTTTGTAAAAACTAAATTTATTTTTCTGGGCATATGATTAAAGTAAGCATTGAATGACCACTTAATTAACGATTCATCAACACCTGTTACAGTGTGTTTTCATTTTTTTTTAAGGAAAGTCTGAGTTTCATCTTCAGCTTTTAGTGTTCCTTTCCAGTGTCACAGCCCAAGAATAACTCATCTCTCCTACTTTGTTATTTTTTTTTCCTTATGTAGTCATATATGAATGATTAGATAGATATTTTATTTCCTGGTAGAATTGTACTTTGTAAATTTTTTGCAAAATTTTTAAATAAAACTGAAGCTCATATTTCAGTACTTACTACATACATACTACGGTTCTAATACTATGCATCCTGGTAGATGGGGTGTACCTGGGATCTGAGAAAAAATCAAACAAACAGAAACACCACGTCCATTGCCATCAGATCAGTTCTGACTCATATCAACCCTATAGGACAGGGTAGAATAGGGAAGAACTGTGCATCATAATGTTTCCAAGGAGTGCCTGGTAGATTTGAACTGCTGACCTTTTAGTTAGCCCCATAACACTTAAGTACTACACCACCAGGGTTTCTGAGGCAAGAGATAGTTCTATTTCATCATGTTTTTGATGTTCTTTCTTCTTCTCTTTTTTTTCCCCCTTTTTCTCTCTGTCCTCCCTCTGTCCCCTCTTCCTTTTCTCTCGCCCAGTTTTTCTCCATTTGCTTCTTTTTTCTCATCCATAAAAGTACTGAAAGGTCTCAGGGATAGAGCTTACTCTCTGATGACACTAAGAAAGGCTTTATCTTGCAAAAATATGATAGTAAACATGCCAAACAAGCGAACACTGCCGTCAAATGAATTCTGACTCATAGCGACCCTATAGCACTGAGTAGAATTGCTCCAAGCAGTTTCCAAGAAACACCTGGTGGATTTGAACTGCCAACCTGCTGGATAGCAGCTGTAGCACTTAACCACTATGCCATCAGGTTTTCCTACGTGTTTATAAATACTTTAGAATGGAAATTCAATTTGAAATTAGTCTCAGAAATCTTTTTTCATTTTGTCATTTCAGATATCATGATTTGGAAATCCTTACAAAATCAACAGAGATACTACACCAGACTTTCCTCACGATGAATAGAGATATGAAATATTTGATATTTATGGAGTTAATTCACTTAGATACGGTCAAGAAAACATAATGCTATGAAACGTTCTTTCACATATGTCAATCATCTTATTGACTTAGTATTTTGAAATTTATGACAGATGATTTCAACATTGTGTTTCAGAAAGGTGATATCTTTTGACACCTAAGTTATCTGTATTGATGACTCTGTTATCCATAAGCAATAGAAAACAAAACTTTTACATGGACTGTTATTTTTTAAAAAGTTTATAGTTTGAATGTGTTTGGCAATCCAAATTTATTCAAGTTCACACTTAAAATGTTTTAACAATAATTAAAGAGATAATTAGTTCCTGATGATAAATGTAGAGCTGTCTCATAGGGTTTCCAAACGTCTTGCCCCAAAAAGTCCCCGCCATACTTTTTCTCCCATGGAGTGGCTGGAGGGCTTACACTACCTTTTGGTTGGCAGCTGAGTGCTTAACCACTGCACCACCAGGGTGCCTAGCAAATGAGTAAAACCCCTATAATGTAAAAACCCTTACAATTTCCCTTTCAATCACAGCACTGCAGCTTTTATGTAGACTACGGATTGATCTGTTACTTTAGATTGCTTTGAAAAAAATGATTCTGCGGATATGATTAGTAACAGCATATTTGTGTAATGAATGAGTGGATAAAATATGTAAAACTTTCAGTTTAGTGACTCAATATCACAAGGAAAAAAATACCACATTTTTTCTGTATAATTGCCAATTTCTGACTTAGATCAATCCATCTTTCATTTCTTTTTTTCAAGTGGTTATAGAATTATCCATTAAATTCATTTCCACCTACTGAATTTATTATACAGTATGATATACTGAATAACAACACCTCAAAGATCCTGTTATCAAATCATTTCAAACATTTTACGTTTCAATAATTTACAGATCGATGTTTACAAGGACACTTTAAAAACCAATTAGTAGATTTTGACAATTGCTTTGATAGATGACTAAAAGTGAAAGCAGTTACCCGAGCAGATACGGTTAAAAAAACAGTTTCAATATGACTTCAACATTGTGACTGTCAAATGGAAATTCCTGTTTTATAAAGATTTGTCATTTTGCATAAATTTAAATATCTTCATATAAGTATTCCTCAAAATTTAGGCAGTTGATGGAAAGATGGAACCTTTAAATAAACCCTTATCCTAAGGCAGAAAATAATAATCAACATAAATACCCAGTGACTAAACAATGTTGAGAAGTGACCTTTAGAGAATAAGAAATAAGGCTAGATAAAACAAACTGTCTCACATGTTTAACTTTTTCTTAAAGTAAAGGCATACTATACAAATGCTTAGAGGGTAAGAGTTAACACACTTCTACCTATTTTCTTAATTTTTACGTAATTTCTATTTATGGCTGTCATGAATTGACTTGCGTACCCCCCAAAATATGTGTGGCCATGTGGCTGGGCCATAATTGCCAGTATCGTGTGACTGTCCTCCATTTTGTGGTTTTCCTATCCTGTATGTTAAAGAATTAGGGTAGGACTGTAAATCCCTTTATAAGATCACCTTCCTGCTACACTGCAAACGGAGTTTGCCTGGAGTACGGCTTGCCCCACCCTTAATCCTTTCAGCCTGCAAGAGATAAAAGAGAAGCAAGCAGAGATTTGGGAACCTCGTACCATCAAGAAAGCAGCACCTGGAGAAGAGCGTGTCCTTCACACCAGAGGTTCCTGTGCCAAGACGCTCCCCGGACAAAGACTGATGCAATACCGGACTTTCCTCCAGGGCTGACATGGGGGAAAGCCTTCCCCTAGAATGGACACCCTAAATACAGACTTGTAGCCTACCGGACTGTGTAAGAATAAACCTTCCTTTGTTAAAGCCATCCACTCTGTGGTATTTCTGTCAGAGCAGCCCAAGCTGACTAAAACAATGGCTTTAGTGATTTCTTATAGTAGGTTAGTTTTGATGTGCATAGAGTCTCAAATGTTCCATTTCTAAATAAACTTCAGTGATTTCTCAACAAATTTATACATAAGTCACAGTGAATAAGAGCCAACAACTACCTACTACAGAATTCTCTTTTTTCCTGTTACACGTAGAAGAAAGGAGATTTACTTTCTCCTTTTTCTTCTCAGTCTCTAATTAATTGTCTTTAGTTGCCACAGCAGCAGCAACCACAGCATTAGCCCTGAAATTCCAAAGCATTTATAAAGACATGGAAACACTCTGTGCTATGTATGTTAAATGTTTTCTGAAAATAATGGAAAGAGCCAACTTTGGGGACATAAGAACCACAAGATTAGAGATACAGAAGCCCTAATGATGTCTGGGTTTAATTTTCTCCTTTCCTGGAAGTTCCAAACTTGTTTTCAATACCAAGAGGAAGGAAGGAAGGAAAAAAAAAAGAAAGGGTTGAGAAAATAGAGCCAACCACTTAGGAGGAAATTATGGGGATATCTTGCTGCCCTAGCAAACTCTCAAGGTAATTTGAACCCATCTAAGAAAGGGGTGTCAGATGTTAAAATCCAAGCTGAAGTCCAGAAGCAATTTTAATTCACTGCAGTGCAAGAAATCTTGAATCTTTCTAGTGATAGTAGACATGGCACTCAGCAAAGCTGATTACCATGACCTGAGGTATCCCCTAGCAACAGCCCATACATCACTACATAAGCAGATTCCAATATTCCATGTGCTCTGGGGACAAAATCTTTAATGGTATATTGACACACGTATGCATTTTATAAAGTCTCATAAACAGATGCATATATAAGTATGCATAGCAAGGCTATTTGGTAGACCTTTCTGAAATATTTGCAAAAATAATAAGTATAAAATAAATAACTCTATTTTTAGTAACTCAGATGTTGTAGGTTTGAAAATACAGAGGAAAACTTAAATTGACTTTTAAAAGGGCTAAAAGACCTGCAAAGTAACTGAGCTACCCTGTAAAGTAGCTGGAACTACCTCTTGTGTCTCCATAGTCTACCCATGTGCTTTCTCTGGCTGAAATACGTCTCCCCTGTCTCTGTACCAATCTGCTCTGTGTTGTTTCAGGTGGGGATTCCAGCTGACTGAGGGTCCTGCTGAGCTGACCCTGCCTGCCTCTGCTCCTGCCTCCTCTCCACTCAGGTCAGGGCCCTTTGCCGGGCAGCACGGCATCAGTACTTATTATCACTACTCTGTGTGGCACTATACTAGCCTATTTATTGCCCTATTGTCTTGTATCAGGACAGTAATACACTTCAGTTAGGAATGCTGGTTTTGTCATTTTTATTAGGAAGTATCTCTAGGACCTTACACAGGACCTAATTACTACATCTGCCAATTAAGTTCATGAATTCATCCCAGAAAATGTGCCGTGTACCTCATTGCTGAATATCGCTATGGTCACCTTCAAAAGTACTTCCCTTGGGAAACTATGCAATGACACCAGTGACTACTCCACCCTTCATAGCAATTTTAGAAATATTTTCCTGGAATGACCATCAGAGCTGTCACCATACTACCCCTGATGTCATCATATTACACTTGATGTCCTGAATGTCATCAAAATGTCTTCCTTTCAATATTTTCTTTATCTCTGGGTAAAGAAAGAAGTCGCTGGAGGCCAGATCAGGTGACTAGGGAAGATGCTCCAATACGGTTATTTGTTTACTGGCTAAAAATTCCCTCACAGACAACTATACAGTTAAGTTCCAAACTTGCCACCGTTCCACTTTGCACAATGGCCATTCCATGAAGAGTTACAACATTGCTTTGAAGCGTGGACTAGGCACTGGCATCGGTGCACAGCTCCCCCAGGTGACTGCAGTGATGATATTCAGCAATTAGGTAGGTAGCATGTAGAACACTTACGCTCACAGACTTAATTGTCAAACCTCATATACAGCAGTATTTTCATTTACCTCAAAGCCGAGTCAAGATGGCAGACTAAATACACTTTTTTTTTTAAATGATAGAGTGAAAATGTACATTCACATATAAATTTGTATGCCCACCTCTATGCAGCTCCCACTGCTCTCCCTGCCCGGTGACAGCACACTCTTCCTCTCTGCTCCATACATGTATTATCCTCCCAGCAATCTCCTATCCCCTCTTCTCTGCCTACTCTCCTGCCTCCAGTAAGAGATCAGCAGGGCGGCATCCTATGGATGTAAAGAACCATAAAGTGCACACATGATATGGTCACTCTGTGTCACCAAGTCCAACCCATTCCTGTTTGAAGAGTTGACCTCCATTATGACTTATGGACAGGAGCAGCATCAGGGCTAGGGGCCGTGCTCCCAGGGGAACTCTGAGGCCCCTGGACCATCAATTGTGGTCTTTTAGTGGAGATCTCAGGGTGCACCCCTTTTTATTCTTGTGTTGCCAGTGAGACTCAATTTTGTGAGGTCCATCACGGCTATCATTGGTAGTGGCCGGGCATTATCTGGTTCTTTTGGTCACAAGACGATGTAATCACCCACTCATGTGGGTCTCTCTGTCTTCTGGGTTCTCTTTCCTCCATGTCATTTTGGTCCTTGGTGATCATCTGTTCCTACTGAGTTGGGACCATTTGCTGTACCCTTAGATGGCAGCTTGGCAGCTTTTAAGACCCCAGATGCCACTCACCAATGTGGGATGCAGAAGGTACTCTTAGCAAAATGCTAGTTGTACCAATTTAGCCTTGATTTCCCCTGAGAGCATGGTCCTCAGCCCCCTGCCCCAGGTACTCCTTTCAATATGGGGTTAAGATGGGAAGACTAATCATGTTATGTTGAAGTCCAATTATTACTGATTTTCTTTCTAGTGTGTGCTGTCACAGATTTCACCCAACCAAATTTTTATCAACTGTCTAATCCAAACACATCCCTCCCCCCTCCCCATTCTTGCAGCTGTCAGAGTCTTTTCTTCTATGCATGAATCTGTTTTTAAGTTCCTATCACAGGGGTCTCATACAATATTTCTCCTTTTGTCGCTGACTACTTTCACTCAGCATAATGTCCTCCAATTGAATCAAATGCAAATGAAAACTGGATAACAAATAAGGAAGACCAAAGATGAAGTGATGTATTTGAATTATAATGTTGGTTGAGAATATTAAATACACTGTGGATCACCAAAAGAATGAATATGTCTATTTTGGAAGAAGTATAGCCAGAATGCTCTTTAGAAGATAGGGTGGCGAGATTTCATCTCACTCTTTTGCACATGTCATCAGAAGGGGCCAGTCCCTGGACAAGGACATCATATTTGGTAAAGCAGAGGATCAGCAGAAAAATTGGGTTGCACAGTGTCTACAACAATGGGCTGAAGCACAACAATGAGTGTGAGGAAGACACAGGACTGGGCAGTGTTTCAGTCTGTTGGACAGGAGACTACTGTCAGAAGGGACTCAGCAGCACCCAGGACCATACTATAGTTTATGCCTCTCAGTGTAGTATATATGTTATTAATGTTAGCATGATTATTATTTATTTTGGTAAAATGATCATTCTTTAAGTAAAGATTTTTTGAATTTTACTTAAACAATTAAGGTTTACTCAGCTTTCTATGTTGGATACACATTTCAGTATTAATTCAATCTAGCTCTGCTACCACTCTATGAAAAAGACTTTATTTTTACCTTTTTCGAAAATTGATTAGTATATTTTGTTGTTGTGGAGAATACAGAAACAGATTTGTTTTAATTGCCCAAGATCATACACTTAAGTATTTGCCAAAAGAGAAATTTATAGCCACTAGTCTGGTTCTGGTTACCCTGCTGGCATAGTGGTTATAAAAGGTGAGAGTTCAAATCCTCCAGACACTCCTTGCAAACTCTATGGGGCAGCTTCAGTCTGATCTACAGGGTCACTATGGGTCAGAATGGACTTGATGGACGAGGGTGTGGTTTGGTTTTAGTCTGGTTCCACAACCCACAAGCTTAACACTTAACCTTGCACTCTCACAGTATAATGTAGCTGTTATCTATTATTTGGTATGCAACGTATCTAGCAACAAGAGTAGAGGCATAAACAATAAAACATTGCCCTCAAGGGGGACATTCACAGTCTTAATGGAAGCCCAGAGAAGCATATATGAAGTTTCACAAGTATAGGACCAAAGGTATCATCAGGTAAGAAGGAAGAGTGTCTGGTCCACACTGAAAATCACTCTTCTTAAGGATGACACAGAAGCTGAAACATGAAAGTCGTTTATGTCAGAATCAGATGAAAAAATTAGGAGGGACGTTTCAGACAGAAAGCCCTAAGGCTAAGGTAGCTGACCATTCATTCCCATTTGTCTGGGACGGTCTCAGTTTATGCCTGATGTCCTGGTACAGTTATTAATAACTCTAGTTTAACTCTGAGAAGTGTCCTGGTTTGGAGAATAAATGATATAGTCACCCCACCTTAGGGCAGAGACACAGAATTGCGAGTAAACATAGCATATTGGGAAATACAAGTGATTTATTATGGTAAGAATTCAGGACATGAGATGGGAATGATGAGAAACGTGAGAGTCCAGAAACAAACCATGAAAGGTCTTGTTCTTCCAGTATCACTATCCATTATCTTTGAGTTGATTCTGACACATAGTGACTGGAGAGGACAAAATAAAACTGACCACAGTGTTTCCAAGGCTGTTGTCCTGTAGCTGTTATGGAAGCAGACTGCCACATCTTTCTCCTGCTGAGTGACTAGTGGTTCGAACTACCAACCAACCTTTCAGTTAGCAGCTGAGTGGTTAACAACTGTGCCACTAGGGCTCCAGTTCCTTCAATTATGGAAGTTTAAGTTTTATCTTAAAGGTATTGGGAAGTTATTAAAAGCTTTTAAGCAAAGATATGATGTGATTCATTGGTACCTAAAAAGACCACGCTGGCATTATTGAGAAGAATGGATCTGTGTGATGCAAGATTAGCAAGAAGGAGGCATAAACCTTTGCTCAACACATAATTATGGAAGATTTACTATGTGCTAATATCACTTCAAGTTCTTAGGTTACATTAGTGAACAAATTATGTAAGATCCCTGCCACCAACCTCCTTTCATTCTAGTATGCAGAGACAAAATAGCAATAAAAATAATAAAATGAAAAGATGGAAAAAACACTTGTTGTAGAATCTATTCTGATATTCATGGGAACCCCATGTGTTCCAGAGGAGAGTCATGCTCCACTGACTTCTCAATGGGTGTGATTTTTTTGAAAGTTGAATGCTGGACTTTTCTTTCAAGGCACATCTGGATAGATTGGAATGGTTAACTTTTCAATTAGGAGCCAAGCTCTTAAACATCTGTACCTCCCAGGGACTCCAATCATATCAATATGAGGAGATAAGTGCTAAGTGAAAAAAATGAACAGCAGTGTAAGAGAGATCAGAATTAGGTTGAAATTCTAAATAGAGTGATCATGGATGGATTTCAAGTTTAAGTTTCAGCAAAGACTTGGAGATACTAAGGAAATTAGTCATGCAAATACCTGAGAGATGTCTCATCTGGATTACACGGCTGCTGTGAAGGCCTCTGGTGATGGCCTGACTGCGGGCAGTTTCCAGGAGCACTCAGGTAGTTGATATTGCTGAAGCAGAGAGAGAAAGGGGTAGGAGAGGAGGCCTGGAAACCACGGGGGATCCGGAGCACGAGGAGATTACAGGTTGTGTGTGTGTGTCTTGTGAAAGCTTATGCAGCACTTTAGGTTCCCATTCAATGACCTATACACAAACTGTTCAGTACCATTACTTACATTCTTCACAATATGTGAATGTTCTCAATATTTACATTCTTGTTGTTCTATTTAATTGCAGATTGTTTTAAGGAATTTGAGTTTTACTCTGAGTGACATGGGAAGCCAATGCAGACTCTTGGGAGGAGAGGAATGACACTCTGTGAATACTTAGGAGGATTCCTCCAGCTGCTATATTGAAAATAAACTCTAGGGTGTAAGGGGTGATTTCAGAAAGGTCAATTATGATACTATTACAGCAATCCAGGACTGAGATTTTGGTCTTCAGGTTAAGGTTTAACAGACAAATAGAGATAATAAAAATGCAAGGATTGCCATCTTATTACAAGATAACATAGAATGGAGGCCAAAAGAAACTACAAAAGAGAAAGAACACTTCTTTAAGGTGAAAAGTCACACTTTACACTGTATGTGAATGATTTTGAAAATCTATGGGCAAGTAGAAAACTTAAATAGGTATATTCACTTAGTGCTGCACCTGCTAAGCAAAGGACTGGCAGTTCAAATCCACAAGGGGCTCATTGGAAACTCTATTGGGCCATGCTTCTCTGTTCTGTAGGGCTTGTATGATTTGAAATTCGCTTAATGACAGCGGGTATAGAGAACTATTCTCCTTATAAATAGATGCTATAGGAAATTCAGTGTAAAATTGACAGAATGTATTAAAAACAGGTTTTAACTACTCTTAGTTCAAGATAGGTCAAGTGGACAAAAAATATTAAATGATTGGGAAAGCTTTTTCAACTGTACCTCAAGAACTACACACAATCAATACATGAAGAGATTGGTTAATACAATTACAATTTTTAAACTGTATGAAAGCAATAGACACCATAAGGAAAATCAAAAGACACAAGACAAACTGGGAGATTATATTTGTAATACCGATCACAGTCAAAGGAGTAGCCTTTGCAATGTAAAAATCATTCCTGAAATTTGAGGACAAAATAAGACAACCAGGCAAAAACCATTAACAAAAAAATTCACAGAAACATATAATTAGCCTTTAAATGTATGAAAATATTTTAGATTTTACTCATAATAATAAAAATAAAATATAAACTTCAACTATTACTTCTCATCTTTGGTCATGGATTGAACTGTGTCCTCCCCAAAATATGTGTAGCAATTTGGCTGGGCCAGGATTCCCTGCATTCTGTGACTGCCCTCTGTCTTATGATTTTCTGATGCTGTAAATTCTAATCTCTGCCTGTGGCTAATAGATAAAATGATTAGGTTAAAAGAGGACTAGGGTAGGACTGCAACGCGCTTGCTTAGGCAGTTTCCTTGGAGTGAGGCTTGCACCACAAAGTGAGGGACGCAAGCAGAGAATTGGGAACCTCACACCATCAAAAAGGCACCACCTGGAGAACAGCACGTCCTTCAGACCAAAGGTTCCTGTGCCAAAATACTCCCCGAACAAAGACTGATGGCAACACAAGGAGTTTCCTCCAGAGCTGACAAGGCAGAAAGCCTCCCCCTGGAGTGACATACTCAATCTGGACTTGTACCCTACTGGAGTGTGTAAGAATAAAACTTGCTGTTAAAGCTATCCACTTTGCAGTATTTCTGTTAGAGCAACACTAGTTGACTAAAGCATTTATCATATTGCTAAAAATTAACTGATGTGAGATAGCACAGAGGAAAACTGTGATTCTTCATCAAGTTTCCAGATCTCAGATAGTTTTCAGATCTCAAGTTTGATAATTTAAGGGGAGATCCTTGAAAGAGGCTCCTGCATTGCTACCTCAAGAATGTACATAGAGTAAGCACTCCCCATGGGTAGATCTTAGTCATGTAACGAGTAGATGACCACAATCTTGTCTCTTTCTCGGTGCCAGATCTCATCGGTTTGCCTGTGATTTCACCTGCAGCTATCGTGGACATTTCTGTACAAGTCAGATTTATTTCACACTTACAGCATCACACCTCAAACACACAAGACAAGTCTATCTGCTTCCAGTCTCTAGCCTTCTACAAGGCTCTGGGAGTCTTCTTGAGTCATAGGCGATTCAGCTGATGGTCTTGGGAATGACCTCCACTAGTGGGAGATCGGTGTTGGTGGAATAATTTGCTCTTCAATCTGATGAGTCTGTCTAGTAGACTGTGCACTCCAGGATGCTCTGGCAGAAACTCTCCCCCTTTGTCCACAGTGGTAAAACAGAAAGTTCACTCTGTTTTACATTTCCACCCTTCCCTGACTCCCTCTTTCTCGTGTTTGTTTCATGGAGTCATTTCCCCAAAACACTACTAAATACCTATTAAACCCAGATCCTTATCTCAGGCTGGACTTTAGGTAGAAGCACTTAAAAATTATTCTTTAATAGACTGACCGGTTTATCTTTCGTCCTCCCCGCCCCACCCCTTTTTGCCTATGCCATCAAATAAATGCTCAAAAAATCATTGCCCATCTTCCTAGTATCCATGGACATTTTGCATATTAATCAAGGGATTTTATTTCTACTTGGTCAAGGCAAATACCTTACTTTTAGTAAAAAAATAAATGTATCACCCTCAGCTATGTCTTTAGTCTTCTATTTACTAAGCTGAAAACACTTTTAATATAGAAACCTTCCAGTTTCAACTTTTCTGGCCATTATCTAATCAATTAAAAAGCACATATTACCTTAAAAAAGATACTGTTTATTTCATCCATGGGTAATGTTAATTAGTTATTGTTTATTTCTACTAAGCAATGTTTTCATTCTTCTAAGATTGCCTGTGTATTTCAGAAGCCTTCATGTTGGAAACTAGATTTTGTAGAGTCTTTTAGTGACAGGTTTCTCATTTATATTCTATTAATGACAGGTTGTCATGATTTGGGAGGCAGAAGCAAAACAAGAATTATCACTGCCACTGCAACAGTGCTAGGCATGAAGTATTGGGCAAAGGCAAGTAAGACGCTGTTATTCTGCAAATTGGTTTTGTGGATGCTTAAGGCAAGCGAGATAATTAACAGTGCATCCCTTGGACCTCGGTCCTTGAGCTAAGAAGCTTCTTGACCAGCAGAAGAGTGAGGTCTAGGACATTTCACCACAGCCAACAGAGAGAGAAAGTTTTCCCCTGAGGTTGGTACCCTTTGTTTGAATTTCTAGCTTCCTAAACTGTTTGACAAAGCCATCCATTTGTAGTGCTTGTGTTATAGTAGCACTAGACAGCTAAGACTGCTTAATAAGTTGCTATAACAGAACCACTTCAGAAAGGAATCTCTGCAGTCTGTCTATTCCTAACTGTCAACATACTTGCTATGATGAAAACCAACATTTCTATGAGATGTCGTTTCATTGTATTGCTAAATTTTTTACCTTATTTCAAACTAAAATTAGAAAATTTGTTTTGCAGTGAAATGAGCTCCTTTATGTGGCCCTTTGTCTTGGTTCTTGGAAAAAAAACATTTTGAGAGATATTTTCCTCTGATTCCTGAATACATTACCTTTGCCCTACTTCTCTACTTCAGAGACTTTACTTTTGTCTAGCTGACCAACAGTTCCTGGGCTAGCTGTAAACAACTTAATTTTGATACTTTTTATCTGGTCCTGGGCTGTTCCTGCCCTGTGACTGACACACCAAGAATTGGTCAATGGACTATGCAAATAAGGTGAGTTGTAGCCCACTGAAGCATATTATGCAAATGAATTGTCTGTGGCCTACAGAGAGGGGTTTCCTCACTTTGTGGCCCTTGCTGGGAAAGATTGTGCCTTGAGACTGACAAGGAGTTATAGCCAGACCTACAAAGGTTTGGTCAGACAGAAGGAAGCAAGAAGTGAAGCTGGAGGAAGGAGTAGAAGGAAGAAAGCAGAAAGCAGCCACAGTAGCAGAGAGAGAAGAGGCAAAGAATCTTCTAAAAATGCTGTGACACTTGGCAAGGCTTTAATACTGAAGACAGCAAGAGGCCAAGAAAGCAACAGAACCAGCGGTGACAGACAGCAGGGCCAAGAGGAGCCTGTTTTGAGGAGGCTGAGACAAATCTGTCCTGAGGGAGATGAGGGGAAGCCTGCATAGCTAGCTACAAGGAGCTGAGAGAGCCTACCTGCTTTGAAGAAGGAAGCTTTTGCCTGCGTATCTCCTGATCCAGATCCTTCACTGTAGTCTGCTGATCTTGAATCTGAGTTGTGCCCTATTTCTTAATAAACCACTTAACTGTATGCATGGTCTGGGAGTTCTGTGTGGACATTAAAATGGATTACTGAACTCCAAAGAGAAGTAGAGAACGCCATGGGAAGGATTACTGGTGTCACAACTGGTAAAAAGATTGTAGAATAGATGTTATGTTTGATGTCCACCTCATAGGGATTAGCCTTGGACTGATCCTGGTCATTATCCCTCCTGTAGTTAGACTGTTGATGATGCTACTACTATTAGCAATAGTAGTCCCATTTCACAAAGTTTAATTACTCAGCCACTATAAACTATGTTACTGACATCACTTAAATCTGCTGTGTACTAACAGTGGCTCAAGCCCACATTACGGCAACATTTCTAAAAATGAAGACTCAATATGATCACATAAAGCAGCTAAAACAGTGTATGCATTTCCCATCCTGACAGGGCCTTGGCTAGATGTCTCATCTGAATAGGTCTACTCATCACATCGCAGGCTGAAGGTGTCAGATGAATACGCACATCTAATTAGGGAAGTGCCACCAATGTGGAAAAAATGAATCAGATGCTCTATTTCATTTCTCAGATTCTGCTTGTATGTGGTAGATACACAGATAGGGTGCAATTTCTATGCTGGTAAAAACTCAACACATTTTCTATGAGAGTGGAAGAGTAATTTCTACTTATGACACCTGAAATCATTTGAAATGAAATTCACAAACCCAGAGAAAAATTTGGCTGTCTTAACATCTTGGTTGGAAAATTCTCCTTTCTCAGATTTAGACTTTTTTTCCACCTGGGGGCATATTGCTAGTCCATGGAGAAGGCTGGATACCATCAAATTAGAGTAATATCACAGTTTGAGAATACTTCTGTGCACATGAAGGCTTTTCTGATACGATTATTAACTTCTCAGCACAAGGGGGCACTGGGAAAGCATCTTGAAGATAGGTAAATAAATCCCCAAGATAGCTTGTTACCTTCAAGATACTTAATCCAATATTGAACACATGCATGCACACACATACATGGGAGAAAGATGACTATTTATATAAAATAATTTGTGGAGAGTGAAATGAAGGATCAAATGACATGGATAAATCTAAACCTTGGAGAATTATAGCTGTAAGAGAACATTTTCCAAAAAACTAATTAATGAACAAAATTTCGATAATAAAACTTATTCCACCCAATAGAATAACATTTTCTGGTCATTTTTACCGACACTGTATCAAAGATAGCTGGGACACATAATTAAATTATAAAGGAAGTTTTTATTATCCAACAGCACTCTTTTCAGGGAAATTACATTTTCTGCTTATGAGAAGGCATAGACATTCTTTCCACTTAGCAAGACTCTCAAATTGTCAATAACTAGGGCCATAAGCTATAACCTTGTTTGTGTAACGGTGGGAAAGCAGAGGCTGTTAATGATTTGAAGCTCTTATTCTACCAACTAATTAAACTGCTACCTATGAGATTCTTTCCACACCTGTTGACAAGATACACACTTGATATGGTCTTATTAGAGTACGCACCACATAGAGAAGATGTCAAAATTCTGAAAGATAAATTTCCCTTGATTGGGTAGACTGTCATACATTTTAATTATTTTTGACAGCTTCTGCATTATTCTGTGAATGTCTCAAGAGAAAAGAGAGCTCATCTCCTCTAAGAGCAGTTTATTGAGAGTCACATGTTAATGTTATAATCTGAAAACCCTCAAAGCCCAGTTAAAAAAATCTAGGAAAATAATGAAAATAGTCTAAGTGAAATTCAGCTGTGCAAAGCATATCATGTCAAGTGTTAGTAGGTAATGTGAATATGAAATCCAAGGTTGAATTCAACAACTATTTCTCTTAAATGCATGTGAAATGCAACTTGCAAACTGTCATATTTAAATGAGAGAGACATTCTCAAAGAACCATATTTCTAAGTGAAGTAACTGTATGTGTATCTTGGTTAGGCATGACATCCATTGATCTTAGCTTAGGAAAATGTTTAACTGCTTCATATGATGCTGTCTTTATTATTCATCAGTGTGATATGGCATAATGTTAGGATGACATGATTACACAGACAAATTATAATTGTTAAAAAAATATTCCCCATTAGGAGGGATATATAGCAAAATATGATTAATACACAGGATATATACCTCACACCATACACAAAAACCAATTCAAAATGGATCAAAAACCATTTGAAAAACTGTAAAGACCACAGAAGAAATAAAAATAGAATCAACTCTAGAGACCCTAATACATTGTATTAACAAGATACAAACCATAACTAACAGCACAGAAACTTCAAAAGACAAGCAAGGTAACTATGATCTTCTAACAATTAAAGACTCATTAAAAGACTTCACCAAAAGAGTGAAAAGAGAACCTACAGTCTGGGAAAAAGTTTCTTACTATGACAAATCTGACAAAAGTCTAATCTCTAAAATCTAGAGGAAAATCCAATACCTCTACAATGAAGACAACTGATCCAGTTAAAAAATGGGGAAAGGAAATGAGCAGACATTTCATCAAAGAAGAAATTCAAGTAGCTAACAGATACATAAGGGAGCCAAGCCAAGTGCCGTAGAGTCACTTGGGAAAACTAACTGTTAGAGAAATGCAAATCCAAACCACAATGAGATACAATCTCATTCCAGCATTACTGGCAGGAATCAAATAATGTAATAGTAATAAATGTTACAGAAGCTGTGGAAAGATGGGAACTCTTACGCTCTGCTGGTGGGAATGCAAAGTGGTGCAACCACTTTAAAAAATGACATGGCTTTTCCTTAGAAAGCTAGAAATAGAAAAACTACATGATCCATCAATCCTACTCCTAGGCATATATCGTAGATCTCTAGATATAAGAATTGTCACACAAATAGACATATGCACCCCATGTACGTTGCAGCACTGTTCACAATAGCAAAAAGATGGAAGCAACTCAGATGCATGGCAACACATGAATGGAGAAATAAACTATGGTACATACATACAATGGAGTACTGTGTAATAATAAAGAATAATGATGAATCTGCAAGCATCTTACAACATAGATGATTTGAAAGACACAATGCTGAATGAAATAAGTCAATCATCAAAGGACATGAGACCACTACTAAAAACTCATAAAAATGTTTACAAACAAAAAGACACAATCTTTGACAGTTACGAAGGAGGACAGGGATGAGGATAGAAGAACATTAAAGAGACAATAAATAAGTGGTAACTTTGGTGAAGGGTAAGAGAGTATATAATTCCAGGGAAGACAGAAAAACATGTCCAAAGCAAGGTCATGACAGCTCCATCCTAAAAATCCAAGATCATTGCTGTCAAGTCAATTCTGATTCACATTGACTCTATAAAACAGAGCAGAACTGCCCTAAACTGTTTCCAAAGAGCACTTGGTGGGTTCCAACTGCCAATCTTTTGGTTAGAAGCCACTGCACTTAACCAATACACCACCAGGATTTCTGAAACCTCTGTAGAGACATACAAATTCCCTGAGAAACTAAATTACTAGACTAAGGGCTGTAAGGATCAAGTTCTCAGAAAACATATAGCTTAATTGGCATAATGTAGTCAATAAAGAAAATAGTCAATTTACCTTGGTAACTAGCATCTGGGGTCTTAAAAACTTGTGAGAGGGAGCGACATGGGTCAAGATGGTGGATAGTCATATTCATCCTGTGACCCCTCCAAAAGTACAAATGAATCATTCATATGACATTCTAGGAGTCCTGAACATCAAGGAGAAAACTGAGAAACCAGACTGAGCAAAGGAAAGAAAGATGAGATCCAGAAGTAACGAGGACTGACCAGACTTAACTTGTGAAGAATCAGCTGTAGCCAGCATGGTGAAAGAACTGACTTTCAAAGGTCGTCTCCTTAGCAGGAGAGAAAGAGCTGCAGAGACGAAACTCGAGCCTCCAGAATCAGTGAAAAGTGGCACTTGACTGTCAAAAACTAGGTGACTTGCATCTAACCTATGGTTCACCGATTTAAAACTTATCTTTGGGATAAACCTCTTTCCATTTTCCCAGCACTGTCCCCTCCTTTCCCTGCACTGCACCTGGCTCTGGAGTTTAATGCTATTACCTGAACCAGAAGTCGGATTCCTAAGCCTGCCGTGAGCCATTTGCCTAGATTTAGAGAGAGAACATTTAACAAACTGGGGGAAGGTAAGAAAAATCTGCCAAGATTCCTGAGCTGTAAATTCAGAATTCCTTCACCAAAATCAGAAATAAGGAGACATGCCATCCTCATAGATACCTGTTAGCCTCCTGTCTTTCTCTGTGCCTCCAAATAGATGCCTATGTCTACATCAATCACACTCTCTCATCTAGGATAACAGGTGAGGGCCTGTACCACACACTTGGTGACTGACAGTCTGGATACCCAAGCTGAATTCATACAAGTAAAGTAAATGGACTCCTGGGTTCACATGTCTAGTAACAGCTCTAGCCACCTGGTGAGAAGATGTTAGAGCATCAAAGTCACCAATGACCAAACTAGCACACATAACTAGTCTTTTTGGACATTTCATACAAAACAAGAAGCTAGAACTCAGTAGGTATACATAAAATAAATAAATTCAAAAACTTACTGATGAACAGATAAACAAACTATGGTCCATTCACAAAATGGAATACTTTACAGTGATGAAGAGCAATAATGCTCTTGTGAAACATAACACGGAGTAACCAGGAACTCATTGTAATGAGTTAAATTGGTCAGCAGTCCAAGGGTAACTATGGCACATGACCACAGTTATAAGGACTTGAGGGAAGGGTTAAAAACCAAAGAAAACAGTCTGTTGGTTACAAGTGTGGGGAAGAAGGCAGAGGGGCAGTCACTGATTAGACAGTAGATAGGAATTAGGTTAGGTGAAGGGAGGAGTAGCATGCAGTAAAAGGGAGGTCAACAGAGGTGGACTAAACTAAAAGCTATAAGGTTTCCTAGCTAACACTTAGAAGGACACAGTAGCAGGGGCAGTGGTCTGGAGACCATGGTTTCAGGTCAGTTGGCATAACCTAGTTTTTTAAGAAAATGTCTGCCTCCAACTTTCATGAGTGGTGTCTCAGATCTTAAAAGCTAGCAAGTGTCTATGTATGTAACATCAGTTAGCCCCAAACCTGTCCCAAAGCAGAGTACAAGGAAGACTATCAAAGATAAGGGGAAAAATAAGAGACAGAAAGGACCAAATAATCCAGAGACTGCATCAGCATGAGACCAGAACTACATGGTCACCAATGAACACCAGTGACTGCTCTGACAGAGAACACAACACAGAGTTCCCAACATAGTGGGAGAAAATTGGATGTGCAGAAATAGAATTCTATTAAAAGAGCAAGAATTAATGGTCTCGCAGACTGGAAGTTTCATGGAAAACAAGGTCCCTGGACTCTCTGTTGGGCCAGAATTGAAACCATTCCTGAAGCCAACTCTTCAGATAAAAATTGGACTGGACTATAAGACATAAAATGAGGAAGGCAGGGCCAAGGTGGCAGACTGGACAAACATCTCCTGAATTCCCTTTGAGAACTAAGACCTTCATTGAGAATTTAATAGAGCACACTGGACATCAAGGGAGCCCTAGGATACAGCACAGGGTTGTCAGTTTGGACTATGTGCCACTAAGCAGGAAACTACTTCTTTCTAATACGAGGCACCACATGCTGAGAACCGCTCCTGGTGACTCATCATTTGGGCAGACAGCAAGTACTGATGCTTTCTTAATCTGGGATGCAGGAGATGGGCATGAGCCAGCAAATATATGGAACTGCAGTGCTCAAATAAACAGTGTATAGCACAGCAGAGACAGTGTGTGAGATAGCCACCTTTTGAGAGCCCACCTCCTGACTGAGGACAACACTTCCCCTGCACCTTCTCTTTTCTGAGCTGCACCACAAGTTCTGCTGTTTCACTTTGGGAAGGAAAACTTTCCTGGGACACAATCTTGGTCAGCTGGGAGGTGAAGTAACCCAACTGGAGGACTCAGTAGGGGCTAATTCCCAAGCTGAGAAGCTGTGTCTGTCTGGAAAGCACCTTTCCAGCAGAAAAGCTATGTTTAGGGTAGTGTTATCTTATTGATGGGGCCTGGCTGAAGATGGCTGCAAGGCTGTAACACCTTCCTACTTTAAACTACATCATAGTACCTGGGGATGGCCGAAGAGGTACTTCTGTTGTCAGCTGGAAGGCAGGGCTTGTCACATCTGACAGCCTTAACTGATTTTGGAAACTGTCCAACAGTTTGCAGCTTTTTAAAATAAGACAGCCTGGAGAAATAACTGCTGAGCAGCCTGGCAGCATCCCCATCCAGCCTTCAATGACCTACATCATAGGATCAGCTGACAGTCCCGTAGTGACTCCATAAGTAGGGCACCATCTTTAGTAGCCAGGAGGTGGAGCCTACCATTCCAGAGAATCCACTGGGGCCAGTCACTAGAGTACACAGAGCTGAGGAAACACCAGAGAAACCAAGCCAGCCAAGTGCCATCGAGTCGGATCTGACTCATGGTGACCCTAGGGGCCAGGGAAACCAGAGAAACCAAACAGCTTCTGTATGTCACAAAGGCAACAAACCATTGGTAATAATTTAAAGAAAGAGTCCACCATGGCTCTGGAAAACTCCCAAAATAAAGAATCAAAAAACTTCTCAGATGAAGACACCTTTCTGAAACTATCAGAGGTCAAGTACAAAATAATTATATACAAAATGCTCCTACAGATTAAACAAAATGCAGCACAGCAAAATGAAAACTTAAGCAAGCTATTTGAACTGATGGAATATGAATGATTTAAAATCCAGCAGATCAATAACAAAGTTCAATCCAAAGCCAAAAAACCAAAATTAAGGAGATGAAAGTCAGACTTAATGACCTTGAGGACAGAGCAACTGACACCAGCATTTATGAAAGAAATCACAGAAAAGAAGAAAAATGAAGATGTATTAAGAAACACGTGGGCCTCTTGTTAAGAGGAATAATCTATAATTAATTGGAAATTCCTGAACATGTAGGGATACCTGAAAACAGAGTATTGTTATTGAGTTACTGACAGAAAACTTCCCTGAAATTATGAAAGAAGAGAGCACAGACTTCCAAGATGTGTATTAAACACCACAAAAATAGACCCCAAAAGAAAGACACCAAGACATAATATAATCAAGCTTAATAAAATGAAATATAAACAGAGACTCTTAAAGGCAGCAAAGCTAACATTCAGAGGGAATCTTATAGGCTTTTATCTGAATTCTCAACAGAAACAATGTTGGCATGGAGGCAGAGGGATGACATATTCAAAGCCTTGAAGGAGAAAAACTTCCAGCCAAGAATTACATATCCTGCAAAACTGGTTCTCAAACTTGAAGATGAAATTCAGACATTCACAGATAAACAAACAGAAGTGGACAGACTTCATAAAAACCAAACCAAAACTATCAGAAATACAGAAAGAATCTCTTCGCTTAGAAAAGCAAAAACATTAAGTGTATATTTGAGGAGGCAATGTAGGACACAGCATCCAGAATCCTACTCAGGGAAGTCACAAAACTCAGTCAAAGCTACAATATTAAAAGAAGGGAATCAGTGATCATAATACAAAAACTATGACACCATCACACTAAAAAGAGGGATTACAGTTGTTACAGGCCTTTCAGAGGGAGAGGAAATTAAAAAGATATGCAGAAGTTACAATTGCATTTAAACTTAGAACACTAAGCAGGATCCTAAGGGTAGCAACAAAGCACAATAACAAGGCAACATATCAAAACAAGAAACATAACACAGCAGTCTCAAAAAACACAAAACCTACACTGAAAAGGATGAAAATACAACCCATAAAGAAGAATGATCCAGAAGAGAATATTAAGAGCAACATCAAAAACATCAACACAAAAAAAAGTACATCAAAATGACAGCATTGAACACACACCTATCAATAATTACACTGAATGTAAAGAGACAGAACACTGCAATAAAGAGACAGTGTGTGACAAACTGGATCAAAAGGCATGATCTGTCTATATATTGCTCACAAGAAACACATCTTAGACTCAAAGATATGAACAAACTGAAAATCAAAGGATGGAATAATATGTACCAAGCTAATAATATACAAAGAAGAGCAGGTTTGGCAATACTGATCTCAGATAAAATAGATTTTAGAATCCACCATCATGGACAAGGAAGGTCACTATTTATTGCCGAAAGCTTCAATACATAAGCAGGACTTAACAATATAAATATTTATGTACCCAATATCATACACCCAATACCAGAGCCTTTAAATACACCAAAAAGACACTGACTGTGTTGAAAAATAAAACAGATCACTCCACAATAATAGCTGGAGACTTCAACAGTTCACTTTCAGTAATGGACAGATTATCCAGAAAAAGCTCAGTAAAGACACAGAAGATCAAATTACCACAATTAACCAACCAGACCTCATTGCATATCAGCACTTTTTATCCATCAAGAGATAAGTACACCTTCTTCTCCAGTGCACACAGAACTTTTTCCAGAATAGACCGTGTGTTAAGACACAATGTAAATATCAACAAAATCCAAACCACTGAATTATTGCAAAGCATCTTCTCGGACCATAAAATCATAAAAGTCAAAATCAATAGCAGAAAAACATAGATAGAAATTTGAACTCAGGGAAACTGAATAACATCTTGCTCAAAGATTCACGGGTTGCAGAAGAAATCAAGCACAAAATAAAGGAATTTATGGAATCAAACGAGATGAGAACACATTCTACCAGAATCTATGGGATACAGCCAAACAAGTGCTCAGAGGTCAGTTTATCTCAATAAATGCATACATCTGGAAGAAAGAAAGGACTCAAGCCAAAGATTTTACCCTATAGCTTGAGCAAGTAGAAAGAGCAAGTGAGGAACCCGTCAGGTACCAGAAGAAAACAGAGAATAAATATTAGAGCACAACTAAATGAATGAGAGAATAGAAGAATAATTGAAAAAACTGACAAAACCAAAAGCTGGTTTCTTTGAAGTCAACAAAATTGACAAACCATTGCTTAAACTTACTAAAGAAAAACAAGAGAGGCAATGAATAAATTGAATAAGAAAGGAGATGTGAGATGTCACAACAAACTAAACTGAAATCAAAAGTATCATAACAGAATGTTACAAAAGACCACTCCAGCAGGTTTGAAAACCTAGAAGATATGGACAAATTTCTAGATTCCTATCTCTTACAAAAATCGTCACAAGGAGAAGTAGAACAACTTAATCAACCTCTCACAAAGGAAGAGATTGAAAAAGTCATCAAAAAACTACCAACCAAAAAAGTCCTGGCCCAGATGGCTTCACCAGAGAATTCTACCAAGCTTTTAGAGAAGAATTAACTCTAATACTACTGAGACTATATCACAACATAAAAGGGATATAATACTTCCAAATTCATTCCATGAAGCCATCATAACCTTGATACCAAAGCCAGGGAAAGATCCCACAAAAAAGGAAAATTACAGACCAACCAGAAGCAAAAATCTTCAACAAGAGCCTTGCCAATAGAATTCAACGACATATCAAAAAAAAAAAAAAAAAAAAAAAAAATTCATCATGACCAAGTTGGATTCATATCAGGTATGCAAGGTTGGTTCAACAGCAGAAAAACAATTAATGTGATCAACTACATAAATAACACAAAAGACAAGAATCACCTGATTTTATCATTTGATGCCAAAAACACATTCACCAAAACCAACACCCATTCATACTAAAAACTCTCAGCAAAATAGAAATAGAAGGCAAATTCCTCAATACAAAAGGGCCATCTACACAAGGCCAACCACCTACATCACCCTGAATGGAAAAGAGACTGAAAAAATTCCCCTTGAGAATGGGAACTAGACAAAGATGTCCACTCTCATCACTTTTATTCAACATTGTGCTAGAGGTTCTGGTCAGAGAAATCAGACAAGACAAAGAAATAAAGGACATCCACATCAGCAACAAAGATGTAAAAATCTCCCTATTTGCAAATGATATGATTGTATATGCAGAGAATCCTAAAGAATCCATAAGTAAGCTGCTCAAATAGATAGAAGAGCTCAGCAAAGTATCAGGATATAAGATAAACATAGGTAAATCAGTAGGATTCCTTTATATCAACAAAGAGATTATCAAAGAAGAAATCACCAAATCAACTCCATTTACTATAGTTCCCAAGAAGATAACATACGTAGGAATAAATCTAACTAGAGAAATGAGCCCTATTCAAAGAAAACTACAAGATCTGACTGCAAGAAACCAAAAGAGACTTACATAAATGGAGAAACCTACCCTGCTCATGGATGGGACTTAACATTGTGAAAGTGTCTTTTTTATCCAAAGCAATCTACACATACAATGAATCCTAGTACAAATTCCAGTGTCATTTTTTAATGAGACGGAGGAACAAATCACCAACTTTGTTTGTAGAGGGAAGAAACCCTGGATAAGTAAACCATTACTGAAGAAGAGGAACACAGTCAGAGGCCTCACACTACTCAACCTTAGAACCTATTGCACTGCCACCATAGTCAAAGAGCCTGATACCGGTACAAAAAGAGACATATAGACCAATGGAACAGAGGTGAGAATCCATAGATGCCACCATCCTCTTATGAACAGCTGATATTCAACAAAGGCCCTAAGATTGTAAACAGGTAAAAACAGTCTCTTTAACAAATGGTGCTAGCAAAATTGGATATTCATCTGCAAAAAATTGAAACAAGACCCATGTCTCACACCTTAAACAAAAACAAGTTTAAACTGGATCAAAGACCTAAATATCAAACCTAAAAAGATAAAGATCATGCAAGGAAAAACAGGGTCAACAATGGAGGTGCTAATACACAGCTTAGACAGACTTCGCAATCTGACAAACAAAACATGATCAACAGGAAAGAGATAAATGGAAACTACTAAGAATCAAGCACTTCTGCTTATCCAAAGACTGTCAAAAGAATTAAAAGATTATCTATAGAATAGGAAAAAATAGTTGACAACTATGTGTTGGACTGACATCTGATCTCCATAATGTACAAGGTACTGCAAAATATTGGCAAGAAAAAATTAAATAACCCATTTTAGTGATGGGCAAAGGAGATGGACAGACATTTCATCAAAGAACACATTCAGGCAGCCAAAACACACATGAGGAAATGCTCACTATCATTAGCTATTAGAGAAATCCAAATCAAAACTACAGTCAGATACCATCTCACCCTAACAGGGTTGGCCGTGATCCAAAAAACACTAAACAACAAATGCTGGAGAGGCTGTGGAGAGATTGGAACTCTCCTCCACTGCTGGCGGGTTTGCAAAATGGTACAACCTCTTTGGAAAGCAATTTGGCGTTCCCTTATAAAAAGCAGGAAATAGATACACCATTTGATCTAGTAATCCTATTGCTTGGAATATATCCCACAGAATCAAAGGCAGTCACAATGAACAGATACAGGCACACTAATGTTTATTGCAGCACAGTCCACAGTAGCAAAACGATGGAATCATCCCACACGCCCAACAACAGATGAATGGATAAACAACCTGTGGTACATATCCTCAGTGGAACACTATGCAATGATAAAGCACAATCAGGATTTTAGGAAGCATCTCACATAACCTGGTTTCAACTGGAAGATATTGCACTGACTGAAATAAGTCAGTTGCAAAAGGACAACTATTGTATGAGACCCCTGCTATGAGGACTTAAGAATAGACTTACATACAGAAGAAAAGACTCTTTGATGGCTGCAAAGGTGAGGATGGAGGCAGAGTGCTGGTCATAGATGATAGCTGACAGAAATTCAGTTGGATGAAAGCAGTGACAGCACACAGTAGAAAGAAGATCAAATTAACTGAACTTCAACGTAACTAAAAAACTCTTCTAATCTTAACTGAATATTGCAAGTATAGAGTAGCAGGGGTGGAGGTCTGGGGGTCATGCTTTCAGGGTACATCAAGGCCAATTGTCATCACTAGCCTATTGCTAAAAGCGTCTTCTGCATCCCATATTGGTGAGTGGTGTCTGGGGTCTTAAAAGTTAGCAAGCTGCCACCTGAGCTACACCAAGTGGTCCAAACTCATCCAGAACAGATGATCACCAAGAACAAAGACAACGATTAACGAGCTCAGGAGACAGAAGGACCCATGTGAATGGGTGACTGTATCAACATGTAACCAGAAGAACTAGATGGTACCTGGCCACCACCAAATACAGGCATGATGGGTACACAATGTTGAATCCCAGTGGTAACATGAGAAAAAGAGGGGTGCACCTCAAGAATGCCACTAAAAGATGGCAACTGATGATCTGAAGACCTAGTGGTTCCTCTGGGAGCATGGCCCCTAGACTTGCTGCTGCCCTTGACCAGAAAACATTACTGAAGTCAACACTTCAGACAGAAATGGACTGGACTTGGGGACACAATGTCACCATATGGTATGTGTACTTTATGGTTCTATGCATCTATAGGATGCTGTCCTACTGGCATCTTATTAGAAGGAAAAGAGAGGGTGGAGAAGAAGAGATTGTTAAGAGGATATGACATACACAGAACAAAAAGGAGGAGTGTGCTGTCATTGGGCAAGGAAAATAGAAGCAGCTGTAGATAGGCAGGCATTCAAATTTAGTATGGCTTGTATACTTCACTGAATCAGAATTTTTTAAAAAAAACATGTTAAATGATACTGGAGAACAGTGTTCTTCTTGGCTTAAGCGGATACATGAGGCTAACTGGACAGCTCCTGCACAGTGGCGAGATGAGAGCTTGGAGGGTGAGAGAAGCTGGCTGAAAGGACACGACAAATACAGGGTGGAAAGCAGGAGTGTGCTGTCATAGGGTGGAGGGAATAGCTAGAGCTACACAGCAGTGTTTATGCAAGTTTTTGTAGGAGACATTGACTTGGATTGTAAACTTAAAGCACAATAAAATTTTTTTTAAAACCTTGACAGCACCATCTAAAATAATCCACTGATTTCATTCCATTAGGTACAAGGGAAAGATTATTCCGAAGGACTAATAGACCACAACTACCACAGCCTCCACCAGACTAAGTCCAGCAGAGATGATGCCTGTTTACCACCACTGATTGTTCCGAGAGGGATCACGATAGAGGGTCCTGGAAGGAGCTAGAGAATAGTGTAGAAAAAAAATTCTAACTCACAAAAAAGTCCAGTTCACTGGCCTAACAGAGACTGGAGAAACCCTTTTTTGCTCAGTAATGAATCAGTCCTGAGGTTTGGCCAAATATGAGACAGATCCACAAAACGAAACCCTTCACTTAAAATACAGTTTTTTAAAAAAAGGTAAAATAAATCAAGAATCTTAAAAAGTTAGAAAAAGCACTGTAACACAAGGCTTTATATAGATGCAAGCAAAAATTAATGAGTTCAAAAATACAAAAAGAGGAGACCAAATAAATCCAAAAGCTGTTTTTTTTTTTTCTTGAAAACACATGTAAATGACTAGAAAGCCTACCTTTTACAAAGGGTAGAAATTCAATACACTTTCATCTCACTTAAAAAACAAAAAATTCAATATAAAAATGAGAAATTGAAAGGGGGAAAATTAAGTGTAATATGATATTACTTTACTTGACTCTCTGAAAATGAATTTCAAAACCTGGAAGAAGTGATGACATTTCCAGTAAAATATAACTTACCAAAGCTGATACCAAATGCAACAAAGTTTACAAAGTCTCATTTCCATAGAATGAATTGAGATAACAAATGGCTAGACAGACTCACAGAAGAATTATTCTAAAACTAAAGTACAATTACTGTGTTATTAAAATTATTCCAGAGTGTAGAAAGCAATAGCAACAACAAACAAAAACTACAAATCCCTTTTTAATGAAAATATAATAGTAATGCCCAAACTTGATGAAATAGACAAAATGCTTATGTCAATTCAAAAACTCTAAGTAAAATGTTAATTATCAGTATTCGATAGTAATTAAAAGAAGTATAATCAAGTGGATTTTAGGCTAGAAATGAAAAAAAATGGTTCAATATTAGGAAATAGAAACCCTAGGGTCACCAGAAGTCAGACCTGACTCGACAGCAATGGGTGGATAGTATAAATTATCATATTAATAAAACAATCATTTGATTATCTACATACTCTCTGATAAGGCATTTGACAAAATTCAGTAACCACTCTTGATGATAATACTCAAATACGTAGGAATACATAGATACTTCCTTAACATGACAAAACATAGATAGATGTCTTAGATCAAAACTCAGCATTAACCAAGTCATGAGAGTTCACTAATATTACTATTCTATAATTCTTTGAATAATTAAACATAAAATTTTACAAAAGGAAATTAAATTTAAAAATAGATCAGAAAATGTAAAATTATTATTTACAGACAATAGAGGTGAATATTTGTAAAACTAAAGCAAACTTAAAAAAATTAATAGAAGGCAATTGTGAATACATCAATGTTAATATTTTCATTACTGCCTAGTAGGAGTTAAGTTTGCGAATCACCCAAAGAAGTGTGTGGAAAGATGGAGAAAAGGCAGGACTAGAACTCAAAGTAACTTCTAGAAATTTGAACAGTGATCCAAAATATGGGAAAGAATTTGAAGATATAAAAAACATTGTAGAAATAGAGTCTGGGAGGACAATCAGTTATGTATTATCACTGAATACATAGGTAAGCAAATTAGCAAGATGTACAAAGACAATTGTATTAGTGCAGAAAAAGGAATTCTGAGGGATAACTTTTAAAGATTCCTAATTTCTGTACTTGAAATTTAAGACTCTTACCCATTTCTTTCTTTGCTTCTATTTAAGCCTATCCCTATGATGTTTCTAATCAAGGTTCTTATTATCTAGTGTCTGATCCCTTCTCATCAGTCTTCCCTTCTTTGGTAATTTTCTTTTACTTGGTTTAGCATGCTGTCTCTAGGATTAGCAAAAACAAACACAAAAAACAAAAAGCCAAAAACCCCACATCTGTTGCCATCTAGTCAATTCCAGTGTGCTGTGACCACATAAAACAGAGTAGAGCTGCTTTACAGCTGCTGGGGAATTCAAACTGCTGATTCTTGGGTTAGCACGCCAGTTCTTAACCACTGTATCACCAGGCCTCCTCTTTAGGCTTAATCCAAAAAAACCCCATTGCAGTCGAGTCAATCCCTACTCCTAGTTATCCTATAGGACATAGTAAAAGTGCCCCATAGGATTTCCAAGGAGTTCTTGGTAGACTCAAACTGCCAACGTTTTGGTTAGCAGCCATAGCTCTTAACCACTACAGCATCAGGGTTTTCCTAGGACTAATCATCACCAAATATTCTTCATCATATTACAGGCTGCTTCTGAAACCCAGAATATTTATGGGTCACTAAATTAGTACAAACACGTTGTTCATGTTTTTGTTTGTGTAATCTAATCTTTGCTGTCTGATTTATCTTCAGTGTGACTTCACATTATCTAACCAGTTGTATCACTTCTTTCTCCGGTAAATAAATACATGCAATGCATGTATCTTGACTGTTCTTGGTGCGACTGAACTGTTTTATTTTTTCCCCCAAAACACTTGGGTATGCCATGCCTTTTTCTCATTTCATCATAGTATACCTCACCCTTCAAAAAAAAGTCTTACTTCTTTTGGAAATTCCACTTCAATCAATCCTATCTATATGAGGACCATCTAGTCTGATTCATTTGCTATGGAGGTGATTCTGACTTACGGTGACCTCCCATGGGCCACAGTAAAGCTGTGCTCCATAGGGCTTTTCAATGACTGATTTCTTGAAAGCAGATTGCCAGGACTTTCTTCTGAGGTATCTCTGTGTGGACCTAACTTCTAACCTTTTGGTTACTAGCTGAGTGCTTTCACCACCCAGGGATTCCATATGAAGATCACAAAATCGTAGAATTGCTGTTTTGCACAAGGAAGGAAACTTCAGGTATATTCAACAACAACACTATTATAAGACAGATGTGGGAATGACACTCAAATGTAGGAAGAGTTGAAATCATATACTTAGACAAAGCTTGTCCCTTCCTTTTCTATACTTTCTTTTATTATTATTATTACGATTGAATGAATATGTACATTTCCATATAAATTTGCATGCTCATCTATATGCAGCTCCCACTGCTCTCCCTGTCTGGTGACAGCACACACTTCCTCTCTGCTCCATACATATCCTATCCTCCCAACAGTCTCCTATCCCCTCCTCTCCAGCCATCCCCCTTCCTCCAATAAGAGGTCAGAAGGATGACATCCACAGATGCCTAGAACCATGAAGTTCCCACAAGATACTGTTACTCTGTGTTGCCAAGTCCAATCCATTGCTGTCCAAAAAAGTTGACCTTCATTATGATCGATGGACAGGGGCAGCATCAGGGCCAAGGGCCATGCTCCCAGGGGAACCCTGAAGCCCCAGACCATCAACTGTGGTCTTTTAGTGGAGATCTCAGGGTGCACCCCTATTTATTCTTGTGTTGCTAGTGAGACTCAATTTTGTGAGCTCTACTGTGGTTATCCCTGGTGGTGGCCGGACATCATCTGGTTCTTCTGGTCATGAGTCGATGTAGAGACCCACTCACGTGGGTCTCTCTGTCTGCTGTTTCCCCCATGTCGTTCTTGTCCTCGGTGATCATCTGTTCCTGTTGAGTTGGGACCATTTTCTGTACCCTCAGATGGCAGCTTTTAAGACCCCAGATGCCACTAGCTGCTGTGGGGTGCAGAAAGTCCTCACTGGCAATACACTAGGTGTGCCAATTGGCCTCAATTTCGGCTGACGGCATGGTCCCTGGCCCCCTCCCCAGCTACTCTGCCCTTGCAATATTGGGTTAAGATGGGAGAAGCACTCAAATTGTGTTGAAGTCCAGTTATTTATTGATCTTATTTCTAATGTGTGCTGTCACCAATTTCACCCAACCAAATTTCTATAAACTATCTAATCTAAACCTTCTCCCCCATTGCCCTCCCTCCCTTCCCACCCTTGCAGCTCTGCAAGAGTCTTTTGTACATGAGTCTGTTTTAAGTTCTTGTCATAGGGGTCTCATACAATATTTGTCCTTTTGTTGCTGACTGCTTTCACTTAGCATAACGTCCTCCAGTTGAAACCAGGTAATGAGATGTTTCCTAAAATCATCGTTGTTCTTTATCATTGCATGGTTTTCCATTGAGTATATGTACCATAATTTACCTATCCATTTCTCTGTTGTTGGACATCTGGGTTGATTCCATCTTTTTGCTATCATGGACTATGCTGTAATAAATATTCTTATGTATGTGTCCGTTGGTGTGAATGGCCTTGATTCTGTAGGATATATTCCAAGCAGTGGAATTACTGTGTCGAATGGTATATCTATATCCATTTTTTTTAAGGAAGCTCCAGATTGCTTTCCAAAGAGGATGCACCATTTTGCAATCCCACCAACAGTGTAGGAGAGTTCCAATTTCCCCATATCCTCTCCAGCATTTGTTTTGCATTTTTTGGGTCATGGTCAACCTTGTTGGGGTGATATGGTATCAATTTTGATTTGAATTTCTTTAATAGCTAATGATTGTGACTGTGTCTGCATTTTTTTTTTTTTTTTTTTTTGGCTGCCTGGATCTCCTCTTTAGACAAATGTCTGGTCATCTCCTTGCCTGTCCCTTAATGGGATAATTTATCTTTTTCTTATTGATATTTTGTAGTCCCTTATAGATTATGGAGATCAGGTGTCGGTCTGACATGCAGTTGCCAAGTAGTTTTTCCCATTCTGTAGGTGGCCTTTTAATTTTTTTAATAAAGTCTTTGGATGAGCAAAAGTGATTGATTCTTAATAGTTTCCATTTATTGATTTTCTCTTCTGACGACTGTGCTTTGTTTGACAGATTTTGAAGTCTGTCTGTGTTGTGTATTAAAACTTCCATTGTTGTTTCTACTTTTTCTTCGATGAGCTTTATCATTTCAGATTTGATATTTAGGTCTTTTATGCAGTTTGAGTTGGCCTTTTCTATACTTTCTGATGATTTTTATTATTTAATTAGTAAGGGAAACTTCGTAGTCTTTATAAGAAAAGCCCAGGCATTTGATTCAAACCTGACTTACTGCTTGTATTATCTTACACATATTAGCTTTAGTATTGTTATCTTTAAAATGGCAATAATAAGTAGTTCAATTATTATTATAAAGCTTCAGTGAGAAAATATAAATTATTTATCACACTGCCTTGTATATAAAGGTGCTCAGTAAATGTGAATATGTAACTAACTGATTGCTTAATTTGTCCATGCTTTATTTTACCAACCCTTGTACATTCTTTTATGGCCTGGAATTGTGTTTTACTTCTTGTTACTTTGAATTCCTAACATCAAAGTCTAATGTACAAATTATATATTAGGCCCTTATAAATATTCTTCAATGGCTTTAATTCTTTATTTATATTTCTTGTTTCTGTATTAGGTTTTTTCAGAGAATAACATGGGAAACGTGAAAGCTTGCAAGGGAGCTATATTTAGTAGTTGAATAATTGGACCCATGGGAAGGTTCAACAGCCAGGGGTGCTGCTACCTGGATTAAGTACACAAGAATTTCCAGTTGTCACTTACAAAGACCCTTTCCAAGGCAGTAACTAGGTGCTGTCACTTTATAGTGAAGCTAGACCAAGTAAAAATGGGCTTGGTAATGCGGGAGATAATTCTTCTTGAGTCTGATATTGTTAAGCATTGGAGAGTTTATGGACTCACATTTTTATAAGCATGCTTATTAAATCTTTAAAAGGAGAGCATTGTTATTTATTTCTGATGATTTTGTGGTAGGGCTATCATATAACTGAGTAACACTGCAAACTGACTGATGTCAGGTTTTCATTTTTTCTTCATGGTAGCAGGATGGACAGAGGCACTGCTAGAGGTGCTCATCAGCTCATCACACAATTTCTGTGACTCATTTTGCATAGTGTTCCTTTCACTATTGTTTTGTTACTGTGAATATGCAAAAAGTGAATTTGAGTATGAAAAGAATTATATGAACACACAAAATTCACATAATTTCTGATTCTGAAGGCTGTTATCACAGAAGTAATGTAATACTCCCCAAGGAATACTTTGTGTGGAGAATAAAGATATTAACTGGCCTGTTAGAAAATTTGCAAATAGCTGCAATTCTGAGTTGAAAATGGCATCAATCATCATTAATATTAATTGAAATTAATTCTAAAATCGATAGCAAAACAATACTAGTCTGTGCTTCAGCACACAAATGGATGCTTGGTTATTTTAATATGTGGTACTAAGAATGTACCCAGATTAGAAACAAATTTTTCCTTTAAATTAGATACAAGGAAAATACTACATTTCAGCTCAGGGGCCAAGACAACCCAAGAGCCAGCATAAAGCAAAAGAAATACTTTGCATTGAATGTCATTTTATAAGGTCGTAGAGGAGATGTGAAACATTTTTTTGTATTCTTTGTCACCTCTTCTAAAACATTTTGCAATTTGCTACAAAGTGAATTTCCTCCTAAGGTCAAGAATACATGAAATTTTAAATGTGATGAAGATCATGGGTGGTTTAGCATAGTAACAGCTCCAAGATGTCTTTGAGACCAATATATTTAAATAAAAATGCTCCAACATTAAGATTTTTTTTTCCTTGCTTACCAGCTGTTGAACCACATCTCTTGAATCCAATAATTACCAACATTTACAGACACCCAGTCATTTATAGCTCTTTTGTAAGGTGTTGTCCAAGACCTCAAATATCCTAGATGTCCTTCTCTGAGTTCATGTATATAATATTGTACATAATTGTCTATGAAGTTGTGTGGCCATAATAAGAAAAGGATCACAGTTTCAGTAAGAAAAGGCATTGAAGTGATCTCTCCCAATCCATTAAATGAAGACATCCTTTGTCTGACCACACACTTTGTTTTAAACCACCGCTTCCTGGAAGGAATACGTGCCTCTACCTCTATTGAGGAAACCCTGGTGGTGTAGTAGTTACGAGCTATGTCTGCTATCCACAGGCTTGAGACTTGGAATCCACCAGGCGCTCCTTGGAAACTCGGCAGCAGTTCTATTCTGTGTTATAGTTTCACTATGAGTTGGACTTGACTCGATGGCAACAGAATCCCTGTCGAACCTCTTCAGTATTTATATTGTTTAAGTTTCTGCACTCTAGCTTTAGCATTCATGTCTCCAAGCTTTACAAATCCAGCTGCCTTAGCCTTTTATCTTCTAGGGCTCATTTCTCAAGTTGTTAATCATTTTTATTACTCCTCTTTGGGTTTGTTCCAAATTCTCTTCATCACGACTCAGTTAAGGATGTCTAGATGAAACCCACTATGATAATAAATACTTGGCCAGTACTGGAGCAAAGAAGAAAATTCCATTTGAGATTTTTACATTATCACTTGCCTAACATACTCCTTGCTCCTTGTTAAGGGTTGAGAGTAGGGAATGCTTCAGGTTATTGAGGTTTGGCCCTAAATGGCATAATCAGTGGAGGACTTGATAACTGTGACAAGAGCTAGCATGGGGAAACTGGTTCAGATTATGTGAGGAACTCCGCATTGAGAGTAGTCAGAAAAAGCAAATCCCAATACCATGCCCTAAGAAAACCATCAGGAATAAAATGAGAACCTAAGCTAAGAATCAAAAACTGGGGGTGGGGGGTGGGGGGGGAGGGAAGGAGTGTAATGGAAGAGAGACTTCCGAAAAAGTAATGAATTATCTTTATGAATGTTATGAACACAGTTGAAATACCTCTGGTTCACCATTATTGGTTGGTTGGCTGTTTGTATATACGTGGGTCAAACTTAATCAAATATATATTTTAAGAATACATTATTTCTGTTGTATATTAAAAATACTTGACCATTTTTCAGTCATTTAGATATACTTATATTGGTTTTCTTGAAATTACTGCAAAATTCTGCAGGATAAAAGTTTAAACTGTATAAGAAAAATCTTCAGTCCCTCCCAAAGAGACATTTATTTTGAGATCTCATTAAAATTGAGCTGTTATTTTACTAATTTAAAACATCTAAAATTACTTGTCTTCTTGTTTACCACATATAAATACCATGAGGATAAGAATTTTGTCTCTTTTGCTGATTTGTGTATATCCAGTTCCTTGAGCATAGTGGCTGCCCAATAACCATTTGCTGAATGAATGAAGGAACATTATTTTCTTGTCTTGGTGAGTTTATGTCCTCATCTGTACTGACTTAAAAACCATGGACTAATCCTTTTCTGTCCCATTCTTTCCACCCCATCCTTTACTAAGTTCCAAGGCCTCAATTCTCCAGTCTGACACTCCATTCTGTTTCTTGCATGCTTTGACATAGTTCATGTTCTTTTGAACATTCACCTGATTTATTGCCCTAATGGCACAGTGATTACGAACTCAGCTGTTAACCAAAAGGTAGGCAGTTCAAATCTCCAGCTGTTCCTTGGAAACTCTATGGGGAAGCCATCCTATAGAGTTACCGTAAGTTGGAATTCACTGAAAGTCAATGTGGTTGATTTATGGCAATTAGTTCAGGGTTACCCTTTGCTCACTGAAGGCAATTTTTCAAAATGTTGTCAGAAAAATCTTTCTAAAACAGTATGACTGTGGTACAACCAAACTTTAAAACTTTCACCATATTTGAAATTTAGCAAAACCATTTTGCTAGCATCTGAGTTCCTGATTATCCTTTGAGTTCATTTCCTAGTTCTTTCCTCTTGTCCTATTTCTCCACCTTACATGCTATAACCTTTTTTGATTATACCTACCTTGTGTTACTGGAAGTCATTTTGCTTTTGTATGTACTATTTCATCAACCTAAAATTCTAAAACTTGTTCTTTTCCTCATTTTCTTAAAGTTCTCCTATCCAATTCGTATCTTTATCTTTTTTTTAGCAACAATTAATGCTTACGTCCCCCACCGCCACCCCTCACTTTGGTTTCTAAGAACTAACACTCTTCTGCCTTTTCTTTTATTCTAACAACAGATTTTCTCAGTGCCTTTCTGTGGTTCCATCTATTCTAGTAGGCCATCTATGAAGAAGTTAAATATTGATGGCTCTCAGGACCCCGTCCTAAACCCTTATTTCATTTAATCCTATATCCCCTCTGTGACAGATATAGTTCAAAGTATGGCTTCAACTCCCTTTTTCCCCCATGTTAAGAAGGGCTCTCCAAATTATATTCAGTCTTCAGGCATCTCTCTTGGCTTGTAGACTAGCATATTCAACTTGACACATTTTCTTGGATAGCTCCCAGGTACCCTGAACCAAACAATTTTTAAAATGTATTAATTTAACCTGTTTTTCCTCTACATGTCAACTTTTTGGAAATGCAGCAACATTCCCTCAAATTACTCCAGCAGAAAATCTTTAAAACTCTCTGCCCTTCACCCTCGTCTTCTATTCTGTTTCCTTAGTCACCACCTCAGTCCAGAGTTATCTATATTTCACTCTCTCACCTGGAATTTCAATAGCTCACATTTTCCCATAGTTGAAGTTATCTCTGGAAATTACAAGTCCAATTTTTTCTCTCCATGGATTAAATTTGATCTATGACTCCCCATTTCCCTTAGGTTAACAACAACAACAAAAATATGTGACCATAGCTTACAAGAGCCGCCCCTAACATTTAACCAGAAATATCTTTCCTGCTTGCTCTTTCTTCTCTCTCTATATAGAACTTCTTAAAATTCCTGAGTATAATTCCTTCCTTCTTTCCCCCTCCTCTACTTCTCTTTTTTCTTTCCCTCCTTCCCTCTCCCCTTTCCTCCCTGTCTTTCTCTCTGCCTCCCTCCCTTTTTCTTCCCTCCTTTCCCACTTTCTCTCTTTTTCTTCCTGCCTTTCTTCCATTCGTTAATAATGTCCTTGTTCAATATTCACCACTAGGTACTTCGCTACTGGCTAGGATTAAAATGATAAAAACAGAAAACAACTTTCCCAGGCCTTTTCTCATCCACCACCATTCCTCTAGCTCCACATTGACTATTCATAACTCCTGTGAATTTTAATTAGAACCTCATTTTCCTTCCCAATGGATTCTATGCTTAAACACTCTCCACTACTTTCCGTTGAACTGATTTACATTCCCTCAAAGATCCTTCATGAATATAACCTTCCGTACACTCTGATCTTTTCTCATATCCCTTTTATCCTTCTCCATATTTCTCTCACAGGTTCTTCAGCATGCCAAAGGCTTCCTCTCTGAGCATTTGCAAATGCTGGCCTCTCTGCCTGAAAAATCTCCCTTGATGTGGCTTATTTAGATCTCAAATGTCTTCCTTTCAAAAAGTAGTCCTTTCTGACTATCCAGGCTACAGTGGATCTCCCACCCCCCACTCAGTCTCCCCTCAAATGCTGCTTAATCCTTGTTCTAAGTTTTCACTGTGTATTCCTTTGTTCATCACTCCTGTTCATTTACTGTATCCTCAACTGTAAGAGAGCAGGATCCATGTCTTTTTTACATACCATACTGTACAGGCGTTTAACCCAAGGTCTGACAGACAATATTGACAAGGTCTGACAGACAATATTATTGACAATAAATGTGCATTGAATAATTGAATATATATTCTTGAACTTTCCAGATGTAGAAATAAAGTTAATACACATGGGGTCTTCTGTCCTTGAATGGCTATGACTCAAGCTGTGCAAAGAAACTGCTTTGGTCCCTTTGTCCTGCTTATAAGGCGATGAGCCAAGACAGGCCCTCAGGTCCTGGTGCCAGTTCAAAGGGCTGTCGTTTTGCTCATTATCAGATACTGAGAGCAAGAGTCATGGGAGTGCACGATGTCTTGTGCTCTTTGGCATGTCAGACTCTGGGCAGATGGGCTGGGTGTCATCCAGGCTGATTCAGACATTCAGTTGTGTTCCAGGGGACTACCAGGAAAGGGTTAGGGGCTGGCAGAGCTACACAGTCCAGAGAAAAATCACAGCTTGAGGCAAATTTTACAGTTAAAACTTGGAAAATTTGAACAGCAAAAAATTTCTCTGAATTCTTCATTATAAACTTAATGGTAGGTTGGTTCTAAGCAGGACTGATTGTCATTCTATCTAAACCATAGTTGCTGGTAATTTAAAACTCACTTGTTCTCACAAAGATAATTTATTTATTTCTTATCTCTTTGATGATTACATAGCGTCAACATAGAGGTCCCTAGGTTGTGCAAATGATTTGTACTTGACTAGTAACCAAAAGGTTGATGGTTTGAAACCAACATATTATTATGTTTCAAAAACAGTAACTTAAAAGAGTTTTAGTGGGAGTTATAAATATCATTTCATTTTATGTCAAGACACTATTTCTTGATTTGGGACAAATCACTTATTCTTCCCAGGCTTTAATTTGTCCAGTTCTAAACGTGAGAGTCTCTATTTCTTAGTAACAGAATGCAGTCTTATAAAATAAAATCTGAATTTTTAAAATAAATACAGTAAATATCAAAGATCAGTTTCTGAAATTCCATCAGTATCAAATTAGCCTGAAGTTCTCATTGCACTCTATTGTATTTACCATCGGCCAATGCTCTTCAATCGTGCGATGGGTATCTGTTGTTTCTTTGAACTATACTGAGCAGTCAGTTGTTCTCCCAGGATCTTCTACCCTGCTGTCCATTCACCGGAAGTACTTAGTGCATACAGAGTTCCTCACAATCAGTTCAGCTGTAAAGATACGAAAACGTTGGGATCCTTTCTTTTCCTGCTGTATCTTTCATATAAAGTCCACAGAAACTCCCCTATAGTAGCTTCCTACAACAGCAGGAACCTACATATAGACCAAGAGGCAGTTGTTTGAACAGAACAAGGGGATATTGTCTGGTTTAAAATCAAGAACTATGGTTGTCAGGGTTAAGCTGTTTCACCATACTTATTCAGTCTGTAAGCTGAGAAATAATCCAAGACGCTGGAACAATATATGAAGTAGGATATGGCTTCAGGTTTGGAGGAAGACTCATTAACAACCTGCAGTATATAGATGACACAGCCTCGCTGGCATACAATCTGTCTCTTTCTCTTTCTCTTTCTTTCTCCGTGTTTCTTACCTCTTCCTCTGCCAGCACATTTTCCTGACTGTGGCCCTCTCACCTCTCTTTTATAAGGAGCTTTGCGATTTGACTTGATGGCAACAGGTTTTATTAAATGTAAACTCTGGTAGTATAGTATTTAAGAACTATGCTCACCAAAAGATTGGCATTTGAATCCAGCAGGTGCTCTTTGTAAACCTTAAGGGACAGTTCTACTCTGTCTTCCAGGGTTTTACTATGAGTCAGAATCAACTCGACAACAATTTTTTTGTTGTTTTCTGTGGACCCACTGGGATAATGCAGAATAATCTCCATATCTTAAAATCTTTAATTTAATCACATCTTCAAATTGCCTTTTACCATATAATGTGACACATTTAAAGTGCCTGGAAATTAGTCATTAGCAAAAAGAAAAAACCGTTGCTGTAGAGCTGATTCTGATTCCTAAAGACCTCATATAACAGAGTAGAACTGCCCCTGCAGAGTTTCCATAGTGACTGATGGACTCAAGCTGTTGACCTTTTGATTAGTAGCTGCAGCACTTAACTTTTATGCTAATAAGGCTTGCATGTGGAATGTCTGGGGTGTGATTATTCAGCATACCACACTCCCCTTATATTCTTTTACTCAAATAACCAAACATGCTGGCACAATATTTTACCACATGGTGGCCGTTCAAGCCTAAATTTATGGAGTGTCATATTAACTTCCTTTTCTGCTGATTTATTCAAGGAGATCACATCACCCATCATTCCACTACTTACTGCTCTTTGGGAGCTGAAATACACACAGATCTTCCTGCCTATACAGTACAGTTATGGGTACATCATACAGTTTCCCAACAGTCATATCATCATAGTCCACAAAAATAACTCTTCAGATTGGACTCATTGTTATCATCACATCTCCTGCTGCTTTGCTGTGTATACAAGCATGCTGAGAATCACCTTCAGCATCATAAAGAAACTCTGGTTAAAAGTTACTTATCAATGAAATCAGAGATTTTGTTCACACCGTTGATAAATACTGTCATGCTCCTAGAATACTAATGGAAAAGCCCATACTTTCTAAATATCTTTCTGAAATAATAATTAGAAAGCTTTCTAACACATTTTGTATACAACAGACAAAAATAGGTAAGTGTTTTCATCAGTGCTGGAATGTGGACTGTACACAGTTTATTGATCTGAACCTACATGCCCATGAGGTATCCCAGGACAATCTTTCACTTTTCTTCATTTAAAACCTATTTAAAAATTTATCTTACTATGACTGAACTTGTATTATTATATTATTGTATTCTAAATTGTATTATTATTGTTTCACTGCCTCCTGCATTGGTCAATATTATCCTCTTGCCTCTGTGTACCCTATACTGTCCCTGTCTAGCCATGATAGAAATTAAAACATTGATTTTATCCAATAGCCTTTACACCTGTAGCAGAGAATTCTCACTTGCACTTTAATTTCAAATTTTAGGTAATGTAATTCTCTTTACCCACATTCTAAGGAGGCTATGTGCTTCTCTAATTTGCTTTGTGAAATATGTTACTTTTAAAAGAGACAACTTCTCACCTCTGGTTTTCCAAATTATTTTCCTTCAGCATTCAGTCAAATGGTTAGATGTCTATTACTAGTCAAATATAATGCCAAAATCTGGGGATTCGGGGTATGTAAAAATAATTATGGCCTCTGCCTTCATGAAATCTGCAGTCAAAATGGAGAAAGTAGTAAAAAAAAAAAAATAATAATAACCACACACACATAAAAAATGCTATAAAGGAAAATTGCAGTGATATTATAAGATTATATAATGGGGACACTTCACTTTGTTAACTGACTGTGGAAACACAGATATGTGAGCTAAAAGACAAGTAGTAACTGACTGAGCAAAAGGGTTAGGGCATTTTGAACTTTTGGGCAGAGCCACTCACTGGCATGGAAGGTTGATGTGGCTTTAATCAGCCATCTGATTTCCCAGATATCCTGAGGACCAGTAGGAATGAGCTGGAGGCATTTTTTCATGATCTGTATGTTCTATTTTTCACTGCAGAAGCTACAATCAGTTGTGCTCACTAGTTGCCTGTAAAAACCATGCTACAGATATTACAGTGCATATAACATGTTATGAAAATACATGAAACAATATATATGTACAAAGAGTTATCAATTCTACCAACAGCAAAAATGTTTGGAGCCATAGACCAGATTTGTTTGGGGGTTCTCCCGAAACTGCCATATCTAGTACTTTTATTATACAGTAAAAATGAGATTTATATTCATGATAGACTATGGGGGCACATTTATCTATGGCATGTGTACAGAGCAGGCACATACATACTTTTCTGAGAAGATACCCCTTTAAAAAAATCCATATCTAAACTGAAATATTCTTATGAAAACATGAATTAGAGAGTTAGATATAACTGTTTTTAATTGAATTCCACTGTCTGCTTTCACTGGACCTTGTTTCATTCTGCAAAGCAGCATTTTATGACTTCTCAGGTCTTCCCTAACCTTCAACTCTAGAACTAAGATACAATCAAAAGAGTGCATGAATGCAACATTGTAAACCATTGGATCTACATGGTTTGTGAAAAGGAGTTTATGAAATGGTTGGTTTTAAGAATGACGCAGACAGATCTTTGACTTATTGCAGCCTGGTTGACAACCACTATAGTTTGGGGAAAAGCCAGCTGCTGTTTCTGGAATTTTATTCGCTAAATGAACTCAGTCTTCTGTTGCTTAACTGAACTCAATATGAGAATATATAATCTAATGCCAGACCATGAATTTTGTGACAGGAAACGCATCATAATGCCTAACTTACACTTCAAATTATAAACTAGCCAATAATCAAGGAGTAATTTTTCCTACACAATGAGTCATCTAATTTACAATCTAGGCAAGCAATGACAATTCATCTTCTAATTTTATTTGTGATGCTTAACAATGTTATAGAGCATGTAAGTGTTTTCTCTCAGTACTAAATTTGAAATCAATATAAATCAGATGTGTTTGAATTACAAAGCTTTGCAGTAGGAAAAATAACACAGCTTGTATTTATAATGTTCACATTGTGCCAAAGATTTCTTTATATAAATATTTAGAACTGTGAAAGGTGAATTATTTTCAATTTTAGCTTATTATGTGAGATGTAAATGTACAACAGATAGTTTATCTTAACTCATGAGTCCTAATAAAATAAGAATGTAAATAAATATACAAAAGAAGGATTCTCAGTTTGATTTTAAATAGATTATGTTTCTTTTCCATTTTTTGGATGGAGTCTGTCACTGTGGTTTAGCTTATGCCATTAAGTACCTACAACAAAACAAAACAAACCCATTGATGTTGTCAATTCTGACTCACAGCAACCCTATAAAGACAGAATAGAACTGCTCCATAGTTTCCATGGATGGTTGGAGGATTCAAACTGCCAAACTTTTGGTTAGCAGATGTAGTACTTAATTTCTATGCCACTAGGGTTTCCTAAGTACCTACAGTTCTCCCCAACTCCTCATCTGAATAATTCTCTGAAGAGTAATAAGGAACCTTCAAAAATATATATATATATAAAAAGTTCATATCATTTCAATGCTTAAATTACACCAATAGCATCACATTATTCATAACATTACCTACAAGATTCTGTTTCACATGGTCTTAGCTAACTCTTGGGTCTCATCTCATACCACAAACCTACCTTCTTTATGTCTCAGACTAACGGGCTATGTTTTTGTCTTCTCTGATTTTGTGTCTTCTATCTAATCTTCATTTCTCTCAGTTTAAATGTTGTCTCATTAGAGAAGCATTCCCTTGTTACTCGGTGTTAAGTAGATCACCTCCCTGCACAGAGGAGGTCCTACAATTAAGTCTGTGAACTCAATTGCTCTAAGTGCTACATACCTCATTACTGAATATACTGTCATTACCTTGAAATTCTCCCCTTGGAAAGCCATGCACTGATGCTAGTGCCTAGCCCACCCTTCAAAGCAATTTTGGAACTCAATTTTGCCTGGTGGCAAGTTCATGAACTTAATTGTCTGGTTGTCTGTGAGGGAGTTTTTAGCCAGTAAACAAATAACTGTATTGGAACACCCTCCCTGCTCACTGATCTGGCCTCCAATGACTTTTTTCTTCACCTGGAGATAAAATATTGAAATGAAGACATTTTGATGACATTCAGGACATCAACGATAACATGATGACAGCTCTGATGGCCATTCCAGAAAAAGTTCCCAAATTTATTTGAAGGGTAGAGTAGATCCTGGCATTGGTACATAGCTTCCTAAGGAGTGTACTGTGAAGGTGACTATAGTGGTATTCAGCAATGAGGTAGGTAGCACTTTTTCTAGGACGAGTTTAGGAATTGGTTAGACCTCGTTAATTCACAACTACATTTTTCATGTTTTCTTCCAGTTCTTTAATCTTTTATTTGTAAGATTTTTTTATTTTATTTCCTCGATTTACTAAGTAGAGGGAATAAAGATCAAGTCTGTCTTATTATTAAAGTATTATAAGTCCTACTATAGTGTTGCAGCACCTGTTGCATGTGTTATAGGTGCACTGTAAAATACTGCTCTGTCTGGAAAGGGTTAGGAAAAGAAACATGGCAATATATGTTTGTCTTTTATGTTTGGCCATTTGTAAAACTGGAAACTTCACACAGTGCACATGTTTCATACTACCTGAGAGATAAGATGATGGAGGAGCTGGAAATACAGACTGGAAGTTTACAAAAACTGGTTAACTATTATGATTATTTAAAAAGCCAAGTGCTGTCGAGTCGAATCTGACTCATGGCGACCCTAGGGGCCAGGGTAGAACTGACCCCCAGAGTATTCAAGGAGCGCCTGGTGGGTTTAGGTAACTATTATATTAAATATTATTATATAAATCATTTTATGTAAGTATCCTTTACTATTATATTATATTATATATTCTTATATAAGTATTAATTGCTATTATTATTCTTTCACAAATGAAATATCTGAAATAAATTCTAACCTTGATGTGACAATAAGACACAAAGTATAAAATGAGATTTTCCAGCAAAACTGCAATGCGTGGTCATTCCCAATACATAGCACTCATTCTATGGGAAATGTAAATCTCTGAAATCAAAAAGATGTTTTTCAGCCAGTTTCTAGAGGAGGATTTTGTTCTCTTTAAAAATTTTGAAGTATAGCTAGGAAGATACATAAACATGTCCTTTTTTGAAGTTTGTCCTTTTTTGTAGAATTAGAATAATGCACTTCCTAAATTGCTGAAACTGAGGTGTATTTGTGGCAAGATAGTATTCTGACTTACTATAATAAAAGTAGAAATCATGGATATTCAGTGCTACTTCTTATACTCTAAATGGCATCACGGAGCTTTTTTTTTTTTTTTGACTCCATTATGAATCTGTGCCCAACTTATTCACTGAGGGATATGATATACTCTTACACTGGAGATATAGGATTCCAGCCAACCAGTCAAGCTCATACTGTAGCCAAGCTGATGCCCCGAAGGAGGTGGATATACTCATCTTTCTCCTTTTATTTTGGTTAGAAATTGCCATGGATTAAATTGTATCCCCCCTAAAATGTATCTGTTGATTTGACTCAGCTAAGAGTTCCAATATGGTGCCATTCCTCTCATGTGTTATAAATCCTGTGATATTATAAATCCTGTGATATTAAAGATGGAGGATGGGCTGCAGTTGTATTAGTGAGGCAGGACTCAAGCTACACGCTTGAAGATATAAGGGAGATAAGTGAGCAGAGGAAGTTAGAACATCATACTATCAAGAGAGCAACACCAAGAGCAAAGCACACCCTTTGGACCTGAGGTTACTGTACGGAGATGGTCTCCCTGAATTCAGACTTAGACTACTAGGCTGTGATAAGTTATCTTATTGAGTGGACCTGTAACTTGTTAATGGATTTGTGGCTTACTGGACTGTGAGTATAAAATTTCTCTTCATAAAGCCTTCCACTTATCATATTTTCTGTTAGAGCACTACCAGGCGACTAAGACAGAAATTTAAGTAGGGGAAACTGTAACAGGGATTATTTGATAACTAGCTTCTTTTGCATTCTACTTAAGCCTTTAGGCAATGGCATAGTCAGGATTAGAGATCAGAACATTTCTCAAAGGATGTTAGATGGTAGAGTTCTTACATGGCATGTAATACAATATGAGTGAAATATTAACATGAAATATATGTTGGGGTGGGTAGCTCATTTTAGGATTTCAAATGACTGAGTTCTAGAATGTGTTCTGTGCTAGATACATGGCATTTTTATGATATTCAGGATGTCAAGAGTAATGTAATGACAGCTCTGATGGCCATTCCAGAAAAAGAGTTCCAAAATTGCTTTGAAGGGTGGACTAGGCACTGGCATCAGTGCATAGCTTCCCAAGGAGAGTACTTTGAAGATGATCATAGTGATATTCAGCAATGAGGTACATCGCACTCTCTCTAGGATGAGTTTGCATACTTGACCGTCAGCCCTCGTATGTGAAAGATGAATAGAACTCTCAAGAAATGGGAGGTGTTCTGATGAACAGAAAGTCTAGGAGTTTAGGAAGGTAGTTAGAATGACACATGCTATAAAGACCAAGCTGACATGTCAGAAATTACAACACTAATAAGCAAAGCGTAATTTTAGTCTGAACCACAAGCTTATAATCACAAAGGCAGAACACACACTAGAGACCCTTGTCTTACTACTGTGAGATTATATGAGCTTTCTTCTACAACCAAGAGTCAATTGTGGACGAAAGGACAAACCTGAAATAATTTGTAGTTCCAAGTGAGACAGAAAAAAGATAGTTACTTCTATAGAATTTTATCCAAGGCACGTATGCTGAGTGCTTTCTAAACTACTATTTGCCTAAAGGTTTGTGTTAGTGCTCTGCTTTGACCATCAAATTGCAATTTTCCTCCAACTTTTCTATCTAATGAATTTTCAAGATCACCATTTCCCATGTTTTAACTGTTAGCCTATTATTCATAACTGTTCTCATTTCAAAACTTAACTCCATCAGGTTTTCTCTTTTTGTTACCTTAATCTTGCTACTTAATTACTCCTTTAATATGATTTGATAAAATAATGGATTTACTACTGTACTAGACTCTCAAAACTCCAAGAAAGAACACAGGCCACTGATTTTAAATGTATGGGTTTGAATTCTGACTCTGATAACTTGAACACTTCACAAAGTGTAACTGTGCTTTACATTTCTAATCTTAATTCCTAATTGAAAATAATCCTGCTTTGAAATATTTCAGGGAGACATGAAGATAAATAAAGGTGGCATTACCCCAAAAATTATGTGATGTGTAAAAAAGCACCCTGATCCCATTGCTGTTCAGTTGATTTCTACTCTTAGGAACCCTAGAGGACAGAGTAGAACTACACCACAGGTTTTCTAGGAGCAGCTGGTGGATTCAAACTGTCCATGTTTTGGTTAACAGCCTTTTCACTTAACCACTGCCCCATTAAAAGAAAGCGAAGTATGAATCTATTTTGCAGCAATCTTCAACTTTATTGGAGATATTTCTGAAGAAAGCATACATTCTTTTACATGTGTATTCTTATTAAGCATCTACTATTTTCCAGTCATTATATAAGGCACTGGGAATACACTAGTGAAAAAAAAAAAAAAAAACAATAAAAACCAAAGTCAGCATTTCTGCCTTCACGGAGTTCATAATAGCAAAATTCCCTTAAAAGATACCTTGAACAAAGGTAAAATCCATTTCCTTGCTATATATGAGTCCTTACTGAAAGTTTCCTAATACCAGGATTGCACAAGCTCAGTTATAAATGTAGACAGGAATGCCTCCATAACAAATAAGCCAAAAAATAAAAAAATAAAAAACCTAAGACTTTAAGTATTGTCATATAATAAAGATATACTAATTTTTCTTTTGTAGAGTCACTGATTGGGGGATTGGTAAGCATCTAAAAGACACAGGTACATTATAGGATGATAAAAAGTAAAGGAAAAAGAAGATCTCATTTACCAGGCAAATAAGGGTTTCTGCTTCTGCTTAAAAGTAATTTTAATTGGAACAAACATCTCTAATGTCAGGATAATACAGAGTGGCAATTAGTGAATATCCAATTTTTCACTTAGACGCTAAGCCAAACCTCAGCTTCTCCAACTCCATAAGGCTATCTATCACTAATTGTAAAACAGAAGAAAACTCAAATAGTAGTTGTGCCATTTAAGTTAAGAATTCCATAGTCTAAATTGCCTTACTTTTTATAGACAAGAGGTCTGCTCATGGACTCCATAACTAAAACCTTTTCACTTTTTATAGTTGATTAAAAAGGCTAAGAAGTCTCTCTTAGCAGACAAGTTGTTCTTAAGACAACTGCTCCGAGAGAACTCAGAATCATCTGGAGGCTCACTGTGGCAGCATCCTTTCTTCATCTCTTCTTCGAGCTACACTTGCAGAGGCTGTTGCTGTGACTTTGGGGAGTTGACACAAGTAGGTCTCCAGCTTTGTCAGCCAACAATCAGTATTTGTGCTAGAAGTCATCTCCTTTTTATATGTAATTGGGAGAATATCTAACTGGAGCAAACTGTTTCTTTTTTGTTTTGTTTTTTACTAAATAGTAAAACAATAACTACCTCACATTAAACCACAGGATCCAGCCTTTTAAAAATCTGATTAGATAACGGACTAGTCCCATGTTTCCTTGATTCCCTCTGAGAACTAAGGCCTAGAAAAACAATTGAACAGAGCAGAGTGGAATTTTGGGAGCTCCAAGATCATGCAGAGGGTTATGAGATTGGACTGGGTGACATAAAGGAGAAAACTACATTTGTCAGAGGTGAGATGGTAGTCCAAAGGGTTCCACTTCTTCTCTCACGGCTGTAGAGAAGCTTATAAATAAAGATGCCATTTTCATCAATCAGGAGACCAGGACTGGGGTTGCTGAGCCTGAGAGCCTGGCTGGGGCTGGCTGCCATGCTGAGCTATACAGCCTAAGTAGACAGTAGCTCTTACAGCAGAGAGACTATATTTAAGACAGTGGCATCTAGAGAACCCAGTGGTGGCTGGAAGCCAAGGGTACCAGTGTCCTTCCCCCCTCTTTTTTCAAAGCTGCACCACAGATTCTGCTGGTGCAGTGCAGGAGAGACAGTACATGTAGGAAGGACACCATATTTGTCAGATAAGAGGTGGAGTCAGCCACACATGAGGGCCTGGCTGCCACACTGACGAACAATGCCTGATTGACAGTGAGTCTCTCAGGAGAAAAACTGGTTAGAAGACAGTTATACATAGAGAAGGCAGTAGTGGCTGGTGGCTGAGTGTGGTGGTACCCTTTTCCCCTCCCTTCTCTGAGCCACGCTATAGCATCTGCTGATGCAGAGGGTCCACAAGTGGGTCACTATGTTTGTCAACTAGGAGGTAGGGCCTGCCACCCCTAAGGGCCTGGCTAGTATCAGCTGTGGCTGGACAGCAACTCTCTCAGCAGAAAAGCAGTTTTTGAAGTCAATCACATCTGGAGAACACACTGGTGACTGGTGTCCTTAACCCATCTTTCTCCTGGCTATGCCATAGCATGTACTGAAATAGAGGCTCCACAATTAAGTCACCATCTTTGTCAGCCAGGAGGCAGGGCCTGCCACCCCTGAGGGCCTGGCTAGGACCAGCTGCCACTGGACAGTGTCTCTCTCAGTAGACAAGTTGTTCTTAAGACAACCACTCTGAGAGAACTCAGAATCACCTGGTGGCTCACTGTGGCAACACCCTTTCTTCACCCCTTCTTCAAGCTACACTGTAGTGTCTGCTGATGTGACTCTGGGGAGTTGGCACAAGTTGGTCTCCGTCTTTGTCAGCCAAGAGGTGGGGTCTGCCACCCCTGAGAGCCTAGCTGGGGCCAAATGCCAAAGTGAGCAGTACTGCCAGGCTGGACAGCATTTATCTCACCAGAGAAGCTGTACTTAAGACAGCTGCACATAGAAAATGCATTGGTGGCTGGCAGACAAGTTGAGCAGTGTGTTTCTGCACTCCCTTCTTAGAGATACACTACCGTTTCTGCTGGTGCACCACTGGAGAAGCTCAACAGCTTTTTGATGGAATGAAAACAACAATCACTATCTAACCATTTAAAGAAGTAGATCACAATGGCTCTGGAAAAGTCCCCAAATAAAAAATCAAATAACTTCCCAGATGAAAAAGCTTTCCTGAAAATATTGGAGGTAGGATACAAAATAACTATGTACAGAGACCTTCTAGATCTTAGGATAGAGATTAAAGAAAGTGCAGCAGAACAAGAGGAAAAATTAAGCAAGCTACATGGCTAGCTAGAACATCAACAATCTGAAATTCAGGAGATCAATAATAAAATTACAGGGTTAGACAAGTCAATGGAAAGCCAAAAAAGCAGGATTGAGAAAATGGAATGCAGAATCAGTGAAATTAAAGATGAAGCAACTGACACCAGCATTTATGACGAGAAATCAGATAAAAGAATCAAGAAAAATGAAGAATCATTAAGTATAATGTGGTACTCTATCAAGAGAAACTATGTGTAATTGGAGTTCTAGAACAGGGAGGGATAGTAAAAAATACACGGATAATTATTGAAGAGCTGTTGACAGAAAAATTCACTGACATTATCAAAGAAGACAAGATAGCTATACAAGATGCTAATTGAACTCCACAAAAGGTAGACTCCAAAGGAAAGACATCAAAACATATTATAATCAAGCTTAATAAAATGAAATGTAAGAAGAAGCTCTTAAAGGAAGCTAGTCTTAAACTAAAACTAATGCACAAAGGGAAGTTTTATAACCTGTCCTTCAACTTTTCAGCCGAAATCATGTTGGCAAGAAGGCAATGGGACAACACATGCAACGGCTTGAAGGGAAACAACTTCCAATCAAGAACTATATGTCTTGCAAAATTGTGTTTCAAATATAAGCGAAATAAGGACATTCTCAGATAAACAGAAGCTTAGAGACTTTGCAAAAATGAAACCAAAATTACAAGAAACACTGAAGGAAGTTCTTTGATTACAAAATCAGTAACACCAGCATCCAGAGTCTTAATTAGTTAGAGGAGTCACAAAGTTCAATCAAAGCTAAAATATTAAAATTAAAGAAACAGAGAGCATAACACATAAACAATGAAAGTATTATACTATAAAGAGGGATATGTTACAGTATTCATGGCCTTTTCAGATAGAAGGGGAAGTTAAGGAGATATAAACAAATTAAAGAGTGTTTTAAAAGTAGAACATTAGGGGGGAACAAAGGGACAGCCACAGAGCAAATTAACAATACTACATATCAAAACAGGAAATACATACAGAAATCTCAGTAGACACAAAGCTAACATTGAAAAATATGAAAAGAAAACCCATAAACAACCCAGTACAGAATATTAAGATGAAGAAAGAAAATTTCATCCAGACAAAACTAAAGGCACCAAAATGACACCACCAAATACATATCTACCAATAATTACATTGAATGTAAATGGACTGAATGTTCCAGCGAAAAGACAGAGAGTAACAGGCTGCATCACAAACACCATCCATCTATATGCTGCTTATGCACCTTTGACTCAAAGACACAAACTGAAAATCAAAGGATAGGAAAATATATGCCAAGCTAACAACATGCAAAGAAGAGCAAGAGTGGAAAAATTAATCTCAGATAAAATAAATTAAAGTAAAATCCACCATCATGGACAATGATGCCACCATTTATTGTTTAAGGATTGAGTACATGAGGGTATAACAATATTAAATATTTATGCACCCAATATTAGAGCATCTAAATATATTGAGCAAATACAGACAACATTGAAAAATTAGACACATCACTCCACAAAAATATAGGAGACTTCAATATTCCACTTTCAGTAAGAGACAGATCATCTAGAAAAAAGCTCAATAAAGATACAGATCTTATTGTCACAATCAACTAATTCAACCCCATAGACATAAACAGAACTTTTTGCCCAACAACACACAAGTAACTGTTCTTTTCCAATGCACATGGAACAGTCTCCAGAATAGACCATATGTTAGAAAATAAAGCAAGTTTCAACAAAATACAGACCACTGAATTATTGCAAAGCATCTTTTCAGACCATGAAACCATAAAAGTTGAAATCTTCTAGCAGAGAAAACATGGGTAGAAATTTGAACTCATGGAAACTGAACAACACCTTGCTCAAAAATTCATGTGTTATAGAAGAAACCAAAGATACAGAACAGAAATTCATGGAATCAGATGACAGTGAAAACACATGCTACCAGAACCCATGGGACACAGCAAAAGCAGTTTTCAGATGTCAACCTATCTCTATAAATGCACATCCAGAATAAAGAAAATGTGCAAACTGAAGAACTAACACTACAACTTGAACACGTAGAAAGAGAACAACAAAAGAACCCCTTGGGCACCAGAAGAAAACAGATAATAAAAGTGAGAAGAGAACTACATGAATTAGAATAGAAAAACAATTGAAAGTATTAACAAAAGCTTCCTTGAAAAGATCAACAGAATTGATAAACCACTGGCTAAACTCATGAAAGAAAAACAGGGAAGAAACAAATAAACCAAATAAGAAATGAGACAAGAGATGACACAACAAACCCAACCAAAATTAAAAGTATCATAACAGAATATTACCAAAATTTGTTCTGTAACAGATTTGAAAACATAGAGGAAATTGACAAATTCCTAGATTCACATCATGTACCAAAATTATCACAAGAAAAAGTAGAACTTAATAAATCCATCACAAAAGAAGAGATTGAAAAAGTAATTAGAAAGCTACCAACCAAAAAAGGCCTGACCCAGATGGCTTCACCAGAAAATTCTACTAAACTTTTAGAAAGAAGTTAATTCTAATAGTACTAAAGCTATTTCACAACATAGAAAATGAAAGAATATTCCCAGATTCATTCTATGAAGCCAGCATAACCCTGATACCAAAGCCAGGTAAAGACCCCACAAAAAAAGAAAATTACAAACTAATATCACTAATGAACCTAGATGCAAAAATCTTCGACAAAATCCTAGCTAGTGGAATTCAACAACATTAAAAAAAAAAAATTCATCCCGACCAAGTTGGATTCATATCAGGGATGCAGTGTCAGTTCAACACCAGAAAAGCAATTAACGTGATCAACCACATAAACAACACAAAGGATAAGAATCTCTCGATTTTATCAATTGATGCAGAAAAGGCATTTGACAAAGTCCAACACCCATTCATGTTAAAAACTTTCAGCAAAACAGGAATAGAAGGGAAATTCCTCAATGCAGTAAGGGCATCTGCCCAAAGCCAGCCATCAGCATCATCCTGAATGGAGACTGAAAGAATTCCCCCTCAGAACAAGAATTAGGCATGGATGCTCACAGTTTCCACTCCTATCCAACATTATGCTAGAGTTTCTGGCCAAGAGCATTCAGATAAGACAAAGAAATAAAGAGCATCCTTATCAGTGAAGAAGTAAAAAATATTCCTATTTGCAGATGATATAATTGTATACACAGAAAACCCTAGAGAATACATAAACAAACTGCTGGAACTAATAGTAGAGTTCAGCAAAGTATCAGGCAGGATATAAGATAAACATAAATCAGTAGAACTCCTTTACATAAACAAAGAGATTATTAATGAGGAAATCACCAAATCAATACCACTTATGATAGCCTCCAAGAAGATAAAATACCTAGGAACACATTTAATCAGAGATGTAGGAGACCTATACAGAGAAAATTACAAGAACTTACTGCAAGAAACTGAAAGAGACTTACATAAGCTGAGAACACTAAACTGTTCGTGGATAGGAGGACTTAATGTTGTGAAAATGTCTTTTCTACTCAAAGCAATCTATGTATACAATGCAATCCCAATACAAATTTCAATGTCAGTTTTTAATGAGATGGAGAAACAAATCACCAATTTTGTCTGGAAAGGGAAGAAACCCCAGATAAGTCAGACACTACTGATGAAGAGGAACACAGTGGTAGGCCTCACCCTATCCAATCTTAGAACCTATTGCACTGCTACGGTAGTCAGAACAGCCTGGAATTAGTACAAAAACAGATCTATAGACCAATAGAACAGAATAGAGAATCCAGAAATCCTATGAATAGCTGATATCCAACAAAGGACAAAAGGTTGTACACTGGGATAAATATACTCTCTTTAATAAATGGTGTTCACAAAATTGGATATTCATCTGTAAGAAACTGAACCAAGACCCATATCTCACACCTTACACAAAAACTAACTCAAAATGCATCAAAGACATAAATATCAAACCTAAAATGATAAAGATCACATGAGAAAAAGTAGGGACAACAGTAGAAGTTCTAGTACATGGCTTCAACAGACTACAAAATCTTACCAACAATGCACAAATGACAGAAGAGAAAATAGATAAAAGAGAATGACTAAAAATCAAATACTTACATTTATCAAAAGACTTTATCAAGAGAGTTAAAAGATTGCCTACAGGATGGAAAAAAAATATTTGACAACTATGTATTAGATTGACATCTAATTTCCATAATCTACAAGGTACTGAAAAATGTCAACAAGAAAAAGACCAATAATCCAGTTAAACAATGAACAAAGGACATGGGCAGACACTTCACCAAAAGACATTCAGGCGGGCAAAAGACACATGAGGAAAGGCTCATAATCATTAGCTATTAGAGAAATCCAAATTAAAACTACAATGAGATACCCTCTCCTTCCAATGCAATTGGCAGTAATCAGAAAAACACAAAACAACAAATACTGGAGAGGTTGAGGAGAGACTGAAACTCTCCTACACTGCTGGTGAGAATGCAAAAGGCTACAACACCTTTAGAAAGCAATTTGGAGCTTTCTTAAAAAGGTAGAAATAGAAATACCACATGATCTAGCAATCCAACTGCTTAGAATTTATCCTACAGAAACAAGGGCTGTCACACTAACAGATATGTTCATACACATGTTTGTTGCATATGAAAGATAGACAATGAATAAAGAAGACAGAAGAAGAATTGACACCATTGAATTGTGATGTTGAAAAAGAATACTGAATATACCATGGGCTGCCAAAAGAACAGACAGATGTGTTCTGGAAGAAGTACAACCAGAATGCTCCTTGGAAGCAAAGATGGTGAAACTTCATCTTACATACTTTGGACATGTCAGGAGGGATCAATCCTTGGAGAAGGACATCATACCTCTTAAAGTAGAGGGTCAGTGCAAAAAAGGAAGACTCTAAAGGAGATGGATTGACACAGTGGCTGCAACAACGAGTTGAAACATAATAATGATTGTGGTCATGGCACACGACTGGGCAACAGTTTGTTCTATTGTTCATGGGGTGGCAGTGAGGTGGAAACAACTCAATGGCACCTAACAACAAGGTCAAGAGAGCAATGGCAAATAGAAATGATGAGGGAGATGAAAACCTTATTAGGACTGATTTTAATAAACAGATACATGTGTATATAGGCATTGAAGCTGAAATCTAGATGTACACGTTAAATAGCTTTGAAATTTAACCTTGCTACTGGTCATGTCCAGACACCGGGCATACCCAGGCACTAAAGCAAATGTAGATTGTACCTCCTATGGGATTATAGTTAGACTGATGAATCTCCTTCTCTGCCCTGTGAACAGTCTACAGTCTTGTGGCTAACTTCAAGAAAGAAAGAGAAAGAAGGAGAGGAGGAGGAATAAAAATAAAAGATAAACAAAAGGAAGAACTGACTTCATGTTTGATCTCCTTGACTGTGATTTTTCAGCTTTTCTCCTTCTGGATTCCTGAATAACATACACCAAGCCACCGGTTACATTGTTCACGAGACCAAATAAAATCTAGTCTTGAGTCACTTCTCTTAGTACACAAAGTAGATGACCAGGTGTGTGGGAGAAAACTGCCCGTTGAATGGATTTTTGCCTATAATTTAGGAATTAAAATGTCAACCATTTTTCCTTGTCCTTGAACATAAAGACTGAGACCCAGCTAGATCTGGACAAGAACTTGTAAGGACTCACAAGGACACATCAACTGAACCCTGAGGTATAAAAACAATAGATAGAACAGTCTTGGAAAAATATATCTTATGAAACTTTTCACATAAACAAACACTTACAAAATAATATTGAATCATTATTCCCTATCCTTGAACATACAGAATGTGACCCAGCTGGTGCTAAGACCCACAAGAGACAGCAACTAGTCCATAATATAAAGGCATTAGATGGGACAATCTTGAAAATTATCTTTAGGGAAGAAAACTATCTTTTAGGGAAGAAAGTTATCTTTTAGGGAAACTTTTACATAAAGTCAAACAGAACACAAGTCTTTCCACTCATATCCTTTTCTGTTAATATTTAGGGACTAGGACAATTGTTGGACCAGGGAAGATCCTCCTGACTGTCCTTACTGGCCGTTACTATACCAGCGATTGTTAAGAAAGACATCCACATTGTAGAATCACAGTTTGTAGCCAATCTGTGAAAAGGTGAAGTGTTCAATGGTTTTGTCCATTTGAAATGTTAATACATACTGATGATTCTGAAGCATTCTTTGAACTCAGCCAGACAACTCAGGCTGTGGGAGCATAATTGTCTGTTCCCCACTTTTGCTTTCTTAAAATATTTGCCAAATAAAACTTTTTTTTTTGGCTCTACTAAACTTTGTGATGCTCCTTTACCCTCCAATAGTCCTTAAAGCAATAAAAACCCACATCTTTTTTACTCTTATCTCTTTATTAAAAAACTTCACTGCCGTGGAGTCAGATCTGACTCATAGTGACCCTAGAAGGCAGAGTAGAACTGCCCCACAGAGTTTCCAAGGAGCACCTGGAGGATTCAAACTGCCAACCTTTCGGTTACCAGATGTAGTACTTAACCCCCTACGCTACCAGGGTTTCCTAACTCTTTACTAGCATTTAGTAAATAGTGAGATTTGTTGGACAAATGAAGACCCTGCTGAATGTCCTTAGTAAAATTTGTACCAGTGACTGATTAAGAAAGTCAATTAAAAACATAGAATAAGGGTAACTTAGCAGTTTTTAGCCAATCCATGAAAAGGTAAAACTTTTAATGATTTTTAACCATTTGTAATGATGGTTCTGTAATATTTCTTGGACTAGGGCAGATGTGGCTCTGATAGCATGCTTCTCAATTTCTTACTTTCACCTCTTAGAATATGTGCTGAATACAATCCTTCTTTTTGTGGTGATTTTACCGTAGGACGCTTACCATTGTCTTTCACGACTTTCCCCTGAGTGAAAGTAGCTCGTTGGCTGTCCATATTTGGCCTGTACCCACACACTGATCTGATGTATCCCTGAGTTAGGTTTGTTTTTTTAACTCTTTCATCAGAGAGTCACGAAGGATCCCATTCAGGTGTCAGTTGAGGGAGATATATTGTTGCAACAGCAATTGGAGTATAAGCAAGTAGTACTGAGTTCCCTGCTTGTACTCTCTGATACGGGATGGTTTGTTGCTAGGCCCACCTGAAGTTAATATTGGACCAGGCATGAGTTTTTCTACTGTAGACGGGGTTGGTATGAATTGGAAGCAACTCAATGACACCTAACAGTTAGCCTTGTACTTCCAGGTGTGTCATCTGCTGTCTACATAACATTGTTGTGTCTCTAGATCTTTTTCTTCCCTTAGTACCCCCAAAGAGTCTTGTGGTGCATTGATAAAAGCAATGGACTGCTAACTTAAAGACCAGCTGTTTGAAACCACCAGCAGCCTGCAGGAGGAAGATGCGACAGTCTATTGCCTTGAAGACTTCTGGCCTTGTAAACCGTGTGGGCTCTGTCTCTGTTAGTAGGACTTGACTGAATGCCAGTTGGTTTGGAATGGGTTTGGTACCCAAAACAGAAAAAACAAACCTGCTACATTCAAGTTCATTCCAACTCGTAGAGTACCTTGGTACAGGAGATGAAAATTGCAAGTATTTGTCCTTTACAAAGGAAGGGACAAGTTGAGCTAGGGAAACTGATCACCACTGCATACCATTTCATCATATGATCATTAACTGCCCAATTAATGCTTGAGAAGGATAATTGCAAATACAGCAATCCCTCCTGGCAGTTTGTGATGTATCCACACTTGACCTTGAAATGGCCTAACTTCTATTTCCATCTCGTCTCCATACTAATACCATCCTCTCTGGGAGGAGACTCATCAGGCAGTTGCTGACATACTGTCCAGAACTTGAGACCAGGAGTGACATCACCACCAGAACCAGAAACAACAGGCACCACACTCTTCCCTTACCATTATAAAGAAAACTCAAACTGAAGCTAGTACCCTAAAGTGGATTCTGACTCATAGGGAGCCTACACGATAGAGTAGAACTGCCTCACAGAGTTTCCAAGGAGGACCTGGCAGATTTGAACTGTCGACCTTCTGGTTAGCAGCTGCAGCGCATAACTACTATGCCACCGGGTTTTCTGACCAACATAATAGGATCCCTCCAAATCTATACAAGGTCTTTCTTTGTTCGTGGAGATTAGCCCTTTCCCTTTCTGGAATGTACTTTTGCTATAAGAAACTTTTCTGTCATTTGCTACCAAAAAGGTTGCAGCCTCCTGCCTTGCGGGAGAGGGAGACTCATTTGCTGCTCATCTGGAGACTGGACTTACTAGCTCAGTCTCCTGAACCCAAACCAGATCACCTGGGATCTAATCAACTACAGGACCTTAACAGAAGGGATGGCCCAAATGCCTCATCCCACTGAACTCCAAAAACTTCACTAAAGTGTGCAGGCCTCTAAATCTTTGAAATGTTTATGTTCTTGAAGGGAGAATTCATAACAGATATCTTTCTTTGATTTTCAAGTTTTTCTTATCCTTGAGATGAAATATTAATCATAAAAAGCCTGACCCAAATTGTAAAATCCTGCCAGAAGCTACTAGATAGCAATGTAAATCTGTCTTATCTTTCTAGAAACAGATAGTAATTAAACCCACCCATTGCCATCAATTCGATTCTGACTCATAGTGAGCCTAGGTCAGCGTAGAACTGCCCCCATAGAGTTTCCAAGGAGCCCCTGGAGGATTTGAACTGCATGGTTAGCACACGTAGCATTTAACCACTAAGAAACTGGGATTTCCAATCATTAAACCATTATCTCGTAATTCAAATTTCAAAAAGTCTAATGGCTGCAGGTGGATGAGGTGGGGGGAGGGGCAGAGGGAGGCAAATAATTAGCAGGCCGACCAGAAGTTACCTGAGATCAGCTGATTTCAGTACAGTAGGACAGTTGTTAGGTAATCTTAGGTTATGACCATAGCCAAGCCATGTCTTGTGCTGTTCTCACAATTATTCTTACGAGTCAGTCCGCTGTTGCAGACGTGACATCCATCCATCCTGCTGAGGGTCTTTCTCTTTTTTGCTCACCCTCTGCATTACCGAACATGATGTCCTTCTCCAGGAAGTAACTCCTCCTGACAGCAAGTTCAAAGTATGCAAAAGGCAGTCTCAGCATCCTTGTCTCTAAGAAGCATCCTGGCTGTACTTCTTTGAAGACTGATTTGTTTGTTCTTTTGGTAGTCTGTTGTATATTTAACATTCTTATCCAACACCACAGTTGAAAGGCATTGGTTCTTTTTGATCTTTCTTATTCATTGTCCAGATTTTGCATGCATGTGAGGTAAATGAAAACACCTTGGGTTTGATCAGGTGCACCTTAATCTTCAAGGTTAACATCTGTAATTTTTACCACTTTATAAAGAGGCCATTTGCAGCAAATTTCCCCAATAATGTAAAGGACGAAGCAGGGCTTAGTCAATCATGTTAAGATTAGCCAGTGGTTGCTCTCCTGTATTTATCTTTCCCCTTCTCATTACATACCCCATTGTGTCTAGCTTCTTCAAGCCATTTACTTTTTCTGGAATCTAAACGGCCTCCCTGTAAGCCTATAGAATAACTGTTCAGAATAAACCTTATGATCCAATTTTGGTGAGTTTTGATTATTTTTCACAATATCCATCCCTCTGGAATGCTTGTATCTTAACAAGGTTTCCTAGGTGTTAGCCATTTTTTCCCTCTGTATTATATTACTAATACAGCAGTCCAGTTTAATGTTCTATGGGATGTCCCAGCTGTCTAGATCTTGTCAGATTGTATTACATCAGAGGCGAGGAAGATTAACATAGGTTGACACAAAATCTATGTAAACTCTTGTTTATTTCAAGTGAATGTGAAGTGTTTCTGATCCTCTTTTCTAATGTCAAGGGAAAGGATGTCCTTACCACATCAGTAGCCATATACCATGTTTCTGAGGGATATTAATCTGCTCTAACAAAGATGATACATTGAGCACGGAGGATATAGTCTGTGCTACTTTTTGGTTAAGTTTGTGGTAATTCACTATCCTCCTTTAGAATCTGTTCTGGATTTTGTAATGCAGAATAGTGAATTAAATGGATATGATAAAGGAATCATTACTTAGGTTTTATGGGTGGCACTCATTTCTGTCCATTCTCCAGACGTGTATAATTTGTCCCATAGTAGGGGGGCACCGTTTCAGAAACTTAGACTGATATTCAAAGACCCAATATGCAGATTATGCTAACTACTATGTAAGTCTATTGCAATGATATTTTTAAGTGGAACAAAGACTAACAGGTGGGCCCAAACTCCAGGTATGGTAGATCTTGGTCCGTGCCTCATTTATTGTTTAGGTTCCCAAAACTCCCAGTCTAACAGAGCTCACAGTGATGCTTCCAGTAGCCAACTATACATACCAAATAGAACACTGCTCTCAAAATTTCTCAAAAAATTTGGATAATCTTTCCCAAGTATGCAGTTATCCTTACAAATACTTATAGGTCCCTTGGGGGACATATTTGGAAACGATTACCAAGTACACGTAACATGGTATTACAGAGCCCTTTCTCCCAGCTGTTCCATTAATGTATTCTAGGTACACAAATAGTTCAGGTCTGGAAACTGGACAGTGGTTTATGATTTTTTGTTAGTGTAATTGCCCTCAGTTTCTTGCTTGCCCATTCATGATTAATATATATTGTACAGATTGAGCAATACCCTCTGACTCTGGGGATGCTGTATTTACACAACTTCCTGAGTGTCAAGTCCTCTTGGCTGCCAGTGAGCCCCTACTGTCCATTATAATAATTGTACTGACTGTTATTTGTGAGTTTAGCTCTGAAGCAAATTCTACTGTAGTCATCTCAGAACTACAAGAGGCGAATTACAACTGAGCTTCTCAGAGATGCTGGTTTCTCTCTCACTAGGGTATTTCTCATTGCTTGAATAAATAATATTACTTCCATAGGAAGCCATGAAATAACTACCAGCACTAGCAACTGTTGGGAAAATAACTCTTTCATATCTGGGGACGTAGGGGAATCTGGATAGCACATCACTTGTAACTGCTATAGTTGGTGCTTTTCTTTTACTATCGAGCTTCAGTAATTAGGTGTCCAATTCCACATGACACTAAAATTATATTTGCAGTAATAACTTTACCCTAAATTTATTAAATCTTCATCTCACATTTGATTGCATTATTTTGTTATGTTTTCAAGTATCATATGTTTTCTTTCAGAGCTTTTCTTCCTTAACCGTTCTTGTTATTATTGAAAACTATCCCATTGTATGACTTTCCCACAGGTTTTTTTTTTTTTAATCCATTCACCTAATGAATAACTTCTTACTTGCTAGCAGTGTTATGTAATAATAAATAATGCTATAAACTTTCACATGCAGGTTTTTGTGTGAGAAAAAATTTCAGAACAGTTGGGTAAATAAATAGGAATACTACTGCTGAATTATATGGTAAAACTACATTTAGTTTTATAAGAAACTGCTAAACTGCCTTCCAAAGTGGCTATAGTATTTTGTATTTCTATCGGCAATAATGGGGCTTTCTTTTGTTTGCATCACTGACAGTACTGGTATTGTCAGTTTTTGTAAACATTTTATCCATTTTAATAGATGTTCCCCATGCATTTGTCAGTTTGTCGTGCTGTAGGGGCTGGCAACATCCCTGTGATGCCAGAAGCTATGCCATGGTACTCAAATAACGACAGGTCACCCAAGGAGGACAAATTCTAGCTGAGCATGCAGCTTAAAACATACTAGGAAGAAGGACATGGCCGCTTTCTTCTGAGAAAAATTAGCCAGTAAAGACCTTATGAATAGCAGTGGAACAGTGTCGGACACAGTGTGAGAAGATGAGCCCTTTAGATTGGAAGGCAAAATGAGCAGTGGCTGCAACAGGCTCCAGTGTTTAAGATCCCCCCACCAGGACGGGGCGGGGCCAGGCGCCGGTTCACCCTCTTGCACTGAGGGTTGCTCTGAGTCGGAACTGACTCCACAGCACCGAACAACGGCAGATACATACCAGAAGGGAGTTTTCTGTTTTACCGTTACTATTTGCAATTAGCTGATGACAAATGATACTGAATCTCTTTGATTTACTTATTTCTCATTTGTATATTTTCTTGGTGAAGTGTTTTTTTTTTGCCTGTTTTTGAAATTCAGTTGCTTGCTTGTTGAGTTTTAAGAAGTCTTCATCTATTTTGGATACAAGTCTTCTATCAGATATATATGTTAAAAATACTTTCTCCCAGTCTGTAGCTTGTCTTTTCATTCTCCTAACAGTGTCTTTTGAAGACCCAAAGTTTTTCATTTTAATAAGCTCCAGCTTCCTTTTTTTTCTTTCACAGTCATGCTATTGGTGTCATGTTTATAAACTCCTAAGTCAATCCAAGGTCACGTTGACTTTCTTCTAAGTTATCGTCTAAAAGTTTTATAGTTTTACATTTATATTTAAGTCTGTGATCCATTTTGAATTGAATTTTGTGAAAAGAGTAATGTCTGCATATAGATTCACGTATGTATGTAGATGCACACACACACATGAGGTCTGAGAAGTCTGTGAACTTAATTGTCCTGTATGCTACATACCTCACTGATGAATATCACTATAGTCACCTTCAAAGTTCTTACTTCCTTTGGGAAGGTAGGCACCAATGCCAGTGTCTAGTCTACCCTTCAAAGCAATTCTGGAACTCTTTCTGAAATGGCCATTGCACACTGGGTGACATGGTGGCAAGTTCATGAACTTAATTATATAGTTATCTGTGAGGGAGTTTGTAGCCAGTAAACAAATAGCTATATTGTAACGTACTCACTACTCACTTGATCTGGCCCCTCAGTGACTCTTTCCTTTACCCTAAGATAAAGGAAATAGTGCAAGTAATATATTTTGATGATGTTCAGGATATCAAGGGTTAATATGTGGACAGCTCTGTTGGCCATTCCAGGAAAAGAGTTCCAAAATTACTTTGAAGGGTGGACTAGGCAATGATGTTGGTGCATGGCTTCCCAAGGGGAGTACTGCAAAGGTGACCGTAGTGGTATTCAGCAATGCGGTATGAAGGATTTCTTCTAGGATGTGTCTGCAGACTTAATTGTCACATACATATGTTGCACATGGATGTCCAATTTTCCAGAACTCTTTTTTGAAAAGACTATCTTTCTTCTATCAGATTACTTTAGCTTCTTTGTCAAAGATCAGCTGATCTTTGTGGGTTTATTTCTGACTCTCTAGTTTATTCTGTTGATCTGTATGTCTATCTGTTAACCAAAATTAGAGTTTTGTAAGTCTTAAAGTCTTAAAATCAAGTAGGTGAAGTCTTCCAATTTTGTTTATGTTTTTCACTATTATGCTGCCTATTCTAGTACTTTTGCCTTTCCATATACACCTTAGAATCAGATTGTTGATATTTTAAAAAAATAACTTTCCAGAAATTCGATTGAGACTACATAGACTTTATAGATTGTCATGGATTGAATTGTGTCCCCCCAAAAATGTATGAGTTGATTTGACTTGGTTTGGAGTTCTAGTATGGTACCCTTCCTCCCATGTATTGTGAATCCTGCCTCTGTGATATTGATGATGGAGAATGGTTTGCAGTTGTGTTAGTGAGGCAGGACCCAAGCTACAAGCTTGTGGAATATAAGGGGGAGAAGTGAGCAGAGGAAGTTGGGAACCTCATAGCACCGAGAGAGAAGCACTGAGAGCAGAGCACGTCCTTTGGACTCGAGGTTACTGTGCCGAGATGCTCTCACTGGATGTGGACTTAGCCTACTGGACTGTGATAAATTCTCCTACTGAATGGACTTACAATTTGTAAATGGATCCCAAGCTGGTGGCGAGACGAAGTGACAGAAGCTGGCGAACCCAGGATCGGCAGGTCAGGGAACAGTACTGGGCAGAGGCTGGCGAGCGCAGGATTGGCAGGTCAGGGAGCAGGACTCTCAAGTGCCAACTGTAAGAACTGACGAGCCCCACAGCTGCTAGTTCAAGTCCCGGAACCAGATGCTGGGCTCTTAGGTGCTAGTGGTTCTCTTGGGTGCTTTCTTTCATACACTCACAGTCTCAAAAAAAACTTCCATATTTTAGGTATTTGTTAGAGCAGTACCCCACTCCCGGTACCAACCTCTGTCCTAGTCACCGGGTACTGCTCTAACACAAAATACCACGAGTGGAAGGTTTCATGTAGAGAAGCTTTATTGAGACAGTCCGGTAAGCTGCAAATCCATTTACAAACTAAAAGTCCATTCAGTGAGAGAATTTATCACAGTCCGGTAGGCTGAGTCCAAATCCAGCGAGAGCATCTCGGCACAGGAACCTCGGGTCCAAAGGATGCGCTCTGCTCTCAGTGCTTCTCTCTCGGTGGTATGAGGTTCCCAACTTCCTCAGCTCACTTCTCTCCCTTATATTCCACAAGCTTGTAGCTTGGGTCCTGCCTCACTAACACAACTGCAAACCATTCTCCATCATCAATATCACAGAGGCAGGATTCAAAACACATGGGAGAAAGGGCACCATGTTGGAACACCAAACGAATTCAAATCAACACATACATTTTTTGGGGGACACAATTCAATCCATGACATAGATCAAATTGTAAAAAGTTGGTAAGAACTGACATCTTAGCAATACTGAATCTTTCAATCTATGAGCACACAGAGTCTCTCTATTATTTAGATATTTAATTATTTTTGTCTGAGTTTTACAGTTTCCCACATGTAAACCGTATACATATTTTGGTAGATTTATAGCTAAGTATTTCATTTTTTATATGCTATTGGAAATGGGATTATATTTTCAATTTCAAATTATGCTTGTTTATTGTTGTTATTCAGGAAAACAACAGACTTTTGTGTATTACCCTTGTATCCTGCAAGTTTGCTACACTTGTTTATTAATATCTAAATTTGTTGATTCTTTGGAATTTTTTACTTAGAGAAACTCCTATCTGTGTATGGAGGCAGTTTTACTTGTCTATTCACTTTGTGTGTCTTGTTGTACGAGTTAGGACTTCCAGTGTGATTCTAAAAAGGAGTGATAAGAAAAGACATCCTTGCTTTGTTTTAATCTTAGTGGGAAGGTGTCTGGTGGCTCAGCATGAGATGTGATGTTTTCTGTAAGCTGTTTGTAGATATTCTTTATCAAGTTAAAGATGTACTTCTCTATTCCCAGTGTGCTGAGAGTTTTATCATGAGTATCAGGGTGTGTCAAAAGCTTTTGTTCAGTCAATTGATATAATCATGTGACTTTTCTTTAGTCTGTCATTATGATGCTTTAAAATGAATAATTTTCAAATTGAATCAGCCTTGCCTACCTGGAACAAGTACCATGTAGTATGGTGTACATTGTTGAATTTGATTTGCTAATATTTTTTGAAGATTTTTAAATTTATGTTTATGAGAGCTATTGTATCTGTAGTGTTCCTTCTTGTAATGTCTTTAGTGTTGATATTAAGGTAATGCTGGCATTAAAGAATGAGTTAGTAAATGTCTCCTTCACTTCCATTTTCTGGAAGAAATTGTAAAAAATTACTAATATTTCCCTTAAATATTTGGCAGATTTTTCCAGTGGAATTATCTGGTCTGTGTACTTTCTTTTTTGGAAGGCTATCAGTTATTGATCTGATGTCTTTAATATGCTTATTTAGATTGTTTCTCCTTGTTTGAGTTTTGACAGTTTGTGTGTTTCAAAGATTTGGTCTTTTTGTGACCACAGAGTTGTTCACAGCATTTTTAAAAATTATCTGTTTAATGTTCTTGACGTTAGTAATGATAACCTCTGTAGCATAGCTAAAACTCATTGTGGTCCAGTTGACTCTGACTCACAGCAACCTTGTAAGGCAGAGTGGAATTTCCCTATAGTGGCTGGTAGATTTGAACTGCTAAACTTTTGGTTTAGCAAACTCTTAAGCACTGTGCCACCAGGAATCTGACCTAGCTAAAGACTTACCAGTTTATCAGTCTTTCAAAAGCAGCAGGTTTGGTTTTGTTGGTTACTCAGTTGTGTTTCTGTTTCACATGTAAGTGAAAATACACTATCCATTACAGGACTTGGCTGGGCATTGTGAATTAAGATTTGTCCTTCAAAAGATACAGTAAAATAAGAGGAAATTAATTAATGTGCCTATTATTTTTCCATCTTTTTTCATTATACCCACTAATAAGAATGGAGGCACCAGAGAAAGATAAGTTATAGAAAGTCAAGAAAGTTTCATTTCCTATACATCTGAATTATAATATTTAATCCATTCCATTGAATTTAAGATTTTTATTTACCATCAGTTTTACTCAGTGATAGAGTTCTTCTTTTGGGGGGGATTGTACTGACATACAGACGTATTTTTTTGTACATTATTTGTTTGTAACAATCTGTCTCAAAAGAAGTATAGACAGAATGCTCCATAAATGCAAAAAGATGGTTAGGATTGGTCTCATGCACTTGGGACATGTTATCAGGAGGGACTTTTTCCTGAAGAAGGACATCATGCTGAGTGAAACAGAGGGTCAGTGAAAAAGAGGGAGACCTTCACTGAGATGGACTGACACAGTGACTGCAAACACGGACTCAAATAGCAACAATTATAAGGATGGTACCAGACCAGGCAACCTTTTGTTCTGTTTTACACATGGTTGCGAAGAGTGAGAACCAACTTGATGGCACTTAACAACAATATGTGAAAATTATTTAATATACTTGAAAATGGAAAAATAAAATTCATCAAATTTGTGAAAACGTTATTACTTCTACATGGTAACTGCTACTTACCGTATAGGAAAGAACTTGGGATTCACCTACAGAAGGAAGCCTACCCAGGACAATACGCAATTATCAGAATACATTGTATAGATTTATCTAAGTATTGCCTCTGCTATGTGCAGACTTCTAATGTCCCAAACCAATAAATCAAAATCAACTTGATGGCAGTAGGTTTTCTTTTCTCACTGTTGTTTTGTTTTAATGGTCCAAACCAAACCTGCAGTGACTGCGTCATTTCCTACTCATAGTGACCTATAAGGCAGAGTACACTTGCCCCATAGGATCGCCAAGGCTGGAATCTTTATGGAAGTAGACTGCCACCTCTTTCTTCCACAGAGTGATTGGTAGATGTCAATCTCAGATCTTTCAGTTAGTAGCCTAGGGCTTAACCATTGTGTTACCAGGAATTTTTCCTTCTAATAGCAGGGACTACAAATCTATATGTAGCTAGTCATCACTGTGTCCATAAAGTTTAGCATAGGACTTGGTAAACTGTGATTATTCAATGCACGTATGTAGGATTAATGGATCAATGACAATTTTTCTTCTTTTGCAGAATTTTCAGTATGTTTAATATCTCACACAAAGAACATAGGGCAAATGTATTTTATAATCTAAAAAAAAGAAAAGATAAAACAATTAGAATTTCTTTTACTTAGAAACTGACCCATTTTAACAACTGGTGCTGGCAAAATTGGATATCCATCCGCAAAAAAAATGAAACAAAACCCGTGTCTCACACCTTAACAAAAAACAATTTAAATTGGGTGAAAGACCCAAATATCAAACCTGGAACAATAAAGATCATCTAAGAAAAAAATACAATCAACAATGGAAGTTTTAATACACAACTTAGACAGACTTCAAAATCTGACAAAGCAAGCACAATCAACAGAAGAGGAAATAGGTAAGTGGGAATTACTAACAATCAAACACTTTTGCTCATCTAAAGACTTTATCAAAAGAATTAAAAGACCACCTACAGAATATGAAAAAGGATTTGGCAACTATATATCTCACTGGCACCTGATCTCCATAATCTATGTGGTACTGCAAAATATCAACAAGAAAAGGATAAATAACCCAGTTAAGCACTGGGCAAAGGGGATGGACAGACATTTCTCTAAAGAGGATATCCTGGCAGCCAAAAGACACATGTAGAAATATTCATGATCATTAGCTATAAAAGAAATCCAAATCAAAACAATGATGAGATACCATCTCACTTCAACAAGGTTGTCCATGATCCAAAAAACAGAAAACGACAAATGCTGGAGAGGCTGTGGAGAAACTGGAACACTCCTACACTGCTGGTGGGATTGCAAAACGGTGCAACCTCTTTGGAAAGCAATCTGGCACTTCCTTAAAAAGCTGCAAATAGATACACCACTTAATCCAGTAATCTTACTGCTTGGAATATATCCTACAGAAGCAAGGGCAGTCTCATGAACAGATACATGCACATGAATATTTATTGCAGCACAGTCCACAGTAGCAAAAAGATGGAGTCAACCCAGATGTCCAACAACAGATGAGTAAACAAACTATGATATATATATTCAGTGCAACACTATGCGATGATAAAGAACAAGGATGATTTTAGAAAGCATCTCATAACCTGGTTCAGTTGGAAGACATTATGTTGAGTTAAATCAATCAGCAGCACAAGGACAAATATTATATGATACTCCCACCATACAGACTTAAAAACAGACTGATGAACCTAAGAAAAGACTCTTTCATGGCTGCAAGGGAGGGTAGGGAGGGAGAGGGTTGCTTATAGATTAGCTGATAGAAATTTGATTGGATGAAATCAGTGACAGCACACATTAGAAAGAAGATCAATTTAACTGGACTTCAACATAACCTGAAAACTCTTCCAACTGTATCCCAATATTTCAAGGATAGAGTAGCAGGGGTGGGGTTCTGGGGACCATGCTCTCAGCTGACATCAAGGCCAACTGGCATAACTAACGTATTGCTAGAAGAGTCTTCTGCACCCCATATTGACGAATGGCATCTGGGGCCATAAAAGCTAGCAAGCTGCCATCTGAGGTACACCAAATGGACCCAACCCAGCAGGAACAGATGAACATCAAGGACGACAACATGAGGGCAAAAGGGCCTAGAAGACAGAAAGACCCACGTGAATGGGTGACTATATCAACATGTGATCAGAATAACTAGATGGTGCCTGGCCACCACAAATGACAGCCGTGATGGGGCTCATGATGTTGAGTCCCAGTGGCAACACTAGAAAAAAAGGTTGCATTCTAAGAACTCCACTAAAAGATCACAACTGATTGTCGAAGGTCTGAGAGTCCCCCAGGGAGCATGGCCCCTAGACCTGATGCTACCCCTGATCACAGATCATTACTGAGTTCAACTCTTCATATAGGAATGGAATAGACTCGGGGACACACAGTGTCCATAGTATGTGTTCATTTTATGGTTCTGTGCATCTGTAGAATGTCATCCTACTGGCCTCTTACTGGAGGGGAGTGGAGAGGAGAGGAGGGGACAGGAGATTGTTAAAAGGACATGACGTACAGAATGGAAAGGAGGAGTGTGCTGTCACTGGGCAAGGAGAGCAGAGGGAGCTGTAGATAGGCGTGCATGCAAATTTGAATTGTACTGTAAACTTTCACTCAATCACAATAAAAAAAGAAAAATGGACCCATTTTTATTCTGTGTTCTGTTTTTATCGTGACAAGATTTTTATTACCTATCTCATTTTATCTTTTCTTATGTCTTTAGAAATTAATCTTCCTTTAGTATATTAAATTTTCAAGAGGAGATAATGCTTTTTGTAGAGTTTTGAACTGAAGTTATTAACATTAAAAGATTTCTCTCAGTGATAGTTTGTACACCAAATAATTAGAGGCAGAGCACATCTATAAGTATCTCTATGAGTGGTCAAAATTTTCTTTAAAGAGTTATCAAGCATTGAAGGCTATCTCGGTGGTGTTTGTGTTGGTTTTACACACATACACAGAGGGTGATGATGGCAGTTTGATTCAATACTTTGTTTCTCAACAATCCCTGGCTACAAGAGACTGTTGTTGCTAGGTGCTACAGAGTCTATTCCATGTCTTAGCGACCCTTTGTGCAACAGAACAAGAGACTGTTGAGATATATTTAACTACAAAGGAAATGCAAATTTTCTGAGGTTTAAGAATGCTGTCCAAGTTTGCTCTAAATTCTCAGTCTTATTTAACTTATTTAAATGTTCTTCACTGAACAGGATACAGGAAGCAGGGTTGTTGTTAGTATAACAGGTAGGTATTAACTTACTGTTTCTTAACTATTTACATATATTATGTCCCAGTGTAAAGCCCACTATAACACTTTATACTTAAAGTTTCCAGAGTTATGTATACCGGTTGTCATTGATTCCACCTCATAGCAACATGATAAGACAGTATAGAACTGTCCCATAGGGTTTCCAAGACTTGTCTTTATTGAAGCAATAGGCTATGTCTTTATTCCATGCAGTGTCTGGTGAGTTCCTATCACTGACTCTTCAACTGGCAGCCAAGTCATTATCCACTAGGACACAGGGGAAACTTACAGTTCTATGTGAACAAAAAACAAAACAAAGAAACCCAAACCAAACTTATTACTGCCCAGTAGACTGCTATTTCTAGCGACCTCATAGGACAGACTAAGACTGTCTCATAAGATTTCTGAGGCTATAATCTTTCATGGAAACTGACTTCTATATCTTCTCTTGTGGACAGCAAGTGAGTTCAAACACCCACCTTTCAGTTAAAAGCAGAGTGTTAAACCACTGAACCATACAAAACCTATGGTGATTATGGGCATCCCTGGAGTAAATGATGAAGGAAATAGACATACACCAGAGTCACAAAAAATGCAGTAAAGCTTGGCCTAAAGTCGTGAAGCCTAACCTCACATCTATGCAAGAACATGGCATTTCCTGAGGGTTGCTTTATAACTATGTAGAATACCATTATCACTGTATGATACATTGTCAACAATGATTTGTTGAAATAAACTCTCGTTGCACATTCTTCTGAAATCACACCTCTGATTTCTTATGTTCACTCTTTTTTTACTCATATTCGTTCCACTATAGCAAGATTCCCTATTTATTTATAGTAGAAAAAAGCAAACTGAACAAACAGTAATTATTCTTCCTTTATCTTACATGATTACATATTTTAACTATATTATCTGTTTTCAGAATTATGTCTTCACATTGTTTCATTCTTATAACAAGGACATTGAATAATATTTAAAATTTCTTGAACAATTGCTTTTTCAACTATCATTTGTTTTTGTCTTCAAAAAGCTTACTATTATTATCCTGTTAATAAAGAATATTATTTTTAAAGAAAAATGTGGTTTAAAATTAATCCTCCATAATAATCTCCTTTAATCATTATAAGTAAAGTAAATGAGTTCTTGCTTAATTTCATGTACTACAGGGTACAGACTCAAACTCAGAGCTGTTACTCTCTTCTGAATTGTATGCTCCAGTGGTTTCAAAACAGTTATCAACAGGTATGTTTGCAGCTTGGGGTGAAATAGAATTGACCTAGAAAGATGATAGAATTGACCTAGAAAGATGGCCAACCCTTTCTTCTAGAATACTGGAATGTGAAAGTGCATCCAGAGTCATGAAAATGGGAATTCTAATTTTATAGTTAGAACAAACCTCTGTGGCCTGGACCCTATTTATTTTGCAATTTTATGTAATGTTGAAAGTATATTTTGTGTATTCACTTTGTTATATAACGCTTCTGTGAAAGAAAAGCTAAGGCCCTCTTAAGACTCCACTATAATAAACATGCTTGAGTAAAGTTATAGACATATATATTAGTTTATTTTCACTTGATCTATTCACTTAAAGTATTGTTGTATAGTTTCACTCAAAAAAGTTTCTTCATGGGCACACAAACGTGCCTGTACACGATTTTAATACCCTTATCTTATTAGTCAGCTTCTGTCTACACATGCAAAGTAAAATGTTGAGCAATTTGCTAACTAATTCAATTAATTTATGTATCAACTCTGGATAATTTGAACCAATAAAGCCACTTTCATTTAGAACAAGTTTATTTATCTTCATTACCTGAATAATTGTCTCCGCTATCCATTCAAATTTGCCTGCAGAGAAACCATGTTCTGAATTAAAAACCAAGATGTTAAGAGCTTGAATCACCTTCTAAAGGAATTAGAAGCAGCTTAAAATTACAAACATCATTCATTTCCTACTCTTTTCTGATGGAGGCTGTATATTTAAAAATTTATTTGCCATCTGGATTGAAAATCTGTGAGCCCAGAAGGACTTCTTCTGTAAAAGTGTAATTTTTCAAAAAATTTTATATATATCCATATCTATGTTATCTATCTGTAGATTAATCATAATTACAATTTAATCCACCAAAACATTTTATAATGGTACTTTATAATACCATTAGTGAATTTTTATTTTGCTTTTGAATACTTTCCTTGTTATATCTGCAGAATATTTTAGGGTACAGAAACAACTCGCCCTCTGCTAAAGAGCCACAATGAACCCTGCTGTTAGCATAGCAGTGTATATGGAGGCTAGGACAGCTGAATGTTTGCATAATTTTGTATTTTCTGACTCTTCTCATTACTATAATGTAACTCATTTCACTTCTTTCCATAATGGCAAAGATAAAAGTGTATTAAACATACAAAACATATCATATTTATCAATTTCAGTGGAGAGAATTGGTCTTTCTGGCAGTGACCCTGAAATGTAGACCAGTGTGCTCAATAGACATTTGACTACTTCCATACCTGGCAGTAAAACATGAGATAGATATTTAATATACAGCACTTAGAACGCATTTTCCCGTTGACACCAACAACCTATATTTAAATTCATTCCTATATTCTCTGTGGTCATAGGCTTTTTGTGCCATACTATTGAAAGAAATCAAATGAACAATATATTCCTCATTATTTAAATTATTTATGAAGAAACCAAGTTACTATCGTTATACAATAAAAGATACTCCCAAATATAAAACAAAATATCCTCTTAAGAGCATTATTTGAATATTATGTATTCATATAAATAACAATTTCCATTGAACTACAGCTAATTAAAATATGATTGGTTTTTATTTGTGAATACATTTAAGACATATTTTCAGAGATAACTGAGCTACTAGTCAAATATGTGCTGGTCCATTCAATATCTGTTGCTGAAGTATCCCTTTAGTTTTATTATTTTCCACATACCAGATGGTTTCATTGACTGTTTCTTTAGCATAATGAAAAAAAAAAAAATTGTGCTATGTGGACAGGATCTTAGTGTGTTAGCAGGGTATGATAGGACATATTTTACATATGACAAACCCTTTCTTCTGTTTACAAATAAAAGAATCGTAAGTCATATCTTATTTTTATGTAACATATATTGACTCAGAAGCTCTTGGATTATTTTCTTGAACTGATAAAATTTTTTCTATGATTATATAAGGCCAGTTTTGGAAACTATAAACTTTCTAATGAGTTGTGACTTACTTCAGTTATTTCAGTTGTAAAAGACAACCCAAATAAGAGATTAACTAAATGCTAATTAATAAGGCATAATAGTTTTGAGTCTCCCAATATTTTATCTTTGATAACAAGACACCTGCCTTTCCATCCACCATGAAGGAAAATTGCACTTAGAGGTGCCAGAATCTCTATCTGCAAAAAATTGAAATAAGATCCATATCTCACACTGTATACAAAAACCAACTCAAACTGGATAAAAGACTTACAAATCAAATCTAAAACGATAAAGCTCACCCAAGAAAAAACAGGATCAACAGTAGAAATTTTAATACACAATGCAGACAGACTTCAAAATCTGACCAACAAAGCACAAACAACAGAAGACAAAATAGACAAATGGGCACTACAAAGATTCCAACACTTTTGCTCATCCAAAGTCTTTATCAAAAGAATTACAAAACCACCTACAGAATGGGAAAAAGTATCTGACAACTGTATATAAGATCAACACCTGATCTCCATAATCTATAAGGTAATATAAAATATCAGTAAGAAAAAGATAAACAATCCAATTAAGTGATGGGTGAAGGAGACGGACAGCCACTTCTCTAAAGAGGATATCTAGGTGCCAAAAAACACACATAGAAATGTTTTATGATCACTTGGTATTAAACAAATTCAAATCCAAATGATGATGAGATACCAACTTACCCCAAGAAGGTTGGCCATGATCCAGAAAATGAAAAACAACTGGAGAGGCTGTGGAGAAATTGGAACTGTCCTACACTGTTGATGGGACTGCAAAATTGTGCTACCTCTCTAGAAAGCAATCGGGCACTTCCTTAAAAAGCTGGAAATAGATATACCACTTGATCCAGTAATCCCACTGCTTGAAATATATCCTACAGAAGCAAGGGCAGATACATGCACATGAATATTTATTGCAGCACAGTTCACAGTAGCAAAAAGATAGAATCAACCCAGATGCCCAACAACAGAGGAACAGACAGGTAAACTACAGCATATGTACTCAGAGGAACACTATGCAATGATAAGGAACAAAGATGATTTTAGGAATCATCTTATAACCTGATTTCAACTGGAGGACATTATGTTGTGTCAAAGTAGTCAGCGACAAAAGGACAAATGTTGTATGAGCCCCTTACAATAAGAATTTAAAAGCAGACTGATGCATAGAAGAAAAACTCTGACGGCTGCAAGAGTGGGGAGGAGGGAGGGCAGGCAAGGATGGGGTATAGATTAGATAGTTGATAGAAATTTGGCTGGTTGAAATCAGTGACACCACACATTAGAAAGATCAATATTAACCAGACTTCAGCATTAACATGATTACTTCTCCCATCTTAACCCAATATTGCAAGGACAGAGTAGCTGGGGCAGGGGTCCGAGGACCATGCTGTCAGGGGACATCAAGGCCAACTGGCATAACTACATTTTGCTATGAGAGCCTTCTGCTTCCCACATTGGTGAGTGGAGTTTAGGTTCTTAAAAGGTGCCAAGCTGCCATCTGAGGTACACCAAATGGTCCCAACTCGGCAGGAACGGATGACCACCAAGGGCCAAAATGACATGGGGGAAATAGAATCCACAAGACAGAGAGACCCATGTGAGTGGGTGACTACATCAACATGTGATTAGAAGAACTGGATGGTGCCTGGCCACCACCAGTGATAGCCGTGATGGACCTCACAAAGTTGAGTCTCACTGACGACAGTAGAATAAAAAGAGGTACACCCTGAGATATCCACTAAAAGACCACAATTAATGGTCTAGGGGTCTCAGGGTTCCTCTGGGAGCATGGACCCTAGCCCTAATGCTGCCCCTGTCCATAAATCATAATGGAGGTCAACTCTTCAGACAGGAATGGATTGGACTTGGTGACACAGAGTGACCGTATTATGTGTTTACTTTATGGTTTCATGCATCTATAGGATGTCATCCTGTTGACCTCTTACCAGAGGTGGGGGAGAGGGTAGAGAGGTGGGGATAGAAGATTGTTAGGAGGACATGACATGTATAGCATGGAGAAGAGGAGTGTGCAGTCACCAGGCAGGGAGAGCAGTTGCCCATAGGTGGACATGCAAATTTATGTGGGATTTTACATCTTCACTCAATCATAATAATAAAAAAAAAGAAGTACCAGAGACTTTATTAGCAGAACTTACTGTTCATTCAGTCATTAGTTGCTGTATTTATCGAAAGTTATTGCACTTTCATGTTTTTAGGCTCAGGAATATAATTCTATGGGTGGTTCTTTCTCTCATCACGTATCACATAGCATTCCTGCATCAGTGTTGTTCTCTGTAGATGCTTTTCACTTAGGTTATGCTCATTTACCCAACAGGTCTCATCATGGTTGTTTTTGTAGACTACTTAAGCAGAAACCATATGGGGCAGTTCTACTCTGCCCTATAGGGTTGCTATGAGTTGATACCAACTTGATGGCAACAAGTCTGATTCTTTTTTGCTTGTCTGTTTATATAAGAAAACTTTACTGTACATAATGTTTCCTTTGTTACTATCTCAGCATAATTGGTATAAATGTGTCAGCCATGAAAATCAGCCTATCAGAGGTCCTAGTGGCAGGTGCACAACTGGAAGTTCTAGCCTCTGTGCTCTGTTCTCATCACCGCACTTCTGATAGCTTACTCCCAGTCAGGGACTGAGGGTGGAAGGGAAACTATGGTAGGCCCACTCCAGTGAGACAAGGAGTCATCTTGTGAATGACTCTGTCCTTGTTAAAACATCTAACTTTTCTTCCTTTCCTCTGCCTTTCTTAGGGATGCGACTAGTGTCATGATCCGATGGCTCTCCTGGCCCCCTCCAGATTCCTCTTCATTTCCTTTCCTGTGGCACGTCCCCCGGTAAAGACCTTGGGGTCTAATTTTGTCTTGGCGTCTGCTTTTGGGAGGATCGAGGTTAATATAAATGGAAAAAAGTGTGATTTGAGAAAACAGGCATTAAGATGAAAATTGGGGCGGATTCATTTATTACCTGTTAAGCAAAAAGAATACTAACTTTGTTGGTAGGTAGGACAAGATAATCTCTAGCCTAAAGCAACTGCTCAGTTGCTAAAAATTTTATCAGTAATAACTCTGAAAAATATTCAGGTGGTGAGGAATGTTTTTGCAGTTGTGATTATTTGAACATTCAAGAGATGTGGAATAAATGGAGTTGCCTGATTAGTAAACTGTATTGACTCTGTCCCCAAAGATAAAGAAAGACTGAGGATTCAAAGTAATCAGTTAATAGCTAAATGTAAGAGTGATAGGTTCTATCTCGCAACTCACAAAGAAACTCTTATCTACTGCAGTGGAAGAGCTGTCACACATGAAAATCAAACACAGTTGCAAAGCTCAAGAGTTACTTGAATGTTCAGCTATTGCTGGAATCTGGGGTCCACCAGTAAAAACCCTGGACTCCCAAATACAGGATGGGATCACCTAAACAATATCTCTGAATATGCTATCTGCGGAACTCCTCCTCACGAAAATTCTTAACTTGTAGCAGGGGCCTCACCTTGCGCCAGTAAGTGCGTGCCTGCTGTTTTATAAAAACCACTAGAAACTCTTTCCTGTGAGAAACAGCAGTCTCTTCCAATTGTCTAAAAACTTTCCCTAACCTCCTCTTTTAGCTTCCAGGCTGAAAACCAAGGTTATATCTTGGCATGACATGATGGGAGACAGGATGAGCTTCAAAGAAAACTATACACTGAAAAGGTTACAAGAATTCAGTGGCAGGCACCAGAAAGGGCCAGGGGAGTATTGTCAGAACTGTGATGTCATTTATGGAGGAAGACAGAATACAAGGATATATAAACAAGACTTTACTGATTTGAGAAAATTGTCTTGGAATATGGGATTTGACATTCTGATAAATTCCTTCACTGCCTTGGTGGGTGCTTTTTGAAATCTGAAGAAAGTGATGTCCAAAAACCAATGTAGTAAAAATGCCCGAATTTTTCTAGCAGATGGTAAAGGAATGATTAGGGAGGCTTCAGCATATGGGGATGAATCTATTATGTAAGACCAGAGAGTCTACCAGAGGATTATGTTCCATGAGAGGACCCAGAGAACACAGCCATCATCAAAGCTGTTAAGGATGTGCTGAAAAATAACAGCATCCATGAGAAGTTCAGAGATGTCTCTCTACAATGCAGGACTAACAGCAGGAGGTGCAGTGAATGGATTCCAGTTTAGTGGTGTTAGTAAGACAGACTAGAGCTGCCCCATAGAGTTCCCAAGGCCGTTATCTTTATGAAGGAGATTGCCACTCCTTTCTCTCATAGAATAGCTAGTGGGTTCAAACCTTTAATATTTTCATTCACAGCAAAATGCTTTAACCATAGTGCCACCAGGGTTCCTTCATCTGCATAAAGAGCTCACAAAATAAGTGAATTCCTACATCCTGACCAAACCAGCTTACGGTTTATCCACTGGGACCAAGAATCCACACAATGATCATTTCCCTATTCTTTAATGGTATAACTGGGATTGATATGACTGCTAATTGGACTAACCCCGCCTTAGGTCTCTGATATGTGAATAAGAGCATTCGTATTGGAAAGGCCAAGTGGAAGCCTCTGAAACTCACCCCTTCAACCAAGAGAGTAAATCAAAGACAATATTGCATCCTGGGAGTGGAAGATGAAATGTTATACTTCTAAATCCCTGAAGGATGCAGGATTTGTATTTTTGTATAATGCCATATATTTACTTAATAAGGTGGTCTTCCTTTGCAGAAACTGAGAAGAGCATGGGGAATAGCTATACACTAGTAGAGAGAGAGAGAGACAAAACCCTGGTGGCATAGTGGTTAAGTGCTACATCTGCTAACCAGAAGGTTGGCAGTTTGAATCCACCAGACACTCCTTGAAAACTCTCTGGAGCAGTTCTACTCTGTTTTATAGTGTCACTACAAGTCAGAAATGACTCCATGGCACTGTTTGTTTTTTGTTTTTGTTTTTTTTTGTTTTTTACTATATGTTGGAAGAAGTACAACCAGAATGTTCCTTAGAAGCAAGGATAGTGAGACTACGTCTCACATAATTTAGATTTGTTGTCAAGCGGAGCCAGTCCCTGGAGAAGGACATCATTCCTGGTAAATTAGAGGGTCAGCCAAAAAGAGGAATACCCTCTGTGAGAGGGAAGGACATAGTGACTACAGTGAACTTAAGCATCAGAACAACTGTGAGGGTGACGCGGGGCTGGGCAGTGTTTCTTTGTGTTGTACATGGCGTCACTGCACATTGCAACCTACCTGAAGGCACCTAACAACAAGAACAACAGCTACAGACTCAACTATGTAATAGTCCTAGTTCCACTTGCTGTGCCCAATCTGGCATCATTTTAGACCAGGCTAATAAAACCTCAGGGACACGATATAGGGTCATTTACTGGGCCATTATATTCTTTCCCATTCTGATCAGAAAAGAGAATCAGAAGAGTTTGTATTCATGTTGGATGAAAAACAACAACAACAGCAACAAAATAAAACAAAACAAAACATTCCTTTATAGTTTTATGTCTGATACCCTCAACCCTGGTATAACATAATCTGAAGAGATTTGACTTGCCTGGACATCATACTGATCTTTCTCTTGATGACATTATGATGATTAAATGATATGAGCAAAAAGATTCCAGTTACTGGAGGCCTTGTTAGGACACAGGGAAGAAATAAGCCCTAGAAGGATTCAAGGACCAGTTACTTCACTGATGTATATGGGACTCCAATAGTCAGCTCAGTCCAGGATATCCTGGCCAAGTGAAAAACAAATTACTGCGTCTTGTGTCTCCTATTACAAAGAAGAAAGCTTGAATTCTCAGTGCAACATATCCTACACCTAGGAATACAAGGCGTGACAACTCAGTCTGTAATTGTTCTAAGTGTTACATACCTCACTGCTGACTAGCACTATGGTGACTTTTCAAGTAATCCCCTTGAGAAGTGATGTACTGATACCAGCACCTAGTCTACCCTTCAAAGCAATTTTGGAGCTCTTTCTAGAATGGCCTCTGTGTACAGTGGCGTGGTAGCAGGTTTGAAAATTTAACTGTATAGTTGTCTGTGAGGGAGTTTTTAGCCACTAAACAAAAAAAATAACTGTATTGGTTACCCTTTCTACTCACCTGATCTGATTGTTTCCTTTATCTGAAGATAAAGGAAATACTGAAAGGAAGACATTTTGATGACACTGAGGACATCAAGGGTAATATGAAGACAGCTCTGATGGCCATTCCAGAAACAGAGCTCTAAAATTGCTTTGAAGGGTGGACTAGGCACCGGTGTCAGTGCATAACTTCCCAAAGGAAATACTTTGAAGGCAACTGTACTGATATTCAGCAATGAGGTATGTAGCACTTTTTCTAGGATGAGTTTCTGAACTTAACTGGCAGTCCCCGTATTACTTCAGTCTGTATGCTGGGTATTGTGGACATCTACTTACTTCCTGTAAGGTGTGGAGGTGGAAAGGGCTCTGTAGCAGGCACAGCTATAGTATGCCAGCTGGAGTCAGATAATATGGCAGATTCTAATTCATCAAACATGTCAGTGTTGGAAAAACATATAGTATGTAATTTATGGCAAGACCCACAACAGTTTCACTAATACTTTTCCCAAGCTCAAACCTATGACCGCAGAGGAAGTCTCAAATGGCTAGCTGAGGCAGGAAAAAAAGCCTAATATTGGACACGATTTGGGTGCAAGCAAAAATGGATGGCAGTTGTATTACAGTAACATTCAGGAGTTGCCTTGAATAGAGTAGGGAGAAAAAAATTTTCCTAGGTAGACCCAGCACACAGTTCATTAACTCTGTGAGAAAGGAAGAGCGGCGTGATGGGAGAACATATACAGAATTTCTGAGCACTGGCTAATGGCCTGGCTTGGAATGAAAAATGTCAGGAAGATTTAAGAAAATGAGATATAAGGGAGACACATAAAAATTAACCTCTTGGACTGGGAACAAAGTGTGAAGATTTGGGTTTCTCACGCTAACATCCACAAGAAAACATCCAGCATGAGTGACTCACCGGTAAACAAAATGACTAGAACAGTTGACATTATTCAGTCTTCATCATTGAACACCCCAGAACTAGCATGATGGGCATATTGGCAGAGTGGACAGTGGCAGAGATAGAGGCCAGCAGCATAATTTCCTACTTACCAAGGCTGGTTCAACTTTTCAGTGACAGACCAATGTGCAGCCTCTAATGTAGCGTTATTTCTTAAAGAGACTAACCATATTTGGTAGTAGGGTACTATATTCAACCACTTCCATCCTAGAAAGATGAGCAGTTTGTCCTCCTAAGAATAAATACCTATTCTACATACAGTTTGTCTCTTCTTCCTGTAGAGCCTCAGTCATCACCGCCATCCTGGGGTTTATGGGACATGTGGTACACTAGCATGGATCCCACTTGGCACAGCATCTAACCAGAAGACAACTTTACAGTGAAGGACATGCAACAAAGCAATGATGATCATGGTATCCATTTGTTTTACCATATACCTCACCATCCAGAAGCAGTCAACCTCATAAGATTCTGGTTATGTCCTTAAAAGGGACATCTGAAATATTAGTTTACAGGCAACATGTTGATAGTCTTTGAGACTGAGTTCTCTGAGAAGCAAACCAGTAAAGCATATAAATATAAATAGAGACTCATATCAAAGAAATGGTTCATGTAGTTGTAGAGTCTAGAACATCCCAAGTCTGTGGGTCAGGTTGGAGTATTGTCCTGATTTATGCTGCCACAGGGACTGGCAAACCCAAGATCAGCAGATCAGACAGCAGAGCTCAGGCTCACAGGCTGTAAAGATTGATTAATCTCAAGATTGGCAGCTAAGATTGCAAGTAAGCCACTAGCTCAAGTCCTAAGAACTGGAAATCAGATGGAAAGGATCCAACTTCATGATCCACAGCAAGCCAAAAGCCTACAGATCTTTCCAGAAATTTAACTACATTGTTACTGACCACACTCTCAAGGAATTTTTCTTTCCTCTGATGCTTTTGATAGCAGTTCTCGTCATGGAGGTGATCACGTTATATCAAATCTCATCATTGGAGGTGATCATATCATTGCAAGACTGCCAAACTATCGAGAATCATGGCCTACCCAAGCTGACATGCAACTTCAATAATCACAAATGAGTACCCCACTTCAGGGCACAGCACATTCATGAAATCAGAGAACTCCATACTGTGCCATGTCCCTAATAAGAATAATATGTATATTTGATAATCAAGAGAAGTGGTCCTACCTTCAGTGATTCACTGGCAGACACTGTGCCTCCAGTTCCTGAATCTCTGGGCTCTGTATAGTTTGAAGTCTTTATCCCTATAGTAATCCTCTTTCTCGGGGACAATAGTCAAGTTTCTACTGACTATGTGTTAGCATGCTGCCAGGACACTCTGCACACCTTATTCCCAGGGACCAGCAAGTAAGACAGGGACACACTGTGGCTGGCATAATTAATTCTACAGAGTTGCTATGAGTTGAAATTAATTCAATGATGGTAGATTTGTTTTTTGTTTTTTTTTTACATGAGGAGATAGGGCTGTGTTTCACAGTACAGTCAGGTAAATACATTTGGAACTAAGGATATCCACTTAGGTGTTTCTTGCTTCTCCTTCTCTGCACTGGGACTCCAAACAGATAGATGCAGCAACCCTGACCCGAGAAGGACTTACAGGCAATTCTGGGGATACAGAACCCTGATTAAAGACAATTTGTCCTTGCCCTGGAAACCCTGGTAGTGTAGTGACTAAGTGCTATGGCTGCTAACCAAAAACTTTGGCAGTCTGAATTGCGCCAGGTGCTCCTTGGAAACTCTATGGGGCAGTTCTACTCTGTCCTCTAGAGTTGCTGTGAGTTGGAATCAACTGGACTGCAGTGGGTTTTGGTTTCTACTTGCCCTTTAATGATATGTAAATTTTTCCTCACTCTGAAACAACTGAACTAATCCCTACTCACAAAAAATTTTTCATCACACCTTCACTTGCTGCACATGTAATTTTGAAATCATTACAAAGCTTTTGAGTCTTTTCTTGCACTAAAGTAAGAGTAAATAAGAACCATCTACACCCATTCCCACTTACCTACAAATTCTTAAAGACACATTCAGGAATGGATGTCACTAGTAGTGGGGGGGCAGGTGCGGAGAGGGTTTCCCACAGTTTTCAAAGGTTTAGACCTTTCAGAAAAGAAAGTTTGAGTCAGGCCCTCGAGACTTAAGGAATAGATGTCCCCTGAAAATGTACGAGACAGGAATGGACTGATGTGGCATTAGAAATGTACCCTTCAGATAGCTTCCTGTGAGGAAAGTAACTGATGCTCAAAATAATGAGCTTACAAGTACTGAAAGAAATAAACAGATCAAGAGCAGATGCTGCATTTGAAGAAAAATGCTTCTACCTATTATATCTCTTATACCAGCATTTGGATCATCTGTGATCCATTTAATGAATGGCTCTTCACAAAGTGACTACTTGTCAGAGACAAGAACATATATACTGCAAATAAATTCTTAAGACAAACATGACACAGATGTTTTAATGGTCTGTTAATAAACACCTCTGTTAGGGATGATGCATGAAGCAAGGGCTGAAATGTTTTAGCTGCCTCAGGCTTGGCTGGCAAGGTAGCTATTACTGCAGTACTAAAACTTGGGTCCCTGGTAGCACAGTGGTTAAGAGTTCAGCTGCCAACCTAAAGGTCAGCAGTTTAAATCTACCTTGGAAACTCTGTAGGGCAGTTACTCTGTTCTATAGGGTCGCTGTGAGTCAGAAATTGAATTGATACCGATATATTTTCTTTGGGGGAGGAAGAATAAAATTAAGTAATAACTGTGTTTCCTAGATATTGTTAAAATTTCCTGTTAGCAATATATGATCTTTTCTCTGAAAACAACTGGAATATTACACATTTATATTATATAGGTTTCAAATTTTTTCCTACTTTATGAACATATGATAAAGAAAAATGATTTTGTGTGAACATATTCTTCCTATATGAGTGTCAAAATTAGCACTTATTAAATCTTTCTTGGCAGTCAGATTCTTGGTTACTTTGTATTTGCGTGTTTAAAAAAAAGAAAAAGCCTTAGAATTGTTCAGCTAATCCCAGTTTGACAGTGCAGTTGTACGGCTGAAAAGCATGGTCTTGTAACAACCTAAACATTGGCAGCACATGCATTTATGTGTCATTATGAAGCCAACTGTTTTTCAGATTTTAAATGAATGGTTTAACAGTGAACTAACTCCTCACACTAACAGTGTGGAGTGCATAAATCATGGAGCATTTGACTTCATTAACAAAAGAGGCACTGCTAATGATAGCTTTGTAGTTTGCAGAACTTTAAATAGTCACCTCCTTTATTCCCATAGGATGTTCACAGCGTCAGTACAAAATACCCACAAAAAAATAGGTGGGTGAGTTAAATTCAAAATCTCAGTCTATTTTGCAGCTCTCTGAATTGGCTGGTTTCTGGTTTGATTTACGTAGTTTTTGTAATTACTGTAGATTTTACGCAGTAAAATGTCTTACCGTCTAGTAAAACGGTAACTGTAAGCTGGTATTAGCCTAATGAATGAACATGACATCCTACCTCTCTTATCCCCATTTGTCATCATGCTCCTCAGACTGATGTGCAGAACAGACTGAATTTCAGATGCTATTGTCTATTTCTACAGGAATCAGTAGTACGAATTAGAAGACAGAGGAAAGAACTTGGATGAATGTGGGGGATGTCAATTCAATTTGCCCATTACCGACAAGAGACAAGGACATCCAGATCGTTAATTCTGGAGGAGACAATTCTAATTACTCTTCCAAGTGTACCTTTTCTCTTAGTGGTCCTGGATGCAATGGAATCTGGCTCAGCAGCTGAATTTGAGCATGGCAACTTTCCTTTAGCTTGAGGTGATTTGATTCTAAAGGAGTTGATTGCCTCTTCTTCTTAGAGTTAACTGCTGTGCTCTTAAGAAACTGGGAATTCGTGCTGCAGAATATGAAAAGAGAACATTTTAATTGCTGCTGGCTTCAAAATGAGACCAAAATGGTATGTTACCTGGACAACCTCCCCCCCTCAAATGTGGATGGTAAGAGGAACTCAGGGGGAAAAATAAAAAAGTACAATTAATTTCAAGTCCAGCCATGTGGTACTTGTCTATGCTGCAGAGGAGGCTTAGCCAGACAAGTGATTTTCTCTGCCCAAGTCACTGCTCTCAAAGGTGCTTTGCACAGGACTGACTTTGTTATTTGATTTCCCTTTTTCTTCTAATGGTGAATTAGAAGTATTTAAATAGCTACTGATTTAGCTCTTAAGGAAATATAACTGCAAACAATCTCTGTTCTTACAATGCGCTTTTTATCTCAGCAGGTTGGCTGGGAAGGAAGATGAATGATTGATTTGCTGATGGCAGAGTAGAAATACCAACTTTTACTTCCTTTGCAACAAAAATAAAATAAAAACAAAAGCAATTTTGCAATGCTGTGCCATTTCCAATCAGTCTTAAGTAAACTAAAGTATGTTGCCTTTTCATTTTTCTCCCTCTTTATTAATCCATTGTCCCATAATGCTTACAAGATTTCTGTAGCTCCATTGTTTTCCTTCAATTCTTTTAGGAAATAGCATCTGAGAAATTAATTGCCTTACCACTCTGTGCTAGCTGTTCTATTGTCTGACGCTGGCCCCTCTGTCCAAGATCGTTCTACCTGCACCACTGAGCAGAGAGCAGCATGCATCCTCGCAGTGTTTTGCTCCCTGACAGCTCTTGTCTTCAATCATAGCAAGACAGAGCTTTCAGTCTCTATTAAATAGACTTACTCAATTTGTTTCTGCTCTTGCATCCTATAAACAAACCCCAAAGAGGATATGTCTGCTGAAGAGCATATCTGTATAAATGCCAGGCATGTTGCTCTGAAGGATTTGCTTTAGGATTGTGAATGCAGTTTCTATGGAGTAGGGAGCCTATCCTGAGGGCCACATATGCGACTGTAGATAGGAGAAATAAAAGTGACACCTTGAAGAATCAATAAAAAAAGATACTGTCTTACTTTGTGCAGTAGGGATTCTGTCACCATGGGACTGGATGAAAATTGGAAAACTAGGGCAAGAGGTAAAACTTTGAGCCATGGGAACAAAAACTACATGTTGGTAAAATTTAGCTGCAAGCAATAGGAGAGAATAACCCTCAAAGGCCTGTTTATTTATTTATCTCCTTGCCATAAATTTTTCTTGGGGGATGAAGTATGAAGGAAAAATAAAAGGAAAACAGAAGATTCTTAGGTAGGTAAGGCCACTTGGCAGATAATCAAATTTCCATCAAGAAACCCAAAATGCCATGAATGTTTAATTTGTATTTTACCTGGGGTTAAAGATATTGATAGAAAAATGTGAAGAATAATTCAAATTTTGGTGCTACAAGCTCCTAATAATTATGCAGTCCTCTCTTATTTCAGTACACGTTTTTTATTTGCTTTAAAAAAGTAAAAACTAAAATTTGCATTTATGCTTACAAAAAATAAGTCTGTTACAAGTGACATTTGCACTGGGCTAGCTCATGAAATACAAATTTGTCACTTAACTTGTTGGGTTCCATTTATTTGTAAAATAGTCATATCTTCTTCATATAGTCTTAGGGAGAGCAGCAGCTAAGTCAAGTGTGTCTTACAAGGATCAGCTCTCTTACATGCCGTGGGGGAACTGGGGTGACAGCTGTGAACACTCTGGGCAACACAAATAACATGTAAATAATGCATGTTCTCCCGCAAGCTGAAACAGAAGAGGTTTCTCAGAGACAGTGAAACTAGTACATTATATTGCTTGATACAAAATAAGAAATTGTGTTGCTCTAATGTATTTTTTGGAGTTTTTTTTTTTTTTTTCTGCACTGACAATTGTAACAATTTGAAGAGTATGTCTGCCGAGCACTAGCTTCAGAGGATAGAATAAAAATAATTCTCTAACATTTCCGCCTTCCTGTTTTCCTCTCCTTTTGACAAAATAATGTACTCTTCAAGTAATGTACTCAGTTCTTAAAGTTAAGGAATCTGATGAGTCAAATAAGAGCTGGGTGAGGGGAGAGAGTCAGCTATGGTAAAACTGACAAGATTGTTCCCTGTATGAAGCAGAGGAGGATTTATTTAAGCTGCTCTTGGTAGCTGTGATAGTTATCCTTTGGTGAGGGAGCTGGGAAGTTTAAGAAGGAAGCTCTGAAACCTCTGAACTTAGACTTTGGGAAGGCAATTCCTGTGCTGTCATTCCAGAGGACATAGGTGAGGATTGTGCACTTCTTGCAAACTATGAAACTATAAACACAGACATTTCTCCTCAATCTTTTATAAATCCAAGGAAAGTGAAGTCAACCACTATTTAATAAAAGTAATAGAAGCTCTTCCTTTTGCAGAAAACATTTTTCATCTACCAAGTATCGGAAAGGAATATTAATATTGATTCAGATACAGCTATGAATTCTGACCTCGAAAATACTGATTATGATTAGCTAGTATGTGCATTGGCCCCACAGATGATAAATACTGCCTTTTTCTTGATGATGACATTTTAAATCAATGCAATTTCAGCTTTCAATAGTAATGTTGAAGTCTTATGAATTTTCAAGCACTTTTTGGTACAGTCCCTAAAGGACAAGAAACTAGGTATTTTTCTCAGAAATTCTGTACAAAGCTGTTACACCTGCTGTTAGAATATGTTTCCCTTAAATAATTTTGGTGAAATTAAAACGACAGAAATATAATAAATGTACATCTTACTACAGAAAACAATGTAGATAAGAGTGAGACAGAATGAGCAGATTCATAGATGATGACACATACTTGTTCCATTTTAGAAGGAAGACTTCTGGTTATAACAGAATGTGAATTCAGAACATGCATGAGCCCAATGGAATAGAAACCATGGAATCTAAATGTCTTTTATTCACAAAAGTTATTTAAAAATGTAGTGCTTTTTTGAAATGAATGATTCTTTGTAATTCCAAAAATATGAATTGAAACCACACAGTTTCCAAGACTGGCAATGTCAATCTGGAAATAACATTCGCTGCTAGAGCAGAATTTTAATTTCATATTATGAAATATTTTGCACTAGTTTTTTTGTCTCGGATACTTAAAGTTTTGCCCTGGTGATGCTCGTATTTTGTATAGTCTATATAATTGATTGACAACTTATGTGTTCAGGTATATACATGTGCTTTTCCTTTGAATTTACTTCACTGTTTGCCTTAAACTAGTATTTTTTCCCAGTTCCATCACTTTACTTTCTTCCCTCTCTGTTTGGCTTACCATGCCTTTTCTTATTTCTCCTCTCAATTATTTTGTTCCTTTTACCCACGTATATTGATTGCTGAGAAATGTAAGTAAGTTGCATTGCCATGAATCAGATCATGGGTCTCTCTCATTCATAGAGATATCTCAGCACATCATTTAATTACTCAGTTCCCATTGATACTATATTGACTAAAAAGTGCAAAACCAGAGATGGCGACCAATTAAAGTGAATCAAACAAATGTGCACATAAGACAGATAAGAAAAGCCTGTCACTTTTCACCCCATTAATTTTGATGAAAATAGCACAATTTGAAATGTGGTTATGAAAAAACTTTGATAAAGGTCTATAGTTGGACAGACTTAGCTCAAAATGTTGCTCTGGTTATTGGGACACTATTGATGACAAGAAAGGCTGTGCTTTTGTTTATGAATATGTGTTCTGTGATTGTTTTAATTATTAAAAGTTATACTGTGGAAGTCAGTCTAGTTGTAGAGACTGACCCAGTGTTTGGTTTTAAGAAATGTTCTGGCACCAGAGAAGATTGTCTGCTTCTCTGAAATCTTTCTTTGTGTATAATTGTTGTATAATTTTTAGGTTTTATATAGTAAATTACGCATTTCAAAGTGTCAGCAGATCTCTGTAGGAGTTCAGAATATTTATGAGTCATAATTAGCTATTGGTGATAAATAGTAATATTCCCTTCTGTTATAAATTTTATTTGCTATACACAGATTGTTTATACATAGAGGCCTTAATTGTTTCTATTTGTGGATTTTCCAGAAGACTATGCCAGATCATATCATCCTATGAAGTACTCCCAATTGTTTAGAATTAAACATTAATAAGAGGAAAATTTAAAAAATGCAGATGACAGCTGAGAGATCCCAAAGTTGTACAGAGATTAGGTGCGAATACTGTTACTATGCTATTGGGATTTGTCTTCATTAGCAATGGATCTTTCCGTTGTGTGTTCAGATTAGGATGTCAAGCTGCCTCACCTTCTGCATTCATTAAGCTCCTTTCTACCATTCAATGGAAACTTTGATAGCATAGTGGTTAAGTGCTATGGCTGCTAACCCAAAGGTCGGCTGTTCAAATCCACCAAGTGGTCCTTGGGAACTCTATGGGGCAGTTTCTCTTTGTGCACATGGTCGCTATGAGTTGGAATCAATTCAGTGGCAGTGGGATTTTTGTTGTTGTTGTTGCTGTTACCATTTACTAAACATTCATTGAACAACTTTTATATGATAGATCCATTCAACAGAAATAAAATTCAGGAAGTACTCTTGAAGAGCGTACAAGACAGATGCATATATAATAAGCGCACAGCTAGGAGCTCAGAGGGCTACAGCTATTAGAGGGCCAAGGAAAAGGTGTGGGACCTGACAGAGAAGACGGTGTCTCTGAGATTCAGCAGATCAGCATTTAGCTTAAGAAGCCTCAGAGATGTTCTCTGTGCCAGACAGACCTGGCATCAGCATAGCATGGTATTCAGAAAACTGGCCAGATTTCTTTCTTTCACAGAGATTCTTATCTGTTCAGCTTTGCTGTGTATTTACACTTAAGTAGAAATAATAAATTAAAAAAAATTAGGCACTTGATACAAAGAAACCGTTAAAATAATGTGGGAACCTTGGAGACATTGTAGTCCAATTTGACTTTAACGGGAAATATTGCATCAAGTTGAACATGTAATATTATGCAATATTTTTAAATATCAAATAATAACAAAATCAGCTGTAAAGTTATATTTTTGAGCAGTAAAATAAATAATTGCAGGTCTGTGGGATATTTTGTGATAGGATATTACCAGAGAAGAATTTTAAAATGGATTTGTCTGATAGGTAAAACAGGTAAAACTCATTAAGTAGGGAAATTCAATAAATGAATATCTTCATATGTTTCTCAAAAGGAATATAGAAAGACCCTAGTGGAAGACTAAACTAGAAAGCACAATAAAATTAACTAGGATGGCTAGAGAAAGAGTACAGAAAATTAGGTGTCTTAATAATAATTCGTTTTCAAGTTGTAGTACATATGTACCAGTTTTCAATATATTTTGACTAATTTTCTTCTGCTTATTGTTATAACCCTGCTGTGGATTATCTTCCCATTTCTTGTTTGGGAGGCAGCTGCCATGTGGAACTTCAGGTATTTTTCTCTGTTATTGAATCATAATGATCATGTCATTTTAGCAGCAGAGTGGTAGGAAATAGTTGTGTGAGAAAATATTATGCCAAGAAAGAAGAGCCTGAAATAAGGAGACCTGCAGTCTTAAAAGTATTGTTTTATAGGCATAATGAACTACACACATTCAATCCAGCAGCAAACACTCTTGGCAGCACTATAAATTATATCCAGGATCTGACTATGACTGACCACTTCGATGGTTGCCACTCAGGAGGTAGCTCCCTCCTTGCCTTGGAAGACCACAATCACATCAAAACAGTCTCCCTGCTTCTATTCTTAAGCCCCATAGTCTCATCTCCATGCAGGGACACAGTGCCCTTTGGAATATAAGTTCAAATATAGCACATGGCCTTTCCTTGCGCTTAGGGTAGAAGCCCAAAACCTCCGAGTGATCGGGCACCTTGTCACTCTAATGGCCTCTTCCCTTCCACCATCACTGTGTGCCTGCTCCAGACACACTTGCCCTTTCCTGCTTCTGAAATGTACAAGGCAAGCTCTGTCCTCAGGACCTTTCAAAAGTGCTATTTTCTTTATGCAAGATGCTACGTCCCCAGATATCCTGTTACTTCTTTACCTCCTTCATTATATTGATAAAATATTAGTTCCTGTGTGTTATTGAAGTTTAATATTTTGGATTCATATTTAATACTTTTATGCTCTTTTTGAAACCACAGTAGCAGCTAGTATTAGTAAATCTCACTAGATCTTCTCACTAGATAGCTACACAATCAATGTAATTAAGGTTTTAAAATGACCAAAATAGTCAAAGTAGCATTTATGATCTCAATCATTCACTCTGTATTCCAATCCATTTGTGAATAAATGCCTAGATTCTTACATATAAAATCTTTAAATGACTGAAATTTAAGATTTGGTTTCATAAATATAAAACTAAATATAAAAAAAATCTTATATTATGAAATGTCATTATTAATCAAAATTTTGTAATCTAAAGACCAATAAGAGCGATTATTTAGAACTATGTAATTACCTATTTGAAATTCTAATAAAGTTATTTATGAATATAAAAATATTTTGTTATTAAATATTTTTCCATCTTTGAATAAATTCATTTTACCAGTTTGACAAACTTCTTAAGTCTTTTTAGCTCTATAGGAATCAAATTAAAAATTGAGGTTTAAACTTCAATACAGTCCTTAATGAAAATTGTAAGTGATTCAACTTTAATTTTCAGCTATTTTAGTCTTCAAGATTTTCATTCTGCATTTTTAAGTAGCTTGTTTATATCTACCACTCCTTTAACTTGGGTGAGGTCATAATATGTCATAAAAATATGTGGTGGTCACTGACATCATCAGTTTTAAATATGTATTTGTTTTTCTTTTAAAGCTGTTTTTTCTTCAGCTTCTGTATCTATAACAATAACAACAACAACAAAGAAAAACCAAACTCAGTGCCATCAAGTTAATTCTGACTCATAGAGACCCTATAGGACAGAGTAGAACTGCTCTATAGAGTTTCCAAGGAGTGCTTGGTGGATTTGAATTGCCGATCTTTTGGTTAGCAGACATAGCACTTAACCTCTACGCCATCAGGGTTTCCAAGCAACATGGAAGATATATTTAACCAAATATTATAGTCCAAGACTACCTCTAAAAATGGTCCTGCTATGTAATTTTAGCCAGAATTCCACACACCCTGTGTTTGACAGTCATGTTGCTCTAAAAGGTACCCTCACAATGTACCCAATCAATCCTCCTACACATGTTGCTATGAAAAAATTAGCATAACATGCTTATGAAAATACCTCGTGTAGAAAGGACGAGGCCAGTAAACAAACACAGAAGGTGTGCATTGTTCGCGTAAAACTATGGTAACTCCTACTTAGACATAGTTTTCACATAATTGGCTTACAATAATCTTCAGAATGATATTGTCTACTATGTTTTTGAGTAGTTCTCAGATCTCATTTGAAATTATATTCATGTTTCAAAAAAGAGAAAAAAAAGGTTTTTTATGGGAATTCACAAATACTCCAAAACTCTTTACTATTCTGCTAAGTCAAAGCCTCTTGGTGATTTTCTCTTAAGGCTGGATTCACATCACATGATACGCAAGTGCATTTGTGTTTCCAGTCGTATTTCTTGACACACTCAACATTTACGAAAAATACTTTTTCTGTTTATTCCAGAAAAAGAACCATTCACATTTCAACCATTTTTTAAACTTTCAAATTTTAATCTTCACTCTTCTTGCACTTACTGTTTTATTGTCTTCATGCACATTTGTTCTAAATAGCCTATTAAAATTAAATAGGTCAGATTGTTCAGGCATGCTCTTATTCCAGTTTTTCTCTCTGCGTTTTTAGCCTTTTTGCATTCATGGGTACCAACAATATTTGAATTTATTTTATTACAGAATTCAAGTCAATTTAACTTTTTCATAAGAATGGGTGAACCCAGCCATCTTTTTCATTTGTCAAATGACTCACACTATTTCTGAAGGAGTTTCAGTTCACTATAATTTTAGTCACTTTTTCCTGAACAAGTTGAACTTAAGAAAATCCACACAGGAATAACTTTTCATATTGTTCCTTATTTGTGAAAACTACATGGATTTGCCTCATGAAACTTGGAGGAAAGTTATAAATGACTCTAAGTGCAACACTATGCGTATATTTGGGTGTGTAATTGAAACTATACACTTCAAATAAAAAATAGTATGTAAGTATCAAGAAGAGAGAGCAAATATAAAGCACAGGGTTCAAAACTATTTCTCCATCATTCTGGTATATCAAAGCTCGTTAACACGTCCCCAGATAGATAAGGAATAAGGGAGTCTGAAGAAGAACCGACTCCTCTGATGATGGTACTGGTGAAGAGTACCATGGGCTGCCTGAAGGATGAACAAAACTTCTCGAAAGAATTATAGCCAGAATGGTGGACTTGTTTCACATACTTTGGAAATGTTATCAGAAAGGACCAGTCCTTGAAGAAAGATATCATGCTTGATAAAGTACAAAATCAGTGGAAAAAAGAAAGATACTCAGTGAAATGGATTGCAGCAGTGGGCTCAAAAAGCAAGGATTGTCAGAATGACGCAGGACTGGGTAGGACCATGCGGTGTCGTTTTGCTGTGCACATGGATCAGAACTCACTTGAGAGCACCTAACAATGAGACATCCTCAAAGCACTGCGACCAATAATGCAGAACTCAAGTAGACAGATTAAAACTACCTATCTTTTACTAGTTCCTTTGTAAAACTGGCTATGCACAGAACAGAAATCTTATATTTCTAGAAATACTTGGATTGGTTTTTCAAACAATTTGTTAGGTAAGTGCCTTCAGAGAACAACATCCAAACTGATTAAAGGAGATAAGAAAAGCCTCAAAAATTTAAATATTTTAACGTGGGGCTAAACCATTCATTGGCATCTGACTCTGTTCCGTCCACAACTAAATATACTGCAAACACAAAGTTTGTGAAGAAGCATATCCTACACTCAGTGAGCCTTGGATCATTCAGAAGAAATATCCAGAATGTCAGAACATATGAATCCTGACTTCAGTGAGTATAGCTGTCAGTTTGTAAACGCGTGCATGCCACAGTTACTCATTGCATCATGTGCATTGCTTTAAAGCTTGCACTTCCCTGCACATTTAACAATAAAAGTGAAGTAACTGCTATGGTGATATAATTATGAGTGTTTCCATTTTTATTTAAAATTTTCTTTAATCAGGTTTCATCATTTTAATTGATAGTAAGGGAAACAAATGTTTGGTAATGGAAGAATGTGTAGTGCAACTATTAAAATGAATCAGTGATTTTATAAATTGCATATCAGTGTTCCAAATCAGAGCAGTTCCAGCCACAAAACAGAAAGTGAGCATAGACTTTTTTTTCCCTATTCATTTTGACGTCCCTCCGACTTCCAAGCCCTTGCTATATTAAATTTTATTCTATTCAAAATAAAAGAGGATGTGTTCACAATTTGATAATAATAGCAATAGCACATACTTTCATAACACTTTTTATATTGCAGGTCCACTCTAAGAACATTATACAAATTAACCCTTTCAGAATTTACACTAACCTGAAAAAGTGAGTACCATTACTCTTGTCATTTTTTCTCAGGTAGGAAGACAGTGCAGAAGAACATTAAGCGACTTGCCTAAAGTCAGACGTCTAATGGCCAGTCAACCCAACTCCACAGAGTGTGCTCATCATCATGATATTAGTGCTTCCCAAATGTGTCACCTGGGACCTTGTTGAAATGCTAATTGAATAGGTCTGGGTAAGAGGCTGAGACTGTATACTTCTCTAAACTGCCAGCTGTGGCTGTGGCTGCCCAGCAGAACAGATGTGGAGTAACAAAGCATTATACCAAGCTGCCTCTTGTATACGAGACAGGGACAGAACAGATAGAGTGGGAAAAACCCTTTTGTGTCATGTATGCTTTCCATGCCACTAAGTTTTCTACATATAGAGCAAGTAGAAGGTCTGAGACATCTGTACCCTCTAAAACTTTAGAAAAATATGTCCATCCTCATTGCATCCATTATTGTCAGCCCCGTGCTCTGTAATTAAAGTGTAAAACTTAAAACTTTGATATGATCCATGTATACACAAATTTACTGTAAGACTGAACCTTTGGAAAAAAAATTTGATGTATAAAAAAAACCTTCAAAGCTTGTCAGGTTACATCAAATATCCTGCATCCTGTCTCTTCTGAGATTTGTATTTAAATACCTCATGATGTTCACTAAAAGGAACTTTTACACTCTTCCTAAAAATACAGGATTTCATTAAGATCATTCTAGAGAAGTAGAAATTTTCTGTTTATGGAAAGTATTAATATTACAAATAATCTGAGGGAGGAGGGGTGCATGTAAATGCAACGGAAACAAAATTGCTATTCAACACACTTTAATATCAGCGTGAATCATAAGAAAAAGAATTTGACTGAAATATTTATACACTACACCTCCTTTAAATACTACAAAAATTTAGAGGCAGTACTTTTTAGCCTGTCTCATCCAAGGCTTTGGCTTTCTAATAGTATTCTTACTAATTATTTGGAACCTTTCAACATTCTTTACAATCGCACTGAAGGTATGTTTATACAGATTTACTGTTTTGACAGATAGCAAACATCTCATGAGTAAATCCTTATTATTACGATGATGATTGAATGAAAGTGTACATTCCCATGTAGATTTGCATGCTCACCTACATGCAGCTCCCACTGCTCTCTCCGCCCATTGACAGCACATGCCTCCTCTCTGCTTCATACATATCCTATCCTCAGAAGTGTCTCCTATCCCTTCCTCTCCATGCACTCTGCTTTCTCCAGCAAAAGGTCAGCAGGATGACATCCTATGGATACAAAGAACCATAAAATTCCCACAAGATACAGTCACTCTGTGTCACCAAGTCCAAAAAGGTGATCTTCATTATGACTGATGGACAGGGGCAGCATCAAGGCCAAGGACCATGCTTCCAGGGGGAACCCTGAAGCTCCCAGATCAGCAACTGTGGTCTTTTGTTGGAGATCTCAGGGTGCACCCCTATTTGTTCTCTTGTTACCAGTGAGACTCAACAATGTGAGCTCCATTGTGGCTATCACTGGTAGTGGCCAGGTACCACCCGGTTCTTCTGGTCACAAGCCAATGTACAGACCTACTCACGTGGGTCTCTCTGTCTTCTGGGTTCTCTTTTGCCCCCGTAATTCTTGTCCTCAGTGATCATCCATTCCTGTTGATTTGGGACCATTTGCTGTACCCTCAGACGGCAGCTTGCCATCTTTTAAGACCCCAGATGCCATTCTCCGATGTGGGATGCAAAGAGTCCTCATTAGCAAAACGCTAGCTGTGCCAATTAGCCTTGATTTCGTCTGACAGCATGGTCCCAGCCCCCCGCCCAGCTACTCTGTCCTTGCAATATTGGGTTAGGATGTGAGGAGTACTCAAATTGTGTTGAAGACCTGTTATTACTGGTCTTCTTTCTAATGTGTGCTGTCACTGATTTCACCCAACCAAATTTCTATTAACTATCTAATCTAAACCCTCCACCCTTCCCTTTCCTCCCTCTCCGACCTTGCAGCCAACAAAGAGTCTTTTCTTCTATGTGTGAGTCTGTTTTTAAGTTCTTATAGTAGGTGTCTCATACAATATTTGTCCTTTTGTCGCTGACTACTTTCACTCAGCATAAAGGCCTCCAATTGAAACCAGGATAAGAGATGTTTCCTGCTATCATCGCTGTTCTTTATCATTGCATAGTGTTCCATTGAGTATATAGACCATAGTTTACCTATCCATTCCTCTGTTGTTGGGCATCGGGGTTGATTCCACCTTTTTGCTATCATGGACTGTGCTGCAATAAACATTCTTGTGCATGTATCATTTGGTGTAAATGGCCTTGATTCTGTAGGATATATTCCAAGCAGTGGAATTACTGGGTCAAATGGTATATCTAGTTACAGCTTTCTAAGGAAGCACCAGATTGCTTTCCAAAGTGGTTGCACCATTTTGCAATCTCACCAACAGTGTAGGAGAGTTCCAATCTCTCCACAATCTCTCCAGCATTTGTTGTTTTGCATTTTTTGTAACATGGCCAACCTTGCTGGGGTGAGATGGTATCTCATTTTCATTTTGATTTGAATTTCTTTAATAGCTAATGACTGTGAACATGTCTGAATATGTTTTTTGGCTGCCTGGATCTCCTCTTTAGAGAAGTGTCTGCCCATCTCCTTTGCCCATAACTTAATTGGGTGATTTATCTTTTTTTATTGGTATTTTGTAATACCTTATAGATTATGGAGATAAGCGTTGGTCTGACATAAAGTTGCCAAATGCTTTTTTCCATTCTATAGGTGGCCTTTTAATTCTATGAATAAAGTCTTTGGATGAGCAAAAGTGATTTATTCTTAGTAGTTCCCATTTATCAGTTTTCTCTTCTGATGATTGTAGTTGGTTTGACAGATTTTGAAGTCTGTCTATCTTGTGTATTAAACCTTCCGTTCTTGTTACTACTTTTTCTTGGATGAGCTTTATCATTTTAGATTTGATATTTAGGTCTTTTATCCAGTTTGAGTTGGTTTTCATATAAGGTGTAAGATACGGGTTTTATTTTAATTTAGTGCAGATGGATATCCAATTTTGTCAGCACCATTTGTTGAAGAGACTGTTTTGATCCCAGTTTAATGTCTTAGGGCCTTTGTTGAATATCAACTGTTCATAGGCAGATGATGTCATCTCTGGGTTCTCATTTCTGTTCCATTGATCTATGTGTCTGGTTTTGTACCAGTACCAGGCTGTTTTGACTACTGTGGCAGTGTAATAGGTTCCAAGGTCAGGTAATGAGAGGCCTCCCAGTGTGTTCTTCTTTAGTAATGCTTTACTTACCTGGGGTTTCTTCCCTTTTCAAACAAAGTTGGTTATTTTGTTCCTCCATCTCATTAAAAAATGCCATTGGAACTTGTGTTGGAACTGCATTATATAAGTAGATTGCTTTGGGTAAAACTGACATTTTCACAATATGAAGTCTTCCTATCCATGAGCAGGGTAGGTTTCTCCATTTATGTAACTTTCTCTTAGTTACTTGTAGTAAGGGTTTGCAGTTCTCTTTGTAAAGGTCTGTTATTTCTCTGGTTAGATTTATTCCTAGGTACTTTATCTTCTTAGGGGTTATAGTAAATGGTATTGACTTGGTGATTTCTTCCTTAATAATCTCGTTGTTGGTATGAAGGAATCCTACTGATTTACTTATGTTTACCTTGTATCCTGAGACTTTGCCGAACTTTTCTATCAGTTTGAGCAGTTTCCTTATGGATTCTTTGAGATTCTCTGCACATACAATCAAATCACCTGCAAATAGGGAGATTTTTAGTTCTTCTTTGCTGATGCAGATTCCCTTTATTCCTTGGTCTTGTCTAATTGCTCTGGCTAGAACTTCTACTACAGTGTTGAATAAGAGAGGTGAAAGTGGGCATCCTTATCTAGTTCCTGTTCTCACGGGGAACTGTTTCAGTCATTCTCCATTCAGGATGACGTAAGCAGTTGGCTTTGTATAAATAGCCCTTATTGCATTGAGGAATTGGCTGTCTATCACTATTTTGCTGAGAGTTTTTAGCATGAATGGGTATTGTACTTTATCGAATGCCTTTTCTGCATCAATAGACAAGATTAGGTGATTCTTGTCTTTTGTGTTATTTATATGGCTGATCACATTAATTATTTTTCTAATGTTGAACCAGACTTGCATCCCTGGTATGAATTCAACATAGTTATGATTGATTATTTTTTTGATATGCTGTTGTATTGCACTGGCAAGAATTTTGTTGAAGATTTTTGCATCTAGATTTATGAGTGATATCAGTCTGTAGTACTCCTTTTTTGTTGGGTCTTTTCCTGGCTGTGCTATCAGGGTTATGCTAGCTTCACAGAATGAATTTGAGAGTATTTCATCTCTTTCTATACTGGAAAATAGTCTTAGTAGTATTGGAGATAACTCTTCTCTAAAAGCTTAGTAGAATTCGGCAGTGAAGCCATCTGGGCCTGAGCTTTTTTTGGCTGCCAATTTTTTGATGACTTTTTCAATCTCTTCCTTTCTGATGGGTTTATTAAGTTGTTCTGCTTCACCTTGTAATAATTTTGGTAGGTGATATGAATTAAGAAATTTCTCCATTTCCTCTAGGTTTTCAAATTTGTAAGAATATAGTCTTTCATGGTATTCTGCTATGATATGTTTGATTTCTGTTGGATCTGTTGTAACAACTCCCCTCTCATTTCTTATTTGAGTTATTTGTTTCCTTTCCTGTTTTACTTCAGTAAGTTTAGCCAATGGTTTGTGAATTTGCTTGATCTTTTCAAAAAACCAGCTTTTGGTCTTTTCAATTTCTTCAATTGTTCTTCTATTCTCTAATTCATTTAGTTCTGCTCTAAACTTTATGATCTGTTTTCTTCTGGTGCCTAGGGTTTTCTCTGTTGTTCTTTCTCTACTTGTTCAAGCTGTAGCGTCAGTTCTTTGATTTGGTTTCTCTCTTTCTTCGAGATGTGTGCATTTATGGAGATAAACTGACCTCTGAGCACTGCTTTGGCTGTATCCCATAGGTTCTGGTAGGAAGTATTTTCATTTTCATTGGAATCCATAAATTTCTTTATTTCGTCCTTGATTTCTTCTATAACCCATGGTTTTTTGAGCAAGGTGTTGTTCAGTTTCCATGAGTTCCCCTTTCTATCTATGTTTTTTCTGCTATTGATTTCAACTTTTATGGCTTTATGATCTGAGAAGATGCTTTGTATTAATGCAATGGTATGGATTTTGTTGAGAATTGCTTTATGTCCTAACACATTGTCTATTCTGGAGAATGTTTCATGTGCACTGGAGAAGAAGGTGTAGTTGTCCACTGATGGATAGAAAGTTCTGTAGGTGTCGATGAGGTCTAGTTGATTAATTGTGGCAATAAGGTCTTCTGTGTCTTTATTGAGATTTTTCTAGACAATCTGTCCAACATTGACAGTGGAGTGTTGAAGTCTCCTACTATTGTTGTGGAGTGATCGATCTCCTTTTTGAGTCTAGTCAGTGTTTGTTTGACATATTTAGGTGCTCTAATATTAGGTGCATATATATTTAACCTTGTTAAGTCCTATTTGTGCACTGAACCTTTCAGCAATACTGTCCCCCCTTGTACATGATGGTGGATTTTAGGTTAAGATCGATTTTATCTGAGATTAGAATTGCCACACCTGCTCTTCTTTTTCATTGTTGGCTTCATATATATTCTTCCACCCTTTAATTTTCAGTTTGTTCCTGTCTTTAAGTCTAAGGTGAGTTTCTTGTAGGCAATCTATGGATGGGTCATGTCTTTAGATCCAAGATGTCACTCAATGTCTCTTTATTGGAGCATTCAGTCCATTCACATTCAGTGTAATTATTGATAGGTATGTGTTCAGTGCAGCCATTGTGATATGTTTATTTTTGTGTTGATGTTTTCTCTGTTGTTCTTATTAATGTGTTCTGTGACCTTCTTTGTGAGTTGATTTTTCACATATTGAGGGTTGATTTTGTGGTTATTGAGACTCCTGTATTACATTTCTTGATATGGTATGTTGCTTCTTTATTGTGATTTACAGCTGCTCATATAATTCCTCTTACTAAATGATATATAAACCCGATTTTGATTGCTATCAGTCTTGTCAATTTCCTCTCTATCTGGAAGGACTATAACCACTGTAGTATATCCCTCTTTTTAATATGATGCTATCATAGTTTACGTGATATTATCACTAGATCATTTCTTTCACTATTATAGCTTTGATTGTGTTTGGAGCCTTCCCCAACTCAGTAGGATTCTGGAAAATGTGTCCTTCTAAAATATAAAGTTTGCAGTTTTATTCTTCCAAGCCAAGAGATTCTTTCAGTATTTCATGTAGCTTTGGCTTGGATTTTACAAAGTCTCTGAGTTTCTGTTTATCTGGGAATGTCTTAATTTCATTTTCATATTTGAAAGATAGTTTTGCAGAATATATAATTCTTGATTGGAAGTTCTTCTCCTTCAAGGCTTTGAATGTATTATGCCACTGTCTCCACACCAGCACTGTTTCTGCTGAGAAATCTGATGAAAGCTTACAGAGTTTCCCTCTGAATGTTAGCTTTGTTTTGTGTCTTGCTGACTTTAAGAGTTTCTGCTTATGTTTCATTTTGTGGAGCTTGATTATAAGATGTCTTAGATTCTTTCTGTTGAGATATATATTGAGTGGTGTTCAATACATATCTTGAATATCTATATTCTCCTGTTTCATGATTTCTGGGAAGTTTTCTGTCAGCAGCTCGGCAACAATACTTTGTGTTCTCAGGTGTCTTGCCCTGTTCAGGAACTCCAATTAATCATGGATTGTTCTTCTTAATAGAGGCCCACATGCTTCTTAATACTTTTTCATTTTTCTTTTTATTTTTTTCTGATTTCTCCTCATAGGTGCTGGAGTCAGTGGCTCTGTCTTCCAAATCAGAAATTCTCTTCCATTTGTTCCATTCTGTTTTCTTGGCTTTGAATTGAAGTTTCTGTGCCTTTGAGTTTGTTCTTGATCTGCTGGATTTCCGAGTACTGGTGTCCCATCAGATAGAACAGCTTTCTTAATTTTTCGTTTCGCTCTGCTGCATTTTGTGTAAGGTCTACGAGGGCTCTCTATATAATCCTTTTGTATTCACCCTCTGATAGGTTCAGAAAAGCTTCTTTGTCTGGGAAGTTCTGAGGTGGTTTCTTTTGGAGGCCTTCTAATGCCATGGATGATTTCTGGGTTACCATCTTCTCCAAAGTTTTTTGCTTTTGGGGCTTCATGTGGGTCAGTAGAGGCTGGGAGAGATGCTCTGAAGATGGACCACAGTTGTTTCTCTAGGCCGTCTTAAAATGTGAAGTAAAATGTATTTGACAACTTCCAAAGTTAGTCAGGTTTTCAGGTGTATTCGTCCCTCTTCCAAGCTGGCAAAGTAAACACCTCTATATTGAACCCCAGATGGTATAAACTAGCTCAAAATACAGAAAGGCTACTGGCCTGCTGACCTCTGCTGTTTGGCCCCAGCTATAGGCTATACTGTGTAGAATTCTATTTTTCTGCTGGAAAAGCAGTATCTTCTCGGTAGGCACTGCCTCCCAGTCCAGGAATTAGGCCCAGCTGAGGCTTCTGTGTGGAAAGGGAGGCCAAGAGTGCCGAAATGCCCGGAGTCCATAGCCTCTGCTGCTGGGCCCCAGCCCCAGGTGACACTGTGCAAAACACCACCTTCCTACTGGAAAAGCACTGTCCCCACAGCAGGTACCACCTCCCATCCTAGGAAACAAGTCCAGCCAGGGCCTCTGCCTGGGCTTCTCCAATTCCCAGCGGATCAAGCTGGCATCCTGCACAAGCTCATTTGTATGGCTACCACATGGCAGAGGCAGAAAGATAGGCCAGAGGAGCCAAGATGTATAGATTTCAAAGCCAGGCTCTCAGAACATGGCAATTACACTTGCCATTTCCACCAGCAGTGTGTTTGAGGGCAGCAGCTAGTCAAGTCCCAGCTCTGCTTGCTGGCCAAGACAGAGGAAAAAAAAATCAAAATGGTGAGTTACCGTCAGTCTGTACAAGCCTCTGCTCGCTGAGAGTGGGGTCAGTAAAAGAGAGGAGGTTTTGCACTCAGTGGTATAAAGTCCAAATTAACAGACCTATGCTGCTTCCTAGGGCTTACTAGGAGTCCAGAAATCTCCATTTAACTATCATTTCAGGTCTTGGTTTCCAGAGGGACTTAGACAGATGTGTATTTAGTCTGCCATCTTGACTCTGTCCCCAAGTACATCTTGTTTTACATTTGGTGACCTCAGTCAGCTTGACATGTGTTTTTCTTCATGATCCATTAGCATTTTTATCTTTGGGTTGTTTTTGCACTATCATGCTATTTGCACAGCCATGCAACCAACTCTGAGTTCTAAGCCACAGGTGGAGAAATAAATATATACCACTAAAAGGGTCAATGAGAAAAAGTAGTAAGTTATTTGAAGCAAGTACAGGTAGAATTGGAAAAGGCAAATGCATTATGGCTTTAAATGTTTTTCACTAATGAGTCTTTTCTTATCATAATCAATATTCAACTACTTATGAGCAGCCAAGTGCCTGGAAGCATGTCATTGTCGATCATTATTTATCTTTTCCATGAGAAGCCAGTCATTTCTTTTATTCATGATTTAAGGATTCTTTATCAATAAAATGTTCCTATGTTAGTTAATTCTTCTGATGTCCGCATTTATCAACTTAAAGTTTTCTTTCAACCAATTTGAAATTATTTTTGAATTATTCAAGTAATTCAAAACAAAGCAATCAAACCATTGAGGATGTTGCTGCTTTAAAAATGACATGAGAAAGAGACAAAAATATATCAAGTGAGTCTCAAGTCTAAGTTATACAAGCAGTTGCTACCAGGAAAAACAGGTTAAAGAAAAGGTTAGAAGTCTGAGCCACGGAAGTATCTGTAATTGAGCTCCTCTGAGAAGCTTTACTTTCAGTTGGGGGTGGCCAGCTATTTCTGGGGTCCCCAAGAGTGGAATTCCAAGGCACAAAGAGGGATGAGCTGGAAGCTGTCAAGCAGAGGTTGGAGCCAGCTCTTAGCCAATAGGAAAGAATTAACATTTAGAATTGTGCAAGTAAAATTAAGATTCCTGTGCTGAAAACAGAAGAAGGGTATAAATTTGAGATGAATTTTGGTTAAATTCAGAACAGGGAGAAGAGTAGAAAAATTATAGCCTGAAAAGTAAATCACTGACACTGTTTAAGAGAGAGGAAATCAGTCCCCAGTTTAATGAAATGCCATGAATTCAAGAAGACACCATTTCCGGCCATAGCATGCCAAACTGTTGGTCATAAGGGAATTAGGACATAGCAGATTCTAAAGTAATTCAAAAATCTCTCTGCTCTGGTAATAGGAATTACATTGTCTGTAAAGGAATAAAAAGGAGTCTTTATAGTATAAATAAGCATGACATTTATAAAACAATTTATATCACAAATCATCTGAAGTGTGAGAGTTTGCATTGTGAAGTTTGTGTATCTGAAAAGAAAGTCTTATAAGTGTACTTTTTCAAAGAAATGCCCTGAAATATTGGTCTTGTTATTCTTCAGTGATGTGTAAAAACTCCACTAAAACACATTTACCAGTTTAATACCTTTTTTATGATAACATAACTATCTACAGCTTTGATTTATCAAAAGAAAAGCAAATCTCAACTTCTGGAATGAGTTTTCTTCACAACAAAAAATGTTTAGAGTGAAAGAAATATAAGTATGTGTAGATACGACCTGAAAGTTACAATTTGAAGTGTATATTCTGGGTATAAATGCTTCTTGTTTTCTATAAGTTGTATGGAAAAAATATATACTTTTCTTTGCAAATACCAGACCCAACTAGTTGGTCTTCCTGTTTTCAACCCATATCATGTCCCTTTTGCTTTCTTAATACGCTCAACTGGTACTCCAAGTTTTACTGATGACATTCAAATAACACTGTACACCTAGACATCTCCAAATTACAAACATCTTCATTTTCTGTTCATCATAATAACAATTTTTTGATTCAGAAATCTGACACACTATTATCACCACACAAGGAGTCTTGGGACACAGATACTTGATAACTATTTGTCCAAAGTGAATGCAGACTATAGATCTTTAATTCCAGAACACCTCATTTTCAGTGATACTGTATTTAAGATACAAAAGGAAGACAAACAATTTTTATTTCAAGAGTCTACTTGGAATATCCCTAGACATTGTTAATTCATGAAAATATAAAAATAGGAATTTTGCTATGGCTTTTCAAAAGTAACAACAGAAAGGTGCTCCAGAATCAAGATGGGGATTGTTAAAAATAGTCTGGAGAATCCCGGTGGTGTCCATATCCATTTTTCCTTGATTCTTCAGAAGGGCATGTGTAGGCATCACTCAGCAGTACTTAGTTTCCATTTAAGTGTTGAACAAAAATTGATTTCATCATAAACATGTGTTCCAATCTGCTTCTAGTTCATGGAAAGAGCAATTGTGAAATAAATTTCCATTTTTCCCTTGTTCAAAGTAAAATAGATCAGACAGTGTAACAGCTATCAGGCTTTCACCTAGCATTCCTAATGTCCAAAGTAGCAAAAGTGGCATTTTTAAAAATGCTTAACACACATATAAACCATTTTCAATTATTAAGTAAAATTTCCTTTGACTGATAATTTAAAAAGATATGCAAATTCAAAAAAATTTTGGAATTACAACAGACAAGTAATATAAAGACATTCATTTCATCTTCCTGAAGCAAGGATTTATCATTTCAAGAAGAATGTTTTTCCTGTATTTTTACATAACTCAGTTATAATTTGCAAATTTCTTAATCATATTGTTTTATAATAGCTAAGTTATATTTAGTGATTCTCCTATGCCAGGCACTGTTCTGTAATTTTATGTAGCTTAACTTGTATAACGTTTATAACAGTCTTCTGTAGTAAAGACTATTATCATGTATTACAGATGAAGAAACAGAATCAATGCTCTGTGAAAAAAAAAGTAATCTATGGCATGCATCCATTTCCTCCATTTCAAACTGTTATGCAGGTCCGCTAACAATGGCTGCATGTACAGCCAGTGAGAAAGTAGCTGCTCAAGAAATGCTTGAAGTAGAAATGTTGGATTACAAGGACGGCAGTTTAAGGAACGTGACTGCCTTTGGATTTCTTCTTTATAAGAAATAAGCTGTAGTTGAAATTATTCTGTCACAATGTCTTTGAACAGCAACTATATGAAAGTCCTACCTGGCATAGCATATAACATTAAATCCACAGGAAAAATTGTTTTTGTCTTTAGAAAATCTGATTTGAACCATTTAATTTAAATTGAATGATGTGGCAAAAGATATCACTTTTAATGCTGGAATGACACTTTTTTCCCCTGTGGATAAAGGTTTATTTGATTTTTAAAAACCAAAACAATACAGAATCTACAAAATAAAGTAGAAAAACAGAAAATTTAAAGTGAAATTATGAAAATACATCATTTGAAAATTATTCTAAATTATCTGTTTATTTCAATTATGTAACTCATTTGATCTGATCCCAATATGTCTTTTATCTCTGACTTTTATTTTCTGATGTATTACATTTCAGTATATCTTGTATTCTTACTACATTCCAATGCAAACTTCATTTGTCTTCTATTTTACATTTTATGGTACTAAGATAAAGAAGTTATACTTTAGAGAAAATGTTAAAGAATTAAAGAATTTAAAATTGTATCCAGTGATCAAATGAAACCAAGTAAAAGTTATCTACTAAAAGAAAGAGTGAAAGGGAAAGAGAACAGATGAAAGAAGGCTCATACTGTATGAAAGTGAAATGTATTTCTTTCAACGGCAAAGATAAAACCAGCACAATGAATTGCTCAGTGTTAATCCTGTAGAAACTCTCATGGTATAGTGGTTAAGTGCTACAGCTGCTAACCAAAAGGCTGGGAGTTTAAATCTACCAGGTGCTCCTTGGAAACTCTGTGGGGCAGTTTACACCTGTCCCTTAGGTTGCTATGAGTTGGGATAGCCTGGTCAGCAAAGAGTTTTTTGCGTGTGTTTGTTTGTTTTACAGAAAACAAAAGTTAGTCTGGCATATTTTAACCCAACTGTTTAGCTAAAAACAAAACAAAACAAATCTATTTGCTACACAAAATAGAGCCAAGGTGAATTTTTGTGTGTACCAAAATTAATTCTGAAAAGGCAATACACAGTTTTATACTTGTTTTTGTTTAGGATGAAAATCATAACAAATAAAAAAGCTTTAGAAACAATAGGAAATGACTTTCACAAATTTAAAAGAAAAAAATCCAATTGAAGTAGTTATTCCAGAGAGCAAAATTTTTAAATCTATTTTCTCACAAAAGGGAATTAAAAAATTCAGTGAAGACTCTGTAAGATATATGTATGTTAGGTTAAGAGGAAATGAGGAAAGAGGGAAACAGTAATTAAAAAAATTAAAGCTGAGAAATGTGAAGAGTGAATATCAACCATTCTTATACAGGCTACACAAGAACAGAAAGATGTATATGCAGACTGAACTGCTAAGGGATTCAGTTCTAGTTTTCCCTGTGGTCTGATTGTTTGTTCTCCTCATTAGCACCAAAGAATTAGATGTTTATCAACAACAATGTTACAGAAGGTAGTGTCCTATGGGCCCCCAATTATTTGCTTCCTCTGCTGCCAGATAAAGCGAAATGGGAATTGACTGACAGATGGACTCTGGAATGTAATCCTCCAGGACAAGTGGTGTGCCTTTAGAGTGCATTTCAATCCTGAAACTTCTACCAAGATTCTTCCAAAGACACCCTTGAGGTCTTTAATTGAACCCCAGGAGACTGAGCTGAATTTATTTCTGACCCTTGATGGCTTGCAGTGTGGAGAATATCCTTAGGTCCAGAAACAGTTTGGAGTTTGAGAGAGAAGGAACAGAAGCTGCACAAGGAGCTCTAGATCCCTCCTGAGTCACCATATCTGTCCTACTGGGCACAAAGGATAGCAGACAGTGCTACTCTTCCTCATTCTATGTTTGCTGTAAAATTTTACATATCCTTTGAAAGCTAACTCTAAAGCCGCCTTCACTAAGAAGCCTTTCCTGTGTTCTCATCCTCTCCTGAGTTCCAGACTGTTTTGCTGGACTCTACTATCAGAATTTATATTAACTCTTTTATAGCAGGTATTTATATATATATTTGTAGTTAATATAATGAGAAATGTATTTTTTGCACCTACTGGATGTTAAATAAATTTCGTATAAAAGGAAAGTATCCTGGCCCAATCCACCAAATCCCTCTATATCTACTTTCATATATTAAACAATAGTGTTAAGAAATTATGCCCTAGGGAATTTTTTTATTGAGATAATCAAATACAAATGAGTTTAGGAAAGCATATAGTTTGAGGCTCTATATAAATATCAATGGTTACTATAAAAATCAATGTGTTTGGAGAACATGCATAGTAGATTACATATCGTTTTTGCTGGCTTTTGTAAAATGAGTTGAATAAAAGCAGAAAATGGACCTTAGAGATTAGCTATCCAACTTGATAATCCATAAATTCTAAGAGGGGACTTACTACTTAACTGGGAGATATAAAAATTTCTCCTGAGTCTGATTCACTTTATCTTCAAATGCTTAGAAAAACACAGATAGACCAGGCTTATGGGAATACATCACAAATATTTCCCAGTCCAGCTACTTTTCAGCTTTCAAAAATGACATTAAGAGTGAAATTAGCATATAGCCAAATTGCCTGATGCTCAGAAGTTCCTGGATCATGCTGATACATCTTTATCTACTCATTAGGATTATGGCCTAAAATTTAGTTTTCTTGAGTTTATGCCTATTACTGTTGCAAGAGTGTAGAGAAACAGTTCATTCACATTATGCATCACTTTCTCCTTCTATGAAATGGATTAATTAACACTAAACTAAAAAACAAAAAATGTGCTTGGTAAATATGTCAATCTTCATCCATTTATATATAATGTGTTCTCAACGAGCAAGAAAGGGAGAAATGATGTCCTAATTACATACACCTACAATACTTTCTAAAGATTGATGTTATTACTAGAGCAGCATTTAAAATACTACTCCAAAAGATAGTATTCTCATGTGTTTCTATGTGTGTGAACATGAGTGTATGCTTGGTTTTGTTTTTATATAATTAAGGTCTTTTTCAGGAACATTTAAACTATGCATGTCTCTGTGACTTTGGCACCAGATTGTTAAGCAAGGCCCCTAGAAGAGATGCCACCTGAATGAAATTAAACATTGGCCATTATAAATTTATTTGGAGTGTGTGATGGGTAGTCTTTCCTTGCACTAGATATAACTTGGGAAGTCATCAGGGATTCGCTGCTCATCTACTGACTCCTAAGCAACTGTTAAGTTATAGAACATTCTCAATTTAGAGATCAGAATGTCTGCTCCTTGTAATAACCAGCCCTCTGAACCTGATTTACTCTCACTTAACCTTCACCAACCACCAGGCTCATTCTGAAGCTAGAGCAGCCCATGAGCTACCTTCATTTCATTGGAAGAGACAGATATTGTCCTTCTACTCTTCTGTCCTGCCCAAATGTTTCTTTTACTTTCAGATTGCTAACGTGGATTTGGTCCCTGCCAAGATTAGACCCAGGGGAGAAAGGATTAGTGGGAAAGTATAATTTCTACATTGTAGTTTACAGTACATCTGGGATTGAGACCATTTTGGTGACAAGTGATACCATGGGGTGTGTGTGTGTGTTTTATCTCACTCATGGTGTTTTTTTTTTTTTTTTTTTTAGAGACATTAAGGACTTCCCTGGTGGAGTACCACATATGTAATATCTCTCTCCTCTGACTTACCATCTCCCCTAGTAGCCACTCTTTGATGCCCATTCTGCACTATTGTAGTGTTATCATCTCTTTGAACCGGCTCTTTTGAATCTCTGAAGCTATATTAATGTTTCATATAACTTAGAAATGCTGATGGCAGAGTGGTTAAGACCTTTTGGCTACTAACCAAAAGGTCAGCAGTTTGAATTCACTAAGCACTCCTTGGAAACCTATGGGGCGGTTCTACTCTGTCCTATAGGGTCACTATGAGTTAGAGCTGACTCAGTGGGAATGACTTTTTATTTTTATATGTAATTTAAAAAATGAAAGGAAAAAGAGCAAAAACTTTTAGGCTTGCATGCAATGGGTATGAGAGAAGGGAAGCAGTGGGAAATTGATTCTTACTGTTGAGGAAAAGAATGAATAGTAAGCTAATTTTATTCTGATATTGGAATTATAAAGCATGCTACATGAGGAGACAGAGGAAGAAGAAGAAGAAAACTGCAATCACTGGAATAATGCCAATCAAACAGGAGAAACATGATTTTCGAGGAGCACCACTTGGCCAGGAATGTCTTGGGAATCTGAGAGTGCAGGTTTGGAAACATCAAGGACACTAGAGACTGTACCTCAAATCTTGTAAGGCAGATTATAAGTCTTATTGAACTGTGGGCATGCAGGAAAAGTCACCATGGGGGTAGGATTTAAAGATCAATGGAGTGCCAGTCCTTGAAAATAAATTGCAGCACACAGCTGAGAAAGATAGTTTGGCACACCACTGGAAACAGAGATACACTGAGAAAATAGGAAGTCATTGAGGTTGTGGGAAATGTAAAAATATGAACTTTGGATGACGAGTTGACTAATAAATTGTAAAAGCTGACACCATGATGAGACAAAGCTCCCATTCAGTTTAACTCTGGACAAAATCCACTGCTGTAAAATCAGTTCTGACTCATGGTGATATGAAAGGACAGAGCAGAACTGTCACATAGGGTTTCCAAGAAGCTGTTAGTTTATTTGAATTGCTCACCCTTTGGTTTGCAGCTGCGCTCTTAACCATCTTACTACCAGGGAGCTCTGTGTGTTACACACACACACATATATACAAACACATACATACATATACAAATCAAGATACATATGTATCTTAAATTCTCTACCATATGTGTGAGTTTATAGATACATGCACATACGCATATATATACACATACACACACATATGGAAAGTAGAAGAAAATTCTAAGACCAAGCTTAGTGAATAAATCTGAAATTTTGTGAAATTGTGTTTCAGATCACAGTTTCACAGAAGGAAGGTGGTCTGAATACGTGGTGAAGTCCTTACAGTTGCATTTTGGGGGCTCAGTAGCATCTTAACAGAAGCTAACTCTAAAATAAATGGGTGTTCAAACACGCTAGACTGTAGACACTACTGGTGGGAAAATCTCAAACAGGTAGTCTTTGTCTTTTTTCTGTTATACTTCTGTCATATTTTCCAGTTAATAGTAATTTATATTATTTGTGAGTGTGAAACGGGTTTAAAGCATCAGTGATTGCTTCTTACTGTCCGAGAAATTCTCCCTAGAAAGAGAACAGAGATGACAACAGCGTCTCATCTTCAAAGCACAAGAACAGTGTCATGATATTTTTTCCAGTCCTCATTTATGGGATACTCTCCATAGTGTGCTTCTGCCTTAGGATCGCACACAATGAGCACATTTAGAACTTGCAGACTGATGAAGTGTAGCTCTTTGGAGAACGCTGCATGAACTACATACTTTTTGGGGTCTGTTTGTTGCTATGGTGTCATTTCAGACTCACAGTGCCCAGTGGAGAAGTGCCCTATGGGGTTTCCAAGGGTATAATATTTACGGAAATAGATCATCCATCTTTCTCCCACAGAACAGCTGGTGTGTTCAGACTGAGGACATTTTTGGTTAGCAGCTGGTTTCTTAACCACTACACCACCAGGGCTTTTTTCTTGAGGTACAAAGCAGAGATATTTAAAAAATTAAGTACTTTGTGCTCTAGGAGATGACTAACAAACCTCATTAGAAGTCTGATCTACTACTCTGGGCCAGAGGACACAGGTCCAATACGAGAAGGAAGAAGCTAAGTGCCAAATGTGAAATGTCAGACCTTTCCCTGTTTCCCCATGTTTCGACAAATCATCATACTTAGTTGGATTACTGATGTGCTATAATCAGATTGGACAATCCAGTGTATTTATGTGCTCTCAGATGGATGCTTTGAGTAGGATTGTCTTTTAGTGCAACAAATCAAAATCTCATACTAAGTAACATGAAAGGATGAAAAATATTGTGGAAAAAAAATCCTTAGTGTAAAGTGATGAAAGTTTTGAGGCAAACAACTAATGATGGTGCTTACCAGTTGAATCTGGACCAAAACCACACGACTGGGATGAACTGGCTAAGCATACAGACACCCAGTGAAAGGCTTACGCAAACATAATTAAAAAAAAAAAAAGTTACGTTCAGTTGCTCTTGTTAGCAGTGCTAAGAAAATTTAGTGAACTGTCCAATTGAAATATAATGTATGCCACAAGTGCAAGTGATGTTTGTAATTCAAAAATTTCCTAGTAACTTCATTAAAAATCATAGATGAAAACCATTTTAATAATAATATCCATAGGGTCGCCATGAGTCAGATCTGACTTGACGGCACTTGGCTTGGCATACAATCCAATGTATTTAAAATACTATCATTTCAACATGTAATCAATATCAATATGGTATCACTAAGATGTCCATTAATAATCAATGTTATTAAGGTAGTTAACATTGTTTCTGGTAGTAGGACTTTGTAATCAAAGCAGTTTTTTGTTTACAGTGTATCTATTTTGATTTGCCATGTTTTAAATATTAAATATGTCGCTAGTGGTAAGAGTATTGGACAGAACAAATCTAAACTTTTGGAAAAAAATAAAAGAGAGTAGGGGAAATTTATTAAGACCATTTTCCTTTTTCTTAGGATGTTTTTTTATTCCTCTTTTGCTCCCTGGAAACATCTTATATTCACCTAAAAATAAGACCACTGATTAACCAAAAGACTGTATAGTTGGAAACCAAACTGAGGTGACCATTGAATCCCGAATGTATTCTGTTACATAACTCAGACATTTTTTACAGATAGTAACAATATATATCTGGTGAAGCATTATTGGCATGGATTCTTTGACTTAGTAAGGAGGGGCATTCCTAGTTTTAGATACTACAGAATGAAAGAGACTGCTTGAGCTGACTACAGATCCCCAAGTGGCTACATGTGAACAGATTCTTCTGAATGGCATGGCAGGTGACCTATTACAGTGGATTATGGTGGAGACTGAACAAACCTACTTCATAAAGGTAAGATTCCTAACATTCCCTACCACCACCCTCCTGTCTCAAATGGTATATTCCTTCTTAAGTGGCTGGAATATTATTTCTACAAATGACTGTGGACTGCCTTTTGGATTACTAGATACAAAGCCAATCAACACTACTGCCATATTGTCACATCAATATGTTGGTTCTGACTCATAGTGACCCTACAGGACAGAGCAGAACTGTCCCATAGAATTTCCAGGGAGCGCTTGGCAGATTTGAACTGCTGAACTTTTGGTTAGCAGATGTAGCACTTAACCACTATGCCACCAGGGTTTCCATATTGTCACACAGATATAACTATGCGGAATGGGACCAAGGCTCCCCAGTTTTGTGTCCGACCTACTACTTGATGTCAGTATCTGTAAACACTCCTACTATGCTTTATGTACTTTACATAAACTCATACTTGAGAAACCAGTATCTATAAATACCTGCACTTGTGTTTTGGTTTATGTCTACAAGTCTACTGGAATCCCAAATACCGAAAGGGCTGTCTTGTAATCAGTTATTTCACAGACTGGCAGGTAGGACACATCCAGAGGAAAGCAAAAAAGGTAGATGAATTGATCTCCTTAAAAATACTGTAATTGTACTTTCTGGTAAATAAACTAATGATATTAGTCTGTCATGTCCTTGACGTGATGTACCCAGCTTAGGTTTGCTTAAGTAATCAAATGTATAATCTATGATTTTATGAGACATAATTTTATAGAGGGTGTCACAAACTATACAACTCACTTGGGTATAAAAAGCAGAAGCTTCATAATTTAAACTCTCATTGTATGTGTAATTTGCATACCTTTTATAGAAACCTCATCTGTTATTTTGGGGTATGGTGTGGATTAACCTAGATCTCTTCCTGCTTTGTGTGGCCTCCTGATTGCGTGTATTCTTAAAATTAGTAGTAAAGCTTGATGTCGAGTAAGTTTTGTTGTAGGTTCTGGACTGAATTATTTTAGGTTATGAAGATATCTGAGTACTAAAAAATGATACTTTAAGGATGAGTTGGTGCTTCCATTATAAGAAGCTGCTATTACATACTAATTTTGACTTTTTATTTTATTTTCCTAAATTTTTTTTCATGGTAAGCTAATGTTAAATTAAATCCTATAGACATTGTTGCCTCTAAGAGATTCCATGAGAAAGTTGGAATTGGGGTCACCCAGTGGTGCAGGATTAAAGGAGGATAAACTCTAGAAGGCAATAGAAGCCGCAAGTTGTATAAATTATATTCCAAATAAGCACCTGTGTGAAAACTCCTTGGCTTGAACAGAATAAAAAAGAGTGGGAAGATATTCTTACATATATTGTGGAACATTAATTTCACTGCAGAATCAATAGGTTCACTTGAAAATGTGAGGGGTTTTTATAGTTAAAGTTTATGGAGTAGGGACAAATTTAAAGCGTTTCATATTGTGGCATCATACTGCTACATGGTGTACATTGTGTAACACCATATAGTGAGCTTGGATAGACAAATGACTAGACAGAGTACAAGGTAGGATGCAGAAAAGGGTGAAATGCTCATTCCATAACTTGTATAGTCTTGGAATAAATCTGATTATTTTTCCTCTAATGTTCCATTACAGAGGTCTCTGGGGCTAAAATATATATGCTATTGTCGAGAAGAAAAAAATGTTCTCTTCAAACAGTTGCCCAAAAAACTGCTTAACTCTGTTGAACTCCCTCTTTCATGAATACAGCTATATTGCTGGTTGAAAAACAGGCTAAAGTTTAACCCCTGTGGGTTAAAATTAAAGAAAAAGTGGGGAAACTTTGGTAACTACATGAGAAAACCTTTCCTTTTTTTCCCTCAAGAGTAAATGGTAATTACTGGCATTTTCTGTGGCAATCTATTGTTTCATCTGTCTCTGGAATAGCTCTATGCTTTTCACTTGGGAAATATGATGAGAAGATTCCAGGCTGCCTTTTTTTTTTTTTTTTTCACTTTATCCTCAGAATTTATTTCAAAATATATTGGAGAAAATATGCAGAAGTTACCATTCTAACATGATGAAGTAATAATCAACATTGTATAACATTAGTCAAGGCAACTGTTACTTAGTTTATCCTAGCTGCTATTTAAAACAAACAAAAAAAAGAAAGCAAACAAAAGACTATTGGCTTTGTATTGATTCTGACTGGGGTAGGGCTAAGACGGTGTAGTCATCAGCTGCTTCCTGTAATCTAACAGTGAAGACCCCACAAAACAAAAGATTATATTTGACATTACAAGAGCCCTGAACATCAAAGAGAAAGTTGAGAAACTGGACTGAGCAGTGGGTAGGGGGCAGTAGGTCCAGAAGTACCTAGGACTGGTCAGACCTGACCACCTGGGAATCGGCTGCACCCAGCATTGTGAACAGAGCAGGGGCATTCAGAGGACATTCTCCTCAATGGGGGACACTGAGCAGAGAGTCCACTTGGACCTCCAAAACTAGTGAAAAACAGCATTCAACCATAAAAGCTGAGCGGCTTGCATCTAACCTACCATGCACAGCTCTAAAACTTTCCCTTGGGAGAAATCTTTCCCCCTTTTCCCAGTGCTTGCCTATCTTTTCTCTGCACTGCACCTGGCTCAGGAGTCTGATACCATTACCTGAGCCAGAAGTAGAACTCTTTACATGTGACCTGAGCCATTTTCTTATAATTGGAGAGGGAACAATTTAACAAATAGTGAAGAGAGAAAAAATCTGCCAACTCCCCTGAGCCAGAAATTCAGGGCAGAAACATTTCTTTCAAAATAGGCATAATGGGACATGCCTTCCTCACAGATACTCAGGGATGGCTGTCAGGCCCCCTTCCTTTCTCAGCAGCTGCAGCCAAGTACCTGTGCCTACAGCAATCACTCTTGACCATCTAGGGCTGTAGGGGACAGCCTTTACCACACACTTCCTGACTAGTTACTTGGACATCTGAGCTGAATCCATATAAGAAATTTAAATGGACTCTTGGTCTCATATGCCTAGTAACAGCTCTAACCACCTGGTGACAGGACATTAGAGTTTCAAAATCACCAATAACCAAACTAGCATACATCACCAGCCTATCTGGACATTTCAAAACAAAATAAGAAGCCAGGACACAGTAGGCAAACATAAATAAATACTACTTACTGATGGCTCAAAGACAACAGTCAATATCAAATCACTTCAAGAGGCAGACTACAATGGTGTCAGAGAGCTCCCAAAACAAAAAATCAAGAAATTTTCCAGAAGAAAACTTCCTGGAATTATCAAAAGTAGAATAGCTGCCTTTTAATGTTGGAGAAGAGACCTTATCCTGGAGAAAGTTTGAGGTACAGATTTGACTTTTCTGATTTTTTAATTTTATTTTTTGTGCTTTCCTACTTCTTGTTATCTTTTACCTTGGGATTAACTTTTCTGAATATCATGGTTCAAATCATATACCTCCAAAATGTGTATAAACTTGGCTGGGTTATGATCCCCAGTATTATGTAATTGTCCACAATTTTATCATCTGATGAGATTTTCCTAGGTTTTGCTAATTCTATCTTTATGATGTTAATAAAGTGGAATTATTGCAAGTTGTTTTAATGAGGCAAGACTTAATCTACAGGATTAGATTGTGTTCTAAACCAATCTTTTTTGAGAGTAAAAGAGATAGGCAGGCAGGGAGACACTGGATCTCATGCCACCAAGACAGCAGCACCAGGAACAGAAAACATCCTCTGGACCCAGGGTTCCCACAAGGAGAAGCTTCTTTTCCAGGAAAAGGTTAATAACAAACACCCTGCTCTAAAGCCAACAGAGGGAGAAAGTCTTCCCTTAGAGCTGACAGCCTGAATTTGGATTCAAGACTATTAAATTGTGGGAGAATTAAATTCTGTTTGTTGAAGCCATCCACTTGTGATGTTTCTTTTACAGTAGCAGTGGATGTCGAAGACACTGAACTCTGAGATATAAATCTAGAGAGCTAAGATTCAGGGAACCCAGAGACGACTCATCCTATTTAGGTCTCAAGCATCAGGGATGCCCATTTCTGGCAAGCTCACATACTTAAGTAACCACTGAAACCCACAATTTTCCACTAGGACTGGGGTACCATACTTTTTCCTAACAACAAGATGATTATTGCCTTGTATACCCTGACTGTAAATCTTTTTTAAAAATCTGTGATAGAAGTAAACAATTTGTCATGGATTTTTAATGTCAAGATTTTGGGTCCTAGCCAACTATTATTTCATCCTAACATCTACATATGGCCATGACTCCATCCACTTGGGTTGTCTGGGCAGCACAGCATGAAAAAGTGAACAAGCACTTGTATATACTTGCAAATATTACATCATTTCATGAATATTTGGAAGAATCAGAGTAAGTGTCCTTTGTATAATACTTCTTTTTCTTGGTTCTAAAAAGGATTAATCAACCTACATATACATGTTAGTTGGGAATGAAGCCAGTATTATTGATTTAAGAGTTCAGCATGTGTAGATGCTGCTAGGGGTCTCTCTTGCATCAATTATTATGAAAGTAGTATCCTACAAAAAAAAAAAAAAAAGGACATTTCTTCTCTCTTAAAACAACTTCAGTTGGTGGTAATAACACAGTTGTAAAATTTATCCTTTTAGCAAATAGAGGAGAAGAGACTATGAATTCCATTTTTTATAAGAACATGTCAGCTTGCTATAATAACTATTTAAATCCCTAGATTATCAGATGTGTAGAGTTAGCATTTGAAACTTATACTTACAGCAGTCACTTCTATTGTACCATAGTATATGGGAGAGGAAACAAAAAAGAACATTAATTATGAAATTTATTTCAACAAGAATTTAGAATATGTTGTGTTTTTAAATATACATAAAAATATTGAGTTATCTATGATGGGAAAAATGATTTACAAAAACAAAACAAAAAACACAGCTAACCAAAATGAGCAATGGTAGAAAAAGAAGAGATACAAATCAAAATAATTCAGAACTTAATTTTTACTACTTTATACTATGACGCTTACATCTCTTTAAACAAAAGAGCTCCAGGATGCATAATGATTCTAGATCTCTTTGTATCATTTTTTTCTTTCTATCTAGTGCTATCTATATAGCACTAGAGGTGCTATATGGAAACCCTGGTGGCACACTGGATAAGAGCTTGGCTGCTAATGAAAAGGCTGGCACTTGGAATCCACCAATCATTCCTTGAAAACGCTGTGGGGCAGTTCTACTCTGTCTATCAGGTTGCTGCCTTAGTTTTTTAGTGCTACTGTAACAGAAATGCCACATGTAGATGACTTTAACAAACAGAAATTTATTTTCTCACAGTCTAGTAGACTACAATTTCAAATTCAGGGTGTCAGGGGAAGACTTTCTCTTTTTGTCAGCTCTGGAAGAACGTCCTTGTCATGAATCTTGCCTTCATCTGAGAGCATCTTAGCATAGGAAACTCGGGTCCAAAGTACATGCTCTGCTCCAATCCTGCTTTCTTGGTAGTGTGAGATCCCCAACTCACTGCTTGCTTCCCTTTCCTTTTACCACTTGTAAGATAAAAGGTGGCTCAGGCCATACCCCAGGGAAACTCTCTTTACATTGGATCAGGGAAGTGACCTCAACAAGGGTGTTACATCCCACCCGAATCTTCTTTAACATAAAATTACAACCACAATATAGAGGACACCTATGGGTTGCCATGAGTTGGATCTGACTCGACGGCACTCAGCTGGGTGCAATACTGAGAATGGCCCAATAAAATTGCCATGTATTTGGGGGGGAACATAATTTAATCCATGACAGTTGCTATGAGTTGGATTGACTTGAGGGCAACAAGTTCAGTTTGTTAATTAACTTTCTGTTAATAAAGTTTTTTTTTGTTTTCCGTCTTTTGCTACGATAAAGAATGCATCCTTGTGTGCCTTTGGGGGAAGAGGGATCCCACTTTGCCCTGCCTCTGGAGACAGAACTTGCTAGTTCGATCTACGGAACCTGAATCAGGCTACGCAGGGTCTAATCAGTTACATGACCTCAACACTATAGACTTTTAATAGCTCTCTTTAATCAAACATTTATCGTGTGCCATTTTGTTGTTAGGTGCCATGGAGTCAATTCCAACTCACAGCAACCTCAGATACAACAGAACAAAACACTACCTGGTATTGCGCCACCCTCACAGTCATTGTTATGCTTGAGCACACTGTTGTAACCACTGTGTCAATCCATCTCATTAAGGGTTTTTCTGTTTTAGTGATCTCTGCTTGACTAGACACATTGTTCTCCAGGGACTGATCCCTCCTGATAACATGTTCAAGATAGGTAACACATAGTCTCAACACCCTTTCTTCTAAGGAGCATTCTCTTGTACTTCTTCCAAGACAGATTTGTTTGTTTTGATGGCAGTCCATAGTATATTCAGTACTTTTCATCAACACTATAATTCAAAGACATTAATTCTTCTTCAGTCTTCCTTAATCATTGTCTCAGTTTCAAATGTAAAAGAGGCAACTAAAAAAGCCACGGGCTTGGGTCAGACACATCTCAGTCCTAAGGTGACATCTTCACTTTTTAACACTTGAAAGAAATCTTTTGCAGGAGATTTGGCCAAGGTAATACATGTTTAGATTTGAGTGTTGCTTCCATGGCTACTAATTGCAGATACAAGTAAAACGAAGTCCTTGGTAACTTCAATCTTTTCTCTGTTTATCATCACATAGTTTATTGGTCCAGTTGTGAAGGTTTTTATTTTATGTTGAGGCATAATCCCTATTGAAGGCTGTGGTTTTTTAGCATCAGTAAGTACTCTTGACTTTCAGTAAGCAATGTTACGATATCTGCGTAATACAAGTTGTTAACATGTCTTCCTCCAAACTTGATGCCATATTCTTTTATTCATAAAGTCTATCTTCTTTCAAATTATTTGCTCAGCAAACAGATTGAATAAGTGTGGTGAAAGGATACAATACCGACACACATCTTTCCTGACTTTAAACAGCACAGTAGGCCCTGTTTTTCAGGAGGGGCTATCTCTTGATCTAGATCTCTTGATCTAGGTACAGGTTCCTTATGAATACAATTAAAATCCAAAAAACCAAACCCACTGCCATCAAAACAATTCCAACTCATAGTGACCAATTAAGTGTTCTGGAATTCTCATTCCACACAATGTTATCTATAATTTGTTATGATCCACACTGTCAAGTACCTTTACATAGTCAATAAAATACAAATAAACATCTTTCTTATATTCTTTTCTTTCAGCTAAAATCCATCTGATGTCAGCAATGACAGTGCTGGTTTCACATCCTCTTTGAACCTGGCTTGAACTTCTGATAGTTCTGTCAGCATATTTATGCAGCTGTTTTTGAATGATCTTTGGCAAAATTTGTGTGTGATATTAATGATATTGTTCAATACTTTCTGTATACATTTGGATTACCTGTCTTGGGAAAAGGCACAAATATGGTTCTCTTCCGGTCAGTTAGCAGGTGGCTGTCTTTCATACTTCCTGGCCTAGATGAATGTGCACTTTCAGCTCTGAATCTCTGTTGAAACATTTAAATTGATACCCCATAAATTTCTTGAGCCTTGCATTTCACCACTGTCGTTAGGGAAGCTTGGACTTTTTCCTCCACTACTGTTGGTTCCTGATTGTATGCTACCTTCTGCAATGGGTGAATATCAACCAATTCTTTTTGGTCTGGTGACTGTGGGTATTCTTTCCATCTTCTTTGTATGCTTCCTTCCTTGTTTTACATTTTATTTGTAGAGTCCTTCAATATTGCCACTTGAGGCTTGAATTTTTTCTTTAGTTCTTTCAGCTTGAGAAATGCTAAGCTTGTTCTTGCCATCTGTGCTGATCTCCAAGTCTTTGCACATGTCATTATAATAATTGCTGTCCTTTGAAATCTTCTGTTCAGCTCTTTGACTTCATCATTTCTCATTTTTGCTTTAGCTACTCAATGTTTAAGAGCAAGTTTCAAAATCTCTTCAGGTATCCGTTTTGGTCTTCCTTGTCTGTCTTTTTTAATGAACTCTTGTGTTCTTTAGGAATGATGTCCTTAATGTCATCCCACAACTTGTTTGGCCTTCAGTCATTAGTGTTCATTGTGTCAAACCTATTCTTGAGATGGTCTCTAAATTCAAGTGGGACATACTCAAGGTCATACTTTGGCTTTTGTGGGCTTGCTCTAATTTTCTTCAGTTTCAACTTGAACTTGCACATTCTGACTGATGACATTGAGCTTTTCCATGGTCTCTTTCCACAGATGTAGTACATTTGACTCTTGTCTATTGCCCCTGGTGTAGTCCATATGTATACTTGCTGGTTTCATTTTTTTTTTAAAGGTATTTGCAAAGAAGGAGTTTTTGGACTTGAAAAATCCTGTGCACGCTATGTTCAGCATCATTTCTGTCACCAAGATTGTATTTTCCAATTGCCAATCCTTTGTTTTCAACTTCTGCATTCCAGTTGCCTTAATTATCAGTGAGTCTTGGGTGCATTATTTGACCGGTTTCAGATATAAGAAGTTGGTAAGTTCTTCATCTTTGGCCTTAGTGATTTTTGAGTAAACTGAACAGTGATATTAACTGGTCTTCCTTATAGACATAAGGGTATTGTCCTGTCACTGACTGCCTTGTACTTCAGGACAGATCTTGAAATATTCTTCATCAACAATGAGTATAAAGCCACTCCTTTTCAAATTGTTTTTTCCAGCACATTAGAACATATGACTGTCCCATTTAAAACAGTCATACCATTATATTTCAGCTGTCTAATGTCTAATATAACAATATTTAGGCATTCTATTTCGGATCCGACTCGACGGCACTTGGCACTTGGCTTATTTTGTTTTTGACAATTTTCAGCTTTCCTAAACTCATACTTCATACATTTCATATTCCAATGATTAGTGGATGTTTGCAGCTGTGTCTAACCATTTTGAGTTATGCCACATAAGCAAACGAACATCCTCAAAGTTTGACTTGATCCATGTCATTAAAGTTGACTCTACTTTGAGGAAGAAGCTCTTCTTCAGTCATCTTTTAAGTGCCTCTCAACCTGAGGGGCTCATCTTTCCGTAGTATATCAGAAAGTTTCTGATGCTATTCATAATTTTTCACTGGCTAATTGTTTTCAGAAGAGATCACTGCATCCTTTGTCATAGTCTGTTTTAGTCTGGAAGCTCAGCTTGAACTTGTCTGTCCCAGATGATCCTGTTTTTATTTTAATACTGGTGGCATAGCTTATAACATCATAGCAATATCTAAGCCCCACAGTGCATGTTTGTCAGTTTGTCTGTCACGTACCATAGACACTAAATATTGTATCTATGTCCCTTGATGCCACATAGTTAAGCACTCATCCACTAGTTTAATACTCACTATTAACCCAGAGGTACCTCAGAACGAAGGCCTGGTGTCTTATTTATGTAGTGCTGCTATAACAGAAATACCATAAGTGAGTGGCTTAACAAACATTCGTCTGTTTTCTCACAGTTTAGAAGGTTAACAGTTCAAAATCAGTGTGTGACTCTGGAAGAATCCTCTCTCTCTGTTAATATCACTGGCAGATCTTTGTCTGTTTTCCTTTTGTTCCTTGTCTCCTTGGTGAACGTCGTGTGATAGGGCATCACCTTCCTGATCTTTGCTTCCTTGTTTCCTTGCTGAATCTGCTCCTCTTGTGTCTCAAAGGAGATGGACACATCCTACACTTATTCTATCTCCTTAATGTAACAGGGAAAACTCATTCTCAAATGGTACTATAATTAAAGATATAGATGTTAGGATTTACAATATGTATTTTGGGGGTACACATTTTAATCCATAACATTAGGTGATCTCATTCCGAAAGGTCACAGACATTTTTATATCGAGTTCTAATTTTTTTCCCCAACATAAAACCCCCAGGGTTATTAGAAAAAGTAAACTTAAAAAATACAACATACTTTAAGCTCTTGTTAAAACAAATTTGATAATGTTTTATTCTCTTTTTCATCTTGCACATACTATAGTTCCTTAACTCTACACATCTGATAGAGTTAAGGAGTTAATTATAGCAAAGTAGGAGCACTGGTGACACAGTGATTAGGTGCTCAGGGGCTAACCAAAATGCCAAGAGTTCAAATAGACCAGTTACTACTTGGAAATCCTTTGAACAGTTCTACTCTGTACTATAGGACCACCATGAATTGAAACTGACTTAATGGCAACAGGTTTATAGCAAACTGGCGTGTTCTTGTAAGACCTACGGAGTGCAACTCTACTCGTAAACATCTGGATTTGCCATGAGTTGGATTTAACCTTTGGTTTTAGTTTGATACTGTATGTATGTTATTTCATGTAATCTTTACAATGGGAAACACTGGTGGTGTAGTGGGTTAAGTGTTACCACTGCTAACCAAAAGGTCGGCAGTTCAAATCCACCAGGTGCTCCTTGAATACGCTAAAGGGCAGTTCTACTCTGGCCTCTAGGGTCACCATGTGACTCAACAGCACTTGGCTAATCTTTACAATATATTCTGTGTACATGTTGTTATCCCAGCTTTGCAGGAAGGGGCCAGGAGGCTCAAGTATGTTAAATAACTGACCTCAACTCACTCAGATATTAAACATAATGGTGAGATGCCAAATAAAGCTATTTCTGACTAAAAGACATGATCTTTTAACATTACACTGACAGATCTGCAATAGTAATAGATATTATTGCATATGAGTGGTACATTAAGACTACTATGTTCTGTAGACAAATTTGACAGTCTTTCTATTTGCACCCTGGTGGTACAGTGGTTAAGCACTGCACTGCTAACCAAAAGAACAGCAGTTTCAACCTGCCAGCTGCTCTACAGGAGAAAGATTATAGCCTTGGAAACTGTATGAGCCAGCCCTACTCTGTCCTACAGTGTTGCTTTGAGCTGGAATTGACTCAGTGGCAGTGGGTTTGGTTTTTTTTTATCTGCTATTTAATATTGCTGCTTTTGTATGGCAAGGATATACGCAACACCTGGAACAAGATGACATAATGTGATGATTTCCTTGCAAATGTAACCTAATCTAGATAACTGAGGATCATAAAAAAGTTTCAGATCCAAATCTGCTAGAAAATCTCATTACACTCTGAAATTCATTTGCAAACGTTTAACTTCCAATTTTTTTATTTGTTTTATGTAGAGATAACATTCCCCTGTCCAATTGTTTAAATGACATGAACAAGTATCACATGATACTAAGGAGATAATGGTTTGCCAAAAAGGCACAGTTATAATGTTAATAAGAAACTAGGATAATCAGAAATGTTAATTAACAAATTAAACCTTGGAAGAGTTCACTATTGGTGAAAACACATTGTACTTGTTCTTTCTTCCAATAATACAAAGGCATGGTTCTTTATTACCTAAATGACGAATTATTAACCCTGAGAATAACAAAAATGAGGCAGTATAACCTATAATAAAATTATCAAACATCTCATTAAATAAGTCATGCAATCTTTCATGTTAATCTCTATGCAAGTTTGCCCCTTCTTCATATTCGCAAGTTCCAAATAATTTTATTCTCCAATATTCAAGGATGACTTAATAAAAATTTATTTGATTTAAATAGTATTTGTCACATGTATTTAAATGAATTCTTGAACTTCATATTCATAATAACCCTGCACAGTAGGCAAGGTACTTCATGTTATTGCCACTTTGAGGTGAAAAACCTAACTTATGTATTTTAAGTTCTAATGAAATAAAATTCTCAGCCTGAAATACAAGATTCTTCATTATGTACTTCAAACTTTCTTTTTTCCTAACTTCATTTCCACCATTCTTTGCTAACCACTATATGATCTTGCAAGAGTTCACAATGTGAGTTTGTATCCCTAACACTACACACATGCCATGTGGATTTGCCTATATTGTTTCTTCTCCTCGGATGCTTCTTTTCCTGGGAAAATTTTACGTATCTCTAAGTTGACCTGTCATCAGATTTCCTTCCAGTAGAAGTAATCATTTGTTCATCCCGTTGAGATTTGTTAATGAGATTGATCTTCTCATTCATTTATTTAAATTGCGTATCAAACACCTTAAAGATGCTGGGGACAGTGTTGGAGACACAGCGGTTAGTAAAATAGGTACACAGCCCATGCCCTTAAAAAGTCTCTGCATTCATATTACATGTCTTCTGCTCTCCATTATTAGGTATTGTTTACCCGTACTTTTACATGGAATGCTACAAAGGTCTAGGGGTTAGGGACCACACTCTCTGGTGCATCTTTGTATTTCCAACACCAAGCATAGCACTTGTCAGATAATAGCTACCTTCCCTAGGGTCGCCATGAGTCGGATCCGACTCGACGGCACTTGGCTTAATTAATTTTTAAACGTGAATCCTTAGTGCCTTTCCTGGCGACACGCCTCAAAAACAGTGGCGTGAAAACCAAAACAAACTTTCTATACCCTGTATTCTTTCACACTGGGTTGTTGTTGTTTTGTATTCGTTCCACTCTGTTGTATGGAATTTGATAGGAATTTGTTAGAGGAAATAAGCATTCCACTAATGTACCTTTGATGTAATACAATTATATGTTTTTAATATCAGATAATTCTAAGAGCACAAATGAAGTCACCAATGATATTCAAATAGCAAATTTGGCATCAAGAACAAATAAGAAGCTGTCATTTCCTTTACTTGGTTAAAGAGTATTGCTAATGAGGGGACAATTTCCAATAGAGTCAATTGATTTACTTTGTTCCATGGTCCCACGGGGAAGTTAGACTCTCCTCTTTTGGCCGTGAAGGAGGCTACTTCTAATAGTGTCAGTTAATAAGCAACGACCATTTAATTATTCCCTGAAAAGAAAGCAAAACAAAACAACCTTCCCTCTGAAATTTTAAAAGAAGTCACTACATGTCTTCACTCTTAAATAAAATACATGATCGTAAGATTGGAGACACTTAAAATAGTTTTATGGGAATTAGGAAGCACTGCCTCTGTTGTCACAAGCAAGTGATTGGTGTTGTCCATTGCTGTCCAGTTGGTACCGCTGTGCACAAGAGAATAAACACTGCCCTATCCTGTGTCATTTTTAGAATCTAGTCATTGCTATCTATATTAGTGCCCAAGGTTGCAGCGATTGTGTCAGTCTATCTTGCTGAGGGCTGTCGCCTCTTCTGTGACCCTCTGTCAAGAATGATATTGTTTGCCAGGGAATGGTCCCTTCTAATAACACACCGAAAGTGCATAAGATGTAGTCCCATCATCCTTGCCTGTAAGGAGCCTTCTGGCTGTACTACTTTCAAGACAGATTCTCTAGCAGTCCATGGTATATTCAACAGTCTTTACCTGTACCACCATTTGAAAGCATCCATTCTTTTGTTTTCCTTATTCATTGTCTTACTTTCACACGCATACGAGGTAATTGAAAATTCCATGGCTTGAGTCAGGCCCATTGTAGTCCTCACCGTTCCAGTGATTAGTGAACACCAAAGAGGATGAAATTTATAACTGAGCTACATTTATGTATTTTATGATACTAGCTCCTACTTCTTTTTGTTGTGCTACACCCAATGGACCCACAGACATCAAGTCAGTTCTGACTCAGTGACCCTACAGGCTGGAGAAGAACTGCTTCATAGAGTTTCCAAGAAGTGCCTGGCAGAGTCAAACTGCTAAACCTTTGGTTAGCAGACATAGCACTTAACCACTATGCTACCAGGGTTTCCTTTGTTGTGGTAGGTAACAACATTTTGAAATACATATTCAAGATATTCAAGACAGCTGTGAAGTTTATCTTTGCAGCCATCAGATTAAGATTAAAAGAAAAAAATCTATCAGGAAAATTTGTCTACTACTCAGATTCTTGATAGATAAAATTTGGGAGAGATTAAAGATATTAAGCTGTCTGTGAGTGGCACAGTTAAGTTCTGGTCTACTAACCAAAAGGTTGGTGGTTCAAATCCACCCATTCATGAAAAGCCTATCTAAGGTGTGTTACACAGCCTATGGAGTCTTCTTACACATGGAATTGCCATGAGTCAAAACTGATTCAATGGGAACTGTTTTTCTTTTCTTTTTTTCAAGATATTCAACACTGACAGGGGGAAAAAAAAAACCAAAAGCCTTCTTTCTGATCTTAGAATGGTTTTGCAATTTTCTAACATTAAGGATAAATAAGTACAATCTCTTTAAAAGCTCTTCTATTGAAATTTATTGAAAATGTTTGGTTTACCAAAAAATCACAATTAATGGTCTGTGAATAAGTACTTTTTCATGCCAGCATGATTTTTGTAAGTAGAAGTCATTCTTCATCTCAAGCATTAGGCACTACGTAAAACAGATTTTACAGGGATATTTCTCCCTATAGTACAAGATCCTACATCCTTTAACCTCGCCTTTCCGTCTCCTAAACCCTGTGTTATGCCTCCTGCTGCTCCATCTTGAATTTGATATGTAATGTTAGTGCCCAATTATGACTAATTTTCTCTGATTATGATTACAGCATTAATGTCTGAGTATTACCTTAAATAATTGAGTAGTCCTTCCTCATATTAACCTCTTTGTTTATTTTCCATGAGAATGACATTCACAACAGTCTGTTTACCAGATTTGTTACAATAACACATGGATATTTTACCTGGGATTGATTTCACTCTCTACTGACTTAGAAGTAGAAAATTTTCATTAACAGAGAAAAATAAAACCATGAAATGTACCCTACTAATGTGCTGTGAGTAAATATAACAGAGATTATGGTGATGGTGGGAGAAAGATGATTGTTGTCACTGATGTTCAGTTCCCTGAAGTTGGTTTCCACTCATAACGACCCTACGTACAGAAGAACGAACCACTATGCCATCCTCACAGTAACCGCCGTGCCTGAGCATATTGTTGCAGTCATTGCGTCAGTCCGTCTCATTGCAGGTCTTGTTTTTGCTGGCCCTCTGCCAAGCACGATGTACTTCTCCAGGGGCTGATTCCTCCTGATAACTTGTTTGAAATATGTGAGACTTCATCTCACTATCCTTGCTCCTCAGGAGCCTATGGTTACAATTCCTCCGAGACCAATTTGTTCATTCATCTGACAATCTGTGGTATATTCAATATTCTTCACCAACACCATAACTCAAGGCATCGATTTTTCTTCAGTCTTCCTTATTCACTGTCCTGTTTTCTTACACATATAAGGTGATTGATTGAAAACACCATGGCTTTGGAGAGGAGCACCTTAGTCCTTAAAGAGTCATCTTGCTCTTCAATTTAAAAAAAAAAAAGTTTGAAGCAGATTTATGCAGTGTAACGTGTTCTTTGATTTCCTAACTGTTGCTTCTATTGGTGTTAAAGATGGATCCAAGTAAAATGAAATACTTTATTTTTTTCTCCACTTACCATAACGTTGTACAGTTATGTGGACTTTTGTTTTCTTTATGTTGAAATATAATTCAAATTTAATGCTGTAGTCTGATCTTCACCAATAAAGTGCTTCAAGAGTTTTCTACTTTCAGCAAAGTTGTGTCACAGTCATAATTTAGGTTGTTAACGAATCTTTCTCTAATCCAGATGCTCTGTTCTTCTTAATATGTTACCTTTTCTGGGATTATTTCCTTGACATAAAGACTGAGTAAATATAGTGAAAGGTTATGATGCTAACACTCACCTTTCCAGACTTTAAACAGCACAGTGTCCCCTGACTCTCTATGAACAACTGCCTCTTGATATATTCACAGATTCTTTGTGAGTACAATTAAATGTTCTGGAAATCCCGTTCTTCACAATATTTTCCCTAATTAGTTACCACCCACACAGCTGAATGCTTTACCATAGTCAATAAAACACAGACAAACATCTTTCTGATATTCTTTGCTTTCAGCCAGGAGCCATCTGACATCAGCACAATGATTCCTTCATTTTATGTCCTCTTCTGAATCTGAGTTGAATTTTGGTCAATTCCTTGTCAGTGTACTCTTGCAGCTGCTTTTGAATGATCTTCTGTAAAATTTCTACTTGCCTGTGATATTAATGATACTGTTTGATAATTTCTGTGTTCAGTTCGATTGCCTTTCTTTTAAATAGGCATAAATACAGATCTCTTCTAGGTGGTTGACCAGGTAACTGTATTCCAAATCTTTTCTGTATTTCCAGCACTGCTTCCATTGGTTGAAACATCTCAGTTGGTCTCCTAGTTTCAGCAGGCTGGATTTTTGCCACTGCCTTCAGTGCAGTGTGGACTTCTTCCTCCAGTATCAGTGGTTCCTGATCCTAATGCTACCTCCTGGAAGGACTGACTGTCAACCACTTATTTCTGGTATAGTGACTAGATGTATATTCCTTCTATCTTCTTTTGATGCTTCTAGCATCATTTAACATTTTGTCTGTCAAAGTGTGCAATACTGCAACTTACAGCTTTTTTTCCTTTAGTTCTTTCACTTGAGAAACGATAAGCCTGTTCTTCCCTTTTGATTATCTATCCTTTGGTCTTAGCATGTCATTAGAAGACTTTACTTTGTCTTCTTGAACCACCCTTTGAAATTTTTATTGAGCTCTTTGACTTCATCCTTTCTTCTTTTCACTTTAACTACTTGCCATTTCAGAACAAATTTCAGAGTTTCTTCTAAAACCTATTTTTGTGTTTTCTCTCCTTCCTGTCTTTTTAATGACCTCTTGCTTTCTTCATGTATGATGTCCCTGATGGTAATTCCAAAAGTTGTCTAGTCTTTGGGCATTAATGTTCAATATATCAAACGTATTCTCCAGAGGATCTCTAAACACAGGTGAGATATCCTCAACATTGTACTTTGGCTCTTGTGAACTTGTTTCTATTTTCTTCAGCTTCAACTTGAACTTGCATGTGAGCAATTGATGGCCTGTTCTGAGACTGGCCACTGGTCTCTCTCTGACTGATGATACTGAGATCTTGCATTGTCTTTTTCCACAGATGCAGTAGATTGGATTCCTGTATATTCCACCTGGCAAAGTCCATGTGTATAGTCACTGTTTATGCTGGCGAAAAAAGGTATTTGCATTGAAGAAGTCATTGGTCTTACAAAACTCAATCGTGATCTCTAGCATCATTTTTATCATAAAGGCCGTATTTCCTAGCTACATGATCCTTCTGCTTCCAGCCTTCACATTCCAATCATCAGCAATTATCAGTGAACCTTGATTGCGTGTTTGATCAACTTCAGACCACACAAGCTGTTAAAAATTTCAATTTCTTCATCCTTGGCCTTAGTAGTTGGTGAGTAAATGTGAACAACTGTTGTTTTAACTGGTCTTTCTTGTTGGCACATAGATATCATACTATCACTGACAGTGTTGTACTTGAGGATAGATCTTGAAATTATTATTATTATTTCTGACTATGCATGCAACACCATTTCCTTTCTTCTTGTCATTCCTAGCATGACAGATCCTATGATTATTCAGTTCAAAAGACTATCAGTCCATTTCAGCTTCCTAACGCCTAGGACATCAATTTTGTGTATTTCATTTCATTTTTGATGGTTTCTAGTTTTCCTAGATTCACATTTCACGCATTCCATGTTTCAGTTATCAATAAATGTTTCCAGCTCAATGATTTCTTTCCATTTTGAATTGTGTCACATGAGTGATCAAGGTCCTGAAAACTTCACTCCATCCACATCATGAAAGCTGATTCTACTTTAAGAAAGGAGTTCTTCTCCAGTCATCTTTTGAGTGACTTCTAACAGGAGAGGGTTCATCTTCTCATACTGTATCAGAAAAATTTCCACTCCTAGTCATGAGGTTTTTACCAGCTAATTCTTTTCAGAAGTAGACTACTAGGTCTTTCCTCCTAGTCTGTCTCAGTCTAGAAGCTCATGGAAAACCTATCCATCATGGGTGACTCTGCTGGTATTTCAGTACTGGTGGCATAGCTCCCAGCATTTCAGCAACACACAAGTCCCCACAATATGGCAAACTGACAGATGCATGAGAGTCTTGTAATGTATTTATGCTAATTTCTTAATTATCATAGGTAAGTAACATTTTCAAATGTTCACAACATAGCAAAAACAAAGAACTATACAAGTAAACCAAGAAATGTTTCTCTCTTTCTCACAAACACCCGTACATACACTTTCCTACTATTTATTCAGAATTAATACTCTAAGCTTGAGAAGAAAGTGAGCTAGAGTTGTCTAAACAATTTTATGCAAGTTTGGTGGATGACAGTAATGATGCAGTAAAGGAAATAAAATCAAGATTGACAGAAAAACAAAATGAAATAAAAATAGTTTTGTTATGAATTCTATCTTGTATTTTTTTTGTGGATGAATAGTGTTTGGAATTAATTAAAGGAATCTTTTAAACAAACAGATTTTAAGCATGGCTGATTGACTCCCTTCTGTAGATTTTGTTTGGTTATTTAACAATAGACTGAGTTGTAGTGACGTCAAGATAACACATGAGAATACACTAATTTCCTTCTTTATATATTCAAATTGTGTAAGATTGCTACCTAACCAAAATGAAACCAGGTGCTGTCAAGTCAGCTCCGACTCAAGGCAACCCTAGAGTTTAGAGTAGAACTGCCCCACAGAGTTTCCAAGGAGTGCCTGATGGATTTGAGCTGCTGACCTTTTGGCAAAGCACTTAACCCACTATGCCACCAGGGTTTAATTTTACTACCTAGCATCTGATAAAATGCGTGTACAAATAGTGTAATTTGAACCAGTTTCTCCAGTGTCTTTGAAACCTACAGCAAAGGATCACGTGAGAGTCACATTTAATGACAGAATAGGTTTATGCCTTCTCATATAGTTCATTAAATTCTCTTTGACAGTATGTATGTGAATATCCACAGACTCTAAAGTTAAAGGTAAACTAGAAGAGACAGAAGTAACAAACTTTCAGGACCTACATTTATTTTTCTCATCAAGCATCCGTAGTACTTAAGAATTTAGAGCAAAACTACTAAAAGTCCCCTTATTTTTTTCAGAACTGAAATTCCTATGTCATCAGCTCACCTATGTATTCATCTATCTGTATCATAGTTATCCAGGTAAAAAATGTTTAAAATGCAAACAAAAATAACTTTAGCATGTATCAAACAGATAAGGTACAAATCAAATTGAAATGAGCAATTTCTCAAGAGAAAAATGTAATTATTGTAAATTCACTGTGGCACTTAAATTCATTCATTATTTTGCTTTTTATGTTTTTTAACTACATTTTAAATGAATAATGTTAAGAATTTATATTACATGTAGTATAAATTTCATAATTTATGTAAATTATATTATATATATAACATATGTGTATAAATTATATTACATGTATATAAAGAGAGAGACAATACTAAATTGTCTTTAGTGCTTGCAGTATATCCTCAACAAAGAAATAAAATATTTAGAAACCTGAAGTATAAATTTCTAGCCACACAAAAATAAATAAAAAAGGCAATTATACAAACATGAATGAAAGAGAAAAAGAAAAGAACCGGTAGCCTAAGGCTTAAGAAAACATGGATTTTAACGAAAGTAGAAATTCTGACTTATAATCTTAACATCATACTACACTACCAAATTTTATTTATAATCTGAACTTCTAATTTGTTAAGAAAAATCAAGCAAGTAACCAACTGTTTAAAATAATTTGATTAGAGCCTTTCAGGGAACCTTAGAAGAATATGTAAGACTTGACTGACTTTACAGGCTTGACTTTGTTCATAATCATTCACTTAAAAAATTAGCAGAATTTTTTTTGGAGAAAGAATTATTGAAAACTCTCTTGTATGGCAAATTTTCACTGGATTAAAATGGTATCATTTATTTTCCTATGGAAAATATGGAACAGATCCATATTTATGCGTATTCCTAAGAAAGGGGATCCAACCAAATGCAGAAATTATCAAACAATATCATTTATATCACATGAGGATAAATTTTGCTAAAGATCATTCAAAAGTGGGTACAGCAGTATGTTGAAAGGGATCTGCCAAACATTAAACCTAGATTCAGAAGAAGACAGACACCAAGAATATCATTGCTCATGTCAGATGGACCTTGGCCAGAAGCAGAGGACATCAGCAGAATGTCTACTTGTGTTTTATGGACTATGCAAAGGCTGTGTGGATTGTAACAAATTATGGATAACACTGCAAAGAGTAGAATTCCAGAACACTTAATTGTGCCCATACGGAATCTGTATACAAATCAGGAGCAGTCATTTGAAAAGAGCAAGAGGGTGGTTTAAAGTCAGGCAAGGTGTATGTCAGGGTTGTATCCTTTCTCCATACCTATTCAATTTGTATGCTCAGCAAATAATCTGAGAAGCTAGACTGTATTAAGAAGAATGTGGCATCAGGGTTGGAGGAAAATTTATTACAAACCCACTTTACACAGATGATATAACATTTCATGCTGAAAGTAAAGAAGCCTTGGAACACTTACTGATGAAAATCAAGGACCACAGCCTTCAATATGGATTACACCCCAATATCTGGAAAACAAAAATCCTCACAACTGGACCAACAAGCAACATGATACATGGAGAAAAGATTGAGGTTGTCAAGGATTTCATTTTACTCAGATTCACAATCAACACCCATGAAGAAGCAGTCAGAAAATCAAAAGACATATTGCACTGGGCAAATCTGCCGCACAAGACCTCTTTAAAGTATTGCAAAGCAAAAGATTGTCACCTTGAAAACTAAGATAGGCTTGCTCCCAACCATAATATTTTCAATTCACATCACATGCATGTAGAAGATGGATGATGAAATAAGTAATACAGAAGGGAAATTGATGCATTTTAATTGTGGTGTTGGAGAAGAATACTGAAAATATCATGGACTGCCCAAAGAATGAATACATCTGTCTTAGGAGAAGTGCAACTAAAGTACTTCTTAGAAGCTAGGATTGTGATGCGACATCTCACACTTCAGACATGCTGTCAGGAAGGATCAACCCCTGAAGAAGGACATCATGCTGGGTAAAGCAGAGGGTCAGTGAAAAAGAGAAAGACCCTCAACAAGATGTATCCACACGATGGCTACCACAACAGGCTCAGGTGTACCAACAATTGCAGACGTGCTGCAGGACTAGGCAGACTTTCATTCTGTTGTACATAGATAGGGTTGCTCTGAGTTGGAACTGACATGACAGCACCTAACAACAAGTTCAGTCACGTTTAGGTTGAAGGTTTTGCTTCATCAGAGTGCATAGGGAAAATGAATGGAATGACTACAATGTAAACATCTTGCACTTGCAACTCCTTCCTGTGATGGTACAGTTGATTCATCTAAAACAGATATCTCTACTTGGGCTTGCACTATATTCTTTAAGTAAATGTCTCTGTTATCCAGCAGTTACACACATTTTAAACCTAAACGCTGAAGGGCTTGGATGCATGAGTATAGCTAGATATGTATATATACATATATTTAAATACACTTGTGATGAATAGCTAGAATCCATAACAATTGTCCTGTGAAAGAGAATGTCTCAAGAGAGAGAAACTACTTATGTGGTTGTGAAGCTGTAGAATACATATAGAAGGTCTGACAACTAAGTCCATGAACTCGGTTGTTCTAAGTACTACATACCTTATTGATGAATGTCACTACAGACACCTTCAAAGTACTTTCCTTGGAAAGCTATACACCAATGCCAGCACCTAGTCCTCCCTTCAAAGCAAGTTTGGAGATCTCTCTGGAATGGCTATCGCACCTGGTAGCAAGTTTGCAAACTTAAAAGTACATTTGTTTGTGAGAGATTTTTTAGCCAGTAAGCAACTGAATCTGAGTATCCCCACCCCCACTTACCTGATCTAGCCCCTCAGTGACATTTTTCTTTACCCAAAGATAAATGAAATATTGAAACGAAGACATTTTGATGACATTCAAGACATCAAGGGTAATATGACAACAGCTTTGATGGCCACTCCAGAAAAAGAGTTCCAAAATTGCTTTGCAGGGTGGACTAGGCACTGGTGTTGGTGCACGGCTTCCCAAGAGGAGTACTTCAAAGGTGACCATAGCTATATTCAGTAATCAGTTATGTAGCACTTTTTCTAGGGTGAATTTGCAAACTTAACTGGCTGTCCTCATATATATTAAAAAAATAATAATTCTTTCTTACACCTTCAGAAACTGGTGCAATAACAGAATTAGAAAAAAGTACAAAAAACTCCTTTGCAACACTTTATTGTTTAAAAAATCACAAAACGCTATTAAATGTTATCAACAAACTCATACCTGTCAACAATTACACTGAATCTATTAGACTTAAATACACTCATAAAGAGACAGAAAATGATAGAATGGATAAGAAAAGGCAACTATTAATATGCTGTCTTCAAGAGGGAAGCCTTAGAAAGACATAAATTTATTAAAAATCAAAGGATGAAATAACGTAGCAGGCAATCAGCAACTGAAAGAGAACAGGAGTGGCAATACTACTCTTCAATAAAATAGACTTTCAAACAAAAATCCACCATAAATGATAATGAAGACATTAAGGGACATTCCACTCTGAGGATGTAACTATAATAAATATCTATATACCTAATGACAGGACTCCAAAATACATGTAACAATCTCTGGTAAAAAAGAGAAATTTACAGTTCTACAATATTAGTAGGGAATTTTAACACACCACTCTTGGTAAAGGAGAGAACATTTAGAAAGAGCTTAAAAAATGAAGGTCTTAAGTCCATAATCAATTAATTTAATTTCGTAGATATTTATGGAATATTCCATCTATCGTTAGTAAAGCACACATTCTTTTTCAATGCACATGGAATGCTTTCCAGAATAGATCATACCTTGGGCAGAAAGCCACCCTCACAAAATCTAAAACATTTCAGATTACGCAAAGCATCTTCTCTGATCACAATGCTATAAAAGTAGAAATCAGTAACACAAAAAGCAAGCTGAAAAACTCAAATACATGGAAACTGAGTAACATCATGCTTAGAAACTACTGGGTAATAGAACAAAGATGGGATAAAAAAAATTCACAGACTCAAACAAGAATGAAAACACATCATGTCCAAACCTTTGGGATACAGCAAAGGTAGTGCTCAGGGATCATTTATAACAATATATTCATCAAAAAAGAAGCAAGGGACAAAATCAAAACATGGAAATAACAGTTACCAGAAAAACAGAAATAACAAAGATCAGGTCAGAAATACATGAAATCCAAAGCCAGCCAAGTGCTGTCAAGTCGAACTGAAAGTTCTTTGAAAGGAGCCACAAAAAAGAAAAAAAGAAAAAAATCAACAAAGCATTGACCAATCTGACAAAATAAAAATAAAAGAGGGCATTAATAAACTGAATACAAAACAAAATCAGGGTCAAAAGAGATCCAACTGAAATAATAAGAATCATAACACACTGCTAAGAGAAAAAACTATAATCCAACAAGTTTGAACACCTAGAGAAAATAACACCAATTCCTAGAAAAAATGCTACCTGCCTAAACTAACACAAACTGAAGTTAAAAATCTGAACAGATTTCTAACGAGAGAATATCTGGAAAGGTTAAAAAAAAAATTCTCCAAAACAACACTAAAAACTCTGCCCAAGATGGCTTTTCTTGAAAATTCTACCAAACATTCAGAGAAGATCTTGTATCAGTACTACTCAAACTATTTCTCAACATAGAAAAAGAAACAATACTTCTGAATTCAGTCAATGAAGCCAGCATAACCCTGATACCAAAGTCAAGCACAGTCATGACGAAAAAAGAAAATTATGGACCATTACCACTTGCAAACATTCAACAAAATTCTAGCCAATAGAATTCAGCATTATATGAAAAGAACACACCACAGCTAAGTAGAATTTATACCAGATATGCAAGGATGGTTCAACCCTAGAAAACCAATCAATATAATCCATCACATAAATACAAGAATCATACAATCATCTCAACTGACACAGAAAAGGCATTTGATAAAGTCTAACATCCATTCCTGATAAAAATTCTCAATAAAGTAGAAATAGAAGGAAATTTTCTCAACATAATAAAGTGCACTTATACAAAATCAACAGTCAATATTATTCTTAATAGAGAGTGGCTGAAAATACTCTCCTTGTGAAGAGAAAGAAGACAAAGATGTCTTCTATCACTGCTCCTGTTTAATATTGTTCTAGAAATCCTAGCCAGAGGAGTAAGGCAAGAAAAAGAAATAACGGCCTCCAAAACGGTAAGGAAGAAGTAAAACTGTCCTTATTTGTGGACATGATTGTCTTTAGAGAGAACCTAAATGACTCCACAAGAATACTACTGGAACTAACAAATTCAACAGAGTAGCAGGATATAAAATAAACGTATAAAAATTATATTCTTATATGTCAATAAAGCCAAACCAAAAGAGATCTATGAAAATGAAATCAGGAAAGCAATTCCATTTATAATAGTCCCTAAAAACAAAAAACTTGGGAATAAATCTAAGCAGGGTCACCAAGTACATTCACAAAGAAAACAACAAAACACTCCTGCAAGAAACCAAACTAGGCCCAAGTAAATGGGAAAAAAAAAAAACAAAACAAAACTATCATGTACATATATAGTTACACAGAACATTTTGAAAATGTCAATTCTACCCAAAGCAGTTTATGAATACCGTGCAAAACCAATTCAAATATGAATGGCATTCTTGAAAGAGAAGGAAAAAGTAATAATTAACTGTACATAGAAAAGGAAGAGGCCCTGAGAAACTAAAGCATTGTTGAGGAAAAAGACTAAAGTAGAAGGATTTTTACTGTATGACCTCAGAACTTACCATACAGATGACAGTCAAAACAGCCTGCTACTGGTACAATGACAAACATACTGACCTATGGAACAGAATCAAAAACATGTCTGTAAATCTACCCACCTATTGTCAACAGATCTTAAACAAAGGATGAAATTCCATTAAATAGGGAAAAGACTATCATTTTAACAAAATGGCACTGCTAAAATTGTACGTACCTGTTAAAAAGTGAAGCAGGATCCATACCTCATATTATACAAAAAAAAAAAAAAAAAAAAAACCAAAACCTAATTCATAATGGATTAAAGGCCTAAATATAAAATACAAAACTATAAAGATTATAGAAGAAAAAAATAGGGTCAACACTAGAGGCCCAAATATATAGCATAAATAGCATACGAACCATGAAGAACAATACACAAAAACCAACAGATAAGCTGGATAACTGGGATCTTCTAAAAATTAAATATTTATGCTCATCAAAAGACCACCAAAAGAGTAAAAAGAGAACCCATAGCCTGATAAAAAAAAAAAAAATCAGCTATGACAAATTTGACAAAGGTCTAATGTCTAAAGTCTAAGGGAAAATCCAACAGCTCTACAACAAAAAGACAAATAGGCCCAAATCAATTAAAAACGGGCAAAGTATATGAACAGACTTCACCAAAGGATATATTGAAGGGTCTATCAGACACATGAGGAAATGCTGGAGATCAGTGGCCATTACAGAAATGTTAACGAAAAGCACAATGAGATAACACTTCATCTCAACATTACTGGCACTAATCCAAATGAAAAGAAAAAAAAAACATTGGAAAGGTTACACGTGGTCTGTAACTCCTATACAAAGCTTGTGGAAAAGTAAAATGATGCAACCCTTTTGGAAAATGGTATGACGCATCCTTAAAAAGCTGGAAACAGAAATATCATATGATTCAGCAATCCTACTCCAAGAAATATGTCCTAGAGAAATAAAAGCCATCACAGGAAGGAACATATGCCCACCCATGTTCACTGTGGCATTGTTCACAATAGCAAAAAAAGATGGAAACAACCTGAGTGACCAACAACAGATGAATGGACAAACAAACAGTAACACATACATGCAGTGGAACACCCAGCAGCAATAAAGAACCACGAGGAATCTGTGAACTATCTTACAACACGGAGGAATCTGGAGGGTATTATACTGAGTGAAATAAGTCAATTACAAAAGGCCAAATACTGCGTGAGAATACTGCTATAAAAACTCATGGAAAGGTTTTTACACAGAGAAAGAAATAATCTTTGAAGGTTACAAGGCAGAGGAGGGGCAGGGAAGGAAAAACACTAGACAATAGTTAAGTGGCAGCTTTGATGAAGAGTAAGATAATACACAATACTGGGGAAGAAGGCACAGCTCGACAGTAGGAGATCATGTAAGCTTCATAAACCCACTGCCACAAGTTGGTTCTGACTCATAGCAACTCTATAGACAGAGGAGAACTGCCCTATTGAGTTTCCAAGGAATGTCCGGTGGATTTGAACTGCTGAGCTTTGGGTTAACAGCTGTAACTCTTAACCACTACATCACAGTTTTCATAAGCTTCATAGGCACAGCCAAACTTTCAGAGGGGCAGAAATACTGGGCTGAGGGATGGGACCACGGTCCTAGGGAAATCTAGCTCAACAGGCACAGCATAGTTTATAAAGAAAATGTTCTACATCCTGCTTTAGTGAATACTGTCTGGGGTCAAAAGTCTGTTAGTGGCCATCTAAGATACTCCACTTTTTCCACCCTGTCTAGAGAAAAGCAGAAAGAAAGCAAAAGATACAAAGGGAAGATTAGTCAAAGGACTAACGGGCCCCAAGTACCACAACCTCCACCACGCTGAGTCCACCAGAACTAGGTGGTGCTTGGCTGCTACCACAGATGGCTCTGACAGGGATTGAAATTGATGGTCCTGGACAGGCCTGAAGAGAAATGTGGAACAAAATTCTAACTCACAAATAAAAGAACCTTCTAACAGTGTCATGGATTGAATTGTGTCCCCCCCAATAATATGTGTAGCTGTGTGGCGGGGCCATCATTCCCAGTATTTTTGACTGTCCTCCACTTTGTGGTTTTCCTGTGCTATATGTTAAAGGATTAGGGTGGGACTGTAAATCCCTTCATAACATCACCTCCTTGCTCCACTGTAAAGGGAGTTTCCCTGGAGTAGAGCCTGCCCCACCCTTAATCCTCTCAGCCTGCAAGAGATAAAAGGAAAAGGAAGCAGGCTGAGAATTGGGAACCTCACACCATCAAGCAAGCAGCACCAGGAGAAGAGTGCATCCTTCAGACCTGAGGTTCCTGCGCCAAGACACTTCCTGGACAAAGACTGATGCTATACCAGACTTTCCTCCAGAGCCGATAGAGGGAAAGCCTTCCCCTGGAGCAGACATTCTGAATTTAAACTTGTAGTCTACTGGACTATACAAAAATAAACCTTTCTTTGTTAAAGCCATCCACTCTGTGGTATTTCTGTTAGAGCAACAGCAGCTGACTAAAACAAACAAACTGGAGAAATCCTGAGAGTACAGCCCCCAGACATACTTTTAACTCAGTCTTGAAGCGACTCATAAGGTTCATTCTTCAGCCACAGTTTAGACAGGCCCATAATACAAAGTGAGACTAAAGGTATACTCCAGATCAGGGGCACGGACAAGAAGGCAGGAGGGAACAGGAAACTGGTAATGGTGAACCCAAGGCTGAGAAGGGGTGAGTGCTGACACTTCATCATCTTCATAATCAGTGTGACAATGGACACATTGTTTAATGAGAAACTAACTGGCTCTGTGAAACTACATCTAAAATACAATTAAAAAAGTTAAAAAGAAGAAACACATTGATAAGTTACTTTTTGTCCTAGTTAAGAATTTGGCCCAGTATCTTACTATTTTCAGTAGTCTTGTCTTGAGGACGTCTTTTACCCTTTAAGACAGATACTTTTCTTTCCCTATATCCATTTGTGCTGTTAGACAAAATTATTCAGTATTAGGATTTTTTTTCGGGGTCTCCAAACAAAAAGTCTTTTTTTATTTATACTTCCTGCAGAATTCTTAGTCTCCAAAGTACTTTTGATAAGCAACACCTTATAAACATAATGCTCCAATCTTTGCAAAGAGACAGTAAACATGTTCATAATTGAAAGATGAAGCTGTGTCATGGCCCAGCATTTCCAGGGATCAGTAAGGTCACATTGAACAATTAAATAGCCAAACGTAGTTCAACAAATAGAAGCTCAAACAAACATTAATGTTAATGATCTATAAGGAAACTCAAGTAACAACCAATCATCACAGGGCACATCATTTTGGAATAGGAGCAGTCTGAGAGATGCTGACACAGAGAACTTCAGGGATCATTGTTTTGAATATATGTTTGAGCGGTTTTTTCAGTTTTTTATTGAATTGTTCAATGTTTTTGATATCTTCTAATATTTTCACTTGCATTCTTCCCCCCACCCCTTTTTTTCCCATATTTACTTACCAGGAGGATGTCTCTTTCAATCTCATTATTTCAATCCCATGCAGTCCTGATCATTTTTAAGGCTCAAGAGCTGCACTTGGTACTAGACAATGAACATCACTCTGTGGATTTTCCCAGGTATATTAAACTTGATACATCTAAAAGACACTGTATCATCTGATTTCTTCTTCTCAAATCTCCTCCTAATATTCCCAGTTCCATATGTTTCTGACCAATACCATTTTCCTCCCTTCCTAAAGAACTTTTATTAAATTTCTTGATGGGTTGAGCTTTCAGAGGAGCACTGGTGGCATAATTGTTAAACATTCAACTGGAATTCTCAGTGCTAACCGAAATGCAAAATCAGTGAAGTGTATATATACACATATTTATGTATACAAGGACTGACAATCAGGTTCACCAACTTATCCTAGAAAAATCACTACACATCACACTGCTGAATATCACTATGTTCACCTTGAAAGTACTCCCCTTGGGAAGCTGTGCACCAATGCCAGTGCCTAGTCCACCCTTCAAAGCTATTTTGGAACTCTTTTTCTGGAATGGCTATCAGAGCTGCCGTTGTATTAGCCTTGAAGTCCTGAATGTCATCAAAATGTCTTCGTTTCAATATTTTCTTTATCTTTGGGTAAAGAAAAATGTCATTGGGGGCCAGATCAGGTGAGTAGGGAGGGTGATCCAATACAGTTAATTGTTTATTGGCTAAAACTCCCTCACAGACAACTAGGCAATTAAGTTTCTGAACTTGCCACTGGGCCACCATGCATAACAGCCACTCCAGAAAGACTTTCAGAATTGCTTTGAAGGGTGAACTAGGTACTGACATTGGTGCATAGCTTCCCAAGGGAAGTACTTTGAATGTGACCATAGCGATACTCAGCAATGAGGTATGTAGCGCTTACAACAATTAAGTTTGCAGACTCAATTGTCAGACTGTGTGTGTGTGTGTGTGTGTGCGCGCACACACACTCACACGCGCGCGCGTGCATGCGGAGGAAGAGAAAGAGAGGGAGAGAGGGATATATCACATGGAAATGGCTCATGTAGTTGTAGAGGCTGGCAAGTCCCAAGTCCCAAGTTCCTGGGTGTCTATTTCTCCTTTTGGGTGGTATTTTTGTAGGACATTAACTTCCAGATTTTTTTATTCAGTACTTGAAATATTGCACTTGACTCTCTTATCACCTGTATTATGATCTCTGATCACTGAAATTCTTACGTTTTTCTTTCATAGGTAAGGTGTATTTATTCCAACCCATACATCCTCTTCTAGCTCCTTTTAAGATTTTCTTTTTGCCTTTCTACAGTTTGAATATAATGTGCATGTGCACAGGTTTGTTTGCTTGTTTTTTGTTTTTATCCTTTTTGGTGTTTTCTGAGCTTTCTGCATCTGTGGTCTTCACCAGATGCTGCTATAACAGAAATACTACAAGAGAACTGCCCTATATAATTTCCAAGGGGCACTTGGTAGATTCTAACTGCTGGACTGTTGGTTAGCCATTGTAGCACTGAATCAGTTCACTATCAGCATTTCTGGTTTCAACAAGAGAAATTTGTTTTTGCATAGTCAAATAAGCTAAAACCCAGTGCTGTTGAGTTGCTGCCGACTCATAGTGACCCTATAGGACAGAGCAGAACTGATCCATAAAGTTTTCACTAAGCCACCAGGGATTCCAAGAAGTCCAAATTGAGGGTGCCAGCTCTAAGGGAATGCTTTCTCTCTGTGACAGCTCTGGAGGAATGTTCTTGTCATCAATCCTCCTCTGCTTCTCTGTGCATGAACTTTGGGTCCCTAGGATGCATTCTGCCCCTGGCACTGCTTTCTTGATAGTGAGGTCCCATGTCTCTCTGATCCCTTCTGTATTTTGTATCTCAAAGAGACTGGCTAAAAACACTATCTAATCTTGTAGATCTCATCAATATAAATGCCACTAATCCATCTCACTTCATCATAGTGACAGGATTCATAACACATAGGGAAATCATACAAAATGACAGACAACTACACAACACTGGAAGACTCAGTTAAAGTGACAGATACAGGGCCAGTGTAACAATTCAATCCATAACACCAAGCCAAGTGCCAATGAGTGGAATCCATGATGGTATCTCATTAAATTCTGAAAATTATTGGCCATTATCATTTCAAATATCTCTATGTGATTCTCACTTTTCTTTCTGACTCCCATTTTGCTTTTTGAAATTGTGCCATAGGTTTTGAAGCTTCTGTATTTTGTTTTTCTGTGTATTTCAATGTGACACATTTCTCTTGCTCTGTGTTCAAGCCTCCTGATTCTGTCTTGTCCATGTTCAGTCTACTGTTGAGCTCATCAATGCCACCTTCACAGAAGAAATACATATCACATTGACACTAATCAAAATAAAGCAGAAGAAGCTTCAATAACTTCAGATATATGCAGACTTTTGAACAAGATAATTATTAGGGATATAAATGAAAATTACATAATGACAAATGGGTCAATTTTCTAAGAAGGTATAACAATTCTAAATGTGTATGCATCTTAAAAGAGAAAATCAAAATGCATGAGACAAGGAAGAGTAAGAACAAAAAGGAGAAATAGACAAATTTAACAATTATAGTTGAAGACATCGATGCCCCATTGATGAGGAAATCACAAACCATTTGGGCAGAAAATCAGCAAAGGTAAAGATGCTCTAAACAACACTCTCAATCAGCTTGACTTGACTAGCATGGGATTTCTTGATCGGTTTTATGTCATACATCATGCTGGTAGTCTAATGAAGTCTAGGGACCACTTCTCAGAATCAAGTTTTAAACATATATAATAAGTACACAAAATTAAAATAAATATTAGTTATATGGAAATACAGTTGTAAATGAGATTCTTCATTAAAACATTAAATAACTATATACAGTAATGAGTCCACTAATTATAATAATTGAAAAATTATATTTTGAGTTCTTTCCAACGACTTTAATAAAGGTGAACAACTCATATATAAGTTACAAACAACTCTAATTACCTTGTGACAGGACTTCGGAGCTTTAAAAGAGCCAGTAATTAAACTAGCAGACACTCCCAACCTACTTTGGCATTTCAAAATGAAACAAAACAAGAAGCTAGAATATAGTAAGCAAACACAAAATAAGTTCAATAACTTCCTGATGGCTTGAATTAAACAGTCACATCAAACCACTTAAACAGGCAGACCATGTTGGCTTTAGTAAGCTCCCAAACTCAAGACTTCAGAAATTTTCCAGATGAAGAGAACCTCCACCTCCACGTATATCATTTATATGTATATCATCTATATGTATATCATCTATATGTATATCATCTATATGTATATCATCTATATGTATATCATCTATATGTATATCATCTATATGTATATCGTCTATATCTATATCATCTATATCTATGTCTATGTCTATATCTATATCTATATCTATCCATATATATTACAAATCTTTCCTTGTACCTACAAGTGTTACTGGTTTTGCTTCCCTAGAAAACCTAGTCTAAGACACACACTTTAGTCCTTAGAGTGACATATTTACTTTTTAACACTCTAAGGAGGTCTTTTGCAACCAGTTTGACCAAAGCAACACATCATTTGATTTCTTGACTGGGCTTCCATGGGTGTTGACTGTGGATTCAAGTAAGATGAAATCTTTGATGACATCAATATTTTTTCCATTTATTATGTTGTTTTTTTAATTGGTTAATTTGCGAGGATTTTTTTCCTTGATGTTTAATCCGTACTGAAGTGTTCTTTGACCCTCATCACTTAGTGCTTCAAGTCCTCTTCAGTTTCAACAAGCAAGGTTGTGTCATCTGCACACACACACACACACACACACACACACACACCACACACACACACAATTGCTGTGGAGTTGATTTTGATTCTGACTCATAGTGATCCTAAAGGACAGAGTAGAAATGGCTATGGAGTTTTCATGGAGCACCTGGTTCATTTGTACTACTGACTTTTTGGTTAGCAGACATAGCTCTAAACCACTATGCCACCAGGGTTTCCCCTCTGCATACATCAAGTGCTTAATGATTCTTCCTCCTATCCTGATGACGCATTCTGCTCCATGTAGTTCAGCTTCATGTATTACGTGCTCAAGATGCAGATAGAAAAGTTTAGTGAAAGGGTACAATTCCAATGCACACCTTTCTTGATTTTAAACCAAGCAGCATCCCCTTGTTCTGTTTGAATAAATACACCTTGGTCTATGTACTGGTTCCACATTTAAGTGGCTGAAATCCCCATTCTTTGCAATGTCATCCATTATTTCTTATTACTGACACTGTCAAACATGTTTGCATAGTAAATAAAACACAGGTTAACATCTTTCCGGGATTCTCTGCCTTCAGCCAAGATCCATCCAGACATCAGTAATGAGATCTGTCATTCCACATCCTTTTCTGAATCCAGCTAGAATTTCTGACAGTTTGTTATTGCAGTAATGCTGCAGTCATTTTTTTAATTTTCTCCAGCAAAACTGTACTTGTATGTGATATTAATGATTTTTTTTGATAACTTACACATTCTGTTGGAGTACCTTTTTTTGAAGTACACACAAATATGGATCTCTTCCAGTCAGTTGACCAGGTGACTGTCTTCCAAAATTCTTGATATAGCCCAGTGAGCAATTACAGTGCTGCATAAGTTTGTTCAAACATCTCAATTCATGTTCTGTCAACTCACAGAGCCTTGTTTTGTTGTCACTGCCTTTAATGTAGCTTGGACATTTTCCTTCAAATATCATTAGTTCTTGATGATTTGCTACCTCCTGAAATGGTTGAACACCAACTAATTCCTTTGGTACAATGACTCTGTATTCCTGTCATCTCCTTTTGATGCTTTTGGCATCATTCAATATTTTGCCCTTAGAATCCTTCAGACTTGAAACTCAGGGCTTTCATATTTTCCAGCTTGATAAATGTCAACAGTGTTCTTCTCTTTTGATACCCTAACTTTAGGTCTACTGCACATTTCATTATGAGTTTTTTTTTTTTCTTCTTCAGCCACCCTTCTGTATCTTCTATTCAGCTCTTTCACGTCATCGTTTATTCCCTTCACTTCAGCTGCTCTGTTCAAGAAAAGGTTTCAGAGTATCTTCTGACATTTATTTTGCTCTTTTGTTTTGTTCTTGCTTTTCAAAGACATTTTGCTGTCTACATGTACGATATCCTTGATCCCATTCCACAGCTTGTTTGGTCTTTTGTGTTCAATGTGTCAGATCTGTTTTTGAGACGATTCCCAAATGCAGGTGGGATATACTCAAGGTCATATTTTGGCTCACATGGATTTGTTTTAATTTTCTTTCATTTACACTTGAACTTGTATATGAGCAAGTTATGAGCTGTTCTACAGCTGGCCCCTGCCTTTGCTCTGACTGATGGTATTTAGCTTTCCAATCATCGATTTCCGTGGCAGTAGTTGACTTGACACCTGTGTTTTCCATCCAGTGAGTTTCACGTATTTGTTGCTATTTATGTTGTTGAAAAGAAAATGAAGAAGCCACTTGTCTTGCAAAATTCTATCATTTGATCTCTAGCATCATTTCTGTCACCAAGACCCAATTTTTCAACTACTGGTCCTTCTTTGTTTCCAGCTTTTGCATTCCAATCACCAACACCTATCAATGTATGTTGATTGCATGCTTGGTCAATGTCAGACTGAAGGAGTTGGTAGAAAATCTTTAGTTTTCTCATCTTTGACATCAGTAGTCAGTGAAAAGAGAATGAAAAAAATTGTTTCTAAATAAATTCTGATTTGAATTCATTGTTGTTGTGCTTGTTAGTTTCCATTAAGCAAGCTTTGACTCACTGCAATTAGTCATGCCATCTTCAAAATAGTTCACTGTTGTGGCTATTTTGTTAATCTATTTCTTCTTTTTTGTTGGAAATTGTCTTTACCAAACATGATATTTTTCTCTAATGATTGGTCTTTCCTGATTACGTATTAAAGGGAAGTGAGTCAGTTTCCCCACCTTCACTTTTTAGGAACATTCAGGTTGTACTTGTAAGATAACTGCCCTACCAACACAAATGCCATCCATCCTTGCTCACTGACATCACAGAAGCAGGATACACAGTACACAGGAACATCACACAACACAAGAAGGATGAGACATGCATGGAGCAGAGAAGAATAGTGTGCTGCCAGAGCAGTGGAAGCTGCATATAGGTGGACGTGTAAATTTATATGGGAATGTACATTTTCACTCAGTCATAATAAAAAAAAAAAAAAGAATACTAGCCTTACCACCACACACATTTTTGGGAGCTCTTCTGAGTTCACGCTGTTGTTAAAGACTAAGGTATATTCCTTTTTCACTGATCTTTAAAAAATCTTTAATATGATGGTTATTGATATAACTTCTTACGGGCTTTATCAGTGTACTTAAAGATTTTTCATTGGAATCTTCTATTTGCCACTGTCAACACTCGTATATCTGCGTTTAAAATATTATACAAAGATTGTCAGTTAAGTTTGTGAACTCATCCTAGAAAAAGTGCTATTTACCTCATTGCTGAGTATCACTACAGTCACCTTCATAGTACTCCCCTTGGGAAGCTATGGATCGATGCCAGCATCTAGTCCACCCTTAAAGCAATTTCTGAATTCTTTCTGCAATGACCATCAGAGCTGTTGTCATATAACTCTTGATGTCCTGAATGTCATCAAAATATCCTTCTTTCAATATTTCCTTTATCTTTGGGTAAAGAAAAAACTCACTGGGCCAGATCAGGTAAGCAGGTAGTATGTTCTGATACAGTTGTTTACTATCTAAAATTTCCCTCACAGAACTGTATAGTTAAGTTAGTGAATTCACCAGTGTGCCACTGGGTGCAATGGCAATTCCAGAAAGACTTCAAAAATTGCTTTGAAGCATGGACTAGGTGCTAGCATTGGTCCATAGCTTCCCAAGGGCATACTACAAAAGTGACTGTAGTGATATTCAGCAGTGAGCTATGCAGTGCTTAGAACAATTAGGTTTGCAGACCTAATTGTTGGACCTCATAGTAGTGTACACATACAGATGGGGTTACTTTTTTCAGGTCACTAATATATTATGCATGACTAAATCTTTGGTATAATGAAAGTGTGATTTTACCCTGTAGTGTACACCTAAGGTTTATTTTATTAATTTGTTTATTTTTAATACAAGTTAGTTTATAGAAGAATAAGAATGTCAGCTTGAAAAATATTCCTGAGGAAAAAATAATGATTCATTAGTCTCCTGTGGTTAAGTTAACCTGTATTACATTAAAAGTGCTAAATTTGAGATTTTTCAGTCATGGAAAGAAAATATGGTCTTTGTAATGTTCTTGATAAAATATTTAATCATAAGAACATTAGTTTCTTTAAAGGTTTATCTCCAGTGGCTGTAACTATTTCGCTATATTACACTCTGTGCATTTAGAAATTTGAGGGATGAAAGGTGCTTTTCAAATATAAAATGCTATTATGTAATGCTGAATCACTTTTATTAAAACTAAATATAAGTGATTCTTTTGGCCTGTTATTCGTTAATTGATGATGAAAATCCATTCTATGTAGATAGAATTTATTTTAATAAAAATACATTTAAAGATATTTTTTCAACTGCTATTTGTTCAAAGATCAAGTTAAATTTGAATTAGAAAAGCACAGCATTTAACACCTCTTAACCCCTTCTCTAGAAATGGAATAAAAAGTATTTCATTCTTCTCACATGCTGAAACAAGTTATCTTTACTTTTGTAAATGTAAATCGTGTTCACATGACCTCATATATATAATTTTGATAAAAAATGGTATCTACAGGAGGCTTCCAAATAAGCACGCTATTTTCAGACCAAGTATTTTCTCACTTAAGTTTCTCATTGGTATTTTCTATCCAGAATAAGAAATCTTTGTGAAAAATATAGTTAGGAATTGAATGGAACCATTTTAAGCACAAAATACTAAAAAATAAATAAATGTATTGATATGATATAGATACAGATATCAATACAGAAGTATGCATGGAAACAAGCTCAAGTGTCTCATTAGAAATTTGGAAGCATTTTATCTGAAAAACTTGTACAAATTCACTATGTCTTATCTTCCTTTCTATTTGATTTTGCATTTTTTATTGCAAATATATAACAGGAGAATGCAATACTTTGCAGTGAGTCACAAAATACTATAATTTTCAGAGTGTAGCACTGCCGAACAGGGGTGGGAAACACTGCTTTCAGCAGCAACACCTTGTCCCCTAGTTCCAGGGCCAGTGACTGCCTTCCTGATGTGATGGAATCCTTAGACTCGACTGTTGTGATTCATGTATCATTAGCCTGTTGCAAAGGAAACTCCCTGCTCTTTAGCCCCACCACAAAGAAAAAAAAAAATTCTGCAAGATGGAGCACTCACACAGTCTGTGAGCTAGTGGCTCAGCAACCCACAACATCATCAGATGAGTGAACAGAAACTACTTTACTTTTAAAATAAGTTGCTGTGGCATGAATTCAAATTGCTCATGCCTCAGAAGGATGACAGGTGTATGAGAATTACCTGTAACGGCACATGAAGCAAAAGTGTATGAGATACGAAATACCTATATGTATATGGAAAGACCAAGGTCTACAACCTGAGCTTGGGCTATTACCGAAGACATTTAAAACAGTTTTGTGCTAGGATTTCATTCAGTTGCTGTTTATTATCTGTAATAATTACTGTATATATTGGTATCATAATACATAATAACTGTCTTAACTGCTTTCATACACTGACATTTAATTTTCACAGCTTATTAATATAGCTAATAAGTTCTGCATTGCATATTTGAAAAAAATTAAAGCATTCAGAAGCTAATTAAGTCTTTTGAGATGTGAATTTGTTGTCATAACCTATACCCAATTCATTAACAAAGACTGTCAGCTGTACCTTAAAAATATGTCTAGAAACCAGCCACTTATTACTTCTAACACCATGACAATGGTTGGAACCACCACCTTCTATTGATTGGAGTATAAACTGTCACAGTAACGTTGTTAACAACAAATTGTCATTGAGTCACTTCTGACTGACAGAGACCCTACTACAGTGGCCTTAACTAATTTAATTGCCATAGAGTCTCGCCTCCCTTCCCTCCCTTTGCACAGCCCACCTCCTTTCCTGTTTATAAAAAAATGATCCTTTTTAAACTGTCGGTGAAATTAATTGGAGTTAATTCCAAAATCAAAAGTGCTTATCGCGTCCCAAAACCCCCAAAGAATCCGGTTCTTGGTTTCCACTCTGGCTTTTATCTCTTTCCTGTCTCTCTTCTTCCACAACAGCCTTACATACCTTCTTGCTCTTCCTCCTACTGGCCATCAAGTCTCTTGCCTCCAAGCATTTACACTAACTGATATTTCTGCAGCTCTAAGGGCTCTTTTCACTTGCTGCCTGCCTGCTCATGAGTCTATACAAACTTCACTATCCAACTCAGCCTATTGATTCTTCATAATCATAGTTACCATCTGAAAACCACCTTTTCCTTTATTTTTAAATTATCTTACTCTTCCATGAACTCCATAAAACTAGGAACATGATGTGTGTGTGTGTGTTTCACTGCAGTTCTCTCATTTCTAGAATTCTGCTGGACTTGGGCAGTCCGCTGAGCTGACCTGGAGAGTGCAGAACTGAGCTGAGTCATCTTAACTGATACTGCGCCACCTGACAAGTCCAGCTGAAAGTTAACAGTTAAGCCTTTAATCACTCACTGGTATTATTTATAATACGCAAGCCTTGGTGGCACATGGTTAAGCATTAGAGCTGCTAACTAAAAGTCAGCAGTTACAAGCAAGAGGTTAAACCGTTAAACAGTTACAAGCAAGAGATGGCACAGACTTCCCCTTCTTCCGTATTTCACTAGGAACGGTGACCAGATGAAAGTCAGGTGGAGTAGCACAGATGTGAGAACCATCTCACCCCTGCAAAGTCTGGAAAAAAATTCTGCTGCATGTTTATGGACATAGGAGGAGGGAACTGGTAAGGGATGGAGGGGGGGCTAGGTTTGGAAGAGTATTGCATGAACTGTGGAAGTGTGGAAACACATCTTCTGTCTCTTACTCTGAGAAGGAAGCTGAAGGTGAGTCACCTGAGTGAGCAGGCAGCTCCCAGTGAAGAGGCCTTCTGTTAAGGTGTTAGGACTAAGGATGCAGATACACAGAAGAGCATTGCTGGTTTGAGGGTTGTGTGTGGTGAATCTTTGACTGCAACTCTCTTCAAAGAGTGCAAAGTAATATGGTTGAGGAGGGCAGTTTTCCCCTGAGGGCTGCCAAGCAAAGTTTTTGTAATTGCCTATGACCAGCTTGGAAAATCACACCCAGGTTTTTAGTCAGGAGCTAGACTCCTCAGACTCATTGTTAATGCTTAATATATATATGTTGAATTAATGAATGACTGAATGAAAGTTCACATTGCTAGTAGCTGTCAGAGTCAGAATCTGAGCCTGGGTTTCTCTGATTCCCAGCCTTACATGATACTGTATTTAACTTCATTCCCCCTAACCAAAACCCCAAACCAAAACAATCCAGTTCTGTCCAGTCAATCCTAATTCATAGCGACCCTATAGGACATGGCAGAATTACCTGATAGGGTTTCCAAGCAGTGACTGGTAGATTAGAACTGTTGAAAATTTTGTTAACAGCTGACCTATTAACCACTGAGTCACCAAGACTCCTAGGTCTAAATAATTCAGAAATGTTTCTTTAGTGCAACTAGCTGTGAGGGGGCGAAATATAAAGTTGCACAAACTTTATGTTTTAGCTGACAGACTTGTAAAGATGAAAGATGTTTCAAGTTGTTCCAGAATGATGAAATTCAGGTTTCCATAAATGCCCAGGTGGACTGAGATTCTCAAACTTAAGATGTTATCAACGTAAGAAGTAGCCAGAGGGTGGTTGGAAGACAACTGTTTATAAATCAAATAATCAAGTTTTGGGGGCATTGGCATAACTACTTATGATATATATAAGTGTGAGAATTGCAAGACTACAAGGTAGCTTAGAGTTGGGGAAAAGTGGCAGCTGCAATTATATCGACCTTATTTTGGACTACCTCACCCAACTTTCTAATTATAAGAGGGAGTATGACCTAAGTACTGTTGTACCAATCTGGCCCCTATTACACTTTTGTTGTTCATGTATCATTATATCTTTTTTCCAAGATAGTGACAGTGTATGACATAACTGAAGAAATATACTTTTACATTTATAAAACAGTAAATAACTTCTGTTATCTATTGGCTTTGTAGAACTGTGTTCTTTTCTGTTTGCAGTTTTCATATTTTTGTCATAAGTTAACTTATATTTATTTTATTTTGATCTTTGTATACAAGGTCTGTCAATTAAGTTCGTGAATTCATCCTAGAAAAAGTGCTACATACCTCATTGCTGAATATTACTACAGTCACTTTTGAAGTACTCTCCCTGGGAAGTTATGCACCAATGCCAGTGCCTAGTCCACCCTCCAGAGACATTTTGGAATTCTTTCTGGCATGCTCATCAGAGCTGGTATTCTATTACCCTGCTATCATGAATGTCATCCAGATGTCTTCCTTTCAATATTTCCTTTATCTTCAGGTAAAGAAGTCACTGGGGGCCAGATCAGGTGAGCAGGGATGGTGTTTCAATACAGTTATCTGTTTACTGGCTAAAAACTCTCTCGCAGACAGTGCCATGTGAGCTGGTACATTGCATGATGCAAGAGCCATGAGTTGTTGGTGAAAAGTTCAGGTCTTTTTCATGTAGTCTTTTCAGCAATTCCAAATAGTAAACTTGGTTAATTGCTGGTTAATTGTCCAGTTGGTACAAATTCATAATGAACAATCCTTGTGATGTCAAAAAGAGGTTAGCAACATCATTTTGAGTCTTTGATTTGAAATGATGGAAAGTTTTGGTTATGGATAATTGGCTGACTTTCATTGTGCACTTTGATGCTTTGTTTCAGGGTCATATTGGTATACCTGTGTTACATCACCAGTGATAACACAGCCCAAAACACTCTCTTGTCTCTCCAAAAGGTCTTGGCAAACTTTGACTCTCCATTGCTTTTATTCATCGGTATCTTCAGGACCACTTTTGCACATACCTTTCTCATGCCAAAATTTTCAATTAAGATTTTCCTGTTTCTCTATCGATGTTTACTTGGTCTGCTATGCGTCCCTCAGTCAGCTGGCAACTTTGAAGTATAACGCAATGAAGTTTTGCAATGTTTTCATCAGTTCTGCCCATTGCTGGCTGCTGTGACCTCTCTTCACCAGTGACAGTTTCTCTCCCCTCAGAAAAATGTTTGATCTCTTGATGGATTTATCCCCATAAACTTGGACTAAGAATTCCCTAATTTCACCTCCAGTCTTGCCAAGTTTTACAAGAAATTCAGTGTTGGTTCATTGTTCTAAGTTAAGCTCTGACATTCTCACAACGGCACACATAAACACACTACAACGAACATAAATCAGCAAGACACTTACACATCAGCACAAACAGCTGTGAGACACTGATACGCCAAGGTTATGAAACCTTCATGAGTCATTTACACAGTGCTGCTAACATGAGCACATACTGGCAAGTTCACCAATTTAGGTGTCAGACCTTGTGTATACATATGCGGTGTTCCTGATAGCACGGTTTGTACTTAACTACTAATTAAACTGTTGGCAGTTCAGATCTACCCAGCAGCACCAAAGGAGAAAGACTTGATATTTTACTTTCCGAAGATTATAGCCATCAAAAACCCATTATGGAGCAGTTCTACTCTGGCAGTTCTACACATGGAATGTACATGAGTCCCAAGATGTGTGGAGATACATATACATATATATGTATATACATATATATATATGGGGGGTTGGGGGTGTGCATGCCATACATATGTGTATAGACACACATACACATCGCTGTTATATGTTGTTGAGTGGATTCTAGGGACTCATAGGGACACTATAGGGCAGAATGAAAGTTCTGGGGTTTCCAAGGAATGGGCGGTAAATTCAAACTGTCAAATGGTTGACATTTTGGTTAGCAGCCTGAGCTCTTAACCACTTCATCACCGGGGCTTTTTCTCTGTGTATAGATAGAATATATATATTTCATACATATACACAGGTATAATCTGCTTTTTGAAAGTTCACTTTATGCCACTTTGTTTTTATGATAAGACCAACATTAGTACCTGTTTTCACTAATCAAAATAAATCCAAAGAAGATTTTCAATTTTACATTAAGAAAGGCGAAATAGGTAACCATCATTCAGCATCTGTTTGGCAGCAAGCCACTGAAAAAGCAGCTCGAACCACAAGTGGTGGACACGGTGCCACCAAACTCCTCCCGCAACACTACACTCAGTGGCTCAGCAGCAATCCGCCGGAGCTTTGAACTATGAAACTACACTGTATATATATTTTTCTTCTTTATATAGGCTGTGTGTCTATTGTACCTTACCTACTTTTACTATATATGACTGTCATTTTAGAGTTTTTTGTGTTATTTTTCATGACCTGGTAGGTTATTTTTTGGGTTGGGGAACACACAAAAAAGTTTTGTGTAAACTGATATTAATTGCTTTTTTGCATTATGCCATCTTCGCTTACAAAAGATTTCAGTAAAATGCTCGACTTTTGTATAGTGCAGGAAACTTGTATACAGTTGTGTCTTCTACTCATTTTTTTTTTCCTGTATTACCCTGTCTTATTCTCTAGTCTATGTACAGCTCTTTGTGGAGTTACGCAATTTGAAGCTATTTATACTGAAAGATGATCTTCTGGCAATAAGAGATAAATATAGTAGTTAAAAATAGATATCCCCAGAAGCAAAATGAATTCCTTTGTTTCAAGCTCTTCTTTTTCCCCTTCAAGAATCTACTCTTTTTCCGTAGTCATAATTATAAAGAGACTCACGCTTACCTCATATCAGTGTAAATTCTATTTTAGTATTTTTCAACTATTTATTTTCCTACATTTTGTGGCCATTATTTGGGTTAATCATCTCTGTTACTGGGATTGAATTTATTTTCTAATTCTGTTAAAATAGATTTACTCCAAATGTCCAGTAAATAAAATTAGTAAAATCAGAAAACTTATTCTAAAACAACTTTGATATCTACAATTAACTTTTCATATTCTCCTCTATCATTGCTGTAGCTCAAGTTTGATCATGCTGGGAACTCATTTTTATAACATTCAAACTATTTCAGTATTACAGTTGGGGTTCATTAGTACAAGAGTATAGAAATATTCATCCCTAAGAAATTACTGGTTTCAATATGTTTTGAGGTTGCCTTTCACCTTTGATGTGTGTTGAACTTTTCATTATTATTTTTCATATTTTTATGAGTACATTCATCATTAGTTCAATCCAGAATGACATGAGAGCAAAACTCAGATGGTAAATTGTATCAGACTAACATAGTGTTAAAAAAATTGTTTTATATATATTCAGATGGCTCTGATGAAAGTCGGTTAATATTTCTAAAAACTATTCTGCTGTCATTTCCTCTCAGATTAGAAAAACTGGTAAAGTGCTAAAAGGCCACTGACCTTCTGCAACAGAGAGAAAAAAAAATCATAGTCACAAAACTTTATGGCATTAGTCCAGTCCACAATTCTTTTAAATTCTGATGAAATTCAGTTCCTCATGCACTGACACTGACGGATGGTTGTTAACTTTAGACGCCGTGCTGTAACAAGTCACCAGTGTTGACAGTGCTCTGGTGACAGGGTGGCTGTTACAGGTTTGACTGAGATTACTCCTGACATAGGTCAGGCAGAGGAGCAAGCTGGGTCATACCGCCCTGGCAGTAGGCCTCTTTCTTGCCCTTGCGCTCTAAAGAAATATGAACCTACCTCTCCGACCATGTAGCACTGTGGTAGTAATCATTTCTAATACAGTGTGGTTACACGATGTTGCAGAAATATATATCATTTCACCCTGGTAATATGTCTTCTTTCCACAGAGCAAACAGTGCTCTGTTTAACAAGAATGGCCACATTCATCTTGATCTGCTAGGGTGTTCAAGCTTACACATTTGCTGTACTGATTTCCTAAACAAAAAGCAATAGAATGCCAAAAGATGTTGGAAGCTTATAAAGGACTTTTGTTTGTATAAAGATTGAATGCTGAAGCTCGTTTCAGATGGATGTTTTGTCATTCAAAGAAAGATATTCCATTGCTATATTTTGTTTTGTCCTGGTATCTAAAGACAAAATAATAATGATATCTATAGTTAAGGAAAAAAAGGTGCTAAAATTTGGTCTTCAAAATTTAGGTTACAAGTATTACAATTGGTTTCTCCTATTTAAAGGGAAACAAGGAGATAGATGGCAAATGCTGTGGAATCCTAGTTCAGAGAAGGATGGTTGACTATTCAATGCCCAGCCTCTTCCTTTTCTCAGTATAGAGTACCAATTTACTTTACGTAGGGATGTGTCAAGTAAGAAATTCTTTCATTTTATAGCCTTCCATGCCACTAAAGCCACCAAAACTAAACCTGTGGCCATCAAATTGATTCTGACTCACAGAGACACTATAGGTACATCCAATGAAATGTAAGTGGACACTGTTGGCAAGGCTGAGAACACTTTTGAAGAAGGCTCTAAATCTTCCAGCATATTACACTTATCTGTTCCTTTATTCTTGCTTCCTTCACTCTAGGAAATCGTGTTTGTAACTTCAGTAGGCAAGCTGAACGGAGGGATAGAAGAAGCTTCCATTAGCAACTTTGTCTGGGGTTCTTTATGAAAGAGAAAAATAGAAAAATAACTGTGCAAGCCACCATTATTAAAAATCACTTTACTAGAAGCCTAATTTCATTGTTCCATGACGTAACTCTGAATCTGCAAAACAGGATAAGTTTATCTTCCTCATGAGAAATCTTGACATTTCCAGTAAGCATTAGATTTTCTCATAGATTTATATAGACCCACTATGACTAGAAAAACCAGATTTTCAGGCAAAAGAAAGGCCTTTACCTACTCTGCACCTACTAGCAGTCATACCCTACACCTTTCCTTGTAGATAATTGTTATCTTCAGGATCCAAAGGGTGTTTGTTTAGTACTTCCTTGTCTGTGGTTGAATTTGTATGCATTGAATTGCAGTAAGGCCAACGCATGGTAATCCTGTACAGGAAAACCATGGATTAGATAGAAATTTTCACAGTGAACTGAAAGTATCCATTTTAGAAGGAAGTGTCCCAAATTGCTTTGAAAGGTGGACTAGGTACTGGTGTTGGTGCATAGTTTCCCAAGGGAAGTGATTTGAAGGTGACCATAGTGACATTCAGCAATGAGGTACACAGCACTTCTTCTAGGGTGAGTTTGTGACCATAACTGTCAGTCCTCAAATGATGCTGCTTGTCTGATTAGATGTGTCTTTGGGATAACTGTCACTTAAATCTTTAAAACTTTTTTTGCCTATTTAACAAAGATAATTTTATGTTAGAAAATACACAGACTCAGTATTTTTAAGCATGCCACAAAACAGTGGCAGCATAGTAGTTTTTTAATATTCCTGTGTCACAGCCAACATACACAATAAGACTAAGTAACAAAGTAACTCCATGATCCCCAAAGGACATGTGGGTGGACCCAAACCAATGACATTAGCAATAATGCAGTAAAAGAATATTTGATGTCTTAATCATTAATTTAGCAAAAAAAGTCTAAAGTCCTTTGAGAACTACTAAAAAACACTCCTGAAATTTATAAAAGTAGCGTAAGCAAATAGAAAGGCATATTACATTACTGAGTAGGAAAAGCCAACAGCATAAAGATGCCAATTCTTCCTCAATTAACATAATGCTAAACCAGTGACAATACAGTTAAATTTTAAAATCTTACGTGTTTATCCTTATTTCAGTTGAGTCAGACAAATTTACTATAAAAACTGGTTTGAAGAACAAGCAAACCAAGAATATAAAGGCAGATCTTGAAGAGGCACAGCAATGAGATAAGGATATTCTTACCAGATATTCAAACACATTATAAAATCTCACCAATTAAAAAGATTATGACATTGGTGCAAAAAGAGACACCAAGACCAACAGAAGAAATATAAATAAAACTGATATGAAAATGTAGGACGAAACAAAGCTAACTTTATAATTAGGGAAAATAGTGTTTTTACTAACTGTTAAAGTGATAACTGGATAATAAAGAAAAACATAAACTTGACCCTTTTCCCACTACATAAAAATAACTCCAAATGGATTAAAGAGTAAAGATAATAAACTGACTATTCGCATAATAGAAGAAAACATCAACAAATTTATTTGTTTATTAATTATTTGGGAATACGCTTAAATTTTCCTACAGATCATTCAATAATCTGACGCAACAACAAAATGATGAGCAGGCTGGACTCTAACATAAAACTTCTGGATGGCTAGAAACACCACAGCAAATTATATTTGCAATTTAATTATAGACCAAGGGAAAATATCCTTAATATACAAAGAGCTTCTGAAAATGGAGATGAAAAAGCCCAAAAGATGATAGAAAGGCAGGCAAGAGGTCTGAATATACTTCACAGTAAAATAAACGCAAATTCCCTTAACTATGTAAAAGGATATTCAAACTCACTTATAGTATTAGAATTGCAAATTAAAACTGCATTTGGGACAGCATTTCTCATCTTGCAAATGGGTATAGTCCAATAGTTTGACCACACATTTTCCTGCTGAAACTGAGATAAACAGCAGTTTTAAACACTGCTGAAAGAAGTAAAATAGTTCAGCAAGGAGAGAATTTGATAATATCTCTTAAAACTACATATTCATGTAGTTTTTGATTCAGCAATCTCTTTGCTAAGAATCTACCCTGAAAGCACACTAGAAAAACACAAGTGCATAATTTATAAAAGCCTAAGAATAGAAACAAAGAGCAATGGGGATTAATTAAGTATATTATGGAACATCCACAAAATGTGATATTATGCAACTCAAAAAAAGACTGAAGACTATTGTTAAATACTTCTATGGAAGAACTTCAGAATCTAATTCAAAAAAATTAATTAAGAGGTAGAACAGTGCTCATATTATATTTTATCCATCTAAGAAAATGAGAAATTAAGATATAGATTTATACAAGTATACAGGCAGATACACACATATGCAATTTACTTATATTTAAACTCACAGAAGGCTAAATCATAAAACAATATTAAAAAATAAAGTGATTAAGGAAAAGGAGCGAACAAGCTGGTAGGAAAAAGACAGCAAGTATACTTCTCTAAGCAGACTTTGTTTTGCATATATGACTTTAATGTTACCTAAATAACTTACTGTGGTGGTCAGGATTATGTCAACTTGGCTACTACCTATTTGGCTGCTGTATTAAGTGGCAGGGCGGGGTTTGTGGTGGCTTCCTGCCCCTCGGCTCTCATCTCGTGACCCTGGACTACAGCTGCTGATCGCTCACGTGACCAGGAGCTGCTGCTCTCTCTGGTTCCAGCGTCTGGTTCTGGGACTTGAGCTAGCGGCTGTTGGGCTCATCAGTCCTTACAGTCGGCACGTGAGAGTCCTGCTCCCTGACCTGCCAATCCTGCGCTCGCCAGCCTCTGCTCAGTCCTGCTCCCTGACCTGCCGATCTTGGGTTCTCCAGCCTCTGTCACTTCGCCTCGCCACCAGCTTGGGACCCACCGACCTCCAGCCTCTGTTGCATCGTCTCGCCGCCAGCTTGGGATCCACTGACCCACACAACCGGTGATCTGCAACTCTGGTCTCTGACTTGCTGACCTTGGGTTCCTCAGCTTCCGTGGACACGTGAGGCTTGTGCCAGAGCTTGGGACATTCAGCTTCTGTGATTACGTGAGCTGTTTCCTATATTTGTATCTATCTATCTGTCTATATATATATATATTATAAATCTTTCCTAATACCTACACGTGTTACTGGTTTTGCTAACCTGTATGTTAAAGGATTAGGGTGGGGCTGTGAATTCCTGCTATGGGGGAAGTTTCCCTGGAGTATGGCTTGCCCCACCCTTAATGCTTTTAGCTTGCAAGGAATAAAAGGAAAAAGAACCAAGGACAATTTGAGAACCAAGTGGTATATACGAGATCGGGCCCGTGCAGGACCTGAAGGCACAAGTAAATTGCATGAAGAAGTGGCCCAAATGCCCATGGTCTCCACTCCTGTAACATTATCTCCTGTCTCCCAGTTTGCACCTATGGCCTCATGGGGGATTCCTTATGACCAGCTGACCGAGGCAGAGAAAACTCGTGCTTGGTTTACAGATGGTTCTGCGCGGTATGCCGGCACCACTCGAAAGTGGACAGCAGCAGCACTACAGCCCCTTTCTGGGACCTCCCTCAAGGACAGTGGTGAAAGCAAATCCTCCCAGTGGGCAGAACTTCGAGCAGTGCATATGGTTGTTCACTTTGCTTGGAAGGAGAGGTGGCCAGATGTGCGGCTGTATACCGATTCATGGGCTGTGGCCAACGGCTTGGCCAGTTGGTCAGGGACTTGGAAGGAACATGACTGGAAGATTGGAGACAAGGATTTATGGGGGAGAGGTATGTGGATAGACCTCTCTGAATGGGCCAAACAAGTGAAGATATTTGTGTCTCATGTGAATGCTCATCAAAGAGTAACCTCAGCAGAGGATGAGTTTAACAATCAAGTGGATAGGATGACCCGTTCTGTGGGAACCAATCATCCTCTTTCTCCGGCTACCTCTGTCATTGCTCAGTGGGCCCATGAACAAAGTGGTCATGGTGGCAGGGACAGTGCTTATGCATGGGCTCAGCAACATGGGCTCCCGCTCACCAAGGCTGACTTGGCTACAGCCACTGCTGAGTGCCCAATTTGCCAGCAGCAGAGACCAACACTGAGTCCTCGATATGGCACTGTTCCTCGAGGTGATCAGCCGGCAACCTGGTGGCAAGTTGATTACATTGGACCGCTTCCATCATGGAAAGGAAAGCGTTTTGTCCTTACTGGGATAGATACTTACTCTGGATATGGATTTGCCTACCCAGCACGACATGCTTCTGCCAAAACTACCATCCGTGGACTTACAGAATGCCTCATCCACCGTCATGGAATCCCACACAGCATTGCCTCTGATCAAGGGACTCACTTCACAGCAAATGAAGTGCGGCAGTGGGCCCATGCTCACGGAATTCACTGGTCTTACCATGTTCCCCATCATCCTGAAGCAGCTGGCTTGATAGAACGATGGAATGGTCTCCTGAAGACACAATTACGCTGCCAGCTAGGTGGCAGTACCTTGCAGGGTTGGGGAAATGTTCTCCAGGAGGCTGTGTATGCTCTAAACCAGCGTCCAATATACGGTGCTGTTTCTCCTATTGCCAGGATTCATGGGTCCAGGAATCAAGGGGTGGAAACGGGAGTGGCACCACTCACTGTTACCCCTAGTGACCCACTTGCAAGATTTTTGCTTCCTGTCCCCATGACTTTATGTTCTGCAGGACTAAATGTCTTAGTTCCGAAGGGAGGAATGCTGCCGCCTGGAGACACATCAACGATTCCACTGAACTGGAAGCTAAAATTGCCACCAGGCCATTTTGGGCTCCTTGTACCTCTGGATCAACAGACAAAGAAGGGAGTTACAATACTGGCCAGTGTGATTGATCCTGACTATGAAGATGAAATTGGATTGACATTACATAACGGAAGTAAAGAGGAGTATGTTTGGAATGCAGGAGATCCCTTAGGACGCCTCCTAGTACTACCATGTCCTGTGATTAAGGTCAATGGAAAACTACAGCAACCCAACTCCAAAATGAGTGATAATAGCCCAGACCCTTCAGGAATGAAGGTTTGGGTCACCTCACCAGGCAAGGAACCACAACCAGCTGAGGTACTTGCTGAGGGCAAAGGGAATACAGAATGGGTTGTAGAAGAAGGTAGTTCTAAATATCAGTTACGGCCACGTGACCAGTTGCAGAAACGAGGACTGTAATTGCTATGAGTATTCCTGCTTTGTATGTGTGTATTGGATATTTTGTTTACTTATGAAACATAAGATGTAAATGGGTTAATGCATTTTCAGTTGTACATGTGTTAGTTATATCATGTTGACATAAGTATGACTTTGTAACTGTACCCCTTCAGAGACTGTGCATGGTAAGGTGAGATGTGTGAAGATGCCAAGTTGACAAGGGGTGGACTGTGGTGGTCAGGATTATGTCAACTTGGCTACTACCTATTTGGCTGCTGTATTAAGTGGCAGGGCGGGGTTTGTGGTGGCTTCCTGCCCCTCGGCTCTCATCTCGTGACCCTGGACTACAGCTGCTGATCGCTCACGTGACCAGGAGCTGCTGCTCTCTCTGGTTCCAGCGTCTGGTTCTGGGACTTGAGCTAGCGGCTGTTGGGCTCATCAGTCCTTACAGTCGGCACGTGAGAGTCCTGCTCCCTGACCTGCCAATCCTGCGCTCGCCAGCCTCTGCTCAGTCCTGCTCCCTGACCTGCCGATCTTGGGTTCTCCAGCCTCTGTCACTTCGCCTCGCCACCAGCTTGGGACCCACCGACCTCCAGCCTCTGTTGCATCGTCTCGCCGCCAGCTTGGGATCCACTGACCCACACAACCGGTGATCTGCAACTCTGGTCTCTGACTTGCTGACCTTGGGTTCCTCAGCTTCCGTGGACACGTGAGGCTTGTGCCAGAGCTTGGGACATTCAGCTTCTGTGATTACGTGAGCTGTTTCCTATATTTGTATCTATCTATCTGTCTATATATATATATATTATAAATCTTTCCTAATACCTACACGTGTTACTGGTTTTGCTTCCCTAGAAAACCCAGCCTAAGACACTTACATAAATATAAACTACAACAAACTTTGTTTAAAAGGAAAATTGTGCATATCAAAGACAAAATGAAATTTGAATCTAAGTGTACAGTGAGTTGGATGTATAACTATACAGAAAAAGATTTTTAAGGATTAGTTTATCATCCAGTATACTGATGGCATATTCCTAAGTGAGAATACCCTAAGGAATAGAAAATGTCCCTCAAAAAATTTAAAAAAGAAAATGAAAAAATTCAAAATCTTAAATTCTTTTCAGTAAATTGTGTTATCTCAGTAGTTTGGTTCTGAAATTCTAAGGGTTTTTCAAGGATATTGTGAGGTAGAGCAAAATAACTTTGCAGATGTCTTTGGAAGCCAATTTTTGACATGGTCAAACCTGTTGCTGTTGAGTATGTTCTAGTTCATAGCAACACTTTGGAACAGAGTGCAAAATCCCATAGGCTTTTCAAAGAAAGGCTTAGTGGATTTGAACTGTCAATCTTTTTGGTTGTAGCCATAGCTTTCTGTGGCTCTTAACTACTGTTCTATTAGGGCTCTTTTGACATGGTAGAAAAGGGAATGCCATGAATATCAGTTTCCTAGGCTGTTGTAGCAATTTGCCAAAAACTCTGTGGCTTAAAACACAGTCATTTAATCTTACAGTTTATGAAGATCAAGTCTGAAACCTGTTTTACTAGGCCAAAATCAAGGTATTGGCAGGATATACTCCCTCCAGAAGCTGTGTTAAAATGTTTTGCACCGAAGAGTGCGTTTGTAATGGAGAAGGCATGGGGTATATTTCAAAAAGGTTGCTTTCGCTTTCCCTTCACAAAAGTGATTTTTCTTTGTTCTTTGCAGTGAAAAAATTAGTGGAGTTTCTTTAAAAAATTATTTTCTTCATTGCCTAAGAAAATAAACCTCAGTATTACAAACACATATTCTGAATTGAGTTATAATTTTTAGTTGTATTATGGCATGATTAATCAAAATTGTATATTAATCAAAATGATGCCAAAATCAAAATGATAAATTATATATATATAAAGGGTCCTCTGATAAGGATGTCCTATTTCTGACAGTTCATGGTGGCCATATTTGTGAAGTTATAGTGGCCATATTTATCATGCTTTTTGGTTACTCTTGACAAATACGAAAAGTTACACAGTTCCTCAATGCATAGAAACTATTAAAGTTTATTACGAAAACAAATAGTATGTTCACCAAACATTCTGTGTGTTACATGAAATTTAGAATGTACATAATCCTCCCACCAAGAACACAATCAAAGTTTAATAAAAAGAATTGGAGACCCCTGGGTCTGTTGCCAATGAGACAACACATTACAAGGAAAACATCACCATCATTCATCAGAGTGCATGTGAGAATCCATCCTAATCAATTTCTTACTGAGCACAAAAGCTGGACCTTTCATCAACCACAATTTGGCAGATTTTGCATCCAGACCTGAAGAAGCTTTACCCTTACAAAATTGTTTTAACTCAAGAACTGAAGTCCAATGACCACAGATTGTGCTGTACGTTTGCTGACTGGGCTCTGGAGCAATTGGAAGCTGGTCTTGCTTTTGGCCAAATACTCACTTTCAGCAAAGAGGTAATGAATAGTTTTGTTAACGAACTGTACACTTGGAGCAATAAGAATCCAGTGGAGATTCAAGAACATCTACTTCATCCCCAGAAAGTTATCGTTTGGTGTGTATTTTGGTCAGGCAGATTCATTGGTCCTTATCTTTTCCAGCATGAACCAGGAGAGGCTGTGACTGTCAATGGTGAAAGATATCAGGCTACGATAACTGATTATTTTTGGTCCCATTTGGAAGGTACCGCAGTGGTCATTTACTTGAACTTGTTTTCCAATGTACTATCCAGTGTATTGTTAAAGGTACTTTGAAATAAGAAAACAAAGCTGTATCTTTTACACACCTTGTTTTATTCAAGTTCAAAGATAGAACACCCTTGCTGGAAGACTATATATATCAACTGAATAGTTAGTAAGCATAAATGTACAAGTTTGTTGAATTTGAGTTTTCTCTTAATGAAAGAGTAAACTTTTGCTTCAGTTAGTTCACATTTCATTAGGTGAATATCTCTGATTGATGAAATGAGGAAGAGCAAGTATTGATGATGAGTGGTAAACCACTTGTCTGCTAACCAGAAGGTCAGCAGTTCAAACCAACCCATTGACTCTCTGTAAACAAATAATATTTAAATGGTGAACGGTGACCTGCTCTCATAAATGTTAAATCAGGTGTCATGTAGTCAATTGCCACTCACAACAACCCTATAGGAGGACAGAACAGAACTACTTCATAGGGTTTCTAAGGAACGGCTGATGTATGAGAACTGCAGAATTTTGCGGAGCAGTTGAACACGTAACCACTGCACTACCAGAGTACCTCACAAAGATTACAACACAAGAAACTCTATAAAGAAGTTTTACTCTGTCATAAAGGATATTCTGAGTCTGAGTTTATTCCATAGCACACAGAAACAACAAAATAAGATACAGTTCAGAATATAGTCTATGGTGATTGGCTATTAACTGAAAGGTTGGATGTTCAAGTCCAATCACAGGCACCTTGGAAGAAAGGCTTAGTGATCTACTCCCTCATGTTACAGTCATTAAAAACCCTATGCACATTTCCACTGTGAAACACGTGGCGTCTCTATGAGTCAGAATCAACACAGTGACAGTTGGTTTATAAATTATAGTTAATTTAGTAGTTAATTTATTGACAGTAATATCACAACTTATCCATAACAGCAAATTTGTATTTTTCTATAATTACTTTCTGTTTCTGTTTGTTTTTAACCATCCACTGGATAAGTCAGATGAATTCTTGCTGGTTTACATTTATATATTATAGTTTTGTTCTTTTGGTACTTAAATAAATAAAGCCACTTTTCTTGTAAGCAGCCACTGAATATACATTTATTGGCTTAACCTTACCCAGAGCAAAGGAAAATGAAGAAAACTAAAGACACAAGAAAAATATCAGTCCAAAGGACTAGACCCAGAGCCTCCACCAAGATCTGTAACAACTGGATGATATCTAACTGCTGTCACTGACTGCTCTGACGAGGATCACAACAGAGAGTCCCAGACAGAGTAGGATTAAAATGTAGAACAAACATCAAAAAAAGATCAGACTTACTGGTCTGACAAAGAGTTGAGGAACTCTCAAGACCATGACCCCAGGGCATCCTGCTAACCCAGACCTGAAACCATTACTGACACCCACTTTTCCGGCAATGAAATGAACAGTAACACACATAAGGAACACATTTCTTAGGTAAATAAAATGGGCAACTCTTGCCCCAAAGAAGTACAAGAAGCAGAAAGCAAGAGAAACTGGAAATCTGGAGTGAAATGACCAAGAGTGCTGTCACCTTCTGAGGACTGCAAACAATGTCTCAAATTAATATGTGTGGAGGCTGGGCTAAGCTGGCAGAGTAGATGGATACTTCCTGTGATCCCTTTTTAACATCAAAGAGCCAAAAGAACAAATGAATCAATTACATATGACATTCTAGGTACCCTGAACATCAAATGAAAAGGTGAAGAATCACACTGAGTGAAGGAAGAGAGTAGGTCCAGAAGTACCTAGAACTAACCTGACCTGACTTTATGAGAATTGGCTTCAGCCCATATGGTGAACAGAGTAGTAGCTTTTAGATGGTGTCTACTTTAGCGGGAGAGAAAGAACAGTGGAGAGTATACTCCAAGCCTCCAGAACCAGTGAAAAGTGGCATTTGACTGTCAAAAGTTAAATGATCTGTGTCTAATCTACAGCACAAGAAGACAAACCTCTTTACCTTTCCCTGAGCTTCCACCTTCCTTCTTCACACTGCACCTGGCTCTGGAGTTGGACACCATTACCTGACCAGTAGTAGGGCTCTTCAGTCTGTCCTGAGCCACTGTCCTAGACTTAGAGATGGAACAATTTAACAAACTAGGTGAAGGAGGGAAATCTGCTGAATTCCCTGAGCCAGAAATTCAGAATGGAAGCAGTGCCTTCACCTAGAATCAGACATAATGGGACATGCCATCCTCACAGACACTCAGGGACTACTGTTAAACTTCTGTCTGTCTCAGTACATACAGCCAGATACCTTTGTGTACACCATTCACTCCTGCCCTTCTGGGACAGCAGGGAGAACATGCTCCACACATTTGGTGACTGACGCCCCAGACACCTGAGCAGAATTCATACAATAAAAGTAAATGGACTCCTGGACTCACATGTCTATAACAGCTCTAGCTACCTGGTGACGGGACATTAGAGCTTCAAAGGCACTAGCAACCAAACTACCACACATGACTAGCCTATCTGGATATTGCAAAACAAAACAGGAAACTAGACTATAGTAAGAAAACATGAAGTAGATAAATCTGACAACTTACTGATGGCTTTGAAACAATAGTCCACATCAAGTCACTTAAAGAGGTAGACCATGATGGCCTTAGAAAGCTCCTGAAACAATCAAGACATTTTCAAGACAAGGAGAATTTCCTAGAACTTTCAGAGATAGAATACAAAAAAATTAATTAACTCTTCAAGAGATCAGAAAGAAGATAAGGCAAAATGCGGCAGAGCATAATGACAAATTGAACAGGCTACAAGAAGGCATGCAATGGCAAGAATTAGCCATTCAGAAAATTTTAATAACAAAATTACAGAATTAGACAACTCAATGGAAAGTCAAAGGAACAGAATTAAAGCAACAGAAGGCCAAATTAGTAAGAACGAAGATAAGGCCCGTGACACCAACAAATTGAGTAAAAATCAGGTAAAAAAAATATTAAAAATCAGAAAAACTTAATCATGTGGGATTCAAACAAGAAAATAATCTAGAAATGACTGGAATACCAGAAGTGGGGGAGGGGATAACAAAAAATACAAGAGAGAACTATTGAAAATCTGTTGACAGAAACCTACCCTGATATCATAAAAGATGAGAAAACATCTATCCAAGGTACTCACTGAACTCTATACAAGGCGAATCTCAAAAGAAAGATACCAATGCATATTATAATTAAGCTTTCCAAAATTAAGATAAGGAGAAATTTTAAAAGTGACTGGGGACAAACAAAAGATAACCTACAAAGAATAATCAGACTATGCTCAGACTATTCAGCCAAAGTCATGCAGGCAAGGAGTGAATGGGATGATCTACACAAAGCTTTGAAGGAAAAATTTCCAGCCAAGAATTATATATCCAGCAAAACTATTACTAAAATATGACAGCAAAATTAGAACATTTCAGATAAACAGAAATTTAGGGAATTTGCAAATATCAAACCAAAATTATACAAAACACTAAAAGGAATTCTTTGGTTAGAAAACTGGTAATATCAGGTAATCACCTAAGAATGCAACAGAGAACAGAGCAACTTGATATCAATTCAAATAGAGAAATGCCAAAAACAAATCAAAACACTGGAAATAGGAAAATAAAGATGTTATTATGTAAAAATTATAATAAAAAAGAAAGACTTAAAAGACAATGTAGTCATAGATTTTTCACATACACAAGAAGTGAAGGTGGTATAAGGAAATTAAAGACTGCTTTAAATTTAGAAAAATAGGGGTAGATATTAAGAAAACCACAAAGGAAATAATCATTTCTATGCATTAAAATAAAAAAAAAAAATTCTCAGCAAATACAAAATCACTGACATTGAGAAAGATAAAAAGAAAACAGAAAAAAAGACAGAGCATGGAAAATTAAGTGGTACAAAGCAACTGTCTACAATACACAGACATCAAAATGGCAGCACTAAGTTTATATCTATCAGTAATCACACTGAATGAAAATGAACTAAAATGCACCAATAAAGAGATGGAGAGTGGCAGACTAGATTAAAAATAAATAAATGAAAAAGGTCCACCTATATGCTGCCTACAGGAGATACACCTTAGACTTGAATACACGAACAAACTAAAACTCAAAGGATGGAAAAAGATATATCAAGTAACAACATTCAAAAAAGAGCAGGAGTGGCAATATTAATCTTTGATAAAACAGACTTTAAAGCAAAATCTACCAATTGGCTAAGGAAAGGCATTACCTAATGATTAAAGGATCAGTATTCCAGGAGGACATAATCATACTAAATACCCATTCACCACAAATAACAGGATTCCAAGATACATAAAACAAATTCTAACTACATTGAAAACCAAAATAAACAGTTCTACAATAACAGTAGTAGACTTCAACACACTACACTGAGTGAAGGACAGAATATCCAGAAAAAAGTTCAGTAAAGATATGGCAGATATAAACATCACAATCAACCAGCTTGATGTCACAGATACATAAAAGACACTCAACTCAACAAATGTACTTTCTTTTCCAATGTACACAAACCATTCTCCAGAATTGACCACATAATAGGCCATAAAGCAAGCCTTAACAAAATTCAAAGCACTGAAATATTACAAATCATCTAATCGGATCATAAAACCATAAAAAGAGAACTGAACAACAGAAAAAAAAGGAGGGGGAATCAAACACATGGAATCTGAACAACTCCTTGCTTAAAAACAAGTGGGTTATAAAAGAAATCAAAGATATAATAAAGAAATTCACAGAATCAAACGAGAATGCAAACAGTCCTACTAGAACCTTTGGAACACAGCAAAAGCACTGCTCGGAGGTCAATTCATCTCAATAAATGTGCACACCCAAAAACAAGAAAGGGAACAAATCCATGCATTAATCATACAACTCAAACAATTAGTAAGAGCAGCAAAAGAACCCCTCAGCCACCAAAACAAAGCAAATAATAAAAAATTAGGGCAGAATTAACTGATTACAGACAAGAAAAATGATTGAAAGAGGTGACAAGAATGAAAGTTACCAAGACCAAGTTTTTTGAAAAGACCAACACGAAACCAATAAACTACTGGCCAAATTGTCAAAGCAGGAGAGGAAGCAAATAATCTGAATAAGAAACCGGATGGGTGATACCACAACAGACCAACTGAAATTTAAAAAAAAAAAAAAATCGTAACAGAATACTCTGAAAAATTGTACTCTAACAAATTTGATAACCTAGCGGAAAAGGACACATTTCTAGAAATATATTTCTTACCTAAACAAATGTTAATGGAGGTGGAAAAACTAAATATCACAAAAGAAGAGATTGAAAAAGTGGCTAGAAAACCCCCAACCGAAAAGATCCCTGGCCCTGAGAGCTTCACTGGAGTATCCTACCAAACTTTTAGATAAGAGTTAACATCACTATTACCAAAAGTATTTCAGAGCATAGAAAATGATGGAATATGGCCAAATTGATTCCACGAAGCCAACATAATAATCCTGATAACAAAACCAGTTAGACACCACAAAAAAGGAAATTATAAATCATTATCTCTCATGAACTTAGATGCAAAAGTTCCCCCCAAAATTCTAGGCAACAGAATTCAACAACCTATCAAAAAACTAATTTACTGTGACAAAGTGGAATTCACATCAGTGATGCAGGAATGGTTCATAGTTAGAAAATCAATATGATCAACAACATAAATAAAACAAAAGAAAAAAGAACTACTCCACTTTATTCAATTGATGCAGAAAAGGCATCTGACAAAGTTCAACACCCATTCATGTTACAGATTCTCAGAAAAACAGAAATAGTTTGGAAATCTGTCAATATAATAAAAAGGCATTTATACAAGGCCAAAAGCCAACATCATCTAAAATGGAGAGAGTCTGAAAGAATTCCCCTTGCAAATGGGTTTCAGACAAGGACACTAATGTCACTACTTTTATTCAAAATTGTGCTGTAGTTCTAGCTAGAGCAATCAGGCAAGAAAAAGAAATAAGGGCCATCCAAACTGATAAAGAAGAAGTCAAAGTATCTCTGTTAGCAGATGACATGGTCTTATAAACAGAAAACCTCAAAGAATCAACAAACTACTGGAACTAATAGGAGAGTTCAGCACAATATTAGGATACAAGATAAACATACAAAAAAATCAGTTGGATTCCTTTACACCAACAAGGAATCCAACAGTGGAAATTGTTGATTTGCAATAGCACCCAAGTAGATACAATAATTAGGAATAACTCTAATCAGAGATGTAAAAGATCTATACAGAGAGAATTACAAGACACTACTGCAAAAAGGAAACCCTGGAGGTGTAATGGTTAAGTGCTGTCTGCTAACCAAAAGGTCAGCAGTTCAAATCTGCCAGGTGCTCCTTGGAAACTCTATGGGGGCAATTCTTCTCTAACAGAGCAGACTCATAGTGACTGTCACTATGAGTCACTATGAGTGAAAATCAACTCGACATCGGTTGTTTAGTGGATACTGCAAAAAAACAAAATGACCTACATAAGTGGAGAAATCTACCTTGTTCACGGATAGGAAGACTCAACATTGCAAAAATGTCTATTCTATCCAAAGTGATCTACAGGTACAACACAAGGCCAAGTCAAATTCCAATGCCATGTTTTAACAAGATGCAGAAACAAATCACCAACTTACCAACTTCATACGCAAAGGGAAGAAGCCCTGGATAAGGAAAGCATTACTGAAGAAGCAAAATAAAGTGGGAGGCTTCATACTACCTGACTTTAGAACTTATTACACTGCCACAGCATACTTGAACTGGTACAACAACTGATACACAAACCAACAGAACTTTGTAATTGATAATGCAGACATAAAATCGTCTACCTACGAACAGCTGATATTTGACAAAGGCCCGAAGTCTGAACTGGAGAAGGGAGAGTATCTTTAACAAATAGTGTTGGTATAACTGGTTATCCATCTGCATAAAAATGAAACAAGACTTGTATCTCACACCATGCACAACAACTAACTCAAAATGATCAAAGACCTAAGCATCAAATCCAAAATGATAAAGATCAAGGAAGAATAAACAAGGACAATGCTAGTGGCCCTTGTAGATGATATAAATAGACTACAAAATGTTCCTAACTATGCACAAACACCAGAAGAGAAAACAGATAAATGGGAACTCATGAGAATCAAACAGTTACGTTCTGCCAAAGACTTCACCAAACAAAGTTAAAAGACAGTTTACAGACTGGGAAAAAAAAAAGATTGTGATGAATTTGTTTAGTGACTAATCTCTATAATCTGCAAAATACTGTGAAACCACCAAAACAAAAAGACAGCCCAATTTTAAAAATGAGTGAAAATACGCACGGGTATTTACCAAAGAAGACATCTAAGTGTCTAAGAGATACATGAGGAAATGCTCATGATCATTAGCTATTAGAGAAATCCAAACCGAAACTATAATGAGATACCCTCTCACCCCTACAAGGCTAGCATTAATCCCCAAACCACAAGTTAATAAATGCAAGAGAGGCTGTGAAGAGACTGGAACACCTCTACAATGGTGCTGGTAATGTCAAACGATTCAGCCACTTTGGAAATTGATTGTGTGCTTTCTTCAAAAGCTAGAAACAGGAATACTGCATTATCTAGCAATCCCACTTCTCGGAATATACCCTAGAGAAATAAAGACTATCATATAAGTAGATACATGCATACCAATGTTTATTCCAGTACTGTCCACAATATCAAAAAGAGGGAATCAACTCAGGTGACTATCAGCAGACAAAAGGATAATATGTTATCATGATGGATATTATGCATTGGTAAGTAACAAGGATGATCTTGGGAAACATCTCATAACTTGGGAATCTGAAAGATTTTATGCTGAGTTAGATTATTTGGTTGCAAAAGTTAAGTCTTGTATGAGACCGCTATTACAAGGATTCAAGATAAAGTGTGCACACAGAAGATAAAAATTTGTGGTGGTTACAAGGGTGAGAAAGGAGGGAATGGGGTGTTCACTGATTAGATAGTGGTCAGGAATTTGTTGGATAAAGGGAGGGATAGCACACAGTAAAAGGGAGGACAGCACAGCTGGACTAAACCAAAACATAAGAGGCTTTCCAAACATAACCCAACACTTCAAAGGACAGAGTAGCAGGGACAGGGGTCTGGGGAAAACAGTTTCAGGAGACATCTAGGTCAATTGGCATAGCAAAGTTTTTAAAGAAAATATTCTGCATCCCACTTTGGCAAGTGGTGTCTGAGGTCTTAAACGCTAGCAAGATGCAAGTAGTATCAACTGGTCATAACACACTTGGAGCTGAGGAGAACGAAGGAAAATGTGAGTCCAAAAGTTAGAAGGGCCATATAATCCAAAAACTATACCAACATGAGACCAGAAGAACTAGGTGGTGCCCAGCCACCACTAATGACTACCATGCCAGGGAATATAACACAGAATTTCTATAGCAAGAGAAAAATGAGTGTACAAAACTTGAACTGTATTAAAAAGAACAGACAAGGTAGAGCAGACTGGGGGACTCCCAGGGTATCTGTTACCCTAGAATGGAAACCATTCCCAAGGTTAACTCTTCAGACACAGATTAGACAGGACTATAAAACAAACAATTATACTGGAGAAGAGTGTGCCTCTGGGCTTAAGTAGGTGTTTGAGGCAAACTGGGCAGCTTCTGTCCAGAGGTGAGACTGGAAGGCCGAGGGTGACAGGAGCTGCTTGAATAGGCACAGGGAGTACAGGGTGGAAAGTACCTTGTGGAATTTTTATTAATCTGCTAAGACACAATTTAGAAAAGTAACTGATACATTGTAAAAACCTTCTAATAAAACTAAACCACTAGCAGTTCATATTACAGTCATTTTTAGAAAGAGACTTTGACTGGTAAACCTGAAAACTTTTGTTGTCTTTTCTGGCTGTCCAGAGCCTTTGGAATATCTTTCATACAATGGAGAATTTCCTACTTTAAGAATATCTATTTCCTAAAGAAGAAGTCCCAAACGTACTTTTTTAGCCCTATGTGGGGAAAAAAAGTTTCATTACGTGATCTAAGTTCCACGCATAACATATAAGATTTCAAGTCAGGAGCTAGAGTACTACGGAATCTGTTTTTAGGTCAAGGTAGTGTCAAAGGAATCAGGCATTTGAGAGCTGCTTTCACAGACGTCCTGGTGTCCAGGTCCAGTATCACTGGTGTCAGCCTAGCAGTCTATGCTCAACAGTGGCAAAAATTGGTGTTTCCATAGAGATACCTGCAGTGTGATTACAGAATTGTTCCTTTTTCTTTTTTCCCTCACTTTTCTGGAGATCCCGTTGTCTACCTCTTGTCTACTAGTTCAGTTTTGTTTCAACATTCTGTGTTAGGTGCTGGACAAGTGCTGTTCTGTATCTGTTCCAGCGGCAAAGAAAAAAGGACCGACTTCCAGGGCAACATAGAGACAAGAAAGGGCCACAAGAAGAAAATCCCCCAGCCCCACATCTGAGCCCCTACATGCCACAGAGAATCATGCTGTCTCCTCACACTGAGGCCCAATAACTTTACGTTTCCTTTGCTAGTTCTCAAATTTCTTTTTTGTTTTCTGATCTATCATATTCCAAACCTTCTTTGGAATACAATTTCCTTTCAGCTTTTGTGACTTTTCCATAGATAGATTTTGGGAAGAAAACCAACATCTGTGTTATTTGTCATGTTGCATGAAAACATAACTTTTTTTTTTTAACAGTATCATTAGTCTGGTAATTATGCAATATTAACTCAACACAAACATACGCCAAGATAACGGTAGTTCACAGATATGTGATCAGAAGTACTTATTTCTGCTAGTTACCAATAAATGTACTTATAGTTTCCTAGCATACTTGATGAAACTTAACACCAGGAATAACCGACAATGGCACTTGGGACTCCTACATGAATACTCTTTGGTTCATTCAGCACACGTATACAGAGCCTCTGCTATATGTAGTGATGTGTAGTGGGCTTAGAGCAATTAAAATAAGTCCCCGTCACCGAGGTACAATAAGAAAGATAGATCTATAAACTGATAATTACAATATAATGTGTTAAGTACAATAATAGAGTGTGAACCAAGGACTGTGAAAGAAGAAAAGAATAAGCTATTAATTTAGCCTGGGGGAGTCAGTAAAGTCTTCATTTTTCATCTCTCCCATCTGGTTCATCACTAGACTTCTCCTTGCTGCCCCTGCCCCAAGCCCGTGCTGTAAAATTCATTGCCTATACATGATCTCCTTCTTCATTCTAAGGTCAGTTGTAGAGGACTCCCAACAATTATAACAGATTTGAATAAATTTAAAATGGGTAAGATTTTCTTTAGAGGTTATCTAACCTCATTTGATTCATATCAGAGGTTTAAAGCATTTCCTCTAATTAAAAATAGTCATGCAAGATTTGAGATTCAGAGCCTAGTCTACAGAAAAACTGTTACCATCAGCCCAAATGTAGAGGGATTTATATTATCACAGAAGGATTTAAGAACACAGACATGGGGGCAAAATAACAATAGACTTGGATTCACAAGATTTTCAAATGTTTTGTCTTTTTTTTTTTGGTCATTTGTTAGTTATATGAATCTCAAAAATCACTCCAACTTTCTACAAAGGAGTAAGTATAACAGTTCGTGGAGATTTGGGCTAAAATTAGGTTATAAGTGAAATTGTCAATCACTGTATCTGGATGTACTAGGTTTTCCAATTTTTTTTTTTTGTCCATTTTGGTTCAAGTTTTTTGAAGACTGTTGTAATGTAGCATTGGCAGCAATAACTTGATGTGCTGAATGTCTTCAAAACATCCTCCTTTCAAAATTTCCTTTATCTTTGAATAAAGAAAAAAGTCATTGGAGGCCAGATCAGGAGAGTAGGGAGAGTGTTCTAATACCGCTATTTGTTTACTGTCTAAAAACTCCCTCACAGACAACTATACAGTTAAATTTGTGAACTTGCCATCATGCCACCATGCCACCACAGTGGCCATTTCAGAAACAGTTCCAAAACTTTGAAAGGTGGACTAGGTGCTGGCATCAGTGCATAGATTCCCAAGGGGAGTACTGCAAAGGTGACCATAGTGATATTCAGCAATGAGGTATGTAGCACTTAGAACAATGAAGTTGTCGGACGTCATACTTTTCTTCTCTGATTTTTGGGATTTATCTTACTTTCACTTATGGAAATTGCTACCCTATTCTTTTGTTGGAGTTCTTAACAATGGTGAGAAAACCATTAATACTGCCAGCGATTACGCATCTGCTGTGCTAGCTGCTGGATCCTTCACTAAATGGTTTCCAAAATCATGCAAAAATGTGATTTCCATTTCTCAGGTTAGCCTAGAACAGTTTTCAAACTATCCATGGAATGCTTTTGTACAAAACAATCTTCAGCGATACCTCTATTAAAATGAAAATAAATATGCATTATCATACATATTAATATTTACCTACATAGCTTATTTATATCATTCTTCACTCCTATGATAGATCGACATTTCTATTAGGTTTGTTTTCCTTTATTCTGAAGAACTTATTTTAGAATTTCTTATATTGGAGATTTTTTGATGATTTGCCTTCTCAGCTCCTGTTTGTGTGGTACTATCTTTATTTCGTATTCATTTTTGAAATATACTTTCACTAATTATAGATTGGCATTATATTTATATTAGTACTTTATGGGTACAATTCCATTTAAGTTCTAGTGCTCCTACTTTCTGAAGAGGACACTACTGCAATTTTTATTGTTTGTGAATATGGACAAGATGGAGCTTTTTTCTTGTACTGTTTTAAAGATTTTTGTCTTTATCACTGGTTTTCATAAATTTGATTATGTTTTTTTCCATCAGTATTGCTGCTGCTATCATTTTATTACTATTCAGTGCTGGGCATTGACCTTCAGAGGCATATGCAGATAGGTGTACATATCACTGAAACCAATGATAAAGACAAAAATCCTAAGAGAAAATGGAAAAATTTCAGCAAATATCTCTTCAAATATTCTGCCTGCCTACCTCCCTTTTGGGTGTTTCTGTGACACATATTTGATTGACCTTTGATACTGTCCTAAAATTCAGCTGCTCTGTTAATCTTTTAGCATTTTTCCCTTCTGTTTTATTTTGGATAGTTTCTACTGCCATTTTTCTAGTACATTAATCTTTTGTGATATCATCTGAGTCTCATCAAGATATATTGCATTGCACATAGTTAAAGCTTTATGTCTAGAACTTTCAGGTGCATTTCATATCTTCACTCTTTTCCTCATCATGTGCATATTTCCTCCTACCTACACAAGCATCAGGAGCCCTGGCTGCACAGTGGTTAAGCACTCAGGTGCTAATTGAAAGGCTGACATTTGGAAACACCCATGAGCTCTGCAGGAGATAGACCTGGTGATCTTCTCCCATAAACACTACAGCCAATAAAACCATATGGGGCAGTTTTACTCTGTCGTATGGGATAACTATGAATTGAAAAGGCAAACAACATGTGAGTATAGGAATTGGAAGTTTGGAACCCCTGTTAATAAAGCATATAAACATACAACTATTCTGCTTGAGGTAGGTGTGAAGGGATGCTGCCAACGGAACTGCTTCTCTGCACTACAATACAGCCATTGCTGGTCCCCAGAACTTTGAATAAAACAGTTAAAAATAGCTCTTCCATCAGAGCTGTAATCACACAATCAACCTTAGTGACCAGTAGGCACTTCAAATACATGCTTGTTCACTGAATGCATATTTATTGAGACTCTACTATGGTGTAGTGGCTTAAGCCAAAGCCACTGCCACTGAGCCAGTTCTAACTCATGGTGATCCCATAGGTCAGAGTAGAACTCCCCCATAGAGATTCCAAGGAGTGCTTGATGGATTTGAATTTCTGACCTTTTGGTTAACAGATGTTTCACTTAACCACCACACTACCAGGGTTTCCATCATGTGCTCAGCGTGCTCTTAATCTATTACGGAAGAGCTATAGACAGCAACATAACTATAAAGTAATATTAGAAATCAGTGCTCGTATAGGTTAGAATGAAAAGATACGCACAGGGGGTGTTAGAAGTTTTCACTGAATAGATGACCTATGTGCAGTCTTGAAGGAACATTAGGAATATGACAGCTGAAAAATAGGGAAAAGGGAATACCGGGCAGGGAAAGAACAGAGAGGAAAGAACAGGTCAAGTGTCACAGCAGCATGGAATAGCCTAGCTTACTCTAGAAACTATAAACAGCTTGAATTAATTGAAGGTACTGGATGTATATATTATTCCTGAACTGAAGGCAGGAGGTGGAAGTTGTTCTATTGTAGAATTGTGATTTTAAACTTAATGTTGAATCCTGACTGTGCTTTAAAAGACTTACATTTACTCTGCCCTACGGGGTCATTATGGAGCCTGGTTGTACTTACAGTGGCTAAGAGCTTGACTGTTAACAAAATATTTGCAGTTCCAATTTACCATTTGTTCTCTAGAAATGCTATTGGGGCAGTTTTACTCTGTCCTATAGAGTCACTATGAGTAGAAACTGACTCAGCAGCAATGGGTTTCAACAGGACCATTGGTGGTTGTTTAGAAAATGGTTTAAGATTAAGGTTCTTACACTGGTTGCCAGTAAGAAACATCTGACACTTTAAAAAGTATGTTGATGTCCGAGCCTTATCCAGTCAGAGGTTCTAGGTCTGGGTACACGCACTGGAATTTTATAAAGGTCCATATATGTGTATAACTTGCAGCAAAGTTTGAAAACCACAGTTCAAAGGGATTTTTTTAGTGAAAACAAAAGCAAAGAAATACATTGCTACTTTGACTGAATTGAATTTTTTTACAAAAACCAAATTCATTACTGTTAAGGTGATTTTGACTCTTTAGGACAGAGTAGAATTGCTCTGAAAGTAGATTATCATCTCTATCTCCAGTGCAGTGGCTGATGGGCTTGAATCACCAATCTTTGGGTTAGCAGTCAAATGTTTAACCTTTGTGTCACCAGAATTGATAGGCAACTTTGATTCAAGCAAGGGTATGGCAGTAGGAAATGAAGAGACAAAAAAATGAGCCATAAAGCTTGATATGAATAAGAATCACCTGACATACTAGTTTATTACAAAGATTTTCTTATTTGATTAGTTTTTTCAAGTCAATCAAATTTGTTTATAAGTTTGCATATGTTTTTAACAAAAGTATTCCCAGGTGATTCTGAGTGAAAAAACTCTAAAGATCGCACTTGAAAAGATAAGAAATTCATAAGAAGTTTGTACTTTGTGGCTTGCCTTTGGAAGTTTAAAAACGTATAACATTTATTTTATATAATACAAAATAAAGATTGAAAAATAAATTCTCATGTACAGTTTTCTGTTTAGCATACATACACTTTTATGAATTCATAGAAGTATAGAGGAAAATCTTCTATTTCATAAAATAAGACATATAAGTAAATTTAATTGACTAGATTCATGCAGGGGACTGCCCAAAGAACAAACAGATCTCTTCTGGAGGAAGTACAGCCAGAGTGCTCTTTGGAAGCAAAGATTGTGAGACTGTGTCTTACATACTTTGGACATATTGTTAGGAAGGACATCATGCTTGGTAGAGTGAAGGGTCAGTGAAAAAGAGGAAGACCTTTGACGAGACGGATTGACGCAGTGGCCTCAACAATGGGTTTAAGCATAAAAACAACCGTGGACAAGGCACAAGACTGGGCAGTGTTTCATTCCACTGTGCATAGGGTTGCTATGAGTCGGAACCGACTCAACACCACCTAACAACGACAACAGGTTGATAGCATCTCTGTTTGGATAAAGTTGGTGTATTGTTTGACAAATTTTATTTCATAAGATTTTCTTAATAACTATTATTTACACTAGTAAGTAACTGAGAAGGAAAAAATCCAACCACATTTAACATTATGTTCCCAGAAGCAGTAGTAGATGTCAGAAAATATATTTCCTTTGAGATCACTGAAGTTTCAGAGGACATAGAACTGGAAAAACACAAATGCTGATTTTAGTATACTACTTTTAACATTTAGTTGATGAAATCACCCATTCTATATTTCAAAATGTTTATTCACAAGGCATCTATTTGATTTCCTGCTACAGTGTACATGTTTGGATTGTTTTCAACTCTTCACCTCTTTTGATTGTTTGATGCAGCCTCACCCACTTCTCATTGATTCACAAGTGATGTTCTTTTTTGTGCCACTCTTCCTGTATGGGAAGCAACTTTCTGGTAAAATTTCCTTAAGAACAGCTGTACTTGGAATTATTTCAGCTAGCTATAGAAAGACTTCTTTTTTTTTTTTTAAATACTTAATTTACAAGGTAGGCAAATTAAGACAAAACAGGGAGGAGCCAGAAAAAAAAAAAAGTGAAGCTAGCATACACTTTAATAAAAGCAAAGCAGTATAATATTTTTGAGTCTACCTCTTGAGAAAAATTAATAATAGTAAACTAAGTTCTACCTGGAAATGCTGGTGACATAGCAATTAAGAATTAGGCTGCTAAGCAAAAAGTTAACGGTTAAAATCCACCAGGTGTTTCTTGGAAACACTGTGAGGCGGTTGTACTTTGTCCTACGGGGTCAATGTCAGTCCAGTCGACTCATCGGCAATGGCTTTGTTTTTTTTCTAGGCTCTAGCCATAGAAGTACGGGTAAATGTTAATGAATCATTGATCAAAAATTACATGTGCAAAAATAGTATTCCCACACTAATTAATGAAAATTAAACTAATACTTTAGGCTGACACTTCCATAATTATTTTGCTAAATGACACATTCTTGTTTTACATGAAGTTCAATTTAGAGAACATGTCTGGCTACTGCTGGGTTACCTTTCTAATATTTGAACTTTAACTAAGATGTATGTACATATGCATACTTCAAAAAAAATTCATTGCTGCTATGTAGATTCTGACTCACGGTAACCCCATGTATTACAGAGTTCTATAAGGTTTTCTTTGTGGCAATTTTTATGAAGCTGACCACCAGGTATTTCTTACATGGTGCCTCTGGGACAGTTCAAACTGCCAACGTTATGATTAGCAGCCAAGAACAAACTGTTTGCTCCGGTTGATGCAAAGACAAATGGGACCAGAAGGAAAAAAAAAGGAAATAGACAAAGGAATTAGTTAAGAATACTTGAAACATTACTAAGCAGAAGACTACAGAGAATAAACAAAAGGGAGGTAATGCATAAAATACAAGAAAGAGCAGTCTCTCAGACAGAAGCCAAGCTATGCAAGGGTGCATTTTAAAGTGGCCCCCACATCTCTCACACAGCTCCACTGTCCATCATACTATCAAACAGCAACACAGCCCTTAGTCAGTTCTCCTTCTCCAAAAAATAAGGGGAAATTCTGGTGGTTGGCTAAGTGCTATGGCTACTAACCAAAAGGTGACTAGTTCAAGTCTACTAGGCATTCCCTGGAAACTATGGGGGTAGTTCCACTCTGTCTTATAGTGTCATTAGACTTGGAATCTACTCAAAGGCAATGAATTTGGGTTTGGGTACTCTTCTTTAAACACTAATATTCTAACTCAGGTGTTGATAAACTACTCAATCTAAGGCCAAATCCAGTCCTCTGTCTGTTTTTATACATCCCAAAAGATAAGGATTGTTTTACACTTTTAAATGGATGAATAAAGTCAAAAGACTTTCTTCACATGTTAAACTTACAGGAAATTCAAATTCCAGGGTCCATAAATAGTTTTATTGGAGTAGAGCCATATTGATTTAAGTATTTTCTATGGCTCCTTTTGCTTTGCAGCAGCAGAGTTGAGTCATTGTGACAGAGACCTGATGGTTCCCAAAGCATGAAATATTTTCCATTTGGTCTTTTCACAAAAAAGATTTTGAGTGCTCACTCTAATTTGAAAAACATTTTCTTAGCATTTGAAGCAGGCCACTTTCCTTGCTAGAAAGTCATGGTTTAGATTCTTAAATATGGCTGCAATTCTGGGGAGTTGAGTGTGGACTGGTGGGTCTCGACTACATTTTTCAGGCCATTTCCAATTTTAGACTGGGTAGAAAAGAATGGCTTTTCTTGTACTTCAAAAGTGAAAGTGTGAGAACAATAGCAACAGTGCGATAGGAGAGATGTAGTGAAAAATAGTAGTTTTAAAAGGTTCCCTTCACACTGTTCTAAAAATACAAGTAAACTTTGGACTATTTAAAAAGAATTTCTTAGCCCTTGAAGATAAGCTAGGAACAGAACAAGTAACGAGTGGAAGAAAATCAAGCTTTTACCAGCTTTAAAATTGGGGCGGTAGTGGTAGATTTGGGATACAGTTAATAGAACTTAACTGCACATGGGAGCTTTTATATCATAAACAAAAGCAAAACACATTGCCCTTGAGTTAATTCTAACTCACAGTAAGCAGAGAGGAACTGCCCCACAGGTTTTCCAAGGAACATCTGGTGGATTTGAACTGCTGACCTTTCAGACAGCAGCTGAACTTTTAACCACTATACCACCAGGGTTTCCTTTACTCCATAGCTTCCTGTATTTGCAATTATGCCATGAAAAACTAAAATGGGATGTTTTACAAGTTGATAAGTTTCTTGAAACACCACCAAAACATAAGATAGTATTATGAAAATTTTGCTGAGTTTGAGTTGTTTTTTTTTTCTTTTCACAAGAGAGAGCCAGAGCCAAGTGCCGTCGAGTCGGATCTGACAGAGTACTAGGACACAGTTTTAGAACTTACCGCCCTTGTTAAAAAGGGTAAAGCAGTTCTGTGTAGAATCACTACCCTTGGAGCTTTAAATTCATGAAATGTCATAGTGTAGGAATTTTTAAGCTCTCACACGGACTGCATGTTCTAGAGGGACTGCCAGCTAACTAAACAGAACAACTAGGCAAAAGGCCCTGGGGAAAATACTGGTGGAGTTTTCCTTACATTTGTTTGTCTTTTTAATCTGTCCGGCAAGATGCCTGAGTTTGAAAATAAACCAGAAGTAATTCTGTAAATAAAGTCAACAACAGATTTTACCAAGCTTTGAGCCCTTTTTCATCAGTTAAGGCCCAGTAGATGATCTAATGCATCATGTACCTTTGGGCATGGTACTTCACCAGGCTTTAGCATGAGTAAAACAGAAATCCAGGAAATATTATGCGAATGGTAGGAGAAAAATGAACTTGAGTTTTGCCTAAATATATAACATTGAGAAGATAAAAGAGAATGAAGAGTGACACATCTAGGCAAGCCATGTGAGAGCTTAAAAATTCCTACACTAAGACATTTCATGAACTTAAAGCTCCCCAAAGCAGTGATTCTACGCAGAGCTGCTTTACCCTTATAACACGGGTGGTGAGACCTGTAACTGTGTCCTAGTACTCTTAAGGTGCTGCTGACTTTCTGCTGCAACTTGCAAGGGGTGGATAAGATGCCCATAAAATCTTGGCTGCTACTAGACTTGAAGAAAAACAGTAGACAACTAAAACTCATGGTAAGATTACATTTTGACCTTTGAGCTGTACTTCTTTTATGCAATGCCCCACGGCAGTGAGTTGTGGGAGCCCTGGTTCTAAGAGGTTTATACAGTTGACAGCTGTCTGAGTGCCAGATATATGAAGCTTGGTGCAAATACTTTATATACATGTAGTTTTCCATGTAATCCTCATGATAGCCACTGCGATAGGAAATATTCTAATTCTAAATTGTACAGATAAAAAAACAAAAAGTGAGATTTGGAGACATGAGTTAGCTTAAGGGCACAGTGATAGTAACCGGTGGATCAGACATTCGGATCAACATCTCTTTCATCCCTTTGGCCAAGGCAGTAACCACTACACCATGTTATTAAAGAAAAAGGAACCCAGAACAACAAAACTCTAAGGCTACAGAGAACTTTAGAGAGATCAAAATCCATTTTGCTTTTTTAGATGAGAAACTCCAGCCTAGTGAGGTATTGCTATAACGACGTGGCAGGGCAATATCTGACCTCTCCTAATTTCACACAGGGAGCAAGACAATAGAGACTAATACCTCAAGGCTAATTTCCATGAGGCAGAGGTCAGACATGCCCCCTCTTCTCCTCTTTTTACCAATTCTTACACAAACCATGGGACTCTCTAGTTTCCCGCTGGGTTCAATAATTCTCTATAATGGCTACACAGAACTCTCAGGCAGCAGGTATAATTATGGGGTTTATGAGGGTGTTAGCAGATTACAGTCTAGGTTTGGGAATACTCAGGAGACAGTTCTCCAATCAGGGCGTCCTCTTTTTGGTTGTGTCCACAGGCACCGCTCTATCTGTCCCCTTGGGTTCTTGGCCCCTGCCCTGCTCCGGCAAGTGTGACAGAGTTCTTTTAGCTCAGCCAGTAAGTGCCTAGAGGCACCCCTTTTCATTAGTAAACTTCAACCTGAAGCAGCTCAGCAATCTTGCTCCATGGGTTGGTGAGTCTAGCTTCACTACCAAGTGTCCCAAGGTGCCCTAGCCTGCCAGGAAGCCTCAAGATGCTGACCTGTCTCACTTCATAGGTCAGCATACCCACTACATCGGCCTTGCTCTGTGGGCCAGGAAGCACACTCTGCCATCTGCTGCAGGTCATCTGGTTTGAGTGCTGCTATTTCTCTGCCACTACCTCTTGCAGTCACTCACAGTCTCTAGTATTACAGCTGTCTCTCTCTTCTAGCCTAGAAGGTTTCAGTGCAGGGAGCCCACTTTTCTGCTCTTCTTTCTTGGTGGTAGCAGATCTCTTCTCTGTTCTGGAATTGGCTTTCTGTTAAGCCTATCAGAATGACAAAACTGACCAGTCCTCTTGTTGGTGTTCCATACACCTTATTTGCATGGTTCCACTCCCATAAGGGTGTCATGTCTCTTATTTACATTGTTAGCAAGCTATCCAATCCCCTTGGTGGGCTACAAGCACCTCGTTTGCATAAGTATTCCACTTCATTTGCTGAGAGTTAAAACATATGCCTAGAAGGGCCATATTAAGCAATTTACTGTACTGCAGAGGTTAAGTGACTTTTTTCAAGGACTAAAGTAAAGCAGACCTAGAAACCAGCTGTCTTGACTCCTATGGGCCTGTAGGACTACATAACTATGTGACCGCTTGTATTCACTTGCATAACAAGATATTTCTTCCACCCATTAACTGTAATCATTCTTATTTGAGTAACTCTGAAGATGCCAAGTACCTATAAAGTAATGTAATTTATGAAGTGTATTATTTAACTGCTACGCAGTTTTTCTTTCTTTTTTTCTAAACAGTACCTTAAATTTTAGTCAACCTTTCATGCTGTTGTTGCTGACATAGCAAAATGTGAATCTCCACGTAGCTAGTTAAGAAATATCATTATAAACCATATTAAAAACTATCTAAGCACTTGAAACTAAATTGATTCCTATGCCCCTCAAATAACCAATCTTGAAACAAAATCAGAAACTTGGCAGGATGAGCTTAAATCCTTAAATGAAAAGACTCAAACACTACAGTCTGAACTACAGACCTCTAAAGCTCTCTCAGGAGTTTTAATTAAGGATAATGCTGTTCTCTTCATGAAAGAGAGAGATACTTTAAAACTTCATGGAAAAAAAAAAAAGCAATAGATCTTAAATCCATGTGAGAACTCAGAAATACTACAGACTAATCCTACAGCTATAATTGAAGCTATTTTCTTACTCCTCCCTTTATGCCAAAGGGTAATGCTTTCGCATGCCAATGATAATGTTCAATACTGACAAGCTCAGAGATGTCTTCCTTGGGGCTTTAGGAAGAATGCTGTAGATAAAGATAGAATTGCCTCTATTACATGGGGAGAAATTATGTATGCAATATAAAGTGCTTCCTCATTTTAATTATCCCCCTGCTTTTTTATTCAAAGGTCTCTTTGAGTATTCTCCCACAGAGATACTATTTTACCTTTAACAACCCCTTCCATCTTCATCCACTATGATTCCTTCATCACGCCACTGAATTAATAACACAAAAACATAGCAAGACAAAATACCTTACAAAAGACAGTCACCTCTCAACCCAGAAATCACAATATAAAGTGATACTGAGTTTGTATTTCTTCACAAATCACAAGTTCCCAGTTAACTATATTCCTCAATCTTCCACTAAGCCACAGATCTTCCTTCTAATTCTGTAGGCTTTTGTGATTTCTACATCTGCAGTAAACTTCTGGCATTTATATATATGATATTAAAATTTTTCACTATCCATAAGCAAAATTCAAAGTCTAGAATGTAAATAATATGTCATTTATGGAGGACCAGATTAATTTTATGTTGACTGTAGAAGGGTATACAGTAGCGTATTATTGAGTTGGAGTAGGCATACACCCCTTTGGCTATCTTCATTTCAGCTAGTCTTTCTGTTTGCAACTCATGATTGCACATTCACTAATCAAAGAAAACACAAATAAACAAATATTAAAACAGTATCTTTGCCTTGAAAAATGAACCTAAGATAAATCCAAATTCACTTTTAGTCATAGAAAAACAAGAAATAATAAACCTGTCTAAAAGGAGGTGTGCTTAACAATCAGATGTTATATTTATTAGTGGGGTAGACCCCTGACATAATGAATTCACCACTGACATTCTGTGAAAAAATAATATATTATATAATAATTTTAATGCATATTACAGATAAGTAAAAATGATTCTTCCAGTAAAAGAAAATTTAAGTGTACACTGAAAAAGTAGTCACCTTTGGATGTGACTATAGATCAAAGGAATTACACATCTTTTATATTGTCCAATCATGGTATGTATAGTACACACACATATATAAAACGCAGTGCTGTAGGGTTGGTTTATACCATAGACAGGGTAAACAGAGTGCTTATGTTGCTTACCAGATAATCTAAGGTGAACAATCTCACCCTTTTTCAGCACATCAAAGATTCTCCTTTTAGAGAACCAGGCAAGGATGCCCTTTGTCACCACTTCCATTTGACATTTTGCTAGAGGATCTAGCCAGAGTGCTCAGGCATGATAAAGAAATAAAGAGCATCCAGATTAGTAAGTAAGAAGTAATCTCTACTTACAAACAGTATGATCTTATACACAGAAAACACTAAAGTATATACACACACAAGAAAAAGAAAAAAATCTACTGGAACTAATAGGAGAGTTCAGCAAAGTTATCAGGATACAAGATAAACACAAAAATCAGCTGGATTCCTTTACACCAACAAAGAGAACATCAAAGAGGAAATCACTGAATCAATACCACTTTAAAATACTTAGGGATAAATCTAACCAGAGATCTAAAACACCTACACAAAGAAAACTAGAAGACACTACTGCAAGAAACCAAAAGATACCTATAAAAGTGATGCTGTGGATAGGAAGACTCAACCTTGTGAAGTTTTTGTGGAAATGTCTATTCTACCCAAAGCAATCTATAAATACAATCCAATCCTAATACAGGATGCCACCAGGGCTTCCTTTAACAAATTAGATTTGCAAAAGTTGGTGTACATTTATAAAAAAATGAAACAAGAGCCACATCTCTCACCATGCAGCAAAACTAACTCAAACTGTAACAAAGACGTACATATAAAATCTATAACAAGATCATAGAAGAAAAAAACAGAGACAATGCTGGGAGCCCTAATACACAGCACAAACAGAGTACAAAACATAACTAACAATGCACAAACACCAGAAAATAGATAAATGGGAACTCCTAAAAATCATATACGCCGGCTCATCCAAAGACTTCACCAAAAGAGTAAAAAGACAACTTATAGACTTGGGGGGTAGAAAAAATTGGCTATGGCAAATCCAGTCAGCATCTAATCTCTAAGATTTGCAACTTCGGCAAAACATCAACAACAAAAAGACAAATAACACATTTAAAAAAGGGGGAAATGATACGAATAGGCACTTCACCAAAGGAGACATTCAGTTGGCTATCAAATATGTGAGGAAACGCCCATAATTATTAGCCATTAGAGCTTTCCGAGGCAAAACTACGAGATACCATCTCACCCCAAAATGGCTGGCATTAATCCAAAAAACAGAACATAATAAAATGTTGGAGAGGTTATAGAGAGACTTACACATTGTTGGTGGGAATGTGAAATGGTATAACCACATTTGAAATTGATTTATCACTTTCTTAAAAGGCTAGAAATAGAATAACCATATGATCCAGCAATCTTACTTCTTGACATGCATCCTAGAGAAATAAGAGCTGTCACATGAATAGATACATGCACACCAAATATTCACTGCTGCACTGTCCACGAACGCAAAATGATGGAATCAACCTAGGTGCATAGCAATAGTTGAATGGATAAACACAAACTAGTATATTCACGTAATGGAACACTGCTCAATCATAAAGAACAATGATGGATTTTTAAAACATCTTACAACACGAAGGAATATGGAGTACGTTATGCTGAGTGAAATCAGTCAGTTGTTAAAGGACAAATATTGTATGAAACCACTACTATAAGGACTCAAGAAAAAGTTTAAATTAACACAGAAAAAGAGTCTTTCATGGTTACAAGTGTGGGGAGGGAGGCAGAGGGGAATCTGGTAGACAGCAGACAAGAATTACTATTATTATAGGTGAAGGGAGGGACAACATATGCTAAAGGAGAAGTCAGCCCAACTGAACTAAATGAAAAGTTTAAAAGTCACCTAACTAGAACTAGTTTGAGGGACAGAGTAGTAGGTGAGATCAGTCTGGTGAACATTATTTCAGAAAACAATAAAATCAATTAACAATTTTTTTTTTTTTTTTTTTTTTTAATGATTGAATGAAAAGTGTACATTCCTACCTATATGCAGCTCCCACTGCTCACCCTGCCCGGTGACAGCACACTCTTCCTCTCCACTCCATACATGTCTTATCCTCCAAACAATTTCCTATCCCATCCTCTCCACCCACTGCCCTGCCTCCAGTAAGAGGTCAGCAGGATTACGCCCTATAGATTCATAGAACCATAAAGTACACACATGAGGTGGTCACTCTGTGTCACTAAGTCCAATTCATTACTGTCCAAAGAGTTGACCTCCATTATGATTGATGGACAGGGGCAGCATCAGGTCCAGGGGCTGTGCTCCAAGGGGGAACTCCGAGGTCCCTGGACCATCAATTGCTGTCTTTTAGAGGGGATCTCAGGGTACACTCGTTTTATTTTCGTGTTGCCAGCAAGACTCAATTTTGTGAGCTTCTTCCTGGCTATCATTGGTCGTGGCCGGACACCATTCAGTTTTTCTGGTCACAAATCAATGTAGTCATACACTCACGTGGGTGTCCCTGTCTTCTAAGTTCTCTTTCCCCACATCATTTTGGTCCTTGGTGATCATTCATTCCTGCAGAGTTTGTACCATTTGCTCTACCCTCGGATGGCAACTTAGCAGCTTTTAAGACCCCAGACAACATTCATTGATGTGGGGTGCAGCAGGTTCTCTTAGCAAAATCCTAGTTATGCCAATTGGCCTCGATTTCCCCTGACAGCGTAGTCCCCACCTCCCCACCCCAGCTACTCTGTCCTTGCAATATTGGGTTAAGATGGGAGGAGTAATTTTGTTATGTTGAAGTCTAATTAATATTGATCTTCTTTCCAATGTGTACTGTCATGGATTTCATCCAACTAAATTTCTATCAACTATCTAATCTAAGCCCTCCCCCCACATCCTCCCACTCTCCTCACCCCAGCAGCCATTATAAAGTCTTTTCTTCTATGCATGAGTCTGTTTTTAAGTTCTTCTCATAAGGGTCTCATACAATATTTGTCCATTTGTCTCTGACTATTTTCACTCAGCAGAATGTCCTCCAATTGAAATCAGGTTATAAGATGTTTCCTAAAATCACCATTGTTCTTTATCATTGGATAGTGTTCCATTGAGTATATATACCATAGTCATCTGTCTGTTCCTCTGTTGTTGGGCATCTGGGTTGATTTCATCTTTTTGCTGCTGTGGACTGTGCTGTAATAAACATTCATGTGCATGTATCAGTTGGTATGAATAGCCTTGATTCTGTAGGATATATTCTGAGCAGTGGAATTAGTGGCTCAAATGGTATATCTATATCCAACTTTTTAAGGAAGTGCCAGATTGCTTTCCAAAGAAGTTGTACCATTTTGCAATCCCACCAACAGTGTAGGAGAGTTCCAAAGTTTCCACATTCTCTCCAGCATTTGTTGTTTTGCATCATGACCAACCTTGCTGGGGTGAGATGGTATCTCATGGTAGTTTTGATTTGAATTTCTTTAACAGCTAATGATTGTGAGCACGTCCTCATGTGTTTTTTAGCTGCCTGGATCTCCTCTTTTGAGAAGTGTCTTTCCATCTCCTTTGCCCATTGCTTAATTGGATGACTTATCTTTTTCTTATTGATATTTTGTAGTACCTTATAGATTATGAAGATCCGGTGTCAGTCTGACATACAGTTGCCAAATATTTTTTCCCATCCTGTAGGTGACCTTTTAACTCAATTAATAGTCTTTGGATGAGCAGAAGTGTTGGATTCTTAGTAGTTACCATTTATCTATTTTCTCTTCTGTTGTTTGTGGTTCTTTTGACATATTTTGAAGTCTGTCTACATTGTGTATTAAAACTTCCATTGTTGTTCCTACTTCTTCTTGGATGAGCTTTATCGTTTCAGATTTTATATTTAGGTCTTTTATCCAGTTGAGTTGGTTTTTGTATAAGGTGTAACATATGTGTCTTGTTTTAGTTTACTGCAGATGGATATCCAATTTTGTCAGAACCATTTGTTGAAGAGACTGTTTCTACCCCAGTTTAATATCTTAGAGCCTTTGTTGAATATCAACTGTTCATAGAAAGATGGTGTCATATCTGGGGTCTCAATTCTGTTCCACTGATCTATCTGTCTCTTTTTGTAACAGTACCAGGCTGCTTTGACTACCGTGGCAGTGCAATACATTCTCAAGTTGGACAGTGAGAGGCCACCCAGTGTATCCTTATTCAGTAGTGCTTTATTTATGTGGGGCTTCTTCCCTTTCCAAACTCATTTGTTGATTGGTTTCTCCATCTCATTAGAAAACATCATGGGATTTTGTATTGGGATTGCATTATATAAGAAGATTGCTTTGGGTACAATAGACATTTTCACAATGTTAAGTCTTCTTATTCATGAGCAGGGTAGGTTTCTCCATTTATGTAACTCTCTTAGTTTCTTGTAGTAAGGCCTTGTAGTTCTGTTTGTAAAGATCTGTTATTTCTCTGGTTAGATTTATTTCTAGGTACTTTATCTGCTTAAGGGCTATAGTAAGTGGTATTGATCTGGTGATATCTTCCTTAATGATCTCATTATTGGTATAATGGAATCCTACTGATTTACTTAAGTTTATCTTGTATCATGAAATTTTGCTGAACTCTTATCATCTTGACTAGTTTACTTATGGATTCTTTAGGATTCTCTGTGTATACAATCATATCATCTGCAAATAGAGATTTTTACTTCTTTTGCCAATACAGATGCCCTTTATTTCTTGGTCTTGTCTAATTTCTCTGGCTAGAACTTCTAGTACAATGTTGAATAGGAGAGGTGAGAGTGTGCATGTTTGTCTAGTTCCTGTTCTCAAGGGAAATTGTTTCAGCCTCTTTCCATTTAGAATGACGTAGGCAGTTGGCTTTGTATAAATGGTCCCCATTGCATTGAGAAATTGGCCGTCTATTCCTATTTTGCTGAGAGTTTTTATCACAAATGATGTTAGACTTTATCAAATGCCTTTTCTGCATCAATAGACAAAATCAGGTGATTCTTGTCTTTTGTGTTATTTATGTGGTTGATCACATTGTTTTTCTGAAGTTGAACCAGCCTTGCATCCCTGGTATGAATCCAACTTGGTCAGGGTGGATTATTTTTTGGATATGTTGTTGTATTTTATTGGCCAGAATTTTGAAGATTTTGTGCATCTAGATTTATAAGTGATATTTGTCTGTAGTCCTCCTTTTCCGTCAGTTCTTTCCCTGGCTTTGGTATCAGAGTTATGCCGACTTCATAGAAAGAATTTGGGAGTTTTCCATCCCTTTCTGTACTGTGAAATAGTCTTAGTAGTATTGGAGATAACTCATCTCTGAAAGCTTGGTAGAATTCTACAGTGAAGCCATCTGGGCCCAGGCTGTTTTTGGTTGGTAGTTTTTGGATGACTTTTTCAATCTCTTCCTTTGTGATGGGTTTATTACGTTGTTCTGCTTCACCTTGGGATAGTTTTTGTAGGTGATACGAATGAAGGAATTTGTCGATTTTCTCTAGGTTTTCAAATTTATTAGAGTACAGTCTTTCATAGTATTCTATTATTATATATTTGATTCCTGTTGGATCTGTTGTGACAACTCCCCTCTCATTTTTTATTTGGGTTGTTGTCTTTCCTGTTTTTCTTTAGTAAGTTTAGCCAATGGTTTGTCAATTTTGTTGTTCTTTTCTAAAAACCAGCTTTTGGCTTTTCAGTTTTTTCAGTTGTTCTTCTATCCTTTAATTCATTTAGTTCTGCTCTGATCTTTATGATCTGTTTCCTTCCGATGCCTAAGGGGTTCCTCTGTTGTTCTCTCTCTGCTTGTTCAAGCTGTAGGGTTGGTTCTTTGGTTTGGGTTCTTTCTTCCTTCCAGATGTGTGCATTTATGGAGGTAAACTGACCCCTGAGCGCTGCTTTGGCTATATCCTATAGGTTCTAGTAGGAAGTGTTTTCATTCTCATTGGAATCCATGAATTTCTTTATTTCATTCTTGATTTCTTTCATAACTCATGGATTTTTGAGCAAGATGTTGTTCAGTCTCCATGAGTTCCACATTTTGTCTATGTGTTTTCTGCTATTGATTTCATCTTTTATGACTTTATGATCTAAGAAGATGCTTTGCATTAATTCAATGGTATGGATTTTGTTGACAATTGCTTTATGTCATAACACATGGGTTTTCTGGAGAATGTTCCATGTGCACTGGAGAAGAAGGTGTAATTGTCTGCTGATGGATAGAACATTCTATATACATCGATGAGGTCCAGTTGGTTAATTGCGGCAAGAAGGTATTCTGTGTCTTTACTGAGCTTTTTTCTGGATGATCTGTCCAGTATTAAGAGTGGAGTGTTGAAGTCTCCCATTATTATTGTTGAAGGATCTATCTCCTTTTTGAGTGTAGTCAGTGTTTTTTCAATGTACTTAGGTGCTCTAATAGTAGATGTATACATATTTAATGTTGTTAAGTCCTGCTTCTCTATTATTGAACCTTTCAACAATAGCGTCCATCCTTGTCCACTATGGTGGATTTTACATTGAAATCAATTTTATCTGAGATTAGAATTGCCACATCTGGTCTTCTTTGTTCATTGTTAGCTTGATATATATTATTCCATCTTTTAATTTTCAGTTTGTTGCTATCTTTAAGTCTAAAGTGAGTTTCTTGCAGACAATATATGGATGCATCATGTCTTTTGATCCAAGATGTCACTCTATGTCTGCTTATAGGAGCACTCAGTCCATTCACATTCAATGTAGTTATTGATAGGTATGTGTACTATTGATAGGTATGTGTGCTGTCATTGTGATATGTTTATTTTTGTGTTGATGTTTTCTCTGTTCTTATTAATCTGTTCTGGGACATTCTTCTTTGTGAGTTGACTTTTTACCCTTTCCTGGGTTGGTTTTGTGGTTGTTGAGACTCCTGTATTCCATTTCTTGATTTGATGTTTTGCATCTTTATTGTGCTTTATGGCTGCCCCTATGATCCCCTTTATAAACTATGTATAAGCCCAATTTTAATTACTATCAGTCTTATTAACTTCCTCTTCATCTGGAGGACTATAACGACTATAGTACATCTCTCTTTTTAATATGATGACATCATAGTTTTCATGATATGATTACTGGGTCATTTCTTTCACTATTATAGCTTTGGTTGAGTTTGGAGACTTCCCTGACTGAATAGGTTTCTGGGTGATGTGTCCTGAATTTGCTTCTAAAATATAAAGTTAGTGGTTTTGTTCTTCTAAGTGAAGAGCTTCCTTCAGTATTTCTTGCAGCTTTGGTTTGGCTTTTACCAAAGTCTCTGAGTTTCTGTTTATCTGCAAATGTCTTAATTTCATTTTCATATTTGAAAGACAGTTTTGCAAGATATATAATTCTTGGTTCGAAGTTCTTCTCCTTCAAGGCTTTGAATGTGTCATGCCACTGTCTTCATGCCAGCATTGTTTCTGTAGATAAATGTGACCAAAGCCTACAGGGTTTCCCTCTGAATGTTAGCTTTGCTTTGAGTCTTGCTGCCTTTAGGAGTTTCTGCTTGTGTTTCACTTTGTTAAGCTTGATTATAATATGTCTTGGAGTCTTTCTACTGAGATCTATGTTGAGTAGTGTTCAATATGTATCTTGGATATCTATAGTCTCTTCTTTAGTAATTTCTGGGAAGTTTTCTGTCAGCAGCTCAGCAACAATACTCTGTGTTCTCAGGTGTCTTGCCCTGTTCAGCAACTCCAGTTAATCATACATTGTTCCCCTTAATAGAAACTCACATGCTTCTTAGTCCTTCTTCATTTTTCTTGTTTCTTTTTTCTGATTTCTCCTCATAGATTCTAGAGTCGGTATTTCTGTCCTCCAAGTCAGAAAGTCTCTCTTCCATTGTTCCATCCTGTTTTCTTGGCTTTGAATTGACGTTTGTATTTCTGATTTTGTTCTTGATCTGTTTGATTTCAGAGTACTGGTGTTCCGTAAGATCAAATCGCTTGCTTGATTTTTCATTTTGCTCTGCTGGATTTTGTACAAGGTCTAGGAGGGCTGTACACATAATCCTTTTGTATTCACTTTCTGATAGTTTCAGAAAGATTTCTTCATCTGGGAACTTCTTTGGTTCTTTGAGTGGCCTTCTGAAGCCATGGGTAATTTCTTGGTTGTAATTTTATCCAGAGTTGGTTGGTTTGGGGGCATCATGTGAATCAATAGAAGCTGGGAGAGATGCTGTGAGGATGGATTGCAGTTGTTTCTCTAGGTCGTCTTAAAATGAATGGCGAAGGTATCTGACAACTTCCAAAGCCAGTCAGGTTATCAGGTGTTCAGGTCTCTCTTCCCAGCTAGCAAAGTAAACACCTCTATATCTAACCCCAGAGGTTATAAACTAGTTCAAAATGCAGAAAGGCTACTTCCCTGCTCTTCTCTGCTGTAAGGCCACAGCTGTAGTTGACACTGTAGCATCCTTCTTTTCTGCCAGAAAAGCTCTCTCCTCCAGGCAGGCGCTGCCTCCCAGCCTAGGAATTAGGTCCAGCTGAGGCCTCTGTATGGGTATATTTGCCTCCCAGTGCAACAAAATGGCTTACCACACAAGCTCCCCACCTACCTTGGTTCACACTACTCCATAGCAGAGGTGGAAAGAGAAGCCAAAAGGTGCCAAGATGCACAGAGTCCAAAGCTGGTCTCTCAAAATGTGGGAATTTTGCCTGCTGATCCCATAAGCAGTGTGCCTGAGATTAGCTTCTAGTCAAGTCTAAGCTCCTCCCGCCAGCCAAGACAGAGAAAAAAAAGTTAAAATGACGAGTTACATTCAGTCTGTGAAAGCCAGCACTCACCAAGTGCAGGGGTCAGAGAAAGAGAGGAAGTTTTCCACTCAGCGGTATGAAGTCCAAATTAACTTCCCTATGATGTGCCCTAGGGCTCACTAGGTGTCCAGAAGGCTCCTTTTAATTACCAATTCAGGTCTCCGTTTCCAGAGGTACTTAATGAGATGTGTGTTTAGTCCGCCATTTTGACTCCACAACCCAAAGTTTAATCAGAAAATGTTCTGCATCCCATTTTGGTTAGCAGCATCTGTAGGATTCACCGTTAGCCCTGAACTGAAACCGCTACCAAAGCCAACTGGTCAGACAATGACTAGACTGGATAGCAAGACATAAAATGTTACTGGTAAAGAGTATACCTCTTGGCTCAAGTAGATACTTCAAAACTAACTGGGCAGATCCTGTCTAGAGGTGAGATGAGAAGACACTGAAGGGCAGGAGCTGGTTGAATGGACATGGTAAATACAGAGTTGAGAGGAAGAATGCACTATCACAGTTTGGGGAGATCAACTAGAAATAAGTAGCAACATGTGTGTTGCTACTTATGTGTGTAAATTTTTGTATGAGAAACTGACCTACATTGTAAGGTTTCACTTAAAGCACATTATTAAAATATTCTCCTAGATACGACTAGAAACCCCCAACCCCAGAGCACCTTACTATGGAATCAAACCTCCTTTCAGGTTTACAGTCCCTGATAGGTATGAAATACTCAATGAGCAGAATAAGAATAGGCTTATTTGTGCTTCCTTACTAATCTCTAGTGAACAATTTAACATGGGTTTCACCAAATCAAAGATGTTCACCATGTCAAAGAAGCTGATCACCACATATTAGTAAGCACAAGTAAGCCTGTGCTTACCTTGCTTACTAAGTAATCCACTACTTAACTTATACATGAATAAGAGGCAGTCCCTAGGTTATGAATGAATTCTGTTCCTGTGTCTTTAAGTTAAATATGTAGTTAAATTCAAACAGGTGAACATACTTCTTATGTGGCCTTACTTTAGTGTGAAAAGGAAAACTTTTTGGCATAGTAGTTAAATGATACAGCTGTTAACTAAAGTTTGGCAATTCAAATCCACCAGGTACTCCTTGGACACTCTATAGGGAAGTTCAGCTTTGTCCTATATAGGGTCACAATGAATCAAGATCAAGTGGATGACAAAGGATTTGGCTTGGATTTCTTTTTCAGTATAAAAAAAATGCTCAAAACTTTTAATTGATTTAAATCTTCACTTGTAGCAAATGAGAGTGATTGTGATGAAGAACTTATAAATATGAGTTGGTACAAGCCCTGGTGCTATCGTGGTTATTAACAGAGTTGCTAACCAAAAGCTGGGTATTTCAAATCTACTGGTCACTCCTTAGAAATCCTTTGGGGCAGTTTAATTCTGGCCTATAGGTTTGCTGTGAACTGGAATCAACTCGATGGCACCTAACAACAGTTTTTGGCTAGGAGCCCCCCTCACGTAGTGATTAAAGCACCCAACTGCCAACCAAAAGGTTGGAGGTTTAAACCCACCAGCTGATCCAAAAGAGAAAGCTGTGACAGTGTGCTTTCAAGATTTACTTCTGTACTACAGGGTTGCTATGAGTTGGAATTGACTGGACAACAGTAGGTTTGGTTTGGGGTTTTAGGAGCTGGTTCAATCATTTCAAAATGAGGGCAAATTTATATAGCATTAAAGGGCAAGTACAGGTTATTCAAAAGTCAGATATCTGTATATTATTTATGTTGCTGCTATGTGCCATTGAGTCAGTTCTTACAGCAACCCTATATGCACAACAGAAGGAAAACACTGCCTGGTCCCTTGCTATGCCCACAATTGCTTTTATGCTTGAGCCCACTGTGGCAGCCACTGTGTCAATTCACCTTGTTTAGAGAATTCTTTTTCACTGACCCTCTACTTTATCATGCATGATGTCCTTCTCCAGGGATTGATTCTCCTGAAAATATGTTCAAAGCATGTAAGATGTAGCCTAGCCATTCTTGCTTCTAAGGAACACTGTGGTTGTACTTCTTCCAAAATAGATGTGTTTGCTCTTTCGGCAGTCCATGATGTGTTCACTATTTTTCTCCAGTGCCACAACTCAAAGGTGTCAATTCCTCTTCTGTCTTCCTTATTCATTGGTCAGCTTTGGCATGCATATGATGTGATGAAAATCACCATGGCTTGGGTTAGGCACATCTTAGTCTTCAAGGTGACATCTTTGCTTTGCAACACTTTTAAAGAGATCTTTTGCAGCAGACTTGCCCAATGGAATATGTTTTTTGATTTCTTAACTGCTGCTTCCAAGGATGTTGACTGTAGATTTAAGTAAAATGAAATCCTTGACAACGTCAGTCCTTTCTCCATTTATCATGATGTTGCCTATTAATCCAGTTGTGATGATTTTTGCTTTCTTGATGTTGAGGTGTGTGTGTTCCAAGTCCTCTTCATTTTCATCAAGTAAGGTTGTGAACTTGGCTTGGCTGGTGCACATCTTTCCTGACTTTAAACCATATGGTGTCCCCTTTCTCTGTCTGAACAACTGCCTCTTGATCCATATACAAATTCCTCAATAGCATTGGAATTCTCATTCTATTCAATGTCATTGAAAATTTTTATGACTCACATAGTCAAATGACTTCGCTTTGTCAATAAAAGAGAAGTAAACATTTTTCTGGTATTCCTTGCCTTCAGCCAAGAGCCATCTGACAACAGTGATGATATCCCTGGTTCCATATCCTCTTTTGAATCTGGCCTGAATTTCTTGAAGTTCCTGTCAATATACCGTTTGTTGTGGTTGCTTCTGAGTGATCTTTAGCAAAATTATTCTTGTATGTGATATTAATGATATTGCTCAATAATTTCCACATTTGGTTGGATTACCTTTCTTGAGAATAGGCATAAATATGAATCTTTCAGTTGGTTGGCTAGGTAGCTGTCCTCCAAATTTCTCGGCATAGATGAGTGAGCAACTCCAGGGCTGCATCTGCATGTTGAAACATCTCAGTTGATGTTCCACTGATTCATGAAAAGTTGTTTATTGCCCATGCTTTCAAGGCAGCTCTGAGGTCTGCATTCAGTAACATCATTTCCTAATCGTATGCTACCTTTTGAAATGGTTGAATGCTGACCAACTCTTTTTATGTAAAGACACTGTGTATTCCTTCCATCTTCTTTTGATACTCTGTGCATTGTTTAATATTTTCCTTGTAGAATCCTTCACTATTGTAACTCAAGGCTTCAATTTTTTCTTCATTTGTTTCATTTTGAGAAATACAGTGTGTTCTTTCCTTTTAATTTTCTATCTCCAGCTCTTAATATATGTCATTATAATTTGTGCCTTCTTGAGCCTCACTTTGAATATTTTTGTTCATTTCTTTTACTTCATCATTTCTCCCTCTTGCTTTGACTACTAGATGTTTAGTTGCATGTTTCAGTCTCTTTTTACATCTAATTTGGTCTTTCTTTTTAAAGACCTCTTGTTTTCTTCATGGACGATGTCTTTGATGTAATTCCACAACTTGCCTGGTCTTTAGTCATTAGTGTTCATGCAGCATATCTATCTATTCTTAAGATGGTCTCCAAACTCAGGCAGGATATACTCAAGGTCATATTTTGGCTCACATGGATTTGTTCTAATTTTCTTCACCTTCAGTTTCAATTTCCATATGAGCCACTGATGTTAGGTGCTACAGTCAGCACCTGGTCTTTTTCTGGCTGCTGATTTTGAGCTTCTCCATTAGCTCTTTCTACAGATGTAGTGAATTTGACTTCTGGTGAGGTCTACTTATATAGTCACCATTTGTATTAGTGAAAAAAGGTACTTGTAGTGAAGTTGTTAGTCTCACACAATAATATCATATGATCTCTGGCATCATTTCTGTCACCAAGGCCATGTTTTCCAAACATTGACCCTTCTTCTCTGTTGCCACATTTTGCATTCCAATCACCAGTAATTATCAGTGCATCCTGATTGCATGTTCAATCATTTTCAGACTGTTGAAGCTGGTAAAAATTTTCAAGTTCTTCATCATTGGCCTTTGTGTTTATTGTGTAAACTTGAGTAATAGTTTTATTAACCGTACTTCCTTGTAGGCATATGGATATTACCCTATCATTGACAGCATCATACTTCCAGGTAGATTTTGCAATGTTCTTTTTAACAGTGAATGCAATGCCATTCCTCTTCTGGCTGTCATTCCCAGCCTAGTAGACAATACGATTGTCCAATTCCAAATGCTCAATACCGGTCCATTCCAGCTCAGTGATACCTAGGACATCAATGTTTATGCCTCCCATTTTGTTTTTGATGATTTCCAATTTTCCTAGATTCATATTTCATACACTCCATGTTCTAATTATTAATGAATGCTTTTAGCTGTTTCTTCTCATTTTGATCAGTGTCATCTTAGCAAATGAAAGTCCTGAAAGCTGGACTCCATTCATATCATTAGGGTCAACCTTATTTTGAAGAGTCAGCTCTACCCCCGTCATCTTTTGGATGCCTTCCAATCTGTCAGTGTTCTACTGCTATTCATGAGGTTTTCATCGGCTCATTATTTTCAGAAGTAGACTTCCAGGTCTTCCTTCCTAGTCTTAGGCTGGAAGCTCAGCTGAAACCTGTCATCTGTGGGTGACCCTACCAGTGTCTGAATACTAGCAGCAGAGCTTCCAGCATCAGTGCAATATACATGCCCTCACAGTACAACAAATTGACAGATAGGTGGGGCATATTTTATATATATACATTTTCTAAGCAGGGGCTAATAGGGTAGGCATGGACTAGAATGTCTACGATCTTAGAGCTCATGGCTTTTTTAAAAAATGTGTTAGAGATTTTAAAATGCATCACTGAGGTTTTTAATGGCATATAAAATTATTTTTCAAGTCTCATACAATACTCCCTTATTCAGATTTATATTTTAAAAATCATTTTTTTCAGGAGTTTATTGCTTCATTCTGAATGAGAGGTCAACTTGGCTTGGACTAGGGTGGAGGATGGTAGAAATAGGTAAAAAGCAGGTAGCCTGGAGATATATTTTAGAAGATGGGCTATAAAAATATGACAGTATAGGGAAAAGAATTAAAAAAATTAAGATTGTTTATTGTAAAATGTGTAGAGTGAAGATTCCTACAGTTTCCAAAGAGCAACTGTACACCACAAACACAATTCAGGCATTTAATTTGGACGCAGAACCAGCTCTCCCACAGCTGCCAATAGTGATGACGGTAATAACTTTCTTATTTACCCACTACACTCACAGCTATATGCTTCTTAAGCATAATCTTCCTTGATCTTCCAAAGAATAACATGACGTTATCACTGTTTCCAAATTTTACAATGGCACCTGCAGCTTAGAAAAGTCACTCAACTTGCTTAAGTTCTCTCAGCTAGCATACGGCAGAACATCTACTGTAGTCTATGCATAAAGCTACGCATATCTGGTTCCAAAGAAGCTGTGGCCCTAGCTGTCAAACCTCGGGTAGCATAAACATCAGTGAAGTACTGGTTAAATGCAATTCTGAGGTTGCAAACTCAAGAATTCTCCTTCTGTAAATATAAAGTTGGGCGTAGGATTCTGTCTTTTTAATGCTCACAACAAAAGAGGACTACAGAAATACCTCAGAAGAAAGGCCTGACAATCTACTTCCAAAAGGTCATATGGAGCACAGTTCTACTCTGATACGCATAGGCCTACCACGAGTTGGAAGCAACCTGACTCCATGTCGTCTTTTAAAACTAGCATTCTCAGTATAGCCTCTAAAATGCAGAGGTATTCCACTAACCAGGCATCAGGGAAGTCTGTATGGTGGTAAAAGTTTCAGCATACAGGTTTATTCTCATTGATTTCCCTGAAAGGTATTTTGCCTGGTGAGACACAGCTAGTTTAAAAGCAATGAAAAGATCCCAGGATTGTGTTTGAAAAAATATCTTTCAAATAATCAATAGCTACATGAAGTAGATATGGAATATAAATTTCCTCTTGTAGTGCTATTGTCAGCAAATTCTTCTGCTTTAAGACATTTCCTAATTCTCACATCCAGAGGCTATCTTTACTGTAAATTATAATAGAATCTAGTGCAACTGTTACATACCCTCATGTCAACAACTACTCAGATGAAACTTTCCATTTATTTGACACACAGGAAATAAAAATTGCTCCTAGTAGTAATAAATGATATGTAAAGTATTCTTGCTTTGGAAACTATAATCAATAACATTCCAAAATGTTGCATTTTCAGATGACAAGCCTATTTCTCTGCTTGTGCCACTCTATCAAGCTTAAATTCATGAACTCCTTTTATTATTGTCATCACTAACACTTCAAGAAACTATCATAAAGGACAAAATAGGGACAGTTTAACTTTCAAAAGTATGTTAATTTTAAAACAACTTCATTTAACATCTAAACTATCTCAGATTTATTTACATGACTTTCTACTTTACATCATCTGACAATGATCACATTAAAATACTAATACAACAATTACAAATAATTCAAATAATCATAGTATTTATGCATGTGCTATCAACAATATCAATTTTTTGTGTGGGTAGGTAAAGGTGGATGCAAATTACAACAAGTAACAAAAAGAAACACTGATTTATAATTTTTGAAACACTCTTGGATTTACTAAATCAAATGTGTTGCTGTCAATTCTGATCAATAGCAATGAGTCTACTCTGCAGGACAGAAAAGCACTGACATACGGGGTTTCCAAGGAGGTCCTGGTGGATTCAAACTCCCAGCCTTTTGGTTAGCGCCTATAGCTCTTTACCACCATACCACCAGGGTTTCTTAGTTCAAAAATGAAAGTAAGGCTCAACTGGTCACCATACTACTAAAAGTATGTACCATTGCATTTGAAAGCCTAAAAGACTCCTAATGTGATACCATCTTCAAGGCATAGAGTACAATAATTATAAAGACAGTTAACACAGAGGTTAAGGGTAGAGTATGAAAGAAAATAAAACCAAATTAAAATTCTGTGTGCTGTTCACTAGTGGTTTCTACCTGGTCAAATTCATTCAACCTTCCTGAGCTTTGATTTTTGCATCTTTACAACTGGAAAAATACTGTCCCTGTTGGCTTTATTCTAAAAAGTCATGTAAAGTAACACAAATTAATTCCTTAGCACAGTATCTGACACATAATACTCTTGAACAATTAGGCAGGGAGTAGAGTCACTATGAGTTGGACCCAACTCAATGGCAGTGGATCTGGTTTTGGTTTAAGACCTCCCAATTCTCAAGTCAGGAAAACTGGGTTTACAACTTTGTTCTCTAACTTATGACATCTGAGACATTGTGCAAGTTACGGTAATCTTTCTGAATCTCATTTTCTTCTATAAAAAGGCTTTCATGGCAGTATCAACTTCACTGAGCCCTTTATAGAAGTTACTTTATGGAAGACATCAGAAGAACATCTGACCCAGTGTAAGATATCAATAAATGGTTTGCCATTCTTGGCATTGCTCTCACAAAACATATTCTGTTTTTTTTTTTGAGTAGGTAAATGTAGGATTGTTGTTGTTAGGTGCCATTTAGGAGGCTCTGACTCATAACAATCCCTATGTACAAGAAAACAAGACAACAAAATGATCTACTTCAGAAAGTTAGCTGGTGACTACCATATACATAGCAGCAGAACAGTGTCTGATACGCCAAAAGATGAGACCCTCAGGTTGGGAGACACTCAAAATATGACTGGGAAAGTGCCACTTCCTCAAGGCAGAGTAGACCTTAATGACGTGAATGGAGTAGAGCTCTTGGAACTTTCATTTGCTAATGTGGCATGACTAAAAATGTGACAAGACAGCTGCAAATATACATTTGTAGTCAGAACACAGACTACACGAAGCATGAATTAAGGAAAACAGATTTCTTCTTAAGTGTATCATCTGCTTAGTATATTGGCCACATGCACAATTTTCAAATTGAGGAGCAATTATGACTTAGACATTTATTTTCTTACAAATATGTATTGACTTGGGAAATGTGGAAGAAACAGAACTGTTACAAAATTAATACTAGAACAAACTGGTAAAACACATGCCATGTGTCAGCTTTAGTGCCTTTCAGAATGCCCATGTAGGTTTGACTAAAATTACTAAAACTTTCAGTTAAGGAAATCCTAATATGTTAAGGAAATTATAATAGATTTATTTTACTTCTTTATATTCATAAACATTTTAGAAGGCTGCCACCAGTTCAGTGTGTAATTATTAAGGAAGCTCTGTAACAGACATCCATAAAAAAAATGGGGTGAGGAGATTGCCAACCGTAATGCCTGTAACTGACAGGAATGTATTTCAAAATAACTTCCTTTTAATGCAAGGAGGACCTGTAAGAAATACTGCCCGAGGGTATGTAAAGAATAATATCAACGACCATCACTTTTACTGTCTAAAGCATAGGATGCTGATGAAATTTTGATGTAAGAGACAAAAACATCAGGAATGTTATCATCCGATATGGAGAACAATGTAAATAAACAAAAATACACAAATAATGCTACAAAAATCATCCATATGGCAGCTCTGTACCACAAGCCCTTACATATCAAGAAAGTACTAATAGTTTTTAAGAGGCTCAGTGTAAATTCTCCTGGGATATGAAGTATGCTGTTATGGATGATGCTCTTTGACAGAACAGTGAACAACATTTTATTTAATGTAGTCCAAAAAAACTAAATTCAAGTATATCTTGAGCTTGTAAACAACTTGGCAGAATTTAAAGGGGTAGATGGTACCAGTTGGTGGTGTTGCTCAGTCTTCTATAGCTTAGAAAAGATACAAAGGCAAATAAATAAATAAAAACAAATTCGTTTTAGGAGAGCAAGACTTGTAAAAAAGCTACTATTATGAGAGAAAAGGTTGCTGGTTTTCTAAATACAGCAAGTCAAAACCACAATAAAAGAAAACTCATTTTATTAAATGAATGATGATCCAAGAAGGTCATGGTATATTGAAAAGCACAATAGCACTTCATGAGCTTGGAAGAACTTCCTTTCATTCAAGTGGTCCAGGATTATTATTATATAAACAAAACAAAACATTGCTGTTAAGTCGATTTTGACTCATAGTAACACCAAAGGGCAGAGCAGAACTGCTTCTTTGAGTTTCCCAGGTGTGCCTAGTGGATTTGAACTGCCAGCCTCTTAGTTAGCAGCCATGGCACAATTTGGCAGAGTGAAAGAAGCAACAGGAGGTCATTCACGCTGACACAAGCTACCAGTTAAAACTTTAAAATGGAGTGAGAATTTCTACGATGTATAAATACAAAAATGTGCAAGAAGGGACAAAATGTATAATTTCAGTTGTTTGGAAAATGTGACACAGGATTGGTGAAAGGGACAATTGATGAATGTGTAGTTCTTCAATAATGTACTTCCAATTGAAGTAAAAAAATCAGTTAAACTTAGCTTGTACATTGCTTATTTGTTCACAATGCTTATTTTTATTTTCTGGTTAGTTGGCCTAATCACAACCCAAGTTTCTGTGAAATAAGGATAATTATGAAAATTTATTGGGTACATTAATATTTTTTCCTAAAAATGTTGTATTGTACCTTCAGAGTAGAAAATTACTGTTTCAAAGTATTTCTGTGGTATTTTCTTATCAAATTTTGGGATGATTTGGTGGGTAATATATGCATCACAAAGTGAAGAGTAATTTATTTCATTGTAGTTATTTGTCTATAAATCTCATCTTCCAAAATATACTATAAAATTCCATAAAACCCAGCACAGAGGTTTTGCATTCTTTAGTCCATAATATCCTGCCATAATATTTAAACACACTATATCGAGATTTTTAAGATTCATGGCTAGAAATAAATTGTTAAAAATTGTGTTTGAATAAAACGCTTCTGAGTGCACTTGAACGTGGTGATTGTTTTCACTTTTATCGAATGTGTCTAAAAAAACAGCCAAACGTCTAGTGTGATTGGTGATACATGGAGCTCCTCCAGAAACCGAACCTACTGCCCTTAAATTGATTCTGATTCACAGTGACACTACAGGACAGAGGAGAACTGCCCCATGATGTTCCCAGGGCTGTAAATCTTCACCAAAGTAGACAGCAACATCTTTGTCCTGCAGAGGGGCTGATGGATTCCAATCACCAACCTCTTAGTCAGCAGCTGAGCCCTTAACCACGGTGCCACCAGGGCTCCTACAGGGAACTTAGAGTCACTGTTCCCAACCTTACAACAAAATGAAATGAAACAGCTGAACAACCTGAAAATCAATGATTTGTCTTAAAGCCTTCCAAGGATTGATATTGAGAAAAAACTGCTACAACCACTTTCCCCTGATTTTATTTTCTTTATTATGCTTTAGGTGAAAGTTGGCAAAGCAAATTATCTTTCTTATTCAATCAATAATACACAGACTGTTTCATTACATTGGTTGCAATCCCTGCAACGTGTCCGTATGCCTTCCCTACTCACTCCAGGTTCCCCATTTCCATTCGTCCAGTTTTTCTGTCCCTTCTTGCATTCTCTTCTTTGCTTTTGAGCAGGTGTTGCCCATTTGGTCTCATACATCTGATTAGCCTAATAAGCACTTGTGCTACTGTTTATTATATGGGCCTGTCAATTCAGGCACGATCTACTTACATGAAGTAAAAGCCACCAAAACCATAAACCAGGAACACCTATGTCTTAGGCTGAGTTTTCTAGGGAAGCAAAACCAGTAACATGTGTAGGTACAAGGAAAGATTTATAATACATATATAGATAGATAGATAGATAGATAGATATAGATACAAGAAACAGCTCACACAATCACAGAAGCTGAATGTCCCAAGTTCTGGCACAAGCCTCACGTGGCCACAGAAGCTGAGGAACCCAAAGTCAGCAGGTCAGAAGTCAGAGTTCTAGATCACCAGTTGTGTAGGTTGGTGGATCCCAAGCTGGTGGCGAGACGGAGTGGCAGAGGCTGGTGAACCCCGGGGTTGGCAGGCCAGGGAGCAGGCCTCTCAGGTGCTGACTGTAAGGACTGATCAATCCAACAGCTGCTAGTTCAAGTCCAGGAACCAGACGCCAGAAGAAGAGAGCAGGAGCTCCTGGCTACGTGAGCAGACCAGCAGTTGCAGTGGAAGGTCGAGAGCGGAGAGCTGAGGGGCCAGAAGCCACCACAAACCCTGCCCCACCACTTAATACAGCAGCCAAATATGGAGTAGCCAAGTTGACACAATCCTGACCACCACGGCCTATATGATAACTTTGACTTAGTGTTGGAGGCTGAGGGAGACTAGCATAAGAAAGGAGGTACAGTGCTGGGGAGCTTAAAACCTTTGTGGATTTAACCTCAACAAGCTGGTCCAGGAGTCTCAAGACAAAAGATCCAAGAAAAGTATCCTCTCCAGGCGAAGAAGGGAGAAACCGTAATCCTTGTACATATTCCCTAAGAAAGGCTTATTGTCCAGTAAGAAAGCACTTAGAAAAAGTGCTAACTGTAAGTAGAACATTTGCTCATTCCCATTCTCTTATCTAAGAGGAGGCAGAGGGGACCTATGTCTTCAGATATAGTATTTTGAAGGTATATCTGTAATACACCTTTATTGTGTAAGGTATACCCAATAAAGAGGACAATGAAAAGGATATCCAGAAAACAATACTATATATAATAACCCCTAAAATAATAAAATACTTAGAAACAAATTTAATCAAGGATGGAAAGGACCTTTATAAAGAAAGTTACCAAGTACAAGTGCAAGAAACCAAAAGAGACCGATATAAAATGAAAAATATCGACGCTCACAAATCAGTAGACTTGAAGTTGTGAAAATGTAAATTGTACCCAAACAACCCATATATACAATGCAATGCCAGTTCACATACCAACAACATTATTCAGGGAGATGGAAAAACTAATCATTAACTTTAGTAGTGAAGGAAGAGGACATGGGTAAATAAAGCACTGTTGATGAAGAAGAACAAAGGATGAGGACTTGTACTATTACTTTTAAAACTCTTCACAGCTACAGTAAGCTAAACAGTGTGGTACTGGTATAACGACAGAGGCATTAGTTCATCCATCTGCAGTCACCTGACCTTTGACAAAGACCCTAAATACATCCATGGGGAAAGGACAGTCTTCAAGAAATGGTGCTGGAAAACTGGATTTCTATCTAGAAAGAAAAAAGGAAAAAGGATCCACACTTCACACCGTAGAGACACCAATTAAAAAAAATGGATCAAGAACCTAAATATAAAACCAAAAACTATACAGATCATAGAAGAAAAAATAGTCAATACTAGTGGCCCTAATATATGCACACTGTAATTAACAATACATATACACAAGACAAACTAGGTAACTGAGATCTTCTAAAAATTAAACACTTAAGCTCGTCAAGAGGGTTCACCAAAAGTGTAAAAAGGGAACATAACACTAGGAAAAAAACATTTGGCTATGACAAATCTGGCAAAGCCCTAATTTCTAAAGTCTACAGTAAAATCCAGTACCTCTGTATAGAAAATACAAACAATCCAGTTAAAAATGGGCAAAAGATAGTAGCTGACACTTGACTAAAGGAGATACTTAAGCAGCTAACAGACACATGAGAAAATGCTTGTGATCACCAATCATTAGAGAAATGCAAATGAACCATAATGACACATATCTCAACCACCAACCAGGCAGTGCTAATAAAGAAAAAACAGAAAATAACAAATGTTGGTGAGGCTGCAGGGAGCTTGGAACTTTTCTGTACTGCTCTTGGAAATGAAGAAGGTACAACTATTTTGGAAGACAATATGGCATTTTTTTTTTAAAACAAATTTGAAAAAGAAATACCATGGGAACCAGTAATCTCACTCCTAGGAATACATCCCGGAGAAATAACAGCTGTCACATATTCACTTCAGCAGTGTACACAACAACAAAAAGATGGAAGGCACCTAGGTGCCCAGCAAAAGATGAATGGATTAAAGAACTATAGTGTATATGCACAATGGAATACCACTCAACGGTAGAGAACAGTAACGAACCTGCAAAGCACCTCAAAACATGGATGAGTCTGGTGGGCATTATGCTGAGAGAACTACGTCAATCACGAAAAGGCTTGTAAACAAAAAGAAACAATCTTTGACGGTTATGAGGGAAGGAAGGGGTGAGAGGGAAGAACAATAAACAGACAATAGATAAGTGCAAAACCTGGTGAAGGGTAAGACAGTACATGGTAACAGAGAAACCAGGGCAACTTGTACGAGGCAAAGTCATGGCAGCTCCACAGACACATCCAAACTCCCCAAGGGAACAAATTAGTGGGCTGAGGGCTGTGGGGACCATGGTCTCAGGGAGCGTCTAGCACAACTGGCATGTAATAACGAATAAAGAAAATATGTTACATTCTATTTTGGTGAGTAGTGTCTGGGACCTTAAAAGCTTGCGAGTGGCCAAGTAAGACACTCCATTGGTCTCATTCTATGTGGAGAAAGGGAGAATGAAGAGCAACAAAGACAAGGGACAGATTAGTCCAAAGGACCAATGGACTCACAGATTACAACTACCACAGGCTCCATCAGACTGAGTTCAGCACATACCACTATAGTGACTGTTTACCGAGAAACTAGATGGCTTTGTAAACCTTCACTGAAAATGCAGCAAAAAAGGGGGGGGGCAGTATACACAGAGTCACTGTACCAAAAATAATTGGTCTACATTCAGCCATTTCAGGAGACAATGTATGATCAGGAACAGATGATGCAGAAGGAAGAAGTCCAGGCTGCACTGAAGGCACTGGTGAAATACAAGTCTCTAGGAATTAATGGAATACCATTACTTGTGTTTCAACAAACAGATGCAACCCTGGAAGTACTCCCTTGACTATGTCCAGAAATTTGGAAATCAATTTCCTGGCCAAGGTGTAGAAGAGATCTATGCATGCAACATTCCAGAGAAAGGTGATGCAATGAAATGCAGAAATTACGAATAATGTCATTAATTGGGAAACCCTGATGGCATAGTGATTAAGTGCTATGGCTGCTAACCGAAAGATCAGCAGCTCATATCCACCAGGCACTTCTTGGAAATGCATAGGGCATTTCTATTCTGTCCTATATAGTCACTATGAGTTGGAATTGACTCAACAGCACTGGTTTTTGTTATTGTTGTTAATTAATTAACATTAATTATCATTAATAATTAATATTGCACCAAATAAAATATTGTGGCAGTACATCATCTGGGCACTGCTAGAAATTCAAGTTGGATCCAGAGAGGATGTGGAATGAAGGATGTCATTGCTAACGTGAGATGGATCTTTAACAAAAGCAGAAAATATCAGAAAGATGTTTACCTGTGTTTTATTGAGTATGCATAAGATACTTGACTACGTGAATCATAACAAATTGTAGCAAACACTGTGAAGAAGGGAAATTCTAGAATGCTTACTTGTGCTTATATAGAACAAGGGAATGCTGCATGGTTAAAAATGAGGGCAGGCTTGCATCCAAGTTGTATTCTTTCACAATTCTTACTCAACCTATATGCTGACCAAATAATCCAAGAAGATGTAGCACATAGAGAACATAGCATCAGGATTGGAAGAACACTTATTAACATCTGCAATGCACAGATGATACAAAAATGCTTACTGAAAGTAAAGAGGATTAGAAGCACTTAATGATGACGGTCAAACAGTACAGCCTTCATTATGGATTAATCCTCCACATAAAGAAAGTAAAATCCTGATATTTGGATCGTGTTAGTTAGTCATCAAGTGCAGCTAGAACAGAAATACCACAAATAAACGGGTTTAACAGAGAAAGGCTTAGTCTCTCACAGTCTAATAGGCTAACAAGTCGAAATCTAGGGCATCAGCTCCAGGTGGAGACTTTCTGTCTCTGTCAGCTCTGGAGGAAGATCTTCATCATCAGTCTTCCCTTGGTCTGGGAGCATCTCAACCCAGTGACTTCAGGTCAAAAGGATACACGCTCTGTTACCAGCACTGCTCTCTTGAACGGATGAGGTCTCTGTGTCTCTTTTATATCTTTAAATAAACTAGCTTATGACACTATCCAATCTTGCAGACCTTATCAATATAACTGCCACTATTCCACCTTATTAAATCGTAGTGGTAGAATTTACGACACTTAAGAAAACTCCGTCAAATGACAAAATGGTAGACAATCATACAGTACTGGGAATCATGGCCCAGCCCAACTGATGTACACGTTTTTGGGGGGACATAATTTAATTCATGACATGGATCATATACAGAATTATAAATGGAGAAAAGACTGACATTGTCAAGGATCTCATTTTACATGGATCTACAATTAACATCCATGAAAGCAGTAGTCAAGAAACCAAATGACATATTGTATTGGGCAAATTTACTGTAAAATCATTAAAATGTTAAAAAGCAAAGATTTTACTTTGAAGACTAAGGTATGCCTGATTTAAGTCATAGTGTTTTTAATCACTTTATATGCATGTGAAAGCTGGAAAATTAATTAGACAAAAAACTGATGTCTCTGAATTATAGTATTGTTAAAGAATATTGAGGATACCATGGACTGCCAGAAAAACATACAAATGTGTCACAAAAGAAGTACAGCCAGAATACTCCTTCAAAGCAAGGATAGCAAGACTTTTTCTTGCTTTCTTCGGACATGCTATTAGAATGGACCAGTCCTTAGAGAATGAAAAAAGGCCTGGTAGATATAAAACTAAACCAAACCCAGCCGTAAAGTTGATTCTGACTCATAGCAAGCTTCTAGGACAGAGTAGAACTACTACACTAAATTTCCAAGGAGTGTCTGGTAGGTTCAGACTGCTCACTTTTGGGGCAGCAGATGTAGCACTTTACTATGCCACTAGGGTTTCCTGGTACGTGAGGGTCAATAGAACACAGAAAAGACCTTCAATGAGATGGACTGACACAACAGCTACAACAATGTTCTCCGACATAGTAACAATTTTGAGGATGGTCCAGGATTCAGCACCTTTTCCTTCCTGCTTTTCTATGGGATTGCTATGTGTCAGAACTGACTTGACACCATGTAACAGCAACAAGAAATTAAAATGCAAAAACTATATATACTTAAAAATGGTAACATAAGCACAGCTGCAGTATCTGAAGCAGAAATAACAGAAGACCAGAAGCAATATTGGAACTGATAATGGCCAAAAATATTTCAAAGTTAATTAGATAATGTCTTGGATTGAGTTATAGCCCCCCAAAATCTGTCAACTTGGCCAAGTCATGACACCTATTATTATATGATTGTCTACCATTTTGTCATCTGATGTGATTTCACTATGTGTTGTAAATTCTATCGCTATGATGTAAGGAGGATTAGTGGCAGTTATACTGATGAGATCTGTAAGATCAGACAGTGTTTCCAGCCAATCTCTTTTGACATATAAAACAGAAGTGAACAGATGAGTAGAGAGAGATGAAGAGCTCATAACATTAAGAAAGTGGTGCTGGGAGCATGGCACATCCTTTGGACCTGAGGTTTCTACGTTGAGATGCTTCCAGACCAAAGTAAAATTCATGAGAAGGACCTTCTTTTGGACTAAACAGAAAAAGAAAGGCTTTCCCTGGAGGTGATATCCTGAATTTAGACTTGTAGCCTACTAGACTGTGAGAGAATAACTTTCCTTTTGTCAAGCCATCTACATTGGTATTTCTGTTATAGCAACATTAGTTGGCTAAGACGGGACACCGAAATACAAATACCAGAAATTCAGCAAACAATAAAGAGTATAAATACAAAACAACAACAAAAACTGTATATACACATGATATTCACACTGCAGAAAACGAACTACAAAGACAAAGACAAAATGTAGAATGAAGCAAAAAGAGAAAAAATTTACCTATAAAGGAAAAGGGAAATAGTAGATTGTAATCAAAAACAATAAGGCAAACCTGAACGGACTGAAATATTTAAGCCCCTAGAATTCTGTGTCTAGCCAAACTATTCTTCAAAACTGACAGAGAAATCAGCTATTTTTACATGAACAAAAATGGGGAAATTTATTCACATAAAAATGCCTAATGAGAAATATAGATTAAAATCTCAGATATGAAGAGAAGAAAAAAACAAGTCAGAGAAGGAATGAATGACTAAAATAATTGTTTTCCTACTCTTTATTGATCTAAAAGGTAATTACTTATGGTAATATTAACAATATTACTGATGATTATGTATTAGGTGATTATAGCATATGGATAAGTCAATGAATGTGCCAATTTCCTAAGGTATGGAAGGAGAACTTAAAAACACACTGTTCTAAGGTATCCATGCTACATATGAAGCTGTAGAGTATTATTGCAATGTGAATTTTTAATAGTTAAAAATACATAGTGGGAATTCTAGGGAAACTGCTAAAAATACTTAAGTATAATTGATGGAGTAAATGAAAAACTAAATTACACTGTCAATTAAAATCAGTAATGGCCTAAAATGAAGGAAAAACAACAACAACAAAAAAATCAGCAAATGGAAAACATTTTTCTCTCAGGTGCCATCAAATTAGTCGATCAGATCAGTCCAACTCATAGGGATCCAGGTACAACACAAGAAAACATCACCCAGTCCTGGACCATCCTGGACCATTCTCACGCCTGCTTTTGCTTGAGCCCATTATTGCAGCCAATGTGTCATTACATCTTCCTTCTGCCACCTTTACTTTACCAAGCATGATATCCTTCCCTAGAGACTCATCCTTCCTGATAACATGGTCAAAGCATGTGAGACATAATCTCACTCTTGTTTAAAGGTATAAATTCAACAATAACAATAATCACTTTATATGGATGAGGTAAATACATCAATCAAAAAACCTAGCAGTTAAACCTCCGTTGCATTGTGGTTAAGTGTTACATCTGCTAATCAAAAGGTTAGCAGTTTGAATCTGCCAGGAACTCCTTGGAAACTCTACGGAAACTATCAGGTCACTATGATTTGGAATTGACTCAACACTCAACAGCAGTAGGTTTGCTGTTTTTTTTTTTTTTTTGACTTAGTGGATGAAAAATGATACCCTACTCTGTTTTACGCAAGAAATACACTTGAAATGTAAAACTCAGATATGTTAAAATCAAAAGGGGAAAAATATAACATGTCAATTCTAATCAAAAGAAAGCTGCTACAGTTATACTAATTTTAGAAAAACATTCTTAAGAATACAGAAAGTTATCAGGGACAAGCTATCGGCACATTTCCCATCATTACATGATGAATGTATCAATACTCCAGCAAGACATAACAGCTCTAAATGTATATGCACTGTCTTAGTTATCTAGTGCTACTATAGAAGGCACACCACAAATGGATGGCTTTAACAAATATGAGTTTGTCTCACATCTAGCAGAAGTCCATATTCAATATATCAGCTGCAGGGGAAGGCTTTCTCTGTCGACTCTGGAGGAAGGTCCATATCACCAATCTTCCCCTGGACTACAAGATTTTCTTCCTAGGAACCTCAGGTTCAAAGGACACATTCTGCTCCCAGCACTGCTTTCTTGATGTTATGACATCCCTCTGTCTCTCTCTGCCCATTTCTCTTTTATGTATCTTAAGATTGATTGGTTCAAGACACAACCCAATCTTGTAAACTGATTCTTGCCTCATTAACATAACTGTCACTTATCCCAATTCATCAGTATAATAGAGATAGGATTAGCAACATATAAGAAAATCATATCAGATGACAGGATGGTGAACAGTCACACAATATTGGGAATCATGGCCTAGAAAAATTGATACACATATTCTGGGGGGACACAAATGCAATCCGTGACATGCATCTAACTACTGGGAGTCAAAATATACAGGGTAATACTTTTAAACAGAAAAGAAAGTAGACAAATCCACTATTAGTTAGAAAATTCTCTTTAAGTAGCTGATAGGTCAAGAAGGAAGAAAGTATGTAAGAATACAGTTCATCTATATACCACTAAAAACCAATTTGACGTGATTAACATCTACACTACATGTCAGCCATTCAACAACAGCAGAATACACATTATTCTCCAGTTTAGGTGGACGCTCACAAAAACATACCACATTCTAGGCCATAAAACACATCTTTGATGTTTAAAAGAAGAGAAACTACATAAGGTTTATGTTTTCAAGACCACAATGTCCTTGACCTGGAAACCACTCACTCAATTAAAAAAAAAAAAAAAAAGCTGGAAAATCCAAAAATATTTGAAGATTAAATGACACACATATAGATAACCTAGGGGTAGAAGTAGTATCAAAAGAAATTGGAAATACTAGAACTAAATGAAAATGAAACTATGTCTTACAAAATCTTATCAAATATAAATACCCCTGACAACAGTGCTTAGAAGGATATTTACAGCCTTAAACAAAAATACTTGTAAAGAAGAAAAATTTGAAATTAAACTTTTACCTTTGGAAATCAGTGGCAAAGGGCAATTAAAGTGTGAAGCAAGCTAAAGAAAATGAATAAAGCTTAAAGCAGAAATCAGTATAATCAGTTAGGCAAATAAAAAATCAGTGACTCCTTTTAACCAATTAATAAAATTGACAAACCACCAACCAGCCTAACCAAGACAAATGATAAAACACAAGAAGAATCTTCAACCTGATACCATGATCATTAAACAGATGACAAAAGAATAAATGGAACATCTTATGTCCACAAATTTGATAACTGAGATGAAGTGGATCAATTTCTTGAAAGAAACTCCCAAAATTTACAAAAAAGAAATAGAACATCTAAATAGGCCTATATCTATTGAAGTTTAACTAGTAATTAGTAATCTTCCAAATAATGAAATCACTTTCCAAATAATGAAATCACCAGTCCCTAATGGTCTCATTTGTAGATTCAACCAAATATGTAAGAAATGAAACAATTTCTATATAATTCCTTCTAGAAAACAGAAGCATAAGGAATACTTCCTATTAAATAAGTCAAGATTATCCTAATACCAAAACAAGACAAAGACATTAAAGGAAACTATACAATTTAATTAAAAGCCATGCAAAATCCTCACCAGAATATTCAGCTATTAAATCCAACTACATATATATATATATTTTTCTTTTGTATAAATGGCTACTGTGCACATGGACCTTACTAGATAGAATACACTATCTACCTAACTACTGGGAGTCAAAATATACAGGGTAATAACTTTTTAAACAGAAAAGAAAGCAGACAAATCCACTATTACAGTTAGAAATCAACTGTATCCATGGAAAGAGATGATAGAAAAGCTCAATATCATGTGTTAGAATAAGACCAGGCACTGGCTGAGGCACAGAACATCAATTGCTTGTATGTAAGTTCAAACTGAAACTGAAGGAAATTAGAACAGGTCCAAAAGAGCCAAAATATGACTTTGAATATACTCTACGTGAGTTTAGAGACATCTCAAGGACAGACCTGACGTATTGACCACTAAAGATTGAAGACCAGACGAGTTATGGAATGACAAAGACATCATCCATGAAGAAAGCAAGAGGTCATTAAAACCAGGAAAGAAGGACCAAACTGAAGGTCAGAAGAAACTTTGGAACTTGCTCTTAAAATCAAGTAGATAAAGCAAAAGGAAGAAATGATGAAGTAAAACAACAGATGACTTCAAGGGTCAACTTGAGAAGACAAAGTATTATAATAACATACAAAGAGCTGGAAATAAAAACCAAAATGGAAGAACACATTCTGCATTTCTCAAGCTGAAACAACTCATGAAAAAATTCAAGGCTTGAGTTCCAGTAGTGAAGGATTCTAGACAGAAAATATCAAATGACTTATGAAACATCAGAAGAAGATGGAAGGAGTACACTGAGGCATTACACCAGAAGGAACCACTTCAAGAGGCAGCATATTACAGAACTGATGGTAATGAAGGAAGAAGCCAAACTGCATCAAAAGCCTTGGTGCAAAACAAGAATTCAAGAACTGATGGAATATCAATTGAGATGTTTCAACAAAGAGATGCAGCACTGGAAGTGCTCACTCATCTGTGCCAAGAGATTTGTAAGACAGCTACCTGGCCAACCAATTGGAAGAGAACCATATTTATACTTATTCACAAGACAGGTGATCAACCAAATGTGGAAATTTTGGAATGATATAATTAATATCAAATGCAAGTTAAATTTTTCTCAAGATCACTCAAATACATCTGCAATAGTATATTGACAGCCAACTTCCAGAAATTCAGGCCATATGCAGAAGAGGACGTAGAACAAGGATATTATTGCTGATGTCAGGTAGATCATGACTGAAAGCAGGGAATACCAGAAAGATGTTTACCTGTGTTTCACTGGCTATGCAGAGGCGTTTTACTGTGTAGATCATAATGAATTATGGATAACATTGTAGAAAATGGGAATACCAGAACACTTAATTGTGCTTTTAAGGATCTGTATGTGGATCAAGAGGTAGTTACGTAGACAAAACAAGGGGACACCGCATGGTTTGAAGTCAGAAAAGTTGTGTGCCAGGGTTATTTCCTGTCACCATACCTTTTCAATCTGTATGCCAAGCAAATAGTCTGAGAAGCTGTACTACATGAGGAAGAGCAGGGCATCAGGACTGGAGGAACATGTACTAACAACGTGTGCTATGCCACTGACACAACTCTGCCATTGGAAGTGAAGAGGTTTGAAATACTTACTTTATTCATGAAGGTCAAAGACCACAGCCTTCAGTATGGATTGCAGGTCAACATCAAGAAAACAAAAATCCTCACAACTGGACCAGTAAGCAACATCATCATAAATGGAGAAAGGATTGAGGTTGTCAACGATTTCATTTTACTTAGGTCCACAAGCAACACCAATGAAAGCAGCAGTCAAGAAATCAAAAGACACATTGCATTGGGAAAATCTGTGGCAAAAGATCTCTTCAAAGTGTTACAGAGTAAAAATGTCCCCTTGAAGACTAAAGTGTGCCTGACCCAAGCCATGGTATTTTCAATCTCATCATATGTATGTGAAAGCTGGACAATGAATAAGAAAGAAAAATTGATCCTTCTGAATTATGGTGTTGGAGAAATACAACAAGAGTGCTCCTTGGAAGCAAAGATGGTGGGACTGCATCTTATATCCTTTGGATGTGTCATCAGGAGGTTTTCCTTCCTAGAGAAGGTCATCATGCTTGGCAGAAAGTTAGAGAAAGAGAAAGACTGTCAAGGAGAAAAAGGACTGACTCAATGGCTGCAACAACGGTCTTACGCAGTAAACAACTGTGGGCACGGCACGGGACTGGGCAGTGTTTTGATATGTTGTTCAAAGGTCACTATGAGTTAGAATCCACTCAACAGCACCTAACAACAACAACAACAAGAAACTTTGGAAATGGAGTCTATAAAATTAAAGGCAAGAGAAAGAGTACATTACGAAATCCTCTGATGAATGCAGCTGATTCCTATAGAAGTGTGAGTTAGCAGTTCTTATACTCCATTCTAGTAACCACAAAGAAAGCAGCCAAAGGAAAAAAAATCCCAAGATAAGCCTGTATTCTCTAGCCAAAGCAAGACAAGAAAATTTTAGACAACTGCCCTATTGCAACTAAATACTAATCATCATATTTTTCGATATCTATCTTCAAAAATAACACAGTTAAATGAAGTGTGATTCCTGTTTCCTTGAGGGGTGGTACCAGTTACTTCTTAGATGGGAAGTATGCCTTTCTTGCATACCTGGTGGGTAGGAGAGTGTCCCTTTCCCTGTACACTACAGTGTCAATAGAGCCCTTATGGAGACAGTAGTCAAGAGGTGACCTTACCCTTCCCAGCCAGGACTGTGTCAGCAGAGGCTTAGTCGGTAATCTGAACTTCCTCTGCTGAAGAGGTTCCCATCTCCAGGGTAGACAATGTAGGAAAATTGTACTCCTTCTTGTATCTGGAAGTAATGAGGCAAACTTTCTTCCCTGTCTAGTGTGAGGAACAGTGAGTGCTTGTTAAAACAAGAGATTTAACTAAGGACCAGGGTCCCGTAACATAATACCCCAAATTCCCAGAATACAATAAAAAGCACTCATAACATTAAACCAAACCCACCACTGATGAGTTGATTTCAACTCACGGCAATCCTAAAGGACAGTAAAACTGCCTCACAGAATTTCCAAAGAGCTTCAGGCAGATTCAAACTGCCTACCTTTTGGTTGGCAGACATAGCACTTAACCACTGCACCACCAGAGTTTCAGTTATAACCAGGGAAATTTCAGCTTGAATGAGAATTGACAATCAGCAGACACCAACTCTATGATGACATAGCTATGGTAACTACCTGACCAAAACTTTATAGAAGCCATCATAAAATATTTCAGTAAGCAATTATAAACATGCTTGCAGTGAATGAAAAGCATGAAGTCTCAACAAACAAATAGAAAGTCTCAATAATAAAAGATGAAAAGAAGAATCAAGCGGATGTTTTAGAAATGAAAGTACAGTAACAAACAAAGTCTTACTAAATGAGCTTAACACTAGAGTGGAGAATTCAGAGAAGAGGATGAGTGAACTTGAAGGTAACACAGTGGAAATTACCAATCTGAAAAGCAGTAGGAAAATATACAATCAATCAACAAACTAGCAAACAAATAAACAACCAGAACAAAATAAAAAAAATCCAGGATACTCTTACAAAAGACCTAACATTCTTGTTAGAATCCCAGAAAAACAGTGCAGGGCTGAAAAATATTCCAACTGAAGGCTGAAATTCTTAAATTTTTAAAAAGACATAGATCTACAGATTCAAGAAGATAAGCAAATCCCACAGTTTGCCAGGAAACAGCCAAACTTCTGAAAATTAAAAACAAACTATCTTGAAAGCATTAAGAAACCAAACTTTATTTGAATATTATTTCTCACAAGAAACCACTGGTGAAAGAAGTGACACATGTCTTTCAAATACTGCAAGAAAAGAACTGTCAAACAAGAATTCTATGTCCAATAGAAATATCTTTCAGAAATGAAGAATAAAGACAGACACTCCCTGATGAGACAAAACTGAGAGAATTTGTCCTCAAAAGACCTATCCTAAGAGATTAACTAAAGAAATTTTTCTAAACAGAAAGTAAATGATAAAAGGCAGAAATTTGAAACATTAGGTAATAAAAATAAAAAAAAAAGAAAATGAAATAAGCCAACAAAACAAAAAACACCAGATTGAGTAAAATATGTGTAAATATAATGAATTTCCTTGCTTTTGAATTTTCTAGATTTTTGGTGGTTGGAGTAATCTATAACATCGTCTGATGTGATTCTCAGTGTGCACAAACAATTTAAGAAAATTGTTACAAATGATAAAAGATAACAGCACTATAAGGAGCTAAGATTTTTATACTTTATTCAAATTGCTAAAATGTCAACAATGGTATACTGCAATATGTATAATATTTAGATAAGCAGCCCTCTTGACGCAGTGGTTACAAGCTCATTGCCAATGTAAAGATCTGCAATTCAAATCCACCAGCCACTTTTTGGGAACCCTATGGGGCAGTTCTACCCTGCCCTATAAGATCACCATATGGCAAAACTCACTCAAAATCAACTCAGTAGCACTAAGTTTGGTTTTAGAGAAACCACTAAAATATCAGTACAAAGCAACATACCAAATGGAAGCGGGGGGCGGGGGGGGGGAGAAACTAAAAAATTCTAAGAAATATGTAAGTAACCCATATGAAGACAAAATAAAACCTATGGAAAACAGAGCAAATTAACAGAAAAAAATAACTAAGTTAAGCCTTAACATTTAAATAAAAAGGAACATTTAAAGATGTTTGTTAATTGTTGATATTTTAAACAAGGCACTGATTAAAATATTACTGAGATTTTTCCTTTAGGATTTTAGTATATCTACTTACTTCATTCTCAAGCTATCATGCTTTGTGTCCAGGACTTATGTAATCACAGTTTTGCTGCTTGTAAAGCTAGAGAGCTCTTGGACCTGTCCTACCTCTATCCTTGCTTTGTCTTAGAGAATATGCTCCCATAGCTCCCAAAGTTGTTTTAACTTTGCCTGGAAAATAATAAGAACAATATTTTCAATGTCATGTATATATGAGGACTGACAAGCTCGTGAACTCATCCTAGAAAAAGTGCTAAGTACCTCGCTGCTGAATACCACTATGGTCACCTTTGACGTACTCCCCTTGGGAAGCTATGCAATGATGAAAAATCACTTAGTCCACCCTTCAAAGCAGTTTTGGAACTCTTTTTTTCTGGAATAGCCATCAGAGCTGTCGTCATATTACCCTTGATGTCTTGAATGTCATCAAAATGTCTTCCTTTCAATTTTTCCTTTATCTTTGAGTAAAGAAAAAAGTCATTGGGGGCCAGATCAGGTGAGCAAGGAGGGTGTTCTAATACTGTTCTTTGTCTACTGGCTAAAATTCTCTCAAAGGCAACTACATAAGTAACTTCACAAACTTGCCACTACACCACTGTGTACAATGGCCATTCCAAAAAGAGTTCCAAAATTGTTTTGAAGGGTAGAGTGGGCATTGCCACTGGGGCATAGCCTCCAAAGGGAGTACTTTGAAGTTGACCCATTGATATTCAGCAGTGAGGTATGTAGCTCTTAGAACAATTAAGTCTGAGGATTTAATTGTCAGATCTCATAATTCTCTAACCTAAAAGTATGTGTTACGAATCCTAAACCCTACATAAGGAGTTGCTCTAGAAGAAACTGTTAATTGCTCAGCTACTAATTGAAAGGTTAACAGTTTAAACCTACCAGTCAGCTACACCACGGCAAGCTGCACAACGGCAAGCTGCCCAATAAAAAGACCTGATGCTGTGCCTCCATAAAGACAGACCAAGAAAACCCTATGGAACAGTTCAACTCTGTCACATGGGATCACATAGATAAGTGGTCACTGTCTTAGTCTGGGTTCTCTAGATAAGCAATCAATCATATAAATACATACAGAAAAAAAAGTTATATGAAGGAAACAGCACACACAATTGTAGTCACTGAAATGTCTGAAATTCTAGATCAGAATACAAGCTTCACACAGTTGCAGAAGGTAGAAAATCAAAGGTTAGCAGGTCATAGAGCAAGGTTCCTGCTAGCAGGCTGTGAAGGCTAGGCTGGTAAATCCGAAGATGGTACGTGACACTGCAAAACTTCTTCTGATTCATGTAGCTGCAGGGGCTGGTGAACCCAAGATTGGCAGGTCAGAGAACAGGACACTTACTCCTGGGCTTTGAAAACTGATGAATCCTAAGAGCTGCCAGCTCAAGTCCTGACAACCAAACATTAGAAGACAAGAGTGTGGCAGTGGCTGGATACAGAAGCCAAAACTTTGGCAAGGTAAGCAGACAGGAAGTAGGCAGCAAAGGCAGTGAGATGAAGGCTACGGGGGCAGTAAGCCATCACAGGCCCAACCCCTGCATCACAGCACTTTCCATCATGGTGGTGACCGTAACATTGTAACAACTGCCAAAACACTGAGAATCATGGTCCAGCCAAGATTTCATACAACTTAACTGTTACAGTCATTAACAGTCAAAATCAACAAACTAAGCCAAATCCACTGCTTTCAAGTGCATTCCTACTCATAGCAACTGTATAGGACAGAGTGGAACTGCCCGATAGGGTTTCCAAGAAGCACCTGGTGGATTCAAACTGCTGATCTTTTGGGTGGCAGACATAGCACTTAACCACTGTGTCAAGGTTTCCTGAAATCAACTCAGTGATACCTAAAAATACCTGTGGTTGTAACCCTATTTGTGCATATAATTTTCTTTGTTATGCTAATGAGGCATATTAGTTTAGTGTGTGTCTTAAGCCAGTTAGTTTTGAGATTAGATAAAGAAAAGCAGAGATCATGGAAGAGAGATATACCACATGGAGATCTCTAAGGAACTGAGGAACAGAAGCCAGAGAGACAAAGACATTCCTCCATACCTGAAAAGTGAGAAAGCCTTCTCATAGAGTTGTCTCCCTGAATTCAGACTTCTATCCTCTTAGTCTGTGAGAAGATAAATTTCTGTTCATCAAAAGTCATCCTTTTGTGTAATTTGTTATAGCAACACTAAGAAACTTAGATGCCAGGCAATAAAAAAGATGAATCTGCTTGCTTCACATGTAAGCATCATAGTTTGCATAATGTTCATTCATCGTAGCACTGAATGGAAAAATAAAAGTTGAAAAAAAGAAAAGCAAAGAAGAGAGTGAGGGAAATAGATGAGAAAAGGAGAGAAGAACAGAGCGAGAGAGGAAAGAACAAAGGAGAAAAAGAAAGCAGGAGATTGGAAAGAAGAGAGAAAACTGGATTCCTGGGTCTGACTTATCTCCCTCATCATGGTATTTTAGCAACCGAAATATGGGTCCTTAGCAGCCAGTATTCTCTCAGTGATGTTTCAGTAAATAAATAAATAATGATTACCTTTTAAGAGGATGTCTAAACATCTAACAACTATATGGCAAAGAACTAATAATTTTATATTTTACTTTAAAAAAATGACACTGAAAGTATTGTTTCTATAGGATCTGTATTTCAGGTTTAAAATATATCCATGATAAAAATATCTTAATTTTTCAAAACAAACAAAAATCTCCTAAGTAAAATTGTATTCAAAACTTTATTTGGTGAATGAAAACAGTGGACTCTTAGCAAGCTCTGCATTCATTAAAATGTCTGTCTGCATCGAGCCAATCATTTTCCTTCAATAGCATGGACAAGTTTGATAGAAGAAACAGAAGGGGTCAGGCAACAAAGGAAGAATATCTATATTTATCTCAATATATTTAAATAATTTAAATTCAAATCTATAGCTACTTATGATAAAGAAAAAGAATAACATAGGTCATAAGTCATATAGGTGACATAGCATTAAGAGCTACATCTGCTAACCAAAAGGGCGGCAGTGGAAATCCAACAGGCACTACCTGGAAACTCTACAGGACCCAAATTCACAGCCACAAAAGTCTAACTCAGATACCACAAGTGAATGACTTTAACAAAGAGAAACTTATTTCCTCCCAGAGAAGAAGGCTGCAAGTCCAAATTCAAAGCATCCATTCCAGGGAAGGGCTTTCTCTCTCTGTTGGCCTTCTCATCAGTCTTCCCCTGGACAAGGGGCTTCTCCATGCAGGGACTTTGTGTCTAAAGGACATGCTCTGCTCTCAGCACTGCTTCCTTGACAGCAAGAGGTTCCCCTGTCTCTCTGCTCACTTCTTTATATCCCAAAAGACTGTCTTAAAACATTTCAATCTTGTAGATTAGCACATACCCAATGACCCACAACTGCCACTAATTCCCCCTCATTAACATCATAAAGGCAGAGTTCACAACACCTGGGGTGTGGGAGAAGGGAAAAAAAAAATCATGCAATACCAGAAATCACGGCTCAGTCAAATTGAGACCTATTTTGGGGGGGCACAATTTTAATCCATGATATTCCACCTTTTGCCCCCCCAAATCATATCCTTGCAACATGCATAGTGCATTCACACCATCATATCATGGTGAAAGTCTTAACCCCATGTCCGTAATCCAAAAATTCCTCTTTACCTGTGAAATCTTAATACCAATTATCTGGTTCCAAAGGTACAACTGCAGAACAGGCACAGATTACACATTTCCATTACAAATGTAAGAAATTGCAGGGAAAGGGGGGTAATAAGCATCAAGCAAGTCAGCAGAGCATACTACTTTAGCTCTCAAGCCTCTGAAAATAATTTTCTGTTGTCTGAAACATTTTACACAGTGGCCCTGTCCTCCAAATTCTAGTATTGGCCACACTCTCCAAATTCTGAATGGATGCACCGTGGCCCTGGGCTATAGCTCTACCTTCAAGGCTCATTGTGACAGCAACTACACACCCTTGGCTTTAGGTGCATCATTTTCCTAGCCCAACAGAGTGGAAACTCCATCTTTAGAAACACCAGGGGCCATGTCTCCACCCTTTGAAATCCCTGAAGTGATGGACATACCTTTTGAGACTGAGGCAGCTCAGCTTCCTGTGCTCCTTGATTCTTCAGCTTCTGCTTCTTGTGGCCGCTTGACCAGGGCATCAGACCTGAATGTGTCCTACTGGGGCCAGTGTTCTAAAGCTCTGTAACTTCACAAATATGAGTCCTGGGGCACCTCACTCTGCCAGAAAGACTTCTGCACATAGGCTCTCTAGCTCTTTGCATCAGCTCCAGCGCCATCTCTCACTAGTCTAATGGTTCTTCTGCTGCTGGTTTGCCACTGCTGCTGCTCCTCTATCCACTCACAGTTTCAAAACTGCTTCCACACTTGGGGTATCTGTTAGTTTGGCAACTACTCTTAGCACCAAATTCAGTCTTAGTTGTGCAGTGCTTCTACAACAGAAATATCCTAAGTGAATGCATTTAACAAAGAGAAACTTATTTTCTCACAGTGAAGTAAGCTGAAAGTTCAAGTTCAGGTCATCAGCTCCAGGAGAAGACTTTCTCTCTGTCAGTCTTCATCAATCTTACTTCTCAACACAGGGACAATATGTCCAAAGCACACAGTCTGCTTCCAGCACTGCTTTCTTGGTGGTATGAGGTTGCTTTGTCTGTTTGCTAACTTCTTTCTTTTATATCCCAAGGGATTGCCTCAATGCAATCCAAGCTTGTAAATTGAGTCCTGACTCACTAACACAGCTGCTGCCTATTCTCCCTCACTAACCTCATAGAGGTAGGGTTCAAAACACATGAGAACAATACCAGACATCGTGGCCCAGCCAACTTGATATATAGTTGGGGAGGGGTAGGGAGGACACAATTAAATCCCTGACGACACCTCCTACAAAGCTTTATAAAGCAGTTATAGCCAACACTTTAGAGGTATGTGGGTACTATATCTGATTCTCTGTGCTACAGTTACTTTGAAGAATGGCCAGATTTTCTTTATTTCCAACAGTGGCTATTCAGGTAAAGATAACAGGAGGAGTCATCTTTAACTGCACTGTTTGGAATCTGACCTAAGGAGCAAAAAGAGAAAACTAACTAGTTTTTTACTTTGTAGCAGCATATTAATTTAGAGATATGTTAGATGTGATAACACATAAATTGGTAGAAAAGGAATAAATTGTATTCATAGCTTTCCTTTTGGTAATAACTGCTAGCACTATTCAAATACTTGCTATGTGCCAAGTACTTTTGAGAGTGATTCCCAAGTATTAAAGCATTTAACTCCTGAAACAACCACAGGAAATAGCCAAGCCAAGCCAGGAAATAGGTGCAATTATTATTTCCACTTGACACTAGAGGAAATTAAGGCACAAAGTATAGTTTGTTGTTGTTGTTTTATTTTTTGTTGTTAGTGCTATCAAGCTTGATTCAGACTCATTGTCACCCTATCTGTGTCAGAGTAGAACTGTGCTCTCCGTTATTGTCAGTGACTGATTTTTTTTTGAAAGTAGATAGACCTTTTTTCAGAGGTGCCTTTTGGTTAGTGGCCAAGAGCATTAAAAGTTTGCATCTCCCTTGGATTAAAAACAGAAAATAGTGATACTGTGTAACTTGCCCAGGGTCACATGTTTATCAGCCTTAAAGCCAAGAGGTAAACACTGGCATTCTAATTTTAGAGTTTGTGCCCATAACTACTATTCTGCAGTGCCTTTTAATAAGGCAACATAAAGGAAAACAATAAGAAAACTAGAAAATGCAGAGAAATAAGTTGTAACTTTTGGTCCTACCACAATAAAACAAAACCCAATGCTGTCAAGTCAATTCTGACTCATAGTGACCCAGTAGCAATAGGGTCTAACAAATCTGCCCCAGAATGCACGAAGAAGCACATTAAATTATGAGCACATTCTTGTTTTCTGAGACCCCTCTCCACTGGAAAGCTCTGGGGGTCTTTGTTTTTTGGGGGGGTGGTTTGTTTTGTTTTTAAAAAGGATGTTCTTACAATCTGATAGGAAGATTCAACAGGATTCTGGAATATTTTGCTTCAAAAAAAGTAAATAAACTTCCGAAGATAGCTGTTTCAGACAGTAACATGCAGACAGCTTTGAGTCACCCCAACTGAACTTTAGTAACAGTAAAAATATGTACAATTTATTAGCACCAGTCATCTTTTAAACACCTTGAATCGTTCTGATACTTGAATGTTTCAAAGGAAAAAAAATACGCTAAGAAAAGCAATATTAGCCAGTTAACTGTTTTTGTCTGCTTATAAAATGAAGTGTGGTGAAACAGATACAAAAACATTCACCAGATTTATGATCTTGGTCCTTTTGATAGCCAGAAAAGCCAGCAACTGTTCAGCCACTATCAGTTAAGACCTTCTCTTCCTGTCCATTACTGTCAAGACGTTAAGCGACAGACCCAGACAGGCTACTCAATTAGCGACTGCACAACCATTATCAAACAAAATCTGCACCCCCTGTTCAGTATCTTCAAGACCCTGAGCACTGCATGTGGCACAGCTCCATCCTTAAAGCAGTCAAACCCAGTTTGGGAGTCTCAAAAGTGGTCCAGAGTAACCTAGACCACATCAATGGCTAAGTAAGCATTAAGATCTCCATCTAAGACTGGATGTACCTCCCTTTTTCTGTACACACTAGGAGAAGAAGAAAAAAAAAAAGACTGTCTTCTCTGACGGCGCCTGTGCACCACATGACACACCATGTAGTTGGTGATGTTTGTAGGTACTTCCTCGTGCAGGACAGTGTAAAAAATTCTGCCTTCCTTTGTTTGGGGAAATTGATTTGAGGTATGCACTTCTTGCCTGCATTTTTTGTGGTAAGCGCTTTTCTTTCTCCTCACCTCAGTGTATCTTTCTTGACCAGAAAAACCTCATCACACAGGACCTGCTCTGGGTAACACTTATCTAATTTTTTTTAATTTAAAACCATGCTAGGATGAATAGTGGAAAGAGTGGCTTTTGGGGGCAGTGAGAAGCTGAAAACAGAGATAATGTTCAAGGCCACAGGGAAAATGATTCTGTTTTTAACTCCTGAATATGAAAATGTCTGCTGAATTTTTCCTAATGGGAGAGCCCAGCATGTACAAACATTTCCTTAAAAGGATGTTCATACAAATTCCTTTGAAATGAAGGCTAAACCTGAGAATAAACTGATAATTTAGGAAGAATATGACTCCTTCTCAAATCTGAGAGGAACCTGCACAGAGGCTTTTAATAGCGACCAAGGGTTAAAGTTAAAGTTCCTTTAAGATATCTTGCATTTGCTTCTGTTCTTGGGACCAACTTTCAATAAATACTGTACTTTTGGCCACGTCATTTGTAGTGGGTGTATGTGTATAGTCCTATTACGTTAATATGACCTATCTGCACTTTCTTACTCAATATACAAGGATAATTAGGTTGATTATGTACCTCTGGGTGATACAACTGGTTAAGCACTCCACTGCTAGCTGATGGTGGTGCACACAAACCCACCCAGAGGTGCCTGGGACGAGGACTGGAGATTAGCTTTTGAAAGATTAACCCCTTGAAACCCATGTGGAACACAGTTTTGCACTGCACATAGGGGGTCACCGTAAGTTGAAATAAAAGGCAACTAACAATAACAACTGCAACAAAAACTCATTTAATTATTATTTTAAAAATAAATCAGCAAAAAATTAGGGATAAAAAAGTACTTTAGGGATATGAAGTGCCCTAAAGAATATAGGAAACCTAGATAGCACAAAGGGAATATTGAGAAATGAAATAAATTTGACTGTGTGAAAATCTAAAAGCCAAATGTTGCAGAAAGGTAGCCTGAAGAAAATCATATTAAAAAACATATCACAGAAAAAGGGTTAAAAAGCAATGATAAGAAAATAAAATAATAGAAAACAAGCAAGATCTGATTAGGAAATTCATAGATGAGGACATGCAGATGGCCAATAAACATAAGATTAGGAATGATATTTTGCAACTATTAAACAAATGCATTTTAATTTCCACTTAAACTGCAATCTCTGCAAGCTTTCAGCTCTACAGTGGAGCCAGGATTCTTTTTGTCCAGAGCAAGGGAGAGCAGGACCTCAACCTTCTTTGCAAGACGATACAACTGAAAACCAGATTTCTAAAGTCTCCCTGCTCATCAAAACCTCGGTGGCCTAGTGGTTGAGTTCTAAGGCTGCTAAAGAAAAGGTTGGCAGTTCAAATCTACCATGTGCTCCCTGGAAACTCTTTGTGACAGTTGTAATCTGTCCTGTGGGGTCATTCTGAGTCAGAATCGACTTGAGAGCAATGAGGTGTTTTTTCGTTTGTTTGTTTTAAATGAAAACCAAGTGAAAAGGCCTAGAGCCTAGAGTACAGTGATCCCTTAGTCTAGGATGACTTCACAGGGAGGCCCGTGCAGCTGTCACAGAGGAACACTAAGGTGAGAGAGATGACGGCAAGATGAATGGGAGGCACAAGAAGGAAAAGAAAATCGTTCTATTCGTGTTTCAAACTTCTGGGCTTTGCATGTTAGACCTGCTAAGGGAAATGTATGTCCAAATAACAGAGGGGATGCTTCCTCTCCTTCCCACCTTGGATTTTTTTTTTTTCTTTTAAGTGGCTGCAGAGTTGGTTCCTTCCTAACTGGAATTTTCTTAAAAAGTTGCTTCATCATCTTTGATGAAAAATTTTAAACACTTGTGAAAGACTCGACAGCACTTGGCTTGGCTTGGTGAGACACTTAAAAGTAGACATGAATAAATACCCTAGTCTTGCAAAGGTTACCTCAACATTACAAAGATGTCAATTCTTAAAAAGTTAATTTATAAATTACAAGTAAGCATAATAAAAATGCCAAAAAAACTCTTTTATGTGAATTATAGAGGCTTTATCACTGGTTTTACTGATAGAGTCCGGGCTCCTCATAGGTTTTTTTGTTTGTTTGTTTTTTCCAGTTCTTTATCTATTTTTTCTTTAGTTTTTCTAGCCCTTCTTGCATTTTTATTTTTCCATCTCAACGTGTTATTAATTTGTCCAGCCAAGCCAAGTACGGTCGAGTCGGATCCGAATTTGTCCAGACATACTATATTTTAGGCCATAATACAATTCTTAATCAAATCTAAATAAAATCTTAATCAATGACTTTAGTGGATTCAAAATTAAAATTAAAAAAATAGCAAAATATGCCCGAAGTAAGCAAAAGAAACAGAGTGGAAATTAACAAAAGAGAAAAAAATGACCTAAAGTTTTTTAATTTGATAAAAAAGGTTATCATAATAAAATGATAAAATCCTAGACAAATTGATCATAAAAATAAAAACAGAAAGAAGACACAAACCACCAATATAAAAAGCAGAGCTAACATAGCTATAATTTCTACAGATGTGGAATAGTGGTTAAGAGCTATAGCTACTAATCAAAATTTCAGCAGTTGAAATCAAGCAGCTACTCCTTGGAAGTTCTATGGGACAGTTCTACTCTGTCCTATAGGGTCACTATGAGTCAGAATCAACTTCACAGCAATGAGTTACAGGATATCATGAAGAATTTTCTGTCAAAGAATTCAATAGCTTAGATGAAATGGAAAAATTCCTCCATAGAAGAAACTACCAAATGTTATTGAAAAACATAACAAAATAACATAAGCAAAAAAACAAACAAAATTCTAATGACCCGAATAGCTCTGTATTCACTAAAGAAATTGCATTTTCAGATAAAAACTTTACATAAAGAAAACTTCAGGCCAGATGATTTTGTTAATGAATTCTGATGAATAGTTATGAAAGAAATAGTAAAATACTACACAAAATTTCTCAGAAAACTGAAGAGGAAAAAATACTTCCTAATTCTTCCTATGTGTCCAAAATCATCCTAATACAAAAACTATCTGTACAAGATAGCAACAGAACAATATACCTCAGATTTCTAGATACAAATATTTTAAACAGAATTTTAGCAAATGCAATAGGGTAGCATAGAAAAAGGATAATATACCATGGCTAAGTGGGCTTAATCAAGGAATGTAGAGCTGGCTTAATATTTGAAATCATCAGTGTAATTCACCATGGTATAAAGTAAAAGGAAAAGTCATATGATAATGTTAACAGACAAAGTGTTTGATAAAATCCAATTTTGCATTCTTTATAAAAGCTCTCAGATAAAAGACATCAAAGTATGAAATATTTAAGGCTAAGCCTGACAAAGACATGTACACCTAAAACTAAAAACCATAGCTAAAAGAAATACTTTAAAAGACCAATATATGTGAAGATTTAAAGTGAAAGACATATTATTGTTACAATGTCAGTTCTTCCCCAGTACAACTAGATGTGAAATGCAATCTCAATCAAAATCCAAGCAAGCATTTTGGTAAAATTAGCAAGCTGATTTTATAATTCTTATAAAAATGCAAAAGAACAAGAAAAGCAAAAACAATTTTGAATAAAAAGTGCACAGTCAAAAAGATAACATCATCTGGTTTCTAGTTTACTATAAATCTACAGCATTCAGTAAAGTATGTAACTGGTACAAAAGTAGACAAATCAGTGGAGCAGAACTGATATTCTAGTAGCTGACCCACATATGTATGGATAACTGATTTTTGACAAAATTGAAAAAAAAACTCAGTGGAGAAAGTATAGTTTTTACATAGAAGGCATTGAAACTGTTAATTATATCCTTTTGGATGAAAAATGAAATGTGATATATACATCATGTACAAAATGGAAATATAATATCTACGACTCTAAAATTTCTAGAAGAAAGAGATAATAATACCTGCGTCCTTGGATTAGGCAAAGATTTCTTAGAAGTGATGCTAAAAGAAAGGAAAGAATTGATAGATTCAGATTTACCAAAATGAAAAACTGTTCTTCGTAGACACACTTAAGAAAAGCAAGCCACACACTAGGAGAAAATATTTGCACAGCATATACCTGGCAAAGGACTTGCATTTTAAAATATAGTGCTAAGAAAAGAACTATCTCAATTTAAAAATGGCCGAAGTATAAACCGTATTTTAGGCCATAACACAGTTCTTAACAAATCTCAATAAAATCTTAATCAATGACTTCAGTGCATTCCAAAATTAACTAAGATGTGCCCAAAGTAAGCAAATGGAATAACAACAGACTAGAAATTAACAAAACCGAAAAAAGAGAAAAAGAAATAATAACAGACTAGAAATTAACAACATAGAAAAACCTAAAGTTCTTTTTATTTGATAAGGAAGTTTATCAACACAAACTATAAAAACCCTAACCAGATCGATCAATAAAATAAAACCAGAAAGAAGACACAAATCACCAATATAAAAAACAGAGGGTTATAGGCTGGAGGACTGGTAGTGCTAACTTTTGGATTGGCAGCTGAGCTTTTTAAACTGTGAGCCATCAGGGCTCCTTAGTTTAGCTAATACTATTTTATCAATGTTAATGTCTTGGTTATGGTCATTACACTATGGTTATGTAAGACATTAGATACCTTTAGGAGAAGTGGAGAGAGGGATATATGAAAACTCGGTACTAGTTTTACTAACTTTATGAAGCTTAAAATTAGTTCAAAATAAAAAGTTGAAAAAAAAGGTGATGTGTGAGAACATAGTAGTTGCAGGCATGATAAAGACCAGAGCATAGTTTGCCTGAGTCATACCTAGCTTCTGGGTGAGACAGGTGGGTCTCTGAACTCAGGCCGACTTTGAGCTTGGTTGGGTTCTGGCAGTCCTGCTTCATGTAGGGCTCTGGTACAGTGGGGACTGAGTAGGGAATTCAGCTGTGGATTAAGAGCAAGACAGAGAATTTCTGTACATTCACTGAGAATTGGAACTGACTCCATGGCAAACAGACAACTTTGTGTCTGTGTCTATGCCAGAGAACAAAACCAAAAAACCAAACCTACTGGTAGTCGAGTTGATCTAACAGTTTCCCTGTAGGACAGAGTGGAACTGCTCCATGGAGTTTCTCAAGAAGCACTTGGCAGATTTGAACCATCAGCAGTTTTGCTAACAGACGGAACATTTAACCACTATACCACCAGTGTTTCCTTGTGCTACAGAGAGCTCTCTGTCAGTCAGGAAGTGCCAGGAGGACAGACAGACAACAGACAGGCTACCTTGTGTTACACTTGCTGTGATTCTAGCTGCAAATACTGGCGCTGAGACAGTTCCAGGCACTCAGAGGGCCAATGCTGTAAAGAACGTGTTAGTCGAGGTTCCCCATAGGTATCTGGGGACCCTATTTCCTTTTTCATTGCCATGTGGAAACCCCTCCCTCACATTTCTAGACTTCAGAAGAGCTATTAGTAGACATGAAACCACAAGCATTTATATAAGAAACTCTCTCAAATGTTTCATGGTACTAAGTTTACCAGCTTTGGAAAACACATATGCAAAATAACAAAATAATAACAGAAACACAAAATTATTTCTGTCTGCATTATTGTGTGGAGGCTCTTAAGGGAGGAGACCATGGAAGTTTTATATAAACTAATTTATATTCACTCTGAATGCATTGAAAGTGCTATCAGTGGCCTCCCTATTCTTATGAAATAATGTTCAACCTAAGTTGTGATGATGAAAATACATATTTAAATGTTATTTAGGTGGTATACCACTGCCCTCAAAAACACACATATCATAAAAAAGTAACATTCACTGTTAGCAATGGAGGGGAACAGCAACCTCATTTGGGAGTATAAATTGCTACAAACTTTTTGCAGAGTAATCTGCTGAAATGTATTAAAGTGTGAAGTCACTTTTGTAAATATCCTTTGACACAGAAATTTTACTTTTGGGATTCTAAAAGCACAAATACTTTAGCATATATGTAAAAAAGTATTTGCATCTAAGTTCACAGTTACCTAAAATAACTCTTGTGCTAACAAGAAAATATAATCTGAAATTCTGACAAATTATTCTGTGAAAGGGCTATCAGAAAGAATGAGCCCAGTGTGCTTCTCATGTATAGGTCTCTCCTGACAATGTGACCAAACTAGGTGAAATGAAATCTCACCATCCTTGTTTCCGAGAAGCATTCTGGCTGTATCCATCCAAGATAAATTTGTTCGTTTGATCATATATATTTCAGATGAAAAAAATGAAAGTTTTAAAGTTATTGGGGTGATGAAACAGCATAAGAAAAATAGGCTAGATAAGTTAAAAATATAGAAAGATTGAAAATAAAAGCATCTAGATGGCTGTAAATATGCCCTGCAATGATTGCTCTATTTGTCTGTTGTTGCTTTTCTTTACATACATGGTAGGTCATGCTAACCCTGTGCTGCCTGTGATTCTGCTTACTTCAGAGCTCAGAACGCCATCCTAGATCATCCCTTTAGCTTGCCACTTCCTCTTTTTGACATAGAGTCCTATTCTAAGGAGGCTTTTACTTGACCTTTAAAAGCATTTATTTTCAGAAATCAGATTGTTATATCTGATTACAGAGGATGGGTTTCAAATAAGTGGATTTAAAAGCTGTAACTTGTTCAAGCTTTGTCATATTGAATTGGGCAAATCTGCTGCAAAAGACCTTTTTAAAGCATTAAAAAGCAAAGGTGTCGCTTTGTGGACTAAGGTAAGACTGACCCAGGTTATGCTATTTTCAGTTGCCTCATATGCATCAGAAAACTGAATGATAAGGAAGAACAAAGCAGAATTGCTGCCTCTTAATGATGGTGATTGCAAGGAATACTGAATTTGCTATGGGCTGCCAGAAGAATACACAAATTTGTCTTGGAAGGAGCACAGCCAGAATGCTCCTTAAAAGTAAGCGTGGTGAGACTTCATTTCACCTACTTTGGACATGTTATCAGGAGGGACCCGCACCCAGAGAAGGACAGCAGGCTGGGTAAAGTAGAGGGTCAGTAAAAGCAAGGAAGGCCCTCAACCAGAGGGACTGACACAACAGATACAACAGTGGGCTCAAACACAGCAGTGATTCCGAGCCTGGCAAAGAACGGGGCAGTGTTTCGGCCAGTGTGTCATTCTGTTATTCATAGGGTCGCTGTGAGTCAGAACAACGGGACAGCCCTTAACAACAGTAAGAAGAGTGTGAAAAAAACACTAAGTCAATTTTTGTCCACAGGGATTGTATGTGTAACATTGCAGAACTGCGTCCCATAGGGTTTTCAACATCTAAGATTTTGATAGTAAATTACAAGGTCTTTCTTCCCAAGCACCTCTGAGTTGACTTAAACCTCCAGTCATTTGATTAGCAGCCAAGAGCAGTAACTGTTGCGCCACCCAGGGACTCCATTGAAAAATGCGTGCACACGTACATACTTCCACATATATATATTTTTTCCATTCAGGTGTGTGTGTGTATGTATAGGCCTTAGACACACTTTTGTCAATGTGTCTTTTCTAACACATATTCAGAACCTATATCACTGTAGAATCTATGTCACTATAACAATGAGAAAATTACCTCTTAATGCTGTCAGACATGCCAATCAGATATGCTTTTATGTTCTACTAAATATGGACTTCCTCTATTAAAAGAATTAGGTAGATTTTTTTCCTTATGTCTCTGTGTTGGCCCTTTGGGGAGAGAACTGAAGAAACAAAGCCTTCTGGCCCAAACTCTGTACCCTACTACTGCCCCTACATCAGCAGAACAGTTTGCTCAGAGACTGACCCCCCAACAGCTAATTTTGCTAATGGTTGTTCCACTGTATTAAAAAATCAGTGCTCATGTGTAATCACTCTTGTACTTACTTTTATATTTCCAGAACCTTCTTAGAGGTAAAAGAGTCATTTTCTTCCACATGACTGATTAGACAGTTGGGCATAGCTATTAACTGTTTGAGAGGGCACATGGAACTTGGTAGTTCTGCTTTGACTTCTAAGGTGAAGACGCAGTTATTTTGCACTCTCCTTACTAGAGAATTTGCTGTTATTGAAGGGTAGGTGAGAGTAGAAATGAGCTGGAGATAGGATCTGAATGTCAGCCTAGGAATTAACAGTATAACTGAATATTTTATTTGGTTAATTTTCCTGTACCAAAATCTCACTCATCCAAGAAGTACAGAAGGGAAGGAATCAGAGAAAATTGACAGAAAAACTTGCAGATGATTATGAATCTTCCATATACTGACTTCCAAATGAGAATGAAGATGCATATTCAAAGAAACTGATGTTTCAGACCAACAGTCTGTTTAGGGAGACATAAGGTTTTGCATCTGCCAAAGCTGCTATTATATGTGATGTAGGAATGCAGTTAATCTTAAAATGCTGCTGCGCATACATGGGTTGCCTTGGGGTTTGGAAAGATGCTTGTGTATCATCTCAAACTGAGCAAACAAATATTTGGTAGTGAACCTTGATAGGTGTTTCTTATCTAGGATGAAGAGAGGCTTCATGGACAATCTGGCTATAGAATGGGCTCCAATGTGCTATGACAAAATTCCAAATAGACAGAGGCCTACTAGTGTCAGAGCAATACAGAAGTCACCTTGAAGTAGATTCTAGGTAACAAGGTGTGGATTAATTTCTCCAAGATCTGTTGTAGGCTCATTAGGAATCTCTTAATGTATATATATTTATTGACATTTATATAGAGAGTTAAAACAAAAGAACAGGTACAGAGGAAAGGGACCATTTTCCTACAATTAAGGAAAAAAATGTTAACTCAGGGAAAAGCAAAGGAATGAGAAAATCAAGATTGTAATAAGGAGTGTGTAGTGTAAATCCTTTGCTTCTCGCTGAGTCTCAGATGCACAGACAGAAGAAGGACATTCACTCCAAGAAGGCTAAAGAAAACCTGAAGAGAAGTTATGGCAAATGCTACTGCCTTCCCTTTGGGTTTCTAGAGGTCCAGCCTTTAGCAGTGACCACAGAGTCCAGTATATAAAACACACAGTAGGAAAAAGAAGCTCTGAAAGGACAATCTCTAGCAATTGAACTTAAATATACAAGACATGAGCTCTAGACTGCTGGCCCAGTCCGACCACCTATTTTGTGATGGTGAAATCAAGATCTCTCTCTTCTGTTTTCTTAAAGTAGAAACTTCATAACCTGGAGAACATGGACAGAATTTTTGAGATTGGGGCTTGCAAGTCACATTTGTAAGACTCTTTGGAATCCACTGAATCACAGTAAGTTTGCAAAGTCGTGACTAACAGGACAAGAACATAAAAATACGTTCAGTCATTCTACCCCAACTGAATTACGGCATTGGTGAAGACTGGTGAACACACCACGGTCTGCCAGAAAAACAAACAAACCTGTCTCAGAAGAAGTATGGCAGAAGGCTCCTTAAAGCGAAGAGGGCAAGACATTATCTCACATACTTTGGACATGTTATCAGGAGGAAGTAGTTCCCAGAGAAAGACATTATGCTTGATTGAGAGTCAGAAAAAGAAAAGAAGACCTTCAATGAGGTGGCTGCAACAGTGGGCTCAGACATAGTAAGGATTGTGAGGATGGTGCAGAACTGGGCAATGTTTCTGCTGTTGTACTAGAATAGCTTTGAGTTGGAACCAACACAGTGGCAGCTAAAAACAATGACCCCTGACAAAGAGCAGCATGTACCCACTTGATCAGCTAAACCTCTGTGGACAAGATCACAGCGGAAAGGGGAAGAATTATCAAGTGTGAACCTGCTCTTTTGCTTCTGGTATTAGAGAAAGTGCAGCCTTCCTCACTCACGTGAGGTCCAGGTGTGGAGGTGATTTTGACCATCCCTCTTTATGTAGGAGGGAGTAGGAGGCCTCAGTTCTCTAAATGAAACTCATGACTCTGAATTATAGTTGCTTAGTATTGCTGGCTTTGGTCATGCTTGGGGCTATAAAATGTCAGATACTTAAAGACAAATTTTGCCTTGCAGCTAATATTTCTAGAGCATATGTATACATTGATCAGGAATCTCAGAGGGGAAGAAGAATGATGTTAGGATTCAGTAACCAAACTCTATTTAAAATTTACATATACTAAATAGACTGCTAAATAATAATAACACATAAAATGTATTATGCACACCATTTTTTAAACATACTCTCGAAACACATTTTGATCTATTTCTATGTCTGTTTCTATATATTCTGCAAAGCATCTATATCAATTTTGATATATATGAAATAATTCCAGAACATTTTAATGAAGTATTCTAATGTGTTGAAAGGAAGCGACTGGAATAGTAATCTAAATTCATTATAAATCTATTAAACAAAGCTTTTAAGTATAGAAAACCCTGGTGGTGTAGTGGGTTAAGTGATACATGTGTTAACCAAAAGTTCAGCAGTTCAGATCCACCAGGTGCTCCCTGGAAATTCTATGGGGCAGTTCTACCCTGACTTCTAAGCTCGCTATGTGTTGGACCTGGCTCGACAGCAGTGGTTAGGTTTTTTTGACATTAGTATAGAAAAAAATATATTAATTTGGGGGAATACGTCATTAAAGTTAAAAATATGAGCAATAAATTTTTAAGACTTTCTGAAGAACACTAGTACATTTTTGGTAGTTGGAAATAAAATGTGAAATTAATATATGTATTTAAGCACTCTCACCACTTCAGTACTGCTCTCTTTTAATATCTATTGAGGTTTTATTCTTTATTAAGAAAAATAAAATCTTTGAAAATAATCCATCCTATTTTAAATAGCCACTAGAAGTCCTCTGCCCATTTTTTTAAGCAACTGACTCTTTTATTTTGTTGTTGTTGTTACAGAAATCCAGGATTAATCTTTCATAGTGCCATCAAGAGAACCTTAAAGATATTCTTAAAGAATTAGTCCATTAGTATTTATTATAACTGATTTAAATATTTACTCACACTTTAAAGAAGGTAGTTTTGAACATCATATTTAAAAATCCTGCTATCTAGTAAAAAATCCTGCTTACCTAGTAAGAATAAAAACTGTTAAAAAAACATCATAATGTAAACCCACAGAGAAGTTTCTTTTTGAAAAGTTCAAAGTCAGCATACTATGAGGCCTGTGCTTTATACTCGCTTCATTTATACTAACAATGAAAAGTTTCACAATCAGTTATATTACTGCCCTGACTAAAATATCATGATAAAATATTGTTTCTTGTTTTTGTTCTTACATGTTTAGGTAGAATGTTATTTTATCGGCAGCCCTGGTGTCACAGTGGTCAAGAGCTTGGCTGCTGACCAAAAAGTCAGCAGTTTGAATCCACCAGCTGCTCCTTGGAAATCTTATAGGGCGGTTCTAGTCTCTTGGTATGAGTCAGAATCCACTTGACAGCAACAGGCTTTTTGTTATTTTTTTAAATATCTTTAGTGTGTTCATCCATGTCTGGCAATAAAAGACCATACTGAATATACTTTTTTAAACATATGCTGTTAATTATCTTTTTTTTTAAATTATACTTTAGGTGAAAATTTGTAGAGCAAATTAATTTCTCATTGAAGAATCCACACCTTATTTTGTAATATTGGTTATCAACCCTTCAGTGAATCTATACCCATCTTAAGCTTGGGTTCCTCATTTCCGTTCACCCAACTTTCCTGCCCCTTTCTACCTCCTTGTCTTTGCTTCTGAGCTGGTATGCCTATTCAGTCCCATACACATGGGTTGGAAACCCTGATGGTGTAGCGGTTAAGTGCTACAGCTGCTAACCAAAAGATTGGCAGTTTGAATCCACCAGGTGCTCCTTGGAAACTGTGGAACAGTTCTACTCTGTTCTGCAGAGTTGCTATGAGTCAGAATCGACTTGATGGCAGTGGGTTTTATATATATGTATATATATACACACATAGTTAAATATGTATGTTATTGTTTGTTTTATAGGCCTGTCTAATATCTGATTGTAGGCAGAACTTCAAGAGTGACTTCAGTACAGGTTTAAAAGGGGGTCCAGAGGCCACACTCTCAGGAATTCTTCATTTTTGTGCGTGCGTGTGTCAGTTTGAATTTTGTTGTAGCTGTTTCTCCCACTCTGTCCGGGAGGCTCTATTGTGATCCCCATCAGAGCAGTTGGTAGCGATCCTTAGGGTTCTAGAATTGACATTTGTATCTGTCTCAGATTTTCAGGTCTTTGCTGCAGAGGCATGCTGTGCTACTTCTGTCGGCAGCACCATGTTGACTCCACTTCCATGTTTTCTTTAAAAAAGACAACATTTTGAATGTGAATTTTCTGCTTCCCCCAATATTTCAGGTTACACTTCATCATCGGAATGATACCAATACCTCTCCTTACTGCTTTTCTCTGGGGGAGAGGGGTGGGAATCCGTTGCCACGACGTCGATACTGCTTACAGCAACACTGTAATGACAGTGTAGCACTGCCCAATATAGTTTGGAAGGAATGACCCATGGATTAAAATTGCTGACATCTTGTTTAGCAACAGTAGCTCTTTACCACTGCTTTTCTTTAAATGCCTTAAAGTCTGAGAATGCTTTCAAAATGCTATTAATAAAAAAAAAAAAAAAGAGAGAGAGAGAGATACAGTCTGAGTAGTATGGAGTATATTATGTTACTTCATAGTGTCTGGATACCAAATTGCTATTAACTAGCCTCTTTAAGAATCCACAGTTCACTCACTACCATCCAATGCCAAGCCAAGTGCCATCGAGTCAGATCCGACTCATAACTAGGTGTAAAATCAATTCGTTTATTGAGCAACTAATTAGTAAATGCCAGGCACTGTCCTGATGGTACTGCTGACAATGATAAGAGCAGATCAACATGCCTGCCCTCGTGCGGAATAAGTGTAAGATCAACATTGTTTCGAATCATTTTATACAAGTCTTTCAAATCATATCTGTTAAAATTAATAAGCAATACCACTTATTTTCCTTTTGGAGTGAATGTAATTCACATCTTTAAAAAAACAGTTTAAATACGTATGATGATGGCACGAATGAAGGAAAAAGTTTTTTTTTTTTTTTTGACTTTTCCTTCAGTAGTGTAAGTCATGTTGTTGGCACATATAAAATTCAAATAAATTGTTTTTTCACCTTTTTTTCATTTGCTTGACTCCAGTAAACTTAAAATTGCTAGTGATAAGGCAACATCAGGAAAACTTTATGAATAACAAAGAATATTTGGTGTTGTTATTGTTGTTTAGCACCATCAAGTCGATTCCAACTCGTGGTAACCCTATAAGACAGGATAGAATTTTTCGAGGAGTGGCTAATGGTTTTGAACTGCTAAGAGGCATGATGTGGTGCTTCAGTCTATAACTTCAAGCAGCTGAGCTTTCAATCACTACCTCACCAGGGCTCCATAGCTAAGAATATTGCAATATAAAATTAAAAGAAGAAAAGAAAATTGATGCAATAGCAATCAACATCTGATAAATATGTATGTATAGATGTACATACAAGATAAAGTACTTGCAACACATGCTAGAAGATGGTGTCTTCATTAAGTGAGAAATTATCAAAACTCATGTTTTAAATTTTTTTAGGTCATACATTGTCGTAATGAATTCACTCCGAAACATACCATTACTCTCACACTTATTGTACATTAACAGAAATAGAGAAACATTAGTAAAGCAAATCATATTGTTGAAATGGTGGTTGACAGACAGAGATAGTCATGATGATAGCTTACTGCTTATCTGTCAGTAAGCAAACTAGATTCTGTGTCTCTCAGGTGAATCTAGAAACTGTCCACAAGACAGTGAACTTTTTTGTCATCTACTTGTACTCTTTCAGAAAAGAAATGACTTTTAAAAACTAAAGATGCAGTATATATCTGAAAAAAACATATTTGAAGTTTTGATATCTAGAATTAATATTTGCACCTAATTATTATGCAGCCTATACTATTCAAATCTACCAGGTACTCCTTGGAAACTCTCTGGGGCAGTTCTGCTCTGACCTCAAGGGTCAGAGTCAGACCCAATCGATGGCAGTGGGATACTATTTAAATGCAAAACTGACACATTCATTCAGAGTGCAGACCTAGACTTGGAAAACATGAGTTCCAAGTAAAGTGAAATCACAGACACTAATTTTAGCATGTACCATTTCTCTAAATATATTTGACAGGAGGACCATAGTAGCCAAAGCATTTGATTCATACTCATGATGTTCCTGTAACTGCTACTGTAATGTCTACTTTTAAAAAATGGAATTATCATGCCTGGTTTTGAAAAGTACACATAAAATTCTTACATTGATTGAAATTTACTTTTATTTGTGTAGAAAATGAAGGTAGTAAGGTACTATGACCTTTCATCAAAACATGGAGATTGACAGCTGAATTTTAGTCCCTTGCCCTTGTATTGCATATAAACTTCTAGTTTTTAATCTCATTTATATTCAGTTTACACAATTCTACTTCTTTCTGACTAAATTCTGCAGTGATATATGGACATAGTACACTGTAGTTGTTCTTGTAATGATGAGTTTTTTTTTAATTAAGCTATGCAATCTAGCTATTTAAAACTAGATCAGATGACACAGAAGAAATATTTTAAGTCCTTGATTAAAAATCCTGTGTCTGTTTTACATCTGAAATGAACACCTTAAAAAATATCCCAAATTCATATTCAAGTGAATGTCACAGCTATAAAGAGTACATATTTATTCATTCAGGCATTTATAATGAATGTTCTGGTCATATTTATTTTATTAGATTCAATTTAGACTCATATTTTTGGAAACCTTGGCACTGTTACTTAGTAGTAAATGAGCTACCTAACTTTAAACATGTTCCTTTTATCTGTGAACATGTCTTATTCCTTATTACAGAGTACTATGGAAAGTGAGTTTAGTATTTCAAAAAGAAGGAGAATTTTTAAAATAAGTTACTTAAATTTTTTATTTTTTAGGAATTGATTTGTTATGATTTCTTTATGAAGGCCAAGGTTAAATAAATCATACAACACCCATTAAAGATAAAATCTCTTACAAATAGCTGTATCCAAAAATTAATTTAAAAGTATTTTCAAGACTTCGTATAAAAATTTAGCATTCAAATATGTAGATCAAATTAGTATATAATTTGAGTGACATTAACTTATGATGAGTTTGTGTGGGTTAATTCATATAGTACAGTTAGTAAATAGGATATACATGTTAATTATAGATGATCATTATATAATAATATAAATGGTAACAATCTCAGCTATATAAAGAGACAATATCATGTGCAAGTGATTAGTAAGTGTGGGTTCTAATCCTCAGAGTACTCATGCCAATTAGGTATTTTTTTCCTCCATGTTATAGTTAAAAAGACAGTCCAAAGCAGTTTATTCACTAGCACAAAAGGACATGGATATGAACATTATAACCAGGAACAAAACGAGGGCTACTCTGCCCCTGAAACACATGATTCGACACTAAACAGGTGAATATTAGTGAGGTTTTCATTGTGAAATCTTTCAAAGCTTGGTCTTGGTTAACGATATATACAGTTGAATCTGAGTTCAAACTATAACTTTAGCACTTACTTTAGGCAAATTATGTATCTTCTTCATGGTTCTCTTTTCTCATCTGTATAAAAGGAATCTAACTATTTCGATTATGGTAAATGGCTTAAACAAGGTGACATAGAATATGCAGCACATATTAAGGAAAAGGAACATACATGAAGAAAGAAAATAAACACAGACACAACTACATATACACATAGTTGTATGTGAGTCACATGCATGTAGATTAATACATATAGAAAGAGAAGCATTTTCTTATATCAAATATAATAAGAATTTACAAGTTTTCACTTTAGTTACGTTTTTGGCAATGTAACTATGCAGAATAAATTGAGATCACAAGTAAAATTTGTTCAGAGGACAGTTTAATTTCAGATATTCTTCACCCCGCCCCTGAAATGGAGCCTACCTTTTCTATGCTCCATTAAAAAACCTTCATAACGTGAACCTCAGAGATAAAGTATCTCAGTAAGAATTTTTTTTTTTTTTTTAATTTTTAAAATGGGTCACAAAATTGTAGATTATTGCAAGGCATCTATTTGATTTATAACTTTACCACTTTGCTGTTATATTGATTGTACACTGTTTCAGTGTGATTATATTTTAATTAGTGATTTTTTTTGTAAGTCCAAATCATATCTGTTAAAATTAATAAGCAATACCACTTATTTTCCTTTTTGAGTGAATGTAATTAATATATTAAAAAAAACATTCAAAAACATATGATGATGGCATGAGTGAAGGAAAAAGTAGATAATTTTTTGAAAAAAAAATCTATCTCTCTCCCTCTCTTTTTTTTTTTTTTTTGTCTTCTGCAGTAGTATAAGTCATGTTGCTGGTAAATGTAAAATTCAAATAAACTGTTTTTTCACTTTTGTTTTTCATTTGCTTGAAAACATTAATCACTGTTTGGGTACTTGTTTTTCTATGTTGTATACCTACTGGGGCTTTTGTGGTGCAGTGGTTAAGTATCTGGCTGCTAACTAAAAGGTGGGCTGTTCAAATCCACCAACCACTCCTTGGAAATCTTCTCTCCTGTGGGGCCAACTTAACAACAATAGGTTTGGTTTCTTTGGTTTTTCTGTATATAGTCTACAATTTTCTTTGTTCTCGTGTGGATGTGTGCTTTCCTTGTGCTTCCTTCTGTCACCTCAATTAAAAAAAAAAAAGCTTGAATAGTGTAATACAAATTCTTATTTTGAATTCTAAATACAATACAAAATAAATACCTGAGCAAGTAAATATATATGCATTTACTTATGTTTTGGTTTGTCCACATAATATTTGAAATGCCACATAACACTAATAAGCATGTGAGTGTCTACAAGTTTGCAGATGCCATAATGCATACTTATTTAATAGATGAAGTAAATGTATCCCAAGAATGGTAACATGCAAAAGGAAACTTAAGAACTGTCCTACTCTGACTTTTATGTGCAACATACTACCTTTGATACATACCTTTTTTTTTTTCAGTAAATACTCATTACTGAAAATTCATGGCTATTGTCTTAAATTAATTTTAAATTTTTATATGCACTTTATCAAAAGGCAAAAACTTTAATATCAATACCTTACCATATTATTGTATGAGTTGAATTATATTAATCATTTAAAGCCACACATCAGAATGCACGTAAGTCAAATGTAGAATGGGTAACTACATTGTGTGGCAACAACTATATTGGCCAAATTGCCTCCTCTAAAAGATGTGATTCAGCACCCTCAAAACACCATATTTCAATCATGGAATTTTTTAAATTTTTCTTTGTCACTATTTATTATGTCCATTAATCAAATGTTTTATTTATTTAAGATAAATTACTTGGATCTCCTAGATCACTGTGGAGGGAACATTATATATTTATTCATTCTTTTAATGTTTTGATTGCTTGAGGAGTAATAATTGTATACATCAATCATAAAGAAACGTACTTTTTTCATATAAGATTATTAGTATTCTTGTTTTGTACAGTGCTGTATGGTCATATAACTTTCTAATGGTAGTATAAATTAACTCTTGAATATGCTAGAAAAAAATTATCAAAATTTAGTTATGATTTAACCTTCACTAAACATGGAACCAACAGAACCCTCACTCCCAGTTGGTGGGAATGTAAAATGGTATAGCCACTTTGCAAGAGAGTTTCAGTTGCTCACAAATCTATACACAGACTTACCATGTATGATCCAGCAATCACACTCCTAGATATTTACCTAAGTGAGTAGGAAAGTTATATGCACAGAAAACATACATGGGAATGTTTATCACAGCTTTGTTCATAGTTGTCAAAAAAGTAGAAGCAACCAAGATGTCTGTTTTAGTCAGCTAGTGCTGCTCTGACAGAAATACCATAAAGTGGATGGCTTTAACAGGAAAAGTTTATTCTTACAAAGTCCAATAGGCTACAAGTCCAAATTCAGGGTGTCTGCACCAGGGGAAGGCTTTCCCTCTTTGTCAGCTCTGGAGCAATGTCCTTGTGTTGCATCAGTCTTTGGTCAGGGAGCAGCTTGGCACAGGAACCTCAGGTCTGAAGGCTGAGCTCTACTCCTGGTGCTGCTTTGTAGATGGTGTGAGGTTCCCAATTCCCTGCTTGCTTCACTCTCTTTTTATTTCCTGTAGGATGAAAGGATAAAAGGTGGTGCAAGCCAGACTTCAGGGAAACTTCCTTAGCAGGGGTGTTGCAGTCCCACCCTAATCCTCTTTTAACGTGATCATCCTATCTACTAACCACAGACAGAGATTAGGATTTATAGCATAGGAAAATCACAAAATACTGTGAATGAAGAATTTCATCAGGTAAGGAAAGTAAGAAAGTACTTTCCCAGCTATGTGGCTACACACATTTTTGGAGGCACACAGTTCAATCCATGACAATACCCTTCAGTAGGTGAGTAAAATTGTAGAACATTCATACAGTGCAATATTATTCAGTGATGGGGAGAAACAAGATACTAAGCTACACAAAATCATGAAGAAACTTAAATGCATATCGATAAGTGATAGACATCAGTCCAAGAAGGCTACATACTCTATGATTCTTACTATATGATACTCTGGGAAAAGCAAAATTAGAAAGACAGTAAAAAGACCAGTCGATGTCAGCGGTTCAGGGGGAGGGGAAGAGAGATATACAGGTGAAACACAGGACATGTTAGGACCAAAAACCAAACCCACTGCCACTGAGTCAATTCTGACTCAGAGAGACCCTATAGAACAAAGTAGAACTGCCCTACAGCACTTCCTAGTAGTGCCTGCTAGATCTGAACTGCCAGCCTTTTGGTCAGCAGCCATAGCTCTTAACCACTATGCCATATGTTAAGGGCAGTGATATTATTTTCCACGATGCTGTGGTGGTGAACACAGGACATACAGTCATTAAAACCCATGGAACTACGTAACACAAAGAAAATCCTGATGGAAGCTATGGACCTTAATTAATAATAATATCAATAGTGGTATTGATATTAATACCAATGTTAGTAATAATACCAATATTGGTTTTTCAGTTGTAACAAATGGACTATATTAATGCAAGAGGTCAATGATATGAAATCATGTGCATCAGGGATACGGATTGTAATGAAATGCTGTACTTCCTACATGTTTTTTTTCTGTAAACCTTAACTACACTCAAATACAGTGTATCAGTTAATTTTTTTTTCCAAAAGAGAACATTCGTTTTGAATGGTTAATGATGGAAAATGGTAGAATATTTGTTACAAGTGCTATGATTGGGACAAGAACTTTCAAAGGATCTATGGGCAGTTAAGGGTGGCTTTTGTGAACTTTTAACATCTAGTCTTGTCTTGTAGATATTTTATACCCCTCTCCTGAGGTTGTCGATAAAAACTGTAACTACCTCTGTGTTTTAAGGTTTTTTAAAAATATAATCTTATTTTATTTACCTGATGAAATTTATAGCTTGTTTTCAACCTTCTTTAAAATTATAGACATAATAAAAAAGATGTTAATAGGAAAAAAAATCTTGTTTACGTATATAAAATATATGACTTTATAATGTGCATAAAATGCAAGGAACTAATTCTGACTGACTGAATTTCATAATTTAGTAGTTTAAGATTGATATCGACAGCATGGTGAAAGTCTTGAAGCAATTTGATAAATAAGCAATTATTTGATGAGTAAGCTTTTTAACCAGTGGTTGACCTATTGTCTTAAGATATGTGCTGTTTGATCCACTGGACACATAAATTGAGTTTTGGTAACGTTCTCAAACTGTGATGAATCTTCATTCTTATCTTCCTGAAAAAAAAAAAAAATACCCCCAGTGAACATTTAAGACACATTGAATTTTGAGTCATAAATCATGAAATGCTCATAGATGAAGATGTTTCTGTTCTCTCTTAAGCAGGCAGAGAATAAATACAGGGATAAAAAAGGAAATGAAAAATAAAGCAAGATTATAGAACCATAAGAGTTCTAATACTTAGTGAAAATATATACAAAAAATACATACCATGTTGAATGCCTAGAATGAGATAATCTGAGTTTTCTTTTCTTTCTTTTTTTTTTTTTTAATGTCTAAAGCACTATTAAAGAAATGTTTTGGCAAATGATAAAGAATAGATATGTGTTGTTCTCTTAAAATACTACCTGTTCTTTGGTGTTTTAAATCTTTAGTCCTACTCACCTATGAAGCCAATTGCTGCTGTTTTTGGCAACAGACAATTGCATGCTCCCAGACAACAGCACACATTGTAGCTCCTTCTTGTTTTTTAGATACTGGAGGAGAAAGTACACCAGAAATTTTAAGTGATAATAACTAATGACCAAGAGGACAGAAAAGGTGATAATTCTTGAGTAACCAACTTACAAAATGCCAAAAAAAGTGGAGGGGTGTGTCAAAGAAAACAATAATAGAAGTTCTAGGCATAATCTATCAAAGAAGCCTGTGGAGTTTCCATAGGAAATTCCTGAATTCTCTCATCAGTACACTCTATGAGTTAGATACCACATCCATTATTCACCTTAAGCTAAGACCTGTCTCTCCAGAAGTGCAAAATACTTTTCCCTATATTGAAGGAATATAGAAGAACTGTAAATCTGATTCCACGTGATCCGAGGAGTTTTTAGTTAAGTGTATTCATTCTTCACATACCAACATGGTTAGATTTTGAAGATCAGGTCATTTATGTAAAAATGGAGAATGATCACATCACTTTGCATCCTTACTTGTTCTGTGAGCGTTTCAAGGTATCCCTGCTGAAGTCACCTGCCACTATTGTCTCCTATTTGCTTGTATCAGTTCAGAAGAACTCAGCCTGCAGTTCTGCCTACAGGGGAGGGCCATGTAGTCTTCCAGAGCCAGTGTGGCCTATGCACCATCTCTCTTCCATCCCTGGGTTCCCTTCATCATCCTGTCCAAGCCATACTTTCAGAATGGGTGGACCAGACTCATTCCCTCAACAGCCTCAGAACCGCTCTTAGTGGCTTTCGCAGGGGCAGGAGGCTTTCTGTCCGTAGGCAGGAGAGCCGGTGTGGCATGAGTCAGTGCATGCTGCCCACTGGGTCCCACAGCAACCCCCACCTAAACTGCCCTGAACTCAAGAATCCCCTGGCTCTCCCTGGACCTCCCTGACCCATTCTGCCCCCGTATTTCCTTGAGAATTGACAATCCAGAGTTTCCTCAGAGTCTGTGACAGCCCAGCCTGACCTCTGTCCTAGGCTTTAAACTGCTGTTATTGCTGGCTGCTCATTTGCTGACTCTACCTCCATCCAAGTAGCCTGACCTGCACTCACCTGGGCCCAACCAGGACAGGGCACCAAATAAGAGTAAGGGGCTGCACAGGTGCCATTCAGATGATTACAGACTTGTGAGCCCCGGGCATGAGTACCCCATCTCAGGTCTGATTCTGACCACAAACTGGACCATCCTTGCCACCCCTTGGGGCTGGGAGCTGGGAGCTGGGAGCTGGGGCTGGACCCAGGGATCCCACTTTGTTCTTGGTCCCAACTCTGACCCACTTTCAGGACACTGGCTGCTGCTGTCCCAGCCTCAACTCCTTGTATGCACCCACTAGGCAACATCCTGTACCTGCCAGCCCCTCTCTAGTGCCCTGTTCCACTCAGCCTGGCATGCCAGCATGAAGGGAAGATGGTGCCCCATCTCCCTTCCTGGGAGGTGACATATTACACATTGCAAACATCTTTGCTAAGTGCACTTGGGGTCCACTAGTCAGGCACCCTGTCAAGGACCTTGGTATTCATCAGTGCACAAAATAGATAGTAGATTTTTTTTTCCTATTGTCATAAAAGCAAAGCTTCAGAGAATGAGACAGTAGATAAGTGAGGAGTAGGTGCAATAGATAAGTGAGGGGTAGGTGCAATAAGACTTGAAATTGCTTCATTACTAATGTGGCAATAAAGAAAAAACAGAAATATAGGAGGAAATGGTTTGGAAGGCACAAAATATGGAATACAGCAAAAGAATTATAAATACTGGATACATATCTAAGCTTTCAATTAAAAGTCTAGGAATAAATGATAAGCAGTAAGGGAACTGAGATGACTGAGGGTAGACAGTCTGAATTATAGAAATAATTTTAGTATCATATGAAGTATGTTCAATTAAAAAAAATCCACTGACAGTCAAGTATAAACTTCTAAGTTGACTGTACTCTGAGTTTCATTCTTATGCTTAAAATTTTACTTTGTGTTCAATATTGTCCAAGGAAGAAACTCTTGATATTGGCATAAACAGACAAACAATAAAGATTTTAAGGCTTTGGACAATGCATGTCATATCAGCCCTTCAAGTTGCCTGAGAATCAGGCAGGTGCTTTTAAAATGCTTTATGTGTTTGAATCAATTTAGAAATAGCTTCAGGTGTTTTAACTGAACATAAGTGCACTTTTGGAAGCTGCATGCCTCCTGGTGTTAGAAAGAAATTGAGATAAGAAAGTACTTACCACTGAGAATCTAAATAAACATATCTGTGAGGTTTCTTTCTTTCTCTGTCTTCCTTTTTTTCTCTCTCTCTCTTTCTTTCTTTCTATCATCTTTAACAAGAAGAGGGAAGAAAAGCAAAACAATGTCTATTAAAAAGTGTTACACTAAATACTAGAAAAAGAAAACATGAATTGCTATTTTTTTCTATTCTCTGGTTTCCAAGCCTATTACATTCTAACTGGACAAATTCCATGACTGGATGTTAAAAATTGGCATATTTCAAGGAGTAGACTAGGGAGGGGTAGTCAAGATGGCGGACTAAATGCACATCTCCTTAAATCTGTCTGGAAACCAAGACCTGAATTGATAACTAAACAGAGCCTTCTGGACACCCAGTGTATCCTAGGACATGGCATAGGGCAGTTCATTTGGACTTCATACCACTGAACAGAAAACTTCCTCTCTTTTGCTGTCCCCCACTCTTGGAGAGTGTTGGCTTTCAGAGACTGAAGGTAACTCACCATGTTACTTTTTTTTACCCTGTCTTAGCTGGCAGGTGGAGCCGGGATTTGACTAGTAGCTAATCTCATACACACTGCTTGTGGGATCAGTGGGTGAAATTGTCACATTTTGAGAGCCCAGCTTTGGACTCTGCATCTCAGCACTTTGGCCTCTCTTTCTGCCTCTGCCATAGAATAGCCTGTACTGAGGCAGGTGGGGAGCTTGTGCGAGATGCCATCTTGTTCCCCTGGGAGGCAGATATAACCATACAGAGGCCTCAGCTGGTCCTAATTCCTAGGCTGGGAAGCAGCACCTGCCTGGAGGAGAGTGCTTTTCCAGAAGAAAAGCAGTATTTTACACAGTGCTGCCTATGGCTGGGGCCCAACAGCAGAGGCCAGTGGGGCAGTAGCGCTTCTGTATTTTGAACTAGTTTATAGCATCAAGGGTTGGATATAGAGGTGCTTGCTTTGCCACCTGGTAAGAGGGACCTGTATACCTGAAAATCTTACAGACTTTGGAAGTTCTCAGATGCCTTTTACCTTTCATGTTAAGATCGGCTAGAGAAACAACTGCAGTCTATCCTCACAGCATCTCTCCCAGCCTTTATTGACTCACATAATGCCCCAAAAGCAACAAACTCTGTATGAAAGGGTAACTAAGAAAACACACAAGGCTTCAGAACGCCCCCAAAAGAAAGCACCCACAACTTCACAGACAAAGAAACCTTGCTGAAATTATCAGAAGGTGAATACAAAAGGATTATATGTAGAGCCCTCCTAGACCTTATACAAAATGCAGCAGAGCAAAATGAAAAATTAAGCAAGTGGTCCAATCTGATGGAACACCAGTACTCTGAAATCCATCAGATCAAGAACAAAATGAAAGACATAGAAACTTCAATTCAAAGCCAAGAAAACAGAATGAAACAAATGGAAAAGAGACTTTCTGAGATGGAAGACAGAGCTACTGACTATAGAATCTATGAGGAAAAATCAGAAAAAAGAAACAAGAACAATGAAGAAGTATTAAGAAGCATGTGGAACTCTATTAAGAGGAACAATCTACTATTAACTGAAGTTCCTAAACAGGGCGAGACACTCAAGAACACAGAGAGTATTGTTGCTGAGCTGCTGACAGAAAACTTCTCAGAAATTATGAAAGAAGAGAATATAGGTATCCAAGATGCATAACAAATGCCACTCAATATAGATCTCAAAAGAAAGACTCCAAGATATGTTATGATCAAGCCTAACAAAATGAAACACAAGCAGAAACATTTAAAGGCAGCAAGACTCAAAGCAAAGCTAACATTCAGAGGGAAACCCTGTAGGATTTCAACAGATTTCTCAGCAGAAACAATGTTGCCATGGAGACAGTGGCATGACACATTCAAAGCCTTGAAGGAGAAGAACTACCAACCCCAATCAAGAATTATATATCCTGCAAAACTATCTTTCAAATATGAAAATGAAATTAAGACATTCACAGATAAACAGAAACTCAGAGACTTTGTAAAAAACAAACTAAACCAAAGCTACGAGAAATACTCGAAGAATCTCTTGGCTTAGAAGAACAACACCACTAACTTTATATTTGAGAAGCAAATTCCAGACATGTCACTCAGAATCCTACTCAGTTAGGGATGGCTTCAAACTCAATAAAAGCTATAATAGTGAAATAAATGATTCAGTGATCATGTCATGGAAACTATGATGTCATCATATTAAAAATAGGAATGTACTACAGTCGTTATAGTCCCTCCAGATGGAGAGGAAGTTGATAAGAATGGTAGTAATTGAAATTGAGTTTATACATAGTTTATTAAGGGGGATCAGAGGGGCAGCCATAAAGCGCAATAAAGATGTAACGTATCACATCAAGAAATGGAATACAGGAGTCTCAACTACCATAAAACCAGCTCTGAAAAAGGTGAAAAATCAACTCACAAACAAGAAAGTCCCAGAACAGATTGATAAGAACAACAAAGAAAACATTGACACAAAAACAAACATATCACAATGATAGCACAAAACACATACCTATCAAGGTGTAGACTAAATAAAATAATTATTAAAAAAAAAAAATTTAAAAGCATCAGCATACATCCCATAGCTTGAAAAAAGAGAAGCTAGTAAAACACCTTGGAGACATTTGTGTGCATTTCTTGCTCTCAGGAAAGCAGAGGTAGAAATTGCAAAGAAACTGTCTGTGAATGGCAACTTTATCAGTGAGCCTTATGGCATGTCATTTTGCTTCTATATATAATTCATCTGAAATTTCTATGAATCATCTTATTCATAGTTCATTATCAATACGTACTAAGTGTCTACAGTAAAACATAGATTTTTACTGGGTTAATTTGGGATAAATTTCTGGATGAATATTATTGACTACCTTCTTAAAGAGCAGTAGAAATATTCATTTCTTTTGTTACTCTTTCTCTCTTCCTTTTCCTCCTTGTCTTTCCCTCTCTCCTCACCCATCCCTTTTTGGATTCTATTTTTCCTTCCTTGTTTCCACCTCAGTACACGAGTACATTGTTGTTCAAGACTACACCTGGAAAACATAGACAACAATATGTCATTGTGTAGATCTATATAGTCTTTAGCAGGTTTTATTGTGGAGGGACCTACCTAATGTTTTAATAATGTTTGAGCCTGTTCTGACATGTGCTTCATCTTCTGAGAGTCTTAGCCGTTTCAAGCATGTGTTTTTCTTCAGTAGGTTATGTCTTCCCCATGTCATAGGGATAAATATAGCTGATACACAGAGACTGACAATCAGTCTCTTCAGTTTCTGCCTCTTCTGTTCTCTTTTAATCTTCAACCAGCCAGCTGTGGGGGCTCTGTCATGAGAACACAGGTCTCCACTGGTAGTATTCTTCTTGGCTGTATGTCCTTGAGACACAGTTTCTTCATCTCTCCTGTCAGTGCTAGCCTGCCCAGATTCCGTTTTTCAGAATTCTTCAAACTACTCAAATGAAAATTCACCACTTATGCCTTGCCTTCAGTTGACAGCATCTTGAACATATTTTAAAAGAGGAATTTTAATTGAAGAGTATCACATAGTCCCAAATAAATATTTCTTGTATTGTCTATCACACACAGTGCATATAAAGCACACATGTATCACTGAAGATTTTCAGTCTCCTTTTTTTCAGACAGGTTGAAACAGCTCTTCCTTTTACCAACTACAGATCCTCAACTGATGACAATGATAGTAGATTTTCTATGTAGTTGAAATTCCCTGAGAAACTTGTTTAGAAATTAAGAGTTTGTTAAATGGAATAAACCAAGAAATGATCTAATTTTAATATTTTCATATTAGGCATTTATATATTCAATATGATGGATTGCTTTTTTATTGTCAAAATAATGTCCCTTCCTGAATCTATACCCTTTGACAGTGTCCTCCCATTATACTCACGGCATAGCTATGTGAGTTGCTTTGGCAGTTAGGACAGTAAAAGCTGTTTAACACAAGCAGAGGCTTAGAAACACACGTATGTCCTGGTGCTTACCTTTTCCTTCTGTAGTTGGGACTCCTACATCAATGATGCCAATTAGCTTCCTTGAGGATGGGAGACTAAATGAAGTAGAGATGACGTGTCCCGGATGAGGACTACATAGTCTTTTCCACCTGTTTCCTCAAAAGATTTAAGTGGTACTACAATAAGGTATCCAGCATAGGTAAGGAGTTAACTTTTCACATACATTTATAGTGGTACTAGTATGGATTTCCATCTTTAGGAAGACTTAAAACAGTCACTCAAATTTTTTCTGTGTTTTATGCTCCAGATGAGAATCTTTAGTTGAGAAGTATTAGCCCGGAGCCAGCTTGTCACCTAACTGAAGATTCACAAGGGAGACTAGCTGAGCCTAGCAGAACTGCCCAGTAAGGCCAAGGCCAAATTGCCTTCCTTTAGAATCATGAGCTAAGTAAAGTGTAATTGTTTTCAGTTTGGGAGTGTAGTGTGTTGTGTAGCATTAAATAAGTAATACACACAAGAACTTCCGTAGATAGGTTACTAATTACTAAAAGGAATCAAATCATTTCAGTTAAGATCAACAATTTATTAGCATTTTAACATTTAATACCTTATAAGTATTCAGTAATATTACATTGAGGAAGAGCTGAAGATTTGCTAGTATAAAAAATATAGCCTAGGAAATCTGTGGGGTTTCTTCTGTCCTTTAGGGTCACTATGAATTAGAATTGACTTGAAAACACACAGTAATATTACATAGTGTATATTGAACAATTGATTCAAAAGATTTCCAGAGCATATTTGCACAGAATTTTTTTTTTTTGCATTTCTTTCTTATTGCACCCTTAATTTTTGTCAAATTTCATTTACCATAGTATCACAGTCACTTTGAATGATCTTAAAAAAGAGTAAGCTGAAATATTGTTGTTGTTAGTTGCTGTTGAGCCTATTTAGACTCATGGCAACACTATGTGTGCTGTGTAGAACTGCCACAAAGGGTTTTCAAGGCTGTGATCTTTTGGAAAAGATCACCAAACTTGTCTTTTAAGACATCTCTGGGTGGGTTTGAACTGCCAACCTTTTCAGCTAGTAGTGAAAAACTTAACCATGCTACTAAAAGAACCAAGTCAAAATAAAGCCAAAGCCAAGTGCCGTCGAGTCGGATCCGACTCATGAAATAAGAGTAATCAAAATTTAAAACATATGTTTGTGTGCATAAAATTAGAAACTTTACTATTCACCAACAATAGTTAAAATGTAGCTGTTTTATTGTTAAAAAATAATTAAAATGTATAGAATTATCATACAAATTGTCATATATATTTAAAACATGTTACTGTAAACCATTATCAAAAACAAATCCAAAAAAACAGCAAGTTAAAATTACTTCCCTGAAGCACAATATTAAAAAGAATGTGAATGTCCTGGTTTCACTGAATTTAATTTTACGGGTTGATTAATATGAATAAATTATTTACAAGAGTTAGAGTCAATTTGGCACTTACACAAGAGGTTAGGAAGAATATAACTTAATATAGAATTTATCTGTCATTTAGGCCAGAAAAATGTGCATTCCTGGAAGGTAATAGTCTAAATTAAGTTTATTTAGCACCTACTTAACATTTTGTTTATGAACTGCTTAAGTATTACTCAAGAGTTACAATGAAATGTAGACTACCATCTTTGTCAGTTCGATATATAGAAACACCTTTTCACTAATGAAAAATAAAAATATGACTAAAAGGAGGAACAGAAAAAGCTGTTATGATTTCCAAGATGATAATGAGGAACAATCTAATTAAGGCACTAAGGTTGTTCCTTGTAGGCAGGAAGATGATAGATTCAATAGAGGAAAAAATAGAAGAGGGAAAACTAGGTCAATGTATTTTCCATCTGTCCTCTTCTAACTTTTGGTTATTTATACCCTTTCTTTTTCTCATTTTTCTCTTTTAAAGTTTTTACAGTTCCTTCCTCTTGGATCTTCAACATATTGTTTGGCTCTTTTATTGATTTTATGGACTCAATAAGCATATAAAATGACCATAAAAATAATCGAAATCGAGGCTGAAAACTGAATTATAGCAGTCAGACCTATTTATTAAGCTCCTAAAATATGTGTCAAAAAGGTACTAGCCATTACCAAGACTACTAGAAGAGCAAAACGCATGGATAATATCGTTGAGAAAAAGTTAGCTAAAGTTGATAAACTGGAATTGCAAGTCTGTGTTTTAAATGTTGGTCATTTATTTCCTATCGTGCATCACCATTTTTTATTAGCTAAGTACCAAAAAACAAAACAAAAAAAAGAATTATTTTATATTCTGTTCTGAGTGTCAAGAAAACAAATACAAATTTAAAAGTTATACGGAATAAATGAATATAGTTAAAAGTACATTTGATGGCTTAAGGGAAGAGAGACTGGTTAATGCAAAAGAAATAATGCTGTATTAAGAACATATTTGAGCATTAGATAGCCTTGTATGATACAGGGAAAACTGAGGATAGAGATAACTAGAATTTTAAAATTCATGCAGCTGCCTGGATGACACTCAGGTATTCTGTCAGTGATTCTGCATGGAAATTTACGTGAAAGACTTAATACAAGGCTTAAGAAAAATGCAAAGAAAGGTGTCATGCCTGGGGCTTCCTGAGAGAAATCAATGGAAATGTTGGAGTGTTTAGTATGAGAGATGTCTAAGTGACAATTTTCTCAAAGACCCTAGAACTGCAAACTTATTAACATTTCCCCATAAAAGAAATATTGCCAAGTAAGAGAGGAAGAAATGCAGCAAGCAAATACTTAGAGGAGAATCATAGTTGTCTCCTGTTTCCTAGTCTCACCCTGTTAACCATTATTGATTGGATTGTGTCTTTCCAAAGTATATGTTGAAATACTAACCCTTATACATATAACCTTTGTGGCATACTGGTTAAGTGCTCTGGCTGCCAACCAAAAGTCTGCAGTGTGAATCCACAAGGCACTCCTTGAAAACTCTATAGCACAGTTCTAGTCTACCCTGTCAGGTCACTGTAGGGTAGAACAGACTTGACAGCAATGGATTTAGTTTGGACTTGGGTATACATATAAACATGTCCTTGTTTGGATATGTATATATATTTTAATTATGATTGAATGAAAATGTACATTCCCATATAAATTCACATGCTCACTTATGCTCTCCTTGCTCGGTGAAAGCACACCCTTCCCCCCAACAGTCTTCTATCCCCTCTTCTCTACCCACTCCCCTGGCCCTGATGCTGCCCCTGTCTGTAAATCATAATGAAGGTCAACTTTTCAGACAGCAGTGGATTGGACTCGGCAATGCAGAGTGACCGTATCTTGCGTGAATTTTACGGTTGTATGCATCTATAGGATGTCATCCTGCTGGATATAAGGGTTTTTATTTTTGTTATATTAATGAAGTCATATCAGAATAGGGTGAACTTAAACCTAATCACATTTCAATTATTAAAAAGGTAGAATAAACTCAGGGGAAAGACAGACACTAAGGAACACCAAAGAATGCCAAGAATTGTGGGTAGACATTAAACTAGGGGAGATGATCCTGAGCATTATCAAGGGTTGAGTACCTGATTTGATCTTTTAGCCTCCAGAACTGTGAGAAAGTATATTTCTGCTCTTTAAAGTCCTCCACTTTTGATATTTTTGTTATGGCGGCCCTTGGTAACTAAAATATTGTCAAATATACTTTGGTCCCCAGATGTGACTCTCTAAAATCTATAGATAAAATTATATTTTCTAATTAAATAGTCTGTTAAGTATATAAACTCTGTAGTTTTAGATAAATGTGGCAAGTTGTCTGTGAGTTAGCTGAATAGTTTATTTCAATTTACAGTCATCTGTGTATACTGGTTCGTCTGAGTACATTTACCATTTACCAGAGGAGACTGATTACAAGAGGAGGTAGAGGTAACTGTTCATTTGGGTTCAGTAGGCTGAGAATGAAGTTGTGCCAACACTTTGCCCTTTGCTACACTCCACTCCTTGCTTTCAGGATGTATCTTTCTCAGGCACCGTATGTCTTCTCTCAGTGTGAAGCAGAGTGTCAGTGCCTACCATGTTAATGACTCCTTTTGGGCCACGACATGATTTATTACATCCTAAACTTCAACTAGCAGTCCCTGGGTGGTGCAAATAATTAAGTTTTGGACTAGCGACCCAGTGGCTGGCAGTTCAGACCCACATAGAGGTGCTTTGTCAGTAAGGCCTGGCAATCTGCTTCTGAAATATCACCATCTTGAAAACCCCGTGGAGTAGTTCTTCTCCACACATGGAGTTGCCATGCCTCAGTGGCAATTAACAGTGACAATATCTTCAATTATTCATCTGTCAGAGAAGGTAAAGCAGATGAGCTATGTCTTTTCCCCCACAATTAGGGATCAGTGGTATCATGAATTATTTGCCCTCTATAGTCTCATCTTCTCTTCAAAAGGACCGGGCTGCTTTTCTAGTCTGACTTGTCTCCCTCAAGATTGTAGCATCAGAAATGGAATTATATCGGATTACTTGCTCAAACAAATTTCACATAAAAGGAGAAGCCAGATAATTGTTGGATTGGTCACTATACCTTGTTGTTAGGTGCCCTTGAGCCATTTTCAACTCACGGTGAACTTACGTGCAACAGAAGGAAACCCTGCCCTGTCCCGTGCCATCCCCACAATTATTTCCTCGGTTCGATTCATTGTTTTAGTCACTGTCAACCCATCTTGTTGAGATTCTTCGTCTTTTTCACTGATCTTCTGCTGGTGACCCTGCTGGTGTTTGAAGTACTAGTAGTTTTCAGCATCTCATCAACACACAGCCCACCATGGTGCAACGTACTAACAGACAAAGGGTGGCACTGTGTTTTACCAGCCATAGTTTAGTAACACAGCGAATTAAAGCAATGTTCTGGTCAGGTTAAGAATAGTACAGGGTTGTTACTTTTGTTTTCTTATCTCTTTATAATCAGATTTGAACAAGAAACTTGATATCTAGACCTTGTTTTCTTCATCTTTAAAATGGAGGTAAGCATAGCTCCTATATAAGATGGGTGTAAGCTTTGAATTAATTAATGCAGAGTGCTCAGAAATTTGACTTGATCATTTCTGTAAGTTTTGGCTATTACGGAAAGCCTGGTGTCATAGTGGTTACATGCTACATCTGCTACCCTAGAGGTTGTCAGTTCAAATTTACCAGGCACTCTTTGGAAACTCTATGGAGCAATTCTGCTCTGTCCTATAGAATCGTTATAAGTGAGAATTGACTTGATGGTACTGTGTGTTTTGGGGTTTTTTTTGGCTGTTATTACCTTCATGAGATTATGATTATGATTATCACTATCATATTTCCAATAGCAAAAGTTACTAAAGTTGGTGGATCCCAGTTTTAGGGACTTAAGAGATACCCAGCTCTCTTCATACTTCGATAAAAATCTATACTGTTTGTTAATATCTGTCTCTGGAATCAGGTATTCTTTGTTGTTACATGTTAGGGCTTGATTTTCAACTCATAGAGACTCCAGTTGATAGAGGTAGCCTGCCCTATGTGGTTTTATAGGTGGTAATCTTTGTGGAAACAGATTACCAAGTCTTTCTCCAAAGGGGCTCTGGTTGGGTTTGGACAACCAGCCTTTCTGTAAGCAGCTCAGTGCTTAGTCATTGAGCCACTAGCCTCAGAGCCATTGAGTTGATTCTGACTCATAGTGATCCTCTAGGACAGAGTAGAACTGCTCCGTAGAGTTTCCAAGGAGCATCGGGTGGATTCAAACTGCTGACCTTAGCAAACATAGCACTTAACCACTATGTCACCAGGGTGTTATGGCTCCTTAATAGGAGGTGAGGAGCCCTGATCACCAGGAGTGCGGTTGTTGGACCTCAGGTACTAGAAATGTGCCTGTCTGCAGTGTCAGCTGACATCAGTGACCACTGTAAGGGCCAAATATCTGGAACACCACTGAGTCTGAGAAGATCTGAGGAGACTGCATAATTACGTTAAATCTCTTATGTATATGATTTATTCTTTTATACTGAAATCTTTTTGCATTTCTGAAAATATGTCACTTCTCCTGTAACTTGAGTAAATTTATTAATTTTCTATAACTGTTATCATTCTTCTACTTTAGTTTTACATGTCACCTCTGAATCGGACTTCTGTCTTACTGCTGAGTAAGACAACAACAGGCCCTCTAGTAGTAAGCAGTAGCAGATAAGCTTACACCACCAATAGAAGGGTCTGAAAAAAAATTATTTCCCAACCTGTCCCTTAGAGAAATCCTCCCAGATTCTCTGTTTGTTCTTCTGTGCTTCGTTCAGTTACTCTGGAATGGGATCCAAGACTCTACAATATTGGAAATAACCAATGTGATTCTCACTGAGGTTATAAGCATACAGTGCTTTCAAAAATGCATTCTAGAGTGAGTTAAAAGATTTCTTTATCAACAGTCTTGGGCTGATGCTTTATCAGTATAATTTTGCAATTTGTACAAATTTTATTACTTTTTTCAAAATAGTCTAGGAATGTGTTCTAGCCCACTGATATTTCCGATAAACGTCAACATCATTTCATGCACGCACAAATAAGTAGTGGGTATACCAGTTTGTATATTTCTAAACTATTCAGTATATATTCAGCATTCTTTTATCCAGGTACCACATAAAATCTTAGCTTTCTTCATAATTTTCCTTTTATAGCTTTCAGTGTTTTACCATTTTCTATAGTTCATCACTTCTCTCTTCAAAGTTCTTCCTAGGTTGTTTTTGTGGTAACCATTTATAAAATAATAAAAAACATTAGGCATGTTTAGATACAAAATGTAACATATGAAGTGTTACATTGGTAATTTTCTTGTTTCAATAAAAATAATTAATTTCCTTATATGCTTTTTAGGGTAGAGTAGAATAAATGAGCAGATTTCATGAAAGTAAGGTTATTAAAATAAGATGAAACAAGCTAATTGTATTGCTCAGTGACTTCTATGCTTCCCTGCCCTCCTTTCTTGTAAAGTTTCTCCTCTAACTGACAAAGTTAACTGCTTTTGAGAACTTGTGGTATCTTGAGGGCTAGAACAGACTGCTATTAATTCAACAGGCTCTAAAACTTAGGAACGGACCTGAAAACTATTCCATCATAGAAACGTCTCCCCCACTGTGATATAATTACACCCTGACATTATAATGAGGAATAATGCTATATAATGTGGTCTAATGACCAAAAGGTTATAACAGTTTTCAGTGCAGGGGAATAGATTTATTCTTGCAGGTCCTGGTTATTTTGTGGAGAAATATATAGGAAAAAAAATACATATAAGTGGTGTGGTGGGGGGAAAATTAATAAGTAATGCCGGACTGCAATCCCTATTTTTGTCTTTTCGTGAATTACGACACCAAGCTGTAAACCTAGCTGTGGCAGTAGATATTTTCTTTGCCTGTAATATTTTGGTAGAGAAGACCAAGGTTCCTTGCTGGCGAGATGATTCCTGTGGTCAAGTGTCAGAGTTGTAGAACATCCACATCCCACTGACACTGTCTGCTTTTTGTTGAAACAGAGGATACACAGATACTCATGAACTGGAGGGTAATAGTTGTTTACTGTCCATTTCTGTGATTTTCCAAAACATTCATTCATTCATTCATCAACTAGCATTTTCTTCTTCTCTCCCAAGTGCCAATCACACTTGTGTGTTGTAGACTGAAAGACACTACAAGATGGGGACACATTAATTTATTTGATCAAGTATCAGTACAGCATTAAGGACCTGGTGGTAATGTATATGGAGTTCCTGGGTGGTTAACAGGCTCAGCTGTTAAGTGAAAGTTTGGATGTTGGAATGCATCCAGAAGAAAGGCCTGGGGCAGTCCTCTTCTGAAAATTCAGCCACTGAAGACTGTATGAGAATAGTTTTATTCTGGGGTTGCCATGAGTTAGAACTGACTCAGATGGCAGCTGGCAGCAAAGTACATATTTTTAATTGTAATTATTAATGCAACTTAAAACTGGTGACACAGAGGTTAATAGTTTGGCTGCTAACCAAAAAATCAGCAATTGAAATCCACCAGCCAATCCTTGGAAATTCTATGAGGCAGTTCTACTCTGTCCTGTAAGATAGCTGTAAGTCAGAATCAATGGCAATGTATTTGTTGTTTTTCTTTTTTCTCTGAAGACCAAGAAAATTTGTACAAAATGGCACAATTTTTCAGTTGTCTAAGACTCTAAACAAGATTATAGTATAAGAATATCTTGTAATAACTACTTCAACTCAACGGAATTTGAAGAACTGTCTCTAATATGAAGAACTGTCTCTAAAACCATCAAAACCTGGTGATATTTTATCTACATAGTTTATTTTTGTATTAAATACCATAGTCTTTTTTTTCGAATTAACTGCTTCTGCTTTTCCCTCTGTGCCTACTGTTTTCCAACTATTATTTGTCTTTAATAACGTATCTACCTACTGCTCAAGACATTCCAGTCATTCTTTTTTAAAGTTTTTGAGCAACTAATCTGTACTCCTTGGGTAGCAGGGTAAAGGGTTCGAGGACCATGGTTTCAGGGACATGTAAATCAATTGTCATAACAAAGGTTATTAAAATGTTCTGCATCCCATTTTGGTGAATGACATCTGTGGTCTTAAAAGCTAACAAGTGGTCATCTAGGAAGCATCATCTGGTCTCAATCCACCTGGAGCTAAGGAGAAAGAAGACTATCAAAGACACAAGGAAAGTACGAGCCCGAGAGAGAGAGGGCCACTTAGAGACTACATCAACATGAGACCGGAAGAACTAGATGGTGTTCCCAAACCCAGTGCCGTTGAGTCGGATCCAACTCATGGGGATGCTAGAGGCCAGAGTATAACCTCCACTTAGAGTATTCAAGGAGCGCCTGGTGGATTTGAACTGCCGACCTTTTGATTAGCAGTGGTAGCACTTAACCCACTATACCACCAAGGTTCAGCTACCACCAAAAACTGCCTTTACAGAGAACTCAGCAAAGAGTCCCTGATGGAGTGGGAAAAATGTGGAGTGCAGAACTCAAACTCTATTAAAAATACCAGGCTTGATGATCTGACAGACTTGGAGGGTCCCTGGAAGACATAGCCCCAGACATGGGCCCTTGTCTCTCTGTCGGTCAATAACTGAAAACTTTCCGGAATACAGCTCCTTAGATAAAGGTTGAGTTGGTATGTATGACATCAAATGATACTGGTGAAGAGTGTGCTTCTTGGCTTGGGTAGATACAGGAGATTAACTGGGCAGATCTTGTCTGGTGGTAAGATGAGAAGACAGAGGGGGACAGGAGCTGGTGAAAGGGACATGGGAAAGACAGGATGGAGAGGCGATGTGTGCTGTCACAGTGTGGGGAGAAGAGCTAAGGTTATATGGCAAAGTATCTGTAAGCCCTTACTTAAGAAACTCAAAATATAAGCTTTCACTTAAAACACAACAAAAAATTGTTTTTTTTAAATTGTACTCCTTGGTTTAAAAGAATTATTTGCTGTCTTATTTTGTCTAATATTATTTCCCATTTTATTTGAAAGTACTTAGGAAAGAAGTGTGCCCATATCCGTTCCACTTTCTTTGACATTTCTCAGAAACTGTTTGACCTTGGACAATTCCTGAAGTTATAAAGACTTAACAGCGCTGTATCTAAGCTGCTCTTTTTATAGTCAATGAAACTAAACTTGAAAGTGATTAGTAACTGATACGCTGTGGTAAAAGTGGTTCTAAAACCTGGTCCTACTCCCTCTGATAAATTTTCCCCATTACTTCACAGTTGAATTTTTTTTTTTTTTGGTAGTCTCTTTTACCTCTACAATGTAATACTTTTTCTGTTTTAAACATTTGTATTGTTATCACTAATACCTGAATATTTTAATAATATTTTATTTCCCACCTCGGTCCCAATGATTAAATTAATACAGAGAAAACACTGCTCAGAAAATTAATGCATTAAGATGTTTTAATGAATTGATTTGGAAATGTTTTACCTTTTAGAGTTACATATTTATCTTTCTGGTGGTATTTTTTGGACCCAGCATTTAGTAAGTCATAAAATCATGCAATTTCATCTCCATACCTCTAGTAATCAAACGGTTGGCAATTTGAATCTACCAGCTGCTCCATGGAAGTCCTATAGGGTAATTGTCTTCTGTCCTATAGGGCTGCTATGAGTCAGAATTGATGCAACACCAAGGTTTTATTTTTTATTTTTTTGAGTGCTTCCTGATGATGAATGTGAGTCAGAATCAACTAAATGGCAGTGTATCTGGTTTGGTATTTTATAATATCTGTTCAGCATACTTTCTACAGATACCAGCTGAGGATGTATGCTGCATGAGCCACTATGACTGGTGCTGGGAGACAAAGGGAGAAAACAAATGAAAATCATACATTATTCTTAAAAATGAAACAAAACAAAAAACTGTTGTTATCTAGTCAGTTACAACTCAAGACAACCCTGTATGTGTCAGACTAAAATTGTTCCATGGCTGTGGCCTTCCAGATGTAGACCACTATAGTTTCTCCCAAGGTGTCTCTGGGTGGGTTCCAAATGCCACCTTTTGGTAAGCAGCTAGGTGCTGAACAGTTCATGTCACCCACAGTCTCATACATTTCACTCTTGCCCCCAATAAAATTATTTTTTTTGAATATACAGACATTAATCAAATCATTGCACCCAAAAAAAATACATGTGCACACATACACACACAGACACACAATCTTTAATTAGGGCAAATATCAGGAAAAAGGGGCACTCATTGAATTCTGTTGTCGTTATGGCTGCCCTGGAGTTGAACCTAACATATGGCCACCTCATATATAAAAATCTCCCGGTTCTGTGCGTCTTCACCATTGTTGGCATGCTTGATTCCAATGTTGGGGCCACTTTGTATTTTCAGTGCCTTCTAACTTAGGGGTTCATCTTCTGTATAAAATAGTATGTTGTTCTGATCCACAGGAATTTCACTGACTAATTTTTGAAAGCAGACTGTCAGACTTTTATTCCTAGTCTTAGTTTGGCAGCTCCACTCTGGGTTCCCCACTGGCACTTGAAATGCTAGTGGCGCAGCTTCCAGTGTTATAAAAACACTCATGCTGCTGTAGCATGACAAACTGGCAAAGCGTTGATATGTAGTCAGTTTGCCTTCTACAGTGAAAAGCCAAACCAAGGTCACTGCTATTGAGTCAATTCCAACTCATAGGAACTCTACAGGACAAGTAAAACTACTCTATAGAATATCCAAGGAGTGTCTGGTGGCTTTGAACTGCTGACCCTTTGATGAGCAGCCCTAGCACACTTGATCCACCAGGAGGGTTTTCTCTAACAGTGAGAAGATTAATAAATAAATAACTTCATGAACAGAGACTAGTGTTCATTTCTATAAGCTATGTAGGAGTTATTTATATGTTTTTCAGTGAAACAGAGAACTCTGGAAGATAATCAAATTTAGGAAGCATGCCTCAGATAATATTTTTGGTGTTGATGTAGCAGTGTTTCTATTATGATGCCACATATTCGTTCCTGAAATAACTTGCATTCTGCAATATCATGCAATAGAAATAACAGTGTTTATAGAACAATAGTATTAAGTAGTACCATTCGACACCTATGATATATAAGCAATACACTAAAAGAAAAAAAAAAAAAAACTCCAGTAACAATCCTAATTTAATTAACATCACAGTTAAACTTCACTGACATTTGCACTTTTGCTTTCCAGTCAGTGCAATACTTATAGCCTTAAAACTGTGTTTCTTACTTCAAGATCTAGGATAAGACAAGTTTTCAAAATTAATAATGTATTCCAGGATATAGCCTTCTGCTTCTTTTCTTTTCCTTTCTTTTTTTCCCAATACGGGGAAAACGTCTTTGATTCTTCTTAATCTGCAGCTAAAGCTTTAGAGACAGCTTAATGCTCTGGAGAGTTTAGTGATTCTTAAAACCACTAAAACAGCCATTACTTGTGCTTTTACAGAATTTTCAGCATTTTCTTAAGCTCTTCAAGTGTTACCAAGGATTTCTTTTTGTGACGTAGCTTGTTACTAATTACTTCAGTACATACAGTGCTGGGAAGCATCACACGTGAACCATTGTGACTTTCACGGTAAACTTACATCACCTCCTTATATGAAAATTTTGTTTGAGTTAATTCTCATTAAAGATCCACATGTTGAAGCAGAATGTATTAAATTGTGTTTAGAATTCCTTTGGGGCAAGTAGTTAGACACAGGAGTCTGGAGTTCAGCGGAGACATCTGAGTGAGACACAGATACAAACACTAATTACCTGAGCATGGCTGGTTATTGACGATCTGGTTGTCGGTGAGATTATATATGGAAGGAATATGAAGTTAAGGGACAGATCCTAGCTCTGAGCTAGGAGGACTCCACATTTTATAAACATTTAGAAAAGTCTGATCTTGCAAAAGAAACAGGAGTGGCCAGAGAGTCTAGCAAAAAAGGAAGAAAATGGGTTACAGCACCCAAGAGAGAAAGTAAACTCACAAATTAGACATCTCCACCTAATCATGATCTTCCTTCCTTATACTTCATCAAGACATATTTAATAAATTGAAGTAAATTAAAAACAACTTTGAAAAATAACACATATTAGTATGTACAGAAAAGGCGCCTACAGTGATGTTGTTGTTGTTAGGTGCCGTCACGTCAGGTCTGACTTGTAGCAACTGTGTGCACAGCACAACGAAACACCGCCGGGTCCTGTGCCATGCCCACAACTGTTTTTACGCTTAAGCCCATTGTTGCAGCCACTGTGTCAATCCGTCTTGTTGAGAGTCTTCCTCTTTTTAGCTGACCTCCACCTTACCAAACACGATGTCCTTCTGGAGGGATTGATCCCTCCTGACAACGTGTCCAAATTATATGACTTACACTGATATATTCATGAATTTAAATGAACTTGCTTATTTTTTGTGTATGTGTGTATGTGTGTGCATATATTTTAGTATTTTTGTGGCTTTTCTTTTCTTCTAGAGTCTCCTGACAAAATGATGACTATATGGATTCATATGCAGGCTGTTAACGAAACTATGTAAATGTGCTAGCGGTATGCCTTTAAAAATGACCATAGTAGAACTTTTACAAAGGTTTACATATGCGCATTAAAAACCCACCACATATGCTAAATCTTACTTAGCAATGATTTGTGGAATTCAGAAACAACAAAGCAAATCTGAAGACTGCCAGTGTTGCTGGGAAGCCAAAGAGCCAGCATGAGGCAGTGGAGCCTGGGAGTTGAAGGACAGCAGCGGTGACAGACGAGGAGGAGAGAGACTGGTGGGGTGAAGGAGACCGTGCTGCCGAACTTTTTACCTCCCAGTCAAGCGTGAACATAGAGAAAAAGGCAATAAAAGAAAAAAATGCATAAAAACACATTATAAAATACTTTTTGGAAAGCAGAAGTATCTGAATGGACAGTGAAAGATGATTCTAAATCTAAAAGAAGCTTTATGAGTCAGATTTAGACTCAGACCTTTGAAAACCAGCCATATAGCTCCTGTCTGCTGCAACGTCGGTTCAGTTTTACTATGCTCACCTTTTAGAGTTAAGACAGCATAAACTATGTGTGGTTATGAGCTGATTGGATTTTCTACTTTCTTTTTCTTGTGGCTCCTAAGTCCCATTAAAAATAATGTGTAAGCCTCTTAATTCCATCCTGCTCAGGGCATTGCCTACACAGACGGGGGAGTGAAATGCAGTGAGGCTGAGCTAATGTCCTCTACTCCTGTGTCAGAAGCCCTCCCAGCCCATTTTCAAAATTTACTCCGAAACAGTACCAGGTTTTGTTCTTATATCTTTCCTCTATGACTCCCATCATCTATATTGTCTATGCTTTTATTTATCATCTGTGGATATGTACACTTTAACTTGCTTGTTTAAAACTCTTGCCTAAGCCATATAGTTTGAAAATTTAAATTATGGGCAACATTCGCACTGGGCTGCTTATTATTTAATATAGGCTTCCCTGGAACTTTTCTACTGGTCTTGGTCTTTTCATGACAAAATTGCTGAATGGGTTGGATTCAGAAGTCTGTAATGAAAAAAAAAAAAAGGGGGATTTTATTTCTTTGCATCAGTAACTTTCAAAGACACTGTGTCAGATCTCCGTTAGACACTATTTCACATCAGTGTCAGAGCATTTCTATTCACTAAGACACATTCTCATTTTTGGATAATTTCAAAAGTTGTATATACCTCTTTATCACTTTAACACTTGTTTCCTCTCCACCCTACTTCAGGCCTCACCCACAGCTGGCTGGAAGAATGGCAGAGTTTCGTGTGTCTAGTGATACTTTGCTCTAGCTTCTCAAACTTCTGTCTGGTAGAGCTTCACATACTGCCTTCAAACACACCGGACATTTTTGTTGATATTTTGTAGATCAGTGATTTTCAACATAACATTATTATCCAAATGAGTGATAAACCCTTTGATACGTGCTCTACACTCACTCTTCAAATCTCATATCCAGTAGGACGTCCTATGTCTTACCCTACTTTGCCATGAGGGTAAAGTTCTCTCTGTTAAAGCCATCCACTCGTGGTATTTCTGTTACAGCAGCACTTGATGACTAAGACAGCTGGGGAGGTGGCTTTGTTTGGAAACAGGTTTTTGAAGATGTTTTCGTCTAAAAAGTGGTCCCACTGTAGTCAGGTGGGACCTAATCCAATCTGAGTGATGTTCTTGTCAAAGAGGAGACACAGAAAAAGACAGAAGATGATCGCATGATGACAAAGTTTTGATGCATCTGCAAGCCAAGGAAAGTGTGGAGCTGCCAGTCAATAGGAGAAAGACAATAGTGTCTCCCTTTCTTAGTCAGCTGGTGTTTCTTTAATAGAAATACCACAAGTGGATGGCTTTATAAAGCGAAATTTTATTCGCCACATTCCAGTAAGCTAAAGCTTCAACTTCAGGGTGTCAGCTCCAGGGAAGACTTTCTGTTAGCTCTGGAGGAAGGTACTTTTTGACTTTCCCCTGAACGGAAACTGCTGAGGCACACAGACCCGGTTCTTTCGAAGGAATGCGCTCAGCCCCCAGCACTGCTTTCTTGATTGTATGAGGTCCCCAGATTTCGCTACTGGAGTTTTCTTTTCTGTCTCAAGACAATACGCCTCAAGGCACCGAACAATCTTATACACTGAGCCCTGTCCCCCCACCACAACTGCTGCCCACCCTCCCTCATTGACATCATAGAGGCAGGATTTACAGCATGGAGGAACATCGCAGAATACCAAGAATCGTGGCCCAGCCAAAATGCCACACACATTTCTTGTTGAGCATAGTTCAGTCCACGACCCTCCAACCTTTGTTCATTCCCTGAAAATCACATCCTTGGAACATATAAAGACAAATTCAACAAATCATACTGAAAGTTTCAAATCCAAGTCCAAAATCCAGAAATATCACATCAGCTGTGAAATCTAGAACACAAGTTATCTGTTTCAAAATACAAAGGTAGTGGAACAGGTAGAGGAAAATCAGTGGCTGTATCTTGAACATAACCTGCACTGCTTAGTTTCTAGTTTCTGTCTCCAAGTGTGGGTCCATTGTTTCCCTTAGTTTCTTTCAAGGTTAAGAACTAATCTATGCTCTCTTTAGGACTGTGGAAAGACAAGTGACAATAATCTAAAGACCATAACAGAAAAACAAGTGAATCTGCCAGGAGATTATACGATAGCCCCCCCTCCACTAGGTCTAAAACATCAATCAAGGTGCAACACACCTGAGATGCAACCACTGAGACCACCTAAGGAAGATTAACTTTCTATAAATTCCTAGGGTTCCCTAATTCTTGTCCCCTTATCCTATAAAACCTCCAGCTAGTCTCCATTTTGAGGGGAGAGATTTTGGTGGAATAATCCCCTCTGTCTCATTGCCTACATAAAAAAGGTCTTTTCATCTCAGCCTTGTCTCAGTGATTAGCTGTTAGTGGAAGGTGGCATGAATTCTGCTTGAATTTGCAGTAACAGCATAACAGGCACAAGTTAAACACTTCTACTACGAACAGGAGAAGTCACAAGGAAAGAAGGTGTTTAACAGGCACTAAGTAAATTAATGGAACACATCACACTAACTCTCAAGGCTTTGAAAATCATACTCCATTCTCTGAGGCATATTATGGAATGATCCTGCCCTTCAGACTCCAGGTATCGGCCACACTCTCCAGTTTCTGAGTGGAGGCCCTCAGTCCTGTGCTACAGCTCTGTCTTCCAGTCCGCCTTAGGACAGTAACTCTGCTTCCCTTGGCTTCAGATGCACATTTTCCTAGGCCATCTGAGTGGTAAATCTACCCTTAGAAATAGCAGGGGCCATGGCTCAACCCTTAGAATCCCCTGAGGTCATGCTGCATCTTTTGAGACTGTGATAGCTTAGCTTTTTATGCTTGTCTTTTCAGCTTCTGCTTCCTACGGCCTCATGGCCTGGACCTTGGGCCTGCCTCTGCCCTGCTGGGGCAAGTGTTCCAGAGCTCTGTAGCTCCACTGATTCTAGCACCCAGAGGCACCCCAGTCCACCAGGAAACCTCCTGCACACAGGTGCTGAGCCCTCTTGCTCCATGGGTCAGCAAGCCTAGGTCCACTGACTTAAAGGCCCAGAGGTACTTCTCTCCACCAGGGGACCACCTGCACACAGGTTCCCAGTTCTCTAGCCTGGTAGATCAGCTCCAGCTCTAACTTGGGCTAGTCGGGTTCTGCTGCTGCCTGTCTGCTGCTGCTGCTGTTGGTCCTCTGCTGCTTGTTTCTCTCCATCTGCACTTGTTTGGTGTTCAGAGTTCTCCTCAGTTCCTCTGAGTCTTCTACCCATTCACAATTTCAAAACTGCTTCCATGTTTTTGGCATCTATTACGGCAGCATTACCCTCTCTTGGTACTAAATTTTGTCTTTGTTATCTAGTGCTGCTTTAACGGAAATCCTACAATTGGATAGCTTTAAAAAGAATAATCTTATTTGTCACAGTCCAGTAAGCTAAAAGTCCAAATTCAGGGTGTTAGCTCAGTGAAAGGCTTTTCTTGTTGACTCTGAAGCAAGATGCTTGCCATCAGTCTTCCCCTGGACGGGACACTCTTGAGGCACAGCGACCCTGGTCCTTTCCAAAGGACGTGTCCTACTCCCTGCACTGCTTGCTTTCTTAATGGTATAAAGTCCCCGAATCTCTTTGCTAGCTTCTTTCCTTTAAATCTCAAGAGACTGTGTCCAGGCACAAGCCAATGCTATACACTGAGGCCTGCAAAGGAACATCACACAATACTGGAAATCATGACCCAGCCCAGTAGTGACACACATTTTGGAGGGAACATAATTCAATCCATGACATTTTTTCTAAGGCCTTCTGGGAGAAAATAGCCCTCCCAATCCTTTGAATTCAGACTACTAGCCTCTAAAACTGTAAGACAATACACTTCTATAGCTTAAAGCCACTAGATTTGTGTTATTTTGTCCTTCTAATGTAAAAATATAAGTGGCATCTAGGGTCTCCATGAGTCGGATCCGACTCGATGGCACTTGGCTTGGCGAGTCACATGAGGTTGAGGTACTTTATTATGATAGCCCTAGCAAGTTACTACACCATCCAAAGACTTGTGTTGTTGAAATAATTTACTCAGCATTGTAAAGCTTCTGTGACAGTTCCTTTCAAGATGAATCTCCAGCCCAGATTTCTATCATGTACACATCTGACCCAGCCAACGACCGTTAGTGCAAGATGATCCTTGTTCTGGCATCAGAGCTAGAAGCAACCAGCTTCTGACCTTTAGATTCTCACTTAAAAGTGATAGATACCAGCTCTTGTTCTGTTCAAAGACTAAGAGATACGTAAACAATTGATTAGGTATCTTAAAGGTGATTCATTTGAAATTGTTGTGAGATGGGTGAACAAAACAGTGTATGATAAAAAAAAAAAAAAAAAAAAAAAAAAAACTCTGCCAGTGAGTCACTTTCAACTTGTAGTGACCCTATATTAACATAATAGAACTATCTCCATAGGGTTTTCAGGCCTATAAATCTTTACAGAAGCTGACTGTCATCACATCTTTCCCCTGTAGAGTGCATTGTATGTTTTAACTACTGACCTTCAGCAGCCTAGTGCTTTAACCACTGGACCATCAAGGCTTCTAAGCAATTCTGTAACTCCATTGAAATAATTTTCAGCCAAACTGAGATAATGGAAAAAGTTGTATTTAACAACCTATTATGCATCTAAGGAATGTTTCTTAACCATTTAAATTAAGAAACTATTATGAAAGTTGCCAAGCCAAGTGAAGGTAAGACTTATTATAAATGCATAATTATTCAATAAGAAGAGTGATCTCGAGGTGAATAAGATGGAGATATTTTTGTTTGGAGACAAAATCAAGTGATTTCATAATTTACAGATCACTTGTGCCTTCAGGGATGTGTTTGTTTTTGCAACTATGCTTTATGAGCTAAAATTTTTAAAACATGGACATCAATTTCTAAGTTTCAAAAGTATTTATGTTGGATATTTATATTAACAGGATCCCTCACCAAGTAGTATTTTTTAAAAGAAGTGACTTTACATATTATTCAAGTACTTGATATAAGTATATTTGCCCTTTTAGTGGTATTTAAGAATTATAGTGTTTTTGAAAGTCTGTGAAACAATGAAGCCAGTTAGAATATCCTTTGAATGCTGGAAAACAGGAGAGCACTAGTATCAAATAACCAAGGAAACTGTATAAAATATTGGGCCTTTGATATCCAATAATGTTCACAGCTTGATATTTTAGAATTGTACAACATCAGTTCATTATCTACAAAAACTACTCAAGAAAGATCTAAGTAGTTGATGTTTTGGGCTTCATATAATCATATCTTTGGTAGCTGCTGGCACTGGGTAATGAGAGTTCCATTTCACCTTCAAATCCAGACTGCTTAATTTAGAGTAGGATATGGAAATTTTAATCAACAGATATGTCAATATCACAAGTGAAATAAGTAATATGTGGATAATTGAACTAGTCAAGATCAAACGCAGTCCAACAATAATAATGCAAAACCATGAGAGGAAAGTCAAACATACTTATGAGGAAAAATTCAAGACCATTTGTGTATATCTTTAAACACGTCATATGCGTGTGTTACTTAAAACTTTATGACATATAAGATGAAAGGGTAAATAAGGTTATTTGGAAGCCTATCAATACAAGCAAATATTCCCCAAGGAAACCGTTCTCAATATTAAGACAAATAGGCAAGGCTGAGACACTTAATGACTTTTTTCTTTTTTTTTTAGCCATAGACTGGCTTACTAATTTTTGATAGGATCATTCATTATTTACAAAGGGTAAATGAAAAATTCTTAGATTGACTTTCAGAGTGTCAGGCAATTTCCTTAGGCTAAGTCTCTAAGTCTAGAGAGAAAAAAGGGGAGAAATCTTTACGCATGTATTTAGTGACTTGGATATTTCTGAAGGACTAATTTAGACTGATAATTGCTTTTACATATCTATTTTGTGCCTAAGACTATGTCAGGTTTTATGGGTTAGAAAGAAGATCACCTTAGAATATCTCTAGTCTTTTTCAGTTAACTGTATCAGTATGCAGTCCTATTCACAATCACTAAATATGCTTGAATTTTCAATTCTCACCACTTTAACTCTTTCGGGATGTGTTTACTGCACAAAAAGCATTCTAGTCTAATATACTGCTGACTGCAAATTAGGCTGTGGACATTAAATCTCTAAATGTCTCCTTTGTTAATGTGCTAAACTGAACAATGTAAGCTACTAGCAACAATTCACATCTTTTAGCCTAAGAGCTCAGTAAAGACTGCCTCAGGAAGCTTGCTGCACCCTAGGAACTCTTTGTCCTGACCTTACCTTGTTAGTATTTGACCTTCTAAAGTTCAGAAGTCTGAATTGCCTCCCAAATGAGTCTGTTTCCAAGTGTGATGTACAAGGTAGAGTTATACAAGAGGAAAAAAAGAACATAAGACAGATCAATGTCTTGTTCAGTTATTTTCTCAAATCCTTTCTATGTTTCAAAACTCCAGTCACTAGAACAGGGAGCTAACTGAATTTAGCAAAGCATAACATTCTGTTGCTGACCCATGAAAAAGGTCATGCTCCAGGGATGAAATGTGAAAGGTGATCTGTGAGCTTACCTGGAGCAATGATTCCTAAACTTCTTTTGATAATGTACTGTTAGGGATTGAATTGTATCCCACCAAAACATATGCTGAAATTCTAACCCTTGTACATGGAAAAGTGACCAGGGAATGGGTTTTTTTATTATTATTATGTTAATGAGGTTATAGCTGAGTAGTATGGGTACTTAGCCTACTCTGTGGGTACTAAGTAGGTGTGGGGACTCAGCCTTTAAAAAGAAGTATAGACACGGAAGGACAAACACATGGAAGAAGAACAAGAATAATGATGGAGGCAGTTGCATCTATAAATAGCAAAGGAGTATTGAGGATTTCCTGCAGTGACCAGAAAGTAAGAGATAGGCCCACACAACGACTGGAAATGCCTGAGACTCTCTGGGACTTTTGGGTTCCAGAACTGTGAGCATATAAATTTATGTTCCTTAAAACCACTTATTTGTTGTATTTTTTGTTTGGGCAGCACAAGGTAAGATTCTTAGTGTTTTAAGCTTCCGATGAAAGAGCCATGAGCATGCTGTCTACATAAAGTCATGAATACATATATCCATACAACGGCATACTTCACATGTCTTTCATTTTGCTATACTGCAGGGACTTCTAAGTTGCTGTGGTCAGGGAAGCTATGCCACTGGTATTCAGATACTAGCAGACCACCCATGGCGGAGCTTCCAGATCCAGACATACTAGGAAGAAGGACCCAGAAGTCTACTTCTATAAAGAATCAGCCAGTGGACAACCTTATAAATAGTAACAGAACACTGTATGATGTAGTGCGAGAAGATAAGACCCTCAGGTTGGAAGACCCTCAAAAAAAGATTGAGGAAGAACTGCTTCCACGAAGTAGGGTTGACCTGAATGACGTTGATGGAGTCAAGCTTTTGGAACCTGCCTTTGCATAAGTGGCAATACTGAAAATGAGAAAAAAACAGCTGAAAGAAATTAATTCATAATCTGAATGTGGAAGGCACAAAGTATAAATCTAGGAAAATTGGAAATTATTGAAAATGAAATGGAACACGTAAACACTGACATCCAAGCGTTAGGGAGCTGAGATGGACGGCATTGGATGTTCGGAATCAGACAGTCAGATGGTCTGCTAGGCTGGGAATGAAAAGTTGAAGAAGAATGGTGTTGCAATCATACTGAAAAGGAATATTTCAGGATCAGTTCTGAAGTACAGTGCTGTCAGGGATAGGATAATATCCTCAAGTATCCAAGGAAAGCCAGTTAACATTATTGTTGTTTAAGTTTGTGCACCAAATGCTAAGGCCAAAGTTGAAGAAATTGAAGATTTTTACTAACTTCAACAGTCTGAACTTGACAGAACATATAATCAAGATGCATTGATAAGTACTGAGGATAAGAATTCCAAAGCTGGAAACAAAGAAGAGGGACTGGTGAATGGAAAATATAGCCTTGGTGATAGAAACAATGCTGGAGATCACATGATAGAACTCTGCAAGACCAACAACTTCATTGCAAATATCTTTTCCAATGTAAAAGGCAGCTACGCACATCCACCTCACTATATGGAATGCACAGGAGTCAAATTGTCTGCATCTGTGGAAAGAGACAATGGAAAGCTCAGTATCATTAGCCAGAACAGAAACAGAGACCAATTGCAGCATGGACTGTCAATTGTTCCTATGCAAGTTTAAACTGAAACAGAAGAAAATTAGAAAAAGTCCAGAAATCTAAGGTACAACCATGTATATATCCCACCTGATCTTAGAGACCATCTCTAGAGTAGAGACACACTGAACACTAATGACAAAAGATTAGATGAGCTGTGAAATGACACCAAAAACATCCTACATGAAGAAAGCAAGAGGTCTTTAAAAAAAAAGAGAAATAAAAGACCAAATTAGATGTCAGAAAAGACCTTGAAACTTGCTCTTGAATGTCAAGTAGTTAAAGCAGAAGGAAGAAATGATGAAGCAAAAGAACTGAATAAAGGATTTCAAAGGGCTGCTCAAAAAGATAGAGTATTATAATGACATGCAAGGAGCTGAAGATGAAAACCAAAGGGGCAGAACACGGACTGCATTTTTGAAGCTGAAAGAGCTGAAGGAAAATGTCAAGGCTCGAGTTACAATGGTGAAGAATTCTGCAGGGAAAATATTAAACAACACAGAAAGCATCAAAAGAAGATGGAAGGAATACAGAAAGTCATATCAAAAATAGTTGGTCGATATTCAACCATTTTAAGTCGTAGCGTATGATCAGGAACCGACGGTACTGAAGGAAGAAGTTGAAGCTGAATTGAAGGCATTAGTGAAAATCAGGGCTCCAGGAATTGATAGACTATCAACTGAGGTATTTCAACAAACAGATGTACTAAAAGTTCTCATCTATACCAAGAAATTTGGAGGACAGCTAGCTGGGCAACTGACTAGGAAGAAATACGTATTTATACCTTTTCACAAGAAAGGTGATCCAACTGAATATGGAAAATATTTAACAATATTATTAATATCACGTACAAGTAAAACTTTGCTAAAATCCTTCAAAAGTGGCTGCAGCAGTATATTGACAGAAGACTGCTAGAAATTCAGGCCAGATTTAGAAGAGGACATGGAACCAGAGATACCATTGCTGATGTCAGATGGATCTTGGCTGAAAGTACAGAACACCAGAAAAACATTTACTTGTGTTAAATGGCTATGCAAAGATATTCAACTGTGTGGATTATAGCAAATTATGGATAACCTTGAGGAGAATGGGAATTCTAGAACACTTAACTGTGCTCATGAGGAATCTGTACATGGATCAAGAGGCAGTCGTTTGAACAGAGCTAGGAGACATTGTGTGATTTCAAATCAGAAAAGGTGTGAATCAAGTGTGAATCATTTCATCATACATATTCAATCTGTGCACCAAGCAAATAAATATTCCAAGAAACTAGACTATCTGAAGAACAATGGGGCATCAGGATTTGGGAAGACGTAGTAACAACTTGTGTCATGCAGGTGACATAAACTTATTTGATGAAAGTAAAGATGACTTGGAACACTTACTGATGAAGATCAAAGACCATAGCCTTCAGTATGGATTACACCTCAGCATCAAGAAAACAAAGCCTCATAACTGGACCAAGAAGCAGCATTGTGATAAACAAAGGAAAGACCGAGGTTGTCAAGGAATTCATTTTGCTTGGATCCTCAGTCAAGAAATCAAAAGTCTCCCTGCATTTGAAAAATCTGATACAAAAGACCTCTTTAAAATGTTCGAAAGCACAGATGTTATCTTAAAGACTATGTTGTGCCAGACCAGAGCCATGGCGTTTTCAGTTGCATCATATGCACGTGAAAGCTGGGCAATGAATAAGGAAGACAGAGAAAGAATTAATGCCTTTGAATTGTGGTGTTAGAGAGGAATATTGAATATACTGTGGTCTACCAAAAGAACAAACAGATCTATCTTGGGTGAAGTACAACCAGAGTGTTACTTAGAAGTAAGGATGACAAGACTATGTCTTACATACCTTGGACAAGTTGTCAGAAGGGCTCAGTTCCTGGAGAAGGACATCACGCTTTCTACAGTAGAGAATCAGTGAATTAAGGAAGACCGACAATGAGAGGGACTGACACAGTGGCTGCAAGCATGAGCTTAACCATTACAAGAATTGTGGGCATGGTGCAAGACCAGGCAATGCTTCATTCTGTTGTACATATGGTTGCTGTTAAGTTGGAACCAACTCAATGGCACCTAACAAAAATAGCATGTGATACATACTACTCGTAAAACAGGAAAAATTTCAAAATTTGTTGCACTTGTGTTAGACGTAAGAATAATGGGCAAATATGCATTCCCAAGAAATAAAAGGTCAGGATGTAAACTATTTGGGAAGAATGTGTTAAGATCTAAACAATTCACTCCCAGACAAAGTATGTTCATGACTGCAAACATGTATAACTCACTATAGTCACATATAACTGACTATAATCATGTATGTAACAAAACTAGTTGGTGCCACTCAATGAGGTGGTAACTTATGCTTTCCTACCCAAGTGGCTGACTTCTATGTTTCAAAAGGCTTCAAGATGAAGCTGATTTTATTTAAAACTGATCATTAACTCTTTGTATTTCCTTTGTACATTGAGTCCTCTTCACTTACAAGATATAATACTTTATATTTTTATTTAGTGCTGTCCAGCATAAGCTGTATTATTTCTCAATAAAACTCCTTTTCTTTTACTCCTAATGTTGCCTGGGTGGTACAGTGATCAAGACCTTGTCCTCTAACCGAGGTGCTGACCATTTGAATTCACTAGCTGCTTCTCAGAAGCTGTCTGGAGCAGTTCTGGTCTTCCCTATATGGTCACTATAAGTTATAATCTAGGTTTTTTCAACATTAACTCTTAGCAGAGTATAACATTTCCTTCTTTGGCATTTCTGGCTTTAAAATGTGCAATTTCAAAAATGCATTATTATTCATGATCCCTAAGACTTCTGTAGGACTCAGGCATGGTACTTGCTAACCATATTTTGGGCCCTGCAGGTCTGAGTATTCTTGGGAGTTGTTTATGGTAAAAACAACAACAAACAAACAAACACTCTTGAATCTGATCTCTATTTCCTTGTGCTGATTGTTCTTCAAGTTTTATTGTGGATCTATATTCTTTCTTACAAGTAAAAGTTTGTTTTAACTGTCATTATAAAATGGGAAATGCTATGCCTAAAGCAGCTTTGGATCTACTTTATGGCACTCCTGCTCACTACATAAACAATCATATCATCCTTACAGTGCATGTTCTTGTCTGTCTGGCATAATATCACTTGAGAAAGTTTGGAAAATCAGTAGCCACGTTAGGGTACTTTGCAATTAGAGAGACTAGTATGTTTAAGGTCTAAAAGAAGAGACTAAGTCTCTAGCCAGCAGAATGAATTATATTTACAAATAATGAAATCAAATTTTGTATGATTGTTGTGAATGAATCCCAGAGTGTACACCACAAAAATACGTGGGCATAGATCAAACATCTTGGATGTCCTCGTGTTGCTTACTGTCGCTGCCTAACTATCCGCCCCCGGAAGGAAGACAGGACACACAGATATGAGCCACCTTGCAAGTTACTTGCTTTATTCTTCTTCCTATTCTACTACCTAGTCTACTTCCTATGTTCTTCTCTGTACTTCTTTATACCCCTTTACATATATATCCCCTTTACACCCACTACAATGTCCCTCACCCATTATATAGTCCAATCTCACCAATCATAAGGCACAGCTGATTCATGTGTAGTGCATGAGCAGAACATAGCATTGCAAAGAGAAGCTGAGTGGCTATGGGCTCTAGAGGCCAGCAATCAGAAAGCTGATCACGAGCTGTTCACGTGCCAGCAAGGAACTGCGTCAGCAGGCTAATCATCAGACCGGGAGTGTCTCGGGGAGGAGCTCCTGATAACAGGCGCCATCTTTATGGCGCAGTTTCTTTTCGCTCCCGACAGCTTACTACCAATGTAAATATATGCATGAAAGGAATTTTATTTGACTTTAGGAAATCAAAGTTCAGTCAAGGAGAGTAAGATTCTTAATATTTTTGACAAGTGTGCTTGGATAGCCCCCCTACCAGAAGCCTGGTTTGGAGTTCATACATGAAAAGTGTATAAGCTGAATATATTTGAGGTAATTTTGGATTTCAGTATCACTGTGGGAATGTGAGTTACCAGCTGCAGTATCTTCTTTTTGAGAACTTGTGTTTAAAGCTCAGTTTTATTCAAAGAGCCTGTGTTAGGCTGGGTTCTCTAGAGAAGCAAAACCAATGAAGCATATAAACATACAGAGAAAATGTATATTAAGGCAATGCTTGATGCAGTTTTAGAGGCAGGACAATCCCAAGTCCATGAGTCAGGTCGGAGCCTCTCCTGAATCCTGAAGCTGCATGGACTGACAAGCCCAAGACTGGCAAGTCACTCATCGTAACTCTGGTTCACAGGCTGTGAAGACTGATGACTCTCAGGATTAGAAGGCAAGATGAGGAATAAATTGCTAGCTCAAATCCCAAGAGCTAGAGGTCAGATGAACAGGCCAACTACAGGATCTGGTGCTAGCAAAAGCCTGAAATCCTTGCCAGAGAGTCCATTGGATGTAGGCCACACACCCCCAAGGAAACTGACAGGCTATTCCCAGCAGATCCTATTATGGAGGTGATCCCACTATCAAATCTCATCATGGAGGCGATCACATCACCCTACAGACTACACATAACTGCCAAATCACCACGACTCATACATAGCCTAGTCAACTTGACACATAATTTTAACCAGCAGAGGTCTGAATAAAGTTCTCTAATCTGAGACTCAGGAAGTTAGTGACTTTATTTGTCCCTGTTTTTCCATAGAATTGAATTGATATCATTGAAGAATTTTGTATACATTTTAAGAAACTGGGTACCCCATATGTTTGTCTTCTGTGGTGTTGAGTATAAGTCTCTATTTTGAGGTAATCTTACCAACTGATACATTTATATGGTTTTTCTATGTCTGTGAACATCTGCCTCAATCTTATATTTCTGCTTTTTAACACTTTCAAAAGGTCTTTTGCAGGAGATCTGTCCAATGCAATATATCATTTGATTTCTTGACAGCTACTTTCATGGCAAAGAATATTGAATATACAGTGAACTTCTGTGGTGAAGAATATTAAATACACCATGGACTGCCAAAAGAACAAACAAATCTGCTTCAGAAGTGCAACCAGAACGCTTCTTAGAAGCAAGGAAAGTGAGACTATATCTTACGTACTTTGGACATGTTGTCAGAAGGGATTATTCCATGGAGAAAGACATCATGCTTGTGAAAAAAGAGGAAGACTCGAAATGAGATAGACTGATTCAGTGGCTGCAACAATAGGCTCAAGTATAATGATTGTGAGGGTGGTGCAGGACCAGCCAGGATTTTGTTCTAAGATACATAGTCAACAGGAGTTAGAACCAGCTTGACAGCACCTAGCAACAAAACTTGCATGGATGTTGGTTCTGGTTCCAAGTAAAGCGAAATTCTTGACAATGTCAATGTTTTCTCCATTTATCATAATGTTGCTTAGCAGTCCAGTGTATGAATTTTTGCTTTCTTCATCTTGAGGTATAATTCATACAGAAGTCTGTAGTCTGATTTTGATTAGAAAGTGTTTCCGGTTCTCTTTGCAAGCAAGATTATATCATCTTCATATCACAGGTTTTTAACAACTCAATAGCCATGAGTTCTTCCAATACAATACTGTATTTCTCTTCCATACAGTTTGGCTTCTCAAATTACTTGGTCAATATAAAGATTGAATAGGCATGGTGAGGGGATACAACTCTGACACACACCTGTCCTGTTTTAAACTATGCAGTATAGCCTTGTTCTGTTAGAAAAACTGCCTGTTGGTTTTGTACAGGTTCTGCATGAGTACAATTAAATTTTCTGAAATTGCTATTCCTCTCAACATTATCCATAATTTGTCATGTTCCAAATCGTCAAATGCCTTCACATAATCAATAAAACACAGGTAAACATCTCTGTTATTTTCTGCTTTTAGCCTAGTGAACTCAGTGGTGATGGGTTTGGCTTCAGTTTTACAAGAGATATATGTAATCTAAAAATGTTATTAAAAGGAAACTTATTTGAAGAGGTCAAAGTTCCTATGTATTGTGGTTAAAAGTTCAGTAAGTTGATTTATGAGAATTTTTAGAAGCTTTAATGTCAACTAGCAGGTAAAAATTTTGTTTCTTACTATAAAGAGTTTTTTGCAATTAAATGAATTGAACAGTTGATTTTATCCTTTATTTAATTTGCCTTGAAAGCAATAATTTGGCATCTCATTAAATTAATTATTGAGTTTATTCTGAAGCCACTAGGCTTTTTGAAGAAAAAAATAAAATGCAAAAGAACTGAGGTTTAACCTGTAAAGTCTTTAATTGTATAATTAAATAATGTTTCTCAATAACCTATTGTACCCTTCTGGTAGAAAAGTAAGCCCCAAGAGATTTATTTCTATTTTATAAAGAGTAAATTTATTTAAAAAATTTTTTTAATGTGTTGTGAGTCACATGAAACATGTCAAATCAAGAGATATGCCACATTTTTTTTTTTTTTGGATTACAATTTGTATGTTGATACTGTTTGCCTGATCTCATATCAGACAAGCAGCAATAGTATGTCATAATTTTATTATTTCAATTGCTAAGTTGGCTACAACTTTGTTTCTTTTTTTTGACATTAGCTATCATTAAAACCAATGGTTTTAAATGAGGGATTTATAGCACTTACCGATGGGATTTTTATTGCTATTCTGGTCTTTAGAAATTTGATAATCTTGGTATATTAGTACATCCTCTACATCCCCAAATTATTGTGTATCATATTTGAAGATGTTAGAAAACAAGTTTGATCTTATGCTTATAGAGATTATTTTATTGTGATTAAGTGAAAGTTTACAATCCAAGACAATTTGCCATATAAAACTCTGAGCACCCACCTCTCTGCAGCTTTGTCTGCTCTCCTCACCCCATGAGAGCACACTCTTCTTTTCCACTCTTTACTTCCAGTATCCACTCAACCAATACTTATCCTCTCCTCTCCTACCCTCTTTTCTCCCCTCTAAGAAGAAACCATTAGGATAGCCTCATATATCTATTAAACCATAAAGTACACACAACACCTACATTACTCTGTGTCCCTTGGTCCTGCCCATTCTCTGTTTGAAGTGTTAACTTAAGTACTGCTTTCAGCTCTTAGCTAGGAGCAAGACTAAGGGCCGTGTTTCCAGGGGACCCTTCAGGGTGTTAGACCATTAAGTCTGGTCTTTGAATAGAGTTGTTTACTCTATTAAACAAAGTTGGCTTACTTTGACTTTGCATTACTTTTGTAATTCCCAACAAGTCTTCCACTCTTAAACATTTCTATAAGATAATCATGGCTATTTTTAAGTTGCTATCTGAAGATGGGCTTTACTTTGCTGACTCACTGAGAACACTTAACCAAAATATTTCAACAAATATGGAGTATATCAGTCTTATGGAAAGGACTATAAAACTTTGACCATGAATACAATTAGACTGAATTAAGCCATCTAGAAAGCCTGTTTAAAAACTAATGAAGTTTTCAGACTGCCCTTGATCCAGAATTGCATGGAACCAGAATTAACTACGTAAGAAAGAGTAAACTAAAACAATTACTGTAAGGCTTATGTGAAAATATATAGGAAACTATCTTTTTATTTCCCCCTTTTAATGTAAGAAACAGAAATTTCAATAACATTATACTGGCTACAGAATATCCTGTGTTAAGGGTTTTTCCAGTCTTCTGATTCTTGTTATTTGACAATCCTAAATGGTACATCTTGGTTATGTGGTTCTCTCCTTTGGTCTTAGCCCACAGCTGGATGGATCAGTAGATGTACTATAGGACTGAGGTGGATCCAAGATCAATTACATCCAGATTTTATAAGAGCTTGTTAGTACAGGTCTATATTTCAATAATATAACTATTAAGCTTTTATTTTTGTACTTCAAACAGGGTTAGAAGATGTTATGGTACATGTCAAAGTCATGACTAAAGAGAGTCAGTGTTTTAAATGATTTCTGCCAATAGACTCCAAGAAACAAATACTGAAATAACTATAAAGAAAGAAGTAGTTCCTCAAAACCAAATGGTCCACAACATCCTTACTGCACAGAGGCTCCTGTGCCATTATTGAAACTGATTATTTTGTTTATATTCATAATAGTAGTGTTAATATCATTTACAATGTTTCCTACCATGCAATACATGGTGTTAAATCTCAATGATCTTGTTCTTTCTTTAGCTATAATTCTAAGTAACTGGTTTTCCTCTTAGGATGAATGGAACAAAATACTATATTACTTTAGAAAGCTATGTTTATCCTTGTTTCTATAGTTGTAATTATAAAATGTGGTCTTGCTTTAGTTCAACATATTTTATTCATGAAATGCTGTACTCCAAAACCATTGACTCTTCACATAAAATCATGCTGGTTTCACAGACTTTCACTAGTGATTATGTTGTTTGATCACTTCCCTGTTGTCTCCTTGAGTATGTTTCAACTTGTCATCTATCATTCTGTCCTGACTGAGAAATGTCTCTCAAATATAGCTTTGCCCATTAAGATGGGTCCCACAAAACCTACTCATCCTGAAGATGAGGACTATTAGCCCAACAGATGAAGAAAACAATTTTTATTAATTGAAAGTCCTCAAAGAAACATAATGTCCTTGCAGAAGAAAGTCTACTCCATTCTGGGTGATCAGCATCCCATAGCAGAAGGGGACATGAAAACAGGAAATGCAGAAACAGTAAATATAAACAGGAAGCCTTCAAACTGGAGGCACATATGTCAGACACAAAAATGATGGGGCTAACATGCATTCCTAGGACACAAAATATTAGGGTGTAAACCACTTGGAAAGAGTGTGTCATGATGTAAACAGTTCCTGAATAAAGTGTGTTCATTACTTCCATCCTGTATAACTGACTTTATTCATGTATAACCAACTATAATCATGTATATCTCAACCATCTGGTGACAGTTATCTAAGTGGTAACTCATTTCTAGCCAAGTAGCTGACATATACGTTTACATATACATTTAAAACAACTTCAAGCCCAGGCAGTTCTTATCTACAATCATTAACCCTCCACCTTCCTTTGTTCTTTATGAAGTAAATCATTCTCTGTGTTTGAACTATGAAGTGCTTTGTATTTTTACTTAGCACTGTCTAGCTCTATTCCTCAATAAAGCTCTTTTTTTTTCCTTCACTCTTAGCAGAGAACAAGATTGTCTTCTTTGACATTCAGTGAAGAGATGAAACTGCTGATACAATAATATAATGAATCTTAAAAACTTGTCCTGGGTAAAAAGTAATACATTTTGTATGATTTTACTTATATGCAGCAGGTAAAACTAAATCACAATGAAAGAAAATAGATCAGTGATTACCTGGAGGTGGACAGTAAAGTGACTGCAAAGAAGAGCCATTGTGGAGTGAGAGAAAAGTCCTATGTATTAATTGTGATGGTGGCTACACAGGTGTATACATTTGTCAAGCTTCATTTCAGTGTATCTAAATTACACCAAAACAAATTTTATTTTTTAAAAAGTCACATACACCAAAATGCTGTATTTGGAACCAGGGGCTTCACATGTCCCAAGAACTCCTTCTACATCATGTCTCTCAACTATCTTTTGGTACAAGTCTGATAATAAAATATAATAGAAGGAGTAGTAATAAATAAATGGAGACAGATTTTGATGAGCTACAGAAAGTTAGTATTTGCTCTGAGCAAGCATCAGGACTTGTACCTATTTTATACAAAAACAGTATACATAAAATTTTATTATTTACTGCTTATGTAATCTAGAGTTCAAATAAAGATGATTCTGGAGTTAGTTCTAAGTATTGTAATCATTAACATATAATAAATGATTGGTATTTTGTATATACTCTCTGCTATTCTGATAAATCCTGAGTAACCACTACTGTATTTTTACACTGGTGTTAAATAAAATAAAAGAGAAAACAAATGGATATAGATGGACTCAAGAGAAATTATGTCAGATTCTCTATTTCTGTTAACTAAGAGACAATACCCTCTACTGTGCAGAGAAGAGGGTAGTTCAGCACATAGACAGTGAACCGGAGGAGCATGATGAAGGTTTACAGTTGATGCTCAAATGAATAGGAGGAGTTGATAAAAAGAAAGAAGTCTGCAACATGGCACAGACCATCCAACATAATCTGGAATCCAAGTATTTTTGATAACATCAATCCAGAAATTGGCAAGGCTTTTTCCTATTGATGTGTTCAGTGATTGAAGGAGTGAGAGTATCTACAACTGGATTAAAACAGATGGGAATTTGAAGGTCAATGTATTAGAAAGGTGAGAAGCAAACACTGCTTGTGCAAGTGAAATTAAGGCTGCTGACCTTGGAATCCAGGCTGAATGGAAAAGAAGAGAAATCAGGAGGACAGAATTGATAAACTAGGGGAACGAAGTTGGATCAAATCATAGAAATCCCAAGGAGACAAAAATATAGATATGTTAGAGTTCTGGGGAGAAAATGTTGCAAGAAAAGGATGGGATATTTAGTCTTCAAAATGTAAAATTTTAGAGGTATAACCATGTGTTTGCTAGGAGATCTGGGTTTTATCATCTGAAGCTGAATGTAAGCCTTGGAGCTTTCAATTGAATCAGAAACGGAATTGGTGGAAGTGACCTACTTACTAACTCACCAGACACAGATATGAAACTGGATAGAGAAAAAGAAAAGAAAATTACTTACCTAGAAGATTTGCTTTATCAAGATTAACAAAGACTAGAATATAAGTGATGATGAAATGCAGGGAGAGAAGGAGAATAAGACAAGTACCTCTGTTTTGTTTCCTAGCACATCTAATTTATAATCTCCTTGCCATTTCTATTAAAAAATTCTAACTACCTTTCACTATCTATCTTATGGTGCAAGGAAAGTGGGACTGCTCCTCAACAAAAGTTTAAACTTCTGGTTGTGGTGTAGGGGTTTTACCAGTAAAAATTGTTACCACATTTCGCATGAATTTTTTCTTTAAGGGTGAAGCTTCATTGCTTTTAAAAACTGTAAAGAACTTGCTCGTATTTAGAACTGATCCTTCTGATCAGGTTTCTCTCCCAATCACCAGAACTGACCTCAGAAAATCAAAAACAACTAGAGCATTGAAACTCCTTCAATGCTATTTTCTTGGGGCTTAGTGACTATTTTTATGTTATGCAAATTAGAATCTAACGATATAATGCTATTATGGATGTAAATACTGAGTTTGAAGAGTTTACATTTTATAATTTCTTAAAAGGAGTTTGTTAATGAAATAGATTAAAATTGTAAAATATATTTTTAGATATATCAAGCAACTGCAAAATAGTAGGGTAATTTCAGTCGGGGTGTACACAGTGTGCCTGTTATAACATAGCTTTATAGTACTTTATTCTAAAAGTACTCTTAATTATTAGTTGATAACTATAACTTGCAATAAAAAAACTCATTTTTATGAAGAAAACTGAGGTTTAAAGTGATCACATGAGTATTGATGTTGCATATCAAAAAATCGCAGATGTTCTAAGAGATTGGTTGGTTGTTTTCAAAACCTATGCACTCTTTACTAAATGTTCTCTTTTCCTAAGATAGTTTCTGAATACAAGATAATAAAGAACAATCTATGAAGAGTGACCAGCTGCTGCCAACTCACTTCCAACTCATAACAACCCCATGTTCATCAGAGTAGAACTGTTTTTCACAGGGTTTTCAATAATTTATTTTTCAGAAGTAGATTGCCAGGACTTTTTTTTTAATTGCCTCAGGGTAAACTCAAATCTCCAAATTTGTGGTTAACAGCTGAGCAGATTAACCCAGGGGTACTCCATGGACAACGACAGAGATTTAGTGACAATAAAGAATATTTTATTCCTTTGACAAAGGAACAAAATTCTCTATTGAGTATAGGGAATCGGGTTTGTAAAAAAAAAAAAAAGCCACACAAACAGAAAAACAGGACATAGTTTTGACTACCACAAAGCTTTAATTACAGTGTTTATGTATGTTGGAACAACTAAGTTATACACAATAAATTTTAAAAATATGTATTTTATTGTGCTTGAAGTGAAATTTGAAATCCAAGTGAATTGACCATGCAAAAACTTGCACACACACTGTCATGTAATTCTAGTTGCTCTCCTCACCCTGTAACATCAGACTTCTCTCCACCCTGTGTTTTCCAGATGGATTCAACCAGCTCCTTTCCCTCTACCCCCTCTCATACTGATTCTGGATAACAGGTGCCCAGCCAAGAAGCACACTCTTTGCAAGTATCATTCATATCTTATAGTCTAGTCCAGTCATCAATTGAAGAGCTAGCTTTTGGAAAGATTTCAGCCCTGGGCTAACAGAGAATCTGGGGGCCATGTCTTTCAAGGACCCTATAGTCTGTCAGACCATCAGTTCTGGTCTTTTTAATAGGCATCTAGTTCTGCACATCTGTTTTTCTCCTGCTACATCATGGACTCTGTATTTATTTCTTGTCAAGGCAATCATTGGTGGTGGCCATCTAGATCTCATGGTTTCATACTGATATAGTCTCTGGAGTATATGGCCCTTTCTCTCTCTTCGATGTCTTTCATTCTTTTCTGCTCTAGGTGATTTGGGACCAATTGATACTCCTTAGATGGCTGCTTACCAGCTTTTAAGACCCCAGATGCCACTCATCAAAATGTAAAGCTGCACATTTTCTTAGAAAAACATTTTTATGTCAGTTGACATAGATGTCCCCGGAAACCACCATGTCAAGTCCCCGGTCCCTGTTACTCTGTCCTTCAAATGTTGGGTTATATTTAGGAAACCTCTTAGCTTTTGGTTTAGTCCAGGTATACTGACCTCCCTTCTACTGTGGGATGTCCCTCCCTTTGCCTAACCCAATTCCTATCTGCTATCTCATCAAGCACGCTAGTAACCATCAAAGACTTGTTGTCTTCTGTGCTTGAAATGTTTTCTCACACAATTTGCAACTGACTAATTTCACTCAGTGTGTCTTCCAAATTCCTCCATATTATGTTTCCCAAGATTGTCATTGTTCTTTATCATTGCATAATATTCCACTATGTGATTACGCCACAGTTTGTTTGTGCACTCATCTATTGATGTCAAGGTTAAATTGTGTCTCCCCCAAAATTCGTGCAGCAATTTGGATAGGCCATGATTCCCAGTATTATGTGATGTTCCTCCACGCTGTAAACCCTGTCTCTCTGATGTTAATGAAGAAGGTTGGGCAGCACTTGGGTTGGTGGGCCAGGCCTCAGTAGGTAAGATTGTACTGTGCCCGGAAGCAACCTATTGTGATATAAGGGAAAAGATAACAAGCAAAGAGTTGGGTACCTCATACCACCAAGAAGCAGGACTGAGGACATAGCATATCCTTTGGAAAGGATGTGGGTTCCTTGGGCCTCAGGAGCTTACGGTCCAGGGGGAGGTCTAATGACAAGGAACTTCCTACAGAGCCAACAGAGAATGTCTTCCTCTGGAGTTGAAGCCCTGAACTTGGACTTGTAGCCTACTGGACTGTGACAGAATAAAAGTTCTCTTTTTAAAGCCACCTAATTACAGTATTTCTGTTGTAGCAGGACTAGATGACTAAGACAGTTACCTAGGTTGATTCCATCTTCTTCCTGTTATGGATAGTGCTGCACTAAACACTAATGTGCATGTATCTATTTGTGTGGCAGCCTTTATTTCTCTAAGATATATTCCAAGAAGGGGATTGCAGGATCATCTGGTATCTCTATTTCTAGCATTTTAAGGAAGTGCCAAATCGATTTGCAAAGTGGCTGTACTATTTTACATTCCAGCCAACAGTACAAAGGCCTATGAAAGAAACCAAAATACAGCTCGATAAGTGCTAAAACCTACCATGCCCATGAATAGAAAGAATAAACACTGTGAAAACGTCTACTCTGCCAAAGGTGATCTATAGACACAATGCAATCCCAATACAAGTTCCAATGGCATTTTTTTAATGAAATGGAGAAGTAAATCACCAACTTTGTATGGAAAGAAAAGAAACACTGGCTAAGTAAAGTGTTGTTGAAGAAGAACAGAGTGGGAAGCCTCCCACTACCTGACTTTAGAACCTACTACAGCCACAGTAGTCAAAACAACTTGGTGCTGGTACAAAAACAGACACATAGACCAATGGAACTGAGTTGAGAATCCAGACATAAAATCATCCACCTATTAGCATCTAATAACTGACAAAGGCCCAAAGTCTATAAACTGGGGAAAAGGCAGTGGCTTTAAGAAATGGTGTTGGCCTTACTGGATTTCCTTCTTCAAAACAAAAAAATGAATCAAGGCCCATGTATCATATCATGCTTAAAAACTAACATAAATGAATCAAATACAGAAATATAAAATGTAAAAGTACAAAAATCTTGGAAGCAAAATTAACAACAACACTGTTCTATTCTATAGGGTCACTATAAGTCCAAATTGGCACCAATGGGTTTTATTTGTTTCGTTTTGAACAACAGTGAGAATAAAAAGAAGAGGCAGAGCCCAGTGATATCAGGATTTGGAAACTGATTCTCCCGGACTATATCCTGACATTCAGAAGAATCAAAGACATTGTATGATAAAAGAAAGACATTGAGACACGAAAGTATTTCTGTAAAGGGTCACATGACCTAGTGAAGAAGCAAAATATGTACCTGGACACAAGATGCAGGCAAAAATTGTCTCAAGGGGAGAGAAGATACACTGGCAGGGTGCTGTATTAAGGGTCTAACAAGCCCTATGGCAAATATGAAAGAACATAACTTATCTAATCAAGCAACATCTAATAAGCTCAACTAATTCTTGATACAGGAAACATAGAGTAAGTAGTCTCAGATGTTGTGATTATTTAAGGAAGCTACAAAATTAGAATTTTTAGGTGAAAGTCTCAAGCTTATAAATTTTGTTACCTTACTGAAAAGTATTTACTAAAACTGTTAAACTGTGAGCCTAAATGTGGCCCAAGGGTTGTTGGTTTGTATTCTTGATCTTATGGAAATACCACGGTGCCAGGATTTTGATGCTTTAGGACCTTCCCCTGGATGCCACTGACTTGCTGTGTAATGTTATGTAATTATTTCACAGTTCTTTGCTCCCATTTACTCAACAGAACAATGAGGATGATATGCGACACCTTGTATCTTAGGATTTTTATGAAGGCTGCATGAAATAATATGCAATAGGATGTGAAAGGTTCCAGATGCTACTGAAAAATTCGTCCATGTTTGCAAAGTTGATTTATGAATCATGACAAAGATCTACTACTGATCAACAAATATTATACTGTTCCTGTGTTGTCACCTCTGTTATCAGTCCAGAGAATTGTTTGCTTTGCTGTCTTCATAAGAAGCTTTTATCACTTTAAGGTATAAAATATCACTAAGTGAGTACAATTTATCATTTGGCTGGACTCAAAAGGAAGAAGGTTGATGTGTTAATTTAACAAGTGCTTTTTTGTGCTATAGAACTCCAGAGGAGTTGCTGGATTTCTCAAGATTGGAATAATTTTGATATGACTAACACTACACAGGAAACCCTGGTGGTGTAGTGCTGTTGCTGCTACTATCCAAGAGGTCAGTAGTTCAAATCCACTGAACACTCCTTGGAAACTCTATGCGGCAGTTCTACTCTGTCTTGTAGAATCACTAGGAATAATAATTGACAGCATGGCAATAGTTTTATTTATTTATTTTGTTTAATACTCTAAAGGTCTTTGACATTAGGATTTGTAGCTAAACTGAATTTTTAGAAAATAACTTAATAACATGTTATGCTATTACATAAAGAATGGGCTTGAGCGTGGTAGATGTTTAGACATTTTAAATATAAGCCTGTGAAAAGCTAAAAAAAAAGACTTTTCCATCGAGTCAATTCTGACAGCAATACTACAGGACAGAGTAGAACTGTCCCATATAGACTCCAAGGAGAGCCTGGTGGATTGGAACTGCAGACCTCTCAGTAAGCAGCTGTAGCTCTTAACCACTATGTCACCAGGATTTCCATCATCGGCTGGAGAGGAGGGACAAAACTGAGATAAGTGAAACTGAGTGTTGCCCAAGCTGACCAGACTTGTGTGACAGATATTTCCCAGAGACAGCTGCAAAGTCCAGACTCTGTACTCAAATGAAGGCAGTAAATTTGGATTGATCTGGGGAGTTGTTAATATCAAATGAGTAGACTCTCAGAAGGGCCCGGAAACCCTGTATTCTTACTGTTACGTGCCTGGGAATCAGTTCCAACTCACAGCCACCCTCTATACAACAGAACTAAACACTACCATGACCTATGCCATTGACCATCCTTGGTCAGTGTTAAAGTACTTGAGTCCATTGTTGCAGTTGCTGTGTCACTCCCACTCCTTGAAGGTCTTTCTTGTTTCCCACTGATGCTCTCCCTTACCAGGCGTGGTTCCCCTCTCTAGAAACTGGTCCCTCCTGATAACGTGTTGCAGATAGTCAAGATGATGTCTCACCATCCTTGCTTCTAAGGAGCATTCTGGCTATACTTCTTCTAAGACATATTTCTTTTTTTATTCTGGTAGTCCACAGTACTTTCCATGTTCCTTGCCAACACTGTAATTCAAATTCATCTGTTCTTCTTTGGTCTTCTGTATTCATTGCCCAGCTAGTGCATGTACATAAGGAGATTGAAATACCATGGCTTGGGGGAGGTAAACTTTAGTTCTCAAAGTGACATCTTTGCTTTTTAAGATTTTAAAAAGATCTTGTACAAAAGATTTGCTTAGTGCAATAAGTCATTTGATTTCTTTGCTGCTGCTTCTGTTGGTGTTGACTGTGGATTCACGTAAAACAAAATCCTTGACAGCTTCTCATTCTCTTTTAACATGATGTTGCTAATTGATCAATTTGTGAAGATTTTTGTTTTCTTTACTTTGAGGTGTAATACTTATTGAAGGCTGTGGTCTTTCCTCTTCAACAGGAAATGTTTCCAGTGCATTTCACTTACAGCAAGCAATGCCATGTCTTTGACATATGGTAAATGAGTCTTCCTCTATTTCTGATGCTGCATTCTTCTTCATCTAGTCCAGCTTCTAGGATTACTTGCTCAACATACAGAGTGAATAAATACGGTGAAATAAAACAACCTTGGCAGGCAGCTTTACTGACTTAAAACCACATTGTATTCCCTTGCCTTTTGGCATATACACAAGTTCTGCATAAGGGCAGTTAACTTTTCTGCACTTCCAATTCTTTGCAATGTTTTCCATAGTTTCTTATGATCCACATAATTAAATTCCTTTGCATAGTCAATAAAATGCAGGTAGACATCTTTTTGTATTTTCTGCTTTTAGCCAGGATCTATCTGATATCAGCAATAATATCCCTCATTTCGCCATGAGCCATGAGTCGGATCCGACTCGACGGCACTTGACTGGCTTTCATGTCCAGAAGCCAAATGCATAGTAAGAAATTGAAACTAAATCATTTGAGTGATTTTACTAGCCATATATTTTTGCTTTTAATTGAGGTACAGTTTAGTAATATAAAATGTACACTAATATAAGTACACTTTGATGAGTCACTGTAAAAAGTGATCATGCGTGTAAACCTGTATACCTTCCTTGGCAACCCCATTCCTGAGAGCAACTTCTATTCTAGATTCTATAACCATACATTTTTCTTGCATGCGGTGGACTTTCATATAAATGGAATCATGCACTATGTACTCTCCACTATCAGGCTTTTTTCCTGCCAAGTGTGTTTTTAGAGTCTAACCATGTTGTTTAATAAAGCAGTGATATGTTCTTTTTCATTTTATTCCTTCTATGCTTGTCTTTCTATTTGACTACATAAGGTTTTTATCAATTTTGCAACTCCTGGCTTCATTGGTTGTTCTATTATTTTTATTCTATTTTATTGATATCCCTTATTATTTTCTTTTGTATAAATTCAGTCTTCTTAAGATGTATGTCTAGATCATGGATTTTACAATTTTCTGTTTTTTTTTTTTTTTTTTTTTTTTTTTGTAATACAAACCTTTAGAACCATAACTTGTCCTCTAAAACTACTTTGGCTGCAGTCTACAAATTTTAGTATGTTGCATTTCCATTATCAGTTTGAAATATATTTTAACTTTATGATTTCTTATTTGATCCACACAATATTTAGAAGTGTGTTGATTAATTTCCAACCATCAAAGGATTTTCTAGATAATTTATTATTATTAATTTGTAGTTAAATGCTCTTGTAGTGAGCTAAATATTTTATGTGATTTCAGTGCTTTGAAACTTACTGAGACTTGTCTATTGCCTAGCGTGGGATCTGTCTTAGTGAATGTTTTATGTGCATTGAAATAAATACACACCCTTCAGTTGTTGGCAGTATTGTTTCTGAATTAAATTGAATCAGGTTTGTTAATATTATTGTTCAGTTCTACTCTGTCCTATACAGTTGCTGTGAGTTGCATGTGAATGACAGCATTTTTTTTTTCTTTTCAGGTTTTATATGCACACATAGTTAGAGCAGAATGTCTTTATGTTGAATTAACACTTGGACAAATGAAAATCAACTTTTTCTAGATGCCCAGGGGAGCCCTGGTGGTGCTGTGTACCTCTGCTAACCCAAAGGTTGGCAGTTCAAATCTGCCAGTACTTCTTGAAAACCAATGGAGGAGTTCTACTCTGTCTTTCAGGGTCTTTATGAGTCAGAATCTACTCATGGCAAGAGTTTGGATTTTTTGGTTTACATGCCCCAGATGCTTAAATTGTTGGCAGTTTGAATTCACCAGCTGTTCCTTGGAAACTCTATGGAGCAGTTTTATTCTGTAGTAAGCATCAGAATCAACTTGATGGACGTGGCGACAGAATACCTTGGTAAAACATTTTTTTGAAAATCTACTGTGATAATGACAACACTCTTGTATACAGATTTTACCGGGCACATCACTGTTGTGAGTCGAACACGACTTGATGGCAGGGAGTTTGGTTTTCATTTTAGTTTGATCATTGTTACATTTCAACTTTGTATGTCTTTATATTTGAACGGTAAAACTCATGTAACTGTATCTTCCTGTTGTATCTACCTGACGATCTTTGCCTTTTAGTTGAAGCGTTTAGCCCATTTTAAATCTTGGTGTGCTGTCTGTTTCCCCGTGCCCATTGTCCCCTATTTTCCTCATTTCCTGTCTGTTAATGGGTTAGCCAAGCCAAGTGCCTTTGAGTCGGAGGGGCGTTAATGGGTTAATCAATGTTTTCTTGTTGTTATTTTTTTAAGACTTGTGTGTATTCTATCGGCTAATATCTTTTTTCTTTCTTTTCTTAGCCACCATAAGGATTATAGCATACAAATTTAATTTATCACAGCTCATCTTGAGTTAATATTATATCATTTCATAGACAATGTAAGAACTTTAAAACCATCAAATTCCATTTATACTTCTTCCATCTGTTGTGCCATTGTTGTCATATATTTTACTCCCACGTATGTTAGAAATCCTAAATGCATACTTATATTCGCTTTGAATAGCAATCGCTCCTTTGTGAATTTTTAAAAATCAAAGATGCAATTATATATGATTCATATTTATCTATATGTACATATAGATACACGTATGTATTATGGATTTTATAAACATATATTTACCAAAAACTCCGGTAGCACAGTGATCAATAACTACAGCTGCTGACTAAAAGGTCAGCAGTTTGAGTCCAACAGTCACTCCTTAGAAACTATGGTGCAGTTTTACTCTGTCCTATATGGTCACTATGAGCGGGAATTGACTTGAGGGCCGCAGGTTTGTTTTTTTGTTTTACATATACGGTCATATAGTTAACGATTTTCAGTGCTCTTCCTTCCTATAGATCTCAAATTCCAGCTGGTCTCATTTCCCTTCAGTTTTAAGAACTTCCTTTAACATCTTTTCCATAAAGTTCTGCTGGCATCAAACCGTTTGAGTTTTCATCTAATTAAAATAGCTTTATCTTTAATTTTATTTTAGTTTTCACTCTAACAGAATTTTTTTTTTTGGTAAGAGCTCTCACCAGGCTCTGTCCATGGTCTCCTTACTTCCTGACATTCGTGGGGCTTTCATACCTCAGCAGTGGGCCAGGAATCACCAAAATTATTCTAGGGTATTTTATACCTTAAAATTCTAGCCTGAATGAATTTCTGATTCACAAAGGGTGAGAATCAGGGTTTGATTACAGTCATTATTCAAGGGCAGTCTCAATTCTAGCCCTAAAATAATCAAACAAGTGTAACGTACACGTACTTCAACAAAATGTCAACTCTCCCTGACCTGCAAACTCATCTGTTTCCATCGTGTCTCAACTACTACTGATAGAAGCATTCCCAAAGTCATTTATATACAGTCTAATTCACGGCCACTCCAGTTTTTATAAAACATGAATTATACAGTTTTTCACAAAATGATGGATATCTTCAGTAGATTTAGATATTGGTTTACAGTATTATCTCCACAGGTCAGGGATAGGTTCTCTTTAGTTGGCATTGTAGGGCTATACTCTTAACTCTGAAAATAGGAGACTTTCTCTAGCTTGTCTGATTTTGGTTCATTCAACGCATGAACGCAGGGAACAAAGCATATAAATGAATTATCCTGAGCATGGAGTTCTGAATCGCTGCATCAGTGTCCTAGCAGAAATAGAACAAAATGCTATGACAAGAGAAACAAACACTCCAGACCTCCAAGATGTAGGTCAAAGAAGCCAAGATTTGTTAGGAACAAGGACAGGAATATCCTAGAATGATGTTTTCTTTATGTGTGTGTGTACCCACCTACGTATGTGCCTTTGTGTGTCACATACTTTGAGAACGTTGTCTGCATATGTTTCTTGTTTTCATTTTAATGTCTTCTGAGGCTGTTCATATATCTTACCTATGTCCAGGTCCAAGCTGCTTCCTCTTTCCTGGTTCCCACACCTGGTATAAAGACTCTTTTCTGTACTGCCTTACTGTGTAAAATTTTAGGTTTGGGAGAGAAAATCTTTTTCCTTTCTTAAAAAGTCACTATTTCATAGTCATCCTTGTGTCCCATTATTAACCATAGAAAGAGTATTTTAAATAAATGTAATTTTTGTTGCATCTGTATTTATGCCATTTGTCAAATTCTAATTGGCCTCCAAGATTTTGTTCTTTTTTCCTGGTGTAGAATTAATAAAGAAGTAGAATCTGGAGCAACTAAAAAAAAAGAAAAAAAAAGTTTCTTAGGAAGAGAGATATCATCATTAAAGTTTAAAGATCTTGTTTGGACTACTCTTTCTACATGTGCCCATTTTAGTTTATAGCTATCCCAGTTCTACACATTTGGCCTTTTTGACCCCCTTGCATCCATGCGACTGAAGGGTTTAGATGCCATAGGCTCCGGCTACTGCCAGCTCTACAGATCCCCTTCTTGTGCACATATTCTTGACAACAGTACTTGATGGGTTCTCTGTCTCACAGTCTGCTTTTGTTCTATTATTGAATCTGTGATTGGGAATCTGTCTTAGCTATAACATGAAATACCAGAAGTGAATGACTTTAACAAAAAGAAATTTATTCTCTCAAAGTCTAGATGGCTGTAAGCCTGAATTCAGGCTGCCAGCTCCAGGTGAAGCCTTTCTCTACCTGACAGCTCTGGGGGAAAAGTCTTGTATTTAATCTTCCCCTGGTCTAGGAGCTTCTCAGATCAGGGACCCTAGGTCCAAACGACATATTTTATTTTTTGGCTACTTTCTTGGTGGTGTAAGTCCTACTGTTTCTCTACTTGCTTCTCTGTTTTATATCCCAAAAGAAATTGACTTGAAACACAATCTAATCTTGTAAATCGAATCCTACCTTATTAACATAACTGCATCTGATCCAGCCCCATTAACATCGTAGAGGTAGGATTTACAACATATAGGAAAATCATATCGGATTGTATAATGATAGACAATAGCACAATGTTGGGACTCATGGCCTAGTAATACTGGTGCACATTTTGGGGAGACAAATTCAATCAACAACAGGGGTTAAGAGGTTAATAATAAGATGATAGTTAAGTATATGCAGCCCCAGAAGATAAATTATGATTAGTTTATGAAATGCAAAGGAATATCAGTTTTGGAGTAGGGTTGGAGTATGATAGGATTTTTTTCTATATATTTTTTTTTTTCTTTCTTAAAGACAAAAAGAGAAAATTGTTCCGGTACTCGTGACTTTCTGTCCTGTTTGGAGAACTGCTCTATGAGGATGTGAGGCTTTGCACTGGAGCTACCACTATGGTACATACAACTGCCACACTGAAGAAAGTGGGAAGTACATGGTGTTTGGTGGTATAATTACACCAATAATCTCAATCAACTTGTGCTGGACACAACAGTGAAGAGCTCTGGTGACACAAAAGCTTTAGCTTGGTGGTTTGAACTTAACCAGTGGAAAGATCAGAGGTCTGCTCCCATGAAGATTATAGCACAGAAAACACTACTGGGCAGTTCTACTCTATCACATATGGTTCCTGAGAGTCATAACTCAGTGACCTAACAACAATAATCCTAATCACATTTTATGCAGTTTAAGGCAATAACTTTTTGAATGAAGGTAGTATAAATTATTATATTATTGAAAGGCGAAGGCACTCTGAAACAGAGGTCAAAAGAAAAGCCAAGGTCAGATCAATCTTTAAAATTACAGGGAAACATTTTCATTGCACTCTGTCTTTTTGTTTCCATTTCCTTGAAGCTAGTGCATTTGGCTTTTCATGTTATTGAAGCACGAATCTTTCAGGTTTGGATTGGTTTAGGAAAATAACAGACATTTATTTCCCTGCTTCTTTCTGGCTGTTGGATGTCCCTACTCAAGTTAAAACAACATATACCACATAATCTGTCTAGCCCAGACAACTAGAGATCTGGATTAAAATTCTGAAGTTTAGGTTCATAGCCCAGTTATTGTTCTCCCTCCCACCCCCCAAAATCTATTCACCCATCTCTTGGAGACCTCACCAGAACTGAGTTAGAGTTGGTAGTGCCAGTCCAAATTTGTGGAACATGTGTCACTTCTTACCTTCCTAAATCTCCACAATAAATATTATTCTAACCTATGTATGTGTTTACTGTGTTGGGGTATTCCAGTAAAAAGCATATAAAACATGTAGCTTCACAAGGTTACTTTAAGATATAACAAAGGATGTTGCCTGAACACATTATGGAGCAGCGCTAGAGGTTTAATGTGAAAGATAATTAGGCAGAAGGATTTTGATAAAAGATGAAAGTGTATAAACTGTAAAATGGTCCTGTCAAGAGTCCCTTTGTATACTGTGGCATCTACTTAAGTTGGGAAGGGATTTGAGCAGAGAGAAAGGTGAAGTAGCAATAATTAAGTGACTAACTTCAGTCCCCTTGGGTCAAGTTTCTGGACTTTTTAACATAAAAATCCATGTGCATTAAATGACCATATTTATTTTGTTAATCGATTCCTAATAAAAACAGAATTTGAGTGACGTATTTCCATGTAACAAGTCACTGAGGTGTTTTCAAATGAAACTCTTCAGGAATAGTTAGGGATTACCTAAAATTCTAAACTTTTAATTGATAATAAATCTAAGTCAATTAAAGCTATCAGCATCATACCATACAGTGCCAGTGTCTTTAATCTTTATAATCTAAAGTATCTTGTAACAGGTTATTCATTAATTTTATTTTCTACTACCAGAAGCAATTTCTTGTCAAGTTCGACCTTTCATTCCTTTACTTTTCTTCCTTTTTTTTTTCAAACATGAATTTTCTCATGGCTCTGTATCTCTTAGGGGAACATAAGCACTACGAATGCCTTAGGATAGTCATCAAGTCCTATTCTGGAACTAGATTTATGCCCAATTTAAGAAACAGATTGCCTTCCTTGAACTGGTAGCCTTTGGGTCTTAGGTTAATTGGAGCTTTCTGTCATGTCCTAAGGCCCTCTTTCATATGAGAAAAGAATTCTGGGCTCCCCTTGCTAAAGTTTATTGTGAAACTCTTCTGCTACATCAACGAAAGATCAATCTTAACTTGCTTCTAGAAGTAGAATAAAGGCATTTGAGAGACAGCAATGTGGTTTACTGCTGCCATCCTGAGCAACCTCCATTCTTTGTGAAGTAGTCATTTTTGGACAGGGATTGCATATGACCAGTCGTATATAAAAAAAAGTCTACTTGTACTCCTGTATTAAATATATAAGCTAATACAATGTATTTGCCTAAGAAATGATGTTGTTTCTTGTCCTCTTATCTACAATTACTTGCCTTGTTTTCAAGTTCCAATGATTTTAATTGTTAACGGTTTCTTTCTAAAGGTTGGGAAAAGGAAAGAAGCATTACATGCTTTCACTCATTAAAATTAGCGTAACATGATTCACTTAGCAGAGCAATTGTTCATCTCCTCTATTTTCTGTATGCACCCAAAGATGTGTTCTAATATAGAGAAGGATAGCTTTGTTTTCATTTTTCAGAATTTTTGCCGGTGAAAATGTCATTGTTAACAAATAATGTTTCTAAAAATCTTGCTTGATATAAGAGTTGACTTGATATAAATCCTTGTGGCTCTGGTATAGATGGTTGAGAAAATTACAAATGGAGGTTGGATTTAAATATCATTTCCTAACTTCATTTGACTGAGAAAGGAATTAAATTGGCCCTGGGTAATGCAGATCGTCTGGTATTTCTGACCTTTCCACATATCCTGCTTAGAGGAAAGGGGAAGAAAAATTTGAACAGGTAATGGGAATTGGCGTACTATGACATTTAGTGTCTAAATGAAGTACTATATTTTAAAAAGGTTGATTTTAATTAAAGTAACTTACTGTGCTGTTTCTTGTTTCTAAATAAGTATGAATGCTATGTGTCTAACATAATTTATAACTAGACTTGGTGATTAGTCTGGATTTGTAAGTTGTAATGCACCATGCAAATATTACACTCATGAGCATTCTGCCGTGTTGACTATTCTCTGGCCATCACTCGCAAGCCCAAATCTATTTTTGTGCCAGTGAGAGTCATCCACAACTTCTAGATGCAGACACTGCAGACATGGACAGAAGAAGTCTAATAAAATGAGGAAAAAGATGGATTAGAGACCTACTGAGCTCAAAGAACTTTAAAGTGTAGATGAGCCACGTTGTTGATTGAATCTACTTCACATACAGCCTAGAGGAGATTCAGTTTTGCAAACCTAGTGTTATGGATATCTGTTGCTTTCTGTCTATCCAATAGCTGTTCTTCCCTCTTCTTCTCATAACAGAACTCTATTTTCTTGCTGAGAACTCATTTGGAGAAAGTATGAAATTGTGTCATTAAATTCTTCGGTCTTCTCCCCACTATGAGTAAACTCTGCTTTTTTACCACAAGGGTTAATGCATAGGCCAGGATGAGGCAATTATTTTACTTTCCCAGGCTCATTAAAATAATTGGTTCAGAAATGATCACATTACCCAAGTGCAATCATCACTGCCTTTCAGATAACTTTACTGCTGAACTTCTAAAAAAAGGTGTAGAAGGGACAAATAAGGACTTGGATTTGGGAACGACTCTCTTACCTGTCACAGGAAGAGTATGCATGCTTAAATGATACCTATGAAGACCCGGTACTGTAAACATTTTCTTAGCTCTCAAGTACTTAAAACAATGTCTTTCTTTAAACAACCTATACTTAATGATGTTTGCTTACTTATTTTTGCCAGGATCACTTAATAGACATCATTCATAATTTGACTAGATCTAGAATCATATTTTCAGCTCAGTTTGGTTCACATTTGCTAGGCTCTCCTTGGAAACTCTGTGGGCAGTTCTGCCTCAGCCCATAAGCTCACTGTGAATCACTATCAAGTTGACAGCAATGAGTTGAGTTTTTTTGTTTTAGACATATTATTTGAGCAAACTTGCGCTCCCTTTTCATTCAATTATATTATGGTAATAGGAGCTCCATTCTCTAGTGGCTTCAACAAATTTCTTCAAATGCATAAAAACATGAAACAAACTGATTACAGTGGCAAGTTTCTGAGTATTTAGCACCCATTTTCACATGGATTTTTAAAGGAATAATATCTTTATTAATGAAAAGAATTGCATTTAGATCACAATTTTTATGAAATCTAAAATAAGTTACTATTGTAACTTTCAGGACTTTTGTCACAAGTTTTAGTTCATAGTAGATGATTTTAAACAGATAATGTATCTAAACTGGTTAAATGAGGCTACAGTAAGCACTCACGATATCTATATTGTATCATCTCCTGTTCTTCCAACTCTTCAATGAAACACCATCATTGTCAACAAATTGGTGGATCAAGATACACTCCCTTGTGTCTGTCAGTGTGTCCTGCTGTGGGGGCTTGTGTGTTGCTGTGATGATGGAAACTCTGCCACCAGGACTGAAATACAAGCAGAGTCACCCCTGACAGGTTTCAGCTGAGCTGCCAGACTAAGACAGACTAGGAAGAAGGACCCAGTGGTCTACTTCTGAAAAGAATTAACCAATAAAAACCTCATGAACAACAGATGAACACTGTCCAATTATGTCCCAGAAGAAGCAGCCATCAGGTTAGGAGGCACTCCAAATATGGTTGAGGAAGAGCTGCCTCCTCAAAGTAGAGTCAAACTTAATGATATGGATGGAGACAACTTTTTAGGATCTGCATTTGCTGAAGTGGCATGACTTACAAGGAAAACAAACAGCTGCAAATGTTTATTAATAATTGGAACCCAGAAAATACAAATCTAGGAAAACTGGAAATCATTGGAAATGAAATGGAATGCATAAAGATTGATATCCTAGGCATTAATTAGTTGAAATGGAGCAATACAGGCTATTTTGAACTAGCTGATCACATGCTCTACTACGCTGCGAATGACAACTTGAAGAAGGATAGTATTCCATTCACTGTCCAAAAACCACTTCAAAATCTATTCTGAGGTACAATGCTGTCAGTGATAAGCTAATATCCATACACCTACAAGGAAGAGTAGTTAATATGACTATTATTCAAATTTGCTCACCAACCACTAAGGCCAGAGGTAAAGAAATCCTTTTCACCATCTTCTGCAGTCTGCAATTGATTGAACACAAATTATGATGTACTGATAATTACTGGTATTTGGAATGCCAAAGTTGGAAACAAAGGAGGAGGATGTGCATTTGGAAAATATGGCCTTGGTGATAGAAATGATGCTGAAGAAAGAAAGACAGAATTTGGCAAGACCAACAACGTCATCATTGCAAATACCTTTCCAACAACCTGAACAGTGAATACCTCCATGGATCTCACCAGACGAAATACACAGGAACAGTCTTCATTCATGGTGGTGTGAAGTCACCCTGATTCTCTGCTTGCTTCTGTCTTTTCTATATCAAAAGATATTGACCTAAGACACTAATGTTTTAGGTTTAATCAATATATAATCCTTCCGTTGCACTGTAGTGATAGGATTCACAACACCTAGGAAGTCTTACCAGATGACCAAATGGTTGACAGTTGTACTGTACTAGGAATCATGACTTAGCCAAGTTGACAGATATTTGGGGGGAACATAATTCAATCCATGAAAACTCATATGCGTGCAAAATGTAGACAATGAATAAAGATGACTGTGAGTGAACAAATGTGTTTTGGATGAAGTACTGCCAGAACGTTCCTTTACTGCAAGGATGATGACACTCTAACTCAGATAATTGGGACATGTTGTCAGGAAGAATTAGTCCCTGGAGAAGAACATTATGCTTTACAAAGCAGAGGGTCATCAAAAAAGAGGAAGACCCTCAACAAGATGGAATGACATAGCAGCTGCAACAACAGGCTCAAGAATAGTCTAACTTGTGAGGATGGTACAGGACTAGGCAGCATTTCTCCTCCTGTTATGTATAAGGTCACGGGTCTGTACAAACAGACTCAACAGCACCTAACAGGAGCAGCAGTATGCATAGAGTAACATCACATCTGTCGTGTGTATTTGAGCATCACAGTCTTTATTCATCCTTTTCAGCATTTAATGTTTTATTAACACCCTGGATAATTCTGAATGGAGAAGGATGCATTTAGGAGTACAAAAACCTGCTGCCACCAAGTCACTCCCAACTCACAGTGACCCTATAGGACAGAATAGAGTTGCCCGATAGGGTTTCCCAAGAAGCAGCTGGTAGATTCAAACTGCTGAGCTTTTGGCAGCAGCCATATCTTTTAACCACTGTGCCACCACGATTTCACCGGTAGCATGAGAGAGTGGGATACACTGGTACCATAGTGGCTAAGAGCTACTTCTGCTAACCAAAAGGTTGGCAGTTCAAATCCACCAGGCACTCCTTGATAACCATGCTGGGTGGTTCTACTCTGTCCTACAGCGTAGGTAGGAAAAAAATTGGGGAGCTAATGTCTCTCATTCATTATAGCACGGTACAAAACCGTCTCATGTGGCAGAGGACACAACTCACACAGTTGGCTATATACTCTGGTCTTAATTGGTTTGAGGACATTCTCAGCTATTGAGTTGTAAGAGAGGTAAAATTTACTTATCTAAGAGAAAAACTGTTTGTGTGTGCGTGTGTGTGTGTGTGCGCGGGAGTGGAAAAATTATCCAGGTAGCATTATTTTAAGTATTGGAGATATTATTAGGACTCACTAACCACTGGATAAAATCACATACTGACATTGCGATTATTAGTGCATGTTTCCAGTTTTTCCCATCATCAGGCATTGTAAGAATGTGCACTAATAGCTGGCTGGAGAAGAATTCTTTGCCACTGAGTTGCAGAAGTACAAATTCAGAGAAGTGGGGAAATTTAGAAGTTGTGGGCAGATGCAATAGCCGTGGAGTATATTTCCTTCTTCAAATCATCTCTTTTACTATTTTATTATTTTACACATCTCTTTATCTTTCATCAATAGCTTCTCAGTGTCCTTTCTAAGTTTCAGCTTCAACGTTCACTCTTCTTTTTTTTAGCTTTTTTTCTTCTCCCATCTAATTCACTATTATAATTTCTGTCTTGTAATTTAACTTTTGAGGAAAAAACAAATCAAGTAAATCCTATGATGTAAATTGAGAACACATTATACAGGAAGATAACCTTCTATGCTTTGTTTTATTTTAAACATTTTTGAGGTTTTATCTGTAGATTGTGCAAAATAGGTGGTAAATTAAAATAAATTATACAAATGCATAAGCAAAAATAAATATCTTCTCCTGAATTCCATAAATCAGTCATCACTTCAGGTTTCTAAAATGAATTGCAGTGATTTCACCTACTTGTAACTCATTTGTGAGAAAATAATTTGTTAAATATTTTGTAGCTATTTGCAGCAGCAAATGGAAATTAGTGCTCTGTTAATAATTACGTAATTTCAATTTTATTTTGTTGTTGCAAATACACAGGAAAACGTATTCCAATTCAACAGTTTCTACATGTACCATTTAGTGACGCTGATTATGTTCTTTGAATTGTGCGGCCATTCTCAACCCCTTTCTCTGATGTGTTCTTCCCTCGTCAGTACTAACTCACGCTCCCTAAGTTTCCTATCTAATCTCTCTAGTTTCTTTTATCATCTGGATCCCGTATAGATGGTTCTTAGGAGAACAAATGATCCAGTTGGACCTTTGTTTTTTGCTAGGTTAAGCTAAACTGTTGTTTGGCTTTAAGAAGACTTCAGGAATATTTTTGGTTTAAAGTTGAAAGTTTATTTCACAACAGTGGTTTCAGTGGTTCATTCAACATTCATGGCTCCAGAAAGTCTAGAATCCAAGTGAATTTTAAAGCCTGTTCTGTTCCCTGCTTTTTATCAAGATTCTGCTACAGAATTTTGGATCAAAACATTCACTAATAATAGCGCAATCCAGTTCTTTTGGTCTCATGGCAAAAAAGACAATTGTTCATGTAGGCAATTAGCCATCTAGCCCATATCCTCCTTTATTCGTGACTCCTGTTTCTTTTTCGTTCCAAGTGAAGGGAGACCAGTTCTTGCACCTTGGATGGACATTTGGAAGTGTTTAAAAGCCACTAGTCACTATGCAGTGAATTAGGAGATAGAATAGAAACACTGAATACATTATTCATCCTATTAACAAGGATGTCCCATGAAACTGTGACCTTAACCCTATAAACCAAGGAAAAGTACAGATGAGTTGCTTAGTTGCACATAAGCAGATTCAGTAGATAATTCTTTTTGTGTGTGTGTAGTTGATGTAAATATAACTGTCACACAAATTTTGCTAATTCAACTTTTTACAGGTGTACAACTTATTGATAGCAATTACAGTAATTAACTTTTAATGATTTTTATTAAGAAGAGAGGATGACCCTGTAAAACAGAAAGTTAAAAATACTTTTAAAAGCAATGTCAATATTGATACCATGAATGTTCGCAGATATCCATACATGTCAATATCAACATAAAATGCCCATATCAGTCATGAAATTCACTACATATAATCAAAGATGTGTAGTCTCCTTGACATAACAAACAGACTGGGCAGCATCAATCAAACTTTTCTGCTGCCAAAAATAGTTACAGTCACATAAAAGGTGAAATAATGCAGAGAAACAAAATAGGACATACTTAGCAAAAGAAAACAGAAAATAAAGGGAAGTTAAGAGAGTGTGAATTTTAAATGTTCCATAGTAGTTAACAGCATATATTGTAGAGTGTGGTTCTCTAAGTTCAAATCCAATTTCCATTCTCATTAGTGGTGTGACTTTGTAAGATGTATTTAACTATGATCCTACCTCCTATCTTAGGTAAACTTTAACACCACGCTTAGTAGTGAAAAGCAACAGTTTTAGTACACTCATAGATTCTTTGGGTTAGGAATTTAGACATGGCAAAACAACACTGGCTTGTCTCTATTGTAAGCTGTATGTGGTTTCAGCTTGGAAAACTGGAAAGCAGAGACGAACTTTCTTCCTGAGGAGTCCTTTACTCCTGTATTTGGCACTTGGCCTGAGATCTTTGTAGATCATACTTCATCGACATAGCTCTCTCTCAGTAATAAGTTAAACTTTTAAACAAGGTATTTTTTCTTCAGATACTGAGGGGTATTCTTATCATCCTTTGACAGTAGGAAGAAGTTGGTAGGTATGCATATTTAAATATGCACAATCTTTGATCGAGGGCAAATAACTTCTCTCATATTTATTTTTTTCATTGGTAAAATGAAGATGTGCAACTAGATCATTGTTAAATTTTTTTATAATTTCAAGATTCTATAATCTTAAACACACATATACAACTGAATTTCAACGTAATGGGTAATTCAAGAATCAATAATGTCTTATATAATTTGAACATTAAATATGTTTTTAAATGAGTCATGTCTGTAGCTCAATTCACAGATTGATATTAAAGGGAAGAAACAAACCTGAAGGAGAAAATATTGATTGATTACATTTATGAAAATTATTATTACAGTAAGTATTTTCATAAAATTAGTTTACAGTTGACTTTCAGGAAATGCAAACATACATATACATAAATATATATAGAATATGTGTATATACATATATACATAAACTATATATATGCATCTCTGTATATATATATACATTCCCACAAGCTTCTAAAAGAAATCTGAAAACTTGATCTGCATGACTCAGTCTCTCTGGTTACACTGACTGGATAACAGGCTAAAGAACTTTTTGAATCTTAGTCTGTACATATGTAAAAGTGAAATAAAAGTACATATAGTGATTTGAAGATTAAATAAAAACACACACTTTCTTGTAGATAGTATTTCAAACAAGATAACCACCATCATGTTTCTATATTCTCAAGATCTGGTGAATATTTTTATTTTCTCATTTTGATTTATGCTCTTCCATCTTTCATCTAAATATTACATTTTCTTTTTAAATTTATTATGTATATAAGCAAAGGGGAACATGTAAAACAACTTTACTGCAATGCATCTTTCTTTAAACCTGTATCCCACGCATCTATTTTAGGACAGAGTTGGCAGAGTTTGGTTTAGTTAAACAAGCCTTCTTGTTTTACCTTAAAGAGTGATATGACATACGTGAGTTTGGGCATGCTGAGGTTTCTCCCATTAAACTAGAAATGGTATAACTATGTTCTCTGGTTTATAAATAAGGAGATATTGATGTTGAAAATAATGACCACTAACTGGGCCTTAGCAAGCTTTCAGAATTATTAATTACTATTTTTATTTTATATTTGGTAAATTTTACTCAGATTCTTCACTATTATGAAATTAAGAGTATCAAGGCACAAAGAAAAGTGGAACACAGAGAAGAGGTGGACACAGGAGCAGCAGCCCTGATAATACGGCTGTATCACAGAGCAGTGGAGCTATTCCTTCATCGTTATAGAGGGTCAACTTTTCTTTAGAGCCTAATGACACAAGAGTTCTTGAGAGTATGGTAGCATCTTGGAGAAAGCGATGGCTCTGTATATGGACAGGTGCAAGATTCAGTCCTAGCTGTTGCTGAGAGACCTTCCTGGTGTTAACTGATCTCACAGGAATGGTGGAAAAAGAAAAGTTGTATTTAAATCTGGGAAATTCCCACAGTGCCATTGTAATCATACTGTAATATTTTTCTTTCTATTTCCATCTACATTTTGAAAGGAAAGAACATTGAAGATGGATGTGGAAAGTACAAAAAACCCAATCACCCATATCATACGGTAGTACTTGAAACAACTGCGTGCCCAAACGCCCTTCAAGCCCCAGGCTTGAAAACATTTGAGATCACAGGACAACTCTTGGTGCAGCATTTTGTGTAAAAGTTCTAGTTGTTGTTGGGTACTGTTGAGTCGATTCCAAACCACAGAGACCTCATGTGACAGAGAAGAATAGCCCCATGTAATTTTATTGGGTATAATTTTCACAGAGACAGAATGCCAGGTCTTTTGCCCATAGAAACAATGAGTAGGATCAAACTACCAAACCAGGTTAGTTGTCAATGGCTTAACTATTTTGACACCTGTCATGGACTGAATTGTGTCCCCCCCAAAATAGGTGTACCTATGTGACCGTGATTCCCCATGTTGTATGATTCTCCTCTATTTTGTGATTTTACTGTGCTGTATGTTAAAGGATTAGGGTGGGACTCTAAATTCCTTCAGAAGATCACCTCCCTTCTCCACTGTAAAGGGAGTTTCCCTGTAGGGTGGCTAGCCCCACCCTTAATCCTTGCATTTTACAGGAGATAAAAGGAAAGAGAAGCAAGCAGAGAATTGGGAACCTCACACCATCAAGCAAGCAGCACCAGGAGAAGACCTCCTTCAGACCCGAGGTTCCTGAGCCAAGATGCTCCCTGGACAAAGACTGATGCAATATTGGACTTTCCTCCAGAGCCAAACATGAGGAAAGCCTTCCCCTGGAGCAGACATCCTGATTTCGGACTTGTAGCCTACCGCACTGTGTGAGAATAAACTTTCCTTTGTTGAAACAACCACTCTGTGATATGTCTGTTAGAGCAGCACTAACTGACTAAAACACCACCCTTGTTAGTTGTCACTGTTAGGTGACATCAAGTTATAATGACCCTATGTACAACAGAAAGAAACATTGCCCAGTCCCAGGCCATCCTGTTGCTATGCTTGAGCCTGTGGTTGCAGCCACGGTGTAAAACCGTCTCATTCGGGATTGTCCTCTTTTCTCTCACCTTCTACTTTATCAAGCATGATGTCTTCCTTCAGGGACAGATCCCTCCTGGTAACATGTCCAAAATATGTGAGACAGACATCATCCTTGCTTCTAAGGAACATTCTGGTGTTGGTTCTCCAAGACAGATTTGCTCATTCTTAACAGTAGTCTGTGGTGTATTCAACCTTCTTCTCTAACACCACAATTCAAAGGCAATTCTTCATTTTCCCTACTCATTTTCCGGCTTTTAAATATGCAGGAGGCAATGGAAAACACCATGGCTTGGCTCAGATGTGCCTTAGTCCTCAAGGTGACTCTTGTGCCAGAGTAAACTGAGATGAACTCAATCCATTTACTTCAGTTTCTCAGTCCCACATCTGCTCAGTAGCTTGTAACATTTGAATACTTATTTTAATGTGCTCATTTTGTGTTTCTATGTCATATTTTGATAATTCTGAAAATATGTCAAACTTATTATTGTTTCTCTTACGATGAGCTATGATCTTTTTGTTTAGGGGCACCACGAGCCTTGTTCATATAAGGCCACAAAACTTAATCAATAAATGTGTATTCTGATAAAAAAAAAAAAAAAAAACAGCTGCTCCTCATCTTTCACCCTTTCCTTGAGTCTCCCTGCTCCATGAGACACGACAATACTGAAATTAAGCCAGTTAACAACCCTGCAATGGTCTTTAAGGGTTTAAGTGAAAGGAACAATTGAACATCTCTTGCTATAAATCAAGAGCTAAAAATAATTAAGCATAGTGAGGTAGGCATGTCAAAAGCTGAGACAGGTTAGAAGCTAGGCTCCTTTTGCCATACAGTTAGCCAAGTTGTGAGTGCAAAGGAAAAGTTCTTGAAGGAAATTAGAAGTGCTACTCCAGTAAATATATAAATGATAAAGTGAAACAGTCTTACTGCTGATATGGAGAAAGATTGAGTGGCTTGGAGAGAAAATTAAACCAGCCACAACATTCTCTTAATCCATAACCTAATCCAGCAAGACCTTGACTCGCTTCAACTCTGTGAAGGCTGAAAGAGGTGAGGAAGCTTCAGAAGAAAACTGCGAAGCCAGTAGGGGACAGTTGCTGAAGTTTAAGTAAAGGAGACATCTTTGTAACAAAGCTATGCAAGGTGAAGTAGCAAATGCTCATGTGGAAGCTGCAGCAAATTATCCGGAAGTTCTAGCTAGTTGATGGAGATGGTGACACCAAACAACAGTCTCCAGTGGGAGTGAAACAGTCTTATGTGGGCAGGAAATGCCATTCAGTGCTTCTATAGCTGGAGAGAGAAACCAGTTGCGGATTTCAAAGCTTCAAAGGACAGGCTGACCCTCTTCTTAGAGGTTAGTGCAGCTGGTAACTTTAAGTTGAAGCCAATACTCATCTGTCAAATCTGAAAATTCTAAGGCCAGTGAGAATCGTGCTAACTCTACTCTGGCTTTATGCCGTAAGTGGAGCAACAAAGCCCAGATGACAGTACATTTGTTCACAACATGGTTCATTGCATTTATCAAACCCATTGTTGAGAACTATTTGTCAAAAAAAAATAGATTCCTTTCAAAAAAATTGCTGCTCATTGACAATGTATCTGGTCACCCAAGAGCTCTGATGGAGAAGTACAAGGAAACTAGTGTTATTTTCAAGTCTGCTTATACAATATCCACTCTGCAGACTGTGAATCAAGGAGTAATTTTGACTTTCAAGTCTTATTATTTAAGAAATATGTTATGGAAACTCTGGTAGCATAGTAATTAAGTGTGATGGCTGCTAACCAAAGGTGGACAGTTCAAATCTACCAGGCACACCTTGGAAACTGTATAGTGCAGTCCTCTGTAGTGCAGAGTACTGTCCTATGGCATTGCTATGGGTCAGAATCTTCTCGATGGTAGTGGCCTTGGTAGGTCTTTTTTTTTAATTTTTCTTTTTATAGCTGTTATAGATAGTGATTCCTCTGATGAATCTGTACTAAGTAAATTGAAAACATTCTGGGAACAATTTCCCACTGAAGATGCCATTAAGAATATTTGTGGTTCACAAGAGAAGATAAAAATACCAACATTAAAAAGAATTTGTAAGAAATTGGTTCTAACATTCATGGATGACTTTATGGACTTCCGTTCCAGATTTCTGTGGAGGAAGTAACTGCAGCTGTGGCGAAAATAACAAGAGAGCTAGAATTAGAAGTAAAGTGTGACTGAATTGCTGCTATCTTACGATAAAACTTTAATGGAGGAGGAATTGCCTCTTATGAATAAACAAAGAAAACGGTTTCTTGAGATAGTATCTACTCCTGGTGAAGACGATGTGAACACTGCCGAAATGAAAACAGATGATTTAAAATACTTAGTTGATAAGCAGTGGCAGCCTGTAAGAGAACTGATTCCATTTTTTTAAAGAAGTTCTACTGTGGGTAAAATGCTATCACACAGCATCACATGCTACAGAGAAGTATCTGGGGTGAAAAAGAGTCACTCTATGCAACAAACTTCACAATTACCTTATTTTGAGAAAGTGCCGTCATTGCCCTAACATTCAGCAACAACCCCAATCAGTTAGCGGCCATCAACATTGATACAGGACCCTCCTCCAGGAAAAGATCTGGCTCAACAAAAGTTCAGATGATGGTTAACATTTTTTAGTAATAAGTAAGCCACTTTTTAAAATGAAGGATGCATTTTTTATGCACAATGCAACTTCACAATTAATAGATTACAAACCAAAAAACATTGCCATGAAGTCAATTCTGACTCACAGTGATGCCATAGGACACAGTAGAACTGAGTCATAGAGTTTCCAAGAAGTGGCTGGTCAATTTAAAGTGCCAACTGTTTGTCTTGCAGGCTGGACTCTTAACCATCGCACCACCAGGATTCCGTCCCTAATAGACTACAGTGTAGCGTAACTATAACTTTTATTCATACTGGGAAACCGAAAAATTCATATGGCTCACTGAATTGCTTTATTTCTTTTATTCTGGTGGTCGGGAACTGAACCTACCATATCTCTGAGGTATGCCTGTATACTAATATACCTTAGTTTTACTTTTCATAGAATAATGACTAAGCATAAAAATAAGTTTATATATTGAAAGTAACAAGGCATTTACAAAGCAAGAAAATAGAACATACATACAAGAAAACACATTTGAATAAACAGAATATAGGGCAGAGACTAAGGCTCGTACTGACAATATCAGAGGAGCATTTAAAATAGCAATTATAAACTTATTCAAGAGTCTAGTAAATAAGTTGAATGAATGAAGAGATGGAGTCTCAAATCTATTTTAATAACCTAATACAAATTAAAATATAAAAATACAAGCATGAACACAACAGTAGAATCACTGAACTTTTAATGAGTCATAAGAATCATTCAAAAGGTAACACAGAAAGAAAAAGAGATTAAAGTGTAAAATTAAAAACAAATATCAGTTTCATAATCAAAAACCTATCACGTACGTAACTGCCTAAAAAAGAGAGAAGAGAGACAAGGAGGAAGAACAATATTTGTAAAATTGACGGCCTGAAATCTTCTGAATTCAAGACACACTATCAACTTGAGAAGTTCAGAAAACCAAAAGCAGAATGAATGCACAGAAAATCACATTTGGCACATCACAGTTAACTTGCTGAAACTAAAGATAGATAAAAACTTTCATAAGAAATCTGAGACGAGACATGCTATACAATATGCAGTAGATTAAAGGTAAAAAGAAATTCGTATCTCAGCAGAAATTATTCAGTTCGGAAAACAACAGAAAGACATTTAAAGCATTGATAGAAAAATTATCTTTCAAACTTGAGTTCAATATTCAGCAAAATCATCCTTTAGACTAAGGTAAAATATACTTTAAATTATGCTTAAGAGTAATTTTCACTATCAGACCTACAATGCAAATGCATATTTTAGAGAGAGGACATTCTCCATACAGAAGAAAAAAGATATAAATTGGAAACTTGAATTTACAGAAATAATTAAAGAACATTTTAAATGATAAGTAAACGTTAACTGTAAAAGATATATGTTTTGCTTTAGTTCTTTTAATTTTATTGAAACACATGTACCTATTCAAAACAAAAAGAACTGTATTTTATTATAGGAGATTATGTTGTATGTAGTAGTGTGGTGAAAAGAATTTCTTTATGTGGCCTTTTGCCTTGGTTCTTTGGAAAAACATCGTGAGAAATTTTTCCTTAAGCTCTGAGAAGTTAGCTTTGCCCTAGTTTTCTCCTCCAGAAGGTCTGTTACGCTTGCCAGGTTGATTGACATTTCCTGGGCAGGCTCTAAGCACCTTGACTGATAGTTTTTATCTGCCCTGGGACTACAGACTGACCTGTGATTGGTATACATCTTGCCCAGTCATGACTACTATGCAAATGGAAGTGTCTGCTTCCTATCTGGAGGAGATTAGTCATTTCTAAGCCCTGGTGGGAGTGTCATGCCTTGAACTTGACAAGGAGTTGTTTCTGTAAGGAGTCAGACCCTTAGAGCTTTTGGAGACAGAGAGAAACAAAGAGAAGTGGAAAGGAAAAAGAAGAGAAGCAGAGGGAGAAGCAACGAACCTCCTGAAAGGGCACACTAAAACACAGGTCAAGTTTTGTTACACTGAGGACAGTGATAGGCCCAGAACGGGTCCATCGACAAAACCAGTGGCAGCAGGCTCCGGGGATGAGACATGGCCTGTTCTGTCACGACAAGCTGGGAGAGCTGCCCTACACTGGAGAAGAGAGACTTGCTTTCATGCTTTCTAACCCTGATCCTGAGCTGTAGCCTACTAATATGATCTCAAATTAGACCATATTCCTTAATAAAATGTATAATTGTATGTATGGTCTCTGTGGCCATTGCAGTGGATTACTGGACCCAGATAAGAAGAAGTAAGTGCTGTGGGAGGGATGGTTGCTGTCAAAACTGGTAAAAAGATAGAAAGTGGAAGTATGGCTGACCTTCACCTTATGGGAATCGGGTTTGTTCTGATGGTAATTCCCATTATCCACCTGTAGCTAGACAAGTTTTGATAATGACCCTATTGTTACTACTTTCAGCCATTTGAAAATAGTAACTAAACTGCTAAAGATATGAGAAAAATAGATTAAATTATAGCACAAGAGTTCTTTGTTATTCAGAAAGTCATAGCAAAATAGACTTTAGTAATCTAAAGTTATATATTAAAAAAACACTTAAACATGACATAAATTTTTATCCTTGAGACAACTGTGACCCATAACAATCCTATAGGACAGAGTAGACTGCTGTATAGGGTTTCCAAGGAGTCAGAATTGACTCGACAGAAGTGTCTTTTTTTTTTTTTTATTCTTACAAATATTCACCAGGCCCACCGTGGCAACCATAAAGGACAGTTCTACCCTTTCCTTTAGAGCTGCTAAGAGTCAGAGTCAACTCAGTGACAATGGGTTTATAATCTTACAGGAGCAGGCTGCCACACCTTTGCCCATGGAGGGTGTGATGGATTCTAACTGCTGATCTTTCAGTTACCAGCTGAGTGCTAAACCACTAACCTATCAGAGTGTCTCATAAGCAGGGATCACCAAAGTCCATTACCAGAGGTAAAATGGAATATTAAAAACATAATTATGATTTAACCAAAAAGAAAACTGAAAAGAGAATCAAATGAAAAAAGTAGCTGTATGTGTGTGTGTATATGTATATATGTGTGTGTGTGTGTGCGTGTGTGTATAACAGGTCTGACAAGTTCACAGACTCATCCTAGAAAAACTGCTACACACCTCATTGCTGAATATCACTGCAGTCACCTTCAAAGCACTCCCCTTGTGAAGCTATGCACGATGCCAGCACCTAGTCCACCCTTCAAAGCAACTTTGAAACTCTGCAATAGCCATCAGAGCTCTCATCATATTACCCTTGATGTCCTGAATGTCATCAAAATATCTTCCTTTCAATATTTCCTTTATCTTTGAGGAAAGAAGAAAGTCATTGGGGGCCAGATCAGGTAAGTAGGGAGGTATTCCAGTACAGTTATTTGTTTACTGGCTAAAAACTCCCTCACTGTGCCGTGTAAGCTGATGCACTGTCATGATGCAAGAGCCAGTAAAGAGCAGAACTGACAAAAACATTGCAAAATTTCATCCAATTGTGCGTCACAGGCATCAATAGAGTATGAAAACAATCTGAGTGGTAGTTTCACAATCTTGGGCTGACTGTGAGAAGCATAGTAGACTAAGCAAACATTGGCAGAGACATAGGAAAACCTTAGTGTAAGAAAGGTGTGTGCAAAAGTGGTCCTGAAGGAGCTCACTGCTGAACAAAAGCAAAGGAGAGTAGAAGTTTGCCAAGACCTTTTAGAGAGGCAACACAATGCTTTGGGCCATGTTATCACTGGTAATAAAATACGAATGTACCAATATGACCTCGAAACAAAGCATCCATGACCCAAAAAGTTGCATCAGTCTAAATTGAGTCCAAACAATGTTAACAACATTTTTTGATATCAGAGGGACTGTTTATTTTGAATTTGTACCAAACTGGATAAACCATTAACCAAATTTACTATTTAGAAGTGCTGAAAAGACTACGTGAAAAAGTTAGACTAAAACAACCTAAACTTTTCACCAGCAACTCATGGCTCGTGCATCACAATATATGATGCTTACGCAGCTTACACGCCCAACATATGAGGGATTTTTTAGCCAGTTAACAAATAACTGTATTGGGACACCCTCCCTACTCACCTAATCTAGCCTCCAATGACTTTTTTCTTTACGCAAAGATAAAGAAAATATTGAAAAGAAGACATCTTGATGACACTCACGACATCATGTGTAACATGAGAACAATTCTGATGGTCATTCCAGAAAAGGAGTTCCAAAACTCTGCTGGCATTGCTGCCTAGCTTCCCAAAGGAAGTACTTCCAAGGTGACCATTGTGATGTTCAGCAACACGGTATGTAGTCCTTTTTCTAGGATGAGTTCACAAACCTAATTGTCAGTCCTGGTATGCATACATATACACACACATACCAATGTATATGGATAAATATATGAATATACATTTGCTATTGCACTCTTTCTAAGACAGATTTTCCTCCTAGGAGCCCGTGGTATATTCAATATTCTTTGCCAACACCATAATTCAAAGGCATCAATTGTTCTATCTTCCTCACTCATTGTTCAGCTTTTGCATACACATGAAGCAACTGAAAATACCATGGCCTAGGTCAGGCACACTTTAGTTCTCAAAGTAACACTGTTGCTTTAGAGCACTTTAAAGAGATCTTTCATAGCAGACTTTCTCGTTGCAGTACATTGTTTGATTTCTAGACTGCTGCTTCCATGGAAGTTCAATGTGAATGCAAGTAAATTGAAATTTTTGCCAACATAAAACATTTTCTCCCTTTATCATGATGGTTGTTTTGGTTCCAGTTGTGAGAGTTTTTGCTTTCTTTATGTTAAATTATAATCCATAATGAAAGTTATAGTCTTTGCTCTTCATCAGTAAGTACTTTAAGTCCTCTTCACATTCAGCAACTGTCTTAGAAGGTGGTTTAGCCAGAGAAGCAAAATCATTAAAGTAGATAAATCTATATAAAGCAAGATTTATATCAAGCAAACTGTTTACACAATTGTAGGTGCTGGAAAAAAACAAATCTGTGGAGCAGGAAAGAGGTTTCTCCTGGTTCATGTAACTGCATGGGTTGCAAACTCAAGACTGCCAGGCTGGAAAGCAGAGGTCTTGCTCACTGCTTGTGAGAGTTATGAATCTCGCGATCAGCAGGTAAGGTACTAGGCCAAACCCCAAGAACCAGAAGTCAGAAAAACAAGAGGCACCTGTGGGATCAAGAAGCAGCCAAAACCCCTGGCAAGGTGACCAGGAAGGAGGAAAGGAGAGAGGCTGAGGGGATGATGATCTGCCACGTGCACCATCCCAACTGGCACCGCTCAGCAGATCCCACCGTGGTAGTGACCATGTGTTACATTTCAACAGGGAAATGATCTTATACAACCAGCAAAACACTGAAAATTATGGCCAGCCAAATTGACAAACTTAACCATCACAGCCAGCAAAGTTGTGTCATTTGCATGTCACAGGTTGTTAATTGGTCTTCCTCCAATCTTGATGTCTTATTCTTCTTCACATAGACCAGCTTCTTGAATTAGTTCCTCCACATATAGATTGAGTAAATATGGTGAAATAATATGGCGTTAACATACACCTTTCCTGATTTTAATCCATGCAATATCCTCTTGATCTATTTGAATGACTGCCTCTTGGTCTGTGTACAGGTTCTACATGAACACGGTTAAGTGTTCTAGAATTCTCATTCTTTACAGTGTTATGCATAATTTGTTATAGACAAATAGTTGAATTACCTTACATAGACACACACACACACACACTAGGCCCTGGTGGCACAGTGGTTAAAAAGCTTGGCTGTTAAACAAAAAAGATTGGCTCCTTGGATACTTTATGGAGGAGTTATATTCTGTCCTATAAGGTTGTTATGAGCTGGTGTTGAGTTTAAGTCTACAGCCCTTCTTTTCTTACACACACATACACACACACACACCACACACATATCTATATCCATTTCCTTTTGGTGGTATAGTGGGTTATGTGCTACCACTGCTAACCACAAGGTCAGCAGCTCAAATCCACCAGGCGCTCCTTGAATATTCTGGAGTCAGTTCTACCCTGGCCCCTAGGGTCACCATGAGTTGGATCCGACTCGATGGCACTTGGCTGGCTTGGCTTATTCTAATATGGAATATAGATGTTGATATACACTTTTAGAGTACCCAGGAGTCCTGTGGAAACTAGGTAGCAGTATCATTTCCTAACTAAATGAAGAAAAGTATCTGCACTGATTTGTAGTCAAGTTTATTCTGATGTATGGTGATCTCAGGTGTAACAGAACAAAGTGTTACTCAGAACTTTGCAATCTTCATGATCATAGTTTCTTCTGTTCAGTGTGATCACTCTGTTAGTTCATCTAATTCAGGGTTCCCTCATTTTTGCTGACCATCTAATTTTCCATCCATCATATCTTTTTCTAACAATACCGGTTTAATCGTAATAATGTATGTGATGATGAAGGGAATATCTGTTACCTAGCAATTTCATTTCCAGGCATGCACTCAACATAAATGTATACATATTTGCGTGAAAGCACAAAATTATTTAGGCCAAGCCAAGCCAAGTGCCTCCATGAAAATTATTCATAGTAGCATTATTTATATTAATTGAAACCATGGGGAAAAACATGTACTGATTGGAATACTATACATATTTAAAATGAAAATAAAATTATCCTGCTCATGTAAAATAAAATTGTGTGACTATCACATATGACATACCAGACACAAAATAATGCATACTGTATACTTCCTTTTATATATAGCATTCAAAAACAGCTATGTTGTTAGAGGTATGTATACTGGCTCCTTGGAGTGTGAAGGGTCGTTAATATGGAGCAGCAGGGAAGCTTAAGATGTTGACACTATTCTATTTTTGTACTTCAGTATCACTGATGTGTTCACTTTTTGATAAATATTATACAAAATGATCTGTATATTTTTCCATAAAAGTTTTAGATAGCAATTAAAGTTATTTTAAAATTCTGAAACTCATTTAAATAACCTAGCCACACAGTTAGTCAAAAGGAGATATTTTCTGTCTTCTACCCCGTCTGTAGTAATAAGAGTTACAGCAGCGCCAAGATCACATAAGTAAGTGGGTTCAACTCATACAACACATGGGTGCCGTTCTTCAGAATATCTTGTAAGACTAGCAGTGCCCATGCTGCTAAAGCATTATTTTCAAACTGGTGAATCAGTCTTGCCAGCCAAGTGCTGTTGAGTCAGTCTTAGGAACATTATAAAAATTACAGAAATTTGTAGATCCTAATAATATGCCATTTTAGACAATGTGTGTTTTCCAATAGAAAATAACAATGCAGAGCCTTTCCTTTTAAACATGAGAACATATTCTTGACTTACATGAATATGTAATAATTAATACTTTCAGAATTCAATGGAGCAAAATATTCTGATGTTCTTCCTTCTCATATCCCCACTGTCAGTACTGAATCAAGAATGTATTTTTTGAATATTCAGTCACTTTAAAACTTTGTTTCTTTGACTTGAATGTTCCATTCAGCTGTGTAAATTAATTGGTCATGTAACTGAATACAGACAATTGCAATTATAACTCCTCTAGCTCTATTATAGAGTCTTAACACGCTCAGATCAGCTTAGTCTGTTTAAACTCATTTTATCTCATATTCAGTCTAATTTTTCAACTCTGGATTTTTCCATAGCTTCAACTGACATTTAAGCTAAAATTACAAGACACTGTAGCATTTTCTGAAATCCAAAACCACATCCCTCTGTTTCCTTCATCTCTTTCATATATTATGTTAAAGAATATATTAATATAAGTTCTGGTTCACTCAGTTATGCTAGTCTATGTGATAACTGAGAGAAAATCTGTAAGCTTAGTCGGTGTTTGTTAAGAATTTGTCAATGAGTTTAATATTCATTCTTCAGTTCTGAATACTTTCAAAACTGTGAAAGAATACTGTCATATTTTTCAAGTTTTATGTCTTTTGGCTCAGTTTTACTTTTTACTTTGGTGTGTCACTGCTACTGCATATTAAAAGTGAGCTTACTTAAAAAAAATCCTAAAATGAATTATTCTGCTTGAACAGGCCAAGCTGTTCTAAACAGCCTACTGCTGACAGTGCTTAACTAAAGTCAACAAAGAGAAGATAAGGCTTACTATTATTGTTTGTTGAAATATTAATAACAATTCCAACTGTAAAAATGATAAATACTTTAATAAAGATAGCTTGTTCCTCACCAAAGTTTGCAGTGTACTTTATTCTGTCCATGCAGGAATATTCCCAGCAGACAGATTTAGTCTCACAAAAGATACGAGTTACTAAAATGTGGGTATCTTACAATGTTCTCAAAGCTTTTAAAATAAGCAGCCAAAGTGTGTTAGCTACATTTAACACCCTGTAATATGTTACATACCTTTTTATAATTAGGTTTTTACATTTTAAAAAAAGAAAAAAAAGAATTTTACTTAAGGTATTCATTAAGATGTTCATCTAAGTGAAGTAATATCAATTAGATGATTATTTGGGCACCTATTGTGTAGATTTTTGTTTGTTTGCTAATCTGTTTCTGTGTGTTGTTTGTCTGCTACTTTTTTTTGCATCTGTGTGTGCATGTGTGTGTTTAATACACTCACACAAGCTATATAGAATCAGGCAGCTGCGTAAATTACAAAGTGATACAGTTCAATCGCCAAACTGAACTTAAGTGTTAGAGCCATTAGGTGATAATTTGTTGGCAAGGAGTCTCTGTGCCATGTGCTGTGTGTATGCCGGTAATAAAAGCATTATATAGGGCTAATGCCACTTCAGCTTCATGAGTGTTTTATGTGACATGGCACATCAAATCTGCCAAGCACAGGACCATCTGGAAAGAGAGTATCAGTCAGGAACTTGATTTTATTTGAAAGAAAATAATGTAGGTAATATTGTGAGTAATTAAAGGTCAAAAATGAACCCCACACATGTCATGCATATGTATATGTGTGTATGTAATCTGATTTGACGGCACTTGGCTGGCTTGGCATAGCTTTTAGTAATAAAAATGACTAAAATGTATATGGAAGCAAAGTTTCCTTTGGAAAATCATTGAAGTCAGTTTTTAAGTCCTAGTAAATTTGTGTAAGGAGAAATTAATGTTATCAGTATAATGATGTATTTTGTAAAACCATAGACTTAGTTCACTTCAAGCCAAGTTAAATTCCAGATGGACTAAGAGAAAACTTAGAAAAAACGAAAACTTATGAGGCATACATCATCCTTATGATAAAACACTTTTCTAAAATTCATGTTTGTATATCACCAATCCTTTTCATGTTACTTTTCAACTAATACAAACAATATTACAATAAACATTCATTTAAAATATATCAGAACATTTAAATTACTTTTTTATGGTTATTTATTTACATAACAATGAACTTGGCATGTATCACGTACCAAGCATTGTGTTAGGTACTAAAGGTTTAATGGCAAACGAAATAAAGCAAGCTGGAAAACATCAGAACTTGAAAACTGAGAATGATCTGAGCTAACGTAGCCAAAAAGAACTTTGTGTAAGAGACATCTGGAGACATAGAAATCAGGAAGATTGCATTAAAAGACTTTGCTTTTACCTTTTTGTTTTTGATAGGTGTTGTGTAGTCTGTTCCAACTCATAGTGAACCCATGTACAACAAAGCAAAACCCTGTGGTGCCTGTGCCATCACTGAGTCTTTGTTAGGCTTAAGCCTATCCTCTTAACAGCTGCATCAATCCATCTTAAGAGTCTTCTTCCCTGTTGTTGCCCCTCCAATATAGCAAGCATGGTGTTCTTCTCCAGGGACTGGTTCCACCTCAAAATATGTCCAAAGGAAGTGAGAACAGTGTAAGCATCCTCATTTCTACAGAATTTTCTGGCAATATTTCTTCCAAGACAAATTTGTTTATCTTCTAACTCAGACCCATAGTGGTTGAGTTGATTCTGACCTATAGTGACTGTAGGACATAGTAGAACTGCCTTGTATGGTTCCCAAGGAGCAGTTTGAGAATTTGAACTACTGACATTTTTGATACAGGTTGATCTCTTAACCATTGCACCACCATGGCTACTAACAGTTCTTCTAAAAGTCCATGGTATATTCAATATGCTTCACCAATACCATAATTCAAAGACACTAGCTCCTCTTAGGTCTTGATTATTCATTATACAGTTTCCCATACATATGAGGGGACTGAAAATACCATGGCTTGCCTTAAGCTCACCTTGTTCCTATAAGGGACATATTTGCTTTTTAACACTTTAAAGAGTTCTATTACAGCAGATTTATCCAATAAAATGATTTGTTTGATTTCCTGACTGCTGCTTCCATAGGCATTGATTACAAATTCAAATAAAACAAAGTCTTCAGAACTTCAATATTTTCTCCATTTATCATGGTATTGCTTAGTGGTTATTTGTGAGGATTTCTGTCTTCCTTACGTTGAGTTTGGGAACGCTGGTGGCACAGTAGTTATAGCTGCTAACTAAAAGGTCAGCAGTTCAAATTGACCAGGCACTCTTTGGAAACGTTATGGGGCAGTTCCGCTCTGTCCTTTTGGGTCACTAGGACTCAAAATCGACTTTATGATACTGGGTTTGGTTGGATTTATGTTGGGCTGTAATCCACTATGAAGGCTGTAGTCTTTGATTTTCATTAGTAAGTGCTTCAAGTCCTCTTTGCTAACAGCAAGCACATTTGAATCATATACATAACACAGGTTGTTAATGAGTCTTCTTCAAATCCTGATGCTTCATTCTTCTTCAAATAGTCCAACTTGTTGGGTTATTTGCTAAGCATACAGATACAATAAGCATGGTAAAAGGCTTACAGCTCTAACACACATCCTTTTCCTGACTTTAAAACACCTAGTATCCCCTTGTTATGTTTGAAATACTACCTCTTTGTCTATGTATAGTTCCATGTGAGTACAGTTAAGCATTCTGGGATTCTCATTCTTTGCAATGTTACCTGTAATTTGTTGTGATCCACAGAGATGAACGCCATGCATAGTCAATAAAATGCAGGTACACGTCTCCGTGTTAGTCTCTGCTTTTGCTTAAAATCCATCTAAGATATCCCTTGTTTCACGTACTCTGATGAATCTAGCTTGAATTTCTGGCAGTTCCATGTTGATGTACTGCCACAAGCAGTTTTGAAAGTTCTTCAGCAAAATTATACTTGCGTGTGGTATCAGTGATATTGTCCCATGATTCTACATGCAATTCAATCGTCTTTCTCTGGAGCAGACGTAAGTATGGGTCTCTTCTGCTCAATTAGCCACGTGGCTATCCTCCAAATTCTGTGACATGGATGAGCAAGCACTTCCAGCACTGCATGCTTTGTTGAAACATCTCAACTGGCATTTGATAAATTATTGGAGTCTTGTTTCTTGCCGATGTCTTCAGTGCAGCTTCGCCCTTTAGTACCCTTCGTTCTTGATCATCAGTTACCTCCCCAAATGGCTCAACATTGACAAGCTCTTTTTTTTTCTTCTTTTGCTGCTTCTTGTATCTTTCAATATTTTACTCACAAAAGCCTTTAAAACTGTAACTTTAGGACTGAATTTTTCATCAGTTCTTTCAGCTTGAGCAATACCAAATGTGTTCTTCCCTTTTGATCTTCTAACACCAAGTGTCTGCATAGTTCTTTATAAGAGTTTATTTGTCTTCTTGAGCCACCCTTTGAAATCTTCTTTTCAGCTCTTTTGCTACACCACTCTTTCATTTGCTTTATCTGTTCCATGTTCCAGAGCAAGTTTCAGTCTCTTCTGACATCTATTTTTATCCTTCTTTCTTTCCCATTTTTTAAATGACATTTTTTTTGGTGTGTGTGATGTCCTCTTACAACTCCTCTAGGGCTTTGTCATTAGTTTTCAGTGTGTTAAATCTGACCCTGAAGTCATCTCTAAATTCAGGTAGGATATTCTCAAGTTTGTACTTTGGCTCTGGTGAATATATTATATATTTTTTTAGCTTCAACTTGGACCTGAATGTGAACATGTGATAGTCTGCTCCATAATCAGCTCCTGGCACTTGTTCTGACATTATCTAAACTAAATATCGTCAGTCAAAACAAGGCTAGGTGTCTATCGTGGCTCAGACCCTCAATTGCTCATACGCAAGTTCAAATTGAAACTGAAGGAAATTAGAGCAAGTCGACAAGAGTCAAGAGTATATCTCACCTGAATTTAAAGATCATATCAAGAATAGATTTGGCAGTTTGAACACCGATTACTGAAGACCAGATGAGCTGTGGAATGACATCAAAGGCATCACACATGAAAAAAGAAAGAGGTCATTAAAAAGACAGGAAAGAAAGGAAAAAAACAAATTTGATGTCAGACTAAACTCTGAAATTTCCTCTTGAATGCTGAGTAGCTAAACCAAAAGGAAGAAATGATAAAGTGAAAGAACTCAAGATTTCAAAGGATGGCTTAAGAAGACAATTAGAATGACATGTGCAAAGAACTGGAGGTAGAAAACCAAAAGGAAAGAACACACTCAGCATTTCTCAAGCTAAAAGAACTGAAGACAAATTTGAAGCCTCAAGTTACAGTAGTGAGGGATTCTACAGAGGAAATATTAAGCAACTCAGGAAGCACCAACAGAAGGTGGAAGGAATATATTCAGTCATTATACCAAAACTAATCGGTCGATGTTCAACCGTTTCAAAAGGTAGCATATGATTGGAAACTGATGGTACTTAAGAAAGAAGTTAAAGGTACATTAAAGGCATTATTAAAAAACAAGTCTCCAGGAGTTGGTGAAATATCAGTTGAGATGTTTCAACAAATGGATGCCACCCTGGAAGTACTCACTCATCTATGCCAAGAAATTTAAAGGACAGCTCCCTGGCCAACTAGCTGGAAGAGATTCATATTTATACCTACTCCCCCCAAAAGGTGATCCAACCAAATGGGGAAAATACCAAACAATATCATCAAAATCACAACCAAGTAAAATTTTGGTGCAGCTCTTTTACAAGTGGCTACAGAAGTATATTGAAAGGGAACAGCCAGAAATTCCCAAACCACATTCAGAAGAGGACTTGTAACCAGGGATATCATTGCTGATGTCAAATGGATCTTGGCTGAAAACAGAAGATACCAAAAAGATGTTTGTTTGTATTTTATTGATTAAGTAAAGGCATTCAATGATATGGATCATAACAAATTATGGATAACATTGCAGAGAACAGCAATTTCAAAACACTTAACTATTCTGGTGAAGAAGCTGAACAAGGATCAAGAGACAGTTGTAACAGAACAAAAACACACTGGATGGTTTAAAGTTAGCAAAGGTGTGAGTCAGGGTCATGTCCTTTCACTGTATGTGTTCAGTCTGCATACTGAGCAAATAATCCGAGACACTAGATTATATGAAGAATGGGGCACCAGCATTGGTGGAAGACTCATTTACAGCCTGCATTATACAGATGACACAATCTTGCTTGCTGAAAGCGGAGAGAGCTTGCAACACTTATTGATGAAGATCAAAGACCACAGCCTTCACTATGGATTGCACCTCAACTTGAAGGAAACAAAAATCTGCCCCTGTCCAGAAAATACTACCAAAGTCAGTTCTTTGGACAAAAACGGACTGGACTTGGAGATACAACGTGACCACATGGTGCGTGTACTTCATGGTTCTGTGCAATTATAGGATGCTGTCCTAATGGTCCTTTTCTAGATGGGAGAGAACAGAGTTGAAAGTAGGGGATAGGAGATTGTTGGGAGGATATGACAAGTATAGAATGAAAAGGAGGAGTGTGATGTCACTGGGCAAGGGGAGCAGAAGGAGCTGCAGATAGGCTGCATGGAAAATTGATTTCAATTGTATGCTTTCACTTAATCACACACACACACACAAATCCTCACAACTGGATCGCTAAGCAACATCACGATAAACAGAGAAAAGAATGAGGTTGTGGGGATTTCATTTTACTTGGATCCACAATCAACACCCTTGGAAGCAGCAGTCAAGAAATCAAAAAGATGCATTTCATTAGGCAAATCTGCTGCAAAAGACCTCTTTAGAGTTCCGCAAAGCAAAGACATCATCTTGAAGACTAAGGTGTGCTTGATCCAAGCCACAACAACTGAAATCATATCATACGCATGCAAAAGCTTGACAATGACAAGGAAGACAGAAGAAGAATTGATGCCTCTGAATCGTGCAGTTGGAGAAAAATAGTGAGTTTACCATGGACTGCCAAAAGAACCAACAGATCTGTCTTGGAAGAAGTACAACCAGAGTGCTCCTTAGAATCAGGATAGAGAAACTGCATCTTACGTGTCTTAGACATGCTGTTAGGAGAGATTAGTCCCTGGGGAAGGACATCATACTTTCTAAAGGGTCAGCAAAAAGAAAAAAAAAGAAAGAAAGACACTCAAGGAGACGGCATGCGCAGTGGCTATCACAACGTGCTCACAGATCAAATGATTGTGGGCATGGTTTCATTCTTTGGTACATGGGGTCCCTACAAGTTGAAACTGATATAAAAACACCTAACAACAACAGTAATAACAGTCTGAAGCTTTACTGAAGCCTGTCTATCGTGGGTGATCCTTCTAGTATTTGAAATACTGGTGGTGTAGCTTCCAGAATCATGGCAACATACCATGATGTTAGTGTGACAAACTAATAGGTGGTGAAAATGTAAACATTTATGCATATAAACATGTTTATTTAGACAAATAACGTCCTATTATATCATATTGCATGGTAACATACATAACAGACTTTACTCTAAGTTAGTACCTAGAGCTCTAATTTATTCTTTTTCTAAAAAAAAAAAAAATTCATAGTAATTCAAACTATAGATTCAACACAACTTATTCAGCTATTTCTCTAGGATGAAAAAAATAGCTAATTTTAATATTTTCTACTCCTTAACAACGTCACGGAAACCCTGGTGGCCTAGTGATTAAGTGCTATGTCTGCTACTGCTAACCAACAGGTCAATAGTTCAAAGCCTCCAGGCACTCCTTAGAAATTCTACGGGGCAGTCCTATTCTGAATTAACGTAGTAGTAGTGGCCTAACAATGCCACAGTTAATATTGCTGCAACTATATTTAGTTATTGCCTGATAATTATTTTCCATTTGTGTAATTTAAGTGGCAAATTTCTTTTGCACAGAAGACAGGATCTTAACTGTGCTCTCTTTTTAAAATAATTCCCTATGTAACCTTGGTGAGGCGAGCCCTTTCATGATCTCTTGTTCTCAGTGATTATCCAGAGCTGACTTTGATAGAGTAGGCCTTGCTATAACATGATATTTGATTTGAGACATATGTAGGTTTAGGTTTGTGATGATCTTGTTGAATTTTAGGCAGATGCAACAAAAACGTGAGTTCTGCACTGGAAAGTGGTGAGGCTGATATGTCCAGAGAGACAGAGACAATACAGAGAGAGTGGAGCCCTAAAGAGACAGGGGAGGTAAATATGGCCCTTAGCTTTAAATATGGCCTTTGGATTTAACATAACATAATGGAATCCTTGCTGTACAGTGCATCTATGATTTCTAAAGGATACTCTTGCATTAGTGTTTCTAATAAATACTGATTTTTTTCTCAAGAGAATCAAGAAGTCTATGTATCATACAAAAACCACTAACGATTACTGTATTTTTATGAAAATAATTGGCACTTTTTAAGTTTATTTGCCAGTCATGTCCTCCTCCCATGAGGTACTTTCAGTTGTGGACTGTGCTAATTCTTTACAGCAACAGATATTGAAAAAAGGCATATCTGGCACTTCTGAAAATATCTGGGTGGGCAAGGAGTTGGCAAACAAACAGGTGTGCATTGTTTGTGTAAAAGTACAGTAGTCATGGAATGCTTTTGAACACAACCATTTTAGTCCTTTTTCTTTTTTAAGAGATGATTCAATGTTAACATTTTGTAATGTACAACTGAACCATTTTTCAGAATATTTAAAGCATAATTTTCTGTGAGGTAATGAAATGCTGACAACTCTGTTTGTGATTTTTTTTTTATTCTTGCTATCAGTGGAGTCAAATTGTTACTATTTAAGTGCCCCTGCTTCATCCATCTTCAATCTTGGGCACCACAAGAGATCATTAAAAGAATTTCCTGACTTAAAGGGTTGGTAATCATTAGCAGAGACTCTTTGAAAATAAGGAGCACTCTCAGACTTCATAAATTCTGAGATACCACATTAGTGTTGCTATTTTGGGGAATCTTCTTCGTACTAGAAGTATAACTTAGCTAGCTTATTCTTTCAGGCTCAGTTTTAAAATAAGCCATCATGTGAGCTACACTGGTCCTTCAGAAAAACAAACCGATTGTCATACAGTCAATTCTGACTGATATCTACCCTTATAGGATACAGGAGAACTTCTTCACAGAGTTTCTAAGGGGCACCTGGTAGATTTGAATTGCTGACCTTTTGGTTGGTTAGCAGATTTAGCACTTACCTACTACACCCACAGGGCTTACATTGGTCCATAGAGATGGGATAAAATCTGCAGTATTTTGATGATGAGCAAAACAAAGACCAGGTAGATTATACAACCTGGGCAAAGCTGTTCAGCACATTATTGATAAAATGTGGATCTCTTGGTTCTCCGGGAATGCCCTTTCACGATTTTGTTGAAAGACAAGACTTTTAAGTTGTTACTATATTTTTGACTCAAAGCATAGTGGGAATGTTGCAAAGAGGGCTACCAATGCCTTGCTGAAATAGGCTACAAAAATACGTATTTTCAGCTTTTCCCCAACAATCTGATCTATAACTAGAGTTCTTTTTCGAGACCTGCCCAGTATGTCAGCATCTAACAGTACACCTTGTCTTTCCTTCCTTTGATTTTCCTACTACCCAGGTTTATGTTAATAAAATCTTTTCATCTTACATTAGTTTGGCACTAACTATAAATCTCTTGTACCGATAGAATAGAATAGAATTCATTAATTTTAAAATGAATTAGAGTCATTTTAGTCACTCATGCCTGGAAATAATTCATAATTGTCATGGATTTGGTATAAAACTGATGATCTCTTATCAAGAAAGTGCTCTATGAGTTGTAATACTTAAATTTCAAATAATTTCAACCATGCCATTTAATATATTGATACTAATTCATTAATGCATGAAATGTTAAATTGATATTATCGCCCCAAACTTCACAAGTATTCATCAGTATAGGTAGTTGTAATTTAAAATATGTCTGCTTTTAGGGAAAAAAAAAATACTGTATTTCACAGAAAGTAGAATTTATCATATTAGTGTGTGGCATTATTTCAGCAAGCCCATTTCCATCCTGTTCTTAGCTCTGTAACTTTGGAAGATTCATTATTTTGGTGATGATTAGGTAGAAATGTTAAGGAGGTATATTAGCTTCTGTAAGATATGAGTCTTACAGCAAATTAGAGCTGACTAAAAGAATATCACTTCAGATTCCCAAGTCATTCAGGAAAGAAAAGTCATACAATTATTAGGTAATAAAATGTCTTTTTTCCATATGTTTAATTTTATAGGTTATCTATGATCTGGATATATATACATATATATATATTTACTCATGGATGTACAGGGAAATGCTTCATAGCACAGCAATTTTGGAAATATAAAAATAGTGTGTTGAATTATAAGCTTCAGAAATGCGAGCAGAACAACACTGTGACTTTCCCATAAGAAGTTGTATTTGAATATAGAATGCAAACATGTTTTCTGTGTTAAAGTGTGTGTTGTTGGAATGTGTAGCACTATACTGAAATCAACCTTCTCCCAATAAAAATTAAGCTATAGAGTTAAAGCTTTCCTATGGAAAAGAGTATAGTCAACTGATGTTAAGAGTATATTAGACACATAAAATAATTCTCTCATATACCATAAAAGGCTTGCTTCATATCTCGGAATAACGCTTAGCATTTTAATGAATTTTTTTAAGAATCTTTTAGTTTAAAATTAACAAGTTGGCCTATTTAGTTTTTAAATATCATGAAATTTTAAGCTATCATTTTACTACTTAGTGTAAAGAAGACTTATTATTCAAAGTTTAGAGTCCTTCAAAAAATAACAGAGATAGAGTAAAAATTAAATAATGATGGGGAAATTAATATATAATAATGTACATGGAAAAGCAATTTATAGTAAGTTTTCCTTATTAGCTTCAAGTATTAAAACTTTTTAAAATGTCAATGTTTATATTTCATGCTATTTTCAAATGGCAGGATAGCGTGTGTAACAATATAGTATAGGATATATATGTGAAACACATACACACAGATAGACATGTATAAATGAATATGGTAGAGGACCAGGCAATGTTTCATTCTATTATATGTTAGGTTGCCATGAATTGAAGCTGACTTAATGGAAACTAATGACAAAACTTGCTGCTGTTGTACAGATTGCTTTGCAAAGGAAGACTGACAATAACCAAAGAGGTGCAGAAGTCGTGGTTGGGGGAATCATCTACCGGTCGGATCTAACTTTCCTGCCAATATGGCTTCTGTCAGTAAAGGCCAGTTCCATAAACTGGGGTGTAAGTACAAACTCTCTACTATTTTTGTTGTTAATTTCCTTGAGTAGATTCTCACAGTGACTACATGTATTACAGATTAGAATTTCTCCACAAGATTTTCAGAGGTGTAGCAAGTGGGGAGAAGACAAGGTCACTGCCTCCAGTTGGAAGTCCAAGAGGACACCAGAGGAGCCCAGCAGGTGAAATACTCCCCCTGCCCTTCCCTAGTCAATGAGGCTGGCCTGAGAAATCCCCAGTTGTGGAATCACCCTCTCCCCTGGTGGGAAAGTAAGGGGAAAAAAAATTAAAAGTGCCCTGGAGTCTATTCCAGCTCTCCGCGACTCTATAGGGCTGCGTAGAACTGCTCCATAGAGTTTCCAAAGCACACCTGGAGGAGTTCAAACTGTCGACCTTTTAGTTAGCACGTATAGCACTTAACCACTCTGCCCCAGGGCTTCTAGCCCAGCGGGAGAAGGATGTAAACTTAGAGATTGTCCCAAGTGCTGACTCTCCGTGCGCCTCTGAAGGTTTTATTGGCTGTAATCTTCATAGAAGCAGATCACCAGCCTTTTTTCTGTGGTGTTGCTTGTGCGTTCCAATTACTAGCTGTCGAGTTAGTAGCCAAGAATAAACCATTTGCACCACCCAGAGAACTTTATACAGCCTTAAGTCAGAGTAAAATGGCTTTTTTTTTCATCCTAGAGCAATGGGAATCTTTAAAGAGTACTAAAAGAAGGAATGACATACTCTGACATACTCTTTAAAAGTGCTGTTTGAATGTTGCATGGAAAATATGATGGGTGAGAATGAATACATGGAACACACTCTGGTACAATGTCAGGATTCTTGTCAAGTGATACCAAATAAATCGGTATGTGTTAAAATGGGAGGAAAGTGGATGACGTATTGATATATTTTGGAGATCATTTTGCCAAGACATGCAGATTAGTTTAATTTGGGAATTGAGGGGATGCTGAATTAAATAAAACTTGGGAAATTTTATTTTTTATTTTAATCAAGAATTCATTTTGGCCATGGTTAGTGTTAGACAGATTACCCAAGTAGTGGAAATATCAAGCAGGCAGTTGGTTATTTGGGAGCAGACTGTATGGGGACATAAGTACCTGAGATATCAGTTGTTAGTGAAAAGGCTAATCAAACTTTGTGACTGACAGACCTTCATTCTGCTTTGACCAGAACAACCAGACACTAAACTTTGCCAGTTTCTGTCACTACAACTTTTTATTTCTTTATTATTATTATTATTTTGCTACATTGGAGGTCATTTTCCTAATAACAAATAAACATTTCCTGCCTTGACTTTCCTATTATTATATTTGATACAGTTCATTAACTGTCAAGACATTTCCCACCATCTCCTGCCAGCAGTTCCTAGCACTAGCCTTCAATAAGAATTATGCCTGAAAATTCATAACAGGCAAATAAACAACATCAAAATAAATAGAGAAGAAATTAAAGTTGTCAGTGGCTTTATTCTACTTGAATCAATCAACTTTCATGCAAATAGCAGTCAAGAAATTAAATGATGTTTTGCTTTGGACAAATCTACTGGAAAAGAGTTCCTTAAATTTTTAAAAAGTAAAGTTACCACTTTGATGGCAAAAGTGTACTTGACTCAAGTCACAGTATGTTCAGTCACCTCACATGCATGTGAAAACCGTGAACGAAAAGGAAAGACAAAAGAATTTTGGTGTTGGTGAAGAATACTGAATAGAACATGGACTGTCAGAAGAGTGAAGAAAACTGTGTCAGAAGAAATACAACCAGAATGCTCTGTCAAGGTCAGAATCGCAAGACTTCATCTTGCTTACTATGTACACATCGCCAGAGAAGATCGATTGCTAGAGAGAGAGCTGGAATAGACTCGATGGCACTTTTAATTTTTTTCCCCCTTACTTTCCCACCAGGGGAGAGGGTGATTCCACAACTGGGGATTTCTCAGGCCAGCCTCATTGACCAGGGAAGGGCAGGGGGAGTATTTCACCTGCTGGGCTCCTCTGGTGTCCTCTTGGACTTCCAACTGGAGGCAGTGACCTTGTCTTCTCCCCACTTGCTACACCTCTGAAAATCTTGTGGAGAAATTCTAATCTGTAATACATGTAGTCACTGTGAGAATCTACTTAAGGAAATTAACAACAAAAATAGCAACCCCTAGGACTGGAGAATATTTTGTTCAATTATCCACATGATTGCCCTGTGTCGGAGCTGACTCTAAGACACCTCACAACAACAACTTTCTCTTTCCACAGATCCTCTTCCAGAGTCTCTGCACAGAAAAGCTTTGCTTGGCCATCCATTTCCTGAGACTCTCTGGCTTAGGCGTCTTGTGTCACCTACCTGTTGTAAAAGCCTTCCTTACTCTCTCAGCAATAATGCTTTTTCTTAGTGCTGTCTAGACTTGCATTTTTTTCCTTGACAATAGTGACTGGAATATAGCTAGTATGCTAGTATTTAAAAGTATAACACTTGATGAGATCACCTAGAAATACAGTAGATAGAGAAGAAAAGATTTTTTTTTTTTTGGAATTTAAACAGGTAATTTAAGTAGAAATACTTGTTGGCAGTTTAAAATTTGAAACACAAATAAAAAAAACTCTAAGAAGTAATATATATCAAAGGTGATTAACAATGCCTGGACAGATTGTTGGATAATATCTAGATTAGAGTTACGGGAGTCCAAGTACTGTGTAGATAAAATAGTCATGAGTGTCAAATTCTCCTGAGATGAGAACAAGAAAATGATCAGAAAGGGACTATTCAATGTTAACTACGATAGTTACCATGTAGGTCTTTGATGATGCATATACAAGTAGGCAACTTAGAAGATGGGGGAGGAACAGACAAAGTTCAACTGTAATGAGTTGGGGAGAGTAGAGATTCTATGTATAGACAATGTCTTAAGAAGTTTCCTGTGAAGGGGAACAGAGAAATAAGTGACAGGGAAGGTCAGGTCAGTTGTTCTTTTTATAACTAATATAAACTGTTAGAGCACATTTGCTTGTGAAAATAATCTAGTTGAAGAGAAGAAATTAATGTTTCGGAAGAAAGAGGGACAATATCAGAAGCCATGCACTTGACAAGAGACAATGAAGTTCAGAATATAAATGTAAGCTTAAACTTTCAGTTATGAAGCCAGTTTGTGTTACATGATTAAGGCAGTAGTCTTTGAAGTATTACTTTAAAGGTCAAATATTATCCTTAGTGTTTTGTTTTGTTTTAATTGACACTTAAAATGACATTTAAAATTAATGGATAGATGGATAGGTGAATAAGTAATACACTTATCTTTAAACTACTAAATGTTATTTTTGCAACTAATTGTCAGGACCAATCTTTGGCATTTCTTGAAACACAGCCTGCACATTACTGACAGCCAAGATCTGGAATTACACAGACCAAAAAAGCCTAGATGCCTCCAAGAGTTCTCAGTAGCAGAACATAACGGCAAGTATGCTGGTAATTTCGATAGAGCAAGTACCATATGTTACTGTTACTATTAGAAGTCACCTGAATGAAGATCTTCCAAGTTGTCCTACATGTTAATGGTAACAGCCACCAACTACCATGAAGATGATGAATGTCTTGTATTTTTGCAACTGCAATCATTTTAATTTCTTCATAACATGTGGAGAGTAATGAGAGTGTCAGAAGGTACAATTAGAGAGGATGGAAATTACCAATTTATGGTGAGTCCCATAAATGGTGCTCTCAAGTTATCCAAGGAGAGTGTCTAGACTGAGAAGGTCATGCAAAAGTCCTGGAAATACTGCTAGAGATGGATCAAAGTGCAGAAGCATGAAGTGTTGTCTTAGCCTAGAAACTTCGTAATTTTGTTGATACTACTCAGTGCACAATGTTGCAAAAAGAGATGAACCGACTGCCTGACTTCCCTGAGGTATCGGGAGAGTAAGTGAAAGAAAAGGAGGCCAGGTAGCCCTGAGCTGGGAGGTATTTAATGATAAGCCAGTGGGGTAAATCATCAACAAAACATAAGGGCTAGGAGCCAGGACTTTCTGTTTGCTGGTTCTTTTTTTCCCTATTCAAGGAATCATATTTCCCACTGTAACGCATTGCTTAAGGCTTCACAGAACCATTATCATCAATAAACTAATGAGTTAGAAAGGAACAGAAACATAACAATATTATTTATACTTTTGGTGAATGAGAATAGATTTTGAAACAGATGTTTTGCATTAAGGCACATTGTAAAAGAACGATCTAACATAACCTTTAAGATCTTACTGAGAAAACAACTGCACTTTATTTATCAACTAAACAAAGTATAGGTAGTAGTTTAACACCTGCCAATGAATTTACAGCCAAGGAGCCACATCCTATCCTCTAAACACTACTAAGCCAACTCATTCTAAATATATTCATTTAGACAAGGTAACTTTCATTGTACATCCTAAAGAGGACTGGCGTTTGGAGGCCTGAGAGAAACAAATAACCTGCTAATGTGAATGCCCAAGCACAATTGCTGGGTAAAGGCAAGGCAAGCTAGATTAGAATTCAAAAGTTTCACATGATGATAGAAACGGTTGTGCAGTCCTCAGTGATCTATAAAATCAAATGCAACAATAGATCAAGCAGAATCAAAGTTGCCTGAGAAACCTCAGCACAAGTAACAAGTCATTACAAACCCTATTACAAATCCTATTGAAAATCCCTTTGGCCCCATGACTAGGGCTAAGCCCAGATTGAAAATTTAAAAATAATTGACTCTGAGGGAGATGGGTGATCAGCTGTGCAGCAACTTTTATACAAAACTACTGCTGAGATGAGTATATTTTATATGGGAACATTGGAATGGAACTGTTCTTTAGAAGATAGAGGGTATACTTTTTTGTTAACACAAAATTAGGAATTATATAATTTATATCTCAAATTAGAGTAGGAAATGTTGAATATCAAACATAGTAAGCTTTCAAGATTCCACATCCACTGTGTAGTCCTTTCATAATAAATGAAAAAACTAAATAGCAAAATTCTGATAAACCATGTATGTAAACACACTGCACACATTTTAACTTACTCCATTCCAAATACATTTACACTGTGCATGTAGAACTTAATTATATGTGAATTTTATGATCTTTAAGATTGTCATTTAGTGATGCATCTTCTTGTTTTGCTTAATCATAATAACTTCTTTCTCTTTTATGTATTTATCTATTTTTAGATAGAAGATTCTTTAAAGAAAACCAAAACCCAAACAATTCATTGCCATCAAGTCAGTTCTGACTCATAGCAACTGTATAGGACAGAGAAGAACTGCCTCACAGAGTTTCCAAGGAGTGCCTGGTGGAAGGTGGAATTGAACTGCCAGTCTGTTGATTAATAGCCATAGCACTTAGCCACTGTGCCACCAAGATTTCCCTTTAAAGAAAAAGAGTGCTTTCTTTTCTTTTTTTTCTTTCTTCTTCTTTTTTTTTTTTTTTTTGCATGGAAGTATTACACACTTAAAGAAAAATGGAATCTGCCATTCACAAGAAGGATTAGTCAGTTTCAGAAACATATAAACTGAGAGTATTGGAGAGAAATCTTTGAAAGTTCCACATAAATTATGTATATTAGACAGTCATTTTGTTCAATGGACTAAAATGGTTTTAGAGTCATTAGCAAGACAATCTCCATTGCAGAGATGATTACAGAAATCATCCCAGTCTAAAACAACTGAATTTTTTTTTTTTTTTTAATCACGTAGCTAGCATCTAATCCAGTTCCTGGCATAATTGATCAAAGGAATTGAATATTTTTCTGTTCTGATTTCATGCTTATATTGTGACTATACACTTATTAGATGGGTCATTGTAAGATCTATTCAAGGGAGGGAATAAAGTGTTTGTTCTTGCATCATTGTTCCAGTTGCACTGTAGTTATATTTTCTTTGAAAACTTTAATCACAAGTCTTATGAGCTCAGGCAACATACTCTGTCTCTAACATACAGGTCCATTCTTGGTTGCCTCGTACAGTAATATTTCTGAGTTGGTAGTGTTTGATGATGGCAAATTCCCCATGTATCATGATATTCATGAAGACCCTTCATAACGAGATTGATTCTCATTTGTGAATCCTGCCTTTTGTACATGGTTTTTGTGATTTTTGCAAGTGACCTCTGTCACTAAAAATCAAGGAGAGTTGTTAGAAAGTAAATAAACTACTCTAACAAATTGAGAAAAATAAATAAACATATGACAGCTACCGTGCATTAAGTACTCACTACGTGGCACAGAGAAAGCCTGGTGGCCTAGAGGTTATGTGTTATGGCTGTTAACAAAGAGGTCGATAGTTCAAATCCACCAGGAACTCCTTGAAAACTATGGGGCAGTTCTACTTTGTTCTACCGAGTCGCTGTGAGTCAGAATGGACTCAACAGCGTGTGCCTAGTGGCACAGAATTTAAAAGCTACAGCAAGCTAAGGAGACTAACCAGAAGATTGGCAGTTCAAATCTACCAGCCCTTCCTTAGGAACTCTATGGGGTAATTACACTCTATTCTATAAGGCTCCTATTGGTTGGAATTGACCAGACAGCATGTTTTTAAAACAAAAATTCTCACAATGGGACCAATAAATAACATCATAACAAATGGAGAAAAAATTGAAGCTGTCATGCATTTCATTTTACTTGGATGTAGAGTGACGCCCATGGAAAATATCTCTTTAGAAAACATTCAAAACCAAAAATGTCACTTTGAGAACTAAAGTACACCTGGCTCAAGCTATGGTATTTTCAATTGCTTCCTGTGTATGGGAAAGCTGTACTACGAATTAGAAAGACCAAAGACCTTTGAATTATGGTGTTGGCAAAGAATGTTGAATATACCGTGGACTGCCAAAAGAATGTACAAATCTGTCTTGGAAGAAGTATAGCCAGAATGTTCATTAGAAGCAAGGATGGCGGGATGATGTCTCAGATATTTTGGACGCGTTGTCAGGAAGGATCAGTCCCTGCAGAAGGACATTATGCTTGGAAAGTAGAGGGTCAGTGAAACAGAGAAAGATTTTTCAACAAGATGGATTGATGGAGTGGCTAAAACTGTGGCTCAAACAGCAGTGATATAACAAAGTTTCAGTGTTTCCTTCTGTTGTACGTAAGGTTACTATGAGTCAGAACCAACTTTACAGCACCTAGCAACAGTACATCATCAGAGAATGGACAAAGGGCTCTGAACATTTTTTCCTTATAATTCTATTAGATGAGACTTAGTACCATCATTTTATGACTACAGAAAGAGAAATTTGAGGTATTTTTTATCTGATTTTTTTTTGTTAATAGAGCTAGGACTTGAGTCTTTTTTTTCTTCTGATTTTGAATTTTGTACTCTCAGAAATTTCTACACACAAACATCACCATACCCCCATTAAAGGTTCCCATCCTAATTGCCAATACGTCATTTACAATACTTTAAGGGAGTATTTTCATGTTAGGAAACATTTTCCATGTCAACGGATATTTTGAATCTATAAAGTAAGTATACAACATAAACATCTTTCATACTTACTTGGCAGGTGCACTAATTTCAAAAGTTTTCTTAAAAAAAACTGTAAGAGTTCTATATCATATATATTGGAAAGTTCCATGTTTTTAAAGATGTCATGGCAGTTGCTAAAGATGTCATAGTAGTGAAAAGCAAGCGAAAGTGAAAAAGGCTGTAAGAAATTTGTCATTTCCATAAACACATAAGCACTCAGTGAAGAGCGAATGATAAATCAAATTCTATCATTAAATCTGTGCATTTCTGCCCAGAGCCTTCGTTCTGCTCCTTCCCCTCAGTGCTTACAGCATTCACTTTTGAACAAAATAGCTTCCATTTTAGATTACAATCATTTTTTCTCCTTTTCTAATAAAAATACTGTCCATGTTAACTATTTGCATTTTTCCTACCCCATTCATATAGGTTATCTAACTTTATCTTCAAGAGATTATGAAAAATATCTAAGAAAGGTTATCATGGAATATATTCACATAATGAAAGAGTTGCCAGCACAGCATATGTACAGACATTTAAGACATACTTTACTTTACAGTAAACACTCATGGAAAATGTAATTGGCTTGTCAAAATATTTTTAAGTGAGTTAAAGAATTAGGAGGAATTTGTACTTATACAGAGGTCTGGAATAGAGTGAGAAATCATAAATCCTTCCCATGCGAGAATATGCAACTAATCTAGAGACAAATATAACAGCATATTGCTAGAAATAAATGCAGTAATTTAAAGACTCCCAGTGCCTAGGGACAAACAGTACAGAGTAATGGCTTTTTAAATATATAAGTAAATAATACCTTGCTAATTACTTTTAAATGTATATAAAAAGTTAATATATAAAACTAATTTGTATATATTTAATTGCAGTATATATGTAAATTATATCGCACTGTAGTGTCACTATGATTTAGAATCAACTTGATGGCAATGGGTTTGGTTTTTCAGGTTTGTAGTGTCCCTAGCAGCTGGAATTGATTTGATGGCAAAGGGTTTGATTCTGTTTTCTACAGGCATCATTGTCATTAAGCACTCAGTCACTGACAAAATTAAGTTGGCAGTTGGAACCCATCAGCTGCTACCAGGGAGAAGAATGTGACAGTCATTTTCATTAAAGGCTACAGTCTTAGAAACCCTAGGGGGCAGTGCAATTCTGTCCTTTGGGGTCATTATGAGTCAAAATCAATTCTAGGAGAATAGGTTGGGTTTCCTGGTTTATAGACTTCTTTCTTACAGATACAAAGGAAACCACAAGTTAAAATATGCTTAACATAATTTTTGTACAGTTGTTTATGGCAGATCAAAGCAATTACTTTACCAAAATTGGTACAGAATTACATCCTGAAGTCATAACTCTACATGCAGCAAAATAATTATGTAAACTGAACAAGAAAGGTTTATTTAAAACTGCTATTTCAGTAATTAGTCACTTAAGAAAATTATTTAAAATAGTTTAAAATATCTTATTTTTTACCTTCTCTGTGATTCGGATCCGACTCGACGGCACTTGGCTTTTTGGGGTGTATATTTGGGGTTCTCCTAAATCAACTTCATTGATTTAATCTGTGGTGATACTTGATTTTACCACTCTTTGCTTATTAGTAGTTTCATTGTATGTATTAGAAACTACATTATTACTTTTTTGAAAAAAGTAATTTTCCTCACTAACATAAAGGAACATGTAATTATAATACTTTAGTCTTCTCAAGCTACCCTTTGAAATCTTCCATTCATCCCTTTGACTTCATCATTTCTTGTGTTCACTTTAGCTACTTGATGTTCAAAAACAACTGTGAGAATTAATTCTCACATCTATTTTAATATTTTCTCTCCTGTTTTTTAATGACCACTTGCGTACGACGTCCTTGCACAACTTGTTGGTCTTTAGTCATTAGTCTCTGAATCCAGGTGGCACAGTTCATTTGTTTCCTGCCCCATTTAGGAAGATACGTGTGTGAGTCACTGTTTATACTGTGGAAGGAAGAAAGGTACATGCAATGAAGAAGTTACTGGTCTTCCAAAATCCTACATATGAACACTAAAAGTCTATTATATGATCTCTGGAATTATTTTTATTACTAATATTTGCCAACACCTGATTCTTCATGTTTGTTTCCAGCTTTCACATTCCAGTCACCGGTATTTGATTTTATGTTCAATAAATTTTAGGCTGCAGAGGTTGCTAAAAATCTTCAATATCTTTATCTTTCGCCTCAATGGATGGTGCACACATTTGAATAATGATAATAACGTAAAAGACGAAAACCACTTTTTCATCAATTGATGCAGAAAAGGCATTTGACAAAGTCTAATACTCATTTATGATAAAAATTTTCAGCAAAATAGAAACAGAAGGGAAATTCCTAAAAAAGGGGGGGGGTATTTATAGAAAGCCAACAGCTAACATTATCCAAAATGGAGAGAATCTAAAAGCATTTCCTTTGAGAATAGGAATCAGGCAAGTGTGTTATGCTGGGTGTTCTAACTAGAGCAGACTATAAAAAGAAATAAAGGGCATACAAATTGAACAGGAAAAAGTAAGCTTCTTCATCTACAGATGACATGATCTTATACACAGAAAATGATAAAGAATCCATAAAAAAAAAATCTACTGGAACTAATAAATACTTACAAATAAATCTAACTGGTAACATAAAAGACCTATACAAAGAAAACTACAAGACACTACTGTAAGAAACCAAATTATGACCTGTACAAGTAAAGAAAGCTACCTTGCTCATGGATAGGAAGACTCAACATCATGAAAACATATATTCTACTCAAAGTGACTTGTAGATAAAATGCAATCCCAATCCAAATTCCAATGTCATTTTTTAATGGGATGGAGAAACAAATCACCAACTTCATATGGAAAGGGAAGAAGTCCCAGACAAGTAAAGCATTACTAAAGAAGAACAGTGTGGGAGGACTCACACTACCTGACTTTAAGAGCTATTATAGTGACATTCTCATCAAAACAGCCTGGTACTTGTACAAAAACAGATATGTAGACCAATGGAACTGAATAGAGAATCTGGACATAAAATTATCCATCTATGAGTAGCTGATATTTGACAAGGGCTGAAAGTCTGTTAAAAGGGGAAAAGACAATCTCTTTAACTAAGCATGCAAGATTGCATGACAAACTGATTTAAATAATAAACTCCCACTTAAAGTACAATACAATGTCTGTATTAGGCTGCTAGGAGGGGTGAGGTATAGGTTTGTTATCCCTGATGAGGACCACGCCTTATGGACGCAAACTCAAGGGTGTTTTTGCAGGATCTGACTAGGAATGAAGGTCAGTGACAGAAGTGTAGAAATCTCGCTGCTTACCATCTCACATGAATTTAGGCACACTGGATACTTTAATCAGAAAATTTTAGTATATATTAGCAACTACTATTCAATTATCTCATAAAACTGAGAAAAATATTTTTGTTTTACACTCTATAAATATAACAAAGTATTTGTTATTGTATTTCTGTTTTGTTTATGTCTATCAATGTATATTATTTTAAATTAATTTCAGGTGAGATATAAGTGACATACTGCTTAATAGATTCCCTTTGACATAGTTATATTTCATGCAAGTTCAAGATATTTTAAACAACTCTACTAAAGTTTCACACATTTCTGTAAGGAGTTACAATATTTCTATGACAATAGTGCATTACGTGCTTCTTGCCAGTTGTCCAGCCTCTCCATTATTTTCATAAGTAAACTGTGCTGCATATTACTTGTGTAAGTACTTCATTTATGTGGTCAAGTTATTTACAAAAAAAGATGATAATTCCTCTAATCATATTTATTCCCCAGATACTATTTTGCTGGTCTGTGAACTTAATTATTCTAAGTGCTACATATCTCACTGCTGGATATCACTAAGGTGACCTTCAAAGTACTCTCCCTGAGAAGCTATGCACCAATGTCAGTGCCTAGTCCATCCTTCAGAGAAATTTTGGAATTCTTTCTGGAATGGCTATTGTGCACAGTGGCGTGGTGGCAAGTGTATGAACTTGATATAGTTGTCTGTGAGGGAGAGTTTAGTCAGTAAAAAAATATCTGTATTGGGACACTCTCCGTATTCAACTGATCTGTACCACCAATGCCTTTTCCTTTGCCCAAAGATGAAGGAAACATTTAAAGGAAGACATTTTGATGACATTCAGGACATCAAGTGCAATACGACAACAGCTCTCGTGGCTGTTCCAGCAAATGAGTTCCATAAAATTGCTTTGAAGGGTGAATTAGGCACTGGTGTTGGAGCACAGCTTCCCAAGGGAAGTACTTAGCAGGTGACCATAGTGATGTTCACCAAGCAGGTATGTAGCGCTTCTCCTAGAATGAGTTAGCGAACTCAGTTGGCAGGCCTCATGCTTACCATTTTTCAAATTATAGCTTACAATCTACCATCTTGTTCACTGGTAGTACTTTTTATTTTTGTAAAGCAGTGAAGCACAGGTCAATAGTGGCATGTTGGCTGTCAGCTTGGAGTGGTACATGCTGTTATCTTCAAGAGGGCACAAATGCTGTAAAAGAAAGAGTTTGTTTCCAGAAGCATCTCATAACCTGACTTCAATTGGAAGACATTATGTTGAGTGAAATTAGTTGGTGGCACAGGGGCAAACATTGTACGAGACCCCTACTATCAGGACTTAAAAACAGAGTCATGTACAGAAGAAAAGACTCTTCAGTGGCTACAATGGAGGGGAAGAAGGGAGGGAGAGGGTTGGTTATAGATTAGATAGTTGATAGAAATTTGGTTGGGTGAAAGCCATGACAGCACTCACTAGAAAGATCATCTTAACTGGACTTCATAAATTGAATCTTCTATTCCTAGCCTAATATAACAAGGATAGCGTAGCATGGGCTGGGGTCCGTGGACCATGCTCTCAGGGGACATCAAGACCAATTGGTATAATTAGCCTACTGCTAAGAGAGTCTTCTGCATCATGTTAGTGAGTGGCATGTGAGGTTTAAAAGCCAGCAAGCTGCCATCTGATGTATACCAACTGATCCCACCTCAGCTGGATCAGATGATCACCAAGGACAACAAAGACTTAAGGGAAAAAAGAACTCAGAGGACATATAGGCACACATCTATGGACGACTGTACCAATGTGTGATCAGAATAACAAGATGGTGCCCAGCCATCACCAATGACAGTCATGATGGGGCTCACAATGCAGTGGCAACACACTAAATAAGAGGGCTGCACCTCAAGAACTCCACTAAAAGACCTCAACTGATGGTCTAATGGCCTGGGACGTCCCCTGGGAGCATGGCCCCTAGACCTGCTGCTTCTGTCCCTGATCATTAGTCATGACTGAGGTCAACTCTTCGGATAGGAATGGATTGGACTCATGGACACAAAGTGACAACATGGTGTGTCTGCTTTATGGTTCTGTGTATCTACAGGATGCCATCCTACTGGTCTCTTACAAGGAGAGGAGAGGGTGGAGAAGAGGGGACAGGAGATTGTTAGCTGGATATGACGTGTGTAGAACAGAAAGGAAGAGTGTGCTGTCAGCAGGCAAGGAGAGCAGAGGGAACTGCAAATATGTGGGCATGCAAATTTAACTTTGATTGTATACTACTTTCACTCAATCTCAATAAAAATTAAAAAAAAAAAGAAATAGTTTGGGGAGAAATATCAAGAGTAAAATGCCAATAGTGTGGTTGATTAACCACCTACAAGGAAAAAGAGACCTCTTTCTCTGAAGCAGAGGCAAAGACAGAACAAAAGGATTGAACCTTGAGAAAGTACATGCTGAATAGTCTCTCTTTTCCTCTTTGAGAGGTGACACAGGCTATGGAGAGTAACAAGAAGAGGCTTTGTAGATTTCATTTGAGAAGAAAAGTCATGATTTATTCTTAATTGTAACTTAGTTTTCACATTTCTAAAAATTTATTTTTGCCTCAATTTAATTTTTAAATTAAAAAATCTTCCATGAATATCTTATGTAGATGGGTATATATTTTACATATAAATGAATTTCTTTAAAATCATTTGTTTTAACTTCTCCTTTGAAAGCTTTTGTCAAGTCTCCTTTCTTTAATTTGCCAACATCTCCTGGCACTTAGAACAGGAAATAGATTATCTTCTTAATCATTCCCTTTTATTTTATTTTTACACTTCTGTCTGCTTAAACAGGAATTTGCTCATCCTGCAACTTTTCTGAAAACTTTTCTAGTTTTTAATAAATTAACTCATGCTATTAGTGTAACAGAAAGGAATCTTCATCTTTTGATGCGAAAATCTAAATTTATCTTTACTTTAGCTGAGTTAACAAAAAGCATTTCTATTTCTAGAGCTTTTCTTTTTGTACTAATTCCTTAGCTTAGGGCTCATACAACAACATATATCATATATATTCCATAGTTCAGTGGTTTGAATAGTTGGAAGAGCATAGCAGAAACAAACATCATTCATTATATGTCTCTGTACTGGTGGACAGGCTGTTTCTAGTCTTTCGTTGTACTTAATGTGTAGAAATTCATTGTCAAAGCTCCATGTGGCAAATTTAAGTTTCAGTGTTGTTTCTCCAGTTCCATGTGATGATTAATAGCCGCTATTTCCAATTATTCTTAGTCACCTGGTACCGCTCTAACGGAAAAATACCACGAGTGGAAGGTTTCATGAGGAGAAGCTTTTATTGCCACAGCCCAGTAAGCCACAAATCCATTCCTAAGCTTGAAGTCCATTCAATATGAAAAATCATCACAGTCCAGTAGGCTGAGTCCACATCCAGTGAGAGCATCTCGGCACAGGAACCTCGGGTCCAAAGGATGCGCTCTGCTCTCGGTGCTTCTCTCTCGGTGGTATGAGGCTCCCAACTCCCTCAGCTCACTTCTCTCCCTTATATTCCACAAGCTTGTAGCTTGGGTCCTGCCTCAGCAACACAACTGCAAATCATTCTTCATCATCAGTATCACAGAGGCAGGATTCACAACACATGGGAGGAAGGGCACCATGTTGGAAAGCCAAACCAATTCAAATGAACACATACATTTTTGGGGGGACACAGTTCAATCCATGACACATTCCATAGTGACCAGTTATCTAGTGTGTTTGTAGCAAGGGTGATTTAAAATAATTTGATCCAAAGAAGCGTATATGCATAGCACGAGCAGAATCTTTTGAGCCATTTATCTTCAAATATTGTTTCCTGTAAAAATATTTAAATTAAATTTATACACGATTATTCCCTTTTCCATTCACATCCACCCCATCATTAAAATAAATAAAGTTGCTGTCTAGTCACTTCTGACCTGTGGCTCTCCAAAGTGTTGCAGAGTAAAATTATGTTCAATAGGATTTTCAAGATTGTAATATTTGTAATTATAGATCATTTGGAAGCAGGTCATTGGCATTCTCTTCAGGTGGGTTCAAACCACTAATCTTTTGGTTAGTAGTCCATCCATTAACTATGCTTGCTACCTACGAACCTCTACCACACTTCACGGTTATTTAAATATCCACAAACATAACATCACCCAGGTTGTGTAGTTACATTTTGTTTCTTTCTTTTAAAAAAACGTGAGGTCACACAACAGTGTTTATTTTCTACTCATCTTAAGCAATTATCTAACTAGTAGACCTGGCTCAAATTCAATATCACCATACTTACAAAGCATGTATATGTCATACTTATTTAACTATTTCCTTCTTTTTGAACATTCAAATTGTTTCTAGATTTTGACACTACAAACAGGTGAGAACAAACTTCTGCACATCTGTCATATGATATCTGTATTTTATTTGAATATTGGCCTTCAACTGATAGCCAAGGGAAGTTTTTTTTTTTTTTTTTAATTATACTTTAGATGAAGGTTTGTGGTACAAACTAGTTTTTCATTAAACAATTAATGCATACTTTGTTTTGTAACATTGGTTTCTAACCCCACAACATGTCAATACTGCCTCCTTCTTGAACTTGGGTTCCCTGGCCAACTTTCTTGTCTCGTTTCTCATTTTCATCTTTGCTCCTGAGCTGCTGTGCCAATTTTTGTTTGATAGGCTTGTCTAATCTTTGGCTAAAGGGTGACCTTCAGGAGTGAGAAGGTCCAGGGTTTCTCCAAAGTCTGTCTGTTTTTTGTTTTTTTTGTTTTTTTTTTTTTTTGTAAGTTAGAATTTTTTCCTACATTTTTCTCCAACTTTCTCCTGGACCTTCTATTGTGATCCCTATCAGAGCAGTTAATGGTTGTGTCTGGGCACCATGTAGCTGTGCTGGACTAGTTATAATCCCTTAGTCATTTGGACTAATGCTTCCACTGTGTCTTTGGTTTTCTTCATTCTCGCTTGCTTCAAATGGGATGAGACCAGTGAATTATCTTAGATGGCCACTCACAAGTTTTCAAGATCCAAGAGAGTATTCTTTAAAATACTCTTTATGGCATAGGACTATAAAGTTACATTAAAAAAGATTATGTATAACTTAGCACAGTCACACTATTACCAGGTGACGGTTTCTAATTTCTGCATGTCTCTGAAGTTTGGGCAGTACTTAAATGTTAACAATCAGGTGAATAAAAAATAAAAATATTCTGTGATTTTTTTTTATTGTTGCTTAGTTATCGGAATACTAGTAAAATGTAAACACCTACTTTGTGCCTTAATGCTTCATATACATTTCCTTTGTCATGGTTTACCTGTTTTTTAGTATGCAAATATTTTATGTGCCTACTTTCATTCAGAGGCCCTAGGTTCCCTAGGGAAACCCTGTTTGCTTAGTAGTTAAGTGATAAGGCTGCTAATCCAAAGACCAGCGGTTAAGACCAACTAAGCACTCTTTGGAAACTCTGTGAGGCAGTTCTACTTTCTACTCTAGAGTCACTATAAGTTGGAATTGACTTGATGGCACAGGTTAGTTTTTTAAATTTTTTTTTCAAGGGGCAGTGGAAGGTAAATAGTTTGAATCTATTAGCTGCTGCTCGGAAACCCTAAGGCTCAGTTTTACTCTGTCCTACAGGATTGCAATGAGTCAGAATCAACTTGATGGCAATGAGTTTTTGAATTCTCATTAATAAGTTATCAGTAGTCTTTTAATGTCAGAAATGGTTACACTTTTCTGATTTACATATTACTCTATTTTTTAAATATACTTTTTCTTAATTGTTTCTGGAATTCCTTCCTTGCTTAGGAAGTGTTCCTCCACATCAAACCTGTATAGGGGATTTGGGTTAGATAATTTCTGTTATGAAATTTTATGATTCAAATTTTAAGTTTCTGAATCACTAGCGAAGTGTACTTTAGCATGGTAACAATTGCTATAGTGCTGTGAAGGACTGTCAGAAAGTCATACAGGAAAAATCTAAACTCATCCTGAAAATTTCATCTTAAACCATTTTAAAATCTGGAAAAAAATACGTAATTTTCCAGATACTTTCAGAAATAATAATTTATCAGTCTATGCATCTAGCTCTTTAGGATCATATTGGAAACCACAGTAGTGTTTTAGGTACTGCTGAATACATTTTTAACTCATAGCAATTCCACATGACAGAGTAGAATAATCTCAGAGAGTTTTCTAGGCTACAATCTATCTGGAGCCAGATTCTCAGATCTTTTTTCTGTACAGTTGCTGGGTACCTTCTAAACATGAAGCTCCTTGTTAGTAGCCAAGCACTTACTGTTACGCTACCAATGCTCCTGGTAAACTAGAGAAGCAGAGAGAAAACTAAACTCATTGCTATAGAGCGGATTCCAACTCATAGGAATCCCATAGAACTGAGGAGCATTTGCCTATAAGGTTTCCAAGTTGCTGTGCCGGTGGATTCAAATAGCCAACCTTTTAGTTAGCAGCTGAACCAGGGATACATAAACTAGTGTTGTATCTATAAAATGGAATTAGTAATACCATATTTTATTAATGTGTGCCATTTAAGCCAATTCATATTTTCTGTTAGTCTAGGTTTTTTTTTCACTCAAATTTTTCAATTTATATACACATATACACTTAACAGTAACTACCTCTACTCTGTCCATATAAAAAGACTAGAGTGCCATATCTATAAAATCTGTAAAATCTCTTTAAAATTTTCATCAGCTGCATATGCTACTGTTTTAGATTTTTACAGCACTTGGCATTGCTACTGTTACAAAAACACCTCAAGTGGGTGACTTTAACTTTAAAAAAAAAAATTCTCACAGAACTCAGGGTACTGCTTCTAGGAGAAGGCTTTCTTTGTCTGCTCTGGCGAAAGTTCCTGTCTGTTTTCAGCTTCGGATCTGATCTTCACATGGTATGGCATCTGTTTTCCCTGGCTTGTGCTTCCTTCTTCTAATCTGTTCTTTTATATCTCAAGAGTGATTGATTTAAAACACAGCCTATACTTATACAGCTTCATGAACATAACAAATAAAACAATATTCCCAAATGCAATTACATTCACAGATAAGAAGGCACAGATTTACAGTACACAATTTTTGGTGGACACAAGTAATCCAAAACAGCTACTATGGAATGATTTTGTTAGCTAAGTAACAGTCTAAATAATAACACTTATGTATATTTCCAAATTTGGTGTATATTTCCTGATATTAATCACACACATAATAACACATAAAATTGTTTCATTGTAATTGTCTTAAATGTTATAGATACACTGTAGCTAGAAATTTTCTATAGGAAACATTTCCATACACTATTACTTATATGACTACAAATTATACTGTGTATGTTATCATATCAGATGCAGCTATTCAAAGCTACAACACAAATTTAACAATTTAATTTTGCTATTCCATTTTTATTTGCAGATTTTAAGGTATGCTTCAGGTGTCTACAGAAAGGAACAATGGAGGAGCAACTATTAAGATTTTTTGTAATATTTTACTATCCATTTCATATTTGTACATATATCAAGTTTTTTTCTATATGCCCATATAAAATATACATTAATTAAATACATGTAAGTTAAAAAGAACCACCAAAGCATTCCTGTGTAAACTATCTGAGGTACTGGAACAAAATTTGTTTTCATTTATTTTAAAAATTTACTGTCATTACATGTACTTTTAAGATAATGAAATACTTACAGAATACTGTATTTCATTATCTTTATTGTTATTATTAGTTGCTGTAGAGTCAATTCTAGCTCATGGGACCCCAAGTATGCAGAGCATAGTGCAGTAATATAAATAGTGCTTTTGCTAACCTTTTTGTACTCTTTCTTATTCTTATACTCATTTTCTACAGAATATATTTTTTGAGAAGTAATTGCCAAATCCAAGGTGGGAGGTCTATTTTTCAAGGCTCTGATACATATTTTTAAATTGTCATTCAAAAAATTTTTGTCAGTTTACCCTTGGGTCAGCAAATACATGACTGTGCCTTTTATCACTCACAGCACGCATTGCCAAAATGAACCAAAAAGTAAATTCACCTATTGCCTATCAACAGATTACTTACTTTGGAATACTCATTGGGGGAATAGCTAAACCAATTTTGGTATCAAAACACACAAATTATATGAGTTTGCATTTACTGACATTCCAAGATGTTTATAACATGTGGTTAAGTTATAAAAAGGTTAAAAACCACATATTTGTGGGGGTGGAGTCAAGCTGGTGAACTAAACGCATGTCTCCCTAAATCCCTCTGGAAACCAAGACCAGAAATGATAATTAAACAGAGCCTTCTGGACACTTAGTGAGCCCTGGGATGTGGAATAGTGCTGTTAATTTGGACTTCATACCATTGAGTACAAAACCTCCTCTCTTTCACTGACCCCACTCTCAATGAGCAGAGGCTTGCACAGACCAAAGGAACCTGGTCCCGGCCAGCTGGCGAGCTTGTGAAGGATGCCATTTTGTTTTGCTGGGAGGAGGAGTCGTCCATACTGAAGCCTCAGCTGGACCTAATTCTTGGGCTAGGAGGCAGTGCCTACCCAGAAGAGACTGCTTTTCCAGCAGAAAGGTAGAATTCTACACAGTATCACCTAGAGCTGGGGACCGACAGCAAAGGCCAGCAGGCCAGTAGTCTTTCTGTATTTTGAGCTAGCTTGTAACATCTGGGGTTCAATACAGAGGTGTTTGCTTTCCCCACTGGGAAGTGAGGCATATACATCTGAAAACCTGAATGACTTTGGAAGGTGCCAAATACTTTTTATTTCTCATTTTAAGATGCCCTAAAGAAACAACTGTGGTCCATCTTCAAAGCAGGTCTCGCAGTCTCTATTGACCCACATGAAGCCCAAAAAGCAACAAACATTGGAGAAGATGGTAAGCCAGAAATCAACCATGGAATCAGAATGCCCTCAAAAGAAACCACCTCAGAACTTCCCAGAAGAAGCAGCTTTTCTGGAACTATCAGAAGGTGACTACAAAAGGATTATATAGAGAACCCTCCTAGACCTTACACAAAATGCAGCAGAGCAAAATGAAAAATCAAGCAAGCTGTTAGATCTGATGGAATAGAAGTACCTGGAAATGCAACAGATCAAGAACAAAATCAAAGAAATAGAAACTTCAATTCAAAGCCAAGAAAATAGAATGGAAAAAATGCAAAAGACAATTTTTGATTTGGAAGACAGAGCTACTGACTCCAGTATCTTATCAGGAGAAATCAGAAAAAAGAAACAAGAAAAATGAGGAAGAAATAAGAAGTATGTGGGACTCTATTAAGAAGAGCAATCTACTATTAATTGGAGTTCCTGAACTTGGCAAGACACCTGAGAATACAGAGAGTACTGTGACTGAGCTGCTGACAGAAAACTTTCCAGAAATTATGAAAGAAGAGAATATAGATATCCAAGATATGTATCAAACACCACTCAATATAGATCTCCATATAAAGACTCCAAGACATATTATAATCAAGCTTAACAAAATGAAACATAAGCCACCCAAGCCAAGTGCCGTCGAGTTGGATACGACTCATGGTGACCCTAGGGGCCAGGGTAGAACTGACCCCCAAAGTATTCAAGGAGTGCCTGGTGGATTTGAACTGCTGACCTTATGGTTAGCAGTAGTAGCACATAAGCAGAAACTCTTACAGGCAGCAAGACTCAAAGCAAAGCTGACATTCAGAGGGAAACCCTGTAGCTTTCTTTGGATTTCTCAGCAGAAACAATGCTGGCATGGAGACAGTGGCATGACATATTCAAAACCTTGAAGGAGAAGAACTTTTGACCAAGAATTATATATCCTGCAAAACTATCGTTCAAATATGAAAAGGAAATGGAGACATTTGCAGATAAACAGAAACTGAGAGACTTTGTAAAAACCAAACCCAAACTACAAGAAATACTGAGAAAATTTCTTGGCTTAGAAGAACAAAATTGCTAACTTTATATTTTAGAAGGACACATTATCCAGAATCCTACTCAGTTAGGGTAGGCTCCAAACACAATCAAAGCTATAATAGTGAAAGAAATGATCTAGTGATCATATCATGTAAACTATGATATCATCCTATTAAAAACAGGGATGTACTACAGTCGTTATAGTCCTTCCAGATGGAGAGGAAGTTGTCAGTACTGGTAGCAATCAAAATTGGGTTTATATATAGTTTATTAAGCAGGATCATAGGGGAAGCCATAAAGTATAATAAAAAAGCAACATACCGTATCAAGAAATATAATACAGAAGTCTCAACAACCATGAAACCAACCCTGAAAAAAGTGAAAAATCAACTCTCAAAGAAGAAGGTCACAGAACATATTAATAAGAACAGAAAAAATATCAACACAAAAATAAAAATATCACAATGGCAGCACTGAACACATACCTATCAATAATTACATCAAATGTGAATGGACTGAATACTCCAGTAAAGAGACTTCAAGTGACATCTTGGATCAAAAGACATGACCCATCCATATGTTGTCTGCAAGAAACACACCTGAGACTTAAAGATAGGAACAAATTGAAAATTAAAGGAAGGAAGAATATATATCAAGCTAATGATGAATACAGAAGAGCAGGTATGATAATTCTAATCTCAGATAAAATCAATTTTAATATAAAATCCACCATGGTGGACAAGGATGGACACTATTGCTGAAAGTTTCAATACACAAGCAGGACCTAACAATATTAAATATTTATGTATCTAATATTAGAGTATCTAAATATGTCAAAGAAATACTGACTACACTCAAAAAGGAAATAGATCATTTCACAAAAATAGTAGGAGATTTCAACACTCCACTCTCAATATTGGACAGATCATCTAGAAAAAAGCTCAATAAAGACAGAGAAGACCTGATTGCCGAAATTAACCAACTAGACCTCATTGACATACACAGAACTTTCTATCCATCAGCGAAAAACTATCCTTTCTTCTCCAGGGCACATGGAACATTCTCCAGAATAGACCATGTGTTAGGACATAAAGCAATTCTCAACAAAATTGATACCATTGCATTAATGCAAAGTGTCTTCTCAGGTCATAAAGCCATAAAAGTCAAAGTTAATAGCAGAAAAAACATAGAAAATGGAACTCATGGAAACTAAACAACACCGTGTTCAAAAAAACATGGGTTATGGAAGAAATCAAGGATGAAATAAAGATATTTATGGATTCCAATGAGAATGAAACACTTCTTACCAGAACCTATGGGATACAGCCAAAGCCGTGCTCAGAGGTCAGTTTATCTCCAGAAATGCACAACACATCTTGAAGGAAGAAAGAAATCAAAGAACTGACCCTACAGCTTGAACAAGTAGAGAACTGAAGAATTCCTCAGGCACCAGAAGAAAACAGATCATAAAGATTAGCCAAAAGAGCAGAACTAAATGAAGTAGAGAATACAAGAATAATTGAAAAAATTGAAAAAAACAAAAACTAGTTTTTTGAAAAGATCAACAAAATTGACAAACCACTGGCTAAACTTACTAAAGAAATGCAGGAAAGGAAACAAATAACCCAAATAAGAAATGAGAGGGGAGTTGTCACAACAAATCCAACAGAAACCAAAAATATCATAGCTGAATACTATGAAAGACTATATTCTCAATAAATCTGAAAACCTAGAGGAAATGGACAAATTCCTTGATTCATATCACCTACTAAAACTATGACAAGCTGAAGCAAAACAACTTAATAAGCCCATCACAAAGGACAGATCAAAACAGTCATCAAAAAAAAAAAAGCCAGCCAAAAAAGTCTGGGCCCAGATGGCTTCACTGCAAATTCTACCAAACTTTTAGAGAAGAGTTATCTCCAACACTACTAAGAATATTTCACAGTATAGAAATTCATCCTATGAAGCCAGTATAACCCTGATGCCAAAGCCAGGGAAAGAACCAACCAAAAAGGAGAACTGCAGATCAATGTCACTCATGAATCTAGTTGCAAAAATCTTCAACAAAATTCTTGCCAATAGAATACAGCAACATATCAGAAAAAAATAATCCATCCTGACCAAGCTGGATTCATACCAGGGGTGCAAGGCTGGTTCAACATCAGAAAAACAATTAATGTGATCAACCACATAAATATCACAAAAGACAAGAATCATCTGATCTTGTCTATTAATGCTGAAAAGGCATTTGATGAAGTCCAACACCTTTTCATGCTAAAAACTGTCAGCCAAATAGGAATAGATGGCCAATTCCTCAATGCAATAAGGGTTATTTATACGAAGCCAACTGCCTACATCATCCTGAATGGAGAGAGACTGAAACAGTTCCCCTTGAGAACAGGAACTAGACAAGGATGCCCACTCTCACCTCTCCTATTCAGCATTGTACTAGAAGTTCTAGCCAGAGCAATTAGGTAAGACCAAGGAATAAAGGGCATCTGCATTGGCTAAGAAGAAGTCAAAATCTCCCTATTTGCAGAAGATATGATTGTACACGCAGAGAATCCCAAAGAATCCATAAGGAAACTACTCAAACTGATGAGTTCAGCAAAGTCTCAGGATACAAGATAAATATAAGTAAATCAATAGAATTCATTTATACCAACAACAAGGTAAATAAGGAAGAAATCATCAAGTCAATACCATTTACTATAGCCCTTAAGAAGATAAAGTACCTAGGAATAAATTTAACCAGAGAAATAACAGACCTTTAGAAAGAGAACTACAAACCCTTACTATAAAAAACTAAGAGAGACTTACATAAATGGAGAAACCTACCCTGCTCATGGATAGGAAGACTTACCATTGTGAAAATGTCTTTTTTATCAAAAGCAATTTACTTATATAATGCAATCCCAACACAAGTTCCTGGGACATTGTTTAACGAGATTGAGGAAAAAACTACCAATTTTGTCTGGAAAGGGAAGAAGCCCCGGATAAGCAAAGCATTACTAAAGAACACACTGGGCAGCCTCTCATTACCCAACCTTAGAACCTATTACATTGCCACAGTAGTCAAAACAGCCTGGTACTGGTACAAAACAGACAGACAGATCAGTGGAGCAGAATCCAGACCCCAGAAATGACATCATCTGCCTATGAACAGTGGATATTCGACAAAGGCCCTAATACATTAAACTAGGATAAAAACACTCTTTTCAACAAATGGTGCTGGCAAAATTGGATATCTATCTGCATTAAATTTAAACAAGACCCATATCTTATACCTCATACAAAAATCAACTCAAAGTTGATCGCTAGCACTTATCAAATCTAAAACAATAAAGCTCATCCAAGACAAAGTAGGAACAGTGGAAGGTTTAATATACAACGTAGACAGACTTTGAAAGCTGTCAAACAAACCACAATCATCAGAAGAGAAAATAAATGAATGGGAACTACTAAGAATCAATCACTTTTGCTCATCCAAAGACTTTATCACAAGAGTTAAAAGGCCACCTACAGAATGGGAAAAAATATCTGGCAACTTTATGTCAGACTGATGCGTGATCTCCATAATCTATAAGGTACTACAAAATACCAGTAAGAAAAAAATAAATCATCCAAGTAAGCAATGGGCAAAGGAGATGGACAGACACTTCTCTAAACAGGAGATCCAGGGAGCCAAAAAACACATATGGACGTGCTCACAATCATTAGCTATTAAAGAAATTCAAATCGAAACTATAATGAGATACCATCTCACCCCAACAAGGTTGGCTATGATCCAAAAAATGCAAAACAACAAATGCTGGAGAGGCTGTGGGGAAATTGGAACTCTCCTACGCTGTTAGTGTGGTTGCAAAATGGTGTGACCTCTTTGGAAAACATTCTGGCGCTTCTTTAGAAAACTGGATCTAGATACACCATTTGACCCAGTAGTTCCACTGCTTGGAATATATCCTACAGAATCGAGGCCATTCACATCAAGTGATACATGCACACGAATGCTCACAGCAGCACAGTCCACAATAGCAAAAAGATGGAATGAACCCAGATGCCCAACAACAGGGGAATGAATAGGTAAACTACTACAGTTTACCAATAGAACACTATACAGTGATGAAGAACAATGATGATTACAGGAAGCATCTCTTAGCCTGGTTTCAACTGGAGGACATTATGTTGAGTGAAAGTAGTCAGCTACAAAAGGACAAATATTGTATGAGTTCCCTACAATAAGAACTCAAAAACAGAGTCATGCATAGAAGAAAAGACTCTTTGACGGCTGCAGGGGTTGGGAGAGAGGGTGGGGAGGGTTAATCTAAGATAGTTGATAGAAATTTGGTTGGGTGAAATCAGTGACAGCACGCATTAGAAAGAAGATCAGTAATAACCGGACTTCACAATTTGAGCACTTCTCCCATCTTAATCCAATACTGCAAGGACAGACTAGCTGGGGTAGGGGCTGGGGACCATGCTCTCAGGCAAAATAAATGCCAACTGGCACAGCTAGCATTTTGCTAATGAGAACTCTCTGCACCCCTCATCGACGAGTAGCTTCTGGGGTCTTAAAAGCTGCCAAGCTACCATCTGAGGGTACAGCAAATGGTCCCAACTCAACAGGAACGGATGATCACCGAGGACAAGAACGACATGAAGGAAAGAGAATCCAGAAGACAGAGAGACTTACATGAGTGGTTCTCTACATTGGCTCGTGACCAGAAGAACTGGTTGGTGCCCAGCCACCACCAATGATAGCCACAATGGAGCTCACAAAGTTGAGTCTCACTGGCAAAAAAGAATAAATAGGGGTGCACCCTGAGATCTTGAATAAAAGACCACAATTGGGGGCTTGGGGGCTTTGGGGTTCCCATGGGAGCATGGCCCCTGGCTCTGACTCTGCCCCTGTCCATAAATCATAACGAAGGTCAACTTTCTGGACAGCAATGGATTGGACTTGGCGATGCAGAGTGACCATATCTTGTGGGAATTTTATGGTTCTATACATCTATAGGATGTCATTCTGCTGACGTCTTGCTGGAGGAAGGGATGTAGGAGGACAGAAGGGGATAGGAGACTGTTGGAAGGATAGGACTTGTATGGAGCAGAGAAGAGGGGTGTGCTGTCACTGGGCAGGGACAGCAGTGGAAGCTGCATATAGGTGAGCATGCGAATTTATATGGGAGTGTACATTTTCATACAATCATAAAAAAAGCCCATATATTTGTGGCTTCATTCTTGTTTTTACATATATACGTACATATACATGTGTGTAATTATGCATAAACATACACAAACATGTGTAAGTATACATATATATACACTCCACCTCCCAAAACTCACAGCTGTAATGCCAATTCTACTTCCTAGTGACCCTACAGGACAGAGTAGAGCTGCCCATAGATTTTCAAAGGAGCACCTGGCAGATCTGAACTGCCAAGTTCTGGTTAGTAGATGTAGCACTTAAACACTACACCACCAGGGTTTCCAGTATATAGTAAGTGTGTATGTCTTCAATTTTGAACAACAAAATGCACAGAGGTTAATAAGAGGCAATTAGTGGTAGAGTTATGAGTAATTAACACAGGTATCTCAAAAGACAGGCCTACTATCTACTTTGTACATACACATTGGATTATTATATCATGTTCAGACATGGCTTCCTTCTTTTGTACCCACTGGCTAGCTCACAGAATAAGAGAGCTCTGAAATATAGTCAGTAAGTTAGGAGGTTTTCTCATATCATTGTTACTAATTGAGACAGTATCTTAGTTAACTATCATGGTTGTAACAAAAATACCAAATGTGATTTTGAAAAACAGGAATTTATTTTCTCATATTTTTAGAGGCTAAAAACTGAAGGTTATGTGATCTCTCTGTAGGCTCTATGGAAAAATATTTATCTGTTTCAACTTCTGGAATATAGGCATTTCTTTGCACATGTTGGCCCATAGATGGGTGCTAAAATGGTATTTTCCTCCTGTGCATATACAACTTCCTGAGTATATTTTTCCCCTGTTATAAAACACCAGTCAGAAGATACTGGGTATAGAACTCACCCTACTCTAGTATAACCTCATTAACTTTACAAAAAAATTTACTTCTATATGGTAACACAAAGTTAAACGGATTAGGACTTCAACATGTAATTTTGGGGACATAATTCAACCCATAAAAGATCACATTTTCTGTTTTAAATTCTTTGTAATTAATGTACAAACTATGAGAGATTTCTTTGAACTAAGTATGTAGCAATTACATAGGAAAATCTCCCTGATGCTTGTTAGGAAGCTATAATGTGACAGATATTATGGTAAATATTTCGTTGTCAGTTAATGTTATTTAACTATCACACACACACCTTCGAGATGATACAATTACCTTAGCAGTACAGATACTCTAGGTTTTACAGAAATCACATAACTCTCATCACCTCTCAAAGTGTACTGATTTTACAGGTAGAAGTCAAAGATTTATGGTTCAAACTCACATCTGTCTTTCTCTATATCCAACTTATATGAACATCACAATTATCTGGGGGGCCCCTTAGAATGGAGAAATTTGGATCCCACACCAAGAATTTCTAACAGGAAGTCTAGGATGATAAATAGAATTTGTATTTTAACAAGTTCCCAGGTGATATTAGAAGCCCTGGTGTTATACTGGTTATGTGCTGTGGGTGCTAACAAAAAGGTCAACAGCTCAAATCTATCAGGTGCTTTTTGGACACTCTATGAGAAGTTCTACTGTGACCTATAGGGTCACTATGAGATAGAATCAACTCAACGGCAACAGATTTGGTATTTTTTTTAGGCAATAGTCATGTTGCCTGTTCAACAGCTACATTTTGAGAACTCTTACTATAATTCCAATCCTATCCAAGATGCAATTTTCTTTTTTGATAGTGACACATACAGAAGACTTTTATTTCTTTTTTCTCACACTCAATTGTATGTTCCTCTGGTTGGGAAAAAATACTTTTGGAAATGTGAGATTTCAGTTAAGAATCATTATTTCTCTTACTTGTATTAAATGGTTGTCTACATTAAATCAGAATAAACTAAATGTATTTGTTGTGTGTGGAATACAATGATACTGAAGAGGTGTTAGAAATGGCAATAGCCAAGCTAAGTGCCATCAGTTGTGGAACACAAATAGAAAAGTAAGTGACAGTTATTCTACTACTATGTGGGATGAAAATAGTTTGATTGTAGTAAGTAGTCTTTTATCATGGATTGGTAGACAGCATAAAATAAACATCCTTGGAAAGTAAGGGTTTCTTTAAGATAGTGGAGTGTTCTGTTCATTAAAAGAAGGATACAAAGTAACGGAACTCAAAGAGGAATGCTAGAAAAGTAAAAAGGACATAATAGAATAAGTGAAATGATATTTATTTTTAAGTAGCTGACATTTGTAGTTAATATAGGCAAGATATAAGTACAGTTTTCTGAATAAGAACTGAGGTTTAACTTTAAATGCTGCTTTTAAAAAATTGAATCAAAATAGTGAAAATTGATGCTTTTCAGAAATAAATTCATACTCCTGAAGCCGCAGATAAAAAATAAAACTATATGTTTTTGGATCTTCACTCTCATAGTGTCCTATTTATGAGTCAAGTTTTGTGAATTCCCTACATCACAAAGTACTGTGTCCAAATACATTTCTCAATATTACAGTTAAATCAGTAGGACTCCATACATGCCTTGGGCCATTCTCCCAAAATTGGAGAAGGAAGACAGTAACAAGAAGAGCAGGAAAAAAAAAAAAAAAAGTCTTCCAGCTCTCCTAAGTCAGAAACACAGGCAGAAATAGTTACTTTGCCCAAGTGCAGGCATAAGAGGTTTGCAAACTTTGAATACCTCTCACCTCTGTGTACAGCATCAAGCATGCATAAACTTGCAACAAAACCTGTCTACTTGTGCCCTTTAAGGAAGAGGGACATACTTTACTCACAGAAACTCAGAGATGGCTCTTAACCTCCAGAATTTCTCAGTGTGTGTAGCAAGATAACATGTGCTTATACCAATCACTCCTGCCTATCCAGGACTGTACAGGATAGATTGTACCACACACTTGGTCATCAGCTACCTGGACACCTGAACTGAACATATACAAGAAAAGTAAATAGACTCCCAAAGTCCATAAATTGAGGGAAAAAATTGTTTCTCTAAGAAATGGAGTTTATATAACTGCATTTGCATCAATTTGCAAAAAAAAAAGAAACAAGACCCGTATCTCTCATCATGCACAAATGCTAACTCAAAATGAGTCCAAGACTTAAGTATAAAATTTAAGATGATAAAGATTGTAGATGAAAAAATTGGGACAATGCTAGGAGATGTAATACATATCATAAGCAGATGACAAAACATTACTAACAATGCAGAAAGACAAGAATAGGGAACTTCTAAAAACTAAAAGTTAATGTTCATCTAATGACTTTGCCAAGACCCAAAATATAACGTACGGACTGAGGGGAAAAAAAATGGATATGACAAATCCAATCAGTTTCTAATCTCTAAAATCTACAAGGTATTACAACGACAATAACAAAGACATATAACCCAGTCAAAAATTGTGCAAAGCATATGGACAGTCATTTCACCAAAGAAGACATTTAGGCAAATAATAGATGTATTAGGAAATGTTCATGATCAATTGTCATTAGAGAAATGCAAATCAAAACTACAATGAGATACTATCTTATCCCAACAAGACTGGAATTAATCCAAAAAACACAAAATTATAAGTGTTGGAGAGGCTGTGGAGCAACTGGAACACTTACACACTGCTGGTGGAAATGTTAAATGGGACAACCACTTTGGAAACTGATCTGTGGCTTTATAAAAAGCTAGAAATAGAAATTCCATATCCATCAATTTCACTTCTTGGGATATATCCTAGAGAAATGAGAGCTGCCATACAAATAGAAACATGCATACCAACACTCAGTACTGTCTACAATAGCAAAAAATTGGAATCAACCTATGTCCCTATCAACAAGTGAATGGGTAAACAAGTTATGGTATATTCACACAATGGACTAATACGCAATGCTAAAGGGTGAATTTGGGAAACAAAACATGGAGGAATGCAGAAGGCATTATTCTGGTTGAAAATATGTAGCTGGCAATAGGACAAATATTGTACGAGAACACTATTATAAGGATTCTCAGACAGATTTAAACTCAGTTTAAAATATAAAAAAATAAAAAACAGTCCTTGATGGTTATAAAGGTGGGAGGGAGGGAGATGAGTATCCACTCTTTACATAATAGGCAAGAATTATTTTAGGTAAGGCGGGGCAACATAAAATAGATAAATCAGCACGACTGCTCTAATCCAAAAGCTAAGAATTTTTCTAAATACGATCAAACACTTCAAGGAACAGAGTAGCAGCAGCAGGGGCCTGGGAACCATGGTTTGGGGGACATCTAGGTCAATTTGCAAACCAGTTTTAGAAAATGTTTTGCATCTCATTTTGGTGACTGGGGTCTGGGGTCTTAAAGTCTAGAAAGCAGCCATCTAGGAAGCATCAATGAGCTCAATCACCCTGAAACAACAGAGAATGAAGAACATCAAAAACATAAGGAAAATACGAGCCCAAAGGACAGAAGGAGCCACATAAATGACAGACTGCATCAACATGAGACTAAAAGGACTAGATTTTGCCTGTCTGCCATCAATAACAGTCATTCTTACAGGAAACTCAATAGAGAGTACCTGAGGGAGCCAGAGAAATGTGGGGTGCAGAACTAGAATTCTAGTAAAACATTTAAATTTGGTGGTCTGACAGACTGTGGGGTGCCCAGAAGACATGGCCCCCACACTTTCTGTTAACCCAGAGTTTAAATCATTCTGGAACCCAACTCCTCAGACAAAGATTGAACTACTTGCAGTAGGTTACATATAAAAGCTTTCAGAGATCCGGTGCTGTCTCTTATTGGCTCCAGAGCTACATGTGGACTTTCCTGAAAATGACTCCTGCTGAGGAGAGTGCCCACCAACCTCCATACTTTGTACACCACACAGTGGCTGTGACTGTCTCTCAGTAGCTCAGGTCTGTGAAAACTTATGTACTTCTGGCACTATTCTCACTTCTCCATTGCTCAGTCCAATTTCTCGCCTTTCCCTTTGATGTTCAGGTCTCCTAGGATATCATAAGTTCTGGATTAATTTGTTTTTGGGGGGTCTTTGTTGTTAAAGTGGTCCAGGAAAATGTCCATCTACTCTGCCATTCTTGGCAGTGCCTCTTGAGAATGTCCTACTTTCATTGTGACATTTGAGAAGCAATTTTGCAGAACATGTAATTCTTGAGTGGCAAAGTTTTATTTTTGTTGCTACTGTTGTTTTTCCCTTCAAGGATTTGTATATATCATCCCATTGCCTTCTTGCCAGCATGGTTTCTGTGGAGAAATCTGTGCTCAGTCTTAACGACTCCTTTGTACGTATTTTTTGGTTAAGTCTAGTTGCCTTTAAGAGCATCTCCTTTTCTTTAGTTTTAGTAGATTTGATTACAATATGTCTTGGTGTCCTTCTTTTGGAATCTACCTTGTATGGAGTTTGATGAGCATCTTAAATAAATATGTTCTTGTTTTTCATGATATCAGGGAAGTTTTCTGTCAGCAAATTTTCAACAGTTCTCTCTGTAGTATCTGTTATCCACCCCTCCATTCTTGTACTCCAATCATTCATAGATTATTCCTCTTGATAGTGGCCCACATAACTCTTAGTGATTCTATATTTTTAAAAATCCTTTTGTGTGATGTGTCAGCTGCTTTGTCTTCAGTCTCACTAATTCTGCATTCTATTGCCTTAATCCTGCTCCTTCGACTTTCTGCTTATTGTCTAAATCTTTGATTTTATTGTTAATCTGCTGAATTTCAATCATTGTTGCTCAAGTATTTCTTGTAGCCTGTTTAATTTTTTGTTATGCTCTGCTGTGCTTTGCCTAATCCTTCCTGATACCTCTAAGAGCTCTAAACATTAATCTTCTGTATTCTACCTCCAGTAATTCCAAGAAGTCTCCTTCAACTGGATAATTTTTGATTCTTTGCTTTAGGAGTGTTCTGAAGTCATGGTGGTCTGCTTCTTTAAGTGATTAGAAATGAATTCATGCCTCTGAGCTAAGAGAAAGTTGTTTTATTTGTTTTGTCATTGTGGTCTAGTTTATATGTAAGTGTGTATATATATAAATAATTTAGTTTTTGAGTGTTCAAATAGTCTGGTCTTTTTTCTTAATTTGATTATTAATTAGTGGAGCCTTAAAAATTCCAATTCCCTGTCACCCAGTGGTTAGAGCTATGAGTATGCTCAGAAGGGTGAAGGCAGTTGCCAGCTCAGGAGACCCAGCAGAACATTTTTTCTTCCCTTTATATTGTTTCTGTCTGCAATTCTTGGAGAACAGCTCAGGGCACAGTATAAGATGTCCCACTTCCAGCCCAAGTAGTATGTCAGAATTTAGCACCTGGTACACAATAGAGAAGCAATGGGGAAGTACTGGGGAAAGGGAGAGAAATTAACATGTAAGAAATGTTTAAATCCACAAGATTTTACAAGTGCTTACCTTATGATGCTTGGGCGAAAGACCTCTGCATTTCTATAGGTGCATCTGTCTTAAACTCTGCTCTTCTGCTGAGAAAGATGGTCTCTGCTCATGGTGTTTCTGCTGTGTTAGGCCACTGGCCACCAAACAGCTTCAGTTCTGCTTGGCTGGCTGAAGCAGACCCTCTGCAGGATGTAGTTTTAATTCTGCCCATAGTAGTTACTTCCGGACTTCCTCTACCCTCCATGTCACCCAGTCCATTTTCTTAGCTTTTCTCCTGATATTCAAGGCTCCTAGAATGTCCTATATAATCTGTGTAATTGTTCTTCTTGTTCTTTGTTGTTAGAGGGGTCAGAGAGTATGTGTGGCTACTCTGACATCATAGCCTCAGCTCCACTTTTGAAGATTTCAAAGAGGTCTTTTGCAACATGTTTGCCTAACTCACTATATCGTTTTATTTCTTGATGGCTGCTTGCTTGGGTGTTGATTGTGGATCCAAGTAAAATGAAATCCTCTTCTAAATTTCTTGGCATTAATGAGTGAACACCTCTAGTGCTGCATCTGTTCACTGAACCATCTCATTTGGTACTCTATAAATTCCTGGAGCCTTGTTTTTTTGCCAGTGCCTTCAGCGCAGCTTTGACTTTTTCCTTTAGTGCCATTAGTTCTTGATGATTTGCTGTCTCTTGAAAGGGTTGAATGCAGACCACTTCTTTTTGGTCCTTTGTGTATTCCTTCAACCTGCATTTGATGCTTTTTGAATCTTTCAATATTTTGTTTAAAGATAACTTCAGAATTGTACTTTGAAGAGTGAATTTTTTTTGTCCAGTTATTTCAGCTTGAGAAATGACAGCATATTCTTTTTGGTTTTCTAACTCCAGGTCTTTGCATATTTCATTAAAATATTTTATTTTGTCTTCTCAAGTTGATCTTTGGTATTTTCTGTTCAGCTATTTTATTCCATCATTTCTTTATTTTGATTTAGTTACTATATGTTGAAAATCAAGTTCCAGAGTGTCTTCTAAAGGGAGTTTTGATCTTTCAGTTTTTCCTTCCTATGATTTTATTGATCTTTTGTTTTCTTTATATATGATGTCCCTGATGTCTTTCCACAGCTGATCTGGTCCTTGGTCATCAGTGCTCAAAATCTGTTCCAGAGATGCTCTCTAAATTCAAATGGTATATACTCAGTGTTTCTCTCTGTGAGTTTGTTTTAATTTTCTTCAAATTCAACTTAATTATGAGCAGTGGGTCTTTGCAGTCAGCCTCTGGCCTACTTCTGACTGATAATATTGATCTTTTTCATTCTTTCTAGCATCACTTTCCACACATACATTTGATTTGACCCCTGTGTTTCCCATCCAGTGAGCTCCACATGTATAGTCATTGTTAATATTGTTGAAAAAAGTTCTTTGTATGAAGATATCATTCTTCTTGCAAAAACCTATCATTCAGTCTCTAGTATTGTTTCTATCACCAAGGCCATCTTTCCAGTGGCCAACTGTTCACTCCAAAATTTTGCATTCAAATCACCAATAATTATGCACTTGATTGCACATTTGATCAATTTCAGACTGAAGGAGACGGCAAAAATCTTGTGTTTCTTTAATCTTTGTCATTAGTGATTGGCTTGTAAATTTGAATAATAATTGTATTAACTGGTCTTTCTTGTAGGCATATGTACTATATCCTATGAGTGACAGTTTTGCCTTTCATGATAAATCTTGAAATGATTCTTTTTAATGATGAATGCAAGACCACTCCTCTTCAGATTGTCAATCTCAGCAGAGTGGAACATATGACAGTTTGATTCAAAATGGCAGATGCCAGTCGACTTCACCTCATTAATCCTAGGATACCAATGTGTATGCATTTAATTTTTTTTTTTATTTAACATGACTGAGTGAAAATGTACATTGCCGTATAAACTTGCATGCCCACCTATATGCAGCTTCCACTACTCTCCCTGTCCGGTGACAGCACACTATTCCTCTCTGCTCCATACATGTCTCATCCTCCCAACAGCTTCTTTTCCCCTCCTCTCCACCCACTCTCCTTCCTCCAGCCGGAGGTCAGCAGGATAATATCCTATAGATGTATAGAACCATAAAGTGCATCCAATATATGGTCACTCTGCATTGTGAAGTCCAAACCACTCCTGTCCAAAGAGTGGAGCTTCATTATAATTTATGGGTAAGGGCAGCATCAGGGCCAGGGGCTATGCTCTAAGGGGAAACCTGAAACCACTGGACCATCAATTGAGGTCTTTTAGTGGAGATCTCAGGATACACCCCTTTTTATTCTTGTGTTGCCAGTGAGACTCTTCTCTGTGAGCTCCATCATGGCTATCACTGGTGGTGGCTGGGCACCATGTGGTTCTTCCGGTTCCAAGTAGATGTAGGCACCCACTCTTGTGGGTCTCTCTGTCTTCTAGGTTGTCTTTACCGCATGTCATTTTGGTCCTCAGTGAGCATCCGTTTCTGCTGAGTTGGGACAATTTGCTGTGTCCTTGGATGGCAGCTTGGCAGCTTTTAAGACCCCAGACGCCACTCACCAATGTGGGGTCCAAAGAGCTCTCTTAGCAAAATACTAGTTCTGCCAATTGCTCTCAATTTCACTTAAGAGCATGGTCCCCTGCCCCCTGCCCCCGCTACTCTATCCTTGCAATATTGGGTTAAGATGGAAGGAGTACTCAAGTTATGCTGAAGTCCACTTAATGTTGTTCTTGTTTCTAATGTGTGCTATCACCGCTTTCTCCCAACCAGATTTCTAGCAACTATCTAAACTAAAACCTCCCCCCACCCTCCCTCTCTCCTCTCCCTTTCAGCTATCAAAGACTCTTTTCCTCTATACACAAGTCTGTTTTTGAGATCTTATAGTAGAGGTCTCATACAGTATTTGTCCTTTTGTTGCTGACTGCTTTCACGCAACATAATGTCTTCCAGTTGAAACCAGGTTAGGAGATGTTTCCTGGAATCATCATTATTCTTTATCATTGTGTAGTGCTCCATTGAGTATATGTACCATAGTTTACCTATCCATTTTTCTGTTGTTGGGCATCTGGGTTGATTTCATCTTTTGCTATCGTGGACTGTGCTGCGATAAACATTCTGGTGCATGTGTCCGTTGGTGTGAAAAGCCTTGAATCTGTAGGATATATTCCAAGTAGTGGAATTACTGGGTCAAATGGTATATCAATATCCATTTTTTTAAGGAAGCGCCAGATTGCCTTCCAAAGAGGCTGGACCATTTTGCAACCCCATCAACAGTGTAGGAGGGTTCCACTTTCCTCTCCAGCATTTGCTGTTTTGTGTTTTCTGGATCATGGCCAATCTTGTTGGGGTGAGATGGTATCTCATTGTCATCTTGATTTGAATTTTTTTAATAACTAAAGATCGTGAACACATCTGCATGTGTTTTTTGGCTGCCTGGATCTCCTCTTTAGTGAAATGTCTGTCCGTCTCCTTTGCCCATCGCTTAATTGGATGGTTTATCTTCTTCTTATTGATATTTTGTAGAATCTGATAGATTATGGAGATCAGGCATCGGTCTGACACAGAGTTGCCAAATATTTTTGCCCATTCTGTGTGTGTTCTTTTAATTCTATTAATAAAGTCTTTGGATGAGCAAAAGTGTTTGATTCTTAATAGTTCCCATTTATCTATTTTCTCTTCTGTTGATTGTGGTTTCTTTGACAGATTTTGGAGTCTGTCCTCATTGTCTGTTAAAACTTCCATTGTTGTTCCTACCTTTTCTTGGATGAGCTTTATCGTTTTAGGTTTGATATTTAGATCTTTTATCCAGTTGGAGTTGGTTTTTGTATAAGGTGTAAGATATGGATCTTGATTCAGTTTATTGCAGATGGATAACCAATTTTGCCAGCACCATTTGTTGAAGATGCTGTTTTTACCCCAGTTTAATGTCTTAGGGCCTTTGTTGAATATCAACTGTTCATAGGCAGATGGTGTCATCTCTGGGGTCTCAATTCTGTTCCATTGATCGATCTGTCTGTTCTTGTACCAGTACCAGGCTGTTTTGACCACTGTGGCAGTGTAGTATGTTCTAAGGTCGGGTAATGAGAGGCCTCCCAGTGTGTTCTTCTTCTTTAGTAGTACCTTACTTATCTGGGGCTTCTTCCCTTTCCAAACAAAATTGGTGATTTGTTTCTCCATCTCATTAAAAAATGACGCTGGAACTTATATTAGGATTGTATTATATAAATAAATTGCTTTGGATAGACTTAACATTTTCACAATGTTAAGTCTTCCTATGCATGAGCAGGGTAGGTTTTTGCATTTATCTAATTCTCTGTTAGTTTCTTGTAGTAAGGCCTTGTAGTTCTCTTTGTAAAGGTCTGTTAATTTCTCTGGTTAGATTAATTCCTAGGTACTTTATCTTCTTAGGGGCTATCGTAAATGGTATTGATTTGATAATTTCTTCATTAACAGTCTCGTTGTTGGTATAAAGGAATCCTACTGATTTTCTTATGTTTATCTTGTATCCTGAGACTTTGCTGAACTCTTCTGTAAGTTTGAGTAGTCTACTTATAGATTCCCTGAGGTTCTCTGCATATACAATCATATCATCTGCAAACAGGCAGATTTTAACTTCCTCTTGCTTGGCTGGCTTGCTGATGCAGATGCCCTTTATTTCTTGGTCTTGTCTAATTGCTCCGGCTAGAACTTCTAGCACAATGTTGAACAGGAGAGGTGAGAGCGGGCATGCTTGTCTTGTTCCTGATCTCAAGGGAAAGTCTTTCAGTCTCTCTCCATTCAGGATCATGTGGGCAACTGGCTTTGTATAAATGGCCCATATTGTGTTGAGGAATTTGCCATCTATGCCCATTTTGCTAAGAGTTTTTCGCATGAATGCGTGTTAGACTTTATCAAATGCCTTTTCTGCATCAGTGGACACAAATCAGGTGATCTTTGACTTTTGTATTATTTATGTGGTTAATCACATTGATTGTTTTTCTGATGTTCAACCAGCCTTGCATTCCTGGTATGAATCCCACTTGGTCATGATGGATTATTTTCTTGATATGTTGTTGTATTCTATTGGCAAGAATTTTGTTGAGGATTTTTGCAACTAGATTCATGAGTGATGTCAGTCTGTAGTTCTCTTTCTTTGTTGGGTCTTTCCCTGTCTTAGGTATCAGGGTTATGCTGGCTTCATAGAATGAGTTTGGGAGTACTCCATCCCATTTTATACTGTGAAATAGTATCAGTAGTATTGGAGATAACTCTTCTCTAAATGCTTGGTAGAATTCTACAGTGAAGCCATCTGGGCCCGGACTTTTTTTGGTTGGCAGTGTTTTGATGACATTTTCAATCTCTTCCTTTGTGATGGGTTTATTAAGTTGTTCTGTTTCACGTTGTCATAATTTAGGTAGGTGGTATCAGTGAAGGAATTTGTCCATTTCCCCTAGGTTTTCAAATTTGTTAGAGTACAGTCTTTCATAGTATTCTGTTATGGTATTGTTGATTTCTATTGCATCTGTGGTGACAACTCCCGTCTCATTTCTAATTTGGGTTGTTTGTTTCCTTTCCTGTTTTTCTTTAGTAAGTTTAGCTAGTGGTTTGTCAATTTTGTTGATCTTTTCAAGAAACCAGCTTTTGGTCTTTTCAATTTTTTCAATTGTTTTTCTATTCTCTAATTCATTTAGCTCTGCTCTAATCTTTATGATCTTGTTTTTTCTCGTGCTGGAGGGGTTCCTCTGTTGTTCTCTTTCTACTTGTTCAAGCTGTAGGGTTAGTTCCTTAATTTAGTTTCTTTCTTCCTTCCAGATGTATGCATTTGTGGAGATAAACAGACCTCTGAGCACTACTTTGCTGTATCCCATAGGTTCTGCTAGGAATTGTTTTTGTTCTCATTGGAAGAAATGAATTTCTTTATTTCATCCTTGATTTCCTCTATAACCCATGTTTTTTTGAGGAAAATGTTGTTCAGATTCCAAGAGTTCCACTTTCTATCTATGTTTTTTCTGCTATTGATTTCAACTTTTATGGCTATATGATCTGAGAAGATGCTTTGCAGTAATTCAATGGTATGGATTTTGTTGAGCATTGCATTATGGCCTATCATGTGGTCAATTCTGGAGAATGTTCCATGTGCACTGAAGAAGAAGGTGTAGTTGTCTGCTGATGGGTGGAAAGTCCTGTATATATCAATGAGGTTTAGTTGGTTAATTGTGTCAATGAGGTCTTCTGTATCCTTACTGAGCTTTTTTCTAGATGATCTGTCTAGTAATGAGAGTAGAGTGTTAACATCTCCCACTATTATCATGAAGTCATCTAACTCTCTTTTGAGCGTAGTCAGTGTTTCTTTGATATATTTAGGTGCTTTGACATTAGGTTCATAAATATTTAATATAGTTAAGTCTTGCTTGTGTGCTGAACCGTTTAGCAATAAATAGTGTCCATCTTTGTCCACGATGGTGGATTTGACATTAAAATTCATTTTGTCTGAGATTAGAATTACCACCCCTGCTCTTTTTTGTTCATTGTTAGCTTCATATATATTCTTCCATCCTTTAATTTTCAGTCTGTTCCTATCTTTAGGTCTCAGGTGAGTTTCTTGTAGACAACATATAGATGGGTCATGTCTTTTGATCCAAGATGACACTCGGTATCTCTTTACTGAAGCATTCAGTCCATTCACATTCAATGTAATTATTGATAAGTATGTGTTCAGTGCTGCCATTGTGATATGTTTATTTTTATGTTGATGTTTTCTCTGTTGTTCTTATTAGTCTGTTCTGGGACATTCTTTTTTGTGAGTTGATTTTTCACCTTTTTCAGTGCTGGTTTTGTAGTTGTTGACACCCCTGTGTTACATTTCTTGAAATGGTATGATACATCTTTGTTGTGCTTTATAGCTGCTCCTATGATTCCCCCTTAATAAACTATACATAAACCCAATTTTAATTACTACCGGTCTTGTCATCTTCCTCTCCATCTGGAAGGACTGTAACAACTGTAGTACATCCCTCTTTTTATTATGATGACACCATAGTTTTCATGATGATCACTGGATTGCTTCTTTCCGTATCAAAGCTGTGATTTACTTTGGAGCCTTCCCTAAATGACTAGAGTATTGAGTAGTGTGTCATTCTAAAATATAAAGTTAGTGGTTTCGTTCTTCTAAGGCAAAGCTGAGAACTTCTTTTGGTATTTGTTGTAGTTTGGGTTTGGTTTTTAGAAAGTCTTTGATTTTCTGTTTATCTGGGAATGTCTTAATTTCATTTTTGTATTTGAAAGACAGTTTTTGCAGGATATATAATTCTTGGTTGGAAGTTCTTCTCCTTCAAGGCTTTGAATGTGTCGTGCCACTGTCTCCATGCCAGCATGGTTTCTGCTGAGAAATCTGACGAGAGCCTACAGGGTTTCCCTCTGAATGTTAGCTTAGCTTTGAGTCTTGCTGCCTTTAAGAATTGCGGCTTATGTTTCATTTTGTTAAGCTTGATTATAATATGTCTTGGAGTCCTTCTTTTGAGATCTATATTGGATGGCGTACAATATGCATCTGAGATGTCTATATTCTCTTCCTTCATGATTTCTTGGAAGTTTTCTTTCAGCAGCTCAGCAACAATACTCTCTGTGTTCTCAGATGTCTCACCCTGTTCAGGGACTCCAATTAATCGAAGGTTGTTCCTCTTAATAGAGTCCCACATGCTTCTTAATGTTTCTTCATTTTTCTTGTTTCTTTTTTTCTGATTTCTGCTCTTAAATGCTGGCATCAGTAGCTCTGTCTTCCAAATCAGAAATTCTTCCTCCTATTTGTTCCATTCTGTTTTCTTGGCTTTGCATGGAAGTTTCTATGTCTTCGATTTTGTTCTTGATCTGTTGGATTTCAGAGTACTGGTGTTCCATCAGATCGAACAGCTTGCTTAATTTTTCATTTTGTTCTGCTGCATTTTGTATAAGGTCTAAAAGGGCTCTGTATATAATCATTTTGTATTCACTTCCTGATGGTTTCATAAAAGTTTCTTCATGTGGAAAACTCCTTGGTTGCTTCGTTTGGGAGCCTTCTGAAGTCATGGGTGATTTCTCATATGACACAAGTGTCTGTTGCTTTTTGGGTCTCATGTGAGTATGTAGAGGCTGGAAGACGTACTGTGAGGATGGTTTGCAAACGTTTCTCTAGGCTGTCTTAAAATGTAAAGCAAAAGGTATCTGACCACTTCACAAGTCAGTTGGGTTTTCAGGTATAGAGGTCCCTCTTCTCAAGTGACATAGTAAGCACCACTGTATCCAACCCTAGATGATAACAAACTAGTTCAGAATACAGCAATGCTACTGCCCTGTTGTCCTCTGCTGACAGGGCCTAGCCTTAGGCGACACTGCATCGAGTACTGCTTTTGTGATAGAAAAGTGCTCTCTTGTGGGCAGGCTCTGGCTCCCAAGCTAAGAATTAGGTTCATCTGCGGCCACCGTATCCAAGATGGTGTCCTCCACACAGGCAGCAGATAGAGGGGCTAAAGGTGCCGAGAGGTAGTGATTCCTCTGCTTCTGTTGCAGGGCCCCCAACTTAGGTGGCCTTCGGTAAATTACTGCTTTTCTGTCGGAAAAGTGCTGTCATGTTTGCAGGAGCTGGCTCCCAGGCTAAGAATTAGGTCCTGCTAAAATCTCGGTACCAACATGGCGTCCCGCACACTGACTGTGAAATTCCGTCGAAATCCCACTGAGGCAGATATAAAATGATAGGCTCAGAGTCCTAAACCTGGCTCTCAAAATATGGGAATTTTGCCTGCCTATCCCCCCAGCAGCACGTCTGAGACTAGCCGCTAGACAAGACCCAGCTCTGCCCACCGGCCAAGACAGAGAAAAAAAAATTCAAAATGGTGTGTTTACCTTCAGTTTGTCAGAGCCAGGGCTAGCCATGAGCGGAGTCAGCGACAGAGAGGAGGTTTTTCGCTCAGTGGTATGAAGTCCCAATTAAGAGCTCTGTGCCGTGTCCTGAGGCTGATTAGGTGATCAGAAGGCTCAGTTTGATTATCAGTTCAGGTCTTGGTTTCCAGAGGGATATAAGGAGATGTGCGCTTAGTCTGCCATCTTGACTCTGCCCCCTATATGCATTTAATTTTTGACGAGTTCCAATTTTTATAGATTCATACTTCATACATTGCATATTCCTACCACTAATGGATATTTGCAATGCTTTCTCTTTTTTTTGAATGATAAGCATAAGAATGTTCCAAATGCTTAACTCCATCTATGTCATTAACTTCCACTCTAAGCCAATGAATAAGCTTTTCCCTACTTGTGTTTTCAGTGATTTCCAACATGAGGGACTCATCTTTTGGCACTGTATCACGCAATATTGTGTTGCTATTCAGTAGGTTTTCACTGGCCAATTTTTTTCTGAATTAGACTTCCAGAACCTTCTTCCTAGTCTATTTTAGCCTGGAAGCTCTGCTGAAACCTATCCACTGTGGTGACTCCGTTGGTACTTGAAATACTGGTAGCAAATCTTCAGTATCTCAGCAACACACAAGCCACCTTAATATAACAAACTAGCAGACACATGATGGCATCAAGAAGTATGCATGGTTTACTCCATACATAATGTGGCTTTCCGAGAACAGCGGGGAAGTCTTCCAAGGAGTTCTGAAAATAGCTTCAGAGGTGGAAAAATGTGAGATTAAGAAAATCTAGACTTACTGGATCAGTTAAGACTGGAGGACTCTGGGAAACTCCCCAGAAATACTCTTTAATCCATGAATCAAAACTGTGCCCCGAAGTCATTTTGCAGCTAAATAAAATATTGGCTCACAAAATAAAGAATATCCTCTGTGAGTACTGTGCTTCTTTAAAAATTGTTTATGTCAGACCAAACAGTCAATAATTACTTTAAAACAAGGATGAGAAAATAAGAGAGCAGGGAAACTAGATTAATAGAGATGAAACAACCAGAACCAGAATGCTTACATACTATCACTGAACTATTTGTACAGAAATTATTGGATGGGACCCTAAAGTTCTTCATAAAACATTGCTGACAACACCATAAAGTACTGTTGGGGGAAGAAAAAAGCTTGCATGAAAGAGAGGGAGGGCTTCTAGCTGGAAACCAGATGAGGTCTCTGATGCTGTATTGACAGGAGGCTTAAATGGTTTGAACTTCTGTTACTATCAAGCGAGTTAGTTCAGACCTTCTATTTATGTGTCTGAGGATGGAGCAAAAGGGAAAGAGGAGTGGATGGTGCTGTGAGCTGTCAGCATTCAGAGATAAAAAAGGGATCTAGGCAGTTTTATCACAAACCACTTGATATTTGATAACCAGAACATGCCAAACTTTATTCAATTAAATTTAAATTTGTTTAATTAAATCTTTATTACCCCCATTAGGCCTGTAGCCTGAGTCTAGTTAGGAAGGAAGACTCTTTATTAAACGTGTATTAAAGAGCTCTGTCTTGTGCATTCCAAGATGTGAAATGTGTACCAAGGTAACTATAGATAAGATCTGAAACACCCAAGTGGATAAGGAATATCTTGATAAGGTCTTGTCTTTGATTTGAATGTGCTTAGAAACGTGTGTGATCTTCATTTATTTTTAGGTAAGGGTATTTGTGAGGCAAAAAATACCCAGAGTTTCTTTTACCCCCCAAAGAGGCAACCTTAGATAAGGAGTTGTGGCTGCCAGACCAGGTAACCAGATTAATGATACTAACCTAGGAGGTTGTAAAAACATATAGAAGGAGTGCATGCAATCCTAAGGTGACAGCCAGAGATTTAGCTAATTAAGCTATTGTCTGGGTCCTCTTCTTTAGCAAGAATGTCCTGGGTAAAAGTTGAAAGCAGCAACTCTCCATTGAGTTCTATCATCTACAATGGTGTCCATACCATGTCATCCATTTCTGTAATATGTCAACTCCTTTAATTGTTTTCTGTCTATGCATATAAGGAATATATTTCTCTCCAGAATCCAAAAAGACTTAGAACATGTTGATCTTGTTTTGATTTTCTGGATGTTGAGAGAGAGCAAATAGCTGTTTCTTTACAGTGGCAGAGATGGAGAAGTCCTTGACTGGCAAAATATACATGGAAAGTTAACTGAAGTGTCAGGGCCTTTTCCTACGTGTGGGAGAATCCTTCCCTGACCTGTTTTTGTGAGCTCTTTTGTATTTCTATGTCCTGAATGAGTGTACCAAATAATACACCTCAGATGCTATGGGGTTGTAATGCTGTACCTTAGCTGGATGCTGGTAGGTAGGATCTTGCTTGCAAAGACTATGTACAATGGCAGGACTGTTGAGATACTCTCCTCCTTACATAATTAGGTAGAGATGTATTGTTTTCCTTCAAACCTGAAAGCAAACTGTGACTGAGAGTCTAATAGTCTCTGAACAGAACATGTGAGTTAAATCTAAAAGTATGTGTCAAATACTGATCAGTTAGAGTCAGTGATTTAAATGACATTGAGGTTGGAGGACCCGACTGCGTGAGACTACAGTTTACACTTAATCCACTGGAAGGCACAACTCATTCTTTTAGCTACCAGAAAAAGAGAATTGGGATTTTACAAGGAAAAACACTAGGAACAGTAATTCCGTATTTAAATAGGCTTTGCACATTGTTGTTAGATGCCATCGAGCCACTTTTACCATAGTGACCCATGTGAGAGAAAGGAACTATACAATAGGGTTTTCTAGACTGTAATCATTAAAGAAGCAGATTTTCAGATCTTTCCCCCTTGGACCCTCTGGGTGGGCTCAAACCATCAACCATTAGGTTAACAACTGAGCACTTAACCATTTATGCTACCAAGGATCCCTAGACCTTATATTAATATAAAACAAAACAATCTCATCATTAATGAATTTACTCCAACAGGGAGTGATCCTTGGAGGACACAGTAGAACTGCCAAGTACGGTTTCTAAGGAGAGGTTGGTGAATTTGAACTGTCACGTTTTGATTAGCTACTGTATCGCTTAACCACTGCACAACAGGTCAAAGGGCCTTGTATAGTACAGTAGGACTCAGTTTCTGAAGACATTTTTAAGTTATTTGGGGCCATGTTAATTAATTAATTGGGGGCTAGGTCTATGTATGGAATTCTATTTTGTCAAGCTCAACGCAAGTGCCAAAAATTTTATTTTAATTTACAATTAGTTAGGTCACAGCATCAGTGCCTAGCATAGACTATTTTAGCACAACGGGAGCTGGGGAATTTAGGCAAGGCAGTAGTTCTGATAGTTGAGGAGAAGCACACCTGTTTGTTCACTCTTTTTATTCAATAGCTCCTACAAGATGAAATTCCTCTATACAGAATATGATTCTATATAAAACAACCAAAATATTAACAAAACCACACTTAGTAAAAGAAAAATAAGAAAAACAGTGATAAATAAAACATCAAAGATAGAGGTTACTTCTAGAGTTGGGGGTATGGGAAAGGGATAAATACCTGCAAAGATATAGAATAAATTATAGTGCTTGGACTGAGTAGCATATTCATGAATTTATATTATAAATTCACTAACTTAAATATTACATATATGTGTATATTATATCAAGAATTATGTTGATATTCTAAAACATAACAAAATCCTTTAGTGTCCTCGTGGATTATTAATATTCCCCCACAGTTCACTTTTCTTTTGCTTATATGTTTTGCAACTATTTTACTAAGGGTATATAAATTTAGAATTGTAATTTCCTGTAATTAAAATCTCTTCAAGTATCATAGAGAATCACGGTTTTTGCTTTGAAATTATCTTGAATGTCATTATTATAGCCATACTAGCTTTTTTTGGTGATATATGCACGTTCTTAGAAAAGAACATTTCCTATTTTAGAGATGTGCTGAAATGGTAGACCTACAATAAGAGAATAAAAATATAAATACAGGTGAATACATGAATCTAACCTTTCTGGATCGCATGAAACCATGAGAGTTGTTGAAGTCTCACTTTGTGGATGAGCCTAAGAATTGCAAATCCCTTGGGAAAACCTAACAGCAAGCAAGGGTGTTAATCATTGTTTGCTAGGACTGTTATTAAGGGGTAAGAACTCTGCCACTGAACTCAAATTCAAGAACAGACTAATGATACTCAAGGAAATAGCCAACATGATAGGGACCATGTAGACCCAGAAGACATAAGATAGGTGAAACTACATGAGGAACAGATCTGAGAATAGTCTGTATCTAACGTCACAAGATAAGAACAAGTGCCATGTTCCAAAAAAGACTTGTTGCCATCTAGTTGATTCCAACTCATAATGTCACATACTCCATTGAAATAGCTGGCATTCTCAAAATAATAAAATCAAAGTACTGTGTTCTTAGCTTAATATTCTTGTTTTGTATAGTTCCCTCATAGTAAGATCTGATTAATAGACTGATGTAAAAAAAAAAAAAAAAATCTATAGGGAAAACCTGGTTGCATAGTGGTGAAGTGCTATGGTTGCTAATCAAATGACTGGCAGTTCAAACCCACCAGACACTTCTTGGAAACTCCAAAGGGCAGTTCTATTCTGTCCTATAGGGTTGCTATAAGTCAGAATCAACTCAATGGCAGTGTTAATTAATTAATTAATTTGGTGGATTCCAGTAAGAATCTTAGGGAAAATAGCAATGGGGAAAGACTTGGTGGTTTTTCAGTCATTTCTTGGAAGATGATGCAAGTAATTACACCCATTACTAGTAAATTTCATCTGAATTGTTACCAACTACTGCTTTTTTTGTTTGTTTTGTATCCTTAAACATGCACACACACACCAGATGAAAAACACACATTAAGCTCTTATTCTATATTCTGAAATCATTCCAGTATTCCTAAGGTAGTATTCAGAATTAATTTGGGCTTTGAGTGACTCTTTAGTCTCACAAAAATGTAAATAATAGTGTTTCTCTAAGAAAATAAGATGTCAGTGATTTAGAGTAAAGCAGACCACACAAGCTTAATTATTTAAAAAGCTTAAGATTTCTCATCACTTGCACAGTATCAAACTATGGGCAGGTAATTAGGAATCACATGCCATATTTCTAATCCATCTGTTTTTCAGAAGGTTAAAGTATAATGCATAATTTCTCAGGAATTGACAAACACAACCTGGAGATGCTGGCACTTTTAGGTATTACCAAAATCTTTTAAGATAAAAATAAATCTAAGATCCTAATGATCTGAATACCAAGACCAAAGCTGTCATAGATAAAAAAAGGAGATTGTCACAAATCATAATGTATTATTTTAAGTCAGCTTATGCAATGTATCACAATGAATTTTTCTGTCCTTTACGCTTTAGAGATGCAGTAGCTGAATTTACAATTCAATTGAAAATGATATTTTCTAAATTCACCTTGGCTCAGGCATGCCCTAATCTTCCTACCAATTTATTTCTTGGTACAATAGTCTCTTTCTTCTTGGTCTAAATACAAAAGGCATGTGTCATCTAATCATCTTAATTCTTATGGAAAGGATTTTTTTCTTTTTTAAGAAAAGACATTCTTTATAGTCCTTTACAAAATGTTCTTTTAAGTTTGTTTGAATCAATAGATTGAGACAGGAGGTTGGTCAATAATCTGGCTACTAATCTCAAATAAAATTTGAAAGAGAAACAGATACTTATTATACATCTCTTCCATGCTAGGCTCTGTGCAAGTCTGGAAGATTTAAAGAAGAAAGAAACATTTCTTCAGCTAGTTTTCTCTAACTGATTAGGAGAAACAGAAAACCAAAAAATGAAATGTGGTATGGTAGAAGCAGATAGATGCATTGTGTGTTTCTGGGTCTTCATAAAGGTTTTGATGACTGAACTAGATTTTGAAGGATGATTAAAGGCTTGCCAAGAAGCCACATAGAAAAGAACAAAATCAATAAATAACATACTCTGTACCGAGTGCAATGGGATTGAAATAATATGGTTTGATCAGGAATATAATTCAGTATTGCTTTTATTATTAGCTACTGTTGGTTATTTAGGTGTTGATTGACTGAATATGTTCTCTCTAAGTAGTTATTTTCTCAGAAAAGAGAGTCCTTCACATTTCTACTTCTCTGCAGATAACAATACTACTGTTGTCAGGTGACACTAAGTGGATTTCTACTCATAGCGATCCCATGTGTCAGAGTAGTGTTGTCTAGGCTGTAATCTTTACGGAAGCAGACCTCCAAGTATTTTGCTTGTGGAGCTGGTGGTTGAGTTAACAATCAACCTTTCCATTAGCAGCTGAAAGTATAACTGGTGTGTTACCAGTTGTCATAGATCCAATTGTGTTCCTCCCAAATCTGTGTAGCCATTTGGCTAGAACACAATACTTGGTACTGTGTGATGTTTCTCCATGTCAGAATTCCTCCCTCTGTGATGCCAATAAGGGAGGATGGGCAACAGTTGTGTTCCTGGGAAACTACTCAACCAGTGACAGTGTATTGTGCCTTGAGGCTATCTTTTGTGATATGAAGGAAAGCAGTAAGCAGAAAGTTAAGGACCTCAAACCGTCAAGAAAGCAAACAGTTCCTAGAGCTAAGAGAATCCTTTGGAAACTTCTGTGCCTCAGAAGTTTCCAGGCCGGGGAAAGACTGATGATGAAGACTTTCTTCCAGTGCCAGCAAGAGAAAGACTTCCCCTGGAGCTAACACCTTGAATCTGGACTTTAAGCTTACTGGAATGTCACAAATAAAATTTCTCTTTTAAAATCCATCTACCTGTAATATTTCTGTTAAAACAGCTCTACATAACTAAAACACCAGCGATCCAATAAAATCTATATGTTCATTAGTTTCTTTTTTGTCTTGGGTACATTGTAATGTTATGCTTCTCAGAGTCGTCGTACTTAGTTTATGCCAAGACTACTGTTGTTGGCTATTGCATCAATTAAGACTTACGATGACCCTATAGGACAGAGTAGAACCACCCCATAGGGTTATCAAAGCTATAACTTTGATGGAAGTAGATTGCCATGTCTTTTTCCCTGGGAGTTGCTAAAGCATTCAAATCAACAAACTTTTGGTTAGCAGCTAAGAGCTTAACCACTGTATCACACTTGCTCTTGTGCTAAAGTAATGTAAATAGATTGCAGACCAGACACCTAACCCAGCACTCCCACCCCCTGAGACACTAATTCCTGTGTTTGCCTCTTTTCTATTCTACATCCACGCAGCAGGAGGGAATCCTGTATACCTGTATCACCATTTGGAGGAGAATTTTCCAGTCAGGGACATCTTCATCAAAAATTGCATTAGTGAGATAAAACTTAGACTTTCTCAAGGCTTGCCTTTGTTTGTTGCCACAGTAACTAGTATTGCATGTTCTAAGACAGAAATACCTTGATAAGTATTATAAGAAAGAAAAAGCTCAGGCAAAAGTCAGTAATTTGTAAGCATAAATGACAAGAAATCAGAAGTGTACAGTTATCAGTGATATGCATGTTGGGAAGCTAACAGCATATAGACACAAAAGAGTAAAAAGCATTACATAAAAAGGTACAGAATGAGAAAAACAACAAAACAAGATCAGTTGCTGTCATTTCAATCCCAATTCCTGGAGATTCCATGTGTACAGAGTAGAACTGAAATCCACAGTGTTTTCAATAGTTGCTTTTTTGGAAGTAAGTCACCAAGTCTTTCTTATAAGGTACCTGTGGATAGATTCAATCCCCCATCCTACTGGTTGACATCTGAAAGCATTAACCTTTTGCATCACCCAGGACATATTGTTGTGGTGTGTCATGAAGTCTATTTTGACTCACAGTGACCCTATGTGGTTGAGTAAATCTGTCCCATGTTTTCTAGACTGTAATCTTTGAAGGAGCAGGTCACTACATCTTTCTTCCCCAACAGTGGCTGTTGGATTTGAACTGCCAACCTTTTAAATGCTGTGCTCCCGAAATATATGTATTAATTTTGCTAAGCAGGATTCCCAGTATTGTGTGATTGTATTATGTGATTTACCCCACATGTGGTAAATCCTATCTCTTCAATGTTAGTGAGATGTGATTAGCAACAGTTATGTAATGAGCCAGGGTTCAGTCTACAAGATTAGATTGTGTTTTAAGCCAGTATCTTTGAGGAGCAGGCATGGCCAAGATGGCAGACTGGACACATGTCTCCTCAATTCCCTTTGAGATCTAAGGTATGAAATGATAACTGAACAGAGCAATGGACACCCAGGGAGCCCTAGGATCTGGCATAGTATTGTCAGATTTGACTAGGCACCAGTAACAGACTAAACTACCCTCTAAAAGAAGAGGCAGCAGCTGCTAACCACCACTCCTGCTACCTCACCATTTCAGAGGACTGCAGGTTCAGATGAGTTCTTTGCTATCTGGGAGGTGGGGACCAAGCATGACCTGGCATATACTCCAAACTACGGCACTTAAGTAAACAGTACATAGTACAGTAGAGAGACAGTGCATGGGATACCCACATATTGAGAGCCTTCCTGCTGACTGAGGGCACCACTGCCCCTTCACCATCTCTTTTCTGAGCTGTACCATAGACTCAGCAGTTTCACAGCAGGAAGGGCAGCTAGGCTGGTACACCATCTTGGTCTGCTTGGAGACAGAGCCACCCAGCTGGGGGCCTTAGCTGTGGCTGATTTTCAAGCAGAGCAGCAGCCTATCTGGCAAGTGCTTCTCCAGCAGAAAAGCAGCATTTGAGACAACTTGTGTCTAGATTTATGGGTGGAACCTGGTAGAGGATGTCTGGAAGGCCTAACTTCTCCCAACTTTGAACCATCTCAGAGCATTTGGAGAAGGCCTATGACTTAGTTTTGTTGTCAGCTGGAAGGCAGGGCCTGCCACACCAGAGAGCCTGATTGTTTCTGGCAGCAGTTGGACAGCTCCCCACTTAGAAGTAAAGTTCCCTTTTAAGTAAAACCACCTGGAGAATTGATGAGAGACCTGGCAGCATCTCCTCTACCCTATGTTTATTCACATCACAGGGTCAGCTGATGACCCCTCCATGACTCCATAAGGAAGGTGCTGACTTTGCCAGCCATTAGGCAGGGCCTGCCATTCCTGAGAGTCCACCTAGGGCCAGTCACTAGAGCACATAGAGATGGCTGGTGACCATCTCCTCTCTTAGAAGTACGCTTCAGATCCTTTTGAAATAACACCAGAGAAATAAAACAACTTATAGATGGCATGTAGACAACAGACCACAGCTAACCATTGAAAGAAGCAGACCATGGCTCTGGAAAACTCCCAAAATAAAGAATTGAAAAACTTCCCAAATGAAGAAGACTTTCTGAAATTATTGGAGGTCAAGTACAAAAGAATTATATAGACAGCCCTTGTAGAGATTAAACAAAATGCAGTAAAACAAAATGAAAAGTTAAGCTACTTGAACTGAAAGAACATCAACAATCTGAAATCCAGCAGATCAATACAAAATCATAGAATTAGATAATTCAATTCAAAGCCAAAAGAGCAGAAGTGAGGAGATAGAAGTCAGGCTTAGTGACCTTGAAGATAGACCAACTGACACCAGCTTTTATGAGGAGAAATCAGAGAAAAGAAAAAGGAAAAATGGAGAAGAATTAAGAAACATATGGGACTCTATTAAGAGGAATCATCTATGAATAACTGGAGTTTCTGAACAAGGAGGGATAGATGAAAATACAGACAACATTACTGTAGAGCTGCTGACAGAAAACTTCCCTGAAGTTATGAGAGAACACAGATAGCCAAACTAAAAAATCAAACTAAAAAAATTCCCCTTGAGAATGAGAACTAGACGAGGATACCCACTCTCACCACTTCTATTCCATATTGTACTAGAAGTTCTGGCTAGAGCAATTAGACAAGACAAAGAAATAAAGAGCATCGGCACTGGCAAAGAAGAAGGAAAAATCTCCCTGTTTGCAGATGTGATTGCATGTTCAGAGATCCTAAAGAATCCATAAGTAAACAACTCAAACTAATAGAAGAGCTCAGCAAAGTATCAGGATATAAGATAAACATAAGTAAATCAGTAGGATTCCTTTACATCAACAAAGAAATCTTCAAATAAGAAATCACCCAATCAATACCATTTACTATAGCTCCCAAGAAGCTAAAATAACTTGGAATAAATCTAACTAGAGAAATAACAGACCTATACAGAAAACAACTACAAGACCTTACTGCAGGAAACCAAGAAAGTCTTGCATAAATGGAGAAGCCTACTCTGCTCATAGATAGGAAGAATTAACATTGTGAAAATGTCTACTTTACCGAAAGCAATCTACATATAGAATTCAACCTCAATACAAGTTCCGGTGACACTTTTTAATGAGATGGAGAAACAAATTAACAACTTTGTTTAGAAAGTGAAGAAATGCCAGATAAGCAAAGCACTACTGAAGAAGAAGAGCACTATGAGAGGCTTCTCACTACCTGATTTTAAAACCTATTACACTGCCATAGCAGTCAAAACAGCCTGGCACTGGTACGAAAAGAGACATACAGATCAAAGGAACAGAATTGAAACCAGAGAGATGCCACCATCCTCTTACAAACAGTTGATATTCAACAAAGGCCTTTTAACAAATGGTGCTGGCAACTGGATATCCATCTGCAAAAAACTGAAACAAGACCTATATCTCACACCTTACAAAACATTAACTCAAACTGGATCAAAGACATAGATATCAAACACTTTTGCTGATCCAAAGAGCTAATCAGAAGAGTTAAAAGACAACTTACAGAACGGGAAAAATATTTGGCAACTACATGTCCGACTGACATTTAATCTCCATAATCTACAAGGCACTGTAAAATAGCAGCAAGAAAAAGGCAAATAACCCAATTAAGCAATGGGTAAAGGAAATGGGCTGACACTTCACTAGAGAGGCTATCCAGGCAGCCAAAAGACACATGAAGCTCACCATCATTAGCTATTAGAGAAATCCAAATCAAAACTACAATGAGATACCATCTCATCTCACCACGACAAGGTTGGCGATGATCCAAAAACCAAAACAACAAATGCTATAGAGGCTGTAGAGAGATTGGAATGCTCCTACACTGTTGGTGGGATTGTAAAATGGTACAACATCTTTGGAAAGCTATCTGGTGCTTCCTTGAAAGGGTCGAAATAGGTATACTGTTTGATCCAGTAATCCCACTGCTCAGAATTCGTCTTGTAGAAACAAAGGTTGTCACACAGACACAGGCACATGAATGTTCATTGCAGCACAGTCTATAATAGCAAAAAAATGGAATCAACCTGTATGTCCATCAGCAGATGAATAGATAAACAAACTATGGTACACATACTAAATGGAACACTATGTGATGATAAAGAACAATGAAGATTTTAGGAAAAATCTCAACCTAGTTTCAATTGGAAGACATTATGCTGAGTGAAATCAGTCAGTGGCAAAAGGACAAATATTTTATGAGGCCTCTGCTATAAGGACTTAAAAATAGACTTATGCACAGACAAAAAGACTGTTTGATGGCCACAAGGGCAGGGAGGCAGAGGTGATGGTTGATCACAGATTATAGTTGATAGAAATTTGGTTAGGTGGAAGTAGTGAGAGCACATAGCAGAAGGTAGATCAATTTAACTGTACTTCACCATAAACTGTAAGTTCTTTTACCCTCAACCCAATACTGTAAGGATAGAGTAGCAGGAGCAGGGACTGGGGACCATGATCCAAGGGGATTTTGAGGTCATTTGGCATAGTTAGCCTATTGCTAATAGAGTCTTCTATACCCCATATTGGCGAGTGGTGTCCGGGGTCTTGAAAACTAGCAAGCTGCCGTCTGAGGTACACAAAATGGTCCCAATTCATCTGGAACAGATGATCACTGTTAACAGCAGACAGGATGAAAAAAAAGCCTGGGGGCAGAAGGACTCATGTAAATGGTAACTTTATCAACACGTGACCAGAAGAACCAGATGGTGCTCAGCCCAGACCAAAGACAGTAGTGGTGGGGACACACGTTGAGCCCCTGTGGCAACATGAGTAAAAGATGGTATAGCTCAAGAACGCTACTGAAAGACCACAATCAATGTTCCAATGGCCCTGGGGATCCCCTGGGAGCACGGCTCCTAGACCTGCTGCTGCCGGGTCCAAAAAATACCGCTGAGGTCAACTCTTCAGACAATAATGGACTAGGCATAGGGACACAATGTGACACATGATGTGTGTACTTTATGGTTCTACGTGTTTAGATGAGTGTGTCCTACTGTAGATGGAAAAAAAAAAGGGTGGAGAGGAAAGGACAGGAGCTTGTTAAGAGGATACGACACATGTAAAATGAAAAGGAGGAGTATGTTGTTACAGGAAAAGTTTAGCAGAAGAGCTGTAGATAGGTGGCATGCAAAATTGATTTGGATTGTATATTTTTATTTAATCATAGTTTTAAAAACGCCATTGTCTTTGAAGTATAAAAGAAAGATGCAAGGAGAGATGCAAAGGGATTATATAAAGCCAAGAATGAAGAACCCGGGAACGTATCCTTTTGACCAGGGATCCCTGCACTGACAAACTCCTAGGCGACAGAAAGACTGACAAGGACTTTCCTCCATAGCCAACAGAAAGTAAGCCTTTCCCTGGAACTGATGTCTTGAATTTTTACTTCTAGCTTACTAGATAGATTTTCACATGAACAGTAGGGTACACCTGACCCCAGCCATGAAATTTTTGTGTCATGTATGGGAAAGCTGGACAATGAATAAGGGCAATGCGGTATTGTCAAAGAATACTGAGTATAGCATGAACTGCCCAAAGAAGAAACAGACTTGTCTTGGAAGCAGGACGACTAGAATGCTCCTTAGAGGCAAGGATGGTGAGACTACATCTTACATACTTTGCCCATGTTTCCAGGAGCAATCAGTCCCTGGAGAAGGGCATCTTGCTTGGTAAAGTAGAGAGTCATTAAAAAAAAGGAAGAGCCTTAATAAGGCAGATTCATACGGTGGCTGCAACAGTGGGGGCAATCACGGCAGCAATTAAAGGCATGACACAGAACTGGGCCGTGTTTTGTCTGTGTCTGTTCTGGTGTACATAGGGCTGCTATAATTCAGAACCAACTTGAGCGCACCTAACAACAACAACATGATGGCGAGAGGTTAAATCTTTGTTTTTTAAAGCTGTTAATTTGTGATATTTCTATTATAGCAGCACTAGATAGCTTAGACAATCCTCATAAAACTCGTGTCCTGGTTGGAATGTATGCCCCAAACTCTAACTTGTTAAGGTATCTTGAGGTGGCTAGACTGTCTTGTCACCAGACTTCCATGTGATTGGTAAGATTTAAAGGAAAACTGGGAGGGAGAATATGTTCGACAAGAGTTACTGGGGGAGTTTCTAGTGTGTTGACAATAATATGTTTAATTATCCAGGAGAGAACTTCACAGGCATCAACATTATTAATGATAAATCTGTGTGTTTGTTTAGCACCCTCTCATATGTGCTAATTTTGTATTTGGAAAGGTTTGTAGGAGATTAACTTCTATTAAAAAAATTAATAACATCTTGTATTAGCAAGAAATTGGTTAAGATCAGTACAGCCCCCAGTACCAAATCTCCTGTTTACATAAACCCAGTAAAGGTGATGAAAAAAAAAATAAAATGACTCCCAAAACACCATTACAGCATCTGTGTAGTGCACTGTCAGAATTTCTACGGACTAGTATCTGATCTTTCTTTTCCATTTTCAAATGGGAGTTTGTAGTGAGGGTGTCCAGAATCTTAGTGCATGACAGTTAACAGCTTGACTGTTAAGCAAAGGATCATCAGTTGGAATCCTCCAGCTGCTCCTTTGAAACCATATGGGGCAGTTCTAATCTGTCCTATAGGGTCGCTATGAATCTGAATTGACTCAATGGCAATGAGTTTTTGGTTTTATTAATGTTATCCTCTTTTTGGTTCACAACTATGCACTGGTTTTATATTTGGGAACTTGCTAAGGGGCCTGTCCCCTACCTGCAGTGCCTGGAGAGTAATCTGAACATGGTGTTGTTTTCCATGGTGAGGGAATGAGTATGCCTTGTGTGCACATGGAAAAGTCTGAAGAATCTTTGGTTACAGAACGGACAGTCTCTGCCAGACACAATGTTAGGTATTCACTGCATAGTTTCACTGTCACACAGGGCTGAGAAGAACAAGACATTTCTCAGCCTCTTTGCATTTGGATGGGTCATATAATAACACTAGTAATACCCTGCAATCTTCCATTCTATCCTCTAGTTGTCCTACTGCCTCTGGCCAACGCAGCTGGAAGCAGTGGCCTGAAAGAGAATAGTGAGCGCCAAACAACGGCTCATCATGAGTTACTACTTTGGGAAAACTTTCCAACCAAGATTATCCAAATGGAGTAATGCCTTAAAACGAAATAAATTTCTATTTTGCCAAGACATTGAGGTTTTTGTGGGTTATTTTTCCCAATAGTAGCTGGCATAACTAATCTAATTAATTTAATTCTGTTTTTTGTATTTCTGCACCCAATAGAAATAAACTGTAGGACATTGACTTCAACCTAGTTGTATTTCCTAGGTAAGGAATACTTAGGTCAAATAATAAATTACATGAAGTTTATCATTACCGGCTTCTTAGACTGCTGTATATCTTTTCAGCCAAATGTCCGTCTCAGATCCTACAAGGAGTTGAGATGGTGTTTTAGTCAGCTAGGGCTGCTCTAACAGAAATACCACAGAGTGGATGGCTTTAACAAAGGAAGGTTTATTCTTACACAGTCCAATAGGTTACAAGTCCATATTCAGGGTGTCCGCTCCAGGGAAAGGCTTTCCCCTTGTTGGCTCTGGAGGAAAGTCTGGTATTGCATCAGTCTTTGTCCAGGGAGCGTCTTGGAGCAGGAACCTCAGATCTGAAGGACTCGCTCTTCTCCCAGTGCTGCTCTCTTGATGGTAACGAGGTTCCCAACTCTCTTTGTTTCTCTTTCCTTTTATCTCTTGCAGGCTGAAAAGCTTAAGGGTGGGGCAAGCCACACTCCGGGGGAAACTCCCCCTACAGCAGAGCAAGGAAGTAATCCTATGCAGGAATTTACAGCCCCTTTAGCATATAGTTTAGTGAAACCACAGAATGGAGGACAGTTACAAGATACTGGGAATCATGTTGCAGCCACATAGTTACACATATTTTTGGGGGACACAATTCAACCCATGACAGATGGAATTACTTTATCACTGAAGTGACCTCTGGTTGATTACTACTTGATGTCTTTGGAGCACTGACATACATCAAGTACCCATGAAATGAAAGGAATGTTTCAGGATCACCGATTTATAAAATCAGGCTTGATATCAAGGAAAACCTGAGACCACCGTCATCAGACATACCATCAAAATCAGCAACACAGGCACAAAAATAAAAGGAAAGGTATAGAAAAAGAAAGAAGACTACTGTTTGCTCAGTCTATACTATATACTAGGGATTTTTTGTATACGACATCATTTAATTTTTAAAAGGATCCCTAGAGGTAAAAATACTCATATTATGATTAAATCTTTATAGAAGTATATGGGGCCCAGTTACCAAGTCATAAAGTTTCAAATGATCTTGAAGAAATTTGTAAAATAAATAAATGTCCTCTATTGGTAAGAGAATGAACACATGGCTTCCACATCGTCTTGCTTTAGAAATAGTACATCCATCATATTTTGTAGTCATTTTCCATTTTCAAACCACATTCAAATAAATTATTTCATTTAATATTTGCACACATTTTGAAGTCAGTTGTGCTCTCATTGTATACATGAGAAAATCGAGGCTCATCAATTTCAAGCCACACATATAACGAATGTCTCAGATTGTATTCTCTAGAGAAGCAAAACCAGTACAGTGCATAATATGCACATGAAGAAATATTTATACCAAAGAAACAGCTTACCCAATTGTGGAGACCGAAACATCCCAAGTTCTGGAACAGGATAGAGGTCTTTCCCTATTCACATAGACACAGAAGCTGTCAAATCCAAGGTCAGAAGATTAGAGAACAGGGCTTCTGCTTACAGGTGGTGATGGTTGACAAATACCAAGATGGGGGCAGACTACAAGGTTTCTTCCAAATCAGGAAGCTACGGGGCTGGCAAAACCAAGACCAGCAGGTGTGGGAATAGGACTCTCCTCATGGGCTATGAAGACTGACAAATCCCAAGATCAGAGGTAAGCCGCTATCTTAAGTTCCACGAACTGGAGATCAGAAGGCAAGAGTGTCAGCGGCTGGATCTACGACAAGCCGAAAAACTATACAAGGTGAGCAGGAAGGAAGGAAGCAGCAGAAGGTGGAGAGATGAAGTCTGAGGGAGTGGTGAGCCTCCTCATCTCAGGTAGCACTCAGAAGATTCCATCATGGGAGGGATCACAACTTTACTAACTGCAAAAACACTTGGAATTATGGCCCAGCCAAGCTAACACACCATCTTAACCATCACAGTAAGTGATCCACCCAGGATGAGAAACAGGGCACTCCGTGTCTGATGTCATACATGTTCTCTCATCCTGCTCTGTGCTTAGCTTGTGTTGGTTAAATTTTTGGATTTGGTACCAGAATATTGGGTTCTATTTTTGCCTCTTTCTCAATATTGTTGTATGACTTGGAACAAGAAGACTCACCTTTTCTATAATACAGTTTTTGTTGTCTCTAATATTCCTTTCAACCCCGCATGTCTTTGTTTCTAATTTAAGCATAGATACTAAAGACTGATAATGTCTCAAGGCATTAGCCCTCGATCATTTGCATTTAAACTTCATTTCCCTAACCCAAATTGAATAGCCAGGTGGCAGTTTTAGATAGGGTCATCAAGGAAGGTATTTTGATGCTAGATTTTGTTTTGGAATTACTCAGATCATATTGCAGTCCACAGTAAAACAATAGCTCTCTTTGTAGGAAAGAGTACATGAAAGAAAAGATAGTGTGGGTTGATTCACATTCTACATGATTGGAAAACTACAGCATTTCAAAAAAAAATTTTTTCAATCTAGCTGTGATGTAACAGTTTATGACATGCTTGGAAGTAGGCAGAAGTGTCTGTCACTGCTATTATAATTTATTAGACTCCTGTTTTGGATAAGAAAGATTATAGGCTAACATGGGAGCAAGAGGAAATCTGCCAAATCATTGCCCTGCACCTGGGGCTCAGCCTTGTGCTAATCTCTGTAGAGTGTGCACAGTAATAAATCTATACTGATTAATTAAGTGGTGGTGCCCACTGGTCTTGTCAATGAGCAAAAAAAAAAAAAAAAAAAATGGCTTGCTCTGAAATTCACAATCCCCAGATGGTCAGGTTATCATCTCTTAGTACTTATATTTGTCTTTCAACTTTCATTCAGCAAACATTCTTTCAGCATCTTCTATTTGCCAGCAGACTGATGCTAGTTGGTAGGAACACAAGCCTTGGACCCCTAAAGGCATTCATCCTGGTTAAAAGAAGGAAAAATATATGTGGTTGACATACATTCAGGGAAGGCTTTAACAGACTGGTAAGGTGGTTTACAGAATACAGGATTAGAGCATGGAAGGAAAAACTTGCTATAACCTTGACTGACATAAAGGCACAGACAATAATGGGATACATAAAAGGTGACAATAAGGATTGTAAAAAGGAGTTAGAGTTTATTGATTTAACACTTGTTACCCAAGAACACCTTTCTCTGGATGCTATTGGGTGAGCACATTTGGTGTTTGGGGAGATTGCACATCTCTCTTAGGTCAGTCTTCGAAATTTAGGGCAGGTGCAGGGCAACACCAGAGTACTTGGGAAAGCTTCATTCATGTATCATTTGTTTACTCATTCCTTTTTTTCTTTTTTTTTCATTTTGACAGGCAACTAGAAAAAAACTGAGCACAACGTAAGTGCTAAAAACTCCATAGCTGTGATAAATTTCATGTGGAATTGTTTTTGTTAAGCTTCACTTGTTTGCAAAAAGGAGTGAGGCAGAGAGAAGGAGCAGGAGAGAGTTCACAACAACAGCATGAAAGCACAGCAAACAACACTACTTTCAGTTTCATTCCAAACTGAAGCAATGCTTCTTCCAAGACTGCACTACACTCTCAGGAATAAGCTGACTAAACAGTTCTGTCTCTGATCAGCACACTCGCTGTGCACATTAAGCCCAGTCTTCAGCCAAGCCTGTTGCCTCTGCTGGAAGAACACAGCCCCGCTTGCGGCTGGCCGGCCATGCAGAGAGCCCATTTCTGCCGCTCAAATTGAACTCGGCTGCAGTACTGCATATCACGGTTTCTAAGTGGTTTTCTCAGCTAATGCTGTTATCAAGCTCTGCCTTAATGGGGCTTCACTGCTAAGGCATTTATCTGACAGTCTCGTAGGCTACAAAAAAATAAAAACTTACATGCAGTATACATCAATGCTGTCGTGCTTCTCATCCTTCTCACCTCTCTTTCCTAGAATACAGCTTCTCTAGTTGGTGCATCTTTAGTGTAGGAATCCATGTGATAATGGTCCCACAATACCTGTTAAATGGAAGTGGAGTGGAAGACTTTTAGTGATGCCACCATTCCTACCAACATGTCAATGATCGTCCCCTGTAATACAATGTGTGCTAACAAAGCACTGCTGAAGGTCAAAGGCCCTCTGAGTGTTTTGCTGAGGGCCATTAGAGCAAGCCTGCTACAAGTCTGACATGCCTAGCAAGGGTTGATTCAGGTCCTCTGCCTCATTCAAATCAGAGTTCAGTGTCACTTGTAAAACAATCAAACACCAGCTGCATTTCCTCCTGAGCTTGTGCCTACAGGGCACCAATGTCAGCGTGTAATAACTCCTGGATGAGTATTTCAAAGCCTGCCATTGAGTTCTACTTTCTGGATGAGCACATGTTAATCTTCATACAAGGGCTCAGATTCCTTTGGGCTTCAGCTGCGTAGGGTTATTTGATGGGAGAGCTGTAATGGATGAAGAAATGAAGATAACTCTCGGCACCTTTAAAGGGATTCTGAACAGACGGTAAAACCTCTACAGACGTGGTAGAGCCGGTTTTCCACATGAAAAGAGACTGCGCTGCCTGACTCTGTTCATCACAATCTCTATGAGGGTCCTTTATGTTGGAGAATCTGCAAGCACTGCTGCTGATAGGGTTACTTACTTCACTTGTGAAAGTAAGTAGCAGGTAAATGTGTGATATGTGACCAGCTCTGCCTTTCAAACTGCGATTTCTCGTTGAGGCTGCCATTTTTAAGGGCTACAGCTGCTTTCTGCAAGCCTGCCTGAGGATGCTTTGTACCCAGCATGGCTTTTTAATCTCTTCCTTTAATGAACACAGCCTTTCCTGAAAAGTTAGCTGTGAGGAACATCTTATTTTCCCACTGGTTTGTATCATATAATCAGAGATGTATTTGAACAAAACACAAAGAAATGACCCTTTACTGAAGAAGGAGTTAAGACTGTGCCTGGCCCTTTGGCATTCTTGGCATCATACCATGCCAGCTGTTCATTGTATCAGAAGAGAGTTGGAGCTCCAAATACATATTTGTCTTTTTTTCTTTTTCTTCTTTGAGAGCTTTTAAACTCTAAATTTCTCTTAAAAAATTGGCCTCTTCTCTAAAAGAGTGGCTGTAGTCTGTGAACTGGAAGAATTTTATTTTTTCCACTCTAATGCTACTTACCTTACACCTGAGGTTTAAATTTCCTCCATACACATTTTTTTGGAGCACACAATTTTATTGGATTTGAGTTTCTATATCTTTTACCATTCCCATAATTCATTTAACTCAATGTTTCTCATTTTTCATGTTTCATGATCTATAATATAAATGTTGAAGAGATGTCTGAATATTTCTTATCAGTTACAAGCCTTTTTGTTACAGCTGCTTATTGTGGTGGCCAAGAGAGTTAGTATGGGTAATTCACATGTCTACATATAGTCCAAATATACAGAATCTTGATTGCCAAGTCGGCCAAGTGCCGTCGAGTCGGATCCAACTCATGGTTGAGTTAAGCTAAAAAGTCCTAAACTTCTCAAGTCATGGAGTGTTCTTGATAAACTGACAAAGTGAACCCATTGATAACCAATGATGTTGAGGCCATGTCTTTAGGGAGCATTTCAACATCGTTTTCTTCATGCTCAAAGCATGTTTATTACCCTTTCTGCCCTTACAATACCACTGCTAAAACAAGCCATTTATGAGCAAAGGAACCTACAACAAGAGTTTTTAGTAATTGACTAATTACACAGATATGTACAGAAATTGGTAGGAAAGTGGATATCTAGAGGTTGCAAAATTAATGATGAAATCTATAAAGTAGAATAAAAATACGTATGTTAAAAAAAATCAAGGATTCTCTGAGTAGACTAAAAGTCCTAACCAAAAGAAGTGATCATTCCAATGTAGACAATTTTGCAACATAGGACATAGTGGCATGCAAATAAGAATCAGAAAGGAATGCATAACCAGAATGATAAAATCAGATAATGTAGATGCGTTGAGCTCAGAGAAGTCTTCGAATCACGCACAGCACTAACAAACAGCAACTATATTTAATACAAGAATTACGTTCATTGGAAGGCTTATACGTACAAATGCTTCCATTATATGCTTAGGGAACTTATCAATACAAAATATATTTTGTACAGTTCTGTGGTTATTAAAAAGTTTGTAATTTAAATTCTGTCCTTGAATAATTATGAGGCCTAGACCTCAGCAAACAAAGACTGTGACCATTTTATTTTATACATATCTTTTAAATGAAACTTTATTCTATTCTGTATTACAAAATGGTACTGTAACTTAATAGATTGGAGAGATCGACTTTAAAGGGCTACATATATGACTCCTCATATAAACATTAGATTTTTTTTCAAATGTACCCAAACTAAAACATATGACCACTTCTACTTACATGTTATGACAACTGATATATGAACATAACAGTTCAGATTTGTGTAAATATAACTATTGTAGCATACAGTGATATACTAAGTTACAAATTTTGTGTGATAGAATGATAAAGCATAATTTGTTATTCACCTATTTTTTAGTTTTCTTTACTGTTCTTTTGTATAATAAAATTAAACACTAGGCATGAAATAATAAGATTTAATATTTTCCTTCCAAAGCTGAGACTCTTGAGAAGAAACTATTTTGCAAATAGTCTACACAGTCAGGTATTTAAAAGAAGTCTGATATTCAGCTTTTAGAAATGGGAAATTTATTGAACAAATATAGCCTACTTCTATCCCACCCAAAGTATATGAAATATTCCAGGGTAAGGACACACCATACTCCTAGATTTGCAGTGATAAACATGCCAAATGATGCCATTTGTCTTGAGTAATTTATATTAAAGTTAATGGGAACCAAGCATCTGAAAACCAACATTTGTCATTTTATACGAACGTCTGGCAAATTTTCATTACACTTAATCTTCATGCTGTTAGGTTATAGGATTTTTTTTTTCTTTTCAATTTGCCAGTCAGATAAATGAGGGAGGATTACTGCTACTGGAAATTTCTCTGAGAAAGATTTGAGTCTCTGATATTACTGAACAACAGCCTGCAAGAAGTTAATGCTCTTCTGAAACCTACAGCAGAGAGAAATTACCCATAAAGTCAACACAAAAAATAGTAAAAAGAAATGGTTCTGTGATTATGAAGCTGTATCTATATGCAACACAACACAAATAGAGCAAAAAAGGAAGACATCCTTTTAAAAATATTACCAGCTATATCTTCACTTCACTCATGTTTATAGTCTATGAACTTTAATTTTGAAAAAATACGAAAGAACTGCAAAATACACATTTCCCTGTATGAACTCTCCTGGTGTAGTTAGCAGTAAGAGACAGGAATGTGTATCAGCCTTTACAATAAGGAAGACTTACAGAATCAACTTGATTTTAAGTCAAGGGCCTTTGGTCAGAGGACCTCAATGACCAAGCTAGCATACCTGAGAAATAAATTCAAAAGGTTAGACTGACCATTGCTTAATTTAGTTTAAGTAATTAGGTGAAATGCTACACCACAGTACCACATTAAAGATCAGGGTTAATGTCTATATTCCAGTTTATATTTTTTTCTCAACAATAGCTACACAACAGAATCTAGACTCTACTTTAGACATATTTAATTAAGAAATAAGGAGTTAGGCTTCCATGAGTTATATTTTTAAAAGCATTGTTAAGCTGAAATATTCTGTTGCCCTGCACAAGTCTATGCCCTATTTCCTAGAATTGTTACTGAGGATATGGTATGAGGGTTAGGTGTTGTGCACAGCTTTCCAGCTCCTTTGGTCTGGCAATGACATTCACAAACTCATCCTAGAAAAAGTGCTACATACCTCATTGCTGAATATCCCTGCAGTCATCTTCAAAATATGCCCCATGGGAAGCTAGGCATGAATGTCAAGTACACCCTTCAAAGCAATTTTGGAACTATTTTTCTGGAATGGCCATCAGAGCTGCCATCATATTACCCTTGGTGTCTTGAATGTCATCAAAATGTCTCCCTGTCAATACTTTCTTTATCTTCAGGTAAAGAAAAAAGTCACTGGGGGCCAGATCAAGTGAGTAGGGAGGGTGTTCCAATATAGTTATTTGTTTACTGACTAAAATCTCCCCACAGACAACTACACGATTAAGTTTGCAAACTTGCTTCCATGTCACAGTGCTCAATGGCCATTCCGGAAAGAGTTCCAAAATTGCTTTGAAGGGTGGACTAGGCACTGGCATTGGTGCATATCTTTACAAGGTGAGTGCTTTGAAGGTGACTGTAGTGATATTCAGCCGTGAGGTATGTAGCACTTAGACCAATTGTGTTTGGACTTAATTGTCAGACCTGTATAGTCAGCTGAAGGACCTGCTACAACGTGAGACCTCAGGGGAAACTGGTGGAGCCATGATTAAGTGCTACAGCTGCTAACTAAAAAGTGGGTGGGCAGTCCTGATTAATCCACTAGGTGCTCCTTGGGGATTGTATGGGGGCAGTGCTACTTCTTCTTAAACTGTTTGGTGAAATTTTGCATTAACTCGAAGGTACTTGGTTAGCTCAGACTTCCACTAATTTCTAGGATCTTGTAGAATCGTGCCATTTCCACTTACAGAAATTTAACTTGTGGCCCCCACGATTACCACATGGGGGAAGGAAAAGCATGGACTGTCACACACAAGCCTTTTGCGGGCTGTGCTCAGCACTGAAACAGATAATGTTTAATGGTTAGAATCATATACTTTTGCCCAAAAGTAAGTGAGTTGGAAAGTGTAATCATCTGTATGTCCAGGAAGAGAAGAACCAGGAATGGATGAACATTAATACTTTTTGTCAAAGAACTAGGTTAAATGTACTAGTGACTAACATGTATTCAGAATCTTTCTGCTTTGAGGTAGCTGCTGATCTTTAAAAGTATAATGATATTTGATCTGTTTTCTATCAATCTGCCATCCATTTATATTGTAGCTGTTTATAAAAAATGACTTAATTATCTATGAAAGAGTTTGGTAAGATGAATACAAATAACATTTGTTTTTCTTTGAAACAGTATAGAATTGGAGAAGAATTAAACAGCAGACAATAGTATTTCTTTTTAATTTTTTTTAAATTGTGATTAAGTGAATGTATACAATCCAAGTCAATTTTGCGTACCTGCCTCTTTACAACTCTATCTCCCTTTCTCACTCTGTGACACATCATGCTTCTTTTTCACTCTTCCACTATGCACTCAACCAACACTTATTCCCTTTGCTTTACCATTTCCTCTCCTTTCTAGAAAAAAAACCAATAAGACAGCCTCATATATATATATATATATACACACACATAAATAGTAAAGTACATACACCACATGCATCACTCTGTGTCCCCAAGTTCAGACTATTTTTGTCTGAAGTGTTGGCTTCAATACTGGTTTCAGTTCTGGGCTAGCAGCAAGTCTAGGGACATGTTCCTAGGGACCCTCCAGGCTGTCAAACCATCAATTCTTGTCTTTTAGTAGAGTTTCTGATTGGCCCACCTCTTTCTCTTGTGCTACATCAGGGACTCTACATTGTGTTCCCTGTCAAGTCTGCCTTTGGTCATAGCTGGGGACCATCTGGTTTTTCTTGTTTCCTGATGATGTAGTCTCCCAATCATATGAGTCCTTCTGTTTCCCAGCCTTGTTTTTCCTCATGTCTTTGATGTTCTCCTTTGTTTTCTGATCCAGGTGGCTTGAGACCAACTGATGTTCCTCAGATGGAAGCTTGCTGGCTTTTAAGATTGCAGGTGCAACTCAGCAGTATGGGATGCAGAAGGCTCTCTTAGCAAAAGACTAGTTATGCTGATTTACCTCCATGTCCCCTGAGAACATGGTCTCCAGACTCCTGTCCCTGCTACTCTGTCCTTTGAAATGCTGGGATGAATTTAGAAAACCTTTTGGCTTACGATGTAGTCCAGTCATGCTGACCTGGTTTCTAACGCATGCTGTCAGTCCCTTTGCCTAACTGAATTCCTATTGACTATCTCATCTATGAGCAACCCTCTCTCCCTCCTCACCCATCAAAGAGTATTTTCTTCTGTGCATAAGTCCTTTTTAAAGTCTTCATAATAGTGGTCTCATACAATATCTGTCCTTTTGCAGCTGACTGATTTCACTCAGGATAATGTCTTCCAGTTGATTCCAGGTTATGAGATGTTTCCTAAAACCATCATTTTTGTTTACCATTGCATAGTGTGCCATTGTGTGTGTGTGTGTGTGTGTGTGTGTGTGTGTATACACCATAGTTTGTTTATCCATTCATCTCTTGACGGGCACCGATTTCATCTTTTTGCTATTGTGGACTGTGCTGCAGTGAACATTTGTGTGCATGTATCTGTTTGTGTGACAGCCCTTGTTTCTGTAGGATATATTCCAAGCAGTGGGATTGCTGGATCATATGGTATTTCTATTTCTAGCTTTTAAAGAAGGTGCCAAATTGCTTTCTAAAGAGGTTACACCATTTTATATTCCTATCAGTAGTGTAGAAGAGTTTCAGTCTCTCCACAGCCTCTCCAATGTTTGTTGGTTTGTGGGCTTTGGATTATTGCCAACCTCGCTGGGGTGAAATGGTATCTCACTGTAGTTTTGATTTGGATTTCTCCACTGGCTAAGGATTACAAGCATTTCCTTTTGTGTCTTTTGGCTGCCTGGATGTCCTCTTTGGTGAAGTGTCTGTCCATCTCCTTTGCCCATCACTTAATTGAGTTGCCTTTTTCTTCCTGATAATTTGCAGTACTTTGTAGATTATGGAGATTAGATGTCAATCTGAACTGTGGTTGCCAAGTACTTTTTCCCGATCTGTAGGCAATCTTTTTACTTTCTCTTGATATAATCTTTGGGTAAGCATAATAGTATTTGTATTTAATGTCCTTCTTATTTTTATAATCAATATTTTTTTCATAGATAATCAAGTCATTTTTTTCTTTTTTATTAATTACAATAAAACAATAAAATTTCTAACATCTATCAATTAACTCACCTATAATAAACCCTCAGCCCACACCCACCCATGTAGCCAACACAGTCATTTTATTCAAGTGATTTTTTAACCTGTACTCAACTTTTCATTGTATGTAATGAATTGAAAAAATTGGATGTATTAAGTATATGCATGTGTAACATTACATACAAATGTAACATAATAACTGCTAGATAATAACTTTTATAATTAATCTTTAAAATATCTATATTGTGAAACCTGGAAGATTGGAACTGAACAGGACTGCCTAGTTTCTCCTGTCCGCATAAGATTTCTGTCTCTGAGAGGGTATAGCCGCATCACTTTTCTGTCACCTCATTTCAATAGAAAACATTTTAATTTTCCTTCACTGACAGGTTTCTGCCTTATATAGGGTTCAACTTTCACAGGTTTTAATGTATAACATTTAAGGTGACAAGTAATACAGTTTCAGGGATAGTAAATTAAAACTCCTATATTTGATTTCTAAACTATGAATTATCAGGTCTTGAATTGTTTTATATGGACGATTAGCAATTCTGTTTTTCTAAAAACATGCTATTACCTCTTTTCAAAATAGTTTTGGCACTAAAATTGTAGTTACTACTTTGGAATGACCACGAATGATATTTTTTCCTGTTTTTAATATATTAATCAAGGGAATAGATACTAATCATGACTCAAACTTTTTTCAGTTTTGAAAATAAGAATAGTTCTACTTTTCTCTTCACATTTCTAATTAAATTAGGACATGACAAAAAGAAGCTCTTTTATTAAAAAAAAAGTTGATGTTTGGAATATTTCTCAAAGATTCTGATAAGATTTGAACTCAACTACATTCCATATCAACTTATTGGCTAGGATGTATTGTACAGCTCAGTATTTGATTAACAGTAATTATTTGGGAGACACAGATGATATAAATTGATCATATCTGGTTCTCTTTAGCTGTCCTTTGAGATTTGTAAGACATAAATGTGATAAACACAAGAACAAGGATTTGTAAATTTGCTGGATTACAACTAAATGAGTTGGGAGTATGTCTCAGAACTTTATGAAGAAGTATATAAAATATGTCCCTTTAAAGGGGTATGTTACTGAAAATCATCTAAGGTTTTCTTCCTTGATGTTTTGTGAAATTCTATTTTTCTAAATTGTGTCAGAAATTACCTTCGAGGAAAGTAAAAAAAGGGGAAGATGGTTTATTAGTTTTTAAAGAATTGACTGAATTTTTTGCTTTTCTGATGAAAGTACAATGTCATGCATTAAATTATGTCCCCCCCAAAAACCATGTGTAACAATTTGGCTGGGCCATTAATCCCAGTATTGTGCGAGTGCACTCTATCTGGTGATTTTTCTGTGCTGTAAATCCTAATTTCTGCCTGTGGTTAATAGACTAGATTATGTTAAAGAGAATTAGAGTGGAATTAAAACACTCTTATTAAGGTCACTTCCCTGGAGAGTCCCTGGAGTGTCCTTCTACCACCTTTTATCCTACAAGACATAAAAGGAAAGGGAAGCAAGCAGAGAGTTGGGGACTTTATTCCATCAAGAAAGCAGCACCAAGGAGAGAGAGCATCCTTTGGGCCTAAGGTCGCTGTGCAGAGATGCTCTCAGCCCACAAAAAAAAAAAAAAAAAGACTGCTGCAACACAAGGATCTTTCTCCAGAGCTGACAGAGAGAAAGTGATTTCTCCTGGAGCCATCACCCTGTATTTGGACTTGCAGCCTACTGGATTGTGTAAGCATAAAATTTTCTTTGTGAAAGCCGTCAATTTTTGGTATGTTCTATTAGAACAATAGCTGGTGACTGAGCACATAACATTCATATTTTTAGTTTCATTCACATGGAAAAATAACCATTATCAGCTAGCTAATATTTAGTCTTTCATGATATAAGTTTCCAATTAGATTTTAAGGCCATCAAGTGTAGAGACTATATTATTTGCATCTCCTATACACATAGTGCTTGTCATACAGGAGTGTCTTCATAGATATTCTTTGGAAGAACTAATAAAAATATGGTGACTAAAATAAAAATCATAAAATATTTTCAGGTGTATATATCTTCATTGATACAGTCTTAAACAAAATCCAGATATTCTCAAATGGCATGCAAGTCCTTTTATCACAGTTTAAAAACAAATTCCCATACCTTTTATGAAACTTGAGACATATTGACTGTTTCTTAATTTAGAGATGGTTTCCTATGGGATTCTCATTTGCCACCATGTGGATGTCTGGCAGAGTAAGTACTTTTCATGAATTTATAATAACAGAGTAAAAGTCAGAAATCATTATAGTGGCAAAAAAATGTGTTTCATAGTCAAGAAACAGACTTTATCAAGCATACTAGATTTAAGTAATTTGACAATTAGTATAGCTTTTGCTGGGGTATAGAATCCTTCACTAATTGTGAAGTTATACTTTTAAGTGTCAAGTAGTAATTTTTCATGTAATATGACTAAATTTGAAGAGGAAAAATGAGGCATTTACATAAAAGTCCCTAAAAGTAATAATAACAGCAATTATGTACAGGGCATTTATTGATAATCACCATGTCTATGTGAGAAATGTCACTTTCATAACTCTGTCATTTATTTAACTCTCATTAGCCACTGCTAATTTATAAGTAAAATTAGTATTGGCTAGGTTAAAACCACTGCTTATAATAACATGAGATACGTCACAGTAAATTATGTCAGTTAGAGGTAGAGTTCTGTTTATGCATGAAATGAACTGGAATGATAAGAATTCATTTGTTTCTGAGTCTTGAATTAAAAAAAACTTAAAAACATATTCCTCTACTTTACTTCCTTCATTTGTGGTTGAGGGAGAACGTCTCCTGTTTCCATTTGTACCAGTGAGACAAAGATGCTCAAAGAAGTAAAATAATGTGAGGCCACCTAGTTAAAAACTTATAAAGTCAGAAATTGAGCTGAGGGCATTCTTCTTCACATTTAGATTAAAAGTAACTATGTTTCTCAGTATAATCCTCTACCAGAAAAAAAAAAAAAAAGAAGAAGAAAAGAAAGAAAAATTACACTGGATTGAGGACTGGTGTTGTCAGATAAAACACAGGGCTCTTGGCTAAATTTGAAGTTTCAGATGAACAACAAGTATTATTTTGAGTGAAAGTACATTCCAAATAATGCAAAGAAAAAAAAAGATTTCTTTTTTTTTTTTAAATCTAAAATTAAATTTAACTAGGCATTCTATTTTCCTAGTTCAGCTGGTTGGTTTTGGCAGCTCCACTTGTGTGGAGATTCATAGAAGACTCAATGACCAGAAGCCGAGCAAGTGGCAACAGAACTTTAAAGCTGTACAGCCAGATGCAAAGTAAAAACAGTTCTAAGAACGGTAGAGATATACTAGGTAGTTCTGAGATATCCGAAGCATTTTTATGTCTGATTAAGAACCAATAAATAAAAAAGTAAATGAAGCCATTTCAAGCAAACAATGGCCCACATAATCAATGTTCTATTTTCGGCTCATTGATTTCTATATTTCTCCTAGTAATAACAGTCTATTCACTTATGCTCTCTCTTCTTTTTCTCAGAGGGAATTCAGTCCTTTACCCAGCACTAGATAATATGGCAAGCAGTCCTAGTGGTGCAATAGTTAAGAGCTCAGCCGCTAACTGAAACGTTGGCAGTCTGAGCCCACCCAGACCTAGTGATCTCCTCCTCTGAAGAATAAAAAAACAAAACCAAACCCAAACCTACTGCAGTTGAGTTGATTCCAACTCATAGGAACCCTAAACGACAGGCTTGAACTACCCCATAGGTTTTCCAAGGAACAGCTGGTGGATTGAAACTGCTGACCTTTTACTTAGCAGTCAAATGCTAAACCTCTGCACAGAAAACCCAATAAGGCAGCTCCATTTTGTCATATGGCTTCTTTATGAGTCAGAATCAACTTGACAATACCTAACAACAATTACCAATATGTTGCACCAATTTTGAGGTCTCACAGTACTTTGGACACTGAAAACATCCAGGCTGTTGTTGGACAATGACTAAATTATTGCTTCTGTTTCAACATCAAGTACGTAAGGGACAAGCCACATATATTTAGAGTAAGATTTTCTGGAATACATTTCAGAGTCTAGATATTGAAACCAGAGATCATGAGTTCAGTCCTTGACTGTGCTCCTGACTACGTGACTGTGATAAAGTTATTTAGCCTCTTCGTTTGTCAAAACCACTAAAAACCCACTGCCTGTAAGTCAATTACAACTCATAGTGACCTTATATGTCAGAGTAGAACTGTCCCATAGAGGTTCCTAGGAGTGCTTGGTGAATATGAACTGATGACCTCTTTGCTTAGCAGCCATATCACTAAACCACTACACCATTGGGGGTTCGTCACTTGTCACATGTGACCAAAATACTAGCCTTTTAGATTTGTTGTGAGGACTAGTGACTTAATATATGTAAAATGGTTATAATGGTTCGTGACACATGCTAAACATTATATAAAGCTCAAAAAAAAAATCAAATCCTCTGCCATCAAGTTGATTCTGATAATGTAATTTATTGTTGTTGATATTATTAATCATTTGCTATATTTGACAGTTCTAGGAAAATGTGGGTTTTACCTACATGATAAGAGAACTACCTGGATAGAAATTCCTATGAAACTTCAGCTATAATAAATAATTTAAGGGGAAAAAAAGAGTCTAGAGAAAACCTCTCAATACCTAAAAAATTTTTAACAACAGATAAAACATAAAAAAACAGCAATTTTCACGATATTAGCATATTTTTAAAGATACATGAATTAGTTTCCTAGAGATACCTATAATAAAGTATTTCAATGTAGGTAATTTTAAACAACAGAAATTTTTTGTCTTACACATCAAGAGGCTAGTAATCTGAACTCACAGTATGGGCAGGTCTATGTTCATTATAAAGATTCTATGAAAAATCCTTTATGTCTGTCCCACGCCCTCAGGTATTCGTTGGCATCTTTATGTAGTTGTCACTGCTTCCTGTGTGGCTCTTCTCACCCAAGATTAAGATTCATCCACTCTCATAGTATGATCCCATGTTATCTTAACTGGTAACATCTTCAAAGACTCCCTTTCCACCCAAGGTCCTAGTCACAGGTTTCAGAAGTTAGGACTTCAGTGTAACTCTTTAGAAGATGTAACTCAATCTATGATAACACATTCAAGTGCCAACCAAGAAATATTACAGCAAGTACATAGGAAAACTGAAGACTAGCCATTCAAAGTTGAAGCCAGAGGTCCAACTCTATAAACAGAAAGTCTTATGGAATGAATGCCATTGTATTTTATTTTAGATATTCTGGTGTTCTTTTATTTCAGTTTTTTTTATGTGTGAGTGTGTGTGTGTGTGTGTGTGTGTGGCTTAAAATATTAACATTCTAGAAAAAGTGATTTAGGAAATAAAGTAGTTACCACTTAGTAAAAGATTCTCTGTTTCAATTTTTTTTAACCAATTATATGTGAAATAAAATGTGTAATAGAAATATTATCTGGCAAAAAAAATCATGTCTATGTATTTATTTCTATCTATTGATCTATACTGCATTTTGTCAAATTGAAGTTTCTGTTGATTATAATTTTACTTCTATTGCTACTGCTGGGTGCCATTGAGTGGGTTCTGACTCATTGTGATCCCACGGACAGCAGAACAAAACCCTGCCTGGTCCTGCGCCATCCTCACAGTCACTGCTGCACTGGCACCTACTGTTGCCGCCACTGGATCAATCCATCTCTTCAGGAGTCTGCCTCTTTTCCACTGAATCTTTCCTGAATCTTTCCAACCATAACGCTCTTCTCCAGGGACTGATCCCTCCCGACAATATATCCAAAGTGTGTAAGATATAGTCTTGCCATCCTTGCTTCTAAGGAACACTCTAGTAGTACTTCTTCCAAGACAGATTTGTTCTGTCTGATAGCCCATGATAAATTCAATATTCTTTGTCAACACCAAAACTCAAAGACGACAACTCTTCTTGGGTCATCCTTATTCATCATCCAGCTTTCACAAGGTACATGATGTGACTGAAAATACTATGGCTTGGTTCAGGTAACTTAGTCTTCAGGATGATGTCTTTGTTTTTTAACACTTAAAAGAGATTTTTTTTTTTGCAATAGATATTCCCAGTGCAATGAAATAACACATAGCTTAATAGTTTAATGTGTTTTCACAGAGTAAATGCTGCAAAACAAACTATGATGTGATGCTTTCTTATAACAAAGTTATTACTGGATATTTATTAGCTGCCCTCTAAACTTAATAAGACAGATTGTTTTTATCATTTTTTTCTATTTACAGTAAAAATATAATAGGTAATAGTTTAAAAATAAATATGAGGAAAATATTAATAATTTGCTCACTGTATCCTGAAACTCTTTCCAGAATTTGATTCTCGATTCTCTTTCTAATTTAGAGGAGTTGCCGTTCATACTTTCAACAAAATATGCTTCTTTGTTCCATCAAAAGCATTGGTGGTGTAATATTTCTAACAGGATCTCTGAAAGAACTAAAAGCCAGCTTTGAAGCTATGTAGAGCTAGCCTATCTTTGTTTCTAGCTTGGGAGATACTGGAAAGCATGTCTAATTCATTGCCTCACTTTCCATCTCCCTACCACTATTTGATTCCTGGGAATCAAATGATTGCTCTCATTTCTCCATGGAGTTTTTTTCCAAGTCACTACTCTTCCGAAAATAATCACGTTCATATTTTTTGTTTCTCCCACATTTAATATAAACACACTTCCTTTCTAGAGAGCTTGAATATTTTAAAGGAAGCTACCATGAATTCAGGGTATGAGTTATTTAGCCAACTTACCTTTAAGTTATTTCTTTAGTTTTATTATTTTTAAGACAAAAATACTGTCATAGATTGAATTGTGTCCCCCATCTGTGAACTTGGCTATATCATGATTCCCATTATTGTATGATTTTTTTTTTTTTTTGTCATTTTGTCATTCCGTGTGGTTTCCAGATGATTGTAAACTCTATCACTGTGATGTAAGGAGATGGATTAGCGGCTGTTATGTTGATGAGCCCCGCAAGACTAGATAGTGTCTTAAGCCAATTAATCAAAAGAGAGAAGCAAGGATAGAAACATGGGAACCTCATAGCACCAGGTATGTAGAGCAAGAATATTTGTCCTTAGGACTCAGAATCCCCAAATCTCCTCAACCAAGAGAAGACTGATGAGAGGGACTTCCTCCAGAGCCGACAGAGAAAGCCTTCCACTGGAGCTGAGGCTTTGAATTTGGATTTGTAGCCTGCTAGACTGAGAGGCAATAAATTTATTTTTGTTAAAGTATTTCTACTACAACAGCACTAGGTGCCTAAGAAAAATATCTAGCGAAAATTATGTTTTCAAGCACTATTAACTAAGGTCTATGTAAAGTAAAATGTTACAGTAAGCTGCTTTCAATTGCAAGTTGTACCGCAGATTTTTTTTTTTTTTGGTAAATTCCTGTAAACTATATTTACAAACGGAATCTAAATCAAGCTATTGATGGGAATTAATTATTATTTAGCTAGAGATTTGATTCAGTGAATTACATTTCAAGATCCTTTATGGTGAGTAATTCTTAGTTCCAGGTGGAATTTCGTGATAACCCTGAGTTAAGATCACTGAAGAGCACTGTTATAATCTTCTCAGAAATGTTAGCAGTTAAAGCAGAAGAAAATGCCAAGTATCTGTCTGAAACACAGCCTGGGAGACTACAGTCTTAAAAATAATCTAACCAGAAATCTTTCTGAACACTAGAAAACATGCAAATCATGCTTAAGAGGTAATGAGGAAGAACTTAGGCCTTTTAAAATTAAGGCAACTCTTTTTTTGAAACCAGAAGAAAAATGATGTTTGAAATATCCAAACTGCTAAATGCAAAGGGATGTGTGTATGCTTTAAAAAGTTGTATTTATTGCAATAAATTATGAAAATAGTTTTGACAGCATTGATAACAAAAAAGAAACCAACACTTACGCCTCTGGCAGAAAAAGAAATTAAAATCTGGAAACATGTTTTTAGGAAAATACTATCCAATAGGAATATAATGTAAACCTAAATCTAATATGTAATTTAAAATTTTCTAGTAATCACCAAAAAAAGAAAAAAGAAAAAGGAAAGAGGTGAATAGATTTAGCTAATATATTTTCTTTTATCCAGTATATCCAAAATATTACCATTTCTCTTTGTAATAAATACTTTAAAATTATTATTGAAGCATTTCGCACAGTTTTGTTTTAAGTCTTTGTAATCCAGTGTGTGAAATATACCTCAATAACTACTGGCCACATTTCAAGTACTTGAGTCACTTGTGGCTAGTGGCTGCCGTACTGGACAATACAGATTTAGGCGTTTAGTCCTTTCTCAGTGTAAATAACTATACGTTGAAAGATCTTCACTTTGGTGTATACGGAAAAATGGCCATGCTGTTTTCTATGCATCCCAATTTCTTTTCAATTGTCTCTAACTGACAGACTGTGCAGTGCTTTCCTTAGCTATTGTCCGTGCGTCTGGTGTTAGCATTTGCTGTGTGGGGTGATTTCTTTTCTCTGCATTGTAGTGAAAGTGAAGCTATCACTTCTGGAAAATATTTCTGACTAGTCATCAAGCACTTTGAGAGTTTTTTAGTGTAGTGATTCAAGCAAATAGTTTATTTTCAAGAAACATCCAAGGATAAAATCATTAAATGACAATGAATAAATTTTAAATCCATCTTATATGTATTAGCAGTCAATGAGGGACTGAAAATTCTTCAGCTTTGTTGCTGCTGTTGTTAGTTACTGTCGCCTGGTTCTGTGCATCTTCACAATCGCTGGTATGTCTCAGTCTGCTGCTGTGTCTACTGTATCAGTCTATCTCACCGAGAATCTTCTTGATTTTTGTTTTATTTTGTTGTTGTTGACACTTTGGTAGATACAGCAAAGGGTAAGGGAAAGGAAGGCTTTAAATATGACAGAATGACACAGTGGCTGCAACGACAGGCTCAAGCCTAACCATGACTGTGAGCATAGTGCAGAACTGAACGTTGCTTTGTTCTGTTGTACATAGAAGTGCCACGACGTGGAACTTGCTCAGCGACAAGTATATTCAAGCAGACTTGCACTTGAGTCCGAGAGTGGCAATTATATGCCATTGAGGGAATCACACTGAGCTTTTTTCTGGTCTCAGAAAAAAATTGGCAAATTGTTATGTTAAATAATTTTCCCCAAGCCACACACTGGTAGTAGTTGGCTCAGTTGATCTTTGAAACTGTGAAGAGAAGTCTAATGTATATGAATAGTTCAAAATTAAACTAATCAGTTATACAATACAGCATTTAACCAAATGTCACCTGTCAAGACATGATTTAGGGGCAAATGAGCACTATGATGGTATAGATTATCAGACAAGGATAATGATAACTTGAATAGAAATGTGTATTATAGTAAAGGTCATATTTTTGCTTTGGAGAAGAGAAGGTGAAGATAAATAGTGATGAAAATCATGAAAGAACAGAACATGAATATAAACATTCAACCAGAAAATCACAAGATATGTTTAGATAAAAAGGGTCAAACAGTAAGATTGATTTTTTAGGATAGCAGGTTAACATTTTCTGAAAAAAACAGTGATGCCATATGTGTAGAGAAAGACATATTAGGCTAAGAAATATTTTAGATTGGTAGCAAGCCACTAATAATGAGAGGGATCACTAAGAAAGAAATTTTAACAATGATACTTCTAAAATATCTGCTTTGCTGTCTGTCTTGCTTTTCCATATAAATCACAGGTGCTAGAGTACTCATTAGATAAAAACATTAATTTTTCTTTCTTTTCTGTTTTTCAGCCCCTGCTAAAATCAGGGTCTAAAAAACTCTGAGATCATTAAAATGAAAAGTTTTACACGAAATATCTCTGATTCTAACAATAATCTTATGAGACAGATATTATAGTCATCATTTAATATATAAGGAAATCAAGATGGAAAGATTTACAACTCTTTCAAATTCATAATTTCATATATGATGAAGCTAGAATGCAGACAGACCAATTTGAAAATAAATCTACTTTGTTCTATGCTATCTTATTAGATGTTCTTCTGTATTTTGGGTAATATATTATATTTACACTTTCTTTTCAAAATGTATATATTTCTTTCCTGGTTTGTTATTGTTGTTATCTTCCAGTCACTCAACCTTCAACCCACGGTGATCCCACGCATGACAGACATTTGTAATCCATAAGATAGTTGATAGCCAAGGCTTTTTAGTAACTCCTAATGCAGCACTTAAGCAAACCAAAAAGCATGACTTAAGGCTGGCCAGGGGATGATCCCACCTGACTCACTGTTCACTTAAACATAAGGATGATTCTTCCCTCTTCTCCAGGAAACTCTTATTCCAAATCTCTGAAATATGTTTATCCTCTAATTTTTCATTCTGTAATTGCATAGTATTTAAAAATATAGTCTTTAAGCAAAAGGGACAATTTTTAATTAGCTAATTTTAGCTTCTTATAGCATTGAATCCTCATATTCAAACAATAATAATAATAAAAATAAATTAGTACAACTTACATCAGCCTTTTCAAATCAGATATAGCAAGAGGGCAGAATTAACATAGAATATAAGAGATTATCATGTTTTGGATCCTGTTATCAGACTCTGTTTGTATAGGCCAATTGAAACAAGATGAGTAGGAAATAGCTAAAAAAAAATGATATTCCCAATAAAAGACACCAACTTTCTATTCAAACTCTAAATAGAAGTGAAAGAAAGTTCTGGATGTTTATTTTGCCTAACTCTTAACTGTATTTGCTATTTCATAAGATGGAAAAGGATGGTATTCATCAGAAATGCACATTTTACATATTGTAATATAGCCATGTATATGTGCATAAATTGACTGGGGCTGAAAAGAAAAGAAAAATCATCATCTTACTCAGCATAAGGAAATGTGTGCATCATTCTTCTTCTTCCAAAGCTTGTTCTCCTTCTTTGTTCCCTATTTTAGTTATTTGCAGCACTCTCTTCCTAGCCTTTCATCTTGAAAAGTTAGAAATATTGAAATTTGAAAGTTAGAAATATTATATCCTTCAGTCAACATCTTACCATAGTTTTCGGAACCACTTGTGGACATCAATATCTCTGTTTCATTTTTTTCAGTGCTCTTTCCTCAGCCTTACACTCCTTGTTTCAGTATATCTACATTCTGCTGTCCTCTGATTCTGCCCCATAATGTTTTACCCCAGTTTTTTTGTAGCAATTATCTGTTTTTCTTTTGCATTCTACCTGACTCACATCAATTGCCTTAAAATCATTTAACATGACCCAGCTTGTTTAATCTAATAACCCATTTTCTCTATCTCTTAACCTCCCTTCTTTAGTTTAAGATGATCAAAAGAGTTAAACATTTAGCATAAAATCTCAATAACTCAGTCAATATTGAATGGCTGATTTAACTTATTAATATGTTCTTCCAAATTAGACCTTAAGTAACAGCAAATTAAGTAGTTTCAGAAGCCTCATGAGCTTCTTTTTTTATTATTATTATTTTTATTTTTTAAATTAAAATGTGCTAGAACATTGTCAGTACATACCATGGACTGCCGAAAGGACAAACAAATCCATTTGGAAGAAGGCTCCTTAAAAGCAAAGATGAGGAGACTATCTCACACACTTTCAACTTGTTATCAGGAGGGATCTGTCTTTGGAGAAGGACATTACCCTTGGTAAATCAGAGGGTAAGCAAAACAGTGGAAGACCTTCAGTGAGACGGATAGACACAGTGGCTCCCACAATGGGTTTAAGCATGACAGCAGTTGTGAGGATGGCACAGGACCAGGTAGTGTTTTGTTACACTGTACGTGGGGTCGCTGTGAATGAGAACCAACTCAATAGCCTCTCACGACAACAACAATATAACATCGCCCAATAGATTTCTTACCACCCCAAATAGTAAAGGTTCAGTCTAAGTGCAATTTGCTTTCAAAGGTCATTGTTAGGTGCTGTTGAGTTGACTACAAGTCATAACAACTTTATATAAAACTGAGTGAAACACTGTGCGATCCAGTACCATCCTCATAACCTTTGCTATGGTTGTGCCCATCAGTGCGGTCACTGTGTCAGTCCGTCTCATCAGAATTCTTCCTCTCTTCTGCTAAAACTCTCTACCAAGTGTCACATTCTTGAGGGATAGATGTCTCCTCATAACATGCCCAAAGGAACCTAGGTGAAGTTTCACTATCCTAAAATATAAGCAGCATTATGAATGTACTTATAAGACAGATTTGTTTTTTCTAACATGGAATATTCTTGAACAATGCAATTAGAATGTGTCAGTTCTCTCTTCTTTGTTCAGTACTCAGCTGACACACGCATATGAGGCAACTGAAAGACCAGGGCTTAGATAAGGCACATCTTTGTCCTTAAAGTTACAAGTTTGATTTTTTAACACATTAAAGCACCACAGTTGCCCAGTGCAATGCATCTTTGATTACTTGGCTGCTGCTTCCATGGGTTTTGATTGTGGAGCTAAGTAAATGAAATCCTTGGTAACTTCAGTATTTTCTCTAGTTATCATCTTGTTTATTGGTCCAGTTGTGAGTCTTTTTGCATTCTTTATACTAAGGTGTAAACTATACTGAAGGTTATAGTTTTTTAATCTCCATCAGTAAGTGCTTTTCATTCTCTTCATCTTCAGTAAGCAAGGTGGTATTATCTGCATCTTGCAAATTGGTAATGAGTCTTTCTTTAATCCTGATGTAGTGTTTTTCATATACTACTGCTTCTCATATTATTTGCTCACCATACAAATTGATTAGATATAGGAAAAGATAAACTCCTGACACACGTAATTTCTGATATTAAACCGGACAGTATTTCTATGTCCTGGTTGAATTACTGCCTCTTTGTCTATGTGCATGAGCACAATTAAGAATTCTGGAATTTCCATTTTGGGGAAATTAGCCATAATCTGTTATGATCCACTTAGTTGAATGTCCTTGCAAAGTCAGTAAAACACAGGCAAACATCTTTCTGGTATTCTTAGCTTTCAGCCAAAATCTTTCTGACACCAGCAATTACTTTTTTCTTTCCACATCCTCTTCTGAATCTGGCTTGGATTTCTGGCAGTTTCTTATTGATATACAATTACAGCTATTTTTGAATCATCTTCAGCAAAATATGGCTTCAATGTGGTGTTAATGATACTGTTAGAAATTTTCCAGCACATTAGATTACTTCTCTTTAGAATGAGCAGGAATATGGATTTCTTCCAGTCAGCTGGCCAGGAAGGTGTCTTACAAATTTCTTGGCATAGTGAGTTCTTCCAGCTTTGCGTAGGTTTGTTGAAGCATCTCACTTGGTGTTATTCGGTTTCGGGAGCCTTGTTTTTTTTTTTTTTTACCAGTGCCTTCAGTGTAGCTTTATAGATGTCTTACTTCATTACTGTTGGCTATTGATTGTATGCTACCTCCTGGAATTGTTGAAGTTGAGCAATTCTTATTGGTCCTTTAAAAAAATAGAAAAGCAAGTCCTGTGCTATTGAGCTGATTCTACAAGACAAAGTAGAACTTTCCCACAGAGTTTCCAAGGAACACCTGGTGGATTCAAACTGTCAAATACCTGGTTAGCAGCTGCAGCTTTTAAACACTACACCACTGTAGTTACATGTTCCTTTCATTTTCTTTTGGTACTTCTTGCATCATTCAATATTTTTCCCATAAAATCTTTTAATACTGCAATTTAAAGCTTGAATTTTTTTCTTTAATTTCTTATGCTTGAGCAGTGGTGAATGTGTTCTCCCCATTCGGTTTTCTAACTTCTGGTCTTGGCACGTTTTATTATAATACTTTTGCTTGCCTTCTTGAATTGCCCTTCGAAACCTTCTGTTCAGCACTTTTATGTCAGCATTCCTTCTACTCACTTTACAGGTATGCTACATTTAAGAGCAAGTTTTAGAGTCTTTTCTGACATCCATTTTGTTCTTTTCTTCCTTTCCTGTCTTTTTAAAGACCTTCGTTTAGAGCAGTTCTACTCTGACCTCTAGGGTTGCTGTGAGTCAGAGTCGACTCGATAGCAGTGGGTAGGTTTGGTTTAAGTACAATGCCACTGATGTCATCTCGCAACTCTTCTAGTCTTTGGCCATTAGAATTCAATACACCAGATCTACTGTTGTGATGATTTTTAAATTTAGAATTGACATACTTAAGGTCATATGTTGGATCTTGTAACCTGTTTTAATTTTTTTCAACTTCAGCTTGAACTTTCATATAAGTAATTCACTCTCTATTTCACAGTTTGCCCCTTGTCTTCTTCTGACTGAGGATACTGAGCTTTTTTCCACCTTCTCTTCACACAAATGTTTTTTGATTCCTGCATATTCCATTCAGTGAGGTCTTTGTATACAGCCATCTTTAATGTTGTTGAAGAAAATTATTTCCAGTTGGTCTTACAGAATTCTAATATGTGATCTCCAGCATTATTTCTATCACCAAGGTCATATTTTCCAACTACTGGCCCTTTTTCTTTATTCCTAACTTTGGTATTATAATCTCCAGAATTTATCAATGTCTCTTGGCTGCTTGTTTGACAGCAACTCATAAGGTAAGATACAATGCATAGCAAAGTTCCGTGAGGACCATAGAAGATACTACCTTTAAAATTTAAGCAAAAATAACAGGTGAAGACATTTCTTCTATCTTGTCTTTTAAAAAATTGAAATATCAACTTTGTAATATCTGATGTAAGTTTTGTATCTCAAATTACTACACATAGAAAAATGGAGCAGCTCAGCTATACATATATTTTTCTTTCTTTTTTTGCAACCACGTACAACGTTTCATTTCCTTACAGAGAATGTAAAACACTCTCAGCTTCCTGGCAGATGTGCTATCTGGAGGTAAGGCCCAAGGAAAGGACAGGCTGCCTTCTCTAGGTTTGCTGCTGTCAGTTCAGAAATATAACCCAAAGGCTATGAACTTGCCAGAAGGACAGCATCTGCAGACACACTTCCTAAATGCTTTAGGGTAGCAATAAAATGTGATGAAATGGATTTTCTCGTTATTTTCTTTTTGTGTGTGTTTTGTTTTGTTTCTTTGTTTTTGCTTTGAGTTACAAATATAGTCTAGTAGCATATAGTAGAATAAAGTTAGTTGAGTATGATTCCCTAAAAGATATAAGAACTTTATTTCATTAATGTAAAATTTTCTGTCATTTTTTTCAGTTTCGTTCACTGACTATGCATGAGTCTTTAAATCAAAGAACTGTTTTCATAAAGAATATTTTAGTGATGTATGACATGGCATTGGGGAAGAAAATCTTGCTAACATTTTACTCATCCTTGAACTAAAAAAAAAGCATGAAAAACTAAGTGCTTAAAGTTTGGAATGCTCTTTGAAAGAGGAGAATGCCCAATTTTACCAAGTTGTACAGTATAAAATAAGCATGTCGACTCTTACTGTTAAAAATATAGCTGTAGATTAAGACCACTGACAGCATCAGGGAGCTTATTAGAAATGCAGAACCTTCAGTCTTATCCCAGATCCACTGAATTAGAGTCTACAGTTTCACAAGATCCCCAGGTAGTTTGTATGCTCATTAAAATTTGAGAAGATAGGTCAACTGAATGTGGATGGGAAGGGTAAAACATTTCAAAGATCTCTTGCTGACCACAGAAAATGATTGAAAGTGCCCTGGGTTCTGTGCAAAATGTAAGTAAAAATGAAGTATGGCTATGAAATTTGCCGAACACAAGGAAGAACAAAGACATACCAAAAGTTGTCTAATTGAACAAAATTTGAGAAACCAATCAGTGGATATTCATTGTAATTTTCAAGAGGTATGAGTAGACTAGTTACAGAATTCACATTTTTCCAGTATTATAGTTAATTAAACAATTGTACTGAATTTTGCTGGCGTTCATACTCTCTGTGAGACAACATAGCCAACTCAAGTATTATTTTTCATGCTTTTCTTGAGTCAGAGATTGGCAAATAACAATCAGACTTTTGGATTAATTCAGAGGAAATATTCTGCCATCTTATTTGGTTATTTTGCATCAGAAAACACGTAAACACAGGATGTTGCTTCAAAAAGTTCTACACTTAGAATTCAAGGTAACAAAGGAAATAAAATGTGCCCTATCTGACCACTATGTCTTAAACAAAGGGATTGTCATATTGTTCCCTGGTGTTACATGTTCAACTTAAACCTAGCATCATTCTGAATCAAAATTAAATAAATCAATCAACTTATTGATGAATAAAATAACCCATGGTTCAGTGATAATTAGAATTAATTTGTTTTCCTATGGGGGCAATTTTTTCATCCTTAAAGGTCCTGTGACACATTAGGTGAAATACCTGGCTAGGTTTCTTGGAAAGACAAAACACTGGGTTGGATGAGAAGTCAAGTGAAGAGAAATTCAAGTCCCAAAGACACTAATTTCAGTGCATAAACCTGAACACATTCTTTACCAGGTTCTCACATGAAATGTTTGTCTTATGTATCAAGTACCTCTTCTACCACATTTTTAGATGGAGCTGCATAGTAGTCGAATTTAGAGACATAAACAATAGATATTCAAATTTCTTCATGTACGGCTCAACTTGACTGAAAACATGGGACACTACAAATTTTGTTTTTTTGTTTATATGTATCATTATTTTATACACAGGGGAAATCATCTAAGAAATCATAGAAAATTCTTCTATATAAAACTTGCAAATATTAATAATCCCTATTATAAATTAGGTTGACTCCTTTTACTAGACTATTACTCTCCTCTCAGTAATGCTCTTCTCTGTTTTATACCCTAGTCACTAAGCTTTTCCTCCCACTTAATCTGAATCCTCTCTGTTCTGTTTTGCTCCATTCTGACTCCAACTGCACATGTAATACTTCTTCCTCTCCGTCACCATCAGAGTGAGGCCAGATCTCACAAGTTAAAGGGTACAGTCTTCCAGATGGCAATGTCTCCAAGGTTTTAGATGCCAGTGGCAAGTTTAGGAGCCCCACAATGCCTTCTCTGTGGCCTGTTGACTACAGATTTGGTGGGATCCATCTACTTGTTCAGCATGCCAGCGATAAAGTTGAGGATCCCCAGGCCCCTTTACATCTGCTGGTTCTACTACACCCCTGGCTCTCAGAACTCAAGAAAGTGTTATATTATTGATTACGATTTTATTATACCAAAAAAGATACACAAGAGCGAAGTTTAACAAAGTTTCCAAGTTGGAGCTTCCACAACTCAAAGAATGTGTTGTCCTCTCAAGAACTGTTATCTTTTTCCAATCAGAAATTCCCTGGAGCCTTTATTGGGATCCCATTAGTTAGGCATAACTGACTGAACTCAACTTACCACCCTACTCCTCTGAGGTCAGTTTCGTATCACCAGGTGAATCTTTCTGGCTTGACCAGCCCCAACTCAAGAGTCATCTTATTAGCATGACAATAATTTCAATCATGCAGGAAATTCCAAAGGTTTTATAGTGTAATAATTAAGAGCTATGACTGCTAACCAAAATATCTGGAGTTTGAATCCACCAGGAACTCCTTGGAAAACATATGTCCCATAAAACCAAAAATCAGACCCACTGCCATCCAGTTGATTCCGACTCACTACAGGACAGGGTAAGACTGCCCCATAGAGTTTCCAAGTAGCATCTGGTGGATTTGAACTGCTGACCTTTTTGGTAAGCAGCTATAGCTCTTGACCACTATGTCAGCAGAAGTTTCTATCCTACCAGGTAAATGTTAGTCAGGATTTTTATTTTTTGTTTGTCTGTTGGTTTTCTAAGTTTTAGAAGCCAGGAATGAATAACAAATTCTCTTAATTATGAATTTTACAGTCACCTTCTGTAAATCTTTTGTTTATTAGTGACAATGTCACCCAGACCACCACAAAATCTCCTCCATGACAAGTGCTTCTGCTAAGTATGGCAGAAATAGTTCTTTATTAAAATTTTATGTGTGTGTGTACACACACACACACACACACACACACACACACACAGATCTGACAATTAAGTCCATCAACTTAATTGTTCTAACAGCTACATACCTCATTAGAACTCTTTCTGGAGTGGCATTGCATAGGGTAGCAAGGTGACAAGTTTGTGAACCTAATTGTTAAGTTGTCTGTGAGGGAGTTTTTAGCCAGTAAGCAAAAAACTGTTTTGGAACACCCTCCCTACTCAACCGGTCAGCCCTGCAATGACTTTTTGCTTTACCCAAAAATAAATGAAATATTGAAAGGAAGACATTTTGATGACATTCACGACATCAAGGGTAATACAAGGACAATTCTGATGGTCGTTGCAGAAGAAAAGTTGCAAAATTGCCTTGAAGGGTGGACGAGGTGCTGGCATCGGTACATAGTTTGCCAAGGTGAATACCTACAAGGTGACTGCAGTGATGTTTAGCAATGAGTTATGTAGCACTCTGTCTAGGATGAGTTTGTGAACTTAATTGTTAGTCCTCATATATATATATATATATATATATGTATATATATATAAACCCTGGTTGGGTAGTAGTTAATAGCTACAGCTGCAAACCCAAAGGCCACAAGTTTGAATCTACCAGGAGCTTCTTAGAAGTCTTGTGGGACAGTTCTACTCTGTCCTAGAGAGTGGCTATCAGTCAAAATCGACTGACTGACAATGAGTTTTTGGTTTGATATATATATTAATTGTATATAATAGATATATGTTGTAATTGTACAACAATATATATATGTTGCCTATTATCTATTTTGTGTAAACCACACAAGAACACTGTGATGCAGTCATAATTATCTTTATTTTACACAATTTATAGCTGAAGCTTCTGTCTCTCAAAGATTTCTATCAATTCTCTACTGCTACTCTGTTAATGTAACGCATTTCAGCCATTTTTGAAACACAGTTTTCCCCAGTGTCAGCACCTGCGTCATCAGTACTGTGCGGGCTAGCTCGCCAATTACTTGCTCTCACATGTTTGTGTCGTATGATCTTAGATGCATTCTAGAAAAAAAAGTCTTTTGTCTTGCAGCAACTTTTATCAACTGGCAGAAACTGCCCCAAATTTGGGATCATGATGATTTGTATTTTTGTTTTAATGCTTTTTCATTCATGTGCAGTTGTAAGAAATAAGGCAGACACTCTATGTATCCTTTACCCAATTTCCCCATTTCGGTTATTAGGGTTTAAGCCCAACAGAGAAAAACCTTCCTCATATGTATTTCCCAAGAATCGGTAAAACCAACCAGAAGACCATCCTAGAGACATGGGCTTTTGTTAACAAAGAGAAACTTACCACAGACACAGCACTACTGCATCCAGCCGCACTCACTAACACGGCCAACCGGGGTTTTTAAGAGTGTTTCCCGCTTTGGGCCTGAAGGCTCTGGTGGGGAGGTTGGGGAGGGAAGCATCATGTCGTAATCAGGGTTAGACTGATTACCCTATGGGGGTGGTAACAACATGTCACCATTCCTGTCTGCTGTTACAGATGTCAAAAACTGCATTGTGGGTCCCTGCCTGGTGAGTATGATAATCAGACGGTAATCACCCAGCTTGTGCAAAGGGCTTGGGTCAGTAGATTTGCACATGTGCTTGTAGTTTTGGCTCAGATCCTCAACATTCTTTTTTCAAAGACCTCAGGGGGGAGACAGGAAGGGCTACGTCTAATATTCTTACTGATAACTACATTCCAACAGGCCTTTACAGGGTGTTTTCCAACCTTACCTCATAGACCTCCAAAGGTGACATCTTGTGGAACTACAGCACAATATAGCAACCAGGAAATTGTCAGTATGAGAAATTATTTTAATTCTCCTGGCATCCAATATTTCGGGTCCACAGAGTTAGGGGGGCTCATCCTTGCCATTTTCTCTTTGTGTCACAGGGAGTCTTTGAAGACCCTCAAGGGTTCTTGTCAGACCAGAAAGAAAGAATTATTCTCGGAAAACTGGCTGTCCAAATAGAGATATCTTTATTGGCAAATGAAGGTACTTTGGAGGAGGACAGCAGCAGACTATGTAGCACTCCAGCAGGCTGTGGCACTGAGCAAATTTGGGGTTGGGTTCTTATAGCTCATCTATGCCCAGGGTGTATAGCTGGGGACAACAAATTAGTTATAATGATCTGAAATACTTCCTTTTTTGGTAGGCAACATCTTATCCCTTGTTGTCTACACATGCAGACTTCAAGATGCTCCTGCCACTGGGGCTTCTGGGACTGGTAGAAGGTCTTATTAGGGGTGTTGCACCTGCACAGTTTCTTACTCCCTTGGTTCAGTTCCCTAGTTCTGATTGTAGTGCTCTGGTGTCCTCACTGGGATGACACCTAGCTGCCACCTCTGTCTCATTTAGGCACTTTCTTGCCCTTTAGTTCAATTTCCCAGTCCTGATGGTAGCTTTCTGTTGCCCTTACTGGAACGACATGTAGTAGTCACCTCTGTCTCATCTGGGTATGTCTCCAAATTTGCTCTAACCTGGCTTTTCTGAAAAATCAACTTTAGGGGATAACTTAACACAGGGATACTTTAAGCAACTCATCCATGGGTATGGGTGATCAAATAAATTGTTTATCATTCCGGAATTTTCTAAGATGTCTAGACTGACTCTTCACAACCCTGTCTCAGTAGGTATACTTTTGAACCTTGAGCCTTTAATAAACTGGTTTTCCTTGAGTCAACACTGATTTAAACAATAACCTGTGAGTAGTAAGTGGAGACTATTTTGTCTTAGGCTTTGGGCCTTTTTTTTTAAAAAAAAAAACTTACCTATGTACAGTCAGTTAGTCAGTTTTGAGAAGCAAGAACTCCAGGGTCTGACTAGAAGCTGCTTTCCAGGATATATACCCCTCCCAACTCCTCCCCCAAAACCCTGTTTCCATTGAGTCATTTCTGACTCATATAGACCCTATAGGATAGAGGGTTTCCAAGGAACACTTGGTGGACTTCAACTACTGATCTTTTGGTTACCAGCCACAGTACTTAACTACTACATCACCAGGATATAAGCACATCTTCAATGACTCTGTTTTTTCAACTAACTGACCCAGGATCCCTAATGATGCTCTGAGAAACCAATATAGAAGGAATTTACAGTGACCCTCAGGAAATTACTCTGTGAAGATTTTGCCTATGTAACCTGCTTTTGCTACCTCAGATTGGGAGCACATTCCCTATTTATTTCACATAGATACTGCCCAATTTGAACTGCATCTGCTCACAATAAATATATACCATTACACTGATTTTTGGCATTTCTTGGTTCATTTAAACTTTTGACAATTCATATAATCTATTCTGCAGTAAATCTCTCAGTCCGGGTATGTGGATCTCATTTTGTAGGCCTAAAGAGAGAGTTTATGTCCTAATTCAAAGAAAGACTTGCCTAAACTTTTCAAATTTTTCTCCTTCAGTTAAAATGAAAAGTTATTTATTTTTAAATGATTAAGTATAGGTGATTTTCTAAAACTTAAAGCAGTGTTGTTGGTTTTTAAATCTGCATAGCTGTGTGTTATGCATCTATTTCTTATTACTCAATAGAGATAAATAAGAAATTATTACAGTCAGAAGCATTGCTGTTCAGTTTATAGTCTTAGAAAGTGAATAGTAAATGTTATTATTAGCAGTGATTATCATTTCAGTACAGAATATACCATACTTTCATTTTTAAGTTATGTATTTCATTAATATTTGAATTTTTACACTAATATAAAAATTATTAATTAGAAATAATATTAAAAGTTACAAAAGATAGAAAAGGAATATTTTAGTAGGTGCTTATGCATTACATATATTTTCCAGAAGCAAATATTCAAATTGGCATCAAAAGTTTCATAAGATAACCCATAGATCATTCTTAAAGCACATTTACTTTTAAGAGGAGATACATATTAGAGGACTTAGTCATTTATAAGGCAATCTAAATTACAGGATGCCTTAGTTATCTGGTGCTGCTGTAACAAAAATACCACAAATGGATCAGCTTCAACAAACAGAAATTTATTTTCTCACATTCCAGTAGGCCAAGTCCAAATTCTGGGCATCAGCTCTGGAGAAAAGCCTCTGTTATTGGCCTTCTGGTCTCCGAAATTCTTACCATAGGGAACCTGGGTCCAAAGGACTTGATCTGCTCCCAGTGCCTATTTCTTTGTAATATGAGGTGCCTGTGTCTCTTTGATGGCTTCTCTCTTTTATATCTCAAAAGAGATTGGCATAAAACATAATCTAATCCGGTAGATTGAGTCCTGCCTCGGTAATATGATCACTGCTAACCTCACCTCATCAATGCCATCTTTGTGTCGTTCTTAGGTACCAGCAAGTTGGTTCTGAGTCATATGACAGAACAGAACTCTACACACTCCTGCACCATGGCTACAACTGCTGTTATGTTTAGCTTATTGTTGAAGCTGTTGTTTCACTCCATTCTGCTGAAGTTCTTCTTCTTTTTTGGCCAGTGTCTGCTTTGCCAAGCACACAATCCTTCTCCAGGGACTAGTCCTTCCTGACAACATGTCCAAAGTATGTAAGAAGTAGTCTCACCTTCCTTGCTTCCAAGGAGTGGTCTGACTGTACTTCTACCAGGTGAAATCTGTTTGTTCTTTGGGCAGTCCATGTTCTATTCAACATTCTTCTCCAACACCACAATTTAAAGGTGTTAGTTCTTCTCCTGTCTTTCTTACTTTATTGTTCAGCTTTCACATGCATATAATATGATGGAAAGTATCATGGCTCAGGTTAGGCATACATTAACCTGCAAGCTGATGTCTTTACTTTTCAAAATTTTAAAGAGGTTGTTTGTAACAGGTTTTACCAAATGCAATATGTCTTTTGATATCTTGACTGCTGCTGCCAAGGGTATTGATTTTTGGATCAAGTAGAAGGAAATCCATGACAACATCAGTCTTTTCTCCATCTACCATGATGGTTACTTACTGTTTTAGTTGTGAGGACTTTTGTTTCCTTGATATTGAGGTGTTATCTATACTGAAGGCTATGGTCATTGATCTTAATGAGTGTTGAAGTCCTCTTCACTTTCAGAAAACAATCAACATTATACACCAAAAAATCAGTACCATTGAGTCAATTCTGATTCATACCAACCCTATAGGACAAAGTAGAACTGCTCCATAGAGTTTTCAAAGAGTACCTGGTAGATTTGAACTGCTGACTTTTTGGTAAGCAGATAAAGCACTTAACAACTATGCCACCAGGGTTTCCAGTCAACGTCACAGAGATAGAATTTATAACACAGAGGATAGTCACATCAGATGACAAAATGGTGGACAATCTCTACTAGAAATTGTGGCCTAGCTAAAGCAATAGACATTTTTTTTTTGTGACAAAGTTCAATTCATGACATAGTATACTACTGCTAAAAGCAATTTGTTCATTTTAAATTTCAAGAGACAAAGTGAACAACATTGAAGTTCTTTAAATAGTTACCAATATATTAAATGCCAAATTCTTTACCTTGTGATGTTCAATAGAATAGCCACCCATATTACAAATGCAAAAGACTTATATACATGTTTGTGTGGCATAGTGCAGATTGCCCTGGAAGAGCATATTAAGCTATACCTGTGTGATTCCAGGTTCTATGTCCATTTCCACAAAATTTCTGGAAAACATGTGAAAACATACAAAGTATTTGAACAACATAAAAGGAACCATGAAACCCAATGTTAGTTGAGTCAATTCCGACTCATAGAGTCCCATGTGTTATACAGTACAATTGCTCAACAGGCTTTTTTTAGCTGTAGTCTTTAAGGCAGCAGATCACCAAGCCTTTTTTTTGTGGTGCCATGGGGTGGTTGAAACTACCAACCTTTAAGTTAATGCTGGAATACAAAGAACTACACTACTCAGGAACCTCAGGACTCTGAAATTAAAGCAGACCATTATGCTTCTGGAAACCCTGGTAGTATAGCAGATAAGTGCTATGTCTGCTAACCAAAAGGTCAGAGGTTCAAATCTGCCAGGTGCTCCTTGGAAACTCTATGGAGCAGTTCTACTTACTGTGCAATTTAGGGCTGCTATGAGTCGGAATCAACTGGAGAGCATTGGGTTTGGTTTGGTATTATGCTTCTGGAGCTCTGTGCTTCCAAAACTCTATTTGGCTTATAAATCTGAAAAAGTTGAATTTTTTTCCAGTTCATTACAGAGTAGAAACTTCAGCTAGATATGAAGCAATAAACTCTTTGTGGGTGGAGGTAGTGAGGGGTGTTGGTTAGAGGAGTTCTTACAGCATTGAGAAGTTGCAGCTGACAGCCTGACACTGAGGGATAAAGAAACTCCTAAGCATATGCAGAAATGTGCTGTGTTTTAGCAGAGCACAAGAAAGGAGATACATAATGATGGTGATGAATCATCAAGACAATGACTACATTATGTGCTGTGTCCTCTGCTGAAGAAGGAAGTGAAATGTACTCCGCTTCTTTAGAAAAATTTCTACTAAAAAAAAAGTTGAATCATTGGAAACTTACAGGACAAACTGTGTTTATCTAGAATATTCACTTATATAAAATGTGATCTCATGATAAAAGATTCACCCACTCCAACCTTCCTGCTTCCCCAGAATTTTATCCTGAAACAAGTTAGGATTGTAAAAATATACGGGCCCCAATATACCAAAAATCTAATTTTGAATTTAAATTCCATTTCGTAGTTAAATACGTGATTCGAGGCAATAGAAACATTTTTTTAATTAAATATTTTATTGTGCTTTAAGTGAAAGACTACAATCCAAGTCAATCTGCCATACAAACCTGGTCCCCCGACACTCTGCTATGCAACACTAGCCGCTCTCCCCACCCTATGGCAGCGCACTCACCTTCCCACCTGTACTTCCTGTATCCATTCAACCAACTCCTGTTCGGTTCAGCTGTACCCTCTCACCTAGACTCTGGACAGGAGCGCTCAGACAGCCTCATGTACATATTTAAGCCAAGAAGCACACTGTTCACCAACATCACTCTGTGTCTAACAGTCCAGTCTAATCTTTGTCTGAAGAGTTGACTTCAATACTAGTTTCAGCTCTGAGTTATCAAAGTCCAGGGGCCGTGTCCACAGGGGAACTTACAGTCCACTGGGACCATCAAGTCTGGTCTTCTAATAGATTTCTAGTTCTGCATGCCCGTTTTTCTCCCACTACTTCAGGGACTCTACATTGTTTGTGGTCACAGCAGTCATTGTTCACAGCCAGGTACCATCTGGTTCCTCTGGTCTCATGCTGGTAAGACTACTCCAGATTACGTGGTAACTTGTGTCTCCTGGGCTGGTATTTTCCTCATATTTTTGATGCTCTTTGTTCTCCTCTGCTCCATGTAGATTAGAAACAGTTGATGCTAGTTAGATGGCAGTTTGCTAGCTTTTAAAACGCCAGACGTCATTCACTAAAGTGGGATGCAGAACATTTTTTTAAAAAAACTTAGTTATGCAAATTGTCTTGAATGCCCACTGAAATCATGATACCCAGACACTGCTACTCTGTCCTTCATAATGTTGGTTTATATTTTGTAAACCTCTTAGCATTTGGTATAGTGCAGCTGTGCTGCCCTCTCTTCTACTGTGTACTGTCACTTGCTCTCCCTCACCTAATTCCTATCTACTATCTAGTCTATGAATACTTTTCCCTCCCTCCACATCCTTGTAACTGTCAAAGATTATTCTCTTCTGTGCTTAAATTTTTTCTTGAGTCCTTATAATAGCAGTCTCCTACAATATTTGTCCTTTTGCAACTGATTCCACCAAGTAGAATGTCTTCCAGATGCCTGCAGATGTTGCTAAGATCTTCACTGTTCTTTGTCATTTCATAGTATTCCATTGTGTGAATATACCATAGATTATTTATTCATTGGTTAATGGGTTTATTCCATCTTTCTACTATTGTGAAAAGTGCTGTAATAAACATTACTGTTCATGTATCTATTTGTGACAGCCCTTATTTCTCTAGGACATATTACAAGAAGTGGGATTGTTGGATCATATGGTATTTCTATCTTTAGCTTTTTAAGAAAATATCAAGTTAATTTCCAAATTGGCTGTACCATTTTACTTTCCCACCAGCAGTGTAGAAGAATCCCAACCTCTCCACAACCTTCCCAACATTTATTATTTTTGTCTTTTTTGGATTAATGCCAGCCTTCATAGGGTAAGATGATATCTCACTGTAGTTTTGATTTACATTTCTCTAATGGCTAATGATCGTGAGCATTTATTCACGTATTTGTTAGCCATATGGATGTCTTCTTTGGCCAGGTGGCTATTCATATCCTTTGCCCATTTTTTAATTGGGTTGTCTTTTTCTTGTTGTGTAGTACTTTGTGGATTATGGAGATTAGATGTCGATTGGATTTGTGGTAGCTGGTTTTTTTTTTTTTACAGTCTGTAAATAGCATTTTTATTTTTTCAGTGAAGTCTTTGGGTGAGTATAAGTGTTTGATTTTTAGGAGTTCTCAGTTACTTATTTTCTCTTCTGGTGTTTGTAGATTGCTAGTATTGTTTTGTAGTCTATTTATGCTGTGTGTTGAGTGTCCTAGCGTTGTCTCTATTTTTTTCTCCCATGATCTGTATTATTTAGATATTATAGCTAGGTTTTTGATCCATTTTGAGTTAGTTTTTGTGCATGTATGAAACATGGGTCTTGATTCTCTTTTTTGCTGATGGATATCCAGTTATGCCAACACCGTTTGTTAAAGAGAATGTCTTTTCCCCAATTTATGGACTTTGGTCCTTTGTCAAATATCAGTTACTCACAAGTGGATGATGTTATATCTTGATTCTCAGTTCTGTTCCATTGATCTATGTATCTGCATTTGTTCCAGAACCAGGCTGTACTATCATGACAGTATAATAGTTTCTCGAGTCAAATAGCTTGAGGCCTTCTGCTTTATTCTTCTTCTTCAGTAATGTTTTCCTTATCCAGGGCTTCTTTCCTTTCTATGTGAAATCAGTGATTTGCTTATCCGTTTCATTAAAGCATGATGTTGGAATTTGTTTTGGGATTGCTTTGTATCTGTAGATTGCTTTGGCTGGAATAGACATCTTTGTAATGTTGAATCTTCCTATCCGTGACCAAGATAGTCTTCTCCATTTAAGTACATCTCTTTGCAGTCAAGTCTTGTAATTTTCTTTTTATAGTTCTTGTATGTCCCTGGTTAGATTTATTCATAACTGTTGTATCTTCTTGGAGGCTATCTTAAACAGTATTGACTTGGTGATTTCCTCTTTGGTGGTCTCTTTGTTGATGTAAGGAAATTCAACTGATTTGTGTAGGTTTGTCTTGTACCCTGAGAGTTTGCTGAACTCTTCTACTATTCTCAGTAGTTTTTTTTGCAAGAGTTTTTTTTTTTTTTTTTTTTTTGGCAGTTGAGCATTCTTATCTATAAATTCAAGCTTTCTTCACACCACAGAGTTTTAGTACAGATTAAACAAGTATGTGGAAGGGAAAGTGAAGTCACACTGATAAGTGGTGATAAAGTCATTACCAATATTTGTGACAGGCTTCCTCTTTAGGTATTTGAGAGAATTTTAAAGTTTGGAGACATTTTTTAGAAAGATGACAGTCTAACAAGCTGGTAACTTTGAAGTAATTTTATTTTTTATAGTTGTTGCTTAAGAAGCATGTAATGCAGGAGTTGTTTTGACTCCAGTACATGCTCATCACTGTAAATCCTCTGAAAGACGATAAAACATGTGAAAGTGATGAATACATCTGAAGACCTTAAACTAAAAATCCCAAACCCACTGCTTTCTAGTCAATTCTTACTCATAGTGATGTATAGACAGAGTAGAATTGCCACATGGAGTTTCCCAGGAGAGCCTGGCAGATTTGAACTGCCAACCTTCAGATTAGCAGCCTTAGCACTTAACCACTATGCTACCAGGGTTTCTGAAGACCTTAAGGGGACCTTCATATCCACAAAAATAAAGACTGGCCAATAGTCTCCCACTTGAAAGCTCAATTTTATCTGAAAACTTTAAAAATTTGAATTACCCATTTTCTCAGTTAACTGCAGGTGAGAAGCAACAGTCTAGATGTGGACGGAGATAGTAGGGGGTGTTGAGCGAAAGTGTTCTGACAGAACTGAGAAGACACAGCTGAGATCCCGACAGCGAGGGATATGGAAACTGTTCCAAACTCACACGTTGCCATTTCTTAGAGATGAAGAAGGAATAGAATGTTAAGTAATTTCTAAAGATACTTCAATTCACCTCATCACTTAATTATGACTTTCTGGTGACATTTACCAGTGTTCTACTTGAAGACTGTAAAGAGGCAGTTTGCTGAGAGGGCAGTGGGTGAGTATTGTCTCTTCTGTCTCTCCAGGCTTCATACAGGACCAGACTGATGACCAAGAGGCATGCTACTGATACTCAAAGGTCAGTGGCTTTCATTTAGTGCTAATCTAACAGAAATACCACAAGTGGGTGATTTAACCAATAGAAATTTATTTTCTCACAGTTTAGGAGACTGTAAGTCTGAATTTAGGGCAATAGCTTTACAAGAAGGCTTTCTTTGTCAATTTGGGGGCAAGAACTTTGTCTCAATTTCTGGTTCTTGATTCCTTGGTGATCTTCACATGGTAGATTTCTTCACCATTTGTTTTTCCTTCTGGCCTAACCTGCTTCTCAAAAGTAATTGGCTTAAAACATACTCTACGCTGGTATGGGCTAATTAACATAATTAAACAAATCCTGTTCCCGGATGAGGTCACTTCCACATGTATAGGATACATGTGTGGTCAGGATTTACAACACATATTTTGGAGGGACCCAGCTCAATCCAGACATCCAGTCATACCAACGTTGGTTACAAAAGTTGGGGTACTGGCTGACCATTCTGAAATTTGTCTGGAAGAACATACACATATTGACCAATGGTAGCCATTAGTCTCAAATAGGCACTGAGTATTCTAGTTGGGCTAGTGCGACCAGTGAATCATGTTTGAACATTTTATTTTATTTTATGTAAATAAAATGACCACATGGGTCTTAAGGTCAAAGTGTTAGACAACATAAACTATTATAAGATTCATAAACGTCAAAATCATCCAAACTAACAGAAGATTTTTAGAATTTAAAATTCAAATCCATGTTTTAAAAAAATAAACAAAAAGGTCTTTTTCATGTAAATTTACTCAGTGTACAGAACCTAGGAAAATCAGATATGATATCACTGCAGTTAAATATTAAAAATATAACATTGACTGCCATGAAAATATTTATTTCTGTGATTCAACCACTTGTAATGAAGATGAATAATATTCTCAGAGAATCAGAGGAGATATGAAGCATTTACTCTTGGTGTTTATAGAAGAAGACGACCCATCAGAGGATTTTAGAATGAGTTTCCCCCTCCAAGGAAATAATTTTATTTCTTAGAGAATTGATGATTCCAATAAATACATTATTTATTTTAACAATCTCAGTTATTTTAGGCAGATGTAGCTGATATTAGAGCAAGGTAGTAAAGAACTCCATTCACAGAAAAAATGGTAGATCAAGTCTTCATCATGCTTCATAGAATAATGGAACATAAAAATATATGATTGTTTATTTTTAAATGATGACTTTGTAAAAGAGGAAAAATACTAGTAAACATTAGACCTACTGTACTAAACTAATTTATAACTTTAACTATAATTTGTTTTGTTCACTAACATTAAAATACTATTATTATAACTATGGGAGCCTGGTGGCATAGTGGTTAAGAGCTTGGCTGCTAGTCCAAAGGTTGAAATTTCAACTCCACCAACTACTCCCTGAATCCCCCATGGGGCAGTTCTGCCCTGGCCTATGGGGGCTCTGTGAGTTGGAATTGACTTAATGGCAGTGTGTTTATTATTATAACAATTCAAAGATAAATCCTAAGTGAATAAGCTTTCAGTACAAACAAAAACACATTTTATATGTACTGAATCATTTAATTACACATAAAATGGATATTAAACAGCAGAGGATGTGACTGATACTGATGTGACATGCTTTCATAGACTAATAGAAAAAGTGTTTTCTGTGTCTTCAGAGTATGTTCTTACTCTCATCTGTCTCTTCATTTCAGAAATTGATTTATTATATAATTAATGAAGTAACTCATCAATAAACTTAGTTTTAAAGAAAGTACACATAGTACTAATGATACTGTTTAGTGGACATAATATTTAATCAGGGTAAAAATTCTTCAGCAATAACTTCCTTGGATTAGACAATAGAGTCAACATAATTAAACTGATCAATTTAGCTTTAGTTTACACAAAATACATTCTGTATGTCTGCTAAGAGTACACGAGGAAGGCCATATATTTGATTATAAAAGATTTACAAAAATCAGGATGACAAGGCAATGGTCACACTTACCTTCTGCTATTTGATTAGGTTATGTAGTGGATATAGTAAAAAAAAAAAAAAAAGAAAAAGAAAACTTTAAACAACACTAGAAAGAAAAAAGTTTTAATTTTTAATTTTATTTCTAGAAACAAAAGTATATTTTAAAAGATTAACCCAGAAACCCAGCGCCATCAAGTGGACTCCGACTGATAATGACCCTATAAGACAGGGTAGAACTGCCCCACAGAGTTACCAAGGAGCACCTGGTGGATTTGAACTGCCAGCTTTCCAAGTAGCAGATGTAGCAATTAACCACAAGAGTATTTTTAAAACTTGGATTTCAAATGGTAATACTAGCAAGTTACGGGATTAAAGAAAATTCTACCCTCTTAGGCACAGGAAAACTTCAACTCACTAAACTAGCATTACCTTTTTAAGTAATAAATTATTTAAGGAATGTTTTATTACTTTTTTCTGATAAAATTATCTCTACCTTCCATTTTTTTGGTTCAGCAAAATCATTACTAAAAGAGAAAACACTGTCCATTCCAAACATGAAGTCAACCTAAGAAAATGAAATATCTAAATACAGACAAAATACGTGTTCTTTACCTAGGTATGAAATCAAATATAACGATGTTGCTATGGTTTCTTCACTAAATTATTTTTCTCATTTTCTGAGTCTATTTCAGTTAAATGATAACTGTCATGCAAAATGATACTTAGTAGGACTGACTGATAGAATTTATTGTCATTGATGAGTGATTATTGACTGCCTACACCATAGGGTGGCTATAAGTTGGAACTGACTCAATGGCAGTGGGTTTTTTGGTTTACACTATACAAGGCATGCTGAAAGTTACTCCTTAAGTGTTCATGATTAAAAACACATTGCCCCTCTAAGGGAAACCCTGGTGGTGTAGTGATTAAGAGCTACAACTGCTAACCAACAGGTTGTCAGTTCAAATCCACCAGGTGCTCCTTGGAAACTCTCTGGGGCAGTTCTGTCCTGCCCTGTAGGATCACTGTGAGTCAGAATTGACTTGATGGCAGCAGACTTTTTTTATTTTTTATTTATCCCTCTAAGATTTGTAAATCCAGTAGATACCTACACAATTCTATACTAAACCCACCAAGCCAAGTGCCGTCGGCAAAGTGTTGTGTGAACGTGATAAAATTCAGGAAAGCTGTGATTAATTCTTTCAGATGACAATTAATTACATTAGGAAAAATCTTTTAATCCAGACATTAAGAATTAGTATAATTTTGAGAAAGAGTAAAAAAAGAGAATCTCATGGTGAAGAAACAAAAATCTTGTAAACTCATACATTCATGAACTTTTGTTATAAAATGATTAATTTGGTTCATGTGGTATAGGGACATATGTGATAGAAAGTTAGTTTAGAAGGTAGGTTGGAGAATCCAATTGAGAAGTTTTTCCACAGTTTTAGGTAATAGTGTACCAGAATAGTTTTTTAGCAGAAAAGGACAGTGATTTGTGTTGTGCTTCAAAAAAATTAATTGCTGATTTTGATGAAAAAGGTGGGTAGAAAGGCAGATATATGCGAACAAGGAGGTCTGTTACAAGCATAAGGCAAAACAAGATGCAAACCTGAAATGTTAGCATCTGTGGCTTGTGAAGGAGATGCTTTCATATGATACTACAAAGTTACAAATTTGAGGAGAACAAAGCAAAACAAAAAAGTGTGAGTGTTAATATGTTGATGCTCTCAACACCAGCAATAAAAACAATAGTGACTAAAACTAGATATTAAAGAATTAAAGGTAGGGCCATTTAAGTTTTCAATGCATTGTGAGGTGATATTACATGAGGTAACTCCTTCAAGTTAATTAAATTCTCATTTCTGATTTTCTTGTTTTTACAGGGAGGTAGACTCTTAGAAACTATGACACAGTGGTCACGTGTCCAAATACATTATTCTAAGCTTTCAAAGCAAGTCTGTTCAATATTGATAATTAAAAAGTAGAAGTAATGAATGGAAAAGAGAGAAATTCAGATATGTCAATGTTTTCTGTATCGAAGTAATAAAATTTATACATACTTGCCGAAATTCTGAAGACCAAAAGATAAATGTTTTCTGTCACTTAAACATGCATTTGAAATTGAATGTATAATTGCTTGCGAACTTACAAATAAGTGCTAAAACAAACAAACAAACAAAACCAAACCTGTTGCCGTGGAGACAATTCTGACGCCTGGAAATCTTACAGAACAAAGCACAACTGCCCCATAGCGTTTCTAAGGAGTCCCTGGTACATTTATCCTGCTGATTTACTTGGTTAGCAGCTGTAACTGTTAACCACTACGTCACCAGGTTTTCCATAAATAAATATAACAATAATAATATTGAAACACTCCAAGTTGCACATTTAACTACTAGAATCAAGTTTATTGAAAAATGTACTGTATAAAACATGTACCTTTGAATCATTCCAATTTTAAAATATAATATTAATTTAACCCTATCTTAGAGGAAAAAGACAAAAACTGATAATATTCAAAAAACTATTTTAATCAATCAAGATGGCTTTCATTTCTAAACTTTTTCATTTCAGTAAAAAAATCTTAATTTTCTATTCTAGTCACAAATTCCTATATAACTGGATCCACTGAAAGTTTAAGAATTTGGCAAGAAGTCTACAAAAAATGAAATAAATTTTACTTGCTTTACATCTTATAAACTATAGTATGCATGATGTAAGGTAAAATCTAGACAATTTTGATGCAAATATATTCATGTCTGGACTCTGAGGAAAAGTCCTAAGGAATAGGCAGAGTTACAAGAAAGCTGAGTATAAAACCGACTGTACTTACTATAAATTTTAACACATTTCCAGATGATGCTAATCTAATTAAAATTCTGGTTATAATAATTTTAATACTTTACTGTACTATACTAGATAACTAAGCATAAAGTACTCACTTTTTAAAACATGAATTTACAGATGAAATCTACAAACATCAGTGGTTTTCTGTATTATATCAAGTATGTAAATGTTAAAACAAGTTACTCAAAGCATTGTTGTATTTTTATACAATTAACTTAGACCTTCTACACTTGTTTGCCAGCATTTCCCTGCTGTCCTGAACTCCAGGGATTTTCTTAAAGGCCGCAATGCCATCTTTTTTTCTTGCTAGTGTGTTTTTTTTTTTTTTTTTTTTTTAGATAGCATAACAAGCCTAAGGAAATCCCCACAGGGAGAAAGATGTGGTCGGCAAACAATTAAAGCACTTTAACTGTGTAAGGAAACCCTGGTGGCATAGTGGTTATGTCTTCTAACCAAAAGGTCAGCAGCTCATAGCCACCAGGGGCGACCTGGGAGTTCTACAGGTCAGTTCTACTCAGAACTGTTGGGTGACTATGCAACAGAATCCACTCGACGGCACTGGGCTTTGGGGTTAATTGTATAAAAGCATGGTATTATCATTTTCTGAAATTCCTCAGTCCCTATGTATGTGGATATAATGTGTAGTTGTCTCATTCTAGGTATTCTATTGTTCCTTTTCATGGGACAAAAATATAATCATTAGTTTGAAAGTGCTAAGCTAAGCAATTAAAGAATCATCAATCTTGTTTATGACTTTTAGCAATTTCATGTTTTCAGTCCAGGTTGGTAACTCATTTTGTCTTTTTCTATATTGGCCTGTGATTCAAATTCTGCTTTGTTTCCTTTTTTATCTGTATAGACAAACTATTTTACTAAATGATCACCTGGAATATCCATGTTCCATGTTAAATGGCTCTGTGTTAAAATATCATTGTTATTTTCTTCCAGGTGCCAAAATCTAGAAAAGCACTTTATTATAAGAGTTTCTCTCTCATGGTAAGTTTTATATCTTTCACGACCCTTGTGGGAAAAATTTTCTACATGGCCAACGGTAAATTAGATGAGTAATTTCCATTATTTTAATGGGCACTATGGCATGATTGCATTCAGAATGAACAAAAAAAATTTATACTTTGATGATTAGAGAATGCTTTGGGGAAAGAATATGGAATTGATAGATTTAATTTTCCTCTTGAAATTGAATAAGCAGAATTGCACATTTTTTAAAAGCTCAATTAATCAAATGACAAGTGAAATTTGTAAGTTAGACGTACAGATTTTTTATTTCTATGCAATATAAGCTGTTCCCTCTCTATTTTGAACAACTGCATTGTATTAATACAGTGAACAACAGAGGAAGAAAAGGCAGAATGGGCACAGACAAGATTAAACTACATTGCACTTATTTTATCATTTTGAGGAACTTACTTCATTTAATAATGTTTTAAATCATTTCCCTCACCACAAGTAACTTCTGTTTTAATTTTGGAGGGAAAAAAGAAAACAAGGTGTAATCTAAAATTAATTATTGCCTAGAGAATGCTATGACGTTTGTTGTTATTGTGGTTGTTAGCTGTCTCTGAATTGTTCCCACTCACAACATAATGACCTCAGGCACAACAGGAAGTGACCCTGGCCTGTCTTGCATCATCCTGACAGTCTTGGCTGTGTTTGAGCCCGTTGTTGCAGCCTCACTGTTATTTCATCTCTTTGAGGATCTTTTTTCACAGACCTTCTACTTCATTAAGCATGGTGTTCTTCTCCAGGGACTAATCCCGGTGATAACAGTTCCAAAGGTATGTGAGACATAATCTCAGCATCCTCAACTCCAAGGACCATTCTGGATATATTTCTTTCAAGACAGATTTGTTCATGCTTTTGACAACTTATGGTTTTTTCAATATCCTGCTCCAACACCATAATTCAAATGTATCAATTCTTCTTTGATCTCAACTTACTCACTGTCCAACTTTTGCCTATGTATGAAACAATTGAAAATATAATAACTTGAGTCAGGTACGCCTTTGTCCTTAAGGTTTTTTGCAGCACATTTGATTTCTTGACTGCTGTTTGTATGGGCACTGATTCTGGATCCAAGTAAAACTAAATTCTTGATAACTTTGAAAAAGGAGGGAAACTTTAGACAATCTGGCTTTAAAAAGGAAAGTTAAAATAGGCAGCAAAGATTTAATTCTCTTTATAAAACTGACTTGTCTTTTTTTTCTGTCTTAAAAGTTCTTGGCCCTGGCAGGAGGTCACACGTTAACTGACAGGAACCATGGAAATAATGTCTTTACAGTTTTCACAGGTTTTTCAGAAACATCAAAACAGATGAGAGATAGCCAGGTGCCAGTATGGACCACCACTACTTCAGATGGCAACCGAAAGTAGTCTGGGATTCCTGCTCCTGGTGCACATCTTCAGAGTACAGTGGAGGCCCCTGAATGGATCCCCTTCTTCACCTCTGATCAATCACATTGTGTCTCTGGTGCCGGCACCAGTACCTATATTTACAGTTTGCATGCAACCCGTCTCCTAATAGATACACCACCAACGACCTAATGATTTTTGAGTGGGATCTTGATGGAGAAAACCCTCCCAGTCTCTGTGTCTGCTAGAGCACAGTAAGAAACTTCTTTTTGATCACTCACCCTGATATCTGTTTCAGAGATTCACTTTTGCGGGCAGGTAATGAGAATCTGGAGTTTTGTTGAGTAACAACTTCAATCTTCTCTCCTTTTTTCACGATGTTTCTTGTTGGTTTATTTGTGAGTATTTTTGTTTTATGTTGAGTTGTAATCCATACCAAATGAAGGCTTGATCTTCACCAGTGAGTACTTCAAGTCTTCTTTACCATCAGTAAGCAAAGTTGTGCCACCTGCGTATGTCAGGTTGTTAAAGAGTCTTCCTTCATCGTGACAATCTGCTTTTCTTCATCTAGTCCAGCTCCTCAGGTTATTTTCTTGGCATATAAATTGAATAAGTACAGTGAAAACATACAACTCTGCCATACGTCTTTCCTGATTTTAAGCCACGAGGTACCCTCTTATTTTGTTGAATGACTTCCTTTGGTCTATGTAGGAGTTCCATATTGGCACAATTAAGTGCTCTAGAATTCCCATTCTTTACAATGTAATTCATAACTTGCTATGATTCATACAGTTGAATGCTTTTATATAGTCAATAAAACACAGGTAAACATCTTTCTGTTTTTTTGTCCTTTCAGTCAGGATCCATCTAACATAAGCAATGATACCCCTCATTCTAAATCCTCTTTGATTTTGTTTTGAAATTCTAGCAGTGTCTTATTGTTGATATATTGTTGCAACTACTTATGGATTATCTTCAACATAATTTGACTTGCATGTGATATTAATGATATTCTTTCTGCATTCCATTGGATCATCTCTTCTTTGGAATGGTCACAAATACAGCTCTCTTCCAGTTGGTTGGCCAGGTAGCTGTCATTCAAGTTTCTAGGCATAGACAAGTGAGCACTTTCAGCTTTGCATTTGTTGCTGAAACATTTCAGTCGGTATTCTGTCAATTCCTGGAGTCTTATTCATGCTGATAACTTCAATTTCATCTTAAACTTCTTCATTCAGTACCATACGTTCTTATTCATATGCTACTTGATGAAACCCTTGAATGTAGACCAGTTTTTGTTGTTACAGTGATTCTGGGTTTTCCTTCCGTCTTCTTTTGATGCTTCCTGTGTCGCTTACTATTTTCCCCAGAGAAATACATCAGTACTGCAACTCAAGGCTTGAGTTTTATTCTTCTCTTCTTTTAGCTTGGAAAATGTTGAGCATGTTCTTCTCTTTTGGTTTTCTAACTTCAGGTCTTTGAACACACCATTGTAATACTCTTCTTGAGGTGTTCTTTGAAATTTAGTGTTCAATTCTTTGACTTCCTAGTTTCTTCTTTTCACTGTAGCTATTCTTAAAAGCAAGTTTTAAAGTCTCTTCTGACGTTGTTTTGGTCTTTTCATTCTTTCCTGGGTTTTTAATGACCTCTTCACATATGATATTGTTGATATCATCCCACAGCTCATCTGGCTCTCAGTTACTATTCTTCAGTCCTCAGTTATTAGTGTTTAATACTTCAAATTTATCCTGAAGATGGTGTGTAAATTCAGGTGGGATATTCTGAAGCTCCTATTTTGGGACTTGTGGACTTGTTTTAATTTTATTCAGATTGAACTTGAACTTGTATGTAATCAATTGATGGTCCATTTTGCAGTTGAACCTTGGCCTTTTTCTGACTGATCACATTGAGTGTCCCATTGTTTCTTTCCAAAAATGTAGTGGATTAGATTTCTGTGTACACTATATGCTGAGGTGCCAATTTATAGCCACTGCTTATGTTGTTGAAAAAAAAATTGCAAAGAAAAATGTGTTAGTCTTACAAAATTCTATCATGTGATCTCTGGCTTGATTTTTATCACCAAGACTGCAGTTTCCAACTCTTGATCCCTCTTTGTTTCCAACTTATGCATTATAATCACCAGCAATTACCAGTGCAACCTGACAGCATGTTTTATCAATTTCAGATTGTAGGAGGTAGTAAAAAGTCTTCAGTTTCATCCTCTTTGGCATTAGATGTTGAATAAAACTGAGCAATAGTTAATATAACTATTGTCTAGTGTTCTTTGTAGGTGTAATGATATTATCACTGATATCATAGTCCTTCAGGGTAAATATTGAAATGCTCTTTTTGACAAGGAATATAACATTATTTCTCTTCAATTTGTCATTCATAGCATAGTAAATGATATAGGTGTCCAATTTGAAATGGTCAGTACCAGTCCATTTCCTGTCCTCCTAACCCCATGCCCCACTTATCTGTCAGGTTATTTTACCATGGGGGCTCATAATATCAATTTCTATGTATTTTGTTTCATTTTTGACACCTTCCAGTTTTCCTAGATTTTGTATTTCCTACAATCCATGTTCTGATTATTAAAGGATGTTGTTTTTCTTCTCATTTTAAGTTGTGTCACGTCAGTAAATTAAGGCCCCTAAAACTCTGCTCTACTTGTATCCTTAATATTGATACTACTTTGAAGAGGCAGGTCTTTTGCAGTCATAATTTGAGTGCTTCTCTTCCTGAGGGACTCATGTTCTATCACTATATAAGACAACATTCTGCTATCCATAATGTTTTCACTGGCCATTTTTTTCAAGGTAGATGACCAGGCCCTTTTGCCTAATTTGTCTTAGTCTGGAAACCCTGCTAAAATCTGAACACCATGGGTGACTCTGCTGGTATTTGAAATACTAATGGCATAGTTTTCCACCTTATGGCAATAAAGCCACTGCAATATGACAAATCCACAGAGGACTGGTGGTGAAATCATTTATATCACCAAGGTTTCTAGTTAAGGTATAGGAAATGAAAAATAATAAAATATTTTCAGTTGATTGCTTTTACTGATTGTTTGCACAAATTATTCACTAATAATATTTATAATGTGCTTAATGTACTTTACGGGCATACTGAGTTTGTTAACAACATGCTTTTAAGTTAAAACAAATGTGTTTTTAGAGTTGCAGACTAATCTAGATATTAGATATAGTTTGATGCTCTGGATTTGCATTCATATGAAAATGTCTCATTAGGTCCTAGAGTAGCCACGTGTATAAATTAGTGAAACAGACACGTAAGCATCTTGCAGTACGCATATTCTAGTAGATTTAGAGTTGTATTGGTTGTAACCTTTCCTTCACGGCTTCTCAGAAGCTTTTATCGGCCATTGTTTTAGTTATCTGGTACTGCTCTAACAGAAATACCATAAAGCAGGTGGTTTAACAAAGAAAAGTTTACTCTTACACAGTCCATTAGGCTACAAGTCCAAATTCAGGATGTCTATTCTAGAGTAAAGGCTCTCCCTCTTTGTGAGCTCTGGAGGAAGGTCCTTGTGTTGCATCAGTCTTTGGTCAGGGAGCATCTTGGTGCAGGAACCTCAGGTCTGAAGGAATCCATCTACTCCCAGTGCTGCTTTCTTAATGATTTGGGGTTCCCGACTCTCTGCTTGCTTCCTTTTCATCTCTTGTAGAGTAAAAGGTGGTGCAAGCCATACTCCTGCAGGGAATCTCCTTTTTAAGGGTATTGTAGTCTCATCCTAAACCTTTGATTCAACATAACCTTCAGGCATAAAGTAGGATTTACAGCATAGGAAAAATTACAAAATGAGGACAACCACAAAATACTGGGAATTGTGGCCCAGCCAAATTGTTACGCACATTTTTGGGGAACACAATTCAATACATGAAAAGACACTATGAGTAGGAATCAGCTTTACAGAAAGCATGTATATATTTTGATGCTTTATTATTTTTAAATGCTACCATTAATCATTTGTAATAACAACAAAATATAATTGTAGACATTTTGAAATACTTATAAGGTCTATTGTATTAGACCTATTTCCATCTGGTCCATTGTGACTCATCATTGAATAGCAAAATTGCATTCCTGGTGTTCTAAGGCTGGAAATCTTTATAGAGGCAGACTGCTGTGTCTTTGTCCCATAAAGCTGCTGATGGGTTCAAACTGCCAGCCATTCAGTTAGCAGCGGAGAACATTAACCACTGCATCAAAGAACTCCTTTTTATCTTATTGTAATAGCATAAATAGTTCACAAATTGTATAAATATACTGTATGATATTTCATTATATAACATACTAAGATATATATATCTCTGTTCTTACTGAAGAAAAATTATTATTTGACCTGTTTTAGTTTTTATCTATATGAATGAATTGTATACATCTTTAGATACATTATATATGCATATATTTGAAGTATATACCTATATTGTAAATTGGCTAAGTAATAGATAATGCATGTTTTCACCCTTAATAATAATAAAAAAAATTAATGTAATTGTATGACTCTTACTAGCATCTTAAAAGAGTTACAATTATTTTATATTGTTTGGCACTGTCTGTTGTTAATTTTATACATTCTCCTAGGTGTCTAATGTTATTTTTCTATAGTTTTATTTGTATTTTCTTAATAATTAATGAGATTTTGACTTTTTTGATATCTAAATATTCTTCTGTGGTTGAAATTTTTCTCCAGATGTTTTTGTTTTGTTTAATCTCTTTTAATGTTTATCTTAGAAGTCCCTAGTAGTATCTACATCTATTTCGCATTCTACGTGTTTTCTAATTTGTGCCTTGCTTAGAAGATCTTCTGACAATCTCTTTGGGTGATTGTTGTTGTTAGTTACCAGAGATTGATTCTGACTTGTGATGAGCCCGTGTGTGCAGAATAGAACTGCTCGATAGGATTTTCAGGGCTATGACTTTTTAAAAGCAGACTGCCAGGCCTATGTTCCAGGACCGAAGCGTAGGTTCAAACTGCCAACCTTTTGGCTAGTAGTTGACCACTTAACCATTTACACCACCCAGAGACTCTTTTGGATGATTATAAATCCAATTATTCAATGATTACAGTTAGCGCTTTTAATTTTGTTGTTAAAAAAAAAATTGTTTATCCCTGGGTCATAAAGACCATCACCTCTATTTTCTTCTAAAAATACAGTTTTTACATTTTAGACCAACAAACCATCTGAAATTTATTCTTTTGTATGGTTTGATGTGGAAGTTATACATTCACATACAGAGAGACAGAGGAAATAAAAAAAAAACTAAGCGTTTACTAGTGGCAAATGACGAAGTATTGGTAGAATTTTCGCCCTCACATGAGTGATTTAGGTTAGATTCCAGGCTTGTACACCTCATGCACAGCTACCTGACACCTGTCCATAGGAGCTTTCATGGTGCTGTTATGCTACACAGATTTCTGTGGAACTTCTAGGCTAAGACAGTCTAGAAAGAAAGACCTGGTGAGCTACTTCCAAAAGTTAGACAATGAAAACTCTATAAATCACAGTGGTCTACTCCTATTATGCATGAGTCTGCCATGTCAAGGACTGATCAGAAGGCAGCTAAAAGCAACATATATATCATACTTGTCACATATAGCATAGATATATTATTTACAGGACCTCCAATTAAGTTTGCGAACTCATCCCAGAACAAGTGCTACATACCTTAGTGCTGAACGTCACTATGGTCGCCTTCAAAGTACTCTCCTCGGAAAGCTGCACATTGATGCTCACACCTAGTTCACCTTTCAAAGCAATTTTGGAATTCTTTTTCTGGAACGTCCATAAGAGCTGTTGCTCTATTATCTTGGATGTCATGAATGGCATCAAAAGGTCTTCAATATTTCATTTATCTTCGAGTAAAGTAAAAAGTCACTGGGGGCCAGATCAGATGAGTAGGGAGGGTGTTCCAATGCAGTTATTTGTTTACTACTTCAAACCTCCCTCACAGACAACTATACTATTAAGTTAGCAAACTTGCCACTGTGCCACCACGCACAATGGCCATTACAGAACGAGTTCCAATATTGCTTTGAAGGGTGGCCTAGGGGCTGGCATCTGTGCATAGCTTCCTAATTGGAGGACTTCAAAGGTGATTGTAGAGATATTCAGTAATTATGTATGTATCACTTAGAACAATTAAGTTCGTGAACTTAATTGTCAGACCTGTATGTGTATAATCCCTTCACGAATATCACTTAGTTTGTAAATTGAATTCAGTGAATATAGAATCATTTCTTGAAATGACAGTCCTTTCCTCACTCAAGTGCAATGTCAGTTGTTCATTAGTCTAGTAATGTTTTTAGTTTTGCTTCTGGAATTTACTCTGTGTCATTGCTCTGCTTTCTATCCTTTTACCAATACTTAAGTACAAATATAAAAATATATCTCTTAAAAATATTGTTTTAAAAACTGGCACTCAACTTTGCTTTGGCCACCTTTGTAATCTACAGCAGCTACCAGAAACTGTAAACAATATACAGTATGATTGTACAGTGTGATAAAGCAAGTCACCACAGAATGATGAGACTTAACACAAAACCAATAATGAAAAAATCAGCTTAATATTTAAACCCCAACACATGATAAAATGTGCCGTTAGTAGAACTTTATTTATTTATTAATCTGCCAATTTTCTGCCAGAAATGAAGACTAGGAAAATATGAATGTGTACTTAATTTTAATACTTTTTATTCCTTTTGCAAGGCCAAATTTATTTAAGAATTTGAATACAGTATTAAATGTTTTGTTTCTTTGAGAAGTCAAAATATTTTAAATTTGTAATGTTTTTTGAAATTAGTGGAATGAAAGACAAAGGTGTATGTTCTACAATATCTGTCAGTAAAGATGTGACCAGTTACCAAACAGGAATGCCTCTGAATTTCTACGATATTTTATATACATGTATGTATTTTGCTCAATAAAAATTTGTTAAAATACTGTGGTACTGCTTTAATGGAAAATACCACAAGCGGAAGGTTTCATGAGGAGAAGCTTTACTGACACAGTCTGATAAACTGCAAATCCATTCATAAATTGTAAGTCCATTCAGAATAAGAAATCATCACAGTCCAGTAGGCTGGGTCCAAATCCATTGAGAGTATCTCGGCACAGGAATCTCGGGTCCAAAGGACGTGCTCTGTTCTTGGTGCTTCTCTCTCAGTGGTATGAGGTTCCCAACTTCCTCAGCTCACTTCCCTCCCTTATATTCCAGAAGCTTGAGTCCTGCCTCACTAACACAACTGCAAAACATTCTCCATCATCAATATCACAGAGGGAGGATTCACAACACATGGGAGGAAGGGCACCATATTTGAACTCCAAACCAAGTCAAATCAACACATACACTTTTGGGGGGACACAATTCAAGCCATGACAAATATTTAGTCTCAATGTTATGCCAAACTTATTTCTGAGAGATATTGACATATACATATATACACATATATACACAGATACACATAAATAGTTGTTAGAGACTTTCGAATTGATTCCAACTCATAGTGACCATACACACTACAAGCAAAACACAACTTGATCCTGTGCTATCTTCACAAAAGTTGCTGTGCTTAAACCCATTGAAAACAGCCACTGTGTCAGCCCAGGTTGTTGAAGGGATTATCTGTGAAAAACATGTAGATTTGGTGGGTTTTTCTATGACCTGTTTGTCATACAACACTTAATCTAATTCTCATTTCTCTACCTCCTAAATATTCTTTTTCCTATGTTTACAACATTACCACTACTGACAGGTAGATTATGACTTCACACTATTGCCTTCTCAACCCTGATTTGTGTTCTTCCTATAGCTTCCCAGTGCAGAACATTATGGATTGTCTTTGACCACATAATCTTGGGCACCATCCAGCTACGGATGAGGTATTGTACAAATTAATTCCTGTTCTGTAAGCTGTAAATCTTTAGTGGTACTAACTTTACCACAGTGGGGTGGCCTGTTCTCTGTAAATACAGTTAATTACTCTTTGCTCAGTAGTGTGCTGAGGCATGATATTTGCCAAAACAATATTTATCGATGAACAACTCATTCTAATGGGAAGGTTGGAAAATTTTTTCCACCATTTTCATCAGCATGTGCCTCACTTAGTAAATCCTTAAGGCATGATTTGAGTTTTATTGGTTTTTAGTCACCAGTAGGCAATTATAAAACTTGTGCCAGTGTTGAAAACATTCCTAATCCTAACTGGAAGTCAAGAGTCATTGAGGTAAACAGCTCAAAAGAGCTTAGCGGGGAGAGAGTACTGCTAGAAAAATCACAAATATGACAGAGTTATTGACAGTTCTCTGATTTCTTAAGAGATAGTAGGATCTTAAAACACTACATTTTGCTAAGGAAACATGAAACAGATGCATGATTTGTGAAATGAAGAAAAACATTCCTGTAAAAGAAAAAAAGTAGCATGAATAAAAAAAAAATTAATGGACGTGCAAGCTGCAAACCTCAAAACATTGTTGAAGGCAATTGGATTGATAGCATCTGCACACATTTTAACATAGATAAAATTAACCTTATTTTTTTCTGTGACTTCTATCTTGCATTTTGAAATTTGTGTTATTTTCTTGAAGCATTCTTTTAGAAAGTATGGTCAAATTAAGTAAAGATTGTCACACATTGCAGTTGGCTGGAACTTAGGAACCTAGGGTGAGTTGGACTTAATTTAAGAATGATTAACACCACCCCATAATCTCATTTATCAATCTTTTCCAGTGAACTCCCTGCCCTGACAGAGACTCAGGCTCTTCTGATTTCATATTTTCCTACCTCAGTCATTCCATTGCTTTGTGTGATGTGCTCACAGCCACAATGAGGGAAGGGAGTAATCTGTGAAAATGTGTAAAATACCCTGAGGATTCCCTGAATTGCAGTTGCCTGCTGCACATCCACTGGTTGATGGAATGGCTTTTTTGATGGTGGTAAAAATATAGTGGCATACTTAATTGTACACATAAGATTTTAATAATTTTTCAGTGTTTCCGAATTATCTTCAAAGACGGATTTTTTTTTCCTCCTCCAGAAACTGACAGCTTAAGGTAAAAGCTTCAAGTTGGCACAAAAGACACTTTGAAGCACTTTGGATGGCTTCCCAGATCTTCCTCTGAGCCTCTCTCTCTTCCTCTCTTTTTTTACTGATTTGATGAAATCAGCATTTCATGTTTCAGTATTTATTGTAAGGAAATAGTAATTCTCAAAGCTAAATACACAATGACATCATTAAATCTGCAACACTGGGGAACTAACAAAAACATCTCAATATACTTTATGTCCTAAAATTGTACGAGAGAGAAACAAAGAGATGGCTTTATTAATGAAAGCTAGTTTATAAAATTGGTAACACATAACACAGTTTTCTCAAGCCAGAAGATATGCAAATTGTTACTTCTTTTCTTCCAAATATGACTTATCATTGAATATCACAAAATTAGGTGTATCTCGTATTTAAAAGAAATGTTTTGCATTTAAAATTCAAGGAAATATCCTTTGTTGAAAGCTTGTACAACAAATGCTGCTGAAATGGCAGGAAATTGTACAGTTTAGTTCAAATATGTTGACATAGAAATCTACTAGGGTTATTCTATACCAGATGTCAGATGAATTATAAATGAATGTATTTAAACTAGAATTTCATATGAATTAGGTGGGTAAATTTAGTCTGAAAACATGTAAAACTAGAATAAAATTTTCTAAACTTTATATACTTTAAGTACATTTGTTGTATTTGCATTAAGAAAGTTTTAAATACATAAATATTTACTAAATAAAAACTTGGTTTTTAGCAATGTACTGTTGAATCTATCAAGAAACACGGGGGAGGGCTAGGATGGCAGAATAGCCACAGGCATCCTGTTAGCCCTCCAACAGCAAAGAACCAGAAAATAAAAACAAAACCATAACAGATTGTGTAAGACATCCTAGAAGACCTGAACATCAGGAGATAAGCTGAGAGATTTGATTAGGGGACAGTGAGGAGAGAGCAGTTTCAGGAGCAAACTAGGTAGGCTAGACTTGCCTTGGTGGAAATCTACACCACACAGAGGGACTTACTGCTGCTAGTGTTGTCACCTTGCTTAAAATGGAAGCCTGGTAAACTTAGGAGTAGCATGGTGAGCAGAGCACCTCTTTCTCAGTGGGGAAACTGAGCTTGGACACTCATGCCTACAGAATCACAGAAGACTTCCATCTGAGCATCATAAACTAAGTGCTTGTGAACTCCCACAGCTTTAAATCTTTCCTATGGGCTGCCCCTCTCTTCTTTTTTTCCAGAGCTTCCCCCTCCCCACCAGTTTGGCACACCTGGTGCCAACATCTGACACTCTACCTGGACTGTAAGTAGGATACCTTACATGCACCTGAGCTATTCTCCTGTACTTGGAGAGTGAAAGAAATGGAAGCGAAACAGGGCTATAGGATCCCCTTAGCCAGGACCTCCCCCAACCTCTCTCAGCTTGTATACAACTGGTAACCTGAGCCCAAATTAATCACCCTTATTAACTGGCCCTCAGGCTAAATACAGTTTTAATTCATCCAGTGATATGGTGCTGGAATTGATAGCCAAGCCAGCCAAGTGCTGTTGAGTCGGATCCAATCCAAAAATAAAACTAGGTGACATGACCAGCCTATTTGGGAAACTTAAAAACTTATGTACATATGTAATATATGTAAATGTGTGTGTTACACTACAATAACCAAACAAAAATAAATTACAATAACTTTCTGAGATCCTGGAGACAACAGCCAATTTCAAATAATTTAAAGCAGCAGACAACAATGGCTTAGGAAAAATCCCAAAACAAAGAATCAAAAATTTTTCAGATAAGGAAAGTTTCCTGCATTTATTGGAGGGAGAGTACTTAAGTGTAATGTTTAGAACACTTCAAGACATGAAGGAGATTAGATAAAATATGACAGAGTATAATGAATAACAGGCTACAACAAATATTTGAACAACACTAACCTGACATTCAGAACATTAACAATAAAATTAAAGAAGTGGACAATTTAGTAGAAAATCAAAGGATCAGGATTGAGGCAATGGATTGTAGAATTAGCAAGCCTAAAGATAAAGCAACTAATGCCACCATATTTGCAGAAATTAAAAAAACTGATGAAAGAATTAAAAATAAATGAAGAAACACTAAAAGCTACGAGGGACTCTATTGAAAAGAACAACTTACAAATGACTAGAGTACCAGAACTGGGGTCAAGAGTCAGGGGAGGGTAACAGAAAAAAAATATGCAGAGAATTGTTGAAGATATGTTGACAGCAAACTTGTCTGATATCATGAAAGATGAAAAGATATCTATCGAAGATGCCAATCAAACTCTACACAAGGAAGATCTCAAAAGAAAAGCACCACAACATATTACGATCAAACTTACCAAAACTAAAGATAAGGCGATGCTTTTAAAGGCAGCCAGGTTTAAACAAAAAATAACCTACAAAGGAGAGTCAGTAAGATTTTCAGACTCAGCAGAATCCATGCTTGCAGGAAGGCAATGGGATAACATATACAAAGATGTGAAGGAAATAAACAAACATACAAAAACTGCAAGCCAAGAATTATATATGCTGCAAAGTTGTCTTTCAAATATGATGACAATCTTAGGACATTCCCAGATAAACAGAAATTTAGAAAATTTGTAGAAACTCAAACTGAAATTACAGGAAACACTGAAGGAAGTTCATCAATTAGAAAATGAATAAAAGTAGATAAAAACTTAATGACACAAGGCAGGACAGAGCATTTAAATATCAACACAGATATGGAAACCACCAAACTGAATCAAAACTAAAACATAATGTTTGTAAACGACAACAACATTATATCAAAAAGAAGGACTAAACAATTTATTTATAGATCTTTCATGTGGAGAGGAATTCAAGCAATAGAAAGAAATTAAAGACTGCTTTAAAGTTACAACATTAGAGGTACATATTAAGATAACCACGAAGGAAATTCACAATCCTGCTCAAGATAAGAAACAAAACTAAGAAGTCCCAGCAGATATAAAACCATCAACAATGAAAAAGTAAGAGAATCCACAAAGGAAAATGACTCATCATAGAAAATTAAGTAGAATAAAGAAACACACACAAAAAAGACACCAAAGTGACAGCACTAAATTCATACTTATCAATAATGACATTAGAAGTAAATGAGATGAATGCACCAATAAAGAGACAAAGAGTAGCAGAATGAACTAAAAAACATGATCCATGTATATGCTCTGTACAAGAGACTCATCTTATACAACCAAACTGAAGGGCAAAAGATGGAAAAATATGTACGAAACTAACGACATTCATAAAAGAGCAGGAGTGGTAATGTTACTTTAAAGTAAAATCCACCACAGTGGGCAAGAAAGGTCACTATATATTGTTTAAAGAGTCACTACATCAGGAGGACATAAACATACTAAATATTTATGTACCCAGTGACAGGGCTTTCATGTACATCAAATGGAAACTAACAGCATTTAAAAGTGAGATACAAAGCTCCACAGTAATAGGAGACTTCACCATAAGACTTTTGGTGACAGATAGAACATCCAGAAAGAAACAGAACAGACAAAAAATCAATAAAGACATGGAAGATCTAAATGCAATAATCAAGCAACTAGATCTCACACATATACATAGAATATACTATCCAAAACCAGACAAATATACCTTCTTTTTCAACACACATGGAACATTCTCCAGAATCAACCACATATTAGGGCATAAAGTAATCCTTAACAAAACTCAAAGCATTATAATGTTACAAAGCATCTTTATAGACAATGAAGCCATAGAAGTTGAAATTGATAGCAGAAAAGGCAAAGGAAAAATACCAAACACATAGAAACCAAACAACACTTTGTTCAAAAAGTTCTGGATGATAGAAGAAATCAAGGAAGGAATAAAGAAATTCATAGTATCAAATGAGAATGAAAACACATCCAGCCAGAACTTCTGGGATAGAGCAAAAGCAGCCCTCAGAGGTGAATTTATCTCAGTAAATGCATACATCCAAAAAATGAAAGGGACCAAATCAAAATATTAACCCTGAAACTCCAACAAGTAGAAAGAGAGCAACAAAGGAGTCTTTGGGCACCAGAAGAAAGTAAATAACAAAAATTAGAGCAAACATAAAAGGATTAGAGAATAGAAAAACAATTGAAAGCATTAACAAAACCAAAAGCTGGTGTTTTTGAAAAGATCAAGAACATTCTAAACCACTAGCCAAACTGACAAAAGGAAAACAGGAGGGAAAGTAAATAACTTAAATAAGATATGAGATGGCTGATATCACAACAAACCCAAGTGAAATTAAAGGAATAATAACAGAATGCTATGAAAAATTGTACTGTAGTAAATTTGAAAATCTAGAGGAAATGGACAAGTTTTCAGAAATACACTACCTACTAAAACTAACACAAACAGAAGCAAAAGAACATAATAAACTCATCACAGAAGAAGAGGTTGAAAAATTAATTTAAAAACTCTGCCACACAAAAAAATTCTGGCCCAGGTGGCTTCATTGTAGAACTGTACCAAACTTTTAGTGAAGAGTTAACACATAATATTAATAAAAGTATTTCAAAGTTTGGGATGGAATACTCCCAGACTCATGCTGTGAAGCCGGCATAACTCTAATATCAAAACCAGGTAAAGATAGCACAAAAAAGGAAAATCATAGACCAACATTTTTCATGAGGTTATATGCATAAATCCTCAACAAAATTTTAGCCAACGGAATTCAACAACATATAAAAAATATAATTCACCATGATCAAGTAGAATTCATAAAAGATATGCGGGAATGGTTCAACATTAGAGAAATAACCAATATAATCAACCACATAAATAAAGATAAGAATCACTTGATTTTATCAATCAATGAAGAAACCACTTCTGATTAAATAATATTTTAGCTTGACTAATACCCCTTAATACGTCTTCACTGACCACAGTTGCTCATCAATTTTCCTTTCAGTTGTAAATCCCTAAATCTTATATATAAAAGCCAAAGCCAAGCCAAAGCCAAGTGCTGTCGAGTAATTTTCACAAATTATTTTATGTCAAGATACATATTTTTATAGGTGCATTAAATGCTCATTATACTGTACTGTTTTTACAGTAGAGAGTTTTTTATGTTATACCTGTTGTTTACCTATCTCCCATCGGAGTCTATTATATGAAGTTGACACTCAGTGTTTGCTCATCATACGTATTTCAATTATAATAGGTATAACATGTGGCATGTGTCTTTCTCAATCCTCCTGGAAGAGTTCATTCTATTTATCACATTATCTTCTCTCCAGACACACATCATCACTCCTAGCCCATCGGTCAGCAATCTGTAAACTTTCCATTAAGCTATGCAGTATAAGACGAACCCATTCAATTCAATTCAGGCTATTCATGGTTTTAAAACCAACAATATGAAGAAACTTACCTTCAGTGAAAGTCTGTGGATGGTCCAGACAGGCCATAATGAAAACCTGGGGCTGGTGCCCTATTGCCTGAAAACTAGTACGATACTTAAGTAAGAAAAAGGGTGAAGTAGACAAGAAAGAGCAGGAGGTCTCAGACAAACATTCTGCCTTAGGTACTAGAGGCTTTTGAGGGAAGGGTTTTAATTTAGAAAGTCTCACCTGTATTTCATTTCTGTCAGAGGGAATGGGGAACAAATGGGGATATTCCACATGTAATTAAGAAAAAAAATCCCTTCAAGTGATTTTGATAAGCTGATTTTGGATAATTTCCTCAAATTCAAAGGTCATTACTAAAATACATATTACTGCTATATATAACAGTTGACACGATTTCCTAGCTCTCATTACATAATTCACCAGAGCAGATAAATAATGCATGGCAGATTGATTTCCTTAGTGAAAACACAAAACAAAAATTCAAAAGAGAAATAAACCTACTGCTTATGATTCGTTTCTGACTCGCAGTGACCCTACTGAGCACAGCAGAGCCGAATTGCCCCTTAGAATTTCCAAGGAGTACCTCATGGATTCAAACTGCTGACCTTTTGGTTAGAAGCAGAGCACTTAACCACTACACCACCAGGGTTTCCAAATTCAAAATAGATACATTCAAATATTTCCTTGGCATATTTATTTTAACTTGATAATTTTAACTTTAAAACTAGTTTGTACATGTTGTTGTTGTTCATCATCATAACAAACTTACAGGACAGAGTAGTATCACCGCTTGTTGTTCTTGTTAGGTGCCGTTGAGTTGGTTCCAACTGATAGTGACCCCATAGGTCAGAGTAGAACTGCCTCATAGAGCTTCTGAGGAGTGCCTGGTGGATTTGAACTGCTGACCTCTTGGTTAGCCGCAGTAACACTCCACCACTCTTCCTCCACCAAGGTTTCCAACCTCATAGGGTTTCCTAAAATGAAATATTTATGTGAGTGTATCGTCACATCTTTTCTTCCAAGGAATACCTGGTGGATTCAGACAGCAGACCTTTTAGTTGGCAGGGGAGTGCTTCATCATTATGCTACCATGGTTCCTTCATTTGTATATACCACATAAAGTTCTAAAAATCAGTCCAGTAAAGAAGAAGCAAACTACATTTAAAGGACAGAATCACACACCTTCCTAAATTACTGCCGATGCATCCCTTTTACTTACATCTGAACAGTCTAACGATCACTTATGTTTTGAGTAGCTCCTGGAGTACAGTTTGAACTCCGAATACTCCAAATTAAAAGCATAAGATTCATTTGCATTCTAAGTTTTTTTTTTTTTTTTTTAATTTTAAGAATTTAATCATTCTTATTTGGCTTGACAGAGTTGTAACAACTGCTCAGTCATTCTGTGAACCAGTTTCATGCCAAACCTGAGTATTCCTTTTCTGTCATATTTAGATGATCAACATGTTTTTTCATAAAAGCTATATGATTAACTGCTATTTAAAGTTTGTAAGTTGTTAATCCAATTCTAAAAGGAGTATCTAAACTACACAGATTTAGTTTAAATTTGAAACAGCATTTCCAACATTTATATTCAAGGTATTGTTCAGTTTTTTAAAGTCTCACCACTTGCCAGAACATGTCAAAAAGGGCCATTTAAAGTGATAAAATGTTCAATTTAATTCTGAAAATATTTATTGGGCAATTACAATGTGCAAACCTCTGTGTTCGACACAGTTAAGGGTACAAGATGAAAAAGACAAGGTCTTTGCCCCTTATTCAGTAAGAAAAAATGCAAGCAACAGTACAAGCTTCTTGTTGTTATCTTCAAAGTTAACCACAGACATCTTTTCTGAATTGCTATTATAGTTTTCAGGATATAAGTCATATTTTCCAAAACTGTGATTGTCTTTTGCTTCTGAAAAATCTGAAAGAAAGTATACCATAGACACAGGTTCAGGAAGATAATTGAAATCCCCTCCTCCTTTTTTTCTTATGTTTTATAGAAAGCAAATCTATGAGAGTGTTGTTAGACTCAGGCAGGGATTCTCACTTGTATATCCATATTTTCCAAAGCATATTTTCCCTTTTAGTACAGCAGTATTTTAAGAAATGAAAAGTTACTCATAATACTATGAAGGGCATACTAATAATGGCTACTGAGGGCTAACTGGAGTGGATCACTTTAGATAGCATGGCCTTCTTGAGAGAAAGAAGAGGATTAATACAGGTTTCAGTGAAGAAAAAATTAGTAAAGAAATAGAAATCCTTCATCAAAGAGGAATATCATTTTGCTTTCCCGCTGTAACACTGTAATTCCATAATTAAGAAAATCATCTTTATCTCTGCTGTTGAGATTTGGTAAGTTGGGGTTCACATGGTAGGATACGGTATCACGACCTCTGTGTTGATTTTGGTATTCAGCCTTCCTTAAAACCAAAACAAACTCACTGTCGTTCAGTGGATACTGACTCATATTGACCCTATAAGACAGACTAGAACTGCCCCAAAAAGTTTCCAAGGAGTGCGTGGAAGATTTGAACTGCTGACCTTCTGGTTAACAGATGAAGTACTTAACCACTCTACCACCAGGGTTTCTATTAGTAGGGCAAAAATATACAGAGAATCATGAAAAAAGCATTAAGAGACACAAATTTCTACCAAAATGAACAGTACCTTTACCTTCACAAGGTTGTGAGTATATGTGCATGTGTGCTATGTTCATTTGCTATATAACTATGATCTTTAATATAAAAATTGTCTTCAAAGATTACTAAATCAAAAACTTTCAGGAGATAAAGCTATATTTATATCTCACTTAAAAATAGACATTCTATGAAGTACTTCATTCCTTCTGTGGATTAATTTAATATTTCACTTGGTAGTTTTCTTTATTTAGTATTTAACACAAAATATATTTAGTCAGTCCTTTATTTATTTCCTATTGATATTTTAGAAATTGTTCAAAGGCAAATGTATTTTATAGCAAAGAATGTAAAAGGAGTGGCACAAACACCACAAAGATACGGTAATTCTGAAGAAATCATAATTAAACAAAATTAAACCTTCAAAGCACATATATAGGAAAATATGTTGTGATCAAGTAATGTTCATTCTAGTAGATTGAAGATGGCTCAATTTAGAGAATATATCAACATAAGTTTTTAAATGAACAAATTAAAGTGTATAGAAGCGTATTATACCACCAGATACTGATGACTTATTAAAAAAAATTGATGGTCATTCTTAAGTTTAATTCCAAGTAAACAATAAATAAAAAGAAACAGCCTAAGTATATTACAGCCTGTTCTCTTGACCAAAAGCAATGTGTTAATTGAGAACATAAGAATTTCACAAGAATCAAAATCATGAAACAGACAGAGAAGTTTGTTATTTAGACTATGAAGTAATTGAATTCTCACTAAATTGATTTAAAAGTACACTTTATGTTCCAAGGAAGAAGATATATATATATATATATTTTTTTTTGGCACAAATGTAGCACTATTACATACCAGCAAATCTCAATAAATCTCAAGAGACTTACTGTTAAAAAATATAATAAAGGAAGAGTGGTGACAAGATGGCAGAGTAGTCAGCCATTTCCTGTGATACATCTAACAACAGAGACCCAAAAGAATAAGTCAATTGATTGTACAGGACATTTGAGGAGCCCTGAACATAAAAGGTAAAGTAGAGAAATTAGATTTAGTAACAGAGAAGGGAGAGTGGTTCTAGAAGTGTCTAGGACTAGCCAGACCTGATCCGCTGAGAATCAGCTGCAGTGGTGTTTGGAGGGCATCCTCCGCAGAAGCAGAGACTTAAAAGAGAGTCCACTGGCACCTTCAGAACCAGTGAAAAGTGGCACTTGATTGTCAAAGCTAAGGGCTTCGGGTCTAAGTTACTGTGTGAGAATCTAAAACTTTCCTTTGGAAAAACCTCTCCCTCTTTACCCAGCACTTTCCATTCCCTCCTCTGCTCCAGAGACTAACACTATTACTTGAGATGGAAGTAGAACTCTTTATGCACCCCCCTGAGGCAAACTCCTAGACTTGGAAAGGAAAAATTTAACAAATAGGGGAAAGGAGGAAAAAATATGCCAACTCCTCTGAGTCAGAAATTCAGGGCATAAAAGTTTCTTCACCTAGTATCAGGCATAAGGGGATATGCTATCATCACAGACACTGAGGGATGGCTGTCAGCCCCCTGCCTTTTTCAGCATGTATGGACAGATACCTGTGCCTACAACAATCACCGCTGCCCATCTATGAGTGTAAGGGAGAGCCTGCACCACACACTTGCTAGCTACCTGGACACCTGAGTTGAATCCAAAGTAAACGATCTCCTAGGCTGCCATGCCTAGCAATAGCTCTAACCACCTGTAGACAGGACATTGGACTGTCAAAGAGGGCAAAAAACAAACTAGCACACATAACCAGCCTATTAAGACATTTGAAAACAAAACAAGAAGCTAGAACACACTAAACAAACAAACAAAAAAACCCATTGCCACTGAGTCAAGTCCAACTCATAATGATCCTATAGAACAGAGTAGAACTCCCCCATAGAGTTTCCAGGGAGTACCTGGTGGATTCAAACTGCTGATTTTTTGGTTAGCAGCTGTAACACTTAACCACTACACCACCAGGGTTTCGAATACACAGTAGGCAAACATAAAATACATAAACACAACAAATTACTGATGAGTCAGAGAAAACAGTAAATATCAAATCACTTACAGAGGCAGAGCACAATAGCTTCAAAAAGCTTCCGAAACAAATATTAAGAAATTTTCCAGAAGAAAAGTATTTCCTTGAGTTATTAGAGGTAGAATATAAAATATTAGTATTTAGAACACTTAAAGAGATAAGGAATGAAATAAGACATCAGATTGTGGCATATTTATAAAGTGGAATATTGTGCAATGACAGAGAACAATGATGAAATTTAGAAACATAACATGATGAAATTGGAAGACATTGTGCTGAATGAAACTAGTTAGTTGCAACAGAACAAATATTATATGAGAACACTATTGTAAGGACTCCAGGAACTATTTAAACACAGACAAAAAGAGTCTTTGAATATTATAATGATAGGGAGGGAGGAAGAAAAAAAAAACTAAGAGCTTGGAGGATTTGAACTGATGACTTTTTGGTTAGCAGCTGTAGCACTTAAACTCTATGCTACCATATTTTCTCATTAATTAAATAGTAGATAAGAATTAAAGTTGGTGAAAGGTGGGACAACACACAGCATGGGAGGAATCAGTAAAACTAGACTAAACAAAAGCGAATAATTTTCCTAACTATAGCCAAACACTTTGAAGAACAGTGTAGCATTGGCAGGGATGTGGGGACTGTGATTTTAGGGGACACCTAGGTCAACTGACATAAGAAAGTTTTTTAAGATAATGTTCTTCATACTACTTTGGTGAGTTAGTTTTGGGTCTTAAGAGCTAGCAAGTGGCCGTCTAAGAGGTATCAATGGGTCCCAGCCCACTTGTAACAGAGAATAAAGAACATCAAAGACATAAGGAAAATTAGAGCATGAGAAACTGAAAGTGCGACGTGATCCACAGCCTACATCCACATGAGACCAGAAGAACTAGATGGTGCTCAGCCTCCACCAATGACTGCCCTCACAGGGAACACAAAAAAAGAGTCCCTGGTTAAGTAGGGGGCGGGGGGTGGGGGTGTTGGGGGTGGGGGTGTTGGGGGTGGGGGGGTGGGGAAGACAGGCAGAACTCAAACTGTATTAAAAAAAACCAGACACGATGGTTCAACAGACTGGAGGGTCCTCTGGAAGCATGGCTTCCATACTCGCTATTAGCCCAGAGCTGAAATCATTCCTGCAGCCAACTCTTCAGACAAAGATTGGGTTGGACTATAAGACATTAAACGATACTGGTGAAGAGTGTACTTCTTGGTTTAAGTGGATACATGAGACTAACCGGGAAGCTCCTGTCCAGAGATGAGAGAGAGGACAGAGGAGGACAGGAACTAGTGGAATGGACATGGAATATGCAAGATGGAGAGGAGGCATGTCTGTCACCATCTGCAGAGAGCAACTAGTTACACAGCAACGTGTGTAAGTTTTTGTATGACAAATTGACTTTTATTGTAAACTTTCATTTAAAGCACAATAAAACATGGTTTAAAAGTATAATATAAAGCATTTTGACAAAATGAATACTAGATATATCTATATATGTATTTGTCAACCAGTGAATATTTTGCAGTATCTTAATATACTGTATTCTTATGCAAAGAACACATGCTTCTACATTTGTTTCCCAATAGTTGCTTCCCTTCATAAGATATTTTTTTAATTGTGCCATACTCATTTGTTTCATTTTTTTTTTTCTTTTTTACAGCAACATGTAAAAACAATAGCATGGATGCATTTATGAAAATACCTGCCAGGAGGAGGGAATGGATATCAAAGAAACAGAAGATGAGCATTATTGGAATAAAAATATAATAATATTATTTTATTGTTTGAATTTTATCTGAATTCTGCTAAACTTCTCCTATCATTCAATGATATCTCAGATATATCCTATTTTTTCTAGTTATTTTCACTTACAAATGCATCTAAGTAAATCAAGGTGGCTTAATACCTCAGCCTCACATACCATTTAATGCTGACTACATCCTCTAGTTGAGATTGAAGGAATGGTTTCTGCTTCTCTTTCTACTTTCCTTCTTCTACTCTCAGGTCCTCTGGGTGAGGATGGAGAGAAATGTAAAAGATGTTGTGGGGGGCAGTTTTGCAGAACTGGCTACCTGTAGTAGAAAATGTTTTTGATGTCATTGTTTCTCTGGGTATAAGTTCCTGTGTGGCACAGAGTTGTCATTAACAATTAAGCACTTGACTACTAACTAACTGAAAGATAGTCAACTTAAACAATCCAGAGGCCCCGCAGAAGAAAAGACCTAGTAGTGTGTATCTGAAAACTCTGGGAACAGTTCTACCCTGCACACGTGGGTCTACATGTGTTGGAATCAACTTGAGGGCAATTATTTGGGATTTTAACCTCTCTAGACAATGGTTAGCTGCAGGTACCTTCTTTGTAGGTAGTATAGAAATGCAGATGGCATATGTATAATTTACTCAAGGGACCATTGAGGAGTCTCATCTGTTTGGTTACGTAGCCAGTCTTTCCAACTCCCTCATCCCCTGTCCTCAGCAGCATGCTCCATAGCTGTTTGCTGCTGACTTACTCTTGGCCACGAGATAGGCATCTTGGATAGTATACCAACCATTTTGCAAGTGAGCTGACTTTCCAGGTATCTGTTTGGTCTACAGAGAACAGGCACTTCTTTGCCCTCACAAATGATGGCAATACAGGTTGCTCTCACTATATAACTCTTTCTTTTTGCCCAGTTATTTCTAAGTCATTTGGAATGGTGGTTTAAATTGTACTTCTGTTAACCAAGGGCTGGCAGTTCAAATCTACCAGGCACTCCTTGGAAACTCTACAGAACAATTCTACTGTGTCCTATAGGGTTGCTATGAGTCGCAATCAGCTCATTGATAGTTTTTCTTTTTTCGGTTTGATTTGGTTGTTCAAACAGAAATTTAGGCTGGTCAGAAAGTCTTTTAATATTTAGTTGGGGAGTGTGTCACTATTGTTCCTTTCTTTACTCATATTCGAACGAGGCATCCATGATATTCTTGGAGTATTCTTATTTGGCTTTGTTTTAACATGTGAACTAAAGGAGAAATCTCCATTGGCTAGACATTGTGGAAATAAGCACAAGGGAAGTTGATGATTGGGTGAAGCACAAGTTCATATAGTTTTAGTAAACCCAGAATAGGGTAACTTTCAAATACTAGCGCTCTTTTCAAAAAGTCAGGTTATTTGTTATGTCTGTGACCTCAGTTTTCTGTGCTGGTAGTCAATTCTGCAAAACAAGAAAACAACATTCAGGATAAGCATTCAACTTTGTATTAGTAGGATAAGCATTCAACTTTATGCTAGTAACAATGAGAAATAGTATTGTTAGTCTTATAAAAATGGCCAAAATATATAATATCTGGTAAAAAAAATACAGAAAAATTAGAGGAGCTGTACACATCTCATAGTAAGATCATTAAGATACTCAAGGACTCATGCCTAACTGGAAAGTAATGAAATTTTTGTACAGTTGGACACTTGATATAAAAATATCAAACCTTTCACATTAATATAGAAATTGCTGATCTTCCAGTAAAATTCCAAAATGATTTCCTGGAATTGGTAAAAATGATGCATAATTTAAAAAGAAAGAATAAATGTCTGAGAATTTTCTGTTGAATTAAAAAAAAAAAACATGGTTGTTCAGATTCAAAGTGAAACTATAATAATGAGATAAATTACAATTATTATAGAAATAACATAAACTTAGAGAAAAGTAGCATAGATCAGTGCAAAACAGAGGTTAGCCTATCTGGGCATAATGATTAAGCTCTGGAAAAATATCAAAGTTACACTCCCAAATATACGGCAATACCATGTGTAATTTCTGTGAAATTTTAGATGTAATTCTCAAAACTAACATGAAATTTTAAGAAAAAAATCGAAAAGAATGTATATAATTAGTTTCAGAGAAGGCCAGATTAAGGAAGACAGAAAATACGGAAACTATAAAAGAAAGTATCATCAATTATATTTTTTTGTATTGAAGAAGACAAACATCTGAAAGTAAATGATATTCCAAAGGAAATGATTATAATGTACAAACTTCATATCACACAATAAAAACCCTGTCACACACCCACAAATATTATTAAATGGATGTAGGAGAAAAGGTAAATAGGCAATATTTATTAAAAATAAATATATAAATAAAAAGCTAACATTGGTTCATTTATAATACGAAAATAAAGATTTTTTACTTTGATTTTTTAAAATTTATTTTATTATATATTTGGCCAGAGTATATACAGTATAACACGGTCCCATTAAAAAATTTGTATACACACTGTTAAGTGACATGTAACATTCTTCATATTATATCAATACTCTCATTATTTCCATTCTACTTATTCCATTCCCATTAACTTAATCAAGCTGATCCTCAACCCTCTCATCCATGCTTTAATTGCAGACCCTCTTGTTTCATACAGATGACTTTTCAAAAAAGTTCGGTACTGAAAGGAGATATTCTTTACCTTCTACGCTAATCTGCTATTTAGTTGACTTGAGGGATAGTTTTGGCTCAGGCTTTAAGGAGAATCTTAAAACAGTAGTCTGGGATATTCCTCTGATCTTCAGTGGTCCAGTGTGTCTGGATTTTTTTTTTTTTTTCAGAATTTGAAGTCCAGGTTTAAGTTTTACTGTTTTCTACCTTGATATCTTTATTATGGACCTGATCAGAAAGTTGGTAGTGCTAGTGGGACACCATCTGGTTTTGCTGCTCTCAGAGTAGAGGAGGCTGTGGTTCATATAGGCAATTAGTCCTGTAGAACAGTACCTTCTTTGAATCTTGTTAGAAGATTTTTGGAAACCCTGGTGGCTTAGTGGCTAAGTGCTACAGCTGCTAACCAGAAGATCAGCAGTTCAAATCCACCAGGTTCTCCTAGGAAGTTCTGCCCTGTCCTATAGGGTTGCTATGCGTTGCAATCAACTCTATGGCACTGGGTTTTATTTTTTTATGACCTCAAGTCTTCAAACAAGAAAAGTAATTACATGTCTAAGAAGTATCAGTTTCTGTGAACTCTACTTGTATACATACACATACACATAAATATTTGTTGCTATCAATTTGTGTTTTAAAAAGTATTACAATACAACTATAGTTTTATCCTATGTAAATCAATATAATAATTAAAAAAGAAAAACATGCCTTAGAGTTGATTCCACTCTTAGTAAGCATGTAGGACAGAGTAGAACTGCCCCATAGAATCTGTAAGGAGCAGCTGGTAGATTCCAGGTCTTGACCTTTTGATTAGCAGTGGGGCTCTAATTATGAATATTTTTCCTTATCCTAAGTATATTGGCAAAATTTGTATATTGAGTAGATTAACTATAACAAGACCAGCAAAGTCATTGTTAGTGGATTAAATACAAGATTTATGAATAATTTGTTTGCTCTAAAAATATTTGATTCATACATATAATCTTATATGTCATACATGTAAATACTACATGAATACAGTAATCATAGCTTAAAAAAATAAGAATTGCATTCCTTCATTTATTAGTTACAACCCATTGTAGTTAAGTAATAAGTAGTACAAGCTTGCACAAGCATTAGAGATTTAATATTTTGTTAATGAGTGCTATTTTATATCAAAGTAGAAAATATCCTAGATTGCTAAAAAAGATGATTCAAGCTTGGGTGAAAATGTACTGAAACTATAGGGTAAAAGTTTCAGTTGTGCCTATTGAGCTATTTTTATCAGCAAGAAAGCACTACACTATGGACAACTGGATTCTGTCACTTAATGCAGATTGTTAATGAGTCTTCCTCCAACCCTGATGCTTTGTTCTTCTGTGTAAAGTCTAGTTTCTTGGATTATTTGCTCAAAATATAGATTGAAAAATTATGGTGAAAGGATACAACCCTCAACTGTACCTTTCCTGACTTTAAACCATGGAATGCCTCCTTGAGAGACATGATTGTCTCTTGATCCACGTGCAAATTCCTCACAAACATAATTAAGTGTTCTGAAATTCCCGTTCTCCCCAATGTGCCATAATTTGTTATGATCCATGTACATGAATGTCTTTGCACTGCCAATGAAACACAGGGAAGCATCTTTCTGGTATTCCCCACTTCCATCCAAGATCCATCTGACATAAGCAATAATATCCCTGGTTCCAAGTCCTGTTCTCAATCTGGCTTAAATTTCTGGAATTTTCTGTCTTACTACCACCCTTACTAAGGTCACATACCACCTGTTATCTCACAAAAAATAAAAGGGAAGAGAAGCAAGCAGAGATGAGAGAACTCCTAGCACCAAGAAATCAGTGCTGGGAGTAGAGCACTTCCTTTGGACCCATGGTTCCTGTGTAAAGAAGCTCCGAGTCCAAAGGAAGATTGACGAGAAGGACCTTCCTCAGGAGACAACAGAGAAAGAATACCTTCCCCTGGGGCTGATGCCTTGAATTTGGACATGTAGCCTACTAGCTTGTGAGAAAATAAATACCACTTTGTTATAGCCATCCATTGATGGCATTTCAGTCACAGCAGCACAAGATAGCTAAGATAATTCATTTGTCCAGTGCTGTTACATCAAAGATTTTAAGTTTATTCCTTATATTTAGTCGTCTGTTATTTTTAGTTATTTATTTTTATGGTCAGGAGTTCATTTCCCGAAAGTTTATTAAGTAGCCTTTTACTTGCATTCAGACATGAGTTTTGTTTTCACACAATTTACATAAAGATTGTAAAACTATGTTAGGCTTTTTTTTTTTTTGGTGACTCTCAACTATGCTGCAATATTCAGCTAGTAAATATTTGCCATCGCAAGTAGTGTGATACAAGTGTTTCACTCTGAATACGTTATGTGCCCAGTAAGACTATCATTTTCTTCTTTTGTAGCGTACAGATTAGTGACAATCCCAAGGTTTGTGTTTTGAAATTCAGTGAAATAATGCAGTGAATCAGACATAGTAGCAGTGCATTAATTCCAGTTTGGCTTGCACCTTGACTACTGATTCATTTTATGCCTTTACTTAAATTACACAGATATAATGCAACTATATACTAATTCCGTATTTGTATAAAAATTATATTATAGTAACAGTTGAAAAAAAGCACTTTGTTAAACTGCACACAAAAATATCAGATTTGTGCTGATAACAAAATATATTTTTATTATATTAAAATTTTAAAATTGATTACATTACTGAATTTTAACACTTTTGTCAACAAATTCATTACATGATGGGATATAAAGCTACCTGTAGACTTAGTTACACTTAGGGCAGAGAAAATTTCTCTCAGGGTTTAGTCATTGCCCACACTGTATTGGTTGACAATTACTGAAAATAATTGCTCACAGTTGTTTAATTCTTACATACTCGTTTCAGTCTGTACAGAACACCTTTTATGCATCATTGCACATAATCTTCTAAAATCCTTTGAATTAAGTATTATCACTGTCCTTTCAAAGATGAGAAGACTGAAGTTTAACAAGTAAAAGTGATTTGCCCTACATCTCACGGCTATTAAGAGAGTCAGAATTCAAACGAAAGTGATCTGACCCAGAATCTGTATTCTTAGCCATTGTACCAAACCATTACTGAACTGATATAACAGCAGTAGTAGGTTTGAAGTTGTGTATTACAACTTATCACCAAATTAAACACTTGTCTAAAGGAGATAGAAAAAATTCGGGAAGACAAGAAAAATAATATGCAGTATTTTAAATACTTCTAAACTTATTGTGAAGACTAAATTCATAATCTACAGCCATAAAAACGTGATGGAAGTCAATTGTAGAAATAAGAGCATTGTTGTTGTTTGTTTTTGAAAAGATGGATAGAAAGAGACTGTTTTAAGCATATACAAATGTGATGATGCCAGTTATCTTATTTTTTAAAAATTCCGATTGGATATGGAAGAGTTGGATTTCAACCACATGTCACTCTTACAGATGCTTCTTACTAGTTTTTAGAGAAAAAATATAAATGTTAATCAGTCAGTTATCCAGTGAGTGATTGAGATGATACAGTATATTTCTTCCTCCAAATTGTCCTAATTTGTGAAGGATAACTAATTCTAATTTTTAATGGTAAGTAGTAAATAGATGTTTGTAAAGAGAAGCCAAAAGACTGTTCCAGTAGCAGAATATTTTGTGTGTATGTGTGTGTGCATGTCACAGAAACATACATTTAAAATATTAATAGTTGTGAGTATTTAAATTGATGAGAGTAGTTGTTAGATCACAGTGTTCACTGTTGAGATTTAAAGAGAATACCGGACATCTCATTTTGTGATGCTAAGCGACTGTCTAAAATTTTAGGATGTTCCTTGGGCCTGAAGCAATCCCAGTTGATTGGAAGTGTTCATTCTATTCAACAAACATTTTCTTTGATTTTGAAAGTAATCCTACAAATGATTGCTGTCAAACAAGATAAATGGTTTTTCAATGACTCATATTTTATTTAAATACGCAGCAAAGACTAAGGGAAAAATTATCATTGTTCTGCTTCTGGCAATAAATTTCGTCATCCTTTGCAACAAAGGGCCAATAAATTTTATTTCTTAATTAATGAAAACCATGTATTTTGGGAAGCCTTTAACCACACTATTCAAGGAACACACTAATATAATGGCAAATATAGCTTTTTTCAGGACAGTTTCAAAAGTCTATCAGAATCATGTAAAGAATATGCAATGCCAGTGAAGGATTTAGAGTTATGTCATTTAGACTGAGACACTTGACAACTGGAGCTTAAATCAAATAGATTGTACGAATGTAAAGTCTATCCTGCTGAGAACTGCAATAACAAAGTTATATATTGGTTCACAAAATATGATTAGAGATCTAAACTAATTCTCTTCTATTGCTGTCTTGCTTGATCAATGGGGTTTGGTGTAAAATGCTCTAGCTAGAGGATGAAAAAGTTATTATTCCTTAAGCTATTATTATCATGTAGCAACAGAAAGTACAGCTACTTCAATATAATATTTTGGCTAACATCAAATTTAAAGAGCTGGAATAATGTTCTATCACACATAGAATTCATTTAAAATAATTATATTAAATTGAAATTTTTATGTTAATGACAAACCAAGTGTTCTGAAAAGCTTAAGTCTTATTTTGGTGTTTTTACTACATTACTACTTACCATCGGAACTCAAGAAATGAAGATTAATTTTCCATAAAACATACATTTTTCTAATGTTTATCTTTTCCTTGTTTCATTTGTAAGGGAATATTTCAAAATGAGTTTCATTACATTGAAGAGTTTTTGTTGTAATCACTAGCTTGTCTTTAGAATACCAAATGTATCTGTTATTGAAGTCATGTCTATTTGACTCAATAATATTTTCTCATTGTCAAGAACATTATCTGAAACAATATACATGTGTTAAATAAAGAATAATTGTTCAAAAAAGAATGACAAATATCAATATTAGATGAAAATTGTTAATGGTTTCCTCAAAATTAGCAAGGTTATGGGAGAAGATAGAGATGAGAAAAAGATGCAAGACATTCCGAGATGGGTAACACAGTAATATAATTACTATCTATGATTTTTCAAGTGAAGGCCTACCAAAAATATTTGAAAGTCTGAGAAAAAACATTTCTTGAACTCTGATCAGTAACTAATGACAAACTCTATTAATGGGGAGGAATAAAGAAATTCTATGGGTCAAGCCCTTTTATATTTAGTAAGGACAAGAACTTTCCGTTGTAGATCTGATGCCTGAGGTTTTTCAAATCTCATTGTCTAAAGACTCACACATGATTACACTAAGTGAGGAAAGAAAACACGAAACATGTCACATTATTTTCTGAACCAATTCTTTAGAAACTTCTCACAACTCATGACTAAGAGAGTTACAATCACAGTTCAGTTGTAACTCAGTTCAAATGGGAATCTAGCTAACTAGACTTTAAAAAAAAAATACATATTGGATATGCCCTCAAACTTGAAAGCCTAAAGAACTCAGTTGAAGTGCTGCTTGAAAACATATATATATATATTTTAATTTAATAATATTCTGGTTTAATTAGTGTATTTAAAAAGTCAAGGTTTAACCAGATCACTGAAGTGGTGAATTCTGAAGCTGGCTTAAATGACCAGGGGATATCATGCAGGTGGATTTAACTGTATAGTCTTCTGGGATATAGTTGGAAACCGCTTCATGTTCAGATATGAAATAATGATTAAGAATTTCTTCTTTTGACCCTCTTTTATGTGTTTGGAAGTGTGTTAGTCCCACAGTAGTGATGAAGAGAAATCTTGACTCTCCTGGAATTTGCATTCTTATAGTTAGATCTCCAATTAACACTGTGTAATATAAGGGAAACAAAAAATAGTCTCATTTTGTATTAAATACCAACCTAAACTAGATGCCTGAGCTCTGAGATGGAGGAGATATAATGAGTTTGCAAAAGATTATTCTGAAGAGGTGTTCCAGTGAGAGAATATATCATGTAACAAGTATCCTAAGCAAAGGTGCTAACTAAGCCAGCCAAGTGCTGTGAAACACTAAGCAAATAAACGGAAATCAGTGTTTGATAAGAGAAGAATTGCTGAAACCTGTTCATTAGGGACCTTTAATGTCAAGCTAGGAATATTGGTTTTATTTTAAGGAAAAAAAAGGAAGCTATTACATAGTTCATACACAGCCAAGTAAAGTAATTTAAAAGATAATATATATTATATATATTTATATTTCATATTCATATTTATATATATATTTCATGCCACCTTCAGAATAGTCTGGAGGGGACAAGATGATATCCAGAAAAAGAACTAAGAAAGTCTTCAAATATCTTGTAGAGGATGGTGAGTTGAGTAAGAATAAGGACCACCAGATAGAATAAGTGAATTCAAAGGGAGTTAAAAAACAGAAAAATTGAAGTCCAGAACAGTAGCATGAGGAGCTCCATGGACCTTCCTTCCAGTGAAACACGTATACGTGTTGAAAATTATTGACTCAGAAATGAAAGTCTCCGGAAATTGTCCCAGCTACACTACAGCAAATGAAGAAATATTCAAGAAAATGTTCAAAGACTCAGTAAGAACAGTTGGGGTCCGTGGTATTTAAACCATAACCAATTCCTTTCTCCAATAGTTACAGTCAAGAATACAGAATTCCCTCATCGTCATCCTCATCTTATTTCTTCCAGTTAGGCACATGGTGTTCTCTTAGAGGGCAGCGTTTCTCATTCTCTGCCACTACATGTTCCAGAGGCTAAGTTCAAGACAGGTAGCTCCTAAAGCTCGGAGCCTTTTCCTTCCATCCATTGCACACTCATGGGGAAGCAGCTTCACTTTCGGTGCAGCACACTGAGAATACTGGGTCTCATTACACTCACCCATTTTTTGGTAGAACAGAGTTTCTGTGTTGGGACTAGCATCTGAGAAGTCTAGAGACTACTTTCACCACCTAGCATCCTGCTCCTAAAGCAGAAATGCCCAATCGGATGGAATCATGCCACTGCCCTCACCACCAAGCTTCAGAACTGCTGGCTGATAGATTTTGTTTAGCCTGAGAGGGTCCTGTCAAAATTCACTGGAGGTTTCTGTTAGTAAGAAATTAAGAGAAAAATAGCTTCATGAGACACAAGCTAAAGTATTGTTCAACTATTTTACCAGAGAGAACCAAGGAAAGAAATAAATATCAAGAGCTCTTCTGAAGTGAGAACAAATCTCACACATTGAGTCTACAATCTACTCATGCAATGGAGCCTGAATTTAATTGGATCAGACTGTGAAAGATAGTGTTGAAAACAACAAAGGAATCAGCTTAAATTTTGTGGAGTCTCACAGGTATGTGGAAGCCCTGGTGATGTAGTGGTTAAGAGCTGCCATTGCTAACCAGGTTAGCAGTTCACATCTGTTGGTTACTCCACGGAAACTCTATAGGGAAATTCTTCTCTATCTATAGGGTTGCTGTGGGTTGGAATCAACTCTATGGCAGTAGCATTTTTGGAACAGTTGCACATTAGCATGGAAAGTAACAAATAAAAACGAACCCTGCAAAAAACATTTTCCTCCAAAGGTGACTGCATGTGACTAAGGCTGTGACTTCTGAGGAGCAGCATCACAGATGTTACACTGCAAAGGAAACTGATGTTGTTAAAATGTTCAGTCATTCACTAACTGATAAATGGGTGAGCAATAGTAATATGACCTGAAGTGGGGAAATCATTATTTAGAATTGTTAAAATGTATGGGAAAAGCAACAAAACTGTAAAGAGAAATAGAAATTATATGTGAGAAACACTAGATGTCAAATTACCAAACATAATTCAAGTAACTAGTGTATTTTCAAAAAATAAGGAAATTCATGGTTAAAGAAATAAAATTGGCGATGCAGAGAGAGCATATATTGGATGCACTTTATGGTTCTATGTTTCTATAGGATATCATCCTGCTGACGCCTTACTGGAGGAAGGAGAGTGGGTGGAGAGGAGGGGAAAGGAGGCTGTTGGGAGGATGAGACATGCATGGAGCAGAGAGGAATAGTGTGCTGTCACCGGACAGGGAGAGCAGTGGAAGCTGCATATAGGGAGGCATGTAAATTTATACGGGAATGTACGTTTTCACTCAGTCATGATAAAAAAAAAAAGATATGATAGTAAGATTGTATCAGAGAATATCAATGAACAAGAAACCAAGTGGGAATTCTGGAGGTGAAAAGTAAAATAATTTAAATGAAAGTATACTGAAGATTTACAGTAGATTTGAAAATGCTGGAACAGAATTAGCAAACTTGAAGACAGATTAATAAAGATTAGATAGTCTGAAGAACAGAGATAAAAGTATCTTACAATTTGAGAGGTCCAGTGTGTGTCAGACTGGACCTGTGCTCCCTGGGGCTTCAGTGGTTCTTACTCCAGTTGTAGCTCACCAGGCCCATCTTCAGAGACACCTTGGAGTGGACTTGAACTGCCAACCTTTTGGTCAGTAGCAAGTATGTTAACCATTTTCATCTAGGGACTCCAAATTAATAATAGTTCTCACTTATTAACTTTTTGAATCCCAGCCTGATCAATTACCAGTTATATGAGTCTGAAAACATTCTTCAAATCATTGTCTCTAATTAGATTACTTGTAGAATAAAAGTAATTTAAATGATTTCAATTTTGATATGAATTAAAACAGTAATCTACAGAGTTTTTCTCATGATGAAAATAATTATTATTACACTAATGTAATTTTTTATGAAGACAAAGTTTCCAAAAATGTAATATAAATCATGTCAGAAATTATCTTGATACCAAATGAAAGAAATGTGGGGAAACAGATGGACTGTATATTGAAAAAATCCCAACGTAGAGTGCAAATAGTTGAAAACAGTTTCTGTCCTTGAATGGATATCCGAGGAGTGTTTTTTTTAAATAGAATATAAAAAATAAGTTGTATGTGAATAGATTACAAAAATATGGGAGATACATTAATAATATATAAATAAACCTTTAAATATGCCTTTACAGTAGCTGTAATTACTATATTTTAAGCAAATAGATGACTATTTTCCTTTTGCATTTACCAAACAGATTAAGGACAGATGTTGAGAATTTATAATTCCCAAGAGTAGAAGAAGATCTGAAGGTTTAGGAAAGACAGGTGGTCAAACAATTAATCCAAAATTCTCCAGGGTCAAGTAAAAGTGGTAGGAGAATTTAAAAATAAAGCACACTTCCTTGCAATAATGTTTTGTTTACAATTAAGTTTTTTTTTTTTTAAAAAAAAAGCACTAGAATGAAGAATTAATTTTAACATAAAAAGGAAAGCAGATAAGAAAGATGTGGGAGTATCAATTTTATTCTAATTTTCGTAAGACAATAGATATATTAGTTAACAATACAATAAATGAGTTTAAGCAGCTTTGTGAGATTATCTCTGTTATCCTTTGTACCCCAAACAGCAATTACTTCTGAGTGTCATGACATGCTGGTATTCTTGGAACTCGCATCAGTACAGTGAAAATTTACACATTAAAAGAGATAAGTAAGATTTATTATATATTGACTCAGTTAACTTTGTTTAATGTATGAAGTGAGTAAATCAAGAATCAAATGATTTTTAAAACAAACTTAAATGAGAATTAAGAGTGCATTGTTGATTAATTACTAAAACAAACAAAATACTATAAGTTATGAAGTCAAGTGCCGTCGAATAAGTTATGAAAGTCAACATAAAAATTTTATCACAACATTAAGAACAACGCATACTAGGGCTGTAGAACCAAAAGCCCAAAACTGAGACTGTTGACATAAAGTTGATTTTGACTCACAGCAATCCTATAGAACAGAGAACTGTGCTATAGACTTTGAAAGGAGTGTTTGGTAGATTTGAACTGATGACCTTCTGGTTAGCAGTTGTAGCTCTTAACCACTATGACACCAAGATTTCCAGGGCTATAGAAGCAAGTGGAATTCACCTCTATTTTGTTCAAACATATTTGTTCAAACACACACACATAAAAATCTTTTTCTAATACAGCAAGGAACTCTATATTTTATTTATCTGTGTAAATTAAACACTTAACTATAAACATTAATATAAAACAAAATGTGTTTTTTTAATGGCATTTAGTGTAATAGAATTTGTATAAGATATTAACTCATACTATTTTGTGTTATGAGAATTAATACATGTTTCTGAAGTTAATTATAATACATATTGATTATCTTATAATTTAAAACATCAATTTGGTTTGGTACAGTGCCTCATTGTTTATTGAGAAATCTACAATATATTCTTTTTATATAAAACTCATGTGGTAAATAATAAATTAAAGTGTTCTGGAAACAACAACTAACCAGCCTCAACCTGAATCTGCTAATAGGTTAGAAAACAGATATCACAGTAAAAAGTAAATTTATACACTATAAAACCAGAAATCAATCTCACTGCTGCCAAACTGATTCTGACTCATAGTAACCCTATAGACAGAGTAGAACTGTCCCATAGAGTTTCCAAGGAGAGCCTGGTGGATTTGAACAGCTGATGTTTTTGTTAGCAGCCATGGCGTTAAACCACTACTGCGCCAGGGGTTCCATTACATGCTATACTGTCCACAAATGTTGTAAAATAGTATCCTATAACCACCTCAACTGTACGATAAGATGTTGATCACATAAATATAGACTAAAGACAAAAGAATAGCAACAGGAATTGACAACTGGAATTAGGAAGAAGCATGACTTGTCTGCTCACCTTTTAAGTGTTTTCAGTCAAACAAATTTAAGAGGTTTGCTCTCATTTTTCCTTCCAGACATGCAAGAGTTTGATCTCTGGGCTGGATTGTCACTTCTAGCGGTAGGTCTCAGCACGAGTATTGGAAGCAACAGTACCTGGTTAAAACAGAGAGCTAAGGACAACTAGATTTTGAATCCTGGACTAAAACTCTCTTAAGAACCTAGGGTAGCTAGACAGCAATGAGGGCAATGAAGGAAGCCAGTGTAAAGTATCTGAGCCAATTAGTATCAAAAGAACAATAAACAAAGAGTTCTGACAGCTGGTAAATATGGAGCCTGGAAGAATCTCATCAAAGAAAAAACAAAAACAAAAAACCATGCTACTATAGAAGAGAATTTTATAGGATACCACCTGCCGCCATCAGTGGAATCCTTTTTTTTGGAGAAATTGCACTCACCTATCAGTAGTACATTTGATTGAAAAAACCCACTGCCATCGAGGCGGGTCCAACTCTTAGTGACCTTATAGGTCGGAGTAGAACTGCCCCATAGAGTTTCCAAGGAATGCCTAGTGGATTTGAACTGCATGCTTTTTGGTTAGCAGACATAGCACGTAACACACTACACCACCAGAGTTCCCAATATCTTTGATTAGCAAGTTTGTATTTGAATGTTAACATTCTTTGTGCTAGCCCATGACATCAAAACTGACTATAAAAAAATTAGATATGGTCTCTGCCCTCATAAGACATGTAACTTATTGGAGGAGTCATCTGACAAAAAGCTAATTGTTTTAGCTATCTAGTGCTGCTATAACAAATAACCCAAGTGAATGACTTTAACAAAGAAAAGTTTATTCTTACACAGTCTAGTTAGCTGGAAGTTCCGATTCAGGGTGCCAGCTCCAGGGGAACACATGCTCTCTGTGGGCTCTGAAGGAAGGCCCTTTGGTTGCATCAGTGTTTCTCTGGTCTGAGAGCACCTTGTTGCCTGAACTACGGGTTCAGACCACACTCTGCTCTCGGTGCTGCTTTCTTGATGGTAGAGGTCCTCAGCTCTCTGCTTGCTCCCCTTTCATCTCTTGTAGGAAAAAAGGCTAAAAGGCAGTACAAACTACACCCCACGTAAACTCCGTTAGTAAGGATGTTACAGTCCTACCTTAGTTCTCTTTAACATAACCCAAGCTATTAACCACAAGCATAGAGTAGGATTTACAGCATAGGAAAATCACAAAATGGCAAACAACTACACAGTACTAGGGATTATAGCCTAGCCAGATTTCAGCACACATTTTGGGGGAGAGGGGAACAATTCAATCTATAGCACTAACGTTCACAAGCCTGCTGGGAAATGAAGTGTGCTATGCAACAATTTCCCCACATGTCTGTCAGTTTATTGTACTGTGTGGGCTTGTGTGTTACCGTGGTGCTGGAAGCTATGCGAACAGTATTCAAATACCATCAGAGTCATCCATGATAGAAGGTTTCAGCTAAGCTCCCAGACTAAGACATATTAGGAAGAAAGACCTGATGGGATACTTCTGAAAAGAATTAGCAAGTGAACACTTTATCAATAGCAGAGGAACATGGTCTCATGTAGTGCCAGAAGATGATCCTCTGAGATTGGAGGACACTCAAAAGATGACTGGGGGCAGAGCTCCCTCCTCAAAGTAGAGCTGACCTTAATGACATGTGTGGAATCAAGCTTTCAGGACCTTCATTTGCAGATGTGGCTTGACTCAAAATAAAAAGAAACAGCTGCAAATACTCATTAATAATTGGAAGGCAAAATGTAGAAAGTATAAATCTAGAAAAATTGGAAACCATCAAAGATAAAATAGAACACATAAATACCAATATGTGAGGCATCAGTGAGCTGAAATGGACTGGTATTGGCCATTTTGAATCAATCAGTTATGTGTTCTGCTATGCTAAACCTCAAAACCCACTGCCATTGAGTTGATGCTGGGAACAACAAATTGAAGAAGGATAGCATTACATTCAACATTGGCAAAAACATTTCAAGATCTATCCTGCAGTATAGTGCTGTCAGTGCTGTCAGTGATAGGATAATATCTATATGCCTACAAGGAAGACCAATAATACAACTGTTATTCAAATTCACGCACTAACCACTAAGGCCACAAATGAAGACATTGAAGATATTTACTAGCTTCTGTAGTCTGAAATTGATCAACCATGTACCCAAGATGCATTAATAATTACTGTTGATTGAATGTGGAATTTGGAACCAAACAAGAAGGTTTAGTAGATGAAAAACATAGCTTTGTGAAACAAACAATGCCAGAGGTAGAATAATAGAATTTTGCAGTATTAACAACAAGTTCATTGCAAATACCTTTTTTCATCAACATAAATGGTGTGTATATACATGAACCTCACCAAATAGAACACACAGGAATACACAAAATACACAACTACATCTGTGAAAAGAGATGAATGGAAAGCTTAACATTATCAGTGAGAAGACCACTGGTCAATTACAGAACAACCAACTACTTATATACAAGATTGAATTGAAAATAAAGAAAATTTGGAAAAGGCAATAAAATCCAAATACAGCCCTGAGTATATCTCACCTGAGTTTAGGCACTCTCTCAAGAATAGATACGATGCATTGAACACTAATGACCAAAGACCAGGATAGCTGTGGAATGATATAAAAGACATCACACATGATGAAACAAGAGGTTATTACAAAGAAAGAAAAGACAAAAATGGATGTCAGAAGAGAATTTGAAACTTAGTCTTAAAACTCAAGTAGCTAAAGCAAAAGAAAGAAATGATGAAGTTAAAGAACTGAACAAAAGATTTTGAAGGATGATAGCAAAAAGATGTAATCAACCCAGATGCCCAACAACAGAAGAATGGATAGGTAAACTATGGTACATACATTCAATGGAGCACTAAGCAATGATAAAGAATAACAATGATTCCAGGAAACATCTCCTAACCTGGTTTCAACTGGAAGACATTATGTTGAGCAAAAGTAGTCAGTGACAAAAGGACAAATATTGCATGAGACCTCTACGATAAGATCTCAAAAACAGACTTGTGTATACAAAAAAAGAATCTTTGACAGCCGCAAGGGAGGGGAAGGAGGGAGGTCGAAGGTTTAGATTAGATAGTTGCTAGAAATCTGGTTGGGTGAAATCTGTGATAGCACATATTAGAAAGAAGAACATTAAGTGGACCTCAGCATAACTTGAGTACTCCTTCCATCTTAATCCAATATTGCAAGGATAGAAGAGCTGGTGTGGGGGCAGGGGACGATGCTCTTAGGCGAAATCGATGCCAATTGGCACAATTAGCGTTTTGCTAAGAGGGCTCTCTGCACCCCACATTGTTGAGTGGCGTCTGGGGTCTTAAAAGCTGCCAAGCTGCCATCTGAGGGCACAGCAAATGATCCCAACTCAGCAGGAACAGATGCTCACTGAGGACCAAAATGACATGGGGTAAAGACAACCCAGAAGATAGAGAGACTCACATGGGTGGGTGCCTACATCAACTTGGGACCAGAAGAACCAGATGGTGGAAGCCACCACCAGTGCTGGCCGCGATGGAGCTCACTAAGTTGAGTCTCACCAGCAACACAAGAATAAAAAGGGTGCACCCTGATATCCCCACTAAAAGACCTCAATTGATGATCCAGCAGTTTCGGGGTTCCCCTGGGAGCATGTCCTCTGGCCCTGATGCTGCCCTTGCCTATAAATCATAACGAAGTTTCACTCTTCGGACACGAATGGATTGGACTTGGTGATGCAGAGTGACCATGTATTGGATGCACTTTATGGTTCTATATATATCTATAGGATGTCATCCTGCTGACCTTTGGCTGGAGGAAGGAGAGTGGGTGGAGAGGAGGGGAAAGCAGACTGTTGGGAGAATGAGACATGTATGGAGCAGAGAGGAATAATGTGCTGTCACCGGGCAGGGAGAGCAGTGGAAGCTGCATAGAGGTGGGTATGTAAATTTATACGGGAATGTAGATTTTCACTCAGTCATATTAAATAAATAAATAAATAAATAAAAGAAAAATAAAAGATTTCGAAGGGCAATTCAAGAATACAGAATATTATAACGACATGCAAACAGTTGGAGACAGAAAATCAAAAGAGAAGAACACATTGTATTTCTCAAATCCGAAAGAACTGAAGAAAAAATTCAAACCTCAAGTAGTAATAGTGAAGGATTCTATGGAGAAAATATTAAATGATACAGGAAGCATCGAAAGAATATGGAAGGAATATAGTCATTTTGTAAAAAACAGTATTACTTTCCATTCAACCACTTCAAGAAGATGAATATAATTAGGTGCCAATGGTACTGAAGGAAGAAGTCCAAGCTGCCCTGCAGGGATTGGTGAATTGATGAGGAGATTCATAGTTATGCCTATTCCCAAGAAAGGAAATCCAGTCAGATGTGAAAATTATCAAAAAAAATATTGTTAACATCAGAGGCAAGTAAAATTTTGCCGAAGATCATTCAAAAGTAGCTGCAGTAGTATAATAACAGGGCATGGCTAGCAATTCAGTCCAGATTTGGAAAAGGACATGGAACCAGGGATAGCATTGCTGATATCAGATAGATCCTGGCTGAAAGCAAACAATACCAGAAAAACGTTTACCTGTGTTTTATTGACTATGCAACGGCATTGAATTGTGTAGATCACAACAAATTATGGATAACATTGTGAGGAATGGCAGTTCCAAACACTTTAATGTGCTCATGAGGAATCTGTATGAGGACAGAGGCAGTCATTTGAACAGAACAAGGAAAAACTACATCATCTAAAGTCAGGGAGGTTATGTGATGGGGTTGTACCATACCTATTCAATCTGTATGCTGAGCAAAGAATGCAAGAAGCTGGGCTATCTGAAGAAGACAGGGGCATCAGGACTGGAGGAAGGTTCACTAACAATCTGTGTTTATGCAGATGAAACAACCTTGCTTGCTGAAAGTGAAGAGGATTTGAAACACTGATGAAAATCAAAAGACCACATAAAGCCCTCAGCATAGGTTTAAATACCTTAAACAACATCATCATAAATGTAGAAAAGCTTGAGTTGTCAAGTATTTCATTTTCCTTGGATCCACAATCAATATCTATGAGAGCAGCAATCAAGTTATTGAAAGATGTATTGGGTTTAGAAAATCTGCTGAAAAAGACCTTTAAAGTGTGTAAAACCAAAGATGGTAGTTTGAAGACCAAGATGTGCGTGAACCAAGCTGTGCTATTTTCAGTCACATCATATACAGGCAAAAGGTGGACAATGAAAGTGGAAGACAGAAAAAAAAAAATGACACCTTTAATTGTGATGTTGGAGAAGAATGTCGAATATATTGTGGATTGCTGAAAGAACAAACAGGTCTGTCTTGGAAGAAATACAACCAGAATGTTCTTTAGAAGCAAGAATGTAAGGACTATGTCTTGCATAATTTGGACATGTTATCAGGAGGGGTTAGTTCCTGGAGATGGACACCATGCTGGCAAATCAGAGGGTCAGCAAAAAAGAGGAAGACGCTCAAGTAAGTGTATTGACCAATTGAAACAATGGGCTCAAACACGGCAATGATTGTGGGTGTGGCACAGGATCAGGCAGTGTCTCTTTGTGCTGTACATAGGACTGCTGTGATTGTAACTGACTAGAAGGCACCTAACAACAACAGCATAAAGTGATAAACTATTATTGGAGAGATCAGTGGTTTGAAACTACTTGATTTGGCTGGGAGAATGATGAGACAGTTTTCTTCCTTAAAGATTTACAACTTTGGAAACTGTATGGGGTCACTATAAGAAGGAATCAACTGGATGGAGGTGTGTGATGGGATACATAGCTGGAGAATTTGACCAAGCACAAAATGACAGGGCATCTCAGTTGAAATGACAGGACACAGGAGTCAGTCAGGCAAAGATGAGATACTAAAATGTTTCAGTCACAAGAAAAATCTTAAATAAACCAGTGCGTGGTTCTTCACTGCGGCTTACAATAAAGTACACCGGGAGGGAGAGGTGGAAGGAGGAAACTGCAAACTAAAACAAAATCCAGATAATGAAGCACTTTACAAGCCAAGTGCATTAGCTGTACTTTTGATTTTAAAATAAGGATTATTGGAAGCAGGGTCAAGATGGTCAAGCAGTCACATGCTTTCTATGGTCAGCGTTAAAACAAAGACTAAAAATATAAGTGAATTGATTATGTATGACATTCTAGGAACCATGAACAAAGGCAAAGGTGAGGAATCAAACTGAGCAGTGGGAGGAAAGAGAGTGGCTCAGAAGCAGCAAGCAGTTTCAAAACCAGTAAAGCGTATATATGAGGGTTGATTATTGAGTCCACAAACTTCATTGTTCTAAATGCTACTTCCCTCGTTGCTGAATATCATCACAGTCACCTTCAAAGTACTCCGCTTGGGAAGTTATGTACCAATACCAGTGTCTAGTCCACCTTTCAAAGTAATTTTGAAACTTTCTCTGGAATGGCCATTGCTCACAGCAGCAAGTTCTCAAACTTAATTGTGTAGTTGTCTGAGAGGGAGTTTTTAGCCAGTAAACAAATAACTGTATTGGAATACCTTCTCTAGTCACCTGATCTGGCCCCCAATGATTTTTTTCTTCACCTGAATGTAAAGGAAATACTAGAAGCAGACATTTTGATGACATTCGGGACATCAAGGGTAACACAATGACAGCTCTGATGGCCATCCCAGAAAAAGTTCCAAAATTGCCTCAAAGGGCTTACTAGGCATTGTCATTGGTGCATAGCTTTCCAAGAGGTCTACTATCACCATAGTGATATTCAGCAGTGAGGTACATAGCACTTTCTCTAGGATGAGTTCTCAAACTTAATTGTCAAATCTAGCATGTAGAGAGAGACATTTATATAAAGTAAACAGGTTGCACAGTTGTGGAGGCTGAAACATCCCAGGTTCTAGATCAGAATACAAGTCTCATAAACCAAATATTAGTAGGTCAGATAGCAAGGATCCCTGTTCACAGGCTGTACAAGTTGGCAAGTCCTAAGATGGCAGGCAAGACAGTAAAATTTCTCCTGATTCACACAGCTGCAGGAGCTGCTGTATACGGGATTGGCAGATTGGTGAACCAGGCTTCTTACTTGCAAGCTGTGAAGATCAAGGAATCCCAAGACTTGCTAGCTAAAGTTCCAAGAACTAGACATCTGTAGGCAACAGAACAGCAGCTGCAGGATCTACAATAAGCCAAAAACTTAGTGAGGTGAGCAGGTAGGAAGAAGGTATGGAAATTAAGGCTGAGGGAGCACTGAGCGACAACAGGCCCCGCCTCTGCTGATACCACAGGACATTTTATCATGGTATGACCACATTACTCAACTGCCAGAACTCTGAGAATCATGCCCCAGGAAAGTTGACACACAATCGTAGAAATCATACTGCCTATGAAGCAAGAGCCTCACCTACCCACAGTAGGGGTCTGAGGATTGGCGACTCTACCCACACCACATAGCCATCCATGACATAGGTCCAAGAATAAGTGGTACCTCCCAGTATTTACAACCCACAGTCCAGCTGCAAAGTCCACCCACCCGTGTGCTCTAGGGCACAGGGATGTGCTTTCCTCACAAACACTCAGGGGTGGCTACAGCCCTCAGTTTTGCCCAGTGTGTCATTACATAATGCATCCAATCACCTGTGCCTACACCAATCACCCAATCCTGTGTAGGACTGTAGGGAGGAGTCAGCATCACACACTCAGTGACCCACTACCTGGAAACCTGAGCTAAATCCACACAAGACATATAAATGGACTCTTGAGCTTTTATAGCAAAAACTCAAAACACCTGGCCACAGTATATTAGAGCTTCATAGTCACTAGTAATCACACTAGCTCACATGACCAGCCTATTTAGGTATTCCCAAACAAAACTAAAGCCTAGAACACTGAACAAAAACATTAAAGAAATAAGTAATTTATTGATGGTTCAGAGATAACGGTCAATATCAAATCACATAAGAGGCAGATCTTGATGGCTCCAGAAAACTCACCCAAAAAAGAGTCAAGAAGTCTTCCAGATGACAAGAACTTCCTGAAATTACTGGAGGCAGAATACGCAGATTAAGAAAGAGTACAAGACTCTTTAAGACATTAGGAAGAAGATTAGACAAAAACCAAAACAAGATGGAAAGCAAAAAGATACAGCAATAGAGGAACTCCAAAAGAAAAGAGAAGGAGATAATGACAGATCCAGCAGGCTAAAAACCATTCAAAGTAAACAGAAATCCAGAATATTAACTATAAAGTTTCAGAATTTGAGTTCTCAAAACAGAGTCATAGAAGTAGAATTAAGGCAATGGAAGTCAGAATTAGTGAGATTGTAGATATAGCACTTGGCATTAATATATTTGAAGAGAAAATTAAATAAAAGAATTTAAAAACAAAAAGAAGCACTAAGAATTATTTGGGACTCTCTGAAGAGGAGTAACCTAAGAGTGACTGGACTACCAGAAGGGGGAATGACAGAAAATGTTGAGAGAATTGTTGAAGATTTGTTGGCAGAAAACTTCCCTGACATTGTGAAGAGTGAGAAGGTACCTATCCAAGATATTTATTGAATCCAACAAAAAATAGAGCCTAAAAGAAAGTCACTGAGACATAATTCCTCTACCTCAAACCAGACAAAACTAAAAGTAGAGAATTTTAAGAACAGTTAGAGACAAATGAAAAGTCATCTGAAAAGGAGAGTCAAAAAGTCTAAGCTCAGACTCTTCAGAAGAATCCACACAGGCAAGAAGGCAATGAGATGGCATACACAAAACGCTGAAGGAAAGAAACTGTCAGCCAAGAATTACACATCCAGTAAAACTATCTCTGGAATATAATAGTGAGATTAGTGTATTTCCAGTTAAAAGTAAATTTAGTGAGTTTGCAAAAACAAAGCCAAAATTACAAGAAAAACTCAAGGAAGTCCTTTGGTTAGAAATTTAGCAACATCAGATAACAGCCCAAGGCTATGAAGCAGGATAAAGCAATCAGGTATGTATCCTTATGGGGAAATCACAAAAATAAAACAAACCTAAAACACTAATAATTGGGAAACAGACATCATTATGTAAGAGAAGACAACATTATAACAGGAAATAAAGACTAAAAAATGTAGTCATAGATCTTTCATGTGGAGAGGACATCAAGGAAATGGAAAGAAATGAAAGACTAGTTTAAATTTAGAAAAAATAGGAGTAAATATTAAGGTAACTACAAAGGAAACCAATAATACGCTTCATCAAAATGATTAAAAAAATGATTCAGCAAATATAAAACCAGTAACACCGAAAAAGATGAAAATACATGGAGAAAAACATCACAGCCCAGAAAATTTGGTGGAAAAAATAAACCGTCAGCAACAAACAAAAAATATCAAAATGACTGAACTAAACTCTTAACAGCAATAATCATAGTAATATAAATGGATTAAATGTACCAATAAAGAGACAAAGAGTGGTAGAATGTATAGAAAACATGATCCGTCTACATGCAGCCTATGAGAGACATACCTTAGACTTAAAGAAGCAAACTAACACTCAAAGCCATTTATAGGTTTAACCCAATCCCAATGCGAATTCCAACAGTCAATTTTTAAGAAGATGGACAAACAAATCACCAGCTTCATACGGAAAGGGATGAGGCCCCAGATAAGCAAGGCATTACTGAAGAAGAAAAACAAAGTGGGAAGCTTCATGCTACCTGACTTTAGAAAGTGTTATACTGCTATAGTAGTCAGCAGAGCCTGGTATTTACACAACAGATACACAGACCAATGGGAACAGAATTAAGAATTCAAATGTAAAATTATTCACCTATAAGCAGATGACATTTGACAAAGGCCCAAAGCTTGTTTATTCCAGAAAAGGCAGTCCCCTTAACAAATGGTGTTGGTGTAACTGGTTACCCATATGCAAAAATGAAAAAAGATCCATACCTCATACCATGAACACAGACTAACTCAGAATGGATCAAAGATCTAAATTTAAAATCTGAAAAGATAAAGATCATAGGAGAAAAAATAGGGACAATGCCAGAAATCCTAACAGACTATGAAACATTACTTACAATGCACAAACGCCTGAAGAGATACTAGATAACTGGGAGCTCCTGAAAATCAAACACTTATGCTCATCAAAAGAGTTCACCAAAATAGTAAAAAGACAACTCACAGACTGGGGGAGAAAAAAACTGGCTATGAGAAATCTGACCAGTGTCTAGTCTCTAACATCTACAAGATACTGAAAAATCTCAACAACAGATGAATCATGGGCCAAGGATATTAACAGTCTCTTCACCAAAGACACTCATCTGGCTGACACATGATCATTCACCACTGGAGAGAGGAATGGAAATCAAAACTACAGTTGATAGCCAAAGAGGCTAACAGTAATCTGAAAAACACAAAACAATAAATGTTGGAGGGGTTGCAGAGAGGTTGGAATACTTCTGCACTGCTAGTGGGAATGTAAAATGATATGGCTACCTTAGAAATCAATTTGGCACTTCCTTCAAAAGCCAGAAATAGAAATACCACACTATCTAACAATCTCACTCCTTGAAATACATCCTAGAAAAATAGAAGTGTCACACACCCATGTTCACCACTACACTATTGACAGCAGCAAAAAGATGGAAACAACCTAGGGGCCCTAGATTGCGTGAATGGATAAACAAATTATGATATATCTACACAATGGAATAGAATGCAACAATAAGAACAATGATAAATCCGTGAAACATCTCCTAACATCGAGGAATTTGGAAGACATTATGCTGAGTGAAATTATTCATTAGTGAAAGGTTAGCTGTTTTGTGAGACCACTATTATAAGAATTCAAGAAAAGGTTTAAAATGCAGAAGAAAATTTTCATTGATGCTTACAGAGGTGGTGAAGGAGGCAGAGGGATATTTACTAAGTAGGTAGTAGAGAAGAATTGTTTTAGGTGGAAGGAAGCACAAGACACAATAAAGAAGTCAATACAACAAACAAAGCGTACCACAAACTAATTGGTTTAGAACAACAGAAATGCATTTTCCCTAGATCTGGATACTGGAAGTTTAAAATCAAAGTGTCAGCAAGTGAAGTTGGTTTCTTCTAGTGATCTCTGAAGAAGAAAACCCGTTCTATGCCTCTCTCCTACAATCAGTGGGTTCCATGAATTTCTTGGCTTGTGGTCAAGTAAGTCCAATCTCTGCCTCTGTCCTCCCTTTGTGTCTATCCAGCTCCGTCTCTTCTGTTATCCTGAGGACATGGATCGTATTGGATTAGGGCCCAATTTACTCCAGTATTGCCCCATGTAAACTAATTATATCTTCAAGTATTTATTCTCAATAATGTCACCTTTACAGGTGCCTGGATTTAAGACTTGAATGCATCTTTTTGCAGAACCTAACCTAATCAATGGAAGTCATAACAGAGACATTAGAAGTTTTGTTTTTTAGAAAGAACATTGTGGCTGCAGCATCGTGAACGATTTAGCAAAAGATAAGCCTGGAGGTTGTTTCAGTAATGTAAGGGAAAGGTGATGGTGGGCTGGATTAAGGAAGTGGTATATAAAGTTGAACAATACAGATTAGGATCTTTTTATACTGAAATCTAGAGAAAATGATGATTGTGATTTAATGGTGAGAGAGAAGAAGAAATTAAAAGTAATACTCAAATGTTTTTGCTAATGTTTATTGAAAGTTAACTATTTTCCAGAAACTATGTTAAACACTTTAAAATGTCTCACTAAAACTCTGCAGCCACTATTTTTCTGTCAGATTGTTATACTTTTGTGGCTTAGGTGTTGTTTTGATGCTGGAAGTTATGTTGCCAGTATTTCAAATACCAGCGGGGTTACCTATGATAGTTGAAGCAGAATTTCCAGACTGGAATAGACTAGGAGGAAAGTCCTGGTAATCTACTTCCAAAAGTGAACCAATGAAAACAATGTGAATCACAACAGAACACTGTCTGATTCACTTCCTTTGTCTATGTCACCAGGAGAGATCAGTCTCCGGCGGAGGACATCATGTTTGGGGAAGAAGAGAGACAACAAAGGACAGGGGACCGTTGGTGTTGGCAGTGATGGGCTCCAACATGCCAGTCATTGGGAGGACGACACAGGAGCAGGCAGCATGTTGTTTTGTTGTACATAAGGTTGCTCTGATCTGGACTTGACTCAACAATGGCTCTCTGTCCACCTATCTATAGATCACTCTCAGAAACTTTTTAATAACCAATTTAACAACAACAGAAAAAAAAACAACGAAGGCTAAAATGGTTAGGATCTTGGCAGTTGTCCACTGCCAGTAAGTGATGGAGCAAGAATCAAACAAATAATTTCTTCTGCTCTTAAGTTTCTGTTTTTATCCACTGTATCAAGTTTTAATGGAGGGAGCAGATCTTCCAGGACATGCTACATTTAGTTACCAATTATAAGCATATGTAATTTAGTAAATAATATGGAACGGACAAAAGTCAATGTAAAATCCACTATTTCAATTTTTTTATAAGAATCCCTGATGCTGGGGATCCAGTGTTGAGCTGAATTGAAGAATGGAAGTACAAAGAGGTGTATTTGTCTTCAGACTCATGCTTGTTACTGCAATGGCAGGTATGGGAGACAAAGACAGAACTGAGATGAGCGGAAGTGAATGGATCTAAAGAGGTGGCAGCCGTCTTTAAAATGTCAGTGTTGGTAACTGGTCACTGAAGATATTATTTCAAGAATAATTGTAGTGACAAGTGAAGATAGTAGGAGCTACGCCCTCAGAGGCAAGAAACGAAGAATAAATGGTACGGTAGATGGTAGGTGAGGAAATCTTTGCAGCAGTTGATGCCATGGTTTGGGTCTGAAACACTGTCTGTGTTTAAAGAAAGTATGCCATCTACAGAAACTTGAAGACTTCGTTTTGGTATAGGCGGACTGTTGTTAGATGCCGTCTAGTCGTTTCGGACTCACAGCAACCCTATAAGCAACAGAAGGAAACACTGCCTGGTCCTGTGCCACGCCCATGATTACTTTATGCCTAAGCCCATTGTTGCAGCCACAGGCAGGCTGGGAGAGGGGAAAACCTGGAGGTACAGGCCACTTATCAGAAATCCATCAAGAGGCTTCTTACATTGATTTTTTTGTTCTATAACAAAATTTCTAATCTGAAATCTATCACTGGAAATCACTGACTTTCTTAGCATGTTTATTTCAGAACTGGGTTTTGAATACTTGTGACTAGTATCAGCACCACAGGGTAACACTTTCCCTTTGTACTTACAATACGGAAGAGAAAACAGAGCCTACCATACTTACAGAAGGTCCTTGAAACACCATACGATAGTCAGTGTTAAGTTTGTAAGTGAAACAAAAGAAAAATAGTTTCTATTGAGTCTGTTGCAAGTCATGGAGATCCCACGTATGGCAGAGTAGTACTGCTCACTAGGATTGGTAGGACTGTGACCTTTCAGAAACAGATTGCCAGAACTTTCTGCAGAGGTACCAGTGGAGGGGTTCAGACCACCAACCTTTGATTTGTAGTTAAGTACCTAACTGTTAAATCTACCCAGGGTTCAATTAAGCTTTCATTAAATATGAAAGTTATTGAGGTATAAATTAGGTACAATAAAATGCATATATCATGAATATACAACTCTACAAGTTCTGACAAATACATACATATACAAAAACACATCCCAGTTAAGATAAAAAAACATTTTCATCATTGCAAAAAGCTTTTTTAGGCCTATTCTCAATAAATGTCCATAAGGAGTACTGGTAACAGGAGAACCAACTTTTTGTCACTGTAGATTACTTTTTTGTTCTTGTTGTTAGTAAACAGAATCCTTTTTTCCTAACTTGGCATTTTGTTCAGCTTAACGTTTTTGAGATATAACCAAGTATATGTATGTGTCAGTATCTATTTTGGTTTAGTATCTGAATTGTTTGCCATTAGGTAAACACATGACAATTTGTCCATTTAACTCCTTTGTGTATAGTTTGGTTCTCTTAATTTTGCCTAACAGCATTAATTGTATAAGCTGCTGCCAAACTCTCCCAAAATGTTTTAACAGTCCATAAACCCACCAGCAATGTTGCTCTGTTTTTTAGCCATACATTCTGATGGTAATGTAGTGTTGTTTTATTATGGTTTTGATTTACATTTTTCTGATAACTAATAGCATTGAGTAACTTTTCATGTACTTGGTGGCCATTTATGTTGTAGAGTGTCTCAAAACATTTCACTTACTGTTTTTATTATGCTTTTTAATTTTCTTATATTTGAGTTGTAAGAGTATATAAACATACACATATGTATAACATACATAATATTCTTCATACATATCCATGTTCTTTGTCTTGAATTTTTAAATCCTAAACTATTTCTTTTGAAAATACAAGTTTTTAATTTTTATGAAGTACAATTTTTCATTGTATGCATATGTGTTGTGTGTGTGTTTCAGCCTTTTGTTGTTTACCAAGGGAAATTTTTGCTTATCTCAAGGTTGTGAAGAGTTTTTCCCAAAGCTTACTATTAGAAATCTTATTAGTTTATGTTTATAATTCATTTTGAGTTAGTTTGTGTGCTCAATGTTAGGTAAGAGTCAAGGTTAATTATTTTCTGTTGTTCCATAACTATTTGTTGAACATCTATAGTTTCTTAATAAATTAGCTTAGCTTCTTTTTGAAGATCAGTCAACCATGTATGTCTATTTCTGTACTCTTCATTGCCAAGTGCCATCGAGTCGGATCTACGTATCTGTTTATATATTTATGTCAGTTTAACATTTTATTGCTAAAACTTTATAGTGGGTCTTGAAATCAGGTAGTAAAAAGCTTCCAAATTTATCTTTATATTTCAAAATTGCATCTGTTATTCCACATTTTTTGTATTTCCACATAGATATTAGAATTTGCTTAAAAGTTTCTTTAAACAGAGGACTCTCCTGAAATATGTATTTGAATTTAAATGAACTTATAGATTTGTTTGGAGAAATATTATATGTTGCATTTTCTTATCAATGAACATAGTGCACTTCTCCATTTATTTACTTCTTTTATTTCTCTTAGAATTGTTTTTAGTTTACATGAAAAATGTCTGAATATATTGTTACACATATCTTTATTTGTCATAAGTATTTGTGTCCTTGTAAATGGTATGTTTAATTTGTATTTCTAATCCTTTTCTTTTCTAAGTATATAGAATTATAATTGATTTGTGATTATTGGCCTTTGCTTGTAAAGAAAGAAATGTTCAGATATCCAACTGTAAATATAGAATGTTCTGTATTCTTTCTATTTTTATCAGTTGTTACTTCATGCATTTTAAATCTGCTATTAGAGACATATCCTTTTGGAACTGTGGTGCTTTGTTGTCTAATTGGTCCCCTTGCCATTGTGAAATAACATTCTTGATTCCAAAGATAGGACTATTTTGCCAGATACTGACATAGCTGTCAAGGTTTCCCGTATTTCATCTTTCTAAATACGTATTTTTCTATCATTTTACTTTTGTCTCCTGTAAGTCCTCATATTCCCAGTTAGTTTATATGCACACCAAATAGTTGGTTAGTTGGTCTATTTCACCTTTCAATAGGAATCAATCCATACTGTTAAGATTAAATCTAGCATTTAGCTATTTTTTCCTATTGTGTCCTTGGTTCTCTTATTTCCTGTTTTTTCATTGATTTAAAATATTTTGAGTAGTTCGTAATTTATTAGCTATACTTTTTGTTGTTTTGTCATGATTTATAACATGCATTTTAGCTTAATTTTCCTTCAATAATATTATACTGATTATTGTATTGTGTATGGCACTTAAAAAGCTAAAGTTTCATTTCTCCCTCTTTAACCTTTGCACTAATGGTGTACTACATTTTACTTTCACATAAGATGTAAAGGCCACATCTGGTTTATTTTTCTGAATGTTGTATGTGCATTTGAAGAGTATGTATCTTCAGCTGTGCTCTGGGATGTTTCATAAATGACAGGTTTAGTTTTGGATCTTGTTTCCTAGGGTAGATCTACAGAGGTGTTAAAATCAAGGGCCCTGCTATTAAGCCGTGTTACTTCGGTATCTATCAGTTTCCCCAGGCCACCAAGAGTGTTCCACTTTGGCTGATTGGAGTTCAAACATCTGCCCACCAGTGTGTGCTCTGGGAAATGTTCTTTTGATTACCTATTTTTTCTAAGTGGTTGGGTTTTAACTATTTGCCTAGCACTACTAAATACTCAAGAGGATTTCATGTAGATTTCCCGAACTGTTTTTCTTGTGTTGCTTCCTTCTTTTGGGAACTTTGACTCACAACTTAAGATTGATTAAAATTCCTGATCTATTATCTCTTACTCCTCAAGGTAGCGTCTGACGATAGCTGATTTGCCTTCCCTCCATAAGCTGTCTGGAAATTACATTAAGGCAGGAAAGTGGAGTGATTAGGACTTACTTCATTACGTTCTATTAGTGCTTACAATACTTCGCCCATTTGTTTCAACATGTGGAAGTTACACTCCTATATTTTTTCAGATTCTAATATTTTATAATGAGAAACTAAATCTGATTCTTGTTATTCCACCATGATTAAAGCACCACTCAAGAGTAAATTTATTATTTTATATGAATGAAACAATCAAATCAGAAACAATGTTTCTAATCATTGTATTCTTGCAATCTACCATAAAGACAGAACATAAAAATGTTCAAATAAGTATTTGCTTAATAAGTTTGTCTTAAGTGTTATATTGCTGAATCATTCTGGTGTCTGAGGAAATTGAGCAATATATTAGACCCACCTATCAAGATGGGTCTAACTTGACAGCCCACACTGGTTCTAGCATACAAAGCTGACGTGTAGATTTAATTTGTAAAACAGGTAAAGCCCTAACCTAGACAGAGATGCTGTATCTGAAATCCTCCCCTGATTTATCCCATTAAACAGTCCAAAACTAAATTGAGACTCCATTGTGAGCTCTTAACGGAAGGTACTATTCTGTCACTAGCAATGGTTTTATCAATAACTTGAAAGAAGTACCCACATTTTCCCATGAGATCTGTTAATTTTAAGGAACAATATGTATAATTTTGTGTCTCTCTAATATGTAGTCTAGTATTGCAAAGGACATTGTGTATGTTGTTTAACTGATGTCGTTAAATGCAGTCATCCCGCAGTGTCCGTGAGTGAGTGGTCCCATCACCACCGTGGATATCAAATCCACAAATGGTCACGTTCTTTAACATAAACTGACATTGTATTTACACAGAAACTGCAAATACTATGCCATTTTATGTAAAGAAACCCGTCTGTAGATATTTGCTGTTGTTTGTTGTCAGGTGCCACGCAGATAGTCAGGACTCACAGCAACCCTGTATACAACAGAAAAAATGCTGCTCGATTCTGAGCCATCCTCACAATCATCACTATGTCTGAGCCTATTGCTGCATCCGCTATGCCAGTCCATCTGGTTGAGGGCATTCATTTCACTGATGTTCTACCTTTCCAAGCATTATGTCCCCTGATAACATGCCCACAGTATTTAAGAAGAAGCTTCTCCATCCTCGCTTCCAAGGAACCTTCTAGATGAACTACCAAGATAGGCTTGCTAATTTTTTTCGAGCAGTTCCTAGATACATTCAATACACTTCGTCAACACTGTAATTCAAAGGCATGAGTTTTCTTTAACCATTTTTATTCTCTGTCCAGGGTTACTACACAGGTGGGGCAACTGAAAACATCATGGCTTGGTCAGTTGCATATCAGTCCTCGAAGTGACCTCTTTGCTTTTTGACACTATAAAAGGTCTTTTGCAGATCTGCCAAATGCAGTGCATCTTTTGATTTCTTGACTGCTGCTTGCATGGGCGTTGATTGTGGATCCAAATTAAAAGAAATCCTTGACAACTTCGATCTTTTCTCCACTTATCATGATATTCCTTATTGTTTCCGGTGTGAGGATATTTGTTTTCTTTACGTTGAGATATAATTTATACTGAAGGCTGTAGTCTTTTATTTCTTCAATGAATGCTTCAGATCATTGTGGTTATTAGCAAGCAGGGCAGACTTCTACATAACACAGGTTGTTTATGAATCTTTGTCAAATTTGGGTGCCTGGTTCTTCTTCATGTAGCCTGGCTTCTAGGATTATCTGCTCAGCATACAGATTGAATAAGTATAGTAAAAGGATAAAACCCAGACACACATTTTCTGATTTTAAATCAGTCAGTACCCACTTGTTCTGGTTGAATGACTGCCTTTTTGTCTCTGCACAGGTTCCACGCGAGCACAATTAAGTGTTCCAGCATTTCCATTTTTCATAATGTTATTTATAATTTGTTGTGAAATATACCACTAAATTCCTTTGCATAGTCAGTAAAGCACAGGTAAACATCTCTGCTTTTAGCCAGGATTCGTCCTGACAGCAGCAATGATGTCCCTCGGTCCACGTCTTTTTCTGAACTGCTTAGATACTAGCCATTCTCTGTCAGTTTGCTGCAGCAACTCTTTATTTAATTGTCCTCTGCAAAATTTTACTTGTGTGTGATATTAATTATACTGTTTGATAATTTCTGCATTATGTTGGATTATCTTTCTTGGGGTGGGCACAAAAATAGAACTTACCAGTCAGTTTGCCACATAGCTGTCTTCTAAATTTCTTGGCTTAGATGTGTGAGCACTTCCAAAATTGCATCTACTTGTTGAAACAGTTTAATTGGTATTCTGTCAATTCCTGGACTCTTATGTTTCACCAATTCCTTCAGTGCAGTTTCATATTTTTCATTTAGTATCATCAGTTCTTGATCATAGCCTACCTCCTGAAAAGATTGAAATTTGATCAATTCTTTTTGGTACAATAATTCTGTGTATTCCTTCCATCTTCTCTTGATGTTTCCAGTATTTGGTCCACAAAATCCTTTAATACTGCAACTTGAGGCTTGAATTTTTGATCAGTGCTGCCAGGTTGAGAAATACCAAGTGTGTTCTTTGCATTTCTAGGTCTTTGCATATTTCATTACACTAATTTATTCTATCTTGTTAAGTTGTCCTTTGAAATCTTCAGTTCACCTTTTTCATGTAACCATTTCTTTCTTGCCTTCGGGTGCTCTACATTCAAGATAAAGTTTCAGAGTCTCTTCTGACATCCATTTTTATCTCTTCTTTCTTTCCTGTCATTTTATTGACCTTTTGTTTTTTTCAGGTATGAACCCCTTGATGTTATCTTACAACTCTCATGGTCTTCATCATTAGTGATCAAATCATCGGTTCCATTCTGGAGCTGATCTCCAAATCCAGATGGGAAGCACTCAAGTCTGTGGCTATTGTTGACTGGTTTTAATTTTCTTCAACTTCAGTTTGAAGTTGCATATCAGTGACTGAAGGTGTGTTCTACAGTCAGCTTCTGGCCTCATTCTGATTGATGATATTAGACCTCTCCATAGTCTTGTCTCTTTCCACAGATATGTTCAGTTTGATTCCTGTGTGTTCCGATTACATCTGCCAATGTCCAGTGTGAATAGTTAGTGTATGTCATTGAAAAATGGTATTCGAAATGAATAAGTCATTGGTCTTGTGAAATTGTGCCATACAAGCTCTGGCATTGTCTCCGTCATCAAGGCCATACTTGGTGATTGCTGATCCTTCTAACTACTGTACAAAAATAATTAGAAATAAATAGATTTGGAAAATAATAAGTAGCAGTAGAAACTATGCATAATATAAAGCTGGTTAAGTGAAGAACAACACTATCCATTACAATTTTCCGGGACAAACAGAATGTTCTTTATCTGAGTTGTTTAATATTGTAGACACTAACTACATTTGTTATTAAACACTTGAAATGTGGTGAAATTGACCAAATGAATTTGTGCATATTAATTGACAGTTAACTGTATGTATGATGCTGAATGCAGGCCACACCCCCAAGGAAGCTCCCTTTCAACTGATCAGCTACTCACAGCAGATGCAATCATGAAAGTGATCATACATAAACCTTTAAGAATCAGCCTCATCAAGCTGATACACAATCTTAACCATCACAGGAGTAAGCTCAATTATCTTGTAATGGTGTCTTTATGAAGCTTACTTATTCTAGCCTTCACACATATCAGATCAAGGTAGATGCTGTCTTGCCTGGTTGAGGCAAGTTAAAAAGTGGTCTGTGAAATAAAGCTGCTTGTCTCAGACTAAGCATATTATAAGATGTTATCTCTCTATCTCTCTCTCTCTGTGTATGTGTGTGTGTGTGTGCATGTGTGTGCGTGTGTGTGTGTGAAGTGATTTAATTATAGCAAAGCTAATTCAATATTTTTGAGAAAGTTTATCATGGAATTAGACTCCTAATGCTGTAATTAGTTTCAATTATTAAGCCAACTGAGATGAATGGATTAAAGCGAAAATTTACTCTCACTACTTCTTTATCACTAGGGGTCACTGCAAGTGCCATCCAAAAAGAAAGAAAAACCCAACCTTGTTGTTATTGAGTTGATTTCGAATCAAAATCAGCCTCTAGGACAGAATAGAACTGATCCATAGAGTTTCCAAGAAGCACCTGGTAGATTTTAATTGCTGACCTTTTATTTAGAAGCCGTTATTGCCATGCCAAGGCCAAGTGCCGTTGATTCGGATCCATAGAGTGGCTTAATTTACAACGGAAGAGGAGCACCTGGTAGATCTGAGCTGCTCACAGTTGGTTAGCTGCCGTAGTTCTTAACCGCTTTGCCACTAGGGTTTCCCTCATAGAGTGGTCTGATTTACAAAGGAAATGTAATTTTGCAACACTCTTTATTGTGTTTTTAAAGATTTTTTAAACAGTACTAGCAGAGTCTTCAAGTCAAATAAACTTAGTTTATCAAACATATAATGATATCTATGTTTCTAAGATTAACCTTTTGCAGAAGATCTTTTTTCAGATTACTTATGAAGGCAATCTGAATAAATAATATAAATTCCTACAATTATGAATAGTGCATGTACGTGAGTAATTCAGTCAAGGGTGTTGATCTCTATTCCAATGATAACTAAGTCCCATAAAAGTATAATAGGAATTTCTTAATATATTTAGTTTACAAAGAAGTTTTATTGTAGTCTAGGTAATTGGTGGAATGTTTTCATTGTATTTCATATTACTGACCTATCACTCACTATTTGACTTTATTTGGACAATTTTAAATGGTATTTTACCTTCACTAAAAATCTCTTTTAAAGTCACTAACTGTTGTGTGACTACATACAGCTAATATCTCTTGCAAAACTTAATTATACTCTTTACCATTTTCTCTGAGCATTTCCTAATACTTCTTTATTGAGTTTATTAATTTAGAATATTTGTATGAAATGCTAAGTTTTCAGGTAATAAGGGGTATTTTCTAGGTATATTAACACCTTAAGAAAAGTCATTTGACAAATGATAGGCAGGAACCTGCCCCAAAATTTGGATGCTAAGTTTTATAGCCAAAGGCAGACTTCTTGAATGGGTATTTATGTCTGTAATACATAGGCTACAAGTGAACAAAGCTGTCCATCTCCTCTGTCTTGTGGATCTCCCACTCTAACAGAGGCTACAGCAAATAAAATTAGAAAAATCTCATGTTCAAGTGTGTACATTTCTATTCTGTTTTTACTTTAATTTTTTCATTGTGTTTTAAGTGAAAGTATTAAGTTTGAGTCACTTTCTCATACAAAACCTTGCACACACTTTGACAGATGAACCTAGCTCCTCTCCCTACACTGTGCCCACACTGTGACAGTACCCTGCTCACCTCTCCCTGTACATCCCATATTCATTTAACCAGTTCCTTTCCTTCTCTGTCTTCTCATCTCACCTTCAGATACGTTCTGCCTTGTTAACCCAAGCCAAGAAGCACTCTCTTCATTAGTATCATTTTACGTCTTGTAGACCAGTTCAATCTTTGTCTGAGGAGCTGGCTTCCAAAAAGGTTTCAGTTCTGGGCAAATAGAGAGTCCAGGGGTCCTGTCGTCTGGGGACCCTGATGCATGGCAGACCATCAGGTCTGGCCTTTTTAATAGAGTTCAAGTTCTGCACCCCACATTTCTCCTGCTGCGTCAGGGACCCTTTGCTGAGTTCCCTGCAAGGGCAATCTTTCGTGGTGGCTAGGCTCCATATAGTTCTTCTGTTTTTATGCTAATATAGTATCTGGATTATGTGGTCCTCTCTGTCTCTTGGGCTCACAGTCTGATGTGTGTTTGATGCATTTCTTTGTTTTTTACTCCAGTTGGGCTAGGACTAATTGATACTTCTTAGATGACAGCTTGCTAACTTTTAAAACCCAGATACCGCTTACCAAAGTGGTAGAACATTTGAATAAACTTTGTTATGCCAATTGACCTAGATGTACCTTGAAACTGTGGTCTCCAGACCCCTATCCCTGCTACCCTATCCCTTGAAGTAGTTAGTTTTATTAGTTTCATTTAGAACACTTCTAAACTTTAGGTTTAGTCCATTTGTGATCTGCTTTCCTCTACTGTGTGTTGTCTCTCCATTTACCTAAAATAATTGTTGTCAATTATCTAATCAGTGAATACTCTTCTTCCTCTCCTACCTCTGTAACCATAGAAAAATGTCTTCTACTGTGTTTAAACCTTTTCTTGAGTGGTAATAATCTCATGCAATATTTGATGTTCTTATATGTTTTCGTTAACTAGTGCTGCTTTACCAGAAATAGCACTAGTGAATAGCTTTAGCAAACAGAAACTTTATTTTGTCACAGTCTGGTAGGCTAAAAGTCCAAATTCAGGTTGTCAGCTCCAGGGGAAAGCTTTCTCTGCTGGCTCTGGAGGAAGGTACCTATTGTTATTCTTTGCCCAAACTGGAAGTTGCTGAGGCCCAGGGACCCTGCCATTCCCTAGGAATACACTCAGCTGCAACACTGCTTTCTTGCTGGTATGAAGTCCCCAAATCTGCATTTGCCTCCCTTCTTTTATATCTCAAGAGGCTGCCCCAAGGCATAATCTAATCCCACACGTTGAGTTCTGCCTCACCAACACAATTGCTGCCCATCCTACCTCATTATGTCGTCTAGCCAGTGTTTACAGAAGGGAGGAACATCACATAATACTGAGAATCATGGCCCAGAAAAACAGTCACACACACGTTTTTGAGAGCACAATTCAGTCCACTGTATCATACAATACATGTTTCCTTACAATTGTCTAAATTCACTCAGCATAATGCCTTCCAGATTCTTCCATGCTGTGAGATGTTTCCCAAATTCATCCTTATTCTTTATCATTGCATAATATTCCATTTACATGAATATACCGTAGTTTGTTTATTCATTATTCTGTTGGTGGACACCTAGGTTGATTCCATCCACCTCTTACTATGGTGACCAGGGCAGCAATGAACTTTGGTGTGCATGTATCTATTTATGTGGCAGCTCTTATTTCTTTAGGATATATTCCAAGTAGTGGAGTCATTGGACCTCATGGTATTTCTATTTCTATCTTTTCAGGAAAAACACCAAATCAGTTTCCAAAGTTGTACCATTCTACAGTCCCACTAGCAGTGCATTATTTGTTCCAGTCTCTCCACATTCTCTCCAATATTTATTATTTTGGCTTATGAATTTATGTCAATCTTTATGGAGTGAGATGGTATGTCACTGTAGTTTTAATTCTCATTTCCCTAATGATCATGAGGAAACCCTGGTGGCATAACAGTTAAGTGCTACAGCTGCTAACCAAAAGGTTGGCAGTTCAAATCCACCAGGTGCTCCTCAGAAACTTTAAGGGGCTGTTCTACACTGTCTTATAGGGTCCCTGTGAATTGGTATCAGGTTATGAGCAGCGGGTTAATGGTCATGACCGTTTTCTCACGTATCTGTTAGCTGCTTGAATGTCTTTTTGGTGAAGTGACTATTCATATCTTTTGCCCTTTCTTTTAATTGGGTTTTTGTCTCTTCATTGTTGAGTATTTGCTGTATTGTACCGATTTTAGAATTAGAGACTGATTAAGATTTCTTATATCCCCCAGTTTTTTCTCAGTCTCTAGGTTATGGTTTTAATCTTTTGATGAAGTCTTTGGGTGACCTTAAATGACTGATACTTAGGATTTCCCAGTTATCTGTTTTCTTTCTTGATGTTCGTGCATTGTTAACCACGTTTTGTGTTCTCTTTATGCCTTGTATTAGGGCTTCCAGCCTTGTCTCTGCTTTTCCTTCCATAATCTTTATCATTTTAGATTTTGGATTTAGGTCCATGACCGAATTTGAGTTATTTTCTGTGCATGGTGAGAGATATCGGTCTTCTTCCATTTCTTTGCAGTTCAATACTCAGTGACCCACACACAACTTATGAAGGAGATTGTCTTTCCTCAATTTAGGGACTTTGGGCCCTTTACAAATATCAGCTGCACTTAGGAAAATGATTTGATATCTGGATTCTCAATTCTATTCTATTGGTCTAAGTGTCTGTTGTATCAGTACCACGCTCTTTTGAGTACCATGGCAGTGTGACAGGTTCAGAAATCAGGTAGTGTGAGGCCTCTCAATTTCTTCTTCAGTATCTGTATATAGTTGGTGATTCATTTCTCCATCTCATTTTAAAAAATGCCATTGGAATTTGTATTGGGGTTGCACTGTATCTATAGATCCTTTTGGGTAGAACAGACCTTGTCACAATTTTAAGTCTTCCTATCCAAGAGCAAGGTAGATTTTTCCAGGTCTCTTTTGGTTTCCTGTAGTAGCATTTTATAATTTTCTTTGGAGACATCTTTTACGTCTCTGCTAAGATTTCTTCATAGTATTTTATCTCTTTGGGAGTTACTGTAAATGCTACTGAAGCAGTGATTTCCTCTTTGGCATTCTCTTAGTTGGTAAAGAAAAATGCAATTGCTTTTTGAATGTTTATCTTGTAATCTGATGCTTACTGAAGTTTTCTATTCATTCCAGTAATTTTTTGTGGGTTCTTTATGGTTTATGTTTATAAAATTATGTTATCTTCCAATAGAGATATTTTTACCACTTACTTACCAATTTAGATTTTTTTACTTCTTTTTCTAGTCTAATTACTCTGGCTAGAATCTCCAGCATAAAGCTGAATGAAAGTCATGACACAGATCATCTTTTTCTTGTACTGTTTAAAGGGGAATGCTTTCAGATGCTCTCCATTTAGGATGATGTTTACTGTTGGCTTTGTATATATGCCCTTTTGTTATATTGAGGAATTTCCTATCACTGTTTTTCTGAGAGTATTTATTATAAATGGGTGTTGGACTCTGTCGAATGCCTTTTACACATCAGCTAATAAAATCAAGTGGGTCTTGTCTTTCGTTATATTTATGAAGTTGATTACACTGATTGTTTTTCTAATGTTCAACCATCCCTGCATCCCTGGTATGAATCCTACCTGGTCTTGGTGAATTATTTTTTTGATATGTTTTTGAATTCTGTTGGCTAGAATCTTTTTGAATATTTTTGCATCTAATCTCATGAGAGATATTGGTCTCTAATTTCCCTTCTTAGTGTTGCCCTCACCTGGCTTTGGTTATCAGGGTTACGCTGGCTGCATACAGTGAGTCTGAGATATTCTATTCTATGCTCTGGAATAGAGTCTTTCAGTAAGGATGTCATATTTTGACAGCTTGTGGTGTAGATATTTATGAAGCTATAGTATCCATATTTATCACCTTTTTTTATTAGTCTTGACAAATAGCCATGAAAAGTTACAAGACCCCACAATGCATAGAAATTACTGTTTATTATCAAAATGGGTGTTCTGTTCTTCAAACATTCCAAGCATTTTGTGAAATTTAGATATGCATAATCATCCCACTGACAGAACAATTTGACATTTAATCAGAAAATTCGAGATAACCAGGTCTGTTGCCAGACAACTGTGTGCATCAATGAACCACAGGTTGCAATGAAAACATTGCCACCATTCCTCAGAACGTATGCAAGAATCTATCTCAATTAGTTCCTTGCAGAGCACAAGAACTGGACCTTTTGTGGACCACAATTGCAGATTTTTCATCTGCATTTGAAACTTTACCCTTACAAACTTCTTTTAACTGAAGAACTGATGTCCAATGACCATAGATTGCACTGTACCTTTGCTGACTGGGCTCTTGAGCAACTGGAAGTTGACTTCTTTTGGCAAAAAAAAAAAATCATATCCAGCAGTGAGGCCCATTTTTGGATGAATAGTTTTGTTGCATTTGGGCAATGAGAATCTAATGGAGATTCAAGAACGTCCACTTCATCCCCCCAAAAGTTAACCATTTCATGTAGATTATGGTCCTGTAGAATCATTGGCCCTTATTTTTTCCAAGATGAACAAAGAGAGGCTGCAAGTGTCAATGGTGAAAGATATCTGACTGTGATAACTATTTCTGGCCCATTTGGAATGTACTGTTACAACCGTTTATCTGAAGTTCTTTTTCACACATAATTCCATCAAATATACTTCAAAATAATAAAACAATTAGAACTGCATCATTTACACACTTGTTTTACTGAAGTTCAAAGATAGGATACCTTTATGATCCTTTACCTTTAGTGATATTGGTGTTGTATCTCTCTGAAAGTTTGGTAGAATTCTCCAGTGAAGCCATTTGTGCCAAAGGTTTTTTTTTTTTTTTAATTGACAGTTTCTTAATTAACTTTTCAATCTCTTCTTTTGTTAGGGAGTTATTCCTCTGTGTTAGTTTAGGTAGGTACTGTGTAGTGTGTTTCTAGAAATTTGTTCAAGTCCTCTAGATTTTCAGATTTAAGCGTACAGTTTTTTATAGTATTCTGTGGTGATTTTTTTTTTAACAAAACAGTTTTTTTGTGACTTCACCCATCTAATATCTTAGTTGGGCTATTTGCTCTCTCTCCTGCTTTTCTTTTGTCAGTTTGGCCAATGGTTTATTGATTTTGCTAATCTTTTAAACTGCTTGGGACCCTGTTATCTCTTTCAATTGTTTTTCTATTCTCCAATTCATTTATTGTTGCTCTAATTTTTGTTGTATGGTTTCTTCTTGTTCCCAAGGGATTCTTTTGCTGTTCTCTTTCTACACGTTTGGGTTGTTGGGTTAATGTTTTGATTTGGGTCATTTTTTCTTTTTCACTTATTGGAATAAACTGACCTCTGGTCACTTCTTTTAATATTTCTCAGAGGCTCCATATTGATTTGTTTTCATTCTCATTTTTTTTCTGTGAATGCCTTTATTCTGTCCTTAATTTCTTCTACAGAGCTTCTATAATTTGTATAGAGCTAAGTGTTGTTTAGTTTCTGTGTTTTATATATTTTTTCCTTTGTCTTTCTTTTGTTACTGATTTCTACTCTTACATTTTGTGATCTGAAAACATACTGTGAAATATTGATGCTTTGGGTTTTGTTAAGGCTTGCTTTATGGCCTGATACGCGATTTAATCTGAAGAACATTTCATGTACACTGGAAAAGGGTATGTACTTGGCTATTGTTGGGTGAAATGTTCTGTATATATCTATGAGGTCGTGTTGGTTTACTGTGGCGTTTAGATATTCCATGTCTTTATTAAGCTTTTTTCTGAATGTTCTTTTCTTCACCAAAAATGGTGTGTTGAAGTGGAGTTGTCTATTTCACTTTTCAATGTGTTAGAGTTTGTTTGATGTGCATAGAAGCCCTGGCATTGGGTGCTTAAATATTTAATGTTGTTACGTCCTCCTGATGTATTGACCCTTTTATCATTATATTGTATTCTTTCTTGTTCACTGTAGTGGAATTTATTTTACAGGCTATTTTATAGAAAATCAGTGTTGTCACTCTTGTTCTTTTTTGAATATTATTTGCTTGATATATATATTTTTTTCATTCTTTGAAATTTAGTTTATGTCTTTAAGTATAAAGCATGTCTCTTGTAGACAACATACAGAAGTATTTTTTTTTTAATTTCCATTTTACTTCTCTTTGCCTCTATTAGTACATTTAACACATTTACATTCAGCATAATCATTCATAGCTTATGGATTTATGGCTGTCATTTTGATGCTTTTGTTCGTGCATTGTTGAGAATTTCTTTGTTCCACTTGATTTTCTGTGCTGAGTCATTTTTCTTTGTGTGTTTTCTTTTCAACTTTTTATTGTGTTGTTTTTGTATTTCTGGAGACTCCATTTTTTTCTTTCTTCCTTTTTTTTTTTTTTTTTATGTGCAGGATTGTTAATTTCCTTTATAATTACCTGAATATTTACCCCTATTTTTCTAAGTGAATATCATTTTTTTATTTCTTTGTATTGCCTTGACTTCTTCAAATGAAAGGTCTCAGACTTCACTTTTGAGGACCTCTTTTTTGTTATAATATGGTCATCTTTTACATCTTGAGATCTCTTTTTGACTACTTTCAATGATTTAACTTTATTTCTGTAATTTTCCTGTCAGAGTTGATATCTGTTTGCTCTGTTCTGCATTGTAGTCTTGGGTCATTATCTGAGGCTAGTGATTTTCTAGCAATAACAATTTTATTATTATTATTATTTTGCAAATGCCCTAAATTTGTTTTCCTCTGGAAATGTCCTAACTTCACGTTCGTATTTGCTGGATACATAATACTTGGATTTTCCCCCCTTCAGGGATCTGCATTTGTCATTGCTTTGACTTCTTACCTTCATGGTTTCTGTTGAGCAGAATGAGCTTAGTCTTATTGATTCTGCTTTGTACAATATTTTTTGTTTATCCTTAGCCACTTTTAAAATTATCTGCTTATCTTTAGTTTTGTAAATTTGATTATATTATGTCTTGATAGCTTTCTTTTGTGATCTACTTTATGTGGAGTTCAATGAGCATCTTGAATAGATATCCTTTCATCTTTTGTGACATCAGGGACATTGTCAGCTAACAAATCTTCAACAATTATCTCTGCATTTTTTGTTACTAACTCTGCTATTCTGGTACTCAAATCATTTCTAAGTTATTCCTCTTCGTAAAGTCCCACATATCTTCTAGTGTTCCTACAGATTTTTAAATTCTTTCATCTGATTTTTCCTCAAATACATTGGTGTCATTTGCTTTATCTTCAGACTCAATTTGGTCTTCCATTGCCTCAGTTCTGCAGTTTGACTTTCTATTGAGTTGTCTAATTCTGTAATTTTATTATTTATCTGCTAAATTTCTGATTGTTGTCTCTCAAGGATTTCTTACAGCCTGTTCAGTCTGTCATTATGCTCTCCTGTGTTTCGCCTGATTGTCTTCCTGATCTCTTGAAGATTTCCAAATATTAACCTTTTGTATTCTACCTCTGCTAATTCTAGGAATTTTTCTTCCTCTATAAAATTTCTTGATTCTTTCCTTTGGGAGCTTTCCGAAGCCATCCGGATCTAGTGATTTGATATCGATTGCTTTCTCTGAGCCATCAGCAATTTATTATACTCACTTAGGTTTGTTCACTGTGTTCTAGCTTCCTTTTTTTGTTTTGTTTTCAAACGACCACATAGAGTGGTCGTGCGGGCTAGTGTGAACACTAGTGTCTTAGAAGTTCTAGTGTCTTGCCAGCAGGTAGTTATATCTGTTACTAAGTGTGTGAGCCCACGCTTCAATTTACTTTGCTTGTAGCTATTCAGTTTCTGTGCCAAGGTAGTCAGTTAACTAGTGTGTAGTGCAGGCTTTCTCCTACAGTCCTAGAAAGACAGGGGTGATTGGTGTAGCCACAAGTATTTGGCTACACAAAAAGGCAGAGGGCTGACACCTGTCCATGAGCATCTGTGAGGAAGGCTTGTCCCTCTTCCTTAATGTGACTAGGTAGATACCTTTTGCTGCAGAATGACAGGCAGCTTGGATGCTGTATACAGTGCTGAAAGACTTTTCAAGAACCATGGAACTCTTATGGCTGTGCCTAGGCAAAGGTCCTGTTTCTGCCCTGAGTTGGTGGCTTAGGGGAGTCAGAAAATTAATTTATTATTCATTTGTTTTCTCCTGTTCAGTAAATTGTTAACGTTCCATGTCTGGGAGAATGGCTCAGGGTGCATTTAAGGGATCAGTCCTATTTCCAGCCTACATAGAGCATCAGTCTATGGACAACAGTGGAGTATAGAGAAGGAGGTTGGGCAGCACACTGGGTAATAGGACAGAGGTTTAGCCCAGAGGAAAGTTTTAGATCCACATGCTCTTTGTAGACCCAAGCTACCTAACTATTGGTGATCAAATGTTGTCTTCTACTGATTCTGAATACGCGAGTGGCCTCTCTGTTGGGCTGTCTCTCCCACTGAGGACTGGTGAGCCACTGCTACACTCACCACACAGGCTGATATTTTTCCAGAGTGCTCATGCATGCAGGGTCAAGTCTGACCAGGTCCAGGTGCTGCTGGGTCTACTCTCCCTTCCCTGTCATTCAATCTGTTTTCTTAACTTCTTCTTTGATATTCAAGTCCCCGAGAATGTGACATACAATCAATTTATTTATTTTTTAACCTTTCTTGTTAGAAGACTCCTCTGACTTCTCTGCCATTTAATCCCTGCCTTCCTCCCTAATTTCTTCATTGAAATTTTTCTAAATGGCACTGTGTTGAAAATTCTCTAGGCTAATTCCAAAAGTTGCTTAAAACATTTTAGATAATCTGAGGGGAAAAAAAAATTTTTTTCATGCATTTTATAGTACCGTCATACTATCAGCACTACAATAATCTGAAGAAAACTGATAATTAATGTAGATTGTACAGTATAACTAAAATAGAACACATGGAGTTTGGCAGTATATCACAATACAATTTTCAAAGACCAAGTAAGGAACAGATCTGAAATACAAAGAATATTCATCATTATAAAAATTATTTACAAATTCATTGTATGAAAAAATGGAAACCTAAGTTCATGGTGTAAATGTCAACATTATCCTGATAAAATTCAATATTCATTCATTAAAAAGTAACCAAAATGATGAACTGTAACAAAAGACACCCACTGCTGCCTTGTCAGTTCCAACTCACAGCAACACTTAAGGACAGAGTAGAATGATCCGCACATAGTTTCCAAGGCTGTAAATCTTTATAGAAGCAGACTAACACATCTTTCTCCTGTGAGCCAAGCGTGGTTTTGAACCAGCCTAGTGCTTTAACCATTGAACCAGCAGGACTCCATCCAAATAATGAAAGAAGGTAGTTATTAAGTGTAATCAAGAGTATTACTTTTTTTATGCAAATAACTTGCATATTAAACTTTATTTGCCAATCAAGCTGTCTGTGAGGTATGTTTGTAAGAACACTATGCTATTTTTTATATGTGACTGTAAAAAATTAGAATAGTGTACTTATAAATACACACCTTGGGGGAGAGCTCAGTTAAAAATAAATAAATCATGCTATTTACACAAAAAGATGGTAATCTAAACCAACAAAATCAAGTCCAACTAAAAGACTAAAATTAAAAACTATCTCAAGTTGGTTTGAGTGCTTCAAAGTTTTTAAGATATGAAAGGTAAATAACAGATATGCATGTTTGTTGTTTGCTAATTGAGTCAATTCTGACTAATAGTGACTCTTTGTGATGGAACAGAACTGCTCTTTTAGGATTTTTTAGGCTGCATGCCAAGGTCTTCTCATTCCTGGAACAGCTGGAGGGTAACAAGTGTTGATCTTCTGGTTAGCAGCTGAGTGTTTAACCACTGTGTTGTCAGGGTTACTCATACCTGTCTAGAGAGAATAAAATGTTCCAGTTGGTATGAACATTTACTGTAAAAAATAAGTCTAAGAAAAATAAAATACATCATGTTCCCTGAATTCTTTCATGTTTGAAGATTATTTGCTTTTTTTTAATCTTTAAAAGTTTTACCTTTTATATTTTTCAAGTTGTTGGAATGTTACATAGACATCAAAAAAATTCTACCAAGTAAGAATCTCATAGATTACTCAAACTAAATTTTTAATACTTTGGTGGTTTCTTAAGTGGTATAATGCTTAAGAGTTACAGCTGCTAATCAAAAGGTTGGCAGTTTGAATCCACTAGGTACTCTCTGGAAACCATGAAGTAATTTATTCTGTCTCTTGGAGTCACTATGAATCTGAATCAACTCAACAGCAAGAAGTTTAGCTTTCTGATTTAGCCAGCCAAGCCAAGTGCCATCGAGTCAGTTTCCAAAAATTTCTATGAAAAGAAAAGAAACATCATTTGGACATGCAATGTATATCCATAATAAGAAGATATATGGAGATCTTGATAGATAGATTGATATAGATCTCTTGATATAGATCTATCTTAATTCAAGATAGATCTCTTGAATTAAATTTACAATGATTCTATAATTTATTTCAAAATATTTCATGACACATACTATGATATTAAACTATACTTTAACCAAAAATAAAGTTCTAGGCATGATCAGTTATCATGCTGATTAGAAATTCATTACTGAGATTGCCCAACTTGGGTTAACTGAAAACACTGTATACTGTAGAGGTTACCACGTGTCCTTCTGTTAGCAACATGCTTACCACTGAAAAACAAAAACAAAATAGAACAGAAAAAAAAGAACAAAAACTAATTCAGTAATTATGTTACTGGATGTCTGACTAGTTTGATTTGTAAAAAGAATTGATTATTAACTACTATAATAAAAGCTAGAAAAGGGTTTGCATTCAGTATTTTTGAAATATTAATTGAAATCATTTCACTACAAAGATCTGTTAGTCACCTTATCAACTCCTATAATAGTTTTCAGATCATCACTTGGTTGGTTGCTCTTACCAACCTTACCTCCAAATATAATCCATATACTGAGATTAGGGATCAGAGAGAGGTAGATATTTCTTATTATTAAGTAGGACAGGATGATTTTGAGACGGGAAAGGTGAGATGAGATGCTTGTCCAGATGTGTTCTCAGGTAGATCCTTATTTTTAAAAAGAGAATACATGTAGTGGAAAGAGATCTGAAAAATTATTTCTATAAAACTGTCCTGCAAAGTATCTTTAGAAAGCCTCTCATTGTTAAGGATATAATGTCTAATTTGTATGTGATGCTCAAAAACATTTGTTCCACAACTGGAGAGATGATAAATGGTCTGTAAATCATTCAAATAAATGTCTGTTGTTTCTGGAGTCCAAGAGGAACAGCCTTCCTGTTGGGGGAAGACTGAGATGGCAGGAATGTTAACATGGACTCAGGTAGGTATTTTTTAGGATTTCTCTTCAAAGTTTGGGAAACACAAAGTCTGTCTTGAAAATAGCATCATCTGGATTTGTGTAAGATGGTGACCATATACTTTTACTTTATTTAAAATGGATAAGAAATTTTCTAGGGTATAATTGTCCCATATAACCTGTTTCAGTCAAACAAGTATCAATACTCAGGGTATAAAAGACAGAAAACTATGATACATAATTAGCTTTATTTTTAGTATATGTTTATTTTTGTGTAAGATTAAAATGATGTGTATGCTCAATGTAACAAATAATTCATTTCTCTGAATATAATAAAATAAAATATCTTCGTTTTATCTTTTAAAATATTTTCTTCATATACTACAAGGTCAGACAATTTAATCCACAAACATAATTGTTCTAAGTGCTACATACCTGATTACTAAATATCACTGCAGTCACCTTTCAAGTCCTGCTCTCAGGAAGCTATGCAGCGACGCCAACGCCTAGTCTCCCCTTCAAAGCAGTGCTGGAACTCTTGCTGGAATGGCCCATGGCACACTGGCACTGTAGCAAGTTCACGAACTTAATTGTATAGATGTCTCTGAGGGAGTTTTTAGCCAGTAAACAAATGACTGTAGTGGAACACCCTCTCTACTCACCTGATCTGGCCCCCAGTGACTTCTTTCTTTATCTGAAGATTAAGGACATGTTGAAAGGAAGACATTTTGACAACATTCAAGACATCATGGGTAATACAACCCTGAATGGCCATTCCAGAAAGAGTTCCAAAATTGCTCTGAAGGGTGGACGAGGCACTGGCATGGGTGCACATCTTCCCAAGGGGAGTACTTCGGAGGTAACCATAGTGATATTCAGCAATGAGGTATGTAGCCATTTTTTCTAGGATGAGTTCACAAACTTGATTGGCAGACCTCATATAAAACTTTTGATGGCTTTAACAGCTGCTTCTTTCCAGATAAAACAAAACAAAATAGGAAAGCCTGGTGACGCAGTAGGCTAAGTGCTATGTCTGCTAACCAAAAGGTTAGCGCTTTAAATCTGCATGGTGCTCCTTGGAAACTCTATGGGTCAGTGGTAGTTCTCTGACCTCCAGGGTCACTGTGAGTCAGACCAGGCAGTGGGTTTTTTGATTTTTCTTTCCAGATAAAACTTTTGTTAAAAAATACAAATGATAAGTTTATTACGTGATTATATTTTAATTTAATATTATTTGGGGAATTTGAACTATTCTCTGATGTGCATACTCAATTTCAGAAGTTTATTAGGAATTATGGAGAGAGAAAACACTGTCTTTGTATATGCTTCACTACTTTTTTGTTTTAACAAAATCTTCTTAGGTAATACTTTTAAGAAAAAGACCACTTAGAATTTGAGATTAGCTAGTAAAATAAAGTCTACTCTTTAAGATTTAGATTAGCACCAGTAGAGCTCGAGGCGATGATAAACAAATACTTCTGCATATTTTACGAAAACTATTGTGACTTGTGGTTGCAATCATATAATTTATTCATTCTCTATCAGCAATGTGAGTACAATGACGGCAATACAAACATCAAATCTCATTAAATGAAACAGATGAAACAGCTCCAATACAAAGTTAGACTGAAGTTTAGTGTAAATAAGATCATTGACTACAAGACTGTATTTCACAATCCACTGGATCATCTAGATTCTTGAGGAAAAAAAAGGGAAAAATATCTTTAGTGAAGTTATGTAAACTTTTTTGTTTATCATGTTTTAGGTTATAATTTTATTATGAAGAGTTCTTGATTGCATGTGTTAACTTGAGTACAATGATAGAGTGTGCATCCAGGCATCACTAACCACAACTGAAGAAGCACTGATAGAATTATGGACTCTTTAAATTGAAGAGATAAAAAGAAAAGCACAAAAGATACATACATCAATTCCATGTAGTAGAGATAGTAAGAGCTACCATCCAAAGAAACAGCATCACCAGAATTGTGATACAAAAAAATTTGAAACTGTAGTGATGTGAAAATTCACTGCAAAGAGAAGATAGAATAGGCAGTGGCCTTGATTATTATGCTGCTTCCATAATGTAGATTAGAAATAAGAAAATCCTACAGGGAAATAATTAATGGCAATTAGAAATGAAAAGGAGAATATAAATAAATACAAAAGATAGTATGAAGACAGAATTTTAATAACTTCACAACTTATTGGTTATGCAATGTAGAATTGAAAAATTCTCCCTAAGAGATTCAGGATATCATTAAACAAATTAAGGAATGGAAGAGAAACAGGTTTAATGAAGAACGGGAGAATATATTACCCTCAGAGAGGAAGAGAAATGGCCTCAGCAAGTATCATGGTGGATGTGGAACTATGTCATAAGATTTGTGAGTCTATTTATGGGTATGTGTGTCTTTGTTTTGTTATTATATGTATCCAGTCAATAGAAAGAAAGTACTAAATCCAGTAAAAACATTTTTGTGTGTAGTTTATCTGCCCTTTCTAAATACTTGACAATTTAACTATCTCCTCTTTCTTGACAACCGCCCTTGACCTATAATCACAGTTCATGGAATCACTCTTCCCTAGGATAAACAGTCATCTTCTAAGTAGATTCACATTTCATAGTTTCCATTCATTGGATATTCTTCAGCTTTCCCTCTTTCCCTGCTTTCCTTCCAGAAACACATGCTTCCAGGTCTCTACTCTAATTTTTTTTTTCAATTTTACATTTGTATAGTATGGTTATTCTTACTTCACTGTCTTCATGTAGCATATTTATGCCTGAAATTCCAAAGTGTATATTTCTAGCATCAACGTGTACTGGGTTACTGCTATTTAGCATATTAGAAATAATGTTCATAGTGGGTTAACTGCTGCATCTGCTAACCAAAAGTTTGACAGTTCAAATCTGCCAAATGTTCCTTGGAAACTCCATGGGGCAGTTAGTTCTACTCTGACCCTTAGGGTCGCTATGAGTCAGACTTGACTTGTTGGCAGTGGGGTGGGAGTTAGTTAAAATTCTTAGTTTCTACATTTCTTATACACTTTTATGAGATGTTAAAAGATATGACGGTGAAGGTGATTCTTATTTTGTACTCAAACCCTTTTAAAGATCTGACTTTTGAAACACATTTGGTCCAATGATTTCTGATTATGCATTTGAATCTGTGCTTAGTATGTCAAGTACATAGTCAAGATGGAAAGACTTTTCCTGCAGCTAATACTCTAAAGTTGGATTTCTAGCCTACTTTTCTCTGAGAAAATAAATTTTCCTTTGTTAAAGCCATTGCATGTAGTCTTTCTGTTATAACAGTACAAGGTGACTAAAACAGATCATAGCTAAAAACAAAAAAGGTCAAAAATGAACAAACCATGACATTAGCTTGGAGTAACCTCTGGCATCATACTTGCAATTGTCTTTTCAATATATTAACTACTTTTGCTATAAATATTTCTATGGTGACTATTATTTTATAGTTTGAAACATCATAACATTTTTACAATCATTAGATAAACTTCTGCTTATTCTTTGCAAATCCTCAGGAAATGGTATGGTGCTCTATCTGGAAAATATATTATTGTCAGTAATATGAAACAAAGTCCTGGTGGTGCAGTGGTTAGGAACTTGGGTACAAACCCAAGGGTCGGCACTTCAAATTCACCAGCTGATCCTTAGAAACCCTGTGAGACACTTACACTGTGTCCCGTGGAGTCACTATGAGTTGAAATTGATTTAACAGCAATGGATTTGGCTTTTTTGGTTTTAATATGACATACACTAGTGACAAGAGATTTCAGTAGATGTTGTGGACTGAAATGCATCCCCCCCAAAATGTGTGTAAACTTGGATAGGCAATGATTTTCCATATTGTGTGGCTGCCCACTATTCTGTGACCTGATGTGGGATTTGGATATACTTTGTTTTATAAATCCTAACTTCTATGATGTTAATGAGGCAGGATTAGAGGCCAGTATGCTAAATGAGGCAGGACTCAGTTTACAGGATTAAGTTTTATCTTGAGTCAGTCTCTTTTGAAATATAAAATTGAGACTCCACTATCAATGAGGAGGACCTCTTACCATCAAGAATGAAGAACCAGGAGGGGTGTGGCCCTTGTACTGAGAAGCTCCTAGGCCAAGGGAAGACTGATGACAAGGACCTTCTCCAGAGCTGACAGAGAGAAAGCTGGCTTCCTGAATTTGGGTTTCTAGCCTCCCAAACTGTGAGAGAAAACATTTCAGTTTGTTAAAGTGTCCGTTTGTGGTATTTTTCTTACAGAAACACTAGATTACTGAAATAATGGAGACATGCATTATTATTTTCAATCAAATTGTTTATTAATATTTTTAAATCTATGACATGTATTGTTTCTCATCAACTGTATCAAAACATTAGTGACTCTAATTAATTAGACAATTTGGTGAAAAATAACCTCTAACTCATTGACATCAAATTGACTCCAACTCATAGCAAACCTATAGGATAGAACAGAATGTCCATAGAGTTTCCAAGGAGTGACTAGTGGATTCCAGATATCAACCTTTTGTTAAGCGTGCATAGCTCTTAAACACTATGCCATCAGCATTTCCCGGCAAAAAAAAAAAGAGAGAGAGAGAGAGAAAAGTAACGTGTACTGATTTCAGCAGTAAGAGAATGATCCAAAACCTACATTTCCTAGTGTTCAAGCATTCTCAGTGGGTGGGTTGCCCTGTTGTTGTTGAATATCAACCAGTTCTTCCTGATGTACTGTATATTCTTTCCATCTTTTCTGTGTGTTCTTTCCATCTTCTTTTGATGCTTCATAAGTCGTTTAATATTTTCCCTATAGAATCCTTCTATTGCAACTCAAGGCTTGAAATTTTTTTTCAGTTCAGCTTAAGAAATGCTGAGCATGTTTTTCTCTTTTGGTTTCTCATCCCCAGCTCTTTGCACAGTTCATTATAATACTTCGTCTTCTCAAGCCACCCTCTGAAATCTTCTGTTCAGTTCTTTTACTTTGTTTAAGAGAGTCTTCTGACATCCAATGTGGCCTTTTCTTTCTTTCATGTCTTTTTAATGACCTCTTGCTTTCTTCATGGATGAAGTCTTTGATGTCATTCCACAACTCATCTGGTCTTCAGTCACTAGTGTTCAAAGCATTGAATCTGTTCTTGAAATGGTCTCTAGTCTTAGGTGGGATATACTCAAGGTCATACTTTGGCTTTTGTGGACTTGTTTTAATTTTCTTAAGTTTCAGTTTGAACTTGAATATGAGCAATTAATGGTCTGTGTTGCATTCAGCACCTGGTCTTGTTCTGACTGCTGATAATGAGCTTTTCTATCGTCTCTTTCCACAGATGTAGTTGATTTGATCCCTGCATATTCTGTCTGGTGAGGTTCATGTGTATATTGTTATTTGTGTTGGGGAAAAAAGGTATTTGCAATGAAGAAGTTACTGGTCTTGTAAAACTCTGTCATTTGATCACTGGCAAAATTTCTATTACCAAGAGCATATTTTCCAAGTACTGATCCTTCTTCTTTGTTTCCAACTTTTTCATTGCAATCCCCATTAACTATCAACATATTTTGATGGCATGTTCAATCAGTTTAGGATTACAGATGCTGGAAAAGAATCTTCAGTTTCTTCATCTTTGGCCTTAGTAGTTGCTGCATAAATTTGAACAACTATATTTATTAATTGGCCTTGCTTGTACCAAAAATACCCACTGCTCTCAAGTCAATTGTGACTCATAGCAATCCTACAGGACAGAGTAAAACTGCCCTGTGTAGTTTTCAAGGGGCACCTGGTGGATTTGAACTGACAATCTTTTGGTTAGCAAGTGGGGCACTTAACCACTATGCTACCAGGTGTGGATATTACTCTACAACGGACAGCACTGTACTTCCAGGACGGATCTGGAAATGTTCTTTCTGACAATGAATGCAACACCATTTCTTTCCTAGCATAGTAGACCATATGATTATCTGATCTAAAGTAGCCAGTACCAGTCCCTTTCAGCTCACTAATGCTGAGGATATCAACGTTTATGCGTTCCATTTCGTTTTTCACAATTTCCAGTTTTCCTAGATTCACGCTTTGTGCATTCACTTTCTGATTATCAGTGGATGTTTGCAGCCGTTTTTTCTCACTTTGAGGTTGCCACTTCAGCAAATGAAGGTCCTGAACGTTTTACTTGATCTGTATCATTAAGGTCAACTATACTTTGAGGAAGCAGCTCTTCTGTCGTCTTTTGTGTGGTTCCAACCCGGGGGGCGGGGGGGGGGCTCGTTTTCTAGCACTATATCCAACAATATTCTGCTGCTGTTCATAAGGTTTTCACTGGCTAATTCTTTTCAGAGTAGACTGCCTGGGGCCATGTCTCTAGTCGGTCTTAGTCTGGCAACTCAGCTGAAACCTGTCCACCAAGGGTGACCCTGCTGGCATCTGAATACTGATGACATAGCTTCCAGCATCATTAGCAACATGCAGGCCTCCACAGTGTGACCAACTGACAAATGAGCAGGGAGTCCCCTATGAAATGCAGTGAAAACACTGTGCTGTCAGCCTCTTAAATAGTGGCAATGTCCTGAATTGAGGTACTTCAGACAAAGAGGATAACAATATGGTTCCTAAAGTAGTTGTTACAGCAGTGGTATAGTGAAGTTACCAGAATTGTCTTTTGTCCAGTTGAAAACTATGATATCATTAATTTAAAAATAATAGCCAGCCAAGTGCCGAGTCGGGTCCAACTCATGGCAACCCTAGGGATATATAAATTAATGCATATTTTATAATCAGCCAACATGCATTTAAAAACTAATATCACAAATCTAATATATTTTATAATCAACTACTATACATTTAAAAAGTCACATACCTAACATATAATTTTACAGGTGACTGGGTGATATTTTTACCCAGTTTGTGCTTTTTCTTTCACAGTGCCTTTTCTAATTAAGTACTTATCTTCTTTCTAGAAGCAGAAACATAACATTACCATAATGACTCTTTGGACAAATGTTGAACATATTCCACACACAACACACTCCCACACAATTTAAAAGTAAAATGTAATATCTGGAAAATGTACATATGTCAGTAAAAATAGATTAACATAAAACTAAGATTATTTATAATTAGAATATGTTTTGACAATATTTCTACAATGACTTTTCTCTTGTATCTCTGATACAGCAAGTATAAAAGTTAATGTAGCTACACAAGACACGTTAAACCATTGCTAAGTTAAAGTTTATTTGCTTTATACATCTCAATTTTAAGAGATTTAGCAAAAGACTATATAACCAATGCAAGCATGCGTTTGGAAAGAAAAAAAACAAAGAAGGAATTAAAAATAATATAGCTGGGTTTGGTTGTTATTCGGTGGTGTTTTTAGCCAGGCATGGAAAGGAACCTGGTAACCTGTCTTATTCTCCCCCTGGCTTGCCTTTAAAATCCAACTATTCTGAGTATCTTAGTTTCAATTCCAAGTTGGTGGAATCCTTCAGTTTTTCTCCTCCTCACTACCTTAATCCTCTCTATCATTATCTCTCTCCATACTATGTAAGAAGGTTTAAACTGGCATCCACTTCTGCTATCCACCTATGTGAGCCTGTAATCTGTACAGTAAGTACTTCAGATTAATGTCAACCCTCTGCTTAAATCCTTTCATTGGTATTAATTTGGTTCTTTATAAAAAGATCTAGTTCATGACATGGTCTCGAAATTAATAAAATAGAGTAACTATTCAGAAACAAGTTGTCCTGATGACACACTGGTTGAAGCACATGGCTGCTATCTTCTTAAAGGCTGGCAATTGGAACCCATGAGCTACTCCATAGAAGAAAGATATGGAAATCTGTTTCAGTAAAGACTAGAAAACCAAGTGAAACCGACCCCACTGCTAATGAGTCAATGCTGATTCATAGCAATTCTATAGAGTCTATAGAAGTGTCTCATCAGGTTTCCAAAGCTGTAAATCCTTATGGAGGCAGACTAGAACATCTTCCTCCTTCAGACTGTTACTTGGAAACCCTGTGGGGCTCTCTGTCCTATAGAATCTGTATGAGTCAGAATCAACTTCACACACACACACGCTCCAGTAGCTTAAAACAGAAGAAATCTGTTTCTCATGATCCTAGGGGCTTGATGAGAGGCCCGGTGGTTGATGCTGCCAGGAAGGGAAAAGACATTCTTCCTGACAGTCATTTAGGGAGAAAGGCTGCAGGTGGCTCTTCCGCCTTGAATGTCTGCCTCCTTGTTGCTCCAGGGCTTTGACATCTGGGCTACAGATACAGAAAGATTGCGGAGAACTGAGTGTGACATTTTTGTGTTCTAGTATTGGAAGTAGCATCCATTATCCCCACCCACTCCTCATATTCATTGAACAGAAGTCAATCACATGATCCTACCTAACTACGAGTTAGGTCTGGGAAACACAGTCTAGTGTTTTTTTTAAGAGGATTAGGATGTCAGGGTCAGCGACTAACCAGTTTTTGCCCCAGCCAAAGATCTGTGTTATCTATACGGCCCCTATCTATTTGTTCTGCATCAATGAATACACTTTCTTCTGTGGCTCTCTACTTGCAAGCATTCTGGTCTGCAAATCTCCTTTATACTGCCAACGCTCATCTCAAGCACTGGCACATGCTGTTAACCAAACTTTGACCACATTTTCTATACTTTCCATCCTTTATGATGTAGCCCTTTGCTCAAGTATTGCTTATTAAGATAACTCTATCCTCCTCACTAATGGGTCAGTTCTTCCCATAATATGTTTACCAAAAATTTGGGTTTTTTTTTCTTACCAGCACTTATCAGTGTTGGTAATCATATGTTTGTTTTTATTTGTGTGTGTGATTTGTTTGATTAACAATATATCCATCTGCCTGCACTAGATGTTAAACTCTGTAAGGGGTGAAAATGTGACTAATTGGCTCAAAATCGTGCCACCAACACTACTGGAACATTCAGTGCATAGTACATGCTCCATAAAAATATACTGAACTAATAGATGATTTTTTAAGTAAGTATTTATGGTTTCACCATTTATAACGGGAGTTTGGCTTTAAAAAAAAAATCTTAATCAAGTCAATAGTAAGAATCCATCATACATGCTGTGCAGAAAATGAAGTTCTAAATTTTCCTAAAGTCTGAAAATACTTCAAAAATTTAGTCATTAGCCCTTTTATGACTGTTGGAGTATTTCAGGGTTCCCCTTTACCTGCCTCTCAGATTCACTGGGAAGCCACTTTCCCACTGACATGCAAGTGCTGCACAGTAGGACCTTGTCTGGCTGAAACTGAAAAAGATAGACTTGTGGTGCAAATCACTGTTTCCACAGGGAGGTTGTTTGAGATGTGTATATTTTCGGTAGGAAAAAGAGAAATTTTGAAAAATTTTCTTTGGGACATAGAATTTCCTTCTAGATTCTAAGGGGCATGTAGGGTAGAATTAATGGGATAACATATGTCTCTTGGGACTTAGAGGGTAGGATTGTTGGACAGGGCAAAAACAATAACTCATACTACCTATGAAAAAGTCAAGAACACTCAATGATTCAGCATGCTTCTATTAATGCATTCACATGACATTAACAGAAAATTCAACACAGACAATAATTAGGTAACTTCAGTGTAGATTTTCTGAGAGCCTTTATCATGTTATTATTATTTTTTTATTGTAACACTGACTCTCCAAGGAGAAACCAGGAGGAAATAATAAGCAATAACTCTGAAATGTGCTCCTCAATTTTCACTTATTTAAAGACAGAATGACTAAGAATTTAGCTATTGGTAAAATATTTTTCTAGTTAACTGAGTTAGAGAATGCTTTTAACAAAGAGGCTTCTATATCTCAAACTCATTTACAGTTGTCTGTAAAGGACTACAGACAGAAACAGTCATTCACTTACTGGTGTATAAATTTAAGAATTGTGAAGTATGACACAGGGTGACAAACAGCTGGATTTGCAAGAGACAGGAGTAAAAGCTGAACATAGTAAAAAAGGCAGAGGAGTTCAGAAGGTAGAATCTTTTTTTTTTTTTGAAAAAAATGTTTAGTAATTTACAAAAAAGGATAAGACTAAAGCTAAGAAGAATGAAAATCCAAGAGAAAAAAAATTATCCAACCAAACGAATTCTGACCCTAATCAAGTCAGTTTTCACTCTAGCAACTCTATAGGATTTTTGAGGCCATAAACTTTATCCCAAAGATTGGCTGGTAGTTTCAAACTGTCAACATTTTGGTTACTAGTCCATTACTTTAACCCCTGTGCTGCCAGGGTTCCTTGAAAAATTACCTAAATTGTTAAAGTACTTGTACAGAGATGACCAAACATACCCAATTCAGTACTGAGAAAAGGAAATCAGGAGACGCGGATTCCAGTCATAGATGTCATGCACCCTTGGACAAATACATTTCCATTCCTCCTTCTCTGAAATAAGTTTTTTTATTATTTGGTTACTTATATGTTTTCACCTCTTCTAAATAAAAACTAACTAAATAATGAAGAAAGGAAATACATACATACATAAATGCATTTGCCAACGTAGTTTTTGAAATACTGTTACTTTGATCAATGAATCTAATTTGTGATCCTGATCTTGTGCCTCTTCTCATTGTGTTCCTACTGCTGTGAGCTTCAAAATGACGTCCTTGGTGTCTTACTCACAGTTTTATCATTGAGAGTTAGCTTCTCTAGTAAAAGAGAGTCTATTCTGAGGGAATCAATTCTTCAATTTTTTAAAATTTCAAACAAAAGGCAAAAATATGCCTTAGGATAAGAATAAAAAAAAAAGAAAAAGCAACAGTGACATTCATTAAGAACAGCTATCCTTGGTTTGATAAAATGTAATAATCACATGATTATTATTCCTGATTTGCTGTCTGAATGATATTTAAAAATAATTTTAGAAAAGTCATTACAATTATTGTAATAGTCTCCTAATATATATAATAATAAAATTATAATTAGAATATTGTATAAATTGGGTAATATGAAAGCTATAGCAATCTCTACAGCCTTCTTCTCCTCACAATTACGAACAATGTAAGTTCCTAGAACAACTGATCTCTGCTTTGTTCGCTACTTACTCTTAAATTTTAAGAATGGTAGCTGACACATTGTAGGCACTGAATACATTTGTTGAAGATATGTATAATCCATTTACCTTTTTATATAGCATATATATATAGCATATATATAATATATATTACCTTTTTATATAGCCAAAGCCAAGTGCAATTTTTTATTTCTAGGTGCTTAGAAGGCCTAGCATACTTTACACAGGTAGTACACTTTCCAGTGATATATTAGTACTGCACTTGTAAGGAAATTATGTTTGTCTCTGTCATTACATGTCCCACTATCTCCAATTTTGTTGTTAGCTATACATAGATGAGGAGTCCCTGGTTGGTGCAAACTATTGACCTACTAAGATGCTAACTGGAAGTCTGGCCTTTCAAATCCACCAAAGAGATACAACAGAAGAAAGGCCTGGTTTCATGGATTAAATTGTGTTCTCACAAAAATCTGTAGCAATTTGACTAAGCCATAATTTCTGGTACTGGGTGATGTTTCTCCATGTTGGAATTCCTGCCTCTATGATGTCCATTAGCGTGACTGGGTGTTGTGTTGGTGGGGCAGAGCTTAATGTGTGAAACTGTTTTGTGCATTGAAGCTTTCTCTTGAGATATAAAAAGAAAGGGAGGCAAGCTGAGATTTGGGGACCCCATATTACCAAGAAACAGTGCTGGTACCTGAGTGCATCCTTTGCAAAAACTGGGGACCCTGAGCCTCAGAAGCTTCCAGGCAAGGGGAAGATTGATGAAAAGAACCTTCATCAAGTGTCAGCAGAGAAAGCCTTTCCCTAGAGCTGACACTCTGAATTTGGACTTCCAACCTACCAACCTGACAAAACAAAAATTCTCTTTTTAAAAAAGCTATCCGTTTGTGGCATTTCTGCTAGAGCAGCACTAGCTTACTAAAATACCTAGTCTACTTCTCAAAAGAACTAGCCAGTGAAAATCTTATGAATAGCAGTAGAACACTGTCAGAATGCTGGAAAATGAAGTTCCCAGGTGGGAAGGAACTCAGAAGACATCTGGGAAAGGGCTGCCTCCTCAAAGTAGGGCTGACCTAAATGCTATAGATGGAGGTAAGCTTATTGGACCTTCATCTGGTGGTGTGGCATGACTCAAAATGAGAAGACACAGCTGCTAGCATCCATTAGTAATCAGAACATGGAATGTACTAAGTAAGAATCTAGGATAATTGAAAATCATCAAAAACAAAAAGAAACACATAAACATTAATATCCTAGGCATTAGAGAATTGAAATGGACTAGTACTGGTCCTTTTGAATCAGTCATATGGGCTACTATGCTGGGAACGAAAATTTGAAGAGGAACGACATAGCACTTGTTGAAAGAATGTTTAAAGATCTATTCTGGAGTACAGTGTTGTCAGTGATAAGGTAATATCCATATACCTACAAGGAAGGCCAGTTAATATGACTATTATTCAAATTTACACACCAACAAGGCCAAAGATGAAGAAATTGAATATTTTTACCAGCTTCCGCAGTCCTGAATTGACTGAAGATGCAATCAGAATGCATCGATAATTATTGGTCATTAGAATGCAAAAGTTGGAAACCTAAAAAGAAGGATTGGTAGTTGGAAAATATGGCCTTGGTAATAGGAATGATTCCAGAGATTGCATGACGCAACTTCGCAAGACCAATGTCTTTTTCATTGCAAATACCTTTTTCACCAACACAAACAGTGAACATACCATGGATCTTGCCAAGAATCAAATCAGCTACATCTATGGAAAAGGATTATGCAAAATTGAAGATTGTCACACTCAGAACAAGACCAGGTGTTGATTGCAGGACAGACCATCTATTGTTCATAATGTTAGAGACAGATAAAACCAGCTGAACAGAAAACAGTGGGACTAAAAGACTTATTTCTCAGGTTTAGACCCATCAGGAGCCCTGGAAGGAACCAGAAAAGTCACAAAGGTTTCTCCCCTACCAAGGACATAGGCAGACAAGGCCCTGATGTCTCCTCAAGTAACCTTTTGAGGTTAATCAGACATTACAATAAACGTACATTGCAGTCAGGCCATGAATGTCAGGAATCTCCCACATCCTACCCAAGGACATCACTTACCCTGCCTAGGGACAGGTCTGGAATGTTAAAAACCTAAAAAAAAAAAAAAAAAAAAAAAAACTCAGCTAAAATTCTGTCAGGGTCGTAGAGGAAGACCCATTTCTCTCTCTGAAACATAGTATTGATTCCTGCTGTACTGCTCTGTTCAATAAAATCTTCCTGCAAGGACAAGCTGACTAGACAAGTGATTCTAAGGTGAAATTTGAGTAGGTTCTTCACTCCCAGAGAACTAATAGCAGGAATATAACATTATTCAGTCCAAATTAAACCTGAAGAAAGTTAGAACAAGTCCATGAGATTGAAACTAGAATCTTGAGTATATCCCATCTGAATTTAGAGACCACCTCAAAAATAGATTTGATGCACTGAACACTTATGACCCAAAACCAGATGAGTCGTGGAGTGACAGCAAGGACACCATCCATGAGGAAAGCAAGAGGTCATTAAAAAGAGAGGAAAGAAAGAAAAGGACAAATTGTGTGTCAGAAGAGACTCTCCAAGTTGCCTTTGAATGTCGAATAGCTAAAGCAAAAGGAAGAAATGAAGAACTGAACAGAAAATTTCAAAAGGCAGCTTGAGAAAAGTTAAGTATTACAATGATATGTGCAAACAGCTTGAGATAGACAGCAGAAGGGAAGAACACGCTCTGCGTTTCTGAAGCTAAAAGAGGTGAAGAAAAAAAATTTCAAGCTAGAGTTGCAATAGTGAAGGATTCTAAAGGGAAAATATTAAATGACTTAGAAAGCATCAAAAAAAAGACAGAAGGAAGACACAGAGTCAATATACCAAAAAGAACTGATCAACATGCAATTATTTCTACAGATATCATACAATCAGGAACCAATGGTTCCTGATGAAAAACAAGGCATCATGAATTTGTAGAATATCATTTGAGATGTTTCAAAAAATGGATGCAGCACTGGAAGTTTCCACTCACATGTGCCAAGAAATTTGGGAGGCAGTTACCTGGCCAACTAACTGGAAGAGACCGATATTATGCCTAACCCCAAGAAAAGTGATCCACATCAATGAGAAAACTACTGAACAATATCAATAATATCTCATACAAGTAAAATTTTGCTAAAGATCATTTAAAAGTCACTGCAGCAGTACATTGACAGGAAACTGCCGGAAACACACTGGATTGAGGAAGAGGATGTGGAACTAGGCATATTGCTGCAGATGTGAGGTGGATCTTGGCCGAAAAAGAAAGATGTTTCCTTAAGTTTTATTGACCATGCAAAGGCATTTGACTAAGTGGATCATAGCAAATTGTGGATAACATTGTGAAGAATGGAAATTCCAGAACATTTAATTGTGCTCATGAGGAATCTGTACATGGATTCAAGACACAGTCATTCAAACAGAATATTAGCATGGTTTAAGGTCAGGAAAGGAGTGCATCACGGTTGTATACTTTCACCATACCTTTTCAATCTGTACACTGAGCAAATAATCCAAGAAGCTGGACTATACAATGATGAAAGAGACATCAGGATTGGAGAAAGACTCATACACGACCGTGTTATACAGATGATACAATCCTGCTTGCTGGAGGTAAAGAAGATTCAAAACACTTACTGATGAAGATTAGAGATTACAGCCTTAAGTATAGATTACATCTCAACATCAAGGAAAACAAAATCCTCACAACTGGACCAGTAAGCAACACCAAGATAAATGGGGAAAAGATTGAGGTTGACGAAAATTCCATTTCACTTGATTCTACAATCAATACTCGTGGAAACAGCAGTCAAGAAATCAAAAGATGCATTCCATTGGGAAAATCTGTTGCAAGCGACCTCTTTTCCTTTTCTTTCTCTCTTTTCTTTTTAAAGACCTTTCTTCTGCTTGGATGATGTCCTTGATGTCATTCCACAGCTCATCTGGTTTTTGGTCCTAAGTGTTCAGCTCATCGAATCTATTTTTGAGGTGGTCTCTAAACTCAGATGGGATATACTCAAGGTTCTAGTTTGGATCTCATGGACTTGTTCTAATTTTCTCCAGTTTTAATTTGAACTGAATAATGTTATACTCCTGATATTAGTTCTTCTCAGGGAATCTATTCAAGTTTTGAAAAGTTAAGATGTCACCTTGAAGACTAAGGTGTGAATTACCGAAACTATGGTATTTTCAATTGCATCATATACACGTGAAAACTGGACCATGAATACGAAAGATAAGACTAATTGATGCCTTTGAATTGTAGTGTTGGAGAAGAATATTGAGTATACCATGGACTGCCAAAAGAACAATCAGACCAGTCCTGGAAGAAGTATGACCAGAGGCTACTTGGAAGCAAGGATGGTGAGACTGTCTTAAATACTTTGGACATGTTGCCAGGAGGGATCAGTCCCTGCAGGAGGACATAATGCTTATAAGTAGAGGGCGAGTGAAAAAGAGAAAGACCCTCAAAAAGAAGGATTTACTTAGTAGTTACAAAAAACGGGTTTACGCATAAAACCAATTGTGCGCATTGTTCAGGACTATGTAAACAGACTGATACATAGGGTCATGATGATTGAGAACCAACTCATGGCAACAACAACAACAGTACAAGTTTTCGTATTTTCTGTGCACTTATATAGGTACATTTCCCTCTTGTTTTAATCCTTATCTCTTGCTCTGATAAACTGGTTAAGAGATCTTGTACAGTGTTAAACAAAAGTGTTGGTAGTGGAAATCACCGTGTCATTCTTTATTATGAGGAGGATGTTTTCACTGTTTGATACTTATGTGATGTTTCTTTCTTTTTTTTTATTTAATATGAGTGAAAATGTACATTCCCGTATAAATTTACATGCCCACCTATATGCAGCTTCCACTGCTCTCCCTGCCCGGTGACAGCACACTATTCCTCTCGGCTCCATACATGTCTGTTGAGTGAAAGTGTGATGTTTCTTGAATGGATTTATTTTCCTTGTAGATACTTTCCATCTTTAAGTTTGTAAAGATCCTCAAGGCAACATCTTTGCTTTTGAAACACTTTAAAAAGATCTTTTTCAGCAGAATTGCCCAAAGCAATACAGTGCTTGATTTCTTGACTGCTGTTTCCATGAACATTGACTGTGGATCCAAGTAAAATGAACCTCTTGGCAAACTTAATATTTTGTCTATTTATCATCGTGTTGCTTATTAGTTCAGTTGTGAAAAGTTTTGGTTTATGTTGAGGTGCACACCATACTGAAAGCTCCAGTCTTTGATCTTCATCAGTAACTGCTTCAAATCCTCTTCACTTTCAGCAAGCAAGGTTGCATTATCTGCATATGGCAGGATGTTAATAAGCCTTCCAATCTTGATGCCTCATTCTTCTTTCTACAGTTCAGCTTCTAGAATTATTTGCTCATAAGTATGGTGAAATTATATAACCTCGACACACAACTTTTCTGACTTTAAACTGTGAAGTATCCCCTTGTTCTGTTTGCACTACTACTTCCTGTTAGTCTACGTAGATATGAGCACCTCTGGGTACAGTTAAATACTCTAGAATTCCCATTCTTTACAAATTTATCCATAATTTGTTATGATACACACAGTTGCATACTTTTTATAGTCAATACAACGTAAGTATGGTGTTTTCTACTTTCAGCCAAGATCCCTATTACATCAGCAATGATACCCGTCTCATTATCTCTATTCTGAGTTCAACTTGAATTTCTGGAGGTTCACTGTAAAGGTATAGTTGCCACAATTTTAAATTTATTTTTTTATCCAAAGTTTGCTTAAATGTGATATTTAAAATATTGTTAAATCTCCTCTTTTTGGAATGGTCACAAATAAGAATCTCTTTTAGTCAGCTGGCCAAATAAATTTATTCCAAATTTCTTAGCACAAACAAATAATGTTTTCAGGTTTGCAACCATTTTCTGAAGCAACTCAATCAGAATTTTGTCAACGTCTGGTGTCTTATTTTTCACTGAGGCCTCAGAGCAACTTGAACTTCTTTCTTCAATATCATCAGTTCTTGACCATTTGGTACATCTTGAAGTCTCTGACCATCAATAAATATTTTTGGTACACAGACTGTGTATTTCTTCCATCTTCTTTTGATACTTCATTTGTATTTCAATTATTTGAACGTTTCTAAGCCTGAGCTTTTCTTGATTTGAATTTCTTTTTATTAAAAATAAAATTTCCCTTAATAGTTATGAGACATTTCAAACCTTTTTATTTTTTTTGAATTTGAATTTTATAAATTTGGTTAGGTGAGGGATTTGGACATTTCATCTACATTTTTAAGATCTTTGGCATGGTTTTGTTTGATATACTATTAATATTGTGTTTGAAATGTATATAAAATCATCTCCTTTTGTTCATGTTGTTTATAATCTATAATTAGTATATTCAGACTTTTTTCTTAGAATAGACTTTTGCATAGTGTGTACGCACAAAAAACAACTATATTTATGTAGTGAAAGAATCAGTTGTTAGTTTTCTTGAATTTCTTAAGTTTTGGTGTATTTGTATTATTTACTATCTTGTAAAAAATATTTCATCCTTCTAGAATAGTTTAGTTTAATTTTCTATTCATTGTCTAGAGATAGAATCTGCATTCATGTACATTTCAGACTTTTTTTAAATTGGGCTCTAGATGGAATGTTACAGAGCAGATTAGTTTCTTGTTAGGGTTAATACACTTAATACACATACTGTTTTGGATATCTACCCCATAATATGTCAACACTATCCTCTTCTTGAGCTGGGTTGGCTTCTGAATTACTGGTGAGGTAAGATTCAGTATGTGGGGGAGGGGAAGAACCAGTGAGACTGTGTCCAAGTGGCTCTCTAGCTAAGCAGTGTGACTAAGTCTGTCAAGAAGGGGCATGGATTTCTCACAGGGCCAGGTGAGCAAGAGAAAGGAAACAAAAGAAAGAAAAGGGAGAGAGGAAATCACAAACCAAACAAAAAGCAAAAAAATCAATGACAAAAGCAACAAGAAACAAAATAAATAAATACGGTAATCCAAGAGCTGGTCTTTAGGGTGGGGTGGAAATGGATTGGCAGCAAGATGATGTCTCTCTGGCAGCACAGCATAACACAGATCATCAGGAAAGAACAGAGGCAACACAGAACCTAGATAGGAAGGAAAAGTTAACGAAAAATAAAAACACGTGCCACTGAAGGAGCTGACCTATTGGGGTGACATAGACCTAGGAAGACGATGTGCCTGGGTCTCTCTAGCCAAGTAGTACAGCGTAGCCCGCTGAGAAGTTGGGTGGCATATAGAGCCAGGTGGATGAGGGAAAAGAAGGGAAAGAAGGAAGAGAGAAAAAGGAAACAACAGAAAAGAAAAAAAAAAAAAAATTTGAAGGCAGCCATAAGATGACCCTGAAGGAGCCTGCCCAGTAGGGGAGTTGCAGATCTGGAGACTTAAGCCATGTGGCACAGCCCATTAGAAATGGGTGGGGACAGCATACAGTGCTGGATGGGCAGGTGAAAAGGAAGGAAGGAAGGGAGAAACTGAGAGAAGAAACTGAAAAGAAATCAGATGCGGTTGAGCCTATGAGGGCGTGGGGCATTCCCGAGGAGGCCTCGTCCTGGCTCCTCGCTAGCTGCGCCGGGTGCCACAGTCTGTCAAAAAGGGGTGGGAACTGTACACCGGGCTAAACGGATGGGAGAAGGGAAAGGAAAGAACGAGAGAGAGAAGAAACGGAGAAGGCCAAAACGGCTCTGAGGGAGCCTTCCAGTGGTGGAACGGACCCAGAGAAGCTGTGCGCTGCCGGCGGAGCGACGTGGCGCAGTGCGTTCGGAAGCGGGGATGGTACATGGGGCTATGTGGGCTGGAGAAAGGACAGGAAGAGGGGAAGAGAGGAGAGAGAGAAAAACACAACACAGCGACAATAAAAAATAGAATTGAAGGAGCTGTGTGATGGGGGTCAATTGAATTCCTTCAGCAATGAGCTGGTATCTTCCGGCCAAGGAACTGCAGCCTGCTGGAAAGTGGCAGAAGTCACATGGAGGGAAGAAGTGTTACGGGTGGGAAAGAAGGCATCCTCGGTTAGTGGATGCTCTTTCTTTTTGGGGGATCCCCGTGAAGTTGCCTTCCCGCTCTCTGCCATGTTAGGTTGCTGGGGACCAAGACGGTGAATCCACGCTGTGTTAGTTCGCGGGCAACCTCTGCTAAGCAGCGCTCCGTGTTCTCTGTTCTCTATGAGTTTCTTATTCCAGTTAGCGCTTGATCAAGTGCTTTATGCTTTTATTTGATATTTAGGGTTCCAGGATGGACATTTGTATCTGATTTACATAGTTTTAGGTCTTTGCTGTAGCAGGATGGTGTGGTGTTTGTGTGTATAAGACCATGTGGATTCTGCTTGCAGTTTTTTTTTGCCTTTTTCTATGTATATATTTTAGATTATAACTTTCTTTCTTAAAACAGCATTCACTACATCCCACAAGTTTTATATATTTAATCCTCATTACCATTCAGTTCGAAATATTTGTAATCTTCATTTAGAACTTTTTTTTTCTTTTTGACTCAAAGGTTTTTAAAAAATGAATGACTTAATGTCAAGGTTTTGAAGAATACTGAATTCTAATCTTTAAAATTAATATTTAGGTTAGCTCCATATTGGCTTGGCCATATGTGTATATAGAGATGTAAGGTTTCAATAATCTGAAATATATTGAGAGTTAACATTAATGCTCATAATGGTATTAATTTTGACAAAACGTGCATCTGAAAGACTATCAAAACTACAGATGTTGCGTTCAGTTTTCTGAGTAGGTCTTTTAAGTTAAGTTTATTAATTGATTTTCCAAATCTGCAGTGTTTCTACAGGATTTTGTTTTGCTGTACCTGCAAATGAAAGAACTCTTTAAAAAAAAAAAAAAAAAAAGCAGCCTCCATAATTACTAATCTGTGCATTACTTGTTTTTTGGCTTTCAGTTTCTGCTACTTATATTTTGAGGCTCTCTTCTAAGTTGGTAATATTGAGATTATTATGTCGTTCTTTAGAAATGGTCCTTTTTCATTATGAAATATCCTTTTGTAACTTTATCTTTCTTACATTAAATATATTGTTGCAATAATTTTTGACTTGATGTTTGATTATATCTATTCTGGCTTTGGTTTCAAACTTTCTGAATCTTAAAGTTTAAGGATTTTATTTTTTTATGTGTGGCATACGCTAAATTTACATTGCTGCCTAGCAAATTACCATCAATTTAGAGACTTAAAACAACACATATTTATCATTTCACAGTCTCTGTGGTTCAGGAGTCTGGACATTATGCAGCTAGTTTTTCTGCTTAGAGTCTCCGAACGCCATTATAAAAAATTAGGCTGTGTTGTGTTCTGAACTGGAGGCTCCAGTGAGGAAAGAATCCACATTCAAATTTATTCTTGTTGAAAAATTGCAGCCGTGGGCCTGTGGGTTCTTCTTATACGTTGGCTGGAGTTCATCTCAGCTCTTTAAGTCATGTACAGTCCTGAGAGACTGAACACAGCTCTTGGCCCATGGTCTTGCCCAACACTGCTGCTTATTTTATCAGACCAACAGGTGGAATCTCTAGAGCAAGTCCGCTAGGACAATGCTATTTACATAACATAACCGAGAGAGTGATATCTCTTCACTTTTGCCATAATGTATGCATTGGAAGTAAGTCACAGGCCCTGTCCACGTTCCAAGGGAGGAAATTACACAAATGAATAAGCACGTAGAGGTATGAATCATATGTAATTATGTCTGTTATGTAACATATGACTTGTTTTGTTTTAAAATGTAGATTGGTAATCCCAAATTTACAGTTATATTATTTAGTCCATCCATATTTAAAGTCCATCTATATTTAAGGATCTTCATATATCTAAAAAGCAATTTTCTTTCTTTCTTTAAATCTTTTTTCTAAAACGAATTTTTTCCCTATTTTATGATTATTTTTCTATTTCAGATGTTTGAATTTTCGAAAATGTATCTTGTAAATTATATATATATATATATATATATATATTTAATCTCTCCCTAAATAGCAACTCCAGTGACTACAACCATCATCCTTGGTTTATAAGGGTCCACTATGAATTAGTGTTTTTCTACTTTCTAGACAAAGTGGCAAACTTACAAAACTTTAAATCTGTATTTTCCCAGTTTCGTGGTATTATTTTCATATATTTTAAGTTTGCGGATATTTTATATTTCACCTAACAGTACTATTATTATATACTGTCAACATTCCCCTGAATTTGCACACATATTTACTTTTCTATTCCTATTTTACAATGTTTTCATTTGTGATTATTTCCTTCTGTATAAGAAGACTCTTCCTTTAGAGTTTGTTTACTAGAAATAAATTCTGAAAAACACCTTTGGAAACTGTAAACCATACATATGTATAAAAAGCCATATAAATCTGAACTTCATTTTTAACACATTTTATTCTGTATAGTTTATGTTATACATATGAGGGGTTCAGTATTTCTTAAAATGATTATGGACATAATTCTGTTTCTGTTTTTTCCTACTGCAACAAAAAAAAATAAGAAATTTCATTTCACTTTGGCTGATCTCTTGAGGACTATTTTCATTTTAATAAACACCATAAAATTATAGCCATGAACAAGCATCATAAAATTATACCAAATAAGAAATGCTAAAGGAAATGAGATGGACCCTAGAGGCTATGACTTTTATTTAAAATAATTTGAAAAGGCATCATTTATACAAAGAACCTATCACAGAAAGCATGGTGGAAAGCAAAACAGTAGAATCAATCATTTTAAAGAAAGATATACACTTTACATCATAAAATAGAGGAACAGTTGGGATCAGTGAAATAGGGTAAAGAATCATTCTAACAAACAGCATGTTATAGTGATAATTAAAATTGTACATCACACTTAATTTTGTGTTAGCTCTTTTGCTGAAACTTGGGTTTATATTGATATGTAATCATAAAATATAAGTGATTTCAATGCTACATTTTAAAATTTTACACCTATGACCCTGCCCTAATAGTCATAAACTTTCCCATTAAATTTTATCATGAGAGCAAATTTAGATTGAGCAGGTTGTTGTTAATCATACACTAGAATTTAGTAGGGTAAGCACCTTACACCTAGTTTTCTGTTATGACTCTAAAAATAATAATAGTAAAAATAAACTAACATTGATAGCTTTATATATGTATAGCACCTGTGGCTTTAGTTAATCAAATTTGATATTCCTAATTTTCAATTTAACAGGTAAGAAACTACTGTAGAAACACTGGAAGTAAGTTTCTCAAAATTTCATAGGTTATAAATTTTGGAGCTGGAATTCAGATCCAGGCAATCTAATTTTAGATTCCCTGAATGCTAACTGCTATTCTAAACTACTGTGCAAGTGTGTGCAAATATAATCTCAAGTATCTGACTGGTAATATCTGGAGGGTACAATTAAAATGGGTGAAACTAATTTGATCAGAAATGTCTCCAATTGTTAATAAAGCGGTGGACCTTGTGCCACATTTTGTGATCATGCAGATTGTTTTTGTTAGGTATCATCAACTTGATTCTCATCCACAGAAATCCCATGTGACACAGCAGAACTGCCCCATAGTGTTTGCTTGGCTGTAATCTTTATGCAAGTAGATCACCAGGAATTTCTCCTGTGAATCCACTGGGTGGATTTGAACTATTCATCATTTGGTTAGCAGCTGTGTGTTTAACTGTTGCGCCACTGAGACTTCTTAATAAAACAATGTCATGTACATTAAAATCTAAATAAGTATAAAATAATGTCAGGTTGAAGTAACTTTAAGGGAATTAGATAAACTAATAAAAAGTTCATTTATTGCTTCTTTTGAATGATTACAAGGGGTTTTGCAGGTGAACAAGAATGAGATGACTAAGAACTGAGGACAGTAATGGTACAGCAGCCTGAAAGTCAGTGGTATATTTGGGAAACAGCAAAAGAGTATATAGGACTACAACGTAACGAGACTGAGCCAGGTTGGGATAAGAGTGGATGAGAATGAAAATCTAGGAGTTTGTAAGCGGCACTCTGAAGTATGCCACGCTTAAAGTACATTTTAAGAATTACTAAAAAAAAAAAAGTAACAATAATGGAAATAACTTGTAAATTCTGTTTAACATCAATGAAAATTCTCTCACAGTGGGATATGGGCAACATATTTGACTTTAGGATCCCTGATTACTGTTACACACTAACTATGGTATTGAAGGTCACACTTAATACCCTAGATACCTTATTTTAGATATCTTAATAATAGAAGCCACAGAGGTCACCTATAGGGGCTGTGGGAGTTCTCACTCAATCTAAGGAGGATTTCTAGGCCTGGCCACTGCTTCAGGGAAGCATGGAAACCACATACATAGAGTACTGGCAATAGATACCATTGAAATTTACTTAAAAATGACGTTATGTATTAACAGTATTCTCAGGCACACGAGCATTAATGATGATTTTTCTAATGTTAAGTTTGCATTTTAAAATAACTCTAATTTAGGACTACATGCAGGACGCTTACTTATCTTCACAGCTTAGAGTCTCTAAAGCACTTAACGTGGATCCACACGAGGAAGCCTGAGGCAGGGGTCAGTAATAACCCTTTCTGGATTCACAGAGAAACCATTCCCTTGGGCTCTCCAACCTTAACTTTCTTCCCATAACTCTCCCTTGACCTCATTGTGGCTATATGTTTGCCTGGAGTTCTCAGGTGGGTGCCAGACAAGGCCACCCCTTAAAGAAAAGGACAAGGCGTAATGATACAGGGCTGCATTCTAGCTGCTGTTGCAAGCCATCACGGAATACTAAGAGCGGCTACGCTCACCTTAAGGTCCCAGGTCACCGTGCTACACTCTCAAGGGTGTTTGCTAAAACTCATTAGAAGTGGATAAATCAGGTACTAAAAGTGAACTAGGCTAAGATGAGTGCATCTAAGTAAAACCAGAAAATTCAGATGTTTTAAACCGGAGAAGTCTGTGGCCAGACCTAAGAAATGAAGCCATAGTCAAATCCTGTGTAACTGCAAAATGTTCTACGGCGATGTGATTCCTTCTGACCCCATAAAATTGTAGCTGCATTTTATTATGACCAAATATACTTTACTTATATGTTGTCTAATAAAGTTGATGGCAATCAAGCTTTTAGAAATCATATGCTTGCTTAACAGTCTATAGATCTTACTAATTTATTAGATGTAGGAGAAATAGAAAATTTTAACTAAAAGAGTATCATAGACTTATACTGGAAAAAATAGAGCTGTGTAATGCTATTATATTGAACACAAGATCAAAATGTTATTAATAAAGAAAATTATTTCTTTAGTATATGAATTCATCATTCTGAATAACTTTCTATTTTGGGTCAATATTTTACTGAACATGCTTATGTGACTGTCCTACTGAGAAAATATATGATTTTTTATCATTTGGATAACTCCTTCACTCATTTATCATTTTCATTTCCTTAGTAGATTGATTTCCAATTCTTCAAATCATTATAATTTTAGAAATCCAAACTACTCTTCATCACACACACTGATTACTTGAATTTAGCTGGAGCTTCAAAAGCAGAAAAGATACATCATCTATATGAATCAAGCCTCTGTGGAAGACTTAATCTACTCACCTTCACCTTCATTTTGTTTGCTGCATGCAAAGCTGACTAATAGTCATTGCTGAGGTTTATTATGACAAGACACAACAAACTAATTAGCAGAAAACATGAGGACAATGAAAGTATTTGGTTTTCAATTGTCTCCCTTCTACCTGTGGTACCAAGAGATCGGTTTGCCTTCATTGAGTGTAAAACAGAGGCTCCCTGCAAAGGGACTCCGAGAAGGCCAGTTTGTCTACAGTGATAGAGAATCTATTCTTTGTCTTTAGATGTCTTCCTGTCTGTAGATTTTCTAATCATAATCAACAGGGAAAGACCTAGGGGATACCTGAAGGTCCCGGCTTGAGTTTGCATGGAAGAGATTCGGCAGGTATTTTTGAGTTCCAAATATATGCAAAGTATTGTAGCAGATGCAGCAGGAGCTAACACCTCTGAGAGACACGTTCTCGCCCCTATGGAGCTAAAGTGAAATGAGACGGCAAAGCAGGTGCTGAATAATTCCGATTAGCCCATTCAGTGTTTCAACAGTAGTTGTTGACTACCTGTTAAGAGCACCCCCAAAGGCATCCTTAATTTCTTTTCCTCTCCCTGATTTATAATAACCAATGACAGCATGTTCAGGTGATCCGGAAGTCTTTCCTAAATCCTCTGCATATCAAGGGCAGGTGGAATTTAAGGTCACACACACACACACACAGGTTGCAGCAGACAGTGTCAGAGTTCTCCAATCTCTTCTCATATTCCTTTATTGTTTTTGTCAGTCTGGTGTGCTTTCCTGGCCACCAGGTAGCACCTGCATCTATATTTCCCATAGAGTACTATAAGAAGAGTCCCTTCCTGGTGCAAGCAGTCAAATGCTTGTCTACTATTCAAAAATTTGGTGATTCAAATGCACCCAGAGATACCTCAGCAGATGGACTCAGTAAGCTGTTTCTAAAAGTCCCAGCCTGGAAAATTCTGTGGAACAGTTCTATGCTATGCATACAGGGTCGCCATGAGTCAGACTCAACAATAACAGCTATAATGATGCTATAAATATACACAACGATATCTTTCAAATTGAAGACTTATGAGTCAGCATCAGGTATTGTAGATTAGGTAGGTTTAACATTCGTGCTGTGGAAACTATAAGAGGGGAAGGGTACTGAAAGAAACAAATCTTTAGAGACAGCAGGTAACTAGAGGTACTGAGAACTAGGTAAAGTGATTTTTGAAGAAGGGAGAGCCTTTCCTACACGAGTCACTTTTGCAGGCCATTTCCTTCCTTGTTAACAACTGCCTGATTTTTGAGCGTGGGTGGGTGATCAGGCTTGGCCCAAACAAAGAAACTGTCAGGTGAGGGTGTGGAAAGACACCAATGGAGTTTGGGCAGATTTGGAGAGTTCCTGACACAGACAAGAAACACACATGTGGTTTGAAGAGATGGAAAAATCTGGGACTGGGTGAGGGCTGGGCCAGCAATTTAGAAGGAAAAGTCCTGCAGTTTCCCTGCTTAGGAGACAGCATTCCACTGCAGGCAGGAGTCCCCTAGGAAGCATGTCAATAGCATTCTTATTAAGGCATTTGCAGGGTTTTGAAATCAGGATTTGGAGGGTGAACAGTTAAGCTCAAAAGCACCAAAGGGCATAATTTCCAGGGCTGAAGTAACAGAGGCTGATTTAAATAAGACATCAAAGTCAATACTAATGTATTCCTATTTAACTGCTATAGAATAAATATCGGAAATTGCAGACAACAGAAAGAGAAATAGGCTACATGCCACCCAAACTTAGATTCAAAAAGCAAAAGAAATACTTTTATGTTTGCCTTATATCCTGAAAGTGTCCCATGAAAATAATTTAATGATCCCATATTGAATCCAGAAAATATATTAATTCAGAATAAGAATATTTTTCCTATAATTTTGCTGTATCTGTTATGATTCTCACTGTAAAATGATTGTAGTAAAAATTATTATGTCCAATTTTTTTGTGCAAGTTTTGGACAAATTAAAACATTATTCTGTAATCTCCCATTCGTTAAGGTCAAAGGGAAGGTACAGAAAAAGGACAGATAAATGTGTCAGGTCCTGATTAAAGTATTTTCTGTGCATTTGTGTCATTCGATCCTCAGAGCAACCTGTTAACTGTGAGTACTGCTTTTTAGCTATTAATGATCTATAAAACCATTCACAAAGCTGTTTTGTAATCTCAATAAAAATAATAACCACTAGCACTTACTGAGCCCTCATTATGTTCCAGGCAGTCTGCCTAGCATTTTACTTACATTATGCTATTTAAGACTCAAAAAACCTTCCATTCTCATAAAAAATGAGAAAACAGATTCATAGAGTATAAGTAACTCTTGCTAATAGAAAACTAGTGTTCATAACTAAGCTTATTTGACTCCATAGTCCATTATATGGCTTCGTATGTCACTGCCTACTACTAACTTGGAAACCCTAGTGGCATAGTGGTTAGGTATTATCACTGCTAACCGAAAGGCCAGCAGTTCGAATCCACCCAGTGCTCCTTGGAAACTCTATGGGGCAGTCCTACTCTGTCCTATGGGGTCTCTGTGAGTCAGAATTGACTTGATGAGATTTTTGTTGTTGTTGTTCCGGTTACTACTAACTTTGCCAAAGCCAGCTTTAGCCATGGGTAGATAGTGGACATGGGGAGTTGGTGATGACCATGCTTCAAGCATGCCAGAGACAGTTATTTGTCTTTTGGCAATATCTGTTTATTTTATGATGACTTGACACTGCTTTGAGGTCTTGTGCTAATTTGATCCACTCAACAAGTGATTAAGTTCCTTCATTAGGTTGTTAGGGTCCTGGATCCCTGTGCATCCTAATTTCTCCAGGTCCAGGCATCCAACAGCTAGAGACAGCCCCCATGCCCTGACTTGGCAGAATTATTCAAATGCCCTATCCACAGAGGTCTGGGAACCTAGCTAACACTACTTTTCTGCCATGCTACAATTCCAATTTGTTATCTTGTACATGAGTGAAATCCCCTGTGTAGTCCTGCATCATAGTATACAGCGTCTGCTTGTCTCTGGGAACTGTAAGGGTAATAAACCTGTTTTTCATGATCTCCTTGACTTCTATTCCCCATATCACACCTCATTTACCATCCCATAAATTTTTGAGAGTACTATTAAGTTGAGTATGTTAGGTCTCTTTATGTGTGTTTGTGTGTATGTATGTGTGTAGAAGAGAGTTTTGCTTTGGAACTTCAGAAATTAACTCACTCCTTTGTCTGGGTACTAATGGTTGAACATAGAGGACTGGGAAAGGAAAATCCCAACTGGCATAAATTACCCCAGGGAATGTTTTGGCATTCTTTAGATAATTTTATTACAGACTGAGCATATCAAGACTTCTCTTTTTCTACACATATTAAGTTAGAACACTAAATATATTTTGCCATTCTTAAATTTTGTGAAAGAATTCTCAGTTGGAGAAATATGCATGCACACACACTTACGGATTAAATTGCTTACCCTCAAATTAAATGTTGGCACAGTAACCCCTATACCTGTGAATGTGGCCCTTGCTTAAAAATACAGGTAGTCTACAATTTATAATGTATTCAAGTCATGGAAAATTACACTCAAGACCACCACTGTATCTGAAACACTGCATTTTCCTGGGAAGAAGTTGTGGGAGAATGCATGTAGGATGTTTTAGTCATCTGATACTGCTCTAACAGAAAATGCCATGAGTGAATGGCTTTAACAAGGGAAAGTTTATTCTTACACAGTCCAGTAGGCTACAAGTCTTAATTCACAATATCTGCACCAGGGGAAAGGCTTCTCCTCTTTGTTGGCTCTGGAGGAAGGTCCTTGTGTTTCATCAGTCTTTGGTCAGGGAGCATCTTGGAACAGGCAGCTCAGGTGTGAAGGGCATGCAGGAAATTCAGTTCTGAAGGATGCGCTCTACTGCTAGTGCTGTTTTCTCAAGCATATAAGGTTCCCAACTGTCTGCCTGCTTCCCTTTCTTTTCATGTCTTGTAGAAAGAAAGGATAAAGGGTGGTACAAGCCACACTTCAGGGAAACTCCCTTTATATTGGAGCTGGGTAGTGACTTTAGGAAGGGTGTTACAGTCCCACCCTAACCCTCTCTAACATAATATACTCTATTAACCACAGGCAGAGATTGGGATTTACAGCATCATAAAATCACAGAATGGAAGGCAGTCACATTACATCGGTAATCATATCCCACCCAAATTTCGATATGTATTGACGCAATTCAATCTGTGACATAGGGGATGTGGAAAAAATTGCTGAATTACGTGAATGCACTGCAAGCATTTTACCAGGATGATAAGATGGAAAAGACTGATAGAAAAAAAATGTCCATGTGACAAGAGCTCTGTATTTAGAATTTGACATTGCCAACGTGGAACAACTCACAGATTACAAAGAACGAGAACTGACAGCTTTGTTTCTCCGTCTACAATGTACTTCGAGGGTAACAGAAATGCTGAAGAAGAAAGAAATAATGAGGGAAAGGAAGGAGAGAAGCTGTGAAAAATAATTAAGTTAAAGGATTATTTGAATTTTTTCTCTAAACTAAGTCAGAGTCTTCAATTGCCTGAAACATGAACCCAAACACTGATGGCTTTGCTAAATGGCAGTAGGCAAATCTGGGAATCAGTGAGATGTTCCCATGAAATATGGACTAAAAAATAGTCACAATAAAAGGATCAGATAAAAAACAAAAACTGTCACTAATCTCCTAATAGAAACACTATCCCTATTCCCAAGGATAATCTATGTAATACAAACCTTTCTACACATGAAGTTATTATAATTGTCAAAATGTCAAGATTGTCTAACTCATCTTCATTAAGTGGTGCAAATTTTTGTGATTTGTGTATTTATGTATGTCTACGTGTATTTAAATATGTCTGTAAAATTTATAGGTAGTGTTTCCAACTCCCAAAGGCAAAAAGGATCAGATTTATGATAACACAAGGAAATGAAACTTGAAAGAGAAAGACACACAAACCCATCACAATCTACTTACAACGGAGTCATCAGAAGAGAACCCTGCTATAGGTTGGGGAACACCTGTAGAAAGTACTTTTGTTACATTAATGAGATCATACCAGAGTAGGGTCAACTCTGAATCCAATCCCTTCTGAGTAGTATTTTATAAAAAGTGCCTAATGGACACAGAGTCTCACATACAGGGGAGCTGTCATTTGAGGACCCATCTACAAGCCCCAAATGCCAGAACTGCCATCAAGAGAAGATAAGTAATAATCTTCACTGAGAGAGAACAGAGCACAGTCCTGCTGATACCCTGAATTTGGATGTTTAGCTCCCAAACTGTGAGATAGTAGATCTCTGTCCTTTTAAGCCACCTGCTGGTAATACTTCAGTTATGGTCACACTAGGTAACTAAAACACCCACACATACAACAAAAAAATTCAATAAATATGTGAACCTAGCTCTACTTTTCTGCAATAGCAACTTACCGAAAAGAATACTTTTATGGGAAACATGACAAAGAATATACACAATGCTGTCACTTTCAGGAAAATCCTCTAGTTTGGTAGCCAGGGATTCAGAGACAAGAATGAATGCTAAGATTTTATTAAAGACTTCTTACTATCCTTGGTATTTGCAGCATTACCCACATTATCTCTTCACTTCATGCATAATGCACATAAAATTGTGAATTCTGGTACTTACAGCTTGTGTCCTTGGGCAAGTTATTTTACCTTTATCTATTTCCCTCCCTATTTATAAAAACCACTCTGCCAGTGTTTTGCTGTCTAGTTATGATAATTGTACCAAGTCAGTGGATTTCTGTGAAGATTCAGTGAACCAATCCTACTAAAATGTGTTTAAAACTGTTCCCCATCTATATTAATTATGAGTCGGATCCGACTCGACGGCACTTGGCTTGGCTTTATGTTAGGTAGATTGTTTTTGCTTACAAACTGAGGATAAGCATATTTTAAAGAGAAGGACAATACATATTTCCTAGTTCAGTGATTATAGCGTCTATAGGATACTTCTCCATTTTATGGAATTCTCTCTTTTTTAGCCTCAAGTTATTCTTCTTTTGAAATTCTACCAAATTGAAGACAGAGGAGACTATATTTCTTTAATCCTTCATTTCATAAGTTAAAAAAGAATTCAATTTGTGTGAATATAAGCTGGTTAAGAAAATCTCAAGTGCTTAAAAAAATGAAAACATTATTTGTAGTTTTCTAAAATAATTGTTACATTATGCAAGCTCCATTTTTATATATTTCAGGAATTTTCTATTGATGACATATATGATTTGTTAGCTTGTTTAAATATCTTATCTATTAGTTAAGTACATTAGCTCAGAAAAGGAACTAAGCAAACATTATCAGAATGAATAGCCCTGTTCTCTGTCCTGTTGGAAATGAATGGGGGAATATACAAGGAACACATTTGATCATTCCTTCACAACTGGCCCTGTTCCACAGTTGCATTGTACAAGCAACACAATCAAGATGATAGTAATATCCTTATTCCTTTCACTAGCTCTTGAAGGATAAGACTTTTCATACTAAAGAAGAAGTTTATTCAAAACTCTTCAACTATTATAAATTGTGCTCTCACATCCCATTAATATAAAAGGCCTTATGCAAGGGAACATGCATCGTAAATTTTGTGTGACATTCAGAATATTTTCTTATGATTTCTAGTGGCAAACAGAAAAAAAAAAAATATCCCTTACTCTAATCTTCAGTGACAAGAAAAACAAGTCAAGCACAAGCCTGGTGAAAATATGCTTTTTTCCCTAGTAGGTGCTGTGTATTTCTTAGGTGGGGGGAAAAAAAGTAAACAGATAGTTTTATTAATTTTTTCACTTAAAATTTCTTTGATAAAATACAGATGACTAATCCTTGATTCCTGCATTTGCATGTTTCCAGTGAAAGAAACTGTTTTAGTGGATGAATTCATTATAGTCTAGCATCAAGCCTATTTTCATCTCATGAGAAACCAACATAATTTACATAGACCAATATCCTTCTCATAAAAAGAAGACACTATTCATGCTCCCCATGTACACTGCTCACACAAACCCACTTACTTCATTCCAACCAGGTTGTCACACAAACTTAAGTTTTTCTTGTGTTAACTGCTATTTACAACCACTGAACGTGACATATAGCTGAACAGTTTTCCTATTACAAACAATATAGTGTAAGTACATATCAATCTATCATGCATTAAAATTAATATATCATATGCCAAGTGTATTAAATTTTGTTTAAATGATCCTCAGGAATTTTAAGTGCTAAGATTTGCCAATGATAAGCTTCAAAAGTGCTCAACTTGCTCTGCACCCCACATTGGTGAGTGGCGTCTGGGGTCTTAAAAGCTGCCAAGCTGCCATCCGAGGACACAGCAAATGGTCCCAACTCAGCAGGAACGGATGCTCACCGAGGGCCAAAATGGCATGCGGTAAAGACAACCGAGAAGACAGAGAGACCCACAGGAGTGGGTGCCTACATCGACCTGGGACTGGAAGAACTGGATGGTGCCTGGCCACCACCAGTGATAGTCATGATGGAGCTCACAGAGAGGAGCCTCACTGGCAACACAAGAATAAAAAGAGGTGCATCATGAGATCTCCACTAAAAGACCTCAATTGATAGTCCAGCGGTTTTGGGGTTCCTCTGAGAGCATGGCCCCCGGCCCTGATGCTGCCCGTTCCCATAAATTATAACAAAGGTCCACTCTTTGGACAGGAATGGAATGGACTTGGCAATGCAGAGTAACCATATGTTGGAAGCACTTTATGGTTCTATACATCTTTAGGATATCATCTTGCTGACCTCTGGCTGGAGGAAGGGGAGTGGATGGAGAGGAGGGGAAAGGAGGCTGTTGGGAGGATGAGACATGTATGGAGCAGAGAGGAATAGTGTGCAGTCACCGGACAGGGAGAGCAGTGGAAGCTGCATATAGGGGGGCATGTAAATTTACATGTGAATGTACATTTTTACTCAGTTATGTTAAATAAAAAAAAAAAAAGTGCTCAACTTGATCTTCAAACAAACGAGTCTTCTAATAAGATGACACTAACTGCAGTCAAAAAAGAAAAAGTGAGAGAGATGGTGTTTAAGTTCTCTGGTGCTGCTGTGACAGAAATGCCACAGGTAGATAACACAGAGAGATCTGTTCTCTCACAGCCTAAGCAGCTAGAAGTCTAGATTCAGGATGCCTACACATGAGGAAAGGCTTTCTTTCTTTGTCAGTTCTGTGGGAGGATCTTTGTAATCAATCACCCTTTGTTCTAGGAACTTCTCAGCACAGAGACACCATCCAAAGTATATGCTCCTGTATGAATGCTTCAGTCTCGGTGGCAGAGTTCTCTCTTCTCTTTACTAGATTTGCTCTTTTAGATACCAAAAGGGATTCACTCATGATACAACCTAGTCTGGTAGACTGAGCCATGCCTCGTTAGCATAACTGCCTCATTGAAGCCACAGAGGTTAGGGTTCACAACACGGAGGTTAATCACATAAGCTCACAAAACGCTGGAAACTACACAATACTGGAAATTATGGCTTAGCTGAGTTGACACACATTTTGGGAGAACACAGTTCAATACGTAACACTCTACCTTTTGACCCCCCCAAATTCATGCTCTTGCCACATGTAAAACACATTTACCTCGTCTCATCCTAAAATTCTTAAATCAACTCCAACTCCAAAATCCCAGTCTTCTGCAACATACCTCTTCATCAGTAAACTCTAGAATACAAGCTATCAGCTTCCAAAGTACAATCTTAGAACAGGCGCAGGTAGATATCCGCATTATAAATGTGAGAAATTAGAGGGAAAGAAGGGATAACGGTCACTCACCAAGTTAGCAGAAAACACTATATTAGCTCTCAAGCCTTGGACATAATATGTTTTCTGAACCCTTTTAGGTAATGGCCCAGGCCACCACACTTTCAGTGCTGACCACAATTTCCGGATTCTAGGCCCACACCAAGTCCACCACCGCTGAGTAGATTCTGACTCACAGCAACACTATAGGACAGGGTAGAACTGCACCACAGTTTCCAAGGAGCACCTGGTGGATGTGAACTGCCAACCCTTTGGTTAGCAGACATAGCATGAACCGCTATGCCACCAGGGTTTCCAGATTCTTGGCAGAGGCCCTCATTCCTGGGTTTAGGCTCCACCTTCCACGCCCTCTAAAATGGCCACTCTGTTACCTACATCATTCTAGTCCATCTGAGTGGTGGACTACACCCTGTTGGTCTGGTCCGGCTCCATTGTTCAGTCCCCAGGCATGGCAGCCCCTCCCTGGTCAGCTCTGGGCAATGTGAAAGGCAGCCCCATACTGCAGAACCAAGCTGATGAATATCCGACTTTTTTTTTTTTTGGAAACTAGAAGGCTATGGCTCTGTCCTTTGAAACCCAGAGATCATGGCCCTACCCTTTGAGGCCAAGGCAATTCTGTATCAAGCAAACCTATCAGCACCATTTTTGGAAAAGCAAGTGCTTAATTTGTATCTGTATGTACCATTTTCGTGATTCTCACAATATTTCAAACTTTTTCATTATTATAATATCTATTACGTGGATCTGTGATAAGTAGTCTTTGATACTGCTATTGTAATTGCTTAGGAGTGTTACAACCTGCACCCACAAGAAACCATGAGCTTATTTGATAAATGCATGTGTTTTGACTGAGCCATAGACCAGTCATTCTTCCATCTTTCTCCCTCTCCTCACTCTAAGTATATTCTAATAAAAAGGAATTTAAGTTTAATACTGAGACACAAGATAATATGTGGGGACAATAAACTACCTAAACATAAAAAATAAGAGATGTACAAGCCCATATAATAAAAACTAACAATCAACAAATAAAAACCAAACCAAAACAAAACAAAAAACCCCACAGATTTTACTGAGGGACTTGAAAAGAGCCTAACCAATGGTTAATCTATGTCTCCAAAGAGTAAGTCCTAAATGTTTTCACTTACATAAAAACTTACCAATTTTTCTAAATTAAATTCAGTATTTCAAAAAGATACCACTAGGCCCTCCTCCCACTTTTTGGCACAGTTTGCTAAACAATACTCTTCTAAAGCCCATCTGCAAATACAAACATTATAAACTTATAACTACAGGAGAAACTTGCACTGTCATACAATGAATCCTGATGTAAAGAAATAATAACAAGGGACATACGCAAAATCAATTAGAGAGAATAAAAATTTTAAAAACAAGATTTAAGAAATTCCCAATTTAGAATATGGCAAATCTGGCATCTCAAAAAATAGTAGGGGAATGATGTAATACATTTTGAAATGGTCATAAAGTTGTTAATTTGGAAAATAGTGCTATGTTTTAAAATACAATTTCATAGAGAAGAGGAATATACTTAAAGATACATTATATCTACACCAAAATAGTGCTGAGAAATAAACATAGCTTACAATGTATTTTTGGAGAAACAGACTGGGAAGGATTTGTATATTCAGTAAGTTCACTGGAGAATGCTCTCAGTAGCAACACCTTTAGGATAGTAAAGGGAATGGGATGATGCACAGAGAGATCTCACAGAACAGTTCTTCCCAGTTCAGTCATGGCCCACGAAACAAATCAAAGCACGTCTACTTAAAAAAAAAAAAAAAGTTTAAACCAGAGCACTAACTCGAATTGGTAAAATTATGGGTCCAAGCCCTGCTAGAAACGTCATTTTTCCTCTTTGAAAACAAGAGCAGCATATGCATCGCAAACAAATCTCCTACATGTTGGATTTTGAGCAGAGTTGTAAACAGCAGTGCACTGCTCAAAGAGGGCATCCGAGTGTGCCACATTGAAATTGTGTGGCTGTCCATAATCCTGCTAGTAATACAGTCTTGTGTACCAGGCTCCTAAACGGGCTATCTATGCATCTTGTAAGTCTCAAATTCTAGGCCTTCAATCCATAATTTTTCAAGTTTCAGGTATTGTTCTCAATCACCCAACTATAAAAATTTTGAGTCTGTTCTGACTTCACTTCATCAGCTATATGACCAAATCAAACTCATTTGAAGCACTGGAAGAACAGCATTGCAGTTACGTGGGTGATCCCATTGAGCTTTGGGACTGGAATGGCCATGCAGAGGTGACCCACTTGAGGCCAGACAGACAATATCCCTCCACTGACCAGTTACTGGATGCATGAATCAATTGTGCTTTGCTTTTGCACATTTTTGTCTGTGACATTTTTCCATTGCTCACTGATTTGTTAGCATGCTTTATTTAGCAACTTTTTAGTGTCAGTATATTAACATTTTCTAGAATTTTATCTGTCTTCCATTTTTGTTATTAAATGTACATGACATATGCACTTATCTGTTTTTGCAGTTTATTAGCCTCTATCATCAGAACAGAAGCTCTGTCATAGAATAGACTGTGTTCACTGCTGTATACTCAGTAACTGGAATAGTACTGATCACAAATGCCCACTGATAACTATGTGTTTAATAAACAAATGAATGATCTGAATGAATGAAGGAATTAATGAATGATCTCTTTCCTCTGTTTCTAAAACTTCTTAATTCTTCCTGGCTACTTAAATATCCTTCTGAGTTGTAACTTAGGAACCAATGCTAAATTGGTTGTTTTGTTATACTTATTGGAAGTCAGCACTGTTAGATAAAAATCAATTACTAAAATTGTGCAGAAACTGGGGTTTGGGGTCCATTTTGTGAACTAGACATGTTTTCTGAATTCCCTCTGAGACTAAGACCTGAAATGATAACTGAATGCAGCGGCATGGATATCTGAGGAGCCCTAGAATCTGACATAGGATTGTCAGACTGGACTAGGAGTCAGTAAGGGGGAAACTACCTCTCTCTGAGATGAGGCAGCAGTATGCTGAGTCCTGCTTCTGCTGACTCATTCTTTGGGAGGACTGCAGGTACGGATGCCTTCTTTGTTATCTGGGAGGTGGGGACTGCACATGAGCCAGCTAATACTCTGAACTGCAGTGCTTAAGTAACCAAGTATAGGCTGACAGAAAGACTGTGCTTGGGATGGTCACATAATGAAAGCATGGCTGCTGAAGGAGGGCACCACTGCCCCTCCACTCTCTCTTTTCTGAGCTGCACCACAGATTCTGCTGTTTCATGGCAGGAAGGGCAGCTCAGGTGGGACACCATCTTGGTCAGCTGGAAGGTAGAGTTACCCATCTGGGGGTCTTAGCTGGGGCTAATTCTCATGCAGAGCGGCAGCCTCTGTCTGGAAAGCGCTTCTACAGCAGAAAAGCTGTGTTTAGGACAGGGGTACCTAGAGATACAGGTAGTGACTGGCGGGGGGTTGCAGCAAAGCTTTAACCCATCCCTACTTTGAACCATATCGTAAGAACTGGGGATGGCCTATAAGGTGCTTTCACTGTCAGTGAGAAGGCTGGGCCTGCCACACCTGAGGCTCTGACTGATTTCAGCAGGTGTTGGACAACTCCTCACTCAGCAGTAAAGTACATTTTTAAAACAAGATCACCTGGAGAAGGGACTACTGAGCAGCCTATTACTAACCCATATCATTTCATTGGCTGATGGCCCCCCAGTGACTCCGTAAGTAGGGTGCCATCTTTGCCAGCCAGGAGGCAGAGCCTGTCATTCCAGAGAGTCCATCATGGGACAGGCACTAGAGTACACAGAGACCTCTGGTGACCAAATACCCTGTTAGAATTATGCCTCAGCTCCTGTTGAGGTAACACCAGGGAAACCAAACATCTTCTAGATGGTGTGAAGGTAACAATAAAGAGCTAACCACTGAAAGAAGCCATCCACCATGGCTCTGGAAAACTCCCCAAATAAAAAATCAAAAAGACTTCCCAAATAAAGAAATCTTTCTGAAACTATCAGAGGTCAAGTACAAAAGAATTGTACATAGAGCTGTACCAGAGATTAGACAAAATGCACAGAACAAAATTAAAAATTAAGTAAGCTATTTGAACTGATGAAACATCAATTATCTGAAATCCAGCAGATCAGTAATAAAATTAAAGAATTAGACAATTGAATTCAAAGCTAAGAGAGCAGAATTGAGGAGATAGAAGCCAGAGTTAATAAGCTTCAGGATAGAGCAACTGACACAGGCATTTATAAGCAAAATTCAGAGAAAAGAAATAAGAAAAATGAAGAAGTATTGAGAAACAAATGGGACTATATACAGGAGAATAACCTACAAATAATAGGAGTTTCTGAACAGAGAAAGATAGATGAAAATACAGAAAGAACTGTTGTAGAGTTGCTGACAGAAAGTTTCCCTGCAATTATGGAAGAAGAGAACATAACTGTCCAGGACATGTATCAAATGCCACAAAAACTGGACCCCAAAATAAAGACACCAAAACATATTATAATCAAGCTCAATAAAATGAAATGTAAACATATTATCTTAAAGGCACAGAGGCTCAAACCAAAGCTAACATTCAAGAGGGAAGTTCTGTAGGCTTTTGTCTGACATCTTGGCAGAAATGATGTTGGCAAGAAAGCAGTGGGATGACACATTGACAGTCCTGAAGGAGAGAAACTTCCAACCAAGAATTATATATTGTGCAAAATTGCGTCTCAAATATGAAGATGAAGTTAAGACATTCGCAGATAAACTGAAGCTTAGAGATTTTGTGAAAACCAAACCCAAACTTCAAAGAATACTAAAAGAAGCTCTCTGCTTAGAAAAATAAAAAAATCAAGTGAGTACTTAAATAGGCAATGCAGTACACAGCACCCAGAATCGTACTCAGTTAGTGAAGTCACAAAGCTCAATGAAAGTTACAAAATTAAAAGAAGGGAACCAGTGATCAGAACACAAAAATGATGACATCATCACACTAAAAAGAGGGATATATTAGTTACAACCCTTTCAGATGGAAAGGAATTAAAATGATATGTAGAAATCAAAGTCTGGTTTAAATTTAGAATATTAAGGGGGATTATAGGGATAGCTACAAGGCAAAATTACAATATGACATATCAAAGTAAGAAACATAATAAAGGAGTCTCAGCAAACACAAAACAACACTGAAAAAAAATGAAAAGTCAACCCATAAGGAAGAATGACCCAGAACAGAATATTGAAAGCAACACAGAAAACAACAACATAAAAATAAATGCATCAAAATGACAGCACTAAGTACATACCTGTCAGTAATTATGCTGAATGTAAGTGGACTGAACACTCCAATAAAGAGACAGCAAGTGACATCATAGATCAAAAGACATGATCCATCTATATGTTACTTTCAAGAAACACACCTGAGACTAAAAGTTATGAACAAACTGAAAATCAAATGGAAAAATAATATACCAAGCCAACAACACACAAAGAAGAGCACAAGTGGCAATACTAATCTCAGATAAAATACACGTTAATGTAAGATCCACCATCATGGAAAAGGGTGGTCATTATTTATTGCTGAAAGCTTCAATACATAAGTAGCAATATTATTTATGCACCCAATACTGTAACATCTAAATACATTGAGCAAACACTGACGATACTGAAAAATGAGATAGATGATGCCACAATAATTGTTGGAGACTTCAACACTCCACTTAAAATTGTGCAGAAAGTGGAAGGAAAGCTAAAGTGCAATACACTTTATGATCTGTTTTAATTAATTAGGTTTAGAAAAAATGGAATTTTAATTAATGCACTTGACTCCATTTAAGGTCCTGCGATTATGTCTTCAACTGATTTCCCAAAGGTCTATTCCAAATGAATTTGAAAAAGATCCTTTACAGAAGAACCTTAATAAATAGTTAATTTCTTCAAAATTCTCACCTTGTACTCTCGCAAAAAGGAAAAGAAATTGTGAATAATTCTAGTATCCAATATACGTTTTACGTTTACCACTGAAAATCATGTGTGCATTAATAAGTTTGATTTTGTGGTGTCTTATAAATAAACTTTATCCAAATTTGATTATCAATAATTATTTATTTTTACTTGTTTTTACAAAAAGTATAGAAGCAGTCAGAAAATGTAAATAGTATATATTGTTTTACATCTAAACTTACATGCACTAAACAGTAAACATAGAAACAGTGTGAAAGATGTAAAAAATAATTAGCAAAACAGATTAATTACATTTTAAATACAATGGCCATTTAATATGGTTAGTGAGTTTCTACTGCTATTACTATCTTTTTAAAAAATTAATTAAGCTTTTAAATAACTAAACATTATTATTCTGGATTCCTTAATAGAAGGATAGACAAATACACCTCCAGAGTCATAATGTGTTGTCTTGAGATTATGTTATAACCTAACTATAATTATTTGGATAATTATTTATCTGCTCATTAAAAATGAATTGGTTACTAGTATTATTAATCAAATAGATGAAATTGTGTGTCTGCATTTTAACATAAATTTTAACAATATTAATATATTATTCATAGAGCCAAGTGCATAGTCTATATAATTAATAAAGCAACATTTGTTTAAACCTTTGCTGACAACCACTGAATTGTTTTTAGATGAAATTTTTAAAAGCAATATTCCTTTATGAAAATTTCAGTTCACAAGAACTTTTATCTTGAATCATTTATTATTTTCTTTATGAATATTATTGTCTTGATAGAAAGATTGCTAGTTGAACTTAGAATGAGGACAACACCATTTTCATTTTTGTCTGTGTTTTACCATGCATGGTTTTCAAATTAATAATTTTGTTTTTTCCCACACATCTTTCAGTTTATTGTACTGTGGGGGCTTTCATGATGGACTGCCACAAGAAGGAAATAATGTGTTTTGGAAGAACAGCAAGAATTCTCCTAAGAATCAAGAATGGCCAGACTACATATCATGTATTTTGGACACGGTATCAGGAGGAATCAGTCCCTGAAGAAAAACATCACGCTGGGTAAAATGCAGGGCCAGGAAAAGACAGATCCACGATAAGAAGGACTGACACAGTGGCTGCAACTCTGGGCTGAAGCCTAATAAGGACAGTGAGGACGGCAACGACAGCAGTGCTACCTTTTGTTGTACACAGGATCGTTATGTGGAGGAACTAACTCGATGCTAATTATCAGAAACCCAGCAACGTATCTTCTTCAGGTGAGCTTTACAAGTTAGTTTCAACAAATTTTTCCTTCTATAGAAATTATCTTACAGTTCTTGCTGTTAGGCACCATCAGTTTAGCTCCAGCGTATAGTGAGCTTAGGCACAGCAGGACAAAGCGCTGCCCGGTTTTGCACCATGCCCACCATCGTGTTTCTGCTTCAGCTCATTTTTGCAGCCACTCTGTCAGTCTGCCTTATTGAGGGTCTGCCTTTTTTTCTGCTGGCCCTCTACTTGGCCAAGCCTGATGTCCTTTTCCAGGGACTGATCCCTCCTGACAACATGTCCAAAGAATATGAGAAGCACTCTTGCCATCTTTGCTTCCAAGGAGCTCTCTGGTTGCGCTGCTATCAGAACAGATGCGTTTGCTCTTTTGGTGGTCTGTGTTGTATTAAATATTCTTCTCTAACCCCACAGTTCAAAGGTGTCAGTTCTTCTTCAGTCTTATTTATAATCCAGCTTTCACATGCATATGATACAATTGAAAATACCACAGCTTGGGTCCATCACACCTTAGTTATCAAGGTGACATTTTTACATTTCAACACTTTAAAGAGGTGTTTTGCAAGATTTTCTCAATGCAATGTGTGTTTTGGTTTCTTGACCAGTTCTTCCCTGGGAGTTGACTGTGGAACCAAGTAGAATGATACCCGTGACAACCTCCATCCTTTCTCTATTTATTGTGTTGTTGCTTAGTGGTCCAGCTGTGAGGATTTTTGTTCTCTTGATGTTGAGGTGCAAACCATACTGAAGGTTGTGTCTTTGGTCTTCATCAGAAAGTATATCAAATCATCTTCACTTCCAGGAAGCAAGGTTGTATTATTTGCATAACTCAAGTGGTTAAGGAAACTTTCTCCAATCCTGATGCCTCATTCTTTGTGTGATCCAGCTTCTTGGAATAAAGATTGAAAAGCTATGGTGAGAGGATATAACCCTGACCCACATCTTTACTGACTTTAAACCATGCAGTAAATGTCCCCTTATTCTGTTTGTATGATTGCCTCTTGATCCACATACAGATTGCTCATGAGCACAAGTATGTGTTCTGTAATTCCTGTCCTCCTCAGTATTACCCACTGAGGCACAGGCAAACACCTTTGCATAGTCAATGAAGCACAGTTAACACCTTTCTGGTATTCTCCGCTTTCAGCCAGGATCCATCTGACATCAGCAGTGATATCCCTGGTTCTACCTTCTCTTCTGAATCTGGCTTGAACTTCTGGAATTTTCCTGACAAACTGTTGCAGTTGCTTTTAAATGTTCTTGAGCAAAATTATACTTGCCTGTGACAGTAACGATACTGGTGGATAATTCTACATTTGGCTGGGTCACCTTTCTTGGGAATAGGCATAAAATTGGATTTCCTCCAGTCAGTTGGCCAGGTAGCTGCCCTCCAAACTTCCCGGCATAGGTAAGTGAGCACTACAGCGCAGCATCCTTTTGTGGAAACATCTCAATTGATATTCCATCAATTCCTGGAACCTTGTTTTTTTTCTGGTGCCTTCAATGCACCTTTGACTACTTCCTTTAGCGTCATTCATTCCCGATCATATGTTGCCTCTTGAAACAGTTGAACACTGACCATTTCCTTCTAGTGTAAGGGATCTGTGTATGCTTTCCATCTTCTTTTACTGTTTCCTGAGTCATTTAATATTTTCTCTGTGGAATCCTTCACTGTTGCAATTCGAAGCTTGAATGTTTCATCAGTTCTTCTAACTTGATTAATGCAGAGCATGTTCTTCCCTTTTGGATTTCTATTTCCCTATCTTTGCACATGTCATTGTAATACTTTGCTTTGTCTTTTCAAGTTGTCCTTTGAAATCTTCTGTTCAGTTATTTTACTTCATCGTTCCTTCCTTTTGCTTTAGCTACTCGACATTTAACAGCAGGTATCACGGTCTGTTCTGACATCTAACTTGCTTTTTTCCTTCTTTCCCGTCATTTTAATGACCTCTGCTTTCTACATGGATGCCGCCTTTGGTGTCATTCCATAGCTTGTCTGATCTTTGGTTATTAGTGTTTGACACATCAAATTTGTTCTTGAGATGGTCTGAATTCAGGTAGGATGTACTTAAGGTTGTATTTTGGCTCTTGTGGACTTGTTTTAATTTTCTTCAGTTGCAATTTGAACTTACATATGATTTTGTTCTGACTGCTGATATTGAGCTTTTCCATCATCTCTTTCTGATTTGATTCCTGTATATTCCATCTTGTGAGGTCCCTGTGTATAGTTACCAGTTATGTTGGCAAAGAAAGGTATTTGCAATGAAGAAGTTGTTGATCTTGCAAAAGTCTGTCGTTGGATCTCTGGCATCATTTCTGTTACCAAGGGTGTATTTTGCAACTACTGAGTCTTTTTCTTTGTTTCCAACTTTTGTGTTGCAATCACCAGTAATTATCAATGCATCTTAATTGCATGTTCACTCAATTTAGGATTGCAGAAGCTGGTAAAGATCTTCAGTTTCTTCATCTTTGGCCTTAGTGGTTGGTGTGTAAACCTGAATAATAGTTGTATTAACTGCCCTTTCTTGTAGGCATACAAATAGTGTTTTATCACTGACAGTATTGTACTTCAAAGCAGATTTTGAAATGATCTTTTTGACAATGAATTGCAATACCATTCCTCTTTAAGTTTACACTTCTGGTGTGGTAGACCGTATGATTGTCCAGTTCAAAATGGCTTATTACCAGTCCATGTGAGTTCAGCTAAAGCCTAAGATACTGATAGTGTTCCATTTCATTTTTGATTTCCAATTTTTCTAGATTCATAGTTTATACAATTCACGTTCTGATTATTAATGGGTGTTTGCAGCTGTTTCTTCTCATTTTGAGTTGCAGCACATCAGCAAATGGAGGTCCTGAAAGCTTGATTCCATTGACATCATTAGGGTTGACTCACTTTGAAGAGGCAGCTGTTCCCCAGTTGTCTTTTGAGTGCCTTCTTACCAGGGGGCTTATTTTCCAGCAGTACATCTGATGAGGTTTGGCTGCTATTTATAAGGTTTTCATTGGCTAATTTATGCTACTTACATGGCTATTTACCAGCATGGAGTTATTTTTGACATTCCTTTGTTTTATCCATTAGGTTTGTAAAGCCTAAAGTGATGTTTCCTCTTCCTTCCTGATATCGTCTAATTCTTGGTTAATCTACATGTTTAAATGCTCATCAATGTTTTGTTTGTTTTATTCTTAAAAGAACAGGTTTTAATTTACTCTTCTCTACCTCCAGCTAAAAACTCTGTAGTTAAGTGCTTGACTGCTAACTAAAAGCTAGTTCTTCCAACCCACCAGCTGCCCTGAAGGAGAAAGATGCAGCAATCAGCTTTCATCAATATTTACAGCCTTCTAAGTTCTGTTTTTTCTATGTGTTTGCTGTTGTGAGCTGGAACTGCCTCCATGGCAATGGTTTTCATCCTTGATCTGACTGTGAGTCTTAGATTATTGCTTTACAACTTTTGTTTTTCATAATGTAAGCACTTAATGCTAAACTTTGTAGTTGCAATCTACAAATGTGCTGTTATACTTCCATTTTCATTCTTTGGAAACATTTTTTTCCCCCCTTGGCTTGCTTCTTTGCTCATGCGTTAATTTGTTATCTTTTTTTTTCTGTTTTGTTTTCTGGTGTTCTTTTACATCCTAATCATCAGTACAGGTACTAATCTACTCAATTTTAATCCCATTTAATGGATTTTTCATGTCTTCTGTCTTCATTTTCTTTTTGTCTCCTTGAATATGCAACATGTTCACATATTACCACCAATTTTGCAATACATTGTTTACACTGTTGTAGACTATTGTTTTAAAGTTTCTGTCTGCTACAATAGCAGGTCCAGTTATAGGCCTAGATCTGCTTACTGTATGTTGTTTTTCCCCCCTTTTTATTGTTTGGGCAAGTTTTTGTTGTTGTTGTCATTGTTAAAAGTGGGGTTTAAGTATGATTTTTCTTTGCTTTTCTTTAATTCTTTGCTTATTTCTTAGCCAGTGCAGACACTTTATTCTCCTATTTTGAGATTGTAAGTTGCTCATTCTTTTTCTATTATCATTATGATTGAATGAAAATGTACATTCCCATATAAATTTGCATGTTCACCGGCACTTGGCAACTTGGCTCTCACCTATATGCAGATCCCACTGTTCTCCCTGCTCGGTGACAGCACATTCTTCCTCTCTGCTCCATACATGTCTCACCTTCCCAGAAAACTCCTATCCCCTCCTCTCTACCCACTGCCCTTCCTCCAGTAACAGGTCAGCAGGACAACATCCTATGGATGCACAGAACCACAAAGCGTGCACATGATACAGTCACTCTGTGTCAAGTCCAATTGATTCCTGTCTAAGAGTTTATCTCCATTGTAATTTATGGACAGGGGCAGCATCAAGGCCAGAAGCCATGCTCTCAGTGGAACTCTGAGGCCTGTGGACCATCAACTGTGGTCTTTTAATGAAGATCTCAGGGTGTACCCCTTCTTATTCCTGTGTTGCCAGTGAGACTTAACTTTGTGAAGTTGCACATTCTTTAAATTCCTCCTAGAATTGACTTCAGCTATGGCAAATAAACAAGAACAAACACAAATGGAGCCCTAGTAGCACAGCAGTTAAGAGCTCAGCTTCTAACCAAAAGGTCAGCAGGTCAAATTTAGAAGTCACAGCTTGGATCCCCTGTGGGGACAGTTCCACTGTTGTATAGGGTCACTATGAGTTAGAGTCAACTGCAATTTTTTTTTAATGGTGGGGACATAAAACAAACAAACAACAACAAAAAGCTTTATTAGGTTTAATTCACACAGAATTATTCAAAGTGCCCAGATTCTACAGTTGTTGTCACTCTACGAGCTTTATCAGAACAGGAACTGGGAACAGATGTCTCAGTGATTGAGGCCCTGCTGTAAGATGCTTTCGTAAAATTTGGATTTGAGGGCAAGGATGGAAGATTTTTTTGAGCCAGGCAATTTGTTTTTGCGGATGAATTTGTTCTAGAAACCAATTTGTCCCAGCAGGCCTCCCTATAATCTCTCACTTGGATTACTTTTCTTCTATTTTTAAAAATATCTTATCTGTAGCAGGCTCATCATTAGATCCTCTCCTATGCAGAGAAAGCAATCATCCCTGAGTAGGTAAGCTAGCTATCAAGGCTCTCTGCTCCCCATAAAAGTCATGTTTACTCCATGAATTTAATTTGACTGGGTATCCTCGATATACAGTGGCTTTTCCTACCCCCACAAAAAGTGTGTTTCCCCCTTTAGATTTTCATCTATTATACAATGACATGAAGGGTTTTCTTTTCTTTTTTTTTGTATCATACTATATGCTACAGAAAAAGTGGTTGACTTGTTTAATTTTATCTACAATTTTTCTTATTATCTCTTTCTATTTCCTATTCCATAAACATTAATTCTATCTTTTTTGGAATTTCATCCCCTATACATGTGCCAAAGTGAAATAGTTTTAGCACTGGATGCATGCATGAGGGGTCTTTCTTAAAGTACTGTGGTTTGGCTTTAATCTCTGCAATTCAATTTGTAACATGATCGAAGTATTTTATTTGATCTCCAATTAGTTTTGAAATGCAAACAAAATTGACAAGTATTAATTCTAAGAGTTTCATGGCCAACTATGGTTGAGATTATTTCTAATTCTTATTTCTAACCTAAGATTTTTTTTATTTGCATATCCTCTGCACTCCTTCTTATACCCTAATCAATTTGACTAAAACTGACCCCATTATTAAACACAAAATTGTTCCTCCCAAGTGTTCTCTAGCTAGTGAATTATCCAGTTCTATACCAAGTGCCCAAGCCCCAAACATAAGGACCAACCAATTTTTCCCCTACCTGATAAAAATCCCATACTGGGATTAATAAAATTGATTCTTAAAGCCCTTTGTGATTCCAGACTACTTTAGATGATTGATGAAAAAACTCAGAGATAATTTAAAACACTGTTTCTTAACTATTTTGAGGAGTGTGAGTTTATAGACTCTCTATTTATTCAACAAATAATATGTATTACTTGTAAACAACTGTGATAGGTGCCAAGGGACTAAGCAGACACGTCTGTCCTCTCTATTTGGATCACAGAGAAATATTCACTTATATTCTGCTGCATTTACTCACTGCCAAGCCAAGTGCCGTCGAGTCGGATCCGACTCACTAGTTAATCTGAATTACAGTTATTCAATAACAGATACATGATAATCGTATATTATCTGTTTCACCTCTACTATCAGATACTCTACTTGATATTTATCTGTATAACCCCAGGTGTGGTTTCATAAAAAAGTATTTGTCATGGACTGAATTGTGTCCTCCACAAATATGTGTAGTAATTTGGCTGAGCCAGGATTTGGTGTATTCTGTGATTGCTCTCCATTTTGTGATTTTCCTTATGCTATATATCCTAATCTCTGCCTGTGGTTAACAGAGTGGATTGTGTTAGAGAGGATTAGGGTAGAACTGTAAATCCCTTCCTCAGGTCACCGCCCTGCTCCATTGGAGTTCGCCTGGAGTGTGGCTAGCATCACCCTCTATCTTTTTATCCTACACAGGCTAAAAGGAAAGGGAACCAGAGTTGGGAAACTTACACTGTCCAGAAAGCATCACCAGGAGCACAGCATACCCTTTAGACTGGATGTTCATGTGGCAGGATGCTCTCTGATCAAAGACTAATGCAACACAAAGACTTTCCTCCACAACCAACAGAGGGAAAGCCTCCCCTGGAGTGGACACCCTGAATTCAGACTTTTAGCCTACTGGGCTGTGTAAGAATAGACTTTCCCTTGTTAAAACCATGAACTTTGTGATATTTCTGTTAGAGCAGACTAAAACAATATTCAATAAGTATTTGTTTAGTAAAGGGAAGCATGGATGTATAAACAAATAAATACAGTAACAAATCACTAAATATACTAAGATTATTATCCAGCAACAACACAAGAAATATATTGATAAAGCTCTTACACTGTAATAGTGTCAAGAAATTACCTTGAAAAACCATGCTGTAGTTAACGTAAATAAACAGATTCACTTCATGATCATTAAAAAAAAAAAAACCTGCTTTATGAAGGACAGTGTATTTGGTTATACTGAACAGTCTAGGAGATTTCTACCTAAGATTAGTACAATAAATATTTTATGTATTAATAGTAGTCAAACAAATAAGCATTAAGAAGAAAATGATGAAAATTCTGATTAAATTGTAATATATTTATAATACCTTTGAAAATAACAAAATTATACTGTGGACACTTGGACAGTATTCTTACCAGTATATGATGTATTATCTCTGAAGATCACAGGAAAAAATTTAAGAAAATTTTCATAGTTATTTAAAACAGAATGGATTATTGATTTAATGACATTCTATAAATATAAATCAAGTCCAATGACACTAAGTCTGTTTCAATCCATAGTAACTCTGTAAAACAGAGTAGAACTGCTTCACGGCATTCCCTAGGTTGAAATCTTCATGAGGGGAAAGCACCAGGTATTTTCTCCTCCTAAGAGGCTGATGGGTTCAAATCCCAGAGGTTTCAAGGTGTTTTTTATGCAGAAATAAATTACATATATATAGGAAGTATATGTATGTACATATTTGTATACACACATACACAGGGATTCATGGAATGTCAATTGAAATGTTTCAACAAATGGATGCAGCACTGGAAGTGCTCACTCATCTATGCCAAGAAACTTGGAGGATAGCTAACTTGTCAACTGACTGGAAAAGATCCATGTTCATGCCTATTCCCAAGAAAGGAGATCCATTTGAATGCTGAAATTATCAAACAACATCGTTGATATCACATGCAAGTAAAACTTTGCTCAAGATCTTTCAAAAGCAACTGTAGCAGTGAATTGACAGGGAACCGTCAGAAATTCAGGCTGCATTCAGAAGAGGACATGGAATCAGAAATACCATTATTGATGTCAGATGCGTCCTATCTGAAAGGAGAACACCAGAAAGATGTTTACCTGTGTTTTATTGACTATGAAAAGGCATGTGTGAATCATAACAAATTATGGATAACATAGCATAAAATGGGAATTCAGAATACTTAACTGTGCTTATGAGGGATCTGTATATGGATCAAGAAGCACTCGTGCAAAGAAAACAAGGGGACTCTGCATCAGGAAAGGTGTGTGTCAGGGTTGCGTCCTTTCACCATACCTTTTCAATCTGTGTGCCAAGCACGGCTGGAGAAAAACACGTTAACAATCCGATTTATGCAGATGATGTAACCTTGGTGGCTGAAAGGAGGGAGGACTTGAGACACTTACTGATGAAGATCAATGAACACAGCCTTCAGTAAGGGTTTCACCTCAACATCAAAAAAAACAAAAATGCTCACAGTCAGACCAGAAAGCAATACCATAATAAATGGAGAAAGGATCAAAGTTGTCAAGGATTTCATTTTACTTGGCTTCACAGACAATGCCTATGGAAGCAGCACTCAAGAAATCAGAAGTCCCATTGCACTGGAAACATCTGCTAAAAAAGACCTCTCTACAGTGTTGGAAAGTAAAGATGTCACCTTAAAGAATAAAGTGTGCCTGATCCAAGCCGTGGTATTTTCAATCACATCATATGCATGTGAAAGCTGGACAGTGAATAAGGAAGACAGAAGAAGAATTGGTATCTTTGCATTGTGGTGCTGGAAGACAATATTTAATGCAACATGGACTGCCAGAAGAGCAAACAGATCTAGTCTCTAAGAAGTAAAACCAGAGCGTTCCTTGGAAACAAAGATGGCAAGACTGCATCTTACATACTTTGGACATTCTGTCAGGAGGGATCAATCCCTGGAGAAGGCTATCATGTTTGGTAGAGTGGAGGGTCAATGAAGAAGAGGAAGACCCTCAAGGAAGTGGATTGGCACAGTGGCTTCAGCAATGGGCTTAAGTGTAAAAATGATGTGGACATAACACAAGACTGGGTAGTATTCTGTTATTCATAGGGTTGCTATGAGTAGGAACTGACTTGATGGTACCTAACCATAAACGACATATATTTTCTTTAGCAGCAGCCAAGTGCTTAGCCACTGTGCTGTGAGAACTCCGTTCATATACTTAGTGCAGTAATAATGAAACGCGCAGTCAGTATATTTATTTGAGAAGAGGTAGTAGATGAAGAGAAGAGAAATAAAGCAATGGATGAAGAGAAGAGAAATAAAGCAATGGATGAAGAGAAGAGAAATAAAGAAACGAAAAAAGGCTAAAGGAATTAGACTATAAGTAAACATAAATATCACAACATAATAAGGCAGAGATTCTTCTAATTTCAGTGTATAATAATGTTTTAAAATCATAAAAAATAAACAGAATGATGCTTACTTTAGCTGTAGATAGGGTGATTATATACTTTTATATCCTGATCAGTTTACCTTTGTGGGTAGAAATTATATTTTTAACAAGACATTTGGACATCATGTGTGCATTCCTGGGATATTCCTGGACAAATTGAAGCACATGTCTATTACCATCTCTCTCTCCCACTTGATTAATAAGACTCTTTATAAGGGAAGTTCTACTGAGTCTTAGGCATGCGTATCACTGACTGTGGAAGTGACCACATTTTGCTATATTCTGTCTTTATAGCCTCAGAAAGCTCTGAGAATACACTGCAGTGATTCATTCACATTACTACACATTCCAGGTTTTGTTGATTAGCAATTAAACAAAAGGAGACAATGTCATTAACATTGCTTTATCACTATTCGGAATTTCTTTGCTATAATCACTGGAACCTCAACCATCCGGGGCCCTTTGCCAGCCTAACTGTTCTTGCTAACCTGTGTGTTTCACTTGGTGATCTCTGGTAATCACTTATTAAATCACTACCCATAGCAGTTCACCTGATCGTGACTTGTGGTGACCCAGCAACCACTGGTGATGAACTTTTCAGCAGCTTAAAGCAATTTTAAAGAAACTCTATGCCAAATTTCTTGTGTCAAGTGCCAAATCCAAGCCTTACCACTTTCCTTCTGTATACTTAAGCAAGTGTTTTTTTCCTCTCTTCTCTTCGTGCCTTACTTTTAAATGGAGAATAACAATAATCCATAAAATGTGGTTCCAATAATCAAAATACTTGCATGAATCAGTTTAAATAATTCTTTTGGCTCCTATAATTCTCTTGGTCTAGATAGAACAAACAAGCTGATCTTTGCATGACTTTGGATTTGCTGATTTCATGTAGACAATATCTTTTTTTGAAGACCTGTTTTTATTTTTTATGCCACAGCTGAAGCAAAATCGAGTGTTATTTTTCCCAGAGCAATATAGTCTTGCTCCCTTAGATTTTTGCTATGCTTTGAAAAATTTTTTTCTCACTAATGAAAGAGTTGAGTTGCCAGCAGTGTTCCTGAAGGACTCTCCTCAAATAAACCACTCAGGGACCTGGTAGTCTTTTATCTGGTGGCTCTGCAACTCTCTCAGATTTTTGGATCCTCTCATGGATCTTGTGCATCCCATTGTCAGGCAATAAATATATTTTCTTTCTGCCTAAAAATCACCTTCAAACTCAGGGGTTTAAAATCACAAGTGTTTGTTATCAGTGCAGTGCACCAGGTTCAACTCATCTCAACACAGCTTGTTCATGTGATATTTTTTGGTCATGTAGTGAATTGAGTAGGGACTGGCTAAATTAAGATCACCTCACCTGGTGATATTTGTCCCATCCTCCAGCAGGCTAACCTATGAGTATTCACATGAAAGCTTTGCAAAATTCCAAGGGTTAGATAAAAGTATACAAGGTCTTCTGAACATAGGTGAGCACTGATGGCATGTCCACTATTGTCCAAACCAAGTAAAATGTCAGTCTAGATTAAAGAAGCAGGTATATATAACTGCATTTCTTTTAGAGCAAGTAAAAAATGTGGATATAAGCAGGGTAAAAACTAAGTCCATTGTTTCATTGATCTATCAGAGAAAGAGAATAAACTAACGGTGTTTAATGATAAGATTTTATGATCAAAGCCTAGAAAGGATGTAAATTATTTCCATCAACATTGCAATATTCAAAATTTCATGAAAAGGCCAAAATTAATAGCAATCAAAATTGATAAATGTCTATCACTGTGCACAAAATGAAAGGAAACGGTTTGTTGCCTCTTTCATGAGAATTGTTTTTTAAGAGTGCCACTGCATTGCTGTATTAAATGTGAAAATATTAAATGCTTTACTGTGGCCTGTGAATTGACCATTAAATGAAGTTACTTGGATATATTGTGACTATAATCTAACTCATGACTACTGTAATCCTATTATTAAGAATATACACCAAGAGTTTAAGGAAGAAACAATGGAAGTTCTAACACATGGCTTAGACAGACTACAAAATCTGGCAAACAATGCACGAACAACAGAGGAGAAAATAGATAAATGAGGACTACTAAGAATGAAACACTTAATGCTCATCCAAAGATGTTATCAAGAGACTTAAAAGACTACCTACAGAATGGGGGGGGGGGGGGGAAGGTAACTACTTGTTAGATCAACACGTGATTTCTGTTATCTACAGGGCACTGCAAAATGTCAAAATGTAAATAACCCAATTAAGCAATGGGAAGAGAAGACAGACAGACAATTCATCAACTAAAACATCCAGGCAGCCAAAAGACACAGGAGGAAATGCTTACGATCATTAACTATTAGAGAAATCCAAATCAAAACTACAATGAGATGCCATCTCACCCCGACAAGGTTGCCATAATCCAACACACACAAAACAACAAATGCTGGAGAGACTGTGGAGAGATCAGACTCTCGTACACTGCTGGTGGGATTACAAAATGGTATAACCTCTTTGGAAAACAATCTGCTGCTTCTTTAAAAAGCTGGAAATAGATGTATCATTTGATCTAGTAATCCCACTGCTCAGAATTTATCCTACAGAAATAAAAGCAGTCATATGAACAGACACATGCACACGAATGTTTATTTTAGCACAGTCCACAATAGCAAAAAGATGCAATCAACCTAGGTGCCTGTCAACAGATGAATGGATGAACTGTGGTATGCATACTTAGTGGAACACTATGCAATGATAAAGAACAACGATGATTACTAGAAGCATCTCATAACCTGGTTTAAACTAGAAGACATTATGCTAAGTGAAATCAGTCAGAGACAAAAGGATAAGTGTTGTATGAGACGTCTGCTCTCAGGACTGAAAAGTTGAATTACGTACTGAAGAGACTTGTTGTTGGCTAGATGGATGGGACGGAGGGAGAGGGGTGGTAACAGATTAGATAGTAGATAGGAATTTGGTTAGATTAAGGCAGTGACAACAAGCAGTAGAGAGCAGATCAACATAACTAGATAATACCATAAATTGAAAGGTTTTTTAAACTCAACCCAATATTTCAAAGGATAGAGTAGCAGGGATGATCATCTGGGGACCATGTTTTCAGGGGTCATCGAGATCCATTAGCATAACTAGTCTGTTGCTAAGACAGTCTCTGCACCCCATATGGGGGAGTGGCATTTGGGGGTCTTAAAAGGTAGCAAGCTGCCATCTGAAGTCCAACAAATGGTCCCAACTCAGCTAGAACAGATGATCACTGAGAACAACAAAGATACGAGGCAAAAAAGAGCCCAGGAGACATAAGGACCCATAAGAACAGGAGACTGTATCAACATGAGACCAGAAGAACCTGATGGTGCCCAGCCTCCATCAAAGGCAGCCATGACGGGAGACACAATGTAGTCCCTGAGACAACATGAGAAAAAGAGGTGTGCAGCTCAAGAACTCTACTACAAGACCAAAACTGATGGTCTGACAGCCTGAAGGGTCCCCTGGGTACATGCTCTCTAGACCTGCTGCTGCCCTTGACTGGAAATGAGTACTGAGGTCAACTCTTTAGAGAAGAATGGACAGGACTCGGGGATGCAGTGTCATGATATGGTGTGCATACTTTATGGTTCTATGCATTAATAGGAGGCCATCCTACTGGTTTCTTTCTAGATGGGAGAGAAGAGGGTAGATAGAAAGAGACAGGTACTTCTTCAGAGGATACTAGACATACAGAGGGGAAAGAAGGAATACGTTGTCTTTGGGTGAGGAAAGCACATGGAGCTGCAGACAGGTGGGCATGCAAAATTGATTTGGATTGTATGCTTTCACTTAACAATAAAAAAAATCTTAAAAAGAATTTAAAGAAGAGATTTAGCGACTACCTTAACCTGTATACACACAAGAACGTATACACAAAGATGCTAATCCATCATCCCCAACATTTTGGGGGAACATTTGTTCCTCAAATTTCCATCATAGATGAACAAAACAAGATTCCACACTGTACTCTCTAGAAAGACATATGATTGTGTAGTATGGTGTAGGGAACATTTTTATTCAAAGAGTTATGGAAACTTTTACATTGATGTTATTTTTAAAAACAATGACTTACTTTTTCCTTTCCTAGTCTGTAATACTCTGAAATATATATCTTTCCTACTGAAATATGTATCTTTCCTACAAAAATTAGAAGATTTGAATGATATTGATTTACATATTGTGTTTTGCTGCTCTTCATAAGGTTTTCAGTAGCTCATTCTTTGCAGAAGTAGACTGCGGAGTCCATCTTTCTAGTATGTCTTAGTCTGGAAGCTCAGCTGAAACCTGTCCACTGTGGGTGACCCTGATGGTATTTGAATACCGGTGGCATAGTTTCCAACATCATGGTAACATGAAAGCCCCTACAATGCAAAAAACCCACAGGCATGTGGTAGAACAATATATATAAATTAACGTCATTCAGCCCCACAATATATGTAGAGGAATGAGCCAGGGAAAACCTTACGAATAGCAATGGAATACCGCGGGGTCTAGGAGACAGACTTGGAAAGCCTCCTCATGCTAGTAATGCCAAGTTTTTCCTGTCTTTCTGTTCCTGGAGAAAACCCAGTTGCAGAATTTTACCACCTGTCACTACCAAACGCAGACAGGGATTGAATCCTTGTACAGGCTTGATTCAGACCGCCAGGAATCTTAAAAGATAGCAGGTTAGTACTCTAAAAACCAACTTAACACCTCAGCTCAGCTCGGAAGAGTTTATAGGAGGGTTTAGGGCAAGGAGGGGGAAATATGTTCCGAGTGTGACTGGGTGAGGTAACAGAGGTCAGGTGTGATGGTTACCTGTGCCATCGGCTGTGAATTTGCATCACCTTTTCTGGTCGTGGATCAGGAAGAAAAGCTTCAGGGCTTGGGAAAACAATCTCAACATCGTTATGAGTACCAGTCAGAAGGGAGGCTAGCAATTGCAATTTTAGCTACAGCTATTAACCCTATCATCTCCAGCAAATGAGTATTGTACTAAGCTACTAAGAGTAGGAATGGAATCCATTTTTATGGCTTTCTAATTTCCCTTTTGTGAGAGAGAAAATGTTCTTATTGTGGCATACAAAATAAAAGTTGCGGGTCATGTTTAATTTTCTTGTGCTTAACAGGCTAGACATGTATTTCTTCTATAATACATTAATCACTTGTTTTATTTTTTTTTCCTATATAGCTATGTCTTAAAAGAATTGAAAGACTGAAGGACTAAGGAGAGACTGTGAAAAAAGCATAAAGAAATTAGAATTTCAAGAACTGGAAATCACTAAATGAATATCATTTACAATAGCCTACAAGAAGATAAAATACTTAGGAATAAATGTAACCAGAGACGTAAAACACTTTTACAAAGAAAACAATAAGACACTACTGCAAGAAAGCAAAAGAGACCCATATAAGTGGAGAAAAGAACTTGCTCATAGATAAGAAAAGTCAACATTGTGAAAATATTCTGTTCAAAGCTATGTATAGAGGCAATTCAATCTCTATCCAAATACAAATGGTGTGTAAAAGAATATTTTTATTTTGCATTAATCCAAAGTTTACAGTCCAAGTCAATTTGCCTTATAAAACCTCTCGCTCGCACTCTAGCTGTTCACCCCAGCCTGTGACAACACACTCCTGCTTTCCCCCCGTATGTCTGGTATTCGTTCAACGAATGTCTCTTCCTTCCTCTCAGCCCTCCTGTCTCACACACAGACAGGAGCTCCTCTGACAGCCTCCTGTATATCCTCAAGCCAAGAAGCATACACTTCCCCAGCATCATTCCCTGTCTTACATTCTGGTCCAATCTTTGTCTGGAGAGTTGGCTTTGGTACTGGTTTCAGCTCTGTGCTAGCAGCAAGCCCAGGTGCTATATCCTCAGGGGACCCTCTAGGGTTTCAGACCATCAAATCTTGCCTTTTAATGAATCTGTACTCTATTTTTCTCCCACTATTTCAGGAACTCTAAATTGTGTTGCCTGTCAAGGCAGTCATTGGCGGTGGCCGGTGGTCCCATGCAGATGTACTCTCCCTGTCGTACAACCCCTTCTCCTCGGCTCATTTTCCTGATGTTTTTGATGTCCTTCATTCTGCTCTGTTCCAGGTGGATCGGAACAAATGGATGCTCCTTAGAAGGCAGCTTGCTAGCATTTAAGGCCCCAGATGGTACTCATCAAAATGGGATGCAGAGAATTTTCTTAAAAAAAAAAAAAACTTAACTATGCCAATTGATCTAGATGTCCTCTGAAACCATAGTCTCCTGGCACCTGACACTGCTACTCTGACCTTTGAAATGTTGGGTCATATTGAGGAAACCTCTTAGCTTTTGGTTTAATCCAACAATGTTAATCTCCCTTGTACTGTGTGCTATTACCTCCTTCACTTACCTGGTCGATGAATGCCCATCTACCTCCCTCCTCTGGCTTGTAACCATCAATGGTTATTTTATTCTCTGCTTAAACCTTTTCTTGAATCCTTATAGTAGTGGTCTCCTACAGTGTTTGCCCTTCTGTGACTGATTACTTTCATTCAGCCGGATGTCTTCCAGATGACTCCATGTTATGAGATGTTTTCCAGGATCGTTGTTCTTTATTATTGCATCGTACTCTATTAAGTGGATATACTGTAGTTTTTTCCCTATTTCTCCGTTGATGGGGACCTAGGTTGACTCCATCTTTTCGAATTTAGCACTGTTATTTTGGTGATTTTTTTGTGTGTTACTAACAATTTCTTTGTTTCACTTAATTTTCTGTTCTAAGTCATTTTTATTTATAGGTTTTCTTTTCATTGTTAGTTTTATATCTGCTGAGACTTCTTGACTTTGTTTCTTGTTTTGATATGTCTGATTGTTCGTGTCCTTTGCAGTTACCTTAATATTTGGCCTAATGTTCTGGCTTGGCAATGTTCTAAGCTTAAACCACTCTTTAATTTTGTTGTATTGCCTTGACTTTCTCTCTATGTGAAAGATCTAGGAATACATTAATATGTCCCTCTTTTTGGTATAATGTTGTCATCATTTCCCTATTTTCAGTGTTTTAGCTTTGATTTGTTTTTGTGGATTCTCTTTCCGTGTTGATATCTGGATGTCTGTCCTGCACTGTATCCCTGAGGTATCTGATGTTATTGATTTTCTATTCAAGGAACTTCCTTCAGTGTTTCTTATAATTTTGGTTAGGTTTTTTGCAAGTTCTCAGAACTTCTGTTTATCTAGGAAATGTCCTAATTTCACTATCTTATTTGAGAAACAATTTTGTAGGATATCTAATTCTTGGTTGGCAGTTATTTTTGTCTTCAAGGCTTTCTATATGTCATGTTTAACAGAAGTGTGAGATTTCACCATAAATTTTAAAGAGAATATGCTCAATCTGAAGAAAAAGGAGAATTATTTTAAGGATATGCCATCAGTTTAGCGTTAGTTAGGAATATACTTATGTTTTCATGTATTGTGAAATGGAAATGGAAAACAATTGCTGCTGGGTGCCATTGAGTCAGCTCCAACTCATAAGGACCTCTCATAGAATAAAGTATTACTCAGTCCTGTGCCATAAACTATAAACCAAATCAAACTAAACCTGTTGCTGTTGAGTCAATTCCAACTCATAGCAACCCTATAGGACAGAGTAGAACTGTCCCATATGGTTTCCAAGAAGCATCTGGTGGATTAAAACTGCCAACGTTTTGTTTAGCAGCCAAGCAATTAACCACTGTGCCATCAGGGCTCCCCATAAAGTATAAACATGTATAAATAAAATATATTTCAATACAATATTTTTTGATCATCCTTCAACCTAGTTTAAGAAAGAATTACTGAACGTTTATGTGTAGCAGTTTAAAGAATAAGCATTGAATACAATTATGTACTGTTCTCTTTGATTTAGTTAACTACATGCATTTTTTAAAAAATCCAAAAGATTGGATTATGAGTGTACGCCTTGAATTTTATATGCCCCATTCTTCATTTTTACCATACTCAATATACAGATGAAGTGTGGTACATTCAGAATACTCAGATGAAATGTTTAAGAGAAATAAACACATAACCCCGATAATCTTGAAATACTTTCTTATAAAGTGATGGCAAAACTTACAAGGTTTGAATTTGTGTAAAGATCCTTTTATGTATTAAATTTACTGACTTTTGTGTTAAAAAAATAACCTTTAAACCACTGTGGTTTTTCTGTTTATAAGTTTATTGAAAGATAATTTTATGAAGATACAGATAACAGAAGGATCAGATATTACAAAATAAAACAGTTTGAAACTTTACATTTTAAAATTCTTTGGTAACTAACATCATTCCGTATAAATCCCGTATAATTCAGCTCAACATGCTTGTGAGATGTGTCTTCCCGGAAAATTTAGTATTGCATATATTTTAACACTATAATTGGTTATTTTAAATAAGTTTCCTTACCTAATATAAGCAATGAACTATGGTTTATGTTTAATATAAAGTTGTGCTCCACAGAGTCAAAAGGTTTGAGTGTCACAATAGTACTGTATTCATTAAATCCATCCTCAATGTTGATTTTCACCAGAAACTGACCCTTTACTCTGCTTAAAGGTGGAACTACAGGAGTGCAAGCAACTGCAGTTTGTATCTTAAACCAAAAAGGTCCACCAGCATCGTGTTGATTTCAGTTCACAGGGACCCTGTAGGACAGAGCAGGATAGCTTCATAGAGTTTCCAAGGAGCATCCAGCAGATTCAAACTGTCTGCCTTTTGGCTAGCAAACATAGCACTAACCATAAGGCCACCAGTATTTCCTTAGTTTGTACAGATCCCCAAATCTACACTAATGCCATCTGAACATTTGTTAGATGGAGGAGCTAGGAGTCTGGAGAAAAAAAAAAAAAAAAAAAAAAACATTTATTTTTCTTCTAGAGAAATAATCAATTATAGGACAGTAGAAACTAAAGTGACACGAAGAAAATCTGTGCCCTGAAGGAATCAGGGCTACATAGATGAGGAAAGAAGTTGCCAGCAGAAGAAATAAGGAAAACTGCCGAAAAGAGGAAGAGTACGATACATTCAGAATACTCAGAAGCTTGCTTGTGAAAGGAAGCATGTGAGACTGAAGATTTAGGCAGAAATTAGACATTAAACATACATGTGTGTTATTTTAATAAGTTTACATTTATCATGGAGGTACATGAATGTTATTTTACTATGTTTGCATTTATCCTGGAGGTTCAAATACAAAGTTTCTTTGTTTTTTTTTTTTTAATAACATCATATTGGGAAATATCATGATCATTTCTGTAAAGTTCAGTCAGGCATGTGGAGCTTAAGACATTCTTACATTGTGAAAAGAGACAAGGCTGGTAATAACTGAGGCTGAGGGCTGAGAACCGGGTTAAAGGTGTATGGTTGGTATTGATTAACATAGTCTCTGTATGGAAGCTGTAAGTATCGCTAAATTTGTAGTAGAAAAGTGTTTAGAATAAGAACAGGTTGTGGTGTTGTGGGTCACACTTATGTGGTCTTTCTAGTCATAGTCTTGTAACTTCATCCAAGTGATTGGGCAGGACTGTGAAACTATGGTCACTATGGGCCATCAATGGGACTGATCAGCCTTGCCATCTCACTAGCCTTGAAATGAGCCATAACAGAGGTGTTAAAGAGAATCCCACTACTGCCAAAGCAGAAAACCCAGAAGCTGGTGTGTCCTTGTCAGTAGTGATTCTCCCACTGAGAAGCTTCTGAAATGGAGAGAGAGATGTGACACTAAAGGCAGGGACCTGGCAGCAGGAGACGGTGTGCTCGGCTTTTCCGTCCACAGAAAGAGAAAGCTGAATGCCTTTGGACAGAGGCCAGCCAGGGAGAGGTGTGCCTGCCACTACAAATGGGCAGAGGCTGTCCTCGTGGAAGAACTGTATCTGTGAGTGTTCCTGAGCCTGAAATTTAAGCTGTGACAACCCTAAGAAATCCCATTACCTTGAATATGCTAAACTCTGTACCATCACTTATTGACCATGTAGCTTTCCTTCAAGGTACTTCCTCTGAATAGTTTTTCTAAAAGAAAAATTTCAAAATTGTGTCCTTTTTTCTGACCTTTCCCCCAGCTGAAAATTTACTTCATTGTGTTACCACACTTGACACTTGACTTTATCACACAACTTTAAAACTTGTCATGCCTTGAAGTTCTGATAAAAACAATAAAAATTCCTGTTCCAATCATTGTAAGAGTTCTCCTGATAACCCAGTCTGAAAAGCAAACAGAACAACCAGTCACATGATAAAATAGGATTCAAAAAGGTGAACACAGAAGTGACAATTTTTGGAAAATACTACTAACAATAATAAAGAGATTTCACAAATAAAACTGAGTGCTATCAGAAAGGTCAAGTAAATGAAATGAATATTGAAAAAGGATTTGTGGATAAGGATATTAGAAAACCACTAATTAATATGATTTCGGTTGGTTCATAATTGAAAAGGCCGTATTGCGGTAGGATGAGGAGTGCATGGTATAAGACGACTGTAAAGATACGTAATGAGACTCATCTTCTAAATAGCCTGCGTGTGAGGAAAAGAATGGTGAGAGAAGTCTCAAGGTCCTCTTAGTTCTCATCTCAGTAGTTCAAATGCCTAATTGTGTTTGAATTTGTGGCAGTTTTTTTCTTTCTTGTTCACCAGTCCGTCTGTTTCTTTCTTTCCCTCTTAATATAGAAAGACAGGAAGGCACTTGAATACGTCAGTTTCTTAATTCTGAAGTTCTAGAACACAAATCTTTAATATTAACTGAAATTCCTTTAAAATAATTACAGTTCCTTAAAAAGAATTGCTGAAATTTCTTTGGGGAGGAGTTGCCTAGACATACTATTTAATAATACTTGACACTTGAAATGCATATATAATATATGGGTAGAAGCAAAGTTTTTCTCAATGTTAAAATGCATCTTTATATAATATATGCTTCTGAACTAGCATACAGAATATGTAATTTAGCAGCTTTGCCAAACATTTACGAACTAATGAAAAAACATCAGCAAATTTGAAGTTTTTTTAATGCTATTAGATTTTGATGATTTTAGTCTTTTGACAATGAATTTAGCAATTGAATATTATGCACTGTAATCCATTTCATTACTAGACATTGTCATATTTTATTGAACATGTTTAAATCTAGCAAATTAAAATGATCTTGCTTCTTTGAAAAAGATCTTCTGATTAGTGCTCATGTGCAAATTCCAAGTGCTTATCATTATTGCATTACTTGATGAACACAAATTTGAAATGCAAAGTGATAGTTGGTTTAAAATGATGAAATGAGACAGCTACTTGTATCATATTTACTAATATGGCTTTGTATATTATGCCATAAATTGCATTTTGCTACATTAACATTTTATCAGGCTATTTTTAAGGTTTTAATGTGGCTTCTAATGATATTCTGAAAAATAAAACAATCTCCCGAATTTTAGCAAATCTGCTTATCTTGATAGTGAAAATGAGCTATAATTAAGCTCGAAAATTGCCATTCTCTTTCTGGTTAGGATTTCAAACAATTTAGTGTTCACGCATAGTCAATAAACATTTGCAGAGACCTGGGAATAATCAGAAAAAACAGCATATGCTCCCTGCTTTAGAAGAACTTTGGTCTATTAGAAGAGACAGATCTGTAAGCAAGTAATTGGTACCCTACAGAGCTATGAACAAATTGAGGCAGGAGCCCAAAGAAGGGGAAAAATTCTGACTGGGTCAGAGGGCAGGAGGAATTGGTGGGGCAAGGATGGATAAGATGGCTAATATTTTAATTGGATCATAAAGATGAATAGGAATCTATCTGGGAGTAAGGGAGCAGGGGATTTTAAGTATAGAAGTAAATACTGACACTTAGTCAAATCAAATGCGTGGAAACAAACTTTGGAAAAGACTGAATCTGACTGAAATGTCTAAACCAATGCCGTTCATTTTCTGAAAGAGAAAAGACAGAAAGAAGAAAAGAAATGAAGGAAGGAAGGAGGGGAAGAAACCACATACTTAGTTTGGTTTCTAGCTTGGATATTACTGCAGAGACTTTACCAACATTGTCTTTTTTAATCTCCCTACTAGGTTGCTATTATTATATTTACCTCGATGAATGAATGCAAAATGATAAAGCTAAGATCTCTCTGAATTTGAAGTCCATTCACTCTCCCTCTATTTCCCTTTCTAGTCCTCATGCTATATTGGTTAAGTGTTCAACCATTAACCTAAAAATTGAAAGTTCAAACCTACCAGTTGCTCCAAAGGAGAAAGATGTGATAATTCACTTCCGTAAAGATTTGCAACTTTGGAAACCCTATGGAGCAGTTTTACTCCATCCAATAAGGTAACTGTGAGTCAGAATTCAACATCATGGCAAAGTTATTTTTTTCTGGTACAGTCAAGTTCTACTACATAGCATCCATTTGGATAACATATGACTGTATATATGTCCATGGTCCCATAAGGTTATATTCTTTATTTCCTATAGAAAAATAAACAATAAAAGGTCTGGGATTTAACTCTTTTCTCTGCCATAAGTGTGTTGGGTGATGAAGTACCTCCCTGCTTCTCTTTTGTCTGCACAAAAAAGAGCTTGAGTTGGAGGATCACCAACTTCCTTTAGGGCTCCAAAGTCGAAATAGAAGCTTATGCATGACTGAGGGCCTACTCATCCAAGGTCAAGGGTCCCCTAGTTAGGATGTGGTTCACATGACACACATTAACCTGCCATTACCTTATGTGCCCAAGGGCATGACTCAAGGCAAAGGAATATGCTACTTCATCACTGATAGGAGGAGCTGCAGCCACGTGAGTGCCATTGTTTAGACCAGACCACATCACATAATGTCCTGTTTCACAGAAGGTATCACAGACATTAAACAAAGCATGACCATATATGTGTGTGTGCGTGTGCATGTGTGTGCATACTTCTGTTCCTTAGCACATACACATAGATGGAATATGAAGCGTCATTTATAGAATATGAAACAACATAGTTACCATGATTCAAAAGATATAGAAAATAATTTGCCAACATAATACATCTGTGACAGTACTCTGTCATGGAAATAAAATGTCAGAATTAGAAAGATTATATCCCTTGTAGTATTTCTGTGTGTTAAAAACTGTGTAATGGCTGTTCAAAATGTGTAAATACATAGGTATACCTTATTTAGTAAGAGGGGTTTGTAGTAGCTTAATCAGAAAACAAAGATTATATTGAAGTTGGGATTACCAGATTTTATCTCCTTAGAGAAAAGATTATACAAGATAAAAGTGGTTACTTTCATTTGCAAGAATCTATCACTTAGCATAGAAATAAACCATGTTTACAAATATAGAAAATATAAATTCAAATTTAACCAAAGGTAAGGGAGCTGAAATAACTTACTATATCAAGAGTTAGATTCTGATATAGTGCATCTCACTACTCTAAAATACAAAATTCATTTCTTCATATTTTTCCTTTGTCTGCATAAAACAAACACATACCATTAGAACTTTTAAGTGGTAATTTCCTTAGTGGTCTAGATTTTGGCAAATTTATTTTTTTAATTGCAATTAAGTGAAAGTATACCATCCAAATCAGTTTTGCATGGCCACCTATTTACAGCTTCCTCTGCTCTCCCCACCTGGTGACAGCTCACTCCTCCTTTTCACTCTATATATCTAGTATCTTCTTAACAAGCATCTGTCCCCCTGTCTCTACCCTCTTTTCTCCCAACTAGAAGGAGATTATAGGACAGCCTCCAGTAAATGCCTAGAACCACAAAGTACACACACCGTATGGTCACACTGTGTCCCCAAGTCCAGTCCATTCTTGTCTGCAGAGCTGGCTCATTACTGGTTTGTGGTCAAGGACAGCAGCAGGTCTCGGGGCTATGTTCCCTGGGGATTCTTGAGGCTGACAGACCATCAGTTCAGGTCTTTTGGTAGAGTTCTTGGAATGCACATCTTTTTTTCTCATCTTGATATTTTAGCAAATCTAATTTTTAATTGTGCTTTGCTCCCCAATTACTTTTCTCTTTCATCTTATCCCAGTGTATGTCCAATGACATGATACCAGAATTACAAAGTTTGAAATAAGGGTCTTACAACTTCTCAATGATACCTCTGTTAGAAACATAACTTCTATTATTGGACTTAAACTCTCTTTATTGATGGAAAGTCTTGAAAGACATGCACTGGCTTTGTCATATAGAAATGGCATTTAATAGAATCAGTGCACAAGGTAGGAAATTTTACACCCTTCTGTTAATTTGTTGTATTATGGGGACCTGTGTGTTGCTATGATGCTGGAAGCTATGCCATTGGTCTTCAAATACTAGAAGGATCACCCACGGTGGACAAGTTTCAGCTGAGCTTTCAGATTAAGACAGATTGGAAAGAAGGACCTAATAGTCTACTTCTAAAAAGAATCAGGCAGTGAAAATGTTATGTATAATAGGGGAACAATTTCTGATACAGTGCTGGAAGACAAGCACCTCGGGTTGGAAGGCACTCAAAAGATAACTGGGGAAGAGCTGCTTCCTCAAAGGACAGTCAACCATGGATGGAGTCAAGCATTTGGGGCCTTCATTTGCTGACGTGGCATGACTCAAAATGAAAAAAAAAAAAAACCAGCTAAAAATATCCATTAATAACTGGAACCTGGAATGTAGAAATCATGAATCTTGGAAAATTGGAAATTGTAAAAAATGAAATGACATCTCACACCTTACACAAAAAACAACTCAAATTGGATAAAAGACCTAAATGCAAAATCTAAAATGATAAAGCTCATCCAAGATAAAATAGGATCAACAATAGAAGGTTTAATATACAATGTAGACAGACTTCAAAATCTGACAAAGCACATTCAATGGCAGAGAAAATTAGACAAATGGAAATTTCTAAGAATCAAACAATTTCACTCATCCAAAGACTTCATCAAAAGAATTAAAAGACCACCTACAGAATGGGAAAAAATATTTGGCAACTCTATGTCATACTGACATCTGATCTCCATAATCTATAAAGTATTACAAAACATCAACAAAAAAAGGATAAATAATCTGATTAAGTGATGGGCAAAGGAGATGGACAGACACTTCTCTAAAGAGGAGACCCAAGCAGCCAAACAACACATGCAGAATTGCTCACTATCGTTAGCTATTAAAGAAATTCAAATCAAAACTACAATGAGATACCACCTCACCCCAACAAGTTGGCCATGATCCAAAAAACACAAAACAACAAATGCTGGAGAGGCTTTGGAGAAATTGGCACACTCCTGCACTGCTGGTGGGATTGTGAAACGGTACAACCTGTTTGGAAAACAGTTTGGTGCCTCCTTAAAAAGCTAGAAGTAGATATACCATTTGATCGTGTAATTCCACTGCTCGGAATTTATCCTTCAGAAACAAAGGTTATCTCATGAACAGACACATGTACACAAATGTTTGTTGCAGCACAGTCCACAATGGAATCAACCCTGACGTCCATCAACAGATGAATGGATAAGCAAACTATGATATATATACTCAATGCAACACCTATGCTATGATAAAAAACAACAACAATTTTAGAAAACATCTCATAACATGGTCTCATTTGGAAGAGATCATGCTAAGTGAAATCAATCAGTGTCAAAAGGACAAATTTTGTCTGAGATCCATGTTGTAAGGACTTAACAAGAGAATTATCCACTGAAGAAAATGTGTTGGCTACATGGTGGGAGAGGGCTGATGGTTTATTATAGATGAGGTAACTGATAGATGCTAGAAAGTTTATTCTTTTACTGTAACAAATAAAAACTAAAAGTTAAAAAATAAAAAAAATGTGGAAGGAAAAAAAAAGAAATGAAACCCATAAAGGTCAGTATCCTAGGCATTAGTGAGCTGAAATGGATTGGCATTGGTCATTTTGAATTGGACAGACATATGGTCTACTATACCAGGAATGACAACTGGAAGAGTAATGGTCTTGCATTCATCCTAAGAAAGAACATTTCACAATGTATACTGAAGTACAATGCTGTCAGCCACTGATAGGATAACATCCATATGCCTATAAGGAATACCAGTTATGCATCAGCCACTACAGCTAAAGTTGAGGAAATTGAAGATTTTTATCAGCTTCTGCAGTCTGAAATTAATCAAACATTGGATCAGGACGCACTGGTATTACTGGTGACTGGAATGCCTGAGCTGGAAGCAAAGAAGGATCAGTAGTTGGATCAAATACTATAGCTTTCATTATGGCTTGGACTTCAACATAAAGAAACAGAAGTTCTCACAGCTGGATTGATAAGCAACATGTGGTAAATGGAGAAAAGATTGAAGTTTTCAGGGATTTTATTTGGATCTACAATCAGCGTTCATGGAAGCTGCAATCAAAAAATCAAAAGACGCATTTTAGTGGATAAGTTGGGTGCCATATATCTCTTTAAAGTGTTAAAAATCAAAGATACCACCTTCTTGGCAGAGGTGGGCCTGACTCAAGCCACAGTGTTTTGAGTTGCCTCATATACATGTGAAAGCTGGACAAAGAATAACAAAGAACAAAGAAGAACTAATGCCTTTGGAATTGTGGTGGTGGAGAAGAATATTGAATACACTATGAATCGCTGAAAGAAAGACCAAATCTGTCATGGAAGAAGTGAAATCAGAATACTCCTTAGAAACAAGGATGGCAAGACTACTTCTCACATACTTTGGACATGTTATCAGTGTGCACAAGTACCTGGAGAAGAGCTTCATGCTTGGTAAAGGACCATGAAAAAGAGACATACACTCAACGAGATGAATTGATCCAGTGGCTGCAACAATGAATTCAAGCATAGCAACAACTGTGAAGATGGTGCAGGACTAGGCCATGTTTTTGTTCTGTTGTGCATAGAGTTGCTGTGAGTCAGAATCGTTTCAGTGACACCTGATAACACTTTGAAGACACAGAGGAAAATTTTACAGTTATGTTTCAAAATTTGGCTGAAAGCAAGTGGTATCGAGGATTTGATGAATACGTTTTTTTAAATGAGTCACATACATGATATTTATCATGTATAGATACAGATATTCTGAATCCAGAAAGTATGTGTATTTGCACATGTATGCTCAAGTTTGTGGGAAAGTGAGGCAGAAGAAGTGACCCAAGTTTGAAGTGAGTTCTGCTAATAACTTCTGTGGGTTTTCGAACCTGGTGGCTGTGTCCAATTCAGCCAGCAAAGGAAACTGAGTGGATTCCAGGGAGAGAGGCATAAATGCCACTAATGTCATCTTACATACATCATTAGATGGCAACAAAGTTCACTATAATATCATTTTCACTTAATGTTAATACATCATTATAAAGATGATTAAAAAAAATAGACAGATTATGTTACTGTGATGAAAACAATATCCAGAAACCGCTGGACTGCATAGAGAAATCATTCAGAGGAAATTTCGTATGTTATCATTTTTACTTAATAGCCACCGTTTGTTTTTTTTTTTTTTTTTTTTTTTTTTGCCCCAAACTCTTCAAATGAGGTTTCTCCTTGGATCTTGAAAACCAATTTGAAATAAAATCTAGGTTTTATTTTTACAAATGATAGGTTTTAAAATGTTTTTTTTTTTTTTCAATATGGAATGATTAAGGAAAAATTCCAGGGTATGTTGTGAATTAGAAAATTTTAACCTAAGCAAATTAGAAGTAACATAACCTCCCTTGCCTTGTACTACAAGACAAATGCAACCCTGTCCCTTCCAATACATACCCTGCCACTTGCTTCTTGGCTTCCCCTTTGATCTTTTTTATCTCAGGAAATTTCCTGTAGTTATTCCTTCCTTCATCTCCAAAGCTGACTCTTCTTTCCCTCTGGATCCAATCTGTTTAAACTGCATTGTTTACCAATAAGTCTTAAATTTGCATCTCTAATCCTAATGTCTCTTCTGGTCTTAAGCCTTATATATGTATCAACTAATTTAAAAAAGACAGCAAAACAAGGAAAAGAAGTTTGAATATCTAAAATGAATCTTAAGCATATCCAAATTGGAAAGCTCTAATTTCCCCTGCAGGATGTACTCCTCCTTTACCATTCCTTACACTATATCTCAACCGAGTTCCTCAAGTCAGAAACCAGTCCTTCTTGGTTCAGCTTCTTCCCTCCATAACTCTCCTGTTTCACAACCACCTCCCAAGTGTGTACTGTCTGTAGATGCTAAATCCTTCCATTGTCTCCATTTCCAAAATTCTTTAAAAGTTTTGTCCCTTTTACTTCAACAATAACATTCTATTGTTCCTGTTTCCAATTTTGTCCCCAAAATCTCCTCAGCTGGGTAGTCTTCCATCATTATCAATCAGATGATATGACCACATGGTTTTAAAACAAATACATCTATACAAACCAAACCCATTGTCACTGAGTTGATTCCTAGTCATAGTAACTCTGCAGAACTATCCCCACAGAGTTTGCCAAGGGACACCTGATAGATTTGAGCTGCCAACCTTTTGGTTAGCAGCCATAGGTGGTAACCACTTGCACCACCAGGGTCCATGGTTATTTCCCATGACCTTCACAACTGTAAATGGTTTGTATGCAATCCACCTCTACAAATTCTCCCCTTGGGTTTCTCCCTTTGTTCAGCACATTCCAATCCCCTAAGACTGATCTGTCTTCCTGCTTATTATGCTTGTTGTGACATGTACTACAAGCTCTCTTCTGGCTCTTCCCCTGACTAGATATTTTTGTTCCTTTATACCTTATCTCAAAGAAAAGAACAGAGAGCTCCTCTCTGGACACATTCTTAAAGAGCCTGACCCTTCTCACCTCAGTCACTTGCAGTCACATACTTTGTACTCCTTCTTAGCATCTATACTGCTATTGCTCATTTGTTTTGATTCATATTTACTTGTACTACAAGTGTGGAAACCCTGGGGACAAGGATTAAGTACTACATCTGCTAAGCAGAAGGTGCTACTGACCACCAGGTACTCCTTGGAAACTCTATGAGGCAGTTCCATTCTGTCCACAGGGTTGCTATGAGTTGTAATTGATCCAGCAGCGCTGGGTTTGGGTCTTTTTTGGCATATTTACTTGTATACCGTCAGTCTACTCCCTCCTCTCACCAAAGTTTGTTCTATGAGAGTAAGAACTCACCAGTCTGATTCCTAAAGTCTGTCCTTAGGTTCTGGAACAGTATTTCACACATGACAGATGCTCGGAAAATACTGTGAAGTTTAAAAAGAATAAATGAATAGCTAAAATACAGTCTTAGTCTGCTTAAATTTATTTTTAAAAATGGTGCTGCAAGCCTAGAGGACAGAGTAAACTTGCCTTACAGGGTTTCTAAGTCAGTATGTGATTCTCCTTCAGAGAACTTGGGGGTGCTAACTACTGACCTTTGCTAGCAGTCATGATCTTTAACCACTACACTGCCAGAGATGCCTAGTGAATGTTGAAATACGAGTATAAATGATTTTAACAATTGTTATTTTACTAGAGATAGCTTGAATTTTTATCTTTTTTTCAAAATATTTAAAAGTTTATGCAATGGTATTATAATAAACCCCCAAATCCATTTTTATCAATAAATTCCAGCACATAGTATCCTACAAGACAGAGTAGAACTGCCCTATAACATTTCCAGGGCTGTAAATCTTCACAGGAGCAAACTGTCACCTCTTTCTCCAGCAGGACAGCCGGTGAGTTCAAAGTGCTGAATTTTCAGTTAGCGGTCAAGAACTTAACCATTTTGCCACCAGGACTCCTTGATATTATAATAATTATAGTTAATGTCAATAACAGTACATATTCAAATTTATGCCTAGAAATAATGTTGGTGAAGGAATTAAAGAATGAAAGCCAGTTCCATGTATGTTATAATGATGTAAAATGTATAAGCTATTTTTGGTTGACAATTTGGCAGTTTTGTAAAAAGTTAAGTATACATTTGACCATATTATCTGGCCATTATATTCCTAAGTCTTTACCTATAGAAATAAAGTCACATACATAGAAAGACTTGCACATGAATGTTCATAGCAGTGTTTTTTTTTTTTTGTACAAATGAAAAACTGGAAACAGATTAAATGTTTAACGACAAGTAACAGATAAGCAAATTGTTACATACGCCCAAGATAGAATCTATTCAGTAATAAACTAGAAAAATCATTAATGCATACAAAAATACAGATGAATCTTAAATCATTATGATGAGTGAATGATGAGACAAAAAGAATACATATTGTTTAATTCTAATTGTTTAAATGTGTACAAAACACAATCTTCAGTGACAGAAAGCCAGTTAGTGGTTGCCTGGGGACAGACTGAAGGTGTGGATGATTTGCAAAAGAGCCACAGAGAATCTTTTCAGCTTGATGAACATGTATCTTGATTGCAATAATGGTGCCATGGGTGTTTGCATACATCAAAACTCATGTAATGTAGAATTAAAGACATGCAGCTACCGTGCACAAATTTTTCTTCAATGTAAAAATCAAGGTAATGCCTAGTTAGGGATGAATTTGTCCTTTTGATATTTAATTAGGAAAGTCTTGAATTGAAAATAAACTTCAAAAGATAGCTATTCATTGTTAGCATTAACACGTGTCCCAAAATAGTAACAATACTTTATAATACATTTTTGTCTGTTAGACATATATTTTTACACTCATACACACGGCTGTCTTGTTTCACTTTTTTTTCTTTGCTGTCAAGTGGATCATCCTTTAATGCAGCAATAGTAACTTGTTCTCTAGTCAGGAGAAAAGTACATTTTCTATTTAAAAGTGTTGTTTTTCTGCCCTCTGAGCAATTTGTATTAATTTTTCTTCGACAGCTCGATTCCAGCTGCCATTGTCAATTCTAAAGAGACCGTATTTAGGTACATCAGCCATCTTTAAAATTTCAGTTGTCAATGTACTGATGCTTGCTTGAGATTTCTAGTTATGTGGTTATTTTAAAAATTATAACAATTTAAACATCTGATAAATCTGTAGAGGCAAAAGAAATATTTGGTATTTTCTCAAAACATGGCAGTTCCTTTTAAGAGAGTGTTTGCTGAGTACAAATTGTTTTATTATAATTTCTTCACATAGATCTAATTATTTTCAATAAAAGTTATGTTAATATTTTCAGCACCTCTTTGGACATAGGCATATTAAAATTGAAACCCTGCTCTGAAAGAACTTAAATTCAAATAGTTGAAATAAAAGAAGCAGTGCTATGAGCAAAATTTAAAGATAAAAAAACACATTTATTTGTGAACTGCTTTATAGAGTCATTAATACTCACCTATTCATAGAGAGCTCCTGAATGACTAATCTCTGAAGAATGCTATGCAGGACTGTAGGAACACAAAGATAATTTGGAAAGAATCTGTGACTTTTTCTAGTGTCAAAAAAGAGGAATATTGTTGTTGTAAGGTGCTGTCAAGTTGGTTCCAACTCATAGTGACCCTGTGAACAACAGAAGGAAGCGCTGCCCCGCCCTGTCCTGTGCCATCATGTCTATGTTTAAGTCCATTGTTACAGCAGCTGTGTCAATCCATCTCTTTGAGGATCTTCTTCTTTTTTGCTGACACTTCACTCTACCAAGCATGATGTCCTCCACGGCCTGATCTCTCCTGACAGCATGTCCAACGTATGTAAGATACAGTCTCACCATGCTTGCTTCCAGGGAGCACTGTGGTTGTACTTCTTCCAGAACAGATCTGTTTGTTCTTTTGGCAGTCTACAGTACGTTCAGCATTCTACTCCAGCATCACAGTTCAAAGGCATGAGGGTTTCAATTTTAATATGCCTTATGTCTAATGAGCTGCTAAAAATATTAACATAAATTTTATTGAAAATAATTAGATCCATATGAAGAAATTATAATAAAACCATTTGTACTTCTTTTATCTTCCTTATTCAATGTCCAGCTTTCACATGCATATGATGCAATTGAGAATGCCATGTCTTGGGTCAGGCACACCTTAAAATTCAAGGTAACAACATTACTCTTCAACACTTTAAAGAAGTCGTTTGTGGAAGATTTTCCTAATGCAACATGTCTTTACTACTATAGTAATAAATGAAAAAAAAAATCTGTGGAGAAACAATCTGTTCTTTGTCTGAGGAGTTGGCTTTGTGAATAGTTCTGGTTCTGAATTAACAGAGAGTCCAGGTACTGTGTCTTTTGGAGCTCCTCCATTCTCAGTCCAACAATTAAGTCTGGTTTCTTTACTAGAATTAGAGTTCTGCACCCCAATTTTCTCCTGATCTGTTAGGGACTCTGTTGTATTCCCTGTTGGGGTAGTCACTGGTGGTAGCTGCACACCATTTCTAGTTCTTCTGGTCTCAGACTGATGGAGTCTTTGGTTTATGTGTCCACTATTATCACATGAGCTATTATTTTCTTTGTATCTTGGGTTTTCTTCCTTTTCCTTTGCTCCAGATGGGTTTAGACCAATGGATGCATCTGAGATGGCCCCTTGCTATCTTTCAAGACACTGCTCACCAAAGTGGAATGCAGAACATTTTCTAAATAAACTTTATTACACCAATTAACCTAGGTGTCCCCTGAAACCATGGTTCCCAGAACTTTGTTCCTGCTACTGTGTCCCTTGAAGTGTTTAGTTGTGTTTAGGAAACTTCTTAGCTTTTGGTTTTGTCCAGTGGTGCTAACTTTCCCTGTATTGTGTGTTTCAACAACAACGATGTTGTAATCTAAACTGAATCTTCCCCCCGCTCATGCTGCTCTGGACCATACAGCCTCTGTCTGTGCTAGATAACTGTGGAGCTGGGGTGGAGAAGGAGCTGGCATGTTCAGGCAGACTTCAGGGAACACTGAGCTGGGCTGCAACGCAAGAACCAAACACACAGTGTGCTCTTCTCTCCTGGTATCATTTATAATTTTCCAGGATGATGAAGACATTTTCTACTGCAGGTTTTTGTGAAAGGCTTTTTTTTAAGTATAAATTTAAATTTAAGTATAAATTACATGTAAATTTAAGTAAAAATTGAAATTTAATATCACTTTTTAAAGTTATGCTGTTGGGGTGGAAGTACCAGGATGGTGAGATCAATTTTTTTTTTTTTTAAAGAATGAGTACCAAAAAAAAAAGTTAATAGGAAGAGACGAGGTTTTTATATCATATAAAGAGCTTTTAAAAATCATATCACAAACATAAATGTGTATTTAAAGAGTCTTGGGAGTATTTCTGATTCCCAGCCATACTTTTCAACAACTACCACCAGAAGACAATTATGAGTGTTAGATATTTTTTATCCCTTATGCATAAACTAGTAAATCCAACAGGAAAAGTGCTGTTCATTAAATGAGTATCACTTATACCTGTTATTTTTCAGAATGCTCTAAGCTCTATTCTATTTTCTTATTTCAACTATACTCCATATCTTTCATCAAAATAACCTGTTGCCATCACGTCGATTCTGACCCACAGTAGCACTGTAAGACAAAGGAGAACTGCCCCATAGTGTTTCCACGGAACAACTAGTTGATTTGAATCGCCAGCTTTATGATTAGCAGCAAAGCTCTTTGCCGCTGTATCCTAAGGGCATGAATGAACTAAAAGCAATTTTGGGAAAAGTCAGGACACCACACATCCTAAGACATAGGCATTAGTGGAAAATGCTGCAAAAACTCTGAAGAAGATGTATGCTGTTAGAAATCTCTGATACTGAGATTTAGGAACTGACTCTACTGCAATAACTGGAACTCTGGTGGTGCAGTGGTTAACAGCTCAACTCCTCTTCAAAAAGTGTGCAACTCTAATCCACCAGCCACACCCTGGAAACCCCTTGGGGCAATTCTACTCTGCCATATGGGTTGCATTGAGTTGGAACCCACTCAATGACAATTTTTTTAGTAGATATATGGAATAAATTTTAATTTTGAATTTTGGGGGGTGAACGACGATTGCTATAACAAGTGACTTGAAGAAAAATATGTGTGCATATGTGTGTGCGTGAGTGCGTACCTGCGTGTGTGTGTGAGAGAGAGAGGGAGGAAGACAGAAAGCTTAGGAGAGAGGAGAAAAAATGAATTCAGGTGATATTAGCAGAAAGACTATTCTTTATAGAATAGTAAATAACCAAAATTTTTTGTGACATTCATGGAACAAAACACCTTCAGAGAGAGTTAAATAGAAGAAAGCAGATGGGGAGATATAATAGAGGAAGTTACAAAAGAGGAAACTGACAGCAATGGAATTGAGAAAACGTTGCTTGTATGTTAAGATTAATAATATGTCAGTACATTCCTAATATTTTGGGATAATAGCAGTGCTGCGTCACTCTGGGAAATCTGGTTAAATTCATGTGGTTCAACTTCTTTCTCTGTTAAATGCAGAACGAGGGAATAGAAATTCTGTTGTTTTTTCTTTCTAATATCTCTAATTTAAAACTTACAAAACTGTTAAATACACATGTAATTTTAGCTAAGTAATTGTATTTACATGGAAAGACAGTTTTTGAAGTTCTATATTTTTTTGCCGCTGAGTTCAATACAATTCTACACTTTATATTGCATAAATCTCCAGTTAGAAAGTAAGTATTGCCTCACTCTTTGTTACGGGCTCTCCTGGTGTGATTGCATTTCGGTCACCTCTATGACAGCAAGCAGAAAAACTAAGCTCAAGATTCCATTCTGAAAATTGAAAAAAAAAAAATCTTCCACTATAAGAACGATAAATCATTATCACAGTTTCTTGATGGAAGCACAAGGAATGGCACTAAGGAGAACTACGATCAAGTGACTGACAAAATTTCTGATTAAAAAAGATTCGGATATGCATCACTGCAATTCATGGCCATAAATTGTTCTTGATGCCATTTCAATATTGAATCTTGATATTGTTAATGTTATTTCTTTCATCAATTAAGGAACAAACTAAAAGATCTGTGGTACTTTCCATTCCTGGAATGAGGAGTTATTTCCTAAAGTCTCCAAAACATTTCTGATTTTAGTTTATTCGAGGTCTACATTTCCCTTTCTAAAAATTTTTACAATTATTGTCTTAGCTTGGGTTCCCCAAGTAATTGGAAATGAGACAGAGTTTCAGATAAAGTAGTACATATAGAGGATGGGGATAAACCAATCAGTGTGTGGAAACAGAGCAAAGAGAAGAAATTGATGAGGTCAATTATTAATCTAGTTACCCTGAGGGCTATTGAAGCTTATCCCTGCTAGGAAGATGCTTCCTCTGAGTTATGCTAGTCAGTGGCAAGGGGGCTGGAATAGGTAAACATCAGCACCTGCAGAATACCAGCTGAGGGATGCATATTAGGAAGAATTATCAGCATGTCAGCTTGCTGGATAGGTGAAACAAAGAAATAAAAAACAAACAAGAAAGAAATGTTAGTATCAGAGAAAACTTATAACAACAACAAAAAAAATGAAGGAGCTGGCAGTCGATCAGCAAGTTGCTGTGTCCGAATTTCGTAAAGCACAAAAATGTATGCATACCTTTATAAATTCCTTTATGGTTTATTTCGAGAAGCTGCCCACTCTGTTTTTTAGAACAGTGTCTTTTATTCCCTTCCAAATATTTAAGAAGCTTTAAAAAGTGGTAGTCAATGTCTACTATTTCTTAAGGTAGGTGATTCTACAAATTTTCTTGAAGGGACTAACGAAAAAAATCAAAGCCGTTGCCATGGAGTTGATTCTGACTCATAGTGATCCTATAAGACAGAGGAGAATGTGGGCGCGATTCACACGGGACACAAGCCGCTGGTGTGAAATGGGACACCACTTACGGGTGTGATGTGTGTGAGAGGCCGAAGTTAAAAAAACCACAGCAACAACAAACTTTTTGTTTGCTGTGGGCAGAAAAGGGACAGTCTCCTGAGAGTAGAGACTGACACCAGTTTGTTTAAACCACCAGCTTTTGTTGAGTAAACAAGTTTTCTTCCGGGAAAGTGAGAAAAGGCATCCCATCAGTGTTCCTTACTTCAAAAGAAAAAGCAGTATTCCCAGGAAAGGGGGTGAGAAGGTCCTTGAACTATCCTCGCTAGTGCTGTGTTCAGCGCATAGTGTTTTTCAGTACACTGAGACCAACTTGTCACAAAGGTTTTTGCCAGGCTTTCGTCTTCTCAAGACAAGTTCCTATTTTAACAAAGACCAGGTTGGGGTAAGCCGGATTTTACATTCTTCGCAAACATGTACATCCCCACAGTTTGGATGTGGGGTAGAACTCCCCCATAAGCTTTCCGAGGCTGCACATCCTTAATGAAGTAGAGTGCCTTATGTTTCTCCCCCAAAGGTGCTGGAGGGTTCAAACCGCCAACCTTTTGCTTAGTAGTTGAGCCCTTTAATCATCGCCCCACTAGGGCTGTTGAGCAGCCTATAATAACAATCAGAAAAATGCATAGGAATTGGACAATCCATCTAGTCTCAGTAGGTTATGAAACAGGTTATGAAACAAGTAAGTCTGTGTATTCATGGAGTATGATATCAAGTACATAAGGACTATTTGTCGACTACATAAACAAATGTATGGGAGAATGCATACCTCACCATAGGTAAAACAAAGAGAAGTACATTGGAGTTAGTGAAGGAGGATTGATTTCTGCAATTATAAATTTTTGACTTTATGCCATGATTTATTTTAACAAAACATTCATAGAATTCTAATTAGTATTACATATTGCAACATTAAACACGTAAAAAATTGTTATGCTGTGTAATTTCTTTATAACCATATTCTTTTTTCATGGCAATCATTTCTTTCCAAACAGAAACAAAAATTGAATTTTACTGCCCCAATGTTAAGCCCAGAAAATCGATTTTACTTGTTTTAAAGCATTTTCAATAGGAAGAAAAATGTACTTTTATGTTGTAAATCTGAAAGAAACAGTCACAGCTATGTCTAGAGTAGGAAAAGATAATTCTGGTTTTCACTATGGTTCTGCAGAGATTTCAACTGATGCATCTTATATGCACATTAATGATTCCAAGCCCTTTCCCCGGGGAACCCTGTTAGAAGCTCGAGTGAGGCTGAGGAAACTCGTTTGCCTTTACTTCATGCTGTTCTGTCAGCATGTGCCAGAATAATTGCTGTTCGAGTACTAGAAGCATTTTTACCGTTGACTAAGCAGCTCAGCTGCATTGGTTGAGAGGAAGACTAACAGGTGTTTTTCATACTAAACTCTGCTTCTACTGCTGCACAGAAAACGTTCAGGCTAAAAACACTGAGGAAAGCAGGAATGCAGTCTGTGTAGATGCACTATATGATTTCAATTTTAAAGTCACAGGGGCTTTGGAATTAAGACATTGATATCTCAGAAGCTGCCAAGATACAATAAACTGTCTCAGGACTCATATCAAATTGATGAGTTCCTCTGGTTTTGAATAACTGACAAATCACTATAGGATCACTGGTCAAATATTGAATTAGACAACACCTGCAGTAAGCATGTGGATGACTGAGATGAAGAGATGGAGTCTGTATTTTTAAATGTATAAAAATTATATATTTACTGCTTCTGAACTGGCACATGTGATCTTCCTGCCATTAAGATCTTTCTCTTGTGAAATAAAGCTGAGACTTGGAAGTTTTACAAGTTGAGAGCTGTCTTGATAATGACCTCAGTGACAGAAGTTATTGAGGCCAAGGAACAAGGCACATCATGGAGAATCTGTACAAAAAATGTCACATCTATAGTTGAGAAAGCAAACAATTCACATCTAAATATTTACTTGTTTTGCAAACACTTTGAAGTTTCTTCTCAAATGAATGCTAATATTTTCATGATTGATTGAATGCAGATGTTTTCTCTAATGAACACATGTTATACAATAATTTATCCAACAATTAATTATTGCATATCACCTAGTATATGCCAGGCTCTTGGTAAAAGAAATACCCCATCCCTGTTTTTGTTGCTGACAGTAAGAGATTATCAGGCAGGGAAACCATTAAAATGATTACTCAGTCAGTAAGTCTAATTGTGTTGAATGTTCCAAAATGCAAGCACAAGAGTGTATGAAAAATTTCAGTATGATGATGTATTCTAATTAGTGCCTTTCTAGATGTTTCCATACACACACACAAAAAAAGACATTTAAACTACTTGTAGGACCCGAAAGATGTGTTAGTTGGTAAAGTGAAAAGAAGACTGGCTGAAAACAATAGGCTATACAAAGTCCTGCAGAAAGGAAGTCCTTGGTGCATTTAGGAACTCAAAGATCAATGTGACTACAATACATTGTTGTTGTTGTGTGCTGTTGACTTGATTCTGACTCATAGTGACTCTACAGGACAGAGTAAAACTGCCCATAGGACTTCCAAGGCTAAAACTTTATGGAAGCAGACTAGCATGTTTTCTTCTGCACAGTAGCTGATGGATTCTAACCACTGATCTCTGGTTGGTTCACAGCTAAGTGGCTAACCACTGTACCAAGATGGCCCCTTTTGATTACAGTACCAAAAGGGAAAAAGAAATCTGTTTATGTCAAATGATTCTGACACATAGTGACCTTATAGGACAGAGTAGGACTGTTCCATAGAGTTTCCAAGGAGTGCCTGGTGGATTTGAACTGCCAATCTTTTGCTTAGCAGCTATTGCTCTTAACAACTAAGCCACTGGGGTTTCCTACTACTGCATGAAAAAAACAGAACACTGCTGTAGGGTCCATTCTGACTCATAGTGTCCATATAGGACATAGTAGAACTGCCTCATATAGTTTCCAAGGAGTACCTGGTGGATTCAGATCTTTCAGTTAGCAGACGTGGCACTTAACCACTATGCCACCAGGGTTTCCCTACTACTATATAATTCTCTTAAAAGTCTAAATATTCAGATGGAGGTGGAAGAGATGGAGGGTATAGAACTCATCTTTGTAAGGAATATCAAGGATTTTTGATGTTTTCTGAGGTGTAATGAAAGATCATTTGTTAGTCTTAATCTAGAACACCGGTTTTCAACTTGACACAATTTTACCTCTCTGGGGGCATTCAGCAATATCTGAAAACATTTTTTTCTGCTTAAGGTATTTTCTGAGTTACAAACAGCTATATTTTAATATCTGAGCCACAGTCAGAAGCTCCAGAGAACAGAGGGACAGAAATTAGAGCTAAGGCCCAACAGAAGAGTGGAGACTGGCTTATAGACAGAACATACAAAGGGTAAGCCAAGGTCGTAGTGTTAAATAACAAATAGAAAAGACTTCACAAAGACTGATGCCAGCTTTGAATAAACTCAATCTCTGATTTTGCTAAGGCCTTTTGTCTCTTTCCCAGCTGACTTCCAGTAAGGAAAGTAAATCTCTTGGAGGAAGACAATGTCTTACCGAACTTCAAATTTTCTTAACAATTTAAAACTTGTATATTTTTTCACGGCATCATAATGGTCATGCAGCAGTTAAAGAGATCCACTGCTGATTGAAAGGTCCTCGGTTCAATACCACCAGGGTCTTTTTGGGATAAAGATGTGACAGTCTGCTTGCTGAGCTTTATGGCATTGGTAATCCTCTGGGGTCACTATGAGTCAGAATTCAGTCCATTTTAGTGAGTTGGTTATTTTACTTTTTGAAGTTTTATTTTTCTTCAAAAGATTTTTAAGTATTTTTGAGCATTTTCTCTTTCAGGTGAATTGTAGGTGACTTTTATGCAGAATGTTTGTCTTAGGCTGGGTTTTCTAGGGAAGCAAAACCAGTAACATGTGTAGGTACAAGGAAAGATTTATTATATATATATAGACAGATAGATAGATACAAATATAGGAAACAGCTCACGTAATCACAGAAGCTGAATGTCCCAAGCTCTGGCACAAGCCTCACGTGGCCACAAAAGCTGAGGAACCCAAGGTCAGCAAGTCAGAGCAAAACCAGGATCGGCAGTTCAGGGAGCAGGACTCTCAAGTGCTGACTGTAAGGACTGATGAGCCCAACCGCTGGTAACTCAAGTCCCGGAACCAGACGCTGGAACAAGAGAGCAGGAGCTCCTGGCCACGTGAGCGATCAGCAGCCGTAGTCCAAGGTTGCGAGATGAGAGCTGAGGGGCAGGGAGCCACCACAAACCCCACCTTGCCACTTAATACAGCAGCCAAATAGGTAGTAGCCAAGTTGACATAATCCTGACCGCCACAATGTTTTATTATGATTATTATCTAGATTCTGTTAAACTGTGTAAAGCAGTCTACAGAACAACTGAATTTACACTGGGGACAGTGTCATCTTTACAAGACTACATCTGCCTTTTTACTTCAACAAGCATCTGTGTCTTTCAAAATATATTTTTAAAATACATACATTGCACGTATTTTTATATAGTTATCTTGTATAGATTTTTATTATTGTGGAGGACATTTTATTATGTTTCGTAACTGAGTTACTTCCTAGATTTTTAAGGGGCTTGCTAGTACTTGGATCTGAAAGTAAACAATGTCTGGGTCTTTTCTCTGGAAGGATGACAAGATTAAATTCATTCTAGGATGCTGAACAAGTCATAGCATTCTTTTTAAAGCACAGAGATTGTGTAGGGTTACGCTTATACAGTTTGTATGCAGGGAGAAAGAAAGAAAGAAAAAGATTGGCAGAGCTTTGGTCTGTGGAGTCAGAAGACAGAAGTAATTTTAAGGTCTCTTTGGTAAATGATAGTATCCAGAGGGACATGGTAATATTTCATCTTATCCTTCACTCTTTGGACCACATCTATTCTAAACTAGTCAGTCACATCTGAGCAGCACCATGATTTAAATGAATATTAATGGCAAAATTATAGACAGAAATCTAAGAAACAGAAAACCATGTCATTTTTTTTTTTTAATTTTTGCTTAACTTTCAGCTAGAAATTTGCCATGCCCAAATACCATCATTTTGTTGGCGTACATAAATAAAAACAAATAGCATAATGATTTAAGACATCTATTATAAAACCAAGCCAAAGCCAAGTGCCGTCGAGTCGGATCCAAAAGATTAATAAAAAAATAACAAAGACTATTTAGCCTGAAGAAATGAAGGCTGAAGAATATATAACATTCTTCCAACACGTTAGAAAAGGGAAAGACTTATGAAACCAGTAAAATATTTGGAGATTCTAGTAAAGAGGATTTTTTTCTTTTGCTGTATATATACAAAAGAACTCTGTTCTTTTATAACCTAGAGTTGCCAAAAGTATGAATAATTTGGTAAGAATGTTGTAATAGGAAGTATTTGCCTAAATTTTCATAAACAGTTCTTGCCAATTACCAGGATCAGAGATGTCTTTAAGTTTGAATTGTGGTCCAGTAAGTCACCCCCGTGGCTCACTGGCTAAGGACTTAGATGCTAAGAAAGATGTTAGTGGTCTGGATCCACTCAAGAGCACTGTGGGAGAAAGACATGTCAATCTGTTTCTGTAAAGATTACAGCCTAGAAGACCACATGGGGCAGTTCCACTCGACCACACAGGTTCATCATTAACAGAAATTGACTCCATGGCACCCAACAACATCAGGAGTCTCAGAGTGACACAAATGGTTGAGGACTTGACTATCAGCTGAAGGCTGGAAGTTTGTACACCCTTAGAGGCTCTTGAAAAGATAGACCTGGTAACCTGCTTCCAAAAGATCATAGCCCTGAAAACTTACAGAGCACACATAATTTCTAAACACATAGGTTTGCCTTGAGTCAGACGGACTCAAGGGAAACAAATAACAAGAAGGTGATCCCTAGTGGCACAGCAGTCAAGTACTCAGCTGCTAACCAAAAGTTTAACTCTGTCCTACAGGATCACTATGCGATGGAATTAAGTTAAGGGCAGTGGGTTAATAACAACAATCTATTTTTACAATTTCCTCTACTAAACACAACAGACAGTCAAGTTTTAGAAAACATTATTCTAAGCCAAGCCAAGTGCCGTCAAGTCAGATCCGACTCATGGCGACCCTATTCTAAAGGGCTGCTAAATTTTAAATAAGGTTCTACAATTTTCAACTGTGACAGACTATATTGAAGTGCGTTTTGCTTTCTCTATCACCGCACACTAGACCCCCTTGAAACTCACTTCTTGAAAAGAATAAACATTCGTTTATCTCATGACCCTGGTCTGAGGCAGCTTCAGCTGATTTCTGAAGGCCTGCTCATGTGTCTAAAGTCAGCTGGTTGTTTGACTTGGGGCTCGTTAGTCTAAGGTGACCTCACTCACTGACATAGCTGTGAGACAGTGACAGCTAGATCATGTGTCTCTCATCCCCCATCAAGCAATGCCTTTGTTTGTTCACATTGTGATGGCAAGTTTCTAAAAGAGAGCAGAGAAAGACAAAACTTCCCAGGGCCTTGAGTTGGAACCCATCATTTCTGTTGCACTCTAGTTTCAAAAGCAAATTGCAAAGCCAGCTTATGTTTAAGGGAGGTAAGTAGACACCATTTCACTATAGGGAGTACTTCAATGTCATATTGGAAAGAAAGTGGCAATAGAAAAGTTTGATGATTTCTGAGTATTTTCCATTCATGTAGCACAAGAATACATGTTACTATACATTGAGAATTATCCTGAAATGTACATGAATGTAGAGTGCTGAATATAGTATATCCATTGCCTTTGCCTTTAAAGAATTGACTTTGATGCTATGATGTACACTAGCTTCTGTACTCCAGGCATGCTTACTTCACCTCTATGTCATAAAAAAATAATGAGGTAACTGAAATATGATAATTCTAGTGTAACTCTGTCTCTTGATGAATTTAGTGCTTGGAACAGAAGAATTGAGAGCCTTTTTCATCTGAAAACTTACATGTAAAAGTGTAAATAAACCTGAAAAGAAATTGTCTTCATGATTCTATCTATAGCTGGCAAGATCTGAAAGATTTTCATTTCTATTACTATGAGGGAAAAGTTGGAAAATTGTAGGATGGCAGTCATTATGATTCTATTGTCACAACTGTACTGATGCTGATGTGAGGCTACAGTAAATTCTTACTGACATGAAAAGCACAGAAATGTAAGCTAGGAGCCTATTTACTACAATTGTTGAGAACAGACAATTGCTTATGGCAAAAGTTTGACATATATATGGGGTTGCTTATTGTCTCCACCATGGTGTATGTTTTAAACATATATGTTTAGAAGAAATACTTCTGACTTCACATGTTCCTATCGTATGGAAACACTGGTGGTATAGTGGTTAAAGGCTGGTCTGCTGACCTAAAAGTCAGCAGTTCAAATCCTCCAGGCATTCCTTGGAAACTATGTGGAACCCACTCAATGGCAGTTTTGTTTGTCTGTTTTTCTGTTGTATCATCTTGCATGTGCAGACAGGGAACACAGAGCTAAGATTTAAGCTCAACTGTGGTAGTCTTTTTTGTTACATGTTTGTGATACGTGTAGTCTTGTCAGAATAGATCACTAAAACCCACTGCTACCAAGTCGATTCCCAATCATTGTGACCCTGTAATGCAGAACAGAACTTCTTGATAGAGTTTCCAAGGAGCTCCTGGAGGATTCGAACTGTTGACCTTTTGGTTAGCAGACATAGGACTTAACCACTACACCACAACAGTTGCCATCTGCCTAGATATGTCCTCTTATTTCAGCTAATTTGTTTTGTCTGTATTTTAATGCATCTGTTTTTCATTGTTGTTGTTTGCTTTCAATTTAGCTTATTCGATTGTATATGGAGATTGGGGGTGAGCTGAAATACGAAAGGAACATAATTACACACTTCTTTGTTACAATTTTTATGTTCACCTGTTTAGGAATAATTATTATAGCTTTTGTTGGATATAATGAGGTGAATTATGCATTTTCCATGGGAAAAAAGTCCTAGATTTAGATTGTGAAAATGAATTGCCTTAGGTAAGATCTTAACCCCAATTCCTTCAATTAGGTCTTTCATGGAATTCATTATACTCAATTAATATTTCTTTCATTTGTTTTGTGTTGATAACACCTTTTATAAATGTTCTAAAAACCCATAGACAAAGTCAATTCAAAATATCTGTCTCTGAAAGTTTAGTTTGAAACACGGTATTCAGATGTTTAGCAACCAATCAATATTTTATAGGTTCAAATCTTTGAGAAAATTAATAATTTTTTAGACATTTTGTCTTAGTATTTTACTGCAACAATCTTTTTTTTTGTTTATACCTAACTGTTGATGGTAAGTCGATGCAGAACCCCATTTCCACAAAATCGTATTATATGGTCTTATGATTTACTAATACTCAAAACTTTTCATGTAACTCTGGACATGTTAAAACAGAACTTTCAGTTTTAATTTCAAAAATAAAAGTGGTCTAAAAATCCGTATTTAATTTCTATGCAATTAGGTATAGTGATTTTACTGGAGTTTTATTAATTGAAGTTAATAAGTGAAATATATTTTTTCACTATTAAATGAAAACAAGCAGTAATATCACAGGAGGAAGTGATGGAGGTTATTTTTGTGACAGGAAAGAAGTATTTTATAATTCTACACATAAAAGAAACTGAAAGTGAGAAAGGTTGAATAGCCAAGTGCCGTCGAGTCAGAGCTTACAAGTGGAAAAGTCACCAACCCTGGACTCTGACCCAGGACTTCATAAAATATTTCTACTACATAATTCTGGGAGGAAATACTGAAGAAGTATTGCCCCTCCAAAGGGCATTAATTTAAATTTATTCCCTCTTTGATACGCAATGTACTGAGGTACAAAGGAAAGTCAGTCATCATTAGAGACAATATGAACAGCTGCATCTCAGAACCTTTGCTTAACCTATCTAAACTTACCTGAATCATTGTGAAAATTAGATAAATGTGGAGTTTTAATATTAAGTTTGCAAAAATGCCTAACTCCCAGAATATGTCTGATGTGGTAATGATAACAGACTACTGTATACCTTATTGGCATAGTTTCATGTCTTCAACAAGTTTGTTTCTTATTTTCAGAACTATATATCAATAACTGTAACTTCATTTTATTTTATAGTTTACAATTCATTGGTAATTATTTGATATAAATGTCACTATGTCAAATAGTGTATGTTCAGTGTACATTAATTAGGAAAGTTTTAAATATGAAATATTCTATAATCGAAAACACATATGAAATGGAGCCAAATTATTATTTATGGACTGATGTAATATTTTTAATTAACATACATTTGCCTATATATGTTAGCATTAGAGATGATCAGAATTCTCTCTTCACATTGTGTATGCATGTATGTGAGTTAATTTTTATGAGTTCATTATGTAATCTCAGAAATGAATATACCATGAGGTTTAGCACAAAAGGCAGTTTATGGGCCTGTCTGATCCCAAGTTCTATACAATGCTACCGTAAATGTGCAAGTATATCCTATCATGAAGTGGAAAATAAAAAACATGTAAGCACCTTTGTGCTTTTCTTGAAATTTATATGGCTGAACTTAGAAATTAGAAAAAGTACAGTAATCATAGCCCCACGTTCTAATAGAATTTAGGGAGCAACATATTCTGAAATTTGGGAATCTAAACTGCCTTTGGACTCCTGATAGCTCTAGACTAGAGGATCTCAATGCATTGTTTTTAGACTCATTCAGGGAATACACAGGTCAAATGTATCTTCATAATTCTTCTATTCTTTTAAGATTTCAGGAATACTTTCTTGCTCATCTGATGTGTTTGTTGGAATAAACTGAATTTTTTTAAGTAATGAAATATTTATTATTAGGTTCTTGTATGATAATGCATATTTCTTCTGAGGCTATTTTGTGGAATAAAAATGTGGATAAAATTTTTAGGGGAAGATGTGGAAACATTTATTTATTATGTTGCAGTGGATATATTACAGTCTAACTTGTGAAACATTCAGTTTGCTACTCATTTCATGCCATGGATGTTCTAGGGTGCTGGCTTTGATCAAGAATCCTGAAGCCAGACTTGCTCAGCCACTTAGAGCTATACTCCACCTCTTTATAACTTAGAGCTGGTAAAATCAGAATAAAGTTATGCCTGCTTTGGAAAGTTTTTATTAGGATTACATTAACTAATACATGTAAGCATATATACAGTGCCTGGCACATGGTAGCTACTCAATACATATTAAAAACAACTGTTATGGAATCAACTCCAAATCAGGGCCACCACACAGGTGACAAAGTAGAACTGAATTTCAAAGAGTTTTCTTCAGATAATTTTTTGTAAGTAGAACACCAGATCTTTCATCTGAAAATCAGTGAGGTGGACCAGAACCTGCCACCTCTCAGCTACCAGCTGAACATACTTTTGCTCTACTGGGACTCCCAAGTGCGTGTTAATTAATACTGTATCCACTACTGTTTCCAAGTAGTGGAAAACAAACAAACAAACAGCCCCTTTTGGGTTGGATGTATATACATATGTATTTTTATTTTTGTATGTTGTTTATTAAAATCCTGAGGAACTAATTCAAATTAGTAAGTGTATGTTTTGGTCATGCTGGAAACCCTGGTGTCACAGTGGTTAAGTGCTACGGCTGCTAACCAAAAGGCCAGTGGTTCGAATCCACCAAGCACTCCTTGGGACAGTTCTACTCTGTCCTATGATATTATTATGGGTTGGAATCCATTGGACAGGCTTGGGTTTGGTTCGGGTGTTGTCATATATAGACAGCTAAAAGGGATGAAAGGGAAACAGTTTAGCAAAACTAAAGGTAGCATAAACACTATTGGTAAGCGGCTTTCTTGATAAACTTTCAACACAGTCGTAATATCTATGCAACACTGGCATTTACATTTTCTCTAGCTGTAAACGTCCCTGTATGTAAATCACTCTTTTCAACAAAAACGGACTGAAACAGTTGACTCTTGAAAACTTCAGTTGTTCAATACACATTTCTCCTCTAAAAGCAATTCCTTTATCCCTACCTACTTCTTTCCAGCCACAAGACTTGTTATCTTAAACTTTAATCAACACTCCGATTTAAAGCTGTCTTCTAATCTTAGAAGTTCCTAGGAAGACTGTTTCATATGAGACAACTTGTAGTTCTCTCATTCCTTCCTCCAAATACATATTTTTACAATATGGGAAAAAAAAAATAAGTAGACCCATAAATTCCTATTCCATATAATTGTATTATTTTCCTTGCAACTAAGATACAGTTTAATACTGTTAATGTAGGTACTATAAACCCTAGCATTATTGCAACATTATGTTTCATAATGTACCATCAATTTAGAGTGGGACTTGATGGCATTGGCTTGGCTGGCTCAGCATTCTTAATAGGACCACAATTGAGTCATTTGTTGATGAACTCAGTTACCTCTTATTGTTTTTTTTTAAAAAAGAAATCATTATTTCAGAATTGGAATATGTTTTTGTACTGTATTCTCAGCAAAGCTTCTATTTGAACTTTGCAATTTGTTATAAAACTCATTGAAATTCAATTTTTCCTAGGCAGCACCTGTTTATTTGTAGTGCTTTAAATGACAGTTCACATTAGTCATTGTCTCATACAAAAAGTTACACACGTGTGTGACCCTAGTTTTCTCCCTATGGTAGGACAGCTCAGTCCTCCTCTCTACCCTGCATTTCCCGTGTCCATTCAACACCCTCCCACCCCCTTTTGTCTTCTGATCCTGCCTCTGACCAGGAGCTGCCCGTTTAGTCTCACGCATCCACTTAAGCCGAGAAGCATGTTCTTCACCATTATCATTCTGTGTCTTATAGTCCAGTCTGTTCTTTGTCTCATGAAGTGGCTTTGGAAATGATGTACTTCTGGGCTAAGAGACACTCTGAGGGCTATGTCTTCTGAGGTCCCTCCAGTCTCAGCCAGACAATCAAGTCTGGTCTTTTTTTACTAGAATTTGGGCTTTCCACTCCACTCTTCTTCTGGTCCATCAGGGACTGTCTGTGGTGTTCTTTGTCAGGGCTGCCATTGGTGGTTGGGTGGGCATTAACTACTCTGATCTCAGGCTGAGACAGTCTCTAATATATGCGGCTCTTTCTGTCACTTGGGCTCAGATTTTCCTTACGTCTTTGATGTTCTTTATTTTTCTTTCCTCCAGGGGAGTGGATACCAATAGATGCATCTTAGATGGCCTCTTGCTAGTTTTTAAGACTCCAGATGCTACTCATCAAAAGGAGATGTAGAACATTTTCTTGCCAAGTCAGCCAAGTGCCATCGGTTTTCTTAGTAAGTTTTATTATGACAATTGACCTACATGTTCCCTGGCACTCTGTTCCTCAAAGTGTTTGGTTATATTCTTGATTTTTTATTTTAGTTCAGCTATGCTGACTTACCCTGTATATGTGTGCTGTTTTCCCTCTACTTAAAATAATTCTTGTCTACTATCTAGTTAGTAAATCTCACTCTCTCACCCTTATAACCATCAAAGATTGTTTTCTTCTGTGTATAAATCTTTTCTTGAGTTCTAATAATACTGGTCTTACACAATATTTGTCCAATTGCAACTAATTTCACTCAGCATAATATTTCCAGATTCTTCCATCTTACAAGATGTTTCACTGATAGCTGCACTTATTTTTTAATGAATTTTATAAAATTCTCTCTCTGAATTGTTCTTTCTTGTGTCTATACATCTTCTATTCGAGTATTAGTATTTTATTTATACATTTCTATGAGCACATTCCAATTCATAATGACCATTTAGGACTGAGTGGAATTGTCCCATATGGTTTCCAAGGCTTCTTTGCAAAAGCAGACTGTTAGACTTTTGAAGTTCAAACCACCATCTTTTTGTTAGCCACTGAGCACTTAAGCCACTGTGACACCTAAGGGTCAGAATTAAAGGAACAGCAATATTTCTTTTTGTTTGATTAGCACATTGTTGATCGAAAATATTATAGTTTGCTTCTTCATGCACAACCTGGATTTTACTTACTCTAAATACTTCGAGTTTATATACATCTGAGCTTTAAAAATAAGGAGACAAACATGCACTTGATATACATCATTATCTGCAAATTATCAAATATTTTGAGTGTAATTTTATGTCAGAATCCCTCTCTCTGTATGATTTCAATTATATTCCGCAGAAGAGCTTTCAAATCTAACAATTATGATGTTAAATTTATGATTAACATTTGACACAGTGGCTGCAACAACGGGCCCAAGCACAACAACAATCATGAGAACGGTGCAGGACCAGGCAGTGTTTTGTTCTCTTGTACACACGGTTGCTGTGAGTTGGAAGCACCTCAACAGCACCTAATAACAAAAATATACATATGATTTTATATCAAAACCCCTCTCCCTAGATGATTTCAATCGTCTTCCACAGAAGAGCTTTCAAATCTAACATCCATGATGGTATTACGTAGAATATGTATTTAGTATTTATATAAAGTATAAAATATTACCTACCTGAAAATCAAGGGGAGTAAATCAGAGTTTGACTCATTTCTTCAACTGTTTCAATTATCCTGTAACTTTGGAGGGCAAGACTTCTTTCTCTCAGAGCAACTCCTGACAGCTTTTTTCTGGCAGCATTGCTAGCGAGGAAAGTTTAACATCTGAAGATTCAATTCCTAGTCACTAAACCAATGATACGCTTCTGTGCTGAAATACTCAGAGTATCTCCCTAGGTCCAGATTCTGAAAATAGATTTCCTCTCTACTACCACCACCTTACTGGGTCACACATCTTAACATGTTTGTTTGCAATTGACCAAAGTGTTCAAAGAAATTTTATAGCTCAGGAATACATTTACATTCACAGTACAGGTAAATGCAAGAAATTAAGATCGAGATTTCTGTCACTATGGAAGTTTCCAGAATCATACCAAATAACATCAACAGTAAAATACATAGCAATGACATTTGCTACCATTTGCTAAGAAAGTAGAATATAGCCATACTAGAGTAGAAAGAAGTTTCATAGATGACACTGAGGCCTACTAAACTTTGAGAACTTTTATTCTAGATAATAATTTTGTGAAAATATGCTAGGTGAAAAAGTAATATAAGGATACTTGCAAAATTTGCAATAGCTATGGCTATAGTCATTTTTGGAGTCCCTGGATGGTGAAAATAGTTAACACAATCAGCTGCTAACCAATAGTTGGTGGTTTGAGTACACCCCCAGGTATCTCAGAAGAAATGCCTGGTGATCTGCTTCCAAAAAATTAGCCACTGAAACATTATGGAACATAGTTCTATTCTGACACACATGTGATTGCCAGGAATCAAATTCGACTTGACAGCACTGGGTTTTTACTGCTTATGGTAAACAGTAGAAAATGGAAATATGGTTTAAATAACATTCAAGCAGTAACATCTGAAATCAGCCCATCAAAAATTAGTTGGTTAGTTAGAAGTGGTAGCTGTTGTTAGATGCCTCAAAATGCAACTGACTCATATTGATGCTATATCTAATAGAAAGAAACATCACCCTGCCCTTTGCCACCCTCAGCATTGTTAAGTTTGAACCCATTATTACAGCCACTCTGTCTGTCCATCTCACTGAATTTCTGTGGTTTTTTGGCTGACCCTCTACCTTAATAAGCATGACATTCTTCTCCAGGGACTGGCTTCTGATGATGTGCCCAGAATAAGCAGGATGAAGTGTTTTCACTCTTGTGCATAAGCAGTCTGCCTGGACTTCTTCCTCAACAGCTTTGTTTGTTTTACTAGAAGCTCAAGAAATATTCAATATTTTACAACAATACCATATTTTGTATGTGTCAATTCTTCATGAGTCTTTTTTTGGGGGAGGGCCTTTTTTTTTTAATTGTCCAGCTTTTTCATGACTATGAGGTGATGGAAAAGTTTGTGGCTTGGGTCATTTGCACCTCAGTCCTCAAATTAACATCTTTGATTTTTAACACTTTAAAGAACACTTTTGCCACAGATCTGTCCAATGAAATATCTCATTTGATTTCTTCACTGCTGCTTCCATGGGCATTGATTCAGACAGTGGTCTGTAGTTATCCATAAAGTTTTTAGAAGCAGATTACCAGGCAATTTTTTCTACTCTTAGTCTGAAAGCTCTGTTAAAACCTGTGCACCATTGTCCACTACTGGTATTTAAGTATAACATCATTACAACACACAAGCCACCACAGTGTGACAAACTGACAGATGGCTAGTGAAACAGCAGGTATCAACCTAAATTATTTAAGAGTTTCCATGTAGATTAACCTTAAAACTAGACTGATATCAAAGCTCATCTTTTGTTCCAGAGCCTAGCCAAGCCAGAGCACAAATCAAATAATTTTGAAGAAAGGATATACATGTTTATGAAGTAGTGAGTGCTATCAAAATCATAATGAATACAATATAAGTAGAATTAGAATTTCAATAAAATTTAAACATTATTTGAGCAAATATTCATTCAATAAGTGGTTTATTTACATACTATATCTAGTCATACCTAACACTATGGCAGTGGGTGGTGGTGGGTGATATCAAGAAATAGAATATTTTAACATTTTTAGATAGCAAACTTGATATTCAATTTGGCATCATATGTTGTATTAAAAAAATTGTGTTTGGAGCAGAGTCAAGATGGCGGACTAAACACACATCTCTCTAAATCCCTCTGGAAACCAAGATCTGAATTGATAATTAAGTGGAGACTTCTGGACACCTAGTGAGCCCTGGGATGCAGCACAGGGCTGATAATTTCGACTTCATACCACTGAATAGAAAACCTCCTTTCTTTCACTCACCTCACTCTTGGAAAGCACGGGCTTGCGCGGATCCAAGTTAACTCACTATTTTATTTTTTTTTCTCTGTCTTAGCTGGCAGACAGACCTGGGACTTGACTAGCTGCTAATCTCAGAAGTACTGCTGGTGGGATCAGCAAGCAAAATTGCCATATTTTGAGAGCCCAGCTTTGGACTCTGTACATCTTGGCACTTTGGGCCTCTCTTTCTGCCTCTGCCATATAGTAGCTGGTCCTGAGGCAGAGGCAAGCTTGTGAGGGACACCGCCTTGTTCCCTTGGGAGGTGGGTACACCCATATGGAAGACCCAGCTGGATTTAGTTCCTAGTCTGGGAGGCAGCACGTGCCCAGGGGGGAGAGCTTTTCTGACAGAAAAGCAGTGTTTTACACAGTGTCACCTATGGCTGGGCCCAGCAACAGAGGCTGTGGACTTTGTGCATATCAGCACCTTTGGCTGCTCTTTTGGTCCCAGCCACGTGGTGAGCTTATGGGGACAACATCTTGTTCCACTGGGAGGTGGATATGCCCGTATAGAAGCTTCAGCTGGACCTAATTCCTGGACTGGGAGACAGTGCCTGCCTGGAGGTGAGCACTTTTCCAGCAGAAAAGCAATATTCTACACATTGTGGCCTACAGCTGGTGCTCAACAGCAGAGGACAGCAGGGCAGTAACCTTTCTGTATTTTGAGCTAGTTTATAACATCTGGAGTTCGATATAGAGGTGCTTACTTTACCAGCTTGGAAGAGGGACTTATACACTTGAAAACTTGACTGACTTTGGAAGTTGTCAGATACTTTTTACTTCTCATTTTAAGACATCCTACAGAAACAACTGTGGTCCATCCTCACAGCATCTCTCACAGTCTCTATTGACTCACATGATGCCCCAAAAGCAACAAACTCTGCAGAAACCATAATGAAGAAATCAACCACGGCTTCAGAAGGACCCTGAAAGAGAGCATCTGACAACTTCCCAGATGAAGAAACTTTTCTGAAACTATTGTAATGTGTATACAAAAGGATTATATAAAGAGCTTCCCTAGACTTTATAAAAAATGCAGCAGAGCAACATGAAAAATTAAGTAGGCTATATGATCTGATGGAACACGAATACTCTGAAATCCAACACATCAAGAACAAAATCAAAGACATAGAAACTTCAAAGCCAAGAAAACAGAATGGAACAAATGGAAAATAGACTTTCTGACATGGAAACAGAGTTACTGACTCCAGCATCTATGAGGGGAAATCAGAAAAAAGAAACAAGAAAAATGAAGAAGAAGACAGAGCTACTAATGCCAGCATCTATGAACAGAAATCAGAAAAAAGAAACAAGAAAAATGAAGACACATTAAGAAGCATGTGGGACTCTATCAAGAGGAACAACCTTCTACTAACTGCAGTCCCTAAACAGGGTGAGACATCTGAGAACACAGAGAGTATCGTTGCTGAGCTGCTGAAAGAAAACTTCCCAGAAATCATGAAGGAAGAGAATATAGACATCTCAGATGCATATCATACGCCACCCAATATAGATCTCAAATGAAAAACTCCAAGACATACCATAATTAAGCTTAACAAAATGAAACATAAGCAGCAACTCTTAAAGGCAGCAAGACTCAAGGCAAAGCTAACTTTCAAAGGGAAACCCTGTAGGCTCTCATCAGATTTCTCAGCAGAAACCATGCTGGCACGGAGACAGTGGCATGACACATTCAAAGCCTTGAAGGAGAAGAACTTCCACCCAAGAATTATATATCCTGCAAAACTATCTTTCAAATACAAAAATGAAATTAAGACATTCCCAGATAAACAGAAACTCAGAGACTTCATAAAAACCAAACCCAAACTACAAGAAATACTGAAAGAAGTTCTTGGCTCTGGCTCAGTAGAAAGAAACCACTAACTTTATGTTTTAGAATGACACACTACTCAATACTCTACTCTTTTAGGGAAGGCTCCAAAGTCAATCACAGCTTTGATACAGAAAGAAGCAATCCAGTGATCATCATGAAAACTATGGTATCATCGTAATAAAAAGAGGGATGTACTACAGTTGTTACAGTCCTTCCAGATGGAGAGGAAGATGACAAGACTGGTAGCAATTAAAATTGAGTTTATAAATAGTTTATTAAGGGGGATTATAGGGGCAGCTGTAAAGCACAACAAAGATGTATCATACCATTTCAAGAAATGTAACACACGAGTCTCAACAACTACAAAACCAGTTCTGAAAAAGGTTAAAAATCAACTCACAAAAAAAAAAATGTCCCAGAACAGACTAATAAGAATAACAGAGAAAACATCAACATAAAAATAAACTTATCACAATGGCAGCAGTGAACACATACCTATCAATAATTACATTGAATGTGAATGGACTGAATGCTCCAGTAAAGAGACATCGAGTGACATCTTGGATCAAAAGACATGACTCATCCATATGTTGTCTACAAGAAACTTACTTGAGACCTAAAGACAGGAACAAACTGAAAGTTAAGGAATGGAAGAATATACATCAAACTAACAATGAACAAAGAAGAGCAGGGGTGGCAATTCTAATCTCAGACAAAATCAATTTTAATGTCAAAGCCACCATCGTGGATAAAGATGGACACCATTTGTTGCTGAAAGGTTCAGTACACAAGCAAGACTTAACTATATTAAATATTTATGCACCTAACATCAAAGCACCTAAATATGTTGAAGAAACATTGACTACGCTCAAAAGAAAGTTAGATGACTCCACCATAATAGTGGGAGACTTTAACACTCCACTCTCATTACTAGACAGATCATCTAGAAAAAAGCTCAGTAAAGATACAGAAGACCTCACTGACACAACTAACCAACTCAACCTCATTGATATATACAGAACTTTCCACCCATCAGCAGACAACTACACCTTCTTCTCCAGTGCACATGGAACATTCTCCAGAATTGACCACATGATAGGCCATAATGCAATGCTCAACAAAATCCATACCATTGAATTACTGCAAAGCATCTTCTCAGATCATAAAGCCATAAAAGTTGAAATTAATAGCAGAAAAAACACAGATAGAAAGTGGAACTCTTGGAAACTGAACAATATCTTGCTCAAAAACATGGGTTATAGAGGAAGTCAAGGATGAAATAAAGAAATTCATGGCTTCCAATGAGAACAAAAACACTTCCTAACAGAATCTATGGGATACAGCCAAAGCAGTGCTCAGAGGTCTGTTTATCTCCATAAATGCATACATCTGGAAGGAAGAAAGAAACCAAATCAAGGAACTAACTCTACAGCTTGAACAAGTAGAAAGAGAACAACAGAGGAACCCCTCGGGCACCAGAAGAAAGGAGATCATAAAGATTAGAGCAGAGCTAAATGAATTAGAGAATAGAAAAACAATTGAAAAATTGAAAAGAAAAATGAAGAAGCATTAAGAAGCAGGTGTGTGTTGGGAGGATGAGACATGTATGGAGCAGAGAGGAATAGTGTGCAGTCACCGGACAGGGAGAGCAGTGGAAGCTGCATATAGGGGGGCATGTAAATTTACATGTGAATGTACATTTTTACTCAGTTATGTTAAATAAAAAAAAAAGTTATAAATTAGGTAAAATTAAACAGCACAGAGCCAAGTAAAAAAAAAAAAAGAAGAAGCAGGTGTGCAGGTGTGACTGTATTAAGAGGAATAACCTATGACTAATTGGAGTTCCTGAAAAAGACAAGACACTTGAGAACACAGAGAGTACTGTTGCCGAGCTGCTGACAGAAAACTTCCGAGAAATTACGAAAGAAGAGAATATAGATATCCAAGATGCATATCGAATGCCACTCAATATAGTTCTCTACAGAAAGACTCCAAGACATATTATAATCAAGCTTAACCAAATGAAACCTAAGCAGAAACTCTTAAAGGCAGCAAGACTCAACGCAAAGCTAACAATCAGAGGGAAACCCTGTATGCTTTTGTCAGATTTTTCAGCAGAAAAAATGCTGGCACATAGACAGTGGCATGACATGACACATTCAAAGACTTGAAGGAGAAGAACTTCAAACCAAGAATTAGATATCCTGCAAAACTCTCTTTCAAATATGAAAATGAAATTAAGACATTCACAGATAAACAGAAACTCAGAGACTTTGTAAAAACCAAACCAAAGCTACAAGAAATGCTGGAAGAATCTCCTGTCTTAGAAGAACAAAACCACTAACTTTATATTTTAGAAGCAAATACAGGACACATCACCCAAAATCCTACTCAGTTACGGAAAGCTCAATCAAAGCTACAACAGTGAAAGAAATAACCCAGTGATCATATCAAATTATGATATCATCATATTAAAAAGAAGGATGTACTACAGTTCTTATAGTCCTTCCAGATGGAGAGGAGGTTGATAAGAATGGTAGTAACTGAAATTGGATTTATACATAGTTTATTAAGGGGGATCTTAGGGGCAGCCATAAAACATAATAAAGATGAAACATATTAAATCAGGAAATGTAATACAGGAATCTCAACAACCACAAAACCAACCCTGAAAAAGGTGAAAAATCAACTCACAAAGAAGAATGTCCCAGAACAGATTAATTAATAAGAACAACATAGAAAACATCAACACACAAGAAAAATCACAATGGCAACACTGAACACATACCTATCAATAATTACATTGAATGTGAATGGACTGAATGCTCCAGTAAAGAGACATTGAGTGACATCTTGGATCAAAAGACTTGACCCATCCATGTGTTGCCTATAAGAAACTCTCCTTAGACTTAAAGATAGGAGCACACTGCAAGCACTGAAAGAATATATATCAAGCTAACAATATAAAAACAGGAGCAGGTGTGGCAATAGTAATCTCAGAGAAAAATAGATTTCAGTGTAAAATTCACCATCCTAGACAAGGATGGACACTACTGCTAAGAGGTTCAATACACAAGCAGGACTTAACAATATTAAATATTTGTGCAGCTAATATTAGAGCACCTAAATACATCAGAGAAACACTGACTACACTCAAAAATGAGATAGATCACTCCACAACAATAGTGGGACACTTCAACACTCCACTCTCAATAATGGACAGGTCATCTATAAAAAAGCTCAAAAAAGACACAGAAGACCTGATTGCTACAAATAACCAACTAGACCTCATCAACATATACAGAACTTTCTATCCATCAATGAAAGACTATAGCTTCTTCTCCAGGGCACATGGAACATTCTCCAGAATAGACCATGTTTTAGGACATAAAGCAATTCTCAACAAAATCTATACCACTGAATTAATGCAAAGCGTATTCTCAGATCATAAAGCCATAAAAGTCAAAATCAATAGCAGAAAGAAACATAGAAAGTGGAACTCATGGCAACTGAACAACACCTTCCTCAATAAAATATGGATTATAGAAGAAATTAAGGATGAAATAAAGAAATTTGTGGATTCTAATGAGAGTGAAAACACTTCCTACCAGAACCTATGGGATACAGCCAAAACAGTGTTCAGAGGTAAGTTTGTCTCCATAAATGCACACATCTGGAAGGAAGAAAGAAACTAAATCAAAGAACTGACCCTACAGCTTGAACAAGTAGAGAGAAAACAATAGAGGAACCCCTCAGTCACCAATAGAAAAGAGATTATAAAGATAAGAGCAGAACTAAACAAATTAGAGAATAGAAGTACAACAAGAAAAAATTGAAAAGACCAAAAGCTGTTTTTTTGAAAAGATTGACAAAACTGACAAACCACTGGCTAAATTTAACAAAGAAAAACAGGAAAGGAAACAACCCAAATAAGAAATGAGAAGGGAGCTGTCATAACCGATCCAACAGAAATAAAAAATATCATAATAGAACACTATGAAAGACTGAACAAATGTGAAAACTTAGAGGAAACAAATTCCTTGATTCATATTACCTACAAAAATTATCACAAGGTGAAGCAGCCAGCTTAATAAACCCATCACAAAGGAAGAGATTGAAAATGTCATCAAAAAACTGCCAACCAAAAAAAGTCTGGGCCCAGATGGCTTCACCAAAGAATTCTACCAAGCTTTTAGAGAAGAGTTATCTCCAATACTACTGAGACTATTTCACAGTATAGAAAAGGAGGGAATAGTCCAAAACTCATTCTATGAAGCCTGCATAACCTTGGTACCAAAGCCAGGGAAAGACCCAACCAAAAAGGAGAACCACAGACCAGTATCGCTCATGAATCTAGATGCAAAAATCTTCAACAAAATTCTTCCCAATAGAATACAATAACATATCAAAAGAGTAATCCATCATGACCAAGTTGGATTCATACCAGGAATGCAAGGCTGATTCAACATCAGAAAAACAATCAATGTGTTCAACCACATAAATAACACAAAAGACAAGAATCACCTGATTTTGTCTATTGATGCAGAAAAGACATTTGATAAAGTCCAACATCCAATTATGCTAAAAGCTCTCTGCAAAATAGGAGTAGAAGGCAAATTCCTCAATGAAATAAGGGCCATTTATACAAAGTCAAATGCCTACATCATCCTGAATGGAGAGAGGTGGAAATAGTTTCCCTGGAAAACAGGAACTAGACAAGGATGCCCACTCTCACCTCTCCTATTCAACATTGTACTAGAAGTTCTAGCCAGAATAATTAGACAATACCAAGGAATAAAGGGAATCTGCATCAGCAAGGAAGAAGTAAAAATCTCCCTACTTGCACATGATGCGATTGTATATGCAGAGAAGCCCAAAGAATCCATAAGGAAACTAGTCAAAGTGATAGAAGAGTTCAGCAAAGTCTCAGGATACAAGATAAACATGATTTAATCAGTAGGATTCCTTTATACCAACAATGAGATTATTAAGGAAGAAATCACCAAGTCAATACCATTTACTATAGCCCCTAAGAAGATAAAGTACCTAAGAATAAATCTAACCAGAGAAACAACAAACCTTTACAAAGAGAACTACAAGACCTTACTACCCAAAACTAAGAGAGATGTCCATAAATGGAGGAACCTACCCTGCTCATGGATAGGAAAACTTCACATTGTGAAAGTGTCTATTTTGCCCAAAGCAATCTACTTGTATAATGCAATCTCAATACAAATTCCAGGGACATTTTTTTTTTTTTTTTTAACTATGACTGAGTGGAAATGTACATTCCCATATAAATTTACATGCCCACCTAAATGCAGCTTCTACTGCTCTCCTTGCCCGGTGACAGCACACTATTTCTCTCTGCTCCATACATGTCTCATCCTCCCAACAGTCTCCAGGGACCATTTTTAATGAGATGGAGAAACAAATCACCAACTTTGTTTGGAAAGGGAAGAAGCCCCGGATAAGTAAAGCACTACTGAAGAAGAACACACTGGGAGGGCCTCTCACTATCCAACTTCAGAACCTGTCACACTGCCATAGTAGTCAAAACCTGCTGGTGCTGGTACAAAAAGAGACAAATAGATCAATGGAACAGAATAGAGACCTCAGAGATGACAGCATCTTCCTATGAACAGCTGATATTCAAGAAAGGCCCTAAGACATTCATCTGGGGTAAAAACAATCTTTTCAACAAATAGTGCTGGCAAAATTGGATATCCATCTGCAGAAAACTGAAACAAGACCCATATCTTCCACCTTATACAAATCCCAACTCAAACTGGTTAGAAGACCTAAATATCAAATCTAAAACAATAAAGCTCAACCAAGAAAAAGTAGCAACAATAATGAAATTTTTAATACACAATGTAGACAGACTTCAAGATCTGTCAAACAACAGAAGATAAAATAGATAAATGGGAACTATTAAGAATCAAACACTTTTGCTCCTCTAAAGAGTTTATTCATAGAATTAAAAGGCCACCTACAAAATAGGAAAAAATACTTGGCAACTATATGTCAGACTGACACCTGAACTTCATAATCTATAAGGTACTACAAAATATCAACAAGAAAAAGATAAATAATCCAATTACGTGATGGGCAAAGGAGATGGACAGACACATCTCTAAAGAGGAGATCCAGGCAGCCAAAAAACACATGTAGACATGCTCACAATCATTAGCTATTAAAGAAATTCAAATCAAAACTACAATAAGATACCATCTCACCCCAACAAGGTGGGCCAGGATCCGAAAACCCAAAACAACAAATGCTATAGAGGTTGTGAAGAAATTGAAATGCTCCTACACTGTTGGTGGGATTGAAAAATGGTACAACCTCTTTGGAAAGCAATCTGGCACTTCCTGAAAAAGATGGATATAGATACACCATTTGACTCAGTAATTCCATTTTTTGGAATATAACCCCTACAGAATCAAGGCTATTCACACCAACTGATGCCCACACAAAAATGTTTATCGCAGCACAGTCCACAATAGCTAAAAGACAGAATCAACCCAGATGGCCAACAACAGAGGAATGGACAGGTAAACTATGGTAAATATACTCAATGGAACACTATGCAATGATAAAGAACAACCATGATTTTAGGAAACATCTCATAACCTGGTTTCAATTGGAGGACATTATGTTGAGGGAGAGTAATCAGAGACAAACGGACCCACACTGTATGAGACCCCTACGATAAGAACTTAAAATCAGACTCATGCATAGAAGCAAAGACTCTCTGATGGCTGCAAGGGTGGAGCAGGAGGGAGGACGAAGCAGGGAGGGTTTAGATTAGATAGCTGATAGAAATGGTAAAATTGGTGACAGCACATATTAGAAATAAAATCAATATTAACTAGACTTCAGCTTAACACAATTACTCCTCCCAACTTAATCCAATATTACAGGGACAGAGTAGCTGCGCAGGGGGCTGGAGACCATGCTCTCAGGGGAAAATGTGGTCAGTTGGCACAACTAGCATTTTGCTAAGAGGGCCTTCTGCACCCCACATTGGTGAGTGGTGTCTGAGGTCTTAAAAGCTGCCAAGCTGTCATCTGAGGGTACAGCAAATGGTCCCAACTTAGCAGGAAAAGATGATCACCAAGGACCAAAACAACATGGGGGAAAGAGAAACCAGAAGACAGACAGACTCACATGAGTGGGTGACTACATCGACTTGTGACCAGAAGAATCAGATGGTGCCAGGCCACCACCAGTGATAGCCGTGACGGGGTTCACAAAATTGAATCTCACTGGCAACCCAAGAATAAAAAGGGGTGCACCCTGAGATCTCCAGTAAAAGACCATAATTGAAAGTCCACAGGTCTCAGAGTTCCCCTGGGAGCATGGCCCCTGGCCCTAAAGCTGCCCCTGTCCATAAATCATAACGAAGGTCAACTCTTGGACAGGAATTGATTGGACTTGCTGACACTGAGTGACCATATCATGTGTGCACTTTATGGTTCTATGCATCTATGGGATGTCACCCTGTTGACCTCTTACTGGAGAAAGGGAAGTGGGTGGAGTGGAGGGGATAGGAATTTGTTGGGAGTATAGGGCATGTATGAAGCAGTGAGGAAGAGTGTGTTATCACCGGCAGGGAGAGCAGTGGGAGCTGCATATAGGTGGGCATACAAATTTATATGGGAATGTACATTTTCATTCAATCATAATAATAACAAGTGTTAAAGTTAAATCATAAACATGAGCACTCAGAAAATACAGTATTAATATGTACAAAAAAATCACAACAAAAATTTGACTTATTTCTTTGATTCTGTTTTTGTAATTTTCACTGTAATGCTATTTGAAAAGAAAGACCAGATATATCTCTAATCTATATAAAACAAATTGAATTTATTGGCAAAAATTAACAATTTAAATAAAAAATGGGGATAATTATGCAAATACTTGGCATTGTCTAACTGATAACTCTGATACATCACTTCTAGACGAAGTATGAATTACCATGATATCTTGTTTTTTATAACAAAGAAAATATGAATTTTTAGAAAATAGCAATCACAATTAACTGTGAACTGTGCAACAGATGGTGGAACTTACAATCATTCCATCAGACTAATATTATACTTTCTACATTTTAGAATTTGCTCTTCCCAAAAGATGATTTTGGGTCAAAGCCACACTGACAGCTGGTGCATTCCTAATGTAGTTAGTTTCATATACCTCATCTATTAAATCCTGTACATTTTCCAGAATAACAGATGACAAGTGCAATTGACCACCTGGGAAAAGGCAATTTCAATAGAAAGAGAAAATTGATCTTCTCTCTTGGTGATTGTAGAGTTGCTTACTGCTTTTCTATTTGAGGTGACATTATTAACCACCAGCATATTATTTGGTTTCTAAAAGCATATCTTTTTGAACACAGACAATGATTAAGAGTAATCTTCAGACAGTTAACAGATGCTTTACCTATCAAGTCTCTTAAAAATGTAAACATGCTTTGTAGAATATCTGTTCAAATGAGCACTCAGAATGTATGTTTTACAGATGCTACATTGAAATATCAATTAGGTAATGAATTTCTCTAATATAAACAGGAAACATATCTCCCAGACAGCTGAATGGGATACAAACATTTGTATGGATCTTCTTAATCATTGTGGAAAGTGAAGCTATGCCTTGTAATAACATATTTAATGTCTGATGCTTTCAGATTGAAGAAAATTGGTTATGAAGTTTCGTTGGTTTCGGTAAGACAAGAAATAATGATAGTTAAGACAAAGGAATGATAGGCTATAATGGCATGGAAACATATGCTATAAAATGATGATTTTGATTTGGAATTACCCCTAAGGACTGCATATATCATTAATAACAACTTCCTGTGTCATTGCATAGCTATTCATAAGAATCTTAAGTGTTTGGGAATTTCTAAATTATCGGGGCCTAATACAATATTCTTTGAATGAGAATATTGTTGTATTTCTAACACTATAATACTATTTCCTCTCACACTAAAAAAAAGAATTTAAATTTTAAATAAATTTTGAGTCTTAACAGTATTGGTATATACAAACAATAAGTAGACTTTAAACAATAATGCAATATTATCATTCAGATAAGATAAATGTCTGTGCCAATCAATTTTCATATATGTGAAATGAAAGATTTTTGAAAAGGGTAAAACGGTTAAATTAACCAAGCAATCAATCATGCTGATATGGAAACATAAATATAAAACTAACATCATACATTTAATTCTGTGACAATGTAACTGATCAATAGTATTTGAGTTTTATGTTGGTCACCATTTAACATTTTTCTGAATGTTTATTTACTTAAGTAACACAAAACTTAAAAATATGAAACATAAACATAAAAGAAATACATACCTCCAAGTTTTTCAACTGAATTGATGTAATCAAAATGTGAAGAATCCAACAGAGAGTTTTCTTACGTGTTTGGAATTCTATTTAAATCCGTAGTCAAGTTGACTTTGGAACGGCATTATAAATTGAATTTTAGTTTTAAGGAATTCTATTTAAATCCATAGTCAAGTTGACTTTGGAATGGCATTATAAATTGAATTTTAGTTTTAAAAACATTAATGTCATTTAAGCTTAAAGGTGAACTATTTTTTCCTCAATCTTCTACAAGAAATAAATTTGCTTGAATTTAGATTGTGTATTTAATACCCAGTTATCACTTACACAGAATTTCACTTATTATTTAATATATAACTACACTGATTTATTAACAAACTTACAATATTTACAATACATAATAATTCAGTGTACATCATAATGCAATATATAAGGATCTGTGAAATTCAGAAATGATGACATTAGAATAATTGCATATGTAGTCAATGAAGACAAAACAATTACATGAATAGTTTTAAATAATGATGTTATACCACAGAATTGTTGTAATTATCTAAAATAATTATGAAATTCTCATGAACTTGCTCCACACAGACTTATAAAGAAAAGAGAATTTAGAAAATTCAAAGGACATACTGCCATTCAAACACGGGTGGACTATTACTGTTCTTGAGAAAAGATTGTCCTAACACTTAGAATTTAAATAATTTGTAACTTAAAAGCCTATACAATGGTCTCCACTTCCAACATGGAGAGGTAAGCCTAGTATAGCCCATATATTCCACTAATTACAACCCAAACACTACACGGTATATAAAGTGTCACTACTGGGAAATTCTGAACAGTAAACAAAAAGCATAGAAAAATGCCAAAGCTTGAATAAATAACCCCTAACCTGTGAGTTTTAAGGTTTTTCTTCCCACTTTTCTGTGGAGGGTTTGTCTTGAGAACAGGAACTAGTTATGGGGCTGTGAGCTAAAACAGGTTGCTAAAAGAGAATCCACTTTTTCTCCAGAAAAACCAGGAAGCAGGTATCACCAATAGGTCACAAGCTATGGGGGAAAACACAGAGAGGAAAGAGAGTTCTTTAACTCTGTGTCTGAATACACATGTCCTGAGTTTATCCCTGGGATACATGTGTAGTAGCAAAAGCATTGAAAACTGAATGATACTTAAAATGGCCCAACTATCACATTAACCCCTGAGGTGCACACATGTGGAACTGACTCAAAGCGATATGTTTCAGAATTTAAAATAGAATTGATGTTTATACCATGGACTGTTACTAGACAGGAGACCTGGTAGTGCCTTTATGAGCTACAGCTGTTAATCGAAAGATCTGCAGTTTGAATCCAAGAGATTCTCCTGGAAATCTAGTGGGGCGTTTCTGCTCTGTCTAATACGGTCACTATGATCAGAATCAACTTGACAGCAATACATCTGACTTTTCGATATTACTAGACTAATCGCTGAGGGTAATAGTATATAACAGACAAAAAACGTCATGACAGAGACTTTTGTAAACTAAGTTGATGGGAACCATCATCCAGGTATGATGACATATTGTAGTAAAAAAGTAACTGGATCACCTGTGAAATATTCAAATACACACACACACACATAAGCAACAACCAATCATCCAGAGATTTGTAACAAGACCTGGACCTCTATAATGTAAAATTCAAAATATCCACGATATAACAAAAAATTATTTGACACACAAAGACCCTAGCAAACATTACCAGGTCCCAAACTGATGCCATCCCTCAAATGGCCTAGACGTTGGTATTATCAGGAAAATACTTTAACAGCTGTTACTACTAGCTTTGTTATGTACAGGTTTTGAATGGTTAAACATCTATAAATATAAATGGAAAATACGTTCTTTAGTTCTTTTGTATATACAACTTAAAGAAATTTAAAAAAAAAAAACAACATTGATTCAAGGCCTTTCACACCAACGGACACATGCACCAGAATGTTTATCGCAACACAGTCCACGATAGCAAAAAGATAGAATCAACCCAGATGCCCAACAATAGAAGAATGGATAGGTAAACTGCGGTACATATACTCAATGGAGCACTATGCAATGATAAAGAATAACGATGATTCCAGGAAACATCTCCTAACCTGGTTTCAACTGGAAGACATTATGTTGAGTGAAAGTAGTCAGCGACAAAAGGACAAATACTGTATGAGACCTCTACAATAAGATCTCAAAAACAGACCTGTGTATAGAAGAAAATACTCTTTGACAGCTGCAAGGGAGGGGAGGGAGAGAGGGAGGGCAAGGGGGGGAGGGTTTAGTTTAGATAGTTACTAGAAATCTAGTTGGGAGAAAGCGGTGACAGCACACATTAGGAACAAGAACAACATTAAGTGGACTTGAGCATAACTTGAGTACTCCTTCCATCTTAACTCAATACTGCAAGGATAGAGTAGCTGGGGCGGGGGCGGGGGACCATGCTCTTAGGCGAATTCCAGACCAATTGGCACAACTAGCGTTTTGCTAAGAGAGCTCTCTGCACCCCACATTGGTGAGTGGTGTCTGGGATCTTAAAAGCTGCCAAGCTGCCATCCGAGTACACAGCAAATGGTCCCAACTCAGCAGGAACGGATGCTCACCGAGGGCCAAAATGGCATGCGGTAAAGACAACTGAGAAGACAGAGAGACCCGCAAGAGTGGGTGCCTACATTGACTTGGGACCGGAAGAACCGGATGGTGCCCGGCCACCACTAGTGATAGCCACGACGGAGCTCACAGAGAGGAGCCTCACTGGCAACACAAGAATAAAAAGAGGTGCATCATGAGATCTCCACTAAAAGACCTCAATTGATGGTCCAGCGGTTTTGGGGTTCCTCTGAGAGCTTGGCCCCTGGCCCTGATGCTGCCCTTACCCATAAATTATGACAAAGGTCCATTCTTTGGACAGGAATGGATTGGACTTGGCAATGCAGAGTAACCATATATTGGAGGCACTTTATGGTTCTATACATCTATAGGATATCATCTTGCTGACCTCTGGCTGGAGGAAGGGGAGTGGATGGAGAGGAGGGGAAAGGAGGCTGTTGGGAGGATGAGACATGTATGGAGCAGAGAGGAATAGTGTGCTGTCACCAGACAGGGAGAGCAGTGGAAGCTGCATATAGGGGGGCATGTAAATTTATATGTGAATGTACATTTTCACTCAGTTATGTTAAATGAAAATAAAAATTAAAAAATAAAAATAAAAAACAAAAAAAAAAAAAAACATTGCCTTGGAATCCATTCTGACTTAGCAACCCTATAGGACAAAGCAAACTGTCCCATACGGTTGCCAAGAAGCAGTTGACAAATCAACCTGCTGACGTTTTGGTTAGTAGCTGAATGCTTAACCACTGCACCACCAGAACTCTGTGTGACTTCAGGGGAAAAAAATGTGTAACATTTCTGAAGCATTTTCACTTACAGACGTGTAGACAAAATAAGTATCACACCTACACAATAAAATTATGTGCTGGGGTGTGTATGTGTCTAGAGTTACAGACCTATGCAATTGCAAGACCCCTACACTTTACTTGAAGTGTTAAAATAATTCTAGGCATATTAAAAAACATTAGATATGTATATTGTCATTTAAATCTCATAGAAAAATAAAAATGGAATAACAAAACTATTCTAGTACTAAGAAATAGTAAAAATGAGATAACAGAAACAAAAAAAACAGAGGCAACAAAGAGAAAACAAGTAATCAAATGATAGGCCTGTATCTAAATATATCACTAATTACATTAAATCTAGATGGTGTAAATGCACGGCTATTCAACGGGAAAAGAATAGTCTTTGTAATAAGTTATGTTTGACACCTACTTACCTATATATCATACACAAAAATTAATTCAAAAAGCATCAAAGCCTAAAACTATAAAAGCATAAGTTTTTGCAATCATGGATTTTGCATTTTTTTTTGATATGGTGCATAAATCACAGAGCTAAAAATTATATAAATTGGAATTCATCAGTGAGAGCTGCATATAGGTGAGTATGCAAATTTATCTGGGAATGTACATTTTCATTCAATTATCATCATCATCATAATAAAAAACTAGTGTTTCAAAGGTCTCTGTAAATGAAGTTAAACGACAAAGGAATAAAATTTTTGTAATATATCTGATAAGACTCTAGTATCTCAGCTATATAAAAATCTTATAACTTCAGTGCCTGTCTCATCATTAAGTCTGTTTTTTTTACATGAATTTGAGATCTGTTCTACATTTTTCTCCTGCTCTGTCTTAGGACCATCTGTTGTGTTCCCTGTTAGTGTGGTCATTGGTAGTAGCTGGGCACCATGTAATTCTTTCGGTCTCAGGTTAGTGGAGTCTTTGGTTCATTTACTCTTTTAGTCCTTTGGGCTAGTATTTTCCTTGTGTCTTTGCCCCAGATGGGATGGGACCAACTGATATATCTTAGATGGCTGCTCACAAGCTTTTAAGATCCCAGACACGACTTATCAAAGTGGGATGTAGAACATTTTCTTAATAAATTGTAATGTCAATAGACCTAGCCTATAATCCAAAGCAAAAGCCACTACTGTGGAGTCAATTCCAATTCACAGTGACCCTACAGTTCAGAGTAAAACTGCCCCAGAGAGTTCCAAGGACTGCTTGGTGAATTTGAACTGCTGACCTTTTGGTTAACAGATGTGGCACATAAACACTATGCCACCAGAGTTTTTATTACCTAGCCAGTATGTCCCCTAAGACTATGGTCCCCAGGTGCCAGTCCCAGATAATTCATCTCTCCAAGTGTTTGGGATGCAGTCAGGAAGCTTCTTTGATTTCTCTTTGGTCTAGTTGTGCTGACTTCTCTTATACTCTGTGTAGTCCTTCCCTTAATCAAAGTTGATTCTTGTCTACTGTCTAGTAAGTGAATCTCAGTCCCCCTTCCTCTTCATCATTTTAACCATTGAACAATACTTTTCTTCTGTATGTAACGGTCCCTGGGGGCACTGTTAACTTAGAACTCACACTATTCCCCAAGCCTGCCCTTCAGGTAAAGATTAGAAAGGACTATAAAAAAATAGATAATAAACATGAGGAGTGTGCTTCTTAATTCAGTTGGATGAGAAGGCAGGAAGGGACAGAAGTGATTGAATGGACACAGGGAACTTGGTGTGCAAGAGGGAATATGCTGTTACATTGTAGGGGGTTCAACTGATGTCACAAAAAAGTGCATAAATTTCTTTTTTATTACGATTGAATGAAAATGTACATTCCCATAAAAATTTGCATGCTTACCTATATGCAGCTTCCACTGCTCTCCCTACATGGTGACAGTACACTCTTTCTCTCTGCTTCATACACGTCCTATCCTCCCAACAATCTCCTCCCTCCTCCTGTCCACCCACTCCCCTTCCTCCAGCATGAGGTCAGCAGGACAAAATCCTATAGATGCTTAGAATCATAAAGTGCCCACAAAATATGGTCACTCTGCATTGCCAAGTCCAACCCATTGCTGTCCAAAGAGTTGGCCTTCATTATGATTCATGGATAAGGGTAGCATCAAGGCCAGGGACCATGCTCCCAGGGGAACTCTGAAGCCCCTGGACCATCAATTGCAGCCTTTTAGCAGAGATCTCAGGGTGCACCCCTATTTATTCTTGTGTTGCCAGTGAGATTCAACTTTGTGAGCTCCATCGTAGCTATCAGTGGTGGTGGCCTGGCACCATCTGGTTTTTCCAGTCACAAAGCGATGTAGACACCCACTCACGTGGGTCTCTCTGTCTTCTGGGTTCTCGTTCCCCCATGTCCTTATGGACCTCAGTGATCATCCCTTCCTGCTGAGTTGGGATCATTTGTTGTACCCTCAGATGGCAGCTTGAGAGCTTTCAAGACCCCGGATGCCACTCACCAATGTGGGGTGCAGAAGGCCCTCTTAGCAAAATGTTAGTTGGGCCAACTGACCACATTTTCCCCTGAGAGCATGGTCTCCAGCCCCCTGTCCAGTTATTCTGTCCCCATAATGTTGGAGTAAGATGGGAGTAGTAATTGTGTTATGTTGAAGTCCAGTTAAAATTGATCTTTCTAATGTGTGCTGTCACAGATTTCACCCAGCCAACTTTCTATCAACTATCTAATCAATATCTCATCCTCTTCCTCCTTCTCTCTCCTTGTAGCTGTCAGAGTCTTTGCTTCTATGCATGAGTCTGTTTTTAAGTTCTTATCGTAGGGGTCTCATACAGTGTGTGTCCTTTTGTAGCTGACTACTTTCACTCAACATGATGTCCTCCAATTGAAACCAGGTTATGAGATGTTTCCTAAAATCATGGTTGTTCCTTATCATTGCATAGTGTTCCATTGAGTATATATACCATAGTTTATCTATTCATTCCTCTGTTGTTGGCCATCTGGGTTGATTTAATCTTTTATCTATCTTAGACTGTGCTGTGATAAACATTTGTGTGTGGGCATCAGCTGGTGTGAATGGCCTTGATTCTGTAGAATATATCTCAAGCAGTGGAATTACTGGGTCAAATGGTATATCTATATCCATCTTTTTAAGGGAGCGCCAAATTGCTTTCCAAAGAGGTTGCACCATTTTGCAATCCCACCAACAGTGCAGGAGCATTTCAATTTCTTCACAACCTCTATAGCATTTGTTGTTTTGGGTTTTTTGGATCCTGGCTCACCTTGTTGGAGTGAGATGGCATCTCATTGTGGTTTTGATTTGAATTTCTTTAATAGCTAATGATTGTGAGCATGTCTGCATGTATTTTTTGGCTGCCTGGATCTCCACTTCAGAGAAGTGTCTGTCCATCTCCTTTGCCCATCACTTCACTGGATGATTTATCTTTTTTTTTCTTGTTGACATTTTCTAGTACCTTATAGATTATGGAGATCAGGTGTCAGTCTGATGTATAATTGCCAGAGATTTTTTCTCATTCTGTAGGTGGCCTTTTAATTCTATGAATACATTCTTTGAATGAGCAAAATTGTTTGATTCTTAACAATTCTGATTTATCTATTTTCTGTTGATTGTGGTTTGTTTGATAGATTTTGAAGTCTGTCTATGCTGTGTATTAAAACTTCCATTGTTGTTCCTACTTTTTCTTGGATGAGCTTTATTGTTTTAGGTTTGATATTTAGGTCTTTTGTCCAGTTTGACTCATGGCAATCCAGTTTGAGTTGGTTTTTGTATAAGGTGTAAAATATGAGTCTTGTTTCAATTTATTGCAGATAGATATCCAATTTTGCCAGCATCATTTGTTGAAGGGATTTTTTTTTTTTTACCCCAGTTTAATGTCTTAGGGCCTTTTTCGAATATCAACTGTTCATAGGCAGATGGTGTCATCTCTAGGGTCTCGATTCTGTTCCATTGATCTATCTGTATCTTTTTGTACCAGTACCAGGCTATTTTGACTACTGTGGCAGTGTAATAGGTTCTAAAATAGGGTAATGAGAGGCCTCCCAGTGTGTCTTCTTCAGTAGTGCTCTACTTATCCAAGGCTTCTTCCCTTTCCAAACAAAGTTGGTAATTTGTTCCACCATCTCATTAAAAAGTGGCACTGCAACTTGTATCAGGATTGCACTACATAAATAGATTGTTTTGGGTAAAATAGACAGTTTTACAATGTTAAGTCTTCCCATTCATGAGAAGGGTAGGTTTCTCCATTTATGGAAGTCTCTCTTAGTTTCTTGTAGTAAGACTTGTAGTTCTCCTCATAAAGGTCTGTTATTTCTCTGGTTAGATTTATTCCAGGTACTTGATCTTCTTAGGGGCTATAGTAAATGGTATTGACTCAGTGATGTCTTCCTTAATAATCTCGTTGTTCGTTTAAAGGAATCCTACTGATTTACTTTTATCTTGTGTTCTGAGACTTTCCTGAGCTCTTCTATCAGTTTGAGTACTTTACTTATGGATTCTTTGGGGCACTCTGCCTATACAATCATATCATCTGCAAATAGGGAGATTTGTACTTCTTCTTTGGTGATGCAGATTCCCTTTTTTCCTTGGTCTTGTCTAATTGCTCTGGCTGGAACTTCTAGTACAATGTTGAATAGGATAGGTGAGAGTGGGCATCCTTGTCTAGATCCTGTTCTCAAGGGAAACTCCTTCAGTCTCTCTCCATTCAGGATGAGGTAGGCAGTTGGCTTTGTATAAATGGCCCTTATTGCATTGAGGAATTTGCCTTCTACTCCTATTTTGCTGAGAGTTTTTAGCATAACTGGGTGTTGGGCTTTATTGAATGTCTTTTCTGTATCAATAGACAAGATCAAGTGATTCTTGTGTTTTGTGTTATTTATGTGGTTGATCACATTAGTTGTTTTTCTGATGTTGAACCAGGCTTGCATCCATGGTATGAGTCCAACTTGGTCATGATGGATTATTTTCTTGATATGTTGTTGTATTCAATTGGCAAGAATTTTGTTGAAGATTTTTGCATCCAGATTCATGAGTGATATCAGTCTGTAGTTCTCCTTTTTATTCAGTCTTTCCCTGGCTTTTGTATCAGGGTTATGCTGGCTTCATAGAACAAGTTTGCCAGCATTTGACCTTTTTCTGTACTGTGAAATTGTCTCAGTACTATTGGAGATAACTCTTTCTAAAAGCTTGGTAGAATTCTGCTGTGAAGCCATCTCGGCCTGGGCTTTTTTTGGCTGGTATTCTTTTTTATGACATTTTCAATCCCTTCCTTTGTGGTGGGTTTATTAAGTTGTTCTGTTTCAATTTGTGACAATTTTGGTGATATGAATTAAGGAATGTGTCTATTTTTCTCTAGGTTTTCAAATTTGTTAAAGTCTAAAAAAGTGCATATTTTTTAATGAAAAAATGAAGTTCTTACAGCTCAACAATTAAAAGACAAGTAACCCAAATTAACAAGCAGAAACATTTTAATAAAAATTTCTCTGAAGGTATACAAATGGCAAATTACCACACAGAAAGATGTTCAGCCTCATTAGTCACTAAGCAAATGCAAACCAAAACAACAATGAAATTCTACTTCACATGTACTATACATCACCTAAAAGATGGAAAATAAACTGTGTTGGTAAGGATATAGAGATATTAGACCCCTCATATGTTACAAGTTGCAGTGTGAAATGATTCAACTATTTTGAAAATAGATTAGTAGTTTCTCAAAAGTTTAATCATAAACTTACCATATGACCTAGCAATACCACTCTTGAACACATACAACCAAAATTAAAAGCACATTTCCATGCAAAAACATGTACATAAAGTTTCATGACATCATTGTTCATAATAGTCAAAAAGTAGAAACAACTAAAAGACCCATCAGCACATGAAAGAACAAAAGAAACCGTAGGACACCCTGGTGGCATAGTGGTGAAGTGCTACGACTGCTAGCCAGAAAGTCAGCAGTGCAAATCCACTGGGCAGTCCTTGGAAACTCCATGGGGAAGTTCTAATCTGTCCTACAGGGTGACTGTGAGTCAGAATTGACTTGACAGCGGTGAGTTTGAGTGCATACAACTGAACATTATTCAGCCATAAAAAGAATGAAGTGCTATAACACGCTACAGAAAGAAAGAAATTTGAATACATTATTCTCAATGAGAAAGGCAGGCACAAAAGGCCATATTATGTATGATTCTATTTCTATTAAATGTCTACAATATGCAAATCTTTAGTGATAGAAAGTAGATTGATGTTTTCCAAGGTTTCAGGAAGCAGAGAATGGACAGTAACTGCTAAAATGCTTAGGGTTTCTTTTTAGCTTGATTAAAATGTTTTGGATTGATGAATACAAAACTTTGTGAATAAAATAAAGAACATCAAACTGTACATTTTTGTGTCACCATATTATATACTTGTTTTAAGCTACATAAGTCATATTTAAATGCAAACACAAATTTCATAAAGTCAGCAACTAAACATGGAAATAGAATAGTAAGTCTCAGTCTGAAGTATGTAATGTCAGAAGCCCTGGTGGCATAGTTGTTAACAGCTACCACAAGCTATGGCTGCTGATCAAAAGGTCAGCTGTTGAAACTCAACCATTGCCCTTGAGTCGATTCTGATTCATACTGATCTTACAAGATAGAATAGAACTATCCCACAGGGTTCTCCAAGGCTTCAAATCTTTACAGAAACATACTGCCACATTTTTCTCTTGCAGAGCAGCTGGTAAGTTTGAGCCATTGACCTTTTGTTTAGTGCTTTAATCAGAGTACCACCAGGGCTCCCATATAATTACATCATTGGGTTAGAAGTAAAAGGATGGAAAAACCATACCATGCAATCACCAATTGAAGGAAAGCTGGAGTAACCACATTGACATTACAGCAAGTAAACTTGAGAAAAAATGAACATTCTCAACAATAAAAAGGAACATTATATGATTGTAATGCTCAATTCATGATGAAAACTTAAAACATAAGTCCATGAAAAAGCTTTTACATTTTTCTTCAGTAGCATTTTTCCTATTTATTTATAGTAACGTTTATTTTTACTTAAAAGCCAAAACTTTCAAGAATATTGGATATGAGATTACACAAGGAACATAAAATGTGGCATTAGACTTTGTGTTTAGTACTCAAGGAAATATCCAACTCCATGGGAATCGTTGAAAACCCATGTGGTGAGCACGAACAGAAGATAGTAGAAGCCAGGTCCAGCCTGCATCTTGAAAACCTGAACTCTTTAAAATATTTACTGACAATTACAGATAAAATCTACCACTGAAGTATCCCACCTGGCTCTCTGACATCTGGAAAAAAATATGCATCTGCTTTAAAAATGCAATAAATGAAATCGAGACAGGTTTGTTTATGGAAACAGTATTACATCATCCTCCAGGTGAAAGGAAAGCAAGGCCTACAGGATTTAAAAACCTCTCAATATCTGAGTGACCGCAGACTTTCTCTAGACTTAATTCCTACCAGTTTTACTGTTAACACTCCACTCATCCTTGTCAAATGTCAAAATTATGGACCTCTTTGACACTGAGGCAATGCTTTTTAAAGCGGAACTCTGCTTGCAGGACACCTACAGAGCACAGAGAACAGCAGAATGCCTAAGCAGATGATCTGTTCTGAATTGAAAAAAGTATAGCCCTGAGCAGGAAGGACAGAAGGAACAGTAAAACACTGAAGCACAACTTTTTATAATGAATGACATTCTCAGACTGACAGAAATCAGCAGCATCTGAGAGACAAACCCTGTGTGTAGACATTAAGAGTATGGAGGTTCATTGTGCGCAAAGCTGTCAAACCGTGAGAAAAAAAAAGGCTAGAAATGGCAACAAGCATTACAGTCAACTAATACCAACACAAAGTGAAAAGACTGCCTTCCCTTATATTAAGTTTATTCATTACACCTCCTTGTGTGTGTCTGTGCATATGCATGTGCATGAGGGCAGGTGCTATCTGTCACAGGTGGGAAGAGGAATCTATAGTAGACTGGAAGCAACAGACAGAAGATGGAAGACTAGTTCTGCAGCCAGTGGTGTGCCCTTTTCTATACCATACTAAATTTAGACGCCATTGCTAAACACTTATACCTAAAAGCCACCACTGAAGTTGGACATTACTAGTAAGACAAATAACCTATACTAATGTCTTCACTAACCAAAAGGTCGGCAGTTTGAATCTTGCAGGTGCTCCTTGGAAACTCTATGGAGTAGTTATACTCTGACCTATAGGGTTGCTTTGAGTTGAAATCAACTTGAGAGCACTGTTTTGTGTGTGTGTGTGTGTGTCTGTGTGTGTGTGTGTGTGTGCGTGTGCGTGTGTGTGTTTTTTGTAATGTCTCCATGGCAGATTTCTTACTATTTTCTAAGGCTACTACTGAGACATATTTGAGCTATAGGATTCATACTTATGATTTTCTGTTTATCTAGTAGATTTACATCTTAGTAATATGCACTACAAGGAACATTGCAGTGCGTAATTTGCTGACTTTATCATTCTCATGGCAAACTCCAATGACAAAGATTGGATTTATAAAGATACTGATAATAAATGCAACAATAATACAATCCAAAACAAAACAGGTGAGGTATTCAACTTCTGATTTATAACACAGTCTTTGAAATAGAAATTCCTGTTGTGGGTCAGGGATTACTTGCATATAGATTTGAAAATCAAGTTCTCCAAAATATTTCTGGACTTTCAGTTTAAAATTGCATTTGCCTGAGTTCAACCTCTCCCAATATATTACCTGTTTGAGTTAGAGGTGGTTCCCAAGATGGGTTAATGCTGAAAATTAAAGCATTCTTTTTACATGCAGTCATTTAAATTAAGACTTATTTGAGCCTCACAGGAATAGTGTGCTGTCACCGGACAGGGAGAGTAGTGGAAGCTGCATATAGGTGGGCATGTAAATTTATATGGGAATGTACATTTTCACTCAGTCATATTAAATTAAAAAAAGAAAGATTTATTTGAAACACCTATTAATTTGGCCATTGCTAATTCCAGGAGGCCCTAGTTTCAATGCATCTCTTTTCCCACTTCCCCTGACCCAATGACTTTCAAGACTAACTGTTGGAAATCCTGAGATATGCAACTTTGGATATTTCTCACTGTAACTGGCTTGTTTGGGGTTTATATACATTTTGGGTAGAGTTTATAAAAGCAGTCTCAAAAGACTGGGCCAAGATGACATAGCAGTCATATGCTTCCTGTGGTGTCTCTTACTGCAAAGACCACCACCTCCCCTGCCCCCAAAAGTGAATCAATTATATATGACAATCTAGGTGTATTGAGACCCGACTCGATGGCACTTGGCTTGGCTACTTGGCTAGGTGTATTGAAAATCAAAGATGACATTGAAGAGTTGGACTGAATGGCAAGGGAAGGGAGACACAGACCATTCAGAGAAATGAGGATTTTGCCAGACCATAGAAAAACAACAAACAGAAATCCAGGTGCATGCTCTGTCAGCGTGCACTGACTAAGGGAGGCAGGAGGATGCATTTTCCACACTTGGAGAGATGGAGCAGCTGAGAGACAGTCTGCACAACTCTGAGAAGCCAGAGGGAAGCATTACTGGGTCTAAAGAAAGTTAATTGTGAATGTCTAGACTACTTGGCCAGACTACCATGTAGAATCAAAAGTCCCTTCCAACTCTGGAAATTACCTGTCTCTCATTCTCCTACAATCTCCACAGTCTGTTTAGGACCTGGTCAGGGTTCACTGATTGCCACGCCCCCTAGCACTGAAGGGGGACCCAGTGGAGCCACCCAGCCTTTTCCTGGCTCTGAAGAGGGAATAAATTAACAAACAGGAAAAAATTAATCTGCCAGCTCTCCTAAACTGGGAACTAAGGGCAGGCACAGCCCCTTTGCATTGGCATGGGCATCAAGGCTTCGTGACTTTGAATGCCTTTCACCCATGCTAGACCTATATGGGCACATTTTGATAGCATAAGTTTTCACTAGGATAGTATGTTGCTGTTGTTGTTAGCTGTCCTGATTGCAATTTTGGACTATAGAGGCTGGTAAAAGTGTTCAATTCCTTTATCTTTGGCTTTAGTCATTGGTGCATAAATTTTAATAATAGTTGTATTAACTGGCCTTCCTTATAGATGTATAGATATTATTCTATCACTGATAGCAGTGTACATCAGGACAGATCTTGAAGTGTTCTTTTTATAATAAGGTATATGTCTGAAGTCTGTTTTCAACTGTAGCTGTTAACACAGAGTGACAGATTCAGGACATTTGACACACCTTGAGAATTAGGCAAGGTCCTCACCTACTCAATCAGGGGCCTGAGGACTTGTGGCTCCATCCACTCCGTGTGACCACTCATGACAAGGATCCAAGAATAAGCGATACTTCCCAGTCCTTACAGTCTAAAGTCTAGCTTCAAAACCTACTCACCTATGTGCTCTAAGGAACAGAGAAACATGTTCCACCCAAGCAGTCAAGGACAGCTCTCAGGCCCTTACATTGTTCAGTATATAACCCCATACTACACCCATATACCTGTACCCCACTCCAGTCAACCAGTCTAGCCTATCTAGGACTGTAGATGACAATCTTCTCCACACAGAGACCAATGTCTTGTAAGCCTGACCTGATTCCATACAAGAAAAGTAAATGAACTTCAGGGCTCACCTACCTAGTACAAACTCTAACCACACGGTGACAGGATGTGAGAGCTTCAAAGATTCCAAAATTAAAGTACCTCAAGTGACCAGCCTACTTGCGCATATCAAAACAAGACACTAGAATGCAGTAAGCAAAAAATAAATAAATAGAAAAGCTTGTTAATGGCTCAGAGACAATAGTCAGTCTAAAGTCATATAAAAAGGCAGAGTATGATGTCTTCAGCAAGTGCCCCAAACTAAGAATCAAGAAATCTTCTGGGTAAAGAGAACTTTTTGGAATTACTGGAGGTAGAATTCAAAAGATTAACATAAAGTATACTTCAAGGGATCAGGAACAGGGACAGACAAAATGCAGACAAAGCCAAGAAACATACAGACAAAGTAACACAGGAACATAAACCTTTGCTAGAGAAAAATGACAAATTTCCCAAGCAGCAAGAATCCACAGAAAAACAATAAATAGAAATCCAAAATATTAACAATAAAATTTCAGAGTTAGTGCACAATAAAGTCACAGGAGAAGAACTGAGGAAATGAAAGTTATAGTTCATGAGTCTGAAGATAAAGTACTTTATATCAATTTATTTGAGAAAATGTCAGATAAAATAGGGTCACCATGAGTCACATCTGACTTGACAGTACTTGGCTGGCAAAAGAGTTTTTGAAAATCAAGAAAACCTAAGAATTATGTAGGATCTATCAAGACAAATAACCTATATGTGATTGGGATACCAGAAGATGGGGTGGGTTAAGGGAATAACAGAAAATACAGAGAGGATTTTTGAAGAATTGTTTGTAGAAAACTACCCTGATAACCTGAAAGATGAGAAGCTATTTATGCAAGAAGCTCACCAAACTTCACACAGGGCAGATTTCACCCCCATAAAAAGACACCAAGACATGTTATAATAAAAATTGCTAAAATCAAAGATAAAGAAAGAATTTTAAGAGCTGCTAGGTTTAAATGAAAATAGTCTATAAAGGAGAGTAAATGAGATTAAACTTGGACTACTAAGCAGAAACTATGGATGGAAGAGGAAGAAGGCAATTGGATAGTACCTATACATCTATATATGTAGATACAGATATATAGATATAGATATATAGCAAACCTTGAAGGAAAAAGACTGCCAGTCACAAATTATATACCTAGCAAAATTATCTCTCAGATATGATAGTAAAATTAAGACATTTGCAGATAAACAGAAATTTAGAGAATTTGTAAAACTCAAACCAAAATTACAAGAAATATTAAAGGGAGTCCCCCAGGTGAGAGGATCACTGATATAGCAACCCAAGAGTAGAACACTAGACAGAGAAACTGGATATCAACCCAGATAGAAAAGTCACAAAAAATAATCAAAGTTAAAACACTGAAAACAGAAAAAACAGAGATGACAATATGTAAAAAGTTACAGTATTAAAGTGAAAAAGGAATGAATAATGTAGTCGTAGAATTTTCAAATGGAGAGGAAGTCAAGATTATATCAAAAAATAAAAGAACGGTTTAAATTCAGAAAAATGGAAAAAATTTAAGGTAAGCATAAAAGAAAGTAACAATCTTACACCTTTATATAGTAAACAACAATCAAGAAAGAACAGGGGTGGCAATGTTAATCTCTAACAAAATAGACTTTAAAACGAAATCCAATTGCAAAGGAAAGGGAAGGACACTATACAACAATTACAAAGTCATTAGGAAGGAGAGGAGGGAGGGAGGGAGGGAGGGAGGAAAAAAGGAGAGGGAGGAAAGACAGAAGGAGAGATGCAGGGAGGAGAAAACCATAATAAATACACCTAAAGACATCAGTCCAAAATCATAAAACAAACTGACAACAATGGAAAGAGGATTAAATAGCTTTGTAATTGGTGAATGACAGAATATGCAGAAAAAGTTCACTAAACACATGGAAGATCTACATGCCACAATAAACTAATTTGATCCCATAGGCATATACAGAACAATCCATCCCCAAACAGCCAAATATACTTTCTTTTCCAGTGCACCTTGAGAACTGTCCAGAATAGACCACGCATTAGGCCACAAAGAAGAATCCAAAAATATCAAGACATTATGAGGCATCTTTTTCTGAAGACAAAGCCATAAAAGTAGTAATCAATAATGGACAAACACAAGGAAAAAAGTCAAACATATAGACACTGATCAATACAGTTCTCAAAAACTACTTGATCATGGAAGAAATCAAAAAAGAATAAGGAAATGCAAAGACTCAAATGAGAATGAAAACACATCCTATCAGAAACTTTGATACACAGTAAAAGTAGTTCTCAAAGGTCAATTTACAGCAATAAATGCACACATACAAAAAGAATAAAGGGCCAATATCAAAACATTAACCCTTTAACCTGATCAAGTAGAAAGAAGACCTTGGGCATCAGAAGAAAGGAAATAAGAAAAACTAGAGTGGAAATAAATGAAACATAATAGAAAAGCAGTTAAGAAAGTGCTAAGACCAAAAGCTGCTTCTATGAGAAGATCAACAAAACTGATAAACAGCTGTCAAAGACGACCAAAGAAAAACAGGAAAGAAGCAAATAACTTGACTAAGAAAAGAGAGGGATGATATTACAACAAATCCAAATGAAATTAAAAGAAGCACAGCAGAATACTATGAAAAATTATACTCCAACAAACTAAAAAATCTGGAAGAAATGGTCAAATTTCTAGAAACATACTACCTACCTAAACTAACACAGAGGTAGAACAACTAGATAAATCTATAAGAAGAGATTGAGAAAGCAATTAAAAGACTGCCAATAACATAAAGTTCTGATCCCCTGGTTTCCCTGGAGAATTCCACCAAACTGTCAGAGAAGATTTAGCGCCAGTATTAGCCAAGTGCGGTCGAGTCAGATCCCACAGTATTAGTAAAGGTATTTTAGAGAATAGAGGAAGACACAGTAAGCCAGAACTCATGCTATGAAGTCAGTTAACCCTGATACTAAAGCCAAGTAAAGATACCACAAAGAAAATTATAGACTAATAGCCCTTGCAAACGTAGATGCAAAAATCCTCAACAAAATTCTAGCCAATAGAATTCAACAATATATCAAAATAATTCATCATGGCCAAATAGAATCCATACTATGTACAGATGATTCAACATTATAAAATCAATCAGTGTGATCTACCACGTAAATAAAAGATAAGACCCATGTAATCTTATCAGTTGATGCAGAAAAAAAAGCATATAACAAAGGTCCAACACCCATTCATGGTAAAAAAAAACTCTCAGCAAAATAGGAATAGATGGGGATTTCTTCAACATAATAAAGAATATTTATACAAAACTAGCAGCCTACATCATCCTAAATGGAGAGAGTATGAAAGCAATTCCCTTTGAGAATAGGTATCAGAGAAGGATACCCTTTATCGCCACACTTATTCAACATTGTGCTAGAAGTTGTAGGCAGAACAAGGAGGCAAGAAGAAGAAATAAAAGGCATCTGAACTGGAAAGTAGTAAAGGTATCCCTATTTTCAGATGACACCATCTTTCACTCAGAAAACTCCAAAGAATCTATAAGAAAACCGTTAGAACTAACAAGAGTTCAACAAAGAGTACAAAGTAAACACACAAAAATTATTGTCTTCTTCTGCACCAATAAAAAAGAACTTCAAAGAGTAAATCACCAAATCAGTATCATTCACAATAGCCCACAAGAAGATAAAATACTTAGGAATAAATCTAACCAGAGACACAAAAAAATGTACAAGGAGAACTATGAGACTCTACTGCAAGAAACCAAGAGAGACCTATGAAAGTGAACAAACATATCTTACTCATAAATAGGTAGGAAGACTCAACATTGTGAAAACATCAATTCTACCAAAAGCAATCTACAGGTAGAATGCAATCCTCATCTATATTCCAACAGTTTTTTCCAACAAAATGAAGAAACAAATCATCAACTGCATATGGAAAGGGAAGAGGCTGTGGGTAAGTAAAGTATTAACGAACAAGAGCGAAGAGGAAGGCCTCACACTACTTGATTTTAAAACCTATTATAACATCAAGATAGTCAGAACAACCTGGTACTGGTACAACAGATGCATAGATCAATGGCACAGAATTGAAAATCCAGACAAATTCAGCCACCTATGAGCAGCTTATATTTGACAAAGTCCCAAAATCTGTTAAATAGGGGAAAGATAGTCTCTTTTACAAATGGTGCTTGTCTAACTGGGTATCTCTCTGCAAAAAAAAAAAAAAAAAGAAAGAAACAAGATACACACCTTCACCATGTACAAGAACTAACTCAAAATGGATAAAAGACCTAAGTATAAAATCTAAAACTATAAAGATCATGGAAAAAAATAAGAACAACACTAGAAGCCCTAACACATTGCATAAGAAATAAGAACCAACTACAAACAATGCACAAACTCCAGGAAAGAAAATAGACAACTCAGAGCTCCTAAATATCAAACACACTTGTCCATCCAAAGATTTCACTAAAAAAGTAAAAAGACAACCTACAGACTGGGAAAAATATTTTGTTTATAACATATCCATTCAACATCTAATATTTAGTATCTATAAGATACGAAAACACCTCAGCAACAAAAAGACAAACAACTCAATAAAAAATAGTGAAGGAAGTGAGCAGATACTTTAGTTAACTAACATAAAAATGAGAAGATGCTCACAATCATTGGGCATTGCAGAAATGCAAATCAAAACTACAATAAAATTCTATCTCAACTCAACAAGCTAACACTAATCCAAAAAGCACTAAATAATAAATATTGGAGAGGCTATGGAGAAACTGGAACACTTATATATTGCTGGTGGGAAGGTGAAATGGTACAACCACTTTGAAAATTGATTTGGTGCTTCCTTAGACAGCAAGAAATAGAAGTACTATATGATCTAGCAATCTCACTCCTTGGAATATGTCTTAGGAAATTGGAGCTATCACACAAATAGATATGTGCACATTTTTGTTCACTGTAGCACTGTTCACAGTAGAAAATGATGTAATCAATCTAGGTGGCCGTCAGCAGATGAATGCACATGCATATATGGTGTACACACACAATGGAATACTATACAATGATAAAGAACAGTACTCAATCAGAGAAACATTGCAGTACATAGATGAATCTGGAAGGCATTGTGCTGAATGAAAGTAGTCACAAAAGGATAAATATTGTATGAGACTACTATTATAAGGATTCAAAAAAGTTTTAAACACAGAAGAAAAGATTCTTCGGTGGTTAGGAAGGTGGGAAGGGAGGAGAAGATTTGCTAACCAGATAGTAAACAGCAGTTATCTTAGGTGAATGGAAGGACAATACAAAATAGAGGGAAGCCAGCACCACTGGACTAAATCAAAAGTTAACAAGTTTCCTGAACACAACCAAATATTTTGAGGAACAGAGTATAGGGACTGGGGTCTGGGGAACCATGGTTCCCAAGTACATTCAGGGTAAACTGGTATAACAGTTTTTTTAAGAAAATATTTGCATCCCAAGTACGTGAGTGGTGTCTGTGGTCTTACAAAACTGGGAACAGCCGTCTATGATGCATCTATTGGTCCAAACCTACCTGAAACAAAGGAGAATGAAGACTGCTGTCACGAATTGAATTGTGTCCCCCTGAAAATATGTGTAGCCATATGGCTGGGCCATGATTCCCAGTATCTTGCAACTGCCCTCCATTTTGTGGTTTTCCTATGCTGTATATTAAAGGATTAGTGTGGGACTATAAATCCCTTTATAAGATTACCTCCCTGTTCCACTGTAAAGGGAGTTTCCCTGGAGTATGGCTTGCCCCACCCTTAATCCTTTTACCCTTCAAGAGATAAAGGGACAGAGAAGCAGGCACAGAATTGGGAATCTCATACAACCAAGAAAGCTGCACTGGGAGAAGAGTGCATCCTTCAGACCTGAGATTCCTGCACCAAGACGCTCCCTGGACAAAGACTGATCCCATACTGGACTTTCCTCCAGAGCCGACAAAGGGGAAAGCCTTCCCCTGGAGCACACATCCTGAATTTGGATTTGTAGCCTACCGGACTGTGTAAGAATAAACCTTCCTTTGTTAAGGCCATCCACTCTGTGGTATTTCTGTTAGAGCAGCCCTAGCGGACTAAAACACCCACCAAAGATGCAAGGTAATTGTTAGCCTGAGAGACAAAAGTGCCACGTAACTAGAGACTCCATTAGCCTGAAACCAGAAGAATTAGATGGTTCCTAGTTACAACTAACGTGCTGACAAAGAACACAAGAGAGATTCTCTGATGAAGCAAGAGAAAAGTGGGGTGCAAAACTCAAATTCTAGTAAAGTAAACCAGACTTCATGACCTGACTGGAATCCTTGAGGACATGGTTGCTAAACTCCCTGTTCACCCTAAACTAAAACCTTTCTGTAAACAACTCTTCAGACTAAGGTTAGACTGGAGTATAAAACATAAAAAAATACTTATGAAGAATATGCTTCTCAGTTCAAATGGATGCATGAGACTACACAGGCAGCTCGTGTCCCTAAGTGGAATGAGAAGGCAGAAAGGGACAGAAGCTCGTTGAGTGGACTCGAGAAACGTGGGTAGAAAGAGAGAGTGTGCTGTCACACCACAGGGTTGTTACTGGTGTTACACAGAAATGTGTGTATAATTTTTTATGAGAAATTCGCTTGAGCTGTAAACTTTCAGCCAAAGCACAATAATAATAATAATAATAATAAACTTAGTTTCTCTCTAACAAGTGCCTCCAGTCAACTGCTTCTATAATTATTGAATGTCTGTAATAATACCTTAGCCTAGACTTTTCTAACCAGTGTGACAAAACATAAGAATGTATCTGAAATAGGTCACTAATATTTTTGTTTGTTGTTCGTCCTCTCAGCTGTCATGCCATTCACAGAGTCTGAGGAAATGGAGCCCTTAAGACAATTATCTCTTGCTATCAATAAATTGTAATTTTATCTCTGTACTTCAGTTTCTACAAAAGCACTAGCAGTTTATAAATGTGATTTCTCCCCATCTATGGTTTCCGTATGCACACTCACAGACCCAATCTCACACAAACACACACACACACGCACACACACCCCTCTATGTGTGAAACCCAAATCCCATTTTTTCCACTTGGATTCTTTCAGATTGGTTGATAATTTTCCCATTCATTTTTTCTAGTAGTTTTTAAAAACTATATAGTGTCCTTTATTTTAGAATTACATTAAGATTTTCACTATAGTTTTGTATTAGTCACTATCTTCACCCTCTTCCAGAATCACTCAAGGCTACTAACAAAAAAACAAAAACAACAAACACTGCTGCTGAGTTGATTCTGACTCATAGAGAACTCTATAGGACAGAATAGAACTATCTTATAGTTTCTAAGGAGCACCTGGCCTATGTGAACTGCAGACCTTTTGGTTGGCAGACATAACACTTCACCACTATGCCCCACAGGGGTTCCACACAAGGCTATTAGAACAGTTCAGTTCTCATCACTCCTACCTTGCTTATATACAACTAATTTTGTACACTTAAATTCTATCCTGTTTCTTTACTATCACTTCAAGATGCTGATATTGTTGTTTGTAACTCAATTATTTATTACCTTTACATGTATTTACAAACATCCATTCTTTTTATCTTTTCTTGGGTCAATTGAATGCTTTTCTTTCTCTACGTCTTGATTATCTTAAATGCATCTTAATTCTTGTCCTTCCTTTGAAAATATATCAATTACAAAATTCTTGATTGCTATCTTGCAGTATCAAAGGTATTATTTTCTCCCCCTCTGATTTTCATCATTGACCTTAAATGTGATAATGTTCTACAGTTTTATTCTACTTTATGTAGGCATGAATTTCTTTTCATTTAATCTGCTTGTGATTAGCTGAGTTTCTTTAATCTATGGACGACTTTCTTTAATTATTTCTGGAAATTTCTGCATTAAGGATAACGTCTAGCATACAATTTTTCTCTTCATTTATTATACCTCTTCAATAAATATTTAATTTCAATACTTAAACAGCTTTCCTTTCTAGAGTTTGATTTTCTTATATAATTAATAAGTTGTATTTTACCCTTTTGATAAATCACATCATTCATTTTACAGGCTTTCTGGTAAATTTAACATCTGTAATGATTTTCCATTTTGTTGACCAGCTGACTTATGTTCAAAGTGTTTTGTTTCATTTTTTCCTGTATTGAGTTTAAGCTGCCAAATGTTTTACAATTCTGTCTGTGGAAATGAAATTCTTTGAAGTCAAGGTGGGTTTCTGCAAGCATTGTTTCTCTCTTGGGTGTACAAAGACTGTACATTCTGTACAGAGACTTCTTAGACTAAATTCAGGACATGTTCAGTTATCAAAAGTAATGAAGATTCTGTATTATTATGGATGTGCATTTTAAGAATGCTATTTGTCTCTTTTTCTTACTTATCAGAATATTTGTATTTCTGAATTTCTCATAGGGTGGGATTATTTTAAATTCTATTTTAAATTCAGGGTTAACACTGTGGTTTTTGCTTTATAGGAAATCTCCTATTAGAGACTTTGAGTACCTTGCAAGCTTTGATTTCTGTTTCCAATACAATTCAATAGCCTAGACCCGTGTATCACTCAGTGGTGAGCATATATTTCAAACAGAAATCAGTGTGTTCTTCCACATAGCTGAGATCCTACTTTCACTAAGCCATGTTCCAAGTATTCTCTTTTTGCTGTTCAGGAAGTACATGTGCTGCTTTCAGAAGAATATTCTAATAATTATGGTTATAAAGAGAGGCCATGTCTAAGAAAAAATGTGGAATTATTAGTGAGTAGTTGATTTATAATCAGTTGATACTTGGGGTGATCAGCAAGATCTTTACGTTTTGGTCACAATTCCTGTATTTTTAAATACTCTGTGATGTTGAGATTCTCCATTTTGGTCCCAGCTCCCAATCGCTTGTTTTTTTTTTTGTCAGAAATGTACATTCACTGCTAAGTATTCAGCCAAATATTCAAGGGCACCATATGCAAAAATTGAGTTCTTTCTCCCTGTAGCTATTTATTCTCTGTTAATATGACTTACAAATTTCAGCTGCTTCAGCCTCTTGATTTGCCTTCCTCAATTCAGGAAGACTGGTTCATTAAGTTCCTTTGCTCTGAAGGATCAGTCCTGAACTGTCGGAAAAATTGTTCTTCATACATTTTGGCCGGGCTCACTTGTGTTCAGTATGTATAGCTAGTCCTGTAATGGATACATTTTCATGGCCAGTGTTTGATGTTCTTTAGTCACTATTTTCTAGTAAAAATTGTTACTATGTAATTTTAAAATTCATCTGGGCATTGAGTGGACTAAGGCTGCACAGAGTTCCTTAATTTCTAGCTGTGTAGACTCTCCCTGGTAGTTTTATTAATCCCAAGATCTTGACTTGACATTACCTTACAGGTTTCAGTGTGCAACTTGGCAGGTTTCAGGTTTTAGTTTCGATTGCTCACAGTCTACTCCTGCGTTTGCCGTATTATGTGTCTAACATGGGCCAAAATTTTGCTTATGTCATTACATTCAATGTTCAGTACAAAGCTGTAAGGAAATGTATGTTATCATTGATTTTATAATGCATATTTTTCACATTTTCACATCTCTGAAATTGTGAGATACCTCACAATCTCTTCTATAATAAAAGCTGTTGACCCAATGTTGGTACCAGAGAAGCAGTCATTGCCTGGCATGTAAGTTGAATGTAAAGCAGATCTTAAAGCAGGAGCACAGACACGTGTCCACGAATGTTCATTGCAGTACAGTTTACAATAGCCCAAAGATGAAAATGACCTAAAAGTCCAACGACAAATGAATGGGTAAACAAAATTTTGTACATACATTTGGTCTTAGTCATCTAGCGCTGCTATAATAGAATTATTCCAGGCCATGGCTTTTCAAAAAGAGAAATTTATTCTCTCACTATTTAGTAAGTTAGAGGTCTAAATTCTGGCCAGATCTAAGGCAAGGCTTTTACTCTGTTGGTCTGGGATGCAAGTTCCTGTCACCCACCTTCCCTTGGTCTAGAGCTTCTCAGGCACAGAAGCTCTGAGTCCAAAGGATGTTCTGTACTCATAGTACTGCTTTCTCTGTGGTACGAGGTCCCTGTATCTTTCTGCTTGCTTCTCTCCTTTGTATCTTGCAAGAGACTAGCATAAAACACAAGGTAACCTTGTAGATTGAGTCCTGCCCAATTAATATAATTGTTTCTAAGCCTATCTCATTAGTATCACAGAAATAGAATTTATCAAGTGCAGGAAAATCACATCAGATGAAAAAATGATGGACAATCATACAGTACTAGGAATCACAGCCTAGCTCAGTTGAAAGATATTTTGGGGGGAACACAATTCAATCTATGACACATAGAATGGATATTAATCAGTCAAAAAGAGAGACAAAGTCCTGATACATGCTACATATGGATAAAACTTGAAAACATCATGCTCAGTAAAGCAAGCTAAAAAAAAGTACAAAGGTTGTACGGTCCCACAGATATGTAATATCTAGAACACGGAAGTATGTGTAAACTCAAGGTTGTTAATGGTAGCACGGTCAGGTGGGATGGAGGGTTTAAGGGGACTCCATTGCTAAGGAGATACTGAGCTTCTTACTGTTAAAGGCAACAGAAAAAATTAGAACTGGATAATGATGTGATGCACAACATGATCAATACCACCACTGTATTATATTGTAAATATAAAATACACTCAAAGGGAAAATACTTCACTACTTATATATTTGCCACAACAAAATAATCACATGGAAAAAAAAGTTCTTACAAATGAATCCATTTGGACCACATCTGTTTGTCTCAAATACCTTGCTGTTTGATTTGTTCTGATTAAAGTCATGAACATTTAGGCTGTATCTATGTTTTTCAACTAAACAAACAAATACTAATCTCATAATTAAAAAGTAATATTGAACTAGAGTTCAATTTTTTTCTAATGCTCATGACAACTTAGCATCTTTTGGTCAGAATTCTACTCGATCTTAATTTCTGCTTCTCCTAAAAAGGCTGTTTCACCAGAAATTTTTAAACGTAATGTGATATTCTGTTTTTAAGGTTGTAAGACAAAGAGAATAGCAGCTAAAAGCTTGTGAAATATTAGTAACATCTAGAGCTTTGCTAGTACTATTATACTTACATTGATTACTTAGTTTATACAATTATGTCTAGCTTATGAAAGATGTTAACAGTAGAGGATACTTCATGAAGGGTTTATGAGAACTCCCTGAAGCTTTGCAACATTTCTGTAGATCTAAAAATTTTCAAAAATAAAGGTTTATAAAAAACTCAAGAAGACCATAACATTTCCTTGGAACATTTTAAACTAAGAGAAAGGCACAGAAGTAGATATCAACCTATAAGCTTAACTGCTCTGTTTTTATTATGGGAAGAAATAAAAGGAAAAATAGTTAAAACATTTTTTAGGAGAAAGAATGATAATTAGTTCATTTCATTTACTGTATTTTAAAAGCAAACAACTATGTTAATGCTGACTTTGTCTATATAAATTTGTAAAGTGAATTATTTATGTACACACAAATTATTCTTAAAGGATTTAAAAATGAAAAGAAACAATTCCTTATTTGGCTTATTATTTAGTCCAGTGAACCAGAGTCCAGTCTCTTCTTTAGAGTTTGGGAATTTTAATGTTATAATGAATACTATTCACATTTCAGTGTCATATAGTATTAGCTGTTTATATAACTATCTAGCTAAGAAAATGTTAGCTGACTTATAATCACAACTTATCCTCTTTAATTTTCCTTAAAAATTCACAGCAGTCACCTCATACTCTCCACTAAACATCTCTGTAATTTCTAGTCCCCCAAAATGAATGTCTCCCTAGTCACTACTAAGCAAAATTAGGTAAACACATTCATATTAATGCTTCTACCCAACCCTCTGTTTGTCTCTGTCAACCAAACATTTTATTTTACATTATCTGTATCAATATGTATATGTTGTTCTGCTACCATAGTAACATCATCCATGATTCATCCGTAGGTTCATTTTAAAATGCAAAATCTGACATGCTGATGCTTTGCATATACTAATTAAGTAGTTGTTGTATTTCACTGAGTTATCTCCTTCACAGAACTCCCAGTGCCATGGTCCCTGTAAAAATCAAAGGTGAATTTTTTTAGTGTGAAATTCCATTGAATCTACATTCTACATCATGAATTTTCTTAGGATTATGTCATACTTTTAGTTATCCTTGTACTTGGCTCTGCTTTCATTGTAATTTTTGTTTGTTTTACCTCCCCTGGAATTTTTAATGTTTGTCTGTGTGGCACGTCTTTTTTAAACCATATTTTCTAATTTGTCACTCTGCTCTCTTTAATCTTGTTATTTTTCATAGACACCTTTAATGGTGAGTTCTGTGTTCTGCAGACAATGAGGCCTCTTGTTCCCTAGATCAGCTACATACCTCATGCTCATAGATTTCCTTCCATAGTTTACTAGTTGGACCCATTTTTCCCCAGAATTCTATTTTTTGTTTGTTTGTATGCATCTTCATTTTACTAAAGGAAAAACTTAAGTAAATGCTTATTTACCTATCTGCCTCTACATTTAATTCATATGTGTGTTGGGACTTCTCTGAAGAAGATACAGAGACAGGGTACAGATACAAGTAGTTTTGGTGGGATGTGTGTGGTATACCTATAAACAAGAGGTAAAGTGATGTAGGAAAGAGGGCAATGAAGAGTTTGCTATTAACTCAACTATCTAGTAGGCAACTAGAATCTATTCCTTCTAGAAACCCGGAAAAATACACAGAATACATATCTCAGAAATACATCTTTAAAAAGTTGAGAAAATTGGTGTATTTATATACCAACTCCTGAGAGTTGTTGGTTATTCAGGGTGTTACTTCCTCAGCTCTCTTGGCTTCCCATGTGCACACAGTTTGTTCCTGGAATGAGAGCTGTCTGGAAAGATATACAGATGCTGACAACTGGGAGTGTAGAGAAGGAACATACATTAAAGGTCCTAGTGTTATAGGTGGATCACTGAAAATTTGTTATATATTTAACTGAATGTGGAAGTCTAGATTGATAAACTTTTTTTCTTTATAATTCTGAAGAAGGTGGGACCAAGATAGCAAAGTAGTCAAATGGTTCCTGTGATCCTCACAACAAGGACCAAAAAGAACAAATCAGTGGATTACATATGACATCCTAGGAGCTCTGAATATCAAAGATAAAGTGGAAAAATTGGACTGAACAATGGGGAAGGAACAGGTCAAGAAGTACCGAGGAATGGCCAGATCTGACCCACCAGAAGTTGGCAGCAGCCGGCATGGTGAATGGAGCATTGGTGTTCAGAGAGTGTCCTCCCCAGAGAGAAAGATGGAGCATCAGAGAGTACACTTGAGCATCTGGAACCAGTGAAAGGCAATACTCACTCATCAAAAGCTAAGTGGCTTACATCTTACCAACCATGCACAGATCTAAATCTTTCATTCTGGACAAACCACTCTCTTTTCCTAGTATTTTTCCTGCCTGCTCTGCACTGTGCCAGACTCAGGAGCCTGATGCCACTGCCTGATTTAGAAGAAGGATTCCTTACCTGCCGCCTGAGCCATGTTCCTGGAGTGGTAGGGGGAACAGTTTAACAAACTGAAGGAATAAGGTAAAAAAAAAAAATCTGCTGACTCCCCTGTGTTGGAAACTCAGGGCAGAAATTGTTCCTCCCTCTAGAATCAGGTATAATGGGAAAAGCATTCCTCACGTATAGTCAGGGACAGCTATTGGCTTCTTGCCCTTCTCAGTGTCTGCAGTCAGATACCTGTGTCAACACCAATCACCCCACCCATCTAAGACAGCAAGGGAGAGCTTGCACCACACACTTGGTGAGTGGCTACCTGGATTGATTCCACGCAAAAAAATTAAGTGGACTCTTGACCTCTCATGTCTAGTAACAGCTCTCACCACCTGGTGACAGGACTTCAGAGCTTCAAAGGTGCCAATAACCAAAGTAGTACACATGGCCAGTCTATTTGGAGATTTCAGAACAAAACAAGAAGCTAGAACACAGAAAGCAGACATAAGATAAATAAATACTGATGGCTCAGAGACAAGAGTCAGTACCAAATAACTTAAAGAGGTAGACCATGAAGGCTTTAAAAAGCTCCCAAAACACAGAATGAACAAATTTTCCAGGTGAAGAGAACTACCTGGAATTACTGGAGATAGAATATAAAAGATTAGCACCTAGAACTTTTCAAGAGATCAGGGAGCAAATGAGGCAAAACACAGTAGCAGAGCATGACAAATTGAACAAGCTGCAAAACAAGCATACAGACAGGAAGTAGAAATTCAGATTAATAACAAAATTACAGAATTAGAGAACTGAATATAAAGTAAAAGGAGCAAAACTGAGCCAACAGAAGGCCAAATCAGTGAGATCAAAGATAAAGCATGTGTCACCAACATATTTGTGGAAAAATCAGGTAAAAGAATTTCTAAAAAATCAAGAAACACTAGGAATTGTGTAGGAGTTTATCAAGAGGAATAATCTATGACTGAAGTATCAGAGAGGGGGGAAGACATAAAACAGAGTGAGAACTGTGAAAGATCTGACAGAAAGTTCCAAAGATGTCATGAAAGATGAGATCACATCTATCCAAGACACTCACTGAATTCTACACAAGGTAGATCCCCAAAGAAAGACACAAAGCATACTACAATCAAACTTGTGAAAATTAAGTGTAAGGAGACAATTTTGAAAGTGTCTAGGGATAAACAAAAAATAATCTACAAAGGATAATCAATAAGACTAAGCTCAGACTACTCAGAAGATATCATGTAGACAAAAAGGTAATTGGGTTACCCATACAAAGACTTTAAAGGAAACAAACCAACAAACAAACAAACAAAAATGCCAGCCAAGAATTATTTATCTAGCAAAACTGTCTCTCAAACATGATGTTGAAATTAGGACACTTCCAGATGCATAGAAATTTAGTGAATTTGCAAAAGCCAAATCAAAATTACAAGAACTACAAAAGGGAAGTCTTCCGTCAGATTATCAGTAACATCAGATAACAACCTAGGACTAGAATGCAGACTAGAGCAACTGGGTATCAAACCAGATACAGAAGTCACAAAAATAAATAAAATGCAAAACACTTAAAATAGGAAACAGAGATGTCATTATGCAGAATAAGACAACACTTTTTCAAAAAGAGGGACTTCAAAAATGTAGTATTAGATGTCTTATATGGACGGAAAGTCAAGGCAACATAAAGAAACTAAAGACTGGTTTAAATGTAGAAAAACTGGAGTAAATATTAAGGTAACCACAAAGGGAGGTGACAATCCTATACATCAACATAACAAAAAAGAAAAGCATGAAGTCTCAGCAAATACAAAACCAACAACAATGGAAGAGATGAAAACAAATAAGGAATCACGATTCAGCCCAGAAAATAAAGTGGAACAAAGGAACTGTTCACGATGCGCAAAAAAAAGACATCAAAATAACAACACTAAACTCATACATCTTAATATTAAGCTGAATATAAATGAATTAAATATATCAATAGAGAGTGGCAGGTTGGATTAAAGAAGCAAAAACCTTGTATATACTGCCTATAGGAGACACATCTTAGACTTAAAGATGTGAAGTGTAATACTGAAGGCATTATTCTGTGGGTAGAATATCTGATTATATGATTTATATTCGACGGCACTTGGCTTTGGCTTACAGGTGTGCTTATTTTATTTTTTTTTACCATTTTGAAACTTCCTATAATTTCATCCATAATATTCTAAATTTTTGGTATGTGTGCTTTTTCTTTCTTTCTTTTTTTTTAAAAAAAAAATCACTTTTTTTTTGTTTTCTTGTGTATATGGGAAGCCAGCCAAGTGCCGTCGAGTCAGTAGAACTAAATACTTCAATCTGGAGAATTAAAGATCCCATCAGCTCTGACACAATTTCTTGAATTATTTTCCAGTGTTTTTCTTTCTTTGTCTCTCACTCCCCTTTCTAAAACTATTAAGTATTGAATATTCATGCCACACGGCTTATGTTTTACTGCCTAGATTCCTGTTTTAATATTTATTGGAGGTTCAAGAAATGTTTAACTTCATATTACAAGAGTTAAAATAAGATTTTTTAACTGTGAAAAATAATCTTAATATTTAGATGTATTTTTATCATCTGAATCTGTGTGTGTGTGTATGCATGTGTGTGTAGATATATGCAGATACATATAAGAGGTCTGACAATTAAGTCCGTGAACATAATTGTTCTAAGTGCTACATATCTCATTCCTGAATATCACTAGGTTACATTCAAAGTACACCCCTTGGGAAGCTATTCATTGATGCCAACACCTATTCCACCCTCCAAAGCAATTTTGGAACTCTCCGTGGAATGGTCACTGCACATGGTGGCAAGGTGGCAGGTTTGCAAACTTACTTGTGAAATTGTGAGGGAGCTACTAGCCAGTAAACAAATAACTGTATTGGAACACCCTCTCTATTCATCTGATCTGGCCCCAGTGACTTTTTTCTTTACCTGAAGATAAAGGAAATATTGAAAGGAAAACATTTTGATGACTTTCAGAACATAAAGGGTAATACGACAACTGCTCCCATAGCCCTCCCAAAAAAGAGTTGCAAAATTGCCTTTAAAGGTGGTCCAGATGCTGTCATCAGTAAACAGCTTCCAAAGGAGAGTACTTCTAAGCTGACCTAGTGATATTCAGCAATGAGGTATGTAGCACTTTGTCTAGGATGAGTTCATGAATATAATAGGCAGTCTTCATACACACAGCAGAACATACACAAATACAATCAATTCTACGTGTAAAAAAGTGAACCTTTTTCACGCCTGAAGAGAGGCAAGAGAATTGAGGAGTTGATATGCCAACTCCCAAGGGTTAAATTTTAAAACCTCTGCTTTAATTCCATTTTCATTGAAATTACATGTTTTGATATAATACCGTTTACAGACAGCACACATTCAGAAGTGACCATTATTTGCTAAAAAATCTAATAGTTCATAGATAAAGCAGAGAAAGTCTCTATAAAAGTTATTTTTATTAGTCTATAAAAATATATTTGATTTCTCAAAAATAATTTCCTTTGGTCTAACATTCTGAAACCATATCTCTGCTTTCAGTTGCTATCAGAGCTAACTGTATCTTCAGTGAATGCTGTTTCACAATACAAAGAAGTCACTGTTCTCAAGATCAGATCTTAATATGATCTCAGCCAAGTTATTTACCCATTGTTTTAGTAGATTTAATTCTATATACTGTATTTCTGTTTTTGCTTTTTTTTCTCTTCGCTGGTATAAGAATGAAAATCTCCAAATATGACATCTTTCTTTTCACTTCTTTAACACTTATCCATCCTTATTCTGTGAAAGATATTTTGGGTATATTCTGGAAATAAGATCTAGTTCTTGTTTCAATAACTTGCTTCATGTGCGGAACTTAGAATATGGGGGTTAAGTGTAGAGAAGTCATTACGTGTATCCTGACTTTCTTATGGTTTATGATAATGGAATGAGTTAATTTGACTTCTTTGAATCATAATTTTGTCATATCAAAACTACATGAATAATTTTTACATCACAGAGTTTATAACGATTAAGTTTTTTCAGTCTAAATTTGTGTTATTTACAAAATTAAGTTTAATAAGTTCTTTTGTTCTGGATGTTCTTTGCTTGTTTGCTTTATTTCTGTTATTTGAATACTTTAAGTTATATTTTCCTATCTCAGTCTTGGAAACTTTAAAATGGGCACAATGAAATGTAACAAAATTAAATTTAGACTACCTATATTGAGATTATTACACCTCTACTTCAACTGAACAAGATTAGAAGGCATGGCCTATAGATTCTAGTGCTTAGATTCCTCATATACACCACACTTTTTATAGCACTCAACTCATTGCACTTCTGTGAAAATTAAGCTTGAAGGCTTATAAAAATAACTACCGTAAAGAAACATAGCAAATACTTCAGCATGCTGTCAACATGTAGTCGACACTCACTTGCTTCCTTCAGCTACTGATTCTCCTTTAACATCTTGAAGAAAGTTAACTTATTTTGAACAGTGAAGAAAACAAACACATTGACATCAAGTTAATTCTGACTCATAATGACCTCTACAGGACAGAGTAGAACCGCTCCACAGAGTTTCCAAGGACTGCTTGCTGGATTTGAATTGCTGACCTTTTGGTTAGTAAAAGTAGTGCTTAGCTGCTACTCCACCACGGTTAGTAGCTTCATTATGTATGCATTGTAGCATACATGCTTTTTTAAAATGATTGTGTATTTGTAAATTTAACCACAAACTTCTTATATTTTTTGTTATTTGCTCTATGTGGTCTGACAATTACGTTTGCGAACTCATCCTAGAAAAAGTGTTACATACCTCATTGCTGAATATCACTATGGTCACCTTTGAAGTACTCCACTTAGAAAGCTATGCACTGACAGTAGTACCTAGCCCTCCCATCAAAGCAATTTTTCTAGGATGAGTTCATGAACTAAATCGGCAGACCTTGTGTAACAACACCTCTGATGGACATTCCAGAAAAAGTTCCAAAATTGCTGGGCTCTGGTGTCAGTGCACAGCTTCCCAGGAGGAGTGCTTCCAAGGTGACTGTAGTGATATTCAGCGATGAGGTATGTAGCACTTTTTCTAGGATGAGTTTAATTTAATTGCAAGGCTTCATATGCAGAGTTATAATTAATTCTTACTTTTTTTCTCCCAGTGAATTATTGGAAACAATGTGCCAATTTAAAAGAGGGGAGAGGAAACCTAAAAAAAATTAAAAATATTATTTAAAAGATCATTAAGGTAAATAAAATTTTAAATTGTGCTTCTCTACTGTAAAATCAACTTTAGAAACAATACTAACTATACTGTGGGGACAGCAATGTAAGGTTGTTTCACTCAGGCCTTCCAATTTCCACATAAGTGATTATGACATACTCCTGGCTTTTGGCGTTTACACTCAGCTTGGCCGTGAGGGCCCAAATCTGGCCGCCAGCCACCTTTATGTAAACCTGGTATATAATGTCACTGCTCCATGGGACACAGTCTCTTGCCCGCTGCCTTCAGCCATTTGCTGCTGCCCGAGACGCTGTGCTGCCTTGGTGTGCCTTTGTATCAATAAAGCTGCCGTGACTACACTAGCTGAGCCTCCTCATTACTGGGTCTGCCTGAATCTCGAACTTGTATTCCCAGCCTTGAAAACTTGCGTTTTGACATACAGACAAAAACCAAACCCAATCAAAAAACCTTAAAATCAATTTGACTCATATTTATGACAAATTATTTTTAGATCAAACTCCTGAACTCTATTTCTATGATTAAATAAAATATTTCAAAGAAGAACTTGTTAAAAGTGATACAAAACATACTATACAAAACCAAAACCCACTGCCAGTGATTAAATTGACTTACAGATCCTATAGGATGGAGTAGAACTGGCTCACACAGTTTTCAAAGAGTAGTTGATAGATTCCAACAGCTGAATTTTTGGTTAGCAGCCAAATACTTAACCACTTTCTATGCTACATATTTCCTTATAATAAGTAGCACAGGAAAAAAAAAAGTCATCTTCCTTAGTATATTAAGATTATGAAGCATTCTGTATATTGAAAAAGCTCCCAATCTTAAGGAAGAAAAGATAATAAAATCTGTGGAACTACTTAAACAGTTTTAATGACCCAATTAAAACTGTAGTTTAATTTTCCCATCATGCATTTTTTTTATAAGGAGCCCTCATGACACAGCGGTGAAGTGTTTAGCTGCTAATTTAAGGGTTGGGTTTGGACCAGAGAGTACCTGCCAGGTACTCTCTGCAAGAAGACTATGGCAGTCTATTTCTGTAAAGATTTCCAGTTTGGGAAACTCTAGGGGATAATTTACCCCATCCCACAAGGTTGCTATGACTTAGAATAGACTCAGTGGCAGTGGGTTTGGTGAGTTTTGGTTCTGTTTATAGTGTGCTTTTTATCATTTTTAACTATTTCTCTTTGAAATATTTTTTAAGTCATAAAAAAACAGATTCCAGTAGTCTAATCTAAAAATAATACATGCAAAATACATTTTCTTACATATTGAGCAACTTCTATTGGCTGGCTCTATGTTCTAGACTTTTTCCTAACGATGTTCTGGAAATCTTTCTGTGAGCATGCCTTGAGGAAGAACACAGATATGATGCTTGTTGTTGTCGTTGATAGGTGTCCGTGAGTCCATTCTGACTCCCAGCAACCCTACGTACAACAGAAACACTGCCTGGTTCTGCACCTTCCTCAAAATCCTTGCTCTGTTTTAACCCATTGGTGCAGACAGTGTAGCAGTAATCCATCTCCCTGAGGTTCTTCCTCTCTTTCACTACCTTCTGCTATAGCGAGCATGATGTCCTTTTCCAGGACCTGGTCCCACTTGATAACATATCCAAAGTAAGTGAGACAAAGTCTTGCCATTCTTGTTTCTAAGGAGCACTCTGGCTGTATTTTTTCCAAGAGAGATCTGTTATTTTACCAGTAAGCTATAGTATACTCAGTACTCTTTGCCAATACCATAATTCCAAAGCTTCAGTTCTTCTTTGATCTTCCTTAATCATTGTCCAGCCTTTGCATTCATATGAGACAATTGAAAATACCATGACTTGAGTCAGGTTCACTTCAGTCCTCAAAGTGACATCTTTGCTTTTTAACACTTTAAAGAAGTCTGGCTGGCTTGGCTTGCTTACTCTCATAGATTCCATAGTTTAATGTAGGCACATAGATCTTTTTTAAGAAAGTATTTATACAATAACATTATAATTGTGACTATACAAATAGAAAGGGTATAGTACTGTAAGACCATATAGTAGGAAAAATTTGCTTACTATAAGGAGATAAAAATATCCATATCCTCCCTCCCTCCCGCCCCAAATAATGAAGGGTTAACTTGAGACCAGGCTTGGTACCCAGGATGAGGCAAAGCGTGCAAGTGGGGGAAGAGACAGCCATTCTGGTTGTAAAGGTTTTTTTTTTTTTTTTTTAATTTCCCAGCATTTTCTGATGAAATATTGCTACAGCAACATTATTAAAACAGACTGCAGTGACCTGTCTAATCATGAGTGAGTTTTTATATTATCATACTATATTCATTATTATAACCGAGAGTTCATTAGAACTGCACGAGGTTGCCGTGAGTAAGAATAGACTTGAGAGCAACTTGTTTTTGCCTAGTTTATAAGCAAACATTATGCCAAGTTCCATGACTATAAAAAAAGCATGGAAGACAGTTTCCAATGTCAAATGTTTGCAGTTTAGTTATGGAATTTTTTTTTTTCACCAAAAACAAGATAGAAGATAATGTACGTCACGTGTTGAAATTCAAACTTGCTGAGACTGGGGTATGGGTAGGCAAGGGAAAGTAAATTTAAATTGGAGATAAGTGTAGATAAAATGCAAATTTAAATTAGCCTTGAAGCTTAATAAAGGGAAACAAATAGATTCTAGGAAAGAGAATCAAGATCTGCTGCTATTTACAGAGGGATTACTAAATAAATTGTTGGGATAGAATTGAAGATTCATGTAGGGACCAACAGAAATTGAAAGTTGAAAAGCAGTTAATAGATTTGAATATATGGTCACCTAACTTGGAGTCTTTCAGTAGGCAACGGGAAATTACTGAATGTTGCAGAGTGTGACATACAAAACCATTTCCATGAAGAAAAATGGTTATTGATGTAGTTCAGACTACTCAATTAAGCTGTACCAGTGCATAACTAGAACAATGTAATACCAAAAATTTTATTTTTTTCCCAAAAAGTATTCTAAGTATTATATTGTTGTTAATTGCTTTCACGTAGCTTCCAACTCATGGTACCCATGTGTACAGAGTAGAACAACTTCCTAGAGTTTTCACAGCTGTGACCTTCCGGAAGAAGATTGCTAGGCCAGTCTTCCCAGATACGTCTGTGTAGGTTCAAACCATCACGTTTCAGTTGGTAGCCTAGCATTTAACCTATAGTTTAGTGCTTAACTGTTTGTGCCATTCAGGGATTTTCAGTGTGACATAGTCAAGTAATAATGCTTAGCTAAATGTTATTTTATTTACGTATCACGAAACCCACTGCTGTTGAGTCAGTTCTGACTAATACGACCCCATAGATCGGAGCAGAACTATCACACAGAGTTTCCAAGAAGTACCTTGCAGGTTAACCATTATGCAATCAGGGTATCCAATGTCACCAAGAATTCTACATTTTAGTGAATACTACCATTGTAGTAGTTATGAGCTACGGCTGCTAACCAAAAGGTCAGCAGTTCAAATACACCAGTCTGTCACTGGAAACACTACACATTAAACGTTTGGCTACTATCCAAAGGGTCAGCCATTTGAATCCAGTTCAGCCCCTTCATCAGAGAAAGATGTGTGAGGTTTCTTTCATAAAGATGACAACCTTGGAGATTCTATGGGGACAGTTCAACTTTATCGTGCAGGGTCCCTGAGTTGGAATCACTTTGATGCCAGTGGGTTGGTTTGAATTTTGAAATACAGAACTCTAGGATTCTGTGTATGAGCATCCTAATTTTGTTTACTGCCACTGGAATGGCTGATTGACAGCTGAATAGACACAAAAGTAGCATTTAAAATTAAAAGACACATTTACCAGAAAAAAAAAAGAGAATCCCTTTGGTTCTTTATTTTATTGCATAATATTTAACTCAAGTACAATATTAGAATAACTTGCAAATACATCCATTCCTCATTTATCAACTTAGGTTCTGAGGACCAGACTGTTACATGAAAATTGGGTAATTACAGGAAAATGCAGAATGGCAACATCATTACCTACCTTATTTTTTTTTAAACTTCTGTTCATCTGCTCTACATCTGACACTTGGCAGACAAGGGACTGGAGCCCAGCCAAGTATGGGGTTGTAGAGACGCAGGGCATTTTAGGGCTGGTGGCTGATATGCCCACGCAGCAGGTCTGCTCCAACCCAGTTCTTTGCACTCTGGTTGCCCTTCTTTCCTCTCACTCCCACCTCCTCCCCGACAGCCTCTCCCTCCTTCCTTCTCCCTCAGTGTCCTCCTCCCAGTCCTCACCTGCAGCCAGAACAGGAGCTAGCTGGAGTAGCAGGGCTGATGCCAATCATAACTGGGTTGGGTTGGCAACCCTGAAGGGATCTGAGCACAGGCTCAGGGCTGGACTGCAAAAGATTGCCTATCTCAGGGTGGGAGCCATTCCTGTGTGGATTCCCCATTGCCAGGCTAGCCACCCGTTCTCCTAGTTCACCTGGCTGCTGGGCACTGCCAGGAGCTGAATGGGCCCCAGGGAGCTGGGCACCTACATTGGCTGCAATGAGGTGAGTCCTGAAAGTCCGAAGTGCTTCCAACATGCAGGCTGGGTTGGTACTAGTTGGGTTTCACGGGGTGGGATGTGTGTGTGTGTGTGTGACCCCGTGAGTTACTACACTGAGAGATGACAACTGTAGGACTATTACATTCAGCTCTATTTTCACCACACATCTTGACATTTCCTGTCAAACATACTGCCTTAAGGTACAAAATAGTTGGTGTTTTGGTCCTGTCCTAAATGCCAAACACTGGACAGCAAGATAGTCAATAAATGAGGAGCAGGTGTACCTAACTTCAAACCTCACCAAAAAGGGGGGAAAAAAGTGAAAGTAGTGTGGTCAGTTGCCATGAAGTTAATTCCATTCACTGTGACCTCGTGCATGCAGAATATAACTGCTCCACATGTTTTCAAAGCTGTGACCTTTCAGATGTCAATTAAGAGGTCTGTCTTTCCAGGTGCCTCTGCATGGGCTGAAACTTCCAATCTTTTGTAGCAGTTGAGTGCTTAAGTGTTTGTGCCTCACAACCTTTGAAAGTAATAAAACCTCTAAAAATAAAATCATTACTTTCATAGTGGCAGTTTAGATTAATGTGAGGCATATAAAGACACTCTAAATGAATAGCATTTGAAAACATATGTATTATAATCTATTTATATAAATAATAATACTCTCAGAGCAAAAGGAAAAGGTTTTTCACTTTCACTTCATCACGGGAAAACATGGCTTTGTTGTGTGTGTGAGTACATTTAAACAGAGTATGTGTCTTTGCAAAAAACATAGACAATGGAGTCTACCTCACTAGTGTGACAGGGTAGATATGAAAATTGTCAGTTACACATTCAGTATGTTCCAGAGGAATGATAATTAAAATTTAAGTCTGTTTTCTGGTAAAGTTAAAATAAGAGTCATTGTGTAAAAAATATAGAAAAAATATGTCTTAACATATGAAAGGTATTGTACCATGGTGTACTTTCCTTGTCATTTGTAACAATGTAAAAATTTATTTAAGTTTTAAATTATTTGTGTCACTCATTTCATTAAAGGGACCAGTGTGAATTAACAAAAATCAAAGTAGTGGTATTAAACTTTGATTGCTGTAATAGGGGAATATGTGATAGATGTTTAAAGGTAAAAATGAAAGAAATGAGCATATGTTAAAGTTATATACAAGTCCCCATTTGATATTTAGCCCACCTGTATCACATACTGGAGCCCTGGAGGCATAAGCACAGGGGTTGACAGTTCGGCTGGTAATACCAAAGCCAGCGGTTTGAATTCATCAGCAGCGTCATGGAAATCCTATGAGGAAGTTCTACTATATCTCTTTGGGGCCCTATGAGATGAAATTAACCCAACGGCAATGGCTTTGGCTCTGGTATCATATACCAGGAAAAATTTAACAGCAACTATTTATGCTAAAACGACTAATACTATGCTGTTTAGAAAAGCAAATCATTGAAATATTTTCCTGTGTACAGTGTGAACACCATGCCAGATTCTTGAATCAATAGTTTTTCTACATTTTAGGAAGATCTCTTAAAATCTTCAAACCTTACAGTTCCTTTAAAGAGTTATTTCTTTTCCAGATCACTTCTGCAACTTTATATTACTAAATAAAGCAATTTATTTCTGACAATACCTTTAGTTTTTAAATATTTTCAAAATTTAAATACAGATAGAGGATGGTGAAGGACCTGGCAGTGTTTTCCGCTATGGTGCATAAGGTTGTTAGGAGTCAGTACTGACTCGACAAGCCCTGACAACAAGTGAACAAAGTGAATGCAGAGAACTGTCAGTTTTCATGAATTAAACACATCTGCATAACCACCACACATATCACTTCTCACATCATCCCGTCTCCCGGAGGATTGCCTATCTCCTACTAGAGATGGAAGAGTATCTGGGGAAAACTTTGCAGAAAACATTGAGGCAAGGAGGAAGCAGTTATCATGGAGGTCAAGCCATAAGAGAGGGAGAACTCTCTCAGTTCATTTAAAAAAAAAAAAAAAAAAAAGCAAGAGGAGAACAAGTACAGTGGAATCAGATTGAGAAAAGTCAGAAATTCAGGTGGAAGTATTCTGATTTTATAGTCTCAAACTTAAGGATTTAGTGATCCTTCAGACACTGACATTCTTGAAAAGCTGTTTTGTTCTCTTTGTGCAGAGAGGAACACCGGCGTCACATTGGGTAAGTGCTTAGCTGCTCGCTAAAAGGTCAGAAGTTCGAAATTACCAGTGATTTCCTTGGGAGAAAAGACATGACAACCTGTTTCTGTAAAGATTATAGCCTAGGAAATCCTGTGGGACAGCTCTACTCAGTCCCGTGGGTTCCTGTGAGTCAGAATCAACTCTATAGCACAAGACAGCATCATTGTGGAAGCGACCCCTAGATGGCACAGATGGTTAAGTGCTTGACTATTAGCCCAAAAGGTGCAGTTGCAATTTACTGGGAGGCACTTTGGAAAAGGAGCCTGATCAACCACTTCGAAAAAGTGTGGCATACAGTTCTACTCTGCACACAAGGGATTGCCGTGAGTGAGTCAGAATCCCCAGCATCTAACGGAAGCAACACCAATTTTATTGATATTTTTTACACCTGCAAAACACTTCAATATTCTTAAGCCTAAACCATTTTACTTTTTAATAAGTATAGGACTAATCTATGAATCCAAAACCAAATCAAACCCATAGTTGTCAAATTGATTCCTACTCAGTGACCCCAGAGGACAGAGTTTTCTCATAGGGTGTCCTAGGCTGTAATATTTATGAAGAAGGAGCGGTGTTGGCGCACTTGTTAAGCATTGGGCTGCTAATCAAAAGTCTGATAGTTCAACTCCACCTGCCATTCCAAGGGGAAAGGTCAGACAGTCTGCTTTTAAAGATTTGTGACCTTGGAAACCCTTAGGGGCAGTTCTACCCTGCCTATAGGGTCTATATAGGGTCACTACGAGTCAGAATCAATTTCATAGCAAGGTTTGGCTTTTTGTTTGTTTTTTATTTAAAAAAAAATCTTTATGAAAGCAGATCACCAGGCGTTTCCTCAAGCAGAATGGCTAGTGAGTTCCAACTACTGGTCTTTCACTTAGCAGCCAAAGAGTTGACTGTGCAACCGGGGCTTCTTTACAAGGAGGTAATACAAAAGACTCAGAGTCAAAATCTAGCCTTACTTAAATTAAGAGAGGAGCCTTGTTTTCAACCCACATTGTGTGTTCTTGTGCTAAAGCATGGACAAATCTAATTCTGGCATGAATGATGATGAATACTACATCTTGAGTTTGCTCCTCACAGCAGAGGTCACTGTTTTGTTTGTTTGTTGGCATTGATAAGATTTCTGCGGGTGTGGGTGTGTGTTATAGAATGAATTATGTCACCCCAAAATATACATTGTAAACCATATCCTCTGTGTCTGTGGTAAGGAGCCCTGGTGGAGCAGTGGTTAAAACACTTGATTGCTAACTGAAAGGTCAGGGTTCAAAACCACCACTAATTCCTCATGAAAAAGATGCAGCAGTCAGCTTCCATAGAGATTTATAATAGTCTTGGAAAACCTCTGGGATCTCTAAGAGTCAGAATTAACTCAACAGTAGTAAGTTTTGAGATTTATGCCTGTGGTTATAATCTCATTTGGGAATGGGTTATCTTTCTATGTTAATAAGAGATAATTAGTATAGGTATGTCTTAAATTAGTCTCTAAAAGGGTTAAACAAGCATGCAAAAGGAGCAACGAGAGATGCCATGCCACATAAACATCTCCAAGGAACTAAGGACCAGAAGATGAAGAGACAAGGCCCTCCGCTAGAGTTGGCAGAAGGAGAAAGCCTTACCCTAGATCCAGACTTTCAGCCTCTGAAACATGTGAGAAAATAAATTTCTATTTGTTAAAGACACCCATATGTGTTATTTCTGTTATAGCAGAACTATATAACCAAGACTGTGTTTCTGGTTTTGTTTTTCCTTTTATAATAAATGTTTTTTCAGAAAAAGGGGATTCACAAAGCAGGGATGTAGAGGAAATGGAAAAGGATGGATGAGTGAAATCCTGTAGAGTGCAATGTCCCCTTCTGGTGCTTAGGCAGTTATCCAGAAAGGAGTATTAGGTGTCGTGGGTCATAAATGAACAGTGCATGCTAAAATGATTGTAGTTAAAATGGTATATTTTGGAGTAAGTCATTTTAAAACAAGTATTGCTGCCTCAGTGTTAAACTATATAGCTTGACATAGGGAATATGTCTTTGTCTGAGACTGTATACCTACACAAACTAGACAGCTGATATAATCACAGAGGCCTCTTAAGAATAGCACATCTTGACAAACACTCAAGCCCATTCATTTCTCTATCTTTTCTGTGTATATGTTTTTACAATGACCATTAGCTGTTCTTATACAACTACTGTATTGAGTATTAGAGATGGAAATGAAATACACACTTCCTGAATAAAGACAAAACATCTAAACTATCGCCATTCAGTTGATTCTGACTCATGCCAACCCTGTAAGACAGAGAACTGCCTCATAGAGTTTCCAAGGAGCGGCTGGTGGATTTCAACTGCCACCTTTTGGGTAAGCAGTCTTGGCTCTTAAACACTGAACCGCCAGGGCTTGCTGAATAGTGATTCTAAAATTATGGTTAGTTAACGAGGCCAAGAAAACGTAACAAAACAAAACCATGCATTTTCTTCCCACCCCCTTCACCCTCATTGTCCTTCTTCACTCACACTTCAAGTCTGCTTTTGTTACTGTTTTGTTTTTCCTATTAGGAATAGAAGCTGGAGTAAACAAGATATTGTGTTATTACTGATGTGTTTTTAAATGACTTTTGCAATTTGAATTTTTGTCACTTGTTGTCTTTCTGGTTCTTTTTATTTAAAACATATACAAACAACTTTTTTCCTTCCAGAGAGATTACAAACCAAGGTATGTAAACACATAAATTCTGTGATTTCTCAGTAAGATATGGATAGGTCTTTTGAAAAGTGAGCTTCATATTTGGTGTGATTAATCTTGATTTCTTTTAAAAAAATTGATTTTGCTGAAACAAAAAAGTATTCAAAAGAAATAAATTTTAAAATATCATACCTCTTAATAATCTGTTAAATCAAAAAACAAAATTAACACAAGAAATGGATATTTTAGCCAGTACATAATAAAGTAACCCTGGCCCGGCACTTGGCTTGGCTTGGGCAATATTGTAGGTTGAACCGCAGTATGTTGTAGCAACCACATAGCATTCTTAAATTCTAGATAAGTCTTTCTTCAAGATTTTATTATTTGGTATGTGAATTAATATAGTATAACATTTTTAAAACTTCCATATAGCATATTTATATACATATATTTGCATACACATATATACACATATGTGCATACATATGTGACATAAATCTACAAAAATGCATATCAAGATGTAAATTTTTAGACCTAAAAGAAATTATGTATTTCATTACTATGTGCTTTAAGATGTTTAAGAAGTAAAATTTCCTATTTGAAATGTTAATTTCAAATAATTTGAAAAAATAAAAAGTGGATTCCCTACCTTTCATAAGTGTACCATTCAGGTAATAATAGTGCATTTGTCCATTCATTACTTTGGGAATAGTACTGAGTGAATTCTTCATACTCCATCATTTATATGGTAATATAGGGCTGTGGAAGGATAATAGCATGCAAATCAATTTTAATAGACAAAAGAAAAAAGTAATATTGTTCTTTGAACTTTCAAAAAATTTTGTTAGCACATTCAAAACTGCATTACCATTAATTATAAGTATACAAGGAAATAAAAAAAAACAAAACTAATATTTGTTTAAAACCCAAGATTAAACCCATTGCTGTCCAGGAGATTCTGACAATAGGGACCCTATAGGACAGTGTAGAACTGCAAGGTTTGCAAGGAGCTCCTGGTGGGTTCGAACAGCCACCGGGGCTCTAACATTTGTTTAGCAAACTGTAATCTAAACACTAGAAACATTAAGAATTAATGGTGCTTTTTCTTCATAAAAGTCTTAGTTTGAATGGTGGTTATTCTTCCAATAGTACAAACTACAATATGGAGAGAGCTTCATTTCTATCCCTAGATGAATTGTCATACTTTTTTCAAACTTTGATTTGTTTTTTAATTATGATTGAATGAAAATGTACATTCCCATGTACATTTGCATATATGCAGCTCCCACTGCTCTCCCTGCCTGGTGGCAGCACACCCTTCCTCTCCACTCCATACATGTCCTATCCTCTCAACAGTCTCCTGTCCCCTCCTCTCCACCCATTCCCCTTCCTTCAGCAAGAGGGCAGCAGGATGACATCCTATAGATGCATAGACCATAAAATTCCTACAAGATACGGTCACTCTGCATCACCAAGTCCAATCCATTGCTGTCCGAAAAGTTGACCTTCATTATGAGTTTCTGGGATGCTTTTGCTGGTGTCACTTCCTGTTGGACCTCTTCATTCTCTTGGACATCTTCACCCTCTTGATCCCAAGCACCTGCCTTAACTAATTTTTTGACTCTGGGCACAAATTTCACAGCAGCAACCTAGTACTGATAAGGTTGCTTATATTAATATTAAGCTTAAACAAATAGCTTAATATTAATCAGTTCATCGCATTCTCTGAAATGGTTAAACCAGACTTTTTTTTCTCACACAATAGTACACCTTTTAAAATTAAATATAGTAAGTACATTTCCTGAAAGTTCTCTTTGAATGCAACTCAATCATAATTCATAACTATATTTGTTAATATTTATTCAAAATTCTTTTCTTTCTCCTGACTTTCCTCAGATAAGGATCATCTTGATTGTGTGCTTACTAGAGTTAAAATATAAGCTTATCATTAGTTGTTATGAGTCAAAGTTGACTTGACAGCCATGAGTCTGGTTTGATTTTGACATCATTGGATTTACTCCCATATAAAATTTAATTCCTTAACACAATGCAGTGTTTAAATTTCAAAGTCACTATTTCAAGTCTTTTGTTCCTAATCTTATATATTTTTTCACATTATTATCAATGTGCAGTTCCTCCCTCAATATCAGATGATTGCATTTCCTTGGGTTAGTTTTATGAACCTTTACGGAAAATGCTTTCAGACTCTGGGCTACTTGTTTGGAAGATTAATTGGGATATTCAAATATATCATCTAAAATCTTAGGAATACATAAAAGCTATTACAGTTATACAGGATAGTTTAGGAATTACCACTGACACAGCTCAAATGAGATAAAATTTAAAAAATGTGTTTTATCATATGAATGCTCAGCAAATTATTTTATAATTTTTGAAATTAGGATGCTCATAAAGTAAAGGACAGTATTTTCAATAAGAGGCAAGTGAGCTAAAATAGTCCTCAATACTCACTATTAAATTGTCTTTGCTTTTATTTTAATGTCATCTATAATTGGACCAATATAAATATATGAAATTAAAACTATTTTTTTCAACTTTAGCAGAATTTTCAATATAAAAATTTCCAAAATAGAAGAAAAACCATAGCTATTGAGCTTGGGGTGAGAAAACTAAATTAATTCATGTTGTGCAAGTATTAATATCCTCATGCCTCTACAATATTTTCAAAATGAACGTTAGGAGACACATTCACCTTTTTCTAAAGTGTTAAGACTAGCATTCCCAAACACAAAGAATTGTGCAGCTTACACAAAACTGTTTTAATATTTCTCCTACAATAAACTTCTGTTCTATTATGATAAATAATTTTAATGTTAGGTTTAAACCATTTTCTTTTAAATGATGAATATTGCGTGATCATGTGGGATTACATATTTTATAATTGGTGTTTTGTATTTTTACTTGCATATTTAATTTATTGACTGATTTTTTTTCCCATGGACCTATCTTGACTATTTTTAACAGAACAATTATGAATTTAATAACAGAAATAAATATCTGAAAACATGCAGTTATGATCTACTTATAGTGATATGTTGACCTATGGTAATTACTTTTAATGATACCTGAGAAGGGAAGTTTCAGAAAACATTTTATATCTAAGTTAGTTCCTTTGTGCTTGTCATTATCAAATGCCCTATAAAGCATGAATATTTTCAACCACCTAATATGCATGTAAAAACTGAACAAGATAAAAAGAAGACCAAAGAATACTTGATGCCTTTGAATTAAGGTATTTGAAAAGAATACTGACTATATCATGGACTGCTAGAAGAACGTACAAATCTATCTTGCAATAAGTATAGCTACAATCTCCTTAGATGTGAGGATGGTGAGACTTTATCTCACATACTTTGAACATGTCACAAGGAGGGAAGCAGGCCCCAGAGAAGCCCTTATGCTTGGTAAAGTAGAGTGTCGGTGAAAAAGACGAAGACTCTCAAGGAGGCAGACTGGCAGAGGATGCAACAATGGGCTCAGACAGAGCAATGAGTATGAGGACAGCATAGGACGTCAGTGTTTCTTTTTGTTCTCTGTAGTGTCTGTACGAGCTGGAGCTGACTCGAAGGCACCTAAAACCACAATCTTACTATAGCTGGGGACTTTATAAGCACAGAGAGGAGATCGGACTCCATTGAGAGAAGAATTTCTCTCTAACTGCTGTCCATGTAGCGTGACCAAGAAAGACAGAAAACCAAGGGTAGCATTTATTTTACAAACAGTATGGGCTGCATTCAGAAGGAGTATTCCCAAAAAATTATTTTCAGGAGGAACCCAACATAGATGAAGGGGCAATCATTTGAAAAGAGCAAAGGGATATTGCCTGGTTTAAATTTCAAAAAGTATGTGTCAGAGTTGTATCTTTTCACTATACTTATTCAATTTTTTTTGCTAAGCAAGTAATCCAAGAAGCTGGATTATATGAAAAAGAAGGTAGTATCAGGATTGGTGGAGGATACATTAACAACCTGTGACACTAATCTGCTTGCTGAAAGTAAAGATGACTTAAAGCACTTAATGGTGAAAATCAAGGACTGTAGCCTTCAGTACAGAATATACTTCAACATAAAACAAATAGCTTCACAACCAGACCAATAAGCAGCAAGACAAAATGGAGAAAAATTTGACATTTTCAAGGATTTCATTTTACTTGAATCCACAATCAATGCATGTGGAAGCAACAGTCAGGCAATCAAAAGACGTGGTATTGAGCAAATCTGCTACAGAAAATCTCTTTAAAGTGTCAAAAAACAAACAAAAAACATGCCGCTTTGAGGGTTAAGGTATACCTGACCTAAGCTATGGTACTTTTAATCACATCATATGCTGGGGCAAACTGGACAATAGATAAGGAAGGCTGAAGAAGAACTGATGCTTTTGAATTATGGTGTTTGTGAAGAATACTGACTGTATTGTGGTGTGCCAGAAGAACAGACAAATCTGTCTTGCGAAAAGTATAGTCAGAATGCTCTATGTAAGAGTGATGGGTGAGACTTTACTTCGGTTACTTTGGACATGTTATCTGGATAGACCAGTTTCTACAGAAGGATATCATGTTTGCCAGTTGTATGCCTACATTCATTGCAGCACCATTCACAATAGTCAAAATGTAGAAACAACCTAAATGTCCATCAGCAGATGAATGGACAAACAAAATATGGTGCATTCATACAATGGAATATTACTCAGCCAGTGGAAGAAATTACATCTTGATACATGCTAGAATACAGATGGAGGTGGAAGATACTTTGAAAAAGTCAATCACAAAGGGGCAAATGTTGTATGACATCACTTATATAAAAGGACAAGAAAAAATAAATGTATAAAGACCAAAGTTTATTAGTGGTTACCAGCAATAGAAAGGAGGAGAAAGGAAGTGATTAAATGATAATGGAAACATTGAGTTGATTTAAGTTAGGATTGCACAGCCAATACTGTAATTGCTGTCAATAAGTTTTATACCTGTAAAAAGTTGAGTTGGTAAATGTTGTGTGATAGATACAGTTAAAGCAGTGACAAAATAAAAAGAATAGCTGTTGAGGCTGCTCATAAACAACCAAATATCTCATAAGATTTGATTTTTTGGTTTGGAAGTTTAGAATCATTATTTCTTAAGACTTATCAGTTAATTGGCTTAGTAACTCATTTAGTATCTCTGTTCTATCTTACAGCTCAATATGTAGTGTCTGGATCTTAAAACCTCACAAGCTTCCATCCAAAGCACAACAATTCGTATATGTTCACCTGGAATGAAAGAGGAAGGAGAAGAGTCAAGAACAAAAGGAAGATGTGTGGCTAATTGGCTCCAGGAACAACTACCTCATTTGTCATGAGACCAGAAGAATGGGATGGTGCTCAGCTAACATTACTGAAACATTCAATCAAAAACTTATAGAAAATTCCTGATCAAAAAGAGGGAATTGTAAAACAAAATACCAGACTTTCATGGATCCTAAACTTCCTGAAGCCATGAAAGTTGGTTGAATCCCTGAGATTATGGCCCTAAGACAAGGGTTAAACCTTAAGTCAAAAGATTTCTTAAAACTAAACAATAGTTTAACTTAGCTATCAAAAAATATCTGCCATGGACACTATGGTATTTTAAGAACTATGTATACACGATGAAACTAACGAAAGCAACTTAAAGGCTTCATGGTAAACTTAGGGGACAGTGAATTTATATTAATAGCTAAAGAACAATTCGAAAAAAGAGAACGAAAATGGTTACACACTTGAAGAACGTAATCAATGTCTCTAAATGGTACTTGTAGAAACTGTTTTGCTGTGTATATTCTCAACAACAAAATAAATATGTAAAAGTAAGTGGACACTGAAAAAGGGAGACCCTCAATGAACTGGCTTGTCACAGTGGATGCAACAATGATTGGGATGGTGGTAAGGACTGGGCATCCTTTTGTTCTGTTGCGTGTGTGTTTGCTATGAATCAGAACCAACTCAGTAATGCCACCAACAGCAATAACACAGCTGCATTCATGTTTATGGAGACTACTTAATTATGGACTTGCTCTACAAAACAGAAAAGATAAAAAGAAAAATTTCTAATATTGTGGCTGCAGAACTCTGCTCAAAATTCTAAATTTATCAAATAAAGGGCTTCACTGAATTTATCAAATAAAGGGCTTTACTTTTCTATTAAAAGCACTGGATGAGTTTCATTACCTAAAATAGTTAAAATGCTGAGCATTTTCTTTTACATCATCAATTAATCAATAAACTACAATTTCTACCATGTAAATGAAAAATTATTGGGGCTTGTGAGCATAAAATTTGACTGGCGCTGACTAGTAAAAATTGGACTGTGAACCTTACAACCTTATTTAGCACAGAAAAAGAAAAACATTTAATTCATGAATAATGATATTCATGAGTTGCTTCTACATGATATTAGATTCATATTTTCCATAGAGGCTAAAGATATTTTATCATGTTAATTAAGCGAATTTTGCATGTTTATGCATATTTACATTGTGAATCATGTCACTAAATGAAGAAACTAAGATATTTTATTACTAATGAATTAAAACCCCCATATCCACAGTTGTTGCATGTATCACACTTTTTCTTTCTTTTGTTTTACTGTGTTTTGGGGTGAATTTGTGTTTATTTATGCCTTCAGCTCACGTTTTAAAGTGAGTGAATATCACCATTTTTCTCTTTGAAATTTGACTGACTTTGCACAAACATACTGTTCTTTAAAACATCTGTTGTTTCAGATTATCTTAGATAAATTTGCCATTAGATTTGTATTAGCCTATGGAACACCCACAAAATACTAATTTAGCATTGAAATGAGATGCCAGAAACATAGTTATGTTTATGTATGTATATGTATATGGAGTCCTGATCTTACAGTGGTTAAGAGCTATGGCTGCTAGAAAAAAAGACTGGCAGTTTGAATCCACCAGCTGCTCCTTGGGAGCAGCTGCCCAGTCCTGCAAGGTCGTTATGCGTCAGAATCAACTTGACAGCAATAGGTTTGTCTCTTTGTATGTATGTATACATGTATATGCATCTATATAAATGTAAATTATTCTAAGTACTGTGGTTGATTTGTATCTCACTTCTTCTGTAACAAATTCTCGGTATAGTAAAGTATGTCTGATGAGGGAAAAGGAAATCAAGAAAGCCATGAAAAGCAATTCCCAGTTCTCAGGGACAGGGGACAGGGAAGGAGAACATGCAGTGATACAAGGCCACACTGGGGACTGTACCCCAAAACAAGCTGACAACAAGCTGAAAATAGGAGGGGACTGATGAATGGCAAACAGAAATCGGTTAGCTAAGTAATCTGGGCTGCCTCCTGATTAGACATTTTGAATATTTCTAGTGATTCAGGTAGACTGTCTTGAGCTGTGGGCTCCTTGCTGCAGGAATGATTGGGACAGGTGAACAATGGCCCAGGAGTGGCACAACCTGATAAGGGCAGTGGTGGGAGAGTGGAATAATCGCCTGCTCAGGAAGGAGAATAGCTTGGTCTCTGACCATGGCTCCAAACCTGTGCAAGACATGATTTTAAAGAAAAATTATATTGTATAATGCACCCACATACTTCTATTCACCAAACCTCCACATGAGATCTTTGAATCCAGAAAATGCTTGCGTGATTATTCAGAGAAGAAGATGAAAAAAAAAAAAAAAAAAAATCACAACTTTGAAATTACTCTCCTTGGCACGTCAGAGTCACTATAAGCCAAAATACTCCCCCAAGATGAGAACAATACCAAACTCAAAGAAAATTTAAGGGTTTTGTTTCATTTACCCAACAGTTCATTTTTTTTTTCCAAACTGTGTCTTGTTATATCCCTTCAAGTTACTTCTGACTCATCGTAACCCTATGTACAACTGAACGAAACCCTGGCCTGTCCTGTACCTTCCCACAATCCCTGTCGTGCCACAGCCCAGTGGTGCAGTCACTGTGTCAATATGTTCCATTGAGAGCATGCTTCTTTTTCACTGACCCTCTGCTTTACCAAGAATGATATCCTTCTCCAGGAACTGATGCCTCCTGATAACATGTCCAAAGTATGTGAGATTAAGTTTCATCATCTTTGCTTTTAAGTATTTACAGTCCATTTCTTCCAAGACAAATTTGTTCCTTCTTTAGGCAGTCCATGGTATATTCGATATTCTTCTCCAACACCACAATTCAAAGCCATCATTTTTTTGTTCTGCCTTCCTTACTCATCACTCAGCTTTCACATGCATATGAGGCAACTGAAAACACCACGGCTTGGGTCAGGGGCACCGTAGCTTTCAAAGTGACGTCTCTGAAGAGGTCTTTTGCAGCAGATTTGCCCAGGGCAATGTGTCTTTTGATTTCTTGACTGATGCTTCCAATGATGTTATGATGGATCCAGGAAAAATGAAATTCTTGACAACTTCAATCTTTTCTCCATTTATAATCATGTTGCTTATTGGTGCAGTTGTGAGGATTTTAATTTTCTTTATGTTGATGTGTAATTAATAATGAAGGTGCTGGTCTCTGATTTTCACCAATAAGTGCTTCAAGTTCTCTTCACTTTCAGCAAGTAAGGTTGTATTATCTGCATATGTCAGGTTGTTAAAGTCTTCCTCCAGTTCTGATTCCCCATTCTTCTTCATATAGTCTAGTTTCTTGGATTATCTTTTTTAAGCATATAGATTAAATAGATATGGTGAAAGAATACAACTTTGACTTTAAGCCACACAATATTGTCTTGTGCTAACAACTCCCTCTTGATCTACACACAGGCTCCTCATGAGCACATTCCCATTTTTCACAGTACTGTTCATAATTTATTATTCACAGAGTCAAATGCCTTTGCATGGTGAATAAAGCAAAAGTAAGTATCTTTCTTGTATTCCCTGCTTTCAGCAAACATTTATTTGACACCAGTAATGACATCTTTCATTCTACATCCTCTTCTGAATCTGGCTCAGATTTCTGGTAGTTCTCTATAAACTATTACAGCCACTTTTGAATAACCTTCAGTAAAATTCTGATTGTGTTTGATGTTGATGATACTATTCGATAATGTCCATTTTCGATTGGATGACCTTTCTCAGGAATGGGCATAAATACAAAACTCAGTCAGTTGATCAGGAAGCTGTCTTCCAAATTTCTTTCAAAGACACATGAGTAATTCTAGCATTGCATCTGTTTTTTCAAACATCTCAGTGGGTATTCCATCAATTTCTGGAGCATTTTTTTTTCACCATTGCCTTCAAGACAGCTTGGACTTGTTTCTTCAGTAACATAAGTTCTCAGTCATATGCTACATCCTGAACAGTTGAACATCTATCACTTTTTCACGGCATAGCATAGATTTTGGGAACTCCTCAATGAATGAAATAAAATAGAAAGCTTTTGGAGTTTTGATTATGTCTAGCAAGTTTTGGTATAAAAAGTCTCAGATGAAACCTGTAAAAATAACTCTCCACTGTCGGCCTTGCTTTCGATAATTGCAATAGTTACCTCACCTGGTGGCATAGTGTTTAAGAGCTACCACTGCTAACCCAAAGGCTGGCAGTTCACCCACAGGGGCTCCTTGGAAATTCTATTGAGGCAGTTCTACTCTGTCCTGTAGGGATGTTATGAGTCAGAATTAACTTGGAAGGATTTTTTCTGAGTATATACATGTGTATATGTGCATTGTCTTTCTGCTCAAATAAAATATGAGGTCCATGAGAGCAGAATATGTTATTTAATTTGCTCCCTGGCATATGCCTCAAATCTAGAGCAGAATCTGATCCATAACAGAGTTGATTAAATATTTATTAACTGAAGTTATGAAAGGCAAGCACATAATAATTCCAAACTAGATCATAAAAACTGTAGAAAAAACCTAATTCAGAGATCGACTGCAGTATGATATGAGAATGTCATAAGCAGGTTCAAGGTCTAGCAAAAGAAATTAACTAATATGCAGAATCCACTAGAGTGCCTTATCAGTTATACCTACCACTGATTATTAACCTTACCCTTCATTTCTTTCAATGGGTTTTACTCCATATGTATGTTCCAATAATGTCTCCATTCCTAAGTATGGCACACATAAAAATAACTATCTCATTCTCTTCTTGAGTCCTCATCTATATCCTCCACAAATGGTTTATTCAAGGAAGTTAATTGAGTTTCTCATCACAAGGAATTAAACATTTATAATCTATTTTTATTCACTGTATCTATCTTGGCCATGATAAAAATTAATAATCATTGAATATTAAACATCAAGAGGCAAATGGCTCTTTTCACTCAGTATTGAAAGTCCTGTGAAATATATTACAAAATGATCTCAAATTCTCTCCAGAAAAGAATGTAATTAGAAATACAAATTTCTACACCTTATAAGGTATATACACCTTATAGATGTATCAATTTGATGACAGTGGGTTTGGTAGGTTTATTTGATAACCTTCCATCTAAAGTTTATTATTGTCTTCAGAAAATAAATTTTAGATAATTAATTTTCTTATACATGGGTAGGCACAATCTCAAGGCAATGAGATGTGGAAGTAGTTTCATATTTGCTACAGGTTTCAAAATCTAAAGTTGGCAAATTTCAAAGTATAGATTCTTCATTTCTAATACAGACATATTGCCATCTCATTTTTACTGCAGAAATTCTACAAATTGACACATGATTCATCTAGATAATGACCAAAATATTTTGACATGGCTGATTAAAACTTCCATAGGCCACTCCTCCTGACTTCCACCAATCTTTACATACTCCTTCATCCCCCTCGCTCGTTATGATGTGGCCATATACATACAGAGACATAGTCCTTAAGTCACAGTTCCTGATTCTACATGATCTTTGAACTTAATATTGGTTTTGAAAGACATGGTAGTCAAAACAGCCTGGCACTGCTACAACAACAGAATTGGGAACCCAGTTGTAAATTCATGCACCTATGAGCAGGAAATTCTGGTGGTGAGCGGTAAAGAGCTATGGCTGCTAACCAAAGCTGGCAGTTTGAATCTACTAGCTACCCCTCAGAAACTTTGTGGGGCAGTTCTACCCTATCCTATAGGTTTGCTATGAGTCAGAATGAATTCAACAAAAATGAGTTTTTTTCTTTTATGAGCAGCTCATCTTTGACAAAAGTCCAAGGGCTGTTAAATGGGTAAAAGATAAATGGTTCTGGCATAATTGGATATCCATCTGTGAACAAATGAAACAACACCATACCTCACGTAATATACAAAAGCTAATTTAAAAATGGATCCAAGACCTAAACATAAAATCTAAAATAATAAAGATCATAGAAGAAAAAATAAGGACAATACCAGGGACTTTATACTATGCCCCAGTAATAGAGGCATAAACAGTATGAAAACCATAACTAACAATGCACAAATGCCAGAAAAGAAACCAGATAACTGAAAGCTCCTAAAAATCAGTGTGTTGTCCTATGCCTTCACCAAAAGACCTCACCAAAGGAGTAAAATGGTAACCTATAGACTGGGAAAAATTGGGGGCTGTGACATATCCAAAAAGGGTCTAATCTCTAAAAGCTGCAAGATTCTGCAACAACTCAACAACAAAAAGACAAGTAACCCAATTTAAAAAAAAAAAAAAACAAAAACAAAAAACGGACAAAGGATCAAAGGATATGAACAGGCACTTCACCAAAGAAGACAGTCAGGTGGATACCAGATACGTGAGGAAACGTTCATGATCATTTGCCATTAAGAGTGCTGCAAATCAAAACTACAATGAAATACCAGTTTACTCCAATAAGGCTGGCACTAATCCAAAAAACACAAAATAATAAATGTTGGAGAGGTTGTGGAAAGACTGGAACACTTACCCTGTTTTGAAATTAATAGTGTGAACACTGCTGGTTGGAATATAACATGGCACAAACACTTTGGAAATAAATCAGATACTTCCTTAAAAATTATAAATACAAATGTCACAGTGCTATCCAACAATCTCACTTCTTGGAATACATTCTAGAGAAATATGAATCATCACAGGAACAGATACTCGTGCACCCATGCTCACTGCAGCCTTGTTCACAACAGCAAAATGGTAGGAACAACCTAAGTGTCCATCAGTAGGTGAACTGATAGTGTAGACAAGCAGTGGAATACTGTGCAACAATAAAGAATAATGGTAAATCTGATAAACATCTCACAACAGGGCTGCATTGCAAGGCATTATGCCAAGTAAAATTAGTCAGTTATGAAAGGAGAAATATTGTATGAGACCACTAGCATAAAACTCAAGAAAACATTAAAACACTGTTGAAAGCATCCTTCGGTGGTTACAAAATACGGAAGGGAGACAGAAGAGAAATCACTAACCAAGTAGTAGCCAAGCCAAGTTCTGGCAAGTCGGATCCGACTCTTGGTGACCCTATGGTTAATTTCAGTGAAAGCACAGGGCAACACACAATATAAGGGAATTTAGCACAACTGGATCTCGTGACATACTGGCTGAGTGCTATGTGTCAAGTGCTCCTTGGAAACTCTATGGAACAGTTCTACTCTGTCCTATCAGGTTGCTGCGAATAGGAATTGACTCGATGGCAGTAGGTTTGGGTTTTGGGTGGACCCAAACAAAAATGAAAAAGTTTTATAAACACAGCTAAACACTTCCAGAGTAGTAGGGACAGTGGTCTGGGAACAATTATTTTAGGGGACATCTAGGTCAACTGGTATAACAAAGTTTATTAAGAAAAAAATCTGCTTCCCACTTTGTTGTGTGGTGTTTGGGAGCTTAAAAGTTTGTGAGTAGTCCACCAAGATGCATCACCTGGTCCCAATCCACCTGGAACAAAAGAGAATGAAAAACACCAGAGAAACAAGGAAACTACTAGCCTAAAGAGACAAAAGGCACACATAAACCAGAGACTATCACCCTGAGACCAGAAGAGCTAAACAGTGTTAGGAGACTGTCAGTGACTCTGGAGAGGAACAATACAGCAGAGGGTGCTGGACAGAGGAAGAGGAAATGGCAAAGCAGAACTGAAAGGCGCAGAAAAAGTTCGGACTCGGTGGTCTGACATAGACCGGAGAAATACTTCAAAGTGTGGCCCCAGATCACTGTTAACTCAGAGCTGAAACCTCTCCTGAAGCCCACTCTTCAAAGACTGGACCAAACTATAAAAGAAAAACACAATATTCATGAGGAGGGTGCTTCTTAGTTAAATCAGAATTAAGAGACCAAGAGGCAGCTCCTGCCTACAGGCAGGATGAGAAGGCAGGAGGGGCAGCAACTGTTGGATGGACACAGCGAATGTGGGTGGAGAGGAGGAGCACACTGTCACATTGTGGGGATGGCAACTAGTGTCACACAACAATGTGTTCATAAATTTTTGTATGATAAATTAAAGAATAACCATAAAAAAATAACATTTACAAAGGATTGGATGCCGAGTCTTGGATAAAGCATGGAAGTAGGATATAATATTGTGGAAAAACTTTGGCATTCTTTATTAGATCACAGTTTTCAAATATATTTCCCTAAAATTTTAATTATGTGTCTACTATGTTCAAGCCTCTAACATTCTGTACACCTAAGTAAATGTGACCAATTATAATAGTGACCTCACAGAGTTTACTTTTAGTCATTTTATAAATGTATGTTGGGTACCTACTTGTGTCAGATACTGTACCTAGAGTTAGAAATACAGAAATAATGGAGACAAAATCCCTGTTTTAGTGAGTCTTTATTACTGCTATCAGTAGCAAGATTTAAAAATATGAGTAGTGCTCACACAGAACAGCATATAGTATATGCTTATATGTACATATGTATGTGTGTGTGTGTCTATATATATATATGTATATATGTGATGGAAACCCTGGTGGAATAATAATTAACAGCTATGGCACGAAATGGGCAGTTTGAATCGACCAGGTGTTTCTTGGAAACCCTATGGGGCAGTTCTACTGTGTCCTATTGGGTCACGGTGAGCCAGAATTGACACAATGGTAACGGTTTGTTTGGTTGGCTATACGAGATATGTATGTATTAAACAAACAAAAAACCCATTGGTATGAATTGCGACTCACAAAGGACAGAGTACAGTTGCCCATAGGGTTTTCAAAAAGTACCTAATGAATTTGAACTGCCAATCTTTTAGTTAGCAGTCAGCCAAACTCTTAACTACTATACTACCAGATCTTCCATTTATATTATACATATGTTGATGTGTATGTAAATATATATATGTATGTAAATATGTGTGTTCATCTCTAACTATATATATGTATATATGTGTGTGTGTACATGTATATGCATATATATATATATAAATCCCACTGCTACCCAGCCAATTCCAATGCGCAGTGACCCTATAGTACAGGATAGAATTGCACTGTAGGATTTCCAAGGGTGTAATCTTTATGGAAGCAGACTGTCACATTTCTCTTCTATCGATTGGCTGTTGGATTCAAAAGACCAGACTCTCAATTAGTAGGCAAGAGATAGCGACCGTATAGGTTAGAGTAGAACTTCTTCAGAGAGTTTTCAAGGACCACCTGGTGAATTTGAACTACTGACCTTTCGGTTAGTAGATGTAGCACTTAACCATTATGCCACCAAGATTTCCAGTTATATTAAAAGTAATAGTAAATGTATTTATTTTTGCTAATCTCTATTTTTGTGATTAGCACTTTTATACTGCACATATTTGTCACTGCCACAATTTTTAAAATTGTTTTCTTCGTATTTAATACATATATGATGATGCTCTATATATCCTGAGAAGGGTGATAAAGTGCTTTGCTTATAATACTGTCTTTAATTTTTACAATTACAAAATGAGGTACCTAGAACTGTTCGCCTCATTATATGAATAAAGTTAAAGCAAATTATAGTTAACTTATTTTCTGAAGACTAGTCAAAAAATTAGTGGTAGGACAAAGATTTTTGCTCAGGTAATTATATCCAGTTTTTATCTCAAGCTTTATATGTGCATCTTTATATTAGCTGTTAATATTAATGTCATCAATACTAATAATATTAATAATAAAACCCCAAATTATGCATATGTATACACTGACTCAGCAATTTTTTTCTATATGGGATTACGTATGGTCTCTGTTGAATATTCTTTTACTTTATTTTGTTCAGTTCTTAAAACTTTAAATGTAAAAACCAGTTTAAGCTCAAGAACTATACAAACTCAGGTTGAGAATTTGACCTGTGAGCCATGGTGTGTAGATCCTAATTTATCACATTATAAATAAATGGTAATACAAACAAATCTGTTATTAGAAGTATGCTGCTGTTTTTTGCAATGGCTTTTCAATGTGTAAGACTTAATTTTATGGTACATTATAAATGATCTGCTTATTACTCTCTTGTTTTTAGAAATGTTGTTTTGTAATATATTTAGCAGTTTCATTGAAAAAAATAAAGAATAGAATAACAATCACATTGAGGATCAATAAAATTGTTTTTTTTAAGTTAATATATTTAGAACATAGTAAACCTTTTCTATTCCAATAAAAACTTCCTAGTTTGGCTACTTCATAGATAAACAAGAAATGTTAATATTCCCCATATTTGGAGTGTTATTTGCAGGAGACACACCAAAAAAAATCCAATGTTTTTGCTTTTTTAACCTCCTTTTTTAACACAGTAAAAGTTAGTGTTTCAAAAATAATGAAAATAGCCACATATTAACTTTATTCTATTTACATTACGTTCCATCTAATCTGAAAGTAGTAATTCAGCAGTTACCTCAGATGTAGAAAGCTGAAAAGAGTATCACTGCCAGCCTAATAATGGATAAACTTTAAATAAACAGCAAAATTACAAATTTCCTTGAACCCAGAAGACAGCCGAGGTAGTTTTACAGTCTAACCTAAAAGCCTAAAGTGGCAGCTCCCCTCTCTAAGGTGAAATGGCATATGTGGGCTGTCTCATGACAGAATATGGGAGGAAGGGGTGCCAACTACAAGACAGCTGGGTAAGTGGAAATCAGCTAGAATTTTAACAAGTGGGTAGAAGGAGGAGATGAGCTGGTGTGAAAGTCCTCTTGGTTTGGGTAGGTGCAGATGCAAGAGAAGGTCATACTTGTAATAAGCTCCTTTCCTGAACCTCCTCCAGGTTCTTGTGAGAAAGTTCAGGGAGAATCTTCTTGGGGCTTGGATGTGGAGGAGGTGACAGCCATAGAAAAGGCATAAATTCTTAATTTCCTGCCTAGATGTAAAAGAAACATTTAACAAAACTTTACCAACATTTATAAAGGAAAAATAAAAATGTCGGCAAGTTAAGAATCAAAACCAATTTCCACAGTCCAATAAAGGATATCTAAAATTAGGCTATCTCAAATCATGCTTAAAAGTAAACAATCAAACTCATTGCTGTTGAGTAGATTCTGACTCACAGTGACCCTGTAGGACAGAGTAGAATTGCCGTAGAGGATTTCCAAGGCTTTAAGTCTTTACAGCAGCTGTCTGTCATATCATCCTCCCACAGAGAGTATAGTGGATTCAAACTGCCAAACTTTTGGCTAGTGGCCATCTACCTTAAACTCTGCTAAAATGAATGAATGTTTCATTAATAAAAGTTCTTCCAATAAGGGCATCCTATCTTTGAGTTTGATTAAAACAAGTTTTATAAATGATACAATTTTAATTGTGTCCTTGTTTTGAAATATATTTTATGGTATTATATGGAAAAAAGAAATTCAGGTAAATGCTGCTGTGGCACCTTCCGAATGGGGTCAAAAATCATTAGTTATCATAGCCTGATGCCTTCCACCATCAATGGTCATGTTTATTTCTTGTTCATCCTGGAGAAAATAAGGGCCAATGATCCGGCTGGACCAAAATCCACACCAAACACTAATTAGGGGGGATGAAGTGGACATTCTTGAATCCCCATTGGATTCTCATCACTCCAAGTGTGACAGTTTTATTTGTTAACAAGGCCATTTATCCAAAAACGGGTCTTGTTGCTGAAGATGAGTTTTCAGCCCCAAACAGGTCAACTTCCAGTTGTTCCAGGGCCCAGTCAGCAAATGCATGGTTGTTGGACTTCAGTTCTTGAGTTAAAAAAATTTTGTAAGGGTAAAGCTTCAAGTCCAGATGCAAAATCTGTGATAAACAAAAGGCCTAGTTTCTGTGCTTGGAGAGAAATTGATTGTGAGGGATTCTCATGCACACTCTAAGAACAGTAGTGATGTTTTCTTTGGAACATATGGCTCATTGATGCATAGGCATTGTCTGATTATCAGCAGGCCCAGTTGTCTCAATTTGTTTTGATTAAATGTCTAATTGTTCTCTCTGTGGGAAGATTACGCACATTGTATATTTCACATAATACAAGGAATGTTTGGCAAACAGAACACCCATTTTGATAATTTATAATTTCTGCATGTTATGGAATTCTGTAAATTTTCATGGATATTTTTCAAGACTAATAAAAAAAACTCACGATATGGCCATTATAGCTTCACAAATATTCCCTTGATGAACTGTTAGAAATAGAACATCCTTATTTGAAGATTTTTTATCTGAAAATAGTCAAAATTGTTGACTCTTCTCTACTCAGCACTGTACAAACTTCACACTCATTGTATTGATGCAAGAAAGAGAAATAAGATTAAAAAATCTTTCTCTGTTCTTCAAGGACATGGTTATAGAACTCTATTCCTTAAATCTACAAAAAAATTTCTAGTAGTAATAAAAATGAGATTTATCAGAGTTGCAAGATATAAACACAATATACAAAATGAACTGTAATTATGTGAATATATGGAAATTTGAAGTAAAACAACTGGCATTTACAACAGCATTACATGTAAGATAAAATCAAACCTTTTGCTGTATAGTCATACCAATCCTATAGGATAAAATAGATCTGCCCCATAGGATTTCTAAAGAGTGACTGGTGGATCTGAACTGCTGAGCTTTTTGTTAACGACAAAACTCTGAACCATTGCAATACCAGATCACCCATATGTAAAACCCTTATGCATAATTCTAAAAAATACCTGTTTTCTTGTTCTTTTCCTCTTTTTTGTTAATCTTTCTGTTTTTCTCCATTTTTTTCTTCTTGATCTATCCACTCCAGTGGCATACTGCCTTAGTGGTCTTCTGTTTGTTTATTTTTGGCCGCTGTTTCCCTCTACCCCTGTCCTATTTAGCCCTACCTATCTTAGCTCCCCAAATCACAACTCCCCCACTCCTCACTGCCTACTTGTACCATGGGCTGAACATTACACACCTGAGCACCACAGGCACAGCCTACCGCAACCCGCCCAGCACTGATGCGTAGTCCATCCTTTTGACACTAGTACCTGCCACAAACAACACACTCCAGTGACTCTTCTTCAGTTGGACGTGCCCTGGGACTGGCCCTGCCCACTGGACAAGGAGGTGAAAAATATGACCACAATCAAGCAAACTGCAAAGAACTCACAGTCCACCTGTTCTGACACAACCAAATAAAACTAAAAGGCAAGAAAAAAACAGACTTACAATCAATGAGCAAAGACAATAACTACTGAATGGCCCAGAGACAGAGATAATATCAAAACATACTGAAAAACAGGATGTTCCAGTAGGTGTTCAAAATAAAACACCAGATAAACTTTCAGTATAAGAAAAGGCACTAGAATTACCTGAGAATAAAGTTCTCTAATATTCAGAGTTATCCAACAGTTGAAGCAAAAAGCAGATGAAAATAAGGAAGAAATATACTAATTTACGGAAAAGGCCCACAACTTCATGGAAGAATTTGGGAAAATAACACAGGAGCAAAAAGCCAAATTCATGGGAAATCATAAAAAATATAACAATTAGAAATCCAAAAGATAAACAAGATTTAAGAAAAAGACCCTGTTGTAGAAGGACTGAAGAACAGGTTTGAAATAGTGGAAGACAGGATGAAAGAAAATGAAGACAGATACTTGGATACAATTCCTTTTCAAGAAAAGTTAGGAAAAAGAAAGAATAATAATGAAGATATTCTGAGAAGCATGTGGGACATAATCAAAAACAAAACTTTGCAAGTGATCAGAGTTCCAGAAAAAGAAGAAATCCGAAAACACTGAGAGGTTCATTTATGATTCAACATGTGAAGAACTGCTGATGAAAATACTTCCCTAACATCATGAAAGACAAAAACCTGACCACTGAAGAGGCTCAACGAACCCCGCGTAGAAGAGATCCTCAAAGGGTGCAGAGTGTACATATGTATTTAATACCTGCTGAAAAAATCACACCTTGGTAGGCATAGAGCTGTCTGCCCCTTTCAGAATTCAGTTCTTGAGTTGGATTCTGTTTATTCTTTATGCTCGTGGCATTAGTGGTGGTGTTATTGTCGTTGTCCTTAAGATGGTATAAAGACAAATTTTGTTGCTAGGAGCTGAGAAGCTCTGCTATGTTTGAATACAGTGAGTAAATATGTACACTCTCCAACCTTTTTCAGAAAACGATCCCAGGAAACTAATACAATCTTGTCCTGTCCTTTATTCTTTTACACATAAGGAACAATCTTAACATCTTCGTATGCACAAACAAGCTTCCTCTTCGCTCTCACAGTCCTTTACTTGATCTAGGTGGTCAGGTAATGGAGTGAGGGTACTCTCATTTTGTTTAAGTTTACAATGATTTTTTTGTTCTTTAATAAGAGGCTTCATATATATCTACCTATGTTTGTTTTAAATAGATATTTTGGATAAATATTTACTTGTTGATTTAAAGAACATATAATACATCACTAAAATTGTCCGTTATTCAAATCCACATAGTGAACCGAACAATTTTGATGTTTGTAATGATATGTATCTGCTAAATTCCATGATTTTCATGTATCAAAATACTTTTAAGATCTGAGTTGATAAAGATTTGATGTTCACACACTGATGCATTTGTTATTTGAAATGTGCTAATTAGATGGTAGAAATATGAGTAAATCAAGACCGCGGATTGCAATCATTATAAATAAGGGTCAGTGACAGATCTGTATTTTATCTATTTTTTCTGTTAAAAATCATTTGTAATTTATATTACACAAAAGTTCTTTTTACAAGTTCTTTTTAGTTCATGTTGTATTGATTGTCCTCTTGAGCATTTTACTTCCAAATATCATACTGATTATAGTCACCTTCTGGAATTAATCTCTGAGCAATAAATTATATTTAAATAACCCCCTCCCAAGTAGAAAAGCGGAAACTATTGTAACTTTAGAAACAAAGTACCAGTGACATCACACGAAGGATTGCAGCAAAAAGTTTAATGCTTTAATGCTAATGACTGTGTTCTTTATGTTATCTTTTTAATTACTGCATAATTTGATGGTCGCATACCTTACACTCAGGTTTTTTTTAACACTTACATACAGTAAAATTCACCCTTTTTAGCTGTTCAATTCCATGAATTGAAGTCTTATAACTCTTATAGTTATGTAGTTGTCATCACAATCTAAGTGTAGAAGAATTCATCACTCCAAAATTCATTTATAGTTGTAAGTAGTCAGTCCCATAATTCACACTGTGCTTACAAGCACTGCTCTGTTTTCTGTCCCTATAACTTTACCTTTCCAGAAGACCATAAAAATATAATCAAAGAACATGTAGAGTTTTTAGCATGGTTTGCTTTAAATATTTCAACATGAGGGATAAATCAATAGAGGAGGATGTAATGTTTGATGAAAGAGAGGACCAATGGCTCCGAGGGAGAACTGCAGTGAGATGGGTTGGCATAGTAGCTACAAAGATGAACTTAAACTTGTTGGTGATTCTGAGGATAACACAGGAGTGGGCAACATTTTGTTATATGGCCCATAAGATCACCACAAGTCAGAGCTGAATCACAAGCAAATATAAACTTCTTAGCTGAGCATAATATAACTGACATTAATCTAGGTATCAGTAGTTTATTTTTATTGCTAAATGTGTTTCTGATGTATAAATGTGTAGCACTTGGTTTATTCATTGAGTCATTTCTTACTGGGTTGCTGCTGGTTAGAATCAACTTGATGGCAGTGGGTTTGGACTTCTTAGGTTCATCGTCATGTTTGAATGTGAGTTCTGCAGGATATATTATTTTTCATTGGAATTTTTTTTCTTTCAAGCCTTTACATGTATCATGTCATTGCTTTCTTGCCTGTAAGTTTTCTGTCAAATAATCAGAACCCTGTCTTATCATTTCTCTTCTGTGTGTGATTTTTGTTTTTCTTAAGCTGCTTTCTGAATTTTTGGCTTTGGTTTCAGTGACAGTGATCATGATATACCTTGGTTATTTTCTTTTAGGGTCTATTCACTATAGGGTTAATTGAGCTTCTTCAGTGGGCGACTTTTCATCTGTATTAGGGAAGTTTTCTGTCAGCAGTTCTTTAAAGATCCTGTCTGAGTTTTATGTTTTCTTCTCCTGTTCTGGAACACTGACCACATCCAAAGTTTTGCTTTTGATTGTATCCCATAAAATTTTCAGGGTTTCTTCATTTTTACAACTTTTGCTCAAAAGAGTTATATCTAACTATCCATCTTCAATTTCTTTGATCCTGTCATCTCCCATTTTCATACTTGCTCCTCTACCCTTCTATGATGTTGTCTATTTCTGAAATCTTATTTAGCTTTTGGATTTCCAACTGTTAGTTTTGTAAACTGTAAATTTATTTTTGAATTTTGTTCCTCTGTTATTTTCCTGTATTCTTCTATGAGTTTGTCTGACTTTTCCATGAAGTTGTCTATTTCTTCCTTTTTTTTCATTTGCTTTTTGTTTCAGCTTTTTGATAGCTCTGAAGATTAGAGAACTGAATTCTCTGCCAGGTAATTATAGTGCCTTTTCATATATTGGAAAATCATCTGGTGTTTTATTTTGGACACATACTGGAATACCCTGTCCTTTTGTTTTTTTGCATGTTTTGATATTGTCTGCTGTCTTTGGGCCATTCGGTAGTTATTTTCTTTGTTTATTAATAATAAATCTGTTTGTTTTGCTCTATTTTTCTGTTTTATTTGGTTATGTCACAGCAGGCAGGCTATGCATTCTTCGTTGAACATCTTTCTGGTATTCTCTGCTTTCTTCCATGATCCATCTGACATTAACAATGATCTACCTTATTTCACGTCTTTTTCCAAATCCAGCTTGAATTTCTGGCAGTTCACTAACCATATACTGTTGCAGCTGTTTTCAAATGACCTGCAGCAAAATTTTACTTGATTGCAATCTTAATGAAATTGCTTAATAATTTCCATATTTGTTGGGATCATCTTTCTTGGGAATAAGCATAACTATATATCTCTTCCAGTTGCTTTCCCAGGTAGGTGTTTTTCAAATTTCTTAACATAGGCGAACACTTTAGCTCTCTGTCTGTTTGTTGAAACATCTAATTTGTCCCATCAATTTCTGAAACCGTGCTTTTTGGCCACTACCTCCAGCACAGCTTGGACTTCTTCCATCAGAACCATTGATTCCTGGTTATATGGTACTTCCTAAAAAGGTTGAATGACAATCAGTTCTTTTAGGTATACTGACTATGTATTCCTTCCATCTTCTTTTGATGCCTCCTGAGTCATTTAATATTTTTCTCATAAAATCTTTCAATATTTCTAATGTAGATAACTGAGACTGAAAAATTTTCCTCCACTCCCTCCCGCTCCTTGCTGTTCCTGGGCCCGCCTGACGGGACACTCCCCTCTGGAGCCCAGTACCCGCTTGACAGGACACTCCTTGACAGGACGCTCCTGCCTGATGGGTCACTCCCCTCTCCCCTTCTCAGCCCGGCCCCCCCATGCCTGACAGAATATCTCCCTTTGATAAGCCTCACTCCTGCCAGGCAGGATGTGCCCTTTCAAAGCCTCACACTTGCCTGATAAAGATGCTCCCCTCTCCCGCCGAGCAGGATGCGCCCTCGCCCCCCAGAACCATTTGTCTCAACCACAACATCTTCAAATGGCACTGTATCTACCCTCCCGAAACCACACTCGAGGCCATTTGTTGGAACCTGAGAAGGTCGCGTTGGTCCGCCGGCGTAATAAACAGCTTCTTGCCTCTTCCTGGATGTCATTCACTTCCCCTTTTCTATAACATTTCCACTCAATGCTTGAATTTTTACTTAGCGTTTTTTTTTTTCAGCTTGAGAAAGACAGATCATGTTCTTCTCTTTTGATTTTCTATTTCCAAGTCTTTGCACATGACATTATAAGACTATACTCTTTCTTCTTGAGCTGTCCTTTGAAATCTTCCATTCAGATTTTACACTTCATATTTCTTCCTTTTGTTTTGGCTACTAGATAGTTAACGGTAAGTTTCAGAGTCTCCTCTGACATCCATTTTCATCTTTTCTTTCCTTCCTGTTTTTTTAACGATCCTTTTCCTGGATGTCATTCCTCAATTCATTTGGTCTTCATTCATTAGTATTCAACACATCACATGGACTCTTGAGATGTGATATACTCAAGGTTGTACTTTGGCTCCTTTGACTTGTTCTAATTTTTTTCAGTGTCTTCTAACTGGCATGTGAGTGATTGATTGTCTTTCCTGCATTCTGTCCCAGCCTAAAATTTTACTTTTATACTACTTATTTTTAAAAAATACTGAACCAGCTAAGGGACAATCTAGGTGATTTTTTTATACCAAATACTTCATTGCTGTAATCTCATTAACAAAAACTTTAGCTATTGTTTTATACCTGCTCAATGAATTGCCCATTTTAAGGATGGCTTTTACATGTTGTTTTCTTCTGATGAACAAGTATTTTCATGAAATAAAAAAAACAAATCATTCCAATACAATTTTGGAGACTGAGTATACCTTGCAAGGGGGTGAAAATTATGAAAATGTTTTAAAAATCCCCTCCAATTCAGTGGAAAGGCAATTGTACCAACTGTAGAGATACTTTATTATAAATTAGTATGTCTACTTATAATATGTGAAGATACAATTGCTACATTCTATTTTGAAAACTGTTGAGTCAGTCTTAGTATGTAGGCTGAACTCAGGAGGCAGGTTATCTTCAGCTATTCAGAATTCATTGGTATGGACTGAAATCAGTTGAATCCCTCACAAATGCACCACCTCTTCCCTGCATCCTGTATATCATTGTATTGGCTAACCACATGTGAAACATCCAGTTGACTGAAATACATTTGCCCTGGCAATTTAGTTGCAATTGCAAGATACAAATAGACATTGATAAATGTACCTTGTTCACTTTTGAAGATTATTAATGTCTATAAACTGGAAAAAGTAAAAATCTAACACCTAATGGGGCAGTTTACGAGTTCACTGAAACCTACTTCATTCTTAATAAGGCCTGTTCTACATCATAGAACTCTCTGAGCTATACTCTGCAATGATACTTTACAACCAAATTGTTTCCCAAGAGAACTTGACTTATAATCACCAGTCCTCATTAATGATCCAGTGATGCAAATAAAACATATTATGGTTCCTATCTTATAGATGGATAAACTGAAACATACAAAGCAAATATCAGAGATTACATCTTGAAGTAGAGTCGAAATTAAATTCCAAGATAGGCACTTGTTCTAACTTCTGTTACCTTTCTCTGCCAAGCTGCTAAAGTGCTAAATAGAATACTAAATCTTTTAAGGCTTTGTACTAAAGATTTTTGCTTTTTTTTTCTCACATATATATTGTATTAACACCAGTGTCCTCATTCTTAAAATCAGGGTTCTTACATTAAAATGCTATAAATAATATTGTCAAAATTATTTTGAATACAAAATTTAATAAACTGGACTGATAAATTACTATAAAATATATTTTCTAGTATATATTAGCTCTCTGCTTCATCTTTGCTAACTTTTAAAGGGTGAACATAATGAAAATAATGTCTTTAAAAGTAATCAGATGTTCATGCATATCCGTATGCACTTGCAGACACACTTTAAATTTGATATTTATGTAAAAGTCATAGGTGTTAGAGAGAGAGAGACTGCTAGCGAGCTAGATAAATAGAGAAAATTTCAATTTTCTTCAAATCTTCTGACATTATTTTAGGCAAAGTGTAGACTGAAACTAAGGTAGATTTTAACAGAATTTTATTTGAAAAATAGATGTTTTGTGTTTCTAGTGAGACTCCAATCTTCAATTCAGTGAATGTGTGTGTTGACAGAAAAGAAATTTCTAAATTTGAAATCTTAGAAACCAAACCCATTGCTGTTGAGTCTGGTCTGACTGATAGCAGCCCTAGAGGTCAGAGTAGAACTGCCTCATCGAGTTTCCAAGGAGAACCTGGCAAATTTGAACTGCTAACATTTTGGTTAGCAGATGTAGCACTTAATCCACTACACCACCAGGGTTTCCTTGAAATATTATATGAAAGCATTAATGGAAGTCTGAATTTATGTTTCTTTTTGGCATTATAGAAGAAAGGCTTCATATAATGTCATATAATTTTATTGAGTTGGAATTGACCTGATAGCAACAAGTTAGGGAGAAAATGAGAAGGGAATTCAGGATCAGAAGCAGAAGAAAATTAGGAGAGTGATATGTAAGGGGTTATTAAGTTGGTACTTTCATTCCTACAATTCTGCTTTCAGGAGGCCCTTGTCCACCTTCTTGTTGTTATATTCAGAATATCCTTTACAGAAAGCCCCACACCAACATGCCCTAAACCCATTAACTGAGGGGACAATGTGCCACGTTTAGGTGAAAAATGTAAAGTAGGCTAAGCCTGTGTTCCATGTCTTTGCAAATCTATCATCTACACATTTTATGACAAAGTGAAGAATTTCTCACATTACACAGGACAGACACTCATGTATATGTAGCTGTGAGTGGAAGAACAATATGTTTGCTTAGAGGGGAAAGGCTAAATGTTACAGATTGAATTGTGTTCTCTATAATGGTATCAATCTTGCTAGACCATTGTTCCCAGTATTGTCTCATTGTCTACCATTGTGTTACCTGATGTTAATTTTCCTGTTTGTTGTAAATCCTGCCTTTATTATGTTAAAATGCCAGTTTGTTAATGAGTCAGGACTCAGACTACAAGGTTGGATTGTGTTTTTAGCCAATCTCTTTCGAGATATAAAAGAGAGAAGCATGTGGAGAGACAGGGGACTTCATGACACCAACAAATAAGAGCCAAGAGAATAGTGCATCATTTGGACCTGGAGTCCCTGTACCTGAGCCAGTAGAGGAAGAAAGCCTTCCCCTGGAGCTGGTACCCTGAATTCAGACTTTGGGTCTTCTAAATTGTGAGAGAATGAATTTTACTAAAGCCATCTACTAAGGGTGCTTCTGCTATAGTAGCACTAGATAACCAAGATACTAAACCAAACATCAAAAAAAAAAAGGGGGGTTGTTGAGCCTCTGAGGCCTTTCAGTGACAATGGGAGACAAGCTAGGGCCAATTTAGCTGAGTTGAGAGGGGACAATCAAACATTAACTAGGACAAAATCACAAACATTTCCCATTGTGAAATATTCAGGTAAGCAAGATGCAGCCGCATCTTGGCTGGCATGGCCCACAGGACAGCACCTCTGCCTGTAACGCTATCAGTGCATGTTACCGGATCCCTATTCCCAGAGACAAGTGAGCTTCCACTACATGGAGACATAGTTGATTCATTCATTTATAATATATTTATTCTTAAGATTGAACGAGGAAGAAGAAGCATCAGAGAGAAAGGGAGAGACAAATATTTTACCTATGAAACACTGGCTTTAAAAACCCACATGCCAAAAGGCTTAGACATTTTTAAACATCTCAAAAATATTACATTTTAATTAAGCTTGCCTGTTTTTTAATATCTCAACCATAGACTTTTTAGTGCCAATTGAGAAAATTTAAATATTGCCACAATTATTTCACAGCTAAGTTGGAATGTGTAAATTGGATGTGACTCATCTTAATGCCTCAATTTCTAACTTAAACAGATATTTCCATTTTCATATTTGCAGATCTCATCTCTTTCTGGGAGCCATTGCATCTGTATTGATGACATAAAACGGATATATTCACTCAGATATTGTTCAAGAAATTAGGAATTTCTGAGGCCTGTGGAGATGATTAAAATTCTGGACTGCTAATGGAAAGGTTGGTAGTTCTAGTCCCCTCAGAGGCACTTTGGAAGGAAGACCTAGGGATTTACTTTCAGAACACAGTCTGTGAAAACCCTATAGGGCACCTGGACTTGGCACATATGAAACTGTCATATGTTGGAATCAGCTCCATGGCTACTGACCACATGGTTTCACTATAGTTTCCTGTAACAAAAAATCTTGGGACACGAATGGAGACAGGAAGAAATGAAAATGTATTGGAACCAGTTAGCAACCAACTGGTTAAGTAGTATATATCTTTTAATACAAAAAAAAAAAAAAAAAAAAAATCACCTAAAAAATAGGTGACAATTAAAGTATTTAAAGTTAACACGTCAAAGCTGTTTAAAAGTACACATATTTTTAATCCCAAAAGTTATAAACATGTCTTATACAAAACCAGGTTAAAATGACTTTCGTGTGTGTGTGTACACATACATGTATTTATATGGTATGCAAGTGGTAGTCATTTGTGTGCCTTTGAGTATGTATATTCCTTATTTATCTGTTCCCAAATAAAATGAAATTATTAAATTTTTGTTCATAAGACACATTCCCACAACTTTTTTCTGGTTATGTGTAAGCCTCATAAAACCAAATAAATAAATAAACCCATTGACTTCTAGCTAATTCTGATTCATAGCCACCCTTGAGGACAGAGTAGTACTGTCTTATAGGGTTGCCAAAAAGCAGCTAGTGAATTTGAACTATCTACCTTTCAGAAACCCTGGGACAGTAGTGGTAGTGGTTGAGAGCTATAGTTGCTAACCAAAAGACTGGCAGTTTGAATCTACCAGATTCTTCTAAAACTATGTGGGTCAGTTCAACTCTGTCCTGTGGGGTCACTATGAGTCAGAATTGACTTCAATGGCTCTACCTTTTGGTTATCAGTCAAACTCTTAACCACTGGCTAAATATTTACTTTGCAGGGAATTGATATAAATCAAAATAATGCTAATATATATGAAAATATCTCTGGAAAAATGTTCTTGCTTTTTTACTATTACTTCATACTTGCTGACTTTTAGGTGAGGTTTTATTCCACTCATCCTTTCTAAAATACTCTGACATTGACTAGGCATGCAGAAAACCCTATGTGCCTAGCTCTGCTGTGTGATAAAGTAGAACTTGCCCGTATAAACTCTATTTACTGTTCTATCACAAGGCATCCAGCCTATTTCCAGTTTCTGCCTATTGAGAATAAAGCTGCAACAGGTATTTATATGAATATAAAGCATACATACATATGAATACAAATGTATAGACATTTGTTTTCATTTCTTCTGGGTAAATATCTTGGGTTAGAATGGACTGAATATCTAATAGGGATATTTTTAATTTCCAGAGAATTGTCAAATTCACTTCCAAAGTGGTCATAAAAGTTATATTTTTATCAGCAGCGTACGAATGTTCCAGTTGTTCTGAATCTTTGCTAACCTTTGGTATGGTTGCTTATTCTGACAGAAAGTGGTATCTTATAGTAGTTTTGATTAACATTTCCCCAATAACTAATGATGTTGAACATCATCGTCTGTACTTGTTTGCCACCTATATATCTTATTTTATGAAGTTACCACCAGCAGTGTAAAAGACTTAAAGTCTCTCCACAACCTCAACAATTATCATTTTGTGTTTTGGGGGATTAATGCCTGCCTTGTTTGGGTGAAATAGTGTCTCATTATAGCTTTGATTTGTATTTCTGTAATGGATAATTCTCATGAGCATTTCCCTATGGATCTGTTAGTCCTCTGGATGTCTTCTTTGGTGAAGTGTCTGTTCATGATCTTTGGCCATTCTTTAAATGGGTTATTTGTCTTTTTCTTGTTGAGGTTTTGCAGTACCTCCTAGATTATGGAGATTAGATGCCAATCAGATTGGTGATTGCCAAAAATTCTTTCCCAGTCTGTGATACTCTTTTTACTCTTTTGGTGAAGACTTTGGATGACTCAAATGTGATTTTTAGGAGTCTCCAGTTATCCTATTTTCTCTTCTGGTGTTTGTGCATTGTTAATAACATTCTATAATCTGTTTATACCATGCATTAGGGCTCCCAGCATCATTCTTATTTTTTCTTACATGATCTTTATTGTTTCAGATATTTTATTTCGTTTTGGGACACATTTTGAGTTAGTTCTTGTGCATAGCGTGAGATACGAGTCTTGTTTCATTTTTTTGGCAGATGGATATCCAGTTATGCCAGCAGCGTTTGTTAAAGAGATTGTCTTTTTTTCAGTTTACAGACTTTGTACCTTTGTCAAATATCAGCCATTCCCAGGTGGATAGTTTTATATGTGGATTCTCTATTCTGTTCCATTGGCCTGTGTTTCTGTTTTTCTACCAGGACCAAGCTGTTTTGACTACTGTGGCAGTGTAATAGATTCTGAAGTCAGGTAGTGTAAGGTTTCTCACTTTGATCTTCTTTAGTAATGCTTTACTTAACTGGGGCTTCTTGTCTTTCCACATGAAATTGGTGATCTGTCTCTCCATCTCATTAAAACATACCATTGGAATTTGTATTTGTGTTATACTGTATCTATAAATTGCGTGGAGAGAATAGATATTTTCATGATGGTTAAATCTTCCTATCCATGAGCCATGTAGGTTTCTCCATTTACAAAGTTCTCTGGTTTCCTGCAGTACAATCTTGTAATTTTCTTTGTATAGGTCTTTTACCTCTTTGGTTAGATTTATTCTAAGTGTTTTATCTTCTTGGGGGCTATTGAAAATATTACTGATTTGGTAATTTCCCCTTTGATGGTCTCTTTGTTGGTGTAATGGAATTCAACTCATTTATGTATGTTTATCTTGTATTCTGATGATTTACTGAACTTTTCCACTAATTCCAATAAAATTTTTGTGGGTTCTTTGTAGTTTTCTGTTCATAAAATCATGTCTTTTGCAAATGGAGATAACTTTACTTTTTCCTTTTCAATTTGGATGCCCTTTATTTTTCTTTATCTTGCCTGATTGCTCTGGATAGAACCTCTAGCACAATGTTAAATAAAAGTGGTGACAATGGGCATCTTTGTCTAGTTTATATTCTCAAGGGGAATGCTATCAGTCTCTCTCCATTTAGGATGGTGTTGGCTCTTGGCTTTGCATAGATATCCCTTATTTGCTTGAGGGATTTCCTTTCTGTTCCTATTTTGCTGGGATTTTTTTTTAACAGGGATCAATACCGGACTTTGTCAAATATTTATTTTGCATCACTTGATAAAATCAAATGACTTTTGTCTTTTATTCTATTCACATGGTTGATTACATAATTGTTTTTCTAACACTGAAACATCCCTGAATCCTAAATATGAATCTCATTTGGTCATAGTGAATTATTTTTTTTAAATATTGGTGAATTCTACTGGCTACAATTTTGGTGAGGGTTTTTGCATCTATGTTCATGAGAGACATTTGTCTGTAATTTTCCTGTTTCGTACTGTCTTTGCTTGGCTTTGGTGTCAGGGTTTTGCTGGCTTCAAAGAATAAATTTGGGAGTACTCTATCTTTTTCTATGTTTTGGAATATCTTTAGTACTAGTGGTGTTAACTATTCTCTAGAAGTTTGGTAAGATTCTCCAGTGTAGCCATGAAGGTCAGCATTTTATTTCTTTGGGAGTTTTGTAATTAGATTTTCAATCTCTTGGTTACTTGGCTCTTTAGTGATAGGTTTATTAAGCTGTTCTACTTCTGTTTGTGATAGTTTTGGTAGGTGATGTGCTTCTAGAATTTTTTCCATTTCCTCTAGGACTTTTAATTTATTAGAGTACAGTTTTTCATAACATTCTGTTATGATTATTTTAATTTCACTTGAGTCTATTGTGATATTGCCATCTCATTTCTTATTCCAGTTATTTGCTTCCTCTCCTATTTCTTTTTTGTCAATTTGGTCAAAAGTTTGTCAATTTTTTTGATCTTTTCAGAAAACCAGGTTTTGGCCTTTTTGATCCTTTTGGTTTTCCATTCTCTAATTTATTTAATTCTGCTTTAATTTTTACTATTAGCTTTCTCCTGGTATCTGAGAGGTTCTTTTGTTGCTTTCTTTCTACTTATTCACATTATAAATTCTTTGTTTGGGCCCTTTCTTCTTTTTGGATGTGTGCATTAACTGACATAGATTGACCTCTGAGCACTGCTTTTGCTGTGTCCCACGTATTCTGGCTGGATGTGTTTTCATTCTCATTTCAGTATTAATTTCTTTAATCCATCTTTGATTTCTTTTGTAATCCTTTTTTTTTTTTAGCAAAGTATTGTTCAGTTTCCATTTGTTTGTTTTTCCCCTCTTTTTTTCTGTTATTGATTTGTACTTTACAGCTTTATAATCTAAAATGATGCTTTGTGAATTTTCAATACTTTGAATTTTGTTAAGAATTGCTTCGTGGTCTAATATGTGATCAGTTCTGGGGAATGTTTCACGTGCATTGGAAAAGATAGTATACTTGGCTACCATTGTATGGTGTGCACTGTATATATCTACAAGGTCAAGTTGGTTGATTGTGCCATTTAGATCTTCTGTGCCTTTACTGAGCCTTTTTCCTGGATGTTCTATCTTTCACTGAGAGTGACGTGTGGAGCTATTTCCGTTTTCAATGCAGTTAGAGTTTGTTTTGTATATTTTGGAGCCCCGTCATTAGGTGCATAAATATTAAATATGGTTACATCTTCTTGGAGTACTGATTCTTTAGTCATTACACAATGTCTTTCCTTATCAGACGTGGTGGATTTTACTTTATAGTCTGTTTTATCAGAGACTGATATTGCCACTCCTCCTCTTTTTTGAATGTTAGCCTTATATATTTTTTTCTGTTCTTTGTGTTTTATTTTGTGTCTTTGACTCTCAGGTGTGTCCTCTATGCAGCTTATAGATGGGCCACATTTCTTTTATACAATCTGCTATTCTCTGTTTATTGGTATGCTGAGTTCATTTCCATTCAAGATGATTACTGTTGGGTATGAGCTTAATGTTGTCATATTAATGTCTTTTTGTGTGTGTTGCAGACAACTCCCTTGAATTTTTCTGTGGTGAAATTTTTTTTCTTTATATGTTTTCATCTTTTTCAACGTTGCTGGTCTTGCCTTTGCTAAGACTTAATGTTTTCTTGTTAATTATTTTGATAAGCAGGACTGATACTTCCTTTTGTGGTTACCCTAATATTTACCCCTATTTTTCAAAAGTTAAAGAGATCTTTAATTTCTTTATATTGCCTTGACTTCCTCTGTATGGAAGATATATGACTACATTTTCTTTTGGCTCCCTCTTTTTTGTTATAATTGTTTACATAATGAGATCTCTGTTTCCCTATTTTTAATATTTTGCCTGTGATTTATTTTTGTGATTCCCCTATTAAGGTTAATATTTAGTTGCTCTGTTTTGTGTTCTGGTCTTAGGTTGTAATCTGGCATTACTGATTTTCTAACCAAAGGGTTTCCTTTAGTATTTTGTGTAATTTTGGTTTGGTTTTTGTAAATTTATTTTTCTTTTTATTTTTTTAATTGCAATTAGCCAGCCAAGCCAAGAGAGGTCAAGTCGGATCTGCAATTAAGTGAAAGTATATAATCTAAATCTTTTGCAAGTCCACCTATCTGCAGCTCCTTCTGCTCTCCTTTTCATTTTATACTGCTCCTCCTTTTCATTTTATACTTGTTGTATCCTCTCAGCAAGCTCCTGCACCGTCCTCTTCACCTCTTCTCTTTCATCCAGAAACCAGAATAGTATCCTATAAATGCCTAGAGGCATAAAGTACATACACCATATAGTCATGTTATATTCCCAAGTCTAGTCCATTACTGCCCATCTGGTTCTTCTAGTCTTATGTTGATACAGTCTCCCATTCACATGGATCTTTCTGTCTCCTGGGCTCTTTTTCCTCATTTCTTTGGTGTTCTTAGTGATTATCTGTTCTTGATGAGTTACGACAAACTGGTGGACCTCAGATGGCAGTTTTCTCACTTTTAAGACTCCAGACACCACTCATCAATATGGGGTGCAAAAGCCTCTCTTAGGAATAGGCTAGTTATGCCAGTTAGCCTCGATATTCTGTGAGAGTATGCTCCTCAGACCCCACCCTTGCAACATCGGGTTGAGATTAGAAGAGCTTTCATTTCATGGTGAAGTCCAGTTAAGTTGATCCACTTTCTACTGTGTGCTGTAACACCTTTCACTTAACCAAATTTCTATCAGCTATCTAATCTATGACCAGTCTTGTCCTCCCTCCCCACCCACGTAGCCATCAGTCTTTTTTTCTGTACATAAGTCTATTTTCTCATTGCATTGTGTTCCATTGAGTATATGTACCATAGTTTGTTTATACATTCATCTATTGATGGGCATCAAGGTTGAGTCCATCTTGCTGCTATTGTGGACTGTGCTTCCGCAAACATTCTTGTGCATATATCTGTTCATGTGACAGCCTTTGTTTCTGTAGGATAAATTCTGAGCAATGAGATTACTGGATCAAATAGTGTGTCTATTTCCAGGTTTTTAAGGAAGTGCCAAGTTTCTTTCGAAAGATGTTGTACCATTTTGTAATCCTACCAGCAGTAGCAGTGTAAGAGAGTTCCAGTCTTTTCACAGCCTCTCCAGCACTGGTTGTGTTGAGATTTTTGGATTGTGGACAGCCTTCTTGGGGTGAGATGGTAACTCATTGTAGTTTTGATTTGGATTTCTCTGATAGCTAATGATCCTGAGCATTTCCTAGTGTATCTTTTGGCTGCCTGGATGACCTCTCTAGTGAAGTGTCTATCTATCTCCTTTACCCATTGCTTAATTGGGTTTTTTACCTTTATTTTGTTGATATTTTGCATGAGTCGCATCCGACTCGATGGCACTTGGCTTGGCTATAGATTATGAAGATCACACATTGGTCCTACATACAGTTGCCAAGTATTTTTCCCATTCTGTAGGTGGTGTTTCAACTCTTTTGATAAAGTGTTTGGATGAGCAAAAGTATTTGAGGCTTAGTAGTTCCCATTTATCTATTTTTTCTTCAGTTGATCACGCTTTGTCAGATTTTAGAGTCTGTGTAAGCTGTATATTAGACCTTCCATTGTTAATCCTATTTTTCTTACATGATCTTTAGGTTTCATCTTTAGTTCTTTTATCCAGTTTCAGTTAGTTTTTATGTAAGGTGTGATATACGGGTTCAGTTCTAGTTTTCTGTAGGTGGATGTCCAATTTTGCCAGCACCATTTGCTAAAGAGACTGTTTTTACCCCAGTTTACAACTTATGGCCTTTGTCAAATATCAGTTGTCCATAAGAGGGTGGTGGCATCTCTGGGGTCTCTACTCTGTTCCATTGATATGTTTGTCTCTTTTTGTACCAGTACCAGGCTGTTTCGACCACTGTGGAAATGTAATATGTTCTAAAGTTGGATAATGAGAGGCCTCCCACTGTGTTCCTCTTCTTCAGTAGCACTTTACTTACCTGGGGTTTCTTCCCTTTCCAAACAAATTTGTTGATTTGTTTCTCCATTTCATTAAAAAAAAAAAATGACACTAGAATTTGTACTAGTATTGCATTGTATATGTGTATCACTTTGGGTAAAATAGGCATTTTCACAATGTTAAGTCTTCCTATCCATGAGCAGGGTAGGTTTCTCCATTTTTGTAAGTCTCTTTTGGTTTCTTGCAGGAAGGTCTTGTAATTCTCTCTGTATAGGTCTCTTATTTCTCTATTTAGATTTATTCCTAGGTCTTTTATCTTCTTAGGGGTTACAGTAAATGATATTGAGTTGATGATTTCTTCTTTGATGATCTCTTTGTTGGTAATGAAATCCTACTGATTTATTTATGTTTATTTTATATGCTGACGGCACTTGGCTATCTTATATGCTGATAACTTGCTGAACTCCTCTATTAGTTCCAATAGTTTACTTATGGATTATTTATGATTCTCTGCATATACAATCATACCATTTGCAAATAGGGAGACTTTTGCTTCTTCATTGCCAATGTGGATGCCCTTTATTTCTTGGTCTTGTCTAATTGCTCAGGCTAGAACCTCTAGTACAATGTTGACTGGAAGTGGTGAGAGTAGGCATCCTTGCTTAGTTCCCTTTCTCAATGGGAATTCCTTCAGTGTCTCTCTATTCAGAATGATGTAGGCAGTTGGCTTTGCGTAGATTCCCCATATTACACTGTGTATTTCCCATCCATTCCTATTTTGCTGACAGTTTTTAGCATGAATGGATGTTCTACCTTGTCAAATGTCTTTCCTGCATCAACTGACAAAATCAGGTGATTCTTCCAACTCAGCAGGAATGGATGATCACCAAGGACCAAAACAACATGGGGGAAAGAGAACCCAGAAGACAGACAGACCTATGTGAGTGGGTGACTACATTGACTTGTGTCTGGGGGAACTGTATGGTGCCCGACCACCACTGGTGATAGCCGTGATGGAGCTCAAAAAATTGAGTCTCACTGTCAATACAAGAATAAAAAAGGGTGTACCCTGAGATCTCCACTAAAAGAAAACAATTTAAGGTCCAGGGGCCTTGGGGTTCCCCTGGGAACATGGCCCCTAGCCCTGATGCTGCCCTGTCCATAAATCCTAATGGAGGTCAACTCTTTGAACAGGAATGGATTGGACTTTGTGACACAGAGTGACCATATCATGTGTGCACTTTATGGTTCTTTGCATCTATAGGATGTCATCCTGCTGACCTCTTACTGGAGGAAGCAGAGTGGGTGGAGATGAGGGGATAGGAGATTGCTGGGAATATAAGACATGTATGGAGCAGAGAGGAAGACTGTGCTGTCACCAGGCAGGAAGAGCAGTGGGAGCTGCATATAGGTGGGCATGCAAATTTATATGGAAATGTACATTTTGAATCATAAAAAAAAAAAAAAAAAATCAGGTGATTCTTAGCCTTTGCACTGTTTATGTGTTTGACCACATTAATTGTTTTTCTGATGTTGGACCAGCCTTGCATCCCTGGTATAAATATAACTTCATCATGATGAATTGTTTTTTTGATATGTTGTTGAATTGTATTGGCTAGGATTTTGTTGAAGATTTTTGCTGTAGATTTCTGTTTATCTGGAAATGTCCTAATTTCACCATGATACTTTGGAGACGATTTGCTGGATATATTATTCTTAGCTGGCAATTACTTTCTTTCAAAGCTTTGTATATGGCATCCCATTGCTTTCTTACTTGCATGTTTTCTTCTGAATAGTCCAAGCTTAGATTTATTGATTCTACTTTGTATTTTTTGTTTATTCCTAAACCGAAAACCAAACCAAACCCAGTGCCATCGAGTAAATTCTAACTCATAGTGACCCTATAGAGTAGAACTGCTCCATAAAGGTTCAAGAAGCATCTAGTGGATTTGAACTGCCAGCCTTTTGGTTAAGAGATGTAGCACTTATTTACTACACCACCAGTGTTTCCTATTTATCCCTAGCCACTTTTTAAAGTACTTCTTTACCTTTAATTTCGGCAAATTGGGTTATAATATGCCTTGGTGTCTTTCTTTTGGGATCTACTTTGTGTGGCATTCAGTGAGCATCTTAGATATTTTCTCACCTGTCGTGCTACCAGGGAAGTTTTCTTTCAGATAATCTTCAACAATTCTCTCTGTATTTTGTGTTATCCATCTCATTCTGGTATTTAAGTCATAGATTCTTCCTCTTCATAGAGTCCCACATAATTCTTAATGTTGCTTTATTTTTGTATTCTTTCATCTGATTTTTCCTTAAATATGTTTATGTCATGTGATTTATCTTTATTCTCATTAATTTGGCTTCCATTGCTTAAATTCTGCCCTTTTACTTTCTATTGAGTTCTCTTATTCTGTACTTTTATTAATTTTATGAGTTTCTAATTCTTGCTGCTCTATACTTTCTTGCAGCCTGTTTGGTTTGTCATTATGCTCTGTTGCACTTTGCCTTATCTCCTTCCTCATTTCTTGAAGAGTTCTAAATATTAATCTTTTGTATTCTACCTCTGATAATCCACAGCAGTTCTCTTTTCTGTAAAAACTGTTTCTTCATTTGGGGAGCGTTCTGAAGAAATCATGGTCTGTTTCTTTAAGTGTTTTGATATGGACTGTTGCTTCTAAGCCATTGGTAAACTGCATTTATTTATTTAATGTTTACCTACTGTGTTATAGCTTCTTGTTTTGAAATGAGCACATATGCTTGCTGTGTGTGGTAGTTTGTTTATTTCTACCTTTAAAGCTCTAACATCATTTCACCAGGTTATTAGACTTGTTAGTAGACATGGAAGCTCAAGAGTCCATTTACTTATTTGGATTCACCTCAGGTGTCCAGGTATTCAGTCACTAAGTATGTGGTGTAGGCTCTTGCCTACTGCCCTTGATGGGCAGGGGTAATTGGAATAGGCCTAGGTGTCTGGACATAGCTGATGAGAAAGGCAGGGGGCTAACAGCCATTCCTGAGTAAGGATAGCATATTTCTTAGTGTTTGAATCAAGGTGAAGGACCAGTTTCTGCCCTGATTTTCTGGCTTAGGGGGCCAGCAGATTTGTTAAGTCATTTTCCTTCTGAGTCTTAGGGAATGGCTCAGGGCAGGCTTAAGGAGTCCTACTTCTAGGTCAGTTAATGGCATTAGATTCTAGCACCAGTCACAGTGCAGAGAAGGATATGGTAAAACTGAGAGAAGGGAGCTAGGCCTATCTCAAAGGAAAGATTTAGATCTGTACTTGGTAGGTTATATGCAAAGGCTTAGCTTTGACCATCTGGAGTTTACGTTTCAATGGCTTTGGAGGCATAAGTGGATTCTCCAGGCAACTACTTCTGCAGAGGAGGGTGCTACCAACATCTACACTTGCCTCATCATATAGTGGCTGCCACCATTTCCTAGCAGGTTAGGTCTGCAGAATCCTATGTATTTCTGGTGCTACTCTTCCTTCCCCATTGCTCAGTAAAATTTCTTAGCTTTCCCTGTGTTGTTCAGGGCTCCTAGGATGTCATATGCACTGGATTCATTTTGTCTTTTGGATTTTTGTTGTCAGAGAGGTTCACAGGAAGTGTTAGTATACTCTGCCATCTTGACCCCATCTCTACATTATTTTTAATTTCAGCTTTTATCGTTACAAAGTTCCTTTCTTTCTGTTGTCAAAGACTGGATTTGGGATGAAACTTTTCTAAGTCAATAAATATGAGTGGCAAGTGGAATTTGGAAAATTATTTTATTGATAGCTCCCTACAGGATTCAAATAGCAAGGCAGAAATTCAGATTAACCTTGCTTTTCATTTCATATATAAACAACTTAATGTCACCTGTGTTTGAAATGGAAGCCAACATTATATATGTATTTTCATGTGAATAGCAATACCTTACAAATATAACATCGTCATGAGTTGGATATGACTCGACGGCACTTGGCTGGCTTGGCAAAAGCATACTGTAGTGAAAATTTTGTAAGATAGTGAATGATAATAGTAATATTTTTATTTGTTTTATGTATTAGTATCTTTTAAAACTACCAGTGAAGATATTTCACTTTAGATATGTGTAAGTCTACTTCTTAGCCCCAAACTTCATAGATAATCTGGAATTTTGAAGAAATTATCCTTAAAATTTGGCAATTTTTTCAACATACCCATAACATTGATTTTCCGAATGGCAATATACATAGTTATTAAGATGCTATTCCATTTCACACTTGCTCCTTAAGTGGTTTTATTTTAATGTTAACCTAGTAGCAATTTCCCAATATAATGCCCGAGTCAGAAAAATATTGAATAAGACCATTATAGATATTACACTTCGAATCTATTGACCACTAAGTGTATCTTGCTATTGTTGCTGTTTTAGATGTCATCAAGTTGGTTCCAACTGAAAACGAAACACTGCCACTCTTGTTCTATCTTCATGATTATTGCTGTTTGAGCCTGTAATTTCAACCATTGTGTCAAGCCATCTGATCAAGCATTTTCCTCTTTCTTTTCTTTTTTCCACTTTTTTATTAATTACAGTAAAAGAACAAAATTTCTAATATCTATCAATTACTTTATCTATGATAAACCCTCAGCCTCCCACCTATCCATGTAGCCAACACAGTCATTTTCTTCTGTGGATAATTCTCTTGTTAAGTCCTCATAACAAGGGTCTCATACAAAATTTGTCCTTTTGACACTGACTGATTTTACTCAGCATGATCTCTTCCAAATGAGACCATGTTATGAGATGTTTTCTAAAATTGTCATTGTTTTTTATCATAGTGTAGTGTTCCATTTAGTGTATGTACCATAGTTTGCTTATCCATTCATCTGTTGATGGGCATCAGGGTTGATTTCAACTTTTTGTTATTGTGGGCTGTGCTGCAACAAACATTCATTTACATGTGTCTGTTATGTGACAACCTTTGTTTTTGAAGGATAAATTCTAAGCAGTGTAATTACAGGATCAAATGGTATCCCTATTTCCAGCTTTTTAAGGAAGCTCCAGATTGCTTTCCAAATAGGTTGTACCATCTTGCAATCCCACCAGCAGTGTAGGAGAGTTCCACTTTCTACACAGTCTCCCCTGAATTTGTTGTTTTGTGTTTTTTGAATCATGACCAACCTTGTTGGAGTGAGATGGTATCTTATCGTAGTTTTGATTTGAATTTTTTTAATAGCTAATGATTGTGAGCAATTCTGTTGCATCATTCAGCTGCTTGGATATCCTCTTTAGAGAAAAAAAGCTAGTTCTTTGAAAGATCAACAAAATTGATAAATCACAGACTAAACTTACAAAATAAAAACAGCATAAGATACATACAACCCAATTAAGAAATGAGATGGGAGTCATTAGAACAGACCCAGCTGAAATAAAAAATATCATAACAGAATACTATGAAAGGCTGTACTCTAATGGGTTTGAAAACCTAGGGGAAATGGACAAATTTCTAGATTTATATCACTCACTGAGATTATCACAAGGAGAAGTATATCAACTTAATAAATCTATCACAAAGGAAGAGATTGAAAAAATCATCAAAAATCTACCAACCAAAAATAGTCCTGGCTCAGATGGCTTTACCGGAGATTTCTACCAAACTGTTAGAGAAGAGTTAACTTCAATACTACTGAGGCTATTTCACACCATAGAAAGGATGGAACACTCCCAAATTCATTCCATGAAGCCACCATAACCCTGATAACAAAGCCAGGGAAAGATCCCACACACAAAAGATAGTTATAGACCAATATCACTCATGAAACTAGATGCAAAAATCTTCAACAAAATTCTAGCCTACAGAATTCAACAGCACATACAAAAAAAATCATTGATCACAATTAAGTTGATTTCATCCAAGGGGTGCAAGGCTGGTTCAACATCAGAAAAACAATTAATGTAATTAACCACATTAATCACACAGAAGATAACAATCACCTGATTTTGTCAATTGATGCAGAAAAGGAATTTTACAAAGTTCTACACCCATTCATGCTTAAAACTCACAGAAAAATAGGAATAGAGAGGAAATTCCTCAACACAATCAGTAGCATCTATGCAAAGCCAACTGCCTTCATTGTTCTGAATGGTGAAAGACTGAAAGAATTCCCTCTGAGAACAGGAAGTAGACAAGTGTGCCCACTCTCACCACTTCTATTCAACATTGTGCTAGAAGTTCTAGCCAGAGCAATTAGACAAGACAAAGAAATAAAGGGCATCTGAATCAGCAATGAAGAAGTAAAAATCTCCCTCTTTGTAGATGACATGATTGTTTATACAGAGAATCCAAAGTAATTCATAAGTAAACTATTGGAATTAATAGAGAAGTTCAGCAAAGTAACAGGCTACAAGATAAACATAAGTAAATCAGTAGGATTCCTTTATACCAACAGTGAGATTATTAAAGAAAAAAATCACCAAATCAATTTCATTTACTATAGCCCCCAATAATATAAAATACCTAGGAATATCTAACTAGAAAAATAAGAGATCTTTACAAAGAGAACTACAAGAACTTACTAAGAGATAATTACATAAATGGAGTAGTCTACCCTGCTCATGGATAGGAAGACTCAACACTGAAAATGTCTATTTTGCCCAAGGCAATCTACTTATATAATACAATCCCAGTACAAATTCCAGTGACATTTTTTAATGAGATAGAGAAGCAAATCGTCAACTTTGTTTGGAAAGGGAAGAAACCTCGGATAAGTAGAGCACTACTGAGGAAGAAGCACACACTGGGAGGCCTCTCACTGCCTGACTTTAGAGCCTATTACACTGCCACAATAGTCAAAACAGCCTGGTACTGATACAAAAAGAGACATATAGACCAATGGAGCAAAGTTGAGACCCCAAAGGTGCCACCATCCTCCTATGAACAGTTGATATTTGACAAAGACCCCAAGATTTTAAACTGGGGGGAGAACAGTCTCTTTAACAAATGGTGCTGGCACAACTGGGTATCCATCTGTAAAAAACGGAAACAAAAGTCCTGTCTCACACCTTATACAAAAACCCACTCAAATTGGATAAAGCCAAGCCAAGCCAAGTGCCGTCGAGTAGGATCCGACTCATGAGCTAAATATAAAATCTAAAATGATAAAATTCATCCAATATAAAATAGGATCAACAATGGAAGTTTTAATACACAATGTAGACAGACTTCAAAATCTGACAAAGCACATTCAACAGAAGAGAAAACAGATCAATGGGAACTACTAAGAATCAAACACTTTTGCTCATCCAAAGACTTCATCAAAAGAATTAAAAGACCACCTACAGAATGGGAAAATATATTTGACAACTATATATCAGACCTACGTCTGATCTACGTAATCTATAAAGTATTACAAAATAGCAACAAGAAAAGGATAAATAATCTAATTAAGAGACTGGTGAAGGAGACAGACAGATATTCCTCTTTTTCAATAAAATTCTACTTTACCAAACATGATATCTTTTTACCAGGAATGAACCCCTCCTAATAGCATATCCAAAATACGTGAGTCTGAGTCTCCCTACCCTGGCTTGCAAGGAACATTCTTGCTCTACTTCTTTCAAGACAGATTTGTCCATTCTTCTGGAAGTGCACAGTATATCCAACATTCTTTAAAAATCCCATAATTCAATGGCATCATTTAGTCTTTGGTCTTCCTTACTTATTGTCCAGCTTTCAAACGCATACAAGCCAATCAAAATTAAATGGCTTAGGTCTGGTGTACCTTAGTCCTCAAAGTGACATTTTTGCTTTGTAACACTTAAAGAGGTCTTTCATAGCAAATCTGCCCAATGCAAACATCATTTGATTTTTTGACTGCCATATCCAAAGGGTGTGGTTTATGGATCCAAATAAAATGGAATCTTTGGCAACGTCAGTATTTTCTCTGTTTTTTTGTTATTTATCAGTCCATTTTTGAATATATTTTGTTTAAATGTTAAGGTGTAATCCATATGGATGTCTGTAGTCTTTGATCTTCATCAATAAATGCTTTAAGTCCTCATCACTTTTAGCAAGGAAAGTTATGACATCTCCATGTCACGGATTGTTAATGAGTTAATGAGTCTTCCTACAATCTTGATGCCTCATTTTTCTTCACATATACCAGTTTCTTAAAAGACTAGCACAGCGTACGGATTGTGTAACTATTTTGAAATAATAAAACCCTGTTGCACATCTTTCCTGATTTTAAAACATGTCGCACCCCTTTGTTCTATTTGAATGACTCTTAGTCTATATACAGGCTCCTCATGAGCACAGTTAAGCATTCTGATGTTTCCATTCTTTGCATTGTTATCCACTATTTGTTATAATCCATACTGATTGCTTTTACATAATTAATAAAACACATCTTTCTGGTATTATCTGCTTTCAGCCAAGATCCATCTGACATCACCATGCATTCCATGTGCTAATATACGGCTAACTTAAAATTTTGGCCCCTAGGATCGCCATGAGTAGGATCTGACTTGACAGCACTTGGCTTGGCTGTTTATGTACTGCTGCAACAAATTTTCAATGGTCTCCAGCAAAATTTTACTTGCATATGATATTAATGATATTTGATAATTTCTGCTTTCTATTGGATAACCTTTTTGCAGGAAACAGTGCAGATATGAACATTTTCCATTCAGTTGACCAGGTAACTATCTTTCAAATTTCTCGATACAGACAACAGGGTACTGCTAGTGTAGCATCCATTTGTTGAAACATCTCAGTTGTCTTTCTGCCAGTTACAGGAGTGTTGTTTTTCATCAGTATCTTCAGTACTATCTTACTTCAATACTATCTGTTCTTGATCACACGCTACCTACTGAACTGGTTGAACATCCATCAGATCTTTTTGGTACAGTGATTTTGTATTCCATCCATCTTCTTTTGATGTTTGCTATGGTTGTTCAATATTTTGCCCATAGAATCCTTCTATATTGCTCAAAGTTTGAGTTGTTTCTTCAGTTCAGTCTGAGAAATAGTCTGAGAAATAAAAGGACATCAGTTGTTTCAAAGTGAAAGTCAAGCAGTAGGGCCCTCCTTGTATAAACTAAACATTTCCTCTTGGAAGATTACTGACAGAGCGTCTTTATTTATGTCTTGAGATACACTGAGCACTAATGTTGACTAATACCATGCTAACAAGTTTTAAAAGCCACAGATATGAGAAACTTTACATTTCTATTAAGGATTTTATTTACTGTAAAATTCATTTTATGCATTTTGAACTTCACTATTTCTTGCATATATTATTCCATCCCTTAATATATATTGAAAGCTTCCTACACGTACATTAGAGAAAGGATTAAAACATAGAATATGCTACTGGTGTATTATCTCTAAATTTAGAAAATGAACACCAAGTTTTTAAGTTAGTTTCAGCCAAAATTTTCATTTATTAAAGAAAAAAAGTCTGTTCATCACATGGAAAGGCATAGTGATTAAGAGCTCCAAGGCTAATCAGAGACCAACAGAATCTACTTCATTGCTCCTTTGAAAACCTTATAGGGCTGTTCTATTCTGTCCTATAGGATCACTTTGAGTTTTTTCTCTTTTTGCCTTAAGGCCATAAAGGGAACCATGATGCCTTAGTGGCATGGTGGTTAAGAGGGTAAGAACAAAATCTGGTAACCGAAAGCTCAGCAATCTGAAACCACCAGACTGGCTCCTTGGAAACACTATGGGATAGCTGTGCTATTCTATTAGATCCCTATGAGTCAGAACGAATTTACCAGCAGTCAGTTTGGTTTTTCTAATTCCTTTTTTTATTTTTATTTAACATAACTGAGTGAAAATGTACATTCACGTATAAATTTACATGCCCACCTATATGCAGCTTCCACTGTTCTCCCTGTCCGGTGACAGCACACTATTCCTCTCTGCTCCATACATGTCTCATCCTCCCAACAACCTCATTTCCCCTCCTCTCCGTCCACTCCCCTTCCTCCAGCCAGAGGTCAGCAAGATGATATCCTGTAGATGTATAGAAAAACAAAGTGCTTCCAATATATGGTCACTCTGCCTTGCCAAATTCAATCCATTCCTGTCTAAAGAGTGGACCTTTGTTATAATTTATGGGAAAGGGCAGCATCAGGGCTGGGGGCCATGCTCTCAGAGGAACCCCCAAACCGCTGGACCATCAATTGAGGTCTTTTAGTGGAGATCTCATGATGCACCCCTTTTTATTCTTGTGTTGCCAGTGAGACTCCTCTCCGTGAGCTCCATCGCGGCTATCACTGGTGGTGGCCGGGCACCATCCGGTTCTTCCGGTCCCAAGTCAATGTAGGCACCTACTCTTGTGGGTCTCTCTGTCTTCTTGGTTGACTTTACCGCATGTCATTTTGGTCCTCGGTGAGCATCTGTTCCTGCTGAGTTGGGACCATTTGCTGTGTCCTCGGATGGAAGCTCGGCAGCTTTTAAGACCTCGGACGCCACTCACCAAAGTGGGGTGCAGAGAGCTCTCTTAGCAAAACGTTAGTTGTGCCAATTGGCCTGGAATTCACCTAAGAGCATGGTCCCCTGCCCCCTGCCCCAGCTACTCTATCTTTGCAGTATTGAGTCAAGATGGAAGGAGTACTCAAGTTATGCTGAAGTCCACTTAGTGTTGTTCTTGTTTCTAATGTGTGCTATCACCGCTTTCTCCGAACTAGATTACCAGTAACTATCTAAACTAAACCCTCCCCCACCACCATCCCTCCCGCCCCTCCCTTGCAGCTGTCAAAGAGTCTTTTCTTCTATACACAAGTCTGTTTTTGAGGTCTTATCGTAGAGGTCTCATACAGTATTTGTCCCTTTGTCGCTGACTACTTTGACTAAACATAATGTCTTCCAGTTGAAACCAGGTTAGGAGATGTTTCCTGGAATCATCGTTATTCTTTATCATTGCGTAGTGCTCCATTGAGTATATGTACCATAGTTTACCTATCCATTCTTCTATTGTTGGGCATCTGGGTTGATTCCATCTTTTTGCTATCGTGGACTGTGCTGCGGTAAACATTCTGGTGCATGTGTCCGTTGGTGTGAAAGGCCTTGATTCGGTAGGATATATTCCAAGTAGTGGAATTACTGGGTCAAATGGTATATCAATATCCATTGTTTTAAGGAAGTGCCAGATTGCCTTCCAAAGAGGCTGGACCATTTTGCAACCCCACCAACAGTGTAGGAGGGTTCCACTTTCTCCACAGCCTCTCCAGCATTTGTTGTTTTGTGTTTTTTGGATCATGGCCAATCTTGTTGGGGTGAGGTGGTATCTCATTGTTGTCTTGATTTGAATTTCTTTAATAACTAAACATCGTGAACATGTCTGCATGTGTATTTTGGCTGCCTGGATCTCCTCTTTAGTGAAGTGTCTGCCCATCTCCTTTGCCCATCACTTAATTGGATGGTTTATCTTCTTCCTATTGATATTTTGTAGTATCGTATAGATTATGGAGATCAGGCATCGGTCTGACATACAGTTGCCAAATATTTTTTCCCATTCTGTGGGTGTTCTTTTAATTCTATTAATAAAGTCTTTGGGTGAGAAAAAGTGTTTGATTCTTAATAGTTCCCATTTATCTATTTTCTCTTCTGTTGATTGAGGTTTCTTTGAGAGATTTTGGAGTCTGTCCTCACTGTGTATTAAAACTTCCATTGTTGTTCCTACCTTTTCTTGGATGAGCTTTATCGTTTTAGGTTTGATATTTAGGTCTTTTATCCAGCTGGAGTTGGTTTTTGTATAAGGTGTAAGATATGGATCTTGATTCAGTTTATTGCAGATGGATAACCAATTTTGCCAGCACCATTTGTTGAAGATATTGTTTTTACCCCAGTTTAATGTCTTGGGGCCTTTGTCGAATATCAACTGTTCATAGGCAGATGGTGTCATCTCTGGGGTCTCAATTCTGTTCCATTGATCAGTCTGTCTGTTCTTGTACCAGTACCAGGCTGTTTTGACCACTGTGGTAGTGTAGTATGTTCTAAGGTCGGGTAATGAGAGGCCTCCCAGTGTGTTCTTCTTCTTTAGTAGTACCTTACTTATCCGGGGCTTCTTCCCTTTCCAAACAAAATTGGTGATTTGTTTCTCCATCTCATTAAAAAATGATGCTGGAACTTGTATTGGGATTGCATTATATAAATAAATTGCTTTGGGTAAAATAGACATTTTCACAATGTTAAGTCTTCCTATCCATGAGCAGGGTAGGTTTTTCCATTTATCTAAGTCTCTTTTAGTTTCTTGTAGTAAAGGCTTGTAGTTCTCTTTGTAAAGGTCTGTTGTTTCTCTGGTTAGATTAATTCCTAGGTACTTATCTTCTTAGGGGCCATCGTAAATGGTATTGATTTGATAATTTCCTCCTTAACAGTCTCGTTGTTGGTATAAAGGAATCCTACTGATTTACTTATATTTATCTTGTATCCTGAGACTTTGCTGAACTTTTCTATCAGTTTGAGTAGCTTACTTATAGACTCCTTGGGGTTCTCTGCATATACAATCATATCATCTGTGAACAGGGAGATTTTAACTTCCTCTTTGCCGATGCAGATGCCCTTTATTTCTTGGTCTTGTCTAATTGCTCTGGCTAGAACTTCTAGCACAATGTTGAATAGGAGAGGTGAGAGTGGGCTTCCTTGTCTAGTTCCTGATCTCAAGGGAAAGTCTTCAGTCTCTCTCCATTCAGGATGATGTGGGCAACTGGCTTTGTATAAATGGCCCTTATTGTGTTGACGAATTTGCCGTCTGTGCCCATTTTGCTAAGAGTTTTTAGCATGAATGGGTGTTGGACTTTATCAAATGCCTTTTCTGCATCAATGGACAAAATCAGGTGATCCTTGTCTTTTGTGTTATTTATGTGGTTTATCACATTAATTGTTTTCCTGATGTTGAACCAGCCTTGGATCTGTTGTATGAATCCCGCTTGGTCATGATAGATTATTTTCTTGATATACTGTTGTAGTCTGTTGGCAAGAATTTTGTTGAAGATTTTTGCATCTAGCTTCATGAGTGATATTGGTCTGTAGTTCTCTTTCTTTGTTGGGTCTTTCCCTGGCTTAGGTATCAGGGTTATGCTGGCTCCATAGAATGAGTTTTGGAGTACTCCATCCCTTTCTATACTGTGAAATAGTCTCAGTAGTATTGGGGATAACTCTTCTCTAAACGCTTGGTAGAATTCTGCCATGAAGCCATCTGGGCCCAGACTTTTTTTGGTTGGCAGTTTTTTGATGACCTTTTCAATCTCTTCATTTGTGATGGGTTTATTAAGTTGTTCTGCCTCATGTTGTGATAATTTGGGTAGGTGGTATGAGACCAGGAATTGGTCCATTTCCCCTACGTTTTCACATTTGTTAGAGTACAGTCTTTCATAGTATTGTGTTATGATATTTTTTATTTCTGTTGCATCTGTGGTGACAACTCCCCTGTCATTTCTATTTGGGTTATTTGTTTCCTTTCCTGCTTCTCTTTAGTAAGTTTAGCCAGTGGTTTATCAATTTTGTTGATCTTTTCAAAAAACCAGCTTTTGGTCTTTTTGATTTTTTCAATTGTTTTTCTATTCTCTAATTCATTTAGCTCTGCTCTAATCTTTATGATCTCCTTTCTTCCGGTGCCTGAGGGGTTCCTCTGTTGTTCTCTTTCTACTTATTCAAGCTGTAGAGTTAGTTCCTTGATTTGGTTTCTTTCTTCCTTCCAGATGTGTGCATTTATGGAGATAAATAGACCTCTGAGCACTGCTTTGGCTGTATCCCATAGGTTCTGGTAGGAAGTGTTTTTGTTCTCATTGGAATCCATGAATTTCTTTAATTCATCCTTCATTTCCTCTATAACCTATGTTTTTTTGAGCAAGATGTTGTTCAGTTTCCAAGAGTTCCACCTTCTATCTCTGTTTTTTCTGCTATTGATTTCAACTGTTATGGCTTTATAATCTGAGATGATGCTTTGCAGTAATTTAATCGTATGGATTTTGTTGAGCATTGCATTATGGCCTATCACGTGGTCAATTCTGGAGAATGTTCCATGTGCACTGGAGAAGAAGGTGTAGTTGTCTGCTGAGGGGTGGAAAGTTCGGTATATATCAATGAGGTTTATTTGGTTAATTGTGTCAATGAGGTCTTCTGTATCTTTACTGAGCTTTTTTCTAAATGATCTGTCTAGTAATGAGAGTGGAGTGTTAAAGTCTCCCACTATTATTGTGGAGTCATCTAACTTTCTTTTGAGCGTACTCAGTGTTTCTTCGACATATTTAGGTGCTCTGGCATTAGATGCATAAATATTTAATATAGTTAAGTCATGCTTGTGTACTGCACTTTTCAGCAATAAATAGTGACCATCTTTGTCCATCATGGTGGATTTGACATTAAAATTGATTTTGTCTGAGATTAGTATTGCCACCCCTGCTCTTCTTTGCTCATTGTTAGCTTGATATATATTCTTCCATCCTTTAATTTTCAGTTTGTTCCTGTCTATAGGTCTCAAGTGAGTTTCTTGTAGACAACATATGGATGGGTCGTGTCTTTTGATCCAAGATGACACTCGGTGTCTCTTTACTGGAGCATTCAGTCCATTCACATTCAATGTAATTATTGATAGGTATGTGTTCACTGCTGCCATTGTGATATGTTTATTTTCATATTGATGTTTTCTCTGTTGTTCTTATTAGTCTGTTCTGGGACATTTTTTTGTGAGTTGATTTTTCACTTTTTTCAGAGCTGGCTTTATAGTTGTTGAGACTCGTGTGTTAGATTTCTTTAAATGGTATGATACATCTTTGTTGTGCTTTACAGCTGCCCCATGAACCCCCTTAATAAACTATTTATAAACCCAATTTTAATTACTACCAGTCTTGTCATCTTCCTCTCCATCTGGAAGGACTATAACAACTGCAGTACATCCCTCTTTTTATTATTATGACTCCTTAGTTTTTATGATGATCACTGGATTGCTTCTTTCCATATCAAAGCTGTGATTTACTTTGGAGCCTTCCCTAAATGAATAGAGTATTGAGTAGTGTGTAGTTCTAAAATATAAAGTTAGTGGTTTTGTTCTTCTAAGCCAAAGCCAAGAACTTCTTTCAGTATTTCTTGGAGTTTGGTTTTGGTTTTTACAAAGTCTCTGAGTTTCTGTTTATCTGGGAATGTCTTAATTTCATTTTCGTATTTGAAAGACAGTTTTGACGGATATATAATTCTTTATTAGAAGTTCTTCTTATTCAAGACTTTGAATGTGTCATGCCACTGTCTCCGTGCCAGCATGGTTTCTGTTGAGAAATCTGATGAGAGCCTACAGGGTTTCCCTCTGAATGTTAGCTTTGCCTTGAGTCTTGCTGCCTTTAAGAGTTGCTGTTTATGTTTCTTTTTGTTAAGCTTGATTATAATATGTCTTGGTGTCTTTCTTTTGAGATCTATATTGGGTGGCATATGATATGCATCTGAGATGTCTATATTCTCTTCCTTCATGATTTCTGGGAAGTTTTCTTTCAGCAGCTCAGCAACAATACTCTCTGTGTTCTCAGATGTCTCACCCTGTTCAGGGACTCCAATTAATCGAAGGTTGTTCCTGTTGATAGAGTCCCACATGCTTCTTAATGTTTCTTCATTTTTCTTGTTTCTTTTTTTCTGATTTCTGCTCATAGACACTGACATCAGTAGCTCTGTCTTCCAAGTCAGAAATTCTTTTTTCCATTTGTTGCATTTTGTTTTCTTGGCTTTGCATGGAAATTTCTATGTCTTTGATTTTCTTCCTGATCTGTTGGATTTCAGTGTACTGGTGTTCCATGAGATCGAACAACTTCCTTAATTTTTCACTTTGTTCTGCTGTGTTTTGTATAAGGTCTAGAAGGGCTCTGTATATAATCAATTTGTATTCACTTCCTGATGCTTTCATAAAAGTTTCTTCACCTGGAAAACTCCTTGGTTGCTTTGTTTGGGAGCCTTCTGAAGCCATGAGTGATTGCTTGTATGCCACAACTGTCTGTTGCTTTTTGGGTCCCATGTAAGTATATAGAGGCTGGAAGAGGTACTGTGAGGATGGATTGCAAATGTTTCTCTAGGCTGTCTTCAAATGTAAAGCAAAAGGTATCTGACCAGTTCACAAGTCAGTTAGGTTTTTAGGTGTAGAGGTCCCTCCTTCTTCTAATCTAACAAAGTAAGCACCACTATATCCAACCCCAGATGATAACAAACTAGTTCAGAATACAGCAATGCTACTGCTCTGTTGGCCTCTGCTGACAGGGCCTAGCCTTGTCCAACTCTGCGTCGAGTACTCGTTTTGTGATAGAAAAGCGCTCTCTTGTTGGCAGGCTCTCGCTCCCAAGCTAAGAATTAGGTCCAGCTGTGGCCACCGTACCCAAGATGGCGTCCTCCACACAGGCAGCAGACAGAGGGGCTAAAGGTGCCGAGAGATAGTGATTCCTCTGATTCTGTTGCAGGGCCCCCAACGTAGGCAGCACTGTGCAAAATCACTACTTTTCTGTCGGAGAAGCGCTGTCCCATTTGCAGGTGCTGGCTCTGAGGCTAAGAATGAGGTCCCGCTAAAATCTCGGTACCAACATGGCGTCCCGCACCCTGACCGTGGAGCTCCGCACAAACCCAACTGAGGCAGCTACAAAACGAAAGGCTCAAAGTGTCTAGATTAACAGAGTCCGGAGCCTGGCTCTCAGAATATGGGAATTTCGCCTGCCTATCCCCCCAGCAGCAGGTCTGAGTCCAGCCGCCAGGCAAGACCCAGCTCCGCCCGCCAGCCGAGACTGAGGAAAAAAACGTCAAACTGATGCGTTTACCTTCCGTCCGTGAGAGCCGGGGCTAGCCAGGAGCGGGAGTCAGCGAAAGAGAGGAGGTTCTTCACTGAGTGGTATGAAGTCCCAATTAAGAGCTCTGTGCCGTGTCCTGAGGCTGACTAGGTGACCAGAAGGCTCTGTTTGATTGTCAATTCAGGTCTTGGTTTCCAGAGGGATAGAAGGAGATGGGGGCTTAGTCCGCCAACTTGACTCCGCCCCAGTTTTTTTCATTTGTAAGGCCATAAAGATAAAACTGAGTTGCTACCAAAGTTCTCTGTTAGGTTGCTACCCTTTTCTTTTGAGTTTCTTCGTAATAGGAATTTTTAAAGCTGAGTAGATGACCGAATACTACTACAATGTCATATTTGTGTAATTGATTAAGAAGTACTAGGTCACTTTGCAGAGACAGCAGGAATAACAATAATCAGAACTAGATCTGGATATTGAGACTGATGTAACCATACATGTACTAAGAATGTAGAAGACTTTTGTTTGTTTGTTTTTATTATTATTATTTTTCACCTAATGAGACTTTCAGAAACCCTATGCCATAGAAGGTTAAGTGTTATGGCTGCTAACCGAAAGGTCAGATTTGCTAGGCACTCCTTGGAAACCCTATAGGGTAGTTCTACTCTGTCTATGGGGCCTCTATGAGTCTGCATCTACCCCAGGAGTGGGTTAACGAGGCCTTCTGTGAGGGCTGAGAAGACTCCCAACAGCTTCAGAATGGCTTCAAAGAATAGTGAAGGGAGGTTTGACTGGACTCAGATGGTAATTAGAGAATGTTTTCTACTTGTGTGAATATTACCTTGGGTAGTCCTGTTTTTTTAACTTCCTGCTGGTGCCAAAGGCTGGAGTACCTGGGCTTTTTGTTTGTTTGTTTTTTATCATCTTGTTGAGAGAAGATACAGGGGAAGAGGAAATGGTGAGGTACGGAAGCTATCAGCAGTCAAACATCAAAAACTAGTCAGATTCTTGGTGACAAGAAATGAAATGTGATATACACATGCATATACACATTAACACGAATACTAATAATATCTGTATTTTGGTCTTTTAGAAGTTTAAAATTTAATGTAATCTATTTTCAAAAGTTCTATCAAACTCTATGTCTAGATTGGAATCCAGTTTCTCCAAATAAATGCATATGAAGCACCCTGGGAACACACACACACACACACACACACACACACACACACACACACACACACACACACACACCCACACCCACACCCACACCCACACCCACCCACCCACCCACCCACACACACCCACACACACGACAAAGTACAAAAAAGCACAAAAAAAGTAGAGCAATTAATTTGTAGTTTTAAATCTCTCAGACTATAATTTTCTCACTTAAATTTACAACATTGAAATGATTGATCTACAAATAGAAAATATGAATAATAAGCTATAATTTTAATGTAATTTTTCTCAATATAGGATAATTTTTCAAGTATTACATATCTTTTTAGTTCCTTTAAAACTGTGGACATTTTGTTTAATTATTAATTTATCCTGATGCAATATAACAATATTTTACCTAATATGAGATTTAACTATATTGTACATAATTATGAGAATATAATGATCTTTAAATTCTATAATCAGTTAAAAAAAACAAACTAACCGATTGCAGTGATGTCGTTGTTACTCAGAGTGACTCTGCAGAATAGAGAAGAAAGTTTTCAGTGGAGCATCCCTGTAGGGTTTCCAGTGCTGTGATCTACGTGGAAGCAGACTTCCATGTCTTTCTTCCATGGCATAGCTGGTGGCTTTGAACTACCAATTTTTTGGTTAGCAGCTGGGTACTTAAGCACTGTGCCACCACAACTTCTCTACAATAAGTTATCACCTAAATGTAGCTTGTAATGTGGCTTTACTATATCTGACACATGAAACAAAGACTACTTTATTGGGGCAAATCAGTCATCTACTTTATTTAAAATTCAAAATCCAGTTCACGTTAATTTAAATTTTTCTTCTGACTCACAAACGTATTTCTTTTAATTTTCTTGTGCATCCTGTACTCAAAACCTCAGTAAATGGCACTGTTAGTATACTAAGTTCCAATTTATGATACAACTATTTTTAGTGAAATATCTTGCATTTAACAATGTTAAATGGAACAATTTTCCATTTAACTTATTTTTCCTTGTATCACTCAATAATTTTAAAATATTTATTGTTGCTGTTAGATGTTGTTAAATTGGCTCTCACTCATACCAAGCCTATGTAAAACAGACGGTAACAATGCCTGGTCCTATTTCATCTTCATCGTTGTCATTATGCTTGAACTCGTTGTTGTAGTCACTATGTCAGTCCATCTTATTGAGGATTTTTCTCTTTTTTGTTGACCCTTAACTTTAGCAAGCATGACATTCTTCTCCAGGGACTAATCCCTCCTGATAACATATCTAAAGTATTTGAGACAAAGTCTCTCCATCTGTACTTCTTAGGTTTGTTCTGGCTGTACTTTTTCCAAGACAGATGTGTTCATTCTTTGGCAACCCATGGCATATTCAGTATTCTTTGCTGGCATCATAAATCAAGGTGTCTTCTCTTTCTCAGCCTTCTTTATTTATTGTCCAGTTTTTGTATGCTTATGAGGCAAATGAAAACACTATGACTGGAGTTAGGTGCACCATAATCTTCACGATGATGTATTTACTCTTCATCACTTTACAGAGATCTTTTGCAGCAGCTTTCCCCTGTGCAGTGCATCTTTTGATTGCCTGACTGCTGCGTCCTTGGGTACTGATTGTGGATCAAAGTGTAATGAAATCCTTGACAACTTCAGTCTTTTGTCCCTTTATCATGATGTTGCTTGTTGATTCAGTTGTGAGAATTTTTGTTTCCTTTATATTGAACTATAATGCATATTGAAGCCTGTGGTATTAGATTGTCATCACCAAACGCTTCAAGTCCTCTTCACTTTCAGCAAGTAAGGCTATATCATCTGCATAATACAGGTTGCTAAAGACTCCTCTTCCAATCCTGATGTAGTGTTCTTTTTTGCATAGTTCAAGTTTTCTGATTTTTTTTCTCAGCATAAAGATGAAGTAAGTATGGTGAAATGCTTCAACCACAATGCAAGCCTTTTCTGACTTTAAACCATGGGACAGTCCCTTGTTCTATTTGAAAAGACTGCCTCTTGATCTGTGTTGAGGTTCCTTCTGAGCACAATTAGCCATTCTAGAATTCTCATTCTTTGAAATATATTATCCATAATTTAAAAAAATTATCCACATAGCCAAATGCTTTTGCATAGTCAATAAAATGTGAGTAAACATCTTTCAGCCAAGATTCATTTGACTTCAGCACTGATATTCCTTGTTTAACTTCCTTTTCTGGATCTGGCTTGAATTTCTGCTACAGCCATATTTAAATAATCTTTAGTAAAATTTGAAAAATATCTAGTAAATGTAAAATCGTGAAAGCATTTGAGTTTTTTTCATAGCTCACCTTGAGACAGGAGATGATCTTTCAAATTTTTACAATATGGAAATCCGAAATAAGTTCATAAAATAAATTCTAGAATAACTTTATAAAAACAACAATACGGAGATTTGGAATGAGCTTCATGAAAATGCATTGCAGAAAACAGAGTTCCTTGCTAAATTGAGACTGTCTTTAACAATGACATAGGTATTTTTCACTCATATCCAATTCCTGCTTTGTAGGGAAATTTTTTATTGGAGGTTTTCCTGAAATTTAGTTTCTTCATCAATCCTTTGAATGACATATGTGTCATATATGTTTGTGATATCTTCAATATAATTGAACATGAGAAATTGGATATGACTGTGAGTCATATCCATAAAACAAAAAGACAGTTAAGTACACTTTTAAAAGTTTTTATCAGATATTTTGGGTTCAACTAATACGTAACAATAATTTTTACATATGTGTAAAATTACTGCATGAACTTTTTGCACAAAATTCATGATTATATCTGACTCCGTATTTTAGACATACTCATTGCCATCAAGTTGATTCTGACTCTTGCAGTTCTATGGGACAGAGTATAACTGCCCCAGGGGGGTTTTAAGGAGAGTCCAGTGGAACCACAAGGTTGGTAGTTCAAATCCACCAGGCGCTCCTTAAATACTCTGGGAGTCAGTTCTACCCTGGCCCCTAGGGTCGCCATGAGTAGGCTCCGACTCGACAGCACTTGGCTTGGCTAGTGGACTCAAACTGCCAACTTTTTGGTTAGTAGCTACAGAAGGACTTTTAAACTACTATACAATCAGGGCTAAAAATCTAAATACATATTTTGATTTATTGAATTAATGAAGGATAGGAAATTGTTTTTATTTTTACTGTAATCTGTTTCAAAGTTTTCATTTATCTCATAGCTGAGTGGAGTTCATTCATCATATTTTCATTTAACATTTAATTAACCAAAGAGTTTTCTTGTTTGAACTTTGAAAGTGGAGTAGATATATTTAATTAGAATTTTTCTTATTTGACTGGAAGTCATATAACCCAAACCTCACATACTTCTGAAAAAAGTGAAATCAGTTATTTGAAAATGTGTAACTGGCTATCCCAGATGACAAAAGTAGTATTCTAGAATCATAAAACCAGAAAATCACACACACACACACACACACACACACACACACACACGCACTGCCATCAACTCAATTGTGTCTCATAATGATGCTATAGGACAGCATAGACTGCTCCAGAGAGGTTCCAATGAGCACCTGGTAGATTCAAACAGCAGACCTCTCTGTTAGCAACCATAGCACTTAACCATCACACCACCAGTGCTGTCATAATTGTAGAGAGAATGCAATAAAAAAATAAACAAAGAACAAATTAAAATAAATTCTATTGTGGTCTTTGGTTACTGTTAGGAACTAAATTTTTTAACTAAGCTTCTCCTTAACTAAGTATGTCCCAAGGGGCTTAAACCATTTAATTAATATGAAATTCAAGGTTATTAAACTTGATTACTAAAATTAATAAGAAATTACAAATTGTCTCAATGTATAGTTATTATTCTAGGCTACCATCTAGTCAGTCTGACTCATAGCAACCCCATGTATCAGATAACGGCTATGCAGGGTTTTCAAGGCTGTGACCTTTCGGAAGCAGAGTGCCACTCCTGTCTCCTGAGTTATTTCTGGGGTTTGAATCACCAATGTTTTGTCAAGCAGTCGAGAATGTAACAACTTTTGTGCCCCCCAGAGACTCCAGCAATGCATAATTAAATCATTTTTAATATATAAGTTTTGCTAACTGCATTGTATTACCTTTTAGAAACATTAGCATCGGAGTTTTATATTTTGATTTCTTCAAGAATACATTCATAAAATAAAACAAATCTTGTATATAACTCTATGAGTTTAGTACTGATGATACATTTTCATTATTTGAATTAGAAAATATATTTTCTTTTTTAAAATTTTAGTTTTATTGTGATTAAGTGAAAGTTTACAATCCAAGTCAATCTGGCATATATAACCCCAAAGACACAGGTCTATGCAACTCTATCTCCTCTCCTCACCCTCCACTCTGTATTTCTGGTATTCATTCAGTCAACACTAGTCCTTTCCTCTCCACCCTCCCCTCTCACCTCTAGAGAGAATTGGCCAGACAGTACACACACCACCACTCTATGTTTCATACCCAAGTCTAATTTTTGTCTGAAGGGTTGCCTTTAGTACTGGTTTTAGCCCAGGACTAGCAGCAAGTCCAGGGATCATAGTCTCAGGGGACACTTCAGGATGTCAGAGCATCACGTCTGATCTTTTAATAGGGTTCTAGAACTGGACTCCCATTTTTCTCTTGCTATGCTGGGGACTCTACAATGTCTTCCCTGTCAGGGCAGTCTTTGACGGTGGCTGGGCACCATCTAGTTCTTCAGGTCTCATGCTGATATAGTCTCCCAACCACATGAACCCTCCTGTCTCCTGTGCTCATATTTTTCTCCTGTTTTTGATCTTCTTGGTTTTGTCTGCTCTAAGTGGGTTAGAAAATAAATGTTTAATGTTTAATTGTTGCACTAATTATCTTTCAGTATTTTGGTGACATTCAAATGAGTTTACAAAGTTTGTACTTTTAAAGTACCACTATTAGCTTTACAAGCTATTAAAAAATTTGACATCAGTTTGGTATATTAAAAGAAGAGCTCGAAAATAATTCATGTGATCTAAACTTTTTTTCCCTTTGATCTGCTACATGGCCTAAAATCTAGCTTCAAAGAAATATATCCTGGTATCATCTTTCCTTTATGTTCCACTAGGGTTATTTCTAACTGTTCTTTGCGCGTGTATGTGAATGAGGCAGAAGGTGATGAGTTTGCTGAGTAGAAAATTCTTGTTGGAGTTAAAATTGTCATCATAAAACAAGCCAGTGTGATGGTTCATTAGGGGCTGTACACTTTGCTACTTACCACATTGCTCTGTGTTTCCCCACCCTGGTCACATACCTCCTCAAATTTGTGAAAAATGTGTGGATAAATATCTCCATTTTTCAAGCGCTAAAAATCTAATTAAGTTTCACACACTTGAGCATGCATGCCCTAATGTGCATGTACACACGCAAACAGTATTAATTGAATTTCCTCTCAACCAAATACCCCAAAGCTAGGGTAGTGTTTGATCTAAGTGTTTATTGACAAACAGAAATCAACATTTCCTTCTTTTTCCCTCCCTTTTTATATCCAGTTCATCCGTAAATCTCTATTCCTATCACCTGATGGTTTTCAGCACCCCCAAGCCATTATGCTGCAGTGTATGTATCTACTGTATATATCCAGTTGAAAGAAGAACTACCTGCAATTAGTTTTGGTGAAAATAAAAACTAAAATACAAACCCACTGCCATCTAGTTGATTCTGACCCATAACAATCTTCTAAGATCGAACTACTGCATAGCGTTTACAAGGAGTGCCTGGTGGATTTGAATTCCTGACCTTTTGGTTAGCAGACATAGCACTTAACCCCTACACCACCAGGTATATAGCAACAATTTTCCCAGAAACCCTTATAAATATTGCTGTTATGTCTCATCCTGAACCAATTATCTTTTCCAAGGAGACGAAGCATGCTGATGAGATTAATGCTGTGAGAGTTCGCTACAGGAACTTGGAAGTGAGCAAGGTCATAAACGTTAAAACATGGAATTTATGACGGGGTATAGGGACGAACACGTATCTTGAGATAGTGAATAGAAGCTAAATGTTGAAGAGTAACAAAGCATCACTCCACATTTCCTGCTTGCTTTCTATTTTACTGCAATGTTAATTATCTTTTCTTCCTCAAGCAGTGGAAAGGGCCTTAAGTGCCTTATAAGCCCTGTATTACAGCACCTAGAATAGGTACACACTCTGTTATGTGAAAGAATACAACAAAGAAGTTTGAAAAAACATGCAGAGAAATACAGTGGGAGAAAAAAAACCCACTACTGCCAAGTGTACTCTGACTCATGGTGACCCTGTATGACAGAGTAGGACTGCCCCATCGAGTTTCCAAGGAGCACCTGCAATTGCCAGCCTTCTGGTTAGCAGATGTAGCACTTAGGTCACTACACCATCAAGTTTTCTGAAGAGGAGAAAGGGAGCCAAAATATAAGATAGTGGTAGCTCATGACAAATCCTGGGTACTCTGTTAGTCTAGAGATACAAAAACTTAGCGCTTCAGAGAACCAAAGTTTATTTGTTTTTAACCTCCATACACCATGTGACTGTTCAGGGATCTACATGCTGTCGTCATTCAAAGGTCCAAATTTCTGAATGCTTGCCTTAATCTATATTTCTACGACACTGCTTCATAAGAAACAGTGACAGGAGTCCTGTTCTGAGCCCTATAGTTTCGGCAAAGAAATAATTTGTGTCACTTCAGAGAACATTTCATTAATGATGCAACCTTGGCATGTCTAATTTCAAGTAGATAATGGGAGTGAATAAGTACTATCAGTTATATACATGAAATATTTAAAATGAGCGCTAACATTCACAAACATATATATGCATGTATATATATTTAAGTGTCTTTTACTAAAAATAAAGGCTTATGTGAGCAAATGAAACTGTGATAAGAAGAATAGAGTATATATCCAGACATTAGTAACAAGCTCAACCCAGCTCATAATTTCACTGGGACATACTAGTGTTTGCTGCCAACTAAGATAGCATATTAAATATTATCATATATTTAAATTAGATCAACTCTTCTATAAAAGGACTAAGTATACTAAGTATATTGGGGAACATAAAGCTAAAATGTTCTTCAATATTTGAAAGATTTATTTAAAGCATATCATTATAAAATAGTGAGTAAAAAATAGTTGAGCCGAGAATTGAATCCATATTTTTCTTATACTGAAATCACTGTCTTTCTCATTACACCATGTATTGCTCTGAAATAAAAACAAGCAAACAAGCCAGCAAATAAGCACACAAAACCAACCCAAATTCTATTTTTAGCTTGCAAGAGAAAACATTCCAGGGTGAGAGACTTACCTGTGTTCAGGGAAACCTTTATTCTCCACTTAGGATGTTTCCTTCTGTGTGGGAAATATCTATTAACATAATACTCTGGGACCATCACTGTCCCCTCATTTATCCCTTTTTGAAGTAGAAGATTTATTTATATTATCAGTAGCATTCAAAGGGGGAAATTAGCAGGCACGGCTCAGCTTGTTTCCCCTTGCATATCAAGATTTGTCTTCCTGGTTAGAGTGCCCATTATGGCTGGTTCTCTGTGCAACAGGTTATGCAGAACAAGGTCCTGAGACTGCAAGACCTGTGACTGGGTCAGCCTTTGATTCCCAGCGTTTAATATGAGGAAACCCAGTGCAGCAGTTTGATCAGGCCACTTTGCGCTTCATTAACTATCTAATTAATCAAAGTGGCACATACAGCTGTATGTGTCTTATCCCTTATGTCTATTGCTCAGTTGGCAGAGAATTTAGGCAGAAAAACAGACAAAGGTGTCTTCTTGGGAGTCTCTTCAAACACTAATAAAATACAAAAAATAATAATAAGATGAGTCCTTAAAGAACAGACTAAACATAGATTTCTTGAGAAGTGGAAAAATTTTCATACAAAATGTTATTTTTTGAATGGTGCCTCAAAAATCAAGTAATATATGATAGATTAAGAGAAGACATCACTAGAAAGCCTCCTCTAAGTTGAAAAGCTTCTAATTCCAAATTGTTTTGGGAGTTTATTCTAGCAATAAAAACTTAAATAAAGAGGAATTTCAAGTCCCCAATATAAAGTATGTTAGTATACTGCTATTGTTTCTGTTGCTGTTGGGCCAAAGTCCCTACACAATTCTTAGCTGTCTTTTAAGATAGTTCATAGATTATCTTCTTCATAAAGACTTCCCTGATTTATCAGATATGAAAACATTGATTTGTTTCCCAATTTCAATGGCAATTATTGACAAAAATCTCCTAGTGAATGCTATTAATTTCATATTTTCAGTTTTTTACCTTTTACTGTCATTTACTTATTTTTATTCTTTATATATATGCTCTTTATATATTCAGTTGTTTAAATCCATCATGCTGGCCGCATTAGACTGTTTATGCAAACTTTAGCATGAATTATAAATTTTTATATCCCGCAGTCTCTTAGAGCTAGTGCATAACTTAATTAACTACCGTTGGTTTGATCTTTTAACACACAGCATAATAGAGATTCAACTCCAATAAAAAAACAGTACAAAACATTGTATATTTCAGCTTTATTATCAGTTAAAAAAAATAGCCAGAAATATGTTGTTTGATGTGCTTCAAAGATTGTATACTTATAAAAGAAGCACAGGATGACTAACAAAGTTGAAAAGGTATTATTCTTTCTTAAAAGAAAGCACATATGCCCATTTAGTCAGTCAATCAATAAGCATTTATCCAGAGGCTAGTCTGTGAGAGTCCTATACCTCATGCTGGGAATATGTCCCTGAACAAGTGACATACATTCTTTATCACAGACTTAAGTATGGTAAGAAAAAGATAGGAAAATAGTGACAATAAATTTGATTGAATGTTGTGATAATACATTTACAGGATGAGCTCAACTGAGATGAAAATGGTCTGCCAGAGGGCTGTAGCTCCCAGTAATTAACATTACTCACTAGCAAGATCATAAGCTTTTATTTACTTACATAGTGGTTAGGACACAAAAAAATGGGGTACAATTTATTATGGGGTCAGTATCCTTTAGTCTTCCATCACAGGGTGAACTGACACAGCAAACCTTTTCTTGACAAGTTAAGACTTCGAGTTTACATTTCAGCTAAGGGCCATGAGGCAAAGACGCCTGGGGGCTTCATTCCTCAGAAAGCACGGAAACAGGGGAAAGGGGTGAGAAGAAAGGGCCTCTGTTCAGCCGCACCTATCCTGACCGTCTTGTTGCCAAACTTCATTCAGATTCAAACAGCGTGTGATTCCTGTGACCACAAGAGCATGACCACGTAAGAACATTTCTTCCTCTACTAGATACAAGATGAATTACTTTAGTACAATTAAGCAATCATAAGTAGTCACAGAGATAGTTACTATGTGTTCTGAAGAGAGAGAGAGCTTTTGCTTGACAGGCAGAGGGGACTTTGAGAGAGAGAGACCCTATTCCCAGCCACCTTATCAGAGAATGGCCTGAGCCCTAGGCCTCAGCTTAGGCAGCCAGGATGGGAATAATAAAGGAAGACCACCTCCTAGCTCTGGATTTAATGCATTCCTTTTGAAAATAATAATAATTAAATAGATAAATCACACAACTTAAATATGGAGCTCCCTAGACTCATTTTCCCAGCAAGGAACATGTTTAGAACGGTATTTATCAAGTCAGTGTGTCAGTATGGCAGGTGATGTAATTGTGTGGAACAAGCTAGAATCTTGGAACTTCTAAATCTTAATCTTAATTTTCCTTTTAAGTACTTCAATAGTCTGAATACAACCTTCACTCAAAAAGGAAGTATCTTCAGTGATTTTCTCTGTTACAGAGCTACAGTCACAACTATCCTGGATCTAAAACAAAAACATGTCTATTCTTTAGCCTTCAGGGAAGAACATTTGTGATTTGCTTATAAGCACCCGCATAGGGAAATTAGAGTGTAAGCCAAAAGCTAAGTGCTGTCGAGTCACAAGCTTTTTATGTATGGAAAGAGACATATTTTAGGGTATAAGAAACAAAACATAAGTAAAATGAATTTTCTTCAAGAAATCATTTCAGTAGTTTTATTATGTCTTCATAAAAGTCAGTTTAATTGTCTTTTATGAAAAGAGGTAGAAATCTAGGAAGGACACATAATTAAAATGATTTTCCATATTAATATTCAAATTTCAAAATTTTCCTTATCTAACAATTCTCTTAAATGAAAGGTAACTAAGGAGAGAAAATAAAAGTGGGTCAGACAACAAGCAACAGTGAAGACACATGTTGCAATATGCATGGCATTGACTTGACAGTTGGATAATACAGACTTTTGTTACAAGCTTATCGACCCAACTGGCATGAGCACTTTCAGCAGGAAAACTTTGTCTTAAAGGATTTTATTGTGTTTGTTGAAATTACATGTCACCATGTACAATCCCTGGTGGTGCAGTGGTTAAAAGTTTGTCTATTAACCTCCAAATTGGCAATTTGAATCCATTAGCTGCCCCTTGAAAATCCTATAAGGCAATTCTACTCTGTACTATAGCGGGTCTATGAAGTGGCATTGACTCAGTGGCAATGGTTGCTGATCAAAAGTTCAATAGTTCAAAGCTACCAATTGCTCTGCTGCAGAAAGTTGTGACAGTCTACTTCCGTAAAGACTACAGCCTTGGAGACTCTACGAGGCAGTTCTGTTCTGTCCTACAGAGTCACTATGAGTTAGAGTAGACTCGACTGTAACAGGTCCAGTTTTTTTTGGTTTTATGTACAATCCAAGAAGATAATTAGAACAAAAATAAGTTTTAAAATGTATAACTTTTAGTAAATATTATTTTATGCATATTTCTTGCAGAAATACAGAAAAACAGATTTCTAAATGAAAAAACATACCCATATACAAAACAGATTATTCAATTCATGTTGAGAAATTTTGACATCTGGATGCTAGCTTTTACAACATCTGTCACCAAGTTAGTTTTTATTTATTTTCTTGTGTTTTTGTATGTTCCTTAAAGTTTCTATATACTTATGAGATAATTTTTGTTCCCATGTTTATATAATTATGTTGAAAATACATTTAAGTGGTCAGCACGTTAAAAAGTTTTGTGCCCTGGAAGAATGACTTTCCAACATCTGTCATGCTTTACGTTACAAGAAAATAATCCTACACACTAGCATTAATAAAAGAATTTTAACTTCTACGATCTGTTATTCAACATTTTAATTGTGGTGTAAGGCTTCTTTCACAAACTGTTTGAACATCAGGCACAATTGACAACTGACCTAGTGTCCTATTGCTCTGTAGGGCAGAGGCCAGGTGAATGGCAAGCCTGTCATCTGAGTCCTGGCCTCTTCTCTGAGCAGTAACTATGTCAGCTTTTGGCAGCACCTGTCATCTGCTTTATGTTCTTAGAGGCAGCATAAATCTTCTGCAAATGAAATCATCCCTAGAAGAGCCCAGGAAATGCCATATTGGATTACACAAATGATCTTTCTAATCCTAACTTCTCTCTCGACAGAGAATTATAAAGCTGTTTTATGGGAATATATAAGAAAGTATTGAATGTGAAAAGTCTACAAACTGAAGGATAACAATTGTAGCACTCTTTTTAACTAATTTCCAGAATACTGGCTATTCGCCTCATACCTCTCTGGTGATAGTTAGAGATTTTTTTTTTTTTTTTTGTGGAATGCTGATAAATTAAAGACATGTTCTACAAATCTTGTTATTTGCTATCCTTAATAAAACAAAATAATTCTCATGAGATTGCCTCAGTGTAAGGCACTGATGATAAATGCTATGCAAGCAAACAGCACCTCTTCTTCAAACATGAATAGCTATGTAAGAATAACTGAGCTTTTGAAATGACTCTATCATGTGAAAGACATAAAAATACAAAGAAGCTACTAAATATCAGAGAAATACAGAGAGCAAAAGAAAATGAATCTGATTTATGTAGTAGTTTGCACATAATGCCTTCAAATATAGGAGAAGTTCCTGTAACCACTACAAAAGAGTAAGGTGTTGGGGGAGGCTGGTGGTGCAATGGCTAAGCATTTGGCTGCTAAAAAAAGGCTCTGGTACAAATCCATCACCGTCTTTGGAAACTATGAAACAGTTTTGTCTGGTTGATTTGTCATGAGTAGGAATTGACTTGACGACAAGTTTGTGTTTTTTTTTTTTTTTAATATCTTCAAAAATAAAATACAAATGAAAATAGTGTTGAAAGTAAAAGTTACGTTTTTATCATGCCTCCAATCACCACCCCCTAACCACCGCTGCTGCGTGGATTCTGGCTCATAAAGACCGGGCACGTAGGGTAGTAGGATGGAGCAGCAGCGTCCCACACAGCTTCCTAGGCTGTAATCTTTATAGAAGCAAACTGCTACATCTTTCACCCACGCCTATTACAGCATAAGTATACATAATATAAGGTATTCAGATATGATTTAAAAATTGATAACCATAAGATAAAGTTGGGACCGTTTCCTAAAAAGAAAAGATAAATGTGATGCAGAAAATAGAGGAGAAACAGTACAATTAGAGAATCTTCAGGGAGATAACATATTGAAATAATATAATTTCCAGAAATGTAACCGATAAAATAAGCGAGGAAATTATCAAAGTAATAATAAGGTAAATATGGAAGGATCCCACTGAGTGCTCAGTAAAATGAACTTTCAAAAGACCTACACCAAAGCATATAACTGTGAAATTTAGAATACTTGTAATAAAAAGAGAATAAAACATTTTTATTTCAGATTTTCATATTACAGTTTCTATACTTAGATATGAATCTGGAAAAATATGTATACTTCAGATAACAATTTGAATAAAAGGTATCTACACTGTTTACATGTGTAACCATTTGTTCCCTGTGAGTAATAATCTTGAATGTATCAGGAGTCACAAGAGTTTTTTATTGGAAATCAATCTAGATGCAGTAGAAATTAATTATACATTATGTTTCAGGGTCACAGCTCTGTTGTTTAGTTATTTTTTCTCAGTCTCCACTTCTTCCCGAATTTACTAATCCATTCTTACAGAGTTACAAAGCCATTATGATTCACAAACCTACTTTTATCTGTAGCTCACGCTCCAGTTAATTATTTTAAAATAACTACTGAAAATCTCACCAGGATTGATCCATCGATACTTCACACCCTCCAGGCCTAAAAATTACTCTGCTCTATCTCAATTACTAACCCTCAATTAATATTATTGATAAAGAAGATACTCCATTTGTGTCACCAACAGCATCGTCTTCTTTGTATTTAGGAACAAAACTCCTATTGGTGACAATATATCCAGCTAACAGATGACCTTTCTCAGCCTACGTTACAGCTAGAGATACTTTTCTGACCAACTTCTATACCATGAAATGTAAACTGAAGTTTTTCTGTTGAATTTCTGAGAAGGTTTCTTAAAACTGAGCTGGTATCTGAGACACATTCTTTCTGTTCTTCCTTCCTGGTTGAATATGTATGTGGTATAGACAATGCAAAGAGTTCTGTATCTATTAAATAAGTTGTATTTACAATTAGAAACTTTTTTATAAAGGAAATTCAGGGGCCAGAAGATTTCAGTCTTGAGTTCTCCCAAATATTTAAGAAATAAATAATAATATTTCTACACAATTATTCCAAAAAAGTAAAACAGGAAAAAAAAAAAAACACTTCTTATTACATGAGGACAGTATTGCCCTAGTAGTACAACAAAGCTCTTATAAGAAAACAAGAGACATATATATTTCATGAACATAGATAAAAACACCCTCAACAAATTATTAGCAAATCAAATTCAGCAATATACAATTATACAAAATTATGAAATACATCATTACCAACAAGACCTTAAGCCAGAAATGTCGGGCTGCTCCTACATTAAAAAATCAATTTTTCACCTTAATAATAGGATAGAGAGAAACTTTCCACCCCCCATGTTTCTGCCAGTTTGTCATATTATTGCTGTGATGCTGGAAGCTATGCTACCAATACTCACACATCAGCAGGGTTACACATGGTGGATTAGTTTCAGCTGAGCTTCCAGACTAACTAAGACAGACTAGGAAGAAGGATCTGGCAGCCTACTTCTGAAAACAGTAACCAGTGAAAAACTTACACATACCAGTGGAACATTGTCTGATACAGAAGATGAGCCCATAGGCTGGCAGGCACTCTAAGGATGACTGGGAAAGAATTACCTCATCAAAGCAGAGACAACCTCAATGACGTGAACAGAGTAAAGCATTTGGTCTTCCATTATGCTGATGTGGCATGACTCATAATGAGAGCTATGGCTGCAAACATTAATAATCAGAACACGGAAAGCACAAAGTGTGAATCTAGGAAAATTGAAAGTCATTAAAAATGAAAGTGGAATGCATAAACATTGATATCCTAGGCATCAGTGAGCTGAAATGGACTGGTATTGGCCGTTGGAAATGACACCTTGAAGAGGAATGGCATTCTGTGTATCATCAAAAAGAACATTTCAAGGTCTATCCTAATATACTATGTTGACTGTCTTAATTATCTATTTCTGCTATAACAGAAATACCACAAGTGGATGTCTTTAAACAGAGAGATTTTGTTCTGTCACAATCCAGTCTATAAGTCTAAAGTCAGGGCTTCAGTTTCAGGGGAAGGCTTTCTCTGTTGGCACTGGAGGAAGGAACCTTTCATCATCGTCCCCTGCACTGGGATCTTCTGAGGCTCAGGGACCACAGTCCTTTCCAAAGGATGTGCTTTGCTTCCAGCACTGCTCTTTTGGTTGTATGAGATGTCCTGCTCTCTGCTTACTTCTCCTTCCTTTATATCCAAAGAGATTGTCTCTAGGCACAAAACAATCTACACATTGAATCCTCTTGCACCAACACAAATGCCACCCATCCTCCCACATGAATATCAGAGACGCAGGGTTTATAGCATATAGGAACATCACACAATACCTGGAATCATGTTCTTGCCGTATTGCTACACACATTTTTGGGGAGAACAGAATTCAATCCATAACACTGTTAGTGATAGGATAATATCCTTTCACCTCCAAGATCAATTAATGGTTTTTAGTCAACTTTATGCACCAAACTCGAAGACCAAAGATGAACAAGTGGAAGAGTTTTACTAGCACCTGTAGTGTGAAATTGACTGAGCATGCAGTCAGGATGCATTGATACTTATTGGTAGCTGGAACACAAAAGTTGGAAATGAAGAAGTGTTAGTAGTTAGAAAACAGGGCCTGGAGGTTGTATGACAAAAGTCTGAAAGAAAAACAATTTCTTCATTGCAAGTACCTTTTTACACCAACATAAAATGGTGACTACACACATGTACCCCACCAGATGGAATAAACAGAAATTAAAATCAACTACATCTGTGAAAACAGACAAGGGAAATGCTCAATGTCATCTGTCAGAACAAGACCAGGCACTGATTGTGACACAGACCATCAGTTGCTCATATGCAAGATCAAACTGAAATGGAAGAAAACTAAAAAAAGTCCATTAGAGCCAAAATACGACCTTCCGTGTAACACACCTGAGTTTAAGATCATCTCAAAAATGGGTTCGGTGCTCTGAACACTAATGACTGAAGAATAGACAAGTTGTGGAATGACATCAAACATGAAGAAAGCAAGAAGTCATTAAAAAGACATGAAAGAAAGAACAAACTGAATGTCAGAAGAGACACTGAAACTTGCTGTTGGACATTAAGTAGCAAAAGCAAAAGGAAGACATGATGAAGTAAAAGAATTGCAGAAAATTTCAAAGGGTAGCCCGATAAGACAAAGTAAAGTACTAATTGACACGGTAGAGAGAGCTGTAGTTAGAAAAGCAAAAGGGAGCAACAAACTTGGCATAACTCAAGATGAAAGGACTGAAGAAAAAAACTCAAGCCTCATGTTGCAACAGTGAAAGATTACACAGAGAAAATATTAAATGAAGCAGGAAGTGTCAAAAGAAGATGGAATGAACACACCATAATTACATTGAAAAGAATGTGTTGACATTCAACCATTTCAAGAGGCAGCACATGATCACGAACTGATGAAACTGACGGAAGAAGTTGAAGCTGCATTCAAGGTATGGATGAAAAACAAGTCTCCAAGAATTGATGGACCATCACTTGAGATGTTTCAACAAATAGATACAGCATTGAAAGTGCTCACTCATCTGTACCAAGAAATTCAAAAGATAGATACCTGGCCAACCAATGGGAAGAGATCCATAATTGTGCCTATTCCCAAGAAAGGGGATGCAACTGGATGTAGAAATAACTGAACGACACCATTAATATCATATGCAAGTAAGATTTTGCCAAGCCAAAGGCAAGTGCCGTCGAGTCGGATCCGATCATTCAAAAACAGCTGCAGCAGCACATTAATAAGTATCTGCCAGTAATTCAGGCTATATTCAGAAGAGGATGACATGGAACCAGTTTTGTCAATGCTGGTGTCAGATGGATGTTGGGTGAAAGCAGAGAGTATCTGAAAGATGTTTATTTCTGTTTTATTACTATGCAGAGGCATTGGACTGCATGGATCATAACAAATTATAGATAACATTGTGAAAAATGGAAATTCCAGAACATTTAACCGCACTCATGAGGAATCTATACAAGGATCAAGAGGCAGTTTCTCAGACAGAACAAGGGCACACTGCATGGTTTAACAACAGAGAAGGTGTGCATCAGGATTGTATTCTGTCACCATAGCTATTCAAGCTGTATGCTGAATAGTCTGAGATGTTACAGTATATGAGAAAAACAAAGTATCAGAAACAACCTATAGTGTGCAAATAACACAACCTTGCTTGCTGGAAGTGAAGAGGACTTGAAACAGTGATGAATATGAAAGACTATAATCTTCAGTACGGATTATAACCTCAATATAATGAAAACAAAAATACTCATAAGTGGACTAATAAGCAACTGGATGATAATTGGAGAAAAGATTCAGGTGGTCAAGGATTTCAGTTTGCTTGGATTCACAGTCAACATGCATGGAAGTAGCAGTCAAGAAACTAAAACAAAAAACAAAAAACAAAAAAAACACAGAGCACTGGACAAATCTAAAGCAAAACAGCTGTTTAAAGTGTTGAAAAGTAAAGATATCAATACATGAAACAAATTATATGCCAATATACACTCAGTGAAGAGTTGAAATTTAAATTAAAAATAGTATGTTATAATAGCAATAAAAGTAAATGATTAGGTATTAATCTAATACATGCAGTAATTCTTTGATGCAAACACAAAACATGGAGGAAATACATAAAAATCACTGAGTACAAAGTACACAAGAACACAAATTACCCCAAATACACTGAGACAGACATGACTGGATTACTGTGAAAATGCCAATTTTCTCCAAATTAATAAATCCAATACATTCACAACAAAAAATCTCAGTAGACCCTCTCTAGACACTAATAAAATCATCCCAAAATTTGTTTAGAAAGTCACCACAACTACAAAAGTCAAAGTATTCTTAAGAAACAAATCTGAAAACTGTGGGAATGCGCATGACTCAAATTCAGGATATAATATAAAGTCATAGCAATTAATAGAAGAGTGTGGTTTTGGCAAAAGGATACATGCATAAATCAATGTAACATATCGCCACTTCATGGTGACTGTGTACAACAGAAGTAAATACGGCCCAGTTCTGTACCAGCCTCACAATGATTGTTATGTTTGAACTTATTGTAGCAGCCACTGGGTCAGTCCATCTCATTGAGGAGCTTCTTCTTTGCTGACCCTCTACCTCACCAATCATGATGTCCTTCTCCAGGGATTGGTCCCTCTTCATAACATATCCAAAGTACACAAAACCAAGTCTAGCCATCCTCACTTCCAAGGAGCATTGTATTTCTTCCAGCACAGCAGTTCTGGTTCTTCTGGCAGTCCATTGTATATTCAGTACTCTTCACAAATGCCATAACTCAAAGGCAACATTTCTTCTTCGGTCTTCCTTATTCACTGCGTCATGTTCACATGCATATAATTGAAAATATCATCACTTGAATAAGGTACCCTTTAGTCCTCAAAGTGACATCTTTTATTTTTCAAAATTTTAAAGAGGTCTTTTGTAGTAGATTTGCCCATTGAAATATTTCATCTGATTTCTTGACTCCCGCCTCAAAGGATGTTAGCAGTGGTTCCAACTGACATAAAATCTTTGGCAGCTTCAATATTTTCTCCTTTTTCTTGATATTGCTTATTGATCCAGTTATGAGAATTTTTTTTTTCTTTTTAATGTTGCAATGTAATCTATCCTAAAGGCTATGGTCTTTGACATTCATCATTCAGTGCTCCAAATCCTCTTCACTTTCAGCAAGCAAGATTATGTCATCCATATATCCCAAGATGTTAATGAATCTTCTTCCAATTGTGATGCCACATTCTTCATACAATCTAACTTCTTGAGATACTTGCACAGCATACAGAATGAGTATTGTTGAAGGATAGAACCCTGATGCACACATTTCCTGAATTTAAGCCTACAGTATTCCCTGGGCCTGTTCAAACATCTGTGTCTCTTTCTATTTACAGGTTCCTCGGAAGCACAATTAAGTGTTCTGGAATTCCTATTGTTTTCAATGTTATCCGTAATTTGTTATGATCCACGCAGTGAATGCCTTTACATAGTCAATAAAACACAGGTAAACATCTTTCTGGTATCTCTGCTTTCAGAAAAGATCCATCTGACTTGATATCCCTCGTTCTACATCCTCTTCTGATTCCATTTGGAATTTTCCAGATAGATCCAGAAAATCATTGTCCACTGATATTTCATAAAGTGTGGAACAAATTTCTGTGAAAAATAGTCTTTCCAATAAGTGTAATGGAAATAATTTGGTGTTTATATGAAAAATGAAAAAATCTCTAACTATATCTCACACCTGATACAAATATTAACACAAAAGTTATCATAGATAAATGGAGAAGTGTAGAAGTGTAACACCGTTTGGATTATAGTAAACAAATTTGTAAACTTATGGTAGAAAATATGCTTGTAGATAAACACGAAAACACAAATGATATGATTACAAAAAAAAGATAAAGTATTTTATCACTTTCAAAATACTTGAATGACACGTTGTTGCAAATGTATTTTACTCAGAGGGTATAAAGTATCCTCAGACACAACAGTAAAATCATGACTAATTCAATAAATGAGTAAAACACATAATTATTTCACCAGTTAAAATACATGGCTGGCAAATAAGCATATGAAAAGATGTTCAGTATCATCACTCATGAGAAAAATATCTCCAAACCCTCTTAAGTGTCACTGTTCTGTGTTGGAAAATTCATCTATATATTCATCTTTGGTAAGTTATATTGAAGAAAAAATAAAAAATATCAGAAGTGATCTGTGCTTTTAATGATTACAAAAAAGCTTGACAGAAAATGCTTATGCTATTTCAGGCACTTATAATTTAGTTATAGTATATACATTCATGGAAACCCTGACGGCATAATTTTTAAGTGCTACATCTGCTAACCAAAGGTTGGCAGTTCAAATCTACCAGGCACTCCTTGGAAACTCTATGGGGCAGTTCTACTATAACCTATGGGGTCAGAATGAGTAGGAATCAACTAGACGGCAGTAGGCATACACATTAGTAAAATCATCAAGATGAGTTACAGCAATGTATGTTATTCATTCATTCATTTATTTGGGAAAACCTGTGAAGACAAGAGAGACAGTGGCTACCACGGTACCAGAAGAATAAGAGGTAATCAGCAGATTCAGGCAGTGGCAACATAGCATGTAGCTGTAACCACCTGAGAGCACAGGAGCAACCAATGATAGCTGAACAGGTCAAATGATATTACTGAGTTTCCTATTTGATAGGTACCTGATGGGTGAGCATGAACACTGATTTTTGGGAAGGATGAGTTAATCCCCTTTGAGACAGAAGGAGGTTTTCTTTAGACTTCATGAGGTCCTGTGCTGTAACTCCTCTGAAACCTGCCTTTACACAGGTTCATTTTCAATTGCCTCACATGTCTGTGAAAATAAGACTATGAATAAAGAAGAACAAAGAAGAACGAGCACCTTTGAATTGTGGTGTGGGCAAAGAATATTGAATATGCCACAGACTGCCAAAAGAAGGAAGAAATCTGTCTTGGAAGAAGTACAATGTGAGAGTATCTTAGAAGCAAGGATGATAAGACTACATCTCATATATTTTGAACATATTATCAGGAGGCAGTTATGTCTGAAGAGTGACATCATGCTTAATAAAGCAGAAGAAGGTCAGCAAAAAAGAGGAAGAACCTCAACAACACGGACTGACACAGTGGCTGCAACAATGGGCTCAAGCATAGCACCAATTGTGAGAACAGTGCAGGATTAGGCAGTGTTTCATTCTGTAATGCATAGGGTCATTAAGAGATGGAACTGACTAGATGACACCTAACAACAACATCCTTTGTTTGTATCCTCTATTACTAAAGTTGCTACTGTAGTTATGTTGTTTCTGTGAGTGGTTTGTGATCATTACAATGAATTAACAAAAGCAGCTGCAGCAGTACATTAATAGGAAACTGCTAGAAATTTAAGCTGGATCCAGAAGAGGACTTGCAACCAGAGATATCATTGCTGGTATGAGATGGATCCTGATAGAAAGCAAAGAATACCAGAAAAATGTTTACTTGTATTTCATTGACTAAGCAAAGACATTCAACTGTGTGGCTTATAACAAATTCTGGATCACAGTGCAAAGAGTGGGAATTCCAGAACACTTAACTACACTCATAAGGAACCTGTACATAGATCATGGGGCAGTGGTTTGGACTGAACAAGGGGCTACTGCAGACACTCCACAGTTTAAATCAAGAGAAGCTTCTGTCAAGGTTGTATCCTTTCACCATACCTATTCAATTTGCATGCTGAGCAAATAATCTGAGAAGCCTGACTGTAAAAGAATGGGACATCAGAACTGGAGGAAAACTCATTAACAAGCTGCGATACGCAGATGACACAACTTGCTTGCTGAAAGCGAAGACTTGAAGCACTTACTAATGAAGATCAAAGAGCAGAGCCTTCAGTATGGATTACACCTCAACATAAAGAAAACAAAAATCCTCACAGCTAAACTCGTAATGACATTATGATAAAGGCAGAAAATATTTCATTTTACTTAGACCCACAATCAATGCCATTGAAAGCAGCAGTTAAGAAATCAAATAACATACTTCATTGGCAAATATGTCACAAAAGACCTCTTTAAAGTGTTAAAAATGTCAGATGTCACTCTAAGTACTAAAATGTACCTCCAAGCTATGTGTTTTCTATCACTTGATATGCAAGTGAAAGCTAGACCATCAATAAGTAAAACCAGAAAACTAATGTCTTTGAACTTTGGTATTATGTAATAATATTGAATACACCATGGACTGTCAAAAGAAGGAACATGTCTATCTTGGAAGGATGTTGTGAGTACCCAGAAAAGCTGGGGGTTGCAAGAGGAAAGTAAGTAACTAACAAGGCTTGGGGTCAGTAATAAAGTTTCTGTCATCAAACTACACATTTATAATTAAGCAGGGAGGGAAGGGAGGAGCTAGCACCAGGATGTAAACCACTCATATTTACATTATGTAAGAACTTTATCTACATTTACACAAGTTGTGAACTCTCATTTACATTAGTTAAGACCCACACAGTTTCCACCCACAAGGACTGCAGGTCAAGTCCTAAGGTTAGTATTTGAACACACTCTTTTCTTTAACAGTGGGTTTCACTCTAAGAAATTTAAGGAGTGGCTGTGCTCTCACTGTTCTGACAGGGAAATGGAAGTAGAATTTTATGACAGGACATTGCAAAGGTGAGGTCAGCAGGGACACCACAGGAGGCTCATACACCAACAGAAGACAGTCACAGTCATTGGAAGCCGGCCATTTAGATGTCAGGAGAACGATAAGATGTCTTGAAGATACATCCACCAGCAGGGATAGCACAGGAGGCTTAGACAGCAATGGGAACACAGTCATAGCTACTCAAACCAACCTTTTAAGGTGAAATGGATGAAGTCCCAGGATCAGGTCACAGCATAGTGAACCAGCAGACACAGACGCTCAGGAGGAGGCTGCACCCCAGTCCTTTGAAGACGAGGTGCAGCAGTAGATCTCAAGCACAGAGAGACCCCTAGAGGGGACTGCTGCTGCCCCAAATCCAGAGTGCTGGATTTTTAATACAAGTTTTGGTTCTGGTTGTTATTGGTCAATCCATAGCCGTATCTTCCAGTACCTTCAGTTGTTGACTTCTTTGAGATTGGTTATTGTCTCTCTTGGCCATGTGCATATGGCAGTTGTTTTTCTAACTTTTACTTCTTCATCAAAATTTTGTATTTTCTCACTTTACTCCTTCACCATGACTTTGCATTTGCCCACTGTCTTATTTAGCTCAAGCACAGCCATTTTGTGTTTTAATAGTTTAGCCATTTTTAACTTATGTTTATGACAAGACTCCGCTTTACTATATATTCTGTTTTTATATACACACACATACATGTCTGCATATATATACACACGTGTGTATATATATGCATACATATATACATATATATATACACACACACGCACATACACATACCTATCCTCAAAAGGATTATGGCAAGAATGCTCCTTAGTGGAAAGAATGGCAAGACTTTGTCTCAAATGCTTTGGACATGTCAGAAGCGATAATTCCCTTAGGTGAGGGAAAGAAAGGAGGATCCTCAGAGAGATGGCTATGGCCACAACGGGCTCAAGCATAACAGGGATGGCACAGGACCAGGCAGTGTTTTAGTCTGCTTTATATCGACTAGCTACGAGTCCAAACAGATTCAGGAGCACTAACAACATTGACAGTGGGTAAAGTGACTGAAGTCAGAAACATGAAGTAGTTGGGAGGCTAAGGTATATGCAACCTGTGCTTCACAGCAACTAATTTTGTGCAGATTCACAAGATCAGAGCTATTATTTCAGAGACGAACTCAAGTTTGATTTGCCCACTTTCAGCTTGAGATAAAGAGGGTCTCCAATGAACCATAAATATTTGGGCCTGGTTTGGTTTGAATTTTGTATTGTTTACCTAGGATCTTTGAGACTGAAAATAATTCCCTGTATGGCGTAAGTGATTTGCCATTGACTGCTAACATAGAGACTGGTGAGCTGTGGGTTTGTAGAAGAAAGGCCTGGTGATCTGCTTCCATCGAAGAGAATTCCAGCAAAGAGAAGTCTATGGACTAGTTCTATTCTGAAATACATGAGGTCTCTATGAACTGGAATTGACTCAACAGCAATAGGTTTGGTTTGGGTTCAGTGAGTGTAAAAACACACACAAAAAAACTTAAATGCATCCAAGTGGACAAAAGTCATCAGCTTAAAAACTGTCTTCACTGCTCTTTTTATATTTTTTGGCTACTTCTTCCCTTTAGCTCTTGATAAGAAAATTTCTTAATTTCTTGCAGATCTTCAGTATGTTTAAAAGGAAGTTCTACTTACCTCCAGGATTTGTAATGTTTTTTTTGCCAGGAAGGTAGCCCTGGTGCCTCAAGAGCCCTATTACAATACAAAGGAATATTAGCTAATTATTTTTAGTCACTCAAGCCCAAAGTACAGATAGTCTGTTTTGTGACTTCTTCACTAATTTCCCTCCAAAGAGTTAATAATCCACTCCTCTAACATCCTATAACCCTTTTTCAAAACTGTCCTTATATTTTACATATTACACTGAAAAATTTCTATTCAAATACCTTATACTAGGCAGTCATAGTTCCTTATTCAGCTTTGCATCTCAGAGTGTTGTATTTTATATTTGACTATGACTGGATTATGTGTATCCTTAAGAGACCTTGTATTATTAAAAATTTTGCAATTGTTACTTTTATAGAAAGGAACACTGGTGATAATGTTAATATTGATAATTAAAAGATCTTTTAACACTCATAACTATTTTTTTATATAGAAACATCAGTAACTTTGTATCAATCCATATTTTGTTATTCACTGAATTAAATATAGTAACTGGTAGATGGAAATTGGAAAAAAATTAATGCTTCTTTATTTGACCTGCTTTCTACACCCTCAAGAATATCTCCATCTTCTCCATTACCTTTGACCTTGATCTAACATTTACTCTGGAGTGGTGTTCATAATTTTAATGTGTGAATAAAGGTAATACAAAGGAATAAAATAATTACTTTACACCTGAGCAGTCAGTGAATCAAACATAGCCTTGAGTTGCTATGCTGTGTAGATTACAGCCTTTGTTCTTCTTGTAGTGTTACTCACAACCAACAACAGGCCTTGTAATACAAATACTATCCCCAAAGTAGCAAATCTTGTTAGCTTCCTTTTGTGTAAAAAAAAATCACATATTTGCAGAAATCACTTTACAGTGCTAGGCTTGCATGGGTTGCTTAATTCATGATTGTTCAGTGGATGATGACCTTAAAAGGGTCTAGCAAACTGAATTTTCATCAATTAGAGGTGGAAAGCAAACTATTATTGTTGCACAATAACAACATTTATGGTGTAATTTCATGGTTTAATGCACATTTGTAAATTCACGCAGGACTTATTTTCATTTCTCAGTCAGCTGAGGATGAATAGATATAGTTAAACGATGAGACCTAAGGGATCTCTGTGTGTGACACAGAAAAACAATAGCTCGTTGGCCAAGATTAGATGTTTTTACCCATTTTTCATGAAAGATATAGACAACAGACATTTTCCAGAGTCTTGCATATTTTCCTATATACTAATTGGGAAGACAGATTATCATCTAACTGAAGTAGTGATGCCGAAGTGTGGATTTTATTCGGATATTAACTAAATTGCATTCTGTTCTAGTTACCAACTATTTAAGTATATTGATTTGATATGAAAATTGTAGTAAATACAACAGCAATTTACCACCAAAACACACTATTCAAAAGTTATAATAAACTTAAAAAGAAATGGTGTAATAAGTCTACAACCACCAGGAAAAATCTGTTAATTGATATGTTTTTTTACAGAATATTGCTTAGGGTCATGTATCAAGTGATTTCTGTTGGAAATTCTAACCAAATTTTCACTCTGAATTACTTAGTGGTTCATTTTCTACTAAATTTTTGTAATCTTTTCCAAATAAAAACTGTTTGAGTTTTTTTTATACTGAATCTAAAAAGACAATGGAAATTGTCTTTAATGGAAATGTCTCTAATGGAAATGCCAGACAAATTGGTTCTTACTTTCTTATTAACAAATACATCACTGATAATGACAAAATAGTGACATTTTTGAAAACTGAATTATAAAAGCAAATGCATTTAAAATTATACCATGAACTTATATGTTTAAACCATGTCTGTTTTTATCATATAGTATTGTTATTAGTGATCTCAGCTTGAAATTCATAATTTAATTGCTTGTATAAGGACCCTTTTCTTCATTAATACTCACAGATTCCAGATGAACATATATTTTGGGGAGCCACCCTTGAAGCTACTACAAAGTTTCTCTAGAAAGTTAGCCTAATGAGGACAAATAATCATCTCTTGGCACTCAATAAAAAAATCAAAAAATACAAACCAATTTCCGTCGAGTAGGTTCCAGTGCACAGTGACCTGACTGGATAGGATACAATTGTCCTAGAGAGTTTCCAAGGAGCAACTTCTGGATTTGAACTGCCAATCTTCTGGTTAGCAATTAACTGCTTAATCATCTGCTGTAGCACAGTAAGCACCCAAATAATATTTGATGAATATTTGTTGGACGGTTTTCCTAGAAATCAATATTTTAGTATAATATACATAGTATATAACATATCTATATTATTAAATTGTTCTCAAAACTAATTGCTCAGTTGAATATAAAGATACAAAATCTCTCTCCAGAGATGTTATTTCACAGATTCTGAATATGCTCATTTTATTTTTCCATGAGCTATACTCATACAGATGTGCCATTACTGATATAGGAGCATAATTTATTTTAATTTACCTTAAGATCAAAACCTTAGTTAAAACTGATATGTTTAATACTCATTGTCTGTCATGATGATTTTTAAATAAGAATGTTTAAATCTTAAATATAAAGAATATGCAATCCTTCTTTGTCTTCCAATTTCAGTAAGATATTTATATTCTTGCCTCTGTTCACTTTAATATATATTTATCTTAAATATATGAATTCCTAGCACTCTATGTGCTTGTGTGGAATAAACTTCCCACACATGCATGGGATATGTAAGATGAGTAAAAAACCTTTTGTTGAGATAGGCTCTACATATATATATATATATAAACTAAATTGTATTTGGTTAGTAAGATTTGAGAATGTAACAACCTATTCTAATATAAAAATTTTTCCATCTCTCTTCCATCTTTGCCATTTATCAAGATACGTCCTATCATTTTCTAATAGAATACATTTGTTGAGCACTTCAATTATTAGCAGTAATTAAAACAAATGAAATCCACATGTAAAACAAAAAATTTCAACAGAGATTTATGTAGTATAAACCCTCAAAACAAGGATAATTCCTATATTTATTACATTTCTTCCAACTGCAAATGAAACAGGTTTAACTTTCAGTACCATATTAATTTTCTGATGTAACTGGGTAGCACAGATAATAAGACTAATTCAGTAATGTCCCAGAGATTCAAATAATAATGTCAGAACTATTTCTTTATCATCACTTTTTATATCTAGTTTTGTTCATTGGCTGTGGTCTCTTGTACCACCAACGGACTTCTGCAACTAAGGTCAGGACAAAATATGCTCAACAACACACTGATTTGTGGAAACTGTTATTGTCTTTAAAAAATAGAGAAAATATTTGAATATAGAGTTGAACATACAAAATATGTAACACTCAAATGCATCAATTCAACAGCTAGGAAAAAAATGACTTCATTAATTCCATGTATACTCCCATACATCTGTCAGTTTGTTGTACTGTGGGAGCTTGCATGTTGCTGTGATGCTAGAAGCTATGCCACCAGAATTCAAATACCAGCAGGGTCACCCATGGTAGACAGGTTTCAACTGAGCTTCCGGACTAAGACAGACTAGGAGGAATAACCTGACAACCTACTTATGAAAACAATTGGCCAGTAAAACTCTTATGAATAACAGTAGAATACTGTCTGATATAGAACCAGAAGATGAGCCTCCTGGGTTCTAGAAGATACTCAAAAGATGATTGCAGAATACCTGCTTCCTCAGAGTAGAGTCAACCTTAATGACATGGATGGAATCAACCTTTCAGGGCTTTCATTTGCTGATGTGACATGACTCAAAATGAGAAGAAAGGGCTGTAAATGTCTATTAACAGTTGGAACATGGAACGGACCAAATATGAATCTAGGAAAATAGAAAGTCATCAAAAATGAAATGTAATGCATAAACAGCAATATCCTAGGCATTAGTGAGCCCAAATAGACTTGTATTGACCATTTCAAATCAGTCATGTGGTCTACTCTCCCAGGAATGAAAACCTGAAGTGGGATGGCATGACATTCATCATCAAAAAGAACATTTTGAGATCTACCCTGAAGCACAACACTGTCATTGACAGGAAAATATCCATATGTCTACCAGGAAGACCTGTTTTTATGAATATTATTCAAATGCATGCACCAACAATTAAGGACAAAGATAAAGAAATTGAAGATTTTTACCAGCTTCTGCAGTCTGAAATGGATTGAATGTGCAATCAGGATGCATTGATAATTATTGGTGATTGGGGGAAAACAAGATGCAAACAAAGAAAAAGCATTGGTAGTTAGAACATATAGTCTTAGTGACAGAAACAATGCCAGAGATCACGTGAGAGAATTTTGCAAGACCAATGAATTCATCATTACATACATTGCAACACACTGCATACGTTGCATACATTGCAACATTTTCAACAGCATAAATAGAAGACTATGCATGTAGACCTTGCAGAATGGCATACATAGGATTCAGATTGACTATATCTGTGCAAAGAGACAATGGAAAAACTCGGTATCTTCAGTCAAAACAAGGCTAGGGGACAGTTGTGGAGCAGACCACCAATTGATCATAGGCAAATTCAAGTTGAAGCTAAAAGCAATTAGAACAAGTCCACAAGATCCAAAATATGACTTTGAGTACATCCCTGTTTAATCAGAGAGCATTTCAAGAACAGATTTGATGCATTTTACACTGATGACTGAAGACCAGATGAGCTGTGAAATGACATTAAGGATACTATACATGAAGAAAGCAAGAAGTCATTAAGAAGACAGGAAAGAAATCAAAGGTCAAAATGGGTGTCAGAAGAGATCCAGAAACGTGCTCTTGAACATTGAATAACTAAAGCAAAAGGAATAAATGATGAACTAAAAGAACTGCACAGAAATTTTCAAAAGGTGGCATAAGAAGACAAAATATTATAATGACATGTAAAAGTGTGGAGACAGAAAGCCAAAAGAAAAGAATACACTTTGCAATTATCAATCAGAAAGCAGTAAAGTAAAAATTCAAGCCTCAAGTTGCAATAGTGAAGGATTCTGCAGGGAAATGACACAGGAAGCATCAAAAGAAATAGAAGGAATACACAGACTCACTGTATCAAAAAGAACTAGTCAAAATTCAGCCATTTCAGGAGGTAGTATATGATCAGAAACTGATAGTATCAAAGGAAGTGGTCCAAGCTTCACCGAAGGCATTGGTGAAATACAAATCTTGAGGAACTGATGAAATACCAACTGAGATGTTTCAACAAATGGATGCAGCACTGTAAGCGGTCATTCACCTATGCAAAGAAATCTGTAGAATAGCTGTCTGACCGCTTACGTGTGAGACCCACATTTACACCTATTCTAAAGAAAGGTGATCCAACCAAACACAGAAATATCACTCATATTATTAGTATCACACTCAAGTACAATTTTGCTGAATATCATTTAAAATCAACTATAGTAATGTATCAAAAGGGAACTTCCACAAATTCAAGTCAGATTCAGCAGAGGAAATGAAATCAGGGATGTCAGTCCTGATGTCAAATGGATCCTGGGTGAAAGCAGAGAATAACCAAAAAGATAGTTTTTTGTGGTTTATTGACTATACAAAGTCTTTCTACTGTGTGGATCATAACAACTTGTGTATAACATTGAGAAGAAATGGAATTCTAGAACACTTAACTATGCTCATGAGTAACCTGTGTGTAGATCAAAAGCCAGTGATATTGATGGAAAAGGGGGTACTGCATGTTTTAAAATCAGAAAAGAACTGTGTCACGGTTGTCTCATTTTACAATATTTATTCAATATGTTTGCTGAGCAAATAACCCAGGAAGCTGGACTATATGAAGAACAGAGCATCACTATTCGTGGAAGAGTCATTAGCAGCCTGAAATATACAGGTGAAATCAAAGAAGATTTGAAGCATTTACTGATGAAAATCAAAGACCATAGCCATCAGTACGAATTACACCTCAACATAAAGAAAGCAAAAATACTCACAACAGGACCAATAAGCAACATTATGATAAACAGGGAAACATGTGAAGTTATCAAGGATTTCATTTTACTTAGATCCACAATCAATGCCCATGGAAGTAGCAGTCAAGAAATCCAAAGATGCATTGCATTTGGCAAATCTGCAGTAAAAGACCTCTTTAACATGTTAAAAAAAAGCAAAACAGTAAAAAAAAAATAATAATAAAAAAGGAAGGGAGGGGCAAGATGGAGGACCAGTCACATATCTCCTCGATACTCTCTGAGAACTAAGGCCTAGAAAAAATAACTGAAGGGAGCAGTGTGGACATTCTTGGAAACCCAAGATCTGGAGTAGGGTTAAGCAAGAAGAGCAGATGGAGCTGAAGATAGGTGGGCATGAAAATTTAAATTGGAGTATACACTTTCACTCAATCACTATAAAATAAATAAATAAATAAAGATTGTGCAAGAAAAAATAGGGACACCAATGGAAGTTCCAATAGACGGCTTAGACAGACTACAAAATCTGACAAATAATGTGTGAACAACAGAAGAGAAAATAGATAAATGGGAACTACTTAAAAATCAAATGCTTAGATTCATCTAAAGAATTCATCAAGAGAGTTAAAAGACTACCTACAGAATGAAAAAAATATTTGGTCACTACACGTTGGATTGATGTCTGATTTCCATAATCTACAAGGTACTGCAAAATGTGAACAAGAAAAAGGTAAACCACCCAATTAAGCAATGAGCAAAGGAGATGATGGACAGATACTTCATCAAAGAAGATATCCAGGCAGCCAAAAGACACATGAGGAATTTCTCATGATCATTAACTATCAGAGAAATCCAAATCAAGACTACAATAAGATATCATCTCACCCCAACAAGGTTGGCCATAATCCCAAAACACAAAACAACAAATGCTGGAGAGGCTATGGAGAGATTGGAACTCTGATACATTGCTGGTGGGATTGCAAAATGGTAAAATCTCTTTGGAAAGCAATTTGGCATTTTGCTAGAAAGCTAGAAATAGAAATACCACATGATCTAGTAATTACATTGCTCGGTATACATCCTACTGAAATAAACATGATCACATAAACAGATACCTGCACATGAATGTTTCTTACAGCACTGTCAACAATGGCAAAAAGATAAAATCAACCTAGGTGCCCATCAACACATGCATGGATAAACACACTATTGGTATATATACTCAATGGAGCACTATGCAGAGATAAAGAACAATGATGATTTTAGGAAGCATCTCATAATCTGTTTTGAACTAAAAGACATTATGCTGAATGAAATCAGTCAGTGGCAAAAGGACAAGTACTGTATGAGACCTTGGCTGTAATGACTTAAAAATAGACTTATGTACAGAAGAAAAGGCTCTGACAGCTACAAAGGTGGAGAGGGAAGGAGAGGGTTGGTCATAGATTACACAGTCGATAGCAATTTTGTTAGGTGAAAGCAGTGACAGCATGCAGTGGAGAGCAGATCAACACAACTGGACATCACCATAAACTGAAAGGTTTTCTAAAGTCAACTCACTATTTCAAAGGATAGAGAAGCAGGGATGGGGGCCTGGGGACCATGTTTTCGGAGGACATCAAGGTCAATTGGCATAACTAGTCTTTTGCCAAAAGTCTTCTGCACCCCATCTTGGTGAGTGGCATCTGGGGTCTTAAAAGGTGGCAAGCTACCATCTGAGGTACACCAAATGGTCCCAGCTCGTCCAGAACAGATGATCACCAAGAACAAGAAAGACATGAGGAAAAGAGAGCCCAACAGACAGAATGATCTTTGGGAATCAGAGGCTGTATCAACATGAGACCAGAAGAACCAGATGGCATCCGGCCAACATCAAAGAAAGCCATTATGGGGGACACAATGTAGAGTCCCTGAGGCAACATGAGACAAAGAGTGACAGATCTAGAACTCTACTAAAAGACCAGAATTGATGGTCCAACAGTCTGGAAGTTCCCCTGAGTACATGGCCCCTAGACCTGATGCTAGCCCTGACCATAAATCAGCACTGAGGTCAATGATTCAGACAGGAATGGACTGGACTCTTGGACACAGTGTGACTCTGTGGTGTGTGTTTTATGGTTCTATACATTTACAGGAGGCTGTCCTGCTGGTTTCTTTCTAGACGGGAGAGAAGAGAGTGGAGAGGAGGGGAGAGGTGCTTGTTAAGAGGATACTACAATTATAGAGTAAAAGGAGGATTGTGCTGACACTGGGTACAGACAGCAGATGGAGCTTCAGATTGGCAGGCATGCAAAATTGACTCGGATTGTATGCTTTCACTTAATCACACACACACACATAAAAGACATCACTCGAAGGACTTAAAGGTGCATAAGCCAGTTGCATTACATGCATGCAGAAAGCTGGGCAATGAACAAGGAAGACTGGAGAAAGTTACACCTTCGAACTATTGTGTTGGGCAAGAATATATTAAACATGCTGTGGACTCACAAAAGAATAAACAAATTTATCTTAGAGGAAGTACAGCTCAAAGTTTCCTTAGAGGCAAGGAGGCCAAAACTTCATCTCAAATATTTTGGATACGTTATCAGGAGGCATCTATCCCTGGAGAAAACATCGCACTTGGTAAAACATAGTGTCAGTGAAATTGAGGAATAGCCTCAGTGAGAGGGATGGACAGAGTGGCTACAATAATGCGCTCAAACATGCAATGACTTTGAGAGGACATAGTACTTCGTAATGTGTTGTTCTGTTGCAAATAAAGTCACTGTGAGTCATAATTAGCTCTATGCCAGCTAACAATATAGTAACACTGTCATTAATTTCTTCATCTATTCAATTAATTACAGATACCTGAAAGTTTTTACAAAAAAGGGCACTACTGACTCTTCACATTAAAAATATCACAAATGAGAAATAGCTTAAAATGTGCTTGCATGTGGATATACAGATTATTCAGATGACCAACATACAACTAGCATTCTGTCTATTGCTGATTTAAGTTGTATTTACAACAGGTTAAGAAAGATAGGCTGGGTTTGTCCAGGTTTTCAAAAACATTTACTCCTCCAACAAATTTTATGGGTTGCCAAATAGTTTTTGGTGTGTTCAAAGCAGACACTTAGTAGTTACCATAGATTTATCAATTAGCCAAGACAACTACAGTATCTTTTTTTCCAAGATGCACTAAGTGTTCCTCTGAGACAAGTCATTGACTTTTGCTGATGAAAGAAACAAATAGGTATGCTTCTGAATGCTTGCTCCAAGCCAAAAATGTTCATATTCATCTGGCCTTTATATGCATTCTAAAAGACAGTTTCTTTCGTGGTAAAATAAAGTTTTGAAATTTGCTATTCTAAATAAAAACAGCAGTAAAATCCTCTACAAAAATATAATTCAGGCTACTGAATTATTTAATTGGATTAGTACTATCTGCAAAGAAATATCCTGTCTTCTGTATGCAGATTTTACATCAGTCAGAAAAAGCAAAGTGCAAAACAAAAGCATCTTTGATCTTAATCTTGTTTCACACTAGGGTAAAAACATAGAAAACTAAATTATATGACATTGAAAAGGAGAAACTTAAATGAAAGAAAAACAATATATGAAGCACTGTGGTTAATACTATGCTTTATAGATTAATAAACTACATTTAAGAAATTCATAAAGATTTTATGAGATAAATCTTCGAAATCCAAGTTCAAACTACATTAACTGAAATAGATTATATTGGCTAACAAAATTTAGCATTCAAATTGCATGTTTCCCAGATCTCTTGCAATTAAAACTGTCTTTGTGACTGAGTTTTTACTGATAAAACACTAGTAGAAATCATATGTATTCATTCAGGCCTGACCAATAAAAGCATTTAGAATTCCTGTATAGTTCCACAATCAGCAAATATATGTTTATTTGCATCACTAAATTAATTTATTCAAGTATTGTATATATGTTAGAGGTTGTATGCAGATTCTGCTATAAATGTTATTATTTTAGTTGGAGTTCTGAGAACTAAAACATTTGCCTAGACTTTTTGCAAAACGATATACATAACACCATTCAGACAAAGGCAGTAAAGTAGAAAATAGAACAAGAACAAAAATAGCAAAAAAAAAAAAACTTCATTTACCAAGGAAATGCTATTTTTGCTATTTTAATTTTCACTTATATATACAGACAAAAATATATATAACATAAAAATAGTTTTCAGTTGCTTAGATGTCACTAGTCCTTACAAGATGATTCAATATTTCAAAAAGTTATGACTTTCCTAAACAACTATTTAAATATAGTTAGACATCTGTTGCCTAGATGAGTTGTTAACATTTTCAGTATAAGGATATTTTCCAGAATGCTATTTTGCTTTGAATTATTTGATTTTGGAAAAGATGGAAGGAATAACCCATTAAGCACCATACTCGGAGCACAATTTGGCTTTCAGTTACTCTTGTAACTTCATCATCAAGGGTGATGATGATACTTTATGGTTTCCTGTCATCTTAACTTTTTTTTTTCAAATGAAAGATTTTCTTATTTGAACATAATTTGTAAGAATCTTCTGCCCTTTGCAGCAGCCTAAATTTAGACACTTCAAATTCTTTCAGCCAGGCTAGTTTTTATTACACAAGAAAATAAATTTGAATGAAATTTGTATCAAATATGTATTTTTCCCATCTCTTGGTATGGACAACACTCTGACTCCAAAACACTGACTATAGTTTGCTTACTGGAGGAGAATATATATTATTTTATTAACAGTTTAATAAAATATAAGTAGGTATTGTTGTTAGGTGCTGTCAAGTCAGTTCTGACTCATAGTGACCCTATGAGCAACAGAATGAAACACCTTGCATTTATGTTCACAATCACTTTCATGCTTAAGCCCATTGTTGCTTCCACTGTGTCAATCCATCTCATCGAGGGTCTTCCTCTTTTTCACTGACCGTCTACTCTACCAAGCATGATGTCCTTCTCCAGGGACTGATTCTTACTGACAACATGTCCAAAGTATGTAAGATATAGTCTTGCCATCTTTGCTTCCAAGGACCTCCCTGGTTGTAGTTCTTCCAGAACAGATCTGTTTGTTCTTTTGGCAGTCCATGGTACATTCAACATTCTTCTCCAACACCACAATTCAAAGGCATCAATTCTTCTTCTGTCTTCTTTGTTCATTGTCCAGTTTTTGCACGTGTATGATGTGATTGGAAATACCATGGCTTGGGTCAAGTTCACTTTAGTCTTCAAGGTGACATCCTTACTTGTGAATACTTTAAAGAGGCCTTGAGTCAGATCCAACTCGACAGCACTTGGCTGGCTGGCTTTGTAAAAGATTTCCACAATGCAATGTGCCTTTTGATTTCTTGACTGCTGCTTCCACGGGCGTTGATTGAGGACCCAAGTAAAATGAAATCCTTGACAATCTAAATCTTTTCTCCATTTATGACAATGTTGCTTACTGGTCGAGTTGTGAGGATTTTTGTTTTCCTGATGTTGAAGTGCAATCCATACTGAAGGCTGTGGTCCTTGATTTTCATCAGTAAGTGTCTCAGATCTTCACTTCCAGCAAGTAAGGTGGTGTTGTCTGCGTAATACAACTTGTTAATGAGTTATCCTCCAATCCTGATGTCTCATTCTTCTTTGTATAACCCAGCTTCTCAGGTTATTTGCTCAGTGTACAGAATAAAAAGATAGGGTAAAAGGATACAACCCTGATACACATCTTTCCTTACTTTCTTTACAGTGTCCCCTTTGTTCTGCTTGCACGACTGCCTCTTGATCCATACATAATTCCCTAAGAGCACAATTAGGTGTTCTGGAATTCCCATTCTCCACAACATTAGACATAATTTAGTAAGATCCACACAGTCAAATGCTTTTGCTTAGTCAATGAAACACAAGTAGACATCTTTCTAGTATTCTCTGCTTTCATCCAAGATCCGTCTGACATCAGCAATGATATCCCTGGTTCCACATCCTCTTCTGAATCCAGTTTCAATTTCTAGTAGTTTCTTGTCAATATACTGTTGTGGTCACCTTGGAACAACCTTGAACAAAATTTTACTTGTGTGTAGTATTAGTTATGTTGTTGGGTAATTTCCACATTTGGTTGGATCACCTGTCTTTGGAATGGGCATAAATGTGGATCTATTTCAGTCAATTGGCCAGGTAGCTGTCCTCCAAGTAGGCAATAGATGTCAAATATAAAACAATATGACTATCTTCTTTCCTAAAACCTGTAATTGGTAGCCTAACCTATAACTTTTTGGTGGTCTAATCTATAGCTTTCTGTAAAGAAAGATATCATAGCATATCTTACAGTTGTTGAAGTTTTTTATAAGCTGAAATTTTAAATAAAAGATTATTTGGTAATCTACATTCACACAAATATATAAGTATAGCATCCATGAAGACTTCATATAAACCTGTTATTAAGGCAAGGCAAAATTACTATATTGGCAAAAGTCTTAAAATAAATGCACCAATGAGTAATTCTAATATCAACTTATTTTTCTTACACTTTATCTTGGTTATGCAGTGCTACTGTAACTCTGAATGCAGGGTGCCAACCCCAAGAGGTTTTCTTGCTCTTGTCAGCCCTAGAGGAAGGTCCCTGTCACAAATCTTTCCCTCTTATAGAAGCATCTCAGTACAGGGACTGTGGATCCAAAGGACATACATTTCTTCTGATCCTGCTTTCTTGGTGGTAGGAGATCTCCATATCTTTGTGTTTATGTCTCATATGTCTTGGAAGAGATTGATTTAAAATACAACTTAATCTTGTAATTTGAATCCTGTCTCTTAACATAACTGCCTGTAATCCTGCCTCATTTACATCACAGAAGTAGGATTTATAACACATAAGAACATCATATCAGTTGACAAAATAACGGACAATCACGTAATACAGAGAACTATAGCCCACTCAAATTGACACACTTTTTGGGGGACACAATTCAATCCATGACATACTTGTTTTAGAAATCTATGTAATTCAAATTATGGATTATGTATCTTCAAAGTGCAAGAAATATCTCATTATACTAGTGAGATATAGGCTATAATTTATGTTTGTTTGTGAAAGCTCCATATACAGTTTAAAGGAAAAGAAATCAATATGTAAGGCATGTTGCTATTAGTAATCTAATGTATCTAACATTTATATAGGAATACATTTCACAAAAATATATTTCAATGATGTGAGAAATTATCAGGAGGATATTAGAATAATTTAGAAGCCCTCACTTTACCTCTTTAAAGAGTGGTAGATTTTGTACGTGAAGAAAAATTAATATAACTAGGAGAATGAAGGCATACAACTGAGTATTTTAAAGGGAAAGAAATTAATAAAAACATTTTATATGTATGACATCTTATTATTTTAAAATTTAATATTCTATAAACATACATATATGCATGTTTATGATTCTCCATTAAATATATATTTTTAGTAAGGCAAAATTTTTAGGTTTGAAATTACAACACAGAAAGCATTTAAAAAACAAGAACAAAACCCTATTGCTGTCAAGTCAGTTCTGACTTACAGTAACCTTATAGGATAGAAGAGAACTGCCTCATAGTTTCCCATGAGCACCTGGTGGTATTGAAACTGCTGACTTTTTGGTTAACTGCCATGTCACTTAACCACTATACTACCAGAGTTTCCTAGAAATCATTAGGTCATCGTAGATCATATTTCCTATATATATAATTTATATTCTAGTTGATTTTTAATATTCTAATTATAGAGATGACATAGTGTTATACAGAATATAGCAGTCTATATTATTTCAAACTTCTATCTCTGAACAGAATCAAAGCAAAACAAAACATGGAACTGTGATAAAAACAAATGGAAGAGGGATGGAGATGTATATAAGCAGAAATTTTGCATGACATAAAATAAGTTGGTAACAATTTATGCTAAAATAGTGTAAGATGTCAAATGTAATTCCCATAATAGAAAGGTTTCACTGAGGTTCCAGACTAAGACAGACTATGACGAAGGATCTAGCTGCACATTGTAAAGATAACTAGCCACTGAAATTCTTATGAATAAAAGTAGATTATTGTCTGATATAGTGCTGGAAGATAAGCCCCCTAGGTTGGAAGGCACTCAAAAGGCAAAAGGGGAAGAATTGCTGCCTCAAAATTAGAGTTGACCTTAATGATTTGAAGTCAAGCTTTTTGGATCTTCGTTTGCTGATGTAGGATGACTCAAAATGAGAAGAAACAGCTGCCAACATCCATTAATAACAGAAACCTAGATTGTACTACATGTGAATCTAGGAAAATTGGAAACTGTCAAAAATGAAATAGAGTGCATCAACACTGATACCCTAGGCATTAGTGAGAAGAAATGGTCCACAAGGCTTCTCCTAATTCATATAGTTATGGGTGCTGGTGATGCCAAGATCAATAGGTCAGAAAACAAGGCTTACCCATAGGCTTTGAAGATCTAAAAATCCCAAGATAGACAAGTAAACTGCTAGCTCAAATCCAAAGAACCAGAGGTCAAAAGACAAGAAAGAGGCAGCTGCTAGATTCACAAGCTAAAAACCTAGGCATGGTGAGCAGAAAGGAAGTAGGTGGCAGAAGGTGGAGAGATGAAGGCTGAGGCCCATGGTGAGCCTCTACAGACCATCCCCTACCACTGATACAACTTAGCAAGTTCCATCATGGAGTCATTTCAACAGGGTACAACTGTTAGAACACTGATTATCACGGCCCAGACAAGCTGATGCACAGTCTTAACCATCACAAATGGTATGGCATTCGTCATCTTAAAAAATAAAATAAAATCACAATCAGCCCTGAAAGTCAACACTATCAGTTATAGAACAATATCCATACACCTACAAGGAAGATCTGTCAATAAGACTGTTACTCAAATTTGTTCACCAACCACTATGGCCCAAGTAGAAGAAATTGATGATTTTAATAGTCTGAACTTGACTGAACATGCAATTAGGATGCAATGATATTTACTGGTTATTGAAATGTGACAGTTGAAAACAAAGAAGGATCAGTAGCTGGCAAATATGGCCTTGGTGATGGAACTACCATATCACCCAGCAGTTCTACTCGTATGTATATAGCCAAAAATCTTGAATGCAGACTCAGAGACTTTGCCCATTGTTCATTGTAGCACCATTCACAATAGTCAAGGGTAGAAATTACCTATGCACTCATCAAGAAATGAATAAACAAAATGTGATACATACATACAATGGAATACTAATCAACCAGTAGAGAAATGAAGTCTTGATACATGCTATAATATGGAGTTTGAAGACATTATGCAAAATGAAATAAGTCAACCACAAGAGGACAAATATTGTGTGACCTCACTTACATAACAATATAAGAAAATGTAAAGATACAGAGACTAAAATTTATTAGTAGTTACTAGGGGTGGGGTGCGGAGTTGTTGGGAGATTCATGGTGATAGAAAAATTGCATTGATGATGGGTAGAGTTGCAAAACCAATTAATATTTATTGTTGAAGCCAATAAATTGTAAACCTGTAAAAAGTTGAATCGGGAAAAGTTGTGCATATAATATTTACAACTATGGGGGAGGGGAGGAAGACTAGTTAAGAATAGCTGCTGAGATTGCTTGCCAAGCCAAGTGTCCTCTAGTCGCATCAGACTCATGGGGACCCTAAGGGCCAGGGTAATTGCTTATGTATAATTAAAAGTCTCAAGGGATCTGTTTCCTTGGGTTTGGAGGCTCCTTGTTTTCAGAGGACTTCCCAGTTAACTGGCATAATAATGTGTTTAGTCTTTCCATTCTACCTCTTAGTCCACTGCATAGTGACTGGGGTCTTAAAAGCTTGTGACCAGCCCTCCAAGCATGACAATCAGCTTCTATTTGCCTGGAGCAATAGAGGAGGAAGGAAAGTCAGCAATAAGAAGATAAGGAATGTATGTCTAATTGCCTCCGTGAATAAATGCTTCCTTTTTCATGAGACCAGCATAACTGGATGGTATTTGGCTACAATTACTGAGCATTTTGATTAAAGATCTTATTAAAGAAGTCTGATCAAAGGTGGAAACCGGCAGAACAGAATGTGAATGTTTTATAGACCCCCAGGATTACTGGAGACAAAGGGACTGGATGAACTCTTGAAACAATTGCCCTGATGTAATTTTTAAAATTTGAACCAAAAATATCCTCTAAAGTCCTCTGGAAACCAAATAGTTTAGCTAATTAATTAAAAAAAAAAAAATTGTCCATCTTGGGCATTATGCTCTTTTCAGAGCTATCTATGTGGAATCAAAGTGATGAAAGGAGCTCATGAGATTAGGTGTGAACTTCAGGAGGTAATGAATTCATGTTAATCGGGGAGGAACAACTCAAGAGAAAGGTGACAATTGTTGCATAACTCAAATGTACAATCAGTATCATTTTACATTGTATATGTAAAAATAGTTGAACTGTATGCTTTGCTATGTATATTAACAACAAAATAAATTTAAAAAATATGAGTTGAACATTTAGAGGATTAATAAGGAAATAAAGGACTTGCACAACCCTGTAACTCAGCTGACCTAATAGATACGTATAGAACACCCCAACTGATCATGGCAGGATATACATTCTTCTCAAATGTGCATGAAATAATCATCAGGATAAATACTATGTTAAGACAAAATCCACTAAATTTAAAGTATTGAAATCATAGAAAGTATCTCTTCAGAAAACAATGGCAATTTAATGAAATTTAAAAATATTATCAGAAAGGCAACTAGAATTTTTTTTTATGTGAAAATCAACACACTCTTAAGCAAACAATTGGTCAAAAAAAATTTCTAGGAAATTAGAAAATATTTATAGATAAGTGAAAGTAAAACTACAACATACCAAAATGTGTATGTTGCAGTCAAAGCAGTATCTTGAGAGAAATTTATAGTGGACAGATCTCAAAATAATACTCTAAGCTTTTATTTTGAAAATGTAAAAATTAAGAAGAACAAACAAAAATCTAGCAGGTGGTGGTTTCATCCTTTGAAATCCAGGAGGTGGAGGATTTGCCCTTTACCCTTTCTCCTTTTAAGACTACTGCTGATCTCCAAATTGCTCCTGGGAGCACAGTTAATTTCTGTATGTTTCTTCCCTGCCACATTTTACTATAAGCTGCATGTAGAAACCACATCATTCCTTTAAGATGTTTAGAATGTTTAAAACATATTTAGAATACTCTTCAGCTAAATATTTAAATTCATGATTCCTCAGTTCTTCTCCCCACTAAGCATTTCAATATTATTTCAGACAAGTTCTTTGCCACTATATAAAAAGGATTGTTGATGCTCCATTATAAAGTAACCTTAGAGCATTTCCTTTTAAAGCATCACCAGAAGCATTCTTAAATTCCACATTTCTAGCAACACTGTGTTCATAACAATGAAACTTTCCCCAAAGCTCTCAATTCTTTATGAGCCTTTGCTACACTCACTCCTAACTGTGCATAATCCTGACAATATTCTCTTCACGAAAATCTGAGCTATACTCGTATTATCAAGCGAATCGGAATGCATCCATTCCCTATCCATTACCCATTCTAAAAGCACTTGCACATTTTAGCTATTTGTTGGAGCAGTACTCCCACCCTTTGGCACCAAATTCTGACATCTAGAATTCTCTATAGAAGCAGAATCAGTGCTTCTGCTACAGAAAACTATTTTGTCACAGTTCAGTAGGCTAGAAGTCTGAAGCCAGGAAGTGTCTAGAAGAGGAAGTTCTTCCTTGCCTATTTCAACTTCTGGCAGCTGCTAGCAATTCATGTAGATGCAGGTGTCTCTGATGTCTGTCTTCTTTTTCCTGTGTGCTCTGTCAAATATGTGTTGAAATCGTAACCCCTCTATGTGAATAGAAATCCTGCTGGTGAAGTAGTTAAGTGCTATGCTGCTAATCAAAAGTGCGGCAGTTTGAAACCACCAGGTGCTCCTTGGAAACTCTAAGGGACAGTTCTACTCTATCCTATAAGGTGTCTATGAGTCAGAATCGACTCGATGACAGTGGAGCTATAAATGTAAATACACCTTTCTTTGGAAATAGGGTTTTTCTTATTATGTTGAGTCACAGTAGAGGAGGGTACATCCTAACCTAATAACTTATGCACTATAAAAAAGAGTAGAATAGTGAGAGAGAAACACACAAGGGGAAGACATACACAAAAGAACACACATACACACAAATCCAATGCATGCCAAGAAACACCAAACTCCCAGGACTACAAGAAACAAAAGCTCCTTAATACCACTTCTAAAATTTAGATTTTTAGCCTCTAGAATTGTACGAAAATGAATTTCTCTTCTTTAAAAGCCTTACACTTTTGATGTTTAATTAACAGCAGCACTAAGTAACCAAGACAGGAAGTTATTACTCAAAATGTACAAACATTCTGTTTGGAATAGTAAAAAAGTTTTGATGTATACGAGGTCCGACAGTTAAGTTCACTGCGAGTTTAATTGTTCTAAGGGCTGTATACCTTGTTACTGATCACTATGGTCATCTTCTAACCACTCCCCTTGGGAAACTGCACTGATGCCAGTGCCTAGTCCATCCTTCAAAGCAGTTTTGGACCTTTTTCTGGAATGACAATTGTGCTCCGTGGCACAATGGCCAAGTTAGTGAACTTAATTGTATGGTTGTCTGTGAGGGAGCTTTTAGTCAGTAAATCAGTAGCTGTATTGGAACACTCTCCCTACTCACTTGAGCTAGCCCCAGTGACTTTTTTCTCTACCCAAAGATAAACGACGTATTGAAAGGAAGACATTTTGATGATATTCAAGACACCAAGGTTAATATAACTACAGCTCTGATACCCATTCCAGAGAAAGAGTTCCAAACTGGCTTTGAAGAGAGGACCAGGTGCTGGCATGGTGCATAGCTTCCCAAGGCGGATACTTTGAAGGTGTCCATAGTGATGCAATGAGCTACGTAGTACTTTATCCAGGATGAGTTCACGAACTTAATTGGCACTCCTCCTATACTGATAATGTTTGAACACAGAAAGAAAAAACCAACAAAACAAAAAACAGTGCCTTCGAGTCAGATCCAACTCATGGTGACCCTAGAGGCCAGAGTAGAACTGCCACCTAGAGTATTCAAGGAGCGCCTGGTGGATTTGAAATGCTGACCTTTGGGTTAGTAGTGGGAGCACTGAACCCACTACACCATAAGGATTTCCCATTATGAATGTAATTAATTCCACCTAATTGCGTTCACAGAAATGGTTAAAGTGGAAAATTATATGTTATAAATATTGTACTTATATTATCTTGTGTGAAAAAAGAAAATTAATAAATCTTTAGAATATATATATAACTGGAGAAAATTTATGAACTAACTAAATCTAAAATTACTGTATCCAAATGACTCATACCCTTTCCTGGCTACTGGCCACTAAGGAGCCCTGGTGGAAACCTGGCTTAGTGGTTAAGTGCTACATCTGCTAACCAAAAGCTCAGCAGTTCAAATCCACTGGGCAGTCCTTGGAAACTCTATGGGGCAGTTCTACTCTGTCCTATAAGGTCACTGTGGGTAAGAATTGCTTCAATAGCATCGAGTTTCTCTAGGAAGGAGCCCTGGTAGTATAATGGTTAAGAGCTCTGTTGCTAACCTAAAGGTTGGCAATTCAAACTCACCTCAAAGCTCCATAGGAGAAAGCTGACAATCTCCTTCCATAAAGACTACAGCCAAAAAATGTGTGTGTGTGTGTATACACACATACATGAGACATGGTGTCACATGGTGTCACTGTGAGTCAACTGACTTGACAGCACCTCGCAACAATATTCATAACAATATTTCTGATTGTCAATGATTGCTGTCTATACATAAACTACATTACAATATTTTTACTTCAAAACAGATTAAGTAGAACTAATCTCAATTGCCAACACAACATAACCTGGTTTCTTCATCGACAGAAAAAATAAGAGACTGATGGCATGTATAAATGCTTTCTAGTAAACATAATTTTGGTTAACATACATTGAGAGCTGGATTTGGGCTGCAGGCAGTCACCAGTTACAAACGAGATTCATTTCTGAGCTTGCCTTTAGGTTGAATTTGTAGGTAAGTAGGAACAGTGCATACAGATTTTTAATTCAGATTTACTTTAGCACTCAGCTTCTTACCTTAGGTCAGCAGTTCAAACCCACCAGCTGCTCCATGGGAGAAAGTTGTAGCAGTCTGCTTTCGTCAAGATTTATTTTGTTCTTATTCAGTGCTGCTCCGTCAGTTCCAACTCACAGCAACCCTTTGTATAATAGAACCAAACACTTCCCTGTCCTATGTCACTTTTAGAATCATCACTATGTCTGTGCCCTTTGTTACAGCCATTGTGTCAATCCATCTTGTCTCTAAAGATTTGCAGCCTTAACAACCCTATGAAACAGTTCTGCTCTGGCCTGTAACGTTGCCATGAGTCAAAGTAAACCTAATGGTGGTGAGTTTTATTTTTATTGGGTGATGCATTGCAATGAAATAGAATGGCATAGTGGCTGCTGCAAAAATGAGTTAAAGTGTAACAATTGTAAGGATGAAGCAGCACCAGCAGTGTTTTGTTCTGTTGTACATAGGGTACCTGTAAGTTGGAACCTAATTGATGGCACCTAACAATAACAACATTGCAAGAAACAGCTTGAAGACTTTTCAATGTTGTCAAGCTGCACATGCAGTCAGTAAAGGTGATAGTGATGAAGAACTAGAGTAGAGGTTTGTTCAATTGTTTTGAAGTGAAGATAAATTTACACACATTAAAGGTCAAGTATGCCTAATTCCTAAGTCTGATGTTCCTAACCATCTGCTTGTATGATATTGTTGGATGCCCTGAATTAGTTCCAATTCATAGCGATCCTGTGCACAACAGAACTAAACACCGCCCAGTCCCACACATCCTCAAAATTGTTATGCCTGAGCCCATTTTTGCAGCCAGTATAAGTCCATCTTGTTGAGAGTCTTCCTCTTTTTTTCACTTACTGACCACACATCCTCAAAATTGTTATGCCTGAGCCCATTTTTGCAGCCAGTATAAGTCCATCTTGTTGAGAGTCTTCCTCTTTTTTTCACTTACTGACTACTTTACAAGCATGATATCCCTCTCCATGGACTAGTCACTCCACATAACATAGCCAAAACATGTGAGATGAAGTCTTGACAATCTTGCTTCTAAGAAGCACACTGGCTGTACTTCTTTCAAGATAGATCTGTTTGTTCTTATGGCAGTCCATGGCATACTCACTATTCTTCACCAACATCATAATTCAAACCATCAGTTCTTCGGTATTCCTTATACATTATTCAGCTCTTACATGCATATGAGCTGATTAAAAACAGCACGGTTTGGGTCAGGTACACGGCTTGGGTCAGGTAAACCATCATCCTTAAAGTAACATCCTTGCTATTCTCACAATAGTTGCTGTGTTTGAGGCCATTGTGGTAGTCACTGTGTCAGTACATCTCTCTGAAGGTCTTCCTCTATGGTACTGACCATCACGTCCCCCCGCAAGCACCGATCCTTTCTTATAACATGTCCAGAGTACACGGCAGTAAGTCTTCCCATCTTTGCTTCCAAGGAACACTTAGGCAGTACTTCTTCCAAGACAGACTTATTTTTTCCTTTGGTAGTCCATGTGTATTGGGATTCCTTACCAGTATCATAAGTCAAAGACATCAATTATTTAGTGTTGCATATTCATTGTCTTCTTTTGCATATGTATGAGGTGATTAAAAATATCATGGGTTGGGATTCAAAATATCATGGGTTGGGTCAGGTGCACTGTATACACACACACACACACGTGTCTTAATTGACACATGTATATGTAATATGTGCTTGTGTGTGTTTTAATTTGCAGACACAGTCAGAACTTGCCAAAGCCAATAAATGTTGGAATGTTAGAAGCAACATTTGAACTGAAGAGTCTAGATCCAGTTTCTGGGGTCTTTGTTATTATACTACCCTGCCTACAAAGACTTTAGCTAATAAAGTATTACCAGAAAGCTGTCAAATTGACAAATCTTATGTCTTTCTTAGAATGAAACAGCTTAAGAAGAATGCTGCTTCTACATTTCCTCAAAAGTCTACAACACATCTTTTCTTTTTCTGTGACATCCATCAACCTTTGTCTTTTCACTTATTTTTTAAAGTCTTCTTCTTCTTCTTCTTCTTTTTCTTTTTCTTTTTTTTTTTTTGTCTTCTTGTTCCTAAATGCTAACTCCAAATGACCCAGGCACTCTCCTTTCTTCCACACTAATAACAAAAAGTCCTGGAGACCTTTTAACTTTTCTCTTTTTCAACTATCATTGATCCAGCACAGGAGAAGCAAGAAGACAGTAAGAATTTATGTTATCTCTGTAATCATTTCTCACCTTTTGAAAACTCTGTAACAGCATTTAGAAGTGTCATGGAGAGATGTTACTTCTGAAAGCATGAAAATGGTTCCAAAGAGCCCAAGGGTAAACTCACAGCTCAATAAATATAAAGGTAATCATCTTCAAATAATTTGAATTATGTTTTACCATATCTTGGAAATTAGTGTTTTGGACATATATTTAACTAAAAATATTAAGGGGACACACTCCAGAAGTACATTTAACAATTTTTCAAAATGATTACCCATGTTTGTTTTAACAGTTGTTATTGTTAATTTCCATTGATTTGATTCTGACTCATGGAACTTTCATTCAAATTTACTTTCATTACTATAAAACATGTTCTTCCTGTATAATCTCCAATATGCTCTGGCATGTTTAGCAAAATTAAATTATAAATGTAGAGGTTCATAAAACTGGACAATATTCCACAAATTAGTTGCCATGTAAGACAAGGAAGTCAAGGCAGCTATAACCAGATTAAATGTACCACTTAGAATGTGTATACCTCTTAAGCTGGAATTGAAAGTTTACCAAGCTAAATAATGATACAGTCAAAAATTATCTGAATGCTAAATTATTTTTCTTCTTAAATGAAAAGCCTTTCAATCAATACATACTTAAACTAATGAAACATCCTTTTCTTGTTCAGCATTTATACCACATGCCATTAAACAGAATTAAAAATGAAAGATATTAATGATTCAGGCTTCATTCTGTCTCCTTTCTCATTTCCAAGCTTTTATCCTGGTTCGTATGACATAAGAGGTCTGACAATTAAGTTCACGAACTTAATTGGCCTAAGTGTTACATACCTCATTGCTGAATACCACTATAGCCACTTTTGAAGTACTCCCATTGGGAGCCATGCACCAATGCCAGTGCCTAGTCTACCCTTCAAAGCAGTTTTGGAACTCTTCTTGAGATGGCTATTGCACATGATGGCAAGCTCACGAATTTAGCTGTACAGTTGCCGGTGAGGGAGTTTTTAGTTAGTAAACAACTATAGTGGAATATCCTCCGTAGTCACCTGATCTGGCTCCCAATGACTTTTTTCTTTACTCATAGATAAAGGAAATATAGAAAGGAAGACATTTTGACTAAATTGAGGACATCAAGCGTAATACTACAACAGCTCTGATTGCCATTCCTGAAAGAGTTCCAAAATTGCTTTGAAGGCTGGGCTAGGCACTGGCCTTCATGCAGAGCTTCCTAAGGGGGGTATGTTGAAGGTGATCTAGTGATATTCAGCAGTGGGGTACATAGCACTGTTTCTAGGATGACTCTGCAAACTTAGTTGTCAGTCCTCTTAACTAATTCTTAGGTAAATTGAAAGTACCTCAGCAGCTCTACATACTCTTCTGAACATCTCCACTTCACTTCCAGATACAGGTACCTCAAAACAAAAAGACATTCCAGGCAAACCAAAAACAGACTAATAAACAAACCCATTGTCACTGAGTCAATTCTAACTCATAGAGACCCTACAAGACAGTGTGGAACTGCCAAATAGAATTTCCCATGAGCATCTGGTGGATTTGAACTGCTGATTTTTTGGTTAGCGGTCATAGCACTTAACCACTACACTACCAGCACACAGGAAGACAAAGAAATTTTTTAAAAAACATTATGTTTCCTTTATTCTGAGTTTTTTCAACAATCCAGTTATCCATGGTAGACAATTAAAAATATCTTTTCCTTTTTAACCTCTTTAATTTTCTATATTAGACTGTTCACTAAAGCTCTCAATTCACAATAATGTATTCAAGAAGAGCCAACTCCAACCACACACACTGCAGTATTTATGTGTTGTTTTTCCAACCTCAATACTTCTTCAGTCTATTTATCTCATAGATGGAAGTTACCATTCTAAATTATAAGTTTACCAAACATCTCTCCTCAAAGAGACCCATAAACCAAATCAAAGATTTCCCAGTGACCAAATTCGGATTTTTTTTTGTACTTTGAATGAAGCTCTACAGAACAAAGTAGTTTCTCATTAAACAGTTAGCAGACATACTGCTTTGCTGCATTGGTTGTCAGCTCCACAATACGCAAACACTCTCTCCTTCTCAAACTTGGGTTCCCTATCACCAGATTTTCTGTTCCCTCCCTGCCTTCTAATCCTTGCCCCTGGACTGATGTGCTCATTTAGTCTCATTTTGTTTTACAGGTGTGTCTAAACTTTGGCTAAAGGGTGAACCTCAGGAGTGACTTCCTTACTGAGCTAAAAGGGTGTCTGAGGGCCATAGTCTTGGGGTTTCTCTACTCTCTGTCAGGCCAAGAATTCTAATCTTTCTTTTTTGTGAGTTACAATTTTATTCTTTTTTTTTTTTTTCCATCTTTGTCTAGGACCCTCTATTGTGAACCCTGTCAGAGCAGTTGGTGGTACTAACCAGACACGATTTAATTGTGCAGGACTCAGTCTGGTGGAGGCTGTTGTACTTGCAGTTTGTTGGTCATTTGGACTAATCTTTCCCTTCACTTTTTAATTTTCTTCATTCTCCCTTGCTCCAGATGGCACAAGACCAGTGAAGTATCTTAGAAGGCTACTCACAGGTTTTAAGGCCTCAGATACTACTCACCAAAGTAGAATGTAGAACATTTTGTTTGTAAGCTATTTTATGCAAGTTGAATTAGGTGTTCCCAAGACTATGGTCCCCACAGATCTCAGTCCAGTAATTTGGTCCCTCAGGGAATCTGGATATATTTATGAATCTTCCATGTCCTTGTCTTGGACAAATAATGCTATCTTGCCCAGTATTGTGCACTTTCTTACCCTACATCAAAGTTAACACTTATCTCTTTTCTATTTATTGTTTTTTTCATCCCCATTCGTCTCCTTCTGTGTAGCCATCTAAGATTACTTTTTATGTCTATATAACCTTTTTATGAGTTTTTTATGCTAGTGCTCTCATACAATATCTGTCCTTTTGTGATTAACTTATTTCATTCAGCATAATGCCTTCTGATTCATCCATGTTGGGAGACTCTTTTCATATTCATCATTGTTCCTTACAGTTGTGTAGTATTCTATTGTATGTATGGACTCTATCCACTCATCTGTTGATGGGCATTTAGGTTCCTTTCTTTTCTTTTTATTTTGCCACTGCGAACAATGCTGCAATGAACACAAGTGCGCATATGTCTATACATGTGGCAGCTCTTATTTTTCTATGATACATTCCTAGAAGTGGGATTGTTGGATAATATGGTATTTTTATTTCCAGCTTTTTTACTAAACAGCATTTCTTTATCCAAAATAGTTGCACCATTTACTAGTCCCATTAGCAGTGGAAACAAGTCTCAAACTCCCTGTAGCCTCTTCAACATTCATTATTTTGTTTCTTTTTCTAATGTTGTTAATGTTGTGCTAAGATAGTATCTCATTATGGTTTTAATTTATGTTTCATTAATGGCTAGTGGCCTCAATCAATTCCTTCTATGTCTATTAGCTGTCTGAATGTCTTATCTGGTGAGGAACATGTTCATACCTTTTGCCCATTTTTTAATGGAATTATTTATCTTTTTGTTGTAGAGGTGCTGGATTTTCCTGTAGATTTTAGAAATTAGACTTTTGTAGGATTTATCATAGTCATTTTTTAATCCCAATCTATAAACTCTCCTTTTACAATTTTGGTGAAGTCTTTTGGTGAGCATAAGTACTTAATTTTTAAAAGAGCCAAGTTATCTAACTTATGTTCTAGAGTTTGCTGTTAGTTATGGTTTATACCCTGTGACTGTCATAATTAGGGCCTCTACAGTTGATCTTGCTTTTTATTCTATGATTTTTACAGTTTTTGGTTTAATGTTTAGGTCTTGGATTTCTTTCGAATTAGTTTTTGTGTATGATGTGATGCATGGCTCCCATCTCATTCTTTTGCAAATAGTCATCCAGTTTTGCCAGCACCGTTTGTTGTAAAAGGCTATCTTTTTCCAATTTGGCGGATTTTAGGCCCTTGTTAAAGATCAGGTGACTGTAGGTGAATAGATTCACTTCTGAGTTCTCAATTCTGTTCCATTGGTCAATGTATCTGTTGTGCCAGTGCCAGGCTGTTTTGACTACTATAGCTGTATAGCAGGTTCTGAGGTTAGGTAGTGCAAATCCTTATACCTTCTTCTTCTTTAGTAGTGTTTTACTTTTCCATAGCCTCCTCCTTTTCCAAATAGAGTTAATGATTAGGTTTTCCATCTCATTAAATAATGCTGTTGGTGTTTGGATCAGGATTGCATTGTAGATTGCAAAGCTGGAACAATTTGAAGAACAAAACAAATTAAAGGATAAAATATCCCAAATCTCTCTCCTTTCCTTGGGTGTTGCTTGCACATAGTGACTTCCTTTCAATGAGGACACTGTATAAATGAGGGAAAGGCAACTTTATAGTGGAGAAAACTAATAAACACTGTATCAACTATGTTATTAACATGAATATCAACAGTGTTAAGTCATGTTAATGGCATGTAACTATGATATCATGTGATGTGATGTGAAGTGATGTGATGGAATGTGATGTGATGTGATGTGATATGAATAGCACTGTATTCTGTAGTCTCCTTCAAAAACTATAGTGCCAGTCTAACCATGCAATAAACATTAGACAAATCACAATAGACAAATGTTTTATTAAAAAAAAAAGTCCATTATTGTTTAAAATTCTCAAGATTGTCACAAAATATGGGGAGCCTTTGAAACTTTTATAGACTAGACTAAGTATAATGTAGCATTCTGCAGAAGATAATAACTAAATACAATAATTTCTATGCAAATAAATTGAAATCAGTCAATTCCTGTAAAACACAAACTGTCAAAAATTGCTCACCCAAGAAATAAGTAAGACAAATAGCCCTGTATTTATTAAAGCAATTGCATTTGTAATTATAAAACTTTCATAAAAGAGAACTCTAAGCTCTGATAGTACCACTGGTAATTGCTTCAAAACATTTAAAGGTGAAATAATATCAATTCTTCACAATTCCCCAAATAGAAAACAAAGACTATGTTTAGTATTTCACTAAAACAAACAGACAAACAAACAAAACAACAACAACAACAACAAACACCGTTGATTCCTACCCATAGAGACCCTATAGGACAGAGCATGAAAGGTGCTTTACTAATCCCACCATAACACAAAAATTTGTCATAACTTCACTTGTCACATTCAGGGCTTTTAATCAGTTCTTCCACTTTCATTCATAGCTTAAGAACCATCACTAGAGTAGACCCAAGGTTTTAAAATTTGGGTGAACCATCATAATAAATAGAATGAGAAAAATCATGGACTGAAGTCCTGCTAGAAATTTAATTTCCTTTTCAGAAAAAAAGAGTGGGTTGTTGCATAGCAAGCAAATCCCTTGCCCTTCAGGTTTTGAGCACAGCTGAAACAGCGCTACCTCACTCAAAGACAGTGGTCCCCCACTCAAAGACGGTGGCTTGCCACATGGCTTTGGATGTGTGCAGCTCTCCGTAGTCTGGCAAGCAATCTAGTCTCATTCATCAGACCTCTGAAAGGGCTTGCTATACATCTTCCAGATTCCCATTCCTGGGCTTTGACCCATAATTTTGTGGTTTCATTTACCATGACAAATTATCCAAATTGTAAAAATTTAAGAGTGCTTCTTTGTCAATTTTTTGACCATAATAAAACCAATTTCAACTGGTTCAAATCCTTGGTAACTTGACACTCATGAACACTTACATTGAACAAATGTTTGTCCAAGATGCTTCATATTTCTGAAATTACTGTTAGCTCTGGAATTCCATAAATGTAGAAATCTTTGGATATTTCACTGTTTCTGGGTAACAGTTAATTCAAACAGTAGACACAAGTTGTATGAGACCTAGGAAGAGGTTTTAACAATTAGGTTAGTGCTGTATTAGAGTCTTTCCTTAAGGATACACAGACTTTATTTCATTGTCCCTGTAAAACAGCTGGATAGGAGGCCACTACTATCTATCTGGGTAGCTCAGATTAGATTTCTGTTACACAGGCATGGATAAGTTTATACAAATTTTGTGATACCTGTCTGAGTGGATCGTGTGAGTATAAGCAAATAATCATATCTAGATTTCATAACATTTATACCATTTGCCATTCAAGCTGACTATACTTGTAGAACAAGACAATGGAAAAGTTCACTGTCATCAGCCAAAAGATGGCCAATGGCTAACTGTGGAACACACAGTTACTCATATGCAAGTTCAATTCAAAGCTGAAAACAATGAAAACAAGTTCATGAGAAGTGAGATATGACCTTGAATATATCCCACCCGAATCTGGAGACCATCTCAAGAACAGATTTGGCTTGTTGAGTAGTAATGACTGAAGACTGGATGAATTCCAGGAATTCAACAAGGACATGGTATGTGAAGAAAGCAAACAGGTCATTAAAAAGACATGAAAGATAGAAAAAGATGTCTGAAGAGACTCTGAAAGTAACTCTTCAACATAGAGAAGCTAAAGTGAATGGAAAAAATGAGGATGTAAACAATCTGATCAGAAGTTTTCAAAGGGCAGTTCTATAAAACAAAGGAAAATATTATAATAAAATGTGCCAAGAGCTGGAGTTGTAAAACCAATAGGGAAGAACATGCTCAACTTTTCTCAAGAAGACAAAAATATAAGCCTTGAGTTACAATTTTGAAGACTTCTATGGGCAAAACCTTGAATGACCCAGGAAGCACCAAAAGTCGATGGAAGGAATACACAGTCACTGTACCAAAAAGAATTGGTTGATATTCAACCATTTCACAGTTGCAATCAAGGACTGATAGAATTGAAATAAAAAGTACAAGCTGCACTGAAGGTACTTGTGAATAACAAGTCTCAAGAAACTGCTAGAATATCAATTGAGATGTTTTAACAAATGCATGTAGGGCTGGAAGTGATCACTCATCTATGCCAAGGTTTTGCAAGACAAGTACCTTGCCAACCAACTGGAAGAGAACCATGCTTAAACTTATTGCAAAGGGAAGGATATAACAGAATGTGGAAACTATTGGGCAGTATCAGTGATATCACAGGGAAGTAAAATTGTGCTGATGATCATTCAAAAGCTGTTGCAGGAACAGGGAAGTTCCAGAAATTCAAGCCAAATTAGGAAGAGGAAGTGGAGCTAGTTTCATCATTGCTGATGTCAGATCAATCTTGGCTGAAATCAGAGAATGTTCAAAAGATGCGTATCTGCTTTATTTACCAAACAAAGTCATTCAACTACGTGAACCATAACAAATTATGAATGACATTGCAAGAATGGGAATTCTGGAACAATAGTGCTCATGTGGAACCTGTACATAGCTCAAGAGGCAGTCATTCAAATAGAACAGAGGATACTGCATTATTTAAAATCAAGAAGAGTGTCCAGCTGGTCTGCTTCCTTTCACCACACTTAGCCTGTATACTGAGTAAACACTGAGATGCTGAACCATATGAAGAACTGCTTTCTATCAGGAAAATTCAGCAACCTCTTTTATGCAGATGGCACAACCTTGCTTGCTGAAAGGAAAGAGAAACTGATCAAAACCGACAGCCTTCAGTATATAGATTACACTTTCAACATCATGGCAGATAGAGAAGAGTTTGACATGGGAGAGTATTTCATTTTACTTGAATCTACACTCAAGGCCCACAGAAACAGCAAGGAAGAAATCAAAGGATGTAGTACATTGGGCAAATCTATTGCAAAATGTCACTGTAAAGATTTAAAAAGCAAAGCTGTCACATAGGGGAACAAGGTATGTCTGATTCAAGCCAAGCTGTTTTCAACTGCCTCATATGCATGCAAAAGTTGGATAGTAAGTAAAGCAGACCAAAGAAAAAATTATGCTTTTAAAATATGATTTTGATTAAGGATATTGAATATACCACAAACTGCCAGAGGAACAGACGAGTCAGTCTTGGAAGAAATACAGCCAGAATGTTTCTTGGAAGCATGCATGGTAAGATTTCATTTCACCTACTTTAGATATGTTACTGGGAGGAACTAGTGCTGGGGAACAACATCATGTTTGGCAAAAGCAGATAGCAAAAAACAAGAGGACGCTCAATAAGATGGAAAGACACGGTGGCTATAACATGCTCAAACATGATGAAGACTGTGAGCATGATGTGGGAGCAACCAGGCAGTGTTTCACTGCATTGTACATAGAGCTACAATAAACAGAAACCAACTCTATGACTCCTAACAACATAACAACATATTGTTAGGTGGTTTCAGCTGGATTCCGACTTATAGCAACCCTACAAGATAGATTAGCAGTGCCTCGTAGGTTTTCCAAGAAGTAGCTAGTGGATTTGAACTGCTGAGCTTTTCATTAGCAAACAAGCTTTTAACCATTACACCACTAGGGCTCCTAACAGCAAAATAACAAAAACTCAAAACAAAACCCACTGCCATTAAGTTGATTCCAACTCATAGCAAAACTATATTGTTAAATATTGGTTAACATGTTTATACTACTATCTATTATTGTATCAATCAACTGGATTAATCTAGTAGACTCAGGTGTCTTAGTCTTTTTTCCACTGATATCAAAAACTCTTTTTAAACAAAATTCATCTCTCCAACACTCCCAGTTTGAAGACAAGCAAATATCAAAATAAACAAATGACAAAGTGTAGTTTGTTTATTTTAAAATTCTGGCAATTCCTTAGCAATTTATTCTTCATGGCATGAATAACAGAATGTCTTTTGGACCCTATGGGAGTGTTGTTTATGATAGATATAATTCAGAATTTTCACTGCTTAAGTATTAATAATTAAACATATTATTAATTGGTCTGTGGTCACATACATATTGCCTCTGGGTGGCATAGCAGGTTAAGTGCTACATCTACTAACCAAGACGTCAGCAGTTCAAATCTGCCAGGAGCTTCTTGGAAACTGTATAGGACAGTTCTGTTGTGACCTCTAGGGTTGCTATGAGTTGGACCTGACTCGATGGCAGTGGTAACCTCAATAAGTACAAGTTCTCTAGAAATTAAAGGGTGTGGCCTAGTTTTTCTTTTTTCTGTTATTTATCTCACTGAATGCCATGTGCTTGTAATGTTTTACTCCAGATGGTCTTTTATCCCATCTTGGTGCAATTACCAATTCCAAGTATCCTGCATGTAGTTATTTTCTACTGCCTGCTTGTTATGACCCATTTCTTAATTAACATATTTGTTTCTTTAGCAAACAATAGAAGAAATTTCTGGATAGAAACAATAATACTAATATATCAGAAGGTTACCAGGAATTCGCAACACTGAAGGGAGACCTGAACACCATCTTTTTCTGACAAAGAGAAATTGCAGTAGCTTCTGGATTTCTGTAAGCAGGAAATTGGGAAATGACTATAGGTAATGTCTGGTCCACTTGATGTCTTCCTCGTTTTCGGTAATTTCTGTTTCTATGCCCATATAATTTCTTGTCACTTGTAGTCATTATTAGACTCAGCTGAAGGAAGAATAGTTATCTTTGATCAACAGTAAATTCGAGACAAGCCCAAGTCAATTCTGGAATGCTTGTCGTGTTAACGTGTCTGTATTTAAAAAAATGGGTGTGTGTGAAAGTCTGAATTTTTTGAGTTTCAAAAGACTGGAGCCCAAACTCAGTTTATTTCTCTAGACATATCCTTTGGAGAGTGCTGCTTTATCCTCTCCCAACATGGTAGACTTGCCAGGGAAACGGAGCTCCCTGCCGAGTTAGTTTTCTGGTACTCTCTTCAATAACTAAGCTCAAGTTTTTAACAGCTTCTTTCATTAGCTATTCTAAAATTTACAACTTGTTATGATTTCACTAGTCTAATCCCCTTATAAATCTCTCACGCTATTTTTAACAAGCCTTCGAAGTGCTCCTACTCCTTCTTACACCACAGTTATAACTTACATTTCCTGTCCTCTAGTCATGTCCCTCTTAAAAACTTTCTGATTGTTTATGTTGTCATTTTTGTTGTTGCTGTCATCAAATCAAATACAACTCATGATGCCTCCACATGCAGACAGAATAGAACTACTCCAGAGGGTTCTCTTGGCTGTAATCGTGATGAAAGCAGATGTCCAGGCCTGTTTCCTGTGGTGCCATGATGTGGGCTTGGTCCACCAACCTTTAGGTTAGCAGTTGGTTGCAAGCACTGTGCCAATAAGGAAATTTCTTCATCATGTAAGGGTGAAAAGTAATTCTCATTAGAGTTCATAATGTAATCTCAGGAGCTAATTCAATAAAAATATAAAATACAATTCAGAATTATCCCCCACCTGAGGTTCTATAGCCACAATGGACCTCTTTTACTTCCCAGTGCTTTCTCTGTTCTTTAGTTTACAAACACAGTAGTGTCCTGTGTCTTGCCATGCACAAGACTCCATGCTGGAAGGAGTCCATAGGTACCTTCTTTATCTGTTGGAAAGTCAAATTACCTGTGTTGCCATTACACTTCTGGGACTTTAGTTTTAGAGAGAAAAATGTGTACCCTTCTCAGTGGCATTTCGTTGTTACATGCTCTGACATTATTCTCTTTAGCCCAAATATTTTCTTATCAGAAGCAGGATAAGCTTTTCTGCAAGTTTTCTAAAGATGTATTAAATATATATAAATCTTTGTTTTGAACCATAAATGTCAGAAAATACAACACTGTTATTCTATACTATTGTTACAACCAACAGCTTCATCCAGAAATATTGCATGTTAGGGGATAATACTAATTATATGAATGAAAAATACATCATCATATACATTTGACACATAAAGTTTTACAATACAATGTACAGATTTATCATTTCTGATTATGAATTGAATATACTTTTAAAAAGTATTCTATGTATTTACCCTCATGGCAAAGTCAAACAATCCTCCAGGTATTATGGCTAAAAATTTGAGACGGGCAGATCTATTCAAGGAAAAATTTTATGAACAAAATTGGCCAAAACCAGACAAGCAGAACTTTTGCAAGAATATTATTTTTAAGGGAATATGTTTGTATTTTGGTGTATCTCCTATTACAGCTTGGAATACTGCATTCTTATCTTTATTACTACATGTAGAAACCAGAAAATAATGCCGCTTTTTCCTTTTCCAGTATCTAATTAAGAAGTGAAATAGTTCACTCTACAAACTTGACATCTGATTAATAGCTGATATAAAATTTACTGGAAAATTTGGATTAGGAGAAAGTCAAATGGGTTTGCTAGCTGTCTACCTTCCACTCCAGATCCTGGAGTAGTTAACTAAATGACAGCAAGGGTCTGTGATGTAGGTAATTATTTTCAGGGCACTGCCTCCAATGAGTCAAAATTATCTACTCTTTGAAAATTTATGCAATTTTCTCTACTTTGATTTAATTCTCCTAAATCAAGAAACAACAAATCATCACCATTATGAGGTAACTTTCTCCACTTCCACAAAAAAAGAATAAACAGATTTTTGCCTTAGTCAAAGAAAAAGGATCCCTCTTCTTAGAATGAGGAAGAAAGAGTGGTAATTTTGCAGGGTGCTGACTTGCTAGATTGAAGTACATTACCCCCCCCCCCATTTCCTTTCTTTTATGTTTCAACTAAGGCCTGGATACAAGAGAGATTTAGGGGAGATTTGGAGGGTGAGGAGCAGTAACCCTTTTTTAACTGGCATACATTGTTGCCGACCTGCCAATTAACCTCTTTGGTTTAAAAGAGTGGTTGAGTTGGCATCTCTTCTACACCACCCTAGTTCGTCCTTAGACTTCTCTAATTCCTGGGCCAGGAGAGTACATTTAGTTATGTGAGAAAATACCTCTACTTCTACAGGATATACCAGAAATCAAGGTTATAAACAACAAAAATTGACAACGGATTCAATCCTCCTTTGGGGTGCTTCAACCCACGTGCCTCACATCTACTCTTTTCTTTATATGGTTCATACTCATCTTGCCTTCTTGACCACGTGCCCTGAGGACCCACAGGATCTCACATCATATTCAGAGACAAGAGCTTTATGAGACAGATTGACTAGCTCCCCAAATTCCTAAACACCAGTTCTCTGTAAGGAATTTCCATAAAGATTTTTCTTCCCTAATATTCAGAGATTTCTGTCCTCCTACCATTAAACCTTAAACTAACATTCAACCAGGGACACAGCTATCATCCCAGGGCAAAGAAAGTCTCTTGTTTTCCTTAAGTGTACTCACCCTTTACAAATTATTCTTTGTGTATTTGTCTGGGACTGTTTCTGAGCAGTGGAAGATTTGTCCTCATAGATCAAAAGGTAAAATAGTCATACTTATTGCAATAGTCTGTTGAAGACATAATTCATAAGATTCCAGCCTCACAGAAAGGCCCCAAATTTGTTCAAAATAATCTATTATAAAATTCCTACAGATAAATTATTTTCAGGAAATTAGAGTCTTTTTCAAGTGAAACCTCGAAGACTGAATTAAAAGACAAGATCAAAGTATTTTTATCTTTCGAGTTTAAACTCAGAAGGAATTAAAATCAGGTTTTTCTTTTTTTTTTTTAATTGTGTGCATTGTTAACCCTGAGGACTTTTTTTCTTCCAGAGCCGGCAATTGTTCATCATTACCCCCCAAGATACATGAATGAATCCTTTAGGACATCACAAGATCAATTAGTTTCATGCCATATCTCTGGCATGTCTCATTTTAAACAAGTAGTAACACTTTACCAGGAAAATGGTAGAATTACAATGTTCTCTAGTCAGCCTGTTGTACTGGGAAAGCAACTCAAGTCCGAGTCACTCGAAAGTTATTTCAGGCTAATATATTTCTTACCCTACAATATTAACTATTGCTCAACAAATACAAAAACATAGTAGTATTTGAGAAGTGTCAGTGAAGAGCTCCGTTTTGTTCTTGACAGATGCCAGTCAGTTTAGTTATTATTCACACTAATATTTTCTAACAATGTAATTTCAATTGGTGAAAAAAATCTCAGAAGATTAGTTTTGGCTCTATGCATTGTTCATATCTAGAAAAAAATCTTTTCCTGTATAATGTCTTCTTTCCCAGATAACATAATTTGAAACACATTGAACCCTGCATAAACTAGGATATTATTAATGGTGGCATACAAGTCACAGGGCTTTTTGTAGGCTATTGCTTTCTTGTTCTTTTCTAACCTCTTAATTTCAATTTCCATTATGTATCTTTCATCCAGGGCAATAAAAAGAGAAAAGTTTAGAGAATGGGTGTTCTTTTCCATTGGTCAAATATTTGTACATGAGTTACTGCACTCTTAAAGGATCCACAAGCATCTTAACCATGGCACCGTAAGGACTTAGCAGTTGCCCTGGGGACAAAATGTGTACATTTCATCTTTAGTTAGAACTAGTTATTCCAGAAACTTGCTGCTGCTTCAATTAAAATGTGCAAATATAGAAAAGAAAAATATACTCTTTAAAAACTGACTCCATTTTATTAAATGTGAAGAAACAAGAGTTAAAGCCTTAGTTTCTTATTTCATTGAATAAATGAACTTGAAATCAAATAGCTTCTTAGCTAAGAAACTAACAAATGCTTATACATTTTTATTTTACCCTGCTATCCAAAAAGGAAGTTACATTTATTTACCTAACACTGCACAGAAAGAAACAAAGCCTTGATGAGTTTAAATAAATTGTCCAAGGTCACACAGCCAGCAAGCACCAGAAGCAGGATTTAATTGCAAGCCGTCTGCCTCCAGAGTGTGACCCTTTAAACCAATATATTATACAACCTCATGAATAAAAATGCTTCCTCAGGAAAAGATAAAATGAAATGGGACATTTAGGCTCTGGGATAGATTATGATTCATGTGTATGTGAAAATTCCAAGTTGTGACATATTTTTTGACATACTGTAACATCAGTTATGAGAAATTACTTGGACCATATTATGCATCTGCATTGATTAAGGAAAACATACATTTTATTAACATTTTCAAAATGCACTGCTTCAAAAACTTCATTACAAATTGTTAGGCCAGAATCAATGATGTATTAAGAGTTTTAAGGCAGGCAGTATTACAAGCTCTTAAAAGGGACCTGTACTATTGTTATTATGTAAATTATGCAAGCTTGGTCCTGTACATCTGTTGATTTGACAGATAGCTAATTAAAATGCTTTAAAGCCATTTTAGAGTCACATTTTGTGATTTCATAAAGTGTCGTTTATCTAGTTTAAACTACACTTATTTTGATCGGCTGCAAAAAAGTCACTAAAACCTCAGATTTTACATATAAATGTAGCCCTAAAAAAAAAAAAAAATGTGTGTTTCTTTTGATCCTGGTTTGATTGGGATATCATCTCTCTTGATTGTGATGGAAAAAAAAAAGCATGCCTAACACATCCATTTTGATTCCTTACTAGGATTTAACTTTTTATATAAAAAATTAGATTGAATCTGACAATAGTTCTCACAATAATGTATTCTAACATTTATTGAATTTTGTTATATACCAGGCAATTTTAAGCTCTAATATACATTAAATCACTGGAAACTCAAAACAACATTTTGAAGTATGTGTGGAGCTGTCTTCATTTTACAATTGAGACTAAACTGGTCAAATGAACAGATAAGTTATCTGACTGGTAACTATGGGCAAGACTCCAGATAGTTAATACATGTAGCCTAACTCCAGAGCTCACACCCTTGACCATTGACTTTTACTGCTACGCAGCTCTCCCAATAGAGTTCATTTTTTATTTTCTTGGAAAACAACAGCAATAACAAAATAAGAACTAGGGTTTGTGTTCCCACAGTAAAGCCACTAACACAATTTAAGTTTTATAAAATGTTTGAAAAGATTTTTCTTATTCAATCAGATTCTTCTAAGACTAGTTCTACCTAAGCTATAAAAGTTCTATGCAACTTTTCTAAAATGGGAACTAGTAATGCTTTCAATTCAGGCAAATATACTCAGTTAAGCTCATACCTCATTTTTTGTCCTTCTTCATCGGGGATTCTTTGTTGTGTTCCCTGTCAGGGGAGTCATTTGTGGTAGCCAGGAAATATCTGCTTCTTCTGGTCTTATACTGATGGAGTCTTTGGATTATATGGCCCTTTCTGTCTCTTGGGCTTGTATTTTCTTCATGAATTTAATGTCCTTCATTCTCCTCTGCTCTGGGTGGGCTGGGAACAAACAATGCTTCTTAGATGGCCATTGGCTAGCATTTAAGATCCAGATGCAAATCTCAAAAGTGGGATGCACAACATTCTCTTAAAAGACTTTCTTATGCCATTTGACCTATATGTCCACCGAAAAGATTGTTCCTAGACCTTTGCTCTTGCTACTCTGACCCTGGAAGTGTCTAGTTACATATAGGAAACTTAGCTTTTGCTTTAATTCAGTTGTGATGACTTCTCCTCTGTTACGTGTTGCCCCTCCTTTCACCTAACTTAATTCTTATCTACTGTCTAATTAATGAGTATCACTCTGCCTTCCTCCCCACCTTTGTAACCAGCAAAAACTATTTTCTTCTCTATTTAAGCCATTTCTTGAGTCCTTATACTAATAGTCTCATATAATGTTTGTCATTTTGCAACTGACATATTTCATTTAGTGTAACATCTTCCAGATTGTTCCATGTTACGAGATGTTTCCCATATTCATTATTGTTCTTTATAATTGCATAGTATTTCATTATGTGAATGTAGTATAGTTTGTTTATACATTCATTTGTTGATGGGCACCTAGGTGGATTCCATCTTTTTGCTGTTGTGGACAGTGCTGCAACAAACATTGGTGTACATGCATCTGTGGAACTGTCCTTATTTTTCTAGGATATATTCCAAGAAGTGGGATTGTTGGATTATATGGTGTTGCTGTTTCTAGCTTTTGTAGAAAGTACAAAATCGATTTTCAAAGTAGCTGTATCATTTTATATTCCCACCAGCAGTGTGTAAGTGTTCCAATCTCTCCCCAACTTCTTGAGCATTTATTATCTTCTTTTCTTTCTTTTTTTTTTTTTGGATTAATGCCAGCCAAATTGGTGTGAGATGGTATCTCACTGTAGTTTGGATTTGGATTTCTCTAACGGGTAACAATCATGAACATTTCCTCATGTATCTGTCAGCTGCCTGGATGTCTTCCTTGGTGAAGTGTCTGTTAATATCCATTGCACATTTTTTAACTGGGTTATTTGCCTTTTTCTTGTTAAGGTTTTGCAGTATCTTTTATATTTGGAAATTAGATGCAGAATTCGATTTGTCATAGCCAATTTTTTTTTCCCAGTCTGTAGGTGAAGCCTTTCGGTAAACAAATGTGTTTGATTTTAGGAGTTTCTAGTTATCTATTTTTTCTTCTCCTGTTTATGCATTGTTAGTAATGTTTTGTATTGTGTTCATGCTGTGTATTAGGACTCCCAGCATTGTCCCTATTTTATCTCCATAATATTTGTTGGTTTAGATTTTGTATTTAGGTCTGTGATTCGTTCTGAATTAATTTTCACGCATGATGTGTAATATGCATCTTAGTTCATTTTTTCACAAATGACTATCCAGTCATGTTAACAGTATTTGTTAAACAGACCGCCTTTTTCCCATTTGGTGATTTTTATGTCTGTATTCTCATTTCTGTGTGTCTACTGTTATGCCAGACTAGGCTGTTTTGACTTCTGTGGCAGTGGAACAGGTTCTAAAGTCAGGTACTGTGAGGTCTCCCACTTTATTCTTCTTCAATAAAGCTTTACTTATCCTCAGCTTTTTCTCTTCCTTTATGAAGGTGGTGATTTGTTTCTCCATCTCTTTAGAAAATGCCATTGGAATCTGGATCAGGATTGTTTTGTATCTATAGATTTATCTTGTATCTTGATGCTTTGCTGAACTCCTCTATTAGTTCTAGTAGTTTGTTTGTTTGTTTTACATTCTTTAGGGTTTTCTGTGTATAAGATCATATCATCTGCAAATAGAGACAATTTTATTTCTTCCTTACAAATTTGAATGCCCTTTATTTCTTTTTCTTCCCTGATTACTCCCGCCAGAAGCTCAGCCCAGAGGTGAATAAAAGTGGTGACAAAGGGCATCCTTGTCGGATTCCCATTTTCAAGAGAAAATGTTTTGAGACTGTTTCCATTTAGGATAATGGTGGCTGTTGGCTTTGTATTAAAAGCAAGTTAAACCTGTTACCACTGCTTCGGTTCTAACTCATAGCAACCCTGTAGGACAGATTAGAACAGTACCATACTTTCCAAGGATTTGAACTGCTGACCTTTTGGATAGGAGCTGTAGCATTTAGCTTTCTATAAATGCTCTTTAAAATGTTGAGGAATTTCTCTTCTATTCCTATTTTGTTGAGAGTCTTAAACATGAATGGGTATTGGACTTTATCAGATGCCTTTTATGCATCAGTTGATAAAGCCAAGTGGTTCTTGTTTTTTATTTTATTTATGTGTTCATTATATTGATAGTTTCTGCAATGTTGAACCTTGCCTGCCTCTCTGGTATAAATCTTACTGGTCTTGGTCATGGTGAATGTCTTTTTCTTTCTTTCTTCTCTCTCTCTCTCTCTTTTTTTTTTTTTTGATGTGTTATTTAATTCTATTTGGCTAGAATATTGTTGAGAATTTTTGCATCTAAGTTCATGATGTGTAGTTTTCTTTCTCTGTGATGTCCAAATTTATCTGATTTTGTTATCAGGATTATACTACCCTTGTAGCATGCATTTAGGAGTATTCTATCCTTTTCTATTAACTAAAATAGCTTTACTGATAGTAGTGTTAATTCTTTAGAAGTTTGTTTGAATTCTCCAGTGAAACTGTCAGGACCAGCTTTTTTTCTTGGTGGGAGGAGGTGTTTAGAGTTTTTAAATTACCTTTACAGTCTCTCTTTTTTGTTCTGGGTTTAGCTGTTATACCTCTGTTTGTGTTAGTTTCAGTGGGTAGTGCATTTCTATAAATTTGTCTATTTCTTGTTGGTTTTCAGATATGTTAGTCTGCAATTTTTGATAGAGTTCAGTTATAATTTTTTTAATTTCAGTTGTGTCTGTTGTGATGTCACCTATCGCATTTCTTTTTTAGGTTATTTGCTTCCTCTCCTGTTTTTCCTTTGTCAGTTTGGCCCATGACTTACTGATTTTGTCAATCCCTGTGGCGTGGTTAAGTGCTACGTCTGCTAACCAAAAGTTTGGCAGTTCAAATTCACCAGGCACTCCTTGCAACCTCTATGGAGCAGTTCTACTCTGTCCCACAGGGTTGCTATGAGTCAGAATTGACTCAATGGCAATAGATTTGGTTTGGTTTTTGTTTTTCAAAGAACTGGCTTTTACAGCTTGTTAACTAATTTTCTATTCTCAAATTCCTGTAGTTCTGCTCTAATTTTTATTATGTGCTTTTTTTTTCTACTGCCTGCAGGGTTCTTTTCCTGTTCTCTTTCTACTTATTTGAGCTGTAAGTTTAACACTTTGACTTGAGCCCATTCTTCTTTCTGAATATGTGCATATTTTTTTAACTATATTGACCACTGAGCACTGCTGTGTCCCAAAGATTCTGGTAAAATGTGTGTTCATTCTCATTTGATTCTGACAATGTCTTTATTTTGTCCTTGATTTCTTCTATAGCCCAATAGTTTTGAGCAAGATGTTCAGTTTCCATGTGTTTGAAATGTTTTCCTTGTTTTCTTCTGTTATTGATTTAGACTTTTATGGCTTTTTGAAAAGATGCTTTGTAATATTTTGCTGCTTTTACATTTGTTAAGTCTTGCTTTATGGACTCACATGTTATCTATTCTGGGGAATGTTCCATGTGCACTGGAAAGTGAAGTTTACTTGAATGCTCTTGGCTAGAGTGTTTTGTATATCTCTAGTAGGTCGAATTCATTGATTTTGGCATTTAGTTCTTCCATGTCTTTGGTGAGTTGCTTTCTGGATGTTCTGTCTTTCACTGATAGTGGTGTGTTAAAGTCTCCTACTATTATTGCTGAGCTGCCTATTTCTCTTTTCAGTACAGTTAGAATTTGTTTTACATACTTTGGGGCCCTAACACTGGGTGTGTAAATATTTAATATGGTTATGTCCTCCTGGAATACTAACCTTTTAGTTATTGTACAGTGACCTCCCTTATCAAATGTGGTAGATTTTATTTTAAAGTCTATTTTGTTGGAATTTAATATTGTCACTCCTGCTTTTCTTTGATTTTTTTTTTGATGGATTTTTTTCTTTTTGTCCTTTGATTTTTGGTTTGTTTGTATCCTTAGGTCTAATGTGTGTCTCCTATAGGCAGTATATAGAAGAAATGTTTTTTTTTTTTTTTTTTTTTTAATTCAATCTGCCACTCTTTGCCTCTTTATTGGTATATATAATCCTCTTACATTCAGCATAATTAATGGTCAGTCCAGCTAGCCTACTGCCGTTGAGTTGGGTCTGACTCATAGTGACCTTATAGATCACAGTAAAACTGCCCCATAGAGTTTCCAAGGAGTGCCTGGTGGATTTGAACTGCTGAACTTTTGGTTAGCAGATGTAGCACTTAACCCACTATGCCTCCAGGGTTTCCATAATTAATGGTAGGTCTGAGTTTATTGCTGTCATTCTGATGCTCTTTTTGTGTGTGTTTTAGATAACTCATTTGTTTCACTAAGTTGTGTGTGCTGATTTATTTTTCTTTAAGTGTTTTCTTTTAATCTTTTTTATTGTTGTGGGTTTTATATTTGCTGCAACTTTATGTTTTTTTTTTTTTTTAATTTTGATGTGTAGGGTTGTCAGTTTCCTTTGTGGCTATGTTAATATTCACCCCAATTTTTCTATTATTTTAACAAATCTTTAATTTCTTTGCATCACCATGACTTCATTTCCATGTGAAAGATCTATGGCTACTTTTGTTTTTTGGTCCCTCTTGTTTGAAAACACTGGTGGCACACAGGTTAAGTGCTACAGCTGCTAACCAAAAGTCCAGCAGTTCAGATATAGCAAGTGCTCCTTGGAAACCCTGTGAGGCAATTCTACTCTGTCCTATAGTGTCTTTTTTGTTGTCATGTTTTCCATAATGGTATCTCTGTTTCTCTATGTTCAGTATTTGCCTATGATTTGTTTTTCTGATTTCCCTATCTGGGTGGATAACTGGTTCCTCTGCCCTGTATTCTAGTCTTGGGTTGTTACCCATTGTTATTGATTTTGTAACCCAAGAACTCTCTTTAGTGTGTCTTGTAATTTTGTTTTGTTTTTGTTTTTTGTCAATTCCCTAAATTTCTGTTCATACAGAGATGTCCTAATTATACAATCATATTCGAGAGATAGTTTTGCTGGATATATAATTTTTGGCTGGCATTTTTTTTCCCTTCAAGTCTTTGAATGTGTCATCCTACTGCTTTTTAGCTACACGGTTTATGCTGAGTAGTCAAAGCCCAGTCTTACTTTTTCCTGTAGATTGTTTTTCATTTGTCACAAACTACTTTTGAAATTATGTCATTAGTTGTGGTAAGTTTGATTATGAGATGCCTTCTTTCTTTTGGAACTGTTGTGTGGAGTTCAATAATATCTTGGGTAAATATCTTTTCATCTTTTGTCAATAAATCATGGAAAATTCTCTCTATATTTTCTATTACTTCCCCCCACCCCCGACCCTCTTCTGGTACTCCAACCACTCGTAGATTATTCTTCTTTATAGAATCCAACATAATTCTCAGTGTTCCTTGGTTTTTTAAAATTCATTTTTCTGATTTTAACACAAATATATTGGTGTCTTCTGTTTTATCTGTAGTTTCACTAATTCAGCCTATTATTGCTTCAATTCTGATCCTTTGACTTTCTATTGAGTAGTCTAATTTTTTAATTTTATTATTAATCCTCTGAATTTCCACTTTCTATCTCTATCACTTTCAGTTTATCATTATGCTCTTCTGTATTTTATCTCATCTCCTTCCTGACTTTTTGAAGAGTTCTAAATGTTAATCTTTTGTATTCTACCTCTGATAATTCCATGAAATTCTTTTCGTCTGGAAAATTTCTTCATTTTTTTTTTTTGGTTGTTGTTGTTTTGGGAGCTTTCTGAAGCCATTTCATTCTACTTCATTATGTGATTTGATATTTACTATTGTCTCCAGCCAAACCATTAGTAAATTGCATTTATTCATTTTATGTTTGCTTTGTATGTTCTAGCTTCTTATTTTGTTTTGCTTTGAAGTTTCCAAATAGGCTAGTTGTATGTGCTAGTTTGGTTATTGGCACCTGTGAAGCTCTAATGTCCTGATCCCAGGTGGTTAGAGCTGTTATTAGACCAAGTTCAGGAGTTTGTTTCCTTATCTCATATGGATTAAATTCAGGTGTCTAGGTAGGCAGTCAGCAAGTATGTGGTGCATGGTCTCCCCTGAAGTCCTAAAGTGGGCAGGAGTGATTGATATACACACAGGTACCTGATGGCAGGCACTGAGAAATGCAGGGGCCTGACAGCTGTACCTGACTGCCTGTGAGAAAGCATTTTCCGTTATGCCTGGTCAGAAGGAATTCCTTCTTCACTGAATTTCCAGCGTAGAGTAAGTGGCAGATTTTTCTCCTTACCCCTGATTATTAGATTGTTCCCTCTCTGAATCTAGGAAAATGGCTCAATTCTCACATAAAGAGCCTTACTTGTGGTCCAGGTAATAGCATCATATTCTGGAGCTAGGCTTAGGGCAGAGAACAGAGGGGGAAGCACTGGAAAAGGGTGTATGGTAAGTTAGATGTCATAACTGTTAGCTTTTGACAATCAAGTGATGTTTTTCACTGGTTCTGGAGGCAGGATTGGACACTCCACCCAGTCTCTTCCACTGTGGAGGATGCCCTGTGAATGTCACTGCTCCGTTCACCATACTGACTGAAGCTGATTCCCAGCAGTTCAGGCATGGCCAGTCCTAGGTTCTTCTGGACCTACCTTTCCTTTCCCATCATTCAGTCATTTCTCAACTTTCTCTTTGATGTTCTGGGCTCCTAGAATGTCATACATAGTTGATTAATTTGTTCTTTGGGGTCTTTGTTGTTAGAGGTATCACAGGAAGTTTCTGACTGCTTCAACATCTTGGCCCCACTAAGTCTCTAGAGACACATTTATAGTGCAAACTAGGTGGCAATATCTTGCAGATTCAAGGCAGTGTTCTTCTGGAAGCTGTATATGCTGTAAACCCAGCTTCTGAAATGTAGTGCTGTTTCTCTCAAAGCCAGTATTGATAGGTCCAGGAATCAAGGTAAGGAAATGAGAAAGGCACTACTCAATAATGTCCCTAGTGACGCACCAATGAAATTTTTGTTTTGTGTTCCCATGACGCTATGTTCTGTCAGTCTAGAATTCTTAGTTCCAAAGGCAACAATGCTCTCATCAGGAGTCATACATTGATTCCACTGATGTTAAGAATGTCATCTGACCACTTTGGGTTCCTTATGCCTTTGGATCAATAGATAAAGAAGGGCATTATTGTACTGGGTGGTGTGATCAATTTTGATTACTAAAAGGAAATCAAACTGATATTTCCTAATAGAGGTAAAGAAAAGTACATCTGGAATATAAAAAATCCCTTAAGATATCTCTTAAAACTACCATGTCCTAGGATTAAAATCAATGGAAAACTAACAACCAAATTCTAAAATTACCACTAGTGGCCTAGATCCTTCAGGAATGAAGATCTGGGTCCCCTTACCACGAGAAGAACCTCAACTAGCTTGTGTACTAGGTGATGGTTAAGAGTACAGGATGGTTAGTGGAAGAAAGTGCTTGTAAATACTAGCCATGACTATGTGGCCAGCTGCAGAAATACGGACTGTGAATGATACTGTTTATTCCTTGTATGTATGCATAAAGTATTTTTTTCTTTTTCACATATAAAATATATGATGTAATCAGGGATAGTGCACTTTTGGTTGTATGTATGTTAGTTGTATCATGTTAAGTGCAGTATGACTTACAATTGTTTTTATTTGTAGATCGTGTAAGATATAAGAGCACCAAATGACAAGGGATGGACTGTAAATGCTAAAGTTGTTTGTCAACTTGGCTAAGCCATGGTTCTCAGTGGTTTGGAAATTTTGGCATAGTTTGTCAGCTACATAATACATGTTCACCTTCATAATGAGATGTCATGTAATTACCTCTGTGGTGAGATCTGCTATGAGCAGCCAGTCAGTTGACACAGAATTTCCTTGGGGTTGTGATCTAAATCCAATACATGTGGGCTTTCTGGCAAAGCTCTCTGGCTTTTTCTTACTTGGATACTGCAGCGGGCTTCTCTCCTGAATTCCAGTTCTTGAGACTTGAGTGAAAAGCATACCTGCTGATCTTTAGATTCATTAGTTATCATAGCCCATGACCCAGAAACCAGCTGTCTGACCTCCTGAGTAGTCACTGAAGCTGTTAGCTAGTTAATTAATAATTAGTTAATAACTATCAACATATTTTTCTTCTAACACTTTATTATTCTATAAAAGTTTTGATGGTGGTAGCTAACCTTGTTGTTTAATCCTTATGTTGCAGGTTATCAAAGAGGATACTGCAACTGATCTAGAAGAGGAAACAAATGATCTGCGTTCTCTTTTTTTTGAACATAAACAACATCACGTTAGCAAAACGCATGATATGATTGATACAATTTTTATTTAAGATTAAGTTTAGGTGAGATGTATTTGTTGATAGATTATTCTATATTGTTTTGTTATCACCTTGGAATCATATCTGTCCCCTTCTGCACTCTTATCGAATTAGGAAAGAGATCTGATAATTTTACAGTCTCTTTCTCCTAGGATTATGCTGCAATATTTGAATACAGAACATGGGTAGCAACCATTTTTTCTCAATAGTAGTGTTGGAAAGATGTTTAGTCGTATCACAAATGAGAGATTGGCATTGATTGCCTGGCTTTCTGAAAATTAGTACTACAGACAGCTAAAATCATCAAAGGCTGTTTTCTATTATTTCTGAAGCCTTATGATTTCTGAAAAGTAACAGAGATTTTCCATAAAGATCATCCTTCCAACATTTCAGTTTCTTTTTAAATGTCTAACTCTCTGTATTTCCAACTTTGTGATACTCTTTTTTGTTTTGTTGTATTTTTTATGACACTTGAAGCAGTGGTAATTTCCTCACTAAAAAAAATAAATTGCATAATTAAGCTTGTAGAAATTATTAAACAACAGAAAATAATTTAGTAACACTATATTGAAATAAACTCAGGAAACTATTAGCTTCTAATTTCAGTAAGGTAATACTATGAGTACATTATTAAGTATGATAAGGAGAAAAAGCCACTCCCAACTTTGTCTAAAAGTGGTAGGAGACTCTTGCTAAAGTATGGTAAAGTATGGCTCTCATTGGGCTCTTTGATTATAAAAATAAAGTCATACATTATGAGTATCTCTTGTTTAGTCATATTTGTGTCTTTATAACCTAACACATTCAACATGAAAAAGTCCCAGGGATTTTTTTTTTTTTCCTTATGATTGAATGAAAATGTACATTCCCATGTAAATTTGCATGGCCACCAATATGCAGTTTCCACTGCTCTCCCTGCCCGGTGATAGCACACTTTTCCTCTCTGCTCCATATATGCTGCATCCTCCCAATAGTCTCCTTTCCCCTTCTCTCCACCAATTTCCCTTCCTCCGGTAAGAGGTCAGCAGGATGGTATCCTATAGATGCATAGAACTATAAAGTGCACCCAAGACATGCTCACTTTGCATTGCCAAGTCCAATCCATTCCTGTCCAAAAAGGAATGAATGGCAACAGTTTGATTAGCTGTCTCATTCATTATTTATTAGCAAAATAGAAAAACAATGATTAATTCATTATTTAGAAGTTAAGAAGACCCCAGATGTTCTTATAATACATTTTGACCTCATCTATCAAGTTTATAGCAAAGAATATAATTAAATAACTCAACACACGTTCTTGAAATACATAGCACACAGTTTCATACACAAGAAATCTTTTTGTCCTTATTGAAACACTGTCTTTAAAATGTAAGTATTGAGAAGACAATTTATTTACAGTTTGAGGCAACCTGTAGCATTTCTAAATAGAAAAGATGGAGGTTACCAAGGATTTCATTTTACTTGGATTTACAATCAACACCCATGGAAGCAGCAGTCAAAAAATCAAAACATGTTACATTGACAAATTTACTGCAAAATACCTCTTTAAGTATTGAAAAGCAGAGACATCACCTTGAAGATCAAGGCATGCCTGACCTAAACCGTGGTATCGTGAGTCACATCAAATGCATGCAAAAGTTGGACAGTGAATAAGTGTGATTCATAAGGACAGTGAAGAAGAATGATTGATGCCTTTGAATTAGGGTGCTGGAGAAGAACACTGAATATACCATGAACTGCCAAAAGAACAAACAGATCTGTGTTGGAAGAAGTACAACCAGAGTCCTCCCTAGAAGCAAGGATGGAGAGACAATGTCTTAACACACTTTGGACATGTTGTCAAGAGGGATCAATCCCTGGAGAAGAACATCATACCTAGTAAAATAGAGGGTCAGTGAAAAAGGAGAAGAACCTCAATGGAAGGTGACAGCAACATTGGACTTAAGCATAGCAATGTTGTGGGCAGGACTGGGCAGTGTTTTGTCCTTTTGCACAAAGTGTTGCTATGAGTCAGGACCAACTCAATGACACCTAATAAAAACAATGGTATTAGGTTCAAATACAGTTGAATGGAAAGTTTCAAGAAATTACATGGAACTTAGTTTATCATCTCTCAATTTCAGCTCTGAATTCCTATATTTAGATTTCTTAACTAAGTAGTGGTTTCAACTGGTAAGTCTAGGTGCATCAAATCTACATCCTTTCCGTGACTCCAGGTGAGGGCTTTATAAGACCTTGACAGAAATGTGAGAAGACAGAGGTTTCGAGACTTTGTAGCTATATGGGAAGAAGGTCCACAAATGCAAGTTTAAAGTATAAAGGAAACAGAAGCTATGGAAGGAAAGGCTGAAGTGAGTGGCAAACTGCAAATATTTTGACCCTATGGGACAGTCAAGTATATCTGGAAGTCTCTGGCTCCAAGACAGAAGCAAGTGTGTCATGGGTTTCCAAGTTCACAATACCTGGTCTCCTAGATCCCTGTGCACACTAAATCCTTTTATGTTTCTACCAAAGACATTCTAAACACACAGCTTTCCATAAGTGCCAGCTGGGATAGAGAGAGTGCCATGGACAGTACAAGTTTCTTAGTTCCAGTTTAGAAAAACTCAGATTGAACAAAGAAGCAGTATCTTAAGAGATGGAAACCATAGTGGTGTAGTGGCTAGTGCTATGGTTTCTAATCAAGAGGATGGCTATTCAAATACCATAGGCACTCTTTGGAAATGCTATATTGCAGTTCTACTCTGTCCTATAGGGTTGCTATGAGTTAGAATTGACTTGAGGGTAATGGGTTTGTTTTCTGGTTTATCCTAAGAGATTTTTTAAAAAAACTTCACTACTGTACCATTAAGCAACATCATGATAAACTGGAAAGGCTAAAATTACTAAGGAATTTTATTTTGTTTATATCTATACTGAACACCTATGGAAGCAGCAGTCAAGCAATCAGACAATCAGACAACATACTGTATCAGGCAAATATGCTGTAGAAGACCTTTATAAAGAGTTAAGAAGCAAAGATATCACTTGAAGGACTTAAGTATGTCTGAGTCGAGCTGTGGTATTTTCACTTGCCTCACATGTATGCAAAAGCTGGACAATGAATAAGGAAGACCAAAGAAGAATTGATGCCTTTGAAATAACATTAAAAGCAAAGAGCACTGGCTGTATCATGGACTGCCAGAAGAACAAGCATATATGTACTGGAAAAAGTACAGCCAGAATGCTCCTTAGAAGTGGAATAGTGATACTTCAGCTCAAGTACTTTGGACACGTTACCAGGAGGGAGCAGTCCCTGGAGATAGATGTCATGCTTTGTAAAGTGAATGGACAATCAAAAAGAGAAAGATCCTCAAGGAGACGGATTGACACAGTGGCTGCAATCCTGGGCTCAGGCATACAACAATTGTGAGAGTGGTGCACTACCGGCCAGTGTTTGATTTTGTTATACCCAGCGTCACTGTAAGTCTCAACTGACTCAATGGCACTTAAAACAAGAGCAGCCATACATATGTGTCAGAAGAGAATTCAGATGCCCATTAAAGTTTGTTTTCTGCTAACAACCTGTGGCATTAGAAGTAAATGATAAAAAATAAAAAAATAATAAAAAAAAAAAACAACTTGAATGTGGTATAATGTATGTTTTTTTTTGTTGTTGTTGTTTATTGCTAGGTGCTCTGGATTTGGCTCCAGTTCACAGCAATCATGTGAACAGCAGAATAAAACAGTGCCCTATGCTGAGCCGTACTCACAGTGTTTGTTATGCTTGAGCCCATTATTGTAGTTGCTGTATCAATCCATCCCGTTAAGGTCTTCCTCTTTTTTGCCGAATCTCTACTTGTGATTCATAGTGTCCTTCCCCAGGGACTGATCTTTCCTAGCAACCTATCCTAAGTACGTCATATGTAGTCTCACCATCCTTGCTTCTAAGGAGCACTCTGGTTGTACTTCTTCCAAGACAGATTTGTTTGTTCTTTTGGCAGTCCACGATGTATTCAATATTCTTCTCCAATACCACAATTCAAAGGCATCAATTCTTTCTTCCTTATTCGCTGTTCAGCTTACACATGCATACGACATGATTGTAAATACAATGGCTTTGCTCAGGTGCACCTTAGTCATCCAGGTGACATCCTTGCTTTTTAACACTTTAAAGAGATCTGTAGCAGCAGATTTGCCCAGCACAATATGTGTGTTGATTTCTTAACTTCTGTTTCCATAGGTGTTGATTGTAGATTCAAGTAAAATAAAATCCTTTACAGCTTCAATCGTTTTCCACTTTTCATGATTTTGCTTGTTGGTAGAGTTGTGAGGATATTTGTTATTTTTCATATGGAGGTTAATTTATACCGAAGGCTGTGGTTGTTGATATTCATTAGTGAGTGATTCTAGTCGTCTTGACTTCTAGCAGTCAAGACTGTTGTCACCTGCATAATGCAGGTTATTAATGAGATTTCCTTCAATCCTGATGCCTTGTTCTTCTTCATATAGTCCATCTTCTTGGATTATTTGATCAGTGTATATACTGAAAAGGTGTGGTGAAAGCGTATAACCCTGAAGCACAACTCTCCTGACTTTAAACCATTCACAGTGTCCCCTTGGTCTATGAATAACTGCCTCTTGATTCTTGTATAAATTACTTTTAAGTGTAGTTAAGTGTTGTAGAATTCCCATTCTTCACAACTTTGTCCATAGTTGTTAGGATTGACACAGTTGAATGCTACTGAATAAAACAGAGGTAAATACCTTTCTGGTATTTTCTGCTTTTAGCCATGATCCATCTGACACCAGCAATGATATCACTGATGTCTCAGTCACCTAGCGATGCTGTAACAGAAATACCACAAGTGATGGCTTTGCAGAAAGAAATTTTATCTTGTCATAGTCCAGTATGTTAAAGTCTAAATTCAGTGCATCAGCTCCAGCGAAAGGCTTTCTCTGTTGGCTTTGGAGCAGGGTCTATGTTGCCAATATTCCCTTGGATTGGGAGCTTCTAAGGTGCGGGGAACCCTGGTCCCCTTCCATAGGACGTGCCTTGCTCCCAGCACTGCCCTTGGTGGTATGAGGTCCCCAAATCTGTTTGCTTCCCTTTTCTTTATGTGTCAAGAGATTGCCTCAAGTCACAAAAGAAACTCACACACTGAGTGCTGCTCCACCAATACAACTGCAGCCCATTCCCCCTTATTAACATCATAGATGCAGGATTTACAACATGGAGCAACAGCACACAGCACCAGGAAGCCTGGCCCAGCCAAACTGCTAAGCACACTTTTCAGGGGCTTGATGGGAGTGACACAATTCAATCTATGATACCTAGTTCCAAGTCTTCTTCTGAATCTAGCTTGAATTTTTGGCAGTTCCCTGCCAATATACTGCTGTATGTGATTAGTAGAAGTTTAATAGTATGTATTTTTTAAACTTTCAATAGACAAATTTTCTTTGGAGACACCTACGTTTTAGTTATCCCACATTTATATTCAAGAACATTTTTAGCTCTTGATCCACTAGAATGAGGGTATAGAGGGATGGAACTGAATTAAATTACTCCAAGCAGGGAAGTGGCACAATAATTCAGAGCTGGACTGCTACAGACCAGCAGTTTGAATCCAGCCGCCACTCCTTTGCAACCATAGAGAGTAGTTTTACTTTGTTCGATAGGGTTGTTGCAAGCAGCAGCAACAGATGTGGTTTTGATCTTTAAGTAGGAAAGAGATAAATTTTGAAGCTAGAAAAATAAACTCTGTAAAGTAATACAAATACATTATGCGCTATCATAGAGAAAGTTTGAAGTAACAACAAAAATGACTGAGGTGAGAACAAAAATGAATGAGCAGTTACTAGCTGACACATAGATGAGTACACTGTCACTTTATTCTACAAAATATCCATTTCAGTCTGTGTGGGTGCCTAAAATCTCTGAAGTGGACTTGAATGCCAATAAAATTACTAGTTATTTTTCTAAGCTGTTTACAAGAAACTAAGAAGTTACTTGTAAGGCTACAATCAAATAGATTTGCTTTGGCCATACTAAAGAAAGAAGATAGACTGCCACTGAAAATAGGGTTTGGGTTTTAAGATAGATGGTGGCACAGGTACTCATCAAGATGTGTTGACAAGGTTTAAACCCCAGATAATGCGGTTTTGAGGAAGAAGAGGGCCAGCCTCCCAAACTATTTCAAAGGCAGTTTGACAGCATCATGGATTGAATTGTGCCCCCCCCCAACCCAAATAGGTGTAATCATGTGGCTGGGCTATGATTCCCAATATTTTGTGATTGTTCTCCATTTTGTGATTTGCCGGTGCTGTATATTAAAGGAGTAGGGTGGGACTGTAAATCCCTTCATAGGATTACCTCCCTGCTTCACTGTAAAGGGAGTTTCCCTGGAGCACGGCTTGCCCCATCCTTAGTCCTTTCATCCTCAAGAAATAAAAGGAAAGAGAAGCAAGCAGAGAATTGTGAATCTCACACAACCAAGAAAGCTGCACTGGGAGAAGAGCGTATCCTTCAGACCTGAGATTCCTGCACCAAGATGTTCCCTGGACAAAGACTGATGCAATACCAGAATTTTCTCCAGAGCTGATAAGGGGGAAAGCCTTCCCCTGGAGCAGACATCCTGAATTTGGACTTGTAGCCTACTGGACTGTGTCAGAATAAACCTTCCTTTGTTAAAGCCATCCACTCTATGCTATTTCTGTTAGAGCACTACTAGCTGACTAAAACAGAGTGTTAGAAATAAAGTGCAATTGGCTTGGGTTTACATGGTTGTTCAGGAGTGACCAGGGTAAGCTCTTCCATGAGGAGAAAGAGCCTTATGTGGCTTAAACCTCCTGGCAGTACTAAGAGAGGGAGCACTTGGGCTTCCTTCTCAGCTTCTCCAGATGTGAAACAAAAGAGAAAAAGGGAAGAGCAGGGCTTAAATGCTGTAATCAATCAAACATCAAAAAATAGAATCAGTCTCTTTATTAGACTGTTAGCCTACAATCAAAGAATACTGTGACGAATAAATGGATTTTTGCTTTATATACATAAGAGAATAAACTTATGAAAAAGTACTGATAAAGTCTATTCTAACTACAAAAAAAATCACTGAAATGGCAAGTTTTTCTATAAAATACAAATTATCAAAGTAAATTCAACAAACAGAAGAGCTATACAAGAGGCAACAAAAGCCCAATTGGAGGAAAAATATCTACCCTTTAATGAAATCAGGTTAAACTAATGTTCTGGACAATTTCTAACATATCTGAATAAAAGACATCATTATTATGCTATTAAAATTGTTCCATAATATGCTCTCTGAAGCTTTCCAAATATTTGGATATGCAGCACACACAGGGAAAAGAACAAATACCAGTTTAGAATTAATGTAGAGAAAGAAGGAATATTCAACAATTGGAAATGGTTACAACACTTGAAGAAGGAGCAAGAGGAAGAAACTAATGAGGAAAAGGAGGATCAAAGTATTATGTGTTAGATATGATCCTAACTACTAGGTGTGATCTTTAATGCTGTGTGACAATGTGAGTGGGTCATGATTCTCAGTGGTTTGGCGACATGATGTAGTTTGGCAATGATTATGATATGATCACTTTCATGATGAGATTTTATATAATGTGATCACCTACACAATCGGATCTGCTATAAATAGCCAATCAGTTGAAGGGGAATTTCTTTGGAGTTGTGGCCTTAACTAAATATATAGGTAGATACTCTGCCAAAGTTCATGGACTTTTGCTCATCCTGAATCCTGCAGCTGATTTTGGTTCATCTGACTTCAAATTATCAGATGTGAGCTAGCAGTTTACTTGTGTAAACTTACGTGTGCCTGCTGATCTAGTAGCTGTCAATCTTAGCAGGCTCTGTGCCAAGGGCCTGCTCTCTAACCTGCTGACTTTGAATTTGCTAGCCCCTGTATCTATGTGAAAAAGGAAAAGCCTCTATTCAGACCTGTGGACTTGGGAAATTCCAACCTCTATAATCATACAAGCCATTTCTTGGATGTAAATCACTCTATGTATGCACTTAAATGCTTTACTGGTTTTATTTCTCTAGAGAACCCAGCCTAACATATTTGGTAATGGGAGTGGGATCCAGAGAAACAAAATTTCATGGACATTGGCTCTCAAGTCTGGTTAGTCTTAAAGATTTTCATATCTGTTTCCAGTAGTAAAGATGGTAGGCTAATCTTTGTGTGAAGTGGCAATAAAAATATGAAAAATACCATGACCAACAAATCAGAAATTGATGAAAGGTGAAGCTCTGGGTAACCGCCTGTGTGATAGCTTTCTATAATTTTGTCATAATGAGAAGTGTAAAGAAGATGATTGGCTTTGTCCTACTTTCATTAGAAAAGGTAGAAAAACAGGTGAGCTCAGAACTTCAGAGTCAAAGCTCAAATACTGTATAAATAATCTCAAAATTTTCACTTGTGCTTTGAGAAAACATCTTCTCTTACTGAGCTGATGCTGCTAAAATACAAACTCAAAGTATTACAACACCAACTCAGCTGCCAACCTTGAGCAGTGTTTGAAGTTCAAGTGGGGGTATTGATGGGAAAAAAATGGGATCCTGAAACTTTGTATGTGAACATATGGCCAGATAATCAGGAATCCAGAGACATCGATCCCCTAAATTCTGCCAAAACTCTTCCACCAACAAAGCCAGTGCTCTCCTATCTGAGGAGATTACTTCATGTTTGTCTACTAAACCACTGTCTGTGCAGTAAAATTACTATCTCTTCCACTCCCATTTAACTAAGTTAACTCAGCTGAATCTGAAGATCCCTTGTCTGAATCATTACCTGGAGCATTGTCTGAAGCAGATGCTTTACAAGAAAATATTGACTGTTCTCAAAACACTTTCCCACCACTGATTTTGGCTTCTGGATGTATAACTGGACTTTAGTTCCTGCAAGTCATAAAATGTGAAGTGCAAAGCATGATCCAGGAGAAGGTATGTTATACCCTGAAAGAATAGCTTGCTTTTCTAATATCTACAAAGAAAAACCTGGAGTAACCATGTGTAGGGATATCTGTTAAGGATGTGAGATAATGGTTCAAGGAACGTAACGATGAATCAGTCCAAGTTTATTGATATGGGCCTACTAAGCACAGATTTTTCATTCAATGTTTCATCTCAAGAAGTTAGGAAAGAATCTAATAGGTTATTTGGTTGGGTTGCTAAAGCATTGATGTCCTAGTGGTCTACACTAAATCTAGATGAAATACTAGATCTGCCATGGCATACTGCAGAAGAAGGTATCCAAAGACAGGAAAATTGGCATCCTAGAGTGGATCCTTATATGGAGTGCCCAGAGGACACTTCACACTTCACACTTCACACTTCACACTTCACAACGGTGAAGAACTGCCATACGAAGCGAACTGCCATATCCTTGAACACTGCTGTGATGCCTATTTTATGTAAATCAGACTCGACAATAAATACTGCCCTAGCTGAATTAAGACACCTAACTGCAATGGGGCTGTTTGGACTCTATGGTAGTAGCAGTCAAGAGGCAGCGCTCAGCCTACAAAAATAAGGGTGGGCATGGTTACCACAATGGACAGCAGAGTCAAAGCAGTAATCAGAATAGTCTGATTCACATAGACTTATGGCATTCACTACTTAGCCATGGTGTCTCTAGGATTGAAATAGATAGGAAATCTGCTAGACATTTACTTGATCTGTGCAAGTGGAAGAACTGTGAGTCAGTTGAATAGCAGCTTAACTTGATTTGCCAGATTCACAGCTCCTCAATCAATTTTGAGCCATGAGTGAGTTCAAAATCCACAACAAAGTGAAGGCTGAATTCCTTTGAGGAAAGATTCCAATACACTGCCCCAAACTTATAATGTTAGTCTTTCTCATAGCCCTCCCCAAAGCAATTTAGAGTTTTTTATGAGAGTGACTGTTCATTGAGGGCAAGTAGACACACAGATTTCTTGGGGACTATTCATACCGGTTCGGAACTGACATTAGTTCCAGAAGACTCACAACATCAGTGTGGCTCACTAGTCAGAGTTGGGGGCATAACAAGTTCAGGTTGTTAATGGAGTCTTAATTCATGTCCTTCTCACAGCAGGTCAGTGGGTCTTGAAACCCCTCCTGTAATGATTTCTCTAGTTCAGAAATGCACAATTAGAATAGATATACACAGCCATAGGTAGAACCCCCAGAGGGGATCCCTGAAAAATACAGGAAGGGCTGTTAGGCAGGAAAAGACAAGTAGAAGCCATTAGAACTGACCTTATAGGAAAAGAGTAAACAAGAAACAATACCACATTCCTAGAGGGACTGCAGAAATTACTGCCACCATCGAGGACTTGAAGGATATCGGGGTGATAACTTACACCATGTTGCCTTTCAGCTCCCCTATTTAGCCTATGGAAAAGAAAAAAAAAAAAAAAACGGGTTTTCGGAGAGTGACAGTAGATTACTGGAAACTTCACCAGCGGCAGCAGTTGTTTGAGATGTAGTTTCATTATTTAAGCAAATCAATACGTATCCTGGTACCTGGAATGCAACTACTGATCTCAATAATGTCTTTTTCTCCATACCTATTTGGAGGACCCCTAGTAGCAGTTTATCTTCGGCTGGCCAGGTCAGCGGTTCAAATCTACCAGGCACTCCTTGGATACTCTGTGGGACAGTTCTACTCTGGCCTCTGCCATGAGTCAGACCCGACTTGACGGCACTGGACTGGGAAAGGTCAGTAATACTCTTCAGTTGCCTACCTCAGAGGGATACCAACTATTCAGTCCTGTGTCATAATTTAGTCTGTAGGGACTTAATTGCCTTTCCCTTTCACAAGTGTCACATTGGTCCATTACATTGATGACATTATGCTGACTGGCCCTACTACGGAAAAGGTGTGAATGACTCTGGACTTACAGGTAAAACATACATTCTAGAAGGTAGGAAATCAGACTCACAAGAATGAAGGAGACCTCTACCTCATCGAAATTTCTAGGGGACCTCACGCCAACCAAGAATCAAGAGTGAGAACAAAAGTGCACCCTTTGGACCCTGGGTCCTGCACTGAGAAGCTCCTCATTTGGGAAATACTGATTGTAAGGATCTTTCCCCAAAGCCAACAGAGAGAAAGCATCTTTCTCTGGAATTGGTAACTGTGAAGGAATAAATTCCTGTTTCTTAGGGCCATCTACCTGTAGTATTTCTGCTATAGCAGCAATAGATGACCAAGACACTTTGTAACAGTATTTCACTTGCTTCTGTTACTTCTATAAACAAATGTCATTTTTATTCCCATTTTATAGCTGCATAAACTCATCCTATGTTACATAACTGATAAGGGATAGAACCACATTACTTGTCTATGTAATCCTGAAAATTTCATTGGCAGAGGTATTTGTGATCTACCTATTATTGAATGCAAACTAGGCCATACATGATATTTTATCTATATGCTTTTATACACACTTATCTTTGCATTTATTTTTAGAGGTATATACAAATACAAAACTAAAAGAGAAAAGATTACATATCAAAATACATTTGTTTGGGTATTGAAATTATTTTTATTTTATTTAAAAACACAACTTTTCTTTTGACTACTCCACACATAATAGTATTTTTTTAAAAAAAATCACTGCCTTTGAGTCAATTCCCACTCATAGCAACACTACAGGGTAGAACAGAACTTCCCCCAAAGAGTTTCCAAGGAGCACTTGGTGGATTTGAACTATCTACCATCTGGTTAGTAGACACAGCTCTATGTTATGGTGGTTTCCAATATTTTGCAAAGGACATTTAAATTAACATATTATAACAAAATAAAATTGAGAATAAATTGGAATTGGACATCATTAGGGGAAAACAATTCTATATAGCACTTGAATAGTTTTCACATGGAACTTTTAATTGTATTATTGACAGATAAATGCTTGGAAAAAAATAGAACTTAGTTAACATGTATCAATAACTTTCTAAACCAAATGGGCATCTGTAATCTTATATTTAACATTGTCCTTATTGTCCAGTAGACCACCACTGCCCCCACCAATCAAAAAGAAAAAAATGTTGCTGTGGAGTAGATTCTGGCTCACAGTGATCCTACAGGACAGCATAAAACTACCCCATAGGTTTTCCAAAGAGTAGCTGGTTGATTCCAGCTGCTTGCCTTTTGGTTAGCAGTCAAGTGCTTAACCACTGCACCACCCAGTGTTCCCTTGAATAGACAAAACCAAAACCAAACCCATTGGCATGGAATTGATTCAAACTCATAGTGACTCTACAGGACAGAGTAGAACTACCCCACAGGGTTTCCAAAAAGTTCTTGGTGGATTCAAACTACTGACCTTTCATTTAGCAGATATAGTTCTTAACTACTAGGACATCAGGTTTTCCATCAAACAGATAGGAGATCCTAAATTGTATGAGGAATAATGAAAATGAAAGTTACTCTTCATGGTTCTAATATACATCATTAAGTTAAATTTAAGAATTTTTATTTTTAATTCCATGATCTGAGTGCTGTACCTCTGAAGCAATTAAAGTTCTGGTTACTTGTAGGTATTTTACTGATCTCTTTTTACTCATGAAACAGGTCATTCCATTTTTTTTTTTTTTTTAAATCTTTGCTAACGTTTCCTATATCTGTTAAGGCTTTTACTTAATTAACTTAATTAACTGAATCTTTTTTAGGATTTAACAGTTTCTGTGTAACAGAAATGACAATACATTTGATCTGTTATTCTTACATTTATTTTAATTAAAATGTATTTCTTTTCAAAGAAACTGCTTTAATCCCTCCTATATTCTCTATTAGACCTATATTATTTTGCCACACAGGAGCAGGTTTTAATGAGTTATCACACTTTGAAAGAACTATTCATGTGCAATTTTAGCTTAGTCAAAAATGTCATGTCTTGGCAATGAACTACTAACCATTAGAAGTGTTAGTACAGATAAAACTGTATCAAATTGATTTGGACATCACTTCAAATTTCAGATCCCAATAGGACTTAAATTTCGTGATATTTTTGCCAACAATCATTTAAATTTATGACATGCCAGCTAACTAAATGCTTAAAATGTGTCATTTTTTTAAGATAAAATAAAAAGAGAATAAAATGTGAATGCATGTTATATTTTAATCGATTTTCTTTTTCTTTTTTTAATTATACCTCTATGTAATCCATATCTTCTCAGAGAAAAAGACATCTGAACTTGGCATTTCCTTTTAGGGTGATAGTAAACAGAAGGAAAGATTTTAATAGATATGTATTTCTACTCATGTTTATATGTAAAAATAAGTTAAAATCTCAAGGATAAGATTTGAGTAGATTTTATTCTTTAGATAAGCACCTATACTTCAACATTTTTATAACTTATCTTCAAAATAAATTATAAAATTCCGTTAGGATAGGCCTTTTCTTTAATTTTGGGATTTGTTCTAGACAAGCGTGTCTTGCACACTATAAGGAATGCTAGTTGAAACCGGAGAGCTCTGGGATTTTATTAACAGGGCAGTAACTGGAAAAGGAGTAGTATTTCTCATTAAAATGAGAAAAAAATAAATTATTTAAAGGCTAGTTTCCCTGAGAAGTTTAATTTTATTTTGATGCTTTTATCAAATCCTATGGAGAATCACTGCCTTAGAGACAAAAGAAAGTTCATTGTTTCCCTTCTAATTTATCTAACCCTACTGGAGAGTAGTGAGTTTGTTTTTTTCTGGTTTTATCTAACAGTTGATGTGTCCTATTTTAGTGCTATATTTAGCCCATAAAAAATTTCTATCTATTATACCTTAATTATTGCTTTGATATCTTGATTTACAAATTGTCTGCTCTGAAGTCTGCATTTGGTGGCATTTGAGTAATTTCCTGGTGGTGCAAAGGGTTGTACCATGTTACCCATGACCACAAAGGTAGCACAGGACCGGGTGACATTCTGCTCTGTCATATGTAAGGTCTCCATGAGTAGCAGTCAACTTGGCAGTAATTAACAACAATAAAATGTAGTAGTAAAAAAGATATTGCTGGTACAAAATTCTTCTTTTTGCCTTATTTTTTAAATTAATTGTTTTAATATTTTGAACTACACATAAACTGCTACTAATTATCCAAATTTTCTATGACTATCTATCTGCTTATCAATTTATCTTTCTTTGAAATCTGGCAGTTAAGTTCTGGAACTTAACCAGAAACCATGTGCTTATGTTGGCAGCACTGTACAAACAACTCAGTAAGGCTTCATAACCTCTATATATCAGTGTCCTACAGCTGTATTCGTGTCAGTGTATGATGCTATCTTGCTGAGTGGCACTCATATCATTGTTGGATGTTTTTGTGTGCCATAGCAAGACTGTCAGAGCTTGAATTACAGCAATGAACAAACATTAAATTTCTTATTAAACTTGGCAAGAGTGGAAGTGAAATCAGGGCCATGTTCCTCCAAGTTTATGGGGATAATGCCATGAATAAACAGCAGTGTACAAATGGATTAAACATTTTTCTGAGAGGGGAGAGAGCGTCATGATGAACAAAAGTCAGGGTGGCCAGTAATGAGCAGAACTGACAGAAACATTGCAAAATTTCCTCAGACTGTGTGTCAGAATCATCAACTCACTATGAGAAGCATAGCAGACCAAGTAAACAATGATAGAGAAACAGTTATGAAAATCTTAACTGAAAATCTTGGCATGAGAAAGGTGTATGCGAAAACGGTCCTGAAGGAGTGCCCTCATGAATAAAAGCAAAGGAGAGTTGAAGTTTGCCAAGACCTTTTGGAGAGGCAAGATGATGTTTTGGGCCATGTTATCACTGATGATGAAACATGGGTGTACCAACACGACCCAGAAACAAAATGTCAAAGTGCACAGTGGAAATCAGCCAGCTCTCCACAAAGGAAAAAAGTTCCGTCAGTCCGAATCAAGAATCAAAACTATGTTGCTAACCTTTTTTGATATCAGAGGGATTGTTCATTATGTATTTGTACCAACTGGACAAACGGTTCAACAGGTCTACTATTTGGAAGTGTTGAAATGGCTGTGTGAAAAATTTAGATGAAAATTGCTTGAATTTTTCACAAACAGCTCATGGCTCTTGCACCATAACAATATACCAGCTCACACAGCACTGTCTGTGAGGGAGTTTTTAGCCAGCAAACAAATAACTACATTGGAACACCCTCCGTACTCTTCTGATCTTGCAGCCAAAAACATTTTTCTTTACCTAAAGATAAAGGAAATATTAAAAGGAAGACATTTTGATGACATTCAAGACTTCAAGGGTAACAGGATCACAGCTCTGATGGCTGTTCCAGAAAAAAGAGTTCCAAAATTGCATCGAAGGGTGAACTAGGCACTGTCATCAGCCCATAGTTTTCCAAGGGGAGTACTTCAAAGGTGACTGTGGTGATATTTAGCAATGAGCAGTGCAGCACTTTTTCTATGACGAGTTAGCAAACTTAATTTTCAGACTTGGTAAAATGGACCTAGAAGAGAGGTCCTTTTTTTTTTTTTTTTTTAATATAAATATTTCTTTCTTTTCTTTTAATTAGTAGTTGAGAGCAAATTATTTGCACGACCTAAGGACTTATATATTCCTACACTTCCTTGGATAATCTTGCCTCAGTTACCTTTATTTTTAACCTCGCCGCTTGCCATTTTCCCCTTACCCTGTCTTGTTTCAACCACACTGAACTTTTTCAGTAACTCTAGTGCTCTGCCTGTGTTTTGACTTAACTACTTTTGGAATTCCTTTAACTGCGCCTAGAAGAACGCTGTCTCTCCACAAACAGAGCTCACCAAAGCCCATTCTAACCTAAATTTCACCACTCTGTTATGGTTGGCTGATACATTCTCTATATCTTCCACTATACTCTCAGGTGTTAAGGTCATTGACCACATTACTGCATTCATCATTCTACTCCCAGCACCTCGGCATCTGAGAAAGTAACCAGAACACAGGAAGATTTCCATCCCCCACCCCCTAAAAAGGCTGGCCAGTATAGGAATAACCATTGTAATGACAATAAAGGATGCAGATAATTGGTGTCATTTTTTTAAATATAAATACTTCTTTTCTTTAAATAGTTAACTAGAATTTTGTACTTAAACATGTGCTATTTATGCAAAAGCTGCCCCTGAAGTGATATAACATCCTCTAATAGTTATCCAATGAATATATGGAAAACGTCTAGAACTGTGCACTACAAAAAATTTCTTAAAACATCTTTGTACAAAAAAGGGAGAGAAGATATCGAGTTAATTTCTCAACTTCATGTTCTATCACATGAAGCCAAACAGTAACAAAATTCTGTTAATCATTGTTAACTTAAACATGAAAATTCTTTTCAATGTATAATGGTCTTTATTCAATAAGTAAAAAAAAAAACATGGAGTCAACGGGAAACAAGGTCTATTTCCAGTGTAGCAAACTTGAGAAAACAGGTAGGTAAGAAAAAGTTCCCATCCTTGAGGTGAACATTTGAAAAATTGGGACAAGGCTGTATTTGCCTCAGAAATATTTGGATTTGAACTATACATTTTAATAATTTATCCTTCTTCAATATAAAATTAACAATGATTTTGCTAGTAACTGTTCTCAAGAAAGTCCCAATGATATACATTTTAGCTTATGTCAACAAATGTAACTTGTAATGCTTGCAAAGTTTTCACCAAAGCTGCTCCAAAATTGCTCCCATTTGTTGCTTAATGATATAAAGAAGAGAGTGGACTTCACTACTAAATACCCCTGAAATAAGATATTTGATTTAGGGTTGCATATAATAAATGTCAATTAATTATCCTCCATGAATAATTACAAAAATATTAGTGACACATCTCCCTATTTTAAAGCCAAATCCAAAATGAGTTTTTTATGTGAAAATTCTAAACATTTATATATACGAGTTTCAAAATGTAGTGATACAAAACAGTTACTGTGGTGAAACAGTAGTGATGTGTCCGAAAAGAAGCAGATGACGCTGATGATGTCTTTATCTCCTAGAAAATGAAACACACTTCTTACTGTCAAATTAAAAGTATAAAATAGCATTATTCAATTATAAGGCTTTTTTTTAAGATTTTGCAGTTCTTTAATGCAGCATATATAGAAGTTACACTGCTTCCTTAGATAACTTACTGAAATGCAATGTATACTGACTTTATTTTGACTAAGTGTTCATTAGTGCATAGTCAAAAAAGTCTTTCTAAAGATAACACTTATCACTGTCACATTCTTTCTGAAGGATACTGCCAGAGCCATGACATTACACTGTCTTAGGATCAAGGTTTGGAAATTAGAGTGGAGGGAAATTGGTGTCTCTAACCCTTTCTTTATCCAATAAGTGTGTCATGTATTTCTTTATGATCCTTAAAGTAACAGTGTTTAACTGGATTGAATTATGTAAGTGACAAAGGCAGGATTTGTTTAAAATATTTTTATCTTTCTTTTCACTAATTCCCAGGGTGATAACAGAGGTAGGGGAGCTATTGAAACATGTATTCAAATAAACATTTTCAATCAAGCACAAATCTTCCCGTGACAAGTTAGATACTTAACTTATTTCAAACTGCCTAGGATATCAAACCACATTTCTGTTCTCCATGAATAATTCTTTATTTTGTTTTATTATTATTATTTTTATTTTTAAGCCGTACTTACATTCAGTAGTACAAATCTAAGGATGTGAGAAGATAACTAGTGTTTTGCTACATTACCATTTTTTCTCATATTTATGTTTTGCATATTCTCTACAGATTAGTATATCAGAATAAAGTAAAAACTGAAAAAGAACATATAGGTTCCTTTTATACCATATTTTATTCTAAGTATAAATTCGTGGCTTTGATAACTTTGGTATGAAGAATAGGAACATGATTAAATAATATTTTAAGTCAGACATCATTCAAAGAGGGCTATTATGTGAAGAATATTAAAAAGGAAAAACACATATGCAAAAGCAAGTCAGGATAACCCAAGGCTTCTTGTCCTCGAGTTTTCCTTAAAATGATGATTTAGAGCTTATCACTTGACTATTCTGTTTAGACATTTCCTTATCTATAATATCATTTAATTGACCACATTCACTGCAAGTCAATTGAGAAGTCTATTGTCAAAAGTGTTGCCAGGGTAGTCCCTTATTATGCAAAATATGCTTATTTAGAAAAAGCTGTTCACTGCTTTGGTTCAATATGACCTCTTTCCAAATAAGGGAAGATTATGCTATCTCAGACTAATGCTAGAGAAGTAGTTAAAAATTTAGATTTTGTCAATATGATGGCTGGGTGAAGCATAACAAATTATGGGTGACATTAGGAAGAATGGGAATTCCAGAACACTCGATTGTGTTCACACAGAAACTCTGTAAAAAAGTTAATACTGAATGGTTTAAAACTGGAAAAGGTTTGCTGCAAGGATGTATCCTTTAAACTTACTTTTTCAATTTGTTTGCTGAACAAATAATTTGAGAAGCTGGATAACACTGGGAATACTACATTTCAACTGGAAGAAAATTCTTTAACAGCTTGAGATACGGAGACACAAATTTCTTTGCAGAAAATGAGGAGAACTTAAAGTGCACACCGATGACAAAAAGACTACAGACTTCAGTATGGACATGTCTGAATGCAAGAGAAACAAAAATCCTCAACAACCAATAAATATCATGATAAATGATAAAGACATCAAAGTTGTCAAGAACTTCATTCTATTTGGATCAATGGCAACAACAACAACAACAAAACACCCATGGACGCAGCAGTCAAGAAATTATACTAACGACTTACTACAACAGACAAACCTGCTTCAAAATAAGGCTTAAAAATCTTATAACGCAAAGATGTCACTTTTAACTAAAATACCCATTGGAAAAGACCAATCCACATTGTTTTCAGGGTCGCCATGAGTCGGATCCGACTCGAGGGCACTTGGTTGGCCGGCAGGCAATGTGCACGCGACAGCTGTACAATGACAAAGGAATATTGAAGGGGAACTGACGCACTTAATTGTGGTGTTGGCAAAGAATATTAAATATACTACCGACTGCCAGAACAGCAACAAACAGAATGCTCCTTAGAAGCTAGGATGTTGAGACTTCATCCCACTTACTTTGGACATGTCGTGAGCAGGAACTGATTCCATCAGAAGGCTGTCACGCTCGCTAACCTAGAAGATCAGCAAAAAAGACGGAGATAGTCAATGAGATGACGTTTACTGCAACAATGGGCTAAAGCATACTGGTGATTGTGAGGACGACACAGGATCAGTTACATTGTTTTTTTTTTTTCTATTACAAATAAAGTCTCTGGGAATGCTACCTAATTCCATGCCAATGGACAACAACAAAACCTAAGTGGATATGGAACAACATAGACTAAAAATCTACACAAACTTTTTGTTTCCATTCCAAAATATAGTAATGACTGGACATTACCAATTTTTTTAGTATATGTTTCATCATTTCAGATAAAATCATTTAAATTTGCTATTACATTTGAGTGAAAACCGTGGTGGCATAATGGTTTAAGTGTTATGTCTGGTAACTAAAAAGTCAGCAGTTCAAATCTGACAGACGCTCCCTATGGCACAGTTCTACTCTGTCCTGTGGAGCTGCTGTGAGTTGGAACTGACTTGACAGCAGTGGTTTGGTTGGTTTTTGGTATAACATTTGAAGAGCAAATGTACAATTCTGTCTTACAGTAGTCAAATTCAGAGCCTTCTTTCAAGAGCATAGACATGGCTGTAAAAATGTACTCGAATGATAAAGTGTTAGACATTTATACTAGGAAGGAATATGGGGGCTTAGTATAGATTTTCACTTTAAACAAATACACCTTTACTGTCTCTATGGCAGCAGGTCAATCATTCTCTCCTTGAATATTCTCCACCTAAACAGCTTACTCCCTCTATTTATTATGATATCTTGAAGCTAAAATTTGCCTTTCCAAATGTGTATAATTAAATATAAAAGCAAACATTTGTTCTACATTTGTCTATATTATCAATCAAAGAAAAAAGTCTGCTAGATTCAAAGAAAACTGTCCCAAATTCTAAGTATTTTCTTCTTTAGACTGAAAAAAAAGAAATCCCACTTTCTTCAGCCATTTCATGTGATTAGGTTTCCAATGCTTTGTAATCTTCTTCTGGGTGCACATTGACTTTCCCGGATGCAATCAGGTTATTACTGATACACTTAAATTGAACACAATAATCCAGATGTGTCCTGACAGTAAAGAAAACAATAAGAATCTAAAGAAGAACTATTTTATTGCCGAATATCCAGGTTTAGGATGGAAACTGGTATCAAATGGATCCTTAAAATAAGCAATGTTCGTGATTTTTATCCTTGAATGACATTGTTCTGTTCTCCTTTGGCTTGTCATAGCTTATTATCCTAATAAGAAATATAGTCAATATGAGTAAGTCAGTGGAAAGACAAATGAGACTTATTTATAATCTCTATGTAAGTGGCATAGTGGTTAAGTTCTACAGCTGCTGACATGAAGGTCAGCAGTTCACATCCAAAAGGCACCCCTTGGAAACCCATGCGGCAGTTTTACTCTGTCCTGCAGGGGTCACTGTGAGTAAAAATCAACTTGACCACACTGGTTTTATATAAGACACTAAACTTTCAATACTCGAGTTAAAATTGCACAAAGGCTTTCATCAGATCTACCAAGCTCTTAGCTAATAATGAACAAATGTTCAATCAAACTTTCTCAAGTTACTTCTTGACTCAAATTAATTTTTCTGGTCTTTAGCCAAGCGTTCAAGTCCAAGTAGGTCTTGACCCTCAACTCTAACATCCACCAATTCATTACTCTCTCTGTCCTCTTTGGGCAAAACTGCCAACAAAATTGTAAAACTCTGCTGACATCATGCTCACAATTCCTTATTATGCAAGACTGTAAAAAAGATGATTATGTCACATTCATATATGAAATCAAGGTGTGTTGATCTTTTAGCATTGTTTATGACTTCCAATGTAGAAGACATACACAAATTTCTAAAAATAGAACAAGTGTAATTTTACTTGTTATCTGTACTATAAAAAATTCACTATTTAGAGCACTAGTCACGTAGATAATATATTTGTGTATGTTTTTCAGTGTCTGATAAGTTAGTTCTAACTCAGCACAACCCTGTATGTACAAAGTGGAATTACTCCACAAGATTTTTAAGGTTGTAGTCTTTTGGAAGCAGACTGACAGGTCTGTCTTCCAAGTTACTCTAGTTATGTTCAAACAAGCAACCTTCCAGCTAGTAGCCTAATGCCTCATCATTTACACCACCAGGTGACTTTCTCTCACTCCAGTGTGTGTATGTGTGTGTGTGTGTGTGTGTAATACAGAAATCTATTTGACATAAAGCCAGCCAAGTGCCATCGAGTCGGATCCAACTCATAATTTCTAAAAATGAGTTTACCTTATTGCTTAGCATTTAAATGATTCTCTTTTTTAAAAGAAGAAATTTGTCTAACTGCATTTTCTTATTGTTTCCTCTCTGCTAAGTTTTCATTAAACAGTGAAATACATATTTATTTATTTGCAAAATATTTGAATTTATATCAGCTTACATGTTGGTAAGAAACCCTGGTGGCATAGTGGTTAAGTGCTATGTCTGCTAACCAAAAGGCCAGCAGTTCAAATCCATCAGGTACTCCTTGGAAACTCTATGGGGCAGTTCTACTATGACCTACAGGTTCGCTCTAAATTGGAATTGACTTGATGGTATTGGGTTTGGTTTGGGGTTTACACTTTAGTATCTGATATTAAATGCCAACTGCTGATGAATAAATCTAAACTTTGACTATTTAGTAATAGTTACTTTAATTAGTACTTTCATTTATAAGTTTAGTTCAAGGTTAGTTAAGATCAGTGCTTTAATGTTCTTAAAATAATTGTATCATCAATGTATCATATCTTTTCAGTGACATGGAATATTGTTCACATATTTTAAAATGATTTATGATAGTCAAAATTGTGTGCATTTAATTTTTAAAGCATACTCATATTTAAATATTGTGGTTACAAGAATTTTAGAAAGCAACTTTCATTTTAGATTTTTAAGACATTTCAAATGAAATGCCATGTTTAAAAGAAGATTTAACTATAATGTGAATTTAACATACTTCAGGACATGCATTTTTATTTCACTGACATCATCCTTTAAGTTATTTATTAGAGTTTCAACTGTTTAAACACGGTTTGGTCAAAAAAGGCCAAGGAGAATATTGGCTTAATTTAATCTATAAAACTTTTCATATTTTTATTGCTGTACTTCAATGATATATGATTCATTTGCAAATGTTTATGAAGAGGATTAAAAATTGTAGAGCTTAAATAGAATTCCCACACTGTTTTTATTACATGTCAGCAGCAATGCATATTTTATTTTATTAGTACTGCTTCCAATATAATTTATATTTCTACCAACTGATGAAATGGGAAATGTGAATATTCTATAGTAACATTTATTGGAGAAGAAATGGATGGCTGATATTTTATCCAGTGCTGTTCTGTTGACTGTGTGATTGCATCTTCAGTTCCAAATAGTATACATGTGTTCACGAAATCAAGAAATAACTGGTTTCAAAAACCACCTTTATTTTGCTATGCCTCTCTTCTCTGTAAGACAAACACCAACAGTGGCTCACAAAGTTGAGGGTTACTGCACATACAGTAAGCTTTGTAAATCATAAAAAAGTAACAATGTTTCATAAAGAGGCATGGAAAAATACCCCTATGCTAATAGAGACAGAAATATTTCTTTCAAAAAGCACAGGAATGATTTAATCATAAATGAATTATCTTTATGATATTGTCTTCAAATAAAAAAACTGAAGTAAACTTAAACTTTACACTGATGAAATAACTATTAAAATGGAATTATATTTTGATAAAAACTTATCTTACATCAGTTACATTTCAAATTACTGTGCCGTGGGTATGTATAAAGAAAAGTAAAAAATATATCCTGGAAATGTAAAATGTAAGATAAAGTGAGATATGTAACAAGTAAGATTTTTTTTATTGTAACTACTGCTTTCCTTACTGTATTTCTCAACAGAATAGAACATAAATACATTAATATTGTATGAATATTGACTGATGAGGTGAAGAAGTTTTCTGATGACTGTAGAAAGTGACACTCTCCAAACAAAATGGAAAATTATGGAAACGCTTTACTTCTGATTCATATTGTCATTCCATATCCATGCGCGCACCCTTCGTTCTTTTATTGATTTAGTGTTTGTTTAGGGCCCATGTGTTGTGATGGGTAAGACTGCGTGTCACCTTGGCTTGGCCTTGATTTTCAGTGTTTTGGCAGTTGTGTAATGTTGTGATTACCCTCATGATGCTGAGTGGTACCAGTGGGGCCAGGGGCTGTGCTGGCTGACTAGTCCCTTAGCCTTCTTCTCCTCACTTTCCATAGCCCACTTCCTTCCTGCTCACCTTGCTATGGTTTGGGGCTTGTTGTGGATCTTGTCTTCGAATCTCCCGTTCTTGGGACTTGAGCTAGCAGATTACTTTTCCATTTGGGGTTTTGTGGATATTCATAGCCTGAGCCTAAGAGTCCTTTCATCTGACTCACTGATCTTGGGTTCATCAGCCCATGCTGCTACACTAAGCAGGAGAAATCTTGCTGTCTTGCCTACCATTTTAGGATTGGTTAACCTTCATCACTTGTGAACAGGAACCCAACCTGCTGACCTTGGATTAGCCCATTTCTGTGCCTTTGTGAAGTTGAGGAGGCTTCTGTCCTGATCCAGGACTTGGAGCGTTTTCACCTCTTCAATTGCACAAGTTGCTTCCTTGCTATGAACCTTTCTCTCTCTCTCTCTCTACTCATACGCTTTACTGGTTTTGCTCCTCTTGAGAATCCAGACTAAGATATGTGTTAAACACAGTCTAATCATTGCGCTTTTGATGGCTTCGTAACTTCTCCAATTTCCTTATACTGTTTGCAATCTGCTTCCCCAAAATTTGTTCAGTCTAATCTTTAACTCGAAGGCCTTTCAGAAAGTTTCTTTCTTCACTTTCTTTGAGTTTGCCAACCTGTTTATAACTGTGGCTTTGTGTGTTTTTCTCTTTATTGAACATTTACCCTAAATTTCACCTGCAAAATACTTAACTCAAAAAATTAAGTAGATTATATGTCTTGATCTTATTTTCTAAATTGTTCTCTGAATTTTTGCTCCTATATTCAGAATACAATTTAACATAATCAATGTATTTGATTAAAGATGTAAGGCTATTGATGGTATCCACATATGCAACTTTAAAAAAGTGTAAGTACCTACTTGACCAACCTTTAAGACCCACAATTGAGAACAAAATAAAGTAGAACATATCTAGAGCAATATTTTGATATTTAATGATAGATGTTCCTTTATGCCTAAGGAAATTGTGTCCAAACCAAGGAGAAACCAATATAACTTTTCTTAAGGAGAGGAGTACACTCATACTTTTTCATAATTCATTCCCTCTTGTCTTACTTGAGTTCAGATTCCTATCACACAATGGTGTAAAGATGCCACCTTACAGTTTAGTAATTGGTGTAATGATGTACATTAGGAGGATAGCAAGGTTATTTTACTTGAGATATATTAATCTTCTTAATATGTGGCTTAGGGTCTGATATCAGCTCCATCTCTGCTTCTACTTCTCCTTTTCTCCATTTGGCATTTCAGGAAATTAGTATCTGAATTCTTAGGAGGAAACCCTGCTGGCATAGTGTTTAAGTGTTATTTCTTCTAACTAAAACGTCAGCAGTTTGAATCTAACAGGTGTTCCCTGGAAACTAGGTGGAGCAGTTCTACTGTGCCCTATAGGGTTGCTATGAGTTGCAATTGACTTGATATCACTAGGTTTAGTTTTGGGTTTGGATTCTTAGATGATGATGACAAATTAAGAATTAATTTACCTCTGTACTACTTCACACAGAAATTCAGTAGAAGATAATACTCTGCCCCCCAAAAAAACCCACCTGATACATTTGTTTGTACAAAAGTACAGTAAAACAATTATCTTTTCTGACCTACTTGTTGATCTTTTTCTACCCAAACTTTCTTCTCTCCATTTAAAAATGTCATCTGTTTGCTTACTAGACTATTGAGGTGATTCCTATGGAAATTACCACCAACAAAGAAGAGTTTCATAAAATATCATTCTCTTCTTAGTCTGTATTGCTATTATAACTCACATATTTAAAAGTGTATATAATTTTACCAACTACATTTAATAATTTAAAGACATCAAATTACTTGATGTCTTATTGGGTATTTAGCAAAACCTCTGCATTAAAGAATTAATGTTTAAAATACAGATCTACCACCATAATTCTTAATTCCTTCCTCTGCAGGGAGTAGGACACAGAGAGGTGGCTCCAAAATAAGATAGAATGGAGACAGAGACCACAGAGTTGTGGGATCAGACAATGGAAAGTCAGGTCTGGAGGAAGCCTCATGAACAGTTTGTTGTATACAGATGATACAACATTGTTTGCTGAAAGTGAGGAGGATTTGAAGCATTTAGTGATGAAGATCAAAGACCACAGCCTTCGTTCAGTACGGATTACAACTAAATGTAAAGAAAACAAAAATCCTCACAACTGGGTCAATAAGCAACATCAGAATAAATGTAAAAAAAAAAAAAATACTGAAGTCAAGTTGTCAAGGATTTCATTTTACTTGAATCCACAGTCAACATCCGGGGAAACAACAATCAAGGAATCAAATGACATATTGAATCTGGCAAATCTGCTGCAGAAGACTTCTTTAAAATGTTAAAAAGCAAAGATGCCACTTTGAGGACTAAGGTGCGTCTCACCTAAGCCATGATTTTTTCAAATGTCCCACACGCATGGAAAAGCTGGACAAAGAATAAGGAACGTCTAAGAACTGATGTCATTGAATTACAGTGTTGGGAAAGAATACTGAATATACCCTGAGCTGCCAGAAGAAAGAACAAATCTGTCTTGAAGTATAGCCAGAATGTTGCTTAGAAGCTAGGATGGTAAGTCTTTGTCTAATGTACTTTATCAGGAAGGATCTATCTAGAGAAAGATATCATGCTTGGCCAACTAGAGTGCCAACAAAAAAGAGGAAACTTTCAGTGAGATGGATTGACATGTGGCTGCAACAGTGGGTTCAAATATAGCAACAATTGTGAGGATGGAACACAAAGTGTTTTGTTGTGTTATATATCACTATAAGTCAGAACTGACTGTATAACACCTAACACCACCACCAACAACAACAACACAAGAAAATAACTTTCAGTAAGAAGTTAACAATTCTATTTGGGCATATAGATGCAAAACAAAAAGTGAAGTTTAATACACAATGTCTGAGTTTTAATTGTATAATAGGCCACAAAGTTGAATTTATTTTACATGTTTCAGTCAATCTTTAAAGTTTAATCAAAATGATCTTATTATACTATTAGAAATGTTGAAATTTTCTTTCTAACATTGCTACTATGAGCGGCATATGGGTGGAATCTGTCAAGTAGGAAATAAATTATATATTTACAGCACAATTATCTCTCCTATCCTCCATCAAATACAAAAGACTCCTGGACCAAATGAAGACAGTTGTCATCTTTTAAAATGAACAGCAGTTGACACAGTCATGATCAGTGAAAGCAAGCTAATAACTTCACATTATTGGGACAGACAGAATAGTTTGACATATGTAACAGGTTGCAAACAACACTGCTGTGTAAAAGATCCAGTTACCTGAAGTTCTGGCACTTGTGGCATAACAACATCACTGAAAACAGGTTTCCATGTGCTAATTTTGTGTGGCAAATTCCATTTTTTTAGAAGACCAAACCTTGGAATGAAACTGGTCATCTAAAATTAGTGCTCAAAAATAAAAAAAAGATATAAAACATGTTTTTGAAAATAAGTATGCAAGTATCAAATTTACCCACAACCATCTGTTATAAACATAGTAGAGCCATTTCTGTCCTATTTCATCAGTACGTTCGGTTTCATATTTTATAGTTTTAATATTTTTTAAAACTAATATCCAAAAATATTTTATTTTATATGTTCCATTAATATGTCTCCTTTCAGAGTTGTCCCTCTATTATTCATGGCAAGAAAAATAAAAGGCATACACACACACACACAGAAAAAGAAAACACGAACAGAGTTAAGGTTAATGGCACCATACTCACACCTTGAAGTATTTATCACTTTTATACTTCCTTTCAATATCATCTACAGTTTTAACTAATCGCACAGTAGATATCATCAAGAGTGTTAAGTAAAAGACAGACAGGTAGGCAGATGACAGACAGACCAACAGGGCTTAGTCAGGGATTTTATTTATCATTTTAACAATAATGGTGAGTTTTTAATAAAGATTTTCAGGTGTCTACTCAGTTCCATTGAAATTAAAGACAAATGGTAGATATGTAAGTCAGATAGTGTTCAATCTACGGTCTTAGAAAAGCACAACAATAGACCTGGCTGAACAGGACTCACGCATAACCCTTCCACTATACGTACCATATGACACGATCAACAAAATTAACAAGTAAAAGCACTTGAGTTTGGCATGAACAGCACAAAAAAGCAAACATTGTAACATATGAATGAAAAAAAAATCCTATGATTACATTTGAATATATTCATTGCACTTTTTCTTTTGTTTCTCTAAAATTTTCCTTTCCTATTAACATCTATTTTCTTTTTATCTCAATATTTTAATTATTGATTACAGTAAATGCATAAAATTTCTAACATCTAGCAATGATCTCATCTATAAAGCCCTCACCCCCCCGCCATTGTAGATAACACAGTTATTCTTTTTTGTAGATATTTCTATTTGTCAGTTCTTTTAACAAGGGTCTCATACATTTGTCCTTTTGACACTGACTGGTTTCACTCACCATAGTATCTTCCCACTGAAACTATGTTATGAGATGTTTTCTAAAATCTACATTGTTTTTATTATAGCATAGTATTCCATTGAGTATATGGATCATAGTTTGTTTATCCATCCATCTGTTGATGAGCATCTGGGTTGATTCCATCCTTCAGCTATTGTGGACTGGGCTGCAATGAACCTTTGTGTACATGTGTATGTTCGTGTGACAGCCTTTGTTTCTGAAGGATAAATTCCAAGCAGTGGAATTACTGAATCAAATGGTATGTCTGTTTCCAGTTTTTTAACAAAGTACCAGATTGCTTTCAAAAGAGGTTGTACCAACTTGCGATCCCACCAGTGGTGTAGGAGAATTTCAATCTCTCCACAGCCTTTCCAGTATTTGCTGTTTTGTGTTGGGATATGATGGTCAACTTTGTTGGGATATGATATCTCACTGTAGTTCTGATTTGGATTTCTCTGATAGCTAATGATCGTGAGTATATTCTCATATGTCTTTGGCTGCCTGGACATCCTCTCTATTGAAGTGCCGGCTCACTGGTTTATTTACTTTTTTCTTGTTGATATTTTGCAGAACCTTGTAGATTATGGAATTCAGACAACGGTCTGACATATAGTTACCAAACATATTTTCCCACTCTGTAGGTGATCTTTTAACTCCTTTGATAAAGTCTTTGGATGAGCAAAAGTGTTTGATTGTTAGTAGCTCTCATTTATCTATTTTCTGTTGTTCATGGTTTATTTGTCAGATTTTGAAGTCTAAGTAGTGTATTAAAACTTCCATTGTTGATCCTATTTTTTCATGCATGATCTTTATCATGTTAAGTTTGATATTTAGGTCTTTGTCCCATTTAGAGTTAGTTTTTGTGTAAGGTGTGAGACATGGATCTTGTTTTAGTCTTTTGCAGATAAAGCCAAGCCAAGTGCCATTGAGTCGGATCCGACTCATGGAGACCCTAGGGTAGATATCCAATTTTGTCGGCACCATTTACCAAACAGATTGTTTTCATTCCAGTTTGCAATCTTAGGGACTTTGTCAAATATTAACTATTCATAAGAGGATGGTGGCATCTCTGGGGTCTCAACTCTGTTCCACTGGTCTATACGTCTCTTTCTTTACCAGTACCAGGCTGTTTTGACAACTGTGGCAGTGTAACAGGTTTTAAAGTCAGGTAACGTGAAGGCTCCCATTGTGTTCCTCTTCTTTAGTAGTGTTTAACTAAGCCAGGGTTTCTACCCTTTCCAAATAAAGTCAGTGATAGGTTTCTCCATCTCATTAAAAAATTACACTGGAATTTGTATTGGGATTGCATAGTATAAACAGACTGCTTTAGGTAAAATACACATCTTCACAGTGTTAAGTCTTCCTATCCACGAGCAGGGTAGATTTCTCCAATTTTGTTAGTCTTTTTTGGTTTCTCTCTGTATAGGTCTCTTATTTCTCTAGTTAGATTTATTCCTAGATATCCTATCTTCTTGGGGGCTATAGTAAATGGTATTGATTTGGTGATTTCTTCCTTAATAATCTCGTTGTTGGTATAAAGAAATCCCACTGATTTACTTATCTTTATCTTGTATCCCAATACTTTGCTGAACTCCTCTATTAGTTCCAGTAAACTTATGGATTCCCTTGGGTTCTCTGTGTATACAATCATACCATCTGCAAATAGGGAGATTGTGACTTCTTCATTGCCAGTACAGATGCCATCTTGTCTAATTGCTCTGGCTAGAACTTCTAGCACAATGTTTAATAAAAGTGGTGAGAGTGTGCATCCTTGTCTAGTTCCCATTCTCAAGGGGAATTTTTTCAGTCCGTCACCATTTATCATGATAAAGGCAGCTGGCTTTGCATAGACACCACTAATTGTGTCAAGGAATTTCCCCTCTATTCGTATTTTTCTGAGTTTTTAGCATCAGTGGGTGCTGGACTTTGTCAAATTCTTTTTCTGCATCAATTGACAGGATCATCTGTTTTCTCATCACTGACTCTTAACAGAGTCATATTTTTAATATGAAACAAAAAGTTTAGAAGCTAAAAATTAATTAATTATTCTTGGCCTTTTCCTCCATCTGTTCCTACTGAATTGTTTATTCTTATGAATCAGGTAGAATAGTAACATGAAATTAATTCTGGTGGAAGAGATGGGATCATAATAAAAAAAAATTTGTTTTGGAGAAGATAATATTAGAAGAAAATACTAGGGCCAAAATGCAAAATAATGAGACTGCTTCCTGGAGTAACTCACTATACACAGTAATGAAGTAATAAAGCATCTACTCAGAATTAGTGACAAAAGCACGTACTCAATACCCTATCACTTTTCATAGAGAGGTGGAGAATATGACAATTCTTTTATTAAATCAACAATTATAAAAACAAACATACAGCCCACAGTCAAAATATGAGATGCTCAGTTCTGTGCTTCATTGTATTATGACATATATGAAGTATGTAGCAACTTAACTGCAACAAGTTTTTACAAAATAGAAGTTAAATACCACCATTAATGACAATGGAGCTATCTGGACTTACATTTAGCAGTTAATATGTAACAAAAACCAAGGATGTGAAATCTGAGGGAAAGTTACAATGAAGACTGTGGAGAAAAATATCCTAACTGCACACTATTAATATCTTCACCAAAAGGTATTTACATGGCCAAACACAAAATTTTTCTCATAGGCATTTTTCTTGGTAATGATTCAAAACAGATACACCAAGGGTGGAGAGAAGGGGACACAAGACTATTGGGAGGTTAGGTCACGTACAGAGCAGAGAGGAAGAGTGTGCTGTCACTGGACAGGGAGAGCAGGGGGAGCCACATATACGTGAGTATGCAAATTTATACGGGAGCGTACATTTTCATTCAATCACAATTAAACAAAACAAAACAAAAAACAGATACACCAATATAATGTATAAGTTAATAAACTACATTAACACAATTTCCTCTCCCTATTATATATATGTGTGTAATTTAATGAATTAACACAATTTTCATATTATATCAAATTATTTGGATCTATTCCATTCAATATATTACGAGTTGCCAAAGAACTATAAAGTATAAATTTGACAATATAGTCCACAAATAGAAACATCCAGACACACAATACAAAGCAAGGAACATATTCAAATTTTTTTCAGTATGAATACTTAGGTGCATGAAGATTATACAATTGAAAAAAACCTTTGTAATTTTACTCAAAATATTTAACAAATTGAAATGAAGCATTTCTGTAGAAAAATTTCCAAATTCACTTCAATATACTACAGTCAACAGATGCATAAGCTGAGTCTATTAGTACGCTTATGAACTTATGGAAACTGACTAAATTTACCAGTCAGTCCACTATGGTATACCTATCACAAACACATTTTAATCAATTAATTTAAATATCCTACTAAAAATAATACAAAAGAAAAGAGAAAAGTAAGATATGCATGCATCATCCAATTTGAACAGAAACCCTGGTGGTATAGTGGGTTAAGGGCTACATTTGCTAACCAAAAGGTTGGCAATTCAAATCCACCAGGCACTCCTTGAAAACTACAAGGCATTTCCACTCTGACCTCTAGGGTCTCTATGAGTCGGAATTGACTCAGTGGCACTATGTTTATTCAATTTCAACAACTACTCATTTGTGAATACTCTTATGTAATGTAAAACCTATCCACTCACCTCAATCATTATATTTTAAATAAAATTCCAGATATTATATAATTTTACTTTAAATATTTAAGTGTACATCTCTAAAAGCAAGAGATATTCTTGCAACTTTTTCCACAATATATAAAACCAAACAAACGAAACTCCTTGCCAACTAGTCAACTCTAACTCACAGTAACTCAGTAGGAAAGAGTAGAATTGTTGTATAGGGTTTCCAAGAAGTGGCTGGTGACTTTGAACTGTTAATTTTTGGGTTAACAGATGAACACTTAAACATGGCACCACCAAGGCTCCGTTATACCTACAAAAATTAGTTGAAAACTTAATGCCATCATATATTGAGGCAGTATCCAAATTTTCCCATGATAAGAAACTTCTGTTTTTTGTTCCTTTTTCTAAAAAATAAAAATACAGATAAGGGCTATACATCGTAAATAATTGATACTCTTTTTAGTCTTTGAATAAAATGTTCTCTCACCCACTCCAGCCTGTTTATCTCTCTAGAATGTAAATCATGGCATTGTTTCCAGAGTATAAATCCTAATGTAAGCCTTCCTTTTTACAAAAGGAAAAAAAAATTCACAGCCTGTTGCCATCAATTTTCTCCATTTCCATGTACATTTCCTATTTCTGCTGTAAAAATTACCACAAACTTACAGAATTAAAGCAACATGTATTTGTTATCTTACAGTTCTAGAGTTCAGAAGTCCAAAATGGGTCTCAGTGGTTTAAGGAGTCATCATTCCTCCTGGAGTCATTAGAGAGGAATTCAGTTTTCTGCTGTTTCCAGTTTCTTGAGGCTACGATCACACCCAGCCTCATAATCCCCTTCCAGCTTCAAACCTAGCAAAGATGGTTTGAATCTTTCTCATATTGCATCACTGTAACACTGATTTTTCTGCTTTTTCTCATTTAAGAACATTTGTGTTTATACTGGTGTGCTCAGATAATTCACGATAATCTCCCCACCTCCAGATCTTCTAATTAGCAACTTTGATTTCCCCTGCAATCTTCATCTTCTCTTTCCAAATAAAACAACCTATTCACAGGTTCCAGGGATCATGAGAAGACATGCATTATTTAATCACCATGTCTCAATCAGCATAACTGTTGTCAGGTGCTGTCGAGTTAGTTGCAACTAATAGTGACTCTATGCAAAACAGAATGAAACACTGCCTGGTCCTGTGCTGTGCCCACAGTTGTTTTTATCCTTAAACCTACTGTTGCACAGTCACTGAATATGTCAAACCACCTTGTTGACCTCCTTCCTCTTTTTCACTTGACATGATGTCCTGCTCCAGGAATTGATCCCCCTTGACAACAGGTCCAAAGTATGCAACACATAGTCTCATCACGTGCTTCCAAGAAGCACTCTGGTTGTACTTCCAAGACAGATCTTTTCCTTCTTTTGGTAGTCCATAGTATATTCAATGTTCTTCTTCAACACCACAGTTCAGAGGCATCAGTTCTTCTTCTGTCTTCCTTACTCATTGTCTAACTTTTGCATGCATATGATGTGATTGAAAAGACCATGGCTTGGGTAAGACATTCTAGTTTTCAAGGTGAACGTCTTTACTTTTCAAAACTTTAAAAAGGTCTTTTGAGCAGATTAGACCAATGCAATGTGTCTTTTTATTCCTTGACTGCTGCTTCCATGGGTGTTGACTGGGGATCCAAGTAAAATGAAATTCTTGAAAATATCACTATTTTCTCCATTTATCATGATATTACTTACTGGCTCATTTGTGAGATTTTTTTTTTTAATTTTTATGTTAAAGTATAATCCATATTGAAGGTTGTGGTGCATGATCATCAGTAAGTGTTTCAAATCATCTTCACTTTCAGCAAGCAAGGTTGTATCATTTGTATAATGCAGGCCATTGCCCTGTTATTCTTCATATTGTCCAGTTTCCTGAATTATTTCCTTGGCATACAGATTACATACATATGGTGAAAAGATGCAACCCTGACACACACCTTTCCTGACTTTAACCCACTCAGTGTCCCCTTGTTCTGTTCACACAACCACTTGTTGATCCTTGTACAGACTTCTCATGAAGACAATTAAATGTTCTGGAATTCCCATTCTCTAATGTTATCCATAATTTGTTAAGGTTCACATAACGGAATGCTTTTGCATTGTCAATAAAACACAAACATCTTTCTGGTATTCTCTGCTTTTAGCCAAGTTCAATCTGACATCAGTTATGATATCCCCAGTTCTGTGCCCTCTTCTGAGTCCAGCCTGTGTTTTTGGCAGTTCCTTGTCAATAAACTGTTTCAGTCACTTTTGAATGATCTTAAGCAAAATTTTACTTGTGTGAGATATTAATAGTATTGTTGGATAACTTCCATATTTGGTTGGATCACCAAGTAGGCATAAATATGAATTTCTTCCAGTCTGTTGGCCACGTAGCTGTCTTCCAAGTTTCTTGGCATAGAAGTGAGCACTTCCAGTGCTGTATCTGTTTGTTGAAACATCTCACTTGATATTCTACCAATTCCTAGAACCATGGTTTTCTGACAATGCCCTCAATGCAGCTTCAACCTCTTCCATCAATATCATACATTCCTGATCATATACTACTCCTTAAAATGGTTGAACATATACCAATTCTTTTTGTTATAGTGACTGTATATATTCCTTCCATCTTCTTTAGATGTTTCCTGCATCTTTTAATATTTTCTCTGTAGAGTCATTCACTACTGTAACTCAAAGCTTGAATTTTTTCTTTAGTTCTTTCAGCTTAAAAAAGGCAGAGTTTGTTCTGTCCTTATGGTTTTCTAATTCTAGCTCTTTGCACAGGTAATTATAATACTTTGTCTTCTGGAGCCAGCCTTTGAATTTTCTCTTCATTTCTATCATTTCATTATTTCTTCCTTATGTTTCAGCTACTTGATGTTCAAGAGCAAGTTTCAGTCTCTTCTGACATCCAATTTGGTGTTTTGTTTTTTTCCCTGCCTTTTTAATGTCCTCTTGCTCTCTTCATGTGTTATGTCCTTGATGTCATTCCACAACTTGTCTAGTCTTCCTTTCGGTTCCTCAGATCTATCCTTGAGATGGTCTCTAAACTCAGGTGGAATGTACTCAAGGTCATGTTGTGGCCATCATGGACTTGTTCCAAGTTTCCTCAGTTTCAGTCTGAACTTGCATATGTGCAGTTGCTGGTCTGATCTTCAGTTGGCCCTGGCCTTGTTTTGACTGATGATGTTGAGCTTTTCTATTGTCTTTTTCCACAGATGTAGTCGATTTGATTCCTGTGTATTCCATCTGGTGAGGTCCATGTGTATAGTCACTGCTTGTGCTGTTGAAAAACATATTTGCAACAAAGAAATCGATGGTCTTGCAAAATTCCATCATGTTGTCTCAGGCATCATTTATAACACCAAGGCCATATTTTCCAACTACTGATCCTTCTTCTTTGTTTCCAACTTTTGTATTCCTATCACCAGTAATTATCAATACTCCTGATTGCATGATTTCAGACTACAGAAGCTGGTAAAAGTCTTTAATTTCTTCCACTTTGGACTTCATTGTTAGGCATAAATGTGAATAATAGTATAAACTGGTCTTCTTTAAAGGCATGTGGGTATTATCCTATCACTGAGAGAACTGTATTTCAGGACAGATATTAACATGTTCTTTTTGGCAGTGATTGCAAAGCCATTCAAGCTGTTATTCCCAGTTAGTAAACCACAACCATATGACTGTCTGATTCAAAATGGCCAATATCAGTTCGTTTCAGCTCACTAATGCCCACAAGGACACTGCATGGTTTAAAGTCAGGAAACTTAGGGTTGTATCCTTTCATTATACATTTTCAGTCTATATGCTGAGCAAATAATCCAAAAAGTAGGAATATATGAATCAAAATGAGGCACCAGGGTTGGAGGAAGACCCATTAACAGCCTGCACTACGCAGAAGACTAAACCCTGCTTGCTGAAAGCAAAGAGGATTTGAAACACTTACTGATGACGCTCAAAGACCACAGCCTTCAGTATGGATTAAACCTCACCATTAGTTAACAAAAAGAGGAAAAAATAGTCACATCGGGGCCAGTAAGCAACATCATAATAAAGAAGAAAGGATTAAGGTTGTCAGGGATTTCATTTTACTTGGGTCCACAATCAATGTCCATGGAAGTCAATAAATCAAAAGATGAATTGTGTTGAGAAAATATGCTGCACTGGAGCTCTTTAAAGTATCAAAAAGTAGAGGTGCCACTCTGAAGACTAAGGTGCTACTGTCCTGAGTCATGGTATTTTCAATTGCATCATATTCACACAAAAGCTGGACAATGGATAAACAAAACAGAAGAATTGATGCCTTTGAATTGTAGTGTTGGAGAAGAATACTGAAAGCACTATGGGCTGCCAAAAGAACAAACAGATCTGTCCTGGAAGAAGTGCACCCAGAGTGCTCCTTGGAAGCAAAGATGGTGAGACTGCATCTTATATACTGTGGACATGTTGTCAAGAGGGACTGGTCCCTGGAGATGGACATCATACTTGGTAGAGTGGATGGTCCATGAGAAAAAGGAAGAACCTCAAGGACATGGGTTGACAGACTGTCTGTGACAATGGCCTTAGGCATAAAAATGATGGTGGGCATGGCACAAGACTGGGCAGTGTTTTGTTCTGTTGTGCATGAGGGTCACTACAACTCAGAAATGACTCAAAAGCACTGAACAACAACATATATCAAATCACTACAAATTTATCAACATAAAATAATACAAATTTACTGTTAGATCTCATCTTAAAATCAAAGTATCAGATGAATCTATGATATTTGAATTTGAGAGTTATTTCCTAAGTGTACTAGTTTTTACTAGAATTTAGTTTCTTGGAGTTTCATGTTTGTAGGTCCAAGCTCCTAAAAGCCAGCTATTTCCATGTTCTGAGAGACTCTCCACAAGATGGCATTTTGATATTTCAAGGTCAAAATCAGCAAGTCTCTGTTGCTTTGAGTCTCTCTCTCTCTCTTTTTAATCTCTGATCTTTATGATCTTTTATAAAGGATTCATCTCATTAGATTATGCCCAACAAAGGCAATTTTCCTTTGGATTAACTTAAAGTAAAATGTTTATGTACCTTAATTACATATTTCAAAACATTTTAACTTTTTCCATGTAATCTATTCAAATCGTGGGAGAGATATTCCATTAAAGTCACATAGCTTATACACACTCAAGAAAATGAATTATACATAGCAACTCCACAACTTGTGGGAATCACAGAAGGGAGAACTTCTTAGAGAGTTTTGTCACCATAATTGGTTGTCTAGTCTTAAGAATTCATATGACTTCCAAACGCAAAATATGTTCACCTGTGCTCGAGGGTCCAAAACACCTCATTTCATTATAGCATAAATTCAAAGCCCAAATTCTCACTGAGATAGGCAGAATAATGGCCTACCAAAGACATTTTGTCTTAATCCTCAGATTCTATTCATATGTTAAGTTACACGGAAAAGAGAAATTAAGGTAGTAGATGGAATTAACATCTCTAATCAACTTACTTTAAGATACAAGATTATCCAGAACTATCTAGTTAGGGTTAGTGCAAATACTACAGCTGAAGGGGAGACTTGCAGAGTCAGAAGTAGATGAACCAACAAAAGAGAGACAGAAAGAGATAAAAAAGTGCTTGCTTGGAAGATGGAGAAAAGTGGTTAAAAAACTAAGGAATGCATGTAACCTCTAGGAAGTGCAAAGGACAAAGAAAGAAATTCTCTAGAGCCTCTAGGAAGGAGAAGAGCTTCACCAACAGTTTGCTATTAGGCCATCGAGATGTATATCAGGCCTCTATCCTACATAACTATAAATATACATATATGTGTATATGTATGTGTGTGTATATATGTATATATATGTGTATATGCATGTGTATATATACATATATATATATATATCTTGTTTAAGCTGCTACATCTGTGGTCATTTCTTAGGAAACTAACACATTTATTGCAACTTTGCCAGCACAAACTCCAAAATCTAAAAGAGGTACAGGTGCTGTTGGAGCTCCTGAGTATAATCAAACACTTATAGTTGCTGGCCTACAATTACTCTGTATCTTCAGAGCAGCTGAAGATGGTTTACAACACAGTTATCTACACCTAATATTTCCAACATTTGATGGTTATCTTTTTTTCATAAAAAAATTGTACCTTTTTAAAGCAAAGTAGTTTTATCGGTCTACTTCCAGTAGAATCATAAGGGCTAACAGAATTCTTTCATTCTGTACTCTGTTTTTTTATTTCAAGTTGGCAATAGTTCTGAAGAAAGAATTTTCTCTAGAACTGTTTGGGCCTTCTTTGGATTTCATGGGAATTCACTGTATTAGACAAAAGCCACATCTTCAGATCTTTTCTAGCTAACTTCTCCTGTACCTTGGTCACTGTCTGAAAAGACTGTGGGACAATGCCCTGAAGCTTTCTGAAGACTCTCTGATTTGATTGGATCAATGATGCACACCCTTAAACTGTTTAACAGGCCTTTTGTGGGACTGAATAATCTGATTTTTGGATCTTTCGGAGATTTTAGGCAAAAAATTATACAGTAACACACAGTCTTTTCTGTGTGCACACTGTGGGAGCCATTTCTGACTTACAGCATCTCTTGCCATCTGGAAAGATTGAAATTGTACCAAAAAGAATTCCAGTTATGGTTTATTTTTGTTTAAGAGTTCTTTTCTTAATTTACCTACTTCTTTTTGTATTCTATTATAGTCCAAAACAAGAAATTAGACAGAATCTTCAACAATTTGTTCAGAACCCTTCATATGTATGCTACAATTAAGCTTGCAAACTCATCCTAGAAAATGTGCTATATCCCTCACTGCTGAATATCACTATGATCATCTTTGAAGTACTCCCTTTGGGAAGCTGTGCATGGATGCCAGCACCTAGTCCACCCTTCAAAGCAATTTTGGAACTCTCTTTTTTGCAATGGCCATCGGAGCTGTCATTGTATTACTCTTGACATCCTGAATGTCATCAAGATATCTTCCTTTCGACGTTTCTTTTATCTTTGGGTAAAGAAAAAAGTTACCAGGAGCCAGATCAGGTGAGCAGGGATGGTGTTCCAATACAGTTACTAAAACTCCCTCACAAATAACTATAGGATTGAGTTCATAAACTTCCCACTGTGCCAATGTGCACAATGGTCATTCCAGAAAGAGTTCCAAAATTGCTGTGAAGTGTGGACTAGGTGCTGGCATTGGTTCACAGCTTCCCAAGGGAAGTACTTTGAAGGTGAAAATAGAGATATTAAGCAATGAGGTATGTAGCACTTACAAAAACTAAGTTCGCGGACTTAATTGTCAGGCCTTGTATAATTTTAGACGAAAAAAATTAAAACAAAACAAAAAACCTAGTACTCCTGCTACTACTGAGTAATAAAGACCCTCCTCTTTCTGGTTTCCAGTAAAAGCTTCTCCATTTTCAGCTGAGCCCTCAAAAGCAGACTTCAGCAGTTCCAGATTTCCAGTCTGTCCAAGGGGGTTGCGTTTTCTCCAGCATGTCCCATAGCATTGTTTCAGCCTCTATCCAGTGCCCAGTTCCATGGTCACTCTCACATTTTAGATATGTGTTAGAGAAGCACCCCAACTTTCTCGTGTCAAAATTTCTATTAGTTTATATTCCTGCATAAAATAGTTGCACAACTTTGTTGCTTAAAATAGTAGAAATACATCATCTCAGTTCTTATGAGTCAGGAATTTAGGTGGGGTTCTCTACTCATAGACTTAGCAAGCTAAACTCAAGATGCCAACCAGAGGTGGGATTCAATCCATCTGGAGGTCTTATTTAAAATTCACTGCTTATTGGCAGAGCTCAGTTCTTGTGGCTGTTCACTGAAACCCAGAGCTCAGTTCACGGAAGGCCTGATACATAGTGGTCACCTGTCATTCCTGGACAAGTAGCCTATTTATACTATGGCCATTTTTTTCAAGGCCGTAGAAATTGTTTCTAATTCTTCTTGTATCTATGAATGACTTTTACTCTTTTTAAACTACACATCTTGTTTTAAGAAGTCAGGTAATTAGTTCAGGCTCCCTAAAAATGATTTTTACTTTGATTATTTAAAGTTGATTGATTAGAGAACTTAATTACATCTTCAAAATCTATTGGCCTTTACTACATATTCTGACTTAATTATGGAAATGATGTTCTGTCACATCCATATACCACATTAATCCTCCAGTTGATCTGATTATGCCAGTTGTGCAAGCCATGGGGTGTAAATCTTGTGGGCAATCTTGGAATTACATGTACTGCACTTCGATATTTTGTCTCTTTCACAGGTATGTGTCTGTGATTATCCCGTGCCCTCAGAGCATTTCCCTTGTCATTATGTCATCCAACTGGGATTAACGCACAAGTTCAGAAAATTAATAATGTTGCAATTTTATAAATTTTCTTCCTAAAGAACCAAAAGCACTGCCAAGTTATCATGTCAAAATAAATCATGTATTCAGAAAGTCATGTTCCCAATGTGATAGCCAGGAAAATTTTTAGACATTTGAGAAACTGACTGATAAGATGTGAAATTAAAACACTGATTTACTGATGAACACATACACTCTTGTTGTGTATTTCAACTCATACTGTACAGCATGTATTTTCCATAGCACAAATCATTGGCAATTAAAATAAATGTCTAAGAAATTAAATTTAAAACGTGAGTCCTTATAAAGTGTTTATTGTACTAAACACTTTAGTTTCATTTGGATTTTTCTACTTAATTACTCTATGTTTAAGTAATAGTATTTAATTTTAAAATTATATGTTTAAGGAATATAGAAATAAATGTTTTCATGCTGCTAGTGCCTGATGGGAATCCCTGGGTAGCACAGACATTTAATTCAGCTAATGCTTGAAAGGTTGGTTGTTTGAAATCACCCAGAGACGCCTCAGAGGAGAGGCTAGGTGATATGATTCTGAAAGGCCACACCCTTCAAAAGCCTATACTACACTTCCACTATATGCCCATTGGGACACTATAAGTTGGAATCAACTCAATGCAACTGGCTTTTTTTGGCACAGAGCTATTTTTGCTGATTTTTAGTTATTTTGCTTGATGATTACATGGGAGGAAAGAAACATTGGACTGTTTAGGCTGTAATCTTCTAATGATAGCAATAGAGCATATAAACTCTTTAGCCATGATCAATAGGATTATTTTAAGAGATCTGTAAATCATATTTTACAGTGTTCACAGAACATTCAAGCTTGTGGAAGCTGATATAAATTCTACATTACAATGTTAGTCAGCCATTCCTAAAAGAATACATTGTATTCCTAAAAGAATACAACGTCACACTTCACAGTGATCAAATGTAGATTGGCTTTGTCAGATAATGATAAATGCTGTTGTATTCTTATTGATAGCTGGCTTATGCAGATATAAGTTGAGGTTTTAAGCAGTAATAGTACTATTAAAATTTGAAAAGCTTGTCAGTTCAACAGTCAGCAATATATCTACATGCTTTAGACAAAATTATTCAACTTTGTGGAGCAGAAATCTAATTCATATTAAAACACAGAATGGAGGAACTCCTGAAATTCTGTTCACCCAGCCCTGAAACCACTTGTGAGACCCACTGTTCAGGCAACAACAGACAGAACTACAAAACAAAAAATACAGGTGAGAAAGTGAGGTAGTTCAATCAGATACATGAGATCACATTGGCAGCTCCTACCCCGATGTAGATTGGGAAAACAGAGGACAGGAACTTGCTGAATGGACACAGGTAACTCCGGGTGGAAACAAGGAGTAGGAGTGTGCTGTCACATTGTGGGGACTGTAACTAATATCATAAAACACTATGTCCATAAATTTCTGGATGAGAAATCAACTTGAGCTGTAAACTTTCACATAAATACAATTAAAAATAAAGAAATAAAACTTGTTTCACTCAATCACTAGTGATGAAGCATACGTTTCCAAATAAGAAGTCTCATCAATCATAAATTAATTAGAAATAAGTTATAAATTAATTAATTCATTTAAAACTAGAGTAACGAAAACATGAAATTACATAATTCAGACTAGCGAGAGACTTAAACACTAAAAAACTACTAGAAAGTTGGGTGAGTTCTTAAAAATAAATGCTTTAAGAAGACACAAAGCATGTTCTTTTTGTATTAAAAATGTTGTCTTATCAGCTGTGATGGGGCACAAAATATTGAGTCCCAGTGGCAACACAAGAAAAAGAGGGGTGCACCTCAAGAACTCTGCTAAAAGACCGCAACTGATGGTCCAAAGGCCTGGGAGTTCCTCCGGGGGTGTGGCCCCTAGACCTTGGTCATAAATCATTACCGAGGTCAACTCTTTGGACAGGAATGGATTGGATTTGGGGACACAACATGACCATATGGTGTGTTCACTTTATGGTTCTATGCATCTATAGGATGCTGTCCTACTGGCCTCTTACTAGAAGGGAGAGGAGAAGTTGGTGAGGAGGGGACAGGAGATTGCTAAGAGGATATGACATGTACAGAATAGAAAGGAGGAGTGTGCTGTCACTGGGCAAGGAGAGCAGAAGGAGCCACAGACAGGCAGGCACGAAAATTTAACTTGGACTATATTTTCACTCAGTCACACACATACACAAAAGGTGTTTTAGGAAAGTTAAATTCCAATATTAAATAATTTTGTATTTACCTCTGACATGAATGATATTAAATAATAATTTTCATCCATTTTTACTACTGACTAAAGCTCCTAGTTCTTTCAAATAAAATTAGATTTTAATAAAAAAAGTCAGCAAAATGTCATGTATACCTCTCACAGGCACCTTATTTTAAAATTCTTACACATCCATTTGAACTTCTTAAAACAACTGTTAGCCAAGCCAAGTATTTTCAAATATTACTAATATTTCAAAATTTAGGACAATGGTTTTAGAATGATACAGAATTTATAGCAAAATCTTCATTTGTTAGGAAAATAATAGGTTATAAGTTTGATCATAAAGAATATAATCAACTGACACTTTTATTAATCAGAATATCTACTTGCCCTGCATGTCTGAAAAACAATATAGCACAGCAGTTGAGAATCTGAATAAACGTGACTTCAAATTTTTGTAGTACAACTGTCCTTGACTTCATTTTTCTCAAAGGAAAAAAAAAGTAATAGTTAAGTCTTGTGATTTAAATTGTTTAATGTTTACACATTTTTTCCAGTGTTTGAAAGTTGATGAGTGCTCAGTATTACTCTAATTATAATACCATAAATATTTCATAATTTCTGAGACTTATGAAGACTCTTAGAGCTTACTGATGTATGTGAAGTGTATTTATGTGGAGTCTTCAGTGAACTTTAGAGTTTATTACAGTGAATAATTTTGGAAATTTAAAACTAACATAATTGTGTGATAACACTTAATGATAACTTAGAGATCAATTAATGTACTCTCATCTTATAGATGAGTAAACAACTATTCTTAAGAATGATTAAATGATTGTCAAATGTTGATAAATGACCAAAACAAAGTTCAATTATGATAATTAAAATCTGTTTTTTTTTTTCCTTTAGAACTAAGCTTTATGCCTTATGAATATTTTCCAGATTTTTAAATGGACCATAACAATAAACAAATGAAATTTAGGTGGTAGATATTCTTAAATATGAATAAATGAATGAATGGATGAATAAGCAAATCCAGTGAATGATCAATCAACTAATTATTTGTGGAACAGCTTTTAGGTAGCAAGAACATCTATATTTGTGTACTGTTTAAATACACACAACCTCACATTCTGTAATCAGTAATAGTGTCATTTCCTCTTCGCTTTATTTACATGATTTATTTATTTTTTCTATTTTCTTTTAGCAAATAAAGAATTCTGGGGGAAAAGGATAAAAAAACAGTTAGATAAATGAAAAAATACTGTGTTTCTACAAATAGCTCTCTGAGAAGAAATAATTTGATTCATATAAAAGTAATTCTCCTAACTACACAGTATACGAGTGCAATTAAAGACAGATCCAGTGTAACTACAAGTAATGTAAGTGGGGGTTCATACAAATGAAAGCAGAGGGTGTGCAGAGTAGATTATTAGATAATTTAAGTATTGTACATAATTCTACATTAATGATGGGTGTAGGGAAGATGTATAGAATTTCTTTAAATTTCCATTTAAATTGTGGTAGTCAAATTTAAACTTAAGATTTATCAATGAAAGTACAGCTGCTGCCATCAAAAGAGAATGCTCTTGAAATTCCAGATACTTTTTCCCTCATAACACAACTGTACACTTTCACAAAACTATCTTCACTACTTCAAGATTTACCTAGTTCTAATTTAATTATCTTATGGACCACGCAGGCATGATTTATTTCACACAATTTATTATTTTTTGATTTTATGAAAAAATTATGGGTAACTTGTGGAAACTTAGGTAAAACCTGACATTTTGTATAGAAAAGAAAGATTTAATTGGGGTGCCCAAATACAAAGTATGACATTACTGTGGTCTAACATGGTTACATTTATATAAACCACAGAACAGCATAAAAGGAATATTTTTTGATCAATGCATAAACAACTATCAATATGGAAAAATGTTCATAAGTGATACTTTGAGGAAAAGATCTCTAATTCAGTGCATTTAATGGAAAACAACACGGCAACACCTTATGATTCACATTAAACAAAACAAAACCAAAAAAACAAAGAGCTGGTAAACTTTCAATCTCTCCCATTAGGTAAGTTCTTAATGAGGTGATTTTTTTTTTTTCTAATTGCATTCACTTTTGTCAAGTTTACTAACTGAGGTGACTATAGAATTAAGGGGCCTTGATGGTTAAGAGCTCAGCTGCTAAACAAAAGGTCGACAGTTCAAATCCACCAGTTGCTCCTTGGAAATGATATAGCACAATTTGTCTCTTTCTTAAAAGGTCCCTATTAGTCAGCATTAACTCAGTGGTAATAGGTTTTATGGCACTAAATGACCATAAGTATAGCAATTTACTAAGAATTTCATACCAGTTTTCCATAAATCAGATTGAATCACATTCTGAGAAACTAAACTAGAAATTTGACAATCACTTATCAGTGTTGCACAATGATGCTGATGTTTTGCTTTTTTTTAACTAAATAAAAACGTCAGTTAATTCTAAGTGACAGTATGAAACTAAAAGCAGAATGGTCTTACATACTTTTGTACTAAAAACTCACTGTGTTGTGTTGATTCTGACACATAGCAATCCTATAGTAACGTTGCAGGACAGAGCAGGAGTGCTCCATGGGGTTTTCAAGACTGAAAATCTTTATGGAAGCAGACTGTCACACCTTTTTCCCTTGGAGCAGCTGGCAGGTTCAAATCATTGGCATTTTGGTTAGTAGGAGAGCACTTAATCATTGGACCACTAGGGCTCCTTCAGTGGTGGTGGTGGGATATGCATTATAATAGTGGCTTTCCAAACAGAATTATGACACAATGAAGTGTTAAAAAGCCTTACATTCCTAATGAAGTTCAGGTGTAAATGAATACATGTCTTCAAAAGATTGTGTAATAGTCTCCCTACCTACAATGCTGGCTAGGCGTTTACACTTAAACATGTAGCCTCCTGAGACAGCCTCCTGACACACGCCTGACACAGCTTTTCTAAAAGTCACACTAAAATATTTATGAAGGGAAAACATACACATACACACACACATAGATAAAATAAATCACCTAAGAACATAGAAAATAAGAACTGAAAGTGAATTTATTACTAAAATTAGTAGTTTACTTTCCAATAAGTAGAAGGCTGATAGAAACTGGGAAGGCTTATCTACTAGAAACCAGCTAAATCTGCTGTCCTGAAGGAGGAAAAACAAATTTGAAATCCTTATTTTCTTCTCTAATGTCTATTTCTTTGTTGATAATTGCACTGCTACTCTTTCATTTAGAGGGTGCCTCCCACAAATAACTCTTAAGTGAAAGGTAGGCTCTCTGGAAAACTGCAGGGCAAAATAGAAAATGTGTGACAAGTAGAATTCTCACACTTACTGAAAGCTGTAGTGTTTAAAAAAGTTTACTCATTTGTTTCACAATGTCATAAAATGGAGCAGTGGGAATAAAGAGCTTTTTTGTTTTGTTATTAAAACTGAGTGTCTCATTGACCAGTGTAGTAGGCAACTCTCAGGCTATACATATGAAAATCACTTTGTATAACAAAGAAAGAAAAGACAGAAAGAGAGAGGGAGAGAGGGAAAGAAGAGAGAAAGAAGGAAGAAAGGAAGGGAGGAAGGGAGGGATGGAGGGAGGGAAGAACCCAATAAACCACTAATATTCTAAAACTTACCAAGATCTTTTAATTCACCCTCCATGATATCTCTTTATTTCATCCACTTCTTTCTATCACCCTTGTCACTGTTCTAAAATAATGTAATCTCTCTTACCTAAATCACTGAAATAGTCTCCTAATTGCCAGTAATCTTCCTCTGCCCAGTTCACTACTTGCCACACTGCAACAAATTTATCTTTCTAAATCTCACCTATGACTAGGTCATTACTTTTATTAAAATTTTTGAAATGTGACATCATTTTTGGGATAGTCCAAATTACCTAATATAACTTATAAGGCTCCTGTATTATGTGAATTACTTTTTTCTATCATTTGAGCATGTTCAATGTATACATTATCTGATTCTACATGAGACATAAATGACTCAAATTCTATCTCATTCAGGAAGCCTTTCTCATACTCTAGTCTTATTTAATCACCATTTTTGCAGCAGTCCCATTTATTATACTGAAACTTACAGGACATTTTGAATGAGAGGATAGGCTGTTCTATTTTCATTATAATAATTCTGATTTTCAGTTTCATTATATTTATTTATTTATTGTGAAAATATACACAGTAAAACATAAATGTATTTGATAATTTCTACATGTACAACTTAGTGACACTGATTATATTCTACAAGTTGTGCAATCAGTCTTTCCAACATTTTCCCAATTATTCTCATACCATTAACATAATGTTCCAGCATATGGAAGCTACATAGTGAAGAAGAATTGATGCCTTGGAATTATGGTATTGGAGAAGAATACTTAATACACCATGGACTGCCAAAAGAATGAACAAATCAACCAGCATTCCTTAGAAGCATGGATGGTGAGACTAGGTCTTATATTCTTTGGACATACTCTGAGGAAACATCAATCCCTAGAGAAGGACATCATGCTTGGTAAAAACAGAAGGTCAGCATAAAAGAGAGTCTACCACACTGGGCTCAAGTATAACGATGGTGAACCTCCGAACGACGGTGCATGCCTGGGCAGTGTTGCCTTCTGTTGTATTTAGAGCTATGATGAGTCAGAAGCTGTTTAACAGCATGTAACAACAACATTAACATAAATTCTCTACCCTCTGAGCTTCTGTTCTAAACCTTCATGCTGCTGTTATTAATCTGATCACATATAGATATTTCTTTATAAGCACACAATTCTCATGATTAACATTCTTCAGTAAGTATGGTAAACTCTTCTTCACTTTGGAAACCCTGGTGAGCTAGTGATTAAGTGCTATGACTGTTTGCCAAAAGTTTGGCAGTTCAAATCCACCAGACATTCCTTGGAAAGTCTACAAGGGCTGTTCCACCCTGTCCTATAGTATCACAGTGAGTGAGAAGCAACTTGGAGGCAACAAATTTGGCTGGTTTTTTTTTGGTTATTTGTTTTAAAGATGATTTCAGGGGAAGGGCTTTTTTTTTTTTTTTAATCTTTTTTTTTTTATTATACTTTAGATGAAAGCTTACAGGACAATTAGTATAATTGTTTAATGCCAATTGTTTGTTTTGTGACACTGGTTACCAAATCCATTACAGGTCATCACTCTTTCTTTCTTGACCTTGTGTCCCCAGTCGTCAGCTTTCCTGCATTTTCCTGCCTCCCACTCCTTGCCCAGGGCTGGTGTGCCCCTTTAGCCTCGCTTTGTTTTATAGGTCTGTCTAATCTTTGGTTGAAGGGTGAACCTCAGGGGTGACTTCATTACTTAGCTATAAGGGTGTCTGGGGGCCACACTCTCATAATCTCTCCAGTTTCTTTCAGGCCAGTAAGTCAGGCCTTTTTCTGTGAGTTTAGAAGTTTGTCCTCCAGTTTCCTCCAGCACTGACCAGGACCACTTTCTACTGGGATTTCTGTCAGAGCAGGCAGTGGTGATAACCAGGCACTGTTCAGTTGTGCTAGACTTAGTCTGGTAGCGGCTATGGTAATTGTGATTCTAGTTTGCAGGGGATAGTTTTTTTTTGCCAAAAGCAATGGTTAAACATTTCCTCAAGGGAATAGCTTGTGAGGGATCACCAACCAAGCCTCAATGTTGAGTCTCTGGTTATTGTTAGTCAGAAGACAGTAAGTTTGCCACAACAGAAGAAATAAATCACTCTCAAATAAAAATTATGTACGTTGGCCAGGTAGCTATATTCCTTATTTCTTGGCATAGATGAATGAACACCTCTAGTGCTGGATCCCTTTCTTTAAGCATCTAGATTGGCTTTCCAGTAATTCTTAGTATCTTGTTTTTTGCCAATTCTTTTAAATTTTCTATTTAACTTACACTGCAAATGTACAGATGTTACAATGAGTTTGGCTATCATATTTAAGATTGTTAAACTAATTTTATCATATGAAAGATCTATCAAAATACACCACTCTTATCATGAAAAGGATTAACATATAAAACCTGAATCTGAAAAATGAAATATATCTAATTTTATAAAATTTTTATATTTAGAGTTAAGCTTTAAAATCTATGTATTCATTATTAATTTCAATATGCTAATGTAAAATAATTTAAATGTGTAACAATTATAGTTTTGCAATCAAAACAAAAGACTTCAATGACAGCAAAATATTGATTCACTAATAAATATTTGTTGAACTTGCCTCACCACAAACTATTAATTCAGATTTAGAAGAGAATATGACACCTAATTGATACTCTGCTGATGGTTGTTTTCTGTTAATTGAAGAATAGTAGAACATCTTTCATGAGTGGTGTATGTGCATTCATGCATGTGGCTGACTATACAAACAGCTTAGAGATATGATTATAATGAGCTGTTACACAAAGGTATTCTATACATACAGATATGTGGCAAAACATCTATTTTGGCAGTACATAAAATAATATGTGGATAAATGCATAATATATATTGTATGATTTGTATCTATTCAATCTTATATAGTTCCTTATTAAATGCTTTTATATATAAATATATGTATATTATTATAACATTTTCATATTTACAAGCTTACTGTATGATATATTATCAAGTTTTATGTGACAATTATAGAAATAACATAATAATTGCAGGCACTCATTTTTACTGAGTGCTTACTATTACAAAACACCACATATTATGTAAAACCAATTTTATAATAGCATACTAACATCTTCTGTGATCAAGTCTATTCCAACTCATAGCAACCTATAAGACAAGGTAGAACTGCCCCACAAAATTTCCAGGGAACAGCTGCTGGATTTGAACTACCTGCCTTTTGTTTAGCAGCTACTTCTTAACCAATACGTCACTAGGTAAATATTTAAAAACCACAAAACATACTTTAAGCTATTAATCATAATTAACCCTAGTTGGAGAATGTTGAGAATAATCTTTTCTTTCATTTTATAATGATTTACACATTTTAATAAAAATAGAAAATACTATATAATTGTAAACTTTCAAGTTAAAAATAATGTATTTCTTACATTTATCATGGTTTAATACACGGATTACTTTGCAATTACAAAAGAACACGAACAATATAGAAAGTATGAAAGCTTTATTAAGTCAGCAGTGCAGTAGCAGGGACAACTGAAAGACAGCCACCATATTTTTCTAACTAATTATTATGATGAATTCTCTTGCTGGTGCCCCATGATCATACTCCTTGCTATCTATTCACAATTAAAAAAAGTATTTATAGTAAAATAATAGTTTGTAAACTAACATGAAATAGAGGATTATTGAAATTAGAAAGAATGTGGAAATAAATCTATGCTTTATTCATAGAATGAGATATTTCAATTTAAAAAAAAGCTAAGTAGAAATTTAGCTGAATTTTGAGCTAGTTAGAATGATAAGAGTATAGCAATGTTAACACAATTTTATACAGTAACTGTTATAAAATATATTTGATTTTAAAGTAGATATAAAATTTTAAAGAACAAAATCACTAAGCAGACTAAAACAATTAAAATGTTAAATCTTTTAGAGTTGTTAAAAATCAAATTAAAGTGCCTAAAGTACAAAAACTTGAATGCAACAAATCAATGTTTAGATACAGGGCATTTTAAAAGCTTAGAATTTACAGGTAAGCTGTAGTATACTTAAAAAAAAAGATAAGGTAATAAAAATCAGATTTAACAAAAATGAATGACAATAAAAGGAAGAGAAATATAAACACAGTAAACAAAACATTATACATTATTATTGCAACCAAATATTTAAAAAATATTGGATCAGATCTATTTAATGATGAATGAAAAAAATTTAATAAATGCTTCAAAGATTGAAGATGTCATGGGGGTTTAAAAATTTGAAATGTATTCTGAATGTCTGCATTTCAGGATGCAAAATTCTCACTTTTTATATCTGAGGTCTCTGAACATATAGGGCTGCCATAGTGGCTCAAGCAAAATGAGAGTAGACTTACACTGTCTAAAGATCCTGCAAAGACCTTAAAGGAAGAGGATGCCTCTTAAGTGGATGCTAATTCTTCTCCAGATCTGTCTTGACTTTCAACATTCTGTCTATACCAGTCATTGGCAAAATTTTTTTCTGGAAAACTCCATCTATTTGCTATTGTAGGTTTTGGTAGCCATATGATTTCTATCATAGCTACAGAACTCTGCCGTTACAGCATAAAAAAAGAATAGTTCAGTCTCCCTGCCCCTCCTCTCCACCCACTCAGGTCAGCAGGATGATACCCTATAGATGTATAGAACCATAAAGTGCATCCAATATATGGTCACTCTGCATCGCCAAGTCCAATCCGTTCGTGTTATGATTTATGGACACGAGCAGTATCAGGGCCAGGGGCTGTTGGGAGGATGAGACATGTATGGAGCAGAGAAGAATAGTGTGCTGTCATCGGACAGGGAGAGCAGTGGAAGCTGCATATAGGTGGGCATGAAAATTTATAAGGGAATCTACATTTTCACTCAGTCATATTAAATAAAAAACTAAAGAAAAAATAGTTCAATATGCAAATTAATAGACAAGCCATATTTGGTTGGGAAGCTGAAGTTTGCTAACCTCTGTTAAACATCTAGAGTCAGGTCTCAATATAACTTGAGAGGGAAACTACCATCTCTGTAATTAGAGGCAATGGATCATGGACCAAAAGAGTTGTATAACCTGGGAAATATTATACATAAGTGGGAACCAGAGTATATATATGAAAATTGATGTTAAGGGTGTTGAACTATGGGATGAGAAGTAAAATGTAAAGCGAGGAGGATATATTCTTTTGACCTAAGATACTCTCTCATGCCTCATGATTTAATACCCTGGGAAGGTACAGCCAGAATGCTTCTTTGAAGCAAGGATTCTAGACCATCTCTCATATATTTTGAACTTGTTATAAGGAGCATATCATGCTATCATTATGCACCTGGAGAAGGATATCATGCTTGGTAAAGTGAAGGGTCATTGAAAATGATACAGATCCTTGAAGAGACAGATTGACACAGTGACAATGTTCATCAGGATGGCACAGAACTGCACAGTGTTTCATTTTCTTGTACATAGTGTCGCTATGACTTGGAACCCAGTCAATGGCACTTAACAACAATAAGATATATCAGAATCTGTCCCATAATATTCCTTGAATGCTTTCTTCATGCTCAGTTACAATGTTGTTGTTAGGTGTCACTGAGTCAGTTCCAACTCACAATGACTATGCAAAACAGAACAAAACACTTTCCAGTCCTGTACCATGCTGACAATCATTTTTATGCTTAAGCCCAACTATTGCAGCCGCTATGCCAACCCATCTTGTTGAGGGTCTTCCTCTTTTTCTCTGACCCTTTACCAAGCGTGATGTCCTTCTCCAGGGATTAGTACCTTCTGGCAACATGTGCAAAGTATGTACGATGCAGTCTGGCCCTCCTTCTTTAAGATGACTACAGAGGGTAGTACAGAATGGACCCAAAGGCTCAAAGTAAGGGGAAGGCCCAAATGAATGCATCATATCAGACCAAAAAATGAATACCTTAATTTTTCTGGAAGGATATCAACGGTGGTGTTTTCTTTTTTTTTTTTTTTTTTTCAGTAACGCTATAAAGAATGCACTAATGAGAAGGGTATCAGCAGAGAATCTCAGAAGTGACTATCTCCTGCTGACCTGGGTTGATGGTGGAAGATACTTTTATCAATATCAGTAGGAATAACTGTATTTCAGGCTATGAACAGAGATAAAAGGATTCCAGAACATCAATAGACAAGTGGTAATACTTAACCACCAGAGGCAGGATGAGCATAATTAGTGTAATGGAGACCAAGGTGAATGGCCACCAGGAGCCCTGACTGACGGGCTTATGTACGTAATGGTAGGTAATACGGCAAGGTGCTCCTACAGGCTAAATAGCCTTCCCAGGAGTTATTTTTATAATTTATAAATTATGATCTAAAATAAAAAAAAATCAAGGACTGGCAAAAACATCATTGATGTGAGCAATGTAAAGTGTAAAAAGAGTGGTTCACTGACCTGTGGGGTAAGAATCATAATGTTCAGAAACAGCATGGGGCATATGCTGAGCTGATACTAATCACCTTTTCTTAGTCCATATACTAGATCAGAAGCATTTCCATATGTCAGCTTCATAGTATACATCAAAAAGGTCCTTGTCACAGGCCCACTTAATTCATATACATGAACCTTCCAACGACTATAAATACCATGAAGGATGATGGTCTATTCTAAAAATTGTTAGCTTCAATTACAGCCTCTATTCTGTAAGTGCCACCTTTACTAAAAAAGATCAACACAGATTCTGGAATACACAGTGTGGTTGTTGATAGGGAGAATGCGGCTGTTTTCTTTCCCAGCAGCGAGGAGTAGCAAAAACTGTTAGCAGTCAATTGTGATTTTTAGCAGTAAAGATTCACAGTCTTGCCTCAAGGCTATGTTAACTCTCAGATCATTTGTCATATAACAGTACAAAGGGATCTTTGTCATCATGCCTTCTTAGAGGACATCACAATTGTCCACTATATAGATGTCTTTATGCTCAGCAGAACCAAAAAGTACAAAATCATATGTATTCTGATCGGCTCACCACAGGGTGGGGGAACAAGCATACAAAAATTCAGGTTTCTGTCAGTGGTCTGCAATATTCAGGAACATAGCATCCAATAAAAAACAATCTACCACCAAGGAATGGCCACTGTCCTTAGCAGAATTTTCCCATTTCACATTTTTAGCACCTTTGCAGATACTGCCCTATTTGCCAGTTGACTTACAAAACTACCCTTTTCAAATGGGACCCCAGGCAACGGAAGAGGCTGGAAGTTGTTCAGATGATATGATTTCCTGCCTTAATGCTCTGGTCATATTGTTTAGAAGACATAGTCATTCTTGACATAATCTTCAATAGACAAGGACTCTGGCAATTCCCATATAAGAAAGCTATAGCTCAGACCTCATAATTCCTGAAATAAATTGTCATTCCTTGATCAAAGTAGATTGTGGTATGTTTTCAACGGAAACTAAGATCCTAAACATGGACCATCAATTAAATAAGTACATGACTAGAACTATCTATCAACAGCTGGCTATTGTCAGGCCTCAAAATCAGGCAGGTGCAACAGCAATCTATTTTAGGAAAAAAAGATTATCTCAGCAGTTACATGGGGTATAAATTTGTTAAATTGGCATATAGCACAGAGTATTAACTACCTGTGTTTCACTATCTATCTCTTTCAACATACACATACAGCCTTAATATCTGATGCATCAGCAACAGACATCAAGGCTGAGCCCATAGTGTCACACCATTCTTGAGGAGATCAACCAGGGACTTGGGGATTATTTTTCTGACTAGGATTAGTCCATAACACCTATGTATTTCTCTTTCCCTGATAAAAATGCCCTTATCAGCACATTTTGAGGGTTCACAGAATGCTTTACTAACATGGGATCCTACAACACACTACCTCAGACTCAGGGGTGCCATAGTGGTAAAGAAAGAACGGTCAAAGGATGAAAGGTCCATTGGCCTCACTATGTATCGCTCTGAAGTTACTGCTCATGGTTAACAGTCAGAATGACTTTTGAAAGCCTCAGTTAAAATTCTAATCTGGTAACAATTGTCTGGAATGTTTGGTTATGATTCAGGATGGTATATACACATAAACACGGAAATATGGAGTCCTGGTGGCACAGTGGTTAAGTAATTTGTTGCTAATCAAAAGGTCAATAGCTCAAATTTACAAGCCACTCCTTGGAAACCCTGTGGGTTACTTAGGGTCACCATAGGTATGAATTGGCTCAACAGTGAGTTGGGTTTTGTGATTTTCAGATAGGGAGATAAGGATACAAATATAGGTGAGATGCAGAAAGAGGTACAGATAGAGATATGGATAACGATACAGGTATATATACAAGTGAACAAAACAAAAACTCCCACGACCGGTCTGTTAAGCAGTATCATGACAAACAGCAAAAAGACTGAAGTTGTCAAGGATTTCCTTTTACTTGTATCCACAGTGATCACTCATGGAGCCATAATCAAGAACTCACAGGACACACTGCATTGGACAAATCTGCTATAAAAGAACTTTATCAAACGTTGAAAAGCAAAGATGTTATTTTAAGGATTAAGGTATACCTGGCCCAATCTATGGTGTTTTCCATCACCTCCTATTCATGCTAAAGCTAGACAATGAATAAAGAAGACAGAGCAATTATTGTCTTTAATTATGCTTTTGGTGAAGACTGCTGACTGTACTGCGGACTGCCATTAGAATGAACAAATTTGTCTTCAAAGAAGCACAGCCAGAATGCTCCTTAGAAAGGAGGATGGGAAGATTTCATCTCACATACCTTGGACATGTTATCAGGAGGGACCAGGCCTGGAGAAGGAGGAAGGTCCTTGTCATCAATCTTCCTCTGGACTGGGAGCAGGGTGAGCATAATTAGTGTAATGGAGACCAAGATGAAATGGCCACCAGGAGCCCTGACTGATGGGCATATGGAGGTAACAGGAGGTAACAGGGTGACGGTGCAAGGACTCTGAATCCTTTCCAAAGGAGGCATTCTGTTCCAGGTACTACTTCTTGATGATATGACGATGATATGATGATATGACGACTCTGTGATAGCTTCCTTTTCTTTTATATCCCAAGAGATTGCCTCAAGGCACAATACAATCTTACACATTGAATCCTGCCCCACCAACACAACTGTCACCACCCATCCTCCCTCATTAACATCATAGAGACAGAATTTTCAACATACAGGAGCATCACAGGATACCAGGAATCTTGTCTCAGCCAAATTGCTTCTCACATGGGGGGGGGGGAGGGCAGTTAGGGGACATGATTCAATATATGGCATCCCATAATTTTGTTCCTTACAAAAATTCTTGTAGAGGTAAAGAAATTGAAATTCTTTCTTTTTTTTTTTAATTTTGTGCAATCATCCAATCTCAGGAATTGGGAAACTGTGAAAGACATTTCTGCTTACATATAGATACATTCCCATACAACATTTTAGAATTTTGTGAGTAATTATTGTCATAGTAATGACTGTGAGGATGGCACAAAACCAAAGGAGTATTTTTATCTGTTGTGTGCAGGGTCACTATGAGCCAGAACCAACGCAAGGCACTGAACAACAATTGCCATTCACGAAATAATGTAAATCCAAGCAGTTAAAACTAATCCAAAACCAGCAAGGGAAACTTCATACGACCTATCCATCCCACAGTGATGTGTCTGCTCGTTTTCTGAGGAGGCTTCTAACCTGGTGCCAAGGTAGCAGAATAAGAGAAAATGTCTGAAGAATCTGGTCATTTTTTCTTTCTTCTTCTGTTTCCCTGATTAATAGTCACTGGTCCCTTTTTAAGTGCCTAATATTTAAAACTTACTTTGGTTAAACTACTCTGCATCTCTAAGGAGAATTGAAATGGGTTTTACATTATTAAAATCGTAGCACAGATGTCATTCTTCAACATGATATTTAATAATCCTAAGGTCAAAAAAACTAGTAAGTGGCAACACTAAAATTCAAAGTTGTCTCTGAATGCAAATTTCATTTTTTTTTCACCACTTAGACTATACCTGGACTTTTACTTAACTTTCCGAATTTCCTTTCCCTATTAAAATAAACAAAGAATTCTAATCACTGCTGAGCATGTTAGTCTTTTCTGGGAAGAGGAGGAACTAAATAATTTTAAAACGTCAAATTCTCCATCAGCAATTCAAAAGGATGGCATGTTCCTAAACAAGTAAGCATGAGGGATAGTCCAGACAATATCACTAAACTGCTCTGGGACTTTTCTTCCAAACTCAGTACATATAATAGACCACTGAACTAATAAAAATAAATTTGCCAAGGCTACATGTGTGTGTTTAAAATCTAAAACAAAAACAAACTTCTGATTTCCTTTCCCCAGTCTTCACACAAATAAAATTTTTAAAATATCATTAATGTTTTGATTAGCAATTTTGACTTCAAGGAAAAAAAAATGCCAAGAAAAGGGAATAAAAGTGTTTCTATAAACACACTTTCTGTTTCTTCAGTTAAGTTGTGTTGCTTTTCTGTGCTATAATTTTTCATTTATACTCTGAAGGCAACAGATAAATTAAAATACACTGTATATGAAAAACACCTAGTATTGTTATGGACTAAAATATGTCCCCTGAAAATATGTTCTGAAATCCTAGACTTTGTCTTGCTTACTTTGGACACATCATTAGCAAAGACTAATTTCTATAAAAGGCCAGTAAAACCAAGAGAAAACTCTCCACAGGGTGGATTGACACAATAATTTCAACAGCACTCTCAAACATTCCAATAATTTTGAAGATAGTGCAGGACTGGGCAATGTTTCATTCTGTTGACCATCAAGTCTCCATGAGTGGGAGCCTACTGGAAGGAAACTAATAACAACAAAATGACTGTGAATATACTTCTGCTGGCAAATAGGTTTTTGTTGTATTAGTTAGATCATACCTGAGTATGGTATGATCTAATTGTTGCTGTTAGGTGCCATCAAGTTGATTTCCAACTCATGGTGACCCTGTGTAACAGAATCAAATTGGAGCCCTGGTGACACATTGGTTAACAGCTCAGTTGGTAACCAAAATGTCAGCAGTTTAAATCCATCAGTCACTTCTCGGGATACCTATGGGACATTTCTACACTGTCCTATAAGGTTGTAATGAGTTCGGTTCAACTTGATGGCAACGGTTTTTTGTTTACTTGTTTGATTGGTTTCTTTTGCTTTAGTTTTTATAGGAGCAGATCACTAGAGTTATCTCATGTGTAGCTGCTGGCTAGGTTCCAAAGGTCAGGCTTTCAGCAAGAACTTGAGTGCTTAACCTCTGTACTGCTAAGGCTCCTTAAATCTAATTACTTCTGTATAGAAGAGCAGATTAGACATGCATACACAGAAGTCCTCTAGACACCATGTAAAGATTATTTGCAATCCAAGGAACCAAGTAACACTGGGAACTGCCTATAAGGAAAGGATCAACATGGCCAAGATCCTGATTTGGGCTTTTCACCTCTAGAACTGTGAGGACATAAATTTCTGTTCTTTAAAACTATCCACTTCTAGTTTGGTAATAATTTTTAAAGCTATTACTATTATCATTATCATCATATGAATCAACCAGCAATTTTCCCCTAAGGATGACAGAAAAGTTGGTTGAAATGACCCAGCTCATGCCTTCTAGAAAAGGCAACTCTTAATACCACAGGCATTTTTCCACCAAATAGCAATTGGGGGCAATTTCTTGCTCTTCCTGCATACCTAAGAAGCCCTGCTGGTACAGTGGTGATGTGCTCTTCCACTAACATAAAAACTTAGTTGTTAGAATCCACTGAAAAAGAAAAACAAATAAAAAACTTTCTTAGCAACCCTACAGGACAAAGTAGAGTTACCCCATAGGGTTTCCAAGGAGTGACTGATGGATTTGAATTGCTGACCTTCTGGTTAGCAGCCAAGTTCTTAAATACTATGCTACCAGGGCTCCTAGAATTTACCACCCACTCCAACAGACCTGGATATCTGCTTCTATAAAAATTACAGCCTAGGAAACATTACACAGCAGTTCTATTCTGTCTTACGGAGTCTTATGAGTTGCAATCAATTTGATGGCCTAACAGCAACAACTTGCACGGCTGTAGTTACCCTCTCAGGATTTCCACCAGAGCAGATGCTTCTCAGGGCTCTTTCAGAAGTTTTCTCTGAGTGTCTGATGGAGTTTTTGAAGGAAGCGTCTGCAAGATAGTGCAGAATCCTTTAGTTTTTGTAGTTCTCAGGAATTTCACAGTGTTCTAGTCTAAACTCAAATATCATTATTTGTTGGGATGCTTCCTGTAAGTGTCCAGTTACATCTTCCTCAGTTAAGCGATGTGCAGGGTCCTGTCTCCCTAGATTTGGGGCAAGTTACTTGTTCTCTATGATATGTTTTTTAAAAAGAAATAACTTTTAATTTAGCCAACATTTTTGCTGTAATGGTAGAAGAAACACTTATTACAGTTCTCTATACTATGAGGTAGAAGTTAGCAGCCTCATTAATATTTTGGAATACTAATGATTTGTTTGCTTTGTTACACTATATATATTAATCTCTATTAAAATCAACAGACAAGAGCTATCATGTTTAAAAATGTTGCTTATTTGACAAAGAAGACTAAGAAAACCTGAGATATCTTTATATTTGAAAGAAAAAAAGGATATTCTTTGGTTTTTATTTTACCACCTTTCAATTTGTGGCATCATGTAATATTTAAAAAATCTAAATAAAAAACAGACAAATAAAGATCCCAAACTCATGAACAAAGAGAAGAGTTAGATATAAGTCATATATTGCTGAATTTGTTATTGGATTTCAGCATTAAATTAAATTTAAAATTTCCTGGCAGACAAAGCAGAAATCTAGCCTTGTTATCAGTCAAGTAAGGTTCTGTTCTGAATATCATTTAGGTATTGCAGTAAATACTTTACTTCCTCTAGGGCCACAGTATACATCAGCTGTATATTAATTTTAGGAATGAACTCCTTCTATGCACTGATGAAAGCAAAGACCTGGAGGGAAATTCTTGCTGTTTGCACAGAAATCATTCCCTAATTCCACATAAGGGAAGACTAACCTAATAAAGGTGATAATATATATGATTTAGATACAATACCCCCTTAGGAAAATATCTTACTCAGGAAAGCAACATATTTGAAAAGATTCTGCAGAATGTTTTTGTATTAAATAGCAAACAAAACTCTTGAGAATGTTATTGCCTGGTGTTAAGAAAAAGATTCAGTATCAAAGATTACTTTCATTAAAAACCGTACTATAAAATCCACATCTATTTTGTTTTGTATGCATATATCTATCTAATCTATCTACATACACACATATGTACAGACATAAAGCTGTACAGTTAAAGTACAAACTAGCAAATCCAGTCAAACAGTATTTATTTAGCTTACTTTTCTGGCCTGGTTTAATGAACCTAAGTCCCTGTGTGTTTTCATGTATGTGAGTACATCTTCTGCAAGTAAACCACTGACGATTTAAACATAAAAGATAACATGTTATTTTTTGTTGTGTGTCATCAAGTCATTTCTGACTCAAAATGACCCTACATGACAGAGTAGAAATGCCTCAATGGTTTTCCTAGGCTGTGACCTTTAGGGGAGTCACAGTCAGTTATTTTTCGTGTGGAGTAGGTGGTAGGTTAAGGTTGCAGCTTCAACTTTAAATGGCCACAGTGTTAGGCACTATATTTAATTTTAAAGCTTCTCCATGTCAACCATGAATTCCTTGTGAATTATGCGGGAAGGAAGAAAAAGGATGCCAGGTAAAATTTTGTCTCCACAAAACAATACATTATTATAAAAAAGGAAAGTAGGAGTAAGGAAGAAGACAGTCTACAATATAGCTAGAAAAGAATCTAATTTTATAAGTCCATGTGAGCAAAATCAGACATCTAACAAAATTATAAATAGATTTAAAGACAAGCCTAGATTTTAGGAAAACAAAGTATAATATGAATTGTGCCTCCAAGAAATGACTGCATTAAGCATTTTAAATGGATGTTACCAGGTAACTTATATAAAGACCAGGAAAATTGATTCATTTTAGGAGAAATAATAATCTGGAGAAAAAACAAAACAGATGAAACACAATTCTTTGTCAAACCAATATTACATCTTGAAGACTAGGGATTGATATTTTGGTCAACTTTCATTGCTTTCTCAATGAAACACTGTAATTTGTTCAGCAAAACTTTATCTTTATATGTTTAATCATATATTCACTTCTATTAGGACATAATAAGATGTACAATTATCATTAGTAAGTCATATTTATTTAAAATCAATTGAAAACTTGGTTACATATTTTTAAATATATTTTAATAGTGTTTTCAAAACTTTTAGAAAATACTTTAAAGAAAACTCAAAAAACAAACTCATAATAATAGCAAATTATCTGAGGAAAAACAATAGAAAGTCCCCTTTCTAGAGTATCTGAGTGTGTTTAAAAATACAGTAGTTATTTGATGTACATAGAGCAGGCTTCACTTTCACTTCTGAGTATTCAGAAAGAAAAAAAAGATGTTTTACCAGCAATGCTTTGTTAAAAATTGTTACTGTATTTGATTTGAACTCTAGATATTAAGAATTATAGTCATTTAGCAATTTTATTGACATTACAAGATGGTACAGTTCATTTTAATTTTGTAAAAATTAAATTAGTGAAAACTCTGTTCATACAAAAAAGACTGATAATTGCAAAACTCCTTCAATTTGTAATCAATGTTTCTCACAGTGTCCAAAAAGAGGTAATTTCTTCATTTACCTTTTCACTGCCTATAAAATTTAAACCTTTTGAAGTTATTGACAACATGGGTGTCTAACGGCCTATTACATACAAACTTTTTGCAGTGATTTACAATGTGGGTGTTTATTTTTTCCAATTTTAGTAGACTTTTTAACAAATAGAATGTCATTCAACAGAAACTAAACATTGCATATCACTCTATCATTAAGATATAGAAATGCAGCTATTGGTTTATGACTTTGAAACTATTTTTCCTCTCCAACTAAGAAGTGTCCAATGTTAACAGCCCTTAGTATTGTTATAATGTATGAGTTTTCAGAGTTAATGAAACCAATGTGATTAATGCCACTCTAAAGGTTTTATTAAAGTAGCCAAAAAAGCCAAGTGAATTTAAAAAAACAGAAAAAATAAGCTATTATACTGGTGCATGCATGCCACAGTTAAACAGATGAACTTGGTACAGATTAAAATATTTTTAAAAAACACAAATATTTGACCTTAAAATAATTTACTCCTGATGTAACATGAATTAATATTTGTAAATATGCTATCTACTAATTCAACAAACACTCATTAGATACCTATGTTCTGTACTGCTGGGCAATAGGAAACTAACGATGTAATTACATTATATTTTATTAAACTACGTATTATAAAATCTTAACCCCCACCAAACCCACTGGCGTCAAGTTGATTCCAATTCATAGCGAACCTACAGGACAGAGTAAAACTGCTCTACAGAGTTTCCAAGGAGCACCTGGAAGATTCAGACTGCCAACTTTTTGGTTGGCAGATGCAGTACTGAACTAGTATGCCACCAGGGTTAAGAATCCCATAAACAATAATATGAGAAAAAAATACATATATACATACGACAGAATTGAGTAAGTACAATGGTCATCATAAAGATAAAATGCTTTAGGGAGAAATTAAAGGCAGATTTTTATCAATTTGAGAGATTGAAGAAGAGTCCATGGAGTTTGTAGCATGCAGTCCTATTCTTTGAATACTAAACTGAAAATTATTAAATTATGAAAACAAGCTAGGACAGAATATTATGATTTTTAATAAAAAGTGATTTTTTTAACAAATATCCAAATATGTTACAAGCATTTAGTATCATGCGCTGAACAAAAGGAAGAGACATTATATTAAGAATGAAATCCTATCCAAGTATAAGAAGAAATAAACTCAACTGCACCCTCATCTCTAAGGAAACTGAGTAGTGGCTCTGTTAGGCAACATTAAAATTGAAAGGTATCAATTATTCTTTGGTCTTTTTTATTTATTGCCCAGCTTTTGCTGGACAGTGGCTTTTGTCAGGTGCACCTTAGTTTTCCAAGTTCCATCTTTGCTTTTCAGTACTTTGAAAGAGGTCTTCCACAGTAGATTTGCCCAGCACAGTGTGTTGTCTGATTTTTCGATTGCTGTTTGCATAGGCACTGACTGTGGCTTCAAGTAACAATAAGTCCTTGACAGTTTCAGCATTGTTTCTGTTTATCACGATGTTTATTGATCCATTTGTGAGGATTTTTGTATTTGAGTTGTAATCCGTATCGACGACTGTTGCTTGTATATGTGGGCTTAATTTGCAATAATAGAAATTCAAGTTTATTATATGAATAATCCAATTTATTTTTACCTAAATAGCAGCTGCTTTCAAGGAAACAAAAAAATTTCAAAAGGTTATTCTTTCTTCATTCCTGGATGGCATTCTTCCTGTCTCTTCCCTTTTCACATTTCTCCTTTATTCACATAGGTTTTGATTATGCTTGTTATATGAAAAGCATTCATTTCTGAAAAAGTTTAGAAGTATATCCCCATGGATAGCAAACAATGATAAGTATGTTGCAGTATTAAAGACTGACAAAATTTTGAATTCACATGTTACAAAATAATCCATCACAGAAGGTTAACAGCATGATTCCTTTATATAGTTTGAGAACCTAATAAGTAATTAAACCTTTTTCTTTAAATAAATCTTGTTGAGTCTCTAAGATTATAACATTTATTCTCTGGGAGAGTAGTCTGTGACTAATCAGGAAAGTGCAATAATATTTATGCAATTTTTCCATCCAAAATACATGGAGTCATCTTTTATTCACCTATTTACATTCTTATCCTATCAATTAGCACACTTATTCAGATCTACCTTTATAATGCACATGGAATTTGCCTACCTCTCAGAATCTACAAAATACATTTATGATACAATTAATTACATTCTGACAAATTCTTCCTAATCCAGTTTCCTGGTTCCTCTCTTGGAGAGTTCTATTTTCCACTAAGCAATAAAGGCATTTCAAAGGCCTGATTATATGAAAACTTTGCTCAAAACTTTTAAAATACTCTTAGATTTAAATCTAAAAATACTCATGCTGCTTGTAAGACGCCACCTACTATGGAGCCTGATGATCTCTTGTACTTAATATCTTTCTACTTTTCTTTAGATCACCATGCTCCTGCTGCTATAGTCTTCTTGCACATCTTTAAATATGTGAAGTATATTCCCACCTCAGGTGCTTCATATTTACTGTTTCCCCTGTTTAGAATGTTCTCTCCCAAGGTACGTGCTGTTTCTTCTTCGATTTATATCTCTGCTTAGAAGTCACTGACATAGAAGAATTCCTATCTATTCATTCAATTTAAATACCAGCTGTATCAGAATACTTACTGCTTTCTCGCATATTACATGTCAACTTTTTAAATTTTTTACTGTCTTTCCTATTAAAATGTAAGTACTGGGAGTATATATACTCTGTACAGTACTCTGTCCCCTAACATCTAGAATATTACCTGGCATGTAGTAGATGTGTAATAAGTGTTTGAGGGATATAAGATTGAATAATGTGTTCCCACTTTGTCTAGCCTTTTAAATGAAAGCTCAAATGCACGTAAGGATTGCTCCACCTTTCCACGAAATCTTGTTTTTTCAATAACCAGATAGAAACCATGAACATCCCGAAACTTAATCTTCATTAATTTACTTTCTTCACTGAAAGTATTGGCTTGGCTCACTGAAAGTAATAAACAGTTCAGGGTAAACATTGCATACAATTCCAGTACATTACATTAATCCAATATAAATTTATTACATTTCTAAAATTATACAAAGACTGGCAATTCAGATATTTGTGGGATATTATCTACTTTCTAAGAGCTGTCACTCAAATGGAGGAAACAGATATATAAATAAATAAGCATACAAAATACAGAGACAGAGGACACTGCATGGTTCTGGATGAATATATTAGGAAAAGCATCTCTTCTAGACTTGTAATAAGCCTGGCTTCTGAAGGAAGGTGAAGCCTATATTGATTATTAAAGGAGCTTCTCAAAACTGTTTTCATTCCAATACTACTTTCTCTGTTTTATTTTTTTCAGTTTTTAGCCACATAAGGTACAATTTATTTATCTCTTAAAATTCTATTTCCTAAGCCATTGCTAATATTAGATATTATCAAGTGAGGCTTAACAGAAGGACTATAAAACTTTCAGTAAATCAATACTAAATTACAGATTGCTAATCACTGTACTTATGTTCCTGGCTAACCAAGTATCTATCCAAAAATAACCTTACCTAAACAATTTTCAGTGTTTAAATTTAAAAAGAAGGTATCATTTGGAAACAAAGCTGTTTTCCTAGAGTGGAGATGAATTATATTTATTTCCTTCTTGTTATAAACAAAGCCTATCACTATGTCATAGAAAGAATTTTGCTTGGCAAGCCTGTGTCTTACTTGCAATTTTTTAAAAAATGCAAACACATTTTCTTAGATGTCTCCAGATGAGTTTTAATAAGACTTAAGTTATCTTCAAAAGCTGAGATGTTAAATGTAACTAAAATATCAAAAATACATTCATAAAACACATGATTTCAGTTTCAGTCATCATTTTCAGCTGAATAAAGCTGACAGGATAATAACATAAATGAAAGAAAACAAATTCAAAATAAAGATTCAAGGACAGACCAGTGTAGAAAACTGTAAGCTTCTCATCTGGCATAAATAGCAAACACTCACTTTGAGGATAACACAAAGAATTAAAGAATGTTCAATAACTAAATTCTATATATTTTTCCCAAGACTTAAACGCAGAAAGAGGAGGAATACAGAGAAAATAGAAGCTTTTCTTATTTGTATAAAACTTACAGATTACTCCTCCATTCAGTAAGGTATTATAATAAGCCCATATAAAAGTAAGTGTTGTGAAATGATTCTGCTCAATGAAAATCCCTTAAGATAACTAAGAGATACCAGAGATTTTTTTATTTTAGTCCAAAATACATTCTTTGATAGACTAAATAGATACCCTAAAAATTCCTTTTTATGGCACACTGACACTGACAGAGAGACCTACTTCTTTTCTTTTAAGCTAATAACAACTTATAAAGTTTCTCACATGGCCCTTTCTAATCCTTACAACCTGGGAGTTTAAGTTTAGTAAATAATTCATTAGAACAGTTATAAATGGGGAAGGGGCATTTTAATTTTATAACACTGTATTTTCTTACTTTGTCCTTTGTCCTTGCCCTGATATTCTTATTTCTTCTTTCAAAATGTCATTTATCACTCCTCCCAAGATTATAATGGTTTCATCTCCTAGCCCTGCACGAGAGGGTAACTCATACAAAACAAGATAAAGCAAACCCTAATGCAAACTGCAATCATTACTTAATTTCAAATCTGCTCCTTTCTCATTGCAGTTTGGTGATAAAGGTTACCAATGGCTGTCTGATTGCCACCTATCTCCCTTGCCCCACAAAAAAGACTTTGCCCTGGATTCAGTTTCAGCTTACAGAGACTCTCTAGGATGGAACAGAACTGCCCCATATGATTTCAAAGGAGCACCTGGTGGTGTTGAACTGCCGACTTTTAACTGCATTAGCCAAGCCAGCCAAGTGCACAGTAAGTGGTCATTATTCAGACTTTTTAAAAAATCGAATCTCTCTGATGCATCATTGTTTTGCTAGCCACCAGCTCTCCTGGAGCTCTTTTTACTTCCACTGTAGTTTCTTTTTCATCGTCTTTTTGCATTCCCTTTTCTCTTGCTTCCATCATTAGGTCACAGTGGCTACTATTAAGAGTTTTAAATCTATGTATATATTTAAGTATAGTTTATACTTGTCTTTTGAACTCTTGATTTTAAAAATCTGTTAGATGCTATGGTTTTGTCTGTATAAACAACAACAAAAAAAAAACTAGCTCACTAGCTCCAATATCAATCTCAAATTCCATCTCAATTTCCTGAATGTTTCTTTAGGGGTTTATAATAATTTTAGTTATACATTTCTTCTATATAGCTTTGAAACAAGCAGAATGTGCTTACAACTCAGCCCCATTCCATCCAGTTTAGACATGTATGTTGACTCTTTCCTCGTAAAAACTGGGAAACTAATAAGTTTACAATTTTTGACACTTTCTATCCATTTCGTGTGTATTTAATACACCCATATTTTACAAGGCCAGTATTAATAATATCCCCCATTTGGAATAGAACATCCACATTTTTCACTCATGATCTATATTTAGATGGAATAAATTTTCATCATCACTCTTCTGAACACATTCCTTTTCTTCTTGGCTGGGATCTGTAAATGCCACTTGAAATAAAGATGTATCTTGATATGTTAAGTTAGTGAGGTACCTTGACAGAGGTATGAAAAGGGATGATTGTTTTAAATTTGAGTTTCAGAATTATTTTAGGCCGCTGGTTGTTAACATCTGAAGAGGAGCAAGAGAATGAGAATTAGATATGACTACTTCTTATGTCAAAAGAGGGATGTCAGGTTAAGAAAATTTGCTAAAGTTGTGATCAAAACTAATTAGTATGAATCTGTGACTTATAAAAATTTCTACTAAAAACTGCAAAATTTTCTGGTAATAATTTTTTCTTTTTATGCATTGGTTTATGATATTACCTGTATATGTGTATGATCTATTATATGTTGAAATCAATTTTTTCATCATGCTATGTGTAGATAATCCTAACATAAACCATGAAAGATGAAGTGTAAGACATCCTCCTATCAATAGCTAAGATGAATAAAAATCATATACTAGACATTTTATTATATTTAATATGGGGATTGTATCATAAGTAAGGGTCAATTAAAAACTGAAAATATTTAGCAACTGTCTTTTATATACAAAGTTCTCTGTTGGATTCTTGTGTGTGCTTGAATAGGGAAGATAAATAAAACATAGTCCTTGCCATGAAATAGCACATACTCTCTTGAGAGATTTTTTTTTTCTGAAACAAAAAGCCATTAACTCTACTAAATATAAGACAAAATGATATAAGCACTATTACTTCAACTACTTACTAAAGTGTCAAAAAGTGATAATTATTTTAGTATATAACAATCCTTGGATTATAGGTCTTTTACTAGTGAAAAGTATGAAATTCCTAATGAATTACATTTCCACAAATAATAATTATACTGAAGATAAAAATGCCATTCATGGATGGCTATTTCAGAACTTGGTTTAGTTTCCATTGTCCTTCAGAAAATTTCAAGTAAGCCAGTAAATTTCTGTTTATATTTGAAGACTATAATTCCATTTATAATTCACTGCATATTATTTCTATGAACTATTGAATAACACACTCTATGCAAAATATCATACATCTGGCTTGCATAGGAGTTTAAATTCTGTCAGATTTTGTTCTAGTGAAACTCTTGTGACATACTCATATCAAGGATGTAAAACTAATGTTTCATTACAAAAGAGACAAAATAACCATAAGATACACCAGCAGGTGGATTCTTACCCATCAAAACCTTACAAGGACAAAGTGCTTGTATTTATTATCATATTATGTATAAATAATAAATATTAAATTAGAAATGCTTACAGAAGAAACCAGGAAAGACGTACTTTGGAATAATTTAATTAACATGATATATTAAGAACTAAAAAAATATGTACTATAAAACTTTAAAAAATGGTAAGAACCACAGATCATATATAATAATGGTTATCTAATGAATACCTTTTCCCTTAAAAAAATAAATAAATAAGTAGATAAAATTTAAATAGAAGTATGTTTCATCTTCCCCATCACTTCAAAGATTTTTGAGAATTTTACTGTCAAACTATCCTTCTAGTCACTATGCTGAAAAGTTAGTTTCAGTGTATCTTAACTCTTATTGCTCAAACAATATAGAAAATATAAAAAAAATAAAATTCCTTTAAGAATGCTTATTTTATTTTTTTAAATATAGTTTTATCAACTATTAATTTGCATCTTCCTGGCTATTCTTCCCTGGCAAACAAGATTCTAGAATCATAATCTTGTCACTTCACAGTGTAGTAACCTAACAGATGGAATAACAACAATTTTGAGATGTGAACTTTTCTTACACTTTTAATTGTACTTATTTATGTTTAAGTTTCAATGATGCCATTTTGAAATCAAACTAGTTTAAACTTTTCATTATATTTATCTTATGGTAGAAATTTACACAAAAAGCAGACATACATAGTACACAACTATTTCTTTTAGAATGGTGTTTCTTATACTAAATTATGTGACTTCCCACACTGGCACAACCAAAGTAGTACCTAGATGAGGATTTATTTGGGTGCAGTTTACTATGGATATAACTCCCAAAAGGGGGAATGAGGAACAGGAGTAAACACTTTTTGTTGTTGTTATTTTAAATTAATCAATTTTTTTTTTTTTTTTTGCAACTTAGTGCCCCCTGCCACATCTCAAAGCTCCCAGACAATAGATACATGTCAGAGAAGAGATAAGGCTTGATTCTAGTGACCTTCAGCGGTCTGCCCTGCAAAATATGCTTATGTATTTTTAAGGAGAAAATCAAGAACAAGCTTAAATTTGAGATGATGAACTTAGTCAATACACACTAATACACAAGTATTTTAAGAGCCTGTTCCAGGGCCAATAAGAAAAGCAGAAATACATACAAGAAAATGATGAGAAAAATCAATGATCAAACATAGAAAAAGAAAAAACATAAAGATGCTACTTAAAAACAAAGGTCTGTATTGGAGAGGGGGTCAGATAACCTGCTTTGTAAATCTCTCTGTGAGTGGCTTCAAATATCACTTAAATTTCTGTTCTACTGTTACAAAATGCTGTCCTCATAGAATTACCTGATTTGTGTATTACCTATTGTGCTGCATGGTTTCAACCCCATTCCTATATTTAGCTGTGCTTCAGCTTATACTTACCTCTAGGCCCCTAGAGCTCTTACTTTCTGTTCCAGTCTCTCCAGCATAGCACTTATCTTTTAGAGTTTGGGGGCAGACATGCTTGCCTCTAAATTTAGAGTTGCTGGTGCCTATGGGGCAGCCCTGAATCAGACAGAAACAGGAATTGATTGAAAAATGCTTGCTTCCTAATGATTCCAGATTTTTGGGTGGACAGCTGTGAAAAACACTGTATATATGTTTTTTTTGAAAGTCCTGGGGTCCATTTTCCCCCAGAATTCATTTACTAATACCTATCTGCTGCAATAAAAAAAACAAAAACAAAATACTCATTGTTGTTGAGTGTATTTCCAATAATAGCAACCCCGTAGGACAGAAAAACACTGTGCCATGGAATTTCCAAAGCTATAATCTTCACAAAAACAAACTTCCACATCTTTCACTTTCAGAATGGCTAGTGGGTTCCAGCTGTTGACCTCTCAGTTAGCAACGGGATGTTAAACCACTGTGCTACCGGGGCTTCTGTACACGCTATGGTTTGTTCACATTGTCTCCTCAAGAGTTATTTATTCACTACTCTATCTAATTAACCTCTCCTATGACTATTCTGTTATGCTGAACATTCTTATCCATAGCATTTGTCAATCATTGATGATATACATTTATGGGTTTGTTTATTTTCAATTACCCACACAGAAATATAAGTATGGTAAATACAATCTTTGTGCCTTGTATTCACAATTAACAGAACGCTTATAAATATGAAATGCTGAATCAATATTTGTTTTTTAAAAGAATCAATTAATTTATGCAAGTGTCCAAAAGTATTTTCATTCCCATTTTTCAATAAAGAAATATCTCTCAAATTGCTCAAATTCACTTTGCTTAGAAATGCTGAGACATAATTCAATATCATATTTGCCTGCCTAACATTACCTAATATCAAATCTATGCTTTTTTACTATATCACTCTGTTTCCAGGATACAATGATGCATCAAGAACTTGTGTTATTCTATAGAGATTTTTAATGTGCTTCAGTGAGTACAGGGCAACTGAATGTTATCATATTTGCTGCCCAAATCCTTGGCCCATTTGGGCCTATATCATGATTAGCTGGAGATACTTCAAACACAACAGAAACTTTACAAAACTCAGTGTATTTTATGTTAAGGTTACCTACTGTGATCTTTTATAAAACGTGAAACTGAATGAATATTTCATTAGACATTTTATAAAGAAGGCCAGAGTAGCAGGGGTATGGCATATGCTATGTCAAGAAATAGTATAATATAGATGACACTGAGACACTGATATTGTAAAATATTAATGACAATGTAAGTATCTTCTAAGAATTTGGAATCATAAAAACTTGCACTGAAAATACATCCTCTTTTCTGACTTAAGACTATGGACTATCTACAGAATATTTTTTTAAGCTGAATAATCTTTGAGGCTCTTTGAATCCAGAAGAAAGGAATGTCAGATATTTATAAATGTATATCCTCAGCACAGTATTCTAAGCAAATTACCTTATCTTTTAAGAAGATTCTTTTTAAGAAAACTTCTGCTGAATGAAAATTTCTCCTTAGCAGCTTCTCAAATGTTTGTACACACATGTGCACATATACACGAATACATGATTTCAATGCCATTTCATTAAATTACTATAGTGGTTTAAAATTACATTTCATTCCTTATAAAGCATTCCTTCATAATTATTTCATCTGTGGTTCATCAAGCAACATCATGACAGGATATTTCTAGATCAGAAAAATCAAGTTTTAAAAGGTTGGGTGTCTTACTGAAGAAGATTCCTTGTATAAGAGGTGTCAGACGCTGAACTCCAGGCAGTCTTTTACATTCTAACTATGGCTCTAAAGCCTCTGAGCAATAGCTCTGGGTTTACCTCCTTCTTTTCATTCCTTTCTTCAATCATTTTCTCTTTCACACAAACACTCATACATACACACATATACATGTACTGTCTCATACCACAAAACTATAATCATTTATTTCCTCAAAGAGCAGTTTTGATTTGGATGCTTCTTTCTTTAAACTGAATATAGTGAATGCGTACCATGCTGGGGTGCTGAGTTTACATAATTTTATCACCAAGTATCCAATCATTCCTTTTCATTTTTGAACAACACTAATTTATAGCTGACATATTAATGCTTATTAAATATCACACATTTTATTAGTACTGGCTATTTTGCTCCACTGGAAATCCAGGTGGCATAGTAGTTAAGTGCTCATCTGCTAGTCCAAATCTGCCAGGCGCTCCTCGGGAGCTCTATGGAAATGTTCTGCTCTGTCCTATAGGGTAGCTAAGAGTTGGAACTGACTAAACGGCAATGGATGTTTTACTCCATTAACTTGTTAAGTAGATAATATGTGTTTTACAGATGGAGAAACTGAGAATCAGAGTTTGTAACTTAAAAGAGTTTACAGCTCGTGAGATTTATTAGGACTTTTGTCCAAGTTTTCCATTCTTTTTCTTGAACTTGTGTTTGATTATACTTCTATTGCTTATTGCTTTTAAAATTTCCATTCTTTCTCACAGAATTATCTCTAACAATATATGTTGTCTTTTATTTTATATTTGTCCATGAAAAGTATAGCCATTTTTTTTCCCAAGTTTTTCTTCAAAGTACCTTTTACTGAGGTTAAGTTAAATACTTAACAGTCACACATACACATGTGCCGAGAGGATTTTGAAATGTGGTCAGTGCTATTACATAGGCATCGGGGAAACAGGGAGACTCAAATACAAAATTGTGCTGCTATCTGGCCACCACGAAGCATAACTAAATGCTTGAACAGCAGAAGCATGTTCCCAAGAAACTACATGAACTCTGCTCAGGTACATCACTCACGTAGAAAGCATCTCTCCTCTGGCTTATGTATTCCAACAGCAAATGTTTTCCCTGCAGCACATTAACTATCCCACACTTCTAATGTTGAACCATCCGTGCGTCCTTGGTATGAAACCAAGTTGGTCATGGTTGAATTATTTTTTGATATGTTGTTGAATTCAATTGGCTGGAATTTAGCTGAGGATTTTTGTATCTAAGTTCATGAAAGGTATGGCCTGTGTTGTTCCATTTTTGTGCTATCTTTCCCTGGCTTTGGTAACAATATTATGCTGGCTTCATAGAATGAACTTGGTAGTATTCCATTTTCTATGTTCTGAAATGACACTTAGTAATAGTTGGGTTATCTCTCCTCTAAAAGTTTGGTAGAATTCTCCATAAAGCCATCAAAGCCAGGGTTCCCGTCTGCCTGGGAGGTTTTTAATTATCTTTTCAATCTCTTACTATGCATTTATTTAATTGTTCTGTCTCTGTTTGTGGTAGTTTAGGTACTAATGTGTTTCCATAAGCTTATCTGTTGCCTCTAGGTTTTCTAATTCGTTATAGTTTTCCACGATTTTCAGTTACATTTTTTTAATTTCAGTTGCATCTGTAATAATATCATTCATTTCGTTCCTTATTCTGTTTGTTTTCTGTTTATCTTTTGTCAGTTTGGCCAAAAGTTTATTGATTTCATTGCTTTTCAAAGACTCAGGTTTTGGTCTTAACTCCTTCATTTTTCTATTCTCTAATTCATTTGGTTCTACTCTAATCTTATTTGCTTTGTTTTGGTGTCTGAGGGCTTCTTTTGCAGCCGTCTCTTTGTTCTATTAGTAGGGCTAATGTTTTGATTTGTACCTTTTCTTCTTTTGAGGTGTCTTTTTATTGAGGTAGTTAGATTTCTGAGTGCTGCTTTTGCTGTTTCTCAATGATTCTGGTAGAATGTGTTTTCATTCTCATTTGATTCAGTGAATTTCTTTATTCCATCTTGATTTTTCTCTATGAACTAGTAGTTTTCAGACAAGGCATTCCATTTCCAGGTATTTAATTTTTTTCCTTTTTTTTTTTTTCTGTACTTGATGTCTATTATTCTAATACTATTCTATTATTTTTTCTGTGATTCATTTCTGTCTGGCTTTATGGTCTGAAAAGATGGTTTTGTAATATTTTGATGTTTTGAACTTTGTTAAGGCTTTCTTTATGGCCTAATATGTTGTCTATTCTAGCGAATGTTCCAAGTGCTGTTGGGTGGAGTGTTCTGTATATGTCTTTGAGATCAAGTTGGTTGATTGTGGCATTTAGATCTGTGTCTATTTAGCTTTTCTCTGGATGGTCTGTCGTTCACTAAAAGTAGTGTGTTGAAGTCTTCTACCATACTGTGGAGCTGTCTATTTCTCTTTTCAGTGTGATTACAGTTTGTTTTATGAATTTGGGAGCCTATCATTTGGGCATGTAAATATTTAATACAGTTAAGTACTTCTAAATTATTGAAACTTTAATCATTATACAGTGTTTTTCCTTATGCAGTGTGGTGGATTTGACTTTGAACTCTATTTTATCAGAATTTAATATTGCCACTACTGTCATTTTTTCAGTGTTGTTTATTTGATGTACCTGTTTTTTATCCTTTGAGTTTTAGTTTGTGTCTTTAAGTCTTAGTTGTGTTTCTCGTAGGTGGCATACAGAATGATTATGTTTGATATCCAATTTGCCACTCTCCATCTCTTTATTGGTACATGTTATCCATTTATATTTAGTGTAATTAATGATAGGTATGAATTTAGTGTTGTTATTTTGATGCCTTGTTTTGTATGATACACACAGTTCTTTGTTCCACTTGTTCCACTTAATTTTCTGTGCTGAGTCATCTCCTTTTGCTTCTCTATTTTCAGTGTTTTGCCTCTATTTTTCTGATTTATCTAGGTTGCCTTTTAGTCTTGAATTTTTAGCTGATGTCATTGATTTTCTACCCAAAAGACACCCTTTATTATTTTTCTAATTTTGGTTTGGTTTGTGCAGTACCCTAAATCGTCTGGCAATATCCTAATTTTGCCATCATATTTGAGACATGATTTTGCTGACTATATAATTCCTGGCTGGCAACTTATCCCTCAAGGCTTTGCATGTGTCATCTTATTGCCTTCTTGACTGCATGGTTTCTGTTGAGTAGTCTGAGCTTAATCTTACTGAGTCATCTTTGCAGATTACTTTTTGTTTATCCCTAGCCCCTTTTAAAATTGTCTCATCTTTATTTCTGGAAACGTTGGCAGCATAATGGTTAAGTGCTTCATCTGCTATTAAAAGGTCCATAGTTAAAATCCACCAGGTGCTCCTTGGAAACGCTATGGAGCAGTTTTGATTCATCCTATAGGGTCGCTATGAGTCAGAATCAACTCTGGCAGTAAATTTGGTTTTTTTTATATTTAGTTTTGGCATGTTTGACTATAATATGCCTTAGTGTCTTTCTTTTGGACTCTAACTAGTGTGCAGTTCAATGAGCACCTTGGATAGATATCTTCTTTCATGGCATCAGTGAAGTTGTCCGTGAACAAATTTTTGACAATTCTCTCCGTATTTACTGTTATACTCCACTGTTTTAGTAATCTAGTTTCACTCAGATTATTCCTCTTGATAGAGTCCCATGTTATTCTTAGTGTTTCTTGATTTTTTAAATTCTTTTATCTGATTTTTCAAGTATATTGATGCCATATGTTTTATCTTCAGTATTATTAATTCAGCCTTCTTTTGCCTTGATTCTGCTCCTTTGACTTTCTAGTGAGTTGTCAAATTCTGTAATTTTATTATTAATCTTCTGAGATTTATATTTCCTGTCTCTATATGCTTTCTTGCAGTCTATTGAATTTGTCATTATGCTTTGCTGTATTTTGCCTCATTGCCTTCCTGATATCTTGAAGAGTTTTAAGTATCAGTCTTTTCTATTCTACCTCTAATAATTCCAGGAAGTTCTCTTCATCTGGAAAACTTCTTGCTTCTTTCTTTTGGGAGCTTTCTGAAAGTCACGATGATTGCCTGGAGATTTTAAAATTTTAGGAATTTGCAGCATACATATAACATCAACACAAATGAAATGTGGTTAAAAAATACTACTAGTGTTCAATAAGTTTCAGAGCTAGAAGCAAGTTCCACAGGTAAAATTGCCATGTACATTGCTGAAAAAAAGATATTTGCAATGAAGAATTCATTGGTCATGCAAAACTCTATTATGGGATCTCCAGCATTGTTTCCATCACTATCATGTTTTCCAACTACTGATACTACTTCTTTATTTCTAACTTTCACATTCCAATCATCAGTTCATTCTGATTGCACATTTACTCAGTTTTGCAGAAATTGGTAAAAATCTTCAAGTTCATCTTTGGCCTCAGTGGTTGGTGTGTCTTATTAACTGGACTTCCTTGTACGCAATGGATATTATTCTACCATTAGTGTGGTTGTACTTCAGGAAGGATCTTAAAATTCTCTGTTTGACAATGAATGCCTTGTCATTCTTCCTCAAGTTGTCATTCCTAACATAGTAGATCATGTGATTGTCCCATTCAAAATGGCCAATACCATTCTACTTCAGTTCACTAATGCCTAGGTTGTCAGTGTTTATTCATTCTATTTCATTTTTAATGATTTATAAGTTTCTTAGATTCATACTTCATACATTTCACATTCTAATTATTAAAGAATGCTTGCAGCTATTTCTCCTCACTTTGTGACACATACCATCATCAAATGAAGGTCTTGAAAGCTTGACTTGATCCATGTAATTAAGGATGATTCTGCTTTGAGGAGGCAACTCTTCCAGATTGAGTGTCATCAAATCTTAAGGATTCATCTAGCACTATACTAAACAATATTCTGCTGCTCTTCATGATGTTTTTAATGGTTAATCATTTTAGAGGTAGACAACCAGTTCCTTCTTTGTAGTCTGTCTTAGTTGGGAAGCTCAGCTACAACCTGTCCACTCTGGATGACCCAACAGGCATTTGAATACTGGTAGCATAGCTTCCAACATGAAATCAACATACAAGCCCTATCATATGACAAATTGGCACACACATAGGGGATATATGCTTTATACATACATACACATATATGTGTATATGTACATATATACACGTATATGCATAGTCAACAAAGCACAGATAAACTTTCTGGTAGTCTTTGCTGTCTGCCAGGGTCTACCTGACATACACAATGACACCTCTGGTTCTGTATTCTCTTCTGAATCAGGCTTGAATTTCTGGCAGTTCCTGCTGACATATTGCTACAGCTGCCTTTGAATGATCTTCAGTAAAATTTTACTGGTGTATGATAGTAGTTATATCATTTACTCATGATATTCAAAAAATGATGTTTTACATTTAAAAAACAAGGAAAGAATAATACTCCCTTTAATAAATGGTGTTTAAACACCTGGATTTCCATAAACAAAAGAATGGTCCATTCCTTGCACCATATATGAAAACTAGCTCAAAGAATATCAATGATATAAACATAAGAACTAAAACCATAAAACTCTTTAAAGAAAACTCACATGTAATGCTTCAGGACCTAGTTTTTAAAAATGAGTCTTTACAATATGACTTGGAAAGCACAAACACAAAGGACAAAGTAGACAAGCAATGTCACACCAAAATTAAAAATTTTTGATCACCAAAGTACTAAATCAACAAAGTGAAGAGACAACCTACAGATTAGGTGAAAATTTAGGGAAATAATAGATTCAATAAGGGTTTAGGCAGACAGACCAGGTCCATAACTTATTTGTTAGTTGATCTTTGATACAGTCCTAACAGTCTACCATGTGTATCAGTGTTCTCATCTGAAAAATCAGATCACAATGACATTTACCTAATATTGTAAAAAGGAGCCCTGGTTGCACAGCTACTAACTGAGTTTGGTTCTCCTAACTTACCGGACACTTTTCTAGATAAAGATATGGCACTTCGATTCTGCAAAGATTTACAGCTTTGGAATACCTATTTTAAAAAAGCAAACCAAATCCATTGCTGTTGAATCAGCTCTGATCCAGAGTGACACTATAGGACAGAGTAGAACCACCATCCAGGGTATCCAAGGACTGCTTGTTGGACTTGAACTGCTGATCTTTCGGTTAGCAGCCATAGCACTTAATCACTACACCACCAGGGTTTCTTGGAAACCGTATAGGGCTGCAAAGGGCAGTTATATTCTTTCTTTAAAATTATTTTCTTGTGCTTTAAGTGAAAGTTAATAATCCAAGTCAATGTGTCATAGAAAACTTTGCATAAACACTACTACGTAATTTGAGCTGCTCTTACCACCCTGTGACAGCACACTCCTCCTTTCTGTCCTGTATTTCCCATGTCCATTCAACCAGCTCCTGTCCCCCTCCACTCTCTCATCTTTCCTCTGAAGGGGAGCTTTTCAGTTACCTCATGTATATACACAAGCAAGGAAGTACAGTATCATTTTATGTCTTATAATCTGTTCCAGTCTCTGTCTGAAGGGGTGATTTGGGGACTGATTTAAGCTCTGAGCTAACAGAGTCTAGCCATCATGTCTACCAGGGAATCTCCGGTCTGTTGGATTATCAAATCTGGTCTTCTGACAGAGTTCTAGTTCTGAAAACCCATTTTTCCTCCATGATGTCAAGAACTCTATATTGTATTACCTGTCAGGGCAGACATTGGTGGTAGCCAGGCACTATCTAGTCTCTGGTCTTGTGCTGATGTAGGCTCTGGGTTATACGGCACTTTCTATCTCTTGGAAATCTTGGTGGTCTAGTGGTTAACTGCTATGACTGATAACCAAAAAGTCAGCACTCCTTAGAAACCATATGGGGCAATTGTACTTTGACCTATTCAGAATCGACCTGACAGCAGATTTGGTATTTTTCTGTCTTTTGGGCTCATATTTCCCTTGTGTCTTCGATGTCTTTATTTTCCTCTGTTCCAGGTGGGTTAGGACCAATTGATGCTACTTAGATGGCTGCTTGATAGCTTTCTAAGAGCCTGTTGACCTAGATGTTCCCTGAAATCATGGACCCCAGACCTCTTCCCCTGCTACTCTTTTCTTTGAAGTGTTAGGTTATATTTAGGAAACCTCTCAGCTTTTACCTTAGTCCAGCTGTGATGAACTCCTTTTTACTTTGTGCGGTCCCTCTTTTCACCTAATCTAATTCCTATTTACTATCTAATCAGTGAATATCACTCTGCCTTCTTCTTCACCCTTGCAACCAGCAAAGACTATTTTCTTCTGTTTGTAAAGCTATTCTTGAGTCCTTATAATAGTAGTCTCATAAAGTATTTGTCAGCTGCAACTAATTTTACTCAGCACAATGCCTTCCAAATGACCCATGTTATCAGATTTTCCCCAAATCATTATTGTTCTTTATCATTGCACAGTACTCCATTATGTGAATATACCATATATTTTGTCTATCCATTCATCTGTTCATGGGCACCTAGGTTCATTCCATGTTTTTGCTATTGTAGATACTGCTGCAATAGACACTGGTGTGTATGTATCTTTTAGTGTGAAAGCCCTTATTTCTTTAGTATATATTCCAAAAAGTAGGATTGCTGGATTATGTGATATTTCCATTTCTATCTATTCAATAAAGCACCAAACTGATTTCCAAATTGTACCATTTTACATCACCACCAGCTGTGCAGAAGTGTTCCAGTCTCTTCACAGCCTATCCAACATTTATTATCTTGTGTTTTTTGCATTAATACCAGCCTTGCTGGGGTAAGATGTTATCTTACTGTAGTTTTCATGTGGATTTCTCTAATGCCTAATGATAGTGAGCATTTCTTCACGTATCTTAGCCCCCTGTATATCTTCTTTGGTGAAGTTCCTGTTCAGATCGTTGCCTAGGCCCCTGTGTATCTTCTTTGGTGAAGTTCGTGTTCAGATAGTTGCCTATTTTTAAACTGAGTTACTTGTCTTTTCATTGTTGAGGTTTTGCAGTATTTTGTAGATTATGGTGATTAGATGCTGATTGGATTTGTGGCAGTCATATTTTTTTTCCAAGTCTTCAGGATATCTTTTGATTCCTTGGTGAAGTCTTGGGATGAGCATAAGTGTTTGATTTTGAGGAGTTCCCAATTACCTACATTTTCTCCTGATGTTTCTGGACTTTTAGTAATGTTTTGTAACCCATTTATGCAGTGTATTAGGGCTCCTGCATTGTCTCTATTTTTTTTCTTCCATGGTCTTTACTGTTTTAGATTTAAGTTTTAGATTTAAGTCTTTAATCCATTTTTAGTTTTTTTTTTTTTTTGCATGGTGTGAGATATGAGTCTTGTTTCATTTTTTTTTAGGATGGTCATATTCCTATAGGGTTGCTGCAGTATCACCATAAGTCAGAACTGTCTCAACTGCAATGAGTTTGAGAATAGTTTAAGGAATCCTTACACTGTGGTTAACTACTCCATAGCAGAATGAAAGGTGGGTGGTTGGAACCTACCAGGCTCTAGAGGACTTCCAAAAATGTGAAAATTGGCCTCCATAATGATGATAGCCTTGGACATTCTATGGGGAAATTCCACTCTGTCCTATACAGCTATTAAGAATCCGAACTGACTCTCCTTATGCAGCTATTAAGAGTCAGAATTGACTCTCCTACAAGGAATAATATTGTTAAGAGTACTAAATTATACTAAAAAATACTCAGAAGATTGTTTAGTGTATAATTCATGGAACACAGGATTCATATGACTTACTTGTGATTGATGGCTTAGTTTTTCAAATAATAATAAAAACTATGACAAGCAGTGATTCAGCATCCATGCCATTAGTGAAAAGGCATGACATCACCAAAAATTATTTTTAAAAAAAGAAATTACTCTTTCAGGGGTTAAGTGACATGGTTTTTCTCTTACCACTGTAGATTTTTCTGTGTTAACTGAGAACATCATGTAAAACTGTGAGTAACTTTTCCCTTGAATACTTTTCCATCTGTATTTCCAGTATGTAGATATCCTATAAACATACTTTCCAATTCCTCTTCCTTAATTTGAACAAATGTTGTTACCTTGATTTGTGATTTTCATTCTAAAATGTTAGTACCTGCTCTTCTACAAGATTGAGTCAGTGTCATCATCTTTGAAATATTTTCTTAATACTGCAGGATTTATGATCCAATTTCCTTGACAGCTGTAATGGCAGGAGATGCCCTGTCACACATGTTCATTCCTATTGATAAGTACACTGTTTGCCCAATGTGTATAAGAAAGTTAGTTTTAAAAGGAACTAATAATATAGAATTGACCTGTAGTAAAAAACTAAGAAAAACATATCTTTAAGGAGTTAAATAGGAAACAGAACAGAAAAAGTGGTATTTATGCTTACAGAATGTGTCTTGGAAAAGTAATATCTTCTAAATAGCTATTGTTACTGATAAAATGGAACTTGAAGATAACTGAATAGTTGGACAAGCATAGTACGTTATAAACATTTCTGTTATAACAGAAATGAAGAACAGGATGAAACACACAATAGATGAACGATAGAATTTGGATAATAACAATACAATTCAGATAGGCACACAATGAAAATGATTTATTCAGCCATAACTAGATACACACATGAGATTCCTATAATTCATTTACAATTCATTGTAGTGATTTCTGATTAGTTGAATCAAAAAAGCATATGATTTTTTTAAAAGCAAGTGTTCTACTGTGTGGTTAGGCATGATTTTATAGTTTGAAACTAGAAAACATGTTAAATAGTACTGAGTCTGTATATTTAAATAATAATTAAAGAAAATCTCATTTTGATGGAGTTTTAGTCATCTAGTGCTCCTCTAACAGAAGTATCACAAAATGCATGGCTTTAACAAAGGGAAGTTCATTCTTACAGTCTGATTGGCTACAAGTCCAAATTCAGGGTATCCATTCCAGGGGAAGACTCTCCCTCTGTTGACTGTAGAGAAAAGTCTTTGTGTTGTATCATTCTTTGGTTGCGGAGCATTTTGGCCCAAGAAACTCAGGTCTAATGTAAGCACTCTTCTCCGGATGCTGCTTTCTTGATGGTGTGAGGTTTCCAATTCTCTGCTTGCTTCCCTTCCCCTTCTATGTCTTGTAGGATGAAAGGATAAAGGGTGGTGCAAACCATACCCCAGGGAAATTCCCTTTACAGTAGAGCAGAGAGGTGATCCCATTAAGAGATTTATAGTACCATCCTAATCCTCTAACATACAGCATAGGAAAGTCACAAAATGAAGGACAATGATAAACTATTGGGAAACATGGCCCAGCTACGGCTATGGACATGTTTGGGGGGGGACACAGTTCAGTCCATGACAGACGGTGAACTCAAAAACTATTTTCTTTAACAGGAATTATACTCTATAGCAGAACACTCTTGTTGTGTGCCATCAAACTGATTCCAAATTACTGCAATTTTATACAATATAACAGAATGTCCCCATAAGATTTCCAAAGTTATGATCTTTATGGAAGTAGACTGCTGCATCTTTCTCCATCAGAGTAGAGGGTGCGTTCCAACTACTGATCTTTTCCTTAGTACCTGAGTGTGTAACCATTGTGCCACCAGGGCTTCTTTATAGTAGAAGATCATCTAAGCTTAAAAATCATAACTAGCTCATATTGCATTATGCATCAGGAATTAGATTATTTTAAAGAATGAGTGTACTGTTATCTAATTCTGTTCTTATTATAAATTACACTAAAACTGCTATGGGTAGTGGAAAAATCTGGCTTAGTAAACTTTCTGACTAAACATCCTAAAACATTTTTTAGAGTGATCATTTGGCTCCACAATTATGTTGATTTGAGTGCTTTGTGTGCAAAAAAAAATAGGTCTTAAAAGTAAGATTATCTATTCTACAACGTGTCTGTAGAACATATCAACTCCTTCACTTTCTACCACAACTCTTAAAGTATGTGGATATGCCTGTAGCAATAAAAATAAAATTGTGTGAGGCAGGACCAAGATGGTGGACTGATCAGACATTTCCTGTGAACCTTCTTATAAGAAGGTTCTTTGTTATAACAAAGATCCCTCTCCCCAAAAGAATCAATTATATATAACATTCTAGGAGCATTTAAAGTCAAAAGCAAAGGTGCAAGATCAGATCAAGCAGCAGGTAAGAGACACAAGGTCCAGAAGCAGCAAGGAGCTACTAGACCTGACTAGGAGGTAATCCATACTGTGAGGATTGGATATGCTGGCATGAGCACAGTGGACAAGCAGTGGCATTCAGAATGTGTTTTACACAGTGGGAAAGATCTTGTGGCAGAGTCCACTCACACCTCCAGAATCAGTGCAAAGTAGGACTATATAGTCAAAAGATCAGTAGCTTGTGACTAAGCTACTTTGCTTAGATCAAAAAACTATCCTTTGAGATAACCCTCTCTCCCCTTTACCTGCTCTGCACTGTACCACAGCTGGCTCTAGAGGCAGTTGTATTCCCTGGGCAGGAAGCAAGACCCTTTAAAAGCTCTGAAATGTTCTCTTAGCCTTGGAGAGGGAACAAATTAACCAACAGAAAACAAAAGAAAAACTCTCTCAGCTCCCCTAAAATGGGAACTCATGGTAGAAACAGTTCGTTTTCCTAGGCACAAGCATAAAGGGTCCATGGACTGTGAATGCCTTTCACTCCTACACAGACCTGCTTGGGCCCACTAAAACAGCACAGGCCTTCATTACAACAGTACAAAAAGGGTACATACCTGAACCCTAATTTTACTGTATCATCTATATGGTAGAAAGCCAGGGCCGTAAGATTTGGCACTGTTACGTTTATTAAACACAGTTCTCCCACATAGCAGGGTAGGTGGTAGCTCTACCCACTCCACCTAGCCACCCACAGGGGTCTAAGAATTGGTGGTGCCTCTCAATCCTTAAAACCAATGGCACTATGCACCCATAGGCCTTTTGAAAAACCTACTGATGTATGCACTCTAGGGGGCAGGAACACACTTTTCTCAGACACTCAAGGGCAGCTGTCAGATCCCTGTTTTACTTAGTGCATTCAGCCATTAGTGGGCCCAAGCAGGTTTATGCTTTAGATGGGCATACTCCTGCCCATCTGAGACCCCTAAGTGAGAACCTCCACCCCATACTTGGTGACAAATTACCTGGATCCTGAGCTGAACCCATACAAGAAAGATAAATGGACTCACAGGCTAATATACCTAATAACAGTTCCAACCACCTGCTGACAGGACATTAGAGCTTCCAAGGCTCTATCAAACTAGCTCACATGACCAGCTCACCTGGGCATTTCAAAACAAAATGAAACAAGAAAATAGGACACAGTAAGCAAATATAAAATAAATAAATAGCTTGTTGATGGCCTAGAGACAAAAGTCTCTCAAATCACATAAAGAGGCAGATCACGATGGCTTCAGAAAGCTCTCAAAACAAAGAATCAAGAAATCTTCCAAATGAAGAGAACGTCTTGAAATTACCAGATGTAGAATACAAAAGACTAATGCACAGAACATTTCAAGAGATCAAGAAGGAAATCGGGCAAGACACAGAACAAGCCAAGAAAGACATATAAACAGCAAATGAAGAACTAAAGAAGTTTAGGACAGAGCATAATGACAAACTGAATGAAGTGCAAGAATCTATATAGAGACAGGAAACAGAAATTCAGAAGGTTAACACTAAAATTTAAGAATTAACCACAGTGAAAGAAAGCTGAGGGAGAAGAACTGAAGTAATGGAAGTTAGAATCAGTGAGACTGAAGACACAGCACTTGAAACCAACGTATTTGAGGAAAAATCAGATAAAAGAATTCAAAAAATGAAGAAACCCTAAGAATTATGTGGGATTTTGTCAAGAGGGATAATGTATGAGTGATCAGAGTACCCTAACACAGGGTGATAACTGCAAATGCAGAGAGAATGTTCAAGTATTTTGTTGACAGAAAACTTCCCTAAAGTAATGAAAGATGAGACTATATCTATTCAAGATGCTCTTCAAACTGCACACGAGGTAGATCCCCAAAGAAAGTCACCAAGACGTATCATACTCAAATTTGCCAACACCAAAGAAAATGAGAGAATTTTACAAGTAACTAGGGATAAATGAAAATTAACCTACAAAGGAGAGTCAATTAGACTTAACTCAAACTACTCAGCAGAAACCACCGGGGCACAAAGGCCATGGAATGACATCTATAATACCTTAAAGGAAAAAACTGGCACCGAAGAATTATATATCAATCAAAACTGTCTCTCAAACATGAAGGCAAAATTAAGACATTTCCAAATAAAAATTTACGGAATTTTCAAAAACCAAATCAAAATTACAAGATATACTAAACAGAATCTTTCTGTCAGAGAATCAATAACATTATATAACATCCTGAGACTAGAATGCTGGACAGAGCAACCAGATATGAACGCAGATAGGGAAGTCACAAAAATCAAAGCTAAAATACAGAAAATGGGGAAACAGAGATGCCATTATATAAAAGATGAAAATATTACAGAAAAAAGGGGGACTAAAAGAGGTAGTCATAGATCTTTCATATAGAAGAAGTCAAGGAGATATAAAAAAATAAAAGACTGGATTAAACTTAGAATACGGATAAAAATTAAGGTAACCAAAAAGGAAACTAAAAGTCCTACACATCAAAATAAAATACAAGAAAAGCATAAAGACGTCAGTATACACAAAACCAATAACAATGACAAAGATGTAAAGTAAATACATAAAGAAAATGTCTCAGCACAGAAAATTAAGTAGATCAAAGAACTGTTAACAATGCACACACAAAAGAAGATGTCAAAATGACAGGACTAAACTCACACCTTTCAATAATTATGCTGAATGTAAAGTGATTAAATGCACCAATAAAGAAACAGGGAGTGGCAGAACGGGAAAAGCAAAAAAACAAAAAACACAATTCCATCTATGTGATGTCCTACAAGAGACAAACCTTAGACTTAAAAACTCTAACAAACTAAAACTCAAAGGAAGGATAAAAAAATTATGAAGCAAACAACATTCTAAAAAGAGGAAGAATGGAATTATTAATTTCTGGCAAAGTAGAATTTGAAGCAAATACAACACACATATAAGAGAGGACATCATACCATGATTAAAGAGTCAGCAAAACAGAAGGATATAACCATATTATGTACTTACACAACCAATGATACAGCCCCTGAACACATAAAACAAAGTGCAATAAGACTGAAAAGAAAAACACACAACTCCACAGTAATAGTAAGAGACTTCAACACTTACAGACACATACAGGACACACCACCCTACAGCAGCCAAGAGTAATTACCTTGCAAATGCACACGAAACATTCTCCAGAATGTTCCATAAAGCAAGCTTTAACAGAATCCAAAGCACTGAAATACTACAAATCATCATTTCTGACCACAAAGTCAAAAAACTAGAAATCAATAACAGAAAAAACGGAACACATAAAAGTGAACAACGTCTCACAAACTACTGTGTTATAGAAGAAATCAAAGATGGAATAAAAAAAAAAAATCAGATTCAAATAAGAATGAAAACACACCCTATCAGAACCTTTGTGACACAGCAAAAACAGTGCTTAGGTGTAGATTTTATAGCAACAAAAGCATACATCCAAAAAGAAGATAAAGCCCAGATGAAAGCATAAACTTGACATCTCAAACAATTAGAGAACAGGAAAAGATGACTTCAGGCACCAGAAAAAAGCAAGCAATGAAACACAGAGCAGAATTAGTGAAATAAACAGAAATGAAAAATAATTGAAAAGGTTAACAAGACCAAAAGCTAATTCTTTGAAAAGATCAACAAATTGGATAAACCACTGAAGAAACTAAGAAAAACAAAAGAGGAAATGAGCCAAATAAGTGATGGACAATTTCATAATAGAATGAACTGAAATTAAAAAAAAAAAAAAATCATAGCAGAATATTATGAAAAACTAAACTCTAACAAATTTGATAACCTAGAAAAAGTGGATAAATTTCTACAAACATATTACCTACCTAAACTACCACAAACAGACGAACAACTAAATAAATGTTCAACAAAAGAAGAGACTGAAAAGGTAATTTAAAAACTCCCAATAACAACAATAAAAAAGGCATTAACTCGGCCATTTTTACCAGAAAATCCTATCAAACTTTTAGAGAAGAGGCAATATTATTATTATTATTAATGGGGTGGAATACTGCCAAACTCACTCTATGAAACTGGCATAACCTTGATACTGAAACCAGTTAAAGATACTACAAAAAAAGAAAATTATACACCAATATCCCTTATGAACTTAGACACAAAAATCCTCCACAGATTTCTAGCCAATAGAATCAACAATATATTTAAAAAAAAAAAAAAAAAAAAAAAGACCAAGTGGGATTCATACCAGGGAAGCAGTGATGTTTCAACATTAAGAAAAACAACTGACAGAGTCCATCACATAAATAAAACAAAATACATGAACCACATGATTTCATCAACTGATACAGAAAAAGTATTTGACAGAGGCCAACACCCATTCCATTAAAAACTGCCAGCAAAATAGGAAAAGAAAAATTCCTCAGTAAAATACAATGCATTTATAAATACACAACAGCCAATGTTATTCCAAATGGAGAGGGTCTGAAAGCATTCCCCTGGAGAACAGAAATCAGACAAGGATGCCTTTTGCCACTTCTTTTACCTAACATTGTGCTGGAGGTTCTAGCTAGATCAATCAGGCTAGAAAAATAAAGGTCATTCAAATTGTTAAGGAAGAATTAAAAGTATCTCTGCTTGCAGATGATATGGCCTTTTATACAGAAAACCCTTAAAAAAATACAACAAAACATACTGGAACTAATAGAAGATATCAGCAAAGAATCAAGATAAACATACAAAAATCAGTTGGATTCCTCTACATCAACAAAGAGATCTTCAAAGAGGAAATCATTCGTCAATACCATTTACAATAGCCCCCAAGAAAATAAAATACTGAGGAATAAATCTCACCAGGGACATAAAAGATCTATGTGAAGAAAACTAAAAGACACTACCACAAGAAACCAAAAGAGACAATATAAGTGGAAAAATATACCTTGCTCATGGATACGAAGACTGAATGTGGTAAAAATGTATATTCTTCATAAAGTGATCTATATACACAATTCAGTCTGAATCCAAATTCCAATGGCATTTCTTTTAAAATCAGACGGAGAAAAATGTCACCCACTTCATATGGAAATGGAGAAGGCTATGACGGATAAGTAAAGCATTACTGAAGAAGAACAAAATGGGAGGCCTCACACTATCTGACTTTAGAACCCATTATACTGCCATTATGAGTTGGACCCAACTCCACAGCAGTGGGAATACTGTCACGGTAGTCAAAACAGCCTGGAACCAGTAAAAAACAGATACATAGACCACTGGAAAGGAACTGAGAAACTACACATAAAATCATCCACCTATAGGCAGCTGATATTAGATAAAGGCCCAAATGTCAGCAATTTGGTAAAAGATAGTCTGACAGACGGTGTTGTCATAACTGGATATCTATCAGCAAAAAAAAACTGAAAGAAGACTCATATCTCACACTGTGCACAAAAACTAACTCAAAATGGATTAAAGACTAAAATATAAAATCTAAAATGATAAAGATCATGGAAGGAAATATACGGACAATGGTAGCAGCTTTAATAGATGGCATAAACAGAATACAAACATTACTAACAATGCACTAACATGAGAAAAGAATATAGGTGACTGAAAACTCTTAAAAATCAAACACTTCAGCTCATCCAAAGACTTTACCAAAAGAGTAAAAAGATAACTTACACACTGGAAAAAAGGTTTGCATAAAACAAATCTGATTAATTGTCTGATTTCTAAAATTTACAAAATACTGAAAAATATCAACAACAGAAAGACAAATAACCCAAATAAAAAATGAGCAAAGGATATGAACAGAAACTTCACCAAAAACAACATGCAGGTAGCTAACAGCTACATGAGGAAATGCTCACAATCATTAGCTGTCAGAGAAATCCAAATCAAAACTACAGTGAGATACCATCTCCCTTCAACAAAGCTTCTATTAATCTAAATAAAATAAAATAATAAATGTGGGAGAGGCTATGGAGAGACTGGAACACTTCGACACTGCTGGTGGGAATGTAAAATGTTAATAATTTGGAAACAGATTTGCCACTTCCTTAAAAACAAAACAAAACAAACAAAAAAACCTAGAAACAGAAATACGATATCATCAAGCAATCCTATTCTACGGAATATATCCTATGGAAATAACAGCTGTCACACGTTTGTAAACACCTCAAGGTTCATTGCCACATTGTCCACAATAGCAAAAACATGGAATCAGCCTGGGTGGCCACCAATGGATAAATGTTTAAACAAATTACAGTGTACTCACAGAATGGAATATTACCCAAACTAAAGAACAATAATAAGTTAGTAAAATATCTCAAAATATGGAGGAATGTGGAAGGTATTATGCTGACTGAAATTAGTTAAAAAGGGACAAGTACTGTATGATACTGCCATTATTAGAAAAAAGAAGTTTTAAACACAGAAGAAAACATTCTCTGATGGTTATAAAGGTAGGTAGAGAGGGAGAGAAAGGAGTACTCACTAACTGGAAAGCCAGCCGCCAAGTGCTGTCGAGTTGGATCCGACTGGATAGTAGACAAGAATTATTTTAGGTGAAGGGAAGGACAATACACAACACAGGAGAAGTTAACACAAGTACACTAAATCAAATTCAAGAAGTTTCCTGAATACAACTAAATACTTTGAAGGACAGAGTATCAAGGGAGAGGCCTGTGGACCACAGTTTCAGGGAATATCTAGGTCAACCAGCATAACAAAGTTTATTAGAGAAAATATTCTGCATCCTACTTTGATGTGTGTTAGCTGGGGTTCTAAAAACTAGCAAGAGGTATCAAATGGTCTCCGACTACCTGGAGAAAAGGAGGATGCAGAACACCAAAGACATAAAAAGGTGAGCTTAGAAGACAGAAGGAGCCACATAAACCACAGACTACATCAGCATGAGACTGGATGAACTAGATGGTGCCCAGCTACCACCAATGACTGTTTTGACACGGAAAACAACAAAGTTCCCTGATAGAGTGCAAGAAATGTGGGGTGTATAACTTGAAGCCTATTCAAAAAGACCAGACTTGATCATCTGAAAGACTGGAGGGTCCCTAGAAGACATGGTCCCTGGACTCCCTCAGCCCCTAACTGAAACCATTCCCAAAGTGAACTCTTCAGACAAAGATTGTACTGCACTGTAGACAGAAACCCTGGTGACATAGTAGTTAAGTACTATGTCTGCTAACCAAAGGGTAGGCAGTTCAAATCCACCAGATGCTCCTTGAAAAGTCTATGGGGAAGTTTACTCTGACCTGTAGGATCACTGTAAGTCAGAATCGATTCAACAACAATGGCTTATAAGATGTACATTGGTAACTGGTGAGGTATGTAGCTCTTGGCTTAAACTGACACATCAGACTAACTGGGCAGTTCCTACGTGGAGGCAAGAGAAGTCGGCAGAAGGGGACAGAAGCTGGTTAAATGGACGTGAGAAATACAGAGCAAAGAGGAGGAGTATGCTATCACAGTCTGGAGAGAGCAACTATAGTCATAAAACAATGTGTGTGTAAGTTTTTGTATGACAAACTGCAGTGTAAACTTTTACTTGAAGCACAATAAAAAAAACATAATAATAATTGCCATAAACCAGATTCTTCAGAGAGAATATAGTCAGAATCTGTGCTATTTAATTATTATCAAACTTTGTTTGAAAGATACAGATTTTGTGGAGGATTGGCTAGATATGTGTAACTTTGCTTTTCACTACATACTGCAATACGTACTAGGATTGAGCCAGATCGTCAGATATGGTTTCCTACACACTACTTGAAATTTGTCCCATATGCTTCATTATGGGACATTTAAAAAAAGTTCAGTATAATTTCCTATGTCATTTATTCAAAGTATAATATTGGATGTAGTCCTTTATAGTACATGAATTTATGGGAAGCTGACAATCTGTAATGTATTACGGCACAGGCACTAATTAAACATATAACCCTTCACTTATAGTTTAAATCCTAGTCTTTCTGGAGCCAGTCTACATTACAAGCAAATATGAACTATGTGTGGACATGAAAATAGAGATTAATTACTTTTTACTATCATGAGTAAACGAGTATCATATGAGTAAACAAGAAGTAAACAGTCATATGGATTTAGTGGCAGGGTTTCACGTAAAGACTGTGGCAATTACTGTAATGGTCGTCTGTCCTTTTCTCACTTGTCACATTTCCATATTCTTTTAGGAAGATTCCATGTAGTTTAAATAGAGGCAGTATCTTCTCTTACACTATGTAAGGTCCAACACTTGTCACTGGATATGCTCCTGTCACGGGGAAGATAGTATGTAGTAGAAGAGAATAAAGCAGGTTAGCCACGGAGAAATAGATGTAAGTGAAGAGGTACTGCTCTGGCAGCCTTTAAGTGTCTGGTTTAATGGCACCAAATATCCAAACGCTCCTCTACCTGCGTCATGATTCAGTTACATGAGCCAACATATTTATCTTATTGCCTATGCTAGTTTCAATAGAGTTTCTATTACTTGCACACCCAGAATCACATACAACTCCCAAAACTCTAAGAAATCTGTGTTCTGAAAACAGCAGAAACTCAGTATGTGTATAATGAATAGATGAATACACAGAAGACAGTAGTGAAGAATAAAACTCATAGACAAAAGCAAAACACAGAGAAAGCACACAAATTCTGAAAGATGCAGCAATGAGTCTTAGCTCAATACTTCACAGTTGTCAGTTCCAGTTGGCAAAAGGCTTAGCAAAGCTTCTTAACATTGAATACTTCTCAACATTGAAATACAGTGCCAAGAAGTGTTTGGGATTTGGATTAACAGATGCTTTTGCTAATATTGCAGATTTAACAATTAGATACATAACCTTGCACAAGTTATTTAACCTTTTTAAACTTAATTTTGTTCAGCTGTTAAGTGGGAATGAGAATAATTTAGTCATAGTTTCGTATGAGAACTTTTTGCTAATGAATCTAAAGCACTGAGGGTCTAATTCATATTAAGAGTTCAACAGAAGTTATCATTATCACTATAAATACGAAAATATCAATTTTATTTCATGAGCTACCAACTCTTTGGATAATAAAAATTGGCTTATCTAGAAGGGCAATAGTTATTTCAGTTTTTCCAAATCTAATGGCAGTTAATAAAGTAAATTATTTGCTCAATAGCTTTAAATAAAAACTTTTGATAATTGCTATGGTATATAAAACTTATCATTTAAATTTCAAGTTTAGAAACTCATTAACTTACTAGTCTATTCACTAATAACTTACCAATAAATAACTTACAATAACTAACCAATAAATAACTTACACAATTTTAGTGGGGCTTTATTGAGCACTGAAATAGTTAACATAAATCTCAGTGGTGAATTAAAGAATACTTTCAAAACTTGAAAATATTAAGATCTATGTATTATTTTCCTTAGATGACCTCATTTCATGTATATGAATAGCACCCAACTGCCAAGTCTGGTGCATGAGTTAATAACAGCTTGTCAAGTATTGTTCTTTTTGACATCCTAGTATCTGAAATGAAATCCGAATTTCACAATTTTATTGACATTAAAAACAAACCGTGTCCCTCCAAAAATGTATGCAGCTATTTAGCTGGGCCATGATGGGCAATATTTTATGATTGTCTGCTTTTGTGATTTTCCTATGCTGTATGTCAAAGAAGACTACGGTGGGACTGTAAATCCCTTTATAAGGTCACCTCTCTGTTTCACTGTAAAAGGAGTTGCCCTGGAGTGTGGCTTGCAAATATTACAAGAGACAAAAGGAAATGGAAGGAAGCAGAATTCAGGAAACTCATACCATCATGAAAGCAGCACTGGCAGAAGAGCGCATCCTTCAGACCTGAGGTTGTGCACGAAGATGTTTCCTGAACAAAGACTGTTGCAGCACAAGGACTTTCCTTCGAGCCAACAAGGAGGAAAGTCTTCTCCTGTAGCAGACACCTGAATTTGGACTTCTGGCCTACCAGACTGTGTAAGCGTCAACTTTCCTTTGTTAAAGGCATCCACTTTGCAGTATTTCTGTTAGAGCATCACTAGATGACTAAAACATATCTGAATCATATGTACAAGGTTGAATACACATCCCTTTACCTATTTATTAAGCCTCACTCTTAGAAAGAAATTATGAAAAAACAAGTAATTTCTATGTATGTCATATAAAATAAGAAATCATGTTTTTTAACCATGTTGTGTTTGGCCATAGGTTTTTTTTTTTATTTTTTTATTTACACCACACGTGTAAGATTTAGTATTTCTGATTAAAATCATCACAGCCAGCCAAGTGCTGTCGAGTCGATTGACCAATATTTACCAATGCATTAATTATATCATATTAAATTGGATAATGGTAAAGGAAGGAACTTCCCCAGTGAAATCCTAGGAGGCTGAACACAAAGGAATTTTAACAGCTAACACAAATTTGATATTGCCACCAAGGTCTATCAAGAACCTTAAAATTTTTAGTGAACAATATTGTAGCACAACTTAACAGATAAAATCACCAAAATGAATCATATCGAAAGAAGCTAAATATGCCTGATTTACTCTAGTTCTGTCTCCGTAGTAACTACTGCCTTTCCCCTAAGTTGCTTTTATACCTTAATTTTACATTCATATCCACTCAACAAATAGTTTTTAAATCCTTATCTTGTGTCAGGAACTCCACTGGGAATTGACATCAATACTACTGCTGTCCAGTAGATTTCAACTAGTAGCAACCACATAGGACAGAGCAGAACTGCTCCACAGAGTTTCCAAGTAACACCTGGTAGATTTGAACTGTCTACCTGTCGGTTAGTAGCCATAGCACTTAACCAGTATGCTACCAGAGCATTAGGGATGCTGAAATGAAGACATGTTTTCTTTCAGTTTATGGAGAAATTCCATGCTTTAATCTGTTTTGAAAGTCTGTATTCCTTTGCCTTTCAGAGGTGAGGAAGAACAGTGTCAAAAATAGATACTAGATTAAGTAAAAAAGAAATAGTCCAACCACCTGCATCTTCTATAAATAGATGCAGTTATAATATTTCATTAGGCTTTCATCATATAAATGAAATGACATATCTGTATCAGATCATTAGGACTTTGTATTCATGTAAGACAGTCTCACCTCTATTTTGGGAAGAAAGTAACCAAACACATATGAGGACTGCCAATTAAATTGGCAAACTCATCATAGAAAAAGTGCTACATACCTCATTGCTGCATATTGTCACTACGGTCAGCTTTGAAGTGCTCCTCTAGGAAGCTGTGCACAAATCTCAGAGTTTAGTCCACCCTTCAAAGCATTCTGGAACTGTTTCTGGAATATCCATCAGAGCTGTCATCATATTACTGTTGATGTCTGGAATATCATCAAAACGTCTTCCTTTCAATATTCTCTTTATTTCTGGGTAAAGAAAAAAGTTATTGGGGGCCAGATCAGGTGAGTAGGAAGACTGTTCCAATATAATTGTTTAATGTCTAAAAAATCCCTCACAGACATCTATACAATTAAGTTTGTGACCTTGCCAGCTTGCCACCGTGTGCAATAGCCATTCCAGAAAGAGTTCTAAAATTTCTTTGAAAGGTGAACTAGGCAGTGGTGCATAGCTTCCCAATGTGAATGCTTCAAAGGTGACCACAGTGATATTCAGCAATGAGGTATGTGGTGCTTAGAACAATTAAGTTCACGAACTTAATTTGTTATTGATTCATCAATGCCCTTGTTTCTGAGTACAGTAGTAACATTCATCAAATGTCATAGATCTCAAATTGACTAATCATATACATTAATAAACATAGGAGACACTGACACCAAGAAATTTCTGCATTAATTATAATTTCCATGAATGGGTCTAGATTTGGAAGTTTTTGATTGATGTCTTTCAATAACCTCTCTTCACATATGTCTGACACTGCTGCAGTTCTCCAGTTTAGAAAGATGCCTGGCAGTTCCTGCTTTTGAACTACCAGATGTTCTGAACTGTGATGTACGAAGACTGGCAACCATGAAGACACCACAGATAGGCCACAGGGAAAGGGAGTTGCTCTAGAAAAGAAAAGAAAGCAAACAAACAAAAACAAAACACTGGAAGAGAGACAGAGATCCAGGCATTCCACAGTCCCAGAGGCACCCAGTTCCGAAGATAAGAAACATGAATGAACCACCAAGCATAGACCAGCCCAGTGGAACCCCAGTCAATTCAAAGAATTCTGAGAGATTTAAAAATTGTTTTCCCACATCACTTGGAAATAGCCATCACTTGTACTAATAAGGTTTATTATACAACAGTACATACTCTCACACCTCTATCAGACTTCAAATTGCTTCAAACATAAATTCATAGAAATAGCTGATATCCCTTCAAAGAAAAAAATATATAATGGCCAAGAAACATAACATGAACAAGGTAAATTTCCATGTTTTATTCCTGTTCCAATATTTTTTTCAAATCCATAATCCTCAACCAAAAGCCTATTAGTGATTTATTTTCAATAATGTATTCTGATAATTAAACAAAGAACTGAGTAACATAAATGTTATTAGTTTTCTATCACATAAAACATGAACTTCAAAATTAAAATTCTGTTACAAATTTAACTAAATTTGATACACAAATGTTCTATTTTTTTGTAGCGCATTAATTTAGATGGGATAGCCTGAAAATCACCTTTTGCACTGCAAATGCAGAAGAATTTGTTTGAAATTTCTACAGTTTTTAATATTTTCTAAACTGAAAGAAAATACTGAAAAAAAAAAAGATTCTATGACTTGCTATAGTCTCTTCCCAAAACTCAGTATACTTAAAAAGTGGGGTAATATCTCTCAAAGTAAAACTTATTTTCTACTGATTTCTTGTTGTAATTAATGGCAGAATATCAAATGAAATATATGTAAATTTATTAATGTAACTGAGATTACAATGATTAAAAACTGTCTGCACTTAATATGTTTCCCTAAGTGTCATGGACTGAATTATGTCCCCTCAGAAATACATCTATCAGTTTGGTATGGCTTTAAGTGTATGATTGTCCACCATTTTGTCATTTGATGAGATTTCCTACCTATTGTAAATCCTATCAATGTGATTTAATAAGATAGGGCTTGGCTAGCAACAGCTGTACAATAAAGTTTATTAGATAGTATCTCAAGCCATTCTGTTTTGAGATACAGAGCAGAGACACACAGGGACCTCTCATCACCAAGAAAGCAGTGCCAAGAGCAGAGAGCATCCCTTGGACTTGATGTTCCTACACTCAGCTCCCAGGCCAAGGAAAGACCTGCGCATCACAAGGACTTTCCTCCAGAGCTGACAGTTAAAGGAAGCTTTCCCTTGGAGCTGACATCTTGAATTTGGACTTGTAGCCTGTTAGACTGCAAGAGAACACATTTTTCTTTGTTAAAGCCATGTCAGACACTGAGCTTCACACTCGTCTATAAATTGGTAACAAAAATATAATTTCTTACTTTTCAGGGCAAACATAAAACTTAAAATGAGGAATATGCATATATATTAGTATATATGCAATACTGTTCAAACTGCAAAATATTACAAAGATATAAGGTTAAAGATATGAAAAATATATATGATTTATTAAGATAAATTTTCAGACAAAACTCATGAGTTACCCTGATTAACTCAGAAACGTTTACCAAAGGAATTCAACATTCATCTAGTTATAAATTTTAAATATCTGAGCTCAAATGATAGTTTATTTTTGCTGTTTTTTTCTTTTTCTTCATCTTTAAACTTTCATTTTTCTCCTCCTGTTTTCTTTCAAATGAATATAGTTTAAAAGGTTTTTTCTGTTGCTTTTCTTTTTCCTGCACTTTTTCTTCAGCTAACAAGAGTAATATCTAGTCATCTCATAGACCAACTCTGATTCAAGCTTCAGTAACCCAGTCAACTTATCCTTATTATTTATTCCTTCTGTAGATTACATCTCTGAGGATATGCTGGTCTCAGGCTAAATTTATGTTCCAAATTTTATACCATGGAATGCTTCAAGTCACTATACTGATAATAATTGATAGTTGTTAGTAGTAACAAACTTCTTGTCATTTCTACAAAAGATCAACTTGAGTCCCACCCCACAATCATGTCATTTGCTATCTTTGCTTATTAATGCAAACAGAACAGTTCTTTTCTTTCCTACTTGAGTATAACAATTATTTTGAGCAAGTTATCTGCTAATTAGTCATTTAGGGGTTTAATTAGTTATCAACACTAAATTCACTTTTTTTATTGCTGTGTAACAAATAGCCACAAACTTAGTGGCTTGAAGCAAGTCAGGTTTATTCTTTTGCAGTTTCAATGCTCGAGGAGTCTAGATACAGCTTTGTTCAGTCCTCTGCTCATGGTGTCAGACGGCTGCAATCAAGTTATCAGATGGACTGTGATCTTATTTGAGGTTTAGGGAACTCTTGCAAGATCACTTAGTGGCCACAGAAAAATTTTAGCTCTTGTGGGCTGCTGTGAATTGAAATGACTTGATGGCAACATGTATGATTTTGGCTTTTGGTAGACAGTTGGTAGTTCCTTGCCAGATAGCCCTGACAGGCAGTTTACAATATGAATGAGTAATTTCTCCCATGCAAGTAGGAATGTGTCTTTTTGAGACTCCACTTTCTTTTTAAGGCTCTTCTGATAAGATTTACCCAGGAATATCTCCCTTTGATTAACTTAGTATCAACTGAATTATTAGCCTAATGAAGGAAGTGATGTCCTATCACAGATGCACATTTAGTCCATGATCAAGGGTACAGAAATAACGCAGGTTGTGTACAACAGAGAGAAGAAATCGTAGAAGCCATCAAAAAATTCTGCCTAACAAAGACTGCTACTGACACTTATCATCATGGACTCTATTTTATTCTGCACTGTAACTTCATCATCATCAGGTATATTTTGAATTTATATTGTATGTAAAACACTGAGATACGTATTAAGCTGCAAAGTTTCTGCTGCCAGACAGTGTCATCTAAATGAGAAGCAGACATCAATCTTCTTATTTGTAATCTACCATCTATTTCTTATCTAAGAGAATAAGACATGTGATAAATGCTAAACAATCGGAACAAAAAATAAGTTGCAGAAATTTAGAAAAATGATGTACATATTTTTTAGCTCTCTTCTGTTACTGCTTCAGTTAACTGAAGGTGAAAATACAATAAATAGAACCTTCTACTCACTGTACAAAATACAGTTTTCTTATGTTTCCCCTTCTATTGAAATATATACTACATATTGATGAACTTATTATAAACAAATACATGTTTCAAGGTCCCTTTCTTAGTGTCACTGAATATTCCTACTAAAGCATCACTATAATTTCCTTTCCCATACAACATTTTAGTGCTGATGAACTTGGAAATTATCCAAGAAAAAGTCAAGAACAGACATTTCAAAGCCTGTGTAATTCTATATTTTACTCCTTCACAGTATACTGCTATAAACTATAATTTTAATATATAGGCAAATCAATCCATGAATAAAAAATATACAGTTATGAAAATGATAATCACTGAAATGGTTGCCATCACCCTCATAAAAGAAAAAAAATAGTAAAAAAGAAAAAAAGCAGAACTATGCAAGATATATGAGTAAAATTATTAAGATTGGATACTAATGCTAGCCTTGCAAAAAAGTAAATGTTTATGGCTTATTTTAACCTTTTCTAAAGGCATTGCCTCAGGTTTTCAAATTCCTTTTAATACTGCAAACTGATTTATCACAATGGCCACCTCTATGCTTTCCCCACAGGAACTAAATAATTTTATCTTATAAAGGTCAATATTTCCAGATCATGCTATATTTCACCTTGGCTCCAATTTGTAGAATTGTAGTATACGGAACTGTGACAGTTACTAGAATTACTTTGTGTTTTGCAAAGGTATAATTTTAATGCAAATAATAAAATGCATAAAGAGGAAAGTCATAGAAATCTTATTGCTTACACATGACATTCTTTCACTGCCAACTGCTGAGCTAAAAGCCCTCTGTTATCAGTGATGAATTTATTTTCCACAGGGAACTCAATGTCAGTCAGAGCTTTCATTTGTTAGCCAACTGAGAGATACAGTTTGCAAACACAGCATTTAATACAATTCTCTCATTAGATCCACAAATGAAGTAATTTTGGTCAGTCTCCAGTCAAACCCTGCTAATGGTTAACAGATACATATTACAGGAATTACAGACACTGAATTTACAAACCTTTTGGTGAACTAATTTTAAAAAATTATGGCTAATCATAAGCCTGTACAAACACACACTTTTGGCAATTTTACATTTTCTTTGAGGTTGTTAATATAACAAAGATATCACATAAGATGTGATAAATGTGTCTAAATTTTCTACAGTATTGATTTTAATTTTCTAATATTTGGCTTTCACTGTTTGTACCAGATCATAAACAACACTGGTAAGAATAGTTTTCAGGCCTTGAAGCGTCATTCATCTTTCATAGTTTTATAAAATAATCAAAAAAATTTCATCATTTTCTTTGCTTTAGCATCATTTAAAAAAATAAGGCATGATCTGTTTCCTGAACTCTCATAGCCTGTAAAAGTATCTGGAATTTCAATAATTTTGAAAAGCTTTTTGACATTTTTATTTTCCTTCTTCAATTTCAACTGAGAACTTCTACAAAAGAAATCTAAACTGCACACTTTTTCCCAGAAAAGTGCCTACATCTATTCCTCACTTACCTAGTATCTCATTATACAACATTTTACATTAAAGGTAGTAAGAAAAAAATCTTCTATTCAACTATTTTGCATGTGAAGGACAATCTGTCTCATAGCAGTGAACTCTTATAAGGCAAGAATAACGCTGGCTGTGATGGTTAAGGTTATATGTCAACACAGCTGGGCCACAATCCTTAATGATTTGGTAGTTACCTAATGATGTTAGTTGGCAGTTATGTAGCAATACAGTCATCCTTCATTTTGTGATGTGATGTGGTCATTCTCCATTTTTACACAATTCTGGTCTGCATATAACTACCCAGTCTTCGGAACCCAATCATGTTAATAAGTGAGGAGTGTGTGTAGTTCATTGTGTTTTCAAATTTTATGATACAGAAGAGTACAGACATTATTTATTTTACATTCATCATGATTCTGGTGACTTCTGTGTCACCTTGAGGATATACATTTTTCTTTTGTTTTATTTTCCACGTTTTTTTAAAGTTATCAATTAAAATAACTTAAATCACTTGTTTACTTAGCCTTCCTAACATTTACCATACCATGAACTGTAGATTTTATTTTCAAATTTACTTTGTTGACTGTTTTACATTTTAATTAGCTGAATGTTTAATTACTTTACTTTTTCCTTGATAACAAGAGCTTTTAATACATTTACATCCAAAAGAGATTTTCATTTGTTCAATATATATTTGAACTTAATTTGTAATTGCTATTACTTGTTGTCTAAATAAACTCTGAGGACTCTTGGTGGCACAACAGTTAAATGCTTGGCTACCAAACAAATGGTCTGCTGTTTGAAACTACCAGAAGCTCTGTGGGAGAAAAGACCTTGCAATCTGTTCCCTTAAAAATTATAGCTTAGGATATCCTATGGAGAAATTCTACTCTTTCCCATAAGGTTGCTATAAATTGGAATTGACTAGACAGAAAACCGTAACAAACTTTAATTGCAGTTTTGACTCACTTCTGAGTTGTTAAAATGTCGTATTTTTAATTTTTTTTTAATGACTTGCCAAGTATATTATGCCATTACACAACTGCCCTATAGGGTTTCCAAGGAGCACTCTGGGGGATTTGAACTGCTGAACTTTTAGTTAGCAGCCACAGCTCTTAACCACTACACTACCAGGGTTTCCATATAACATATACACATATATAAAACATGTATATACATAAATATATGATATACATTAATCTAAATTTAATATCTCCTTGATATTTTAATTGCCAATTTATTAGTCCATTATACTGCTTTAGAATGTACTGAGGTTTGTGTTGTCTAGAATATGTTCGTCTTTGAGAAACCTTTATGAATTTATGTGTGTATTTGACACAGTGTGTGTGTGTGTTTGTGTCCGTGCAGGAGGAATAGATACAAAGGAATTTAAAATAGTATAGCTCTATTAAATATTCAATAATATATAAAATTAATTTTAATATTTTTAAAATTATGCCATAAATTTGAGTTTTTACAATGTTCTACAAACATTTAATTCCTACAGTGATTCTGCAATATAAGCACTATTAAAGTGTTATTTTTATAGAAGAGTAAATAAGTCATTGAAAAATTAAGTTTTGGCTCATCTTTAGCCAAGTGTTAATTCTGCTGGGTCTTATGTCAAAGCCAAAAGAAAAAGATGATATTCCTACTTTGGAGAGAGAAATGCAGTCTGTGTCTCGATCCCTTGACTGAGCTTGCTGTGATCAATAGAGTGTGATGAAGCAATGCTATGGCTGTTTTTGGCCTAGCCTTTAAGAAGACTGGTCATTTATGCTGCTTTTCTCTCTAAGTCTTGAATATTAGAAGTTCAACTTCCTTGAGACTGCTGTGCTGTCAAGCGTCAAAATCAGTGATGCCACCATGCTTCATGGAAGTCAAACGTAGGTAGGGCAAAAGCATTGCGGACAGATAGACAGATGACTGCCTGGTCAGACTCTAGGTGTTCAGCTCCCATCAATTAGACCACTGTCAACCACCCCAGACACCATGCAGCGTGGAGTAGGGATGGCCCATCTGTTCTTCAGTCCTGCTTGTATTCCTGGTCAACATCACTGTAGCCAAAGCTTAGTGTAAGATAAAATAATAAATTACTGATTTATGTTTTTTGTGTTTTCATACTGTTTATATTCATTTTGTTTGCTATAGTTTTATATTCAACAATTTTGTTATACAGTAATAGATAGGCATGATTTGATCTTTTCTTTCAAGCTTTAGATGTCACATGAGCTGGATCATTTAATTTTTTGTTTAAAAAATACTCATGTATTCTCAATCACATTAGTTATTAGAGGAACACAAATAGAAGCCATAAAATATTCTTCCACACCCACTAGGATCACTATTATCAAAAAATGCGAAATAAGAAGTGTTGATAAAGATGTGGAAAAATTAGAACCCCCAGTCCTTACTGGCAGAATTGACTATAAACTGTGTACCCACGAGGAGAAACATTTTGGTGTTTCCTCAAAAAGTTAGACATATTATTACAGTACCTATTGCTGTTGTCTCTAACTCACAGCAACACTACAGAATGGAGTAAAACTATACCACAGGATTTCCAAGGCTGTAATCTTTATGGAAGCAGACTGACACATCTTTGTTCTACAGAAAGGCTGGTGGGTTTGAACCACCAAACTTCTAGTGCGTAACCACTCTGTAACCAGAGATCCAAATATTAACATATGATGCAGCAATTCTACTCCCAGATGTATACCCAAAAGACAAGCAGGGACACAAACAGAGAAGTGTACATGGATACATGTACTGCAGAATTATTTGTAACAGCCAAAAGTTAGAAACAACCTCAATTTCCATAAACAGATAAAAACAAGATGTTTATATATGTATATGTGTGTGAGCGTGTATATATACATACATACATATATATGTATGTATACATATACATATATATGTATGTGTATATATATATATATATATGTATTTGTGTATGCATGTAAACCCTGGTGGCCCTGTGGTTAAGTGTTATGGCTGCTAACCAAAAGGCTGGCAATTCAAATCCACCAGGTGCTCCTTGGAAGCCTTATTGGTAGTTTTGCTTTGTCTATAGGATCACTATGAGTTGGAATTAAGTAAATGGCAATGAGGTTAGATTGACATACATGTATATATACATACATATAGCTATATACACTAAATGTATAACTATATTTAAAAAAGAACATTGTTTTTGTTTTTTTATCTTGTATATTTTCGATATACCTTCTTTATTAGTGATATGCTTTGCAAGTATTTTCTCCTGATTTCAATAAACATGTATCTTATTTAATTTTTGGTGACAATGCATACAGCAAAACCTGCTCCTGTTCCACAGTTTCTAAACACAATCATCAGTGACATTGTTTGTAATCTTCATATTATGTCAACATTCTTGTTATTTCTCTTTTAGCTGCTTCATTTCAACAGTGTCTTTCACAGAGCAGTTCATGTTTTCAAAGAAGTCCAATTTATCCATTTTCTTTTACAAATTGCACTTTTGGTGTTGCATATGAAAAGTTGTTGCCAAGGTCACCCCGATTTTCTCCTGTTATAGCACATAGTTTTATGTCTTACATTTAGATCTATGACTTATTTTGAGTTAATTTTTGTGAAAGATGTTAAGCTCTGTGTCTAGATTCTTTTCCTTCTTTGTTTGTTTACTTAGTACGTGGATTTCCATGTGCTCCAGCACCATGTGTTGAAAAGATTATTCTTTCTCCATTAAATTCCCTTGGTTTCTTCGCAAAAATCTGTTGACTGTGTAGGATCATTTCTGGGCTCTATTCTGTTCCACGGATTTATTAGTCTACTCTTTCATCAATACTGTATTTGTTGGTCACTCTAGCTTTGTGGTAAACTTTTTTTTTGGCTTTATAATGCTGATCCTGCAAATATCTTCCTTCTCATTAGTGATACTGGTGATTTGTTCTGCCTTAGATTCAGTTTGTCTATAGTCAGAAAATAATTGCTTGGATTGTGATTGTGTTGAAGCTATAGAAAAAGCTGGGAAGAGGTGAAAGGTTAATAAGGTTGAGTCTTCCTAGCCATGAATATAGCACATTTCTTCATTTACTTAGCTATGCTTTGACTTATCAAAGCTTTATACTCACATAAACATTGTATGTAACTTGTTAGACTTAACTCATTGTCCATGAATCAATTCTGACTCATAGTTACCCTGCAGGACAGGGCAGAACTCCCTTTTATTGTCTCCAAAGCTATAAATTTCTACAGAAGCCCACTGTCACATATTCCTGCTGTACAGCAGCTGGTAGGCTTGAACTGCCAGCCTTTCTGTTAGCAGCTGAATGTATGTCAGTTTATGGTGCTAGTAAATGCTATTTTGTTTTAAATTTCAAATTCTAGTTGTTTCCCAGTATATAAGAACAAAAATTATTTTTGTGTGTTTAACTTGGTATTCAGCTACATTTCTTAATTGCTTGTTAGTTCTGTCTTCTGTGTTTTTGGTGTAGATGCTTTGAGATTTTCTACCCATACAATCCAAGCATCTATAAACAGTGGATACCTGTATACCCTTTTCTTGTTTAATTCCTTTAGCTACTGACTACCAGTACAATGCTGAACAGGAATGAAGAGAAAGGTCTATGAGAGAAAAGGTCTAGAGATCCATTCCCATAAATGTTGCAGCACAGGAAGCACTGTGGGACAATTCTATTCTGTTATACAGGGTTGCTATGAATTGGAATCAACCACACAATGCACAACAGCAATAACATTCTATGAATATAAACTGATATCCATAATGCATCCACCACATTTCTTTTCTCATCACTTTCACCTATTCACTACCATTCTCTCAATTCCAGGATCAGGGAAATACATATACACATATTTAGTTTATCTCCTGCTTTGCAGCTTTAATTTTCTGTAACCTAGAAACACCTTTTCAGGGAATATTGCAGTTTCTATTCACCATCTTTTACCTCAATGTAATCTTTCTTTATGACTCTGTAAAGATCCCTTCAATATCTTTAGAATATAGAAATTCTAATTCATCTAAAATTTACTCTGATTTCTCAGAATAACTCAAGTTATTCATAGTTATGATAGCATTCGTCTTTATTCGCATTCAAAGAATGAAGTCAGTGGTTTCCTAGTAAAGAGTGACAGCAAATTGGAGTTGATTTTGATTTTGTCAGAGATGTGTGGGTACTAGTCCAACTCTCTAAGGATGTAATAGGCAATGAGAAACAGTTTTAGATAAACTTGGATTAACTTCATTCAATCACTGAAGAGATGTTGTGAAGTGGGGAGATTAGGGAAGGAACCAAACCAAACCAAACACACTGCCATTGAGTCGACTCCGACTCATAGCGACCTTAGAGGTCACTGCCCCATAGAGCTTCCAAGAAGCACCTGGTAGATTTGAACTGCTGCCCTTTAGGTTAACAGACATAGCACTTAACCAGATAGTTAGAAATAGTGGTAGAATGAATCACAGCAGGGAGTTTTACCTTCTACTAAGTGTTTCTTTTCAGTGCTTATTGTGGCAGCTAGGAGTTAGTCTCCTTAGAATTCCCGGTGTTTGCTGGAATCTGTAACTTTCTTAGGAGCCAACCACAGTGCATTCTCTGATATTGCCTGGAACCTTCTGCTTCAAGAGGACTCCAAGTCTACGCCAGCAATAAAACTCGTCCAACGTAGTCTCTTTATTTTGGCCTTATGCAACAAGAATCTTTCCCACTGGCATTATTAATGTTCAAAATTCCTCCCAGACGCCCCATCATTCATGTGATTGAATACATACGGCATTCTGTCAGGATCTTCAATGCTTTTCAGTTAAGGAAGTCATACGGATTTGTGACTGCTTTAATCATTTTCTTTACACAATACATAGCAAATAATTACTTGATTCTTCTGATATAGTAAGGAAATTCTTGCTCAATTTCCGATATTAATCCAGGTTTTTCTCTATTTTTATACTTTATTTTTCATTTCAATTGAAGGAAAGAGTGGACAAAGGCTTAGATTCAGGTTACCATCTCAGCAAGCATATATATGTTCCATCTTAAATATAAACCAAATCAAAAAACCTAATCCATTGCTGCGTAAATCAGTTCCAATTCACAGTGACCCTCAAGAACAGAACAGAACTGCTCCATAGTCTCCAAGGAGCACCTGGTGGATTTGAACTGCCAACATTTTGGTTAGCAACCATAGCACTTAACCACTATGTCACCAGAGTTTTCCAATTTAAAAATAGTTTTCAAAAATATCAGTTCTTCAGGACCTGGAGTTAACTTCTGGCTGTAAATTAAATAATACAATAATAGAAATTTGTTGAACTCCATATGTCATTTGTGATACCAAGGATTTTTTTTTTTAAAAGGTAAATTACCAACATGAAAACAGCAATAAAATATTTAAAATCTAACTTCAATATAAGGAGCCCTGGTAGCACAGGTGAAACCTTGGTGATATCGTGGTTAAGTGCTATAGCTGCTAACCAAAAGGCTGGCCGTCCAAATCCACTAGGCTCACCTTAGAAACTCTATGAGGTAGTTCTACTGTGTCCTATAGGGTTGCTATGAGTCAGAATCAATCTGACAGCAATGGATCTGGTTTGGTTTTTGGTTCGTTAACACAGAGGTTAAGTCTTTGGCTGCTAACTGAAAGGTTGCTAGTTCAAACGCATCAGCTCCCCTATGAGAGAAAGATGTGGTAGTCTGCTTCAGGAAAGACTTACCGCCTTGGAAACCTTATAGGGTCTCAATGAGTTTGAATTAGTTGACAGCAGTAGGGTAATCATCTCTCTCTCTCTCTATAAAAATACGTGTATAAAATCTGGAATATTATAAAAGTCATTTTGAAAATAAGGAAACCACATAGTTCCATCTCTGTTCTTTACTATTTCCAGATCTTTAGAAGAATAATAACCTCTATATGCTTAATACATTATTTACAAAACTGAACAATTTACTCACTTTACTTATTTGGCAAGGTAATAATATCCATTTAGTTGCAAATAGCAGAAACTAATTTAAAGATAATAACTCAAAAAAATACAGAAAAATAAATAATTAATTTATGGCCACTTAAAGAAGAGCTGAATACAGGGGATCAAACATGAGCTCTTTTTCATTTCTGTATGTGCTGGATTTGCTTTCAAGGCAGTATAACCTAGAACTCAGAGTATCTGATAAATGTTAGCTGTTTTTATGAAGATTATCACTAATATAAACTTTTTTATTTTGAAATGATTCTGCTACTTCAAATCCACTAGCTTCTCCCTAGGAGAAAGGTATGTCTACTTCCATAGAAATTTATCGCCTTGGAAACTCTGTAAAGTCTCTATGAGTCAGAATTGACTCAAAGGTAATGAGTTATCTCTGTTGTTTCCAAGTTTTTTTTTTTTTTTTTAATTAGTACATATATTAATTTCATTCAATTAAAATACATTCCTCATTTATAATGAGTGAGACTGTGAGTTGGCTGCTGGGGATCAAGGAGATCACTAAGAAATTCTCTTTGTCCTTGAATCTATCATTATTTCATAAAATGAAATAGGAAACTGTTATGGATTGGAATGTCCCCCGCAAAAACGCATGTCAACTTTACTAAACCATGATTCTTGTCTCGTGGGATTGTCTACAATTTTGTGATCTGATGTGATTATTCTATGTGTTTTAATTTAACCTTTACAAAGTTAATCAGGCAGGATACAGCAGTTACGTTAATGAGGCAGGAGTCAAACTAAAAGATTTGGTTACATTTTGAGTCACTTTCTTTTGAGATATAAAAGAGAGAAAGACCTCATACTACAAAGAACATAGTGACTAGTCCTCTAGGCCTGGAGTCCCTGTACTGAAAGGCTCCCAAACAAGGGTAGGACTGAGGAAGACTGAGGACAAGAATCCATTCCCAGAACCAACAGAGAAAGACAGCGTTTCTTTAGAAATGGTGATGTGAATTCAGACTTCTAGCTTCTTCAATTGTGGGAGAATATACTTCTGTTTGTTAATGCCATCCACCTGTGGTGTTCCTGTCACTGTAGCAGTGGCTAACTAAGACAGGCACTAAGGATAACTAATCAATAAACATGACATGTCCTAGGACATTAATGTTAACGACTGTCCTTACTGTACCCATAAAACACATTTCATTTGAAATTTATGTTATAAAGATACTGATACTCTATTGTTTCTTCATTAGATAAGAATATTCTACAAAAGAATTAATTCTGAAACCAGTACTATGAAAGGTTTTAACATTATGGAAGTTGAAAAAATGCTGATGTATAAGTTTCAAGATTTTAATACGCTCCTTTTGACAGAAAGGAGCCCTGACAGCACAGAGTCTGGCTGCTAACCAAAAGGTGGGCAGTTTGAATCTACCATTAGCTCCTTGAAAACTACAGGGCAGTTCTACTTTGTCATATGGGATTGTTATAAGTCAGGATCCACTCAAACAAATGAGATTTGTGGTTTTTCTTGCAAAGCAGGACAAAATGCCTAGCTATAATGAAACTATATTTTGTGTGAACCCATTGACATTTATCATACTGAAAAATCCTTGGTGAATTTTCAGGTTTTGCACTTATGTTCATCAAATGATACTATTTCTAAGATAGAGAACCACCAACTTCAATAGCTAGACTTTTAGGTAACTCATATGCATCCCAGGCTTTTTCTCTTGTGCCCACTTACTGAGGAGGAAAAAGGAAAAGCTGCCACCAAGTCAATTCCAATTCATGAAAACCCCTATGTTTCACAGCAGTATTGTGCTCTATAGGGCTTTCAGTGGCTGATTTTTTGAAGGTAAAATCTCTGAACTTTTCCCCCAAGGCACTTCTGGGTAAACTTGAACCACCAACCTATCGGTTAGCAGACAGGTTTTGTATCACTCTGTTTATCAAAGAGCCTAACCAAATACCTATTGCTGTCAGCTTAGACTTATAGTGCTCTAATGGGACAAAGTAGAATTAACTGCCTTATAGGGTTTCCAAGGAGCACCTGGTAGATTTGAACTGCCAATCTTTGATCAGCATCTGTTGTTCTTAACCACTAAGCCACCAGGGATTTCTTATTAGAGGATTTTTTTTTTTTTTTTTAATGTTTATTTTTGTTTGGGCTTTCTCCCGCACTCAACATTTTAAACTGGCTTTTGGAACTCTTTCCATTGCATTTTATCTGTCTTATGCTGGGGCTCTCGGAAAGAAAAAAAAATAAAAACCCAGTACGAAGCAGAGTAGATGCCAACTAACAGGGAACCCTACAGAACAGGGTAGAACTGCCCCAGAGAGTTTTCAAGAAGTGCCTGGTGGATTTGAACTGCAGACCTTTTTGTTAGCAGCCCTAGCTCTTAACCACTACACCACCAGAGTGTCCAGGCTTGGTTCTCTAGGGAAGCAAATATGTACAGATGACGATTTATATAAAGGAAATAGCTCACAGGATTGCAGAGGCTGAACTGTCCCAAGTCCTCACACAGTTCTGGAAGCCTGTGAACCCACAGTCGGGAGGTCGGAGATCGCCGTTCCAGTTGCCAGGGAGGGACTGCCGGTGCATCACAAGTTGGCGAGGGAGACTGTGAGGGTTCTGCTGTTTCAGGAGCTGCAGCGGATGGCGAACCCCAGGTCGGCAGATCAGGAAACAGGACTCTTCCTTGCAGACTGTGAAGTCCATGGAATCCCTAGAGCTGCTAGTTCAGGCTCTGAGAACCAGACAAGTGAGCAGGCGCTGCCGGCAACGTGAGCAGACAGCAGGAGACTTGGAAGGCTGGAAGAAGAGGGCTGCGGAGGTCTCGAGCCACCACAGGCCTGAAACCTGCCCCTTTATACAGCTGCCCAAACACTGAGAGTCACACAATTCAGCCAAGTGGATACACAATCTTAACCATCACATCAGCCTTTTATTTTAATCACCCTTCTGGACAAATTTCAGAGGCAGGGTCACCACGGCGGAATAGTCACAGGCTTCCTGTGAGCCTTCTTACAGCAAAGACCCTCAAAAACAAAGGGATCAAGTTGAGAAATCAAACCGAGTAGCAGGAGAGGGAGAGAAGTTTCAGCAGCAGCCACAAGTGGCCAGACCTGACCCGGCGGAATAGGCAGTCGGCGGCCAGAGCCACGCGCGGTGAGGCGACCAGCGGCCTCCGAAACGCGCACTCCTCCTGGGCAGAGACCTCTACACGGAGGCCACTCAGACGCCTCCAGAACCAGTGAAAAGTGGCGTGGCGTGGCGTTAGACAACCAAAAGTAAGTAATTTGCGCCAAGGCTACCGAATTGAGATCTGAACACCGCCGTGGAAGGTGAACTTCTTCTTACCTGCCCTGGGTGGCGTCCCAGCAGCCTCCGGGGCAGACTCGTCCCCCGGGCCGGAAGTAGGGCTCCGGCCATGCCGGAAGCTGTTTTCCCAGTCTTGGAGAGGGAAAGAAGTTAACCAACAGGGGAAAAAATAATCTTCTGGGTCCCCAAAGCCAGGAACTCAGTGAAGAAACAATTCCTTTACCTAGGCACTAGCATAGTAGCTCCACGGACTATGAAAGCCTCTTACTCTTATACGTCACTTCCGTGGTTCCAACTCGAGGGCACTTGGCTTGGCCTCATGATTAGGTCCTTTAGTCTTCTCTGCTGTGTAAAATTTCCTCTCTCTGGTTCAAACATTGGCTAATATTGATTACTGACAAATGTCTTTCTTGCTCGGAATACTTATCAAAAGTTAACACATAATTCCAACTTCTTGTTCGTATTCTCTAGTATGCCACACAGACACATCCAAATTAATATCCAAAAATGAACTCAGTATCTGTCCGAATAGCTTTCTTTCTTTCCATATTTCCCTGAGGTTCATCCATATCATTAGGTATGAATCTCTCGAGCTGACTACTTCAGAAACATCATTTATTAGTTTTGTGAAGTATCATATACATACAGTCAACAGATGTTACTGAATACCTTTCACGAATCCTTCTTAATTCTCTTCTATATAGCTTCTACTTTCTTCGTTGTAGGTCTTTTTGTCTCCACTGAAATTTTGTATTTTGATTCCAAATATTTACTGTCCTTTTGTTTCTTATTTTCAGTTTTTCCTTTCTGCCAACGGATCTTTTAAAGACATGTATTAATCTAGTCAGTTACAACATTCCACGTTTCTCCAGTGTCTATACAATAGTCTTTAGAAAAGTGTTAGTCTCTATGTTTCCACTTATCTCAAAGGCACACTGCTTAAAAAAAACCAACAAATTGAGTTTTTAACTTTTTAATCCATAGGTTGTCCTCTTCTGCAATCCATAGCTTTGCACACGTTATTTTCTTGACAGGGAAATTTCTCTTCATCTTTTCCCTGCTGTTAAACTCCTATATAGCTTATAAGATTAACTTTAGTTGTCACTCCCTACCCTTTCTCAAAAATAGTTATGTGTAAATCTAACTGTGCTTGTAATTATCGTAGCATTCTCTAGTTGCATGCTTATAGGTCTGTTTTCTTACTAAATTGTGAGCTGCTCATGTATTGAGATATTTTATTCATTTTTGTGTCTCCAGAGTCTAGTTCCACTTCTACGACTAGGAAAAGATAGTGCTTTTTTTTTTTTTTTTTTTAATGAGTGAATGTTCATTGGAATATATTTATAATTTAAGGGCAAAAATATATTCAGAAAAATAGAAAATATCAAGACCTTTCAGTAAATATCCCCTTAAGTAATGGATATTTTGATTTCTTTTGTAGTTAATGCTTACTTACATTGTCATATTCCAAAACATTAATTTAGTGTACATATTTCTCTGTATAAAAGGCCACGTTATATAGACTACTTTTAACATGTTTCCTGTCCTCCAGAAAATTAATATTTAAGACATATGTTTGATTCCTGAATAAGATAATTTTCCAAAAAAATTTCACAACTTTTTGTCTTCGAAAAATAAATGTGATAAAATTTAATTTGCTTCACAAAAATTATTCATATTTGCCAAACTTATTCCCCACATTATATGTCCAAGCATGAAGAAAAATGATGCATTTCTGCTTTTGTAAATAAAACATTTTTTTTCTTTGTACTGTAATATAAGGAAACCCTTAAACTATGATAGTGGCTAAGTGGTACAGCTGCCAACCAAAGGGTAGGTAGTTTGAATCCACAAGGCACTCCTTGGGAACTCCATTGGGGCAGTTCTACTGTGTCCTGTAGGGTTACTATCAGTCATAATGGTTTCCATGGCAACAAATTTGTCTTACTGTAGTGTGAACTATCATGTTAAGGTATTATTAAAACAATACAATTTTAAATATCAAAATTCTCAAGTAATAAAGTATGGTACAATCATGTTAAAGAATTTTAAAAGTGTTTACTTAGGATAGTATTCGTACAAGTTATTAACAAAGCTACTTTTTTTAACTCATAGCAGGATTAATCAGATAGATCCTCATCACTCGAAAGTATGAATCTTTTTTTTAGTTTGCAAATGAGTGTCAAGTGGAAAATTTGGGGATTATATACAGCTTTTAAAATTTAACAAAATGTCGTATTAAAAAGCAGTACTTTATTTAAATCCTGCTTTATGTAGGAGCCCTGGTGCTGCCTTAGTTAAAGTGGTAGGCTGCTAACCAAAAGGTCAGCGGTTCGAACCCATCAGCTGCTCCTCAGGAAAAAGATGTGACAGTCAACTTCACTAAAGATTTACAGCCCTGGCAACCCTATGGGGTCTCAGTGAGTCAGAATCAACCCTATGGTGGTGGGTTTGATGTTTTTAATGTAAAGCACTATTTCTGTTCATTTAATTAAACTATCACAAACAACTTAGAAAATTTGGGCTTATATTAACAATCTGTGAACAATTACTAACTTAAATTATTTCTAAATTGAAGGTTAACTCTACTTGAGTAGTAGATACTTGTGTAGTAGATAGAAAGAATATCCTTAAATGAAAGGTGTTCAGGAATTGGAGTGCAAGTACCTGGGTCCAAGGTCAGGCATTGCCATACATCTTGTACTAATAGTTTTACCTACTGTAAGATACTTATCCTCTTTGACTTCGTTTTTATTGTCTGTCAAAAAACTCTTGTGTATTAAATCAACACACACGTATGCTTTCCTAACTCAATTCAGATGTTTGCTATACATAAGATAATTGTATGTAAAAATTGTAATGCAGTTGATTTTGAATAATGGTAATTATGAAAATTATGATGATATATGGGTACAGCAGATATTTTCAATGGGCAACACATAATAAAAGTTGCAGAATTAGAAGGGAAATTGGATTGCACACTGACCTCACCATTTCCTACCCGCCAAAATCGTACTATCTAAATAAAATGCCAGATGAGTTCATTAATTGGAAATGAAATCAATGCTAATAATAGTATGCTTCTTACTGCTTCTGAGTTTGCAGTTTGAGATGAATTTTCTCATCAGGCAACCTGGTTCAATCCTGACTCCAACTGTAAGTTTAGGCAAGTTGCTTCATCTCTGTGTTCTATAATTTCTGGTAGAAAGAAAGAAAAAGAAATGGCATAGGAGTTTTCTTAGCAACTAATTAGGTAAGTTGCAACTGTAATATCTGCCACTGTGCAGTACCTCCATAAATATGTTAGATACTACTATTTCATCCAATGGTACATAGAAAGACAATTTGTCTATTATTTTCCCAATATGGTAAGTTTTACTGTGCAAGTACCAGTTAATTTAAGAGGAGTCCCTGGTTAGTACAAATGGTTAATTGCTCAACTACTAAATAAAAGGTTGGCAGTTCAAAGCCACCCAGACCTGTTGATCTGCTTCTGCAAGGCCATATCCCTGAAAACCTTATGAGACGTTTAAGACCCCAATGCAAATAACAACCATTGGTGTAAAGAAATTATTTGGAAATATGTTTTAGTCCATGGAATGCAGATGAAACCTCTTGAATAGTTATTACTTCTCTGTATCAGGGCTTATAATTTAGTTCTCACGTGACCTATTTTCTAAGGACTGTAAATCCTGACCTTTCCAAATCTAGTCAGAAACACTAGAACTGTAAAAAGACCATCAATGCCAATCTATGTTACTCTCCTTCTTTGTCACCTTACTGTTGTGTCTTGCAATAATACATTGTTGAGACTCCTCTTTGAAGAAAAGTGTGAAGGATCAAAATAACGCTCATTAGTTTCTAAGAGAAAAGATCGTGATTTAGACCTGAGATCAGAATAATTTTCTGTAATTTTAGGAAAACTGTCATAAAACATTCTCTTAGAGCACACAAATTAAAAGTCAGTTTTATTTTTTCAATATGAGTTTTCATCTGTCTATAATGAGTAACCTTAGATGTTATTATCTCAACAATTTAATCTATGCCCTGTAAAACCTTTTAGAATTGTATGTATTTTCATAGTCTTAGATATTTTATCTCTTTCTAGTTCATAGTGCTATAGTAAATGCTAGCAAGAGAAAATTAAAAAAACATTTCTCCAAACTGATCTTATTTTTTAGTCATCATTAAAGCAACTTCAGTTTTTAGACTATGTTTTGTAGAAGTTGTCTCATTGTTTTTTCCATCTCCCTCACCACCCGGCGAGCTGGCAGCCCACCCACGTAGAATTTAGAAGCATGTTTTATTTGGTTAAGAAGACATGAAAATGCCATTAGATTTTTTAAAATTCATTTCTATATGAAAGTTGGTAAATAGCTATTTTATAGTAGTGAACAAAACAGAGAATGCAGATAGAATCGTTCTGATTCTTTTTTGTCAATGTAACGAAATCTGTAGCAACAGAGGTCTCACAATTGTTTGTGGAGTCATCCTAGAAAATGTGCTACATACCTTATTACTGAATATTACTGTGGTCACCCTTGAAGTACTCCTCTTGGGAACCTACGTACTGACTCCAGTGCCTAGTCCATCTTTCAGAGCAATTTTGGAGCTCTGTTTCTGGAATAGCCATCAGAGCTGTTGTCATGTTACCCTTGATGTCCTGATTGTCATCAAAATGTCTTCCTTTCAGTATTTCTTTATCTTTGGATAAAGAGAAAAGTTACTGGGGTCAGATCAGATGAGTAGGGTTGGTGTTCCAAAACAGTTATTTGTATACTGGCTAAAAATTGCATTATAGACAGCTATACACTTAAGCTCCCAAACTTACCACCATGCCACTGTGTGCAATGGCCATTCTGGGAAGAGTTCCAAAATTACTTTAAAGGGTGCATAGCTTCAGTGCATACCTTCTGTTTTAGTCAGTGAGGACTGCTCTAACAGAAATACTACAGAGTGGATGGCTTTAACAAGCCAAGCCAGCCAAGTGCCGTCGAGCTTTAACAAAGGAAGGTTTATTCTTACACAGTCCGGTAGGTTGCAAGTCCATATTCCGGGTGTCTGCTCCAGGGAAAGGCTTTCCCCCTAGTCGATTCTGGAGCAAAGTCCGGTGTTGCATCAGTCTTTGTCCCGGGAGCATCTTAGTGCAGGAACCTCAGGTCTGAAGGACAGGCTTTTCTCCCGATGCTGCTTTCTTGATGGTACAAGGTTCCCAGATGCTGCTTTCTTGATGGTACTAGATTCCCAATTCTCTGCCTGCTTCTCTGTCCTCTTATCTCTCATAGGATGAAAGGATTAAGGGCAGGGCAATCCATACTCCAGGGAAACTCCTTTACAGTGGAGCAGAGAGGTAATCCTATGAAGGGATTTATAGCCCCACCCTAATCTTTTGACATACAGTTTAGGAAAACCACAAAATGGGGCGCAGTCACAACATACTGGGAATCATGGCCCAGCCAGATGACTACACATATTTTTGGGGGGACACAGTTCAATCCGTGACAGCTTCCCATGGGGAGTACTTTGAAAGTGGCTGTAGTGATATGCAGCAATGAGGTATGTAGCACTTAGAACAATTAGGTGAGCAGATTTTGCTTATCTCTTTTACCATTATCATTTGACTTTGGGCTTGGACTCATGGCTACTAGATGTGTTTCAGAACAGAACTGTAAACTGTAGGATTTTTGATGGCCAACTTTTCAGAAGTAGATATGTAGGCTTTTCTTTGGGGGTACTTCTTTGTAGACTTTGGAAACCCTGGTGGTATAGTGGTAAAGTCTATGGCTGCTAGAAGGTCATCGGTTCAGTGCTGTCGGGTGCTCCTTGGAAACTCTGATGGGGCGGTTCTACTCTGTCTGTAGGGTCACTACGAGTCAGAATTGACTCGATGGCAGTGGGTTTGGTTTGGTTCTCTTGGTAGACTCTAAGCTCCAACATTTTGCTTAGCAGCTAAACACGTTAACTGTTTGAGTCACCCAGGAGCTCCTTTACCAATTAAAACAAAAGGATATTTCATAAATTTCAGGGAAAATTTAGCAATTTATTTTGTAGATCTGAGTTAAAGAGAAACACGAAATATAAAAGAATATTAATATTGTTATCCTCTAAAATATCTGCCACAGAATTATTTATAAATTATTCTTTTATATTATTTTATTAGATTATAAAATCTGCCACAAAATTAGTTATAAAGTCAACAAAATATTATACTATCTAACTAACTATCTAACTATTATACTATACTAACAAAATATTATACTATCAGCATCTGTTTTCCATCTTATGTAAAATATAGTTTTTTTTGAGTACCTTATGTGGGAACAAGATGTCATTAGTAAACTTGTGAGTTTGTTTTTAAGAAACTAATTGATGTCATTACACAATCTAAAACTATTACAATTTTTAAGAGATGGAAAAGTAACCATCATTTCTTAAAAAAACTTTTTGTGTATTTTGAAATTTCCAAATTTTTAGTAAACTAAATGTGAATAATTTAATTGGTATTAATCCCTAAGGAAAACACAGTATTTTAAAATATTCCAGCTCACAGTGACCTAAGGGCAGAAGAGAACTACCCCATAGAGTTTCCAAGGCTGTAAATCTGTGAGAAACGACAAACACTTCTGTCTCCCTCAGACTGGCTGGTGGTTTTAAACTGCCAAATGTGGGTTAGCAGCCAAGCTCTTAACCACTGTTCAACCGAAATAACCAAACCAACCCCCTCGCCATGGAGCCAGTTACTGCCCATAGCAATCAATGCTAGAGGACAGAGTAGAACTGCCCCACAGGATTTCCAAGGAGCTACTGGTGGATTCAAACTGGTGACCTTTAGTTAGCAGCCAAGTTTGAAACCACCATGCCACTAGGTTTCCAAATGGGTGATCAAAAAAACCAGCCCACCCACCGGCCCGCCCGCCTGCCCGACCAACCGATCGACCTGCTATGGAGTCATTTCTTACCGGTAGCCACCCTGGAGGACATAGTGGAATTACCCACAGGGTTTACAAGGAGCAGTTGGCAGACATGGACTTTTCGTCAGAAGCTGGAGCTCTTAACCGTTACACCAAAGTTTCCAAATGGACGTTAGAATAAGGTAAATGATTTTTGACTGTTGTCAAGCATAATGGAAACTCCATAGTACCAAACAAGCTCGTACACATAGATCCCTCTTTCTATTAGTCTTGAACGATCACTCTGACTTCCAACCATGCTAAAAAAAAAGTATAATTTTGTATGTAACTTTGAATTACATCAATCTGTTATTTGAATACATTTTCCTAATTCTTACATAATGAGTAATAAAACTGAAAAAGAATTTACAAAGATTTTGACACACTGATTATTCAGGATTGCCTTTTGATGTCTGAAATAGTAACTCTTAAGCTTTTACTCCTTGACTATTCAGGTATCTTCTTTTTCACTTTGGTGTTACTTTTAAGTTTATTTTTAATTATCAAATTTATTCATGCAAGTAATCAAGGGCTTTAAAAGAGTGAGAAGTAAAAATTATTTTGAAAATGAAAATCTGTTTTACCGCTTATGGTATTTATCCCAATATTTCTTAATTGAACGCTTATATTTTCAAATACACCCCCCCAAAACCAAACCTATTGCTTTTAAGTAGATTCTGGTGCATGGAAACCCTATAGTCATTATCTGTTGATTTTGTTTTTATTGTAAAAAGTGAAAATACAACCTTCATTTCCCCTCTTTCCCTCAAAACTCCATGGCCCCTGTGTTTATTTTTGAAGTTCATGCAATTTGAGTAGGTGACCACCTTTCTAAAATATGTAGAAAAGTATTAATTTGAAACAAGTAAACAAATAATAAACTTCATTTGAAAACTGAAAATTACCACAACCATCACAACTTTAGAAAAATAGCATTACACTTTAATTGATTACCTCTTTTTTTTTATTGTGATTAATTGAAAATATACAATCCAAATTAAATTTGCGTGCTTGTCTGCAGCTCTTTCTGCTCTCCTTGCCCAGTGATAGCACACTCCTTTTTATCATTCTGTATTTGTATCCTCTTAACAATCTCTTGTCCTCTCCTCTATATACTATCCTCTCCCATCTATAAAGAGTCCAGTAGGACAGCCTCCTATAAATGCATAGAATCATAAAGTATGCCCACCGTATGGTGACATCATGTCCCTGAGTCCAGTCCATTTTTGTCCGAAGAGCTGACTTCAGTGGTGTTTCCTGAACAGGGGCAGGAGCAGGTCTAGGGGCCATGCTCCCAGGGGAACCCCCAGGCCATTAGACCATCAACTGTGGTATTGTAGTAGAGTTCTTGAACTGCACTCCTCTTTTTCTTGTGTTGACACAGGGATTCAGTGTTGTGTGCTTCGTCACAGCTGTCTTTGGTGGGGCTGGGCACCGTTTGGTTCTTCTGTCACATGTAGATACAGTTTCTCATTCACAGAGGTCCTTCTGTCTCCTGGGATCTTGTTTCCTTTTGTCTTTGATGTTCTCGGTGATCCTCTGTTCCAGATAAGTTGGGGCCATTTGGTGTACCTCAGATGGCAGCTTGCTAGCTTGTAAGACCCCAGTCACCACTTATCAATATGGGGTACAGAAGCCTCTGTTAGCAATAGGCTAATTATGCCAGTTGACCTTGATGTCCCCCTAGACCATTGTCCCCAGATCCCACCTCTGCTACTCTATCCTTGCAATATTGGGTTAAGATTAGGAGAGCTTTCAGTTTATGGTGAAGTCCAGTTAAGTTGATCTACTTTCTACTGTGTACTGTAACTGTGTTCACCTAACCAAATTTCTATCAACTACCTAATCTGTGAGCAGCGCTCACCCTCCCTCACCACCCTTGCAGCCATCAGAGTCTTTTCTTCTGTACGTAAGTCTATTTTTAAGTCCTTATAGCTGGAGTCTCATGCAATATTTGTCCTTGTGCTGCTGACTGATTTCACTCAGCATAATGTCTTCCAGCTGAAACCAGGTTGTGAAATGTTTCCTTAAATCATCACTTTTCTTTTTAAATCATTGTATAGTGTTCCATTGAGTGTATGTACCATAGTTTGTTTATCCATTCATCTGTTGATGGGCATCTAGGTTGAGTCTATCTTTTTGCTGTTGTTAACTGTGCCACAATAAACATTCATGTGCATGTATCTGTTAGTGTGACAGCCTTTGTTTCTGTAGAATATATTCTGAGAAATGGGATTACTGGATCAAATGGTGCATCTATTTCCAGGTTTTTAAGGAATCACCAAATTGCTTTTCAAAGCTGTTGTATCATTTTGCAACCCCACCAGCAGTGTAGGAAAGTTCTGATCTCTTCACAGCCTCTCCGCCATTTGTTGTTTTGTGTTTTTTGGATCATGGTCACTCTTGTTGGGGTGAGATGATATCTCATTGCAGTTTTTACTTCTTCTCTGCTGATGCAGATGGCATTTATTTCTTTTACTTGTCTAATTGCTCTGGCTAGAACTTCTAGCACAATGTTGAATTGAAGTGGTGAGAGTGGGCATCCTTGTCTTGTTCCTGTTCTCAAGGGGAATTCTTTCAACCTCTCTCTATTCAGGATAATGTAGGTGGTTGACTTTGCATTGATGGTCCTTATTGTGTTGAGAAACCTATTTTTCAGAGTTTTTAGCATGAATGGGTGTTGTACTTTGTCAAATGCCTCTTCTGCACCAATTGACAAAATCAGGTGATTCTTATCCTTTAGGCTGTTTATGTGGCTGTTCACATTAGTTGTTTTTCTGATGTTTAACCAGCCTTGCATCCCAGGTATGAATCCAGTGTGGTCATAATTTTTTTTTTTTTTTGATATGTTGTTAAATTCTATTGGCTAGTGCTGTGTTACATTTCGTTTCCTCATATGTCTTTCGCTGTCTGGATGTTCTCTTTGGTGAAGTGCAAAGCACCTCTTTGAAGTGTTCAAAAGTAAAGATGTTATCTTGAAGACTAAAATGCACCTGACTCAAGCCATGGGCATGAGCTGGACCATGAGCAAAGAAGACAGAAGAAGAATTGATGCCTTTGAATCGTGGTGTTGGAGAAGAATGTTCAATATACCATGGACTGCCAAAAGAACAAACAGATCTGTTCTTAAAGAAACACAACCAGTGTGCTCCTTGGAAGCAAGGATGGTAAGATGGCATCTTACATACTTTGGATATGTTGTCAGGAAGGATCAGTCCCTGGAGAAGGACATCATGCTTGGTAGAGTGGAGGGTCAGCAAAAAAGAGGAAGGCCCTCAACAAGCTGGATTGGCACAGTGGCCACACAATAGGCTTAAGCATAGAAATGACTGTAGACATGGTGCAAGACCAGGTGATGTTTCGTTCTGTTGTCCATAGGGTTGCTTATGAGTTGGAACCAACTCGACAGCACCTAACAACAACAACAATGTTTTGTTGAATATCTTTGTATCCAGTTTCATGAGTGATATTGGTATGTAATTTTCATCTTTAGTAGGATCTTTTACTGCGTTTGTTATCAGGGTTATACTGGCTTTATAGAATGAATTTGAGAGTATTCCATCCCTTTCTATGCCGTGAAATAACCTCAGTAGTATTGGAGTCAGTGCCTGTCTAAGAGTTTGTTGAATTCTGTGGTGAAGCCTTCTGTGCCAGGACTTTTTGAGTTGGTCATTTTTTGATGACTTTTTCGATTTCTTCCTTTGTGATGGGTTTAAGGTGTTCTGTTTCTCCTTGTGAATTTTTGTAGGTCATAGAAATGTAGAGATTTGGCCATTTCCTCTAAGTTTTCAAACATGTTATTGTACAATCTTTTGTAATATTCTGTTATGGTACTTCTGATTTCAGTTGGGTCTTTTATGATATCTCCCATCTCATTTCTTATTCAGGTTATTAGTTTCCTCTCCTATTTTTCTTTTGTAAAGCTTAGCCAGTGTTTTATCAATTTTGTTGGTCTTTTCAAAAAACTAGCTTTTAGTTTTGTTAATTTTTTCACCTGATCTTCTACTCTCAATTTTCTTCTGCTCTAACCTTTATGATCTGTTTTCTTCTGGTGCTGGAGGGATTCCTCTGTTACTCTTTTTCTATTTGTTCAAGCTGTAGGGTTAATTCTTTGGTTTGGGTCCTTTCTTCCTTCTGGATGTGTGCATTATAGAGATAAACTGACCTCTGAACACTGCTTTTGCTGTATCCCATAGGTTCTGGTAGGATGTGATTTTTTTCTCATTTGATTCCATGACTTTCTTTATTTCACACGTGATTTCTTCCATGACCTATGGCTTTTTGAGCAAGGTATTATTCAATTTCCATGATTTCAAATTTCTACCTGTGTTTTTTGTGTTATTTATTTCAACTGTTATGACTTTATGGTCCGAGAGGGTGCTTTACAATAACTCACTGGTTTGGATTTTGTTGAGACTTGTTTTATGTCCTAGTATGTAGTCCATTCTGGAAAAATGTTCCACAGCTTTCGGGAAGAAGGTGTACTCTTCTATTCATGGATATGCCAATGAGGTGTAGTTGATTAATTGTCACAATGAGATCTTTTGTGTCTTTACTAAGCTTTTTATCTGGACATTCTGTCCATTGCTGGAAGTGGAGTGATCTATTTCATTTTCCAGTGTTGTCAGTGTTTGTTCTATGTATTTAGATGCTTTGGTGTTAGGTGCATAAATACTTAATATTGTTATGTCCTGCTTATGTATTCAACCTTTTCACAATAAATGCTGACCATCCTTGATCACTGTGGTGAATTTTACATTAAAATCTATTTTATCTGAGATTAGTATTGCCACTCCTTCTCGTCATTGTATGTTGTTGGCTAGATATATATTGTTCTATCCTTTAATCTTCAGTGTGTTCATATCTTTGAGTCTAAGATGTGTTTCTTGTAAACGACGTATAGAAGAATCGTGTCTTTTGATCCAGGATGTCACTCACTGTCTTTTTATTGGAGCATCAAATCCATTTATGTTAAGTATAATTATTAATAGATATGTGTTTTTATGCTGTCATTTTGATGCATTTATTTTGTGTTGATGATGTTTTCTGTGTTGCTATTAATATTCTGTTCTGGGTTATTCTTTATGGGTTGACTTTTCATCTTCTTCAGTGTTAGTTTTGTATTTTTTGAGACTGCTGTATAATGTTTCTTGTTTTGACATGTCATGTTATTTTGTTCTGTGTGTATCCCCATGATCCTCTTTAATATTCCAATTTAAAACCAGACTTTAACTTCAGCATATCTTTTTAATTTCCTCTCCATCTGAAAGGGTTATAACTACTTTAATATATCTTTGTTTTTAGTGTGATGATGTCATAGCTTTCATGATATAATCATTAGTTCCCTTCTTTTAATATTGTAGCTTTGATTACGCTTTGTGACTTTCATAGCTTAATAGGAGTCTGGATGCTGTGTCCTGCGTTGCCTCCTTAAGTATACACTTAATGTTTTGGCTTTGCTAAGCAAAGGGCTTCTTTCAGTATTTCTTGTTTTTTTTTTTTTTTTTTTTTTTACTAAGTCTCTAAGCTTCTGCTTATCTGCGAATGTCTTAATTTCATCTTCATATTTGAGAGACAATTTTTCAGGATGTATAACTCTTGGTTGAAAGTTTTTCTCCTTCAAGGCATCAAATGTGTCATCCCACTGTCTTATTGCCAACATCATTTCTGCCAAGAAGTCTGATGAAAGACTATAGGGCTTCCCTCTTAATGTTAACAGTGTTTTAAGCCTCGCTTCCTTAAAGAAAGTCTGTTTATGTTTCATTTTATTAGGCTTGATTACAATATGTCTTGGTGTCTGTCTTTTGGATTCTATTTTTTGTGGTGTTTGATCCACATCATGGAAATCTATGTTTTCTTTCATAATTTTATGGAATTTTTCTGTCAGCAACTCTACAGCATAACTCTCTGTATTTTCAGCTATCCCTCTTTGTTCAGGAACTCTAATTATTCATAGATTATTTCTCTTAATAGAGTCCCACATGCTTCTTAGTGCTTTTTCATTTTTCTCATTTATTTTCTCTGATTTCTCCTGTTAAATGCTAGTGTCAGTTGCTCTGTCCTAAAGCTCACTAACTCTGGCTTACATTTCCTCAATTATGTTCTTTTAGCTTCAAATTGAATTGTCTCATTCTGTGATTGATCTACTGGATTCATCTGCTGGATTTCAGATTGTTGATGTTTCATCAGTTGAAATAGCTTGATTAATTTTCATTTTCTTATCCTGAATTTTGTTTAATCTCCAGGAGTGCTTTATATATAATTCTTTTGTACTTGACCTCTGATAGTTTCAGAAAGCCTTCTTTATCTGGAGAGTTTTCTTACTCTTTATTTTGGAAGTTTTCTAGAGCTGTAGTGGACTGTTTCTTCAAATTGTTAGCTAATGGTTGTTGCCTTTATGCCATCTGTTTGGTTTCTATGATGTTACCCCAACAGGTTTGAGATGTATTTCTAAGAAGGATGCCTTGTGTGCCCTAGTGAGTAGCCCCAGTTGGACTCTGGGGTGGCAGGCTCTGCTTCCTGGCTGACAAAGACAGCACCCTACTTACAGAGTCCCTTGGGGGCCATCACCTGATGCTATCATGTTTATCAGTGAAGCATGGAGGAGAGCTACCAGGATGCTCAGCAGTCAGTTCTCCAAGTGGTCTTATTTTAAAAAGGTACTTCAAAATCAGTCAGGCCCTTGGGTGTGGCAGGCCCTGCCTGTGGCTGACAAGAAAAGCACCTCATAGGCCTTCCCCAGGTACCATGAGATGGTTCAAAGTAAATAGAGGTTACTGCATTACTGACATACTCTGCCAGGCTCCATCCATAACTCTAGGCAGTACTGTCCTAAACATAACTTTTCTGCTGGAGAAACACTTCTCAGACAGGGCCTGTTCCTGTGCATGTGAATTAGCCCCAGCTGAGGCCTCCTGGTGGGTGACTCCCCCTCCCAGCTAACCAAGATGGCATCTCACTTGAGCTGCCGTGTCTGCCATGAAGCAGCAGAATCTGTGGTTCAGCTCAGAAATGAGAGGGTGAAGGGTCAGTGGTGCCCTCAGTCAGCAACTGGACTCCCAAATGTGGCTATTTCAAGTATAGTCTCTCAGTTATGCTATACACTGTTTACTTAAGTATTGCAGTTCAGTGTATTAGCTGGCTCATGCCCAGTGCTTGCCTTCCAGATAACAATGAAGGCATCAGTACCTGTGGTCCTCCCAAATGGTGAGTCAGCAGAAGCAGGACTAAGCATGCCATGTTTCTCTATTCAGTTATCATCCCAGGCTTTAGTTCTCAGATGGAATTGAGGATAAATGTGTCTAGTCTGCCATCTTGGCCCTGCCACCCTGATTAACTCTTTACTAAATTAATAATAGTTAATTGATAAACTGCCTTTCTGTTTAAAAAAAAATGGCGTACATGATTTTGACTGTTTTATTGATTGTTCTTTCATATAACAACAGATAAAATATAACTGGAATAGAAAGTTAGTTGAGTCATTTCTCAAAGATTTTGTCCTAATGTTACTAAAATATATTTATTTTTAAATTATTGATAATTTAGAAATATTTTCTCTAGCACCATAATGTGTTGTTGCAAAGGTTGCATAAATATACAAGGTTGTCAAATTACAGGAACATTCCATTACTTCCCTTTCATATATGACCTGTAAGACTTGGAAGAATTTTTCAAAGTGTTGTTTCAAATGATTTAAACTTATTTGTTTCTCCATAACTATGCATATTCTTCCAGTGCCGTATCCCATAAGACTTATTTGTATCACTCTGTTACTCTGACTTTTTTACCCATATACATTGCAGTTAAGATGGATGGTAAGAGTATTCCTGGAAGTTATCCTTACATCTGAATAACTGGCACAGAAATGGTACATAAAAATGATGAGAATCCCAAAAATGTATCTCATTATATACAAGCTAAATGTGTTACTCATTCAACCTCTTCTCAGCTAGATCTCAAATATGTCCGTGACCATTCTAATACCACCTAAATAAAAAAGAATTAATATCAGTGGGAATCTAGTATAGAGAGAGACAGTATTATTTACCAGTTGCATTAAAATATTTTAAATTTGCAAATTTGCACATACATTTGTATGTATGTTTATCTGTATAAACACTGAACTAGAACCCCACACAAGTAATAGGTCCTAATGTTTAATAGCCCTGTAGTAAATCTGCTTCTGTATGTGTTGAGTCCTCTTTCATCAGCGTAAGGTAGTTAAATCATAATTTTGAATACAGAAATATCTATTCAGTATTTATTGTTAGTGCTTACAAGTAAATATCTTCATAGCTTAGTTATACTGTATGCCATTTTTCCTTTTACTGTCTGACACAATTTTGATTGCCTTTTTGGTCACTAATGTTAGTATTTGTCTTCTATGTTTGCTAAGATTTCTACATCCTTACCATTAAGTTATCCCCATAATTTTCCCAGGTTGTTTAAATTTCTCCTTAATATTTTTAATCACGTTTAAAATCACTTGTTATACAATTTTATTTTTGTTATTGTTGAGGATATATGCAGTAAAACATACACTAATTCAACAGTTTCTGCATGTAACATTTAGTGCCATTGAATATGTATTTCTAGTTTTATAGGCAGTCTCCCTCTCTCTTTCTGAGTTGTGCCTCCCCAGTATAAATTAACTGTACTTTATGATTCTTGTCTAATCTTTCAAGTTGCTATTGTTGATTTGACCTCATATAGATAGTTCTTAAAATAGTACAGTGCTTAAGAAGACGTTTTTTACGAATTAAGCTAAACTATGTTTTGAAGAGACTGCGAGAGATACTTTTTGGTTCAAGATTTAAAGATTATCTCACAGAAATAGCTTTGAGAGTTCATTTATCTCTCATGGCTCCAAGAATTATGGAGTCCATGAGCATTTGGAATTCTTCTCTGTGTTTTTCCTTTTTTGATGAGGATTCTTTTATAGAATCTCTAATAAAAATGTTCATTTTTTTTTTTTTTAATGTCTCCTGGAAAAATCTGATCTCTCAGATCTGAAGAGCTACTGTAGAATGCTCATCTTGTAACTTCCTTGGCTGTAATCCTGGACATTGTCTTTATTTCTCTTGTATTTCAAACCATTCCCGTGGTTTCTTCTTTCTTAGCTTCCTCTATAAATTTGGATAGTGTAGTTCTTCTCGTTGCTTGTCAGTAAGAGTATATAGAAGTAAATTTTTTTTAATTTTTTAATTTTTATTTAATATGACTGAGTGAAAATGTACATTCCTGTATAAATTTACATGCCCACCTATATTCAGCTTCCACTGCTCTACCTGTCCAGTGACAGCACTCTATTCCTCTCTGCATCATACATGTCTCATCCTCCCAACAGTCTCCTTTCCCCTCCTCTGCAAATTTTTGAAGTAAAATTTTGAAGCCTAATATTTAACTTTTATTTGATAAGTATATAATTCTAAGTTGGAAGTTTTTCACAAAACTTAAAGATATGTATTCATAATCTATTGATATCTAGTGTTACTAGTAGGAAAGTTGTGATTCTTGATCTTATGTGTAAGCATTCTCCTAGTGAAAAACAAAAAAAAAGGACTCATGGTTGTTTATGAAGAAATGATACAGACAAGAAGCTGCAGTGATTATTTACAACCCAATGGGCTATAATCTGAGTTGTAGTCTAAAGAATGAGGCATTTGTGCAAGAATTATCTGATATATGAACCAAAATTAAAGTGTAGCACTGTGAAATTTCAGATTATAGGTGAATAGAAGGAGCCCAGGTGATCCCCATGGTTAAGCACTCAGCTGCTAAGTGAAAGATCAGCAGTGTGAATCTGCGAGCTGCTCCTACAGAGAAAGATGTGGCAGTCAGTTTCCAAAAAGATTTACAGCCTTGGAAACCCTGCGGAGCAGTTCTGTCCCATCATTTAGGCTCACTGTGAGTCAGAATAGATTTAACAGCAGTGGATGGATGAATAGAAGATTCAAAGAAATTTCACGGAGACAGTAAGGAAGTTTCATGTAATATCAACAATAAGAGTGACTTGAGACTTCTTAATAGCAACATAGGAGGCCTGAAAAACTGGAAATTAACATACCCTGGTCATACCTTAACTGAGGCATAGAAACCAATGTAGAAATACCTCTTTTTTCACTTTTGAATGGAAAAGTTTGAACTAGTATTCTATATGTTCCACAGAAATTCCTGGTGAGATTGAACTTTAGTTGCCAATAGCAGTATTTTCAAATTCTTATGCTTGCCTTTCTTGCTTTCTGTTTTTAGTTCACTTAGTCCCTCGCTCTTTCTCCCAGGAATTACCTTAAAAATAAGCTACCTAAAACCAAGTCCGTGTTTCATGAATTGATTTCAGAAAGATCCCAAGTTAGCACAGCATATCTAATATACTGGAGATTATAATGGACTCTTTTAACCTCAATATTATGTTCTATAATTCTGGGAAAATTTCTTTAAGTATTTGTTTAATAATTTCATATATTCTGTTTTCTTTTTCTTTCTAAAACCTAAAATTTATTATAATGTTGAGACAAGTTTGATTTAGCTCTAGTAATTTTCAGTGCAGCTCTGTGCATAGTTTATTTGTTGCTTTATGTGTAGAATTATACAATCATAACTTACCACGGTATACTGGTTTGTCGTTTTGCCCATTTAAGTGTAGTTTACAAGTCTACTTCCTTTCTAGTCCTTTTACTCAATCCCAATTATATAACTGTCTTAAATATCCCCTCTAATAAGTTTAGAATCACATCAGAGTGTCATACTCTTTGCTTCAACCATCAGTTAGTTTAGATAACTAAAGTGAAAGAAAGTCTATTATATTTACACTTATTTTTGTTTACTATGTACTTTTTTCCTTCTTAGTGTTCTAAAGTTCCTTCATTGTTTCCTGTATGTTTAGAAAGAACTTTCCTTAGCCATTCTTTTAGGCTATATATGAAGGTCACAAATTCTTCTAGATTTATTTTCTTTTCAAAATCTGTAAACAGCTGGTTATCTTGTACATATTCCTGAAGGATATTTTTACTGTGTGTAGGATTCTTCCTTCGCTGAAACTTGCTGGTTTTGTTTGCTTGTTTCATGTGTGTCTGTCATTACTATCTGAAGCATTTATATTATGGATGTACATTTGGATTCTGTTGACATCCTGGAGGGATGAGGTTTTTACTCTGAACTGAGGTTGAAGTTTCTGTTCCCTATGATGCTTCCATTGCTACCTCCATATCTAGGAAGGGTAGGAGTTCCTTCTTACTACTTTTTTGCATATTTTCCACTGATACCACAGGTGTTTGAACTTGTTACTGTTAAATACCGGTAAAACTCCTGAGTCTACTAGGTCTTCTTGGAAACTTATTGCCAAGTTCCATAGATGGTTTCCACTGACATAATCTTAGGGAAAAAGACTTGTAACTGCCCAATAGAAACAAAATGCTGACTCCTTCCTGGTCTTCTCTGGCACCACTCTGTTTGGGGTACCATGGTGCCTTGTTGCCATCTGGCAAAGGTGGAAGACTGAGGTCCTCACTTGGCCTTTATGGACGTGTATTGGAGTGGTACCTCATGTCTCTATGGTGCTTAGTTAAAATATAGGAGCTATCGTCTAAAGGTTTACTGTTTCGTTAGGTTGCTCTTTTCCTAGTATTTTGACTGAAAATTGGTTTTATTGACTCTTTTTCCTGTATGGGCCAGTTGAAGTTTCCAGACATCTGGCTTCTTCAGGATGCATTCTGGGCTATGCGAGGCTCACAGAAAATCCATGAAGCTCACCACCGTGTCATTCTTTGGGTCCTGTAGGCCCTAAATGATCAAGCCTTTCTAGTCTTTCAGAATAATTTTCTGTTTGCTTTATATATACATGAAATGTTCCAGGTTTTTAGCTGTATTTACTGAATATGAAAAAGTAGGTTTACTCTGTATTCATGGAAATAGGATTTTTTCCTCCTTGTTTCTTTTACTCTTTTTTTGGGAGTTTTCAATTTCTCTGTTAGTATTTGTGCGTAAATTTAATTCTTCTATCACATTTTTAATTTCTAAGATTTCATTTTACTATTGGGAATAGTCCATATATGTAATACCCTACTTCTGTTTCATAAATGTAGTATCTCCTTTTTAAACTGTAGATGATATCTTTTGTTTGTTCTGTGTTTCCAATCTTTTTAATTAAAGGCTTTTTTTAGGTATCTGGTTATTCTTGACTTTCTCTTTATGTTTAAGATCAAGACAACAATAGATGAATAGGAGTTATATGCCTATATGCATTATGATTCTGTCGATTCTGGCTCATAGTGACACTAGAAATTTGCTGTAGGGTAGCAACAGAATGAAACTGACCCATGGAGCTTCCAAGGAATGCTTGGTGAATTTGCATTGCCACCCTTTTGGTTATCAACCGTAACACTTAACTACCATGCCCCTAAATTTTCCTTCTTGGTGTGTATTATGAAATACACCAGTATATTTATGTGTGAGTGTATATGTATGTGTGTAATTTTTCCTTAGTTTTGTTGCTCAATGTTCGTATCAAACTACATTTGGTTTCTTATAAAAGGAATTCCCTGACTTTCTGCTTCAGATAGTAAAATTCAGGGATGTACTCTATCAGGGTCTGATGAGAGCAAAGAATCAGTCTTTTGCCATTGGTCCTTTGTGCCCATAATTCCTGAACCTTTTTAACTTCTTCTCTAGTGAAAATTGGCTTATGTTTATTTTTTGTGTCTCCTGCTTAGTATTTAGCTTCCTAAGTTAACCAGCACACATCCTTCTGCTAGTCAGCATCCAGAAGTGTACAGTTTCCATTTCCTGTCTTGTTACCTCTCTGTCTATCATTTTATGGGGCTATTGGTTCTTTCACTACACATTTTATGGGATTTTAGTAGTAAGCAGAGATAAATAATTACATCTAGTCCAAAATTTTAGGTAACAGTTTTCTTTTATTGTTTTTCAGTGAAAATATACACAACAAAGGATACAACATTTCAGCAAATTCTCCATGTACAATTCAGTGACATGGTTAATATCATTCAAATTGTTTAACCATTTGCATTATCTTTTTCCAAATTATTTCATCACCATTAACAAATCTCACTGCTGGCTAAGCTTCTAATATAACCTTTTAAAATACTGTCATCAGTATGATCCTAGGTAGACAAATCTTTGAAAGAGCATAATATTCAAGAGAGAAATACTTTACTGATATAAAAATTGCTTGAGGACAGTGTCTGATATCCTCCAACCCCACAAGGGGGAAGAAGAACAAAGACAAACAGTACAAGGCTGACTCCCCTGAGGTTAAGGCCAAACAAACATCCTGTCTCTGCCATCTTTACTTATTCTGACACCAACCATCCCTCCCACAACACTTATGTTGGGTCTCTCCTCCTTGTTGGTGGTAGATTCCTCTTCCTGCTCTGAAATTGGCTCTCTGTAAAGGCAAAACTGGGTAGTCCTTTTAGTAGTTCACAATTACCCTATCACTTGAGAGGGAGTTACACAGTCATGTGTACAAAAATGTCTGTTACACAACATTTCCCTGTTCAACATTTTCCAAGTGTACTTCTTACTAATATCAGTTAATCAGCTGTACAATCCTTATCCTCAGTCTGTGCCAAGTTTCCCACCACAAGAAATAGAAAGTCACTGCTTCTTAAACAATGACTTCCCTTCTTCTTCTCCCTCTCACCCCTGGTATCCACCAATAAATTTTGGTTTCTATATATTTGTGTATTACTGTCATTTTGTAATTGAGTACATGCAATTTTTGTGTGATAGTTCCTAAAAAAAAAAATTAAAAAAGAGCTACCGTATGACCCTGCAATGCCACTACCCAGGAGACTTGAGGGTACAGGGATAGGAACAGACATATGTACACAAGTGTTCACTTCAACACTATTCACAACAGCCAAAAGGGGGGAAATAGCCTAAATGAAAATCAGTGGATGCATAAACAAAATATGGCACATACATGTAATAGAATATTATTCAGCCAGATAGGTAAGTGAAATCTTGATGCACCCAATATGTACGAACCTTGAATACATTAAGATGAGTGAAAAAGCCAGTATTTTTGAGAAATTTTTAAGATGACCACTCCAAGTTAATAAACTAGCTACCTTGTCAATTCTGTTATAGTGGTTTTCTCATTGTTTATGAAAAGTATGACTGTGTATACGGTTAAAGTAAGAGGACAGAGAAGATTCTGGGTCATGTGTAAGAACATAAAGTTGCAGTGTTATAAGTTATCTCCATATTAAGTAGACTTATATAGTGTAGTGTTATAGAAATCTCATAAGATTGACATTTCAAAGAAAGTAAATTTGTATATTCATGCTAATAATTGTTCGTCCTCTATTTCACTTCTTTTTTCAGTTAGCTTTTCAAGAAATGCACATATTTTTTGTTAAAATCATACTGTCAATTTTTGTTTTATAAGATAATAAATGTGTTACAATTAAGGTATAGTTTGTGTCCCATGTAGCTTTGAATTGGCTTCTACTGCTGTATCTCTAAGAATTTCAAATATCAGAATTCCTAGGTTACTTGTTGCTATAGTTTCTTATTTCTGTGTTTCTAGTTGGGATTTTTATCGCAATTGTCAGCAGATCATTTTGTTCCCACTGTGCCCATCTCATAGACATATTAAGAACAATTCCAATGGTGCATTTGGCTTGTGTAGAATTCATAATCAGAACCTTCACATTCTAGATACCTAGGAGGTTCTGTACTCAACACATGTATAGAAGCTTGGCAATTCTTTCTTGGTAGCAAGCAGAAGATTATAAGGGTTCAACTAACACCTAATATGATTTATTTTCCTTTAAGACAGAACACGTGTGAGTTTTTTGAAAACCTTGAGTTTTCTCTTAGAAATGTTTGAAATATTGAGGTTAGCAATATTGACCTCAAAATTACTGTTTCAGCCTTTACACTTTGTTGTAACACATAAGAAATATAGTTGTTTCTTATATAAATTCTAGAAGTATTTCTTAAAACTACTATGAGAAAAAGAACAGTTACACAGACATTAAAACTTGAATGTGTGTTTGACATAAATAATTCTCCTATTTCCATGACTTTCCTGTCACAGGAACACACAAGCAATCAATTCCTTTTGTGTAAAACAAAAATATTGCTAATAGGTCTTGTATATTAGCTGTATCTACAATCACTGATATTTGTATTTCTGGTAGGTTATTTTTATGATGACATACCCGAGTGTATGTTTTGACTTTTTTAGGGGCCCAAAATACTTTGTTATTGTTAGGTGTCATTGAGTCAGTTCCAACTCGCAGCAGCCCTGTGAACAACCGAACAAAAAACTGCCTGGTCCTGTGTCATGTCGACAATGTTTTTTATGCTTAAGCACATCGTTGTGACCACTGTATCGATCTGTCTCATTGAAGGTCTCCCTTTTTTCACTGACCCTCCACTCTACCAAGCACAGTGTCCCTTTCCAGGGACTGATCCCTCCTGAGAGCATGTGCAAAGTACGTAAGACACAGTCTTTGCGTTTTTGCTTCCAATGAACACTCTGGTTGTACTTCTTCTAGAACAGATCTGTTTGTTCTATTGGCAGTCCATGGTACATTCAACATTCTTCTCCAACACCAGAATTCAGAGGCATCAGTTCTTCTTTTGTCTTCTTTGTTATATTTCCAGCTTTTGGATGCATTTGATACGATAAAAATACCATAGATTGTGTCGGGCGCACCTTAGTCTTCAAGGTGTTATCTTTACTTTTTGATACTTTAAAGAGATCCTTGGCAGAAGATTTTTCTCAGTACAGTGAGTCTTTTGATTTCTTGACTGCTGCTTCCATGAGCATTGATTGTGGATCCAAGTAAAATGAAATCCTGACAACCTCAATCCTTTCTCCATTTATGACCATGTTGCTTACTGGTCTAATTGTGAGGATTTTTGTTTCCTTGATGTTGAAGTGCAGTCCATACTGAAAGCCGTGGTCCTTGATGTTCATCAGTGTTTCAAATCTTCTTCACTTCCAGCAAGTAAGGTGGTGCTGTCTGCCTAACGCAGGTTGTTAATGACTTGTCCTCTGATCCTGATGCCTCATTTCTCTTCCGAAAATCCAGCTTCTTGGATTATTTGCTCGGTGTATACAGATTGAAAAGGTACGGTAGAAGGTTGCAACCACGATACATGCCTCTCTTAACTTTAAACCATACAGTGTCCTCTTGTTCTGTTCACACGACTGTCTCTTGATCGATATACAGATTCCGTAAGAGCACAATTAAGTGTTCTGGAATTACCATTCTCCACACATGATCCACACAGTATCATGTTTTCACATAGTCAGTGGAACACAGATATTCTCTGCTTTCAGCCAAGATCAATCTGACATCAGCAGTGATATCCCTGGTTCTACATCCTCTTCTGAATACAGCTTGAATTTCTGGCAGTTCCTTGCAATATACTGTTGCAGTCACTTTTGATCGTGAGCAAAATTTTGCTTGTATGTGATATTAATGATATTGTTTGGTAATTTTCACATTTGGTGTTGGATCACCTTTCTTTGGGGTAGGCATAAATATGGATCTCTTCCAGTTAGTTGGCCAGGTAGCTGTCCTCCACATTTCTTGGCATAGACGAGTGAGCACTTCCAGCACTACATCTGTTTCCATCAATTCCTGGACCCTTGTATTTTGCCAGTGCCTTCAACACAGCTTTGACTTCTTCCCTCAGTACCATCGGTGTCTGATCATATACTACCTCTTCAAATGGCTGAACATCGACTAGTTCTTTCTAGTATAATGACTCTGTGTATTCTTTCCATCTTTTTTTGAAGCCCCCTGAGTTGTTTAATAGTTTCCCAGTAGAATCCTTCACTATTACAACTAGAAGCTTGATTTTTTTTCTTCAGTTCTTTCAGCTTGAGAAATGCAGAATGTGTTCTTCCCTTGTGGTTTTAGATTTCAGCTCTTTGCACATGTGATTATAATATTTTATTTTGGCTTCTTGAGCTGCCATTTGAAATCTTCTGTTTAGGTCTTTTCCTTCATTATTCCTTCCTTTTGCTTTAACTGCTCAACATCTGAGAGCAAGTTTCAGAGTCTCTTCTGACACCTGATTTGGTCTTTTCTGTGTTTCCTGTTGTTTTAATGATCTCTTTTTTCGATGGCACTTGGCTTTGGCTGGCTTTTCCCTCTTTGTGGATGATGTCTTCGATGTCATTCCACAATTTGTCTAGTCCTTGGTCATTAGTGGTCAACACATCAAATTTGTTATTGAGATCCTCTTTAAACTTAGTAGGAATATACTCAAGGCCATACTTTGACTCTTGTGGACTTGTTCTCTTTTTTTCAGTTTCAATTTGAATTTGCATATGAGCAATTGATGACCTGTGCCATAGTCAGCACCTGGTCTTCTCCTGACTGCTGATACGGAGCTTTTCTATCATCTGTTTCCAGAGGTGTAGTCAATTTGATTCCTGTGTATTCCATCTGGTGAGGTCCCTGTGTACAGTTGACATTTGTGTTGGTTAAAAAAGATATTTGCAATGAAGAAGTCATTAGTCTTGCAAAATTCTGTTGCAATCTCTTGCATCATTTGTATCACCAAGGCCATATTTTCCAACTATTGACCCTTCTTTGTTTCCAACTTTTGTGTTCCAGTTACTATTTATTATCAATGCATCCTGATTGCATGTTTGATCAGTTTCAGACTGCAGAAGCTTGTAAAAATCTTTAATCTCTTCACATTAACCTTAGTGGTTGGTGTGTAAATTTAAATAATAGTCATATTAACTGGCCTTCTTGTAGTCATATTGCTATTATCCTATCACTGACTGCATTGTACTTCAGGAAAGATCTTACATGTTCTCTTCGATAATGAGTGTAACACTGTTCCTCTTCAAGTTTTTGTTCCCAGCATAGTAGACCATATGATTGTAGGATTCAACGTTGCCAGTACCAGTCTATATCAGGTCACTAATGCCTAGGACATAGATGTTTGTGTATTCCGTTTCATTTTTGATGATTTCCAACTTTCCTAGATTCATACTTCATACATTCCATGTTCTGATTATAATGGATTTTTGTAGCTGTTTCTTCTCCTGTTTAGTCATGCCACATCAGCAAATGAAGATACCTGAAGGCTTTAGTCCATCTACAACATTAAGGTCATGTCTATTTTGAGGAGGCAGGTCTTCCCCAGTCATCTTCTGAATGCCTTCCAACCTGGGGAGCTCATTTTCCAGCACTATATCTGACAGTGTTCTGCTGCTATTCATAAGGTTTTCCCTGGGTAATTCTTTTCAGAAGTAGACTACTGGGTCCTTGTTCCTAGTCTATCTTAGTCTGGAAGCTCAGCTGAAACCTGTCTACCATGGTAAGCCTGCTGTTACCTAAATACCAGTGGCATCGCTTCCAGCATCACAGCAACAAGGTAGCCTCCACTGACAGACAAGTGGGGGCTGCTCGCTGTATCTCACTCAGTCCAGGTACTTTAGAGACCCTACTATGCAATGTGGACAATCAGTAAAGCTATATAGTCCTCACCCCTATTGGATCCACAGCCAACATCCATGGAAGCAGCAGTCATTAAATCAAAAGACACAACACATTAGGGAAGTCTGTCACAAAATAACTCTTTAAAATATTGAAAAGTAAAAATATCACTTTGAAGAATAAGGTGCACCTGATCCAAGCCAAGATGTTTTCATTCACCTGCTATGCATGTAATAGCTGGATGATGAATAAGAAAGACTGAAGAAAAATTGAAGCATTTGAATTGTGTTGTTAATGAAGAATATTGAGTGATCTATGCATACAGTCACTACCATACCATTAGTGTTGTTAAAAAACACATTTGCAGTAAAAAGTCATAGTTCTTGCAAATTTCTATAATGTGATCTCTGGCATTGTTTCTATCTACAGGGGTATACATTGAGTTACTTATCCTTCTTTGTTTCACACTTTCACATTTCGATCACTAGAAATTATCCTGCATCCTAGTTGCATATTACAGTTTATTGTTTGTTGTCATAGAGTTGGTTATGACTCATTGTGACCCTCTCTACAACAGAATGATATACTGCCAGGTCCTGCACCATCCTCACAATTGTTATGTGTGAGATCATAGTTGCAGCCACCATGTTAGTCCATCTTGTTGAGAATCTTCTTCTTACTTTACCAAGCATAATGCCCTTCTCCAAGGACTAGTCTTTCCTGGTATGGTGTCCAAAGATGTGAGACAAAGTCTCATATTGTTGCTGTAAAGAACATCGTGGGCATATTCGTTCCAAGGCAGATTTATTCATTCTTCTGGCAGTCCGTGGCATATTCAGTATTTCTTGCTAATGCCATAATCCAAAGGCATCACTTATTCCTCACTCTTCCTTATTTATTCCCCAGTTTCACATGCATAAGAGGGGATTAGCAGATACTGAAAAGATTGGATTGGTTTATAAGGCATAAAATGATTATTGGTGAATAGTGTGCTTTGAAGCTTAAGTAGATACTGGAGACTAACTGGACAGCTGTTGTGTGGAGGTGAAATGAGAAGACATAAGGGGTCAAGAACTAGCTATATGGACATGAGAAACATACAGTGCAAAGGAGGAGTTTGCTGTCACAGTGGGGAGAGTAGCTAGGGTCACATAACAAAGTGTGTCTAAGTTGTATGAGAAACTTAATTGAATTGTAAACTTTCTCTTAAAATACGTTAAAAAATAATAAAGCACCTTAGTCCTGAAGGTGATATGTTTCATTTTTCACATTTTAAAGAGGTCTTTTATTAGATGAAAAGCTAAGAAGTTTCCCTAATATAACCCACCTCTTTGAAAGACAAAATAGCAGGGGCAGTGGTTTGGGAGACCATGGTTTCAGGGAACATCTGTGTCAACTGACATAACAAAGGTTGATTTTTTTTTTTTTTTTAAGAAAATGTTCTGTGTTCCACTTTGGTGAGTGGTGTCTGGAGTCTTGAAAGCTAGCAAGTGGCACTCTAAATATAATTAATTTGTCTCAATCTACATGAAGCAGAGAAGAATGAAGGACATCAAAGATTAAGGAAAATATGAGCAAAAGAGACAGAAAAGGCCACATAATCCAGAGCCTACATCAGCATGAGACCAGAAGAACGAGATGGTATCCAGTGATTGCCCTGTTAGGGAGCACACCAAAGAAACCCTGACATACCAGGAGAAAAATGGGTGTGCAGAACTTGAAATCTAATTAAAAGACCAGACTTGATTGTCCAACAGTCTAGAGGATCCCCAGAGACATGGCCCCTGCACTCTCTGATAGCCCAGAACTAAAACCCTTCCCGAGCCCAACACTTAAGACAAAGAGTGGACTAAATTATAAAACATACAGTGCTACTGGTGAAGAGTGTTGCTTGTTACCTGAAGTGGATACATAATGCTAGCTAAAACTCCTGTCTAAGGATGAGATGAGAGGGCAGAGGCAAATAGAAGCTAGTTGAATGGACATGGGAAATACAAGGTTGAAAGGAAGAATGTGTTGTATTATCACAGTGTTGGGAACACAGTTGAGTTATATAGCAATGTGTGTGTATGTTTTTGTGTGACAAATCAACTTGGATTATAAACTTGCACTTAAAGCACACACACAAAAAAAATATTAAAATGGGAAAATTAAATAAATACATAAAGAGGTCTTTTGCAGCAGAGTTGCCCAATACAAGATGTCATTTAATTTATTGACTTGTTTCTATGTGCATTGATTGTGGACACAAGTAAAATGAAATATTTGCAACTTCAGTCTTTTTCCATTTATCGAGATGTTGTTTATTGGTCCAGATGTAAGGATTTTTTTTTTTTAATTTTTTTCTGTCTCACTGTTGGTTTCTCATCTGGATTTTTTTATTCAATTTTTCTGACTTTTCACATCTTGCTGTACATGATAACTCATGAAATGCAGGACTGCTGATCATAAAAAGGTTATGGCTGAGAAGCTGGTTAGAAACCTGCAGAAAAGGAATATTCAATTTTGTCAGTACCATCTGTTAAAGAGATCAAAATCTACAAGGTATTACAAAATATCAGCAAGAAAAGAATAAATAATTCAGTTAAGCAATGGGCAAAGGAGATGGACAGACATTTCTCTAAAGAGGATAGCCAGGCAGCCAAAAGACACATGCAGGATTGCTCATGATCATTAGCTATTAAAGAAATTCAAATCAAAACTACAATTAGACACTATCTCACCCCAACAAGGTTGGTTATGATCCAAAAAACACAAAACAACTGATGCTGGAGAGACTGTGTGAAAACTGGAACTCTCCTACACTGCTGGTGGGATTGCAAAATGGTACAACCTCTTTGGAAAACAATCTGGCACTTCCTTAAAAAGCTGGAAATAGATATACCATTTGATTCTGTAATTCCACTGCTTGGAATTTATCCTTCAGAAACAAAGGTCACATGAACAGACACATGTACATGAACATTTGTTGCAGTACAGTCCACAATATCAAAAAGATAGAATCAACCCTGATGCCCTTCAACAGATGAATGGATAAACAAACTACGGTACATAAACTCGGTGGAACACTCTGCTATGTTAAAAAAAAAAAAAAATGATGATTTTAGAAACCACCTCATAACATGATCTCATTTGGAAAATATCATGCTGAGTGAAATCAATGTCAAAAGGACAAATTTTGTATGAGACCCCTGTTGTAAAGACTTAAAAGAGAATTATTCACAGAACAAAATGACAGTGTTGGCTACATGGGTGGGGGGCTGAAGGTTTATCATAGATGAGATAATTGATAGATCTTAAAAAATTTATTCTTTTACCATAATTAATAAAAAATAAAATTAAAAAAATTAAAAGAAAAAAAGGAATATACGGTATAGTAGCTCCCAAGTAAGGATGCAAATTATGACAACAAACTTCAGTATTTGAGACATTTATTGTATTCCAGTTGTGGAATAATTCTTCAGTACTCAGTAATAGTCCCTAACTACTGTGTAGCTATTTCTTTTCAGGTCAGAAATCTATACTGAACGCTGTGGTTTCTGATCCTCACCAGTAAGTGCTTCAAATCTTCTTACATTTCAGCAAGCAAGGTGTGTCATCAGCATATTGCAGATTGTTAGTGAGTCTTTCTCCAACTCTGCTCCTTTGTTCTTTTCAAATTGTTTGCTTAGTACACAGATTGAATAAGCATTGGGAAAAGATATAACCTGACCCTTGGCTTTCCTGACTTTAAACCTTGCAGGTTCCCTTGTTCTGTTCCAGTGATTGCCTCTTGGTTTATAGACAGGTTTCATGGGTGCACAGTGCCAAGTGCTCTGGAATTCCCATTGTTAAATAAATGTTATTCATAATTTTTTATGATTCACACTTTTAAATGACTTTGCGTAGTCAGTAAAACACAGGCATATATGCTTCTGCATTCTCTGATTTCAGCCATGATCTATCCAACATCAACAATAATGTCTCACATTCCATGTCTCCTTCTGGCAATTCCCTGTGGATGTACTGCTACAACTGTTTCTGAAGTATCTTCAGCAAAGCTTTACTTGCATATTATGTTAATAATATTGTTTCATGATTTCCACTTTCTGCTGAGTCACCTTTCTTAGCAATGAAGACAATTATGGATTTCTCCAGTCAGTTGATCAGGTAGCTGGTTTCAGAGTCACTCTGTATAAACAAGTAAGTGCCTCCAGTGCTGCTTCTGTTTGTTAGTATTACATCAACTTTTGGATCCTTGTTTCTCACCAGTGTCTTCAATGCAGCTTTAGTGGGCTTTGCAAACTTATATCCTGTGATATTCCCTGTCGTTTCTGTTACCTGAGTCATATTTTCCAATTACAGATCCTTCTTAGTTTCCATTTTTACATTCCAGTCACCACTAATTATCAGTGCATACTGATGATGTGTTTGATTAATTTCAGATGGTGAAAATTGGTAAAAACTTCAACTTTTTCTTCTTTGATCTTAATGGTTGGTTCATTAAGTTCAAATTATAGTCACATTAACTGATCTTCCTTGTAGAGCTATGGATATCATCCTATCACTGACAATGGGGTATTTCAGGATAGATCTTGAGATGTTCTTGACAATGTATCAGACATCATTTCTCTTCAATTTGTCATTCCTGGCCTAGTAAACTGTATGATTGCCTGATTCAAAGTGGCCAGTTCTAGTCTGTTTCAACTAATTAATGCCAGGGATACCGATCTTTATGAGATTCATTTCATTTTTGGTAACTTCCAAGTTTCCTAAATTAATACTTCATACATTCCAGGATCCAGTTAGTAACAGATGTTTGTGGCTATTTCTTCTCTTTTGAATCATACCAAGTCAGCTAGTGAAGGTCCTGAAACTTTGACTCCATCTACATTATTAATCGACTTTACTTTGTGGAGGAAGCTCTTCCTGTTCATATTTTGATGGGCATATTCCAAACTGAGAAGCTCATTTTCCGGCACTATATCAGACAGTGCCTCCCTGTACTTTTACTGGCCAGCTTTTTCAGAAGTAGACTGCCAGGTTCTTCTTAGCCTGTCTTATTCTAGAAGCCCTGCTGAAACCGGTGGCATAGCTTCTTGTATCACAGCAATAGCCAAGCTGCCATGGTATGACCACCTGATCAAATGATTAATAGGTAATACACACAGAAAGGAAAAATATATGGCAATACTTATGAATAAGTCTGTTAAAAAATTGGAGAAAAAATGCTGTAAGAATTTTACAAATTCTTAAAAAACTATTTTAGCTAATACCATGTAGTGTTGGTTTAGAGAGATAAAAAGGCTATGAAACAGTATAGAGAGGCCAGAAACAGGCCCATATACTAGGACAATTTTTAAATAATATATACATAGAAAATAAAAATTAATATTGTCATCTACTGCTCACTATGAACCAAACTCAGTTTAATGTAAAATACACAGATATATGGGGAAGATAAAACAAAAACTTTCTAGAAAATAACATAGAAGAGTATTCTCACAATTCTGTAGTAGTGAAAATTTGCTTAAAACGATACAAGATGTTTTTATCATAAAGAAACATACTGATAAATTGGGCAGTATTATTCAAAAAATTTAGGCTTATCAAAAGACACCACAGAAAAACAAAAATTTAAAGAATAACAAAATATATCTGCCCTAGTGGTGCAGTGATTAAGAGCTGGGTCACTAACGAAAAGGTTGTCAGTTTGAATTCACCAACCACTTCCTGGAAGCGGTCTTGATTTTATAGGGTCACTATGAGTGAGAATTGACTCAATAAATGACAACTGTTTTTGGTTTGCTATGTGTATGTGTGTGTATATATATATATGTGTGTGTGTGTGTGTGTGTATATATATGTTGTGAGGTGCCATCAAGCTGGTTGTGACTGATAGTGACCATATATATTTACAAAAGAAATAGTGCCCAACTGTGCTATCCTCACAATTGTTGTTATACTGAAGCCTGTTAATGCAGCCACTACATCAATTCATCTTCTTGAATATCTTTTTCTCTTTCTCTGATCTTCTATTTTACCAGTCATGATGTCCTTCTCCAGGGACCGATCCCTGCTGATAACATATCCAAAGTGTGTAAGACAATGTCTCTCCATCTTCACTTCTAACTAAGGAGCATTTAGATTGTACTTCTTGAACACCGATTTGTTCATTCTTCTGGCAGTTCATGGTATATTCTGTATTCTTCACCAACATCATAATTCAAAGGCATTGGTTCTTTGACATTCTTTGTTCTTTGCCTACATTTCTTTCTTTCTTTTTTTAATTAAATAAAAAATGAAAGTGTACATACTCTGTGCTTACAATATTGAGTTAGGAGAGGAGGAGTACACAAGTTGTGTCGAAGTCCCATTAATAGTGATCTTCTTACTAATGTGTATTGTCACCAATTTCACCCAACCAAATTTCTAACAACTATCTAATCTAAACCCTCGTCCCTTGCCCTTCTACTCTCCCACCCTCCCCACCCTTGTAACCATCAAAGAGTCTCTTCTATTTTGTATGAATATACTTTTAAGTTTTTATCGTAAGAGTCTCTTATAATAGTTGTCCTGTCGCTGACTAGTTTCGCTCAACATAATGTCCTCCAGTTGAGACCAAATTGAGAGATGTTCCCTGCTATCATCGTTGTTCTTTATCAATGGATAGTACTCCACTGAGTGTATATACCATTCTTCTGTTGTTGAGCATCTGGGTTGATTCCAACTGTTTTCTGTCATGGACTGTGCCGCAATAAACATTCATGTACATGTATCAATTGGTGTGAATGGCCTTGATTTTGTAGGATATATTCCGAGCAGAGGAATTACTGGGTCAAATGGTATATCTATAGCCATTATTTTAAGGTATTGCCAAATTGCTTTCCAAAGAGATTGAACCATTCTGCAATCCCACGAACAGTGAAGGAGAGTTCCAGTCTCTTCATAGCCTCTCCAACATTTATTGTTTCGTGTTTTTTGGATCATGGCCAATCTTGTTGGGGTGAGATGCTGTCTCATTGTTGTTTTGATTTGAATTTCTTTAATAATTAATGATCGTGAGCATGTCTTCATGTGTTTTTTTGGCTGCCTGGATCTCCTTTTTAGAGAAGCCTCTGTGTATCTCCTTTGCCCATCGCTTAATTGGATGATTTGTCTTTTTCTTATTGATATTTTGTAGAACTTTATAGATTATGGAGATCAGGCGTCGGTCTGACGTAGAGTTGCCAAATATTTTTTCCCATTCTGTAGATGGTCTTTTAATTCTTTTGATGAAGTCTTTGGATGAGCAGAAGTGTTTGATTCTTATTAATTCCCATTTATCTATTTTCTCTTTTGATGAATGTGTTTTGTTTGACAGATTTTGAAGTCTGTCTATATTGCATATTAAAATGTCCATTGTTGACCATGTTTTATCTTGGAGGAGCTTTATCGTTTTAGCTTTTATATTCAGATCTTTTATCCAATTTGTGTTGATTTTTTTGTATAAGGTGTGAGATGTGGGTCTTGTTTCAATTTTTTGCAGATAGATATCCAATGATGCCAGCACCATTTGTTAAAAAGACTGTTTTTACCCCAGTTCAAAATCTTAGGACCTTTGTCAAATACCAGCTGTTCATAGGAGGATGGTGGCATCTCTGGGGTCTCAACTTTGTTCCATTTGTCTATATGTCTCCTTTTGTACTAATACCAGGCTGTTTTGACAACTGTGGCAGTGTAATAGGTTTTAAAGTCAGGTAGTGAGAGACCTCCCAGTGTGTTCTTCTTTTTCCATAGTGCTTTACTTATTCATTCCCTTTCCAAATAAAGCTGATAATTTGTTTCTCCATCTCATTAAAAAATATCGCTGGGATTTGTATTGGGATTGCGTTATATAAGTAGAGTACTTTGGGCAAAATAGAAATTTTCACAGTATTGAGTCTTCCAATCCGTGAACAGGGCAGATTACTCCACTTATGGAAGTCTCTCCTAGTTTCTTGTAGGAAGGTCTTGTAGTTTTCTCTGTAAAGACCTCTTATTTCTCTAGTTAGATTTATTCCTAGGTATTTTATCTTCTTGGGGGCTATAGTAAATAGAATTGATTTGGTAATTTCTTCATTAATAATTTCACTGTTGGTATAAAGGAATCCTATTGATTTAGCTATGTTTATCTTGTATACCAATACTTTGCTGAATTCTTCTATTAGCTCTAATAGTTTACTTATGGGTTTCTTTGGATTCTCTGTATAAACAATCATATCATCTGCAAAGAGGGAAATCTTTACTTCTTCACTGCCAATACAGATGCCTTTTATTTCTTTGTCTTGTCTAATTGTTCTGGCTAGAACTTCTAGCACAATGTTGAATAGAAGTGGTGAGAGTGGCCATACTTGTCTAGTTCCCATTCTCAAAGGGAATTTTTTCAGTCTTTCACCATTCAGGATGATGAAAACAGTTGGCTTTGCATAGATGCTACTGATTATATTGAAGAATTTCCCTTTTATTCCTATTTTTCTGAGAGTTTTAAGCATGAATGGATGTTGAACTTTGTCAGATGTCTTTTCTGCATCAATTGACAAAATCTGGTGATTTTTATCTTTTATGTTATTAATGTGATTGATTATATTAATTGTTTTTCTGATGTTGAGCCAGCCTTGCACCTCTGGAATGAAACCAACTTCATCATGATGAATTATTTTTTTTATATGCTTTTGAAATCTATTGGCTAGAATTTTGTTGAAGATTTTTGCATCTAGATTCATGAGTGATATTGGTCTGTAATTTTCTTTTTTTGTGGGATCTTTCCTTGGTTTTGGTATCAGGGTTATGCTGGCTTCATAGAAGGAATTTGGAAGTATTTCCTGTCTTTCTATGGTGTGAAATAGCCTTATTACTATTGTAGTTAATTCTTCTCTAAAAGTTTGGTAGAATTCTCTGGTGAACCCATCGGGCCAGGACTTTTTTTGGTTGGTAGATTTTTGATGACTTCCTCAATCTCTTCCTTTGTGATAGATTTATTAAGTTGATCTATTTCTTCTTGTAATAGTGTTGGTGAGTCATATGAATCTAGAAATTTGTCCATTTTCCCCAGGTTTTCAAATTTGTCAGAGTATAGCTTTTCATAGTGTTCTGTTATGATATATTTTATTTCAGTTGGGTCTGTTGTAACATCTCCCAACTTATTTCTTAATTGAGTTATTTGTATCTTCACCAAACTGAGCCCAAAGCTACAGTATTGTAATAAGGGAATCCATGATCATATCATGACAACTATAATGTCATGACATTAAAAGAGGGATACACTACAATAGTTACAGTTGTTTTTGATGCAGCATCAGTTTCTGACTTATAAAATAGTTTAATTGATTTCAATAATTATATGTTAAGGGGGATTAGGTATGTAGCCATAGAACAGATTAACAATATATCATTTAAAATTTAAAATCACAATACAGGAGTCTCAACAAATATAAAATCAAAACTCATACCATCCGTAAAGAAGAATGCCCCAGAACAGATTAATAAGAACAACAAAGAAATCATCAACATGAAAATAAATGTATTGCAATGACACCACTAAACATATACCTAGCAATAATCACATTGAATGCAAATGGACTGAATGCTCCAGTAAAGAGACAGCGAGTGATACCGTGAATCAAAAGACATGACCCATCTATATGTTGCTTACAAGAAACACATCTTAGACTTAAAGATAAGAACAGATTGAGAATTAAAGATTGGAATAATATATATCAAGCTAGTAATACATGAAAAAGAGCAGGTGTGGTAATATTAATCTCAGGTAAAATAGATTTTAATGTAAAGTCCACTATTGTGAACAAGGATGGTCACTATTTATTGCTGAAAGGTTCATTACTCAAGCAAGACTTAGCAATATTAAATATTTAAACACCCAATACCAAAGCACCTAAATACATTGAACAAATACTGACAGTATTGAAAAGTGAGATTGATCATTCGACAATAATAGTTGTGGACTTTAACCCTCCCCTTTCAGTTAAGGATAGATCATCCAGAAAAAAGCTCGGTAAAGATACAGAAGATCTTATTACAACAATCAACCAACTTGACCTTATTGACATATACAGATCTTTTCATCCATCAACAGATAAACGCACCTTCTTCTCCAAAGCACATGGAACATTCTCCAGAATAGACCATTTGTTAGGTCATAAAACAATTCTCCATATAATCAAAACCATTGATTTATTGCAAAGTACCTTCTCGAACCACAGAGCTATAAAAGTTGAAATCAATAACAGAAAGTTCTTAGGTAAAAATTCAAACTTGTGGAAACTGAACAACACTTTACTCATAAAGCCTTGGGTTATAAAAGAAATTAAAGACACATTAAAGAAATTTATGGATTCAAATGAGAACAAAAACACATCCTACCAGAATTTATGGGATACAGCAAAAGCAGTGCTCAGAGATCAGTTTATCTCTATAAATGCCACTTCCGGAAAGAAGAAAGAGCACAAATTAAAGAATTAACCTCACAACTTGAACAAGTAGAAAGAGAGCAACAAAGAAACCCCTCAGGCACCAGAAGAAAACAGATTATAAAGATTAAAGCAGAACTAAATGAATTAGAGAATAGGAAGACCATTGAAAAAATTAACAAAACCAAAGCTGGTTCTTCAAAAAGATCAACAGAATTGATAAACCATTGGCTAAACTTTGACTATGTTTCTAATGTCTGTGAGGTGGCTGAAAATACCTTGCATGGATCAGGTACAACTTAGTTCTCAAAGTGACATGTTTACTTTTCAATACTATAAAGAGGTCTGTTGCAGCCGATTTGTCCAGTGAATATGCAGTTTGATTTCCTGAGCGCTGCTTCTGTTTATCATGATGTTCCTTATTGGTCCAGTTGTGACAATTTTCACTTTCTTTATGTTGAGGTGTAATTTGTACTGAAGGTTGTAGTCTTTTATATTCATCAGTAAGTGCTTCAAGTCCTCTTGGATTTCAGTGAGCAAGGTTGTGTTATCTGTATATTACAGGTTATAAATGAGTCTTCTAATCCTAATACTACATTCTTCTTCATATAGTCCATCTTACATATATGTGGCAGAAAACTACTGAAAAAAACAGATTGCAGAGCTGAATAAAAATGAATATCCAAATGACTAATGTCAAGCATGTCAACCTCAACCTCATTAGTAATCAGAAAAAAATGCAAATTAAAACTATAATGAGATACCAATATTCACATACTGTATGGACTAAAGTTATCTGTCTGACGATATCAAGTGTTGATGAGTACATGGGACACTGAAAACTCTTACAGGCTTATATTGGGGGATTAAATGGATACAGTCAGCTTTAGTCTACTGTTTATACCTCTTCCAAAGTTGAATATACATAGATTTGCTAACATTAGATATACACATGGGACTGTTAAAATATACACATATATGTGTCTCAGAAATTCATTTATAATATATTCACAGGAATGTTATTACAGTACCAAATTCTTGAAATAGCTCAAATGTTCAAAACTAGAACAGATAAATTTTATATGCACTACAAAAGAATAATATATGAAAATAAATTGAATACATTATTAGCACGTAAATATGATGTGATACTAAATTAGATAAATATTGAAACCATAATACTGAATGCAAGGAAGTAGACAGTGAAGTAAACACACTATGTGAATTCATGTATATTGAGTGTAAAACAGCATAAACAATCTGTGATTGTAGAAATTGGGCAGTGGTTAACTTTTTAACAGGTATAAGGATGTAGAGTAGGAGAAGACACATGGGAGCCTCTGGGTTGCTTTTAATGTTCTGCTTCCTGACCTGGGCTGTTATTCATATAAGTATAGCTGCTCTTAATAGCTCCGACTCAACGGCACTTGGCTGGCTGGCTCTTAATAATGTATTGAGGTATACATCTTATGAATTACATGTCTTCCCATGTTTTTTATTTTCATAAAAACAAGTTTTATAAGCAGCAAAATGAGTAGCAATATTTTTACTAAATGTAATGAAAGGTTCAGTTGTATGAGTTTTCTTACTTCTGTCCTGGAAAGTATGAATTTATTTAGTTTTATGCTATTCTTTTTTCTTTTTAATAAACCCAGTGGCATCGAGTCGAGTCCAACTCATGGCGACCCTAGAGACCAGGGTAGAACTGTCCCATAGAGTAGCCAAGGACCGCCTGGTAGGTTTGAACTGCTGACCTTTTGGTTAGCAGTGGTAGCACTTAACCCACTACACGATTATGATACCTGTTTTCTCTATTTCTTCATCATTGGCACTTTTTTTTTAATTGCGATGAAGTGAAAGTGTATAATCCAGTTTAAATTTGCATGCCCACCTATCTGCACCTCCTTCTGTTCTTCTTGCCTGGTGGCAGCACATTCCTCCTTTCCATTCTATACATGTAATAACCTCTAAATAATCTCCTGTCCCCTCCTCTCGACCATCTCCACTCCCCTCTGGTAGGAGGCCAGTAGGACGGCATCCTATAGATGAATAAAACCACAAAGTACACACATGACATTGTCTATGTCCCTGAGTCCAACCCATTCCTATCCAAAGAGTTGACCTCAGGGGTAGCATCAGGTCTAGAGGCCATGCTCCCAAGGGAAACCACAGGCCTTCAGACCAACAATTGCAGTCTTTCAATGGAGTTCTTAGGGTGCACCTCATTTTTTCTTTCATGTTGTGAGTGGGACTCAACATTGTGAGCCTCATCATGGCCATTATTGGTGGTTTCCAGGCACCATCTGGCTTTTCTGGTCACATGTTGACACAGTCACTTATTTACGTGTGTCTTTCTGTCTTCTGGATTGTCTTTCCCCCATGTCATTTGGGTCATTGGTGATCATCTGTTCCTGCTGAGCTGGGACTATTTGGTGTACTTCAGATGGCAACTTGCTAGCTTTTACAACCCCAAACGCCATTCATCAGTATGGGGTGGAGAAGACTCTCTTAACAGTAGTCGAGTTATGCCAATTGACCTAGATGTCCCCTGAGAGCATGGTCTTTGGGCCCCTGCCCCTGCTACTCTATTTTTGACATACTCGTTTAAGATTGGAAGAGTTTTCAGGTTATATTGAAGTACAGTTAAATTGATCTTCTATCTAATGTGTGTTGTCATTGCTTTCACCCAACCACATTTCTATGAACTGTCTAGTCTATAAGCAACCCCCTCCTTTCTCTCTCCCCTCCCTTACAGCCGTTGAAGAGTTTTCTGTACGTGAGTCTGCTTTTAAGTCTTGATGGCACTTGGGTTGGCTTGGCATAGTAGGGGTCTCATACACTATTTGTCCTTGTGCATTGGCACCATTTTTAAAACTCATCTACTAATATAGAACTTATAATTGCCAGAAAAGTAGAGGCTGTCCTGTTGAATTTGAATTTTAGATAAACTGTGAGTAAGCTTTTAATATATGTCCCATATACAACATAAGAAATAGTTATAATGCAAGTATTCATTTATCTAAACTTCAAATTTATCAGTGTCTTTTGTTTGTTTTGTTTTTTGAAAAACCTTGCAACTCTAAGTAGCTCAACTCAAAAATGATTCTATGAAACCAAATATGTAATATTTAATAGATTATCAAAATTTTGAAGTATATGATCTTGTAACTGAGTGAAAATAAAAGAGGTTTCGCATATAGGAGAAAATAATTATGAGCTCTATCTTATTAAATACCTTCATTTATCCTTTAAAAGATAAATTTAGTACTGTAATATCTGCACTATTAAGAAAACAAGTACAGAGAATTGCTTAATAATGCCAAGGACAGTTAGCAAATAATGTAATTCTGTAGTTTATATTTCACCAGACATTTGTAGGCTTTTAAAGTAAATAAACCATTCATTTCACTTCTGATTTACAGTGTTTTAAAGTTGTTTTCTACATCTACAGTTCATTTGTATTGAAGCTAATGATTTGTAGTAAGCTGGACTCATTGACATTGATCAATGGATAAATTAAGATGAAATATTACAGAAAAAGCAACAGTTTGTCCAGATTTAAGTAAACTGAACCACTCATTTTCTAAGAGGTGAAGTAATATAGAAGCTACAATTATTTAAATATCTGTTTTTTATTGCCCAAACCAAGTGCGGTCGAGTTGGATCTGACTCCTGGCGACCCTAATTGTCATTAAAAAAACAATACTTATGAAGATTCTTTAAACTAAATAAATGTAGTTGGATAGAGACTTATAGATTTAAAAAACAAAAAAAAACAAAAACCAGAAATAAGTGTGAATAGATAGTGAAATGGGCCAGTCTGTGAGTGGCTGGATTTTGGGATTTATTCTGAACAGTTGCAGTGGGACATTGGAAAAGGATCAAAGATCAAACAGGTTAAGCGGATAGAACATTGTATTACAGGAGGTGGGTGGCAGGCAGCTTGCAGCTCTCAGTCACAGGGCTAATTTTCTGGAGTGGAATTGCAATTCTAAACTTAGTAAGGGAGGCTTGGCAGAAAGAGCTAAATTCAGGTAAAAAATATAATTTAACTCAGAATGTATTTAGTGAATCTGTTATTTACAAAGCAGATGTCCAGTACTACAGGATTAACAGAGTTAAAAATATATACATTTTCATCAGGAGGCTTTGCTCTAGTAGAAGAGACACACTTTTCAAACTAACAAGAATGATAAATAAAACCAATAAACTGTAATTAGATTATATAAGTCATAAAGTAAGCCAACTATCTGATAACTTGTATTTCATCAGGTCAGCTATTAATGAGCAATGCAAAAAGAGAATACTATGCTTTGTCTAAATTAATTTGATTTTGTAAGAAAAGTACAGAGAAATATTTCCAACATAATGCCCCAATGCTCTCTCAATAACAAAATAACCAAACTAAACCTGCTTCCATAAACTTGATTCCAACTCATAATGACCAAAATAGAATTACCCCCTTGGGTTACCGAGGAGTAGCTCATAAATTTGAACTGCTGAACTGTTGGTTAGCAGCCAAGCTCTTAACCACTGTACCACCAAGAAGTTGCCTTCAGTTGAGCTTCCCTTTTATTCTTCATCATTTCCTGACATACCTGAATATTCCTCACTTTCATGTTTTCTTTTACTTTTATAATTTCTTATGTAAACTTTTAAGTAGTATCTGTAATACTGTGTTTCAACTTTGGAGGACCTGGACACATCAAGATTTTAAGTTCTCCAAAAGCAGTAACTTTAATGAGAATTCTGGGTACTAAAATGCAAAACTTTGTGTGTGATGAAATTATTTTTAAAAAAATATATCTGAATAAAAATATGCAAAATGATGTTCTGGATGTCAATTTCAGCAAGATATTTATGTCTATTTCTTCTTATTGCTCAGGATGTAGTTAATAATACTATCTTCAGGCAAAATTTCTCTCTGAAGATGATGTACTTTAGTATCCATAAATCTATTCTCTATCTTCTTGAGGACTAACAGGTATATTACAGTAAACAAACCTTATAGGAAATCCTTAATGTATTTTGGAATACAGAGTCTTTCATAATTATTTTAACAAAATAATAAATTCATGCATCACACACATTAATATTATGAATATAAATGGGATTTAAAAAGCTATGAATTACTTCAGATCAACCTTGAAGCCAAATAAATTTTGGCACAAATATTATTAAAGAAATTTTAGAGCTGCAAAATAACAGATGCTGAAGAGGCTGTGGAGAAACTGGAACTCTTCTACACTGTTGGTGGGATTGCAAAATGGTGCAACCTCTCTGGAAAGTAAACTCACGCTCCCTTAAAAAAATGGATATAAATATACCATTTGACCCAGTAATTCCACGGCTTGAAATTTATCCTACAGAATCAGTCATTTACACCAACTGATACATGTGCACAAATGTTTATCGCAGTGCAGTCCACAACAGCAAAAAGATAGAATCAACCCAGATGCCCAACAACAGAGGAATGGATAGGTAAACTATGGTGTATGCACTCAATGGAACACTGTGCAATGATAAAGAACAATGATGATTTCAGGAAACATCTCATAACGTGGTTTCAACTGGAGAACATTATGTTGAGTGAAAGTAGTCAGTGACAAAAGGATAAATATTGTATGAGACACCTATGATAAGAACTTAAAAACAGACTCATGCATAGGAAAAAAAAGAAATTCTGATGGCCGCAAGGGTGGGGAGGGAGGGAGGAGAATGGGGGAGGGTTTAGATTAGATAGTTAATAGAAATTTGGTTAGGTGAAATCGGTGACAGCACACATCAGAAAGAAGATAAATAATAATTAATTATTATTATTAAAATTAATATTGATTATTAAAATAATAATAACACAATTTGAGTACTCCTCTCATCTTAACCCAATATTACAAGGACAGAGTAGCTGGGGTAGGGGGCTGGGGACTATGCTTTCAAGTGAAATCATAGCCAATTGGCACAACCAGCGTTTTGCTAATGAGATCTGTCTGCACCCCATATTGGTGAGTGGTGTCTGAGGTCTTATAAGCTGCCAAGCTGCCATCTGAGGGTACAGCAAATGGTCCCAACTCAACAGATTTGGATGATCTCCGAGGACCAAAATGACATGGGGGAAGGAGAACCAAGAAGACAGAGAGATCCGTGTGACTGGGTCTCTACATAGACTTGGGACTAGAAGAACCAGATGATGCCCGGCTACCACCAGTGATAGTAGCAGTAAAGCTCTGATAATTGACTCTCACTGGCAACACAAGAATGAATAGGGGTGCACCTTGAGATCTCCACTAAAAGACCACAGTTGATAGTCCAGGGGCCTCAGAGCTTCCCTGGGAGCATGACTTGTGGCCCTGATGCTGCCCCTGTCCATAAATCATAATGAAGGTCAACTTTTTGGACAGCAATGAAGAGGACTTGGTGATACAGAGTGACCATACCTTGTGGGCACTTTATGTTTCTGTGCATCTATAGGATATCATCCACTGACCCTTTACTGAAGGAGGGAGAGTGGGTGGAGAAGAGGGGATAGAAGACTATTGGGAGGTTAGGTCATGTATGAAGCAGAGAGGAAGAGTGTGCTATCAATGGACAGGGAGAGCAGGGGAAGCTGCATGTAGGTAAGCATGCAAATTTGTATGGTAGTGTACATTTTCATTCAATCACAATAAAAAAATATGAGCTCATTAAACCTCCTGAGATAATTAATTCTAAATTTCAATGTAAATCTTGGTAAAAGTTAATTAATAAGATTAAAATGAAACAAAAAAATTTTTAGAACTTATTTTGTACATATGATTATGGATCTACATATTACTTACTATATTCTAGTTATGCCTCATTTTCTCTTGAGGGCAAAAATTTCTCCATTAAGAGGATACAATAAGTCTGCCTTCAGTATCATGCTCTTTTAGAAACTATCTTTATTGGATCATGCTGACATCACCACCTATTTGTTGAAGAATTAGAGGTTCAGAAATCTATAGTTCAAATTCCAGCGAGTAACCTAAAATCATAAAGCAGGTGAGAATTGTCCTAGGGTTTCAGTGTCTATGGATTCCTGATATCTTATACTTGAAGTTCGAGATGTTATCCAGTCTCTGGGCTGACAACCTATCTCTACTTTCTGTCCCATGGACAAAGCTATAATCCTTGAAGTTAAAATTCTGTATTTGTCCTCCTCCTCAGTATATCCAGAAGCCCTGGTGGCATAGTGATTAAGTGTTGCTTGTGCTAACTAAAAGTCGGCAGTTCAATCTGCCAGGCACTTGTTGGAAGCTTTATGGAGAAGATCTACTTTGTCCTATAGGGTCACTATAAGTTGGAATTGACTCAACAACAGTGTGTTGGGTCAGTATATCCAATTATCTACTTTCTTAGCCTTCTACTTAGTCTTTTTTTAACAAAAGAATGATTTTTGTAATTAAGAACAAGAAAATGCAAATGTGCAGATACCAAAGTTTATTAATGATTACCAGGGATAAGAGAGAAGGGGAAAGGAAGAGGGCTTTGTAAATGATGTGCTGAATTTTGGTTTCAGGTGATGGAAAACTTACATTGATTAAGGGTAGGGTTGTTCAGCCAATTATTGTAAATGCTGTGAATAAGTTGTACACCTGTAAAAATTAGAATTGGCAAAAATTGTGTCACAGACATACTTACAATAAAAATAAATCAAAAAGGTAGCTGCTGAGGCTTCTTATGTACAACTAGACACTTCATGGGATTTGATTTCTTGCTTTCAAGGTTTAGGGTCATAGTTTCATCCCAGTTATTTGGACTAATAATATTCTGGCCTGTTTAGTCTGTTCTACCTCTTAGTTTATTACAAACTTAGTGGGTTCTTAAAAGCTTGCAAGTAGCCACCCAAGGTATAGCAGTTGGTTCTATTTACCAGAACAACAGAGGAAGGTGGAGAGACAGGAATAGAGGAGGAAATGAAATAGGTAGATAATTGGCTCCATGAACATCTGTCTCCTTTGATAGGAGACCACAAATGAATGATACATGAACATTTTGATCAAAGATTCTGTAGAAGAATCTTGATCAAAAGGTGGAATTGTAGGACAAAATTTAAAGTTTGCATGAACCCCAGAGTTTCTGGAGCCGTGGGAACTGGGGAGCCCCTGAGACTATTGCCCTGAGGTAACCTTTAAACCTTAAACCAAAAATATCCCTTGAAGTGTTCTTCAAACCAAGCAATAGTACAACTTAAATAGTTAAAGAAAAAAGCAAGGGAGACAGGGAGAGAGAGAAGGAAGGAGGGAGGGAGGAAAGAAGGAAAAGAGGGAGAAAAGAAGGAAAAAAGTCAGTCTTCAGTATTACTCTCTATTAAGAAATAGGAGACTGTTGGGAGGATGAGACATGTATGGAGCAGAGCGGAATAGTGTGCTGTCCCGGGCAAGGGGAGCAGTGGAAGCTGCCAAAAATCGGTGTGTAAATTTATACAGGAATGTACATTTTCACTTAGTCATAATAAAAATAAATAGATAAATGAATAAATAAAAAATATCTTTATGGAATCAAATTGACACAACCACCTATAAGGATTTTGGATCTTAGGAGTCCGTAAGCTTATGTTAATGAGAGAACAACTCAGAAAAGGAGTGTGAGAATAGTTACATAACTCAATGTCATTGAATTGTACATGTAGAAATTGTTAACTGTAGATTTGCTGTGTGTACTTGCAAAGCAATAAAGTTGAATAAAAATAATTTATAGTGTGTATAAACTTTGCTTGTATTTGGCAAATCTGTGAAAGACCTCTTTAAAATGTTAAAAAGCAAAGATGTCACTTTGAGGACTAAGGTGCACCTGACCCAAGCCATGGCATTTTCAACCACCTCAAATACATGCAAAGTTGAACATGAATAAGGCAGACCAAAGAAGAATTTATCCATTTGAATTATGGTATTGGCAAAAAATATTGACTATGCTACAGACTGTAAGAAGAGTGAACAAATCTACCTTGTATGAACTGTAGCCAGAATGCACCTTAGATGCAAGAAGGGAGAGAATTTGTCTCATGTACTTTGGACATGTTATGAGGCAGGACTAGTCTGTTGAGAAGGACATCATGACTGGAAAATAGAGGGTCAGCAAAAGAGAGCGAGAATCTCAAAGAGATGGATTGACACGGTGGCCGTTATGACGGGCTCAAGCCACAACTGTGAGGGTGGTTCAGGACTGGGCAGTGATTCATTCTCTTATACATAGGGTTGGAATGAATCAGAAATTACATCAGGGCACATAACAACATCAATGGAAATATTGGTAGTGTAGTGGTTAAGGGCTACAGCTGCTAAACAAAAGGTCAGTAGTTCGTATCCACTAGGTGCTCCTTGGAAACTCTATGGGGGCAGTTCTACTCTGAACTATAAGGGTCCCTGTGAGTTGGGAATCTCCTTGATGGCAACAGGTTTGGTTTGGTTTGGGTTTAACAACAACAGTATAGCCTCCACTAGAGGACAGTATTGGTTCAGTGATAGAAGTCTCACTTTTGGTGAGGCAGTCTGGGGTTAGATTGCTGGCAATATACCTCCTGTGCAGCCCCACCCATTTTTCAGTAGAGGCTTATATGTTGCTAGGATCCTGAAGAGGTTTCAGCAGTTTCCAGACTCAGACAGACTAGGAAAAAAGGCATGGAGATACATTTTGAAAAATCAGGCAGTGAAAAGCATATAGAGCACAGTGATGACAAGAGTGGTGCGTACTGGGCAGCATTCTGTTCTTTGTGCATGGGTTTGCTGTGAGTCAGGGTCACTAATAGCAACAGACTTCAATGCACACTTTTTTTTTTTTTAAGAAATTTCTTTTCAAGAGGATGCTATAACTCAGTGGTGTGCTTTTTGTTTTTAGTTCTTCTGGAAGACCGTGCCAAGATCTTTCTAAAGTATTATTACAGAAAGAATTAAAACATGGGCAATTTCAGTTTAAATGTAATCTTTTGAAATTCCATTTTCAAATATCAACAGCATTTGTTGAGATCCTTTTATCATCTTCTAATTCTTCATATTCAGTTATATTTATGTGTAGAATTATATGCATTACCCATCCTAGAATTGTCTAGAAATATTTGGTTCTACAACTTTAATATTATTATATTCTGAATAACTGGCATTAAAACTGCCAGAAATACATAACTTCTCCATCTCATCTTTTATTGGCCAAGGAAAATATATTGTCTAAATATCTGAGAAATGTTCTTTTGGAATGGTTATATAACTACTCCTAAGAAGTTTATTACCTAAAAACGTGAAATAAGTGATTATCTGTATAGAATAAGTTAAGGTTTTATTTCTGTATGATTGATTTGAGTGGAGTGAATGGAGGTGTATGTTGTGGTATTCTCTTAATGAATCACTGTGTTGGAATGATCACTCATAATATCTTTTTTTAATTTTTTTATTTATTGTGATTGAGTGAAAGCGTACAGTCTGGTTTAAATTTGCATGTCCGCCTATGTGTAGTTCCTACATCTTTCCTTGCCAGGAAACAGCACACTCCTCCTTTCTGTTCTCTACAAGTCATAGCCTCTTAACAATCCCCTGTCACCTCTTCTCTACCCTTCCCACTCCCCTCTAGTAAGAAGCCAGTTGGGTGACATGCTATGGATACATAGAACCATGAAGTGCACACACAATATGGTCACTCTGTGTTGCTAAATCCAATCCATTCCTGTCTGAGGAGTTGAGCTCAGTAATGATTTATGGTCAGGGGCAGCTTCAGGTCTAGGGGCCATGCTCCCAGGGGAACCCCCAGGCCTTTGGACTGTCAGTTGTGGTCTTTTAGTGAAGTTCTTAGGGTGAACCCCTTCTTATTCTCATATTGCCATGGCAGCTCAACTTTGAGAGCCCCATCATGGCTGTCACTGGAGGTGGCCAGGTACCAGCTGGTTCTTCTTGTCACATGTTGATGGATTCACACATTCACATAAGTCTTTCTGTCTTCTGAGTTCTCGTTACCCCATGTTGTTTTTGTCCTTGGTGATCATCTGTTGCAGATGAATTGAGACCATTTGGTGTACCTCAGATGACAGCTTGCTAGCCTTTAAGACCCCAGACGCCACTCACCAATATGGGGTGGAGAGGACTCTCTTAGTATAACTTAGTATAACTTGGTATAACTTAGGCTAGTAATATCAGTTGGCCTCAATGTCCTCTGAGAGCATGGTCCCCAAACACCCGCCACTGCTACTCCGTCCTTACCTATTGGGTTAAGATTGGAAGAGTTTTCAGGTTATGTTGAAGTCCAGTTAAATTGATCTTCTTTCTAATGTGTGCTGTCCTGATTTCACCCAACCAAATTTCTATCAACTATCTAATGTATAACCAGCCCTCTCCCTTCCTCCCTCCCCCCCTTGCAGCCATCTTCTGTACATAAGTCAGTTTTAAAGTCCTTAAAGTTGGGATCTCATACTATATTTGTCATTGTGCCACTGACGAATTTCATTTGAAATGATGGATAGAAAGTTCTGTGTATGTCGATGAAGTCTAGTTGGTTGTCACAATAAGGTCTTCTGTGTCTTTATTGAGCTTTTTTTTTTTTTTTACAGTATAATCTATTTTATCTGAGATTACTATTGCCACACCTGCTCTTCTTTGTATACTGTTAACTTGATATATATTATTCCATCTTTTAATTTTCAGTTTGTTTATATCTTTAAGGTGAGTTTCTTGTAAGCAGCATATAGATGGGTCATGTCTTTTGATCCAGGATGTCACCTGTTGTCTCTTTACTGGAATGTTCTTTCCATTTACCTTCAATGCAATTATTGATAGATAGGTGTTTAGTGCTATCGTTTTGTTGTACTTATTTTTGTGTTGCTGTTTTCTCTGTTGCTCTTAGTATTCTGTCGTGGGACATTCTTCTTTATGGGTTGATTTTTCACTCTTTTCAATGTTGGTTTTGTGTTTGTTGAGACTCCTGTATTGCATTTCTTGTTTTGATATGTCACTTTTTTGTTGTGCTTTGTGACAATCCATATGGTCCCCCTTAATAATGTACATTTAAACCTAATTTTAACTTCTAAATATCTTATTAACTTCCTCCCCATCTGGTTGGACTATAACTACTGTAACATATCCCTCTTTTTACTGTGATGGTATCATAATTTTCATGATATGATCACTGGATGACTTCTTTTAGTATTGTAGCTTTGGTTGAGGTTTTGTGCCTTCCCTAAGTGAGTAGGTTTCTGAATGATGTGTCTTGTAGAGTGTCCTAAAATATAAAGTTAATGATTTTGTTCTTCTAAACCAATAGCTTCTTTTAGTATTTCTTGTAGCTCTGGTTTGGTTTTTACAAAGTCTCTGAGTTTCTGTTTATCTGCAAAGGTCTTAATTTCATTTTTGTATTTGACAGACAGTTTTGCAGGATATATAATTCTCAGTTGAAAGTTTTCCTCTCTCAAGGCTTTGAATGTGCCACCCCACTGCCTCTATGTCAACATGGTTTCTGCCAAGAAATCAGATGAAAGCCTACAGGGCTTCTCTCTGAATGTTAGCTTTGCTTTGAGTCACACTGCCTTTAAGATTTTCTGCTTGTGTTTCATTTTGTTAAGCTTGATTATGATATCTCTTGGAGTCTTTTTTGGGGGGTCTATATTATATGGTGCAATACACATCTTAAATATCTATGTTCTCTTCTTTCATAATTTCAGGGAAGATTTCAGTCAGCAAATCAACAACAATCCTCTCTGTGTTTTCAGGTGTCCCTTCCTGTTCAGGAACTCCAATTAATCATAAATTGTTCCTCTTCCTGGAGACCCACATGTTTCTTAATGCTTCTTCATTTTTCTTATGTATTTTTTTCTGATTTTTTTTCATAAATGCTGGTGTCAGTAGTTCTGTCTCCCAAGTCAGAAAGTCTGTTTTCCATTTGTTCAGTTCTGTTCTCTTGGCTTTGAACTGAGTTTTCTGGTTCTTTAATTTTGTTATTGGATTTCAGAATGCTGGTATTCCATACATTTGAGCAGCTTGCTTAATTTTTCATTTTGGTCTGCTAAATTTTGTATAATGTCTAGGATATCTCTGTATATAATTTTTTTGTACTGGACCTCTGAAGGTTTCAGACAGGCTTCTTCATCTGGGAAGTTCTTTGGTTCTTTCTTTTTTGGAGCTTTCTGGAGCCTTGGTTGGATTTTTCCTTATGTGTCAGGCCTAGGTCTGTTGCTTTTGGGGCATGTAGAGGTTGTTTAGTTTCTCTGGTGTTGCCTTTATAGGAGCTGAAGTAGAAGTTAATCCCCAGTTACCTCTGTAATCCAGCTACTGGACCAGTGGAATCTCTGTGAGAGCAGGCTCCACCTCCTGGCTGGCAAAGACACAGCCCTACTTATGGAGTCTCTGAGAGGCTGTCAACTGATACTGTGTATGTTGGGGGTTGGACAAGATTGGAAGAGGTGCTGTCAGGCTGCACCACAGTTATTTCTCTAGGTGATCTTATTTTGAAAGGTCAAAGCTATCTGACAGCTTCTAAAAACATGCCATCAAGTGTGTAAGCCCCCTTCTCCAGCTGGCAATGGAGGCACGTCTATATTTGTCCATAATGCTGTGATCTACTTCAAAGTATGGACAGGCTACTGTCCTGCTGTCATCAGACGCTGGGCCCTACCTGAAGGGACAACTGTGCTAAACACAGCTTTTCTTCTGGGGAAGTGCTCCCCAGGCTGGCACTGCCTCCTAGCCTGGAAATTAGCCACCACTTAGGCCCCTCCGTTTGGGTAGCTCCACCTCCCACTCCAACAAGATGGTGTCCTGCAGAGTCTCTTGCCCACTGTGAAATAGCTGAATCAATGGCGGAGGTTCAGAAAGAGGGGCAGAGGGGTCATGGTGCTCAGAGTCCAGAGGCAGGCTCTCAAACTGTGGCTATTCCACCTGCTGGTCACATCAGCAATGTGGCAGAACTTTGCTGCCTGTTAAGCCCAATCACTGCTACAAGCTAACAGAAAAGAAAAAGGTTAAAGCTGGCAGTTACCTTCAGTCCACGAGAGCCAGCCATTCAACAAGGTTGGACATCAGCAAAAGAGAAGTTTCCCATCAGTAGCATGTAGTTCAAAATGACAGCCATATACCACGTGCTAGGGCTCACTGGGTGTCCAGAAGGCTCTGTTTAATTTTCAATCCTGGCCTTAGCTTTCAGAGAGAGTTAAGGTGACGTGTATCTAGTCTGCCATCTTGACTCCATCCCATCTTTAGATTTATACTTAGTTGCTTAGGGAAATATCTTGGATAGAGCTAGATGCCAAAGGAAGGGATCCTGAGCTACTACTTGAACATGAGTGACTGTGTTTCATCTTATCTGAGAGTTGGCTCTGTCTTTAGATGCAGCTGTAGTCAGGAGAGACAGTCATGTAATCCAAAATTAGAGACTGTCCCTGGGCTTTATTAGGTAATAACATGGCACAAGATTATGTTCACTGACAGATAAAAACCATCAGTTGACTGTATCTTGATTTTCAGGTATATAAACTGGAAATTTTTGAATACAGGGGCCTCTTTTTCCTATATTCTTAGTCCTTGAAGAAAAGCAATCAGCATGTTCCTCAGAAGCTAGGATAGCAAGATGCTGATTCACTTACTTTTGACATAACTTTAGGCAAGACTAATTGCTAAAATAGGACATTAAATTCAGTGAGGTAGACTGTCAACAAAAATGATAGAAACCCTCACAAGATGAGTTGCCATAACAGCTGCAACAACAGACACAGGCATACCAGTAGTCATGAAGATGGCACAACACCTTGCAACATTTTATTCTACTTTAGGTTGTCATGAATTGAAGCCAACTCAATGGTAGCAAACAACAGCAGCGTATTTCTTAGGGTGCTTAAAAGTAACGAAAGAAATAGTATATGAATGTAGGAATCTTATTTAATATTATTGGTACATGGTGTACTCCACTGCAAGTCAATCAGTGTTGAAGTTTAAGCTTTTTTTTTTTTTTTTAAGAAAAAGGTTTTCTCTAGCTTTTGTAAGTCTAACTTCTTCAGTCACATTATATAGATAATATATCCCTGTCTCTATATAGGGAAAGTCACTATAAAAGAATGAGGTAGAAGAAAATGTATCAGAAAATAAATACTAGATTTTTCTCTGATACTTTAGCCTGTTCCTTTGAAAGTTTGTGTTTACATTTTGTAAAATAGCTTTGCTTCATTCCTTGAAATTCTAAACTTGCCTTAAAACTTTTGGGTGGTCCTCATCAAATATGTACTTTATCTGTTCTCCTCTTGTCCTTTCTTGATTACGTAGACACTCTAACTCAGTGTAAATGTTTAACAGTAATATCAGGAGGTATCTATGTACCTCTAACTTTCTATCTGTATTTCAGTAGGACACTGGCTGGAGATGCATTTAAGAGGGAACCAGGATGCAGATCAACAACTAGGACACTGGTCAAATGGGTCTAGTAAGAAAGCAGCTTTCATTCATGTCCATTACTCATTTATTTAATCAACAATTATCTGTTAATACAAGTCAGGCACTGCTTTAAGCAATGGAGATATGCTTGCAAAATAAATAAATACACAACTCTGCTTTTGTAAAATTTACATTACTGTGTTCTGAATAAATAATCCCAGTACTTGACTAACATATTTATCTTTTTATACCTTTTTTTGCCCCATTATTCTGGGTATACCAATTAATGGTTAGTAATCTGTTTTAATACTGACTGATTAAAAAGAAGTTAGGATTGGAACATTTTTGGGGAAGTCCTGTTAGAAATATAAACAAACAGCAAACAGAAGGAGGAGGAGGAGATTACAATTAGCCAAGGACAGTTTCATTTTTAAAGCAACTGTTATTTTCAGAGTCATTTGGGGGAAGAGATATGTTAAATTTCTGGAAAATTTTAGTTTTCTCATAGTGGTTGTAAAATCAATACTTTTTCATTATTTACTGCTTGGAAAAGGCTCAAGTTCGGAATTTTATTTTAGACATCATAACCCATTTTTCTAACGCTAAACTCTACTTCTTTGTTCTACTGACTTGCCAAGAAAGTCAAGAAACATCTCTTGAAATGTGTATAAAATACCAAATGTCAATATTTCGCTTCAACTTCGAGAATTGGGAGAGTAGTTAAAAATTTTAGGAAACCTATATTTAAGATAATGTAATTCAAAGATGTGTTCAAAATAATTACCAGCAAATGTAATTGGATAGTGTACCACAGCAACTAGGATTTACTTGGGTGGATATTGGGAAAATAAATTTAAAAATTAGAAAAATTTGCATCTATAAAACTAAATCTGAATGCCAATTTTAATTTGCTATATATATATATATATTTGTGTATAAAGAAGAAGTTATCTGAATTAGTACCTAATTTGTCAAAATAGAACAGAATGAATGTGTTTTTCAAAGCTCAGGAATTTAGAGTGAAGGGAGAGGGAGGTTTTTTGAGATTGAAACACTCTGTGGCTTGTTTAAACATATGTTTGGACAACTTTATTTATTCATTATTTGCTTTAATATACTATTTTTCTGAACTTTCATAATCCACAGACTTAAATAATCTCCTAGTAGATGGCCTGTAGATCAGTATGGCAAACAATATGTTTAGATTGTTTCAATTTTGCCAATTAGGAGACAATTAATTTTCATCACTTTAATGTAAGAAAACAAACATACAAAAATCATTGCTATCAAACTGATTCCAATTTGTAGTGATCCTGTCAGACAGAGTGGAACATCGCCATAGGGTTTCTAAAGCTGTAATCTTGACATTAAGGAAATTTGGTCATGCTGTAGTTAAGCACTAAGCTGCTAACCAAGGAGTCTGGAGTTCAATCCCACTGGCCACTCTGTAGAAGAAACATGTGGCCGTCTGCTTCTATAAAGATTTATAGCCTTGGAAATGCTGTGGAACAATTCTACTCGGTTGTAGAGAATGATTATGAGTAGTAATCGACTCAGTGGCAATGGATACAGTTTGTTTGAAATATTGATTTCTCTGGGGGGCGTCTGATGGGTTTATACCTTCTACCTGTAGGCTAGCAGCTGAGCATCTAATCACTGTGCCATCAGAGCTTCTTAATAAAAACACAGTGTCTTAAGTTGTAAAGTCTGAATAAATTGATACTCCAAGTTGATGTTGTTCACATGTCACTTCTTAGAGCAATGCCATAATTAGTGCTTCTAAAAGGTTAATGAGTGTGTGATTTGCCTAAAGACATTGTCACATGCAGATTACATTTTTGTTGGTTTTAGGAGGAATCTGAAAGATTCTTCCTTTCTAACAAACTCAAAAGAGATACCATTGCTGTTGGGATTATAGCCCAGAAAAGATACTGCCAAAATAGCTTTGCAGTTGAAACTAGTTTTTATTACTGTAATAAAATAGCTAAAACTTCTTTACTCTGATTAAAGTAAATTTTATGCACAAAATGTTAGCTAAACAATTGAATATATATTAAATATAAAGTAATATTCAATAATCATGAGTAAATTTTAAATAATCATAATCAATAAATATCCCAGTTTAATAAAAATATTACCAATTCCTTTGAGGCCTCCTTTTATTCTCTTACTTTAAAATTTATAATATCATCCTACTACCAAAAGGATAATGTCTAAAGCTCCAGGATATTTTCTTTCTTTTCTTCTTTTTGTTTTTAAAAGCACTAGTATTCTAGTCTTCACTTATCAACAACAACAAAAATTTGATACCCACAAAAATAAACATAGAATATATGCAAGATTATTCACATAAAAAGAGTTAGAGTAGCTCTTCCATCCCAATAACTTGGTGTACGTCCAAGATCTGTATAAACATGGGGGCACAATCTCTTTTCACCAAGTGGAGGTATTCATGATGGCAGTATGGTTTTCCTCTGTGATGGCACTTGATTTCTGTAAATAGCTCTCAAATTCACAAAATGTAATTATGGCATGCAGCAAATCTTGATAAATAGTAGCTGAAATATGCTGTCTTCAGTGTGCCATTAAGCATTTTACTTATGATATTTTTTCATCTTTAAGAAAACTTATAATTTTCTTATTCCCCATTTTTAACATAAGGCTGAAGAAGTTTGAATAGTTTACCTGAGGTCACACAGCTGATGGAGGAGTTTCATATTTAGGCAGCGGATCATGTGCCAATAATTTGACATCCCAAATCTGTAAAACTGGAACTGTGATAACTGTTACAAAGAAGAAACACATGACGATGTAAGAACATGTAATGTTTAATGTGGAATGTTATCTACCTCATTCTCCTGTGCCAGTCTCATCTATTTCATTAACTTAAATTTATCATCTTCAGCTGAAAAATCATAAATCTTCTTCCAGAACTTCCTACATGTATATAACATGCTGTATATACATGTGTGTTTGCATTCATACCTGATACACACATACATGGAGGCAGTTGTCCCCAGATTATTATGGGGTTCCTTCCTTTGTCTTTGATTTGAATTCATACTTACGTCTGAATAGTGGGGTGTGATTTGTATCTTTGTATCTCATGTCAGTTAAATGCTTGTCTTAGTATAAGTGTATAGTATTCATTTCTATGCATAAAAATCGTTCAAGAAGCACAGATAGACTAAAACACCTTTAACACAGTAACACAATAACCGTAATGTTTTAACACACACTGCAGAGTAGCATCCATTTGTTCTTGTGAACTACTGTGTGTTCCTCTGACTTTTACTATCAGAGGTCTTTAGAAAGTTTGAATCTTAACTATGGGCTATAAATAAGTCAGATATTCTTAACATGGGGACTGTGTATGTGCGTGTGTGCATTTTATATGTATATATAATATACACACATACACACGTATTAATAGCCATGCCTTATAACTTATGTATGTGTGTATACCTACACAAACACATACTCTCACACGCAGCATGTCACTATCACCCAGTATTATAAGTGGCACTTGAGGGTTTAATATTTGTAGTTTCCCCTCCATACCTAATGACATGAAGAGACTATACATTTGATGATTCAGGCTTAGAAATCTCTGCACTAGCTGTCTTTCTGAAGCACAGCAATTTCACTTAGCTACTCAAGCCTGACCTTCACACAGAGTCAGAACCTAAACGGTAAAAGTAGGGTAAAAATATTTCATTTATTTATGGGAATTGACCACAGGAGAATACTTCAATGAATGCTAAAAAGATAGCAAGCCTGTGATGTATAGTTGCATATCTCAAGTTTTTACTCTCAGGATGCCTGAGAAAACATGAACGAGAACCCCTGTTATAGATGAAAGTTAAGCAATCTTAAACGAGTTTAATAAATTCACTCATAAAATCAATAAAAACTCATTACAGGTTAATATGAATAATAGATTTTTATGAAAATAATTACAATTTACAAAAAAAAGTAAAATTATTGAAGAGACCCGCACTGTTGTTCACATAATTGCAAACCTCTTTCATGTCTGGTTTACAAGTGACAGCAGGAGTTGCCTATCTGCTTCTGTAGTCAGTCAGTGGTGATACAGCCTCTGGAACACTTGACTGTATACTCAGTAGAGAACACGAGGGAGACAGGCATGTGAGGTTGTCCTAGTATAAAACAAGTTTTAACCATGCAAATCCTCTGAAAGTATTTATGGGAAGTCTAGAAAATACCAGACCATATTTTCATTACTAGCATAGGAAAGACATTCTTTATTTCATACATAAGAATTGAGAGAAGGTTTTAAGCCAACATCTCTTATTAAAGAATTTTTAAAAGCATAATCAGGAACTATTCTTAAAGAGTATGAAAAGTCTCCAGCAATTATATGCATAGTTGTCCTACTGGACTATGTTCACCTCTGAGTTTTTTGTGTCTACAGCACTAAGTGGGTTCTCAGTAAGTATTTCCTTAATTAATTCTATTTTTAGCCCTACTGGCAAAAATGAATGAAAGAACTTAAATGCTCTATTTATATTACCATATTTTATAGTGTTTAAATGATCAGGAAATGGAAGTTGTAAAGAGATATTTTCAGCGCAGATAAAATGTACAAGTTCTTCCAGATTGGTAGATCTCCTTCTCTAGACAGAAAAAAAAATACATTGTTTCTCTCCCCTGACAACTCTTAGGGTAATTGATGCATGTTTTTTTTTTTTTTTTTTTTTTTCCAGGGCACTTTTAGTATGCTGTCTGTCATAATTGCTTAACTACATAGCTTAATTTAAAATGGCTTCCAGGTGCTCTGGATCTAATTAGTAACATTCCCTTTACATACTTCTACATGTGTTCTGTTTAGCTATAAACTCTTGTCAACACAGAAGCTGTTCTATTAGTTTGGTCTGACATAGTACAGCAATTTTCTATTATTGTCTCTCCACCCAAGTGCCCATGTTTAAAAAATATAAATAAATACTTTGGTTTCTGAGGTATGAAAATATATGCAGTATTGAATTGTGTAAAACATTCAAGCAACTTAATTTTTTTATGAAATGAAAACACAACTCAAAAATTACAGCTAACATTCATCAATCTTAATATGCTTTTACGTTCCATTGCAAAATTTCTTCAAGAAAACTGTGATCAAAACAGTAAATATACAAACATGTATGTATCATTGTAACAGTTTTAGAGCCAAGTAAAGTTTTATTAGGTAGTTATTATTCTCTCCATCTTCTGAATAAAAAGCTCATCTGTGCAGAACATTATGACTTCAGTTCTATTTGACTTGGTGCCAAATGTCCACATTTTCATAGCAAAGTTAAGAAAAACTGAACTAATTAAACCAAGCTAACGATACAATATAGTCTTCTAAAATGTTTGCCATGTTCAGTTTTGCTGTTAAAGATGAGCCAAGTGCCTTTATACTTTAGATAAATGCTGCTGTGGGGGAGAACTAACACCCTGGTCTCCTGCCTTTGTAGACCTCAGGCTTATTTGCAAACACTGTGTGAGCCAGGCAAGCTCTTTTGTTAAGTGGATGTGCTTATAGAAACAGACAAATGTAATAATGTTTCAGTCATTAGCAGGAATATTTTGCATATTCTTGGAATGATGAATAGCTTTCCAAAATCACTTTAGTTTTAAATTCATATATTGAATAGTGGCTACTCGGAGAGTGAGTCTTTATGAATACATGATTTCAGGAAAAGAAACAACTGGCCAGTGTCTAGCATATTTAGAAACTGTTATATAATATGGAAACATTCAGATGTAAACATATGGGATTATAATATCAGTGAGCACATTGGAAATATAGTGTACAGGGTGAAAGAAAAGAAATCGTGTGGTTGTGAAGAGGCAGCCAAAAAGCCACTGCCTTCAAGTCCATTCCAACTCATAGCGACCCTACAGGTCAAAGTAGAACTGCCCCATAGAGTTTCCAAGGAGCACTTGTTGACCTTGTGGTTAGCAAACATCGCACTTAACCACTATGTGACTGCTGCCAGGGTTTCTAACAAGACAGAGTAATTTATTTTTGCTGAGCCAAGATGATGGAAATCTTTTTTTTTTTCTTTTTTATTTAACATGACTCAGTGAAATTTTGAAGGGGAGTAAATCTTCAATGTCTTGAATGCCAGTTGGTAGTAATATAAATCATTAGATTGTTAGTAGTTTTCATGAATTTCTTGACGACAGTATTTAGCTGTGTCCCAAATGCTCAAAACCACACACACACACAAGAAACCAAACCTTTTGACATGGAGTTGATTCCAACTTATAGACAGAGTAGAACTCCCCTGTAGTTTCCGGGAAGTGCTTGGTGGTTTCAAACTGCCAACCTTTAGGTTAGCAGCTGTATCTCTGAAGCACTATGTCACCAGAGTTTCCAGGGCTACCCATTTTTGCCATATATTAATAAACCCTTTGTCCCAAATACAAGTTAAAATCTTAGCTTCTATTTGTGTTTCATTGATCTCACCTAAGTTCTTCTGCAATAAACACAGGCTAGTTTCTCTCCCCTGACAACTGTTACGGTACTTGATGCATGTTTTTTTTTTTTTTCCCCAGGGCACTTTTAGTATGCTGTCTGTCATAATTGCTTAACTACATATTCACTGGAGGGAAATGTGATTCTTGCGGTAGGGAACAAAGTCTGAGTCATCTTTGTGTAGTGCCTTCCCTGGTTACTTGTCAAAAGAATATGTTCAATAAATGCTGATCAAATGATGGAATTACTTTGTTTGAAAATACAAGCTAATGAGAAGTCTGAAATTAACACAAATGAATCAGAAATATTATATGACAACCATCAAAAGATTACCTCAAAATTTTGAATAATTAATGACTTTTTCACTTTTCTGGATGCTTTGGTATTTCATAGAATGATTTATGATTAACTGAGTCCAACTTCCATATCCATGACCATTCTCCTTTTGATGGAAGGGGGAAAGAAAAAATTCAGAAAAGCCAGATAAGTAGGAGTAGGCAAGGTTTTCATTTTAATCTTATTTGCATGGCTATGCTTTCTGACTCATAAAATGCTTCTACATAAACACATTGAACTACCTGCTGGGAACCCTTGGCTGCAGTTATTTTAACACTGAGGCAAACTTTGCTTCCTTTTATAATAGAATTCACTTTCAAGTCAATTAAAAAAAATACTTCTCTGTGCCAAATTACACAAATAGATACATGGAAGAACTACTGTCTTGGTATAATCTCAGACTTTTTCAAATTACTTTGGAATTTCTTTTAGATGAAATTCACTGCATAATTCTGTTTCTTCTCTCCTTCCTCTAGGCAGAGTGTATTATCTAATTCGGAGCCAAGTAAAGATTTAAGAATTCAGTTCCCTTTTCATAAATGTGAAACAGAGTATAACAATAACTTAATTGAGCTCCTTGCCTACATCTCGTGTAAGTTGTGTCTTAAACTGGCTCCTGATAAAATAGGATGATCATAATTTAGATGTGTAATGAGCATACCATATTTAACTCTGCAGATGATGTTGGCACACTTTTCTCCTTTCAATATTATAGACTTCCTGTGTAACCAAGGGCATGGCAATAGCAAGATTGGTTCTGAAGGACTATGCTGCAATCATTTAGAATGTTATGTAGTTGAAATGTTTTAAAAAAATACTGAATATATAAAAAAAGCAGTGATGAATATCAGTGAAGTTTTAAATGTTCCATGCTTTATATGACATAGCAAATATTCTGTGAATTTTTAATTTAGTATATTGATGTAACAGTGACCAAAAATAATTAGTAGTCATTGAACATGAATATCCTCTATATTCTATTGGAATTTAATTTTTCTATCTGTTTAAAAGGGTCAAAAAAAGCTTGTAGATTAAAAAAAAAGTTTAAATTCTGTATGGTAATACTCATAAAATCAATTTTGAGCCAATGGGATTGATGGGTATTGCTACAATTCCCAGTTACGAGAAAAAGAGTCTCATTGCTGTGTCACATGTACCTCTTACGCACTATACTTCTGTCTGCTGCCTATAACTCCTTTTCCTCTCTCTACTTTTTCTTGCTGAATGAGTATGTTTACTCCTTAGGTATTATAATGCCCATGTTACTATAGCTATGTAGAGCCTTCTTTTTTGGATAGCTGTCTTGATCATTAAATCTATTTATTTGTTCACCTCCTCCCTTGGATATTTCACAAATAGTCAAAATAACTTTGTAATTGAAGTTTCCTTTTTCCTCCCAAGAAGTATCTTCTTTTTAACCATTTTTTAATCAATGACTAAAATTTCTGTCTCATCTGCCAAGCTGGTGCTTGTCTCTCCCTCATTATCATCAGCTACTATCAATCTAAACTGTTTTTCCACTGGTTTTGGCTTCTTAATTGCCCTTGGATTTCTCCCTCCTCTCTGATCCAGCAATGACCAATTTGCTTTTGGTTTTCAGGATCAATTGCTTTGATTAGAGCAACAATTCCTCAACTGTTCATTAAGATTCTAGTCTTTCTCCATAACCACATTTGACTCTGTTAGAATTTATTTTCTCTAAAAATGTTTATAATGCATGCCAACCTGATTACATCAAAATGTGTACAATATTGCTGGTGTTAAAAGTCCAACCATGGAGAAATTTGTCCAACTTTCCTTAAATATGGTTCCCTCCATTTTAAAAAATAACATACATCTTGTCAATGATAAGTATTACAATTTAGCAGAATGCACTTCAAGTTATATTGTGTAAAGTTTCCTGAAGTATTCAAGACAAAGATGAGTTAGGAGTATTGCAGACGAGAAAAGGTAAGATATATAGGAAATATTTCTGCACAAAATCAAAAGAACTAATAACCTAACTGAATATGCAAAATTTGTTAGCAAGAGTAACTCTTGAGATTTTTCGACTTGCAGCAAATGATACCCAGACAACTAAATGCAGAAAATTAATTGTTACATTAAGCATTTGATGACACCTGGCTAACATTCAGAAATATTTTAATCATTCCAAAAAGGTTTGACTATACCTGAAAAGAATACATAAGTTATAACAAAGACCAAGTCATGTCCATGCATTTTAATTACATGGTGAATTTAATGTAGCAAACTTTCTGTGAATTTTAAATTTAATTTCATATATTAGTGTGATAGTGAATAAAAGTAATTACTCATTGTGTATACTAATAATACAAGAATAACTAAAATACATATATATACTATGTATGTATAGCTCCACTTAAAAGGAGACACAATTACCCAATGAGATATGCCTACAATTTAATCTAAATAAAATTAGTTGATGCTCTCAAGTTTAAATCTAACTTTAATATTGTTAGTAAATCAAACATGGCAAAATTAAGACCTTACCTGAAGTGTGGAAGGGAAATTATTATGACTATATTGCCTCATTTATACACTAAGTTACTTTGCATTTTGGAGCAATAAATGAAAAAAAATACATGTCAAATTTAGTATTTATTAGCACACATAATTTCTCTAAGTTCATTTTGTGCATAAAGTATTAGATTTGAACAAAATAATATTTCATTTTTTTTATTCTTCATTTTTCTATTGACATTCATTAATTAATCATCTCCTGAGTAAGTTGATAAGTAAAAGATGGGTAAGATTTTGCTTTTAATGACACTTGGCTGGCCCACAGTGAGTAACAACTGGCTGTGGAACAATGATGTGAAGATGGGGTAAGCTCCTCCCATTTCAGCAAAGAGGGCAGGAAAAAAATTAACCGCTTCATTAAAGAACACCAAGAAGAACAAAAAAATCTCTTAAGAGACCTAAAGCATCTGTGACAATTTTGAGGATAAAGTTATGCTGTGGATCTGGCTTTTCATTAAAAGGAGTGTCTAGCTGTATCCATTTATACTGATAAAGAAAATCAGTTTCTAAACTTCTAACAAATGTTAATATATCATTAGTGGAAGACTTGCTGACAAAATCAAAACAATCAAACTGTCTACATAGAACGTATCACTGACATGTGAGATTCATGAGGTCCCTGGAGACAATTGTACTAATTCAACTGAAAAAAAGCTAAAAATGATTGTAATACTGTGTATTAAAAGCAGGTTAACTAGAAGTAATATTTTTTTAAATTTTTTATTTAATATAATTGAGTGAAAATGTACATTCCCGTATAAATTTACATGCCCACCTATATGCAGCTTCCACTGCTCTCCCTGCCCAGTGACAGCACACTATTCCTCTCTGCTCCGTACATGTCTCCTTCTCCTAACAGTCTCGTTTCCGCTCCTTTCCACCCACTCCCCTTCCTCCAGCCAGAGGTTAGCAGGATGACATCCTATAGATGTATAGAACCATAAAGTGCATCCAATATATGGTCACTGCATCGCCAAGTCCAATCCATTCCTGTCCGAAGTGTGGACCTTCATTATAATTTATGGCAAAGGGCAGCATCAGGGCCAGGGGCCATGCTCCCAGGGGAACCCTGAAACCACTGGACCATCAATTGAGGTCTTTTAGTGGGGATCTCCGGGTGCACCCCTTTTTTATTCTTGTGTTGCCAGTGAGACTCAACATAGTGAGATCCACCGCGGCTATCACTGGTGGTGGCCGGGCAAAGAAGAAATATTTTTAATTTTATTTTTAATTTTTAAAAATTTATCTATTTTTAAATTTTTAATTTAAATGACTGATCCCATGGAATAAATTATTCAGATTCGTTTATTTACTGAACATGCGCTATAGACCTGCCAGTACACTACAGAGGTTTTTCTTTTTTTATTTTATTTTACTTTATGTTGTAATTCAGTATAAATCCTTGTAGAAGATATTAAACACACGCCTAAACACTCCACTATAAAAGTAACAAGGACAGAAAAGTAAAAATAGTACTAATTAAATCATTTTAGATATGTAGCTTTTGTTGTAAGTACAACTTTGATAAAACTTGAGTCACTGCTGTTGTTGTTAGCTGCAGTAGAGTCGGTTCCTGGCTCATGATGGCTGTAAGATCAATAGAATCAGACTGTACTGATCCATTGGCTTTTCTTTTGCTGAAGATAACCGGGCATTTCTTCCTAGTCTGTTACTCTGAAAGTTCACCTGAAGCCTGTTCAACATCATAGCAACATGCAAGCTTCTACTGACAGATAGTTGATGCTTCTGCAGGAAGTGCATTGGCTAGAAATCAAATTGAAGCCCACCACAAAGATGGTGAAAATTCTACTGAACCACCACTGCCCCCCTCAGTCATTATAAGAACAAAGAGTAAGAAATGCGTAAACAGGATTTTCTTTATTCTACTTTACCTTGGCAAATCAAAATCAAAAGAAAGTCAGATATACTAAAGTGCTGTCACAGTTCTCCCTTATGTTAGTAATAAAATTTATCAAAGCTCTTATGAATATTCATTGCATGAAACTTGTCTTTACTTCATCCGTTCAAATAATGAATGAAAATGCTTTAAGTCAAATTTAGATCTTTCGTTATAAGCAGGCTGACAACTGGGTATGTAACTGATCTGAGGCATTGCTTTGTTTGTGGCAAGAATCAAGGAACACAAGTTTTAACTGAGTCAGAATATATGTATTTTTTAAAGTTCACTATTTAAAATGCTAAAAAGTGAATTTTACATTATATTACATTAGCTTCAGCAGTGTTTTTCTGGCACCATCTATTTTTGCATTAATCAATTTATGAATATTTTCCACAACCATAACTAACCTTTGTGAGAACTGTTCTAATTAAACAATATTATGCATATATTTTTAGAATAGATTGAAAGATGACTTGCCTCGTTATGTGGACAAATCCACGATTTTTCTTCTGAGGAAACTTCGAATAATCTTAAATCTTTCTTGTCATAATGTCTGCAGGAATAATTCAGATGTGGGGATCTGTGAATCCAACTCTAAATGCAACTAGAGGGATTCATAAGTTGTTTCCCAAACACCTCTGTTTTCTGCTTCCTGTAATGTCTACCCTGGTGGTGCAGGGTTTAAGTGTTACATCTGCTATGTGAATAATCAGCAGTTCAAATCCATTAGGAGCTCCTGGGAAACTCTATAGAGTATTTCTACTCTGTCCTGTAGGGTTGTTATGAGTCAGAACTGACCCGACAGAAGTAGGTTTATTATTATTTAATGTCTGTCTGTTTTTAGTCACTTTCTTTGAGCATTGGCTTATGTCTCCAAGCCTTGTAAACTGAAAGGACTGACAGTTGTCTAAGGAAATGTGATTACCGAAGATGTCAGTTCAGCAAGCTTACTGTTACAGTAATTCTATGTGATAGACTCCAACCTACAGGTCAAAGGATAATGGCTTTGTGGTTGTCCTATGTGAGGTTTGTGACAGCCATTTTTCTTTGCCGCTTAGAGATATTTTCTCCAATAATGCTCAGTTTCTGGGTTTGTTCCAAATAATGTATATATTTTCAGAAAACCAATCCACAGATAAGATAATGTCACGTGAGAGTTAGCAGTTTTTATAAGTGCCAGTCAATTCTACATTTCTAAAATAATATATTACAAACTAAATTATGGTTAGTAAGACACGATAATTGTTTTGAGCACATGTATTTTTATACATATTATTCATATATCCATACCAGATGAGGTGGAAACATGTGAGAATACCTCTCAGTCAGATTCATCTAAATCTACACATAAAGAAAACTCTGCTTGCAATGATTGGTAGCCTTCTCATTGACCCCTACTTGTCATGTTTAGTTTCATTGGTGATTTTCATAGTTCAGTATTTCATAGTGATAATACATTAAGTGCCTATCAGCTCAGCTTAGCCTCTGCAAAGTCGTTGTTGATTGTGAGCTTACAGATGAATCATTTACTCATTGCCTTTTCTCTCTGACACTGCAATAAATTACTTGTAACTTTTTTACAACTCACAAACTTTAATAGCAGAATATAAATGGACTGGATTTGTGAATGTTTTCTTTGTCACATAAATCTAAGAAGAGAACATTTAAAAAGCTGACATTTTCGTGGTAATTATAAAAACATCCAGTGAATTCATGTATTTAGCAGAAAATTAGGCATGGTTAGTTCAACTTGTAAATAAAATAATAGTTTATAATACAGTATATTATCAGAGACTAATAAAATTTCTTTAAATTTTAAAATAAAATTTAGTAGAAATAACATACAAGAGATATATGTAAGATGAAACTTTAGTATCCGTCTTAGTCATCCTTTGCTATAACAGAAATACCACAAGTGGATTGCTTCGACAAAGAGGCATCTGTTCTGCCATAGTCCACTAGGCTGCAAATCTGAATGCAGGGTGCCACCTCCAGGGAAGGGTTTTCCTTGTCTGTTGGCTCTTGAGGAAGGTCCTTGTGATGTATCAGTCTTCCCTTAGACCAGGAGCACCTCAGCACAGGAACCTCAGTTCAAATGGCATGCTCTGCTCCCTGGACTGCTTTCTTGGTGGTGTGAGGTTCTTGTCTCTCTATTTGCTTCCTTTTCATCTCTTGTAGGAAAAAATGATAAAAGGTGGTGCAAGCTACGCTCCATGAAAACTCCCTTTACTCTGGGCAAGAGAAGTGATCTTAGTAAGGGTGTTAACGTCCTTTCCTTATCCTCTTCAACATAATCCAGTCTTGCTCTAGTAATCACAGAAAGAAATTAGGATTTACAACGTAGGAAAATTACCAAATGGAAGACAGCTACACAGCAGAGGGAATAATGGCCAAGCCATACTGATAGATGCGTTTTTCGGGGGAGTATAATTTAATCCAGGACAGTACACCTTTTTTTTTTGTTTGTTTGTTTTAACAGTACCAAACATAACTAGCATCTTTCTGGAGGCAGAAAAGCAAAGCTGTGTCTTTTCTGTTATCATAATAAAACATCCTTCTTTTAAATATTCTCAGAATATACTGATTTTAGTATTTTAAACATATATGCAATCACTGTAATATAATCAAATTTGCTGACTTTTGCCCTTGCCCAAATTGTGATATTTCGTATGCCAAGCCAAGTGCCGTTGAGTCGGATCCAACATATAGGCCTGCCATTATACTGTTTGACTTCTTTATCTGTGTGTCCCAAGCATCTTGTTTCTGAGAAGTGATTAGTAGAACAGCTCAGTCAACTGAAATATTAGAATTCAATATACTCTTAAAGGAAGTGACCATGACCTAGTTGATGTGTACTAAGTAATGTTTCATTAAACCCACCGCCACTGAGTCAATTCCAACCCATAGTGACCCTATAGGACAGAGTAGAACTACCCCATGGAGTTTCCAAGGAGTGCCTGATAGATTTGAATTGCTGACCTTTTGATTAGCAAACATAGCCCTTTGCCACTGTGCCACCAGGATTTCCATGGTTCATTAGAAAATATAAAAGTCATAATAATAGAAAAACCAAATGAGTTGCACAGAGGTGTTCCTGCCTATTCTGTTGTAATTTTCCTGAATTTAATGTTTATGCAACCTAATTTTTTCATTACAATTTAACCCATATTCACATGTTATCATTTATTCTTATTGTCTGACTCTCCTGTTGGCTTAGTAGGTCTTTTATTTTTTCTAGTATGCCTTGGAGCTAACTCATTACTTGGAAAGCACAAGACCCTCGATAAAGGTGAAATGACTGACCATGTTTATTTAGTGAAAAATGATTTAGCTCAGCATCAGATAAAGCATTACTGTTTCGGTTTACTTCCATTTTGATGGTACATTGTATATAGGGTCACTGTGAGACAGAATGACTCAGCAGTGTGTTTTTTGTTTTTTGTTTTTTGTTTTTTGTTTTTGATATATGTGTAGTGGCATTGCAGGAAGAGATAAAATAATCAAGTAAAAAAATCTAGCCTTAGTGTGAATCATAAATTTGACATACCTATATCAGGGAATCAACAATTTTTTGTTGTTGTTTTTGTTATCAGTCATAAATCTAGACTATCTTTACAGACACTTTTATATTCTGTAGTCCTAATTATAGAGCTATATATTCAAAGCTATCAGGTATTTTAGGCATAGTTAAGAGCTGTATTTGAAATTAGCACTTTTTTTATATTACTTTTAAAGATACTATTTTACTTAAAAACAGTTGAGTAATACATTTAATTTTAAAAATTTACATATGCAAGCAATGATGGAAAGTAACCTTTACCTTATTACTTCCGATCCTATCATCTGTCTTTGTACTTTATCCGAAATGTCTTGTTCTGCAATAGTTAAAGATGAATAACCTAGAAATTAATGTGCCTCAGGTAGGGTAATGGGCATGGGGTGGAATTTGACACTAATCATCCCCCAAATCAGCCTTCAGAACCACATTTTGCCCACCTATAAGCAGAACTCAATCTTGAAAACAAACTGGAGAACATTTGGCAGCTACTCTACAAGTCCCATTGAAATACCTATCAAAAAATACTGAGGAAAGTCAACATTAATTCAAGATGATGACAAGAGGTCTGTGATAGTGAATACATTTTCAGTGTTAAGGTACCTCATGTATCTCTGTTTATCTCTTTATCTCCATCTCCATCTTTGTCTCTGTATCTCTACCTCTACCCATATCTATACTTATCTTTATCTATGTCTGTATCTGTATCTATCTATATCGTATACACATGCTTATATATGTGTAAGCGTATATGGAAACCCTGGTGGCATAGTGGTTAAGTGGCATGGCGGCTAATCAAAAGTTAGCAGTTCACATCTACCAGGTGCCCTTAGACAGTGTATGGGACAGTTCTACTCTGCCCTATAGGGTCACTATGTGTTGGAATCAACTTGATGGTGATAGGTTTGGGTTTTGTCAGTTACATGTATATATTAATGGTGGTTTCACTAATGGCACCAGATAGACAATACAATGCTTTCACTAATTTTGAAAGGAAATAAAATGCTACCCTTCTGAAAATGGTTATAATACAGTGTGTATGTTTCAGTTGAGTACAGGCTTTTTTTTTTTGTATTAGGAAGAACTGAGGGAAAAATGAAAACTGGGTAAAGGTCTAAAAACTATTAATGTGAAATATTTAAGGTCATACTTCTAATAAGTAAGTGTTACCATAGGCAATAATAATAATAATAATAACAACATTTTACTTTCCAAGGGAAGCTATCTTTATCTATTCTGACTTACTCGACCACAGAACCCAAGTAAGTGTATTTAAAATGAAGTTAATGTTCGAGTGAATGTGATTCTTATGATCATGATTTTGGTTAGGAAATAATAGAATGGATGATCACTGGTAACTGTGTGGGTGTGTATGTGTATACACATATTTATGTTCTTCTAGGGTCAGATATATATTTACAGAAAGATGCAAATGCAATAGGAAGAGAAAAAAATCTGTGAGAACTGTTTTTTACTACGTTACTACCATCTCTGACCAGTTTCTGAGGTTTGATTATTCTTTACTTAGAAAACTTGTCTTATAGTTTTTAAGAATGATCGACTAATGAAAAGCCATGCCTTCCATCAATGTCAATTCATTCACATTTTAAGCAGTGTTTGAAATTATTAACTCCATTGCTATGTGTTTTGAAATGAGAAGTAGGCTGAAATGGATTTGATAATCCCTACCTACTAAAACAGATGATAGGAAAATATTTCCCTACTACCCAGGTATTATATAGCTTCAAATTTAATATTAATGACTTTTTTTACAGTCATCTAGAGGTAAGAAGGAAATTATCGATTTTTAATACAGTTAGCACTTTAGTGTGTGTGTAAGAGAGAGAGACAGACAGAGAGAGCATAGGAGAAATGAAAGTAAAGATACCATATGTTTATATCCTCAAATAACTTTTATTTATATGAATTTTAAGTTCTCTTATTACTTTGCAATTCATCAAAGTTCACATGCAATTAAAATGTGGTGGGAAGTATGTATAGTATATAAGGTTTATAAGATTCTTAGGGATCTCTTTAGATATTAGTGATATTAGTGATTAATTCTGCTTAGGGCCAATATTTTCACAGTGGAATTATAATCAATGTGAAGGCTTACAGTCAGAGTCTGAAGTTCATTAGGTAGTGGTATATGGGAAGATTAATTAGAGAGAAAATAGAACTCACAGGAAAGCACTGAGACATACAAAGTCTGTGATATATTTCAGAATATGTATGAGAATGTGCCTATAGCTTCAGGTGCATAAAACAAAAGGGAAACAGAGATGAAGGTGTAGGAGAATTAGTAAGAAATCAATGGGTATGTATTCTGGTCCAATGGTAAAGCCTCTTACACTTTCAAGGCACTTAAACTTCACACAGTCAGTGATTGGATGCCTTTAGAACCATTGAAAAGGGGTAGGCTTAGTGTCTTTGGAATTCTTTAAAGGAACATGTGATACTGCAACATTACTGGATTGTGTTACAGACACCTTTGAAAACAGTGTTGGACCTGTGTAGAACTGCCCTGTAGGATTTCCACAAAGTGGCTGTTGGATTTGAACTGCTGACTTCTTAGCTGAATGCTTAACCACTGTGCAGCCAAGGCTTCATGTGGAAAATAGCTAAAAATTATTCATGGAGAGCTATAAAGTTGAAACACCTCTGAAGGAATGAAAAATGTTTCCAACAGTAAAATGATTTGAATTGGCCTTTTAATTGTTGAATAAATTGAAAAAAAGTTTTAAATAGTTCTTTAATTTTTTTACTTAATATTAATGAATAATATCAGCTATCTGTGTTAATGAGACACAAAGTAAATTATTTTGTAATATTTAGTGAAATGTATTGTTTTAAGAAATTACTAGTAACAGTACTGTTTTAGTCATCTAGTGCTGCTGTAACACAACTGGATAGCTTTAACAAAGAGAAAATGATTTCTTTACAGTAAACCCTCCTCAAAAGAATGAAACCTGTTGTTGTCAATCAATTCTGACTTTAGCAACCCTATAGGACAGAGTAGAAGTGCCCTATACAGTTTCCAAGGAGCACTGGTTGATTTGAACTGCTGATCTTTTGGTTAGCAGTTGTAGCACTTAAACACTACACCACCAAGTTTTCCCTTTACATTCAAGTAGGCTAAAAGTCCAAATTCGGGCCATCAGCTCCAGGGAAAGTCTTTGTCAGCCTTCTTCTCCTGGACTAGGAACTTCTGTAAGCACGGAGCCTCCAGGTCAAAGGATACACTCTGCTCCTGCCACTGTTGTCTTTGTGATATGAGATCTGCCTGTCTCTCTGCTTCTTTCTTTTCTATCGGAAGAGATTGCCTCAAAACACAAAACAATCTTATAGATTGAGTTCTGCCTCACCAGTACAACTGCTGCCCATCCACCCTCATTAACATCATGGAGACAGGATTTACAACCCATAGGAAAAAAAAAAAAAAAAAAACAATACTGGGAAAAAAAAAAAAAAGCAATACTGGGAATCATGACTTAGCCAAATTGAAGCACACAGTTTTGGGGACACACAGTTCAATCCATGACAAGCAGTTTATATCATAATCTCTCCCAAGTAAAACTGGTGACATCACAACATAGAAAAAAACACATACTAGGTCTGACTATTAAATTTGAGTGCTTGCCATTATGAGCTTACTTTGGCAGCACTGTGAAATCAACTTGGTAAGGTTTCGTAACGTTGGTATATCAGTATCTCACAGCTGTGTTTATGTTGATGTGTAGTCGTGTCTTACTGAATGGTATTCATTATTGTTGCATGTTTTTGTGTGTCATCACAAGAATATCACAGCTTGAATTAGAGCAATGAACACACATTAAATTTCTTGTAAAACTTGGCAAGAGTGGAAGTGAAACCAGGGACATGTTAGTCCAAGTTTATGCAGATAACAGCATGAAGAAAATGACAGAGTACAAATGGATTAAACGTTTTTCTGAGGGGAGAGAAAACATCATTGAAGAGAGGTCAGAGTGGCCAATAACAAGCAGAACTGATGAAAACATTGCAAAAGTTCTTCAAACTGTGTGTCAAAATTGTAAGCTGACTCTGAGAAGCATAGCAGACCAAATAAACATTAATAGAGAAACAGTTACAAAAATCTTAACTGAAAACCTTGGCGTCAGAAATGTGTGTGCAAAAATTGTCCTGCAGGAGCTCACTGATGAATAAAAGCAAAGGAGAGTTGAAGTTTGTCTAGACCTTTTGGAGATGAGCGATGATGATTTGGGCCATGTTATCACTGATGATGACACCAGGGTGTATCGATACAACCCTGAAACAAAGAGCCAAAGTGAACAGTAGAAGTTAGCTAATTCTCCATGACCAAAAAATTTCCATCAGTCCAAATCAAGAGTGAAAATGATGTTGCTAACCTTATGTCAGAGATGGCTCATTATGAATTTATACCAACTGGACAAACAGCTGAGTTTACTCTTTGGAAGTGCTGAAAAGGCTACATGAAAAGTTAGATAAAAACGACCTGAGCTTTTCACCAACAATTCATGGCCCTTGCATCACAACAATGCATCAGCTCATATGGCACTGTGAGGGAGATTTTAGCCCGTAAATAAATAACTGTATTGGAACATTCTACCTACTCATCTGATCTGGCTACCAATGACTGTTTACCCAAAGATAAAGGAAATATTGAAAAGAAGAAATTTTGATGATATTCAGGACATGTATGGTAATATGATGAGAGATCTGATGGCCATTCCAGACGAACAGTTCCAAAATTGCTTTGAAGGGTAGAGTAGGTGCTGGCTTGAGTACATAGCTTCCCAAGGGGAGTACACTGAAGATCACCATGGTAATATTCAGCAGTGAGGTATGTAGCACTCTCTCTAGGATGAGTTCCCAAACTTAAGTAAGTCATCTAGTGAAATCATAAAAGGTAATAAAATGAGGAATTGATTTTCTGCAAATCAAAATATGTTTATGAGCAGGGTTGCTCATAGAGAGAAGTAGATTAGGGTAAATAGTATAGTTTGAAATTTTTTTTAATATATCTAAGTTGCTTTTAAAAACGATATTCCCGCATAAATAAGATCAACTGATCTTTCACAAAAGAGCAAATAGAATTCAACAAAGAAGTCTTTTCAATGAATAGAGCTAAAATAACTGGACATCTGTGTGCTTACATCTTTCACAATGGATCATAGGCCTAAATATAAGATATGAAACTATACAACTTCTAGAAGATAACATATAAGAAAATATAGATGATCTTAGATTTAATGTTTACTTTTTAGATACAACAGCAAAAGCATGATTCATAAAAGGAAAAACAAAGATAAATTAGACTTCATTAAATTTATAAACTTCAGCTCTAAAAAGGACACTGTTAGAAAAGCGAAGCCACAAAACACATTTGCTAAAGGAAGTATATCCAAGATATACAAACAACTCCTAAAACTCAACAAGAAAACAAACAATCCAATCACAAAATGGGCAAATGATCTGAAGAGAAACCTCACCAAAGAACATATATGGTTGTCATGGACTGAAAAGTGTTCCCCCAAAAATGTATGTAGCCATTGAGCTAGGCCATGATCCCTGGTATTGTATGATATTCTGGTATGTTTTAAAACCTGCCTTTGTGATGTTAATGAGGAAGGATGGGCGGCAGTTGTATTGGTGGGGCAGGACTGAATGTGTATGATTATATTGCACCTTCAGACAATCTCTTGGAATATAAAAGAAGGAAGCAAGCAGAGACACTGGGGAACTCATACCACCAAGATACAGTGCTGAGAGCAGAGCCTGTCCTTTGGGAAAGGTTTGGGATCCCTGCACATCAGAAGCTGCCAGTTCAGATAAGAATTGATGACAAGGACCTTCCTCCCAAGCCAGCAGAAAAGGCTTTCCCCTGAAACTGATGAGTTGGAATCGACTCGACAGCCATGGGTTTGGTTTTGGTTTTGTGAAACTGTTACCCATAATTTGGACTTTAGCCCTACTGGATAGGGACAAAATAAAATTTCTCTTTTTAAAGCCATCTACTTGTGGTATTTCTGTTAAAGCAGCACTAGATGACTAAGAAAAAAAAAATGACTATATGAAAAAAAAAGTTCAACATCATATGTCATTTAAGACCAAAAGACCAGACTAGTTGCTGTGAAGTCAATTCTGACTCATAGCAACTCTATAGAACAGAGTAAAACTACCCCATATAACATCCAAGGAGTGCCTGGTGAATTTGAACTGCTGAGCTTTTAGTTAGCAGTGGTAGCTCTTAACTACTTTGCCACCAAGGATTCCAATATATCATTAGGGAATTGCAAATTCAAACAATAATAAAATATTACTACACAGCTATTGTTTTTGTTGATGAGTGTCATTGAGTAGATTCTGACTTGTAGTGACCTCATGTGACAGAGCAAAACTGCCTTATAAAATTATCTTGGCTGTAATCTTTACAGCAGAAGATTAGCAGGTCACTAGAGTCCTAGTGGAAACCCTCATAGTATAGTAGCTTAAGTGCTATGTTTACTAACCAAAAGATCAGCAGTTCAAATCCACCAAGTGCTCCTTGGAAGCTCTATGGGGCAGTTCTACTCTGACCTCTGGGGTCACTATGAGTCAGACTTGACTCAATGGCAGTGGTGTTTTTTAGAGCCCTAGTGGCACGGTGGTTAAACATTCAACTGCTAACCAAAATGTCAGCAGTTCAAATCCACTAGCTGCTCCTCGGAAACTTTAAGAAATAGTTATTTTCTTTCCTATAGGGTCCCTAGGAGTTGGAATCAACTTGACAACATCTACTCAATGGCAGCTTGGTTTGCTTGTTTTTAGTTTTAGATCTATGTTATTAATCAGTCACAAGATACCTTTTGGAAGACTGTTATGTCAAAACTTGTATATGAATGTTTTATAAATTCCATAGGCATACAGGACATATAACATCTCTTAAGGATAAAAATAGATATATGTAATATTGCTCATATTAATTTATATTTGGACCAGAAGAAAGACTGTCTTTGTGCTTATAGATTTAATATTTCTAGAAAATAAACAGATTTTATCATTATTTCTAACAACATGTTAAACTTGAATAAAAATAAAGAGGCGAACTAGGGTAAAAGTTTTTTTTTTTTCAGAACTAGAAATTATAACCTATAATTTCATAACCAGCCTTTTGATTTTGCTTACGTTTTATTGAAGACCTTTTGATCTTCTTTGGGCTTTAGATAGATGAAAAAATAATAAAAATTATATAATTTGATTTCTTTGAAAAAGATACACATCACCCTGTTCCCAGTAAAACATCCAGATGTCTGGAGGCTGGATGACCTCACATTAAATCCCATCAAGTTTGGCTTGCCTACATGTTGAGATAATCCAGATGATTGTGTTTTCCAGTTCTTAGTTGTAAAGTTCCTATACCATTTACAAGTTAGGCTTCCAAGTTGATTTTAAATTGCACAAATTGATTTTTAATGAAGCAAACCTGAAAATAAGGGAAAAAGAATACCAGTTTGAGTAGAGACAGATTTGATCAGGAATTCTGACATTATCAATTTTCAGCTGTGTAGTAATAGGCTGTTAACTAACAGAGTGTCTCTCTTAATGCTTGAACTACACTCGGCCTCCAAAAGGAACATAACTACTACACTTTTAAATTGAACACATTGAATTCAATTTAACAAGAATTCATCAATCATCCATTTTTTAGGTGATATGTGTTGAGTACAAAGAGTCAACTTTAAAGATCTCATGAACAAGAAACGTAAACTCTAATATGGCAGATAACACAAACACATATAAGTCACAAATACAATAGAAAAATGACAAAACATATATAAAATATGATAAAGTTATGATTTTGGTGAATATTTCTTTTAAACACATAACCTTGATTTTAATTCAAGACACAAAAGTGTGTTAAGTCAGAAAATGAGTAGGGTTATTCAGAGTCTCTGAAAGTGAATAATACTGTGTATGTGTTGGTTGAAAGAGTTAACTCTGTGAAAGTATGTCTCTGTTTCTGTAAAAATAGGATAATTTCTGCAAGCTCCTGTGAATGGAAGAGACAGATTAAATAGGAGAGAAAAGGAGGAGAATGAAGGAGTGAGAGAATAAGAGATGCTCCATCTGAGTGTAATATAATTTGAGAAAGAAAAAGAATAAGACAGTGAAATCACCCAAATGAAAGCCAAACACATTGCCATGGAATCCATTGCACTCATAACTCTAAAAACTATGAGAACAAAGTAGAGTTGCCCTGTCAGCTTTCTGAGTCTGTAAATCTTTAAGGAGGCAAACTATCACACCTTTATCTCTCTTGGAGAAGCTGGTGGATTTGAACTGCAATCTTTCAGTTAGTAGCTGAGTTCTTAACCATCAAGGTTCCTTACAAGAAAGTTAAAACCATAAAATGAAAAGAAAAAAAAATCCAAGCCCACTGCCGTTGAGCCAATTCTGACTCATAGTGACGCCATAGGAGAGAGTAGACTGTGCCATAAAGTTTTCATAGACTTCCTGGTAGATTTGAAATGCTGACTTTTTGGTTAGTAACCATAACTCTTAACCACTATGCCACCAGAGTTTCTAAGAGAGCTAGGTAGAAAAATTATATATATATATGTATACATATATAATTTATGCATTTGCTTTCTAATCATACACCAACATATATACAGCAAACAAACTTAAAATCTGAATGAATAAGCACTCAGATAAGTAACATTGTTCATCTGCTTTAAAAAAAACAGTAAAGAATCTATACTGAGAATGCCATAGTTCCTTCCACATTAGGATAACCTAATGCTTTCGTAATTTCTAGAGATAATTATGTCATTTTTTTTCTTCTCTTTCTTCACAAGAGATTTATGAAAACTTCTATTTTTCCTGATATCACCACAAATTCCTCTTCATTTTGCAACATATATCCAGCTAATTCAGCTTTACTTGTTCCTCATTTTTACAAATTCAGTTTCTAAAGTAATAAGCTCCATACTAATTTCTTAGAGATTAATTATTTTCATACTTCTGAAATAATTTTGCAAGGGTATAAATCTGACTAGAGTGATCCAATTTATTTATTATTTTTATTAAAAAGACAATTACCTCATTTGATCAAACATTCCTTTGAAGTGTGTTAAAATTATTCTACATATAAACATATCATCTTACACACACTCTTCCTGAATTCTTTATAATTATAGCATAAAATTTCCCTTGCAATATTGAGTATAAACTGTGGAATTGTATATTCAGATTCCATTAGTTTACACAGGATGGAGATATAGTGATAGATTTCCAATTGTTTATTTTTCCTAATATTTATACTGCATTTTTATATCACCTTGCAAGTTCTTCTCCTGCCATGCTAGCCTCAGATACAGATCTTAATATTATAAATTGTCAGAGGTATAAAGGCCATATTCAGTAAGAGAGAAGTTATGGTAAGCTTCATCCTAATGAAGTCAACATGATACTATTTCAGAGGCAAAGATATGGCTAATTTAACAAACATTACTTTCCCCCTCTGACACATCAATGACTGTATTTTCTTGAGACACACATTTCTGTAATATAAGGGTTTTGTTTCTAAAGAATAAAGTAACATGTAACATCTAATTTCTATAATTTTGATGACATTTTAGTGAATAATACTTTATTTTAGCCAACTCATGGTAAAATCATTGCTAAAATACATGTAGGAAGAAGGACTTGACAGTCCAATTCTGAAAAAAAAATTGATCAACAAAAACCTTATATAGTAGTTGAGCACGGTTTGATATATGCCAGAAGATAAGCCCCCCACCCCCCACAAAGGCACTCAACATATGACTGGGAAAGCACTTACTCCTCAAAATAGAGTTGACCTTAATGATGTGAACAGAACCGAGCCTTCAGGTCCTTCATCTGCTGATGTATGACAACTCAAAGTGAGTTGAAACAGCTGCAAACTGCCATTAATAATCAGAGCATGGAATATACAAATTATGAATCTAGGAAAACTGAAAGTTGTCAAAAATTAAATGGAAAATAAAAAGATGGGTATCTTAGACATTAGTAAGCTAAAATAGATTAGTAGTGGACATTTTGAATCAGACAGTCATATGATCTGCTATGCTAGGAATGCCAAACTGAAGAGGAATGGGTTTACATTCACCATCAAAAAAGACTATTTCAAAGTCTGTCCTGATGTACAACTCTGTTACTAGTAGAATAATATCCATATGTCAAAAGGAAGGCCAGTTAATAGTATTATCCAAACTTAAGAACCAACCACTAAGAGAAAAGATGATGAAGTTAAAGATTTTACTGACTTCTGCAGTTTGAAATTGGTCAAACATGCCATCAAGATGCACTGATAATTACTGGTGATTGGAATGTTCAAGCTAGAAACAGAAGAAGAATCAGCAGTTGGAAAATGTGGCCTTGATAATAGGAATAATGCTGGAGATTGCATGATAGAATTTTGCAAGAACAGCTACCATTTTATTGTAAATACCTTTTTTCCCTCAATATAAATGGCAACTATACACCTTACCTTTACTGTATGGAAAGCACAAGAATCAAATTTATTACATCTATGAGAAGAAATGTTGGAAATCTCAGTACCATCAATGAGAATGAGACCATGTACACCTGAAAAACAGACCATTAATTGCTCATACACAAGTTCAAGTTGAAGCTGAAGAAAATTAAAACAAGTCCTTTGAAGCAAAAGTACAACCTTAAGTATGTCTCACTGGAGTTGGACATCATCTCAAGAAAACATGTGACACATTGAACAATAGTAACTAATGATCAGATGAGTTGGGGGTTAAAGTCAAGGACATCATACGTGAAGAAAGCAAAAGGATGTTAAAAAAAAAAAAAAAAAAGCAAAAAGACCAAAATGGATGTCAGAAGAGACTCGGAAACTCATCCTTGATCTCTGAGTGGTTAAACTGAGTGGAGGAAATGAAGTAAAAGAGCCAAAGAAAAAATTTCAAAGGCCTATTCAAGAAGACAGCGAATTATAATGAAATATGCAAAGATATGAAATCGGAAAACCAAAAGGGAAAAACATGTTCAGCATGTCTCAGACTGAAAGAGCTAAAAAAATTAAGTCTTGACTTGCAAATTAGAATTTTATGGGTAGAGTATTGACTGACACAGGAAGCATCAAAAGACAGTGGGAGAAATACATAGTCACTGTACTAAAGAACTGGTTGACATTCAACCATTTCAGGAGGCATTGTATGATCAAGAGGTGATGGTACTGAAGAAAGAAATCCAAGCTGCACAAAAGTCATTAGCATAAATCGGGGGTCCAGAAATTGATGGAATACCAATTGAAACGTTTCAACAAATGGATACAGTACTGGAGGTGGTCACTTGTCCATGCCAGGAAATTTGGAAGACAGCTACATGGGCTACTATCTGGAATAGATCTATATTTGTGCCCATTTTGAAGAAAGATGACTTAATAGAATGTGGAAATTACCAAAACATATTATTAATATGAAGCACAGGTAAAATTTTGCTGAAGAGCGCTGAAAAACAATAGTAACGATTAATTAACAGAGAACCACCAGAATTTCAAGCCAGATTTAGTAGAGGACATGCAATGAAGGATATTATTTTGAAGTGAAATGGTTCTTGGCTGAAAGCAGAAAATCCCAGAAAGATGTTTGTCTGTGTGTTATTGACAATGTAAAGGCATTCAATTGTTTAGATCACAAAAACTTTGTATACCATTGCAAAGAAGGGGAACTCCAAGACACTTTAATTGTGCTTGCATGATGCCTGTACATAAACCAAGAGGCAGTTGTGGGAATACTGCACAGTTAAAAATCAGGATATTTTTAATTGCCTTGTATGCGTGTGAAAGGTGGACAAAGACTGAAGAAGAATTGACGTATTTGAACTATGGAGTTGGATAAGAATACTGAATAAGCCATAGAGTGCCAATGGAACAAGCAAATCTAACTTGGAAAAAAGTATAGCCAGAATGCTTCTTGGAAATGAGGCTATTCAGATTTTATCTTCTGTGCTTTGGACGTGTTATCATCAGGGATCAGACCCTGGAGAAGGGCATCATGGTTGGCAAGTAGAGGGTCAGATAAAAAGAGAAACATTCTCAGCAAGGTGATTTGTCACAGTGGCAGCAACGGTAGGCTCAAACATAGCAACAGTTGTAAAGATGGCACAGGACTGGGCAAAATTTTGTTTGGTCATATGTAGGGTTGTTATGAATCAGAACTGACTTAATGATACTTGACAGCAACAACAAAATCTATACTTATTAGTATTCTTTTACTCCATAATTTCATTTCCAAGCATATGCCAAGATAAATAAATATGCATGAGAAAAAGTACTTGTTCAAAAATGTCTTTGGCAGTTTCTTTCATAATGTCCCCAAACTAGAAACAACCAAATGTCTAACAAGACTTCAGATAAAAAAGCTCCTATGTTCCCACTACGATAGTAATTTTGGAATACTACTCAGCTATCTATGTGTCTGTATACCTATGTACATATTGATGTATCTACCTATAGATCCCTGGATCTATCTGTCTATACCAACATGGATAACTTGTAAAGCTATCTGTTGGAAAGAGACAAGCCAGGCACCACAGAATATGCACAATATGATATTCTTTTATGAAAATCTAGGACAGATCAAAATATCTATAGTGATAGAGATAAAAAAATTGGTTGCCTTGGGATGGGGAGGATATTGAGTGGAAATAAATGAATAAATGAACTTTCTAGGATGGTAAATATATTTCTTGTCTTAATCTTGATGGCAATTACATGATTTTTATATTCATCAAGATTCATAAGCTTTGCATTTGAACTGTATAGTATACGTCATTAATTGTTATAAGTTGAAGTGCATAATCTACATTGACACATTTAATATTAGTAGGCAGGACCAACAAGTGAGAGCAATCAAATGCTTCTTGTAGTGTCTCTTACAACAAAAACCAGAAAAAATAGATGAATCAGTTGTATATGACAATTTAGGAGCCATGAACATCAAATACATATTTAAGGAATCAAAATGAGCAGCAAAGGGAGGAAAACATGCTTGCAAAGCAGCAAGGAATTGCCAGACTTTACCCAGCGAGAATTAGCATCCTGTAGACTGATCTATTGGCATGAACACGGTGAGGCAAGCTGTAGCCTTCAGGAAGTGTTTTACACAACAGGAGGGGCTGTGCAGCTGAGAGTCCACTTGTGCCTCCAGAATCAGTGAAAACTGGTGTTCAATCAGCAAAAGATAAGTAACTTGAATCTATCCTACTGTGCAGATCAAAAATACCCAATGTGGAGAAAAAGCTCTGTGATTTACATGTCACCTCTGCTGCTGGGTCTGAGCTGGCTTCAGAAACTGACCTCTTCTCTGGCCCAAAAGTAGGACCCACCACCTGCCCTGAACCCTTTTCCAAGTCTTGAAGAGGAAGCAAATTAAACAACAGGAAAAAATAATCTGCCAATTTCCCTAAATTGGAAAGACAGAACAGTAACAGATCTTCTGTTTAGGCACAAGCTTAAGAAGTCCACAGGTTTTGATAGCCTTTTACTACTGAGTAGATCTTTGTGGGACCTCTTCAGCAGTATAGGTTCTCATTAACACAGCACAAAAGTACATTCCTGAAGTGTAACCTGAACTGTTTCAACTATGTGATAGAGAGGCAGGTTTATGACATTTTATATGGCTCTGCCTATAAAGTATAGTCCTCACCTACTCACATCAAAGGCCTAAGGATTGCTGCCTCTATCTGTGTCACTTAGCTACCCATGACAGGAGTCCAAGAATCAGTGATGCATCCTTGTCCTTTTTGTCAACAGCACTAGATGCCTATAGTCTAGCTGCAAAACCTACCTATATGTTTTAGGGAACAGGGACATGCTGTCCTCACAGATACTTAGGGGTAGCTTTCAAACCTGTGTCTTATTCAGTGTGTGACTCTCTACTATAGCCAGATATCTGTGCCTAAACCAACCACCACTGCTCATCTGAGACTGTAGGTGATAGCCTGCATCACTCACTTTGTGACTGACTACCTGGACACCTGAGCTGAATACATACAAGAAAAGTTAGCAGACTCTTTGGTTCATATACTAAGTAACAGCTCTAACCACCTGGTAATATTAGAGCTTAGAGCTTCAAGGCCTGAATAACTGAGTTAGCTCAATGAGATGCTTATTTGGACATATCAAAACAAGATGCTAAAACATAGAAAACAAACATAAAACAATTAAATACAATAACTTATTGGTAGCTCAGAAACAATAAACTCAAAAACCAAATTGACAGTTGTTGAGTTGTTTCCAACTCCTAGAGACACTATATGTCAAAGGAGGACTGTCTCACAGAGTTCCCAAAGAGTCACTAGTGTATTTGAACTGCCAACCGTTTGATTAGCAGATGTGGCACTTGACCCCTACTCTACCAGAATTTGTATAGTCAATATTAAATTACATAAAGAGGCAGATCATGATGGCTTCAGTGAGCTCTCAGGACAAAGAACTTCCTGGAATTACTAGATGTAGAATATAAAAGATTAATATACCAAACTCTTCAAGAGATAAGGAATGAGATCAGGCAAAACTCAGAACAAGCCAAGAAAGACACAGACACAGACACAATTGAGGACCTTTGGAAATTTAGAACAGAGCAAAATAACAAATTTAGTGGACTGCAGGCATCTTTCGAGAAGCAGCAAACAGATTCAGAAGTTTAAAACACAGTTTCAGAATTACACTGCACAGTAGAAAACCAAAGGAAGAGGATTGAGGCAAGTGAAGTCCGAACTGGTGAGACAGAATACAAAGCATTTGACACTAACATTTGAGAAACAATCAGATAAAATAATTTAAAAAATCAAGAAACACTAAATATTATTTGAGACTTTATCAAGAGAAATAGCCTACAGGTGACTGGAGTACCATAAAAGGGAGAGACAACAGAAGAATTTTTGGATACTTGTTGGCAGAAAACTTCCCTGTTGTTGTGAAAGATGGGAGGATATCTATCCAAGATGTGCATTGAAATCAATAAAAGGTGGATCCCAAAAGAAAGTCACCAAGATGTATTATAATCATGCTTGCCAAAACCAAAGAGAAAAGAGAATTGTAAAATTGGCTAGGAATAAATGAAAAGTAGTCTACAAAGGAGAGTCAATAAGACTAAGCTAGGACTACTCAGCAGAAACCATGAAGGTATGAGGGAAATAGGATGATATACACAAAAGCTTGAAGAAAAAACCAAATTGTCAGCTAAGAATTATATATTCTGCAAAACTGTTTCTGAAATATTGTGGTGAAATTAGGATGTTTGCAGATAAACTGAAATTTAGGGAATTCACCAAAACAAAACCAAAATAACAAGAAACAGTAAAGAGAATTTTGGTCATAAAATCAATAACATCAGAGAAAAATCCAAGACAAAAATGCAGGACAGAGCAACCAGATATCAACCCAGATAGAGATCTCATGAGAAAAAAAAAAATAATAATAATAATCAAAGTTAAAACAATGACAATAGAGAAATAGAGATGTCATTATGTAAAAGTTGACAACATTATCATGAAAAAAGAAGGAATAAAAAAATGCAGCCATAGATCTTTGATATGGAGTGGAAGAAAGGCAATATGAACAAATAAAAGACTGGTTTAAACTTAGGAAAATAGGTGTAAATATTAAGGTAATCATAATAGAAAATAATAATACTACATATCAAAATAAAAAACAAGAAAAACATAGGAGACTCAGAAAATATAAAACCAACAATGAGATTCATCAAATGAAAATACAGTAAGAAAAATGACAACAGAAAATTAAGTGGAACAAAGAAACTATCAACAATACACAAAAAACCTTCAAAATTACAGCATCAAATTCGTACTCATCAATATTTACACTGAATGTAAGTGGATTAAATACAACACTAATGATAAAGAGGATGGCAGAATGGATTAAAAAAGCACAGTTCATCTCTATACTACCTACAAGAGACATACCTTAGACAAAGACACAAACTAAAACTCAGTGGATAGAAAAAACTGTATCCAGCAAAAAAAAATCAACAGAAGAGTAGGAGTGGCAACATTAATTTCTGACAAATAGGCCTTAAAATAAAATTCAATACAATGGATAAGGAAGGACATTATTAAGGAGTCGATACATTAAGAGGAACACCTTGGGAACCCTATGCGGCAGTTCCACTCTGTCCTATAGGATTACTATGAATTGAAATCAACTCAACCACAATGAGTTTTTCATAAATTTCAAGAAATTCTGTCAATTTACTGTTACTTTAAATGTAATGTGGCCCGTGACATGTGTATTTACTTCAGAAACACTAAAAAAATTAAAGAAAAGGTCTTAGAAGTCAGGAAACATGTATAGCTTAAAAACCAAATGCACAGTCAATTCTGACTAATAACAACCCTGTAGAACAGGGTAGAACTGCCTCATAGTGTTTCCAAGGAGTGCCTCGTGGATTTGAACTGCAGACCTTTTGGTTAGCAGATGTAGCACTTAACCACTACACCACCAAGGTTTCCGTGTACAGCTTAGAAGATCCCAAATATACCATACATCTCAAAGTAAATTTATATTTAAAAAACCAACAACAATTATTGTTATCTAGGTAAGGGATGGCCTGAGCAGTATTCTCACCGTACCAGCAGTTACAGTAAATCTATTTTGTAAGTTTTCTGTATGTCAGTTGTTCTTTTCAGAAATAACATGAGCCAAACTGTTTCGAAAGCCATGCAAAAGAGCAGTAGATTTTCCACTTAGTTACTTCAACCAGTACAGTCATGAATTTCCTCAGTCATCAACTCAGTCATTCATTTATTGATATTATGTTCAGTCACAAATGATCATTAAATTAATGCTTACCAAGAACATTGCCTTGCCAGAAATTATACTAAATGACTTGCATATGTTATTTTATTTTGGTTTGCAGATGAGAGAACTGAGACAAGATTTAAGGACTTTGTCTGAAGATCAACAAATAGTAAATAACCTTCATCTGTGTTTCTCAAAACCTAGACTATTTTTATTATACTCTACCATCTTTTGCTGTCATGTTTCCTTTTTCGTTAAGAATAAAATTCAGTTTGTGAAGGGAAGCAAATCTCTGCACTGAAGTTGCTGTCTTCATGTAATTTACACAATCAGTGCTTTTCCATTATGTACAGATGATTGCAATACATCTTGATGACATATAGAATGACATTAGTTACATTCAGTGAAGTGAAAACCAGTTCTTTGCCAAAGACTTGAAATGACATAAATTTTTAGCTTCTAGAACTTGTTGATTAAAATAATTATATCACACTATACTTTTAATTTCACACAAATGTAAAGTGGAGGAGAAAAAATGAATTGGTCAAAGTATTTGAATTACATCTAAAATGAATTGACCTTTCTAACTTAGTTTTAACATAATTGATCAGTTCAGCGTTTTTCACTGAAGAATCTGGAAGTCAGATCAATCAATGTAAGCATTTTCCTTTCCCAGAACTCTTTTTGTTATATTCACTCATAGATTTCTTTCTTTTCTTTCACGCAGGCAAACACACACACACACACACACACACACACACACACACACACACACACACACACACACACACACACACACACACACTATCCTTCGTACAGTGCTCTTAACTAAGGTTATAGGTCCATCATGCCACACTATACACTGATTCATATATCCAGTTATCTATTACTTGGTTGGAGCCAGGGTGGCCCAGTAGTGAAGTATTCAGCCACTAACCAAAAGGTTGGCAGTTTGGACCCACCAGCTTTTCCTCAGGAAACAGATGTGGCAGCTGGTTCTGTAAAAATTTAAAGCCTTGCACACCCTATGGGAAAGTTTTACTCTGTCCTATAGGGTCTCTATAAGTCAGAATTGAGTTAAAAGCAATAGTTTTGTTTTTATTCCACATCACCTTTACCTCCTCACTGGAAAGTTGAACCATTCTTCCAAAAGATTTATCTCGGTTTAATCATTCTGTCAAGGGGTTTACCTCAGTTGCACAGTATTGTTTCATTGAAAATTTCTACCTGCAATTTCCTTGGCCATTTTTTTTTTTTTTTGCTCAGTCCACTCTCCCTTACTTAAACCATTTTTATTCCTCTAAATATTGTTCCTTTTCTTAAACTGCTCAAAATCTCAGAATCTCTTGTCAATAGTTATGTGACTTGTCTTCACTATTAATTTGTCCACATATTGCAGTCCTCCACTCATTCTTAAATCCAGGTGTTCTTAACTGAGTTTCATTTTTTGGATTTATAGCATTGTAAAATCCCTGCATTTCCTTGCACAGTGATTTTTGAATGGAGTCCTAACAGAATGCCCTTCTGTCCCCAGTTACGCCATCAAATGCCAAGGATCAACACTTTACTTAGCATCAAGTATAGGCTTTCACTGCTGTCAAAATGGGAGTCAACCAGTTCCCAGTTTCCATCGTGAGGGTTTGCATTCGATTATTCCTTTCACCAACTAAGGCTATGATGCTGATATTTGATTAATAAGCTCAATTCTACATAGATAAGACAGCTGTAACTTCTTGTACAATTTAATGTGACTTCCATGCTTATATAATCGACTATACTTAGATATTGACCATTTCATAGTATTCTTTGTACCAGTAACCTTCTCTCCATTGAAGTTCAGTGACCTACCTCCATGTCTTCATCCCAGATCAAGTAATTAAAAGGAGATCCAGAATTTATGTCAGACTTTCCAAGAGATCACCAAACAGAAACAATGACAACTCCCCAGACCCATGTTATACAATATTGTAACTGCTAGCAATATAAACAAACAAAAAACAAACCTGTTGCTACTGGGTCAAGAATTCAACTTTAGTGACTCTATAGGACACAGTAGAACTGCTCTACAAGATTCCCTAGGTGTTTTTTTGTTTGCTTATTTGTTTGTTTAGATTATCACTCCTTTTTCTCCATGAAAAGCTGGTAAGTTTAAACCACTGTCAATTCTGTCATCTGCCAAATTTTAACCACTGCACCACCATGGCTACTCATAGTTATTTAAATTTACATTAAATAAAATGTAAAGTTCAGTTCTTCAGTCACACAGGGTAGATTTTGAGTGTTCATTATCCGCAATATTCATCCTGTTACCCTGTTATTTTTCATCTAGTCCAGCTTCTCAGATTATTTTCTCAGCATACAGATTCAATAAAGGTGATGAAAGAATGCAACCCTGATGCATCTCTGTCCTGACTTGAAACCACACAGTAGCCCTTTGGTCTAATGGAAAGTTTCCCTCTTTATCTAGGTACAGGTTCCTCATTAACACAACAAAATTTGAAATGTAGGCATAGCAAAATTCCTGAAATTTCTGTTCTTCGCATAGTTATTCATAATTTGTTATGATCCACACAGTTGAATGTCTTTGCATAGTCAATAAAACACAGGTAAACATCTTTCTGGTATTTGCTAATTTCAGCCAGGATCCATCTGACGTCAGCATATCCCTGATTCTGAATTGGGCTTGAATTTCTCGCAGTTCTATGTCAATGTACTATTGCTGACATTTTTGAACGATCTTCAGCAAAATTTTAGTTGTGTGTATTAGTAATGATACTGGCCAATAATTTCTGCATTCAGTTGTATCACTTTTCGTGGGAACAGGTATAGATGAGGATATTTTCTAGTTGGTGGACTAAAGTAGCTTAGCTCGATATTTTTTGGCATAGCTGAATGAGCACTTCCATGACTGCCACCATGTGCTGAAACATGTCGGTTGATATTCCTTCAGTTCCTGAACCTTTGTTTTCTGCCAATACCTCAGCACCCTCTTGAACTTCTTTCTTCATACCACAGGTGCCTGATCATATGCCAATTCCTGAAGTGGTTGAGCATCAACCAATTATTTTTGGTATAATGACTCTGTATATTCTTTCCATCTTCTTTTATACTTCTTTCATCACTTAATGTTTTCCTATAGAATTCTTTAATGTTGCAGCTTGAGACCTGAGTTTTCCTTCAGTGCTTGGAGCTTGAGAAATGTCGTTCGTAGTCTTCCCTTTCGGTTTTCTAACTCCAGGTCTTTGGACATGTTATTATGATCCTTCGTCTTCCGGAGTCTTTTGAAATCTTCTGTTCAGCTCCTTTACATTTTCATTTCTTCCTTTTATTTTAGCTACTTGACATTCAAAAGCAAGTTTTGGAATCTATTCTAACATCTATTTTTGGTCTTTTCTTCATTTACTGTATTTTTAATAATCTGTTGCCTTCATCATGTGTGATATCCTATGTCATTCCATGACTCATCTGGTCTTCAGTAATTAGTGTTGAACATGTTAAATCTGTTTCTGAGCTGGTCTCTAAGCTTAGGTGGGATATACACAGTCATACTTTGAACCTTGTGCACTTGTTCTAATTTCTTCAGTTTCAGTTTGAACTTGCCTAAGAGCAACTGGGAAACTGGTAGCATAGCAGTTAAGTGCTATGGCTGTTGACTAAAAGGTTGGCAGTTCAGATCCATCAGGCCTTCGTTCAAAACTCTATGGGGCAGTTCTACTCTGTCTATAGGGTCGCTGAGGGTCAGAATCGACTTGAAAGCACTGTTTTTTTTGTTTCTGGTTTATGAGCAATTGAAGTAACTCTGATGGCTTAGTGGTTAAGTGCTATGTCTGTGAACCAAAAAGTCAGCAATTCAGATATGCAAAGCACTCCTTGGAAACACTATGGAGCAGATCTACTCTGTCCTATAGGGTTGCTATTGAGTCGGAATTGAATGGACAGCATTTTTTTGCATTTTCTTTTTTTTTTAATTTTTTTTATTTATTGTGATTGAGTGAAAGTGTACAATCCAGTTTAAATTCACATGCCCACCTTTGTGCAGCTCCTACTGCTCTCCTTGCCTGGTAACTGCATACTCCTCCTTTCTGTTCTATACAAGTCCCCTCTTCTCCACCCTCTCCACTACTCTCTGGTAAGAGGCCAGTTGTGCAGCATCCTATAGATACATAGAACTGTATAGTGCACACATGATATGGTCACTCTTTGTCCCCGAGTCCAATCCATTCCTGTACAATGAGTTGACTTCAGTAATATTTATGATCGGGGCAGCTTCAGGTCTAGGGACCATGCTCCCAGGGGAACCCGCAGGCCTTTGGACCATCAATTGTGGTCAAAAGTGGAGTTCTTAGGGAGTACCCTTTCTTATTCTCATATTGCCACTGAGACTCAACTTTGTGAGCCCCATCACGGCTGTCACTGTAGGTGGTCGGGCACCCTTGTTTTTCTGGTCACATCTGTCTTCTGGGTTCTCTTTCTTCATGTTGTTTTTGTCCTTGGTGATCATCTATTCTGGATGAGTTGGGACCATTTGGTCTCAACTTGCTAGGTTTCAAGAACCCAGATGCCACTCACCAATATGGGGTGGAGAGGACTCTTTTAGCAATAGGCTAGTTTTACCAGTTGGCCTCGATGGCCTCTGAGAGTATGGTCCCTGGACCTCCATCCGTGCTACTCTGTCCTTACCTATTGGGTTAAGATTGGGAGAGTTTACAGGTTATATTGAAGTGCAGTTAAATTGATCTTCTTTCTAATATGTGCTGTCACTGATTTCATCCAACCAAATTTCTATCAACTATCTAATCTATAACCAGCCCTCTGCCTCCCTCCCTCCCTGCCCTTGTAGCTATCAAAGAGTCTTTTCTACTGCACATGAGTCAGTTTTCAAGTCCATAAAGTAGGGGTCTGGTACCATATTTGTCCTTGTGTCACTGACTAATTTCACTCAACACGATGAGGTGAGTTTCTTGTAAGCAGCATATAGATGAGTCATGTCTTTTGATCCAAGATGTCACTTGTCTCTTTACTGGAGCATTTAGTCCATTTATCTTCAATATAATTATTGATAGATAAGTGTTTAGTGCTGTCATTTTGTTGTACTTATTTTTGTGTTGCTGTTTTCTCTGTTGCTCTTAGTATTCTGTTCTGGGATATTCTTCTTTATGGGCTGATTTTTCACCCTTTAAAGTGTTGATTTTGTGTTTGTTGAGACTCTTTTATTATGCTTCTTGTTCTGATATGTTGCTCCTTTGTTGTGCTTTCTGGCTACCCCGTGTGCTTTTTGGCAGATCCCTCTTAATAACTTCCTCTCCATCTGCATGGACTGTAACTACTGTAATATATCCCTCTTTTTAATGTGATGGTATCGCAGTTTTCATGATATGATCGCTGGATCACTTCTTTTAGTATTATGGCTTTGGTTGGGGTTTTGTGCCTTCCCTAACTGAGTAGGTGTCTGGATGATGTGTCCTGTAGTGTCTCCTAAAATATAGAGTTAATGGTTTTGTTCTTCTAAGCCAAGAGCTTCTTTCAGTATTTCTTGTAGTTTGGTTTGATTTTTACAGAGTCTCTGAGTTTCTGTTACCTGCGAAGGTCTTAACTTCATTTTCATATTTGAAAGACAGTTTTGCAGGATATGTAGTTCTTGGAAGTTTCTCTCCTTCAAGGCTTTCAATGTGCCACCCCACTGCCTCCATGCCAACATGGTTTCTGCCGAGAAGTCAGACGAAAGCCTACAGGGCTTCTCTCTGAATGTTAACTTAGCTTTGAGTCTCACTACCGTTAAAAGTTTCTGCTTATGTTTTGTTTTGGGGTCAATATTGTATGGCGATCGATACACATCTTGGATATCTATATTCTCTTCTTTCATAATTTCAGGGAAGTTTTCTGTCAGCAAGTCAACAACAATCTTCTCTGTGTTTTCAGGTGTCCCTTCCTGTTCAGGAACTCCAATTATTCATAGATTGTTCCTCTTCATAGAGTCTCACATGTTTCTTAATGCATCTTCATTTTTCTTGTGTCTTTTCTCAGATTTCTCCTCAAAAATACTGGTGTCATTGGTTCTGTCTCCCAAGTCAGAAAGTGTGTTTTCCATTTGTTCAGTTCTGTTCTCTTAGCTTTGAATTGAGTTTTCTGGTTCTTTAATTTTGTTATTGATCTGTTGGATTTCAGAATGCTGGCATTCCATCAGCTTGCTTAATTTTTCATTTTGGTCTGCTAAATTTTGTATAATGTCTAGGAGGGCTGTCTATATAATTCTTTTGTACTCAACCTCTGAAAGTTTCAGAAAGGCTTCTTCATCTGGGAAGTTCTTTGGTTCTTTCCTTTTTGGAGCTTTCTGGAGCCCTGGTTGGATTTTTCCTTAAGTATCGGGCCTAGGTCTGTTGCTTTTGGGGCATGTAGAGGTTGTTTAGTTTCTCTGGTGTTGCCTTAATAGGAGCTGAAGTAGAAGTTAATCCCCAGTTACCTCTATGTTCTCCAGTGACTGGACCCAGTGGAATCTCTGTGAGAGCAGGCTCCACCTCCTGGCTGGCAAAGACACAGCCCTACTTATGGAGTCACTGGGAGACTGTCAACTGACCATATTGTGTGGGTCAGTAGAGATTGGAATAGATGCCATCAGGCTGCACCACAGTTATTTCTCCAGGTAGTCTTATTTTGAAAGATAAAGATATCTGACAGCTTCCAAAATCAGTCAGACTGTCAGATGTGCAAGCCCCTCTTTCCAACTGTCAATGGAGGCACGTCTATATTTGTCCCTAGATGCTGTGATCTAGTTCAGTGTGTGGACAGGCTACTGTACTGCTGTCATTAGGTGCCAGGCTCTGCCCAAAGGGTCAACTGTGCTAAACACAGCTTTTCTTCTGAGGAAGGGCTCCCCAGGCTGGCACTGCCTCCTAGCCTGGGAAGTAGCCCACACTGGGGCCTCTGTTTGAGTAGATGCACTTCTCAGTCTGACAAGATAGCATCCCACAGTGGCTCTCCCGCCTGCTGTGAAATAGCTGAATCAATGGCAGAGGTTCAAAAAGAGGGTTGGTGGTGCCATGGTGCTCAGAGTCCGGAGGCAGGCTCTAAAAGTGTGGCTATTCCACCTGCTGTTCATATCAGCAGTGTCACAGAGCTTTGCTGCCAGTTAAGCCTAATTGCTGCCACAGGCTAACAAAAAGGAAAAAAAATAAAGCTGGTAGTTACCTTCAGTCCATGAGAGTCGGCCATTCAACAAGGGTGAGGGTCAGTGAAAGAGAGGAAGTTTCTCATCCAGTGGCATGTGGTCCAAAATGACAGCCCTATGTCATGTCCTAGGGCTCACTTGATGTCCAGAAGGTTCTGTTTAGTTATCAGTCCTGGCCTTAGTTTGCAGAGTGAGTTAAGGAGACGTGTGTCTAGTCCACCTTCTTGGCTTTCTGTTTTTTGTTTCTTTTAATGAGCTGTTGATGGTCTGTTTCACAGGCAGCACCTGGCCTTGTTCTGAATTTGACTCCTGTGTGTACTGTCTGATAAGGTCCATGTATATGGTCACCGTTTGTGTTGTTGAAAAAGTGTATTTGAAATGAAGTCATTGATCTTGCAAAATTTTATCATGAAATCTCAGACATTGCTTCTGTCATCAAGACCATATTTTCCAATTACAAATCCTTTGTTTCCAACTTTTGCATTCCAATCACCAGTAATTATCAGTGCTTTATAGTTTGATTTGCATCTCTCTAAGGGCTAATCATTGTGAATATCTTTTCATGTTTGTGTTAGCAGCTTAAATATCCTCTTTGGTAAAGGTTGTATTCTTTATATCTGCTCATTTTACAATAAGGTTGTCTTTTTTTATTGTTGAATTGTTGAAGTTTTCTATAAATTTCAGAAATTAGACCCTTATCAGCTGTGTCATTTCTGAAGAATTTTTTCCCAGTCTGCAGGTTGTCTTTTCACTTTTTAGATATTCTTTTTAGGAGCATAAGCTTTTAGTTTTTATGTGGTCCAATTTATCTGATTTGTCTTCTGCCATTTGCAAATTTGTTGCATTTTTTATCCTATTTTTACAAAAAACTAGATCTCTTAGTTTTTTGCCTACATTTCCTATGGGAAGCTTTACAATTTTAGGTTTAACATTTGATTCTTTGACTCATCTCTGGTTAGTTTTCTGTATGGTGTGAGGTATGGACCATGTTTTACTTTTCTGCAAGTAGAGATCCAGGTTTGCCAGCATCATTTATTAAAGACACTTTTTCAGACCCATTGAGTTGACTTTGATCCCTTGTCAAATCCCAGTTGCCCTTAAATGGATGGATGCATTTCTGGGCTCTCAACTCTATTCTTTAGGAGATCAGTGGAAAAGATGAAGATCCCCCTGGAGATGAATAGATACAGTGGCTGCAGCAGTGGGCTGAAGCATAAAAGCAAATGTGATAATGGCTCAGGACTGGATAGTGTTGCATTATGTTGTATACAATGTCACTATCAGTAACAACCAACTTTATAGCACCTAACAACAATGGTCATAATTTGATTGTACTGGTCTCTGTTTGAATCACTGACCTAGTACCAGGCTGTTTTGATTATAGCAATTGTACAGTATGCTTTCATATTGGAGAGTGTAAAGCCTTCTTGCCTTTTAATTCTTCTTCAGTGTTGATTTCATCATTTGGAATTAGTTGTTGTTGTTTCTCTTTGTGGATTTGATTAGCACCTAACTGATGACTAAAGATGTTAAGTAATTTTTCATGTGCTTGTTGGCCGTTTACATTTCTTCTTCCGTGACATTTGTTTTCTTGTCCTTTGCCCATTTTTAATTTTTTGTTTTGTTTTTTTAAAGTTACAGATACTCTCCATACATTTCAGATACTAAAGAATTTGTACTTTTAAATCCTCTACTGTTTTCATGTGTTACAATATGTTCACTTTACAAAACATCACTAGAAGAAAAATTGCTCATATTCTACTCTTCTAAAACCAGAGTTACTATACCAATGATGGTATGAAAACCAATTTCTGTCATACATACTCATTGTTCTCTTCTCATTTTCAAACTTTTACTCTTTTCTCTTTTCATTGTATCGTGTTTATGACCAACACCAGAATAAAACATGTGGAGGCCCTAATCGTTGATTATCTCTGATGCCTTCTACTCTGCTTACTCATGCATTTAAACTGGATATGTTTGATGTATGTGTGTGTGTGTGTGTGTGTGTGTGTGTGTGTGTGTGTGTGTGTGTGTGTGTGTGTGTGTGTTGGCTAACTATGATGTAGCTTCTTTAATTGTGATTTAAGTGAAAGTTTATATTTCAAGTCAGTTTCTCCTACAAAAACTTACACATATATTGGTATATGAACCTAGTTGCTCTCCCTAAAGTGTGACAGCTTGTTCCTCCTCTCTATTCTGTATTTTCCATGTCCATGTGACTAGCTCCTGTCTCATTCTTCCTTCTCATCCCACATCTAGACAGGAGCTTCTCATTTAGTCTCGTATACCTACTTAAGCCAAGAAATGCTCTCTATACAAGTATCATTTTATGTCCTATAGTCTGATCTAGTCTTTGCCTGAGGATTGGCTTTGGGAATAGTTTCAGTTCTGGGCTAACGGAAAGTCTGAGGTCCGTGTCTTCTGGGGTCTCATCAGTTTCAGTCAGACCATCAAGTCTGGTCTTTTTCTTGGAATCTGAATACTGCACACCACTTTTCTCCTGAACTGTCAGGAACTGTCTGTTGTGTTCCCTGTCAGGACAGTCACTGATGGTAGCTGAGCACCATCTAATTCTTCTGGTCTCAGACAGATGTAGTCTCTGGTTTATGTGACATTTTCTATCTCTTGGGCTCAAATTTTCTTTACTTATTTGGTATTCTTCATTTTCCTTTGTTACAGGTGGATTGGAATCAAAAGATGCATCTTAGATAGCCATTTGCTAGCTTTTATGGCCCTAGAAACAAGCCACTCACCAAAATGGGGAGTAGACTATTTTCTTAATAAACTATGTTGTGCCAGTAGACCTTGATAGCCCCTGAAACTGTCGTTCCTAAACCTCTACCCCTTGCAGTATTTATTGGTATTCAGGAAACTTCTTAGTTTTTTTATTTAGTCTAGTTATACTGACTCTCCTTGTATATTTGAGCATCCTTCCCTTCACATAAAATAATTCTTCTTTACTGTGAGTCAGAATCGACTTGACAGCAGTGGGTTTGGTTTGGTTTCTCTAGTTAGTGAATATGCTTTTCCCTCCCTCTTCACCCTTGTAGTCATCAAAAAATGTTTTCTTTGTGTGTAACTTCTTTTTAAATGTAGCTATAAAATTATTGATTAAACACAAAAGGAAATACACCATTTTACTGGAATGTGATAAATTGATGTCTTAATTATCTAGTGCTGCTGTAACAAATGCTACAAGTAGATGCCTTTAATTGATATTCTCATAGTCTAGTAGGCTGAAAGGTCAAATTCAGGATGTCAGATCCAGGCAAATTCTTTCTGTCAACTATGAAGGAAGGTCTTTCTCATCAATCTTCATGTGAGCTAGGAACTTCTCTTTACAGGAACCCTTTGCCCAAATAACATGTTCTGCTCCTGACACTGCTTTCTTGGTAGTGTAAAGTCACCAGCTGTCTGCTTACTTTCCTTCCCTTTTATCTATTGTAAGATAAAAGATGGTGCAAGCTATAGCTCAGGGAAACTTCTTTTCCATTGGATCTGGGATGTGACCTACGCAAGGATGTTATATCCCACTGTAATCTGCTTTGACCTAGGTAGAGATTTTGATAAAATACATAGAAAAAAGGCACAGAATGGAAGGTAGCCACACAGTACTGGGAATCATAACGTAAGCAGATTGACACATATTTTCGGGGAACATAATTAAATCCATATATTTCGACTTTAAATGTTTTAGTGGACTTTAGGTACTAAGGTTTGTAATATATGCCACACCTACTATACAAATAATATTCCACATATTCTACAACAAATAAAAGGGGTCAGTGAACTTAGTTGTTTCAACAGTCAGTGTAAAATTCTTTCCATCTCTCTCAACAAAAAATTGACTTTCACCAGTTTTACGTTAAATGGTTCAAACTTCAATTTTGTTGTTTCATAATAAGTGGCATGATTTATAAGTAAATAACTGAAATGATGCCATAAAAGAAATTTTAATTATCAGAAAATAAATATTGCAGCAAATTACTATCTTTTACTTTTAGATAGACTTTTAATCTCTAATATTTTGTAATTAAAAACATTTCTGTTCTTTGCTCTTACAAATTCTTCAGTGATTTTGTCACAGTTAAGTTGCTGAAACATATTTACTCCCATGCATGATAAAGATAATGAATCAAGTCTTTCCTAAATCATTGTTGTGCATTCCCATTCCTTTGTGTCTTGTCTACTTGACATCTATAGGCTTTTGCTTTGGGCAGTTGGTGCCCCTCTATTGTTGATACCATAAGCATGTTCTTGCTTATGACTAGGAGATTCTGATATAACCCATTATTGTTCCAATAGCCAGCTGGATGCATATCTTAGCCTTTTAGAATTTTAGGAATTAATGTTTTGTATCAATACCTAATTTTCAAACATTTCCTGAAGACCTAAAGGGTAAGTTCTCATTTGCTCAGTAGAAGAGTGGCTTCAAGTTCTTATCTTAAGCAGAATGATATCTTATACAGACTAATTGTTGCTTCTTGTCAGGTTGCATACAGGAGATGTAGGCCCATTAACCCAGCAGTAGTCACTTCAGGGACTAGAAGTGTATCGTCACTTGCTGAGGGCTGTCTTTCATGGTAATCTCTGGATCCTGGCTTTCTGGTGCATTTGTTTTCTCTTGGCTGCTTAGTAGGAGAGTATCCTAAGATAGCAGGAGCCCTGGTGGTATAGTAGTTGTGGGCTATTAGCCAAAATGTTGGTGCTTTGAACCTACCAGCTGTTCTGTGGGAGAAAGATGTGGCAGTCTACTTCTGTAAAGATTGTAACTTCAAAAACCCAATGGTACAGTTCTGCTGTGCATTATAGGGTTGCTATGAGTCAGAATTGACTGAACAGTAGTGAATTTGTGTCAGGTCCTAAAGCATGTCAAATAATAAGTTGATTCTTTACCACATTACTCACTAGGTGCTAAAATCTATATATTATTATTGTAGATTTTTAAAACTTTTCTCTTACACATTTTTATGTGGACTCCACCTAACATTTGTTTTTACTTCAGTCGTGTTGACTTTCATTTTCATTAAAGAATGATCTGAGCATACAAGGTCTCTAAGTTATTGTGTGACTCATTTTAAGCATATATAAGAACAACATAATTTTCAAATCCTAGTAAAAGTATACCTCTGTAGAATGGCCAGCGTATTTCCTGTTATGAGATAATTTAAGCTGTAATGTATACATATGGAAATCTTAAGTTAATGTATTTTTTCATAAGTTTAAAATGAAATTTCCAAGTTTTAGAATATAGTTTGAGTGATAGTTCTTTTAATGAAGACCTATATAAAATATGTAACTTGAATCTCATATAAAATATTTTTGAGGAACTTTGACTTGAAAAATGCTTACAAAATCTCTGAATATCATGTCCTCTGAGAGTTAAATTAATTTGCTTTTTATACCACATCTAAATAATTGTTTGTAAGGAAAGTAAATAAAATTAGATCCAATACCTAATTCTGTACCATTTGACTGCTCACATCAGTGTTGTTTTGTACACTGCAGTTTATCACCATCCTTTGTTTAAGGTAGCCCAAATAATTTTTAATTAATGTAATGTTTTCCATTGGAAATTAATTTAAATGTATTTTAAATTGGAAAATGATAGAATTTTGTGTACAAAATACTCTGGGAAAAATTTTAAATGTGATGATTATTTTTTCTTAAAGCATGACTTAAAAACAAGTTTCTTGGGTCTTTTACATTTGTAACAATAAAGTCCTGTGATTTTCTAAATTTTCAGCACCAAAAGATACTCAAATTTCTCCTTTGTATTTAATTTTAAGTAAATATTTTAATCATTGTAAGTCAAATTATAAGAACATTGTTTTTCTTTAAATCCATGCATACCTTTTGTTCTAAGTTCAATTTGACCTAAAGCACTGGCCAAATGCTGCATGGTTGACACAAATAATCTTTTGAGGGTTATACAGTACCTTTTCCCACCAACCAATTTCAAGTGCCCTTGTAATAGAGGTAACCTTACACAAATTTTCTGAAATAACTTTGTTCCAGAAATATTGTTCTCATTTTTCTTTCTTTTTAAAATATACTCAAAATTCATAATGGACACTCATACCTTAAAATAAAGAATCATATAGGCACATGTTGTCTTAGTCAACTAGTGTTATTCTAACACAAATACCATAAATAAATGGCTTTGAAAAGAGAACTTTTATTCTGTCACAGACTAGTAGGTGAAAAGTCCAAATTCAGGATATCAGCTTCATGGGAAGGCTTCCTGTGTTATCTCTGAAGGAAAGTCTTTGCCATCAATCTTCTACTAGACTGGGAGCTTCTAAGCCACAGTGACCCCAAGTCCTTTCCAAAGGACATACTCTGCTCCTGGCACAGTTTATTGGTAGCATGAGGTCCCTGAATCTCTCTGCTAGCCTCCCTTTATAGCTCAAGAGATTGCCTCAAGGCACAACAAAATCTTACAAATTGAATCCTGCCCCCCAACACAACTGTCATCCATCCTCCCTCATTAATATCGTAGAGGAAAGATTTACAACATGGAGGGACATCATCCAACCATGAATCGTAGTCCAGCAAAATGACTACACGTGTTTTTGGGGCACACCATTTAATCCATGACACATATAATAAGCAATTCCATGAGCAAACTACATAAAGTCATTGAGACTGTCTAAGTAACCTCTATTTGAAGGGGGAAAAAAATCAATATATTTCAAATTATTTTATCCCCATCTACTGTTTGAGAAGATTGAGTAAAGGGAAAATGGATTATCATTATCAATTCAATATACCATATAAACAGAACAAAGGAAGAGTTACATGATCATCTCAAACAGTGCAAAGATGAAAATGAATAGATTGAAGATTTTTACCAGCTTCTGCAGCCTGAAACTGATCAAACATGCAATCAGGACACATTGATAATTACTGGTGACTGGAATGTAAAAGTTGGAAACAAGGAAGATTTGGTAGTTGGAAAATACAGCCTTGGTGATAGAAATAATGCCAGAGATTGCATGATAGAATTTTGTAAGACTATGACTTCTTCATTGCAAATATCTTTTTTAACCAACACAAATGGCAACTGTACACATGAACCTCACCAGATGGAATACACAAGAACAAAATTGACTACATCTGTGGAAAAAGGTGACAGAAAAGCTCCATATCAGCAGTCAGAACAAAACTATGTGCTGACTGTGGCACAGATCATCAATTGCTCATAATGCAAATTCAAACTGAAAATGAAGAAAATTGGAACAAGTTCACAAGAGCCAAAGTATGACATAGAGTATATCCGTCTTGAGTTTAAAGGCCATCTCAAGAAAAGATTTGTTGTGTTTATCAACAATAACCAAAGACCAGACAAACTGTGAAACGGAATCAAAGACATCATCCACAAAGAAAGCAAGATGTCATTAAAAAGATAGGAAAGAAAAGACCAAATTGGACGTCATAAGAGACTCTGAAACTTATTCTCGAACATGAGACAGCTAAAGCAAAAGGAAGCAATGGTGAAGTAAAAAACCTACACAGAACATTTCAAAGGGCACTTGGGAAGACAAAGTATTATAATGATATGTGTGAAGAGATAGAAATGGACAACCAGAAGGTAAGAACATGTTCTGCATTTCTCAACCTGAAAGAACTGAAGAAGAAATAAAGCCTCAACTTGTAATAGTGAAGGATTCTATAGGGAAAATACTAAATGTCTCAGAGATCATCTAAGGAAGATGGAAGGAATACACAGAGTCATTATACCAGAAAGAACTGGTCAGTGTTCACCCATTTGAAGAGGTAGCATATGATCAAGAACTAATGATAGTGAAGGAAAAAGTTGAAGCTGCATTGAAGAAATGAGCAAAAAACAAGGCTTCCGGAATTGATGGAGTATCATTTGAGACATTTCAACAGAAGGCAGTGCTGGAAGTGTACATTTATCTGTACCAAGAAATTTGGAGGGCAGCTACCTGGCCAACTGGCTGGAAGACATCCATATTTATGCTCAGTCCAAAGAAAGGTGATCCAACCAAATCTGGAAATTACCAAACATGGTATCATTAATATCACACGAAAGTAAAATTTTGCTCTACATCATTCAAAAGTGACTACAACATTGTATTGACAAGGAAGTGCCAGAAATTCAAGCTAGATTTAGAAGAAGACATGGAACCAAGGGTATCACTGCTAATGTCAGTCAGATCTTACCTGACAGCAGAGAATACCAGCAAGATGTTTACCTGTGTTTCATTAACTATGCAATAGCATTTGACTGTGTGGATCATAACAAATTATGGCTAACATTGCAGAGAATGGGAATTCTAGAACATCTGGTTGTGCTCACAAGGAATCTGTGTATGGATCAAGAGGTAGTCATGCAAACAAAACAGGGAACACTATGGTTTCAGGTCAAGAAAGGTATGTCAAGAGTTGTATCCTTTCACTGTAGCTTTTCAATCTGTATGCAGAGAAAAATAAGGCATCAGGATTGGAGGATAACTCATTAACAATCTGAGTTATGCAGACGACACTACCTTACTTGCTGGAAGTGAAGAAGATTTGAAACACTGATGAAGCTCAAGGACCACAACCTTCAGTATGGACTGCACCTCAGCATCAGGAAAGCAGAAATCCTCACAAGTGGACCAGTAAGCAACATCATCATAAATGGAGAAAGGATTGAGGTTGTCAAGGATTTCATTTTACTTGGGTCCACAATCAACACCTGTGGAAACAGCTGTCAAGAAATTAAAAGATGCACTGCATTGGGTAAATCTACTGCAAAGGATCTTTCTAAAGTATTAAAAATAAAGTTGTCACCTTGAAGACAAAAGTGTGCCTGATCCAAGCCATGGTATTTTCAATTACATTAAATGTATGTGAAAGCTGGACAGTGAACACGGAAGACAGGAGAAGAACTGATGCCTTTGAATTGTGGTGTTGGAGAAGAATGTTGAGTATACCATGCACCAGCAAAAGCACAAACAGATCTGTTTTAGAAGAGGTACAACCACAGTGCTCCTTGGAAACAAAGATTGCAAGACTGTGTCTTACACACTTTGGGCATGTTTTCAGGAAGGATCAGTCCCTGGAGAAGGGTATCAAGCTTGGTAGAGTGGACGATCAGCAAAAAGAGGAAGACCTTCAACGTGATGGATTGACACAGTGGCCGCAACAACGGGCTTAAGCATAAAAACAATTGTGGACATGGCACTTGACTGGGCAGTGTTGGGTTCTGTCGTTCATAAGGTTGCTTTGAGTTGGAACTGACTCGATGGCACCTAATAGTAGTGTTTGACACACTTTCATGAAAAAACACTAAAATAATACTAGGAATAGAAGGGAAATTCTTCAGTCTGATAACGGACGTTTGTGAAAAACCCATAGCTAGCATGTTCAGTAGAGAAAAACTGAGAGACTTTTCCTTAATATCAGGAAGGAGTGAAGGATGTTCACTGTCACCACTCCTCTTCACTGTTGTACTGAAAGTCTTAGTCACAGTAACTAGGCAAGAGATGTAAATAAAATATATTCATATTGGGTAGGATGAAAGTTCTATATGCTTCTAAAATGTTCTCATGTCACCTCAAATGATTCACTACTATGGTTACAAAATACGTATGTATAAATACCTGTAGTCGGAACTTAGAAATATGTCTACATTTGTGAGGCTGTCTAACCATTAACTGTGTCATTAGAAATGTGTAAGAAATTAGAATATCATTTAAAATTTTTCTGAACATGGACATAGAAATAGAGAACTATGTGAAGAACAGAAGGGCTTTCATGCTCGTGGGTTGTTGTTGTTGTTAGTAGCAGTTGAATTGGTTCCAGCCATGGCAGCCCTAAGCTCAAAAGAACTAAACACTGCTGAGTCTGCACCGTGCAGTTGTCTTTATGCTTAAGTCCATTGTTCAGTCCATCTCCTTGGGGGTTTTCCTCTTTTCTGCTGACCCTCCATTCTACAAAGCATGATGTCCTTCTCCAGGGATTGATCCCTCCTGACATGTCCAAAGTATGTGAGACACAGTCTTGTTATCTTTGCTCCAAAGAGCACTCTGTACTTCTTCCAGAATAGACCTATTCTTTTGGCAGTCTGTGTAATTCAGTGTTCTTCTCCAGCACCACAATTCAAAGGCATCAGTTCTTTTTCTATCTTCCTAATTCATTGTCCAGCTGTTGTATGCATCTGAAGAGATCAGAAATACCATGGCTTGGGTTAGGAAAACGTTAGTCTTCAAAATGACATCTTAACTTTTCAGCCCTTTAAAGAGGTCATTTGCAGCAGATTTTGTCAATGCAATGTATCTATTCATTTTTGACTGCTGCTTCCAAGGGTGTTGACTAAAGACCCAAGTGAAATGAAGTCCTTGACAACCTCAATCCTTTATCCATTGATCACAATGTTGCTTTCTGGTCCAGTTGTGAGGATTTGTTTTCTTGATGCTGAGGTGCAAGCCATATTGAAGCCTCTGGTCTTTGCTTTTTTTCTCAGTAAGTGTTTGAAATACTCTTCAGTTCCAGCAAGCAGTGTCATCTGCATTACACTGGTGGTTAATGAGTCTTCCTCCGATACTTACGGCTCATTCTTCTTCATATAGTTTAGCTTCTAGGATTACTTGCTTGGTGTACAGGTTGAAAAAGGACGGTGAAAGAATATAACCCTGACACACACTTTTCCTGACTTTAAACCATGCCGTGTCCCCTTGTTCTGTTGGCACAACTGCCTCTTGATCTATGTACAGATTCCCCACGAGCACAATTAAGTGTTCTGGAATCCCATTCTCTGCAATATTATTCACAATTTGTTATGAATCACAGTCAAATGCCTCCACATAGTCAATGAAACACAAGTAAACATCTTTCTGGTATTCCCTGCTTTCGGCCAGGATCCAGCTGACATCAGCGATATCGTTCCTGGTTACATGTCCTCTTCTGAATTCAGCTTGAATTTCTTGAAGTTCTCTTTCAATATACTGTTGCAGTAGCTTTTGGATGATTTTTACCAAAATTTTACTTGCATTTGATATTAATGATATTGCTTGATAATTTCTACATGACAGTTTGTTACAGACTTCTATATTTCTGTTACATTCAGAAAAATTTTAAATGATATTCTAATTTCTTACACATTTCTAATGACACAGTTAATGGTTAGACAGCCTCACAAATGTAGACATATTTAGAGTTCCTACTATGAGTATACTTATGTATTTTCTAACCATAGTAGTGACTCATATCTCATGTGATGTGAGAAAATTTTAGAAGCACATAGAACTTTCATCTTATCCAATTTGAATATATTTTATTCACATATCTTGCCTAATTAAAGGTAATTTCTTGGGAACCAACATAAATGTGGATCTCTTGCAGTCAGTTTTCCAGTGTGACCTGTAGGGTCGCTATGAATCAGGCACAACTCAGTGGCAATGGGTTTGGTTTGTTTTGGTTTGTAGTCAGTTGGCCAGATAGCTGTGCTCCAAATTTCTTGGTATAGACGAATCAGCACTTCCAGTGCTGCATCCATTCAATGAATTGTCTCAATTTATATTCCATGTGTTCCTTGAGCCATGTTTTTCACCAATGCCTTGAATGCAGCTTCAACTTCTTCCTTCAGTAATGCTTTACTTATATGGGGCTTCTTTTCTTTCCACATGAAGTTGGTGATTTGTTTCTCCATGTCATCAAAAAATGCTGTTGGAATTTGTATTGGAATTGCCTTATATCTATAGATCAGTGAATAGAATACACATTTTCATAATAATGAATCTTCCTATAAGTGAGCAAGGTAGGTTTTTGACTTATGTAGGTCTCTTGGTTTCTTGCTGTAGTGTTTTCTGCCTTTCTTCGTATAAGTCTTTTATGTCTCTAGTCAGATTTATTCTTAAATATTCTATCATCTTGAGAACTATTGCAAATGGTATTGATTTCACGATTTCTTCTTTGATGTTCTTTTTGTTGATATAACAGAATCCAGCTGATTTTTGCGTGCTTATCTTGTATCCTGATTCTTTGCTGCACTCTTCTGTTAGTTCCAATATATATTTTTTTGTGTGTGTGTATGTGTGTGTGTGTGGATTCTGTTGGGTTTTATCTGTGTATAAGATCATAGCTTTTGCAAATTGAGATACTTCTACGTACTCCTTGCCAACTTGAATGCCCTTAAATTCTTTATCTTGGCTGGTTTTTCTGGTTTGTACCTCTAACATTGTGTTGAATGAAAGTGGTAACGAAAGGCATCACTGTCTGGTTCCCATTCCCAAAGGGAATGCTTTCAGACCCTTTCCATTTAGGATGATGGCTGTTGGCTTTGAATAAATTCTCTTTATTATGTTGGGGAATATCCCTTTTATTTCTATTTTGCTTAGCATCTTTAACATCAGTGGGTGTTGACATTTGTTGAATACGTTTTCTGAATCAATTAAGAAAATCAAGTGGTTCTTGTCTTTTGTTATTTGCTTATTTAGTTGTTTTACCTCTGTGTTAGTTTAGCTAGGTAGTGCATTTCTAGAAATTTGTCCATTTCCCCTAGGATTTCAATTTTGTTGCCAAGCCAGCCAAGTGCTGTTGAGTCGGATAGAGCACAGTTTTTCATAGTATCATTATGATTTTTTTTTTTTTGGTTGGATCTATTGTGATATTGCTCATCTCATTTCTTATTCTTTTTTTTTTTTTGATTCCTCTACTGTCTTTCTTTTCTCAGTTTGGCTAATGTTTCATCCTTTCTTTTTTTTTTTAATCTTTTCAAAGAACCAGCTTTTGGTAACTCTGTCCGTTGTTTTTCTATTCTCTACTTCGTTTACTTCTTCTCTCATTTTTATTACTAGCTCTCCTCTGGCACCAGAGGACTTGCTTTCCTGCTGTTTCAAGCAATAGGGTTAGTGCTTTCATTTAGACCCTTTCTTCATTTTGAATGTGTACATTTATCAAGATAAATTGATTTCTGAGCACTACTTTTGCTGTGTCCCAGTGGTTCTGGTAGGATGCATTTGCGTTCTCATTTGATTCTTTGAATTTCTTTATAGCATTCTTGAGTTCTTCTATAACGCAGTACTTCTTTAGTGAGGTCTTGTTCCACTTTCATGTGTTTGAATTTTTTTTTTCCTTTTTCTGGTATTCTACTTTTATGCCACTGAGTCTTGAAAAGATGTTTTGTAATATTTGGATACTTTTTTAAAAGTATGCTTTATGGCCTAATTGAACATTCCCTGTATATTGGAAAAGAAAGTATACTGGGGAGGAGGGGGCAAAGTCAAGATGGTGGACTAAATGCACACCTCCCTAAATCCCTCTGGAAACCAAGACCTGTGAGCTCTGGGGTACAGCATAGGGCTGTTAATTTGGACTTCATACCACTGAACACAAAACCTCCTCTCTTTCACATACCCACTTTTGGTGAGCACAGGCTTACACAGACTGAAAGTAATTCACCATTTTGATTTTTTTTCCTCTGTCTTGGCTGGCAGGCAGAGCTGGGACTTGACTGGCTGCTGGTCTCGGACACACTGCTAGTGGGACCGGCAAGTGTAATTGCCATGTTCTGAGAGTCTGGCTTTGGACTTTATACCTCTCAGCTCCTATGGCCTATCTTTCTGCCTCCACCATGTGGTAGCCATACAGACACGCTTGTGCATGATGCCATCTTGCTCCACTGGGAAATGGAGAAGCTCAGGCAGAGGCCCTGGCTGGACTTGGTTCCTAGGCGGCCAGACTTGGTTCCCAGGCTGAGAAGTGAGGCCTGCTAAGGGGAGAGTGCTTTTCCAGCACAGAGGTGGTGTTTTGCATAGTGTCGCCTGGGGCTGGGGCCCAGCAGTGGAGACTGTGGACTCTGGGCATTTTGGGACTCTTGGCCACTTTTTCTGGTCCCAGCCAGCTGGCAAGCTTGTGCAGGACTCCATCTTGTTTTGCTGGGAGGTGGAGTCATCAATACAGAAGCCTCATCTGGGCCTAATTCCTGGGCTGGGAGGCAGTGCCTACCCAGAAGAGACTGATTTTCGAGCAGAAAAGCAGAATTCTACACAATATTCTACAGCTGGGGCCTGACAGCAGAGGCCAGCAGGCCAGTAGCCTTTCTGTATTTTGAGCTCATTTATAACATATGCAGTTCAATATAGATGTACTTACTTTGCCAGCTGGGAAGAGGGACATATACACCTGAAAACCTATCTGACATTGAAAGTTGTCAAGTACTTTTTACTTCTCATTTTAAGACAGCCTAGACACACAACTGTGGTCCATCTTAACAGCATCTCTCCCAGCCTCTATTGACCCATGTGAAGCCCCCAAAGCAATGAACTGTGGAGAAGGCAGTAACCTGGAAATCACCCATGACATCAGAAGACCCCTGAAAGAAACCAACTCAGAACTTCTCAGAGCAAGAAGCTTTACTGAAACTATCAGAAGGTGAATACAAAAGAATTATACATAGAGCCTTCCTAGATGTTATACAAAATGCAGCAGAGCAAAACAACAACAACAAAAAATAAGCAAGCTGTTCGATCTGACAGAACATTAGTACTCAGAAATCCAGCAGATGAAGAACAAAATCAAAGACATAGAAACTTCAATTCAAAGCCAGGAAAACAGAATGAAACAAATGGAAAAGAGAATTTCTGATTTGGAAGACAAGGCTACTGACTCCAGCATCTATGAGAAGAAATCAGAAAAAAGAAACAAGAAAAATGAAAAAGCATGTGGCACTCTATTAAGAAGAACAATCTATGACTAATTGGAGGTCCTGAACAGGACAAGACACCTGAGAACACAGAGAGTATTGTTGCTGAGCTGCTGACAGAAAACTTGCCAGAAACTATGAAAGAAGAGAATAATAGATATCCAAGATACATATCGAACACCACTCAGTATAGATCTCAGTGGAAAGATTCCAAGACATGTTATAATCAAGCTCAACAAAATGAAACATAAGCAGAAACTCTTAAAGGTGAAAAGACTCAAAGCAAAGCTAATGTTCAGAGGGAAACTCGTAGGCTTTCGTAGGATTTCTCAGCAGAAATGATGCTGGCACGGAGACAGGGGCATGACACATTAAAAGCCTTGAAGAAGAACTTCCAACCAAGAATTATATCTCCTGAAAAACTCTCTTTCAAATGTATAAATGAAATGAAGACATTTCCAGATAAACAGAAATTCAGAGACTTTGTAAAAGCCAAACCAAAACTATGAGAAATACTGAAAGAATCTTGTGGCTTGGGCTTAGAAAAACAAAGCCACTAACTTTGTTTTTTAGAAGGACACATGATCCAGAATCCTACTCAGTTAGGGAAGGCCCTAAATTCAATCAAAGCTATAATAGTTGAAGAAATAATCCATTAATCATACGATGAAAGCTATGATGTCATCATATTAAAAACAGGGGTACTACACTCGTTATAGTCCTTCCAGATGGAGAGGAAGTTAACAAGACTGATAATAATTAAAATTGGGTTTCCACATAGTTTATTAAGTGGAATCATAAGGGCAGTCTAAAAGCACAGTAAAGATGCAACATACCATAACAAGAAATGTAATACAGCAGTCTCAACAACCACAAAATCAAGCCTGAAGAATGTGAAATTCAATTTCCAAAGAAGAATGTCTCAGAAGAGGTTGATAAGAACAACAGAGAAAACATAAACACAAAAACAAACATCACAGTGGCAGCACTGGACACATACCTATCAATAATTACATTGAATGTGAATGTACTGAATGCTCCAATAATGAGACATTGAGTGACATCTTGGATCAAGAGACACAACCCATCCATATGTTGCCTACAACAAATTCACCTTAGACTTAAAGAGAGGGACAAACTGAAAATTAAAGGATGGAAGAATATATATCAAGCTAACAATGAACAAAGAAGAGCAGGTGTGGCAATTCTAATCTCAGATAAAATCGATATTAATGTAAAATCCATCATCGTGGACAAGACTGCACACTATTACTGAAAGGCTCAATACACAAGCAGGACTCAACTATATTAAGTATTTATGCACCTAATATTAGAGTACCTAGATACATTAAAGAAACTCTGAGTACACTCAAAAAAGCAGATAGATGACTCCAAAATAATAGTAGGAGGCATCAACACTCCACTCTCAATATTGGACTGATCGTCTAGAGAAAAGCTCAATAAAGACACAGAAGACCTGATTGTCACAATTAACCAACTAGACTTATCGACATATACAGAACTTTCTATCCATCAGTGGACAACTATACCTTCTTCTCCAGTGCACATGGACTATTCTCCAGAATAGACCATGTATTAGGATACAAAGCAAGTCTCAACAAAATCCATACCAATGAATTAATGGAAAGCATTTTCTCAGATCATAAAGCCATAAAAGTCAAAATCAATAGCAGAAAAAACTTAGAAAGTGGAACTCATGGAAACTGAACAACATCTTGCTCAAAAAGTCATGGGTTATAGAAGAAATCAGTGATGAAATAAAGAAATTTATGGATTCCAATGAGAAATGAGAAGGAAAACACTTCCTACCAGAACGTATGGGATACAGCCAAAGCAGTGCTCAGAGGTCTGTTTATCTCCATAAATGCACACATCTGGAAGGAAGAAAGAAAGTAGATCAAGGAACTGACCCTACAGCTTGAACAAGTAGAGAGAAGACATCAGAGAAAGCCCTCAGTCACCAATAGAAAACAGATCATAAAGATAAGGGCAGAACTAAACAAATTAGAGAATAGAAGAACAACTGAAAAGAGTGAAAAAACCAAAAGCTGGTTTTTTGAAAAGATCAACAAAACTGACAAACCACTGGCTAAATTTAATAAAGAAAAACAGGAAAGGAAACAAATAACCCAAATAAGAAATGAGAGTGAAGTTGTCACCACAGATCCAACAGATATTAAAAATACTATAGCTGAATACTATGAAAGACTGTGTTCTAACAAACTTGAAAACCTAGCAGAAATAACAAATTCCTTGATTCATATCACCTACTGAAATTATTACAACGTGAAGCAGAACAACTTAATATACCCATCACAAAGGAAGAGATTGAAAAAGTCATCCAAAAACTATCAACCAAAAAAAGCCCGGGCCCAGATGGCTTCACTGCAGAATTCTACCAAGCTTTTAGAGAAGAGTTATCTCCAATATTACTAAGAATATTTCACAGTATAGAAAGGAATGGAATACTTCCAAATTCATCCTATGAAGCCAGCATAACCCTGATACCAAAGCCAAGAAAAGACCCAACCAAAAAGGAGAACTACAGACGGGTGTTACTCATGAATCTAGATGCCAAAATCTTCAACAAAATTCTTGCCAATAGAATACAACAACATATCCAAAAAATAATCCATCATGACCAAGTGGGATTCATACCAGTGATGCAAGGCTGGTTCAACATCAGAAAAAGAATTTGATCAGCCACATAAATATCACAAAAGACAAGAATCACTTGATCTTGTGTATTGATGCAGAAAAGGCATTTGATAAAATCCAACACACATTCATGCTAAAAACTCTCAGCAAAATAGGAATAGACAGCCAATTCCTCAATGCAATAAGGGCCATTTATACAAAGCCAACTGCCTACGTCATCCAGAATGGAGAGACACTGAAACAGTTTCCCTTTAGAACAGGAACTCAACAAGGATGCCCACTCTCACCACTTCTATTCAACATTGTATTACAAGTTCTAGCCAGAGCAGTTAGACAAGACCAAAGAATAAAGGGCATCTGCATCAGCAGAGAAGTCAAAATCTCCCTATTTGCAGATGATATGATTGTATATGTAGAGAATCCCAAAGAATCCATAAGGAAACCGCTAAAACGGATAAGAGTTTGGCAAAGACTCAGGATATAAGATAAACATAAGTAAATCAGTAGGATTTCTTTATACCAACGACAACATTATTAAGGAAGAATCACCAGGTCAATACCATTTGCTATAGCCCCTAAGAAGATAAAAGTACATAGAAATAAATCTAACCAGAGAAATAACAGACCTTTACAAAGAGAACTACAAACGCTTACTACAAGAGACTAAGTAAGACTTACATAAATGGAGAAACCTACTCTCCTCATGGATAGGAAGACTTACATTGTGAAAATATCTATTTTACCCAAAGCAATCTGTTTATATAATGCAACCCCAATACAAATTCCAGTGACATTTTTTAAGGAGGTGGAGGAACAAATTATGAACTTTGTCTGGAAAGGGAAGAAGCCCTGGATGAGTAAAGCATTACTAAAGAAGAAGAACACACTGGGAGGCTTCTTATTACACAACCTTAGAACCTATTACGCTGGCAGAGTAGTCAAAACCGTAGTACAAAAACAGACACATAGATCAGTGGAACAGAATCAAGACCCCAGAGGTGACATCATCTGCCTGTGAACAGTTGATATCTGACAAAGGCTCTAAGACATTAAACTGGGGTAAAAACAATCTCTTCAACAAATGGTGCTAGCAAAACTGGATATCGATCTGCACTAAATTAAAACAAGACCCATATCTTCCCCCTTTACAAAAACCAGCTCAAACTGGATGAAAGACCTAAGTATCAAATCTAAAATGATAAAGCTCATCCAAGAAAAAGTAGAAACAACAATGGAGAGTTTAGTACACAATGTGGACAGACTTCAAAATCTTCAAACGAACCACAAACAACAGAAGGGAAAATAGATAGATAAATGGTAACTACTAAGAACCAATCACTTTTGCTCATCCAAAGACTTTATTAATAGAATTAAAAGGCCCCATATAGAATGGGAAATAATATTTGGCAACTAATTGTCAGGCTGACACTTGATCTCCATAATCTATAAGGTATTACAAAATGTGAATAAAAAAAAGAAAATTATCCAATTAAGTGATGGGCAAAGGAGATGGACAGACATGATCATTAGCTATTAAAGAAATTGAAATTGAAATGACAGTGAGATACCATCTCACTCCAACAAGTTTGGCTGTGATCCAAAAAACACAAAACAACAAATGCTGGAGAGGCTGTGGGGAAAATTGGAACTGTACTACACTGTTGGTGGGATTGCAAAATGGTGCAACCTCTTTGGAAAGCAATCTGACGCTTCTTTAGAAAGCTGGATCTCGTTATATGATTTGACCCAGTAATTCTATGGCTTGGAGTATGTCCTACAGGCCATTCACACCAACTGATCTATGCACACAAATGTTCACTGAAGCATAGTACACAATAGCAAAAAGCTGGAATCAACCCAGATGCCCAACAACAGAGGAATGGATAGGTAAACCATGGTGCATATACTCAATGGAACTGTATGAAATGATAAAAGAACAGCGATGATAGCAGGAAACATCTCTTTACCTGGTTTGAACTGGAGAACATTAAGCTGAATGAAAGTTGTCAGCAACAAAGGGACAAATATTGTATGAGACTTCTGCTATAAGAACTTAAAAACCAGACTCATGCATAGAAGAAAAGACTCTTTGATGGATGCAAGGGGGGATGGAGGGAGGGCCGGGGGGGGGAGGGTTTAGATTAGATCGTTAAAAGAAATTTGGTTGTAGGAAATCGGGTACAGCACACCTTAGAAAGAAGATCAATAACAACTGGTCTTCAACACAATTTAAGTACTCTTCTCATCTTAACCCAACATTGAATGGACAGAGTAGCTGGGGTAGAGGTCCAGGGACCATGCTCTCAGGTGAAATCGAGGCCAATTGGCACAACTAGCACCACATCAGTGAGTGGAGTCTGGTGTCTTAAAAGCTGCCAAGCTGCCATCTGAGGGTACAGCAAATGGTCCCAACTCAACAAGAACGGATGATCACCGAGGACAAGAACGACACGGGGAAGAGAGAACCCAGAAGACAGAGGGATCCACCTGAGTGGGTCTCTGCATCAACACATGATCAGAAGAACTGGATGGTGCCTGGCCACCACCAGTGATAGCCACGATGGAGCTCACAAAGTTGAGTCTCACTGGCAACAAGAGAATAAATAGGGGTGTACCCTGAGATCTCCAGTGAAACACCACATTGATGGCCAGGGGCTTTGGGGTTCCCCTGGGAGCAGGGCCCCTGGCCCTGATGCTGCCCCTGTGCATAAATCATGATGAAGGTCGACTTTTCACACAGCAATTAATTGGGCTTGGTGACACAGAGTGACCATATCCTGTGGGAATTTTATGGTTCTATGAGTGGATAGGAGACTGTTGGGAGGATAGGACATGTATGGAGCAGAGAGGAAGAGTGTGCTGTCACCAGGCAGGGAGAGCAATGGGAGCTGCATATAGCTGAGCATGCAAATTTGTATGGGAATTTACATTTTCATTCAATCATAGTAATAATAATAATAAAAACCTTAAAAAAAGTATACTTGGTGATTGGAAGGTGGAGTGCTCTATGAGGTCAAGTTATTTGATTATGGCTTTTAGACCTTCTGTGTCACTTACTGAATGTTCTGTCCTTCACTGAAAGTGATCTGTTGAAGGTTCCTACTATTTCTGTTGAGCTGTCTATTTCTTTTTTCAATGCTGTTAGAGATTGTTTTATGTATTTTGGAGCCCAATCATTGGATGAATGAATATTTAATAAAGTTATGTCGTCTGGGAGTGTTGACGCTTTAATCATTATATAGTATCCTTCCTTAACCATTGTGGTAAATTTTACTTTAGAGTCCATTTTATGAGAAATTAATATTGCTACTCCTGTTTATCCAGTGTTATTTGCTGAATTTTTTTTTCAATCCTTTGACTTTTAGTTTGTATGCATCTTTAAGTCTAAGGTATATCTCCTGTAAGCAGAAAACAAATGGATTTTGTTTTGTTTTCTTATCCAATCTTCCTGTCTCTGTCTCTTTATTGGTGGATATAATCTGTTCACATTCAGTGTTATTATTGATAATCCAAGCCAAGTGCCGTCTAGTTGGATCTGATGGACATTAGTTTAGTGCTATTATTTTGATGCCTTTTTATGTGCTGTTTACAATTTCTTTATTCCATGTAATTTTCTGTGCAGAGTCATTTTTCAAATGTGTTTTTACGTTCTTAATTGTTTTTTTTTTTGTTTGTTTGTTTTGTTTGCTGAGAGTTCATGTTTTTCTTGATTTATTTTGATGTGTAGCATTGTTAATTTCCTTTGTGGTTAGTTAATATTTACCACTGGTTTTCCATATTTAAACTAATCTTTCATTTCTTTGTTCCACCCTGACTTATTCATCATACAAAAGACCTATAACTACATTTTTTAATTTCTTCTTTTTATTATAATATTGTTATAATGTTTACATAATGATACCTGTTTCTCTCCTTTCAGTCTTTTGTCTTTGATTTATTTCTGTGATTTTCCTCTCAGGGTTGATGTCTGGTTGCTGTATTCTGCATTTCAGTCTTGAGTTGTTATCTGACGTTACTGATATCAAACTGAAGGACTCTGTATAATATTTCTCATAATGTTGGTTTATTCAGGTAAATTCCCTAAATTTCTTGCCTCTAGAAATGTCTTAATTTTGATCTCACATTTGAGAGACAGTTTTGCTGGATATATAGTCCTTGGCTGGCAGTTATTTTCCATCAAGTCTTTGTCTACATCATCCCCTTGCCTTCTTGCCTGCAAAGTTTCTGCTGAATAGTCCAAGTTTAGTCTTACTGACTATCCTTTGTAGATTATTTTTTGTTTATCTCTAGCTACTTTTTACTATTATCTACTTTTCTTTAGTTTGGCAAGTGTGACTATAATATATCTTAGTGTCTTTCCTTTGTGATCTACCTTGTATGTAATTTGTGAGCATCTTGGGTAACTATCTCCTCATCTTTCACAGTATCAGGGACGTTTTCTGTCAACAAATCTTCAACAGTTCTTTCTCTATTGTCTGTTCCCATCCCCTGTTCTGGTGGAAACCCTGGTGGCATAGTGGTTAAATGCCACAGCTGCTAAACAGATGGCTGGCAGTTCAAATCTGCCAGGCATTCCTTGGAAATTCTTTGGGAGCTTTCTGAAGCCATTGTGATCTGCTTCTTTAAATGAACTGAATTTGACTGTTTTTCCTGAGCCATCAGTAAGTTCTTGTATTTATTTATTTTATGTGTTATTACTGTGTTCAAGCTTCTTATTTTGTTTTGAAATGACAATATAGTATGATCATGTATGCTAGTCTGCTTATTGATGTCTTTGCAACTCTGAAGTCCCATCATTAGGTGGTTATATGTGTTACTGGCACTGCAAGTCCAGGAGTTCATTATTTTTCTTGTATGGATTTGGCTCAGGTGTCCAGATAGTCAGTCACCAATAGTGTGCTACAGGTTGTTCCCCACAGTCATAGATGAGTAGGGGTGATTGTTGTAGGCATAAGTATTTGGCTTCAAGTGCTGAAAAAAGTAGGGAGCTAACAGCTGTCCCTCTACGTCTATAAGGAAGGTATGTCCGTTTATTCTTGATCTTAGCCAAAGGAACTAATTCTGCTGTGAATTTCTGGTTCAGGAGAGTCAGCATTGTTTTTTCTCTTTTCTCTTGTTTATTAAATTGTTGCCTCTTTGAGTCTAGGAGAATGACTCAGGTACAAGTATGGAGTCCTGCTTCTGGCCTAGGAATAGGTCAGTCTCTGGAGCCTCAATCAGTGCAGAGAAGGGCAGAGAAGCTCTGGAAAAAGGGAAAGTAGTTTATCCTAAAGGAAAATTTTAAATCTGCAAATGGTATGTTGTATAGAGCCACTCAGCTTTTGTCCATCAAATGTTGTTTTTTACTGGTTCTGGTGGTGCAAATGAACTTTCCAGTGTTCTGTCTCTTCCTGTAATGAGGACACCATCTGAATGCCACTGCTGTGCTTCCCATACCTGTTGCAGCTGATTCCTGGTGGGTAAAGTCTGGCCAGTCCTAGGTGTTTCTGGACCTGGTCTCCCTTTCTTTGAGCTCATTCTGACTTCTCAACTTTCCCTTTGACGTCCAGGGCTCCTAGAAGGCCATATATAATTTATTCATCTGGGTCTTTTATTGTTAGAGGGATCACAGGAAGCATCTGACTATCCTGCCTTCTTGGCCCTGCCTTCTACTGCTTTTTTGAGGAACTGTGATTTATAATCTTGTCCTTTTTACAGGTATTCTTACTAACAAGTGTTCTTACTTCCGTCAAGAGGATTATCACTACTCATCTTTATGATCTTTTGTTTCATGATACTCTATTAATACCCCTTTTTAAAAATCAGTACTTTTTTTTTAAGTAAGTCTTTGTCTAGTGTTTTATATCCACATCGTCTTTGCACTTTTCAGTTATCTTTTCCTTCCAGATTACACTGATATTTGGGATCAATTGAAAGTTATTAGGGGAATGAGTTGTAGTCCTCTGCATCAGTAAGTTTTTTGGAATAAGATTCCTTGGAAAAATACATTTCTTATAAATAATGGCTCTTTCCTGAAATCTGCCCTTCGATATCTGGACATAAATTATGAGTGGAACATTGTCAACAGTGATGTATTATTTCAAAAATACACTGTGATTTCTCTTGTTTACTTTGTGTCTTCACACTATTTTGTAAAGTAGTAGTTCATGATAATACGAATAAAAACAGTATATATTTTATACTGAGAGAAAAGTTTATTTGGGATAAAATCTAATATATGAAAACTCTTGCAAGGTAAGTCTTTTGTTATTTACAATATATTCGTAACTAATTTTTAACATAAATCTTTGAAAATATGAAGAACTAAATGGATTGGAAAATAAGAAAACATTTTCTGTGTGATAATAGTGTACTGTAACTGCAATTCCCTTCTCAAAAAAAGACAGCACTGTCCTGACACAGAAATAAGACTCGATATTTTTTTGATAGAAACTATAAAAACTTGTGTTACTCTGTTTTAAATTGAACTGTTATAAAAGCCTGTTTCTGCAGAACCATACAATTTTTCTGTAAAAATTTAAGTTTTATGTATCCCAGAATTCTATTATTGGAGACAATAAAATATACTATTTTAAGATCAAAGAGGGTTGAAATGACTATATTCTCATAAGCTAAAGAAGACAATCAGGATAATAATTAGAGCATGTTAATTATTCTCCACCAGCAACAAAAAAATGCAAATGATATACAGCAGGAAATTAACAGCAGTTACTGCTCAATATTGCATGACTTTTCCATTAAGAATAATATGAGAAGTTGTTAAATTATAGAAAATGAGAATAATGAGGCTAGAATATTAAAAGGTTTTAGGTTTCCGGTCTATCTGTGGAGGGAATCATTAGGAATGATTCTGAGCAAGTGCTGTATTCTGTGTGGGATAAGCTAGCTTGTTGAATACAATGGGGAAATCTTCATGTATGCTTTTGTTTTTACAGGATAAAACAAGACGGGGTATTCTAGCTCAGCTAGAAGCAGTTCAGTAACCTTTCCTGAATAATACATTTGTCAAAATCTGCTAACACCATTTCACCCTTCTTTTTAAAAATGTTGGACTGATGGAACAATGAGTATAATTTCCCACTGTCTCAGAACAATCTGAAGAATTGGAAAAATGTCTTTATAATTGCAAATCATTTTTTTAAAGACTGGAAAGCTATTATATGACTAAGATTTAGATGAAACATTAATACAGCAAGGAACCAAGAAAGCTTAACGTCTTGATATGTACTATAAAGAAAGAGTTACATCAACTTTCTTTTGGAACATTGTAATATGAAATGAAATTGTGGTATAATAGACCTCCTAATGCACCATCACCTCAGTGTAGTTCAGTCTGTCGTATGGGACAGGAGAGAGACCTAGAAAGCATGATATTAAATATGTATTTGAAGGAATGTACAATTATACAGTATGCTCTAATTTCTGTGGGGGAAAAGTTTATTCCAAAAGAGAAAATTATATTAGTTTATTAGGCTGGTTGAGCATAATTTAGTAAGTGACTAAAAGGCATGAAAAGTCAAAGTTGCTGTCCAAGGGAAAGGTGAAAGGAGGGAGGAAAACAGTGTTGGTAGCATCTTGGTCGTTAGTGTCTCCTGGAAACCTTAATGATTAATTGGATGGATCAATGGAAAGTTCATCTTGAGTTGTGCCACAGTCTGTATGCAGTCTACATAATTTGATATCATTTAACTACTTTATTGTACTCTACCCTGAGCCTAGGCTCTTATGTCTATTTATTTTTTCCTAAAATTTCAGGGTGAGATTAATAAATATTCAGTAGATTCTGTGTTTATCTGAACTCTAGATCACGGCATGACTGAACTGATAGATGGATATTCATGTGTGAGGCAGAAATTCAGGTTTAAATTTTCTATGCAGTCAAAGGAACTGTAGTTCCTCTATGGAAACATTTCTGTTTTGCCAAAACACAGGCAATCTTTCCTAATATAGCTTTGAGTTGTTATCACAGTCCTTTCCTTTGTCATATTTTCTTGTTAATACCTGTTTATTATTGAATGCCAACATGCTTTCATTTGAAGAAAGGTATTTTAAAAGCATCCTGGTAAGTACTAAATCAGTAAAATTATTCCACAACAAATTATTGGCATAAATAGACATAAGCTAGCTAAATACAAGCTGTTGCTAACTACACATAAGCAAGCTTTATAGTCTCCTGCATAATATCATTACACTCCAGGTAGGCAATTCATTCTTTGGGAAATATCTCTGAAACTGCCCTCAGAATGATTATTGCCCAGTAAATATACCCTTTACTGCTTAATGCCTTGTTGTTATTGTTGCTGTTGTTTTTCATCACAGTACTTTCTATAAACATTTCCCTGGAATTAATATCATACTGCTTCTAACCCTCAGAATCCATGCCAGCTTATTTCATCAAAATACAGGCAAATAGGGTCAGGTGGAAGAGTCAGAGTCAGATTTTCCACTTTACTTCATTAAGATCATGTGACCTCCTTTCATGGAACACATGGAAAGCAACAAGCCACAGCTTTCATTGCAAAAAAAAAATGGCAATCTCAGTCATATGAGCTGTTTCTTAACTTCTGCTAATAGCCAAGTGCCGTCGAGTCAGATGTCCCAGCAAAATCAGGCTTAAGACCTTCACGTATCCTGACAACTTCTAAAATTGTGGAGAACTTCAGGCACTAGCAAGAGCTTTTCTCAGGATAATATTTAACATTAAGCTGTAGATAAGAGGGTCCAGGTTTGGATGTGCTCTGAATAGAAGAACTTCAGGGGAGTGATAAAGATCCAATGACAGTCACATAAAAAAAAAAAAAAAAAAAACTATTGCCATCTAGTTGATTTTGACTCATAGCGACCTTATAGGACAGAGTACAACTGCCCCATAGGAGGCAAGTAGTAGATGGGTGCATCTAAACTGCCAGTCTTTTGATAAGTTGATTAGTTACCAAACGTGCCACCAGGGTTTCAACAGTAACAAAACATGCCTCTAAAGCATTTTAAATGCACAATTTTACATGACACTGTGGTTCCTATTCTGCATAATAGTCTCACATGACAGATAGGACAAGTGTCAAATACTGAAGCTTGAAATCAATTCATATATTGAATTGCATCTGAATGGTAGTGTTTTAGAGAATATTGCAGATAAGGTGCATGATATCAATGATAAATATCTTATTCTATTTTATGAGTTCAAACCTAGTGCTGCTGGTACAACTCCATGCCTCTCAGAGCATTTAAATAATTTTTTAAAAGCCTTTGTTTTTGGAGCACTATCACTTCATGATAATCGATTTCCTTACGATGCAATGAGGAGCCATGGTGACAGTGTGACACATTTAGCTGCTAACTGAATGATTGGTCATTTGAACCAATCTCCCAGTCTATGAGAGAAAGATATGGCAGTTTGCTTCCCTAAAGACTGACAGCCTTGAAAGCCTCTTGGGGCAGTTCTAGTCTTTCTGATAGAGTCACTATGAATTGTAATTGATTTGAAAGCAATGGGTGTGGTTTATTTGTTTTCTCTTTAAGATGTGATGAAGATTGCATTACTTTCCCTACTGACATATGAGAAAATTCCCTTGAAGGATTTAGAAGTCTGGCCCAGTAGAGTGACCTGGCTCTGAAAATATTACCATTCCAGGACTGTGATTCTTTGTGCAATATCACAGAATTTGCAGACCGCAGGCCATTCTTGTATTCAACAATTACTTACTCATCAACTACCAAAACCAAATGGAGTATGCTATGAAGCAAAGAAGAAAAAGATTCTTGCCTTTTTGCAGCTTATATTTTAGTGAAGCAAAAAGGAACATTATATAAACAGGCAAATAATGTAGCATTAGGAAGGAAATAATGCCTAAGCAATATTATTCTTGTGATTTATCCAAAGTAATGGAAATTACATATTCATAAAATAAACCTTTATAAGAGTGTTATTAGTAATTTTATTAATAGTCAAAATACAGGAAAAAATGTAAATGTCCACTGATATGTTAATGAACTATACTTGTAGTATCAGAAAAGAATGAATAAACTTCTGATATAAATAATAGCAGCAATGGGTGAACAGACACACATATACCCATATACATATATAGGGAGTATATAAAATGACTGTGTGTAAAAAATTTCCTATTGACTGAAATTTAATTAGATAAAGATAAGCTATGGTGATAAAAATAATGTCAATATACTGGGTGTGGATGGATTGAAAAACTGGTGTGGAGGAAATTCAAGGTTATTTTCAGTTGGAGGTCATATACAATTCAGTCAAACAGTTATAACCTATGCATTTTCCTATATATGTTATACTTTGATAAATATAAATAAAAAATGTTATAAACCCTGGAAATAGTTTGAGAAGAAGCTAAAAATTATTTAGACAAGTAACAGAATTACAGACTAATTACATATACTGTCAGTGTAATTACATTGTCAGGGGTCATGTTGATAAATAAACTGTGTTCTGTAAGTTTTATTTTTAAATAATTTGCCTTAATTCAAAGCTCTCATTTTTAATTAGAAAATATAACCATGTACAAAAAATTGTATGTCATAGATGTATACTTTTATGTGTAAATGTATGTACTTTTATATATAAATGTATGAAGGAGACTTCTTAACAGTTCTCATAATTTGAAGCTTCTGGCTCATATAATCTGTCCATTATCTTAAACTCAAAATCTGACACGCTCCATCTTTGTGAATATGTGGGGGTGTGTGTCTTACAATATATACATGTTTTGTGTAACACCAAAAAATAACAAACCTATTACCATTGAGTTGATTCTCACTCATCGTTACCCTACAGGACAGAGGAGAACTGCCCCATAAAGTTTCCAGGGAATACCTGGTAGATTTGAACTTTTGACATTTTGGTTAGCAGCTGTAGTGCTTAACCACTAAGCCACCATAGTTTCCTTATGTAACACACACATACTGAAAATCGTGTTCATTCGGTACCCTTTTATTTTTCTCTTTTTCATAGTTTCACCTTTTCTCCCTTTCTATTGATGTATTTGAAATCCCACTTGTATTTCAAGAATGAGCTCAATTTCAAGCCATGCTCATTGGGCTAAATCAAAATTGATCTCTCTCATTTATATACATATGGCATTTACAAACAAATTCTTATAATAGGTAATACAACCCTACTTGGATTGTGCTTCTGTTAATGACTGTATCCGTGAGCATATGTTGAAAACTGCGAAGGTCATGGTCTTATGTAAGTCTATAATTTTATATTTATTTCATATTAAATAAAGTTTATACTATGTTTTCTCTGCAATATGTACATTTAGAATAATCCACAGTGCTTATTTAAACTACAGAAGTCTTACCTCACTCAAGCCTATTACTCTGTCTTTCTAAAGGAAGATATGGAAATCTCAATTTTAATCAAATACTTCTTAAAGTTACTGCTCAAACCAATGATTCATAGTTATGAAATAAACAGTATGGAACAAAGTTACCTCATTTTACTTGTGTGATTACACCCAAGAATGAAAGTGAATGATGATAATTGGTTAATAGGTATGTAATCTGTGTGTATGTTTGTTATTATGTGTTCATCTATATCCAATAAATTATATACATACATTGGGGAGAAAAAAACTAGACCTATTACTGTCACGTTCATTCCAACTCTTAGTGACCCTGTAGGACAGAAAATAACTGCTCTCACAGGGTTTTCAAGGAACAATTGGTGAATTTGAACTGCTAACCATTTGGTTGGCAGCCATGGTTCTAGGCACTGTGACATCAGGACTCCATACATGTATATATGTGCCCTTTAAATTTATTCACATTTAATATTCATAAACTATTTATGAAATATATTCATTATATGTATGAAGAACATGAACCAATTTTTATTTGGGTGCCTCGTCTGTGCACGCATCACTGTTGGTGCTGAAGACACAGTCTTTAACCACATTGATAGGGTCTCTACTCTTAGACTCTTACATTCTTGGGAGGAAGCATAGTAATAAAATAATCAGTGATATGGAAATTGAATTTCACTATGTGGAATAGAAGGGAAAAAGAATCCTGTACGAGTAACAAGTAGTCAGAGAAGGTGTTTTAGTCAGCTAGGGCTGCTCTAACAGAAATATCGCAGAGTGGATGGCTTAAACAAAGGAAAGTTTATTCTTACACAGTCTAGTAGGCTACAAGTCCATATTCAGGGTGTCTGCTCCAGGGGAAGGCTTTCCCCTTGTCAGCTCTGGAGGAAAGTCTGATATTTCATCAGTCTTTGTCCAGGGAGCATCTTGGCGCAGGAACCTAAAGTCTGAAGGACATGCTCTTCTCCTGTTGCTGCTTGCTTAATGGTGTGAGGTTCCCAATTCTCTGCCTGCTTTCCTTTCCTTTTATCTCTTGAAGGTTGAAAGGATTAAGGGTGGGGCAAGCTATACTCTAGGGAAACTCCCTTTACAGTGGAGCAGGGCAGTGATCTTATAAAGGGATTTACAGTCCCACCTTAATCCTTTAACATGCAGCATAGGAAAACCACAGAATGGAGGGCAGTCACAAAATACTGGGAATCATAGCCCAGCCATGTAACATGTTTTGGGGGGACACAATTCAATCCATGACAGAAGGACTTACCAATGGGATGATATTGAGGCTAGATCTCTGTTATGGATTGAATGTATCCCTGCAAAAGGATGTTGAAGTTCTAACCCCTGTACCTGTGAGTGTGACTTTGATTGGAAAAACTGGGTTTCATGATGCAGATGCTACTAGTTAATGACATCAAACTAGTATACTCTGAGTCCTAAACCTGTATAACTTGTGTCTGTAAAAAAAGGAGGACATACAGAAACAGAGTCATGTACTTGGGGAAATTAGCATGTCAGTATCTCTCTACAAGCCAAGGAACTCCAAGAAAAATCCAAGACTCCAGAAGTTAAAAGGGAGAGGGAAGAATCTTTCCCTAGACCTGAGAGAGTGAGAGATGGTATGTAACTTTGTTAGTGCCTTGAATTTGGACTTCTAGCCTCTAGAACTGGGAGAAAATGCATTTTTTTTTCTTGTATTTTGTTATGTCAGCCCCAGGAAATTAAGACATACCCCATGATAGGAAGCCAGGTTTTCGGCAGAAACCTAAAGCAGAGGCTAATTAGTGCACTGTCTCTGAAGGAGGAATGTGCCAGGTTTTGTTCACTGAACTGAAAAAGGACTTTTTTGAGCTCAGTTTTCAAGGAAATATTACTGTCTGGCCCTGTGAAATACTAATTCACATTTGCTTTTCTTAATACTGGATAAGAAGAAAAGTTAGTACTGGAAAAGTACTAGTGAGAAAAGGAAATGAACACTTAATTTGTATTGTCTCCGTGATTTACATGTTTCTTTTGAGATGGAAAGGAAAAACTGGATGCGAATATTATAGCTATGCCTGTGAGGATCCAGTCTAATGTATTTAATAGAGCAAAATTTTGAGTGTCTGTCAAGGAGCCTTAGTGTGCAATGGTTAAGTGCTAGGCTGTTAATTAAAAAATCCGTCCGTTAACTGAAGAAAACAACTGGCAATTTACTCCCTTAAAAACTACATTGTAGAAAACCCTCAAGGGTAGTTCTACTCTTTCATATGAAGTCACCATCAGTTGGAGTCAACTGGACCCCACACAACAACAACTTGAAATATTAGTTATTATAGGGGATAATGTCATAGAAAATATATTTATGAAAATAACCAGAGACAACTGTTTAAATGATGAAGTCACTGCAAGGGTGGTCAAATAGTCATACATATCTGAATGAGAAAAGGAAAATGAAATAAATTATTTGTTTTCACGTAAGTTTGGAAGCAGACAATACTGAAACCACCAGGTGGGGGATGGGATACATCATCTCTTATCAATTTGAACTTGCTACAGCCTTTTACTACTGCAACTGCAACAGTATATTGACAAGCAACTGCCAGAAATTCAAGCCAGACTCAGAAGAGAACGTGGAACCAGGGATATCATTGCTGATGTCAGATGTATCTTGGCTGAAAGAAGAGAATACAAGAAAGATGTTTACCTCTGTTTCGCCGACTATAGAAAGGCATTAATCTGTGTGGATCGTAACAAATTATGTCTAAAATTGGGAAGAATTCAAGTTCCAGAACATTTAATTGTGCTTTTAAGGAATCTGTACATTGATCAAAAGGCAGTTGTGTGAAGAGAACAAGAGTTCACTGCATGATTGAAAGTCAGGAAAGGTGTGTGTCAGAGTTGTATCCTTTCACCATACCTTTTCAATCTGTATGTCCAGCAAATAATTACAGAAGCTGGAATAAATGAAGAAGAACAAGGCATCAGGATTGCAGGAAGACTCTTTAATAACCTGTGTTACACAGATGATGCCACCGTACTTTCTGGAAGTGAAGAGGATTTGAAACCCTTACTGAAGAAGATCAAAGACCACAGACTTCAGTATGGATTGTGCCTGAACTTAAAAAAAACAAAAATCCTCACAACTGGACCAGTAAGCAATATCGTGGTAAATGGAGAAAGGATTAATGTTGTCAAGGATTTCATTTTACCAGGTTCCATAATCAATGCCCAAGAAAGCACTAGTCAATAAATAGAAAGAAATACTGCACTGGGAAAATCGACTGTACAAGAAACTTTTTAAAGTATGGTAAAGTAAAGATATCACCTTGAAGACTAAGGTACACCTGACCTAAGCCATAACATTTTCAATCATGCCATATACATGTGAAAGATGGACAATGAATAAGCAAGATAGAAGAATTCATGATTTTGAATCATGGTGTTCTAGAGTAGTGTTGAATGTACCATGTACTACCAAAAGAGCAAACAGATCTGTTCTGGAAGAAGCCCGGCCAGAGAGCTCCTTGGAAGCAAAGATGGCAAGATGGTGTATTACATACGTTGGACATGTTTTCAGGATGGATCAGTCCCTGTAGAAGAACATCATATTTGGTAGAGTGGAGTGTCAGTGAGAAAGAGGAAGACCCTCAATGAGACGGACTGACACAGTGGCCACAATGGTAGGTTTAAGCATAATAACAATAGTGGACATGCCGCAAGACTGGGCAGTGTTCTACTCTGTTGTGAATAGGGTCAGTATGAGTTGAAACTGACTCAGGTTCAGCCAACAATAACAACAGCATTTTATGTACATGAATGACAGTCTTTACCTTTGGGATGCTATAGTATAGTTACGAACAGTGAGACTATAAAAATTAAAAATAGTAAAATATTGTATGATTATTCACTTTAAAGTGACTGAAGACACAAAGATAGAAATAGTGTAAAGAATATTAAGTAATTTATCTGAGAAACAGCAGAATGACAGCTGATGAGAATGTATGTATCCTGATGGGAAAAATATAAAGAAATTGTAACGATTCACACAATTTCCATGTATTATACAAAGTACAGAAAACTTAGGGAAGATGTTTATTGAAAAAAAAGTCTTAGAAAATCCAAGACCAGAAACTATTATAAGCAGCAAGAGATATAAGCTACAGATCTTTACTGACATCAGGCACCAAATCCAGTTTGACTAGTAGAATCATTGTTGATGAATAATGTTTACTTTTCGTCAACCTTTCTGTCTACAAAGTACTTCCGGATTTCTGAGTTAACAAGTATCATGAAAACTGAACTTGGAATCTGGGATAGAGTTGGACAAATCAATCATGCACAGAGACATAAAAAGTTTCCCTGGTTAACAGGAAAAATATGATTCCATTTTATAGGGCAAAAGAGATCTCTAAATAGTTTTTACAAATAGGTCAAGCAGAAGAGTATAAATATGTTTTTTCATGTCTTGAATTTCAAGGCAGTTGCTGTATAGCCTGAAGAAAAAGACTAAGCTAGCGTTTTATCTGTCCAGTATACCTAGCGTTCTTGTGGATTCACATACAAATAGGAAGGACATGAGGTAGAGATAGACGAAAGTAAAGATAGGAGAACTGCCATCATGAACTTCTGAGATTCTTGACAAACTCCGTTGTTAACTTACTTGAATCTGAAAATAGGTGACTTTTTCAGAACACTTACTTTCAGTATTTAGAGGAGTACAGGTTTTTGTTTGATGGCAACAAGATATGAGTCATGTAGAGGATTTGAGAGAAAGAGAATATTCTTCTGTACTTGTTAATCTATTCCAATGTAATCCTCACATAAAGAGTAGAAAATCAAACGTCTTTGAATTTTGAGTCACACACATAAAGGTGATGACAACGGCAGAAAACTGGACCAGAGAAACAAGATAGATCTAAAACTGCAACTCTGCTGCCCAGCGCCGTGAAATCATTTCAATTTAGTGTTAGAGAAAGCTGATAGAACAAAAGATGATGGGCATTGCAGAGACAAAGGGAGTGAAACACAACTGTGTGGTTTTATAAAGCATTTTATCATATCTATGAGATTTCTGATGATCAGACATTAAAAGTGTCTGTTGCCTGCCTCTCATCTTTTTCCCGTCCTCCTTTTCTTTCTTTAATTCTTTCAAACTAGTTGCTAAAAACCTTCTAGAGGCACATATGGAATTACACTTTTTGATATCTTTCATCCTGAAAAATGTTTTTTAATCATCCCAATCAACATTATAATGAACATTGTGTAAAAATCATCAAGCAAAAACATTGTGTTAAAGCAATATATTTGTTACGAAATATTGTGCCTAATAAAACAAACTAAAGTACAATAAAATGTGGTTAATTTAGAATATAACCAATTAGAAAAAGGTCACATCTGCATTTTTACCAAAGCACACTACAATAATAACTTGGATTCAAAATGATGAACAGATCTTATAGTGCTTTCTGTAACAAATACAAATGGAGTTCTATCCAGTAAGCTCCCAAGTTTATTACTTTGTTAAACAACATGAAATATGACAATAAAAAAGTATTATCTGTGAATCTTCTTTAAAATTGAGTTAACAAACAAAATTTATCTTTTCAGTGCATTCTATTTATTTAAACAAAATATTTGAAATAATTACAAAGTAAACAAAACATAGAAAATATAAATATGTTAATAAATCTGTATGATTATACTTCACACATAGAGAAAGCCATGTTCAATAGGCCACTCCATAATTTGTCATTCTTTATTATCCAATTTATAGGTTTTTTTGTTAAAATAAAAGAGAAAAAATGGAAAATTCTCTTCAGAACCAATGTTAATTCCCTGAAAATAGAAAGGTATACCATTTATTACTTTAATTGTTTTCATTGGCAGAATAAAATGTACATTATTAAATATTTTTAGGTAGGCCTTAAAACACCATGAAGTATCTCTAACATCACCTCTTTTAATTATCTAAAAATTACTACATTTATTTTTTGTCACAACAATTTTAAAAGGAATAGTATATTGTTACATTACCATTAAAAGCTTAAGAATGGTATTATTTGGGTGAAATTATAGAGATAAAAGTGCATTCACATGTTAAATGTTTTAGGAAATTATCAAGTTCTGACTGTATCAAGTTTCTTGAAAATTGACTTAGGGATTTCAGTATTCTGTTACTTGTTTTAAACAATGTAGTTATTAATAGTTACTCTGTGCCCAAAACCCTGGTGGTGTAGTAGTTAAGTATTATGACTGCTAATCAGAAGGTTGGCAGTTCAAATCCACTAGGTGCTCCTTGGAAACTCTATGCGGCAGTTTTACTCTGTCTGTAGGGTCACATGTGAACTGGAATCAAGTTGACAGCAATGGGCTTGGTTTTGTGGTTTTTCTGTGCCCAACACAGCTATAAATATTTACTAATATTAACTTGCTTAATCTTTTGTGACAAGCTTGTAACACTTGCAAATGCCCCTAGAAGTTCATGTGAAAGACTTTTTCAGAATGATTTACTGGAGAGGAAGTTCTATGCCACGTTTACTTTTACTTGGTACTGCTAAGTTAGTTTCTGAACTGATTTTGATAATTTACATCCTCATAGCTTTATACTTCCCTTGTTCAACATTCAGTCGAACACATGGAGTTGAGGACTAGATTTTTTGCATGTTGATTGTGAAAGTACATCACATTTTGTTTGTAGTTAACATTCTTTTGACATTCCACACTCTGTCATTGATGTCTTTTTTTTGTTTTGTTTATTTATTTATTTTTATTATGATTGAGTGAAAATATACATTCCCGTATAAATTTACATGCCCACCTATATGCAGCTTCCACTGCTTTCCCTGCCCAGTGACAGCATACTTTTCCCCTCTGCTCCATACATGTCTCATCCTCCCAACAGTGTCCTTTCCCCTCCTCTCCACCCACTCTCCTTCCTCCAGCCAGAGGTCAGCAGGATGATATCCCATAGATAAATGGAAAAGACTCTTTGACAGCTGCAAGGGAGGGAAAGAAGAGAGGGTGAGAAGGGGAGGGTTTAGATTAGATAGTTGCTAGAAATCTGGTTGGGTGAAATCAGTGACAACACACATTAGAAACAAGAACAATATTCAGTAGACATCAGCATAACGAATACTCCTTCCATCTTAGCCCAATATTATAAGGACAGAATAGCTGGAGCAGGGGGCCAGGGACCATGCTCTTAGGCAAAATTGAGGCCAATAGGCACAACTAGCGTTTTGCTAAGAGGGCTCTCTGCACCCCACATTGGTGAGTGGCGTCTGGGGTCTTGAAAGCTGCCAAGCTGCCATCCGAAGGCACGGCAAATGGTCCCAAATCAGCAGGAATGGAGGCTCACCTTGGACCAAAATGACATGGGGTAAAGACAACCCAGAAAATAGAGAGACCCACATGAGTGGGTGCCTACATCCACTTGGGACCATTGATGTTTTCTTTAAAAGTATTTTACATATTTCCTACTTATAGGTTTTTTATTTATTTAAATAACACTTGTGTTAAATCCCAGTCCTTGAGGTCAAATATATCTTCTAGTTTGTGTTTTATCTTTACATGTGCTACATAGATATTTATCTATCTATATAAATATAGATAGATAGATACAGATATGTGGGAACCCTGATGACTCAGTGGTGCAGAGCTTGGCTGCTAACCAAAAGGTTGGCAGTTCAAATCAGTCAGCTGCTCTTTGCAAACATTGGTCCTGTTTTTCCTACAGGTCACTCTGAGTCACAATTGACTCAAATTAAACAGGTTATATATTTTGGTGCTGTTAGGTTTTATATACATACATATATATATATATGTACACACACATACATAAATGTGTATTTTGATGGATAAAAATTCTTAATTTTAATGTATCCTATTTATGTATCTATCCTTTTATGATGTATATTAAAATAATGTAGTAATACTACCTATTGTGGAATAATAAATATTCTACTATATTTCATTTTGAAGATCTAATTATTTTCATTTTCATGTTTAAACACAAAGTTCTTCAGAAAATAGTATTTTTGTAAGATTTTAAATTGAGATACAATTGCATTTTTCTCTCCATTGTCTCTTGATAAGAAAAATAATGTAAAAACATCAGCAATATTTATTGATTAATCTTTTAGACTGGGAATTTCAACGGTAGATTTACCATGTCTTTATCCACACAGTAGTCTGTTTTATGCTGTATTCCATTGATCACTTTTGACTGGAAACTTGAGACGAGACAACAGTACTTCAATTAGTATTAATCCGTAGTGAGTCATTGTCTGGTAAGGCAAATTACCCAATGCCCATTTCTTCAAGTCTAGCTTTCCCATCTTGCCCATACTATACTGTATTTTTGCTTCCTCATATATATACATATGAGGGAAAAATTCAATTTCTATGGAATGAGGATTGCAAATGCATTGTCTTTGTATGACTGTTTGCTATTAAATTGCACAATCAATGTACATGGTATTTACATTTATTTATAATAATTACCTGTTAAACATAAGGAAGGGAGTCTGGTGGTACACTGGTGAAGTAATTGGCTTACTAATGGAAAGGACCGTCATGTGACCTGACCAGAGGCAGTGTGTGGCAGTCTTCTTGTGTAAAGATTACAACCGTGAAAACCCTGTGGGGCAGTTTTACACTGTCCTGTAGGGTTGCTATGAGTCAGAATCAGCTCAGTCACAATCGATTTAGGGTGTATCATATCAAATGTCGGTAAAGCTTAGTTTAAAGTGAAAGTTTTGAATATAATAGGTTGAATTATGTGTTTAAAACTAGTAATTTTATTTATTTTATTTTATTTTCCTGTTTTATTTGGAAAATTGTTAAATCTCATTATTAATTCTGAAGTGTTTATGTTATTGTTGAGTTTGTATGCAGAAAATTGTATTACTTGTGAAAAGAGTAATTTAGTTACATAATTACTCTTTTAGTTACTTAAATATTATGTCTCTTCTCCAGTCAGTTGTGCCAGAGTTAGAGTACAGCGTTGCATGATACTTAAAATATTTAATGTTTTGTTTCTGACTTTAACGGATAGTTTCTAGTGACTTGATTACAGGTTTACTTGTAGGAATTTTGTAAATGTAGTATCAAATTAAAGAATCTAAAGGAACCTATTGATTTTGTGTCTTTAAGTTTTTTGGAATAAAGGTTTTTAAAAATGATTAATTACAAAGTTTATAAATTTGATGTACGTTATAAATCTGAGCTTCTAACTTTGTGACTATTCCTAATATGTTTTCTTTTAGTCTGATAACTCCTACTTTGTTTTTTTTAATCTTGCTTTCTTCAATAAATCAACTTCTGACTTTGCAATTCTCTGTATTAAATGTTTTCTCTGTCCCTAATGGTAACCTTTGTTTATTTTCTTTTATCCACAATCTGCGATTTAATTATGAAGTTGGATACTTAATTTATAAACTTACTTTATAAACCTTTCATATGTCATACTGCAGTACAAATCATTTGGCTTCATCTCACCAGTGGGGACTGAATAAATGCAAGCACTTTGGTCATGTAGATTTTAATTTGCTTGTAAACTGTGAGGAACCCCTGGTGGTGTAGTGAGTGAGTTCTACAACTACTAGCAAAAAAGTCTGCAGTTCAAATCCCCCAGGTCCTGCTGGGAAACTCTATGGGGTAGTTTGTTCTAAAGGGTCACTGTGAGTTAGAATCAACTCAATGGCAGAGGGCTTTATAAGCTATGATGGAGTAGTTTTACTCATAGATGTATTACATATAACATATATATGTATGTATATGTATGTTCCTCATAGTTTACAAAAAATTAAAATTTACAAGACCATAGTGGTTGCATTTATTCAGTTCCCACTGGTGAGATGAAGCCAAATGATTTTTATTACAATATGACATTTGAAAGGTTTATAAATTAGGTTTATAAATTAAGCATCCAACTTCATAGTTAACATAGAATGTGGATAAAAGACGATAATGAACAAAAGTAGTCATTAAGGATAAATAAAGCATACATGTGCTAGAATCCTTTGTACAGGTGTACCAAGAAATATTTAAAAGTGTATTCGTGGAAGAATTAATCATTGTTGGGAAAAAGGTAGAGAAAATTTATATATCTGTTAATAATAGAAATAATTGAAAATAATCTGTGTTCTGTAGTTTTTTAGTACAGAAAAATGTAAACAACAATCAAGTAAGTTGATACTATCATTTGCATATTCTGTAACTTTGCTGATTTGTTACGTAGTTGTTTTATATATTAGTCATGTGTTAATACACTACCTGGTTTCAAGTCTTACGATACAACATGAACAAAAAAATACGTTGTAGTATTGTTGTAAAGGTAAGCATATAAATTAGCAGAAGATAATAGCATTTCTGAAAACAGATTCACACCTGTGATTGTTTAATTTTTAACTAACTGGTAGTTAACAATTGCTACTGAAACAATTGTGTCTCCACATGCAAAGCAAATAAAAGCAATTCAAAAAAAATTCCATTACTGTATCTTATTCTATACAAAACCTTTAGATTACCATATATGCAGTGCAAAACTTAATTCAAGAGGAAATATAGATTTAAAAAATTCTAGAAGTCAACACAAGTAATCCTGTTGACTTTGAGTCACAAATATGCTACATGGGACACAAATTCTGCAAATAGTAATTTTAAACTTAATAAATTTGATTAGGTAAAATTAAGGAGAAAAACTTGCTCTGCAGAAGAGACTTTTCATAAACTTAAAAAATGAACTTTAAACTGGAAGAAAATATTGTCAAATATACATCTGAGAAGGAACTTAAATCCTGATTACATAAAGACCTTCCACAGCTCATTAAGAAGACAAGCAGCCCAGTTACAAGTTGTTGTTACTGGTGCAGACAAATTGGTTCCAACTCACAGCAACACTGTGTACAACAGAATGAAACACTGAATGGGACTGCACCATCCTCACAATTGTAGTTACACTTGGGCCCATTGTTGGAGCCACTGTGTCAATCCACCTCATTATAAACTGGACAATGTATTTGAGTATAAGTTATGTGAATGATAAATAAGTGTCTGAAAAGACACTCAAATGTCACAGTGATGAGGAAAGTGCAGATGAACATACGAGAAAAGAGAAACCCTCCTACATTTCTGGTGGAAATACAAAAAAAAAAAAAAAAAATCAGCCTCTTTGGAAGCACTTTGTCAGTTTCTTAGGAATTTAAACCTGCACCTACCAAAACAAAAAATTTAAAACAAAGTTGACATGGAATTAATTTCAATTCAAGGTGACCCCCATGTACGGTGATCCATAGCGTTTGCAAGGCTGTCATCTTCTGAAAGCAGATAGTCATGCCTTTCTTCTGAGGCACCAATGAATAGGTTCAAACTACCAACCTTTAAATTATTAACATATGCTTAATCATTTGCACCACCCAGAGACTCACCTTAAACCCAGCAGTTCCACACCAGTGTCTTAATTTTTTAGCGTTGCTGTAACAGAAGTATGCACAAGTCACCACAAGTGAGTGGCTTCAGGGAAAAAAAAAACACACACACACACATATGTATACATATACATGTATATATATATATATACATTTATGTATATATGTATGTTTTTCTCAGATTTAGGGGTCTAGAAGCCTGAATTTAGAGTGCTGGCTCTAGAGGAAGGCTTTTTATCTCTTTGCCTGGTTTGGGGGAACTTCCTTATCTTTACAATCTTCTGTTCCTTGATTCATTGTCCGTCTTCATCTTCTTCCTCCATCTGTGCTTACTTGTTTCTGTGCCTAATCTATTCTTTTATATCTCAGAAGTAACTGGTTTGAAGCACATTACACCAATAGAATCTCATTATTTTAAAGAGTAAATTCTTCCTAAATGAGATAGCATCCACAAGTATGTGCTGTTGTTGTATGCTGTCCAGTAGATTACAACTCAGTGATATCCTATTGGAAAGAGTAGAACTGCCCATAGGGTATCTAAGTCTGTAATCCTTACAAAAGCAGATTACCACATTACCACATCTTTCTGCAGCAGACAGACTGGTCGGTTTCACATCCAACTTTTAGGTTAACATCCAAGTGCTTAATCACTGCGCCACAAGGACTCCTTTCTATAACGTATAGGGTTTAGGATTTACACAAATAACCAATTTAACTAAAATCATATTTCTTATGCTGTATCTTTGTTTATATGTCTCCATTCTAATCTTTATTATTTTCTTTCTTCTGATGGCCTTTAGTTTACTGTTTTTTTCCTTAAGGGTCAAGTTACTGACTTGAGAGTATTCTTCGTTTTCTAATGTAAACACTTACAACTGAAGATTTCCCTCAGAGCACTGCTTTTGCTACATCCCATTAGTTCTGTGTTATAATTCATTTTAATTTCTCTCTAAGTATTTTCTAATCCCCTTTGTTATTTCTCTTTTTTTAACAATGTTTAGATATACATCATTTAATTTACACATATTTGTGAATCTTCCAGTATATCTTCTATTCTTGGTTTCTTGTTTCATTCTGTTGGGATTAGAGAACTTAGTTCATATGACTCATATCCTTTAAAACATACAGAGACTTTTTCGTGGACTAACATATGACCTATTCTGGGGAAACTTCTACAGGAACAGTGTATTATCCTGTGGTTGGTTGGTTTGTTTTTGGTTGGAGTCTAGTTGGAGTCTAGTTGGAGTCTTCCATATATATACTTTACATCTAGTTGGTTTCTGGTGTCCAAATCCTCTGCTGTGTTGCCAGACTTCTATTTTGTTGTTCAATCTTTTACTGAGAGTAGAATACTGAAAACTCCAATTGTAATTGTGGAACTGTATGTATCTCCTTTCAGTTCTATCAGTGTTCCCTAATGTACTTGGGGACTCTGTTGTTAGGTGAGTTTATCATTGTTATGTCGTTTTGATGAATTGGCCTTTTTGTCAGTCAATAAATCTATCTTTGTCTCTCATAATTTTTTTTTTTTTACTTATAGGCTAGTCTGTCTGATGAAAAAGTCAAACCCATTGCCTTTGAATCAATTCCGACTCATAGCAACACTAAAGACAAAATAGAACTGCCCCGTAGGGTTTTCAAGGAGAACTTGGCAGATTTGAACTGCTGACCTTCTGGTTAGCAGCTGTAGCACTATGCCACTGGGATTCATTGACAACCTCCATTACGCAGATAGCATGACCCTACTTGCTGGAAGTAAAGAGATTTTAAACACTGATGAAAATCAAAGACCACAGCCTTCAATATGTATTGCACCCCAACCTCAAGAAAACAAAAATATTCACAGCTGGACCAGTAAGCAACATTGTGATACACAGAGAAAGGATTGAGGTTGTCAAGGAATTCATTTTACTTAGTTCCACAGTCAATGATCAAGAAATCAAAACACACTTTTCACTGGAAACATTTGCTGCAAAGGACCTCTTTAGAGTGTTGAAAAGTAAAGATGTCTCCTTGAAGACTAAGGTACACCTGACTCAGGCAGTTGTATTTTCAGTCTCATTATATGCATGTGACAGCTGGACAGTGAATAAGGAATACAGAAGAAGAATTGATACTTTTGAAGTACGGTGTTAGAGCAGAATACTGAATGTATTATGTGCTGCCAAAAGAACAAACAGACCTCTTATAGAAGAAGTACAACCAGAGTGTTCCTTGAAAGCAAAAATAGCAATCCTGTCTTATGTATTTTGGAGATGTTGTCAGGAGGGATCAATCCCTGGAGAAGGATATCATGCTTGGTAGAGTGGAGGGTCAGTGAAAAAGAGGAAGACCTTTAACAAAATGGATTGAAACCATGGCTGTAATGGGCTTAAGCAAAAGAATGATTGTGGGCATGGCACAGGATGGGCAGTGTTTCATTCTGCTGTGCACAGGGACTCGATGAGTCAGAACTGACTCAATGGCGCTTAACAACAACTACAACTTTCTATCTGATGTTAACATATTCATTTCAGCTCTCCACTGATTGTCTTTATGAGACTTATTTTTCCATCTCTTTCATTTAAATTGTGTCTTTGGACTACAATGATTCTATTATAGGTAGTATATAGATGGAATACAATTATTTCTACCTATATTTCCCTTTTGATTGGAGAGTTTTTCATTTTTATTAAAAGTATTCACCAATAAGAAAATCTCTTATTATTTCTCTTGTATATGACACCAGCTCAGTGTCAATATCTTGCAGAATGGGGTTGTGGTCTCCAGAAGGTCTTTTTGCTCTAAATCATCACCTAACCCGTGGTGCTATTTTCCTCATATTCAAGATTGATGGATCCAGAAATCAAGGACTATAAATGGAAATGTCTTCTGAAATTATTATCTTTAGTGAGGCACTAGCAAAATTTTCACTTCCTGTCTCTGTGGCCCTAGACTCTGCTGGCTGAGATATCTTGGTTTCAAAAGGAGATTTCAGAAAGAGGAATACTTCCAACAAAGACAATATTGATTCCATCAAACCAAGGCATAGTTCCTTTAGGCCTCTCATGCATTCGAGTCAACAATGACTTTGGGAATTAACAGTCTCATATCTGACCTGTGAATTTTGGACTTGCCAGCTCCCACAGTTGCAGGAACCAGTTACTCCAGATAAATCTCTATTTCTCTCTTTCTGGAAAATGTTCCATGTGCACTGGAGAACAAAATGTAACTGTCTGCTGATGGATAGAAACTTCTGTATATGTCATGAGATCTAGTTTGTTAATTGTAGTGATAAAATCTTCTGTGTCTTTATTGAGCTCTTTTCTAGACTATCTGTCCAGTATTGAGAGTGAAGTGTTGAAGTCTCCCACTATTATCATGGAGTGATCTATCTCGTTTTTGAGAGCAGTCAGTGGTTCTTGATGTATTTAGATGTTCTAGTATTGGGTGCATGAATATTTAGTAGTGTTAAGTCCTCCTTGAGCATTGAACCTTTCAGCAATAGTGTCCATCGTTGTCCACAATGGTGGATTTTACATTCAAATCTGTTTTATCTGAGATTAGTATTGCCACACTTGCTCTTCTTTGTGTATTGTTAGCTTGATATACATTATTCCATCCTTTAATTTTCAGTTTGTTCATATCTTTAAGTCTAAAGTGAGTTTCTTGTAAGCAACATGTGGGTGGTTTATTTCTTTCAATCCAAGATGCCACTCGTTGTCTCTTTACTGGAGTGTTCAATCCATTCATGTTAAATGTAATTATTGACAGCCAAGCCAGCTAAGTGCCATTGAGTCAATATGCTTAGTGTTGTCATTGTGATATATTTATTTTTGTGTTGGTGTTTTCTCTCTTGTTCTTATTATTCTGTTCTGGGACATTCTTTATGAGTTTTCACCTTTTTCAGGGTTCGTTTTGTGGTTGCTGAGACTCCTTTATTACGTTTCTTGATTTGATGAGTTACATCTTTATTTGTACTTTGTGGGTGCCCGTATGATCCTCCTTAATAGTCTATGTTTAAACCTAATTTTAACTTTGGCAAGTCTGATTAACTTCCTCTCCATCTGGAAGGACTTTAACAACTGTAGTTCATCCCTCTTTTTAATATGATGACATCATAGTTTTCATGATGTGATCATTGGATCACTTCTTTTAATATTGCAGATTTGATTGAGTTTGGATCCTTCACTAATTGAGTAGGTTTCTGGATGATATGTCCTGTATTTCCTCCCAAGATATAAAATTAATGGTTTTGTTCTTCTAGGCCAAGAACTTCTTTCAGTATTTCTTGTAGCTTTGGTTTCTCTGCGAATGTCTTGATTTCATTTTCATATTTGACAGATAGTTTTGCAGGACATATAATTCTTGGTTGGAAGTTCTTCTCCTTCCAGGCTTTGAATGTGTCATCCCATTGTCTCCATGCCAGCCTCATTTCTGCTGAGAAATCAGAAGAAAGCCTGCAGGGTTTCCCTCTGAATGTTAGCTTTGCTTTGAGTCTCGCTGCCTTTGAGAGTTTCTGCTTATGTTTCATTTTGCTAAGCTTGATTATAATATGTCTTGGAGCCTTTCCATTGAGATCTATATTGATTGGTGTTTGATACACATCTTAGATATCTATATTCTCTTCTTTCATAATTTCTGGGAAATTTTCTGTCAGCATCTCCCCAACAATATTCTCTATGTTCTCAGGTATCTTGCTCTGTTCAGGAACTACAATTAATCATAGATTGTTCCTCTTAATAGATTCCCACATGCTTCTTAATGCTTCTTCATTTTTTCTTGTTTCTTTTTTTCTGATTTCTCCTCATAGATGCTGGAGTCTGTAGCTCTGTCTTCCAAGTCAGAAAGTCTATTTTCTGTTTGTTCCATTCTGGTTTTTTGGTTTCAAAATGAATTTTCTACCTCTTTGATTTTATTGTTGATTTGTTGGATTTCAGAGTACTGGTGTTCCTTCAGATCAAACAGCTTGCTTAGTTTTTCATTTTGCTCTGCTGCATTTTGTATAAGGCCTAGGAGGGCTCTCTATATAATCCTTTGGTACTCATCCTCCAATAGTTTCAGAAAGGCTTCTTGGTCTGGGAAGTTCTTTGGATCTTTCTTTTGTGGACATTCTGAAGCTATAGGTGAATTCTACCTAATATTCCAGTCCAAAGTTTGTTGCATTTGGGGCATCTGAAAGTTGTTTAGTTTCTCCGGTGTTACCTTAACAGGATCTAAAGCTCAGTCTGAAAAGAAAGTTGATCACCAGACACCTCTATGTACTCCAGTGACTGGGCTCAGTGGAATCTCTGGGGTAGCAGGCTCCACCTCCTAATTGGCAAAGACACAGCCCCATTTACACAGTCACTGGGGAGCTGTCAATTGACCCTATAATGTGAGATAGTAAAGGCTGGAAGAGATGCCATCCAGATGCACTGCAGTTATTTCTCTATTGAAAGATAAAAGTATCTGACAGCTTCCAAAATTAGTCAGGATTTCAGGTGTGCAAGTCCCTTTTCCCAGCTGGCAAAGTAAGCAACTCTATATCAAAGACTGCTTTAGTGCCAGAAAAAGTGCTCTCCAGGCAGGCACTGCCTCCCAACCTTGGAATTACGTCCAGCTGAGGCCTCCATATAGGAAATTCTGCCTCCCAGTGAATCAAGATGGCGTCTCACACAAGCTCCCTGGCCTGCCTTGAAAAAGGCTATTCAGTGGCGGAGATTTGGGGATTCTGAGACAGAGAGGTCACAGGTGCCTACTTGCACAGATTCCAAGGCTAGGCACAGATTCCAAGGCTAGGCTCTCAAAATGTAGCGACTCTGCTCGCTGATCTCATCAGCAGTGCATCTAAGCCTTACTGCCAGTCAAAGTCTAGCCCCTCCCACTGGCTAAGACAGAGGGAAAAAAAGACGTTAAAATGGTGTTTTATCTTCAGTCCACGAGAGCCAAGACTCATCAAGGACAGGATTTGGTGAAAGAGAAGTTTCTTGCTCAGTGGTATATAGACCAAATAGACAGCCCTGTGTTGTGTCCCAAGGCTCACTAGGTGTCTGGAAGGCCCTGTTTAATTATCAATTCAGGCCTTGGTTTCCAGAGGGATTTAGGGAGACGTGTATAGTCTGCCATGTTGACTCTACCCTCTGTCTGTTTCTCTCTTTGTGTTTCTGTCTCTATCTTTTTTCTCTATCTCCATATACATATATTGTTGTTATTGTTGTTAGGTGCAGTCACATCAGTTCTGACTCACAGAGAACTTGTGTAGACACAGAACAAAACATTGCCCAGCCCTGTACCATCCTCCTAGTCCTTGTTATGCTTGAGACCATTGTTGCCACCACTGTGTCATTTGATCTCATTAAGGCTCTACCTCTTTTTTGCTGACCTTCTGCTTAACCATGATGTCCTACTTCAGGGACTGGTCCCTTCTGATAACATGTCCAAAATAGGCAAGACACAGACGATATCCTTGCTTCTAAGGAACATTGTGACTATACATCTTCCAAGAGAGATTTATTTATTCTTTTGAGACTCCATGGTATAGTCAATATTCTTCACCAGCATCATAATTCAAAGGTCAGTTCTTCCTTGGTTTTCTTTATACACTGACCAGCTTTTACGTTCCTATCAGGTGACTGAAAAATATCATTACTTGGGTTAGGTACACATTAGTTGTCAAGGTAGTATCTTTGCTTTTTAACACTTTAAAGAGATCTTTTACAGCTGATTTGTTCAATGCAATGTATCTTTTGATTTATTGATGGCTGCTTCTATGGGTGTTCATTGTGGAACCAAGTAAAATAAAATCCTTGATGACTTTAAACTTTTCTCTGTTTATCATAGTGGTGTTTGTTGGTCCACTCATGACAATTTTTGTTTTATTTATATTAAGGTGTAAACTGTACTGAGGGCCATACTCTTTGAGCTTCATCAGTAAGTGCATCAAATCCTCTACACTTTTAGCAAGCAAGGTTATGTCATGTGCTTCTTGCAGGTTTGAACTGAGTGTTTTAGTCCTGATGCTCGGTTCTTCTTCATCTTCTTCATGTAGTCCAATCTTTGGATTACTATATGACATTATATATATATGCCAAGCCAGCCAAGTGCCGTCAAGTCGGATCCTATATACATTTATATTTATACACATACACAGACACAAGGTCCAACAATTAAGTCTGCAAACTTAATTGTTCTAAGTGCTGCTTACCTCACTGCTGAGTATCACTATGGTCACCTTTGAGTTACTCCCCTTAGGAAGCTATAAACTGATGCCAGCACTTAGTCCATCCTTCAAGGCAACTTTTTGTTATGATTATGATGATGATGATTGAGTGAAAATGTACATTCCCATATAAATTTGCATGCCCACCTATATGTAGCTCCCACTGCTCTCCCTGCCCAGTGACAGCACACTCTTCCCTCCACTCCATACATGTCTTATCCTCCCAGCAATCTCCTGTCCCTTCCTCTCCACCCACTCCCCTGCCTCCAGTAAGAAGTCAGCAGGAGAACATCCTATGGATGTGTAGAACCATAAAGTACACACATGATACAGTCACTCTGTGTCGCCATGTCCAATTCCTTCCTGTCCAAAGAGTTGCTCTCCGTTGTGATATATGGACAGGGGCAGCATTTGAGCCAGGGGCCATGCTCCCAGGGGAACTCTGAGGCCTCTGGACCATCAGTTGTGGTCTCTTACTGGAGATCTCAGGCTGTACTCCTTTTTATTCTTGTGTTGCCAGTGAGACTCAACTTTGTGAGCTCCATGATGTCTGTCACTGGTGGTGGCCAGGTACCAGCCAGTTCTTCTGGTCAAAAGTTGATGTAGTCATCCACTTACATGGGTCTCTCTGTCTTCTGGGTTCTCTTACCCCATGTTGTTTTGGTCGTCAGTAATCATTTGTTCCTGCTGAGTTAGGAACGTTTGCTGTATCTTCAGCTTTTAAGACCCCAGATGCCACTCACCAATGTGGGGTGCAAAAGATTCTCTTAGCAAAATCCTTGTGCCAACTTGGCCTTGATTTCCCCTGAGAGCATGGTCCCCGGCCTCTGCCCCAGCTACTCTGTCCTTTCAATATGGGGTTAAGATGGCAGAAGTAATCATATTATGTTGAAGTCCAATTAATATTGATCTTCTTTCTAATGTGTGCTGTCCCATATTTCACCCAACCAAATTTCTATCAACTATCTAATTTCCCTCTCTACCCACCCTTGCAGCCCTCAAAGAGTCTTTTCTTCTATGCATGAGTCTGTTTTTAAGTTCTTATCATAGGGGTCTCATACAATATTTGTCCTTTTGTCACTGACTGCTTTCACTCAACATGATGTCCTCCAATTGAAACCAGGTTATGAGATGTTTCCTGAAATCACTGTTGTTCTTTATCATTGCACAGTGTTCCATACCATAGTTTACCTATTCATTCCTCTGTTGTTGGGTATCTGGATTGATTTGATCCTTTTGCTATTGTGGACTGTGCTACAATAAAAATTTGGGTGCATGTATCAGTTGGTGTGAATGGCCTTGATTCTGTAGGACATATTTGTAGCTGTGTAATATTCAGCTGTTTAGGGAAGAGGCCACATTGCTTTCCAAAGAGGTTGCACCATTTTCCAATCCCACAAATATGGTAGAAGAATTCCAGTTTCTCCACAGCCTCTCCAGCACTTGTAGTTTTGCATTTTTTGGATCATGGCCAACTTTGTTGGGGTGAGATGGTATATGGTTGCATTTTTTATTAGAATTTCTTAAATAGCTAATAATGGTGAGCATGTCCACAATGTATTTTTTGGCTGCCTGGATCTCCTCTTTAGAGAAGTATCTTTCTATCTCCTTTGCCCATCACATAATTGTATTATTTATCATTTTCTTATTGATATTTTGTAGTACCTTATAGATTTTGGAGATTATGTGTTGCTCTGACGTATAGTTGCCTTCAAGGCAGTTTTGGAACTCTTTCTAGCATTACCATTACACACAGTGGCACAGGGTCAAGCTCCTGAACTTAATTGTATAGTTGCCTGTGAGGGAGTTTTTAGCCAGTAAACAAATAACTGTATTGGAACACCCTATCTGCTCACCTGACCTGGCCCCCAGTGACTGTTTCCTTTACCCAAAGGTAAAGGAAATATTGAACAAAAGCCATTTTGATGAGATTTAGGATGTCAAGGGTAATGTAGTAACAGCCATTCCAGAAAAAGAATTCCAAAATTGCTTTCAAGGGTGTACTAGGCACAAGTATCAGTGCATAGCTTCTCAGGGGGAGTGCTTCAAAGGTTACCATAGTGATATTTAGCATGTAGCACTTTTTCTGGGATGAGTTCATGCACTTGTCAGTCCCTCAGTGTGTGTGTATACACACATGTAATATACAATCATATACACACATGGATATAAAATGTTAGTGGTTTTGCACCCTAGGAGAACACTATGACAGCAGTTAAGACACCTCTTAAAAATTTAAGGCCTACTAAAATCTAGGGGGACTAATCTCTGCATTTATAGAAGTAGATCTCTATGATGCATGTGTAGATTGTGGTAGATATGAAGATATGCCTTTTGGTATCTGCTCAAGAGCTCCAGGGGTAACCTCAGTTGCAGAACTAAATCTCACCTAAGGTGATATGTTCCTGGGGAAGCTGACATCCTGAGACTGAACAAGAGTCATTTAAATTTCTAGCTATTTTAAAAGATAACAATGAGGAGCAATTCTCACCCTAGAACCTTCAGTCATGTCAGTGGGAGCTTGGGGAGCCTGAACTGAGACTTCATTTCTTCTTTTGCACAAGCCCATCCTCTTCCCCTCACTTATTTCACTTGTTTGCAGATATGCTATTCCTGATAAATGTCTTATTTCTCAAACACTATCCCAACATTTGCTTGCAGAAGACTGAACATAGAACACATATATGAAAAAAAAAAAAAAGGAACAAAATAACAAAAGTTTTATACAGAAAAAGCATTAAGGTTTTTATTCCAAATTGTTGCAACCATACATGCAAATTACTGCAACCAAACATGTGACACTCAAGGATTTTAAAGAACATGTTATTAATAAAGCTTCAAAGCCCAATCACTTGCTAACGCTATCCTTTCAGAGACTGAATAAATAAAATATTTAATTGATAACAACGTTGGAAAGAAACCTTGTATTTTAAAATCAGCTCTGATAATAATTTGATTTTCACGAAAAAAATTTAAAGAAAATTCTATTCAAAATTAGATGGATGTGCTTAAATAGAATTCTATGGAGAGGTCTATATTGGTAATACAAGACTAAATAATGATACATGTTCTTTGTTTTTGTACGTAATATGCTCCAAGAAACACAAATTCTGCATTAATAGGATTTCTTAGAGAAGCACACACACACATACACAGAAATTATCTACTTTAGTATTTAACCTATCGTGCAAGACTTGGCTTCTAAAAGTTTAAGCTTAGTCACCAAGACTATGTGTCAGACTAAAAGGTAGTCACACCTGGGAAACTGAGCTCTATTTTAGTGCCAGGAGTAGGGCAGTAGTCAGATTTTTCCATGATCCGTTTAGGCACCTACCTGTTCATCATGTAGTATGACTCATTCTATGGATGCATAATGTGGACATGTACTAAGTATACATGCTATGGTCTATACTAGGATCCATGTGCTGTTGTCACAGTTATATCACGTCAGGTTTACAAATGCATCACAGTTGTTTGTAGATGTTTCAGATATCTTCTTTCCTATGTAAAATGTATCATTCTTGACTTTCTGATGCTAAATAGTCTGTAACCAAACCAAACCCACTCTTGTTGAGTCAATTCCAACTCATAGTAACCCTACAGGACAGGTTATAATGGCTCCCGAGAGGTTACAAGGGGCACCTGGTGGATCTGAACCACCTTTATGGTTAGCAGATATAGCACTTAACCACTATGCCACCAAACCAAAAACCCACTGCTCTTGAGTCAGTTCCAGTTCATAGCAACCCTATATGGCTGAGTAGGACTGATTCATAGAGTTTTCTAGGAGCACCTGCTGATCTGAACTGCCTGCCTTTTGGCTAGCAGATGTAGCACTTAACCACTAAGCCACTAGCATTTCCAAATACTTTATACTTGATATGAATTTTTTTTTGAAGTAAGATCAGGCTTCTCTGCTGTGCTATAATTACCAGATGAGTGCTGAGAAAAATTCTTCCAGGTGCAAAGGGATGTTTTCTAGTTAGAGCCTTGTAACTTCTTAACTCTTCATTATGTTAGCCCAGTAATAAAATTGTGTTTCCCTAGCATATCCTACAATCTCTTAAATATAAAAATCTTGTGCTTACAATTTGCCTTAAGTACAAGATATATCTGTACAATGCCTATAATATGACCAGAACAAGAATGGATCTAAAAACAAATATCGTAGAGTTAAATAAAATAGAGTTTACCATACCAACTCTGTCTTTGACTTCTTATTCAGCAATATGCTTATTACTAGAAAGTGTTTTGTTATTCCAAGTGTCATAATTCATTCATTAAGCAGGCATTTTTTTTGAATCCTATATTCTCAGCATTATACATAAATAATAATACGTTATCTGTAGTCAAGAGGAATTCACACACTAATACTACAGTGATTCCCAAATGACATTAGCAGTAAATGTTCCATTTATTAAGTAGTTCAAAGAAAAGCAAAATCATGAAAAATAGAATAAGACCTTTTTAGGGCCTAGGGGGGGAAAATACAGCTTAATTTTAAAATTTAAATTTACCTTAAGTTGACCAAATGCAGCTCTGTAACTTCATAATTTACATTTTTAGCTTGACTTCACACACTCTTCAGGTGGTCCAAAATGTAAAGATTTTTTTAGAGTCAATCATTTGTTCCTCTTTACCTAATGAACTATAGAAAAAGGCCTACTTACCCTTGTCCTTTATTATTCCATAGATTACTGCCTGGAGTCTCTTTATTTCCAAAGATTATTCCATTTATGTTACACTGACTTATTCAAAATAAATCATTGATAAGAACCACTTTATTTCTTTTCAGGTAATGAGGCAGGAATTTTGCTGGAGAAGGCAAACACAGTTTTTTCTTCTGTTTCCTTAAATTCAAATGATAAGTGCCATGGGTGCCTTTATAACAGAATTGTCAGCTTATAAGGGAATTTTTCTTTGGTATGGTGCTATGCACGGAAATACAGTCGTCTTACAGGGTTGTCATGGTAACATGCACGCATCACCTGTCCTGCTCAGATTTAAAATTTGTTCACTGATAGCTTCCATATTTGTATTTGTATTTTAAACTTCACATAATTTGTGCCGTGTTTTTATAAGATTCGACAAGTTCAGATTACAGGTAAATTCAGTAATTAGCTAATCAGTAAAGCTGTATGTGTAATTAGAATCTACTGAGCTCACAGAAATAGGAGGTTAAAAAAGTGAACGATTGATAGTACTATGTAGTTTTAGCATGAGGTATAATTTCTCTCAAGACTTTAATGGTAAACTCATTCACTCAAAGTAAGTAAAGACAGCAGACCCTTCTGAAAGACCTTGCTTGCTAATAAGGTAGAGCAACATTGCTACTAGAGCTGCTGCATCTGTTAGAACTCTCCTGCTGAAATCACTGACACTACTGTAAATGAAATGTTTAGTCAATACTTACTGTGTACAGTGCACTCAATATACCTTTTCTCATTTTATACTTAAAACTACCCTGTGTGATGAATATTCTTATTATTTACAAAGGAAAAATAATATGTGTCTTTAGTGTTTAAGGTCCTTGCCAAGTTTGGACACTGTTGTTGTTGTTCGGTGCCATCTAGTAGATTGCAATTCATCATGACCCTATGTACAACAGAATGAAACAATGTTGAGTCCTGCCCCATCCTCACAGTTGTACTTATTTTTAAGCCCATTGTGCAGCCACTGTCAATCCTTAACACTGGGGATCCTCATGTTTTTTGTTGAGCCTCTACTTTTCCACAGGCAACATCCCAAGGAGATGCATGTCTGTTATTTCTAGTATTTCCCAGTGTAGGATTCAGCTGTGTTCCAAGAAACACAAGTCGAAAAGTTGAGCAAAAACAAGACACATACTGATAGGGCAAACAACATCAAAATAAGTAGATACTGGGAGAATGTATTACAATCCTATGCTGAAATGCCTCCACACATTGGGTAGCAACGTATCTTTACTAACTTCAGAATGAAGATATTGAACAGAAATAAAGGAGATAAGACTGAGTTCATTCATGTTTACATACAGACATATCATATCTAAATTTTGTACCTATGCATTAAGCTATAGTTTCTAGTTTATTTAGAAGTATATTTTATCACTTGAAATTAGACCAATTTTGTTATATAATCTTCAGGCCTATTTAAATCCTCAAAGCAATATTTCATTGTATTTGTTACAATAATCACCAAAAGTTGAAAAATTCAATATCTTTAACCTAATTACCTGAGAAAACAATACTCTATAGATAAATAAAATTTACTGATAACTTGGTATTCCCATGTTTACCAGGTAAATTCCTAGGAATAACAAATTAATAAGGTTTCCACAAATTATATTTAATTATATATGTCTTATTTCAATTACTTTAACTGTTTAATTAGCATTAGGCCTTAATTGTCATCTTTAATGTTTTTGTAAGTAAGTTAAATGACCTTATCCAAGTAAGTTTTGTCAAATCACTCTAGAATAGCAAATAAACTGTGGTTTAGGCTGTCATCTGAAAAGAATATGTTGCTTTGCTTCACCTAATTTTAAATATTTTAATTAGAAACTAAAACAATTACAATAGTAAAAATGGAATTGCACAAACCTTGGGAAATAAGCATACTAACAGCAAACCACCTGATACGTAAAAAATTTACCTCTAGTGCTAAAAACCTGGAAGAATGTCTTACGTTGACTATTATTTTTTAAAGGGCTGTATTTTCCTGCATGTCTTCTAAGCTCATAAAAACTTGGGAAGCAGCCTAGAAGCATTATGTGGTGCAAAGTCAGGAGGATAAGGATGCTCTGTGTGATAGAGCTCAATTACAGGCGAGCAGCAAGGAGCTTTGTAGAGAAAGCGTAGGTAAGGATTCCAGACAGCTAAGCATGAAGGTTGGCAAAAAGGGCATCAGCAGGAGGAAAAATGTCATTGCTTCAAGAAGTAGCTTACCTAATGGCTAGATAATAATGGGCATAAGTTTAGACAGAACGTGCAGAAATGGAAAAACTGACAGCAATTATCATTTCTGTCCTAAAATATATACAAGTGTACATATAAATTATACATATACATGAAAAATGTTTTCTACATATATATTCTGTTATATACCCACATATCTCCTTGTGTATTTATTATATACCCATATCTCCCCTTGTTAAAACATGCATTAGTACATAAAAATAAGTTTTGTAATATACAAATGATGTATATTACAGAACATACATAAATACCATGGGCTGACAAAAGAACAAATGAATCTGTCTTAAAATGTGCAGCCATAGTGCTCCTTAAAGTAAGGATAACTAGACTTCTCACTTGGACACATCAGTAGGAAAGCCCTATTGCTAGAAAAGGACATAGCATTTGTTTTGTTTTTTTGTTTTTGTTTTTGTTTTTTAAAGTGGGTTCGGGAGCAGAGAAACTCCCCATGAAATGAATTGACAAAGTGGCTGCAGCAATAAGCTCAAACGTATCAGTGATCATGAATATGATGCAGAAGCCGGTAAAGTTTTCATTCTTTTATACATAAGGTAGCCATGAATGAGAGTCAAAGTGATGCCATTAACAGTAACTGCAATGTAACTTATTATATACAAAGTTCATATAAAGTATTTAAAATTGAAAGAGAATTAGGTGAAAATCTTTTCATTTACATGCCTATGAGAATATATGTATTCTTTTGCATGGTGACCCAAACTGTACTTTGACCATTTTTGTGTACAACCATCATCAAAGCAATGTGTATTATGTTTCCTTTTAATTTCTTACTTTTAAAACAAGTTTATTAAAAATACATTGAGAATGGTATATGAAATGACAGTATATCATGACATGACCAGAAATGCACTGAAAACCTTTTCTACATGAAAATTACGAGAAACAGCCTGTTCACTGAAAGAATTAATTAAATACAGAAATTACCATATTATAAAAGTCTTAGAGATTTATTGGATTGGCTGGCAGAGATTTATTGATGCAATAGTATGATTTGTTAATCAGATAACTAAGAATTATCTTAAAAGAATAGACCTAAAGTGATTCTAGTCACAATTTACATGTTTCAATGTGGATATTTGGTGGCACTGGGAAGAAGAAATGCGTAATATGAATTCTAGTTAATGGGCTGTTAAAACAAAGCTTCAGCCAATGACTGAAAACCTCAGTGGCCTGCTACTATGTCACAGACCTTAGGTTAGGGCATAGAAGATGGAATGAGTGACTGGAGGGTGGTATGGTTAAGATAGAATATTAAAAAAAAAAATTCCTTTCTGGCTTCTGAAGGTGGTATTGCTGATTAATATTTTCAGAAGAACTATTCCTTTTTTTAAAATCTGCTAAACTAAGAAAAAGACAAAAGAATGTATTTTTAAGAGATGTTCATTTGTTTTCCATTATTGTGGTAAATCTATGCTACAAAACATTTTATTTCAACTTTTGTCTACATGTACGAATCAGTTTCATTATGTTCATCATACTGTAAAACCATTACAACTATCATTTTTCAGAATTTTCCATCAACCTTACTAGAAGCACAGTATCCCCTAAGCAATGAGTTTTCCTGTCCCTGTCCATGTAAACCACTAGTAACCACCAACAAAATTTGATCTCTGTACACATACCCATTCTAGATATTTTTATATAAGTGGGGTCATACAGTATTTTTTGTGTGACTGATGAATTGCACTCAGCATAATATTTTCCAAGTTCAACCTTGTTATTGCATGCATTAGACCTTTGTTTCTCTTCATGGCTGAGTGATAGTCCATTCTATGTTTGTATTGTATTTTGTATATCCATTTATCTGTTGATGGGTACTTACACTGTTTTTACCTTTTGTCTATTATTAATAGTCCCACAGTGAATCCTGGGGTACAAGCATCTGTTTGCCTTCCTGTTTTCAATTATTGTGGGTGTATATGTATGAATCGGATTGATGGATCATGTGATAATTCCTTGTTAAATTTTTCAGTAACCACTAAACTGTTTTCCACAGTGGCTGTACCATTTACAGTCGCATCAGCAATTCATGAGACCTCCAGGTCATCCAGAATCTCACCAATTGTTATTTTCTTGATTTTAATCGTATCTATTTTAGTGTCTATGAAGTAATTACTAATTTTAATTTTGATTTGCATTTTCCTAATGACTGGTGATCATGAGCTGGCTGTTACGTGTTTGTTGGCCGTTTGTATTTTTCTTTTTTGAAATGTCAGTTCAAGTCCTTTACACTTTTTTATATGAAGTTGTCTTTTTGTTGTTAATTTATATAAGTTCTTTATATATTTGGGATACCAAGCCATGATATCTTCAGTTGCATAATACATATGCAAAAGCTGGGCAATAAGTAACAAAAACAGGAGAATTGCTGCCTTTGATGTTGGAGAAGAATATTGAATCCACTATGAACTGGTAAAAGAGCGAACAGACCTCTTCTGGAAGAAGTACAATCAGAGTGCTCCTTGGAAAAAAAGATAGTGAGACTGCGTCTCAAACACTTTGGACATGTTTGCAGGAGGGATTAGTCCTCTGCTTGGCAGAGTTGAGAGTCAGCAGAAAAGAGGCAGACCCTCAACAAGATGGATTTACACAGTGGCTGCAAGGATGAGCTTAAGAATAAAATTGATTATGGGCACGGCACAGGGCCAGGTACTGTTTTGTTCTGTTGTGCATAAGGTTGCTATGAGTCAGAACCAACTAGATGTTACCTAACAACAACATATATATGTATGCGTATATATATATATATATATATATATATATATGTCTAGAGAGAGAGTCATAATCATGAAGAAATTTAACTTAGAAGAAAAAAAACCTCTAAAATATTGGAGGCCTCACAAAGAATTGGGACCACTGGCCAAACTAACTTCAAAGGAAGTCACTTCATCCTTACATTGGGTCATTTCCTCTTATACATTTATTTCTCTCTGTTTCTCTATGTCTTCATCATCTGCTCGTCATTTGACTCCCTTGTGGCTGTTTGTCTAGTATACTTTTCTTCCTAATGATAGTCCCTCATATACCTTACTCTATTTCATAAACTTACTTCTTCAGTTTTACCTCTGGTTTCTCACTAAGATGATTATCTTCATATTTTTCCATTCAAATTCCAATTTATATTTTTTTTACTAACCTAAATATTGCTAATCATTTCACAGTAATCTTTGTTGTGTTTCCTACTCTGATTCTTTATTTTCAACTTAAAATACAGTCAGTTGTTAGAATAAAATTGACTGTTAGCAGTGTGGTTCCCTGGAGGCTGTGTGCCTCAGGCTTCCAAGAAGCATGGGGGTCTTATTGACAGGCTTGCTAAACACAGAGACAAAACAATGGGTACAGTCATAGAGAACTGCAGCCAGGCCCCTACCAAAAGACTTTTCATTCCAAGAATTTAGGGATAAAGTTGTTCTTAACTACCCTGAATTCAGCCCCTGACCCATGGTGACCCCATGGTGACCCCATGGAGACTCTGTTAACAATGGGATCAGAACTATTGTAATTCTTAAGATTTTCTTTGGTAGATTTTTTGGAAGTGCATTTCCTGACCTTTCCTCATAGTCTGTCTTACTCTGGAAGCATCACTGTAACCTGTTCAGTATCATAACACCATGGAAGCCACCACTGATGGATGGCTAGGGGCTATATTTGAGCAGAATTGGCTGGGATTGGTATGGAGGTCTTCTGCATGGGAAGTGACAATTACACCTCTGAACCGTGACTGCCCTCTGTGATGAATTTACATGAAATTATTTTCAGTCAGGTATCTTTAATCAGAGACCATTATAAAATATGTGACAATAGTGAGGATTTTAGCAATATCAACTATTCCATGGTTTGTGCTCCTTCTGTATAAATTTGAGTTTCTTAAGGTTTACCATTGTGTGAGATATATGTATGAATTTTTTCAGTGCTTGATTTTATTCTATAATCTGTTTTCTTTTAAAATACTACCCTTAAGTCCAATTTCAAATATTAAATGTGTTTTCCCTTTTTATAATCTTTTTATCATTATTTTTTAATTTTAATTTTCTCATTTTTATTGCATTCTTAGGCTATTATTTTCTAATTCTGTATGTTTAGTCTTATGTTATAGTGCTGACATTTATCTTGCTTAAAAGATATTGTATCTCTTATCTACATTAATTATATACATTTTGTCTGTGTTGAAGGTAAATATTCCTCTGTAAAAATGTTCTTATCATCATGCTTACTTTCTAGTTTTATACTCTTCTTAATAATTTTATTCTTTTTATGCTTTTATGTTAATTTATCTCCTTTTTCTTTTTGAATGATTTCTTTTTCTACTGAACAATCTTTTTCTATAGAATAACTTGAAATATGTCCATTTGGGAAATAGAAATGATTGTCTAAAATTCAATTCAGTTCCAGTCAAGATTAATAGAAAATTTGTATAACTCAGCAGTGTGGTCCCAAAATGCATGCATAAGAATAAAGGGGCAAGAACATACAAGAAGCTTTGAGTAATTAGAGTTAATCAATATCTATCTAAATAATCAGGACCTATTTTGATGCTTTAGTAATTCTAGCAGTAGGCTAAACCTGGGATACCTTGTAAACTCTATTTCTTCTTAAGAGTTCCATGAGAAAAATATTATTTTTTACATGTAACAGATAAGGGAGTAGTGAATTAGGGAATTTAAATAACCTGTACATTGCCAACCAACTAGTTAGTGGCAAAATGGGAATTGAGCCTACCTGAAAGCCATGTTTTCGTACACCATGAAAATGATCCCTTATAGTGCCTCTCATTTAGGATGGGCTTTGCACTGTAGACCAAAAAAAAAAAACACATTTACAGGCTTAGAAAGCTGTATCTTTTAAGGTGGACAGCTAGTATGATTTACAAGAATTTATTGAAAGCCTACTAATAATAGTGTTAAATTGTATTGAAATGAATGATGCATGCAATGCTCTTAGAATAGTGCTGAAAACTATGCCAGCATTATAGAACTGTTAGCCAGTATTGTTGCTATGACACTAAGTGTTTCAAGCAACACTAAGATAAGAGCAAAATCTCTGGCTTTTAAAACAGAGTTTAATAGACTTCAAAGTCAAAAACATAAGAAAATATTCTATATGCAACTAAATACAAACCAGGGCAAAATGAGATAGATACTACTATAAAGGTGAAATTGACTAGATGAAAGGAGCAGTTGATTTCTCCTTTGAGACTTGGGAGAAAAAACAAACTGAAGAGGTATATTTCCAACTAACTTTGTAGAAATAGAAAAATAATGAAAAGCAAGACTAGGAGACTATTTCAAGTTGAAATTGTATGACAATGTTAGGAGTGAATTGTTCTGTGCAGCTTGACATGTTTTATTTAGGGAGAGGTGGTGTGGTATATGCAGGAAGGAATATACTAGAAAACTGTCAAAAACCAAACAAAACCCATTGCTCTGGGACCATTCAGCTGCTAGCAACCTTGTAGGACAGAAGAGAACTGCCATATAGGGTTTGAAGGCTCTAATGTTTGCAGAAACCAACTTCTGTATCTTTTTCCTGTGTAGCGGCTGGTGGGTTGAAACCTCTGAACTGTTAGCAGCCAAGTGCAAAACCCACTGTGCCACCAGGCATTCTACTAAAGTGATATGATATCCAGAAGACATAACATATCAACCACACACACATAAATTTGTAATGTCTTTATCAAAATCAGTACTTGTTTTTAGTCAACCTTAATGTTTCTTTTAATATTGTTGTTGCTAGAAATGAAAGATCTTCAGGATACTGGAAGAATATACTAAATTAATTTATATTAATTTACATACAAATTTATTGTCATGTTATAGACAGTAGTGTTAAAAAAATCCATTAATTCTGTTACAGTTACATACCTTGTCTGTGCCAGTAGGTTAGAAGATCTTTCAACATTTTAAGCTTCTTGATATACTTAACCGAGGCTCTGAAGACTTTTTTTTTGCATGATTTCCCAATAAGACAAATGAACACATCCAAATTTACCAGATACTTTATCCTTCACTATAATTTAATTGTAACTTCTCTCAGTGGAAGAGTAAGAATCTCCAAGCCTTGAATTTTCAATATGCTGTTTAATTAAGAACCCAAACCATTTATTTTTCATCTGCTGTTTGATCTTTACTAATTATAGTATAATAATTCTCATACTTCTATACTTTTATTTAAAGGGGTTAACATCTGTTCCTTTTTTAAAATTAATTCCTTTGTATTTCAGGTAGCTGACTGAGAAACTGTAAATAGTCCATTGTATTAAATAAGATTAACTAGAAAAAATTCTAACAACTCTTCTTCCAAGAATTGAAAAAAACTTAAAGAATATAAATAGAACTGCCAGACAATTTATAAATATTTCATGTCAATATCAATCATTTGACAGTATTCTGTGTTATGCTAGATGTTGACATTGGAAAAAAGGTATGTTTAAATTTCTAATTTTGCCTGGTGTGTTCTAGAATTTGTTAAGTTGTAAACTTGTGTAAAGTTTAGATAATACAGTACACACTGTTTTAGGTGTTAAAAACTCTTGTTTTCCCTTCTTATATCACGGTAGTCAAGGTTTAATCCTATAATGAAAATCACAAAGAAGAACGTGGTAACACCAAGTGAGAGAGTGGCATTTTACCCAATCAGCTATTTCTGAGAAATGAGAATACACATTGTCTCAGAATAGCTTTCAAAGAGAGATGCTGAAGCAGACTGTTTTATCTTTCTCCTGTATAGTGGCTGGTGGGTTCAGACCTCCAAACTTCACATTAGCAGCTGAGCACACAACCCACTGTGCCATCAGGGCTTCTACCAAAGTGACATTATGTCTAAAAGACATAAAATATCAACCAAATGCACATACATTTAAAATATCTTTATCAAAATTAGTAATTGTTTTCCATCAAGTGCCTACCTTAGTGTTTCTTTTAATACTGTTGTTTCTTGACATGAAAGATCTTCAGAATATTGGACAAATATTCTATATTAATCCTTATTAGTTTATTTACGAATTCATTCTCCCTTCTACTATTTTTCAAATAAAATTCCATTGCTTTAGAATCTGAGTTTTACATATAAATAATATGATTAATTCTGTTTTATAGAAGCCAAAACTAATATCTGTGCACTGCAGTGACCAGAAGGCACATTACCATTTTTAATGACATTAATTAGTGTGTTTCTTCCAAACTGGTTTTGTTTCATTTTTTAGTTATTTCCCTTATAGCACTTATGTTTTTTTATTTTATTTTTTTTGTGATATTTTAAACTGCATTGTTTAATAACAGTGCATTCTTTAAATGAATCAGAGATGAAGAGTTTGTGAAAGATACAGGCAATATAGAGCTGCATTCCATATCCCTGATGATGACAATATCTCAAAAATTCACACCTCATTTGATTCTTAATGCTATCCAGCATCCAACTTCCTGGATATTCATCAACTCAGCAGGATCTTGTTACCCATTCTCCACTCTTCCCTCATGAATGTTCTGTTGCATATAAGTGACAGAAAGTTCAGTTCTATAAATCTTACTGCATGTTTCACTGACTGTAGCCCTCACTGTGGTGGAACATCCGGGCTTCCGTAGAGCCCTTGAATTACTTGTTGGAGTGTCATGTAGGCCCTCTATATACGCTTACAAACAAGGTTTTTCAGCCAAGTATAGTACCTTCCATGTTCTGCCTCTTATACTTGGTCTCCTTCATCAGTGATGACTTTAACCAAGGGCCTAGTGAATACAAGAAGATGGATGTTGTGTAAATGGTCTCAAAAATCAAATATTTTGTTACGTATGTTGACATATAATATGAAAGATAATGAGAAGATCTGAAAAGTGTGTGGTGGGTAAAAAGTTCAGGCTTAGTTTAGGTTGGAGAATCATGAAAATCTCTAAGATGGATATTGTGTGCCTCCAGAAGTGCTGGTCTGAGAACAAAACACCGTCTAATGTATTCCAGCAAACAATATATAATCTTACTATAATGAGGAAGAAACATTAGACAAATCCAAAATGAAAATGTTCTATTAAAGAAAGTGTTGGAGGGAAGAGTGTGCTTAAAAATATTAATTTGTGGATGACAAAGAAGGACTGTGAACATGTCCCAGATTAAATAGACTAAAGAGACGTGAAAACTAAATGCAGTAACTTATTGTGTACTAAATTCTCTACTGGAGATGGAGGAAGGGAATACTATAAATAGCATTATCATATTAGGAGACAAAAGTGAAATTTCAGTGGTGCTGTGTTGTTCATCTAGTGCTGCTGTAACAGAAATAGCACAAATGGGTGGCTTTGACAAAGAGGACCTTATTCTCTGACAGTCTGTCAGGCTAGCAATCTGAAGTCAGTGTGTTGTCTCCAGCAGAAGGCTCAAAATATCCATCTGTCTCCCATTGGTGATGCCAATTTTGATAAATTCATCAAAGTGTTACCTGCTTCCTTCATTATATTCTACACTTGCAATCAGTCAGCAGTCTGTAGGGACATACGTTAAGAACATGCAAATAACCTTATCCTCTCATAATTTTTCCCTAGATAAGCATCCAGTTTTGATTCTTGCTTGTTCAACTTTAATATGCTGGATGCAGAATTCTAATTTCCCAACCCATCTCTGGTAGGAGTTCCTTGTGATTCAACGGTCTTTACTTGGACTAGGAGCATCTCAGTCCAGAAACCTCAGGTCCAAAAGGTACACTCTACTTCTGATGTTGCTTTCTAGATGGTATGAGGTACCCATGTCTCTGCTTGATTCTCTCTTTTATATCTAAAAGAGATTGGCTTAAGACCCTATATTCTGGTAGATTTCATCAGTATAACTTCCACTAATTTATCTCATTACATCATAATGACAGAATTTAGAACACATAGGGAAATCACAACAGTTGACAGAATGGTAGACAATCATAAAATGCTGGGAATCATGACCTAGCCAAGTTGACAGATATTCTGGGGGGCACAACTACATCCATGAAAGGTACATTAGATAAAAATCATTGAATCAGTATTAAACTTATTTAATATGCTAGCTTTAGTATAGCTTTGTATAAAAAATATTACTATTCTTCTGTATTTTTTTTTTGTTGTTGCTGTTGATACCAGTTCAACAGCTTCTACTTGTGCATTTCAGTGCACTGATTACATTCTTTAAGTTATGTAGTCAGTCTACCTTCCTTTTCTGAGTTGTTCCTCTACCATTAGTATAAACTCACTGCCCCCTAAGATTCCTACCTAATGTTTCCAGTTTCTAACGTCAATTTGATTCCATGTATATCTTGGAAGGTCACAATGCACAAAGCAGACATTATTTGCTTGTGAAGCTAAGCTGTAGTTTGGTTTAAAGAAGACTTTAGGTGGTACTTTTCTCTTGGGCTATGAAAGCCCTGGAGGCATAGTGGTTAAGAGCAATGACTGCTAAACAAAAGATGGGCAATTCTAATCACCAGGAGCTCCTTGGTAATTCCGTGGGACCACTCTACTCCATTCTATAGGGTTGCTATGGCTTGAATTTGACTTGACAGGAATGGTCCCCTCATAATTTATTTTTTAAAACTGGGCAATGCTTTAGGGGTTCATGCTTAGCTCCCAAAACACTGAATTCCATGAGAATGTTCTGAATTTTTCCTCCTTTGATCAGAATTCTCCTACAGAATCTTAGATCAAAATATTCAGTAATGCTTGGTAGCTGGGCATCATCCAGTTCTGATCTCCTAGCCAGGAAAGCAGTTGTTCACAGAACCAATAAGCCTCACATTCAGTCCTCTCCTCCTCTTCCTGACCCTCCTTACTCTGTTGCTTCAGGCTAATAGACACCAATTGTGGTACCTTGGAATGGCTACTTCCTCTTCTTTTTTTTCCCCCTATTTTTTTTTATTATGACTGAGTGAAAATGTACATTCCCATATAAATTTGCATGCCCACCTATCTGCAGCTTCCACTGTTCTCCCTGCCCAGCGACAGCACACTGTTCCTCTCTGCTCCATACATGTCTCATCCTCCCAAGAGTCTCCTTTCCCCTCCTCTCCACCTACTCCCCTTCCTCCAGCCAGAGGTCAGTAGGATGATATCCTAAGATGCATAGAACAATAAAGTGCACCCAATATTTAGTCAATTTGCATTGCCAAGTCCAATCCACTGCTGTCTGAAGAGTAGACCTTCGTTATGATCTGTGGGCAACAGCAGCGTCAGGGCCAGGGGCCACGATCCCCGGGGGAGCCTGAAGCCCCTAGACCATCAATTGTAGTCTTTTAGTGGACATCTCAGGGTGCACCCCTTTTTATTCTTGTGTTGCCAGTGAGACTCAAGTTTGTGAGCTCCACTGCGGCTATCACTGGTGGTGACCAGGCACCATCCGGTTCTTCCAGTCCCAAGTCAATGTAGGCACTCACTCTTGTGGGTCTTCTGGGTTGTTGTTTTGCTCCTCAGTGAGCATCCGCTCCTGCTGAGTTGGGACCATTTGCTGTGCCCTCAGAAGGCAGCTTGGCAGCTTTTAAGGCCCCAGACGCCACTCATCAATGTCGGGTACAGAGAGCCCTCTTAGCAAAATGCTAGTTGTGCCAGTTGGCCTCGATTTCACCTCAGAGCATGGTCTCCTGTCCTCCGCCCCAGCTACTCTGTCCTTGCATTATTGGGTTAAGATGGAAGGAATACTCAAGTTATGTTGAAGTTCACTTAACATTGTCCTTGTTTGTAACGTGTGCTGTCACTGATTTCACCCAACCAAATTTCTAACAACTATCTAATAGAAACCCTCCCCTCCCCCTCCTTCCCTCCCATTCCTTGCAGCTGTCAAAGAGTCTTTTCTTCTATGCATAAGTCTGTTTTGAGTTCTTATCATAGGGGTCACATACAATATTTGTCCTTTTGTCGCTGACTACTTTCAGTCAGCATAATGTCTTCTAGTTGAAACCAGGTTAGATGTTTCCTGGAATCATTATTGTTCTTTATCATTGCATAGTGCTCCATTGAGTATATATATAGTTTACCTATCCATTCCTCTGTTCTTGGGCATCTGGGTTGATTCCTTCTTTTTGATATCGTGGACTGTGCTGCACTAAACATTCGTGTGCATGTATCCATTGGTGTGAAAGGCCTTGATTCTGTAGGATATATTCCAAGTAGTGGAATTACTGTGTCAAACGGTATATCTATATCCATTTTTTTTTAAGGAAGCACCAGATAGCTTTCCAAAGAGGCTGGATCATTTTGCAACCTCACCAACAGTGTAGGAGAGTTCCACTTTTTCCACAGCCTCTCCAGCATTCATTGTTTTGTGTTTTTTGGATCATGGCCAACCTTGATGGGGTGAGATGGTATCTCATTGTCGTTTTGATTTGAATTTCTTTAATAGCTAAAGATCGTGAACATGTCCGCATGTGTTTATTGGCTGCCTAGATCTCCTCTTTAGAGAAATGTCTATCCATCTCCTTTGCCCATTGTTTAATTGGATGATTATCATCTTCTTATTGATATTTTGTAGTACCTTACGGATTATGGAGATCAGGTGTCAGTCTGACATAGAATTGCCAAATATTTTTTCCCATTCTGTAGGTGGTCTTTTAATTCTATTAATAAAGTCTTTGAATGAGCAGAAGTGTTTGATTCTTAAGAGTTCCCATTTACCTATTTTCTCTTCTGATGATTGTGGTTTGTTTGATAGAGTTTGGAGTCTGTCCATGTTGTGTATTAAACTTCCATTGTTGTTCCTACTTTTTCTTCAAAGAGCTTTATCATTTTAGATTTGATATTTAGGTCTTTTATCCAATTTGAGTTGGTTTTTGTATAAGGTGTAAGATATGGATCTTGTTTCAGTTTATTGCAGATGGATATCCTATTTTGCCAGCACCATTTGTTGAAGAGATTGTTTTTACCCCAGTTTAATGTCTTAGGGCCTTTGTCGCATATCAGTTGTTCATAGGCAGATAGTGTCATCTCTGGGATATTGATTCTATTCCACTGATCCATCTATCTGTTCTTGTACCAGTACCAGGCTGTTTTGACCACTGCAGCAGTGTAATAAGTTCTGAAGTCAGGTAATGAGAGGCCTCCCAGTGTGTTCTTCTTCTTTAGTAGTACTTTACTTATCTGGGGTTTCTTCCCTTTCCAAACAAAATTAGTGATTTGTTTCTCCATCTTATTAAGAAATGATGCTGGAACTTGTATTGGGATTGCATTACATAAGAAGATTGCTTTTGGTACAATAGACACTTTCACAATGTTAAGTCTTCCTATCCTTGAGCAGGGTAGGTTTCTCCATTTATCTAAATCTTTGTTAATTTCTTGTAGTAAGGGTTTGTAGTTCTCTTTTTAAAGGTCTGTTATTTCTCTGATTAGATTAATTCCCAGGTACTTTATCTTCTTGGGGGCTATAGCAAATGGTATTGATTTGGTGATTTCTTCATTAACAGTCTCATTGTTGGTATAAAGTAATCCTACTGATGTACTTATGTTTATCTTGTCTCCTGAGACTTTGCTGAACTCTTCTGTCAGCTTGAGTAGTTTCCTTATGGATTCTTTGTGATTCTCTGCATATACAATCATATCATATGCAAACAGGGAGATTTTGACTTCTTCTTTGCTGATGCAGATGCCCCTTGTTTCTTGGTCTTGTCTAACTGCTCTAGCTAGAACTTTTAGTACAATGTTGAATAGAAGAGGTGAGAGTGGGCATCCTTGCTTAGTTCCTGTTTTCAAGGGAAACTCCTTCAGTCTCTCTCCATTCAGGGTGATGTAGGCAGTTGGCTTTGTATAAATGGCCCTTATTGCATTAAAGAATTTTCCATCTATACCTATTTTGCTAAGAGTTTTTAGCATGAATGGGTGTTGGACTTTATCAAATGCCTTTTCTGTATCAATGGACAAAATCAGGTAATTCTTGCCTTTTGTGATATTTATGTGGGTAAAATCATGTTAATTGTTTTTCTGATGTTGAACCAGTCTTGCATCCCTGGTATGAATCCAACTTGGTCATGATGGGTTATTTTTTTAATTTGTTGTTGTATTCTATTGGCAAGAATTTTGTTGAAGATTTTGGCATCTAGATTCATGACCGATATTGGTCTGTAGTTCACCTTTTTGGTTGAGTCTTTCCCTGGCTTTGGTATCAGCGTTATGCTGGCTTCAACAGAATGAGTTTGGGAGTACTCCATCCCTTTCTATACTGTGAAATAGTCTCAGTAGTATTGGAGATAACTCATCTCTAAAAGCTTGGTAGAATTCTGCAGTAAAGCCATCTAGGCCCAGATTTTTTCTGGTTGGCAGTTTTTTGATGACTTTTTCAATTTCCTCCTTTGTGATGGGTTTATGAAGTTGTTCTGCTTCACGTTGTGATAATTTCGGTAGGTGATATGAATCAAGGAATTTGTCCATTTCCTCTAGGTTTTCAAATTTGTTAGAGAACAGTCTTTCACGGTATTCTGTTATGGTATTTTTTATTTCTGTTGGATCTGTTATGACAACTCCCCTCTGATTTTTAATTTGAGTTATTTGTTTCCTTCCTTTCCTTTTTTTCTTTAGTAAATTTAGCCAGTGGTTTGTCAGTTTTGTTGATCTTTTCAAAAAACCAGCTTTTGCAATTTCAATTTTTTCAATTGTTTTTCTATTGTCTAATTCGTTTAGTTCTGCTCTAATCTTTATGATCTGTTTTCTTCTGTTGCCTGAGGGGTTCCTCTGTTGTTCTCTCTCTACTTGTTCAAGCTGTAGGGTTAGTTCCTTGACTTGGTTTCTTTCTTCCTTCCAGATGTGTGCATTTATGGAGATAAACAGATCTCTGAGCACTGCTTTGGCTGTATACCATAGGTTCTGGTAGGAAATGTTTTCATTCTCATTGGAATCCGCGAATTTCTTTATTTCATTCTTGATTTCTTCTAGAACCTATGGTTTTTTGAAAAAAAAGATGTTGTTCAGTTTCCAAGAGTTCCACTTTCTCTCTATGTTTTTTTCTACTATTGATTTAGTTATTTATGGCTTTATGATCTGAGAAAATGCTTTGCAGTAATTCAGTGGTATGAATTTTGCTGAAAATTGCATTATATCCTAACACATGGTCAATTCTGGAGAATGTTCCATGTGCACTAGAGAAGAAGGTACAGTTGTCCGCTGATGAGTTGAAAACTCTGTATATATCAATGAGGTTTAGTTGGTTAATTGTAGCAATGAGGTCTTCTTTATCTTTTCTGAGCTTTTTTCTAGGTGATCTGTCCAGTATTGAGAGTGGAGAGTTCAAGTCTCTCATATTATTGTGGAGTCATCTAACTCTTTTTTGAGTGTAGTCAGTGTTTCTTTGATGTATTTAGGTGCTCCGATATTAGGTGCATAAATATTTAATATAGTTAAGTCTTGCTTGTGTACTGAAACTTTCAGCAATAAATAGTGTTCATCTTTGTCCACAGTGGTGGATTTTACATTAAAGTCTATTTTATCTGAGATTAGAATTGCCACACCTGCTGTTCTTTGTTCTTTGATAGCTTGGTATACAGTCTTCCATCCTTTAATTTTCAGTTTGCTCCTATCTTTAAGTCTCAAGTGAGTTTCTTATAGACAACATATGGATGGGTCATGTCTTTGGATCCAAGATGTCACTCGATGTCTCTTTACTGGAGCATTCAGTCCATTCACATTCAATGTAATTATTCATAGGTATGTGTTCAGTGCTGCCATTGTGATATGTTTATTTTTGTGTTGATATTTTCTCTCTTGTCCTTATTAGTCTGTTCTGGGACATTCTTTTTTGTGAGTTGATTTTTCACCTTTTTCAAAGCTGGTTTTGTAGTTGTTGAGACTACTGTGTTACATTTCTTGATACGATATGTTGCCCCTATGCTCCCCCTTAATAAACTATATATAAACACAGTTTTAATTACTACCAGTCTTATTGACTTCCACCCCATCTGGAAGGACTATAACGACTATAGTACATCCCTCTTTTTAATATGATAGCACCATAGTTTTTATGATAATCACTGGATTATTTCTTTCAGTATTAAAGCTGTGATTGAGTATGGAGCCTTCCCTAACTCAGTAGAATTCTGGATGATGTGTCGTTCTAAAATATAAAGTTAGTGGTTTTGTTCTTCTAAGCCAAAGGCAAGAGCTTCTTTCAGTAATTCTTATAGTTTTGGTTTGGTTTTTACAACATCTCTGAGCTTCTGTTTATCTGGGAATGTCTTCATTTCATTTTCATATTTGAAAAATAGATTTTCTGGAGATATAATTCTTGGTTGGAAGTTCTTCTCCTTCAAGGCTTTGAATGTGTCATGCCACTGCCTCAGTGCCAGCATGGTTTCTGCTGAGAAACCTGACGAAAGCCTACAGCGTTTCCCTCTGAATGTTAGCTTTGCTTTTAGTCTTACTGCCTTTAAGGGTTTCTGCTTGTGTTTCACTTTGTTAAGCTTGATTATAATATGTATTGGAGTATTTCTTTTGAGATCTATATTGGGTGGCATACGATATGCATATAGGATATCTATATTCTCTTCCTTCATGATTTCTGGGAAGTTTTCTTTCAGCAGCTCAGCAACGATACTCTCTGTGTTCCCAGGTTCTCATCTTGTTCAGGGACTGCAGTTAATGAAAGGTTGTTTCTCTTAATAGAGTCCCACATGGTTCTTAATGCTCCTTCATTTTTCTTGTTTCCTTTTTCTCATTTCACCTCATCGATGCTGATATCAGTAGCTCTGTCTTCTAAGTCAGAAATTCTTTTCTCTATTTGTTCCATTCTGTTTTCTTGACTTTGAATTGAAGTTTCTATGTCTTTGATTTTGTTCTTGATCTGTTGGCTTTCAGAGCACTGGTGTTCCATCAGATTGAACAGCTTGCTTAATTTTTCCTTTAGTTGTGCTGCATTTTGTATAAGGTCTGGAAGGGCTCTGTATATAATCCTTTTGTATTCATATTTCGATGATTTCAGAAACGTTTTTTTAATCTGGTAAACTCCTTGGTTGCTCTGTTTGGGAGCCTCTGAAGCCATGGATAATTTCTTGTTTGCCACAAGTGTGTGTTGCTTTTTGGGTTTCATGTGAATAAGTAGTGACTGGGAGAGATACTGTGAGGATAGACTGCAGACGTTTCTCTGGGCTGTCTTAAAATGTAAAACGAAAGATATCTGGTCACTTCCCAAGTCAGTCAGGTTTTCAGGTGTAGAGGTCCCTTGTCCCAACTGGCAAAGTAAGCACCTCTGTATTCAACCCCAGATGATACGAACTAGTTCAAAATACAGAAATGTTACTGCCCTGTTGGCCTCTGTTGACAGGACCCAGCCTTAGGCAACACTATGTTAACTACTGCTTTTCTGGTAGAAAAGTGCTGTCCTGTGGGCAGGCTCTTGCTCCCAAGCTAAGAATTAGGTTCAACTGTGGCCACTGAATCGAAGATGGCACCCTCCACACAGGCAGCAGGTAGAGGGGCTAAAGGTGCCAAGAGGTAGTGAGTCCTCTGCCTCTGTTTCTGGGCCCCCACTGTAGGTGACACTGTGCAAACTACTGCTTTTCTGTTGCAGATGTCCTGTCCTGTTTGCAGGCACTGGCTCCCAGGCTAACAGTTAGGTCCTGCTAAAATCTCCGTATCTATTATGGCGTCCCGCACATAGGTGCCATGGTTCCATACAAACCACACTGTGGCAGAGATAAAAGGACAGGCCTAAATTGGCTAGGTGTACAGAGTCCTAACCCTGGCTCTCAAAATATGGCATTTTCACCTGCCTATCCCACCAGCAGTGTGTTGGAGACTAGCCACTTGACAAGATCCAGCTCCGCCCGCTGGCCAAGACAGAGGGGAAAAAAAGTCACACTGGTGTGCTACCTTCAGTCCATGAGAGCCAGGGCTAGCCAGGAGTGGGAGTTAGCGAAAGAGAGGAGGTTTTTTTGTTCAGTGGTAAGGAGTCCAAATTAACAGCCCTGTGTCGTGTCCTGGGGCTCACTAGGTGATCAGAAGGCTCCATTTGATTATCAATTCAGGTCTTGGTTTCCAGGGGGATATAAGGAGATGTGTGCTTAGTCTGCCACCTTGACTCCGCCCCCTGGAATGGCTTCTTCCAAGCTTTAAAGACCTCAGGCACTAGGAATTGAAGTTGGAGGTAGAAGAGAAGCATAAAACATGTTATTAGGCCATTTAACTGGGATGTGCCATAAAACCATGCTAGTTGTAGAAACTATAAACTGATGTACTTGGGGTAAAGGGTCATGATGTGTACAACTTAACCTCAAATATAAGAAGACACAGAGAAATGTGAGTAGGAGAGCAAAAGATAAAGCAAATGGAGTAAAAGCTTAACCATTTGCTGAATCAGGTCAACAGGTCTGCAGATGATCTTTGTGCTAGTCTTATATTTGTAATTTTTCTGTGAGATTGAAATTACATCTAGATAAAAAGTTCAGAAATCAGAAAGAAAACCCTATCATGCATTTACTGTCACTGTTTACCATATTGGAGAAAAGGGAAGATTAATGGTGATTAAGGTAAATTTGATGGTCAATAATCATTAGAAATAAACATCACATGTTAAATTTTAAAATATGCTTTGTTTTTCTATGCAACTAAATAAAGCCATCGTTCCAAAAATCAAAATTTAATTTTTTAATGTATGTAAAATTCTAGAGAACATCTTGCCTAGCTAGATTTTTAACTAAACAGCCTGGTCTCCAAGTGACCATTATGATGCTAATGGTTCCATATTGATTTCTACTTATTTTCATTTATTAAATGTTTTAGATGGCAGAAAATAACCTGAGAAAGCATTAATAAAACTGCTATTTTCTTTAAAACCAACATGTCTGAGGAAATGGATGATCTAATAATCCAAGAAAAAGAAAATGTTGGTTTTACAGGACATCTTATTGTCAAAAATATTAGTAGAAGTCTTTGTTCAGAATCTTAAAAAAGAGATGAATGATTTATGCTATAGATTTATACAACCGCTAAATGTGTTGGTGCAGACCAGTTTACTTTCTGCCTGGTGCAATTAGAGATAGAGATTAGAAAGTGAGATTTCATGTGAAATGAAGCTTTGTATTAGTTCTATATAAGATGCTCTGTAGATGATAACTCTAACTAAACATTTATCTTGAGAAAATCTTGATGAAAGAAGGACAAGAGTTTATTTTGCCAGATAACACATTAAAGATTTAGGACTCTGTCCACTTTGTAGGAATCCACAGATTTTTTTTTTTTTTTTTTTTTTTTTTTTATTTCTGTAGGTCGCTCGACGGCACTTGGCTTGGCTCAATGTTAACCTTAAAAAATGAACTTTTAAAACGTTCTATGTGAACTTGATACTATAAAGAATGAAAAATTTTAGGGCTGCTTTTTTTTTATGACTGGGTGAAAATGTACATTCCTATATAAATTTGCATGCCCACTTATATGCATCTCCCACTGCTCTCACTGCCCAGGGACAGCACAATCTTCCTCTACGCTCCATACATGTCTTATCCTCCCAACAATCTCCTATCTCGTCCTCTCCATTCACTCCCCCGTCTCCAGTAAGAGGTCAGCAGGATGACATCCTATAGATGCATAGAACCATAAAGTGCACACAGGAAATGGTCATATGGTCACCCTGTATCACCAAGTCCAATCCATTCATGTCTGAGTGTTGACCTGCATTATGATTTATGGACAGGAGCAGCATCAGAGCCAGGGGCCATGCTTCCAGGGGAACTGTGAGAGCCCTGGACCATCAATTGCAGTTTTATAGTGGAGATCTCAGGGTGTACCCCTTTTTATTATTATGTTAACAGTGAGACTCAACTTTGTGAGCTCCATCACAGCTATCACTGGTAGTGGCCAGGCACCATCAGGTTCTTCTGGTCACAAGTCGATATAGTCACCCACTCACTGGGGTCTGTCTGTCTTCTGGGTTCTCTTTCTCCCACGTTGTTTTGGTCCTTGGTGATGATCTTTTCCTGCTGAATTGGGACCATTTGCTGTATCCACAGATGGCAGCTTGGAAGCTTTTAAGACTCTAGATGCCACTCACCAATGCATGGTGCAGAAGGCTCTCTTAGCAAAGTGCTACTTGTGCCGATTGACCTTGATTTTCCCTAAGAGCATGGTCCCCAGCTTCCCACCCCAGCTACTGTGTCCTTTCAATATTGGGTTAAGATGGGAAGAGTAATCATGTTATGCTGAAGTCCAGTTATTATTGATTTTTTTTTTCTAATGTGTGCTGTCATGTATTTCACCCAACCAAATATCTATCAGCTATCCAAACCCTCCCCCCTTCGTCCTGCCTTCCTCCCTGCCCTTGTAGCCATCAAAGAGTCTTTTCTCTATGCGTGAGTCTGTATTTAAGTTCTTATCATAGGGGTCTCATACAATATTTGTCCTTTTGTCGCTGACTACTTTTAGTCAACATAATGTCCTCCAATTAAAACCAGGTTGTGAGATGTTTCCTAAAATCATTGTTGTTCTTTATCATTGTGTAATGTTCCATTGAGTATACATACCATAGTTTGCCTAACCATTCCTCTGTTCTTGGGCACCTGGGTTGATGCCATCATTTTCCTGTTGTGGGCTGTGCTGCAATAAACATTTGTGTGCATGTATAAGTTGGTGTGAATGACCTTCATTCTGTAGGATATATTCCAAGCAGTGGGATTACTGAGTCAACTGGTAGATAGATAGATAGATAGATAGATAGATAGATAGATATATACAGCTTTTTAAGGAAGTGCCAGATTGCTTTCCAAAGAGATTGAACCATTTTGCAACCCCACTAACAGTGTAGGAGAGTTCCAATCTCTCCACAGCCTCTCCAGCATTTGCTGTTTTGCATTTTTTGGATCATGGACAACTTTATTGGGGTGAGATGTTATCTCATTGTAGTTTTGATTTGAATTTCTTTAGTAGCTAATGATGGTGAGCATCTCTGCATGTGTTTTTTGTCTGCCTGGATCTCCTTTGTAGAGAAGCGTCTGTCCATCTCCTTTGACTGTTGTGTAATTGGATGATTTATCTTTTACTTATTGATATTTTGTAGTACCTTATACATTACGGAGATCAGGTGTCGGTCTGACCTATAGTTGCCAAATATATTTTCCCATTCTGTAAGTGGCCTTTAAATTCTTTGAATAAAGTCTTTGGATGAGCAAAAGTGTTTGATTCTTAATAGTTCCCATTTACCTATTTTCTCTTCTGTTGTCTGTGGTTTGTTTGACAGATATTGAGGTCTGTCTATGTTGTGTATTAAAACTTCCATTATCATTTTGACCTTTTTTTGAATGCTTTATCATTTTAGTTTTGCTATTTAGGTCTTTGTTCCAGTTTGAGTTGTTTTTTTTGTATAAGACGTAAAATACAGGTCTTATTTTAATTTATTGCAGATGGATATCCAATTTTGCCAGCATCATTTGTTGAAGAGATTGTCTTTACCCCAGCTTAATGTCTGCGGGTCTTTGTTAAATATCAGCTGTTCACAGGCAGATGATGTCATCTCTGGGGTCTCAACTGTCTTCCATTGATCTATTTGTCTCCTTTTGTAACAGTACCAGGCTGTTTTGACTACTGTGGCAGTGTAACAGGTTCTAAGATCAGGTAATGAGAAGACTCCCAGTGTATTCTTCTTCAGTAGTGATTTCTTGTCTTAGGCTTCTCTTTCCAAACAAATTTGGTAATTTGTTAAAAAATGTCCATAGAATTTGTATTGGGATTGCATATTATAAGTGGGTTACTTTGGGTAAAATAGACATTTTCACAATGTTAAGTCTTGCTTTCCATGAGGAGTGTAGCTTTCTCCATTTATGTAAGACTCTCTTAGTTTCTTGTAGTAAGGGCTTGTAGTTCTCTTTGTTAAGGGCTATTATTTCTCCAGTTAGATTTATTCCTAGGTACTTTATCTTCTTAGGGGCTATAGTAAATGGTATTGATCCGGTGATTTCTTCTTTAATAATCTCATTGTTGGTATAAAGGAATCCTACTGATCTACTTATGTTTATCTTGTATCCTGAGACTGCTGAACTTTTCTCTCAGTTTGGGTAGTTTATTTATGGATCCTTTAGGATTCTCTGCATATAAAATCATATCCTCTGCAAATAGGGAGATTTTTAGTTCTTCTTTGCAGATGCAGATGCCTTTTATTTCTTGGTCTTGTCTAATTGCTCTGGCTAGAACTTCAGGTACAATGTTAAATAGGAGAGGTGATAGTGGGCATCCTTCTCTAGTTCCCGTTCTCATGGAAAATTGTTTGAGTCTCTCTCTTTTCAGGATGATGTAGGCAGTTGGCTTTGTTTCTGTGGCCCTTATTGTATTGAGGAATTTGCTATCTCTTCCAATTTTGCTGAGAGTTTTCAGAATGAATGAGTATTGGACTTTATCAAATGCCTTTTCTGCATCAGTAGACAAGATCAGGTGATTCTTGTCTTTTGTGTTATTTATGTGGTTGATCACATTAATTGTTTTTATGATGTTGAACCAACCTTGCAACCCTGGTATAAATCCCACTTGGTCATGATGGATTATTTTTTGGATATGTTGTTTTATTCTATTGGGAAGAATTTTGTTGAAGATTTTTGCATCTGGATTCATGAGTGATATTGGTCTGTGGTTCTCCTTTTTGGTAGGGTGTTTCCCTGGCTTTGATACGAGGGTTATGCTGGCTTGATGGAATGAATTTGAGAGTATTCCATCTGGATAATTTCTTACACTGTTATATCTTTGATTGATTTTTAAGCCTTCACTAAATGAGCAGGTTTCTGGTTGATGTGTCCTAAATTTGCTTCTAAAATACAAAGTTAGTGGTTTTGTTCTTCTGAGTGAAGAAATTCTTTCAATATTTCTTGTAGCATTTGTTTCCACAAGGTCTCTGAGTTTCTGTTTATTTGCAAATGTCTTAATCTCATTTTCATATTTGAGAGATGGTTTTGCATGATATATAATTCTTGGTTCGAAGTTTTCCTTCAAGGCCCTGTGTGTGTCCTACTACTGTCTCTGTGCTAGCATTGTTTCTGCTGAGAAATCTGACAAAAGCCCAGAGGGTTTCTCTCTGAATGTTACTTTTGCTTTGAGTCTTGCTGCCTTTAAGAATTGCTGCTTATGTTTCTTTTTGTTAAGCTTGATTAGAATATGTCTTGGAGTCTTTCTTTTGAGATCTATATTGAGTGGCATTTGATGTGCATCTTGGATATCTATATTCTCTTCTTTCATAATTTCTGGGAAATTTTCTGTCAGCATCTCCCCAACAATATTCTGTATGTTCTCAGGTATCTTGCCCTGTTCAGGAACTACGATTAATCATAGATTGTTCGTCTTAATAGATTCCCATATGCTTCTTAATGCTTCTTCATTTTTCTTGTTTCTTTTGTCTGATTTCTCCTCATAGATGCTGGAGTCAGTAGCTCTGTCTTCTGAGTCAGAAGGTCTTTTTTCCATTTGTTCCATTCTGTTTTATTGGTTTTGAATTGATGTTTGTATCTCTATGATTTTGTTCTTGATCTACTGGATTTCCAAGTACTAGTGTTCCATAGGATAGAACAGCTTGCTTAATTGTTCATTTTTCTCTGCTGCATTTTGTATAAGGACTAGGAGGGCTTTCTATATAATCCTTTTGTATTCACCATCTGATAGTTTTAGAAGGGTTTCTTTGTCTGGGAAATTCTTTGGTTGTTTCTTCTGGGGGCCTTTGAAAGCCATGGGTGATTTCTCCATTATGCTTTTATCCAGAGTTTATTGCTTAGGGGGTTTTATTTGAGTCTACAGAGACTGGAATAGATACTGTGAGGATGTACTGCAGTTATTTCTCTAGGCTGTCTTAAAATTAAAGGTGGAAGGTAACTGACAACTTCCAAGTTAGTTAGATTTCAGGTGTACAGGTCCCTCTTTCAAGCTGGCAATGTAAGTGTCTCTATATCCAATCCCAGATATTATAAACTAGTTTAAAATGCAGAAAGGCTACTGCCCTGCTGGCCTCTGCTGTCAGGCACCAGCTGTAGGTGACACTGTGTGGAATACTGCTTTTCTGCCAGAAATGTGCTCTCTTCCATGAAGGTGCTGCCTCCCAGCCTAGGAATTAGGTCCAGCTCAGGTCTTCATATGAGTATTTCCACCTCCAATGGAACAAGATGGCATCATGCACAAGCTGTTCACCTGCCTCACTGCTGGCTACTCAATGGCAGAGGCAGAAAGAGAGGCCAAATGTGCCAAGATGCACAGAGAGCAAAGCCAGGCTCTCAAAATATGGCAAGTTTGCCTGTCAATCCCACCAGCAGTGAGTCTGTGATGAGCTGCTAGTCAGGTCACAGCTCTGCCTGCTGTCTAAGACAGAGAAAAAAAAGTTAAAAGGACAAGTTACCTTTGGTCTGTGAAACCCAGCTCTCACCAATAGTAGGGGTCAGCAAAAGAGAGGGAGTTTTCCATTCAGTGGTATGAAGTCCGAATTAACAGCCCTGTGCTGTGTCCTAGGGCTCGCTAGGTGTTCAGAAGGCTCTGTTTAATTATCAATTCAGGTCTTGGTTTCCAAAAGGACTTAGGGAAATGTGTGTTTAGTCTGCCAACTTGACTGCACCTCCAGTGCTGCTTTTATCAATCTGAACTGCCTTGTGTTTAGATTTACTGTGATCACATCTAAGTAAGTAGGTAGAAAATAATGCTTTTCTCTTTTCAGGTATATAACAAATAATTCTAGAAATTTAGGCAAAGCCTGGGCACATAATGCATTTAAGATGCTGAATCCCAACTTATTCCGAAAACACCTGAGTTCCTCTAAAACATAAATATCCTGTTTCTTTTTCCTGATAACTGGTAACGTGAACATTACTGTCAGTATATGTTGAAGTCTTAAAATAATTTCAGACACGTCAAAATGGAATGAAAAGTTAAAGAAAAAGAAAAATTCTGAAGTTGACACTTGAAAAATGGTCAAAGCTAGAACCAAGTCAGATTGAAAGTTTTCTCCTCTTTTTCACAACTAAATTTGTTTCACATTTTCACTCTTCATTTCAAATGTTGGTTGACAAACGAATAGTGAATATCCTATACCTCAATATTATAATGTGTTTCTATATATTTCTCATATATTTGTAAAATTAAGATGTCTGTGCCTTATTTAGCTTTATTTTTCCATCATTGTGTGGTTTCGTAATTGTATTATTGTATGGATTAGGCAGTAACTTGAGTATTGCTGCTATTAATATGAATATTTTAAAATAGTATTCATATTTGTGATCTTAGTTATTGTTGTTAGCTACTGTTCAGTTGGTCCAAAAGTTATGGTGGTCCCCTATGTTGCAGAATAAAACTGTTTGGTAAAAAATTTTTGGCTGTAATATTTATAAAAGCAGATTGCCAGGCCTTTTGTCCCACAAAACCTCTAGGTACCTTCAAATTGTCCATCCTTAGGCTAGCTGCCAATCCCAAATTGCCTGAACCTACCCTGCTCTGGAGTGTAGTTATCATGTTATAAATATTGTGCTTGATGCTTTACATAAACTACCTCATTTAATAATTATGTCAATCTTATGAGGTAGGTAGGTACTATTGTTATCTTCATGTTAAAATAGGGCAAACATGGGCTTGAAAATTTAAAAAAAAAGAAAAAAAGTTTTTTCCGTCACCAGTAGTGGGGATTGGAGTTATGGCTTGAACTGAAGACTTCAGATGTTTAATCATAACCTGTTTGACATGTCATACCCTTATGTTTTTCTGCCTCTTAGATGCTAAAATGCAACAGCCTAGAAAGTTGCCATAGTCATTGATCTGGGTGTATTCCAGGAAATTAGAAAGTTTCCTGAATATAAGATGTCCAATTTAAACCTGAAACAACTTTCTTTCATGATTTTGTGTATGCAGCAGTACTTAGCACACATTTATAATCAGAAAGCAACCCCTGTGGAGTACCTTTTTATATAAAGTGTCCTTTCACTATATTTTAGTTACTGAAAATGTTAACGTATACAATATATCTACATATCCTCCAAATGAAAAAAAATTACTATGGTTACTTTTATGTATCATTTTTCACTAAATACAATTGTATATCTTGGCTGAAAGCAGGGAATACCAGAAAGATATTTACCTGTGGTTCATTAACTATGTGAAGACATTTGACTGTGTGGATCATAGAAACTATGGATAACATTGCAAAAAATGAGAATTCCAGAACACTTAATTGTGCTCATGAGGAATCTGTACATGAATCAAGAGGCAGTTGTGTGAACATGTAAAAGAACACTGCATGATTTAAAGTCAGAAAAGGTGTGTCAGTGTTGTATCCTTTCAGCAGAACTTTTTAATCTGTATGCCTAGTAAATAATTGGAGAAGGAGAATGAGGCAGAAGGATTGGAGGAAAAGTCATTAACAACCTGAATTGTGCAGATGACACATCCCTGCTTGCTAGAAGTAAAGAAGATTTGAAACACTTGCTGATGAAGATCAAAGACCACAGCCTTCGGTATGGATTGCAACTCAATATCAAGAAAACAAACCCTCACAACTGGACCAGTGAGCAACATCATGATAACTGGAGAAAGGACTGAGTTTGTCAAGGATTTTGTTTGACTTGGTTCCACAATCAACACCCACAGAAGCAGCAGTCAAGAAGGCAAAGCACACATTGCACTGGGAAAATCTGCTGCAAGAGACCTCTTTATTGAAAAATAAAGATGTCACCTTGAAGACAAAGATGTGCTGGACCCAAACTGTGATATTTTCAGTCATATCATATATGTGCAAAAGCTGGATAATGAATAAAGAAAGAAAGAAAGAAAATTGATGCCTTTGAATTGTGGTGTTGGAGAAGAATATTGAATGGACTATGGACTGCCAAAAGAACAAACAAATCCATTCTGATAGAAGTACAAACAGAGTGCTCCTTGAAAGCAAGGATAGTGAGACTGCATCTCACATACTTGGGAAGTGTTGTTGGGAGGGATCAGTCCCTGGCGAAGGACATCATGCTTGGTAGAGTGGAGGGTCAGTGCAAAAGAGGAAGATCCTCAGCATAATGGATTCATAGTGGCTGCAATTATGGCCTTAAGCATAAAAACAATTGTGAGTATAGCTCAGGAATGGGCAGTGTGTTGATCTATTGTCATAGGGTCACTATGAGTCAGAACTGACTCAGTGGCACCTAACAACAACAATCACGTAAGCAGAAATATAATTTTAAAAAATCACTCCTTTAAAAAATATAATTACTCAGAAAGTACTGTTCTCCAAGCTGCCTGATTATTTTTTTCAATATTATGCATATTTGAATGAATTTTCAAACTGTATGGAGATAGTGTGTAATGATAGTGTTTGTCTACACTTGTGTGATTGTATGCATATGTGCATATTAGATGTCACAAAAATAACTGAGTGAGAAGAGCAGCTGCTGAAAAGATAATAAAAAATAAATTTCAATAAGAATTTATTGTATATTTTAGTAGGTTATTTTTCTCTCATGTTACTGAAGAGCAAAGAGACTGGTTAAGCTCAGAATGTCACATAAAAATCACCCTAACAGATAAAAATTGTCTTTAATGTTATATGAGAGAGTAATAAAGATGACTAGTAAAATATTAAGCAGGAAGTCTGTATCTCAGGTGTAAAATAACATCTATAAACTACTTGGGATAGACAAATCAACCTTATAGTTCTTCGTAAAGTCCAAGCCTTTAATTTTTGAGCTTTATAAATTTAGGTTATCTCATCATCAGCTAAGTGACCAAGCACTGGTATCACATTTCTGTATTCTATAAGTTCCTATCACTTCTATTGTGATAGAATAGAATTTACTTAATTTTAATAAAATTTGACATAGATACAGTGTAGATTAAATAGTCAAGAATTTGAGCTTTCCCCTCCAGACTAAAAGTGTAGGAACTACAACCTATGAGCCAAACCAATTGACTGCCTCTTTTCATCAGCAGAATTTTCGTGGGACTCAACCAGTATATGGATTATTCTATATTATGGTGCTAGAATTGAGTAATTGCCACAGAAAGACTATATGGCCTTCAAAGCCCAAGATATTTACTGTCTGGCCTTTATAGGTAATGTTTGCTGGCCCTTACTGTAAGTGACAGAAATAAAATCTGGAGTCTAAACCAGAAAGTGGCAGGATTAATTCATATTTTAACAAGTATAACTGTGTATACTGTATAGAAAATGGATTGGAGAGGAACAGAATTTAAAAACAAATGAAAAGATTATATCACATTTCATTCATATATAAAGATGTTGATGGCAGCTTGGACTAAGACAATCAAAAAGGATAGAGAGAAATATACAGAGTGAGGATAGTGGACAACTGTGAAGGGTGATGAAAATTGGGATTTATAATGATACCAGATTTGTGAATTAAGCACATTGATAGATGAAAGAAGGAGTAGGGGTGCAGGCAGGAACACCAAAATACACATTGTTGTTCTTAGGTGCTGATCCAGTTGGTTCCAAATTATAGTCATCCTGTATATAACAGAATGAAACACTGTGGGGTTCTGTGCCATCCTCATAATTGTTGTCATGCTTGAGTCCATTGTTGCAGCTACTGTGACAGCTCATTTTGTTGATATAGGCTAAGGTATTTAAAGAAGTCTTTAAGAAGTATTCTAGTTGAAGCCATCTAAATGAGAGTTGGTGCAAAGTATATTAGTTCATCCTGATAAGGGAAAATATGACATGGCTTTGGGGTTTATTTTCTGATTTCTCAATAAATATAAGAGTAACGCAGTAACATTAAATAATTTAACTTTTTTTTTTTTTTTTTTTTTTTTTTTAGTGTAGGCAAATGAGTAATGATCTCCTTGGAGACACTAAGAAGTGAAGAAAAGCTGGATCACAAATTCAGAACTCCAAATTTTCTTGAATGAGGCAGGAGGTACAATTATCTTTAACACAGTGCTGGGACATCGTAAATCCATTTAAAAAAAACGCATTGCTGTCGATTGGGGTCTATGTTCCTGTTAAGCCAGTGGGTGGAAGGAATATTCACTAATTAATACAAGAATTTATAATGAGCTATCTTCCATGGAGTAGAAAGTCTAGGATAAAAGTTGCATTGGAAAAGTAAAGCAGATAGGGGAATGACAAATGGATGAAGATACACAATCAAACTTAGAGAATGATTAAAGATTAGAGAGACATGAGGCAGAGTGACAGCTTGCCTGTGGAGTCTCTTAAAGTCAGTGCTCCTAGTGCCAATCATGCACTGATACTCAGGATTTGGGTCAGGCCCCATATATACTCCAACAGTGCTTATATTCTTTGAGAGTAATACATTCCTAATATGCAAATATTGACAATTTTTAAGCTATTATCTGTAAGCTGGTGGTGATTCAATTTTTTTCTGTCATTACACATTCATCCTAGCTTCAGCTTCAGATGTTTAATTGGAAACACATCTCCACTTGAATGTTCTGTCACTGACCCCAAATTGAACATAATTTATCAAAAATGGCCCTCCACTTTATCATATAATTTCCTTCAGGGACATCACAATTCTTCAGCTCTCCCAAGTTATGTAGTATAATAATTAGCTTCAAATTCAATTGTTCAACAAATGCTGTAACTACAAAATAACACCCAAATGATTAGATTATTTACTATCTATGTCACATTGACAAGTTATTTAACATCTCTAGGTCTCAAATGTTTTCATTTAACAGGTCAAAATGAGTATCTTTCTCATAAAGAGTAATCCATTGCAGCTGTAAAAAGCACCATGTTGGTGTTATTTATCATACACTTTGAAGGTAGATGACCAGGGTTTGAATCCTCCTCTGCCATATATTAACTGTATAACTGTAGCAAGTCTTTAGTTGTGCAATTATCATGACTATTTCTCCACCTGAATAATTCATACAATAAGAGGATCAACTTTATACAGATGTTATATAGGTTAAATGAGTAAATTTTGTAATTGTTCTTGTTCTTGTTGCATCATAAGTTCTAGATAAGTGTGTATTTGTATGTTTAATTAAAGCCATACCAATATAAAAAAGTAGAGTACAACTGTACTCTACTGTATTGTGAAATTGCTGCCTTTGAATTATGATATTGGTGAGGAGTATCAGATATACCGTGAACTGCCAGAAGAGCAAAGAAATCTGTCTTGAATGAAATATAGCCAGAATGCGCATTAGAAGAGGTGATGCTGAGATTTCCCCTGATATATTTTAGACATGTTATGAGAAGGAACTAGTTCCTGGATAAGGATATCATGGTTGGCAGAGAGCCAAAGAGAGAGAAAAACACTCAATGGGAAGGGTTGGCAATGTCTGCAACAAAGGTCTATAAGGATGGTGGAGGACTGGGAAGTGTTTCATTCTGTTGTTCATAGGGTTGCTATGAGTGGGGACTGACTTGACAGCACCTAACAACAACAATAGTACTTGACATACTGTAAACACTCCCAAATGTTAGCTGTATGTCATGTGATTTATTCCTTCTTTCAGTTTCCAGTGCCTTTAACCTATGTTTTCATTAGTTCACTCCTGAATTATAACCAAAAAGAATATTTCCCTCTAATATTTCACTTTTTTTTTCAATTATGCTATATTATCTCTGATTGGATTAACATCGGCTCTGTTCCTCTTTTACTCTCTTATTGCTCTAGGGAGAGAAGCATGGGAATTGTATTTCCCACAATCTCTTGCCAGTGGAGTTCTTTTAATGAGAAGCAGTCAAGCACAACCTAAAAGTTGTGTTTGCTCAGCTGTCAGCAGAAATGGTGTATTAGCCACAGTTTCAGGTCATCCTGTAGAGAGCGTCCTACACTTCTGCTATTGACAGACGATCACTATCAACGACTTGTCTTCCATTTCTTCACATCTGGATTTCTTTGAACTTATCAATGGCCTCCCTAACCTTTATTCTTTCAGCCCTTCAGAAGTTGTAAGTTTCATATTCTGTGTATGGAATTCTTACCTGTCACAAATATATAGGTTTTAAAAAAAATCTTATCTACCTATCTGAAAATATTTCCCCATTATTCTTATTCATTAAGTTAAAGAGATACTCCTATTGATCCATTTGTCACTGCATGTCCAAACCACAATCCTTGCCATCAAGTTGATTCTGAATCATAACAACCCTGTAAGGACAGAGAGCAACGCTTGCTGTGCAGTGGCTAAGAGGTTGGTTGCTGGAGAAGGATATCATGCCTGGTGAAGTAGAGGGCCAGTCAGTAGTGTGAATCCTCTGTCTGCTTCTTCAAAACCCAGTGGGACAGTTCTTTTCTGTCCTATAGGGTCACTATGAGTTGGAATCAACTCAATGGCAGGATTGGTTTTTGGAAAGGACAGAGTAGAATTGCCCTATAGAGTTTTCAAAGCTGTAGATTTTAACAATAGCATAGTACAGCATCTTTCTCCTGAGGATTCTCCCATGAGATTTTTCTTCTGAGAGTACCCTCTCTTTTTGAATCAGATATTTAAATATCCACTTTATTCATTGGCATTTCTGCCTCTTGATTTCTACCTTCTTCAGGATTCCTTTTCCTCCACTATTTGAGGATTAGTTGCCTATTCCTGTGCACAGTTTTGTTCTGGTGTTGTCATTTTGTTTTTCTTCTCTCTTTTTTAAGAACCTAACTACTTAAGAAATTAGAGCTAACTCTAAGTATGTAAACTGTGTGTTTCTTCTGGCTCACTGTTAGTTTTTAAGATTCTAAGGAAGCTGCCTCTCCAATAGAAATCTTACCTAGAAATGTATTCTTTTTCCAAGTCATGAGACTCAAATTGATACTCCTAAATGTGAAGATAAAAAATAAAATAAAAAACAAAAAAAATGATGGAGCGGAGCTAAAGCTTCCTCCCACCAAAATCCCCTCCTGCCACCACTTCCGTCCATTATGGAGAGTTAAAAACCCACTGCCATTGAATTGATTCATCTCACAGCAACCCTATAGGACAGAGTGAACTTGCCCTATAGAGTTTCTAAGGACCACCTGATGAATTTGAACTGCTGACCTTTTGGTTAGCAGCTGTAACACTTAACCACTATACCATCAGTCTTTCCAGATTTATCTTTAATGACATCTAAAATGAATCTGAAGCAAGAATGTTTGAGTAAAGGAAGTCAGTGTTAGTGAACCATCATCTACCTTCTCACATTTGTGATTTTGCTTCTTAAGTTTTGCTTGCTTGTTTAGCTTGCTTTGCATTTAAAATAATTCTTGCTTTTTGGATTTTGGTCAACACAGTCTTTCAGGTTTGTTTTTGTTGTTATTTGTGTGTTTGTTTTTATCCATATTTTTACGAGGCAGTACTTTGTGGTAAGGAATAATCATAGCAAAGTAATTAGTAGTAGCATGACTGTGTTTGCTCATATTCCAGATTTAATATACACTGATGTGTCTTCTTGTTCAAATTATTTAATCTCTTGTTTCCTCAGAGAGGAATACATTATTAGTTCATAACATGGGATAAAAATAGTGACTTCTTCATACTTTGATAAAGTTAAATGAGTTAATAAAAGTCATCATACAGAACAGGTCCATTCACATAATACATGTTTCAAAATTGTTGACTTATTAAAACTAACATGATTCTCAATAGTGCTGTCAGATTCATTAGATTTGAAGCACAGCTTTTGACCCAGTCCTTCAAGTCCAAATTTTCTGTTGTTTCTTAATATCCCCATCATTTGATTGCATCCGATATGTGAACTCAATTTTCTGTTTCTTGTCAAAGTAATCCTTTCATTCTAGTCAGAGTAAGATTCCTGATTTTTTTTTATTGTGATTAAGTGAAATCATACAATCCAAATCACTTTTCCATGCCTGCCTGTCTACAACTCTTCTGCTCTCCTTGCCCCATGATAGCACACTCCTTCTTTTCCTTTTATAACTTTTCATATCCTCTTAAAAAGTTTCTGCCCCCTCCTCTCCACCTTCTCTCTCATCCAGAAAGAGACTAGTAGGACAGCCACCTATAAATGCATAGAACCATAAAGTATACCCACAATATGGTCACATTATGTCCCTGAGTCTAGTTTATCTTTTTCTGAAGAGTTGACTTCAGTGGTTTTTTCTAGCTAGGGGCACCAGCAGGTCTAGGGGCCATTCTCCAAGGCTGTTGGACCACCAACTGTGTTTCTTTTAAGTAGAATTCTTAAGCTGCAAACCTCTTTGTCTCATGTTGCCACAGGGACTCAACATTGTGTGCCCATTCACAGCTGTCTTTGGTGGTAGCTGGGCACCATCTGGTTCTTCTGGTCAGTGTTGACACAGTCTCCCATTACATGGGTTCTTCTTTCTCCTGGGATCTTTTTTCTGTGTATTTGATGTTCTCTGTGATCAACTGTTCCGCTTGATTTAGGACCATTTGGTGTACCTTGGATGGCAGCTTACTAGCTTTTAAGACCCCAGACACCACTCAGCGATATGGGGTGCAGAAGCTTCTCTTAACAATAAGTTCACTGTACCAATTGACCTCAGTGTCCCCCGAGAGCATGGTCCCCAGGAACCCTCCCTGCTACTCTATTCTTGCAATATTGGATTGAAGTTAGAAGAGCTTTAAGTTTATGGTGAAGTCCAGTTAAGTTGATCTACTTTCTGCTGTGTGCTGTCACTGCTTTCAGCTAACCAGATTTCTTCAACTATCTAATCTGTGATCAAACTTTATGCCCCTTACTCACCCCAGTACCCACCAAAGAGTCTTTTCTTCTGTACCTAAGTCTATTTTTAAGCCCTTATAGTAGGGGTCTCATGCAATATTTCTCCTTTTGCCACTGACTGATTTCACTCAAGCTGTTTCCTAAAATCAGCATTGTTTTTTTTTTTTTTTTTTTTATCATTTCGTAGTGTTCCATTCAGTACATGTGCCATAGTTTGCTTATCCATCCATCTGTTGGTGGGCTTCTAGGTTGATTCCATCTTTTTGTTATTGTGAACTATAGTGCAATAAACATTTGTGTGCATGTGTGTGTTTGTATGACAGCATTTGTTTCTGTAGGATAAGTTCCAAGCAGTGAGATTAATGGATCGAATGGTATATCTATTTCCACCTTTTTAAGGAAGCACTAGATTGCTTTTCACAGAGGTTGTGCCACTTTGAAATCCCACCAGCAGTGTAGGAGAGTTCCAATCTCTCCATAGCCTCTCTAGCATTTGTTGTTTTGTGTTTTTTGGATTATGGCCAAGTTTGTTGGAGTGAGATGGTATCTCATTACAGTTTTGATTTAGATTTATTTAATACTTAATGATCATGAGCATTTCCTCATACTTAAAGACTAAGGTGCCTCTGACCCAAGCCATGGTATTTTCAACTGCATTATATGCATGTAAAAGATGGACAATGAATAAGACGGAAGAACTGATGCCTTTCAGTTGTGGTGTTGGAGAAGATTTAACATACCAGGTACAACTAAAAAACCAACTGATCTGTTCTGTAGGAACTAAAACCAGAGCACTCCTTGGAAGCAAGGATGGCAAGACTGTGTCTAACATACTGTGGAGGTGTTGTCAGGAGGGATCAATACCTGTATAAGGACATCCTGCTTGGTGGAAGATCAATGATAAAGAGAAAGACCCTCATCAAGGTGGACTAATATGATGTCTGCAACAATGGGCTTAAGGATAAAAATGATTGTGGGCATGGCACAGGACTAGGCAGTGTTTCTTTCTGTGGTGCATAGGGTCAGTGTGAGTCAGAACTGTCTCAACAGCACTTAAAAACAACAATACTATCAGATGGATTGTCGCCATGGCTGCAATGATGGGCTCAAACATAGTAACAATTAGAGTGGGGGCATGGGCCCCAGAAATGTTTCATTCTGCGGTACACAGAATCCCTGTAAGTTAGACAATACCTAAGAGTAATAGAGAAAGTAATTAATTACATAGAATATATGATCTACTATTAGGAATCAGTAATAATGTTATCTTTCTAGATTTGTTAAAAATCTAAGTTGCAAAGAATGGAAATGTGGTTTTGGCAGCTTGCATTATTTGTGTACTAAAAAAATGTTAAACCATTTTAGGTAAAATGCGGCTAGTAATAAATAAAAAGGAGACTAAAAGAGTGAGCAACCGGGTTACAACCAGTTATCAGAAAGTGTATTAAGACTGGTGTTCTTCCAGTGCAAAAATATTCACTTTTTAAAGCCAAAGGTTCTCATCCTTACTGAGGCAGATTTTGCCTGGTATTTTACTAAGTACTTAGGTCTTTCTTACATGGATATTTGGTGGTATTAAGATAAAACTTTATTCTATTTGACATGCCTGAGTATTTTCTACTGATATATCGTGTAGACATAAAGGTTGATGTGATTGCTACAGCCAATTTCTAAAATACATGCAGATGATTTGTCTATCTAGATAAGGTATTCATATTTTTCTTCTCACTGCTTCATTTTTGTTTTTCAAGAAACTTCTTTCCGTTTCAAGAATATTCCCATAGATGCATAGAACCATGAAGTGAATCTGATATATGGTCACTCTGCTTTGCCAAGTGCAATCCATCTGTGTCCGAAGAGTGGACCTTTGTTATGATTTATGAGCAAGGGCAGCATCATGGCCAGGGGCCATGCTCCCAGGGGAACCCCAAAGCTGCTGGAGCATCAATTGCGGCCTTTTAGTGGAGAGCTCAGGGTACACCCCTTTTTATTCTTATGTTGCCGGTGAGACTCAACTTAGTGAGCTCGATCATGGCTATCACTGGTGGTGGCCAGGAACCATCCAGTTCTTCCAGTCCCAAGTCTATGTAGGGTGGAGAGGAGGGGAAAGGAGACTGTTGGGAGGATAAGACATGTATGGAGCAGAGAGGAATAGTGTGCTGTCACCGGACAGGGAGAGCAGTGGAAGCTGCATATAGGTGGGCATGTAAATTTATATGGGAATGTCCATTTTCACTCAGTTATAATAAAAAAAAAGAATATTTCCATCCCTTATTCTAAAAGAAAGCCATTCTGACAAAATGACATTAAAACATAGTATTAGGACTGTGTTCTCTCTGATAAATCACCACATGTTCCTTTGGTTCTTAACATTTATAATGATCACATATAAAAGCCATGTCTGTTAATTGATGTGATGAATCTCAGGATTCTTATTTACAATAATATTTATTAGTTTCCTATTAAATACTGTCAAAAAATTGTAATGGAAAAAAATAACAAAAAATTGTACCTAACCAAACATGAAACAAATATTTAATACTTGTTTTTGATAAATTACAGGCAATCTCCTAATTACAGCAGGGTTCCAGTCTAATGACTGTTGTAACTGAGTACTCAGGTGAAGTCAAATACCTCATTATTTTTTTTTAATTCATTGTTATTGCCTCTATCACAATCTTTGAAATTCTGATCTTCGTTTGTCTCTAGGGTTGGCATGAGAATGGCATTCTTAAGCATGGCTCGCTGTAACTCAAATAGGTCCAAAGTCTAGGACTACCTGTATAAGAAGGTGATGTACTTGTAGTATATTTAATGCAATGCCTATCTAGTCTGGAGTTAAGGAGTTATTTAAGTTGCTTTTCCATATAATTATGTGTTTTGGTTTTCAGGATACATCTCTACAGAATAAGAAAAAGATGTGTTTTGTATTGTGAATTCTATCATTTATATATTAGACATTACCATGTTTTGCAGTCTGGCACAAAGTTCTTAATTGTATATGTACCTTTAGAAAGACAGATGAAATATTTTTCTCTTAATCAGTTAACATCATTTATTTATAATCTTTCAACAGTGAATGATGAATGATATTTTGAGAAAAAAAAAAGAACTCAGAAAAAAGCATTCAGTGACTTAAAGAAAACATAATTTGATCCTAGAAGAGGAAATCAGAAATGTTAAGACACTTTTCGTTAGTAAATAGGTGTAGTAATACATAAAACCATTTATAGAACAGGATCTATATACCATATGGTTGATTCAATAAGTAAAATACATGCCCTTGAAATATGTTTTCTTAGAGTATCCAGTGAGTCACATCCATTTTCATCAACTGAAGTAAGATAAATATTGGAAGAAATTACCTGGTACCTAAAATATTTTTATCTTTTCTTTTCTTTTCTATGCAATAGCCATGATCTTCCTTTGCTCTTTTTGGCTCATTTGACCTATATATAACTTTAAACAGCTCCCAGATGACAGGCAAGCTATTTCATCATATGGTAAATTGTAATACACTCCATTACACAGTAACTTTAAAATCATAGCCCCACTGAGAAGCCACTCTAAGAGTTTAACTGCTCTCCTGGAAGATATCAACCAATGTCTTGATGTATTAGCAAGGGAGCCTCTCCTGAACTGCTAAAGGATCTGGGAGGGAGCCTAGAACTTTTTTCAATTTCATATAAAAACCTTAAAAGTCCATATGCTTCATCTAATTTTTAAAGAATATGTACAAGAAATAAAAATTATTAGCCTTCGTATCAGTTGAAAGTCTGCCACCAACTCTGTACCTCAGTACTCTAAAGGCTCTTGACCATTCATGTACTGAAGAAGTTAAATATATTAAGAAGCATGTAAGTTTTTTTTTTAAGTTTACTAATTTTTGTGTAACAAGGCTTTTACATGGCAGAAAAAGCAGTGAGATGACAAACCAGTTATCGAATCATGTCCTGAATTGTGCAGAGGTTGCTAGTAGTATGTTGTTCTTTATTTAATGCTTCCTTTGCATTCAGTGTGCAACATCCAAATGATGTAAGTGTGAAGCATGGCTGAACTTAGCAGTAATAAATTAGTGGAGAAACACACTGTTAACTGTCTTTCTACTACAGAAAGCAAACCTGTGGCTTTAGACACCAGCATGATGGTATAATACATTTTACTTAGCTGATATATAAATACTATCTATTTTTGTTTTCACTTCTAATCATGACATATTTTTAAAGGCACATTTTGGAAATAAATGAGGTAATTAAGTGGGAGCTTAGAATTTCTTGGAAGAAAGCCATTATGCATACACATAGATGGTGCATTTATAAAGAAAATTACGCTGGCATGAGACTGGTGCTATATTGAACTGAGCATTTTTATAATAATGTAATTATTATTCCTGCCACTCATTATTAGTATTAACAGTATAGACAATAAGGTAAGCACTTTCTTATAGGGCAAATCAAGGATTTTTCAGGATGTGGCTATAGAAGGGCTTTCTTCTAAAAAAAAAAAAATAGAAACAAGGTTAGCTTTGATGATGTTCATATTTTTATCCCCAAAACTATCTGGACGTGCCTTTACTTCCAGCTGTGTGATTGCCTAGTATTGCATCATATCGTTCTCGTGAATACAGTGACCATTATAGCATCAAATGTTCTAAGGACAACTTAAGTCCCAGTAAAGGATAATGAGAACAGGAACTGATAAGGAGCAAATGAAGAGTGCAACTGTGTGCCCTTCCAAAGGACAAGTGATCGGTCTCCACTTTCATGGAAGGGTGTGCTCAACATGGAAAAGACCTAGAATTCTGAGAAATCAACAAGGAAGTATTTCATATATTCTTCCTTCAAAATAAGTAAATGATTATTGCAATTATATACAATACAGAAAAGTTTACACAGCAAATTCTATAACTCAAATATCTAAGCAAATAAACTATCCTTAAATGGAGACATTCAATGGACAGATAACTTGAAAATATGTGAAACAATAAATGGCTTATCTTTCTGTAAATGGTTACTACTATTAGACAACCAAAGTACAGCTGTGCCCTGACAGTGCACTCCTTCAAGTTCACACGAGTGTTAGATGTGTGTGACACTATTTTTTAAATTAAGTTAGCATACCACAAATTTTATGTAACAATTGTTAGGAGCCATCTAGTTTGGTCTCTCTTGTAGTAATTCTGCACACAACAGAACAGAGCATTGTCCAGTCCTTTATCCTCCTCACAAGGATCAGACCTATCTTTTGAGGGTCTTCCTAGTTTTCAGTAACCCTCTACTTTACAAAGCCTGGTGTTCTCTAGGGCCTGGTCCCTTTTGATAACATGGCCAAAGAACATGAGACATAGTCTGTTCATTCTTGCTGGAGCATTCTAGCTGTACTTCTTCCAAGACAGATTTGTTCATTCTTTTGGCAGTCCATATTATACTCAGTCTTCTTCAGTAACACCTCAATTCCATTATCCAGCTTTCACATGCATACAGGTGGCTGAAAACACCATGGCTTAGATCAGGCACACCCTAATCCTCAAGGTAACACCTTTGCTTTGCAATGCTTTAAAGAGATTTCTTGCAGCAAATTGGCTTACTGCTATCCATCTTTTGATGTCTTCACTGCTGTTTCTTTGGGTGTAATTGTGGATATAAGTAAAATGCTATTCTTGACAATTTCAATCTTTTCTTTGTTTATCATGATGGTGCTTATTGCTCCAGATGTGAGGATTTTTGCTTTCTTTTTTTTTTTTTTTTTGTTATTATGATTGAGTGGAAATGTCTATTCCCATATAAATTTGCATGCTGACTTATATGCAGCTCCCACTGCACTCCCTGCCCAGTGACAGGACACTCTTCCTCTCCACTCCATACATGTCTTATCTTCCCAGCAATCTCCTATCCTTTCCTGTCCATCCACTCCCCCGTCTCCAGTAAGAGATCATCAGGATGACATCCTATGGATACATAGAACCATAAAATTCACACATGACATGGGCACTCTGTGTCGCAAAGTCCAATCCATTCCTGTCTGAAGAGTTGACTCCCACTGCCATTTATGGACAGGGGCAGCACCAGGGCCAGGGTGCATGCTCCAAGGGGAATCGTGAGGCCCCTGGACCCACAATTGCAGTCTTTAAGTGGAGATCTCAGGGTGTACCCCTTTTTATTCTTGTGTTAACAGTGAGACTCAACTTTGTGAGCTCCATCACAGCTATCACTAATGGCCAGGCATCATCCGGTTCTTCTGGCCACAAGTCAATATAGTCACCCACTGACGAGGGGCTGTCTGTATTCTGGGTTCTCTTTCCCCCAAGTTGTTTTAGTCCTTGATGATCATACTTTCCTGCTGAGTTGGGACCATTTGCTGTACCCTCAGTTGGCAGCTTGGCAGCTATTAAGACCCGAGATGTCACTCACCAATGTAGGGTGCAGAGAGCTCTCTTAGCAAAATGCTAGTTGTGCCAATTGACTTCGATTTCACCTCAGAGCATAGTCCCTGGCTCCCTGCCCCAGTTACTCTGTCCTTTCACTATTAGGTTAAGATAGGAGGAGTAATCATGTTATGTTGAAGTCCAGTTACTATTGATCTTCTTTCTAATGTGTGCTGTCACAGATTTCACTCAACCAAATTTCTATCAACTATCTAATCTAAACCCTCCTCCCTCCCCCCTCCCTCCTCACCGCTGCAGCCCTCAAAGAGTCTTTTCTTGTATGCATGACTCTGCTTTTAAGTTCTTATCGTAGGGCTCTCATACAATATTTGTCCTTTTGTCACTGACTACTTCCACTCAGCATAATGTCCTCCAGTTTAAACCAGGTTATGAGATGGTTCCAAAAATTACCGTTGTTCTTTATCATTGCATAGTGTTCCACTGAGTATACATACCATAGTTTACCTCTCCATTCCTCTGTTGTTGGACATCTGGCTTGATTCCATCTTTTTGCTATTGTGGACTGTGCTGCAATAAACATTCGTGTTCATGTATTAGTTGGTGTGAATGGCCTTGATTCTGTGGGATGTATTCTGAGCAGTGCAATATCCAGCTTTTTAGGGAAGCGCCATGTTGCTTTCCAAACAGGTTGTGCTATTTTGCAATCCCACCAACAGGATAGGGCATTTCCAATTTCTCCACAGCCTATCCAGCGTTTGTTGTTTTGCAGCTTTTGGATCATGGCCAACCGTGTTGGGGTGAGATGGTATCTCACTGTAGTTTTGATTTGAAATTCTTTTATAGCTAATGATGGTGAGCATGTCTCCATGTGTTTTTTGGCTGCCTGGAACTCCTCTTTAGAGAAGTGTCTGTCTATCTCCTTTGCCCATCACTTAATTGGATTATCTATCTTTTTCTTATTGATATTTTGTAGTACCTTATAGATTAGGGAGATCAGGTGTTGGTCTGACATGTAGTTGTGAAATATTTTTTCCCATTCTGTAGGTATCCTTTTAATTCTATTAATAAAGTCTTTGGACGAACAAAAGTATTTGATTCTTGGTAGTTCCCATTTATTTATTGTCTCTTCTGTTGTCCATGGTTTGTTTGACAGATTGCAAACTCTATCTACCTTGTGTATTAAAGCTTCCAATTTTTTTCTTACTTTTTCTTCGATGAGATTTATTGTTTTGGATTTGATATTTAGGTCTTTGTTCCCGTTTGAGTTGGTTTTTGTATAAGGTGTGAGATATGGATCTTTATTCAGTTTCTTACAGATGGATATCCAATTTTGCCAGCACCATTTGTTGAAGAGATTGTTTTTACCCCAGATGAATGTCTTAGGGCTTTTGTTAAATATCGGCTGTTCATAGGAAGATGTCATCTTTGGGGTCTCAATTCTTTTCCATTGATTTGACTGTCTCATTTTGTACCAGTACTGGGTTGTTTTGACTACTGTGGTGGTGTAATAGGTTCTAAAGTCAGGTAGGGAGGGGCCTCCCAGTGTGTTCTTCTTCTTCAGTAGTGTTTTACTTACCCAAGACTTCTTCCCTTTCCATCTCATTAAAAAATGTCCCTGGAATTTGTATTGGGATTGCATTATATAAGTAGACTGCTTTGAGTAAAATAGACATTTTCACAATGTTAAGTCTTCTTATTCACGAGCAGGGTAGGTTTCTCCATTTATGTAAATCTTTCTTAGTTTCTTGTAGTAAGGTCTTCTAGTTCTCTTTGTAAAGGTCTGTTATTTCTCTGGTTAGATTTATTCCTAGGTACTTTATCTTCTTAGGGGCTATAATAAATGGTATTGATTTGGTGATTTCTTCATTAACAATCTCGTTGTTGGTATAAAGGAATCTTGCTGATTCACTTATGTTTATCTTGTATCTTGAGACTTTGCTGAACTCTTCTATCAGTTTGACTATTTTACCTATGGATTCTTTAGGATTCTCTGCATATACAATCATATCATCTGCATATGGGGGATACAACTTCTTCTTTGCTGATGCAGATGCCCTTTATTTCTTGGTCTTGTCTAATTGCTCTAGCTAGAACTTCAGGTATGATGTTGAGTAGGAGAGGTGAGAGTGGTCATCCTTGTCTAGTTCCCATTCTCAAGGGAAATTGTTTGAGTCTCTCTCCATTTAAGATGACGTAGTTGGCTTTGTGTCTATGGCCCATATTGTATTGAGGAATTTGCTGTCTCTTCCTATTTTGGTGAGTTTTTAGCATGAATGTGTGTGGGACTTTATCAAATACACTTTGTACATCAGTAGACAAGATCAGATGATTCTTGTCTTTTGTGTTATTTATGCAGTTGATCACATTAATTGTTTTTCTGATGTTGAACCAGCCTTGCGTCCCTGGTATGAATCCAACTTGGTCATGATGGATTATTTTTTTTTAATATGTTGTTGTAATCTGTTGGCAAGAATTTTGTTGAAGATTTTTGCATCTGGATTCATGAGTGATATTGGTCTGTGGTTCTCCTTTTTGGTAGGATCTTTCCCTGGCTTTGGTATGCGGGTTATGCTGGCTTGATGGAAGGAATTTGGGAGTATTCCGTTCTTTTCTATGCTGTGAAATAGTCTTAGTAGTATTGGAGAAAACTGTTCTCTAAAAGCTTGGTAGAATTCTGCTGTGAAGCCATCTCAGCCTGGGCTTTTTTTGGTTGGCAGTGTTTGAATCACTTTTTCAATCTCTTCCTTTGTGATGGGTTTATTAAGTTGTTCTGCTTCACCTTGTGATAATTTGGGTAGGTGATATGAATCAAGGAATTTGTCCCTTTCCTCTAGGTTTTCAAATCTGTTATAGTACAGACTTTCATAGTAGTCTGTTATGATATTTTTTATTTCTGTTGGCTCTGTTATGACAACGTCCCTCTCACATTCCTTATTTGAGTAATTTGTTTCCTTTCATGTTTTTCTTTAGTAAGTTTAGCCAGTGGTTTGTCAATTTTGTTGATCTTTTGAGAAAAAAAAAGCTTTTGGTCTTTTCAATTTTTTCAATTGTTCTTCTGTTCTCTAAATCATTTAGTTTTACTCTAATCTTTATGATCTATTTTCTTCTGGTGCCGTAGGAGTTTCTCTGTTGCTGTCTCTCTACTTGTTCAAGCTATATTCTTAGTTCTTTGGTTTGGTTTCTTACTTCCTTCCAGATGTGTGAATTTATGGGGATAAACTGACCTCTGAGCATTGCTTTGGCTGCATTCCACAGGTTCTTGTAGGTGGTGTTTTCATTCTCACTGGAATCCATAAATTTCTTTATTTTATCCTTGGTTTCTTCTAGAACCCATGCCTTTTTGAGTAAGATGTTGTTCAGTTTCCATTGAGTTCCATTTTCTATGTTTTTTCTGCTATTGGCTTTGACTTTTGTGGCTTTATGATCTTAGAAGATGCTTCACATTAATTCAACATTATGAATTTTGTTGAGAATTGCTTTATGTCTTAACACATGGTCTTTTCTGGAGAATATTCCATATGCAATAGAGAGGAAGGCATAGTTGTCCACTGATGGATAGAAAGTTCTGTATATGTCAATGAATTCTAGTTGGTTAATTGCGGCAGTCAGATCTTCTTTGTTTTTATTGAGCCTTTTTTCTAGACTATCTAATATTGATAGTGGAGTGACGAAGTCTCCCACTATTATTGTGGAGTGATTTATCTCCTTTTTGAGAGTAGTCAGTGTTTCTTCAATGTCTTTAAGTACTCTAATATTAAGTGCATAAATATTTAATATTGTTAAGTCCTGCTTGTGTATTGAACATTTCAGCAATAAATAATTTCCGTCTTTGTCCATGATGGTGGATTTTACATTAAAATCGATTTTATCTGAGATTAGAATTGCCACACCTACTCTTCTTTGTTCATTGTTAGCTTGATATATATTCTTCCATCCTTTAATTTTCAGTTTGTTCCTGTCTTTAAATCTCAAGTGAGTTTCTTGTAGGCAGCATATGGATTGGTTGTATCTTTTGATCCAAGATGTCATTTGATGTCTCTTTACTGGAGCATTCAGGCCATTCACATTCAATGTAATTATTGATAGATATGTTTTTAGTGCTGTCATTGTAATGTCTATTTTTATGTTGATGTTTTCTCTGTTGTTCTTATTAATCTGTTCTGGGAAATTCTTCTTTGTGAGTTGATTTTTCACCTTTTTCAGGGTTGCTTTTGTGGCTGTTGAAACTTCTGTATTATGCTTCTTGATTTGATATGTTGCATCTTTATTGTGCTTTATGGCTGCACCTGAGATCCCTCTTAATAAACTATGTATAAACTCAATTTTAATTACTACCAGTTTTATTAACTTCCTTTCCATCTGGAAGGACTATAATGACTATGGTACGTCCCTCTTTTTTAACATTATGACATCATAGTTTTCACGATATGATCACTGGACCGTTTCTTTCACTATTATAGCTTTGACTGAGTTTGGAGCCTTCCCTAACTAGGAAGGTTTCAGGGTGATGTGTCCTGTATTTGCTTCTAAAATATAAAGTTGGTGGTTTTGTTCTACCAAGCCAAGAGAGTCTTTAAGTATTGTAACTTTGGTTTGGTTTTTACAAGTCTCTGAGTTTCTGTTCATCTGCAAATGTCTTAATCTCATTTTCATATTTGAAAGATAGCTTTTCAGAATATCTAATTCTTGGTTGGAAGTTCTTCTGCTTCAGGGCTTTGAATGTGTCATGCCACTGTCTCCATGCCAGCATTGTTTCTGCTGAGAAATCTGACAAAAGCCTCCAGGGTTTCCCTCTGAATGCTAGCTTTGCTTTGAGTCTTGCTACCTTTAGCAGTTTCTGTTTGTGTTTTGTTTTGTTAAGCTTGATTATAATATGTCTTGGAGTCTTTCTTTTGAGATTTATATTGAGTGGCATTCAATACGCATCTTGGATATCTTATGTTTTTATCAAGTGTTTTTTGCTTTGGGGGCCTCGTGTGAGTCAATAAAGGCTGGGAGAGACTCTGTGAGGGTGGACTGCAATTATTTCTCTAGGCAGTCTTAAAATTAAAGGTAGAAGATATCTGACAATTTCCAAAATCAGTCTGGTTTTCAGGTGTACAGGTCCCTCTTCCCAGGTGGCAAAGAAATCACCTCTATATCCAACCTCAGATGTTATGAACTAGTTAAAAATGCAGACAGGCTACTGCTCTACTGGCCTGTGCTGCTGGGCCCCAGTTGTAGGCAACATTGTGTAAAATACTGCTTTTCTGCTGGAAAAGCACTAGGTCCAGTTGATGCCTCCATATGGGTATATCCACCTCCCCGTGGAACAAGATGGCATCCTGCACGAGCTGCCCACCTGCCTCACTACTGGCTACTCAATGGAGAAGGCAGAAAGAGAGGCCAAGGTGCAGAGATGCACAGAATCCAAATCCAGGCTCTCAAAATGTGTCAATTTTGCCACCAATCCTACCAGCTGTGCATCTGAGATTAGCTGCTAGTTAAGTCCCAGCTCTACCCACCGGCTAAGACAGAGATAAAAAAGTTAAAATTGTGAGTTACCTTTGGTCTGTGAAAGCCAGCACTCAGTCAAGACTGGGGGACTGCAAAAGAGTGGAGGCTTTCCTTTCAGTGGTATGAAGCCCAATTAACAGCCCTATGCCTTGTGTGTCGATGGCACTTGGCTGGCTTTTGGCCTTGTCCTAGGGCTCACAGGTGTCCAGAAGGCTCCATTTGATTATCAGTTCAGCTCTTGGTTTCCAGAGGGATTTAAGCAGACGTGTTTAGTATGCCATCTTGACTCTGCCATCAATTTTTGCTTTCTTCATGTTGAGGTTTAATCCATACTGAAGCCTGTGGTCTTTGATCTTCATCAGTAAGTACTTCAAGGCTGCTTCATTTTCAGCAAGGAATGTTGTGTCATGTGTAATGTATTTGCAAATGCATCTGCCTCCAGTAATGATGCTCTGTTCTTCACAGAGTCCGGTCTTGGATTATATGTTCAGCATACAGAATGAATAGGTATGATGAAAAGAGACACCCCTAACACACACGTTTCCTGACTTTTAACCATGCAGAATCCCTTTAGTCTGTTCAGACAACTGCCTCAGAATCTGTATACAGGTTGCTCATGGAAACAACCAAGTATTCTGTGATACCCATTCTCTTCAATGTTATCCATAATTTGTTGTAATCTTCACAGTGGTATGCCTTTGTATATCCAATGAAACACGAGTAAGCGTCTTTCCAGTGTTTTCTACTTTCACCCAGCTTTCATCTGACATCAGAAATGATATACCTGGTCCAGTGTCCTCTTTTGAATCCCACTTGAATTTCTGGCAGTTTCCTGCCCGTATACTTTTGAAAGTTCTTTTGAATGAACTTCAGCAACATCTTTTGTGTTGATCAATATTTTCTGCATTCCATTGCATCATCTTTCATGCAATTAGACATAAATATGGATCTCTTTCAGTCAGTTGGCCAGTTTGCCATAGACAAGGGAGTACTTGCAGCACTGCATTCATTTGTTGAAACTTCTCAATTGATGTTACACTAATGCCTGGAGATTTATTTTTAAACCCAGTGTTGAGTGTGTTTGGACTTCCTCCATCAATTCTATCAATTCCTGATGAAATGCTACCTCTAGCTCTTTGCACATGTCATTATAATACTTTGTCTTCTTGAGCCATCCTTGAAATTTTCTGTTCTGGTCTTTTTCTTCATCATTTCTTCCTTTTACTTTAGCTACTCAGTGTTCAACAGTAAGTTGTAGAATTTCTTCTGACATCCATTTTGGTCTTTCTTTTCTGTCTTTTTAGTGATCTACTACTTTTTTCATAGATGAGGCTCTTGATGTCATTTTCCACAACTCTTCTGGTCTTCAGTTATTAGTGTTCAGTGTGTCAAATCTATTCTTGAGATGGTCTCTAAATTCAGGTGGGATATACTTAAGGCCATACTTGGTTGTCATGGACGTGTTCTAATTTTCTTCAGTTTTAACTTGACCTCACATAGGAGTAATTGTTGGTCTGTTCCACAATTAGTCTCTGGCTTTGTTCTGACTGATGATACTGAGTTTTTCCATTGTGTTTTTCTACAGATTTAGTCAGGTTTTTTTCCTGTGCATTGTGTCTGGTGAGGTCAATGTGAATAGTCACCATTTAAGTTGTTGAAAAATGGTTTTTGCAGTGAAGAAGTCATTGATCCTGCAAAATTCTATCGTTTGTTCTCTGGCATTGTTTCTGTGTTCAAAGCCTTACCTTCCACCTACTCATCCTTCCTCTTTATTTCAGACTTTTACATTTCAGTCACCAGTAATTATCAATGCATCCTGGTTGCAGATTTGAACAATTTCAGACTGCAGAATTTGGTAAAAAATCTTCAGTTTCCTCATCTTTTTACTTAGTGGTTGGTGTGTAAATTTGAATAACAGTCACATTAACTTGTCTTCCTTGTAGGTATACTGATGTTATCTTATCACGAACTGTTACACATCAAGATAAATCTTAAAATGCTCTCCTTGACAATGAATGCAATGCCACGCCTCCTTAAGATGTCATTCCTGGTGTAACAGACCATATAATTATCTGATTCAATATGGATAATACTGATCCCTTTCAGTTCACTAATGCTTAGGATAACAGTGTTTATGCATTCCATAACATTTTCCAGTTTTCCTAGATTAAGATTTTCCTTCCCACATTCCAATTATTAATGAATGTTGGCAGCTGTTTCTTCTCATTTTGATCATGCCACATCAGCAAATGAAGGTCCTGTAATCTTGTCTCCATTCGTGTCATTCAGGTTGGCTCTACTTTGAGGATGCAGCACTTCCTAATCATATTCTGAGTACCTTTCAGTCTGAGAGGCTCATCTTTTGGAACTGTGTCAGACAATGTTCCACCACTATTCGTAAGGTTTTCACTAACTAATTCATTACAGAAGCAGAACACTGGGACCTTCTTCCTAATCTGTCTTTGTCTGGAAAATTAGCTGAAACTTGTCTGTAAGGGGTGACCTTACTTGTATTTGAATACCAGTGGCAAAGCTTCCAGCATCACAGCAGCACACAAGCTCCCCACAGTAGGACAAACTGACAGACATGGGGTGTAGGTATGTATTTGTGTTGGGGTGTGTGTGTGTGTGTGTGTGTGTGTGTGTGTGTGTGTGCGTGCATATGTATATAAACACATTGTGGTTGAATAGGTTACACCTCAGAATGATCCCATAGGACAGAGTAGAATTGTCCCATAGGATTTGAAAGGAGTCACTGCTGGTCTTGTGGACTTGAACTGCTTATCTTTTGGTTAGCCATTATACTATTAGCCACTCCACCACCAAAACTCTTGTATATCTGAAATCTATTTCAGATGTTGTAAGATAAATATACCCAATTATACAAAAGCAAATAAACACAAAAAACACTGCTGTTTATTCCTACTCACAGTGACCCATACGATAGAGCAGAACTACCCCATGGGTTTTCCAAGAGGCAGCTCGTATATTTGAGTTAGCAACATTTTGTTTAACAGAAAACTTAACTGCTGCACTATTCTCACAATATCTAAGATAGACTTTATTTTGCTATCAACAGGATAGATTCTCTAAAGCCAAATCAAGCATAGCAATTATTTCATATTAAATGAACTACTCAAAATATCAATAGAATTATATCCTCTGATTTGAAAAATAAAACCCTGGTGGCAGAATAGTTAAGGGCTATAGGTGCTAACCAGAAGACTGGCATTTCAAATCCACTAGATACTTCTTGCAAACTCTATGAAGCAGTTCTACTTTGTCTATGAGTCAGAGTGACTGATTTAAAAAACAGACATCTTATTGACCTGAGAATAGATGCAGCCTTAAAAAAAGGGGGTCCAACTACATGGACTGAATTTAGAGTAATGTATGAGTCCATATTTATGTGGAAAATATGTAGGCATCACCAAAGAAATTCAGTCTTCTTTCTTTTCATGTTACTTGTTTATTGGTAGAGTGACTTATGGATTAAAAAGTGTTTTCCCGTGCATTGTCTCCTCATATCCTCACAAAAATTAAATGGTGAGTTGAGTAGAAGAATATGGTATTTTCCATTTACAGATACTATAATCTAACCTCTGAGAGATTAAGAAATCTATCCAAGGTAAAACTTCTATAAAATAGTGAATTTAGTATTTACTGTAAGTGCTTGGTAAAAATACACTAACTGAAGGCAAAGGAAATTCTATGAATTTTTTAAATATTATTGCTGATATTACTTTCCTAACTAATGTGAAACCCTGATGTTGTAGTGGAGAGGTGCTACAGCTGGTAACCAGGAGGTCAGTGGTTCAAATCCACCAGGCCGTCCTTGGCAACCCCATGGGGCAATTTGACTCTGTCATAGGTTCACTATGAGTCAGAACTGACTCGACAGCACCTGACAACAACAATAACAATGTGAATAATTAATTTTACCAGTATCTGACTGTGCCCATACTCCATCTGAAGAGTGTGGTCTTGGGCGATGCAGAACTTCTAACTCTGTGAATTCTTTGTCAGTCCTCATGGATTTCTGCACTGGATTTGAATTTTTTCTTTTCTTGGCTGAATGTCCATACACAGTAAAGTGAATTCCTCCTCAATTGTGCTTAGATTTTCAGGTGAAAAGACTGATAAACAAAGATAACAAAAAAGGAATGATAATTAGTAATTATGATTAGTACCTATAAAAGAAGATAAGTATAAATTGTAAAGAAAGAATTAAAAAGATGGAAGGAAATTTTAAATGGGAAAAAAGAAAATTAACTTTTGCCATGAGGAAATATGAAACAAAAAAGAAAGGCAAAACTTATAGACTTGTCAGCCTTTTATCATCATTTAACTGTCATTTCTGTAGAAAAGTTTCTGCAAAATAACAGCTAAAAATGATAATCTGCATGTTATGTTTCAAGCAACTATCTTTCACTTAGTAGAAGGATGCAGTGCTTCCATGTACTTTACTTACTTTAACGTGTTTAAATCGCTCACAAATCAATGAGCCATTACTAATGCAACTGAGTTATAATTTCAACTGTCAGCACTACTCTACAAGTTATAGCAATAGTAGTACACACTATTTATTAACCAATTGTTATTAAGACATTAGCTTCATCTTAAAGAGAATTCTTGTAATTATTATTCTTAGATGTTATCTAGTCAATTTCTACTCATATCAACCCCACAGGACAAAGTAGATATATTCCAGAGTGTTCCTAGACTGAGATCTTTACTGGAATAGATTTCCAGGTCTTTCTCCTACAGAGCCTCTGGATAGGTTTGAACCACAAACCTTTTTGTTAGCAGCTGAGTGTTTAACTGTTGACATGCCAGGGAATTACTGTGGGCATTTTTATATTTGCCATTTTTGAAAAACAAAAATGAGTATCAGTGGGAATCAAGAACTCTAGAAAGGAGTTCTTTCTTACCTAATTCACTCCTTGCCCTATCTAAAAAGCATATAAGCCCAATTTTGATTGCTTCTTTTCCTGCTAAAAACCTCTGCAGGATTTGCAAGTCAAACATCACTCTATAAACATACTGTATTAAGGCACGAATGTGGGACTTGACAAGAGTGAGACAGCTTCTTAACATATTTCGTTTTAATTGGCATATTTTGGATAGCAGTTCTGTCTGTGACAAATTATTTGTTGTCCTCTCTTCTAATTTTAGAAGAGTCATACTTAGAATCCCAATGACTCACAAAATCTCTATTCTTCAACCCTTCACCTATCCCATTTCCATTATCATTTTAGTCAGAAATTCTTAATTTCTAGGGAATCATCTAGATCCAGTGCCTTCTAAACATGTTGATTATCTCTGTACAATAAGAAGTTGGACATGACTTCTGCATAGTTTGGCTTGTTAGGCTTTCTTTTTTCCTACATTTTCATTTTCATACTTTTGTGCTTAATCACAGTAATTATAGCAATCTACTGATAACCGAAAGCTTGGTGGTTTGAAGCTACCATCCAGGAGAGAAAAATGTGATAATCAACTTCCATAGAGATTTATAGCCTCAGAACCTTATAGTGTCACTATGAGTTGGAATCAACTTAATAGCAGCAATTTCATTTTGATTTCAGATAATATTAGTCTAATAAGGATTTCTCATATATTTGTCACAATACTTTTTAAATAAAATGTTTCCATGATGCTTCTGAATTTATTGCGTGATGTTTCTCTATCTCCAGCCTTTAAAATCATGTTGATAGGTAAAAAACATTTTATGGGGTTTTATTTGTATTTCTCTGTTACCCAGTGAGCTATTAAGCAACATTTCATGTATTTATTGATTATTTATTTTTGTTTATTGTAAGTGACAGTTAAGTGCTGTGTCCATTTGTTTTATTGAGCTATTTATCATTTTACTCTTGATTTACAGAATTTCTTCGTATATTTTGAATATTATCGATTTCTGACTTTACACCAAATTCACGCAAATACTTTTGTAATCTGATATTTTCCTACTTATTTTGTTAATGGAGCATTAATGCTCATTTGGAGCATAAATATTTAACTCCTGTGAAGTTCATTCTATAAATATTTTTCATTTAATTTCTTATATCTTACATAAGAAATATTTTCTGATTCTAAGAATACAAAGATAGACACCTTTGTTTCCTTTGGAAAACCAATGTTTTAGTATACATATTTATATTTATTACATATGCATAGTGATATATAAATATATGATTAATATATTTACAGTTACATATATGTTATATATATGTGACATCTGGAATTAGTTATTGTGTATGGAGTGAGGAGGGTTTGAATTCCATTGTCCTCTCAAATATCCAGTTTTTGCAGCATTTGTTGAAAAGTTATTTGTTTCCTTATTTATTTGACTTCTACTTTTTCATTAAAAAATAGTTGGCTGTATACACATAGTCTACTTTTGGGCTTTCACTCCTGTCCTATTGATCTTTTCATATTTCCCCACCCTAATATGAAAGAGGTGGTTCATTTAGATTTTGAGTCAATCTTGGTATATTCTGTAAGTCCTCCACTTACTAATGTTTTACAATGTTATTTTAAAAATCTATGTACTTTGATATAAATTTTAACATCATTTACATTTGAAATCAACCTTTAAATTCCATCAAAAGTTCTACTGGGATAATGATTGGTGTTAAAGTTTGAATTATGACCCCCTAAAATATATGTGTTAAAATCGTAACCCCTTTACCTGTGAATGTGATGTTGTTTGGAGAAATATCTTCTTTGAAGATTTTATAAGTTACGCATTTTTCAAAGAATGCTGTTGAATGTATTCCAACTCATAGTGACCCTGTGGGACAGAGAAGAACCTCTCTGTAGAGTGTCCAAGGAGGGGCTGGTAGATTTGAACAGCCAACCTTCTGGTTAGCGACCAGACTCATAAACCCTGCTCCACCAAGGCCCCATAATTTTTCATACAGGAGTAAAATGGGTCCTTTCCTTTGTGCCTTCTAAGTGGTATCTTAGAGAGGAGAATAGACACAGAGTCAGGGTCACCTACAAAAGGATAACTAAATGTGGAAAGATCCTTTTACCAGTCAATCAACACCAAGAAAAGTCCAGGGTTATAGAAGCTGAAAGAGGAAAGGAAGCAGTTTCCTTTAGGGCCAACAGAGAAAGCATAGCCTTGCTGAAGCCCTTACTCAATCCTTTTGCCTCCAGAACTTAATAAAATAAATTTCTATTCTTTAAGACTACTTACCTTGTGATATTTTGTTATGGCAGCCCCAGGAAACTAAAATAAGTGGTGTTTTCTTGTATGTATGGATCACTCGAAGAAAGTGGTAAACATTTAACTTCTCATACTTGGTAGACGTAGCATATCTTTACATTTACATAGGTCACCTTTATATATTCTTTAGCTTCTCAAAGTAATGTTTTATAGTATTAAATTCTGTGCTCATCAATTGATAGATTTATTCCTAGGATCTGATATGTACTGATTCTATTTTATATTTCATTTTCAAATTTTAATTTTGATAATTAAAATACATCTTAATTACTAACCTTGAATCTTCAACCAGATTATATTCATTTTATATTTTTGGGTTCCCCACTTCCCTGTGGACTTGCTTTATAACATTGACTTGGCCAACTTGTATGCTGTCTATAAAGTGAGAATGGACATTTTTGTCTTATTTTTTGTGTTAGTAGCGAAGTATTTATTCAGTCTTCTAGCATTGATTATGATGTTAGGTATCATACTTGTCAATCATGCTTGTTTACTGGCTATCGTAGATGTCCTTTATCAAACTGAGAAACTTTCCTTCCATTGCTGATTTGTTAACAGTTTTGATCATGATAAGCTATTGAATATCTCAACTATTTATTTTGCATCTGATGTTTTCCTTTTTTATTAATGTGGTGAATCACATTGATTGAGTTTTCAATTTTAGAAATAATTTACATTCCTGGAATAAATTCTACTTAGTTAGGTTAAAACATAATTTTTATAAATTGCCAGCTTTGTGTATTAATATAGATAAAAGGATTTTAATATCTCTGTTGATGGTGGATGTTAGTGTTTTATTTTCCTTTCTCGTAATACCTGTGTTAGGATTGGACATCAAATTTGCATTGTTGTTGCTGTGTTGTTAGATTCTATAGAGTGAGTTCAAAGAATATTATTTTGAATTTATGGATTTTTCTGTTTTAATTATTCATTACAGTATTATTGTTTTAAGTTTTAACTTCAACTTTTTGGATTTAATTTGCATTTTTTTTGATATTCTTAATAGTGAAGCTTGGCATACTGATTTTGCACTTCTTTTCCCAAGATAGGCATTAAACATTAAAAATATTCTATAAGATTGATTCCTAAAGAACTAGATGGTGCCTAGTGGCTACCTGCCTGACAGGGAACACAACAAACACTCCCTGACAGAGCAAGAGAAAAGTGGGGTGCAGAGCTCAAAATCTAGTAAAAAGACCAGACTTGGTGGTCTGACGGATTGGAGGATCCCTGGAAGATACAGCCCCCAGACTCTCTTTTAGCCCAAATCTGAAACCATCTCAAAGCCAACTTTTCAAACAAAGATTAGACTGGACTATAAGACATAAAATGATACCAGTGAGGAGTGTGACTCTTGGGTCAAACAGATACATGATACTAAACGGAGTGTCCTGACTGGAGATGAGATGGACAGGCAGACAAGGACAGAAACTGGTTGAATGGACACAAGGAAGATAGAGTATAGAGTAGTGTGCTGTCACATTGTAGGGAAACAACTATGGTCACATACCAATGTGTGTGTAAGTTTTTGTATGACAAAATGACTTCACTTGTAGACTTCCACTTAAAGCACAATAAAAAAATATACGTAGAATAAAATTCTATAAGCAGTTCACTAAGTTGAAACCACAGATATATTATGTTTTCATTTTCATTAAATACAAAAAAGTTTTTCTCAAGAGTCTTGTAATTCCTTCTTTGAGTTATAGGTTATTAAAAGTATGTTGCATAATTGCAAATAATTTTTACATTAATATTTTATTATTGTATTAGATTTCAAATTAAACAGTTCTAGTGAGAGAACATGGGTTATATGAAATTTATTATTGTTTTGAAATTTATTGTATTTGAAATTTATTACTGCTTTGTGATCCAAATTTTTGTATTTGTATATACATTGCTACATTTGAAAACAATGTTAATTCTGCCATTGGACTTGAAGCACTTACTGATGAAAACCCGACAATACATCCTTCAGTATGAATTACACCTCAGCATAAAGAAAACAAAAATCCTCCCAAATGGACCAATAAGCAACATCATGATAAACAAGAAAAACTTTGATCTTGTCCAAAATTTCATTTTACTTGGATCTACTATCAACATCTAGGGAAATCAAAAGACGTATTGCACTGGATAAATCTAGTGCCAAAAAAATAAAATAAAATAAATATGTCTTTGAAGTGGTGAAAAGCAGAGATGTTACCTTGAAGATGAAGATGTACCTGACCTAAGCCCTGGTGTTTGCATTTGCCTCCCATGCAGGTGAAAGTTGGATGATGAGTTGAGAAGACTAAAACATGATTGCCTTTAAACTGAGGTGTTGGAGAACAATATTGAATGTACCATGGGCTGCCAAAAGAATGAATCTGTCTTGGAAGAAGTACAAGCAGAATGCTCCTTAGAAGCAAGGCTGGTGAGTCTGTATCTTACATACTTTGGACGTGTCAGGAAAGATCAGTCGCTGGAAATGGATATCATGTTTTGCAGAGCATCAGTGAAAAAGAGGGTCCTGAGTGAGATGAACTGACACAGTGGCTACAACAATGAGTTTAAGCATAACAATGATTTTGAGGATGGCACGAGACCAGGTGGCACTTTGTTTTGTTGTATATATGGTTTCTATGAGTTATAATCAACTCAATAGTATCTAACAAGTTGCCATTGTTATTGGTAGTGATTTCGTTCCTGATGTTCTTTAAGCTTCCTGTATTCTTTATTTTTATTTTTTAAATTTAGTCCATCAATTTCTAAGAAAGAGATATTAAAAGTTTCAAATATATTTATACATCTAGGTATTTCTCAGCTTTATCTTTGTCTCACATATTTTAAGGATCTGTTTTATGTACATCTGCATTTAAGAATGTATTATCTTGATGCCTTTACTCTTTAATTAGAATAAACATGTATTTTAATTTCTGTGGATGCTTTCTATTTTTCTGACAATCAGCAGAGCCTCATATACATTGTTATTCTTATTTTTAATGATTTATTTTACCTAGTCTTTTACTTTCAATTTTTTCCTTTTACTCTGCCCTTATTTTATTTCTATGCATATGCATACATGCTTTTTGATTCGCTCTGAAAATTCTGCCTTTTAAAAGAAAACAATGAATTTATTCTTTATTGAGTATAATTACCAATATTCTTGAGTTAAAACCTCCCATCAGCCTGTTTACTGTTTATTCCTTCATTTCCTCCCTACTTTTGGTAATACAGAGTGTATTTTTACTTTGGCCTTTTATATTTTTTAGTTATATCACTTTGTATTATGTTGGTTGCTATAAAAATTACCATGCACCCAAGCCAAGTGCCGTCGAGTCGGTTCCGACTCACGGCGACTATATTCGTGTTTAACTTACCACAGTCTGTATTTAAGTTTCCTCATTCTGCTTCGTAACTGAGAGATGCTCTTTGTAATATAATCATTTCAATTTCTACCTTAAATACGTTGTTCTCTGTGGTGTAGTTTTTCTCTACAAAATAGGGCATAAAGCCTAAAATGCAATGTGTGTTGTTTTACACAGAGAGATAGAAGAGAGTGAATGTAAAGATAAACTTAGTTTTTCTTATGATTTTAATTTATTCCCCCAAATACAAACTTATATCTGATACTGCTCTTCCACCATAGGTACTTTTAGCAGGTTTTCTGACCACACAAATTTTCCCAGCTATTTTCTGTTTTAAAATGCTTTCAGTTTTAGAATTTATTTTCAGCCTACATTAAATTTTAGCTTGGTATTCTTTTTCTTTCAACACCACAAATAGCGATTTTATTATCTTTTAGAACCTATTGTTTCTGATGAAAGGTTAACAGTAATTCTTCTTTTTACTATGTAATGTATCTTTTTACTTTGGTAACATTTAAGATTTTTCTCTTTTGTTTGATTTCATCAGTTTTATTTTAATATGTTTAGGTGGAGTTTTTTTTTTTTTTTTTTTTTCTTCCTTTTTTGTGCCTTATTGAGGTTTCTCTGAGCCTCTGATCTGCTAGGTTGTCTTTCAGCAGTCTTGCACAATTGGTCGTTATCACTTTGCATGTTTCTTCTACCTTATCTCTCTTTCTGCAATTGCAGTTACATATGGTCTAGCCAAGTGTCATGGATTGAATTGTGTTCCCCCCAAAATCTGTGTAGTGGTTTAGCTAGGTGGTGATTCCTGGTACTGTATGATGTCCTGCGTCTGTGATGTTAACAAGCGTGGACCAACAGTGGTTGTGTTGGTGGGGCAGGGCTCACTGTGTCTTGAAATATAAAGTGAAGACTCTAGTAGAGACATTTGGTAACTGCACACCATCAAGAAAGCAGCACGAGGAGAAGAGGGTGTCCTTCAGACCTGAGGTTCCTGCGCCAAGATGCTCCCTAGACAAAGGTGGATGCAACATAAAGACTTTCCTCCAGAGCCAACAGAGGGAAAGCCTTCCCCTGGAGTGGACACCTTGAATGCAGACTTGTAGCCTATTGGATTGTATAAGAACAAACTTTACTTTGTTAAAGCCATCCTCTTGGTGGTATTTCTGTTATACCAGACATCTAAAACAGACAGTTCTCATAATAATTTTTTTTTTCTTTTTGCATTTTTGTTTGGGGGTCAGTTTAATTCCTCCTGTAATCTTTTCAAATTTTCTTATGTCATTCTCTCATCTCATTTAAATAACATTTTTATTTAAGACATTTTATTACAATAAAGAATTTCTATAGCTTTGGCATATTTACAGGCATACCTTGTTTTATGTTGTGTTTCACAGATATTTAAAAAAAAAAAGAAAGAAGAAAACTGAAGATTTATTTCAATTCTGTTTCCAAGCAAGTATTTTGGTACCATCTTTCCAATGGCATGTGTCACTTAGTTTCTCTCTGTCACCTTTTAGTAATTCTCACAATATTTCACTTTTTCAGTATTATTATACCTGTTGTTGTGGTCTGTGATCAGTGACTTTTGATATTACTGTTGTAGTTGTTTGGGAGTGTCATAAACCACATCTAAAAAGATGACAAACTTCATAAATGTGTGTGCTGTAATTGCTCTACTAGCCAGCCTTCTCCCCTCTCTGTTGACCTTATTCCCTGAAATGTAACACAACTGAAATTAGGCCAGTCAATGACTCTACAGTGTCCTCTAGTTGTTCAAATGTAAAGAAATTTACACGTATTTTACTTCAGATCAAAAGCTAGAAATGATTAAGCTTAGTGAGGAAGGCATGTTGACAGCAGAGACAAGCTGGATGCTAGGCCTCTTGAGCCAAAAAGCCAAGTTGTGGTTGCAAAGTAAAATTTTTTGAAGGAAATTAAAATTACTACTCCAGTGGATGTAGGAATGATGAGACAGTGAAATAGCCTTTTTACTGAAATGGGGAAAGTTTTAGGCATCTGGATAAATGATCAAACCAGCCGTAACATTCCCATAAGCTAAAGCCTAATACTGAATAATGTCCTAATTCTCTGTCTTGGGTGTCTAGTGCTCCTGTAACACAAATGCCATAGTGGATGGCTTTAACAAAGATAATTTTATTCTCTCACTGTCAGTAGGTTAGAAGTACAAATGCAGTGTGCCAGCCCCAGTGGGAGGTTTTCCATTTCTGTGGACTCTAGGGGGAGGTACTTGTGATGTATTACTCTTCCCTTAAGCTGGGAGCATTTCATTGCAGGTCCAAAGGATAAGCTTTGCACCTAACACTGCTCTCTTGGTGGCCTGAAGTCCACCATGTCTTTCTGCTCACTTCTCTCCTTTATATCTAAAAAAGAATGGCTTCAGACCTATCTAATCTTGTAGTTCTCATAAATATACCTGTCACTAACCATTTTTATTACATAGTAGTGATAGAGTTTACCAAAAAAGGGAAACCACATTAGATGACAAAGTTGGTAGATGATACAATAATGGGAATTGTGATAGTTGTCAGGTATTTTGGTGGACACAATTTAATTCATGACACTCTCTTTAATTCTGTGACTGTTGAGAGTGGTAAGGGAGCTCCAGAAGAAAAGTTTGAAGCTAGAAGAGGTTGGCTTATCGGGTTTAAGAAAAAGTCATCTCCATAACTGACGAGTACAAGATGAACCTAAAAGTAGTGATGTAGAATCTGCACCAAGTTATCCAGAAGATCTAGGTTAGTTAATTGATGAAAGTAGCTACACGGAACAACAAATTTCTGTGTGTTCACAATAGCCTTACATTGCAAAAAGCTGTGTCAAGGACTTTCATAGCCAGAGAGGAAATGTCAGTGCCCAATTTCAAAGCTTGAAAGGACAAGCTAACTCTCTTACTACGGATTAATGCAGTTGGTAAGTTTAAATTGAAACCAGTGCTTATTTACCATTACAGAAATCCTAGAGTCCTTGAGAATTATGCTAAATCTATTCTATGTTCATGGGACAACAAAGACTAGATGACAGTACATCATGTTTACAACGTGCTTAGCTGAATATGTTAAGCCCACTGTTGAGAACCACTGCTCAGAAAAAAAGATTCTTTTGAAAATATTACTGCTCATTGACAGTGTACCTGGCATTCCAGGGGCTCTAATGGAGATGTGCAAGGATATTAATGTTACTTTCATGCCTGCTAATACAACATCCATTCTGTAGCCCACAGATCAAGGAGTAATTCTAACTTTCAAGTCTTATTATTTAAGAAACACATTTTGTAGGATTATAGCTGCATAGATATTGATTCTTCTGATGGATCTAGGTAAACTTAAGACTTCTTGGAAAGGATTCATCACTCCAGGTGAAGATGAAGAAGATTAAAAGATTCATGATTCATGAGAGGAGGTCATAATATCAGCATTAAGTGGAATTTGAAAGAAATTGATGCCCACCCTTGTGGATGATTTTGAGGGGTTCAAGAATTCTGTGAATGAAGTAACTGCAGATGTGGTAAAAACAGCAAGATAGCTAGAATTAGAAGTGGAGCCTGAATATATGATTAAGTTGCTTTAATCTCATGTTAAAACTTTGCTTTACTTTTTTTGTTTCCTTTTACTCTATGAATAAGCAGAGAAAGTGGTTTCTTGAGATACAGTCTACACTTGGTGGAAATGCTGTGAACATTGTTTCAATGACAGTAGAGGATTTAGAATATTACATAAACTTACTTTATGAAGCAGCAATAGAGTTTGCGGGGACTGACACCAAGTGTTAGAAAAATTCTACTGTGTGTATAATGCTAAGAAACAACATCACAAGCTACAGAGAAGTCTTTCATGAAAGGAAGGGTCAACTGATGTGGCAAATTTCTTTGTTGTCTTACTTTAAGAAATGGGCACATCCATCCTAACCTTCAGCAACCATTTCCCTGATCGGTCAGGAGACATCAACTTTGAGACAAGACCTTCCAAGAACAAAACCATTATGTCTCACAGGAGGCTCAAAGGCTACTTAGCCATTTTTAGCAATAAATGAAGATACATACATTGTTTTTTTTAGACATAATGCTGTTGCACACTTAATAGGCTACAGAGTAGTATGCACTGGGAAACCAAAATAAAATTTGTGTGACTCATTTTATTGTCATATTTACTTTAGTGTGTCAGTGTGGTACTGAACCTGCTATGTCTCCAAGGAATGTTTTTATATAATTTTCATCTATCTACCTAAATTTCCCATTGAATCTTTATTATTATTGGTGTTTTTTAGAAAAACAAAAACTAATTTCTTTTAAGTGATTTAATAATATTTTAAGGTCCTTGTTTGATAATTTCAGCATCTGGTTTGTCTCTGAATTTGTTTGTATTGGCTGATTACTCTTCTCTAACTTCTTTTCTAGTCTCACAATTACTTACTGAATTCCAGATTTTGCAGTCCCTGGGTGGTACAAAGGAAACCCTGGTGGCGTAGTGATTCAGTACTGTATCTGCTAACCCAAAGGCCAGCTTTTCAAATCCACCAGGTGCTCCTTGGAATGGCAGTGGGTTTGGTTTTTGGTTGAGTGGTACAAATAGTTATGCGTTTAGCTTCTAACCAAAAGATTGAAAGTTCACATCTACCCTTAAACATCTTTGAATAAAGCACTTTTGAATGATCCTCAGCGAAATTTTCTTGAGTGTAATATTAATGACATTGCTCAATAGTTTCTGCATTCCATTGGATCACATTTCATTGGCACAAACAATGGACTTCTTCCAGTCAGATGGCCAGGTAGCTGTTTTCCAGACTTTTTGTTGTGAGTGAGTGCTTCCAGAATTGTTTGCTGAAACATTTCAGTTTGTGTTCCATCAGTTCCCTTATTTTTTCTCACTGCCTCAGTGCAGCTTGGACTTCTCTCAGTACCATCAAGTCTTGGTCATACGCTTCTTCCGAAAATGGTTGAATGTCAGTCAGTTCTTTTTGCTACACTGACTGTGTATTCCTTTTATCTTCAGTTCACTTAGTTAAGGTTATTTAACAGAAGCAGACTACCCACTAGGTAATAGAAGTATACTGCTTAACCTTGTTCATGCTTACTACATCATCTGTAGAGAGCAGTTTCACATTTTTCCACTACATCAAATTTTCTGCTTCTAGGTGAGGCTGGCATCTCTCTCTCCCAGGCCCACAGCACCTTTCTACAGAATCAAAGTCTTTTTTCAAATTTGTAATCCCTGACATGGATGGATTACCTAGTCAGTAAGGTAAGCATGGGTGTTTTAGTTAGCTAAGGCTGCTCTAACAGAAATACCACAGAGTGGATGGCTTTAACAAAGGAAGGTTTATTCTTACACAGTCTGGTAGGCTGCAAGTCCATATTCAGGGCGTCCACTCCAGGGGAAGGCTTTCCCCCTTGTTGGCTCTGGAGGAAAGTCTGGCATTGCATCAGTCTTTGTCCAGGGAGGTAATCTTACAAAGGAGTTTACATTGGAAAACCACAAAATGGAGGACAGTCACAAGATACTGGGAATCATGGCCCAGTCACATGGCTACACACATTTTGGGGAGGACACAATTCAATCCATGATATCCCACCCTTTGGCACCCCAAAAATCACATCATTGAAACATGTAACACATTCATCCCACCATCATAACAAAATCATGTCCATTCTATATGATAGAAGTCTTAAATCAGTTCCAAGTCCAAAATTCCTGTACATATGTGAAATCTAGAATACAAGCTACCTGTTTCCAAAGCTACAGTGGCACAACAGGCACAAGTTAGACATTCCATTACAAATGGGAGAAAGTGCAGGGAAAGAAGGCATTAACAGGCAACAAATGAGTCACAGAACACAGTATATTAGCCTTCAAAGCACTGAAAACACTCTTATATTTTCTGAGCTATTTTAAACAGTGACCCTGCCTTCCAGTCTGTAGGCATTGACTACACTCTCTGGTTTCTGAGTAGAGACCCCAGCCCTGTGCTACAACTCTGCCTTCAAGGCCCACTTGGACAGAAACTCTGCCGAATCGGCTTTAGGAGCACCCTAAGCCTCAGTGAGCGGCCATTTTCCACCCTCACAAACACAGGACACCATGGTTCCACCCTTTCAAACCCCCGAGGTCATGGTTATACCTTTTGAGATGGAGGCATCTCAGCTTCTCACGCTGTTTGTCTCTTCAGCTGCAGCTTCCTATGGCCGCATGGCCTGGGCCTCAGGCCCACATCTGCCCTGTCCGGGCAAGTGTTCCAAAGCTCTGTAGCTCCACTGATTTAAGTACCTGGAGGCACCCCACTCTTGTTGTAAAGAGTCCTGCCCAAAGGCACTCAGCTCTGTCACTCTTGGGTCAGCAAGGCCAGCTCCACCAATTCAAGTGCCAGGAGGTGCCCCGTTCTGCAAGGAAAACTCTGTGCAGGCACTGACTGCTCTCCCTTCACGGGTTGGCTCCAGCGCTGCCTCTGGTTCTGCTGCTGCCACTGCCGCTGCCGCTGCTTCTCTGTTGTTTCTCATCATCTACGCCTTCTTCATTCCTTCTGACTCTTCTATCTGTTCACAGTTTCAAAATGGCTTCCACATTTGCAGTATTTGCTAGAGCAGCACCCCACTCTCATGGTACCAAATTCTGTTTTATTCATCTAGGACAGAAATACCACAGAGTGGATGACTTTAACAAAGGAACGTTTATTCTTACACAGTCCGGAAGGCTACAAGTCCATATTCAGGGTGTCCGCTCCAGGAGAAGACTTTCCCCCTTGTCGGCTCTGGAGGAAAGTCCAGTATTGCATCAGTCTTTGTCCAGGGAGGTGATCTTATAAAGGGATTTACAGTCCCACCTTAATCCTTTAACATACAGCATACGAAAATCACAAAACAGAGAACACTCACAAGATTCTGGGAATCATGGCCCAGCCACATGGCTACACCTATTTTTGAGGGGGCACAATTCAACCCCTGACAATGGGTATACTTGTGCTTCCTTACTAATCTGTAACAATTTCACTTGTTTTTCACCACAAAAAGCATGTGAAGTTGTTCACTGCAGATTAGTGAGGAAGCACAAGTGTGTCTGAGTTTACCTCGCTTATTGGATAATCTGCCCCTGATAATTTGAAAAAGTTGGTAGGTTTATGGAGAATTTGTTTTGTAGCTGAATCTCCTTATAATTCTACTTAATCATTTGGGGCCGTATAGTTGTTAAAAATTTAGATAGCTTATTCTTACCCTTATGTATTATCAGATGTTCCTGTTTCTGTCGATCTGCCAAAAAAAAAAGAAAAAAAAAGTAGCTATGAATCTCTTCTTACCAGATAAATCTCATGACTTTTTGATACTAAGCTAATCATTTGTTGATTTTGGTCTTAGCTTTCTATTTTATTTTAGGAAATGCATAATTTTGCATTTTTACAGTTTTCTTCCCAGTTAACAGGATAGGAGCAATATAAAATTTGCTCGTGACATTCTACCTACTAACTGAAAACAGAAGTTTCTATTCATATGAGACAGTTTTTATATGAAAATTCCTACAATTTACTACTGCATACATAAAGGACAATAATTCTTTATTTCTGGATAATTATAACAAGTCAAAATGAGTATATTGTTTTCTGTAGATTAGAAATCTCGTAAAAACAATTGAAACTGAATGTGGTCATATTGAACAGGTTTAAACCAGTTTATATTAAAGCATCTTATTTAACTGCCCTTAAGGAAGGAGTGTCCCAGACTTATTGCCTGTAAAGCCTAAAGACAAAATAGATTTAATATTTTCCTCAACTTTTGTTTGGAATGTGATAAATTAGATAAAGGAGAGAGAGAGAGAAAGAAAGAAAAGTAAACATGAGTGCTTATTTCATCTTTTTGTTGTGCAGTATTTGTTCATCTGCATGTACGAGTGTGTGTGTACACTTTAGGTGCGAGTTTACAGTTTAAGATCATCTCTCATACAAAAATTAAGGCGTATACTGTTTGAGACATTAGATGCAATTCTTACAATGTGGCAGCACATTCCTCTTTCCACCCAAGGTTTCCTGTGTCCACTCAACCACTGTCTGCCCTTCCTGCCTTTTCATCTAGCCTCCAGACAGGAGCGACCTATCAGTCTCATACCTACTTGAACTAGGAAGGCACTCTTCACAAACAGTATTTTATATTTTACAGTCCAGTCTGATTTTTGAAGAGTGAGTTCTAGGTTAACATAGCATAAGGGGCCATGACTTTGGAGGGCCTCCAATCTCAGTCAGACCACTAAGTCAGCTTTTTGTTTGTTTGTTTTTGTTTTTCACATGGATTTGAGTTCTGCTCCATGTTTTTCTCCCACTTTTGCTGGGAATCTCTGATGCATTGCCTGTCAGGTAGTTGTTGGTGGTTGTTCAAGTGAGTGCTTACATTTTAAGTGTTTCAAAAGGACTTTGTTGTAATAGATTGAAACTAGTCTGAATAAGTATGAAGAGACTATACTTGAAATTAATAAAAAAATTAAAATTTAATATTGTGATAAATTAATCACCTTGCAAGTTCTTTAAGGTTTATACGGACCACATCTTTTACTTGTTTTACTACCAGATGGTTCTGATTAAAGAATTAATTTGTTAGAAATGTGTAAATAAAACTATATAACTGTCAACACTGCCTATATAACTTGATGAAAAAAGTACCACTTTACAAACTAAGAACAACTAGTGTTTTCAGAATCAAATATAAAAAATGAAGAAGTGTCTGCTATACTCTTACAAGGGTCATCAATTAAACATTATGCAGCAGTGACTAATAATGACATCTTGAAGTCAGAAAGTCTTACCTACATTTAGATTGAAATTATATTAAAGTTTACTCAGATTATGCAGAGTTATGATTGTGTGTATGTGGTTTTTAATAGATTTGATCTCCATTTCAACATCAAGTTATCTCGTAAATGTAAACTAAGAAATTATACCTTTGAAGAAAATTAAAATTGACAACTTGTAAATACTATTTTTTAAAAAGATAAATAGGAGGCAGGGCTAAGATGGCACACTAGACACGTGTCCCCTGAATTCCCTCTGAGAACTTAAGCCTGAAATGATAACTGAACAGAACATTCTACACATCCAGGGAGTCCTAGTACATGCCACTGGGTTGTCAGACTGAACTACCAACCACTAAATGGAAAACTACCTCTCTCTAACACAAGGTAATGCTCACTGAGTCCTGCCTCAGCTGACCCACTGTTTGTAAGGTCTGCAGGTACTGACACATTCTTTGTTGTCCAGGAGGCAGGGGCTGGGCACAAGCTGGCAAATCTGCTGAATTGCAGTGCCATAGTAAACAGGGTATAGGACAACAGAGACACCATACTTGGAATAACCAGGTTTTGACAGTCTGGCTGCTAACTGAGGGCACCACTCCCCTCCACCCTTTTTTTTCCTGAGCTATACCATAGATATTGCTGGGTTTTTTTAAATTTTTATTTTTATTTAACATAACTGAGTGAAAATGTACATTCACATATAAATTTACATGCCCACCGATATGCAGATTCCACTGCTCTCCCTGTCCGGTGACTGCACACTATTCCTCTCTGCTCCATACGTGTCTCATCCTCCCAACAGCCTCCTTTCCGCTCCTCTACATCCACTCTCCTTCCTCCAGCCAGAGGTCAGCAAGATGATATCCTATAGATGTATAGAACCATAAAGTGTTTCCCTTATATGGCCACTCTGCATTGCCAGGTCCAATCCACTGCTGTCCAAAGAGTGGACCTTTGTTATAATTTATGGGAAAGGGCAGCATCAGGGCCGGGGGCCATGCTCTCAGAGGAACCCTAAAACCGCTGGACCATCAGTAGAGGTCTCTTAGTGGAGATCTCATGATGCACCTCTTTTTATTCTTGTGTTGCCAGTGAGACTCCTCTCTGTGAGCTCCATTGTGGCTATCGCTGGTGGTGGCTGGGCACCATCCGGTTCTTCCGGTCCCAGGTCGATGTAGGCACCCACTCTTGTGGGTCTCTGTGTCTCCTCGGTTGTCTTTACCGCATGTCATTTTGGTCCTCGGTGAGCATCTGTTCCTGCTGAGTTGAGACCATTTGCTGTGGCCTCGGATGGCAGCTTGGCAGCTTTTAAGACCCCAGACGCCACTAACCAATGTGGGGTGCAGAGAGCTCTCTTAGCAAAATGCTAGTTGTGCCAATTGGCCTGGAATTCACCTAAGAGCATGGTCCCCCGCACCCCGCCCCAGCTACTCTATCCTTGCAGTATTGAGTCAAGATGGAAGGAGTACTCAAGTTATGCTGAAGTCCACTTAATGTTGTTCTTGTTTCTAATGTGTGCTATCACCGTTTTCTCCCAAATAGATTTCTAGAAACTATCTAAACTAAACACATCCCCCCCACCCTCCCTCTCTGCCCTCCCTTGCAGCTGTCAAAGAGTCTTTTCTTCTATACACAAGTCTGTTTTGGAGATCTTATTGTAGAGGTCTCATGCAGTATTTGTCCTTTTGTCGTTGACTACTTTCACTCAAAATAATGTCTTCCAGTTGAAACCAGGTTAGGAGATGTTTCCTGGAATCATCGTTATTCTTTATCATTGCATAGTGCTCCATTGAGTATATGTACCATAGTTTACCTATCCATTCTTCTATTGTTGGGCATCTGGGTTGCTTTCATCTTTTTGCTATCGTGGACTGTGCTGTGATAAACTTTCTGGTGCATGTGTCCGTTGGTGTGAAAGGCCTTGATTCTGTAGGATATATTCCAAGTAGTGGAATTACTCGGTCAAATGATATATCGATATCCATTTTTTTAAGGAAGCACCAGATTGCCTTCCAAAGAGGCTGGACCATTTTGCAACCCCACCAACAGTGTAGGAGGGTTCCACTTTCTCCACAGCCTCTCCAGCATTTGTTGCTTTGTGTTTTGTGGATCATGGCCAATCTTGTTGGGGTGAGATGGTATCTCATTGTTGTCTTGATATGAATTTCTTTAATAACTAAAGATCGTGAACATGTCCGCATGTGTATTTTGGCTGCCTGGATGTCCTCTTTAGTGAAGTGTCTGTCCATCTCCTTTGCCCATTGCTTAATTGGATGGTTTATCTTCTTCTTATTGATATTTTGTAGTATCTTATAGATTATGGAGATCAGGCATCGGTCTGACATAGAGTTGCCAAATATTTTTTCCCATTCTGTGGGTGTTCTTTTAATTGTATTAATAAAGTCTTTGGATGAGCAAAAGTGTTTGATTCTTAATAGTTCCCATTTATCTATTTTCTCTTCTGTTGATTGAGGTTTCTTTGACAGATTTTGGAGTCTGTCCTCATTGTGTATTAAAACTTCCATTGTTGTTCCTACCTTTTCTTGGATGAGCTCTATCGTTTTAGGTTTGATATTTAGGTCCTTTATCCAGCTGGCATTGGTTTTTGTATAAGGTGTAAGATATGGATCTTGATTCAGTTTATTGCAGATGAATAACCAATTTTGCCAGCACCATTTGTTGAAGAGACTGTTTTTACCCCAGTTTAATGTCTTGGGGCCTTTGTCGAATATCAACTGTTCATAGGCAGACGGTGTCATCTCTGGGGTCTCAATTCTGTTCCATTGATCCATCTGTTTGTTCTTGTACCAGTACCAGGCTGTTTAGACCACTATGGCAGAGTAGTATGTTCTAAGGTCAGGTAATGAGAGGCCACCCAGTGTGTTCTTCTTCTTTAGTAATACCTTACTTATCCGGGGCTTCTTCCCTTTCCAAACAAAATTGGTGATTTGTTTCTCCATCTCATTAAAAAATGATGCTGGAACTTGTATTGGGATTGCATTATATAAATAAATTGCTTTGGGTAAAATAGACATTTTCACAATGTTAATTCTTCCTGTCCATGAGCAGGGTAGGTTTTTCCATTTATCTAAGTCTCTCTTAGTTTCTTGTAGTAAGGGCTTGTAGTTTTCTGTGTAAAGGTCTGTTGTTTCTCTGGTTAGATTAATTCCTAGGTACTTTATCTTCTTAGGGGCTATTGTAAATGGTATTGATTTGATAATTTCCTCCTTAACAGTCTCGTTGTTGGTATAAAGGAATCCTACTGATTTACTTATGTTTATCTTGTATCCTGAGACTTTGCTGAACTCTTCTATCAGTTTGAGTAGCTTACTTATAGATTCCTTGGGGTTCTCTCCATATACAATCATATCATCTGCCAACAGGGAGATTTTAACTTCCTCTTTGCCGATGCAGATGCTCTTTATTTCTTCGTCTTTTCTAATTGCTCTGGCTAGAACTTCTAGCACAATGTCCAATAGGAGAGGTGACAGTGGGCATCCTTGTCTAGTTCCTGATCTCAAGGGAAAGTCTTTCAGTCTCTCTCCATTCAGGATGATGTGGGCAATTGGCTTTGTATAATGGCCCTTATTGTGTTGAGGAATTTGACATCTATGCCCATTTTGCTAAGAGTTTTTAGCATGAATGGGTGTTGGACTTTATCAAATGCCTTTTCGGCATCAATGGACAAAATCAGGTGATCCTTGTCTTTTGTGTTATTTATGAGGTTAATCACATTAATTGTTTTCCTGATTTTGAACCACCCTTGCATCCCTGGTATGAATCCCACTTGGTCATGATGGATTATTTTCTTGATATGTTGTTGTATTCTGTTGGCAAGAATTTTGTTGAAGATTTTTGCATCCAGGTTCATGAGTGATATCAGTCTGTAAAAAAAGTCAAACTGGTGCATTTACCTTCCGTCCGTGAGAGCCGGGGCTAGCCAGGAGCAGGAGTCAGTGAAAGAGAGGAAGTTTTTCGCTGAGTGGTATGAAGTCCCAATTAACAGCTCTGTGCTGTGTCCTGAGGCTGATTAGATGATCAGAAGGCTCTGTTTGATTGTCAGTTCAGGTCTTGGTTTCCAGAGGGATATAAGGAGATGTGAGCTTAGTCTGCCATCTGGACTCCACTCCCCAGATTTTGCTGTTTTATGGACAGAAAGGCAGTTCAAGCAGGACACCATCTTGGTTGGCTGACAGATAGAGTCACCCAGCGAGAGGTCTCAGCAGGGACTAATTCCCAAAGTGAGAAGCACTGGCACTCTGCAAAGTGCATTTCCAGCAGAAAGACTGATCTAATTACCTTATGGGTGGAGTCCAGCTGAAGACAGCAGCAAGACCATGACCTGTATCTAGCTTGAACCACATCATAGTATCTGGTGATGGCCAAATAGGTGCTTCCGTTGTCTGACAGAAGGTGGGATGTGTCACATCTGAGGGCCAGACTGATGTCAGCAGCTGTTGGACAGCTCCCAGCTTAACTGTGAAGTACCTTTTAAAAATAAGACCACCTGGTGAAATAACTGTAGTGCTGCCTGACAGTATGTAATCCACTTTTCACTGACCCACTTTATAGGGTCAGCTGACAGTCCCCTAGTAACCCCATAAGTAGAGAGCATTCTTCTTGAGTGGCTGACAGAAAACTTCCCTGAAATTATGAAATAGAACAGAGTTCCAAGATATGTATCGAACACCACAAAAAATAGGTTGTGAAAGAAAGACAATGAGACGTATTGTAATCAAGCTTGAGAAAATGAAACAAACAGATTCTCTTAAGGACAGTGAGGCTCAAAGCAAAACTAACATTCAGAGGGAAGCCCTGTAGGCTTTCATCTGAGTTCTTGGCAGAAATAGTGTTGGCAAAGAGTCAGGGGGAAAACACACTCAAAGCCTTAAAGGAGAAAAACTTCCAACTAAGAATTATGTATCTTGCAAATTCTCTCTCAGATATGATGGTGAAATTAAGACATTTGCAGATAAACAGAATCCTAGAGACTATTTAAAAACCAAACTGAAACTATAAGAAAAACTGAAAGAAGCTCTTTGCTTAGAAAAACAAAACCATTAAGTGTATATTTAAGGAGGCAATGCAGGACACAGTACCCAGAATCCTACTCAGTTAGGGAAGTCACAAAGATTAACCAAAACTACCATGTAAAAGAAAGGAAGCAATGATCATTCTACATACATCATAACACCATCACATTAAAAATAGGGGTATATGACAACAGTTACAGTCCTTTCAGATGGAGAGGAAATTAAAAAGATATGCAGAAGTTGAAATTGGGTTTAAACTTAGAAAATTAAGGGAGACTGCCGGGGTAATCTCAAAGCATAATAACAATGCAGCATATCAAAGCAAGAAACGTAATACAAGATTCTCGAAAAACACAAAACCAACACAAAAAAGGTGAAAAAACCCATAAAGAAGAATGATCCAGAACAGAATATTGAGAGAAACACAGAAACATCAACACAAAAATAAAGTTATTAAAATTACAGCACTAAACATATATCTATAAAAAATTACATTGAATGTAAATAGACTGAACAGTCCAGTAAAGAGACAGCGAGTGAAGTCCTGGGTTGGAAGACATGATCTGTCAGTATGTTGCTTACGAGAAACACACCTCACACTCAAAGGTATGAACAAACTGAATGTTCAAGGATGGAAAAATATATAGCAAGCTAACAACACACAAAGAAGAGCAGGAGGGGCAATACTAATCTTAGATAAAATTGATTTTAATGTAAAATCCACCATCATAGACAACGATGATCATTATTGCTGAAAGCTTCGAAACATAAGCAGGACTTATCAATATTAAATATTCATGAACCCAGTAACAGAGCATCTAAATATATCAAACAAAACACTGACTATGTTGAAAAATGAGATAGATCACTCCACAATAATAGTGGAGACTTCAACATTCCACTTTTGGTAATGGACAACTCACCCAGAAAAAAAGCTCAATAAAGACACAGAAGATCTTATTGTGACAGTTAACCAACGAGACCTCATCAACATATACAGAACTTTTTATCCATTTTTATTCATTCTGTGAAGCCAGAATAACCCTGATACCAAAGCCAGGGAAAGATCCCACAAAAGGGAAACTTATAGGCCAATAACACTCATGAACCTAGATGCAAAAATCTTCAGCAAAATACTTGCCAACAACATATCATAAAAATAATTGATCATGACCAAGTTGGATTCATACCAGGGTTGCAAGCTTGGTTCAACATCAGAAAAACAATTAACGTAATGAACCACGTAGATACCACAAAAGAGAAGAATCACCTGATTCTGTCAATTGATACAGAAAAGGCCTTTGACAAAGTCCAGCACCAATTCTTGCTTAAAACTCTCAGCAAAATAAGAACAGAGGAGAAATTCCCCAATGCAATAAGAGGCATCTACACAAATCCAACCACCTACATCACTTGGAATGGAGAGAGACTGAAAGAATTGCCTTTGAAAGCAGGAACCAGACAAGGATGCCCACTGTCACCACTTCTGTTCAACATTGTTCTAGAAGTTCTGGCCAGAACAATTAGACAAGACAAAGAAATAAAGGGCACCTGTATCAGCAAAGAAAAAGTAAAAATCTCTCTATTTGCAGATATGATTGCATATGCAGAAAATCCTAAAGAATACATAAGTAAACTATTCAAACTAATAGAAGAATTCAGCAAAGCATCAGAACATAAGATAAACATAGGTAAATCAGTTGGCTAAATCAGTAGGATTCCTTTATAGCAACAAAGAGATGATCAAAGAAGTCACCAAATCATAGCATTTACTATAGCCCCAAGAAGATAAAATACCTAGAAACAAAATGAACTAGAGAAATAATACACTTACACAAAGAGAACTGTAAGACCCTACTGCAAGAAACTATGAGAGACTTACATCAATGGAGAAACCTACCTCCTCATGGATAGGAAAACTTAACATTGTGAAAATGGCTATTTTATCCAAAGCCATCTACATATACAATGCAATTCCAATACAAATTCCAGTGACATTTTTTAATGAGATGGAAAAACAAGTCACCACCTTGGTTGGAAAGGAAGAAACCCTGGATATGTAAAGTGCTACTGAAGAAAAGTAACACAGTAGGAGGCCTCACATTATGTGACCTTAGAACCTATTACAGTGCCACAGTCATCAAAACAGCCTGGTACTGGTGCTAAAAGAGACATACAGACCAATGGATTAGAGTTGAGACCGAGACCCCAGAGATGCCACCATCCTCCTATGAATAGCTGATATTGTACAAAGGCCCCAAGATTGTAAACTGTGGTAAAAACAGTCTCTTTAACACATGGTGCTAGTAAAATTGGATATCCATTTGCAAAATATTGAAACAAGACCCATATCTCACACCCTACACAAAAACTAACTCAGATTGGATCAAAGAGCTATAAATATCAAGCTTAAAATGATAAAGATCATACAAGAAAAAATAGGATCACCAATGAAAGTTTTAATATGTGGTTTAGACAAACTTCAAAAATCTGACAAAGCATGATCAACAGAAGAGAAAATAGATAAATGAGAACTACTAAGAATCAAACACTTGTGCTAACCCAAAGACTTTATCAAGAGTTAAAATGCCACCTACTGAATGGGAAAAAAGTTTTGACAATTAAGTGTCGGACCAATGTCTGATCTCCATAACCTACAAGGTACTGCAAAATGTCAGCAATAAAAATATAAATAACCCAATTAAGTGATGGGCAAAAGAGATGGACAGATGCTTCACCAAAGAGGACACTCAGGCAGCCAAACTATACCTGAGGAAATGCTCATGATCGTTAGCTACTAGAGAAATCCAAATTAAACCCATGATGAGATATCACCTCACCCCAACAAGATTGGCCATGGTCCAAAAAACACAAAGCAATAAATGCTGGAGAGGTTGTGGAGGGATTGGAACTCTCCTACACTGCTAGTGTAGGAGAGCTTCTTTGGAAAGTAATCTGATGCCTCCTTAAAAAGCTGGAAATAAATATACTATTTGATCTAGTAATCACACTACTCAGAATATATCCTTCAGAAACAAAGTGTGTCACACGAACAGATACATGTACATGAATGTTAATTGCTGCACAGTCCACAATAGCAAAAAATAGAATCAACCCGGATGTCCATAAACAGATGAAGGGATAAACAAACTATGGTACATGTAGTCAATACAACACGATGCAGTGATAAAGAGCAATGATGATTTTAGGAAGCGTCTCATAACCTGATTTCAATTGGAAGATGTTATGCTGAGTGAAATTAGTCAACGGCAAATGGATAAATATGGTGTGAGACCCCCTACTAAAAGGACTTTGATAGCTGCACAGGTGGGGAAGGATGGAAAGGGCTGGTTATAGGTTAGATAGTTGATAGAAATTTGGTTGGTTGAAAGCAGTGGTAGCACATAGTAGAAAGAAGATCAACTTAACTGGACTTCAACATAAACTGAAAACTCTTCTTAACTCAAGATTGCAAAAATAATGTAGCAGGGATGGAGGTCTGGGAACCTTGCTTTTGTGAGACATTGATGCCAGTTGGCATAACTAGCCTATTGCTAAGGAAGTCTTCTGCACCCGATATTGGTGAGTGGCATCTTGAGTCTTGAAAGCTAGCATGCTGCCATGTGAGGTACACCGAATGGTCCCAACTCAGCTGGAACAGATGTTCACCAAGAACAACAACCCAAGCCAAGTGCCGTCAAGTCAAATCCAACTCATGGCAACCCTAGGGGCCAGGGTACAACAAAGACATGAGAAAAAAAGAGCCCAAGAGACAGAAGGATGCATGTGAATGATGACTGTATCAGTATGTGACCAGAAGAACCAGATGGCCACTACCAAAGACAGCCGTGATGGGGCATGCAATGTTGAGTCCCAGTGTAAGCCTGAGAAAAAGAGGGGTGCACCTCAAGTACTCTACTAAAAGAACACAATTGATGGTCCAGAGGCCATGGGTTACCCTGGGAGCATGACCCCTAGACCTGCTGCTGCCCCTGACCTGAGAACATTAATGAGCTCAACTCTTCTGACAGGAGTGAACTGAACTCATGGACACAATGTGACCATATAGCATGTGTGCTTTATGGTTATATACATTTATAGGATAGTGTCCTACTGGCCTCTTACTAGAATGGAGAGGAGAGGACAGGAGACTTTTAAGAAAATATGCATATATAGAATGAAAAGGAGTGTGCCATCACTGGGCAAGGAGAGCAGAAGGAGCTATAGATAGGCAGGCATGAAAATTTAATTTGGATTGTTTACCTTAATCACAATAATAGTTTTAAAAAAAGATCAAATAGCTAACAAGATAGTAAGAATCTATAATGTCAGAATATAAGAGTCTAAGCATGAAGTAAAATGACCTCTCCAAGAATAGACGTAAAGAAGGTTGGCTTGTTAATCCAAGCAGAGTGAAATGGAGACAAGCCAGTCCTCACCAAAGCTACAAAAAGCAAAGCTTCCAGTCATCAGTGATATCCAGAAAGCTTCAAATCTAAGTATGGCACATATGCACCTCAGAATTCTTCCTTCCATACCATCAGTTCTTGGCCATATGCTACCTACTGAAGTGACTGAATAGTGGCCAATTCTTCTCAGTACAGTGAGTATTTATTCCTTTTATCTTTTGATGTTTTCTGGCTCATTCAGTATTTTTCCCACAGAATTTTTCAAAATTATAAATCAAATCTTAAATTTATCCTTCAGTTCTTTCAGCTTGAGAAGTACCAACCATGTTCTTCCCTTTCAGTTTTTTACCTCTAGTTCTTTGCACATTTCATTTTACTTTGTCTTCTCCAGTTGCCCTTTGAAATCTGTTCAGTACTTTTATTTTTCATCACTTTTTCCATTCCTTTTAGCTCTTCCACATTCCACAGGAAGTTTTAGAGTCTCTTCTGGCATCAATTTTGTTTTTACCTTTCCTTCCTATCTTTGTTCATGATTAAGTGAAAGTATACAATCCAAATCAATTTTGCATGCCCGCCTACCTGCAACTCCATCTGCTCTTCTCACCCTGTTACAGCTCACTCCTCCTTTTCACCTTTACTTCTAGTATCCTCTTAAAGAAACCTGTCCACTTCTCTCCAGCATCTCTGCCATCTAGAACAAAGCCAGTAGGACAGCCTCCTATACATGTATGAAACCATAAAGCACATATACCACATGCTCACACTGTATACCCAAGTCCAGTCGGGTAAGACATCTATAACAAAGCCTCACATAAGGATGGGTGTACGTAAATATTAACAATAATTTATTTTCCTAGCATTGACCATCAACTATTTTTCACCAAACATTGTCTTACCTAAGCATTAGTAGCTACTGGAGTAGTTTCGGCAATGCTATTGAAGCTTGATCCTGTTTGATTTATTTTTTTTTTACTTCATATCTAATTCAAGTCCTCCTTCTGTCATCTCAGAAAAGGCCGTGTCTGTGAATCAGATGTCTTAGAGTGTCTGTGGGAAGGTGTTTCATCAAGTACCTCTATTCTTCTTCTCTGTCATTCAGCCAGCCTTGAGGCAGGGTGAGGGGTAAAGATACATGTCTTATGTGATTTCCTGTTGCAAGATACCAGTTTTCTTTCTTGATTTCTTTACCAGTGCCTCACAAATTCTCTTCTTTTGGAAGTAGACCAAGTTATTATTCTTATATGGGATGGACACGTACATTCTTTAAGGAGTTTTACTTAGCTTTCTTTCCTGTGGAATCCCTAGACAAAAGAAGCCAGTCTCCTCTCCCTTGCCCACTTATGAACTACCTACTTTTCCCACCTCTGAGTCCTGACAGACTGTAGCATCTTGCCCGTGAATTCTCTTTCTCAGAAGACTTACCGAGTGAGATATTAGAGTTTAATTTCAAGTATTTATTATTATTATTATTACCATGCTATAGAGTCTCTCTGAGTCAGAACTGACTCAGTAACAATGGTTCAGATTTTTATTTTTAGATGAAAGCTTACAACTCAAGTTACTTTCTCAGTCAAAAATTTATACACATATTGTTTTGTAACAGTGGGTGCAATCTCCCCAAGGTGACAGCTTGATGCTCCTTTCTGGCCTGAGTTCCCTGTGTCCGTTTATCCAGTTTCTATCCCATCCTGCCTCTGTGTCCCGCTTTTTGCTCTGTCCTGGACTTTATTTTATGGTTTCTGTCAGAGCGGTCACTGGTGGTAGCTGGGTACCATCTCATTCTTCTGGCTTAGGCTGGTGGAATCTCTGGTTCACGTGGTTCTTTGGACTAGTATTTTTCTATTGTCCTTGGTTTTCTTCGTTCTCCTTTGCTCCGAGTAGGATGGGACACACTGATGTATCTTAGATGACCCCTCTCCAGATTGTAAGATCCCAGAAATCTGTCCTTGTGTTCTTATGGTAACTGTTTCGTACACTTACCCTTCTATGGCTGATTTGACTCATCATAATGCCTTCCAGATTTCTTCATGTTGTGAGATGTTTCACAGATTCATCACTTTTCTTCGTTGTTGCATGGTATTCAATTTTGTGTTTGTCCCTTCATCTGCTGGCGATCATTTAGGTTGCTTCCATCTTTTCGTTATTGTGAACAGCACAGGGTAAACAGGTGTGCATGTGTCTGTTCTTGTGATGTCTTTTATTTCTCTAGGATATATTTCTAGCTGTGGGATTACTAGACTGTGTGGTATTTTTATTGCTAGCTTTTTAATGAAGCATCGTATTTTTGGAGAAGTTGTGTCAAGGTTAGAACTCTTATCCACTACTGATGGAAATGTAAAATGGTACTATCATGGTGGAAAATTATAAGACACTTCCACACGTGTTTTCAGTGAAATCTACCTACATTCGAGATCTGACAATTCAGTATGCAAGCTTGCCACTGTGCACTTATATTGATGGCACTGTACAAATAACTCAGTAAGGTTTTGTAACCTTGGTATATCAGTGCCTCGCAGCTGTGTTCATTTCAGCATAAGGTGGTGTCTTACTGAGTGGAATTCTTATTGTTTTTGCATGTTTTTGTGTGCTGTCACAAGAATGTCAGAACTTGAATTAGAGCAATGAACAAACATTGAATTTATTGTTAAACTTGGAAAAAATAGAAATGAAACAAGGGACATGTTGGTCCAAATTTATGGGAATGGTCCCATGAAGAAAATGGCGGTATAAAAACATGTTCAGTATTTTTCTGAGGGGATACAGCATCAGTGATGAAGAGAGGTCAGGACAGCCTGTAGCAAGCAATACTGGTGAAAAACTGCAAAAAATCATCAAATTATGTGTCAAAATCTTCAGCTGACTATGAGAAGCATAGCAGACCAAGTAAACATAGATAAACAGTTAAGAAAATCTTAGCTGAAAATCTTGGCATGAGAAAGGTGTGTGCAAAAATGATCCCGAAGGGGTTCACCAGTGAACAAAAGCAAAAGAGAGCTGAAGTTTGCCAAGACCTTTTGGAGATGCAAGATGATGTTTTAGGTCGTGTTATCACTGGTGATGAAACGTATGTACCAATACAACCCTGGAACAAAGCATCAAAGTGCACAATGGAAGTCAGCTAATTCTCTACAATCAGAAAAGTTCTATCAGTCCAAATCACGAGTTAAAACGATATTGCTAATCTTTTTTTTTGATACCAGAGGGATGGTTCATTCTGAATTTATGCCAACTGGACAAACAGTTAACCAAGTTTACTGTTTGGAAATGCTGACAAAACTTCATGAAAAAGTTAGATGAAAATGACCTGAACTTTTCACCAGCAACTCATGTCTCTTGGATCACAGCAATGCACCAACTCATACAGCACTGTCTGTGAGGGAATTTTTAGCCAGTAAACAAATAACCATATTGGAATACCCTACCTACTCGCCTGATCTGGCCCCAATGGCTTTTTCTTTATCCCAAAATAAAGAAAATGTTGGAAGGAAGACATTTTGATGACATTCAAGACATCAAGGGTAATATGATGACGGCTCTGATGGCCCTTCCAGAAAAAGAGGTCCAAAATTGCTTTGAAGGGTGTACTAGGTGCTGGTGTCGATGCATAGCTTCCCAAGGGGAGTACTGCTAGGGTGACCATAGTGATATTCAGCAATAACGTATGTAGCAGTTTTTCTAGGATGAGTTCACAAACCTAATTGTCAGATGTCATATGCAGGCCTACACTGTGTAAATATAATAAGATTTACAGGCAAACTCTTTCATTAGACATTCTGTAATTTCTCCCATACTGTTTACTTCATAATTCTGCCTTTATGAATTGGAAGAGCATTTAGGTCATTGATAATTTTGACTTTCCCATAGGGTTGCTGTAAGTCAGAATTGACGTGACTGCAGTTGGGGTAGGATGGCAAAGTGAATGGATGAATAGCTCATCTTTAGGAATAACTAATTCTTTCACACATAATATGCCCTAATGAATGTTTGCCTCCAATCCATCCTGTAGATAAACTGTGGAGTGTGGATTATGGAAAGGTTGGTTTTGCTGATATGATACTTTTCAGCCTGCTTTTAGGAGAAATGCCCTGGCTCATTATTTCCCTTAAAATTTGAAGTATTTTATCTCTTTTGTTTTGTGTTTTACTTACAAGTTTGGATGGGGTAGAGGAGAAATCACTTGACATGTCTCAAGTAGTTTTCCCTAGAATGTCTAAGAAAAAAGTACCTAAATCATAGCTGCATATCTCTCCTTCATGGTACCGTACTGTCATTCATCATTGACAACGTGACTTACAATTATTAAAATATTTACACATCTAATTTTACCCTACAGATTATAACTTCTAAAAATACATTGTCTAACAGAGTTGTTCCATAGTAAATAATTGTTGATAAGTTAAAGAATAATAACTCATGCTAAAAAATGGTAGCATAGTAAAATAAAAAGTTCTTAAGATCATAAGAATTTGTGCTTCAAAAAAAAACCTACTTTAGCTTGGTAATGGTTAAAAAATTCAGTATAACTTAAGAGTAATTATAAATCTTGAAATAATTCATTTGATCATGTTTTGGGGATGCAATGTATTTCTACTTCTAGAATTCCTTAGTGACTACTCTAGCTCTTTAGCATACATTACAAACTGACAGCTCATTAACAGATCATTAGGAATTCTGTTAACTGTGTAAAGAAATATATTGGGCACAGTAGACTTGTAAAATATATTGAAATTTGGGCTAGATTCAGCGTTTCAGGGAAAAATATCTCAGCCTTTTCAGTTATTGAAAAAGCACACACATGCATGGTTAAATTGACAAAAAAATTATGATATATTTCAGCATATTTCAAAACATACCCCAATGTGACATACTTTCTTTTTCTGTTACTTTTTTCTCTGTCAGTTTTTAAAGGTTGTCTGTCTCCAGTTCTTTTCAAAACACATGAATCCATCATTCAGTCAAGATTCATAATTATAAAATAATCTTATCTAGATTTTGGAGATTATTTGCAATCATTTGAATCAGTTTTGTGGTGTTGTCATGTGAGGTAGAGTCTATACTAACCATAGCAACCCTATAGGGCAGAGGAGAGCTGCCCCATAAGATTTCTTAGGTTGTAATCTTCAGAGGAACAGGTCTCCAGATGTTTTCTTAAATGGATCCATTTGTAGGTTTGAACTGCTGACTTTCTACAAGTGCTTAATCATTACACAATCATTTTCCTATTTGAGTCAATAGAAGCAAAATTACCTTATATGGATAAACACATGAAAGCATTTTTTTAAATAAGAATAAAAAATCCCAAAACTAGAAAACAAAACAAAAGAAAAAACTCATCTTTGTTTTGAATCTGACTTGACAGAATTAAACAGTCTACCCAGGTGTATGCAAATTACAGCCAATGGGCCAGACTTGTCCCAGTCCCTGTTTCTATGAAGTTTTATTGAAACACATTTATTTATCTTGATCCTGGTTGTCAGACCCATAATGTGACAGCAGACTCCCTCTTTCCTCCTTTGATTTCCCATGTCCAGTCAACTAACTTCTATCCTTTTCTACTTTCACATCTCACTTCTGGAAAGCAGCTGCCTATTCAGTATTGTGTATCCACTTGAACTAAGAAGCACATATTTCATGAGTATTATTTTATGTTTTGTAGTCCAGTCTAATCCATGAAGAGTTTTTAGCTTTGGGAATGGTTTTAGTTCTGGGTTAACAGAGAGTCCAGAGGCCATGTCTTCTGGAGTTTCTCCAGTCATAGTCAGAGTTAAGTTTGATCTTTTTACATGATTTTGAGCCCTGAACTCCACTTTTCTCCTTCTCCATAAGTGACTCTATGTTGTATTCCCTGCCAGGGAGATCTCTGGGGGTAGCTCAGCACAATCTAGTTCTTCTGGTCTCAGGCAGATGGAATTTCCTGTTTACATGGCCCTTTTTGTCTCTTGGGCTAGTTTTTTCCTTGTGTCATTAATGTTCTTCATTCTCCTTTGCTCCAAGTGGGATGGGACCAATTGATGCATTCTAGATGGTCACTTACTAGCTTTTAGAACCCCAAATACCAGTTACCAAAGTGGGATGCAGAACATTTTCATAATAAATTTTATTATACCACTTGACCTAAGTGTTCCCTAAAACCATGTTCTCCAGACCTGTGCCCCTACTCCTCTGTCCTTGAAAGTAGTTAGTTCTATTCAGGAAAATCCCAGTAGTGCTGACTTCCCATTGTATTATCCTTCCCTTCACCTAAGATAACTCATGTCTGCTATCTGGTTAGGGAATTCCCATCTCCCTCCCTCCTTACCCTTGTAACCATCAAAGGATGATTTCTTCTGTATTTAAACCTATTCCTGAGTTCTTGTAATAGCAATCTTATACCATATTTATGCTTTTATGTCTAATTTCACTCAGCATGATGCCTTCCAGATTCATCCAAAACATGGTAATAATTTTCTATTAAATACATTTAAGAAAATCAGAAATGTCCACAGATGTTTTCTATTTATTGATTCTAATCAAAGGACATGATGATAATTTTTTGGAGGAGAAATATATATTTTTTTAATTTTAATTTATTTTTTTATTATGACTGAGTAAAAATGTACGTTCCCATATAATTGCATGCCCACTTATATGCAGCTTCCACTGCTCTCTCTGTCCGGTGACAGCACACTATTCCTCTCTGCTCCATACATGTCTCATCCTCTCAACAGTCTCCTTTCCCCTTCTCTCCACCCACTCCTCTTACTCCAGCCAGAGGTCATCAGGATGATACCCTATAAATGCACAGAACCATAAAGTGCATCCCATATATGTCACTCTGCATTGCCAAGTCCAATCCATTCGTGTCCAAAGAGTGGATCTTCTTTATGATTTGTGAGCAAGGGCAGCATCAGGGCCAGGGGCCATGCTCCCAGGGGAACCCTGAAGCCGCTGGACTATCAATTGCGGCCTTTTAGTGGAGTTCTCAGGGTGCACCCCTTTTTATTCTTGGAGAAAAAATACTTTTACGAATTCTAAAAAGTTAATAATTACTGTAAGGATGTATCTGTTATATATTAATAGCTCTTTTAATTACAACTCTATCATAATCTGAGGGGAAAAAGTTGGAAAGGAAATATAAAACAAATGGATTTGACTTAGCAACAGGCCACGTGGCTATGAAGTGCTGATTTACTTTCTTTGTTATTTCCCCAGTCAAGTAAACTGAAGTTTAAATTACCATCTTCGAAGTTCAGTTTATTTTCTTAGTCAAGTGGTCAACCATATTTATATAGGCCTGACCCTTCTATGAAGGAGAAGTGAGGATAATAGTACCATTTCTGAGGAGAATATTTAAAAACAAAGAAATAAAAAATGAATATTTAAAATGCTGATGAAAACTTTTTTTAAGAAATATATATGGTTTTAATTTACCAAAAGTTTAACTTTCAGGATATTCATGTATCAACTTACTTTTCATCAGAATTTGTTGCTCTAATTATAAACTCATTTATTATAATCTAGATGCACAGTTTTATATTCTTATTTAAATACTTTTAAGCTTAATGTTGGGGAAAAAAAGGGGATAATCTTGGTCTGTAGGAAGATGACATTGTTATTTTAACACATGTAGAAACATGAATGAATTTATCTTATGCCTAGAATATATGTGTGGGATATGGAAAGTGAATTCGCAATCTGAAGATTATTTAGAGGTGACATAAATCAAACCATTATCCAAACAAGAATTACCCTCTCTAAAAAATATCTTGAAGTTAGTTAGGAGTCCTTCAGTAGTGCAAATAGCTAGCTTCTGTGGTAGCTAACTGGGAGGTTAGAGGTATGAGTCTACCCACAGATTCCTCAGAATAAAGGGCTGGCAATCTACTTCTGAAATATCAGCCATTGAGCTCTGACTCTATTGCCAGATGCAATACAGAGAAGGGAGGGGGAAGCCCGAGGTGAAGGAAAATATGCCTATCTTGAAGCAAAGATTTAGAATGGCTTGAGATAGGTTACACACAAAGACTTAGCTTTCCACAATAAGGTGCTGTTTCTCATCGGTTCTGGAAGTGCAAGTGGGCTTTCCAAACAACTACCTCTACTGGGAAGGATGGACAGCAAACTCCATCCTCGGCTTGCCCCTTAGTGGCTGTGGCCGTTTCCTGGCTGGTCAGGTCTGTGGAATCCTGTGTGCTTCTGGTGCTACTCTCCTTTCCCTGCTGCTCAGTCCAGTTTTCCAGCTTTCTCTTTGATGTTAAAGGCACCTAAAATGTAACATGTACAAGATTTATTTGTTCTTTTGGGTTTTTGTCATTAGAGTCACAGGAAGCATCTGTGTTCCCTGTCATTTTGGGCCTGCCTCTCTGTGTCTTGAATGGGTTATCAACCTGCTGATATCAAGGACCTGAGTTGTATAACATCATCTACTGCTAGCTTTAGCTTTGCAGAGAACAGCCAGAACAGTGACAATGTTACCTCCATTTCCAGCACAGTTTGGTAAATCTAGTGTCTCTGATCTAGTCCTTGTATCAGTTAGTGAATTTTCCAGTCTCACTTAGCGTATCCACTCTAGCATGTCCACTTCTTTTCTCTGACCTTTTGTTCCATTGCTCACCAATTTGTTTTTGAATTTCTGTTTCACTTAGTGTTAATCCTCTCTTTCTCCAATTTTACAAGGGCCTTTCTGTTAGTATGTAAGCGCCATGTCCTGGGGTCCTTGCCAGAATGTTAAAACCCTATGTCATAGGAGAGTATTGCTGTATCAGTCAATGTTCCCTTATGTAACTATATATATTTTTGTACCCCATGATCCAGTACCTCAGAATCCAGTCCCATACAACCTTTCCAGACTTCTGTTTGTAAACATTGATTAGTCCCCATATTTCCCTTGAAGTATTATCCCTTTTCATCTCTTAGCAGGCCCAACACTTTTTTTTACCAGTTTATTGATCAATTTACCCTAGTTACTACTATGGTAGCCTGAAGGGAAGGTAGACATAGATCATGTATTTTTTTTTTATTATGATGATTGAATGAAAATATATATTCCCATATAATTTTGCATGCCCACCTATATGCAGCTCCCACTGCTATCCCTGCCCGGTGACAGCACACTCTTCCTCTCCACTCCATGCGTGTCTTATCCTCCCAACAAACTCCTATCCCCTCCTCTCCACCCACTCCTCTTCCTCCTATAAGAGGTCAACAGGACGACATCCTATAGATGCATAGAACCATAAAGTGTACACATGATATGGTCACTCTGTATCACCAAGTTCAATGGATTCCTGTCCGAGAGTTGACCTTCATTATGATTTATGGACAGGGGCAGCATCAGGGCCAGGTCCCATGCTCGCAGGGGCCATGGACCGTCAATTGCAGCCTTTTAATGGAGATCTCAGGGTGTACCCCTTTTTATTCTTGTGTTGCCAGTGAGACTCAACTTTGTAAGCTCCATTGTGGCTATCACTGGTGGTGGCCAGGTACCATCTGGTTCTTCTGGTCAGAAGTCAATGTAGTCACCCACTCACGTGGATCTCTCTGTCTTCTGGGTTCTGTTTCCCCCATGCCGTTTTGGTCCTTGGGGATCATTTGTTCCTGCTAAGTTGGGACCATTTGCTGTACCCTCAGGTGGAAGTCTGGCACATTTTAATGCCTTGGGCAACACTCACCAATGTGGGGTGCAGAAGGCTCTCTTAGCAAAATGCTAGTTGTGCCAGATGGCCTCGGTTTCCCCTGAGAGCATGGTCTTCGGCCCCCTACCCAAGCTACTCTGTCCTTGTAATACTGTATTAAGATGGGAGGAGTCATCATGTTATGTTGAAGTCCAGTTAATATTGATGTTCTTTCTAATGTGTGCTGTCACAGGTTTCACCCAACCAAATTTCTATCTGCTATCTAATCATGTACTTAATAGTTATTTTCCTGCAAGAGAATGGACTTGGTTTTAACAGAAAGTGGGTTACTCCTGCATACCCAGAGAGTTCACAGCATTATTGGAATTCCACGTATTTAATATTTTCCAGTGCCCCTATCCCCTTCTCTTAGGGTCTCATTCCTTTCTTCTTATTTTTTTCTTTTCTATTATTGCAAAAAGTTATAACATAATGGCAAATTCAACATTTTTCACATGAACAATTCAGCGACATCAGTTATATCAATAATGTGCAACTATCACCAGTATTTGTTGGCAGATTTCCACCATGATACATAGGAATGCCGTGCACCCTAAACTGGACTTGTCCTACTCAGAACCCCAGCCTTAGCATGGCAGACTTGCTGAAGTTGATGATGATTCACCCTCTTCTGAAACTCTTACTCTTATAATTAAGTTTTTGACCTGATCTTCAATTTTGTATGCCCATTGATTACTAGAGATAAGGTTCTTCATATGTGCTGCCAAAGAGGTCCCCTTGTTTTCACACTTTAATTTCACACCCTCAGGCTTCTATTCACTTTCTCTAGTGCAGTAATTAACCCCATAGCAGCCAACATATTCCATAGTCCTTACAAAAACTTCTTTCTCATTATTTCTCAATTAACTACAATGTTACCTCCATCAATGCATTCTCCTCTACTAGTCTTTCACCAGCTCCACTGAAGATATCCATCGACCAACAGTGACAGTTTATTTTTTGTCCACTGAGAAGTAGGTGATCTTATTCAAAAACCTCGTTTTCAAAGGTGTTTCCTGACACTGATTGCTAAAACAGCTTGGGTCAGGTTTCTGAGGAAACACATTCTGCAATGGAGATGTGTATGAATAAAATTATTTGGAGTGCATTAATGATCAGCAGCTATGGAAAAACAAAAGAAGTATAATTAGGCAGCGGAAGGAATTAAACTGTGTTATTGTTTCCACAGCTCCCGTTACAGTTTCAGCTGGAAACCCTTGGGACGGTTCTGCTCTGTCCTAGCAGGTCGCTGTGAGTCAGGATTGACTGAATGGTGGTGAGTTGTTGTTTAGTCTCTATGATCTTGGACTTTAAGACTTAGAAGATGTTTATATAAGTTCATGAGACATTGTAACACAACTGTCCAGTGATATTTTTAAACACTATTTTTAATCCCCTTATGATTTCTCAAAGAAAACTTAGAAAAATGTAGTGCTTGTATATAATTTGGAAAAACATCAAAATTGAAAACTTAAGAACATTCAGTACATAAATTATTTTTTGGACTCACTGGAATCTTGGAGGCTTAGAGTATGTATGTCTTCAAAGAGTTGCAACAAATCCTCCCTTATTTTTTTTTAATTAAAGACATTTGCATGAACATAAGATATTGTTTTTAACAGTTCACAAGCTTCTGCTGTTTTTATACTCTCCGAAGGCTGTATCATCTTTTAATGTCAATGCAGTTGGTTGCCATAGAAATTATAATGATGTCACTCACTATTTAAATCTGGAAATAAACAGCAGGAACAGATGGGCATTTGAGAATGAAGGGCAGAGTTTTAATGCAAATATTCTTGAAAGCAAGGAACAATAGGTTAATAATCACTACAAAAAAATAAAATGATCTTGCACAACATTAAAAATTAGGATTTGTCCACATAATTAGCCATCTGAACTATTGAGTTGGAATTAAGGGCATAGAACATAGGAAGCAGGGAAGATGTTCTTGTAGATATTGAAACAATCATGTCTAAATGATGCTAAAACTAGTTCGTAGTTACAGTATGCAAATAAAAGCATCCAGTAATGCTAAACAAGAATGGGACATAGAAGAGAAGAGAGAGGTGAAGTCAGACCAAAAAGATTTGCTGCAGGATGTATAAAAGAAAGAAAGGGGGAGGGGGAAAAAGCCAGTCAGGTATGTGAGCATAGACAGAGGCATGTTTGACATTCATAGTCAGAGAATCAGAAGAGGCACGTGCTGTTTTCAGGATCTACAGTGACAACAAAGATTGTTTTCAAAAAGCATTGTTTCACAATGGCTTTATCATTTACATACAAAAAGAAGATTTACAGATAGATCTACTCGTACAGTCTGTTTGAAATTTCTAGTCTCATACATAGTATTCACAGTTACTCAAAATAAAACATTTGAAATACTCTGGGCCCCACTATGTAAGGGTTATTCTAAAATGAAACTGAACCAGAAGGAAAATATCTACCAATTTAAATTACTGACAGTTTACATAGGAATCAGACAAACAAGCTTGTCTAGATATTTTGTTTTAACAACATTGTTTAGGGTTTGTCAAGAGCCTAAGAATGTTTCCATCTGAAAGTTTTTGTTTTTTTTCTGTGTAGCTGAGTAATAAAAATGAAGTAAATTGTCATTTATAGGTAACGGAAAAAATGATAATAGAGTTGTCCCATAGAGTTTCCAAGGAGCAGCTGGTGTATTCAAACTGTCAGCCTTTTGGTTAGCAGCTGAACTGTTAAGCATGGTGCCATCAGGGCTCCTTTTAAGATAAACATTGACTTAATTCAAAACAGAAATCTCCATGAAAGTATGACACAGAAGATCTTTAGAAGATAAAAAAACTATTTTAGCTTGTTTTGCTTTTTACTAGCTGATTATTTAAAAGTTTCTCATGATGTATATTAAGTTCAGTGCTTAATAGCTTGTCTGCTAATCAAAAGACTGGCAGTGTGAATCCACCTTGGAAATACTGTGGGACAGCTCTACTCTGTCCTGTAGGGTTAATATGAGTCAGAATCAACTGGATGACATGCAATGCCAGTTGTGAGTTAAGTGATGAGCAGGCATCCAGAATAGGTAACTGTGGAGTAACTGATGGTGAAAAGAGTCCTTAGAATAAATGGGGCCCTCATTGCGGGTTTATTCCTACTGGCCTGTGCATATTATTCGTTACAGATATTCTTATGTGCTTTGTATGCTTATTTAAGAGACTGAAAAAAGAGCTGTTCTAAGCCAACGGCATTAGAAATCACAATGAACCCACGTTTTGTAAGAAGTGTAATTTTCCCCAGGAATGTGAGTTGAGTGCTTGAGTTCATCTCTTAGTAACTTCAGAAGTTTGCTTCTTATACGAAATTATAAAAACAATTAAGAGTTACACAATAAACATTTTCTATGGAATTAAACAAACACATTTTTAATACTAATATTGGATCACCAGTAAAACAGGATTGTCAAGTTATTATCTACATTTCTCAAGAAACACTGTTGAATCTTTTATGACTGCTATCAAGGGTGATCACTGTCCTGCTTTATTCTGGGGACCTGTCATTGCCCTAGCTCAGTGTTTACAGTTTATATTATATATCTGTGTGTTATACAGATTAACTTCTTTATACCTGGCCAGGAGGTTTTCTATACTAAAGCTGTTCAAAATGTACTTTTCTTTAAACAAAAACAACAAAATATTTCTTGTAACTATATCTTTACTGCTTTTCAAATGGAAAAAAAAAAATCCTTCAGGAGGCACTGTGGTTCTTTAATGGGTACTTTTCACTTTATAGATACATTATAAGAAAGACCTGTCTTCTTACATTAAAAAAAAAATGACATACCATCTTTTGAAACCATCTTTCCTTTTTACAGAAAGAGACAAAAGAAAGTCATCTGAGTGATATCCAGAAAATTTTCCTCATATTTTTCAGAAATTCTTTATGCAATAGATTCTTAAATGTGCTGATATCTATTCTTCTTCATCCTTCATTCTAAAAATGTTCTGGAGATTTAGTTGATTATAAGTGTCCAATTCAATTTTCATGAGTGTTTAGGTGGTTCAAAATGTTAACACACTCAAGTTCTGACTGAAAGTTTGTATGTTTGAGTCCACCTAGATTTTCATCAGTAAATGTTTCTAGTCTTCCCTGGTTTCAGCAAGCAAGTTTTTGTTACTTGTGTATTGCAGGTTGTTAATGAGTCTTTCTCCAGTTCTGACACCATTTTCACTTTATAATCCAGTATCATGGATTATTCCGTCAGCATTCAGAATAAATAAGTACAATGAAAGGATATAACTCTGATACATATCTTTCCTGATTTGAAAACCTTTATTCTGTTGGAATGACTGCCTGTTGGTCTATGCACCAACAGGTGAGCACACCTGAGTGCTCTGGAACTGCCATTATTTGAAAGGTTATCCATAATCTATTATGAACCATATAATTAAATGCCTTCGTATGATCAGGAAAACACAAATAAAAACATCTTTCTGATATTGCTTGCTTTCAGTCAATACCCACGTCGTATCAACAGCAGTATCCCAGTTCTTCTGAGTCTGGCTTGTATTTCTGGCAATTCCTTGTCACTGTATTTTTACAACAGTTTTTTACTTGTCTGTAACAAAATTTTACTTGAATGTGATATTAATGATATTGTTTGATAATTCTCACATTTTATTGGATCTTTTTTTATTGGAATGGGGACAAATATGTGTCTCTTCCAGTGAGTTGGCCAAGTATCTGTCTCCCAGATTTCTTGGTACAGAAGAATGAGCAACTCCAAAGCTTCATTTGTTTGTTGAAACAGTTGGTATTCTGTCAGTTCTTGGAAACTTGTGTTTTACCACAAGTTCAAGTGCACCTTGAACTTCTTTGTTCAGTATACTGTACAGCATTAGGTATCTAATTTTGCTGACAATAAAATCAGATTCAGTACGTGAGAGTTGTTGGCATATGATATTCAAAATACTAAAATAACATTTTGAAGATTATAGCTTAACCATGTCTTTTGAACATTTCTCCCCAAAAGACAGATACTTATCTATGTAGAAAAATATGAGTAACATTCATCTTTATACTTCATAATGACTGATAAAATTTTGTTAGATATGTTCTCTTGTTGGTTTTCAGAATCAACCAAACATACAATTTTTGTTTCTTTGTTTAATTCACAACACATTTGTTAGTTGATTTTTTTTTTAAATTCATCTTGGATTGTATTTTTATCCCTACATGATATTTCATGCAACACTTGGTGAAAATTTTACTTCATTTTTTAAACAAGAATTTCTGCATTTATTTAAAATTTTACCGTCCGTTCAGACTCTTCTTAAAGTCAGTGTTAAATTAGTGGAAAGAATAGATTACATTTCTACTTTCCAGCTCTCAATCTGCCATTCACACCTGCTCTGCATTTCTGACAATAACCTGCCACAGTTTCTGTCCTCCCTTGGATCACCAATGACTGTTCGAAGGAGAAATCTGGGAAACGCTTCTTAGTCCTTAAGTTACTTTATGTTGTTTTCTCTTACATTAGTCTACATTTTCTACATTTTGAAACTCATTTCCTTTGAGATCTAAGGAAAAAAAAATATAGTTTCATTTTAACTCTTTTGATCACTTTTTTTCTCTTTCTTCCCCAGGCTCCTTTCTCCCAGAATCTCAGGAAATTTCTATTTTCTCAAGTTTTTCCTAAGATTGACCTTTCCAGATCACCTTGTACTGTCCAGATTTTTCCTTGGCTGTTTAACTCACATCAACATGTTAAAATACTGAACAGAGCTAATGATAAGCAAGTTGTTCTCTTGTGCATTTATGTTAGAATATTTATGTAATGTCTCATAAACATCTATAATTATATACATTAGCATCCAATTCTCATCTTCCTTTCCTTATTCTATTCTTCTAGTTGCTACATCAACTAGCTAGCCGTCCTGGATGTTACGAGATCATATTAGAGATTTGCTTTATTTAAGATATGTAATGTACTTTCCCTCACCTATTGGTCAGAAAGTACTACTACTCAAAACTAAAACAGAGGGAAAATTCCTCAGCCTAATAAAGGGCATTTATACAAAGTTATGAGTCAGATCTGACTCAACAGCACTTGGCATACAAAGCTAACAACCAACATCATCCTAAATGGAGACAGTCTGAAAGCATTCCCCTTGAGATCTGGAAATAGACAAGGATGCCTTTCGTTACGTTTATTTAAAGTTTTGCTGGAAGTTCTAGCCAGTACAATTAGACTAGACAAAGAAACAAAGGACATCCAAATTTGTAAGGAAGAAGTAAAACTATATCTGCAGATGTGGTGCCTTGTACACAGAAAACCCTAAAGAATCTATAAAATAACCAGCAGAACTAATAGAGGAGTTCAGGAAAATAGCAAGATATAAGATAAACATTTAAAAAAAATCAGTTTCCTCTACAACAACAAAGACAACATCAAAGAGAAAATCATTGAATCAATACCATTTACAATGGCCTCCAAGAAAATAAAATACTTAGAAATAAATCTAACCAGAGACATAAAAGATCTATACAAAGAAAACTACAAGACACTACTGCAAGAAACCAGAAGAAACTTACATAAATGTAGAAACATACTTTCCTCGTGGATAGGAAGACTTAACACTGTGAATATACCTATTCTGCACAAAGCCATCTATAGATACAGTGCCATTCCAATACAGATTCCACTTATTTTTTTAAGAAGATGGAGAAACAAATCATCAACTTTATATGGAAAGGGAAGAAGACCTAGATAATTAAAGCATTACTGAAGAAAACAAAGTGGGAGACCTCATATTACCTAACTTTAAAAATTATTATACAATGATGGTAGTCAAAATAGCTTGATACTGATAGAAAAACAGACACATAGACCAATGGCAACAGCATTGAGAATCTAGAGGTAAAATCATCCATCTTGGAGCCACTCATACTTGACAAAGGTCCAAAGTCCATTAATTGGAGAAAATACAGTCTCTTTAACAAATGGTGTTGGCATAACTAGATGTCCATTTGTAAAAAAGTGAAAGAAATTCCATATCTTACACCATGCACAAAAATTGCCTTCAGTTCAAAGACCTAAATATAAATCTAAAGAAAATAAAAATTATGAAACAATACGGACAGTGTTGTAAACCTTAATACATTGCATAAACAGAATATAAAACACTACCAGCAATGCACAAACTCCAGAAAGAAAATAAATAGCTGGAAACTCCTGAAAATCAAACAGTTCATATATATCCAACAGCTTTAACAAAATATAATAAGATGACATACAGACTGTGAAAAAAAATTTTGGCTATGACAAACCCGATCAATATCTAATCTCTAAAATCTACAATATACTAAAAAATGTAAATACCAAGAAGATAAATTAACCAATTAAAAATGTGCAAAGGAATTAAACAGGCAGTTAGCCAAATAAGACATTCAAGCAGTTAACAAATACATGAAGAAATGCTGTAGATCACCAGCCATTGTTGATGTTGTCAGGTGCCACTAAGTTGGTCCTGACTCATAGCAGCCCTATGCATGACAGAATGAAACACTGCCCAGTCTTGCACCATGTCCACAATCGTTTTTATACTTAAACCCATTGTTGCAGCCATTATCTCAATCCATCTTGTCAAAGGTTTTCCTCTTTTTCGCTGACCCTCTACCAAGCATGATGCCCTTCTCCAGGGACTGACCTTTCCTGAAAACATGTTCATAGTATGTAAAATGCAGTCTTGACGTCTTTACTTCCAAGGAGAACTCTGGTTGTACTTCTTCCAGAACAGATCTGTTTGTTTTTCTGGGAGTCCATGGTATGTTCAACATTCTTCTCCAATACCACAATTCAAAGGCATCAGTTCTTCTGTCTCCTTTGTTTATTGTCCAACTTTTGTATGTGTATGATGTGATTGAAACTATTATGGCTTGGGGAAGGTGCACTTTAGTCTTCCAGGTGACATCTTTGCTTTTCAGTACTTGAAAGAGATCCTTGGGCACAGATTTTCCCAGTGCAATGTGGAGGTATTTACTCATGCTTCCAGGGGCTTTGATTGTGGACCCAAGTAAAATGAAATCCATGACAACTGCAATCCTTTCTCCATTTATGAGGACATTGCTTACTAGTCCAGTTGTGATTATTTTTGTTTGCTTAATGTTAAGGTGAAGGCTATGGTCCTTGATCTTCATAAGTGCTTCAAATCTTCTTCACTTCCAGCAAGTAAGGTGGTGTTGTCTGTGTAATGCAGGCCGTTAATGTGTCATCTTCCAATTCTGATGCCTTATTCTTTGCATAATCCAGCTCCTCGGATAATTTGCTCAGCATACAGATTGGAAAGATATGATGAAAGGATACAACCCTGACACACATCTTTGCTGACTGGAAACCAGCAATGTCCCCTTGTTCTGTTGATACGACTGCCTCTTGCTCCACATACAGACTGTTTAAGAGCACAGCTAAGTGTTCTGGAATTCTGGTAACAGCATCAGGTAAGGAGGATAACAGCTTCAGGTGAGGAGGGTAAAGACCGAGTGAACAGGCTCCACTTGTCTGTCAGTGGACGTTCGCTTGTTGCTCTGATGCTGGAAGCTTTGCCATTGATATTTAGGTGCCAGCAGGCTCACCTGTGGTAGACACATTTCAGCTGAGCTTCCAGACTAACACAGACTAGGAAGAAAGATCTGGCGGTCTACTTCTGAAAAGAATTAGCCAGAGAAATCCATATGAATAGAAGCAGAACAATGTGAGATATAGTGCTGGAAAATGAGCCCCCCAGGATGGAAGGCACTCAGATGAACAGCTGCCTCCTCAAAGTAGAGGCAACCTTAATATTGTGGATGGAGTAAGCCTTGGTGATCTTCATTTGCTGATGTGGCACAACTCAAAATGAGAAGAAACAGCTGCAAACATCCATTAATAATTGGAAAATGGAATGAACAAAGCATTAATCTAGGAAAATTGGAAATCATCAAAAATTAAATGGAATGCATAAACATCAATATCCTAGGCATTAGTGAGCTGAAATGGACTGGTATTGGCCATTTTAAGACTGACAGTCATATGATCTGCTCTGCTGGGACTGAAAACTTAAGGAGACATGGTGTTGCATTCACCATCAGGAAGTACATTTCAAAATCTATCCTGAAGTACAATGCTGTCAGTGATAGGATAATATCCGTACCCCTTGAAGAAAGGCCAGCCAATACAACTATTATTCAAATTTATGCAACACACACTAAGGCCAAAGATGAAGAGACTGAAGATTGTCTACCAGCTTCTGCAGTCTGAAATTGATCAAACATATAATCAGGATACATTGAAAATTACTGGTGACTGGAATGCAAAAGTTGGAAACAAAGAAGAAGGATGGGTAGTTGGAAAATACAACCTTGGGGATGTAAATAATGCCAGAGATTGCATGATTGAATTTTGCAGGATAACAACTTCATCATTGCAAATGCTTTTTTTAATCAACACAAACGGCAACTGTACACATGAACCTCACCAAATGGAATATACAGGAATGAAATCAACTACATCTCTGGAAAAAGATAGTGGAAAAGCTCCATATCAGCAGTCAAAATAATACTAGGTGCTGATTGTGACACACATCATCAGTTGCTCACATGTGAATTCAAAGTGAAACTGAAAAAAATTAGAACAAGTCCATGAGAGCCAAAGTATGACCTTGAGCCTATCCCTCCTGAGTTTAAAAATCATCTCAAAAACAGATTTGATATGTTGACCACTAATGACCAACAACCAGGCGGATTCTGGAATGACATCAAAGACATCATCCATAAAGAGAGCAAGAGGTTATTAAAAAGACAAGAAAGAAAGAAAAGACCAAATTGGATGTCAGAAGACATGCTTAAACTTGCTCTCAAATGTCAAGCAGCTAAAGCAAAAGGAAGGAATGGTGAAGTAAAAGACCTAAACAGATTTCAAAGAGAAACTCGAGAAGACAAAGTATTATAATGACATGTGCAAAGAGCTGGAAGTGGAAAACCAGAAAGGAAGAATATATTCTGCATTTCTCAACCTGAAAGAACTTAAGAAAAAATTCAAGCCTCAAGTTGCGATAGTGAAGGATTCTACCAGGAAAATATTAAACAACTCAGGGAGCACCAAAAAAAAAGATGAAAGGAATACACAGTTATTATAACAGAAGGAGCTCATCAATGTTCAGCCATATGAAATGGTAGCATATGATCAGGAACTGATGATACTGAAGGAAGAAGTTGAAACTAACTTGAAGGTATTGACAAAAAACAAGGCTCCAGGAATTATGGAATATTAATTGAGATATTTCAACAAACAGATGTAGTGCTGGAAGTGCTCACTCAGCTATGCCAAGAAATTTGGAGGACAGCTACCCGGCCAACTGACTGGAAGACATTCATGTTTATGCCTATTTTAAAGAAAGGTGATCCAACCAAATGCAGAAATTACTGAACTATATCGTTAATATCACATCAAGTACAATTTTGCTCAAGATCATTCAAAACTACAGTGGTATATTGCAACGGTATATTGACTGCAATGGTATATTGACAAGGAACTGCCAGAAATTCAAGCTGGACTCAGGAGAGGATGTGGACCTGGGAAGTCACTGCTGATGTCAGGTGGATCTTGTCTGAAAGGAGAGAGTACTGGAAAGATGGCTAACACTGTAGAGAAATGCAAATCAAAACTACAATGAGATGCCATCTGAAATCAAAACTGCAATGATACTGTCTCATCCCAAGGCTAGCATTAATCCAGAAAATACAAAGTGATAAACGTTGGAGGGTCTGTGCAGAGACTGAAACACTTATGTTCTGCTGGTTGTTAGGTGCCATCGAGTCTGTTCTGACTGATAGCAGAGTCTATGCACAACAAAATGAAACACTGCCTAAGCTTGCACCATGCCCACAATTGTTTTTATGTTTAAGCACATCGAAACAGCCACTGTGTCAAGCCATCTTATTGAGAGTCTTCCTCTTTTTTGCTGACCCTCTGTTTTACCAAACATGATGTCCTTCTCCAGGGACTGATCCATCCTGACGACATGTCCAAAGTATGTAAGACACAACCTCACCATCTTTGCTTCCAAGGATCACTCTGGCTGTACTTCCAGAACAGAACTGTTTTGTTCTTTCAGCAATCCATGGCACACTGAATATTCTTCCCCAACACCATAATTGAAAGGCATCAGTTCTCCTGTCTTCCTTATTTATTGTCCAGATTTCACATACATATGATGCAATTGAAAATACCATGGCTTGGGTCGGATGCACCTTAGTCTTCAAGGTGACAACTTTACTTTTTAACACTTTAAAAATTCCCTTGGAGCATATTTTACCAATGCAATGCATTTTTTCATTTTTTAACTGCTGCTACCATGGGTGTTGATTGTAGAGCCAAGTAAAGTGAAATTATTAAAAACCTCAATCGTTTCTCCATTTATGGTGATGTTGTGTACTGGTCCACTTGTGAAGATTTATGTTGTCTTGATGTTGAGTGTAATCCATACAGAAGGCTGTGGTCTTTGATCTTTATCAGTCAGTGTTTCAGATCCTCTTTATTTATGTTAAGCAGGGTTGTGTCATCTGTATATCTCAGGTCATTAATTAATCTTCCTCCAGTCATGATGCCTCATTCTTCTTCATATAGTCCAGCTTCTCAGATTGTTTGCTTGGCATACATATTGAAAAGTATGATGAAAGGATACAACCCTGATACATACCTTTTATGACTTTAAACGATGCAGTGTCCCCATGTTCTGTTTGTGCAGCTACCTCTTGATCCATATACATATTCAGCATGAACACAATTAAATGTTCTGGAATTACCATTCTCTACAACATTACCCATAATTTGTTATGATACAAAAAGTCAAATGCTTTTGCATAGTCAATAAAACAGAGGTAAATCTCTTTCTGGTGCTTTCTGCTTTCAGCCAAGAACCGTCTTACATCAGCAGTGATATCTCTGTTTACATGTTCTTTTCTGAATATGGCTTGAATTTCTGGCAGGGACCTGTCAAGATACTGTTGCAGTCACTTTTGAATGGTGTTTAATGAAAGTTTACTTGTGAGTGATATTAATAGTATTGTATGATAATTTCCACATTTGGTTGGATCACTTTTCTTGGTATGGATCTCTTCCAGTCAGTTGGCCTGGTAGCTATCTTCTGAATTTTTTGGCATAGACAAGTTATCACTTCCCATGCTACATCTGTTTGTTGAAATATCTAAGTTGATATTCCATCAAATCCTGGAGTTTTGTCCTTTGCTAGTGCATTCATGGCAGCTTCAACTTCTTCCTTCAGTACTATCAATTCCTGATCATGTGCTACTTCTTCAATTGGCTGAACATCAACCGGTTATTTCTGTTATATGACTCTGTGTATTCTTTCCATCTTACTTTGATGCTCTCTGAGTTGTTTAGTATTTTCCCAGTGGAATCCTTCACTGTTGAAACTTGAGGCTTGAATTTTTTCTACATTTATTTCAGCTTGAAAAATGCAAGCATGTTCTCCCTTTTTGGTTTTCTATTTCCAGCTCTTTACATATGTTGTTATAATACTTCATTCTGTCTTCTAGAGCAGCTTTGAAATCTTCATTCAGTCCTTACACATTATCATTCCTTCCTTTTGCTTTAACTGCTTGATGTGCAAGATCAATTTTAAACGTCTCTTGTATGACATCCAATATTTTACTGCTGGAGGAATGTATAATGGTACAACCACTTATATGTCCCTTCATTAGAAAGTTAAAATATGAATGTGATGTGATCCTGCAATCTCACTCCTTGGAGTATATACTATAGAAATAAGAGCTCTCCCATGAACAGATACACAAGGACTGCTAATTAAGTTTGTGAACTCATCCTAAAAAACATGGTACATACCTTTTTCACTGCTGAATCCCTACAATCACCTTTGAAGTACTCCCCTTGATAAGCTATGCACAATTGCCTTTGCTTAGTCCACCCTTCAAGTCAACTTTGGAGTTCTTTTTCTGGGAAAGCCATCAGAGCTATTATCGCATTTCCCTTGATGTCATGAATGTCATCCAAATGTCTTCCATTCAATGTTTTCCTTATTTTTGGTTAAACAAAAAAAGTCATTGGGTGCCAGAGCAGATAAGTAGGTGAAGTGTTCCAATACAGTTATTTGTTTACTGGCCAAAAACTACCTCACAGACACTGGACAATTAAGTTCATGAACTTGCCACTGTACCACCATTCACAACTGCTTTAAAGGCTAGACTAGAGCTGACATTGGCGAATAGCTTCCCAAGGGGAGTTCTTTGAAGGTGACCATAGTGATATTCAGCAATTAGGTATGTACCACTTAGAACATTAAAGTTTGCAGATTTGTCAGAGCTCATCTGCACACCAATGTGACCACACCACTGTGATCAATGTGACCCATGCACACCAATGTGCATATGGCAATGCCACAATAGAAAAATGATAGTATCAACTTAAGTGCCCATGAACAGATGAGTAGTTAAACAAGTGACGGTATATTCACCTCATGGAATTCTATGCAGTGGTAAAGAACAGCGATGAATTTGTGAAATGAAACATGGATGAATCTGGAAAACATGCAGAATGAAATTAGTCACAAAATAACAAATATTGTATGAAACCACTAGTATAAGAAGTCAAGAAAAGTTTTAAATATAGAAGACAACATTCTTTCGTGCTTACTAGGGTGGTAGATGGAAATCCTCTAACTAGGAAACATTCTTTGGTGATCTGAGGGATATTCACTAAATAGACAGTAGACGATAATCATCTTAGGTAAAAAGAATGAAAACACACAATAGAGGAAAAATCAGCACAATTGGACTAAACCAAAAGCTAAGAAGCTTCCTAAATATGACCAAATACTCCAAGGGACAGAGTACCAAGGGCAGTGATCTGGGGACCATGGTCTTAGAAGGCATCAAGGTCAACTGCCATAACCAATCTTATTAAGAAAATCTTTTGCATCCTACTTTGGAGAGTGCTATCTGGGGTCTCAAAAGCCAGCAAGTGGCCATCTAAGAAGCATCAACTGTTCCCAACCCACCTGGAGCAAAGGAGAATGAAGAACACAAAAGATACAAAAAAAAAAAAAAAAAGTATGAGCCCAGGAGAAAGAAAGTGCCTCATAAACCAGAGACTGCATCAGCGTGTTGCCATGCGAACTAGATGGTGCCCAGCTACCACCAATGACTGTCCTGACAGGGAACACAGCAAGAAGCTCCTGATGTACTGGTAGAAAACTGAAGTACATAAGGCTGACAGCCTGGAAGGTACCCAGAATTCTTGGCCCGCAGATTCTTTGTTAGCCTAGAACTGAAACCATTCCTAAAGCCTGGATCAAATGAAGCCTGGATTAGAGTATAAAATATAAAACGATGCTGGCATAGAGTGTGCTTCTTGACTTAAGTAGATAGATGAGACTAATTGGGCAGCTCTTTTCTGGAGGCAAAATGAAAAGGCGTAGGTCACAGCAGCTGGTTGAATGAACAAGGGAAGTACAGGCAGAGAGGAGAAGTGTGCTATCACAGTATGGGGAGAGAAACTAGGGTTACATAATAATGTGTGTGTAAGTTTTTGTGTAACAGATTGACTTGAATTGTAAATTTTCTTTTGAAGCACACACACATATACATATGTATATAAAGTATTACTACTATGTTTTGTAAATTTCTTTTCATGTGATCCTTTCCTCTCCATTTCATTTTTGTGTAATTCTTCTTATTCTACATTAATATTGGCTTTGTTTTTTAAAAAGGACTCTCATATCTATCTAAGTATAAAATCCTTAATATGCTATAAGAGAAACTCCTTATTTTCATAATGTGCATTATCCCCAGGTTTGATTTATTATACTATGTTATTCAAGTTTCATTACCATTACTGTTCCATTTTCCAGAGTATTTCAACTTCTGACGTATCTCCAATTCCTGCTAGCTTCTGTCCTTGAGAAATCTGACACATCCTGCAATACTCACAAGCAAGATTTCCTGCAGAAAAATTTCCGTAATACATCCACCATCCAATATGAGTATATACTCCTCCTTTGACCTTTTAACAAGATACTACTATTTCAATAGATTTATAATATTCAGTTCTATTTATTTGTCTGTGAAGTCCATGAAAGCAAATACTATGACTTATATATATATACATATATATATATATGTATCTGCATCCTACAATGGAGGAGTTGTAAACATGTGGAATAACCGAATGAGTGAAATCCAGATGTTACAGATAATGAAATCACATAAGTACTTAAATATTTGATTTATATGTGTTTATTTTACTCCTAGTTATTTTATATGGGCTAGATATACCCATGTAAACACGTGGTAGATATACCTTGATATCTAATTATGGGTTTTGTCCACAAGCAACAAACATTTTTTGTTTCTCTTTTTCCTTTCTGTTCCAAACTGCTAGTCATATGTGTTTTTAATTGTTTGTCAAACCTGAGTGTTACAGTTTCTCTTATTCATCTCACATCCTCTGAAATCTCCAGCTCCACACATTCATAGATTCACGTAAAATACATGGTTCCTTGCGGAATTAATCTAAGAGGTCATCACACAGGACACTGTACACAATCATTTAGATTGACTAATGACAGAGTAAAATCTGAAATGAGATTACCTTGCAATTCGGACAAAATCATCAGTGTGCTGTAATGTTTGGAGAACATAGAGAAGTCATGAATTATTTAGGAAAATTATATAATAAGAGAAATAAGGCTTTAGGTATCTCAATAGAAAGTTAGATCATGGTAATTTACAGTTTTGATTAGGCAATGGTCCAGAGACTTAATAATGTTTCATCATCCAATGAACTTGCTTGTAAGTAACTTTATTTCAAACACTGAAATTATCCAAAAGTTGTCTTCAAGTTGACACAGAGTTTTCCATGGCTATGATCTTTCAGAAGCATACAGCCAAGAGTTTGTTTCAGTGCCAAACACTGAAGAAGATTCAAGCATCCTGGAATGGGAGACATGTAAGTCTACATTTATATGCCACTTCTAGTATGGTGAGTGTTCCTAATTTCATATTACTGATAATATGTACTGAAATACTTGAAAATTGAAATAACTGTAAACCCAAGGACAAAAACTCTGTAGACATTATTTGTTACTATGAATAGTCTTTGAAAAAAATCCATTGTTAAGCATGTTCTGTTCCATCCTCCAACTTCCTTTTCATATCTATGTATATTGCACATATCATCATAATAGTTAAAAAAATGTGATGAGATAGATTCTAAAATAAATTATTGGTAAAGATAAATTAGAGTTCCTAGAGTTGCCGAGCTGAGAAAGAAAAAGATATATAAAGTCAGTTAGCATATTTGTTGGCAAATAAAACAATTATTTTAATTGAAAGATTTATATTAAGTTAAAAATTTGTAATGGTGGAATATCAAGCCCAAAGGAGAAGTTTTACTTGCAGAGATAGCAAAGGAGCATGAAAAGAAGAAAGAAATCATAAAGGAAGAACAAATATCAACTGTATAAATATGCATACTGCACACAAACACACACACACATACATTGTGGTACGGTGGTCATGAGTTTGTTTGCTAAGCAAGTAGTCAGTAATTGGAATCTACCAGCTACTCCTTAGAAATTCTACTGGGAAGTTCTGCTCTGCCCTGTAGGGTTGTGATGAATCAGAATCAACTTGATGGCAATTTTCTTTTTTCTCTTCATACATACACACATTAACTAGGTTGTACCAACAAAGTCAAAAGTTAGCTATTTCAAAATAAAATGCATGTTTTAATTGTCTGATGAGACTGATAAAAAAATAAAAGAAAGATAATAAAAATATTAAATAGATTACACAACAATGTGACAATCATTTTATAACCTGATATGATTAGCAAAGTAATAATATTATACTATGAAAAATTTTATGACATATAATTTGAAATTATAAAACAAATATTCAAATTACTAGAAAAAAATACACTGTGTCTATGACCATTAACAAATCAGTTTTCTCTCCTTGGCAAAAAGATCAGATCTGCAGCGCTGGATGGCTATGTGGATCAGTTCTAGTAAATGAAGTGGGAATGAAAGTGAAGTATTACATTTCCAGATACGTCTCATGAAGTTCTCATGAATGATGATTGTTGTCTCATATATTTCAGCGTCATTCATAGTAGATGGAGAAGCCACTGAAAAAACATAGGCTGGGTTTCTGTGTCACTGAGTGGAGGAGAACCACATGATAACTAAAAATAGTTAGTCTCACATTCAACTCAAGTAAAAAAATTAACTTATATTCTATTAAGATTTTGAGATGCTCATGCTTAATCCTTAAACAGCTATGATACCTTGAGTAGTGTATTGTAATACACTTTAACACTGCTAGCTAAACCACCTTTAGAAATAAAGAAACTGAATTGGGAAGAAGAAATATTTTAACATCAATTGAGTCCTCCAGCGAATTTATCAGAAGAGTCAAAGAAGAAATTATTTTAGCAATATATAATACCTTATAAAGAATATGTATACTCTATCCAGTTCATTTTCTGAAACCAGTAAAACTTTGATTAAAAAAAAAAAATTTCAGTTTAGACACTATGTGGTAGGAAAATTTCAGTCTTATTCATAAACATAGTTTAAAAAGTTCAAATTAGCATCTGCAAAAGCCAATGAATAGAAATAATGTAACAAAATATGTAGAAGGCATACAATGAAAAAGTATAACATTCTTTTAGTTTATTTTATTAGGAGACATTAGATAAGTCCTAAGTCACAGTGGGTAAGCTTTCAGCAGCTGACAAATGGTTGGCGGTTTGAATGCACCAACTGTTTCTAGGAAATCTGTGGGGCAGTTCTGCTTGGTTCTGTGTGGTCATTATGAGTCAGAATCAACTTGATGACAGTGTTTTGTTTTTGGTTTTGTTTTGTTTTGTTTTGTTTCCCCTCACTAAGCCATGAGTCGGATCCGACTCGATGGCACTTGGCTTGGCACTAAGTATTTTGATAATTCATATGCACAGGAAAGTGTGAGAAGCCTTGTATGATTCACAGCCTTGTATGATTCACAGCCTTGTATCCCCACTGGAATCAACTGGGGGCTAGAACATAAATAAAAAATGGACCCCCCCAAAAAATTGTGATATGAATAAATCAGTGTTGAGTAGTTGATTTAGGCAATAATACTGGTTGTAAAGTTTCAAGTACAGCATATGTGTCAGGTATGAATGTGTAAAAACAATATTTTGGTTTTGCTAATAATTGTTATCAACATCATGTGCTACAGCCATATGACTGGATAATTGTGGATAATTTTAAGTTGCCACTCAACAAATCTCATCTGATTTCTGATAAACTGAGTATTTTCTGATGATTTTGTAACAAAATTCAATTGTAAGAACTTTAATTATTATATGGGAAGCCCTGATCACATAGTAGGTTCAGTGCTATGTCTACTAACCAAAACGGTGATGGTTCAGATCCACCAGGTGCTCTTTGGAAACTTTGTGGGACAGTTACACTCTGACCTTTAGGGTTGCTCTGAGTCAAACCTGACTCAACCGCACTGGGTCTGGTTTTTGGTTTTAGATGTTATGTAAGTTTTGCTTTCAGTATCTGGGTTTCCTTTCCTAATGATTATCTGCCTTTCTTTTGTTTCTGGTTCTACTCTTCCAAGCACTTGGTTTACCCAAGGCAAGCTTGGTTGTGTAGTGGATGAAGAGCTGTGGCTGCTAACCAAAATATTAGTCTTTCAGTCTACCAGCCACCCCTTGGAAACTATGAGGCAGTTCTACTCTGACCTATAAGCTACTGTGAGTTAGAACTGACTCAACATCAGTGGGTTTGCTTTGTTAGGTTTTACCTTGCCTTTGAAAACCATGGTGGCATCACAGTTAAGTGCTGTGACTGTTAATCAAAAGGTTATCAGTTTGAATCCACCACGCACTGTGCCTGGAAACCTGTGGGGCAGTTCTACTCTACCTGTAGATTCACTATGGGCCAGAATCAACTCAGTGGCAGTGGGTTTTGGTTAAGCCTAATACTCTCAAATGTGGCAGGACAGAACAGAGGTGTAGTAGTTATGTGGCAGGGTGAAGAGGAGTTATGTAAGCAATTGACCATGTATGGTTCCTGATGAGTTTGGATCTCCTGGCTTTCTTTTTTTCTTTTTTTTTAAATTTTTAATTTATTTAACATAACTGAGTGAAAATGTACATTCACATATAAATTTACATGCCCACCTATATGCAGCTTCCACTGCTCTCCCTGTCCGGTGACAGCACACTATTCCTCTCTGCTCCATACATGTCTCATCCTCCCAACAGCCTCCTTTCCCCTCCTCTCCGTCCAGTCCCCTTCCTCCAGCCAGAGGTCAGCGAGACGATATCCTATAGATGTATAGAACCATAAAGTGCTTCCAATATATGGTCACTCTGCATTGCCAAGTCCAGTCCATTCCCGTCCAAAGAGTGGACCTTTGTCATAATTTATGGGAAAGGGCAGCATCAGGACCGGGGGCCATGCTCTCAGAGGAATCCCAAAACCGCTGGACCATCAATTGAGGTCTTTTAGTGGAGATCTCAAGATGTACCTCTTTTTATTCTTGTGTTGCCAGTGAGACTCCTCTCTGTGAGCTGCATTGTGGCTATCGCTGGTAGTGGCCGGGCACCATCTGATTCTTCCGGTCCCAAGTCGATGTAGGCACCCACTCTTGTGGGTCTCTCTGTCTTCTTGGTTGTCTTTACCACATGTCATTTTGGTCCTCGGTGAGCATCCGTTCCTGATGAGTTGGGACCATTTGCTGTGTCCTCGGACGGTAGCTTAGCAGCTTCTAAGACCCCAGATGCCATTCACCAATGTGGGGTGCAGAGAGCACTGTTAGCAAAATGCTAGTTGTGCCAAATGGCCTGGAATTCGCCTAAGAGCATGGTCCCCCGCCCCCCGCCCCAGCTACTCTATCCTTGCAGTACTGAGTTAAGATGGAAGGAGTACTCAAGTTACGCTGAAGTCCACTTCATGTTGTTCTTGTTTCTAATGTACGCTATCACCGCTTTCTCCCAACTAGATTTCTAGTAACTATCTAAACTAAACCCTCCCTCCCAACCCTCCCTTGCAGCTGTCAAAGAGTCTTTTCTTCTATACACAAGTCTGTTTTTGAGATCTTATCGTAGAGGTCTCATACAGTATTTGTCCTTTTGTCGCTGACTACTTTCACTCAACATAATGTCTTCCAGTTGAAACCGGGCTAGGATATGTTTCCTGGAATCATCGTTATTCTTTATCATTGCGTAGTGATCCATTGAGTATATGTACCACAGTTTACCTATCCATTCTATTGTTGGGCATCTGGGTTGATTCCATCTTTTCGCTATCGTGGACTGTGCTGTGATAAACATTCTGGTGCATGTGTCCGTTGGTGTGAAAGGCCTTGATTCTGTAGGATATATTCCAAGTAGTGGAATTACTGGGTCAAATGGTATATTGATATCCATTTTTTAAGGAAGCACCAGATTGCCTTCCAAAGAGGCTGGACCATTTTGCAACCCCACCAACAGTGTAGGAGGGTTCCACTTTCTCCACAGCCTCTCCAGCATTTGTTGTTTTGTGTTTTCTGGATCATTGCCAATCTTGTTGGGGTGAGATGATATCTCATTGCTGTCTTGATTGGAATTTCTTTAATAACTAAACATCGTGAACATGTCGGCATGTGTTTTTTGGCTGCCTGGATCTCCTCTTTAGTGAGGTGTCTGTCCATCTCCTTTGCCCATTGTTTAATTGCATGGTTTATCTTCTTCTTATTGATATTTTGTAGTATCTTATAGATTATGGAGATCAGGCGTCGGTCTGACATAGAGTTGCCAAATATTTTTTTCCCATTCTGTGGGTGTTCTTTTAATTGTATTAATAAAGTCTTTGGATGAGCAAAAGTGTTTGATTCTTAATAGTTCCCATTTATCGATTTTCTCTTCTGTTGATTGTGGTTCCTTTGACAGATATTGGACTCTGTCCTCATTGTGTATTAAAACTTCCATTGTTGTTCCTACCTTTTCTTGGATGAGCTTTATCGTTTTAGGTTTGATATTTAGGTCCTTTATCCAGCTGGCGTTGGTTTTTGTATAAGGTGTAAGATATGGATCTTGATTCAGTTTCTTGCAGATGGATAACCAATTTTGCCAGCACCATTTGTTGTAAAGACTGTTTTTACCCCAGTTTAATGTCTTAGGGCCTTTGTCGAATATCAACTGTTCATAGGCAGATGCTGTCATCTCTGGGGTCTCAATTCTGTTCCATTGATCGATCTTTCTGTTATTGTACCAGTACCAGGCTGTTTTGACCACTGTGGCAGTGTAGTATGTTCTAAGGTCAGGTAATGAGAGGCCTCCCAGTGTGTTCTTCTTCTTTAGTAGTACCTTACTTATCCGGGGCTTCTTCCCTTTCCAAACAAAATTGGTGATTTGTTTCTCCATCTCATTAAAAAATGATGCTGGAACTTGTATTGGGATTACATTCTATAAATAAATTGCTTTGGGTAAAATAGTCATTTTCACAATGTTAAGTCTTCCTATCCATGAGCAGGGTAGGTTTTTCCATTTATCTAAGTCTCTCTTAGCTTCTTGTAGTAAGGGCTTGTAATTCTCTTTGTAAAGGTCTGTTGTTTCTCTGGTTAGAATAATTCCTAGGTACTTTATCTTCTTAAGGGCTATCATAAATGGCATTGATTTGATAATTTCCTCCTTAACAGTCTCGTTGTTGGTATAAAGGAATCCTACTGATTTACTTATGTTTATCTTGTATCCTGAGACTCTGCTGAACTCTTCTATCAGTTTGAGTAGCTTACTTATAGATTCCTTGGGGTTCTCTGCATATACAATCATATTATGTGCGAACAGGGAGATTTTAACTTCCTCTTTGCCGATGCAGATGCCCTTTATTTCTTCGTCTTGTCTAATTTCTCTGGCTAGAACTTCTAGCACAATGTTGAATAGGAGAGGTCACAGTGGGCATCCTTGTCTAGTTCCTGATCTCAAGGGAAAGTCTTTCAGTCTCTCTCCATTCAGGATGATGTGGGCAATTGGCTTTGTATAAATGGCCCTTATTGTGTTGAGGAATTTGCCGTCTATGCCCATTTTGCTAAGAGTTTTTAGCATGAATGGGTGTTGGACTTTATCAAACGCCTTTTCGCCTTTTTGGCATCAATGGACAAAATCAGGTGATATTTGTCTTTTGTGTTATTAAGTGTTTAATCACGTTAATTGTTTTCCTAATGTTGAACCAGCCTTGCATCAGTGGTATGAATCCCACTTGGTCATGATGGATTATTTTCTTGATATGTTGTTGTATTCTGTTGGCAAGAATTTTGTTGAAGATTTTTGCATCTAGGTTCATCAGTGATATCGGTCTGTAGTTCTCTGTCTTTGTTGGATCCTTCCCTGGCTTAGGTATCAGTGTTATGCTGGCTTCATAGAATGAGTTTGGGTGTACTCCATCCCTTTCTATACTGTGAAATAGTTTCACTAGTATTGGGGATAACTCTTCTCTAAATGCTTGGTAGAATTATGCTGTGAAGCCATCTGGGCCCGGACTTTTTTGGGTTGGCAGTGTTTTGATGACCTTTTCAATCTCTTCCTTTGTGATGGGTTTATTAAGTTGTTCTGCTTCACCTTGTGATAATTTCGGTAGGTGGTATGAGTCAAGGAATTGGTGCATTTCCCCTAGGTTTTCAAATTTCTTAGAGTACAGTCTTTCATAGTATTCTGTTATGATATTTTTGATTTCTGTTGCATCTGAGGTGACAACTCCCTTCTCATTTCTAATTTGGGTTATTTGTTTCCATTCCTGCTTTTCTTTAGTAAGTTTAGCCAGTGGTTTATCAATTTTGTTGATCTTTTCAAAAAAACAGCTTTTGGTCTTTTCAATTTTTTCAGTTGTTTTTCTGTTCGCTAATTCATTTAGCTCTGCTGTAATCTTTATGATCTCATTTCTTCCAGTGCCCGAGGGGTTCCTCTGTTATTCTTTCTACTTGTTCAAGCTGTAAAGTTAGTTCCTTGATTTGGTTTCTTTCTTCCTTCCAGATGTGTGCATTTATGGAGATAAACAGACCTCTGAGCACTGCTTTGGCTATATCCCATAGGTTCTGGTAGGAAGTGTTTTCGTTCTCATTGGAATCCATGAATTTCTTTAATTCATCCTTGATTTCCTCTATAACCCATGTTTTTTTGAGGAAGATGTTGTTCACTTTCCAAGAGTTCCACTTTCTATCTCTGTTTTTTCTGCTATTGATTTCAACTTTTATGGCTTTATGATCTGAGAAGATGCTTTGCAGTAATTCAATGGTATGGATTTTGTTGAGCATTGCATTATGGCCTATCATGTGGTCAATTCTGGAGAATGTTCCATGTGCCCTGGAGAAGAAGGAGTAGTTGTCTGCTGATGGGTGGAAAGTTCTGTATATATCAGTGAGGTTTAGTTGGTTAATTGTGTCAATGAGGTCTTCTGTATCTTTACTGAGCTTTTTTCTAGATGATCTGTCTAGTAATGAGAGTGGAGTGTTAAAGTTTCCCACTATTACTGTGGAGTCATCTAACTCTCTTTTGAGCGTAGTTAGTGTTTCTTCGACATATTTAGGTGTTCTGACTTTAGGTGCATAAATATTTAATATAATTAAGTCTTTCTTGTGTACTGAACCTTTCAGCAATAAATAGTGTCCATCTTTGTCCACAATGGTGGATTTGACATTAAAATTGATTTTGTCTGAGATTAGAATTGCCACCCCTGCTCTTCATTGTTCATTGTTAGCTTGCTATATATTCTTCCATCCTTTTATTTTCAGTTTGTTCCTGTCTTTAGGTCTCAAGTGAGTTTCTTGTAGACAACATATGGATGGGTCGTGTCTTTTGATCCAAGATGACACTCGGTGTCTCTTTACTGGAGCATTCAGTCCATTCACATTCAATGTAATTATTGATAGGTATGTGTTCACTGCTCCCATTGTGATGTGTTTATTTTTATGTTAATGTTTTCTCTGTTGTTCTTATTAATCTATTCTGGGACACTCTTTTTTGTGAGTTGGTTTTTCACCTTCTTCAGAGCTGGTTTTCTAGTTGTTGAGACTTGTGTGTTAGATTTCTTGAAATGGTATGATACATCTTTCTTGTGCTTTACAGCTGCGCCTATGAACCCCCTTAATAAACTATTTATAAACCCAATTTTAATGACTACCGGTCTTGTCATCTTCCTCTCCATCTGGAAGGACTATAACGACTGTTTTTATTATGATGACACCATAGTTTTCATGATGATCACTGGATTGCTTCTTTCCAAATCAAAGCTGTGATTTACTTTGGAGCCTTCCCTAAATGAGTAGAGTATTGAGTAGTGTGTCATTCTAAAATATAAAGTTAGTGGTTTTGTTCTTCTAAGCCAAAGCCAAGAACTTCTTTCAGTATTTCTTGTAGCTTGGGTTTGGTTTTTACAAAGTCTCTGAGTTTCTGTTTATCTGGGAATGTCTTAATTTCATTTTCGTATTTGAAAGATAGTTTTGCAGGATATATAATTCTTGGTTGGAAGTTCTTCTCCTTCAAGACTTTGAATGTGTCATGCCACTGTCTCCGTGCCAGCATGGTTTCTGCTGAGAAATCTGACGAGAGCCTACAGGGTTTCCCTGTGCAAGTTAGCTTTGCCTTGAGTCTTGCTGCCTTTAAGAGTTGCTGCTTATGTTTCATTTTGTTAAGCTTGATTATAATATGTCTTGGAGTCTTTCTTTTGATATCTATATTGGGTGGAGTACGATATGCATGTGAGATGTCTATATTCTCTTGCTTCATGATTTCTGGGAAGTTTTCTTTCAGCAGCTCAGCAACAATACTCTCTGTGTTCTCAGATGTCTCACCCTGTTCAGGGACTCCAATTAATCGAAGGTTGTTCCTCTTAATAGAGTCCCACATGCTTCTTAATGTTTCTTCATTTTTCTTGTTTCTTTTTTCTGATTTCTGCTCATAGATGCTGGCATCAGTAGCTCTGTCTTCCAAGTCAGAAATTCCTTTTTCCATTTGTTCCATTCTGTTTTCTTGGCTTTGCATGGAAGTTTCTATGTCTTTGATTTTCTTCTTGATCTGTTGGATTTCAGAGTATTGGTGTTCCATCAGATCGAACAACTTGCTTAATTTTTCATTTTGTTCTGTTGCATTTTGTATAAGGTCTAGAAGGGCTCTGTATATATTCAATTTGTATTCACTTCCTGATGCTTTCATAAAGGTTTCTTCATCTCGAAAACTCCTTGGTTGCTTTGTTTGGGAGCCTTCTGAAGCCATGAGTGATTGCTTGTGTGCCACAATTGTCTGTTGCTTTTTGGGTCCCATGTGAGTATATAGAGGCTGGAAGAGGTACTGTGAGGATGGATTGCAAATTTTTCTGTAGGCTGTCTTCAAATGTAAAGCAAAAGTTATCTGACCAGTTTACAAGTCAGTTAGGTTTTCAAATGTAGAGGTCCCTCTTCTCATCTGACAAAGTTAGTGCCACTATATCCAACCCCAGATGATAACAAACTAGTTCAGAATACAGCAATGCTACTTCCCTGTTGGCCTCTGCTGACAGGGCCTAGCCTTAGCCAACATTGCGTCGAGTACTGGTTTTGTGATAGAAAAGCACTCTCCTGTGGGCAGGCTTTGGCTCCCAAGCTGAGAATTAGGTCCAGCTGCGGCCACCGTACCCAAGATGGCTTCCTCCACACAGGCAGCAGATAGAGGGGCTAACGGTGCCGAGAGGTAGTGATTCCTCTGCTTCTGTTGCAAGGCCCCCAATGTAGGCAGCACTGTGCAAAATCACTAGTTTTCTGTTGGAGAAGTGCTGTCACATTTGCAGGTGCTGGCTCCCATGCTAAGAATGAGGTCCCGCTAACATCTCGGTACCAACATGGCATCCCACACACTGACTGCGAAGCTCCACACAAACCCCGCTGAGGCAGCTACAAAATGAAAGGCTCAAAGTCACTGGATTAACAGAGTCCCGAGCCTGGCTCTCAGAATATGGGAATTTTACCTGCCTATCCCCCCAGCAGCGTGTCTGAGTCCAGCCTCCAGGCAAGGCCCAGCTCCGCCTGCCAGCAGAGACAGAGGAAAAAAAAGTCAAACTGGTGCGTTTACCTTCCGTCTGTGAGAGCCGGGGCTATCCAGGAGTGGGAGTCGGCGAAAGAGAGGAGGTTTTTCGCTGAGTGGTATGAAGTCCCAATTAACAGCTCTGTGCCGTGTCCTGAGGCTGATTAGGTGATCAGAAGGCTCTGTTTGATTGTCAGTTCAGGTCTTGGTTTCCAGAGTGATATAAGGAGACGTGGGCTTAGTCTGCCAACTTGACTCCGCCCCTCTCCTGGCTTTCTAAAATTAGCTTCCACTCACAGTCTCATCCTGTATTTCTGCATCCATAATTCTTAGATGTCTTTAGATTGTTCCATGGGAGTGAAAGCCACAGCTCTTTTCTGCTCTTTTCATAGCCCTGGGAGGCACAGGGATCTTATCCACACAAGTAGAGTATTAACTTCCCCCTGGCATCTTTTTCTGTGCCCTTTGCTTATCTATACTTCATGTTAGGGAAGTCCTGCCATTCTCTTGTCCAGCAACTTCCAGACAGATGACTACAAACAGTCCCTGATTTAATTGGTTTCTAGAAGACAGAATCCATATCATGTAGATGAGTTGTGGAAGCATATTGTTGAAATCTATGATTTATATATTCCATGAAGAAGATAACCAATGCCTTCTTCTAAACCAAGGAACTGTGGACAGAGGCATTATCATGAAGGCCTTGCTGGAATTTTTTGCCTTTCAAGCCCTTCAGTGTGATCCCTACAACTGTAGTGTGTTCTCTTTGAATTTAGAAGGCAACGGCTCTCTGTCAGCTTCACGATAAGTACTCTCAATCAAAAAAGGTTAGTCAAAAAAAGAATTAAAAAAATGGTTTTTGATTTTGAAGTTATTCACAGACATGTATAATTTATGTTACCCCATTACCTGTGATACTCAGTTAGATAACAAAGTTTTTCTAGGATCTTGTTTAATAGAGATTCACTGAGAACATTTGTAACAAAGAACAATAAAACCAAATATACTGTTAGAATTGTCATTAAAACTTGTCCTGCAAGCTTAGCCAAAGACATTTGAAAAGACAAAGATACTCATAAGTATAAATGTCACTTACAGTTTAAAACTGAAGTATTACACAGGTTATATTAAAACTCCATTAAATGACTGGTTAGAAAATTACATGTGAAGAATTTCCACACATAAAAGCAGAAATTACCAACACTGCCACCAGTTGCCATCAAGTCAGTTCAACTCAAGGAGACTCCATGTATGTAAGAACAGAACTGTGCTCCAGAGAGATTTTTTAGAAGTTGATTGCCATACTTTTTTCTTTAGAATATCTATTGGTAGTTTCAAACCACGCTTCAGAATGGTTTTGCTCAGTTAAGTCATGCTCTTTGAAGTGAAACTGAAATAGATCCGAATTTTTTAAATTTGGGTGGAATTTAATGCCAACTGGAACAGGAAAAACTACAAGTTGATGCCCTGCTGGAAATTTGCCTCCTTCTTAAGAAACAAGGGTATCTTACATGTTGCATATAAAGAAAATCTCTTGTCTATTGGGTTTTGAGCAGAAGCAGCAACAGTGGTGCCTCACAGAAACACAGAAGCTTTTAAGTATGTGTTACTCTCCTAAAAATAATCCAGTCTTCCCACATCAGGCTCCTAATAGGATCCACAATGCTTCTTTTGAGCCTTTCATCCTGTGGCTTCAATTCATAATTTTTCGCATGCTGGTTGTCACTTCAATTCAGCCAAATTCTGAAAATCTCAGTTTGTTCTGATTTCACTTCATGTGCCATGACTAAACTATGAAGAACAGGGTCAGTCTTGATTTAAACCTTCAACGTGGGTTAGCAGCCAGATTATTTAACAATTGTACCACCTAAGAATTCCAAACAAATGTTGAACTCTGCCTTGTATTTACAAAAAAGTGATGAACTGTGCCTGAGTTGGACAAAACCAGAGTCTGAGTAGAAAGGCTTACTACATTTGAAGTGTACATCAATTTTGTATTCTGTTTATGGACTGAAATTACAAATCAAATACAATTCTGAACATTCACTAAGGAAAACTGATGTTTATGTGTGGGAGGCAAAGCTGTGTCATAGTCACCAAAACACATGTTCCTGAAATACTTAGTGATTACCTCGCTTGTTATTTCAGCAGTATTAGAGACAGATGCTCTCAAACTGATCCATTCCTCGAATATGTAAGAAAATTGGCCTACAGGAATGGAGCTAGATTGTCAGTGTCATACGGAATTTTTTTCTGCAATCCTCATCTTATCATCTACTACCCTTCTATCAGTTTTTTTTCTTTGTTATACTGTGGTGGTTATGAGTGTTGTTATGATGTTGAAAATATCATTATCATGCACAATTGACAGGTTTCTGCAGAGCTTTCAAATCGACACAGACTATGAAGAAAAGCTGGGGATCTATTTCCAAGAATTAGCCAATGATTACCCTATGGTTCACAAAATAATACTGTCCCATGTAGCACTGGAAGATGAGCCCATTAGCTTGGAAGACACTTTAAAAATACAGCTACAATGGTTTTAAGGATATCAGTTGTTAACAAGATGACATGGGAATGGACAAAGTTTAGTTACATTGTACCTGAGGTCACCATTACTAAGAGTCAGCTTGATGGCAGCCAACAACAACAGCAACAATAAATTCTATCATAACTCATAATGATTTCAACATTAATATAGATGATGCTAATACTAAGTCTTCATAATTCCTCGGCCATGTCTCATCCATTGAGCTGTAGCTCCATGCTTCTACAGACCCAGTCCTGGTTTGTCGATAACAATAGCTATGCTACCATACTCTCAGTTTCAATAACCTATTATGTGAACAACACCTCTATCTTTCTGTCTTACTCCCTCAAAATACCTCTTAGACCCCACTGAGATTTTTTATCCACTCGCTGATCAATAGTTGTGATACTCAGAACCCCTGACATCCTTACTTCTCTCTTTACCCAACTTAGTTTCTGTGGTCCATCATTTAACTTCCCCTTGCAACATTCTGGCAACTCACACCATTCTTCTTGTTCACTTAATATCACCTCATTGTTTTCAGCAACTCACGCTGTTCTTCTTGTTCGCTTAATAACACCTCATTTTTTTAGTTTAATCCAATACACCATTTATTCTGAACCTATAGCCCAGATTCTGAATGTACTCATAGCTGCTTAAAGTTTTTAATTTTCTTTTTAAATCATAATTAGATTATAAGTTTGTGCAATGTGACTGTAACTCTACCTTTAAAACAGTAGTAGTTTTTACTGCTACCTCTCATTCCTGCCTTATTTTCTAATACCATTCAACACAAAACTCTTCCAAGTGGTTGTCTTTATTTTCAGTTTCTTTTTCTTCTTCTCTGTGCTCATGAAACAACTTCAGGCAGGCTTTCATTCTCACTACTGTGCCAAAACTGCTCATTAGGGTTATAAATGACCTCCCCTTTATCCTGGTCAAGTGCTCAGTTTTCCAAATTTAAACTGGTATTATAAGCATCATTTGGTGCCTTTGATCAACTCTCCATTTAAATCAGAAAAACACTTTTTATCCTACAAGGCAGTATTTTATTTTTTTTTGTTTTGTTCACTTTTTTTTTTTCTTTTGAATCTATTGTCCCTGAAACAATAGGACTCCATGCTAATGCATGCTTTCCCTGGTATCGCTTGTATAATGCATGCATTTCCTACTAGAATGTAATCTTTTTAAGGATCAAACTATATCTGATTTTTATAGGACTGTAATTTTAGTACTTATACCACACTGCTGGCATATGGCAGTTGCTCAAAAAATATGTGTTAAAATGAATAAAGAGATGCATGAAAATTTTATGATCAGATATTTCCCATTTCTTTTCTTTGGTACTTATGATACTTTATTCTATTCTCATAAAAGAGAGTAAAGGCCACCAGAAATGCTTCACATAGCTTGACTCATCTTCCAATCTAACTATGAAATCAACTCTATCTATGGAGTAAATAAGAAAAGTAATGTTAAAATAATATTTTAGGGAAGGGTATACACCTTCACAGGTTGAGGCTTACAAATTATTGGGCAAAACTATTTGAAATCCTGTTTGGATTCTCCACTTATGAAATAAATCTACATTAATCACTCAACATAATACTTACACACATAGGTACATTACATTAAACAGGATATTACTATCAAACCATTCCCATAATTTGTGATCCCGGAGGCTCATAGCTATTTCTTGAACATCTATGACATTCTGAGCCACAGAACTTTTGTGCTTTCCCCTATCTGAAAACCTCTTTACCCAAATCTCTGTCTGACACATGCCTTAACCTTCTCAAGTGTTTTCTTAAATTAAAATTGAACCCATCTCTTAATACTCCTGTCAGAGCTTTATCTGATTCATAGAACTTATCGGAACTTGAATACTGTATTTTTTCTTCATTTATTTATTTTTTTCCTTGTCTGTCTTTTTCCCCACCAGAATATAAATTTCACAAGGGTAAGCATTTCTGTTTTCTTTGTTCAAGGCAATAAATACAGTACTTTTGTGTGCCTGACACATAAAAGCACTTAATAAATATTTACTGATGTAATGATCTTTACCACTTAATGTCTTTACTTAGAAAGCAGCGCAACACAGTTACCTGCTGAGATCACTTTCCACTTAGTAAGCCTATGCTGATTATAGTGTAAAAATAATCAAACTCACCAAAATTTGAACATAAGGTTTATTGTAACCAGTTATTCTATATGTATATAGCAAGTACATTTTGATTCCATATAACCAAGTGGCCCAAGAAGGTAGTTAAAACTGGGCTTATAAAGAAAGGAGAGAGAACTACAGAATATTAACCATTGGCTAATCTTAATATGATTGATTGAACTCTGCCCTCCCCCTTTTATTAACATAGAAAATAATCACTTCACAAAATAGTCTCTGCCCTTCTATCTAGATGTATCCTTTGAAATTCAAGTTTGGTAAGTCTGGCTTCAAACCAGAGAGAAAGGACTTGCAATTTCCACTGGAAGATCCTTCTCTGGTTGAGTTCAGCTGCTAACCAAAATGTTAGCAAGTGAAATCCAGCAGCTCTTCCCTGGAAGCCCTATGGGACAGTTATACTCTTGACTTTATGGCACTGGGTTTAGTGCTTGGTTTTATTAGAAGAAAAACTGCTAGTGTATTACATTTGGTCAAGGATTTCTTTCTAATGAATAGATTCATAGGTAAGAAACCAAAATTTAAACAAGATATGAGTTATCAGTTTCTTTCTTTGAGAGCAGTAAAATAAGTTACATTAAATTTGGTTAAAAAATAGTTAAGGTTAACTTTTGTGGGAAAATTGTATCCTTGTCTCAAAATATCTGTAACTTATTCAAGGGGTAACATGTTTGCATGGTTATCTCTTCCTAGGAATTCCTACTTCTGAGTTTGTTCATTTTTTGCTTACATTATCATAGTTAACTCACCTCCAAGAATAACTGTGTGAATCTATACCCAAGTTTTCTGTTTTATAACCATCAACAAGCATTGTCCTTGAAATTAATCAAGAAAAAACACAATATCCACTACAAATTTTTGTGCAACTTGTACTTTACTAAGCTTTTAATGAATGAAAATACATTGCAGCAATGCTAACTACTGACATTAAATATTTAACACTCTTGATCTTAAAAGTGCCTTGGACCCTTTCACAAACATAGATTCTAAGTCCCTACCATGATATCTATTCTCTTTTGTCCTTTATGCATATGCATTGAGGCCCCAATAAACATTATAAAAGATCCCAAACTTCGGAGCTTCCTTTTTGGGGCTTCCAGGACTGGCAAAGGGACACTGCATGGTTTAACGTCAGCAAAGGCTTGCTTCAGGGCTGTATCCTTTCACCATACTTCTTAATCTGTATGCCGAGCAAATAATCCAAGAAGTTAGATTCTACGAAGAAGAACAAGGCATCAGGATTGGAGGACGACTTATTAACAACCTGCATTATGCAGACACCACCTTGCTCACTAGAAATGAAGAAGATTTGAGGTATTTACTGATGAAGATCCAGGACCACAGCCTTCAGTATGGATTGCACCTCAACATCAGGAAGACAAAAATCCTCCCAAATGGACCAGTAAGCAACACTGTCATTAATGGAGAAAGGATTGTGGTTGTCAAGAATTTCATTTTACTTGGGTCTACAATCAATACCATTGGAAGCAGCAGTGAAGAAATCAAAAGACACATTGCACTGGGAAAATCTCCTGCAAAGGACCTCTTCAAACTATTCAAAGTAAGGATGTCACCTTGAAGACTAAAATGTTCCTGACCAAGCCATGGTGTTTTCAATGGCATCATATGCATGCAAAAGCTGGACCAGAAGAATTGATGCCTTTGAATTGTGGTGTTGGAGAAGAATGTTGAACATACCTTGGACCACCAAAAGAACAAACAGATCTGTTCTGGACGAAGTACAACCAGAGTGCTCCTTGGAAGTAAAGATGGCAAGACTGCATCTTACATACTTTGGACATGTTGTTAGGAAAGATCAGTCCCTGGAGAAGGACATCATGCTTGGTAGAGTGGAGGTTCAGCGAAAAAGAGGAAGACTCTCAAAAAGATGGATTGACTCAGTGGCCACAACAGTGGGCTTAAGCATTAAAACCATTGTGGACATGGCGCAAGACCAGGAAGTGTTTATTCTGTTGTTCATAGGGTTGCTATGAGTCTGAATAGACTGGACAGCACCTAACAACAACAACAGGATTGGCAATAACATCCATACATTAGAAAGGTTGGCAAGTTCCAGGGGATAGAGAAAGCCTCAAGCCAGGACCTCTTTCAGAACTTGACGGGTTGCCGTGAGTTAGATTTGCCTCAACAGCAACGAGTTTGTTTGTTTTTCGTCGATACTAAGTGCTTGGCATTAAAAGAGGCTTCTGCTCAAGATGTAGGCCTAACTCTACTTAGCTGTTTATGGCTCAGGCTGACCTAACTTTCAAGTCAACTAGCCAGAACAGTTCAAGAAGCCTGTGGACTCCCCTCCTCTTTTCTCCTATCACAGCATGCTCCCAAGAAGATTTACTCAGCCCAGCCTTTGAAATAGCAATAGATTAACAAGATGTTAACTGACTCAAACTTCATGATTAACAAAAGAATGCTTAAAGTATTTCATAGTTGTCTTTGTTCAAGCATGTCTTTAAAAATGTAAACCAATCCGTTTTTTTTTTTTTTTTTTTTCCTTGTAGTTTTCTGAATTTTCTTGAACTCTGTGAAAAGTTGTTTTTGCCAGGGTACTTTTGTGAATTCTCACAAAGTGCTGCATGATCTAGTTTACTCAACAAATCTCTGCTCTAATTTGAACAGGGATTCCTCTTTACTCTTTGTTATTGTTAGATGCCATCCAGTCAGTTGAGATTCATAGTGACTCTATTTACAGCAGAATAAAACACTACCTGGTCTTATGTCAGCAATTGTTATGTTTAACCTCATTGTTGCAGCCACTGTGTCAAGTTGTCTTGTTGAGGTTCTTCCTCCTTTTTGGTGACACTCTACTGGGTGACCCTGCTGTATCTGAATACTGGTGCCATAGCTTCCAGCATTGCAGCAATGCACAAGTGTCCACAGCACAGTAAACTGATAGAAAACTGGGGATGCATTGTTATAGAGAATTAATGAAACTACACGGGGAAAGGATGCAGCAGGAACTGACAAGATAGAGTCCTAATGTGTAAGACCCAGTTCTGGGGGGCTGGTGGTCAAAGAAAGACTTCATGACCAATTGATGAAGAAAAGAGTCCTTATAGCTTGTGTCATAGGCCTAAAGAGCTAGAAGAGATGGTTGATGTCTGAAGTACAGGGAGCTGGGTGGACTCCTGGGCATATAGCTGTTACTGAATGACCTGACCGTTGGTAGCCAGGAATAAGTCTCACCTAATTCGGATCTGACTCTAGGGCACTTGGCTTGGCAATTCTCAGTGGTTAGGTGTCATGGAAGTGACTGATGATGATGTAGGAAAGTGAAGCTTGGATTCATTTGCAGGTGGAATTGGACTCATGGTGATCTTTACCATGTGGTTAATGTTAACAGTGGGGTTACTCCACTGTAGCCCCTTGCTGGCACACTCCTCCGTGCCTGTTCCTCTCTACTCTATCCAATACAAATGCTCATAGTTCCCGTGTGTGTGTGTGTGTGTGTGTGTGTGTGCATGCACTTGTGTAAAAGGTTTTTTTTTTTTTTAATTGTGATTGAGTGGAAGCTTACAATCCAATTTAAGTTTGCACGGCTGCCTGTCTGCAGCTCCGTCTACTCTCCTTGCCCAGTGATAACATGTTCCTTCTTTCTGTTCTATACATATCATGTCCTCTTAACAATCTTCTCTCTCTTCTCGTCACCCTCACCACCCCCTCTACTAAGAGGCCAGTAGGATGACATCCTATAGATGCATTGAACCATAAAGTGCACACATGATATGGTCACTCTGTGTCCCCTCCCCGACATTCCTGTCTGAAAAGTTGACCTCAGTACTGATTTATGATCAGGGGCAGCATCAGGTCTAGGGGCTGTGCTCCCCACAGAACCCCCAGGCCTTAGGACCATCAGTTGCAGTCTTTTAGTGGAATTCTGAGGGTGTACCCCTTTTTTTTTCTCATATTGCCATTGGGAATCAACACTGTGAGCCCCATCATGGCTGTCATTGGTGGTGGCCAGGCACCATCTGGTTCTTCTGGTCACATGTTGATATAGTCACCCATTCACAGGGGTCGCTCTGTCTTCAGGGTTCTCTTTCCCCCATGTAGTTCTTGTCCTTAATGATCACCTATTCCAGCTGAGTTGGAACCATTTGGTATACCTCAAATGGCAGCTTTCTAGTTTTTAAGACCCCAGACACCGCTCACCTATGTGGGGTGCAGAAGACTCTCTTAGCAATAGGCTAGTCATACCAGTTGGCCTAGATTTCCCGTGAGAGTGTGGTTGCCAGACCCCTTCTCCCACTATTCTGTCCTTGCAATATTGGGTTAAGATTGGAAGAGTTTTCATGTTATGTTGAAGTCGAGTTAAAGTGATCTTCTTTCTAATGTGTGCTATCACATATTTCACACAACCAAATTTCTATCAACTGTCTAATCTAAAACCAGGCCTCTCCCTCCCTCCCTCCCTCCCCTCCCTTGTAGCCATCAAAGAGTCTTTTCTTCTATGCATGTCTGTTTTTAAGTCATTATAGTAGGGGTCTCATACAAATTTGTCTTTGTGCCACTGACTAATTTCACTCAACATAATGTCTTCCAAATGCAACCAAGTTATGAGATGCTTCCTAAGATCCTCATTGTTCTTTATCATTGTATAGTGTTCCATTGAGTATATGTACCATAGTTTATTTATCCATTCATCTGTTTTTGTGCATATGGGTTGATTACACCTTTTTGCTCTTGTAGACTGCTCTGCAATATACATTTGTGTGCATATATCAGTTGGTGTGAATGGCCTGGATTCTGTAGGGTATATTCCGAGCAGTGAAATTACTAGATCAAATGATATATCTGTATCCAGCTTTTTAAGGAATCACGAGATTTCTTTCCAAAGAGTTTGCACTATTTCACAATCCCACCAACAGTGTAGGAGAGTTCCAGTTTCTCCACAGCCTCTCCAGCATTTGTTGTTTTGTATTCTTTGGATCGTGGCCAACCTTGTTGGGGTCAGAGGGTATCTCATTGTAGTTTTGATTTGAATTTCTTCAATAGCTAATGATGGTGAGCATGTCTGTGTGTGTTTTTTGGCTGCCTGGATCTCCTCCTTAGAGAAGTAGCTGTCCATCTCCTTTGCCCATCACTTAATTGGATTATTTAAATTTTTCTTTTTGATATTTTACAATACCTTTTAGGTTATGGAAATCAGACGTAGGTCAGAGAAGTAGTTGCCAAATTTTTTTTGTCCTATTCTGTTGGAGGTTTTTTAATTCTTTTGATAAAATCTTTGGATAAGCATAAGTGTTTGATTCTAAGTAGTTCCCATTTATCTATTTTCTCTTCTGTTAATTGTGATTTGTCTGTCCAATTTTGAAGTCTGTCTACATTCCATTTTTTTCTTCCATGATCTTTATGGTTTTAGGCTTGATATTTAAGTCTTTTATCCACTGAGAGTTGGCTTTTGTGTAAGGTGTGAGATATGGGTCTTGTTTCAAATTTTTGCAGATGGATATCCAATTTTACCAGCACTGTTATTTAAAGAGACTGTTTTTGCCCCAGTTTACAATCTCAGGGCATTTGTCAAGTATCAACTATTCATAAGAAGATGGTGGCATCTCTGGGGTCTCAACAGTATTCCATTAGTCCTAGTTCCTTAATCATCAAATACTGTATAAAGATATATTCCTAAACAGAGGCATCTATATATATATATGTATATATTTATTTATCTCCTTTTTTTCTTTAATTTATCATATAATCTTATAACTAACTGAGTCAATGTGTGCTGTTTTGCTCTTTTTAATTGTGCTTGTCGTTAAAATACACACACATTCACTTTGCTGAAACCAGCAGAAGGCAGCTGTTGTGGACAGATGGCCTGTGTTGACTACAGTGTAATAAACTATATTAAATGCAATTAACACATTTTCTTACTTCTAACAGGAAGTAGTTAAGTGTCATCTATTTCAGGCCAAACTACCTTTTAGGGTGTTCACATGCATTCATAAATCCTCAGATGCCATGCGTCTTTTAAGTGAACCCTTCTGTCAGCGTTTATAAAAATGTCTAAGCTTCTTGATTATAATTACCAGTAGTTATAAAAAGAAAAAGAAGAAAAATATTCATATATACCATACTGAATTGGTCAGGACACTGGTTGGATAGTAGTTTTACTTTCATAATTTATAGTTGCTTGCTTTTTACTAAAGTACTCATGAGAAAAATAATACCAGCAAAAAAGGCAATCAAATTTAATGTGTATCAATCAATTGCAACAAAAAGGATAAAATATGTTTACATTTTCTTCTTGAAAAACCTCTATCAGTAAGATTATGTATGATTTCTTTTTTACAAAAAATGAAAATTGTAGGTACATGTATATCTCAGTATAATAAATCTGTCCTTGGAAACTGTATGGGGAAATTCTACTCTGACTTATAGGATCGCCATGAGTCAGACCCAACTCAATGGCAGTGGGTTTTTTGGGAGTTTTAGAAACAATGGATATTCTCATTAAATATTAATTTATAAGAGTTTGCTCTGACAGTTTAGGTATTTTAAGTCATGGGTGCAATGTTTTACTTTGAGGGCACTATATTTTATTAAGGAGCATGGGTAGTGCAATGGTTAAATAGTCAGCTGCTAACTGAAATTTTGGGGGTTTGTACCCACCAACCACTGGAGAGAAAGATGTGACAGTCAGCTTACGTAAGATGTATAGCTTTAGAAACTCTATATGTCTAATCAGTTGTTTAGATTCAATGTGAGTCAGAATCAACTTGACTGCCAGGAGTGTGCTTTATTATGGGTATTTAAATATACACAAAAGTGGAGATGTTGGTATAATCAAAACTGTATCTTTATTCATTATCAATAAGTCTAGATTTAAGTCAATCTATGGCCTCATTACCCTCCTTTATTTTGGAGCAAATCATAACATCTTTGGCTTTTATTGATAAATATTGGAATACATATCTCTTTAAATTATAATCTGATGATATTGTTGTTGTTGATTAGTATTGTGTAGACTCTGGTGCATAGCAACTGTGTGTAACAGAATAAAATATTGCCTGCTCCTGTGCCATCTCATGACCTTGACATATTTGAACCATTGTTGAGGGTGTTGTGTCAATCCATCTCACTGAGGATTTGCCTCATTTTTTGCTGAACTTCTGCTTTAGCAAACATAATGTTTTTCATAGCAACTGAATGTTCCTGATGACATGTCTAAAGTAAATAAGTGAAACATCTCACCGTCCTTTATTATGAGGAACATTCTGGTTGTTTCTTTTCTAAGATTGATTTATTCTTTCTTCTAGTACTCAATGATATATTCAGTGTTTTTCACCAATACAACAGTGTGAATAAATCAATTGTTCTGTCTTCCTTTTTTCATTGTCCAGCTTTTAAATTCATATAAGGTCACTGAAAAGAAATGGATTGGTTCAGCTTACCATGGTCATCAAACTGTCATCTTTCACTTGTAAAATATTAAAGAGGCCTTTTTTTCGTAACTAATTTATTGCGTTTTTGGTGAACATTTATACAGCAAATTAGGTTTCAGTTTTACAATTTCTATAGATACTGTTCAGTAAAATTCGTTATATTTCTCATATTGTGTCAATATTCTCATTATTTCGATTCTGGATGATCTATTTCCATTAAACTATCTTAGCTTCCCTGCCCTACCTGAGACTCTTTGCTTAGCATAAACACTGACTGTTTGGAATCCCTGGTGGCATAGTGAGTTTGGATATGACAGTGGGTATCTCATTATGTGTGTTTATATATATATCAAACATATTTAAAGGAGCATAGTGCTTACTGGTGATATTTATTTTATGAACCAATTTGTTAGTCAGTTGAAAGGTGACCTCCAGGAGTGCATTTAGTTCAAAACTGAATGAATGCGTTACAGAGATAACCTTGGAGTTTCCTTCAGTCTCTAATGAACCAGTCTATCTAGTCATTTAAAAAGAATTTGAGGGGGTGGAGGCAAGTTGGGAGACTAGACAGATGCTCCTTAATTCCCTCTGAAAACTAAGGCCTGGATTGATAATCGAACAGAGCTTTCTGGATTCACAGTGAGCCCTAGGACACAATATCAGGCTGCCAGTTTGAACTACATGCCACTCAGCAGGAAACTTCCTCTCTCTTGCTGAGCCCCACTCCTGCTGAATAGCCACTCTTAAGAATTGAAGGCACTGGTGCGTTTAACTGTTTTCTTCTTTTTGTTGGCCAGTGGGCAGGAGATAGACATGAGCCAGCAGATAGGCTGAACTGCAGTGGTGAAGTGAGCAATGTGTGCCACAATAAAGAGACAGTCTGTGGAATAGTCCCATTTTGAGAGCCTAGTGACAAACTGGGGGCACCACAGCCCCTCTACCCTCTCTTTTCTGAGCTCTGCCATAGGTTCTACAGTTTCATGGCACAAGGGGTAGCTTGACTAGGACACCATCTTAGTCAGCTGGGAGGTGGAGATACCCAACCAAAGTCCTCAGCATGGGCTAATTCCCAGGCTGGGAAGCAGTGCCATTCCGAGGAGTGCTTTTCTGGCAGAAAGGCTGGATTCAGCACAGTGTTACCGTATGGGTAGTGCCCTGGCAGACAATAGCAGCAGGACAGTAACCTTTCCCTACTTTGAACTACACCACAGCATCTGGGAACAGCCAAAGAGGTGCTTCTGTTGCAAGCCAGAAGGCAGGGCCTGACTGATTTTTGAAGCTGTCAGATAGCTTTTACCTTTTTAAAATAAGACTATGTGGAGAAATGACTGCTGTGTAGAAGATGGCATCTCTTCCAGCCTTTACTGGCACACATTAAAGAGTCAGTTGATTGCTCACTAGTGACTCCGTAAGTAGGGTAGTGTCTTTGTCAGCCAGGAGGTGGACCCTGCCACCCCAGAGAGTCCACTGGGGACAGTCACTAGAGTACACAGAGGTGACTGGTGACCAAATACCTTCTCAGAACTGTGCCTCAGCTCCTGTTGAGGTAAAACCAGAGAAACTGAACAGCCTCTAGAGGTCCCGAAAGCAATAGCTTATCACTAAGCATTAAAAGAAACAGCCCACCATGGCTCCACAAAACACTCAAAGAATCAAAAAACTTCCCAGATGAAGAAGTCTTTCTGAAATTATCAGAGGTTGAATACAAAAGAATTGTATATAGAGCCCTCCTAGAGATTAAACAAAATGCATCAGAGCAAACAATTAGACTATTCAGTCCAAAGCAAAAAGAGCAGAATTGAGGAACTGGAAGTCAGACTTAGTGACTTTGAAGGTAGAGCAACTGACACCAGCATGAGAAAATAAATAAGAAAAATGAAGAAGCATTAATAAACATGTGGGACTCTGTCAAGAGGAATAATGATTTATTGGAGTTCCTGAGGAGGAAGGTATAGCTGAAAAAAACAGAGAGTGTGGATTCAAATGAGAATGAAAACACAACCTACCAGAAGCTATAAGATATAACAAAAGCAGTGCTCCAAGGTCAATTTCTCTCAATAAATGCACACATCTGGAAGAAAAGACCCAAACCAAAGAATTATCCCTACAGCTTGAACAAGTAGAAAGAACAACAGAGGAACCCCTCAGGCTCCAGCAGAAAATGGATCATAAAGATTAGAGCAGAGCTAAATCAATTAGAGAGTAGAAGAACAATTTTAAAAAAAAATGATAAAATCAGAAGCTAGTTTTCTGCAAAGATCTATAAAATTGACAAACCAATGGCTAAACCTACTAAAGAAAACTAAGAGGAAACAAATAACCCAAATAAGAAATGAAATGAGAGATGTCACAACAGATCTAACAGAAATCAAAAGTATTGTAACAGAATACTATGAAAGACTGAGTACTCTAACAGATTTGAAAACCTAGAGGAAATGGACAAATTCCTAGATTCATATCACCTACCAAAATTATCACAAGGAGAAATAGAAAAACTTAATAAACCCATCATTAAGGAAGAGATTTAAAAAGTCATCAAAAAACTGCCAAGCAAAATAAGCCCTGACCCAGATGACTTCACAGAATTCTATCAAGCTTTTAGAGAAGAGTTAACTCCAATACTACTATTTCTCAGCATAGAAAGGAATGGAATAATCCCAAATTTATTTTATGAAGCCAGCATAACCGTGATAACAAAGCCAGGGATAGATCCCACCAAAAAGGAAAATTACAAACCAACATCACCCAAAAACCTACATACAAATCTTCAACAAAATCCTTGCTAACAGAATTCAACAATGTATCAAAACATTAATTCTCTGTGACCAAATGGGATTCATACCAGGGATGCAAAGCTGGTTCAACATCATAAAAACAATTATTGAAATCAGCCACACAAATAGCACAAAAAGTAAGAATTGCCTGATTTTGTCTATTGATGCAGAAAAGGCATTTGACAAAGTCCAACACCCATTCATGCTATAGTTTCAGCAAAATAGTAACAGAAGGGAAATTACTCAGTACAATAAGGTCCACCTAGGCAAAGCAAACCACCTCAATCATACTGAATGGAGAGACTGAAAGAATTACCCTTGAGAATGAGAACTAGACAAGACTGCTGACTCTCATCACTTCTATTCAACACTATACCAGAAGTTCTGGCCAGAGTAATTAGACAAGACCAAGAAATAAAGGGCATCCACATTGGAAAGAAGAAGTAAAAATCTCCCTATTTGCAGATGATATGATTGTATACGTGGAGAATCCTAAAGAATCTGTAAGTAAACTAATCAAACTGATAGAAGAGTTCAGCAAAATGTCAGGATACAAGATAAACATAAGTAAACCAGTAGGTTCCTTTATACCAACAAAGGGATCAGTAAAGAAGAAATCACCAAATCAGTACGATTTACTGTAGCTCCAAGAACATGAAAACCTAGGAATAAACCTAACTAGATAAATAAGAGAGCTATACAAATAGAACTACAAGACTTTATGGCAAAAAACTAAGAGTGACTTACATAAATGGAGAAATCTACCTTGCTCATGGATAGGAAGACTTAACTTTGTGAAAATGTGTATGTTACCCAAAGCAATCTACATACGCAATGGAATCTCAATACAAATTCCAGTGATATTTTTTAATGAAATAGAGAAAAACATCACCAACTTCATTTGGAAAGGGAAGAAACTCCAGATAAATAAAGCACTACTGAAGAAGAACACACTGGAAAGTCTCTCACTTTCCGACCTTAGAAACTATTACACTGCCACAGTCATCAAAACAGCCTGGTACTGGCACAAAAAGAGACAGATAGACCAATGGAACAGAGTCGAGACCCCAGAGGTGCCACCATCCTCCTATGAATAGTAGATATGCCACAAAGGCTCAAAGAACATAAACTAGGATAAAAACAGTCTCTAACAAATGATGCTGGCAAAATTGGATATCTGTAAAAAATTGAAATAAGACCCATATCTCACATATTACACAAAACTGTGTAAAATTGGATAAAATACCTAAATATCAAGCCTAAAATGATAAAGATCTTGCATGAAAAAAATAGGGTCAACAATGGAAGGTTTACTGTACAACTTAGATGGACTTCAAAATCTGGCAAAGTATGATCAACAGAAGAGAAAATGGATCAGTGGGAACTAGTAAGAATCAAACACTTTTCCTCATCCAAAGACTTTATCAAAAGAATTAAAAGACCACCTACAGAATGGGAAAAAATATTTGGCAAATATTTGGCAATATTTGTCTGATCTCCATAACCTACAAGTTACTGCAAAATTTCAACAAGAAAAGGGTAAATAACCCAAATAGATGTTGGGCAAAGGAGATGGACAGACACTTCACAAAACAGGACATCCAGGCAACCAAAAGACATGTGAGGAAATGCTCATGATCATTAGCTATTAGAGAAATCTAAATCAAAACTACAGTGAGATACCATCTTATCCCAACAAGGTTTGCCATGATTCAAAAAACACAAAACAACAAATGCTGGAAAGGCTGTCAAGAAATTGGAATTCTTCTACACTGCTGGCACAACCTCTTTGGAAAGCAATCTGGTGCTTCCTTAAAAAGTCGGAAATAGATACGCCATTTGACCCAGCAATCCTGCTGCTCAGAAAACATCCTTCTGAATCAGGAGTAATCACATGAACAGATATATGCACACAAATGTTTATTGCAGCACAGTCCACAACAGCAAAAAGATGGAATCAACCTAGATGCCCAACAACAGATCAATGGATAAAAAACTATGGTGTATCTACTCAGGGGAACACAATGCATGATTAAGAACAATGAGGATTTTAGGAAGCATCTCATAATCTGGTTTCAGTTGGAAGACATTATGTGGAGTGAAATCAGTCAATGGCACAAGGACAAATATTGTATGAGACCCCTACGATGAAGACTTGAAAACAGACTCATCTGCAGAAGAAAAGATCCTTTGACAGCTGCAAGGGCGGGGATGGAGAGAGAGAGAGGGCTAGTTATAAATCAGATTTAGGGAAAAAAAAAAAAGTTGTTGAGTCAGGTCCGACTCATAGTGACCATAGAGGTCATAGAATTTCCTCATAGAGTTTCCAAGGAACACCTGGAGGATTTGAACTACCAATCTTTTGGTTAGTAGATGTAGCACTTAACCCACTACACTACCAGGATTTCCTATACATTAGATAATTGGTAGAAATTTGGTGGGGTAAAAGCAGTGACAGCACACAGTAGGAAGATCAGCTTAATTGGACTTCAACACAGCCTGAAAAGTCTTCTAATCTTAACCCGATATTGCAAGAATAGAGTAGCAGAGTCAGAGGTCTGGGGACCATGCTCTCAGAGCACATCAAGTCCAATTGGCATAACTAGCCTATTGTTAAGACAGTCATCTGCACTCCATATTGGTGAGCAGTGTCTGGGGTCTTAAAAGCTAGCAAGCTACCATCTGAAGTATACCAAATGGTCCCAACTCAGCCAGAACAGAAGATCACCAAGGACAACAAAGACATGAGGAAAAAAGAACCCAGAAGACAAAAGGACCCACGGAAATGGGTGACAGTATCAACGTATGACCAGAAGAGCCATACAGTGCCCAGCCACCACCAGTGACAGCTGTGATGGGGCACGCAATGTCACATTCCATTGACAACACAAGAAAAAGAGGGGTGCATCTGAAGAACTCCACTAAAAGACTATAACTGATGGTCCAAAGTCCTAGATTTCCCCTGGGAGCATGGCCCCTAGACCTGATGCTACCGCTGATCATAAATCATTATTGAGGTCAATTCTTGAGACAGGAATGGATTAGACTCGGGAAGAGAATATGACCATGTGGTGTGTGCACTTTATGGTTCTGTGCATCTATAGGATGCTGTCTGATCTCTTACTAGAAGGGAGAGGAGAGAATGGAGAAGAAAGTACAGGAGATTGTTAAGAGGATATGACATGTATAGAACAGAAAAGAGGGGTGTACTGTCACTGGGCAAGGAGATCAGAAAGAGCTGCAGATTGGCAGCCATGCAAATTTAACTTGGATTGTATACTTTCACTCAATCAGAATTTTTTTTTTTTTTTTAAGAGTTCTATTCTACAACTTCTCTATTCTATCAAGGACTATCTGTTGTATCCCTGGTCAATAGTCATAGCCAAATACTGTCTGTTATTTCTGGTCTCGGGATAGCTGAAGCCATGGTTCCTGTAGGTAGTATTGTAGTCTAGTTTCTTCTGCAATTCTTTGATTTCCTTCTTTCTCTTTTTTTCCAGATCAGTAGAGACCAATAGTTGTATCTTAGGTGACCACTAGTGAGCTTTTAAGACCTTACTGTATTTAGAATGTAAACCTTATGTTTTATGGACCATGTTGTGCCAGTTGACTGAGCTGTTTAATAAGACTGTGATCCTAGGCCTTCAAAATCATTAAGCCAATCTTATGAGGAAACCCTCATGGCATAGTGGTTAACTGCTATACCTACTAACCAAAGGTCCACAATTCATATCCACCAGGTGCTACTTGGAGATTCTGTGGGGCAGTTCTACTTGGACCTAGAAGGTTGCTATGAGTTGGAATTGACTCAGTGGCAGTGGGTTTGGTTTGGGTTGTGGGTTATGAAGTGTTTGGTTATACCTGGAAAGTTTTGGTGACTGTGCTCCCTGTATGTTGTACCATGTATATGAATATACATGCAGCACACATGAATGCATATATGCATATGTCTACAGATACACATACTTACGCAGCTATATTTATACATATACCTTTCTATACACACATGTATGAGATCTGATAGTTTTAAGTTGGTGAACTCATCCTAGAAAAAGTGCTACATACCTTACTACTGAACATCACTATGGTCACTTTCAGTGTGCTCCACTTGGGAAGCTATGTACCTATGCCAGTGCCCAGTCCATCCTTTAAAGCAATTTTGGAATTATTTTTCTGGAATGGCTACCAGAGCTGTCACTGTATTACCCTTTATGTCCTGAATGTCAACTAAATGCCTTCCTCTCAATATTTCACATATCTTCTGGTAAAGAAAAAAGTCACTGGGGGCCAGATTAGGGGAGTAGGGAAGGTGTCCCAATACAATTATTTGTTTACAGGCTCAAAACTCCCCACAGACAACTAGACAATCAAGTTCGCAAACTTGCCACCTTGTCTCCACGCACAATGGCCATTCCAGAAAAGTACCAAAATTGCTTTGAGGGCTGTACTAGGCGCTGGCATAAGTACAGAGGTTCCCAAGGGAAGTACTTCAAAGATGACTATATTGAAATTCACCAGTGAGGTATGTAGCAGTTAGAACAATGAAGTTTGTGAACTTCCTTGTTGTACTCTGTATATACATAACTAACTATATAACTGCTCACTGATTTTTGGCTGTTGCTGCTGTTGTTTTAGAATTGTATTATGTTGTGGTTTTTATGAATAGTGTCCTTTATTATTTTATACTTCTTATTGCTATGATCGATCTTGGTCAAGTCGGGTATGCTTCACCCACGTTCAGTATTGCCTTTCCCATCATCAGAAATAACAAGTGTCTACTGTTTAGATAGTGATTCTTCCTGCTTCCCCCTCCTACCTTTGGTAACTACCAAAGAACATTGATTTCTTTCTTTCTTTTTTATTATGATTGAATGAAAATGTACATTCCCATATAAATTTGCATGCCGACCTACATGAAGCTCCCACTGCTCTCCTTGCCCAGTGACAGCACACTCTTCCTCTCCACTCCATACATGTCTTATCCTCCCAACAATCTCCTATCCCCTCCTCTCCACCCACTTCCCTGCCTTCAGTAAGAGGTCACCAAGACGACATCCTATGGATGCATTGAACCATACACTGCACAGATGATATGGTCACTCTGTTGTGAAGTCCAATCCATTCCTATTTGAAGAGTTGACCTCCATTATGATTTAGGACAGGGGCAGCATCAGAGCCAGGGCACAAACTCCAGGGGAGCTCCGAGGACCCTGGACCATCAGTTGTTGTCTTTTAGTGGAGATCTCAGGGTGTACTCCTTTTTATTCTTGTATTGTCAGTGAGACTCAACTTTGTGAGCTCCATCACAGTTATCTTTTCTTCTATGCATGAGTCTGTTTTTAAGTTCTTATCATAGGGGTCTTATACAATATTTGTCCTTTTGTCACTGACTACTCTCACTCAGCATAATGTCTTACAATTGAAACTAGGTTATGAGATGTTTCCTAAAATCATCGTTGTTCTTTGCCATTGCATAGTGTTCCTTTGAATATATATACCATAGTTTACCTATCCATTCCTCTGTTGTTGGGCATCTGAGTTGATTCCAGCTTTCTGCTATTGTGGCCTGTGCATGTATCTGTTGGTGTGAATGGCCTTGATTCTGTAGGATATATTCTGAACAGTGGAATTACTGGGTCAAATGATATATCTGTAACCAGCTTTTAAGGCAGTATCAGATTGCTTTCCAGAGAGGTTGCACCATTTTGCAATCCCACTGTTGTTGGTCCCAAGTTGATGAATCCCCCAACAGTGGGATTGCAAAATGCCTTTGTTGTTTTGTACTTTTTGGATCATGGCAAACCTTGTTGAGGTGAGATAGTATCTCATTGTAGTTTTGATTTGAATTTCTTTAATAGCTAATGATGGTGAGCATTTCTGCTTGTGTTTTTGTCTGCCTGGATCTCATTTTAGAGAAGTGTCTGTCCATCTCCTTTGCCCATCACTTAATTGGATGATTTATCTTTTTCCTATTGACATTTTATAGTACCTTATAGATTATGGGTTCAGGCGTCAGTCTGACATTGAGTTGCCAAATATGTTTTTCCCATTCTGTAGGTGACCTTTTAATTCTATGAATAAAGTCTTTGGATGAGCAAAAGTGTTGGATTCTTAGTAGTTTACATTTACCTGCTTTCTGTTCTATTGTTTGTAGTTTGTTGGACAGATTTTGAAGTCTGTCTACATTTGTATTAAAGCTTCTATTGTTTTTCCTACTTTTCCTTGGATGAGCTTTATTGTTTTAGATTTGATATTTAAGTCTTTGATCCAGTTTGAGTTGTTTTTTTTTTTTTTTCTTTAACATGACTGAGTGAAAATGTACATTCCCGTATAAATTTACATGCCCACCTATATGCAGCTTCCACTGCTCTCCCTGTCCGGTGACAGCACACTATTCCTCTCTGCTCCATACATGTCTCATCCTCCCAACAGCCTCCTTTCCGCTCCTCTCCACCCACTCTCCTTCCTCCAGCCAGAGGTCAGCAGGATGATATCCTATAGATGTATAGAACCACAAAGTGCAACCAATATATGGTCACTCTGCATTGCCAAGTCAAATCCATTCCTGTCCAAAGAGTGGACCTTTGTTATAATTTATGGGTAAGGGCAGCATCAGGGCTGGGGGCCATGCTCTCAGGGGAACTCCAAAACCACTTGACCATCAATTGAGGTCTTTTAGTGGACATCTCAGGATGCACCGCTTTTTATTCTTGTGTTGCCAGTGAGACTCAACCTAGTGAGCTCCATCATGGCTATCACTGGTGGTGGCCAGGCACCATCCGGTTCTTACGGTCCCAAGTTGATGAAGGCAGCCACTCTTGAGGGTCTCTCTGTCTTCTAAGTTGTCTATATTCTGAGAGCCAGGCTTGAGTTGATTTTTGTATAAGGTGTAACATATGTGTCTTGTTTTAGTTTACTGCAAATGGATATCCAATGTTGTCAGAACCATTTGTTGAAGAGACTGTTTCTACCCCAGTTTAATGTCTTAGGGCCTTTGTCAAATATCAACTGTTCATAGGCAGATGATGTCATCTCTGGGGTTTCGATTCTGTTCCACCAATCTATCTGTCTCTTTTTGTACCACTACCAGGCTGTTTTGACTACTGTGGCAGTGTAATAGGTTCTAAAGTCAGGTAGTGAGAGGCTTGCCAGTGTGTTCTTCTTCTTCAGTAGTTCTTTATTTACCTGGGGCTTCTTCTCATTACAAACAAAGTTGATAATTTGTTCCTCCCTCTCATTAAAAATTTCACTGGAACTTGTACTGAGATTGCATTATATAAGTAGATTGCTTTGGGTGAAATAGACATTTTCACAAACTTCAGTCTTCCTATCCATGAGCAGGGTAGATTTCTCCATTTATCTAAGTCTCTCTTAGTTTCTTGTAGTAAGGGCTTGCAGTTCTCTTTGTAAAGGTCTGTTATTTCTCTGGTTAGATTTATTCCTAGATACTTTATCTTCTTAAGGGTTTTAGTAAATGGTATTGACTTGGTGATTTCTTCCTTAATAATCTGATTGTTGGTATAAAGGAATCCTATTGATTTACTTATGTTTATCTTGTATCCTGAGACCTTACTGAACTCTTCTATCAGTCTGAGTAGTTCACTGATGAGTTCTTTGGGATTCCTTGCATATATACAAACATATCATCTGCAAACAGGGAGATTTTTACTTCTTGTTTGCCACTGCAGATGCCCTTTATTTCTTGGTGTTGTCTAATTGCTCTGGCTAGAACTTTTAGTACAATGTGGAATAGCAGAGGTGAGAGCGGGCATCCTTCTCTAGTTCCTTTTCTCAAGGGAAATTGTTTCAATCTCTCTCCATTCAGGATGACATAGGCAGTTGGCTTTGTATAAATGGCCCATATTGCGTTGAGAAATTTGCCATCTGTTCCTATTTTGCTGAGAGCTTTTAGCATGAATGGGTGTTGGACTTTATCAAATGCCTTTTCTGCATAGATAGACAAGATCAGGTGATTTTTCCCTTTTATGTTATTTATGTGGTTCATTGCGTTAATTGCTTTTCTGATGTTTAACCAGCCTTGCATCACTGGTATGAATGCAAATTGGTCATAATGCATTATTTCTTGGATATGTTGTTGTATTCTGTTGGCAAGAATTTTGTTGAAGATTTTTGCATCTAGATTCATGAGTGATATCAGACTGCAGTTCTCCGTTTTGGTAGGGTCTTTCACTGGCTTTGGTACCAGGATTATGCTGGCTTGATGGAATGAATTTAGGAGTATTTCACCCCTTTGTAGACTGTGAAATAATCTAAGTAGTATTGGAGATAACTTTTCTCTGCAGTGAAGCCATTTGGGCCCTGACTTTTTTTTGGTTGACAGTTTTTTGATGACTTTTTCAACTCTTTCTTGTGGTGGGTTTATTAAGTTGTTCTGCTTCACCTTGTTATAATTTGCGTAGGTGATATGTGAATCAAGGAATTTGCCCATTTCCTCTAGGTTTTCAAATTTGTTGGAATACAGACTTTCATAGTATTCTGTTACAATTTTTTTTTTTTTTTAAATTTCTGTTGGATCTGTTGTGACAACTCCTCTCATTTCTTATTTGGGTTATTTGTTTCCTCTCCTGTTTTTCTTTAGTAAGTGTAGCCAGTGGTTTGTCAATTTTGTTGATCTTTTAAAAAACCCAGCTTTTGGTCTTTTTGATTTTTTCAATTGTTCTTCTATTCTCTAATTCATTTAGTTTTTCTCTAATCTTTATGATCTGTTTTCTTCTGGTGCCTGAGAAGTTTCTCTGTTGCTTTCTGTCTACTTGTTCAAGCTGTAGGGTTAGTTCTTTTGTTTGAGTTCTTTCCTCCTTTTGGATGTATGCATTTATAGAGATAAACTGACCCCTAGCACTGCTTTAGATGTATCCCATAAGTTCTGGTAGGAAGTATTTTCATTATCATTTGAATCCATGAATTTCTTTATTTCACCCTGGATTTCTTCTGTAACCCATGGGTTTTTTGAGCAAGATGTTTAGTTTCTATGACTTCCACTTTCTGTTTGTATTTTTTCTGCTATTGGTTTTGACTTTTCTGGCCTTATGGTCTGAGAAGATGCCTTGCAATGTTTCAATGGTATGGATTTTGCTGACAATTGCTTGTGTCCTGACACATGATCTATTTTTGAAAATATTCCATGTGCACTGAAGAAGACAGTATAGTTGTCCACTGATGGATAGAAATTTCTACATGTCGATGAAGTCTAGTTGGTTAATTGTGGCAATGAGATCTTCTATATCTCTGTTCAGCTTTTTTCTAGAAGATCTGTCCAATATCGAGAGTGGAGTGCTGAAGTCTCCCACTATTATTGTGGTGTGATCTATGGGATTTTTGAGTGTAGTCAGTGTTTCTTTGATGTACATAGATGCTCTAGTATTGAGTGCATAAATATTTAATATTGTTAAGTCCTACTTATGTATTGAACCTTTCAGCTGTAGTGTCCATCCTTGTCTACAATGGTGGCTTTTACATTGAAATTGATTTTAACTGAGATTAGAATTGCCACACCTGCTCTTCTTTGTGCATTGTTAGCTTGATATATATTCTTCCATCCTGTGATTTTCAGTTTTTTCATATCTTTAAGTCTAAGGTGAGTTTCTTGTAACCACCATATCGATGATTCATGTCTTTTGATCCAGGATGTCACTTGTTGTCTCTTTACTGGAGTGTTTAGACCATTTATATTCACTGTAATGTGTTTAGTGCTGTCATTGTTATGTGATTATTTTTGTGTTGATGTTTTGTCTGTTGTTACTATTCTGTTCTGGTATATTCTTCTTTATGAGTTGATTTTTCACTTTTTTTTAGTGTTGGTTTTGTGGTTGTTGAGACTCCTGTATTACGTTTCTTGATTTGATATGTTGCATCTTTATTGTGCTTTGCAGCTACCCCTGTTATCCCCTTTAATAATCTATGTTTAAACCCAGTTTTAAGCACTGAAAGTTTTATTAATTTCCTCTCCATCTGTAAGGAGTATAACTACTGTAGTACATTCCTCTTTTTAATATGACATCATAGTTTTCATGATATGATCATTGGATCACCTCTTTTAATATTATAGTTTTGATTGAGTTTGGAGTCTTCCCTAACTGAGTAGGTTTCTGCATGATATGTCCTATATGTCCTCCTAAAATATATTTAATGGTTTTGTTCTTCTAAGTCAAGAGTTTCTTTCAGTATGTCTTGTAGTTTGGCTTTTTGTTTTTACAAGATCTCTGAGATTTTCTTTTAATCTGCAAATGTCTTAATTTCACTTTCATATTTGAAAGATATTTTTGTGGGATATATGATTCTTGGTTGGAAGTTTTTCTCCTTCAAGGCTTTGAATGTGTCATCTCTTTGCCTCCTTGCCTGCATCAATTCTGCTGAGAAATCAAATGAAAGCCTCCAGAGCTTCCCTTTGAATGGTAACTGTGCCTTGAGTCTCACAGCCTTTAAGAGTTTCTGCTTATGTTTCATTTTGTTAAGCTTGATTATAATATGTCTTGGAGTCTTTCTTTTGGGATCTGGATTGAGTGGCATTCAATATGCTTCTTGGATATCATATTCTCTTCTTTCATAATTTCAGAGAAGTTTTCCGTCAGCAGCTCAGCAACAATACTGTCTGTGTTTTCAGGTGTCACTCCCTATTCAGGAACTCCAATTAACTGTAGATTGTTCCTCTTAATAGAATCCCACATACTTCTTAATATGTCTTCCTTTTTCTTGTTTATTTCTTCTGATTTTTCCTCATATATACTGGAGTCAGTAGCTCTGTCTTCCAAGTCAAAAAGTCTATTTTCCGTTTGTTCAATTCTGTTTTCTTGGCTTTGAATTGAATTTTCTATTTCTTTGATTTTGTTCTTGATCTGGTGGATTTCAGAGTACTGATGTTCCCTCAGATTGAATAGCTTGCTTATTTTTTTTATTTTTCACTGCTGCATTTTGTGTAATGTCTTGTATATAATCCTTTTGTACTCTGATAGTTCCAGAAAGGTTTCTTTGGGAAGTTCTTTGGTTGTTTTGGGGAGGGTGGGCTTCTAGAGCTATAGGTGAATTTTCCTTTATGTTTCTGTCCAAAGTTTGTTGCTTTGGGGGCATCTAGGAGTTGTTTTGTTTCTCAGTGTTACCTTTACAGTATCTAAAACTCAGGCTGAAAAGGAAGGTGACCACCAGACATCTCTAAGTGCTCTAGTGACTGGGGCCAGTGGAATCTCTGGGATAGCAGGCTCCACCTCCTGATTGCCGAAGACGTGGCCATACTTACAGAGCCACTGGGGGGCCATCAGCTGAACTTATGATGTGAATTATTACAGACTGGAAGAGATACCATCAGGATACACTGCAGGTATTTCTCTAGGCAGTCCTATATTGAAAGGTGAAAGGTATCCGATAGCTTCAAACATCAGTTACGCTTTCAGGTGTGTAAGTCTCTCTTCCCAACTGGCAACGTAAGCACCCCTATATCCAACCTCAGATGCTGTAAACTTGTTGAAAATACAAAAAGGCTACTGCTCTGCTGTCATCTGCTGCCAGACCCCACCCACATGTCCACATTGTGAAAAACACTGCTTTTCTGCTGGAAAAACACTCCCCAGGCAGGTGCTGCCTCCCAGCCAGGGAATTAGGTACTGCTTGTACCTCAATTTGCATAACTTCGCCTCCCAGTTGAACAAGATGGTGTCCCACACAAGATATCCTGCCCACTGTGAAATAGCTGAATCAATGGCGGAAGTTCAGAAAGAGAGGGTTGAGGGGCCCAGGTGCACAGAGTCCAGAGTCAGGCTCTCAAAATGTGGCTATTCCACTTGCTCATCCTGTCAGCAGTGCAAGGGAGTTTTGCTGCCAATTCAGCCTAAGCCCTGCTTGCTGGTGTCTTGGTAACTCCACCTGCCAGTCAAAAAGATGGCATTCCACACAGGCTCTAATACCCACTTGGGAATAGCTGAATCAATGGTAGAGATTCAGAGAGAGTTGTCAGAGTAGCCGAGGTACACAGAGTTCAAAGCTAGGCTCTGAATCCGCTGTTCCACCTGCCAATTCCATCAGTAGTGTGTCTGAGTCTGCTGCCAGTGAAGCCCCAGACCCATCCACCAGCTAAGACAGAGAAGAAATAAGTTAAAATTATGAGTTACTTTCAGACTGTGAGAGCCAGCACTCAACAAAGGTGGGGGTTGGCAAATGAGAAGTTTCCCATTCAGTGGTATGTAGTCCAGATTGATAGCCCTATGCCATGTCCTAGGGCTAACTAGGTGTCTAGAAGCCTCCTTTTAGTTATCAATTTAGGCTTTGGTTTCCAGAGGAAATTACAGAGATGTATGTTTAGTCTGCCATCTTGAATCACTGGTAATTATTATTATTATTATTTTTTTTTTTTTGCCAGATTGTCTTAGTCATTTGGTTGCTGTAGCAGAAAATAACACGAGTGGATGGCTTTAACAAAGAAAAGTTTATTCTTACACAGTCCAGTATCCTACAAGTCTAAATTCAGTGAGTCCACTTCAGAGGAAGGTGTTCCCTCTTTGTTAGCTTTGGAGGAAGGACCTTGTTTTGCATCAGTTTTTAGCTAGGGAGTATCTTGGCTCAGGAACCTCAGATATGAAGGATATGCTCTACTCCTGGTAAAGCTTTCTTGATGGTGTGAGTTTCTTAACCATCTGCTTGCTTCCCTTTCCTTTTGTCTCTTGTAGGATGAAAAGAGAAAAGGTCGTGCAAGCTGCACTCCAGGAAAGCTCCCTTTACATTGGAGAAGGGAGGTAACCTTAGGAAAGTTATTACAGTCCCGCTGTAATCCACTTTAACGTTATCCAGTCTACTAAACACAGGCAGAGATTAGGGTTTATACAATAGAAAAATCACAAAATGTAGAACAATTACAAAATTTTGAGAATCAGGGCCCAACCAAACTCCTGCACATTTTTGAGAGGTGATGCATTTCAATCCATGACAAAGATGCATAATTTTGCTGCACATTGCTGCTTATTATTGCATGTATTTAAAAGCCAGACACATACAAGCACTGACTCATACCTAAGAGTTTTAATATTAAAATGACTCATCGTGTGTTCATTACAATAAATACAAGCCATTTTTAGAAATACAATCCTTTGGAAGACCTGTCATAAACTCTTATTAAATATGCTTTTCGGTACCTTCACTCTAAACTTAGTTAACATACAAATAACTTTACATAGGTAAACATCAATCTCTAAGGTCATATGGAAAGAGAACAAAAGAGCTGCAAGTTATAACATATGAGGAATGAACTTAACAGAATTGAAAGTAACACCTTCTTAAGAGGTTGACTGTTTAACAAAAATGTCAAAAATCCATTAATCTATTCATTTTCATTTTTTACCTGCATTTTTTAAATGTCAAAGGAAAGATATAGGGGATTTTTTTCAATTTTTTTTTTATATTTCTGAATGTGAATAACTAGGATATGTGTTATAAAATCAAGCAACAGACACCAAGTTTACTGAGTACACAATGCTACCATTGTCAATGTAACTTTTCAGAGTTTAATGGAGCAGCAGAAAATGTTGCTCTATTCTCGTAATATGAGTTTGGAATTCTTCTAAAGCATTCCCATCGCTGTGATAGCAACAATGAGGGAACTAGAGAAAATGATCAGCATGATTCTACCCTCGAATTGCGTACAGAACTCTTTGTAGAAATAATTTGTACTTATGGGTGAGTAGCAAAAATATGTGAACAAATTTTTATCTGATATGTAAATGGATGTTTATAAATTATAGTTGCTGAAGAGAAAAGGGAAAAGTCCTTGAGAAAAAGATTGCTATGTACCATACTTAGGACAGTGTTTGTGCTTTGTTATTCTTTTTGTCTGTGGTGGATTAATTTTTCTTTTCTTCAATTCAAATAATGTCTTGAAATCATATTGGTTCATTTTCAACTATCTTCTTATTCCTTCTATCATTTGCACAATATTTCTGGATGTTCTTGCTGTTGTTAGGTGCTGTTGAGTCAGTTCCAACTCAAAGTCACTGTATGTACAATGGAATGAAACACTGCTGGATCCTGTGCCATGCCCATTGTCATTGTTGTGCTTGAACCCATTGTTGCACCTGCTCTGTCAATCCATCTTTTGGAGAGTCTTCCTCTTTTTCGCTGACCTTCTACTTTATCAAGCATGATGTCTTTCTCTAGGAATTGATCCCTCTTGACCTGTCCAAAGTATGTTACACACTGTCTCATACTTGCTTCTAAGGAGCACTCTGGTTGCGCTTCTTCTGGGATACATCTATTTATTCTTTTGTCAGTCCGTAATATATTCAACATTTTTCACCAAAAGCACAATTGAAACACTTCAATTCTTCTCCTGTCTTCCTTATTCATTATTCAGCTTTCACATGCATATAATGCATATGAAAATACCATGCCTTGGGGCAGGTACACCTAAATCTTCAAAGTGTCATTGTTAAAGAGATCTTTCATAGAAGATTTGCCCAATGCAATGTGTCTTTTGATTTTTTGGCAGCTACTTCCATGAGTGTTACTTGTGGATCCAAGTACAGTGAAATTACTGACAGCCTCAATCTTTTCTCTGTTTATCAAGATGTTGCTTCTGGTAAAGTTGTGAGGATTTCTGTTTGCTGGATTTTGAAGTATAATCCATACTGATGGCTATGGTCTTTGATCTTCTTCTGTAAGTACTGCAAGTCCTTTTCACTTTCAGCAAGCAAGATTGTATTATCTGTATAATGCAGGTTGCTAAGTCTTCCTCTAATCCTGATGCCCCACTCTTTTCTGTGAGTCCAGCTTCTTCAACTATTTCATCAGAATACAGATTTAATAGGTATGGTGAAAGGATACAACCCTGACACACAAATTTCTTGCCTGTAAACCACACAGTCATGTTCAAATGACTTCCTGTTGATCCACTTGCAGATTCATCATGAACACAGTTAAGTGTTCTGTAATTCTCATTCACAGTAATGTTATTCATAGTTTTTTTATGATCCATACAGTCAAATATCTTTGCATGGTCAATAAAAAAATAAGTAAATATCTTTCTGGTATTCTCTGTTTTTGGTCAAGATCCATCTGACATCAGTGATGATATCACTGGTTCCACATCCTCTTCTGAATCCACCTTGAAGTTCTGGTGTTCCTGGTCAACATACTTCTATAGCCTTTTTGGAATAATCTTTAACAAAATTTTACTTGCATGTTATGCTAATAACACTGTTTGATAATTTCTGCATTTGGTTGGATCACCTTTCTTGGGAATGAGCATAAATACAGATCTCTTCCAGCCAATTGGTCAGGTAATTGTCTTCTGATTTACTTAACATAGACAAGCGAGCACTTCCAGCACTGTATACATTTGTTGAAACATTAATTGATATTACATCAACTGTTGGATCCTCGTTTTATGCAAATGCCTTCAATGCTGCTTTGACTTCTTCCTTCAGTGCCATCAGTTCCTCATCATATATCACCTCTTGAAATGGTTGAACATCAACCAATTCTTTTTGGTATCGTAACTTTGTATATTCCTTCCCATCTCTTGATGATGTTGCATATGCAGCATACCTGTTGTTGTTAGGTGCTGTCAACTCATAGTGACCCTATGCACAACATAACAAAACACCGTCTGATCTTGTGCCATGCCCACAATTGTTTTTACGTGTAAGCCCATTATTGCAGACACTGTGTCAATGCATGTTGACGAAGGTTGTTCTGTTTTTCAGTCACCCTCCACTCTACCAAGCATGAAGTCCGTCTCCAAGGACTGATCACTCCTGACAACATGTCCAAAGTATGTAAGACACAGTCTCACCATCTTTGCTTCCAAGGAGCACTGTGGTTGTACTTCTTCCAGAACAGATCTGTTTGCTTTTTTGGCAGTACACAGTACATTCAATGTTCTCCTTCAACACCACAATTCAAAGGAGTAAATTGTTCTTCTGTCTTCAATATTCATTGTCTAGATTTCATATGATATGATGTGACTGCATATGCCATGGCTTCGGTCAGGCACACCTTAGTCTTCAAGGTAACATCTTTTCAACACTTTAAAGAGGTCCTTTGCAGCCTTTTTTTTCCCCAGTGCAATGAATCTTTTGATTTCTTGACTGCTGTTTCCATGGACATTGATCATAGAACCAAGTAAAACGAAATCCTTGACAACCTCAATCCTTTCTCCATTTATCACAATGTTGCTTACTGGCCAAGTTGTGAGGACTTTTGTTTTCCTGAGGTTGAGTTGCAATCTATATTGAAGGCTGTCACCTTTGATCTTCATCATAAGTGTTTCAAATCCTCTTCATATGCAGCAATCAAAGCTGTGTCATCCACATAATGCAGGTTGTTAATGAGTCTTCCTCCAATCCTGATACCTTGTTCTTCTTCATATAGGCCAGCTTCTCAGAATATTTGCTCAGCATACAGACTGAAAAGATATGGTGAAAGGATACAGTCCTGACACACACCTTTCCTGACTTTAAATCGTACAATGTACCTTTGTTCTGTTTGCACAACTGCCTCTTGATTCATGTACAGATTTCTTAAGAATACAATTAAGAATTCTGGAATACCCATTTTCTGCAATGTTAGCCACAATTTGTTATGATCTGCATAGTTGAATGCTTTTGCATAGTCAGTGAAACACAGGTAAACATCTTCATGATAGTCTCAGCCAAGATCCATCTGACACCAGCAATGATATCCAAGTTCCACACTCTTTTCTGAATCTGGCTTGAATCTCTGTCAATATACTGTTGCAGTCACTTTTGGATGCTCTTGAGTAAAATTACTTGTGTGTAACATTAATAATATTGTTCAGCAATTTCCACATTTGGTTGGATCACCTTTATTTAGAATATACTTAAATATAGATCTCTTCCAGTCAGTTGGCCAAGTAGCTGCCCTCCAAATTTCTTGGCATCAACAAGTGAGCACTTTCAGTGCTGCATCCATTTGTTGAAATACCTCAGTAAATATTCCATTACTTCTGGGAGCCTTGTTTCTTGTCAATGCTTTCAATGCAGCTTTGACTTTTTCCTTCAGTAGCATCAATTCCAGATCATATGCTACCTCTTCAAGTGGCTGAACAACAACCAGATCTTTCTGACATAATGACTCTGTGTATCTCTTCTATCTTCTTTTTTTTTATTATTATGATTGAATGAAAATGTACACTCCCATATAAATTTCCATGCTCACCTATATGCAAGTCCCATTGCTCTCCCTGCCTGGTGATGGCACATTCTTCCTCTCTGCTCCACACATGTCCTATCCTCCCAACAGTCTCCTATCCCTTCCTCCCTACCCACTCCCCTTCCTCCAGTAAGAGGTCAGCGGGATGATATCCTATAGATGTACAGAACCATAAAGTGTCCAGAAAATATGGTCACTCTGGGTCGCCATGTCCAATCCATTGCTGTCCGAAGAGTTGACCTTCATTAAGATTTATGGACAGGGACGGAATCAGGGCCAGGGGCCATGCTGCCAGGGGAATGCTGAAGCCCTGGACCATCAATTGTGGTCTTTTAGTGGAGATCTGAGGGTGAACCCCTGATATAATGGATGCTCTCTTGTGTTGCCAGTGAAATTCAACTTTGTGAGCCCCATCGTGGCTATTACAGGTGGTGGCTGGGCACCATCTGGTTCTTCTGGTCAGGAGTCGATGTAGACACCCCACTCATGTGAGTCTCTTTGTTTTCTGGGTTCTGTTTCCCCCAGGTCGTTATGGACCTTGGTGATTATCCATTCTTGCTAAGTTGGGACCATTTGCTGTACTCTCAGATGGCAGTTTGGCAGCTTTTAAGACCCCAGACACCACTCACCAATGTGAGGTGCAGAGATCTCATCAGTAAGACACTAGTTGTGCCAGTTGGCCTCAATTTCACCTGAGAGCATGGTCCCTGGTCCCCCACCCCAGCTACTAGATTGATGAGGGATATTGGTCTACAGTTCTCCTTTTTAGTAGGGTCTTTCCCTGGCTTTGGTACCAGGGTTATGCTGGTTTGATGGAATGAATTTGGGAGTATTTCATCCCTTTCTAGACTGTGAAATACTCTCAGTAATATTGGAGATAACTCTTCTCTAAAAGCTTGGTAGAATTCTACAGTGAAGCCATCTGGGCCCAGGCTGTTTTTGGTTGACAGTTTTTTGATGACATTTTCCATCTCTTCCTTTGTGGTAGGTTTTTTAAGTTGTTCTGCTTCACTTTGTGATAATTTGGTAGGTGATATGAATCAAGGAATTTGTCCATTTCCTCTAGGTTTTCAAATTGGTTAGAGTACAGTCTTTCATAGTATTCTGTTATGATATTTTTTTTATTTCTGTTCTATCTGTTGTGACAGCTCCGCTCTCATTTCTAATTTGGGTTATGTTTCCTTTCTTGTTTGTCTTTAGTAAGTGTAGCCAGTGGTTTGTCAATGTTGTTGATGTTTTAAAAAACCCATCTTTTGGTCTTTTTGATTTTTTTAATTGTTCTTCTATTCTCTAATTCGTTTAGTTCTGCTCTGTTCTTTATGATTTGTTTTCTTCGGTACCTGAGGGGTTTCTCTATTGTTCTCTATCTACTTGTTCAAGCTGTAGGGTTAGTTCTTTGATTAGGTTTCTTTGTTCCAGATGTGTACATTTATGGAGATAAACTGACATCAGAGCACTGCTTTAGCTGTATCCCATAGGTTTTGGTAGGAAATGTTTTTGTTCTCTTTGGAATCCATAAATTTTTTTATTTCATTCTTGATTTCTTCTATAACTCATGGTTTTTAGAGCAAGGTGTTGTTCAGTTTCCATGAGTTCCACTTTCCTTTTGTGTTTTTTCTGCTGTTGATTTTAAACTTTATGGCTTTATGATCTGATAAGATACTTTGCATTAATTCAGTGGTATGGATTTTATTGAGAATTGTTTTATGTCCTTATATGTGGTCTATTCTGGAGAATGTTCCATGTGCACTGGAGAAAAAAGGGTAGTTGTCTGCTGATGGATAGAAAGTTCTGCATATATTGATAAAGTCTAGTTGGTTAATTGTGGCAATAAGGTCTTCTGTGTCTTTACTGAACTTTTTTCTAGACAGTCTGTCCAATATTGTGAGTGGAGTGTTGAAGTCTCCTGCTACTGTTGTGGAGTCTTCCATCTCCTTTTTGAGTGTAGTCAGTGTTTCTTTGACATAATTAGGTGCTCTAATAGGTGCCTAAATATTTGATAATGTTAAGTCCTGCTTGTGTATTGAACATTTCATCAAGAAATAGTGTCCATCCTTGTCCATGGTTGTGAATTTTACGTTGAAATCGATTTTATCTGAGATTAGAGTTGCCACACCTGCTCTTTTTTGTTCATTGTTTGCTTGATATATATTCTTCTGTCCTTTAATTTTCAGTTTGTTCATATCTTTAAGTCTAAGGTGAGTTTCTTGTAGGCAATATATGGATGGTTTGTGTCTTTTTGTCTTTTGATCAAAGATGTCACTCGATGTCTCTTCACTGGAGTATTCAGTCCCTTCATATTCAGTGTAATTATTGACAGGTATGTGTTCAGTGCTGCCGTTGTGATATATTTACTTTTGTGTTGATGTTTTCTCTGTTGTTTTTGTTAATCCATTCTTCAACTTTCTTCTTTGTGAGTTGATTTTTCATCTTTTTCAGGGTTGTTTTTGTGGTTGTTGAGACTCCTGTATTACATTTATTGATATGGTATATTGCTTGTTTATTGTGCTTTATGGCTGCCCCTATGATTCCATTTAATAAACTATATATAAACCCAATTTTGATTGCTATCAGTATTGTCAACTTCCTCTCCATCTAGACGGACTATAATGACTGTAGTACATCCCTCTTTTTAATATGATGATATCATAGTTTACATGATATGATCACTAGATTATTCCTTTCACTATTATAGTTTTGATTGCGTTTGGAGCCTTCCCTAACTGAGTAGGATTCTGGATAATGTATCCTTCTGAAGTATAAAGTTAGCACTTTTGTTCTTCCAAGCCAAGAGATTCTTTCAGTATTTCTTGTAGCTTTGGTTTGGCTTTTTCAATGTCTCAGAGTTTCTGTTTATCTGGGAATATCATAATTTCATTTTCATATTTGAAAGAGAGTTTTGCAGGATATATAATTTTGGTTGGAATTTCTTCTCCTTTAAGGCTTTGAATGTGTCATGCCAGTGTCTCCATGCTAGCATTGTTTCTGCTTAGACATCCGACAAAAGCCAATGGGCAGTCCCTCTGAACATTAGCTTTGCTTTGAGTCTTGCTGCCTTTAAGTTTTTGCTTATGTTTCATTTCATTAAGCTTGATTATAATGTCTTGGAGTCTTTCTTTTAAGATCTATATTGAGTGGAATTCAATATGCATCTTGGATATCTATAGTTTTTTTTTCTGCCTTCATGATTTCTGGAAAGTTCTCTGTCAGCAGCTCAGCCACAATACTGTCTGTGTTCTCAGGTGTCTCACCCTGTTCAGGGACCCCAATTAATCAAAGGTTATTCCTCTTAATAGAGTCCTACATGCCTCTTAATGCGTCTTCATTTTTCTTATTTATTTTTTCTGATTTCTCCTCATAGATGCGAGCTCATGTCAGTAGCTCCATCTTCCAAGTCAGAAAGTCTCTTTTCCATTTGTTCCATTCTGTTTTCTTGGCCTTGAATTGCAGTTCCCATGTCTTTGATTTTGTTCTTAATCTGCTGGATTTCAGAGTACTGGTGTTCCATTAGATCAAACAGCTTGCTTAATTTTTCATTTTGCTCTGCTGCATTTTGTATAATGTTGAGGAGGGCTTTATGTATAATCCTTTTGTATTCACCTTCCAATGGTTTCAGGAAAGTTTCTTCATCCAGAAGTCTCTTTGGTTGTTTCATTTGGGGGCCTTCTGAAGCTATGAGTGATTTTATGGTTACAGTTTTCTCCAGTCTGTTGCTTTTTGGGCTTCATGTGAGCCAATAGAGGCTGGATGAGATGCTGTGAAATCTTGAAATCATCTTAAAACGAAAAGTGAAAGGTATCTCACCACTTTCCAGGACAGTCAGGTTTTCAGGTATACAGGGCCCTCTTCCCAATGGGCAAAGTAAGCACCTCTATATCCAACCCCAGATGTTATGAAATAGTTCAAAATGTAGCAAGGCTACTGCCCCATGGGCCTATGCTGACAGGCCCCAGCCACAGGCGACACTGTGTAAAATATTGCTTTTCTGCCAGCAGAGCACTCTCCTGTGGGCAGAGAAGCCAAAGGTGGTGAGATGCACAGAGTCCACAATCTCTGTTGTCGGGCCCCAGCCATGGGCAACACTGTGAAAACTACTGCTTTTCTTCCATAAAAGCACTCTCCTGTGGGCAGGGATGCCCACCACAGGCTAAGAATTAGGTCCACCTGAGGCCTACGTGTCCAAGATAACATCCCTCACAAGCTTGCCTCCTGGTGCCTCCAAACAAACTACACTATGGTAGAGGTAAAAAGAGACTCCAAAGGTGCTGAGATGCTCAAAGTCCTAAGCCAGGCTCTCAAAATATGGCAATTTCACCTGCCGATCCCACCAGCAATGCTTTTGAGATTAGCTGCTAGTCAAGACTCAGCTCCACTGGCTGGCCAAGACAGAGAAAAAAAAGTCAAAATGGTGAGTTACCTTCTTTCTGTGAAAGCCAGGACTGGCCAGGAGCAGGAGTCAGCTAAAGAGAGGATATTTTCCATTCAGTGGTATGAAGACCAAATTATCAGCCCTATGCCGTGTCCTAGGGCTCACTAGGTGACTAAAAGGCTCCATTTAATGATCATTTCAGGTGTCAGTTTCCAGAGGGATTTAGGAAGACATGTGTTTAGTCCCCCATCTTGATTCCACCTCCCCCTTCCATCTTCTTTTGATGTTCCCTTAGTTGTTTAATATTTTCTCTGTAGAATCCTTCACTATTGTAACTTGAGACTTGAATTTTTTCTTCAGTTTTTTCAGCTTGAGAAATGCAGAACATGTTCTTTCCTTTTGATTTTCTATTTCCAGCTGTTTGCACATGTCTTTATACTTTGTTTTATCTTCTCTAGCTGCTCTTTGAAATCTTTGGTTCTTTTACGTCATTTTTCTTTCCTTTTGCTTTGGCAGCTTGACGGTCTGAAGTAAGTTTCAGAGCCTCTTCTGACTTCCAGTTTGGCCTTTCCTTTCTCTCTCGTCTTTTTAATGATCTCTTGCTTTCTTCATGGATGATGTCTTTGATGTCATTCTTCTGATTTTCAGTCATTATTGTACAACACGTCTAGTCTGTTCTTAAGATGGTCTCTAAACTCAGGTGGGATAAACTCAACGTATTTTTGGTCTTGTGGACTTCTTCTAATTTTCTTCAGTTTCAATTTCAATTTACGTATGAACAATTTATGGTCTGGCCTGCAATCAGCACCTAACCTTGTTCTGAATGATGATACTGAGCTTTTCCATATTCTCTTTCCAGAGATGTCATTGATTTAGTTCCTGTGTAATCAGTCTTACGAAGTCCATATATATAGCCTCCACTTATGTCTATGAAAAAAGGTATTTGCTATGAGAAGTTGTTGGTCTTGCAGAATTCTGTCATGCAATCTCCAGCATCATTTCTGTCACTAAGTCCATATTTTTCAATTACCGATCCTTCTACCTTGTTTCCAACTTTTGCATTCCAATGACTAGTAATTATCTGTGTGCCTTGATTTCATTTTCTGTTTCAGGCTGAAGAAGCTTTTAAAAATTCATCAGTTTCTTCATCTTTGATCTTAGTGTTTGGTGTGTAAATTTCAACAATTGTCATATTAACTCATCTTTCTTGTCAGCATATAGATATTGCCCTATCACTGACAGACTGTACTTTAGGATAGATCTTGAAATGTTCTTTTGGATGATGAATGCAACACCATTCTTCTTCAAGCTGTTATTAAATTACATGACTGTCTTATTGAAAATGGCCACTACCAGTCTATTTCAGCTCACTAATGTATATAATATCAATGTTTATGTTTTATATTTCATTTTTGATGATTTCTCATTTTCCTAGATTAATACTTTATACATTACCTGCTCTGATTGTTAATGGATGTTTACAGGTGTTTTTTTTTTTTTTCATTTTGAGTCATTCCACATTAGCAAATGAAGGTCCAAAAAGTACCCTGCATTCACCTCGTTAAGGTCAACTCTACTTGAAGGAAACAACTCTTCTTTAATTGTCTTTTTAGTCCCTTCCAATCTGGAAGCCAAGAGGGTACTCATCTTCTGGCATTATATCAGACACTGTTCCAATGTCATTAATAAGATTTTCACTGCCTAGTTATTTTCAGAAGTAGACTGTCAAGTCCTTCTTCCTAGTATGTCTTAATCTGAAAGATCAGCTGAAATCTTTGTGCCATTGATGATCCTACTGGTATGATGAGTATTGGTGGCATAGCCTCCAGAATCACAACATGCAGTCCAACGCAGTGCAAGTTGACTGATTCAGTGGGATATTCCTCAATGGCAAAGTTAGGTTTAAAGACTTTATTTTTTTTCCTGTGTTATTCTTTCATATTTTCTCTAATGTCTGCTAGCTAATTTCAAAGACAAAGCATGTAAGGATATAGCAATACTGTTATAGTCTTTGGTGATGTCTCTTTCTTGACTTGGACTCTAAATCCACCTATCCCTCTTAGAAGCTAACTTCTCTTAAAGGATTAACTTCATGAGGGCTTCTGTGTTCACACTGTACCTGTTTCCAACCAGTTGATTGTGACTGTTAGTGACCCTATAGGACAGAGTAGATCTGCCCCATAAATTTTCCAGGGGGCAAATGGTAGATTCAAACTATTAACCTTCTATCTCTTAACCACTGCACCACCGTGGATCTCTTAAAAGTAATAGGTACCAAAGCCCCTTTTGTAGAACATTTAATTTGTACTCTTAACATGATACTTACAAATTATTATTTTATAATACAGTTGTATGAATATGTAATTACATTATTTTTACTAAAGTTCATGTTTCCTGAGGACCAAAACTAGAGCTTCTACATCATGATATGTGAAACACTGCATCAAGCCTAGTACCAAATATATAATTATGTTTTTAATAAATTGAATAATAAATTAATGAATAAGGATATATACATTTAAATTTAGAATTCCTAAAGAAAACTACTGTGATATGTGATTACATAAAGTTCAAAAATTTCTTTAAGATAAAACTCACTGCTGCTGAGTTAATGCTGACTATATGATGGAGTAGAAATGTCCCATAGATTTTCCAAGGACTGACTGGTGGATTTGAACTGCCGACGTTTTGGTAATGAAAGTAGCACATGACCACTATACCACCAGGGTTTGCTCTTTAAGGCAAAAATAATACCAATAGAGTTAAATGAAAAGTAACAGAGAGTAAGACAATATCTGCAGCATTTTAATGATGTGCTAATTGCTGTGATGTGTGAAACACTCCGAAAATTTGTCATTGTCCAAATGATCCATTCAAAAAATATGATTAGAGAATATGAACCAGAAATTCACAGAACCATTTAAATGCTGAAATTTGAATGTTCTCAACCTCACTGACAATGAAAGTAATATAAATTAAATTTAAAAAAAGGGTTTTGGTTGTTGTTATCATTTAGTCAGCTTCCAACTCACAGTGACCCACATGCAACATAATGAAACACTGTATGGTCATGTGTCATCCGCATGTTTAGTTAACAGATGGATGATGACAATGCATAATGTACATTGGCCAGGAGTGGAACACAGGTCTCCCTTGTAGAAGGGGAGAATTCAGCTACTATCTTAGGCTGGGTTCTCTAGATAAGTAAAAACAGTGAAACTTAAAAACATATGCAGGTAGGTGATCAAGGACATGGCTTGTGTGGTTAAACAGGCTGGAACCTCTCAAGGTCGTGGGTCAGGATAGAGGCTTCTCCTGATTCACATAGCTATAGGGGCTGGCAAACCCACAATCAGCAGCTCAGACAGCAGGGCTTTTCCTCACAGGCTGCAAAAATCAACATATCTCAAGATTGTCAGGAAAGAGAGCAGGTAAACTGTTAGTTTAGGTCCTCAAGGTCAGCTGAATGTAAGCTAGCTTCATATTCAGATTTATATTTGATACAAGCCATAACCCTAAGGAAACTCCTTTTCAACTGGGAGATCACAGCAGATTCCTTCATGGAGGTGATCATGTTGTATCCAGTCTCATCATGGAAGTGATTACATCATCATATGACTGCCACAGTACATCATAACTGGCAAACTGCTGAGAAGCATGTTCCAGCCAAGTTGACACCCAACCTTAATGATCACAAGTGCTTAACCATTAATGTCTTCCGGAATAAGTTTTAGATGTCCTCAGTTTACTGTAAATAATTAAATGTTAACATTTAAAGTATTTTAAATACTGGCAACACTCAGTATTCACACACTATAAGGAAATGGATATTCTAAAGTGGTGGAAAGGAAAATTCCAACTGTCCAGTGCAGTTTAACCCTGGTATCAAAATTCAACATGTGCTGATCTAATGAGTCAACAATTTAAGTTTTTATACTTTTGAAGTATTCCCACATTATTTCTAATTATTCTGAACAAGGATATTCACATAAGTATTATTTGGAAATATAGAAAAAAAAAGAGAATAAATAAATTACAGTTCAGACTAGCATGTTAAATATATCCAAAATAATTTGTTAAACACAGAAAATATAATTGTGTCATTTTTATAAAAAAAGATACATTTTTACTTTGTGTATATATATAATAATGAGATTCCTAGATGTCACAAACTGTTAAGCATTTGGTTGCTAACTATAAAGTTGAATGTTTATATCTACCCAGAGTTGCCTAGTTGTCTAGTGAACTATTTCTGAAATAGTAGTCATTAAGAACTATGTCCTTGTGTATATGGGTTCTCCGTTACTGGGAGCTGACTGAACAGTAACTGTTTTTTTTTTTTTGTTGTTGTTGTTGTTGTTTTTCCAGTTTTTATGTAACAACAGTGTGTCTGCTCCATACTTAAAAAATAAGTTGAAATGATTCATAGTGTAGGGATGCAGGATATGCCTAAGGGATAGGAGCTAGATATGGCTATAGAGATACACAGAAATGATACAGATGCACATAGCTACATTTTCATCTTCCATTATGTTGAGATTTTAGATGGTATTGCTATACTAGTGAATACTATAATCTGCCCATTGAGCTTGCCAGAAATGATAATGCTTTCAACACACGGCAATAGAGAATTTAAACAACTGAATTAAACATTATTGTAATTTTCTGGATCAGAAAGCTTTTACTCTTTTAATATCTAATTAATACCAGAAAGGAGGTAGATATGTTTGTAACATGTAAGTAAAGTTCTAGAGGTCATTCATAACTCTTGATATTTCAATATGTATATAGCTTATTTTTAATAAGTTTCTTCAATCAATTTAAGATAGGATTTTCCTGTTAAAAGACATAATTCATAATCGACTTCAGTTTTCTTTTGTATAAAAATTAATGCATAAGACAGAATTACTGAATTAAAATGAGAGCTATTGGTATAGCTGCTAATATGGTACCCGGAAATAATGGTTATGCAACATGTAATGTGTTATACTTACTTTAATTTACTTATTAGATGAACTGTTGTTAGTTGCCTGTTAGTTACTGTTGGGAAAAATTACTAAAAATGAAATTTACTCCCAACTCAGAAACACTCTCCACAAAAATAGAAAAGAAAGAAAAGTTTTGTTATTAACTAAGCATTAAAACACATTGTAATGTATTACAGGCAATCCACTAAAAATATCCCAAAGATAGAAAGAAGGAAAGAAATCTTAATCTTAATATAGGTATGGGGCATAATTATTATATTCATATTTTAAAGATAATTGTTAATTTCCTAACCCTTCGGGCACAGAGACAGGGTTGTTTTGCATTTATGTTAATCTTCTTACTGGTAGGACAGGAAGATAGAGGAGAATCACCTGAGGTTATATTTACATACTATAAAAGATAAAGAATTTACTAACACAAGCTATTTAAAAGGAATTCTAAAGAAAGTATGGAGGAGAAGAGCTCCTTCCCTTATTTTTGCCAGGTGAATTTACACATTTATATTCCATTTATGCTTGTCCATACATTGCTGTGGAGTCTGCTGTAACTCATGATGACCACATGTGTGCCAAATAGAAATGCTCCAGAGGATTTTCAAGGTTATGACCTTTCATAAGCAGATGTCCAGGTCTGTGTCCCAAGGAATTTCAGGTATATTTGAGCTGCCACCTTTTTGCAGTAGTCCAATACTTAACCTTTGCATCACTCAGGGATTTCACAGATGAACAACTGTTATAATTTCCATAACAATCTTCACTTGTATTTTCTGCATAACATGCATGTTATTTTTAAAACAGAAACACAGCTCCCTTTGTTCTTGTTCAGTAATGTTTTGCTTATCTGAAGATTTTTTCCTCTTTCCATATTTTGTTTCTCCATCTTGTTAAAAGTGGAATTTAGGTAGAGATTGCATTGTATCTATAGGTTACTTTGAGTAGAACAGGGATTTTTGTAATATTGAGTAGTCCTATCCGTAAGTAAGGTAGGTTTCTCCACTTAATATAGTTCTCCTGGCTTGGCTGGCTTTGGTGTCTTGCAGTAGTGTCTTGTAGTTTTCTTTATATAGACCGTTTATATCTCTGATTAAATTTTTCCTAAGTATTTTATCTTCTTGGGGCTATTATAAATAGTATTAATTCAGTGATTTCATCTTTGGTATTATCTTTTCTGGCAGAGATGAAATCAACTGACATTTATATATTTATTTTATATTCTCATACTTTGCTGAACTTTTATTAGTTCCAGTTGTTTTCTTGTGGATTCTGTAGGGTTCTCTGTATTTAAGGTTGTATCATTTACAAATACAGATACTTTTACTTCTTCCTTACCAATTTGGATGTCAGCTGTTTCTTTATCTTGCCAGATTACTTTGGCTAGAACCTCCAGGAGAGTGTTGAAGAAGAGTGGTGACAGTGGACATCCCTGTCTGGTTCCTGCTCTCAAGGGGAATGCTTTCAGATTCTCTCCATTTAGGATGATGTTGACTGTTGACTTTGCATAGATACCCTTTATTATATTGAGGAATTTCCCTTTTATTCCCATTTTGCTGAGAGTTTGTAACATGAATGGGTGTTGGACTTAGTCAAATGCCTTTTCTGCAGCAACTGATAAAATCAAGTGATTCTTTTATTTTATTTCTGTGATTGATTGCATTCATTGTTTTGCTAATGTTGAACCACCCCTGCCTCCTTAGCGTGAATTACATTTTGTCATGGTGAATTATTTTTTGATATGTTGTTGAATTCCATTGCCTAGAATTTTTTTAAGGATTTTTACATGTAAGTCCATGAAAGATATTGTTCTATAATTTTCCTTTATGTGCTATCTTTACTTAGATTTGGTATGAGAGTTAACCTGGCTTCATATAAAGAAGTTGACAGTATTCTATCCTTTCCTATGTTCTGAAATACCTTTTGAAATAGTGACAAAGAACTACCAGAAATTCAAACTAGATTCAGTAGAGGGCATGCAAAAATGGGTATCATCACTGAAGTCAGATGGATCTTGGCTGAAGGCAGAAAAGACCAGGAAGACATTTACCTGTGTTCCATTGACTGCAAAGGCATTCAACTATGTAGATCATCACAAATTACTAACATCATTGTAGAATATAGGAATTTCAGAACACTTAATTGTGCTCTTAAGGAATCTTTACTTGGATCAAGAGACGGTTGTGCAAACAAAACAAGGGGACACTGCTTGGTTTAAAGTGAGGAAGGCTGTGTGTCAGGGTTGTATCTTTTCCCCCTACTTTCTCAGTCTGTGTGCTGAGTAAACAAAACAATCTGAGAAGGTGAACTACGTGAAAAAGAATGAGGCATCAAGTTTGGAGGAAGTCTCATTAGCAACTTGCAGTACACAGATGACACAACCTTCCTTGCTAGAAGTAAAGAGGATTTGAAACACTTAATGATGAAGATCAAAGACCACAGCCTTCAGTATGTACCTCAACATCAAGAAAATAAAAATCTTCACAACTGGACTGGTAGCAACACTGTGATAACCGGAGAAAGGATTGAGTTTGTCAAGAATTTCATTTTACTTGGTTCCACAATCAACACCCATGAAAGTAGTAGTCAAGAAAACAAAAGACACATTGCATTGGGAAAACATGCTGCAAAAGACCTCTGTAAAGTGTTGAAAAGTAAAGACACCATCTTGAAGACTAAGGCACATCTTACTCAAGCCATGGTATTTTCAATCACATTATACACATAAGAAAGTTGGACAGTGAATAAGGAAGATAGACAAAGAATTGACACCTTTGAATTATGGTGTTTGAGAAGAATATTGAATGTACCAGGAACTATCAAAAGAACAAATAGAACTGTTCTGGAAGAAGTACAACCAGAGTGCTCCTTGGAAGCGAAAATGGCAAGACTGCATCTTATATACTTTGAACATGTTGTGAAGAGAAAGCAATCCCTGCGGAAGGACATCATGCTTGGTAAAGTGAAGGTGAACGAAAAAGAGGAAGGCCCTCAATGAGATAGATTGACACAGTGGCTGTAACGATGGGCTCAAGCATAAAAGAAATTGTGGACATGGTGCAAGACTAGAAAGTTTTTTGTTCTGTTGTCTGTAAGGTCACTATGAGTCAGATCCAACTTGACAGCAACTAAAAACAACAAAGACAGTGCTGTTAACTTTTTCTAAAAGTTTGGTGGAATTCTCCAGTGAGGCCACCAGGGCCAAGGCTTTTTTGTGTGTTTCTTCGGCTAGCTTTTTTAATTACCCTTTCAGTCTCTTCTTTTGTGGATGAATTTATGTAATTGTTCTACCTCTATTTGGGTCAGTTTAAGTAGACAGTGTGTTTCTAGAAATTTGTCTATTTCCTCCAGGTTGTCATGTTTGTTAGAGTAAAATTTTTCACAGTATTCTGTTATGATTTTTTGAATTTCAGTTGGGTCTGCTGTGATATTACCCATTTCATTCCTTCATTTCTTCTTCAGGTTATTTACTTCTTCCTTTTTTTTTTCTTTTTGTCCATTTAGCCAATCATTTCTCAATTTTGTTGATCTTTTCAAAGAATGAACTTTTGCTCTTGTTAACACTTTTGATCATTTTTCTTTTCTCTCATTCATTTAGTTCTACTGTAACTTTTATTATTTGTTTTCTTCTAGTACTCTAGGGCTTCTTTTTCTCCTTTGTTTTTACTTGTTCAAGTTGTAGAGCTAATTCTTTGACTTGGGCCCTTTTCTCTTTAGGATGTATACATTTATTTGAATAAATTGTCCTCTGAGTGTATTTTTTGCTGTTTCCCAAAGGTTTAAAAAGGATGTGTTTTTGTTTTCATCTGGTTCTGTGAATTTATTCAATCTGTCCTTGCTTTTTCTATAACCCCACAGTTTTTGAAAAAGGTGTTATTCAGTTTCCATGTGTTTGATATTTTTTCCTTCCTTTTTCTACTGCCAATTAAGTTCATGAACTCATCCTAGAAAAAGTACTATATACCTTATGGCTGAATATCACTACAGTCACCTTCAAAGTACTCCCCTTGGTGATCTATGTACCAGTGGCAGCACCTAGTCCACTGTTCAAAGAAATTTTGGAACTCTTTATTGGAATAGCTATCAGAGCTTTCATTATATTACCCTTGATATCTTGAATGTCATCAAAATATCTTCTTTTCAATATTTCTTTTATCTTCAGACAAAGAAAAAAGTCATTGGGGGCCAGATCAGGTGAGTAGGGAGAGTGTTCCAATACGTTTATTTGTTTGCTGGCTAAAATACCCCCACAGACAACTATACCATTAAGTTCACAAACTTTCCAGTGTACCATTGTGCACAATGGCCTTTCCAGAAAGAGTTCCAAAATTGCTTTGAAGGGTAGACTAGGCTCTGGCATTGGTACATAACTTCCCAAGGGTAGTATTTCCAAGGTGATCATAGTGATATTCAGCAATTAGATTTGCAGACTTAATTGCTGGACCAAATATAGTGTCCTTCTAATCCATTGTGGTGTATTCCAGTTTATCACAAATATTGACACTCCTGTTATTTGAATGTTGATTGCTTCATGTATTTTTCTCCATCCTTTGAGTTTTAATTCATTTGAATCTTGAGGTCTAAGGTATGGTGCTTGAAGACATAAACACGAATCATGTTTTCTTTTCCATTTTGCCAATCTCTGTCTCTTTTTGGTGCATTTAATCCATTTACATCCACCATAACTATTGACATAAATTGTCAATAGTTGACAGGTAAGGATTTAGTGCTATCATTTTGATGGCCTTATTGGTACATTGTTGACTGTCTCTTTGTTCCACTTAAGTTTCTGTGTGAATCATATTTCATTGTGTTTTATTTCCATCTTTTTCATTTTTTTGGTTTTGTATTGGCTGAGAATTCCTATTTCTTGTTTTTTATTTTGATGGGTAGGATTTTGTGGTTACCTTAATATTTACTTCTTATTCTAAATTTAAATCTGTTAATTTCTTTGTGTCATCTTTACTTCATCTCCATATGAAAGTGCTTCAACTATACTTTTAATCCTTGTTGTTGAAATGTTATTATCTTTTATGTAACATCTTTGTTTCTCTTTTCAGTGTTTTAGCTTTGATTTATTTTTATGACTTCATGGTCTGGGTAGACATCTGGTTTCTCTATCATGCATTCTGCTCTTGCTCTGTTGTCTGGTGTCATTGATTTTCTAACCTAAGAACTCCCTTTAGTGTTCTTATAATTTTAGTTTGGTTTTTGCAAATTTTCTAAACTTCTGTTTAGCTGGAAACATCCTAATTTTGCCATCATATCTGAGAGACAGTTTGTTGAATATATAATTCTTGCTTGATAGTTGCTCTCCTTCAAGGCTTTGTAAGAGGATCAGCAATTAGGTCCACGAACTTAATTGTTCTAAGTATTACATACCTTGTTGCTGAAAATGACTACAGTCACTTCAAAATACTTCCCTTTGCAAGCTATGTACTGACACCAGGGCCTAATCTACCCTTCAAAAAATTTTAGAACTCTTTCTGGAACGGCCATTCTACACTGTGGCAAGTTCATGAACTTAATTGTATAGTTGTCTGTGAGGGAGTTTTTGTTTCTGCTGAGTAGTAAGCTTAGTCTTACTGACTCTCCTTTGTAGATTATTTTTCTTTTATCTGTAGATGCCTTTAAAATTGTCTCCTTGCGTTTAGTTTTGGTACATTTGATTATAATATGCCTTAGTGTCTTTCTTTTCAGATCTACCTCATGTGGATTTTGATGAGCATCTTAGGTACATATTTTATCTTTCATAGTATCAGGGAAGTTTTCCATCAACAAAACTTCAGCAGTCTTTCTGTATTTTCTGTTATCTTCTGTTTTAGTAATCTAGTCACTCATAGGTTATTCTCCTTCATGGAATCTCACATAATTCTTAGTTTTTCTTCATTTTCTTAAATTATTTAAAGGAATATTTCTTCAAATATGTTATTATCAAGTGTTTTATCTTTAGTCTCACTAATTTTTCCTTCCCATGTCCTCAAGTCTGCTCCTTTCTTCTATAACTTTTCATAGAGTTGTCTATTTATGTAATTTTATCATTAATCTTTCTACATGATGTTTCTCTATACTTTCTTACAAACTATTAATTTTATGATTATGCTCGATGTGTTTTGCCTGATCTCCTTCTTGATCTCTTGTAGAGTTCTAAATATTAGTCTTTTGTATTCTACCTCTGATAATTCCTGGAAGTTCACTTCATCTGGAAAATTTCTTGATTCTTTGTTTTGAGAGCTTTCTGAAGCCAACATGACCTACCTCTTATAAGGGGTTTGATTTGATTATTGTCTCTGAGATCAGTAAGTTTTGTGTTTATTTATATAATGTTTGCTTACTGTGTTCTAGCTTCTTGTTTTATTTTGTTTTGAAATGCTGAAATAGGTCATGTGAGTTAGTTTGCTTATACGCATCTTTCAGGTACTAATGTCCTGTCATCAGATAGGTAGAGCTGTTACTACACAGGTGAGACTAGGCATTCACTTACTTTTCTTGTAGTATGCTGCTCAGGTGCCCAGGTATTCCACCACTAAGTGTGTGGTGCAGTCCCTCCTCTACAATCCTAGGTAGACAGGGTTGACTGGTGTAGGCACGTATATCTGGCTGCATGCACTGAGGAAAGCAGGGACTGACAGCAGTCAGTGAATGTCTGTGATGAAGACGTGTCTCCTTATGCCTAGGACTATGCAAAACAACTGTTTCTGTTCTGAATTCCCTGTTTTGTGGAGCCAGCAGATTATGTAACTCTTTTTCTCCCCTTTGTTAAATTGTTCCCTCTGTGAGTCTAGGAGAATGGCTTAGGGCACACATAAGGAGGTCTACTTCTGGCCCGAGTAATGGCGTCAGACTCAGGAGTTGTTGCAGTGCAGATAAGGAAGGCGGAAAGTGCTGAGAAAAGTGAGAGGAGTTTAGTTTTTAAGAAAGACTAAGATCCTCGCTTTTCAAACCAGATGCAATCCACTTAGCTTTTGATGACTGAATGCTGTCCCTCACCGATGCTGGAAACATGAGGAGGCCCTCCACTGCTGGCCCTCTAAAAGCCACCACTTTGCTCACCAAGCTCATACCTCCAATCTGCCTGTGGGATGCCTTCTACTGTCAGACTAGGTCTGGCCAGATCCAGGTACTTCTGGACCTACTCTCCCTTTCCTGATGCTCGGTCTGATTTCTCAAGTTACCCTTTATGTTCAGGGCTCCTAAAATATCATATAATTGATTCCTTTTTTGTTTTTTGTCTTTGTTGTTAGAGGGCTCACAGGAAGCATCCAACAGCTCTGCCATCTTAGCTGATAATTTCTTAATTTTACAGATTTTGGTATTTTTTTCTGTTAATTTTCTGAAATATTCTGACAATTATTCATGAATGTGTTTTTGTTAAGATGTCAGCTAAGTTTTTCTGTATGTTGTATCTTCTCTTTTTAATGCTGTCCACATTTTACATAACTGAGTGACAATTATTATAGGGTCTTATTTTTAAGCATCATTTTCTCAGAGATATTTCCTAATATAATAAAAATATTTTTATTAAGTTGTGTTATAACAGTTACAAGAAACCTCAAGATCATGTTATCAAGTAGTTGTATTTAATTATTCTTTTGCACTGATACTCCACAAGTTCAGGGATATGTGCGTGTATGTATATATATATATATATATATATATATACATACATATATATATTTGTTAGATGCCATAGAATCAGTTCTGAATCATAGTGACCCTATAGGTCAGAGTAGGACTGCTCCATAATGTTTCCAAGGAGCACCTGGAAGGTTTGAATTGCTAACCTCTTGGTTAGCAGCTGCAGCACTTCACCATTGTGCCTCCAGGGTTTCCGTGCGTGTGTGCGTGTGTGTGTGTGTGTGTGTGTGTGTACATGTATGTATATATACAGTAAAGTGTGCATAAACCCACTACCCACTCCCATCAAGTCAATTCTGACTCATAGCAACCCTATAGGACAAAGTAGAAAAGCCCCAAATGGTTTCCAAGTAGTGCCTGGCAGATTTGAACTTTCGTTTAGCAGCCGTAGCATTTAACCACTATGCCACCAAGGTTTCCAAAAGTATATATAAATTATATGTATATTTATATACACTTTACTGGTCTTGCTTCTCTAGAGAACCTAACATAAGACATTGTCCCACGAGTTTTCTTAGCCCTAATGGATACAGAAAAAGGAAATTACTCTTTTTGTTCATAAATAATGATAACTTTAGTGAATTAACTTTGTAACAAAGAAAAAGTTAGTTAAAACTCTTATGGGTCCTCAAGATCCCATAACCAAAATAGGGGTATGGCCTGATAAGAAACTTGTTTCACCTAATCTTTTCATTGATCCTGTGTTGAAAGTTTTCCATAGAAGATCCCATTTAAGACAACAAAAAATGATTTAAATACTGAAGATTTACTTATGAGGGCATTTTTTTCTTTTCTTTTCTTTCTTTTTTTTTGTGACCATCAAGCATGTTGTCTCTTATTGCTTTATTTGTTCTTGCTATAATTCAAACAAACCTTTTAAAGTTTCACCTGTAAAATACTCATTACCTTTAGGACCAACACTTCACTGACAATTAGATTTTATATAGCTGCTACCTTCCAACAGTTTTAAATATGTATTAGTGTGATGATTTTTAAATTTTTTCATTGACCCTACCTAGTCACCATTATCCCACACATTTTGTAGCTAATAAATTTATTAAAAATGCAGTCTCTGCTTAGGGAACACTAATAATTCATTCCGGTGGCAGGTGTACTAATTTTACAGCACAAGTAATTAAATCAATATACACATTTTTTTCATACTTATCAAAGACTTTATTGCCTTGTTCTTGATTTTTGGCACAATAAAGAGGCATTTGTGTAATTGCTAGCACTACTTGCTGTTGTTGGATAGATACAACAGGTGTTGAAGAAGTCTAGCCGGAAGGTACATGACTTCAACTATCCTCTGTGTTCAACTCCTCTTTTCCTGACATTTTTGATTGGCTAACTTCTGAAATTGGTTCTTGACTACATTCAGGTTTATAAACTAGATTAATTATCTTAAAATAATAATTATTACAGGATTAATTAAATATTATATGAAATGTGTTTCAAGAGCTTATACTCATAATGGAACACTGCTTACCGTGGAAAAGATCATGTATTTTGAAGAAACAGCAGTTCCTTAGAATATCGTCAGATTTTTTCACTTTGGCTGATGCCTCCGTCTGCCACATGTTTCTATTAATTTGGACCTGCTCTTATACACCCTTCTTAAAAGTTCAGAGAAGCAGAGACCCAAGCTATTGCATGGTGAAGATGGAACAGGTGGCACCTGTCTACACTTCTCAGAGACAGGCTAGAGTTTTACAAACTTACTTTAAATAGATATACATGTAATAAATGCAAGAAATATGGTCCATGTAAAACAACAAAACCAAAGGAAACAAAAAATAGAGCTCTTATAATAAAAACCAAAAGGGAAATCTGTTGCCTTGAAATAGATTCCAACTCATAGAGACCCTACAGAACAGAGTAGAACTGCCCCATAGTGATCAGTATATTTCTATAGAATTCTTGATCAAAATAGGGGCTGTGAAGAAGCCCCCAAAATCTAGGGGTTTGGCTCAAGGAGTGGCCTGTGTCCAAGATATAAACTGGACTCAACTTTTTCATTTGCTGCACAGTCTGAGCTAAATCTGAAAAGTCAGTTAACCAGAGTACTTCAGGAAGTCTGGGGCTCCCCTTCCCTCGCTTTCTCTCACAGCATGCCCTAGGAAGAACACTTTCTCAAGCTAGACCTCAAAATAGCCATAGATTAACATATTAACTGCCTGAGACCTATGATTAAGAAAACATTGCTCAAGGTATTGTATCAGCCCTGCGATGCCTAGAGGGAATAATACTAGCCCTATTTGTTCTAAGCACCCTACTTGCCCTAAATCTACACGTTATTCTGGCTACCATCATACCTATCATTCTGCTAGTATTTGCAGCATGTGAAGCAGCAATTGGCTTAGCACTCCTTGTGATAGTATCTAACACCTATGGTCTTGACTACATGCAAAACTTAAACCTACTCCAGTGTTAAAAATTATTTTACCGACACTGATACTAATTCCTCTTACCTGACTGTCGAAACAAAACTGTATATGAATTGACACCACCTCCTACAGTTTTGTAATTAGCCTCCTAGCCCTTATCTTACTGAACCAAACCCATGAACCCAACCTGAATTTTTCCACTATATTCTTCTCAGACACCCTATCAACCCCACTACTTGTTTAGAATAAGTACACGACTTCTCCGTCTTATACTAATAGCCAGCCAACATTACTTAACACACGAATCAACCACACACACACACACAACCTACATAACCATACTTATTATGCTTCAACTATTTGTAATCATAACATTCACCACTACAGAATTAATTCTATTTTGTATTCTATTTTAAGCCACCCTGATCCCCACAATAATCATAATTACACTATGAGGAAGCCAATCAGAAAGACTAAATGCAAGACTTTATTTTTTATTCTGTACTAGGATCATTACCTCTATAAATTACCGGCTTTTTTATATGTACAAAATTCCCTAGGCTCACTAAATATACTAATCTCACCATAACTACATTCACAACTTACCCAATTCAAGATCTACCAAAGTAACATGACTAGCATGCATCATAGTCTTCATACTAAAAGTACCACTATACAGCCTACACCTGTAACTCCCAAAAGCCCATGTGGAAGCTCCCATTGCAGGATCCATAGTACTAGCTGCTATCTTACTAAAACTAGGAGGATATGGTATGCTATGAAGTACAGTCTTCCTAGAACCACTCACAAAATTCATAGCCTACATATTCCTACTGCTGTCCACATGAGGCAATTATAACCAGCTCAATCTGTATACGACAAACTGACCTAAAATCCCTAATTGCCTATTCTTCAGTAAGCCACATAGTCCTTGTAATCGTAGCCATCATAATCCAAACACCATGAAGCTTTAAAAGAGCAACCACTCTAATAGTTGCCCATGGACTCAACTCTTCATTATTCTTCTGCTTAGCAAATACTAACTATGAACAAGTACATAGCCTAACAATAATCCTAGCATGAGGACTGTAGACAGTCCTACCCCAATAGCTATATGATGAATTCTAGATAGCCTCTCAAATTTAGCACTACCACTGTCCTTCAACCTAATTGGAGAACTGCTCGTAATTATAGCAACATTTTCATGATCAAACATTACACTTATCCTAACAGGGCTGAACATATTCATTACCATCATATACACCCTACACATATTTACAGTAACCCAGGGAGGCAAGCTATCATATCACAATAAAAATATTTCCCCTACATTTACCTGTGAAAATACCCTAATAGCCCTATACCTAACTGCACTCCTGCTTTCTGGTAACCCAACAATCCTAAGACTATACTACTGTAATTATAGTTCAAACAGAACATTAGACTGTGAATCTGAAAATAGAAGTGAAAATCCTCTTTCTTACCAAGACAGGGGGGCTGCTAACTCTCCAAACCACTCTTTAAAAAGTGGGTTTCTTAACTTTTAAAGGATAGGAGTTATCCGTTGGCCTTAAGAGCCCCCAAATTAGTGGAACTCCAAATAAAAGTAATTGATAATTTCTCCACTTCTACACTAGCTCTACTAATCCTAACAATTCCTACCATAATATCAACATCCCAGATCCACAAAACAAACCAATGCCCAAACTACATAAACATAATTACTTCTCCTGCCTTTATAATCAGCATAATCTCTGCCCTTGCATTCATTATATGAAATCAAGAAACTATTATGTCTAACTGACATGGAGTTACAACCCACACCATTAATCTCACCCTAATTTTCAAACTAGATTACTTCTCACTAATCTTTATCCCAATTGCATTATTTGTAACTTGATCGATTATAGAATTCTCACTATGATATATACATTCTGACCACCATCTAAATAAATTTTTCAAATACCTCCTACTATTTCTAATTATCATAACAATCCTAGTCACTGCTAACAACCTATCCCAACTATTCGTCAGTGAGAAGAAGTTGGCATTATATCTTTTATACTAATTAATTGATGATATAGGTGAGCAGACGCCAACACAGCAGCAATACAAGCAATTTTATATAACCCTGTAGGAGACATTGGTTTTCTTCTAACCATGACATGATTCCTGCTACATTCTAACCCTTGAGAATTACAACAAATCTTTAAAATTGACCTAAAAGAAGAAACCCTACCCCTCCTAGGCCTTCTATCAGCAACTGGTAAATCAGCACAATTTTGCTTACATCCTTGACTTCCTGCAGCAATGAAAGGCCCAACACCAGTATCAGCCCTACTCCACGCTAGCACAATAGTTGTAGCAGGGGTATTCCTTCTTGTCCAATTTACTCCTCTAATAGAAAACAACAAGCTCATCCAAGACCTTACCCTGTGTTTCGTTGCTGTTACCACCCTATTTACAGCCATCTGCACCCTAACACAAAATGATATCCAAAAAATTGTAGGTTTGTCAACCGCCCGCCAATTAGGTTTGATAACTGTAACTACTGGAATAAAACAGCCCTACTTAGCATTCCTTCACATCTGCACCCATGCCTTCTTCAAAGGCATGCTATTCATATGCTCTGGGTCAATTATTCATAGCCTAAATAATGAACAAGACATTCGAAAAATAGGAGTATACAAATCTATACCATTTACAACTACGTCGCTAGTCATCGATACAATAGCTCTTACAGGAATACCATTCCTAATGGGAGTCTATTCAATATACCTAATTATTGAAACAGTTAACACCTCATACATAAACACCTGAGCCCTTCTAATCACCCTTAAGCTACCTCAATAACAGCCATAGATAGCACGCAAATTAGCTTCTTCATGCTACTAGGACATCCACGATACCCAACTCTAATTCTAATCAACAAAAACAATATCCACCTCACCAACTCCATTAAAAGACTTACTCTAGGAAGTATCCTAGCAGGATATTTAATCTTCTCTAACCTCAACCCTATAACAATCCCCCAAATAACCATACCTAACTACCTCAAACTCACAGTGCTAATTATTACCTTAACCAGCTTTACATTAGCAATAGAACTTAATAACATCAGACACCATTTAAAATTCTATTCACCTAAATATCCATACAAATTCTCAAACATACTTGGATACTTCCAAGTTAATATTGTTTGTTTGGATGGCTCATGGTAGGGGTGATAGTAGAGCAATTTCTAGATCAAATAATAGGAATGTGATGGCTACTAGGAAAATTTTTATTGAGAAAGGTAAATGAGCGGATCCTATTGGGTCAAACCTACCTTCTTATGGGCTTGCTTTCTCCGAGTATGAATGCCAGTCAAGCCAACCCTAAAGTTGTGATAATCACAATGTGATGGAAACAAGTAGAGCGGATAATATGGTGTTAATAATTAGTGTAATTATTAGGTTTATTATTCTAGGGGGAGGTTATCTGAAGCCTACTAATTGGAAGTCAGATATACTGGTTGATACTAAAGGAATAAGAGCCTCATCAGTAAATAGACATATATAGAAATAATCAAACTATGTCTACGAAATGTCAGTATCAGGAGGCAGCTTTGAATCCGAAGTGATGGTCAGATGTAAAGTAGAATTTAAGTTGACATAGCAGACATATGATTAGGAAAGTTGGGCCAATAATCACATGGAGGCTGTGAAAGCCTCTTGCTACGAAAAAGGTTGAGCCATAGACTACATCTGAGATTGCAAATGCCAGCCAAGGGCTGTAGAGTTGGATCCAACACATGGCGACTGGGCGCTCCTTGAATACTCCGGAGATAAGTTCTACCCTGGCCCCTAGGGTCGCCATGAGATTGTAAGTGATGCTTTGTAATATTCTGAGGCTTATGGAAGTGTGAAGTAAATACCCAGGGAAACAGTTATTGATAAGGCTTGAACTATATGTTTACGGTTTCCTTCTATTAGGCTGTGGTGGGCTCAGGTGATAGTTAGGACTGATGCTAGTAGGACTGATGTATTTAGTAATGGGACTTCTATTGGGTCTAATGGGTTTACACCAGCTGGTGCTCAGCAGCCTCCTAGTTCAGGTGTTGGGGCTAGAGTAGAGTGGTAAAAAGCTCAGAAAAAATCCTGCGAAAAAGAAGATTTCGGAGATGATAAATAGCACTATTCCATGTCGAAGGCCTTTTTGTATGGTGGGTGTGTGATGTCCTTGGAATATTCCCTCTAGTACAATGTCTCATCATCATTGGTATATTGTTAAAAGTGTTGGTACGTAGGCCAAGTGCTAGCAGTTTTGGTGATTTAAAATGAAATCATATGGTGAGGCCTGAGGTTATTAGTAGTGCAGATAGGGCTCCTGTAACAGATCATGGGCTTGGATTTACTATGTGACATGCATGTGTTTGGTGGATCATTAAGTATTGTCATGAAGATAAAAGCTGACTAGAAGGGTAAATACATAGCCTTGGATTAATGCTACTTCAAATTCTAGGATGGTTAGTAGAAATAGCATACTGAATGAAATTGTGGCTGCTGTGTGGCTAATAGACATCAGCACTAACAGACATAGCACTTCCAATTAGGTGAATGAGTAAGTGTATGACAGTAATGTTAGCTGTTAATAATACTGCTAAGGCTATTGATTGAATATAAACGCTAATAGTTTCAATAATTACTAATATAGGAATTAATGCAAAGGGCATGACTTGTAGAAGAAAGTGTGCTAGTGAGGACTTAGTTTCATGGCAGAACGCTAAGAATTCTGTTCTGGCTCATAAGGGGATGGCTATGCCTAGGTATATTGATAGTTGAGTAGCTGGTGTGAATGAGTATGGTAGAAGTCTTAGTAGGTTAGTTGATGCAACGAATAAAATGGGTGATGTTAACATTAGGGTTCACATACATCCTGTATGTTGTCTATTGTCATTAGTTGTTTTATGATTAGGGTAACTAGTCATTGTTGAGTGGAAATGAGGTGATTATTAACTAGTCGGTTTGGGGTCAGGAAAAGAATATTGGGAATATAATAACTTAAATTGCTACAGGAAGACCTATTACTGAGGGTATAGCAAAAGAGGTAAATAGATTTTTGTTCATTTTATTTCTCAGGGGGTGGGTTGTGTGTTTTGGTTTATTAGTTTAGGGGCAGGGTGATTTGGATAGGGGTATTTAGAAATTTTAGTTTGAAAAATGATGAATAGTGTTACAATTACGGATATAATTACTATGAGTCAGGATATGGTGTTTAATTGTGGCAATCGTTAAGGGGAAATTTATATTTCCCTAGCTTTAACTTAAAAGGTTAATGCTGAGATCAGCTTCTTAACGATTATAATACAGATGATGATCAGTTTTTGAAGGTTTTTAATGATAGTATTTCTAGCACAATGGGTTTAAAGCTGTGGTTAGACCCACAAATTTCAGAACATTGGCGGTAAAATAGTGCTGGTCGTGTTCATATTAGGGCTGCTTAGTTAAGTCAGTCTAGAATTGCGTCTGTTTTTCTCCTAGGGGTGGAACTGCTCCTGAGTGTAGTACACCTTCTGAGGGAATTAGCATTCGAATTGGTGTTTCTATGGGAAGTACTACTTCGTTGTCGACTTCTAGTACACGTAGTTCTCCTGGTTTTAGCCCTTCAGTTGAAATTATATATGAGGCAAAGTTTAGGTCTTCGTAGTCAGTGTATTCTTAGCTTCAGTATCATTGGTGGCCAGTTTTTTTTTACTGTTAAAGAGGAGTCGTTAATTTCATCCGTTATGTAAAGAATTTGTAGGATGGTAGGGCAATTAAGACACGGATTATTGCTGGAAGAATGGTTCAAATTGTCTCTACTTCTTGGACGTTTAGAGTGTGGATGTTGGCTAGTTTGGTGGTAAGTATAGCAGAAATAACATATAGGACTAGTATGCTAATTAGAAATACAATTATTAATGTGTGGTCGTAAAAGTATAGTAGTTCTTTAACGATTAATGCTGTGTCTTGAAATCCTAATTGTACTGGATATGGCTTAGAAGTGTAAAGGTGTTTAATTTATAATTTAACTTTGACAAAGTTGTGTAATGTTTTTACTAACACTTCTATTGAGAAAGTCATAAGGGTTTTGTGGTTGACTTGAAACCAATTATTGGGGGTTCAACTCCGTCCTTTCTTAGTGAGGTTTGACGAATGTTGGTTCTTTAATTGTGTAGTATGGGGGAGGGCAGCCATTTAATCATTCAAGGTTTGTCATTGTTAGTTCTACTGTGGATACTTCACGTTTAGAAGCAAATACTTCTCAAACAATAAATACTATGAGGATCACGGGTGTAAGGGAGATGAAGGATCCTATTGAGGAGACTGTATGTAGTTCATGCTGTGTATGCATCTGGGTAGTGAGAATATCAGCGAGGTATTCTAGATATTCCTAAGAAGTGTTGTGGGAAGAATGTTAAGTTTATGCCTACAAATATAATGACAAAGTGAATTTTGGCCCATGTAAGGTTTAATGTGTATCCTGAGAATAGAAGGAATGAGTGGACGAAACCTCCTATGATTTAAAAAACAGTCCTTATTGATAGAACATAATGGAAATGGGCAACAACATAGTAAGCATCGTGAGGACAATATCTAGGGAGGAGTTGGCAAGTACAATGCCTGTAAGTCCTCCTACTGTAAACAGGAAAATAAAGCCTACAGCTCATAATGTGGCCAGGGATCAGTATTACCTCCGTGAAGGGTTGCTAATCAGCTAAAAACTTTTACTCCTGTTGGAATTAAAGTAATTATGGTAACAGTTGTGAAATAGAGTTGGGTGTCTATGTTTATTCCTACTGTAAATATGTGATGGGCTCATACAGTAAATCCTAAGAAATGAATAGATATTATGGCTGAGACTGTTCCTATATATCTGAATGGTTCTTTTTCACCTGAGTAGTAGGTGACAATGTGAGAAATTATGCCAAAGCCAGGTAAAATGAAAATGTAGACTTCAGGGTGTCCAAAGAATCAAAATAAATGTTGATATAAGATGGGGTCTCCACTGGTGGGGTCAAAAAAAGTTGTATTAATATTGTGGTCTGTTAGAAGTGTTGTAATACCAGCTGCTAGTATGAGCAGGGATAGTAAAAGAAGTACAGCAGTAATTAGTAGAGACCAAACAAATAAGGGTGTTTCGTATTGGGTGATAGCAGGGGGTTTTATATTAATTATGGTAGTAATAAAATTAATAGCTCCAAGAATTGAAGAAACTCCTGCTAGGTGTAGGGAGAAGACCGTTAAGTCTACAGAGGATCCTGGGTGGGCCAGGTTACCTGCTAATGGAGGCTAGACTGTTCAGCCTGTTCCTGGTCCAGCTTCAACTATAGCGAAGGCTAATAAAAGAAGAAAAGATTGAGCAAGAAGTCAAAAGTTTATGTTGTTTATTTGTGGGTATGCTATATCAGGGGAGCCAATCATTAGGGGCACTAGTCAGTTGCCGAAGCCTCCGATCGTAATCAGTATAACTATAAAGAAATTTTTTACGAATATGTGAGCTTTTACTACAACATTGTAGATTTGATCGTCTGCTGGAAGGGTTTCTGGTTGGCCTAATTCGGCTCGGATTAAGATACTCACGGCAGTTCCTAATACTGCGGCTCAATCTCCAAATAGTAAGTAAAGCGTTCCCATGTCTTTATGGTTAGTTGAAAATAATCAACAGCTAATGAACATAGGTGAGGGTAAGATGGCTGATAAAAGCATAGACTGTAAATCTAAATATGGGAGTAAGGTCCCTCTTTTACCAAGTCCTGTGGTCTATAACATGTCGGATTGCAAATTCAAAGAAACAGCTTCAATTCTGCCAGGGCTTCTCCCGCCTTTTTCTTTTTTTAAGGCAGTAGAAGTAGATTGAAGCCAGTTGTTTAGGGTATTTAGCTGTTAACTAAAATTTCGTGGGATGATAGCCCACCAACCTTGGAGGATTTAGGATAAATAAAGCGTCTGATGTGCACTCGCTTGATGTGAGATCGTGTCTTGCAGTCCTTAGGTCGGGGGCTAACTGTGGCTTCACTTACTTAGCGCTTTGAACGCTCTTGGTCTATGGTTAATCTGAACTCCTAAAATATAGATTATTGAAGTAAGGGATAGGACGAGGGTTGATAAAATGATTAGGGCTGGGGTGGCAGTGAAGTGTTTAGGGTTTGTGTGTTGTCATTTTATTTTTATGTTGTTTGTGGATGAGAAAATGATTAGTGAGGAGGTGTAAATTAGATGTATGTAAAAGTATACGTTTAGTAGTACTGTGATAGCTATTGACAGAGATATGATTATGTTGTTTTTAGTTATTTCTTGGATTATTATTTGTTTTGGGATAAATCCTGATAGAGGAGGAAGTCCTCCAAGTGATAGTAATATAATTACTAATACTATAGTTATCATAGGAGTTTTGTTTCATATTATGGAGAGATGACCGTAGTGGAATGACTATTTATAATTATTATAAAAATGGTTAGTGTTATTAAGATGTACATAATTAGGTTGAGGATTGTGAATAAGGGATTGTATAATAGGATGGTAAGTATTCAGCCTATATGTGAGATGGATGAGTAGGCTATAATTTTTCATAATTGGGGTTGGTTTAGTCCTCCTCATCCTCCTAGTATAATTGATAAGAGTCCGGAGAGTAGGATTAGGTTGGTGTTTATTGATAAGATAGTTAAATGTAGGATTGCTAGGGGTGCTAGTTTTTGTCAGGTTAGGAGAATTATTCCTGATGAGAGTTTAACTTCTTATGTGACTTCTGGTACTCGGAAATGAAAAGGGGCTAGTCCTAGGTTTATTATTATTGATACTAGGATTATGTTTGAGGCTAGTGGATTATGTACTTCTTGGATTGATAATTGTCCAGAGTATATGAAATTGAGTATAATAGCTATTATTAGAATTATGGATGTGGTTGCTTGGGTTAAAAAGTATTTGATGGTTGCTTCAATTGATCGTGGGTTAGAGGGGGTGATTATAATAGGAATAATAGCAAATACGCTTATTTCTAGTCTAAGTCACTTGGTTTGGCTAGTCTAAGTCATGTTGTTAGTCAGTGGGAGATGAATACAACAATGATTGTTCATGTGAGTAGTTTTGTGATTGTAGTACTAAGAACTAGTGAATTTATTAGTATGGGAAAGGTATAAACCAACATTTTCAGGATATGGGCCTGATAACTTACTTAGCTGACCTAATTTAGGGCTTGGTGTAGTTGGTAACACAAAGAATTTTGGATTCTTAGATTTGGGTTCAAGTCCTATAGCTCTAGAAAAAAGAGGATTTAAACCTCTGTTTTACTCTATCAAAGTAATTGTTTTTTCAGACATATTTTTGTAATTGAGGTGAAATGCTTGCCAGTATGATTAGAGTTGTGATGTATCATATACATAAGGCTAGTGTTAGTGGTAGGAAATTTTTTCATAGTAGATCTATTAGTTGATCATATCAGAATCAAGGGTAACACACTCACAGGAATCCGATGGTTAAGACTAGTGTTTTGAAAACAAGACCTATGGTGCAAGTTTCTGGTATATGTAGGTTGTGTAGTGTTCCTAAAAATAAAATGGTTGTTAGGGCATTTAGTATAATGATGTAGCATATTCAACAATAAAGAAAAGGGCGAATGAGCTGGCAGCATATTCTACATTGAATCCTGATACCAGTTCTGATTCTCCTACAGTGAGGTCACATGCAGCGCGGTTGGTTTCTGCTAGGGTTGAGATAAACCAAATTATAGCTAAAAGTCATATGGGGATTACTAGTCATAGATTTTCTTGTGTTGTGGTAAGGGTATTCAGTGTAAATGATCTGTTTATGAGAAGTTCTGGGATTAAAATGAAACTTCACAGGAGATAGTTTGGGCTACTGCCCATAGTGTTCCGATTAGGCAATACTACGAATTTGATGCTCATCCACACCATAGAAAAGAGTAGACTACTAGGCTTGATATAGCTAGGATAAATAATATACTAAGGTTTATATTGATTAGTGGGTAAGGTATAGGTAGTGGGGCTCATAGGTTAAAGCTAATGTTAGTGCTAGAATGAGTGCACTTGTAAATATTAATTTTGAGGAAGTTAATAATCATAGTGGTTCTTTGATGAATAGATTGATTGCATCAGCGATGGGTTATAGTAAACTGTAAGGTCCTAAATATTTGGGCCTTTTCATAGTTGTATGTATCCTAGCACTTTTCATTCTGTTAGTGTTAGAAAGGCTATGGCTAGTATTACTGGGATAATTATGGATAGTAGGTTGATTATGAACACTGTTGGGGAGAGGATTTGAACCTCTGATGATAAAAGTTTAAGTTTTATGCAATTACCAGGCTCTGCCACCTTAATGTAGTCTGTTGTTTAGGACTAGGTTGTTCTGCTTGTCAGAAGTGAGATTATTTCATAAATTGGCAGGGGTGCTGTTGGTAGTAGGCCTTGTTTCTCTTGTCCTTTTGTACTGGGAGAAGACAGAGTATAGATAGAAATCAACCTATGATGTCTCCCACTTGTAATGGAAATGTCTAGCTTGTGTCTGCCTGTTCTTCCCTTGTATTTTGGAAGCAGATAACTTGTGTTTTAGATTTCAGTTGAATAATTTCTAGAGTTTGAATTTGGAGTATGATGAATATGTTTTACATGTTGCAAACGTTATTTTTTTGGTTCCCAAAGGGTGAAGGGTCATGGATTGAATAGTGTCCCCCCAAAAAATATATGTAGTTGTTTGACTATGCCATGATTTTCAGTATTGTGTTTTTCCTTCATAGTGTAAATCCTGTCTCTGTGGTGTTAATGAACGAGAATGGGTGACAGTTGTATTGGTGATACAGGACCCAATGTGTAACATTGTATTGTACCTTGAGGCAATCTCTTGACGTATAAAGGAAAGGAAAGCAAATAGCGAGTTGGGAACCTAATTACCAAGAAGCACTGACAGGAGCAGAGTGTGTCCTTTGGAAAGGACTCAGGGTCCCTGCACATCAGAAGTTTCAGTCCAGGGGAAGATTTATGACAAAAACCTTCCCCGAGAGCCAGCAAAGAAAGCATTCTCCTGAAGTTGACAAGCTGAATATGGACTTGTAGCCTACTGGACTATGACAGAACACAATTTGTCTTTATAAAGCCATCCACTTGTGGTATTTCTGTTAAAGCAAGACTAGATGACTAGTATATACCCTAAGGATCTCCTGCATCACACAACTCTCTATTTTCATTATGTAATATCAGTCCAATTTCATCTTGTTAATCAGGACAAATCACACCAGCCAGTATAGTAATACCCTTCTTTGCCTATTGATTCAGAGGCATGCTGAGGCCAAAGTGGCTAGGTGGTATTTTTAGCTTCCAATTCAATGGAATCAATGATGTGTCTCTAGGTGGGAGCATTCTCCCTTTAAAGCTGAGACCTCTAGACCCAGAAAGCGTAATATCATGAGGACAAGGACCAAAAATCTTGCAAATGGGTCACTAGAGATAATAGGGAGTGATACTATCTCCATTAACATCCCTTAATTCCTGAACCTGTGATTCCTACCACTGGGGGAAACAGCACCAGATATTGTATCCTGGTTTGGTGTTTACAGCCTCTGAGAGAACATTACTCCAACGCTACAAAGTATTGCATACTAAATGACACCATAACTGTGTCTTTGGGAGGACATTTCATCATTCTGTACAACCAACTACTTTGGGATGATGGGAAACATGATAAGACCAGTGAATTCCTTGAGCATGGGCCTATCGCTGCAATACATTTTCTGTAGAGTCCCACAATCTGAGACAACGCTGTGTGAGATACTATGATGATGGACAAGGCATTCTGTAAAGCCACAAATGGTAGTTTTGGCAGAAGCATTATACCTACAGTCTGGAGAGCAGAGCCATTGTGCAACCTGTCTCAAGGAACAAAGGATTATGTACAAAGCCTTGAGGGTTAATGTAATTTGTTGTTCTGACTTGCTTGGTGTCTATTACTTTATTTCACTTCAACTTTTCCCATTTGTAATGGAAATATCAAACTTGTACCTATTCTCTCATTGTATCTTCAGAAGCAGATAACTTACCTTCTAGATTTCACATGAAATGGAATTTTTGTGTTTTGGGCTTGGAGTTAAGATTTTTGCTAAATATGATGGGGTAAATACAGTTTACATGTGGCAAGGATGTTAATTTGGGGAGGCCAAAATGTAGAGTTTCATGGATTAAATTTTATCCCCCCCCCCAATATGGGTCAACTTGGTTAAGCCATGCTTCCCAGTATTGTGTGGTTGTCCTCCATATTGTGACTGATGTAATTCTTATGTGTTATAAATACAAATTGATACCTACAACTAATAAGGCAAGATTAAATTATGTTAAAGAGGATTAGAGTGGGATGTAATGCCCTTACCCAAGTCAAATCATTCATGCTCCAACATAAAGGAAATTTCCCTGGGGTGTGTCCTACATCATCTTTCATCTCCCAAGAGATAAAAGGAAAAGTAAGTGAGTAGAAGTTGAGGAACTGATGCTATCAAGAAAGGAGTATTGGGAGTAGAGCATGTTCTCTGGACCTGAGATTCTGTGGTGAGAAGCTTCTAGACCAAATGAAGGTTGATGACAAGGTCTTTTCTCTGGAACCAACGAGGGAGAAAGCCTTTCCCTAGATATGATGTCCTGAATTTGGACTCAACTGTGAGAGAATACATTTGTTTGTTGAAATAATCCACTTGTATTTATGTTATAGCAACACTGGATGACTAAGACAGTCATCTCTTTGGCATATTTATCAGTTAGTCATTTCTCTCCAATCACTGAAGTTTGAGTGACTCTCTTGGTTTGATAAGTCTGTATTATATATTTTTATTACAGCAATCCCCAAATGGAATACAGGAGTATTTACAAAACAGCTGCTACTAAAGCTTCATTTTTTATGACAATTCCAGAAGAGGCCAGAAAAGTAACTTGAGTCTCTCCAAAGGCATAATTTGAGCCTGTTTAAGCATTCATGATCATTCCTTTAGAAAGTTTGTAGACTCTAGTAAGAGCAATTTATTCTGCTCATTGGGCCAAAGTAGCCTCAGGAAAGACTTGTGACAGCATATCCAGCCTGACAGTGAGAGTTAGTAGGGTCTGATTTCAAATAGGAACCATCCACAAATAAAATTAAAACAGGATTAGCTAAAGAAGTTTCTCTTAAGACTCTGAGGTGGATTAGAAGCTGTTCAGTTAAATGTAAGCCATTATGTGTTGGGTAATCCTTACTGTAAATTTCTGGAAGTAGAAGGGTTGGTTTTAAATAAGCAATAGAATGTAATCTAATATTAGGTTCAAACCAGGGGAACACTTTATAGAATGTGTCAACTCGTGGAAAAATGTTGGGTCAAACAGAATTAAGTTTAGCGAATAAATCATGGAAAACAGACCTCTGAAAAATTTCCCAGCATTATATCTGCAGTATGTTCAACTTGTTTAGCTGTGGCACCAAAAACTCTGAGGCACGGAGGGTACCCATTAGCTTTAAGGTCAAGCTGCAGACTATCATAGCCTGTTGGCCTTTGATGTTCTTCATGTTTCTGGTTAAAACACCAGAAACATTTCCAGAGGCTTCATGTGCAAATATATAAAAATCCAGGTGATAATTAGGAGAGCTTTGAGCAAGAATGTTTGCGAGAGTTTCTCTTTAATTTCTTCTTTTATTTATTTATTTTTTTTATTGTGATTGAGTGAAAGTGTAAAATCCAGCTTAAGTTTGCATGCCCGCCTATGTGCAGTTCCTACCCCTTGCCCGGTGATAACACACTCCTCCTTTCTGTTCTGTACATATCATATCCTCTTAACAGTCTCCTGTCCCCTCTTCTCCACCCTCCACTCTCCTCTAATAAAGGGTCAGTAGGATGACACCCTATAGATGCACAGGACCATAAAGTGCAAACATGATGTGGAGTCCAATCTATTCCTGTCTGAGGCATTGACCTCAGTAATGATTTATGGACAGGGGCAGCATCAGGTCCAGGGGCCATGCTCCCAGGGGAACTCCAAGGCCTTTGGACCATCAGTTGTGGTCTTTTAGTGGAGTTCTTAGAGTGCAATCCTTTTTATTCTTGTGTTGCCACTGAGATTCAACTATGTGAGCCCCATCATGGCTGTCACTGGTGATGTCAGGGCACCACCTGGTTCTTCTGGTCACCTGTGGATGCAGTCACCCATTCGTGTAGGTCTTTCTGTCTTCTGGGTTCTCCTTCCCTCATGTCATTTTTGTCCTTGGTGATCATCTGTTCCTTCTGAGTTGGGACCATTTTGTGTACCTCAGATGGCAGCTTGCTAGCTTTTAAGATCCCTCATGTCACTCACCAATATGGGGTGGAGAAGACTCTTTTAGCAACACGCCAGTTATGCAAATTGGACTTTATGTCTCCTGAGAGCATGGTCTGAAGACCCACGCCCCTGCTACTCTGTCCTTGAAATATTGAGTTAAGAGTGGTAGAGCATTCACATTATGTTGTAGCCCAGTTAAATTTATCTTCTTTCTAATGTGTGCTGTCAATGATTTCATCCAATCAGATTTCTATCAGTTTAAAACCCATCCTCTTCCTCTGTCCCTCTCTTGCAGCTACCAAAGAATCTTTTCTTCTGTATATGAGTATGTTTTCAAGTCCTTATAGTAGGGTTCTCATACAATATTTGTCTGTGTTGCTGACTAACTTCACTCAACATAATATCTTCCAGTTGAAACTAAGTTATGAGATGCTCCCTAAAATCATCATTGTTCTTTATCATTGCATAGTGTTCCACTGAGTGTATAGATCATAGTTCATCCATTGATCTGTTGTTGGACATCTGGGTTGATTCCATCTTTTTGCAGTTGTGGACTAGGCTGCAATAAACATTCGTTTGCATGTATCTGCTCATGTGACTGCCCTTGCTTCTATAGGATATATTCCAAGCAGTGGAATTACTGAGTCAAATGATAAATCTATTTTGATCTTTTTAAGGAAGCACCAGATTGTTTTCCAAAGAGGTTGTACCATTTTGCAATCCTACTAGTAGTGTAGGAAAGTTCCAATTTCTCCAAAGCCTCTCCAGCATTTGTTGTTTTGTGTTTTTTGGATCATGACCAATCTCGTTGGGGTGAGATGATATCTCACTGTAGTTTTGATTTGAATTTCTCTAATAGCTAATGATCGTGAGCCATTCTGCATGTGTCTTTTGGCTGCCTGGATATCATTTTTAGAGAAGTGTCTGTCCATTTCCTTCGCGTGTTGCTTAGTTAGATTATTTATCCTTTTCTTGTTGATAATTTGTAGTACCATATAGATTTGTGGAGATCAGATGTTGGTCTGACATATAGTTGCCAAGTATTTTTTCCCATTCTATAGGTAGTCTTTTAATTCTTTTGGAATGCATGGAAGTGTTTGATTCTTAGTTCCCATTTATCTATTTGTTCTTTTGTTGATGGTGCTTTGTTGTACAGATTTTGAAGTCTGTCTGCATTGTGTATTAAAACTCTTGTTGTTGATCTTACTTTTTTCTTGGATGGACTTTATTGTTTTGGATTTGATATTTAGATCTTTTATCAAGTTTAAGGTAGTTTTTGTATAAGGTGTGAGATAGGGGTCTTGTTTCAGCTTTTTGTAGATGGGTATCCAATTTCGTCAGTACCATTTGTTAAAGAGAATGTTTTCACTCTAGTTTAAAACTGTGGGACATTTGTCGAATATCAACTGTTCATAGGAGGAGGATGACATCTCTGGAGTCTCAACTCTGTTCCATTGGTCTATGTGTCTCTTTTTGTACCAGTACCAGGCTGTTTTGATAATTGTGACAATGTAATAGGTTCTAAAGTCAGATAGTGAGAAGCCTCCCAGTGTGTTCTTCAGCAGTGCTTCACTTATATGGGGTTCCTTCCCTTTCCAAACAAAGTTGGTGATTTGTTTCTCCATCTTATTAAAAAATGTCACAGGAATTTGCATTGGGATTGCATTATATAAGTAGATTGCTTTGGGTAAAATAGACATTTTCACAAAGTTAAGTCTTCCTATCCATGAGCAGGGTAGGTTTCTCCATTTATGTAAGTCTCTCTTAGTTTCTTGTAGTAAGGTCTTTAAGTTCTATTTGTAAAGGTTTCTTGTTTCTCTAGTTAGATTTATTCCTAGGTGTTTTATCTTCTTTGGGGCTATAGTAAATGGTATTGATTTGATAATTTCTTCTTTAATAACCTCTTTGTTGGTATAAAGGAATCCTGCTGATTGACGGGTGTTTATCTGGTATCCTGAGACTTAGCTGAACTCTTCTATCAGTTTGATTCTTTAGAATTTTCTGTGTATATAATCATATCGGCAAATAGGGAGACTTCTATGCTGATGTACATGATCTTTATTTTTTTGTCTTGTCTAATTGCTCTGGCTAGCACTTCTAGTACAATGTTGAATCTTAGAGGTGACACTGGGGATCCTTGTTTAGTTCCCTTTCTCAAAGAGAATTGTTTCAGTCTCTCTCCATTTAGGGAGATGTAGGCAGTGGGCTTTGTGTAAATGGCCCTTATTGCGTTGAGGAATTTGCCATCTATTCCTATTTTACTGAGAGTTTTTAGCATGAATGGGTGTTGGACTTCATCAAATACCTTTTCTGCATCAATAGACAAAATCAGGTGATTGTCTTTTGTGTTATTTATATGGTTGATCACATTAATTGTTTTTCTGATATTGAGCCAGCCTTCCATCCGTGGTATGAATACAGCTTGGTCATGATGCATTATTTTTTGATACGTTGTTGAATTCTATTGGCAATGATTTTGCTGCACATTTTTGCATCTAGATTCATGAGTTGTATCGGTCTTTAGTTCTCCTTTTTGGTTGGGTCTTTCCCTGGCTTTGGTATAAGGGTTATGCTGGCTTCATAGAATGAATTTGGAAGCATTCCACTCCTTTCTATGCTGTGAAAGAGTCTCAGTAGTATTGGAGTTTACTCTTCTCTTAAAGCTTGGTAAATTCTGCAGTGAAGCCATCTGGGCCAGAGCTTCTTTGGCTGGTAGTTTTTGGATAACTTTTTCAATCTCTTCCTTTGTGATGGATGTATTCCGTTCTGTTTCTCCTTTTGATAATTTTGGTAGCTGATATTAATCTAGGAATTTGTCCATTTTCTCTAGGTTTGCAAATCTGTTAGGGTATAGTCTTCTGTGGTATTCTGTTGTGATATTTTTTATTTCTGTTGTGATATCTCCCATCTCATTTTTTTTTTTTTTAAATTTGGGTTATTTGTTTCCTTTCTTGTTTTGCATTAGTAAGTTTAGCCAATGGTCTGTCAACTTTGTTGATCTTTTCAAAACACCAGCTTTTGGTCTTTTCAATTTTTTTTATTGTCTAATTCATTTAGCTCTGCTCTAATCTTTATGATCTGTTTTCTTCTGTTGCCTGAGGGGTTCCTCTGTTGTTCTCTCTCTACTTGTTCAAGCTGTAGTGTTAGTTCCTTGATTTGCTTCCTTTCTTCCTTCCAGATGTGTGCATTTATGGAGATCAACAGACCTCTGAGCACTGCTTTGGCTGTATCCCATAGGTTCTGATATGAACTGTTTTCATTCTCATTGAAATCCATAAATTTCTTTATTTCATCCTTTATTTCCTCTATAACCCATGGCTTTTTGAGGAAGATGTTATTCAATTTCCATGAGTTTCAATTTCAATAATTTTTCTGCTATTGATTTTGAGTTTTATGGCTTCATGATCTGAGAAGATGCTTTGCAATATTTCAGTGGTGTAAGTTTTGTTGGGATTTACTGTATGTACTAACATGTGCTCTATTCTGGAAAATGTTCCATGTGCACTGGAGAAGATGGTTTTGTTGTTTGCTGATGGATAGAAAGTTCTGTATATGTCGATGAGGTTTAGTTGTTTAATTGTGGCAATAAAATCTTCTGTTTCTTTACTGAACTTTTTCCGTGAAGATCTGTCCAATAATGAAAGTAGAGTGTTGAAGTCTCCCACTATTACTGTGGAGTGTCTCCCACTATTACTGTGGAGTGATAGATCTCATTTTTGAATGTAGCCAGTGTGGCTTTGATGTATTATGTGCTCTAGTATTGGGTATGTAAATATTTAATAAGTCCTGCTTGAGTATTAAACCTTTCAGTAACAAATAGTCTCCATTCTTGTCCACAACAGAGGATTTTACATTAAAATCTACTTTATCTGAGATTAGTATTGCCACATCTGCTCTTCTTTGCATTTTGTTAGCTTGGTATATATTCTTCCATTCTTTAATTTTCAGTTTGTTAGTCTCTTTAAGGCTAAGTTGAGTTTCTTGCAAGCAACATGTAGTCAGGTCATGTCTTTTGACACAAGATGTCACTCATCTCTTTACTAGAGCATTCAGTCCTTTTATATTCAATGTAATTATTGATAGGTATGTGTTTAGTGCTGTCATTTTGATGTATTTATTTTTGTGTTGATGTTTTCTTTGTTGCTCTCACTGTTCTGTTCTGGGACATTCTTCTTTATGGGTTGGTTTTTCACACTTTTCAGTGTTGGGTTTGTGTTTGTTGTGACTCCTGTATTGTGTTTCTAGTCTTTAATATCACATCTTTACTGTGCTTTGTAGCTACTCCTGTGATCCCCCTTAATAACCTGTTTAAAACAAATTTTAACTTCTATGTATCTTATTAACCTCCTCTCAATCTGGATGGAGTAGAAACTACTGAAGCATATCCCTCTTCCTGATGTGATGATATCATAGTTTTCACGATATGATCACTGGATCACTTCTTTTATAGCTTTGATTGGGTTTTGTGCCTTCCCTGAGTGTTTTCTGAATGATGTGTCTTGTAATATTTCCTAAAATATAGAGTTAATGGTCTTATTCTTCTAAGCCAAGAGCTTCTTTCTGTATTTCTTGTAGCTTTGGTTTGGTTTTTACAAAGTCTCTGAGTTTCTGTTTATCTGCGAATGTCTTGATTTCATTTTCATATTTGAAAGACAGTTTTGCAGGATATATAATTCTTTGTTGGAAGTTTTTCTCCTTCAAAGCTTTGAATGTGCCATCCTACTGCCTCTGTGCCAACTTGGTTTGTGCTGAGAAGTCAGACAAAAGCCTACCGGGCTTCCTTCTGAATGTTTGCTTTTCTTTGAGTCTCACTGCCTTTAAGAGTTTCTGCTTGTGTTTCATTTTGTTAATCTTGGTGATAATATGTCTTGGAGTCTTTCTTTTGTTGTCTGTGTTGTGTGGCATTTGATGTGTATCTTGAATATCAGTGTTCTCTAGTCATCAATATTGGTGTCAGCAAGTCATCAAAAATACTCTGTGTTTTCAGGTGTCCCTTCATGTTCAGGAACTCCAATTAATCATAGATTGTTCCTCTTCATAGAGTACCACATGTTTCTTAATGCTTCTTCATTTTTCTTGTGTCTTTTCTCTGATTTCTCCTCATAAATGCTGGTCTTAGTAGTTCTGTCTCCCAAGTCAGAAAGTCTGTTTTCCATTTGTTCAGTTCTGTTCTCTTGGCTTTGACCTGTTAGATGTCAGAATGCTGGTGTACAATGTCTAGCAGGGCCCTCCCTCTCTATCTCTCTTTCTCATTCTTTTGTATTTGACCTCAGAAAGTTTCAGAAAGGCTTCTTCATTTGGGAAGTTATTTGGTTCTTTGGGAGCATCCTGGAGCCATGGGTGGATTTTTCTTTAACTGTCTGGCCAAGATCTGTTGCTTTTTGGGCATCTATAGGTTGTTTAGTTTTTCTGGTGTTGTCTTAAGAGGAACTGAAGCAGAAGTGAATCAACAGTCACCTCTATGTGCTCCAGTAACTGGGCCCTGTGTAATCTTCGGCATGACAGGCTCTGCCTCCTAGATGGCAAAGACATGGCTCTACTTATGGAGTCAGTGAGGGGCCATCAGCTGACCCCATGTTGTCAGTTAGTGAAGGCTAGAAGAGATGCCATCAGGCTGCACCACAGTTATTTATCTAGGTGGTCTTATTTTGAAAAGTGAAAGCTACCTGACTGCTTCTGAAATCAGTCAGGCTGTCAGGTGTGCAAGCCTCTCTTTCTAGGTGGCAATGGAAGTACCTCTTTATCCATCCCCAGATGCTGTGATCTAGTTCAAAGTACAGAAAGGCTACTGTCCTGCTGTTGTATATTGCCAGGCCCCACTTCAAGGCTACACTGTGCTAAATACAGATTTTCTGCTAGGAAAGTGCTTTCCAGGCTGGTGCTACTTCCCAGCCTGGGAATTAGCCCCTGCTGAGGCATCCTTTTGGGTAACTCCACATCCCAGTTAAATGAGATGGCATCCTGCACAAGCCATCCCACCCATTGCAAAACACCTGAATCAGTGCTGGAGGTTTGGAAAGAGTCTGGTTTGGAGGTTTTCAAATATTTGTGTAAGAGTTGACCTATCAAAAAAGAGATCCAATTTGTATAGTAGCTACAAAGACCAAGAAACTCACATAAATGTTTCTTAGTTGTGGGGAGAGGAAAAGTAAAAATAGTTTCTTTCCTATTAGGACCAATAGAAATAATTTCTTCAGAAATCAAATGACTTAAATATTTAACAAAATATTAGACCTTATTGTACAAAATTTATGTCCTACACATCCAAATGTTATAACAAGATTATATTATCTTCAATGCAAATTTTGGTGGGAGGTGGAATATATCAACAAATCTTCAACCTACTGTAGTAATTTGGATTTATTTTGAAATTGCTGAGTTTTCAAACTGGCATCAAGTATTTGGGAAAAGTAAGTGGGAGTTTTGGTAAATCCTAGAGGCATCACTGTCCGTGTAAAAAATTTTGGTTGTCCCAAATAAAAACAAATAATTGACTCTAAAACGTGGCCAGGAATACTAAAGAAAATGTTACAGAGATTAATTGCAGTAAAACACATAGCATTAGAAAGTAGTAAATGAGGGTTTGGAATTCCTGGAAATCTAAGAATAACAATGAAATGATAGCTCATAAATGTGTAACAAACTTCTCAAAGGAGATTACGAAGTGCTGCAAGTCTGGTACAGGAAAAACTTAATCCTTAGGAAAGAAGCCTGAATAACAGCAGGTAATCATTCTTTAGCTTCTTATTTAAGGGAGTACTGACAGAGTCTCAATAAAAACTTAGAGATGGCTACCTGAATTTTAATAGTTTCTGCTGACAAAACTTACATCACATTGGTAGATATAATGGCCTGTTGGTTTCAGTAATTAAGGAAATAGAGTCGGAGGAAAATGAGTTAGAGGGTTAAAATATCTCTTTACAGAAGCAGTAAGCAATTTCTTCCCTTTGAATTACTTCTGGTTTAGATGTCTTACTATGGAATTTGGGTAGAACTGACTGGCTTAATAATTTTTCTCCTTTTTCTGAAAATTGCAAATGATAGGCCCACTTGAACCAAAGGTCTCAGCCCAGTAAATTCATAGGACTATCAGAGATGAGCAGAAAAGGATGTAAATCTTAATAAGGTCAAAGCAAATATGAAAGAACTTTGAATCAATTAGTTTGTTTTTGATTTGTAACCCCTACACCTTTTGAAGTTTTTGTACTCTAGGGCAAGAGCATCTATACATAAGTGGGGTTAATTGTGCAAAGTGTGGGCCCAGTATCAGTGAAAAATTTGCAAGGTTCCTTCTTGATTAAACACCAACATGGGAAAAGCTCCTGCAGTGGTCCCAGAGTTCCTTCCTTCCATGTATGATTGAAAGGTCTCTAGCTTAACCTGTTTCTTTTGATTGTTCTTTGTCTTATCTCAATCTTTTTTCCAGTGTTGGGGTTTCTTTCAGTAATTACAAGTACCAGATTTAGTGCCTTCAAAAGGCTTTTGGTTAAGAGATCAGAATTATTGTAATTGTTATGCCATTGACTTATTTGCTTCACAGGTTTGCTTAATTTCCAAAGTCTGAGAGAATGCATGGGGCTAATTAACTGGCCTATCAATGGGATCTGCTTTCTCTCTAGTTGAAGCCTTTTCAACTAGGGCTAAAAGTTCAGTTTTGAGGCCATATATGAATACTGCACTGAAAGCTGATGTAGCCCAGGGGATGATAAAACAATTTTATAATGCTAAACAAACCTCTGAAATAATTTGTTTTGGTGATCATATATGCTCTTGTCTTTATTTTATACTCGAGTGAATTTTTATTTAATCTACTATTGGGAGAAAAGCTTTTGTAATGACCTTTAGGAATTTTTTTTTTTTTTTTTTTTTTTTACTGATACTGAGGTAATCTAGGAGTTCAGTGATTGCTCTATTTAATCATAGAGCTAAATTATCTTTGGAGTTTTTCCACTCAGCCTGTTCTAACCATAACTAGGTTTCTCCAACACAGTTATCATGTGGACTAGTCAATAAATCGCAGAGAGTCCAGGCTAGTAAGCTTCAACAAGCTTTTTAAATTCTTTCATAAAACCTTAAGTATCTTCCTTTAGTTTGCAGAAATCTGTCATAACTTTATGTAATTCTGAGCACATCCAATGGGTAAAGGTAATGTGAGAAAGATCCTCAGTATCTACACTGGGATGGATTTTAAAAGGCACTTTGAGGATAAGTTTTAAGTTTTCAGAAAGGCCTTTAGAAAAAAAAGTTCAGTCTAAGTCATATTACAGAAATCTTTTAGTATATTCATTCCTCACTTATCATCATGGTTAGGTTCCACATAGCAAGCTATTACACAAAAAATGGTGTTACAGGAATATGGGGATAGCAGCATCTAATCATAAATGTAAGATGATTACATCATTACATAGCTTTCACAGTGCATCGTTACATTGCTGCCAAACCACTAAAAATTATAACTCAGGCAAATTGGGTTATAACCTTAACCATCATAGCCAGTGTTAGTCTTACCTGTGACCTTGGCATTTGTTTCTGCCAGATATACATCATTGATGCACAAAATGTACAGTAGATATTTTCGTGTTGTCATAAATCAGAAGTGTCAGATGATGAGGTAGTTGAGAAGTAAGGAGTACGGTAGTATCAGAGGAGTGAAACAGGAGAGGAAGATTTGAAGTAGAAGTATCTGGCAAAGGAACAGATGATCCAGGGAAAGCTTGAGTAGTTGAAACAGAAATTTGATATTGCAATTCTTAATTTTGTTTGGTTAACTTAGAGACTTCTTGTAGGACAGCCATTTACTTTTATCACATCTTCTAGGGACTTTAAAATAGGTGTCAAGTGTTTCTACTTAATTCAGGAGTCTTTCTTTTCTAATTTACTGCAGGGAAGACTGAATTTAAATAACTCACAAGAGTCCAGAATTATCCACATGTTTCCAGACTGCCCTTGGTATTATTAAGTCAAGTGACTAGAAGCAAGTAGGTAGTGGAGCCATAATGCTTGTCTTTATATCAGATAGCATTCCAAGAAAGGAATTTCCCGTTTTAAGAAAAAATTAAGTTTGTTCAAAGTGGAGGACTCCCAGACTCATCAAAATCCTGACTGTGGATGCTATGGCAGGTTGCGTAGTGGATTAAGTGCTATGTCTGCTACCAAAAAGTCAGCACTTCAAATCCACCAGGCATTCCCCTCTGTGGAGAAGTTCTTTTCTGACCTCTAGGGTTACTATGAGTCAGATCTGACTTGACAGCAGTTGGTTTGGGTGTATTGCTTAACCATTATGTTCCTTTTATTTCTTGAGTTTTTGATTTTGACCAACAGGTAGCTTAATGCTCTGGCCCTTTTCACAATTTGGCTTATCTGTTATAGGAGATTTTAACCATATATTCTGCGAACAGTCACTGTATGGGCTTTTCCCAGTCATCCTATGCCCTTGGATTTCTTTGAGCTTTATGTAGCCTAAAATTACACAACCTTAAAAATTTCTAGGATAGTAGATTGCCTTGTACCCCAGACTACTGTCACTAGTGCAGGTCAAATTTTGCAAAAATTCATGTAGAATCAAAATGAAAACAGAGAATACAAAAGAAAACAAACAAGGACAAAATCTAACCAGAATCCTTAAAAATATTTCAAGGAGCTCAACTTAGTAAAACACAATATTCAAGAGGCTTACTTCCTGAGAAGTTTGTGGAGTAGTGAGTCCAAACAGCCCTTCTGTGACTGAAACTCAGTCCTTGCATTCTTGGGTATGCCAGTAAGCAATGAACATTTGAGTCCCAGAATCTGACATCAAGCAATGTCAGAATATACTGGACTCTGTCATATAAAATTAAAGCAATGAGTTTTATTGAAGGAATAGAGTAATCCAAATTGGGTAGCCCTGTGTGAGAAGTCACAAAGTACTCCAAAAAAAGGAATTTTCCACAAAGCTTAAGTATAGAGAATTCAGAAGCTTACAAGGAAAATTTCTCAGAGGCTGACATTTACAAAATTATACTTTAACAGGCACAAAACAATTATAAGATCATACAAGCGTTGTTTTGTTAATCATCAAGTTTGAGTCAGTTAATGTCTTGTTAATCTGTTGCTATTCTGGAGGCTGAGTTACACGCAGAGCACAGCTGTGAGAGGAAGGGAGGGCAGATGAGCCTACAGGCCCCTTAAAGTTTTCAGGCTAGATGACTCTTGAGTGTCCAAAGGGAGTCTGGCCTATGTTGTGGAGAGAATCCTCTTATGCCAAACACCTAGATTTTTAGAATTCTTTACTGAAGTTAATATGCAAAATATTATTTTTGAGACAAATGTTGCATACACTTGAATGCTTTTCAATGACTTAAATTTATGAAAATTGATCTTTACACTTTCTAGAAAAATGTACCATTAATAAAGTAGCAATCTTTGTGCACTTAAGGTCTGACTTAAAACTTGCTGTTATAGTAATGGAATGTTGTAAACGACATGTCACTGCAGAAGGTGTAAGAAAGTCTGCATCAGCATTGTTGTTTTCTTCTTTGGAGTGTTTATATTTAACCTGCTTACTGTTTATGAAGCTTTAGTTTTTTCTTCAGCCTGTAAGAGACTAAGAAATAATATGTTTCAGAAAGAATGAGGGAGGTGAGGCCAAGGTGGCAGACTAAACACGTCTGTTTGATTCCCTCTGAGAATTAATGCCTGGAATGATAACTGAATGGAGCAGTCAACATCTGGGGAGCCCTAGAAGCTGTTGTCAGATTTTGCTAGGCACCAGTAATGGGCTAAACTACCCGTCTTGAAGATGAGTCAGAGACCACTGACCCCTGCTTTTGCTGACTCATTGTTTCAAAGGACTGCGGGTACTAACGCTTTCTTTGTTATCCAAGAGGCTGGGACTGGGCATGAGCCAGTAAATACACCAAACTGCAGGATTTAAGTAAACAGTATATAGCATATTTAAGTAAACAGCAGTAAATAGCATATAGCACAGACTATGTGTGGGATAGCCACATGTTAAGAGCCCAACTGCTGACTGAGGGCACCACTGCCCCTCCACCCTCTCGTCTCTGAGCTGTGCCATAGAATCTACTGTTATGCAGCAGGAAGGGCAGCTAGGCTGGGATGCCATCTGGGTCAGCTGTGAGGCAGAGTCACTCAACTGGAGCCTTAGCTATGGCTGATACTAAAGTGGAGCAGCTACCCATCTGGAAAGCACTTTTCTAGCAGAAAATCAGTGTTTGATACAATTTGTGTCTAGATTTACAGGTGGGGCCTGGCAGAGATGGCAGGAAGGTCCTAACCTTTCCTTACTTTGAACCACATCATAACATCAGGGGATGGTGTATGAGGTACTTTTATTTTCAGCTGAAAGTTGGGGCCTGCCACAATTAAGGATCTGATTGATTTTGGCAGCTGTTGGACAGCTCCCTGTTTAGTAGTAAAATACCTATTTAAGACTACCTGAGAACTGACTGCTGAGTGGCCTGGCAGCATCCTCTGCACCCTTCACTGATCTACATCATACCATCATCTGACAGCCTCCAGTGACTCGATAAGTAGGGTGCTGTCTATGCAAGGCAGGACTCAGAGCTTGCCACCCCAGAGAGTCCAGCTGGGGTCAGTCACTAGAGTATGCAGAGGCAGCTGGTGACCAACTCCCCTCTTAGAACTACACCTCAGCTCCTGGCAAGGCAAAACCAGAGAAACTGAACAGCATCTAGATGGCATGCAGGCAATAGTTACTAACTGCTTAAACAAGCAGTCCACCATGGCTCCAGAAAATGCACAAAATAAAGAATCAAAAACTTCCCAGATGAGGAAGCCTTTCTGGAACTATCAGAGGTCAAGTACAAAAGAATTATACAGAGAACCCTCCTTGAGATTAAACAAAATGCAGGAGAACAAAATGGAAAATTCAGTAAGCTATTTGAACTGATGGAACATCGATGATCTGAAATCCAGCAGATCAATAGCAAAATTATAGAATTAGACAATCTAATTCAAAGCCAAAAGAACAGAATTGAGGAGATGGATGTCAGACTTACTGACCTTGAGGACAGAGCAACTGACACCAGCTTTTATGAGGGGAAGTCAGATAAAAGAAATAAGAAAAATGAATAAGCACTAAGAAACATGTGAGACTCTACTAAAAGGAATAATCTATGAATATTTGGAGGTCCTGAGCAGGGAAATATAGATGAAAATACTGACAGTATTGCTGCAGAGTTGCTGACAGAAAATTTCCTTGAAATTATGAAAGAAGACAACATACGTATGCAAGACATTTATTGAATGCCACAAAAACCAGATCCCAAAAGAAAGACACCAAAACATGATTAAGCTTAATAAAATAAAACATAAACTGATGCCCTTAGAGGCTGAAAGCAAAGCTGATATTCAGAGGGACACCTTGTAGGCTTTCGTGCCACTTCACAGAAAAAATGTTGGCAAGAAAGCAGTGGGATGACACATTCAAAGCCTTGAAGGAGAAAAACTTCCAACAAAGAATTATATATTCTGCAAAACTGTCTCTCAGATATGACAGTGAAATTAAGACATTCAGAGATAAACAGAAGATTAGAGACTTTGTAAAAACCAAACCAACACTGCAAGGTATACTGAAAGAAGTTCTTTGCTTATAAAAAGAAAAACATCAAGTGATACTTAAGGAGGTAATGCAGGAAACAGCATTTGGAATCTTTCATAGGGAAATCAATAAGCTCAATCAAAACTACAATACTAATAGAAGGGAACCAGTGACTATAACATGAAAACTATGACATAACAATATTAAAAGAGGGATATATTACAGTAGGGATAACCCTTTCAAATGGAGAGGAAATTAAAAAGATATGCAAGAGTTAAAGTCTGATTTAAACTTAGTCTATTTAGGGGAATAATAAGGGTAGCCACAAAGCAAAACAACAATGTGACATATCAAAACAAGAGGCATAATGTAGGAGTCTCAACAAACATGAAACCAACACTGAAAAAGATGAAAAGTCAATACATAAAGAATGACCCAGAAAGGAATATTAAGTGTAACATAGGAAACATCAACACAAAACTAAATGCATCAGTATGACAGCATTAAACAAATACCTGGTAATAATTACACTGAATGTAAATGGACTGAACTCTCCAACAAAGAGACAATGAGCCATATCCTGGATCAAAAGATGTGCCACATCTATATGTTGCTTACAAGAAACACACCTAAGACTCTAACATATGAACAAAGTGAAAAATATATACCGAGCCAACAGCATACAAAGAAGAGCAAGAGTAACAACACTAATCTCAAATAAAATATATTAATGTAAAATCCACCATTATGGACAAAGATGGTCACTATTTATTGCTGAAAGATTCAGTACATAAGCAGGACATAACAATAAATATTTATACACCCAATACCATAGCATCTGGGTACACTGAACAAACACTGACATCATTGAAAAATGAGATAATATAGTTGGATAATAATAGTTGGAGACTTTAGTATTCCACTTCCAGTAATGGGCAGATCATCCAAAAAAAGGCTCAGAAAAGATACAGAAGATCTTATTGCAACAATGAACCAACTAGACATTACACACATATGCAAAACTTTTTATCCATCAACAGATATTGCACCTTCTTCTCCAGTGCACATAGAATGTTTTCCAGAATAAAGCATGTGTTACGACATAAAGCAAATCTCAACAAAATCCAAACTACTGAATTACTGCAAAGCATCTTCTCAAACCATAAAGCCATAAAACTGGAAACCAACAGCAGGAAAAACATTGATAAAAATTTGAACTTATGGAAACTGAACAACACCTTCCTCAAAAAGCCATGGATTATAGAAGAAATCAAGAATGAAATAAAGAAATTTATGGAATCAAATGAGATTGAAAACACTTCCTACCGGAACCTATGGGATATAGCCACAGCAGTGCTCAGAGGTCAATTTATCTCTATAAATCCACATATCTGGAAGGAAGAAAGGACCCAAACAAAGAATTAACCCTAAAACTTGAACAAACAGAAAGAGAACAACAGAGGACCCCCTCATACACCAGAAGAAAGCAAATCATAAAGATTGGAGCAGAACTAAATGAATTAGAGAATAGAAAAACAATTGAAAAAATTCATAACATGAAAAGCTGTGGTTTTTTTGGAAAAGATCAATAAAATTGACAAACAATTGCTAAACTTACTAAAGAAAAATGTGAAAGGAAACAAATAACCTGAATAAGAAATGAGATGGATGATGTCACAACAGATCCAACAGAAATCAAAAGTATCATAACAGAATAGTGAGAAAGACTGTACTTTAACAGATCTGCAAACCTACAGAAAATGGACAAATTTCTAGATTGATATCAGCTATCACAATAATCAAAACAAGAAGTAGAAAAACTTAATAAACCTATCACAAAGGAAGAGATTGAAAATGTCATCCAAAAATTGCCGGCCAAAAAAAACGCTGGCCCAGATGACTTCATTGCAGAATTCTACCAAGCTTTTAGAGAAGAATAAAGTCCAATACTACTGACATTCTTTCACAGCATAGAAAAGGATGGAATACTCCCAGGGTTATGAAGCCAGCATAAGCCTGATAGCAAAGTCAGGGAAAGATCTAATAAAAAAAAGAAAATTATAGACCGATATCATTTATGAACCCTGATGTAAAAATCTTCAACAAAATCCTTGCCAATAGAATTCAACAGCATATCAAAAAAGTAACCCATCATTACCAAGTTGGATTTGTACCAGGGATGCAAGGCTGGTTCAACATCAGTAAAACAATGTGATTAACCACATTAATAACACAAAAGAGAAGAATCACCTGATTTTGTCAATAGGTGCAGAAAAGGCATTGGATAAAGTCCAACACCCATTCATGCTAAAAACTCACAACTAAATAGTAACAGAGGGGAAAGTTCTCAACACAATAAGGGGCATCTACACAAAGGCACCTGCCTACATCATCCTGAATGGTGAAACACTTCCCATTGAGAATGGGAACTAGACCAGAATGCCCATTCTCATCACTTCTATTCAACATTGTATTAGAGGTTCTAGCCATAGCAATTACACAAGGCAAAGAAATAAAGGGCATTTGCATCGGCAAAGAGGTTAAAATCTCCCTGTTTGCAGATGATATGATTGTATATGCAGAGAATCCTAAGGAATCCATAAGTAAACTACTGGAACTAATAGAGGAGTTCAGTGAAGTATCAGGATAAAATAAAAAAAGTAAGTAAATAAGACATCACTTGATACCATTTACTATAGCCCCAAGAAGATAAAATACCTAGGAATAAATCTAACTAGAGAAATAAGACACCTATACAGAGAGAACAAAAAAACCTTATTGCAAGAAGACAAGACAGACCTACATAAATGGAGAAACATACCTTGCTCACAGTTAGGAAGACTTAGAATTGTGAAAGTGTCTCTTTCACCCAAAGCCATCTACACATGCATTGCAATCCCAATGCAAACTCCACTGTCATTTTATTATTACTATTATTATGATTGACCGAAAATGTACATTCCCATATAAATCTGCATGCTGAGCTATATGTAGCTTCCACTGCTCTCCCTGTGCAGTTACAGAACACTCTTCCTCTCTGCTCCATACGTATCTTATCTTTCCCAACAGTCTACTATCTTCTCCTCTCCACCCATTCCCCTTCCTCCAGTATGAGATCAACAGGATGACCTCCTATAGATGCCTAGAACTATAAAGTGCCCACACTATAATGGTCACTCTGAGACACCAAGTACATTCCATTGCTGCCCAAAAAGTTGACCTTCATTATGATTTATGGACAGGGGCAGCATCAGGGCCAGGGGCCATGCTCCCAGAGGAAACCCAAAGTCCCTGGACCATCAATTGTGGTATTTTAGTGGAGATCTCAGGGTGCTCGCCTATTTATACTTGTGTTGCCAGTGAGACTCAACTTTGTGAGCCCCATTGTGGCTATCACTGGTGGTGGCCAGGCACCATCTGGTTCTTCTGGTCACAAGTCAATGTAGACATCGACTCACGTGGGTCTCTCTGTCTTCTGGATTCTCTTTCCTCCATGTTGTTATGGACCTTGGTGATGATCGGTTCCTGCTAAGTTGGGATCATTTGCTGAACCCTCAGATGGCAGCTTGGCAGCTTTTAAGACCCCAGCCGCCACTCACCAATGTGGGGTTTGGAGAGTCCTCATTAGCAAAATGCTAATTGTGCCAGTTGGCCTCAATTTCCTCTGAGAGCACAGTTCCCGGCCCCCAGCCCCAGCTACTCTGTCCTTGCAATATTAGGTTAAGATGGGAGGAGTACACAGTTGTGTTGAAGTCCTGTTAATATTGATCTTCTTACTAATGTGTGCTGTCACCAATTTCACTCAACCAAATTTCTTAACAACTGTCTAATCTAAACCCTCCCCTCTCTCCCTCCTGCCCTCCCCACCCCTGCAGTCATAAAAGAGTCTTTTCTGTTATGCATGAGTCTGCTTTTAAGTTCTTATCGTAGGGGTCTCATACAATATTTGCCCTTCTGTCACTGACTACTTTCACTCAACATACTGTCCTCCAGTTGAAACCAAGTTAAGAGATGTTTCCTGCTATCATCGTTGTTCTTTATCATTGTATAGTGTTCCAATGAGTATATATAATACCATAATTTACCTATCCATTCTTCTGTTGTTGGGCATCTGTGTTAATTCCATCTTTTTGCTATTGTGGACTGTGCTGTGATGAACATTTGTGTGCGTGTATCAGTTGGTGTGAATGGCCTCATTTCTGTAGGATATATTCCAAGGAGTGGAATTACTGGGTCAAATGTTACATCTATAACCACTATTTTAAAGTAGCACCAGATTGCTTTCCAAAGAGGTTGTACCATTTTGTAATCCCACTAGCAGTGTAGGAAAATTCCGATTTCTCCACAGACTCTCCAGCATTTAGTGTTTTGCATTTTGGGGATTATGGCCCACCTTTTTGGGGTGAGATGGTATCTCACGGTAGTTTAATTTCAATTTCTTTAATCGCTAATAATTGTGAGCATGTCCACATGAGTTTTTTGGCTGCCTGGATCTCCACTTTAGAGAAGTGCCTGTCCATCTCTTTTGCCCGTCACTTAATTGGATGATTTATCTTTTTTCTTATTGATATGTTGTAGTACCTTATAGATTATGAAAATCAAATGTCGGTCTGACATAGAGTTGCCAAATATTTTTTCCCGTTCCATAGGTGGCCTTTTAATTCTGTTAATAAAGTCTTCAGATGAGCCAAAGTGTTGGATTCTTAGTAGTTCCAATTTATCTATTTTCTCTTCTGTTGTCTATGATTTGTTTGACAGATTTTGAAGTCTGTTGTGTATTAAACCTTCCATGTTGTTCCTACTTTTTCCTTGTGAGCTTTATCATTTTAGATTTGATATTTAGGTCTTTTACTCTGGGGATCGGTTCTACCCTGGCCCCTAGGGTCACCATGAGTGAGATCCAACTCAACGGCACTTGGCTGGCATCCAGTTTGAGCTGGTTTTTGTGTAAGGTGTAAGATATTGGTCTTGTTTTAATTTAGTGCAGATGGATATCCAATTTTGCCAGCACCATTTGTTGAAGAAATTATTTTTACCCCTGGTTAATGTCTTAGGGCCTTTGTTGAATATCAACCATTCACAGGCAGATGATGTCATCTCTGGGGTCTCGATTCAGTTCTACTGTCTGTCTGTTTTTGTACTAGTAGCAGGCTATTGTGAATACTGTGGCAGTGTAATAGGTTCTAAGGTCGGGTAATGAGAGGCCTCCCAGTGTGTTCTTCTTCTTTAGTAATGTTTCACTTACCTGGGGCTTCTTCCCTTTCCAAACAAAGTTGATAATTTGTTCCTCCATCTCATCAAAAATGTCACTGGAACTTGTACTGGGATAACATTATATAAGTAGATTGCTTTGAGTAAAATAGACATTTTCACAAAGTTAAGTCTTCGTATCCATGAGCAGGGTACATTTCTCCACTCATGTAAGTCTCTCTTAATTTCTTGTAGTAAGGGTTTGTAGTTCTCTTTGTAAAAGTCTGTTATTTCTCTGGTTAGATTTATTCCTAGGTACTTTATCTTCTTAAGGGCTATAGTAAATGGTATTGACTTGGTGATTTCTTCCTTAAGAATCTCGTTGTTGGTATAAAGGAATCCTACTGATTTACTTATGTTTGTATTATATCCTGAGACTTTGCTGAAATCTATCAGGTTGAGTAGTTTCCTTATGGATTCTTTGGGATTCTCTGGATATACAATCACATCATCTGCAAATAGGGAGATTTTTTGGTTTTTCTTTTCTAATGCAGATGCCATTTATTACTTGGTCTTGTCTAATAGCTCTGGCTAGAACTTCTACTACAAAGTTGAATATGAGAGGTGACAGTGGACAGCCTTGTCTAGTTCCTGTTCTCAAGGGAAAAACTTTCAGTCTTCTCCATTCAGGATGATGTAGGCAGTTGGCTTTGTGTAAATGGCCCTTATTGCATTGAGGAATTGGCCATCTATTCCTATTTTGTTGAGAGTATTTAACATGAATGGGTATTGGACTTTATCAAATGCCTTTTTTGCATCAATAGACAAGATCAGGTGATTCTTGTCTTTTGTGGGATTTATGTGGTTGATCACATTAATTGTTTTTCTGATGTTGAACCACCCTTGCATCCCTGGTATGAATCCCAGTTGGTCATTATGGATTATTTTTTTTTGATATGTTGATATATTATATTGGCAAAAATTTTGTTGAAGATTTTGGCACCTAGATTCATGAGTGATATTGGTCTGTAGATCTCCTTTTTTGTTGAGTCTTTCCCTGGCTTTGGTACCAGTGTTGTGCTGGTTTCATAGAATGAATTTGGGAGTATTCCATGCCTTTTTATATGGTGAAACAGTCTCAGTAGTACTGGAGATAACTTCTCTAAAAGCTTGGTAGAATTCTGCAGTGGTGTCATCTGAGCCTGGGCTTTTTTTTGGTTGGCAGTTTTGGGATGACTTTTTCAATCTCTTCCTTTTTGATGGGTTTATTAAGTTGTTCTGCCTCACCTTATGGTAATTTGGGTTGGTGATATGAATCAAGGAATTTGTCCATTTCCTCTAGGTTTTCAAATTTTTCAGAATACAGTCTTGCACAATATTCAGCTATGATATTTTTGATTTCTGCTGGATCTGTTGTGACCACTCCCCTCTCATTTCTTATTTGGGTTAGTTGTTTCCTTTCCTGTTTTTATTTAGTATACTTAGCCAGTGATTTGTCAATTTTGTTGATCTTTTCAAAAAGACAGCTTTGGTCTTTTCGATTTTTTCAGTTGTTCTTCTAATCTCTAATTCATTTAGTTCTGCTTTGATCTTTATGATCTGTTTTCTTCTGGTGCCTGAGGAGTTCCTCTGTTGTTCTCTCTCTACTTGTTCAAGCTGTAGGGTCAGTTCTTTGATTTGGTTTCTTTCTTCCTTCCAGATGAGTGCATTTATGGAGATCAACTGACCTCTGAACACTGCTTTGGCTGTGTCCCATAGGTTCTGGTAGGAAGTGTTTTTGTTTTCATTGAAATCCATAAATTTCTTTATTTCATCCTTGATTTCTTCTATAACCGATGGTTTTTTGAGGAAGGTGTTTAGTTTCCAAGAATTCCACTTTCTATTTATGTTTTTTCTGCTTTTGATTTTGACTTTTAGGGCTTTATGATCTGAGAAGATGGTTTTCATTAATTCAGTGGTATGGATTTTGTTGAGAATTGCTTTATGTCCTAACACATGGTCTATTCTGGAGAATGTCCATGTACACTGGAGAAGAAGGTGTAGTTGTCTGCTGATGGATAGAAAGTTTGTATATGTCGATGAGGTCTAGTTGTTTAATTGTGGGAATAAATTCTTCTGTGTCTTTACTAAGTTTTTTTCTAGACGATCTGTCCAAGATTGAGAGTGGAGTATTGGAGTCTCCTACTGTTATTGTGGAGCATAGTCAGTGTTTCTTTGATGTATTTAGGTGCATAAATTAGGTGCATAAATATTTAATATTGTTAAGTCCTGCTTATGTATTGAACCTTTCAGTAATAAATAGTGTCAATCCTTGTCCACGATGGTGGATTTTACATTAAAGTCAATTTTATCTGAGACTAGAATTGCCACACCTGCTCTTCTTTGTTCATTGCTAGCTTGATATATATTCTTCCATCCTTTGATTTTCAGTTTTTTCATATTTTTAAGACTCAGGTGAGTTTGTTGTAGGCAACATAAATGGGTCGTGTCTTGTGATCCAAGATGTCACTCGATGTCTCTTTACTGGAACATTCAGTCCATTCGCATTCAATGTAATTATTGATAAGTATGTGTTCAGTGCTGCCATTGTAATATGTTTGTTTTTGAGTTGATGTTTTCTCTGTTATTCTTATTAATCTTTTTTGCGACCTTCTTCTTTGGAAGTTGATTTTTCACCTTTTTCAGGGTTGGTTTTGTGGTTGTTGAGACTCCTGTATTACAATTCTTGATATAGTATGTTGCTTCTTTGTTGTGCTTCACAGCTGCCCCTATGGTCCCAGTTAATAAACTACATATAAACCCAGTTTTGATTGCTACCAGTCTTGTCAAATTCCTCTCCATCTAGATGGGGTATAACGACTGTAGTGCATCCCTCTTTTTAATATGATGATAGCCAAGCCAATCATAGTTTAAATGATATGATCAATAGATCGTTTCTTTCACTATTATAGATTTGATTGTGTTTGGAGTCTGCCCTAACTGAGTAGGATTCTGGATAATGTGTTCTTCTAAAATACAAAGTTAGTGGTTTTGTTCTTCCAAGCCAAGAGATTCTTTCAGTATTTCTTGCAGCTTTGGTTTGGTTTTTACAAAGTCTCTGAGTTTCTGTTTATCTGTAAATGTCTTACTTTCATTTTCATATTTGAATGAGAGTTTTGCAGGATATATAATTCTTGGTTGGAAGTTCTTCACCTTCAAGGCTTTGAATGTGTCGTGCCACTGTTTCCATGCTGGTATCGTTTCTGCAGAGAAATCCTATGAAAACCTACATGTTTTCCCTCTGAATGTTAGCTTTGCTTTGAGTCTTGCTGCCTTTAAGAGTTTCTGCTTATGTTTCATTTTGTTGAGGTTGATTATAGTATGTCTTGGAGTCTTTCTATTGAGATCTATATTGGGTGGTGTTCAATACATATCTTGGATATCTATATTCTCTTTCATAATTTCTGGGAAGTTTTCTGTCAGCAGCTCAGCAACAATACTCTCTGTGTTCTCAGGCATTTCACCCTGTTCAGGAGCTCCAGTCAATCGTCGACTGTTCCTTTTAATAGTGTCCCACATGCTTCTTAATGCTTCTTCATTTCTCTTGTTTATTTTTTCTGATTTCTCTTCATAGATGCTGGAGTCAGTGGCTCTGTCTTCTAAATCAGAAATTCTCTTTTCCATTTATTCTATTCTATTTTCTTGGCCTTGAATTGAAGTTTCTATGTCTTTGATTTTGTTCTTGATCTGCTGTATTTCAGAGTACTTATGTTCCATCAGATTGAACAGCTTGCTTGATTTTTCATTTTTCTCTGCTGCGTTTTGTATAAGGTCTAGGAGGGCTCTCTATGTAATCCTTTCGTATCCACCTTCTGATAGTTTCAGAAAAGCTTCTTTGTCTGGGAAGTTCTGAGGTGGTTTCTTTTGGGGGCCTTCTGATGCCATGGGTGACTTCCGGGTTACTGTCTTCTCCAACATTTGTTGCTTTCTGAGCTTGACATGCGTCAATAGAGGCTGGGAGAGATGCTGTGAAGATGGACTGCAGTTGTTTGTCTAGGCCATCTTATAACAGAAAGTGAAAAGTATTTGACAACTTCCGAAGTCTGTCAGGTTTTCAGTTGTATATGCCTCTCTTCCCAACTGGCAAATAAGTACCTCTATGTTGAACTTCAGATGTTATAAACTAGCTCAAAATACAGAAAGGCTACTGGCCTGCTGGCCTCTGCTGGTGGTCCCCAGCTGTAGGCAATACTGTGTAGAATTCTGCTTTTCTGTTGAAAAAGCAATCTCTTCTGAGTAGGCAATGCCTCCCAGTCCAGGAATTAGGTCCAGCTGAGGCTTCCATATGGATGCCTCTGCCTCCCAGCAAAACAAGTTGGTGTCCTGCACAAGCTCGCCAGCTGTCTGGGACCAGGATTCCAGTGGAAAGAGTGGCCAAGATTTTCAAAATGCCCAGAGTCCACATCCTCTGCCAGGAGACCCCAGCCCCAGGTGACACTGTGCAAAACATTGCCTCCTTGCTAGAAAAGCACTCTCCCCCCAGCAGAAGCCACCTCCCAGCCTAAGAACCACATTCGGCCCTGGCCTCTGCCTGGTCTTCTCCATTTCCCGATAGGCCAGAAGAGCCGAGGTGTATAGAGTCCAAAGCCAGGCTCTCAGAACCTGGCAAGTACTCTTTCCAGTCCCACCAGCAGTGCTTCTGAAACCAGAAGCTAGTCAAGTCCCAGTTCTGCCTGCCGGCCAAGATAGAGAAAAAAAATCAAAATTGTGAGTTACCTTTGATTTGTGCAAGCCTGTGCTCACTGAGAGTGGGGTCAGTGAAAGAGAGGAGGTTTTGCATTCAGTGGTGTCAAGTCCAAATTCGAAGCCCTATGCCATGTCCCAGAGCTCACTAGGTGTCCAGAAGGCTCTGTTTAATTATCATTTCAGGTCTTGGTTTCCAGAGGGATTTAGGGAGATGTGCGTTTAGTCCACCATCTCGACTCTGCCCCAACCTCCACTGTCATTTTTTAATGAGATGGAGAAGCAAATCACCAACTTTGTTGGGAAAAGGAAGAAATCACCAATAAGGAAAGCACCACAGTTGTGAAAATGTCTGTTTTACTCAAAGGGATCCACGTATACAGTGCAATCCCAATACAAAATCCACTGTCATTTTCTAGTGAGATGAAGACACAATTCACCAGCTTTGCTTGGAAAAGGAAGAAACCACAAATAATTAAAGTACTACTGAGAAAAACGCTGTGGGAAACCTGAGATGACCTGACCTTAGAACATCCTACACTGGCACAGTAGTCATAACAGCCTGGTGCTGTTAACAAAAAGACACATATAGACCAGTCAAACAGAGCTGAGACCCCAGAGATGCCACTGTCCTCTTATGAACAATTGATATTAGACAAGTTCTAAAATTTTAAACTGGGGTAAAAGCAGTCTCTTTAACAAATGGTGTTGGCAAAATTAGATATCCATCTGCAAAAACCTGAAACGAGATCCATATCTCACACCTTACACAAAAACTAATTCAAAATGGATCACAGACCTAATTATCAAAATTAAAATGATAAAGATCATCCCAGAAAACATTGGATCAATGGTGGAAGTTTTAATGCACAGCCTAGAATTCAACATCTGACAGACAAAGCATGATCAACAGGAGATAAAATAGATAAATGGGAACTACTAAGAATCATACACTTTTGTTTATCCAAAGACTTTATCAAAAGAGTTAAAAGCCCACCTACAGAATGGGAAAAAAATATTTGGCAACCACATGTTGGACCAATGTCTGATCTCCATAATCTACAAGGTACTGCAAAATATCAACAAGAAAAAGGTAAATAACCCAGCTAAGCAATGGGCAAAGAAGATAGGTAGAGACTTCACCAGAGAGAACATCCAGGCAGCCAAAAGACAAATGAGGAAATGTTCACCATCGTTCGCTATCATGGAAATCCAACTAAAACAATGAGATACCAGCTCACTTCAACAAGGTTGGCCATAGTCCAAAAACACAAAACAACAAGTACTGGAGAGGCTGTGGAGAAATTGGAACTCTCCTGTCCTGCTGGTACAATTGCAAAGTGGCACAACCTCTTTGGAAAACAGTCTGGTGCTTCCTTAAAAGGTGGTGATAGATTCACAATTTGATCCAGTAATCTCACAGCTTGTAATTTATCCTACTGAAACAAGAGTTGTCACATGAATAGCTGGATGCACACAAATGTTTATTGCAGCACAGTCAACAATAGCACAAAGATGGAATCAACCTAGATGCCTGTTAACAGATGACTGGATAAACAAGCTATGGTACATATACTCAGTGGAACACTGCAAAAATAGAAAACAGTGATTTCAGGAAACATCTCAGAATCTGTTTCAATTGAAGGACATTATGGTGAGTGACATCAGTCAGCAGCAAAAGGACAAATATTGCATGAGACCCCTGTTATAAGGACTTAAAAAATAGACTCCTGTACAGAAGAAAGGCTTTTTGATGGCTACAAGGGTGGGGAGGAGGAGCAGTGTTCATCATAGATTAGATAGCTGATAGAAATTTTGTTAGGTGAAAGCAGTGACAGCACACATTAGAAAGTAGATCAACTTAACTGGACTTCCCCACAAACAGAAAGCTCTTCTAATCTCAACCCAGGATTGCAAGGATAGAGTAGCAGGGGCATGGTCTGAGCACCATATTCTCAGAGGACATTGAAGTCCATTGGCATAATTAGTAAATTGCTAAGAGAGTCTTCTGCACCCCTTATTGGTGAGTGGTGTCTTAAAGGCTTAAAGCTAGTAGGCTTCCACCTGAGGTAAAACAAATGATCCCAACTCAGCTGGAACAGACGATCTACAAGAACACCGAAGACATGAGGACAAAAAATCCCAGGAGATGGAAGTACCCATGTAAATGGGAGACTGCATCAACGTGTGGCCGGAAGAAACAGGTAGTGCCCGTCCACACTGAAGACAGCTGTGATAGGGCACAGAATGTCGCTGTGGCAACATGAGAAAAAGAGGGTTGCAGCTCAAGAACTGTACTATAAGACCACAACTGATGTTCTGATGGCCTGGGTGTCTCTTGGGAGCATAGCCCCTGCACCTGCTGCTGCCCCTGTCTAGAAATCAGTACTGAAGTCAACTCTTTATACAACAGTGGACTACACTCATGGAAACAACGTGACCATATTGTGGGTGTACTTTGTGGTTCTATGCATTTGTCAGAGGCTGTCCTGCTGGTCTCTTTCTAGATGGGAAAGAAGAGGGTAGAAGAGGGCTCAGGAGCTTATTAAGAGCATGCAACAAATATACAATGAACAGGAGGAGTGTGCTGTCACAGGGCAAGGAGAGCAGAAGAGCTGTAGATTGGCAGGTATGCAAAATTGATTTGGTTTGTATACTTCCACTTAATCACAATAAAAACAAACCAAAAAAAAAAAGAATGAAAGACAACCAAATGCATTTCAATACTTTTGTTAATTTAGTAATACATTTAAAAGCACTCTTGGAAATTTCCAATTTTTAAAATATTTTTCATAAAGATTAAAAATTTTAAGTCTTGTGTAATTTTCAAGAAAAGTAGTTTTCCTGTGAATATTTACAGTGCAGACAATAGTATTCATGTACATCTTGCAAGTTTTTTTTCCCTAAGACTTCATTGTAATCAGTTGTGTTATCAATAACTTTCATCTCCAAATTTCTTTCTATACCCAAGTTCATATTATGTGATATAATAAAGGTGCTTAATTTTGCACCTTTACTATTATTCCTTACAAAATGACCTGTTGACATGAAAAGATTCTAGGCAAGCTGGGAAAGCCAACTTAATCTGTCAAAACAGTATTATCATTTTCATTTATGTTGAAATAATCTGTTTTTCTTAAGTCTATGAATCCTGAGCCTCTGTAGTAATTTTAAGATATGGCTGTTGCTTTCTTTACAGGAAAAACAGTTTTGTCTAATACAGTAATCTTACAGCTTGTTTCCATATACACTTGTCTATAACAATTTGAAAAATTGTGGTAAAGTTAATCTGCTGATAAAACCTCATTAAATTAGCATGCTGAGGAAGATAAACATAAACTGTGTTCTCAAATGGAATAATTATATATTGGTTCCACAACAATATACTTTTTTTCTATTAACAAAATAATTTGAAATTTAAATACAATTAAGAAAAGAAAAAGCTCATATTGCCAAACTCCAACCATCCGGAAATGATCATTCTCAGAATTCTGCAGTGGACTCTACCAGACTGTACCTTAGATGTGTAGAGAATGCCAACACATGTCATACCAGTTGTGAGTTTAAATTCTTTCTATATATATATGTATTCCATTAGTCTTGTCTTCATTGAAATGCATTTTTTGAATCTTAGGGATACTAACCATTATCTGGCAGATATAATTTCTTCCAATTTCATTATTATCATTCGTATAAATGTTATGTGAAATCTACATAAAGTACACAGCAAAAAGTTGTAATCAACTCATTAAAGTGCATTCTAACCATTTTATAACCTTGTTGTGATTGTAAATTGGATATTTTTAATCCTATTTTTGAGTGGGTATAATTAGTGTACAAGTAAACTCTTAATATTTGTACATTTAGTTACTAACTGGTTTAGTTGCCTCTCCTTCAGTTTCTAATAACTCTTCTCCAATGAGTTAGTTGCAAGTACTGTTTCTAACCTTCATTCCTTTTATTTTTATTTTTTTATTTAATATGACTGAGGGAAAATGTACGTTCCTGTATAAATTTACATACCCACCTATATGCAGCTTCCACTGCTCTCCCTGACAGCACAGTATTCCTCTCTACTCCATACATGTCTCATCCTCCCAACAGTCTCCTTTGCCCTCCGCTCCACCCACTCTCCTTCCTCCAGCCAGAGGTCAGCAGGGTGATATCCTATAGATACATAGAACCATAAAATGCATCCAATATATGGTCACTCTGCATTGCCAAGTCCAATCCATTCCTATCTGAAGAGTGGACCTTCGTTGTGGTTTATGGACAAGGGCAGCATCAGGCCTGGGGGCCATGCTCCCAGCGGAACCCCAAAACTGCTGGACCATCAATTGAGGTCTTTTAGTGGGGATCTCAGGATGCACCCCTTTTTATTCTTGTGTTGCCAGTGAGACTCAACTTAGTGAGCTCAATCGTGGCTATCACTGGTGGTGGCCAGGCACCATCCTGTTCTTCTGGTCCCAAGTCAATGTAGGCACCCACTGATTTGGGTCTCTCTATCTTCTGGGTTGTCTTTACCCCATGTCACTTTGGTCCTCGGTGAGCATCCGTTCCTGCTGAGTTGGGACCATTTGCTGTGCCCACGGATGGCAGCTTTTAAGACCCCAGACGCCACTCACCAATGTGGGGTGCAGAGAGCTCTCTTAGCAAAATGCTAGTTGTGCCAATTGGCCTCGATTTCGCCTGAGAGCGTGGTCCCCTGCCCCCTGCCCCAGCTACTCTATCCTTGCAATATTGGGTTAAGATGGAAGGAGTACTCAAGTTATGCTGAAGTCCACTTAATGTTATTCTTGTTTCTAATGTGTGCTATCACCGATTTCACCCAACCAGATTTCTAGCATCTACTCTAAACCTTCCCCCCAACCTTCATTCTTAACATGTTAATTCAACCTAACACATACTTTACTGAGCTTTATTGACTACTATTTCTAGAACAGTGTTAAATAATAGAGAGCATAGTAAAAATTTATACTTTATTTTTGAATATAACCAAAATATTTTGGCTGTTTCCAGCAATTACATTCAAATGTATGCTGTTTTTTGGTTAGTGATAATATTAGTTGAGATTGAGCTCAGTTGCGTGGATAGAAACAGCTTAACAACACTTAACAACAGCTTACATATATATTCAATCTCTTAAATTAAAAATGTAATTTTAATGTCCATGGCTGATATGGAAGCTATACAAATTTATCAAACATGCAGTTTTTTTAGCTTTCTTCTGTGTCTTCCATATGTATGGTCCTTTTAAAATCTCATTGTGATGTTGGAGTTTTTTCATGAAGTTTAAATATTCCATGTGCTTCCAACATGTCTAATGTAAAAAATCAATCAGGAATAAAATGATCCCAATAAACAATCTCATTTGGAAGAGGGAAGAATGTGAAAACACAGCCACTAGTCATCTAAGTCACTAACAGCTGCTGGCTGCAGTCAGAAAGTCAGTTAGACCTTGCCTCTACGCTGACAGCCTGGCGATTCTAGCCTGATAGAAATAGCCCCAGTAATGTGGTGGTTAAGGGCCTGGCTACTAATCAAAAGATCAGCAGTTCGAATCCACCAGCTTCTCCTTGGAAACCCTAAGGGGAAGTTCTACTTTGTCCCGTAAGCCACTGTGAGTCTGAATTGACTCAACAGCAACAGGCACGTGTGTGTGTGTGTGTGTGTATTTGTTGTGTGCTGTGAAGTCAGTATTAGATTTTGTAGTGACCCCATGTGGCAGAGCAAAACTACCTTAGAGGTTTTCTATAACTTTATGGGAACAGATTACCTGGTCTTTCCTTCCACAGAGACACTGGTAGGTTTGAATTCAGACCTTTCAGTTAGTAGACAAGTCTTTAATTATTGCACCACTTTTGCTCCTGATATATACGATCTATATACATCATACATACACATATGTGTATATATATATGTACATGATTGTGTGTGTGTATATGAATATGTGCAACATTGCAAATAATGGGAATTTCAAAGCACTTAATTGTGTTCATGTATGCAGGCTAAGAGGTAATCCTTTCAGCAGGACAAGAAGATACTGCATGTTTTAAAATCAGAAACAATATATGTTAGGGTTATATTTGTTCACCGTATTACTCAGTATGTATGCTGAACAAATAATCTGACACCTAAAACATTACTGAGTGTAATTTAATGATTGCTGTTAATTATATCAAGTGTTTAATAATATAAAATATTAATAGATCCTTAATTTTACAGTGATTTTGATTGTATTAATATTGTATTTGTATTTTTTGCATTAATTTCCTATATATATTTGGTTTTCAGCTTCTTAAAAACATTGCACTAAATTTGTATGATTTTTATAATGGTGTTATCCTTTCTTAAGCCTGATTACATAGCTATTACAAAGCAGAAACAATTTTTCTCTTGAATAAGAGCTTAAAAATTGCACAAGAATGTTTCCACAACATTTATCAATGTTAAACTTATTTTATACAACTGTGTCACAAATTTTATTGTGTAGCTTAATTTCCTGAAAATGTTAAAATGAAGATTCTATTTCTGAGATTAGGCCTGAGACTTTGCATTTTTAACAACCTTGCAATAATGTGGTTGTCTCCAGGTGATGGGACATGCTTTGAATAACAAGGATTAGACAGTAACAATTATTATGAGTTTAATACACTAATAGTGTAATTTTTTGTGAAATGTGTTAGAGAATATAAAAGTTTGAAAACCCTTTCTCTTATCTACTCCTCCCAGAAATATCAGAAATGCTTTAAATCTGTTAACTTTAGTTATTATTTTACAGATTAAAAAATGAAGTTCAGAAATATTCATAATTCATCTAAGATCAGAATCCAGGATTTATACATTTTTAGTCCTATTCTAATTGGTGTTTCTAATCTCATTGTACCAGGAAAAAAGTACAAACAGAAATGAAAACTCAGCAATACATTCTCAATTCACTTATCCCTGTGAGTACTGTGTTCAGTGTACTTAAACTCAGGCTTTTTTTTTTTCTCCCAGCGTGACCTTTGGCCAGTCTCTTGTATTCACAGAATAGAAAGCACTTTCATTTTAATAAAGCAAAACATAAATTGCATATGTTATATATATGAGTGTGAGTATGTATGTTGAATGTACCATGGACTGCCAAAAGAACAAACAGATCTGTTCTGGAAGAAGTATAACCAGAGTGGTCATTGAAAGCAAAGATCACAAGACTGCGTCTTACATACTTTGGACATGTTTTCAGGAAAGATCAGTCCCTGGAGAAGGACGTCTTGCTTGGTAGAGTGGAGGGTCAGCGAAAAAGGGGAAGTCTCTCGACGCGATGACTTGACACAGTGGCTGCAACAATGAGCTTATAGCATAACAACCTAACAACAACATATAAAATATAACTATAAATATAAACATGATAGTACATTTTGATACATATTTTTAAAGTCTTGAGTACCTATTGATTCTTCCTCATTCAGCCAATGTTAATTGACTGTATTTTTTGCTTAATTTAATATTAAAATGAATACTAAATGGTATTTATACTTACAAACAATTAAAAACTCTGCTATACAGATACTTAATTGTAGTTGAAAACAAGAGAAATATTTAAAAAATAAAATGAGATGTAGATTAAAAAGAACAATGCTGGACTAAAAATACAAACTGTGAGTTACAGAAACACGAAGAACCCTCTAACAAAATGTACTATTTCTGCATGTTAGCATTTGGGGAAGGTTTAGGTGAATTCTTAGTCTATTTATTTAAGAAAATTATTTATATAGGAATTAAATTGTTATAAAAATTTGATTTGTAAGAGCTGAATGACCAAGATCAGGGGCAAAATGAAAGAAGACAAAAAGAACAAATCTCAGCTAAGCTGGAAAGTCAAAAAATATCTGATAAGTACTGCTTTTCTATCTACAATAGGAAAAATAAAAAGTGACAAATGTGTGATAATGCATGGTATTGCACTAATTAGTGCAACTCAATATAAGTATTTAGAACTCACATACTAAGTATCTGTCATGTTTTTATATAAACTACTCTCCATCCTGACATCATGAGGCATACTGAGCACAAATTATGTGCTTTATGAAAACGGGGCTCCACTCTCCTGGCGTTTTCAATGTGTCATTATCTATTTTGGACAAGAAGAGCTTGCCCAATTATCAGAAACTATGAGTTTATGTAGAAAAGATACGGGGAAACATGGAAGAAAGGAAAGAGGCTCTGTAGTCAGGTTGAATGGAACATCTCTAGTGGCTGTAGCTACCCTGAAATGAAATTAAAAAAAAAAAAAAGGCAAAGATTTCCAGCAAATTTGTTGTCTGTAGTAAGGAACTTATCCTTTTTTGTGTTCCTCTTAGTGCAGTGAAAATAAAGAGTTTCGTGTGAAGCCGTTTTTTTTTAAGAATATGGCAGACACATTACTTGATTTATAAAAATGTGCTTTTTGTTTAAAGAATTATCGTTCTGGAAAAATTTCATTTCAGATAGAATTTAGTTCAAAAATTCACTTTTTATCTTTCTTATTATTCACTATTAGAGCTTTGTAACTAAGTTTTCAGGTACCAGATAAGTTAAAAAAAAAAAAAAAGAAAGAAAAAAGAAGAGAAAACCTTAACTAGAGTTATTTATCTTTAAAAATAAACATTAAATTGCTCTAGGAGGACAGCTAATTAGCCAACTACTTTAATTCATAATTATAACAGAATTAGGCAAATAAAGGAAGCTTTCTTTAAAAGTTCCAAAAATATTTTACTTAAAAATATTGAAAAATGATTACCTGAGATTTAGCAGATACACCTTTTATAATAAAAAATACTTTAATATAAATTAAAATCACTAGTAATTACAGAAACGTTAATGCAAGGAACCCCAAACCTTGTGTTTATATTAAAATGTCATCTTCATTATGAAAGAATCTTGAAGGATTTTATCTTAAGGATAAATAAATGCTCAGATCTGTCATGGAGAAACTCATTTAGTTTATTGCAGAAGAGGCATGACAAGGTATGCAAGTTAAGTCTGCAAAACGTTCATTCAGCACTGGAGAATCAGAAGTAACAATTACAATCTTAGGCTAAATGTTAGAGTCCAGATACTTAGATTTCATGTTTTCACATTTAATAAGTGATTTTAAGTAGGAGACTCGACCACCCCTTGCATTCAGAGGAAGTTTCCCATAAAGTCCAAGGTCAGGTGTGGTGAGTAGTGTCTAAGCAGGCTCCTTAGTCTTCAGAGACTTTTTGCTTCTGTCTTCACCAAAAATGAGCAGACATCCTTGGATTTATATACCTTATGTGCTTTCATGTCAAATTATAATTAGTATATTTTACTGTAAGTAACTGTTGTATAACATTTATGGTATGTTAATTTATATCATTTTATCTCCAATTTGGTTACTGTTTTATGATATATGTATATGTTGTATGTATATATATCATATATATACATACACACATATATCTGTAGTATGATATATACATACATATGTATATATATTTACTACATATTGAAAATAATTGCTACAAGTCCATTTTGAATCATAGCAACCCTGTGTGGCAGAACAGAACTGCTTCTTCACTGCTTCTTCCAGAGAATGGCTGGTGGATTTGCTAACCAAAATGTTAACAGTCAAGCTGTTAGAAACTACCACCAGGGCTACACCTGTTTCAGGATCAAGCTACTTAATTAAAAATTAGGAAAAATATTTAGTGACATTTTGTTTTGTTACTTTGTAGAGACACTATTCATATAACATTCCATATAAACAGTGCCAGTGCATAGCCCGATTTCAGAAAATTATTTACATTCTACTTCACATACTTCTATTGTCTGATTTTCAAAGCTAGAACATCTTTTTAATGATTCACAGGTAATGCTTAGTGCTATAGGATTATATTTTCTAAGTAAGAAATATCTCTATTTTTAGCTTCACATTATATGTGACTTCTACATAGATGTTTAAAAGCCTTATGAAAACACTGTAAGAATGTAAAAAGCATAAAGTACACACAAGGTAGTGACTTACAAATATATATTTTAAGAACATTGCAGAATGATCAGATGTGATGTGAGAGCATACAAAAAGCATGCACAATAGCAAGCCTGTGTAGTTCATGTCATTGTTCCCAGTTACCATCAAGCTGGTTCCACATAATAGCTACCCAACATATAGCATAATCAGACACCACCAGGTCCTATGCCATCCTCACAGTTCTTGCTGTTTGAGCCCATTGTTGCAGCCACTGTATCAATCCATCTCACTGAGGTCTTCCTCTTTTTTGCTGAACCGCTACGTTACCAAGCATGATGTTTTCCTCCAAGGACTGTTCTTTCCCGATAATGTGTTAAAAATCCGTGAGATGAAGACTTACCATCACAGCTTGCAGGAGTATGTGGCTGTACTTCTAAGACAGATTTGTTATTTCTTCTGGCAGTTCATGGTATACTCAATATTCTTGCCCGCTACTATAAAATTCAAAGTCATCAGTTCCCCTTCAGTCTTTCTTCCTCATTGTTCAGCTTTCACATGCCTATGAAGTGATTGAAAATACCATGGCTTGGGTCAGGCATACCTTAGTCCTCAAAATGACATCTTTGCTTTTTTATACTTTAAAGAGGTCTTTTGCAGCAGATTTGCCTAGTACACTACATCATTTGATTTCTTGATGGTAGCTTCCATGGATGTTAGTTGTGGATTCCAGTAACAGGAAATACTTGGCAACTTCAATCTTGTCTCCACTTACAATGATGTTGTCTTATTGGTATAGTTGTGAGGATCTTTGTTTTCTTTTTGTCAAGGCTACGTACAGAAGGCTGTGGTCTTAGATCTTCATCAGTAAGTACATCAAGTCCTCTTCACTTTCAATAAGTGAGGTTATAAAATTCAAAGTCATCAATTCTTATTCTATGCCACCAATTCTGATTCCATGTCCTTCTTCATATACTCCAGATTGTCAGATTATTTGCTCAGTGTATGGACTGAATAAATACGGTGAAAGATTGCAACCCTGATGCACACCTTTCTTTACTTCTAACCACACAGTATTCCCTTGTTCTGCTTGAATGACTGACTGCTTCTTGGTCTATGTATAGGTTCTGCATGAGCACAATTAACTGTTCTAGAAGTCTCATTCTTCCAATGTGTTATGATGTCTACCTCTATGTCTCCTTCTGAATCAGTCATGGATTTCTGACACTTCCCTGTCAGTGCGCTTTTGTAACTGCTTTTGATTTACCTTAAGTAGAATTTTACTTGTGCATGATAATAATATTTTTCTATAATTTACACATGTGGTTGAATCACCATTATTTGGAATGGCAGAAATGTGTATCAAAATTCTTATCATGGAAAACTGAGCACCTCTAGCACTCTATACTTTGTTGAAACACCTCATTTCATATTCCTTTAACTCTCCGAGTAATTTTTTATGTTGGTGTTTTCAGTACTCTTGGCACACCTTTCTTCAGTACTGTCTGTTTTTGGTCATATGCAATCTTCTAGAATGATTGAATGTCAACTGATTCCTTTTGGTATTGTGACTCTGTGTAGTCCTTCCATCTTCGTTTGATGCTTTCTGTGTCACTGAATATTTTGCCCGTAGAAGTCTTCAATACTGAAATTTCAGGCTTGGATTTTATCTCCAGTTCTTTTAGCTGAGTATATTTTCCCTTTCTGTTTTCTAACTCCAAATCCTTGCATGTTATAATACTTTATTTTGGGCTATACTTTGAAATCTTCTTTTAAGTTCTTTTATTTCATCATTTCTCTCTTTCTCTTTGGCTACTCCGGGTTCAACAGTAACTTTCAGAGTCTTTTCTGACATGTATCTTAGTTTGTTGTTTCTTTCCTGTATTTTTAATGATGTTGTATTTTCTTCATGTATGTTGGTCTTGATGTCATCCTGCAACTTGATTAGTCTGAGTCATTAGTGTTCAGTATGTCAAATCTATTCTTGAGATGGTGTCTAAATTCAGGTGGGATATACTCAAGATTGGCTCTCGTGGCTCTCATGGACTTTTTTTTCCAACTTGAAATTGCATACATGCAATCGATAATCTGTTTTGCAGTTGGAGTGTGACATTCTTCTGAATAGTTATGTTGAGCTTCTCCATTGTCTCTTTCCACAAATTTGGTGTATTTAATTCCTGTATTTTCGATACAGTGAGTCCATGTGTATAGTTTTGTTTTTTTTTTTTTATGTTTTTGAAAAATGTATTTGCAGTGAATAAGTCGCTGGTCTTGCTAAAGTCTATCATGTAGTCTACAGACTGTTTCCGCCTATACATCATTCTTGGCTTCCGATTTTCACATTCCAGTCACCAATAATTAGCAGAGCATCTTCATTGTGTATTTGATCGATTTCAGACTGCTAAAGTTGGCAAAAATCTTCAGTTTCTTCATGTTTGTCCTTAGTGGTTGATACATAAATTTGAACATCAGTTGAGTTAACAGGTATTTTATATACCCATTAAAACCTGTTGCCATTGAGTCGGTTCCAACTCACAGCCACCCTATAGGACAAAGTAGAACTGCCCCACAGAGTTTCTAAGGAGCATCTAGGGGATCTGAGTCACTAACCTTTTGGTTAGCAGTCATAGCACTTAACCACTGCACCACTAAGGTTTCTGGTCTTTTATACAGTGTCTGTTATCCTATCACTGACAGCATTGTACTTCAGGATAGGTCTTGAAATATTCTGTTTGACAGTGAATGTGACACTGTATCTCTTCAATTCATTATTTCTCATGTAGTATACCATATGGTGGTCCAATTCAAAATGGCAAATATGTGTCCATTTCAGCTCATTACTCCTTAGAATATTGACCTTTACGCTTTCCATTTCATTTTTGATGACTTCCAGTTTACCTAGTTTCATACTTCATAAATTCTGGGTACTAATGAATATTTGTTGCAATTTCCTCTCATTTTGAATCATGCTACCTCACCAAATGAAGATGCCAAGAGCTTTCCTCCATATATGCTATTAAAATTGGCTTTATTTTGAGGATGCAGCTCTTCCTTGGTCATATTTTGACTTCTTCCTATTTTTTTTCATTTAATATGGAGGCTCTACTGAAATCTGTCCATATTGGTTGCTCCTGTTAGTATTTGGAATACCTGTGGCATAACTCCTAGCTTCACAGCACCTCACAAGTCACAGTATGATAAACTGGCAGAGGCCCAGTGGATGTTATTAATAAGCTATATTAAACTATAATTATGTGATACTGTAACAGAAGAGTTCATGCAAGATCATCATAAGGAAAGAGGGCTTTTTAAAAATCCATTCTTAAAAACTGAGGAAAATAAGTGTTTATATATATATAGATACATATATATATATATATAAAATGGATCTCAGCCTATAAACTGGAGTCAAAATCAAGGGAAAAGTTAATCTGTTTCTTGATATACCATATATGATACATAATAATACTGTACAGTATTGCTCTAACTCTGCATTTTTTATGTTTATTTTTAATTTATTTCTTTTTGAGTTTTGCTTTCTTGGACTCTAGCAACTCTTAAGAAAGTGTACTAGCTACTTGCAGTTTTGTTTTCCACAGAAAATCTTACAGATATGTAATCTGTTACATGTTTAAATATGAATGTCTTCGTTTATTATCTTCACTAAAATATCTCAATAATCTGCGTATTTTTGGTTGTTCTATGCATTTGTTGACTAACATTTTCCCTTTAACCTTCTTTAGTTACATAAATTCTCTTCTTATATCTCTGTTTGACATTAGACATTTTAATCTGTAATTGTTTTCCTTCTTTCAGATAAGGCTATAGTCTCTTTATACATAGATGCACTTCAAATGACCATTTAAATTAAGAACTCATTCTGGGAAATTAGGTGGAACTATTATATTGTGTGGGAGGTTAATATCATGTCCTTGTTGAGAAAATGTCAGAGATGAGCACATTATGTTACATCTAATTTTGGTCATAAGCTCAGCATGCAAATCCAGGTTTCACTAATGAATATCTGCAGGTGATGGGCAAAGGAGCATTGGCACTGAGACAGAAAAGAGAAAAATGAAGCTTCAGTGCTGTCTGTCACTAAGAAAAGAGTAAGTTCAGCTTAGGAAGAATGGAGGTGATGAGTATAGTACTTCAGTTACTCATTCCAAAATATTAACTTAATACTTACAGGCAAATAGAAACTGCCCTGGTAATTCAATATAATATACAGTGTATGTGAATATTATTTTTAATGATTCCATATTTTATAGCTTGAAAGAACTTTAGAGGTCATTTAGTTTTATCCTTTTTTAAGCAACTGACCAACAGATAGTTGGCCATCTCAAGTGGTACTTCTTGCACAGACAGAAATAGTGTTAAAACTAGTTTTGTCATTTGGGTATAATTTGTCCAGTTTAATTTTCTACAGCTTACTTTCTACGTCTTTACTTTGTTTTCATCAATATCTATTCAAGTTTTTGCAACGTATTTTTATTTGTTTTCATCTTTGATTTTCTTTATATATCTACTTTTCATTGCTTTATTACTATTATTTAAATTTTTATGTCTCTTTTTGCTTTTGTGAGTAGAAGAGTACATTTTTAGTAACTTAGACATTGAGGAGAGATTTTTAATACCGTATTTTTCTACTTTCAGCTATGAACCATTTCTTTTAATATTGTAGGACATCCTATAATAGGAAAAATATTTTATAAAAGTCATTGGTTACTTCATAAATGTTTTTAAAATCTGACATCAGTTTGAATAAAGGAGTCTAATGCTATCACAGTCTCCTTGCATAATAACCAGGGATTCTACCAAGAAGGTATTGAATGACCTGTCTTCCTTCTTGGAAATCATACATTAAAATCAATTGTATGAATTTTTCACAACAATGCGTGCATGAGTGGATTCTATATTTAAAAATATGGAAAAAGAAGAGATTGTAATTTTGAGTAAGATGATAGCTAGTAAAGAAAGATGGCGCTGCTATTATGACCATCAGGCAAGATTAAGCAATGCTGTCAACATTTAAAAGTAATGGCCACAGCAGTTTATGAAAGTGAACTGTCAATGTAAGCTTAATCAAATCATTGAGCTAGAAAACTAAGAGCAATTAATTTAATCATGTTGATTATTCTAACAATGAATGTTTCCTTGTTAAAGAACCTTACCACCTAGAGTTAATCTAATCTACCTATTTTGCATTTCCAAGCAGTTATTTAGCATTAATATTACATGGCTTTTATCCTTGCTCTTTGATGCAAATATTAGCTTTTGTGAGTCCTTAATCAGGTATCAAATGAATCATGTGGAGACTCGACAAACTGTAAAAGTAGTCCCATTTTTTTCTGCATCAATCTATTTAGTTTTTTGCAAAATCTTCTCTTCTATTAATCATTAGCAATTTTCTAAACATTCCTTATAAGAGTTGGCTTTAAAATATACAAACTAAATATAAAAAAAGGTGTTTTATGGAGAAATGTGCAGATGTGGAAAGAGAGTCAGAAAAAAAAATAGAATGCACAGCAAAATGAAAAACAGTGACATTTAAAACTGTGCATTGAGCCCATGTGAAATACTACTGGCAAGAGAGAACTTTATACATTATCATCCATCATTCCAGTGCTTGTCATTTGGATCTGATAAAATTATGTGTCTCCAAATATAAGAAAGGTAGTCCTAACATAGATCTCACAGGATTACTTTGTCTAATTTTCATTTCTACTGTCTGGTAAACTGCTCAAATATTCAGATTGTTCATTTATAAAACCTTGAGTCATAATATTTTTCACATAAAAAACTAAATTATCACTACCCATCTATTAGTTTGTCCTACCATGTAATTTTTTTGTTGCTGTATAATGCAAGAAGTTATGCCACTGTTATTTCAAATATCAGTAGGATATCCATTTTGGACAGGTTTTGATGTAGCTTGTAGACTAGATCAGAAAACAAAGAAAGACCTGGCAATTTATTTCTGAAAAGTAGCCTATAGGAATCCTGTGGATCATAATAAAGACATTATTAAGCAAATCAAGAGTAATCAATTGCTAGAGGGAGGCAACGTATGTATGGTGAAATAGAGAGCCACTCAGAGTAAAAGGATCTCTCAATGAGGTAGACTGGCAAAATCACAGCAGTTATGGGTTAGAATATGCTGGCAATTGTGAAGATGACATAGAAACTTGACAATGCTTCATTCCGTTATAAATGAAGGTAGTTTGTGCCAACACCATGAGTTAGAGTCAGCTTGACAACAGCTAACAGCAACTTAATTAAAAGCATAATCTGTGTATACAGAGGTGACATGGGCAATATATTTTTAAAATCAATTAAATTTGATGAAATTCTAGAGTGTTTTCAGTAAGTTAATCTTTATCTTGCATGTTTGAATTTTCTCAAAAGTGTACATTAAAATATACTTAATAATATACACCAAGTATATATTAATGATAGAGTAAATCTTCACTGCATTTATGCTAAGAACAACAATAACAACAGAAATATTAATAGTAGCAAAAAACCCCAAATCCACTGCTGTTGGATCGATTCTGACACATGGCTACCCCATAGGACACGGTTGAACTGCCCCACAGAGTTTCCAAGGAGTGCCTGGTGGATTCGAACTGCTGACCTTTTAGTGAGCAGACATAGAACTTAACTACCATGCCACCAGGGTATCCGTGGTAATAACAGCTGATGTCTATTGATTACCGCTGCTGTGCTAGGTACTCCTTGAAAGAGCTCAAAGGTATTAACATTTAATTTTGACAACAGAATTATGCAGATAAGTGCTGATTTATTTCTTCTTTTAAAGATGAGGACATTGAGACACATGAAAGTAACATTTGTTTAACTGTTAAGCTATAATCAGGATATAATCCCAAACTAATCCATACACTGAATCGCAATGCTCATTCTATCTCTTTCTCTTTGTCTCTCAAATATACATACACCATACACATACTTCTTTATGCATGAAACTATGTTTTAATCTCATAAAAACAAGAGCTATAAGTGACTTAGAATTTTTAGAACAATTTTTTTGAAGACAAATGAGTTAAAGAAAACTATCTTGTCTCATGGGCAAAAACTAAGGATGATTTTAAGTGCTAGTAATCCAATCAGAGGTTACAATTCTGAGAGAGGCTGGGCCAAGATCATGGAGCAGTCAGAAGCTTCCTGTGGTCTAACAAAAAGGACCCAAAAGAACAAATGACTTGATTATACGTCATTCTAGGAGCCGTACACTTCAAAGGGAAAGTTTAGAAATCAAACTGAGGGTCCAGAAGTACCCAGAAGTGGCCAGAACTGACCCACCAGAAATCTGTTGCAGTCAGTGGTAATCTGAGCGTTGCTCACAGCAGGGCATCCTCCTCAGTGAGAGAAGCTTATCAGAAAGTCCACTGGTGCCTCCAGAACCAGTGAAAAGCAGCACTAAGAGGTTCGTATCTAACCTGCTTATCCCAGATCTAAAATTTTCCTGAGATAAATATTTCCATCTTCCCATTGATTCTTGCTCCCTTCCTTCTCTCTCGTACTCCCATATTGTGCTCTCCTTCACCCGTAAATGGCATTTTAGGTTTCAGCCCCTCCCTTTCTCTGTTTGTCTCATCTTTCCCAAACATTTTATTTGCAGTTTCTAGCCAAGCAAACTCACTTGGGTCCCTGTTGACAATGCCATCTGTGTTCTGTCAAATCAACAATTTAAAACTTCATTTCTGACACCTGCATCAACTCTAGATTAAGGTAGGTATACTAATTACTATAGCTAGACTAATCACTTGGATTTCTAATAAAACATCTTATATATGAACATATTAATGCCCTACTGCCTTCCTCTGAATATTTTCTCTAGCCTTTTTTATATTATAAATGCCAGCCAGCCAAGTGCCGTTGATTATTATAAATAGGCAAACAAAAAGCCTAGGTGTCATGCTTGTTAAGTTCACTTTTTCTGACTTCTGCCCATCCAAATTAACTTCAGTCTTATTCATCTTATCTTCAAAGTATAATTATCTAACATCTCTTTCATCATCCAAGTCCAAGATATTCTTTCTTTTTCTGCGTTAGTAATCCACTTTCCCTTGATTCATTTCCACTTATTGAGACTCCTTGTATATCAGAAGAGAACTGTGCTGCATAGGGTTAGCAGTGGCTGATTTTTCCAAAGTAAATCTCCAAGCCTTTCTTCTAAAGTGACTCTGAGAGAACTTGAACCTCCAGTCTTTTTGTTAGCAGGTTAGAGTGTTATCTGTTTGCATGTACCAGGAACTGTTCTTCCTGGATTTCTATATTTCCAGACTAACTGGTTTCTCCGCTTCAAAACATCCCCACACAGAACAGGAAGTATACATTTTAAAGAGATCCAATGAATATAACCTTGATTAAATCTACTCAAGATGTTGAGATTACGCAGAGAAGAACGTTCATGTTGCTTTCTAGGTTTTAAAGACATTTTATGGCCTGGCCTCTGCAAGCTTCAGTATCCTTGGTGGTAATGTTTAACTGCTCTGCTGCTGCTAACTATAAACTTGAGTGGTTCACAGAAGCCTAACTACAGAAAATAGAACTTAGGACAAGTAGTGTTAAATTGCTGAATGACCTCACACAGCTGGTGATGGAAACTCTGATTGCCAAAAGATACTGTTAACTGGTGCCTTGTCTCAAGTGATACTCAAGCCTGAAAACCCTGCCTGCTCCTCCTCCTCTTAGGGCTCTGACGCTTGAACACACCAGCCATTCTGTGGGATGAAGATGTGGCAATCTGCTTCTGTAAAGATTGCAGCCTTGAAAACAAGGGCTTCAAACTCATTCATTCCAGTTTGAACCCCTGCAAGAATTTGCACTTCTGACAAGTTTTCAGGAAGGTATACATAAGAATCACCTGGAAATATTGTTGAAATATAGATTCTGATTCAGTATAGTGCCCTAGTGGCAGGTTTCCAGTGTTTTCCTCACTTTGATTCTTTGAATTTTTTACTGCTTTTTCTAAAAATATTTTTGTCTAACAATTTAATAGGGCTAGCTTCTTTTGTACATTCAGATCAAATTCAAAACATATTTTCACTACTATCCCATTTATGGAGGGTCTATCTTCTCCCTAATTAGTCTCCTATCACCTCTATTTTATTTGATTCACATTTTTTATTACTCTTTAAAATTATGTGTTTTATTTATTGGTGAATCTTTGTTGACCATTTCCCCAACTCCCATTAGGTCTAACTTGTTCATAATTATATTTCCAAGACCCAGAAGTAAGATTCCCAATATTCTATAAATATACATTAAGTAAATGAATATACACACACAGCTCTGAATAAAAGAAATGCAAAACATATAATGTTACACTTCAATATTTTATACAGTTCTGATTTGTTTAGCCATACCAAAGGGATAAAATATTTACTCAGAGAAAGTTGATGGCAAAGTCTGAAGAAATTGCCACAAGACAGCTTTGCAGGTCACAGCACATTATCAAGTAATCGTTGCTGCTTTTGAGTATTTAAAAATATACTGAGAAGAATCCACAGAGAGTTTATGTTTGTTTTTCAGAGTTTATAGAGCAACCCAGGAGACATATGAGATAGATTACAGAAAAATTATAAGGGGTAAGAATTTTAAACAGAAATAAAACTCTAAGTACCTTTAAAATTCAAACCAAATTATTTGTGTTGGAGTCTAATTCATGATGACTTCCTATCTTTCAGGGTAGAACTGCAGTTCACAGGATTTTAAAGACTGCAGCTTTTCAGAAGCAGACTGCCAGGCCTTTCTTGAGAAGCCCTGTCGACTAAGTTCAAACCACCAAATTTGTAGTTAGTGGTTGAATGTTTAATCTTTTGTGCCAACCATGGTTAGATTACCCAGTAAGCAACATAATGCAGGCTTACTTGTGCTTACTTACTAAGTCTGTAGCGTACAATTTTACTTGTTTTTCACTACATCAAAGATGTGCCACCCAAGGACTCCTATGGGTGTTCAATATTCCACCGAAATAGTTTCTTCTCTTTCCACACTGTGTTCCTCTCACTGAGAATGAATGATCACTCGAGTTTAGAATTACCGTCACTAAGAAATCCTGTTCTTTCTGTCTCCCTGAAGTATGCCTTTTTGAGTCTTCAGGATCTTGCTGACGGATGCAAAACTCCAAGTTTTGTGCAGATCTGAATAACATGGAAATTGCATCCTTAGTCTGTAAGAAACAGTTTAGCACCTCTTTTCCGAAACTGAACAGTATTTTTTCAAATATGACTCCTTCATATCCTATAACAAAAACTATCATTAAAAGTCTAAAAACAACTCAAATCTTTTGTTAAGCATTTTCAGTGTTGTATTTCTGCTGGGAGCGAATTTTAATTTTATAAAATAGTTGTGGATATAGAGTGCATATACTATAGACTGATAGCTACTTCCAGTTGAAATCTCATTTAAATGTGCTCTCTATAAATAATTTTCCTTCTCAAATGATTTACATTTGTTTATAACAACCAACTAAATATTTATTTATTAATCCAAGAGATAATTCCCCTGTAATACAAATATTAGAGAAAAACTTTATTTTAGTCTAGTGGACTTAGCAAGTATTTTTAAATGTTCAACTAATATGTTTACAGATATTGAGTCAGAGGCAAGCACATGAGAGTTTCCCCAAGTGGTTTAAAAAATGTATTAGATGTTCAATTTATGGCCTTAAGCTATGAGAATTTTCCCCTGGTAGTTGTGGCAGATATTAAACTGTAGTGTTACCGAGTGTCAAATGGTGGTCCTACATGGTGTCTCTTGTTAACAAAAAGAGACAAAGATAAATAAAAATAGAAAGAATTCTGAGAGACTAAAGCCACTGAATCAAAAAATAAATTGTGTGTGTGTGTGTGTGTTTGTAGGAACATACAGCAGGTATAACAATTGCTATCATCATTTTGTTATTCAGATAGGCTCTGACTAATGACTGGATTCCATCCTGATGACTTTGTAGATTAATTATGATGTGACTTGAATGCCTCTTTTTAGTGTTTGTAGCCTGCTATCAGGCAGTGTTTTGAACTGTAAATCATAACATTGAACATTTGAGAGTGAATATCTGAAAATGACAACATCATCAAATTATGCACTATAACATTGTATGTAGTACATGCTATTAACAATCAGATGTCCAAAAAACAGACCATCATGTGCACTGTTCATGTAACTCAAATATATCGTATGTCAGGGACTATCTGTATTTGCTAATTCAAATTTTCTCATCCGTATAATAAATATCTTCTTGTGATTCACTATATTTCAAGTCTGTAGAAGACAAATGACAAGTTAAACAGGCGAAGTAGAGCATTCCTAAACAATAATAATTGTATCTTGTTATATTTGGAGGCAACATTATAAGCATTCTCTTGACATTGGCTCATAAACATTTTACCCTTTACAAAGCATTCTCAAAAAACAAAATGTTAGTATTAACTATCTAAAGATGATGAACCTTGAATTTAAGCAAAGATTGTAAGAATTATCAGGCTAAAAGTGTATAGTAAATTTAATGCTAGAATATATGTTTATTATATAACTATTAATATTTTATTTGCCTTTCTGTATACTTCTGGAAGGTTGTTAATCATAAAGTAGTTATTTAGAAAGTATGACATTTATAGTTTATACTAGTGGGGATAACTGCAAGCTGTTCTTAGTGGTAGAAACTTATCAGTGGGCTAGCACAATTCATATGAGGAATTACTGTAAGTGCTTACTCAGGAGTAAGAAGTTTCCATTTTGTGACATTGTCAGTTTAAATATGTGCCCTACCAAGACTGTCTGTATTTATTGGTGGTGAATCACAGAAGGAACCTGAATGTGGCATTTATCTATTCTCATATTCCATTGGCTACATGGCCAAATCTAACTGAAAATCAGGCTGGGAAATAACGTCTCTTTCTGTGTTCTGGGAAAAGGTAAAACAATTCATAAAAAGGAAACCGGTCTTCTCTAGTCATCAAAATTTAGTTTTATTCTTCTGCACAGAAGTAGTTTGCCACTCCTAAAAGGAGGACAGTGCAGAGACATATGCAGTCACTCTATCAACCAAAACTGCCACATTCTTGCTGCGCAACAAACTATTATCCCTTCTCGGGAGCAACATGATCCTTCTTAAAATTAAAAAATACATATATAACAATAATGGTAGGGAAAAAAGTAATATAAAGTGTGCTTGATGTTTGTTACTTGTGAAGAAATTGAATAGAATTCAGATGTGTCTAACCTTTAGTCTATGTTCAGATCTGCTGTAACATAGACTTTTTTCTTTTCTATATTATGACTGAGTGAAAATGTACATTCCCGTATAAATTTACATGCCCACCTATATGCAGCTTCTACTGCTCTCCCTGCCCGGTGACAGCACACTATTCCTCTTTGCTCCATACATGTCTCATCCTCCCAACAGTCTCCTTTCCACTCCTCTCCACCCACTCTCCTTCCTCCAGCCAGAGGTCAGCAGGATGATATCCTATAGATGTAAAGAACCATAAAGTGCATCCAATATATGGTCATAGATTTTTATCTTTTTCAAAAATTGTGCTTTAAATGATGGTTTACAGAGCAAATTAATTTCTCATTACACAATTAATACACACATGGTTTAGTGACACTGGAAGATTTTTATCTTTAAATTCCAGTTTCTGTTCACAATGAATATAATTTAATATTTGAAATAAAAATTCTAACAGCCACTATATTTTTCATGTATCTTTAGAAAATAATACTAATAAAGAGAAAATAAACATGTAAAAGAGGGAATAAACATGTAAAACAAAGACTCCATCTAATTTTTCTACTTTGATCTGAGGAAAATCTGTATCTTATTAACAAGTGTATGTATATAATTTTCCCAATTGTATAATTTCCTCTGCTTTATTCCCTGAATAAATTATGATCAGGAAAATCATAATTGCAAAAGATATACACACCAAAAAAAAATACCAAAGGTCCAAAAAAATGTAATTTCACTAGTGTATGAAGTTCTAAAAATGTAATTCTCAGCAAAGAGGAAAGAATAAACATATTATTATTGTTTCTTTTGGCCTTGACTTGTATACCACTTGGTACAGTCCATGTTTTTGAAAGAGTGTGATTTTCTACTACACTTCCTTGAAATGCCCAGAGATTTTTTTTGGAAAAATCTCCTGTGAAATCTTTGCCTGTTTCTTTGTACTATTTACAGTGATTTAAATAAAAATATTATCATAGTTTTCACTGTGCCAAACTCATCTACCGATAGATCTATTACTCAGTGAAATGTTATAAAAATCTGCCAAATGATGTATCTTCCTATTATATTTCTAATTTACCTAAAATATTATTTTTTCAAATACAGTATGCTTTCTTCACCTATGCCAACACAAAGAAGAAAAATAAGTAGTTAAGCTGCTATTAAAAATATCCAGCTGTGAGAGTTATACATACAGACACACGCAAATTATAATTATCTCATTTTTCCTACCAAATTCTATAAAAAAGAAAAGAAAAAATGTTTCTTACTATGCTTATTTAAGGGACTAGTTTGTTTTTCTTTTAGCTTGAAAATATGATCATTTCATCTTTGAATTAATGAAATGACAAAGAAAGTAATTCAAATTGCATTTCAGAGACTGTCTTTTGTTAAGGATATCTGACAACAAAAGATTCACTTGACAGAAACAAAAGGAACAGAGAAACCATTTCAACAAGCTAGTATATTTCTCTGGTATTTATGGATATTTCCTTGAGATTTATTGATTTATCATTTTTTGTCATTTTGGTACTAAAGAAAACCATACACCTTAGTCCCACTTACTTTAACAGTGAGCTATACCCTTTGTCTGGAGATACATGCAAAGAGAGTTACCTATGATTACACTGGGGAGAATTAAGTAAGGGTAGAAAGATGGTAATGAATACACTTGTATTAATTTCCAAATGCTGCTACCTCAATCTGGGTTGCATAAAACTATGGAAATACATTCTGTAACAACTAGCAGTCTGTGAATTAGGCATCTTTCCTATGCAATAATGTTTTTTGCCTCATCCTTGCTTGGGGTAGTTGTCAGCAACTCTTGGTATTAGTTGGCTTACAGATATATCAATCCAGGTTCTCCCTTGATTTTCACATGGCCGTCTTGTATCTATGTGTTGCCAAATCTCTCTCACTTTATAAAGATACTAGTCACTGTATGTAAGGATCACTCTAATCCAGTATGACTTCATCTTGACTTGATTATCTCTCCAAAGTTCCTGCTTCCACATGAGATCACATCCACATGTACCGGTTATTAGAACTTCAACATGTATCTTAGGGGGAAATTCAACTTAGAGTAGAGTCCTGTGACAAAAGGGCCAAGAAGCATACTGAAAAGAGAGGTGACTGTAAAGTGTGGCCCTTGAGCTGAATCTCAAATGATAAATGGCTCCTAACTTGGTCTGAGTTAAGAGGTAAAAAGACACGTTAAGCAAAGGAGATAGTAGTGAACAAAGCCCCAGGAGCTAGGAAGAAAAATGTGTCTTGGTAACACAAAACTGGAGCAGCCTTGAATGTAGACTGTGAGAGGACATATAACAAAGATTTGTGAATGATGAGGTATGTGCTTATGCTGTGGTCCTCCTGCTTATGAGTTTTACTGTAGATGCTCATTCTAGCTTGATTATTTTGTTCAGACTAGTTCCAGAGAACAGTAATTGTCCTTCTCCCTCTGTACATCTAAAATCTAAATGAGTTAGAGCTCATCATTCTGTCTTCTAACACTGCTTTTTAACTCAATATTTTAAAAGCTAAATGTGTATTAATATTTTAATACATACATATTCTCATTCCATTCCCATTCCTTTAAGTAGTTATTAACTGAGTACACCTGATATATATCATCTCTGCAATATCTCACATAGCAGTGGTTTAATAAAGTGTAACGGACTTGAATAATTTAGGCCTTCTTGTTAATTTTTTTTTACTGTCTTCTTCCAGAATAGATTAGCTGATACTCTTATTGGGAATAGTTACAGATTCCACAAACTTTGCACCTTAAATCAAGACAACTTATTATGCTACTATTCTGAAGGTCAGATGTCTGATACAGTATTAATCAGCTAAAATCGAAGTGTCAGGGGATAATCTGTTTTCTTGCTTTTTCTAGGTTCTAGAGGTCACTCTCATTCCTTGGCTGGCATATCTCCTTTTGTCTTCAAAGCCAAGTTCCTTCAAATCATGTAACTCTGACCTTGCTTCTGTCGTTATGTCTCTTTCTCTAATTCTTTTGATTTTCTTCTGCAGTTTTAAAGAGAATCACTAGGTGGTATTTGAATACTAACCAAAACTTGACAGCTTGAACAGAGGCACCTCAGAAGAAAGGGCTGGTAATCTGTTTCTGAAAGCTGATAGCTTAAAAAACCTGTCAAGCACAGTTCTGCTCAGCAACACATGGTATCACCATGAGTTTGAATCTACTTGATGGCACTTTTTTTCCCTTTTTGGTGATTCTACTGAGCCAACTCAAACAATTCCATTTTTAAGATTCTGATTTTCTGTTCTTTAGGTCAACTGATTAGGAACCTTGATTCTATTTGTCTCTTTAATTCCCTTTTTTCCATATAATAGCACTTCCAGTTGATATGTGACTATTTTTACACAATATGACCAAAGATTACAGTACTTACAAACCAACAAAGAAAACAAACAAGCAAAATATTCTATTTAATTATTGTTTTCTAATAATTCGTTGAGGAACCCTGGTAGTACAATAGTTAAGCTCTTGGCTTCTAATGAAAGGCCAGTAGTTCAAATCCACCAGGCACTACTTGAAAACACTATGAGGCAGTTCTAGTGTGTCCTATAGGGTCACTGTGAGACAGAATTGACTCAATTGAAACGTATTTAGAATATGGAGATACTATGTATGATATACATTATATATAATTTTGTTATATAATAGTAATTATGTACTAATATATATAACTAATTTAGGAAGTAAGTTCACAGTTTGTAATATTGACTGTAATATTTATTTTCCATATCTGTCTGTTGTTTTTTCTGGTTAAAAAATACGTAGAATTTGCAAAGCTCATCATCAGACTTTGTTTGTTCCAGAAGATCGACTTTCTTTGTTCCAGAGATCAAACTAATCTCAAGATGTTTTAAAAATTTATTTTATCAAGGTATAGCCAACATGGTAACCTAGAAAGACAAATATCACTCTGCAGCAAATACTCTACAAAACTAAGTAAAATAGATATAAACATCAGTCCTGGAACCCCAAGCATCAAATGAAGAGGAAGAGACCTAGACCAAACACCAGATAGAAGAAGAAACTAAAAGAAAACAGAGAATGGGGAAAGATGTGGAATAGAGATCTGCTGCTAACTAACATGGCTCAGTTTTGCCATCTTGGAGCACAGCCAGCAACAACCTCAGACAAGGAGAATCAGACAGTAAATTCACAGAACTGCCAACAGGAGAGAGTGCACTTTAGTAATCAAAGAAATATGCTTCCCTACCCCTTACCACTCTGCTGCATGTTTCATTCCCAACCCTACGCTGTGGGCCATGCCATATTACTCACCAAGAGATCTACTGGTCCACTGTCACAATGGGTCCACACCACACCCACCTTCTGGCTCCTGCAAAACCATCTTTTAAAAAAGCATTTCCCTTTCTTCTTTTTATTTCTTTCTCAAACTTAGTCCCGTATATCACTGCTACACCTTCCCACCAGGCCAGTCTGAAATGCTACAGGTAAAGAGCTACCAGCCTTCCATCAACTGGGTCCTCTTCCATCCCAAGTGCTATTTCCCATTCCACCACTTTTCACATTTCCTTCTTTTCTGTCTGCCACTCATCTAGCTCTCTGTTCCACCTCTGCCTCTTCCTTTCTGGGACATGGCATACCACATTGGCTAGAGAACCACTGGTCCCCCTACTCTCACCTGCAAGCAGGAATTAGGAATTAAGAGGAACACAATCAAAAGCAAAGTTTTTCACGTGACTGGAGCTCAAGAACAAGAGAAGATGGAAAACACAGAGAAGCTTGTTGAAAGTTCGCTACCAGAAAATTTTTCAAAATTGTGGAAGACGAAAAGCTGACCACACAAGAAATTCAATGAACCCTGTAGATGTAGACCCCCAAGGGAAGTCACCAAGACATATTATAACTACACTTAATAAAACCAAGGGTAGTGAAAGAATCCTGAGAACAGCTTGAGAAACACAAAAAGTCAATTACAAAGGAGTAACAATAAGACAAAGCTCTGATTATCCAGCATAAAATATGCAAGCAAGAAAGTGATGGTCAGAACAGCGTGGAACCTTAGGAAAAAAAAAAAAAAAGCAAACAAAAAACTACCAACTAAGAATAAAATACCCATAAATTATTCCAGAAAAACAGAAATGAAGGGATTTCATTAAAAAACAACAACAACAAAGATAAAATGAGGTCCTTCTATTAGAGAACCAAAAACATTGAACAACAACCATTGTCTAGGACACAGGATAGTGTTAGCCAATAATAATCTAGGTAAAGAACTCTCAATAATGAAACAAAGCTGAAAGATTTAAAAGAGAGAAACAGAGGCTCAATCAGTAAATGATGGAAATATCAAAAGAATAAAAGGGAGAATGATGTAGGTGTAAAACTTACAAATAGAGAAGACCTAAAATTTGCTCTTGTAAAAAATCGGTGAAGTTGAGAAACTATTCGCCAACTGACAAAAGAACAGTAGGAGAAGAATAAAAAAACCCACATAAGAAATAAGATGGGGTACATGACAACACACCCAAATAAGGATATTAACAGGTAATAACAGAAGAACAAATTTCCAGAAACACACTAGCTACCTAAACTAGTACAAGATGAGATAGAAAATGTGAACATGCCTGTTATAGTAGAGGAGATTTAAGAGGTAATAAGAACAGAGTAAACCCCCTGACCTAGGTAGCTTCCCTGGAGAATTTTACCAAACATTCAGAGAAGGACTTGTATCAGTACTATTCAAAAAATTTTGGAGCACATAAAAGTAATGAAATATGCCCAATTTCATTTGATTAATTCTGTTTAACCCTGATTCAAAAGCCAGAGAAGACATCATAAGATAAAATTACAGAACAATAAATAACTCTCATAAATATAGATGCAAATATTTTTAACAAAATCCTACACAATAGAACTCAGTATCTTATCAGAAAATAATATACAAAGATCAACGGGGTTCATATTAAGTATGAAAGAACAGTTCAACTTATAAAACCAATGCAGTCCATCACATAAGTAAAAGACAAGAATCACGTGATCATCTCAATAGATACAGAAAAGGGATTTGATAAAGTTCAACACCCATTCCTGATAAAAACTCTCAGTAAAATAGATATAGAAGGGAAATTCCTCTACATAAAAAATGGTGACTATACAAAACCAATAAAAAGCCAACATCATTGTCATGGAGTGAATTGTGTCCCCCCCAAAATATGTGTAGCCATGTGGCTGGGCCATGATTCCCAGTATCTTGTGACTGTCCTCCATTTTGTGGTTTTTCCTAAACTGTATGTTAAAGGATTAGGGTCAGATCCGACTTGCTGGCACCTGGCTGGCTAAATACATTCACGGATGGCCATCTGAACTTTGACAAAGGACCAAAGTTTATTAAATGGGGGAAAAGACAGTCTTTTTCACAAATAGTGCTGGCAAAACCAATTCTTTTTTTAAAAAAAGGAAAGAAACAAGACCTATACCTCACACCATAGAGAAAAAAACTAACTCAAAATGGATCAAAGACCTAAATATAAAGCCCCAAACAATAAATATCATGGAAGAAAAAAATGTGGACAAACCTAGGAGCTCTAATGCATGGCATAAAAATAACATACACAAAAACTAACACAAGAAAAGAATCCAGGTGACTGGAATTCCTAAATATTGAATACTTAAGATCATCAAAAGAGTAAAAAGAGAACTCACAGACTGAGGAAACAATTAGTCTAGAACATGTCTAACAAGAATTTAATTCTTTGAATCTATAAAATACATCAACACTTCAACAACAAAATTGGAAATAGTCTAATTAAAAATGGGCAAATATGTGAACAGGCACTTTACCAGTTCTAACCAACACATGAGGAAATGCTCTGTCATCTCTAGCTCTTAGAAAATGCAAATAAAACGACAAGAAGATACCACCTAACCCTGACATTACAGGTACTCATCCAAAAAAAAACCCAGAAAATAACAAATTTTATAAAGGCTGTGAGGATATAGAAACTCTTATGCCAGCTGGTGGGAATGTAAAATGTAAAAAGATGTGAAATCTCCTCAAAAATCTAGGGGGAAAACAAACAAACAAACAAAAAAACCTTATGATTCAGTAATCTCATTCCAAGTAATACAGCCTGGAGAAATATGAGCTGTCACACAAGTAGAATATGTACACCCATGTTCATTGCAACAGTCAGTATTCACAACAGAAAAAAAGACAGAAACACACTAAGTGCCCCAAAGCAGATGAATGGATAAACAATTTATGGCACATACACACAATATAATACTATTCAGAGATAAAAATGATTACGAATTTGCAAGACATCTCACAACATGGGTGAATCTCCAGGGCATTAAACCTTCCCTTACCCCAGCCCTCTAGCAAAAAACAAAACAAACAAAAAACAGTCATCAAGTCAATTTTCATTTATAGTGACTCTATAAGGACAGAGTAGAACTGCCCTACAGGATTTTCAAGGAGAGTTTGGTGGATTCAAACTGCCATTTGTGGTTAGCAGCCATAGCTCTTAACCACTAGGCCACAAGATTTTCAGGAGGGCATTATGTTTGCCAAGTGAAAGAAGGCAATCACTAAAGGACAGTATATGAGACCACTATTATAAAAATTCAAGAAAAGATTCAGACCCCCAAAAATACCATTTTTGATGGTTACAAAGAAGGGAATTCTAGAAGGAAAGTCACTAAACTACATAACAGACAAATGTTAACTTTGGTATGAGCAAAGATAACATACAGTATAAGGAAAGTTCATACAAATAGGTCAAGGAAAGATCTTAGAAGCTTACTGGACACATACCAGCACCTTGACAGACTGAATTACTGGGACTGAGGACTGGAAACAATGGTCTTAGAAGACATCTAAATCAATGGAGATAACATAGTTTACAAAGAAAATGTTTTACATTTCATTATGCTGAGTAGCATCTGAGGTCTTAAAAGCTTGTGAGTAGCCACCTAACGTATATCTATTGGTCCCTTCTCATCTAGAACAAAGGAAAATGCAGAAAATTAAAGACACAAGGCAAATATTTTTCTAAAGGACTAATGGACCATGTGAACCACTGTCTCTACCATCCTGCGTCCAGACAACATAAATGGCTCCTGATTACCCCCACTGCGTTGTCTGACAGGGATCATAATAGAGGGTTCTGGACAGAGTGGAAGAAAAATGCAGCACAAAATTAAAATTCACATACACAATAAATAAATACATAAATTTATGAATGAATAAATAAATAAACAGGCTTACTTATCTGACAGAGACAGGAGAACTCCTGAAACTATGGCCTCTGGAAACCAGGCTAACTGAGAATTGAAGCCACTCTTGAGGTCTACTTTTAGCCAAGCCAAGTGCTGTCGAGTCGGATTTGAGGTCTACTTTTAGCGAAAGATTAAACAGAACTATGAAACAATGACATATGATGAACATGCTTTTTGGTTTAACCAAGTATATGAGATCAAATGGGCAATACCTGTCTAAAAGCAAAAAAAACAAAGGAGAAGAAGGAATATTGAAGGAATGCATGCAGAAAGCAAGGTGAGAAGGAAAAGGTGGAAAGTGCAGACATATTGTAGAGATTATAATGAATGTCAAGTAACAATTTCTTCATAAATTTCGAAAACTAATTTGTGCTATAAGCTTTCACGTAAAACATTATAAAATAAATTACCACCCCTATTCCGGGATGCAATTCAACTACAAGAGTAACTTTTTTTATTTTTTTCTTGTTTGTACACCGTGTACAGAGAAGACACACACACACAGAGGCAGTAGTATTTATACAATGAAGTATTATCAATCAGTTCACAGACATTAATTTTATACACACTTGTTGAATTGAAACTTTCGTCATCATGGAGTTTTCTCTTTATTTAGCATAGTTTTCTTTGCCTAGAAATTTTTCTCATGTTAATACTACACCAGTTTCCATGTGGTTAGAATTGTCCTGTATATTGAATTTTATTACATCTTTAATTTGGACCAATTGGCTTATAATCTGTCTTGCTGTCTTTCTTTTGAGATCCACCTTGTGTGGAGCTGTTCTCTGTATTTTCTGTTGTCCCTTCTGTTCTGGTACTGCAGTCTTTCATAGATTATTCCTCTTGACAGAGTCCCACATAATTCTTACTGTTTTTCTTATTTTTTCTCAAATATGTTTGTGTCTGTTACTTCATCTTCAGTCTCCCTAATTTAGCCTTCTACTGTCTCAGTTCTGCTCCTTTGACTTTCAATAGAGTTGTCTAATTCTGTAATAATTCATCTCCTGAATTTCTGATCGCTCTGTGATTTCTTGTAGCCTAGTCAATTTATTGTTGTACTCTGCTGTGTTTGGCCTATGTCCTTCCTGATCTGAAGATTTCTAAATTGTAATCTTTTGTATTCTACCTCCAGTAACTGAGAAACTTCTGTTCATCTGCAAAATTTCTTGATTCTTTGTTTTGGTAGCTTTCTGAAGCCATTGTTGTCTGCCTCTTTAAGTGATTTGATATTGACTGTTGTCACCAAGCCATCAGTAAGTTGTTGTGTTTATTTTATGTTTTCTTACTGTGTTCTAGTTTCTCATTTTTTTTTTGTTTTGAAAGGCTCATGTTGGCTGGTCATGTAAGCTAGTTTGATTATTGGTGCCTTTAAAGCTCTATTGTCTTGTCATCTGATGGTTAGAGCTATTAGGAGGCCTGTGAACCTAGGAAGCCGCTTATTTTTCTTGTATATATTCAGTACAAGTGCCCAGGTAGCTGGTCACCAAATGTATAGTGCAGGCACTCTCCTACTATCCTGGATGGGGCAGGGTAGTTGGTGTAGGCACAAATATCTGGCTGCATGTGCCAAGACAAGGCAATGGGCTGACAGCCATCTGTGAATGTCTGTGAGCAAGGCATGTCCATTATGCCTGAGGCTAGGTGAAGGTACTATTTCTGCCATGAGTTCCCGGCATAGGGTAGCTGGCAGATCATTATTATGTTTTCCTACTTGTTACATTTTTTCCCTCTCCCAGCATTGGATAATGACTCCAGTGAGAATAAGGGGTCCTGCTTCCTGCCCAGGTAGTACATCATTTTCTGTAGCCATGGGGAATGCAAAGAAGGAAGGGGAAATAAGATAAAAGTGAGAGATGTTTACTCTGTAGAAAAGTTTTAGATCGGCATACACTATATTAGATGTCAGCTACTTAGTTCTTGATGATTGAATGCTACTTTTCACTAATTCTGGAGATACCAGTGGGTCCTCCAGTGCTTGATCTCTCCAATACAGCAAAATGCATTGGGAAAGCCATCACCAAGCTCACTGCTGCTGATTTTTCTGTGGCATGCCAATTCCCGCTGGGTCAGATCTGGCTAGCTCTAGGTACTTGAGGATCTGTTTTCCCTTCTCCATTGCTCAGCCTAATTCACAACTTTACCTTTGATGTCCAGGACTTCCAGAGTTTCATCGAGGGATCACAGGATAGTGCAAGTATTCTGTAACCTTAGCCCCCTCTAAATTTATTGTTTGGGGGTTTGTGATCACTGAATTTCAGTATCTCTCATTGACTTTAACAAATTTTAAGCAGTTATCTTTCCTTTTATTTTTCTTTATTTCAGACTAGCTTTATGATAGAACCAACTCCCTAATTCCTCCCTTTCAAACTAGCTTTAATTTTTTTCCCACCTGTTTTTGTCCTAGGGCTCACTCCACATACTACATGTTATAGGTAACCTGGCATTTCTATAGTTCTTAGGCTATATGACCCAGCACTGCATGCTGTTTCTGCACTTGGGATGATCCCTTTACCTCTGTTTGTAGTTCACTGTGGATTTCTTCCACTGTTTAAAAAGTCTCTTTACTACTTTTTAAATTTTTAGATGATCTTTTCAGTACCTTTTTAGGTCACTTGTGTATCTCTTTAAATTTCTTGTTTCTTATACATATTTTAATTCATTTATTGCTTTTTTAAACATATTTACATTATGGTCAATGTTTAACAATTCATTATATGAACTTTTTTTGTTTTAATTGTGTCTTTGGTTCTGTTTTCTGTTTCTCATGGTGCTGTGTTTTCCCATGTGTTCAGCCATTCTTGACTATAAACTCTTATGCTTTTATTTTTGTAAATAAAGCCTAGTTTAATGGTAAATTTCCTTTGCACTAGTTTATGCACTAATTTATGTCATGGGATTCCCCGAATCAAGATTTATTATATTCCTGAAAGTTCTTGTCAAACCACATTTTATGAATTTGAGTTGCAAAACTGTGTGAGATCTAGTCTTTGTGTATAATTTTTCAGGAAATAATGTTTTTCTTTACCTGAAAAGCCAAATTAGAGGAAGGCATTCTTTTAATGTCACCTTCATAGGGCTATGTTTACTTCCAGTTTACTCCCCACTTTTTTCTTTTTTTTTTTTTTTTAAGGGATAATGACTGAAGGCTATTGTTAGATTCCTACTGAAGGGGAAATCCCTAGCTTTGTCTTTTGTCCACTGCTTACCAGGTGGCAGCTGAGACACAGTACAGTCACTGAAATTGTAACACGCCCTAAAACAAAATCAGACAGACTTTTTCCTTCTTTCTCAGCATTATCAAATTCATTTTATATTTAGTTTCTGAAGTTTCCTTAGTTTTTGTGAGATCAGCTATGCATATGTGGTTTTATCAAGAATATTTAGTTGTTTGAGTGGCAGATTAGTTCAGGACATGTAGATTCTCGTAATGCCAGAAGTAGAATATGGATCATGTATTTTGGTGATTTCAAAGTTGTGTGTCACTGTAAATTATTTTGAGTTTACTTTAAGTTTTTCCCATTGGTACACATCGTTATTTTCAATGCTCCCTTCCAAAGGAAGAGGGCATGTATCACATTCTGTGAGTACTTGTACAAGAACACAGGGACCGCTGTGGATGACAACAACTATTTGAATCTTATACCACTCTAGCCGATGGTAAAGAAACCAGAAATCACTGAACTTCTAATTGCTAGCCTGCAATCCTTTCTTTTCATTTGATTTTTTTTTTAATTACTAAAACATAACTGCTTTATCCCCTTTGCTTACTCTGTAACTGAGCCAAATGGCTGGTATAATAATAGAATGCTAAAATGCTCGAATGACGTACTTTGTGTACCTTATCAACACAACTGATTTTCACATTACCGTTTATTTAGTGATTGACATGAAAATATTATTACCTGATAGGTATTCATAATCTCTAATATAGAGGAGTCAATGATAGAGAAGTGCAGATTTGTAATATTATCTTTTCTAAGTTGAGAAAAAAGAAAAGCTAAACATGTCAAGCAAAGCATCACTCATTTTGTCTAAGTTTTGGCTTTGTGTATGGTCGCGATGTAGGTTATCTTTCGGTGTACCACAAAGTTTAACACTATTCATATTAAGTTGTCACACTTTCAACTCTGCTGAAACAATTTTCAATAGACTTAAGCATTTTAATGTTTAATTTATAGAAATTTATTTTGAAGCATACACAACTGGTGAATTCTTTAGGGTGAGAAATGCATTTATTTAATGTGAAGCATGTGTGCTCTAAGGATTAGTACTATGCTTGCTTTCAGAGGTGTAGATTTTATAAATCCCTGATGCATGTTGACTGGTATGAAATAGTCCAATGAGTCTTCTTAAGTGTTCTATGTGGGTTATCTCACTGAAAGTCTTGGGGATGTATTGTGCAGAGAAATCTATGGAGATCAAGGCGAATATTCACCTGTAACATGAAGTTAAGCTGATGGCATTTCTCCACTGAAGGTCACAGTTCCTTTGAAGGTAACCTCTCCATAAGCCTCTGTCTCCTAGTTTTATTAACTGTTCCCTTACCCCTTTATGAGATGAATATTAGTCATATAGTACTTCATATTGTTTCTTTTAATCCTGCTCACATTTGCGAATCACCTGCTTTGTCAAACTTGCTTAAAAAATTGTGATTGAAATGAAGAATTAGTTATAAGACCTATACATAAGAAATGTATTGCTAGAACTACACTGATGATCGTGGGAATAAAACAGTAGCACTAATGTCACAGAACTTTTTGGTCTGTTTGTTTTTGGTAAAGTTGTATGTGCTTATGAATATTTTATGGACTATGGAAAGACAAGGGAGAAACAAATCAGAGAAATCCATGAGATTTGAAACCTCAGAGAATTCCAGTTTGAGATTGTTTATGAGATGAGAAAATTGCATATAGACAAAAACAAACACAAAGACACGTATATTCTAAACAGAAAGTACAGAATATGTAAAATCACCTAGAAAAAAGGAACATGTAACATCTATGGGAGAAAACAGATGAAAAATAAGCCCTACAATTGTGGTGTTCTAGTTTAGATAATGTATTCATGTAGAAAGAACAGAGAGGCAAGAGACAGGATGATTCAAGGCATGCATTCTGGGCCAGAAAACCTGGATTTTAATGCAGGCTCTGCCAGTTAGCAACTGTGTGACCTTAACAAAATTAACTAACTATTCTGTGTCTCTGTGCTGTGAACTGTTACATGGAGTTGATAACAACACCTATTCATAAGGTAGGTATTTCTAAAGCATTTAGAATGGTAGCTAATAAACCTTGATAAAAGCAGTGTTATAAAATAGATGAGAAATAATGAAATAATAGAACATATTAGGAGTGAAATCATGAATGTCATTCATACGACGATAGATTTTATTCTGAATAAAATGAAGAGCTCCTTAAGGGGGTTAATTAAGGAGGTAGTATGATCACATTTGAAAATGTTAGAAAAGTCATTTGTGATTGATGGGGTTGGTGAATCACAAGAAGAGGGGAAAAATATTGACCTCACAGAAAACAGTGTTACAGATCAAGAATGAATTTTAAATGTATTAGAAAGCACAGTAATTTGATAATTAACTAGCAACAAGATGAAGTAGAGAAGGGAGTAGTCTAAGGTGATTCTAAGGATTCTGTTCTTCATGCATAATAGTGGTGTGAGACACTAGAGAATACGAGACTACAGGTACATATTAGTAGCAACCTGACAGTATATTAGGCCTGAAAACAATGACAAAAATCTTAAATACATTGATTTAATTAACTCTAAACCAAAACTCACTGCAATTAATTAAGTCAGTTCCAATTAATATCAACCCTTAGGACAGGGTACATATAGAGTTTCCAAAGAGGCCTGGAGGATTTGAACTGCTGACCTTTTGGTTAGCAGATACAGCAATTGACCACTGCACCACCAGCATTTCCAGTTAAACTTTAGGGAATTAAAACTTTCTTTTCTTTTTTTTTTTTACTATGATTAAATGAAAATGTACATTCCCATATAAATTTGCATGCTGACCTACATGCAGCTTCCACTACTCTCCCTGCGTGGTGACAGTACACTCTTCCTCACTTCTCCGTACATGACATCTTCTCAACAGTCTGCTAACTTCTCTTCTCCACATTCCTTCTTCCAGTACAAGGTCAACAGGATGACCTCCTATAGATGCCTACAACCATAAAGTGTCCACACAATATGGTCACTCTGTGTCACCAAGTCCAATCCACTGCTGTCTGAAAAGTTGAACTTCATTATGATTTATGGACAGGGGCAGCATCAGGGACAGGGGCCTCGTTACCAGGAGAACTCCGAGGCCCCTGGACCATCAGTTGAAGTCTTTCAGTGGAGACCTCAGGGTGCACCCCTATTTATACCTGTGTTGCCAGTGAGACTCAACTTTGTGAGTCCCATCGTGGGTATCACTGGTGGTAGCCGGGCACCATCTGGTTCGTCTAGTCACAAGTCGATGTAGACATCCACTTACGTAGATCTCTCTGTCTTCTGGATTCTCTTCCCCCATGTTGTTATGGACCTTGGTGATCATCCTTTCCTGCTGAGTTGGGACCATTTGCTGTACCCTCAGATGGCAGCTTGGCAGATTTTAAAACCCCAGATGCCACTCACCAATGTGGGGTGCGGAGATACCTCATTAGCAAAACACTAGTTGTGCAAATTGGCCGCGATTTCCCCTGACAGCATGGTCCCCGCCTCCCCCCCCCCCAGCTACTCTCTCCTTGCAATATTGGGTTAAGATACGAGGAGTACACAAGTTGTGTTGAAGTCCTGTTAATATTGATCTTCTTACTAATGTGTCCTGTCACTAATTTTACCCAAATTCCTAAAAACTATATAATCTAAACCCTCCCACCTCACCCTCTTACCCTCCCCACTCTTGCAGCCATCAAAGAGTCTTTTCTGCTATGCATGAGTCTGCTTTTAAGTTCTTATCGTAGGGGTCTCATGCAATGTTTGTCCTTCTGTCACTGACTACTTTCACTCAACATACTGTCCTCTAGTTGAAACCAGGTTAAGACATGTTTCCTGCTATCATCGTTGTTCTTTACCATCGCATAGTGTTCCATTGAGTATATATACCATTGTTTACCTATCCATTCTTCTGTTGTTGGGCATCTGGGTTGATTCCATCATTTTGCTGTTGTGGACTGTGCAGTGATGAACATTCATGTGCATGTATCAGTTGGTGTGAATGTCCTTGATCCTGTAGGATATATTCCAAGCAGTGGAATTACTGGGTCAAATGGTATATCTATATCCATTATTTTAAGATAGCTCTAGATTGCTTTCCAAAAAGATTGCACCATTTTGCAATCGCACCAACAGTGTAGAAGAGTTCCAATCTCTCCACAGCCTCTCTAGTATTTAGTGCTTTGCGTTTTTTGGATCATGGTCAACCTTGTTGGGGTGAGATGGTATCTCATTGTTCTTTTGATTTGAATTTCTTTAACAGCTAGTGATGGTGAGCATGTCCGCATGTGTTTTCTGCCTTCCTGTATCTCCTTTTTTTTTTTTTAATTTTTATTTTTATTTAACATAACTGAGTGAAAATGTACATTCACGTATAAATTTACATGCCCCTCTATATGCATCTTCCACTGCTCTCCCTGTCCGGTGACTGCACACTATTCCTCTCTGCTCCATACATGTCTCATCCTCCCAACAGTCTCCTTTCCCCTCCTCTCCGTCCACTCCCCTTCCTCCAGCCAGAGGTCAGCAAGATGATATCCTATAGATGTATATAACCATAAAGTGCTTCCAATATATGGTTACTCTGCCTGTATCTCCTTTTTAAAGAAGTGTCTGTCCGTCTCCTTTGCCCATCACTTAATTGGATGATTTTTCTTTTTCTTGTTGATATTTTGTAGTACGTTATAGATTATGGAGATCAGGTGCTGGTCTGACATAGAGTTGCCAAATATTTTATCCCATTCTGTAGGTGGCCTTTTAACTCTATTAATAAAGTCTTTGAATGAGCAAAAGTGTTGGATTCTTAGTAGTTCTCATTTATTTTCTCTCCTGTTGTTTGTGGTTTGACAGATTTTGAAGTCTGTCTACATTGTGTATTAAACCTTCCATTGTTCCTACTTTTTCTTTGAAGAGCTTTATGTCTTCTATCCAGTTTGACTTGATCTTTGTATAAGGTGTAAGATATGGGTCTTGTTTTAATTTAGTGCAGATGGATATCCAATTTTGCCAGCATTGTTTGTTGAAGAGATTGTCTTTACCCCTGGTTAATGTCTTAGGGCCTTTGTTGAATATCAACTGTTCATAGGCAGAAGATGTCGTCTCTGGGGTCTCGATTCTGTTCCACTGATCTGTCTGTTTTTGTACCAGTACCAGGCTGTTTTGACTGCTGTGGCAGTGTAATATGTTCTAAGGTTGGATAATGAGAGGTTTCCCAGTATGTTCTTCTTCTTTAGTAATGCTCTACTTATCTGGTGTTTTTTCCTTTTCCAGAAAAAGTTGGCAGTTTGTTCCTCCATCTCATTAAAAAATTTCACTGGAAATTGTATTGGGATTACATTATATAAGTAGATTGCTTTGAGTAAAATAGACATTTTCAGAATGTTAAGTGTTCCTATCCATGAGCAGGTAGGTTTCTCCTTTTATGTAAGTCTCTCTTAGTTTCCTGTAGTAGGGGCTTGTAGTTCTCTTTGTAAAGGTCTGTTATTTCTTCAGTTAGATTTATTCCTAGGTACTTTATCTTCTTAGGGGCTATAGTAAATAGTATTGACTTGGTGATTTCTTCTTTAATAATCTCATTGTTAGTATAAAGGAATCCTACTGATTTACTTATTTTTATCTTATATCCTGAGACCTTGCTGAACTCTTCTATCAGTTTGAGTAATTCACTTATGGATTCTTTAGGATTCTCTGCATATATAATCTTATCATATGCAAACAGGGAGATTTTTTCTTCTTCTTTGTGCCAGTGCAGATGCCCTTTATTTCTCGGTCTTGTGTAATTGATTTTGCTAGAATTTTTAGCACAATGTGGAACAGGAGAGGTGAGAGTGGGCATCCTTCTTTAGTTCCTTTTCTGAAGGGAAATTGTTTCAGTCTCTTTCTATTCAGGATGATGTAGGCAGTTGGCTTTGTATGAACTACTCTTATTGCATTGAGGAATTGGCCATCTGTTCCTATTTTGCTGAGAGTTTTTAGCATGAATGGGTGTTGGACTTTATCAAATGCCTTTTCTGCATCAATAGACAAGATCAAGTGATTCTTCTCTTTTGTGGTATTTAAGTGATTGATCACATTAATTGTTTTTCTGATTTGAACCAGCCTTGCATCCCTGGTATGAATCCATCTTGGTCATGATGGATTATTTTTTTGATATGTTGTTGTATTAGCAACTTTTGTTGAAAATTTCTGCATCTAGAATCATGAATGGTATCAGTCTGTAATTCTCCTTTTTTGTTGGATCTTTCCCTGGTTTTGGTATCAGGGTTATACTGGCTTCATAGAATGAGTTTGGGAGTATTCCACCCCTTTCTATACTGTGAAATAGTCTCAGTAGTGTTGGAGATAACTCTTCTCTAAAAACTTGCTAAAATTCTGTGGTGAAGCCATCTGGACTAGGGTTTTTTTGGTTGGCAGTTTTTGGGTGACTTTTTCAATCTCTTCCATTGTGATGGGTTTATTACATTGTTCTGCCTCAACTTGTGATAATTTTGGTAGGTGATATGAATCAAGGAATTTGTCCATTTCCTCTAGGTCTTGAAATTTGTCAGAATACAGTCTTTCATAGTATTCAGCTATGATATTTTTGATTTCTGCTGCATCTGTTGTGACAACTCCCCTCTCATTTCTTATTTGGGTTATTTGTTTCCTTTCCTATTTTTCTTTAGTAAGTTTAGCCAGTGGTTTGTCAGTTTTGTTGATCTTTCCAGAAAATCAGCTTTTGGTCATTTCATTTTTTTCAATTGTTCTTCTGTTCTCTAATTCATTTAGTTCTGCTCTGATCTTTATGGTCTGTTTTCTTCTGTAGCCTGAGGGGTTCCTCTGTTGGTCTCTACTTGTGCAAGTTGCAGGGTCAATTCTTTGATTTCGTATCTTTTTTCCTTCCAGATGTGTGCATTTGTGGAGACAAACTGGCCTCTTAGCACTGCTTTGGTTGTATCCCATGGATTCTGGTAGGAAGTGTTTTCTTTCTCACTGGAATTCATGAATTTCTTTATTTCATCCTTGATTTCTTCTACAACCCATGGTTTTCTGAGCAAAGTGTTGTTCAGTTTCCATGAGTTCCACTTTCTATTTATGTTTTTTCTGCTATTGATTTTGACTTTTATGGCTTTATGATCTGAGAAGTGGTATGGATTTTGTTGAGAATTGCTTTATGTCCTAACACATGGTGTATTCTGGAAAATGTTCCATGTGCACTGGAGAAGAAGATGTAGTTGTCTGCTGGTGAGTAGAAAGTTTTGTATATGTCAATGAGGTCTAGTTGGTTAATTGTGGCAATGAAGTCTTCAGTGTCTTTACTGAGCCTTTTTCTAGATGATCTGTTCAATACTGAGAGTGGAGTGTTGAAGTCTCCTATTATTATTGTGGAGTGACCTATCTCCTTTTTGAGTATAGTCAGTGTTTCTTTGATGTATTTAGGTGCTTTAATATTAGATGCATAAATATTTAATATTGTTAACTCTTGCTCATGTATTGAACCTTTCAGTAATAGTGTCCATCCTTGTCCACTATGGTGGATTTTACATTAAAATCGATTTTATCTGAGATTAGAATTGCCACACCTGCTCTTCTTTGTTCGTTGTTAGCTGAATATACTCTTCCATCCACTGATTTTCAGTTTATTCATATTTTTAGGTCTAAGGTGTATTTCTTGTAGGGAACATATAGATGGGTCGTGTCTTTTGATCCAAGATGTCACTCGATGTCTGTTTACTGGAGCATTCCGTCCATTCTCATTCAATATAATTACTGATAGGTATGTGTTCAGTGCTGCCATTGTGATATGTTTATTTTTGTATTGGTGTTTTCTCTGTTGTTCTTATTAATCTGTTCTTTGCGAATTGATTTTTCACTTTTTTCAGGGTTGGTTTTGTGGTTGTTGAGACTCCTGTATTACAATTCTTGATATGGTATGTTGCTTCTTTATTATGCTTTACAGCTGCCCCTATGATCCCGCTTAATAAACTATTTATAACTCCAATTTTGATTACTACCAGTCTTGTCAACTTTCTTCTCTCCATCTGGAAGGCTATAACAACTTTAGTACACCCTTCTTTTTAATGTGATGATACCATAGTTTACATGATATGATCACTGGATTGTTTCTTTTGCTATTATAGCTTTGACTGAGTTTGGAACCTCCCCTAACTGAGTAGGATTCTGAATAATGTGTCCTTCTAAAATGCAAAGTTAGTGGTTTTGTTCTTCCAAGCCAAGAGATTCTTTCAGTATTTCTTGTAGCATTGGTTGGGTTTTTACAAACTCTCTGAGTTTCTGTTTATCTGCGAATGTCTTAATTTCATTTTCATATTTGAAAGATAGTTTTGCAGGGTATATAATTCTTGGTTGGAAGTTCTTCTCCTTCAAGGGTTTGAATGTGTCATGCCACTGTCTCCGTGCCAGTATCATTTCTGCAGAGAAATCCGACAAGAGCCTACAGGGTTTCCCTCTGAATGTTACCTTTGCTTTGAATCTTGCTGCCTTCAAGAGCTTCTGCTTATGTTTTACTCTCTGCTTATGTTTTATTTTGTTAAGCTTGACTATAACATTCTTGGAGCCTTTCTGTTGAGATCTGTATTGAGTGGTGTTTGATATGTATCTTGGATATCTGTATTCTCTTCTTTCATAATTTCTGGGAAGTTTTCTGTCAGTAGCTCAGCAACAATACTCTCTGTGTGCTCAGGTGTCTTGCCCTGTTCAGGAACTCCAATTTATTGTAGATTTTTTCCTCTTAATAGAGTCCCACATGCTTCTTAATGCTTCTTCATTTTTTCTCTTGTTTCTTTTTTCTGATTTCTCCTCATAAATGCTGGAGTCAGTGGCTTTGTTTTCCAAATCAGAAATTCTCTTAAATGGAAGTTTTTATGTCTTTGATTTTGTTCTTGATCTGTTGGATTTCAGAGTACTGACGTTCCATCAGATCGAACAGCTTGCTTAATTTTTCATTTTGCTTTGCTGCATTTTGTATAAGGTCTAGTAGGGCTGTATATATAATCCTTTTGTAGTCTCCTTCTGATAGTTTCAGCAAAGCTTCTTCGTCTGGGAAGTTCTGAGGTGGTTTCTTTTAGGGGCCTTTTGATGCCATTGGGAACTTCCAGGTTACCATGCTCTCTAATGTCTACCGCTTTTGGGGTCAACAGAGGCTGGGAGAGATGCTGTGAAGATGTACCACAGTTGTTTCTCTAGGCTGTCTTAAGATGAGAAGTAAAAAGCATTTGGCACCTCCAAAAGTCTGTCAGGTTTTCAGGTGTATACGTCCCTCTTCCCAGCTGGCAAAGTAAGCACTTCTATATTGAATACCCAATGTTATAAACGAGCTCAAAATACAGAAAGGCTACTGGCTTGCTGCCCTTTGCTGTTGGGCCTCAGCTGTAGGTGATCTTGTGTAGAACTCTGCTTTTCTGTTAGAAAAGCAGTCTTTTCTGGGTAGGAACTGCCTCTCAGCCCAGGAATTAGGTCCAGCTGAGGCTTCTGTATGGATGACCCCGCCTCTGAGCAAAACAAGAAGGGGTTCCCTGTAAGCTTGCCAGCCGCTGGACCAGGCTCCCAGTAGAAAGAGTAGCCAAGAAAGCCGAGATGCCCAGAGTCCACAGCCTCCACTGCTGAGCCCCAGCCCCAGGGGACACTGTTGAAAACACCACCTCCCTGCTAGAAAAGCAACTCTTCCCCCGGCAGAAGCCACCTCCCAGCCTAAGAACCAAGTCCAGCCGGGGCTTCTGCCTGGGCTTCTCTGTTTCTTGATAGGCCAGAGGAGCTGAGGTGTATACAGTCCAAAGTCAGGCTCTCAGAACCTGGCAGTTACGCTTGCTGGTCCCACGAGCAGTGCATCCGAGACCAGCAGCTAGTCAAGTTCCAGTTCTGCTCGCCGGCCAACACAGAAGAAAAAAATTGAAATGGTGAGTTACCTTCGGTCTGTGGAAGCCTGTGCTCTTTGAGAGTGGGGTAAGTGAAAAAGAGAAGGTCATGTGTTCAGTGGTATGAAGTCCAAATTAACAGCCCTGGGCTGCATCCCAGGGCTCACTAGGTGTTCAGAAGGCTCCATTTAACTGTCATATCAGGTCTTGGTTTCCAGAGGGATTTAGGGAGATGTGCATTTAGTCTGCCATCCTGACTCCACCCCCTTTACAACTTTATTTAAAATAGCCAAATTACCATTTTTTTTAAAGGGGAGGATTTTTTATGGTAAACACATGTAGTGTTTGACTTACAATGTGTTCAAGTTATGACAAACCACACTTAGAATCATCAGGTGTTCCCCCCAATGATTTGAGTATTGTTTTACATATGTGTGTATTAAAATGGGGGTCTTCATGGTAAATTGATTAAGCATTTGCCTGCTAACTGAAAGATCAGCAGTTTGAGCCTACCAGCCACTCTTTGGAAACCCTATGGGGTAGTTCTGTTCTGTGGGGTCCCTATGAGTCGGAAGTCACTTGATAGAAATGTGTTTCTTTCTATGCATTAAAATATATCTTTAATTTTATTTGTAAGAAATAAAAGAGGTATTTGAATTGTGTGAGAACTAGTTTATAATATCATCAGAATTAACCCATCCTAAGTTACAGACTACCTGCACTACAAACTAAAAGGTTTAGACTGAATAAATTTCTAAGTATAAAATACTAAAGTCTGGATATTTTTAAGAAAATGAATAAAAATAGATTATCTTTGTTTTATGTTATGGTAGCCTTCTATTTTTAGATGATTTTTCTCTAGCTGCACTCTCAAATTGTTGTTGCCTTTGTTAATAGCAATGGCAAGTAGAAAAGTCATAGACATGGAATCACAATTTTTGCAAAACTATGTTAAAAATGAAAAGACCAACTAGTTGTAATATGGCTTGTGACTATGATATTGCTCTAAAAGAAATAAAAAACAATGTCTAAATTCCAGGTGCAGAGAAAAGAAAATTAACACTAAGCTTTGATTAACATTCCAATTTCTAGGTTGCAGCATTACAAAAGAATTTTTTTGAAATGAAGCGTTAAGTTTTGTTCTCCCCTCCTACCCCTCCGTTTTACTGTCAAGTTTCTCCTCTCTTATTCTTTAGGTTGTCAGTTCTCCAAAGAACATGTGTGCAATCATACATAACAAATAATGTTTGAAAAATATTTTGGTTAAATGAAGTAATTATTCCTGTAAAATTATAAAAGAGGGGTAGGAGGGAAGAATTCTCATCAGGGAAGATGTATATGTGTATATATATATATACAGACATACACACACATGCCCAGCTAATTACTACTCATTGACTCATTATCTAACACTTTGCATTTATGACAATAGTAAAATAAATCTGTTTATTGCACATGAATAAGGTATGTCTGCCAGTAATGAACATCTAGGTGCAAGGTAAGAGTGATGCTGGCTGTGATGGTTGATGTTAAGTATCAGCTTGGCTTCTCAGCAGTTTGGCCAACATGTACTGGTAATGTAGCAGTTGCATATTGATGTAATTTGGAAGTCATGCACTGGTGTAATTTGATAGATATGCAGTGATGCCATTTGGCAGTCATCCTCCATTTTAATATAACGCCAGGTCTTTCAAACCTAATTATGTCGACAAGTGGGGAGTGGTGGGTATATACATATATATATGCATGGATATATATGTAAATACATACACACCTAACCCATTGGCATTGCATCAGTTGACTCACAGTGACACTATAGAACACAGTATATCTGCATTAAAGAGTTTTCAAGGAGTGGCAGATAGATTCAAACCTCTGACCTTTTGGCTGGAAGCATAGCTCTTAAACACTGTACCAGGTCTCCTACGTACACAAACACAGGAGTATATTCATATATATGCTGTTGTTATTGTGTGCTTTCAAGTAAATCCTGACACATAGCAACCCAATGTGACAGACTAGAAGCACTCAATAGTGTTTTCTGATTTGTCATTTTTAAGGGAATAGATAGCAAGAGGTTTTCTCCTGGGGAGTGGCTGTATGGATTTCAGCTGTTGAGCTTTCACTTATCAATCATAGGTATTGTCTTGGTCACCTGGTACTGCTCTAACAGAAGATACTACAAGTGGAAGGTTTCATGAAGAGAAGCTTTATTGACACAGTCTGGTAAGCTGCAAATCCACTTATAAATTCTAAGTCCATTCAGTAAGAGAACTTATCACAGTTCAGTATGCCGAGTCCAAATCTCAGCATAGGAACCTTGCTTCCAAAGGACGCGCTCTGCTCTCGGTTCTTCTCTCTCGGTGTGGGGTTCACTACTTCCTCTGCTCGCTTCTCTCCCTTATATTCCATAAGCTGTAGCTTGAGTCCTGCCTCACCAACACAACTATCATCAGCTATTACAGAGGCAGGATTCACAACACGTGGGAGGAAAGGCACTATACTTGGACTCGTAGACAAACCAAATCAACACATAAATTTTTGAAGGGACACAATTCAATCCATGACAGGTATACGTGTGTGTATGTATGTGCATGCGTGCGTGCATGCGTGTGTGTGTGTGCATAAGGATTGCCAGTTAAGTGTGTGAAGTGTCCTAGAAAAAGGTGATATATGCCTCATGCCTCATTGGTGAATATCACCATGGTCACCTTTAAAGTACGTCATTTGAAAAGCTACATGTCGATCCAAGCACCTAGTCCACTTTGAAGGCAATTTGGGAACTTCGTTCCAGAATGGCCATCAGAGCTGTCATTGTATTACCCTTGTTGTCCTGGATGTCATCAAAATGTCTTTCAGTATTTCCTATATCTTTTGGTAAAGAAGAAGTCATCGGGGGCCAGATAAGGTTAGTAGGGAGGGTGTTCCAATACAGTTATTTATTTACTGGCTAAAAATTCCCTCACAAACAATTATACAATTAAGGTCACAAACTTGCCACCATAACAGCATGCACAATGGCCATTCCAGAAAGAGTTCCAACATTGCTTTGAGGGATGGACTAGGTGCTGGCATCAGTGCATAGCTTCCGAAAGGGAGTACTTCAAACTTTGAAGGTAACCATGGTGATACTCAGCAATGAGGTACATAGTGCTTAGGATTTTTGCTAACATATATATAGTATATATACACACACATTCACACATACACACACTATGTATATGCACACATATGTTATATATGTATATATATGTGTATAGATATAATCTGTTCTATAAATTACAATGAATTTATGAATACATTCAAATACTTCATCCCTTGTAAAACTCAAAATAGCAAAACTACAAAATATTCTCTTTGTGAACCACAAATGAAACAAACATATGAAGCAGAGATTGGATATAGAAATTGGAACAAGAAATGCACAGTTGTATCTGAAAGTTTAACTCTTGTGAAAGAGTAGTTTTACTACATGGTCAAAGCCTTTAAAAATCGCTACAATTCTAGACTATTACAAAGAATAGTGCATTCCTCAGGGTGCCAGGATGGTAAGACAGCCCCACAAGATAGAACAATGGAGTACAGCTTTGGGAATGAATATAAAATACCCCTACTAGATATTGTAACTAAGCTACTAACATACAGTTTCTTTATTTTTTCTCCATTGCTTATTACCAGAAAGACAGGGAAAAGAATGGATAATAACAAAATCCTCAATTACAGAGGTAACTATAGAAAGAAAGAGAAAAATATAAATCACTAAGAAAGATAAATTTGCCAGATAAAAATTCAAGAAACCCATATTAATTTCAATGGAGTCAATGAATTAAAAAAAAAAAATCATGAGGAAATGGCAATAATAATATAATGTAAAATGTAATTTTAGTATTTTTTAAATTTCTCCAATTTAAAGAAAGAATTGTACCATAACAAAAGAAGAGATTGTGATACAAATGAACTAACCAAAAAACTGAAAGATATGAATCAAGAGTATTGAAAATGAAAAATATATACAAATAAAAATGTAAATCAGTTGTTGATATTAAAAATGTCAGTCGTGATAAACTCTAGAATAGGTTCAGTAAAGACAGCTTCATGAAATATATAAGTTTAAGCATAGTTAAGGAGGTTGGGGTAGTAGTCAAATAGTTTTACACACATTTATGCTTTAAATGTGTGAATAAAACTTTAATAAAAACTTACTTTCATTGCTCTAGAAAACAAATATGGTATTAGATCTAGAAAGTAAATGAAGCACAAAATAATACATAAAAGACAGACATTAATTAGGAAAAAAACAAAGCAATATATGTAAATGTTCTTAGAAATGACAAAAGATTAAATTTTAGCAATCTTCATCATGTAAGAGATAAATCCTGTTAACCATTTGCATTACCTGAGAACTCCTTCATACCTCTAAAAGACCCAAGTTAAATGAGGTTTATGTTACTTTTTTTCAAAATCCTGTTTTGCTTTGTGTATTAATCATTGATTGGTGTGTAACAAATCAATCTAGATTTAAATAGCTTAAAGCATTATTATTTCTTATAGTTTCTGTTAGGGAAGTCAGTAACAGTGCAATAAGCATTTTTCAGATAACATACATCAGTTATCTGCCTGGAACTGCAGTCATCAGAAGGTGTGCCTGAAGAAGGAGCTACTTAGATACCTTACTCACATAACTGGCAAGTTGGTATTGGCTAGGGACCTCAGTTATTCTTTTTCTTTTTTTTTTTATGGTTGAATGAAAACGTACATTCCGATGTAAATTCACATGCTCATCTCTGTGCAGCTCCCACTGCTCTCCCTGTCCGGTGACAGCACACTCTTCCTCTCTGCTCCGTACGTGTCCTATCTTCCCAAGTCTCCTTTCCCCTCCTCTCCACCCACTCTCCTTCCTCCACCCAGAGGTCAGCAGGATGATATCCTATACATGCACAGAACCATAAAGTGCATCCAATATATGGTCGCTCTGCATTGCCAAGTCCAATCCATTCGTGTCCGAAGAGTGGCCCTTCGTTATGATTTATGGGCAAGGGCAGCATCAGGGCCAGGGGAGTCCAATTCTGTTCTTCAAACGATCATTCTCTTTTTCCTTTCTGCAGTCATGGTATCGTAGTGAATTAGATGAATGTGATATGCAGTGTGCAGCTTCTTTATGTGGCCAGGAGAAAGTAAGAGACTTGTTTATCTGGGCCTTTATTCTCTGTGATGTGAAGTTTGTTAATACTGATTTTAAAGATGTTCATATTAGACTCAAAGAGTTTCTGTTCCATGACTCCTAAGATTTCAAACAAGGTGAAGAAATAGACTGGCATGTTTACGTTTTAATCTAAATGTTATCTTGTAGTAATAGGTTTCTCTTTTAGGATATTAAAACACATTCTTGAGAAGTGTGCCTGCAGAGACCACACTGTGCACAGAATGAGTGAAATCATCCCATTACATTCAATTAGGTATGGTGTGAAAGATAAACATAACCAGTGAGCCCAAGGAACATGCAAATAGCTTCAAGGAAGAAAAAAATAGGAATGAAAAAACTGTTAAATGATAAGCAAGCACCAGCACACTGACAATAGATTTAAGTGACATTTCTTCCAGACATTAATATAATAATGGCATTACTTAAAGAGTAATATTAAAAGGAGAGGAAAACTTTCCATTTCTCCTGAATGACATGAATATGTCTTATCTTGCTAAGTGTTTGTAAGAATCATTTTCTTAGTTTTAAGTGGCATTTCACTTAAATAACATTTGGTGCAATTCTTTAGCCCATTTATGCTTGGGTTTATTTTAAATTTTAGACGAGGTAAATCATTATACATTTGTCACATAAGAGACATAAAAACAACATAGAAAGATACTGTGTCATGTAGAATTTCACATTAGGCTAGCTTCAAAACATATGGTGATCATTTCATCCGGAGACTAATTAATGCATCTTGATTGATCATTGAACATTCTATAATGTAGTTTCTCAATCTCTGATTATTCTAACATCTCCTTTGAAGTTCTGTTTTATTTTTTTGATCCTGAAGTATGAGAATCTCTGAGGATTTGAAAACACCACAAAATCATCTGGGCAGTTTTTATAAATAATAATTATGATATGCCAAATATAGTACATGTGTGGATTTATACATGTTGATTTGATTATTGCATAAAGGGAAATCTTTATTTTTCAATTTATATTTTTAGTAATTGGCTTTTTCAGTTTCAACCATCGTTTCATTGACAGTAGCTGCAAAGTATGTGTCTCATTTTAATTTCTACTTTTTTCTTCAGTATCACATCTTTATTAACACTTGGTTGACAAATACAGTTTTTAATATTATGTGTTGATTTGACTAGCCTATGATGTTCAGTTGTTTGATCAAAAACTAGCCTAGGTGTTGCTGCAGACATATTTCATAGAAAAGACTAATTTTTACAGTCAGTTGGCATTAAGTAAATGACATCATCCTCCAAAACTGCATCAGCCAACTCCTTAAAAATAAGTAATGTTTTGGTTTTGTTTCTCTGGTAAACCCTGCCAAAAAAAAAAGTCATAGCAACCCTGTAGGAGAGAGTAGATCTGCCCCTTAGAGTTTCCACAGAGCATCTGGTGGACTCTGATTGCTGACCTTCTGTTTAACAGCCATGGCATTACTTAAAGAGTAATATTAAAAGGAGAGGAAAACTTTCCATTTTTCCTGAATGAGATGAATATGTCTTATCTTGCTAAGTGTTTATAAGAATCATTTTCTTAGTTTTAAGTGGCATTTCACTTAAATAACATTTGGTGCAATTCTTTAGCCCATTTATGCTTAACCACTACACCAACCAGGGTATCCTAGGGAACTACAGTCAGTACTCATTTTGGAACTGAGTATGTGACCAAGAGAAACAGTATCTTCAGGATGAGTTTTCTGAATTGCTTCTAGAGTTTCTAGTTTGGGTCTTTGTTTGTATCTGAAGAGGACACTGAAAGTATGCAATATGATGTGGGAAAACACGTCATTGGATAACCGACTGCCATCAAGTCAGCTCTGACTCATACTGACCTCATACAGGATAAAATTGCTCCACAGAGTTTCCGAGGTTGTAAATTGTTAGGAAAACAAACGGTCATATATTTAACCCTAGGAGGGGCTGATGCGTTTGAACTGCTGATCTCTTGGTTAGCCGCCGAGTGCTTCATCACTGCATATGCAGGCCTCTTCATTGTTGCTGTTAGGTGACATCCAGCCAGTTCTGACTATAGCAACCGTATGTATGACGGAACGAAACACTGCCAGAGTCTGCACCATCTTCACAGACAAAATCATGCTTGATTCCATCGTTGTAGCCACTGTCAAGCCACCTAACTGAGTGTCTTCCTCTTTCTTACTCTCCTTTTTACTCTACCAAGTATGATGTTCTTCTCCAGGGACTAATCCTTCCTGATAAACATGTCAAAAATATATGAGACTTATTCTCACCATCTTTGCTTCTGACGAGCATTCTGGTTATACTTCTTCCAAAACAGATTTGTTCATTCTTTTGGCAGTCCATGGTATAGTCAGCATTCTTCTCCAGCACCAAATTCAAAGACATCAGTTCTTTGGTATTCCTTGTTCATCGTCTACCTTTCAAATGTGTCTGATGTAATTGCAAACGCCATGACTTGGGTAAAGCACTTCTTAGTGTTGACATCTTTGCTTTTCAAAACTTTGAAGAGGTCTTTGGCAGCAGATTTGTTTCAGGCAATGCACCTTTTGAAATTTTTACTTTTGCTTCTGTGGGTGTTGATTGTGGATCTAAGTAAAATGAAATCCTTGACAACTTCAATCTTTTCTCTGTTTGTCATGATAGTGCTTATGGTCCGCTTGTGAGGATTTTAATTTTCTTTATTAAATTACACACTTATAAGAGGTAATTTTCTAGGTTACCATGCATTTGTTCCCTATATTAATTTTCTTGGATAATGGTAGCAAAATACTCCAGAGTGAATGGCTGTGTTGTTTTTGATGTTAACTTATACACAGACCCTATGTACAACATAATGAAACATCGCCTGCCCCTATGCAAGCCCCACAATCATTGTTATGTTTGAGCTCATTGTTGTAGCCATGCTTCAGTCTGTCTTGTCAAGTGCCTTCCTCTTTCTTGCAGACTGTACACCTCGCCAAGTGTGACATTTTTCTCGAGGGACTAATCCGTCCTGATAACATGTCCAAAATATATGAAACAAAATTGCCCCATCTTTGCTTCTAAGGAGAACTCTGGCTATACTTCTTCAAAGACAGATTTGTTGTTCTTGCAATCCATGATATATTCAATATTCCTCACAAACACTGTAATTCAAAAGCATCAATTCTTTGGTCTTCTTTATTCATTGTCTTGATTTCATATGCATATGAGGAAATTGAAAATACCATGGGTTATGAGGGGGGGAAAAAAACAAACAAACTTGCTGCCATGGAGTTGATTCTGACTCACAGAAATGCCATAGGATAGAGTTAAGGTGCCTAATAGAGTTTCCAAGGAATGCTTGATGAATTCAAACTTCCAACCTCTTAGTTAGTAGCCATAACACTTTTAACCACTACACTACCAGGGTTTGTGACTTATGTTCAGCTTGCCTTAGTCCTCAAAGAGATTTTTTTGCTTTGCAACACTTTAAAGAAGTCTTTTTGCAGCAGATTTAATCAATGCAATACACCATTTGTCTTCTGGACTGTTGCTTCCATGGGCGTTGATTATGGATCTAAGTAAAATGAAATCCTCAACAACTTCAGTCTTTTCTCCATGTAACCTGATGTTGTGTACTGGTTCAGTCGTGAGGATTTTTGTTTCCTTCATGTGAAAGTGTAACCCATACTCAGGGCTAAAGTCTTTTGTCATCATCAGTAAGTGCTTCAAATCCATTTTGCTTTTAGCAAGCAAGGTTGTATTATCTGCATATTAGACATTGTTTCATGACTCTTCTTCTAAACCTCATGCCAAGTTTTTCTTCATATAGTCCAGTTTCTCAGATTATTTGCTCAGTATATGGACTGACTAAGTACAGTGAAAATATACAGCCCTGACACATCTTTCCTGATTTTTAACCACCCAGCACCCCCTATTTCTATTTGAACAACTGCCTCTTGGCCTGTTTGCAGGTTCCACATAAGCACAATTACATATGAGGACTGCCAATTAAGTTTGTGAGTTCTTTGTTGAAAAGTGCTACATACCTCATTGCTGAATGTCACTACGGTCACCTCCAAAGTACTCCCTTTGGGAAAATATGCACTGATGCCAGCACCTAGTCCACCCTTCAAAGCAATTTTGGAATTCTTTTATTGGAATGGCTATGAGATCTGTGACAGTATTACCCTTGATGTCCTGAATATCATCAAAATGTCTTTCAATATTTCCTTTATCTTCAGGTAAAGAAAAAAGTCATCGGGGGCCAGATCAGGTGAGTAGGGAGGGTGTTCCAGTAGTTATTTGGTTATTGGCTAAAAACTCCCTCACAGACATCTATACAGTTAAGTACCCGAATTTCCCACCATGCCACTGTGTGCAATGCCCATTCCAGAAAGAGTTCCAAAATTACTCTGAAGGGTGGACTAGGCACTGGCATTAACACATAGCTTTCCAAGAGGTGAACTTCAAAGGTGACCATAGTGATACTTAGCAATGAGATATGTAGCACTTAGAATGATTAAGTTTTGGGGCTCTGTTGTCAGACCTCATATTCTGGAATTCATTCTTCATAATGTTATCCATAGTTTGATATGATCTGCATAGTCAGATGTCTTTGCATAGTCAGTAAAACACTGGTAAACATCTTTCTGACATTCTGTGCTTTCAGGGATGATCCATTTTATATCAGGAATGATATCCCTGATTTCGTGTCCTCTTCTGAATCTGTCTTAAGTTTTGGGCAGTACCATTGGATCTGCTGCTGCAAATATTTTTTTTTTTTAAATAATCTTCAGCAAAATGTTACTTGTGTGTGACATTAATAATGTTGCCCCCAAATTCCTCATTCCGTTGGAATCGCCTTTCTTTGGAATGGCTGCAGCTGTGACTCACTTCCAGTCTGTTGGCATAGATGAGTGAGCAACTCCAGGGCTGCATCTGTTTGCTGAAACATCTCAGTTGGTATTCTATTAATTCAAAGAGCCTTGTTTTTTGTCAGCACAGTCAACATAGTTTGGACTTCCACCTTTGAGACACTGATTCTAGATTACATCCTACATCCTGAAATAGTTGAATGTCATCTGTTTCTGGTAGAGTGATTCTCTGTATTCCTTCCATCTTCTTTGGATGCTTACTGTGTCATTCTGTATTTTTCCCAAACCCCCAAATTAAACCTGTTGCTGTTGATTTAATTCTGCCTCATGGCCACCCTTCAAAATTGCTATTCAACACATGCATTGTTTGAGCTTGAGAAATGCCAAACGTGTTCTTCCATTTCAGTTTTCTCATTACAGGTCTTGCGTATGTCATTCTAATACTTCACTTTGTCTTCTCCAGTGGTCCTTTGAAATCTGTTCAATTCTTTTCCTTCATCGTTTCGTCAGTTTGCTTTAGTTGCTCCATGTTCAAGAGCAAGTTTTAGAGTCTCTTCTTACATTCATTTTGGGCTTTCCTTTCTTTCCTGTCTTTTTAGTGATCTCTCTTGCTTTCTTCATGTGTGATGTCTTTGATGCCATTCCACAGCTCATCTCATCTTCAGTCATCAGTACTCATTGAGTCAAATCTATTTTTGAGACGGTTTCCAAATTTAGATGGGAAATAGTAAAGTTCATACTTTAGTTTTTGTGGATTTGTTTTAATTTTCTTTAGATTTACCTTAAAATTGCATAGGAGGAATTCATGGACGGTCTGCCCTACAGTCTGCCCTACAGTCTGCCCCTGTCTTTCTGACTGATGATATTAAAATTCTCCATCATCTTTTCCCACAGCTGCAGTTGATTTAACTTCTGTGTTTTCCATCTGGTGCGGTCCTGGTTTATAGTCACCTTTTATGTTGTTGAAAAAAAATGTATTCACAATAAATACAGTGTAGATTTTGCAAAATTTTGTCATATAATCTCCAGGCTCATTTCTATCATCAAGATCACATTTCCAATTACAGATCTTTCTTCTTTGTTTCCAAATTGCAAATTCCCATCACCAGTAATTATCAATGCCTCTTGATTGCACATATGATCAATTTCAGACTGCAGAAGTTAGTAAAAGCCTTCAATTTATTCATATCTCACATTAGTGGATGGTGCAAAAAATTTAGTAAAAGTCACAATAAATGGTCTTTCTTGTAGGCTTATGGATATTATCACTGACAGCATTGTCCTTTAGGATAGATTTTGAAACATTCTTTTTGATAATGAATGCAATGCCATTCCTCCTCAGTTTGTCATTCCCAGTGTAGTAGGCTACACGTCTGATTCAGAATGGTCAATATCAGTCAATTTCATCTCACTAATGCCTGCAGTACCAACATTCATGTGTTCCATGTCATCTTTGAGGACTTCCAGTTTTTCTAGATTCATACTGCGTGAACTCCGCATTTCAACTGTTAATGGATTTTTGCATCTGTTTCTTCTTATTTTGAGTCATACCACATCAACAAATATGTGATGAAAGCTTTCTCTACCAGTATAGTTAAAGTCAGCTGTTATTTGAGGAAGTAGCTTTTCCCTAATCATATTTTGATTTCCTTGCAACCTGAGGACCTCGTCTTCAGGTAGTATATCAGACATTGCTCCACTGCTATTCATACAATTTCTACTGGTTAATGTTTTCAGAAGTAGGCTACTAGGTCCTTTTTCCTAGTCTTTGTTAGTCTGGAAATTCTGAATCCTATCCATCATGGATGACGCTGCTGGCATAGCTTTCAGCATCACAACAGAATGCAGCCGTCCTCAGTTGGCAAACGGACAAAATGCTCAGTAGTTCAAAGGACAAAAATTTGTTATTTCATAATTCTGGAGTTTGAGAGTTAGAGTTCATCTGTTGTCCTTGTTGATATCTTCTGAGTCTTTGATGCAGAGCCTGTCCTATGCCTCTCTTCTGGCATCCGGTAGCTGTAAGCATCACATGACATTCTTCCTCTGCCTGTGTCTTTTGGTCTTTTCTCTATTTTATAGAATACCATTTAGGTTAGGTTAGAATCCACCCTCTTCTAGTACAAATTTATGTGAATTAGCTGGAAACATCTTCAAAGACCCTATCTCCAAACAAGTTTTCATAGTACCAAGGGTTAGGACTTCAATATAAATTTTAGGGGAGGGTAATACAATACATAACAATATCTGAGTACATTTTTGTAAACTGAAGAGTATAATGTAAATATTTTTCACAACTGACAAAACAGTATATGTTTATATAAAAACTATATAAGTTCATCTGGAAGTCAACAATTATTTCTCTTTTTTCATTTGCTTAGATTCTTATAAATATTTTCTACCTTTATCCTCTCCAGAGGAATCAAAAACTGCACTCAATGTAGAAAATCTGATCAAGCAATAATTTTTTTGTTAATTGGAGATTTATTATCTCCTCCAGTATTCTCTCTTGCTGCTCCAGTAAAGGTGGATGTTCTCAAGGCTGCTTCTAGATATATGCTTAGGCCTTCAGCCTCTCTATTGCATTGTATCTCTTGTGTTGTCTGAATGCTGGATCCTATGTTCTCTGTCTCTGGGTTTACTCTCTTGTTTCTAAGTAGTACCTGTCCATACAGTAGTATCTTATACTGCGTCTTTGGGTGATACATTATTTTTGAGAAATTGCATGCCAAAAATATCTTTATTTTCAGAGATAAGGCATTATAAAAATTCATGTCCATATACATGTCAAGTATGATGAATGGATCCTTTTTTTCAGCCCTCATTCTCAAATCATGGCAAATGAAAATTCTTACCTTATGGGAAAGAGAAGTTAGGTGAAGGCGAGGCTAAAACTGGAAGAAATAGACAACACTTCCTAGGTTGGCACAGGGTATTTGTCTATGTCCCTACTTTTCTCTTGGCCTGTTTAAGAATAAATGAAGCTGACAGTGAATAACCTGCCTTTATTGGAATTTCTCTTCTGTTCTGGCAGTCTAAGAAGCCAAAAGATCTCAGAATCATGCCCATTGAACTTTTCGACCAGGACAGGTAAACACCATTATGTGAAACTAACTAGAAGCTGGATATGGAAAGATTTGGGATATATAGCCAAAACTCAGATCTTTTAGACGAGGATTGTGAAGGTTTACTCTTTTACAGTATTACATCATATTTTTTAGTATTTAAATTTTCAAACCTCACCATGTTATGGTGGGAAATTTATAGCATGTATCTTTACAATTGAATATTTTGTGGTTTGGATATAGGAGCTGCGATTGGAAATAATTTTTTCTATGAAATTTAGAACATTGTTCTGTTGTTCCCTAACTTCCTGCATTGCTGTAGAGACATCTGATGATATTTGAATTTGTATCCCTTTTTGTGTGAATTCTCTGAAAGTCCTAAAGGCCTTTAGAAGGTTTTATTTATTACTATTTTTTGTGAAATGTCTTGTTGACTTGCTCACACATCTTTCCCATTCATTTTGATGGGAATTTAGCAGGACTTTTTTGTTGCAAAACTGATGAGCTGAGCTGGCATGATTTCCTGTTATTTCATCAACAAGATGTACTTTCAGTTAAATTCTTAATTTTTATCTTAATGACCTACTAAGTGTCTTTGTCTGAGGAACCACAGATGTTTGTGTAGACCTTCTCTCTTTGGTCAGTTTTTCCAGACACCACTTATTTAATATCCTACTTTGTAAGGGTACATGTGGCTACTGTTATTCTGAAATATGCATTGTAGGAGGTTTCTGAAAGTTTTAACTGTCACTATTAAAATTTTAACTGATTTAACTTAACTTCAATAACACGTGTCCTTCAATCTCGTGCTCCTTGATATCCCTGAGTTTAGGTATCTTCTCAAGTCCCTTTTTTGAAAGAAATAAATCTCCACCTGCCTACCTGGGTGGAGATTGTTGTCTATCTACCTTATCTGCCTGAATTGCCTTATGTTTTATTTCAACCAAATCCTCCTGCTTTTGTTCTCAGTTATAAGAATCCAAGTACCTGGTGATTCTGATTCATGAGATATTTAAAAGCTCTAGGTTTTGTTTGAATTACTTCATTCACATTAACCCATTTCTCTAAGACATTTGCTTGATAATCAGTTAGCATTTTTCATCTATATTTCATCTTCTAAAATGGTGCTGACTCTTCTTGTCTTCTAAATCTCTTTTTGTTCTGTGTTGACATTGCCTTTATTTATACAATATTGTGATTATGTTACTTCATTTGAGCTTTTGGAACAAACAAAAAAATTAAAATTTCATATTTAACCTGAGGTTTTGAGTTCTTCAAATGTATAGTGATAATTAATTATTAGGATTTTGTAAAGACTAAATGACTCTAAATGAGACGCATATGTAAAGGTTCTAGGGTTTTTTTTTTTTGTTTTTTTTTTTTTTGGTGTGTGTGCCACATATTTAACATCCTATCTCTTTTAATGCATTCATTGTTGAATTAATTTAATAAACTGCTTCTCATGTCAGTCTCTCTTGCACAGATCAGTATACTCAGAAGATGCTCAATAAACAATTAATAATCTAAAATATTTGTACCAGAAGTTCAAAATTGTTCATAATAATGTAATGAAACTGCAGCTCATTTTCATAGAGAAATAAAGTTAAGAAAATGAATAATTTGTGTGCAAAGACTACACATTCTTTGTTTTTGCTTAAGTAAAAGTTCTGTTCATAAAGAACACTTTAGTCCAAAATAATCCAATATTTAACTTGAATTTTGTTTTCACAGAGAGACAAAATAATAGTTTAATTGGTGTATTATAAATACAGTACATGAAATGTCACTCATTTCTACAATATGCTAACTTTCTTAGCAATGTGTTAACTAACTTTGGGAGTGTGATTTCACAATTTTAAGAGTTGAGTATTAAAATATGCAAGCCTAATGGCTTTGGTCATTTCTTCTGCCTGTTAGCTACCTGTAGATCTTCTTTGTTGAGTGTATGTTATTATTCTTTGGTATTTTTAATTGGAGTATTTGCCTTTTTGTTGCTGGAAAGTTGAAGTATTTTATAAATTTTAGAGATTATATCACTGTTGGCTATGTCCTAGCACAAAATATTTTTCTACTCAGTAGATTCTCTTTTGGTTTTTGGTGAAATCTTTTGAGGAGAATAAATACTGAGTTTTTAGAGGCAGGGCTCAGATAGCAGAATAGATGGATACTTCCTGTGACCCCTAAAAGAGCAATGAGCCCAAGAAACAAATTAATTCAGTATCTATGACATCCTAGGAACCCTGAACATGAAAGGGAAAGCTGGCCAATTGGTCTGAGCAGTGTGGAAGGGAGAGTAGTGCAAGCAGTGCATAGGATTCCACAGATCTGCCCTGCTGGGAAGTGGATAGGGTCATCGTGTAAGGTAGGGTTGGATCTTCCTTGGTGAGAGAAGCCACCTGGAGGGTCCACTCACACCACCAGAGCCAGTGGGAAATAGCACCAGATTGTCAAATCTGTGTCTTTTCATGTAATTGACAGCATGTGGATTTAAGTCTTTCCTTTAGCTTGGTCATCTCTGCCTTCTCCTGGGGATCCTTCCTCCCTTTTCTGCACTGTGGCCAGTTCAGGAGTCTGACCTTATTGACTGAGCTAGAAGTGGAACTCCTTAAGATAATGCAAAGCTGATGACTGAGACTCAGAAGGCGGAACAACTTCACAAACTGGGAAAAAAACCAATAAACCCCCAAACCCTCGTCTGGCTCCCTTAAAAAAGAAAATCATGGCAGAACTTGTTCCTTCACCTAGATTCACACATAAGGGGATTTGCCATCCTCACAGACACTCAGCAAAGGCTGTCAATCACGTGCATTTCTCAGCAGCTGGAGCCAGACACTAGTGCCTATAGCAATCATCATGACCATCTAGCACAGCGGGCAAGAGCCTGTACCACACACTTGCTGACTGACGACCCGGACACCTGAGCTCGAGCTATATAAGAAAAACAAACATACTCTGGCTCCCAAGTCCAGTAACTCCAACCACCTGGTGATAGGACATCAGAATTTCAAAGAAAACAGTAACCAAACTATTACATATAACCAGTCTATTAGGACATTTTAAAACAAGAAGCTAGAAGACAGTGGGAAAGTAAAATAAGTAAATACAATTTACTGACTGCTCAGAGATAACAGTCAATTCCTAGTGACTTAAAAACATAGACCATGACTTCTTCAGAAGGCTCTCAAAACAAATAACCAAATTTTCCTGAAGAAACCAACGTCATGAATTACCAGATGCAGAATATGAAAGATTAATATTTAGAACTCTTCAAGAATTGAGGCAAAATGTAATGGAGCATAGTGACAAATTGAACAAGTTTCAAGAAAGTGTACAGCAGCAAGAATTAGACATTAAAAAATTAACAATAAATTTATAAAATTAGACAACTCAATAGAAAGCCAAAAGAACACAATTAAGGCAATGGAAGGCCAGATTAGTGACACTGAATATACAGAATACGATATGAATGTATTTGAGGAAAAGTCAGATAAAAGAATTTAAAAAAAAAAATAAAGAGACATTAAGAATTATTACATGGGACTACCAGAAGAAAAGGGGATAACAGATAATACAGAGAGAACAGAGAGAACTGTCAAAGATTTGCTGACAGGAAATTTCCCTGAGATCATAAAAGATAAGATGAGGTCTAAGACATTCATCAGACTCTACACAAGGTAGATCCTGAAAGAAAGACACAGACATGTTATGATGAAAAGTAACAAAACTAAAGATAAGGAGATACTTTTAAAAGTTGTAAGAGAAAACCAAAAAATAACCTAAAAAGGAGAATCAGTAAGACTAAACTCAAACTACTTGATAGTGCCTTTGATAAGAAAGCAATAAGATGACATATCAAAGCTTTACAGAAAAATAACTGGCACTTTCTTCAAAAGCTAGATATAGAAATAACACATGATCCGGCAATCTTACTTCTTGAAATATATCCTAAAGGGCTATTGCAAGAGCAGATACATGCACACCAATGTTTATTGCAGCACTGTTTACGATAACAAGAAAATGAAATCAACCTAAGTGGCCATCAACAGATGGATGGATAAAAAACCATGGTGTATTCACACGATGGAATAATATGCAAGGTTAAAGAACAATGATGTTAGGAAATGTTTCATAACATGGAGTCATATGGAAAACGTTATGCTGAGTGAAATCAGTCACCTGTGAGAGGCTGTAGAGAGACTAAGAGTCTTCTGCATTGCTAGTGGGAATGTAAAAGGGTACATTGGTAATTGATATGAATAGTCAAATAGACATAATTTATCTACATTCTCATTGCAGCAGCATTCACAATAAAAAAGGTAAAAACAAGGTACTCATCAACAGATGAAAGGATAAACAAATTATATTATATAGATATACTAGAACACTGCATAATGATAAAAATGGTTAGTATGTGAAACATTCTTGCAATATGGATTAATGTGAATGCATTATGCTGAATGAAAAACATCAATCACAGAAGGACAAATATTATATAAGACAATTAGTATAGAAAACAAAAAAATATTTAAGCACAGAAAAAATAAAATCTTTCATGACTACAAAGGAAGGGAGGGGAGTAGAAATCACTAAATAGTAGACAGGGTGTTAACTTTGGTAAAGACAACACAAAATTTAGAAGTGAGTACAACTTGATCAAAGCAAAGCCATAGGAACTTCTTAGACACATCCCCACCCCTTGAGGGACCAAGTCACTGGGACTGAGGTCTGTGGACTGTGGTGTTTGGGGACATCTAGTTCAAAACATTCGTAAAGAAAATGTTCTACAGCTCACTTTCATGAGCAGTGTGTCTGGGGTATTAAAAGGTTGTGAGTAGCCATACAAGATACACCTATTGGTCCCATCACATTTAGAGAGAAGGGAAGTGAAGGAAACCAAAGACACAAGGAAAATATTAGTTCAAAGGACTAATGGACTACATGAACCACAGCCTATATCAACCTGAGCCCAAAGGAAATAGATGGTGCTCAGCTACCACCACTAAGTACTGTGACAAGGATCATAAGACAAGACACAGTGGGAGAAAAATGCAGGACAAAATTCAAATTTACCAAAAAGCCTAGACTTGCTGGTCTGGCAGAGACTAGAGGAACCCTGAAACTATGACTCATGAACACCCTTCTAAGTGAGAACTGAAGCCACTCCATAAGTTCACCATTCAGCCATAGATTATACAGGCCTATCAAACAAACAATTAGACAGGTAAGGAGCATGCTTTTTACTTCAACCAAGTGTGCGTAACCAAATAGGCAACACATGCCCTAAAGCAAAAAATGAAAATGCGAGCAGGGACAGGAAAACCAGAGGAGTGGACACAAGGAACCGAGAGTGGAAAGGGGGAGAGTGCTAACACATTGTGGGGACTGCAACAATATCACAAAAAAATACTGTGCATAAATTTTCAAGTGGAAAAACTAATTTTCACTATAAACTTTCACCTGAAACACAATGAAATTATGTGTATATATTTATATATATATGCAAGCTTTCTAAAGCTGAATAAAAATTTGTTTTAAATTTTAGAGAACATAAATATATCCCTTCAGTATGCATGCCAAACCATAGTGATGCTAATAAAACATATTCCAATATTATATATTTTACATATCAATTGGAATAAAATTTCTGGAAACCATATCCCTAAAGGATTCAAGAAATGCTATTTTCACCTTCAGCTTAGGTAATGAGGAGATGATTTACACTGGAAAACCTAAGTTAGAAAACTCAGAAATAACTACAATGAGGAAAAATAAATGAAATATTCTGTGCTTATATTGGGTATGAAAAATATCTTCAAGAATTTTGATATTACAAAACAGCAGTGTTTTTTAATATATGAATTTGTATATAGTTTTAAATGTGCTTATGTAACATCAACTATTATAATAAATTGTCCGCTATTAAATATTGTTTTATACTCTAAGATCGTATGTAATCAAGTTGACTAAAAAGCTGTTTGTAGGTGATTCTCATTGGGAAAACTGGAGGTCTGACACCAGAAGTGCTGTTCTTAGCCACCCTGTAGGACAAAGTAGAACTGTCCTACAGGGTTTCTGAGGAATGGCTAGCGGATTCTAGCTCCTGATCTTTTGGTTAGTAGCCAAGCTGTTAACCACTGCACCACCAGGGTGTTGTGTGATCTTTTGTTGTTGTTGTTCTTAGCTTCCATCAAGTCATTTCTTACTTACAGCGATCCTATGTAGAAGAGAATGAAACACCGCCAGGTACTGCACCGTGTCCACAATCACCCTTCTGTAGAACTCGTTGTTGCAGCACTTGGGTCCGTTCGTCTTGCTGAGGGTCTTCTTCACTACTTTACCAAACATGATGTCCTTCTCCAGGAACTGATCCCTCCGGACAACATGTGCAAAGTATGTAGGACGTGGTCTTGCCATCTTTGCTTCTAAGTAGCACTCGGACTGTACCTCTTCTAAGACAGATCTGTTCATTCTTTGGCAGTCAGTGGTATCTTCAGTATCTTCTCCAGTACCACAATTTAAAGGTGTTAGTTCTTCTTCAGTCTTCCTTATTCATTGTCCAGATTTCGAACACCTATGATGCTGTTGAAAGTACTATGGCTTGGGTCAGGGGCATCTTAGTTTTCAAAGTGTCATCTTTGCTTTACAGCACTTTAAAGAGGTCTTTTGCAGCAGATTTGCCTAATGAAATTCATCTTTGGATTTCTCGACTGCTGCTTAAATGGCTGTGGATCCAAGTAAAATGAAATCCTCGACAACCTCAATTTCTTCTGTTTGTTAATGATGCTGCTTATTGGTCTAGTGGTGAGGATTTTTGTTTTCTTAATGTTGAGGTGTAATCCATACTGAAGTCAGAAATCTATGATCTTTATCAGCAAGTGTTTCAAATCCTCTTTACTTTCCACAGGGCAAAGTTGTATCATCCATGTAATGCAAGTTGTTAGTAAGTCTTCCTCCAATTCTGATGACCTGTTCTTCATGTAGACCAGCCATTTCGATTATTTGCTTGACATACAGACTGAATAGATATGATAAAAGCATACACTCCTAATGAACAGTCTTCCTGACCTTAAACCACACAGTGCCCCCTTACTGTATTTGAGAAACTGCCATTTGATCCACGTACAGATTCCTCATGAGTATAATTAAGCGTTCTGGAATTCCCATTCTCCACTATGTTAACCATAATTTGTTATGATCCACACAGTCAAATGCCTTTGTGTAGTGAGTTGAAAACAGATAAACATCTTTCTGGTAACTTCTGCTTTCAGCCAGAATCCATCTCACATCAGCAGTAATGTCCCTGGTTCCATGTCATCTTCTGAATCCAGCTTGAATTTCTGGCAGTTCCTTGTCAATATACTGTTGCAGTCGCTTTTGAATGATCTTGAATGAAATTTTACTTGAGTGTAATATTAATGATATCGTTTGGTAATTTCTGTGCTTGGTTGGATCACCTTTCTTTGGAATGGGAATAAATATGGATCTCTTCAGGCCATTTATTTAAAATTTGCTGCTTCTAGAATGATTTGTTAAATCTTTTAAACTGCTCCTACATAAGCCAAGCCATTATCACCATAATATTATTTCATTTTATGTTTCTAAGAAAGGTGAGGAATAATTTTTGAATATTTGAGATCATCTGACATTGTAACTGAGTATGTAAGATTTATATAAATTTACTTTTGAAATTTACATTTTAGGCAGTGGAAATTGTTGCACTGTTTTAAAAATAGAAGTGACACTTCACATTTGTCTTTTATCTGTGTCTAGTTATTTGAAATGTTAGTTATTTTGTAATATGTCTGTCTTATGTGATGTTATAATAATCATGTTTGTAGACATCTATTTCTGTCAGTTAGGTGTATGATCTGATGACTTCAGTCAATGAGCATAAAGCAATGAAAATAAAGTATAAAACCACATGAGAAAATGCTGTTTTGAGCCTTCCATGAATTATACAGTCTGGACAATTGGTCATGGAAAATTTTTGTATCATTTTTCATAGAATCATCAGATATATTAAAAATCATAGGTTTATTCAAAGAAAAACAAAATACTATTATTTCTTCTTTTACCTATATGGTATGTTTTCATTTTATTTTATTTTACTTTTGGAAGAGTGAAATTAAAAGTGTTCTTCTTGAATCTACCTTTAAAGCCATTGCGTTACAGTCAAGTCCAACTCATAGAGACCTTATAGGATAAAGGAAAACTGCCCCATAGGTTTTCTAAGTCTATAAGCTTTTCATATGCCACCACATCTTTCTCCTGTAGAGCTAATGGTGTGTTCAAACCTTCAACAGACAATTTAACCACTTGAAGTCACAGAGAATGAAATACATCAATGGGAGAATTCTACTTTTCTGAAGCTTTCAAGCTTCATCATTGCCTTTTAAGGCTATTAAGAATGATTTTCATCTTTACATACAGTATTTTAATGTAAATAATGTGTGCCTTCTGTTTGTTTCCCAACAGTTCTTCTCCCTTGAGATAGTTTCATGAGCAAACTATGCTGTCTGTTTGTTTTCCCACAGCAACATGTTAAAAAAACAAAAACAAAAACAAAAACTGGCATAACAGTACTTACAAAAATGCCTGGGAAGCGGGGCAGTAGAGGGAGTGGTTGGCATTATTTGCGTTAAAATATGGTAGATAGAATCTGTTATTCTTCTTAGGTTCCATGCAGTTGGTTCCAACTCAGAGCAAGGCTATGCACAGCAGAGCAAAGCACTGCCCAGAGGTGCGCCTTCATCACAGTGATTGCTGTGATTGAATCCAGTATTGATGCCACTGTGATAGTCCGTCTTGTCAAGGGCCTTCCTCTTTTTGGACGACTCTGCTTTACTCAGCAGGATGCCCTTCTGCAGGGACTAGTTCTTCCTGATATTCTGTCCAGAATACATAAAACTTGGCATCTGTGCTTCTGAGGGGAATTTTGGTTGCATTTCTTCCAAAATAGATTTGTTCATTCTCCTCATAGTCAGGGTATATTCAATATTCTCCACTAACATCATAATTCAAAGGCATCAGTTCTTATTCCTGTCATCCTGATTCACTGTATAGCTTTTATATGCATATGAGATGATTGAAAATACCATGGCTTGGATCAGTCAGGGTTACCTTAGTTCTCAAAGTGACATCTTTGCTTTTTAACAGTTTAAAGAGATCTGTTGGAGCAAAGTTGTCCAACTCAACACAGTATCTGATTTCTTAACTGCTGCTTTCATGAGTGTTGATTTTGGAGGCAAGTAGAATGAAATCCTTGACAATTTCAATATTTTCTCTGTTTATCATGAAATTGTTTATTAGTCTTCTTATGAGGATTATTTTTTCTTTATGTTCAGTTATGGAATCTGTAATGAGAGCATTTTTTTCAACCCTAGTATTTACATTATAGTGGTTTTATGCAAGATCACTTTGGCTAAATTAAAACTCCATTCCTTAAGTGCTTCTGGGTGAGACTTGATAAAATGAGGAGTTCTCGTGAACTTTGGAAGACGGAGGTGAAGAGACAGACAGTTATCGAGCTTCGTAGGTCATTGTGATTAGGAATTAGCTGATCAAAAATCTGTGTCAGACCTTCTTAAAGATGTGTAATAACTCCATTGACTTGTCCTCTACTTCTGCTTCATAATTTCTTACTGAAAAGTGAATAGGTCTTGTTTTAGAGGTTCCCTGGTAAGCTCAGATTGGTGGCCAGTTCTCAGTTCTGCAGATTGGTGGCTTATGCCTCTATGTAAGCTTCCAAATCTCCCTTCAGGGCTCTGACATTTCCAATTCCCATAATTTTGTAGTCTTACTCATACAGTACAAACTTTCTTTTGTAATAATAACAATTGTTCTGACTGCCTGATTGAAGCTTAATTGAAATAATATTTTCCTTCTCTCCCATATATTCCATGACTGTAGAGCATTATAATGCCTTAGAGACTGATTTTGATATGTTAATAGAATTGATGTTGGCCATTTGAGAAATTGCTTGAATATCTTTACATAATACAGATACAGACAGACATAAACCTTTGTGAAAACAGAAGAAAAATTAGTTTATGCTTCATTTGTCTTATTAAGGAAACACTAAGGTGTTGTTTAAACTTTTATAAGGTAAGCATCAGGATCAATCATAAAAATAACAGCACTTTTGTTGCTGTTATTTACTTAAGGATTAGATTTTAAATAGCCTCTTCCTCCAAGCCCTTTAAAATGTCCTTCAGTGTTCCTAGAGCCTTCAGGAGACTTCTCTTCAGAAGGAGAAACCAATCTGTTCTGATGTGGAGTTTCAATGAGAGAAAAGTTTCTCAAGTCATCATGCAGATTCTGTCTTGAGTCAACTTTCATTTGTGTTGATTGTACATTATTACTGTTGTTTTTAGTTGATATGATAGTCAGCTTACATTTTTGAAGATGCACTCATTTACTCCAAAAACGTATTTAGCATTTAGCTTTGCTGAAACCCCGGTGGCATCGTGGGTTAAGTACTAACCAAAAGATTGGCAGTTCAAATCTGCTGGGCACTCCTTGGAAACTGTGTGGGGCTATTCTACTCTGACCTCTAGGGTCACTGTGAGTCAGACCTAACTAGATGGTAATGTTGTGGGATTTTTTAAATTATTATTCTTTTACTTATTTGTGTCCCCCCAAATATATTTGAGTTAAACAAAGTTGCAAAAATTTGTATACTAGCACCTAAAGTGTGAATGCTACAGATATTATTCAAAATTATTTGTTAATCAACCTTCAAGTCACATCGTCTGTAACCCTGTACAGACTGTCATCACAGTATTTGCCACATTTGAGTTAACACTGTTACCAGTTAGTTTCTTTTCCTTAGTCAATAAGCACCTTGACTCCAGGACTATATCTTGTTACTAATCACTTCATTGACTCTAAGAATATGTATGGCACATATTTGATTTTTGCTGAATAGTTGAGCAGTTGAATAAAGATTAAATTCACTAAGGTCTGTATGTTAGGATTTTAAAAAATTAGTTCTTCCCATAGTGACACCCCGAGTGTCACAATAGAACTGTGCTCCATAGGGTTTTGCCTGGCTGATTTTTCAGAGGCAGATTGTCAGGCATTTATGCACAACAATTCTAGGTAGATTGAAATATCCAATCTGTTGGTTAGCAGCCAAGTACTTTAACTGTTTATACCACCTTGGAACTCCACTATATATGTATGTCTGTATTTATCTATCTATATGTCTGCCTCTCTATTCATTTAATCTAAGGTCTAGGTTTTAGGGAAGTTAGTCTCAGTTTCACCAATTTTATACTCACATTTCTAATGATACTATGCTGTAAAAATAGGAGCATATTTAACTATCAATTATTTAACCATATTTTTCAGTTTTATAATTTTAATATCTCTTAAATAATGGCTCTTTTTTCTTCTTAATATCTATGGTTGTACACAATAAATTTGAGTTCCTGAGTGGCACAAATGGTTAATAATAGGATAATAGCTGAAAGCTTGAAGGTTCAAATCCATCCAGAAGCACCTCAGAAGATAGGCCCAGGATTGCTGCTGAGAGGTCACAGCCTTGAAAACTCTGTGGATTAGTTCTACTCTGCACAACTTGGATGCCCATCAGTTGGACCTGACTTGAGGGCAACTATCAACAACAACACAATAAGTATTATATCTGTATTCTCACAGGTCACACCTATTTTAAAATTATTTATGTTTAGCAGTGACTTCAAGAGAAACCCAAAAGTGAGTCACTATTGTCATTATATCCACAGGTATTTAGAGATATTTAAATAGTCACTAAATCACTCTTTTTTTTCAGCAAATAAATGCAGAAAATGCTCATTTATTTGAGCCCTTTCTGCATTTATTTGCTGACTGAGGCACTGCCATGCCAGTCTTCTTACACATGTTGCTATAAAAGAAGTTGTCATGGCGTGCTTACAAAATCCCTTGTGGTAGGAGAGTGTGACAAGCAAACAAATGCAGAAGGCGTGTGTTATTTGTGTAAAAATATAGTGCATATTTCCTAAGTGACAATTGGTACAGATTAAATTTATATCACCTGAATATTATTATTCTCTGAAAATTCTTATAATGATAAAGAGTAAGTACTCTTATTTAAAAATAATTCTTCAGTCACTGATTCTACAACTTGACTTAAGAAGTTGGGTCCAACTCATAGCAACCCTAGAGGTCAGAGTAGAGCTGCTGCATAGAATTTCCAACTGGTACCTGGAAGATGTGAACTGCCAACCTCTTGGCTAGCAGACGTAGCACTTAACCCACTACATCATGTTTCTACAGCATGATAACTCTATAAACAGTAGCATATTAAAAGCCCTTGTGATAGAGTTGTACCCCATTTAGCATTACAGCCATTTGTTTCTCAGCTCACCAGAGGTAAGTATGACATAGTATCTTGTCTGCGTCTTCTTCATCCCGTTGGTAAAGAAGAGAGTCCTGTCCTAGGGCTCTGGGAAATGCCTGAACACGCAACACTCAATGCTGGGCAGATGAGATTGGCAACCATTTATTAATCACGTTTATTCACAGGTCAGGAGAGGACGATTCCACACATTGCGGAAAGTACATTCTAGTGGAGGACTGCCCTCAGCAGAGAAACTAACAGTACTGTGGAAGGAAAGTACTGTGGAAACAAGTTGGGATGCCCCTAGTTCTCTCAGGAGGATGTGATTGGCTTGTGGGAAACCTGTTATGGGCGGTCAGGAAGGTGAAACCTGTAGGTTGAGGACTGGGTGAAGTATAGCTAGCCCGCTGATAGGGGGCCTAGCTAGGCGTGGAGGCTTTCCTGCTGGGTAGGCGAACATGTCTGGTGAAAACAAAGAGACTGATGGTGAGGGATTTAGGAGTTTGTGAGGCTCAAAGATACCAAGGCAGTACATGAAATACTAGGACTTAAACAGCCTTTCTAAACTTTTCAGTGTAGTTCTTGCAAAACTTTATGGTCTAGGTTAAAAAAAAAAAATTCTGGCAAAAGTTAAATGTAAAAAGAGTTTATTACTGTTATATACCAAGGCTTTGCCTTCCACAATATATTTTTTATGTATTTCTACAACTGATAGTGATCCTGGTCCATAACATCTTACTAGGCAATCCTCCTATAAATATAACCTACATTTTATCATCATGAATCAAATTTTGTACTTGCTGAATGTAAAAAAAAAACAAAACAAAAAAACAACAACTAGCATTCCATTCTTATTCTGTCTCTTATTTCCATGTAATATAATTTTTAATATAAAATTTCTGTTAGGTACTGATGCATTGTTTTTCCATCACAATATGTTCCGCTTTTAAAAATCTAAATGTTTGACTGTACAAATGTCAATCTACACAGCACACTTTATCTTCCATTTAATTTGTTGGTTCCACTTACCAGGCCCTAATGTGGTTCTGTATACAAATTTGAACAACGGACTTCAAAATGGAATGAAATTCCATTCGGTGCTGACAAAAATAGCAGAAAAGTTGTATTCACTGGGATTTGATTTATGAAAGATGCAAGCTCTCTTTCTTGTCATTTCACCGTGACACCAAACAAAATATTTGACAGGACAAAAATGTTTGCATTCGTATCCATGAGGCTTCTCTGCAACCTGGAAAATATCAGTATTTGATTTTAATCTTCATTCAGTTAATATAAAGCAATGCTATTGAACAGACTTTCTTCTTCTCTTTCTGCTCTTCTTGGTTCTCCTAAAAATCCTGATAATTCTTCCCTTTCTTTAACCTGGAAAGATTATTTAACCTGCTCTGAGCTATTATTTTTTAACTGTCATCTCATTGGCTGAATTTAGTTTTAGTTAATTTGGGGCCAGAATGTTTATTTTAGTTTTAGATTATTTGAAATACAAAGCCACTTCAAATTTATTCCAAATATTTTGTTCTTTTTGTATAATTTTTAATAAAATTATTTCTCTTGAAATATATATATTAAAAAAGAAACTCCACTGCCGTCGAGTTGATTCCAACTCATAGTGACCCTGTTGGACAGAGTAGAACAGCTCCATAGAGTTTCCAAGAAGCATCTGATAAATTTGAATTGCTAAAGTTTTGATTAGCAGACATAGCACTTAACCACTATACCACCAGGGTTTCCTTTGTGTATCAACTACACAAAAATTAGGATTCTACCACATTATTGTTTTATGTTACTATTATTATATCATGTTCACTTTATATTTTTGGTAGATATGTTATTATTCTCCAGTTTCTCGGTGCTTGGTCCAAGAAAGAAGTTGAAATCCAATAATGATCATCCAGATTAGTTTATGGATTGATATCTGAGGGGGGAAAAATGTAATACCTTTCTTTTAGAGTTTCTAAGTTAATTAGAAGCATATAAGTTGCTGACGTGCCTCATGTTCACAGTACTGATTAGACATGTATTAAGAATGAAGGCAAACACAGATATATCCATTATAATTTGATAAAGAGGTTTGCTGACATTCTTTGAAGTCATATATACAGAGTTACTTGAAACTAGCACCATGCCTAGTCTGCCAGTTCAGTGAGTTGGCATCTTTGTTTTTATTTTTTTAAATATTTAAATTACAAATATGTAAATTGGAACTAGAAGAGTAAATAAGAGCTTTTCTGCTTCCTGTTCTGTTAGGCTTCTTTTACTTATTAACCATTTTTCTCTTGCTGATAAATTTTTTAATGCATTTTAACAGGTAGCTAACTTACAGTGAATATTATATTTTATGAAATGTTTTGTTCATTAATATAAATTTATACCTCTACCAAGCCAAGTGCTGTCGAGTTGGATCTGAATGATCCTATATATGTTTAATTCTCTGAAACCACTCTTATTCTCTTTATTTTGAGATTTGGGGTAGACTGCTCAATGTTGCTGCCAGGCATGTTTGCATCCATTTTCTGATGGTCTCGCATTCCCAGTTGTAAATCTACCTTTCAACACAACATAACAATCTACTCTTCATAGATATTCTTTAAGTACATTGAAACATCTATCGTGTTCATCTAAGTATTTTGGTCAAGTGAAGTTTTTGTTTGTTCCTCATTTGTCATGATGCCAGAGATCTTGGCCCTGTTGATTGCTTTCTTGAGCTGACATTTTATATCGTTAATTTTACCTTTAAAATTTTATAGTAATATATTAAAATTCATAATTTATGTTGAGGCTGAATGGAAACAATTATCTGTCAGTTGTACTTGTTTAGTTCACGCTCATTTTGTCAAACTGAGACTTAAAAAATTCATGTGCAGCAAGACTTCATAAACAAAGTTAAAAAGTCACAATGTGGAAAAATGTATATTTGTGAAATATACATTGGTCAAACAATGATATTAAGTGTATGTAAGAATAACTCTACAATTGAAAGAGGAGAAGACAAATTGTCTTTGAAAAATTTTGACAGAGAATATGAGGAGGCAATACTTAATGAAGAAACCAGAATGTCTAGTACAGCATTTATAGAAAGGCTTGACTTCTCCAGTAGTCAGGGAGAAATAGAAATTAGGCAAAATGACTTATTCAGTACTCTAATCAGTTAAGCAAAAATTGAAAAGTGAGGGGAAGAAAGATCATGCCAAGTATTAGCAAGAATATTGATCTCTATAAACTGTGGCCATTTATTTGTAAAAAAAATTCAACTATGTCTGAAGACATTTATAAATAAAATGTCTATCACTGAGTGACAACATGTACTCTACATGAAAAGAAAGTAAAGAGACTTATTGAGAGGTTAGATAGCTCAATCAGGATGTGTTAGATCTCACAAAGTGAAAACCATAACTCTAAAAAGCTGGAGTCACATGAATATAGTTTCAGGGTTGAATCAGGAAATTAGCTTACCACATTCTGATTGGTAGGCAGGCAAACCAGAAAGTAGAAGGCAGGACATTTTGAAAAGGGCTTTGGTTGAGACTGGCTAACAGTACATATGGGGGGTTAAGGAAATTAAGAGTGTTCACATAATTGGAGAAACATGCTTGCCAAAGGATCACAAGATGATTGATACGGGGCCAGGGACTGCTAGTTAACCCCAGCAAGAGACTCAAGGTCAATGCACATGAATGGGAAAAAATCCAGTCTGCTGATTTCATCTAGTCAACAGCCTAAGGCTTATATCCATATGAATGGCAGAATGTCAGTAAGCTGATTCTACCTATCCAGAGGTCCAAGACTGTATACATATGAAGAAGTCAAGGTTACATTCTCAGGAATGCAGAATGAGAAACCACAAAATCAAGTCAAGCTTTACCTGATTCAGCCATGCTAGGCGTGCCAGGCACCTAGGTTTTGGAACACTTGCACGTTCTCTCCTTCTGATCAAGAATTGCAGGATAAATTATTTGATTACTTCATTAACCACCAATAAAAAGTTGCCTTCTTCAGTCCCATAGTGTTGCTATGAGTTAGAATCAACTTGACAGCAATGGGTTTGATTTGCTTTTTTGGATCTTCTGGATGGACTTCAAATGATTGTTTTCGATGGCTCTTTGGTTAACAAGACTTTAAGAACCCAGAAATTACATGTGTGAAAGTATCTGGGTATCACTGAGCATCTTCATCATGCTACAATTTTAGCCTTTTGTTTCTTGTGACCCAGTTGTTACAGTTTGTGAGAGCTTGGCCATATTGGAGGATTAACTTGACATCTAAGGGCTCTGTTTTATGAGGCTCATATCCATTTGGAACATGAACACTTTTAATCTACATTATTCTTTTTATAAGAATTAAATTGTTCTGAGTAATAGTGTTATTCATACATTTCATACAACATTGGATTAGTAACGATATTACAGACCAGTAAGTAACATGGATTGAATTCATGATCCAGGACATTAGCTAACCACCTAAATATGTTAAGAAATGGTCATCAAACATAGGCAGTACATGAAGCCAAATTTCCTTTTTAGAGTACCTGCTTAAGGTCTTGTGTAGTTCTCCTGATGTATTTATCCAAGTACAGCAAGAGGTATTAACCGCTGCACATACATCTACTTTTGGGGCTATGAGGAAATCAAGGATAAGTCAATTGTTTACTACTACTCTAACAACAGAATTTAAGGACTGTTGTTGAGCTTCTATGCTATCAACAAGGTCATTAGTTATCTATGACATCATGGTGGATAAACTGTAAATAGATTTTTCAAGTTCAGGGATACAAACAAGTAGGAAAAGTCTCAGACAGACAGCCATCTCTGGGCTTTTTTATTACAGAGTTGTTTCCAGCTTCTCTTGTTTATTGTAGGAAGTTTCAAATCATTTGTCCTATGTGTGTCTTCATTGTAAGAATGGAAGCTTAGAGGAAGTGCAAATCCTTAATGTACATCAACTATATATGCTCCATCCGTTTAACCAAGCTAGTACTCAAGTATATGGTTCAATATAGTCATTTTTCCTTTAAATAAGTATATCCTGGGGAGCATGACTTTTTCCTGTTCCAGTTTGATTGTCAGGGGAAGGAATAGTCCAGTAGTCAAGCTACTTTTCAGTAAGAGAAATGCTACAAATGGACAACCACCTAACTCTGATTTCTTTAAATGGAGCAGACTAGGGCATCTGTAATCTCATAATTACACAATTCTACCGAGGTTGTATAATGTCTGTCATTGCCAATAAAGGCCATAGGGTGTTCATTGCTGTAAGTAATTTCAAGATTTCTCCAGGGAAGAGGACAAAAACAGGATACCAAGGGATAAACAGTAATTTGCATGGATGCCGTAATCTAATATGGGTAGAACTTCTGGCAATAGCACTAGCATTTGTTTACTATGGCCCTGGGTATAGTAGTATACTTCAGTACTGGTTAAGACCATCGAGTCAGAGTTATCATATCCAGTTTTTAAAATTTGATGACAGATACAGCAAATCAGTCAGATTACTGGCACTAACTACTGACGGAGCTAACTTAACAAAAGCATTTTCATGTCTTACGTTAGTTTAAGTAGTGAAAGACAATGGCAGAATACTTAAGGAGAACCTCACAGTAGAAAAAAACACAGATCAAAAATAATATAATAAGGGATAAGTAATAAAAATGGTGGTTATGATAAAACAAAGATTTTCATCAGTTACCATTCAAGAACAAGATCCCAAAATAGAGAATGACACTGCGTGTTAACTGAGCAGCAAAAGAATAGGGAGGAAAGAGATAATGGTTAGGGCATCAACAAGTGTTTGAAACCCGCTAGTCACAACTCCAGTAAAATAATGAGGTGAGTAACAAAACAGAAGCTAAGAGGTTAAACTGTCAATATATATGTTGCTTATTTGTATGGAAAAATAATAGTATGAAAACAGAATAAGACCAACAGTGCATAATACAGCCACTAGCATAAGGATAGCGATAAATATGATGCCAAAAAAAAAAAAAAAAAGAACCTGTTGCCGTAGAGTTGATTCTGACTCACACTCGTATAGGACAGAGTAGAATTGCCTCATAGAGTTTCCAAGGAGTACCTGCTGGATTCAGACTTTTGATTAGAAGCAGCAGCACTTAAGGAGAAGACATGTATGGAGCAGAGAGGAAGAGTGTGCTGTCACCGGACAGGGGAGCTGAATATAGGTGTGCATGTAAATTTGTATAGGAATGTATATTTTCATTCAATCATAATAAAAAAAAAAAAAAGAAGCAGTAGCACTTAACAAGTACTCCACCAGAATTTCCAAATATGATACGGATAACAAATACATCAATAGTCTATATGGAAAATTCTTACTAGTCAATAAATACAAGCTAGCAGCAGAAAGTAGTTTCAAATGTAGTTAAGTATTAAAGTCCAGTGACCTCAAGGGCTTGCATTAAAATATGTCCCTCAGCTGACTGAATTGTCCAGGTAGGAGCTGCAGTCTTCACTTGTCAAAAATGAATCCAAGTCTTTATTTCCTGTACTTTAACAAGTAGTAACAAGGACCAGAGAAAGTCCTTTCCATGAAGGTTCGAGTGATCTTTTTAATTAGTGTCTTTTCCAATAGACATAGTCTCTAGGCTAAACAGGGATAGTTTGGATGCCTCTTGTTTCTGATTATCACAAGCATCTTCAACTTGTGAGGAGTATTTGTTAGAATACTGAATTAAAGACTTTCAATATTGGAAAAACTTGTATTGAGTTAAATTTTATTCCAAGCATATTATCCAATAACGGAGGGACAAAAGCCACACAGTAGTAATCTCATGAGGAGTTAATTGTGGGATCCAAACTGAGTAGTTCTCAAATTTAAGAAAACTGAGGTAACACTGGTCTAACACTATTATAACACTGAGATAACAAGGCAGTTGTAAAGATTTGGAATTGAGTTTTTAGTATACCATTAATTATTTCAACTAGACCAGAGAATGAAGAATAATAAGGACAGTAGAGACCCTGAAAGATGGGGAGAAAATGTATATTTTTTTGTTTGTCCAGTAAAGTGCATATCCTAGTTGTTATAGAGGACTCAATGGGCTTCTTGAATGATTATGCTATTTTCAGAAAGCTTCTTGGCTACTAAGGTAGCTTGACCACAAAGGTAGCCAGGAAAAATTTCTACCCAATGAGAAACCATGTGAATCATCACTAATACAAATTTATAATCATTTGATAGTTGGAGCTGTATAATATCGATTTTCTTTTCAAGGATAGGTCCTAAAGGCAGGGAGTACCTTTTGGTGAGAGGTTTATAGAGTTTACATGAATTAAACTGGGCACAAATAGGCAATGGGATGCAACATAATCGGCAGCATCATAAAAATACCACCACAAAAACATTTTAAAGATTTCCATCATTTAGTCTATTCCTAAATGGCTGTTTGAATACAATGTTTCCCCTGTGAGGATTTGTCAAAATCTGGGGAGAACTAATTTCTCATTGGAACTTATCCACATTCCAGAGGTGGGACACTGAGAACAACCCTTTCTGTTCCGCTTTGCTATTTCTTCATGTCTGGCTGATTCCTAATAATCAAATCCCTGGGAGATGCTCTGATTAGAAAAGAAAATTTCTCAATAAGCACATCAAATGGTTGCTTATCATCTAAAACCTGTCTTCACTGAATAGGAACAAATAGTATGTGTGCTAAGACAGTAGGAGGACAGTCAAAACTATGAGAAAGGACATGATTCACTGTGGAAGAAAAATATCTCTATCAGTAATTTCCCAGAACCTGGATTAAGTCATCTGCTTTAATTCTTATATTATCATGTGAAAATGCCAAACCACAGGGACATGCAGGCACTAGGTTAAAAAAGCTTGTTATACAGCCCAGTCCATAATTCAGTGGCTGGGTCTTGATGATATCCTGCTTGCTCCTATCTCTGATTTCTTCATTTGATGTTAACTGCTGCAGTATAAAAAGCAACTTTGAAATATATGAAGATGGAATCTGCGTAGATTTTTTTCCCCAAAGTTCTGTAGTTTAAGTGGTGTAAGTGTCCTAACAGCATTTATTTCCTCCTTTTCAACATGACTTTTGAGTAAGGCACAAGTGATAATGTATCAGGGTGTTATTAGCATTATTGGGGTGGGAGGTGGCAAGTGACCTGTTTAGCTACACTATCAGCTAAGTCATTTCCTTTAACTTCTTCTGTTTGAGGAACTTCTTTGGCTGATGGGCCTGGCTTTTAATTATGATGATCTCCAAGAGAACAAAAGGACTTGCAGAGGTCTGCTACTAAACGGCCGTTTTTAACCTGGGTCCCAGAAGAGTTTAAGAACCCTCACTGTTTCTATAACACACTAAACTCATGAACCATCCTGAATCCATACCTCAAGTCCTTGTAAACCATTATGGACTATCCAGAAGTCAACTTTCAGGCCCTTGTATTATCAGTACAGGTATTACCAATTCAACTTGTTGAGCTGAAGTTACTTCAGGAAGGGTGTCACTACTGAAGACTTTAGTGAATGTGGTCATAGCATAACCTATTTGGTAATGAGAGCTATTAGATTCAGGATCTAGAACAGGCAATCAAAAATAAAACTAAATTAGATATTAGATGCAGTGTCTCTTTTAAATCTTGTCTAGAGGACAACAGTCATTCAGTAAGGTTTAAGTAGTTGTTGGCAGGATAATCATCTTCATTAAGTGGAGATAATAAATTAAAAGGTCAGTGAAAAAGAAAGGCCCTCTGCATGATGAAATGACACAGTGTTTGCAACAGTGGGCTCAAGCATAATAACAATGTGAAAAATGGGCAGGACTGGGCAGTATTACATTCTTTTATATATATAGGGTCACTATCATTATGAATTGGAAGAAATTCTGGTGGTGCAGTGGGGTAAGTGCTACCACTGCTAACCACAAGGTCGCAGTTCAAATCCACCAGCTGCTCTTTGAATACTCTCGGGCTCAATTCTACTCTGGCCCCTAGGGTTGCCAGGAGTCAGATCAGACTCGACAGCACTTGGTTTGGCTATGAATTGGAAATGACCAAATGACACCTAGCAACAATAGTGAAGTAGCTAGGTTTAATGAAGTTACAACACATGCCTAAGTGTTAGAAGCAGCTAAGAAAACCTTTGCCGAAAATTAGCCTGTTAGATGATAAATACTGAATCAAAGTTGAATTTAAAATGACTGACATTTAAAATGACTGACATACATAGGAAATGTACATGCTGTTGTCCAGCGGATTCTGACTCATCACAGTGCTATGGGGCAGAGTAGAACTGTCCAGTATGATTACCAAGGAGCCACTGGTGGATTTGAACTGCTGACCTTTTGATTAGCATCTGCAAATGCTTATAGCTCTTGCCCACTGTACCACCAGAGTTCCATGGGAAACACTGACATCTAAAAACTTTCCTAGAGTCACATCTACCATACTTTCAGCCAGTTTAGCAGTTGTGCCAGCTGGTCTGAGGCAAGAAGTAACTCTGATTGAATACTGTAATAAACAGTGTATCTTTGTTGTCCTCCATGTTTTTGAGTGAGGACTCCAAATATATTGCCACATGTCCAAAAAGTGAAAATTTGAAATTGAAAGTCTAGGAATCCTAAGGTAAGTGTATTTATGAATTAGCACTTCTTTCAGCTTGAAGATGGCCTTCTGGCCCTCTTCAGAGACCTAGAAGGAATTATGTTTTGAAGTTTTTTAGTGTTGGTAGGTATTCTGAGGTATTAAAGAAAAATGGGTATCTGATTTCTGCAATAACGGAAGAGCCCTAGGAATCCTCTTAGTTGTTTCTTACTCGTAGGAACAGGGTAAGTCAGAATCATTTCTTTCCTTGATCGCATAACAGGCATAGACTGGGAGCCTATGGCTCTGTATTAACCTGGCTGGCTTCTCATTCTAGACAAAATCACAAGCTAAATGTGTTTCTTCAGCATTGCAAGTGCAGGCTCCATTTCAGGGCATGGATTGTAGTGCTTATACAGTCTGCTACACTCCAGCAACACCTTGAAGTTTTACCTTTAAATGTATGACTTTTTTATTTCTAAAGATAAAAATTTCAACAAAGGTCTTGAATTGGTTCTAAATCAATGAAACAAGAATGAAAGCATGATAGAGTGTATTTGAATGAGATTTTAGAAAGAGATAGTTTTCTCCCAACTGTGCGTCCAATAAAGCCATGTACTAAATTCCTGCTTTGGCTTGTCTTCTTTTCCACTGTCGTCTTTCTGAAGATAGGAACCATAACCAGAGAACTTCAATATTTGCTTAATTTTAATAAGAAAAGAAGTTTTAACTACTGAAAAGTAGTAAAGAGAAATTTGGGGGGGAAAAGGACACTGTTGTGGGTATAGTCAAAGCACACTCTGCACTGTAGAAAAGAAGGTTTCGAAAAGATTGAAGACAGTATTTGATGAATAATGTCACAGGAAAATATAACAACAAAAAAGATTCTTGTACATTGGAGGCAGTGTGGCTTACTGATAGGGAGCACTGAATGCCAGCTGTGTCACTTACCAGAGCTATAACCTCTGGCAAGTTATTTAAATAACTTGTGCCTCAGCTTCCTTATCTGTAAGATAAGGATTATAATAGCACATATCCCAAGGTATTGCTGTGAGGACTAAGAAAGTTCAAATACGTAAAGTGCTTAGAATAGCATCTGGCAAAGAATCTTTAGTGATCTTAATAATGGAATGCTATCAATTCAATAAATGATAAAGGTTAAGAAAGAAAGAAAAAAAGTGTTAAGATAAACAGTCCAGCAGCTCAAATATTTGACTAGTAAGGATAATATATTTTTTACATATATAAAGAAGTGACACTTAACTATGGGCACATGTATCAACAGACAAAAATGTAGTATCCATTACAGTTTAGTCAGTTCTGAATCATGGCAAAACTATAGGACAGAATATAAACCCCATGGGGTTTCCAAGAAATGGCTGGTTGATTTGAACTGCCAGCCTTTTGGTTAGACACCAAACTTTTAACCAGTATTACATCAGGGTAAATGGTTAACATACTCAGCTGTAACCAAAAGGTTAGAGGTTCAACTATACCCAGAAGCCTTAGAAGGAAGGCTTGGCAGTCTCCTTTTGAAAAATCAGCCACTGAAACTCCTATGGAATGTGGTTCTACTTTGGCACACATAGGGTCACTCTGAGTTGGAATAACCTGGAAGGCAGCTAACAAGAGGTGAACCTACAAAAAGAAGCTGACACTTGTGAAATTTATCAAACAGAATAAAGACATTTTCAAATGTGGACAGTCCACATATTAGGCAAATCTTAGCAAAAAAAGAAACTACTGAATACAATGTGTTCACTTTTTTATGTCAATTGGAATAATTTGCAAACTGGAAAATCTTAGTGATCTATAGTTCAGGACCCTTTGATCTTTACCAATTATAGGACAGATATATGTGTATATATATATATATATAAATCCATTCTCTTCGAGTCAGGTCTGACAGTGTCCCTGGAGGTCAGAGTAGAACTGCCCTATTAAATTTCCAAGCGGGGGTGTAAAGAATCAAGATGATGGACTAAACACAGGTCTCCCTAAGTCCCTCTGGAAACCAAGACCTGAATTAATAATTAAACAGAGCCTTCTAACACCTAGTGAGCCCTAGGACACAGCATAGGGCAGTTAATTTGGACTTCATACCACTAAGTGGAAAGCTTCTGCTCTTTTTCTGCCCCTGCTCTTGTTGAGTGCTGGCTTTCACGGACTGAGAGTAACTCACCATTTTAACTTTCTTTTCTCTGTCTTGGCTGGTGGGTGGAGCTGGGACTTGACTGGCAGCTAGTCTCAGGTGCACTGCTGGTGGGATTGGAGGGTGAGATTGCAATATTTTGAGAGCCTGACCTTGCAGTCTCTGGATCTCAGTGGCTTTGGCCTCTCTTTCGTCCTCCATGATTGTCTGGCTTATGTTGGGGCAGGTGGGGAGCTTGTGTGGGATGCCATCTTGTTCCACTGGGAAGCAGATTATCCTTATGGAGGCCTCAGCAGGACCTAATTCCTAGGCTGGGAGGCAGACCCAGCCTGGAGGAGAGCACTTTTCTGGCAGTAAAGCAATATTCTACATAGTGTCACCTATGGTTCGGGCCTGATAGCAGAGGCCAGCAGGGCAGTAGTCTTTCTGTATTTTGAACTAGTTTATAACATCTGGGGTTGGATACAGAGATGCTTACTTTCCCAGCTGGGAAGAGGAACTGTACACCTAAAACCTGACTTTGGAAGTTGTCAGATAACTTTTACCTTTCATATTAAGACAGCCTAGAGAAACAACTGCAGTTCATCCTCACTGTATCTCTCCCAGCCTCTAACGACTCACATGATACTCAAAAAGCAACAAACTCTTGATAAAAGCATAACCAATAGATCACCCAGGGCTTCAGAAGGCCCTCAAAAGAAAGTGCCACAGAACTTCCAAGATGAAGAAACCTTTCTGAAACTATCAGAAGGTGAAGACAAAAGGATTATATAGAGAGCCCTGCTGGACCTTATACAAAATGCAGCAGAGCAAAACAAAAAGTTAAGCAAGCTGTTCAATCTGATGGAACACCAGTACTCTGAAATCCAGCAGATCAAGAACAAAATCAAAGACACAGAAAATTCAGTTCAAAGCCAAGAAAACAGAATGGAACAAACAGAAAATATACTTTCTGACTTGGAAGCCAGAGCTACTGACTCCAGCATCTGTGAGGAGAAATCAGAAGAAAGAAACAAGAAAAATGAAGAAGCATTAAGAAACATGTGGGACTCTGAAGAGGAACAATCTATGATTAACTGGAGTTCCTGAACAGGGTGAGATGCTTGAGAATACAGACGGTATTGTTGCTGAGCTGCTGACAGAAAATTTCCCAGAAATTATGCAGTAAGAGAATATAGATATCCCCATTGCATATCGAACACCACTGAATATAGATCTCAAAAGAAAGACTCCAAGACGTATTCTAATCAAGCTTAACAAAATGAAACATAAGCAGAAGCTCTTAAAGGCAGTGAGACTCAAAGCAAAGCTAACATTCAGAGAGTAACCCTGTAGGCTTTCATCAGATTTCTCAGCAGAAACGATGCTGGCACAGAGACAGTAGCGTGACATATTCAAAGCCTTGAAGAAGAACTTCCAACCAAGAATTATATATCCTGCAAAACTCTCTTTCAAATATGAAAATGAAATTAAGACAGTCACAGATAAACATAAACTCAAAGACTTTGTAAAAACCAAACCAAAGCTACAAGAAATAATGAAAGCATCTCAGCTTGGAAGAACAAAACCACCAACTTTATATTTTAGAAGGACACATTATCCACAAACCTATTCACCTAGGGAAGAATCCAAACTCAATCAAAGCAATAATAGTGAAAGAAACGATTCAGTCATCATATCATGAAAACTATGACATCATAATTTTAAAAAGAGAGGTATACTACAGTCATTATAATCCTTCCAGATGGAAGGAAAGTTAATAAGACTGGTAACAATTAAAACTGGGGTTATACATAGTTTGTTAAGGGGGATCACAGGGCCAGCCATAAAGCACGATAAAGATGCAACATATCACATCAAGAAACAGAATACAGGAGTCTCAACAAACACAAAACCAACCCTGAAAAAGGTGAAAACTGAACTCAAAAAGAAGAATGTCTTAAAACAGATTAATAAGAACAGCAGAGAACACATCAACACAAAAATAAACATATCACAAGAACAGCACTAAACACATACCTATCAATAATTACAGTGAATGTGAATGGACTGAATGTTCCAGTAAAGAGAGATTGAGTGACATCTTGGACCAAAAGACATGATCCATCCATATGTTGCTTACAAGAAACTCACCACAGACTTAAAGATACGAAAAAACTGAAAATTACAGGATGGAAGAATATATATCAAGCTAACAATGAAAAAAGAAGAGCAGGTATGGCAGTTCTAATCTCAGATAAAATAGATTTTAATGTGAAATCCACCATTGTGGACAAGGATGGACACTACTTATTGCTGGAAGGTTCAATGCACAAGCAGGACTTAACAATATTTAATATTTATGCACCTAACAGTAGAGCACCTAAATATGTTGAGGAAACACTGACTACACTGAAAAATGAGACAGATCCCTCCACAATAATAGTGGGAGACTTCAACACTCCACTGTTGATGTTGGACAGATCGTCTAGAAGAAGCTCAGTAAAGACACAGAAAACCTGACTGCTGCAATTAACCAACTATACATCATCGACATATACAGAACTTTCTATCCATCCATGGATAACTACAACTTCTTTTCCAGTGCACGTGGAAAATTCTCCAGAATAGACTGTGTGTTAGCACATAAAGCAAATCTCAACAAATTCCAAACCACTGAATTAATACAAAGCATCTTCTCAGATCATAAACCCATAAAAGTTAAAATCAGTAGCAGAAAAAACATAGAAAGCAGAACTCATGGGAACTGAACAACATCTTGCTCAAACAGCCATGGGTTATAGAGGAAATTAAGAATGAAATAAAGAAATGTATGGATTCCAGTGAGAATTAAAACACTTCCTACCAGAACACATGGGATACAACCAAAGCAGTGCTCAGAGGTCAGTTTATCACCATAAATGCACACATCTGGAAGGTAGAAAGAAACTAAAGAACTAACCCTACAGCTTGAAAAAGTAGAGAGACAAAAGAGGAACCCCTTAGTCACCAGAAGGCCACAAATCATAAAGATTAGAGCAGAACAAAACAATTTAGAGAATAAGACGAACAACTGAAAAAACTGAAAAGACCAAAAGCTGGTTTTTTGAAAAGATTAACAAAATCAACAAACTATTGGCTAAATTTACTAAAGAAAAACAGGAAAGGAAAGAAATAACCCAAATAAGAAATGAGAGTGGAGTTGTCATAATAGATCTAACAGAAATAAAATAATATCATAACAGAATACTGTGAAAGTCTGTACTCTAATAAATTTGAAAACCTAGAGTAAATGGACAAATTCCTTGATTCACATCACCTACCAAAATTGTCTCAAGGTGAAGCAGAACAACTTAATAAACCCATCACAAAGGAAGATATTCAAAAATTAATCCAAAAACTACCAACCAAAAAAAGCCCAGGCCCAGATGGTTTCGTTTCAGAACTGTACCAAGCTTTTAGAGAAGAGTTATCTCTGATACTACGGAGACTATTTCACAGTATAGAAAGGGACAGAATAGTCCAAAATTCACTCTATGAAGCCTGCATAACCCTGGTACCAAAGCCAGGGAAAGACTCCACAAAAATGGAGAACTACAGACTAATATCACTCATGAATCTAGATGCAAAAATCTTCAACAAAATTCTTGCCAATACAGTACAAAAATATGTCAAAAAAAAATAGTCCATCATGACCAAGCTGGATTCACATCAGGGATGCGAGGCTGGTTCAACATAACAAAAACGGTTAATGTGATCAGCCACCTAAATGAAGCAAAAGACAAGAATCACCTGATTTTGTCCATTGATGCAGAAAAGGCATTTGATAAAGTCCAACCCCCATTCATGCTAAAAACTCTCACCAAAATAGGCATAGATTGAAAATTCCCCAGTGCAATAAGGGCCATTTATACAAAGCCAACTGCCTACGTCATCCTGAACGGAGAGAGACTGAAGGAGTTTCCCTTGAGAACAGGAACTAGACAAGGATGCCCACTCTCACCTCTCCTATTCAACATTGTACTAGAATTTCTAGCCAGAGCAATTAGACAAGACCAAGAAATAAAGGGCATCTGCATCAGCAAAGAAGAAGCCATATCCCCCTATTTGCAGATGATATGATTGTATATGCAGAGAATCCTGAAGAACCTGTAAGAAAACTACTCAAACTGATAGAAGAATTCAGCAAAGTCTCAGGATACAAGGTAAACATATGTAAATCAGTAGGATTCTTTTATACCAACAATGAGATTATTAAGGAAGAAATCACCAAAGCAATACTATTTACTATAGTCCCTAAGAGCATAAAGTACCTAAGAATAAATCAAACCAGAGAAATAACAGACCTTTACAAAGAGAACTACAAACTCTTACTACAGGAAACTAAGAGAGACTTACGTGACTGGAGAAATGTACCCTATTCATAGACAGGAAGACTGAACATTGTGAAAATGTCTATTTTAGCCAAAGCAATCTACTTATATAATGCAATCCCAATACAAATTCCAGGGACATTTTTTAATGAGATGAAGAAACAAATCACCAACTTTGTTTGGAAAAGGAAGAAGTCCTGGATAAGTAAAGCACTACTGAAGAAGCAAAACACACTAGGAGGCCTCTCCCTACCCAACTTTAGAATCTATTACACTGCCACAGTAGTTCAAACAGCCTGGTACTGGTACAAAAAGGGACACATAGGTCAATGGAACAGAATCGAGACTCCATAAATGGCACCATCTTCCTATGAACAGTTGATGTTCGACAAAGGCCCTAAGACGTTAAATTGGGTAAAAACAATCTCTGTAGCAAATGGTGCTGGCACAATTGGATATGCATCTGCAATAAATTGAAGCCAAGCCAAGTGCCTTCGAGTCAGATCTGACTCATTTGCAACAAGACCCATATCTTACGCCTTATACAAAAACCAACTCAAACTGGATCAAAGACCTAAATATCAAATCTAAAATGATACAGCTCATCGAAGAAAAAGTAGAAAAAACAATGGAAGTTTTAATACACAACATAGGCAGACTTCAAAATCTGTCAAACAAACCACAAACAACAGAAGAAAAGACAGATAAATGGAAACTACTAAGAATCCAACACTTTTGCTCATCCAAAGACTTTATGAATAAAATTAAAAGGTCAACTGCAGAATGAGAAAGAATACTTGGCAACTATATGTAAGACCGATGCCTGATCTCTGTAATTTGTAAGGTACTACAAAATATCAATAAGAAAAAGGTAAATCATCCAATTAAGTGATGGGCAAAGGAGATGGACAGACACTTCTCTAAAGAGGAGATACAGGCAGCCAAAAAACACATGCAGACATGCTCACCATCATTAGCTATTAAAGAGATTCAAATCAAAACAACAATGAGATGCCACCTCATCCCAACAAGTTTGGCCATGATCCAAAAAACACAAAACAACAAATGCTGGAGAGGCTGTGGAGAAATTGGAACTCTCCTACACTGTTGGTGGGATTGCAAAATAGTGCAACCTCTTTGAAAAGCAATCTGGCACTTCCTTAAAAAGCTGGATCTAAATATACCATTTGACCCAGTAATTCCACTGCTTGGAATATATCCTACAGAATCAAGGCCATTCACACCAACTGATACATGTACATGAATATGTATTGCAGCACAGTCTACAATAGCAAAAGGATGGAATCAACTCAGATGCCCGAGAACAGAGGAATGGATAGGTTAACTATTTTATATACACTCAATGGAACACTATGCAATGATAACAAACAATGATGATTTTAGGAAACATCTCATAGCCTGGTTTCAGTTGGAGGATGTTATGATGAGTGAAACTAGTCAGTGACAAAAGGACAAATATTGTATGAAACCCCTACAATAAGAACTTAAAAACAGACTCATGCATAGAAGAAAAGACTCTTTGATGGCTGCAAGAGTGGGGAGTAAGGGAGAGCTGGGGGTTAAGGGTTTAGATTAGATAGTTGATAGAAATTTGGTTGGGTGAAATCTGTGACAGCACACATAACAAAGAAGGTTAATATTAATGACGTCAGCATAATATGAGTACTCTTCCCATCTTAACCCAATATTGGAAGGACAGAGTAGCTGGGGTGGAGGACCAGGGACCATGCTGTCAGGTGAAATCTAGGCCAACTGGCACAACTAGCATTTTGCTAAGAGAACCTTCTGCACTCCACATTGGTCAGTGGCGTCTGGGGTCTTAAAGATGCCAAGCTGCCATCTGAGGGTACAACAAATGGTCCCAACTCAGCAGGAATGGATGATCACCAAGGACCAAAATGACATGGGGGAAAGAGAACCCAAAAGACAGGAGACCCATGGGAGTGAGTGGTGGCATCAACTTGTGACTGGAAGAAACAGATGGTGCCCAGCCACCACCAGTGTTAGCCGTGATGGAGCTCACAAAGTTGAGTCTCACTGGCAACACAAGAACAAAAAATGGTGTACCCTTAAATCTCCAATAAAAGATCTCAATTGATAGTTCAGGGGCCTCAGAGTTCCCCTGGGAGCATGGCCCCCTGCCCTGATGCAGCCCCTGTCCATAAATCATAATGGAGTTCAACTGTTTGGACAGGAATGGATTGGACTTGGTGACAGAGAGTGACCAAACCATGTGTGCACTTTATGGTTCTACGCATCTACAGGATGTCATCCTATAGAGTGGGTGGAGAGGAGGGGATAGGAGATTACTGGGAGGATAAGACATGTCGGGAGCCAGCCAAGCCAAGTGCCATCGATGTCGGGAGCAAAGAGAAAGAATGCGCTGTCACCGGACAGGGAGAGCAGTGGGAGCTGCGTATAGGTGGGCATGCAAATTTAGATGGTAATGTACATTTTCATTCAACTATAAAAAAAAAATTTGCAAGGAGTACCTGCAGACAACATTAAATAAAATATCTGGATACTACAGATTATAAATATGAGTTGAGAAATACAGTGTGATTGTACTATCAGTGTTGACTATGTATGACATATTACTAATAATAGGATTCAGGCCAGAATTTAAAAGGCAGGCAAATGTTGTTATACTTTTTATAAATGTGAAAATGATGTATTCTTGAACCTATAGACAAAGTGCACTAAAAATCTTCTCTAGCAAAATTTGGATATTGATTATAAGCTAGATGATTTCTAAGTTAATTTGTATAGCTACTTTTTTTTTTTTTTAAGTGGGTATTTGGCCCAGGGTAAAAATGGGTCAAAGTAGAGTGGTCCAGGGGAAACTTAACTAAAATTTGAACGAGCCATTAATGAATGCTTTATTCTAATTTACCAGTAGGAATGGTCACTTCAGCTGATCATTTATGAGGGAACTGATGGGAATTTGGAGGATCTATGACTGGTCTTGCCATAGATAAACAAGAGGACATCCATTAACTGTAAACAAAAGAGTGGCTACAGTAAATATTTTCTGGAATACAAAAAGAAACCAAAACAAAACCCATTGTCATTGGGTTGATTTCAATTCATAGTAAACCTTTAGGACTGAGAACTGCCTCCACTTGGTTTCTAAAGAGAGGGTCTGTTGGATTCAAACTGCCAGCCTTGGGATTAGCAGTGAAATGTTTAACTGCTACACCAAAAACCTAAACCAAACCCACTGACATCAAGTCACTTCTGATTCTCAATGACCCTATAGACTAGAACTGCCCCATAGAGTTTCCAAGGAGTTCCTGGACAATTTGAACTGCCAGTCTTCTGGTTAGCAGCCATTGCACTTAACCACTGTACCATAAGGGTTTCCAAAACATATGGACTTATAAATGATTCCCCCTTTCCAAGATTGCAGGGTTTAGTAAACCTCAACTTTGTCTGCTTGCATGTTTCTGTTTCAACATGCCTTTACTTCTTGCCATAAGTAGCTGAGAATGAAGTCTGATTCATATGGTAAATTTATATTTAAATTCATAAGTAACTGTCAAATGATTTTCTAATGTAGTTGTACCATCTTGTATTGCTACTGTAAATTATGCCAAAAACTAGAAACAGTCCCTCAGTAGATAAAAGAATAGACAAGTTGTGGTGTGTCCAACAATGGAACAGTGCTCAGCAATAAAAGGAAACCACTACTGATACACACAGAAGGAAAAAAAGTGATAAATGTCATAAACATTACATTGACAGAAAGAAGTTAGATAGTAGAGAGTACATAGTATATAAATGCCATTTATATAAACATTTGTAAAGACAAATATAATCTACAGTGATGGAAAGTGAAACTTGGAACCAGCAGTAGATCTAGGGCTTTGCAGGGGAAAAATTGAAAACGATGTTTTGAGATGATTGAAATGTTCTGTATTTCATTTCAGAGTATATGAATTTATCAAAGCTCACCAAGAAGTGTGCCTAAAGAGAGTGTATTTAATTATTTGTAACTTATCTCTCAGTATAATCTATTTTTAAAAAATTAAAGAATCTACATGTCACAATAGTATTGATAAGCTGTCAGGTAGAAAGAAAAATTAGATATTTTGTACTGTCAGTGCATAAGCCAAGCCAAGCCAAGTGCCGTCGAGTCGGGTCGGCATAGATTAATAATTAGTTCCTTGCTAAGATAAAGGAAAAGAGTCCTAGAGTTAGGAATTTCTGAGATATCAGATACTGATGGAACAGAGATACAAAAAGGGAGGGAGAAATATGTGTATATTTTTAAATCCAAATTGACTTGCACAGTGTCTCTTGTTACGCTTACTGTGAAGACCCACAAAGCTCCCTGAGATATTCTTAAGTGAGCACACAGTGTTCCCTGAGCTATTTAGTGAACATTCTTTTCTTCATCTCTTAGAAAGCAACCTTCAACTTTATGTAAAATATCACAATATTTTAATGATCTATAGAACTATAGAATGTTTTTTGAAAGTAAAGATTCCTTCAACCCCCCTCCTTTCCCACCCAATTTAAGTGGTAAATGAACGTGAATAGCCTTGCGATTACTGGTACTGTCATTATATAAATTGTCTAACTTCTTTTGCTGTTCTGACAAAATATCAGAAACATATGCCTAGTTTTCTCCTCTTAAATGTGACTCTTGCCAATATGAATAGAAAAACAACTGAAGCTTTCCAGATTGATAAGGGTTACTGGTTTACTTGATCTATGAATGGCTATAGGTAACATGTTTTGATTTCTGTTAGAACCTGACAATTCATAAGATTCTGTGGGCAAGATGAAGAAATGTGTTATGGATTGGGAGTAACTAGTTGATCAGGCAAACATAGGTTTTATTAAGAGTGAAAGCAATAGCCACGTACTATGGGGCTCGTTCTGTCTCTCTGGAGTTAAAATCTGGGTCACTGATTTGACTAAATGTCTTGGTGCTGTGGCTACTACTAGTCTGTTCTCAGATGCTTCCCTTTGTCCCTCTCTGGCCTGTCTAACTTCACTGGCGAGTCTCCTTTACCTCTGCTACTAATAATAGTATAAAACTGAAGAAAGGAAAAAGGAAAAGGGAGGGAGGATCTGTGTCTCCAACGCTTTATGCTTCAGACACTTTTCTTTGTGTTTCTGCTCCTTCTCAACAGTATTTCATTCCCTGTTCTTAGCTCTTGATGGATGTCCTAGCACGTTTCTCACTTCCTCTAGTCAACCTTCACGTGGGTTCGAGAACACTGCCGGTTGCTGTTTACTCAGCTGTGATTCTTGCTGACCCTCTGTGTGCCAGAGTAGACAGGGCTTCACTGGGTTTTCAATGGCTAATTATTGGAAAGTAGAACATCAGTTCTTTATTCCAAGATGGACTCAAACTTCCAGCTTTTCAGTTCACAGTCCAGCTTGTTAATTGTTTTTACAACCAGGAAGTCCGCAAGAACACTGTCTTCTCCCTAGTGGTCTCTAAAAGAGGGACACTGCTCCCTGAGGTTGCTGTTTTCTGAGTTTCCTTGCTGCCTCTTGGCTTTCATTTCATCACTGCCCGTGTAACTGTTTCTCATATGAAGTCACTCCAGTCAGCCACCTACCATGGGCTCTTGCTTTTTCTGCCTTGCCTTGATTCTCATACTGAGCTCCCATGTTGACTATAGTTGTAGGTGACATGGAAGTAGGGTAGTCAACTGGAGTAGGATTAAAAAAGAAAAAAAAATTGAAAAAATATATTCCATTTCATCCAGCTATGATTTAGTTTTCCCTATCTTTTAAGATTTAATTCTTACATTTGTGCCTATGAATTTTTATACTTACAGAAAAAGGATTATTACTATATGCTATGTAAAATTACCCAGTAGTGGTACATAAATTCATGCTCAGGATGAAATGGCCTGTTGATGGCTAAGTTTCATGGAAGAAGACACTAACAGTAAATATGAGGTGTGCAGAAATCAACACCTAAGAAGGAAAGAGGGGAGAGTTAGATTTGAACAGAGAAAACAAGTAATACTTCAGTGTTGTTCTGATAAATCGTCAAAAAACTGGTAGAGGACACACCAGTGATTACTGCCTTTCTAAATGTCCCACATGGGACCTAAATGGCCTGTTCCGTATGATTTTCTCCTCTCTCACTCTGCTTATTCCCTAGCTGGGCAGCAAACAAGTCTCCTTGAATTTGGTTCTTGGTGGCACACCTCCAGATCCTCCAAATCCTGGCTTTGAAGTCCAGACCTCACTCTTACTTATTTTATAATCAAGAACAAAATTTAAATTTCTCATGTTCTCAGTTTACTCCTCTGGAAAATGGGATAATAATAGTATTTACCTCACAGGTCTGTTAAAACGAAAACCAAACCTGCTGCAAATGAGTCAATTCCAATGCATAATAACCCAATAGGACAGCACAGATGGGTTTTCAGGGAGCAGCTGATGGATCCTAACTGACATCCTTTTGTTTAACTGTTGTATCACCAGGGCTCCACAGGGCTGTTATGTGACTTAAAGATGCTGTGCTTAAGTACAAAACCTATTGCTACTGAGTGCATCCCAACTCATAGTGACCCTGTAGAACAGAGCAGACCTGCCTTACAGAGGTTTCAAAAAGTAGTGGTGGACCTGAACTGCCAGATTTTGAGTGATGCACCACTAGGGCTCTGTGTAAAGCATAGTGCCTGGCAAGCGGTACTGACACGATCAGTATTGGGTCCTGCTGTTTACAAGTAGTGTTCTGTTTCTTGCCAGTTTAAGAAGTTATAAATGCACAATTGTAACTGCAGAAAAAAAAATGGCTGTATGTAAGAACTAAAGAAAAATTAGATACTAATTATTCTTGAATATTTTAAAGAAGTCATGCAAAAATTAAATGTATGCTTTTATACATGAATAAGTTCAGTTGTGCTATATTTTCATTGTAGTCCCATAGATACTTCGTTTTCCCAGCAAGCCTCTGAAAATTTGTCATGCAGATTACAGTATAATATTAACTACTTTTTGGAACTACAGGATTACAAAAGGAACTCCATGTTGTCTCACTGTGTGAATGTACTTTTAGAGTGTTTTATCCAGTATAACCCATTTACTAAAACTTGCAGTGTCCCTTATTTTATGAGATTCTGCAAAGATGACAGATGTTCCTTAATGTTTCACCCTGGGAATTGTCTTTTGAACAAAGTCGCCTACATAGGAAACAATGAATATAGATTCAGTTGCTTGGAGGATGGAAATTCCCCAATTATAATACTATTTATCATGAGATTCACAAAAATATTTGCACTGAAACAAAATGTACTGTAGTAAAATGAGTAACTCACACTGCCTCTTAATTGTCATCCCAAGAGTTTATGCAAAAATACTTTGCAATGCATGAATGTAAATGTTTGACCTCCTGTGTAGGGATAATGGGAGATTGTTCAAATACAGATTTCTCCACTTTACTGAGAACCGCTCTGACAGAATCCACAGGAAGAAACCCCTGGATCTCTATTTTAAACACAGATTGAAGTTTATTCTCTCTAAATGTTAAGACTCACTAGAATAGGTAATCATAAAATGTGCCTAAAAATTTAAAAACTAATAATAATACAGACTCCAACACATATTTTCCAAGATCATAACAAAGTGAAAGAACTGTTTGACTCTAAAGACTTAATTTTCTGCTTTGCTTTTTTAATGAGAAATTCAAAGTTGGATATGTTATGTGTATTTTTATATAAATAGTGTCAGAAAGCAAATAATTTATCTTACAAGAGCTAAGTTTATATCACTTCTTCATATTTAAATCAATAGATTCTGACCTGAGGCAAACCTAAATTGACAACATAAATGTATTTTCTTTTGGAAATTATTGATTGCTGTAGTAGTATTTCAGATTCAATAAATAAGCAATTAGAAATTTAATCATATTGATAGTCATGTGAACTCCCAAAGGCATTTTTATTTTCTTGTGTAATATTAGCTGTATCTAAATGATGAGTTATTATATAGCTTTAGGAATATAAATCAACTAAAAAAATATGATTCAGTGTCAAGTACAAGTTATAGAGGAATAAAAAACTGATTTCTTTTAAAATCTTTTTTTGATAGTATACATCCAAAAATTTATTTTAGTTTATTAAATGTTTATTGGATACCTACCATGTAGTAGCTATTCTTTATTAGTATCAGCCACATATATTAATAAAACCCTTCTTCTCTTGAGAGAATTTAAATAGTAAAATAATTCTAACTTTCTCAATTATCCCATCGTGTAGTGTATTATTTACACATTATATGCACCTGAAAATAATGAGAGTCCTGTGTTATTGCCTTACTGCTGTATAACAAATTGCCACAACTTTCTAACTTAGGGCAAAACGGATTTATTTTCTTACAGTCTGAAGTTTCGAAGCCCCAAATCATTTTTACTGGGTTGAAATTGTCTGCGAGGCTGTGCTCCCTCTAGAGGATTTAGGTGAGAATTCATTCCCTTGCCTTTTCCAGTTTCTGAAGCTGTGTTATTCGGCTCAAGGCCCTTCTGTCATCTTCAAAGTCAGAAGCATAGCATACTGTAATTATATTTCCCTTTAATTCCTCTTGGGAACTCTGGTGGGCTAAGTTTTATGTTTGCTAACAGAAAGGTCGGTGGTTCAAATCCTCCAGGCACTCCTTGGAAACTCTCTGACCTCTAGAGTCACTAAGAGTTGGAACCGACTCAATGACAGCAGTGGCTTTGGGTTTTTGGATTTTAGTTCCTTTTATGAGGATACTTGAGATTACATTTGGTCCACACAAATAATCCAGGATAATCTCCCCGTGTCATAATCCTTGATTTAATCACAGTAGCAGTCACTTGTGCCATGTTGCTGTGGTTGTTAGGTGCTGTCAAGTTGGTTCCAACTCACAGCAACCCTATGCACAACAGCATGAAACACTGCCCAGACTTGAGCCATGTCCACCAACATTTTTATGCTTAAAACCATCGTTGTGGCCACTGTGTCAATCAATGTCTTCAAGGGTCTTCCTGTTTTTCGCTGACCCTGCCCTCTACCAAGCACAGTGTCCTCCAACCAAGCACAACATGTCCAAAGTATGTGAGATGCAGTCTTGCCATTTTGGCTTCCAGGGAGCACTCTGGTTGTACTTCTTCCAGAGCAGATCTGTGTCTTATTTTGGCAGCGCATGTTACATTCAGTGTTCTTATCCAACACCACAATTCAAAGGCATCAATTCTTTTTGCGTCTTCCTTATTCATTGTCCAGTTTTCACGTGCATAGGATGTGATTGAAAAATACCATGACTTGGCTCAGACACACTTTAGTTTTCAAGGTGACATCTTTACTTTTCAATACTTTAAAGAGATCATTTGCAGCAGATTTTCTGAATACAGTATGTCTTTTGATTTTTTTGACTGCTGCTTCTGTGTGTGTTGATTGTAGACTCAAGTAAAGTGAAATCTTTGACAACCTCAGTCCTTCATTCATTTATGATGATGTTGCTTACTGGTCCATTTGTGAGGATTTTTAGTTTTTTGATAATGAGGTGCAATCCATACTGAAGGCTGTGGTCTTTGATCTTCATCAGTGAGTGTTTCAAATCTTCTTCCCTTCCGACAAATAAGGTGATGTTGTCTGTGTAATGTTCTAACTTCTTAGCAGAAATCCTAAAGCCTTGTTCTTCTTCATAGAATCCAGCTTCTCAGATTATTTGCTCAGAATACAGATTGAAAGTATATGATGAAAGGCTACAACTCTAACACACACCTTTCCTGACTTTAAGCCATGCAGTTTCCCCTTGTCCTGTTCACATGACTGCCTCTTGATGTGTGTACAGAGTTTCTTGTCAATATACTGTTGGACTTGCTTTTGAAAAATCTGGAAAAAATGTGCCATACTTGATAAAATTCACAAGTTTCAGGGTCAGCAGTTGGATATCTTTGAGAACTATTATTTATACAACCTCAGATCCACAAACAGTGGCACAGACTTTTGTTTTTCTTCATTATTAAATTCCTTTAAGTAAAAGTGCACAGCAGAAAGTAGAGGCTGGGATGATGGCATCATAACACCGCTGGGGAATCAGAATCTTTCTAGCTTTCTCCATGACCTCTAGGGTACAGGCTTTGTCCAAATACTTGCAAGATGGCTTCTACAGTTCTAGTGATTGCATTTGTTTTTTGTACAGCAGCATAAAAGATGTATAGAAGGGCTCTCTTTGGAGAGCTTTTCCAGAATCCCACAGAAAAGCTTCAGAATATCTCTCATCGGTGACAATCATATGTTCTTTTTTTTTTTTTAATAATTGAATGAAAATGTACATTCCCGTATAAATTTGCATATATACACCTCCCACTGCTATCCCTGCCCGGTGACAGCACAGCCTTCCTCTCTGCTCCATATGTGTCCTATCCTCCCAACAGTCTCCTATCCCCTCCTCTCCACCCACTTCCCATCCTTCAGTAAGAGATCAGCAGGATGACATTCTATAGATGCATAGAACCATAAAGTTCCCATGAGATACGTCCAGTGCATTGCTGTCTGAAAGTTGGGCTCCATTATGACTTATGGAAGGGGCAGCATCAGGGCCAGGGACCATGCTCCCAGGGGAACCCGAAGCCCTTGGACTATCAGTTGCAGTCTTTTGTTGGAGATCCCGGGTTGAAAGTATGTGATGAAACGATACAACTCTAACACTATTTATTCTTGTGTTGCCAGTGAGACACAACTTTGTGAGCTCCATCGTGGCTATCACTGGTGGTGGCTGGGCACCATCCAGTTCTTCTGATCAGGAGTTGATGTAGAGATATACTCACGTGGCTCTTTCTGTCTTCTGGATTCTCTTTCTCCCATGAAGTTCTTGTACTCGGTGAGTTGGGACAATTTGCTGTAGCCTCAGATGGCAGCTTGGCAGCTTTTAAGACCCCAGACACCACTCACCAATGTGGGGTGCAGAGAGTCATCATTAGCAAAACACTAGCTGTGCCATCTGACCTTGATTTTGCCTGAGAGCATGGTCCCTGGCTCCCAGCCATAGCTACTCTGTCCTTGCAATACTGGGTTAAGATGGGAGGAGTAATCAAATTGTGTTGAAGTCCACGTATTACTGACTTTCTTTCTAACATGTGCTGTCACCTATTTCACCCAACCAGATTTCTAACAACTATCCTGGTTGCCGTGAGTTGGATCCGACTCGATGGCACTTGGCTGGCTGCCATCTTATCTAAACCCTCCCCTTCCTCATCCACCCACCTCATCCACCCACCCTTCCCACCCTTGAAGCTGTCAAACGGTCTTTTCTTCTATGCATGAGTCTGTTTTTAAGTTCTTATAGTAGAGGTCTCATAGAATACTTGTCTTTTTACCGCTGACTACTCTCACTCAGCATAATGTCCTCCAGTTGAAACCAGGTTAAGAGATGTTTCCTGCTATCATCATTGTTCCTTATCATTGCATAGTGTTCCATTGAGTATACATAAGATAGTTTACCTATCCATTTCTCTGTTGTTGGGCATCTGAGTTGATTCCATCTTTTTGCTATTGTGGACTGTGCTGTGATGAACATTCGTGTGCATGTATCAGTTGGTGTGAATGGCCTTGATTCTGTAGGATATATTCCAAGCAGTGGAATTACTGGGTCAAATGGTATATCTATAACCATTTTTTTAAGGGAGCACCAGATTGCTTTCCAAAGAGATTGCACCATTTTGCAGTCCCACAAACAGTGTAGGAGAGTTCCAATATACCCACATCCTCTTCAGCGTTTGTTGTTTTGTGTTTTTTGGATCATGGAGAACCTGGTTGGGGTGAGATGGTTTCTCATTTTAGTTTTGATTTGAATTTCTGTAGTAGCTAATGATCATGAGCATGCCTGTTTGTGTTTTTTGGCTGTGCGGATCTCCTCTTTAGAGAAGTGTCTGTCCAGCTCCTTTGCTCATCGTTTAATTGGATGATTTATCTTTTTCTTATTGATATTTTGCAGTACCTTATAGATTACGGATATCAGCCACGAGTCTTACCATAGTTGACAAATATTTTTTTCTCATTATGCAGGTGGCCTTTTAATTCTATTAATAAAGTTTTTGGAAGAGCAAAAGTGTTGGATTCTTAGTAGTTCCTGTTTATCTATTTTTTTTCTCTGTTGCTTGTGGTTTGTTTGATAGATTTTGAAGTCTGCCTACGTTGTGTGTTAAAACTTCCATTGTTTTTCCTACTTTTTCTTGGATGAGCTTTATCATTTTGGATTTGATATTTAGATCTTTGAGTTTGAGTTGGCTTTTGTATAAGGTGTAAGATATGAGTCTTGTTTTACTTTACTGCAGGTGGATATCCAATTGTGCCAACACGATTTGTTGAAGAGATTTTTTTTTTTTTTACCCTAGTTTAATGTCTTAAGGCCTTTGTCTAATATCAGCTGTTCATAGGCAAATGATGTCATCTCTGGGGTCTTGATTCTGTTCCACTGGTCTGTCTGTCTGTTTTTGTACCAATATCAGGCTGTTTTGACTACTGTGGCAGTGTAATAGGTTCTCAAGTTGGGTAATGAAAGGGCTCCCAGTGTGTTCTTCTTCTTTTTTGGTAATGCTTTACTTATCTGGGACTTTTTCCCTTTCCAGGCAAAGTTGGTAATTTGTTCCTCCATCTCATTAAAAAATGTCACTCGGACTTGTATTGGGGTTACATTATATAAGTAGATTGTTTTGGATAAAATAGACATTTTTACAATGTTAAGTCTTCCTATCCATGAGCATGGTAGGTTTCTAAATTTATGTAAGTCTCTCTTAGTTTCTTGTAGAAAGGGTTTCTAGTTTTCTTTGTAAGGGTCTGTTATTTCTCTGGTTAAATTTACTACTAGGTACTTTATCTTCTTAGGGGCTATAGTAAATGATATTGACTTGGTGATTTCTTCTTTAGTAATCTCGTTGTTGGTATAAAGGAATCCTACTGATTTACTTAGGTTTATCTTGTATCCTGAGACTTTGCAGAACCCTTCTATCAGTCTGAGTAGTTTCTTTATGGATTCTTTGGGATTCTCTGCATATACAATCGTATCATCTGCAAATAGGGAGATTTTTCATTTTTCTTTGCTAGTGTAGGTGTTCTTTATTCCTTGGTCTTGTCTAATTGCTCTGGCTAGAACTTGTAGTACAGTGTTGAATAGGAGAGGTGAGAGTGGGCATTCTTGTGTACTTCCTGTTCTCCATAGAAACTGTTTCAGTCTCTCTCCATTCAAGATGATGTAGGCGGATGGCTTTGTATAAATGGCACTTATTTTATTGAGGAATTTGCTGTCTATTCCTATTTTGCTAAGAGTTTTTAGCATGAATGAGTATTGGACTTTTATCAAATGCCTTTTCTGCATCAATAGACAAGATCGGGTGATTCTTGTCTTCTGTGTTATTTATGTGGTTAATCACATTAATTGTTTTTCTGTTGTTGAACCAGCCTTGCATCCCTGGTATGTATCTAACTTGGTCATGATAGATTATTTTCTTGATGTGTTGTTGTATTCAATTGGCAAGAATTTTGTTGGAGATTTTTGCATCTAGATTCATGACTCATGTTGGTCTGCAGTTCTCCTTTTTGGTTGGCTCTTTCCCTGGCTTTGGTACCAGGATTATGCTGGCTTCATAGAATGAATTTTGTACTATTCCATCACTTTCTATACTGTGAACTAGTCTCAGTAATGTTGGAGATAACTCTTCTCCAAAAGCTTGGTAGAATTCTGCAGTGAAGCCATCTGGGCCTGACCGTTTTCTTGTTGGCAGTTTTTGGATGACTTTTTCATTCTCTTCCTTTGTGATGGGTTTATTAAGTTGTTCTTCTTCAACTTGTGATAATTTTGGTAGGTGATGTGAATCAAGGAATTTGTCCATCTCCTCTAGGTTTTCAAATTTGTTAGAGTACAGTCTTTCATAGTATTCTGTTATGATATTTTTGATTTCTGTTGGATCTGTTGTGACAACTCCACTCTTATTTCTTATTTGGGTTATTTGTTTCCTTTCCTGTTTTTCTTTAGTAAATTTAGCCAATGGTTTGTCAATTTTGTTGATCTTTTCAGAAAACCAGCTTTTGGTATTTTCAATTGTTCTTCTATTCTCTAATTGATTTAGTTTTGCTCTAATCTTTATGATCTGTTTTCTTCTGCAGACTGAGGGATTCCTCTGTTGTTCTCTCTCTACTTGTTCAAGCTGTGGGGTCAGTTTCTTGATTTGGTTTCATTCTTCCTGCCAGATGTGTGCATTTGTGGAGATAAACTGGCTTCTGAGCACTGCTTTGGCTGTGTACCATGGGTTTTTGTAGGAGATGTTTTCATTCTCATTGGAATCTATGAATTTCTTTCTTTCATCCTTGATTCTTCTATAACCCATGGTTTTTTGAGAAAGATGTTGTTCACTTTCCAAGAGTTCCACTTTCTATCTATGTTTTTGCTGCTGTTGATTTAGATATTTATGGCTTTATGATCTGAGAAGATGCTTTGCAGTAATTCAGTGGTATGGATTTTGTTGAGACTTGCTTTATGTCATAACACATGGTCTATTCCGGAGAATGTTCCATGTGCACTGCAGAAGGTATAGTTGTCTGCTGATAGATAGAAAGTTCTGAATATGTCAATGAAGTCTAGTTGGTTAATTGTGGCAATAAGGTATTCTGTGTCATTATTGAGCTTTTTTCTAGATGATCTGTCCAATATTGAGAGTGGAGTGTTGAAGTCCCATACTATTACTGTGGAGTGATCTATCTCTTTTTTGAGTGTAGTCAGTGTTTCTTTCATGTATTTAGGTGCTCTAATATTAGGTGCATAAATATTTAATATAGTTAAGTCTACTTGTGTATTGAACCTTTCAGCAATAGTGTGCATCCTTGTCCACGATGGTGGTTTTTACATTAAAATCAATTTTATCTGAGATTAGAATTGCCACACCTGCTCTTCTTTGTTCATTGTTAGCTAGATATATATTCTTCCATCGTTTAATTTTCAGTTTGTTGCTATCTTTAAGTCTAAGGTGAGTTTCTTGTAGGCAACATATGGATGGGTCATGTCTTTTCATCCAAGATGTCACTTGATATCTCTTTACTTGAGCATTCAGTCCATTCACATTCAATGTAATTATTGATAAGTATGTGTTCAGTGCTGCCACTGTATTGGTGTTTTCTCTGTTGTTCTTATTAATCTGTTCTGCGACCTTCTTCTTTGTGAGTTGATGTTTCACCTTTTTCAGGGTTGGTTTTGTGATTGCTGAGACTTCTGTATTACGTTTCTTGATATGTTGCTTCTTTATTGTGCTTTATGGCTGCCCCTATGATCCTGCTTAATAAACTATATATAACCTTAATTTTGCTTACTACCGGTCTTGCGAATTTCCTCTCCATTTGGAAAGACTGTAACGACTGTAGTACATCCCTCTTTTTAATATGGTGATATCATAGTTTACATGATATGATCACTAGATCATTTCTATCAATATTTTAGCTTTGATTGTATTTGGAGCCTTCCCGAGCTGAGTAGGATTGTGAATAATGTGTCCTTCTGAAATATAAAGTTAGCGGTTTTGTTCTTCCAAGCTATGAGATGCTTTCAGTATTTCTTGTAGCTTTGGTTTGGTTTTTACAAAGTCTCTGAGTTTCCGTTTATCTGCAAATGTCTTAATTTTGTCTTCATATTTGAAAGATAGTTTTGAAGGATATGTAATTTTTGGTTGGAAGTTCTTCTACTTAAGACTTTCAATGTGTCATGCCAATGTCTACATGCCAGCATCATTTCTGCTGAGAAATCCAATGAAAGCCTATAGGATTTCCCTCTGAATGTCAGCTTTGCTTTGAGTCTTGCTGCCTTTAGGTTTCTGCTTATGTTTCATTTTGTTGAGCTTGATTATAATATGTATTGAAGTCTTTCTATTGAGATCTATATTGAATGGTGTTCTTATGTATCTTGGATATCTATTCTCTTCTTTCATAATTTCTGGGACGTTTTCTGTCATCAGCTCAGCAACAATACTCTCTGTGTGCTCAGGTGTCTCGCCCTGTTCAGGAACTCCAATTAATTGTAGATTGTTCCTCTTAATAGAATACCACATGCTTCTTAATGCTTCTTCATTTTTCTTGTTTCTTTTTTCTGATTTCTCCTCCTAGATCATGGAGTCAGTAGCTCTGTCTTCCAAATCAGAAAGTCACTTTTCCATTGGTTCCATTCTGTTTTCTTGGCTTTGAGTTGAAGTTTCTATGTCTTTGATTTTGTTCTTGATCTGTTGGATTTCAGAGAACTGGTGTTTCATTGGGTTTAACAGCTTGCTTAATTTTTCATTTTGCTCTACTACATTTTGTATAAGGTCTAGGAGGGCTCTATGTATAATCCTTTTGTATTCACATTCTGATAGTTTCAGAAAAGCTTCTTTGTCTGGGAAGTTCTGAAGTGGTTTCTTTGGGGGCCTTCTGATGCCATGGGTGATTTCCGGGTTACCATCTTCTACAACATTTGTTGCTTTTGGGGCTTCATGTGGGTCAATAGAAGCTGGAAGAGATGCTGTGAAGATACACCACAGTTGTTTCTCTAGGTTGTCTTAAAATGAGAAGTAAAAAGTATTTGACCACTTCTAAAGTCAGTCAGATTTTCAGGTGTATATGTCCCTCTTCCCAGCTGTCAAAGTAAGCACCTCTGTATTGAACCCCAGATGTTATAACTAGCTCAAAAATACAGAAACGCTGCTGGCCTCTGAAGTCAGCCCCCAGCTGTAGGCGATACTGTGTAGAATTCTGCTTTTCTTCTGGAAAAGTGCTCTCTTCTGGGTAGGCACTGCTTCCTAGACAAGGAACTATGTCCAGCTGGAACTTCTTTATGGATTACCCTGCCTCCCAGCAAAACAAGATTGCGTCCCACACAAGGTCACCCCCTAGCCGGGACCAGTATCCCAGAGGAAAGAGAGGCCTACAGTGCTGAGATACCCAGAGTCCACAGCCTCTGCTGCTGGGTCCTAGCCTCAGGCAACACTGTGCAAAACACTGCCTCCCTTCTGGAAAAGCACTCTCCCCTCAGCAGGAGCCACCTCCCAGCCTAGTAACCAAGTCCGGCTGGGGCCTCCACCTGGACTTCTCTGTTTCCCAGTGGATCAAGAAGGCATCCCGCACAAGTGTGCCTGTATGGCTACCACATGGCAGAGGCAGAAACATAGGCCAGAGGAGCCGAGATGTATAGAGTCCAAAGTCAGGCTCTCAGAACATGGCAATTACACTTGTCGGTCCCACCAGCAATGTGTCTGAGACCAGTGGCTAGTCAAGTCTCAGCTCTGCCTGCCTGCCAAGACAGAGGAAAAAAATATCAAAATGGTGAGTTACCTTTGGTCTGTGCAAGGCTGTGCTCGCCGAGAGTGGGGTCAGTGTGAGAGATGAGGTTTTGTGTTCAGTGGTATGAAGTCCAAATTAACAGCCCCATGCTGCATCCCACGGCTCACTAGATGTCCAGAAGGCTCCATTTAATTATCATTTCAGGTCTTGGTTTCCAGAGGGATTTAGGGCGATGCACACTTAGTCTGCCATCTTGACTCTGCCCGACAGTCATATGTTCTTTTGTGGCTGTCCAGCTCACTGCTATTGAGTCACTTCCACTCAGAGTGTCCCTATAAGATAGAGTACAACTGCCCTGTATGGTTTCCAAGGTGTAGTTGGTGGATTTGAACTGCTGATCTTTTGGTTAAGACCTGAACTTATGCTGGGGCTTCATGCAGCTGTACAGAGACAAGGAGTTAAATTTTTTAGCTAACCACATTACTGCCTATATAAAATTGGGCTTGGGAAGAGAAAAAATAGTAACTGAATACTAGGCTCTGCTGTTGCACATCAATATTTACTATTAGGTTATTTTGTAGATCTGTATTTTTGGAATTTGTCACCTTGAGCAAGATCTGACTCGATGGCACTTGGTTGCATTAAGAAAATGCATGCGTCGTTAAGCCAATAATTGTATCATCTCTTAATAACACTGTTACTTACATAGAAAAATATAGACTCTACCTGCCAGTGATTTTCTCTGGCTATAATTTTAAAGTACATGTGATCCCATTAAAGTCATATTAAAATTAAAAAATTGGAATGAGTTCTCTACTTCTGCATTAATGTAAAATTATTGCATATACAGTTTATTATGGTGGTCTACAAGTGTTTCCTCTTTCATATTTATCCTAACATACTTTGTACCTGGAACAGATTTTTGAAAAATGGAGAACATCATTTATTCTGTGGGAAATTTCCACTCAAACCTCTCTCATATTTTTACTAATGTACTCTATGCTGTTACATGCTGTCAAGATGATTTTTCCTCATCTGCCTTGCCATCCTGTTTATTTTGACTCATAGCAACCCTATAGAACAGAGCAGAACTGCCTCACAGGGTTTTTAAGGACAAGCTGGTGCATTTGAACTGCCAACCTTTTGGTTAGCAGCTGAGCTCCAAATAAAAAATCTTTTGTCTTTGAATAGATTTGACCTAATAGCAACACTGCAGAGCAGAGTAGAATTGTACTATAGCATTTCTAAGGACAAACTGGCAGATTTACTTAGTTAACATTTTTGGTTAGTAGCCCTAGCTCATGACAACTCTGAACAACTGATCCACCAGTGCTCATATCCAGAACAAAACCCAGACCCATTGATGTTGACCCTATTTTGACTTATAGTGACCCTGTAGGCAAAATACAACTGCCTCACAGAGTCTCCAAGGAGCACCTCATGATTTTAGTCTGTTGATCTTTAGGTTAGCAGCCATAGCACTGAGTTTCCTACCAGTGCTACCAGTGCTCATAGTGACCCTATGTTGAAGAGCAATACTGCACTATTTTGTTTTCTAGGCTGTAATCTTTACTGAAACAGATCATCAGATCTTTGACCTTAGCACTGCCAGCCATTAGACTGACTTTGTGTGTTTAAACTTTGTACCACCAGGGCTGCTTGATATACTCGCTGAGTAGTAGATAACAATAATGGACACTTACCTTCTTTTGACATTATTTACTCATTTGATGGCTTTCACTGATGTCATAAGAGTTGTTGTTCTAAGGACATGGTGCATGTTGGTAGAGTTACTTTGGAGGATCTGTACTAACTTTAGTCTAAGGAGAATTTGCTTTTTAAAGTATACCATCTTTAAAAGTAGAGGCTCTTCTGTTAGACAGATCTGGAAGGAAGGGAGATGGAATATGTGGCAGTCATGCTGTATCAGAGACACACAGCAGTTTTAATTATGTGATGTAATACAGTTTGTAAACTTTAAAACAGAATTAAAGTACTTCAAATTAAAATGTTGGAGGAATTGTACAAAAATACTATTCATTTTACTTGTGCTTCTGAAGATTAGAGTATTATTCTACCAGTATTTCTAGCAGAAATTTGAAACAGTCTCTCCTGTTTAGTTCTGTCATCTAATTAATGTAGCAAAGACCAGAGTAACAAGTTCCAGCTTAGATATATGAAGATATATTTCCAGTATATTTTTAGTATTTTTCTAATGAAACTATATTATTAAAATGAAAACATTAATAAATGATATTCTAAAAAATTGATATGGAAAACGAGACATTTTGGAAGTATTTAAAATAATGTTAAGTTTTAAGATTTTTTTAAAAGGTATGCAGAAACTGCTTTTTCTGTTTCTCATGTTATTAATGCTATTTATCTTTAGTTAGAAAACTAAGTATACCCTTGATTTTATATTTTTACCCACTTACAGCTATTAAGACTCAGAATTGCATCTACACAGAATTGCTTTCCTGTGGCACAAACCATGTTGTTTTGATCTTGAGACTTCATATATGAGAGGTAACTTTGAAGTGGCCAGCTAAGTGCGCTGCACTCTGTGATAAATGTAACACTGCTTTCTCCTGGTTCTCTTCCATCTCATTCGCTGCTCTTTTTAAGGTACCTTTGTGACATCCTTCCATCTCACTCTCCTTAAATGCTGACATTTATCACAGTTATTTTCCTTTCCTACTACATGCTTTTGTTGGAAGATTCCAATTATATTCATGGCTTTTAAATCTGCATTCTTAGCATTAATCTGTTTTGTAAGCAGCAGTCCAGCAGGTTCAAATGTCTTACATTTAACACAGGTACTTACAAGAGAAACTATTCAAAGCTAAACTTACCTTGTACCGTATCCTGCTCTGCCCAGAAACATAGCCTTTCTGTATCATTCCTTGTATTATGAAAGAGACCATCATACACTGAGTAGCCCAGGTAAGAAAAGAGGAAAAACTGTATGCCTTCCTCTCCTTTGTGTCTCTCACTTCCAAACCACAAGTATATGCAATCATCATGTCCTTAAACTCTCTCAAATCTCTGCACTCTACTCACCCAAACTCTAGTATGACTACTCAGATTAAGGGTACAACATTTGCTATTCTGTGTTAAGCAATAGCTTTGCAACTGGTCTTAATGATGTTACTCTTTTCTCAGGCCCATACTTGCAGACTGTTTTTCTTGAAAGGTTATATATTACCATGTTTGCCAACTTTTAGAAGCTCTTGAGTTAAAATCCAAGTTTTTCCAGAATGACTAGAAAAATCCTTCCTAAAGTTTATCCTTTTGCCCCGAGTCACATCCCTGAATTCCTTCTTCACACTCTGAACTCCAGATTTACCATTTTTAAAATTCCTAAGCATTTCATATACTCTTCCAACCACACAAGCATCCAAATCTGTACTTTCTGCCTGAACACCACTTTAATTCAATTGCTTATAAGTGTTTTGTGTCTGAGTTTAAATATTCTGTTCTTTCAGTTGTTGTTGTAGTTAGGTGCTGTGGAGTTGACTCTGACTCTTAGTGATCCTGTGTACAACAAAACAAAACACTGCCCAGTCCTGCGATATCCTTACAATTGTTATGTGTAAGCAAAATTCTGCAGCCATTGTGTCAATGTTTCAGTTAGCCTTTTCTGATTTCCCCAGTGTGGTAAAAGTAACACATCTACATATCACTCATCTTCTACTCTAGTAATCATTTATGTTGTCTAATTTTTCCCATAAACATTACACTTCAAACATCATAACTGCATGTTTGTATAATGAATGCAGGAAAACCATATGTTTACTTCTTGTATTTTTAAGAGATGACTAATTTTTGTCTTAATCTATGTAATGATTATGGAAACAAAACGAAAGCTAAATACCCAATAGCTAAAAACTGAGGTATATTACTGGGGCACAGTTATCATAATAGAAAACAAGGTAAATATCTCTTAACTAATCTCTTAAACTTTCTTAAAACTGGCTAGAGGACAGAAATGGAGAGATGCACTACACAGACTGGTGGCTCCTGTGGTGCAGGAAACACTCAAGGTCACCTTGGATATACTTTAAAAAATTCTTATAAAGTGACCAGTTTTCTCAACTGATTAATTTATCCATCACAGGTATATTCGGAATCTGAGCTGGTTTCTGCGAATTGTCTTTAATCCACTTTTAAACATTTTCCTGGATCAGTACTCAATGACACTCATTATTTTTGTCCGTCGTACAACATTTGAATGTTTTTCTTTTTTCCACTACTTTATTTATCACGTACAAACTTTTAATGTAAGGATTTATTCTTTTTTATCAAGTTTTAAAAGGTCAGAAATAGAAACTCTTTGTAAGAAATTTAAGGAATGAGAAGGAGCAAGACGGCAAACACCAAACAGGAATGAATCTGTCTTAGGAAAACTGAATAACAGAAATTTTGAGTGTTGTTCTCATAAATCTGTGTTAGTTATAGTGGTGATGGTTATCATAGGAGGTCAGTGTTATCTATGTCTGTCTTTCTATTTACAATTTGCTTCGGTGGAGCAGAACATGCAGAAATGTGAAGTTATTCAGGGAAAATCGTCTTCAAATACATACCACGAATATGGCCAAACTGCAGAAGGAGAGACTATGTGAATCACTGTGAAATGCTCACTACATCACAGATGAGTTTTAACATGGACCAATTTTTGTAAGTGAAAATGTAGCTCCAGCAGTGACCTGAGAACATTTGTTCTGGTAATTGGTGGTCTCAGACTTCTGAAGAAAGCAACAGGGAAGACAAAATACACTAAAACTGAGCTAAACAACACTATAGTAGATTAAATCTAAGCCTAGGAGAAGAAAAAAAATACCTTCTAGTGACAGTATGTAATTCAGGGAGTTAAATGTGGGCCAGATTTTTTTTGAACTATGAGTGTTTGAACATACCTCTAATGCACTGATTTAATATGTCTTTCACAGAGATATAGAGGTATCAAAGAGAAAAATCTTATAAGGGAAACAAATTGCTGAATGTGAAAGCAGAGGAAAAGGCTACAGTGAAAAGAGTCAATATATCACACAAACTTGCCTTACATGTCACAGAGAAGAAAAGAGACCAACCAAACACACAGGATGCAGTTTTAAAACCTCTGCTAAGTCTGTCTAAAGTGAGTGGAGACAACAAAATAGGGAACTGCAAACCAAGACACAGCTAATTGTTGCAGTGAAAAGTAGGCAAAAAGAACTATTTCTATGACCAATAAAGAAGTGAAAGTCACTCAAGGCCTGCAGACCTTTAAAACTCATGAACCTTGTACAGTGAGATTTTAGAGACTAGTCAAAGACAGAATTCATGGTTTTCCAAGACAGTAATTCTCAAAAAGTTTTGTGCATTTAACTCCACTGGAGATTTTGTTCAAGTGAAATTTCTGTGTGAATTGATGTTGGACTCACTGTTCCATACGTGTGATTAGCTACTAGTTGATGGTGATGCTGAAGACCACACTGAGTAGCAGGACACTAAACTTCTGGGAACATAAGCTTCAATATCAGCAGGAACAGCTTTAGTTTGTCAACAGTCTCATGATTGTTTAACTCAATAACAAAAAAAAAAAAAAAAAAAAAGAGCAAGAGAATGTCATTGTAACATGCCCCACAAATAGCATGGTACTGTGCCAAGAATGGAAGTGAACTTTAAGAGAACTTTAACAGATATGATAAGATGAAAGGACATTTTAATAAGGATCCAGTAACTGAGACTTCCATCACTGCAAGTTTTGAAATTTTTCAATAAAGAAGTAGTTAAAATTGTAGTTTCTGATAAAGCAATGCATGTAATACATTTTTTCTACCAAATATGAAAGACAAGACCATAGTCCATAATAGCTATAAATCATTACATTTTATCAGAGTTACTACACTCTTGTAAATCTTTGACCTGTATTAACTCACTTAATCTCTATAACACCCTGAGGATGTAGACATTCACAATATCCTCATTTTAAAGATGAAGTAACTAAAGGCACAAAGTGGTGAAGGAGTTTTTATAAAGATACACAATTACTGTGCAGCTTCATATTTATATATCTGTATACTTAATTTTCTTCCTGGATGTTTAACAGACATCTCAAGAATACTATAGTCCAAATAGAATCTTAACCTCCTGTTTCTTTAATCTGCTGTTTCCCCATCCTTTCTACTCTAGTCATTGGAAAATAATATCCACTGTTGTATAATCAAAATAAAACTGACAAAGCCATGAAATTAGCATTAATATATCACTACGTCCTAACTCAGAGTCAATTATTTTTTGTTTGTTTTTAGTAAAGCAAAAAGAAAGATTTTATTCAGCATTTCTTCAAAGAGGCAAATGAGGGAAGCAGAAAAGCACATTGCCAGAGCTAATGTCTGTCTGGGTGGAAGGAATATTCAGAATAAGCAAAACTGGGAAAATGAACAAACATGCTTCTAGAACTATGTCAGCTCTAGTCCGAGACTATTAGATTCATCAGTATATTACAGTATAAGCCAATGTGGAAAAATGGAGAAGCATGCTTCCAGAGCCATGTCTGTCTGAGTCCCAAGATTTAGCAGTTGTACCAATAATGTCCTTAATAGCAAATACATTCAATGCAAAATGATATATTACCTTCACTTACAAATCTCTCTAGCTGCCTTTAATCTACAACATTTCCACTGTCTTTCCTTAACTTTCATGACCTTGAAAGTTATGAAGATTACAGGCAGTTATTTTGAAGAAAGGCTCTCAATTTGGATTTGTTTGATCTTTTGTTATGATTTGAAACAGTTGCATCATGGAAAAATGTCATAAACATAATGATATATTCTTGTCATTATATCAGTTTTACCAATTACTGATGCATTTACTTTGATGTAAGAGCCCTGTTGGTACAATGGTTTAAAGCTTTCAGCTGCTAAGCAAAAGTTTTAGGGTTTGAACTTACCTGTTGCTCCACAGGAGCAATATGTGGCAGTCTATTTCCATAAAGATTAATAACCTTGGAAATCCTACAACCTCCCTCCCCCAAAAAACACCACAAACCAACTGTTGTCGAGTTGATTTCAATTCATGGTGACCCTATAGGTCAGAAGAGAACTGTCCCACAGAGTTTCTGAGAAGCATCTGATAGATTAGGATTGCCAACCTTTTGGCTAGCAGGGGTAGCATTTAACCACTACGTCGCTAGGGAGACCCTACAGGGATGCTATAATCTTCCCTGTCATGTCTCTGAGTCCAGATGGATGTGACTACACTGAGTCTGCTTTTTTGTAACTTCAATAACCTGGCTAATAAGGTGCCAGACTGCTTTCTCCACTATAAACTTAATATTGCGCCTTTTGTCATCAATGCATATTTTGTGGGGAGTCATCTTTAAGTTGTTTGAAAGCAAAGATGTCACTTTAAGGACTAAGATAGTTCTACCCAAGCTATGATATTTTCAGTGATCTCTAGTGCATATGAAAGCTGGGCAGTGAATAAGGAAGACCAAATACCGACTGATGATTTTGAACTGTGCTGTCAGCAAAGAATATTGAATATACCATGAGCTGCCAAACAAACCTGTCTTGGGAGAAGTACAGCCAGAATGCTTCTTAGAAGTGAGGATGACAAGACTTCATCTTGCATGCTTTGGGCGTATTGTTAGGAGCACCCAGTCCTTGGAGAAAGATATGCTTGGTAGAGTAGAGGGTCATTAAGAAAAAGGAAAACCTTCAATGAAATGGATTAATAAAGTGGTTGCAGCAACAGGCTTAAGCATAACAACTGTGAGGATGGGGCAGGGCAGGGCAGGGTTTTAGTCAGCTGCATGCAGGAGTTCTGTGAGTTGGAATCAACTTGATGGCACCCAACAACAACTTCTACCACTACTATCCATTGCTACTGAGTTGATTCCAATGCATAGCAGCACTGTAGGACAGAGTAGAACTTCCCACAGAGCTTTTGAGGAGCACCTAGTGGATTCAAACTTCTGACCTTTGGGTTAGCAGCCATAACATTTAACTACTACACCACCGGGATTTCAACACCTAATTCCTCATAAAACTTTCATACATTAGTTTAATCATCTTTCTGTTTTTCTTGGCGGAAGTATTAATGTGATGGTTCCAAACGGTAATTTTCTGATGCTATCATTTTTTCTGCTGTCATCAGTCACCATTATTATTCATTTTGATGCACAAACTGTCCACGATTTGGCCAGTGGGTGCCAATTTAAATTGATTCTTGTGTCCTTTGACACGTCCTCATAATTCTTTGATCATTTCCTTACTTTCTAATACATGAAAATATTGCAGACTCATCACTAGTTTTCCCTGGAATCATCACAGAAATTGATCATTTTCTTACATGGAATCTGAGCATTTCTAATGAGAAAAGTATTTAATTGTAAGATCCTGCCATTATTTGTGCTGTTTGCTACTAGAGTGTTGATGTTCCCAAGTGCCCCAAATAGGCAGAGCTAGGGAATATATTAATACACACAAATGCACACAAACTCTCTCTCTCTCTGTATATACACCTTGTGGCACAGTGATTAAACACTCACCAGCTGATATAAAGGTAGGAGATCCAACCCTGCGATCTGCTGTCATGGAAAAGTTTTGGCAATGTGCTTCCTTAGTAATTACAGCCTTGGAAACCATATAGGGCAGTTTTACTGTGGTCTGTAAGGTAGCTCTGAGTTGCAAATGGCCCAGTGGCAATGGGTGCGTTATATATGTATATTTATGTAAGTATATGCATACACACACACATGCACACATGCACACACACAGATTAGTACATGAATTAAAAAAACATATAAAAAATAAGTATCATTTTCAATTTGTTCTGACTCATAGTAACCCCAAAAAGCAGAGAAGAACTGCCCCATAGGTTTAGCAAGGAGCATCTGGATTCAAACAGCTGACCTCTTGTTAGCAGTCATAGCTCTTAATCAGTAGGACTCCAAAACATGTATAGACACACATGCATATCCATGTTATGTTATCTACAGTTTATCTGTCACTGCCACCCCGTGCACACAACTGTCCGTTTTCTTGTTTCTCATTCTTAGTCTAAAAAGCATCAAACGGAGGTAATCTTTTTCCAACAATTAGCAAGTTTAGTTTTGCATTTTATAGAGTGATTGTAGAAGTAATCATTTTCTTTAACAAATTCTCCTGTAAATAAATCTACACACATTTTTTTCTAATAGACATCTGTTGTAATAAATTTATCATTAGTAGAAAAATGAGATTTTTGTAGTATTTACTAAGTACAATGAATTCTACATCATTATTATTTTTATTAAAATAAAAATAATTTAAAAGTTACCATTTAGGCCATACATGGCATATGTCACCCTAAAATTAATTTGCAATTACATCCCATATTTTTTTCTTAATAACTCTTATACAGATATTTTTCTTCAGGAATGTGTATTGCACACAATTTGTGAAAATAAGACCTCCCATTGCGAAGTTAACTATAGAAAAATATAATTGCAAGCATAGAATAATAGCAATCATTTTATATTTCTGAACCTTATCAAGCAGATGCTCATCAAAATTTTCAGTAATCACTATCTGAGTGTGTTCCTTACATACAAAGGTAGTTTAATACGTGTATAGTTGTCATTTAGAATGTAATTTTATTTAAATTATAAAAAGCATGTTTCCGTTTTCACTTATTCTGTAACCTAATTATATACATGTAAGAAGTCAGCAAGCCTTCATTTATATTCCATAGTAAGAAATGATTATGATAAATGGTAAGTTAATTGAATGTCTTTTCCATTCAATTATACTAATTATTAAATTAAAATAGAAATACAGTGCATACAACAGCATATTTATATTCCCAAATTCATAGTATAAACTTATACTAAGTATCTAATGGGAAATTCGTTTTAAATTAGATATAGGTAAAAACACAATGTTTTGTATTTGCCTACACAATCAATAATGAATGACCGTGCTTGGATCAATATTGCTGCAGGATACCTGTCTCTCACAAAGCCATCCATTTTTAACAGAAGGCATTATGGTTCCTTCTATATTTGTAATTTAGTGAGTAAATTTAACAAGCAACAAAATTTCGCTTGGATACAGAAATGTGTAGGCTAAAGACACAGTATTATTAGTGTAATTTACTTAAATTTTCAACTTATTCAGTGTTCCATTAAAATTTAAGTCTTGTAAGGTCAAAATTTCCATTTTGTGATGCAAGAAAAATCATTATCTGTAACATTTAAAACATAATAAAATATAGTTTTTATTAGTTGTTACTAATTGAAGTAGAGACCAAGAAAATTAAATTATTAAAGATACTTATGGTTTCTAGGTGTTAGTATTTTTAGAGTTAGAAGAGTGCATCTCCTTGGCAAGTTTTTATGTACACATTCCATCCTAAGGGGTGTTAATGTAATTGGTGTGGCTGGCACATGAACATTTTCATTTTCTGAAGCACTTGAAGAGAGAAACATGGGTACAGCAAGAGATGAGAATGCCAAGAGGAAAATGATACAGCTGCCAGGCTCATTCAGTTTGTCTTCTGGTCTGTAATCTTATAGTGAGACTGCTGTATTGTTATGAAAATAGTGCAAGCCTTCTATGTTTGTTTGCCAACCGTGTCTTCCCTCTGTAAAGTATTTGTATAAACATGTGCTAATTTTTTTACAGCAACATATAAAAAATATTGGCATAGTGGAGCTTATGAAAATACCTTGGGGGAGGAGTGCACATTATTTGAATAAAAATTATAGTAATTAAAAGTGGATAGATCAGCAATGCATCTCCTATTTTTGGTGAATAAATAGTACCATTTTTATATGCCAGCCAAGCCAAGTGCTGTCGAATTACACAGAAATTAAATATAACAATTTAATCTAAATCATAGTTTCAGATATTGTAGAAACTATTGTATATAAGCTTCTATATAGCTTAAAGAAGATTTTTTATCAAAATGATTGTTTGATAAATTTTTCTTGATTTATTAAAAATCAGATGATCACTTTGACTACCTTTCAGTCCATATTGAGACGTATATTATCCACATTCCTGTATTTTTCTCTGTATCACTTTGTGTCACAAAACCAAACACGTTGCCATCAAATCAGTTCCAACTCAGAGCAACCCTATATGATGGAATAGAACTTACCCATAAGATTTCCAGGGTTACACTTCTTTATTTATTATTACTGAACTTATGTTTTTTTCTGTAAATAAACATAGGAAAATGTATACCAGTTCAACAGTTTCTACATGTACAATTTAGTGATGATTACATTCTTTGAGATGTGCAGTCATCATCTTTCTCTTCTGAGCTGTTCCTTCCCATTAGCATATACTCATTTCTACCTACAATTCTGTTCAAGGCAGATGATTTTCACGACTTACACTGTCATTTGATTTTGAAAAGAATCAATGTGATATTTTGGGTTTTAAGATTTAATGATAAAATCAGGGTAGTAGCTTCATGGGCTTATCTAGCCTATATAGCTCCAGAGTCTGAAGTCCATATGTACTTCAAATTCTTTTCTGCATTTCTCCCTTTTTTATCAGGATTCTTCTGTGGAATCTTTGATCAAAATATTCAGTGATGAGGGACAGAGCAAAGATGGCATACCAGACACATGTTTCCTCTATTCCCTCTGTAAATTAACGCCCAGATTTATAATTGAATGTAGCACTCTGGACAACCTGGGAGCCCTAGGATATGGCATGGCATTATGAGATTGGAGTACACGCCACTAAACAGGAAACTTCCTCTCTCTGGCATGAGCTGGTGCATGCTAAGCCACACTCCTGCTGACTTGCTGCTCAGGGAGACTGCAGTACTGAAGCCTTTTTTTTGTTGTTGTTGTTGTCTGGGAGTCAGGGGATGGGTGTGAGCTGGCAAATACACTGAACTGCAGTGTATAGTAAACAGCATATAGTGTAACCGAGAGACAGTTTGTGAGATAGCCACATTTTGAGAGCCCAGCTACTGACTGAAAGTACCACTGTTCCACAGCTCTCTCTTTTCTGAGCTCTGCCGTAGAGTCTGCTGCTTTGCAGTGGGAAGGGGAGCTCATCTGGGACACCATCCTGGTCAGCTGGGAGGCAGAGTCACCCAACCAGAGGCCTCAGTAGGAGATAATTCCCAAGGTGAGAAGCAGTGTCAGTCTGGAAAGTGCTTTTCCAGCAGAAAGGCTATGTTTAGCACAGTGTTACCTTATGGGTAAGACTCAGCCAAGGATGGCACCAAGGCTGTAACCACTCCCTAATTTGAGCTGTGTCATGCATCTGTGGACAGCCAAAGAGGTTCTTCCTTTTTCAGCTGTAAGGAAGGGACTGCCCCACCTGATGGCCTGACTGATTTTGGCAGCTATCAGATAACTTCTAGCTTTTTAACATAAGACTGCCTGGAGAAATAACTACTGAACTGCCTGGAAGCATCTCTTCCAGCCTTCATAGGATCAGTGGACAGCCTCCCAGTGACTACATAAGTAGAGTCTATACAGCCAGGAGGCGAAGCCTGCCACCCCAGAGCGTCCACTTTGGCCAGTCACTAGAGTACATATAGGAGGCTGCTGACTAACTCCTTTCTCAGAACTGTACCTCAGCTCCTGTTGAGGCAACACAAGAGAAACTAAACAGCCTTTTGATGGCCTGAAGGCAACAAATAATTGCTAGCCTTTTAAAGAAATAGCCCACCATGACTCTGGAAAGCTCCCAAAATAAAGAATCAAAAAACTTCCCATATGAAGAAGCCTTTCTGAAATGATTGAAGGTCAAGTACAAAAGAAGTATATGTAGAACCCTCTTGGAGATGAAACAAAATGTTGCAGAGCAAAATGAAAAATTAAACAAGCTATTTGAACTGATGAAACATCAACAATCTGAAATGCAAAGAATCAGTAACAACATGACGGAATTAGACAATTCAATTCAAAGCCAAAAGAGAAGAATTGAGCAGATGAAGGCCAGACTTAGTGACCTTGAGGACAGAGCAACTTACACCAGCATTTATGAGGAGAAATCAGAGAAAAGAAAACTGAAGAAGAATTAAGATACATGTGGGACTCTATTAAGAGAAACAATCTACAATTAATGGGAGTTCCTAAACATGGAGGGATAGCTGAAACCACAGAGAGAATTGTTGTTGAGTTACTGACAGAAAATTTCCCTGAAATTATAGGAAAAAAAAGAGAATATAGACATCCAAGATGTGTATCAAATGCCACATAAACTAAATCCCAAAAGAAAGACCTCCAAGCCAAGTGCCATCGAGTCGGATCCGAGTCATGGCGACAGCAAGGCATATTATGATCAAAGTTAATAAAATGAAACATAAAAGATACTCTTAAAAAAAGTGAGGCTCTAAGCAAAGCTCACATTCAGAGTGAAACCTTGTAGGCTTTTGTCTGACTTCTCAACAGAAATTATGTTGGTAAGGAGGCAGTGGGATAACATTCAAAGCCTTAAAGGAGAAAACTTACAGCCAAGGATTACATATCCTGTGAAACTGTCTCTTAAATATGAAGATGAAATGAAGACATTCACAGATAAACAGAAACTTAGAGACTTTGTAAAAACCAAACCCAAACTATAAGAAATACTGAAAGAATCTCTTTACTTAGAAAAACAAAACCATGATGTGTATATTTAAGGAGGCAATGCAGGACACAGCATCCAGAAACCTACTCACTTACAGAAGTCACAAAACTCAATCAAAGCTACAATATTTAAAGAAAGGAACCAGTGACCATATCACAAAAAGTATGACACCATCACAATAAAAAGAGGGATATACTACAGTAGTTATAGTCTTTTCAGATAGAGAGGAAAGTAAACGATATGGAAAAGTTAAAACTGAGTTTAAACTTAGAACAGTAATAGGAATCATAGGGGTAGCCACAAAGCACAATAACAATGCAACATATCAAAACAAGAGATGTAACACAGGAGTCTCAACAAATACAAAACTAACACTGAAAAAAATGAAAAGTCAAACCATAAAGAAGAAAGACCCAGAACAGAATATTAAAAGCAACAAAGAAAGCACCAACACAAAAATAAATACGTTAAAATGCCAGTACTAAACACATTATCTATCAATAATTACACTAAATGTAAGTGGACTGAATGCTTCAATGAAGAGACAAGTAATATCCTGGATCAAAAGACACAACCCATCTATATGTTGCTTAAAAGAAAGATACCTTAGACTTAAATATATGAACAAACTGAAAATTAACTGATAGAGTACTATTTGCCAAGCTAGCAATATACTAAGAAGAGCAGGTGTGGCACTGCTAATTTCAGATAGAATAGAATTTAATGTAAAATCAATGATCATGGACTAGGATGGTCACTATTTATTGCTGAAATTTTCAATACACAAGCAGGACTTAACAGTATTAAATATTTATGCACCCAATACTAGAGCATCTAAATACATTGAAGAAACACTGACTACATTCAAAAATGAGATCGATCACTTTGCAGTAATGATGGAAGACTTCAATACTCCACTTTCAGTATTGGAAAGATCTTCTAGGGAAAAGCTCAGTAAAGGCACAGAAGAACTTATTGACACAATTAACCAACTAGATCTCATGAACATATAAAGAACTTTTAATCCATCAACAGATAACTAGACCTTCTTCTCCAGTGCACATGGAACATTTTCCAGAATATACCATGTGTTAGGGCACAAAGCAAATCTCAACAAAATCCAAACCATTGAATTATTGCAAAGCATCTTCTTGGACCATAGAGCCATAAAAGTCTAAATGAAGAGCAGGAAAAACATACATAGAAATTTGAACTTCTAGAAACTGAAAACCACGTTGCTCAAAAAGCCATGGGTTATGGAAGAAATCAAAGATGCAATAAAGAAATTTATGGAATCCAATGAGAATGATCTGACTCGATGGCACTTGACTGGCTAATGAGAATGAAAACACATCCTACCAGAACCTATGGAATACAGCCAAAGCAGTCCTCAGAAGTCAGTTCATCTTGAGAAATGTTCACATCCTGTGGAAAAAAACCAACCAAATCAAAGAAATAACTTTACAGCTTGAACAAGTAGAGAGAGAGCAACAGAGGAACCACTCAGATGCCATAAGAAAACAGATACTAAAGATTAGAGCACAACTAAATGAATTAGAGAATAGAAGAACAATTGAGAATAATTAACAAAACCTAAAGCTTATTTTTTGAAAAGATCAACAAAATTATAAACCATTGGCTAAACTTACAAAAGGAAAACAAAAGAAGAAACAAATACCCAAATTCGGTGAAGAGAGATAGGAGATGTCATACTAGACCCAAGTGAAATCAAAAGTATCATAACAGAGTACTATGAAAGACTGCACTCTAACAGATTTGAAAACCTAGAAGAAATGGACAAATTTCTAGATTCATATCACCTACCAAAATTATCACAAGGAGAAGTAGAACAAATTAACAAACCCATCACAAAGGAAGAAATTGAAAAAGTCATCAAAAAATGACCAAGCAAAAAAACATCCTGGCCCAGATGGTTTCATTGGAGAATTCTATGAAACTTTTAGAGAGTTAACTCCAGTACCACTGGAACTATTTCACAACATGGGAAGGGATAGTATACTCCCAAATTCCTTCTATGAAGCCAGCATAACCCTGATACTGAAGCCAAAGAAAGATTCCACAATAAAAGGAAAATTACAGACCAGTATCACTCATGAACCTAGATGCAAAAATCTTCAACAAAATCCTTGCCAATGGAATACAACAAAATAACAAAAAAATAATAATCAAGACTAAGTTAGATTAATCCCAATCATGTGAGGCTGGTTCAACATCAAGAAAACAATGTGATCAGCCACATAAATAACACAAAATAAAAGAATCACCTGATACTATCAATTGATGCAGAAAACGCATTTGACAAAGTCCAACACCCACTCGTGCTAAAAACTCTCGCAAAATAGGAGTAGAAGGGAAATTCCTCGATGCTATAAGGGCCGTTTGTATGAAGCCAACTGCTTACTTCCTGAATGTAGAGCAACTGAAAGAATTCCCTTTGAGAATAGGATCTAGATGTCCACTCTCACCAATTCTACTCAACATTGTACTAGAAGTTTGGGCCAGAGCAATTAGACAAGACAAAGAAATAAAGAGCATCCACACTGGCAAAGAATAAGCACAAATCTCCCTATTTGCAGTTGATATGATTGTGTATGCAGGGAATGCCAAAGAATTCATAAATCCTAAAGAATCCATAAGTAAATTACTCGAACTAATAGAAGAGTTCAGCAGAGTCTCAGGATATAAGATAAACGTAAGTAAATCAGTAGGATTCCTTTATACCAACAAAGACACAATCAAAGAAGAAATCACCAAGTCAATAGCATTTACTATAGCCCCCCAAAATATAAAACACCTAGGAATAAATCTAGAGAAATAAGAGACCTATTCAAAGAGAACTGCAAGACCTTAATGAAGAAACCAAGAGAGACTTACATAAATGGAGAAACCTATCCTGCTTGTGGATAGGAGGACTTAAAATTATGAAAATGTCTATTTCACCCGAAGCAATCTGCATGTATAATGAAATCCCAGTAGAAATTCCGATGTCATTTTTTATTAAGTTGGAGAAACAAAACACCAACTTTGTTTGGAAAGGGAAAAAATCCTGTATAAATAAAGCACTATTGAAGAAGAGAAACACAATGGGAGGCCTCATATTACCCGACCTTACAACTTGTTACACTGCCATAGTAGTCAAAAGAGCCTGGTACTGGTACAAAAAGAGACATATCGACCAAAGGAACAGAGTTGAGACCCCTGAGATGCCACCGTCATCTTATGAACAGTTGATATTCAACAAAAGCCCTAAGATTGTAAACTGGGGTAAAAACAGTCTCTAACAAATGACACTGGCAAAATCAGATATCCATCTGCAAAGAACTGAAACAAGACCAATATCTCACACTGTACACAAAAGCTAACTCAAATTGGATAGGGGACCTAAATATCAAACCTAAAATGATAAGAATCATGCAAGAAAAAATAGAGTCAATAGAGTAAGCTTTAATACACAGCTTAGACAGACTTCAAAATCTGACAAAGCATGATCAACAGAAGGAAAAATAGGTAAATGGGAACTACTAAGAATTAAACAGTTTTCCTCATCCAACGTCTTTATCAAAAGTGATAAAAAAAAAAAAAAACCACCCACAGAATAGGAAAAAAAATATTTGGCAACTACATGTTAGACTGACTTCTCATCTCCATAATGTTGAAAGTACTACAAAATATCAACACGAAAAAATTAAATAACACAACTAAGTGATGGGCAAAGGAGATGGACAGACACTTTACCAAACAGGACATCCAGGCAGTGAAAAGACACATGAGGAAATGCTCAGGATCATTAGCTATCAGAGAAATCCAAATCAAAGCTATATCTCACCTCAACAAGGTTGGCCATCATCCAAAAACAGAAAACCAAACTCCCCTGCCCCCCCAAAAAAACAAATGCTGGAGAGACTGTGGAGAAATTGGAACTCTACTATAATTGTGGTAGGATTGCAAAATGGTATATCTCTTTGGAAAGCAATCTGGTGCTTCCTTAAAAAGCTAGAAATATATATACCTTTCGATCAGGTAACTATTCTGCTTGGAATATATCCTACAGAATCAAGGGCAGTCACATGAACAAATACATGCACGTCAATGTTTATTGCAGCACAGTCCACAATAGCTAAAAGATTAAATCAACCCAGATGCATATCAGCAGATGAATGGATAAACAAACTATGGTACATACACTCAATGGAACACTATGTAATAAGAAAGAACAATGAGGATTTTAGGAAGTATCTCATAACCTGATTTCAACTGGAAAGCATTATGCTGAGTGAAATCAATCAGTGGCACAAAGACAAATACTGTAGGAGACCCCTGCTATAAGGACTTAAACATAGACTCACAGACAAAAGAAAAGACTCTTTGATGGCTGCAAGAGAGACGAGAGAGCAAGAGGGCTGGTCACAGTTTAGCCAGTTGGTAGGAATTTGGTTCAGTGAAATCAGTGATAGCACACAAAAGAAAGACGATCAAGTTAATTGGACTTCAACATAAATTGAAAACTCTTTTAATCTTAACCCAATATTGCAAGGATAGAGTCGCAGGGGCACAGGCATGGGAACCATGCTGTCAAGGGTCGTCAAGGCCAAATGGCATAGCTAGACTTTTGCTAAGAGAGTCTTCTGCACCTCATATTGGTGAATTGAGTCTGGAATCTTAAAAGCTAGCACACTGCCATCTTAGGTACAACAAATGGTCCCAACTCATCCAGAATAGATGATCACCAAGAACAACCATGACACAAGGAAAGAAGAGCCTAGGAGACAGAAGGACCCACATGGAAGGGTGACTGTATCAACATGTGACCAGAAGAACTGGATGGGGCCTAGCTACCACCAAAGACAGCCGTGATGGAGCACATAATGTCGAGTCCCACTGGCAATACAAGAAGAAAGGGGGCGCATCTCATGAACTTCACTAAAAGACCACAATTGATGGTCCAAAGGCCTGGGGGTTCCCATGGCAGCATTGCTCCCAGACCTGCTGCTGCCCCTAACCAGAAATCATTATTGAGGTCAACTCTTCAGACAGGAATGGACTGGACTCAGGGACATGATGTGAGCATATGGTATGTGTACTAAATGGGTCTATGCATTTATAGGATGCTGTTCTACTGGCCTCTTACTAGAATGGAGAGGAGAGGGTGGACAGCAGGCAATAGGAGAGGATTTGACATAGACAGCATGAAAAGGAGGTGTGTGTTGTCACCAGGCAAGGAGAGCAGAAGGAGCTGCAGATAGGTAGTCTTGCAAATTTAATTTGGATTGTATGCTTTCACTTAATCACAATGTAAGAATACACACAGACACACAGACACACACACACACACGCGTATATTTAGTAATGGTAGCCAAGGTTGTAAACTTTACAGAAGGTGACTGCCCTATCTTTCTCCCCCAGAGCAGCTGGTGGGTTTGAACCACCAGTGTTTCAGTTAGGATCTGAGCACTCAACTACTCTGCCATCAAGACTATTTATATCACTTTATAGTTAGCTAAAATGCTTTAAATATAATCCTAATGATAAAAAAATTCAATTAAATGTATGTATACATGCCTAGTCCCAAGTAGAGTGCCTGGTGAAGTACAGTGAATGAGTGAGTAAGAAACTCAAATAATTGTAGACATTTTTGTTTTTCCAATGATTATAGACATTTTTGTTTTTCTAATGATTATAGACATTTTTGTTTCTCTTCAATTAATTCTCTAAATGAGAATGTGGCTCTTTTTCCTCATAAGCTTGTTTCAGCTGATGTATAATGTGTTTTCAATTTTTTCTACAAAGTGTATTAAATAAATTCCTAGTCTGGTCATATACAAAGACAGAAAACAAAAGATCTTTAGAATAGTGCTAATACTTTGTAGTTCAGTATGTCTGTAATGAAAAAAAATATTAAAATATGGGGGTTATGTTTATGAAATAATGCTTTAATTTCTGTGTGAAGGTACGCTACACTCTTTAGCGAAACAAAAACATAGTTAATAGGTATGAATTCAATCTATTAAAATGAAAATGGTTGACTATATGTTACATATGAATGTTACTTTAATAAACACTTTAAGTCATCCTCAGAAAGCTCTGGCAGTATAGTTGTTAAAAAGTTCTACTACTAATAAAAGGTCAGCAGTTGGAACCCACCATCCCCTCTGTGGGCAGAAGATGTGACAGTTTCTTTATATAAAGATTGCAGCCTTCACAACCCTGGGGCACAGTTCTACTCTGTTCTATAGGGTTACTTTAAGTATATGAGTTAAAATCTAGCTCATGGCAACAAGGTTTAAATGTCATAGAGAGCCGTTAGCTTTCATCAGATGTTAAGTGTCTTGCTTACCTTCAACTTTCCTAAAGGTGACTGCGTTGGTCAGTTACAGTGAATTGCTGCCTTTGGTTTCATGCCTTTCCTTGTCCTTGGCATTCTCTTGTTCTTTTTATGGTAATGAGGCTAATCCTCTCTTCAGTAGGCTCCCGTGGGGCTGTAGCATCAAGGCTCTTAATAAAAATTTGAACACTTCAACAATTTTTATTGAGTCTTGATTGAACAGTCCTTAAGGAGCTAAGCAAAGAACAGAGAAGGGAAAAACCGTGGAGAGCTGTAATAGCTTCGGTCTAAAGACATCCAGCACTAGCCCAACAGTCTTGGCAATGTCTAAAATTGAACAGCTTGGCATCAGTGCATACCTTCTGGTGCCAAAAAATGAGGCACAGAGAACAGAAGTAAAAGTGGCACTGAAATTATGTTTTTCTTTCCTTTTCAGTATGAAACTCCTGACATTACAACAGTATTGTCAATGGTCAAAGCAAACAGTCTTTGGGTTTTGTTTTTATTTTTCAGCAAAATTTTAACCTAGGAATAAGCAATCATGAAACATTAAAAACATGAAAAAAAAATTTGATGGCACAGCAGTAGTGTCATCACCACCACCAGACCTTTCCAGTCATGATCTCTAGCTCTCATACCTCCTCTTTCAGACTTACAGACACTTTGAGAATGAAGTAGAGGAGAAGATAAGAGCTGTAATAGGTAGTCATATTTCCTGGAACAGAGAATTTTCTGATGGTTACTAGGCAACAAGGGCAAGAAGTTAGTAGCACTCATTACTTCTTGAGGAGTCAGAAGAAAGCTTACTGATGGCTCTTGTTAGTTGCTGTTTCCCCAAAATGTATCCTGAATACTGGGCAAAATTTGTAAGCAAAAGCACCTTCTTTGATCTAATAACTTGGAGAAACTCGGAGTGAAAAAAACAAAGCAAAACAAAACTAGTTTTGAATTTTTAGAACTCTCTACATTATACAGTACTGCAATTCTTCAAGCAATAGGAAACCATGTAACATTTTCCAGTTATTTTTTTCTTCAGAGCAATTTGAAGGTAGAAAATTGGAAAGGTTGATGTATCTCAAATAGCTCATTGGTACAATATATCAAGAAAGGTGAGAATGGTTGCACAACTTGAAGAATGTTGGCAGCATCACTGAACTGTACATGCAGAAACTGTTGAATGGGTGTGTTTTTTGCTGTGTACATTTTCAGCAATGTAAATAAAATACTTTTAGAAAAAGCACAAACTTTTTATATCTTGTCACTTATAATGATCTTATGAATAAGGTGGAACAAAAATATACAAATTTTTAAATTTTTTCCTTAGACTTCAAAGTACTAGGGGAAACAAAATTTAAGATAAGATTTATTATTTAAGATTGAAGATACAGCTTTCTCAGATTTTGTACACTTTTGACAATTCCAGCTTTGGGGCTGGCCTTCTCCAAAAGGGAAGGCAAGAGATAAGTTAATTCTGCTGTCTAGTCAGGGATGCCACTGTAAATTTACACTCTGTCACAAAGTTATCCTACTTTTATGTATGTAGATGCTAGTAGGAAGTTAAGATGCCTTGGTCAGAGGTCAGAGGTCAGAACTGGGACAATAGCCAGGGTATCATTATAACATTTGTCCCTCACAACATCCCACAAGTGATGCAATGAGAGCTAGATGTACATGACTGGTAGCTTTGTAGTCTAGTAAAATGACCCAGAAATATGAAATTTTCTAGTTATATAGAAATAGAGAGAGGTAGAAGGGTTCTCGATCCTCACCCCACTGCACATGTAAATATATCTCTCCAGAGGGAAGATGAGACTCGTTTATAAGCTGTGGTTCTCTCACTTTTAAAACTATAAAGATGTAGCACTAAATCTCTTTGGAGATCTCTGGGATGGATACACACACAACACACACACACATGCATATATATATATATATATATATACACATACATATATACATATGTATGTATATAAAACCAAATCCACTGCTGTTGGGTTGTTTCTGACTCATAGTGACCCTGTAGGCTGGATTAGAACTGCCCACAAAGTTTCCAAGGAGTACCTTGTGGATTTGAACTGCCAATCTTTTAGTTAGCAGACATAGCACTTGACCCCTATGCTACCAGGGTATTACCAAACCCATTGCCATTGAATCAGTTCTGACTCATAGCAGTTCTATACAATGCAATAGAATTGCCCCCATAGAGTTTTAAAAGAGCACCCAGTGTATTGAAATGGCTGGCTTCTTGGTTAGCATCTGTAGCTCTTAAATACCACCCCACCAGGATTCAATATATGTAAAAAATCAAAAGAACCAGTTACACATGGCCATTTTGTACAATTAGATATTAGATATTTTGTACAATTAGATATAGAGTTTATGCTCCCTTTTTTATCCAAGGAAAATTGTAAGGGTATAGACATAAATTGTCTGGTTCATAATACGTTGAGAGGTACAGGATGATCTGTGTGTCATATGAAAAACACTGTAGCATGAGCAATCTAGTTGAAATAATTCTTGATGAATCAGAAATAAGATGACAATGTTATTTCTGAACAGTTCTGTATCCAACAGAGGGTAGATATTAATTATGCTAATGGTACTTGAAAACTCTGACAGATATTCATCGCATCCATCATGTGGAAAGCAGAGGTTGTCAGTTTATTTAAAACAATACAACAGAACTATTTTCTTGCTGGGACACCCTGGATTTTGTTGTGTCATTAGAAAAAACAATGAAGGCTGAACTAATTCCACTCAACCTCTTGAGGTCCCTCACACGACTTATGTTTCACAAGTTAAATAAAAAACCTAGCCCACTGCCACTGAGTCAGGTTTGATTCACAGTGACCCTATGCCATGTCCTAGGGTTCACTGGGTGTTCAGAAGTCCCCATTGAATCATCATTTCAGGACTTGGTTTCTAGAGGGCTTTAGGGAGATATGTGTTTAGTGTACTGTCTTGACTCTGCCTCCTAATTTGATTTTTTTTAAATTACCAGTTGAGAAAAATAACTTCATCTTATGTTCCTATTTATTCCTCCCTGTGTTAAGTGAGGGAAGAGAAGACTTTAAAAATTAGAGACACAAAAGAAAAAAAATAATGAATTTGGAACCATTGTTTTATTTTTCTTTACTATTCCAAAGTTTTTTGCATTTGTTCTTGTGATCAGGTGCCCTAGAGTTGATTCTGACTCATAGTAACCCTGTGTACAACAGAGTGAAAGAATGTCCGGTCTTGTGTAATCCTCACAGTCACTGCTATGATTGAACTTTTCAACCTAAGGGGCTCAGACAGTGTTCCACCGCTATTCATAAGGTTTTCACTGGCTAACTTTTTCAGAAGTTGACCGCTAAGTTGTTCTTCCTAGTCTATCTTAGCCTGGAAGGTCTGCTAAAACCTGTCGGTCTTGGGTGACCCTGCTAGTATTTGAAATACTGTGGCATAGCTTCTAGCATCATAGCAATAAGCACATCATCAGAGTGCGACAAACTGATAATTCGTTGATTTCACATTTAGAAGGGCGAAAGTGAAAGTGGTTCTTGCCTAAGCTGTTAAATGTGTACTTTTTATGGTGAATAGCTTTAGGAACTCCACCTCCAGAAAATGCAGGGGAACAGTACAATAACATTTGAAATCTTGAATGCATAAAATTTTGTTAGAGTAACATCTTGAATTCCAATTTATCCAGACACATACAGCTGTCAAATATACATTCATTTTATAGCTTATTCATAAGGTGGTGATACACAGTCTCAATTTTTTTGCTGTCTTTTTTCCTGTCAGTGATACTACTTTTCTTGGCTTTTTAAAGGGAGCATTCCAAATTATAATTTGAAGTCCAGTTAGCTACACATGAGATGAAATAAAATAAGTTAAATTACATTTCTGCTTAAATTAAAATAACATTATTCAAAAGCACTCATCTTAATCCAAGTGGTTATCTGTGTCAAATATATTGGACTGTGTTTTCTTAAAAGAAAAAGAAAAATGTTTGTAACTATATTCACATGGTTCCAAATTTATGGAGATTCAAATGCAGTCAAAATCTAATTTGTTTTATGGATGGAAAGCCAAGAAAACTGAAACAAATGAAAATGTTACAAGTAGTTCACACGTTGCATATTTTTTCCATTTCATCTTATTTTATAGATGTCTAACTTTCATCCTCTTGTTTCTTAACAAATGACAATCATAAATTCTGTCCAAAATAGAGATTATAGTTTCTATACATATAGTTCTGAAAGTCATGCAACAAATATGTGAAAGTACTAATAATAATAATATGTCATTTCTAATTTAATTTCTGTGTTCAAGGAAATATAATGTCTATAAATTCATATTTTCCCAATTTTGAGGGCTAAATTTTAAAAATTTTAATTAGACTAAAATAGAAATTGAGTTAATATTCAGAAATTTCTCTTAATCTAGAAAGATGTTATTAGGAGAAAGGTGCATTTTATTCAAGAAATGTAATAATTGGGTCAATTAAGTTATATCTATATCTGAGCTTTCAATCACCATTTATTTTCTCAACATTGTCCCTTTTGGTGGGACAACGACACTTTAGTAATTTTATTAAGATGCAGTGACATAGAAAAACACAAAATTGACACATTGTCAGATTTTCTGAATTTACCTTGTAGTAAAAGGAAATATTAATGGAAATTATAAATCTTAGTATTGAAGAATAACTAGAACCATGAGGGAAAAAGATCACTCTATTTTTAGGCAATTAATGTGTAGAGCTACAAAAGTGGAACCATAGAGTGGGTCAGACACTAATAAAATAATTGAAACATTTTCTCAGGGTAACCTCAGGAAGAAAGCAAGGTTTAGGACAATTAAGCAAATTTGTACTATGTGATGAAGTTACCATTCCACCCATTAGAGATTTATCACTAAATAAAAGCAAAATTTTATTCTCTTGGATTTTGCATTTTAGTAGGAAAGATAGACAATAATTTCAAAAAGTAAATTAAAATGTTTGTTCAAATGACGTAAATGATATAGAAAAATACAAAGCAAAGAATTTGTGTGAAGAGTTTGAGGGAGGTGTAATTCAAATCAAACGAACAAGGAAGTCATCATTGGTAATATTTGACTAATAGATAAGGTAATATGTTAGCTATGCTTGCAATTCTAAGGAGACAGCATTCCAGAGAAAGGAAATAGTACATGAGAAGTCAGTGTGCCTGGAGAAGAGTGAGTAAAGGGAGGGAAATTAATGCTGTCAAAAATATCTCATAGAGACACATTGTTTCAAGTACTTAAGTTTTAGTCTGTCTTATTAGGGGTACCATAGGAAGCATTTGGCTGGAGAAATTAGTTGTGTGTGTGTGTTTTAGCAGGATGATTCTAGCTTCTGAATTAAGAATAAACCATAGAGAAAAAGAGAATAAATAAACTGCCATTACAATAACCTGCTACAGGACCATGGTGGCTTGGATCAAAGTGATATCCTTGGAATTTAAAGAATTTCTTAAATTTCTGGGTTAAATACATATATACATAAATGAAGCTGACCTTATTTCCAATTAAATAAATGTAGGATTTAAAAAAAAGTTTCATTTTAATTCACCACATTTTATTACGTACAATGTATTAAGCATTTTTCGGTGTATTGGGAGTATATCAGTAAATAAAACAGACAAAAATTTCTCTCCTATTGTTGCTTATATTCTAGATGAAAATGAGTCAATTTTGACTCAATACACATTTGTCTTGGAAAATAGGGTAAATTGAATGTCCAGTAACTGAAATTATGAAGATCTTTGGTGAAGCTGATTTGGAGAGAAATTGAGACATTTGTTTTGGAACATAATAACTTTGAAATGCAGTGAAATGTGGAGAAGACAATTTGCTAGACAAGGCTGAATTAAGGGGAGATTTAAGTTTATGGGTCGTTGGTATATGTTTTCTTGTATATTTCTCAACAACAGAATTAAAAAATGTTGAAAGAATGCATAATGTGCTATAAAATTCACTTCAACATTTTCAAAACATTAGAAAATACACAAAGTATGCATTTAAGCATCAATAGGATTAAACTAGAAACTAATAGCAGAAACATACATGGAAAATTTCAAAATATTTGAATATTTGAATTGTGGTGTTGGTGAATAATTTTTTATTATTATTATGATTGAATGAAAATGTATATTCGCATATAAATTTGCATGCTCATCTATATGCAGCTACCACTGGTCTCCCTGTTCGGTGACAGCACAGCCGTCCTCTCTGCTCCATACATGTCCTATCCTCCCAACAGTCTCCTATCCCCTCCTCTCCACCTGCCCCTTCCTCCAGCAAGAAGTCAGCAGGATGACATCCTATAAATTCATAGAACCATAAAGTTTCCACAAGATATGGTCACTGTGCATTGGAGAAGAATATTGACTATACCATTGATTGTCAAAAGAGCCAATGAATCTGTCTTGGAAGAAGCACAACTAGAATGCCACTTAGAAGCTCAATGGCAAGACTATGTCTCGTTTACCTTGGACGTGTCAGGAGGGATCAGTCCCTGGAGGAGAATAATCGTACTTGGTAAAATAGAGGATCTTCAAAAATGAGGAGGACACTCAATGAGATGGGTTGAGACAGTGGCTACAATGGGCTCAAGCATGATTTGCTTTTCAGATTTACTTACAATGATTACCTGTTGTTTTCTTTTTTGTTTTTACTATTGTCCTCAGTAGAAATTTTAACAAATATTTTCCACAGAATTTGTGAAACTTTTCTTTACTGACATTTAACTTGTATACTGTGTGTCTTAACCATCTAGTGGATGGCTTTAACAAAGAAAAATTTTATCTTGTCACACTCCAGTAGGCTAAAAGTCCAAATTCAGGATGTCGTCTTCAGGGGTAAGCTTTACTAATTGGCTCTGCAGAAAGGTCCTTGTTGTCAGTCTTCCCTTAGAGTGGGAGCTTCTGATGTGCAGGGATCTTGAGTCCTTTCAAAAGGATGTGCTCTGATGCCAGCAGTGCTTCTTGGTGGTAAGAGGTACCCAACTCTCCACTTGCATTCCTTTCTTTTATATACTAAGAGCCTGCCCCAAGGCACAACACATTAAATCCTGACCCAACAGCACAACTGCTGCCAATCCTTCTTCATCAACATCATAGCGGCAAGTTTTCCTCTATGGAAAGGATCATCAAGCAGTGCAGGGAATCATGGCTCAGCCAAACTACTACACACATCTTTGTGGGGAGACATAGCTCAGTCCATGACACTGTGCTTCAAAACATCTTCACATTACATGATTTTTAATAACGTAACTTATTTAATCTCTCCACAGAAGATATTTTTATCACCCTGTGTTTTTATCTGATGAAATCAGAGGAGTAAAAGAATAGAGACACATGACAATACATTAAATCATTACTAACTTAAACTAGAAGCTTCACGACCAAGCTTGGGTATACATCCATTCTTCAGTGAGAGGGAAAACATTAATGCGTATATCTTACACAGAGAATATATCGATTTAATGCCATTTGTCAGAAGTGGACCTTTCTTTCCAAAAATTGTAGTTTGGCTATTGGAAACACTGTTTCTGAGGACAGTTGGGAGATAGAACTTGAAAACAAATAGCTTATTGTACCTTTGTAACCTGCTTTCTTTCTGTCAAAATTTTGTTGTGGTTGAATCCAAACCTGCAGGATGGAGTAGAATAATTCACTGAGTTTCTAAGACAATCATCTTTATGGAAGCAAACAGCTGTATCTTTTTCTTGTGGAGCAAGTGGTGGATTTGAACCATTGACCCTTAGGTTATCAGTGAAGCACTAATCATTGTGCCTTCAGAGATCTTTGTATTATTGATGAAGAGATATGTAAGTAGCAGGATTCCAGCCTGGATCATAGAAGGACTCAGAAATGGTTAAACATCATTTGAATTGACAGCATGATCCAACAGAGTTTTCTAGGAGGAAACATACCTTGAGAGAAGAAGGAACCAAGATCAATGAACCGTCACTCAGTGGGGGGAAAAAATGTGAGGGCAGTGTAAATGTACTATGATATTTGTTGGGGACTAACTTAATACAGCCCTCCTTCAGCTCCCTAAAACCCACACCAAGTAGTATTCATGCAAGTGCCCTACATACACACTGTCATATGCTACTGGAACGTGTCCCTAGTATAGTGTATAAAACGGATTTATCTGAAAAAGTAGAAACTATATGATGTAATGTTGTGAAGTATCACAGCTATTCTGGTATTTCAGATGAGATGTAATATATATAAATATGGCACTTGGCTTGGCTTGGCTTGGCTTGGCTTGGCTGGGGTATTCAACTCTTGAGTTATAAAACAATAAGTTAAAGATTGTATTTCCCTTTCTATAAGCACTATAATATGCTTTTAGTTAAAAGATTTTTTTTTTCAAATCTGTTTCTATCTCTTCAGAAAAACACATTATGAAAAAAAAAAATGACTAACTTGGAGTATAAAATTATAAAAGAGGCCTTGAACAAATGTTCATCCAGTGGTGTAGCCCCATATTTGATTAGGAACAAGGGAGAAAAGTCATCATGTTAGTGTGTAGAAATCAAGAAGTATGTAGGAGATTAAACCACACTGTGCTAGTAATGATCTGGCCCTTTTCTCCTTATGATGCAAAGACACAGAAAAAGTAATTTGTTAAGGAATTTGAATGCCGTTTTATCCCCTGCTATCCTCTGAATGGAAAGCCTGGTGGTGTGATGCTTAAGTGCTACATCTGCTAACTAAAAGGACAGCAGTTCAGATCTGCCTGGAACTCCTTGGAATCTCTATGGAGCAATTCTAGTCTCTCCTATAGGGTCACTATCATTTAGGATAGACTCAGTGGCAGTGTTTTTGTTTTGTTTTGTTTTGTTTTATCCTCTGGATGATGAATACAGTGCTTATACTGAATATCCTTTGTTTCCAAAAGCATCAGTAAGAATCATTATCAGTTAATTCTGCACACTCATAAGAGCTCCTCAGAAGACATAAGCAACAAATTTATCTTTCTCCTTCAAAAGGATTAATCTCTTTGAAACAAAAGTTGCAATGACCCATGACAAAAAGATGCCTTCTCTAGTAAAATAACTATAAGCCAAGCTACTTTTATGCACTTGTAATCACATAGGAAGAGGCCAGTGCCCGCTGCTCATGCATCAGAGGAAAAATAAAGATGTTAAAATTACTATGTCAACAATGACTGCATTTGATTTACTGCCTGTAATATGTGTAGCTGAAGAGGCTGGGCATTGCCTCACTGATGCTGTGCTTAATCTGTTTCCCAAATGTGAGCCTCCAAATAGACAATGAAGCCCAAAGGCTGCTGAAGAGGGGAAAGAGAAGTGTCCTGCTAGTGCCTGTTAGTTTAAGTTGAAGAAAGTAGTCCGAGAACCAGCAAACTTGTACCTCTTCCTCCTATTTATGCTGTAGCCCACTCTTACTTTTCTCTCATCTCTGTTCTCTTCCTTTTTGTTTTGTCCTTAGTATTCTTTTACATGGTATCATGATTGAAAGTATATGCTCTAGCCGTGAGGTCTAGGACTAAATCTTAATCTCCACCTTAAAGATACGTTTCCTCGTGTAAATAACGTAATTTTATTGACCCTAGTTTACTTGAGGAATAGTTATAGTATCTATCTTCTAAAACCAAAACCAAACCAGTTACATCAAGTCGGTTCTGACTTATAACAATCCCTTGTGTTTCAAAATAGAGCTGCACTCCCTAGGGTTTTCAATGGCTGTGACCTATGGAATCAGACTGGTACACTGTTCTTCCAGGTTACCTCAGTTAATAGCAAAACAATCCTTTGAACCATCCAAGGATTCTGTCTCCCTTTAGGAGTGATTAAAAAGATTAAGTAAATGTGTAAGGTGCTTATACTTTTGTGGTACAGATGTTTGGTATTCTTAATCAATAGCATTAGTCTTTATATATGTTGTTGTTAATTGCTGTTGAGTTAGGTCTGATCATAGTGACCTGTGTAGAAGTTGTAATGCTGCCTGGTCCTGTGCCATCCTCAGTCATTCTGTGCTGAAGTCCTTTGTCGCAGCCACCATGTCAGTCCACTTCTTGGAAGGACTTGATCTTTTTTACAGGCTATCTACTTTACCAAGCATTATGTCTCCTTAGAAAAGCCCCTGCTGATAATCTGTTCAAAAATGTGTGAGACTCAATATAACCATCCTCGCATCTAAGGAGCATTAGGTCTTTACTTAATTGAATATAGATTTGTTCATACTTTGGCACTCCATGCCAAATTTAATATTCTTCCCAACACCATAATATAAAAGCACGCTTTTTTTGGTCTTCTCTGTGCTTTGGCCAGCTTTTGCACACATATGAAGCAACTGAAAATACCATGACCTGGGTCAGGCACATCTTAGTCTTCAAAGTGACATCTTTGCTTTTAAACACTTCAAAGAGGTCTTTTGCAGCAGATTTGTTAAATGCAATGTGTCATTTGAATTCTTAACTACTGCTTCCATGAGTGTTAGCTGTGCAGTCCATTAAAATGAAGATTTTGACAATATTTTTCCATTTACCATAGTGTTACTTATTGGTCTAACCATGAGGATTTTTGTTTATGTTGTTGGTGTTGGGCACCATTGAGTTGGTTCCAACTTGTAGTGACCCTATGCTAAACAGAACAAAACAGTGCCCAGTCTTGCACCATGTCCACCATCATTTTCACCTTAAGACCATTGTTGCAGCCACTGTGTCAGTCCATCTTGTCTAGGGTCTTCCTCTTTTTTGCTGATCTTCCACTCTACCAAGCATGATATCCTTCTCCAGGAACTGATCCCTCAGGCCAATATGTCTAAAGAATGTAAGACACAGTCTTGCCATCTTAGTTTCCAAGGAGCACTCTGGTTGTACTTCTTCCAGAACAGATCTCTTTGTCCGTTGAATATTCCATGGTATGTTCACTATTCTTCCCCAGCACCACAATTCAAAGCATCAATTCTTCTTCCATCTTCATTGTTCACTCTCCTGCTTTTGTGTGCATATGATGTGGTTGAAAATACCATAGCTTGGGTTAGGCACACCTTAGTCTTCAAGGTGACATCTTTATTTTTCAATATTTGAAAGAGGTCCTTGACAGCACATTTTCACAATGCAATGTGTCTTTTCATTTCTTGACTGCTGCTTCCATGGCCATTGATGGTGGATCCACGTAAAATAAAATCCTTGACAACCTCAATCCTTTCTCCATTTATGACAATGTTACTTACTGATCCAGTCGTGTGGATTTTTGTTTTCTTGATATTAAGGTGCAATCTATAGTGAAGGCAGTGTTCCTTGATCTTCATCAGTAAATGTTTCAAATCTTCTTCACTTCCAGCAAGTAACGTGGTGTCATCTGGGTAACACAGGTTGTTAATGAGCTAGTGTCCAATCTTGATGCCTTATTTTTCTTCACATAATTCAGATTATTATAGTGGATTATTTGCTTGACATACAGACTGAAAAGGTATGGTAAAAGGATACAACCCTGACACATGCTTTTCCTGACTAAACTATGCAGTGTCCCCTTGTTTACTGAGGTGTAATCCATACTGAAGGTTGTAGTTTTTGATCTTCAGCAAGAAAAGTTGGATCATGTATATAACACAGGTTGTTAATGAGTATTCCTCCAATCCTGATGCCCTATTCTTCTTCACATAGTCTAGCTTCTCAGATTATTTGCTAAACATACAGATTAAATGAGTACAGTGAATGGCTACAACCCTGATTCAAACTTTTCATGACTTTAAACTATTTAGTATCCCATTATTCTCTTCAGTGACTACCTCTTGGTCAAAAAGACAAGTTGCTCATGAACACAATGAAGTATTCTGGAATTTCCATTCTTCACAGTGTTATTAATAATTTTTTTATGATCCCTACAGTCAAATGACTTTGCACAGTTAATAAAACACAGATAAACAACTTTCTGGTATTCTCTGCTTTCTACCAGGATCCATTTGACAACAGCAATATCTCTTGTTCTAGCTCCTGTTTTGCATCCAGCTTGAATTTCTGGGACTTCTCTGTTGATCTACTGTGTAAACCACTTTTGTGTGATCTTCAACAAAATTTTATTAGTGTGTGATATTAGTGATGCCATTTGATAAGTTCTGCATTTGATTGAATCACCTTTTTTGCAATAGGTATAAATATGAATCTTTTCCAGTTGGCTAGCTGGCTAGCTGTCTTCTAAATGTCTTGACAATGATGATTAAGCACTTCGAGCCCTGTATCTATTATTGAACTATTATTGAAACATCTTAAGTAGTATTCCTTTGATGTTTGGAGACATGGTTGTTTTTTTTTTTTTTTTTTTCCTCTAGTGTAGATTGAACTTTTTTTCTCAGTATCATTGGTTCCTGAACACATGCTGCCTTCTAAAATGATTGAATGTTGCCCAATTCTTTTTGGTATAGTGACTTTTGCTTATTCTGTCTTCTTTTGATGTTTCACATGTTGTTTAATATTTTCACTATAGCCCCAGTGCCGTTGAGTCAGATACAACTCATGGCAACCCTAGAGGCCAGAGTAGAACTGACCCCTAGAGTATGCAAGGAATGCCTGGTGGATTTGAACTGCCAACCTTTTGGTTAGCAGTGATGGCACTTAGCCCACTACACCACCAGGGTTTCCCATATAGAGTACTTCAGTATTTCAACTCAAGGCTTGAATATTTTCTTCAGTTCTTTAAGCTTAAGAAATGTAATTTGTGTCCTTTTTGGTTTTCTGTCTCCTGGTCTTTGCACATGTCATTATAATACTTTTCTTTATTTTCTCAAACTGTCCTTCGAAATCTTCTGTTCAACTCTCTTGCTTCATCATTTCTTTCTTTTGCTTTAGCTACTTGAAGTTCAAGAACAAGTTTCAGAGTCTCTTCTGACATCCATTTTGGTCTTTTTTTTACTTTCCTGACTTTTTTCTTTTTTTTATTTGACTTCTTGCTTTATTCATGTATGGTAACCTTGATGTCATTCCACAACACATCTGCTTTTCAGTCAATTGTGTCTAACATATCAAATCTGTTCTTGTGATAGTCTCTAAATTCAGATGGGACATACTGAAGATTGTCATTTGGCTCTTGTAAACTTGTTCTATTTTTCTTTAGCTTCAACTTGAACATTCATGTGAGCAGTTGATGATCTGTCCGTCAATGGACCCCTAGCCTCATTCTGAATGATGATATCGAGTGTTTCCATCGTCTTATCAACAGATAGTCAATTTGACTCCTGTGCACTTAATTTGATGAGGTCCACCTTTATAGTTGCTACTAACGTTGTTGACAAAAATATATTTACAATGAAGTCTATTGTCTTACAGAATTCTATCATGTGATCTCTAGTATCATTTCTCTTTTTTTACTTTATTATGATTTAAGTACAAGTTTTCAATCCATATCAATTTGCCATATAACATCTGGAACTCACACTACTCTTCTACTCTAACTGCTCTCCTCACCCTTTGCCCCATCACCCATGACAGCACATTCACCCTTTCCATCCCGAATTCCCTATGCCCATTTGATCAAGAGCTGTCCACCCTCATTCTATCAGCTTGCCTCCAGAGATGAGCTTCTCAGACAGCCCCACGTATATATGTAAGTCTAAGTTTGTTGATTGCCAGTGTTACTCCATATCTTACATAGTACAGTTCAGTCTTTGCCTGGAGAATTGGCTTCTGCATTAGATGTGGTTTGAGATTTATAGAGAGTGTAGGGGGCATGCTCCCAGAGGTTCTTCCAGACTGATGAACCATCAAGTGTAGTCATTTGGTAGAGTTCCAATTCTGCATGCTTATGTTTCTTCAGCTACATCAGGGGCTGTGTACTGTGCACCCCATTAGGGCAGCCTTGGTGGTGGCTGGACACTATCTTTTTCTGATCCTGTGCTGAAGGAGTCTCTGGATCTTATGGCAGCTTCCATCTGCTGGGCTCATATTTTCCTCTTGTCCTTTATGTCCCCCATTTATCTCTGGTCCAGGTGGATTGGGACCAACTGATGCTACTTAGATAGCAGCTTTTAAGACAACAGATGCTATTCACTTAAGTGGTATGCATAATATTTTCTCTGGAGAAAAAGATAAAAAAAAAAGTAGTTATGCCACTTAGTCTGGATGCCCCCTAAAAGTATGACCCCCCAACCCCTGTCCCTGTTACTCTGTTCATCAAAAGAGTTGGGTTGTATTTAAGGAGTGATTTAGTTTTGATGTAATGCAGTTGTGGATACCTCTTTTTTAGTGCATGCTGTCCCACCCTACACCTAACCTGAATCCTAACTACATCTAATTTATAGAAATTTCTCTCCCTCCCTCCCCATCCTTGTAACCATGAAAGATTATTTTCTTCTGTGCTTATACCTTTGTTGCATCCTTATAATAATGATCTCATACAATATTTGTCCTTTTGCATCTAGCTAATTTCACTCAGCATAATGTCCTCCATATCGTCCCACGTTATCAGGTATTTCCCTAGATCATAGTTATTCTTTATCATCACATAGTATTTCATATAATCTACAGTATAACATAGTTTGTTTAACCGTTCACCTCTTGATGGGCATCTAAGTTGATCCCATCATTTTGCCATTGTGGAGAGAGCTGCAGTAAATATTGGTGTGCATTTATTTGTTTGTGCGGTGGCCCTTATTTCTCCGGAATGTATTCTAAGCAGTGGCATTGCTGGATCATATGGAATTTCTATTTCTAGCTTTTTTAAGAAAGTGCCAAATAGATTTCCATAGTGGTTGTACCATTTTATACTCCCACAACAGTATAGAAGGGTTCCAATCTTTCAACATCCTCTCCAGCATTTATTATTATTATTATTGCCAACTGTATTGGGGTAAGATAATATCTTATTGTAGTTTGGATTTGGATTTCTGTGGTGACCAGCAATTGTGGGCATTTCTTTGTGTATTTGTTGGCATCCTGTGTGTCGTCTTGGGTGAAGTGCCTTTTCATGTCCTTTGCTCATTTTTTAATTGGGTTATTTGTGTTTTTCTTGTTGAGGTTTTGCAGTATCTTGTAGTTCAGAGATATTAGACATTGATTGGAATAATGTTAGCTGAAAATTCTTTCCTACTCTATTGGTAGCCTTTTTACTCTTTTGATAAAGGCTTTGGGTGAGCATAGGAGTTGATTTTTAAGAGTTCCATTTTAGTCAGCTAGTGCTGCTCTAATAGATATACTACCAAGTGAATGACTTTGCAAAGAAAAGTTTTTTCGTACATAGTCTGATAGGCTACAAGTCCAAATTCAGGGAGTTTGCACCAGGGGAAGTTTTCCCTATGTTAGCTCTGGAGGAAAGTCCTTGTGTTGCATGTTTGTTCAGGGAGCATCTTGGTACAGGAACATCAGGTCTGAAGGATGTGCTTTGCTTCTGATGCTGCTTTCTTGATGGTGTGAGGTTCCTAATTTTCTGATGTCGTTACTTTCCTTTTATCTCTTGTATCATGAAAGGATAAAGGGTGGTGCAAGCCATACTCCAGGGAAACTGCCTTTACAGTGGAGCAGGGAGGTGATCTTATAAAAGTATCTGCAGTCCCACTCTAATCCTTTACATACAACCTGGGAAAATCACAAAATGGAGGAGAACCATAACATATTGGGAACGATGGCACAGCCACCTGGCTACACACATTTTGGGGGTGACACAGTTCAATTTATGACAAGTTCCTAACTGTCTATTTTAATTTCTGGTGTTTGAGGGTGGTTGGTGATTTTTTCATAGACTGTTAATGCCACAGAATAGGGCTTCCTGTGTCATCGCAATTTTTTTCTTCCATAGTCTTTATTGTTTTAACTTTTATATTTAGGTCTTTGATTCCATTTTGAGTTAGTGTTTGTGTATGATGTGAGATAATGGTCTTGTTTTATTTTTTTGCAGATGAATATCCAGTTATGGTATCATTTCTATCATGAATGACAACTACTAATCCTTCTTTGTTTTCAACTTTTGCACTCCGATCACCAGTAATTATTAGTACATCCTGATCATACATTAAATCAACTTCAGAATGTAGAAATTGTACTAATCTTCAGTTTTTTCTTCTTCAGCTTTGGTGGTTGATGCATAAATTTGAATAATAGTCATTGTCTTAGTTATCTACTGCTGCTATAACATAAACACCACAAGTGGATGGCTTTAACAGAGAAACATTTCTTTTCTTGCAGTAAAGTAGGCTAAAAGACCAAACTCAGGGAATCAAATCCAGGGATGGGCTTCCTCTTTCTGCTGGCTCTGGAGGAAAGTCCTTGTCTTCAGTCTTCCCCTGTTTGAGAAGCTTCCCAGTTGCAGTGACCTCAGGTCCAAAGGACTCATTCTGTTCTTTGTACTCCTTTCTTGGTGGTATGAGGTCCTACTCTCTGTCTATTCTCTTATTTCTTTTTTATCTCAAGAGATGGCCTCAAGACACGGTCCAATCTCTTAAACTGTGTTCTGCTTGCTAACATAACTGCTACCCATCATCACTCATTAACACAGAGGCGGATTCACAACATATAGGAAAATCACACAATACCAGGAATCATGGCCTAGCCAAATTGATACATACTATACTTATTTTTGGGGGGAGTGGAGGGGTTAGTTCAGTCCATGACAGTAATATCAACTCATATTCCTTATAAGTGTATGGGTATTATTCTATACTAACAGCATCGTAGTTCAGGATAGGTCTTGAAATTTTCCTTTTGGTGATAAATGCAGTGCTATTCTCTTCAGTTTGTCATTCCTGGCATAGTACAGGATATGATTGTCTGACACAGAATGACAAGTATCAGTCCATTCTAGCTCAAAAATGCCTGGTATATAAATGTTTATTCACTCTATTTTATTTTTGAGGACTTCTAATCTTCCTAGACTCATTCTTTGCACATTCCACATTCCAATTACTCATGTGTAACTGCAACTGTTTCTTCTCGTTTTGAATCATGCTACATCAGCTAATGAAAGTGCCAAAAGCTTGACTCCACTCATGTTTTTAAGTTCAGCTCTAATTTGAAGAATGGTTCTCCCCCAGTCATAGTTTGACTGCCTTCCAACCTGGGTCGAGCGCATCTTCCTGCACTGCATCAGACAATGTTCCACTGCTGTTTACAATGTTCTCGGTTGCTAATTTTTTCATTGGTAGACTGCCAACTTCTTCTACCTAGACTGTCTTGAAAAGTAAAGCCGTCACCTTGAAGACTGAAGTGCATATGACCCAAGCCATGATATTTTGAATTGTATAATATGCATGTGAAAGCTGGACAATGTACAAAGAAGACAGGGGAAGAATTGATGCCTTTGAGTTGTGGTGTTGGAGAAGAATGTTGAGGGTACTATGTGCTGCCAAAACAACAATCAGATACTTTCTGGAAGAAGTACAACCACAGTGGTCCTTGGAAGGAGAGATGACAAGACTGCATTTGACGTACTTCAGACATGTTGTCAGGAAGGATCAGTGTCTGGAGGAGGACATCATGCTTGGTAGAGTCAAGGGTCAGCATGAAAGAGGAAGACCCTCAACAAGGTGGATTGACATAGGGGCTGCAACAATGGGCCTAAGCATAAAAATGATTGTGGACATGATGCAAGACTGGGCAATGTTTTGTCTCGGTGTGCACAGGGTCGCTATGAATCAGAACTGACTCAACAGCACCTAACCACAAAAACAACAGCCTGTCTTAGTCTAGAAGCTCAGCAGAAATCTATTCATGAAGGGTAACCCTGCTGGCGTTTGAAATACTAGTGGCAAAGCTTCTGCTTTTACAGCAATATTCAAGCCACCACAGTAGGACAAACTAACAGACGTGTGGTGACTTTGACTATAGTAATTTTAAATGATAATTTAAATGATTAATTTCTTGATAAATTAATTGGATTGCTTAAAGCTGATTAAACAAAGTCTAGAATTCTTTTTTCCTTTTGTTTAATTTGGGTTGTTTATTTGTTTTTCTATTGTTTATGTAGAGGCCTTTTAATAGGCTAGGCTCTCTAACCATCCATAATATAACAACAACAACAAAAAAAACTCCACTGCCGTTGAGTTGATTCTGACTCACAGTGACCCTATACAGAGTGGGTGTCTACATCGACTTGGGACCAGAAGAACTGGATGGTGCCCGGCCACCACCAGTGATAGCCACGATGGAGCTCACTAAGTTGAGTCTCACTGGCAACACAAGAATAATAATGGGTGCATCCTGAGATCTCCAGTAAATGCATTTTAAGGTTTTAGTTCTTGCTCATGCCTTACTTTTACAAATTTTACCAGCACTATGAGTTTGACTTAGGGGAATTGGACCAACACATTTTTAGCAATTATAAGAAAAAAATGCCTGAGAAATGCTGGTTATAATTTAAGGTAAATTTATTTCTGCTATAGAGATAAAACTGAACAATTTTGTACAATGAATTTTGTTAGTCAAAATTATCAGAATGCAGGAGAGTGGAATTCTCTCCTGGAGCTTAACACATTCAATATGCATAGATGAAGGTAATGATTACCCAGTGATGATATTGACAGTTCTCCAGGGTATTTTGATTTATGTAGTGAAGTACACCTCAGTCATCATTTACTGATTGACAGGTGATGGTGTTTATGTAACAATAGAAATTTATGCATCACTGAAATCTAGAAACAAGAAGCAAATTGTTCACAGTTTATCTTTTTATTTGATTATGTGTATTTATTTTTTTAATTAAGAAGTAGACAATAATTTAAACATATGTCTCTTACATATAAATAATAAAACTGTGAAAACTGAAATTGTGATTTGATTTTTCAGCCTTAACTTTTTTTATTTTTATTTAACATAACTGAGTGAAAATGTACATTCACGTATAAATTTACATGCCGACCTATATGCAGCTTCCACTGCTCTCCCTGTCCAGTGACTGCACACTATTCCTCTCTGCTCCATACATGTCTTATCCTCCCAGCAACCTCCTTTCCCCTCCTCTCCATCCACTCCCCTTCCTCCAGCCAGAGGTCAGCAAGATGATATCCTGTAGATGTTTAGAACCACAAAGTGCTTCCAATATGTGGTCACTCTGCATTGCCAAGTCAAATCCATTCCTGTCCAAAGAGTGGATCTTTGTTATAATTTATGGGAAAGGGTAGCATCAGGGCCGGGGGCCATGCTCTCAGAGGAACCCCAAAACCACTGGACCATCAATTGAGGTCTTTTAGTGGAGATCTCATGATGCACCCCTTTTTATTCTTGTGTTGCCAGTGAGACTCCTCTCTGTGAGCTCCATCATGGCTATCACTGGTGGTGGCCGGGCACCATCTGGTTCTTCCAGTCCCAAGTTGATGTAGGCACCCACTCTTGTGGGTCTCTCTGTCTTCTCGGTTGTCTTTACTGCATGTCATTTTGGTCCTCGGTGAGCATCCGTTCCTGCTGAGTTGGGACCATTTGTTGTGTCCTCGGATGGCAGCTTGGCAGCTTTTAAGACCCCAGACGCCACTCACCAATGTGGGGTGCAGAGAGCCCCCTTAGCAAAACGCTAGTTGTGCCAATTGGCCTGGAATTCGCCTAAGAGCATGGGCCCCCACCCCCTGCCCCAGCTACTCTATCCTTGCAGTATTGAGTCAAGATGGAAGGAGTACTCAAGTTATGCTGAAGTCCACTTAATGTTGTTCTTGTTTCTAATGTGTGCTATCACCGCTTTCTCCCAACTAGATTTCTAGTAACTATCTAAACTAAACCCTCCCCCCCTCCCTCCCTCCCCTCCCTTGCAGCTGTCAAAGAGTCTTTTCTTCTATACACAGGTCTATTTTTGAGGTCTTATCGTAGAGGTCGCATATAGTATTTGTCCCTTTGTCGCTGACTACTTTCACTCAACATAATGTCTTCCAGTTGAAACCAGGTTAGGAGATGTTTCCTGGAATCATCGTTATTCTTTATCATTGCGTAGTGCTCCATTGAGTATATGTACCACAGTTTACCTATCCATTCTTCTATTGTTGGGCATCTGAGTTGATTCCATCTTTTTGCTATCGTGGATTGTGCTGCGGTAAACATTCTGGTGCATGTGTCCATTGGTGTGAAAGGCCTTGAATCTGTAGGATATATTCCAAATAGTGGAATTACTGAGTCAAATGGTATATCGATATCCATTTTTTTAAGGAAGCGCCAGATTGCCTTCCAAAGAGGCTGGACCATTTTACAACCCCACCAACAGTGTAGGAGGGTTCCACTTTCTCCACAGCCTCTCCAGCATTTGTTATTTTGTGTTTTCTGGATCATGGCCAATCTTGTTGGGGTGAGATGGTATCTCATTGTTGTCTTGATTTCAGCCTTAACTTTTTTTAATCACAATTTGGGTAAGTAAGGGGTATTCACAATATTTATAAGGCAATTATAATTTGAAGAACTCCCTAGTAAAATCTAAATTATATTATCCTTCATTTTATAAGATAAAGCAAGAATCTCTGGTGGAGCAAAGATTAACAGACAGCTTAGCTATTAATCAGAAGGTTGGCAGTTTGAACTCACTGGTGGCTCCATGTAAGGAAAGACCTGGTGATGTGCTCCCTTAAAAATTACTGCCATGGGAACCCTGTGAGGCAGTTCTACTCTGTCGTGTAGGTCACTATAAGTTGGAATTCCTCAATGGCATACAACGTCAACAACATAAGAGGAAGTAGTTAATGTCTGTGTTATTTAGAGGCCTTTCCAAGAAACCCAAATATGGTTTTAAGATAATAATACATTTGAATTCCATTATTCTGATTATGCTGCTGAAAATATTTTAGAACTTTTACAAAATAATTTTAGAATTAAAGTAAAGGTCCAAAAATAGTACAAAGAGTTTACATGTAACTAATTCATGTTTTTAACATCTTACATAAAATAGAAGAATTATCAAAATTTGGAAATTAACCATGGTACAATATCAATAATTAAACTAGATTTTTCATTAATATCTTGTTTCTACTACAGTAATGGGGTCTGAATTTGAGAAAGACAACCTTAAGAAATATTAATAGAAAAGCAAACATATAAATGCAAGTAACTATTTTTACAATTAAAAAGAAAAAAGTTAATTAAAAACTACAGCAATGTGGAAAAATGATGATTACAAATTTAAAAAGTTAATAAATTTTTCTTATCTGATAAGAAAATAATTTGATTATTCTACAGAAAGGATCCCAGATCCAAATTTTAATGTTTTAAATTTACTAGTGTTATACATTGTCAGAAAAAATAATAAAGCTTTATCTTTAGGAATAAACCAGTTAAAAGTATGTGTTTTATTTATTATTTATATGCTTTCTGATCTTAAGGTTGTGCGTGTTAAGTATATATAACTAAATTAAATTTAAATTTTAGTTTTATTATATCATTGACTTTATTTACACACTGAAAAAATTAATCTTTTACATTGGCATTCTATAAGTGGAGCAACAATTTTTTTAGGAAACAAACAAACCATGCCAATCATCTCATATATATATAAAGTTTCATATCTCTGTTTAAATATATCTTGAATAGCTGAATCACTTTACAGATTTTATGATAGCAAAAATTATATATAACTTTATATTTATATGTATAAATTATAATATATACAAATATATTAGATAATACATGTTATAGACGCATTTATAAAATATATATACAAATAATTCACATGCAGTTTTACATCCCATTCTCTGAATACATTTGACAATGTATAATTGTAAGTGTGAATTAAAACTAACACAGCAACCTAATTTATACAATTTTTATAATTTAAAGTTATATAGATATTTATATGCTTCATAATTTAAAATTATTTATTTATGTAACATTAGTCTAAGATCTTAAGGAGCCCTGGTGATACAATGATTGACCAGTTTCCTGCTAACCAAAAGGATTGTCATTTGAGCTGATATTACCATCTGTAAGGTTGATATGAATTAGAATCGACTGAACAGCAACGAGTTTAGTTTGGCTTTTAGCAATCTGATGGAGATAGACATGATTACTCTTGTAAAGATTCCTCCTCCCTTCCCCATTGCAGTGGAGTCAATTCTGACTCATAGCAAACCATATAGGCCAGGATAGAACTGCCTCACACAGTTTCCAAGGACTGGCTGATGGATTCAAACTGCCGCCATTTAACAGCTGAACTCTTAACAACTGTACTACCTGGGGCTCCTGTAGAGGTTACGAACTAAAAACCCTATAGAGCAATTCTGCACTGTCACATAGGGTTACCATGAGTCAAAAGTGACTCCGTGACACCTAACAACAACAACAAATTTGAGATCTTAAATTTAGATTAAATCTAGAAATCATTATTTAAGTTAATATACTGAGCCTTTATATTGCAGTATTATAAGTATTTATTAATTAATAACAATTACAATTACAATTTCAGTCAGCTGAACTTATTTCGTATACTTGAAATCTAACAACGTTTAGAATAATGACAACATTTTAATCAATTAAAATGTTAAGGCAATTTCTCTGAATGATGTAAAGAATAAAAAGCACAAGAGAGTGTTAACATTTTTCAGGAAAGATAGCAAAAGACTTCAGGGAATTCAAGAAAAACTCCTTTTTCAACATATTTTTTCTATATAGACAATTTTCAGGTTATGAACAAGATCTATTCCTAAGTGTCTCTTAAAGAATTTTAAAGTAAGTAAGAAGAAATGTATACAGTTCTTATTTGGACTTGCTTTAGACCTTTTATTGGCAGCTGTAGCTCTTGACCATCATGCTGCCAGTGTTTTCAGTGCAAGAAAAGGCTCAAAGCCTCTTAAATGATTTAAAAGGGGCACATGCAGCAAACAAAAGTAACTGTTATGAAGCATTTATTTCTAATCGGGATTTGTTTGGAAACCCTGGTGGCCTAATGGTTAACTGCTACAGGAGCTAATCAAAAGTTCAGCAGTTTAAACCCATCAGGTGCTCCTTGGAAACTGTATGGGGCAGTTCTACTCTGTCCTATTGGGTTGCTGTGAGTTGATACTGACTCCACAACAGTGGGTTTGTTTTTTTGTTTTAGGGGTTTGTTTAGGACCCCTGGTGGTACAGTGGTTAAAACTCTGACTGCTAACCAAAAGGTCAGCCATTGGAACCCACCAAATTTACTGGAAGAAACATGTTTCAGTCAGCATTCACAAAGATTAAATTTTTGGAAAACTTATGGGTCTGTTCTACTCTGTCCCACAGATTTATCATGAGTTGAAATTGACTTGATAGTTAGACTGGTTCAGTTGTTCCAACGTGCAGGCAAATTTACAGTGCATCAAAGGGCAAACGCAAGTACTCCATAAGTTAGATGTTAGTAACCCCAGGACTTACTCTAACGTGTGAGGAAGCTGCCTGAGTAGCCTGACCAAAAAGTTCTCCTTGACCCAGTAGTTCAGAAAGTGGAACAGTTGGGGATAAGTATTTTCCCAATTCACCAGTTTGTAGGAAGGACTCATCTGCATGGGAAGTGAGGATAAATATCTTTTACCACTTTGCTATACATCTTCCCATAGCTTGTACAAAAACTCAACAAGTATTTTATTTTGTGAGAGATGTAGGGAATACAATGAAGCTCATTCTACTATTCATATGGAATCATAAACAGATACGGATAACAAGAGATATACTAGAAAGCAAAAGTAAAGTGAAGGAGGAGGAATCTAACACTACTGGATAATAAAATACACTATAAGCCTTCAGTAATTAAACAAAAAATGTACTACCGGAAAGTGGACAGATCAAGGGAACACAATAAGAAGTCCAAAAACAGAAACATGATGGATGGCATATAAAAGTGGCAAGAAAAGAGATGATCAGATATCATGGTAGCCATCAGAAAAAAATATTTTAAGATGGATCTATGCATCACGCTCTGTATCAGGAATATACAAAAGTGGGTTTCAGATACAGTTGCAAAAAAGTAGACTTAAAGTACTAGAGAAAACAATAAAAGGTTATTCTGATTTCAAAACTCCAAAGTCTTAAAAGTAAAGATTGATAAATTTACATAAATATAAGTTCTACATTAAAAAATAAAAGCCCAATTTAAGACAAATGACCAACTGATTGTCAGATGGGGGGCTGCAGCTCGTATCTCAAATGGCTGACCTCCAAAAGACAGAACTACTAGAAAATAATTTTTGTTATCTCTTTAGCAAATAAAGATTAACGGCCTTAAATGATTTAAAATTATATGACACTAACATATTGAAATGCAAATGGGGCTTATAGTTCACTGATACTATCTAAAATCTCTCATTTTTTTCAGAGGAGAATTCTGTAGGGTAAATTACCTACCCGATGTTAACCAAGGCAGCCGGGAGAGTCCTGCTTTGAGCACCTGATTTTCTACTTGCAGCCCAGTGCTCTTTCTAATTCTTAATGTTATTATTTTAATTATCTCAGCATTATCTTTGTGATTAGTTCATTAGAGGATTTAAAATCAATTGTAAATTTTACAAGCACAGACTAAATGATCATGTCTCAGTTAACATTTTTTCATCTGATTCCTAAAACAGTCATTATTGCAGACATACTAAGCAGTCAAGAAATATTCCCAGGATGTCCTTTGCTTCTTAATCATCGCTTCCTACAAAGAAATAATGTATTATAATAGTGCATAGTCTGGCTAAAATTTCAAATCTCTCTAAAATTGAAAAAAATTATACAATGCAACAAAATTAGTTGAGATTTAAAATAATTTCTGTAACATTTATTGAGAGATGAAAATGATAAAACTTGGTTATAAAAAGTAATTAACTGCTGCATCTGCTAAACAACAGGTTAGCAGTTAAAATCCACCAGGCGCTCTTTGGAAACTCTATAGGACATTTCTACCTTGTCCTGTAGGGTCACTATGAGTCAGACCTGACTCAATGGCAGTGGGTTTATAAAAAGTAATGCAATAAACTATAAGCCACCACCATCAAGTTAACTCAGACTCATAGTGATGCTATGGGACAAAGTAGAACTGCGCCATAGTTTCCGAGGAGCATCTGGTGGATTTGAACTGATGATCTTTTGATTAGCAACTATAGCACTTAACCACTACACCACCAGGCTTTCCAATGCAATGAAGATACATGAAAAAATGTGCAATGGAAATTATTATTATATTTGAGTAAAAGTAAATTAACATGGAACTCATGCATTAAGGTATACCAAAAAAAAAAAAAAAACCCTAAAGTGCCCACATTTGCAGTATTTGAGAGGCATTTGAAAACACATTTTTCAGTATATTTAAAAATTATCTGGGTAGATATTTCGTTTTGGCCAGCTGCTGCAGTCTTCAGATTCTTATGCTCTTTTGAAACTAAAGTTTCTCTGTATGGTCTATCCATTTTAAGCCAAGAATATTTTAGAAGAAGTGCAATTTTATTTTCAAACAAGTTATAACATATTTCTTTTGAATAATTTTAGTATAACTGAGTCTGTTTTTCCTCAATTTTGAAACTAGAACATTTTTCTATATATTAGCAACAGCTGTCAGAAAAACCAATTTGAGACAGAAGTTCTTGTTCTAAGGAATTTAAGCAAGCTAAAATGTACCATAAAAAAAGAGTATATACAGAACTCAAACAAAATAAATAGTAAACATTTTTAAATGTATTATATAATTATTATATATGCAAAGCCTCTAAATTATTAAAACAAAAATTGATTGAATTGAGTGAATAAGTAGAATACATGAGAATAATAAATTACTAAATGCTGACAATAAATATATTTTATAAGAATAATGTATGGCTATTATATAACTAGTTTTACATGTTTTAGCATTAGATAATCTTGAATAGCACCATATTTGTATATGAATATACATGTGTATATATGTACATATACATATATATGTATATATATACATATATATATACACTTCTTTTATATTAAGAATATATGTTGCTATGAAGGTGGTATTTCGATATATAATACTAATTGCTTTCCTCTGGAGGAGAAAAGAGTAAGCGGTTTTTCTGATTGTGTTTATTTTTTTAAATTGTGATTAAGTGAAAGTACACAGTCCAAATCAATTTTGCATGCCCACCTATCTGCAGCTCCTTCTGCTCTCCTCTTTTTCCTTCTATACTTGTAGTATCCTCTTAACAAGCTGCTGTTCCCTCCTCTCCACCCTCTTCTCTGCCATCTAGAAAGAGACCATTTGGACAGCCTTCAGTAAATGCACAGAACCATAAAGTACACTCACCATATTGTCACATTGTGTCCCCAAGTCCAGTCCATTCTTATATGGAAAGTTAAACTTAGTACTGTTTTCTGGTCAGGGCCATGATTCCAGGGTATCCAGGAGATCCTCCAGGCTGTCAGACCATTAGTTGTGGTCTTTTAGTAGAATTCTTGAGCTGCACTGCACTCATCTTTTTCTCATATTGTCACAGGGACTCAAAGTTGAATGACCCATCATGCCTGTCTTTGGTGATGACCAGACACCATCTGCCTCTTCTGGCCACATACTCATGCAGTCTCCCCTCCAGATGAATCCTTCTGTCTCCTGAGATCTTTTTTCCTCATGTGTTTGTTCTTCTCAGTAATCGTCTGTTCTGGATGATTTGGGACCATTTAATACATCTCAGAAGGCAGCTTGCTACCTTTCAAGACCCAAAATACCACTCTCCAACAGGGGGTGCAGAAGACTCTGTTAGCAGTAGGTTAATTATGCCAATTGGCTTTGATGTCCCCCAAGATCATGGTCTCCAGACTCTGCCTGTACTACTCTATCCTTGCAATGCTGCGTTGAGATTAGAAGAGGTTTCAGTTTATGGTGAAGTCAATAAAGTGATCTACTTTCTAGTGTGTGATGTCACTGCTTTCACCTAAACAAATTTCTATCAACTGCCTAATCTATGACCAAGCCTCATACTCCCTTCACACCCTTATAGCCATCAAAGAGTATTTTCTTCTGTATGTAAGTCTGTATTTTATTTTATTTTACTATGAATGGATGAAAATGTACATTCCCATATAAATTTTCATGCCCACCTATATGCAGCTCCTACTGCTCTCCCTGCCTGGTGACAGCACACTCTTCCTCCCTGTTCCATACATGTCTTATCCTCCCAACAAAATCCTATCCCCTCCTCTCCACTCATTCCGCTTCCTCCAGTAAGAAGTCAGCAGGATGACATCCTATAGATTCATAGAACTGTAAAACGTGCACATGATATGGTCACTCTGTGTTGCCAGGTCCAATTGATTCCTGTACAAGAGTTGACCTCCATTATGATTTTATGGACAGGGGCAGCATCAGGGCCAGGAGCCATGTTCCCAGGGGAACTCTGAGGCCCGTGGACCGTAAGTTGCAGTCTTTTAATGGAGATTTCAGGGTGCACGCCTTTTTATTCCTGTGTTGCCAATGAGATTCAATTCTGTGAGCTCCATGAAGGCTATCACTGGTGCTGACAAGGCATCATCCAGTGCTTCTCGTCAGAAGTCGATGTAGTCACTAACTTATGTGGGTCTCTCTGTCTTCTGGGCTCTCTTTCCCCCATGTTGTTTTGGTCCTTGGTGATCATCCATACCTGCTAAGTTGGGACCATTTGCTGTACCCTCAGACGGCAGCTTAACAGCTTTTAAGACCCCAGACACCACACACCAATGTAGGATGCAAAGGGCTCTCTTAGCAAGACACTAGTTGAGCCAACTGGCCTCAGTTTCCCCTGAGAGCATGGTCCCCGGACCCCGGCCCCAGCTACTCTGTCCTTGTAATATTGGATTAAGATAAGAGGAGTAATCATATTATGCTGAAGTCCAGTTAATACTGATTTTTTTTTCTAATGTGTGCTGTCACAGATTTCACACAACCAGATTTATATCAACTGTCTAATCTTGGTTTGTCTAATCTAAACCCTCCCACTGTCGCCTGCCTCCCTCCCCACCCTTGCAGCCATCAAAGAGTCTTTTCTCCTATGCATGAGTCTGTTTTTAAGTTCTTGTCGTAGGGGTCTCATACAATATTTTTTCCTTTGTCACTGACTACTTTCACTCAACATAACGTCCTCCAATTGAAACCAGGTTATGAGATGTTTCCTAAAATCATCGTTGTTCTTTATCATTGCATAGTGTTCTGTTGAGGACGTATACCATAGTTTACCTATCTATTCCTCTGTTGGTGGGTATCTGAGTTGATTCCATCTTTTTGCTATTGTGGACTATGCTGTGATAAACATTTGTGTGCATGTATCAGTTGATGTCAATGGCCTTGATTCTACAGGATATATTCTGAGCAGTGGAATTACTGGGTCAAATGGTATATATATACCCAGCTTTTTAAGGATGCTTCAGATTGCTTTCCAAAGAGGTTGCACCATTTTACAATACCATCAGCAGTGTAAGAGAGTTCCAGTTTCTCGACAGCCTCTCCAGCATTGATTGTTTTGCGTTGTTTGGATCCTGGCCAATCTTGTTGGTGTGAGTTACTATCTCATTGTAGTTTTGATTTGAATTTCTTTAATAGTTAATAATCATGAGCTTGTCCGCCTGTGTTTTTAGTCTGCCTGGATCTCCTCTTTAGAGAAGTGTCTGTCCATCTCCTTTGCCCAGTGCTTAATTGGATTGTTTATCTCTTTCTTACTGATATTTTGTAGTACCTTATAGATTATGGAGATCAGGAGTTGGTCTGACATAGAGTTGCCAAATATTTTTTCCTATTCTTTAGGTGGCCTTTTAATTCTATTAATAAAGTCTTTGGATGAGCAAAAGTTATTTTTCATAGTTCCCATTTATCTAATTTCTCTTCTGTTGACTGGTTTGTTTGTCAGATTTTGAAATCTGTCTAAATTCTGTATTAAAACTTCCACTGTTTTTCCTACTTTTTCTTAGATGAATTTTATTATTTTAGCTTTGATATTTAGGTCTTTTATCCAGTTTGAGTTGATTTTTGTATAAGGCATAAGATATGTCTTGTTTCAATTTATTGTAGCTGGATATCCAATTTTGACAGCACCATTTGCTAAAGAGATTGTTTTTTCCCCAGTTTAATGTCTTAGGGCCACTGTCAAATATGAACTGTTCATAGGCAGATGATGTCATCTCTGGGGTCTCAACTGTGTTTCATTGGTCTATATGTATCTTTTTATACCAGGACCAAGTAGTTTTGAATTCTGTGTCAGAGGTAATAGGTTCTAAGGTTGGGTAGTGTCAGCCCTCTCTCTGCGTTATTCTTCTTTGTAGTGCTTCACTTATGTGGAGTTTCTTCACTTTCACAGCAAAGTTGGTGATTTATTTCTCCATCTCCTTAAAAAATGACACTGGAATTTTTATTGGGATTTCACTGTATATGTAGATCTCTTGGGGTAAAATAGACATTTTCACAATGTTAAGTCTTCTCATCCATGAGCAGGTAGGTTTTTTCATTTGCATAAGTCTCTTTTGGTGTCTTGCAGTAAGTTCTTGTAGTTCTCCCTGTAAAGGTCTCCTATTTGACTAGTTAGATTTATTACCAGGTATTTTATCTTCTTAGGGGCTATAGTAACTGATAATTGATTTAGGGATTTCTTCTTTGATGATCTCTTTGTTGGTATATAGGAATTCTACTAATTTACTTATGTTTATCTTATTTCCCAATACTTTGCTGAACTATTAGTTACAGTAGTTTACTAATGTATTTTTAGGGTTACCTGCATATTCGATAGTATCATCTGCAAATAGGAAGATTTTTACTACTTTACAGATGCAGATGCCTTTACTTTGTCTTGTCTAATTGCTCTGGCTAGAACCTCTAGTACAATGTTGAATAGAAGTGGCAAGAGTGGGCCTCCTTGTCTATTTCCTGTTCTCAAGGGGATTTCTTTCAGACTTTCTCCATTCAGGATGATGGGCAGTTAGTTGGCATTGTGTAAATGCCCCTTATTGCATTGAGGACTTTCCCTTGTATCCCTATTTTGCTGAGAGTTTTTTGCATGAATGGGTACTGGGCTTTGTCAAATATCTTTTCTTCATCAGTTGACAAAATCCAGTGATTCTTTTCCTTTCAGCTGTTTATGTGGTTGATCACATTAATTGTTTTCTGAAACCAGCCTTGCATCCCTAGTATGAATCCAACTTGCTCATGATGAATTATTATTTTTTTTAATATGTTGTTGAATTCTATCAGCTAGGATTTTGTTGAAGATTTTTGCTTCTAGGTTCATGAGTGATGTTTCTCTGTAATTTTCTTTTTTTGTGGGATCTTTCCCTGACTTTGGTATCAGGCTTCATAGAATGAATTTGGGAGTATTTTGACCTTTTCTATGTTGTGATAGCCTCAGGACTATTCGAATTAACTTCTTTCTAAGAGTTTGGTAGAATTCTCTGGTGAAGCCTTGTGAGCCAGGGCTTTTTTGGTTGGTAATTTTTTTAAGACTTTTTCAGTCTCTTCCTTTGTGATGGGTTTATTAAGTTGTTCCCCTTCTACTTGTGATAATTTTGCGAGGTAATATGAATCTAGAAATATGTCCTTTTCGTCTAGGTTTTCAAATCTAATGTTAGAGTACAGTCTTTCATAGTATTCTGTTACGATTCTTTTGATTTCAGTTGGGTTTGTTGTGACATCTGTCTGATTTCTTATTTGGGTTATTTGTTTCCTCTCCTGTTTTTATTTTGTAAATTTAGCCAGTGACTAATCAATTTTGTTGATCTTTAAAAAAAAAAAAAAAAAAACTTTTGGTTTTGTTATTTTTTTCAATTGTTTTTCTATAATTCGTTTAGTTCTGTTCTAATCTTTATCATCTGTTTCCCTGTGTTTCCTGAGGGTTTCTGTTGTTGCTCTCTTTCTGCTTGTTTAAGCTTAAGGGTTAATTATTTGGTTTGGATCCTTTCTTCCCTCCAGATGTGTGCATTTATTGAGATAAAGTGACCTCTGATCACTGCTTTCTCTGTATCCCATAGGTTCTCGTTGGATGCATTTTCATCCTCGTTGGACTCCATTAATTTCTTTATTTCGTCCTTGATTTCTCCTATACCCATTGCTTTTTGAGCAAGATATTGTTCAGTTTCTGTGAGGTCAAATTTCTACCTACGTTCTTTTCTGCTATTGATTTCAACTTTTATGGCTTTATTGTCCAAGAATATGCTTTTCAGTAATTCAATGGTTTGGATTTTTTGAGACTCACTTTATGTCCTAGAACATGGTCTATTCTGGAAAATGCTCTGTGTGCACTGGAGAAGAAGGTATACTTATCTGTTGATGGGTGAAAAGTTCTGTACATGTCAATGAGGCCTAGTTGGTTACTTGTCACAATAAGATCATCTGTAACCTTACTGAGCTTTTTTCTGGATGATCTGTCACTTACTGAAAGTGGAGTGCTGAAGTCTCCAATTACTATTGTGGAATAATCTATTTGATTTTTCAGTGTTAGAAGTGTTTGTTCTACATATTTTTATACTCTTGTGTTGGGTTCAAAAATACCTAATATTGTTATGTCCTGCTTATGTGTAGAACATTTCAGCAATAAATAGTGACCATCTTTGTCCACAGTTGTGGATTTTATATTTAAGTCTATTTTATCTGAGATTAGTTTTGGCATAACTATTCTCCTTTTTATGTTGTTGGCTTGGTGTATATTTTCCATCCTTTCATTTTCAGTTTGTTCATATTTTTGAGTCTTAGGTGTGTTTCTTGTAAGCAGCATATAGATGGACTGTGTCTTTTGATCCAGGATGTCACTTGCTGTCTCTTTATTGGAGCATTCAGTCTGTTTACATTCAGTGTAATTCTTGATAGGTATGTGTTTAGTGCTATCATTTTAATGCACTTGTTTTTGTGTTGCTGATGTTTTCTATGTTGCTCTTAACACTCTGTTCTGGGTTGTTCTTGCTTATGATTGACTTTTCATCTTTTTCAGTATTGGTTTTGTGTTTGTTACATCTCCTGTATTATGTTTCTTGTTTTGATATGTGACATTGTTATTTTTCTTTGAAGCTACACCTATGATTCCCCTTACTATTCTAAGTTTAAACCAGACTTTAACTTCTGTGTATTTTCTTAATTTCCTCTTCCTCTGAAAGGGTTATGACTACTATAATGTGTCTCTCTTTTTAGTGTGATAATGTCATAGTTTTCAGGATATTATCACTGCTTCCCTTCTTTTAATTTTGTAGCTTTGTTTGAGCCTTATGACTTCCTAAGTGAGTAGGATTCTGGATGCTGTGTTTTGTATTGACCCTTGAAGTGTGCACTTAATGTTTCTTGGTTTTTTTAAGCAAAAAGCTTCTTTCAGTGTTTCTTGTAGTTTTTGTTTGATTTTATACAATGTCTCTAAGCTTCTGTTTATCTGCAGATGTCTTAATTACATCTTTGTATTTGAGAGACAATTTTGTACCATATGTAATTCTTGGTTGGAAGTTTTTCTCATTCAAGTCTTTAAAAGTGTCATCCCACTGTCTTCTTGCCAACATTGTTTCTACCAGTAAGTTAGGTGAAAGACTACTGGGCTTCCCTCTGAATGTTAGTTTTGCTTTAAGCCTCACTGCTTTAAGAGAATCTGTTAGTGTTTATTTTTATAAAGCTCAATTTAATAAGATTTGGTGTCTTTTTTCGGGGGTCTACTTTTTGTGGTGTTTGATAAGCACCATGGAAATCTGTGTTCTCTTATTTCATAATTTCAGTAAAATTTTCTGTCAGCAATTCTATAATGATGATCTCTGTACTTTCATCTATCCTTTTCTGTTCAGGAACTCCAATTATTTGTAGATTATTCCTCTTAATAGAGTCCCACGTATTTCTTAACGCTTCTACATTTTTCTTATTTATTTTCTCTGATTTCTCCGCATAACGCTGATGTCAGTTGCTCTATATTCAAGGTCACTAAGTCTGGCTTTCATTTCCTCAATTCTGCTCTTTTGGCTTTGGATCGAATTGTCTTTTTCTGTAATTTTGTTATTGGTCTACTGGATTTCAGATCATTGATGTTGTATCAGTACAAATAGCTTGCTTAACTTTTCATTTTGCTCTGCTGCATTTTGTTAAATTTCTAGCAGAATTCTATACATAATTCTTTTGTACCCAGCCTCCAATACTTTCTGAAAGCCTTCTTCATTTGGAAAGGAGGGCAAAATTTGACCTACAGAGTTTGACTACAAGATGAAACATAAACTCTTCCAAGATGAAGAACAGTGACTTTAAGTTCAACAAATGACAGAAAAAAATGGGGAACCATTTCATTCTTGGAAGACCAAAGAGAGTTTGAAAGTAGTACTTTGTAATCTGTTCCTCATTTTGTCTCCTTCTTTCCTCCACTGTTCCTTAATTCCTTCCCTTTTTTGTTCCTCTCACATCTCTCCCTTCTTTCCTCCTTCCTTCCCTCCATTTTTCCTTTCTTCCCACTTTCCTTTCTTTTTCTCTTCATTCTTCTTACTGAATGGTAACTATAATCCTTAGGGAGGATTACATCTCCCTAAAATGAAAAACACTTGTCATGGACATGATGGTTACAACAAAGGATTTATATATTAATTTTTGAGGTGAAAAGATGAGTGGTTTCCTGTGCAATTAAAGAAGCATGTCAGCTAGGGGTGATGATTGGATGTAAAAAGGAGAAATGTTAAAGATCGTTTTGGTTTCCCTGGAAAATAGTGAAATGAACTTCTATAAGTGTTGTTAAAGAATTGCTCAGCAATATTGAGTCCTCATTTAAAGATTGTAATCATTAATGAAAATTAAAGCCATTTTGGTCCCATTGTCTAATTTTTTTCCAGCAATGTATGTTCAGATGTTTACTTTTGACACTGAGAAGGCAAATGTTTAGATTCATTCAATTCTTAAATGAGGCCAGGTCAAAGGAGCAGAAGAAAAATGGGGTAATGGAATTGAATATGTTTGTAAGGAACATTAGAAAATATTTTGCACAGAATATTGGTGTAGGGAGAAAGTGGTAAAGTTCATGTTTTAGTTGTTTTAATGAGTTTATGATTTGGCATCTGTGGTAACTGAGCAAGTAAATCAGGAGCTTGTAAATGTAGAGTGGAATTGTTTTATTTATTTTTTGTAGACAGAATTTCAGGGCTGTACAGTTTCTGGTCTTGTCAAGGTTCACAGTTAGACTGTGACAGTATGATCTTAGCACAGAAGAACAGTGTCAGATTAAGAAAGGTCAATGTATTAACTGATTGGACAATCCACATACTATTGAACTTGCTGAGGAGGGTGAAAGTTGGCCTACAGATTTGACTATAAAATGAGACATAAACTCTTGCAAGATAAGGAGCAGTGACTTTAAGTTCAACAGATGACAGAAAGAATGGGTAACCATTTTATTCTTGGAAGACCAAAGAGTTTGAAAATAATATTTTCCACCCTCATTTTCATGATTAAATAGGATAAAGTAGTATCCCATCCCATTTTGCAATTAGTTCTGTTCTTTGTTTTCTCTCTTTCTTCCATTGTTCCTTCAGTCCATCCCTCTCACTGTTCTTCTCATCATCTCTCCCTTCTTCTTTTCTCCTTCTCTCCCTTCCATTTTTCCTTTCTTCTGACCTTCCTTTTTTTCTCTCTTTCTTGATTGTTCTTACTTCCCAGAAGAAGGATCTGGTGATTTGTTTCCATAAAAATTACAGCCAATAAAACCTTATGGTACATTTCTACTCAGTAACAAATGGATCTTCATGAGGGCTGGAATCAACTCAATTATAATGAGTTTGGTTAGTTATTTACTATTGATATGTGTATACGTATGCACACACATACATATGTAGCCAGCCAAGCCGAGTGTGTGTATATACACATACACACATACATATATATATACTTAAACAGTGAGATGAGTACTGATTTGTTGCTTGGTGCCACTGAGTCAGTTCTAACTAATAGCAACACTATGTACAACAGAATAAAACACTGTCCAGGCCTTCACCATCCTCATAATGGTTGCTATGCTTGAGTTTATCATTACAGTAACTGTATCAGTCTATCTTGTTAAGGGTATCATGCATGATGTCCTTCTCCAGGGACAGGTCCCTGATAATATGTCCAACATATGTGAGATGGAGTCTTGCTGTCCTGGCTTCTAAGGAGCAATCTGGCTGTACTTCTACCAACACAGATTTTTTTCATTTTTCTGGCAGTCCACAATATATTCCATATTCTTCCTCAAGAGCGTAATTCACAGATAACAATTCTTTGTCAGTCACTCTTATTCATTATCCAGCTTTGGCATGCACAGAACAATGATTGAAAATACTGGTACCTTTGTTTCGTAACACTTTAAAATGGTCTTTTGTAGCAAATTTGCCTGATGCAATACATAGTTTGATTGCTTGACTATTCCTTCCAAGACTATTGATTGTGGATTCAAGTGGAATGAAATCCTTCACACTTTTATTATTTTCTCCATTTATTGGGATGTTGCTTATTGGTTACAGTCTAAGGATTTTTGTTTTCTTTATGTTGAGTTGTAATCCATAGTGAAGACTGTAGTCTGTAGTCTTCATCAAATGTTTCAAGTCCTCTTTGCTTTTAGCAAACTAGGTTGTGTCATCTACATATTACAGGTTGTTAATGAGTTGTCCTTCAATCCCAATGCCGTATTTTTCTTATAGCTTATCGTCTCAGATTATTTGCTCAGCACACAGATTGAATATCATCTTGGTCATCTAGTTCCCCTGTAACACAAGTACCACAAATGGATGGCTTTCAAAAAGAGAACGTTTAGTCTGTCACAGTCCAACAGGCTACAGGTCCAAATTCAGGATATCAGCTCTAGGGTGAGGCCTTCTCTGCTGGATCTGGAGTAAAGTCTTTGTTGCCAGTCTTCCCCTAGTTTCAGAGCTTTTGTGGCATAGGGATCCTGAGTCCAAAAGACATGCTCTGTGCCTGGCACTGCTTCTTTCCTGATGGTATAAGGTCCACAACTCTCTACTTGCTTCTCTTTTCTTTATATCCCCAAAGATTTCTTTGAGGCACAATATAATCTTATAGATTGAGTCCTGCTTCAGCAGCATAACTGCAGCCCATCCTCCATCATTAACATCATAGAGGTAGGATTTATAACATGGGGGGACATCACACAGTACAGGGAATCACAGCCTAGCCAGATTGCTACACATGGTTTATATGGGACAGAATTCAATGCCTGACGAATACATATGATAAAAGGATACAAGGTCTGAAAATGAAGTCCACACACTTCATTGTTTTAAGTGCTGCATACCTCATTGTTGAATATCACTACAGACACACACATTTGAAGCACTCCCCTTGGGAAGCTATTCACCAACACTGGCACCTAGTTCATCCTTCAAAGCAATTTTGGGATTCTTTCTGAAATGGCCATTGCACACCACGGCACCACGTCATGTTCACAAACTTAATTACATAGCTGTCTGTGAGGGAGTTTGTCATGGATTGAATTGTGTCCCTCAAAAATGCATGTATTGATTTGACTTGACTATGAGTCCCAATATGGTGCAATTCCTTCCGTGTGTTTTGAATCCTGCCTCTGTAATGCTGATGAGGTAGAATGGGCAGCAGTTGTGCTTGTGGTGAGCAGGACTCAAGTGACTAGCTTATGGGATATAAGGGAGAGAAGTGAACAAAGTTGGGAACCTCTTATCACCAAGAAGACAGCACTTAGAGCAAAGCATATCCTTCGTACCTGAGGTTCCTGTGCTGAGGTGTTCTCCTTTAATTTGGACTCAGCTACTGGACTATGATAAATTCTCATGTTGAATGGACTTGTAACTTGTAAATGGGTATGTGGTTTACTGGACTGTAACAATAAAAGTTTCTCTTCATGAAGCCTTCACTCGTGGTATTTTTTGTTAGAGCAGTTTACCAGGTGACAAAAACAGAGTTTTTAATTAGTAAACAATTAACTATTAGCAAAACAGAGTTTTTAATTAGTAAACAATTAACTATTGGAACACCCTCCCTACTTACGTGATCGGGCGACCAATGACTTTTTTCTTCACCCAAAGATAAGGAAATAGTGAATGGAAGACATTTTGATGATATTCAGGACATCTAGAGTAATATGACAACAGCTTTGATGGCCATTCCAGAAAAAGAGTTCCAAAATTACTTTGAAAGGTGGACTAGCATTGACATCTGCATGCTTTCCCAAGGAGATTACTTCGAAAGTGACCACAGTGATATTCAGCATTTGGGTATGTAGAACTTTTTCGAGGATGAGTTTGCGAACTTGTCATTCTTCCTGTGATGATGTTCCTGACTGTAAGTTTGATGATATTCCTTAAGAAATACAAATTTATTTCTGCAGGCCCTTAGTACTACAGTAAATTACTCTTTAATGAATGAAGTTCAAATAGATATTTCCCCCCACATTGAAGTATATATTTGACAAATATTTATTGAATGTCTGCAATGTGTCAGACTCTGCTAGGGGCTAATAATGAGTGAGACTTAATCTTTGCCCTCAACACTCTCAGGCTAAGTTGAGTAGTAATCAAAAGGATGGTTTTGACAATTGTGGAGATACATTTGTCAAAAGATTATCTGCCATCTATAAATATTTTTATCTTGTTTTCTGTCCGTGTGTATTGGACACATTTTTAAAACTGTTTTCCAGACTGTTATGTTTAGTAATCTCAATTATGTCAGTATTCTATCAGTAAAATAAACTAAAATAAAACAAAGAAAGCTTGAGGGAAACAAGTATCATACATTCAGAATTAATGAAGCAAAGAACATTTCTATTCTGAAAAAGCCCTTTGACAAATTTATTGATACGCTTCTGACTCGATGGCACTTGGCTTGGCCTGGCTCTGTATTTTAAATAATTGAACAGTCCTACTGATGCATTTTCTTAATACCGAAGAGGTAATTCAATGAGATTTCTTCTATAGAGGCAAAGTCAGATTCTGTCTCTATGTGAGTCTTCTACTAATTTGAGTACATTTCACTGTATTAGGCTTCCAAACATTTTATTAGTAAATATTTTACTTATACTATAAAATTCACTCTTTTAGAGTGTACAATAAATACTTTTTGAAACTTTTACTATTTCAGAAATTTAGAGTATTTTGTCATTTGACATTCTAGAAAGAAATTCTATACCCCTTAGCAAACACTATCTCCCACTTCCTCTGGTTCCTGGAAACCAATAATCTACATTACTGTCTCAATGGATTTGCTATTCTAGACGTATTGTATAAGCTGAATCATATAATATGTAGCCTGTAGAGACTGGCTTCTCTTACCATACTATTTCCAAGGCTTATCCATGTTGTAGCTTGCAGCCACAATTTATTTGCTTTTATTGATGACTAATACTAGATGGTATTACATTACCTTTTATGTATGTTCTAGTAGGCAGTGGTGGTTCAGTGCTAAAATGCTCTCTTTTGATGTGGGAGATTAGGCTTTAAATTTCAGCCAATGTACATCAAACACAGCTACCTCCTGTCAGTGGAGGTTTGTGTGTTATTGTGATGCTGAAGACATTTCAGGGGAGCTTCCAGACTAGAATGGGCTGAGAAGAATGGCTTGGTGATCTACTTCCAGAAAACTCAATTGTTGAAAACTATATGGATCACAGTGTCCTAATTCAGTTTGCATGTGATCACCCCATGCCGCTGACTCCAGCTAGAAATTTATCCATTCGTCAGTGGATGAACACTTGGGTTGTCTTCACTGTTTTGGCTTTTATATACATCCAAATGCTTTTTAATAAATATTTGCCTAGGTAAACACATGTGTGCACTCACACACACACATACAGGTTTCCTACACAAGAGACTGTGGGAGAAGTAGGTTTGGCCTTCAGTCCTTATGATGTAAAATGATTATAGTTCCTCTGAGCCTGATTTCCTTTTGCATAGCCACAGCCCTGTGTATTACTGATAAGCCTGCTTGTTTAGTTGTATATACATCAAAGACAATGAAGTCTAGGTCTCACTGGAAGAAAACAACACCTGAATTATGGAAGTAACTTTTTCTTCCTTATAAGCATTGAATGTTATTGTTTGTAGAGTATACTCTTATAGCTTTTTGGTACGGTTTGGGTATCTCACAAATAGTGAAAAAGAACCATTTACCTTTTAGTGACTTTGTTGTTGTTGTTATTCGAGGTTAGTTTAAGGTTGACCATGTTGATGAGGCAGAAGGAAGAGATGAGATTTTTGTCCCTAATTCTTCTAGTTACAATTGAGCAAAACAAATATAATGAGATTTTTGAGTGAAAAATTATTATAGGTCTCATTTTACTCAACTCTAATCATTGCTTGGCGGCAACAGACATGCTTCTAACATTATATCCATTCACTCATTAATCTTTTTTCCTTCTTCTGAGTAAACATGCACTTCCTAGATTTGGCCAGTGGGAGTATAGTAGTAAAGACCACAAATATGGCCTTTGCCCCTACCAAATGTCTATATATACAGGAAAAATTAAGTATATAAGTAAGTTGCTGGTTTTGATAAATACTCAAAAAATAGAGAACTAAAGCATGACCCAGAAAAGCTCATGTAGCGGAAAAAAAATTTAGGCTGCTATTTGAAAAATGAGACTATACAAAGAACCAGGGAAAGAAATACCTGGCAAAGGGTTATTCCAGTGACCTTAAATATAGAACAGATTGGCATTGTCAGTGGTCCAGAAACAATGCAATGTGATTCAAGCGTAGTAAGAAAAGACGCAGTGGCACAGAAGAAAGATTGAAAAGTAGGCGAGGTTAGGTAGGTTTTCTAAGAAGTACGGATTTCCTTATGCGTAGTCTTGAAAGAAATGAAGCATCTTAAATAGAGTAAAATGAATGGAAAACTTCTTGAAAGATCATTCTTGCTGCCATGGCATGTGTAGTTAGATTACAGGATACATTAAATGGCTTTTAGAGGTTTTCAAGTAGGAGATAACAAAAATTAGGGCTATGGATGCATCACTGGGGATGCATAGTAATAAATATTCAGCCTCTACTGGAATACTCATGAAACAGTGCCTCCATGGTTTACTTATTCTTTTGAAAACAAATTGTTGAAAGACTTTCTTGAAGGGGGGGGTCACTTATTTCCTTCAAAATAAGCAATTTCAGTGACAACTGGAGACAACTTATTTTCCTCTTAAAAGTCTACAGGTCAGGTGTGGCTTTGTGAGATTTGGATGAATTTAGCTCTAGGCTTTGGGTTCTGTTCAAGTTAGCTCTGGGTGCCTTCCCACTTTCTTAGAAACACTGAGTACTCATGAAGTAGTCTCATCAAACTTGACAGAAGTACCAGAGGTCAAGCCAAGTCTTGCATGTATTTGAAGTTTCTCCTTGGAACCAGCAAAGTCCCTGGAAACTACATTTCACTGGAAAAAACAAGTGATAATGAACTAGCCCAACATCAATGTGATAAAAAAATATTCCATTTCCTGTAAGTGAAAAGGCTACAAAGACATATGGTCCATGGTCTGATTGTATAATTCAAATATAGAGAAGAGGTGAAGAACTGAGAACAAAACTCTGAAACTACCACCTCCAATAGTGAGCTGAAATTTATACCTACTGGTTTCTATGTTTTTCTCTGCAGTCCCAAAGAAAAGATCTAGTTCTTTAACATATTAGGTATTAAGATATTTAAAGCCAAGTACCTGGTATACAAACCCCCTTTTTTTTTTTTAATATGCACACAGACACAGACACAAACACACGTATATGTATGTACACACATTTGTATGTGTTGTTGTTTGGTGGCATTCAGTTGGTTCCAACTCATAGCAAGTCCCTGTAAACAAAACCAAATGTTGCCTTGTTCTGTACCATCTTCACAATCATTGTACTTGAGCCCACTGTTGCATCCACTGTATCAGTCCATCTAATTGAGGGTCTTATTTTTCTCTGACTCTCTGCAAAGCATGTTGCCCTCCACCAGTAACTACTGATAACATCCCCAAAGTACGTGAGACAAAGTTTTACCGTTCTTGCTTCTAAGAAGCATTCTGGATGTACTTCTTCTAGCAGTTCCTTTAATCATAACCCTGGTGCTAGAGTAATATTAAAATAAAATACTTCATGCACCCCAAATGCCCTTTCAGATCTTGAAAATACCTCCTTCCAGCTCTCAAGCTTTTGTTTTTGAATCTGAAAAGCAGATCCATGATTCCCTAAACACATCATGAGCTTTCAACCCACCAAGCATTTATTTCTATTAGGTCTTATTGCTAAAATACTCTACCTCTGCCATGTCATTCTGACAAAAATCTTTTTTCCTTTTTCAGTACCACGTAAAAAGTATCAGATCTACTGTAAAACCTCCCCTGATCCCACAGGCAGGATTAATAGTTTCTTCCTCTAAGTAGCATTTTATTCTTTTAATGCCATCTGTAATGTAGTCACTGGGGCTGGAATGTTTATTCCTTTGCATTTCTTAGACTTCCCAAAAGATAGAAATTTCTCCCCATTTGTAGCGTGAGGGAGGATTCATCTGTCAATGTTATATCACTCATTTTTCACTGAAGGAAATACAGACAATTATAATATTTTAGACAGAAATAGTTTAATAGAGACAATTAGAGGCTTAAACATGATCAGAGGTGCTGAATGAGGCTGATTGATTAGATCTTGAGGAATGATTCCCAGAATGTCACGAAATTAACCTACCTACCAGAAAACAGGCGACTCAGAATGCTTTCACCAGTGTCACTAGCTTAAGAATGCATTGTTCCAGCCATGGTCCAGGGATCAGGAAGCTAGAGGTAAAAGGTTATCAGATGTTCTATCAACAGTCTATGATGAGTGGATATGGGAATGATGCTGCAGAAAGCCTGTACCTCTGCAAAACTGGCTGCCAGGAGAAAACTACAAAAAGTAGCAGAGATGCTACCTTCATGCAAGCTGTAGTTTCAGAACTTACACTGGTACATTTAATAGTGAAAGTTAATTCACAGTAATATGCCTGATCTCAAGGTCAGAAAAATACAATTCTTCTTGTAGGCATCTATGCTGAATGTAAAATACACCATGTGTGTTACTTTATTCCAATTCTTAGTCTCTCTAACTTGAAGGGGACCAGGCAATGATCTCAAGGATGTAGTAGCTCAAGTCTGACAAATGTTGATTCGCATGTGTCTGCTTGTGTAGACTGATGGTATTAAAACCAGTGAGAACGTAACATATCACGTAGTACTTCAGTCCTCTTCACTTGCTGGCTGGATATGAGGCAGCAGCTGTCCTCTAAATATCTTCTTTGTATGTGTGAATTTTTTTAGTAGAACCACACATTCTAGGTTCAGAGGAAAATGTTTCAGAAACCCAAACCTATTTTGCCTCAAATATAAAGAGTACTTTCAGCTTTATGGGGGGAATATTCATGGGGTGGAATGTGTAATCATCTCCTAATTTCTGGACTTCCATATTTGATGTTGAAAGAAATCAAGAGATATGAAATAAAGAACATTATCCGTGCCTAAAATACAACCAAAAAAAATAAAAAAAGTTGCTGTAGAGTTGAGTTTGACTCGTAGTGACTGTATACAACAAAGCGGAACCACCACACGGGGCTTCCCGGGGTGTGCTAGTGGATTCCAGCTGCCATTTTATTTTATTTTTTTTAGTAGCAACTGAGCTCTTAACCACTGCATACCAGGGCTTCAGTGATAGATTTTCAAATATTTTGACTTAATTTAAATAAATTATTATTTAACATCCTTTTAATTTAAATTAATAACTAGGGCATCAAAAAAATGTAAGTATTGCTATCAGGCAGATACAGGTTCAGTGTGTGACTGTAGTTCTTAACTTTGTCATTCTGACTAGTTACTTAAACTTACTCTATTTGAGTTACGTTAATCGAGAAATGAAATATAATATTTCCTATTCCACACAATATTCATTAAACATATGTGGAACAGATTTTATGGGAAAGAGTAGCAATAACAATACAGTTGATAAAAGTTATTATTTTTCTTCCCCTTCCTGTTGCCCCTCTCCTTGACATTCATGATACTAGTCTCAGCCTCAGGACAAATCCACTGAAATACATTGTCTCTCAAAGTGTAATGTCAAAAATTGAACACAGTTTCAGATGTGATTAATCTAATGCATTTACACGAGAAGCCAATATAATAATTCTAAGTAGATAGAGTCGCACACCGTTAAAGTATTTGATAAATAATTTAAACCATTGATTTCTATAGTCTTCTATCAATGTCTAAGGTTGTGCTTATTCCGTTGTTTTGAATGTCTAGCTGTGATCTTAATATAGTGTAACTGATGTCTGTAACATTTTATTTATTCAAGTTGACCTAGTACCTCCATCTATGCATTCATTTATGATGATTCTCTACTTTTATATCTATGACATTTGTAAACCTTTTGTCATCATAAATTATTTTTGCACACCATGACTATCCCTAATAAAGAAATAAGTTAAAAAAAACAGTCTTGTTAGGGCATGTCTGAGGCAAAGATTTGTATTGTCCACTAGAGATAATTTTCCATACAATTTTCTCCCTTATGTTTCTCAACCTATTTTGCAAGATGTCATGTTATATTTATATAACATTGCTCTGTATCTATAAAACCAAAATTCAAGCCCATTACTGCCAGGTTCATTCCAGTGTGTAGCGACCCTATAGTACAGAATAGAACTCCCCCGTAGAGTTTCCAAGGAGCATCTGGTGGATTTGAACTGTCCGCCTTTGGTGATCAGCCTTAGCAGTTAACCACTATGACACCAGGGTTTCCATCTATGTCTATATCCAAACCCATATCCATAGCTATATATGTGTGTTAGACACTTTGATTACATACAAGTGACCATGACATTATAAAAATAAAGCAATAATGCACTTGGGGGAAATAAAAATATACTTATCTCAATGAACAGAGTATTGATTTGAATTTGATGCTAGCATTTTTTATGTTCTTTTGATCTAGTAAAGTGTAAATCTTTATGAACTTGCTATAATGGTATATAATCAAATTTATTTTTCTTACAGTATTGTAATTTAGCTATACTATCTTTTGACTAAGATCCCTGGCGGTACAGTGGTTAGGAGCTCAGCTGTTTGGAAACCCTACGGGGCAGTTCTACTCTGACTCTTACAGGATCACTATGAGTCAGAATTTACTCAGTGGCAATGGGTTTGTCACTTTGGTTTCTCTTTTGACTGAAATATACTTGTACTGATTTATGTAACTGAGAATAATAATAAATTAGATATGCACATTTTATTAGTTATTATCTAAGTGTTTTTGTATATTGAAATTTGAAGTGTTACAACTGTTTTAAATCAAAAGACCAAATCAGTCTATTGTCCTGGAGTTGATTCTGACTGCTAATGACCATATAGGGGAGAGTAGAAGTACACCATAGGCTTTCCATGGCTGTAATTTTATGGAAGCAAACTGCTGCATCTTTCCCTTGTAAAACACCTGTTGAATTTGAACTGATGACCTTTCAGTCAGCAGCTCTGAGCTTTAGCCACTATGCCACCAGGAGTCTTTATTTGCTAATAGAAGTATTATTATCAATACAATACTCATAATCCTATGTAACAGTTTAAAGAAAAATCAGTATTAAATTATGGCTATATATTTTCTAATCATTTTTAAATTAGCCTAAGTTTTACTTTCCTTTTTCTAATATAAACCTACATTAAGTTCACTGATTAAATTCAGACCTCACAACGTGTATCTCATATGCTTAGGACAGAGACTGATGATTAGACATCTTCTAGCAAATTCACTGTAAAGAAGTTAAAAGTTTTGTATACTGCAGGAAAAAGAGATTGCTTGCATCTATCACACCTGAAGCCCATAAATGAACCTCATAGGAAAAGACCTGTAGAGTACCTGAAGGAGCTTTTATCACACTGTACCCTTCCATTGTTCTGATGCTTTGTTACCGTATGATGGAATGCGATGTTTGGTTCGTTTTTAGAAGGCTTAGCAGAGTGTTGACTCATTAAAGGTGCTAGAAAATACAGTGACACTGTGGTATTTCAGAGACAGCAGTATTGTGAGCGTTAAGAATTACTGTCTTTCTGCAGTCATCAGCATTTGTAATATTGACACATGTTGCAGGGCAAGGGTTGGAAATGTCCTCAGCAGTAGACTGAGGTGAGAGTCTAGAGCACAAGAACATAACCATGTCACACTCTGTGATGTGACTGTGTTCTGTTAGTGCACATGAGGCAAACTTTGAGAATGCTCAGAAATTACTAGGTGAGATTTTTAAAGGAGTCTAGACATAATACATAAGTAGCTACAGTCAAGAATCAGCAACATCTTGAACATTACTATTAATGTAATACTGTATTTTCTCACAGGCAATCAAGTGCAGTGGAAACTGTCTTCAAATATTTTTTTAAATATATATAAATTATTGTTTGCCCTAAGATAATGTTGCTATGTTGTTCTTTTTCCCATATGTCTTCTAACTCCACTTCTGTTGCCCCTAAAATACTGAATCCACTTTGAGTAAATGCGAAGCAAGTTGACAGTAATCTTAAACTATTCAAGGACAGAGATCACAACTTATTCATCTTTGTTCCTAGTTGTTAGCATGCATTTGATATTTCTTATTACTATCATGAATGTCAATTTTTTGACATACAGCTTTTTTTAACAGGTGAAGTATTGTGCTTTATTTAAATTTCAATAAGTTACTCGATTCACAATAAATAAGTGCATTTTTCACTGAATCTATTTTCACGGGAAATAGAAAACTTAACCCATAGACAGCAAAAACATAGAATTCCAGCTATTTTAATATTATAGAATTATCTGATTTTAGGGATAATAAATTTATGTAGTCAAATTCATTTAGAAACAAACCACCGGCAGAGACTAGCTTGCCAGTATTACACTATTTAAGTTTCAGCTTCAAGAGTTACACATGGTAATATAGCTTTGCATCCTATGAAAGTAAGTAAGTATGATTTTGTCAAGCTGAAGTAAAAATATGTACACAAATTATTGGATAGAAATAAAAGCTGAAGGTGTCAGCTTTTATTAATGGATTTTTAGCACTGATGTATATATGTCAGCATTGAAAACAGGATTTCATCCAGTTTCTGTAAATTCCAGTGTTCTAGGTTAAATCTTGTTATTCTTTTCTCTGATGCCTGGAAACAGATCATTTCTATACTGGAGAAACTAGCCCAACTTGTACAAGGCAAGGTCATGGAAACTCCTAGACACATCTGAACTCCCTGAGGAACCAAATTTCTGGGCTGAGGCTGGGGGGACCATGGTGTCAGGGAATACCCAGCCCAGTTGGCATAACATAGTTTATAGAGAAAATATTCTAGGATACTCTGCCAGTCTCATCCTTTCACAAAGGAATAATAATAATAAACTAAAGAAACAAGGGAAAGTTTAGTGCAAAGGGCTAATGACTACCTCTGCAGTGGCCTGCAGCAGACTGAACCCAGTGTAACTAGATGGGCCCTGGTTACCATCACTGACCATTCTGACAGGGATCACAACAGGAGGTCCCAGGCAAAGATAGAGAAAAAGAACAAAATTCTAACTTGAAAGAAAGACCACACTTGCTCCCTGACAGAGACTGGAGGAAACTTGACAGTATGGTCCCTGGATAGTCTTTCAGGTCAGTAATGAAGTCATTCCTGAACTTCACCTTTAGCCAAAGATTAGACAAGCCCATAAGATAACGCTCAGCAAAAGGGGGCACACCAGCCCAGGGACATGGACTAGAAGGCAGGAGGGGACAGGGAAGCTGGTAATAGGGAATCCGGGTTTAGAAGGGAGAATGTTAGCATGTGGGGTTGTTAACCAATGTCGTAAAATACTGTGTGTTCTATTTAATGAAAAACTAGTTTGTTTTGTAAATCCTTATCCCAAGTACAATTAAAAACATGTAATTTCTTATGTTCATACCTGTATTTCTCCATTGTCATCCATTACTTTTCTCTCTTTTTTGTACCAGAACAAAACAAACAAGTAAATAAAATAAAAAAGGATTTTTCCTAATTACATTTCTTTTCCTTCAGTTTCTTATAAAGTTACATAGGGTATGATTTTGCTGAGTAGCATTTTTCCATCAGAGAAGGACATGGTGAATGTATGCTGAGTGATAGACAAACAAACAAAAAGTAGATGATTGACTTTCCTTTCACAAACTCAAGACATCTTCTGTGCCTTGGAGCTCTAGGCCATTTTGCACGACCGCAGCTTATTTTTTAAAAAATAAATAACATCACTAGTATTCCAAATAGGTGATGGTTTGCCAAGATAGCTTCAACTTAAAATAACCATCTTAAAGAATAAATAATAATTTTGTGTAATATTAAACCATTTAAAATATATCTCATTAGACTAGATTTTAAGCAATATTTCAACAAATCAGTAACGAACCATGATAAAAACATTTTTAGAAAATATTTTCTGAAGCCACAAAGACTCTAAAGAACTATAACATCTGAGAGTGAATCTGGTCAATGAGATATACTGGGCAACAATGAGAAATAGGAATTGGAGTTTCTAAGTCACAGGTCTGCAAACACTTTATGTGTGTGTGCATGATGTACTCAAGTCAGCAGCCTTCTGTTATTCAATGTTATTCTCTAGAAATGAATATGCAGTTTGAATTATCCCAAACTTGTAATTGATTACTGAAACGTTATATTATTGTTGTATACTGTTGAGTTGATTCCAACTAACAGCAAGAGTGTGTGACAGAGTAAACTGTCCCATGGGCTTTCCTAGGCTACATTCTTCACAGAAGCAGATTGCCAGGCCTTTTTTTCAGTAGAGCGGGCTGGTGGGTGTGAACTGCTGACCTCTTGGTGAGCAGATGAGTGTTTAACTATTGTGGCACCAGAGCTCTTTAATATTATTATACAAAATATCTATTTAGAAACCTACTATGTTTAGGAGTAAGGAAAGCTTTCCACTGAGTTATTACAAATTTTTTTTAAAAGTGTGGTCAGGACTGTGATACAAATAGAAAAGTGAGATGTTAATGAATTCAAGGAGATATTTTTATGGATATTTCTTGTAATAGGAAAGAAAATATTAATAGTTTAGTAATGCTAATAGTTTAAGTTGTTATTTAAACTGTAAAAATGGGTGGGAGCCAAATAATAGTGAAAATAATAATAATTAAGAGGACATTTCCCTGCCATTAAAACAAGTCATTGAGTTTCATATACATTTCTAAGTAGAGCATACTTTCATTTTCTATAAAATATGTGCATGTGTAACCAGTATGTTTTAATATTTCAAATGCTTAATTTTGATATAAATAGGACCCAGTTCACATAAACTGATTCAGTACACTAATTTAACATAAATATTAAAGGTTACCACTTTTCAAATTCTTAAACATATGTTAGAATATATTTAACAGGATTTAAATGGGAAAAAGATTATTCTTTGTATGGCACTCAAGACTGATACTAAACATTGTCATTTAAGTCTGGCTTCCAAAACTGTACTGAGTTGCAGAGACAAAAAAAAAAAAAAAAATCATGCAAGTATATGAATCAGCTATAAATCTAAATACAACTAATCTTTGGTGTTTTAATTCCATTACACTTCATTAATATTGTCACAAATGTGCTATGCTTTAAATGTGACAACAAATATATAAATAAATTTGAAGGAAGGTAGCAAACACTTTGCTGCCTGGAAATCCAATAGTTTAAATGCCTATGTAACTTGTCTTAATGGCCTGTGATTCAGCTTATGAAGCTTATTTAATGAAAAACTAACACTAATAAATATTTTTTAATAATTAATAAACTAATAGGAGTGAGGGAAACTCTGGTGGCCTAGTGGGTTAAGTGCTATCTCCACTAACCAAAAGGTCAGCAGTTCAAATCTGTCAGACACTCCTTGGAAACTCTACGGGGCAGTTCTACTCTGACCTCTAGGGTCACTATGAGTCGGACCTGACTCAATGGCAGTGAGTGGGTTTAGGTACTAGTAGTGATATACCAAAGCACTATCTTCACCTCTAGGTCTTTCCAGACTGGACCACAGTTTTTTTGCTCAGTGAGGGTGATGACCTCTAGAAAGCTTATCTGGCACCAGTGACATTCATGAAACTGCAGGAGGGTTAGCTTCATGAATATTTGGCACATTCAGTTGCACCAGGCTCCAGGCTCAGGAGGGTCTCCTTCTTGGTCTATCTACTGTGCCTCTTTGAAATCCTTAATAAATTTTGAACAAGGGGACTGCATCTTCATTTTGCACTGGGCTTCACAAATTATGTAGCCAGTCCTGGCCTTGAAGATTAGGTTTGTATTTCTACTGCAGAGAGGATCATTAAGCTATGGTACTGCATTCAGGCAAATCCCCTACATGATACCTGCACTGCCAGGCCTGCTCAGTACAGAAGACTTGCCTATCTTCCAAATCTCTGGTTACACAATCTGACAACACCTGTCTCCAGAACTCTCATTTCCCACTACCAGGGATTCCTTTCTGTCCCAGAGGGCTATTTTGAGTAACAGGAGGCCAAAGAATGGATTAGTAGATAAAGTGTTCAATTCTCCCACCTCCCACCACTACCATGCATGTTATTCTCATTGTGGCGACCAGCTAGCTATGTTTCTTCAATAAGCAATTAGGTTGATTATACACAACTTTGAGCTGTTTACCTCTCCTTCTTGCCTTAATCCCTTTCCCTTTTGATTTTTTATGTCCAAATGTACGTCATGCTGTCCCTTACAATATAACAATAGGATATATGTTTGGCCTCAAGCTGTGTTTTTTAGGTTCTCAATCTAAGATGTATCTATACTCATTGCCTTAGAGGCAATTCCAGCTTGTAGTAAACCTATAGGACAGTCCTGTAGAGTAGGACTGCCCCATAGGGTAATCAAGAGATGCTCCTTATCGAAGAAGACAGCCATATCTTTTTCCAGTGGAATGGCTGGTGGATGTGAACTTCTGACCATTTGATTGACAGCCAAGTGCTTAGCCACTACCTCCCTAGTATCCTTACAAGGCAAACAGGAACAATAAAGACATCCAAGTAATATTTTTCTATTTTTTAAATGAAATACTTAGATATTAGTAAAAGTAGCTAAATAACAGCAAAGAAAGTACTTCTGATCAATACTGCTTTGGATGTGGTAACATCCACATATTTATCAACAGGTTCGTGAAATCATGGCTTCAGTGGCAGTAAAAATCAGTTCCTTTCAAAGATGCTTCTTTGGGGTATGCCACGCTTAATATCTCTAGCTATTCAGGTAAGTAACAAAAGATAAAATGTTAATTCTATTTCATACCTTAAAATGTTTTCCACAATCTGGGTTTCATAATAAGTGCTAAATTAAAAATATATTACATGTTAACATTTATTTTAGACTTATGTATAAAGTATAGTGAGGCAAAGTCTATTTATGTTAATCTCTATATGTGGATTATTTACCTTACCTTAAAAGTAGGAAATATAATAATGTATTTATCTAGAAGTGTCCCTGGGTGGAGAGGATAGTTAATGCTATTGGATATGAACTGAATGGTTTGAAACTTGAGATCACCTCAGAAGAAAAGTTAGACCATTTATTTCCAAAATATCAGTTACTGAAAATAACATGAACTGTAATTCTACTTTGACACTCATGAGGTTTCCATGTGTTAGGACTGAAGCAACAGCAACTGGTTTTACTATTATGTTGTAGCACTGTAGGCAGAAAATATATATTCATATGCTGAGTAAGTACTTTTCACCTACCACCAAATGATGATTAGTTTGCTGGACTAAGGTATAACAGAAGAGGCATGACATCGGGTACTTCTCTTCATGGATTGTGAATATAGCACTGGAGATAGCTTTGTCAGAAATGGGAAAGTCTATTTGTTGACTATGTCTGTAGCAGCTCATAATTCATTATTAGTCAGTCCATGAGTCAGCTCACCAAGCACTAGGTAAGACAGAATAAAAGCTGATTCAAAGAAAGTCATCTTTTTCTGCCTGGTTATTGTGAGCTTCTTTTGCCAGAGATGCCTTTATAGACATTCGTAGGTGTGAAAAAACTCAGAACCCAAACCCATCCCTTTTGAGTTGATTCTGACTCACAGGGACCCTATAGGACAGAGTGGAACTTACCTATTGGATTTTCAAGGAACAGCTGGTGGATCCAAACGACCCACCTTTTGGTTAGCAGTCAAGTTTTTAAGTACTGTGCCACCAAGTCTCCTTCACAGATGTAGTAGAGATCATCAGATGCTATACCCATCGTCTTCCTCAGACCTCATTGTCATTACCCCCCCAATTCTGCTTTTCCCAACCAAACTTTTTGTAGTCATCATTCCTACCCTAAGTTTCCAGTATAAGAACATCTCCTGTAGATACTTTGCACAGAGCAATTAGATGATTTTTTAACTATTGTGACATTACACATAATTGACTTCTAGTACCCTACTTCCCATTCTCAGTATGATTTTTAACTGTTTTCAAATCTAATGACCCTAGAACCAACTCCACTAACTAATACTTTACCAAAACAAAAGACACAACTATTAAAATAGAAAGAAGTTTAACTCATGAAACTACAAGTTTACATAGTTCTTGAAAGATTGAGGGGCAAGTATTATGGAAGCTGCTTTCAGAGAATCTCAGGAACTGACTGATACTGTCTCCACTGTTCTCACTTGCCAGGAGGACTGAAGAGTTACTCAGATGGCACTGAAAAATGCTTTGAAATCAGTACCAGACAATAAAAGCTTCTCTTCATGTATTTTAAGTATGAGTGATTTTTATTGGAGGATCAAGAGAAATATTACTGTAAAAGAGGTCTCAGAAATGTAACTTCCAGGTTTCAGTTTTCTTAAGTGCAGAAGAGAATGTGAAATGACAGAGACATTGCTAAATAGCAGCACACTGTATCTGGGAAGTCTGCAAGTTTACCTGCCCCTCCACGGCCCTTGAAACGTCTGTGCTCACAGGTGGTCCCCCATTTACCACATTTCCAGCTTTTCTATTTCCTATCATTGTACAAATGGAATGTCGTAGTACTTAATTTGCCAGTGTTATCATTCTCAGGTGTCCACTTGCAGACTTGTAGTTTTATGATTTACTGTTCAAAAACACGGCCATGCAGATTTAGCACTCTAAATCAAGGGCTTCACTTGTTTTAAAATATGACCAAAATGGTAACTGCTTTGCTGAGATTGTTAAGTGGATTCAGAGCAATGAGATTTTTCCATTAAATGCAAGAAGAAAATAAAGAAAATGACCATGCCCACAATTCTCACTAAGTTTCTGACTGGAAACCTCACCAGTCCCAGGGAATATTGCAGACGATTCAGAACCTTCCACAAATGATGTTATTACCTCAAATGACAAAATGCCAATGTCATACAACTATTTATAGTCTAATTACATTTTTATGATTTGTAAATATTTTATGTATGTATACATCAAAAACATTTCTGTAGGTTTCTATGTAATGCTTCCAACCCCCAAATGCAAATAAAGGTTGATATAAAGATACTGATAATAAAAGGCTATAATATGAGAACTAAATAACAGAAAAGAACAAGTATTTGATTTATGTTCAGAATCAACAATGGACTCACGGGAAACAGAACCCCATAAGTTAGGGTGGCTGTACTAGACCTTAAGAGAACAGTTATTTCAAGATTGTTATTCAGAAAAATATATGACTTTGCTAGTGCTAAAATCCGACTCGACGGCACTTGGCTTGGCTGGCAGTGCTAAAATTCAATTATTTTAAAAGAAGCCATGACAAAATATGCTAAAATCCTCTCCCAGGAGATTCATGATTTCATCTCTTTGTTAAATTCTATACATCTTTAGGGAAGTACGTTCTATTTCCTCTATACATTATGTATCCAGAATATGTTGATAACTAAGATAGAAAATTATGTCTACACTTTTCAAGTTTATTTTTATTGTGATGTATAAGAAAGTATTTAAGTATGTATATTCCTTGTTCTAGAAAAAGCTAAAAATTGGAATAATTTAAGAGTAGAATAACATTCTTTCATGTTTCTTCCTGTAATGCGATATATTTTAACATGATTAGTAAAACATTTACTGTATCATTTCAATATTAGTGATACTGTTTTATGATGTGCTTAAGTAGATGTCTATCGGATCTATCAATTTTAGTGATATATTTTCCCTTTGGAATTAGCAAGCCATCTGTGGTGTGATACTTCAAGACTATGTGACTAGCGTGTTCCTAAGCAATAGTTTACCAGGTGGCTTTTGTATCAATTGATGATCTTTGACTGAAACAAACATTAATTTGGCTAATGCAATTTGGTTATTGCTATCATTTTTTTCTGCACTTATAAGCTGGTATTCTTCTGTAAAGAAGAACTTTTCCTACCCTGCCACTATTTTATTTTAAGTATTGCTATGGCAATGTGAGGTATTTTTAAACTCAATCTGTCAACGTTCATTGCCATCATTTATTCTTTTTTGTTTAAAATTGTGCCCAAATTGAAAACAGTCAGCTTATGTGTCCTTTAAAATTGATCCCATTTGTCTCTGAGTATTTCTATGGTATCTGGAATGCAACATATTCCAGGTTCATCTCAAATTTTCCTCATCAAAAGGGGGGCCATGGGCCGTGGTTTTCAACTGGTATAAAAAAATTTATTAAAACGTTCTACATCTCACTTTGGTGAGTGGCACTGGGGTCTTAAAAGCTAGTAAGCAGCCATCTGAGAAGCATCCACGGTTGCAACCTACCTGGAGCAAAGGAAAAAGAAAAACATCAAAGACACAGGGACAGTATGAGCCCAAGAGATATAAAGGGCCATATAAACCACAGACTATATCAACATGAGACTGGAAGAACTAGATGATGCCTGGCCACCAACAAAGACTGCCCTTATAGGGAAGTTGACAGAGTCTGAGATGGAGCAGGAGAAATGTGAGGTGCAGAACATCAACTTTAGTGAAAAGACCAGACCTAATGGTCTGACAGACTAGAGAGTCCTTGGAAGGCATAGCCCTGGACTTTTTGTTAGCCCAGAACTCAAACCATTCTGGGAGCCAACTTCTCAGACAAAGATTGAATTGGGCTAGAAGACGTAAAGTGATAACTGGTGAAACGTATGCTTCTTGGCTCGGGGAGACGCAGAAGACTAATCAGACAACTCCTGACCTGACGTGAGATGAGGAAAAAGAGGGGGCTAGAGCTGATTATAAGGACATGGGAAATATGGAGATGAGGCGTGTGCTATCATAGTATGGGGACAGCAGCTAGTGTCACATGGCAAAGAGTGTGTAAGTTTTTGTGTGACAAACTGCCTCAAATAGTAAACTTTCATTTGAAACACAGTTTAAAAAAATAATAATAATTAAAAAGGCAAAAACAGAAATGAAATTTCCCTGCCCAGGATTGGTGCCTTTGAACTGAGCGGTATTTAGACAGCAAAATCTGGCCAGCAGACACATTTATTTCCACTGAAATGTCTTAGTTTGTAAGTGATTTGTGTGGATTGAGTTGAAACATATGTATATTCAATCATGGATTGTATGTCATCATTCTATTAAAAAACTATACTACAGGGCTTTCTTCTTCATAATTTTATGTCAAAATATCTGTTCACCATATTTTGCCCTGGGAAGTGATCAAATGAAAAATACTATAATATTTTTAAGTGTTTTACAAATAACTTGAATATAATCATGAAGACACAATTCAGAAGTCTGGTAGGAACTCTTTACCGTGTTGGTATAAACATCAACTACCTTACCTCAGGCTTCCATAAGAGAAATTCCAGAACTGATTGGATTTAGAAAATGGAAATTTATATTTTTACAGTTTTGGAAGCTCGAAGTTCGAGTCAGAGCATTCTTGACTTAAACAGATTTTTCTTTTTTTGGTAGCCCCAGGAATCCTTCGAGATTCCTTGGCATCTGTCTTTTCCCTGTGTTTTGTGTCTGCATCTATTCTGCTGTTTTTATAACTCAAAAGAGAATATGTCGAGGATTCACCCTACTTTGGTATGAATCACTAACTTAACAAAAGAAAAGCTCTATTTCTAAAGAGATTCACAACCACAGGTACAGGGGACAGGTCTTCAATACACATTTTGTGGGGGAAATTGCTGTTCAGTCAGCCTGACTCAAGGAGACACCATGAAAAACTAAATGAAATGCTGCTTAGTCCTGTCGACACATTGATCAGTTGCAGCTCAGGCCATTGTCATCTATAGAATTTTCACTGACTGATTTTCAGAAGTAGATGTCCCAGGCTTTCTAGCCCATCTTCGTTTGAAAGCTCTGCTGAAATCTTTTCAGCATAATAGCAACTCGTAAGCCTCCACTGATGGATGCCTTGTATCTGCACAGGAGGTACATTACCTTGGAACTGAATCAGTGTCTTCCTCCTAGAATATAAGAATTCTGCCACTGAATCACAACCACCCCCCGGTGAGTATAGTGTCAACCAGTAATCAACACAGTGCTACAGAGTAGCTTCTGACTCATGGCAGCCCTAAGGACAAAGTAGAACCACCCCACGGAGTTTCTAAGAGTACCTGGTGAGTTAGAACTGCTGAAGCTGTAGCACTCAACCACTACATCACCAGGGTTTCTTCAACCTATAATAATTCCCCTCAAAACAACACACACCAAAATTGTTTTACATCTAAAAATCTGTGGCAATCAAATGGAATGAAGGGCTCTTATGAGAATTATACATTGTAAAATATAGAAAAATAAATTGCAATATGACAAAAAATTAAATGTAATTTGTAGAGTGGAAAAGATTACTGTCTATTTGGTAGTAAAAATGGTGTCATGGTTATGTAGAAGAATATCCTTATTCTTGAGTTAGAGGAGAAAAAAATATCATATTATGCATAAATATACCCAAGGCATATTATTAAGTGAAAATAAAGATTCAAGTGGTAAAACAGCATGTACAATATACCATTATTTGTTTAGACAAGTAAAATACGTGATTAACTATATATTATCAATATGTTTTCAGTATAAACCCTGTCTTCAAAGAATTAATAAATAAATCAACAAAAATGTTTAAATATATCAGACTTACAAGTAGCTCATGTATTTAGAATCAAACTAATAGTTAAACTATTAAATAACATACAAAAATGCTTTTATTTCACTGTTAGGTTGAAAGTTACAAGTAAACAGCTTTAAACATAGTGTGTAGTGTTTGGGACAATGTAGAACTAACTATTTATAAAGAGTTATCTTTCCTGTTCAGACTGTGGGATAATAAAACTAACTACATTCTACTCTTAAGTATTTAATCCTCACAACAGTCACACTAATTTAGGTGCTATCTGTATTCTCATTCAGCTGATGTGGAAATTGAGCACATAAAGGTTAAGTGTTGTTATTAGTTCTCATCTAGTAGATTCCAACTGACGATGACTTCATTGTGTACAAAGTAGAAGTGATCCACATGGTTTTCAAGGCTATGATCTTCAGAAGCAGACCTCTAGTGTAGATTCATCTCTGGGTGGGTTAGACCCACCAACCGTTTGGCTAGTTAGGTTGAGCCACCTGGGGACTCCTAGAAGTAGCTTGTTCAAAATCACCCAGCTAGTAAGTGGCAGAGGCATGATTCCAGTCCAGATAGTTTGCCTATGGAGGAAACCACCATCCTAAATTTCAATACTGTTTGCTTTGTAATCAACTTACAAATTATGTATGATTCTATATATTGTATTTTAAATATATTTAGAGATAGAAAACTGTTATAAAGTAGATAAATAGAAGGAGTAAAAATGAACAATCACTAAATTGGACACATGAAACTTTAAAAAAAAAACAGTTGAAGAGTTTATGTGTCTTTTGGAGAAAAACACTTTTGAAAAAAGAGCTATGTATAGTCTTTGAAGTTATTCTGTCTTTAAAGTATTCTGTTTCTAATGTAAATGCCACATGTACTGTGAGTTCATAGGTTCTCTCTGTTGTTAAGTTCTATGTTTGAAATTACATAAATGTAAGAGAAGAATACATTCATCACATAGGGGTATTTAACAGTCCTGGACATTAAAAAATAGCTGCTTCACTTATAATGCTCACTCTTTAAATTATAATGTTAACGTTATTAATCAGTTCCACCACTAATTGTTAAAATTACAAGGAAAAAATCCCTCAAAATCTGAAAAGCAATGTATAAACAGCTGCTACAGTAGGAATTTTTCAAAACAAACCCTCATATATAAATTCAGTATTGTAAAAATTTAATGTTTATTTACAAGTTATGGTAGTTGCTAATTGTTCACTCATAATCTAGCCTCCCTCCTCTTTTGTGTGTAAACTCACCTAAATAAAGGTGCATCTGTGAGCCTCTCTCATTGGCTGTTTTCACATTAATACATTTTCCTTTTGTCCATAAACCAGAAACATCAAACTAGCCTTTGGTCTGTGAACCAGGACCATCCAGTAAGCTCAGAACAAAGTTTTCTTTTGGAAAGGAACCCACGTCTGTGCTTTAAACAGAGTTTTAATGTTCTCCCTTGCACAAACCGTGAAATGAGCTAAAATGAGGCAAGTTTCTCACTTTTGTTAGCTATGCAATTATAGTTTATATAATCCCAAATTCACTCTACAACTATAGATAGAGAAAATTCTATGACCTGCACTCTGGGTAGATGAGATATTTCAGAGCTGTATAGATCAGTGAAAATCTAACAACAACAACAAAAAATCACATTACAGGCAATATAGAAAGAATATACAATATCTGCTTAAACTCTCAAAAAGAAATAGAGATATATACTTAAGAAATCAAAAAATAAAAATATTAAAATATTAAAAAGAACAAATTTGAAATTTTTAGAATAAAATCTTGATAAATGTATTTTTAAAGTAAATAGTCTAAGTTGTAAAACAGATGGCATTGAGGAGAGAATATAGAACTATGGAAAATTTCCAAAATTCCACAAAAAGAGAAAAAGGCTAAACCTTTGAACGAGAAGTTAATCAAGCTAAATTATAGATCAACAATCTCCAAACTGTGCCAAAATGAGTTTTTAAAGAAAGAGAACAGATTCAGAATACAGCTATAAAACTCTGGGATTCGTAGCATATGATAATCTTTTTAATTCCTCAGTGTGTATTATTATACTATAGCTAGTTATATTAACTTCACAATATATCTCAAATGACAAATATCTTGCTAGCACGAAAAGTATTATAGCATGACCAATGTTGTTATCAATCAACTCTTCCACTTTGGGTACCAGAGAAGCTTTCATGAACTAACTGAATCTTCTTTATCCAAAATTAACCTATGAAAAATGTCAATTAAAATTGAAGATATTATAATGTAGTTAAAAATATGAACATAATCTTTAGGTTGTTGTCTGTTACACTGCAAAATCAAGATATTTAGCGAATTAAAGTTAGAATTCTTACACCTCCCACCAAATATGAAAGTATAGCTTTTCTTTTTTCCCCCACTGTTAAATCTTTCCATCAGAAATGTAGATGTACACTGGTATAGACTTAAAGCTTACGAATTTTATCCCTTATTGTCCTAAGTACCTGGAAGACGCTTGTAATTAAAATTTACATTGTGGGCTTTTCAGAGATCTAGAAAAGACCCAGTCCCTTGAAATTTTCTTAGTAACCTTAAAATATCTCTTCAGTGGATTGGGTCTGACTTTTGTAAATGAAATGAATGTTTTTTCAGTCTACTGCAAGACTTTTGGAACTGAAGAGTAACATCATCTTACCTAAAATAATTTACCTAAGAAAATAATTAAAAATTGAAAAAAAGAAAAATATATATATAGTCTATCTTTGGCACATCATCTACTACTAAAATAAGTAATTTATGAACTGTAACTTGGTCTTTACTTTGAAGATTTTGAAAGATATTGTAAGTTACCAGAGATGTAATTGATGAGTTGCCTAGTAGATTATGATGAGAAAAAAATCTACTTAAATTTCACCATAGGCTAGTGATCAGCCCTCTTTATATATGTCTAAAGCATGTCACAGAATAACATTCTTTCCATAAAACTCACAGCTTCACTCCCTTGGTGTCTCTGTTGCTGTCTTGTCATCTGCCATTTTAACCGCGTTACTCCTATTGCTTTCTCTGCACCATTGTCATGGGCCCATTTGTTGCCAAATTTGTACAGACCACTTCCTCTACTTGACCAGTAGGAAGAGCATATAATGTGTTCCAGGTGTCAAAACCAATCACCCATTGATTCTGACTCATAGACCCTATAGGGTGCAATAGAATTGGAGCCCTGGTGCCACAGTGGTTAAGAGTTGCGCTGTTTACCAAAAAGTCAGCAGTTGTAATCCACTAGCTATTCCTTGGAAACTCTGTAAGGAAGTTCTGTTTCATCTTATTGGGCTATCATGAGTTGTAGTCGACTTGATCACAATGAGTTTACAGGGTTTCCAAAGCTGTTATCTTTCAGGAAGCTGGCATCCACATCCTTCTCCCATGGAGCTGCTGCTGAGTTCTACTCATTGATCTTAAGGTTTATAGCTGAAAACTTAACCATTGTGCTACCAGGGTTAATTTCCAAATATTTCCTAATAAGTATCCAAAGCACACTGCACAATGCCTGGCAAGTCTGTTGTCTCATTTGTTTGTTTGTCCTGTTCTATCGTGATTCTGATGTTCTGAAGATAGTCTTCACCATGTTGATAATGTGCTCTGACTTCATAGAAGGAATCAGCGTAAAGCTTGTGACTAGGCCTATCTTGACTTTACCTTCGTTTTTAGTTTTTTTGCTTTTTTTAGCCTTGCTGTTTGATGCATTGTTACTTTGGTCTGATGTTCATGTTCAGATTTTAACATGAATTAAACAGACAAAACCCTAGGATCCATCTTTGGCTCATTTAGCACAAGTGTATAGTAAATAATATTCATGTGGATTGGAGAATTGACTGTCTTTTATATGTTGACATCTTTCCAATTAATGAGTCTAATTAGATAATTTATAAGTCTCCTTCCAAATTGAATGCTATAGTTATTTATTACATATGACTATATAACCCAGTGTGCTCTGTCTTCTAACACAAACGGAAACATATCATGAACATTTGGGAAGAAAAAATAGAGTAAAAAAATTCATATGTTAAATTTGTTGACATTTTTATAAAATGAAGGGTGACATGAAGCAGACTACTGAGGTCATTCAATGAGATTCCTAACTGATTAAAAGAACACTGACTGATTTAACTTCAGACTTTTTAATACAACAAGTATATTTTATAATCCTTGCTGTATTTGCTGAGCACTGATAATGTAAATATTTTTGTTATTTTCCTTAGATTATCAGACATATTTATTTGCCGAAAGAAGTCAGGTGTGAATAGTTATGTTTTTGGTAATTGTTTACATTGAGAGCAGTATTTTTCTTCTCTTGCTTCCACATCAGAGGTTACCACCTATCAACACCAACTCTCCCGTTTTGCTTTTGTATTATAAATAGAGATATTAATGAGACATTGTTCATTGAAATAGCAAACACATGAGGTTGCACAGTGGAAGAGTGTTTCCATCCTACTTCTATTGCTGCTACCAAGTGCCTCCAGTTTAAAGAAGTGTGACACACTCTGAATTTTACATCTAAGGTTGATGTTTTTTTATTGGCAGGGATATCTGGCAATCATATGTAAAATGTGGCAACAGGTTAAAAAATGTCAATCAAGTGTTTTTACAAGTTTTATTGTCTACTTGTGCAATCTGAGAACTCATAGCTCATTGTACGTTTTGTGAAAAATTTAAGCAAACTGAGAAGGTTAGAGAGGGTAAGATGGTAAGTGAAGGCAATGCCTCAGCTTGATTGGATCTTTGTGATCCAAATGTTTGTGGCTGGTAACCTTTCACTAATGAGGACAAATTTTCCCAAGAGTTGATTCATTTTTTTAAAGCATACGCACTTGGTGAGAAAATGATTTGTTATGCTTCATTCTAACATAAGCACAATTAATATATCTTATGAATAACAATAAATATAGCACTTTCTGGGGGAAATTACAATTAAATTACAAAAAATTCCAACTCCTTTGGTAATTGTATTGATGCTTAGCCATTTTTACTGGCATTGAGAGAATATGTAGGTAGTCAAACTATTTGAAGTAAAGACAAATCTGATATAGAAGGAAAGTAGGACTGACCTCTCACTGGAGGAAGGAGAGTGGGTGCAAAGGAGGGGAAAGGAGACTGTTGGGAGGATGAGACATGTATGGAGCAGAGAGAAATAGTGTGCTGTCACTGGGCAGGGAGAGCAGTGGAAGCTGCATACAGGTGGGCATGTAATTTATACGGGAATGTACATTTTCACTCAGTCATAATAAGAAAAAGAAAGAAAGAAAGAAAGAAAGCAGGAAACTAAAAACAAACAGAAAAAAACCCAATTTTTTTCATATTAATTTTACAGAGGAAAACAGACTGTTGAAAAATTAAGGCCTCATTGCTGTAGGCGCACTGAAAGAGCTAAAAGCCAATTCTGAGTAAATGTATGTCCTTCAGTGTAATAACAGCTTTAGGAGAATGATTCATAGCACCTGGAGGAGGTGAACCAAAGATACTCTTGATTTTTATTTATTACACAGGAGATGCTAACCACAGATTGAGAGAGAGACAGAAATGTGTCTTTCCTGCAGGGTACAGAATGAAAGAGGCAGAGAATTCAGTAGTACTCCACCAGGCCACTAGCTGACATTTAACTCTAATCAACATGAATTCATGTTATAAGAAATTAAGTGTTCACATCACAAAAGTGCATGTTGTGTAGACATACTCACATACACACATACACACAAAAGAGTAAGACTTAAGCTACCTTTTTAGGCAAGGAACTCCACATTTTGGAAAATGGTGTTGCTGATATAACAAATATCGAATACATGATTTTGTTTATAAAGAAAGATGTGACAGAAAAGAGTGCTGATAGTCTTTTAGAGATATCATGTGCAAGAAGTATATATTTCAGTTCCCAAATCTAGACATACTGAACACATTTTTATTTTTTTTTTAAATAAAATTGTCTTAACCCATTTTTCCAGTGCATTAAGTTCACAGAAATTTTAACTGTAACAGCTTTGCCATCCCAGGACTGTGTTAAGGTTTTGTGATGTAAACAAAGTTATCAAGCAGCTGGAAATCCACCTCGTTGTCTTTTACTACTCCACCTTAGTGGTGTCTAAAACAGCTATTCTTTTGCCTCACAAATTCTTTCCGATCTGGTGGCTGTGGACAGATTTATTGTCATCCAGGGGAATGAGACTATGTGAGTCTGAGATGTTTGATTCCTAGAGTATATGTTTAGGAGATGTTAAATTCTGCCATTATCCCTGTGAACTTATGATTTCTCTAGCATGTTGCTTAGATGAGGTGCCTGGGATTGGGGTGCCCATGGAACTCACTGTCTTTTGTCATCCAGTTCTGAGAGTTCTTTAAAGAATGTAAACACTTTGTGTCAGTAGGGAGTGGGGCCATGATGGTAGACTAGATACACATCTCCTCAATTCCCTCTGAGAACTAAAGCCTGGAGTGATAACTGAATAGAGCAGCATGGATATCTGGGGAGCCCTAGGATCTGGCATAGGGTCATCATATTTGACTAGGTACCACCAACAGAGTAATTACCTCTCTTTGCTCCTGCTGACTAACTGTTTCAGTGGACTGCAGGTACTGATGCCTTCTTTGTTATCCAGGAGGCGGGAATTGGGCATGAGCCAGAAAATATGCAGAACAGCAGGGCTTAAGTAAAGAGCATGTAGCACAGCAGAAAGAATGTGTGTGGGATAGCCACATGTTGAGAACCCAGCTGCTGATGAGAGCACCACTGACACTCTACCCTCTCTTTTCTGAGCTGCATGATAGATTCTGCTGTTTCATGGCAGGAAGGACAGCTCAACCAGGATGCCATCTTGGTCTGTAGGGAGGCAGAATCACCCAGCTGGGGCCTTAACTGGGGCTGATGCTCAAGCCTAGCAGCAGCTCTAGTCTGGAAAGTGCTTCTCCAACAGAAAAGTTGAATTTGAGACAATTGATGTCTAGAATTACAGGTAGGACCTAGCAGAAGACGGAAGGAAGACCCTAACCCCTCCCTACTTTGAACCATGTCATAGCATTTAGGACAGCCTATGAGGTGTTTCATTGTCAGCCAGAAGGCAGTTGGACAGCTCCTCACTCAGAAGTAAACTGCCTTTTTAAAATAAGATCACCTGGAGAACTGACTGCTGAGAGGCCAAGGCATCACCTACACCTTTCACTGATCCACACTGTAGGATCAGCTGACATCCCCCAGTGACTCCGTAAGTAGAGCGCTGTATTGCCAGCCAAGAGGCACAGCCTAACACCACAGACAGTCCACCTTGGGTCATACACTAGAGTACACAAATATGGTTGGTGACCAACTCCCCTCTTAGAACTAGGCTTCAACACCTGTTGAGATAACACCAGAGAAATCAAACAGCTTCTAAATGGCAAGCAGACAACAATCAATTGCCAGCAACTCAAACAAGTAGTACAGTATGTCTCTAGAAAACTACCAAAATAATGAATCAAAAAACTTTGCAGATGTAGAAGTTCGAGTATAAAAGAATTATTTATAGAGGCCTCCTAGAGATTAAACAAAATGCAGCAAAACAAAATGAAAAATTAAGTAAACTATGTGAAATGATGCAACATCAACGATCTGAAATCCAGAAGATCAATAACAAAATGGCAGAATGAGACAATTCAATCCAAAGTCAAAGAAGCAGAACTGAGGAGATGGAAGCCAGACTTAGTGGCACGGAGGACAGAGCAACTGACACCAGCATTTATGAGGGGAAATCAGAGAAAAGAAATAAGAAAAATGAAGAATTAAGAAATATGTGGAACTGTATAAACAGAAATTATCTATGAATAACTGGAGTTCCTGAACAAGAAGGGATAGATGAAAATACAGAGAGCATTGTTGTAGAGTTGCTGACAGAAAACTTCCCTGAAATTATGAAAGAACATAGTTATCCAAAAAGTGTATCCAATGCCATAAAAACCAGACCCCAAAAGAAACACACCAAGACAGATTATAATCAAGCTTAACAAAATCAAACATAAACAGATTCTCTTAAAGGCAGTCATGCTCAAAACAAAGCTAACATTCAGAGGGAAGCCTTGTCGGCTTTCATGTGACTTCTCTGCAGAAAGGGTATTGGTAAGAAAGCAGCGGGATGACATATTCAAAGCCCTGAAGGAGAAAAACTTCCAGCCAAGAATTAAATATCCTACAAAATTGTCTCTCAAACATGATGGTAAAATTAAGACATTTTCAGATGAAAAGAAACCTGGAGACTTTGTAAAAACCAAACCAAAACTACAAGTGATACTGAAAGAAGCTCTTTGCCTAGAAAAACAAAAACATTAAGTGCGTACTTCAGGAGGCAATGCAGGACACAGTATCCAAAATCCTACTCAGTCAGCAAAGTCACAAAGGTCAGTCAAAACTCCAATATTAAAAGAACAGAATCAGTAATCATAACACGGAAACTATGACATCATCACACTAAAAAGAGGTATATATTACAGTAGTTATAAACTTTTCAGGTGGAGAAGATATTAAAAAAGATATGCAGAAGTTAAAGTCTGGTTTAAATTTAGAATAGTAAAGGGCATTGTAAGGTAGCCGAAAAGCAAAATAACAGTGTGACATACCAAAACAAGAAGCATAATACAAAAGTCTCAACAAACACAATGCCAACACTGAAAAAGGTGAAAATCAACCCATTAAGAATGACCCATAACAGAATATTAAGAGCAACATAGAAAACCTCCATAACACAAAACTAAATTCATAAAAATGACAGCATTAAACACACAAACTGTCAAACAAACCCAGTGCCATCAAGTTGGGTCCATCTCATAGCAACTTACTAATAATTACACTGCTTTTAAATGGACTGAACACTCAAAGGGACAGCGACTGACATAGTGGATCAAAAGACAAGATCCGTTTATGTGTTGCTTACAAGGAACACACCTAAAACTCAAAGGGATGAACAAACTGAAAATCAAATAGAAAAATATATACAAAGCCATAAAAAGAAGAGCAAGAGTGGCAAAATTAATCTCAGATAAAATAGACTTTAATGTAAGATCCACCATCGTGACCAAGGATCATCACTGTTTATTGCTGAAAGTTTCAGTACATACTCACTGCAGTCGAGTTGATTCCAACTCAGTGACCTTATAGGTAAGAGTAAAACTGCCCCAGGGAGTTTCTAAGGAGTGCCTGGCACATTTGAACTGCTGACCTTTTGGTTAGCAGATGTAGCACTTAACCCCCTATGGCACCAGGATTTCCTTCAGTATGTAAGCAGGACATGACAATATTAAATATTTATGAACTCAATATCAGACCATCGAAATAGATCAAACAAACACAGCATTGAAAAGTAAGATATACTACTGCATAATAATAGTTAGAGACTTCAACACTCCACTTTCTCTGGATGATCAGTCCAATACTGGAAAGCTCAATAAAAATACGAAGATCTTATTGTTGCAATCAAACAACTAGACCTTATCAACATATACAGAAATTTTTACCCATCAACAGATAAGTACACCTTCTTCCCCAGTGCACATGAAACATTTTCCAGAATAGACCATGTGTTAAGACATAAAACAAGTCTCAACAAAATCCGACCCATTGAACTATTGCACAACATATTCTTGGACCATGAAGCCATAGAAATTGAAAGCAATACCAGAAAAAACACATGGATAAATTTAAACTTGTGGAAGCTGAATAATACCTTGCTCAAAAATCCATGGGTTATAGAAGAAATCAAGGGTGAAATAAAGAAATTTATAGAATCCAATGGGAATGAAAACACATCCTACAAGAACCTATAAGATACAGCAAAAGCAGTGCTCATAGGTCAGTTTTTGCTATGAGTGCACATACTAGAATGAAGAAAAGGCCCCAAAAAATAACCTTATAGCTTGAACAAGTAAAAAGAGAGCAACACATGAACCCCTCAGGCATCAGAAGAAAACAAATTAATAAAGACTGGAGTAGAACTAAATGAATTAGAGAATAGAAGGATGGTTGAAAAAATTAACAAAACCAAAACGCAGTTCTTTGAAAAGATCAACAAAATTAATAAACCATTGGCTAAACTTACAAAAGAAAAACAGGAGAGGAAACAAATAACCTAAATAAGAAATGAGATGGGAGATGTCACAACAGACTCAACTGAAATCAAGAGTACCGCAACAGAATATCATGCGAGACTGTGCTCTAACAGATTTGAAAACCTAAAGGAATTGGACAAAAAATCTAAATGAAATGGACATTTCTAGAATGATATTACCTACCAAAATTATCACAAGGAGAAGTAGAACAGCTTCATAAACCCATCACAGAGGGAGAGATTGAAAAAATCATCTAAAAACTACCAGCTAAAAAAGTCCTGGCCCAGATGGCTTCACTGGAGAATTCTATCAACCTTTTAGAGAAGAGTTAACTCCAATACCACTAAGGCTCTATTTCACAGCATAGAAAGGGATGGAATACTTCCAAAGTCATTCTGTGAAGCCAGCATAACCCTGATACTAAAGCTAGAGGAAGATCCCACTCAGAAAGAAAATTACAGACCAGTATCACTCATGAACCTCAATGCAAAAATCTTCAACAAAATCCTAGTCAATAGAATTCAACAACATCTCAAAAAAAAATTCATCATGACCAAGTTGGATTCATACCAGGGATACAAGGCTGGCTCAGCATCAGAAAAACATTTAATGTGATCACATAAATAACACAATGGATAATAATCACCTGATTTTGTCAATTGATGCATAAAAGACTTTTGACAAGGTCCAATACCTATTCATGCTAAAATACCTAAACAAAATAGGAATACAGGGGAAATTTCTCAGTGCAATAACAGACATCTATGCAAAGCCAGCTGTTTACATCATATTCAATATAGCGAAACTGAAAGAATTCCCCTTGAGAATGAGAACAAGACACAGATGCCCACTCTCACTACTTTTATTCAAACATTGTGCTGTAGGGACCAGCCAGAGCAATTAGACAAGGCAAAAAATTAAAGGCATCCTCATCAGCAAAGATAAATAAAAATCTCCCTATTTTAAGATGATATGATCATCTACACAGAGAACCCTAAAGAATCTTTAAGTAAACTACTAGAACTAATAGAAGAGTTCAGCAAAGTATCAGGATATAAGATAAACATAAGTAAATCAGTAGAATTCCTTTACACCAACAAAAAGATCATCAAAGAACAAATCACCAAATCAATACCATTTACTATAGCCCCCAAGAATATAAAATATCTAGGACTAAATCTAACTAGAAAAGTAAGAGACCTGTACAGAAAGAACCACAAGACCTTACTGCAAGAAACCAAAAGAGACTTATATAAATGGAGAAACCTACCTGCTCGTGGATAGGAAAACTTAACATTGTGAACAGGTCTATTTTGTCCAAAGAGATCTGCATGTACAATGCAATCTCAATATAAATTCCAGTGTCATTTTTTAATGACATGGACAAACAAATCACCAACTTTGTTCAGAAAGGGAAGAAACTCCAGGTAAGTAAAGCACTACTGAAGAAGAGAAACACGGTGGGAAACCTCATACTATAAGATCTTAGAAGCTATTACACTGTCACAGTAGTCAAAAAAGCCTCGTACCGGTACAAAAAAAGATATATGGACAAATGAAACAGAGTTCAGTCCCCAGAGATGCCACCATCCTCTTACAAACAGTTGATATTTGACAAAGGTCCTAGATTGTAAACTGGGGTGAAAACAGTCTCTTTAAAAAATGATATTGGCAGAACTGGATATCTGGTTTGCAAAAAACTGAAACAAGACCCATGTCTCACACTTTACACAAAAACTAACTCAAAATGGATCAAAGACCTAAATATCAAATAAAATGTTAAAGATCATACAAGAAAAAAATATGGTCAACAATGGGAGTTCTAATACACAGCTTAGACAGACTTCAAAATGTGACAGACAAAGCACGGCCAACAGAAGAGTAAATAGATAATGGTAACTACTGAGAATCAAACACTTTTGCTCATCCAGAGACTTTATCAAAAGAATTAGAAGATCTCTTGCAGAATGGGGAAAAATATTAGGCAACTACGTATTGGACCGACATCTAATCTCCATAATTTACAAGGCACTGCAAAATATCAACAAGAAAAGGATAAATAACCCAATTAAGTGATGGGCAAAAGAGATGGGCAGGCACTTCTTCAAAGAGGACATCCAGGCTGCCAAAAGACACATGAGGAAATGCTCATGATCACTGGATATCGGAGAAATCCAAATCAAAACTACAGTGAGATACCATCTCACCCCAGTAAGATTGGCCATAATCCAAAAAGCACAAAACGACAAATGCTGAAGAGGCTGTGGAGAGATTGGAACTATCCTACACTACTGATGGCATTGCAGAATTGGAAAGCAATTCGACATTTCCTTAAAAAGCTGTAAATAGATATATCATTTGGTCCAGTAATCCCACTGCTTGGTATTTATTCTGCAGAAACAAAGACTGTCACATGAATAGACACTTGCACAAGAATGTTTACTTCAGCATAACTCACAACAACAAAAGGATGGAATCAACCCAGATGCCCATCAACAGATGAATGGATAAACAAACTACAGTACATATACTCAATGGAACACTATGCAATGATAAACAACAATGATGATTTTAGGAAACATCTCACAACCTGGTTTCAATTGGAAGACTTGCTGAGTGAAATCAGTCTGCAGCAAAAGGACAAATATTGTATGAGACCCCTGCTGTAATGGCTTAAAATAGATTTATGTACAGAAGAAAAGTCTCTTTGGAAGCTACAAGGTTGGGTAAGGAGTATGAGGACTGGTCATAGATTAGATAGTTGATAGAAATTTAGTTGGATGAAAGCAGTGAGCACACAGTAGAAAGTAGAGCAACTCAACTGGGCTTCACCATAAACTGAAAACTCTTCTAATCTCAATCCTGTATTGTAAGGCTAGGTTAGCAGGGACAGGGACGGGGGACCATACTGTCAGGTGATGTCATGGTCAATTGGCATAATTAGCCTATTGCTCAGAGAGTCTTCTGCATCCCATGTAGGTAAGTGGCATCTGAGGTCTTAAAAGCTAGCAAGCTGCCATCTGATGTACACCAAATGGCCCGAAATCATTTGGTGCAGAGTATCACCGAGAGCAACAAAGACACGAAGAAAAAAAGAGCCCAGGAGACAGAAGGACCCATGTAAGTGGGAGACTATATAGACATATGACCAGAAGAACCAGATAGTGTCTGGCCACCACCAAAGACAGATGTAATGGGGCACACAGTGATGAGGCAATGTAAGACAAAGTGGGGTACAGCTTGAGAACTTTGCTAAAAGACCAGAACTGATGGTCTGACAGTGCAGGGGATCCCCTAGAAGCAGGGCCTGTAGACCTGCTGCTTGCCCCTGTCTAGAAAACACAATTGAGGTCAACTCTTTGAACAAAAATGGACTATAGACTCAGGGACACAGTGTGACCATACGATATGTGTACTTTGTGGTTCTGTGCATTTATAGGAGTCTGTCCTACCAGTCTCTTTATAGGTGGGAGAGAAGAGCATGGAGAGGAGAGGACAGGAGTTTGTTAAGAGGATGCAACAAGTATAAAATGAAAAAGAGGAGTGTGCTGTCTCTGTGCAAGGAGAGCAGAATGAGCTGCAGATAGGTGGGCATGCAAAATTGATTTGGATTGTATACTTTCACTTAATCACAATTAAAACAAAGAATGTTAACACCTTATGAATGAAGATTTTTATCTTTTAGAGTTTTAGCCTTGAAAGAGCCTTTTGGTACCTTGGTGATGCTTCTGAATCCTTTCTAAGAATATTACTATAAATATTTTTTAAATCAAATAAATATTTTATTAATCATGTTAGAATACAGTTGTCAAGATGTTTTAAACAAATGTGTGATTTACAAAATCCAAGGTTCCTTATTAACACATTAATAAATGTGGTGGTTGTACAGGTGGATCTTTTATCTACTGTAACTTTGAAGTAGTAATAATCGTAAAGATTATACGTATCTGCCCCATGTGTATGTAATATATAAATATTTGTAGTTTTGATTCTAAGAAAGTCACAGGTATGAATAATTGAAGTAAATTTCAACTTCCCATTAAAGTTACTTGAAAAGAATGAATAGTATTCATTGTCCCTTCCAAATTCACGGAACCCTAAATTCTCATCTATAGATCCCAAGTTAAGAAATTGTGTTTTATATGATTTAGGCTTTTATGAAATACATGAAAAATCAAAGACCTCCTGTTGCTTCAATTTCTAGCTCTGCCAGTATCTCCTGAGGCAAGGTATTAATGAGGAAAAATAGAAAATTACAATGAAGACAAAAATAATTTAATACTTCACTGGATAAATTTTTACATGTATTTTCCTTGTGTTTGGACTCCAACTGAACAGTCAAGAATTAAGTCAGCATGTCTAGTTTGATCTATACCCTATATATTCCAAAGGAAATCTTGAAAAAGATTCCTGAGAGATAGTTTAGGTTCCTGAGAGATAAGCCCTTGAAATATCCTGCCTGATAAGAATGTCTTCATTTACTTGCAGACCTTGGCCTAAGCCAGACTGTGTATGCTAACAATATGATTGATGGACTAAGGCCAGTCACACAGTCATCCATGCCTGTGTCACCAATCTCAATAAAAAGCTAGACCCTAGGCTTCACAAAGCTTTCCAGGCTGTCAGTACTCCCTGTGCACTGTCTTATATTGTCACTGGGAGATTTAAGCACTGTCTGCATGACATCACTGGGAGAGGGCCATTAGAAGGTTTCACCTGTGTCTTCTGTACTTTGTTCCATGCATTTTTTTTTTCCATTCCTTGTTTTAATCTGTATCCTTTAAGTGTAACAAACCATGACCATCAGTATACATCTTTTCTGAATTTTGTGAATAATTGAAACTAAGGATGATCTTGAGAACTCTTAGTTATGCTAATATGATCTACCTCCCTGCCAAAATACTCATGTTCCATAATACTATTTCTGAGATACAACAGTCACAAAAGGGCAAAACAGATCATTAGACATGACAAAAAAACAACTAACATTAAAAAAACCCTCACTCAAATTGTACTGTGGCTTAAATCATCTAAAGTGTGATGGATTCCCAATTTCACTAAGTGCCTGTTTCTCATTTTTATTTGCAGTGCCCAGAGAAGTGATCTGTTGATATCCATTTTCTCTGAGAATCACTCACGTATGAATTGTGGCTCATCTTAGTCTGATAGGACTCCACATAAGTGTCACTTTCTCAAGGCTCTCCACACATGATATTTGTAAGCTGTACTTTGTTCTCTGTTGCTAGAATCCTTGTCACCTGATCCATGTTATTCTTTCTGTAGCTGTACTTCTCTCTAACCTTAATCAGTGATAAAAAGACGGGACATCTGAACTCTTTGGAGGTCTGGCTATTAAGTTTGCAAACTTGCCACTGTTCACTTACATTGGCAGCACTGTACAAACAACTAGGTAAGCTTTCATAACCATGGTATATCAGTATCTCACAGCTATGTTCATGTCAATGTGTGGCAGTGTCTTACTGAGTGGCACTCATTACTGTTGCATGTTTTTGTGTGCCATCACAAGAATGTCAGAGCTTGGATTACAGCAATGAACAACCATTAAATTTCTTGCTAAACTTGTCAAGAGTGGAAGTGAAATCAGGGACATTTTAGTCCAAGTTTATGGGGATAATGCCAAGAAGAAAATGACACTGTACAAATGGATTAAACATTTTTCTGAGGGCAGAGAAAGTGTCACTGGTGAAGAGAGGTCAGAGTAGCCAGTAATGAGCAGAATGGAAAAAAAATTTGCAAAAATTTGTCAAATTGTTCATCAAAATCATTGGCTGACTGTGAAAAGCATAGTAGGCTAAGTAAAAATTGATAGAGAAACAGAAAAATCTCAAGTGAAAATCTTGGCATGAGCAAGATGTGAACAAAAATGGTCCCAAAAGAACTCACAGGTGAACAAAAGCAAGGAAGAGTCAGACTTTGCCAAGAACTTTTGGAGAGGCAAGATAAGGTTTTAGGTGATGAAACATGGTTGTACCAATACAACCCTGAAACAAAGAATCAAAGTGCATAATGGAAGTCATCCAATTCTCCATGACCAAAAAAGTTTTGTCAGTCCAAATCATGAGTCAAAACAATGTTGCTTACCCTTTTTGATATCAGAGGGATTGTTCATTTTGAATTTGTACTAAGTGGACAGTTAAACAATTTCACCGCCTGGAAGTGCTGAAAAGCCTGCTTGAAAAAGTGAAAGGAAAATGACCTTAATTTTTCACAAACAACTCATGGCTCTTGCATCACAACAATGTGCCAGCTCACATGGGACTGTCTATGAGGGAATTTTCAGCCAATAAACAAATAAATGTTGTTGGAACACCTTCCATACTCATCTGGTCTGGCCCCCAATGACTTTTTTCTTTACTCTAAGATAAAGGAAACATTGAAAAGAAGATATTTTGATGACACTTAGGGCATCAAGGTAATGCAATGACAGCTCTGATGGCCATTCCAGAAAAAGAGTTACAGAATGTCTGTGAAGGGTGAACTAGGTGCTAACAGTGGTGTATAGCTTCCCATGGGGAGTACTTCAAAGGTGACCATAGTGATATTTATCAATTAGGTATACAGCACTTTTTCTAGGATGAGTTTGAGGACTTAATTGCTAGAACTAGTAATGAAGATTTGGCATTAACAGAGTATGAGTGTGGAATAAAAGAGGGCTCTCCTTTTGATTCTCTCTCCTGGTTACATCTCAATCACTACAAATTAATCAAGTGTACGTCTGTAATAGTGTTAGCTTTGTAAGCAAGCTAATAGCTTTGGATGTTCAGAATCCTCATTTCTATCTTTATGCTCTACTTCCTCATTACAATTAGGTGGTGTTTCTTCTCATTTACACCATTTGGCAGTTAGCTGTAAAAAGGTGTACCAAGTTGTTGCTTTCTGCTTTTAAGTTTGTAGCACACAGATGAGAGATTTCCACATTCATTCTTCTATTACAGATGGAATGTTATACTAATTTGCTTTTTAAGTTAGCATTTTATAAAAACCTGTTAGTTTTCTCTCCAACACAGGCTTGAGTTTGTGTTTGATGTGAAGTAGAATGTGGTGGATGCTATGGACTGGGATGAGAAAGAGGCAATGAAACAGGAGAATTAGAATACTCAAGCCTCAGTTATTTTTTTCCCATCAGTTGTGAATATGAGGAAATAGATAATTGGTGCTGGCAATATATTCTGTGGAGTTGAATAGTACCTCATTTCTTTTAATAGTTGTCTCAAGATCATAAAACTAATATTGGGAAAAAAATTAAAATAATGTTTTGGGTGCTTTTCTCCAGAGATAATGAAAGGTTCCTCCAAGGGTAAAATGTAGTATCAAAGAATGTCTATTATAGGTAATTTTCACTGATTTAAGGAAGTAAACTTATCTAATAGGAGTACTAAAGTGAAAAAATAAAATAGAGAGTCAGTGTACTGATTGCTCTATAATGTGTAAGCCAACCGAAGTATTTTACTTTAAAGTTACTCTCATGTATTAAATCATGCTCCCCCCAAAAATCTGTGTAGCAATTTAGTCAGACCATGAATTCTGATATTGTGTCCTGTTCCTCCTTTTTGTAAATCCTGCCTCTACGATGCTAATGAGAGTTGAAGGAAGTAGCTATGTTGGTGGGGCAGGACTCAGTGTGTGAGATTGTGTAGTGCCTTGAGGTGGCCTCAGAGACACAAAGGAAAGAGCTGGCAGAGAGATTTGGGGACCTCATACCATCCAGTAAAGCAACACCAGGAGTTGAGCACATCCTTCAGACCTGAGGTTCCTGCACCAGGATGCTCCCTGACCAAAGACTGATGCAACACAAGGGCCTTCCTCCAAAGCCGACTAAGAGGGAAATCCTTTCCCCTGTAGTACATATCCTGAATTTGGACTTGTAGCCTACTGAACTATATAAGAATAAGCTTGTCTTTGCTAAAGCTATCCACTTTATGGTATTTCTGTTAAAGCAGTACCAGCTGACTAAAATGGTCACTTTCTTTTTTTGTTTTCTGTAAAGTAATTCCCTTTTTTATCCACCAGAATTTCATTACTTTTGTTTTACTCAAGTGTAAAGGAACTTCTTTGTACCATACAGATGTCATTAACTGTAGTTCAAACTGAGAAGAAAAGATGCCAGCACCTATCAGAGATGTATTTAGTGTTTGATTTAAATTGTATCTCTGAGACATATATAAAATGGTATAACCTAACCTGCCATTGAGGCATAAAACAGTCTGTACTCTTTTGCTTCATAAAAGCAGAGATGATGGATGTGAACAATTCCATCTTTAAATTGTGTCTTTGAATTTCATTTAATACTAAAAAAAAGAAAAAGGGAATAGAATGAGGGCAAATGCAACAGAGCACTATTTGCAGGCAAATGTGGGATGTTCTGAGGTGATTATGATTCACCAGTCACAGAGCACAGTGTCCAAGAAACTGTCAAACTAATGGCACAATTATATGGAAATAGATCCCGAGAGGTCAAACACATGTCCTCTGCCTCCAAGTTGTTTATTCTGCTTAGTTTGTAATTGTCCCACCAGTTGGTATGTGACCGTATAGAGCTGAAAAAAGAAATTATATAAAGCCTACAAGATATACATATTTAAATTGCTAGAAATAGCAACATTTAAAGTGTTTGTAATGAAACTAACATTTTTCTAGAAAGTAGATATTTTGACTTAGATATCTGTACTTAGGTAAAATGGCTAGGGCTAATGCAACCCTATTAAGAATAGTTGCATTATGTCAATGCAGTCTGAAAGATAAAGAAAAGGAGAAATACTGATATGAGGGGAGAATGAGTTGCTCTAATCTTTAAAATGTTTCTAATACTGAATAATCTCAGTTTTCTTGAGTATAGTTTACCAGAGAATTGCAGCAAATGTGATAATTTTCAAAATGTAGACTTTCATGTAGGATTTTAATTCAGAAATTAATAGAAAGTTAATAAGTTTTGTCGTAGATGAACTAGTTTAGTTTACTGTAAGGCAATCATGGCAAGCCTCAAGTAAGACTTCACAACATCCACATGGTTCCAAAAAAATTGAATTAACAACGACTATTACAGTGTTAGTTCCCATGGTTAGCATACAAACTGTTAGACTTTAGGTATTTACTGTTTATGGGAGGTTTGGAGAAGAAAACGAGAGCTTAAACTTAGCAGAGCTCCTTTGTAGCTGGGGGATCTCTGGTAGACTGTGGTGGGCAGAGTGTCACGCAGTAGGCTCCGGGTGTTCAGAGAGAGTAAGAGGTTAGAGAAAGATCACTTTGCCTCTCACTTCTCTCAGTAAGTGTGCAGAAATCAGAGTTTACATGTGAAAATCTTACCTTAGCTTCACAGGATAAGGGTCAATGTGAACCCAAAGATGTATAGGGTGTATAATCTCTCCAGGATTAAAGACTAACTAGAAGTTATATCTTCTCTCTAAGGTTTGAAATATAGGGAGGTTGTTTGGATTTTTGTCTCAAGGATAGTTTACAAAGATTATGTCTTCTGTGGTTATAGCAGGCTGGGTCAAAGTTAACTTTAAGTTTTTTTTTTTTTTTTAAATCTTTCATATCCTTTACATGCTTTTATGCCTAAATTCAGAAATTTTTAAAACAGCATTCTTATGGCTTAGAGTTTTCTAATTTGTAGTTAAAATTAGAGAAGCTCATAAAGACGCATTTCCATATTTTAGTTCACTTTATGAGTACTTGTATGTATTTTGAAACCGTAATAGTGACTTCTACCTTATGTGATTTGGGAGCATTTTAGAAACAGATACACAGATACAGGATTTTATGAATAAATTTGACGGTGGCAAAGCATTTGGCTGCTAAGCAAATGGCCGGCGGTTTGAATCTACCAGTCATTCCTTCGAAACCATGTGGAGTGGTCCCACTCTGTCCTGTAGGGTCACTGTGAGTTGTAATCAACTCAGTGAAAACAGGATGTAGGAACCAGGCACATACAAATATATGATGGTATAGAACCTCCATGTACACCCAATTTCTTTTTATTCTTTCCTCCTTTATCTTATTCTTTTCTTCTAGCACTACTCTCTTTTTCATTCTTTTCACTTCAACATTCACTGATTCACTGATAATCTTTATTAAGGTAAGTGTTTTATTGTGGATTAATGACTCAGAGTAATATACAATACCTTTGATTAACTCAAAAGTTTGATGGAGAAAGACTTATGAAACAGTACTTACAAAACAATGTATAACACTTATCTACAAAAAGCTATGAGATAGGAAATTAGAATGTTTTAAAGTCTGAAAGGCTCAGGGAATGATTGTTTTGGGAATGATTAATCCAGTGGTAAAATACTCAAGGAAAGCAGAGATTTGAATATCCTGAAAGTGAGAAAAAAAATGCCAACATGGATTCTGACTCCTAATGACCTTTATATGACAGAGTAGAACTATACCATAGAGTTTCTAACAAACTAGAACTGCTGACCTTTTTTTAGCAGCCAAGATTTTAATCTAAAATCTTTGCATGAACAGAGATTGTGGTCAAAGGTTAGGTCGGCCACTTTGAATAACTTTAAAGAGGGAAAGGTGTTAGGTAGAGAACGGCAGGAAACAAGGACAGAGACACACCATTCCAAGGGTCCAGTGAAGTTTATCTGAAGAGAAAGAGAATGGAGTCTGAGCCAAGAGGTAGCTCAGCCCACCTTTGGCCAGTAGGGCAAGTTTTTAATAGTTTTAAACTTTCCATGAGTTAGTGTGGGGTGAGGGGATTTATGGTTTGATAAGGAAAGAATGTTTAATTAAAAGAGGAGAAGTGGTAGGAAGGAATTCCAGGAAGGGGATTTATGGTCTGATAAGGAAGAAGTGCTGATTAGAAGGGGGAGGGGATAAGGATTGTTTATGGTAAAGATTTGATAGGGGAAGAGCTTTGATTAGGATTACAGGGTTAAAATTTTTTTTGTGGTCAAATTCCTGTGGACTGTTTTTGGATAACAGCAGGGTGTTTTAGTCACCTAGTACTGCTGTAGTAGAGATACCACAAAGTGCATGGCATTAACAAGAAAAGGTTATTCTTACACAGTCTGGTAGGCTACAGGTCCAAATTCAGGGTGTCTGGTCCAGGGGAAGGCTTTCCCTCTCTTGGATCCAGAGGAAAGTCCATGTATTGTGTCTTTGTCAGGGAGCATCTTGGCATGGAAACCTCGGATCTGAAGGATGTGCTACACCCCTGATGCTTCTTCCTTGATGGTGTGAGGTTCCCAATTTTCTGCCTCCTTCCTTTCCCTTTATCTCTCCTAGGATGAAAGGGTTAAGGGTGGGGCAAGCCACACTCCAGGAAACCTCCCTTTACACTGGAGCAGTGAGGTAATCTTATGAAGGGGTTTTCAGTCCCACACTAATCCTTTAACATACAGCATAGGAAGATCACAAATGGAGTACAATGATAAAATATTGGAAATCATGGTCCCACCACACAACTACACTCGTTTTTAGGGGAACACAGTTCAATCCATGATGTGGGGGAAGATGGCTTATGTTAAAACTCTCTGGAATTCAGGGATAGAGTACACTCAAAAGGTAGTCATTGGCTGAATTAAGCAAATGTGTTCTTTACAATTTCAATGTAATCAAAATGGTTATGAGTCCCTGTTAGGCTTTTTCCCTTTTTTCCTCTTCATAAAATGTCATCATTTGATTCTTATTTCCCTGCTAATTAAATGATAAATTATTTTTTTAATAAAAATAACATATATTTTGGTTGATGTGTCACCAATCCCATTCACAAAGCCTGTCACATGATCAGTGCTCAATGGTTATTTGTTTCACAAAAAAATTAGCAAAGAAGTTATTTTATTCTGAACCTATGATAAAGTTATATATATTTAGTGTGGTTATTATCACTAGTTTTGTTCATATGGATGACAAGAGTAAGGTGAAAGGAATAATTGTAAAGATATTCCCCCCAAGATACTCCTTCCCTGATTATTCAGACACATACTAATGCTGTGAAGGGGCTTTGCAAATGCAGTTTAGATAACAAATCAGTTGATCTTAAATGAGGGATGCTACTACGGATTATCCAGATGAAACAATGTAATTACAGAGCTGAAAAGCAAAAGGGAAAGAGCGAAGGGTGAGATCAGCAGTCAGAGAACTGTGAGATTCTCAAAGTATTAGAGGGACTAGAACTGTTGTTGCTAGAAGGAGGCCACATGGAAAGCATAAGACAGGATGTAGACAGTTCATAGGAGTAGATACTGGCCCTCAGATGACAGCCACAAAGAAATGGGAGCCTTAATTCTGCAATCACAGGATCTAAATACAGCCAAGATCCTGAATAAACCTGGCAGTGGATTAATCCCCAGAGTTTTACACAAGGAAAAAATACATGCCAACACCTTAATTCTGATTTTGTGAGTTCCAGAGTGGGGGAACCAGCTTATCCATGAAAACTAGGAGATGGTAAACAGGTGTTGATGTAAGATATGGATTTAGTAGCAATGGGAAATTAAAATAAGTAGTTACCATATTTTTTTAAATGACTTTATGGGAAAGTGAACTTTGAATAGTGTTTCCTATATTTAAACTTTATTTCAGCTGAAGTTAGGTAAACATCTGTTTTGTTCCTGTTTCATTTTAGCAAAATGTTAAAGGAGAAAAATGGTTACCTAAGTTACACTCTGACAGGAATTAGGGGTCATTACCACCATCTCTTTTAAGAATCTCTAGCACCATATTGTATCACTGCCTTATTAGTATCTTGGCTATTTAAAAAAAAAAAAAAAAAGTGTGTGGAGTCAGTGAATCCATTGGATTGGATGGAAGAGAGACAAGAGAGGGGGCCTATCTTTTTGGTGTCATCTGAAATAGTGAAATGGACTGTTTTCTGCTTAGTATGGGGCTGTCAGAGGTTGAATATGGGACTAAAGTAGATCTGAGGACTGAGAATAATCATTGACCTATGGCAGTAATAAAGGTTACCAAGAATCCCAAAGAACAAAATTTTGACAGAAATTTACATATCATGCTTGACACTGGTCACCTAGTGGTTAAGTGTGACAGCTGTGAACCAGAAGTCTAGCAGTTTGAATCCACTAGATGTTCCTTGGAAATTCAATAGGGTAATACTACTCTGTCCTATGGGATTTCTATGTATTGGAATCAATTGGATGACAGGTTTTTTTTTTTAAAGACTCTTCTACAAAACAATATTTTTTGTTTGTTTTTGTCTTTGTCAAAATGCGTATGTTCTCTTAGAAAGGGAAAATTATGTAAATCTTCTATATTGATTAGTCAGAATTGACTCAACAGCAATACATATTTATTTATTTAAATGGTGACCTGGATGCACAGTGGTTAACAGCTTGGCTGCTAGGAGTAAAGGTCAACAGTTCAAATTCATCAGCCACTGCTTTAAAACCCTATGAGGCAGTTCTACTCTGTCCAGTCTCTATGAATTGGAAGCAACACCATAGCAATGAGTTTGTTTTTTGTTTGTTTCTTTAAACAATAATCATGAGTCCTGGTGGTGCACTGATCAAGAGTTTGACTGCTAACCAAAAAAGTTAGGAGTTCAAAATCATCAGCAGCTCTGTGGGAGAAAGGCAGCCCATTTCTATGAAGATTACAGCCTTAGAAATACTATAAGGTGGTTCTACTCTCTCCTGTGGGGTCACTATGAGTCAGGGTAGACTCGATGGCAACAGATACAGAAAATGGTATAATGGTTATATACAACTGATACAATTTAAACTAATGATACTACTTAAAATATCACTAATCATCTTTTGGTGAATGAAACAACATGAAATTTTCGTCCACTGCTGTCTCACAAAAGTTGTTTGTATTGTTTGTCCCGTGTGTCACCATGTGCTGACTTGTCTCCCAGCGCTTTTGCAAAATCTACAAAAGCTTTCATTAACAGAAATGCAATGTTTACAAATTGTCTGATCCTCTTAATGTGTTTTCTTATTATCTTATCATTATTAAATATGTTTTTTTAATATTAACATATTTGCAAAGGCAGAGACATTATATCATCCACAGGTCCTAATATGCTTACATTAATTTTTTGATCATCCGACTCGACGGCACTTGGCTGGCGAATAATGAAAAAATAGTACAGAACACTAGACTACACCTCAGGGTTGTTATTGTTTCTAGGTGCTTCTGAGTGGGTTACAGTTCATGGTTATGTTACTTACAGCATAATGAAACCCTGACTGGTCCTCACAACAACTGCCGTACTTAAGCCCACTTGGAGTCACTGTGTTGCTCTATCTCATCAAAAATCTTCCTCTTTTTTATTGTTTCCCCTTCACCAAACATGATTTCCTTCTCCAGGGGTTGATCCCTCTTGGTAACATGGCTAAATTGTGTGATATACAGTCTTAATAAATTTGCTTCTAAGGAGCGTCTGGTTATACACCTTCCAACACAGATTTGTTCATTCTTTTGGCATTCTATAGTATATCTAGTACTCTCTGCCAACATACAATCCAAAGACATCAGTTCTTCTACAGTGTTCCTTGCTCCTTGTCTAGCTTTTGCATTCATATGAGACAAATGAAAATACCATGACTTAAGTCAGGGGTACTCAATCTTAATGGTGATATGTTTGTTTTTGAGCATTTGAAAGAGGCCTTTTGCAACTGACATGCCCAATGCAATGCAGTTTTTAATTTTTTGACTACAGCTTCTGTGAGTATTATTATAAATCCAAGTAATATGAAATCCTTGACAACTTTAATCTTTTCTCTGTTTATCATGATGTTGCCTACTGGTCCAGTTGTGAGGATTTTGGTTTCCCTTAAGTTGAGGTGTAATCCATACTGAAGGCTATGGTTTTTGATTTTCATCAGTAAGTGCTTCAAATCCTCTTTGCTTGTAAGCAAGCAATGCTGTGTCATCTGCATATTACAGATTATTAATGACTCTTCCTCTAGTCCTGATGCCTTGTTCTTTTTCATATAGTCCAGCTTCTCAGATCATGTGCTCAGCAAACAGATTGAACAAGTGTGGTAGAAGTATACAATCCCCGACACGTACCTTTCCTGACCACACAGCATCCCCTTGTGTTGTTCACTACCTCTCAATTTATGTACAGGTTCTTCATAAGCACAATTAAGTGTTCTGAAATTACCATTCTTTGCAATATTATCCATAATTTGTTATAATACACACAGCCCAATTCCTTTGCGTAGTCAAGAAACACAGGTAAACCTCCTTCTGTTATTTCAGCGGGGATCCATATGACAGCAGCATGATATCCCTGCTTCCACATCCTCTTCTGAATCTGCCTTGAATTTCTGGCAATTCCCTGTTGATGTATGTTCCTAGGTAGGAGTTTGAAAAATACCTCTGTACAGATAATACAGAAACTAAAGTGCGTGTCATTTTTAATTTACCAGAATCAGATTGTCCCAGAACAAAATGGCAACCCAGGAAATCACCTGATTTCTCGTTGAGCAAAAACAGGGTAGAAAGACGCGAGTGTACAAAATTGGCAGTAGTATCCTGGGTCTCTTGTCAACTCAGATTTATCAACTCAGAGATTAGTTGCCATGTTACACAATAGTTACAGGAAAAAAGTGTGTATATATCTTAGTTATATAGTGCTACCATATAACAAATAACGGAACTGGATAGCTTTAACAAAGAGAAATTTATTTTGTCATAGTCCAGAAGGTTAAAAGTCCAAATTTAAGGTACCAGCTCCAGGGTAGGGATTGCTTTCTGTCAGTTCTGGGGGAAGTTCTTGCTGTCAGTTTTCCCCTGGTATAGAAACTTCTCAGAACAAGAATCTCAGGTCTGCTCCTAGCATTTCTTTGTTGTTGGTGTGAGGACTGTTTCTCTCTTTACTCACTTTTCTCTTTAATATTTCAAAAGAGATTGACTCAAGATACAACTTAATCTTGTAGATTGAGTTCTGCTTCGTTAATATAACTGCTTCCAATCTTGCTTCATCAATATCATAGAGGCGGGATTTAAACAGGTAGGCAAATCACATCCGATGTCAAAATGATAGACAATCACACAGTTACCCTAGCTAAGTTGACACAAGTACTTTTGGGGGACACAGTTCAATACATTACAGTATATATAATTGCCCTGTCTTCAAAAACACTTTCAGATCATCTGAAGACAGGAAAAATCAGTATTTATTTTGAGACTGCTAGTTAAGTGCTTAAGTGCTTGGTGACTAACCAAATGTTGGCAGTTCAAATATCCCCTAGAAGTGCTTTAGAAGAAAGGTTTGGCAGTCTAAAAAACAGCCACTGAAAACCCTATGGAGCACAGTTCTACTCTGATACACGTAGTGTTAACATGAGTCAGAATCAATTCCATGACAGTATTTTTATTCAATGAAAATTATGGAAAGGAGATGGAAAAGTTTGAAATGATCAGAGATGACGTCAGATGAAATATATATGTGTGTGTGTGTATTTAAAGTGCAAATGGTAAGAGAAAGGGAGGATACTAAATTAAGAAACAGAGGAGGAACATGAAAACTGAATGATAAAATTAAATTCAGGAGAAGAGTCTTGGAATTGCAGAACTATGAAAAAAGAAGCAATAGAAAAACATTGGCTAGATTTTAATATTCAGACAGCATCAAAATAGTTTTAACTTATACTTTTCATAAAAGTTATGATTTGAATTCAATCTCTTCTATAATTTGGCTCTGACGGTGGTGGTATTTTAAATTCCATTTCATTTATGAGTTTTAAAGTTGGCTGTAAAAATCTGTTCCCAAACAAAACTCAGACCTACCAAAAGAATTAAATATATTTTATGTATATTCAAGACAGTTTTATCTCTTCTCAAATAAAATAAAAAGAAAATACAGTATTATCAATGTCTTACTCCTATACATAATTTAGATGGGAAAAGACTTTGATATCAGGCATTATACATATCTTTTTCACGTCAGTAAAATAAAATAGACATTTAACCAGATTGAGATACTAATGTTTAAACAGAATTTCAGTATGCTGATAGTGTTTCAGATGTGTTTTTATGATGTATTATATAAATAATCAATACATAACATGCAAATACACCACTAATATGTTTGGAAAAATGTACTGCAATTGTAAACAATATGCTGTGAAGTATATTAAAACACATAAGAGGTGGCAACCATATATTAACTACTTTGTAGAGGACATTTACTAGAGATATTTTATTCTTAATTTGTATTTGCATAAAAACTATACTAGTAATAAATAAATAGCTTAGATGTTGATTCTACTGTATCATACTGGATTAATATTAAAATAGACAAAGTGTCTTACTCTTTAAGGAATAATAATAGAAGATATAGGTAGATAAGTAAGAGAACGTTTGATAAAGACGTACAGGGAGGTGAGAATTCTACTGCTGAATTATCACTGCCCTCACCTCTAGTATAGATTCCACAAATACATTTTTAAAGATTGAAATAATTAATGAAATTCCAATCATTAAGTCTCTCAAGTTATCTTTTTCTTACTAATCCTTAAAATGTTTATTATTGAAGATGAAAGGGAGTATAACTACCTGGTAAACGAGATTTTATTGATGATAGCATGATGGGCACTTTTGTGTGTCAATTTGGCGAAGTTATGGAGTCCAGTTGTTTAGTCAAATGCTACTTTAGATGTTGGTATTAAGTAATCACATATGATGAGGTCTGTTGGCCTTAGGTCGATTTTCCTCCATAATGTTAGTGGGACTTATCCAATCAGTTGAAAGTCTTAAGAGCAAAAATCATATTCCTTAGGGTATTTTCTTTCTTTAAACTATAAATAGGTATCTTTCCAGAACTCCTCCACTTTTCCTGTTGCCTGATGTCTTCATCATCTAGTAGTGATATAACGAATACCACAAGTGGATGGCTTTAACAAAGAGAAATTTATTTTCTCACAGTCTATTAGGCTATAAGTACAAATTTAGATCGTCACTCTCAGAAGATGGCTTTCTCTGTCTGCTCGGGAGGATGGTTCTTGTCCTCAGTCTCCCTCTGAACTGGAAACTTCCCTTTGTAGAAATGTGTGATCCAAAAAACATGCTCTGCTTCTGACACTGTTTACTTGGTGGTATGAGGTTTCTCCCTCTGTGCTCTCTTCCTTTTCCTTTGATTTCTTGTAATATAAAACGTGGTGCAACACCCCCACCAGGGAAACTCCCTTTACATTGGTTCAGGGATGTGATCTTAGTAAGGGCACAACAATCCCACTCTAATCCTCTTCCCACATAATCTAATCTTGCTACATTAACCACAGGAAGAGATTAGGATTTATAGCACAAAGGACAATTGAAATCAAGAAATGGAGGACAAATACATGATACTGGAAATTGTAATCTAACTGGGTGGACACTTTGGGGAGGACATAGTTCAGTTCATGACACCGACCTCGTTTTGTGACACAAGGCTGTAGAAAGTTCTAGGTTGTATCCTGATGTATGGATTCCAGATTTGCCAACACACTACAATTATGTAAGCCAGCTTCCTACTTTTTTATAATAAATCTTTCTCTTTCTCTGTTTCCTTTTGATGTCTGTTTCTCTAGAGAACTGTAAGATGACTAAGCAGAAAATTGTAAAATAACTTACATTGTTGAACTAAGATTTCCTTCATGTGTATAAATTCAATGTCTAATATTCTTTATTATTTTTCATATATGGTATATTTTTAAATGTCAGATATAAATAAATTAAAAAATAAGATGTTTTCATTAATATATTACATTTAACATTTAAAAAGCAAAGATGCCATTTTAAGGGATAAGGTGCAGCTGATCCACCCTACGGTATTTTCAATCACCTCTCATTCATCTGAAAACTCGACAATGGATAATGAAGACCAAAGTTGAACTGATGCTTTTGAATTATGGTGTTAGGAAAGAATAGTGAATATTTCTTGGACTGACAGAAGAACCAATAAGTTTGTCTTGGAAAAAGTACAGACAGAAGGCTTCCTAGAAGCAAGGAGGGCAAAACTTCTCACATACTTTAGAGCTGTTATCAGGACAGACGATTCTCTGGAGAAGGACATCATGCTTAATAAAGCAGAGGGTCACCAAAGAAAAGGAAGACCCTCAAACGGATGGATTGACACAGTGGCAGGAACAATAGGCTCAAGCATAACAACAAAGGTGAGGATTGTGCAGGACCAGGAATTGTTTTGTTCTGTTGTACTCAGGGTCACTATGAGTCAGAACCAAAGGGACAGCACCTAATAACTACTTAGCATCATTGAATGAGATAGTATTTTATATGTAGTTTTTGATTATTGTTTTCAACTAGCCGTATTTTGTATGTTTTGACTTATACATAATTACAACTATAGCCTAAAGAATTCAGTTAAAAATACCAGAAATTTAAGTATCATTTGCAGCTAATTTATACTGATTTTAAAATCTTCTCGTGTTCTCTTTCTTTAGTTCATTTAATCAATGAAATATTTTCTCTTCCAAAAAATATTAAAAAAATAAAAAAACTAAAAAAGTCATAGTAAAATTTTTATTTCAACGAGTTGACTATTTCCCTGTGTGTTTTAACAAGGAGTACTTCTTCTGTGTGATATATGTGACCCGAAACTGGCTAATTATAATTTAAGAAACTATTTTCCTTTGTTGCTATGTATGTGTTTATAACGTTGCCATGTTTTTAATGATAGTTTTCCTTTAACTATCGAAGGAACACACAATGATTCTAAAAAATATTATGTCACACAAATGCAAAAGTAATAATTAAAAATAACAGATCAATATTATGCTAAGGGCGATGTTACTATTTTTAGGTGGGACCTTAGACTAATTTCTAAGGTTGTTGGGATACACCTATGTTATTGTACTCATTTTCAAAATGTAATTAGTGTTACTTGTTTTCTTTGAAAGTACATGATAATTAATTAGATTAAAATAATATACTTATTATTATGGGTTCTGCTAATTTTTATAATAATTTGAAGTTAATATAGTAATTCCCAATTTAGTACAATTGAATCATCCTATGGTATAGCCCGTCATTTAATTTTCTTTCAAATCTTAATTAAAAAGAATAAACTTTTCTAAACTTCCTTGGTAATATTGTTTTCTAAGTTACCAGATACATAATAACTTACTCATTTTTGGTGATTTTTTCTTCCTTTACAAATTTTAGCTGATTTTTACTGCCATATGCATGATTTTCTATATTTTTTATAGCCAGCCATGTAACTACACTTTCTTATGAGTTCCAATTAGAAAATCATGTCATTACCCAAAATGATAGGATTGTCCTACTTGCCATTTTTTCATATTTCTTCACTTATTGCATTATCTAGATCTTTTATAAAATTGTGAAATAAAAATAAATGTATTTTCACTATGCATAATGATGATTACCTCTAGGGTTCAGCATTAAGTATAATCTCAGTACTTAATTTTTAAATAATATTTAAATTTTAGAAAAATGTATTTTAATCCCTAGTGTACTAAAATAAAAGTATCATCTTTTTGGTAAGTATAGTGACATAAAATCTCATTAAATGGCTATTTTGTCTATGAGGGCCGATTTTTGTATTCTTTTAACCATGTTATAAAAAAAAACCAAAAAACCAAACTCACTGCTGTCAAGTTGTTTCCAACTCATAGTGACCCTATAGGACAGAGTAGACTTTCTGGGGAGTGCCTGGTTGGTTCAAACTGCCAAACTTTTGATTAGCAGCCCTAACACTTAACCACTATGATGTCATGTTATTAGATTTCCCAATATATATTTTTTTTGGTAAAATGTATCTTCTTTGTTGTACTATTCCTGGTGTCTTACATCTTATGTTATTGCTGATAGATTACTACATTATTTTTCCACGTGATTTTATAATATTTCGCTAAAATTTTACTCATCTATATTTATAAAATAAGTGCTGGCACTGAAGTTGTTAAAAGGTTCAGTTATTAAACCCTAAGATTCATTGTTGGAACCCACTAGCTGCACAGTGGGAGAAAGATGTGACAATCTGTTTCTGTAAAGATTTATAGCCTTGGGGGTGGAGTCAAGCTGGCGGACTAAGCCCACGTCCTCTTCTATCCCTCTGGAAACCAAGACCTGAACTGACAATCAAACAGAGCCTTCTGAGCACCTTACCAGCCTCAGGACACGGCACAGAGCTGTTAATTGGGACTTCATACTACTCAGCGAAAAACCTCCTCTCTTTCCCTGACTCCCGCTCCTGGCTAGCCCCGGCTCTCACGGACGGAAGGTAAACGCAACAGTTTGACTTTCTTTTTTCCTCTGTCTCGGCTGGCGGGCGGAGCTGGGCCTTGCCTGGCGGCTGGACTCAGACACGCTGCTGGGGGGATAGGCAGGCGAAATTCCCATATTCTGGGGGCCGGGCTCGGGACTCTGTTAATCTAGACACTTTGAGCCTTTTGTTTTGTAGCTGCCTCAGTGGGGTTTGTGCGGAACTCCGCGGTCAGGGTGCGGGACGCCATGTTGGTACCGAGATTTTAGCGGGACCTCGTTCTTAGCCTGGGAGCCAGCACCTGCAAACGGGACAGTGCTTCTCCGACAGAAAAGTAGTGATTTTCCACAGTGCTGCCTACGTTGGGGGCCCTGCAACAGAAGCAGATGAATCACTACCTCTCAGCACCTTTAGCCCCTCTGTCTGCTGCCTGTGTGGAGGACACCATCTTGGATACGGTGGCCGCAGCTGGACCTAATTCTTAGCTTGGGAGCCAGAGCCTGCCCACAGGAGAGCGCTTTCCTATCACAAAACCAGTACTCAATACAGTGTTGGCTAAGGCTAGGCCGTATCAGCAGAGGCAACCAGGGCAGTAGCGTTGCTGTATTCTGAACTAGTTTGTTATCATCTGGGGTTGGATATAGTGATGCTTACTTTATCAGATGAGAAGAGGGACCTCTACACCTGAAAACCTAACTGACTGTGAACTGAAGAAACTTTTATGAAAGCATCAGGAAGCGAATACAAATTGATTATATACAGAGCCCTTCTAAACCTTATACAAAATGCACCAGAACAAAATAAAAAATTAAGCAAGTTGTTCGATCTGATGGAACACCAGTACTCTGAAATCCAACAGATCAAGAAGAAAATCAAAGACATAGAAACTTCCATGCAAAGCCAAGAAAACAGAATGGAACAAATGGAAAAAAGAATTTCTGACTTGGAAGAGACAGCTACTGATGCCAGCGTCTATGAGCAGAAATCAGAAAAAAGAAACAAGAAAAATAAAGAAACATTAAGAAGCATATGGGACTCAATCAAGAGGAACAACCTTCGATTAATTGGAGTCCCTGAACAGGGTGAGACATCTGAGAACACAGAGAGTATTGTTGCTGAGCTGCTGAAAGAAAACTTCCCAGAAATCATGAAGGAAGAGAATATAGACATCTCAGATGCATATCGTATGCCACCCAATATAGATCTCAAAAGAAAGACTACAAGACATATTATAATCAAGCTTAACAAAATGAAACATAAACAGCAACTCATAAGGTAGCAAGACTCAAGGCAAAGCTAACATTCAGAGGGAAATCCTGTAGGCTCTTGTCAGATTTCTCAGCAGAAACCATGCTGGCACGGAGACAGTGGCACGACACATTCAAAGTCTTGAAGGAGAAGAACTTCCAACCAAGAATTATATATCCTGCAAAACTATCTTTCAAATACAAAAATGAAATTAAGACATTCCCAGATAAACAGAAACTCAGAGACTTTGTAAAAACCAAACCCAAACTACAAGAAATACTGAAAGAAGTTCTTGACTTTGGCTTAGAAGAACGAAACCACTAACTTTATATTTTAGAACGACACACTACTCAATACTCTACTCATTTAGGGAAGGCTCCAAAGTAAATCACAGCTTTGATATGGAAAGAAGCATTCCAGTGATCATCATGAAATCTATGGTGTCATCATAATAAAAAGAGGGATGTACTACAGTCGTTATAGTCCTTCCAGATGGAGAGGAAGATGACAAGACTGGTAGTAATTAAAATTGGGTTTATAAATAGTTTATTAAGGGGGTTCATAGGGGCAGCTGTAAAGCACAACAAAGATATATCATACCACTTCAAGAAATCTAACACACGAGTCTCAACAACTATAAAACCAGCTCTGAAAAGGTGAAAAATCAACTCACAAAAAAGAATGTCCCAGAACAGACTAATAAGAACAACAGAGAAAACATCAACATAAAAATAAACATATCACAATGGCAGCAGTGAACACATACCTATCAGTAATTACATTGAATGTGAATGGACTGAATGCTCCAGTAAAGAGACACTGAGTGTCATCTTGGATCAAAAGACACGACTCATCCATATGTTGTCTACAAGAAACTCACTTGAGACCTAAAGACAGGAACAAACTGAAAATTAAAGGATGGAAGAATATATAGCAAGCTAACAATGAACAAAGAAGAGCAGGGGTAGCAATTTGAATCTCAGACAAAATCAATTTTAATGTCAAATCCACCATTGTGGACAAAGATGGACACTATTTATTGCTGAAAGGTTCAGTACACAAGACTTAACTATATTAAATATTTATGCACCTAATGTCAGAGCACCTAAATATGTCAAAGAAACACTGACTATGCTCAAAAGAGAGTTAGATGACTCCACAATAATAGTGGGAGACTTGAACACTCCACTCTCATCACTAGACAGTTCATCTAGAAAAAAAGCTCAGTAAGGATACAGAAGACCTCATTGGCACAATTAAGCAACTAAACCTCATTGATATATACAGAACTTTCTACCCATCAGCAGACAACTACACCTTCTTCTCCAGTGCACATGGAACATTCTCCAGAATTGACCACGTGATAGGCCATAATGCAATGCTCAACAAAATCCATACCATTGAATGACTGCAAAGCATCATCTCAGACCATAAAGCCAACAAAGTTGAAATCAATAGCAGAGAAAACATAGATAGAAAGTGGAACTCTTGGAAACTGAACAACATCTTGCTCCAAAAAAATGGGTTATAGAGGAAATCAAGGATGAATTAAAGAAATTCATGGACTCCAATGAGAACGAAAACACTTCCTACCAGAACCTATGGGATACAGCCAAAGCAGTGCTCAGAGGTCTGTTTATCTCCATAAATACACACATCTGGAAGGAAGAAAGAAACCAAATCAAGGAACTAACTCTACAGCTTGAACAAGTAGAAAGAGAACAACAGAGGAACCCCTCGGGCACTGGAAGAAATGAGATCATAAAGATTAGAGCAGAGCTAAATGAATTAGAGAATAGAAAAACAATTGAAACAATTGAAAAGACCAAAAGCTGTTTTTTTGAAAAGATCAACAAAATTGATAAACCACTGGCTAAATTTACTAAAGAAAAGCAGGAAAGGAAACAAATAACCCAAATTAGAAATGAGAGGGGAGTTGTCACCACAGATGCAACAGAAATCAAAAATATCATAACAGAATACTGTGAAAGACTGTGCTCTAACAAATTTGAAAACCTAGGTGAAATGGACAAATTCCTTGACTCATACCACCTACCCAAATTATCACAACGTGAAGCAGAACAACTTAATAAACCCATCACAAAGGAAGAGATTGAAAAGGTCATCAAAACATTGCCAACCAGAAAAAGTCCGGGCCCAGATGGCTTCACGGCAGAATTCTACCAAGCAGTTAGAGAAGAGTTATCTCCAATACTACTGAGACTATTTCACAGTATAGAAGGGAATGGAGTACTCCCAAACTCATTCTATGAAGCCAGCATAACGCTGATACCTAAGCCAGGGAAAGATCCAACAAAGACAGAGAACTACAGATTGATATCACTCATGAACCTAGATGTAAAAATCTTCAACAAAATTCTTGCCAACAGAATACAAGAACATATCAGGAAAATAATCCATCACGACCAAGTGGGATTCATACCAGGGATGCAAGGCTGGTTCAACATCAGGAAAACAATTAATGTGATTAACCACATAAATAACACAAAAGATAAAGATCACCTGATTTTGTGCATTGATGCCGAAAAGGCATTTGATAAAGTCCAACATGCATTCATACTAAAAACTCTTAGCAAAATGGGCATAGATGGCAAATTCCTCAACACTATACGGGCCTTTATACAAAGCCAATTGCCTACATCATGCTGAATGGAGAGAGACTGAAAGACTTTCCCTTGAGATCAGGAACTAGACAAGGATGCCCACTGTGACCTCTCCTATTCAACATTGTGCTAGAAGTTCTAGCCAGAGCAATTAGACAAGACCAAGAAATAAAAGGCATCTGCATCGGCAAAGAGGAAGTTAAAATCTCCCTGTTCGCAGATGATATGACTGTATATGCAGAGAACCCCAAGGAATCTACAAGTAAGCTACTCAAACTGATAGAAGAGTTCAGCAAAGTCTCAGGATACAAGATGAACATAAGTAAATCATAAGATTCCGTTATACCAACAACGAGACTGTTAAGGAGGAAATTATCAAATCAATACCATTTACGATAGCCCCTAAGAAGATAAAGTATCTAGGAATTAATCTAACCAAAGGAACAACAGACCTTTACAAAGAGAACTACAAGCCCTTACTACAAGAAGCTAAGAGAGACTTAGATAAATAGAAAAACCTACCCTGCTCATGGATAGGAAGACTTAACATTGTGAAAATATCTACTTTACCCAAAGCAATTTATTTATGTAATGCAATCCCAATACAAGTTCCAGCATCATTTTTTAATGAGATGGAGAAACAAATCACCAGTTTTGTTTGGAAAGGGAAGAAGCCCCGGATATGTAAGGTACTACTAAAGAAGAACACACTGGGAGGCCTCTCATTACCCAACCTTAGAACACACTACACTGCCACAGTGGTCAAAACAGCCTGGCACTGGTACAAGAACAGACAGATTGATCAATGGAACAGAACTGAGACCCCAGAGATGACACCATCTGCCTATGAACAGTTGATATTCGACAAAGGCCCTAAGACATTAAACTGGGGTAAAAACAGTCTCTTCAACAAATGGTGCTGGCAAAATTGGTTATCCATCTGCAATCAACTGAATCAAAATCCGTATCTTACACCTTACACAAAAACCAACTCCAACTGGATAAAAGACCTAAATATCAAACCTGAAATGATAAAGCTCATCCAAGAAAAGGTAGGAACAACAATGGAAGTTTTAATACACAATGAGGACAGATTCCAAAATCTGTCAAAGAAACCTCAATCAACAGAAGAGAAAATAGATAAATGGGAACTATTAAGAATCAAACACTTTTGCTCATCCAAAGACATTATTAATAGAATTAAAAGAACACCCCCAGAATGGAAAAAAACATTTGGCAACTCTATGTCAGACCGATGCCTGATCTCCATAATCTATAAGATACTACAAAATATCAATAAGAAGAAGATAAACCATCCAATTAAGCGATGAGCAAAGGAGATGGACAGACTCTTCACTAAAGAGGAGATCCAGGCAGCCAAAATACGCATGCCGACATGTTCATGATCTTTAGTTATTAAAGAAATTCAAATCAAGACAACAATGAGATACCATCTCACCCCAACAAGATTGGCCATGATCCAGAAAACACAAAACAACAAATTCTGGAGAGGCTGTGGAGAAAGTGGAACCCTCCTGCACTGTTGGTGGGGTTGCAAAATGGTCCAGCCTCTTTGGAAGGCAATCTGGTGCTTCCTTAAAAAAATGGATATCGATATACCATTTGACCCAGTAATTCCACTACTTGGAATATATCCTACAGAATCAAGGCCTTTCACACCAACAGACACATGCACCAGAATGTTTATCGCAGCACAGTCCACTATAGCAAAAAGATGGAATCAACCCAGATGCCCAACAATAGAAGAATGGATAGGTAAACTACGGTACATGTACTCAATGGAGCACTACGCAATTATTAAGAATAACGATGATTCCAGGAAACATATCCTAACCTGGTTTCAACTGGAAGACATTATGTTGAGTGAAAGTAGTCAGCGACAAAGGGACAAATACTGTATGAGACCTCTACGATAAGATCTCAAAAACAGACTTGTGTATAGAAGAAAAGACTCTTTGACAGCTGCAAGGGAGGGAAGGGAGGGAGGGTGAGGGGGGGAGGGTTTAGTTTAGATAGTTACTAGAAATCTAGTTGGGAGAAAGCGGTGATAGCACACATTAGAAACAAGAACATTAAGTGGACTTCAGCATAACTGGAGTACTCCTTCCATCTTAATAGTGCAAGGATAGAGTAGCTGGGGTGGGGGGCGGGGGACCATGCTCTTAGGCGAATTCCAGGCCAATTGGCACAACTAGCGTTTTGCTAAGAGTGCTCTCTGCACCCCACATTGGTGAGTGGCGTCTGGGGTCTTAAAAGCTGCTAAGCTACCATCCAAGGACACAGCAAATGGTCCCAACTCAGCAGGAACGGATGCTCACCGAGGACCAAAATGACATGCAGTAAAGACAACCGAGAAGACAGAGAGACCCACAAGAGTGGGTGCCTACATCGACTTGGGACTGCAAGAACCAGATGGTTCCTGGCCTCCACCAGTGATAGCCACGATGGAGCTCACAGAGAGGAGTCTCACTGGCAACACAAGAATAAAAAGAGGTGCATCATGAGATCTCCACTAAAAGACCTCAATTGATGGTCCAGCGGTTTTGGGGTTCCTCTGAGAGCATGGCCCTCGGCCCTGATGCTGCCCTTTCCCATAAATTGTAACACAGGTCCACTCTTTGGACAGGAATGGATTGGACTTGGCAATGCAGAGTGACCATATATTGGAAGCACTTTATGGTTCTATATATCTATAGGATATCATCTTGTTGACCTCTGGCTGGAGGAAGGGGAGTGGACGGAGAGGAGCAGGAAGGAGGCTGTTGGGAGGATGAGACATGTATGGAGCAGAGAGGAATAGTGTGCAGTCACCGGACAGGGAGAGCAGTGGAAGCTGCATATAGGTGAGCATGTAAATTTATATGTCAATGTACATTTTCACTCAGTTATGTTAAATAAAAATAAAAAAAAAGATTTACAGCCTTGGAAACCCAATGTGGTAGTTCTACTTGTCATATAAGGTCACTGTCAGCTGGAAACTTACTCAGGGACAATGGGTTTTGGATATGTTGCTAAGGAGATTGATTTTTAATTTATTTTATTGAATTCATATGTTATGATATATCAAAAATGCGGTGTAATTTTTAATATATAACACTACTTCTGTTTGGAATTTCTAAAATTTTAGGATCTATTTTCTAGTTGTTTAAGTCATCTGGTACTGCTCTACAAGAAATGTTACAAATTGGTGATTTAATACAGAGAAATTTATTTTGTCACAGTCCAATAGGCTCCCAGTCCAAATTTAGGGCATCAGCTCCTAGATAAGTCTCTGTTGGTTCTAGCAGATGGCCCTTGCTGTCAATCTTTTGTGGACTGGGAGCTACTAAGATGCAGGACCTTGGGTTCAAAGGCCACACTCTGCTGTTCACACTGGTTCTTTCCTGATAGTATGAGGTTGCAACTCTGATTGCTTCCCTTTACTTTACATCCCAAGAGACTGCTTGAAGGCACAGTACAGTGTCACCTCCTGAGTCCTGCCCACACAGAGTCTTGCCCCACCAACACAGCTGATACTCATCCTCCCTCATTAACATCATAGATGCAGAGTTTATAGCTTATAAGAACATTTTACAATGCCAGGAGTCATGGCTTAGCCAAATGGCTACACTCATTTTTGGGAAGATACCAATCAATGCATGATACTAGTATTCTGTTTAAATAATATAGTTTTCTGTTTATATTCATATAATCTCTATTCAGAGATTTCTTTTCTCTAAATAATCACATATTTTGCACAAATCACAAATTAAGTTTGCCTAACTTATTAGCATTATCTAAGAAGGATAGAAGCATACCCTAGGTAGCACAAATGGTACAATGCTTGCCAAGTAACCAAAAGGTCAGAGGATGGAGTCCACTCAGAGGCATCCTGGAAGAAAGACGTAAAACTGCTTTGAAAACATCAACTAGTACAAAAACTATGGGACACAATGTTACTCTGTCACACATGGGGTAACCATGAGTCAGGATTGAACCAATGGTAACTGGTTTCTATTCTGAGGATAATAACACCCTATGATTTATGTGCATATAATATTTTACTTTGTTTTCTTTTTTACTTGATATGTATATATACATATATACACATAAATGCATGAGTGTGTATAAATATGTGTATGTATATGTGTATATATAACAAAGTTTTATAATACTTGTTAACAAAAAATAATTTTATTATTCATTCTTAAATTATTTTAGGGGGGTTCTCTAGGACTGATAATTGTAAAATGGACAGAATTTTATATAACTGCACTCTGCATTGATGGATTTTCTGTTGAATAAATTAACATAAGCATAAATATTGTCCAACTATAATATTAAGATCCAGCTATTACGGGTCTCGATACATGTTCCAATTTTCCTTCCAAATAAATTATTTCAATTTTACCTTAGGTAAGAAAAGCATGAAAACTTATTTTAAATAATTGTACCCCATTCTATTGCAATGTACAAAAATATTTGTGAATTAAAGAGGCCAAAAAGGTAATTTGTTATTCTAATTAGCATTAATTGAATTGGTAGATGAGATTAATAACTTTACCAGAATTTTGTATTTATTCTTTGTGAAATTTCATTGTTTCATATTAATTGGCTACTTTTTAGTTGTACAGGTCCAGTGTTCTTTTGGGGGGACCCAGCTCATTTTCTTTTATCATGTGGATATGATGAAATTCTAACCTCGAGATTAACACATGCCCCAGATTTTCAAATGCAGTATGTCAATCTGTGTGTGATGTGGATCAGAGACTGAGAAGGTCTAATCAAAAATGATCTCCATAATTAATATAATTATGATAATATCAGTGTTCCCCTAGGGAAGTGAGAGCCCACAGAATATAAAATTTAGTCTTTTGATGGTCACATTCCCAGTCAATTGGAAGAAGTTAAATGTAATATGAGAAAATAAAGCAAACAGAGAAAAGAGAACAAAATAAAATCAGAAAGAGAGCAAGAGAGTGAGATTGAGGCTTCATGTCGTCATTCAGGCCCCTGTATTCTTCTGTATAGGAGGTACGTCCACTTCTGGAATTGCAGTAACATAAACAATAAAGAATAAAGCCTCTTCTGGCTTCAACTATTTTGAGCGGGGTGTCATACGTATGTAACAACCAGTGTCCTGAAAACTACAGAAGTTGGTACCAAAAGAATATTGCAAAAGTAAATCCTAAAATGCAAAACTGGTAGATTCATATTCAGGAAAGTAGTAGCAAGACATTTTCTAACTGGAACTACAAGAATGTTTTTCAGGTAACAGCAGACAAGTTAACTAAATCCCTAAGTTTTTCATTTTTAAACTTAGATGTTGTGCTGTCTAAGATGAAGGCTTGGGAGGAAATGAGAGAATAAAAGGTATACATTTGGGAATGTGCTGGTTTGCTGTATTATGTTTTTTTCTGATTTCAATCTAAGCTGGCTGACAAAAAGCAGAAGAAAGATCATACAGGTGTGTTAAAAGAAACTTCTCCCTTTACAGCGCAATAACAATTACCTGAAAGTAAAATAATCGTGTGCCCTGTGAAAATGAAAAATCTGAATTCTCTGTGCCAAACTACATCCATTATAAATGAAGTTTGGTTTGCAGAAAAGTAGAGCACAGGAGGAACTCAGCTGCCATTGAGAACAGAGTAGTGAAAGATTCCTCATCTCTTAGTGGTCCCATGAACACTTTGTGTTAGAGCACCACATCTCTCGGTATAGCCTGGAGAAAAATATACCATATTTGGTTTCACTTCATTATCAGGTCCATAATTTAATATTTCAGGATATTAAATCACACATATTTTGTTCTGATAAGTGTTGATTTTTGAATATGTGGTATACTAACTATAGCACCATTCTTTATTTCTGCATTTCCAAATGATGATAATGGCTCCTAACTTTCAGAATCAATGCCCTTTGAAGTAGCAGTCAGGAAATCAATGTGTTTCACTGGATGTATCTTCTGCAAAACACCTCTGTAATGTGTTAGAAAGCAAAGACATCCCTTTGAGGACTAAAGTATGTGTCATCCAAGCAATGATGTTTTCAATCCTCTCTTACACATACAAAAGCTGAATAATGAGTCAGACGACAAAAGAAGAACAAATACCTTTGAACTATGTTGTTGACAAAGAATATTAAACATACAATGGACTGCCAGGAGAACAAACAGGTGGCACCATTCACTATTTCACCTACTGACCCACTAGCAAAATTTTTGCTTCCTTTTCTGACAACCCTAGGCTCCATGGGTCTAGAGATCTTAGCTCCAAAGTGAGGAATGCCCAGTAGGAGATACAATACTGGTTCCACTGATCTGAAAGTTAAGCATGCCACCTGGCCCCTTTGGGTTCCTTATGTCTTTGGACCAAAAGGCAAATAAGAAAGTTACAATACTGGCTGATGTGATTGATCCTGATTACCAGGTGAAATCAGGTTGATATTATATAATGGAGGTAAAGAAGAGTATGTCTGGAATGAGAGAGATCCCTTAGGGTGTTTCCTAGTACTATCATGTCCTGTGATTAAGGTCAATGGAAAACTACAGCCACTCAATTCCATCATGACTACTAATGGTCCAGGCCCTTTACAAATGAAGGGAGCCACTGACAAAAACCCAGGATCAGCTGAGATGCTTGCTGAGGGTAAAGGAATCCCAGAATGGCAAAATGGATGATGGAATAAATTAGTTCTAAATATCAGTTTCATTTATGGATCGCGTTGCAGAAAAGTGGACTGTAATTGTTATGTCCTCCTTGTGTGTGTGCATCACATGCACTTGTTTTCTTCACTTAGAAAATAACATGTAAACAGGGCTAGTGTGTTTTGAGTTGTACATGTTAGTTATATCATGTTAGTGCAAATACGACTTCATAGTTGTCTTTAGAGATTATGTATGGTTTGAGGAGATATATGTACATTCTAAGTTTACAAGGGATGTACTCTGATGTTCAGGGTTGTGTGTTTACCTGACTGGGCCATGATTCTCGGTGTTTTCGCAGTTATGTAATTACGAAATCAATTCCATGTTGATACCTCATATAACATAATTGTCTCTGTGATGAGATCTCAATAAGCAGCCAATCCGTTGAAAGAAGTTTCCTTGGGGTGTGCTCTGTGTGCTCTGTGTGCTCTGTGCTGACAAAACTCACTTGTTTTTTTTGTTCTGCTCTGGAAACTACATTAGGTTTGTCAGCATCTGATCTCTGGTTCTTGGGACTTGAGCCAGAAACTTGTCATTTTACCTTCTGACATTGGTTTCAAGAAATTTGTAAATATTTAAAATTACCTTCTCTACAGTACATTGGCAAATATATTTAAAGGTACTACTGATAGGAAGCCTATATTTGCTTAAATTTCAAATCAGTGTTTCAATGCAAATTGTTAATAAGTACGATGTCTAAAAAGGGAAGGATCTTGTCTTTGTTCCTACAGCACAATTACTACGAGTATTTACCTACTTTCAGTTCAGATTTTACTATTTATGAGTGTCTTTGAAGAATACCAAGTGACAGGATGTTTCAAATAAATAATCAGCATGCTCCATCTGAGTCGTAGGTGTGTTTGTTATACTAAAGTTTGCTTTGAAGTATGCATCAGATCATATGTGAAAGTTTTCCTTCTTCCCTATATATTTATCTCACATAAAAGGAAAATTAATTACAGAAATATTTACAACATCAACTAAATATATTGAAAACTACCAGGAAAACTACAAATCACTGATATTTACAACTAATTCATGTAATTTTGAAATTCAGGGCATATAAAAACGGTAAACAGTTCCTTCTTTCACTAATTTTGACATAAAGTAAGGGACATTAATCCACTAAACACACTGCCATCAAGTTGGATCTGATTTATAGTGACCATAGAGAACAGAATGGATCTGCCCATAGAATTTGCAAAGAACAACTGGCAGAATTAAACTGCCAAACTTTTGGTTAGCAGACACGGTACTTAACTGAGTACATCACCAGTGTTTCCAAGAGACATTAGTTGGGTAGAAAAGTGATTATAATATAATCTGTGCTAGAAGAGAATTGAAATGAAGACTGCTACATAGAAATTACATTAAATTTTCAGTCATTGGGAAAAATTTTTATCCATTAAGTGATGTTTGAAAAGATGCCAGGAAGCAAGAACAAGAAAGCAAAGGAGAGAGAAAGAGTGAGAGAGGATAAAGAGACTTAACTCAGCATAGAGTGACCAGAGTGATAAAGGAAGAAATCAATAGGTTAAATGCTAGAGAAACTGAGTTGTAGCCAAAGTTTTGGTAAGTATTAAGACAATGACTTTTTTTCAAATCATTTGGTTCGTATTTACCAAAATATCTTGTTAACCAAACCCGTAAGATATTTTCTGATAAACTGTCCATTAATGTCTTCAGATAAATCAATTTGTTGAATTGCTTTAAATAATTCACTGGTCTGAAAAGCACAATTTATGCATATATTCTTTGATTGAGGCTTATGAGTTATTTTAATTAAAAAAAATTTGTCCGTTAAAAATAATACTACAATTAACATTCTTGTGAACATTTTCAGTATATCTGAGGATATTTGGAAGAGAACTACTTTGACTAGAAGTAGAATTCTGGAATTATAACAATATCTTTTTATATAATCTAGAATTTAATTAATGTGTGTGTGTGTTTAAGGGAAAGTTCACAGTTCGTTTCTCATGTAAAAACTTACACTTTGCCATGTGACCCTAGCTCCTTTCCCCATACTGTGACAGCACACTGCTCCCATCCAACACATGTTTCTCGTGTCCATTTGACTGTATCCTGTACCCCTCCTACATTCCCTCTCACCTCTGAGCAGGAGCTGTTCATTTAGTCTCCTTTACATGCCCAAGCTAGGAAGCATACCCTTCACCAGTATCACTTTATAGCTTGTAATCAGTCCATCCTTTGAAAACTTGGCTTCCAAAATGGTTTCAGTTTGGGGTTAATAGAGAACTCCAGAGTCATGTCTTGCAGGGATCATCCAGTCATCAAGTCAGGTCTTTTTGCTCGGTTTTAGGTTCCGCAACCCACATTTCTCTTGCTCCCTAAGGAACTCTTTGTTGATTTCTTTGTAAGGACGTTCTTGGATAGCAGTTAGGAACCTTCTAGTTCTTCTGGTCTCATGCTGCTGCTGTCTGTGTTGTGTGTTCCCTTTCTGTCTGCAGGGTTCACACTTTCCTCATTCCACTTTGCTCCAGGTTCTTCGATGGCTCCTGGCTAGCTGTTAAGACCCCAGACACCACTAAGCCAAGTGGGATGTAGAACATTTTCTTAATCAATTTAATGAACTCTGTTATTCTAATTGATTTGAATGTCTCTTGAAACCACTGTCCCCAGATTTCTGCCACTCTGTTCCTTGGAGTATTTTGTTGAATTTAGGAAACTTCTTAGCTTTTTGTTTAAGGCAGTTGTGCTAACTTCTCTTGTACTGTGTGTTGTCCCTCCCTTCACCTAAAATAACTTTTCTGCTATCTAGTTAGTGAATACTCTTCTCCCTCTTTCCCTATCCTTATAACTATCAAAGACAGATTTCTTTGTTTAAACCTGTTCTTCAGTCCTTATAATAGTGGGTCGTTTTGTAACTGACTAATTTTACTGTGTATAATGCTTTCCAGAGACTTCCATGTTATGAGATGTTTCCCAAATTCGTTGTTGTTCCTTATATTGCGTAGAATCATTGCATGATGACTTTCTTTTGTAATATACCATTAGTGAAGTTCAATTAACATCTTGGGTAAATATCTTTCATGATATGGGGACAGATTTTTGTCAACAAATCTTCAACAGTTCTCTGTAATTTTTCTTATCTCCCTTTTTCTCGTACTCCAGTCATTCATACATTATTCCTCTTGAGAAAGTCCCACATAATTCTTTGCTTGTTTTCACTTTTCTTAATTCTTTTTTCTGAATTTTCCTCAAATATGTTAGTTTTCAAGTGCTTTATCTTCAATCAAACTCATTCTGCCTTCCATTACCTCAGTTCTGGTCCTGTGACTTTCTATTGAGTTATCTGATTCTGTAATTTTATTATTAATCTTATGAATTATTTCTCATTACCTCTCTATGTCCTCTTGCAAACTGTTCAATTTGTCATTATTCCCTGCTGTGTTTTGCCTGTTATCTTTCTTGACCTATTGAATTCTAAATACTTCGTATTCTACCTCTGATAATTTCAGAAAGTTCTCTGTATCTAGAATATTTCTTGAGTGTTGGGAGCTTTCTGAAGCCATTATGGTCTACCTCTTTATGTGACTTGATATTGACCGTTGTCACTAAGCCATTAGTTGTATTTATTTCATGCTTCCTTACTATGTTCTGGCTTCTTGTTTCGCTTTGTTCTGAAAACACCAAATCAGTTGATTACGTGACCTAGTTTGATTATTGGCACCTCTTGTACTCTAACATCTGTCACTAGGTGGTTAAAGCTGTTAGTACTCGTGTGAGCCCAGGAGTCCACTTACCTTTCTGGTAAGGATTCAGCTCAGGTATCTAGGTAGTTGGTCACCAACTGTGTGGTGCAGGCTCTCCTCTAGGTGGGTAGCAGTGTTTGGTGTAGGTAGCCGGCTGTACATACTGAGAAAGAAAGGAGGCTGATAGCTGTCTGTGAGTGTCTGAAAGTGTGACCCTGTTACTTAACGCATGTGGGTGGACACATTACGTCCATGGACATGTTATGCCCATGCCTAGGCAAAGGAATTGTTTCTGTCCTGAACTCCTGGCACAGGGGGAGTGGTAAATTATTATTATTTTCCCCCTGTTTGTTAAATTGTTCCTTCTCCAACAATGGGAGAATGGCTCAGGGTGAGCTTAAGGGGTCCTACTTCTGGCTGAGGGAATGCATCAGTATATGGAGCCAGCACTGTGTAGAGAAGAGACAGAGAAGGGCTACTAAAAGGGAGAGAGATGTTATCCTGAAGGAAAGCTTAAGATCTATGTGAGGTAGGTTAGCTCCCAGTTGCTTAGCATTTTTTTCCTTTATTGTGATTAAGTGAAAATATACAATGCAAATTGGTTTTTCATGCCCACCTATTGTCCTGGTGACAGCACACTCCTTTTCACACTATACTTCTAGTATCCTCTTAACAAGTATATGTCCCCTCCTCTCCACCTACTTCTTTCCCATCAAGAAAGAGATCAGTAGGATGTCCTCCTTTAAATGCATAGCACCATAATGTATGCAGTCCATGTGGTCATGCTGGGTCCCAGAGTCCAGTCCATTCTTGTCTGAAGAGCTGACTTTATTACTAGTTTCCGGTCAGGGACAGCAGCAGGTGTAGGGATCATGTTCCCAGAGGATCTTCCAAGCTGTTGGAACATCAATTCAGATCTTTTAGAGTTCTTAGGCTGCATACCCCTTTTTCTTGTATTGACTCAGGGAATCTACATTTTTGTCCCCAGTCACAGCTGCCATTGATGGTGGCTAGGCACCATCTGGTTCTTCCGGTCTCATGTTGAAACAGTCTCACATTCACGTGGATCCTTCTGTTTCCTGGGCTCTTTTCACCTCATATCTTTGTTGTTCCAAGTGATCATCTGTTTCAGACAAGTTGGGACATTGGTGTGCCTCACATGACACCTTGTTAGCTTTTAAGACCTCAAACACCACTCACCAATATAGGGTGCAGAAGACTCTTGTAGCAATAGACAGTTATACCAATTGGCTTCCATGTCCCATGAGTGCATGGTCCCCAGACTTCTGTCCCTGCTACTCTACCCTTTCAAATATTCAGTTGAGTTTAGAAAACCTTTCAGTTTATGATTAGGTCCAGTTAAGTGGTTCTACTCTCTTCTGTGTACTGTCACTGCTTTCCCTTAACCAACTTTCTATCAACTACCTAATCTATGACCAACCCTCTTCCTCTCTCTTTACCCTTGTAACCATTAAAGAGTCATTTTTTTCTGTACATAAGTCTATTTTTAAGTCCTTGTAGTGGAGGTCTCATACAACATTTGTCCTTTTGCTGCTGACTGATTTCACTCAGCATAATGTCTTTCAGTTGAAACCAGGTCATGAGATGCTTGCTAAAATAATCATGGTTTCTTATCATTGCATAATGTTCAATTCAGGATATGTACCATAGCTTATCCATTCATCTGGTGACGGGCATCTAGGTTGATTCCATCTTTTTGCTATTGTGGACAGTGCTGCAGTAAACATTTGTGTGCATGTATCTGTTTGTGTGACCACCTTAATTTCTGTAGGATATATTCCAAGCAGTGGGATTACTGGATCAAATGGTATTTCTATTTCCGGCTTTTTAAGGAAGTGCCAGATTGCTTTCCAAAGAGGTTGTACCATTTTACAGTCCCACCAACAGTGTAGCAGAGTTCCAATCTCTCCACAGGCCTTTCAGCATTTGCTGTTTTGTGTTTTTTGAATTATGGCCAATCTTGTTGGGGTGAGATGATATCTCACTGTAGTTTTGATTTGGATTTCTCCAATGGCTAATGGTCATGAGCATTTCCCCACGTGTCTTTTGGCTGCCTGGATATTGTCTTTGGTAAAATATCTACCCATCTCCTTTGCCCATTGTTTAATTGTGTTATTTACCTTTTTATTGTTGAAATTTTGCAGTGTCTTGTAGATTATGGAGACCAGACATCAGTCTGGCATATAGTTGCCAAATATTATTCCTATTCTGTAGGTGGTCTTTAAATTCTGTTGATAGTCATTGGATGCTGTCATAGATTGAACTGTGCCCTTCACCCCCCCAAAATGTGTGTGGCCATGTGGCTGGACCATGATTTCCAATATTTTATGATTATCCTCCATTTTATGATCTTCCTACACTGTATGTTAGAGGATTAGGCTGTGACAATAAATCCCTTCATAAGATCGTCCCTCTGCTTCACTATAAAGGGAGTTTCTCAGGAGTATGGCTTGCACTGCACTTTATCCTTTCATTCTACAAGAGATAAAAGGAAAGGGAAGAAAGCAGGTAATTGGGAACCTCATGCCATCAAAAAAGCAGCAATGAGAGAACAGCGCTTCCTTCAGACGTGAGATTCTTATGCCAGGATGTTCCCTAACAAGGATTATTGCAACACAAGGACTTTACGTCAGAGATGAGAAGGGGAAAAGCCTTTTCCAGAGCACACATCCTGAATTTGGACTTGTAGCCCACTGATCTGTGTAAGAATAAACATTTCTCTTTTAAAGCCATCCACTTTGTGGTATTGCCATTAGAGCTGCACTAGGTAACTAAAACAGATGAATAAAAGTGTTTGATTCTTAGGAGTTTCCATTTATCTGTTTTCTTTTATATTGATCATGCTGTGTTTGTTCTGAAGTCCGTGTAAGCTGTGTAATAGAATTTCCATTGTTGACCCTATTTTTTTCTTGCATGGCCTTTATGGTTTTAAGTTTGTTATTTAGGTCTTTGATCCGTTTTGAGTTAGTCTTTGTGTAAGATATGAGATATAGTTCCTGTTTCAGGTTTTATAGATAGATATCCAGTTTTACCAACACCATTTGTTAAAGAGACTGTTTTTATCCCAGTTTATAACCTTTGGGCCTTTGTTGAATATCAACTGTCCCTAAGATTATTGTGATATTTCTAGGATCTCAGTTCTGTTCCATTTGTCTATATATCTCTTTTTGTACCAGTACCAGGCTGTTTTGACTACTGTAGCAGTGTAATAGATTATAAAGTCAACTAGTGTGAGGCCTCCCACTGTGTTCTTCTTCCTCAGTAGTGCTTTACTTTTCTGAGGTTGCCTCTCTTTCCAAACAAAGTTGGTGATTTGCTTCTCCATCTCATTAAAACATGATACTGGAATTTGTACTGGATTGCATCGTATATGTAGAACTCCTTGGGCAAAATAGACCTGTTCACAATGTTAAGTCTTCCTATCCATGAACAGGCAATTTCTCCATTTGTATAAGTCTCTCTTGGTTTCTTGCAGTAAGGCCTTGTATTTCTTTCTGTATAGGTCTCTTATTTCTCTAGTTAGATTTATTCCTAGGTATTTTATCTTCTTGGGGGGCTACAGCAAATAGTATTGATTTCGTGATTTGTTCTTTGATGATCTCTTTCTTGGTGTAAAGGAATCCCACTGATTACTTATGTTTATCTTATATCCTGATATTTTGCTGAACTCTTCTATTAGTTCCAGTAGTTTACTTATGGATTCTTTAGGATTCTCTGTCTGTACGATCATATCATCTTCAAATAGGGAGATTTTAATTCATCTTTGCTGGTAAGGATGTCTTTTGTTTCTTCATCTTGTCTAATTACTCTGGCTAGAACCTCTAGAACAATGTTGAAGAGAAGTGATAACAGTGGGCATCCTTGTCTAGTTCAAGTTCTCAGGGGAATTTTTTCAGTCTGTCTTCATTCAGGATGAGGTGGGCAGTTGGCTTTGTGCAGATGCCTCTTATAGCACTGAGGAATTTGCTGTCTATTCCTGTTTTGCTGAGAGTTTTTAGCATAAACAGATATTGGCCTTTGTCAAAAGCCTTTTCTGCATCAGTTGACAAAATCAGGTGATCCTTATCCTTTGAATTATTATGTACTTGATCACATTAGTAGTTTTTCTGATGTTGAACCAGCCTTGCATCCCTGGTACAAATCCACCTTGGTCATGATGAATATTTTTTTGAGATGTTATTGAATTCTATTGACTAGAATTTTGTGGAAGATTTTTTGTATTTAGGTTCATGAGCAATATTGGTCTGTAATTTTCTTGTTTGGTTGGGTCTTTCCCTAGCTTTGGAATCAGGGTTGTGCTGGCTTCATAAAATGAATTTGGAAGTATCCCATCCTTTCCTATGCTGTGAAATAGCCTCAGTAGTATTGGAATTAATTCCTCTCTAAAAGCTTGGTAGAATTCTGTGGCGAAGCCATCTGGGCCAGGACTTTTCTTGGTTAGTAGTTCTTTGATGACTTTTTCAAGCTCTTCTTTTGTGATGGGTTTATTAAATTATCCTATTTCTCCTTGTGATAATTTTAGTAGGTGATATGAATTTAAGAATTTGTCCATTTACTGTAGGTTAGTTATAGTATAGTCTTTTGTAGTATTTCATTATGATACTTTAGATTTTGATTGAGTCTGTTGTATCATCTCCCATCTCATTTTTTATTCAGGTTATTTGTTTCCTTTCCTGTTTTTCTTTTGTAAGTTTAACTAATGATGTATCACTTTTATTCATCTTTTCAAAGAACCAGCTTTTGGTGTTATTAATTTTTTGAATTGTTCTTCTAGTCTCCATTTAGTTCTGCTTTAACCTTTATTTTCTGTTTTCTTCTGGTGTCTAAAGGGTTCTTTTGTTGTTCTCTTTCTACTTGTTCAAGTTGTGGGGTTAATTCTTTGATTTGGGCCCTTTCATCATTCTGGCTGTGTGCATTTATAGAGATACATTGACCTCTGAGCACTGCTTTTGTTGTATCCCATAGGTTCTTATAGGTTGTGTTTTCATTCTCATTTGATTCCATAAATTTCTTTATTTTGTCCTCGGTTTCTTCTAAAACCTATGGATTTTTGAGCAAGGTGTTTTTCAGTTTCCATGAGTTCAGATTACTACCTATGTTTTTCCTGCTATTGTTTTTAACTTTTATGGCATTATGGCCTGAGAACATATTTTGCATTAATTCAATGGATTGGATTATGTTGAGACTTGCTTTATGTCCTAATACCTGTTCTAGTCTGGAGAATATTCTGTATGTATTGGAAAAGAAGGTGTACTTATCTTTGTTGGGTAAAAAGTTCTAAATATAAACAAGGTTTCATTGGTTGATTGTTGCAACAAGATAGTCTCTATCTTCACGGAGCTTTTTTTCTGGATGATCTGTCCATTACTGAAAGTGGAGCATTTACATCTCCTACTATTATTGTGGAGTGATCTATCACAATTTTCAATGTTGTCAGCTTTTGTTAGACATATTTAGATGCTCTGATATTAGATGCATTTTGGCTCATGTCCTTTTTATGCATTGACTCTTTCAGTGATAAATAGATGACCATCCTTGTCCATAATGGTGGATCTTACATTAGAATCTGTTTTATCTGAGATCAGTGTTGCCACTCCTGCTCTTCTTTGTGTGTTGTTAGCTTGATATGTACTTCTCCATCCTTTGATTCTTAGTTTGTTCATATATTTGGTTCTAAGATGTGTTTCTTGTAAGTGATGTATAGACAGATCATGTTTTTTGATCCAGACTGTCACTCTCTGACTGTTTATTGGAGCGTTCAGTCCATTTACATTCAGAGTAATTTGTGATGGTCTGTGTTTAATGCTATCATTTGGATTCCTTTATTTTTGTGCTTTTGATGTTTTCTTTGTTTCTCTTAATATTCTGTGACATTTTTCTTTATGGGTTGAATTTTCATCTTTTTCAGTGTTGGCTTTGTGTTTGTTGAGACTCTTGTACTATGTTTCTTGTCTTGATGTGTCACACTGGCAGATGGCTTAATTTCACCTTCATAGTTGAGAGACAGTTTTGCAGGATGTGTAATTCTTGGTTGAAAGTTTTTCTCCTTCAAGGCTTTGAATGTGTGATCCCACTGCCTTGTTGCCAACATGGTTTGTGCTGAGAAGTCAGATGAAAGCCTACAGGAGTTACCTATACATTAGTCTTGGTTGAAATCCCACTGCCTCTGATTATGTTTCATTTTACTAGGCTTGATTATAATATGTCTTGGTGTCTTTTTCTCGGGGTCTAGTTTTTGTAGCATTCAGTAAGCATCTTGGATATCTATGTTCTCTTTAATAATTTCAAGGAACTTTTCTGTCAGCAACTCTTCAATTATTCTCTCGGTATTTTTGGCTATCCCTCCTTGTTCAGGAATTACATCTATTCATAGATTATTGCTCTTGGTAGAGTTCCACATACTTCAGAAAGCTTCATTTTCTTGTTTCTTTTATGTGATTTGTCCTCATAAATGCTGTTATGAGTTGTTCAAGTTCACTAGTTCTGTTTTCCAGTTCCTGACCTCTGTTCTTCTGGTTTTGCATTATATTGTCTAAATTTGTGATTTATTATTGATCTGCTAGATGTTAGATTTTTGATACTCCAGCAGTTCATATAGCTTACTTAATTTTTATTTTGTTCTGTTGCATTTTGTTAATCTCTAGGAGGGCTCCATACATAATTTTTTTTTTGAATTCTACCTCTGATAATTTCCCTCTTCATCTGGGAAGTTGTTTGAATTTTTATTTTGGGAGTTTTCCAGAGCTAAGATTGTCTGCTTCTTTACATGGTTAGATATTGATTGTTGTCTTCACACCATACAGAAACTGTTTAGTTTCTCTTGTGTTACACCGATGGGAATTATGTCATAGCTCTAAAAAGGGAGTAAGGTGACTGCTTGATTTGGTTACTAGCTGCTGCTACATTCTTTAGGTGCAGCTAACTTATGTGCAGCTTCACCGGCAGGATTCTGTCAAGCCCCACAGTGCTGCTCACCTTGGTGGCTGGCTCCCCCTGGGGCCTCAAGGGTTGCAGGCTCTGCCCCCTGGCTGATAAATGTAGTGAGCTACTTGTCCAGACAGGCACTGTTGTTCAGCATGACAATTAGCCTCCAGTGAGCCCTCCAGTGAGGCTAATTCCAGCTCACAGCTGACCAAGGTAGTGTCCCTCCTGAGTCACCTGTTACTGTCAGTCAGCAGAAACTATGGCTCTGCTCAGAGAAAAGGAGTGGGAGCTCCAGTACCCTCAGTCATTCGCCACCTCTGGGTTCTCCAAATAAGGCTACCCAAGCACAGTTTCTCTGTTCAGGGCACTACAGACCAGCAAAGTAGGCAGGCCATGCCAGTCTCAAAGTCTCAGCAAACCCAGACCTAACCTCCAGGCCAACAGAGAAGGCATCCATACTCACACTTCTCCCAGGTGCCATGCCAGCAGAAGCAGTACTCACTGTGCCACTGTGTTGCCACCGACAAGATATTTTCCCCTTCCTGTTGTGCTATCCAATCTCACGATCCTATGCCTGGTCTTGGAGTTTCCAGAATGTCCACACTGCTCCCTTCAATTACTGTTCTGAGCCTTAGTTCTCGGAATCTAGGAGATGTGTGCTAGTCTGTCATCTTGGCCCTGCTTTCAGTTAATACACTTTTGATGATTGAATACTGTTTATTACTGATTCTGGAGGTATAAGTGGCCACTCCACAGGTGGGTCTTTCATGATGTGGAGGATGGCTCTTGAATGTCATTGGTGCCACTACTATCCTCACCACACTGGCCATCACCAACCTGTCAATGCTGTTCCTGTTCTCACTGTGTCAGGCCCAGCCAATCCTAATTACTTCTGGACCTACTTTAATTTCTCTGTCACTCAGCCTGTTTTGTCAACTTTGCTTTGGATATTCAGGGCTGCTAGAATGTCACATATAGTCGATTCCTTTTTTTTTGAGGGGAGATCTTTGTTGTTAGAAGAATCATAGGAAGCCTTTGTTTACTCTACCTTCTATCCTCCACTTTTCCTTTATAAAAGATAAAAGGAAAGAGAAATGAGGAGAGTGGGAACTCATACCAGCAAGATATCGGTGCTAGGAACAGAGCACATCCTTTGGACCTGAATTTCCTATGGTGATATGCTCCCAGACCAAAGAAAGACTGTGCATTACAAAGACCTTCCTCCAGAGCTGACAGAAAAAGAAAGTCTTCCCCCAGGAGCCAGCAACTTGAATTCAGACTTGCAGCTACACAACTGTCACATAATAAACTTTTCCTTACTAAAGCCACTAACTTGTGGTATTTCTGTTTTAGGAGCCTTTTTTAGTGCATCTGTTGGACACTAAAAGGAACAAAAAACAGTAACCATTTAAAATTAATTTGTCATCTACATTTCTTTAATGATGCATCTGGTAGATTGAACAATGATCTTTCCTTTCCCCCAAAAAGATATTTGTCCTAATCAATGATACATTATAATCCTGATGGAGGGCAGGGAGCTATTTGCCAAAATAATTAAATAAAGAGATTTTCCTGGATTATACAGGTGAATCCCAAATACGATTATGAGTGTCCTTTTAAGAGAAAGGCAGAGGGGTACTTGGTACACACAGAAGAGGAAAAGACAGTGTGAGCACAGAAACAGAGGTACGAGTGATGAGGCCACATACCAAGGAATGCCAAGAGGTGCCAGAAGCTACAAGAGGCAGAGAATGATAGAGCTTCCTGAGAAGCATGATCCTGCCATACCATAGTTACAACCCAGTGAAACTTATTCCAGACTTCTTACCTCCAGAACTGTGAGACAATAAATTTATGTTGCTTTAGGACAAGTTTGTGGTAATTTGTTAAGGCAGACTCCAAAGTAATAACGCCAAGCGAAGCCAAGCCAAGTGCCGTCGAGTCGGACATGCATATAATATAAACTTGAGCTGTATTTATGAGCAGGACAATGGCTCATATGTTCTCAGGGGAGTCTACTACCGTTACTATTATTATTCAGATGTTTCTCATAAAGCCGGGTGAATCAGATAATTTTTCATTGCTGCTCTTTTTCAGCAGACATATTTAAATAGCCCACCATTTGGTTGGAGCCCTGGTGATGCAGAAGTTAAAAGCTTCACTGCTAATCAAAAGGCCAGCAGCTCACATCTACCAGCCCCTCTTTGGAAACCCCATAGGAGCAGTTCTGTTCTGTTTTACAGGGTCACTGTGAGTTAGAATCGACTGGATGGCAACAGGCTCCCATTTGGTTATGCCATTTTTAAAATGTAAGTCCTAAGCAGGAGTCTTAGACTCAAGTCCCTAAATTTGGTTCAGTCTTTAATTTCTTTGCAAATATCCTCGAAATCTCCAAAGATCCAAATTCTTGTTATAAGAATTTAGTATCAGGGAACTAGAACTTATATTTGCTTATTATTGTAAATTTAAGCTAGATTTTTACTCCCTCAGAGATTTCCATTTCTTCCATAAGAGTTCAGCAATACACTTAAAGTTGTACTTGCTAAAATTTATCCGGCTATCTAAGTGCTTTACTGTGAGATTGAATTTCAGTATATTTGTCCCAGAATTCTGAGAAAGTGGAAAATATTCACACAAAAAAATTCCTAATTCCTTGAGGAGATTGTGGATATAATTGACTCTTTTTTATAATTTATAATTTGTTAAGGCAGACTCCAAACTAATAGCACGCATGTAATATAAACTTGAGTCTTGCTTATACTTATGAGCAGGACAATGGCAATCTTACAGGCTCCTTCATTTATTGAGTAGCCATGCTTTAAATATTTTCAGACAACAAAATTTTCAGACAAATGAATTTTGAGATTGCTGATTATTCTGTTGCTATAATTACTTCACTTAAGAAAAAAAATAATTCTATATAGCTGTATAACTTCATCACATGTATATTGTTAGGTGAATATACACATGACTTCATGAGACAGTTATCGCTAAATAAAACTACTCACCAACCAAATCTCTAGCTCAGAGTATGTTCAGAAATGTCAATTTGTATTGTGTATAAATCAGCTAGTTTAGAAATTATTTTAAGAATATCTCTTAAAATGATTTATCTGTTTATTCAGATAGATAATTAAGCTTATGTATTATGTATCATGCTATACTTTAGTGATACTGTGACAAATAAAACAATCCTTTAGTCACAAACCTTAAAGTTCAGTCAGGGCAGCTATCTCAAATTTTCCTTTTACACTTTGCATAAGAGGCTATATTTCATACACCTGAGTACTAAGGGCTGTGAACAGTTTAACAGTGTAAACAATATAACTCTACTCTCCTTTTTTCCCCACTCAGGGAAACCTTTGGAATATCTTATGGATTGAATTGTATTTCCAAAAAATGCATGTATCAGTTGGTGAGTCTGTGATTCCCAGTATTGTGTGATTGTACAGCATTTTGTCATCTTACGTGATTTTCCTGTGTGTTATAAATTCTATCTCTATGACATTAATGAGGTGAAATTAGTGACCATTATGTTAACGATGCAATATTCAATCTATGAGCTTAGATTATGTCTTAAATCAATATCTTTTTAAATAAAAGAGAGAAGTGAGCAGAGAGACATGGGGAACCTCATACCACTGGACCAAAGGTTTCCGTGTTGAATAGCTCCCAGATTAGAGGAAGACTGATGACAATGAATTTCCCCCAGAGCCAACAGAGAGAGAAACCTTACCCTGCAGTTGGTGCCCTGTTTCGGACTTCTAGCCTCCTAGACTGTGAGAGAATAGACTTCCGTTTGATAAGTTATCCAGTTGTGGTATTTCTGTTATAAAAGCACTAGATAATTAAGACAGAATATAAGTAAATGGGAATGACTATGTCTCTGAGGTAAAATGATGCCTTCCAGTTATATAAAAGACCCATGGTGGCACAGTGATTAAACATTAAGTTGCTAACTGGAAACACAGTGATTTGAACCCACCAGCTCCTCCTTGGGAGAAAAAAAAACCTGATGATCTGAACCCCCAAAGATTTCAGCCAAGGAAACCTTATGTCACACTTCTACTCTGTTGGCTAGGATTGCTGTCAGTCAAAGTTGACTCAGTTTTACACAACCACCACCAAGTAACAAACAAATAACAAAAACTTGAATGCTTAAGTATTAATACCTTACAATACTTGAAAATGCCTTACTGGTAATCATAACACTACCATCACAACCACTAAAAAGCACCATTGATTGAGATTCATGGTAACTCAATTTGTTTCAAAGTAGAACTGGACTCTATAGGATTTTCAATAACTATAATCTTTCGGCAATAGATTGAGAAGCCCTTCTTCTAAAGTGCTTCTGACTAGCCAACTTTTCATTTAGTAGCCAAATATTAACCATTTGCACAACATATAACTCTGATATATCAGTATAGAAATAGGTAAACCCAGTGCTGTCAAGTACATTCCAACTCATAGCAACCCAGTGCTGTCAAGTTTCTTCCATCTCATAGCAACCCTGTAGAAGTGAGTAGAATTACACCATAGTGTCTCCAAGGAGTCACTGGTGGATTCAAACTGCTGACCTCATGGTTAGAAGACATTGCACTTAACCACTGTGCTACCAATGTCTCTAAGAGTATCAGTATAGCACTTGAGAATTTCAGTATGCATCTTGAATTAAAAAATAATCATCAGTATTAAAATTATTAAGGAACTAAAGCCTCTGGTTATTTTAGGCACTTACTGTATTTATGGAAATCCTGGTGGTGCTATGGTTAAGTGCTATGGCTACTAAGCCAAAGATTTGCAATTTAAAACCACTAGGCACTCCCTGAAAACCCTATAGACAGTTCTCTTCTGTCCTGTAAAATTGCTAGCGGTCAGAACCAACTCAGCAGCGATGGGGTTGGTTTGGCTTTATATATATGTATGTGAGTGTGTTTGTATGTGTATATATATATATATTTTTCTGATAAAATATTATTTTGATTTACATATTATATCACACTCACAATTTTAGAATTGGAAAGGACCACTGAGATCATCCAAATCAATTCTTTCATTTTAGAAGTGAGGAAATCAAAGTTCAGAGATTCTCATCTAAAATTCACAGCTCTGAAATTGTTTTCCAAACAATTTAGACCACATTATAAAAGTTATATGTATCAGTTTTGCAGATGGCAGGAAGTAGAGAAAGACATAATACGATGAATGACAAAATTGAAGATGCAGAAATTTCTTAACAGAATAGACTGACGTATAGAATTTGAAAGGATTGTGCTTAACAAGGAAAATGTAAATGAATGTATTTAAGTTAAAAAGTTGTACATGTGTAAGAATTGGTAAGAAGTTGCTCCATTGTAGTATTTACCAAAAGGCCTTTTTTATCTTTTCTCAATATGAATAAATAAAGTTATTTGACTTTTAAAGAGTGAGTGAATTAATTAAAGCCTGGTTCCCCAAACAAGAAAACCAGTATAACCAATGCTGTGTCTAGTTGTGTTGTTAGATACCTTGGAGTCAGTTCCAATTCACAGTGATCTGATGTAAAAGCACACAAAGAACAAAACACTGTCCAGACCTGTGCCATTCTTACAACTGCGTTATGCCTGAGCACATTGTTGCAGTCATTGTGTCCATCCATCTCATTGAGGGTCTTCCTCTTTCTCACTGACTCTCCGCTTTACAAGCACAATGTCCTATAGTAGGGTATCATCTCTCTTGATAATACGTGTAAGTCTTGCTTCTAAAGAACATTCTGGCTGTACTTCTTTCAAAACAAATTTGTTTGTTCTTATGGCGGTTCATGCTATATTCATTATTCTCTGCCAACGTGATAATTCATAGGGATCAAGTCTTCTTTAGCCTTACTTATTCATTTTCTAGCTTTTATGTTCATGTGAGACTACTGAAAACACTATGACTTGGGTCAGGCACATCTTAGTCTTCAAGGTGACATCTTGGCTTTTTAACACTTTAAAGAATTCTTTAGCAGTAGATTTTCTCAGTGCAATGTGTCATTTGATTTCTTGACTGCTGCTTACATGGGTGTTGATTGTGGACCCAGGTAAAATGAAATCCTTGACAACCTCAGTCTTTTCTCCTTTTATCACTATGTTGCTTATTAGTCTAGTTGTGAGGATTTTTACTTATGTTGAAATGTAATTCATACTGAAAGTTGTGGTGTTTGATCTTCATCAGTGTGTTAGTCATGTAGCACTACTATAATGGAAATATCACAAGTGGATGGCTTTAACATGTACAGGTTTATTCTCTCACAGTGTAGTAGCCTAAAAGTTCAAATTCACAATGCCAGCTCCAGGGGAAGACTTCCTCTGTTGGCTCAGGGGGAGTTCCTTGTGGTATATCAGTCTTCCCTTGGTCTGGAAGCATGTCACTGCAGGAACCTCAGGTCCAAGGCATGTGCTCAGCTCCCTACACTATTTTTTTGATATCATAAGGCCCCCCACGTCTCTCTGCTGACTTTCTCCCTTTTATATATAAAACGAGTTTAGCTTAAGACACTATCTTTTGGACCTTATCACTATGACTGCCACTAATCCACATCCATGAGTCAGATCCGACTCGATGGCACTTGGATTTTGGCTTGGCAATCCATATTATTAAATCATAGTGATAGAATTTGCAAAACATAGAAAAATCCCATCAAATGACAAAATTGTAGATGATTACACAATACTGTGAAATCATGGCATACGCAAATGGATATACACATTCTGTGGGGGAAGTACTTCAATCCATGACAGGTATCCAAGATAGAGGAATACTTCCTTTGTATTTTATACAGCTATAACTTTTTTAAAATAAGGATTTTTTTCCTTCTTATTTTTAAACATAATTATCATCTCTAAGACTAGGTAAAAATACAGTAAAGTATAAGATAGAATGTGAACTGAGCATAAAATATAAATTAATAAGAACATTAATGATTGCATCTCTGAAGTCTGAAATAGGGCAATCTACATTTCAGCACAAATACATTAGATTTAGGATGGTTGGAATTACCTTCATAGCTATCACTTTTAAAGTATTTTCCTCTATTAATTTGTGTTATTCTATTAATCTGTCAGTTTCAGATGCTAAAAGTCATGTTTTGGATCTCTTCTATTCAAGTTCTGAAAAAAGCATTGGGGGAAAAAAGGGCATGCAGGTTAATTGAGAAGTTGGAATTAGTAATATACTTGAAAAAAAAGAGTCCTGATTGAAAATCAAAAAGCCTGAAATCAACTTAGCTCTCAACTAATGGATTTAACATTTTTGAAAATGCCACAGTTTCTATCACTGTAGTTCTGTCTATAAACCAGAAACAGTAACATCCACTTTGTGTATCTCATACGTTGTGATATAAGTAAAATTAAATCAGTATGAGAGGTGTTTATAAACAATAATGCATATACAAATGACAAGCTTTCACTTACTCTAGTCCGACATAAAAATAATGTTGTTGTTAAGCACCATAGAGTAGTTTCTGACTCACAGTGACCCTGTGCACAACAGAATGAAACATGGCCATGCACACAATCATCCTGTGCCATACCCACTATCATTTTTATCCTTAAGCCAATTATTGTTTCAGTCACTGTGTCAGTCTGTCTTGAGTGTCTTCTTTTTCACTAACCCCCTACCAAACTTGATATCTTCTCGAGGGATTGATCCCTCCTGACAACATGAACGAAGTATCGTCATCATTGCTTCTAAGGACCACTCTAGTTGTACTTCTTCCAGTACAGATCTGTTCATTCTCTTGTCATTCAAAAGCACATTTAATATTCTTTATCCACGCTACAATTCAAAGGTATCAATTTTTTTTCTGTCTTCCTTATTCATTGTACAGTGTTATCATGCATATGATGCAACCGAAAATACCATGACTTAATTCAGTTGCACCTTAGTCTTCAAGGTGATATCTTTGCTTTTTAACACTTTAAAGAATTCTTTTGCAGTAGATTTTTCCCAATGCATACGTCTTTTGATTTATTGACTGTTTTTTCCACGGGCATTGATTATGGATCCAAATAAAATTAAGTCCTTGACAAATTCAATCTTTTCTACAATTACCATGTTGCTTACTTGTCCAGTTGTGGGGATTTCTAATGTCTTCATATTGAGGCTGTCTTCATATTAAAGGCTGTGGTCTTTATTCCTCATCAGTAAGTATTCCAAGTTCTCTTCACTTTCAGAAAGCAAGGTTGTGTCATGTGCATAACACGGGTTGTTAATGAGACTTACTCCAATCGTGATGCCTTGTTCTTTTTCATGTAGTCCAGCTTCTTTGATTATTTGCTTGGCATACAGATTGAAAACGTATGGTGAAAGGATACAACCTGACGCACGTTTTTCCTGACTTTAAACCGTGCAGTGTCCCCTTGGTCTGTTTGCATGACTGTCTCTTTATCTGTATGCAGATTTCTCATGAGACAATTAAGTGTTCTGGCATTCTCATTCTCATTAATGTTATCCAAATGTCTCAGATCCGACTCGACAGCACTTGGCTAAATGTGTCATGATCCACACAGTGGAAGCCCTGACACAGGTAACATCTTTCTGGTATTATCCGATTTCAGCCAAGATCCATCTGACACTGGTGATGATATCTCTGTTCTACCCTCTTCTGAATCGACCTGAATTTATGACGGTTCTCCATCAATGTACAGCTACACTAACTTTTGAACGAGCTTCAGCAAAATTTTGCTTGCATGTGATAGTAATGATATTGTACCATAATTTCTAGTTTTGTTGGATAAATGTTCTTGGGAATGGGTACATATATGGATATTTTCCCATCAGTTGGCCAGGTAGCTCTCTTACAAACTTCTTGGCACAGATGAGTGAGCACTTCCAGTGCTGCAACCATTTACTGAAATATCTCAATGGATGTTCTCTCAGTTCCTGGAGGCTTGTTTTTCTCCAGTGCCTTCAATGTGGCTTCAACTTCTTCCTGCAGTACTGTCAGTTCCTGACCATATGCTACCTCATGAAATGTTTGGATGTCAACCAATTCTTTCTGGTATAATAAATCTGTGTATTCCATTCATCATATTTTGATGCTTCCTGAGTTGTTTAGTATTTTCCTTTTAGACTCCTTCACTGCTGCAACTCAAGGTTTGAATGTTTTTCTTCAGTTCTTTCAGCTTGAGAAATATACAGTGTGTTCTTCTCTTTCAGTTTTCTATCTTCAGGTCTTTGCATATGGCATAATAATATTTCACTTTGTCTTCTCAAGCTGCCCTTTGAAATCTGTTCATTTCTTTTACTTCAACATTTCTTCCTTTTGCTTTAGCAACTCCATGTTCAAGAAAAAGTTTCAGAGTCTCTTCTGACATCCCATTTGGTCTTTCTTTCATCTGTTAATGACTTCTTCCTTTCTTCATGGATGGTGTACATGATGTCATTCCACAACTCATCAGGTCTTCAGTCATTAGCTGTTCAACAGGTCACATCTATTCTTGAAATGGTTTCTAAACTCAGGTGGTGTATACTCAAGGTTGTACTTTGGCTTTTGTTGACTTTTTCTAATTTTCTTCAGTTTCAATTTAAACATGTATATGAGTAATTGATGGTCTATTCTACTGTCAGCATCTGGTCTTGTTCTGATTGATGATACTGAGTTTTTCCACAATCCCTTTCTATAGATGTAATCAATTTGATTACTGTATATTCCATCTGGTGGTGTCCAGGTATATCCTCACAGTTTATGTGGGTAAAAAAAAAAAAGTATTTTCAATAAAGAAGTTGTTGCTTTTGCAAAATTCTACCTTGAGATCTTTGGTATCATTTCTATCACCAAGGCCATATTTTTCAACTATCCATCATTCTTCTTTGTTTCCAGTTTTGACATTCCAATCACCAGTAATTATCAGTGAATTCTGATTGTATATTCAATCGATTTCAGACTGCAGAAGCAGATGAAAATATTAAATTTCTTCATGTTTGGCCTTCTATGAGTTGGACCTAACTCGACAGCAATGAGGTTTTTTTTTTTTCCGTTGGCCTTAGTGGTTGGTGCATAAATGTGAATAGCTATTGCTAAATACAAAACCATTCTTAAAACTAGGAATACTTATTGCAATTACTTAAATATCTGTACACATTGGGGATTGACACCATGCTACCCCATGTAACTAGTCTGAGTTGTCTAAATGCTCACGGTGTGAAAACTGAGTCAAGTCAGTAATTACGTATCATTTCTTTTCAAATGCCCAGTTTCACTCCTGGATTACAACTGGCTTCATTTCCCACAGTCAGTATAATCCTTAGGGATACAGAACACATTTTGAGTTTTAAACATTTGCACTCAAATATATGTTTAGTTTTATAAATTAATTTATGTAAATAATGAAACAATTTATCATTTCCAAAGATCTTATGTGATCAAAATCTGTCACTCTACTAACTATGAAATGCGTAAAATACCAGCTAAACAGATGCAAAGCCTTGATGTTCAAGTATGAAATAGAAACTGTATCCTAAGTCTATGTATTGAATCTCACCAAATTTTAATTTGATTAATCACTGGATGTCATTCTCGTGTTATTAGATAATCAGTACCAATACATTTGTTACATGATGATAAAATATACATTTGCAAAGGGAAAATTTAAAATTTGAAGATGTGCAACATTCTCTTTAGGTTTTCATAAAAATATCCCCCAGTACCTAAAATAACTGTTGTATTTAAATGTTGATTATATGAGATGTTTTTGAGGTGTGAGGATGAAGTGAGAAGCAAATCAGATAAACCACTGATAGGCATATTTGAAAAGTGTGAGTCAAAATGCTTGGTAAGCCCAAGGTATAAAAGCATAAATAAACTAATAGAAATTTAAGATAAGAGTTCCACCTCTGACGTTACAAGTATTTTCAGTCTTAAACATGCAAAATGTGATGTATACTTGAAGATACAATTTTTATCTGAACTCACTGAAGCCTGAGATCCTGGAAATTCCTGCTGATGGTAAATCTCTTAAAACAAACAAATAAAACAATTACTTTTTCACGTTTTTAAACTTCGAAAATCTTGGCAAAATAACTTTCACATAGAAATTACTGAACACTTATTAGCTGAATTAAATTCAGAGACTGATAAATTGTGTTAACAATATTACTCATTTGTCAATTTCTCTTTTTGAAAATCCTAACTATAAACTTCTTGTAACCTTGCAGATCAGCGAAAGCAGTTTTCATCACCGACTTTCCTTATGATCTTTAAACTGAAATTATACTGAAATAATGTACCCTAGGGGAAGTAGACTCCCTTTCCCAAGGGCTGTAGTGGTAAGGTGGTCCTAGTGCCTTAGTGGTAAGGTATATAAATATATAATTACAGGCCTGCAAGATCTAATCTTAGATCCCATCAAAGCTGACCACAAGGTCATCACACACCTTGAACCCAGACTGTGTCAAAGGGAGTCTCCTTTTTCCTTTCCCTTCTCCTTCTCTAGGTACATAGACATCTTTTTAATGTATGGAGAAACTTTAAGGTTCTTTGTCCCAAACTGCATTCAGTCTCAGTGAGTCAGGGGGTTATGTGGTCTTAGAAGAGGCTTCTTGTAAATTATCTGGGGATGAGGACTTCTCAGGTGAATCTGTTCCATGATGGAATTTTACCCATTCCACTTTGTACCACTTACCACATAAGTAATTAAGACTTGATGAAACTACTGACTAAATTCATTAATTCTTGGCTCACTGAAAACCTTAGTGCTTTCGTGTGAATAGAAACAAGAATTAGCACACGTGCTCCTGTCTCTCCCAGATTTCTTGTGAATATGTGATTTCAGTGATCTGACTGACCTGTCAAACTGCATTGAAGAAAAGTTCTTATTTTCCAAGTCAAAGTCTGGTTTTTCCAAATCTTATGAGTTGGAGGTTGCTGAATACCCTTGTAGAAACATTATAAAAATTAAAATCTAAGTTGTTTTTATTTTCAGCATTATATTTCTTAGGTAGTAAACCAAGGTATTTTGTGTTTTAAAAAAAACAAAACCTAACAAACTAATAAACAAAAAACCCATTACCGTTGAGTTGCTCCTGACTGATAGTGACCCCTACAGGACAGAGGAGACTTGCCCCATATGGTTTCCAAGGAGTGCCTGCTGGATTTGAACTGCCAACCTCTTGGTTAACAGATGTAGCTCTTAACCATCACATCATCAGGTTTCCATTTTGTGCTTAAACCAAACCTAACCAAACCACAAGCCATTGAATGTATTCTGACTCATAGCAACCCCATAGGACAGGGTAGAACTGCTCCATAGAGTTTCCAAGGAGTGTCTGGTGGATTTGAATTGCTGACCTTTTGGTTAGCAGCTATAGCACTTACCTACCACACCACCAGGGTTTCCACTTTGTGCCTAGACAATAATAATTATTCAATAAGTATTATCATCATATGTATGATAAAATACTAATGTTTATGATGACATTATGAATATATAACATACAGTAATATTGTTATAATTTTTGAAAAAGGGAAAGATTATAGAAAACATTTTTTAGAAAAACTATGTATATCATTGTTTATGAGAGATTCCAGATTTCTGAAATAATGAAATGACATGTATAGTCTAGCAATTTTATTCACTTCCCAACAAAATAGCAATACAAACTAACAACAACAAAACTAGAACATTATTTTTTTTCACACTGAAAGATCTCTATTTAATTTTTTTCCTCCAACATTTGTATGTTGGATTAAAATTATATTGTCCTACCCATTGCCGTTGTCAAACAGAATGTTCACTTCTTGTCTGAGGTTATCCAATCAAGAGAATAGCAGTATTAAGAGAATTATTGACTTCCTAACTTGAAAAAAGTAACACTTTGGTGTGATATTGTTGCAGATTAGATATCTTGTTGTTGTTAGGTGCCATTGAGTCCTAGCAATGCTATGCACAACAGAACAAAACACTGGTGGGTATTGCACCATGTCCATGATCACTTTTAGGCTTAAGCCTGTCACTACAGCAATTGTGTCGATCCTTCTTGTTGAGGGTCTACCTCTTTTTTGCTGACCCTCCTCTCTACCAACCATGATAGCCTTTTCCAGAAACTGATACCTTCTCTCAATATGTCCAAAGTATGTAAGACATAGTCTTGCCATCTTTGGTTCCAAGGAGCATTGTGGTTGCACTTCTTCCAGAACAAATCTGTTTGTTGTTTTGACAGTCCATGGTACATTCAATGTTCTTCTCCAACACTGCAATTCAAAGGCATCAATTCTTTTTCTATCTCCCTTATTCACTGTCCAGCTTCCATATGCATATGATTCAATTGAAAATAGCATGGCTTGTGTAAGGCATGCCTTAATCTTCAAGGTGATGTCTTTACTTTTAAATATTTTAAAGAAGTCCTTTGCAGCAGATTTTCCTAATGCAATGTGTCTTTCGATTTCTTGGCTGTTGCTTCCATGGACGTTGATTGTAGAAGATAAGATATACATTTAAAAAATAGGTCATCAATGTCTCAAAGTCATAAGTGTGTACTAATTTAGAATCTCATTCTAGAATGTGTACTGAATACCAGTATATCAGGAATTAAGTGTGTATCCATTTCAAAGGAAGAAGAGGATTTTACTATGTTTTTGATAGTGTCTCTGCAAGAGATATTTATAATTCACAAAATTATGCCACATTTATTGCATTCAGTACTTAAAACTATAATGTAATTTTACTATAATTTTCCAAATATGGAATGTTAGAGAGTGTATATCTTATTATAGTTTTGTAATGAAGAAATGAGTACACTTTATTAGCTCATATACCCTACTGTAAATCTGCTGACTTGTTATTCAAAACCTCAAATCAAACTTGTTGCTGTGGCGTCAAACATAACTCATAGCAACCCTACAGGATAAAGTAGAGCTGACCAGTAGGCTTTCCAAAGGGCAGCTGATGGATTTCAACTACCCAACCTTTGGTTAGCAGCCAAGCTCTTAACCAACCTGCCACTGGGGGTCCTTTTGTAGTTAGAGAATTTATAACTAAAAAGATTGTCCAGGACAGGGGGATGTGAGGATGGGGATCAAAAAGTGATGAGAAAACAAAAGTATCTTGAAAATGTTGGATGGAAAATTAGTATCAATAGTATTGTTAAGGTTTATTATACAGGTAATTATTTCTTTTTTTACAGCTTTCATAAAGCTATTGCAAAGAAGAAAACAATTATTTAAAGTCTTAAAATTTTACTATTAGTTATAATTAGCAAAATGGGAAATGCTGCAAAGGCATTCTTGTGAATTATATGATATCTTAAATTTTGCATGTGATAGCTATCTTTACAATAGCCAGAGTATAAAAGATATTAGAAAGGGAGTTCAGGAACCCCACTGACTCCCCCACCACCACCACCACCATTTGTACACTTTCCACTGTCTGGCTGTAATCAATAAAGAACTGTGATAACTACATTTATTGCTTTTGCCTTTTGTGGAGCAAAAAGTCCTGTATTTGTCCCTGACAAAGAAAATTAAAGTCTCACTTTCAGTGAAGGCTGTTAGAATTATGTTTTCTATTAGGTTAGTGTCCAAAAATCCAGGAATGTTGATTAATGATCTACACACACACACACACAAAACTAGTGGGGGAAAATGAATTTGAATTAACACCAAGGGGTAAGACTGAAAATGCAGTTCACTGCTTTTTCCCTCACTTAATAAGTGCTATTTTTTTTTCTCTGAGGGAAAGTATTTTAAAGTACTCTGCAGTAAAACCAAAGCAACAACAGAACATAACGACCAAATACAGCTAATAATTTCTCAGGGGTTATTTAAAATAAGAAGTAAAAATAACACCTTTTTTTTCTGAATGTATCAAATTATTATAATCCATTAAAGGTATTACTATATACCTAAAACTTTATTATCTAATGTTTATGTCTGAAATTGGATAGCCTCATATACTGAGTCTGATGTCAAGTTATGAGAGAAGCTTACTTTATTTTATTCCACCCAATACCACAGTCCCCATACAAACTATTATCTTGATGATGGAGGTGATCTCATGCAGAGGTGGAGTAATGTAATACATGCTTACATTAGAAAATATAGATTTGAGTAAATGACAGAGCTCTACGTAGACTCAGAATTACTGGCTATCTGTTTGAGAACTTCCCAACAGGTGTTTAATGGATAAAAATTCCTTAAAGATATGCCATTTATGTCCAGTTCTATTTCTTTCCATCATTATTTCATCCAAGTCAGTTTTTTTGTTTCATTTAATTTAACCTTTTGAAAATATGCCTTTCTGAATAGAGACATCAGGGGCCTGTTAGGGTCAACCATTCTTGCAAATCATAATGAATGGTCGATCTAATTACACTCATGTTCACTTTACAAATGGAATACATATATAGTTAACTGAATTTTGTTTCTTATGTCTTATACTCAGTATTTAAAGTCAAAATTATGTAGCTGACAAATTTAAGGTAATTTTAAAGTTTTCAAATCTTTTGGAATATTAAAATTGTTATATAAAAATCTAAATGCAGTGTCTTAAACCAGAGGAAACAGACTTCCTCTGTAGAGACTTGATAGAAACAAATTTTTAGGCTTTATGGGCTATACTCTGTCTAAACTATACAGCTCTGCTGCTGCTGTTGTGCAAAAGCAGCTATAGACTGTAAGTAAATGCATGGGAGAAGCCATTTTTGGTCCATACACTGTGTGCCAACCCAGGCTTTAAATCATAAGTGCGCTTGAAACATATATAATTTTTAACCCCCAAAAAATTATTTGCAAAACAACATATTCTCCTAAAATCATAAGCAAGTATCATTATCATAGCAGTTTAAAGCACTCCTGTCTTAAGTTGTCCGTAAAATAACATTCCATTTATTTTTCAAAGAGCTTTGTTTAAACTTGAAGTGGTTTATTGTTTCATATCAGAAATCATCATCTTTTTTTTTATTTTCTGTAATAGTGAAAAACTGTGACATTAAAATATTTATACTTAGAGTTAACAGTTGCATGTTCAGGAAACTAGCACTCTCAATGCTTTTCACTTTGATGCTCTTTATGATAATGCTCTGTAATTGGATTCAACAGTAAATCCAAACACAGCTCTGAGGCATTGATTTTCCGAGCAGTTCTGTCCAAATTATGCAGGAAGAAATGAAGCAGTGGTTTGATGAGGCATACCACAACATGATTTGAAAGTATGCTTATTGAGCATTGCCAACAATCTTGACAATACTACCCATGTTAACAAGAATAGTTGTCATTTCTTTATCAATCATGATATACCTTACCCAAATTTCCAGAAAAAAATGTGATCAAACAATTTTACCAGAATATGACAAAATCTCCTAAGTATTATGTAACATTTTTGTCATGCTTTCTACTCTTTTGCATGTAATGAAAATGTAATTAACTGTTTGAATTTTATCAAATTTATGAAGATTTATGAAGGCTTTGTATATTGTCATTTGTTTCCAGTCTTTAAAACAAATACATATATACATATGGCTATTTAATATCATAATTATTTGTAATGATCTTTAGAAAGCTGGCTGGTGAATTTAGGTAAATTAACTAATAAGAATCATTTATATCAAAAGGCCTAAACCAAGTCCACTGCCATAGTCAATTCTAACTCATAACTTGGTTGGACAGAGTAAAACTACCCCACAGTATTTCTGCTTAGTGAATTCAAATTGTTGACCTTTTGGTTAGCAGCTGAATGCTTAACCACTGGGCCACCAAGCATCACATATAAATAAAATTCACTGCCGTTGATTCCAACTCACAGTGACCCTATACAAGAGTATAACTGCCCCATAGAGTTTCCAAGGAGCACATGTTGGATTTGAACTGCTTACCTTTTGATTAGCAGCCATTGCACTTAACCACCAGACCACCAGGGTTAAGCATCACACATAGAACACTTAATTGTGCTTAAACAAAATGTGCGCATGGATCATGAGGCCGTCATTTGAACAGAACAATGGTATACTATATGCTTTAAATTTAGAAAAGGAATGTATCTATTTACTGGACTCATTCAATACATATGCTGAACAAAGAATCTAAGAACCTAGAGTATATGAAGAATATGACATCAGAAATGGAATCTCGTTAACAATTTGTGATATACAGGTATCACAACATTATTTACTGAAAATGAAGACAACACAAAGCACTTACTGAATAAAGTCAGACTATTGCCTTCAGTGTTGATACACCTGAATAAAGAAAACAAAAATCCTTACAACTGTACTAACAAACAGGATCACGATTAATGAAGAAGAAAAAAGTTGTCAATGACTTCATTCTAATTGCATCAACAAGCAATGTCCCTGAGAGCAACAGTGAGACAATCCATGGATGTCTTATGTTATGCATTGGGTAAATCGTGGATAAGACCTCTTTTAAAGTTTTAAAAAAAATCAATATATCACTTTGATGACAAAGATACTCCTAATACAAGCTGTGGTCTTTGCAATCACCTCATGTACAGGTGAAAGATGGACAATGAAAAAGGAAGACGTAAGACGAATGGAAGCATTCAAACTGTGGTGATGGTGAAGAATATCAACTATACTGCGGACTGTGATGAACAAAAGGAGCCCTAGTGGTGCAGTGGTAAAGGCACTTGGATGCTAATAAAATATTTGCCAACTTGAACTCATGGGTCACTTGGCAGGAGAAAGACAATAGCCTTGGGGCAGTTACACTCTGTCTTGTAACGTCACTATCGTCAGAATCACCTCAACAGCAAGAGGTTTGGTTTGAAATTTGATGATGAACAAATCAGTATTTAGTAGAATATAACCAAAATGCTCCTTAGAAACAAGGGTGGCAAGACTTCAGCTCACTTACCTGGATATTTATCAGGAAAGAACATTCTCTAGAAAGGAACATCAGGCTTGGTAAGGTCCAGGCTCAAGAGAAATGAAGGAAAATCTCAGTGAGATAGACACAATGGACTCAAACATACCAAAGCCATGAGAATGAGGTAGGACTGAGTGACATCTCCTGTTAAGTGTAAGGTAGATGTAAGTATGATCCAATCAGAGAGCAGTAACAGCAATAACAAATACTACTTATATTTGTGTGGAAACCAGTAAGTTGTTTTAACGATGACCTATGTTAACTGAATGTTACTTCCTTGACACTCTTGGTCAGCAAATATAAAAAAAAAGAATTGTTGAACAGCATTTTCCCTTGCAATTGTATTATTTAAAAATAAAATCTAAGTTATTTACATAAACTTTATTCCCAAGGAGGCTCATTGCTGTTTTGCTTTCAAAACTGAAGAGTTGAAAGCAGTCTCGTTATTTGACAATAACCAACCTGATCAGCTAGGTGACCCAGGGATTGTGTTGAAGGATGGGTGAAGATCAAAGTAAAGGTGAAACAAAATAACTGGGTATTACATAGGTTACTGAGAGATAGAAGTTTTGAGATGAAAAGGTACCTAAATGAGGAAAGGGACAGAAAGAGAAAAGTGCTTAAGAAGGGCATGTTCCCACCACAGGCTACTAGGTAATCTTGCTATGGACTCAAAGATTTTGTTAACTTTCAGCATTTGAAATCACCATGTCTTTTGTATGCTGGGAGTATACATGTACCAAAATCAAGCAAACGGAATTTCCGTTCAACCTTTCTCAGACACTGTCAGTATTTTTTTCTCTAATGGTCACACTGGATCCTACACAAGATCCCTTAAATAGAAGTTACACAAAGAATCACTTTATTTTTCTCCGCATTTCTCAGCATGCTTTCAATCCACTAGGTATCCAGAATTAATCCAAATTCTTAATATTAATCAGCAAAACACTTTGCACAAAGTAATTACTCAAATAATTTTTATTTAAAGCACTAATAAGTCATTTAAATATCACTAATACTTGAAATTTTATATATTAAAAACTCCAAGTTGGCCTCACTGCTGCCATAACTATATACCCATGTCTGCTTGTGTCTTTCGATTGAACTTCCATTAGCTTATGCTTGAGTAAAGAGGAGGCTGTTGTTTAATAGTGCAAAATACACATTCATTTTTTTGTTGTGGTTTTTACTTTTTCAGGTTGTTTGTCATTTTGTATCTCCTCTGGCTTCTCTGGCTCTTTTTTTTTTTTTTTTTTCCCCTAGGATGCCTACACTTTCCTTAGGATATTCCTGAAAGTCCCTACCCTTATCAAACCTATAGTGTTCTTTATGATCATTTATAGGTTAGACAGATTTTAAATAAACTTTGCTGAATTTTCTTGTTTCTGTAAGTATAGAGTTATATTATAAACAAATACAGTTCACATTCTGCATTGCATTATACTTCAAAAGAACTGTTTTCTACTCTCATTAACTATCCAGACAGAACCACAACACTCAAAAGAAAAACTGACTCTGTCTGTCTGTCTCTCATCTGTATACCTATCCAGCTACATATCCATCTTTCCTTCTTTGTTTCTTTCCTTCCTTCCATCCAGCCAGCTGCCTATTTATGTAATCATCTATCTATATTATAAATTATATGATCTATCTAAATAATTGACAAATATTCCACTTCCCAGCCAATTTATTAATCATTGTTATACATAATGCTTCAGGAAAATTCCTGGTGACAAAAACAGCTGTGTGAGAGTTGCTATAATAATCATGAAATAAGTTAATAATTACAATAACATTAGTATGTTTTACTTCCAAAACTCAAAGGTTTGTTTAATGTAACAACAAACAAAACTAAATTTTCTCACTAGTTGTAATAAAAATTGATGACTAATTGTCATTTGGTTCAAAGCATCATTTATTTCTGGGTGATATACTTATTAACTGCCAATCAAACAATAGGAGCAAATTGAAAATATGAACTTCTTATGAAGAAAGCTTGACATCAGATATTAACTAGCTGAGATATACATTGAGAGAGCTTATTAAAAATGAAGGTATTCAGGCTTCACAAACTGCTTCACTGGCAACTAACATTAGAAATGCACAGCTTTAAGTTACCTTATAGAAACAGTTATCTATTTCTTCTCTAAAATCAGGATCAATAAACTTATTTAACCAGTGAGCATATACATGAATGAACACTTAAGAAAAGTTAATTTGTATTATAAAGATGATTTTCTTTCAATAAACAGCTTTTTTGTAAGGTATATAAAAACTGTCATATTTTGTGTATTTGTATGTAAGAAAGCAATGATTTAGAGTTAACACTGGCTTAACAAAGCTTTAAAAGAAATCATATTATTCAGACGGTTTATAACATACATCAAAAAATACCATCCAAGAATTTTTGTTCATTGAAAATGATCGATCATCTCAATGGTGAATCTCAAAAAGATGCTTAGCTATAATTGGGAAGAAAATTTTAAATATTCTGTCTTGACCATCAGACTATCTCTTCCAGCTTTTCATTATTCAGACCAAGTATTGTCATGAAAATGAATTCATCAATGTAACAAAGATAAATGAGCCAAACAGAACAGACAGCGCTATCTTCCGGTCCTTAGGAGGGAAATTGTCTCATTGCCCTATTATGTCAGTGACAGAGCTGTCTGGGCTTTATGAGCATCTCTTTCCATTTAGTCTTTTTAAAATATTAATGATACAATGATTTAACCTCAAAAGTAGGTTCAAGAAAGTGCTTATAAAGTACTTCCAAAGTTGAAAACTGGAGATAAATGCTAATCAACTTACCTAAAAGATTTGGATAGTTTATATAAACTAAAGGATATTATTACTATTAGCCATAAAAAATCTAAGTTAAATATAGCAATCTAATGAGTCAAAGTATCCGTATTTTACCCATAAAATTATCCACCAGGGAAGCATCTAGTAATATAATCAAAACATGAATTCCTTTGTAGGCATAATGCAGTGCAGAAGTTATCCTAGATCAAGACCAGGCTCTCTAAGCCACCGCACATTCGGTCATGTGTGTGCACAACCGAGAAAACGGCATTTGAGCCCTTTTAGATTCTACTTTCAGAAAGGACTGAAAAGCCTTCTGTGAGACATTGTATCTTAAAAGAATAAGGTTGCGGATTCAACAAATCTCTTTGATTAGTAGAGCTTTGATTGTGAGAAGGGAAGAGTTAGAGCATGCCATCTGTCATTAACGTGTCACCTGTTCAGTGTATGGACTTATGTTTAGAATCTAGTAGAAAGAAAGGTCTGCAAAAACAAAAGTGGTTGAATATAAATTTGAAAAACACTACAGGAGTTTTAGTGTACTGTAACTCATTTAACAGAGTAAATTTACAAGTGTGGAAACACAGAACACTTTGCCAGTTTGGTAGACTGAATTTTCCATATCACTGGAACATTCCCAATGGATAGTGGTAGGACCGTGTGGTGACAGGCCAGAAAATTACTCTTCCTTGCATGAAGAAGATAGTAACCACTGCAATGCCCAAGAGAAGTTTTTTGATATCTGTCGGACTTGTATGCCAGTATGTATAAGAAAGACAAAAATGCTGAGAGTGTGTGAACAGGTTGGTTAGACTTTTAGAAAGAATTTTAATTTTATGTTATTAAAAAAGAAACTGTAAACCTACAGAAAATGATTATTAAATTCATCTGAGTAGGTGACCTTAACTCTCTTATTACTCTATTGATAGCTGGCTAAAAATAAATAAATATAGAAATAATGGCTCATGCATTATTCCTCTTCATAACCACATCTCTGATACACATGCACGTGAATGTTCATGCACACACATGCACATAGACATACAAGTACTGACAGAGATAAGAATACAAAGTGAGAAAATTAACAGCAGTAACATAATTCTCAGTGTAAACATGAACTGTTAAGGTATTTCTAGACTTCTTTTCTTGCTGAAACACAAAGTGACAGGGTTGAGCTTTTTCTAACAAAAAATTGTACATTTTTGAAAATCCAAGTAAAATATACGAAAAACAAACATTTAGGGCAGTAACTAGAGAGCAAGAAAAGAAGAAAAGGGAAAGAAAACCTGAGCCAATAAGTTTCATTCCTATAGTATCTGAGCAGAAAAATTCAAAAAGGAATGAAAATTTTATTTTCCCCTGTTGAACAAGAAGCCTGATGCACTTTTGTGCAGATATGAAAATTAAAAATAAAAAGTCATATACTTCTACTTGTCTTCACAATGAGCCATGACAGCCTCTTCACAACCTTAAAAAGTGTAAAGCTGAAAAGTGAGGGCACTATATCCAGATTCAATAATAAAACTAGAATGTGAGAGCAAGTGTTTTGAAATGTCCGGTTAAAACTTACAGTTGCTTTAGCTCATTCCTTCACCTATTACACTTACAATGTTTTTCAGCCAAAATGGAGCTGCTGCCAACATATAGATGAGTGGATGGACAGACAGACACTAGTACATAACCATTTGGAATGTGCAAGTGGCATAAATAATTAGTGCTCCACTATCAACTGAAAAGTTGGTCGCTAGAATCCACCCAGACGACACTTGAGAGACAGTCCTAATAATCTGCTTCTAAAAGATCACAGCTTGGAGAACACTATGGCGCAGTTCTGTTCCATACATATCAGGGTGACAGTAGTCTGAACTAGCTCGGTGGCAACCAACAACAGTAATTACAATGTTAAGTAACTGTCAGATAATTTATGCACATGGAAAAACTCCAAAGCAGAAAACAAGCACACAAAAATGCAGGAAAGATATTGTACTTTGGAATGTTGATTACACAGGCAGTGCAGTATATCCGACAAAAAGCATATCCATGTTATTCAGTGCACTAAAAGAAGTAAAAAAAATAAAAAACATTCTAAATTGTGATGAAAAAGATAAAGAATCAGACAAAAAGTTAACCCACAATTCACCTAAAAATAATCATATTTAAAGTATTTCTCATTTCAGAAAATATAATGAAAGTGAGAAATGGAAATCCACATTACAAGTGACAATAGAAGATACAGTGTACTGAGCACGCAATCTCTAACATGAAAAAAAGATTACACAAGGAGAACGAGAAAAGGATAAAGATTGGAAAGATTAGAGAAGAGCAAATCATAGTCCCATGTTTTATTTCTGTGCTTAAGCAGAGAGTAATTAAGAGAAAATATATTTAAACACAATTGAAGATGATTTTCTTTTTCCCCACAGGAAGGAAAGTATTGAATCTTCAACTTAAAAGTGACCTCTCAGTTTCAAGGGAAAAATTCTACCAGAAAATCACTGCCAAAAATACAATAACAAAATTAAACATAAAAAAGTAAAAAATATACATAGATAGAGATACATATTCCATGGGCCATGCAAGGAAATAAAAGACAGGGAAAGAGAATCCGATGTCTCTCAGACTTCTCCAACGCTGCGGTCAGTTTTCAGAAGACATTTACTGATGCTATAAGGGCATATTTCTGATGGTGAAAAGGATGGCTCAGGTAATTTGTTTGCATGAAGAGTTTCATTCACATAGAAATGCAAAACTTAGTATGCAAAAATATAGGAAACAGAATTTCTCAGACCTTTGGAAAAATAACTTTTTTTCACACAATATACGTTGTTGTGTGCCATAGAATTGATTCTGCTGTAGGAAAGAATTGTCCCTCACAGGAAAAAATCACAAAGATTCTTCTTCTGTGGAGCAGATAGTCAGTTTGAAGCACTAAGGTTTCAATAAGTAGTGGAATGCTCACTATCGTGCTACTGGAACTCCTGGAAAAAAATACATTTTAGAATTTACAACATATAGTATCACATGTGACACATCAGATATACAGAAAAAACCAAATGATCAAATATATGATAAAGATACAAAAAGGGAAGTTTTAAAATTGGAAGTGAAATGATTTCTATGAAACATAAGGCCCAAAAGATCTGATATTTAAATATTAGATAAAACTAACTAGAAAAAGTAAATCAGTATTGCAGAGTAGAAATGTTTAAATAAATGATGAATACAAAAATAATACATATGCATACATACATTTAAACAATAATTATAGAAAGAAAAAATATTCATCTCAAAAAAATGAATCAAGATAAAACAAATGATAAATGGAGAGCAGAAATGACTAAATGTAAGCAAGAAATGCAGAAATAGCAAATGCAACTAAGAGCTGGTTATTTATTCTAAGAGTAAAAAAAATGAAACAGTGAATAACTCACAAGCTAAAACATCAGAAAAATGAATGAGTATATGCCAGCCAAGTGCCATAAATACAGATATACAGATAACTAAAATTTCAGAGGAAAAACAATAGAATCACTCAATTGGCACTTGGCTGGCTTGGCTAATTATATGCAAAAAAAAAAAAATTGAAAAATAATGAATTGGTTTGTATCAGAAAATGTGGTATCACTCACATTTACAATTTGTGTTACAAAAGAAAATAGAGTGAAATCTGTGAGACCCAGAACTTGACGGGACTGCTTTGTTTTTCCAATTCTCTCAGATTTTCCAGCTTTCTGACTCTTTCTACTTAATAGAAAATAACTTAGTTTTCCTTCTCTGATGGATTTCCACCTTACATGGATTCCTGTTTCATACCTTCTACAGTGAAAATGAAATGTAAGAGAACAATTAGCATGAAGGTAATTGAGAACTTAGTTTTAAACTTCATGCTTCAGTAAGAGCTGGTACAAAAATTTGAGAAATCAATTATTTTGGAAGTTTAACAAAGAAATTACACAGATGTTATTTTAAAAATCCACTATGACGGTATCATGGTTAAGAGCTTGGCTACTAGCCAAAAGGTCAGCTGTTCAAATCCACCATCTGCTCCTCAGAAAACTCATGAGACAGTTTGACTCTCACCTGTAGAGTCACTATGACTTGGAATCTATGGCAGGCGATTTTGTTCTGGGTATACTCTAGTGAAAGAAGGGAATTCACCAATTTTCACAAAGTCACCAGAAACTGGTAACAAAACACACATAGTCACTAAATAACAACAACAAATCATAAATAATCAAGGATGAGAATCAGTTAACACTGTCCTCATACCAATGAGTCAAAGAGAAATACTTTGAAAATGGTGAGATAAGAACCCAGATGCCCAAAATCAGGTGAACTGACGAACAAGCTATGGTACATATACTCAGTGGAGCACTATGTAATGATGACTTTAGGAAGCATCTTATAACCTGGTTTCAAGTGGAAGACATTAAGTTGAGTGAAATCAGTCAGTGGTACAAGGACAAATATTGTATGAGACCCCTACTATAAAGACTTAGACTCATGAGCAGAAGAAAAGACTCTTTGATGGCTGCAAGGGAGAGGATAGAAAAAGGGAAAGGACGGCTTATAGATTAGAAAGTTGATAGAAATATGGTTGGGTGAAAGCAGTAACAGCACACATTAGAAAGAAGATCAATTTAACTGGACTTCAAGATAGCCTGAAAACTCTCTCATTCTTAATGCAGTATTGGGCACCATGGTCTCAGGGGACATTGAGGTTAACTGGCATAATTAGCCTACTGCTAAGAGAGTCTTCTACACCCTGTATAGGTGAGTGGTATCTGGGGTCTTAAAAGTTAGTGAGCTGCCATATGAGGAACACCAAATGGTCTCAACCCAGCTGGAACTGATAATCACCAAGGACAACAATGACATGAAGGAAAAAGCCCAGAAGACAGAAAGACCCAAGTGAATGGGTGATTATGTCAACATGTGACTAGAAGAAACAGATGGTACCCAACTACTACCAATGACAGCCGTGATGGGGCTCACAATGTTGAGTTCCAGTGGCAACACAAGAAAAAAAGGGGTGCACCCTAAGATCTCCACTAAGAGACGATAATTGATGATTGAAGGTCTGGGAGCATAGCCCCCGCATCTGATGCTGCCCGTGATCATAGATCATTGCTGAGGTCTACTATTCAGATAGCAGTAGAATAGACTCGGGGACAGACAGTGGCCATATTGTGTGTGCACCTTGTGGTTCTATGTGTCTATAGGATGTTGTACTACTAGCCCCTTACTAGAGGGGACTGGGGATGGTTGAGAGGAGAGGGACAGGAGATTGTTAAGAGGACATGACACATATGGAATGGAAAGGAGGGGTGTGCTGTCACCATGCAAGGAGAACAGAGGGAGCCACAGATGGGTGGACATGCACATTTAAATTGTAAACTTTCACTCAGTCACAATAAACAAAATAAAAAATAAAACAGTGAAGTAAGAACTGCCAAAAAATTGCTTCTTCATACAATTCAGTAACACAGGCAAAACGGTCAAATCAACTTTATGAGAAATGCAGAAATTAGCCAAAGTTATCACTGTTAGAGAACATTTATCAAAAGAAAAATTGCTGTGTCTTAGTAAGGATAGTGAACTTTGTGGCATTTTAACTGCCTTTATGTTCATCCCATTCCCTACTTCCATGGCAGCCACCGAAGTCAAAGAGCATGCCACCACGGTAGCTGTGAAAATTAACAGCCTAGAGGCCACTGTGGAATGAAAGAAATGCACACCTACCGAGAGAGAGAGAGAAATAACAAATATTGACAAAGATGTGGAGGAATTGTAATCCTAGTGGTACAATGGTTAAGGGCTTGACTGCTAATCAAAAGGTTAGGAGTTCAAACCCATCTAGTTGCTACATGGTAGAAAAGATCTTGTGATCTGCTCGAGTGAAGACATACAGAGAATTGAAGCCTTTATACATGCTGTAACGTGAACAAACTTCGGAAGCACTATGTTAAATAAATCAACCACAAAAGGAAAAATCTTGTGTGATATCTTTTACATGAAATAATAGGAATAACCAAATTCATGTAAACTAACATTTACTAGTTTTTGTGATGGTTAGGAGTGATGAGGAATGAGGGAACCATTGTTTGAGAATCTCTCTCTCTCTCTGTCTAATGGTGACAGGAAAAGTGCACTATAGATGATGTTTGCTAAACAAGATTAGTGTAATTGATGTTGCTAAGTTATACACTTGAAAAATGTTGAATTGGCAAACTTTATTTTATAAAATTTGTGTGTGAATTTTATTTATAAAATTTATATGTAAATGCTGTGTTATATGTATGCAAAAAAAAGAAACAAAAAGCCCATTGCCTCCAGTTGGTTCTGACTCATAGTAATCTTATAGAGCAGAAGAGAACTGCCCCATAGGGTTTCTAAGGAACAGCCAGTGAATTTGAAATGCTGACTTTTTGGTTAGCAGCAGCACTCTTTATCACTGTCCTATCAGGACTCCATAGACGTGGAGTGATAAAATATATAAAAGCCCATTAGGGCTCCACGTATGTGGAGTAACAGAACAACAAAAGTGTATGTAGTAAACTACAGAGAGTTAAAATGGTACACTACAAAATAATCACTTTAACACAAAAGAATGCAGTAATGAACTAATGGAACAACAACAAAAAGCCATACTTGCAGAAAACTAGAAACTTCATTCAAACAGCTTGTCCATGGATTTTTACAGGGTTGTTTTTCACCTCTAGAGTGCATGTATATCACACAGAACAAAACTCTTTGGACTATATGACCACCCACTGCCATTGAGTCGGGTCTAATTCATAACAGCCCTATAGATTAGAGTAGAACTGCTCCATAGGGTTTCCAAGGAGCACCTGGCAGATTTGAACCACTGACCTTTGGTTAGCAGACACAGCACTTAACCCACTAGCCGCCAGGGTTTCCTGGACTACATGACAAAAGTCAGGCAATTTAACATAGTCTTTAGGCAAACTGTCAATCAGCATTTTCATATTTCTCACTGACATGAAAACTGTTTCTGATAATCTTTTTTAAAAAATATAAATTAAAAATAATGTATTTGGTAAATCAATGCCCACATACCATACATCTATGGCCTTGTTAAGCTACTCTAGCAATGATATCACATCCAGCACAACATTTTCTATCAGAGCTATATTTGCTTGAACTTATGGAAGGGTACTGTTAGTCTCTAGGATCCATCTGATTTCTCCACAATTTATAATGGTTAATTAAATGGAGTTGTGATAGCAGATGCCACCCCTGTGTTCTTTAGGGCTTTAATGATGACATTAATCTCAAACAATGTTCATTTTACCGTCTCCAGTGTGTGGGCATGAGAAGTAGTTTCAGAGGTTTCCATTTCACCTTTTCCACTATGATAGCTCCTTCCCCTCGGGCCAATAGGGGTTATGCCAATTGCCAAGTATTTCAACTTAAATTATGTGGTCAGGGACTGTAAAATCTACATTTCCAATGACCTACTCTTGTATGAATTTTAGTGGGGACTTCGTTCATTATCTGAACTCCCTAAGCGCCAGCTCTCCAAGAAGAACCACAATGATACTTTTGGTCTCTAACTATCAATGTCAATTCAGGCTGTGTCTGTGTTCTTTGAAATGTCTGCTTATTCCCCTTGCCACAATATACAGTCCAATGAACATGTAGCCAAATCTCTCTTTAGAGAGAACTGGGAAATGTATCAGCTCACACTTGCCTTGGTGAGATAGTACCCTTTTCATAAGGGACCTGATCATATTTTGTTCAAGAGTTGCAGATCTGAAAACTACCACGTTCTGTGAAGTGATCAAGGGGTAGGGATTTTTTACTAGGGCAAGCACCTTCAGCTTCTGGCTTGTCCATTCTGGCTTGTTTTCATTTAGTTGTCTTTTCACTATTGTAACATCATACTTTATTAACCATCTCTATCAATTGCACTGTCTGGATCTCTTGGGTACTCCTTCAGCTTTACCAGTCACCGTTGTAGTCTCCTGATTTCTAATGTTGAGTACTGCCATGTGGTCTCTATTATTTTATTATTTCATCATCCATATAGAAATTAAGAAGTTAAGCTCTATGACTAGCCCCTCACACTGTCAGCCTTGGCCTACAGAAGATAGCCGCTTCTAAACTGATGGTAACAGCATTCTCACCAGCATATTCCCAATGGCCTTGGGGAATGGTATGTTCTTTGGGTCCTGTCATGGAAAACAATGTTCTGTTGGGTTTTTGGTGTCACACGATAAATTCATTTAAATAAGTGTACTTCACATAGTCACTTTATTTCTTCTTCTATCATGTGCCCGAGCATCTTAGGCGTTACTGCATTGGTCAGTTATGACCAATACTATCTCAGCCTTCTAACAACTTCCCTATTCTGTCCTTGTTAGGGTTTAAATCCGATGTGTCAGGAAAATAGCCCCCAGTCAATGAATTCGTATTGAATTTGGAATAACCTGTAGAGCAAATGGAGTCCTTGTGATGTGGTGGTTAAGAGCTGGGCTACTAAGCAAAAGATCAGCAGTTCAAATACACCATCAACTCCTTGGAAACCCTGTAGGGCAGTTCTACTCTGTCCCAAATCCCTAGGGGTAGGAATCTACTTGATGAAAAAGCTGCTTTTTGTTTTTGAGAATGGTTTGTAGATTAAATGTCTATTTAATGTGATCACTTAACACAAATAGTACTGATATTCCAGGCCATTTAATTTATCCTTGCTGTATTGCACTCAGTGCTTTCTATTTGAATTTCATACACAAGTTCGCTTAGCTAGCATGGAATAATAAATTTTACTCATTATGAATAATCACTCTGATCCATACAGTATAAACAAGGCTTCTGTCAGCTACAATCCTACTTAGGTCGGGCAATTACTAACTTTATCAGCTTTCTTGATCTCCTGACCTACCTGGCATATGCTGGGATTTAACCCTAGTCATCAACCTTGCAGTCAAGAGAGCAGGTGGGAGCAACACTTAAGGCAATCGTCTCTTACTTTGCAGAGAAATTTCTGTCTTCTCATTCCAGAGAAGTGCTAGGTCTTAATAGGGAAAATGGCCAGTTCTGTGAGCCCTGAGGATGCAGAGAAGTCTACAGAGATGACAACCTCGGATACATTCATTCTGATGCCCTCATTTCATGTTGCAGGGTCTCAGGTTTCTGTGATCTTAGCATAGCAAATTGACTGTTTTTGACACTTCAATAACTCTGTAACTTTGCATTATCAAATAAGCAGTGTGTTATTCAGCTCTTCCACTGTGGAAGATAAAGACCTTTTGTAATCTACCAAATAGGTCCACTGGCATAAGTATTTCATATTTAAATACTTGTTAAGGGACCTCGGTGTCTCTTTATTCCTCTGTACAGTACCCAAACAATAGTAACCAGCAAAAACTAAAACCAGCAGTAGCAGCAAAGTTTACAGCCTTCATAGACGTTGTTTCCCTGTATCTTTCAAAAACTTGTATCATGATACTTGCAACAGTGTTTCTACTGGGATGTTAGCCTTTAACCTGAACTAGTTGCCATAAAGTCAACTCCTTGTATGTCGGAGTAGAACTGTGTTCCACAGAATTTTTAGTAAAATCTATTTTTGATTTTCAAAGTAGATGCCAGACCTTTCTTCTGAAGTGGCTCTAGGTAGACTTGAATTGCCAACCTTTCAGTTAGCAATTGCATGTATTAATCAATTGAACCACTCAGGGACTCCTTTTTCAGGTTATTGCAAGTGAAATTTGTATTAGTTTTATCTCCAGCTTGTGCCTGGAGTTTTCCATCTCCCATATACCACTGAAGGTGGCATTCTCTTTACCTCCTGTGGAGTAACTAAGCTAGTCTTTCATCCTGTTTTCTCAGGCTACTTCTCTCTCAGTACTCTTTGTGTTAGTCCAAGTCTTCCAAGAAACAGCTACCAAGAGAGGATTCTATGTGTAAGAAGTGGAAAAAAAATGCCTGTGAAGGATTAAGAGTAGGGAACCAGAGAAGGCAAGGGGAATATACCACAACCCTATTATTCAAGTAAGACATTGTGAAAATAAAAGAAGAGGAAAAGATCAGCGTAGAAAGAGTCTCAGACTGTAGCACAATTCTAAGACAGTTGTAGCCTGGTTGTTGAGAAAGCTCCAAACCAGTATCATCCTTTAAAGTAGACCAGTGTCTAGCAGGAATGGACCTGCTTTAGTACTCCAGTTTAGAAGGCATGATATGAAATCATTTTTTTAAAAGTAATTTCATTTGTCCTGGTAGTTGGCCCATATTAGTATCCTTGTTCTCCTCAGTTATTATCTGAGAGCAGCCAGTGGGAATTGTGACTTTGTCACAAACTTGATGGTACACACACAAGAACAGTATGTGGGGCTATCAGTCAATTATGCACTCTAAGTCCAGAAATCTGAGAGCCTCATTTTCATTGCCAGAAAACAAACAAATCAAAATCACCTACTGACTACTATTTAAAATTGTTTGGAAATATGTCATTAACGCATTTAGAGAGGAGAAAAAATTGCTTTGCAAATGCTATAGTTAATAATGCTTTATACAAACAACAACCTGAAATAAAATTAAGAGTGTGAGAAATAAGAGCATTTAATATAAGAAAATAGTAAAGAAATTAATATATAAATGATTATTTAATATTATGCATAATCTTAGAAATATATAACAAATCTTTTCAATATGATAGACATATGAAATTGATATTTATGTATTTAATAAGGTATCACTGTAAAGATACTTTATTTTTCCAAAGACAACTTACAAATTCATTATGGTCTTAGCAAAACTAAAGTGGGTTTTTTTTTTTTTTGTTTGTTTGTTTGTTTTGTTTGAGTTTAACACACTGATTTTTAAAAAAAAAATCCTTATTAAGAAAAATAAACTTATGAGACAGGCCAGAGTAAGTGGACAGAGTAGGGGTAAAAAGGACTAAGGAGAAATAAAAATTGAAAATATAAACAGAATGATGGTTAAAAGACAGAGATGTCTCATTCAGAGGGTAGAAGTAAAATTATTTTATAAAGAATGGTTAAAATTTCAACACTGAGAAATACCAGAAGTCCCTCTGATAAAGAGGGCTCAAAACTAAAAGAACAGTAATTCCGGGGTGAAACCTAAGACTGAAAATACACTTTGTTTTCTAAAAGCAGAATAATTCTTGGAGCCCTGGCAGTGCAGTGGTTAAGAGTTCAGCTGCTAACCAAGTGGGTGGCAGCTGGAATCCACAAGCTGTTCCTTGAAAACCATATGACGCAGCTCTGCTCTGTCCCATAGGGTCGCTGTGAGACAACATCAACTCAATGGCAACAGTTTGAGTATTTAATAATTTCTTGTTGAGAATTCACTGCTTTAAAAACTTGCACTTTTAGGTACAAGGACACACAAAAGTGAATACTACATGCTTTTAAAGAGTATATAGTAAACGTTACACACAAGGCTGTAATGAGTAATAAATGTTTCCTGATGTTTTACATGCTTCTGAGCTCTGTAATTTTTAAACAGCCACCAAAACCACTACTACAGAAATGAGCAGTGAGATCCTGTCTAAACATATTCTTTACAATTAGTTTTATATCAGCCATGTTATAACATTATGATACAGCTATCCCAACTGCTGATTTTTTGTGAGGACAATGACTTTCAGTCATAGTTCTTGAATTCAATGACCAGGAATGTGGTGTTTATATTTGTGTGTGCTTGTGTGTGTGTGATAGAAAGAGAGAAAGTGTGAAAGGCATAAAGTGGCAGAGAATCTTAGAGAATTTAAAACAACTTTTAAACCTACCACTTGCAAACTAACTGGCATACAATATTTCTACTCTTTCTAAGTTGGGACAAGGATTTTTAAATTATCACTTTATTTTGTCACCACTCCATAATAATTTAGGGAAGAATTGCCCTGAGCATCAAAGGGAAAGTTGAGAAATTGGACTGAGTGGTGGGGAAGGGGGAATAGGTCCAGAATAACCCAAAAGGGCCAGAGCTGGCTCTCTGGAATTGGCTGCAGCCAGCAAGGTGAATGGAGCAGCGGTGTTCAGAGGGTGTCTTCCTCAGGGGGAGAGACAGCAGAGGGAAGTTCACTCAACTGAGAAAAACTAAGTGGTTTGCATCTAACCTACAATCTGCAGATCTAAAACTTTCTTTCAGGATAAACCTCTCTCCCTTTTCCCATTGCTTCCTACTTGTTTCTTTGCACTGTGTCCCAGTACAGAAGTCTGATGCCACTAATTGAACCAGAAATAAGACTACATATGTGATCCCTGAGCAATTCTCCTAGGTACAGAGAGGGAACAGTTTAAGAAACAGTAGGAAAGGGGAAAGATTGGTCGACTGACCTGAGCTAGAAATTTGGAGCAGAAACAAGTCCTTCAGAAAAAGCACAAGGGGAACTCCTTCCTCACAGATACTTATGGATGGCTGTGAGTCCCCTGCCTTTCTCAGCATAGGCATCCCGACATCTGTGACTACACCAATCATTCCTGCCCATCTAGGACTCTAAGAGACAATCAGAACCAAACACATTCAAAATAACTACTTGGGCACCTGAGTTGAATCCTAACAGAAAATGAATTCTTAGGCTCATATGCCTGGAAAAAGCACTGACCACCTGGTCATGGGACATTATAGCTTCAAAGGTGACCAACAACCAAACTAGCATACAAGACCAGCCTAGCTGGGCATTTCAACACAACACAAAACAAGAAGCAAGAACACAGTAGGCAAACATAAAATAAAACAAATTCAATAACTTACTAGTGGCTTGGAGACAACAGTTAATATAATCATTTAAAGAGGCTGACCACAATGGCTTCAGAAAGCCTTCCTCCCACCCCCCCCCCCACAAAAGAATCAGGAAGTTTTCCAGATGAAGAATATTTCTTATAATTATTGAAGCTAGATATAAAAGTTAATACTTAGAACTCTTCAAGAGATCAGGAAGAAGATGAGGCAAAATGCAGCACTGAATAATGACAAATTGAACAGGCTACAAAAAAGAATACACAGACATGAAGTAGAAATTCAGAAAATTAATAATGAAATTATAAAAATAGACAACTCTATAGAAAGTCAAAGGAGCAAAAGTGAGGCAATGGAAAGACAAACTAGTGATACTGAATGTAAAACGTGACCAACATATTTGAGGAAAAATCAGATAAAAAGTTTTTTAAAAATAGCCATTAAAAATTACGTGGGACTCTTTCAAGAAAAATAATCTATAAATGATTATATATAGTATTAGAATGGCCAGCCAAGCCAAGTGCCGTCAAGTGGGATCCGACTAGAGCTATAAGAAAATTGTTGAAGATTTGTTGACAGAAAACTGCTCTAGTATTATGAAAGATGAGCAGATGTCTATTGAAGATACTCATCAAATGCCACACAACTTGGATCTCCAAAAAGGAGATCAAGGCGTGTTACAGTTAAACTTTCCAAAACTAAAGTTATGGGGATAATTTTAAAACAGGATAGGGATAAATGAATAATAATCTTCAAAGAAGAGTCAATAAGACTAAGATGAGACTATTCAGCAGAAAATATACAGGCAAAAGCACAACAGGATAACATATATAAAACCTTTAAGGAAAAAAAAATGCCAGTCAGGAATTACATATCCAGTGAAACTGTCTTTCAAATATAATGGCAAAATAAAGACACTTCCAGATAAACAGAAATGAGGAATTTCTAAAAACCAAACCAAAACTACAAGAAATGCTAAAGAGAATCCTTTGGTTAGAAAATCCATAATATTGATAGCAACCCAAGACTACAATGCAAAACGCAGCAACTAGATCAGAGGATGAAAGACATCAAAGACATGAGGAAAATGTGAGCCTGAAACACAGAAAAGGACATATAATCCAACAACTACATGAGCATGAGCCAGAATAATAGTGTCCAACTACCATCAATGGCTATTCTGCAGAGAATACAGAGACCCTGATGCAGAACTAGAACTTTATTCAAAGACCTTTATTTTGGACCTAATGGTCCAAAAGTATGGAGGGTCCCTGAAATATACATGGCTCCTGGATTCTTTCAGCCCAGAACTGTAACCAGTCCTCCCAAAGCCAACTCTTTCAAGACTGGACTAGACTATAAGAGTGAAAATAATACTGGAGAAGAGTGTCCTTCTTGGCTTAAGTATATACGTGAGTCTAACTGAGAAGCACCTGTCCAGAGGTACGATGAGAGTTTGGAGGGAGATAGAAGCTGTTTTAGTGGACACAGAAATACAGGGTAGAAATGAGATGTGTGGTTTCACAAGGTGGGGAGAGCAACTAGAGTTCCATAGTGTGTGTGCAAGGTTTTGTATGATAAATTGACTTGGACTGTAAATTTTCATTTAAACCACAATAAAATATTTTTTAAAAAAATCATTACTGCACATGAAAGAACATTACAAGAGGTTATGAAAATCAAGTAAGCTATTAATAATATCTTCTTATGGTGTGCAACTTAGCAAAAACTCAGAAAATTAGCTTTGTATATTTCTCTCAAAAACAAAATTATAATTTTGCTCTGTTTTGTCTGGGAATATTGAAAACCAAACAAATGAAATGATTTCGAACAATAAAAACAGAATAGTAAGTTAAGAACATTTATTATTTTGCTAATCATTTCCCACAAAAGAGAATGGCAAAAGAAGATGTTAAACTGAGTTTTAATTGACATTGGTCCACAGTACATAATTTAAGCACTTAGTGTTGCTTTTGAGACATTTAACTTATATGTGAGGTAGGGAAACTTCAGTGACATAGTGAGTTAAGGGCTACATTTACTAACCAAAAGGCTGGCAGTTCAAATATGCCAGGTGCTCCTTGGAAACTCGATGAGGCAATTCTACTCCGACCTCTAGCATCGCTATGAGTCAGAACTGCCTCTCTGGTAATGGGTTTGATTTTTTTTTTTTTTTTTTTTTAATTTGCGGTAGAGTTACCAAGAGCTGCACTATTATTTAAATTCATTTGTTCACTTATCATTTACTGAAAACTTCTAACACCACACAGCTGGATAATTCAGTCAAACATGGAAACAAACAAAAAAACTACACTTATTATGCTTTGATACTGAGTAATAAGAATACAGAGATATTTTCTAAATTATCTTCCATAAAACCAAAAAAACTGTTGCTGTCAAATCAATTCTGACTCATAGTGACCCAGTGGTACAGAGTAGAATTGATCCTATGGTTTTCAAAAAGTGCCTGGTGGATTTGAACTTCAACCTTTTGGGTAGCAACCAACCAAAGACATCTTTTAATCACTATGCCACCAGGTTTACCTACTGTCTCTAAAGCTAGCAAAAATATGACAGAAATTACTTTCATTATATTCAGAGAATATGAAATTAAGTTTTTTTATAAATTTTTAATTTTTATGTATTGAAGTGCACATGACTCATTTCTTATAGCATAAAAAACAGACATTAATAAATAGTAATTAATCTTATTTAAGTGTACTGTGTGTCTGATATATGCTTGCTATTTTATGTTATCCGTGTTATTCACATATGCTTTGTATTGTAGTTATTATCATGCATATTAACCCCTCTCTTATCAAATGAAGCTCTGCTTAAACGATTCGCAAACTAGGTGTATATGTCATTGCTGGAGCCAGGATTTAAACATGCACCAAATTGCAACGCCTGTGTTTGTCAATTGTCCTACAGTGCTTCAGCATTATTGTGTGTGCATATTCATATAAATTAAGATGGTATATATGTTTTAGTTCGTTCATTCCAGATTGAGGTTTTGAAATAATAGTCAAAAGAAAACAAAACATTGATCTGTAACATATGCTACATATTTCAAGCCTGTATTAGTAACACACACTTTAGTCCCCTTACAGAATGAATTAACAAGAAAATTATTGAAATTATTTTGTAGTGAGTTGTCATTTTTTATTTTGAAATAAAACTTCTAGTTAATAAACATTTTGTGATTATGAATTTTTGCCATTTTATATCTAATTTTGTAATATATTCAATTATAAATATACACTAATTTTTTACTATCTCTCAGTGAATAGTGGTTAAGTACTACAGCTGCTAACTAGAATGTCAGCAGTTCAGATCTGCCAGGTGCTTCTTAGAAACTCTATGGGGCATTTCTACACTGTCAGTAGGCTCACTGTGAATCAGAATCAACTCGATGGCAGTGGATTTTGAGGGGGCGGGAAGGCAGTTATCAATGAATGTCATTAACTGAATCTGTAGTCATATATCTGCTCTCAAAATAATGTTACATGACTCTCTCTATCCTTCAAAATCATTTTCAAAATTAGTTCCTCTTACCATTTGATTTGTTTAGTAAACTTATTCTCCATTTGTTTAATCCTCTTCCAACAAAATTAGAAACTTAAAAATAATGCTTAAATAATTCAGAATCAGTGAATCATATTTTAATACTGCCTTATGCTGGAAATGTATACCCTGAACTATATAAACATTAAAAAAGAAATCAATGTAGTCACTGTATATTAACTATTTCTATGCTTATAGACATTAAGCCTGGATTAGGTTGACCAAAATGCTAGCCATGGTTATTGATCACCTTAATTGTTGCAGTACTAGCCTTTTTGATATTCTTTACAAACCTCAAGTCTTTATTTAATCTCAGAATATGTGAACTTGCTTTTTTTTTCCGTAGAATATTCTTAGTCTTGATACACATGTAATTTGTTTCCTATTTACTCCAGCTCCCTTCTCCTGCTACTTTTGAGAAAACCTTCTTCTACCACAAAAGAGCAAAAGCACTTCCTTCCTGTCTCCAAATTCTCCACTATTCTTAGCCTGTTTTATTTCATCCACAGCATATGTAAATACAGGATGTTTTTCGTATGTATAAGAGAGTTGTTGTGGAGTCAATTGCAACTCACAGCAACCTCACAGGTATCAAGGTAGATCTTTGCTCCATGAGCTTTACTATGGCTAGTGTTTCAGTAGTAGACCAGTAGTCTTTTCTTTTGCAGTGCCTTTAGATGAGTTTGAATTATCAAAGTTCCTGCTAATAGGCAAGCAAGATAACTGTTTGTACCATCCAGGAACTCTATGTATATATTCATTCTTTTTTTTTATTGTCTTATTCTTCCTTTACATTAATGATTGCTTATTCAGGGAAGGCATTCTACTTTTGTTTTTTCCACTGTTGTATATCTACTATCTAGACTAATATGTAGTTCATAATGCAAAGCAATATATATATTTTCAATGAGCGAATGAATGAGTGGCCTATAACCAGTTTTTCCTTATCATTTTACCACTCATGCTTATTAGCTTTGGGTTTTATTAATTCTTTTAAAATGAAGTATTTTTGTAAATACTATCTAATTATGATACAGCAAAATGTTATAACAATTTTAAAATGTAAAATGTGTTGATTTCAAATAATTTGTGGCTTTCAGTTTAATCTTTTAAAAATCTTTTATTTCTTATTATGAGTGAATGAAAATGTACATTCACATATAAATTCGCATGCTCACCTGAATGCAGCTCCCACTGCTCTCCCTGCCTGGTGACAGCACACCCCTCTCTCTGCTCCATACATGTTCTATCCTCTCAGCAGTCTGCTATCCCCTCCTCTCCATCCATTCCCCTTCCTCCAGCAAGAAGTCAGCAGGATGACATCCTATAGATGCATAGAATCATAAAATTCCCACAAGATACAGTTACTCTGCTTCCCCAAGTCCAATCCATTGCTGTCAGAAAAGTTGACCTTTATTATGATTTATAGACAGGGGCAGCATCAAGGCCAGGGGCCATGCTCCCAGGGGAACTCCAAGGCACCTGGGTCATCAATTGTGGTATTTTATTGAAGGTCTCAGGGTACACCCCTATTTATTCTCTTTTTGCCAGTGTGACTCCACTTTATGAGCTCCATCATGGCTATCACTGGTGATGGCCGGGCACCATCTCGTTCTTCTGGTCACAAGTCGATGTAGTGGGTCCTTCTGTCTTCTGGATTCTTTTTTCTCCATGTCGTTCTTGTCCTCGGTGATCATCCCTTCCTTCTGAGTTGGGTCCATTTGCTGTACCCTCAGATGTCAGCTTGGCAGCTTTTAAGACCCCAGGCACCACTCACCAATCAGGGATGCAGAGTCCTCATTAGCAAAACGCTAGCTGTGCCAATTGGCCTCAATTTCGCTTGAGAGCATGGTCCCTGCCCCCCCCCAAGCTACTCTGTCCTTGCAATATTGGGTTAAGATGGGCCAGCCAAGTGCCATCGAGTCGGATCCGACTCACCATGAGTTAAGATGGGAGGAGTACTTAAATTGTGTAGAAGTCCGGTTATTATTGATCTTCTTTCTAACGTGGGCTGTCACCAATTTCACCCAATCAAATTTCTATTAACTATCTAATCTAAACCCTCCCATCCTCCCCCTCTTTCCCCCCCACCCTTGCAGCCATCAAAGAGTCTTCTATGCATGAGTGTGTTTTTGAGTTCTTATTGTAGGGGTCTCATACAATATTTGTCCTTTTGTTGCCAACTGCTTTCACTCAGCATAATGTCCTCTAGTTGAAACCAGGTTAAGAGAAGTTTTCTGCAATCATCGTTGTTCTTTATCATTGCATAGTGTTCCATTAAGTATAAATACCATGATTTACGTAACCAGTCCTCTGTTGTTGGGCATCTGGGTTGATTCCATCTTTTTGCTATTGTGGACTGTGGTGTGATGAAAATTCATGTGCATGTATCAGTTGGTATGAGTGGCCTTGATTCTGTAGGATATATTTCAAGCAGTGAAATTACTGGGTCAAATGGTATACCTATATCCATTTTTTAAGGGAGCGCCAGATTGCTTTCCAAAGAGGTTGCACTATTTTGCAATCCCATTTTTTTAAAAATCTTGGTGTAAAACTAGACTGTAAGACATAGTATTTTCAGTAGTACAAAAGCAAATTACATCCTGAGGAAATTTTTCTTTGAAATTACCTTAAAACAGATTGATTTGTTTAATTCAATTTTAAAAAAGTAAGAAATGTCTTTCTAATTGTATCATTATTTTATTTTGGCACATTAATGAAATATTTATTTTAGTGGCTCTTGAGTATATTAACTTGACAATGACTCATGTTAAATTAATTTTCTTTAAAAACCTATTAATTTTTATAATTTAGGCATAAATTAGCAATGAATTTACTAATGATTTACTCAAGTGACACTTTGTTAAATTGGAGGAGAAATTACAGACTGCTTCAACTTTAAATATGTGAATTTCCAATTTGTTCCCATTAATTGTCATATAATTAATTTTAATTTGAAGGAAAAAAATTCTCTCTCAAAATTGTTTATCCTGTTGTTCTAACTTTAAGTTTATACAACTACACTGAAAATGTAACCCATTTTATCAAACTTATTTTTCTAGTCACATCAGAATAGCTGAATGGGGGTAGAAGTTGAATGGATGTACAATTCAAATGCATCCACGGATCCATGGCATCAAAGAAGCATAATACCCAGCACAGTTCTCATAATAGCCATTGTAGAAGTTACTGAGCCTTATTTTCAGCCTTTCTGCCTCTACTGAATCTGGAGAGTAATGATAGTAGGTTTTGATATGATACTAATATGGTACCAAAATTTAAATGAAATTAAAAAAAAAAAAAAAAAACACTGTTGCCCATGAGTCAATTTCACCTCATAGCGACCCTATAGGACAGAGCAGAACTCCCCCCATGAGGTTTTTAACAAGTAACTGTTGGATTTAAACTACCAACTTTCTAGTTAGAAGCCAAATTCTTAATCACTACATCACCAGGGCTCCTCTAAATGAAATTAGTTGAACTTTATCCTGTAGAAAGGAACTATGATTGATGTTAAATAAGTTCAGTAGTTTTTCCAGCTAAATTTCGGGTCTAAATTATCATCTAGATACCAGGACAAATTACATGGTGCAACTTTAGAAGACCTCTGTGTTAATCTGCATATGCTAGTTTATACAGATTTTTATATTTGAGATTGGTCCACTATGTCGAATTTAATAATACAGATTTTTGGTATCTCTCTGTTATGATGAAGTTAGTTAAAAATAGATAATATGCAACCATATTGTTAACAAGAATAGGACAGAACGTACTGACTAGAAAGGCCCAGGTAGTTGCTGAAGACATTTTGAAAAATTTGTGGACAATGCAATAAAGAATGCCAGGCTTTTAAAAGAAAGAGAAGCCAAGAATAAATGTCAAAGTATTTTCAGATATGGTGTACTTTCATTTTAATTTCTTGATATAAATATTTGGGAGGTAGTGGAATTGCTAACTAAGGTAAGCAAAGTGATCTTATTTATCCTAGTTCTTGAAAGCTCAAGCTACTTCATGTATTAAATCTTAAATGACAAACTAACATGGTCATAGAAATCATTGTGCTAGTCAGCTGTGAGTAGAATTGTTTGTTATTTTAAGAGATACAATGACATTTTGTGAATCTAAGGCTGCTAATTATCAAGGGTGCTGCCATGAACCTGAGTTTAAAAATAGCCTTCTTCACAAGAATTTCAGTCATACCCTCCATCATTATAAGGCCATGGTCATGGGACTAAGAAATTGCATCAGGATCTATTTTGTATTATTAGAAGAAATGACTGCATGTTTTCTTATCTTTGCAAGAATAATAACTTGAGAATTCAGATGGATGAGTTAGGAAAAAGTCTCCTGTGCAGCTGATTATAATTCAAACACCTGAAAAAAGCAAAATAAAGAAGCCAACTATATTCTACTAAATGAATACTAATTAGCTTAATTTATTAGGAAATTTACAGCACTCAAGTTTGTAAGCACTCATGCCTACTATGGTGTGAGCTATAAACTAGCGTATTATTGACGTGTGCTGTGACCCTGTGTTTTATCAATTGTACCTTCCAATCCAAAGTATTGTGCATCCCAATATTTATTTCATTAAAGACCACAGAATTTAGAAAAAGGCTGAAAAAATGAAGCGACTGTGATTTGATCAACAAATGACTGGTTGGAGATGGGGCCAATTTCAGTTCATAAATCTGCACAGGATTCCAGGTTTGAAAAATCTACACAAGACTCCAGAAGACAGTATTCATGGTGTGATCAGAAGTATTCATGGTGTGATCAGAATAGCTTACTTTAAAATGTGCATAGAGGCCTGTCTGGTTCATAGCCTCTTCTTCCCTGTCAAATCTTGATAACTGCAATTCTTACATAAATTTTACTGTTGTAAGAAAATGCATTTTAAAATTGGTCTTTGTGGACATTAGTATATATTGAACATGCATTATATTTTAAACATTATTTTTTAAGAAGTTTCAACTAACCTCAATACCAAATCTTTCTATTTTTAAGCTTATTTTTCTCAGTTGACTTTATTCCCTATACAAGTTAACATGCTCAATCAAGTCTTTGTCTATCTTCTAAAAATGCTAGATCACTTCACATCTTCAGATGACTTTCCTGTCCATCTCAGTTTAACCTTCTGAAATAGTAGTTGTCAGTACTGTTACTCCATCCTCATCTCCAGTTCAGTCCTTAATATCTTGAAATCTACCTTCTAACTTCAGCTGACCCCAAAGGCTCTCAGTAGTGAAACTTGTTTTCTGCATCTACTGGACACTGTTTAGTCTTTATCTGTTAGACAGCTATGCTTACTCTTCACCGATAAATCAGTGACAAATGATGAAGTAACTATATGAAGTGACAAAGAAAGAAGGAAAAATTTATTTTAAAAGAATCATTAATTATCTGGGTTAATTACATGATTAAATGTGAATAGTTTTTCATACATTAGTTAAACCATATTTTATTAATGGTAGATATTAGCAACATCTATATACTTATCAGAAATCTTTATTAGAAAGAATACCTATATACTTACTGGTGGTGTAGTGATTAAGTGCTACATTTATGAACCAAAAGATTGGCAGGTCAAATCCTCCAGGTGCTTCTTACAAACTGTGGGATAATTCTGTTCTTACCTATAGGGTTGTTATGAATTGGAATCAACTTCACAGTGGTCTCTTTTTGTCTTTATATGTTTATTACATCTGTTCAGATTCTATATAATGAAAATTAATTTATTACGAAGTCCTAGAAACTAAGAAATTCACATATATCAAAGGATCTCAAAGAAAATAAGAATGAAATATGTTTAGAATTCAGTGATAGAATTTCCAGTCACCTTAGTTTAGCTTTTGCCTGATTACTCATAAATTTTGGAGGAATAAGCACATCTTCCAAGATGCTATCAATCCTTATGTATTCAAATGATCTACTGTAATTTTTGAAGAAACTATAAGGTAGATAACCATATAGTGATAGATGGAGATAGACAGATGATGGATGATAGACGGAAAGATGATAGACAGAAAGATAGATGGATGGGTTAGTGAGTATGTAGATGGACAGATAGAGATATGGATGGATGGATGGATGGATAGAAGGACAAATGAATGGACAGAAAGACATTCTCACTATTAGCATATTTATTTTGTATGATTTTGATACATACAAAATTATGCGCTATTCGGATTCGACTCAATGGCACTTGGCTGGTTTTATAAATGATTAAATATGGGGCAGCTGTTCACACTGTACTGATGGTTGTCTAGAAAAAGAAATAGAAATACATTTAGTAAAATATAAATAATTCAATTAAGTGATGGGCAAAGGAGATGGACAAACACTTCTCTAAAGAGGAAATTCAGGCAGCCAAAAAACACATGCAGACATGCTCACGATCATTAGCTATTAAAGAAATTCAAATCAAAACTACAATGAGATACCATCTCACCCTAACAAGGTTGGCCAGGATCCAAAAAACTCAAAACAACAAATGCTGGAGAGGCTGTGGAGAAATTGGAACTCTCCTACATTGCTAGAGGGATTGCAAAATGTTGCAACCTCTTTGGAAAACAATGTGGCATTTCTTTCAAAAGCGGGATCTAGATTTGCCATTGGACCCAGTAATTCCACTGCTTGGAATATATCTTTCAGAATCAAAGCCTTTCACATGAACTGAAACATGCACGAGAATGTTTATGGCAGCATAGTCCACAATAGCAAACAGATGGAATCAACCCAGATGCCCAACAACAGAGGAATGGTTAGGTAAATCATGGTATTTATACTCAATGGAACACTATGCAATGATAAAGAATAATGATGATTTTTAGGAAACATCTCATAACCTGTCATCAGTTGGAGGACATTATGCTGACTGAAAGTAGTCAGGGACAAAAGGACAAATATTGTATGAGATCCTACTATAAGAACTTAAAAACAGAATCACGCATAGAAGATAAGACTCTTTGATGGCTGCAAGGGTGGAGAGGGAGGGAGGGCAACAAGGGAGGGTCTAGTTTAGATGCCAAGCCAAATGTCGTCGAGTCGGATCCGACTCATAGTCAATAGAAATTTGGTTGGGTGAAGTCTGGGACAGCACACATTAGAACGAAGATCAGTATTAATTGGACTTCAACATAACATGATTACTCCTCCCATCTTAATCCAATATTACAAGGACAGTGTAGTTGGGACGGGGGTCCAGGGGTAGAGCTCTTAGGGGAAATCAAGGCCAATTGGCATAACTACTGTTTTGCTAACAGAGCCCTCTGCACCCCACATTAGTGAGTGGAGTCTGGGGTCTTAAAAGCTGCCGAACTGCCATCTGAGTGTACAGTAAATCATCCCTACTCAGCTGGAGAAGATTATCCCCAAAGACCAAAACAACATGGGAGAAGGACAACCCAGAAGACAGAGACACCCATGTGAATGGGTGACTACATAAATTTGTGACCAGAAGAACCGGATGGTGCCTGGCCACCACCAGTGATAGCTGTGATGGAGCTCACAAAGTTGAGTTTCACTGGCAACAAGAATAAAAAGGGGTGCACCCTGAGATCTCCATTAAAAGATCACAATTGATAGGAGATTGTTGGGAGTATAAGACATGTATGGTGCAGAGAGGAAGAGTGTGCTGTTACCAGGCAGGGAGAGCAGTGGGAGCTGCATATAGGTGGGCATGCAAATGTATATGGGCATGTACATTTTAACTCAATCTTAAAAAAAAATACATTTAGTATTTAAAATAAGGGGATTCTAATGAAGAAATTTGGTAATATAATTTTATTAGTTTCCTAGTGTTACTGTAACAAATGACCACCAGTGTGGTGACTTCAAACAACAGATAGTCTCTCACAGTTCTGGAAATCAGAAGCCTGGAATCCCTTTAAAGGTTTGAATCTCTCAACACTTCTCATGTAGTTCAGTGTGTTTTGTCATAGCTTCAATATGAGATCTGATAATTAAGTTCACAAACTTAATTTTTCTAAGTGCTACATACATACCTCACTGTTGAATACTACTGTGGTCACTTTCAAAATACACCCCTTGGGAAGCTATGCACTGATGCCGGTACCTAGTCCATCCTCCAAAGCAATTTTGGAACTCTTTCTGGAACGGCCATTGCACACTGCAGCAAGTTGGTGAACTTAATTGTACAGTTGTCTGTGAGGGAGTTTTTAGCCAGTAAACCAATAACTGTATTGGAACACCCTCTCTACTCATATTATCTGGCCCCCAGTGACTTTTTGCTTTACCTGAAGATGAAGGAAATATTGAAAGGAAGGCATTTTGACGACATTCAGGACATCAAGGGTGATGTGATGACAGTTCTGATGACCATATGGAAGCCCTGATGGTGTAGTGGTTAAGAACTACGGCTGGTAACCAAAGTTCAGCAGTTCAAATCCACCAGATGCTCCTTGGAAACCTATGGGCCAGTTCTGCTCTGTGCTATTGGGTCACTATGAGTCAGAATCAACTCAAAAGCAATGGATTGATATGTGTGCGTATGTGTCTGTGTGTACACATATATACATAGCTGTATATTAGTGAATCTTACATGTGTATTTGCTATATTAATTTACTAAGAATATTTTTACTGAGTACTCCTATATAACAAACACTGAAAACTGTTAAACATGAAAAAAAAAACTTTTTTCTTTAAAGAGCTGAAAATAAACTGAAGGGTCAAGAAAATATCTACATATTGTAAAGCCATATATTCCTGTAATAGCAGCTATTTAGAGAACAGAGAAAAGGATTATAAAACTCAGTTCCAGCAGGTAGGAACAAAATTATATCTACAAGAGGAAATAAAAAGAATACTCAAAGGTCTTTAAACAATGATTCATCCAACAGTCTTAGGGACTAAATTTTCAAGAAATAAATCAACTAATACATTAGAGTGATCAATTAAAATGAGGGCATAGGAATTGTATTTCAAATTTGGAGTATAATAGAGCCCTTTAAGTGGAGAGATAAAAGGAACAAGTATTCTGTACATCTATAGGATATCAGCCTGCTGACCTCTGGTTGGAGGAAGGAGAGTGGGTGGAGAGGAGGGGAAAGGAGGCTGTTGGGAGGATGAGACGTGTATGGAGCAGAGAGGAATAGTGTGCTGTCACCAGACAGGGAGAGCAGTGGAAGCTGCATATAGGTGGGCATGTAAATTTATACGGGAATGTACATTTTCACTCAGTCATATATAAGAAAATTTTTTTAAAAAAGGAAAAAGTATCAATAAAGAGTTTTGTAGATAAACAGATAAAAAGATGAAGTGAAAATCATGCATGAAAAAATGGCAAGAAAGCTCCTTTGAATGACTCAGATGTAATGTAGACAGTAGAAAGCATATACTGCTGTTGTTGTGCCATCAAGTTGGTCTCATTCGTAGAGACCACAGAATGCAATAGTGGCTGGTCCTTCCCCGTCCTCACATTCCTTGATAGGCTTGAGCCCAGTGTTGCAGTCACTGTATCAGTCCAACTCATTGAGGGGCTTCTTTTTTGCTGACCCTCTAATCTACCAAGTGTGATGCCCTTCTCCTGGAACTTGAGACAATGTCTCTCCATCTTCATTTCTAAGATTTGTTTGTTCTTCCAGCAGTCGTATATTCAAGTATGTTCTTTGCCAACAACATAAATCAAAAACGTTGATCCTTCTCTGATCTTCCTTACTTCCTGTCCAGCTTTCATAGATGTATGAGATGATTAAAAACACCAGGGCTTGTCCGGGTGTTTCTTAGTCCTTACAATAACATCTTTGCTTTTTTGCCACTTTAAAGATCTCTTTTGCAGCAGGTTTTCCAAGTGAAACACTTTGTTTGATTTCTTGACTGCTGCTTTCATGAAATTGATTGTGGATCCAAGTAAAATGAAATCGTTTGAACTTCAGACTTTTCTCCACTGATGATGACATTGCTTATTGGTCCACTGGAAAGGATTTTTGTTTTCTTTATTTTGAAGTGTAATAAAAACTGAGGGCTACAGTATTTGAAATTCATTAGTAAACACTTCAATTTCTCTTCACTTTTGGCAAGCAATGTTGTGCTATCTTCACTGCAGATTGCTAATGAGTCTTCCTCCAGTCCTGAAATCATCATCTTTTTCACATAGCCCACCTTCTTGGATTATTTGCTTAGCATACGGATTAAGTAAATATGATGAAAGGATACAATTCTGACACGTCTTTCCTTACTTTTAATCACACATTATCTACTTGTTATGCTTGAAGGACTGTCTCTTGGTCTGAATACAGTCCCCCGGGAGCACAAGTAAGTATTCTGGAGTTCCCATTCTTCAAAATGCTATCCACAATGTGTTACAATCCACATAATCAAATATCTTCACATAGTCAGTAATACACAAGTAAATGTTTTTCTAGTATTCTCTGCTTTCGGCCAAGATCTATTTGACAGCAATGATATCCCATTTTCCATGTCCTTTTCTGAATCTGGCTTGAGTTTCTGGCAATTCCCTGTTGGTGTACTATTGCAGCCACTTTTGAAATATCTTCAACAAAATTTTACTTGTGTGTGATTTAATTAATATTGTTCAATTATTACCACATCCTGTTAGATCACCTTTCTTTGGAATGGATATAAATATGGATCTCTTCTCGTCAGCTGGCTAGGTTACTGTCTTCCAAACTTTTTGGCATAAATGTGTGATCACTTCCAGTGCTGCATCCCTTTGTTTTGACATCTCAGATGATATTCCTTCAGTTTTGTGAGCCTTGTTTTTTGACAGTGCTTTCAGTGCAGCTTGGACCTCTTCTATCATTACCATTGGTTCATGATCGTGTGCTAACTTATGAAATGGTTAAACCTGAAACAATTCTTTTTGGTCTGATAACTGCATTTATTTCAACTTCTTTAGATGCTTCCTTTATCATTTAATGTTTTCCCTGTAGAGTCCTTCAATATTGCAGCTTGAAGCTTAATTTTTTTCTTCAAGATTTTTTAGCTTGAAGAATGACTAGCTTGTTCTTCCATTTTGATTTTCTGTCTCCAGATCTTTGTTAATCTTGTTATAATACTTTGTCTTCTTGAGTCATCCCTTGAAATATTCTTTTCAGCTCTTTATTTCATAATTTCTTCCTTTGTGCTCTAACTGCTCTTTATTCAAGAGCTATTTTCAGAGTCTCTTCTGACATTCAATTTGGTCTTCTCTTTCTGTCTTGTCTTTTTGATGACTTCTTGCTTTCTTCATGTATGATGTCATTGATGTCATTCCACAACTTGCATGGTCTTTAATCATTAGTGTTCATGCACCAAATCTACTTTTCAGGTGATTTCCAAATTCAGCTGAGATATACTTGAGATTGTGCTTTGGCTATTGTGGACTTGTTCTAATTTACTTCAAGTTTAACATGAATTTGCATGTGAGCACTTTCACAACCAGCCCCTGGCCTTGTTTGTAGTGATTAGACTGAGCTTTTCCATTGTCTTTCTCCAGATTTTGTTGATTTAATTCCTGGATATTCCATTTGGAGAGGCCTAGGTCTATAGTTGCTGTTTATGTTTGCTGAAAAAAGGTATTTGCAGTAAAGAAGACTAGTCCTGCAAAATTCTGTCATGCAATCTCCAATGTCATCCTATTATTAAGGCTATATTTTCCAACCAGCAATCTTCCTTCTTTGTTTCCAGCTGTTGCATTCTAATCAACACTAATCATCGTTGCATCATGATTGCTTATTTTATCAGTTTCAAGCTGCTAAAGTTGGCAAATTCTTCAGTGCCTTCTTCTTTGGCCTTAGTTATTGGTATTTGAATATGAAGAATAGTCATATTAACTGATCTTCCTTGAAGTTGCATGGAAGTATCCTACCAATAACAGCATTTTCCTTTAAGATAGGTCTCAAAGTGTTTTTTTCTGATGATGAACACAACACTATTCCTCTTCAATTTTTCATGCCCAGAATAATATAGTGTATGACTGTCTGGTCCCAAATGGCCAATACCAGTCCATTTCAGGTCACTAATGCCTAGTGCATCTTTGTGCATTATTTTCATTTTCGATGGTTTCTAAATTTCCTAGAATCATACTTTGTATAGTCTATGCTTTGATTATTAAAGTATGTTTATGTTTCTTATTTTAAGTCAGCAAATGAAGGTCTTAAAACTTGGCTCTGCCCACATCATTAAGGCTGTTGGTACTTTGAGAAGACAAGTCTTCCCTAGTTGTACTTTGAGTGTCTTCCAACCAAGAGATTTATCTTCTGCCACTATATCAGTGTTCCACTGTTATTCGTAAGACATTTATGACATAATTTTTTTTTTTGTCAGAAATAGATTGCTAGGTCCCTTTTCCTAGTCTTACTCTGGAAACTTAGCTGAAACCTCTCCACCATGGTTGCCCCTGCTGGAATTTGAATACCTGTGGTAAAACTTCAAGCATCACAGTAACATATAAGCCTCACAGTATGACAAAGTAACAGATGTAGGTAGGGGGGAATATATGTTAGAATAATATTTCAAACAGTGATATTTGTGGACCTTTGATGGCTGCTGATATTGTATCAAATGCCTAAAGGAGATTTGACAATTTCTGAAGGAAATAATAATTAAATATTTTTGCTGTCATATAATTCCATAATTTCTGATATTATTTTGACAGCTTTGAAAAAAATCTCACTCTGGCCTTAATAATTCTTGACTCTCAGTGTTTTCATATGAAACAAGAATTGCCTACACTGATGTCCTAGTCTAAACTTAGCTAACATACAGAAATAAGTGGGTACAACTCAATTTGACAAAAATGTTTCCACAAATGATTACATTAACATTTGATATTTTTATGATTGTGATATAATTTGTCTTAGTGTTGCAATAACATAAATTACATAGTGGATGGTTTCAGCAAACACAAATTTCCTTGTTTAGAGTTTAGTATGAATTCAGAATGCTGCCTCTAGGGAAAAGCTTTCTTTATATATAGTGAGATGAACTCTTGAATTCATAATCTATTTTTGATAATCTATCTTCTTGAATTCATAATCTAGTTATGATATTTGTGTACACCCACGCAACCAGAGGAGCCCTGGTCGTGCAGTGGCTAAGCATTTGACTGCTAACAAAAGGGTTGACAATTTGAATCCACCATGTGCTCCTTGGAAATCCTATGGGGCAGTTCTACTCAGACCTATATGGTCATTATGAGTCAGAATCAATTCATTGGCAACTTTGTTTGTTTGTTTGTTTGTTTAAGCTAACAATACTTCAGTTAAGATATTGAACATTTTCATCACCTAAGAATTCCTGCTGCCATTCTATAACTCTTCGCCATATCGGTCTTCAAATTTCTACCACCATAAATTATTTTGCCTGTTCTTGAACAACTTAAAAATAGAATGACTCATATAAATAGAATGATTCATATAAATGGAATAACTTTATTGTTTGTGGGTTTTTATCCACTTAATATAATGTTTTTGAGATTTGTGTATGTTGTGAATGTCAATAGTAAATTGTTTTTTATTGCTGGGTAGAATTTCATTGATTTAATATGCCAGATTTGTTTGTTCAATATCCAGTTATTGAACAGTTTAATAGCATGGCAGTTTTGTCTGTTATGAATAAACCTGCTGTGTGTAATTATTCTTGTAAAAGTGGTTTGTGTGTAAAAATCGTTTCTTTATGTTTTAGGTAAAATTAGAATTGGGTAAAAACATAGGCACATATTGAGTTTTAAAAGAAATATTATCAAAGGTAGTTGCCCAATTTTAAATTCCCTTTAGTAAAGCATTAAATTTGCTGTAGTTCCTCATGCTGACCAGCATTTTATGTTGCCAGTGTTTTACCACTAGCCACTTAGGTGATTTTAATTTGTATTTTCCTGCTAACAGTGTTCAGCAATGTTCATTTTCATAACAATACCTGTTTAGTTGCAAAAGACTTTTTATTTTGGTGAAGTCTACTAGCATTTTTTGCTTCTTATATGCTAAGTGTTCATATTTTTGTTGTCTAAGAAACACGTTATTTCAAAGTTGTTGTTACATTCTCCTGTGTTCCTTAAGACTTTTGGTTTCCTTAATATTGTGGTTTAATTTCTCTATTTGTTGTGAATATGGAAGTACATTGTTATCCTACGTTTCTCCAGTTACTCCTACAATATTTATTGAGAAGACTTGCCTTTTTCTGTTGAATTGCCTTCATACCTTTGTAGAAAAATTGAGCAGCCCTGAGTGTGTGTTTCTATTACTAGACTTTCCATTCTTTTTCATTGAGTTCTCTTTCACCAATACCACACACTTCTGAATTATTTTAATTTTACAGTAAGTTTCAAATTTGGGAAGTAATGTATATTTTCCAAATGTCTTCTCCTTTTTCAAGATTTTTAGAAATTTCAAAAATTTATCTGTTCTATTCCTGTGTGTTTCTGTAGTAATTTCCAAATCACTTAGCGAAATCTGCCCTGATAAGGAAACCCTGGTGGCATAGTGCTGCATCTGCTAATCAAAGGGTTGGCTTTCAAATCCACCAGGTGTTCCTTGGAAACTCTGTGGGGCAGTCTTGCTCTGACCTCTAGGGTTGCTATGAGCTGGGCACAGCTGGACAGCAGTAGGGTTTGGTTTTACCCTGATAAAGCCATGGTAGGTTTTGTTTTGTTTTGTTTAAGATGATGATGATGAAATAGAAGTATATAATCCAAGTCAATTTTGCATCCCCGCTTCTCTGCAACTCTAATTGCTCTCCTCCTCCTGCAACAGCTCACTGCTTTTTACTGTTTACTTCCAGTATCAACAAACACCTGTCCTCTCCTTTCCACCTTCTCATCTCCCCTCCAGAAAGAAACCAGTAGGACAGCTTCCTATATATGTATAAAACTATAAAATATACACAGCACATGCTTACTCTTTGTTCCTGAGTCCAATTCATTCTTTGTCTGAAGTGTTGACCTTAGTACTGGTTTCAGGTCTGGGCCAGTAGCAAGTCCAGGGTTGATGTTTAAGGGGACCCCCTGGTCTTTTCATAGAGTTCTTGATCTGCACATCTCTTTTCCTTCATGTTGTGTCAGGGTCTCTACAGTGTACTGTCTGTCAGGAGTGTCTCTGGTGGACGCCAGACACAATATGGTTCTTCTAGTCTTGTGCTGATGTAGTCTCCCAAACATATGGTCCTTCTGTCTCCCAGGCGCATTCATCCTCCTGAGCATGATGTTCTCGGTTGTCCCAATTCCAGGTGAGTTGGGAATGATTTACATTCCTCAGATGGCAGCCTGCTGGCTTGATAAAGCTATGGTAGATTTTGATTTGGGATGTATTTGATAATCTGCAGATGAATCTAGGAAGAACTGATTCCTTCCCCAAATCTCTGCTCCCTCTATTAATTAGTGGGAGGCATCAACATGGAGTGTATCTTTATTTGTGGTAGGCCTTCTTCAATTACTTTTAACAGAGTTTTTTTTATATACACATTATTCATAGTGTTATATGTCTTTTTAAAATCTGTTTATACTATTTTCCTATTAGAATACAAAAACAAATAAATTCTGAGTTCAAAACAGAGAAATTTTGTCCTGAAAAAGTGAAAACTATGGTGATACCATTAAAGATAGCAGTCCTAGTAGCAAAAAGAGATATGTCTCATAATTCCTTGATGCTAAATGTTATAATCTGTGACAAATCAAAATTATCTGGAGATGATATTATTTTATCAAATGTACACCAAAATAGGCCACATGACATAAAATCAAATACATATAATACACAAGTACAATTGTCAGGTATGATATGACCAAGGATGAAAGCAGTGGTCTTTAGAGAATGAAATGAGCTGCTGATATACTGTATTTTTACATGAATAATGACTTCTGCAGTTTGTTTGCCAACCATCCCCATCACCTCCACACGCACCATCTTTTTGTAAGCTTTTGTTTTTAGTAACAACTTGTGGAAGTAACATGGTGGCATTTGTGAGAGAAAGGGAAGGCTGAGACTGCAGGTACTCAGAGAGGGTCTATTTGTGTGTATGTGTGCTTGTGTGTAACATAATCAATGGCTGGTTATGAGTTCTGCAAGATAAAAGACTGGAAACAGTGAAATGGGCTGAGTATTAATACAAATCCATCTAGGGTTCTACAAAGGAAGGTTGTCTGTATGCAAATAGAGATTGCACATAATGGGCAATCGGTATTCAGTTTTATTATAGAGAAACGTATCAAGAATATGCTGGTTGATCTTTAGTGTTGGCTAAGATAGTAAAATTGTAACTTTGATCAAATATTCAAATATTTGCCTGTAGGTGTTCAATTTTTCAGAGTTGTGAAGTATTTCATAAGCATCAGTCATTTTAGGATGATTTTTCTGAACTGAAGTTAGTTTTTGTTAACAGGGAAGTTATTCTCATGAGTATTGCCTGTTTTCACTTTTATTTCATTTGCTGTTCTAGACACTGGTTGTTAAATGTGATTCTATTTCATGACACTGGTAAAGTAGTAAAGAGAAGATAAATTTTTTCAATGAGATTATCAAAATAAATATTTCACTGATACTTAACTATGTTTCAAATAATCAGAATATTTTACCTAAGGGTAGAAATGTTAGAATATTTAATTTGATGATGACACTACAGTATTTCCTGGGAAAGTGACACTGTTAACAATGACATAATCATTGAGAATTTCACACTTTATTAACCTTTGAGATTTCAATATGTATTAAAAAGGAAATAAATAAACTACCATTTGGAGAATTTACTGTGTAGATGGAGTTTTAAAAACAGAATTTGTCAGAGCTTTTTTAACTGAATATAAGTGTTACATTGCCTACTATCTATGAAGTTAAAATACATTCAGTCCTCTAAAACTGAAAAATGACTAAGTCCCAAAGAGGGCACCAAACATATTATTAATTTTGTTCTTGTTGGGTGCCATTGAGTTGGTTCTTAGTCATAGTTACCCTATGTAAAATGGAAGGAAACGCTGCCCATCTGGCTCTGTCTTCATAGTTGTTGCTGTGTTTGATTCTCCATGTTGCAACCACTGTACTAATTGATCTTGCTGAGGTCTTCTTTTCCATTGACTCTCTTATTTACCAAGCATGCAGGCCTTCTCCAGAGTAGGTCCTACCTGATAATTTCTCCAAAGTGTGTGCACTGCAGTCTCACTATCTTTGTTCTAAGTAACATCTAGCTGTATATCTTCCAAGATAGAATTGTTCATTCTTCTGGCACTCCATAATATGTTCAATATTATTGACCAACACCATATTTCAAAGGCATCAACTCTTCTTTTGTTTTCCTTATTCTTTGTCCAGATTTCACATGCACACGAGGCAATAGAAAACACCACAGCTTGGGTCAGAAGCAACTTAATCCTCAAAGTGATACCTTTGCTGTTTAATAAAGAGGTCTTTCACAGCAGATTTGCCTCCTATCAGCTGCTATGCTGCTGTAACAGAAATATCATGAATGAATGGCTCCAAAAAGAGAAATATTTATTCTTGAACAGTCCGGTAAACTACAAGTCTGAATTCAGGATGTCCGCTCCTCTTTGTCGGCTCTGAAGGAAGGTCCTTGTGTTATATCAGTCTTAGGTCAGGGAGCATCTTGGCACAGGAACCTCAAGTCTGAAGGATGTACTCTGCTACTGGTAATGCTTTCTTGATGAGGGGAGGCTTCCAAAACTCTCTTTCTTTTTTAAACTGCAGGTGAATCTAGGAAGAACTGATTTCTTCCCCAAACCTCTGCTCCCTCTATTCATTAATGGGAAGTATCAATATGGAATATATCTTTACTTGTTTAGGCCTTCTTCAATTACTTTTAACATTTTTTTGTAATAGTTTCCAGTTCTAGCTATCTGGCACATCATACATTATTCATAGTGTTATATATCTTTTTAAAATCTGTTTAGACTATTTTCCTATTAGAATATGAAAATAAACAAATTCTGAGTTCCAAACAGATAACAGGCACAAAACAATCCTACATGTTAAGTCCTGTCCCACCAACACAACTGTGGTCTGTCCACACTTATTAACATCGTAGAGGCAGGGCTTACAACATGGAGGTCATTACATAAAAATACCGGGAATCATAGCCTAGACAAGTTGTTACATAGATATTTGGGGAGAATACAGTTCAGTCCATGACACACAATACATCCTTTGTTTTTTGACTGCTGTTTCTATGATCATTGATTATGGATCCAAGTAAAATGAAATCCTTGACAACTTTAACATTTCCTGTTTGTCATGGTGTTTCTTATTGGTTTAGTTGTGAAGATTTCATTTTCTTTGAGATGAATTCAGTACTGCAGTCTATGGTCATTGGTCTTTGTCAGTAAGTACTTCAAGCCTTCTTCACTTTCAGCAAGCAAGGTTGCATCATCTGCATATTTCAGGTTGTTAATGAGTCCTCCTCCACTCCTGATGCCACAGTATTCTTCATATAGTATACTTTCTTGTGTTATTCAGATGCCATAAATTTCTTCTTCTAGCCTAATGGCTCTTGATAGGACATGTGGCACAATGTTGAGTAAGAATGGTGATAAAGGGCAGCTTTGTGTGGTTCATGTTCTCAAGAGGGATGTCACAATTTTAACTCTGAAATGTCTACTGATTGTTTTATGATGATGATGATGATGATTAAATGAAAACATACATTCCCAAATAAATTTGCATACTGACCTACATGAAGCTCCCACTGCTCTACCTGCATGATGACAGCACACTCTTCCTCTCTGCTCTATACATGTCTTATGTTCCCAAAAATCTACTGTCTTCTCCTCTCCACCCATTCCCCTTTCTCCAGTATGAGGTCAACAGGACGACGTCCTATAGATGCTTAGAACCATAAAGTGCCCACACAATATGGTCACTCTGTGTGACCAAGTCCAATCCACTGATGTCTGAAAAGTTGACCTTCATTATGATTTATGGACAGGTGCAGCATCAGGGCCAGAGGCTCTGCTACCGGGAGAACTCTGCAGCCCCTGGACCATCAATTGTGGTCTTTCAGGGGAGATCTCAGAGTGCACCCCTATTTATACTTGTGTTGTCAGTGAGACTCAACTTTGTGAGCTCTATCGTGGCTATAACTCGTGGTAACTGGGCACCATCTGGTTCTTCTGGTCACAAGTCGATGTAGACATCCACTCACATGGGTCTCTCTGCCTTCTTGGATTCTTTCCCCCATGTCGTTATAGACCTTAGCGATCAAACATTCCTGCTAATTTGGGACCATTTGCTGTACCCTCAGATGGCAGCTTGGCAGATTTTTAGACCCCAGATGCCACTCACCAATGTGGGATGCAGAGAGTCCTCATTAGCAAAATGCCAGTTGTGCCAATTGGCCTCAATTTCCCCTGACAGCACGGTCCCCTGCCCCCTGCTCCAGCTACTCTGACCTTGCAATACTGGGTCAAGATGGGAGGAGTACACAAGTTGTGTTGAAGTTCCGTTAATATTGATCTTCTTACTAATGTGCACTGTCACCAATTTCACCCAACCAAATTTCTAACTATCTAATCTAAGCACCCCCACCCCTCACCCTCCCGCCCTCCCTACCCTTGCAGCCATCAAAGTTGTTTCTCTTATGCATGAGTCTGTTTTTAAGTTCTTATCACAGGGGTCTCATAAAATATTTGTCCTTCTTTCGCTGACTACTTTCACTCAACATAATGTTCTCCAGTTGAAACCAGGTTAAGAGATGTTTCCTGCAATCATCATTGTTCTTTATCATTGCATAGTGTTCCACTGAATACATATACCATACTTTACCTATCCATTCTTCTGTTGCTGGGCATCTGGGTTGAGTCCATGTTTTTGCTATTGTGGACTGTGCTGCGATGAACATTCGTGTGTATGTATCAGTTGGTGTGTATGGTCTTGATTCTATAAGATATATTCCGAGCAGTGGAGTTTCTGGGTCAAATTGTACATCTATATCTAGGTTTTGAAAAAAGTGCCAGGTTGGTTCCAAAGAGGTTGCACCATTCTTCAATCCCACCCACAATGTAGGAGAGTTCCAATCTCTCCATAGCCTCTCCAGCATTTAGTGTTTTGCATTTTTTTGGATCATGGCCAACCTTGTTGAGGTGAGATTGTATCTCATTTGTCATTTTGATTTGAATTTCTTTAATAACTAATGATCATGAGCACGTCTGCACGTGCTTTTGTCTGCTTGGACCTCCTCTTTAGAGAAGTGTCTGCTAATCTCCTTAGCCCATCACTTAACTGGATGATTTAACTTTTTCTTATTGATATTTTGTAGTACTTTATAGATTATAGAGATCAGGCATCAGTCTGACATAGAATTGCCAAATATTTTTTCCCATTCTGTAGGTGGCCTTTTAATTCTATTAATAAAGTCTTTGGATGAGCAAAAGTGACTGATTCTTAGTAGTTCTCATTTATCTGTTTTCTGTTGTTTGTGGTTTGTTGGACAGTTTTTGAAGTCTGTCTACATTGTGTATTAAACTTTCCATTGTTGTTCCTACTTTTTCTTGGATGAGCTTTATCATTTTAGATTTCATATTTAAGTCTTTGATCAAGTTTGAGTTGGTTTTTGTATAAGGTGTCAGATATGGGTCTTGTTTTAATTTAGTGCAGATGGACATCCAATCTTGCCAGCACTGTTTGTTGAAGAGATTGTTTTTACCCCAGTTTAATGTCTTAAGGCCTTTGTCGAATACCAACTGTTCATAGGCAGATGATATGATCTCTGGGGTCTCAATTCTGTTCCACTGATCTATCTGTCTCTTTTTGTGCCAGTACTAGGATGTTTTGACTACTGTGGCAGTGTAATAGGTTCTAAGGTTGGGTAATGAGAGTCCTCCCAGTGTGTTCGTCTTCTTTCGTAATTCATTAACTTATCCGGGGATTCCTCCCTTTCCAGACAAAGTTGGTAATTTATTCCTCCATCTCATTAAAAAATGTCGCTGGAACTTGTATTAGGATTGAATTATATAAGTAGATTGCTTTGGGTAAAATAGACATTTTCACAATGTTAACTCTTCCTATCCTTGAGCAGGGTAGGTTTCTCCATTTATGTAAGTCTCTTTTAGTCTCTTGTAGTAAGGGTTTGTAGCTCTCTTTGTAAAGGTCTGTTATTTCTCTGGTTAGATTTATTCCTAGGTACTTTATCTTCTTCAGAGCTATAGTAAATGGTATTGACTTGGTGATTTCTTCCTTAATAATCTGGTTGTTGGTATAAAGGAATCCGACTGATTAACTTATGTTTATGTTGTATCCTGAGAGTTTGCTGAACTCTTCTATCAGTTTGAGTAGTTTCCTGATGGATTCTTCTGGATTCTCTGCATATACAATCATATCATCTGAAAATAGGGGGATATGACTTCTTCTTTGCCGATGCAGATGCCCTTTATTTGTTGGTCTTGTCTAATTGCTCTGACTAGAACTTCTAGTACAGTGTTGAGTAGGAGCAGTGAGAGTGGGCATCCTTGTCTAGTTCTTGTTTTCAAGGGAAATTGTTTCAGCCTCTTTCCATTTAGAATGAGGTATGCAGTTGGCTTTGTATAAATGGCCCTCATTGCATTGAGCAATTGACCGTCTATTCCTATTTTGCTGATTTAGCATGAATGAATGTTGGACTTTATCAAATGCCTTTTCTGCAGCAGTGGACAAGATCAGGTGATTCTTGTCTTTTGTGTTATGTATGTGGTTGATCACGTTAATTGTTTTTCTGATGTTGAACCAGCCTTGCATACCTGGTATGAATCCAACTTGGGCATGATAGATTCTTTTCTTGATATGTTGTTACACTCTATTGGCAAGAATTTTGTTGAAGATTTTTGCATCTAGATTCATGAGCGATATCGGTCTGTAGTTCTCCTTTTTGGTTGGATCTTTCCCTGACTTTGGTATCAGGAGTATAGGAGTACTCCATCCCTTTCTATACTCTGAAATAGTCTCAGTAGTATTGGAGATAACTCTTCTCTAAAAGCTTGATAGAATTCTGCAGTGAAGCCATCTTGACTAGGACTTTTTTTGATTGGCAGTTTTGGGATGACATTTTCAATCTGTTCCTTTGTGATGGGTTTATTAAGTTGTTCTGCTTCACCTTGTGATAATTTGAGTAGGTGATATGAATCAAAGAATTTGTCCACTTCCTCTAGATTTTTGAAGTTGTTAGAATACTGTCTTTTGTAGTATTCAGCTATGATATTTTTGATTTCTGCTCGATCTGTTGTGACCACTCCCCTCTCATTTCTAAGTTGGGTTATTCATTTCCTTTCCTGATTTTTTTTAGTAGGTTTAGCCAGTGGTTTGTAAATTTTGTTGATCTTTTCAGGAAACCAGCTTTTGATCTTTTCAATTTTTTCAGTTGTGATTCTAGTCTCTAATTCATTTAGTTCTGCTCTGATCTTTATGATCTGTTTTCTTCAGGTGACTGAGGGGTTCCTCTGTTGTTCTCTCTCTACTTGTTCAAGCTGTAGGCTTAGTTCTTTCATTTGGTTTCTTTCTTCCTTCCAGATGTGTGCATTTATGGAGATCAACTGACCTCTGAGCACTGCTTTGGCTGTATCCCATAGGTTCTGGTAGGAAGTGTTTTCATTCTCATTGGAATCCATGAATTTCTTCATTTCATCCTTGATTTCATCTATAACCCATGTTTTTTTTGAGCAAGACATTGTTCAGTTTCCATGAGTTCCTCTTTATATCTATATTTTTTCTGGTATTGATTTCAACTTTTATGGCTTTATGATCTGAGAAGATGCTTTGCATTAATTCAGTGGTATGGATTTTGTTGAGACTTGCCTTATGTCCTAACACATGGTCTATTCTGGAAAATGTTCCATGTGCACTGGAGAAGAAGGTATAGTTGTCTGCTGATGTATACAAAGTTCTGTCTACGTCAATGACGTCTAGTTGGTTAATTGTGGCAATAAGGTCTTCAGGGTCTTTATTCGGCTTTTTTCAATATTGAGAGTGGAGTGTTGAAGTCTTCTACTATTATTGTGGAGTGATCTAGCTCCTTTTGGAATGTAGTCAGTATTTCTTTGACAGCTTTAGTTGCTCTAATATTAGGTGCATAAATATTTAATATTATTACTTCTGCTTGTGTATTGAACCTTTCAGTAGTAAATAATGTCCATCCTTGTCCACCTTGGTGGATTTTACATTGAAATCGATTTTATCTTAGATTAGAATTGCCACAACTGCTCTTCTTTGTTCAGTGTTAGCTTGATATATATTCTTCTAGCCTTTGATTTTCATTTTGTTCTTTTTTTAGGTCTAAGGTGAGTTTCGTTTAAGCAACATATAGATGGCTCGTGTCTTTTGATCCAAGATGTCACTCAGTGTCTCTTTACTGGAACATTCAGTCCATTCACATTCAATCTAATTATTGATAGGTATGCGTTCAGTGCTGCCATTGTGATATGTTTATTTTTGAGTTGATGTTATCTCTGTTGTTATTAATCTATTCTATGACCTTCTTCTTTGTGAGTTGATTTTTCACCTTCTTCAGTGTTGTTTTTGTGGTTATTGAGACTCCTGTATTACATTCCTTAATATGGTATGCTGCTTCTTTATTGTGCTTTACAGCTGTCCCTATGATCCCACTTAATACACTATATATAACCCCAATTTTGATTCCTACCAATCTTGGCAAATTCCTCTCCATCTGGAAGGACTATAATTACTGTAGTACATCCCTCTTTTTAATAGGATGATATCATAGTTTACATGATATGATCGCTAGATTGTTTCTTTCACTATTATAGCTTTGATTGTGTTTAGAACCTCCCCTAACTGAGTAAGATTCTGGATAATGTGTCCTTCTAAAATACAAAGTTAGTGGTTTTGTTCTTCCAAGCCAAGAAATTCTTTCAGTATTTCTTGTAGCTTCCGTTTGGTTTTTACAAAGTCTCTGAGTGTCTGTTTATCTGGGAATGTCTTATTTTCATCTTCACGTTTGAAATGTGGTTTTGCAGGATATATAATTCTTGGTTGGAAGTTCTTCTCCTTCAAGGTGTGGAATGTGTCATGCGACTGTCTCCATGCCAGCGTCGTTTCTACAGAGAAATCCAATGAGAGCCTACAGAATTTCCCTCTGAATGTTAGCTTTGTTTTGAGTCTTGCTGCCTTTAAGAGTTTCTGCTTATGTTTCATTTTGTTTAACTTGATTATAATAAGTCTTGGAGTCTTTCTGTTGAGATCTATACTGAGCAGTGTTCAATATATATCTTGGATATCTATATTTTCTTCTTTCATAATTTCTGGGAAGTTTTCTGTCAGCAGCTCAGCCACAATACTGTCTGTGTTCTCAGGTGTCTCGCCCTGTACAGGAACTCCAGTTAATTGTAGATTGTTCTTAATAGAGTCCCACATGCTTCTTAATGTTTCTTCATTTTGCTTGTTTCTTTTTTCTGACTTCACCTCATAGATGCTGGAGTCAGTGGCTCTGTCTTCCAAATCAGAAATTCTCTTCTCCATTTGTTCCATTCTGTTTTCTTGGCTTTGAATGGAAGTTTCTATGTCTTTGATTTTGTTCTTGATCTGTTGGACTTCCAAGTACTGATGTTCCATCAGATAGAACAGCTTGCTTAATTTTTTGTTTTCCTCTGATACATTTTATATAAGTTCTAGGAGGGCTCTCTATATAATCCTTTTGTACTCACCTTCTGGTAGTTTCAGTAAAGCTTTTTCATCTGGGAAGTTCTGAGGTGGTTTCTTTTGGGGGCCTTCTGATGCCATGGGTGACTTCCAAGTTACCATCCTCTCCAATGTTTACTGCTTTGGGGGCTTAATTTTTTGTCAGTAGAGGCTGGGAGAGATGCTGTGAAGATGTACCACAGTTGTTTCTCTAGGCCATCTTAAAATGAGAAGTAAAAACTATTTGGCAACTTCTAAAGTCAGTCAGGTTTTCAGGTGTATACGTCCCTCTTCCCAACTGGCAAAGTAAGCACCTCTATATTGAATCCCAGGTGTTATAAACTAGCTCAAAATACAGAAAGGCTACTGACCTGCTGGCCTCTGTTGCCAGGCCCCAGCTGTAGGTGATACTGTGTAGAATTCTGCTTTTCTGTTGGAAAAGCAGTCTCTTCTGGGTAGGACCTGCCTCCCAGCCCAGGAATTAGGTCCAGCTGAGGCTTCCGTATGGATGACCCTGCTTCCCAGCAAAACAAGATGGCATCTGTGCAAGCTCGCTAGCTGGCCAGAACCAGAATCCCGGAGGAAAGAGAGGCCAATGGTGTCAAAATGCCCAGAGTCCACAGCCTCCACCACTGGGCCCCAGCCCTAGGCAACACTATGAAAAACACCACCTCTCTGCTAGAAAAACACTCTCCCCCTGGCAGGTGCCACCTCCCGGCCTAGGAACCGAGTCCGGCCCGGGTCTCTGCCTGGGCTTTTCATTTTCCCAATAGACCAGAGGAGTCAAGGTTATAGAGTACAAAGCCAGGCTCTCAGAACCTGGCAATTACACTTGGTGGTCCCACCAGCAGTGTGCCCTAGATCAGCAGCTAGTCAAGTCCCAGTACTGCCTGCTGGCCAAGACAGCCAAGCTAAAGCCAAGTGCCATCGAGTCGGATCCAACTCTCAGGCAGGGAGAAAAAAATAGAAATGGTGAGTCACCTTCAGCCTGTGCAAGCCTGTGCTTGCTGAGAATGGGGCTAGTAAAAAAGAGGAGATTTTGTGTTCAGTGGTATGAAATACAAATTAACAGCCCTATGCCACATCCCAGGGCTCTCTAGGTGTCCAGAAGGCTCTGTTTAACTATCATTTCAGGTCTTGGTTTCCAGCGGGATTTAGGGAAGGGTGCTTTTAGTCCGCCATCTTGACTCCACCCCTCTGGTTGTTTTCTGAAGTCTCTGCTTGTTTAAATATTTTCACATAAATTTTTACTTATTTATTGCAGTTTTTTTTTTTTGTAAAAAACTTTTTTCATCAGGATGCATTGCTTAAATTGTTTTCTAGGACTGTATTAATTTTGTTTGGCCACCTGACCTGCGTGTAAAAGCCTCTTCTCCGTAGTTAGAAATAGCAAGACTTTCTTCTTGTAAAGTTATTCTTGCCTCTTTAACAATAAAAATTTTGTGACTCCAACAGACTTATTTCCAGGAAGGAATACAAAGTAAGTTTTCCTTGACAAGTGAGAAATCTCTTCATAATTTCTGGGTACTCAATCTAAACATCTTAAATGCCTGACAAAATTGTCAAACACTTCCTGCCATCCCATATGAATGACAATTAAAAGTCATGGAATTTTCATTAATTAAATATAATGAGTAAGCAAATGAACCTACTGATGATTAAAACCAAGTGTGTTATACAACACTCATCAACAGTACTGATACAGAGAGCCTGGAAAACATATCAGCTCTCTTATTCATGTGAAACTAGTAATAGTTTCTATCCTTTTCAACTATTTTATTTTTACAGTGTAAATACTGTGGTAGTATTAATTTACATGGAACATGAGACTTGTTCTTGTACCAAATCCCTGGTAGCTTTTGAGGGTTTCAGATATTTGGCAAATTAGAGTAAAAGAATCAAGGAATGATTTGGTAAAGATGAAGATTAAGCAGACCAAAATATATTTACAGCGTGTGAGAAATGGTAAGTTGAAGGTAGCGGGAGAGATGAAGAAAGGGATAAGAGTTCCATAACCATAATTAGAACTGTAAGAACAATTACAATATGAAGTATAACATTAGCTTTAAATATACATTTTTTTTTTTTACCATGTGAATATTGTAAATATTTTTAACTGCTCAAAATCAAGAAAAGGTTTTTTCATGACTGATGGTTCTTTGTTTATCAGGTATTAAAATAGAAGCACAAAACTGATAATATTTGTCCTTATAATACCATTTAGTAGCACTGAATAATTATGTTTAGTTGAGTAGACTGGCATTTGGGTACAATGTATTTTTTATTTGGAACCACTATTCACAAGCCACCACACAGCAGATTCTGTCACTAAAATAATTAAAGTTAGGCAATTTCTACATGACTCTGCAGTTGTTACAAACTTAGCTGACACAATTTTTTAAAATGGCTTCCACAATTCTGGGGTCTCATTGATTCTTTTGTTTCTATATTTTGTGACAAAAATTAATTCTACTGGGTTATAAATTCCTTGAGAAAAAGTATTTTACCTTACATCCTAATGACTATTTGAAACAAATGTCATAATGCCCAACAGATAGGTGTTGTTCAAAAATATAGAAATACAAACTCACATATGGTCCTCTTTTGTCAAGCCTGATACGTATTTCCACCATTAAAATTAAAAAATAGTAACATTACATATTTAACTATTTCCCAGAATGCTAAGTATTGTACCAAATTGGAAATCCCAATGATTCAAACCCCAAAACAAGCTGTGAGAAAGATTCCAAAGAGAAAATTTATATGTGATTGCATTTTCATGTATGTTACTGAATCTAGTTTAGTAATTCTTTTAGAGGATCTTCTAACTCAGGCATCCTTACCACCTTTGATAAATTAATACTACTTAGGGTTTCTTCATTTCTACATTGTGCTATTTACTTCTCCAACTAAACGTTTAGATCTGTTGTTGCTACTGCTTGTAACCAACCAAGTGGGAAATACTGTGGTGGAAAAATGCATGTAGTTTCTCTTAAGTGAGAGGATGGGGGAAAAGAAGACCAGGACAAATGTGTAACATGGGAGGTGCTAAGAAACAGGTAGGATGCATCAAAAACTTACTGTAGAACAAAACTATCTACTGTGAAAGCAATTTAGGAAAGCAGAGACTGCCAAGCCGAGTGCCTAGTAGTGGGTTAAATGACAAGCAGTAAGTTTCCTATCGAAACACTGAAAAGTTGTTGGTAATATTACAAGAACAAACTGAAACATCAGACTTCAGTTACTCAGGTAACACGTGGCTGAGGCAATGTTGCATCACTGCATAGTCTGTATTTGCATCCCAATGTCTAGCTGATATTTTTAGAACATAATGGGTTTTTAGTTCATGTTGCTGCAGGGATATATGACTTAATTATTTAGTTACCAGCTCCTGCTGTTCACTACTACTCAAAATGCAAGAAATATAAATTTTAATAAGATAAATTTTATTTTAATAAAGGCAAAGCCTGGACAACTTTTTAAGACTCAGAGCTGACATAAAAATTCACAGCCTGGTTGACATGCAATCTTTTAAAAAAAAAAAAAATTGTTGTCAATTTGACTCTGACTCATCACGACACTGTGTGTGTCACAGTAGGACTGTACTCTGTAGAGCTTTCAATGTTGATTTTTTTCTTCTGGGGTGCTTTTGAGTGGGTTCAACCCTTCAATCTTTTTGGCTAGCAGCCAAGTACATTAGCTGTTTTTATCACCAACAAACTCCTTGGGTTCATGGAAGTAATGGACCATCTAGCCTATGGTGCATCTGAGAAGTTGAGATAATTTTTTTTTTTATTATGACTGAGTGAAAATATACATTCACATACAAATTTATATGCCCACCTATATGCAGCTTCCACTGCTCTCCCTGTCCGGTGACAGCACACTATTCCTCTCTGCTCCATACATGTCTCATCCTCCTAACAGTCTCCTTTCCCCTCCTGTCCACCCACTCTCCTTCCTCCAGCCAGAGGTCAGCAGGATAATATCCTGTAGATGCACGGAACCATAAGGTGCATCCAGTATATGGTTACTCTGCATCGCCAAGTCCAATCCATTCATGTCCGAAGAGTGGATCTTCATTATGATTTATGGGCAAGGGCAGCATGAGGGCCAGGGACCATGCTCCCACGAAACCTCGAAACCACTGGACCATCAGTTGTGATCTTTTAGTGGAGATCTCAGGGTGCACTCCTTTTTATTCTTATGTTGCCAGTAAGACTCAACTTAGTGAGCTCCATCAAGGCTATCACTGGTGGTGGCCGGGCACCATCCAGTTCTTCTGGTCCCAAGTCGATGTAGGCACCCACTGATGTGGGTCTCTCTATCTTCTGGATTGTCTTTACCCCATGTCATTTTGGTCCTCGGTGAGCATCCGTTCCTGCTATCTTTCAAAATTTGAACTTAAATTCTGTTTAAAAGAATGAACTATGAATAAGATTAATAAATTAATTGACAGTATATTTATAAGTCTCTATTAATGTTTACACATTTCTATTACATTTCCTTGTATTTAGTAGACGGTATAACTGTCAGATGTCTTGAAAGACTGCAAATTTCTAACATCTATTTAAATGGAAAAATCTTGATGTTTCCTACCCTATGAGAGCTTCTGAATAAGGGTTATACAACTGAAATAAAGTGTAAAGCAATTGTCATTGTCATTAGGTGTCATCGAATTGATTTTTATAGTAACTCTACACACAGCAGAATGAAATACTGCCCAGTTCTGCACCATTCCCACAATCCCTTTTATGCTTAAGCCCATTGTTAGAGACACTGTGTCAGTCTATCTTGTTGAGGGTCTTCCTCTTTTTCCCTGACCCTCCACTTTATTAAGCATGGTATCCTTCTCCAAGGAGCACTCTGGTTGTATTTCTTACAGGACAGATCCGTTTGTTCTTATGATAGTCCATAATACATTCAATATTCTTCTCCTATACCTCCAATCAAAGGCATCAATTCTTCTTTTGTCTTCCTTTTTCATTATCCAGCTTTTGCATGCATGCAAGTACGATGTGATAAATATCATGGATTAGGTCAGGTGCATTTTAGTCTTCAAGATGACATCTTTACTTTTTAATACTTTAAAGAGGTCTTTCATAGCAGATTTCCCAATCCAATGTATCTTTTGATTTCTTGAGTACTACTTCCATGGGTGTTGATTGTGGAACCAAATAACATGAAATCCTTGATGACCTCAATTCTTTCTCCATTTATCGTGATGTTGCTTACTGGTCCATTTGTAAGAATTTTAGTTTTCTTGATGTTGAGGTGCAATCTATACTGAAGGGTGTGGTCTTTGGTCTTCATCAGTAAGCATTTCAAGTCCTCTTCGAGCAAGCAAGGTTGTGTTATTTGCATAATGCAGGTTGTTAATGAGTCTTCCTCCATTCGTGATGCCTCATTCTTCTTCATATATTCCAACTTCTTGGATAAGTTTCTCAGCATGCAGACTGAAAAAATGTGGTGAAAGGATGCATTACATATAAAGCAATAGAAAATGTAAAAAACTGAGAAGTCTATTAAAAATCAACCATGGAGAATAATTTTAAAAAATCTACAAGTTATTTCAGTGTTAACAAGAGGATATAGCAGCAAAATTTTTAGTTAAATAAAATTACACTTTCTAAGATAATTTTACTGGGTGCCAAATCTACTGTAGATATTTCCAGAAGTACTGTGAGAAGACTATCAATTAGCTTTACATAGCTAACACTGAAGATATTTTACTGTTTATGTTCTTATGTACAACAGTGAGGAAGAATTTCTAAAGACATCATTATTAGTCTAATAGTCTCCTCTCTGTAATCTCAATCCAAAACATAATTAGGAGAGTTTTCCAGTCTCACTATCTCTATATCAATGACTCTCCAATAAATATATCCAGTTTGTCCTATCACTCCAAAACTATCTGTACGTATCTAGATGATTTCCTGTCATATCAAGACCATGAGTGTGTAAACATTCTCATTTAACTCCTGTACTTAGGAACAATCTGTATTCAAATAACTCATAAATTAAATCTCTACCTTTGTTTCATCTTCTGATTTCCAAACCTGTATATCCAACAACCAGATGCATCTCAATTAGCATGTTCAGAATCAAACCCAAGCTTACTGTTCTCTTATACACCTCATTTCCTTAAAAGGAAATTCCTCATTTTCATTTATTTAAGTCATAACTTCTAGAATCATGTTTGTTGTCTCTCATTTTATGATCTGTATTTGATTCTTTACCAGATCCGGTTAACCTTTAATTTTGAAATACATAAAAATTTGAAACTATTTCTCACTTCAACGACTGCTAACACCGTGGTCCAGACTTTCTCACTTCTTACCTGCTACATTGCCATAACCTCCTAAACTGAGTCTCTTTATGGATACTTCCTTGCTTTTATTATAAAATAGTCCTTTTAAATGCTACTCTGCTCACTATAGTCCAGTAGATCCCCACTACTGATTCACGTTAAAAATCCTGTTCTTTGCCCACTTCTATAGCCTTCTCTAATACCCCCTCACTCTCTGTTCCCCATTCACATTGCTTTCCTTGCTATTCTTCAAAAATCTGTAATTATTTTCTCTTCTAAGAGCTTTTTCCTTTACCTGTTATATTTATTTCCTGATTTATTTTCTGATCTTAACACAAATGTCACTTTATCAGAGATATCTCCTTTCCCAATCACCCTGTTGCAAAGGCATTCGACTGTGTGGATCATAACAAATTATGGCTAACATTGCAAAAAATGGAAATTCCAGAAAAACTAATTGTGCTCTTAAGGAATCTACACATGGATCAAGAGGAAGTAGTGCAAACAGAACAAGGGGACACTGCATGGTTTAAAGTGAGGAAAGGTGTGTGTCAGGGTTGTATCATTTCACCACACCTTTTCAGTCTGTATGCTGAGCATATAATCATATGAAGAAGAATAAGACATCAAGATTGGACCCTGACTCATTAATATGTTATGCAGATAACACCACCTTACTTGCTGGCAGTGAAGAAGATTTGAAATACTTACTGATGATTAAAGACCACAGCCTTCAGTATAGATTGCACCTCAACATCAAGAAAACAAAATTTCTCACAACTGAACCAGTAAGTGACATTGTCATAAATGCAGAAAGAATTGAAGTTGTCAAGGATTTCATTTTACTTGGGTCCACAATCAATGCCCATGGAACAGCAGTCAAGAAATCAAAACACACACTGCATTGGGAAAATCTGCAATTTTCCCACATCCTTTCCCATTGCAAAGGATCTCTTTAAAGTGTTGAAAATTAAAGACATCACCTTGAAGACTAAAGTGCACCTGATCCAAGCCATGGTATTTTCAATCACATCATATGCGTGCAAAAGCTGGACAATGGACAAGGAAGACAAGAAAAATTGATGCTTTTGAATTGTGGTGTTGGAGAAGAATATCGAATGTACTGTGGACTGCCAAAAGACAAAACAGATTTGTTGTGGAAGAAGTAGAACCAGAGTACTCATTGGAAGCAAAGGTGTCAAGACTGCATCTTACATACTTTGGATGTGTTGTCAGGAAGGATCAGTCCCTGGAGAAGGACAGCACGCTTACTAGAGTGGAGGTTCCTCCAAAAAGAGGAAGACTCTCAAGATGGTTCGGCACAGTGGCAGCAGCAATGCGCTTAAGCATAACAACAACTGTGGACATGGTGCAAGACCAGGCAGTGCTTCCTTCTGTTGTGCGTAGATCAGTTCGCTATGAGTCGGAACCAACTCGATGGCACCTAACAAAAACAACGATCACCTATTGGAAATGTCAGATGTCAGTCTGCGTACCGTTCTTTGTGCTTCTCATGCTGCTTAGATTTTTTTCATAGCATGTATCAATACCCTGTGGATTGCATGTATAAAATCCCACTGTCGTCGAGTCTGGTCCGACTTATAGTGACCCTAGAGTTCAGGGTAGACCTGCCCCATAGAGTTTCCAAGGAGTGCATGGTGGATTTTGGTTAGCAGATGTAGCACTTAACCCACTGTGCCACCAGGGTTTCCATATATATAATATATACATTGTGGATACCCAGTGCTGTCAAGTTGGGTCTGACTCTTACTGTATATATAATACATGTATTTCTTTTCCTCCCATAAGAAAACTCCATGTACATATGATCTTTTTTTTATTCGCTTATGTGTCATTGTCAGCCAGCATAAAGCCAGGTATGTTGCCAAAACTCAGTAATAATTTTGGTTGACAGAATAAATCATGAATAATTTAAAAAAAAAAAAGCTATTGGAGAGTAACTTTGCTAACCTAGTACACCTTTCTATTACTGTGTTTTGATTTTACTTCACTTTTAACTTACTCTATTAATAATATTTTTTCCTAGTAGACCCTCTCATTGGCTTTATCAAAGGCACTACTATTGTTCTTGTTATTATATAAACAAACAAAAATTGGCCTCTATGTATTAGCTCCAAGTCATTTATTTCTTTATAACAAGCTGGAATCATTAGCCTATAAAGCCTGTCCACACCCAGACTCAATTTTTTACATATCAAACTGTTTAAAAAAATAGCACAAGTGAGCAGATTTTAGCTACTTAGTGATTGCTTGCTTTATATGCTCTGCAAAACTGCAGCATCAGTCATCTGTAGGATAGGTTAAAACACTTTTAAGGATCCCAACCTGTGTAGCCACTCAAAATTCTCTAGGTTAGAGATTCCCTACCTTGCTGCTGAGTATATCATCCAGGCACACATAAGCCCCCCTCTTTTTTCTCTCCTCTATTCTTGGAATTCCCTGTCCTCTTCCTTTTCTCAGTAGCTGCCCTAACACTTATCTCTGAAAGACCTCCTGCTGTGGTGAATTACCTCCTGTATGCAGCTATCAGTGTTTCGGCTCTAGTAAATAGCTTGTGTGACACTGCTCTTTCATGACAATGTGATTAACCTTGAATTCCCTTGAGTTGACTACATATGATTAATCAAATATTTATCTCTTCCTTAACATTGTACATCTTAAATTAGTCAGGTTTTCAAGGTCCCTATGATCTATACATCGTATCTTGGTTGATAACAGTATACTGAAGTTCTTTACATGAATTCATTAAAACAACTTCAAGAGTCATACTTATGATTATAGATTCTAGCTTCTAGTAAGTTAGCATAAAGTAAGAATATGTTAATTAAATCTAATGTGGGGAAATAAATGAAACTCTTAAATATGTTGACTTATTCTTAAAGGTAAAAACAAACATTATGTTACAAAACTGCTTTAAAATACTTATCAGTGCAATTTTTAAGCATTAACACATCACAGTTTTATCTACTTATCATTTTATAGTCCAGTACTCTCCAGATTTAATCTCTGAATGTAGGTAATGCAGCAGTAGAATGCCTATTTACTACAAAGTAAATCTATAGCTATAGTCCTCAAGAGGAAAAAACAAATTACTGAAGAGTTAGAAAGTCTTGACGTTTGAAAGGAACGATTGAGGGAAGGCTTTACAATGTCTTATAAACAGCAAGTAAACATCTTAAAAACCCAAAGCCAGCCAAGTGCCATCGAGGAAAGTGCCCCCCCCAAAAGATCACCTACAGGTATTTCCAGTTAGGGAAAACACACTGTTGCAGAGTACTCATTATTAACAACCACTGTTAAGATGTCTATTGAGTGTCAAGGTTTTTTTCTAAGCTATGGGATTTTAGCTGTGTATGAGATAGAGAAGGGCCCTGTTTTGTGGTGCTCACCTAACACTGAGTAGAGGAAAACGTTAAGCATGTAGAAACAAATGAGAACATTTTAAATAGCACTTTATTAACTGATAGGGAGAAGTCAAGAGGCACACTTAAAAGAGTGGTTAGAACACTGCTCTCTGAGAAGGTAACATTTGATCTGATAATTAAATAATAAAAGTAACCTGATGAAGAAAAATTTAGGAGTGAGAAGATTGTTCAAGTCAAAGCCAAGGAACAGAAGGTACAAATGCTTAGAGCTAAAGTCCAAGGCACAACAAAAAAGTTTCATGTGTCTAGAGAATAGTGGGAGTAAATAGAGAGATTTTTGAGCTGGAAATTGAACTGAAGATGGCATAAAATTAGATCCAGTGCGGTACTGAGCCCCATTGGAGACTGGTATTCCCCCGTAGCCGGCTAGATACGGATGACAGTTTTCTGAGAAAATAGCAAGACAAAAAGGTGGAGAAATAGCCTGGATCCTTGAACCCTCAGGTGAGAGGGAACCACTTACCAGCAAATACGCTTTCACAAGCCAACTCAGGAAATGAATTTATATTGTATGTGAAATATTTGCACTTTGCATCTCCTCATTGTAGAATTTTAATCCAACCTAATTTAGGAAAAAGCCTAAATTACTTTGAATTATTTTGCAATAGTTAGAAAAATATATAGATAACCCAAGTAAGACTTTTGGGAAATACACTGGTTGAATTTTTCATATATTCCCTTTTCTGATAGTATTAGAAATAGCATACTTTTAAGTTTCCTTTTTTTCTCCAAAGATGTCATTTTTAATACACTTTTCTAAAAATACATTAAGACACTTGGAAAACTTGGAAAAAATATATCAGAAACTCTAGGAAGGCTCTTTTCATCACATTCTCCCATGTGAGAAATTGTTCTTAGCACTCTACATATAAATTTATGATTTGTAAATAGTAAAGTTGAGAGCCCTGGTAAAGCAAGAGAAGCACAAATTCATTCATTTTAGTGAAAGATTTTGTTTACAAGAAATACATTATCAAAGATGCATTATCATTGCTTGTGTTGGTTAGCTAATGTTCAGTTAACTGAAATAAATATTCTCTGTTATCAAAAGAAAAGTGAAAGGATGTCAGCTGAGCTGACAGGAAAGAAAATGACTTTAAAGCATTTGGAACTGTGCTCTGAAGACTCATAACAATGATAATAGAGCATTGGCAAATACAGCCAGGAGATAATTATTTCTGTTTTAGTCAAGTTCTTTCTATGGTTAGACAGACAAACTAACTGAAAGATAAAGTATAAAAGAAGTATTTCTATAATGACACATACATTTCAAATTATGTTGTTGTTAGGTGCCATTGAACCAGTTCTGACTTCAGCTATCCCATGGACAACAGAAGGAAACACTACCCAGTCAAATCATCACACCTGAGCCCATTGTTGCAGTCACTGGGTCAGTTCATTTTATTAAGGACCTTTCTATTTTTCGCTGACCCTCTACCAAGCATGATGTCCTTCTTTGGAGACCAATCCCTCCTGGTCGTATTTCAAAAATATGTAATACATAGTGTTTCTGTCCTTGCTTCTAAGGAGCATTCTGGCTGCACTTTTTTCAAGACAAATTTGTTCATTTTTCTGGCAGTCCATAATATGTTTATTATATCTTGTCAGTGCCGTAATTCAAAGACATCAGTTTTACTTTAGTCTTACTAATTCTTTGTCAAGCTTTTATATGCTTATAAGACCATTGAAAATACCATGGATTGGTATGCACTTTAGTCCCTTTTGTAGATTAAATTATGTCCCCTAAAAGTGTGTCAATTTGTCTAGGCCATGATTCCCAGTATTATGTGGTTGTCCATCGTTTTGTCACCTGAAGTAATTTTCCTACAGTGTTGTAAATCTTAATCACTATGCTGTTAACGGGGCAGGATTAGAGTTAGTTACGTTAATGAGGCAGGACTCAATCTAAAGGATGAGTAAATTTCTTTTGACAACACAAAAGAGAGAAGCAGACAGAGAGACAGAAGGACTTCATAAACCCAGAAAGTAGTACCAGATCCACAGTGCGCCCTTTGGCTGTGGGATCCCTGCACTGAGAAGCTCCTGAACTAGGAAGACTGATGACAAGGACCTTCCCCCAGACGAACAGATAGACAAAGTCCAGGGTGTTTCCATAAAGGTGACCTCCTGAATTTGGACTTCTAGCTTCTCAGACTGTCAGAGAGTATATTTCTCTTTGTTAAAGCCATCCACTTCTGATATAGCTGTTATAGCAGCACTAGATAACTAAGACAGTTCTCAAAGTGAACATCTGGAAGAGGACTTCTGCTGCAGACTTGCCCAGTGTGCTAAGTCACTCGATTTCTTGACTGCTTTTACCATGGGTGTTGATTGTTGATCCAAATAAAATGACATTCTTTACAACTTTATTGTTTTCTCCATTTATCAAGATGTTGATTACTGGGCCAGTTGTGGGATCTTTGCTGTCTTTATGTTGCAATGCAATCCATACTGGAGGATGTAGTCTTTGACATTTATCAGTAAGTGTTTCAAGTCCTCTTCACTTTCAGCAAACAAGGTTATATAACCTGCATGTTGAAGGTTGTTTATGAGTCTTTTTCCAGTCCTGATGTTGCGCTCTATTTCCTGTAATCCAGTTTCTTGTATTAAAGCAGATTAAATGAGTGTGGTGAAAGGGTATACTACTGACATGTCTTTCCTGACTTTAGACTGCACAGTTTCTCCTTGTTCTGTTCAAACAACAGCCTCTTTGTTTATGCACAGGTTACTCATGAGCACAATTAAGTATTCTGGAATTTCTGTTCTTCCAAGTATAGTTTTAGTAATAAAGGAGTGCCTGAAATTGATTATGACCTTAATTTGATCTAAAATGCAATACAGGAAATTTCTTTATTAATGACTACAACTACTTTATCAGCTGACATTTTCATGGCATAAAAACTATAGAGTATAGTTAACCAATTCTCTACTATTCATTTACAAACATTTAGTATTGTAAATTTAGTAGTGAAGGTTTTGTAATATCCAAATAATAAAAATTGCTTTTAAGCAATCATTTTTTTTCTCCAAAATCTGACATTCACAAACCTTAAATTGGATTTACTTATATTGATTATACTGAGTGGACTGAACACTTGCTTCTTTGTGGGCTGCAAGATTAATTTTGGAGTCAAGGTGCGGTTACAATTACTTTAACTTACTTTAACTTGTTTGTGATGTTTTATATGAATTTGTTTCTGATACACAAAAATACAACTCAGCAAATATATATTAAGTACCATTTTAATAAGTGAATGAAAATTTAAAAATATTAAAAAAAGATTACATGGACTTTTGAATATAGGAACTGATCTAATTTTAGCTATTCTAGTAGAAGATTTTGTCCCCCTGTCTGTATTTAGACTGGAATTCAAGTATATTATGTCAAGACTGGGAGCATGTGTATGGGTGAGGAAAATAGCATGCAATAACCTCTTTCATGTCCTTGTGATTTAAAAGCTCAGATATGACATCATCTCACTGTCTGTTTCTAAATCTGAAAATCTAGTGTGTTAGAGTCAGGGAACATGTATTTAGAATGAGGAGCTAATATAATGAAAAACCAGCAACAATGTTCGATTATTTAAAGTCCAGGAGTATGATTTAGCAGTAAGGCTGAAATTACATTTCATAGTGGTATTACTCTAGAGACGATCTTTATTTTTCAAAATGCATTCACATATTTGATTTCCACACTCATTTCCAGAATTAGGCCATGTTATTTGCTTTGCAAGCTTTAGCATTTGAACCCTGTTTTGGTCATCTCGGGCTGCTGTTTTCAAAGATATATCACAAGTGGATAGCCTTAACCAAGACAAATTTACTGTCTAATTGTCGAGTAGACTACAAGTCCAAACTAAGGGTGCCAGTTCCAGGAGGACACTTTCTGTCTCTCTGTTGGCTTTGGAGGAAGGCTCTTGTCATCAGTCCCTCCTTGGTCTGGGAGCATCTCAGCACAGGAACCTCAGGTCCAAGTGGGGCTCTGTCTTCCAGGCACTACTTTCTCGGTGGTATGACATCTCCAGGTCTGTCTACTTGCTTCTTTCTTTTATATCCCAGGAAAGATTGGCTTAAGACAATATCCAGTCTTGTAGATGTCATCAATATAACTTCTGCTAATCTGTTTTATTAAATCATAGTGATGGAATTAAAATCTCATTAGATGACAAAATGGTGGACACTCATACAGTGCTAGGAATCGTGGCCAAGCCAAGTAGATATACACAGTTTGGGAAGATACATTCAATCCATGATGGACTGTAATGATGGGCTACTGTTTGAAGTGATAGAGTAAATTAAACATAGTCATAATAAGGACAAAATATTATGTTACTATTATTCATCTGACCTAAGCTTTGGCATTATTCATCTAACCTACGCTTTACTTTATAACATTAAAAATTCTAGAGGTATGTTAGATTAATTTTCTAAAACAATTGACTAAATGATACATATGTTGTTGTGTGATGTATATGTGTGTATATAAGTGCATACATGTATTTAAATACATATATACATGTATGAGTGTCTGTATTGCCCCTCAAGGACCTCGTGCCTTTTCTCAGAGAGAGCAAGGAAAAGTCTCACAAAACAACCTCAGGAGTTAGGCATCTCTACAGTCAGGTACAGCAGGGTAAAAGGGTTCTCATTCTTTTCTCCTCCTTCTGCCAGTGATGAATAAATGTGTGTGTTCACCTTCACTTATGTACATGTGCCTGTGAGTACACATGCACTCAGTCAGGCCTGTACATGTGAGCACATATGCTCACGTACATACAGGAGCGTACACTCATACAGATCTATCTCCTGTAGAGTATCTTTAGGCAAATTTGAAAAGGGCAAACCATTTGAGTGAACATGTTCCTGCAGGAGCAAGCCTTAGTGAATAGGTTAGCCTTTGTGCAAAGGAAAATCTATCCGGGCTTTCACATAGACACAGTACTATACCGTATGCCAGCCCTCAGTCATTGGCTCAGCTGGACATCTTTGTAAAGTACAGAAAATGCACAGTCATAGGCAGACACACAGTACAAAGTATGAGGATCAATAGGTTCCTTGTCTCAGGGTCAATTATGGAGCACAAACTATAAAAACAGAAGGGCATGGGTGGGGAACTGTGAATTCAGGCCATGTCTGTAGTCTAACTAACTTTCAGTTTCAGAGGAACAAATTACTACTCAGAGCGTAGCAGTATTCTCAAATAAATATTCCCTCAGCTATCACAGGGGGCTTTTCTTTCTTCACAGTTCCTCTCTCCAGCTCCTCCTGACTCTACAGCAATACTCTGTCTCCAGTAATTGCCCTTACATTGCTTTCTCTTCATTCTCTTCCATTGCAATTTCTTGCCCATTTTAGCTATTCCGTGTGGGCTGGGGGAAGCAGGAGGCAACTGATCACGATGTTAGAGAAGAGCAGAAGTACCATAAAGATGATATGAATTCAGATTGGCCATTTGTTTCCTATCTGAGGGGTGCTAGGTAGGGGAAAACACTCGAATATAAATATAGTTATATCAATTGATGCAGTTATATTTTTATAGATATGTTTTGTTGGAGAACCTGAGCTTCTGTGGGATTAATTTGCAAGTCCTAGACTTTATACTAAAATGTTTCTTTCCTGAACTTGCATTTTCAAAATAAAGATTTTTTATTTTTTGTACTTTAGTAGGAGGTTTATAGGACAAACTAACTTCTTATCAAACACATATTGTTTTATGACATTGGTTAAAAATGCCCTTCTCAGCCTTGAGTTGCCTATTACCAGTTTTCCTGTCCCCTCTTGCCTTTATCATTGCCCCTGGGATAGTGTGCCCCTTTAATCTTGTTTTGTTTTACGGGCTTGTCTACACCTTTGACTAAAGGGTGAACCTTGGGATTAACGTTATTAGTAAGTTGAAAGGGTTTCTGGGAGCCATGTTCTCGAGGTTTCTCCAGTCTCTGTCAGACCAGTAAGTCTAGTCTTTTTTGATGAGTTAGAATTCCCGTACACTCCACCCACAGCTCTGTCGGGGATGCTCTATTGTGAGCTCAGAGCTGTCAGTGGTGGTAGATAGACTCCATCTCGTTGTACTAGACTCACTCTGGTGGTAGCTGTGGTAGTTGTGATCCATTAATCCTTTGGACCAATTTTCCTCTTGTTTCTTTAGCTTACTTCATTCTCCTTTGCTCCACAAGGGGTGAGACCAAAAAGTATCTTAGACGGCTGCTCACAGGTTTTCGAGACTCCAGATGCAGCTCACGAAAGTAGAACATTTTCTTTAAACTATGTTACACCATGGTACCCATAGCCCTCAGACCTGTGAATTGGTCCCTCAAGGAGTTTGGATGGGTCTATGGAGCTTACTTGACCTCATAATAAAGACTTTTCAATAACCTTCATGGAAACTATCTTAAACTTCTCATTCCCGAAACTTATTTGCTTACTGTTTTGCTTTGGAGATGAAGCAAGCTCTTCACTTTTCTAACAGACACTTAACTGACATAAGAAAGATGGATTGTCTCAGTTCTGGTATGTGCTTCACTCAAGTAGGCACTAGCTAGTCGCAGGGAAGGTGGATAGTTTAGAATACTAATCAATCTAAAGATATATCAGATAATGGGCCTAGCTTCTAGCATTATCTACTTGGATTGAAATAAGTTTTCAATTTCAGAAGCACAGCACACTCTTTTGTATGGCACCTTCCCTGTGATTTCACTTTTTTCATCAAATGACCCCAGCAGTGATAACATCTGCCCATACCAGAGCTGAAGTTTGGGATCTTGAAAAATAACCCCTCTCCAAGGACTATATTTACCCTTCAGCACACATCAGAGCTCCAGATTTCATCTAACTTTCTTTTAACCCTCAACTCTAGCAAAGGGAATTGGCTCATCATTACATGTCTGTCATGAGTATTACTGAAGCAGTAACCAAAACCTTGCCAAACAACATTTATTGCTAATCAAATGATGCTTTAGACCAGATTCCGAGCAGAAGTCTGATGTTGACTTCCTAATATATATCTTATTTCATTCTCTCCTGATACATGATGCAACAGCGTCTATTAAGATACCTTTTTTTTTCTTTTTCTTTTTTTTTTATTGTGATTACGTATACAACCCAAATTAAATTTGCCTGCCTGCATATCTGCGGCTCTTTCTGCTCTTTTATCCCAGTGACAGCACACTCCTCCTTTTTGTTCTATACATGTCATATCCTGTTAACAGTCTCCTATTCCCTACTCTCCAGCCTTTCCTCTTCCTTCTAGTGAGAGGCCAGTAGGACAGCATCCTATAGATGCACAGAACCATAAAGCACACACACCACATGATCATATTATGCCCCAAGTCCAGTACATTCCTGTCTGAACAGTTGACCTCAGTAATATTTTCGGGGCAGGGGCAGCAGCAGGTCTAGCGGCCACTCTCCTAGGGGAACCCCTAGGTAGCCAGACCATCAATTGCAGTCTTTTAGTGGAGTTCTTGAGGTGTACCCCTCTTTTTCTTGTGTTATCACTGGAACTCAACATTGTGTGCCCCATCATGGCTGTCTTTGGTGGTGGCCAGATACCATCTAGCTCTGCTCACATGTTTACACAGTCATTCATTTGCATGGGTCATTCTGTCTCCTGGGCATTTTTCCTTCTAATCTTTGTTGTTCTTGATGATTGTCTGTTCTGTATGTGTTGGCACCATTTGGTGTACCTCAGATGGCAGCTTGCTAGCTTTTAAGACCTCAGACACCACTCACCAACATGAGGTGCAGAAGAGTCTCTTAGCAATAGGCTAGTTATGCCAATTGGCCTCGATGTCCCCTGACAGCATGGTTCCCAGACTCCCACCCCTGCTACTCTATCCTTGCAATATTGGGTTAAGCTTAGAAGAGTTTTCATTTCATGCTGAAGTCCAGTTAAGTTGATCATCCTACTGTGTGCTGTCACTAATTTCAGACAACCAAATTTCTATCAACTACCTAATCTATGATCAGCCGTCTCCTTCCTTCCCCTCCCTTGCGGCCTTCAGACTCTTTTCTTCTATAAATGAATCTGTTTCTAAGTCCCTCTAGTAGGTGACTCATACAATATTTGTCCTGTGCTGCTGACTGATTTCACTCAGCATAATGTCTTCCAGTTGAAACCAGGCTATGAGATACTTCCTAAAATCATCATTGTTCTTTATCATTGTATAGTGTTCAATTCAGGATATGTACCACAGTTTATTTATCCATTCATCTGTTGATGGGCATCTGGATTGATTCCATCTTTTTGCTGTTGCAGACTGTACTGCAAAAAACATTCATATGCATGTATCTGTTTTTATGAGTGACCTTGCTTCTGCAGGATATATTCTGAGCAGTGGGATTACTGGGTAAAATGGTATATCCTATTTCCAGCTTTTTAAGGAAGCACTAGATTGCTTTCCAAAGAGGTTGTACCATTTTACAATCCCACCAGCAGTGCAGGAGAGTTACAGTCTCACCATGGCCTCTCCAGCATTGGTTGTTTTGTGTTCCTTTGATCATGGCCAACCTTGTTGGGATTAGATGGTATCTCACTGTAGTTTTGATTTATATTTCTCTGACGGCTAACGATCATGAGCATTTCCTCATGTCTCTTTTGGCTGTCTGGATGTCCTCTTTGGACATCTGTCCATATCCTTTGCCCATCCCTTATTGGGTACTTTACCTTTTTCTTGCTAATATTTTGCAATATCGGACATTGGTCCGACATGTAGTTGCCAAATATTAATTCCTATTCTGTAGGTGATCTTTTAATTATTGTGATAAAGTCTTTTGATGAGCAAAAATATTTGATTCTTAGTTCCCATTTACCTGTTACCTCTTCTGTTGATCATGCTTTGTCGGAGTCTGAAGTCTGGCTAAGGTGTGTATTAAAGCTTCCATTGTTGATCCTATTTTTGTTTGCATGATTTTTATTGTTTTAGAAAGTTTGATACTTAGGTCTCTTACTCAGTTTGAGTTGCTTTTTGTGTAAGGTGTGAGACATGGGTCATGATTCAATTTTTGGAAGATGTATATCCAATTTTGCCAGTACCATTTTTTAAAGAGACTGTTTTTATCCCAGTTTACAGTCTTAGGGCCTTTGTTGAGTATCAGCTGTTCATAAGAGAGTGGTGGCATCTTTTGTGACTTAACTCTGTTCCATTGGTCTATATATCTATTTTGTACCAGGACCAGGCTATTTGGCCTACTGTGGCAGTGTAATAGTTTCTACGGTCGGGTAGTGTGAGACCTCCCAGTGTGTTCCTCTTCTTCAGTAATGCTTTGACTATCTGGGGTTTCTTCCCTTTTCAAAGTTGGTGATTTGTTTCTCCATCCCATTAAAAAAAGTATAAAGATACTATTCTCAGGCCAAGATTTGCAACCTATTCCATGCATATTAGGTACAGAAAGCTCAAAATGTGAGATGGCCAAGAGACTCCCAAGTATCTGTTGTAGCTGAATTCTAATATGGGTTCACTTATCATGTGAAACTAAAGAATAGAATGAGATTGGCACAGCCTAGCCCAAGAAATAAATTTAAATTAAAAAAAATGATATTGGCATGTGCTACTTTTAGTTGATATCCTTGATTGAAAATAGGTGTCAAAATGACAGTTTACTAGAGCTGCTACTCAGATCCCCAGTGATGCAGTGGCTAGGAGCTTGGTTTCTAACCAAAAGGTCGGCAGTTGAAATCTACCAATTGCTCCTTGGGAGCCTATGGTATAGTACTACTCTGTCCTATAGGGTTGCTATGTTTGGAATGGACTCAATAGAAATGGACTCTTTATAATTTTAGAGATGCCACTCACAGGTTCCTCATGACATCTACCAATACCAGGAAGCACTTAGCTGAATGATTTGTAATCGCAATCTGTTAGTACATTCCCATTATCATACTGTAGGAATACATACATTTTATCTATCAGTGATAATCTTTCATCACTGAAAGTTTTAGTTCATTAATAAGGGAAAAGTCCAACCAGAAAGTTTCTTAGATACAAGAATGGGAAGACTTCATCTCATATACTTCAGACATCTTATCAGGCAGGAGCAGTCCTCGGAGGAGGACACCATACTTGGTAGAGAGTCCAGAAAAGAAAGGAGGACCCTCAGCAGGATGGACTGACACAGTGGCTGCAATACTGTGCTTAAATGTAATGACCCAGAAAGTGTGGTGCAAAACTGAACAGCATTATGTTCTATTGTACATAGGGTCACTATAGGTAGGAACTGACTTGATGGCAACTAATGACAACAGGTAAACTGAAATGATCAAATACATTATTTTCCCCATTATCTTTTTCCATCCAGCTGCCTAAGAGGGTATGAATGCATAATTTAAAAGAGTCATTGGCTCAGCAAGTAAAAGTGCAGAAGAGGTGAAATAACTATCCCTGAGGTTCAGGGTGCCTGCTCATAAACATTCCCAATCTTCAACAGAAGAGATGTGATTACAGATTGTGACAAACTATAGAAGTATCCTCAAAGCAACTGTTAAAATATATTTCATTTAAAAGGACTTAATGCTAATAAATCATCAAATAAGTGAAATGCTATTATATACTTATATATGTGTATGTGTGTATGTGTATGTATATACACTATTGTACACCCACACAGAGTAAGACGACAGAAAAATGGACCAAAAGACAGTGAACAAATGTGAAATATATAAAACAATTAAATTTAAGCACATTTGTGACAAATATCAGAATTGTCTAAATAACCAAATTATAAGGCAGATATTGTCAGATTAAACCCATTGCCATCAAGTGGATTTCCAACTCATAGAGAAACCCTGGTGGCATAGTTTTTAAGAGCTACGGCTGCTAACCAGTCAGCAATTTAAACCCAAATCCGCCAGGCAGTCCTTGGAAAATCTGTGGGACACTTCTACTGTGCCTATAAGGTTCTTATGAATCAGAATTGACTCAACAGCAATAGGTTTGGTTTTTGGTTTCATAGTCAGATTAACTAAAAAAGACTCAGTTATAGTTTTCACACATAGAATACAAAAATTCACTTTAAATCTAGACAAGGTAAGTTAAAGGTTAAAGAAAGAAAGAAGAAATATAGGACAACACTAGTCAAAAGAAAATTGGAGTAGCTATATTAGTATCAGAAAAAAGTAAATTTCAGACCAATACACTGATCTCATGCAATTGATGCTATGCAAGACAACACCTTCAATCAAAATGGAATGAAAGTAAATCAGTAACAGAATAAAAGAAACCTCTAAATTTCTTACATATGTGTACAATAAAGAAGACACTCAACCAATAGAACAAAGAAAACTTGACAAGGAAAACTAGAGACTGCTTAATACTCAATAAAAGTCAAAACACAACATGCCAAAATATATGGGATATAGAGAAACCCATGTTTTTAAGAAATTTATAATAGGCATAAAATAAATAACTTACCTTTATTTGAATAAAGAAGGAAAGCAATAATAAAGACTTCAGCAGACACACAAGAAATAGAGGATAGAGAAACAATTCACAGAATCAGGAAAGTTAAAAGTTGTTTCTCTGAAAAGGCAAACAAAGCTGGAAAAAAAATAGATTAGACATCTGTTTGGAGAGAGGAGAGAAGAATAAAGCAGGTATTGAAAAAGAAAAATATTCAGAAATAAAAGAGATTCAATGAATCTTTGTAGCTTTGATTCAGTAGTTTTGAAGGCCCACCTTCATTTGTTTCCACTGAATTTATGAAAACTTTCACCATTTTATGTAGTTGTTAGATGTCATGGAGTCAGTTACAACTCATAAAGACCGTCTTTCAACAGAACAAAACACGGCTTGGTCTCGTGCTAGCCTCCCATTCACAGCGAAGCCCAAGTCCGGTGTTGCAGCCACTGTGTCAGTCCATCTCCTTGAGGTTCTTCCTCTTTTTCACTGACCCTCTACGAAGCATGATGTCCTTCTCTGGGACGGATCCCTCCTGATAATACTCTAAAGAATGTGAGACACAGTCTCCCCATTCTCACTTCTAAAGAGCATTCTGGTCATACTTCTTTCAAGACAGATTTGTTTATTGTTTTGACAATCATGGTATATTCAGTATTCTTCACCAACACTATAATTCAGAGGTGTCACTCTTCCCTCAGTCTTCCTTATTCACTGTCTAGCTTTCACATGCATCTCAGGTGACTGAAAACACCATAGTTTGGGTCATGCATACCTTGGTATTCAAGGTGATACCTTTGTTTTTCAACACTAAAGAGATCTTTTTCAGAGGATTTAACCAATGCACTGTGTTCTTTGATACTTTTAGTGTAGATTCAACAAATGTTGATTATGAATCCAAGAAAAATATAAGCCTTGACAACTTCAATATTTTCTCCATTTATCCTGGTGGTACTCAGTGGTCCAGTTGTGAGGATTTTTTCCTTTTTTTTCTAAATGTTGAGGTGTAATCTGCACTGAAGGCTGAAGGCTGTAGTCTTTGATCTTCATCAGTAAAGTACTTCAATTCCTCTTTACTTTTCAGCAAGGAAGACTGTGTCATCTGCAAACGCTGGTTGTTAATGAGTCTTCCTGTCATCCTGATGCCTTGTGCTTCTTCACATAGTCCAGCTTCCCAGACTGTTCCCTTAGAATGAATAGGTATGGTGAAAATATTCAAGCCTGCGCCATAGCTTTTCTGTGTTTAAACCATAAAGTCCAAACAACTGGTTCTTGATTACTGTACAGCATAATTGATTGCTGTAGAATTACTATTCTTTGCAATATTATCCATAATTTATTTTTTTGTTTTGTTTTAACTAATTTAGTTTGGATTTTGTCACTAGCATCCAAAAGTTCTACTTGATATGCTCAGCCACAGTGCCACATATTAGCTTAAGTTTTACAAGATTCCACTCAGTTGGTAATACTTCTTATAAATTAGAAAATTTAGGCAAATACACTATAAGTGAATTTTGCCATCGTGTTATAGTATGTTTTATAAATATATGTTATAATAACTCAGAATATTTAAATATATTTTAGAGAGAATGGTTTAAGAACAGAATTAGCAAGAGAAGTAAAAACGTGTGTAAAATGCTCACTAACCACTAAAAACCTGTAATATACCATGTTTTCACCCAAATAGCACCCACTCTGTATGTTTGCTTGTCAGCCACACCCTCACAAGCACCACCATGCCAATCTTTTTCTACATGTTGCTGTAAAAAAATTAGCAGTGCATGCTTATGAAAATACCTCACTAGGGGAAGGCACAGCCAGCAAACGAAGGCAGAAGGAGAATGTTATTTGTGAAAAAATAAAAATACCCAAATGTCATCCTTTGCACTTGGGAATTTTGAGCACTATAACCAAAAAAGTCATAAAGTTAATGTTACCCCAAGGAAAAAGTGATACTTTCATTGACCTAAGTATGATTATGGAATTTTAAAATATGAGCTTCTACTAAAGATCCAACACTGTGGGACAGATGTGAATTCAATTGACCATATATTTTGGGGAGATCTGATAGGCTGCTATAACAGGAATGTAGCAGGACAGTGAGGGGCAGGAGAAAACAAGTAAAATATTATATGACTGAAAATAGGGATTAATAACCTCTGAAATGTCCACTCATTTACTAACAGGCTATAATGATTCATAGGCTCAGGGTACATTTATATGCTCAATGGAATGAGACAATTTCAGACATTTTTCTAATTCTGTCTCTTCCACCACTTCAAAGTGTGTTATAACATTTGTGATCATAAATATATAAACATCAGACACTCACCCAGTTAACTGAGAAAATGAAAATAGTTTACAGTTTTAACTGTGATACTTAAAATACTCAGAGAAAGATAAAGGTAAGAATTAGAAATGATAGTCTGTCCAAAGTATAAAGAATAGTATAACTAACCCCCAATATTGGTGTAGAAAGAAGCTATGGTATATTATTTAATTTTTGTACACAGTTCAAAGCAGATTTTAAAAAACTAATCAGTTGTTCAGGATAATGTGGCATTTAATATATATTCTCTTGAAACAGGTGAACTGATAGTGAGAACGCATGCCCCGGAAACATTTTGAATGAATTAAGAATCCACCGTAAGAATAAATATTTCCTGTTGAACACATTGGTTTATTCTTAATTATAAAACATGGAATGATGACTGCATGTAGGCCTACCTTAGTGCACTTGACAAAAACATTTGAGATTATTTTTCATAACATTAATTCATATAGTTCTCCCTTAGGCTAATATATTTATGGGGGCTGGAATAAGTAGAGAATGAAAGAACAGGATAAGCAGAAAAGAGGATTACATTCAATGTGCATGTAAGCCGGATAGATTTGTTTTGAGAATCAACTCTCACAAGGAATATTCCTTGGCATTACCATCATCCCATTCTCCTGAGTTCAATGCCTTGAATCAGCAGTTTCTCTTCTTGATTTCTTATGCTTTTCTCTGTTTAATGCTACCCATTTCCCTCCAGTTCACAGCTTTCACCGGAACAATTAGCTTACAGGTATTTTACTTCTAAGCCCACGTCTCCAAAGCAGCTTTCCTACTTTGGGCTGTCACTATCATACAGACAGATAATCATATTAACTCTAAATGGTTCCTAGGTTAACAGATTCTCCAGGTTTTCTGAATCTGGCTCTGAGATTACTCTCTTACACTTGTTCCAACTACTTCTTCAATGAGTTTGCATTTTTGAGCAACACAAAGTTAAAAATATTTTTTTTTGTTTTTAAAACACAGTAATAAACATAGCCTAAGTGCCCATAATACAGAAATAGCAAAAAAATGCTTTTCTTCAAGATAGTCTAAAAACATTAAAAAAATTGTGACAAAAATTTTATCAATTTTATATTACCTCATTTTTTACACTTATGAGAACTGAAATTTAAATATGTTTAGAGAATGATTTAAGCAAAAGCAAAAAGAAAAAAAAACCACTGTCATTGAGTTGATTCCAACTCATAGTGACCCCATAAGGCAGTGTAGAACTGCCCCACAGAGTTTCTAAGGAACACCTTCAGGATTCAAACTGCCTATCTCTTGGTTAGCAGCTGTAGCACTTAACCACTACACCACATATCTGTATCTGTAGGCATTTATTGAAATAGCATTTATGCAATAAAAAGTATAAATTAGGTACATTTTAAATAATAGAGTACTTAACCCTGGTGGCATAGTGGTTAAGTGCTACAGCTGCTAACCAAAAGATCAGCCGTTCAAATCCACCAGGTACTCTATGAGGAAACTCTATGAAGCAGTTCTACTCTGTCCTATAGGATCACCATGAGTCAGAATTGACTCGATGGCAATGGATTTGGCTTCTGGTTTTATTTAATACTGCTGTTCTATAATAATATTTAAAATATCATGTTATATCCATCAAATGGAGTTATAGTTATCACTGGGAAAATGTCTTTGACATTTATAAGATGTGAATATTTTAAATTGAGAACATATTGTGTAATTGTTATACAATATTTTAAAGTATTATAAAATATTGTATTTTATTTACTAAGGCAGATTTATTTAATGTATTACAGTGGTTAAGAAAAGAGCTTTTAGAGCCAGGATGTTTAAGATTAAATCTTAGCTCAATTATCCATGAGCTCTATTAACTTAGACAAGTTATTTAACATTTTCATATTTAATTTTTCTTACCTATAAAATAGACATGACGGCACTTGGCTGGCAAAATAGAAATAATAGAAGTATCAGTTTCACAGGTATGCTGGAGAGACTGACTTAAATCCATAAATGACTTGCTCTATTGTAAATTCAGGAATAGTAAATAATCAAGGAATGGTGTGTATGGTAATAAATAATACTTTCATATTTCAATCATTATAAGTGATGTCTATAAAATTTTTTATACTTTCCTATATTTTCAAGTTTTTTGTAGTGATCAGAGATTATTTTTTTGATATAGTTATTGCAATTGTGATCATTCCTTATAATTTAGATATATTGCACATAATAATTAATACATTATTATTTTATTCATTTTACCGGTAAAGAAACAGCTGGTTAGAACTGTGAATTACGATTCCAAAGTTGCTTGTGTAGGAAATCACTCAGCGTGGCCTACGGTCTTACAGTGTTTGATCCTGGTCATTTTCTCACCATGCTAGTTTTTACCAAACAAGAGCAGTAGAAGCAAACATAAATACGTGCGTAAAATGAATAGAAAAAGAAATATAAAATAGGGAGTACCAAAACGATAGCATCTATAAAATTTAAATTTCATGTGTTTTAATCTCAGATGAAAGATCACATCTCATTAACTCACTTGAGGAAATTGTTTCATTAAAGTTTTTTAAAAAGGCTGGCGATGTCATGATGCCACCAGCTTCTCAATATCTATCAGCAGTGCTGATTTTCCTTTTCCACTTTTTCAGCTTAAATTACTTGAGACATAATTATAATTACCTTTTTAAAAATACTATGAACCTCCTCAACCCTCTGCTGATTCATGACTGTACTCTAATCCTAGACAAAATTGTCTTTTTCTTCTCCAGGCCTATACAGTAGGAGCATGATTGCCGGTAAAAAACACACACTTGGCTGAAATAGCATCGTTTTAAAAGTATGACATCACACTTAAATAGACACTTCACTTTCACAGTAACATCAGTATTGTTTTATTGTAAAGTGCCGTAATCAGCATCTAGAAACTTGATTCGCCGTGTGTAGTTCCTTCTCATTTCATTGCACTGTTGCAGATTACGACACCTGGTGACACTATTTCTTACTGCTGTGATCTCCACTCCAAGTTTTTCTTTCCGCTTTGGCCAATGGACTACCCAGAGTGTGTTTCTCTAAAGGTGATGGCAAAGAAACAAGAGATCAATTGTGAAAATGTAAGCCTAGGCTAAAAACTAATGTACTGTTTGTGACTAGATTAAATCGGGCAAGGCAGTTACATGGCCAAGGCCACAACCAAGGGCAGAGGGGCCCATTCAGCCTACATCTAAGCCATGGCAGCATGTGAATGCAGGCATGGGTGAAGACGTGGGGCCGATAGTATAAACTACTAAATATGTGATATTTATCAGAAACGTTTGGCAGCTAGTCAAAATGTCAGCAGTTGAAATCCACCACCGTTCCTGTGGAGACAGATCTAATCTGTCCTATAGGATCGCTGTGAATTGGAATCAACTCAATGATAACTTTTTAAAAAATATTATATTTTGCTTTAAGTGAAAGTTTATAATCCAAGTCAATGTGCCATATAAAAACCTGCACATACACCAACTATGAAAATCTGGCTGCTTTCACAACTGTCTGATAGCACATTCCTACTTTCCCCGCTGCACTTCTCATAGCCTTTCAACGAGCTCCTCTCCACTTCTATCCTCTCATCTCTCCTCTACACAGAAGATGCTCAGACAGAGACATTTGTATATTTAAGCTAAGATTACACTCTTAGCCATCATCATTCTATGTTTTACATAGTCTAGTCCTCTCTTTGTCTGAAGAGTTCGCTTCAGTACTGTTTCAGCTCTGAACTAACAGAGTGTCCTGGGAACGTGTCCTCAGAGGACCCTCCAATCAGTTGGGCCATCAAATCTAGTCTTTTTAACAGAGTTCTAGTTCTACGTACCCGTTTTTCTCTCAATCCTTCAGTCAGCTGGAACATCAAATCTGGTCTTTTAACAGAGCTCTAGTTCTGCACATGTATTTTTCTTCCACTGTTCCAGGGGTGCCTTGTATTTGTCAGAGCAGTCACTGGTGGTGGCCAGGCACCATCTAGTTCTTCTGGTCTTAGGCTGTGGTAGTATCTCAATCATATGGTCCCTTCTGTCTCCTGGACCCGTATTTTCCTCATCACTTTGTTGTCCTTCTTTCTTCTCTGGTCCAGGTGGGTGGGACAAGTTGATGCTATTTAGATGACCACTTGCTAGATTTTAAGACTCCAGACACTACTCACTAAAGTAGAATGCAGATCACTTTCTTCAAAAAAATAAAAATAAAAACTTAGTTATACCAGTTGATCTAGATGTCCCTCAAAACCGTGGTTCCCAGAGCCTTGCCCCTGCTACTCGGTCCTTCAACATGTTTAATTGTATTTAGGAAATCTCTTAGTTTTTGGTATAGTCCAGCTGTGCTAACCTGCCTTCTAATACATGCTGTCGCTTCCTTCACCTAACATAACTCTCATCTACTACATTATAGATTGAAATGCATGCCCTTTAAATGTATGTCAACTTGGTTAGTCCATAATTCCCTGTATTGTGTGGTTGTCCTCCGTATTGTGGTCTTATACACTTGCCTGTGTATGTAAATTCTGACCTCTGTGATGACTCCAAGGTACTTGGCTGGCTATGATGTTCACGAGACAGGTTAGACATTTACGTTAATATGGCAGAACACAGTCTACAGGATTAGATTGTATTTTGAAGCAGAGTGGAAAGAGACCTCATTACCAGCAATGAAGGAAATCCAGAAGCTAGCCTTATCTTTTGAACGGAGGGTTCCTGTTTTGAGAAGTTCCTAGACCAAGGGATGACTGAGGACAAGGATCTTCTTCCAGACCACAAAGAGAGAAAGACTTTCCCTAGAGCTGGCAACCTGAATTTGGACTTCTAGCCTCCTAAATTGTGATAATAAATTTGTTTGTCAAAGCTACTCATTTGTGGTATTTCTGTTACATTAGCAATAGATAGCTAAGACAGTGACAAAGGTGAATCTACCCTGAACTCTGCTGGAAGATTGTGAAAAACTAGAGGATTAGCTGCTAAAACCGGGACAGTAAAATTGTAAATAGATTTTAGGTAAATGTACCTACCCCAGCAGGTTTGTTTGTAATCCATAGTATGGTATTGAAGATTTTAAGACAGGATCATAGTGAGAAAAAGAGGGGTGATTAATTATTAACATCCCGCAGGGGAATCAGGGAAGAGTGCTGACATATTTGTGAGGTATTTGCCTAGTCTGGGACACAGTTTTTTGCATCCTTCATCACCAAAGTTAGTGTAGTTGAACAATATTGCCTCAGAACTGACATCTGAGTTTTTCTGCCTTGAGTGAATATTATAATCCTCTGGGATCTTGATAATATACCAATGCTCAGTCCTCATCTCACATCTAAGTAAACTCATGATCTAATTGAATGCATGGACAATTGTATAGTTATACAGTTATACTGTTCTTTGAGTCTGTGTGTCCATGAAATTAGAGTAAAAATAATTCTTTCCTCTTAGTGTTTTGAAAACTTAGAAACATTTTGTAAACTGTTTTAGAAATACGTTTTTTTATACTTTGACATATTTGATTATATAATCAAGCATTATAGTTAATTTCCTTTTCAGTCTTTTCTGATGTATTTATTTAGTTACTATACTTCTGATTGTGTTAGTTTTGGTAGGTTGTGTGTCTTTCTAGGAAATTGTGCATTTCCTCTAGTTTTTCAAATTTATCAGAATGCAATTTTTTACAGTATTCTGTTATGATGATTTTAAATTCTTTTGGGTCTGTTGTGCTATCACCTGTCTTATTTCTTATTTGAGCTATTTGTTTTTCTTTTGTCACTCTGTCCAAAGGTTTATTAATTTTGTTGATCTTTTCAAAGGAAAAAAAGCTTTTAGTCTTCTTTTTCAGTTCAAAGTATTTCATTTTTTTCCCCCTTCTTTTTTTCTGTTACTGAGTTCTACTTTTATGACCTTATGGTCTGAAAGGATTCTTAGTAATATTTCAATATTTTAAATTCTGTCAAAGATTGCTTTGTGGCCTAATATGTGGTCAATTCTGGAGAATGTTCGATATGCACTGGAAAAGAAAGTATGCTTGACTGCTGTTGGGTGGAGTAGTTTATATGTGTCTATGAAGTTCAGTTTGTTGATAGTGACATTTAGATCTTTCATGTGTTTATTTGACTTTTTTCTAGCTATCTTGTCTCTCACTGAAAGTGGTACATTGAAGTCTCCTACTATTATTGTAGAAATGTCTATTTCTGTTTTCAATGCACTCAGAGTTTACTTTATGTATTTTGGAGCCATATTGTTGGATGTTCAGTCATTTGATATGATTATGTCCTCCTGTAGTATTGATTCTTTAACTATTATACAATGTCCTTCTTTATCTACTGTGGTGAGTTGTAGTTTACAGTCTACTTTATCAGAGATTAATATTTCTTCTTCTGCTCTTTTTGCATGCTGTTAGCTTGACATATATTTTTTTCTCCTTCCTTTGAGTTTTAATTTGTTCATGTCTTTGAGTTCTATGGTGTGTCTCCTTTAGGAAACACTTAGAGGGCTTGTGTTTTTTAATTCAGTCTGCCATTTTCTGTCATTCTATTAGTGCATTCAGTTCAGTTACATTTAATGTGAATATTGATAGGCATGAGTTTAGTGACCTCATTTTGTTGTCTTTTTGTGTGTTGTAGACAGTACCTTTGTTCTTTTTAATTTCGTGGGCTGTGTTTCTTTTCTTTATGTGTTTTCTTTTCATATTTTTCAATGTTGTGAACTTTGTATTTGCTAAGACTTTATGTGTTCCTGATTTCTTATTTCAATGCATTGTGTTTATAGTTTCGTTTCTGGTTACCATAATATTTGCTGCATTTGTCTAGATTCAAACCACTCCTTAATCTCTTTCTGTCACTTCAGCCTCTCCATATAAAAGATCTATGACTAAATTTTCTTTTAAGTACCATTTTTTGTTGTTGTAATGTTTACATAATGACATTTCTGTGTCCCTATTTTCACTGTTTTGCTGTGGTTTATTTTTGTGATTCCCCTATTTGAGCTGATATCCAGTTGCTCTGTTCTCTGTTCTAGTCTTGCCTTGCTAGTTGATGTTACTGTTTTTTTAACCAAAGGACACCCTTTAATAGTTCTTATAATTTTTTCAAATTTCCCAAATTTCTGTTTATCTGGAAATGTCTTAATTTCAAAGTCACATTGAAGGGAATGTTTTGTTGGCTGTACAATTCTTGACTGTAAAGTTTTGTATATGTCCTGTAATTGTCATCTTACCTGCATGGTTACTGCTCAGTAGTCTGAGCTTATTCTTGTTGGTTTTCCTTTATAGGTTAATTTTTGTTTATCCCTGATCACTTTTAAAGTTGTTTCTTTATCTTTAGTTTTGGTGAGTTTATAATATGTCTTGGTGTCCTTTTTACCCACCTTTTGTGGAGTTCAATGAGTACCTTGATAGATATCTTCTCACTTGTCATGTTATCAAGGAATATTTCTGTCAACAAATCTATAATTGTCTGTATTTTGTTATACCTCCCTCTTCTGATATTCCAGTCCCTTGTAGATTATTCCTCTTGAAACAGTTTCACATCTCTCAGTATTTCTTGATTCTTTTTAATTCTTTATCTTATTTTTCATCAAATATACGATGTCATGTGCTTTACTTTGATCTCACTCATTTGCCCTTTCATTGCCTCAATTTTAATTTTTTTAAACAGTATTTTGAAGTTTTAATTCTTGCTGATTTGTGCTTACAGGATCCTGTTCAGTTATGCACTGCTAAATTTTGCTTCATCTCCTTTCTAATCTCTTTAAGAGGTTTAAATATTAATCTTTTGTATTCTACCCCTGATAACTCCAGGAAGTTCTTTGCCTCTGAAAGATTTACATCTTTGTTTTGAGAGCTTGCTGAAGTCATAACAGTTTGCCTCTTTAAATGATTTGAAATTGACTGTGGTCTCTTAGGCACCAGTAAATTTTATTTACTTATTTTATGTTTGCCTACTGTGTTATAACTTCTTCTTTTGTTTTGTGTTTAAGTGTCCAAATAGGCTGGTTATGTGTCCTTTCATCAGTCACCAAGTGGTTAGAACTGTTACTAAACAGGCAGGCACAGGAATTCATTCATTTTTCTTGTATGGATTCAACTCATGTGTTCAGGTAGTCTGTCTACCAAGTGTGTGGTACAGGCTGTTGCCTACTGTCCTACATGGGCATGGTGATTTCTACAGGAACCGGGATCTGGTCACAGCTCCTGAGAAAGGCAGGGTGTAACAGCCATGCATGAGTGTCTGTGAGGATAGGTTTCCCTTTATCTGAATCTAGGTAAAGGAAAAATTTCTGCCCTGAATTTATGGCTCAGGAGAGTCAGAAAATTGTCTTTTTTTTTTTTCTTTCCCCATTTCCTCTGTTGGCTAAATTGTTCCCTCTCAGAGTCTAGGAGAGCAGCTCAGGATGGGCTTAAGGAATCTTATTTCTCACTCAATTAATGGTATCAACTCCAGAGCCAGGTGCAAATAAAGGAAGGGAAAATATTAGGAGAAGGAAGGGAGCCTTATCCTATGGAAAATATTAAGACTTGTATGTGGTAAGTTATCTTCAAAGACTTAGTTTTTGATGATCTTACAGTTTTTCACTGGTTTTAGAGGTAGGAGTGAATTCTGTGATCAATTTCTTCTGCTGGGGAGGACATCTTTCCACCACCACACTCAGCTTACCATGCTGCCTGCACCAATTTCCTAGCAGGTCATCTCTGGTGAATCCTATTGACTTTTGCCTCTTATTCAGTCTAATGTCTCAACTTTTTCTTTTATGTTCTGTGCTCACAGGATGTCATACGCAATGGATTCATTTGTTCCTTGGAGTGTTTGTTGTTATGGAGGTCAGAGGAAGCGTGTGACTATTCCAGCATCTTGGCCCTGTCTCTGTCTCTCTTTTTTTATACTTTAGAGCAGTCTTCCTGGGTAGCACAAATGGTTTGCCCAAGACTGCTAATCTAAAGTTTGGTGGTTCTAACCTACTTTATGGCACCACAGAAGAAATGTCTGGCAATTTGATTTTGTAAGGTTGTTATTGTTACATGCCATGGAGTCGGTTCTGACTTCTAGCCGTGCTTTGCACAATAGAATGAAGTGCTACTTGGTCCTGTGCCATCCTTACAATTGTTATTATACTTGTGCCCATTGTTGTAGCCACTGGTCGGTCAATCTCATTGAGGATCTTCCTCTGAAGAAACCTACAGGGAACAATTTTATTACGTAACACATTGGGCCTCTATGAGTCAGAATTAACAACAATGAAATTGATTTGATGTTGTTGTTTGTTTTACTGTTACGTCTACTGGAAAATGTTTTCAAAAGAATGAATTAATACATTTTAATAATCATTTTGAATGCTACACCCCAAACTTGATTTCATACATATATTTACAATCTCCCCATTCCTTTGGGATGAAACAAGTAGGCTTCAAGCTAATGTTCCAATTTGGTTTACTGTCTGACTATATTAAGACCTGAAATATGTAAAATTAGCTTCATTATTTTCATCATGTTGGTAATATACTCATTTTACTTAAGTATAGACAATAATCACTTTGTTCTGAAGGAGTAGATTGTGGAAAAGATTTCCACACAAATTTCCTACCAGAAGAAGTACTGTGACCTAACTTCAACTGTCTTTGGTTGACCTCGGTAAAACTTTGGTTGACCATGGTGAAATGTTGATTTCTATCTGAGTAGCTCTTTCCTACTGTGGAATTAAGATCAAAAGGTTAATGTAGCTAAGGTTTACATGTCACTTCTCCTTCAAAAATTTATTGTCCAAAACAAAGGTCCATACAACCTGTATGGAATATGTAACAAGGAATACAAAACTTAAAGAAAACTTTAAGTTGCTACTTTTATTTCTGTAACTTTTTCATTGGTCATTTTATTTTAAAATAGCTGAAAGTATTAAGTCACCTGCATTGTGGTTTCTATCATTAGTCTGTTGTCTTTGTAATTTTAATTCCTTAATATACCAGAATTGAAAACATGTTTTTAAATTTAAAGTGCTATAGTTATATTCATTTATGGCTAACATTGCAGAGAACGGGAATTCCAGAATACCTAACTGTACTCTTAAGGAATGTGTATATGGATCAAGAGGCAGTCGTGTGAACAGAACAAAGGGACACTGCATGGTTTAAAGTCAGGAAAGGTGTGCATCAGAGTTGTATCCTTTCACCATAACTTTTTAATCCTTATGTTTAACAAATAATACAAGAAGCTGGATTCTATGAAGAAGAATGAAGCAACAGAATTGGAGAATGACTCATTAACAACCTACATTACACAGACGACACCACCTTACTTGTTGGAAGTGAAAAAGATTTGAGACATTTACTGATGAAACTCAAAGACCACAGCCTTCAGTATGGATTTCACCTCAACATCAAGGAAACAGAAATCCTCACAACTTGACCAGAAAGCAACACTGTCATACATGGAGAAAAGATTGAGGTTGTCGAGGATTTCATTTTACTTGGGTCCACAGTCAATGCCCATGAAAGCAGCAGTCAAGAAATCAAAAGATGCATTGCACTGGGAAAATCTGCTGCAAAGGACTTCTTTAAAGTATTCAAAAGTAAAGATGTCACCTTGAAGACTAAAGTGCACCTGACCCAAGAGGTAGTATTTTCCATCACATCATATGCATGTGAAAGCTAGATGATAGACAAAGAAGACAGAAGAATTGATGCCTTTGAATTGTGGTTTTGGAGAAGAACATTGAATGTACCATGGACTACCAGAAGAACAAACAGATCTGTTCTGGAAGAAGTACAACCAGAGAGCTCCTTAGAAGCAAAGATGGCAACACTGTGTCTTACATACTTTGGACATGTTGTTAGGAAGAATCAGTCCCTGGAGAAGGACATCATGCTTGGTAGAGTGGAGGGTCAGCAAAAAAGAGAAAGACCCTTAATGATATGATTGACACAGTGGCCACAACAATGGGCTTAAGTTTAAAAACAACTGTGAACATGGTGCAAGACCAGGCAGTGTTTTGTTCTCTTGTTCATAAGATAACTATGAGTTGGAACTGACTCAACGGCACCTAACAACAACAGTTATATTCGTTGTCTCAACTGTATTTTTCTACATTATAAAATGAACAAAGAATAAAAATTCACATGTGTATAATTTTAATCTGCTGAGAGACAGAGAAAGTTAAATACTTAGGGCTGTCATAGAAACATACAAAAGAGAAACTAAAATAATGATGTTATCTTGCAAAACGCCTTAGAAGTAATCACAAGAATTGATTTAAGAAAAAGCTTGTTTTTCGAAGAATAGTTACATCATACATGGCTAAGACAAATACTTAGAAAATAAAGAAAAATTACAGCTATTTTATATATTCTGAATTCCTCTAACATGTCATTGATATAATTTGATAAAATGCCAAAAAAAGTTAGCTTTCTGGCACATCATTTTTTATATCAATCTCACAAATATATGCTGGCCCATTTGCACCATCTGGTCTGTAAGCTTCTGCACAGAGAAGGACGTAGACACTTTTGAACATCCATGTTAAAATGTAATTGAAAAAGATATACTGTATCTGACAGAAAAGAAGCAAGCCTAAATAGGCTAGTGGAGAAGCAAGAAAGTTAGCTTCAACAGCACAGAGAAAGAACTAAAGGTACATCTTTCTGTAATGCCTTGTCTTTAATGAATTTGGGAAAATCTGTCTAGAAACCTAATATTATTTACTGATACCTAGTGAAATAAATATTTACCAATCTAATCTTAGAAATTACTAGTGGATTAAGAAACATGTTGTTGGGCTACAGTCACTAATTAAGCGTGTTGTGGGTATTTCTACATTGTGGGAAATAAAAACTGATAAAAACTATTTTTGTGTTAATTTAAATATTTGTAGAAAACAAACAGTTTATAAGTACCAAACTGTTATTTTATAAAATATGTGCTACTTTCTCTCTAAAGACAGTCAATTTTTATTAAAATTTTTTATAGCATGAATCCAAGGATATAACCACAGCAATAACATTTTGGTTTTAGTTAACTATCTCTCCGCTAATCTGAAAGATTTTACTTAGTAATAAGTCATTAGTAGGCAGGTGAATCTCTCTTTCTCAAACACATGTGCACACACACACCTCTATCTGGAGGAAGTAGAGAAAGACCTACAGATTCATTTTTGTTCCTAGTAAGGTGATTTTCCTTTGACCATTTCTCAGCCAGCCCCAGTATGTGACTATGAAACCTGTTACCTGGAATATATAGCTGAGCAAACATATTAGCTTTTACACTTGACTCATAAATTCCCCTGCTTATCTATGGCCACTGAAAATTCACTCTGTTAATTGTTTATTTTGATGTTTTTACTTTAAGAAAACAAATATTAATTTGGAAACACACTCTTGTTTTCAGTATGCAGATATTTGTGTTGTTTGATTTACATATTCTCTAAACTACTTTAAACTATTTAACTCTCTACATATGTACACACAACTGTGTATGAACGCTTGGAAAATGAAAAAGAAGAAGAGAGAGCATGGGATCTTTTTTCTCACTGGAAAATAGTACTCTATGGATTTAATAAAATTATGAAGTTGAAAATGTCAATAATTTGAATTTATAACTCAGAATATCTATTGAAAAAATTCAGTGTACCAAGTTCTGGGAAGGCTTTAGTAAAGGTAAACACAATCTCTCCTCTTCAAAATCTCACAATGTAGTAATATGCTGCATCTGGACTGTCTTAGACAGCTATTGCTACTCTATTAGAAATGGTACAAGTGGATTGCTTTAAAAAGAGAAATTTTAGTTTGTTGCCGCCCAGTAGACTAAAAATCCAGATTCTGGGAGTCAGCTTCAGAGGAATGTGTTCTCTGCTGGCTCTGGAAGAAGGTCTTTCTCATTTATCTTTCCCTGGACTTGAAGCTTTTGAGATGCAGGGACCCTGGTCCTTTCCAGTGAATGTGCTCAGCTCCAGGCACTACTTCTTGGTGGTATGTGATCTCCCAAATTTCCATTTTCCTATGTTTCCTTTATGTCTCTAGAGGCTGCCCCAAGACACAGTACAATCTGATGCATTGAGTCCTGCACCACCAATACAACTACCACTCATCCTTCCTCATTAGTAGCATAAGGGTAGACTTTACAACACAAAGGAACATGACATATAATATCTGAAATCATGGCCAGCCAAATTGCACACGTATTTTGGGGAGGAACAGAATTTAACCAATGACATGTACCTTACACCAAAATTGCCAGAAGATCAAGAATTAAGCACTAATGCAATGAGAGACCAGCAGAAATACAAGCAGATCTGTTAGAAAGAACCTTTACAGACAATGCAATATGATGGAAAAACAAGGAATTCAGACTGAACCTCTTCTACTTACAGATTGATTTAACATAGATAAGAAAAATAAGGTTTCTTTAACCTCTCTTTTATCACAAGAAAAATGATTAAAATTCTACTTAAGTCTTAAATTGGGATACCTAATAAATTGGTAAATCTATGTAACTAAATATCTTTTGCCTCATTATACCCTTTTCTTGTAATACAAGACCTATATAATCCATTAGTCAGATTCAGTAGCAGTTAGCTGCTTCTTCTTTTTTCAGAATGACCAACTCATTCTCCTTTTTCACAAAATGTTGCAGCTTTAGCACTGGAAGTGTGCTGTCCGGGAAAACCCCGCAGTCCTGGACAAGATTGAACATTTTGTCACCCCAATTTTTATAGTCTTAAAAACCTGTCATGGACTTCACCCAAAAAGCACTGGATCTGATGGCTTCACAAAAGAATTCTACCAAGCAGTCAGAGAAGAGTTAGCACCACTATTACTAATGGTATTTCAGAGCATAGATTAAGGATGGAATACTCCCAAACTCACTCTAGGAAGCCAGTATAACCCTGATGCCCAAACCAGGTAAAGACACCACAAAGAAAGAAAATTACAGACCAGTATTTCTCATGAACTTAGATGCAAAAAACCCAACAAAATTTAGTCAATAAAATTCAGCACCATATTAAAAAAATAATAATTCATCATGACCAAGTGAGATTCACACCCGGGATGCAGGGATTGTTCACCATTAGAAATACAATCAATTGAATTAAACATATAAATAAAACAAAAGCTGACAACCATTTGATTTTATCAATCGATGCTGAAAGGCATTTGACAAAGTCCAATATCCATCCGTGTTACAAATGCTCAGCAATATGAACAGAAGAGAAAATCCTCAGTGTAATATGAGAAGCTAACAACCAAAATTATCCTAAATGGAGAGACTCTGAAGGCATTCTCCTTGAGAAAAGGAGCCAGACAAAGATGTCCTCTGTCACCACATCTGTTCAACACTGTGCTGGAAGTTCTAGCTTGAGCAATCAGACAACATAAAGAAATAAAATGCATTTGAATTGGTAAAGAAGTAATAAAATTATCTCTGTTAGAAAATGATATGATCCTATACACAGAAAACTCTAAAGAATCCACAAAAACTACTGAAACTAGTAGAAGAGTTCAACAAAGTATCCAGATATGAGGTAAACACACAAAAATTAGTTGGATTTCTCTACACCAACAAAGAGAATATCAAAGAGGAAATCACTGAATAAACACCATTTGCAATAGCTCACAAGAAGACAAAATGCTCAGGAATAAATCTAACCAGTTATATAAAAGACCTGTTCAAAGAAAACTACAACTCATGATTATGAGAAACCAAAAGATACCTGCATAAATGGAGAAACTTAAATTAGTCATGGATAGGAAGACTCAATATCATGAAAACATCTACTCTACTCAAAGTGATCTATAGGTACAATGCAATCCTAATCCACGTTCCAGTGACATTTTTTTTTACTAAGATAAAGAAACACATCAGCAACTTCATATGAAAAGGAAAGAAGCTCCAGATAAGTAAAACAATAGCGAAGAAGAAGAACAAATTGGGAAGATTAATGCTACCTGACTTTAGAACCTACTAAACTACTACAGTAGTTAAAACAGCCTGGTACTGGTACAACAGACACATAGACCAGTGGAACAGAATTGAGAATTCAGAAGCAAAATCATCCACCTATGTGCGGCTGATATTCGACAAAAGCCCAGACTCCATAAATTAGGGAAAATATAGTCTCTTTAACAAATGGTGTTGACAGAACTAGATATCTGTCTAAAAATATCAAACAAGATCCATATCTCACACCATGCATAAAAACCAAGTTAAAATGGATCAAAGACCTGAATATCAACCCTAAAATGATAAAAATTATGAAAGAAAAAATAAGGACAATGCTGGGAGACCTAACACAAGGCATAAATAGATTACAAAATACACAGACACAGAAGAGAAAATAGATAACTGGAAAATCCTAAAACTCAAACATTTATGCTCTTCCATAGACTTTATCAAAAGAGTAGAAGACAACCTACAGCCTGGGATAAAACTTTTGGCTACCACAAATCTCATCAGTGTCTAATCTCTATAATCTAGACAGTACTTCAAAACCTCAATAACAAAAAGACAAGTAATGCAATTTAAAAAATGAGGAAAGGATACAGACACTTCACAGAAGAAGACATACAGGCTGCTAACAGACAACTGAGAAAATGCTCTAAATCTTAGCCATCAGAGAAATGCAAAGTAATACCACAGTGAGTACCACATCAACCCAATAAAGCAGGCACTAATTCCAAGAAACATTAATAAATGTTGAGAGTCTGTGGAGAGACTGGAACACTTCTACATTGCTGATAGGCATATTAAGTGGCACAACCACTTTGGAAATTGATCTGGGACTTTCTTAAAAATCTAGAAATATAAATACTGTATGGTCCAGCAATCCTATTCTTCAAATGCATCCTAGAGAAATAAGAGCTACCACACAAATACATGCATGCACACCAGTGTTCACTGCAGCACTGTTCACAACAGCAAAAAGACAGAATCCACCCCAGTGCCCTTCAGTGGAAGATAAACAAACTATAGATAAACTATGGTCTATTCACCCAGTGGAATACTATGCAATGATAAAGAACAATGATGAATCTGGGAAATACCTAGTGAAATGGAAGAATCTGGAAGACTTCATGCTGAGTGAAACTTGACAAATACTGTATGAGACCACTATTATGAGGAGGGCTAAATAATTGATTTAAACACAGAAGAAAACATACTTTGATAGTTACAGGGAGTTGGGAGGGCAAGGGGTATTCACTATTTAGATAATTGATAGGAACTCTTTCATGTGAAGGGAGACACAATGCATAGCAAGGGAGAAGTCAGGACAAATGAACTAAATCCAACGCTTTGAAGTATTCTAAATAAAATCATACACTTCCATTGACAGAGCAACAGGATCAAGGGTCTGGGAATATGTTTTCAGGTCCCCATGTAGATCACTGGTGTAACAATTTTTTTTAAAACAAACGTTTTACATCCCACTTTTGTGAGAAGTGTCTGGCGTCTTAATAGCTAACACCTTAATAACTATTTAAGAAGCATCAGTTGGTCTCAACTCACCTGAAGGAAATAAAAAAGAAGAGCATCAATGACAAGAGGAGAGATTTAAAAAAAAGGGCAATATACAACAGAGACAACTGGAACATGAGACCAAAAGAACTAGATGGTGCCAAACCATTACCAAAGTCTGCTCTTACAGAGAATCAAAAAATTCTCTCTGAAGGAGCAGGAGAAATGTGTGATGCAGAACTGAAAATCTAGTAAAAAGACCAGGCTTGATGGTCTGATGGACTGGTTGATCCCCAGAAGATATGGTCCACAAACTCTCTGTTAACTCAGAACTGAAACCATTCTGGAAGCTAACTCTTCAGACAAAGACTGAACTGATGTACTGGCCATAAAATGATACTGGTGAAGAGGGTGCTTCACAGCTTGGCCACATACAGGACACCTACTGGACAGTTCCTCCTTGGAAGCAAGAGGGAACATTGTAGGGGAGAGAGAACAATGGAGGGATACAGAAGCTGGTCAAATGGAGATGAGAAATATGAGTTGGAGGGGAGGAGTGTCCTGTCACAGTGTAGGGAGAATGTCTAGGGTCACATGGCAAAATGTGTATGTTTTTATATGAAAAACTGACTAATTGTAAACTGTCACACATAAAAAAAGTAATTAAAAAAAAACTATTCTGGAGTACATGATGCTGTTGGTATTCATATCCTTGAAAAGTTATCATTAATTTTGAGTTGACTGTTGGCCTTCTTCACCGATAAAAGGCTGTCAGAAAAAATAAAATGGCCTTGGACTTTTAAGCATAAGATTGTATAATCTGCAGCAATTGCAGTTGTGTTTTCTGGACATCTTGAAATGCTGTGCAAGAAATCTAGCTACTGTGCTGTAGAATCTACATAAAGAGATTATGTAGAAAGACGTAATATGAAGAGAGACACTATTTGAAAAATGAGAAATTTCCAGCAAAGGGGTATTCCAGTTCCATCTCCAGATAATGCCCATTGAACCACCATTTGATTGAAAGCTTCTAAGAAACCCCAAGCTATAGCAACAGCTGGAGTGCCAAGCAGAATCCAGCTAGCTCCCATGACTGTTACGAAAAAAATACAGTGATTGCTCTTTTAAGCCACTAAATGTGGATTCTTTTTTATGCAGCAACAGATAATTGAAGCAGTCACCAAAGATTTCCCTTATACATGGCTGCAAACCAATCACCTGTTAAAATCTGTCACTGGCATTGTTGTTTAGTTTTCCTCCTTTGTTCTAGTTCCCACACTAGACTTCAAACTAATTGACTATTGTTGGAGTTCAAACATTGTTAGCTGTTGTTTGTTTGTGCTTTTAAAGAAGACATATCATTGACTCAGAACCACTCTGAAACAACTACTAGCCTTGGCTTGAGGTGCTAAGAAAGCTTGAGCTCAAACCAAGGCCAGGAAGAAAAATCTTCTCTGTGCTCTGGAGTATACAAGTACCCGGGAACTTAAAACTTGAAGGTTAGTTCTGGGCAAAACTCTTCTTTCTGTTGTTGATCTAGTCTCCTTCCTTCCCAATAGGAGCTCAGTCTTCCAAGTCTAAAAGAAAACAGGTAGTAAAACATACATTCGATTTTTGTCAACTCCTTCCTCATAAACTTTCCATCCACCAAAACTTTATTATTCAAGGTTAACAAAAGGAAATTTCATAAGTGTAATAAATGAAACAGTATAAGTGAAATGGTTAAAACTGTGTGTCTATGTGGTTGACTATGATTCCTAATGTTTCGGCAGCTGTGTAAGGTGGCAGGGGCGGTGGTTCTTGGGACTCGAACTAGCAACTTTGGGGATTCTTCTACCCTCACAGCCTATGAGTAAGAGTCCTTTTGCCTGACTTGCTGATCCTGGTTTCTTCAGCCCCTGCAGCTCTATGAATTAGCAGAAACCGTGCAGTCTCCTCACCATCCTGGGGTTTGCCAACCTTCATAGCCTCTGGGAGGGAACTCTAATCTCTGACCTGCCTACCTTGGGTTCACCAGCTTCCAAGGCTCTGTGATGTTTGCGTTCCAATCTAGGACTTGGAAAATTTCAGCCTCTACAATTGGGTGAGCTGTTTCCTTTATATACATCTTTTTCTATACACACTATACACGTTATTGGTTTTGCTTCCCTGAAAAACTCAGCTTAAGAAAATAAGTGTGTAATTGTGGCTGAATAATAGCTTCCCCGAATATATGCAAGTTCTAATCCCCCAAACTCAGTGAATGTTGCTTCATACCGCAGAGTGCACTTTGCAGATGTGAGTGAATAAAGGAGCTTGAGAGAGATACAGGAGGGGTTAGACTCACCTTGACTGGAGTGATCCACTTTGAAGATGAGGGATGGAACTCCAAGTCAAAGAATACAAACCAGAAGCTGAAGAGCCTTTGGGAGCAAGCTGTCTACCTACACCTGAACTTTAGCGGAGTGGTACTGACTTCAAACTTCTGATCTCGAAAACTATGAGACAGTAAGTGTGTAAGACTATATTATGCCTTGAGACAATCTCTTGGGATATGGGGTCCTCAAGCCACCAAGAAGAAGTGTGGGAACAGATTGCATCCTCTGGAAAGTATCCAGGACCCTGCACCTCAGAAACTCCCAGTTTAGGGGAAGATTGATCACAAGGACCTTCCTCCAGAGACTTTCCCTGGAGCTCTACCCTGAATCTGAAATCTTAGCCTACTTTATTGTGATGAAATAAAATTTCTCTTTTTAAAGCCATCTACTTGTGGTATCTCAGTTATAGCAGCACTAGTAACTAGCACAATAAGCAATCGGTCAATAAATAAATGACTATTGTATGCCAAATGGAACCCTGGTGTCCCAGTGGTTAAGAACTTGACTGCTAATCAACAGGGCAGCAGTTTGAATCTACTAGCTACTTCCTGGAAACACTGTGGGGCATCTTTACTCTGCCCTATAGTCAGAATGGACTTGCCAGCAGCAGATTTGGTTTTTTGGGTTTATAGGGATCACTGTGAGTCAGAATCAGCTCTAAGCCAGGCGCTGTGCCAGATAGCAGTCCTTGGGTGACTAAACAGCTAAGTTCTGAGCTACAATCTGAAAGGCTGGTGGTTCAAATCTACCTAGAGGCCCCTCTGAAGAAAGGACTGACGATCTGCTTCCAAAAGGTCACAGCCATAAAATCCTCATGGAGCATTGCTCTGCTCTAAAGTACATAGGATCCCCGGGAGTTGAAGTCAACAGCAAATGATTTGTTGTTGCTGTTTGTATGCAGAAAATTGAATAAGACTGACATTTTCCACAAAGGTCTTACAAGCTAGTGAACAAGACATATGAAAGAAAAAGTTCTTAGAAGATTCAAAACATTCTCAAATGGAAGAAAGTGATGATTCATTGTGAAGGAACATCCAGGAGGCCACCACTTTCAGACTTACAGCTATAGGAATTACCCAGATTAGGGAGGGTAGGGGCAGGTAGGCTGTTGAAGAAGAGGAAAAGGTAAAAACAAAACAAGTCGAAACTGATAGTTTACTGCCATTGAAATATTGAATACAAGAGGAGGGAATTGACAAAAATACACCTAGGGATGTGTCAAGGAAGGTCTCGATTAACTTGCTGAGAATTTTACGTTTTAGGCCACAAAAAATAAAGCTTGGGAAAGACAAAGCAATAAAGGACAAAATCAGATTCTATAAATGACTGCATGAGAATGTCTGGATCAGAAATACCATCAAGATAGCTTCCATCTGGCTACCGATTAGAAGCCGAGGATAGCAGAGAAATTCAGTGTTAGGAAACAAGCTTCTGGATCACATGAAGAGCATTTGAGTGGCATGCAGAGGCACTCACTGAGATGAGATGCACAGACTGTGCAGCAGCTTTGAGGGAAGCCCTAAGACATGTGCCCCCCACCCCCTTTCCCTCCAAGTCTGGACACACTGAGTTTGGCATTCTTAATGTTTATGCTTGAAACACAGGTAGATACACTGAGATTTCAGGGGCAATAACTTCTCATAGAAGGGTGATTTCTTTCAGTCTCTTCTACTGGGTGCATAACATTTCTTGCATCAGAATGACTAGCAAAGGGAAATGTCAAAGAATTACTGTTGTGCCTCTTTATTTTTCCATATTTACTAATAAGAAAATGTTTTATCTTCCTGTAAAGAAAATTTGTAGAAGTTACATTTCATCTACTTCTTTATGAGAACTTGAAATATCTATATATTGTCTTACTGTTCTTTTCCTACAGCTTACGTAGGTAGACAAACAATCATTTAACAATGAAGGTGAATGATCTGACCTCATAGACTTTTCTTATATATACCCTCACACCTGGAAACAAGTTCCTTTGAATTTCAGTTGATGGCCGTGATGTAGGGGTGTTTGACAGTTGGCTTTCCTGGGGAAAACTTGTGATTTGTAGCATTTGCAGATTACTGTGTTGTAAATACTCCCACGACCACTGGTTTCAGGATCCCAGAGATATGCCATTGCGCACTGAGTTGGGAAGAGAGTCACACAATCAGTTCTCACAAGTCAGTGCAAGCTTAGTCCGGTGTATAAAAGGATTCAGGCTAAAAAATTTTCTGTGAACTCAAAATTATTTTATACTTAAAAAAGGCATTAAAAGATGATTTATTTTTCACAAACAGGCAGTCTGAATTCTCCAGGGCAGAAGTGAAAAACCAAATGCCAAGCCAAGCCAAGTGCCGTCGAGTCGGATCCGACTCGGCGACCCTAGCCACATAAAAAGAATAGCTAAAATTTAATTTTACCTTTTAATACATGGTCATGTTAATTAATCATGGTATTCTATATATTTACATAAGTACATTGCTTATTACAAGTGACACATACTTTCATGACAGTGATACAGTAAATATACTCAAGAAATAAGTCACTTTAGAGTCGATAAAATATAGTTGACATTAGCTAAATTAAGTAAAAGAATGTAAAGGCTGTGAGTTTCCCTCAGCCATCTTTAGATTTTAAAAAAGTAAATCTACATCATAATGGAAAAATACATTATTTAGAAAATAATGCCACTTTAACAGTTCAATAAAACTTTAAAACAGACAAAGTCTTTACTTTTGATATTGTATTATAATATAACCAAGACATCTCAAAGCAGTCATGCTATGTAATTAGTAGTACACTGTGCTGTGCACATCTCCCAAGGAACATTTTCAATGCTCTTAAAGCCAAAATTAATACTTTGAACTCAGAGTGAATTTTTCCAAGGGTTTGAGAATGTTTTATGCATTTCATATCATTAATTCTCTGAAAATGCTTGGAGGTTGGAAGAAAACTGTATTATCACTGCATATTTGGAATAACAAACTCAAAAAAAAGTTGTGACTAACAGTGGGTTTATGTTGTGATACTCAAAATGGAATACTCAGTCCTGATGCCAGGATTTAGGAGCTTTAGCTAGTGCCAGGAACAGATGGAACTAATAGAGGGGAAAAGCAAACTAAGTATATGTCCTCTACAGTGAGCTTGTTGTTCCAATCTGTCATATCGGAGAAGAGTGAATATTCATTGTCACAGGGTGGAGTGATAGCTAGCTTTTTAAAATTCATGTATGATCTGTTCATAAAAAGCTAAATATGATTTCATAAAATTGAAAATTCAAGTTCATATTTGGGCTTTAGCAGATAAAAATATTCACTGTGGAAAAAAATATAATGAGTTATTTGACATATTATTTTCTTTGCTGCTAAGAGCATTACAGCAAAGAGAACTTAAAATAATACATGTCATCTATCAAGTATCTCACTCTCCATCATCTATTACCTAGCTACCTGTCTATCTATTTGGCTATCTGTCTTATCTATCATCTGGCAAAAAGCAAGCCTGGAGTAAATTTTCTCTTAATAATGATGAATAACAGGAAAAGAAATAAGCATATATAAAATCTTATTTTGGTATCTTTTCCAGTGTGTGAACTGCGTAGTCCAACCACTCACAACCGTCTTACAATACCTGTCTTTTTAACCAGCTGTCTTTTTAACCAGCATTTCTATAGAGAAAAAGAAGCAAAGAGGTCTTCCCAACGTTATTCTATCATTACCACTACCAGTTTTAGTCAACTCATTCCTGCTCGAGGTGACCACAGGTGTGTCAGAGAAAAAAATGTGCTTTCTGGGTTTTCAGCAGCTGCGTTTTTGAAAGCAGGCTTTTCCTATAAGGTGCTGGCACTTGAACTCGAATCTCCAAACATTTCTATTAGCAGCTGAGTGCATTAACCACTTGCACCACCTGGGACTTCCAGCAGCATTCTAACTATCCAGATTTGTGCCTTGTGTATGTTTAATATTCATTAACATTATCTGTTTCAAAATTATCTCAGTGTTTCATCTAAAATTTTTGAGCCTAAATTATAGTAGCATTAACTAAGAAATATATAAGGGTACAACTTGATGGCACTTGGCTTGACTATTTCAAATTATGTGTACTCTTTTTCAAATTGATATATCAGGTGCCTCCTATCTAGGACTATTAAATACTTCCTCTTATTTCTTCAAAGAAAAGTAGTTTTTAAAAACAAGTTCTTTAGAAAATGCCATTACTGAAAATGTTGTGTCCTTGTGATAACTTTTTTCCAAATAAGTCTAATAATTAATTCAGTATAAAATTGTCTTCGCTGTGACACACTGAAGAAATAAATAAATAATAGATGCTTACAGGTAGAAGTGAGTAGCTGTATTGTGAATCAACCTTTTTTTTTTTTATAACTGCTGCAAGCATCAATTAATCTTTTCAAGTTTTCATGCTCCAGTAGATAAATGATTTGCTTTAGATGCCTCCATAATTTTACATTTACATGAATGACTGTAATGACTATAAATAGGGAATTGTATCAAGAAAGCCAATAATGTGTGTGTTTTTAAGAGTTTTCGTCTCACTAACATAGTGTCAACTTCCAAATCACAGTATTCAGTAAAGCTTTTGATTAGCAATTTTCTAGAATTCAATGTAATAGACTAAAAAGATCATTCTCTAGTGGCTTCAGATACAATAAAAATATCCATTATCTAAGACAAAAAAAAATTGTCTTCTAGTAATTCAAATTTCATTTTTCATTCAATTTTCATTTTTATCTCATCTCTTGTCCTTACTGTTGTTATAATGTATTACTGCACTTTCTGAAAAAAGCATGGATAATACAAGGTCTGACAATGAAGTCCATGAACTTAATTATTCTAGAACCTAGTCTACCCTTCAAAACAATTTTGGGACTCTTTCTGTAATGACCATTGCAGACAGTGGCACAGTAGCAAATTCATGAACTTAACTGTATAGTTGTCTATGAGGAAGTTTTTAGTCAGTAAATAAATAAATGTGTTGAAATAGCCTCCTTGCTCACCTGATCTGCGCCCCAACGACTTTTTTCTTTATCCACAGATAAAGGAAATATTGAAAGGAATGCATTTTTATGACATTCTGGACATCAAGAGTAATGTAATGACAGCTCTGATGGCCATTCCAGAAAAGGAGTTCCAATATGTCTTTGAAGGGTGGGCTAGGCACTGGCATTGGTGCATAGCTTCCCAAGGGGAGTACTTCAAAGGTGACCATAGTGATATTTAGTAATGAGGCATGTAGCACTTTTTCTAGGATGTGTTCATGAACTTATTTGCCAGTCCTTGTATACTGCAATTTCTGAAGCCAAGCACATTGTTACATATCGTGATCTGAAAAACAAGGGCACACTTTTCTCCAGACAGAATGTGTATTTCCCTTCGGACTTGAGGATTGGCAGTGAATCCAAAGAAAGCAAAAAGTTGGCCACTGAAAGTTCTCAGCAGAAGACTCAGTGGTCACCATCATGGGGGCAGACTCCTGTTTCACCAGTCGTTCTCAGTGGTGGTAGCTGGGGAGGGTTATAGTAACTGTGTCCTTTTCTGTTGAGGACAAGTTGTGATGGTCTCCACTTCTCAGTCACTTAGCTGGAGAGAACACCAGAGCATCAGAGGCTTGCAGCTTCAAGTACAGCTGCTGCCAGCAGGTCTGCGTCCGAGTCCTCATGGTGAGTGTGCCATGTCGAGAGTGAGGCAATACAGCCCCTCTGCTCAGTTTTCTTTGATTGAGGGTCAGGCGTTTTTTTGTTTGGTAACTGGATATTGCATCATGACCATTTCATCATGATCATCAATTGTTTAGCTGAAAGGAGAGAAGGAGCCCAGGTTCCAGATAAGTTTTAGGAAAGGAAGATGAAAGCAGGTTTGCATGATAGCAGATTACTAATTAGATGGATCTACCCCGAAGCTGTGCTTTGTTTGAATGTGTGGCTTGTCCATGGCACTAATGGAAGGGAAAGCAGAGGAACAAATCACTCTCAATTCTGCTGATTTCCCTGATGATTAATATATAATTTGTTACTAAAACAATATTATAATGAAATACTTCCATAATTTTTTGTATATACATATTTGTATCTACTAATCACCTCATCAGGTAACATAAACAGTTTTCACCGTGTATCTTTCTGTAACTGTGCTCTGGGGTAAAGGTGATAGATAGCTCAAGTAATTTCTTTGAATTTATTTGTTTTTAAAGTAAATACCACTCTCCGGTCCTCCCCACCCTCATCATCATCAAGGCCTCTTCTGTATTTAAACCTCTTGTTGAGGCCTTATAATAATAATCTCATACAATATTTTTCCTTTAGTGACTGACTAATCTCACAATTCTTTCCTGATTACTCCATGTTTTGAAGTATTTCCCTACTTTATCGTTGTTCTTCATTATTGCATAATAGTCCAATGCGTGAAACCATCATTTGTTCATCAATTTATCCATTATTGGACATCTAGATTAATTCTGTAGTTTTACTGCTGTGGCAATGCTGTGATGAGCATTGTTGTGTATATATTTATTTGTATGGTAGCTCTAGGACGTATTCCAAGAAGTAAGATCATGTGGTATGCATTTCTAGTTCTAGCTTTTAAGAAAGCACCAAATCCATTTCCAAAGCAGTTGGACCATTTTGCATACCACTACCAGTGTGTGTGTAAGTGTTCCATTCTCTCCAAAAGATTCTCCAGCATGTATTATTTTGTTTTGTTTGTTTTTAAACTGCCAGCCTTGTTGGGGTGAGATGGAATCTCATGGTAGTTTTGATTAGAATCTATCTACTGACTAATGATCGTGAGTATTTCTTCAAGTATTGTCAATCACCTGAGTATTTTCTTTGATGAAGGCCTGTTTATAGTCTTTGCCCATTTTTTAAATGGGCTGTTTGCTTTTTGTTGTTGAGGTTTTACAGTATCCTGTAAGTTTTAGAGATTAATGCTGATTGGATTTGTCATAGCCAAAAAATGTTTTTACCAGTCTATGGATTGTCTTTTCAGTCTTTTGATGAAGTCTTTGGATGAGCCTAAGTATTTGATGTTTTGAAGTTTCCGGTTGTCTGTTTTCTCTTGTGGTGTTTGTGCATTGTTGGTAATGTTTCATGTTCTGTTTGTGCCACTTATTAGGGCTCCAAGTGTGGTCACTATTTTTCTTCTGTCATCTTTGTCATTCTGGATTTGTTATTTAGGTCACTGATCTATTTGGAGTTAGTTGTTCTTCGTGGTGTGAGATACGTGTCTGATTTCATTGTTTTTTCAACGGCTCTTGTCTTGGCATGCATTTTGTCAATACCATTTGTTAGAAGGACTGCCTTTTCCCCAATTTGCATACTTTGGGCCTTTGTCAAATATCAGCTGCTCATAAGTGGTTAATTTTATGTCTAGATTCTCAATTCTGTTTCACCGACCTGTGCATTTGTTGTTATACTAGTACCAGGCTGTTTTGAGTCCAGTGATAGTGCAATAGATTCTTAAGTGTGGTAGCATGAGACTTCATACTTTTTTTCTGCTTCTTCAGTAATTCTTTGACAGATCATCTGAAGCTTTTTCCCCTTTTCTTATGAAGTTAGTAATGTGTTTCTCCTTCTCCTTAAAAATTGCCTCTGGAATTTGAGTAAGGATTGCATTGTTTCCACAGATTACTTTGGGTAGAATAGTTTCATATTTTAGTCTTCCTATCCATGAGCAAGGTAGGTTTCTCCACTTATGTAGGTCTTTTTAGTTTCTTGCAGTAAGGTCTTACAGTTGTCTTTGAATAGTCTTTCACATCTCTGGTTAGATTTACTCCTAAGTGTTTTATTTTCTTGGGGCTATTGTACACGGTATTGACTTGGTGGTTTCTTCTCTAGTATTCTCTTTAATGGTGTAAGGAATCCAACTGATCTGTTGTATTTATCCTTTATCCTGAACTCTATTGAACTCTACTATTAGTTCCAGTAGTTCTCTCTCTCTCTCTCTCTCTCTCTCTCTCTTTTTCGTATTCTTTAGGGTTTTTCTGTATGTAAGTTCATATCACCTCCCAATAGAGATACTTTTACTTCTTTCTTAACAATTGGATATTCTTTATTTCTTTTTCTAGCCTAGTTTCTTGGACTAGAAGCTCTAGAACAGTATTTACTGAAAGTGGTGATGCCAAGTACATCTTTATCTGGTTCCTGATATCAAGGGCAATATTTTTAGACTTATTCCGTTTAGGATTTTGTTGGCTGTTGGCTTTGTATAAAATGCTCTTTACTATGTTGAGGAATATCCCTTTGATTCCAGTTTTACTGAGAGTTTTTAACATGATTTTGACAGATATGTTTTCTGCATCAATTGGTATTATTAAGTGATCTTTGTCTTTTATTTGTTTTATGTGATTGATTACATTGATTGTTTTTCTAGTATCAAACCACCCTGCATCCTATGAATCCTGTTGGTGATGGCAAATTATTATTTTTGATGTTGTTGAATTCTATTGGCTAGAATTTTTTCAAGTAAGTTCCTAAGAGATATTGACCTGTAATTTTCCTTTTTTTGTGATGTCTTTACCTGGCTTGGGGTTATGCTGGCTACATAGAATGACGTTAGGAGCATTTTATCCCTTTCTGTGTTCTGAAATACTTTTAGTAGTAGTGGTGACAAGTCTTCTCTAAAAGTTTGTTAAAATTCTTCAGTAAAACCATAAGAGCCAGGGCTTTTTTAAAAAAAAAAAAAATCATTTTTAATTATTATTACCTTTTCAGTCTCTTGTGGGCGTATTTAGCTCTGTGTGTTAGTTTGGATAGGTAGTGTGTTTGTAGAAATTTGTCCATTTCCTCTTGGTTTTAAAATTTGCTAGAGTGCAATTTTTTATAATATTATGGAATAATTTCTTAATTTCAGTCAGGTCTATTGTGATATTATCAGTCTCATTTCCTATTTGGGCTATTTACTTCTCCTGTTTGTCTTTTGTCAGTTTGGCCAGTGGTTTATCAATTTTGTTAATCTTGTCAAAGCATCAGCTTTTGGTCTTTGTTTTAGTTACTTGGTACTGCTCCAACAGAAAATACCACAAGTCAATGGTTTCATGAAGAAAAACTTTATTCTCACAGTCTGGTAAGCCACAAGTCCATTTATGCATTTAATTAGTCCATTTAATAAAATAAATTATCACAGTCCAGTAGACTGAGTCCGAATTCAATGAGAGCATCTCAGCACAGTAACCTCAGGTCCAAAGGACATGCTCTGTTCTTGGTGCTGCCTTCTTGGTGATATGAGGTTCCTGACTTACTCTGCTCACTATTCTCACTTATATCCCACAAGCTGGTAACTTGATTCGTACCTCACCAACACAGCTACTGTCCATTTTCCCTCATCAACATCACGGAGACAGGATTCACAGCACATGGGAGGAATTGCACCATATTGGGACTCTTAGCCAAGTCATATCAATACATACATCTATGAAGGGACACAATGCAACCCATAATAGTCTTTTTCTACTCTTTCCATACTTTTTCTATTCTCTGATTCATTTAGCTCTATGCTAATTTTATTACTTGCTTTTTTTTCTGGTGTCCTAGGGCTTTTTTTTTCTGCTGCTCTCTATTAGAGTTGTAGGGTTAATGTTTTGATTCAGGCCCTTTCTTCTTTTTGGATATCTGCATTTATTGAACTAAATTGTCCTCTGAGGACTTCCTTTGCCATTTCCCGGAGGTTCTTTCTGTTAGGATACGTTTTGTTTTCCTTTGATTCTGTAAATTTCTTTATTCTGCTGTTTGTGTTTGACTTTTTTTCCTGTTTTTTTTTTCTTTCTGTTATTGATTTCTATTTTCATGGCTTTACAGTCTGAAAAGATGTTTTGCAATATTTTCATACTTTGTATGTTGTTAAGGCTTGCTTTATGGTCTATTCTGGAGAATGTTACATGTTCATTAGAGAGGAAATTATAGTTGGCTACTGTGGGGTTGACTGTTCTATCAATGTCTATGATGACAATTTGGTTAGTTTTGGCATTTAGATCTTCCATGTCTTTATTGAGGTTCTTTTTGGATGTTCTGTCCTTCACTGTAAGTGGTATGTTGAAATCTCCTACTATTATTGTGGAGTGTCTTTTCAGTGCTGTTAGTGTTTGTGTCATTCATTTTGGAGATGTATCACTGAGTGGATAAATGTTTAATGTGGTTATATCCTCATAGAGTATTGATTCTCTAATCACATAATGTCCTTTATCCAATGTGGTAGATTTTTCTTTAAAATCTGTTAATTGAGGAATTAATTTCCTCAATTAACTCCTACTCTTTTTTGAATGTTGTTGTCTTGATTTTTTCCTGCCTTTCTGTTTTAGTTTGTTTCAGTCTTTAATTCTAAGGTGTATCTCTCTTAGACAGCATATAGACAGATCGTATTTTCTTATTCATTCTGCCACTGTCTTTATTGGTGCATATAATTCATTTACATTCTGTGTGACTGTTTATAGATATGAATCTAATGCTATCATTTTGATGCCTTTTGGTGTGTGTTGTTGACAATGTATTTGTTCCATTTAATTTTCTGTGCTGATTCTTTTTTTTACATGTTTTCTTTCCATATTTTTCGTTGTTACTGGTTTTGTATTTCTGAGACTTCATATTTTTTTATTTTGATTTGCAGATTTATTAGTTCCATTTGTAATAACCTTACTATTTGCCCCATTTTTTAAATTTAAATTCACCTTTAATTTCTATGTATTATCTTTACTTCCTCTGTGTATGAAAGATCTGTGCCTACATTTTCTAGCCTCTGTTTTTGTTATAGCATTGTTATCTTTCACATAGTGACAGCTCTGTTTCCCTATTTTCAATATTTCAGCTTTCATTTATTTTGATAATTTCCCCATCTGAGTTGATAGCTGGTTGCTCTATCCTGCATTTGAGCCTAGAGTTGCTATCTGATGTTACTGATATTCTAACCAAAGGCCTGTCTTTAATATTTTTTGTAATTTTGGTTTGGCATTTGAAATTTTCTGATCTTCTGTTTATTTGGAACTGTCTTAATTTTGCAGTCATATTTGAGAGACAGTTTTTATAGGTATATAATTCTTGGCTGAAAGCTTTTTTGTTTGTACTTTTTTTACTTTAAAGCTTTTTTGTATATTATCCCATGGTAACCCTGGTGGTACTACTGTTAATGCTACTGCTGGTAGCCAAAAGATTGGCAGTTCAAATCTACCATGCATTCCGTGGAAACTCTACAGAGCAGTTCTATGTTGTCCTATAGGTCTCTATGAATCAGATGTATTAGACTGCAGTAAGTTTTGGATTTTCTATTGCCTTATTGTTTTCATGGTTTCTGTTGTGTAGTCTGAGCTTAATATTATTGACTCTCCTTTTTAATCTCTCTTTTATCTCCAGGAACCTGTAAAATTCTCTCCACATTTTTAATTATGGCACATTTGATTATAATATGCCTTTTTTTCTTTCTTTTGGGCCCTACCTTGTGTGGAGTTTGATGATAATCTTGGATAGATATTTTCTCATCATTCATGATTCAGGAAAGCTTTCTGTCAGCAAATCTTTAGCAATTCTCGCTATGTATTTTGTGTTATGCTCCCCCCCCTTTCTGGTACTCCAATCACTTGTAGATTATTCCTCTTCATAGGGTCCCACATAATTCTTAATTCCTTCATTTTTAATAAAAATTATTTTATCTGATTCTTCCTCATACAGGTTGGTGTCACGTGTTTAATCTTCAATCTCACTAATCCTGGCTTCTGTGCCTCAATTCTGTAATTTTATTATTAAGCCTCCGAATGTCTGCATGCTATTTCTCTATGCTTTCTTGCACCCTGTTTGGTTTGTTATTATGCTGTCCCACTTTTTACCTGATGCCCTTCCTGGTGTCTTCAAGAGTTCTAAATATTAATCTTTTTTCTACCTCTGATAATTTCAGAAAGTTTTCTTCATCTGGCAAATTTCTTGATTATTTGTATTCTTAGATATTTGAAGCCATTTTGGTTTGCCTCTTTTAAGTGATTTGATACTGATTGTTGTCTCCCAGCCATCAGTAATTTGTCATATTTATTTATTTTATGTTTACTGACTGCATTCTTGCTTCTTATCTCATTTTGAAATACCAAACACGCTGGTCATGTGAGCTAATTTCATTTTTGGTGTCCTTGAGGTTCTAAAATCCAGTATCAGATGATTAGAGCTGTTACTCAGTGGGTGATTCCAGGCATTCGTTTACTTTTCTTGTAGCATTTAGCTCAGGTACGCAGGTAGTCAGTCACCAGGTGTGTGACACAGTCTCTTTTCTACAGTCCTAGATAGGCAGAGGTAATTTGTAAAGGTTCAGGTATCTGACTACATGTGCTAAGAAAGGTGAGGGGCTAACAATCATAAGTGATTATCTGTGAAGATTACATATCCCCTTGTGGATGAGACTAGGGAAAGGAACTCTTTGTACCTTGAAACCTTGGCTTAGGAGAACCAGCAGATTATTTTGTTCTTTCCCTCTTTCTTAAATTTTCCTCTGCAAGTGTGGGAACATGGCTTAGTGCACACATAATGATTCCTTCTTCCAGCCCAGGTAATGATGTTAGACTGGGCCCAGTGCAGAGAAGAGAGGGAGGAAAGTATTGGGAAAGGGAGAGATTTATCCTAAAGAGAAGATTTAGATCCTTGCCAGCAGATTAGATGCAATGCAATTAACTTTTAACAATCAAATGGCATCTTTGGTTGATTCTGGAGGCATGAGTGGGTCTGCCCCTGCTGGGTCTTTCCTGCTAAGGAAGACACTTTCTGAAAGCCTCCTCTCCACTCTGGTCACCGACTTCACGCTGCCTATCTTCTTGCGACTCTCATCAGGTCAAGCCTAGCCAGTTCTAGATGCTGCTGGACCTACCATCCATTCCCTGATACTCACTCTGGTTTCTCAACTTTGCTTTTGATGTTCAGGGTTCCTCCAAGCCAAGCCAAGTTCAGGGCTCCTAGATGTCATAAATAATTGATTAATTTGTGTTTGTTTTCATAATTTTTTTTCTTTGATGTTAAGGGATCAGAAGTATCTACATACTCTATCATTTTAGCCCTGTTTCCTCAAGTCATTTTCTTATGTAAACATCCAGATGCATTGCTTTGTGATATTAGCTGTAATCACCACTCTTTCCATCCTGGTTTCATGTGTCCATTAAATCAGAAGCACAAGCTCTCATGTTTGATTTTTTGTTTCATAGTCTTGTCTAATACTTGTCCAAATCAAGGACTTCAGGTTTTGGTTTAGCAGAGCATATGGAAGATACAGTTTTAGGAGTTGTCCCATTCTCTGTTAGACCACAGAGTGTGGTCTTTTTACATAAATTTGAGTTCTGCCCCACACTTTCCTCTGGTTTAATCTGAGTCACTCTGTTGTATCCCCTGTTGTGTTCCATTGGTGGTAGCTGGGCACCATCTAGTTTTCTGGTCTCAGGCCAGTGGAGTCTCTGGTTTATGATAACTGACAATTATGTCCAAAAACTCATCCTAGAAAAAGTACTACTTACTACACTGCTGAATATCTGTACAATTACCTTCGAAGAACTCACCTTGGGAAGCTACACACCAATGCCAGTGCCTAGTCCACCCTTCAAAGCAACTTTGGAATGACCATTTGAGCTGTCATTGTATTATCGTTGATTTCCTGAATGTTATCAAATCTCTTTCTTTCAATATTTCCTTTATCTTCAGGTAAAGAAAAAAGCCATTGGGGTTCAGATCAGGTGTATTTGGAGAATGTTCCAATACAGTTGTTTGATTACTGGCTAAAAATTCCCTCCCAGACAGCTATGACAGCTCTAAAATTAAGTTTGCCAACTTGCTACCTTGTCACTGTGTGTAATGGCCATTCAAGAAAGAGTTCCATAATTGCACTGAAGGGTAGAGTAGGTGCTGGCATTGGTGCACAGCTTTGCAAGAGGAGTATTTCAAAGGTGACTAGAACTATTCAGCAATGAGGTATGTAACACTTAGAGCAATTAAGTTTGTGAACTTAACCATCAGACTTGTGTCTCTCTGTGTATATATATATGTAATATATATTATATTAAAACCCCACTGCCATAGAGTTGATTCCTACTCACAGCAACCCTAGAGGTCAGAATAGAACTACCCCATAGAGTTTTGAAGGAGCATCTGACAGATATGAATCACCGACCTTTTGGTTAGCAGATGTAGCAGATCTATATAACACATTATATGTTGTATTATATATACAAAATAATACATAACGGTCTTACAATAAGTACATCCTATCTTTATATTTGAATAAAACAAGCTGTGCAAATGATGCAGTTTTAATTGTTGTACTATTTTGAAGTAGTTCTGATGGCATTATGTGTAGAAAAGAACTTTGAGTAAATGGCTGCCACAGAACCTTCAAAATGGGGCCAAAAATAATCAGTTATCATTGCTCAATATCTTTCACCATTGACACAGCCTTTCCTCATTCATTTTTGAAAAAAGAAGGACCCATGATTCCCTCAGGCCAAAATCCACAAAAATGGTAACTTTTGGTGGGTGAGGTTCTTGAATATCCATCGCAGTCTTATTGCTCCAGATATGACAGTTTGGTTTGTTAACTAAACCATTCATCCAAAAAGGGGCCTCATGGCTGAAGGTGATTTTTGACCAAAAGTAGGATGACTTGCAATTGCTCCAGAGCCAATTCAGCAAATGTACAACACAATCTAGGATCATTGGACATCAATTCTTGAGTTAAAATGATTTTACAAGAGTAAAGCTTCAAGTCTTTATGCACAATCCATCGAATTGTGGTCAACAAAAGGCCCAGTTCTTGTGCTCAATAAGAAAGTGATTGAAACAGATTCCCACATATACTCTGATGAATGGCAGCAATGTTTTCACTGGAATGTGTGGTTCAGTGATGCACAGGCATTGTCTGATTGGCAACAGACCCAGTTGTCACAAATTTTTTGATTAGATGTTGAATTGTTCTCTTGGTGGAATGATTATGCACATCATAAATTTCACATAATATGGGGAGTGTTTGGGAAATGGAACACCCATTTTGATAATAAACTTTAATAATTTTTACGTGATGTGAAATTGTGTCATTTTTTATGGCTATTGGTCAGGACTAATAAAAAATGATAAATACAGCTGAAGTACCTTCACAAATATCACAACCATGAGATATCAAAAATAGGACACTTTATTGGAAGACCCTTTACATGTAATAACTATATGCGTATATTTTTCAACCCTGTCATTGAATACATAGATGTTTATTAAGGCAATGCCTTCTTGTTTGATTATCTCTCTAATAATTATATAATCTTCTTTCTTGTCTTCTATGGTGGCTTTTGTTTTAAAGTCTTATTATTATTATTGAGTGAAAATATACAATCCCATATAAATTTGCATACCCATCAAAGAGCAGCTCCCATTGCTATCCATGCCCGGTGACAGCACATTCCTCCTCTCCATTCTGTACACGTCATATCCTCCTAACAATCTCCTTTCCCCTCATCTCCACCCTTTCCCCCACATCAAATAAGAGGTCAGACGGACAACATGCTACAGATGCATAGAACCATAAAGTGCACACATAATGTGGTCACCCTGCGTCACCAAGTCCAATCCATATCTGTACGAAGAATTCACCTCCATTATGATTTAGGCACAGGGGTAGCATCAGGGCCAGGGGCCATGCTCCCAGGGGACCTTCAAGGCCCCTGGACCATCAGCTGTGGTCTTTTAGTGGAGCTATCAGGGTGTACCTCTTTTTATTTTCATGTTTCCAGTGAGACTCAATTTTGTGAGCCCCATCACGGCTACCACTGGTGGTTTCTGGGCACAATCCGGTTCTTCTGGTGACATGTCAGTGTAGTCACCTGCTTACATGGGTCTCTCTGTTTTCTGGGTTCCTTTTGCCCAATGTTGTTTTGGTCCTTGGACATCATCTGTTCCTGCTGAGTTGGGACCACATGGTGTACCCAAGATGGTAGCTTGGCAGCTCTTAAGATCGCAGACTCTACTCACCAATTTAGGATGCAGAAGACTCTCTTAGCAAAATGGTAGTTATGCCAACTGGTCTCGGTGTCCCCTGAGAGCATGGTTCCCAGACCCCCACCCCAGCTATTCTGTCTTTGCCATATTGTATTAAGATGGGAGGAGTAATCATGTTACGTTGAAGTCCAGTTAAAAGTGATCTTCTTTCTAATGTGTGCTGTCACAGATTTCACCCAACCAACTTTCTATCAACTATCTAATCAATATCTCACCTTCTTCCTCCTTCCTGCACCCCTGGCCCTTGTAGATGTCAGAGTCTTTTCTTCAATGTATGAGTCTGTTTTTAAGTTCTTATAGTAGGGGTCTCATACAATATTTGTCCTTTTGCTGCTGACAACTTTCACTCAACATAATGTCCTCCAATTGAAACCAGGTTATAAGATGCTTCCTAAAATCAGCATTGTTGTTTATTATTGCATAGTGTTCCATTGAGTATATATACTATAGTTTACCTATCCATTCCTCTGTTGTTGGGCATCTGGACTGATTCCATATTTTTGCTGTTGTGGACTCTGCTGTGATAAATATTGATGTGAATGGCCTTGATTCTGTAGGATACATTCCTAGCAGTGGAATTACTGGGTCAAATGCTGTATCTAGATCCAGCTTTTGAAGGAAGCACCAGATAGCTTTCCAAAGAGGTTGCACCATTTTGCAATCCCACCAATAGTGTAGGAGTGTTCCAATTTCTCCACAGCCAGTCTAGCATTTGTTGTTTTGTGTTTTTTGGATCATGGCCAACCTTTCTGGGGTGAGATGGTATCTCATTGTAGTTTTGATTGGAATTTCTTTAATAGCTATTGATTGTGAACATGTCCGCATGTGTTTTTTGGCTCCCTGGATCACCTCTTTAGAGAAGTGTCTATCCGTCTCCTTTGCTCAATGCTTAATAGGATTGTGTATCTGTTTCTTATTGATATTTTGTAGTACCTTACAAACTGTGGAGATCAGACATCGGTCTGACATAGAGTTGCCAAATATTTTTTCCCATTCTGTAGGTGGTCTTTTAATTCTATTGATAAAGTCTTCGTATGAGCAAAAGTGTTGGATTCTAGGTAGTTCCCACTTATCTGATTTCTCTTTTGTCGATTGTGGTTTGTTTGTCAAATTTTGAAGCCTGTCTATGTTGTGTATTAACATTTCCTTTGTTGATCCTAATTTTTCTTGGATGAACTTTATCATTTTAGATTTGATATTTAGGTCTTTAATCGAGTTTGAGTTGGTTTTTGTATAAAGTGTGAGACGTGGGTCTTGTTTCAATTTTTTGCAGATGGATATCCAATTTTTCAGCACCATTTGCTGAAGAGATTATTTTTACCCCAGTTTAATGTCTTAGAGCTTTTGTTGAATATCAACTGTTCATAGGAGGATGGTGTCAATTCTAGGGTCTCAATTCTGTTCCATTAATCTATCTGTCTATTTTTGTATCAGTACCAGGCTGTTTTGACAACTGTGGTAGTGTAATAGGTTTTAAAGTCGGGCAGTGAGAGATCTCCCAGTGTGTTCTTCTTCTTCTGTAGTGCTTTACTTATCTGGGGCTTCTTCCTTTTCCAAAGAAAGTTGGTAATTTTTTTCTCCATCTCATTAAAAAATATTCCTGGAATTTGAATTGGGATTGTATTATATAAGTAAATTGCTTTGGGTAAAATAGGCATTTTCACAATGTTAAATCTTCCTATCCATGAGCAGGGTAGGTTTCTCCATTTATGTAAATCTCTCTTAGTTTCTTGTAGTAAGGGCTTGTAGTTCTCTTTGTAAAGGTCTGTTATTTCTCTGGTTAGATTTATTCCTTGGTACTTTATCTTCTTAGGGGCTATAGTAAAAATATTGATTTTGTGGTTTCTTCCTTAATGATCTCGTTCTAGGTATAAAGGAATAGTACTGATTTACTTATGTTTATCTTGTATCTTGAGACTTTGCTGAATTCTTCTATCAGTCTGAGTACTTTACTTATGGCTTCCTTAGGATTCTCTGCATATACAATCATATCATCTGCATATAGGGAGATTTTTGACTGCTTATTTGCCAGTGCAGATGCCCTTTATTTCTTGGTCTTGTCTAATTGCTCTGGTTAGAGCTCGTAGGACAATGTTGAATAGGAGAGGTGAGAGTGGACATCCTTGTCTAGTTCCTATTCTCAAGGGAAACTTGTTTCAGTCTCTCTCCCTTCAGGATGACATAGGCAGTTGGTTTTGTATAAATGGTCCTTATTGCATTGAGGAATTTGCTGTCTATTCCTATTTTGCTGAGAGTTTTTAGCATGAATGGATGTTGGATTCCATCAAATGCCTTTTCTGCATCAATAGACAAAACCAGGTGATTTCTTGTCCTTTGTGTTATTTATGTGGTTGATCTCGTTTTTGTTTTCCCGATGATGACCAGCCTTGCATCCTTGGTGTAAATCCAAGTTGGTAATGATGTACTATTTTTTTAATATGTTGTTGTAATCCATTGGCAAGATTTTATTGAAGATTTTCTCATCTCGACTCAAGAGTGATATTGATCTGTAGTTTTCCTTTTATGTTGGGTCTGTCTCTGGCTTTGGTTTCAGGGTTATGCTGGTGTCAGACAATGAATTTGGGAGTATTCCATCCTTTTGTATGCTGTGAAATAGTCTCAGTAGTATTGGAGATACTCTTTCTCTAAAAGCTTGGTAGACTTCTGCGGTGAAGCCATCTGGGCCCGGACTTCTTTTGGTTGGTAGTTTTTTGATGACATTCTCAGTCTCTTCTTTTGTGATGGGTTTGTTAAGTTGTTCTGCCTCACCTTGTGATAATTTTGGTAGGTGATATGAATGTAAGAATTTGTCTCTTTCATCTAGGTTTTCAAATTTTTAGAGTACAGACTTTTGTAGTATTCAGTTACAATATTTTGGATATTTGTTGGATCTGTCATGACAACTCCCCTCTCATTTCATATTTGGGTTATTCGTTTCTTTTCATAGTTTTCTTTAGTAAGTTTAGCCAGTGATTTGTGAATTTGGTTGATCTTTCAAAAAAACAGCTTTTGGCCTTTTCTATTTTTTCAACTGATCTTCTATTCTCTAATTCATTTAGTTCTTCTCTAATCTTCATGATTTCTTTTTTTCTATTGCCTGAGGGGTTCCTCTGTTGCTCTCTCTACTTGTTCAAAGTTGTAGGGTTAGATCTTTGGTTTGGGTGCTTTCTTGCTTCAGGATGTGTGCATTTGTAGAGATAAACTGACATCTGAGCACTGTTTTGGCTGAATCCCATAGGTTCTGGTAAGAAGTGTTTTCATTCTCATTGGAATCTATAAATTTGTTCACTTCATCCTTGATTTCTTCTACAACCCATGGCTTTTTGAGCAAGATGTTGTTCAGTTTCAATGTGTTCCACTTTCTATCTATGTTTTTTTCTGCTGTTGATTTCAACTATAATGGCTTTGTGGTCTGAGAAGACGTTTTGCAGTAATTCAGTGGTGTGGATTTTGTTGAGATTCGCTTTATGTCCTAACACATGATCTGTTCTGGGAAATGTTCCATGTGTACTGGAGAAGAAGGTGTAGTTGTCTGTTGATGGATAGAAAGTTCTGTATATGTCAATGAAGTCTAGTTGGTTAATTGTGGCAGTAACATCTTCTGTGTCTTCAATGAGCTTTTTTCTAGACAATCTATCCAATATTGAGAGTGGAGTGCTGAAGTCTCCTACTATTACTGTGGTGTGATCTATGTCATTTTATAGTGTAGTCGGTGTTCCTTCAGTGTATTTAGATGCTGTAGTACTGGGTGCATAAATATTTAATATTGTTAAGTCCTGCTTGTGTATTGAACCTTCCAGCAATAAATAGTGTCCATCCTTGTCCACGATGGTGGATTTTACCTTAAACTCTGTTTTGTCTGAGATTAGAATTGCTGCACCTACTCTTCTTTGTTCATTGTTAGGTTGTTATATATTCTTCCATCCTTTAACTTTCAGTTTGTTCATATATTTAAGTCTAAGCTGAGTTTCTTGTAAGCAATATGGATGGTTTGTGTCTTTTGATCCAAGATGCCACTCATTGTCTCTTTCCTGGAGCATTCAGTCTATTCACGTTCAATGTAATTATTGATAGGTACATGTTTAGTGCTGTCATTGTGATATGTTTACTTCTGTGTTGATGTTTTTTCTGTTGTTCGCATTATTCTATTCTGGGACATTCTTTATCAGTTGATTTTTTACCTTTTTCAGGGTTGCTTTTGTGGTTGTTGAGACTCTTGTATTACATCTCTTGATTTGATGTTACACCTTTATTGTACTTTGCAGCTACCCCTGTGATCCCTCTTAACAGTCTTTGTTTAAACCCAATTTTAGCTACTACCAGTCTTATTAACTTCGTCTCCGTCTGGAAGGACTGTAACAACTGTAGCACATCCTTCTTTTTAATATGATAATATGATTTTCACGATATGTTCACTGGATCATTTCTTTCACTATTGTAGCTTTGGTTGAGTTTAGAGCCTTCCTTACCTCAGTACGTTTCTGGATGATGTGTCCTGTATTTTTTCCCAAATATAGAATTAATAGTTTTGTTTTTCTAAGCCAAGAGTTTCTTTCAGTATTTCTTGCAGCTTTGGTTTGGCTGTTACAAAGTCTCTGAGTTTCTGTTTCTCCATGAATGTTTTGATTTCATTTTCATATTTGTTTTACAGGATATATATTCATAGTTTTGCAGGATATATAATTCTTGGTTGGAAGTTCTTCTCCTTCAAGGCTTTGAATGTGTCATCCATTGTCTCCATGCCAGCACTATTTCTGCTGAGAAATCCTACAAAAGCCTACAGGGTTTCCCTCTGAATATTAGCTTTGCTTTGAGTCTTGCTGCCTTTAAGAGTTTCTGCTTGTGTTTTACTTTGTTAAGCTTGATTATAATATGTCTTGGAGTCTTTTGTTTGTGATCTGTATTGAGTGGTATTTGATGTGCATCTTGGATATCTATATTCTCTTCTTTCATAATTTCTGGGAAGTTTTCTGTCAGCAGCTCAGCCACAATATTCTCTGTGTTCTCAGGTGTCCCATTCTGTTTAGGCAATCCAATTAATCATAGATTGTTCCTCTTAGTAGAGTCCTACATGCTTCTTAATGCTTCTTAATTTTTCTTTTTCTTTTTTTTTTTTTTTTTGATTTCTCCTCCTAGATGCTATAGTCAGTAGCTCTGTCTTCCAAGTCAGAAAGTCTATTTTCCATTTGTTCAATTCTGTCATTTTATCTGAGATTAAGATAACTACTTCTGCTTTTTTTGTTGATGTTTGCTTGATATATCTCTTCCATCCTTTAATTTTTAATATATTTATGCCATTGTGCATGTGTTTCTTGTAGACAGCATATTAGTGGATTATTTTTTAAAATCTATTCTATCACTCTGTTTTGAAGTGGATTTAAGCTATTTACCTTCATTGATTTTTGATAATTATAGATTTATTGCTATTATAACATGTCATTGTTGTTTCACAGTGATGTTCCTCTTAGCCATACTGAGTTGTTTTTTGTGTGTATTTTAATTATATTTCTTTTGTTACTATAAATGTTGCATTTATTGAGCTTTCATGTATTTTTTTTATTTTGATGAGTAAGTTTGTTAATTTTTATTGTGTTTACCTTGAAAAATACCCTTGTCTTCCTAAGTTTGATGCTGTCTTTTATTACTTGATGTCACCTTGACTTTCTCTCTTTTTGAAAGTTACATATCTACAATGTTTATTTCACATTTTATTGTCTTGATGTTTTCATCACCATTTACAGATTGGCATCTCAGGTTCCTTGTTTTAAGTTTTTTAGCTTTGTTTTATTGTTGACTGTTCTTTACCTGGATTGGTACCTGGCTGATGATGTCAGTATCATAGACTCAGAGGGGAAAGATGACTTAAGGTGTTAGGTTGGAGTGAAAAAGAGAAGAGGGAGAAATAAAAGAAAAGAAATGATGACATGATGAGAGGTGGTGGGTGGGGCAGTGTAGACCCCAGAGCCAGAAGGAATGGGAGGGAAGGGTCAAATGGGAGGGTAAAGAAACGGAAAGAAAAAGAAACAAAGAAAAAAATGGGTGCCATCAGGTGGGGGATGGCTGAACCTGGGGCAGTACCAGTGTTCTGGTAGCACTATATCACAGTGACATGATGTGAATCAGGTACTGTACGGGGCTAAGTGCTTCAGAGAAAGGAGAAGAGAAAAATAAAATAGTGTGGTACAGGCCAATGAGTAGGGGTAAGGTGGACCTGGGGACAGGTGAGAAGAGAGATGGGATGGCTTATGAAGTAAAATGGGAGAGAGAAAGAAAAAGAAAAATACACACACACAAAAAGGTAGTGTGACAGAAGCTGGTGAGTGAGGGCAGGGCAGACTCAGAACAGCAGCTGGCCAGTGGCCCTATGATGTTGGTTGTATTTTTCTACTGTATGTATTATGGAAAAGCACAATCAGAAAACCAAAGATGTTTTCAAAATAAAAATAATAATATCATGATGGTACCACTGACAATAATAAAAGACCAAAAGTAACTGTCATGTAGTCAATTGCATTAATATGGCCCTTGTAGCTGTGGTCTTGTAACTCCCACAATATGATTGAGTGGGACTATGCAAATAAGGTGATTGTGGACCACCAAGAAAACTGGACATTCTGCTAATAATGCAAATAAAATTCATGGAACTCTTGTGGTGGTGGGACTATGAAAATAAAATGCACTGAACACTTGTAGGAGATTGGTTAGTTTTTCTCTCCTGATAAGCTTAAATGGAGCCAATCCTAAAGATTAGAATGGAACTTTACTACAATTACGAAGAAGAGCCAGGAGCAGAATGCACCCTTGGGCCTAGGATTCATGCATGGAGAATTTCCTAGACTCAGTAGATTGAAAGAACTATAATACGAAATATGGCCAAGATGGAGGTGGCAGAAGACAGCAGTGATTGGGACTGGCAAGCTAAGTTTCCTGAACCACAGAGCAAGAGAGCTGTATGCCTTCAGGCAAAAAGATTGCTGGTGAAGTGGGCTATCTCCCGGCACTTATCAGCTGAGTTAACAAGTTTTGTAATACTTGCTGGAGCAGTGCAGAAACTAGGCCTGAGAAGGGGTAGAAGTCAAGAATGGGGACCCAAGCTGAGAGTAAAGGTTCTGGCCTAGACAAAGTGTACTGTGAAGACAGCCCAAAAGTTGTCCTGCTCAAAGAATTGTATGTTGAGTTGTTCCTGTTACCTCCAAGTTGACCCTGATCAATTGTTACTTCTTCTAATAAATGCTACTATCATAAGCACAGTCTTTTGAGTTTTGTGTGGTCATTGCAAGCATTTATCAAGCTAAGAAGTGCAGAGTGATGTGGAAGGGATAGCTGATGTCAGAACTGGTAAAAAGTATGGAAGATTGAGTTATGTTTGACTTATACCTCATAGGAGTCACCCTGAGGCTGATGGTGATCAGCATTCTCTTTTCTCCCCCTGATGTTAGATGAGGTCTCATACCTTCTCATTTTTATGATAATTCTCCACCTCGTGTAATCATCAAAAACTTGAGAGGTGATATATTTATATTTATTTAACACTTGAAAGGGATGGAGGTAGGACATTTATGTGGATTATATGTTAGTAGCCAGGAAGCAAGCTAAGGTTTCAACTTTGGCTTCCAAATGCTTGCTTTTCCAAATATGTTCATGTATCTTTTATAAGCAAAAGACTCTTCTGATTGAAAAATTCATGGTAATACCTAAATCAAAATAAAGCAAAAGTTCTACCTCTGATCTGAATATATTTGATCATAACCTGATCAGCTAATCAATTTCTTTGTCATCACCAGATCAATAATGTGAAAAGTCAGTTGCAAGTACTAGTAAATACACATTGCTGGAATCTCTTGGTTGTGCAAACTGTTAAGTAGTTGACTACTAGCTAGAGGGTTAGTTCTTCAAATCCACCAAGAGGTAGCTCTGAAGATAGGCCTACCTATCTCCTTCAGGAAGGTCACAACCTTGAAAGCCCTATGGAACAGTTCTATTGTGCTACATGGACTGGAATCAACTCGAGAGCAACTAACAACAGCAAGAGGTTTTAGATCACTATCTTCATCTATAGAGAATATATCAAGGTTTTTGAGCTCCTGCTCTAGAAGAAGTATAATCAGAGTGCTCCTTCAGAGGAAAGCTAGAGAGGCTGCATCTTACATACTTTGGACATGTTTTTCAGAGAGATCAGTCCCTGGAAGACATCATGCTTGGTAGGGAGGCAGTCAGTAAAAAAGAGGAAGTTCCTCAATGAGATAGATTGACACAGTGGCTGCAATGATGGGCTTAAGCATAAAAACAATTGTGGGTAGGGCACAAGACAGCGCAGTGTATTGTTCTGTTGTGCATAGGGTTGCTATGAGTTTGAACTAACAACAACAACAATAGTCATAGATCTTTTCCTAAAGGCCAGTTACTAGTTACACATTTGTAGTTGAAAACGGTATTTTATTTTCTCATAATTAATTTCTCACAATAATTTGTCTGAAACAAGTTTAAAAGAAGAACACAGTGGCTATCTCCAGACATGTGGGTCAATTATGATGTTGTCCTGTAAAGAAGCTGTAAGCATTTGTAAAACTTGAATATAGCTTTAATGCTTGATAAGATGAGCATACCATACAATAGATTTCAAAAAAACTCAGTTAAATAAAAGAAATTATATTTGCTAAAATTTTTATTTAATATCTATTTGAAAAATAAATTTAGGAATATTTATATCATTACTCCTAAATATGATTATTTCTAAAGTAAATATTAAAGTACTATTATAAATGTCTACCAGAGCTCTGGTAGGGCAGTGGTTAAGAACTACAGCTGCTAACCAAAAGGTTGGTATGTCAAATCTACCAACTGCTCCTTGGAAAACTTATGGGGCAGTTTTAGTCTGTCCTGTAAGAGTGCTATGAGTCAGAAGTGATTCAACACCAATGGTTTCATTTGGGGTATAAATACCTACCATATATCAAATGCAGTTTATTTTAGAAATAAACTTTTTTAGTTTACTCTTCGAAGTCAGTGTTTGGGCAAAAAATATTCTTTTAAATGTTTTTTTATTATTTTTCATAGATAAATATAGAAGCAATTATCATTCCCCATTCTGGAATGATCTTTGGTTTGGATGGAGTCATACTGTCAAGAATATCATGTTAAAACTCAAAATTCTTCCTCGTTAATACTTCTCACATAAGCTGCCATTTGTAATCATTTTCATGCTTCGTAGTTTTATATCCTGAATAAGAATCTAATTCTTATTCTATTTTAAATACTCCCCTTCATGTACATATGTGTCCATAATAGCCAACAGATATGAGTTTCCCTTTGTAGGCTCATAAGCTGGGCCTCTCTGTCAGTCACATATGTTAGAATTTGGGGGAACACGGCAACACAAGAGATAAGCTCAGCGGATGCTTTCCCATTCTGCTAATACTCAGCTTTTAACTGACATCAGCATCATGTGGCAAAAAGCTCTCACCCTCATTTAAACAGCTGCACATTGGAACTGGGCTAAATGATGGGTTTTTAGTAAGTTGGGAAAGCATAGTTTGGAGATATACAAATTAACCTGGCCAAAAGCCAGCGTTCAGAAATCTGATCCTTATTTAGCCTCCTAAAAGTACATATTGTGTCCCAGGCTGAAAGAAAATAGGTTGAAAGTGAAGCCTGATGAATGATGCAATACATAGCTTTGTCCAAAGCTGTGACTTGAGCCAATAGTCTGACTTTACACCTCGTGGCTCTCAGCTACTCTTCTTGACCTTCTCAGGCCGATGCACATGAAGAACTCTTCACTACACCATTCTTGTTTTCTCAGCCATTCTGGGACAGTAAGACATCCTTCGCTGCTTTATTTTCGTTGATGCACAACAGTTTCTCTTTTTCTTCTTCTTTCTCTTTTTCCCTCTCACTAGCACCAACTTCCACAGCTTTCAATGATTGTTAACAATTGCCATTTTCTAGTGTTAACAGTAGCAGAATTTCTTGATTTACAAAACCTTTCAAAAGATGTTCATATTACACCCTGTGTCAAATCAGAGGAAATAAATGATACCATTAGCAAGCCAGTTTCAAGTAGTACCGCAGTTTTTCTTTTGATAAAGTTTTCTCTCTTAAGACACAAATTTACCTATTCTTTTTAGTAGCCTGGAAAACAAAATTTGAGCATAAGATTACAACATAGTGTTGAGATGAATTTGTTATTAAAACATTAGGTAAATTTTGGGGGTAAGAGAGTCATGTATTTTATATTTACTCCTTTAAAAAGCTATTAAAAAGAGAAAAAAATAAAAACAAAAAAAAAGTGATTTCTCATCTGAAGTGGTAAATGCTCCATCTAGTGGCATATTTGAGCCCTGGCAAAACTTATTACACTTGAAATTTATTGTTTGTTTAACTCATTTAAACAAATGTGATAAGAAATACCCTGTAGATTTAGCATACACAAAATGTATTTATACTTATTAATATTTTCCTTTAAAAATAGTAATACTTTATGTATATATAAATATCAATTATTCTATCAATCCATTTCACATTTTAAGGTGAGTTATCAAGTATTTCTAATACCTACTGCCACTGAGTTGATGCTAACTCATAGCGACCCTAGACAATGGAGTAAAACTGCCCCATAGAGTTTCCAAGAAAATCCTGGTGGATTTGAATTGCTGACTTTTTGGTTAGCAGTCAGTCATAACACTTAACCACTCTGCCACCAGAGTTGAAATAGTTCTTGCAATCAAAGTGATGAGTATTACATAACATTTATGTAGATTTAAACTCTAAAAATTAATTACTCCAAATGTTTAAAGAATGATAACTTAAATATATTTTCCATATATTTTTAATCTTATGTAAACTACATATTTCATAAAGGAAACCCTGGTAGCAGAGGGTTAAAAGCCACAGCTGCTAACCAAATTGTTGTCAGTTCAAACCTACCAGGCACTCCTTGGGAAACCTATGGGGCAGTTCTACTCTGACCTTTAGGGTAGCTATGAGTCAGAATGGACTCAGTGGCAGTGAGTTTGGGGTTTATTTTTCATAAAATAATGAACAGTTATTAGATCATTCTTTTTCATATATTCTAGCATGTTTTCTAAATGAGGATAAATAAACTTTTTATTGTAAAGGGTAAGATAGTAAATATTTTTGGTTTTGTGGGCCAGTTGGCATTTATGACACATGTTATCATTTTACAAACTTTTGAAAATGAAAAGATTCTTAGCTCTTAGACCATAGACAAGATTTGCCCTCAGGCAGTAGTTTGCCAATTCCTGATCTAAATTATACTTAGAATAGGAGTACCTTTGAGATACTTCACACAAATAATGATAAAATGATGACATCTTTGTCTTTTATTAGGCGACTCTTTTGATAATCATTGTCAGTCTGAATATGTAGACAATGACCTTATGAAAGAAATATATTTAAATCATATTCAACATGGTATCTAATACTTAAAATTTTGAACACCATAGTCTAATAATGTTGGTCAGCATAACATAAAGCTTTCAAACTTAGAGAAAGCTAAAATTGATCTCAGTCAGGCTTAAAATGATAGAATTCATTAAAAAGAAGAAAAACAAAACCACTATATGTGTATTTTTTGTCATCAGACACTGGTTTAGCAGAAATTCTACATATGGATGTCTTTAACAAACAAAAGTTTATTCTTACACAACTCAGTAGCTTGTAAGTCTGAATTCAAGGTGTCTGCTCCAGGGGAAGTCTTTCCCTCTGTGTCAGCTCTGGAGGAAGTTCCTTGTGTTGCATCAGTCTTTGCTCAAGGAGCATCTTGGCACAGGAACCTCAGGTCTGAAGGACACGCTCTACTCCTGATGTGGCTTTCTTGATGGTATGAGGTTTTCAACTCTCTGCTTGTTTCCCTTTCCTTTATATCTCAAGAGACTGCCTCAAGGCACAAAACAGTCTTACACACTGAGTCCTGCATCAGTAACTCAAATATCTCATTAGTATCACAGAGGCAAGCTTTACAACATACACAATACTGGGAATCACGGCCCAGCCAAATTTCTAAATACATTTTTGGGGGGATATACAATCCAATCTATGACAAAGTGTTTTCAGGAAAGAAAAGTTTTATAAGAGTCACAATAAGAGGATATTTTATCTCTTTCTAAACAGATAATTTGTTCAAATATTTTATTGTGAACTGTCATAAATACCCCAAAAGAGTTGTAGGTCTCAAGAGGGAATATGTAACTACAGGACTTGGGGTCAGTAATAAGCTTTATTTAGTCTAACCACACAGTGACAGTTAAGCAGGGTGAGAGCGAAATTTAGCACAAGGGCACTGAAGCACTGTTATTTATATTATTTAGGAACTCTAACTTACGTTTACATTAGTTAAGAACTCTCATTTACTTTAGTTAAGACCCACGCAGGTTCCACCTGGTCCCACAGGGACTATGTGGTTAATCTTAACATCATCATTTACACTTCCCTAAAAGTAGGTTTCACTGCAAAAAAATTGGAGATTGGCTGTGCTCTCTCCATTTAGACATCAGGAGAAAGTGGCATTGATTCGACACATCCCAAGAGGTAGAGCTGGCCAGGACAGCACAGGAGGCTCAGGCACCAACAGTCAAATAGTCACTCAAACCAGGCCATTCAGATGTCAGGAGAGTGACAAGGTGTATTGGAGGCAGATCTGCCAACAGAGGTATCACAGGAGTCTCAGGCACCAAGTGGAAACAGTCACAGCCACTCAAATGAGGCTTGTAAGGGTGAAACAGATGAGGTCTTGGGATAAAGTCACAACAGAGCAGCAAGCCAAGCTGTTAGGATGAAGTCACATCAGAGCAGCAGACAGGTGGACACAGGGTCCCAGAGGACTATTGAGCACCCTAAATCCAGAGTGCTGGGTTTTTAATCCAAGTTGTTAACTTGGTTCTGGTTGTTATCAGTCAGTCTGTAAGTGTTATCTTCTGGTACCTTCAGTTGTTGATGTCTTTCTGATCGGTTATCGTGTTTACCATCTCTTTTATTATCTGCGGCCATATTCATCTGGCAGTTGTTTTTCTCACTTTCACTTCTTTACATTTTCTCACTGTCTTCCTTAGCTCAAGTAGACCCATTTAGTGTTTTAACAGTTTAGCCAATTTTAACTTATTTTTTTATGACAAGACTCCACTTTATTATATATTCTATTTTAATATATACACACCCACACGTGTATATACATATACACACACACACACACATATATATACACACATACATATGTTCATTTCATAAATTGTATAAAGGAAACACTGTGGCAGGCTATCGTGTTGCCCCTAATAATTCCTACTGTTTCTGGGCCACTGAAAATTCCATTTTCTTGATCTTGAGGTCGGCCACATTTTACCCAATTAAATGTGAACAAAAATGAGACATGATATTTCTGAACAGAAGCATTTATTTGCGAATGTCATATTAATCATGGAAGTGGCTTTTGTTACAATGGCTCCACAAGACTAAGTATATCTGACATAGAGAGGTAAAACCTAAAGGAAGGCTCTTGAGTTTTTCCCTAAACTAGTAGCAGACTTGCTTTCATAGTCCATCTTAGTTATTTTGTGACAATTACAAGACCACATAAATCATTCTCTGCACCACAATTATTTTGGTCTTTTACTGTGAGTAGTAATACTGTAATACTATTGTTTATATCTTGAAGACTTTTTGGTTTACTGAGTACAGTTTTCTATGACAATATGTGGCTAACAAAACACAATCGTTTATTCTGGAGATATAATAGAAAAAAAGAGAGATATGGATGTAGATAGTCTACTATTTCCAGGTGGCATCATAGGCCCAGATATGGCAAATGTGAATGATGACTTAGATGTTGCAAGCCACTGACATTTTGCTCCCCCATCTCTTTTTTAATGTATGGCAGGCTTGTGTAACCTAGAAGAGGAGGACTTACATATGAACTCTGCCTCAGCTTTTCAAATCAAATAAGAAGTGATCAGTGGACTTGCTAGTTAAGACTACCGTTAATAAAATTACAGATACTATTTTATAGACCCTTCAGTCCAATTCTCTTATTCTTGGATCTGAAATAATTTGTTTACAAATCTAAACAAAGAAGAAGTTGAATTAAAATTTTTGTTTTGTAGAGTTTTGAATAAAATTTGAAAATTAATGGAAGGTTTTCAAGAATTTTGTCTTCTTTTTCATAAGGATATTTTTAAAATTGAAAGAAGATAACACTGTGTTTTTGTTTTTTTTTTTTAAAGAAGTTGTGGTTATCTGGAGAAAAATGTAATGGAAAATTAAACTATAATTCATGGAATTAATGTGAAAGGGTTGAAAATTTGACAGAAAGATAGATATGGAGATCTCTTTTCTACTTAATTTTGCCTTGTTATACATAATCTAATAACATCTATTGTAACATTTATAAACATTATGTATAATACAAATGAGGAATTTACAATAATTTGAAGAGTGAGATATAATCCAAATTTAAGCACCTTGCCTTTCTCGAAAATCAGAAGAATATTTGGTGGCCAAGACATGCTACTGTAATAATGTCTTTCTTTTTGGGAGAATAAGAATATACAATGTATTTAAATAGCAATTGAATTACAGACAAATAATTCAATATATAAAACAAGCAAGCAAACAAAACTTATTGCCATCAACTTTACTGTGTTTTATAGTGACCCTGTAAGACAGAGTAGAACTGCCCTATAGTGTTTCCGAGGAGTCCATGATAGTTTCAAACTGCACATCTTTTGGTTAACAGCTGTGATACTCAACCACTACACCACCAGGGTTTCCGTTTCAGTGTATGAGATGATACAATAAATATGTGATGCCAACACCTATTCATTAATTTTTAATAAAATAATCTGAAAAGCCTTTATAATAAAGATGAAATTACTAAAAAATATGTTTTATTTCATAATTACAAAAGTACATTATCCTTCACAGAGGGTATTATACTGATAAGCGGGTCAAAGTAGGAAACTCTGCCATATATTGCCTTTCAGTCAGTGTGGACAGTTTGAATCTTATGTAGTTTCCACAGTCTTCAACAACAGTCATTTGAGATAGAAGTGGTGGGGATTATGGATGTAACTGCTACTTTAGGATAGAAAATGTCTGTGTGATGCTAATGGGCCCATGGAGATTAAAATCAGAACTTGGACAACATTGATTCTGTACAGGGATCAAAAAAATTAACTAGTTGGGCCTCCCAAATAAGGGTAACTGCTAGATTATTTTCCAATAGAATATCAGAAAAATTTAAATCTTTTCACAGCACAGCTGGAATTTTGCCTTATTTTGATGTACCCACAGTGTCATCTGAGAGTTCCTCAAAACAAAAGAATGGCTTGCAATAGGCTGCTAATCTGAAAGCTGGGTTTTCAAACTCACCCAATAGCTCTGCTGACGCAAAGTCTGGAAAATTACCTCAGTAAAGAACTGCTCACAGGCACAGAGAACATGGAGCACTACTCCTGTGTAGCACCTGGGGCCGTCATGAGTCAGAGACTGACTTGACGGCAGCTAACACAATAACAGCCTTTCCAGTGTCAACTGACTCCAATGTCAATAGAGTTAGAACAGAATCTTGTCTTGGTGTTTTTCTGGTGATTACTTGCATTTTCTGTCAACAAAATTGACCATAATTTAATGCACTGAAATTCATTTCTGTTTTCTATGTGTCTAACACAGCTATTAAAGAGCATCATAAAAGACTTTCTTTCAGAATTTAGCAGCAAGTATTGCTGTAATTTGTCGCTTGTGAGTGATGTCTATTTTCTGCCTTGTATTCTGGCTTGTTTTGACTAGGCAGCAGTCTCCTTCACCTTGTAGCCAAGACATGAGTTGTCTTCTGAAGTGTGAATTCTTACAAAAGAATAATGATTCTGTAATGCTGAGTAGATAGAAATTAATTCCCAGATAAATGAAATGGCACAACACGGTGAGTCCACGAGAGAAGTATGGTTTGTGGCTTAAGTTATGCAAACGATTACTAACATAGAAGTATGGCTTAGAAGAATGTTATCTTTCCTTGGTCTTCTCAGCAAATAGTATATGATAAGTCAAATGACACTTTGTCTCTCACAGATAATACTGAAGAATTCAAAACTCCTCCAGCAATGCAATGCAGAGATCTTGGCACATAGGAATTTGAAGGTAGCCAATGTTTTACATGCAGACAATTATGCTGATCTGATGTCTTTAGGATTTGCCTAACATAAAAGAGTCAGAAAATGAGGACACAAGAGCTGGATGATCACAAAGAATAACTATTTTTGAAAGAAACTTCAGATTACTTTCAAAAAAATATCAGTTGTGTGTGTGTGTATATATATACATGTATACACACATAATTATATACACGTAATTAAAAGTCTTCTGAATCTTATTAAATCATATAATGAGTTAAATGTTTTATACCTTATTTTGTACACCTCTCTTGCTAACTGGAAACCATAGTGGTGTAGTGGTTAAGTGTTATGTCTGCTAACCATGAGGTTAGCAGTTTGAATCTACCAGGCACTAGGCGGAAACTCTATGGAGCAGTTCTATTCTGTCCTACAGGGTCTCTAGTTGGAATCAACTTGACAGCAGTGGGTTTTGGTTTAGGGTTCTTGCTAATTAAGAAAACTATACAGGTATGCACCCCAAGAAAATGTGCATCACTATCGCCAATGTATTTAAAGGTTGTCAATGAATCACCACACCAGGTGAAGGCCAAGTACTGGAAAAATTAAGTTTCACTGTGACCTGGTACATACTTATCTCTGCTCTATTCTAGCTAGATTTGTGCTTTAAAATGCTTGCTGGTTTATATTCACACACATCTTACTATAACACATTTGCGTGTTACCACCACATCTTCCACTCTGACTAAGAAACTCTTCCCACCTGTGTTGGGAAACGGCTTCCCTTGTTAATCAGCTAAGTTTCATTAGGTCTGGAAAACCTTTGAAATAGTGTCAGTGTTTCTCTCTTTGTTCTGATGGTCCTCTCTGTCTAATACTCAATTAACCTATCACACTACTGGTGTTTGTTGATATGTGGATCTCATCCTACCTAATAGTTTATTTACCTTTGCTTTTCTGATTCTAGCATAGTTATTAGCACATGGTTGAGGGTCAGTAAATGTAACCTGAATTGATTTTGAAAATTGGGTCAATTTAATGGAAAATAAAGGCTACGTTAAACAGGTTTATCTGGTAATTCTTCTTGAACAAAATGGAATTGCATAGATTCCCTTTGCTTTTAAAAAAATGCTATGTTTTGATCACTCTTTTGAAAGGTTTGTTATCTATATTGACTTTAGGAAGGACTGAGTGACTGAAAGAGAAATGTAAATTTTAATATACCTTACTGATTGGCCTTTTTCAAGAAAATTTTGTAAGTATTAGAGCAACTTCACTTTCGGAAAGTATGCTTAGTTTCTCTGATACTGACACTTACCAAAAGGGAAGAGGACTTGAAACAGTAACGAAGATCAAGGACCACAGCCTTCAGTATGGATTGCATCTCAACACGAAGAAAACAAATCCTCGCAACTGGGCAGTAAGCAACATCTTGATAAACAGAGAAAGGATTGAGGTTATCAAGGATTTCACTTTACTTGGCTCCACACTCAAAGTCTATGGAAGCAGCAGTCAAGAATTCAAAAGATGCATTGCCCTGGAAAAATCTGCTGCAAAGGAGAACCTCATTCAAGTGTTAAAAAATTAAAGATGTCGCCTTGAAGACTCAGGTGTGCCTGACTCAAGCCGTGATATTTTCAATCTCATCATAGCATTTGAAATCTGGACAATGAATGAGGAAAACCAAAAAAGAGTTGACAACTTTGAACTGTGGTGTGGATAAGTATATTGAATATACCATGGACTGCCAAAGGAACAAACAAATCCGGCTTGGCTGAAGTACAACCAGAGTGCTACCTTGAAGCAAAGATGATGAGACGACATGTTATGTGCTTCAGACATGTTGTCAGAAGGATTTATTCTCTAGAAAAGGCCATCATGCTTACTAAAACAGAGGATCAGCCAAAAAGAGAAAAGGACCCTCAAAAAGTTGAATTGACACAGTGGCTCTAAAAGCGGGCTCAAGCATCACAATGTTGTAGGCATGGCACAAAACCAGGGGGAACTTTGTTCCGGTGTACCTAGCGTCACAGTGAGTTGGAACCAACTCAACAACACTTTACAGCAACAACAAGAGACACTTACCAGGTTTAGAAAGGGCTATGTAGTCCAAAGAGATCCCTTCTTTTGTGGACAAACTTGTTTTGAAAGTCAAGGGATTATTGTCTATACGTGGTTGTAAACATAATATTTATGAATTAATAAACTGAAATAATAGGAAGCACCTGGTACTCACTAAAAAATGTCATGATAGAATAAAACTTATAATTATGAGGAAAATAATTGTTGGAAAATTGTATTATTTAATAGAAAAATTAGAGGACTTAGGTCATATATAAACTGGCTGTTTTAGTCAGCTGGTGCTACTCTAACAGAAATATCAAGAGTGGATGGCTTTAACAAAGAAACATTTTTACTCATACACAGGCCAGTAGGTTATTAGTCTGCACTCAGGGTGTCCACTCGAGGACAAGGCTTTCCTCTGTCAGCTCTGGAGGAAAGTCTTTGTGTTGCATCAGTTTTTGTTCAGGGTGTGTCTTGGCATGGTGCTCTCAGGTCTGAAGGACGTGCTGTACTCCCCATGCTGCTATCTTGATGATGTGAGGTTCCCAATTCTCTATTTGCTTCCTTTTCCTTTTATCTCTGGTAGGATGAAAGGACAAAGGATGATAGAAGCCATACTCCAAGGAAACTCCCTTTACAGTGGAGCAGGGAGATGATCTTATAAAGGGATTTACAATCCCATACTAATCCCTAACATACAACATAGGAAAATCACAAAATGGATAATCATAAAATATTGGGGATCATGGTCCAGCCACACAACTACACATAATTTCGGGGAAGGGGAGAGCACAGTTCATTCAATAACACCTGCATTATTTATTTTAAGGTCAATGATTTGGATAAAAGGTATCAAATATTTAAATAGAATAAATAGTTTTGGGGAGCCTGTTTTAATATTCATAATTTCCATACTGGAAGAAATTTCCCTGCAAAATGGTGAAATTAACCATCACTAGAAATATTTAATATTTGTTGAACAACAGCTGTCAGGGATTCCATAGACAGAACTCACGCATCTGTTGATAGCTGAAGGATCTAACATTTCAGGAAAATGTCATTAAACTCTGAGATTATAGGGTATTTTTAATGCTTTATCCAACTGTTTCATGATCCAAACGAATAGCATAAAGATGACAGGTTGTTTGTTGAAGGATAATCATACTGTGTTCCTTTCAAAGACTTCTAATGGAAAATGTTTCCCTGAATGTTAGTGTCCTCTATTTAAATAGCACATCTAGTTCAACACTTAATATTCTACACGTTATGGAAAACATGAGGGTTGTCATGACAACTGGATTGGAAATTTAATCAAAGTAATTCATTTCATATAATGCAGTATTCTTTTCCTTCTTGCTTGTTTTTAAAAAATAATGCCATACAAAATCCGTAGTCTGCTCCAAAAAAACCTGCAATATGGCTGATAATAAGTATGTATTATAGCATTGCATATGAGCTTATAGATAATTTATCTCGTCCTTTCAGATTCAGCAGAATTGGCCTGACTCTATGTCTTCTATCTCTTAGTCAGGTGAGTGCCCCCAAACATCAAATGCACTATGTCCTCCAGGCTTAAACTGAGCTCAGGAGGAATTCTTTCTTAACTTAAAATATGCTGAGCATAGATAATAGATTAATCGTATAGAAAAGGTTCAGAGACAAGTACAAAATATCAAAGTGAAGCATATAATTCAATTTACCCTGTATGTAGATGGTAGACTGCGGTACCAGGCAATAGGATGAAAACATGAAGTCTCAGGCCAGAACAAGTAAGGTAACAGAGAGAATCTATGAAAGTATTTAATGAAACAATTTCATTCAGTCTGAAATGGTCTCATTGTTCTGTGTTCCTTAGGAAAATGTATCAAATATCCTATAATGTTCATATCCCATTACTAACATAAAGTAAATATATAAATGACACTAGCCTTATTTTGCATAATTTTTCTGACATCATTATTTCCAGTAAGAGTGACAAACAGAAACCTATGTAATGACTAAATATAATTTTTATCATATAGTGTCACAGTTGGTTTGTTCTTGTCTGCTAACTTAAGGAAACCCTGGTTGCATAGTGGTTCAGTTCTACAGATGCGAACCAAATCATCAGCAGTTCAAATCCAGAAAGAACTCCTTGGAAACTGTATGGGACAGTTCTACTCTGTCCTATAGGATTTCTATATGGCTGACAATTCAAACATATCCACTATCATCACAGAAAAAAGGCCACCTACTTCCATAAATTAATGTAATCAGTCACATAAATAAAAGAAAAAAAGGACAAAAACTACTTGCTTCGTAAACTGATGCAGACCAGGTATTTGAAAGAATCTAATACATACTCATGCTAAAAATTCTTATGAAAATAGGAACAGAAGGAAAATTCATGAGCACCATAAAGGGCATGTACAAGTTCTGACAATTAAGTTTGCAAACTCATCCCAGAAAAAGTGCTACCTACATCATTGCTGAATATCACTACGGTCACCTTCATAGTATTCCCCTTAGGAAGCTATGCACCAACACCAGCAGCTAGTCTACACTTCAAAGCAGTTTTGGAAATCTTTTTCTGGATTGGCCATCAGAGCTACCATTGTATCACTCTTAGTGTGCAGAACGCTATTAAAATAAGTTCCTTTCAATACTTCCTAAAAAAAATATTGGAACTAATAAAAGAAACTGAAACCCTGGTGGCATAGTGGATTAAGTGCTACATCTGCTAACGAAAAGGTCAGAAGTTCAAATCCACTGGGCGCTCCTTAGAATCTCTATGGGAAGGTTCTATTCTGATCTCTAGGGGTGCTATGAGTTGGATCTGAATCAATAGCAGTGGGTGGGAAAAGAAGATTGCAGCAAAGTATCAGTATGTAAGAGAAACATACATAAATCAGTTGGATTTTTTTTACACTAAAACATATTTAACATAATAATACAGTAATAATATTTCAATGAACATTACAAAGTAGTGTGAGCCAAGCCAAGTGCCATCGATACCCGTTTGTGAATACAAATTATTTATTTATTTATTTTACTTTTTTAAAAAATTATGATTGAATGAAAATGTACATTCCCATATACATTTGCATGCCTGCCTATATGCAGCTCCTACTGCTCTTCCTGCCTGGTGACAGCACACTCTTCCTCTCTGCTCCATACATGTCTCATCCTCCCAACAATCTCCTATCCCCTACTCTCCACCAACTCCCCCACCTCCAGTAAGAGGTCAGCAGGACGACATTTTATAGATGCATAGAACCATAAAGTGCACACACGATATGATCACTCTGTGTCGCGAAGCCCAATCCATACCTGTCCGAAGAATTGACCTCTATTATGATTTATGGACAGGGGCAGCATCAGGGCCAGGGGCCATACTCCCAGGGGGACTCAGAGGCCCCTGAATCATTAATTGCAGTCTTTTAGTGGAGATCTTAGGGTGCACACCTTTTTATTCTTGTGTTACCAGTGAGACTCAACTTAGTGAGCTCCACCACAGCTATCACTGGTGGTGGCCAGGCACCGCTTAGTTCTTCCAGTCACAAGTCAATTCAGTCACCCACTCATATGTGTCTCTGTGTCTTCTGGATTCTCTTTCCCACATGTCATTTTGGTTCTTGTTGATCATCCATTCCTGCCGAGTTGGGACCATTTGCTGTATCCTGAGATGGTAGCTTGGCAGCTTTTAAGACCTCAGACACCACTCACCAATGTGGGGTGCAGAAGGCTCTCTTAGCAAAACGCTAGCTGTGCCAATTGGTCTTGATTTCCTCTAAGGACATGATCCCCGCCACACACCCCAGCTACTCTGTCCTTGCAATATTGGGTTAAGATGGGAGGAATAATCATGCCATGTTGAAGTCCCATTGATACTGATCTTCTTTCTATTATGTGCTGTTGTGAATTTCACCCAACCGAATTTCTATCAACTATCTAATCTAAACCCTCCCCCGATTGCCCTCCTTCCCTCTCCACCCTTGCAGCCGTCAAAGAGTCTTTTCTTCTATGCATGAGTCTATTTCTAAGTTCTTATCATAGAGGTCTCATACAATCTTTGCCCTTTTGTCACTGATTACTTTCACTAAGCATAATGTCCTAGAATTGAAAGCTGGTTATGAGACGTTTCCTAAAATCATCATTGTTCTTTATCATTGCACAGTGTTCCATTGAGTATACATACTATAGTTTACCTATCCATTCCTCTGTTGTTGGGCATCTGTGTTGATTCCATCTTTTTGCTATTGCAGACTGTGCTGCCATAAACATTCGTGTGCGTGTTTCAGTTGGTGTGAATGGCCTTGATTCTGTAGGATATATTCCGAGCAGTGGAATTACTGAGTCAAATGGTATACCTAGATTCTGCTTTTAAAGGAAGCGCCGGATTGCTTTCCAAAGAGGTTGTACCATTTTGCAATCCCACCAACAGTGTAGGAGAGTTCCACTTTCTCCACAGCCTCTCCAGCATTTGTTGTCTTGCAGTTTTTGGATCATGGCCAACCTTGTTGGGTGAGATGGTGTCTCAGTAGTTCTGATTTGAATTTATTTAATAGTTAGTGATAGTGAGAATGTCTGCATGTGTTTTTTGGTTGCCTGGATCTCCTCTTTAGAGAAGTGTCTGTCCATCTCCTTTGCCCATCGCTTAACTGGATTATTTATCTTTTTCTTATTGATATTTTGTAGTACCTTATAGATTATTGAGATCAGCTGCCAAATATCAGATAGTTGCCAAATATTTTTCACATTCCATCTGACTTAACGGCTTGGCCATAGGTGGTCTTTTAGTTCTATTAATAAAGTCTTTGAATGAGTGAAACTGTTAGATTCTCAGTAGTTCCCATTTATCTATTTTCTCTTCTGTTGTTTATCATTTTATTTATATTTAGGTCTTTTATCCAGTTTGAGTTGTTTTTTGAATAAGGTATAAGATATGGGTCTTGTTTCCATTGATTGCACATGGATATCCAATCTTGGCAGCACCATTTGTTGAAGAGATTCTTTTTACCCCAGTTTAATGTCTTAGGACTTTTGTCCAATATAAACTGTTTGTAGGAGGATGGTGTCATCTCTAGGGTCTCAACTCTGTGCCATTGATCTATCTGTATCTTTCTGTACCAGTACCAGGCTATTTTGACTACTGTGACAATGTAAAAGTTTCTAAAGTTAGGTAGTGACAGGTCTCCCAGTGTGTTCTTATTTTTCAGTAGTGCTTTACTTATCTCGGGTTTCTTCCCTTTCCACACAAAGTTGGTGATTTGTTTCTCCATCTCATTAAAAAATGTCATGGGAATTTGTATTGAGATTGCATTATATAGTTAAACTGATTTGGGTAAAATAGACATTTTCACAATGTTAAGTATTCCTATCCATGAGCAGGGTAGGTTTCTCCATTTATGTAAGTCTCTCTTAGTTTCTTGTAGTAAGGACCTGTAGTTCTCTTCATGAGTGATATTGGTCTGTAGTTCTCCTTTTTGGTTGGGTCTTTCCCTGACTTTAGTGCAAGGATTATGCTGGCCTCATACAATGAATTTGGGAGTATTCTGTCCCTTTCTATACTGTGAAATAGTCTCAGTAGTTTGCAGATAATTCTTCTCTAAAAGCTTGGTAGACCATTGTGGTGAAACCACCTGGGCCTGGGCTTTTTTTTTCTCTGTAGTTTTTTGATGACTTTTTCAATGTCTTCCTTTGTGATAGGTTTATTAAGTTGTTCTGTTTCACCTTGTGATACTTTCGGTAAGTGATACGAGTTAAGAAATCTGTCTCTTTCCTCCTTGTTTTCAAATTTGTTACAATACAGACTTTCATAGTATTCTGTTAGGATATTTTGATTTCTGTTGGATCTACTATGACAAATCCCCTCTCATTTTGTATTTGGGTTATTTGTTTTCTTTCCTGTTTTTGTTTATTAAGTTTATCCAATGGTTTATCTATTTTGCTGATCTTTTCAAAAAACCAGCTTTTGGTCTTTTCAATCTTTTCAGTTGTTCTTCTCTTCTCTAATTTGTTTAGTTCTGTTCTAACCTTTACGATCTGTTTTCTTCTGGTGCCTGATGGGTTGCTCTGTTGTTCTCTCTCTACTTGTTCAAACCTTAGGGTTATTTCTCTGGTTTGCGTTCTTTCTTCCTTCTAGATGTGCACATATGGAGAAAAACTGACCTCTGAACACTGCTTTGGCTGTATCCCACAGGTTGTGGTGGAAAGTGTTTTCATTCTCATTGGAATCCATAAATTTCTTTCTTTCAACCTTGATTTCTTATATAACCAATGGCTGTTTGATTAAGATGTTATTCAGTTTGCATGAGTTCCACTTTCTATCTATGTTTTTTTTTCTGCTACTCATTTCAGCTTTTATGGCTTTGTGATCTGAGAAGATGATTTGATTTAATTCAATGGTATGGATTTTCTTGAGAATTCCTTTATGTCCTAACACATGGTCTATTCTGGAGAATATTCCATGTGCACTGGAGAAGAAGATGTAGTTGTCCACTGATGGATAGAATTTTCTGTAGATGTCAATGAGTTATAGTTGGTTAATTGTGGCAACCAGGTCTTCTGTATCTTTACTGAGCTTGTTTCTGGATGATCTGTCCAATATTGAAAGTGGAGTGTTTGAGTGTCCCACTATTATTGTGGAGTGATCTGTCTCAGTTTTTAGTACAGTCAGTGTTTCTTTGATGTATTTAGGTGCTCTAATATTAGGTGCATAAATATTTAATGTTGTTAAGCCTTGCTTGTGTATTTAACCTTTCAGCAATAAATGGTATCCATCCTTGTCCACATTGGTGGATTTTACATTAATATCTATGTTATCTCAGATTAGAATTACCACTCTTCCTCTTCTTTGTGTGTTGTTAGCTTGATGTATATTCTTCCATCCTTTAATTTTTAGTTTGTTCCTATCTTTAAGTCTAAGATGAGTTTTTTGTAGGCAACATATGGATGGGTTGTGTCTTTTGATCCAATATGTCACTCAAGTTCCCTTAACTGGAACATTCAGTCCATTCACATTCAATGTGATTATTGATAGGAATGTATTTAGTGCTGTCATTGTGATATGTTTATTTTTGTGTTGATGTTTTCTCTGTTGTTCTTATTAATCTGTTCTGGATTTTTCTTCTTTGTGAGTTGATTTTTCACCTTTTCCAGGGTTGGTATTGTGGTTGTTGAGACTCCTTTATTTTGTTTCTTGTTTTAATATGTTACATCTTTATTGTGTTTTATGGCTGCTCCAATGATCTTCTTTAATAAGCTATGTATAAACCCAATTTCAGTTACTATCATTCTTAGCAACTTCCTCTCCATCTGAAAGGACTATAATGACTGTAGTACTTCCCTCTTTTTAATATGATAACGTCATAGTTTTCATGATACGATCACTGGATCATTTCTTTCATTGACAGCTTTGATTGAGTTTGGAGCCTTCCCTAAGTAAGTAGGATTCTGGGTGATGTGTCCTGTATTTTGTTCTAAAATATAAAGTTAGTGGTTTTGTTCTTCTAAGCCAAGAGATTATTTCAGTATTTCTTGTAGCTTTGATTTCGTTTTTACAAAATTTCTGAGTTTCTGTTTCTGTGAATGTCTTAATCTCATTTTCATATTTGAAAGATAGTTTTGCAGGATATATAATTCTTGATTGGAAGTTCTTCTCCTTCAAGGCTTTGTATGTGTCATGCCACTGGCTCTGTGCCAGTATTGTTTCTGCTGAGAAATTCAGTGAAAGCCTACACAGTTTCCTTCTGAATGTGAACTTTGCTTTGAGTCTTGCTGTCTTTAAGAGTTTCTATTTCTGTTTCACTTTGTTAAGCTTCATTATAATATGCCTTGGAGTCCTTCTTTTGAGATCTATATTGAGTGGCATTCAGTATGTATTGTGGATATTTATATCCCCTTCTTTCATAATTTCTGGGAAATTTTCTGTCAGCAGCTCAGCAACAATACTCTCTGTGTTCTCAGGTGTCTTGCCCTGTTCAGGAACGCCAACTAATCATAGATTGCTCCTCTTCATGGAGTCCCACATACTTCTTAATGCTTCTTCATTTTTTTTTGTTTCTTTTTTCTGATTTCTCCTCCTAAATGCTGGAGTCAGTAGTTCTGTCTTCCAAGTCAGGAAGTCTATTTTCCATTTATTTCATTTCATTTTATTGGCTTTCAATTGAATTTTCTATCTCTTTGGATTTGTTCTTGATCTGCTGGATTTCAGAGTACTGGTATTCCATCAGATCTAACCGATCGCTTAATTTTTTCATTTTGCTCTGCTGCATTTTATATAAGGTTTAGGAGGGCTCTCTGTATAAGCCTTTTGTATTCACCTTATGATAGATTTAGAAGGACTTCTTCTGGGAAGTTCTGAGATGGTTTCTTTTCGGGGCATTCTGAAGCCATGGATGATTTCTTGGTTATGCTTTTCGCCAGAGTTTGTTGCTTTGGGGGCATCATATGAGTCAATAGAGGCTGGGAGAGATGCTGTGAGGATGGACTGTAATTGTTTCTCTAGGCTGTCTTAAAGTGAAAGAAAAAAGGTAACAGACAGCTTCCAAAGTCTGTCAGGTTTTCAGGCGTACAGGTCCGTCTTCCCAGCTGGCAAACTAGGCATCTCTATATCCAACCCAAAGTGCTATAAACTAGTTCAAAATACAGAAATTCTACCTTCTGCTGGCCTCTGCTGTTGGGCCCCAACCATAGGCAACACTGTGTAGAATACTGCTTTTCTGCCAGAAAAGTGCTCTCCTCCAGGTAGGGACTGCCTCCTAGCCTAGGAATTAGGTTGAGCAGAGGCTTCCACAGGGGTGTCTCTGCCTCACAGTGGAACAAGATGGCATCCCTCACTAGCTCCCCACCTGCCTCAGTATGGGCTATGCAATAGTGGACACCAGAAGAGAGGCCAAAGATGCAGTGATGCACAGAGTCCAAAGCCAGGCTCTCAAAATGTGGCAATTTCACTTGACAATCCCACCAGCTGTGCATCTGAGATTAGAAGCTAGTTAACTTCCAGCTCTGCCCACCAGCTAAGACAGAGAAAAAAAAAATTAAAATGACGAGTTACTTTCAGTTTGTGCAAGCTTGCACTTCCCAAGATTAGGGTCAGCAAAAGAGAGGAGGTTATGCCTTCAGTGGTATAAAGTTCAAATTAAGAGCCCTATGTCATGTCCTAGGCCTCACTAGGTGTTCAGAATGCTCTGTTTAATTATCAATTCAGGTTTTGGTTTCCAGAGGGATTTAGGGAGACGTGTGTTTAGTCTGAAATCTTGACTCTGCCCCCACTCAGTTGGATTTCTTTTCACCAACAAAGAGACCACCAAAGAGACAATTACCATAATAGCACTATTTAAATAGCCTCTAAGAAGATAAAATATTTAGGAATAAATATAACAAAAGGTATAAAAGACCTATACAAAGAAAATCACAAGACTATACTGCAGAAAACCAAAAGAGACTTACCCTAAGGTGAGAAATCTACTGTCATGGATTGAATGTGTTCCCTAAAACAATCTGTAACAATTTGGTTGGGGATCCTGATAATTTCTGGTATTGTGTGATGTTTCTCCCTGTTGGATTCCTGCCTCTATGATGTTAGTAAGTGTGAATGGGCAGCAGTTTTGTTGGCAGAGTAACATTCAGTGTAAAAATCTGTGTTGTTCCTTGAGGAGGTCTCTATCTATAAAGGGAAAATCTGACAGAACAATTTGAGAATCTCACACCACCAAGAAAACAGTACTAGGAGTGGAATGTGTCCTTCAGACCAAAGATTCCTGTGCCAAGATGCTGCCTGAACAAAGGCTGATGCAACACTGGACTTTCCTCCAGAGCCAACAAGGGGGAAAGCCTTTCCCTGGAGTGGACATCCTGAATTTAGACTTATAGCCTACCAGACTTCATAAGAATAAACTTTGCTTTGTTAAGACAAGCCGGTTGTTCTATTTCTGTTAGCGCAGTGCTAGCTGACTAAAACGCCTACCTTGCTCATGGATAGGAAGACTTACATGGTGAAAATATCTGTTATACCCAAAGAAATCTATAGATACAATGCAATTCCAATACGAATTTCAGTGTCATTTTTTAATGAGATAGAGAAGAAAATTACCAACTTCATACTGAAAGGGAAGAAGTCACAGTTAAGTAAAGCATTATTGAAAAACAAGAACAAAATTGTAAGCCTCATAATACCCAACTTTAAAACTTGTTACTCTGACAAGATAGTCAAAATGGCCCAGTACTGGTACAGAAACAGATACATAGACTAATGGAACAGAATTGAAAAATCAAATATAATATAATCCACCTATGAGTGAAGGTCCAAAGTCTGTAAACTGGGGAAAAGACAGTCTCTTTCACAAATGGTATTGCCATAACTGGATATCCATTAAAAAGAAATAAAGAAACAAGACCCATATCTCACACTATGCACAAAATCTAACTCAGAATCAATCAAAGAGCCAAATATAAAATCAAACAATGAAGATCATGGAAGAAAAAATAGGGAAAATGCTGGGGCCTCTAATATGTGACATAAAGAGACTACAGAATATTAGTAACAATGCACAAACACCAAAAATGAAAATAGATAACTGGGTACTCCTAAAAACAAAACAAAACAAACAACAACAACAAAAAAAAAACCCACCTATGCTTATCCAAAGACTTTACCAAAAATATAAGACTTCTTACAACTTTGGAAAAAAAAAAATGGCTACCAAAAATCAATCTAATCTTCATAATTTGCGAGGTACTGCAAAATATCAACATGAGAAAGATACTTAACCCAACTAAAACATAGGTAAAAGGCATGAACATACACTTCGCTAAAGAAGACATCCAGGCAGCTGACAGATGTATGAGGAAATACCGTCATTAGCCACTAAAGAAATCCATATCAGAACTACAATGAGGTACTGTCTCACCCCAACAAATGCAAAAAACACTCAATAATAAATGTTGGAGAGTTGTGTAGAGACTGGAACTCTCCTGCACCACTGGTGGTAATATAAAATGTTACTACCACTTTGGAAATTGATTTAGCACTTTCTTAAAAAGCTAGATGCGAAAAGGTCACATGACCCAGCAATCCTACTTTTGGAATAAAACCTAGAGAAAGAAGTGCTGAACCTGAGTAGATACATGCTCACCAATGTTTATTGCAGTACTGTCCACAATAGCAAAAAGATAGAATTAAGCTAGGTGCCTGTCATGAAACTCAATGAGTTGTGTGCCCCCCAAAATACGTGTAGCTTGGGGCCTTGATTTCCAGTACCTTGTGATTGTCCTCCACTTTGTGATTTTTATATGCTGTATGTTAAACGATTAGGGCGAGACTGGAAATCCCTTCATAGCATCCCCTTCCTGTTCCACTGTAAAGGGAGTTTCCCTGGAGTACAGCTTGCACCATCATTAATCCTTTCATCCTACAAGAGACAAAACAAAAGGGAAGCAGGCTGAGCATGGGGAACCTTACACTACTAAGAATGCAGAACGGGGAGAAAAAAAGTGTCCTTCAGGCTTGAGGTTCCTGCATTAAGATGCTCCCTAGATAAAGACTGATGAAATACCGGACTTTCCTCCAGAGCCAACAAGGGAGAAAGCCTTCCCCTGGAGTGGACATCCTGAATTTGGACTTGTAGCCTAAAAGACTATGTAAGAATAAATCCTCCTTTGTTAAAATCATCCACTCTGCTGTTATTTCCGTTAGAGTGACACTAGCTGACTAAAACAGTGTCCATCAAAAGATGAATGGATAAACCAACTTTGGTATATTCCCACTATGGAACACCAAGAAATGCTAAAGGACAATGATGATCTTAGGAAATGTCTGTTACATGGAGTCATCTGGAAGACATTATGCTAAGTGGAATTAGTCAGTCACAAAAGGACAAATATTACATGAGACTACTATTAGAAGGACTCAAGTAAAGGTTTAAGTACAGAGAATAGTCTTTTCTGGTTACAAGGATGGTGAGGGAGAGATAGGGGTATTCATAGATTAGATAGTAGACAAGAATTATGTTAGGTGAATGGAGTGACAGCAACTCAACAATTTGAAGAACAGAGTAGTGGCATGGGGAGCTAAGGACCATAGTTTCAGGGGACATCTAGGTCTACTGGCATAACTGAGTTTTTTTTTTAAGAAAATGGTTTGCATCCCACTTTGATTAGTAGTGTCTGTGGTCTTAAGAGGTAGCATCAATTGGTCCCTGAAACAGAGAAGAATGAGCCCAGGAGACTTAAGGGACCATCTGATCTGGAGACTTCATCAGCAGTAGACCAGAACTAGAAGGTTCCCTGACAGGTAAAATAGCATACAGTCCCCAAAGTAACAGGAGAAAAATAGGTATGCAGAACTCAAGTGAAGGACATGTTACAGCACTTTCTGATAGCCCAGAACTGAAACTAGTACCAAAGCCAACTCTTCAAAGACTAGACTGGACTATAAGACACAGAGTAATACTGATAAAGAGTGTTTCTTGACTCAAATATACAAATGAGGCTGTCTGAGTAACTCTTGTTCAGAGGTGAGATGAGAGGGTGCAGGCAGACAGAAGTTTATTCAATGGATCACAGAAGTACAAGATGGAAAGTGGGAGCATGTTGTCACAGGGTGGTAAGAGCAGCTAGAGTTGCATAACAGTGTTGTTGAGGGCTTTATATGGCAAATTGACTTGGATTGTTAACTGTCACTTAAAGCACAATATTTTTTTTAAAAAAATCACTATCATGACCTAATTTTCTTTGTCAAGTTATATTTTTTGTATCTCAAACAATTTTTCTGAAAATGTATTAATGTCTACCTCAGAATGTTGTTTTGAAGATTGAATAAGATGACATAATTACACTTATAATATCTGAATTCACCAACATAAGGCTTGGTTCTCATATCTTCAGTTTTTGTATCAACATTATACATCTAAAAGACAGGACTTAGAAATGTTTTCATCTACAGACCCTGATAATAGCTTATAATGCAATAATATTTGTTCAATTTTTCTTAATAAAATTCAAAATAAATAGTCAGAAGTTTTATTCAGTGACTCAGTTTTATCAAGAAACTGTGATCTTAGATCATGTTGTTTCCCATCTGTAGAATGCTGGCTTTCAGAGCTCATCACTGCCACTTCATAGCTGAAAGACGTGTTCTAGGCATCAATCTACACAGCAGTCACCCAACAGAAAGGGTCTTCAGAGGAGCACAGCCTTCTTCAGTCCACTCTTTTTTTTTTAAATAAGCAAGAAAATCTTTACAGAAAACTACAGAAGAGATAGAGACAGATGGGATGGAAGGAAGGAGGGAGGGAGGGAGGCAAGAAGGAGAGAGGGAGGAAGGAAAGGAGAGACAGAAGGAGGGAAGGAAGAATGAAGGGAGGGAAGGAGGAAGGGAGGAAGAAAAGATAGATCTTAGACCAGATGACTCAGTGGAATAGATTCATCCACATAGGTGTAATCCAGTGAGGATTCCCTTGGACTAATAATGGATCTAACTTCTCCAGCATCAAGAGACCACCACCTGTTACATGCCAAGTGCCAAGTGCCGTCGAGTCAGATCTGACTCATGGCGACCCTAGGGGCCAGGATAGAACTGACCCCCAGAGTATTCAAGGAGCACCTGTTACATACAAAACAACAAAAAAGGTCTTTTAATAGGAAAGAATTGGAGAAAATTGTCATTGAGTAAGCAAGTAGTATTTACTGTACAGAATAAGCAATATGATGACCATACTGCATAAACAGTAGGTTCTTACTTCAATTATTTGCAATTCCCTTTCCCATCAGTGATTTTATGTGGGCCTAGCTTTCTTTTAAGCTCATAAATGTACAAGAGTAATATAAAGTGAGCAGTGTCAGTATAGATTGAAAGCATTGTATTTTAAATTATAAGAAAGGGTATGAGTTTAATATTCAAACAATGCCTCAGAACATTCTTGCCAGGAAAAAAAAAAGAAAAACTAATCTGTGTTAAAGATTGTAACTGAACTTTCTATTTTCTCAATTCTTTATATATCTATGCTTTTGGGCTTGTTTAGATATTCCGGTCCAGTCCATCTTTACTCTAAAATACATTCTTAAAGTATAAATTTTCTAATCCATAAATACAATGAGACACTCTGTGGTCAAGTAGCTGGCAGGAAGTTAGAGGATCCATGCCAGAGTTCTCAAGCAGTACACTGCAGACTACTGAGGATTCTGCCAAAGTCATGTCTGTGTGTAAAATTTATTTTTGCTACAGCTGAATATGTATACGTTTATAACCCTGTCAGATGGTGTATTTAGATGAGTGACTTCTGGATGCTGTATTATGCATGATTCGTTTTACTATATGCAAATAATCTTCCACTAATATAAAAAAAATCACAAATTTACTGGAATGGAGAGAGACCATCAATCTTAAATAAATATATAAAACACATGAATACATATAAAATTGTGTAAAATGAAATATGGAAGAACCATAAAGTAAACAGAAACCTTGGTAAGATCATGGTTAAGAGCTACAGCTGCTAACCAAAAGGTCAGCAGTTTGACTTCTTCAGGTACTCCTTGGAAATCCTATGGAGCACTTCTACTCTATCCTTTGGGGTCATGATGAGTTGGAATCAATTCCATGAAAATGGCTTTGGTTTTATAAATAGCCTCAAAACTGTAAATATTTTCATGAATGATATAAACTAGTGTTATGCAAAAGCAGAAATTATTTTCGAATAGGGAGAAAATTGTGAAGGAATGTACAGTCACAGTGGCAGATTTTAATATACTTCGTATCTTGATAGACCAAGAAGGCAAAAAATTAAAAAAAGTAGCCAAGCTCTTGAACCATTGTGTCACTAGAGCTTCTTAATAACAAATGTAGCTGTAATAAATTTAGTACAGGGTTGAGTCAAGATGGCAGACTAGCCATATGTCTCCTTAATTCCCTCTGAAAACTAAGGCATAGATCGATAATTCAGCTGAGATTTCTGGACACCCAGTGAACCCTAGAACATGGCATAGGGCTGTCAGTTTGGACTACATGCCACTAAATGGGGAACATCATCTATCTTGCTAATACCCAATCATGTTGAATGGCCAGCTTCTGCAGACTGAAAGTACTGGAATTTTTATTTTTATTTTTTTCATTTTGTTGGCCAGTAGGTGGGGGGGTGGGCATGAACTGCCAACTACATTGAACCACAGTGCTGAAGTGAACAGCATGTGCTGCAGCCAAGAGACAGTGTGGAATAGCCATGTTTTGAGCCCAGCAGCAGACTGAAGGCACCATAGCCCTTCCACCCTCTCTGTGTGGATCTCTGCCATAGATGTGACTGTTTTGCAGTGGGAGGGGTAGCTAGACTGGGACACCATCTTGTTCAGTTGGGAGATGGAGTTAACCAACAGGAGGCCTCAGCAGGGGCTAATTGCAAGGCTGGGAGACAGTGCCAGTCTGGGGTGTACTTTTCCAGTAGAAAGTCTCTGTTTATCACAGTGTTGTCTTACAGGTAGCACCTGGTGGGCAATGACATCAGAGCAGTACTCAACCCTACTTTAAACTACATAATGGCATCTGGGGATTGCCAAAGAGTTGCTTTTGTTGATAGCTGGAAGAAAGGGTCTGCCACACCTGATGGCCTGACTGATTTTGGAAGTTGTCAGATAGCATTCAGCTTCTTAAAATAAGACTGCCTTGGCTTGGCTGGCAGAAGTGACTTCTATGCAGCCCAACAGCATCTCTGCCAACCTTTACTGACCCAGATCATAGGGTTGGCTGATGACCACCCAGTGACTCCACAAGTAGGGCACTGTCTTTGCCAACCAGCAGAAAGAGGCTGCCACTCCAGAGAGTCCACTGGGAGCAGTCACAAGAGTACACAGAGGTGTCTGGTGACCAATCCCCTTCTCAGAACTACACCTCAGCTCTTATTAGATCAACACAAGAGAAATGAAACAGCCTGTAGATGTCCCCAAAGCAAAAAACCCTAGGCAAGTACTTAAAGAAGCAACAAACCATGGCTTCAGAAAACTTCCAAAATAAAGAATAAAAAAAACTTCCTGGGTGAAGAAGCATTTCTGAAACTATCAGAGGTCTAGTACAAAAGAATTATATATAGAAACCTCCTAGAGACTAAGCAAAATGCAGCAGAGTAAAATGAAAAATTAACCAAGCTATTCGAACTGAAGGAACATCAACATTTTGAAATATGATAGATCAATAACAAAATTGCAAAATTAGACAATTCAATTGAAAGACAAAATAGCAGAATTTATGAATTGAAAGTCAGACTTAGTGATCCTGAAGATTAAACTACTGACATCAACATTTATGAGGAGAAATCAGAGAAAATAAATTAGAAAACTGAAGAAACATAAAGAAACATGTGGAAGTCTTATCAAGAGGAATAATTTACAATTAATTGGAGTTCCTAAACAGGGCAGGATAGCTGAAAACACAGAGTATTGTTGAGTTGCTGACAGAAAACTTCCCTAAAATTATGAAAGAAGAGAACACAGATATCCAAGACATGTATTGAACCCTACAAAAACTAGACCCCAAAAGAAAAACACCAAGATGTATTACAATCAAGCTTAATAAAGTGAAACATAAGCAGAAACTCTTAAAGGCTGCAAGACTCAAAGGAAAGCTAACATTCAGAGGGAAGCCCTGTAGGCTTCTAGTCAGCCTTTCATCTGACTTCTTGGCAAAAATGATGTTGGCATGGAGACAGTGAGATGACACATTCAAAGCCCTGAAGGACAAAAACTTCCAGTCAAGAATTACATAATCTGCAAAGCTGTCTTTCAAATATGAAGATAAAGTTAAGACATTCACAGATAAACAGAAGCTTAGAGACCTTGCCAACAGCAGAAAAAACATAGATAGAAATTGGAACTCATGGAAACTGAACACCTTGAGGAAAAAGCCATGGGTTATAGAAGAAATCAAGGACAAAATAAAGAAATGCATGGATTCAAATGAGAATGAAAACAATTCCTACGAAAACTTATGGAATACAGCCAAAGCAGTGTTCAGGGGTCTCTTTTTCACTATTAATGCACACATCCAGAAGGAAGAAAGAACCCAAACCAAAGAATGAATTCTATAGCTTGAACAAGTAGAAAGAGAGCAACAGAGGAACACTTCAGACAAAAGAAGAAAACAGATCATAAAGATTAGAGCAGAACTAAACAAATTAGAGAATACAAGAATGATGGAAGACACTGATAATACCAAAAGCTGGCTTTTTGAAAAGATCAACAAAACTGACAAACAATTGGCTAAAATTATTAAAGAAAAACAGGAAAGGAAACAACCCAAACAAGGAATGAGATGGAAGATGTCACAACAGATCCAACATAACAGAATACTATGAAAGACTATACTGTAACAGATTTGAAAACCTAGAGGAAATGGACAGATTCCTTGATTCATATCACCTACCCAAATTATTACAAGAAGTGGAACAACTTAATAAACCCATTCCAAAGGAAGAGATTAAAAAAAATCATTGAAAAAATTACCAACTAAAAAAGTCTCTTGCCCAGATGGCTTCACTAAAGAATTCTACCAAGCTTTAAGAGAAGTCAACTTCAATACTAGTGAGAATATTTTACAGCATAAAAAGGGACTGAATACTCCCAAATTCATTCTATGAAGCCAGTATAAGCCTGATACCAAAGCCAGGGAAAGATCCTACAAAAAAAGAAAAGTTTTAGACCAATATCAGTCAGGAACTTAGATGCAAAAATCTTCAAGAAAATCCTTGCCAATACAAAACGGGATATCCATCTGCAATAAATTGAAACAAAACCTTTATCTTACACCTTGTTTTAGTCAGCTAGGGCTGCTCTAACAGAATTACCACAGAGTGGATGGCTTTAACAAAGAAAGATTTATTCTTACACAGTCCGGTAGGTTGCAAGTCCATATTCAGGGTGTCTGCTCCAGGGAAAGACTTTCCCCTTGACGGCTCTGGAGGAAAGTCCAGTATTGCATCAGTCATTGTCCAGGGAGCATCCTAACGCAAGAACCTCTGGTCTGAACGACGCGTTCTGCTCCCGGTGCTGCTTGCTTGATGGTAGCGAGGTTCTCAAATTGTCCTTGGTTCTTTTTCCTTTTATTCCTTGCAAGCTAAAAGCATTAAGGGTGGGGCAAGCCATGCTCCAGGGAAACTTCCCCCATAGCAGGAATTCACAGCCCCACCCTAATCCTTTAACATACAGGTTAGCAAAACCACACAATGGAGGACAGTCCCAAGATACTGGAAACCATATCCCAGCCACGTGGCTGCACACATTTTTGGGGGGACACAATTCAAACCATGACATCCCACCCTTTGACAACCCAAAAATCACATCACAAAACATTTAACACATTCATCTCACCATAGCAAAATTATGTCCATCCATATAACAGAAGTCTTAAATCAGTTCCAAGACCAAAATACAAAAACTCTTCTACATCTGTGAAACTTAGAAGGCATTAACAGGCAACAGGCAAGTCAACAGAACATATTACATTAGCCCTCAAAGCTTTGGAAATACTCTTACATTTTCTGAGACATTCTACACAACAGCAATGCTCTCCAGACTCTAGGTATCGGCCACACTCTCTGGTTTCTGAGTGGAGACCTCCAGCCCCGTGCTACAACTCTGCCTTCAAGGCCCACTTGGACAGAAACTCTGTCCCATCAGCTTTAGGAGCACCCTAAGCCCCACTGAGTGGCAATTCCACCCTTACGAACACAGCACGCCATGGTTCCACCCTTTCAAACCCCTGAGGTCATGGCCATACCTCTTGAGACTGAGGCAGCTCAGCTTCTCACGCTATCTGCCTCTTCAGCTTCAGCTTCCTATGGCTGCATGGCCCGGGCCTCAGGCCCACATCTGCCCTGCCGGGCAAGTGTTCCAAAGCTCTGTAGCTCCACTGGTTTAAGTGCCTGGAGGCACCCCACTCTTGCTGGAAAGCGTCCTGCCCAAAGGCACTCAACTCTCTCACTCCGTGGGTCAGCCAGGCCAGCTCCACCGATTCAAGTGCCCAGAGGCACCCCGTTCCGCGAGGAAAACTCTGCGCAGGCACTGACCTCTCTCGCTCCACGGGTCGGCTCCAGCGCTGCCTCAGGTTCTGCTGCTGCCGCTGCTGCTGCTGCCAGTCCTCCGTTGTTTCTTACCATCTACGCCTTCTTCGTTCCTTCTAAATCTTCTATCCATTCGCAGTTTCAAAGTGGCTTCCACATTTTAGGTATTTGCTAGAGCAGCACCCCACTCCCGGTACCAATTCTGTTTTAGTCAGCTAGGGCTGCTCTAACAGAATTACCACAGAGTGGATGGCTTTAACAAAGAAAGATTTATTCTTACACAGTCCGGTAGGTTGCAAGTCCATATTCAGGGTGTCTGCTCCAGGGAAAGACTTTCCCCTTGACGGCTCTGGAGGAAAGTCCAGTATTGCATCAGTCATTGTCCAGGGAGCATCCTAACGCAAGAACCTCTGGTCTGAACGACGCGTTCTGCTCCCGGTGCTGCTTGCTTGATGGTAGCGAGGTTCTCAAATTGTCCTTGGTTCTTTTTCCTTTTATTCCTTGCAAGCTAAAAGCATTAAGGGTGGGGCAAGCCATGCTCCAGGGAAACTTCCCCCATAGCAGGAATTCACAGCCCCACCCTAATCCTTTAACATACAGGTTAGCAAAACCACACAATGGAGGACAGTCCCAAGATACTGGAAACCATATCCCAGCCACGTGGCTGCACACATTTTTGGGGGGACACAATTCAAACCATGACACACCTTATACAAAAACCAACTCAAACTGGATAAAAGACCTAAATATCAAATCTGAAACAATAAAGCTCATCCAAGAAAAAGTAGGAACAACAATGGAAGCTTTAATACATAATGTAGACAAACTTCAAAATTTGTCAAACAAACCACAAACAACAGAAGAAAAAAATAGATAAATGGGAAGTACTAAGAATCCAACACTTTTGCTCATATAAGCCAGCCATAAAGACTTCATTAATAGAATTAAAAGGCCACCTACAGAATGGAAAATAATATTTGGCAACTATATGTCAGACAAACACTGGATCTCCATAATCTATACTACAAAATATCAATAAGAAAAAGATAAATCATCCAATTAAGTGATGGACAAAGGAGATGGACAGACACTTTTCTAAAGAGGAGATCCAGGCAGCTAAAAAACACATGCAGACGTGCTCACGATCATTAGCTATTAAAGAAGTTAAAATCAGAACTACAATGAGATACCATCTTACCCCAACAAGGTTGGCCAGAATCCAAAAAACTCAAAACAACAAATGCTGAAGAGGCTGTGGAAAAATTGGAACTCTCCTACACTGTTAGTGGGATTGCAAAATGATGCAACCTCTTTGGAAAGTAATCTGGCACTTCCTTAGAAAGCTGTAACTAGATATACCATTTGACCCAGTAATTCCACTGCTTGGATTACATACTACAGAATCAAAGCCGTTCACACCAACTGATACGTGCACATGAATGTTTGTTGCAGCACAATGCACAAAAGCAAAAAGATGGAATCAACCCAGATGCCCAACAAGAGAGGAATGGATAGTTAAACTAGGGTATACATACTCAATGAAACACTATGCAATGATAAAGAACAATGATGATTTTAGGAAACATCTTATAATCTGGTTTCAGTTGGAGGACATTATAAGTGAGAGTAGTCAGTGACAAAAGGACAAATATTGTGTGAGACCCCTACGATAAGAACTTAAAAACAGACTCATGCATAGAAGAAAAGACTTTTTGAAGGCTGCAAGGGTAGGGAGGGAGGGAGAGTGAGGAGTGGAGGGCTTAGATTAGATAGCTGATAGAAATTTGATAGGTGAAATCCGTGACAGCACACATTAGAAAGAAGGTCAACATTAACTGCACTTCAATGTAACATGAGTACTCTTCCCTTCTTAATCCAATATTTCAAGGACAGAGTAGCTGGAGCAGGGGTCTGGGGACCATGCTCTCAGGGGAAATTAAGTCCAAACTGGCACAACTAGCATTTTGCTAAAAGAGTCTTTTACATCCCACTTTGGTGAGTGACATTTGGGGTCTTAAAAACTGCCAAGTTGCCATCTGAGGGTACAGCAAATAGTCCCAACTCAGCAGGAATGAGTGATCACAAAGGACCAAAACAACACGGGGCAAAGAGAACTCAAAAGACAGAGAGACCCACATGAGTTGTAGACTACATCGACTTGTGAATGGAAGAACCAGATGGTACCCAGCCACCACCAGTGATAGCTGTGATGGAGCTCACAAAGTTGAGTCTCACTGGCAACACAAGAATAAAAATGGGTGTACCCTGAGCTCTCCACTAAAGACCACAAATGATGGTCTAGGGGTCTCTGAGTTCACCTGGGAGCACAGCTGTTACTGCCCATAAGTCATAATGGAGGTCAACTCTTAGGACAGGAATGGATTAGACTTGGTGACACAGAGTGACCACATCATGTATGCACTTTATGGTTCTACTCATCCACAGTGTGTTGCCCTGCTGACCTCTCTCTGGAGGAAGGGGAGTGGATGGAGAGCAGGGGATAGGAGATTGTTGGGAGGATAAGACATGTATGGAGCAGGGAGGAAGAGTGTGCTGTCACTGGACAGGGAGAGCAGTGGGAGCTGCATATATGTGGGCATGCAAATTTATATGGGAATGTACATGTTCACTCAATCATAATAATAGAAAAAAACTCCTTGCCAATAGAATTCAACAAAATATCAAAAAAATAATTCATCACGACCAAGTTGAATTCATACTAGGGATGCAAGGCTTGTTCAACATCAGAAAAACAGTTAATGGGATCAACCACATAAATAACACGAAACAGAAGAATAACCTTATTTTGTCAATTGATTCAGAAAAGACGTTTGACAAAGTCCAACACCCATTGATGCTCAAACCTCTCAGAAGTATAGAAATAGAGGCATATAAGTCAACACAATAAGGAGCATCTACACAAAGTGAAACATCTACATCATCCTGATTGGAGAGAGACCAAAAGAATTCCTCTTGAGAACAGGAACTAGACAAGGATGCCCACTCTCACCACTTCTATTCAACATGGTACTATAGACGTTCTAGCCAGAGCAATTAGACAAGACAAAGAAATGAAAGGCATCCACAATGGCAAAGAAGAAGTAAAATCTCCCTATTTGTGGATCACGTAATTGTATATGCAGAGAATCCATAAGTAAATGACTGGCACTAATAGAAGAGTTCAGCAAAGTATCAGAATATAAAATAAACGTGAGTAAATCAGTAGGATTCCTTTATACCAACAAAGAGATCATTTAAGAAGAAATCAGTAACATTCAGTATAGTCCCCGAGAAGATAAAATGCCTAGAAATAAATCTAGCTAGAGAATTAAGAGACCTATGTCTCGAGAACTACAAGATGTTACTGCTAAAAACAAAGAGAGACTTACAGAAATGGAGAAGCCTACCCTGCTCAAGTATACGAAGGCTTAACATTGGGAAAATGACTATTTTATCCAAAATGATCTACATATACAATGCAATCCCAATACAAATTGCAGTGAAATTTTCTAATGAGGTGGAGAAACAAATCACTAACTTTGTTTGCAAAGGGGACAATACCTGGATAAGTAAAGCACTACAGAAGGAGAATACCACACTGGAAGGCCTCTCACAACCAGACTTTAGAACCTATTATACTGCCACAGTAGTCAAAACAGACTGGTGTTGGTACAAAAAGAGACATATAGACCAATGGAACAGAGTTGAGACTCCAGAGATGCCATCATCCTCCTATGAACAGTCGATATTAGACAAAGGCTCTACGATTTTAAACTGGGGTAAAAACAGTCTCTTTAACAAATGGTGCTGTAAAAACTGGATACCTATCTGCAAAGAACTGAAACAAGACCCATATCTCACATCTTACACAAAAATGAACGTCATGAGTTGGATCTTGCCGGGAGCGGGCCCCCCTCTCTCGACATGAGAATCAAAGAGGATGCCTTCTAAGAGGGGCTTTACAACACCCTTGGTTTATGAAATAATATTGGAAAAACCTGAACAGGAACTTCCAGGGAAAAGAGATCAGAGGAATGGATTTCAATACAGTATGCCTGTAATCACTGAGGCCTGCCCAGCCCTGCTGACTTCCCCCAACTGCACATCCCCACCCATGTGAAAAGAATTATCCTTTTTAGAACAGTTTAAGAAAGGCATAGGCTGGGGGATGGTAGGAGGAGATAAAATAAAGAGCAAAGTAGGAACAAATAGAGATCATAAACTTTAGACCCTTCCTCCTGTATCTTTTAACCTTGAGGTATAAGTAGGGCTGATTGAGCTCGGGGCATAACTTTGTTTTCACTGTCAATTATCACCACAACACACCTGCCTCGGGCCATTATCTAGAAAGCCTTGACAATTAAAAGGATCACAAGGTTTCGGTTAACTAATAGCTCATGTGGTGGGGGGGGCAGGGTAAAAACTGCATCACCTCAAGACCACGAGGTTTTGGTCTCAAATTAGCCAATCACGAGGATTTTGTTTTCAAATTAGCCAATAGATTGTATGGTCAGTGGGCAGGGTAAAACTCACGTCACTTTGCCTATAAAAACAACAAAGACAGAGAGCTCTCTGTCTTGGACGGGCTGCCTTGAACCAGAAAACTCTTTCCTGTCTCTCTCTATTCATTTCCCCGTGCCTTACCTCCCTCCGTGTGGGATCCTGAAAAGATGTTGGGGCTGGCTCCCGGCAGGATCTGACTCGACCTGGCTTGGATACACAAAAACCAACTCAAATTGGATAAAAGAGCTAAATATTAATCCTAAAACAATAAATATCATGAAAGAAAAAATTGGGTCAACAATGAAAGTTTTAGTACACTGTTTTCAAAATCCGACAAAGCACAATCACTAGAGGAGAAATTAGATCAATGGTAGCTATTGAGACTCAAACACTTTTGCTCATGCAAAGGCTTTATCAAAAGAATTAGAAGACCACCTACAGAACTGGAAAAGAATATTTAGCAACTATATGTCAGATTAGTGTCTGATCTCCGCCGTCTACAAGATACTACAAAGTATCAACAAGAAAAGAGTAAATAACCCAGTGAAGCATTCGGTAAAGGAGATGAACAGACATTTCACCAAAGAGAAATCCAGGAACCCAAAAGACACATGAGGAAATGCTCACAATCATTAACTATTAAAGAAATTCAAATCAAAACTACAATGAGATACCATCTCACCCCAATAAGGTTGGCCATGATCCAAAAAACACAAAACAACAGATGCTGGAGAGGCTGTGGGGAAACCGAAACTCTTCTACACTACTGGTGGGATTGCAAAAACGGTACCAAGTCATTGGAGAGCAATCTGGTACTTCCATAAAAAGCTAGAGATGATATACTGTTTGAGCCAGTGATCAGACTGCTTGGAATATATCTTACAAAATCAAGGGCAGTCACGTGAATGAATACATGCACACAAAATGTTTATTGCAGCACAGTCCACAATAGCAAAAAGATGGAATCAACCCAGATGCCCAACAACAAAAGAATGGATAAACACAGTGTGGCATATACACCCAGTAGGACACTATGCAATGATAAAGAACAATGATGATTTCAAGAAGGATCTCATAAACTACTTTCAATTGGAAGATATTATGTTGAATGAAATCAGTCAGTGGCACAAGGACAAATATTGTACGAGACCCATACTATAAGGACTTAAATATACACATGTACAGAAGAAAAGACTCTTTGATGGCTGCAAAGGAAGGGAGGAAGAGAGGGAGAGGGCTGATTATAGATTAAATACTTGATAGTAAATTGGATGGGTGAAAGCAGGGACAACACACATTATAAAGAAGATCAGTTTAACTGTATTTCATCATAACCTGAAAACTCTTCCAATCTTAACCCAACATTGCAAGGCTAGAGTAACAGAGGTGGGGTCTGGGGGAGTGCTCTCAGGGGGCATTGAGGCCAGTTTGCATAATTAGCTTATTGCTAAGACAGTCTTCTGTACTCCATATTGGTGAGTGGCTTCTGGGGTCTTAAAAGCCATCAAGCTCTCATCAGAGGTATACCAAATGGTCCCAGTTCAGCTGGAACAGATGATAACCATGAACATCAACCACATGAGGGAAAAAGAGCCCGGAAGACAGAAGGACCCATGTAAATGGGTGACTGTATCAACTTGTGACCAGTAGAACCAGATAATGCCTGGCCACTACCAATGATAGCCTTGATGGGGCACACAATGTATAGTCCAAGTGGCAACATGAGAAAAAGAAGGGTGCACCTGAAGAACTCCACTAAAAGAACTCCAAAAACCTGGGGATTCCTCTGGATGCATGCCCCCTAGACCTGCTGCTTCCCTTGATCGTAAATCATTACTGGGCCAACTCTTCGGACAGGAATGTACTGGACTCAAGGACACAAAGTGACTGTATGGTGTACAGAGAAAGCCCAAAATGTATATGTGGTGGAGACCATATAAATAATGTTAGGAACAACAAAAAGGACATGGATTTAGATATAGTAGACACTACATAAGTTAGAGGTTATACTTAAGACTTTTTGCTACCTGAATGTTAAAGGTACTATAAAAATAAAATAGCACATATATGTTTTTGAATTATCTCATAAACTAAACATTTGATGTAAAACATTCTAGAGTTTTACATGTAGTAAAAATTTTTCAACCACTTTGTTACTTAACGAAGTATCACTTAATTAAAAAATCTAATCATTTTTTGTCAGATGTATTTCTTTGTAGCTACAATTTCATCAGTGTATTTGTTCAGTGTAAGAACCAACTCAAACTTCTCAATGACCTTCTCATTTCACTGATGCTTTATATTCATTAAGTGGGTAACTTAAGTAATGTTGTTCCTGTTGTTTAACAACTCTTAGAATTCTCAATTACATACAAAATTATTTTGTTAAAATGAATTTATTTATTACCAATAAGTCACAAAAATTACTTGTTGAATTGTGGTATTTAATTGCTTTGAATTCTTTTACATTTCTTTTCACTTTTTTTTACAGAATACTGAAAAATCATTCAATATGGCTATTTCAAATTTCAATTGTGAAATAAAAAAATTAAGAGTTTGGCTGCTAACTGAAAGATCAGCAGTTTGAATCCACCAAGCAAACTTAGAAACCCAATGGGAAAGTCCAATGGTGTTGCTATGAGTCAGAATTGATGTGATGGCAGCGAGTTGGGTTTTTTGTGTTAGATTCTCAAAGAACAAACACATATTTGTATTTTAAATTATTTTTCCTTGAGATTGATAGTTTTTTTTATTTTTTTAAAGTTTAACAGAATAACAAATGCTGGGGAGGCTGTGGAGAAAGTGGAATCCTCCTACTCTGTTGGTGGGATTTCAAAATGGTCCAGCTTCTTTGGAAAGCAATCTGGCACTGCCTTAAAAAAATGGATACTGATATACCATTTGACCCAGTAATTCCACTACTTGGAATATATCCTACAGAAACAAGGCCTTTCACACCAAAAGACATATGCACAAGAATGTTTATCACAGCACAATCCATGATAGCAAAAAGATGGAATCAACCCAGATGCCCAACAACAGAAGAATGGATAGGTAAACTACAGTACATATACTCAATGGAGCATTATACAATGATAAAGAATAGCGATGATTCCAGGAAACATCTCCTAACCTGGTTTCAACTGGAAGACATTATGTTGAATGAAAGTAGTCAGCTACAAAAGGACAAATATTGTATGAGACCTCTACGATAAGATCTCAAAAACAGACTTATGTATACAACAAACGACTCTTTGACAGCTGCAAGGAAGGGGAAGGAGGGAGGGGCGAGGGGGGAGGGTTTAGATAGTTGCTAGAAATCTAGTTGGGTGAAATCAGTGATAGCACACATTAGAAACAAGAACAACATTAAGTGGACTTCAGCGTAACTTGAGTACTCCTTCCATCTTAACCCAATATTGCAAGGATAGAGTAGTTGGGGCAGGGGGCAGGAGACCATGCTCTTAGGAGAAATCGAGGCCAACTGACACAACTAGCACTTTGCTAAGAGAGCTCTCTGCACCCCACATTGGTGAATGGCATCTGGGGTCTTAAAAGCTGCCAAGCTGCCATCCAAGGGCACAGCAAATGGTTCCAACTCAGCAGGCACAGATGATCACTGAGGACCAAAATGACATGCAGTAAAGACAACCCAGAAGATAGAGAGAACCACATGAGTGGGTGCCTGCATTGACTTGGGATCTGAATAACCGGATGGTGCCCGGCCACCACCAGTGACAGCCACGATGGAGCTCACTAAGTTGAGTCTCACTGGTAACACAAGAATAAAAAGGGGTGCATCCTGAGATTGTCACTGAAAGACTGAAAGACCTCAGTTGATGGTCCAGCAGTTTCAGGGTTCCCCTGGGAGCATGGCCCTTGGCCCTGACGCTGCCTTTGCCCATAAATCATAATGAAGTTCCACTCTTTGGACACGAATGGATTGGACTTGGTGACACAGAGTGACCATATATGGGATGCACTTTATGGTTCTATACCTCTGCTGACCTCTGGCTGGAGGAAGGAGAGTGGATGGAGAGGAGGGAAAAGGAGACTGTTGGGGGGATGAGACGTGTATGGAGCAGAGAGGAATAGTGTGCTGTCACTGGGCAGGGAGAGCAGTGGAAGCTGCATAGAGGTGGGCATGTAAATTTATACGGGAATGTACATTTTCACTCAGTCATATTAAATTACACAAAAAATAATAACATTTACATTTATGTCTTTCTATGGTTGCCAGAATAAATGGTCATCCAAAGATGTCCAAATCCTGTTTCCATATATTTGTCATTATATTACTTTGTATAGGGAAAGGGACTTTGCAGATGTGATTAAGGTTAAGGATTTGTACATGCTTATCTACTTGGGTCTAACATAATCACAAACCAAAAAAAATTAAAGAAATAAAAAAAGCCATTGCAACGAGTTGGCTCTGACACAGCAATCCCACAGGGTGAAGTAAAACGGCCTCATAGGATTTCCAAGAATCTAAATCTTCAGAAAAGCAAACTGTCATACCTTTACTCCTTGTGGGTTGGAACCACTAGCCGCCAAGACTTCTAATATAATCACGTAGACCCTAGAAATCAAAGAGGAGGCAGAAGAAGAGAGACAGAGAGAGCAATGTGACTATAGAATGATCAGAGATGTGCTGGCTTTCAAGGATAGTCACCATGAGAAAAAGACTGTGAGTGGTATCTAACAGCTGGAAACCATAAGAAAATGGACTCCTTGCTAGAGTCTTCAGAAGGCATGAAGGCCTATTACCACCTTGATAATTTATTATGCCAACAATAGAAAACTAACATACTTCACTTTCAGAATTTTCTAACTTTGTTTTGTATGTTCATTTTTTTAAACTACTCATCAAATTAAGGCCATCTTTAGTAACAGAAACTTTTCTTGTAAAGTTAATAAGAGTTTGACAATTCTATTAGAACATTATTTATCTATTATATATATTTTTTTATTTACTGATATTTCACAATTTCCATTAAATTAGAAAAACAAGGTTTCATAAACTTCCAAATTGCTTTTCTTATTCCAGCCCTAAAAACTGCCCATCCAGTCCGTCTACTCTTGGTATTTTTGTTATTTCAATTTTGATATATTTTTAAATCCTCTCTGTATTTTCCTTGACATATAGTAGGAAAATCAGTTGCTGCAAAGTCAAATAAGTGTGGTGGCCATATGTGTGGCATAGTAGAACTGTCTTTCCCAGGGATTTCATTGGCTGAGTTTTCAGTAGTAGATGGCCAGGTCTTCTTTGAGTGGTCTCAAACTCACAATCTTTCAGAAAACAATAGCTGAGCATATTAACTATTTGTACTAGTGTATGGGTTGAACTGTGCCCGCCCCCAAATATGATCTCTCAATTTTCACAAGGCTAGAATTCCCAGTCTTGTGTGCAAGTCCACCATTTTGTCATCTGATATGATTTTTCCCTTTATGTTGTAAATCTTGTCTCTATGACTTTGATGATATGGGATTAGAAGCAGTTATGTTAATAAAGTAGAACTCAGTCAGCAAGATTAGGTTGTATTTTAAGCCAACCTCTTTTGAGATACAAAAGAAAGAAGTGAGCAGAGAAATGCAGACACTTCATGCCCCAAGAAAGTATAGCCCAAGTATACATCCCTTTGGACATAGATCCCTCTGGTGAGAAGCTCTTAGAGTAGGGAAAGTGGTGACAAGGACCTTATTCCAAAGCTGACAAAGACAGAAAATCTTCTCCTGGTGGTGGCATCCTGAATTCAAACTGCTAGCCTCCTAGACTGTGATAAAGGAATTTTTTTTTTTTAATCAAAGCCATCCATTTGTGGTATTTCTATTACAGCAGCATTAGATTAATAAAGCAGAATTCAAAATTTGGTACTGAGAGAGTGGTGTGCTGCTCTAACAGATAGCTATAATGAGGAAGCAGTTTTGAAACTGAATGGATTGAGGCTGGAAGCATTTTAAAGCATCTAGGTGGCCTTAAAGATACTGTTTGTGGAATTAGGGACATGAAAAACAACTCTAGTTATGACTTAGAGGTTGGGAAAACAACTCTAGTTATGACTTAGAAGGTGGGAGAACTGTAACATTGGAGATTGTGCCCTGGATTCACATTGCTAGCTTCTGAGCTGCGAGACAATAAATTTCTATTACAGCAGCACTAGGTTACTAAGGTAAGCATCTAGAAATATAGTATATAAAATGTACAATAAAAAATTGTGTGATTTTATTTCTTTTTGTCTTCTATTATATTATCCAGAGACAGTTAAATTTGTGGAATGTGTAGTACCAGATACAAAAATATTTATGTATTTATTTAACTCTAAATCTTCAGATACATTATTTTAGCATGAGTTCTGGCATAACATTAAGGATATCATCCATGAAGGATAACGTCACTTAAAAGACAAGAAGGAAAGAAAAGCCAAAAGTGAATGTCAGCATAGACTGCGAAACCTGCTCTTGAATGCAATTAAAGCAAATCTAAGAAGTGATGAAGTGAAGGAACTGAAGAGAAGATTTCAAAGGGCAACCTGGGAAAACATAGTAAACTATTATAATGAAATGTGCAAAGATCTGAATTAGAAAACCAAAACAGAAGAAATTCTTATCCGTCAGTGTTCAAACATTTTAGGAGGTAGTGTGATCAAGAACCAGTGATATGGAAGGGAGAAGTCCAGGCTGCCCTGAAGGCATTGGTGAAAAACAAGGCTCCAAGAACAATGCAGCACTGGAGGTACTCATTCATCTACACCAAGACATTTGGAAGATGCTACTTCTTTCACCAGCCGGAGGACATCTATATTTGTGCTCATTGCAAAGAAAGACAATCTAATAGAATGGAGAAATTATTGAACAACATCTTCAATATTTCACACAAGTAAAATTTTGCTGAAGAACATTCGAAAGTAATGACAGTAGTACATTGACAGAAAATTCAAACTGGCTTCAGAAGAGGATGTGTTGTCCGCAAACCTAAACCCGCTGCTGTTGAGTTGATTCCAAATCATAGTGACCCTATTAGACACAGTAGAATTGCCCCATAGAATTTCCAAGGAGCACCTGATGGATTCAAATTGCCAACATTTTTGTTAGCAGCCATAGCACTTGACCACTATGTCACCAGGGTTATCACTGCTGGTGTCAGATGGATCTTGGCTAAATTTGATTATCAGAAAGATATTTACCTGTGTTGTATTGACTGTGCTAAGACATCCAACTGTGTGCATCATAACAAATTGTGGATAACATTGCAAAGAATGGGAAATCCACAACACTCAGTCATGCTCAAGAGGAAACTCTACATAGACCAAGAAAGTCACTGGAACAGAACAAGGAGGTACTGTGTGGTTTAAAGTCAGGAATTGTGTTTATCAGCATTGTATCTTTTCAGCATAATTATTTGGTCTGTGTGCTGAAACAGTAATCTGAGAAACTGGAATATGTGAATAAGAATGTGGCATCAGGATTGGAGGACGACTAACAATCTGCAATATGCATATGACACAATCTTGGTTGCTGAAGAGTGAAGAGGACTTGAAGCACTTATTGATGAAGGTTAAACGCTATATTCTCCAACTGAAAAGGACCAGAGGACACTGGGTTAAGTCATTCAGGAAAAGTTTAGAATGAAGTTTCTCATCTTGATTCTAGTCCTACAAGCCATTGCTTATGGAGCTATTCCTCTGTTCTCTTGTAAAAGCCTGGAAGAAAATGAGTTGGTATTTCCTGGAAAATACTTGGAAAACTTTTATGACTCCCAAAAGTGAAAGAATTCCGTTGATGAAAATGAAATTCAGTGGGACCTTCACAGAGAATAAATTCCAGGAAAGGCTACAGTTGTTGGAGCTAAAAATGACCAGGTAACTAGATACACGTAATCTGGCAGTGATGCTTGCCCCTTAGTGTGGTTATGCCTGATGTTCATCATTACAGTACAATGCCAGCAATGCCAGTATGAAAGAAATGTCATATTACTTACGGAATCCAGAATTACACTCCTGAGATGGTGTGTGAGAATGGTAACTATGACATTCAGACAGTTTGTCAAGTATGGAATGATATGACCCCTTGAGATTCAGACAGATTAATGTAGAAAAGACTGATATTGTGATTTGTTTACACATTGAGCTCATTAAGACTTTGATTTTTTGATGGTAGAGGTGGAATCATTGCCATATTTTTGCACATGGAGCTGTTATTACAGGAGATGCACATTTTGATGAAGATGGAATATAGTCTAAAATCTTCAAAGGCACAGACTTGTGTCTTTGTGCTGTGAATAAGATTTTTCAGTCTTTTGGTTTTAAACATTTCAATGAACCAAAAGTCATGATGTTCCCTCCCTACAGTTACATGAACACCAACACATTTTGCCTCCTTACTGATAACATATGTGGCATCCAGTCCATTTATGATTGCTCACACAACCACCAACACAGGCTATGTTCTGACAGTACAAAATGTTTTACCTGTGACCTCAGCTTGAATTTTAGTGCTGTCACTAGTCATAGAGTCTTCTTCTTTAAAGACAATTTCTTCTGCTGGAAGTTTCCTGAATTATCAAAGAGCAGTGTTTGTTTCATTTCTTCCTTATAACCAACCTTGCCATCTGTCATTCGAGTTATGAAATTAGAGCCAGAAATCAAGTTTTTCTTTTTTAAAGATGAAAAGTACTAGCTTATCAGAAATTTCAGATCACAGCCAAATTATTCCAAGAGCATACATTCTCTGAGCTTCTCTGACTCTGTGAAAACAATTGGTGCAGCTCTTTTTATCCACTTGTCTTTAAAACTTACTTCTTTGTAGATAATCAGTACTGGGAGTATAATTAAGAGAGACAATTTATGGATCATAGTTACCCCAAATTGAAAATCAGGAATTTCTCAGAAATTGAGCCTAAAATAAATGCAGTCTCCTAAAAGATACTACTATTTCTTCCAGGGATCTAACTTACTTGAACATGGCATCTAATCCAATTGCATCACCGAAAGAATGAAAAACAATAGTGGGTTTTAAAGAAACTAAAAGTCCACTATAGTTGAAAAGATTCTGACTCATAGTAACCCCTCATAGAGTTTCTAAGGAGTGCCAACCTTTTTTTTTTTTTTAGCAGCTGTAACACTTAGTTGTTAGAAACAATATGATTAATGATGCTTACTAATTCACATCAAGTTTAAGTATTTATTGCATATTTGCTATGCACTCAGTGATACTCATCATTGTGGATATGTAGTGGGTCAACTGAGTGGAATTAGAACTAAGTTTCCAACCCCAAAGCTCTAGATTACCAAAGCTGCAGGATGCATTTTGTGTGGACTTTGGAAGATAAAAGTGAAACAATAACATTGTTCCTTTTAGTTTCAGACCTGCAGTGTAGAATCAGATGCTATTGCAGTTCACTATACTGTTGCCAATCTACTGGCTCATCCTGGGATAAGGAGAGCAACCAGGTCCACAATTCTTTCAGCTCCAGTTAGATATCGTTCTTCATTTTCCAGCCTGTGACACCAGCCTCTCCTTCCTGTCATCTTCATGATCAAAGCTGGAAACCATGACAGAGTGTGCACATTCCCCTGCGTCTTTGTGGGTTCCAGTTTTTCCTTAACTCTTCCCTCCTTCACAACCATCATTCCTTCTTCATGGTGTTCTCAGCTCTCTCAAGGCCCAGGATGAAATATAGACTGTTTTACTTACTTCAACTTAAAATTGGGAGAACCCTATCAATACTGTGTTTAGCTTATAGATCAGTAAACTTTTCATGTGTCATGCAGTATATAGATCAGTGGCATTCCTTAGCTGGGCAAATCAGTTAGCACTCTGGGCTGTTGATCAAATGGTTGGAAATTAGAGTCCACGTAGTCACCTCAAAGAAAGGCCAATGTGATACATATATTATGAACGTAACAGTTCTGGGTAAGATAAAATAAGCACACTCTACCCAGTCTTTATCATTGTGTGCAACAATAAAACATGGACAGAATGTATGGAATAGCTATTTGAGGACTCTGAAAAGTAAATAGGAGCAGACATGTTGGGGAAGAAAACCAGAATTCATTTTACAGAACAAAGAGCAAGTTTACTATTTTCTGTCTTTGGTATTTCCTGGCCAGAATGACTGACTAGTAAGATAAAGTATACAGAAGGTTGCATCCTTGTTTGTTTGTTTGTTTTTACCTTTTCTGTGACCTCTTCACTCTCCAGACACCAAGTAATTTGTTGATGATAACAGAATCTTCAAATGGGTAGAGAGGGCAAATTCCAGAAGAAGAGGAAAACAAAACAAAAAACCCTTATTTTGTCTCATGACAATGAATCTAATCCTTCTTTTGTGTACTTCTCTTTCTGTATCTGCTGACTGATCCTGAATGCAGGTGAAGTTGCAGAAGTCTACACCTGAGTGGGATAATTAAAGCCTCATTTTTCTGGAGGAATGAAAAGGAGAGACTATTTAATCAAAAAGTATGTGAAACACATACTTTCAGCTCAGTAATGTGATCCCATAAAGTTGTTTATGACTTTTTGGGGTCATCTCCAAACTATGAATCCATGAATCTGATACTAATTAGCTTGCCAAACCCTTGGAATAACAAACAAATTGAGACTACTTCTTAGATCTCGCAGAATTACGGCTGAGTAGTGCACATGTGGAAAAACTTTAAATAGTCAAGAAATGGCTTTGGAAACAGCTGACACTGAAACCTCAGTCTACAGAAATTAGGGTGAAAGCTGCAACGTGAATCCAACTAGGTCAATTGCCTACTAAAAGAAAAAATAAGTTTTTCGTAATATGTAAACAAAATCATATATTTCATTGTATAAAATAAAAAATTTCATTTCTATTGATTATCATTTTATATCTTGCAAATCCAAATTTATCTAAAATTATCTAGCATATGAAATCCAAAATCCAAAATTATACAGCATGTGAAAATAGGGAACTTTCAACTGGCATTAGGGAGCATAATTAAGAAGAAATTGTCAAAATAAAAGAGATTTTGTAATTATCTGGCAAGAATTTAAAGCTACTATTATATAAATACCCCAGAAAGTAATTGTAAACACAATATGAATGAAAAAAAAAAATCACTTAAAAAAGAAATGGAGGATACACAGAAGAACATAATTTGAAAACTTAAAAAATCTGAAAGAAAAGATAACAGGATGAGCTCGATAACATTTTAGAAATTACATATGCATGAAGGATTTAAATACAAATCAATTAAGTATCCAATCTGAACAACAGATTTTGGGGGGGGGGAACAAAATAAAAATAAACAGATTTATAGATGTCTATCATAATAGTAAACAGATTAATATTCTTGTCATCAGATTTCAAGAGGATGAGAAAAGCTGAAATAATATTTGAGTAAATAATGCCTAAAAACTTACCAAATGTGGATAAAGATCCAACTTCCAGATTCAGGGAGCTCAACAAACTACAAACAGGATAAAATAAATAAGCACTCTCAAGTATATAATGCCCATTCACTCAATAAAACTCTTTAAGATCAGGGAAAAAAGAATATTGAAGTCATCTAGAGAAAAACAACGAATTAAACATGGGAATATGTATGTATACAGATAGATAGATAGATAGAGATATATGTTCAAATGACTGAATATATCAGCAGAATTCATGTAGACTATAAGGTCACCATGAGTTGGATCTGACTCAATGGCACTTGGCTTGGCTTGGCTATAAGGATGCAGAAAAATATTGTTAAAGTATTTTAAAAGTATACAAAGAGATATAATTCAAAAAATGGAGAAATGAACATGGAATATTAAGATACATCAAATAGATATAAAAACGGACAGGAAGGTGTATACAAAGGAGCAAAAAGTATGTGAAACAAGCACAAGATAATAAAATAGCAGAGCTATTTCAAAATGTGGTCACACGTGTACGTTTAATGTATAGGTGCTCACATTAAGTGTAAATGACACAGATTCACTAAATATAGAGATTTTCAGAAGGGGTTAAAACATATTCTACAATATTTTTGAGATAGATCCAGTACTGCAAGATATAAAACAAGACATTAAATGTTGGTAAAAAGGTCAATTCACCCCCCAAAGTAACAAACTTAGATATGTATGACCCTACCCCAGAGAGCTTCAAACATTATAAAGTAAAACTGAGAGAATTGAAAGAAAAACAGAGAAACTCACAATCATATGTGAAGACATCAACATTCTTCTGTTGCAAATGAACAGTACCAGTAGACAATATTGCAGTACTTTGAGGAAAGCAATTCCGTTATCCAACTGAATTTGGTTTCATAGTATGTAATATAATTCCAAAAGCAAAATATTCTTTTCAAGTATGTGTGAAACATTCCCCAAGACAGACCACATGTTAGGTCACAGAACATAACACAGTGGTTTTTTCAACCACTTTGTATGCTTGTGAAAGCTGGACAATGATATGGATGAAATAAAGCTTTCTGGACCTTCATTTGCTGATGTAATACATTCAAAATGAGAAAAAACAACCAACTACAAACATCATTAATAGTTGGAATATGGAACTTACGATGTATGAATCAAGGAGTGTTGGAAGTTGTCAAAAATGAAATAGAACACTTAAATATCTGTATCCTAGGCATTAGTGAGTGGGAATGGAATGGTCTTTGCCATGTTAAATTGGACAAGCCTATGGTCTACTATTCTAGGAATAACAAATGTAAGAAGAATGACACTGTATTCACAGTTAACGGAATACTTCAAGATATGCCCTGAATTACAGTGCAGTCAATTATTGGATAATGCCTATATGCCTATAAGGAAGACCAGTTAACACAAATGAATTTGCATCAACCACTTACACCAAAGTTGAAGAAATTGGAGATTTTGCCAGCTGCTTCAATCTGAAACTGATTAAATACACAATCAAAATGCATTGATAAATACTGTCAATTGGAATGTAAGAGGAACAAAGAAAAACAATCAGTCCTTGAAAAACATGATCTTGGTGATAGGGAAAATGCCAGAGATCACATGAAAAAAATTGTGCAAGACAGGGGACTTATTCATCGCAAATATTTTTTTCTCAACAATGTGTTCTGTGACTATACATGTGAACCTCACGAGATGGAAATCACAGAAGCCAAGTGACTGCGTCTATGAAAAGAAACAACAGAGAAGTTCAGTAGCACTAGTCAGAACAAAGCCAGGGGCTAACTGTGAAACAGATCAACAGTTCTTCATATGCAAATTCTACTTGAAGCCCAAGAAAACTAAAACAAGCCCACAAGAGTTAAAGCACAGTCTTGAGTGTATCCCATCTGAAGTTAAAGATCATCTCAAAAAATATTTAAAGCATTGAATGCTAATGAGTTAAGACTGGGCTAGTTGTGGGATGACATCAAGAACACTACATGAAGAAAGCAAAAGTTCAGTAAAAAGACACAAAAGAAAGAAAACACTAGTATAGATGTCAGAAGGGACTCTGAAACTTGCTCTTCATTGTAGAGTAGTTAAAGCTAATGGAAATGATGATGTGAAGGAGCTGACTGGAAGATTTCAGAGTGGAGGAGAAGACAAAGTATTGAGAGGACCAACAATTAAGTCTGCGAACTGAATCGTTAAGTCCTACTTAGCTCGTTGCTGAATATCACTACGAAGTATTCCCCTTGGGAGGCTATGCACAACGCCGGCTCCTTATCCACCCTTCCAAGCAATTTTGGAAGTGTTTTTCTGGAATGGCCGTTATGCACGGCGACACGGTGGCAAGTTCACAAACTTAACTGTGTAATTGTCTGTGAGGGAGTTTTTAGTTAGTGTTTGAATAATATACTGTTGTCTTGTCTCAGCCCCGCTGACTCTTGTCTCTTTTTTCCTCTTCTGTTGTCTTGGAGATCTGTGCTTGCTTTAAATACTGTGTGTGTGTGTGTGTGTGTGTGTGTGTGTGTGTGTGTGTGTGTGTGTGTGTGTGTGTGTGTGTGTGTGTGTGTGTGTGTGTGTGTGTATCAGGAGCCTATCTAAGGAAAATAGCATCTATGGTGATTAGTTTTAAATTGCTGAATGAGTTCTGATAGCTGGCAAGGGAAATTGATAGTTAATAGAAACTACTCATTAGCACCCCTTCTCAAGGGGTAGTAGAGACATTCCCCAAAAGCAGAGAGGTCCCATGTCTTATTTCTCACTCACATCTTGGTATCTAAGCAATTATGTTCATAGTAGCAGCTATTTCTTATTATTCTAGTATGTAGGATACTGATTGGAATTTTATATTAAACTCCAATTTGTAGACAGTTTTATTCCATCTAGAAGTCACATTAATAAAACATCATACTCATACATTGACATGAATAAAATTGACATAACAATATATATAACTTTTGATACAGGCTGAGTCATGTCCATTTGAAGATATAAGAAGATCTCTGCCTATTCCTGCTGTGTTAAGGTTCTCAGGGTGTCTTTAGTCACCACTATGATCTATGAACCCATAGAAATATTTCTATTTCAAAGTCCTACCATAAAATTTTCTTGAAATTGTTTTTATTATGTAAAAGAATTTTCAAAAGATATGTTACAGTCCAAACTGACAAACATGTTGATATCTGTGATGTTATTGTTTTTATTAGGTGTCATTAAATAAGTTGTGACTGATAGCAAGCCTATAGGGTAGAACAGAACTGTACTACAGGGTTTCCAAGGAGCAGCTGGTAGATTCGAACTGCTGACCTTTTGTTTAACAGCCATGCTCTTAACCATTACACCACCAAATGATATTATGAAGGATAGATATTGTAATACACTAGAAAAATTATTTCAGTTAATAAGTAACTCCAAAGATAGATATAAAATGATGATAAATATTGCACATCAAAGAGATTTCTTTTGAGACCTCTCCTTAATTGCATAATAATTAACATATTTTATTTGTAAATGTAATGAAGGTGGAAGGCAGATTACATATGATTGAATTTCCTATTTATATTTAAAGTAATGCTCATTTTGAAATTTACAACACAGCTTACCTCAATACAAAGTATAAAACATGTTTTTTTAAATGCATAACTATTTAGTCTCCTAAGATACTAAATATTCTCCTTTGTACTCACTGAAAGAAACACCATTATACCTTAATATATGACAAATGACTTTACTTCATTTGTATTATCTGCATGTATCTATATTTAATATATTGTATTCATTATATTTATAATTATCATAAAATAATAGTATAAATATATTAACTAAATATGTTTTAATTATGTTTTGTGTCCTTCCAGAAATGTTAGGAGGGAAGGGAACACAAAGTAGAGATAGATGGAATGTAGAACTTGCTTAATGATGGAATAAAATGAAGACAGCATTACTGAATGTGGTATACTTGCTTAATTTTAGCTCTGGATCTTCTGTGTGTTTTATGATTCAGAGATCATTAGTTACAATTATGCACCAAAAGCAGAAGAATAAAACCCAAAGAAACCCACTGTTGGCAAGTTGATTCTGACTCATAGCAACTATGTAGAACACAGTAGAACTGTCCCATAGAGTTTCAGAGGAGTTCGTGGTGGATTCGAACTGTCAGCCTTTTGGTTAACAGCTATAGTACTTAACTATTACACCACAGAGTTCCCTTGTTTTTAAATATATTTGAAAAATTCTATTAAGACAGGATATAAATTATGTAAGAATGACTTAAGGACCTAATCTTCACTCCTGCTTTTCCAATTTTAAGTAGCCCTTGAAGCAACTATGATTTTAAATAATTGTTTCTAAACATTGGTGTTTGTACATTCTTTCTAATTGTACCCAAATGCTTACAACTGCAGCTGTTCACATCTATGTCCTTTAAATAAATCAGAACAAATACTGTATATAAGTTTTTATATCCATGCCTAAAATTCAAGATATGATTCAGTTCTTTGTTTGTTTTTAAGTTCTGTATTTGGTGGAACAGGCACGTTCTTATGACCAGAAATAATCATGTAATTTTTTTTTAAAAAGCCATGTTTTCTTCAAAGGCACAAAATACTTAGAGAGAAATAACCTATATAATTTAGTTATGATGCCATGTCTTTTTCAGAATCATAATTTACGATGGTTCATAGCTTATTTTCAATACTAGATCCATGGTTTCCTTTGTTATTTAAATATATTTGAAAGTTAGATCACTAATTAAAATAACTAGTTTTAATAGAGTTGAAGTTTTAATAAAGGTCCTCGTTGAATGTAACTTTTTAAATCCATAATTTTAAATTAATTAATACAATAGAGCCTATTTAAATATCTGACTCAGAAGTAAATAAAAGAAGGTCAAGACCACAGTTATACGCAATGAATAAATAAAACAGTTTTCAATACAACAGCAATGGATAAATAACAAGAAAACTGTCCTAAACATTGTGGTTCAGTAAATGACATCTTCATGAGTTTTCATAAGTGGAAAGAAATAAAATATTTGATTCACTGAAATCTTCATGCCTTGAAAAACTCATCTGAGAGGCTGTCATACACTATCTAGTTCAAATTCTCTGCTATAAAGACATATTTGAAAAACACTTGTGTAGTAAGATCTGAGTAGTGGGAATCACTACTCTACACATCCAATTCTTATTCTCATACTCTCTGTGTATTTGAGTGTGCAACTCTCTTCTGGAATTATTTTTCTCCTTCAATAGCCTTTATCTGGCAAACTCTTATTTATCTTTTGCAACTCACTGTTAACATCGTCTCTACTGGTTTCCTTTCCTGTCTTCTCCATGTATATTTCATCTCACACAGCATTTTACTTAATATTGTGTTCTTAACTAATCTATCACTCAGCACATTGTAGAGCAGAGAGCTGTTTCATATTTTATTTCCCATTTGTGCCCCTCTGATTCAGCTTGCTTTGAACATAGACTGTATTTTATTTATTTTCACATACATACCACTTTGAAAGGTTCTGACACACAATTAGCACTCAAGGCTAATTTGTTGCTACAGAAACCAAATTTTCACACATTCTGTGATGCTCAATTTACATTATTTTTATTTTACATGAAATTGCCAAGTGGCTTTTTTTACAAGCTTGATAACATTCTTCATGTCTTTTTTTCCCCCCTTTGAAGACCTGCAGAAAAGATTAACTACAGTCTTGATTAGGTCCTGTTCTCAACAACATGAAGAATCAAACTCTTCGCTTTCTAATAGCTCCAGAATAAAAATAAGGTAGAAGTGTCACATACTTACACACCATCATTTTTCTTTTTACTGTAATTGAGTGAATGTGTACAATCCAAAGCAATTTTGCTTGCCTGCCTATCTGCAGCTCCCTCTGCAGGTAGACAGTATAATCCTCCTTTTCACTCTGTATTACTAGTATCCTCTTAACCAGCACCTGTCTCCTTCTTTCCGCCCACTTCTCTCCCATCTAGAAAGAAACCAGTAGGATAGCTTCCTGTAAGTGATAGAACCATAAAGTATACACACTGTGTGGTCATACTGTACCCGCCAAGTTCAGTCCACTCTTGTCTGAAGAGTTGACCTCAGTGCTGGTTTCCAGGCAGAGCCAGAAGCAGATCTCGGGGCCATGTTCTCAGGGACACTCCAGGCTGTTGGCTCATCAGTTCAGGTCTTTTACCAGAGTTCTTGAGCTGCACCCCTCTTTTTCTCCTGTTACCTCAGGGACTCTACACTGCATCCGCCATCACAGCTGCCTTTAGTGGTGGCTGGGCATCATCTGGTTTTCTGGTCTCATGGTGATAAAGTCTCCCAATCATATGAGTCCTTTTGTCTCCTGGGCTCATTTTCCTCATGTTGATCCCAGTCATCATGTGTTCCAGATGAGCTGGGAAAATTTGGTGTACCTCAAACGGCACCTTGCTAGCTTTTAAGACCCCAGACACCACTCACCAACACGGGGTGCAGAAGACTCTCTTAACAAAAAACTAGTTATGCAGTTGGCCTCAATGTCTTTGAAAACATGATCCCCAGATCCCCATCCCTGATACTGTGTCCTTTGAAATATTGGATTGAGTTTAGAAAACTTTTCAGTTTATGGCATAGTCCAGTTACGTTAATCTGCTCTCTACTGCATGCTGTCACTTCTTTCACATAGCCAAATTCCTATCAGCTGTCTAATCTGTGACCAGCCTTCACCCTCCCTCACAACCCTCGGAGCCACTGAACAGTCTTTTCTTCTGTATACAGGTCTACTTTTCAGTCCTTATAGCAGAGGTCTCATCCTATACTTGTTTTGCCGCTGACTGATTCCACTCAATATCTTGTCTTCTAGTTGAAATCTGGTTAGGAGCTGCTTCCTAAAATCATCATTGTTCTTTGTCATTGCATAGTGTTCCACTGAGTGTATGTACCAAAGTTCATCCATTTATCTGTTGGTGGGCACCTAGGTTGATTCAATTATTTGATATTGTTGACACTGCTGCAGTAAACATTCATGTGCATGTGTCTATTGGTGTGACCACTTTTATTTCTGTAGGAGATACTAGGAGCAATGGGGTTGCTGGATCATGTGGTGTTTCTATTTCTAGCTTTTTAAGGAAGTGCCAAATTGCTTTCCACCAACAGTATAGGAGAGTTCTAACCTCATTGCAGCCTCTCTAGAATTTATTTTGTGTTTTTTGGCTTATGGCCTCCCTTGTTGGTGTAAGATGGTATTTCATTGTAATTTTGATTTTGATATCTCTAGTAGCTAATCATTGTGAGCATTTCTTCGTGTGTATTTTGATTGCCAGGATTTCTGCTTTGGCGAAGTGTCTGTCCTCCTTTGTCCATTGATTAATTGGGTTATTTACCTTTTTCTTGTTGATAGTCTGAAGTATCTTAAAGATTGTGGATATCAGACATCAATCCAATAGGTAGTTGCCAAATATTTTTTCCCATTATGTGGGAAGTCTTTTAACTCTCTTGATACAGTCTTTGGATGAGCATATGTGTTTGATTCTTAGTTGTTCCTATTTGTCTATTTTCTCTTCTGTCTTTCATGTGTTGGTCAGATTTTGTAGTCTATCTAAGCCATATATTACAACTTCCATTGTTAATCCTATTTTTTCTTGCATGATTTTTATTGTTTTATGTTTCATATTTAGGCCTTTGATCCATTTTGAGTTAGTTTTTGTGTAAGGTTTGAGATATGGGTCTTGTTTCAGGTTTTTTTTTGCAGATGGAGGTCCAATTTTGCCAACATCACTTGTTAAAGAGACTGTTTTTACCCCAGTTTATGACCTTTGGGCCTTGTCGAACTTCAACTGTTCATAACAGGATGGTTGCATTCTGGGGTCTCAGATCTGTACCAGTTGAGATTACATTTCTCTTTTTGTACCGGTACCAGGCTTTTTTGACTGCTGTATTGGTGTAGTAGTTTCTAAAGTCAGATGGCGTGAGGACTCCCACTCTGTTCCTCTTCTTTTGTAGTGCTTTACTTATCTGGGATTTCTTTCTAAACAAAGATGGTGATTTGTTTCTCCGTCTGATCAAATAAATGACACTGGAATTTTATTGGTATTGCATTGTATACAGAGATTGTTTTGGGTAGAATAGACATTTTCACAATGTTAACTCTTCTTATCCATGAACATGGTAATTTTCTCCACTTGTGTAAGTCTCTTGTTTTCTTGCAGTATGGTCTTGTAATTTTCTCTGTACAGGTCTCTTATTTCTCAGGTAAAATTTATTGCTAGATATTTTATCTTATTGTGGTCTACAGTAAATGGTATTGATTTGAAGATTTCCTCTTTGATGATCTCTTTCTTGGTATAAAGGAATCCTACTGATTTACTTATTTTTTTCATTTATCCTGACACTTTGCTGAACCTTCTATTAGTTCCAGTAGTTTATTTATGGATTCTTTAGGGTTCTCTGTGGATGCAATCATGTGATCTGCAAATAAAGATATTTTTACTTCTTTGCTGATGTGGGTGCCCTTTATTTCTTTGTCTTTTCTAGTTGCTCTTGCTAGAAACTCGGGCACAATGTTGAATACAAGTGATGACAGTGGGCATCCTTGTCTAGTTCCCATTCTTGGGGAATTCTTTCCATTTCTCTCCATTCAGGCTGATGTAAACAGTTGACTTTGTGTAGATGCCCCTTATTGTACCAAGGAATTTCTCTTCTCTTCCTTTTTTGCTGAGAGTTTTTCACATGACTGAGTACTGGATTTTGTCAAATGCCTTCTCTATATCAGTTGACAAAATCAGGTGATTATTAACCTTTGTGCTATTTTTGTGGTTGATCATATTAATTGTTTTTGTCATGGTGAACCAGTCTTGCATGCCTGGTATGAATCCATCTTGGTCGTGATTAATTATTTTTTTGATATGTTGTTGAATTCTATTGATTAGGATTTAGTTGAAGATATTTGCATCTAGGTTCATGAATAATATCTGTAATTCTGTTTTTCAGAGGGATCTTTCCCTGGCTTTGGTATCAGGGTTATGCTGGCTTTATAGAATGAATTTGGGAGTATTTTGACCTTTTCTATGTTGTGAAATAGCCTCAGTACCATTGGAATTAACTTTTCTCTAAGGGTTTGGTAGAATTCTCTGTTGAAGCCTTCTGAGCCAGGGCTTTCTTTGGATGTTATTTTTGATGACTTTTTAAATCTCTTCCTTTGTTATGCATTTATTAAGTTGTTCTCCTTTTCCTTGTGATAATTTTGGTAGGTGACATAAATCTAGGAATTTGTCTATTTCCTCTAGGCTTTCAAATCTGTTAGAGTACAGTATTTTGTAGTATTTTGTTATGATACTTTTATTTCTGTTGGGTCTGTTGTGACATCTTCCATCTCATTTCTTCTTCAGGTTATTTATTTCCCCTCCTGTTTTTCTTTTGTAATTTTAGCCAATGATTTATCAATTTTGTTGATCTTTTCAAAGAACCGGCTTTTGGTTTTGTTAATTCTTTCAATTGTTTTTTTTTCTCTGTTTCATTCAGTCTGATCTAATCTTTATTATTTGTTTTCTTCTGGTGACCAAGGAGTTCTTTTGTTGCTTGCTTTCTGCTTGTTCAAGTTTTAGCATTAATTTTTTGGTTTGGGCTTTTTCTTCATTCCAGATGTGTGCACTTACAGAGATAGATTAGTATCTGAGCACTGCTTTGGCTGTATCCCATAGGTTCTTGTAGGATGTGTTTTCATTCTCATTTGATTCTGTAAATTTTCTTATTGCATCTTTGATTTCTTCTCTAAACCCTATATTTTGGAGCAAAGCATTGTTCAGTTTCTATGAGTTTGAATTTCCACCTGTGTTTTTTTCTTCTATTGATTTCAACTTTTAAGGCTTTATGGTCTGAGATACTATGCAATAATTCAATGGTTTGGATTCTGTTGAGACTTGCTTTATTATCTAAATATATGGTCTATTCTGGAGAATGTTCCATGTACATTGGAAAAGAAGGTGTAGTTATTATTGAGTAAAAAGTTCTGTATGTGTCCATGAGTTCTAGTTGATTGACTGTTGCAATAACATCTCCTGTATCTTTAGTGAGTTTTTTTCTGACTGATCTGTCATTACTGAAAGTGGAGTGTTAAACTCTCCTGCCATTATTGTGGAGTGATCTATCTCATTTTTCAATGTTGCATACTGTTTATGCATTGAAATTTTCAGCAACTAATAGTGACCATCTTTGTCCATGATGGTGGATTTTACAGTAAAGTCTATTTTATCTGAGATTATTATTGCCACTCCTGCTCTTCTTTGATGTTGTTAACTTGGTATATACTATTCTATCCTTTAAGTTTCGGTTTGTTCATATCTTTGAATCTAACATGTGTCTCTTGTAAGCAACATATAGACAGATTTTGATTTTAGGCCCAAGCTGTTACTCTCTGTCTCTTTAATGGAAGATTAAATCCATTTACCTTCAGTGTAATTATTGACAGGTATAAGTTTAGTGCTGTCATTTTGGTGCATTTATTTTTCTGTTGTTTATGCTTCTTTGCTTCTCTTAATCTTACTCTTCTGGGTTGTTTTTCTTTATGGGTTTACTTTTCATCTTTTTCAGTGTTGGTTTTGTGTTTGTTGACACTCCTGAATTATGTTTCTTGTGTTGATATGTCACATTGTTAGTTTGCTTTTTGGCTACCCTTTCGATCCCCCTTGTTGTTCTAATTTTAAACCAGTATTTATCTTCTGTATATCTTCTTAATTTCCTCTCCATCTAAAAGGGTTACATCTACTGTAATATATCCCTCTTTGTAGTATGATGATGTCATAGTTTTCATGTTAAGATCACTGTTTCTTACTTTCAATATTTTAGCTTTGATTAAGCTTAATGACTTCTCTGAGTGGAACTTTGGATGCTATGGCCTTCATTGATCCTTAAGTATACATTTGATATTAATGTTTTCCTAAACATAGAACTTCTTTCAGTACCCTTTGTAGTTTTAATTTGGTTTATACAGTCTCTAAGCTTCTGTTTATCTGGGACTGTCTTAATTTTATCATCATATTTGAGAGACAATTTTGCAGGCTGTATAATTATTGGATGGAAGTTTTTCTCCTTCAAGTCTTTCTACATACATGTCATCCCACTGCCTTCTTTCCAATGCAGTTTCTGCCACAAAGTCAGACAAAAACCTACAGGGCTTACCTTTGTACTTTAGTTTTGCTTTAAGCCTCACTGCCTTTAAGAGTCTCTCTTTGTTTCATTTTATTAAGCGTGAGTATAATAGGTCTTGGTGTCTTTCATTTGGAGTCTGGTTTTTGTGGCATTCAATATGCATCTTGAATATCTATGTTCTCTTCTTTCATGATTTCAGGGAAGTTTTCCTTGGGCAACTCTTCAGAAGTTTCTCTGTTTTCTGCTATCCTTCCCTGTTCAGGAACTTCAGTTATTTGTACATTATTCCACTTGATAGATTCCCTCATGATTCTTAATCCATCTTCATTTTTCTTGTTTCTTCTATCTGATTTTTCATCATAAGCGCTGGTGTCAGTTGCTGTATCTTCAAGGTCACAAATTCTGCATTTCATTTCCTCTATCTTGCTCTTTTGGCTTTGCATCAAATTATCTAATTCTGTAATTTTATTTACTGGTCTGCTGGATTTCACATCATTGATGTTCTCGCCGTTCATATGACTTACTTAATTTTTCATTTTGTTCTGCTGCATTTTGTTTATCTCTGGAATGGTTCTATACATAACCTTTTGTATTCTATCTTTGATAATTCCAGAGAGGCTTCTTTATCTGGAAGTTTTTGATTCTTTATTTTGGGAGTTTTCTGGAACCCTGGTGGTCTTTAAATGGTTAGATGTTGATTGTTGGTTTTACACCATGAAGAAGCTGTTCAGTTTTTCCATTGTTACAACAATGAGAGATATTGCATAGTTCCAAGAAGGGAGTGAGTAAACTCACTGCTAGATTTGGTTGCCAGCTGCCACTGTGTTTGCTAGGTACAGCTGACATATGTATAGCTTTTCTGGCAGTGTAGATGCTGACAAGCTCTGCAGTGCTGCTCAGCATATTGTTTGGCCCTAGCTGGGCCCTCAGGGGAGGCATACCCCACCTCCTGGCTGGCAAAGACAACACCCTACTTATAGAGTCTCTGAGGGGCCATTAGCCAACATTATGTTGTAGTTCAGCGAAGTGTGATGGAAATGACACCACCACACTCAGCAGTCACCATTGCATTCTCATAAAATTGCTTTCCCACTGGGAGAGGCATTGACTGGTCTCAGCTGAAAGCAGCCAGGCCCTCAGGTGTGGCAGGCTCCACCTAGTGCCTGAGAGAGTTCATCTTGTAAGTCATCTCCAGATGACATGATGTGACTCATGGAAGGGAGGAGTTAGGGTACAACCACACTTGGCTGCCAGCCCCTACTGTGTTATCTAGGTATGATCATCTTAAAAACAGCTTTTCTGCTGGGAGAAGCACTGTCCGTTCAGGCACTGTTGTTTGGCATGGGGATTAGCTCCAGGCGAGACATCAGGCGTGGCTAACTCCACCTCTCAGTTGACTAAAAAGGTGTCTCACCTGAGCTGCCTTTCCTGCACTGAGCCAATGGTATCTTTGGCAAAGTGCAGAGAAGAGAAGGGGGAGGGTCAATGGTGCCTTTGGTCACCAGTCACAGCTGGGTTCTTTAAATGTGTCTGTAAGCTGAGGGTATGCTGTTTACTTAAGCACTTCAGTTCTGTATAGTAGCCGGCTCATGCCAGGCTCACAAGCTCAGCAGTACCAGTCCCAACTTCCTGGTTAAAAAGAAGTCATCCCTACCCGTGATCTTTTCAAATAATGCACCAGCAGAAGCAGGACTCAGTGCACAGCTCCCTTGCATTCCACAAAGGTAATTTCCCCTTTCCTGTCACCCGATCCAATCTCACAACCCTCTACCAGCTCTTGATTCTCCCAGAATGTCAGCCCTGCTCTATTTAGTTATTTTTCTAGACTTTAGGTCTCAGAGGGAATGGAGAAGACATGTATCTAGTCTGTCATTTCGGGTCCACCCCCTGTATACCATCATTTTTAACCAAAGCTGTATAAGGACAAATACTGTATCAAGAATGTGATTGATAAGGTTACATAGCTTGGCAGTTACCTATGTTGGAAGTCATATAGTGATGTAATCACCTCCATGGTGAGATCTGCTATGAGTAACCAGTCATTTGAAATGGGGTTTCCTAGAGGGTATTGTCAGCTTCTAACATATGTGAACTTCCTGTCTAAGCTCTCTGGCTTTGACTCTGCTATAGACCCTGCATTTTCTTGTCAGCATCTGAGCTCTTGTTCCTGGAACTAGGGCCAGTGATCCACTGTCTTACTAGTCAGTCTTGGGTTTGTCAGCCTTCCCAGCCACGAAACAGCAGCCTCTTCTCTGACCTCTGGATCTTGTGTTTGTTAGCTGCTATAGCTACATGGAAAACCTGATGATGTAGTGGTTCAGTGCTATGGCTACCAGCCATAAGGTCAGCAGTTAAAACCTACCAGGTGCTCCTCAGGAACTCTGTGGAGCAGTTCTCTCCTGTCTATAGAGTGGCTGAGTTGGAATTAACAGCTGTGAGTTTGGTTTTGGATTTTATAGCTACAGGAGATAGGACAAGTCTCCAACCTGATGCCTGACACCTGACCCACAGAATTGGAACTTACCAGCCTCTACAATCTCATGAGCTGTTTTCTTGACATAAAACTCTCTATGTCTCTCTGTCTTATCTCTAGAGAACCCAACCTAAGACGTAGACTGATCTGTTAATATTGGTGTTTTATGAATAATCCCATTTAGCATTCTCTAAATAGCAATGAAAACTTGTAATAAATGTCTGGTGTTTGTAAACGATTATATTGCCTTTCTCCTTACAGCATTTACATTCAATCACTTGTATAACATCTCATGCAAATGAACTAACATGCATGTTACATGCTAAAAGGCTAATTTATTTGTGTGTTAATTGGTAATTCTATCTCAGTAATAACTTGCCTTCTGTGTTAATATGGAAGGGTCTAACAAAGTATCAGATTTAACCACTGTTAGTGTTTTACTATCCTTTGTATTCTCATAGAGCAATAAGCCAATCATAACTCTTCTGCAGAATTCCAATCTCACTACCAGTTCTTACTGAGGAAATTTAGAGTGGAAGAATCTGATAACAGCTGTTAAAATTTGGATCAGATATAATTTATGGGATTTAAATTTGTTTTCTTCCTTAATCTGTTGTAGTAACAATTCTGGGCTCAATATATTAAGTGGGCTTCTTAAATACCTTTTCTTCTTAAATATGTGGTGACATTTCTATCAAGCTTTTCACCTCTGGGATATACAAAAGTACACTTTATTTCCTTCCTTTTTTCATTCTCTGAAAATTTAATGGCCTTGGATCTTTTCTTCCTAAAAATTTGAAAGTGCCCAAACTGCATAGATGTATTAGAAGCACTTACAATCGCAATGAAACAGTATTTGTGTTAGCGGTTACATAGTGGAAAAGATCTAAGTTCTTTTTAATTTCACTAGCTGCTTATTTCTTGGCTTCAAGTTTGTGTTATCAGCAAACTAAATGCATTTACAGCTGATACATTCTAGTATTAATTAAATTTTAAAGATCAGAACATTTAGCATTGGAAAAATGAACATTATTTAATATTTCTTTAACTTGACATTATTTGTTATAGATTCAGTTTAATATTTATTTGATTGGACAGTTTCATTCACTCCACATGGCTCTCAGTTACAGCACAAGGTGGAAGTTTAATATAGAATATATGTAGTAAGAATTCCATTTTGTTGAACTAATCTCTATCATCAATCTGATGACATTTTATGTCATAACCCAATATAGTATCTCATTATTAATAAGTCAATGATTAACTATCTATCTATATTACGCATACAGATTCTGGAGCAATTTTTATTCTAGACTTTCATGAGATTTGCTTTAGTAAATGAGTTATTGAGTAGTTTTTATTGAAGACCCACTCTGCAGAGCACTGCATTAGGTGAAAATGCGGGGCTCAGGAAACCAGAAGGTACAGAAATGAGTTAGTAGAATTAGGCAAGACTACACATTAAAAAAGGGTTATTTTACTGAGTTTACAACCTATAGAATGCTAAACACTGTACAATAAATGAAAGTTACTTCTTCTACTTATAAGAGGCAAAGAGGCTATCTTCCCCTTTCTTTTATTCCTTGAATGTTTCCTCAGAGATACAGTGAATCTAACTTAGAATTTAAATACATCTCTTTGGGAATTAAGCACATTCTCCAGTTTGACAATAAAGCTACCTCAAAGATTACTCATCAGATAACCTTTAGATACATAAAATATGTATATTTGGAGTTAGCTCAGTATCTTTAAAGAGGCTGTCAACTGGTAGAATTCTTTTTGTCTTTTGGAGAAATTAGTGTCATTACTTCTGTTTTGAGGCATCTATTGTCCAATGCTTTATTTTACTTTCACAATCCCTTCATGCTAACTTGCATGCATGTCAGCTGACAGTTCTAACTCAGTAATAAGGTGCCATTTTTCTCTGTTTTATATAGGTATGGAAGTCTTTAGTTGATATAATTGCTTTATTTCTGCAGCATTACACACCTAAACTTAAGTATAAACTCATGCAGACAAAGACAGAAGTATTCCTCCCTCTAACTCCACACACATAAGAGGACATAAATACATATTTAGGATAAAATTTTAATTCAAATAGTATAGAAATGCGTACATAATACCGAAAAGAACATAAATTCAGGCTACTTACATCTAGCTCAATAAGGCTTCCATTCTTCTTCAAAATTTTCTACTTTATAACTTGCCTGTCAATCACATGCATGAAGGCACTTTATGAAAAAGCAAAACCTATATTTAAAAGGCAAAATCAAAGATATCAGTAGCAGGATCTTGGAAAATAATTTTGGAGATAGATACCAGGCTTCTCAGTTTCTTTTAGATAACTGGGTGTACAGTACCAACAAATTTATCAGAGTTTGTGTAAGTCTCTTTTGGGGGATGTGGAGGAAATAGGAACTATTGTCAAATTAAACCACCTTTTTGATGGTCTAACAGTGTACTTGTAAACTTGTAAGTTAAAGGTTCAAGCTCACTGGACTCTTCCTGGGAGAATGACATGGCAGTCTGTGTTCATAAAGATAACATAACCCTATAAGGCAGTTCTGTTTTGTCCTATAGTATCACTACCAGTCAGAATCAACTTGATGGCAACATTTTCTTTTTAAAATCCTCTTGTTGAAGTGTTTGGGAAGTTCCTACCAGCTTGACATTTCCTTTCATGGTAGATATGCATTATTGCCATTGATTATTTATTCTGAAATTCTTTTATTACAATTATTCCTCTTGACTAAACCTCTAATGCACACACCTATTTAGTTGTTAAGGGTGTCCAAAAACAAACAAATAAGGAAAACAACAATCTGCTTGCTAGTAGTAGAGGAATTATGCCAGACTTTGTTTAATAATTCCCTGGATAGTAAGGATATGAACACAAATATTCCTCAAACAATATAACTCTATAAATGCCCATGAGACTAGTTTACATTTAGCAGATAGCCTTAATGTGGACTACTTAATTAGAAATCTAATCTCTTTTTCATATGCATTTCTACATACAAGTCATAGTAATGGTCTAAAGCAATTAATAGGAAAATGTACTGTAGAGACACTCATTAAATTCTTTAAAACCACATACTGTTCATTTTTCTTTTTACAGAGAGTTCAGAATGGATAAAGGAATGAGTAGAAGTTCATTGACCGAGCTTATATCATTATTTCTTAGGATAAAAGTTTAAAGTGCTACATAAGAAAGCACTCATTTGAGTGTGATGCTAACTGTAGAAGACATCACCTACAGAGTTCTGACCAAATACCTAGTGTTAGACAAGACATTTAGCTTTGATTCAAACTTTGAAAAAAAATTGAAATAGTTCTTTGGATTCTCAAGTATATTTCTTAACTGTAGTTATTATGTTATGAATAATTTGTTATTATCAGAGAATACAGCTTAGTAGCAAACTAGTTGATCTGAAGAGACATTCTTCAAATCTTAATTTGAGATGTCATATTCATTTGTTGTGAAATCACTCAAGAATCAATTCAGAAAACTATTCAGACCTTATGCTTAAATTCTAGCTAAGAATCACAGCATTTTAAAAACTGAAGTATTTAGGTATTGCTTTTTACATAATTACACTGCAATAGTAATGTTTTAAAAGAAAGAAATAAAATTAATGGCAAACTACTAAAATGTACATAAATGCAATTCCCAATGCTTAGTAATAATTAATAATAAAAGGCTTAGAAATTGACTTCCAGTCAACATGAAGTCATATACAGAAGTACCTTGCTGTCCATCCACAGCGAAGATCCATAAAACTAAGTAAAACAGAGACAAATATCAATCTTGGTACCAGAAGTGTCAGAAAAAGAGATAAAAATCTCAGCCAAACATGGAATGAAGTAAGAGACAGAGAACAAGAGAATGAGACAACATATAAGCACAAATTTCCTGTTAACTAACCCAGCATGAATTTTGGGCTTTTGTCAGAGATCAGCAGACAGGAAGCATGGAAAGTTGCTTCATGGAAATCTTAGCAGAAGACAAAATATCTGGTAACCAGGGTTATGCAACCCCCACAATATTCCTCTCACTGTTCTACTTCTGACATCTATCTCCTGGCTAGCTGTCGTGATTCTAGAGGCTGAGAAGTACAGTGTCCATGCTGCTTGGATTCACTCTGCCCACATTGGAGATTGGTTTACAGAAGAATGTGAAAACAGTTTTAGAAGCTCCCAACAAGAAACAGATCATCTGCCCTTCCCCTTCATCTGGACCTGCCCTGCTGCACCATAGCTGAGCTACTGGCCCTACATATCAGACAAGATAGTAAAAAATATCATGACCATAGTCCAGCAAACAACAAAGAATACATAGCCTGCCTATTCTGAGACAATCAAATTAAACAAAAAAATCAAGATGAAACAAATATATCTACAATCAATACAAAAGGAAAAATAACTACTGAATATCCTGAAGACAGCAGCCAAAATCTGTCTGTCTGTCTATACATAAAAGGACAGGATGGTTCCAGTAGGCATCTAAAATAAAACACTAGATGACTTTCCAATATAAGACAAAAGCACTAGACTTACCTAACAGGGAACATAAATCTCTGATATTCAGAGCTATCCAGTAGCTGAAGCAAAAAGCAGACCAAAATGAAGAAAAAAAAATAGACAAATTGGTGGAAAAGGCAGTCAAACTTGTAGAACAATGCAGTAAAGTAATACAGGAACAAAATGTTAAAATAAATTCACAACTAGAAATCATACAGAAATAATAATTAGAAATTCAAAAGATAAAAGCTTTCAGAAATGGACAGTGACATAGAAAGGTTGAGGAGTAGATTTGAAATTATGGAAAACATAATCAATGAAACTTAAGACAAATAAATACAACTCTGAGGAAAAATCAGAAGACAGAACAAAGAAAAATGAAGAAACCTTGAGAATTCTGCAGGATACAATTAAAAGAAAAACTTTGAGAATGATTGGAGTTCCAGAATAGAGAAAATGGATAACAGGGAGGATCATTGAAAACTACTCACAGGAAAGTTCCCTAATATCGTGAAAGATGAAAACCTGATCTGAAAATCTCAACTAATCTCATATAGGATGAACCTTAACAGGTTCACCAATGCATATCATAATCACGTTTACTACAACCAAAGAGGGAGCAGGAATCACACTGGAGCTCAAGAAAAACAAAAAGTCACATACAGAGGAGAAACAGTAAGACTAAGCTCTGATTATTTAGCAGAAACCATGCAAGCAAGTAGGCAATGGGATGATACATATATAAAGCCTTGAAAGGAAGAAAAACATAAAACTGCCAACCAAGAATGATATATCCTGAAAAACTATTATTCAAATATGATTATGAATTTAGGACATTTTCAGATGAATAGAAATTAAAGGAATATGTAAAAACCAAACCAACCTTACAAGAATTATTAAAGGTAGCTCTTTGATATGAGAGCAAACAACGTCAGACCACAACCTGTATGTAGAATTCATGATTATGCCAGCCAAAAACCAGCCCAGGAAAAGAACTCTCAAGGACTAATCAAAACCAAAAGAATAACAACAGGGAACCAGAGAGATTATCTGAGAATTACACCAACGTCGAACAATAAAAGAAGGAATAAATGGTGTAGGTATAGAACTTTCTAATGGAGTGGAAAGCAAGGTGATACCAAGTAATAATAGATCTGCTCAAACCTAGAAAGATACAGGTAAATTTCAAGATAACTAAAAAGAAAGTTAGCAAACCTATTCCTCAAAATAAAGAAAAATGTAAAGTCTCAATAAAAACAAAATCTATAAAAACAGAAGAAATGAAAAATAAATCTACAAACCCAACGTTTTCACCACAGGAACATAGAGTAACAAAATGTCAGCACCACCAAAAAAAAAAAAAAAAAATCACCAAATGACTGCAATAAACTCATGCCTATCAACAATCACACTGAATATTAACATTCTAAACATAGCCAGCCACTGTCTTCAAGTTGATCCTTACTCACAGTGACCCTGTAGGTCGGGGTAGAACTGCTTCATAGAGTTTCCAAGGAGCACCTGGTGGATCTGAAGTGACACACCTATAAAGAAATGGAGAGTAACACAATGGATTAAAAAATAGATTCCATCAAATACTGTTTACAGGAAATGCACATTAGAAACAAAGATGTAAAATTTGCTAAAAATCAAAGAATGGGAAAACAAAATACATCAAGCAAGCCAGCCAGTCAAGTGCCGTCGAGTCAGATAGAGCAGGGATATCAGTACTAATTTCAAATAAAATAGGCTTAAATCAGCTGTCTTCAGAACATAGCTTCTGTACTGTTGTTATAGATGCAGAGATGTTTGCAGTCAGCACTGTGCCTTTGACTAACCTCTGTGTGAACGCTAGTATACACTGAGTGGGGATTTTCCTGGATATGGATATGGAAACATTTCCTTTGTTGATGTTATCAACAGATCCCATGTCTTTGGATTCAACAAAATATCTACTGTGGAGACATTTCACCAGTTTTCTTTACTCTCAAAAATCCAGTTAGTGATGACACACAGTGCTTTCTGAGTATCTGCCCTATAATGAATCTGGGCTCTGCAAGTTCTCCAGTTTACCCTGAGCAATATAATAAACCTTTGCCACAAAAACACTTATAGAACATGGACAAGGGAGGCAATGGGAAGATAAGCATGATGGAGAACACAAAGCCTTTTGGTGGCTTTTCTAGTTTTGAAGACATGAAAACAGAACTGTCTTATTGCTTGTAGTTTCAGAAAGCTTATGAGTAGTTAGTGCATGGAAATTCCAGCAGAGGAAAGATTTTATGTTGGGGTGTACCAACAGCATTTCTGTAAATGTCAACCATGTGTATTTGATAACATCCATCTATAGGTTGTGCTGTACCTCACTCCTAGTGTTCCGATTGGACTGGTTTATCATAGAATAGAAATGCAAGAGGTCAGCCTCCTTGATTAAGTTAAAATTTTATTTCATACGGTACAATTTTTCTAGGGCTGAGTGAGACCGGGTGAGTCTCTCATCTCTTACTGCTATTATGGCTACTAGTTGGCCATTTTCTCAGAAAAGTAGCAGGGAGTGAAGTTAAAAATGGTCTTCTAAGCCTGAAAATTACACACAGACTCTCTCACCCACAGACAGTCACGTGCAGGTCTTTCAGCACCAGGTGACCCATCCTTACTATCAGTCTCAGGTTGTGAAGGCAAAGTGAAGTGAGGACATTCTTTGTGATTTTATACCGCCTTTGCAGGTGCCTGTGACACCAATTTTAATCAAATGATTTACATTTAATATGTAAAAATGGCACAGGAAATTGTCTGACCTCCTCTAACTTTATAAGTGTTGAGTTGTAGAGACAATGGCAAAGTGCACACAGATTCGGTTAGATCTTGCTAAGACTCTCAGCAACTGGCACATGGCCAATTAGAGCCAACAGGAAGAACATGGGGCGAATGGACATACTGTGTCCTGAAAAACACTACTGAATTAGGGACTTACATCCAGCTGCTGTTACTCAGTGGACATAAAAAATCACTTTTGTGTAATACTGACACATTTCACCCATTTAACGTATCATTCATAAACTAATTAATGCTGCAGATACGTGTTTTAGCAGTACAGACTGGCATTCTACTTTATGACATCTTATTCAAGTTGTACCTCCATAGTGCCTACAAATATTTACAACTAGAAATGATAACTTTTGTTTCTGTGTCCACACATTTTTGTTGTTATTAGGATCACCATATATACCTTTAATATGCTGTTTTAAATATATATTTTTATAATATTTAAATTATACCTGTTAGAATGTTTTAGTCATCCTTTGTGCATCATCTCATTGTCCATTAGTTAAGATTTGATAAATCTTAACTTTGCATTATTTTAAGTCTGCTAACAAACTTTTGTTTGCTTGTTTTTTTTGATTTTCATTTTTTTGGTTTTTATTTTCTTGTCATTTTCTCTATATAACAGCAGACAGACCAGATCATGGTATCTGAGCAGATGATGATTCTGGGAAGAATGAAAAATGATACCATTTATTATTTTTACAACTGTAGTCACTAGAGATTTAAAGTGGCTACCCCTTTTCCTGACAAAGAAAGTGTGACGACATAGACTTCTTTCCCAATTCTAATAATTAAAGACCAATGATAGAAAACATATGCATATGTGTGACTCATCAACAGTGCATTTGTCCTAATCTTTAGCAAAAATTCTGTAAGAATTCAAGGAAGTTGTGTAATTTAACATACATTTATAGAGGGTTCAGAGGTCTATTAGTGTTGAACAATGAAACGATTCTGTTCTAAAAACAAAGTAATCAAGAAAGAGCATACCTAGAGTTGAATTTTTCATATAATGTTCTCTTCACACATGCTACAAGAGACAAAGATGAATAAGTAAAGACAGGCCAGTATGTCCCATAGGACCCTCCCAAAACCCACTGCTATTGAGTTGGGTCCAACTAAAGAATTGTTTTCTAAGGTGACACTGATGGCAGTGAAGCAACAGCAGTAGAAGATACTAGCCAACCTAACCTTCTCTGCAAATGGTTGTAGAGAGTAATTGGACTTTCTACTCATGAGATAATCCAAAGAGAGTTGAAACTTCTGTAGAGAGAATTTAGACTTCCTGAAAATGATTCATGTGCTGGGTCACTCACTATTTCCAACAGTGAAAATGAAACAACTGTGACTTGAAAAAGCAAACAGGTACCCTAGTAAAAGCAGACTTTTGCATGGCAATATTGTTTATCATTTCATTCACAAAAGCACATTGCAAATACATAGTATATTGCAGTATTCAGAAAAATAATCACAAATTAATATTCTTATTGTTATGTTAGGTGCTTGTCCTAGTCACTTGCTACTGCTCTAACAGAAAACACCATGAGTGGACAGCTTCATGAGGAGTAACTTTTACTATCACTTTTGTTGTGTTTTGGCCTTTGATACTAAAACAAACATGATAAGCTTTAATATATGCAGGTCTTCTTAAACATAATTTTGCTTTTGTAGCAAAGTTCTAGTATAAACGCTATTCAGAGCTTTATGATGCAGAGTAGATTTTAAATTGAAAAGTGTCCCAATAAGCCACAAATTCATTTATGAGATGAAAGTCTGTTCAATAAGAGAAGTTATCACAACACTGTAGGCTAAGTCCAAATTCAAGCAGAGTATCTTGGCACAGGAACCTAGGGTCCAAAGGCTCTTGGTCATGCCTTCTTGGTGGTGTGAGGTTCCCAACTTCCTCTGCTCACTTCTCTCCCTTATATCACACAAGCTTGTAGCTTGAGTCCTGCTTCACTAACACAACGAAGGTCGATTCTTCACCTTTGACATCACAGAGGCAGGATTCACAAGACATGGGAGGAATGGCACCGTAGTGAGACTCCTAGCTAAGTCAAACTCATTTATACATTTCTACAGGGACACAATTCAATCCATGACATACCACCCTTTGGCACCCCAAAAATGTATGTGTTGATGTGACTTGGCTGGGACTCTCAATGGTGCCATTCTTCCCATATCTTGTGAATCTTGCCTCTGTGATGTTGATGATGGAGAACAGGCTGCAGTTGTGTTAGTGAGGCAGGACTTAAGCTATGAGCTTGTGGAATATAAAGGAGAGAAGTGAACAGAGGAAGTTGGGAACCTCACAGCACCAAGAAAGCATGAATGACAGCACAGCATGTCCTTTAGACCCGAGGCTCCTGTGCCAACATGCTCTCTTACTATTTGGACTTAGCATACCGGACTGTGATTAACTTCTCTTATTGAACAGACTTGCAGCTCATAAGTGGATTTGTGGCATACTGGACTATGGCAATAAAAGTTTCTCCTTGTGAAGCCTTCCACTGGTGGTATTTTCTGTTAGAGCAGTAGCAGGTGACTAAGACAGAATTTGGTACTGTGAGAGTGAGGCACTACTCTAAGAAATACCTAAAATGTGGAAGTGCTTTTTTGACACTGTGAATGTTTGGAAGAAGGAACCTAAAAGAACTTTTAGCACCTCAGAGGGCAGCAGCAGAACCAGGAGCCAACCAATGGAGAGAGAATGCTGAATGCTTGTGAGCAAGAGGCTTCCTGGTGGAGTGGGGCACCTTCAGGCACTTGAATAGGTGACTAAGACAGTGCTGCTAAAATCTTTACAAAAAAAGAATACCAATCTTTTCTTCCCTGGTACTGCTTGATGAGTTCAAATTGTTAACGTTTAGCTGAGCAGAAAGTGCACACCTTAATTCCTTAATTCGTATCCCAAACTACAAAAGATGATGTTAATGTATAAAAAAAATGAAAGGAAAACTATAGGATACCACAAAATTTTAGAATGCATCTGGATCATTAAGGAAAGAAGAAGGAATAATATGCAAGAAATAAAGGAAAATCTAAGAAATTTGGAATATTAAATGCAAATGGTGGGGAAAAATTAACACTAAATTTAACATTCGATTTTCTCAGTTTTTAGTGTTTTGCACTTCATGGAATAAATGTTCATACTAATTCTTTAAACACAAGTTTAAATAAATTATGAATGTCAATTATATCCCATTGAGGCATAATTATAAAATGTTTTAATTTTTAATATATCATGCTACCTTATGCTGTATTTTATATGATAAGCATACTATCTTCCTTTTTATTGAATGAATATTTTTTAACCATTGAGCAACTTTTTATTCCAATTGGCAGATGGATATATAACTGGTAACTGACACCTACGAAATGACAACTGTTTTGCTTTCTTTCAGAAAAGCTTGAATTTTTACCTTTCTAAAGTTCATAAGAAAATGAAATCAATACTTGTAATTACAGTAGGATTTAACAGAATAAACACTAACATTCAAAAAGGAGAGAAAATTATGTCTGAGAAGTAATAATAATTATCCTTAATTGAAGAATAATGTTTACAGAGGTAACATTAACTGAACTTAAAGGAGTTTGGGGGAATTTCACAGTTTTACCTGTGAACTCTAAGTGTAGAATTCTGCACCTGAACCATGATGCACCCCAAGTTTTACAAGAAATACAGGAAATAGGAGATGGAAAACAATATACCTCTCATAGCAATCCAATTGTTAATACTATAAATGTTTCTATATGAGTGAATTCTAAACTTCTTTAAACTTTAGGTGTCTCTTGAAGAGTTTCAACTTTATCTCTAAATATAAATAAATAAATGCAGAAATTATGGAAAGTAAATTGTTATTGCTGCAGGCTTTTCAGTTAAATTCCACTTTATTGCCTACTTATGTAAGATACCAGTCTACAATAATATGCAGAATGTGTCACTATTTAACTAGAAAGTATGTTTACTGAAAAAGAATGATTGTTCACTACAATATATTTGACATACTTGTATCCTTAAGGCCTGTTGAAAAACTTTAATTTTTGATGATGACATTCTCCTTTGTTTTGTGCTTCTTTTACACAAAGAAAGTTGAGATGGGTATGAATATTGGTAGGCAATAACTTGTGGCAGTTAGAACTGGCTGTTGTTAGGTGTCCTTGAGTCAGTTCTGACTCATAGGGGCCATATCTACAAAAGAATGAACATTGCCCCCAGATCTGTGCCATCCTCCCCAGAGTTGTTATGCCTGAGCCCATTGTTACAGCTACCCGAGTCAATCCATCTCATTAAGGATGCTCTTCTTTTTCACTGACCCTCTACTTTACCAGGCATTATATCCTTCTCCAGATATTGACCTCTTCTGATAACATGTTCAAAGTATGTCAAAGTCTTGACATCCTTGCTTTTAACAATCACTCTGACTGTACAGCTTCTAAGACAGGTTTGTTCTTTTCGCAGTCTGTGATATATCCACTATTCTTTGCCAACACTACAGTTCAAAGGCCTCAATTCTTTGGTATTTCTAATTCATCATCCAGCTTTCACATGCATATGAGGTAACTGAAAACATCATGGCCTGAGTTAGAAAGTCTGGTGGTGTAGTGTGTAGTGGTTAAGTGCTACAGCTGCTAACCAAAAGGTCGGCAGTTCAAATCCACCAGGTGCTTGGAAACTCTATGGTGCAGTTCTACCCTGCCTGTCAGGTCACTATGAGTTGGAGTTGACTCGGTGGCATTGGGTTTAGTTTTTGTGTTATTTTGAGTTGTTACTTATTGATCCAGTTATGAGGATTTTTGTTTTCTTATTTAGAACCTAATATTTTGGTAAACTACATAAAATATATGTGTCATAAAAGAGTGTCTAGAGAAGAAGTGACACCAGATGTAGCAGTCCAAACTTCTCTCTCTTTCCTTTTTCTTAGTGAAAAAAATAGAGAGAGATGGAGTGAGAACTATTAAATATTTATTGACAATTCATTTCTCATATTGTTTAAGATCATATGTCAGATGGATTTTAAATTTGAACCAAATTACTATTTATCTTCAGGGTTATGAGTTTCCAGAATAGAAACAAATGTAAATAGTGTTATGTTATAGAAGCAAACATTTCTTTAGAAAATTTACTTTATAGTTATTATTAAATTTGTAAAGTTATATAGAGAGCTGTTAATTAAGGGAATAAAATTAAACTTTGCTTATTGAGCTTTATGTCTTCTTCTAGCTATGTTTCCAGTTTTTAATTTGCTTAGTTATTCTCTTTATTCTTATAAATAAATTTAGCCCCTTTTGAAAAATTGATGTGGCTAACCCTACAGGTTGAAATTACAGCATCAAAGACTTCCAATTTTATTTGTCCATAATAATAAACAAACCAGGATATATTCAATTTTCATTGACCATTTCTCAATGTATCAATATATTTTCAATTACATTGCAAATCAGGCAATGAAGAATAACATTGCAGAAAATAAAGAACATCCCATTGAGTAATTACATTGCTCAATGACAGAAAAATCGGAGTGTGGAAAATGTATGATACTAGGAAGTTGATAATTGCTAAGGTATGCTGAGTTCTGTGTATTTATTTTCTCAAATGTACCAACTAAATTATGATCTAGTCATCAATAGGGAGGACCTACATTTTAAAGTGCTTTACAGTCAACATAACAAAATTTATGAATTCAGCCTTCCTTTTTTGGTTCCACTTTGTTACAGAGCTGCAGACTGGTATATCTACAGATGATACCCAGAAAAGGAAATATATTTTACTAGAATTTATTAGCTAGAATGATTTTCCTTCCTCAGTTTCTATTCTGTCATACTACATTCTGCTTAAACATCTTTCTTCTTTACTTCATTAGGATCTGTTTGAAGTGTGACTATAGTTTCTAAATTTCAAAAAGTTCATTATGATTTTATTTTTTTACTGTGTACTTTTGAATAATTAATGATAAATGTGACTTCATTAACTTTGAATTTCTGAGAACTGTAATATTTGATTGCATCTTTAATTAGAAAGGGCACATATTAGGGAGATTGACAACATTGCTGGAAGAAAACATCTCAAAATTGTATTGTCCTTCATGCATATGTATGATAAATATGAGTATATATGTGTGTATATTAATAATTTTATATGCAAACAACAAAAACCAACTCATATAAACAGGAAATAAACAAAAGGATAGTTTTGGTACAGCTGTACAATCTACCCACAGAATATTTTCATTATTCTAAAGTATACATGGAACTTATATACAGATTTAAAAAATAGTAGACATTAAACAAAATAAATAAATCAAACCAGATTTTACAGGATTATTTTGTTCACAGTCAGAAGAAAGTTACGTGAAATGAACAAAATTAGCATGAATTTCAAAACTGGAAAGCAAAATGACCCTTAATTCAACAACAACAACAAAACAATGTTATTTAGAAAATGCTTAGAACAGGATAATAAATAATATTTGAAAACAAACCAAAAATCTGTTGCTATCTAGTGGATTTTGACTCATGGGGAGCTGCTTTAGTCATCTGGTACTGCTCTAACAGAAATACCACAAAGTGGGTGATTTTAAAGAGAAGTATTTATTCATACACAGTCCAGCAGGCTACAAGTCTTAATTCAGAATGTCCAAGGGAAGGCCTTTCCTCTGTCAGCTCTGGGGAAAGTTACTTGTCTTGCATCAGTCTTTGGTCAGAGAACATCTTAGCACAAGAATCTCAAGTCTGAAGGACAGGCTCTATTCTTGGTGTTGCTTTCTTGATGGTGTGAGGGTCACAAGTCTCTGCTTGCTTCCCTCTCTTTTTATCTCCCATATGATGAAAGAGTAAGCGGTGGTGCTAGCCACACTCCAGGGAAATCCCCTAAGCAAGGGTGTTACAGTCTCACTCTAATCCTCTTTTAACATAATCATGCCATCTGTTAACCACAGGCAGAGGTTAGGATGTATAACATGGGAAAATACAAAATATTGGGAATGATGGCCCAACCAAATGGCTGCATAGATTTTTTTTTTAGGGAAACACAGTTTAATCAATAACAGGAGCCTATAGGACAGAGTACAACTGCCCCATAAGTTTCCAAGGAACACCTGGTGAATCTGAACTGCTGACCTTTTGATTAACAGCCACAGCTCTTAACTAACTATGCCACTGGGATTTTCAGATTATACTATAATACAATGGAATGGTATTGTGGGAAACATCTAAATAATATTTGCAGGGAAAAGGCATAACTCTTATGTTTATCTTAAAGAGACAGTGGTTAATGAGATAATGATCCAGTGCAAGAAATGGTAATCAAGCACATTCATCATGCAACTTAAAAAAAAAAAGCTTGAACAAAATCAGAAATTAGCACAAGAGCAAAAAGCAAAATCTGAAGAGCAAATTGCAGTACCCCAAATCTGTATTTTGAATAGGCTATTAAATTGTTGTTGTTATTGTTACGTGCCATCGAGTTGGTGCTGACACACAGAGACTCTATGAACAACAGAACGAAACACTGTCTGGTCTTGTACCATGTCCACAATCATTTTTATGCTCAAGCCCATTGTTGTGGCCGTTGTGTCAATCCATCCCATTGAGGATCTTCCTCTTTTTCGCTGACCCTCCACTCTACCAAGGATGATGTCCTTCTCCAGGGACTGATTTTTCCTGACAACCTGTCCAAAGTATGGTTTCACCATATTTGCTATCAAGGAGCACTTTGGTTGTACTTTTTCTAGAACAGATCTTTGGTTCTTTTGACAGTCCATTGAACATTCAACATCAATTCTTCTGTCTTCTTTGTTCATGGTCCAGCTTTTGCATGCATGTGATGCAATTGAATACCATGGCTTTGGATCGTGTACATTTTAGTCTTCAAGGGGACATCCTTACATTCTGAATACTTTGAAAATGTCCTGTGCAGAAGGTAAGGCAGTTTTATATGGGTCTACTGCATTCTGCATGTTTTATAACAACTTTTGTGCTGTATTATCTTTTCAAGGATGCATGTATAATGAACAGCCTTAGAAGACAGTGTCTCTTTCTGTGATGGAGGACAGAGCTATACAGGTGCTATACAGTATGATAGTGTCTCTCTTCAAGACAAATAAAATTTGAGTAGGTTATGAGTAGCTCCTATTTAGAAGATTGGAATTTTCTAAACTCAGGGTTTCATAGCAGTGGAAGACATCCACTGTGTGTTCTGCATCTATTCTGACCCACTTCTATATCACTGTAGGCAGCAAGGAGGCAAGGAAGGCTGATGTAAGTATTAATCTCAATCTACCTGCTATGCTGGAGAAATGGGAATCTTTGCTTTCTTCTAAGAGTCTCCCTCTTATTTATGACCAGCAGGCTAACTTGTTAGCTTAAAAATGGAGTAGAATCTTAGACTCGTCATAATTTTTAACACAGTTTTTCACAGTGGTTAAGTGCTATGGCTGCTATCCAAAAGGTCAGGAGTTCAAATCCACTGGGTGCTCCTTGGAAACTGTGATGCAGTTCTACTCTGCCTTAGAGGGTCACTGTGAGTTGACAGAAATGGGTTTGATACATGCCAGTTTAATGTACATTATAGAAATGTTAATAAACTTTATGTCAATCTCTATGAGTATCACTAGTCACATCAAGACTGCTTCTCTAAATGATGACCATTCCAAATTGATAACAAATATGCTCTTTAGTAATGTTGCTTGAAATGTAATGTGCATGTTCTCAATGGAGTAACAGGGTCTTTACTTAGATCTCATCTCTATCAACCAAAAAAACAGGCAATGTGTAAGACAGCTTTGAAGATATTAGTTATCTGTCAATGAAAAACAGTAATGCCTGAGAGTTAGAAAACAAATAAGTTGATTCCTACGATTTTCCCAATATACTTCCTTGAAATTGTTTTCACATTGCAGTACAGACGGGGAAAACCCAAACAGAGGTTGCAGACTCTGAATTCAGGAGACGGAGATGAGAGTAAGAAGACCAACTCAGATAGCTTTCCCATCACCAAGTCCTAGAGAAAACAGATCTACATAGAAAAAAACCCCAGAGATCTGCAGCATGTTTTCTGGGAGTATTCACCACAGAACTAATCAGTGTATGCAAGTGAGGAAATCAATAAGGAGGGGAAAAGAACCATGAAAAAGAATAAACATAGAACACACAAAGGACCAGAAATAGTGCCTATTTCCACCAGACAGACTGGAGAACTGCATAGCTGAGGGGGGTTAAACAAGGTTTGCAGACGTTTATTGGCCCAGAAATGTGGAATAATTAAATCTAGATTAGACTTGGCTCTGGTACTATATATAACAAAACAAAACAACACAACAAATCCTGCTTCCTTAAAGATCCTATTTCCAAGTAAAATCAACTGAGTTCTGGAATAAAGTTCAAGAATATTTATAGAAATCCAAAAATACACAGCAGTCAAGTTAAGAAACAAAGAACATCAACAAAACCAATACAGAACTGGCACAGATGTTAAAATTATCAGACCAAGACATTGAAATAGCTATTATTACTTTACTCCGTATGTTCAAAACTTACAGAAAAATGTTTACCTGTGTTTTGTTGACTATGCAAAAGCATTCAACTGTGTGGATTGTAACAAATTATGGGTAACTTTGAGGAGAACATAAATTCCAGAACACTTAATGTAGCTCATGCAGAATTATATATGGATCAAGCCAGTGGTGTAAACAGAACAAGAGAACACTACACTGCATGCTTTAAAGTCAGGAAAGGTGTGCATCAGCACTCTATCTTTTCACCATACGAATTCAATCTGTATGCTGAGCAAATAATCCAAAAAGTTGGCTCTATGAAGAAAAGTGAGGCATTAGGCCTGGAGGCCTACTCATTACCAGCCTGCATTATGCAGATAATACAACCCTGCTTGTTGGAAGTGAATTTGAAACATTTGCTGTTGAAGATTAAGGACCACAGCCTTCAGTATGGATTACACCTTAGTATCATGAAAACAAAAATCCTTGCAACTGGGCCAGTAAGCAACATCTTGATAAATGGAGACAGGATTGAGATTGTCAAGGATTTCATTTTACCTGGCTCCACGATCAACGTTCATGGAAGCAGCAGTGAAGATATCAAAAGACACATTGCATTGGGAAAATCTACCTCAAAAGAGCTCTTTGAAGTGTTCAAAAGTAAGATGTCACCTCGAAGACTAAGGTACACCTGACCCAAGCCATGCTATTTTCAATCACATCACATGCATGCAAAAGCTGCGCAATGAATAAGGAAGACAGAAGAAGAATTGATGCCTTTAAACTGTGGTGTTAGAGAAGAATACTGAATGTACCATAAACTGTCAAAAGAACAAACAGATCTGTTCTGGAGGAAGTACAACCCGAGACTGCCTTGAAAGCAAAGACGGTGAAACCATATCTTACATACTTTGGACATGTTGTCGAGAGGGATCATTCCCCAGAGAATGATGTCATGCTTGGTAGAGTGGAGGGTCCACAGAAAAGAGGAAGACTCTCGATAAGACACAGTGGGTTGAAGCAGTGTCTGTAACAATAGGCTTCACATAAAGACCATTATGGACATGGTCCAGGACAAGGTAGAGTTTGGTCCTGTTGTGCACAGGGTCACCATGAGTCAGCACTGACTCGATGGCACCTAACCATAACACTGAATTCAAAAAGCTAGGTGAAGAAACAAAGATTAAAAAAACACTTAAAGCAAAATTCTATAAATAACACTACAACACTACAACACGGAGGAAAATAGTGAAGAGTGTTAGAAACAGATTAGATATAACAGAAGCAAAGATCAGTAAACTTGAAGACGTAGTCATAGAAACTGTCCAAAATCAAACATGCAGGGGAAAATAAATAAGTCAAAGTGAAAGCAACAGTGTGGTGTTATGGGAGGTTATTATCAGAGTTGAAAGCTGGAAGAAAAGATGGAAAACGAACATACCAAGACTGTGATGATATTAATAGTTTTTTGAGAGATCCATGCATATACTACACAATAACTGAGTATCTGAGTGAACATTAGAGAAAGCAGTGATCTGTCATCCCCTACCTCACTGCTGTCGTTTCTCAATCAGAAGTATGGAATTTTTATTAAAGGAAATGCAAATTTGGGTTACAGATTACATTGTAAATTTATCTGAACTTTTTAGTACCAGAAACTTTTTAGGACCCGAAAGTTAAAAAGTCTATTTGAGATATTGTTAAGAGGTAGGATACGAATTATGCAGCATATTTGAAGGCCATGAATATCTAGTATCCTAGGCTGTATCAGGGAGAAGGACATCACACTTGGTAAAAAGAAGAGTTCAGTGAGATAGGTTAACACAGTAGCTGTAACAGTAGGCTCAAACATAGCAATGATTGTGACAATTTTTCAAGACTTGGGAATGTTTCCTTCTGCTGTATATGGGATTGCTATGATCTGAACGCAACCTGATGGCATCTCACAATAACAAACACATCAGAATCTGTATGGGAGCCAGTCAAGTATAGGCATGGTTGGGTAAGTGACTCTCAACATTTCTACAACAAGACTAATGAGTCACATTTTTTCATTTTAGTTGCAGCCTTTGGCATAAGAAAACTAATTTCACTATGACCTGTCTGGATAATTATAAAGCATTGTGAATGAACACTGGAGTTGTGTGTAATATAACTGCTTTGCTGTCCCAAGTATGGGCCTGTATTCATCAGTAGAATAGTCTTGTTATTTGGAAGGAATATTTTAATATTCATTACTAAGCATAGACATTTAACATATTTGCGCTTGTTCATTTAATTGTTCTTTGAATGCTAATTCTTCTGTCTTTATCTTCCTTCATTTCCAATGATTTCTACTTCCTTTCAGGCTCATTTTTGTTTCTTTTATTGTGATTAAGTGAAAATATACAATCCAAATCAATTTGGCATGCCCACCTCTCTGCAGCTCCTTCTGATGTCCTTGCCCAGTGAGAGCACACTCCTCCTTTTCATTCTATGCTGTGGTATACTCTTAACAAGTTCCTGTACCCTCCTCCTCACCCTGTCCTCTCCCGTCTAGAAAGAGACCAGTAGGACAGCATTCTATAATGCATAGAACCATAAAGTAAACACGCTGTGTGGTCACAATGTGTCCCCGGGTCCAGTCCATTTTTATTCGAAGAGTTGACCTCAGTAGCGTTTTCCAAACAGAGGCAGCAACAAGTCTAGGGTCCACCTTCCCAGGGGATCCTCCAGGTCATTGCACCAGCAATTCTGATCTTTCACTGGAGTCCTTGAGCGGTACCCCTTTTTCTTCTCGTGTTGTTGGTCTCATTTTTAATAATGACTGCTATCATTTATTGGGTAGTTACCACATTTTTTAGGCACTACTAAGTAGTTCATGTGCATTTTCTCTGTAAACTGGTATTATTATTTGCTTCTCTAAGAAGATATTAATTCCCAAAGATTTCAAATAAATTCCCTTGGGGTCTTAGTCAGCTAGTGCTGCTCTAACAGAAATACCGTTAGAGGACAGGACAGCTTTAACAAACAACAGTCTATTCTTACACAGTCCGTTAGACTAGAGGTCCGTATTCAGAGCATCACCTCCCAGGAGGGTTTGCTCTGGTGGCTCTGGAGGAAGGTCTTTGTGTTCAATTTTCCCCTGGACTGGAAGTTTCTGAGGCACAGGGGCCCTAGTCTTTCCAAAGGATGTGCTCAGTTCCCGGCAGTGCTTCTTGGTAGTATGAGGTCCCCAAATCTCTCTGCTAGCTTCTCTCCTTTATGTCTCACGAGACTGCCTCAAAGCACAAAACAATCTTACCCCTGAGTCCTGCCTGACCAACACAACTGCTGACCATACACCCTCGTTAACATCGTAGAGGGAAGATTTGCAATGTGGAGGCCATCACACAATACCAGGAATCATGGTCTAGCTAAATTGCTGCATGGATTCTTGGGGGAACACAATTCAATCCATGGCACTTGAATCTTACTAGTAGTAAAAAGAAGTGCTATGATTCAAATCTATTTGACTCCAAAGTATTTGACAATACTGCCTTAATAAGCTAAATCAAGGCATGTCATGAAAACAGGATAAATTTGAAATAAACAATCTTACCATGACACTTTTCTCCCACCTTAGTTTTGAAAATAGTTTCAATTCAGTACAAAAGAGGAGAATATGCATTCTAAAAAGCAACATATGACAAGTATATATTTAGATAACTGATAATGGGAAGTTCTGTTACTGAAACCCATAATCGTTAGTCAGGATTTTAAATTTTGCAAGAAAGACATGAACTGGATTCCCCCCCACCAAAAGTGCTATGTATGTGACAGACATAAACTTCTGGAATATTATGGATTCCTTTATGGATTACATCACTGCACAAAGATATTTCTCGATGTTGTTTTAATTAAAAAGAAAAAGACAAAACCACTTTACTCCATTATATGCTTGTGCAAATCATTTACTAGTAAATGCAATATATAAATTGGATATGCATGTTTTATAGTATTGGTCTACCTTATCCATTGCTGTAGAACCATCTTCAATTCATAGCATCCCAATAGGACAAGGAAGAGCAGCCCCATAGGATTTCCAAGGCTGTGAATCTTTAAAAAACAGACTACTGTATTTTTCTCCTAGGCAACAACTGGTAGGTTCAAACTGGAGACTTTTTGCTTAGCAGCTGAGCACTTAACCAGTGCATCGCCAAGACTCCTGTTTGAATTAAAGCATGATACTAAAGAACAAAAGAACCAAACGGGAAAGAAAATTTGAAGGAATCAAGAGAAAGATAAATAAAACTATTCCACATACTTAATATTCAAGCATTTGAGGATATATGCTCAGTAAAACATAGTTTTGATCCTTTTGGTTTCTGTTTGATACATACTTCTCAGTATCAAAAAGTATAAAATCCATTGCCTTTATTTTCCTCCCAGACATTGTTTTAACTTTTGTATAGACATAAAGGAAGACATTTTTCAGTTTCTTAGAATAATGTAGCTGACCTTTCAGCAAATGAGAAAATAATAAAACTACAATAGAAAATATACATGTTTCCTGAACTTGAGATTAAAAAGATTATTCAACACCTCCCCACACAAAATATTTAAAGATATGGCTTTGTAGGTGCACTATAAATAATCCTCGATATCGATGGCACCTCATAATATATTTTAATCTTGCCTTGTCTGGCACATTTCTTAAAACACATTCAAGATCCATCCTCAATAGCAACTTTGGTTTTCTATAAATGTGCTCTTTCTTCAGTCTCTTGCCGACAGTATTGGTCTATTTTGAGCTGACCAACAGTGTAGTTCAATATAACATTTTACCATATTGTGATTTTTCTAGTTGTCACTCTATATGGAAAATAAGTGACTTCAAAAAGTCAACAGAATAAGCAAAAGAGTCAATGATGTTCCTCAGCTGTTATTCTTTGAAGATTTATGTGTCAAGAGTGAATATCACTGAATTACTGACAGTGTCTTCTGGCAGAGAACAAGTAGAAAATCTTTCATTCCAATCAAGACAAATGTAATGTGATTCATCGACCTTTGTTTGATTCCACAATACCAAACCTCACATAGTATGGGTAAATATGAAATATCATAAAAGGGGAACTTTACATTTTAAATGGCAACTTTTTCTTTTAAATCACAGAATAGCTTAATGCTGTTTTGTAGTTTAACACCTTTCTTTGATTTAAATAATTAACTAAAATGATATTTTAGCAAGTGAATAATTAAATTGATTAAATATGAACATATGTATTTTTACATTATATATTCTTATTTCAATAATTTAATACTATTTTTCAAAAAAGCAAAAAGTTACTGTTATCTCAGTAGTAGCAGTTGTTGTTAGCTGTGTTCAAGTCAGCTCCCAATCATAGCAAAGCATTTCCTGGTTCTACGCCATCTGCATAATCTTTGGTATGTTTGAGCCCATTATCAAAGCCAATGCTTCAATAATAATGCCAAGCCAGCCAAGTGCCGTTGAGTCGGATCCAACTCATGGTGACCCTAGGGGCCAGGGTTTAGCTTTTATAGTCATATTGCTCTAGAGAGAGTTATCCGTTCAGTTGTTTTAACTGCAGGATTATAATTTATTTTATTGTTTTATTAATATACCTCTAACTTGTTACATCCTGTGAGACAGATCCCCACTTCCCTACTCCCAGCTTTCTGCCTTGGAAATCCTGGTGGCATAGTTGTTGAGAGCTGCTGTATTTGCTAACAAAAAGTCAGAAGTTGGGATCTACCAGGTGCTCCTTGGAAAACCTGTGGGGCAATTCTACTCTGTTCTGTAAGGTCACTCTGTGTCTGTATTGACTCAGCGGCAATGAGTTTGGGTTTTTGGTTTCAGCCTTTGCAAAGAATGTGGCAATAAACCTTCCATAAGAGTTTTCTACTGCGTATTTGTGTTTATTTAGGTTATACATTTAGAACTATAACTGCTAATTTATACATAGAAACATTTTTTAATTGTCTTAGATATCTGTAACATGTACTCTTGTACCAATTTACTCTTCCAACAACAGGATATGAAAGTTCCTATTTCTCCAAAAACTTTCTAATACTCACTAGGGTATTGTTTTAATCTTCTTTTAAAATAATGATATTTTTAAGGATTATGCAGTTAAACCCATCATGTTGCTTGTTTCCTCTCTTGTTGTAAGTAAGATTTGGTGTCTATTAATACATTTATTTTCTGTTCCTAATTGTTGTCCTGTAGACTTTAATAAATATCCTTTGAACTTTCTGTGGTGATGACTTAATTTTAGTGATTTGTTGTAGTTCTTTATACATTGTGATACTTTTATTTTTACTTTTTAAAATATTTTATTGTGCTCTAAATGAAAGTTTCCAGTCCAGTCCATATGCCATATAGTGCCCCTCCACCTCTGTGTAACTCCACCTGCTGCCTTCCCCTTGTGACAGCACACTGCTCCTTTCCATCGTGTGCTTCACTTGTCTGCCTCCCTCCACCCTCTCATCTTGCTTCTGGACAGTAGCTGCTCAGTTGGTCTCGTGTATGTGCTTAAGTCAAGAAGTGCACTCTTCCCCAGCATCACTCTAGGTCTGTCTGTTACCTAATCATTGTCTGAGGAATTGGATTCAGGAATAAATTCAGCTCTGAGCTAACAGAGAGTCTGGGGCCATGTCCTTATAGGACCCTCCAGTCTGTAGGGCCATCAGGTCTGGTTTTTGAAGAGTTCTAGTTGTGCACACCCATTTTCCTCTGCTGTGTTAGGGACTTCATGTTGTATTCCCTGTCAGGACAGTCACTGGTAGTAGACGGGCATCTAGATCTTCTGGTCTCATGCTGATACGGTCTCCAGATCACATGGCTGCTTTCTTCTTTGGGGCTCATATTTCCCTCATGTCTTTGATGTCTTTCATTCTTCTCTGCTCCAGGGGGGTTGGGACCTATTAATGCTAATTAGATGGCTACTTGCTAGCTGTTTTAGTCAGCTAGGGCTGCTCTAACAGAAATACCACAGAGTGGATGGGTTTAACAAAGGAAAGTTGGAAAGTTTATTCTTACACAGCCTGGTAGGCTATAAGTCCAAATTCAGCGTGTCCTCTCCAGGGGCAGACTTTCCCCCTTGTCGGCTCTGAAGGGAAGTCCGGTATTGCATCAGTCTTTGTTCAGGGAGCATCTTGGCACAGGAATCTCAGGTCTGAAGGACACACTCTTCTCCTGGTGCTGTTTGCTTGATGGTGTCAGGTTCCCAGTTCTCAGCCTGCTTCCCTTTCCTTTTATGTCTTGTAAGATGAAAGGGTAAATGATGGTACAAGCCACAAACCAGGGGAATTGCCTTTACAGTGGAACAGGGAGGTGATTTTATGAAGGGATTTACAGTCCTGCCCTAATCCTCTAACAGACAGCATAGGAAAATCACAAAATGGAGGACAATCGTAAAATATTGGTAATGATTGCCCAGCCACATGGCTACACACATTTTTTAGGGGGCAGGTGGGACACAGTTCATTCCATGATACCTGCTGTCCTAGATGGGCAGAGTTGACCAGTATAGGTATGAGTATCTGGCTGTGGCTGCTGAGAAAGGCATGGGGGCTAACAGCTGTCCCGAGTGTCTATGAGAATAACATATCCCCTATGTCTGAGTCTAGGTGAAGGAACAGTTTCTGCCCTGAATTTCTGGTTCAAGGGAATCAGTAGATTTATTTCCCCTTCCCCATTGTTTAAATTGTTCCCTTTCTGGGTTTCAGAAAATGACTCATAGAGGGCCTAAGGAGTCCTACTTCCGGTTCAGTTAATGATGTGAGATTCCAGAGTTGACTGCATTGCAGAGAAGGTAGAGGAAGTGTTAGGAGAAGCAAGAGAGGTTTGTCTCAAAGGAAAGAGGGAGACCTGGGCACACTGTAGGGTACAGGCGAAGACTTAGCTTTTGCTGATCTAGTGCTGTTTTTCACTGGTCCTGGAGGCGTGAGTGGATTCTCCGGTCGGTCATTCCTGCTGAAGGAGAACGCCCTCCGGCCATCAACCTGCTCACCGCACTGGCCACAGCTGTTTCCCAGCGGGTTTTATCTGTCAAATCCTGTATGCTGCTGGAACTACCTTCCCGTCCCCATGGCTTAGTCAGATTTCTCAATTTTCTCTTTGATATTCAGGGCTTCTACAATGTCATATGTACTGGATTTATTTGTTCTTTCTTGGATCTTTCTTGTTACAGGGAGTCACAGGAAGTGTCTGTCTATTCTGTCGTCTTGGCCCTGACGTTAATTCTCTGTTCTATATGTGACAAATATATTAAGAGCCTCAAAGTCTGCTGCTTATTTTTTTTAATAGAGATTATAACGGAGTCTTCATTAAACACATTTAAAAATCTAGTTATTGCTTTTTCTAATTTTCTTCCAAAGATACCTGTCCAATGTGGAATTATTCATTTTACTTTCCTTTAGGGTACTTTCATCAGCATTTCATCAGTGGCTCCTGAATGCACAGGGTGGATTCCTTTGATTAGTGCAGAGTCTGTAACTCATGCCCTGCGAATAGGGGGAAGGGTTGGAGTTAACTCTTGGGGGAAAAAGATAGCTCAGAGGCTTCCTAGAAAAATGTCTTTCCTGCTAGATAGAAGTAATTGATTCTATGTTACTTCTTTTATGACATTATCAGGCATGCACACTGCCAATAACCTAACTGTAATATCCTGGAGCTTTCCTATTTAACTTTATCATGTTAACACAAAGCTAAAAACAAACCATTGTTGCAGAATTGATTTTGTCTAATAGCAACTCTGTAGGACAGTATAGAACTGCCCCATAGAATTTCCAAGAAGCACCTGGTAGGCTTGAACTGCTGATGTTTTGTTTAGCAGTTGTAGCACTTAACCACTACACCACCAGGGTTTCCATACTGACATAAGTACTCTAGTACTCAATTTGTAACAGAGAGTTGTCTATGACTTATTTCTCATATTTGTTCAGTCCTAACCTTGCAAAAACTGTTTTAATTATTTAATTTTTGAAGCTTGAATCACTATGTCTATGTAGATGTGTTTTTGTAATATTACCCTCAATATTATATTGTTTGACAAAGAGAATTTCTTGTGAAATGAAACAAAGGAAATGAGATCAAATGTTAAGTTGATACAGTACAATTTATCAGTTCTCCCATGTGTAGTAATAATTTCATAACAGTTCAAGTATTTTTTTAGAAACAGTAAATAAAAGTGATTTATCTGCCTATGAGAAGAACATGTAATCTGCTCTGATTGTGGAGATTGCAGCCTTGTTTCTGGTGTAATGATTTTGCCAGAGATGATTTTTTACAATGACATTTTCCATCTTCACTTGCATGCTAGACTTCACCTTTATAGGAAGCTCACCATTGTGGTCTCCTCTGTGCCAGATTTCCTGCAAAAGTTAGGCTCAGCCTGAACTACAAATTGAGACTTAGTCAATCTAATCTTGACAGGGTGGCTTTAGTGGCTTCAGGAAAAGGAAGACATAATTGTTTACATTGTGTTTTTGTGCTGTCAAACACAAATTAAATGCTATTGTTGCAGGTATGTGTCATTGCAGTCAGAATTGTACTTACCCTATGTACAATAGAACAAAACACTGCCAAGTCTTGCACCACCCTCATATTTACTGTCATGCTTGAGTCCATTATTATAGCTACTGTGTCAATCTATCTCACTGAAAGGCTTCCTCTTTTTTGCTGACCATCTACTCTACCAAGCATGATGTCCTTCTCCAGGGTAAGGTCTTTCCTGATGACGTATCCAAAATATGTGAGATAAAGTCTTGCCATCCTAGTTTCCAGGGACTATTTTGACTATACTTTTTCCAAGACAGGTTTGTTCATTCTTCTAGAAGTTCGTGGTCTGTTCAATATTTGTTGCCAGCACCATAATTCAAAGGCACCAACTGTTCTTTGGTCTTCCTCATTCGTTGTCCAGCCTCCACATGCACATGAGGCTATGGAAAGCACCATGGCTTAGGTCAGCTGTACCTTAGTCCTTAAAGTGACATCTTTGCTTCTCAACACTTGAAAGAGTCCTTTTGTGGCAGATTTACCCAGTGCAACACATGGTTTAATTACTTGACCACATGTTACAGGGAGTAAAATATCTGTCCCTAAAGTGTTGAAAAAGAATTGCCCTCCCACTTCTTGCTTTACATTCTCTAACTACTTTGTCATTTCTCTACATGGTTGCAGAACACTCATTCCAGAGCTGTCCAGATATTTTTCCCATCATGCTTTGGAACAGAAAACAGTTGAATAAAAAGAGTTATGTCCTAGTTCTTCTCTATTATACAATCATATGTATAGTTTTCCAATAAAGGAGGTAGAATAAGATGTCACAGTATCATTTTGGCAAGAAGTATATATTAAAGACTAGATATACCCAAATTTGGTTCCAACTTTATTGTATAAAGTTAAAGTGTTTCCCATTCATTATTATAACAATTATTCATTTATTCCTGAGTCTGAACATAGACTACTGAATCTTAAAGGAGGTAGCTGTTCTGCTCATTTGTTTTGTTTCTCACTTACTGCATTACTGGCTGATGTGTTTTCTGATTATTTTTTAGTAAGCCATTATTTCTGGAGGCTTATATCTGCATAATGATACACCTTTCTTTCCTCAAAATCATCTCATACATATGGAAAAATATAATTAAATAGGACATCATACTGAGAGTTCAATCATCTGTTTATTTAGTAATTTCCATATTTAAACAAATAATTTCCTTTTGTAAATTATCTTCTGTACTTTTAGTTTACAGAAATAAGAAAATCAGTGTTTTTAATATAAAGAGATTTTTCTCAATATAGAGTGGAATGTGTGCTCATTCTATATTTATATTAATAGATGCAAAATGAAAGGAAAAAAACCTCAGATGAAATGGAATTGCACATTTCCTAGTATGATTATTATTTAGAAGTCTTCTTACCTAACATGATGGGCACAAGTGGTTAACTTGTTAGTCAACTGAAAAGATCTATGACACAGGAAATCATGACAATTAACATAAAAATACATTACGTTTGTGTTTATATTTAGAGTACATCAATTGATGTCTACCAACCAACTGATTTTTATGAAGCCATGGTCTTAGCTTAGAATGGTTTGCTTGATTAGAATTCTGTTATGTTTCCTACAAAACCCTGTAATTACCATAAAGAAGTTATATTGTTTCAAGCTACAATGTCTTAAAAATAAATGAATACTCAAATAGCTTGTGTATAATCAAATTGAATTCAGCATGATACTCTTTTTAAAACCTTTTTGCTATTTCACAGCCATCCTGTTTTTCTTCTCTGTGCTATTGATGTGCTTGTGTTTAGCAGCTCACTCTTACCAGGTGTTTCCAAAGCATTTTTTTAATAAAACAAAGCTGTATTTTTCCTGTTCACATGCCATCGTTTTTTTTTATGATTTAATTGAACACAATAATAAATTCAGCTAGCATAAACAAGTTTAACTTGTTTAACTTGTTTATGCATAAACAAGTTTAACTATGACTATTACTGAATATTGGTAATCTTAAAAGTCAAATTTAGGCCATGCAAATACACGAAAACTCTACTGTATTCTAAAAGTCACAGTGTGCACATCGTAAACATTGTAAGCAATATTGAAACTTTAAAATGTATAATATTTTTAGGGCTAGCCGAATGGAAGTTAGTAATAATGCTTGAACATAACACTCAAACGAAAAGTATTAAGACCCTCATAAATGACATTTTTTTCTCAATCATCGATATTTAATGGAATTAGTGGCATGCTTGGAAAAACTTGAAAGATCAGTCCAGTACTGAATGAATTTAAGCGCCATATTCTCCTGTATCAGCAGTCTCTGGAATGTGATCTCTTGTGATGCTAGCCACGTCAATTAACTGGACTACCAGATCCCCAATCCAAATGATGTTTTAAAAAGGCTTACTTGACTTTGCTACTATTAAACAACACTGAAAGATAGGTTCCCTAACCTTAAAACCTGAATAACCAGCACGATATATCCCACGTAACTCTTTGTACCACTCTGGCCTTGTGTTTAACACTAGATGAGCTCTATAGGCCTTGGATTAAGGCATGATACACATCATCAGATGAGATTAGGGATAAAAAGATGTATTTGACATGAGAAGAAATATTTTTTCCTTAGAAAATTAAATTATTTGTAATTTAGTCTTTAATATGAAATAGAGTTTTATTACCACTAATAATCTAAATTTTGTAAGCTCTTGCCCCAACTTCATCCAATCTCAATATAGCACTCTAAAATAACTTCCTGCAGTATCGAAAGATTTCTTGTACCTACCCGTGAAGATTTCAAGTCTGTCATCACTGAAGGTACATCAAGCCCAACCATAACAAACTCTTGGCCACTGAAACTTTCAGCAGAATGTGACTGCTGCACCAAAGTCTTCTATCATACATTGTTCTGTACGTGTTCCTGTCTATTCTGACAACTGTCATCTCCCACCAAAGATGGTTTTTGGGGAGTGTGGGGAAGAATTTATCTTTCCTGCTGTTACCTTAGTAAAGTACCGGAGAGTACTACAGATTTTGCTTGCATGACTTACGAAAGGGTCTAGGGGAACAGATTTTTCCTTATTGCCTTCCATCTGCATAGGATTAAAACATGAGTCAACTCAGAGGCTAAATATGGAGACAATCCAAATGACATGCGGTGTATCATGCTGAGAACTGGCCCTGTGTGAATGGACTGGGCTTAAAAGTCAAGAGAGAAAGAGACTGAGAGATAGAGACAAAAATTAGCATACTGTTCATACTGTGGGTATTCCAGTCATATTTACCAGATTCATTTAACCTGAAGCCATTGAAAGTTCACTTTATCTATTGTGACTTTTTGTAATGCTATTTCAAAATATAATGTTAAAAATGTAAAGATGTACGTCTTCACATAGGCACTTCTGATTGTAACTTGCAAAGCAAGATTCTACTTATATTTTGGCTTTATGCTGGGATTTTGGTCTAGCAGATCTAACTAAACGCATTTTATATGAATTTATACTGTACATGCCAAATTTTCTGAGTACAAATCCTAGGAATCTCTGGCCAGAACACAGACTGTGCTAAATTGACCAAAGGTGACCCTGAGAGAATGACTGGGTATCAATCAGTGTTTCTTTGTCAAATCCAATGCATTAGCTTTGTTAATTTAACTAATCCATTTAAAACCTTTTAATAGAAGTCTCATCTCTTTGCACTAAGGTTGTTACATTTACATAGGCCTGCCTTCCTGGAATATGAACTCTTGTTCACCATTTAACTATTTTCTTAATAGTGTCCTTATGTCTCCACTAACTGATTCTGTACATTGTAGCTTGTGAAAGCAGTGGCTTTGCTAATTGTCATTTGCCTTTGTAAACTTTACAGGTGCCTGTTCCTCCGTTCTTGAAAACTCCAGAGCATATACTCTTGGAGGCTTTCTCATATAATCACATGGAGACTCTTTTTTTCATGCAATCTTGTGTCTTGATGCTATGCTTGCAAATGGGCTGAGATGAATATCAACACATGGGCCGAGATGAGTATCAACACATGGGCCTGCCATGCACTGCTTCTTCTCTAGCTGACCAATGAAGATTACTGAATCACTGGATCTGTTTCTAATTCTGAAAGCCCTGCCCTCTCTGTCCCACAGCTACTTGCATCTTTAGAACAATGACCTAATTTCCAAAATAATCCTTTAGTTCATAACTGCTTGAATAAATTCAAGATTTTGAATATTCCCCAAAATTACATTAAAAGAAATTTGGTCTTTATTTTTATCCTATACAAAATAGGACTAATAAATACCTGAAGATTAAAAGACATGTTGCTCCTTTTAGACAGGAGGATCCATATGACTCAGAGACTATATCAGCATGAGACCAGTAGAACCAGATGGTGACTGGCCACCACCATAGGGGTGGTGGCCTTCATAGGGGACACAGTGTTTAGTCCCTGAAGTAACGTGAGTAAAACAGATGAGCAGATGAAGAACTCTACTAAAAGACCAGAACTGATGGCCTGACAATCTGAAGCATCCCCTGTGAACACGGCCTCTAGACTCTTTGCTTCCCGAGACCTGAAACCAGCACCGAGATCAATACTCTGGACTAAGAATGGACTGGACACGGGCATGCAGAGTGAGCATGTGGTGTGTGTGCTTTATGGTTTTATACATCTACAGAAGGCTGTCATGCTGGTTTCTTTCTAGAGGAGAGAAGAGGGGCTAGGGAAAAGGGGACAGAAATTTGTTGGGAGGCTACTAGTAGTAAAGAGTGGTCACAGAGTGGTGAGAGTGGCTAGACCTGCAGGCAGGCAGGTATGTAAAAGGGACTTGGACTGTATACTGTCACTTAATCGTAATAAAAAAAATTAAAAAGATGCATTGTTCCTTTTGAAATCACATGACCTAGGTTCTAAGACTGACTCTTCTGTTAATGAATTCTTTGATTCCTGAAAGTCATTTTAACTCTACAGAGCTCAGTCATTTAATCTGTAGTAATGATGGTTTGGATCAGCATTTTTCAAGTCAAATTGTAATTCAGAGTAACGAGAAATAGAAAATAAATGCAAAGAGAAGAAAGAAAAAATGGTTTTGTTTGGACTATAATAGACGAAAGAGCCTGCTGAGTTTTAAGCAGTATAAATTTGAATTCTACACTACTACTGACCTATTATAGCCTATGTTGTATGACAAATGTTATGAAAGTTTCTTGATTTATCTACATTATTTCATCTTATCTTTTTTTTTTAAACAAAAGAAATGCTTTTGAAAAAGAGCTTTTGTAAGGACTCATGTAAAGTTTGTAACTGTGTAATGGAATAAGATTCATATTATTGGTTTCAAATTCATAACCATGTTCTCCTAAACAAATTAGCTTAGATAAATCACTTAATAGGCCTGAAACGCAACCCACTACTGTCGAGTTGGGTCCAACTCATAGCGACCCTTAATAGACAGCATAAAAATAATTATTTGCAACATATTTTTGTGCTATTATTGAAAAGTACAATTATCATTAACTTATCTTTCAGATTGTTAAACCATAAGTTGAACATATTTCCTAAAGTGTAACTACAAAACATTAAACATTTCTAAAAAACATTATGGCACAGACACATCAGTGATTCTTAGGAGAATGAAACAAAGACTTAGAATTACACAATCAACACAATATCTATGGAAATTATGTTGTTGCTGTTGTTTGGTGTCATTGAGTTGATTGTGACTCATAGTGACCCCCTATGCAACACAAGAACACAGTCTAATACTGAGCCACGTCACAGTTGTTGCTTGTTTGAACCCATTATTGTAGCCACTGTATTAATTCCTCTTGTTAACGGTCTTCCTCTTTTTTTTGCTGAACCTCTATTTTGCCAAGCATGAGACTCTTCTCCAGGCACTGGTCCTCCTGATAACATATTCAAAGTATATGAGAGATGAAGTGTTGCCATGCTTGCTTCTAAGGATCATTCTGATTGTCCTTCTTCCAAGACAAATTTGTTCATTCTTCTGGCAGTTCTTGGTATGTTCAATATATTTTGCCAAAATCATAATTCAAAGGCAACAATTTTTCTTCAGTTTTCTTTAGTCAGTGTCCAGTTTTCCCATGCATATGAAGTATTTGTAAATACCTTGGCTTGGGTCAGCAAACCATAGTCCTCCAGGTGATGTTTTTGCCTTTTTAAAGCTTGAAAGCCTAAAAGAAGTTCTTCATTCAATGTAACACGTCAGTTGATTTGTTAAATGTTGCTTCCTGAGGTGTAGATTGTGAATACAAGTAAAAGGTAACTCTTGAAAACTTCAGTATTTTCTGTGTTTTTCTTGCTGTTGATCATCTATTGCTTATTTGTTCAGTAGTGAGAATTTTTGTTTGATTTGAGGCATAATCCATACTGAAGGCTTTATTTTTTATCTTAATCAGTATTTCAAGTCATTTTTGCTTTTAGAAAGTAAGATTTTGTGATACCTCCACTTTCGATGTTGCATTCTTTTACATGTAGTCTGACTCTTGGGGTTATCTGCTCAGCATACAGACTGAATAAATATGATGAAGGGATACAGCCCTGACACACATCTTTTCTGACTTTAAAACAATCAGCATTGTCTTGTCCTGTTTGGACAAATCTCTTGGTCTGTGTACTGGTTCTACATGAGCACAGTTATGTGTCCTGAAATTCCCACTCTTCACAGTTCTATCCATAATTTGTTACGATCCACACAGTCAAATGCCTTGCATAGCTGATAAAACACAGGTAAATGACTGTCTGGTATTCTTCCTGCTGAGATCCACATGACATGAACAATGGTATCCCTGATTCTATGTCACCTCAATCTGGCTTGAGCTTCTGGCAGTTCCTTGTAGATGTATTGCTGTAGCTACTTTTGAAATATCTTCAAGCATCACTTTATTTTTGTGTGAAATTATTGATCTTGTTCCTTAACTTCCTCATTATGTAGGATCATGTTTCTTTGAAATGGGCACAAGTATGGATCTCTTCCAGATGATTGGGCAGGTAGCCGTATTCCAAATTTCTTGACATAGATGAATGAACACCTCGAGTGCTGCACGTGTCTGTTGAAATAGCTGGCATTCTTTCACTGCCTCAGTACTTGATTTTCACCAACGCCTTTAGTGCAGCTTGAACTTCTTCCTTAAATATCATCTGTTCTTCACCATATGCTACCATCTGAAACAACTGAATGTATACTAATTCTTTTTGGTTCAGTGACTCTGTTTATTCCTTTCATCTTTTTTTTTCTTCTCTATTTTTGTTATTGTACTTTTGATGAAGGTTTAGAGAACAAACTAATTTCTTACTGAAGAATTAGTGTACACACTGTTTTATGATATTAGTTAACAACCCATGGCACGTCAACACTCTCTCTTCTCAGTCTTGGGTTCCCTATTAGCAGTTTTCCTGTTTCTCCCCATGCTTCTAGTCCTTGCCCCTGGGCTGTTGTGCCTCCTTAGTCTCATTTTGTTTTATGGACCTGTCTAACCTTTGGCTGAAAGGTGAACCTCAGGAATTAATTTGTTAGGGAACTGAAAGCGTGTCTAGTGTCCGTATACTCAGAGCTTCTCCAATCTCTTTAAGGCCAGCAAATCTAGTTTCTGTTTTTTGAGTTAAAATTTTGTTCTACACTTTTTTTCAGCTTTTCCAGGATGCTCTGTTGTGATCTTTGTGAGAGCAGTTAGCAGTGGTAGCCAGGTACTATCCAGTTGTACTGGACTCAGTCTGCTGGTGGCTGTGATAAACGTGACTAGCCTTTGGGCTAATCTTTTCCTTGAATCTGTAATTTTCTTCATTCTCCCTTATTCTCAAAGGGGTAAGACCAGGGAGGTATTGTAGATATCCATTCCTTCTTTTGTCTTATTTTAACACTTCTTGCATTGTTCAGTTCTTTACCTATAAACAAACTAATTGCCACTGAGTTGATTTCAACTCATAATAACCCTATAGGACAGAATGGAGCAGCCCCATAGTGTTTTCAAGGAGTGGTTGGTGGATTTGAACTGCTGACCTTTTGGACTGAAGCTGAGCTTTTGATCACTATGCCATCAGGGCTTCCATGGCCCGTAGAATCCTTCAACATTGCAACGTGAGACTCGATTTTTTTTCTTCAGTTCTTTCAACTTGAGGAAAAACGTGCTCAATTGAAAATTATAATTGTCCTCCAGTCTCCATAATGTGTTCTTCATAAACATACCAAAGCAATTTTATTATGATCTTTTTTGATGTTGTTGCTGTTCTCTATTAGGTAGCTGTTTTAAATATAAGGCTTTTTCTTTTAATATATGTTACTTTAAAATTCATCAGTCTTCGTTTCTTATCTCCTAAATTCACTGATATTTTTCCATCCTTTCTATCTGTATCATAAAGATACAACCAAAGAAGCAACATGAGCTGTCATTTTCTTCTCTAGAGAATATATTTTATCTAATCATAATTGAAATTCTAATTGATTTTTTTCACTGTGTGTGCAGTTCATTTGCAGTCAAAGGGACATTCCTAGAGACACATCCCCAAGGAATCATTGGCCTCACAGTATCACCAGGGAGCTTAGTTGATTGAGGCATTTGCTAGTTGGCAATGCCTTGAATTAATCACTCTGAGTCCCTCTGTTGCACAGATTATACATATAAACATTGCCATTTAAGGTTACTAGAGCATAGCATTACTCACAGAAAGAACAAGAACATTTATGTGATGGGTCAATATAATTCTATTTATGCTGCTAAAAGCAGATTGGAACATATAAAGACTTCTGGCCCAAGAAGGGGCTTTGGAGATCAGCAACAGTTTCATTTTTTAGACAAGAAAATTCAAATCCAGTGACACCGAGATGCTCTCGACCAGACAGCTAATTAGTGCAACAGGATTATGAAAACTCTGGTCTCCTGATTCGTGGTCTGTTGCTTTTTCCAGTTCACCTACTGCATGTTTTGCTGACATTGGGTCTGTAATTAAGGTTTGTTATGTGAAGTAGCATCTTACAATTAACAATATGTATTTCTTTATATTTTATCTTATTTATTATGCGCATACATCATTAGAAACCCTTGTGGGTTAGATCAGGTGTATCTTAGTCCTCAGCAGTTCAAATCCACCAGGGACTCCTTGGAAACTCTATGGGGCAATTCTACTCTGACCTACAGAGTCACTGTAGAGTCTCCTTGAGTCAGAATCGACTCCACAGCAGTGGGTTTAGTGTTTTTGGTTTTATGCATCATTAAAGTAAAATAAAGTATTAAATATTGTTTATAACTAAATCACATGCAAAATAGGGACAATTTTATCTAATTTTGTAGGCTGTGAGCTGTGTTGTAAATATAATTCAATCTTGTGCCAAGGATATATGAAATTTTACTAATTTTTTCAAGCATGTTTCACTGAACCAAATACAACAGCCTAGTATGGGATATGCCTCTTTCTCTCTTCTACTACACTGTGTGCTTTGCTAAATCTCACAGAGATGATAAAATAGAGAAAAATGGCATTTTTTTTCCTCAGTCACACTGAACTCTGCTCTAAGTTGCTGCTGTCTTTCCAACATCAAGATTTTGGGGCCCACCTTACACGCTTATGTTCACTTGAGTACATGCTGCAGGAGAACCACAGACTGGTGAACTTCCTAAAGCTCTTCATGCTTACCGTGGTACAGAAAGAGTAGATGTTCTTTCCTGACATTTTAACTCTGAAGACGAGCTTTTCTTGTAAAATTCATGATGACTCGTTGTGATTCCAGGTCTATTGTCAACCATGTTAAGGAAAAGTGTAAAGACATTTTACATTTTTTCTTCCACTGTTGTTTCACTTATGTACTACGTTGCTGTTGTTGCTAGGTGCCATTGAGCTGATCTCAACTCATAGTAAGTCTCTATACAACAGAATGAAACACTGCACAGTCCTGAACGTACTCACAATCATTGCTATAGTTGAGCTCATTGTTGCAGACAGTGTCAGTCATCTCACTAAGTGTCTTCCTTTTTTTCAACAATCCTAGTTTACCAAGGATGTTTTTCTCCAGATATTGGTTCTTCCTGATAATGTGTCCAAAGTATGTGAGGCAGTCTCACCATCTTTGCCCCTAACACACATTCTGGTTATACTTCTTCCAAGAAAGATCTGTTCATTCTTTTGGTAGTTTACGGTGTATTCAACATTCTTCTCCAACATCATAATTTAAAGGAATCAATTCCTATTTTGTCTTTTAATGAATTGTCTATCTTTCCCATGGATAGAAGGCAATTGAAGACTGCATGGCTTAGATCAGGTGTATCTTAGTCCTCAAAGTGACATCTTTGCTTTTTAACATTTAAAAGTGTCTTTTGTGGAAGGTTTATTCAATGTAAATTATCTCTTGATTTCTTGACTGCTGGTTTCATGGTAATTAGCTGTGGATCCAAGTAAAATTAGATCCTTCAGAACTTCAATGATTCATCCTTTTATTATGATGTTGTTTATTGTCCATTTGGAAGGATTTTTGTTTTTTCTTTAATTTGAGATATACTCTATACTGAAAGCTGTATTCTTTGATTTTCCTCAGTAAGTACTTTAAGTCCCATGCACTTTCAGCAAGCAAGGTTGTATCATTGGCATGTTGGAAGTGGATAATGAGTCTTTCTCCAGTCCTGATGCTTTACTTTTCTTCATATAGGCCAGCTTCTCAAATTATTTGCTCAGCATACGATTCAAAAACCATAGTCAAAGAATGCAACCCTGACGCACAACTTTTCTGAATTTATACCATACAGTGTTCCCTTGTTTTGTTTGCATGACTGCTTCTTGATCCATATACAGATTCCTTAAGTGCTCTGGAATTCCTATTCTCTACAGTTTGAGTTATGACATACACTGTCAAATGCCTTTGTATTGTAATGAAGCATAGGTAAACATCTTTCTGCTATTCCCTGCTTTTAGCTGAGACCCATCTGACATCAGCAATGACATCCATGGTTCCAAGTCCTCTTCTGTCAGAGTACTGTTACAGTCACCTTTGAATGATCTTGAGCGTATTTTTGCTTCATATTGTTCAATAATTTTCGTATTCAGTAAGATTATCTTTTGGGGGAATACATATAACTATGGATCTCTTCAAGTCAGTTGGCCAGATAACTGTCTTCCAAATTTCTTGGCATAAATGAGTGGACACTTCCAGGGCTGCATCCATTTATTGAAATACCTCAACTGACATTCCATCAATTCCTGGAACCTTGTTTTTTGCCGGTACCTTCAATGCACCTTTCACTTCTTTCTTCTTACCATGGTTTCCTCATCACGTGGTACCTCTTGAAATGGTTTAACATCAACTGGTTCTTCTGGTATGATGACTCTGTGTATTCCGTCCATCTTCTTTTGACACTTCCTGAGTTGTTTAATATTTTCCCTGTAGAATCTTGCACTGTGGAAACTTGATGCTTGAACTTTTTTCCAGTTCTTTCAGCTGGAGAAATGCAGAGCATGTTTTCCCCTTTTTGTATTCTGTCTCCAGCTCCTTGTACATGTCATTATATTTTATTTTGTCTTCTCAAGCTCTCCTTTGAAATCTGTTCAGTTCTTTTACTTCATCAGTTTTCCCTTTGCTTTTATTACTCAACATTCAAGATCAAGTTTTACAGTCTATTCTTTTTCTTCAATGCTTTCTATTGTGATTAAGTCAAAGTTTACAACCAAAGTCAATTTTCCATATAAAACCCCAAGTGTCTGCACCTCTGAAAATCTATCGGCTCTCCTCACCCTGCAATAGCATACTCTTTCTTTCCACTCTTTACTCCCAGTATCCACTCAGCTAACACTGCCCCCTCCTCTCCACTCTTTCCTCTCCCCTCTGAAAAGAAACAAGTAGGACAGTCTCATATGTATATTAAACCATAAAGTACACATACCGCACGCATCACGCTGTGTCCCCAAGCCCAGTCTATTCTTTGAAGTGTTGGCTTCAGTCCTGGTTTCAGCTCTGTGCTAGGAGCAAGTCTAGGGTGACGTTCTCAGGGACCATCCAGGATGTCAGACCATCAGATCTGGTCTTTTAATAGAGTTCTTGATCTGCACACCTAGTTTTCCTATGCTACATCAGAAACCCTACATTTTGTCCCCTATCAGGGCTGTCTCTGGTGGTGGCTGGGCACCATCTAGTTCTCCTGGTCTCATGGTGGTTTAGTCTTTCAATCATATGGGTCCTTCTGTCTCCCAGGCCCACCTTCATGTATCTGCTCCCAGGAGTTGGGATCATTTGATGTTCCGCAGATGGCAGCTTGCTGGCTTTTAAGACCCCAGATACCACTCATCAACATGGAGTGCAGAAGACTCGCTTAGAAAAAGACTAGTTATGCCAACTGACCTGAGTGTTCTCTGAGAACATGATCTCCAGACCAGTGTCCCTGCTACTCTGTCCTTTGAAATGTTGGATTGAATTTAGAAAACTTACATCTTATGGTGTAATCAAATTACTCTGACTTGCCTTCTACTGCACACTGTTACTCCCTTCACCTAACCGAATCCCCAGCAACTAACTAATCTATGAGGAACCCTCTCCCTCCTTCTTCCCCCTTCATCAAAGAGCATTTTCTTCTGTGCATATGTCTTTTCTTAAGCCCTTGTAACAGCGGTCTTTTACAATATTTGCCCTTTCACAGCTGACTGATTGCACTCAGTGTAATGTCTTCCAATTGATTCCAGGTTATGAGATATTTCCCAAAGTCATCACTTTTTTTTTTTTTATCATTGCATAATGTTCCATTGTGTATGTATATCATAGTTTGTTTATCCATTCATCTGTTAATGGGCACCTAGATTGATTCCATCTTTTTGCTATTGTGGGTAGTGCTACAATAAACATTTGTGTACATGTATCTGTTTGTGTGACAGCCCTTGTTTCTGTAGGATATATTCCAAGCAGTACAGTCTCTTCTGACATCCAATTTGGTCTTTTCTTTCTTGGTCTGTTTAATGACCTCTTGCTTTCTTTATGGATGATGTTTTTGAAATCGTTTTACAACTAGTTTTCAGTTGTTAGTGTTCAATGCATTGAATCTGTTCCTGAGATGGTCTCTAAATTCAGCTACTGTTTTAATCATCTAGTGCTGCTGTAACAGAGCTATCAGAAGTGAGTGGCTTTAAAAAGAGAAATTTTATTTTGTCACAGCCCAGCAGATAAAAGTTCAACATAAGGGTGTCAATTCCAAAGGAAGTCTTTCTCTGGTGGGCCTGGAGAAAGGTCCTTTTCAGACTTCTCCAGGACTGGAGGCACAGGGATGCAGGTCCATTCCAAAGGATACACGCAGCTCTTGGTGTGTCTCTCTGTTAGCTTCTCACTTTTATATCTCAAGGGACTACCACCAGACACAAAACTGTCTTTCACACTGAATCCTGCCTCAGCAACACAACTGCTGCCCATCCACCCTCGTTAATGTCATTGAGGCAGAATTTACAACACAAAGGAACATCACACAATACCAGGAATCATGGATCAGCCAAAGCACCATGCACATTTTAGAGGGAACACAATTCAATTCAAAACAAGTGACATATTCTCAAGGTTGTACTCCGGCTCTTGCAGACTTGGTCTAAGTTTCTTTAGTTTCAATTTGATTTAAACTTGCAGACAATTGTTAGAAACTAAGAGTGTTTCTCATAAGGTAAAAAAAGTGAACTCTGAACATTTTTGGGAGAAGTGTTTATTTTCATAAGAATTGAGTTGTTTCTAGTGTAGTAGATGGCATTTCTAGCTTGTTCTCAGTAGCCTTTTCAGAGATGAATAGATACAGTAAGCTTTCTTATTGCAAGATGTTCTGAAAGGCCGTACTATATGCACAAACACATAACATACCAAATTAAAATGAAAAATAGAGTATGAATATCCATTTGATCATACACAGATGTCTAATTTGTTTGCTGCAAGATGGTAAGCATGGTACAGTCAATACAGTGTAAAATATCTGTAATAAAAAAAGAGATGTGCATGCATAACTACACAAAGTCAGAGAAGAATCCCAGGAGATTATCCTCAGGAAGCTAAAAGAATTCTATTTTCTATTCATTCATTGCATGATTTATTATAACCATTCTGTAGAACAGCACCCAGTAGAGAAGTTGTAGTTAAAGTTGCCTTGTTGTTTCTATCATAAATCCCCCTTTTTGAATGATATATAACTTGTCTGTTTTTATTTGCTTTTTCCTGAAACTTGGCATATAGGTACTTAAACTCTGAGTCATTATTCCCCCAGATGTAATTTAAACAAGTCTAGTTTATTTCTCTTATTTTTTTCATCAACTGGAGAAGCACAAAAAATGTCACATGCGACATCACAAATTCCGTGTTCCTGAAATAGGGCAGCTGCCAACAGGAAACCAATAATAATTACCATGTGAACATCCTTTATAAAATCCCTGCTGGACAAAATGAGTATTCAGAGTGTTCTAGGGCAATTCAGTCCCTTTCAAAAATCAGCTTCTTCTTTCAGTTAATGGAGCATATTTCTGGATAAAATCTGTAATATTATGGAATTAATTAACATTTAAGCATCTGGAATAATGCAATTAATTACCTCTCTCTAAAAAAACCTATGTGAATTGTGACTTACTATAAGATCCACAGCTTTGCAAATTTTGCAAAGAGCTGTAAGTTGTATCTAGTGTTGCTTAGCTTTATTTTGGAAATCTTCTTTTAAATTTTTCTCTTTAGAATGATATACTTAAGATCAAGCAGAAAAACCAATATAAATACAAATGTTAATTTCAATAATGTATCTGTTTTGCTTTCTACTAAAACTGTTTGTATATATTTACTAGTAGATACCATAAATATGTATATAGAAATTAGTTTTTATATACACAAAATGCTAACCCATTGCCACCAAGTTGACTCCAACACTTAACAACCTTCTATGTATATTCATATACATGAATATGAATTATTTCAAATGTTCACCTTGGCATTCTATGATTTGGAAAATATATGTAGCATAATTTAATATAAATAATTTATAATTGCATAGTGTTTGTGTCACCAGTTATCTGTCAGTCTGTCATTCTGTGGTACTTCTTTGTTGCTTTGATATTGAAAGCTCTGATACTGGTATTTCAAATGCCAGCAGGATAACCTGTGGTAGACAGGCTCTGCAAGTCTTCCAAGCTAAGACAGACTAGGACAAAGGACCTGGCAGTCTACTTCTGAAAAACTTGGCCAGTAAAGGCCTTATGAATAATAGTGGAACACTGCATAATATAATGTCAGAACATGAACCCCTCAGGTTACAATGACAAATCAAAGAGGAATGGCATTGTTCATCATTCAAAGGAAAATTTCAAGGTTAATCCTGAAGTATGATGCTATTAATGATATGATAATACCTATATGCCTACAAGGAAGACCAGTTCATACAACTTTTATTCAAATGTACATACCAACTACTAATAACAAAGATGAAGAAATTAAAGATTTTTAGCCACTTCTACAATCTGAAATTGATCAATATGAAGCTGAACTACATTGATAACTACTGGGAATTGGCAAGTAACAATTGGTCACAAAGAAGACTTAACAGGTCCTGGTGATAGAAAAAGTGACAGAGACTGTGTAATAGATTTGTGCACGATCAAAGACCTATTAATTGCAAATATCTTCTTCAAAAGCATAAACATTGAATAGACATGTAGACCTCACTTGACGGAATACGCAAGAATAAGATCAACTACATCTGTTGAAAAAATCAATAAAGAAGCTCAATATCTGCAGTAAAAACAAGGCCAGGAGCCAACTGAAGAACAACTGTTCATATGCAAGTTCAAATTGAAGCTTAAGAAAATTATAAACAAGTCCACTAGAGCCAAAATGTGACCTCAATATATCCCGTATGAATTGTGAGGCCATTTCAAGAACAGATTAAAAAAAAAAAAAAGTAATACACTGAGCATTGATAACCAAAAACCAGAGGAGTTAGGGGATAACAGAAGTAACATCATAAGGTCTGACAGCTACGTCTAAGAACTTAGTTGATCTAAGTGTTCCACACCTCATCACTGAATATCACTACAGTCACCTTTGAAGTACTCCCCTTGGGAATCTACGCACCAATGCCAGGGCCAAGTCTACCCTTTGAAGCAATTTTGGAACTCCTACTGTAATGGCCATTGTGCATGGTGGCAAGGTGACAAGTTCACTAACTTAATTGTATAGTTGTCTATGAGAGAGTTTTTAGCCATGAAACAAGTAAGGTTATTGGAAGATACTACATACTCACCTGATATGGCCTCCAATGACATTGTTCTTTACTCAAAAATAAAGGAAATATTGAAAGGAAGACATTTGGAAAACATTCAGGACATCAAGGACAACACAACAACAGCTCTGATGGCCATTCCAGAATAAGAGTTCCAAAGTTACTTTGAAGGGTGGACTAGGCTCTAAAGTTAGTATATAGCTTTCCAGGGGAGGAGTACTTCAAAGGTGACCACAGCAATATTCAGCAATAAGGTATGAGGCACTTTTTCTAGGATGAATTTGTGAACTTAACTGCAGTCCTTGTATGAAGATAAATGTGGCATCAGAATTGGAGGAAGATTCATTAACAACTTGCCTTATCCAGATGACACACTCTTGCTGGCTGAAAGTGCACAGGACTTGAAACACTTACTGATGAAGAACATAGACCACAGCATTCAGCATGAATTACACATCAAATTAAACAATACAAAAATCCTCACAACTGGACTAATACAACACCATGACAAAGAGAGAAAAGATTGAAATTGTCAAAAATTTCATTTTACTTGAAATCACAATCAGTGCCAATGAAAGCCGCCACTAAGAAATCAAACAATGAATTGCATTATGCATCTGCTGGAAAAGACCTCTTTCAAGGGTTACACAGCAAAGACCTCATTTTGAGGACCAAGGTACACTAAATTCAAGCCATAGTATTTCCAGTTTCCTCATATGCATGGGAAAGATCAATGGATTTGAAAGAACAAAGAAGAATTGATGTCTTTGAATTGCGTTGTTGAAAAAGAATATTGTATATAGCACGGACTGACAGAAGCATGAACATATCAGTTTGGAAGAAGTACAGCCGGAATGCTCCTTTGAAACAATGCTATCTATGTCCTTTGGACATGTTATCAGGCAGGGCATGTCCCTGGAAAAGGATATTATGCTTGTAAAGTAGAGGTGATCAAAACAGAGGAAGACCCTTTAAGAAATGGATTGATACAGTAGTTACAACTATGGGCTCAAGCATAGCAATAATTGTGAGGATGACAGAAGATTGCACAGTGTTGTGTTCTGCTGTGCACTGGGCTGCTGTGAGTGAGAACCCACTTTATGGCACCTAACAACTTCAATAGCTTCTTAGAGAATATCAACTCCTGTGAGCTTCTCTAACCACCCCTACTCAATCTTTCTTGTCAGCTCTATCTGTTCTGCCTCTTTTTTTTTTTTTTTTTTATTTTTATTTCTGTCCTCTTCAGAGTTGGCCCGTATTATTTTCTATTTTTGCTCCAACCAATCTTCTTTGTCAAAAACTTATTCTCTCCTGATTTAACTTAATTCCTATGTGTAGAGAACTTCTGAATGTGACCCTATCACCATTCTCTCTTTTGCATAACATATAGCTATAAAATCAGTTGCCACTGAATTGATTCTGACTGAAGGAGATCCTGTGTAGGGAAACCCTGGTGGCAAAGTTGCTAAATGTGCTAGCTACTAATAAAGAGATTGTCAGTTCAAATCCACCAACCGCTCTTTGGAAAATCTATGGGGTAGTTTTACTCTCTGTGTCCCATAGGGTTGCTAGGCATCAGAATAGACTGGATGGCAATGGATTTCGTTAGGTTTTGGTATATACGTTAGAGTAGAACTGTTAAAGAGTTTTCATAAGTAAATTTTCCAGGTCTGTTTTCTAAGGTGCTCAGTGAACTCGAACATCCAGCCTTGCAGTTAGCAGCTGAATATTTAACCATTTGCACCACCCAGGGGCAAGTTTCCTCAAAAAACTATTAAAGCAGTGTGTGTGTGTGTGTGTGTGTGTGTGTGTGTGTGTGTGTGTGTGTGTGTGTGTGTACACATACATGTATATACGTATATTCCATGGGTATACTCTTTACAGAAGCACATTGCCACATCTTTTTCCTGTGGAGTGTCATCGTGTCAATTTCAAATCATAGCTACCTTATAGGACAGAGTAGAAATACCTGATAGAGTTGCCAAAGAGTGGTGGTGAATTTGAACCACTGACAATTTGGTTACTAGCCAAGTTTTTAACTCCTGCACCATCAGAGCTCCTCAAAGAACTATACTATTCAGGAGATTAATTGAACTCGAAATGAATCCTTTAACCTTGTGTTCAGATGTTTCTCTTTCCTTTATTTGTAGTTCATTGAAAGTCAAAATCATATCTTGTTACTCAAGCCATTCATTTGGGTGGTTTTCTTTCTGGGTAGGTATTAAATCATTAAACTAAAGCAAAACACTTCCAGGAAAATTAATGTGTTTTCTAACACCTTCAATAAACCTCAGCATGTTATCTTATAATTAATTTTTATTTGTTTATATTTTTAAGTGTCTGAGGATATTCTGAGAGCCTAGGAAATACCAAATTTATACAGTATGTTCAAGAAATGTCTGTTGGATGAAAACATTTAATATAAAATCATTCTAATACATTTATGATTGCCTATCTTTGTATTTAGTTATGTGTCTATATTTATTGGAATTTTTGTATTTTAGCATGAATATGTCAATGTTATTTGCATTTTAATAAGTAATAAACATGAAAATATGTGAGTTATGACTTAACTCATGGTTAGAAAGATGTTTTCTAAAAAGAACTATGACACTCTATTTCCATTCTCCCCAGCAGATTATTAACACACCAGAAGTGATCTAAAGTGGGTTTGTATTACACTTGTAATTTCCTTAATTGCTGTTCAGTATCTTTCATGGCTTGATCTGTATTTTCCCTGATCTCCCTCTTGATATCTTGAAGAGTTCTGTATATTAATCTTTTGCATTCTATATCTCAGCTCAATGGCAATGGGTTGAGTTGGGTTATTCCATATCCAGTAATTCTAGGAAGTTCTCTTACTGGAAGATTTCTTGATTCTTTCTTTTGGGAGCTTTCTGAATTCATTGTGGTTTGCCTCTTTACGTGTTAGGTATTTACTGTTGTCGTCAAACCATAAATAAGTTACTGTATTTATTTATTTTATGTTTGCTTACTGTGTCTTGGTGTCTTGTTTTGAAATGCCTAAATAGGCTGGTCTCATGAGCTAGTTTAATTTTTTACACCTTTGAGGCTTTAATGTCCTGTTACCACGCAGTTTACTAGGTAAGTGAGCCCAGGAGTCCATGCAATTTTCTTGTATGCATTCTGCTCAGATATCTAGATAGTCAGTCACCCAATGTATGGTGCAGGCTCTCCCCCACAGTCCTAAATGGGCAGAAATCATGGGTATAGGCACAGGTCTCTGACTACATGCCTTGAGCAGGACAAAGTTGTGACAGCCACCCCTGAGTGTCTGTGAGGAAAGCATGCCCCTGTTCCCTAGAGTGCCTAGGTAAGTAGGTCTTGTTGACTGCAAGGACTGGGAGGTACCATTTATTCTTGGATCCCTCCTGTGGGTGTCCAGGTGGTACAGATGTAACCATGACTCCTCAGTACCCTGCTGTCAGTAGGTGAAGAACCTGCATAATAGAAAATTTGGTGTTAAATGTCAGGAGCCTACTTTTCTACCATAGCACTGATAACAGAAAAATTAAGATTCAGGTATACGAAGGCCTATGCTGTTGTAGTGGGCCCAAACAGGTCTATGTAGGGATGAAAGGCATTCCGATTTCATGGATCCCTATGTCTGTATCCCTATGTCTGAAAAGGAACTGTTTCTTCCTGGGTTCTGAGCTTAGGGGAGCTGGCGGACTGTTTGGTCCCTGTTTGGTAATGCGTTCCCTCTCCAAGACTGGCAGAAAAGCTCAGGGCATGTAAGGGGTCCTAATTCTGGTCCAGGGAATGTGTCAGTCTCTGGAGCCAGCTTGGGGCCCAGTGCAAAACAAAGGAAGGCAGGTTAGACAGAGCGAGGTTTATCCCAGAGGAGAGTTTTTAGATGTGTTACCCTGGGTTAAATGCAAGTTACTTATGTTTTGATGATCTAGTGCCTCTTTTCACTGATTTTGGAGGCATTAGGGGACTCTCCATTGCAAGGGGTCTCCCAGTGGGGAAAGCACATGTCAGATGCCATTATTGGCTTCACTGCAGTGTGCCAATTCCCACTGAGTCAGGCTTGGCAATTCCTCATTGCTTCTCAACCTTCTCTCTTTCTCCTGCTACTCAGTCCAGTTTCTCAATTTTGTCTTTAATGTTTGGGCTCCTGGAATGTTGTATATAATCATTTCTTTTGTTTGTTTTTTTTCTGTTGTTGTTGTAAGCGGGCTCGTAGGACACTTCTGGTTGATCTGCAATCTTGGCACCACCTCCCTGATTGTTTTTTTTTATATTAAGCCTGCTTTGAATTTGTAGAATGAAGTCCATTAGATCATGATGTGTTGTCATTTTATATGTTGTTAGATTTAGTTAAATCATGTTTAGGATTTTTTTGTATATATTTTTGAGGATTATTGTTCTACGGTTTTCTTTCCTTATGTCTTTGCTTTTGGTATCAGTATAAAGCTGATCTTCTAGAATGAACTGGGAAATACTACAACCTTTTTAATTTGATGAATGCATTTGTATCTCATTTACAATGTTTCTTCTACAAAAGATAGAATTCATAAATGAAGCCCTGTGGACATGAATTTTTCTTGGTGATAAGTTGTAAACTAGATTGCTTTAATATGTTAGTGGATATTCAGGTTCTCTGTTTTTTCTTCAGAGAGTAACATAACATAGATGTGCATTTTTCAAAGTGTTTGTAAACTGATTTTAAGTTGCCAAACATCTTGGCATAATATCGTTAAAAGTATTTTTTGCTTCTCTTTTAAGAGAAGAGTCTATTGTTATTCCATCTCTTTTGTCTATAAAATTTTCTTTTTTTATTATTATGACTGAGTGAAAATGTACATTCCTGTATAAATTTACATGCCCACATATCTGTGTTTATTTCTCTGTCTCCTTTCTCTCTGCTTCTTTGTCTGCCTTTTCTTCTCTTTCATTTGTTAAAAACCAAAGAAATAAAACAAAACCTTAAACATTTTGAGAGATAAAAAATATCATAGAATTTACCTTTATTTCTATTATTTGTGTTGAGTATTCTTATATACATATATTTGTCATGAGCACTTCTTCCACGAATTTTCTCTACTTGATTTTCTTGATGGGGTGGAAAAAAAGTGAAATACCTGATAAGTTTATTAGAAAATGTAATGCAAATATTTGCTGCAAATAATCATTTATCAGTTCTTCTAATTTTACTCTTTTGTTGTTGTTGTTGTTGTTCAGAAATACAAGCATGAATGTCCAGAAAGCTCCATTTAATTATCAATCCAGGCCTTAGTTTTCAGAGGGAATTAAGCAGATGTGTGTCTAGTCTCCATCATTGTGACTCCACCCTCTAATGCAAAACAGTAGGTTAAACGAATATAAAAGAATAGCAAGTTGAATGAATATCTTTGGCCTTTTCTTTTAATTTGGGGGCCTCTCTGATCTTGACCCAGCTTTGTAATTGCAAGGGGGAGCTCACAGTTGTTTTTGTCTTGATCTAGTTAATACCTTAGCTACAGACCAAAATGAACCTTCACAGTTCTGGTTTTGTGTTATAATATATCAGTGTATTCTTGCATGAGACTAACATAATAACATCTCAGGAATATCTTCTGCTTTGTGAGGTAAGGTTTGCAAGACCTATTGGTTGTTTAAATTATTAAAAATATTTAGAACTTTTCCCATTCCAGTAAATAACTATGCAGATTCCATAGTTAGCAATATTAGTATGTGAATGAAGTCCTAAAAACGACTAAGTATTACAGGAATGAAAGGAAAATTAATTGAGCAATGATATGTAATATTCCTTTATCATATCTTCTATGGTTTCTATATTCTCATCCAAAGAGTAGTTACCTAATCATTTTTGTGTGTTGGGTTAGTTGCTTCTATTTCACATACTGGGGATACATTTTGCTCCTTGGACCACTCTGAAATTAATTTTAGTGTTCAGTGGGAAATAGAAACTAATTGAAACTTCTTTTTCATTCCTTTAATTGTTAACTTTTTAAAACACTATTTTCCAACTGAAGATTACTTTTTCCTGACAATGTATCAGAAAATAATGATTTCTAGTAATCCTTAGACAAATGCAACATATTTTATTCACTTATAATTCATTTTAGTATTTGATAGGAGACTCTAGTCATTCTTGGACTGTCATTACAATGAACCACACTTTATAAATTATATTTTAAATATTTCTCCATTCACAACTTATTTCTATCTTTAGTGCCTACTCTCCAGAATCAATTGCAAAACTGCTGGACCTGTAAGTCCACTTGAGACTTGAGTTTAAAGTTGCATGAGAAAAGAAAGAAAAGTTATTGATTTGAATATTGACATGGCTGGAGTTAGAGCAGGCCACTGGTTTCAATCCAAATTCACCTATAAATAATTAGTTGCTGTGGAGTCAACTATAACCTATGGCAATCCTTTGTGTCTTGAAGTAAAATGGTGTGAAGTTTTCAATGACTGATTTTCAGAAGGAGGTCTCCAAGCCTGTCTTCTAAGACATGTCCAGTGGGCTTGAACCTTCAACTTTAGGTCAGAAGCCAAGCATGTTAACCGTTTTCACCATCCAGGGACTCCACAAACTCATCAATGGTCTCTGAATTCTGAATTCTTACAGCTGTTTGGACACTAATCATCTGTTAATATTCACTTACCTCTGAGTCAAGAGTTGAGATCAACACTCTTCTGATGCTTCCAGGATCACAACCTAAACATTGCTCTTCCTTTAAATTTTCTGTTCAGTGGAAATGTATGGTTTCTGATTTCCAATTCTACCTTGAATTTGTCAGTTACCAACAGCTTAAATCACAATATTCACAGTAGAATTTGGGCTGTAATCTTTTCCTCCACTATTATTCATCCCACCTTTAAAGACTTGAGTGATTTTATTGTCCATGTAGGTGACCTATATAAAATCTTTTCTTTCTCTCTTTCTTTTTATCTTTTCTTTTTTTTGTCTTTCTTCCTCTTTTTATTTTTTATTATAACCTAGTGAAAATGTACATTCCCATATAAATTTACATGCCGACCTTTACGCAGCTTTTGCTGCTCTCCCTGTCTGATGACAGCACGCTATTCCTCTCTGCTCCATACATGTCTCATCCTCCCAACAGTCTCCTTTCCCCTCCTCTCCACCCACTCTCCTTCCTCCAGCCAGAGGTCAGCAGGATGATATCCTATAGATGCACAGAACCATAAGGTACATCCAACATACTGCCACTCTGCATCGCTAAGTCCAATCCATTCATGTCTGAAGAGTGGACTTTTGTTATTAAACTGGGGTAAAAACAGTATCTTCAACAAATAGTGCTGGCAAAATTGGATATCCATCTGCAATAAACTGAAACAACCCTGTAAGAGAGAGCAGAACTGTCTTACGGGGTTTCCAAGGAGCAGCTGGTGTATTTGAACTGCCAACTTTTTGGTTAGCAGTCATAGCCCTTAACCATTACACCACCAGGAATTCCTTACTTTTCCTTAGTCACCTATAAATATACTTTGGCCATAAAGATCATTCTAAACATCCTAAGTGCATTACCTAGTACTGACTCTATCATTTAGCAGCAGACAATGGTGCTTCTTATTATATGGCAAAAATTGGAAATATTGATATGATAATGTTTAATGTCCTTCCTCCCACATACTGAGCAATATAAATTTTTCAGGCCTGCTTCAAATCCTCTCCTGCTCAGTAGGTCTTTTCTACTCCACCTGTGGTAAAATATGAGGACATACAAATCTTATATCTGTAAATACAGTTAAATAGTCTGTAATTCATATGCTGGAATGGAATCTGGGAAATAAAAGTATATAGAAAATTCCACTAACAGGATTCTTATTGTCTCTACCTCTACTTAAAATGGAATTCACATTCCAAAATTCTGTATACATTGCTCATCTCATTTCTCCTAAGTGGATGCAAAAGCAGTGGAATTTTTGGATATAGAGAAGAGAAAAGCAACATATTTACCTTGGTCACTCCATGGAGCCACTGCGGATGATAGTCATCAGCTAAGGTGTCAGTACTCTAATGGAATTTCATACAGTCGGAACACTGCCGTGTTCTCTTCATGTGCCGGTTGTTAAGTGGTCCAAAGTGTTTCTCTCAAATTTTCATTGATTAATCATATTTACAGCAAGTGACAGATGTGTGCTAATCATTGTTCCAAACCTACACTAATTTTCTTTGATTTTTACATATTTCAATATAATGGTGAATGAAGAAAAGAAGACCAGCTTACTAAAATCCAAACTCAGAAGTCTGGATTTGTTTTTGTTTTTTGTTTCTTTTTCCAAATAAAATTAGATTGTTGCAGAAAATACAAATGTAAGTTCCAAAAAAGAGATATACTGAAGTCCTAATCCTATACCTGTGAATGTAAACATGTTTGGAAATTAAACCCTTTACCATCAAATGGATTATAAATCATAGCAACTCTGCAGCACAGGGTAGATCCACCCCATAGGTTTTTTCAAGGAGTAGCTGATGGATTGCAACTGCTGACCGTCTGGTTATCAGCTGTTCTCTTAACCACTGCACCACCAGAACCATAAGTGTTGACAAATAAACAAGAGCAACAAAGAAATCAAAGTAGCTGCCTTAGAGTTAATTCCAACTCACAGTGACTCTACATACCAGAGTAGAACTACCGGCCCCATAAAGTTTCCAAGGAGTGCTTGGTGGATTTGAATTGCCCATCTTTTGATTAGGAGTCATAGCATTTAACCACTGTACCACCAAGGTTGCTGTTTGGAAACAAGGTGCTTGAAAATAATATCAGTTAAAATGAGATCATACTGGAGTAGAGTGGGTCCTAATCCTATATAACCAAACCCCAAATACCCAGACTCACTGCCATTGAGTTGATTCTAACTCATAGAGACCCAATAGGACAGAGTAAAACTGCTCCACAGAGTTGCCAAGGACTACTTGGTAGATTTGAACTGCCAACCTTTTGGTTAGCAGACATAGCACTTAATCACTATGTGACAAGCGTTTCCTTCTTATGACTGATGTTCTGAGAAGAGGCTAGTGTTCATAGACACAGGAAAACAAAAGATTAAAAAGAAGGGAAATGATTATATAATGGACTTGTGTTACCTTAATTACAGTAGATATGAATAGCTATAATTGACCTCATTCTGTGGCTTTATTTTCAATGTACTTCATTTATAAAACACAGTAATTTTTTTTTCTCATTGTTCTTTATAAACACACTAGACGCCAACCCTAAAACTAATTGGAGCACAAGTAGGACAATAGTTGACAGAAATCTAGGGCCCAAATTTGATTTCACCAGTGTCACCAACTAACTTTTTTTTTAGAACCCCCCAAAATTTTCTTTTCCCTTGAGCATGTCAAATTCTCTCTAAATGACTCAGATTCTTTATGTATGCCTTGAAAATGTTGGACTGGAAAATCTAAATGTTTATGTTCCAGCCTAATATTCTAAAATTAATTACTTAAATATCCTTTGTATAATAGTACGAGAAACACATGAAAAACACTGCAAGTATATTTTTAATGGCAGTTCAACCAAGTCTTTGGTGTAACCAGTATGCATTGCAGGGAGATTTGAATATCCGCAGACATTTCTTTGGGTTTCATTCTATAAGATAGAATAGATAACAAGTTTTGTGATCTTTGATGCTGACAAAGTGGCATAAACTCATATGAATAATTTATACATTCTACATTATTTAAAGGAGCAATTTCATTTTCATTTAAATACATACAGGCTGAGAAATACTACCCACAACAGTTAAGAATGAGTAAGAGATATGTAAAGTTAACTTAGTGATATAATAACTACACTTGCACTAAAGTAAAACTAATAAATAATGACCTAATTCCTCAGACCATTAGAATTTTCACTAATCATAAATTATATTCAAAGTTCATTATTTGTCAAATAAATTTGCACCAAATAACTAGGTATAGCATACTTATTGTATTTATAAAAGTACACTTAAAATATACAACAATATGAAATTAAATAAATTACTGCAAAATATTTATTCAACACTAATGTTCTTAATCGTATCTAACTCGATGGCACTTGACTGGCAATGTTTTAAAAATGATTTGTATTTGAAAATAGAATGAGAAAAATTAGAAGAAAAATAGTTAAGTAAATAGAACATAAGATGTCTTACCATGCTTAACACAGAAAATGTTTAAAAATAAGTCCCTTGGTAGCAAAAATGGTTAACACCCTTGGCTAAGTCCACTCAGTGGTGTCTTCAAAGAAAGACATTCTGTTCAAAAGAAGTCTTTTCTACTATACACATTGGGATGCCTTGAGTTAGACTCAACCTCACAGAAACTGGTGGTAATAAAAAATTGTACCACTAGTGTTTCTTTTATTAGTTACACATTAAAATTCTCGTGATATTCTATAAGATTTTTATAATGACCAAAAGCAATGTGAATATTGATGAGTAAGACAACACTCTACCATACTTTGCTAAGAATGTAAGTCATTACTCTTCTGGAAAGAAATTGGGTAGTATTTATCAATTACCTTAGAATGTATAATTGTGTTGATCCAGGAATTCTATAACTATGAATTCATTTAGTAAAATATTAAAAATTGTGGTCATAGATCCCTATTCGAAGACATTTCTTGATGTCTAGTCTACAACAACAAAATATTGGAATCAAAGTAAAACAAACTGCTTTTATAATATTAGTGCTATTACTTAAGGATATGGATTTAAAATAATTCTAATTAAGTAGAATTACACTCAAACCAAAATATTATATTATAGTATGTTATAAATTTTAACTATCTTACACAGTCTGTACATAATTTTATATTGTGAAATACAGACTTTAAGTAGGTCTGTAGCTATGGTTTTATTTATTTCCAAATTGGCTTGTTTCAGTGCTGCATCTAATTTCCAAGTTTTAATTAGATAATAGAGTGGGATTGCTAAGAGCTTGGGGGAGGAGATCATCATAACAGCTTTAGCAATGGACATGTTATGTAATCTCTTTCACCTTCTATAAAATATGAATTATAATAGCAGACTTGTAGCTGTGGTTCACAAGTTATGGCATGTGGAATCTGAGAGTTTCTAGGATGCTTTTAAAAGATCTACAAAGTCAAATATATTTTAATAACCTTTTTTTTTTTGTTTTGGTCTTTTTTACCATGCTGATGTTACCACTAAATACAGTGACATTAGTTGGAAAAACTGCTGGTGCCATTATAGTTAATGCAAGAGCCATTAACAGTAGTCATTATAATCTTCACCAAAAACTATGCGAGTGAGAAAAAAAAATGGTAGTTTCAAATAAATTGTGCTTTATGAAGCAATACAAATGTTAATTTTATTAAGTCTCAACATCTGAATACTTGATTTTTTAATATTCTGAGTGAAGAAATAGGAAGTGTACAATTAACAGTTTTGCTGTAGTCATGTACTAGAGTGTTCATTCAAAACAAGCGGAGTCTCATACACATCTGATTTTCAATGCTCAGGAACATGAATACCACTGATCTGAATCACAGAAATGAAAATTTTCTCTAGAAAAAGGAAAACAACGAGAAATCAGTGCAAACACTTGACTTTTCAATGTTGACAATACAAATCCATTTGGGGAAGAATTGGCTGCTGCATTCACTTCTCAGTAATAATGTACAAGAAAAAAAGAGTGTGGTAAAATTTTGAAGGTAAGAGATTTGTACAAGGTAATGTGGATGGGAAACTATGCCAGGAATAGAAGCCATTCCATCTCTGAGTCCAAGACTGAGGCTTAATCTACTCAAGGCAAACATACAGTATTATATACTCTTTGCATTTATTTAAAATCTACTATGCAAAGTGACTTTGCAAATTATCTTAAACTGACAATTTACCAAAGACAGTTTTTTTTGTTTCCAAAGTAGAAAGATAAGCAAGACAGTCCGAGATATTGCTAAAATTTGTATCAATTATTTACATTAGCTGATGTTGCTGCAGAATAAAATGTCACAGTATGTTGTGAATACAGTGAAAAAAATGCTATAGTTTTAGATATTTATAAAGAATTTCAGTTAATAAAAAACATGTTTTCCTTCGTGTTTTTCAAGATAAGGAGTTTTCAATGCTAAAAGCAGGAAAGTCCTAGGAAAACTGGGGCAGATTGGTTACTCTACCTGTGGTGCTTTAAAACCTGCTGTTGCCTGGGACTTACCCGCAGAGTGTCTAATTTAACTAGTCTGGAGTGAGGCCTGGGCATTAACATTTTCTAAAGCTATCCAGGTGATTGCTTTTTGTTTTTAGTTTTCCCATGCCCATCTCCCCTCCCTGGTAGCCATGAAAGATTGTTTCTCTCTTTGTGTAAACCTTTTCATGAGTTTTCACAGTAGTGGGCTCACACACAAGTTCTCTGTGAAATCACTGATTTCACTCAGCATAATGTCCTTAAGTTTTGTTCTATTTTGAGATGACATCAAGTTTTGCCAGCATCATCTGCTAAAAAGATCATCCTTTTCCTGTTTGTTGGGCTTTGGGCTCTAGTTGAAGACCAGGAGACCATAGGTGAGTGGATTTACAGCTGGATTCTCTATTCTATTCCACTGGTCAGTGTATCTGGCATCATACTAGTACCAGGCATCTTTTTTCCTAAAGTGTGTCTCTTGTAACAGTACATTAATGAATCCTTTTTTTTTTCTCCATTCGGTCACTCTCTGTCTCTTTATGGGTGCATTTAGGTCATTTACATTCAGCGTACATGTTGATACATTTAAGTTTATTGTTGTCGTTTTGTAGAACTTGATGTGCGGTGCTGATGTTTTCTTTGTTCCTGTTTAGTGTGCTATACGCATTTGGTTTGTAGATTTCTTTTTCACTTGTTTTTGTAGATTTTGCTTTTATGCAGACTTTGCTTTCCTTCCTTATTTTGATGAGTAGGTTTATTAACTGTCAGCCAGTCTATTGTTCTTTGGTAATGTCTTTCTATTGATACCGTTATAACTTTCCATATCCACACCATGTAGCCTCTGTTCTGTTGTTCTGAGGTTGCTGTGGTTGAAAGATTAACCTCTGTGGTTCCCCGTAATTCTTTGGTTTTTCAGTAGCACCTGGAGAATTTATTCCCTAGGTTGATTTCTGGCTGGTACACACTTGCCTCCTGAAGTTGAACTGCGGTCTAATGTTGTCTGTTTTCAGACTGAAGGACTCTCTTCAATAATTTTTTTTGTAAATTTAGTTTGTTTTTTACATATTCTGTTAATTTTTGTTTATCTGAAAGTGTCATAATTTTATCATTTGAACGAGAGTTTTGCAGGATTTATTCTTGGTTGGCAATGTTTTCCTTTCAAGTTTGCAGATATATCATCATATTGCCATCTTGTCTGTGTGGTTTCTGCTGAATAATCAGAGATGTCTTACCTTTTCTACTCTGTATATGACTTTTAAATTTTCTTGAGCTTCTCTCAGAATTTTTTCTCTGTCTATGGTTTTGCTGAGTGTAATTATGGTATGCCTTGGTGATATCATTATAGTTCTGTCCTACATAACATTCCTTGAGCTTCTTGGATGGTGGCCATCATTTCATCTTTCATGATATTAAGGAAGTTTTCAGTCAGCAGTCTTCAATGATCCTCCCTGTATTTTCTCCCATGTTCTGAAACTTCAGTCACTCTCAGATTTTTGCTTTTGATTGTATTCACATAATTCTCGGGATTTCTTCTTCTTCTTTTTTTGTTTTGTTGTTCCTTCTGCCAGTTTTTCCTCAAACAGAGATACATCCAAGTGTTCATGGTCCACTTCACTGATCCTGTCTTCCATCATTTCAAAATCTGCTCCTCAGCCCTTTATGTCAGTGCCCATTTCTTAAATCTTCTTGTTTATCTTTTGAATTTATAATTATTGTTTTCATATGACTTCTAATTCTGAGTTTACTTTGGCATTTTGTTCTTGTGTTATATAACTGAATTTTCCGAAGTTTATCTTTTTCCTTCCTCATTTTTGTCTACTTTTTGCAGCAACTCTTGGATAACTCTAAATGCTAGAGATCTGAATTTCCTATCAGGTAATTCTAGTGCCTTTTTTTCTACTGGAAAGTCATCTTTTAGTTTATTTTGGACATCTACTGGAAACTTCTTGTCTTCTTTTTTAATTTGTTTTGATATTGTTTGCTGTCTTTGGGCCATTCAGTAGCTATTTTCTTTCTTTAATGATTGTAGAGCAAGCAGTCTGTATATTCTTTATTGTTTACTTGCCTGTGCAGTATATTTTTTATCTCCTTGTCCAATATACAGGGCCATTGACTCCACTGTAGTGCAGCAGAGCAGGTTAAATGAGTGTTCCGTGTCCAGCTGGGAGCTCCTGAAGTTACTATACCACCAAACACCAGTCTCCAGTGTGAGTGTGGTGAATCCAAGCATCAGAACATCATGCTTGCTAGCTGGCTGAGGCACCACAACTAGCCAGGATGTAGAACAGTAGGAAGCATATGAGGACAGGAGAATGTATCTTGCTTGCCACCAGGTGCTTTGTTCTCTACCAAGACCTCCATAATTCTGCTTTCCCATACTCCATGTCTGCTGATCTCTGACATATGTTCAAGATGCAGATTTGTGCTGGGTTAGTTGATAGGAAATTTTCTCTGGCATCTCTTCTCACTCCCTGTTTTCTGTCATTTTCTTATTTGTTTTGGTTTTTGACTGAAGTTTTTAATCTCTTCATTTGATACTTTGTATTACAGGATTTGTGTTTGACTCTGTTTTACTTAGTTTTTCCAATCTTTGTTGTAGAAGGATACTCTGGAGCTTCTGTTTATGGTGCTGTGTTGGCCACAGATTTGAAGTTAGAAGTTATTACTAGTCAAAGGAAATTTTAAAAATCTATTTCTCAAATTCATTATTTAATAAAACCTAAAATGGAAGAAAAAGTGTTTTGGACAGAAATGACTTGTACAGCATTGCAAGACCACTGACTTATTTCATTGGAAATATCTTTTTTTTTTTTTTTCAATAACATCAATGGCAACAATACATTTAGACTCTCTCAGATGGAATACGTAAGAATCGAATTTGCTGTATATGTAGAAAAAGAACATAGAGAGACTCAACATCATCAGTCTAAAGAAGGATTGGGGCTGACTGCAGAACAGACCATTAATTCTTCATATACAAGTTCAAGTTGAAGCTGAAATCAATGTATGACCTTGAGTATCTACAATCTGAATTTAGAGGTGATGTGAAGAACAGATTTGACATATTGAGTGCTGATAACTGAAGACAAGATGAGATGTGGGGTGGTATCAAAGGCATCACACATGAGGAAAGTAAGTGGCCGTAAAAAAAGTAAGAAAAAAGAAAATACTAAAATAAATTTCAAAAGTGATTCTTCAGCTTACTTGTGAATGGAGTGTAACTAAAGCAAACAGTAGAAATAATGAAGTAAAGAAGCTGCACAGATTCCAAAGGGTGAGTCAAGAAAACAAAGTGACATATTACAAAAAAAAACATACCAAGAACTTGAAGTAGAACACCAAAACAGAAGAACATGCTCAGCATTTCTCATGCTGAAAGAACTGAAGAAAATACTAAAAGCTTGAGTTACAATTTTGAAGATGTCTATAGGCAAAATATTGAATGATGCAGGGAGCATCGAAAGACAATGGAAAAATATACAGCATCACTGTACCAAATTCTCAGTTTAAGATAATTTACAAAGTCATTTTGCTTGGTAGATCCATCCACTTGGGATATCTGTTATAACAACCCTCGATGACTAAGGCAGCTGGCAATAGCATGTCCAGTTGTTACCTCTTCAAATGTTTTCATCTACTTGTGTCTTTGCAAGTGGTAGCACCTCGTGTACGTATATTCTTCTATTCCACCCAGAAAATAATTTTTGTATTATTGTTCTCATGGAAACACTGTCTCTGAGTTTCACTTGGAACATTTTCCCTGCTATTCTCAGAGCCATTTAAAATTGTAGCATGGATAGTGTTAAGTGCAAAGGAGAAACTTTCTCCTGATTAAAATGGAAAAGAGGAAAAAAACTTCATTTCACCAGCACTAGAGAGAAGGGTGTTCTCAAGCTGAAGACAAAATCTTTCTGAATAATAACTTACTTCTGAGAAATGTCTTTGCAATAATCTGCTCAGATACTAATACTGCAAGCATATTTGACTAATTTTTTTGTGTGCCTTCATTTTAGAGAATGGCTATTCTCTAAATATTCACTAATATTTATCATGAATATAGCTATGTGCTGACATGTGTAAGAAAAAATTGACTTTTTTAAACCTGTTTCTCTTTTGATATATAATGACATTTGATAGGCGTAATAGTAGTCCACTGAGTATTTTATGACATATTTTTTATGTCTATAAAGCAAAAATTTAAAAATTTCCTAGAAAGTTAACTTTAAAAAGATCAAACAAATTGAACTGTTATTGTTGTTGTTAGGTGCTGACCAGTCAATTTCAACTTAAAGCAACCACATGGGACACAGCAAAACTGCTCCATAACAATTCCAAGGAATGTCTGATAAATTTAAACTGCTGACGTTTTGGTTAGCAGCTAAGCTCTTAACCACCACACCACCAGGTCTCCAGTAAGTGGAATGAGGAATTGAGAGTTCACACCCTAAATAAACCATCTTATCCACTGATCACGTTAGCCAAAAATCTGTGAAGTTTTAATTTGGACTCTATGGACACAGTAACGCTAATTCATCAAGGTGTTTCTACTCTGCTGCAAGCATTAGAAATGTCTAGTTGTATGTCACATAGATTAGCACAAATCAAAATTACAGGAGTCTATAACACTACTGATTTTATTTAAGAGCATCTATGGAAAGAACTATGGAAAGGGCTTCTCTGGAAAGAGGCATTTCAAAAGGCATCAGCTGCTGTATCTACAAGTATTCTGAATATTTAACTTGATAAAGTGGGATAGAAAAGACCCACTACGAATGTTAAATGAAAATGTTGACTCTGATATAGCTGTGATCACACTGGGCCCCTTAGGATATGCAAACACAAGTGTCAGGGGGAATTGGAAGGACATAGATGTAATAGACAAGGGGCCTGAATGCATTCCCTTGATCTTTCCAAATCTTTTAGTAATAAGTGAAAGTACAAAAACTTGTTAATTAAGATCTGAGGTAATAATCAAGACAGGGAGAAAAGAAAAGCCTTTTGATGTTTAACTGAGGAGTCTACTGAGTTAAAATACCAGATGCCGTATATTAAGCAGTGAGCTGAAGTAAATTAACAATTCCCTTTGCTAAAACAGCTTTCCTTTTCTGAGCTTTTTGAGTAAGGCTTGTCATAACTCTCTAATGGTAAAATATTTGGAAAAATCTTTCTTTTACAGATTTTATACTGGTAATTTATTTTGGCAACTCTGTCAGAGATGGGGCTATTCTGAATTTGTACCAAGTTGTCTTTCCCTTAATTGGTAGAAATCTAGTATCTTTATTAGTTGTTGTTCCCCCCCACACCACATTCTTTTTAATCCAAACCAGCATCAAGACATCTAATCACTCTTCAAGAAAGTGAAGATCGTCAACAGCAGTAATTAACATTCAGGTCACACGTCCTTCTTAGCTTATTTAAGGGCTTCAATTTCTGACGTATTTACTAAAAATTCTTTCTTTTAGTTCACTAATTACCAAGGGCTGTTAGGTTGGAAGAGTGATTGCAAGATTGTATTCAGTGTCAAAAAACAAACAAGGCAAGAAAAAACTGAGATTTGCTGCAGCAGGCATTATTTACTTTAGCTCTCTGGAGTTACCAGAAAATCCCCGTCATTCCCTGCTCTCTTAGGTTGGGTTCTCTAGAGAGGCAAACCAGTGAAACGCACAGGTAAACGTACACAGACCCTGAAACCAAACCAAAACAAAACACATTGCTGTCAAGTCAATTTTCTATTCATAGCAACCCTGTGGAACAAAGTAGAACTGCCCATAGAGTTTCCAAGGATCACCTGGTGGATTTCAACTGCTGACCTTTTGGTTAGCAGCTGTAGCACTTGACCACTATGCCAACAGGATTTCCGTATATAGATATAGGCATATATATATGTATGTATATACACACACATACACATAGATACATATAGAGACAAAGATGCAACCAAATGTTGAAATTATTGAACAATATCATTAACAGTACGTGCAAGTAAAGTTCTGCTGAAGATCATTCAGAAATGTTGCAGCAGTACACCAACAGGAAATTGCCAGAAATTCAAGAAAAGGAAGTGGAACCAGGGATATCATTACTGACGTCAGAGGGATACTAGATGAAAGCAGAGAATACAAGATATATGTTTACCTGTGTTTGGCTGACTGTAGATCACAGGCATTTGACTGTGTGGATTATAATGAAGTATAGATAACACTGAAGAATAGGAATTCCAGAACACTTCACGGTGCTCCTGAGGAATCCATACGTAGATCAAGAGACAATTGTTAGAACAGAACAAAACTATACTTCATGGTTTAAAGTCAGGAAGGGTATGTGTGAGGGTTGTATCCTTTCACCATATTTGTTCAATCTCTGTGCTGAGCAAATAATCCAAGAAGCTGAATTATAGAAGATGATGACATTGAAATTGCAGGAAGAGTCATTAAAAACCACATAATGCAGATGACACAGTCCTCCTCACTGAAAGGAAGAAAACTTGAAGCACTTACAAAGAAGAGCAAAGATGTCAGCTTTCAGTATGGACTAAATGAAGAAAATAGAAACCCTCACAAATGGACTAGTAAGCAATATCATGATAAATGGAGCAAAAATGTAAATTGTCAAGAATTTCATTCTACTTGGATCCACACTCAATACCTATAGAAGCAACAGTCAGGAAATCAAGACACATTGTACTGAGAAAATCTGTTGCAAAATATCCCTTTAAAGTATTAAATAACAAAGATGTCACCTTGAAGACTAAGGTGCACCTGACACAAGTCAGATATTTTCCATCACCACATATGTGTATGAAAGATGGACAAGGAATAACAAAGACTAGAATAAATGATCCCTTAGAATTATTGTGTGGGCAGACTGCCAAAATAATGAACAAATCTTTCTTGGAAGAAGTACAGCCAGAATGCTCATAAGAAGCAAGGATGACAAGACTATGTCTTACATACTTTTGACAAACTATCAGGAAGGAGAAGGACATCATGCTTGATAAAGTAGAGGTGCAGCAAAAATAAGGAAGATCCGCACCAAGATGGACTGACACAGTGTCTGCAACAAAGGTTTCAAGCATAACAATTATTGTGAGGATGGTACGGGACAGTGTTTTGTTCTGTTGCATGTAGGGTTATTATGAGATGAAACCTACTTAATGGTACCTGACAACAACAAATACATATACATATATGTATATATATAGACAGAGAGACAGACAAACAGAAGGAAATAAAGAGAGAGATTTATCTCAATGGAATAGCTAACACAGTTGTAGAGGCTAGGAAGTTCCAAGCCCTTAGGTCAGAACATTGGCTGGGGGCTTCTACTGACTCATGTAGCTACAGGGGCTGATAGACTCAAGATTAGCAGATGAGACAGCAGATTGATGGCTCCTGGGCTGTGCAGGTTGATGAGTCCCAAAATCTTCAGGTAAGATGACATGCCACTGGTTCACAGGCTTCAGAGACTAATGAATCCCAAGACTGGGAGGCAATCAGGCAGGCTGCTAGCTTAAGTGTCATAAAACAGAGGTCAGATGATGATGAGCTGGATGTAGAATACAGAGCAAACAAAAGCCAGTGAGCTTTCTTAGAGTGTTCATATATATTGCACCTAGAAGGAAACAACATTACAACTGATTGGCTTATCACAGTGAGGAGGTGATTACAGTGCATCACAAAATGGATTATAAAGTATTTGGATACTTGCTTCTATGGTATACCAAGGTTGTTCTGGTACTTCAATCTGATTTAGTGCAGGCTACCACATAATCCATGCTTCAGCAAAACAACCAAATAAACTATTAGATACTTGCATAACATTTCATGCTGAAACGTGAATGACAAATCTATGATTTGTGGGTTGATATCAATAAACTCAGACTGATCCAATTCTGTGTTCTTTGCACCATTATCCCACACTCTCAGTTGTTGTTCCTACGCATATATCCTACTTTCCTATTTCGGAGTGTAGTCCACCTCCTCCTCAATCATACTTTGTACTTCACCTTTTGGGGTTTCAGTCTAGTTATAGGTCTAGAAGAAAAAAACGAGGATCAGAGTGTGTTCTGAGAACATTCAACAGTGTCTTGTAAGGTATCTACTCCAAGAAATACCCCAGGAAATTACTCAGAAGCTTCCCCAGATAATGATTGAGATGCTGCCCCAGGTGATACTTCATACAAAATCTCTTCAGACATGGTTGGGCTAATCTCATCAATGAGATTAACTGGGGGCAATAGCTTAGAACACAAAGATGGAGTAAGTTTTCAGATGGAAGTGAGAGGGCTAGTTATATTGACAAGGGTGATTAAATGGAATTTAGGAACTCAGTGTCCCCAGCTTCCTGGTTACTTGCCTATATATCCCTAACCCAAGTTTCAGGATCCTGTCTCTTGCTAGTCAATGTCCTCACTGTAACTTTAGACATTATTTGAGTCTGAAAATTCAACTGGTGTTATAGTTCAGCCACTCATATGATAAGACTGTGGGTTGGGTTTTCGGCAACACCAGCTGTTATTACAAGAAATAAGGCTCCCTTTCAGAACACAAATGGCAAATTTGAGGTTATTTATGCAATGCCTGATCTGTGACTGCATCCCTGAGGTCATCTTCTTCTTTAATCACTTTTATAGCAGGACCATCTTCTGTATACTTCTTCTTCTGACAAAATTTTAGAAAACTATAAAACATGCGGACACTAAGAGCCTCATCTGTGACCAATATTTGATCTATTGGTGGTGATATTTTGCATATTTCTATTGCCCCTTTATGCCTTGGATTATCAGCCTTCTCTTTGCTAGCATCTTAAGAGTAATGACTTGAAAAATAATCAGTAAAACTCATCCTAATATTTTTTTTTTCTCTCTCTCTAGAACTACTCTCTGTACCAAATTCTTAGGTTGGGTTATCTTATCTTGAGAAGTCAGGTGGAGATCCTCGTGTCATAGTGGCTGCTAAACAAAAGTTCTGCATTTAAATCTATGATGAACTCCTTGGAAACTCTATGGGGCAGTTCTACCCTGTCCTATAGGGTCACTAGGAGTTGGACTTGATAGCAATGTTTTTTTTGGTTGTTTGTTTTTTCCCACACAATAGTATTTTTTTAAAGCATGTTGGTAGAACAGCAGCTAAACACTCCACTGCTAATAGGTAGATTTGGAGGACTAAACCCACACAGTGACACCATGGAGTAAAAACCTAGTGATCTGTTTCCTTAAAGACTACAGCCAAAAAAGACCTATGGGGCAGTTTTACTCTGTCGCATAGATGACAAACTTATGTGATGTCACCAAACAGCAACAGTGATATGATTTATTATCACTTTACAATTTACAAGTATTGAGAAAGATACAGCAAGCTAACACTTACAAATAATGAATAATGTAATTACATTAACAACATAATTCAATATTAATAAATAAATAGTAAAAAATGATAATATAATCAATAATTAATAACTTTCTGAAAAAAGAGACCAGGCTCAGATGATTTCACCAGAGAATTTATGAAATGATACCAATTCTTCACAATGTCTTCCAGAAAGTAGAGAAAACACTTCCTAGCTTATTTTATGAAGCCCAAATTAGATGAAAATAACAACAGAACAGAAAAGGAAAGCTGAAGACCAGCATAGCTTGTGAGCATAGAAGTAAAGAGCCTCAACAAAAGCTTAGCAAATTAAATTTAAAACCTAAATAGACTTAACACACAACAACCAAGGTTAGTTTACTCCAGGTATCCTAGGTTGGGTCAACACTCAAAACTTAATAATCAACAGGCTAGGAAAGACAAACCACACAATTGTATCAACTGATGTAGAAAAAAACCTTTGACAAAATCCAAAACTCATTCATGATTAAACTCTCAACAAAGGAATACAGGTGAATTTTCTCAATTTGATAAGGGTATCTATGAAAAACTCACAGATAACAGCATACTTAAAAATGAGAAATGGATATTTTTCCTCTATTATCAGGAGCAAGACAAGGATGTCTTCTCTCATCAGTCTTTTACAACATTGTACTTCAACTCCTTACTAGTACCATAAGACAAATCCCAAAACCCAAACCAAACCCACCTCCACTGGGTTGCTTCCAACTCACAGCGACCCTAAAGGACACAGGAGAATTGCTCCACAGGATTTCCAAGACTGTAAATCCTTATGAAACCAGATTGCCTCATCTTTATCCTTGGAGTAGCTGATGAGTTCAATCCCTTACCTTTAAGTGAGCAGCTCAACAGTTTAACAACTGAGTCACCAGACTCCTATAAAACCAGAAAGACAAATACAGAGTACAAAGATTAGAAATGTACACAATGGAAATGAATTGGAGAATTTTAGTAAACAGATGAGTCTTATGTCTTATTTAAGTTTTACTTAAATTGATAACTCTGCTGTGCAAACAAGCAAAAAAAAGTATTAGTGTGGGACAAGAATACAAATAGAAGAATAAGAAGCTATTGCAATTAGAATAGCAGAAAATGGGGGTGAACTAAGATGCTGAAATAGAAGTGGCAGAAGATAAATACACCAAATATGTTAGATTTAGAGGATGTGGTGGTTTCTAATGCAACAAGAAAGGAAAGCAATAAATTACTTCCTGTTTTTGAGCAGTTAAATGCATTATGTTACCATTTACTGAGTTATAAAGACAGAAAGAACAGTCAGTTCAGAAAGAAATAAAATTCAGTATGAGCTATTTTAAGTTTGTGATTCCTTTATACATCGGGGGGAAAAAAAAGAACTGGGACAAAAACTAAAAGACACCAATAACTACTAGGTGAGAATGCCTAGGGAGAGAGCATCAGTGAAAAAGAGAGCAATGGGATCCAAACATGAGGATGCCTGCTGTAAGAATTTTGAAATAAGGTAAACATGGAAAAAATAAAAAAAATGCTGCAAATATTCAATTGCAGAGAAGTGAAAATAAGGTACTAATGGTACCTAAAAGTGAGCACAGCTCATATATCCATAAAAACAAAATATAAATCATAGGTGAAGTACCAAGATAAATTTAAAGATTGAACATAAAGCGACAAAGCAACTGTGTTCCTAAGCTGGAATAAATATATTCAAGGTTGATTACAATGTCATATAATAAGTACGTCAAAAGGAAAAAGAAAGCAAGGAAATAAATAGGAAAATATTTCATGTAGAAACATCAAGCCACTTAGTGCAGGCTAGCCTTGCTTCCACTAAAGATTACATTTTGTGTCTTAAAAAGGGAGACAGAAGAAGCAGCCACGTATGTTAGCAAAAACGATAGTGTGACCTAATAGTTGAGATTTAATCCACCTTTACGGAAAGAATACTAGTTCTAACTCTTTTACTTTTATCAACTCTAAATCAATGCTTGTCATTTTAGTGTGCCCAGCTTCCCAATGATCTGTCAATATCTAGCTTACTGTCATTCATCCAGATGAATTTTTTTTATTAATTATGAATAAGAAAAGTCAGAATGTTCATTTTAGATAGTTTACTGAAACAATCTCATTCTCTAAAATAAGTGAGGTCCAAGGAAATAAATCAATTAGCACTAAAGCCAAGTGCCGTCGAGTCGGATCCTACATGCATAATTACTGGGAAATTTTAGATAGGAATTTAGAACTTCTAACTTGCCATGCTGTGATTCTTGTGTTTGTGTGCTTTCAAATACTGTAGAATTTTGAAAACTTAGGAATTTACTTTTGCATCTTATAAACAATGCAATCATCTGCATCATTCGTGTGCGTCACTTCTTTTTTCATAATTAAATCATAACTAATATTTTCTATGATTTTCTTTCATTACAATTAAGTATACAATCCAAATCAGCTCCACATGAGTGCCTATCTGTAGCTCCATCTGCTCTCCTTACCCTGTTGACAGCACATCCCTCCTTTTCAGTCTTTGCTTCTAGTATCCTCTTACCAAGACCTGTCCCCTCCTCTTTAACCTCTTCTCTGTCATCTATTAAAAAACCAGTAGGACAGCCTCCTATCAATGTATAAAACATAAAGTACACACACCATATGCTCACACTATATCCCCGAGTCCATTCTATTCATCTCTAAAGAGCTGACCTCAGTATGGATTTCCAGTCAAGGCTAGCAACAAGTCTAGGGGCCTTGTTCCCAGGGATCCTCCAGAAGATCAGCTCTGGTCTTTTAGAACAGTTCTGGAACTGCACACCTCTCTTACTCGTGTTGTCTCACAGACTCTATGTATTATTCCTCATCGTGGCTGCATTTAGTGGTGGCTAGGCATCATCTGGTTCTTCCGGTTTCATGCTGGTCTCGTGCTGATGCAGTCTCCTGTTCATATGGATCCTTCTGCCTCCTGGGCTCATTTTTCCTCATGTCTCTGATGTTCTTGGTTATTATCTGTTCCAGATGGGTTGGGACCATTTGATGTACCTCAGAAGGCAGCTTGCTAGCTTTTAAGACCCGAGATGACACTGACCAGCATAAGGTGCAGAAGCCTCTCGTAGCTAAAGACTAGCTATGCTAACTGGCATTGATGTCCCCAGAAAGCATGGCTCCCAGACCCCCACCTGTGCAACTGTATCCTTTGAAATACTGGGTTGAGTTTCAAAAACCTTACAGTTTATAGTGTAGTCCAGTTATGCTGATCTGCTGTCTACTGCATGTTGTCTCCCCCTGCACCTAACCAGATTCCTGTCTGCTATCTACACTATGACCAACCCTCTCCTTCCACACTCTTGTAGCCATCAAAGAGTCTTTTCTTCTGTACTTAAGTCCTTGTAGCAGAGGTCTCATACAACACTTGTCCTTTTGTAGCTGACTGATTTCACTCAGCATAGCATCTTCTAGTTGAAACCAGGTTATGAGATGCTTTCTAAAATCATCATTGTTCTTTATCACTGCATAGTGTTCCATTGTGTATATGTACCGTAGTTTGCTTATTCATTTATCTATTAATGGGCACCTAGGTTGATTCTATCTTTTTGCTATTGTGGACAGTAGTGCAATAATCATTCATATGCACGTATTTGTTCATGTGGTAGCCTTTATTTCTGTAGGATATAGTCCAAGCAGTTTGATTGCTGGATCACGTGGTACTTCTATTTCTAGCTTTTGAAGAAAGTGCCAAATTACTTTCCAAAGAGGTTGTACCATTTTGCCTTCCCACCAGCAGTGTAGGAGAGTTCCAGTCTCTCCACAGTCTCTCCAGAATTTGTCGTTTTGTGTTTTTTTGGATTATGGCCAACCCAGCTGGGGTCAGATGGTATCTCATTGTAGTTTTGATTTGGGTTTCTTTAATAGCTAATGATCATGAGCATTTCCTCATATGTCTTTTGGCATTCTGGATGTTTTCTTTGGTAAAGTGTCTGTCCGTAGTCTTTGCCCATTGCTTAATTGGGTTATTTACCTTTTTCCTGTTGACATTTTGCAGCAACTTTAGATTATGGAAATGAGACATCGATCCAGTACATAGTTGACAAATATTTTTTCTCATTCTGTAAGTAGTCATTTAACTCTCTTTATAAAGTTTTTGCATGAGCATAAGTGTTCGATTTTTAGTAGTTTCAGTTTATCTATTTTCTCTTCTATTGCTTCAGCATTGTTGGTCAGATTTTGTAGTCTGTCTAAGCAATGTATTAGAATTTCCATTGTTGCCCCTATTTTTTCTTGCATGATCTTTATTGTTTTAGGTTTGATATTTAGGCCTTTGATCCATTTTGAGTTAGTTTTTCTGTAAGGTTTGAAATATAGGTTTTGTTTCATTTTTTGCAGATGGATATCCAATTTTACCAAAACCATTTGCTTTTATCCCAGTTTACAATATTGGGGCCTTTGTCAAATATCATCTGTTCATAGGAGGATGGTGATATTTCTGAGGTCTCTATTCTGTTCCAGTGGTCTATATGTCTCTTGTTGTACTTGTACCAGGCTGTTTTGACTACCACGACAGTATAGTAGGTTCTAAGGTTGGGTAGTGTGAGGCCTCCCACTGTGTTCCTTTTCTTCAGTAGTGCTTTACTTACTTGGGGTTTCTTACCTTTCCAAACAAAGTTGATGATTTGTTTCTCCATCTGATTAAAAAATGACACTGGGATTTCTATTTGGATCTCATTATATATGTAGATCACTTCAGGTGAAATAGAGATTTTCACAATGTTAAATCTTCCTATCCATGAGCAAGATAGATTTTTCCACTTATGTAAGTGTTTTGTTTTCTTGCAGTAAGGTCTTGTAGTTTTTTCAATATAGGTCTCTTACTTCTCTAGTTAGATTTATTCCTAGGTATTTTATCTTCTTGGTGGCTATCGTAAAAGGTATTGATTTGGTGATTTCCTCTTTGATGATCTCTTTGTTGGTGTAAAGAAATCCTACCAATTTACACTTACGTTTACCTTATATCCTGATACTTCACTGAATTCTATTAGTTTCACTAGTTTATTTATGGATTATTTAGGTTTCTCTCTGCATACAATCATATTATCTGCAAATAGGGGTATTTTTACTTCTTCTTTGTCCATACAAATACCCTTTATTTCTTTGTCCTGTCTGGTTGCTCTGGCTAGAACCTCTAGCACAAGGTTGAACAGAAGTGGTGACAGTGGGCGTTCTTGTCCAGTTTCCATTCCCAGGGGAAATTCTTTCAGTCTCTCTCCATTCAGGATGGTGTAGGTCATTGGCTTTGTGTAGATATTCCTTATTGCACTGAGGAATTTCCCTTCTTTTCCTGATTTGCTGACAGTTATTTTTATATGCAGCATTGTTATTTTTCCTTTTTTGTACCCTGCATATCCCCCCAATGTCCTAAGTTTAAATCAATCTTTAACTTATGTATACTTCCTTAACTTCCTCTCCATTTGAAAGGGTTCTAACTGCTGTGATATATCCCTCTTTATAGTGTGATGATGTCATATTTTACATGCTAAGGTCTCTAGTTCACTACTTTTAATATTTTAGCTTTAATTTGTGATTTTCCTGAGTAGGACTGTTGATACTGTGTCCTGCATTGCATCATTGAGTACACATCTGTTGTTACTGATTTTCTAAACAAAGAGCTTCTTTCAGTATTTCCTGTAGTTTTGTTTTTTTGTGAAGCATCTAGCTTCTGCCATCTGAGAGTGTGTTAATTTCATCATCATATCTTTGAGAGATAATTTCACAGGATATATAATTCTTTGTTGGAAATTTTTCTGCTTCAGGCTTTGAATGTGTAATTCCACTGTCTTCTTGCCAGCAGGACTTCTGCCAAGAATTCAGAGGAAAGTGTACAGGGCTTCCCTTTGTATGCTAGTTTTCCTTTAAGCCTAGCTGCCTTTAAGAGCCTTTCTTTGTGTTTCATTTTATTAAGCTTGATTATAATATGTTTTCTTGTCTTTCTTTTGGGGTCTACCTCTTGTAGTGTTTGATAAACATCTTGAATATCTGTTTTCTTCTTTCATGATGTCAGGAAAGTTTTCTGTCAGCAAATCCTCAGCAATTCTCTCTGTATTTTCTGCTATCCCTCGTGTTGAGGAATTCCAGTTATTCATAGATTTTTCTTCCTCTTGATAGAGTCCCACATGCTTCTTAATGTTTTCATTTTTCTTGTTTCTTTTATCTGATTTCTCCTCATAAGTGATCTTGTCAGTTTGCTAGATCTTCCATTTCACCAATTCTGCATTCCATTTCCTCATTTCTGCTCTTTTGACTTTTCACTGAATTGTGCAACTCTATAATTTTATTACTGATCCCCTGGATTTCAGATTGTTGATGTTCTAGAAGTTCATATAACTTATTTAATGTTTCATTTTGCTCTAATGCACTTTATTTGACCTCTAGAAGGGCTGTATACATAATTCTTTTGTTTCCTACCTATGATAATTTCAGAAAGACTTTTTCATCTGGGAAGTTTTTTGATTCTTTATTTTGGGAGTTTTCTGGAGCCATGATGGTTGGCTTCCTTAAATGGTTAGATATTGGTTATTGTCTTCAAGCCATCACAAAACTGTACAGTTTCTCCAGTGTTACATCAATGGGAGCTGTGGCAAAGCTCTAAGATGGGAGTAAGGGTACTGCTAGGGTACTTGCCTGTCAGTCACTGCTGTGTTCTCTAGGTGCAGCTGACTTATGTACAGCTTGTCATGTAATAAAGACATTGTTAAGCCTCACTATGCTGCTTCACTTGGCAGCTGGCCCCAGCTGGGTCCTCAGGGGTGGTAAGCCCTACCTCCTGGCTAATAATGATGAGGACCTACTTGTGCTGACTCTCCAGAGTCATGCATGTTGGGACTGTGGTATAGCTCTGGGAAGGGAGGAGAGAAGGATGCCTCCACAGTCAGCCACTAGGTACTGCTGTGCTCTCTAGATGTGCTTATCTTAAAAACTGCTCTTCTGCTGAGTGAGTGCTGTCTGGCAGGAACTGAATGCAGCTGAGGCCTTAGGGGTGGCAGGCCTCACCTTCTGGCTGGCTAAGATGGTACCCTACTTATGGAGTCTCTCAGGAGCCATCAGCAGATGTCATCATGTCGCTCAGTGAAGAGCACTGGAAATGACACCATCACGCTCAGCTGCCGGTCACTGCTGCATTCTCTAGATGTGCTTATCTTAAATACTGTTTCCTGCTGAGAGAGGCATTGACAAGTGGCAGCCAATAGCAGCCAGGTCCTCATGGGCAGCAGGCCTCACCTCCTGGCTACCAAAAGCAAAACCCTACACTTTCTTGAGAGCTGTCATCAGATGCTATGACATGGCTCATTTAAAGGATGTGGAAATGGTGCTGCCACACTTGGCCACTAGTCAGAGCTACATTCTCTAGATGCGCTTATCTTAAAAACTGCTTTTCTGCTGAGAGAGGTGTTGACTAGAGGCAGCTGATAGCAGCCAGGCCCTCAGGAGAGGCATGCCCCACTTCTTGGCTGACAAAGGTGGTTCCCTACCTATGGAGTCTCTCAGGAGCTGTCAGGAGAAACTGTGATGTGGCTCAAAGCAGGGAGGGATTAGTGCACTGCCACACTGATCTGCCAGCCAACATTATATTCTCTGGTATGATTGTCTTAAAAACAGCTTTTCTGCTAAGGGAAGCACTGTCCAGACAGATACTGTTGCTCTACATGGGAGTTATCTCCAGCTGAACCTTCATACATGGCTGACTCTGCCTCTCAGCTCACCAAGACAGTATCCCACGTGAGCTTCTTCTTCTGCAGTGTGTCAGCAGTATCTATGGTGCAGCTTGAAGAAGAGAGGGGGTGGGGAATTGCCACACTTGGCCACCAGCCATTCCTACAATCTGTAGATATGATTGTCTTAAGAACAGCTTTTGTTTTTGGAGGAACACTGTTCAGTCAGGCACTGTTGCTCAGTATGGGAGTTAGCCCCATCTGAGCCTTCAGGTGGCTGACTCCACCTCTCAGCTGACCAAGAAGGCATCCTACCTGAGCCACCTCTCCTGCACTGAGTCAGTCGTATCTTTGGTGCAGCCCGGAGAAGAGAGGAGGGAAGGACACTGGCACCCTTGGTCATGAGCAGCAGCTGGGTTCTCTAGATGTGAGTGTCCCAAGCACAGCTTCTCTGCTGTGGGATACACTGTTTAGTCAGGCAGTGCAGGTCAGCATAGTAGCCAGCCCATGCTTGGTAGTCCCAGTCTCCCAGTTAACAAAGAAGGTATCCATACCTGTAATCCTCTCAGCCACTGCACTAGTAGTAGCAGGACTCACTGGGCTGCTGTCTTGCCTCTGAGAAAGTAGTTTCTCCCTTTCTTTTGCCCAGTCCAATCTCGCAATCCTATGCCTGATCTTGGGGCTCCAAGAATGGTCACACTGCTCCATTCAATTATTCTTCTAGGCCTTAGTTGTCTGAGGGAATTGAGGAGACATGTGACTAGTCCACCATCTTAGCCCTGCCTCTATTTATGATTTTTAATTTAAAAAAATTCCAGGTATCTGGAGCAATAAACCACAAAAAAGGATATTTTCTTTGATTAAGTATAAACATTTTAACTTTTAAACATAAGATGTCCAGAAATGATTGACTTATTAGAACAAAATGTCTGTGATGTCTACCAGTGTGGGGAGGGTGGAACAGAGTTATTCACTAACTGGACAGTAGACAAAAATTATTTTAGGTGAAGGGAAAGACAACTTGCAATACATGAAAAGTCAGCACAACTGTACTTAACCAAAAAGCTAAGAGATTCCTGAATATAATTAAACACTCTGAGGGACTGAGTAACAGGAGTAGAGGCCTGTGTACCACAGTTTCAGGACAATCTAGGTCCATTGGCATAACAAAATTTATTAAGAAAGTGTTCTGTATTCCACTTTATTAAGTGACATCTGGGTTCTTAGAAGCTATAAAGTGGACATCTAAGATCAATTGATTGGTTCCAATGTACCTGGAGCAAAGGAGAATGAAGTGAACCAAACATATGTGGAAAATATGAGTGCAAGAGACAGAAAGGGTCACATAAACCAGAGACTACATCTTAAAAGACCAGAAAAACTGGATGGAGAAGCTACCATCAATTATCCTTACAGGGAATTCAGTCAGAATCCCTGATGGAATGGGATAAACATGAAATGCAGAACTGGAACTCTATTAAGAAGACCAGATTTGATGGTCTGACAGACTGGCAGGTCCTTGGAAGATATAGCTCTGGGACTCTGTTGACCCACAATAGAATCTATTCCCAAAGCTAACATATTGGACAAGGATTGGACTGGTCTATAAGACCTGGAGTAACTGGTGAAGAATGTTTGTATTGGCTTAAGTAGATACATGAGACTAACTAGGTGAGTGAGTTCTGTCCAGAAGTGAGATAAGAGGGCAGAAAAGGACATAAACTGATTGAGTGGACATGGAAAATGCAAGGTGGAGTGATCAGTGTGCTGTCACAGCATTGGAACTGCAGCTAAGGTCATATAGCAATGTATGTGAAAGTTTTTGCATGACAAACTGACTAAAATTATAAACTTTCACGTAGAGATCAATAAATAAATAATGACTGGCTTAATATTGTCTTATGTTATTGGCAAGCCATTTAAATAAAACTTTATTGCTGTAATTTGAAAAACTGCCTTTTTAATATGTACAGTATTTTAGAAAGAAGAATGTATTTTCCAAGACTGCCTTTACTGGTGGGCAGTAGTAAAAGAAGTCAGTGAAGGCAGTGTAGCTTTTAGTTTTAATTTAGAAATTATTTTTTTGAAAGGTTGATATTCCTACTCATATATTTAATATTCATTACTAGTTTGTAAACAGATTTATGTATCTAGGGCCCCAAGATGTGCTTCACACAATGCTTTCACTGAAGTGAACAACAAACTCTTATAAATGTGTTGTTGTGTAATATAAGTCTTTGTCTTAGGCCCATGAAGCCTAGAAAACAGACTTTTCTCAGACATGCTTCGCTCTCCTGGACCTGCCTTGCATAATTTTTATGATTGATAATGTAGGATTCATCCTGCCAATCCTAATGATTTATTTTCTAGAAATGGCACGGCTATGTTAGGTTCTCAAGTACAGTGAAAGTAGATGCTGGAATTGTTCATCCATGTAGCATTTTTTGGACAATGGAGTTGTAAACTTGCTTTGTATGTTCAGCTTTTAAATATGCAATACAGAAAAGGTGGAGTATATTTTGAATATATAGTTGAATATATTTTCCTTAACACCTGAGTCAGAATCATGCTGTTTTTGTATTAGTGAGTTGTCGTGGATTGAATTATGTCTACCCAAAAATACGTGTGTTAATTTGACTTGGCTAGGAGTCCCACCAAGAAAGCAGCACCAAGAGCAGTACACGTCCTTTGGACCCAAGGTTACTATGCTGAGATGCTCTCACTAGATTTGAACTCAGCCGATCAGACTGTGATAAATTCTGTTGCAGCATGGACTGTAATTTGTTAATTGATTTCTGGCTTACCAGACTGTGATAATGAAATTTCTCTTCATGGAGCCTTCCATTCGTGGTATTTTCTGTTAGAGCAGTAGCAGGTGGCTAAGAGAGAATTATTGCCTTTCTCTCAGGAACCTGATTCTGGTTACTCAGAATACATAAGATTGACTGAATTACAGCTCTCATGGCCCACCCCCCAACACACACACTTTCTTAGGGTTTCAGCTAATAGTATGATTGTCTGAAATACTTCACTTGGATAACACTCTGACACTCTGTTTCATATTCCATGTAGTCCAAATAATGACTGAATCTCAAAGTGCCCTGGATAACAGTATCTTTTTCAAAATACAGAATCATTTCTGTTTATGTATCTGAAACCATACTTATATTAGCTAAATAAGTTTCTTCAATATGGAAACAACAATAAAAGTTATATTTGTATCAAAACTACATGTTAAATTTATGATAAGAAAAATAGCAAAAGATAAGAGAAATAGAAAATTAATGTACATTGGGAAGTTAGGATATTTGTTGGTTTGTACAGTTTTAAACACATGTATCAAAGCACTTTAGTTTTCTAAACATATCTGGTAGGATGATACTTAGCATGTAAGAAAATTAATGTTAAGCGTAAGGAGGCAAGTATTGCTCAACTTTTAACTTGCATTTTAAGTAAAGGTGTTCACGCTCATCTAAAAAATTAATGGTCCAGCAGATTTGTAAGTTCTACTTTTATCTAATATTCTGTGATTACTGTTATATATCTAAATCTTCAACTTTCAACAGAGTGAGCTATTTCCAGAAACCATTTACTCTCTCAACAACAGCAACATATTTAACGGGAACTTGTGTTAGTTATTGTGGATACGGTTCCAGACAATAACAAGGTCTCAACACTAAGGAGTTTACAATCCATAATGAAACCATAATTAAGTAGCTGTTGTAACTGTAAAGAGCACTTGCCATTCATTTTCATTCAACAGACATCTCTTGAATGTCCATTTTGTGCCAGACCCTGTGGTTGGTCCTGGGATAAAACAACCACAAAAACAAACATGGCCTTCGTTTTTATTTACCGCAAAGATTAGTAGATGAGAAATATATTAATCAGCTAATTATATCAATAAACACAGAAGTGCAAATGAAGCTAAGGACTCTGCGTAGTGGGAACACAATTTATGAAGAAGGCATATTAGCTACAACAAAAATTATACCTTTGGGATCTGTGGTGCTACCGGAGTTTTCTTTGAAGAAGTGACAGGCTGCAAGTAGTCAGTAATGAGACAATATTAGGTCAATTCTCAGAATACAGATGGTATCCAAAGGGAACTGATTACAGGACACCATGAATACTAAAATCTGAGAAGACGTGTGTTCCACATATAAAAATGGCATACAATTTGCATATAGTCTCCAACCCACTGCCATCAAGTCTGTTGCAACTCACAGTTACTTCTAGACTGAGTAGAACTGCCCTATTGAGTTTCCAAGCAGTGCTTGATGGATTTTAACTGCTTACCTTCTGGTTAGCAGCCATAGCACTTAACTTTTATGCCACCAGGTTTTTTGTCTTTTTTATAATCTCCAGTGTGCTTTAAATCTTCTCTGGGTTACCTATGGAGCTCTGCTGACACAGTGGTTGAGACCTGCAGCTGCTAACCAAAACATTAGTGGTCCACATCCACCGGCTGCTCCTTGGAAACCCTGAGGGGCAGTTCTGCTCTGTCCAATAGGGTTGCTGTGAATCAGAATTGACTCACTGGGCCGATGATTACTTTTTTTCTTTTTGGATTACTTGTAATACTTAATACATTGTAAATGCTATTTAAATAGTCAGTGCTTACACTTAGCAATGCCTTCTCAGCCTTTGCAAGTACTTTATCAGGAATCAGGGAGACCATTTGTATTGTTGTAGGGGTACCACTAACATTTCAGAAATTTCAGTTTCTTTCTGCTTTAGTGTTCCAGTGCTAGATTCATTCCAACCAATCTTATGGCCCACTTTGCAGGTGAGGTGTCACTTTTCAAAAAATCTACAGTTTTTATTCTCTTGTTGAGAGATAGCACTTTACACTCCCTCTTATCTTTTAGGGGATTACTTCCACCACTTCACAGCCTTTTAGGTGAGTTCCCCCCCCCACAGAAACAAAGTGTATACACAAGTAGGGGATGAACGAGTGACAAGGTGGCCAAGCCAAGCCAAGTGCCATCAAGTCGGATCCAACAAGGTAGACAATGCTCAGATAACGAATGCTGGAGAGAGATTAAAGATCTGTAAAGCAGCAGGAGCGTACAGCAAGATATGCTTACGTATCACTTCATTTGCTGGACTCGACGTAGTGCTGAGTCTGACTGACTAGTTCTTAAACTGTGTGAACAAGGTCCTTACAATGAACAGAAACAAGACACATTGGAGATACTGATGACTGACAAGCAAGTTAAAGGAATAGAATAAGAAAAGTGAATAAAAAAGGCTATGAAAAGTAACTCTAACCTGGATGCAGGTGACTAGAAATAAATGACTATAAAAGACAAGGAACTAAAGAGTACAGAATGAACATTCCGTGCAAAACAAAATCCTTCCTATAGGTTGGAGGTGGAAAAAAAGGAAGATTGTTCAAATGTATGAAAGAAAGCCAATGCACCTAATGCAATAGTTTTGAAGCAGGACAGTTTTGTCTCGTAGGATACACTGGAGGAGCCGTGGCGGCACAGTGGTTAAAGTGCTTGGCCGCTTACTGAAGGGTTGGCATTGGGAACCCACCAGCTTCTTCACAGGACAAAGATTTGCAGTCTGTTTTCATAAAGATTTACAGCCTTGGAAACCTTATAAACCCAAACCAAACCTGTTGCTGTTGAGTTGATTCCAGTTCATGATGTTAGGAAACTGGATGGGACAGCTTGATTCTTTCCTTTAGGATTTCCATGAGTCTGAATTGACTTGATGGTGGTGAGTTTGTCTGTTGTTTGTTTTGATGTGTTTTTTTTTTAGAGGATATTTGGCAATGTCTGAGGAAACTTGGTCACAGCTAGGGGATGCTTCTGACATCTAGTGAGAAGTCAGAGATGTCATCTAACATTCTACAATGCACAAGACAGGTCCCAAGACAAGTAATTAGCCTGTCCAAAATATTAATAAAACTGAGATTATAAAACTAATTAGAGTCTTGAGAAACAAAGGAGACAAATATGAAATGCAACTGGAGAGTTATGTAGTACTCAAATCATTACAGAATTTATAATAAAAGCAATGGAAAAGCTCTGAAGAATTTTACAAATATTAATTTGTGTAATACAAAGAGTAGACTATATTAGGAGATGATGGACCACATAAAATATTGCAGGTTGTTCCATTAATCTTTATGACAACTGATGATGAATTAGTCAAAATTAGTATCTTCGGAAGTGCAGCAAAGTGGAAGAATTAGACAGATACTTGGATGTGAGCTGAGCAACTGGAGAACTGGACAACATGAAATATTATGCATCTTACCTCACATATTTTTTTATGACATATTTTTTGAGACATTTTTTTGTTTCCAAAAAAGTGAATAGGGACTATATAGGTACTTAGTTCATGAAAATATGTTAAAAACTTGATTGAGGACATCTATGCAATTGTATGAGATTATGAGATTACATTTATAGAAGAAAAATTTCATACCAACAAATAAGTATAATATCTATTTTATATCATTTTTATCAATATCTGAATTATGAAATATCACATTTTTAAACCTAAAGAATTTCTAAATTTCACGTGTTAGCTATTATGCTATGAGGAAAAATAATAACATATGTCTAATTTTCAAGAGAAATGGATTATTGTGAAAACTGAAAAGTTATTTGTAACATGAATCTTTGGCATACTTTTCCTCATTATTTTTATTTAAATCATTTTATGTCTGTGTATAGATCAATAGTCCATAAAAAGTGCTGACACCAGAGTATTTTCAGGTTTAATAAAGCTAACTGTTTTATGCATGTTGATAGTGCAATTTTGTAATTACCTGTCATAAATTTGCTTTCAAATGTACTGGTTAAAGTAATAACTTAGTTAAGTTTTTAACTTTATTGCAAACAACACATTTGTTAAAATGTTTAAATAATTAGTTATTTTTGTTTATGTCAAACATTGAATTACTTTTGTCAAACCATGATTTTATTTAATTGACTTTTGTAGTCAGTTATTTTTTATGTTATGCAATGTCAAATTAACCCTCTGATTCTCAAATGAGAGAACATTGGAAGCAATTTACCCAATTTCTTCCAGGTTACAAAAGTTAACATAATTTTTACACTGCATTGCTTCATCCATAATTTTGTTTTGCTCCTATAGTTCCTGTTACTTTTTAAAAAAAAAAAAAGAAAAAAAAACTGGATTAGTTTTAAACATACCACTGGTTGATTTTAAATTTTATAAGCATAAAAAGAGAAAGCAAGAAAAATCAAGTATACATGATTTGCATTCATTGGTGAACTGAACAGGCCAAGAGAACAAGATGATTGCAGACAAGGCAGAAGATGGGATTTGAATGTATCCTTGTGTTTCATGAAAACCCTGGTGTTGTAGTGGTTAAATGCTATCTCTGCTAATCAAAAGGTCAGCAGTTCAAATTAGCCAGGGGCTCCTTGGGTACCCTAAGGAGCAGTTCTACTCAGTCCTGTAGGGTCACTATGAGTCCAAATCAGCTCGACTGCACTGTTTTTTGTTTTGTGTATATGTCTGTGTGTGTGTGTCTGTGTGTGTGTTTTATGCACCCCAAATAGATTGCTGCTCGAATCCACCCATAAGAGTCTCAGAACAAAAGATTGTCAGTCAACTTCCAAAAAAATAATTCATTGAAAATATGATAGAGCATAGCTCATACTACAAATGAGATTGATGACTTACTTTGTTGTTGTGTACATCAGTACAAATAGAGGAAACCACTGTGATTTTACTGGGATCGTGATTCATAAACAGAAATATCTACAGGAGTCAGATCACTTCATATTGTGACAACTGGAAAATAGACATGTGAGACAGATGATAGCTAACAACAGTTTCTATGGGATCATAGAAAGTTCTTGATAGAGCTAAAGGACCAGCTAATTCTTTGCTTCTTCTATGTGTGGGCCTTGGTGTGGTTGCTTGCTGCAATGTTTTTAGTTTTTTTTTTTTTTTTCTTTTTTTATCTATTTAATATGAGTTAGTGAAAATGTACATTCCTGTATAAATTTACATGCCCACCTCTATGCAGCTTCCACTGCTCTCCCTGTCCGGTGACAGAACACTATTCCTCTCTGCTCCACACATGTCTCATTCTCCCAACAGTCTCCTTTCCCCTTCTCTCCTCCCACTCTCCTTCCTCCAGCCAGAACTCAACAGGATGACATCCTATAGATGTATAGAACCATAAAGTGCATCCAATATATGGTCACTCTGCATCACCAAGTCCAATCCATTCGTGTCCTAAGAGTGAAGCTTTGTTATGAATTATGGGCAAGGGCAGCATCAGGGCCAGGAGCCATGCTCCCAGGGGAAACCCGAAATCACTGGACCATCAATTGCAGTCTTTTAATGGAGATCTCAGGGTGCACCCCTTTTTATTCTTGTGCTGCCAGTGAGACTCCTCTCTGTGAGCTCCATCGTGGCTATCACTGGTGGTGGCCGGGCACCATCTGATGCTTCTGATCCAAAGTCTATGCAGGCACCCACTGATGTGGGTCTCTATTTTCTGGGTTGTCTTTACTCCATGTCATTTAGGTCCTCGGTGATCACCCGTTCCTGCTGAGTTGGGACCATCTGCTGTGCCCTCGGATGGCAGCTTGGCAGCTTTTAAGACCCCAGACGCCACTCACCAACGTGGGGTGCAGAGAGCCCTCTTAGCAAAACGCTAGTTGCGCCAATTGGCCTTGATTTCGCCTAAGAGCATGATCACCTGCCCCCTGCCCCAGCTGCTCTATCCTTGCAATATTGGGTTAAGATGGAAGGAGTATTCAAGTTATGTTGAAGTGCACTTAATATTGTTCTTGTTTCTAATGTGTGCTATGAACGATTTCACCCAACCAGATTTCTAGCAACTGTCTAATCTAAACCCTCTCTCACTTGCCCTCCCTCTCTCCCCTCCCTTGTAGCCGTTAAAGAGTGTTTTCTTCTATACACAAGTCTGTTTTTGAGATCTTATCATAGAGGTCTTATGCAATATTTGTCCTTTTGTCACTGACTACTTTCATTCAGCATAATGTCTTCCAGTTGAAACCAGGTCATAAAATGTTTCCTGGAATCATCGTTATTCTTTATCATTTCGTAGTGCTCCATTGAGTGTATATACCATAGTTTACAGATCCATTCTTCTTTTGTTGGGCATCTGGGTTGATTCCATCTTTTTGCTATCGTGGACTGTGCTGAGATAAACATTCTGGTCCATGTGTTCCTGGTGTGAAAGGCCTTGATTCTGTAGGATATATTCCAAGTAGTAGAATTACTGGGTCAAATAGTATATCACTATCCATTTTTTTAAGGAAGCACCAGATTGCTTTCCAAAGTGGCTGGACCATTTTGCAACCCCACCAACAGGGTAGAAGGGTTCCACTTTCTCCACAGCCTCTCCAGCATTTCTTGTTTTGTGTTTTTTAGATCATGGCCAACTTTGTTGGGGTGAGATGGTATCTCATTGTTGTCTTGATTTGAATTTCTTTAATAACTAAAGATCGTGAACATGTCGGTCTGTGTTTTTTGGCTGCCTGGATCTCCTTTTTAGTGAAATGTCTGTCCATCTCCTTTGCCCATTGCTTAATTGGATGATTTATCTTCTTCTTATTGATATTTTGTAGTATCTTATAGATTATGGAGATCAGGCGTTGGCCTGACATAGAATTGCCAAATAATTATTCCCATTCTGTAGGTGTTCTTTTAATTCTATTAATAAAGTCTTTGGATGAGCAAAAGTGTTTGATTCTTAACAGTTCCCATTTATCTATTTTCTCTTCTGTTGATTGTGGTTTGTTTGACAGATTTTGGAGTCTGTCCACATTGTGTATTAACTTCCATTGTTGTTCCTACCTTTTCTTGGATGAGCTTTATCGTTTTAGGTTTGGTATTTTATCCAGTTGGAGTTGGTTTTTGTATAAGGTGTAAGATATGGATCTTGTTTCAGTTTCTTGCAGATGGATATCCAATTTTGCCAGACCTATTTGTTGAGGATACTGTTTTTACCCCAGTTTAATGTTTTAGGGTCTCTGTCGAACATCAACTGTTCATAGGCAGATGGCGTCATCTCTGGGGTCTCAATTCTGTTCCATTGATAGATCTGTCTGTTCTTATACCAGTTCCTGTCTGTTTTGACCACTGTGGCACTGTAATACGCTCTAAGGTCGGGTAATGAGAGGCCTCCCAGTGTGTTCTTCTTCTTTAGTAGTACCTTACTTATCCAGGGCTTTTTCCCTGTCCAAACAAAATTGGTGATTTGTTTCTCCATCTCATTAAAAAAAAGATGGTGGAACCTGTATTGGGATTGCATTATGTAAGTAGATTGCTTTGGGTAAAATAGACGTTTTCACAATATTAAGTCTTTGTAGCCATAAGCTGGGTAGGTTTTTCCATTTATTTAAGTCTCTCTTAGTTTCTTGTAGTAAGGGCTTGTAGTTCTCTTTGTAAAGGTCTGTTATTTCTCTGGTTAGATTAATTCCTCGGTACTTTATCTTCTTAGGCGCTATAGTAAATGATATTGATTTGGTGATTTCTTCATTAACAGTCTCATTGTTGGTATAACGGAATCCTACTGATTTACTTATGTTTATCTTGTATCCTGAGACTTTGCTGAACTCTTCTATCAGTTGGAGTAGTTTACTTATAGATTCTTTGGGATTCTCTGCATATACAATCATATCATCTGCAAACAGGGAGATTTTGACTTCTTCTTTGCCGATGCAGATGCACTTTATTTCTTGTTCTTGTCTAATCCCTCTGGCTAGAACTTCTAGTACAATGTTGAATAGCAGAAGTCAGAGTGGGCCTCCTTGTCTAGTTCCTGTTCTCTTTCCATCTCTTTCCATTCAGTATGACGTGGGCAATTGGCTTTGTATAAATTGCCCTTATTGCATTGAGGAATTTGCTGTCTATGACCATTTGCTAAGAGTTTTTAGCATGAATGGGTGTTGGATTTTATCAAATGCCTTTTCTGTATCAATGAACAAAATCAGGTGATGCTTGTCTTTTGTGTTATTTATGTGGTTAATCACATTAATTGTTCTTCTGATGTTAAACCAGTCTTGCATGCCTGGTATGAATCCCACTTAGTCATGATGGATTATTTTCTTGATATGCTGTTGTATTCTGTTGGCAAGAATTTTGTTGAAGATTTTTGCATCTAGATTCATGAGTGATATCTGTCTGTATTTCTCCTTTTTGGATGGGGCTTTCCCTGGTATTGGTATCAGGGCTATGCTGGCTTCATAGAATGAGTTTGGGAGTACTCCATCCCTTTCTATACTGTGAAATAGTCTCAGTAGTATTGGAGATAACTCTTCTCTAAAAACTTGGTAGAATTCTGCAGTGAAGCCATTTGGGCCAGGGCTTTTTTTTCTTTGCCAGTGGTTTGATGACCTTTTCAATCTCTTCCTTTGTGATGGGTTTATTAAGTTGTTCTGCTTCACATTGTGGTAATTTGGATAGATGGCATGAATCAAGGAAATTGTCCATTTCCTCTAGGTTTTCAAATTTGTTAGAGTATAGTCTTTCATAGTATTCTGTTATGATAGTTTTGATTTCTGTTGGATCTGTGGTGACAACTCCCCTCTCATTTCTAATTTGGGTTATTTGTTTCCCTTCCTGCTTTTCTTTAGTAAGTTTAGCAAGTGGTTTGTCAATTTTGTTGATCTTTTCAAAAAACCAGCTTTTGGTCTTTTCAATTTTTTCAATTGTTTTTCTATTCTCTAATTCATTTAGCTCTGCTCTAATCTTTATGATCTGGTTTATTCTGGTCCCTGAGGGGTTCCTCTGTTGGTCTCTCTCTACTTATTCAAGCTGTCAGGTTAGTTCCTTGATTTGGTTTCTTTCTTCCTTCCAGATGTGTGCATTTATGGAGATAAAACAGATCTCTGAGCACTGCTTTGGCTGTATCCCATAGGTTCTGGTAGGAAATGTTTTTGTTCTCATTGGAATAGATGAATTTCTTTATTTCACCCTTGATTTCTTTTACAACCCATGTTTTTTTTAGCAAGATGTTGTTCAGTTTCCAAGAGTTCCACTTTCTATCTATGTTTTTTTCTGCTATTGATTTCAACTTTTATGTCTTTATGATCTGAGAAGATGCTTTGCAGTAACTCGATGGTATGGAGTTTGTTGAGAATTGCATTATGTCCTAACACATGGTCAGTTCTGGAGAATGTTCCATGTGCACTAGAGAAGAAGGTGCATTTGTCTGCTGATGGGTGGAAAGTTCTGTATATATCAATGAGGTTTATTTGGTTAATTGTGGCAATGAGGTCTTCTGAATCTTTACTGAGCTTTTTTCTAGACGATGTGTCCAGTATTGAGAGTGAAGTCTCCCACTATTATTGTGGAGTCATCTAACTCTTTTTTGAGTATAGTCAGTGTTTCTTCCATGTACTTAGGTGCTTTGATATTAGATGCATAAATATTTAATGTATTTAAGTCTTGCCTGTGTATTGAACTGCCGAGGCCCATCACCCACAGAAGCCTCTGTAAGCAAAGTCATGCCTTTGGGATGGCAGGTGGACTCATCCCACCCTTGACATATTTTTTTGGCCTGGCTCTCCCTGATGATATTTTGCAACCTAATTAAACCTTCCTCAAAAATATTCCCTTACCTCCCGGCACAAGGATCAAAGAAGATGCCTTCTAAGAAGGATTTTACAACCCCCTAGGCTTACTGAATTCTGACACAGCATGCCCCCCGGGAATACTGAGGCTGGCCCAGCTCCGCTGGCTTCCCTCAACTGCACTTCCCCCTCCACATGTGAAATACAAGATTGCAGTAAGGCCCTGGGAAGCTCCCCAAAGATGACCCCGTACACAGCCCTTAGAGATAGACATTCCACTCCCTACATCAGGAAGGCAGATAGGCTTCCAAGTTTATTATATCTGGTATGGCAAATAGACGAATACTAAAGAAATACACTTCTTGGAACAGCTTAAGAGAGGCTAAAGTGGGGGACGGTGGGAGCTTACTGTCCCCACAGGAAGAGATAAAAAAGAGCAAAGGAGGAGCAAATAGAGACAGTCAGATTAATTTTTAAGATGAGCCTATCCTTCTTCCTGCACCTTTGACCTCGAGGCATAGATAGAGCTGATTGAGCTCAAGGTATAGCTTTATTTTTACTGTTGATTATAATCACAATGTATCTGTCTCGGGCCATTACCTAAAAGGCCCTAACGATTAACATGAAATAAGACCACAGTGTATCAGTTCTTTGCTAGCCAACAGAGAGAACCCTAATGATTAACATGAAAAGAGACCATGAGGTGTCAATTCCTTACTAACCAATAGCTTATGTGGTCGAAAGGGCAGAGTGAAATCATGTCACTGATTATATAAAAAATAAAGAAAGGTAGACCCTGACAGGCTGCTGATCTCCAGATTCTTGGTTGTCTCAGTCTCATTTCTTTCTTCACCAATGCCACTCATCTCTTCGTGATCCCAAACCCTGCTGAGGCTAGCTCCTGGCATTGAATCTTTTGGCAATAAATAGTGTCCATCTTTGTCCACGATGGTGGTTTTTACATTAAAATTGATTTTTGTCTGGGATTAGAATTGCCACATTTGGTCTTCTTTGTTCATTGTTAGCTTGACATATATTCTTCCATCCTTTAATTTTCAGTTTGTTCCTATCTTTAGGTCTCAAGTGAGTTTCTCGCAGACAGCATATGGATGGATCATGTCTTTTGATCCAAGATGTCACTTGATATCTCTTTACTGGAGCATTCAGTCCATTCACATTCAATGTAATTATTGATAGGTATGTGTTCACTGCTGCCATTGTGATATGTTTATTTTTGTGTTGATGTTTACTCTGTTGTTTTTAGTCTGTTCTGGGACATTCTTTTTTGTAAGTTGATTTTTCACCTTTTTCAGAGCTACTTTTGTATTTGTTGAGACTCCTGTGTTACATTTCTTGACATGGTATGATACATCTTTGTTGTGCTTTATAGCTGCCCCTATGATCACCCTTAATAAACTATATATAACCCCAATCTTAATTACTACCAGTCTTGTCATCTTCCTCTCCATCTGGAAGGACTATAATGACTGTAGTACATCCTTCTTTTTAATATGATGGCACTATAGTCTTCATGATGATCACTGGATTGCTTCTTTCCATATTAAAGCTGTGATTGACTTTGGAGCCTTCCCTAAGTGAGTAGATTTTTGAGTAGTGTGTCGTTCTAAAATATAAGGTTAGTGATTTCATTCTTCTAAGCCAGAGTCAAGAACTTCTTTCAGTATTTCTTGTAGTTTTGGTTTGGCTTTTACAAAGTCTCTGAGTTTCTGTTTTTCTGGGAATGTCTTAATTTCATTTTCGTATTTGAAAGATAGTTTTGCAGGATATATAATTCTTGGTTGGAAGTACTTCTCCTTCAAGGCTTTGAATGTGTCATCCCACTGTCTCCGTGCCAGCATGGTTTCTGCTAAGAAATCTGACGAGAGCCTACAGGGTTTCCCTCTGAATGTTAGCTTTGCTTTGAGTCTTGCTGCCTTTAAGAGTTACTGCTTATGTTTCATTTTGTTAAGCTTGATTATAACATGTCTTGGAGTCTTTCTTTTGAAATCTATATTGAGTGGTGTACGATATGCATCTGAGATGTCTATATTCTCTTCCTTCATGATTTCTGGGAAGTTTTCTTTCAGCAACTCAGCAACTATACTCTCTGTGTTCTCAGATGTCTCTTCCTGTTCAGAGACTCCAATTAATCAAAGGTTGTTCCTCTTAATAGAGTCCCACATGCTTCTTAATGTTTCTTCATTTTTCTTGTTTCTTTTTTTCTGATTTCTGCTCATAGATGCTGGCATCAGTAGCTCTGTTTTCCAAGTCAGAAATTCTTTTTTCAATTTGTTCCATTCTGTTTTCTTGGCTTTGCATGGAAGTGTCTATGTCTTTGATTTTCTTCTTGATCTGTTGGATTTTAGAGTACTGGTGTTCCATCATATCAAACAGCTTGTTTAATTTATCCTTTTGTTCTGCTGCATTTTGTATAAGGTCTAGAAGGGCTCTGTATATAATCATTTTGTATTCACTTTCTGATATTTCAGAAAAGTTTCTTCATCTAGGAAACTCCTTGGTTGCTTTGTTTTGGAGCCTTCTGAAGCCATGGGTGATTTCTTGTGTGCCACAAGTGTCTGTTGCTTTTTGAGTCCCATGTGAGTAAGTAGAGGCTGGAAGAGATACCGTGAGGATGGACTGCAGATGTTTCTTTAGCGTGTCTTAAACTGTAAAGCAAAAGGTATCTGACCACGTCCCAAGTCCGTCAGGTTTTCAGGTGTAGAGGAGCCTCTTCCCAACTGGCAAAGTAAGCACTTCTATATCCATCCCCAGATGATACTAACTAGTTCAGAATAGAGCAATGCTACTGCCCTGTTGGCTTCTGCTGACAGGGCCCAGCGTTAGACGACATTGTATAGAGTACAGCTTTTGTGGTAGAAAAGCACTCTCCAGTGGGCAGGCTCTGGCTCCCAAGCTAAGATTTAAGTCCAGCTGCAGCCACCATATCCAAGATGGTGCCCTCCACACAGGCAGCAGATACAGGGGCTGAAGGTGCCGAGAGTTAGTGATTCCGATGCTTCTGTTGCAGGACCCCCACTGTAGCCGGCTCTGTGAAAATTACTGCTTTTCTGTTGGAGAAGTGCTGTCCTGTTTGCAGGTGCTGGCTCCCAGGCTAAGAATTAGGTCCTGCTAAAATCTCCATACCCAACATGGTGTCCCACACACTGGCGGTGGGAATCTATACAGACCCCACTATAGCAGAGATAAAAAGACAAGCCCAAAGTGGCTAGATTAATAGAGTCCTAAGCTTGGCTCTCAAAATATGGGAATTTCGCCTGCCTATCCTACCAGCAGCGGGTCTGAACCTAGCCACTAGGCAAGACCCAGCTCCACCCACCGGCCAAGACAGAGGAAAAAAAAAGTCCAAATGATGCATTTACCTTCAGTCCTTGAGAGCCAGGGCTAGCCAGGAGCGGGAGTTGGCAAAAGAGAGGATGTTTTTCGCTCAGTGGTATAAAGTCCAAATTAACAGCACTGTACCGTGTCCTGGGGATTATTAGGTGATCAGAAGGCTCTGTTTGATTGTTGATTCAGGTCTTGGTTTCCAGAGGGATATAGGGAGACATGTACTCAGTCTGCCATCTTGACTCCGCCCCCTTGCTGCAATGTTTTGAAGAGAAACCGGGAATTTGTTTCCTGTAGTGTTTCTATATTTTAAATCCTGCAAACTAGTTTATTTCCTTTGTCTTGCCTTTGTTTTCTTCCTTGCCCTTTTTCTTTTTCTTCTTTCTCTTCTTTCTTTCTTCCTTATTTACATCTTTTTTTTCTTTCCACTTGTGTTCCTTCTTTTTTTTCTTTTTTTCTGTCTTATTATTATATGTGGAAACCCTGGTGGCATAGTGGGTTAAGTTCCACATCTGCTAATTGGAAAGTCCATAGTTTAAATCTACCAGACATTCCTTGGAGCCTCTATGGGACAGTTCTACTCTGATCTGTAGGGTTGCTATGAGTTGGACCCGACTTGATCATGGTGGGTTTGGTTTGGTTTTATTATTATATGTGTCAATATTTTCCAGGCTAACACAATTGTAGACCAAAAAATGTAGAAATTATGCTCTCAACAATTTGGGTAATCACTGAGAGAATTCAATTTTGGTCATCAAAACTAACAGAACACTATTTAACTAGACAGTTCATACTTTTTGATGACAGTAAATAGTAATTGTTTTCTTATATGACTTGAAAGTTTAGGTATCATGTTACCTTAGTGAAGATGTTAAAAAGTAATCATCAAGGTGCTTGGCTTCTCTTGATCATCTTTAAATTTGCAAAGTGTTCCTTTCTTACTTTATCTTCTACTCTTCTACCGAAATAGGAGCATAAATTAAGTAACTATTTTTCCACAATATTTTCTTTCTTTTTTTATTGTGGTTAAGTGATGATATACAATCCAAATCAATTTTTCATGTCCACTTATCTACAGCTCTTTGCTCTCCTTGCCCCATGACAACACATTTCTCCTTTTCATTTTATACTTGTCATATACTACTAACAAGCTCCCACACCCTCCTCTCTACCTTCTTCTCACTCATCTAGAAAGAGACTAGTAGGACAGCCTCCTATAAATGCATAGAACCATAAACTACATGCACCATGTGGTCACATTGTATCCCTGAATATAGTCTATTTTTTTCCTAAGAATTGATTTTGGTAGTGTTTTCTAGACAGGGGCAGCAGCAAACCTAGGGTCTATGCTCCTGGAGGGGCTCCCATGCTGTCAGGCCATCATTTGTGATCTTTTAGTAGAGTAATTGAGCTCCTGCCCTCTTTTTCTCACATTGCCACAAGAACTCAACATTGTGTTCCCCATCACAGCTGTCTGTGGTGGTAGCCATGCACTATCTGGTTCTTCTGGTCACATGTTGATACAGTCTCCCATTTACATGGGTCATTCTGTCTTATTTTTCACAATCCTAATGTCAAATTGTGACCTGCAACTGCCTCTCTTTAGAATCAGCTTTGGAATTGACAAAACTTCACCAAAGACTACAGTTGAATTTCCAGGGGGATACTAGGCTGCAAACCTGGGTTTTTAAAATCAAATGTGTAGACAGGTATGGGAGCCACTGTTACAGCAATGTAAATTTTGATTCTATATTGATATGCTACTTTTAAAAATACAAGCTGCCAGTAAAGTTCATATTTAGACAAAATTCATATTTAGACAAACTAAGTCAAAATTTTTAAATAAAAATCAAATACTTCAGAAAAAAACACAATATTCTATGAAATAGAATTTATAAGTACAGTGTGTAAATTGAAATAATATATGTTCTAGATTTCTTCACATTTACCTAGTTATTGAATTGTTGTTTGTTGTTGTTAATTGCTGTCCAGTTCCTTCTGATGCATGGTGGCTATCTGGATAAAGTGAAGAACTGTTCTATAGAGTTTTCAAGGCTGTGATCTTTGAGAGGCAGTTAACCAAGCCTGTTTTCCAAGATGTCACTGGGTTGGTTTGAACTGCCGACTTTTGGACTAACCGTCAAGCATTTTACTATGCCATTCAGAGACTCAGGTTATTGGAACTGGACATTTATTTTTAAATTCAGAATTATATATTTTATTTAATTGCTGCAATGAGTTAACCAAGTTAAGATTTAGAGGATTGTCCTCTGCAAGACTACTCTAACCTTACATGTCCAGGAGTTTGCTAGGGCAATCCTCACATTTGACCAGCTGATTATAAATTTGACATTCACACAACCACCTTCATGTTGGATATTCCATTGGAATGACTCATAAAACTAAGAAAACTTTTATGCATGAAATTACAGTGTATTAAAGTAAAAGATATAAATCACAACTAGCCAAAGAAAGACAAGCATCTAAACAAAACAAACAAGCAAAAAACAAACCCATTGCCATCGCATCGACTTTGACTCATAGCTACCCTATAAGACAGAGTAGAACTGCTTCACAGAGTTTCCGAGAAGGGAGTGGTAGATTGAAACTGGTGATCTTTTGGTTAGCAGCTATAGCACTTAACAACTATGCCACCAGGGCTTCTGTCTGGGAGGGTCCTAAATACAAAGTCTAGTTATTCTCAAGACACATTACCCTTCCAACACATTGATGGGTGGCAATATGTATGTAACCTGGGAAGCTCACCCAAACTTTGGTATCGAGTTTTTATTAGGGTTTCATTACCTAAGAGATAATGAAAGTTACCTACATAGTTGAAATCAATCTCCAGATTTTGAACTCTTCTCACAATTCTCCTGATTCTGCCTACTTTTCTGATTTTCCAATTAATTTTCTTATTCTTTATTTTTTCTCCTCTCAAGAATTTCTGGTTAAAATTGGTGGGAAGAATAGATTACTTGAGCATATGCTGCCACAAAAGAAATGAAGCCTTCATTTAACTTGGACTAAGGGTTTATTTTAGTCATCTAGTGCTGCTTTAGCAGAAATACTTCAGTGGATGACTTTAACAAACTTATTTATACTCTCAGAGTCCATTAGGCTAGAAGTCTGAATTCTGGGAGCTGGGTCTAGGCTTTCTCTCTCTCTTGGTTGTAGTGGAAGGTCCTTGTGATATAGGAGTTTTCCCTTGGCCTGGGAGTATCTCAGCATAGGAACTTCAGATCCAAAGGATGTACTCTGCTTACAGTACTGCTTTCTTAGTGGTATGAAGACTCTCTGCTTGCTTCCCTTTTATTTCTTTTAAGATAAAAGATGGTACAAGCCACCTTCTAGGGAAATTCCCTTTACTCTGGATCATGGATGTGATGTTTAGTAAGGGTGTAACAGATCCACCCTAATCTTCTTCAACAAAATCCAATCTTGCCCCATTAACTGTAGATAGAGATTAGGATTTACAACATACTGGAGAGTCACAATCACAAGATAGGGAACAACCACACTATACTGAGATTCATGGCCCAGTCAAATTCATACATATATTTTTTGGAGGACATAATACAATCCATCACAGGTGTGGTGGTCAGGATTATGTCAACTTGGTTACTACCTATTTGGCTGCTGTATTAAGTGGCAGGGCGGGGTTTGTGGTGGCTCCTTGCCCCTCGGCTCTCATCTCGTGACACTGGACTACGGCTGCTGATCACTCACATGGCCAGGAGCTCCTGCTCTCTGGTTCCAGCATCTGGTTCCGGGGCTTGAGCTAGCAGCTGTTGGGCTCATCAGTCCTTACAGTTGGCACTTGAGAGTCTTGCTCCCCGACCTGCCAATCCTGCACTCGCCAGCCTCTGCCCAGTCCTGCTCCCTGACCTGCCGATCCTGGGTTCACCAGCCTCTGTCACTTCATCTCGTCACCAGCTTGGGATCCACCGACCTCCAGCCTCTGTCGCTTCGTCTCGCCACCAGCTTGGGATCCACTGACCTACACAACCGGTGATCTGCAACTCTGGTCTCTGACTTGCTGACCTTGGGTTCCTCAGCTTCCGTGGACATGTGAGGCTTGTGCCAGAGCTTGGGACATTCAGCTTCTGTGATTACGTAAGCTGTTTCCTATATTTGTATCTATCTATCTGTCTATATATATATATTATAAATCTTTCCTTGTACCTACACGTGTTACTGGTTTTGCTTCCCTAGAAAACCCAGCCTCAGACAACAGGGATTAAACAAACAAACAAACAAAAATCTGTGCATTTTCTTTAGTTAAATTTCTTTGCTTAACAAAAGTGGAATATTGTTCTAGGAATGGTAAATAGTTAAACTAAAGACATAACAAAACTAGGACTCAGGCATTCTAATTCCCAAGTCACATTGTTAATCTTTGAGCATCAAATAATCCTCTTTATGTTATTGGAAATAAACATATCCTAATTCCCTGAGGTACTGAATTACTGGGCTGAGGGCTGTGGGAACCAAGATCTGGAGGAACATCTACCTCAACTGACATAGCATAGTTTATAAAAAGAATGTTTTAAACTCTACTTTGGTGAGTACCATCTGGGGTCCTACAAGCTTACTAGATGGCATTTAAGATAACCTACTGGTCTCACTTCTTTGGAAGCAAAGGGGAATAAAAAAACTGAAAGATGCAAGGAAAAGATTAGTTTCAAGGACTATGGATGATAACTACCATAATGTCTACTAGACATAATCCAGCAGAAACAAGGTTCACCCTTCAGCCAAAGATTAGAGAATCCCATAAAACAAAACAAGAGTGATGGGGCAGGACAAGGACTAGAAGTCAGGAGAGGACAGATAAACTGATAACAGTGAACCCAAAGTTGAAATGGGAGTGTTGACATGTCACATAGTTGGTAACCAAAGTCACAAAACAACATGGGTTCTAAATGTTTAATGAGAGGCTAGTTTGTTCTCTATGTCATCTGAAGTATAGTAACAAAACATAAGTTTTAAAATATGCTTTTCATTAATACTGAACTATATTAGTTAAATTTGATATTTTAGTTTCATATTAAAATCATGAGCTTAATAGAGCTATAATGTTGATGAAAATTAAAAATAGGAAAAGTATTTTATTTTATATGTCTTATCTTTGCCTAAAACTAAACAGAAACATTTAATTGTATTTTTTATACTATCATCATGTTTTCATACAGTTCTTATGACATCTTTTCTTTTAATATTAGCAACAAAGTGATATTCCTAGTATACCTACAACTATTAATTTTGCAAAATGGAGTAAACTGACAATCAAATAAGCTGTAACAAAAATAAACAAATATTATCTGTTTATCTGTGAGTGTCTTGATTTCATTTTCATATTTGAAAGATAGTTTTACAGGATATAGAATTCTTGGTTGGAACTTCTTCAAGGCTTTGAATATGTCATCCCATTGTCTCCATGCCAGCATCGTTTCTGCTGAGAAATCAGACAAAAACCTACAAGGTTTCCCTCTGAATGTTAGCTTTGCTTTGAGTCTTGCTGCCTTTAAAAGTTTCTACTTTTGTTTCATTTTGTTAAGTCTGATTATAATATGTCTTGGAGTCTTTCTTTTAGATCTGTATTTAGTGGCATTCAATATGCATGTTGGATATCTATATTCTCTTCTTTCACAATTTCTGGTAAGTTTTCTGTCAGCAGCTCAGCAACAACACTCTGTGTTCTCAGGTGTCTTGCTGTGTTTAGGAACTCCGATTAATCATAGATTGTTCCTCTTAATAGAGTTCCACATGCTTCTTAATGTTTCTTCATTTTTCTTGTTTTGTTTTTTCAAATTTCTCCTCATAGATGCTGGAGTCAGTAGCTCTGTCTCCCAAGTAAGGAAGTTCATTTTCCATTTGTTCCATTCTATTTCCTTGGCTTTGAACTGGATCTTCTACCTCTTTGATTTTGTTCTTGATTTGTTGGATTTCTGGTGTTCCATCAGATCGAATAGCTAGCTTAATTTATCATTTTGCTCTGCTACATTTTATATAAGGTCTGTGAGGGCTCTCTGTATACTCTTTTTTCTACTCACCCTCTGATAGTTTCAGAAAGGCTTCTGGGTCTGGGAAGTTCTTTAGATCTGTCTTTTGTTGGCCTTCTGAAGCCATAGATGAATTCTTCCTAATGTTCTTGCAAAATTTGTTGCTTTGGGGGCATCTGGAAGTTGTTTGATTTCTCTGGTATTATTCTAACAGGATCTAAAGCTCAGTCTGAAAAGGAAGTTGATCACCAGACACCAGTATGTACTCCAGTGATTGGGCTCAGTGGGATCTCTGGGGTAGCAGGCTACACCTCCTGATTGGCAAAGATACAGCCCCACTTACAGAGTCACCAGGGAGCCATCAGCTGACCTTATAATGTGAGACAGTAAAGGCTGGAAGAGATGCTGTCTGGATGCACTGCAGCTGTTTCTCTATGCAAGGTAAAAGGTATCTGACAACTTCCAAAATTACTCAGGTTTCAGTTGTGCAAGTCCCTCTTCCCAGCAGGCAAAGTACGCTCCTCTATATCAAAGACTGCTTCACTGCTGGAAAAGCTCTCTCCTGGAAGGCACTGCCTCCCAGCCTGGGAATTAGGTCTAGCTGAGGCCTCCATATATGAAATCTGCCTCACAGTGAATCAAGATGGCATCTCATACTAGCTCCCCCACCCATCTAGGAAGAGGCTTTTCAGTGGCAGAGATTCAGAGATTCTTAGAGAGAGAGGTCAGAGGTGACAAGTTGCACAGATTCCAAGGCCAGGCATTCAAAATGTGGTGACTCACTCACCGATCTCATCAGCAGTGCATCTGAGCCTTGCTGCCAGTTATCCCAGCCCCTCCTGCTGGCTAAGACAGAGAAAAAAAAAGTTAAAAAGGCAATTTACCTTCAGTCCATGAGAGCTGGGACTTAACAAGGGTGGGGGTCAGCGAAAGACAAGTTTTCCCACTCAGTGGTGTGTAGACCAAATAGACACCACTATGCTGTGCCCCAGGACTCACTAGATGTCCATAAGGCTGCATTTAATTATCAATTCAGGACTTGGTTTCCAGAGGGATTTAGGGAGATGTGTGTTTATTCTGCTATCTTGACTCCACCCATCAAATATTTTCAAAATGGTTTTCATTGAATGTTATGTGAAAAACAAAGTGAGGAAAATGATTATTTGGGAAATTCTTACTTAGACTCACTTGAAGAAAAACAGAGCCACATTTGATTTATCTTTGGCTCAATGGGATTTTTTTAGCCTTATGTACCGACCCAATGGCACTTGGCTTGGCTGGCATGTTTAGATATGTGTAATAAATCAGTTTGTGGAACACTATTTTTGCTTGCTTTATTCTGGAAATTTTCAGTTAAAGGATCACGATTTCCTTTGCCACAGAAATACCCATGGATCAAAACTTTAAATTGTCTGGTGAGTACTCAAGGATGGATATTTGAAACTGTAAATCTCAGTTTACAAGTGTAAATCAAGTAATAAATTATTTGATTCCAACAACAGCTGCTACCTTTTCATTGGTTTGAACCTGTTGTAGGGAAAAAAAAAAATCACAAGTTTTAGTAAAACAACAAAAAAGTTTTATTTGGCACATATTGAGAAAGGCAAAAGTGGCAAATGGACAAGTATGCTGCCAGAGCCAATGGCTGTCTGACTCCAAGGAAATACTACAAAATAAATAAAAGTGTGAAAATGGACAAGGATGCTGCCACAGACATGTCTGTGGAGTCCAAGCAACTGTAATAGAATGACAAACTATTTTAGTCAGCTAGTGCTGCTCTAACAGAAATCCCATGAGTGGATGGCTTTAACAAAGGAAAGTTTATTCTCACACAGTCCAGTAAGTTACAAGTCTGGATTCAAGATGTCTTCTCCAGGAGGCGGCTTTTTCTTTGTTAGCTCTGGAGCAGTCCTTATGTTGTATTAGTCTTTGTTCAGGAAGCATCTTGATGCAGGAACGCTGGTCTGAAGGACAGGCTCTAGTCTGGTGCTGTTTTCTTGATGGTGTGAGGTTCCCAATGCACTTCTCGCTTGTCTCCCTTTTTATTTCCTGAGGGTGAAAGAATAAACGGTGGTGCAAGCTACACTCCAGGTGAACTCCCTTAGCAAGGACGTTGCAGTCCTACCCTAATTTTCTTTTAACATAATCATTTCATGTATTAGCCACAGGTGGAGATGAGGATTTACAGCATCAGAAAATCACAAAATAGAGGGCGGTTACAGAACACCAGGGAATCCTGGCCCAGCCAAATTACTACACATATTTTTGAAGGGGCATAATTCAATCCACGACACCAGTCTATATTAATATTACATAACGGGAAATCCATTAAAAGCACCTTTTCAAAAACTGGTTAGAAAAATATAATTCAACATTATGAATTGTCTTTCTTAACAATCACAATACAGTTTTCAGTGAGGGAAGTCAATAAGATCTTCACTGGTTCAAGACTTCTCTATCTAATAAATGCTAATCGAGAAAGATAAGAGTAGAAAGATTTTTTTGTGTGTTCTGGTTGACTGACTTATGTGAAATGTTTATTAAAAGGTGTTTTCCAAGATTATCCTAGCTATTGTCTTTATATCTCATGGCCCAATTGATGTGTCCTTGTGAGTCCTCGTGAGTCTAACTCCAGCTGAGTCACATACTCCAGGCTCAACCACTTAGACTGTACTAGAAAAACAGTTGGAAACTCTGGTGGTGTAATGGTTAAGTGCTATGTCTGCAAACTGTGAGACTGGCTGTTTAAATCTGCCAGGCATTCCTTGGAAACTCTATGGGACAAGTCTACTCTGTCACATAGGGTTGCTATGAATTGGAATCGAGTCACAGCAGTGGGTATGGTGTTTGGTGTTTGTCGTACTGGCTTCCAAAGAGCATTCTGGCTGTACTTCTTCTAAGACAGTTTGTTCATTCCTTTTGCACTCCATGATATATTCAATGTTCTTCACCAGTGCCATAATCCAAAGACTTCAATTCTTGTTCAGTCTCCCTTACTCATTGTTCAACTTTTGCAGGTATATGAAGCAATTGAAAATGCTTTGGCTTGGCCAGGTATACCTTAGTCTTCAAGGTAACATTTTTGCATTTTAACACTTAAAGAAGTCTTTTGCAGGAGATTTGCAAATTCTTAATTAAACTTTTTCATATTTTGATGTCTTATTCTTCCTATTGTCCATCTTCTTGATTATTTCCTTAGCACACAGATGAAATAATTATGGTGAAAGAATACAACCCTGATGTAGATCTTTCAAGATTTTAAAAACCTTCAGAATGCAGTTGATACAACCATACGTGCTGAAAGTGAAGAAGACTAATGGAGATCAAAGACTGCAGCCTTCAGTATGGATTACCCCTCAACATAAAGAAAACAAAATCCTAGTAACTTGGCCACTAAACAGCATCATGATAAACAGAGAAAAGATTGAAGTAGTTAAGGATTTCATTCTACTTATATCCACAATCAATATTCATGGAGGCAGCAGTCAAGAAATTAAACCACATAATGTGCTGGACAAAGCTACTGCCAAAGATCTCTTTAAAGTGTAAAAAAGCAAAGGTGTCTGTGTAAGGATGAAGGTGTACCTGACCCAAACCATGGTTATTTCACAGCCTCATATGACTATGAAAGCTGAACAATAAATAAGGAAGACTGAGGAAACATTAATGCCTTTGAATTAGAATTTTAAGAAGAATAGTGAATATACCGTGGTGTGCCAGAAGAACAAATCTATCAACCAATCTCTCTTATACCAAGTACAGCCACAATGCTCCTTGGAATTGAAGGTGGTGAGATCATGTTTCACATATTTTGGATAGATCATCAGAAGGGATCCAGACCCTGGAGAAGGACATCACACTTGCTGTTTTAGTCAGCTAGTGCTGCTCTAACAGAAATACCACAGAGTGAATGGCTTTAAGAGAGAAAAGTTTATTCTTACACAGCTGGGTAGGCTACAAGTCCAAATTCAGGATATCCACTCAAGGGGAAGGCTCTCCCCCTTGTCGACTCTGGAGGAAAGTCTGGTATTGCATCAGTCTTTGTCCAGAGAACATCTTAGCACAATAACCTCAGGTCTGAAGGACACACTCTTCTCCCGGTGCTGCTTTCTTGATGGTGTGAGTTTCCCAATTCTCTGCCTGCTTCTCTTTCCTTTTATCTCTTGTAAGATGGAAGGATTAAGCGTGGGGCATGCCATACTCCAAGGAAACTCTTTTTACAGTGGAGCAGGGAGGTAATTCTATGAAGGGATTTACAGTCCCACCATAATCCTTTAACATACAGCACAGGAAAACCACAAAATGGAGAACAATCATAGAATACTGGAACTCACAGCCTAGCCACATGGCTACACCTATTTTGGGGCGGGGGGAGGGTCACAATTCAACCCATGACACCTAGTAGACAGGCAGTGAAAAAGAGGAAGAGCTTCAAACAGATATATTGACACATTGGCTACAAGGAGAGAAAACCTAGGGACAATTGTGAGGATGGAGTTGTGAATTGGAACTGACAAGATGGCACCTAATAACAAAAATAATACTTCCTTAATTTATGTATCACTGTGGCAAATACCTGTAACTTCAGAACTCTCTTGAGCTGAGATGGAAAGGGACTACTGTTCTTCAAAATAGTCTTTAAATTATTCAAAAAACTGAAAAGTTTTCTCAGGTTGGATTATCTGAAAAGTACACTATGAGTTTAATATTAATACCAGAGAAGGGAAGGAAACATGAGTAAGCAGAGGGAGATTTAGGATTGCAGCATAGATATAACCAAGACATGGGAGCTAGAAAGGGGGATGACCCACCAGAGCTATCCCAAATTGAGGAAGAAGATCTAACAATGGAGGGCTCCTCTTGCAACAGTTTGGGACATAAGTACATCATTCCTGAATTGTGCTCTGGTTGATACATCACCTCATCCAGTGGAGAAGTTTATGTGATGGAACTTCCTGGAATAAAGAGGAAGGTAAATGAAATGACTTTCTACAAGTGTTAAAACTTTTGGTTAGCAGCCAAGTACCTGAACCTCTTAATTTCAGGGGATCCTTCCATAAAAAAATAAAATAAAAATAAACCCTGTGGAAAAGTTCTACTCTAACACAGACTAAGTATAAGTCAGAATCCACTAGATGGTACAGAGCAACAACAACATAAGCAATGAATCATTTAATTTATTTCTAATTTTTTACTTAGTTCACCATTTTGGCCTAATAGGTTAACTCACAGATTAACAACTAAGTTAACATATTTGCCCCCAGAAGGAGGATGCTGCAAAAACTTAGTTACATGAATACAAAATGCCACGTACAATATCTTTTAATGAGAATTTATTGAGTTTTGTTTGAACTTGGAACTACTTCATTAGTAATTAAAGTTTGTTCTAGGTTTGTAAACTTATGCAGATTTTCTTTTATGCACAGTAAGTTCAATTGCTTCATAGGAATATACTCGTGTAAGAGAAGTTTTTATATCTTATGTTAAATAATTCAATTGCTGCTTAAATTATTTATAATTCTTATTCCTATCTAGCACAAAGGTGATAGGACTAAAGGCATTCTATCTGAAATTGAATGACACAAGTAACTAAAATTAATAGCTCTCTATTTTTTATTAAATGTTGATGTATCTTAGCATTTAATATAAAATTACAGTTTTCTAAATTATTTTTTCAAGTCAAAGAAAATAAACAGTTTGCCTTCAGGTATATGGTATATATGCTTACTGAAATTTGCTAAACAAAAATTTTTCATGGAAAAGCGTAATAACAGTTCTGTTATTAGAAAGGTGCATCTGCTCCTTGTTTTATGTATTTTTTAATAAATATTTGCTTGATATTCAGTCTAATTAAAATATACAAGCAATATAGTTGGATTTTATCCTAGTACTGAAGTGGAAAGTCTATTGAATTGACATTTAATAAAAGTCAGTATGTCTGATGTGTGACAAACTGATACATTCAGGAAACCCTTATAGTGCTCTAGAGCCCTGGCAATACAATGGTTAGTCACTGGCTGCTAAAAAAAAGAAAAGAAAAATTAGTAGTTTTAACCTACCACCAGCTGCATGGAACAAAGATATTGCAGTCTGTTTCTTTACAGCTTTGGAAAACCTCTGGAGCATTTCTATTCTGTCCTATACGGTCAATGTCAGCCTAAATTCAATGTGAGTGGGTCTGGTTTCCCTTTACAGTAATCTGAATATCATGGCCTCCAGGTGTCTATCAGCTTATTGTACTGTAGGGCTTACATGTGATGGTCACCCAGGGTGAACAGGTTTCAGCTGAGTTTCTAGACTAAGATAGACTAGAAGGAATGACCCAGCAATCTACTTCTGAAAAGAATTAGCCAGCAAAAAACTTTTGAATAGTAGTAGAACATTGTCTGATACAGTGCCAGAAGATGAGTTCCTAAGGTTGGAAGGCACTCCAAAGATGACTGGAGAAAAGCTGCCTTCTGAAAGTATAACCAACCTTAATGAGTAGATGAACTCAAGCTTTCGGACCTTCATTTGCTGATATGACTTGTCTCAAAACAGAAGAAAAGCTTCAAATATCCGTTAACAGTCAGAGTGTGAAAGGTACCAATTATGAATCCAGAAAATTAGAAATGATCAAAGAAGTGAAACACATAAATGCTGATACCCTAGACATTAGTACATCAAAAATAGTTGCTGAAATGAATGAGTATTGGCCATTTTGAATCAGACAGACTTATAGTCTACTATGCTGGGAATGAAAACTTGAAGAGAAATGGTGCTGCATTCACTATCAAAAGAATATTTTAAGATCCATTCTGAAGTGTAATGCTATCAGTGATACAACAGTTAATACAACTCAAGGGTCTTCTAATAAGGGTGTACTCTTTGAACTTGAATTAAAAAGTTGTGTAATAGATATAGCTTTAATTGTTTTCTTATCTTGAAGTACATTTGACAGCAGTACACGTAGAAAAGAACTTTAGGTCGATGACCACCACAGCACCTTCCAAATGGGGCCAAAAGTAACCAGTTATCATAGCCCGATATCTTTTGCCATTGACAGTCACAGTTTCTCCTCTTTCATCTTGGGAAAAATAAGGGCGATTTACTCCTCTGGACCCAAATCCACAGTAAATAGTAACTTTCATGCAATGAAGTGGGTGTTCTTGAATCACTTCACTCCTACTGTGACAGTTTTGTTTGTTATAAAACCACTCATCCAAACATGGATCTCATCACTGAAGATGTTTTTTTGGCTAGCAGCAGGATCACCTTCCAGTTGCTCCAGAGCCCAGTCAGCAAATGTATAGTTCCATCTATGTTTGTTGGACTTCAGTTCTTGAGTTAAAACAACTTTGTGAGGGTAAAGCTTCAAGTGCAGATGCAAAATCTGCCAAATTGTGGTTGACAAAAGGCCCAGTTCTTTTGGTGGGTGAGAAATTGATTGGAATGGACTTTTGCACACACTGTGAGGAATGGTGGGAATATTTTCACTGAAACATGCAGTTCCTTGATGTACAAGTGTTGTCTGATTGGCAACAGACTTGACTGTCTCAAGTTTTTTGATTAAATGTCAAATTGTTCTCTTGGTGGCATGATTATTTGTGCTGTAAATTACACATAATGAACTGAATGTTTGGCAAATGCAACACTCATTTTAATAATAAACTAATAACTTCTATACATTGTGGAATCATGTAATTTTCATGGCTATTTGTCAAGACAAAAAAATATTGCAATAAATATGGCAACCATAGCTTAACAAATATCACCTCTGTGAGCCATCAAAAATAAGACATCATTATCAGAAGACTCTTTAACACTCAAATTTACCTGCCCACCACTAACGCTAAAGATGAAGAAATTGAAGATTTTTTAATCTCTTCTGTGACCTGAAATTGATCTAATATCCAATCAGGATGTACTAATAACTAATGGTGATCAGAATGCCAATGTTGGAAACAAAGGATTGGTAATTGGAAAATATGGCCTTGATGATAGAAACAATTCCAGAGATCACATCATAGAATTCTACCAGTCCAAACTTTTCTCCAGTGCAAATATCTTTTTCATCAACATAAACAGTGACTATGCACATGGACCTCCTGAACTGTGAGAAAATAAATTTTTCTTCTTTAAAGTCACCCATAAACAGTATTTATTTATTTATTGCTATGGAAGCACTAAGTAAGGTATATACTTATTAAGCTTTGCTTATTGTTTTATCAGTTGACTCATGGTTTCATTAAAACATTCTAACCAATATTTTAAAATTCCCAAAGACTATCATTAATAGTCATCATAGTAATATTTTGGCAAGTAACAGAAAATACTCTGGGGAAGTTCATTTGAGGAAAGGGACTGAGGCATGCCTACTTTCTTACTAATGTATTCTTTCCACACAAATATCTGTAAAGGTCAGTCCCATGGCTAATGAATAATGGAAGAAATTTACCTCAAAAGGAATAAAGATAATTAGTAGATTATTGAGTCTTAGTATTCTATTATTTTGAATGCTTGAGGTCAGTTATCTGGATCTATGTAAAACCCAAATGGAATACAATAGAAGAAGATAGTGATTTTTATTTGTTTTTAAATGAGTTTGGATCTTTAAAATTAGCCAGAAATGTAAAGAATGAAATAGTAATTACTATTACATATAGGACAATTAAAATTTATTCCATTTATAACTTCTCACTTAAAAATAAGTCGTATTAGTTACACTCCATCTTCTGAAGCACACATTTCATATAAAGATAGGTTTTATAGGTATAAATTAAATATAAGTGGATTTGGAAACTCTGGTGGTATAGTGCTTAAATGCAACAGGATATAAATATAAACATATATTAAAGGTTTAAAACTTGAAATAATGAAACGTTAATTAGTTAACACCAACAATGTAAAGCACTTGTGGAATGAAGAAGACACAATCAATATTATGACATCAAGTATAGGGTGTAAATATATCACTTCTATGAAATGCTATTACCCTCATCCCAAGTCAAATCATTTTCTGAGTACTTTATTCACTCTTGAGATGTACATACAAAAAGAATGTGGTTAATTAACACAGATATCACCAAAAACGTACCAAGATTATAAAACAGTTAAGAAATGAATCCCCCCAAAGTCATGCTGAAGAAATTGGTTTTTCTTTTTCAATTGCTCTAAATTTAAAAGTGAGGTTTTGTTCTAACCTATAGGAGAAAATATTTGCCAAGAAGAAATCTGGTAGAATATCAATATAACATGTACATACAATATAAAAACAGAGTTGCTGAACATTACCAACAGAGACAATAGCTGAGGATGTAAATGAAAGATGGTTGAGCTGACACTTTGTCTTAGGTTACAGAAATCATTCTCTTTTTTTTTTCATTGAGTACTGATTATGCTGATTAGTTCCTATGCTTTTCATGTAGAGTATGTAAATTATTAGACTTGATTTCTGTAGTTAAATAATTGCCACTGCAAAGAGAAATATAGAAGTAAGCCTGTGAATTAGAACCAAAGGTGATTAGTACTTTAAAAAGATAAACATCAAGTATCCACAGTTTCCATACTTTCAGTCCTGTCCTACATGCTGGAAGCCGTTCTTCAGATGATATTTATAAAAACTTAATCACCTTATATGGTACTTTTCCATTACCTCCTCTAAGTGACTAAATCTTTCCTATTGGGGTTAGAACGAATTTGACACTGTCTTTTTTCAAATGATGCACTAATCTGATTTGCTTTTTCATAGATCTTCCTCTTCTAACACTACCTTCTAACACTACCTTCCAGATACCTGAGACATAGATACATCCTTAGGGACTGCTATTTTTTCTTTTCCTGGACCTTCTGGTTCCCAATTCTTCCATGGCAACCATTTATGTGTCAACATCAATGACACATCCCAGAATGGTTTATGCAAACCATCCAGTCCAAAGTTGCCTGGTTTTCTAATTACTATTATATTTCACTCTTTTTTCTTCCTTTGTAGAATTTACTGAAGCACTCAGGTGGTACAAATCGTTAAGTGTGCAACCACTGCCAAAAAGGTTAGCAGTTTGAACTTATTTGTGTTCAGATGAGTTCCTTTGTGTGGTCTTTTGACTTCATTCTTTGGAAAAGCAGCTTGAGAGATTTTTTTTTCCCCCTAAATCTTTTGTTCAGGTTGATTGACAATTCCTAGGTTAACTGTAAATAACTTTTCATTTGGTAATTTTTGTTAGGCTCTAGGCTACAACCTGGTTGGTATTCATTTGGCAAGGATTGGTCAATGTAACATGTAAATACAATGAACATAAACTATGCATGTGAGCTAAGAAGTGTCTGTGGCCTATCAAAAGAGGGTCAGTCACTTCGTGACCCTTGCAGGAAGGGCTATGCCTTGAAACTGATGACAGGTTGCTTGTACATGTAGCTATCTCTCAGAGTTAGAAGAAGGAAGAACAAAAGAGAAGAGGAAAGAAAGATAAGAATAAAGAAGAAGCTGAGAGAGAGGAGACAAAAAACCTACCGAAAAAGGTGTAACCCAGGTCAAGATCTGTAACAATGATGAGAGCCAAAGGCCTGGAAAAGGCCTTGTCTCAGAGTCGATGGTGAAGCCAAAATCTTCAGCTAGAGAACTGATATTCCATTAGAACTGAACAAAATTGCTGTTCTGGCTATGAGCTGAGTTGGTGAGCAGTAGTGGGCTAAAGGAAGGAAAGCAAAGGGCACAGATACCTGTTTGCAGGGGTAGAGATGAACCTGCCCTCAGAGGGCCAAGAGCAGCTTCCTTGAGAAGCCTAGAGAAGGCTGACGTGGTCGAGAGGGAGCATACACAATAAAGAAAATGTCCTGCTCACTTGTACAGCAGAGAGGAGCTGAGAGAGCTGTCATTCACTGAAAAAGGGAGGGACGTGCCTGCCCTTCAGTTTGGGAGCCCTCTGTACCTTGAGTGCTTCCTGTTCCTAATCCTGGGTTGTAGCCTGTTTCTTCCTTAATAAACCACTAAACTGTAAGTATGGTCTGAGAGTTCTGTATGGCCCTTGAAACAGACGATGAAACCAAGAAGAGAAGTACAGAGTGCCGTGAGAAGGAAAATAGGTGTCAAAATTGTGAAAAAGCTTTAATAGTCAAGGAATGTCAGATCTCCACCTCATGGGCATCAGCTTTGGGCTGATCCTGGTTATTCCTCCTGCCCTCCAAAGATGGACAGTAGTGGTGATACTACCCTGTTGTCATTGTTAGGTGCTGCTGAGTCAGTTCCAACACATAGTGATGCTATGCACAACAGAACGAAACACTGCCTGGTCCTGCACCATGGCCACGATTGTTTTTATGCATAAGCCCATCCTTGCAGCCACTCGGTCAGTTCGTCTTGTTGAGGGTCTTCCTCTTTTTTGCTGACCCTGCACTGTATCAAGCATAGTGTCCTTCTCCAGAGAGTGATCCGTCCTGACAATGTGTACAAAGTATGTGAGATGCAATCTCACTATCTTTGCTCCCAAGGAGCATTCTGGTTGTACTTCTTCCAGAACATATCCGTTTGCTCTTTTGCAGTCTATGGTACATTCAACATTCTTCTCCAACACCATAATTCAAAGACGTCAATTTTCCTTCTGTCTTCCTTATTCATTGTCTAGTTTTTGCATTCATATGACATGATTGAAAATGTCATGGCTTTGGTCAGGCTTGAAGGTGGTATCGTTACCTTTCAGTGCTTTAAAGAGATCTTTAGGAGCAGGTTTCCCCAGAGCAATGTGTCTTCTGATTTCTTCTGCTTCCATGGGTGTTGATTGTGGAACCATGTAAAACGAAATCCTTGACAACCTCAATCCTATCCATTTATCATGATGTTGCTTACTGTTCCAGTTGTGAGGATTTTTGTTTTCATGATGTTGAGGTGTAATCCATATTGAAGAATGTGGTCTTTGATTTTCATCAGTGAGTGTTTCAAATACTCTTCACTTCCAGCAAGCAAGGTTGAGTCACCTGTATAACACAGATTGTTAATAAGTCTCCCTCCATTCATGATGCCTTGTTCTTAATATAGTCCATCTTCTTGGATGATTTGCTCAGCATACAGGTTAGAAAGGTATGAAGAAAGGATACAACCCTGATGCACACCTTTCCTGAATTTAGAATATGCAGTGTCCCCTTGTTCTGTTCATACGATTGCATCTTGAACCATAAACAGGTTCCTCACCAGTACAATTCAGTGTTCTACAATTCCCATTCTCCACAATATTACCCTGTTAAACCCAAACCCAATGCCACTGGGTCAATGATGATTCATAGAGACCCTATAAGACGGAGTAGAACTGCTCCATAGAGTTTCCAAGGAGCACCTGGTGGATTCAAACTGCTGACCTTTTGGTTAGTAGATGTAGCCTTTAACAACTATGCCACCGTGGCTTCTGTTACCCTACTACACCACCCAAAATTACCTCAAGAGAATGGCCTGGCTTGCTTCTGAAAGATCACTACTTTGAAGAACTTAGGAAGTATGTTCATTCTGCACACATGGGGTTTCCATGAGTCAGAATCAGTTAGTGGTTCAGGCTTTTCAAGTTAAAATAAAGCAAAACAAAATCCAACCAAAATGAATGCATTGCCAGAGAGTCAATTCTGACTCATGGCTTCTCCATGTATTAAAGAGTAGAAATTTGCCACACAGTTTCCTTGTCTCGAATCTTTACAGAAGCAGATCACCAGTCTTTTCTTCTGTGGTGCTTGTAGATGTCTTTAAACCAAAAACCTTTAAGTTAGTAATCAAGTACAAATGATTTGTACCTCTACAAATATCAAGTTGAGATCAAGCACTCCAAATTCCCGCAAATTTCCAACTAGAGTGAGAAGTAAGTTCTGACAGACTGAAGACGACCTTCAGGCAAAGATGCAGGTTCTGGCTGTAGGAAGTGAAGGTATCCTATAAGCTGGAAATGACAAAGGAGTCTAAGGAGATACGAATTGAGCATTGTCACTATTTTGACTTCTACTAAGTCAAATCTTTGAAATCTCTCCTTTAATCCTGGTAATTCTACACATACAAGGAACTGCCGAAAGAACAAACAAATCAGTCTTAGAAGAAATACAACCAGAATGCTCCAGAAAAGCCGCTTTGGTGACACTCACTTACTTTAGATATATCAAAAGACCAGTTGCTAGAAAAGGATATCATGTTTGATAAAATAGATGGCGAGCAAAAATGAGACAAACCTTCAATAAGACTGATTGATTCAGTAGCCACAAAAATGAACTTAAACATACTAGGAATCATGAAGATGGCACAGGATTAGACAACACTTCATTTTGTGCTATATAAGGTCACCACGATTTGAAGCCACCACAACAGCAACTAACAACAGCAGCAAATCTGTACAACCTGAGTTATTCTGGAGGAAGATTCCTAATGATATCAATCTGTTGTAGGTCCAACTGGTTTGTTGTTTGGTTCTTCTTCAGAAACAGCTGAATATAGATGTTCATTTCTTCTTTCAAACTTCTTATTAAACATTGATAAGATATCATTAATCTTAATATGTTAGAATTGCTGTTTCACTGCACTTTCAATCACAATTTTCAGTTCTTAAAGGCAACTTCTAAGGGATTTCCCTTAATCTGAAATACTATCAAATAGATGATCATTTGTTCTTATGTAGTGTTGACAATCATTTAATAATATTCATAGACAGGAAGAAATAAAATTTGAGTGGAGTACCATTTACTACAAATAATGTGTAGGTCTATCCACAGAATAATTCCTAGAAGTTGATTTGCTGGCTTTCGTTATGTGAATTGTGAAGGTCTTTTCATTATTCTACTCAACCACTTAAACTGCTTGGAAGGCTCTTTCCTAAAAAATTCTCACAGCTGTTTCTTTCTTTTCATTATCTTATTTCAACATTGCTTTCACAGGCCTTTCTGGACAACATGGTTTTTTCTTGTTTGTTTTTAATTACTTGTTTTACGTGTTACACTTATCAGTAAGCGATATTATTTTGTTAATATATTACTCGTTGCTGATTACCTATTAATGGAAGGATTTTAATTCTCCTGGAATCCAGATCTCTGGCTTTTGTGGAAGTTGGAGTGACTTACATAGAAGTCTCTTTGTTCTTAGGTGTCTTTCTGAATCTTGAACCTTGTAAAAGCTGGTTCGCCGGAGCCACCTCCAGGTCAAACAACAGCTTAATAAGTAGCTTAGCGGAGACTTTCGTCTTTAGGCACTGGCTTTCTTAGATAATTGTCTGTGCACGCATTTCCCAGAAGCAGGAGCTCCGGGGTCTGACTACAGATTGTTTCAGAATGGATGTCATGTCTTTAATGACTGCAGCCTGTTCTATGCTCTTTTGAAGAATTCAGGTAGTTTCAGGAAACTGACCTCAAAGGTTAGACTGGGAGCTGTATTTTAGGTAAAGCGGTAGTTATTCTAATTGTTTCTCAAAAAATGCTGTACGCAAATCCTTCCTGACCACAAACTTGCTTATCAATTCTGTTCCCAACCTTTTGTTCCGTGGCAAAGTCAATAAAATTTTGCATAAGAATTTTGGAAGTTCTTACTTTGAGAACACTTCTGACATTGTAGTCAAAAGGTTACCCCGATCTGCGCATCATACAGTCAATGAACTTTTATTAATTTCTATTATGAATTAATATGATTTTTGCTTGAACACCAGCCTCCATTTTCTGCACCTCCAGAATGTAAGTGTCTTTTCTGACTTGTTTGCTATTCTGTATTGGAAACATAATAGACAGTAAACAAATATTTGTTAAATAAATGATTTGTACATCATTACAAATTTGATCCCTTAATTTTATAGAAAAGTGCATGAAAAGAATTTGGAGTCTCTTTCCTTGAATCTTTTCTTTATATTTAAGATCTGGTTTAACTTAGGTAGCATCATGGCTTTAAATACTTCTTGTATATAAATGATTACTAAATACATATTTCTAGCCCATATAAAAACTCCGAACTCATATGTCAAACTCTATAAAAGAATTCCACACAGTTACCTAGGAAGCATGTCAAAAATCACATATGTAAAAGCAAACTAATTCCACCCCCATCTGCTCCACCCACAAGCTTTTCTGTATCACCTTACAACAAACTCGTTCTTCATCTTTCCAGCACAGTCGTTGAACTATCCTTGTTTCCTGACAGAAACATCAGCAAACCATGTCCATTTTCCATCAAGAATCTTTGAAGAATTCAGTCTGGATTTTATGCAGCAACTTTCTGCTCCCTCTGTTACTAACATCCTTGTAAAAACCACACATCTTCTTATGACAAAAGCCTCTTAATTGCTGTACCCATTATGCTCTTTTTTTTCTACAGTCTCATCTCAAATCAGTAGTCAGCAGCTGGTTTTTAAACATAGACTGTGTTATATCACATCTGTGCTAACAATCAAGGTTAACATCCCCCTACTAACTCCAGCTGATATCTATGCCCCATTGTATGATGAGATGAGAAGGACATATCATCTCTGTGATGTTTTCCTCAAAAATCCATAACCTCTAATGAGAACACATCAGACAAGCCCACAATGAGTGACATCCAACAAATTACCTGGCCAAGACTTTTCAAATTTGTTCAAGGTCATGAAAGAAAATGAAAGAGAGATAACTTATGACAGACTGGAGAGACTAAGGAGATAAAACAACTTAAAGCAATGTGACATCCTAGGTTGCATCCTGAACTAGAAAAATTGCTTTAGAGGGAAAACTGGGAAATTCTTAATAAAGTCTAATTTAGTTAATAATATTTTCTTAATTTTAGTGTCTTAATTTCTGGAAATGGATCACTGTTATTTAAACTATTAACATTAGGGAACAATTGGTGAAGGATATACCAAAACATTCTGCCTTGCAACCCTTCTATAAATGTAAATTTATTTCAAATTAAAAATTGAAAATGAAATAAAAGTACTTTTGTGATCATGTGGAAACACCATGTTCATGCTCAGTTTCACTTTTATAGGCCAGTAAACAAGCAAATGCGATGGGTCAACAGGAAAGGCACTTTGACTTCATTATACAAGGAAACAGGCTCAATCAGAGCTACTGCTGACAAGCAGGCTGCTCAGCAAAGGCAGGCAGGAACGTTATTTTTAAAGGGCTTTACGAGTAGTAGTCATGTTAGCAACATTCTTAATCATACTACATAGGCCCATTGGGGTTTGCATATAACCTCCAAACAAAAGCAGTATTCAAATTCAAAGTTGGGATGGTGGGGGAAGTCTAGCAAAGGTAACAATTTTTCAATAAAATATTGTTGGGTAGGAAGCCAGGTTATGACTATAGCATTGTGAGAATTCTGTCTCACTTTGATAGCTTCTTATTTCACTTAAAAAAGAAAACGTTATTTCAGTGCCCTCTCAGGGTCTGCATTTGTCTACTTGCCTTTTGAAGGCCCCTTTCAAAATGTGTGAAACAATAAAGATCATGGAGCTAAAAAATAGGAACAATACTGGGACTCCTAATATACTGGGTAAAGAGACTACAAAATATTACTAACTATGTGTAAACACCAGAAGAGAAAATAGATAAATGAGAACTCCTAAAAATCAAACACTCATACTCATTCAAAGTCTTCACCAGAAGAATAAAAAGATTACCTACAGACTGGAATATATATATATATATATATATATATATATATATATATATTGGAATACATATATATATATATATATATATACAATACATATATATATATTGGAATACCTACAGACTGGAATATGGCTACCACAAATTCTATCAGTGTCTCATCTCCATAATCTACAAGGTACTACAAAACTTCAAGAAGAGAAAGAAAGAAAAAAAATCCAAATACATAATAGGCAAAGGATATGGACAAGTACTTCATGAAAGAAGACATCCAGACAGCTAACAGATACATGAGGAAATGATCACAATCATTAGCCACTAGAAAAATCCAAATTAAAACTACAGTGAGATGCCATCTCATCCAAACAAGGCTGGAATTAATATGGAAAACACAATAATAAATGTTGGAGAGGTTATGGAGAGAATGGAACACTTCTACTTTGCTGGTGAGAATGTAAAATGATACAACCACTTTGGAAATTAATTTGGCACTTTCTTAAGAAGCTAGAAATACAAACTCCATATAATTCAGCAATTCTGTTTCTTGGAATATATCCTAGAGAAATAAGGGCTGTGACAAAAACAGATAAAGAACATCAATATTTATTTCAGCATTGTCCACAATAGCAAAAAAGAAGGAATCAATCTAGGTGTTCACCAATTGATGAATGGATAAACAAATCATGGTATATTCACAAAATGGAATATCATGTAATGACAAAGAAAGACGATGATTTTAGGAAACATAATGAAGTCATCTGGAAGACATTATGCTGAATAAAGTTAGTCACAAAAGGACAAATATTGTATGAAGCCACTATCACAAGGACTTAAGGTTTAAACACAAAAGAAAATAATCTTCACTGGTTACAGGGGTAGGGAGGGAAGAAAAGAGTATTCATAAATCAGGTAGTAGACACAAAAAGTGTTAGGTAAAGGGAGCAATAACATACAGTAGAAGGGAGGTTTCCACAACTGGACTACACTAAAAGCTAAAAGGTTTTCAAAATACAACTCAACATTTTGAAGGACAGAGTAGCAGAGACTGTGGTCTGGGTACCATGATTCCAGGGAACATCTAGGCAAATTGGCCTAATAATTTTTTTTCTTTTTTTTTCAAGAAAATATTTTGCATACCACTTTGGTGAGTGGTGTCTGCAGTCTCAAAGGCTAGCAAGCTGTCATCTAAATAGCATTTGGAGGAGAGGACAATGAGGGATATCAAAGACATGAGGAAAATATGAGCCCAGGAGATAGACGGTGCCGTATGGTCCAGAGATTATATCAATATGAGACTAGAGGAACTAGATAGTGCCCAGCCACCACCAGTGACTGCCCTGACAGGGAACACAGCATAAAGTCCCTGATATAAGAAGAAAAATGGGTGTTCAGAACTAGAACTCAACTAAAAGGCTATAGCTGATGGTCCCTCAGACTGGAGGGTCTCCTAAGGACGTGGTCCCTGAACTCTCTGTTAGCCCATAGCTGAAAGCAGTATGAAACCCAACTCCTCAGGCAAAGATTGGACTGATCTATAAAACATAGAGTGATGCTGGCAAAGAATGTGCTTCTCGGCTTAAACATATACATGAGGCAGTCTGAGCAGCTCTCATCCAGAAGTGAGATGCGAAGGTGGAAGAGGACAGGAGTTGGTTGAATAGATACAGGAAGCACAGGGTGGAAAAGGGGAATGTGATGTCACGCTTATGACAGCAGGGGTAGGAGGTCTGGATAGACAGCAGTTAGAGCTGCATAGCAGTGTGTGTGCCGAATTTTATATGGCTAATTGATCTGGATTGTAAACTTTCACTTAAAGCACAATATGTATATATATATATATATATATACATATGTATATATATTTAAGAATGCTCTTTTCATGACATTTCTTAGTCTTTGCTCCATAATCATATTCTAATTGTATACAATAGACTTCCTTTTTGTTTTCTTAAAATCACCAAGCCATGCATTTCCTTGAGAAATCTTCTCTCAGTTATCAGCTTGACTCTCTTGTATCATTCTGGCAGCAGTCTGCTCAAGTATACCTCAAGAGTGAGGCATTCTCTGACAATTCTTAGAAAATGCTCTTCTCCAACGTTGCTAATACCCCATTGCCTTTTAATTGATTCTGATTTATAGTGTTACTGGACAAAACTCCAGATTCTCGTTTCTTGCCCCCAAAAGCCAATCTCTGAGACAGGTATTTGGCTAAGTGATCAAAACCTTTAATATTAAATATTAATAACTGTGTTTGTCAACAAAAACACTGGGGACAGACAAGCATGTCCTTTCTCCAGGCCTGTCTGAATTGATCAGGTGGATCAGGGGCTTTACAGGGAAGGTATTTACAGTGCCAGCACAGGGGCTTTAGGAGAACAATGACAGCAGTTGGGGTGAGGGTGCTGTCTGAGAGTAGATGGGAAGGCTCCTGTCCCAGAGCAGGCTGGTGAAACATGCACATCAAAAGCTGAGGTGCAGAAGCTCAGGCTGTCTCCTGGGACAATCTTGACACTTGAGTAATGTTGACACCTCCACCTCAGCAGCCTTCACCTGGTATGATGTACGTAAAAAAAGTTGCAAAAGTTGAAAAGAATACTATCACAGTGGCTCCTGTCAGTTAATATGTGACTTCCTGGGCCAGGGGCTAGGTGAGGAATACCGGAAATCTTTAAGACAAGGTTAAAGACAAGTAAAAAAAAAAAGTAAATTTTAAGAAAAGAATCAAATCCTGTCTATTTTAACTTCCCTTTCAATATCAGGGAGCCTGAATGTTTCACCCCTGTGTCAACAGTGATCCTAAAGGACAAAGTAAAACTGCCCTGTAAGGTTTCCAAGGTTGTAATATTTATGAAAGCGGACTGCAATGTCTATCCCTCATTGAGTACCACTGACCTTCTTGTTAGCAGCAGAGTGCTTCCCCTCTAGCCCTACTAGTGAGACAGGGATGAGAAGGCAAAGACTAACCATATCTTGGACCATTGTGGAGTGAGAAGCAATTTATTTTATCACACACACCCAGGGACAAATTGCTTAAGTTATCCTTAAAGTTGTTTCAGAGAAGCTACCCAATTCAGATGAGATACAGGTGCAGATAAGATACAGGTGATCCCTATACACGATCTGACAAGTAAATTTGAAACTAATCATAGAAAAAGAGCTACATACCTCATTGTTGAGTATCACTATGATCACCTTCGAAGTACTCCTCTTGGGAAGTTGTACGCCAATGCCAGAGCCTAGTCCACCCTTCAATGCAATTTGGGAACTCTTTCTGGAATGGCCATCAGAACTGTTGTGTTATCCTTGATGTCCTGAATGTCATCCAAATGTCTTCCTTTCAATATTTATTTTAGGGTAAAGAAAAAAGTCACTTGGAGGCAGACAGGTGAGTAGATATGGTATGCCGATAAAGTTATTTGTTTACTGGCTAAAAACTCCCTCACAGACAGCTCTACAATTAAGCTCATGAACTTGCCACTGTGCCACTGTGTGCAATGACCCTTCCAGAAAGAGTTCCAAAATTGCTCTGAAGGGTGACCTAGGTGCTGGCATTGGTGCTTGGCTTCCCAAGGGGGATACTTTGAAAGTGACCATAGTGGTATTCATCAATGAGGTATGTAGCACTTAGAACAATTAAGTTCACGAACTTAATTGTTGGACCTCATGTCCTTCTAACAGGGGCACCAGAGAGCTACAATCAGGACAAGAGAATAGAACCAGAGGAGCAGGAAACTGCGCAGGTGCAATATCTAATAAGTCCTGCTACCAGTACAGAACCCCATTGTGGCAGGAACCAGCTTGAGGTCTATATGCATGTGTGACCAAGGGACAAGCAGTTGCCTGCCATCCAAAAGGAACTTCTTCAGATCCCCATGGCTGGTTTGTTGTTACCAGCTGTACCCTGTGCATAGATGGGCTATAGGTACCCAACCCTGGACTCGCTCAGTGAACAGTCTGCTGAAGTGCTATATACTGTTTTGTGACCCACTTTGAAACACTTGCCTTTTCCAGTGAAGATTTCTCTCATGGGCCAGCCAAATCTCCCTACGTAATTATTTCTTGTGAGTCTGACAAGGATCTTTGAGAGTCTTCAAAGACCCGCAGTAACACTAGCACCAGTGGATGTCTAACTAGAATTTTATTTATATGTGTATACATTTATTTCTCCCTCTAGCCCATGAGTACAAGAACTTGCTTAACTCACTGCTATACATCTCCAGTTCTCAAAATTTCCTCTGGCATTGTAGATAATCAGTTAATACTTGTTCATTAAGTAAGTGAAAGAGCATATCAATTGACTTGTGTGGAAAATTGAGTGAGTCTTAAAATTTAGAAAACACGGTAGTTATGAGTCTTTCTATTTGCATATTTAGCATTATAATTTATGTAGAATATGTATATGAGGAAACACAATATTGTTCAAAAAACTACTTTAAAACATTCACTTATATTTACTAACATGCTCCTAAAAGTCAGTTAAATAAAATTGTTGTGTCCAAACTAATGTCTAGAGTGTAGCATGCATTCAAGTTTTTTGTGAAATCAATAAGTAGATACATGGAAAAAAATTAAATCATTTCAATTTTTCTCCTCTGGTAGGATGGGTTTTAGTGTCTAGTTAAATTGTTTACTCCATACAGATTTCTCAAAAGTGGGCAGATTTAAAAGGAGATAATTAAGTGCATTTCCAATACTAAAAAAAAAAACAAAACAAAAAAACTTCTTTAATTGCAAATGAACCTACTGATTTACTACAAGTAAAATACAATGTTTTCAGAATGAGACCTTTAAGAACTTTAGTCATCTTTAGAAACAACTTTTGCCTCTGTGTATGAACCAAATAAAGACTTTTTCTCTCTTTATTTCTTACGTAATTTTGTAGGCAAGCTCAGTGGGATTTTGAAGGCCAGTGACTGAGTAGAATTTAAACAGTGTGCTAACACATTGTAAAGTAAAAGTATATTGTATTGGTATGAGGTTCTAGTACACTCTGCAGTTACCTGAGAAACACAGAGCACTTAGACAATGATGTTGAAAAGTTAGGGCTAATTTAACTAATGGTTAATGGAGCCTAGGAAATCTGTCCGAGTTGATGAGGCCAGGGAGATTTTGTGCAGGCACACACATAAAAGTTGGGGCCACTGATCTTGTATTAGAGTTTAATCAGTATCTCCAAATGAGAGTCTCTCTTCCTAATGATAAGCCACAAATATATATAAATATGTATTATTTTAGGAAGTGTAAATAGGAACTACTAAGAAAGCAGAGATCTATAATTTTATTTAGTTTACAAACAATACCCAGGCAGACCCTATGAAACGATATGTTTCTGTCTAATAACATGAACAAAGCTTTTGTAAGTATAAGTAATATCCTTCTCTCCACCCCATCATTTGAAAATATTAATAGCAAATATATTTGTGATTTACTGATAAACAATAAAGTGCAATTCAATGAATTACTAGTTGAAATGAAAGGGAGAACAGAGGAGAAAGATTTCCAGAACTAAATCTTTCAAAAAGGTTAGGCAAAAAATGGCAGTGTCTTGCAAACAACAGTTTTGAAGTCCCTAGCTAAAGGGCAAAGCACAGTTCTTTATGACCTTCATGCTTTATTCATTCAAGGCTTAGAGCTTATCGAAGACATTATGTGTTTTCACAAAGCATAGCATCCTATTGAGAGGGAGTCACTTGTTTCTAGACTACCAAAGTTAAGTAGTTTTATGTATCAAAGAGAGGGGAAAAATTTCTAATATAAAGAACAATAAAAACCAGTCTTCAAAGAAATGCACCAATTAGTAAGACTATCTCAGCAAAAGATATGGGATAATTTGGTTTATTTCTAAAAGAAAGTTTGCACCTCTCCTCACATTCTCTTAAATATCTCTTATTAAAGACATCTGAAATAAGATTTCTGCGACAAATGTGTTGTAGTTAAGAATATTAGAAGCAATTGTCATAAATAGAACATCTGAAATAACGAAAGGATCATCTTGGTTTATAGTTTCCACCATAAAAATACGGAGCACTAAAACTCCAATTCAATGTATCAGCAATGTGGCAGAAATCATATAATTAATGACAAATTAATGAAAGCTTCTTTCAAAAATATTGTTCTAATGCAAATGGTCAAAATAGTTTTATAATCATTCAAAATATACATATAATGTAAGATCAACTCTTACCTGGAAATTATTTATTTATACATCTTAAGCTTTGATCATGGAGTATGTAAACCCATGAAGTCTACTTATATCAAGTATTGTAAGAAGTGCACAAACTGTTCTTGATTTACAATCTGGAGGAGAAAATGATTATGTGTAAATATAGCCACATAAGTGGGAAATCCCAGTGGTGTAGTAGTTATGTGCTGGGTCTGCTAACCAACCAGGTGCTCCTTAGAAACTCTATGGAGCAGTTCTACTGTGTCATATAGGGCATATAGTGTTGCCATAAGTTGGAAACAACTTGAAGGCTGTGGCTTTCATTTTGGTTTATATATGAGTGTATATATTACATATAAAAAGAAACCAATTACTGTCAAGTTGATTCCTACTCACAGAGATGCTACAGACAGGAGAAGAACTGCCCCATAGGGTTTCCGAGAATGATGACTTCAAACTGCCAACCTGTTGTTTAGCAACTGTGGTTCTTAACCACTGTGTCAGCAGGGCTCTGGTTACATTGTCTCTCTCTCCCTCTGTCTCTCTACTTCTCTCTCTCTCTCTCCCTTTATCTCTCTCTGTCTCCATCTCTATGTCTATGTCTCTCTCTCTCTATTACTGTCACTATCTCCATCTCCATCTCTCTCTGTCTCTATTTATATTCATATCTATAAGTCCTAGAATAGAGGACAAATTTGCTAAAAGAGAGATTGATTTTAACAAAAAGGAATTGGAAGGCACTTGAAGAAGCTGGAGTATGGGTAAGATTTTGGAAGTTGAAAGTAACGTAGTAGAAAAGATATATTAGACCCTTCTATTAACAGTAATTTATCAATTTACTCATTAAAAAATAAAAAGACAAACAAGTTGCATCTATATAAGTGTCTTATGCTGGATTCCCTAGAGAAACAATACCAGTGGAGTAGATAGACAGATAGATTTATATCAAGAAAGTGACTCATGCAGATTGTGGAGGCTGGAAAGTTTCTGGTCCATGGGTTTGTCTGGAGGATGTTCCTATTAAAGTAACTGCAAGGGTGGCGAACCCAAGGTTGTCAGGTCACACAGCAAGGAAACTCTCTTTCAATAGACTGGCTGCTCACAACAGGTATCATAATGGAAGTGATTACATTACTACATACTACATAGCTATTGAACTATATCATAGCTTCCATGCCACTGAGAATCTTGGCCCAGCCAAGGTGACATGCAACTTTAACCATCACAATCCATCCTTTGTCAACTTGGTACTTGTACACATCTCTTAATAAAGGCAATTACACCCCCTTAACACAAGACAACTAACACATGTGCAACTTCAAATGCACTAGCCTTGTTAACAGCTTATATTTTTATAAATGAAGTAAATAAAAATATTTGATTCACACACACAAGGAAGAAATACAACAACTGCAGTCTTCATTCCTGCAACTATTCAGGCAGGGTTGCTATGAGTTGAACCTGTGTCGACAGCAGTGGTTTGGGTTCTTTGGGTGTTCTTAGCTAATATTTAGGATTAGTTTTCTCTACCATCCATTCTGTATTCCCTTTACCCTCAGCAAGTACCTAAACTGGGTTGTATCTCTTTGCCTGATGGGGTGACCTCAACATTCCTGAAGGGTCTGGGCCATTAACAGTCATTTCAAAATTGAGTTGCTATAGTTTGCTGTTGACTTTAATCACAGCGCATATTAGCATTAAGAGACATTCTAAAGTATCCCTTGCATTCCTGACATGCAATTCTTTACCTCCTTTCTTTTCCTGTTGATTCAGAGGCATGAGGGGCACAAAGTGATTGAGTTGCCTTCTTAAATACTAGTTCAATGGAATAAATGTGTTCCTTGGTGGGAGCTTATCTCTCTGGAACTAAGATCTCTAGACTACAGAGCATTGTGCTGTGAGGACAGGAAGCAAACATTTTATGAGTGGGTCACTGGAGAAGGGACCTGAATTTCTGCCTCTTGAATTATGGTTATGGGAGAAACAGAACCATATATTGGTGCTAATTTGGAGCACATCCTGCCTTTTGGTGAACATTGCTCCAGCCCTGCAATGTATCGCCACATAGTTGATGCTGTAATTGTATCTTTAGAAGGCTACTTCAATCATTCTGTCAAGCCAGCTGATGCAGGATGATGAAGAACATAAATCAGTAAATTCTATCAGCATGGATGGACCCATCGCCACATTTCATTTTCTGTGAAGTAAGTCCCTTAGTCTTAGATGACGCTGTGTAGGATACTATGAGAGTGGATAAAGCATTCTGTAACTCCACAGAGAGTAGTTTAGGCAGAAGCATTGCATGGAGGGAAGGCAAATCCATATCCAGATTACCTATTCCAATAAGAACAAAGCTCTGCCCTTTCCATGATGGAAGGAGTCCAATATAATCAACTTGTTACTAGGTCTGACTACTTCTAGGGACAGTGCTATTCTGGGGACTGAATATCAGTCTATATTACTGGCAGATCAGGTACTCAGCAGTGGCTGTAGCCAAGTCAGCCTTTCTGCGGGGACCCTTTACTCATGAGCCTGTTGGACAATGCCAAGATGCCAGGGGGAAGAGGATGGCTGATATCCACAGAACACATCACATAGCCACTTAAAAAAAAAAAAAAAGAAAAAAAAAGAAAAAACCTCCTCTGCTGAGGTCACCCTTTGGTGGTTAACATTCACATGACACAAAAATTTCTTCAGTCCTTCAGCCAGTTCAGAGAGGTCTAGCCACATACCTCTTCCCCATATATCCTTGTCATGAAATTTCCATTCATATTTCTTCCAAGTCCCTAACCATCCAACCAAGCCAACGAACACAGTCTGGCCATTTCTCCTTCTAAGCAAACTAAACAACCAAGTGTAGTGTTTAAACTTCTGTCTGCTTGGATTTCCTTTACCACTGTCCATCAAGGATTCCCAGAAAGGTGCTGGAGTGCTGGCACTGTCTACTTTTGTGTGATGCCTCCATACTGCACAGAACATCTGTAAACCAGCCATGAGTTTTCACTTCTTCAGTCAACTGATCATGACGAACTCTCCACAAGCAATAAATAGACAGGAAGAGGGCCAAAAATGTAGCAAAAGTAGAGATCACGGGTGTTTGGATGGCTTTCTCATCTAAGTTACTTGTGCCTTCGGGTCCCATCTCATGTATACTACTTTCATTTGATAACGGAGTGCTGCTGTGCACATCCAACTTCGTGAATCTTCAGGTCAGACAACATTGAGTTCATGACTGGCAGCTGAGGCCACATGGTGACTTGGTGGCCCATAGCTAAACGTTCAGTCTCTATTAAGGCCTAGTAACAAGCCAAAACTTGTCTCTCAAAAAAAGAATAGTTATCTGTAGAGGATATTAAGGGTTGGCTCCAAAATACTTAATGTATGCACTGTGACTCACTAATAGGGACCTGTGAAAGACTCCAGTGTTCCTATCTGGCACTGCCACTTAAAGCAACACTGAATTAGCCAGATCACATGATCCAAGCAGCAGAGCCACTTTCATAGTCAACTGAACCAGCTGTAGAGCCTTCTCTTATTCTGGGCCCCACTTAATTAACACTTATCAAGTCTACTGATAAATAGGTAGGAGTAGCACACTCAAGTGTGTAATATGTTGCCTCCACAATCCAACAAGGCTCATGAAGCACAGATTCTTCATTCAGTGTTTCAGCTCAAGAGATTAGAAAAAGATATAATAGTTTATTTGGTTGGTTTGCTAAAGCATGGCCAACCACTGAGAATCACGGCCCAGCCAAGCTGACATACAACTTGAACCATCACATTCTGGTCATACAGTTTGCACTAGAGATTAAAAACAAAACAGAAGTAAAATGTCTGCATTTAAGAGATCACAATTCAAAGGAAATATCATAAAAATGGAGGAAACAAAAAATAAAGCAATGAATATGTTTACTTCACACATAAAACCATCAGCAAACTATTATTGTAGATAGGGGCCAAGCTCACATGAAATTCTGAAGTTGTCACATTATATTTCAGTAGATTAATAAGAATTATACTGAGTAAGGAGTTTCCAGGAGGTGCAAACAGCTAACATACTTGGCTACTAACCCAACAAATACATGTTCAAGTCCACCAAGGAAGGCCTTAGAAGAGACATTTAGTAATCTACCTCTAAAAAATGATTCATTGAAACCTCCGTGGAGCATAGCTCTGCTGTGACAAATGCAATGTCACCATGAGTCAGAATTGACTATATTTTTTGTTTTATATGGATTAAATACATTTAGTTACATTCCAGGCAAAGGGAACTAGGAAGGCAAAGACATAACTTAGAAACAACATGGTGTGGTAAGAAATGTAAGAAGGCTGTTATTAACAGAGTATTAGCCGTGTGACTTTGAGTTAAAAAAAAAAAAGGAGAAATGTGGGAAACACCATCCTGGGCCTCAAGGGAACCCAAGTTTCTTATAGTTCAGCAGATGTGAAATTTACAAGGATGAAAGTGCCCAGTTAAAATGAGAAAAAGTAGAGTTTAGCTAGTGAAGGGAAGTGCTTCAGTTTGTGGTAAAGGAACACGACAGAGCAGAGGCATGTTGTTCTAAAGGCAGAGTTCAGAGTTCAGAGTTCAGAGTTCAGGTAACCCATGGAAAATCACTTAACTGTACTGAAGCCCTCTGTTCCTATTCCACGGGAGAAAGCAAATCACAAGTCCAACCTATAATTGAGTAAACAGCTTTACTTTAGGTATTCTAATACAAGCTACTACAATTTCACAGCTACATCACAACCAGGAGTGGAATCTATATATAATTATCCAATATATCCCAGAAGAATTTAGGTGAATTATAGAATGAGCACAGACAACCTACAGAGGTCTGAGTCTTCAGTACAAACTGTTGAGATAGAAATTGGTCAAATCGTTCAGCCAAAATTTGGAAAATAAAGAAGAATTTTCTTCTGTCACTTTTTCTCCTTGAACCTATATTTTGTCATGCTTCACAAATTGCTTGCCAGTTGACAGTACCTAGGATTTTGAATTTATTGAGCTTTTATGTGAGATCTGAAACATTTGCAAAACTTCTCTCTATTTTAAAGCACACTAAATAATGCAAAATACAAATTATATATAAAAAATAAGAGTTGATGGAGTTTAATTGTACTAGTTCCTTTATAATTTAAAAACATATTAACAGAAAGCGTCTATGTATGATATGTTGTGACTGAAATAATCGTACCTTTCTACATAAATTACTATGAAATAATGCCAGGTATTAAATTACTCTTTCCTCTTGAACATTGACAGTAATATCATCCCCAGGTTCTTCATCAATAGTGTGGAAAGAAATACTTCATAGACTATAAACCCAGGCCAATCAAGATTTATATATTGAAGGAAGAGGCTAATAGAAAGGCTCATTAACCTCACATATATCATAATAATGGTAGCTAAAGCGTTTTCTTTCTGGGCTTTAAAAAAGTCATTGATTATTATAGTGAATGTTTAAAGCAAGTTCTTCTATATACCAATACTACTACTACCACTACTGCTATGACTACTCCCATAATGCTGAAGTATCTTAGGCATTAAAGAAAAATGTACCCAGCAAAAAAAAAAAAAAAAAAAGATGCAAAAAGTTTTGATTTAGTCAAAGAGACATCTTTGTAAATGGATTTAACAAAATGAAAATGTTTCAAAATAAAATTTTGAGTGGAAATTAGAATGTAGTTAATCATGCAGGATATGAGTCAATTTCCTACTTTAGTACTTTACCAACAATCACTCTTGGAAAGGGCATACAATATCTCTGAGCTTCCTTTCCTCATATTACGCTCAACAGTAGGTATTCAAGATGCATTATTCATCCTTACTACATTACTTGAATTAGTCCTCTAATCTTCAAGAACAGATCTAATTTTGGGGGGCAGGCACACAGGCAGATAGTGAATACTGTCAACTTTGTGGAACATATCTGTGTGTAGCAACTACTCAACATGACACTGTAGTGTGGAAGCAGTTACAGACAATATGTAACTGAATGGATGTGGCTATTTTTAAATAAATTTATGAAAATAGGCAGTGGGCCATATTAGGATCTTAGGCCATGGCTCACTGACCTCTGTTCTACAGGAAGTTCAGTTCTGGAAAAAAATGTGTTCTGTCACAGTTCAGTGACATTGGGTTGATTCTACAACATAATTTCACTATGAAATGCTGTCTCCAAATGTCTTCATTTATTCTCAGAATATTAGACTATTATCTTTTTTTAAACCATCTTTTTTTTGTATCTAGCATTACGGGAACAACAAAACAAACAAAAACCTTTCGAAATCAAACCATTATTACTCTGTTGCAGTAAAAATTTAGCTGTGCTTCATTTCCCTAGTGCAGGAAGGTAGGTGGAAACAAATGTTCTGTCAGAGACAAATGGTGAATGGCAGCTTGGTATTTGAATTGAACCCTGGTAAAACACCTGAGGGTAATGTGAAAGAACTGGCGATAAATAACTGGAGTTTCTGGTAAAAAGTGGTCACTACAGCAAAAAGACTTCATGAGGTATCCAGAGGCCACTTCTCTGTTTATACCCTGTAATAAAGTCCAAAATTTAAGGATCTCATCAAGTTCACAAAAGTTGTAGTTAGACAACTTTACTAATTATGCAAAGATCCATTGTATTAAAGAGTTACATAAATAACAGAAATCTAAAATAATTATCTGTCATAATCAACATAGTCCTTCATTGTTTAATAAGAATGAATGTGTAAGAAACACAAAACATATAATAAAAAGGATTAGTGTATATTACAGAAATCAAGATCATTTATTGGAAATAATTAAAAAATACTAATTAGACTAAAAAGATATTGCCTCCAAAAACATCAATAAAGCAAAATGAATGGTTTATCAGAGTATGAGAAAGAGCTCTTAGAAATTAAAATATTAATGCAAACAAATTAACAAATGGATTGTTATTTAGAGAAAACTTATTTTGATCTTGTCCTGTTCTTTTCTAAATTGACAATAAAAATCCATAATTTATGCAAAATTATCAAAATCAAGACTTTTTAAAATAAGAAATATTATCTCTTATGTAAGCTTTCTAAAGTGTATTAGTTTAGATAATGTCCGGAAAATACGAGAGGAAGTAATAACGGAAACAGTGACTATGATAGTTAGTACCTTAGCACAGTAGCTCTGCCATAGGCTCATGGAAAAACTGGTACACATTATAGCAGACAGTTAGAGGTATCTCAGGAGAATATCACTGGGAAAAAAACTATATATTCTAACTAGAATGATAGAAACACAAATTTTAAATGTGTGCTGAAAGCCAACATTGTAAGTTGTTCAACAGAAAAAGAAGAAAGGAAAATCAAAATTCCAGAAGATAATAAGAATTCTGAAAGAGTGCCATGGTCCAAATACAAAGCAAATGTTAAGGTGTTGTCATGGATTGATTGTGTTCCCCCCAAAATATGTGTAGACCTTTGACTGGGCCATGGTTTCTGGTATTGTGTGATGTTCCTCCACGTTGGAAATCCTGCCTCTATATTGTTAATGAGGGTGTATGGGCAGCAGTTATGTTGGTAGGGCAGGGCAGTCTCTTGAGATATAAAGGGAAGAAACTAGCAGAGAGATTTGGAAACCTCATACCATCAAGAAAGCAGCACAGGGAGTAGAGCATATCCTTCAGACCTGAGGATCCTGCAGCAAGATGCTCCCTGACTAAAGAGTAGTGCAATGTGAGGAGCTGCCTCCAGAATTAACAAAGAGAGAAAGCCTTCTGGCCATCCTGAATTCAGAATTAAATCCTACTAAACTGTATAAAAATAAACATTTCTGTTTTTAAAACCATCCATTTTGTGATATTTCTGTTAAAGCAGTACAGGATGACTAAAACAGATATATATCACAGAGATTAGACTAAAGTATATAGCAGTTCACCCAGATTTGGCATCTCAGGGGTTTATCTAATAAAGGTGGTTATGTCATCAGTCAAGATTTTCTCTGGGCCTAGTGGTTTTCCAGACAGTTGCTATTCCAAAAAGTAACTCAGGGATTCAGCTTGTATCTTAAATACCATTCTCTCATCCTCAGGAACACATGAAATGTAGGTCACTGTAGCAGGAAAGAACGCGCTAGGGAGGCGGACGACTGTGCTAACCGAAAACAGCCATTTTCCCCATTCCGTGGTAGGATCTGCTTTCCTATGCAGGACTATGAAAGGGCTGGAAAGTGAAGGGTGTACTCCACTACAAACCAGTTGCTGTTAGGTAGATTTTCTTACTAATAGTAATCCTACAGAACAGAGCAGAAGTGCTCCTCCATAGAGTCTCCAAGGGTATGCATTTTTAAAGGAAGTAGACTGCCACGTTTTTCCCCCCCAGGATGGAGTCGAGTGGATTCCTAAGCATAGCTACTCTATAGGCTTAGCTTTCAAAGCAAACAAACAAAGAAATAAAACAGTTGCTATCTAGTCAATTTCAACTTACAGTGACTCCATATGACAGAGTAAGACTGCCCCATAGGGTTTCTAAGTAGCAACTGGTGAATTCAAACTGCTGACCTTTTGGTTAGCAGCCTGAGATCTTAAACACTGTACCACAAAAACAGTGACCAGTAAATGTCTCTATCACAAAGACTAAATAATGAGATTCCATTTGACTTTGATAGTAGGAAAGTGCTATTCAAATATTATGTAGTCTTGGCTTTGGATTTGCAGGGAAAAAAAAATATATATATATATGTGTATGTATGTATGTAGGTAATTCTAGTTTATTTATTGGCTCGCCAAACAAAAATTATTATAGCAGAAAAGATAAAAATTCTTGTTTGCAACTGTGGATAATACCAAAATAGCTTCTTATATTAAAAAAAAACTGTGATACTACTTTCATCTTTAAAAAAGCAAAATAATAGCTGTCGAGATGGAAATTAGATAGAAAGAAGTTAAGTAAATAAAAGAAAGCCATCAATATCTGCATTTTACATACTTTGGAGCTAAACAATGCTGTTCTGAGTTAAAGGAATGTGAAATGAAAGTTGTAAATTAGTAACAAAAAAGAAATCATTTCCTCTAGGTTTCCTGATATGATGCTAGTACAGATGATGCCTTTGATTTCAGCTGGATCTGTTGTAACATCTCCCTTCTCATTTCTTAATTGGGTTAGTTGTATCTTCTGCAGTCTTTATTTTGTAAGTTTAGCCAAAGGTTTATCAATTTTGTTGATCTGTTCAAAGAAGCAGCTTTTTGGTTTGTCAATTTTTTTGATTGTTCTTCAGAAACAAAGGCTGCCACACAAACAAACACATGCACAAGAATGTTTATTGCAGTACAGTCCACAATAGCAGAAAGATGGAATCAACCCAGATGCCCATCAATGGATGAATGGATAAACAAACTATGGTACATATAATCAATGGAACACTATGCTATGATAAAAAACAATGATGATTTTAGAAAACATCTCATAATGTGTTTTCAATTGGGAGACACTGTGCTGACTGAAATCAATCAGCAGCAAAAGGACAAATATTATATGAGACCCCTGCTATAAGGTCTTAAAACTAGACTTATCTACAGAAGAAAAACTCTTTGATGGCTACAAGAGCAGGGGAGAGAGTGGATGGGCGAGGGTTTAGAAATACCATATGATCTAGCAATCCAACTTCTTGGAATAAATCCTAGGGAAACAAAGATTGTCTCGTAAATAGGTAGATGCACACCAATGTTTCTTGCAACACTGGCCACAATAGTAAAAAGATGGAATCAATCTCGGTGTCCATCAGCAGATGAATAGAGAAACACATTACAGTATGTTCAAACGATGGAATACTATGCAGTGATAAAGAACAACAATGACCAGAAACATAACACAGAGTCATCTGGAAGATACTAGGCTGAGTGAAATTAGTTACAAAAGGATAAATATTGTACAAGACTACTATTGTAAGTACTCAAGAAAATGTTTAAACACAGAAGAAAACAATCTTTGATGGTTACAAGGATGGGAAAGGAGGTAAAGGAGGTATTAATGGATTGTAGGTAAGAATTGGATTAGGTGAAGAGATTGATGACAGCACACAGCAGGAAGGAAGTCAGCACAGCTGGACTAAACCCAAAGCTAAAAAGCCAAGTGCTGTCAAGTCAGATCTGACTCATGAACCAAAAGCTAAATATAACCCAAAATTTTGAAGGACAGAGTAGCAGGAACAGAGTTCAGGGGACCATGGATCCATGGGACATCTAGGTCAATTGGCATAACAATTTTTTTTTTTTTTTAATGAAAATATTCTGCATTCTATTTTGGTCAGTGACATCCGGGGTCTTAAAAGTGAGCAAACAGCCATTGAAAAAGGATCAGTTAGTTGAAACTCACCTGGAACAGAGGAGAACGAGATATATTAAAGATATAAGGAAAATAGGAGTCCGAGAGACAGAAAGGGCTATATAATCCAGAGACTACATTAGTGTAACACCGGAAGTATTAGATAGTTTTTCATCCACAACCAATGACTATCTTGATACGGAATGTAACATAGTGACCTTGGCACAGCAGCAGAAAATGGATGTGCTTAATTAGAACTCTAGTGAAAAACCAGACATGATGGTTCTTGGAAGGGCCTTTGGAAGACAATGGCCCCTAGACTCTGTTAGCCCAGAGGTGAAGTCAGTCTGGAAACCAACTCCACAGACAGAGATTGGACTAGACTCTAAAACAAAAAATGATACTGGCAAAGAATGTGCTTCTTGGTTTAAGCATATCCATAAGGCTAACTGAGCACCTCCTGTCCAGAGGTGAGATGAGAGGTAGAGACAGACAACAGTTTGTTTAAAATAAAAACCAAACCAAGCCCAGGGCATGTCGAGTCAGTGCCTACTCATAGAGACCCTACAGGAGAGAGTAGAACTACCTCATAGAGTTTCCAAGGAGTGCCTGGAAGATTTGAACTGCTGGCCTGTTTTGGTTAGCAGCTGTATTTCTTAACCAAATAGATATGGGAAATACAAGAGGAAAGGAGCAATGCGCTGTCACAGGGTGCAAGAGCAGTTACATAGCAGTGTGTGTTCAAGGTTTTGTATTAAAACTGAATTGTAAAGTTTCACTTAAAGAACAAAAAATATTTAAAGAATATTTTCTTTTTTTAAAGAAGAGAGGTGAAACAATCAGAGATATTCCATAAATTTTTCATGTTCCATGTAAATATTCTAAGGGCAAAAGATGAATTTCATATTATAGGAAATGGAAAGAAGGTTAGATTTCATAATCCTCATGAAAATTTATTTGCAAGCAAATTTCTCAATATAGCTATCATATATAAACAACTTTTGTCCTATACACTCAATTATTTTTTACTCTACCCCTCAAGTAATAAACAATATTCATCTTGTTTCTGCTTCAGAAACATTATTATCTTATCCAATATTCATTACTTTTAAAGTAAAATCCAAACAATACAATTTATCAGTGGATATTTTGAAGGTGGGATACAAATATGCATTAGAAATTGTGTGGCCAAAGAGAGTCATCTGCTGTCTTACAACATAGCTGTCACTAATCACCAACAAGCACTTATTCATGCCTCAGAATAATCTAGATGAAAGCAGATAAAAGACCAGACATGATGATCTGACAGGCTTGAGGATTCCCACAAGACATGGCTCCTGGACTCTCTGTTAGCCCAGAGCTGAAGCCAATCCAGAGCCCAACTCTTCAGACAAAGATTGGACTAGAGAGAAGGTTAGATTTCATAACGCTCACCAATATGTGACTACTTTTTCACCTTTATCAATTTACTTCCTATTTAGTTTAATTTGCTGAAAAGAGAAATTTTGAATATGCATTCTCTGTAACACTGTAATAATCTTTGCTATGGAGGATTACTGAAAAGCAGATCAAAACTAATGAACAGGAAAAAAGAATAAAAGGCATTAATGAGCTTTTAAATAAAATACTTGAGTTAAGGTCAATAAAGGATATACGGATTTAAGAGTATTTAAAATTAAGACAGTTGAATTCAATTACCCAGTTTTTGGTAACGAATATCATTGATCAGTTATTTACAACACTAGGAGAATCCTCTGCTATTCTCTATTGTTTTCACAATAAAAAAGACTTTATCCAGTGAGCTACAGTAAACACTACAAGTTACAACTAAAATTTTGCTTGAACTCATTAATTAAAAACAATCTTCCTTTTAAGTGTGTATTTTCAAAGTCCAGGTTAGAAGTAAAAACTAAAAATATTACATATGTTCAAAGTAAACATATCTCTCCTTGTCTTAGTCATCCGGTCCAGCTTTAAGAGCAAAACCACAAGTGGGTGGCTTCAGCAAGGGAAAAGCTTTCCCTCTTTGTCGGCTCTGGAGGAAGCCCCTTATGTTTCATCGGTCTTTCTTTGGTCTGAGAGTATATTGGGGCAGGAATCTCAGGTCTGAAGGACATACTCTGACTTGGTGCTGCTTTCTTGATGGTGTGAGGTTCCCAACTCTTTGCTTGCTTCCCTTTTCTTTTATCTATTGTAGGATAAGAGGTGGTGCACACCACACACCAGGGAAACTGCCTTTACATCAGAGCAGAGAGGTGACCTTAGGATGGGTATTACAGTTGCACCTTACTCCTCTGTAATCCAGATTATTAATCATAGGTAGAGATTAGGATTTACAATACAAGAAAATCACAAAATGAAGATCAACCACACAATGCTGGGAACCATGACTCAGCCAAATTACTACACAAATTTTGGGAGGAGAAACACAGCTCAATCCATGACACTCCTTTTCTCAATCCTTTCCAATATTTAGGAACATAATTAATTTTCCTCAATTTCCCAGGTATTGACTTATGGTGTGCATCATAACTTTGGTTTTTAGAATTGTTCAGTGGTCTCTGTTGGGGTCCTTTGTAGCTTATTGTGTGAATAAATTTTTTGTAATTTGTCATATGTCTTCAGTAGTAACTCTCATGGAAGATAAATTTTTAAGGAAAGTAAAATGTAAATTGTCCTCTATAATGATTTCAACAATGAATATTTTGTATCTTTTTTGTCTGCGTCTCAGTAAGGGAAAAATGTACATCAGCACCTTGAAATTGTAAGTACTAAAAACACACAAGCATACTAAAGTGTAGTCATTTCAATCAAAAGTTTATGAAAAATTCAGAAAGCCGGCTGCCAAACATCATCTTTTGAATTATAGAAACAAATCCTAAGGAAATTTTCAAAATCCTCCCTCTGGTTTAAATGAATTTAAAACTTACAGTGAGATGTATTTATAGGAGGAGGCCAAGACTGCAGACTATTCACAAGTGTCCATGATTCTCTCTGAAAACCAAGACCTAAAACAGCAACTGAATGGAGCTGGATAGATGTTCTGGGAGCCCCAACATCAGCCAGAAGGTTGTGAGACTGGACTGAGCAACAGGAAGAGGAAAATTACTTTTGTCAGAGGTGAGACAGTAATGGCAATTCCTGCTTCTGATGGCTCAGTGGTGCAAGGACTTGCAGGTACAGAGCCACCTTTGTCAACCAGAAGACAGAGACTGGGGTTTCTGCACCTGTGAGCATGGTTGGGGCTGGCTGCCATGCTGAGCTGAAGCAAATTAGTAGACAGCATCTCTCACAGCAGAGAGGATGTTCTTAAGACAGTCACATATAGAGAACACAGTGGCAGCGGGTGACTGAATGTACCAGTGCCCTTCTCCCTTCCTTTCTGTGATCTGTGTCATAGATTCTGCTGCCACATCACAGCAGAAGTGGCACAGGTAGGATACCATCTTAGTTAGTTGTAAGGCAGGGCCTTCCACCCCTGAGAGCTTTGCTGAGAACAGCAGCCACTGGACAGTGACTCTCCCAACAGAAAAGTCATTTTCAAGACAGTTACACCTAGAAAATGCAGCAGTGGCTGATGGTGAAATTTGGCAAGGCCCTCTCCCATTTCTGAGCCATATTATAGCATTTGTTAATATCTTCCTGGAGAAACTCCATCAGCAAGTCACCATTTTGTCAGCCAGGAGGCAGGGCTTGCCACCCATAAGGGCCCACTTGGAAATGACTACTGATGGGCAGCACTTCTCTCAGCATAAAAGTTGTTTTTAACATAATCTCACCTAGAAAATGCAGCAGTGGCTGGTTGCCAAGTGTGGCAATATCCTTTCCTCCCTTATCTGAGCCATGCCACAGCATTTGCTGACATGACCTCTGAGAGTCTATACAAGTAAGTCACCATCTTTGTCATCCAGGAGGCAGTGCCTGCCACCCCTGAGGGCCTGGCTGCTGCAGGACAGGGCTTCTCTCAGCAGAATAGACACTGGAGAAGCTGAACAGCTTTTTAATGGCACAAAGACAACAGTCAATATCTAACTATTTAAAGGAACAGACTACCACGGTTCTGCAAAACTTTCAAAATAAAGAATCAAAAAAATTCCCAGATGAAGAAGTCTTCTTGAAATTATTGGCGGTAGAAGACAAAAGAGGAATGTATAGAGCCCTTCCAGAGGTTAAACAAAATGGCAGAATAGGCATCCTCAAGCTCCTGTACCCACATAGAAACATCAAAACATGAGCAGAAATGGTCAGAAGCAACTAGTTGGAACTGTGGGAAAAAGTCAAGAATTTACAGCAACCAAATGAATGCTAATTTAAGAAACTGGCAACTACAAATGATTGAAAAACTTTGGGCGCTTTTACTTTCCCTTGCCTCATCCTTCCCCAGATGCTCAGTATTCTGGTAGACTGCACCCAGTATTTCCAGTGTCAAACCCTGGCCTCTGATTCCAGGAGTAAAACATCTTAATTTTTTTTTAAAACTACTGTTTGTGTGGCCCTAACCTGCCTAAGAACTAACTAAGGACTGATGCAAGACATCCATCTCTGTTGTCAAATCATCACAATAAGTGTACTTTCACATGGATCTGTTCATGAATTTGTATAAATTAATGAGAGAAATATCAGTCTATGTTTATTATCAAACATCTTCATCTACTTGCTTGTGGAATCTTCACTTTTATCTACTTGTTTGCAAGCTACAAAAATTATTATTGTTGTCAGGTACCGTTGGGGTCAGCTATGCGTGATAGTGACCCCATGTACAGCAGAAAAATGGCTGCACAGTCCTGTGCCATTCTTACAACCATGACTATGTTTGAGCCCACTATTACAGCCACAGTGTCAGTTCAACTCATCGAGGGCCTTACTGTTTTCCTGTAATCCTCTACTTTGCCATGAACAATGTCCTTCTCCAGACCCTGATCCTTTCAGATTATTTATTCAAAGTACGTAAGACATGTCCCATCACCCTTGCTTCTAAGGAGAATTCAGGCTGTACTACTTCAAACCAGATTTATTCCTTCTTATAATCATTCATTGTACATTCAATATTCTTCACCAACCCTGTAAGCAAAAGGCATTAATTCTGTGGACCTTTTTATTTATTTGTTCAGGTTGGTATGCAAATGAGGCAACTGAAAATGCAGTGGTTTAGGTCAGGCACACCTTAATCATCAGAGTGATGTCTCCCATTTTTAATACTTTTAAGAACTATTTTGCAGCAGATTTGCTCAATGCAAATATATTATTTCATTTCTTGACTGTTGCTTCCACGGGTGTTGCTTATGAATCCAAACAAAATAAAATTTTTGACAATTTCAAACTTACTTCATTTATCATGTTTCTTATTGTTCCTGTTGTCAGGATTTTTGTCTTATTTATGCTGAGGTGCAATTCATACTAAAAGCTATTGTCTTTGATTTTCATCAGTAAGTAGTTCAAATCTTCTGCTTTCAGCAAACAGATCTGTGTCATCTGCATATCATAAGTTTTTAGTCTTCCACCGGTCCTGACACCATGCTCTTCTTCACATATCTCTGCTTCTTGAATTATTCTATTTGTTCAGAATATAAATTGTATAAGTATAGTAAAATGATACAACAGTGTTGCACACCTTTCCTGATTTTAAACCACACAGTATTTTTGTGTTCTGGTCTAGTGGTTGCCTCTTAGCCTGTATCTGGTTTACATAAGAGCACAAGTGAGTGTTTTAGAATTCCCACTTTTTGCAATCTTATCCATAATTCGTTATGGTCCACATGGTCAAACATCTTTGTATAGTAATAAAACATAGGTAAACATTTCTCTCTTATTCTTGTCTTTCACCAAAGATCCATCTGACATAAAAAATTATAACCCTGGTTCTACTGCCTTTTCTGAATCTGTCTTGAATTTCTGCCAGTTTCATATGGATGCATTGACTGACAGCATTGAGATTTTCCATTGTCTCTTTCCACAGATACAGTTGATCTCATTCCTGTATGCCATCTGGTGAGGTCCACGTGTATAGTTGCCATTTATGTTCTTGAAAAAATGTGTTTGCAACAAAAAAGTTGTTGGTCTTGCAAAATTATAGAATGGAATTTCTTATCATTTCTAAAACCAAGGCATTTTCTTTTCTACTACTGATCCTTCTTTATTTCCAGCTGTCTCATTCCAATAATTACTAATTACCAAACTATCTTGACGTCTGATCAATTTCAGACTGTAGAAGTTGGTAATAGTCCTTAGTTTCTTTATCTTTGGTCTTAGTTGTTGGAGTGTAAATTTTTAATAGTAGTTGTATAAACTATTCTTCCTTGTAGACGTATGGATACTTTCTTGTCAATGATACTGTTGGAAAACCCTGGTGGAGTAATGATTAAGTGTTATGGCTACTAATCAAAAGGTTGGTCGTTCAAATCCACCAGGCACTCCTTGCAAACTGTATGAGGAAGTTCTACTTTGTCCTATATCTTTGCTATGAGTTGGACCCAATTCAATAGTAATGTTTGCTGATTGATTGAAGTTGACTTCAGGATAGAGCTTAAATTCTTCTTTACGACTAATGCATTGTCATAACTGTTCAATTTGTCATTCTTGGTATTGTAGATCGTATGGTCATTCAATTGAAAATGGCTAATATCAGTCTATTCCAGCTTATAAGTGCCTAGATTAATGATCTTTATGTGTTCCATTTCATTTTTGACAAATTGTAACTTTCTTAGATTCATACTTATACACCCCATGTTTCAATTATTAATTGATTTCCATTGTCATTTCATGTCTTGTCACATTAGCAATGAAGATCTCCAAAGATTTACTCTATCCATATTATCTAAGTCAGGTCTAATTTCAGGAGGCACCACTTGCACAGAAGCATTTGGAGTGCCTTCCAAGCTAAAGGCCTCCTCTCTGGCACAATATCAGTGTTCTGCTGCTATTCAAAATGTTTTCACTGGCCAGGGTTTTCTAGAAGTAGATTACCTGTGCCTTCTTCTTAGTCTTTCTTAGTCTAGAAGCTACCCTGAAATCTGTCCACCACAGGTGACCTTGTTGATATGTGAAATACTAGTGGCATATATTCCAGCATCACAACAATATTCAAGCCACTACAATAAGACAAAATGACAGATGAATCATCTATAAAACTTATGTTCTCAAGTTTTATTCACATAATTGGGATCTAACATATTTAGCTAACTTCATTTTACAGCTTTGTAGGATTTCTGTTATCATATATGTACTTTTAATTTAATCAATGTTTAATATGCACTCATTATTCTAACCTGTATTATTAACAATTAATTATTATAATCAAATTTTTAATATATATATGTAAATCAAGGTCTTACCTAACTCAGTAATAAAAAATGGGGTTAGATTTTGGCATAATAAACCTGGGATTTCAAACAGGAGGGGAAAATAGATTTATTTGAAAAATCCAAATCCAAAGGATTATAATTTTTTAGTAAGCATGAAAGAAAAGACTAATGTGGATATCAGAGATGCAAATTGAATCTGCTCCATTGCAAGGTTACTAATTATTTTTTTATTATTATGACTGAGTGAAAATGTACATTCCCATATAAATTTGCATGCCCACCTATATGCAGCTTCCACTGCTTTCCCTGCCCGGTAACAGCACACTATTCCTCTCTGCTCCATACATGTCTCATCCTCCCAACAGTCTCCTTTCCCCTCCTCTCCACCCACTCTCCTTCCTCCAGCCAGAGGTCAGCAGGATGCTATCCTATAGATTCATAGAACAATAAAGTGCATCTGCCCCTGGCCCTGATGCTGCCCTTGCCCATAAATCATAACGAAAGTCCACTTGTCGGACATGAATGGAGGGTTATTAAATTTTTAAAAGCACTACCTAGTTATTATGCTTACACTATATACTTACAATTTACATAATCTGTATACTACAGTGGCAGCTTTGCTTTGTAACAGCTATGGAAATGCCCAAAGATTGATAAGAATAAGAGAATATGGTGAAAATACTGATTGTTAGATTTTTGTTCTCCATTTTTTTATGTAATATATTGCAAATTTAATCAGGTATAAGCTATGATTTGTGGCAGGAGTTACAGGCAGTATTTTGTTGATGATAAATTTAGAAAGCATATTGTAATAATATTCTACAGCACATTTTCAGTTGGTGAAGATTTAGAGTAAATAAAATGTTGCCTGTGGTTTGGTTCAGGGTGATTTAGCACATCCGCTCCTCACTTACAGACATTAGGTTCTAAAGACCAGGTTGTTATGTGAAAATTAGCATCATGTGAAAATGGAAGATATCTCTGTCAGATCACAAAACGGAGGATGACTGTATCATTATACAACTGCCAAATCACATCATACTGTAAATATCAAAGCACTGTAGATCATGTCCAGGCCAAGTAGACACATAGCCTTAAATAATAATTTCAGCCAGCATAACTTTCACTTCACACCTCTGTATTTTTTATTGCTGGATGTACACTGTTAATGTGCAAAACAACCAATAGTTTTTCACTACTGCAGTAAATATAAATGTAGAAAAACAATATAGTGAATAAAGGAGGAATACGTATATTTATTGGAAACCCTGGTGATACAGTAGTTAAGTGCTATGCCTGCTAACAAAGAGGTCAGCCATTCAAATCTACTGAGAGCTCCTTTGACACTCGGTGGGTCAGTTCTACTCTGTCCTCTAGGGGTCACTATGAGTCAGAATTGACTCGATAGCAGTGAGGTTGTGTTTAGCTCAAAACCACACAGCCAGTTATTTGGCTTCAGGGTGAATACACCTCAACATAAGAAAGCAAAAATTCTTACAACTGGACCAAAATGCAAAATAATGATAAATGGAGAAAAATTTGAGGTTGTCAAGGATTTCAGTTTTACTTGGGTCCGCAATCAACATTCATGAAAGCATCAGTCAAGAAATCAAAACATGCATTGCACTGGGCAAACTGGATGTAAAAGACATCTTTACAGTTTTGAAAAGCAAAGAAGTCACCTTGAGAACTAAGGTGTATCTGATCCAAGCCGTGGTATTTTCAATCACCTCACATGTATATGAAAGCTGGGCAATGAATAAGGAAGACTGAAGAAGAATTGATGCCTTTGAATCGTGGCATTAGTGCAGAATACTGCATGTACCATGGACTTCCAAAAGAACAAACAGATCTGTTCTGGAAGAAATACAACCAGATTGCTCCTTAGAGGCAAGGATGATTGGACTATGTCTCACATACTTTGGACATGTTCAGGAGGGATCAGTGCTGAGAAGGACAACATGCTTAGCAGAAGGTCAGTGATAAAGAAGACCCTTAATGACACTGATTCACGTGGTGGTTCAAAAGATGGGACTAAGTAGAAACAATTGTGAGGATGGTGCAGGATCATGTAGTGTTTCATTCCGTGGTACATAGCGTGGTACATTCCGTGGTACATATAAATTGGAACTCACTTGACAGTACCTGATAAAAATTAATCATATCTGATATCAAAGTGCTCTATTTTCCACAAAGAGAAAATTTTAAATGAATAAATATGTATACTAACACCATGGGCTTTTTCTGTAGACAACATAATCTACAATGTTTTCCTTTTTCTTTTTTTAATTTTAGTAGTACAGATATAACAAAGTAATTGCATTCATAATCAACAGCTTACTTTGGAAATCTTCATTAACGAACCTTGGAAATTTTAATAGTTACATAATTTCAAACTCAACAATCCTTGGATAATATCTCTTGAAACTAATCTATTTTCATCTTGAATGAATAGCTACAGACCATAACTTAATTTCCTAGTAAAGAAATGTAGAATTAATGTGAGCTTAGCTGAATTTTTAAGATAAATAATAGGCAAATATTTCTAATTTTCTCTAATGGTTAACGTAGAATTACACAATTTCCAAATATCTTGGGGTCAATAAATTTCTCACTCAAATTTTCACTTTAAAAACTATTGACTCTTTGGTCCATTACTTAAACTAATCTTTTAAACAAATCTAAAGAAACAAATTAAAGGATTGTAATATCTTTCCATACATAAAATAGTTTATTTAGTTTTCCCAAACAGTACTACGAATTGACTATTATGGCTTGAATTGTGCTCCCCTAAAACACACATTGTAAATCTGACTCCTATAATGTAGAAAGGAGTTTGGTGGGACAGTGGTTAAGCACTTGGCTAGTAACCCAGTTACTCCATGGGAGAAAGATGTGGCAGTCTGCTTCAGTAAACTTGATGTCTTTAGAAACCCTATGAGGCAGTTCTGCTCTCTGTTATACAGTAGCTATGAGTTGAAATGGATTCCAGAGCAAAGGCAATGAGTTTTACACCTACGGTTGTAATCGCATTTGGGAAATGGTTTTCTTTTGTCAGTGAGATAGTGTTAGTGTGTTATTGTTGTTATCAGTTGCTATCAAGTCAGTTCTGACTCACAGCAAACCTATGTACAACAGAACAAAAACACTGCTAGGTCTTGTGTCATCTCCACAATCATTATGCTTGAGCCCTTTGTTGTACCCACTGTGTCAATCCCTCTCATAGAGGGTCTGACTCTTTTTTGCTGACCCTCTACTTTACCAAGCACGATGTCCTTCTTCAGGGACTGATCCCTTGTGACAACATGTCCAAAGTATGTAAGATGCAGTCCTACCATACTTGCTTCTAAGAAGCACTTCTTCCAAGACAGACCTATTTGTTATTTTGGCAGTCCATGGTATATTCAGTATTCTTCTCCAACACCACAATTCAAAGGCATCAGTTCTTCTGTCTTCCTCATTCTCTATACAGCTTTCACATGTCTATGATGCTATTGAAAACACCATGGCTTGGAGCAGGTGTACCTTAGTCTTCAATGTGACATCTTTTTTGTTGTTTTTCAGAACTATAAAAATGTCTTTTGCAGCAGATTTTCCCAATGATATGTGTCTTTTGATTTCTTGAATGTCGTTTCCATGGGTGTTGATTGTGGATCCCAGTAAAATGAAATCCTTGAAGACGTCAATCTTTTCCCTATTTATTGTAATGCTGTTCATTAGTCCAGCTATAAAGTTTTTCTTTTTCTCTTCATACTGAGGTGTAATATTTACTGAAGGCTGTAGTCTTTGATCTTCATCAGTAAGTGTTTCAAGTCCTCAGTTTCAGCAAGCAAAGTTGTGTCATATGAATAATGCAGGTTGGGCCATGTGTATAGTTGCTGTTTATATTGGTTTAAAAAGATATTTGCAATGAAGAAGTCGTCAGTCCTACAAAATTCTGTCTTGAGATCTCTGGTATTGTTTTTATCATGAAGACCATACTTTTCAGCTACTGATCCTTCTTCTTTGTTTCCAATTTTGACATTTCAATCACCAGTAACTGTCAATACACACTGACTGCATGTTTGATCAGTTATACAGTGCAGAGCTGGTGGGGAAAAAAAAAATTCAGTTTCTTCATCTATGGCCTTGGTGGTTGGCATGTAAATTTGAAAACTAATGGTATTAACTGGTCTTCCTTGTAGGCATATGGATATTATCACTAACACCCTTGTATTTCAGGATAGATCTTCAAATGTCCTTTTTGACTCTTTACATTGTCATTGCTGGCACAGTGGACCATATAATTATCCAATTCAAAATGGCCAATGCCAGTCCCCTTCAGCTGACTAATGCCTAGGATATTGATATTTATATATTCTACTTCATTTTTGACAATGCCCAATTTCCCCAGATTCATATTTGATTCATTTCACATTCTGATTATTAATGGATAATTGCAGCTGTTTATTCTCATTTTGAGAATAACATCAGCAAATGAAGGTCCCCAAAGCTTAACTCCATTCACATCACTAAGGTCAACTCTAGTTTGAGGAGGCAGCTATTCCCCAGTCATCTTCTGAGTGCCTTTCACCCTAGGGGGCTCATTTTCACTGGCTAACCCAAGATCAGCAGGTCAGGGAACACAACTAACTCACGAGCTGTGAAAACTGGAAAATCTCAAGATGGACAGGTAAGCTGCTAGGCAAGTGCCAAGAACGAGGCATCAGAGGACAAAACAGAGACAGCTGCTGGATACACACAACAAGCCAGAAACCTTGGCAATGTGAGTGGAAAGAACTTAGGTGGCAGAAAACAGAGATGAATGCTGAGGGTATGGTGAGCTTCAAAGGCCCCATCCCACCCCCATCTGGTACCACTTAGTAGATCCCATCATGAGGGTGATCACAACATTATATAACTGCTAGAACACCGAAAAGCATGGACCAGCCAACGTAACACACAATCTTAACCACCACAGCCTCTATTAAGCTTTATATTAATTGAGTACTTAACTCCAAAATCCACTGCCATGGAGTCGGTGCTGACTGGTAGTGACCCTATAAGACCAAGTAGAACTTGTGCATGGAGGTTCCAAGGAGCATCTGGAAGTTTTGAACTCCTGACCTTTTGGTTAGCAGATGTAGCATTTAACCACTACTCCACCAGGATTTCCAACAGAATACTTACTATATGCAAATTATAAACAACTCTTATTTTTGAAATTAGAGACTCATTGAAAAATAAATTCATGTGATTATATCCTTCTAATATCTTATATTTAATTACATATATAATTCTTATTGTGGCTTCAAAGAAGTAAAATTATTTTTTCTCAGCTGGAATTAATTTTCTAATTTGTGTGATGCCAGTTTATATGGTGACATTTGGGCTGAGGTCACTGTTGTTGTATAGAAGAAAGTATTATCTTCTTCAGGCTGTCTTTGATCTATTGAAAACTGACACGTTTTAGTTGATGCTTTCAAATTGTCTTACATGTGGGAAATGTTCAAGCATATTTTTGGATGTAGGAAAATTCTGCTAGGCTTTTCTATAGTCAGGTTTAACATGGTGATTATAAAAATGAGCATTGAATTCCAAGCATTTCAAGTAGGGTCAGGGTTTTCTGTGAAGATGAAATCAATACACAAAGGTAAAGCGCTGGGAGGAAATGTCTTTTCAGATCATGGCAAGAGTCTTCGTCCTGAAAAATGACAATTCTTACAGTTTTTCCAAACAATAGCAATCAAGGATCATTTAGGTAATGTTACCTATTTTCTTTTATCACACCTAACTATAGCAAAACATTTTCTGGTGAGGCTAAGATGTGGCAACAACAACAAAAAGGAAAACATTATTCTAAACAAATCACGTATTTGTCTAGCAGATAAAGAGAGGTCATATGTAATGTAAAGTGTCATTCTTTCAGCCCAATTCATGACCAGTAAAAATCATTTGTCAAAACAAAGGTAAATGAAAAAAAAAAAAAATCTTCTTACAATCAAGTTTTAAACTGCATAAGATAAAAGATTCCAGAAACTTAGGAACATTTAGACGTTAAAGTTTTAGAAAATGAACTTTTGAGAGCATATTAAACTTTAAATCAAGATTTCACAAATATGGCCCGTAAGTCAACTGACTTCTTTTTTACGTAAAGTTTTGTAGGAACACAGCCTGATTTGTGCATTTACATATTAGAGATAGCTACTTCACAGTACAACAACATAGCTGAGGAGTTGTGACTCAGACCTTATACTCACCAAGGCTGAAAATATGTACCAGGTATGAAGCAGTTTTTAACTGCTTCAACCATTATTGTTTCCCTGTTACTCTTTTTGTGGATTGTTCTCATTTCCATTTACTACTCAGTTGTGGTTGAGTGTTGCAACTGACAATTGAAATTTCTCAACAAATTAAATTGTCATATCTGAGTCACAAGAGTTGGAGATCTTACTGTGTTATCAGTCCATACTAATAATTTCAAGCACACAAGTAATCCCAAGGCATGGGCAAAACGAGGAGAGGTGAATGATGTCAAAGTAGCTCCCCCAGTCTTTTTCATCCATACGAGAACATATACTGGCCCAGATTAAGATGCAAGATTTCTAGGTGTTTTATGTAGACACAGAATGGGTCTATTGGTCATGAAGTGTCTTCATTTTATACTCTAAAAGTTTTGGTAGGTGGTATTTTACAAGCACTACAAACAAAGATTTAAGTAAGTCTTGTTAAAACATATCACAGAAACTCTCTTGTGTGTTATTTTGCTGCCATGCTTTTTTTTTTTTTGGTGTATTTAAAGATTTGACCAATTGGATCACCATGTTTGCTTTCTTTCTCTAAGTTTCCCTGTAAAAGGGGAAATTGAAATTCAAGACTATTGACAAACTTGCATTTACAGCAATGTAAGCTGTATTTATAAAAATAAGAGTGAAATTATTGGCCTTACAAATCCATACTGAGAACTGAGACTGATTCTAGTAATAAGCCTAAAAGTGAAACAAGCTGCAATAATTTCCTAAATGCCAATTCAAACACAAATACATGTAAATACAAAGGCATAACTTTTTTTCTGCTAAACTTTAATCAACAATGGATTATTTAAAATAAAACTCCTCTAGCAATCTAGAAAACAGTTCAATACAAATTTGGACCTAAAAACCTCTAATAAGCTACTGAATAAAGACCAAAGTATTTCAAACAGCCTCAAACCAAACTTGAGAAGCACTGATCATTTGTGCATGTCTAGGTCCAATTTAAAATGAGGGATTGTTTTGGATCGTGTAGTTATAGACTCAACCATGAAAACAGCAGTTTTGCTCAAGTGCCCTAGCAAATGAAGAAATCCCTTGAAAAAAATAAAAGATTAAACAAAAGTGCTAGAAGCAAAATGTTAATAATTGTTATATGATTGATTGCCTCATAAATGCTTCACTCTATCATAATAACCACTTCTTCCCAAGGAAGATACAAGTCCCATAAAAAATTTTTTATTGGCTTGCTGGAACTGGTAAAGAACTAGGCTGAAAAGGCAAAATGTGGCCCTGTACTCACAGCATCTGATGGCATCAATCATTCTACTGTTTACCTGCTGAGTGACCTTGAATTAATTCCTTAAATATCCTCATTGCCAGTTTTCTCACTTCATAGAGGAGACAATAACAATACTTGCCTCAGAGCTGTTATTAAACAAAACACTGTTGAGGTTTTGTGTAGCATCTGCTATACAGAACCTGTTGTCAGTCAATTCTTCCTCATAGTGACCCTATACAGTAAGCACAAAATAAATGACACCTACTGTTAATGTGGTTGTCACTCTATTTCATCATCCATGACACCACTGATTGTAAAATGTGTTCTATTGTAAATGTCAGAATGTGGTGGGAAACATGTTTTCTGAATATGAAAACAGTCACAAGAATGTTCAGTCCTAAAAGCATGGCTTTAGGACGAGTAGAAAGGCCTAAAATTTTAAGACAAACAGATGTTAATAAGCCAAAAGTGAAGAAATATTTTTGTATCAACGTAGGTAATCTTTTTTAAAATTAATTAGTTCTTTTTTAACCTGCTTTGGGTGAAGGTTTATAGAACAAATCAACTTCTCATTAAACAGTACACATATTGTTCTATGACTTGGATTAAGAACTCCACAACCTATCAACCTTGGGCTCACTATTACCAGTTTTCCTGTCCCCTCCTGCCTTCTACTCCATGCCCCTAGGCTGGTGTGCCCCTTAAGCCTGTTTAGCATTATGGGCCTGTTCTATCTTTGGCAGAAGAGTGAGCCTCAGAAGTAACTTTACTGCAGAGCTAAAAGTGTAGCCAGGGGCCATACTCTCAGGATTATTTTAGTCTCTGTCAGGCCAGGAAGTCTGATCTTTCCTTTTGATTTAGAATTTTGTTCTACATTTTTCTCCAGCTCTGTGCAGCACCCTCTGTTGTGATTTCTGTCAGAGCAGTCAGAGGTAATAGCCAGGTACCATCTAGTTGTACTGGACTCAGTTTGGTGGAGGGAATTATATATGTAATCCATTTGTCCTCTGGACTAATCTTTCCCTTATATCTTCAGTTTTCTTCATCTTTGCATAGCCAAGCCAAGTGCCATCGACATTTTTTATGTTTAATATACTTTTCCAAGGTATTGGATCAAATGTTATAAAATAAAAATTTCCTGTATCTTATAAAATTTTAGGGGGGTGGAGCCAATATGGCAGACTAAATGCACATCTCCCAAAATCCCTCTGGAAACCAAGACCTGAAATGATAATTAAACGGAGCCTTCTGGACACCTAGTGAGACCTGGGATTTGGCATAGGGCTGTTAATTTGGACTTCATGCCACTGAATGCAAAACCTCCTCTCTTTCACTGATCCCGCTCTGGGCAAACACAAGCATGCACAGACTGAAGGTAACTCACCATTTTGATTTTTGTCTTCTGTCTTGGCCAGCAGGCAGAGCTGGGACTTGACTAGCTGCTGGTCTCTGATGCACTCCTGGTGGGACCAGCAAGAGTAATTGCCATGTTCTGAGAGCCTGGCTTTGGACTGTATACACCCCAGCTCCTCTGGCCTATCTTTCTGCCTCTGCCATGTGGTAGCAATACAGATACGCTTTTGCTGGATGCCATCTTGATCCACTATGAAACAAAGAACCGCAGGCAGAGGCCCCTGCTGGACTTGGTTCCTAGGCTGGGAGATGGCCCTTGCTTGGGGAAGAGTTCTTTTCCAGCAGGGAGGCAGCATTTTGCAGTATCACCTGGGAGTGGGCCCCAGCAGCAGAGGCTGTGGACTCCGGCATTTCAACACTCTTGGCCTCTCCTTCCACCAGGAGTCTGGTCCCGGCCAGCTGGCGAGCTTGTGTGGGACGCCATATTGTTTCACTGGGAAGTGGAGTCATGCATATGGAAGCCTCAGCTGGACCTAATTCCTGGGCTGGGAGGCACTGTCCACCCAGAAGAATTCTACACAGTATCGCCTACAGCTGGGGCCCGACAGCAGAGGCCAACAGGTTAGTGTCTTTTTCTATATTTTGAGCTAGTTTATAACATCTGGTGTTCAATACAGAGGTGCTTACTTTGCCAGTTGGGAAGAGGGACGTATACACCTGAAAACTGGACTGACTTTGGAAGTGATCAAATACTTTTTACTTCTCATTTTAAGACAGCCTAGAGAAACAACTGTGGTACATCTTCACAGCATCTCTCCCAGCCTCTATTGACCCACATGAAGCCCAAAAAGCAACAAACTTTGGAAAAGATGGCAACCCAGAAATCACCAATGATATAAGAAGGCCCCCCAAAGAAACCACCTCAGAACTTCTCAAAGAAGCTTTTCTGAACCTATCAAAAGGTGAATACAAAAGGATTACATAGAGAGCCCTACTAGACCTTATTCAAAATGCAGAACAGCAAAAAGAAAAATTAAACAAGCTGTTCAATCTTATGGAACATCAGTACTCAGAAATCCAGCAGGTCAAGAACAAAACCAAAGACATAGAAAACTCAATTCAAAGCCAGGAAAACAGAATGGAACAAATGGAAATAAAACTTTCTGATTTGGAAGACAGAGCTACTGACTCCAGCATCTATGAGGAGAAATCAGAAAAAAGAAACAAGAAAAATGAAGAAGCTTTAAGAAGCATGTGGGACACTAGTAAGTAGAACCATCTACGATTAGTTGGAGTTCCTGAATAGGGTGAGACACCTGAGAACACAGAGAATATTGTTGCTGAGCTGCTGACAGAAAACTTCTCAGAAATTATGAAAGAAGAGAACATAGGTATCCACGATGCATACTGAATGCCACTCAATGTAGATCTCAATAGAAAGACTCCAAGACATATTTTAATCAAGCTTAACAAAGTGAAACATAAGCAGAAACTCTTAAAGGCAGCAAGACTCAAAGCAAAGCTAACATTCAGAGGGAAACCCTGTAAGCTGTCATCAGATTTCTCAGCAGAAACGACGCAGGCATGGAGATAGTGGCATGATACATTCAAAGCCTTGAAGGAGAAGAACTTCCAACCAAGAATTATATATCCTGCAAAATTATCTTTCAAATATGAAAGTGAAATCAAGACATTCACAGATAAACAGAAATTCAGAGACTGTAAAAACCAAACCAAAGCTACAAGAAATACTGAAGGAATCTCTTAGCTTGGAAGAACTTCATATTTTAGAAGGACACATCATCCAGTATCCTACTCAGTTAGGGAAGGCTCCAAACACAATCAAAGCTATAAAAGTGAAAGAAATGATCTAGTGATCATATCATATAAACTATGATATCATCATATTAAAAAGAGGGATGTACTACAGTCATTATAGTCCTTCCAGATGGTGAGGAAGTTGACGTAAGACTGGCAGCAATCAAAATTTGGTTTATTTATAGTTTATTAAGCAGGATCATAGGGGCAGCCATAAAGCACAATAAAGAAGCAACATACCATATCAAGAAATGTAATACTAGAGTCTCAACAACCACAAAACCAACCCTAAAAAAGGTGAAAAATCAACTCACAAAGAAGGTCACAGAACAAATTAATAAGAACAACAGAGAAAACATCAACACAAAAAAACAAATCACAAGGGCAGCACTGAATACATACCTATCAATAATTACATTGAATGCGAATGGACTAAAATTTTAATACAGAAAATATTATGATGACCAGATGAAAAGAAAAAGGGGTTTAATTTTGTTTCAAATATATAGAAATATTTGTGTTAGAAAGCAAGTGCAAAAAAAGAGACAGTAAGTTTTCAGTGAATTCCTTAGATTGTTACATCACTTAATAAAGAATAGAATTAGAAAAGCTTAATAAAAGCAATAACTTTACATTTTCCATTTGATGTAATTTATGACTACATACAATATTTTCTGAATTGCAAATATTTTTTCATGAAATTAATCAGAGAATGTTGTGTAGAGATCTTTCAAATAATTCTTTAAATTAATAAAGAGAATTATTTAAATATGACAGTATCATTATGCATGAAATTAACTTGTCTTCATCATTCTGGGATATGTATTTCAATCATAATGAATCTTAATGTCATTGCATCAAAATCAGCACATGAAAACTAGACAGCTTTACTCATCCCAAAAAGTCAGCCTTGATTAAACTATTTCAGAGGAAAATAGTAAATGAAGCTCCATATGTGTCAGTTTTTAGTAATAGTTCTTCAAGGTCATAAACTTGTATCAGTGTTCTTCAAGGCACCTAAAGTGTCAAGGTATTTATGTAGAAATAATTTGGATATGAACTAGCTAGTCACTGCAACTACCCACAGACTAATGGTGGCTCAGTTCATAGCTGGATCATTTTTCCTCTTTCCCATATACTGTGGGTCCTTGCCCTCTTCTTTCACACATCTTAGTGAGGACAGCTAAGGTCATGAGAATTCTGGTCACTTCTGTTCAGAATTTTTCCAAGATTCCTGTGAGAAATCTGACTATTCCTTATAGTCTTTTCTTCAGACACTCGTGCTTGAGGATATAGAAGGCACTTAGCACAGAGAACCACATAGTGCGTATTTTTGTGATACCACTACAATCCTAGCATTCCTTCTGCTTTGGGATCTTCCATTCTTTCTGCTCTGAAACGTTCTGTTATCAACTAAAATTTTGAGATACGAAATGATTCAAGAATTTTAAGAAACATCTGTTCCTTGTGGATTTTCTTCTTTTGTATTTTTTGAGGGAGTCCTGGTCGTGCAAAGGTTAAGTGCTCAACTGCTAACCAAAAGTTCAGCAATTCTAAACCAGAAGCCATTCCATGGGAGAAAGTTGTATCATTCAGCTTTGTAAAGCTTTGCAACCTTGAAAACCCAATGGGGTTACTATGAGTTAAAAGCTATTGGATGGCAATGGGTGTTAGTCTGACTTTTCCTCAATTCCTGTAGCTACTACTTAGGCACAGAAACACCTATAAATGGATTGTCATTTTTTAATACCATAAAACCAATCAGCCAACCCGTCGTGTTGAGTCTATTCTGGCTCATAGCAACCCTATTGGACCCTGTAGAACTCTACCAAGGTTTCCAAGGCTGTAATCTTTAGGAAGCTAACAACTACATCTTTCTCCCACGAAAGGGCAGGGGTATTCCAACCATAAACTTTTGGTTAGCAGCCTCATTGTTAACCACTAAGCTACCAAGGGTCCCCTTTTAACTCCATATGTATCTAAAAACATATCATTCTGCAACTTAAAGGCTAATGATTCAAAAGCAGTGTTTTCTGTCCTGTTGTATAATTTCCAAAAACAAAACAAAACATTTGACAAACTTGAGTTAGATCAAGGTCTATCACTTTGTATTTGTCTCTAATCGTGGAGTTATACCAGGTAGAAAGGGTAAGTGACTCCTGAAAGGAAGTTAGATTTTCTTTAAAATCTGTCACAGTTGCAATGCACATTTTGACATGAAGTAAACAGCACTAATAAAGCACTATTCTGATGATTCTGTTTGTTGACTTAAGCCTCACCTATGTCCTTTCTCAAGGAGATTGAAATTCGATGTTCTCTATAATAACTCAATTTTGTCACAATATTTTTACCTGTGTTATGGCTGGTTCTCTGAAACTCAAATTAAGTCCCTGGCTAAGCTTTCCATTAATACGTGGCATGACACCCTTTTGTCATGACACTTTTTTTGTCATGTTTTGATGGAGATACCCAAGTAGCAATGAGCATTGCTTCTTACTGTCTCAAAATGCACAAAGACATGACATATTCCCTCATCTGTTTTCTGTTACTCTGTTCTTCATACTTTCTTCCTCCTACACACTCATAGTATATTTTACACTCTGTTATTAACTAAAATTTTGAGACAGAAAATGATTCAAGAAATTTAAGAAACATGTTTCTCATGTTTTAAAGTTTATACTATGGTTTGTATTATGGTTTAAAGTCAAGAAGAAAAAAAACTCTAGCCTTGAGTTGCAGTAGTGAAGGATTCCACAGGGAAAATGTTAAACGAATCAGGGAGCATCAAAAGAAGATGGAAGGAATACACAGAGTTATTATGCCAGAAAGAATTGGCTGATGCTCAGCCATTTGAAGATGTAGCATATGATCAGGAACTGACGGTGAAGAAGGAATCAAAGCTGCACTGAAGGCATCTGCAAAAAACAAGTCTCCAGGAATTGATGGAATATCAACTGAGTTATTTCAACAAATGGATGCAGCACTGCAAGTGCTTACTTGTCTGTGCCAAGAAATTTGGAGGATAGCTACTTGGCCAGTTGTCTGGAAGAGATCCACATTTATGCCAATTCCCAAGAAAGGTGATCCAACCCAATGCAGAAATTACTGAACAGTATCATTAATACCACATACAAGCAAAATTTTGCTCAAGATCCTTCAAAAGTGACTACAACAGTATACTGACAAGAATTGCCAGAAATTTAAGCTGGACTCAGTAGAGGACAAGGGATCAAGGATATCATTGCTGATATCAGATGGACTTTGGCTGAAAGCACAGAATACCAGAAAGATGTTTACTTGTGTTTCGTTGTTTATGCAGAGGCATTCGACTGTGTGGATCATAGGCACACAATGAACCGTGGCTAACACTGAGGAGAATGGGAATTCCAGAACACTTAGTTGTGCTCCTAAGGAATCTGTGTATGGGTCAAGAGGCAGTCTGTGTGAATAGAACAAGGGTACACTGCATGGTTAAAGTTAGGAAAGATATGCATCAGTATTTTATACTTTCACCATATCTTTTCAATCTATATGCCAAGCAAATAATCTGAGAAGGTGAATTATATGAAGACGAACAAGGCATTAGGATGAGAGGAGGTTTACTGACAACCTATGTTACACAGATAACATCACCTTATTTGCTGAAAGTGAAGAAGATTTTAAGCACTGATGAAGAACAAGGACTGTAGCCTTCAGTTTGGATTGCACCTCAACATCAAGAAAACCAAAATCAGCATGACTGGACCAGTAAGCAATATTATTATGAATGTAGAAAGGATTGAGTTTGTCAAGGATTTCATTTTACTTGGGTCCACAATCAACCACCATGGAAGCAGCAGTCAAGAAATCAAAAGATGCATTGCATTGGAAAAATCTGTTACAAAGGATCTCTTTAAACTGTTGAAAAGTAAATATTTCACCTTGACGACTAAACTGTGCCTGACCCAAGCCATGGTGTTTCCAATCACATCAAATGTGTGTGAAAGCTGAACACTGAACAAGGAAGGCAGAAGACTTGATGCCTTTGAATTATGGTGTTAGAGAGGAATGTTGAACGTACCATATGGACTGCCAAAAGAACAGGTCTGTTCCAGAATAAGTCAACCAGAGTGCTCCTTGGAAACAAAGATGGCAAGACTCTGTCTTAAGTACTTTGGACATGTTGTCAGGAAGGATCAGTTCCTAGAGAAGGATATCATACTTGGTAGAGTGGAGGGTCAGCGATGAAGAGGAAGACCCTCAACAGGATGGGTTGACACAGGGGCTGCAACAATAAACTTAAGTGGACACGGTGCTTGACTGGGCAGTGTTTTGTACTGTTGTGCGTAGGGTCACTATAAGTCGGAACTGACTCAACAACAACATAGGTTAGCAGTTCAAATCTGCCAGGTGCTCATTGGAAACTCTATGGAGCAGTCTACTCTGTAGGGTCTCTATGAGTCAGAATAGACTCAATGGCAGTGGTTTATGATTTCAAAAGAGAGTCCCTCACTAGTTAAGGGATTGGCTACTAGACTAAAGACTGGAAGTTGAAACCCACCTAGAAGTACCTTGGAAAACAGGCTAGCTGTCCAGTAGTTTTTATAGGCCTGGTGATCTGTCTCTGGAAGGGCAGAGCCTTGAAAACCCTATGGAGCAGTGCATTCACGGAGTTGGCATGAGTCTGAACCCACTCAATAGCAGCTAACAACAATAAGATGTTTTCAGAGTTTTGTATTGCATTACCAGATCTAACAGATATGCAATTATGCAATTTCCTTTTTTCCCAAGAAATTTTCTATTATCACATACCTGAATCTCTACTATTGCCACACTTAGTAGCTACCAGCTTCATTGCCATGATTTAGCTACTAAATCTTTTCTGTCTATTCCATGATCTTCTTTCTAATCTTTTTTGGGGACGGGGTTGTTTAGGGGAGGAGGTATCATTTCCATCTCTAGCTCCTTTTTGTATATGTCTTATCTTCTACCAAAAAGGTCTAACTTTTGAATCACATTATTGATTTCTATCTGTGATGAATTTCCTTAATCAAATCCCTCTAGTAGTGAACGACAGACTCTATTGTTCAGTCTAGGAGTTACAAATGGAAACCAAACAGAAAACAAATGAGGCAACAAATGGATAATTTCAGAGCAGTGTAGTATATCTACGGAGTAGTAGCTGCAGGACATGTTATACTTAGAAATATATTTTAATACAGCTAACGAAATGACAAGGTGAATAGTTGAACTGGACACATATGAGTAATAATCTCAAGCTAACAGAGAACATTTTGTTGTAATTAGTTATGCAAAGTTCAGCAATAGGGCAGGCATAGGAATATTAACAAGATAGATGTCCCTGTTGGAAGGAAAATAAGAACATATCATTTTACCCTAAAGAATAGTTGTGCCTAGCATTCACAATGCAATGTCACCATATATGTGTTGCTTAGGGTTTGCAGATATGCTAATTCATAGAATGATTTAGGTTTGATTATTCCAATATTTTTATATTTTAATATTTAATTTAAATTGATAGCCAAACATCATAATACAATATGGCCCATATGACAAGCATAGCAGAAAACGTGGTTGCACTAAACTGCACTAGCTGCATGTATTATGAAATCTCTAACAGAGGAAAAAAGAAACAGTCAAATTTTCTGCTTCTCAGGGAAAACTAAATGCCAGATAACATTTATCTTGCAAAAGCCCTTGTTGGTCTGTGGCATAGAATGTAAGCTGCTCATTAGTCTTTTATTAGGGTAATAGAGTTGTCTTGCTATGGTGTAGACAACAGGATGCAGGAGTTTAAAAGATAGAATTTTTCTAGCACTAATAGACAAACACTTAATATATAATGCACTTAACATACTATGATTTACACAAATTACCCCCTGGTTTTGTTCCCAACAGACATATCTTGGCATCTCGTGGAACCAGAGATTGGAACATCTGTGCTATTACTGAACAAATCTCTTCCTAGAAGTTGTTCTGTAGCAACACCATATGGAGTGAATGTTTTCACATTTCTTTCATTCATTAGGCACTACATAAAAAGATTTGTAGAATTACCAAGAAAGAAAATAGGAGAAAGCAAAACCACTTACAACATCTTTAGCCATTTATTTTCTTGATGATGATATGAAAATTAATTTCCTGTTTGAAAAACATAAGACAGTAATAATAATAACTAATGTAGTGTCTTGTAAGGTCTAGGCACTTATCCTAATCAGTTTACATATAGTAATTCCATTAACCAACAGCTTGGTTAAACTTGGATCCACAATCAATGCCCATGGAAGCAGAAGTCAAGAAATCAAAGCACACACTGCTCTGGGAAAATCTGCTGTGAAAGACCTCTCTAAACTGTTGAAGACAAATTACCTTGAAAATTAAGATGCCACCAATTCAAGCCTTGGTGATTTTAATTGTATCATATGCATGTGAGAGCTGCATGTTGAATAAAGAAGACCAAGGAAAACTGATGCATTCGAACTTTGGTGTTAGAGGAGAATACTGAATGTACTATGGATTGCCAAAAAAAATGAACAAATCAGTCTTGGAAGAAGTATAACCAGACTGCTCTTCAGAAGGAATGACGATGACATTATGTCTCACATACTTTGGACGTGTTGTATCAGGAGGAGTCAGTCTGGAGAAAGACATCGTGCTTGGTAGCAAAGAGGAAACCCTCAACAAGATGGACTGACACAGTGTCCACAACAATGGGCTCCAGCATAACGACTGTTGTGATCACGGCTTAGGACCTGGAAGAATAGGGTCACTATGAGCTGGAACTGACTTAATGACACCCAGTAACAACAGTTGGTATTATCATTTTCTCCATTTTACAGATGCAGACACTGAGATATGGAAAGACTAAGTAAACTAATAAATGGCAGTGACAATCAGTCAAGTCCATATTTCTAACCATTATACATTGGTTTCTGAACAGGAATAATTAAACAGTATACTGAAATTTCGTCTTTTGAAATGGATAATGAAATGAAATGGATAACCTTGGTAAGAATGCTTGGATATACTCATCTGTGTTTAAAACTGTATCATTCGATAGTAAAAATTAAAACAATATTTTGCTTTAATTTGCCTTCTAATCTTTCAAGTTCAGATTTATCTTAAAATATGTATATAAACACATCTTTACAAATACTTACAGAATATCTTCTGATACATCTTACCAAAACCCTGCTGTCTTGTTCTGTTGCAACACCACATGGAGAAAGGACCATCCGGTTTTTTTCTCCTGAGAAATGACTGGTAAGTTCTAACCATCAGCCTTCAGTTGATATTTTAAACATAGTGTCACTAATGTTCCTTGGCTTTACCATAGATCTTTGGAATCACTGAATCAAAGAGACTGCACATGTAACAAACACACCAGGTGGTTCTAGTAGAAGTAGCTCATGGACCACATTTTGAGGATACTTTCTTTCACCTGTTGTTTCCCATTGTCCGTAACTATCTAGTTCTCTATTTCGCGGGGACATTGGTGGCTCAGTGGTAGGATTCTCACCTTTCAGTGGGAGACCTGAGTTTGTTTTCCAGTCCACACACCCCACGCACAGCCATCACCCCTGTCTGTGGAGGCTTTCATGTTGAACAGGTATGATGGTGATTAAAAACAGGTAGTAATTGAGCTTCCAGATTAAGACAAACTAGGAAAAAAGGTCTGGCATTCTAAATTTGAAAGTCCACCAGTGACAATTCTGTAGATCATAATAGTCCAAACCCCTCCCAATCATGGGCATACAGTATGACCAAGTAGTATTTTGTTCCACTGTACAAAGGGTTGGGGTAAGTTCAGGGCTGACTCAACTGCATCTAACAAATTCTCCATTTTTTGGTGCCCTTACATGGCAAAATCCACAGTAGATCCTAGATATTTCTTGATGCTTGAACTTCAACTTATAATTGATTTTATCACAGTTATGTTCTTGAGGGAATCTTAGTCTAAGAAAAGTAGCTGGGTGTCTTACAGTTCTGCAAAAACTTAATATCCAACCAAGCAACAACCTAATCTGTTGTATTAATCAGTTAAAGGATCATAAGTCGTTAGTCCCTTAACTGTGAAAGTACTAGATTCTGACATCCCTTTTCTGGCTGTAGTCTAGCACCCAGTTAGGGAATTGTTGATAACAACAGCCAAGCCAAGTGCTGTCGAGTCAGATCCGACTCATGGCAATAACAACAGTAATGAAAAAAAAAAAAAAAAACAGAGACGCCTGCTGAAGCTCAGAGACTTTGCCACCACAAACTGAAACTAAACTCTTATCAGAACAGTGCAAAATTATTATTTTAACAATTATCTATTTTAAGTAAAATTAATGTCTACTGAAAGACAGGTGTTGGAAATTATTGTTATTGGTTTTGCTATTATTATTATGCTAGTTTGGTTTTTACAGGCCTCAAAAGAGAGAAAATTGACCTGATGGTCAAAGAAGGGAATAAACAAAAATTAGAGATTTTATTACACCCTAGAATAGAGAAATCCTCATTTTGTGCTTTCTGTAGATAGTCAACAAATTAGTATCAAATTCCATATTTGTGGAAAATAAAGTAGAGGTATGCTGGAAATTAACTAACATGATCTAGAAATTGAAAACAAGAAAAGTATATAAAATACACATACCTGACTCCAACTTATAACAACACTATGGGACAGATTAGAGCTGCCACATAGAGTTTTCAAGGCTGTAAATCTTTCTGTAGTAGACTTCCATAGCTTCCTTCTACAGTGCAGTCAATGAGTTCAAATCACTGACCTTTCAGTTAGCAGCCAAGCACTTAATCCTGTGCCACCAGGGTCCCTGAAGCACTGTAAGAGACTCTATTATACTCAATGTTTGCGTTTTGTTAGCTGTCTTTATTTGATTTAGAATTGTCCAGAAGCAGAACAAATGTCTGGAAATTCTGAAAAGAAGGTTTTAGATCCATGTATAATATTTAGAATTAGAAATTTTAAAAAGCAAAAACAAAATTTCCTCTAACATCATCATTAATATAGCTTTTGCTATCATTATCAACAGCATTAGCTAATGTTAAACCTATGTAACTCTAATTAAATTTTAGAAATACTATGTTATAGTGGTAGATATAAGGTTGTATGAGTCAAAATTGGCTTGACAGCAACAGGTTTGGTTTTTGGTTATTAAGTATTTAAGTCCCTGGGTGGTTCAGTCAGTTAAGCTGAGAGGTTGGTGGTTTGAATGGAGGAAAGGCCTGGCAATGTTCTTTTGAAAGGTCACAGTTTTGACAACTCTATAGAGCAGTTCTATTCTGCACAGGCAGGGTTACCATGAGTCAGAGTTGATTAGACAAGCTAAAAACAAAAATGACAAAAATGTTAAGTATCTGTCTATCTTCCTACCTACCTTGTCTATTTATCATCTGTCTTTTTTCAGTATCATGGAAACAGTTCAAGTTGTTCTAGAATGTTATTGAATGTTTTCCTGTTTTAAAAGAGAGGAAGAACTCTGAGTCTCTTTGTAGTTCAGCAACTCTAGGGTTGATGACTTACTTGATTTGTGATATACATCATACTGGGTCAGCAAGAGTATGAGTTAGACATGTTAGAATAGTTAAGCACAATTCAGCACAGTAGAGTTTCTATAAGTTTCCAATTCCGCATATAAATATGATCAGAAAGAACAGTGACACTTGCTGTCTCCCTTTTCCTTTTTTCTTTTAAAATCTCTTAAAAGTTCATAAGTGGCCATCCATGCCACATCAACTGATTAAATTACATCTGTCTAAAGTTGATACAGAGCATGTGGGTTTCCTGAAGTATATTTATATTGTATCTTCACAATAAAAATGGAGATGCACCATTGACAGAATTTTGTATGAATTTGTGTAGATACTGCAAAGTGCCTATGAATTTAATTTCACATTCTCATCCACAAGGAGGCCTGGGGTGAATGTGTCAGCAATTAGCTACTGATAAAAAGTGTTGGCAGTTTGAACTCACCTAGCTGTTCAGGGAGGGAAATACACCTGAGGAGCTGCACCACTAACGACTACAGCCTAAAACATGCTCTGGGGCAGTTCTGCTTTGCCACATGGGGTCACAGTGAGTTGGAATCAACTTGATGTCACCCAACAACAACCTCCCCAACGACACTAGCAGAATTTCCAATGAACATCACAGCCAGAAAGCATCAGTGCATTTGTGAGTTAGAAGTTGTTTTTTTTTTTATTGTTTTATTTTGGTGCTAATTTGCTCGGGATTCAGGGTAAAGTGGTAAATACTGGTTTCTATTAAATAGCCTACCATGTGAAGGCTCACCTGGCTCAGATTTACTTTCATTCAGTTCTACTACCAAGGTCAGATCAGAATTTAATGTCTCCAATAATAGTTCTGAAGCATTTGAATCTGCAAATATTGTAAAAAAAAAAAAAAAAATGAATGGTTTCATATACTTTTTTCAATGGTAAAAATGATTATTTTATGATTATTTTTAAGTATGATATTGTGAATATTTAATTATTGAAGCAGTCCTTCATAAACTTTTTATGATTCAAGTCAAGCTTGAGAGACATAAATACGAAATTCCAAAAAAGTCACCAGTCCTATTTTAGGTCAAGCTTTATCATCTTTTCCCTGGACTGTGGAATCATAACCATGATTTCAGATTTACATATTTTCAATACACACTACACAAGGACTCCAAATTAAACTTTAAACAGTGCAAACATGGACATAATATTTTGATGTTTAAAATTTATCAAAAATCAGTAAGGTCAAGAGGTAAAGTAAAATGCTTATGTAGCATAAAAAAACCTCTACAGTCTTATCTCTGAAGTTCTCTCTTCTGTTCTAAAGAAAACCAATTATTTGCTTTCCATGAACACATTCTCTCTCATATCTTTCTGTGCTCTTTATTGACTTGTGTCTTTCTCGCAAAAATCTTTTAGTCTCATATTTAGACTACTCATAACTTCTTGTAAACCAGAAACTCAGCTGGATTTTCCAAGAAGAGTGAATCACTCCCTCAGTTATGTCCCGTTCTTTCTATGTCTATGTCTTTAGAACTTTATGCACTGTTAGAAATGGATGTGCTTGTGTTTTCCCTTAGCAGACTGTAAGATCACTGGTGACCAGAATCACATGATGTTTGTCTTTATATCCTCAACACTGAGTATACTGCACATAGAAAATCAAAAATTATTGAAAGAATGAAAAACAATGAAGTGGAATGGAAAGAAGGAGGAAGTGATTGATGAGTCATCTGGAAATGAATAATATGGTCTGTTTAGAGAACAGGGAGAATTTAGTGACCTTATGGGAGAGAGCAGAATGGCCCGATAGTGTTTCCAGGGAGTAGCCAGTGGATTTGAACCGTCAGCATTGTGGTTAGCAGCCAAGTTCTCACTATTGCACTTCTGGGCCTTGTACTATTTATGTTGTTGTTGTTGTTGTTAGGTATCTTCGAGCCTATTCCAACTCATAGTGACCCTCTGAACAACAGAATGAAACACTGCCCGGTCTTGTACCATGTCCACAATGGTTTTTATGCTTAACCCCATTATTGTGTTAATCTACCTCATAGAGGGTCTTCCTCTTTTTTGCTGACCCTCCACTCTACCAAGTGTAATGTCCTTCTTCAGGGACTGATCCTTCCTGACAACATGTCCAAAGTACTTAAGGCAGAGTCTTGCCATCTTTGCTTCCAAGGAGCACTCTGGTTGTACTTCTTCCAAAGCAGATCTATTTGTTCTTTGAGCGGTCCATTGGGCAGTCCACAGTACAGTCAACGTTCTTCTCCAATACCACACAGTTCAAAGGCAACAGTTCTTCTGTCTTCTTTGTTCATGGTCCAGCTTTCTCATCTGTATGATGCGACTGAAAATGCCATGGCTTGGGTCAGGCGCATTTTAGTCTTCAAGGTGACATCCTTAGTTTTGAATACTTTGAAGAGGTCCTTTGCACTAGATTTTCCCAGTGCAATGTGTATTTTGATTTCTTGACTGCTGCTTCCAGTGGCATTGATTGTGGACCCAAATAAAATGAAATCCTTGACAATTTCAATCCTTTTTCCACTTGTCCTATTTATAGACATCATATAAAATATGTAATTTTTTAGTAATATAAAAGCTCAACTTGTTCATCTATCCATTCATCCATAAATGCAAGAATTTCTAAATAATCACTTAGTTATAGTAATGAAAGGCTAACTGCAAATTCAAGTTCACATTGACTCATTTTTTTATGTCCTCTGTACAAAGCCCTAAAATTTAACCCTGGTTGCAAAGTGGTTAAGAGCTACAGCTGCTAACCAAATGACAAGCACTTTGAATCCACCAGGTGCTCCTTGGAAACTTTATGGCTCAGTTCTCTTTGGTCCTATAGGGTTGCAATGAATCAGAATTGACTGGACGGCAATGAGGATTTTTGGTACAAAGTCTTGAAATTTTATTAAAAATGTACCTCCAGGAATCTGTACTTTCCCCGTGTTATTTGTATATGTTGTTTCTATCACAGAGCTTGAAACTTCTAAGCTAACTATTCAATAGGTGAAAAAATAAATTTCAACTATCTCTGGATTTTAAATGCAGTAATAAAAACAAAGCTGATCCTTTTATATTGAAAGAAGGCATTGATTCTAGGATTAAATATCCCATGATAGCTTATGATATCATTTCTTTTCATCATTACAGTCTTTTTTTTTAATCTATTTGAATTGTTTCTATTTTTATTTTTTTCCCCAAAGGCAGAATGTTTTATTTAGTTAGTTAGTTACTTGTTACTTGTACACGTAGGTAAGAATACTGGATTTAGATTTTCTGACATTGGAAGCTATATTGAAATTTGGATATACTCACTACATAATGTAAAGATTAAGTGTTTATAGGGAAAACATAGAGTTAAAGGAGTCAGATAGGTTGATTTCCATCATCCTTTGGTTTTCAGACTCATGTCATCTTCCACCTGGTACTGACCCTTTTTAACCTGAATACTTGCTCTCTAGCACATTTCTTTGACCATTAGCATGATTTACTCTTACTTAGTTTCCTGTCTTCTTATTGCTGAATATATTCTGGTGTCTATAACACTTGTTCGTATGCAACATCTGCTTCCTTATAGACGCTTACCTTTTCTGACCAAGATGCAGTCTATAGCAGTTAAATTTTTCACTGCTTTCTGTTACTGTATCTGTTCTTGAATCACTTTCATATCAGTGTCTATATGTTTGTTTAATTTTAACAGCTCTCAGCTTCTTTAGTTTGTTCTTTTCTTGAACACAAGAATCTCTTATTCCCTTGCCCAAATCTCTCCTGATATTGAACTCATTTATTTTGGAGCAATTAATATTGGGTACTGAGGAGGTACATACCACTGAGCCTTTATTCTGAGGCCTGTCTTCTATTAAAGTTAGAAGAAATTGTGTGGAATTCTTATAGAAGAAACCAGCTGGTCTCTCAGGCACTGATTAAGGGGTGGAAATTTGAGGTTGAGTCATTCAAAGCAGGCATACTAATTTACAAACTCAATGAACCCAGAATTAAATAGGTTTGGGGGAACTGACTCATCAACCAAACCCGCAAGAGATGAATGCAGAAACCAGAACACCAATTTATTAAGTTCCATCAGAAATATTACACAAAGGTCAAGTAGACAATTTGTGGCTCTATTCAACTCATTTTGTTCTGATGGAAAGGTGAAAAGAACTGTTTGAGAACTGTAGAAAAAGAACAAGGGACATGAATTGGATAATCTTAACAGCAACTGTCTTAAAGCTGCCATAGTCTACAGTAGTCATCTGTTTTACAGACATACATAGGAAAAATTTGTCAATTTAGCAAAACTTCTTCTTTTTATAGTAACAGAGATATGTTGACACTGTTTAGGTTATACTAATGCCCATTATCTATTAACAAACATTTCTCAGATGATTTGTGATAACACTGTTTTAACTTTTACTTAAATGAAAGATTTTGTTTTTTCTCCCTAAGATTATGTCAGTGCCACCATAATTGCATTAAGGTTTATTCCCATTCTTCCTAGCCATCAATTTTCAGACCAACTTATGGGAGTTCAGTTAATGTTATTTCTGATTAATTTAGTTCATTGGCATCAGAACACGTGTAGATTCACTTGGGATAACTGAGCTAAAAAAAGTCGAGGCCATTTTAATGTGACCCTTGTTGAACTGATTATGCTTTAATTTTCCTAATTATGGTCCTTCTCTGTAAAAAAATCTATGGATGTTTTCATTTATTAATATTATTAATGTGGTATTTCCTCCAATAAACATATCTGTGCCAGAAGAATAAACTATATTTTGAACTGTGTAAACTGTCAATACTTTTTTTAACTGATGAATAATCTGTGTGATACAAAAAGCACACACCTCAGATGTTTAGTCTAATGAAACTGAATAATTGTATCCATCCATGTAACTACTACCCTAAACAAGATGTACATTATTTTCATCGATCTAGATTGTTTCATTGTACCTCTTTCAATCAGTTGTCCTCTCAAAAGCAGCTACATATATTTTCAACATAAATTAACTTGGCCTATAGTCATTGTTAGCTGCTGCCAAGTGACTCCCCAACTTCTTGTAACCCAGTGCTCAGTAAAACAAAATATTTTCAGATCCTGTGACATCCCCATGATTGGTTGCAGATCAGCTCACTATGATCCATCATGTTTTAATTGGTTCATTTTGGGGAACAGATCATCAGACCTTTCTTAGTCTGCTTTAGTCTGGAAGCTCACTTGAAACCTATTCAGCATCTTAGTAACAGGTAGGCTTCCAGTAACAAAGGCGGGGAGTGTGCATGGGTTATATCGGCCAGGAATCAAAATAGGTATCATGGATTGAATTGTGTTCCCTCATATATGTGTAGCAGTTTGGCTGGGTTATGATTCCCGGCATCAGGTGATACTCCTTTATGTTGTAAACTCTGCCTTTGTGATGTTAATGAGGGAGGGTGGGCGACAGTTGTGTTGATGGGGCAGGGCTCAGTGTGGGACTGCACAGTGCCTCCCGGTAGCCTCTTGAGACAGAAAGGGAAAGGAAACAAGTAGAGATTTGGAGAGCTCATACCACCAAGAAAACGGTACCCAGAACAGAGTGTTTCTTCTGAAAGGGACTGGGGTTTATGTTTCTCAGAAGTTCTCGGACCAAGGGAAGATGGACAACAAGAACCTTCTTCCAGGGCCAGCAGAGAAAACCTACCCCTGGAGCTGACACTCTGGATTTGGGCTTTTAGTCTACTGGCCTGTGACAAAATAAAATTCCCCTTTCAAAGCCATCCACTTGAGGTATTTCTATTAAAGCGATTATCAGATGACTAAGACATAAGGTCTCCATGAAAGACAAGAATACTACCACTACATGACCTTTCCCCCAGTCTATAGTTAAACTTCATACAAATGTAATCAAACCATTTTTGTATCTGGTTTCTTTAACTCAAAAATGTTTGCATGTAAATTTATATGGGAATGTACATTTTCACTCAGTCATAATAAAAAAAAAGAATAAAAAAGAAATTTACTCATACGATTGCAGTATCAAAAAATCCCATATCTTTCTTGTTGTATACTGTTCCAGTGTATAAATGTATCTCAACTGTTTGTCCATTTTCCTGTTAAGAGCCATTTGGACTTTTTTAACCTTTAAGCATTATAAGTGAAGCACCTTTGAACATCCCTGTACAAAGCTTTTGGTCATTGTGCTGTCATTTCTCCTGGATAAATTTTTGAGATGGTTAATTCATAGAGTAAATGTTTGAGTAACTGTCAAAGGATTCTCAAAACAAACAACCAAACAAAAGCAAAAGATTCGATGCCACCACAATCAATATATGAGATTTCAAGTTGCACATTTTCTCCAATATTTGTAAATTACTATCTTAGCTATTTTAATGGATATGAAGTGATACCTCATTGTAGTTTTATTGCATTCTCCAGATGACAAATGGTGATGGCATTTTCTCACAGGCTTGATGGCCGTTCTTATGTCTTCTCTTAGTTGGATTGTTTGCTGAATTTTCCTTATTACTTAACTGATTTATTCAACTTTGTATATTCGGGATTCAGTACCAGTTCCCACTGAGTCAGTTCTAACCAAATGGTTACTAGGTGTGTGGTAGTGTAAAACAGTTTAACACTGTGTTGCATATGTTTTCAACATTTGATTTTGATTTTTTGGAAGTGGATCCTGAAGCCTTTCTCCCTCTCCCCCTTTGTGATGCAGCCAGGCAAAATTGACCCTTGAATCTCTGAGTTAGCCACTGAGCTTGTTGGACTACCCAGTAACTACCATATTGGGATGTAAGTCCTTTATCTGATGTATGTATTATCTGTACCCTGTTGCCATCAAGCTGATATCTGCTCATGACAACCCTATAGGACAGATAGAGCTGCCCCATAGTGTTTCCAAGGAGTGCTTGGTGGACTCAAACTTCCAGCCTTTCAGTTAGCAGCCAAAGCACTTAGTCACCACACCACCGATGTTACCATGCATGTTATTTTTAAGGCTTAGGAATGGCTTGTCTGTTCATTTTCTTCATAGTGATTGTCTGCAGAGCAAAAGTATGTTTTTTTTTTCCACAGTGTGATTATGACACATGAGTGGAGGGCTAGGTAGTGCCAGTCTCATCTGTAGTACAGTTTGGTCTTGACTTTATGAAAATTTGGATTCAAATTACATGTGACATGAAATGTTTGGAGGATATTAGTTATTTCCCCTCAGTGGAGCTTAGAAACTGAGTACTAACTGAATTATGGAGATCTTCCTGTGATTTTCACCACCTGTCAGTTTGTCCAACTGTGGTGGCTATTGTATTGCCATTATGCTGAAAGCTATGTCACTGATACTCCAAGTACCAAAAGGGTCATCAATGGTGAACAGGCTATAACTCAGTTTCCAGACTAAGACAAACTAGTAAGAAAAGCCTGGTGATCTGCTTCCAAAAATCAGCCAATGAAAACCCTATGGATCACAGAATATTCTCTGAGACATTCTGTTACACATAAGGTTGCTATAAGTCAGAACAAGTTCCGTGGTAACTACCAACAACAAGTATGTGCTTTATAGTTCATTTGCCAGCACACAGATCCAGGGAAAATCTCTCTGCTTTCCGGCCAGACTGCTAGTTTTGTTGGTCACTAGAACCTTTTCTTTATTGTCCTGACCAGTCCAGGTTTCTGGTCTTGGGAAGATTTCTCTGCCCTGCTGCCCTTTTCTCGGCTGTTGAAGAACTGTGGCTGCACAGGTTTTGAAAGCCAAGGATACTTCTGAGTGAGTTCTCTCAGCTTCTCTAGTCTCCCTCAGTCTTTGGCTTAGTGTCCCCATGAGCTTTGTTTATAGAAAAGTGTTTACTGGCTTACATTATTGCCAGTTCTCCTCAAGATTCTAGCCCATCAAGTCACCTACACATAGCTGTTGGTAGTTGGTTGAAACAAGTCTATTTAATCTTATCTGCATTTATGGAACTTACTTCTTCTCATGACCACTCTGAGAAGAATGAAAGATCCCCATTAGGTTCTTTTCTCTTAGGAAACCATAATGGATAAGAGTTTGGCTGCTAACCAGGCAGTTCTTGGAAACCCTGTAGGGCAGTTCTATGCTAACTTATAGAACTACTATGAATTAGAATTGACTCAACTGTAGTGGGTTTGGTTTTGTATTTCTTCTCTCTTGAAAAAACACAGGCAATATTCTTGAATTTAGTTCATTTAGATTTCCTTGTACACAAAATTTTTGGGTGTGATGTTGAGGCTTACCCATTTTGTTCTCATTTTTTTGAATGAGAGTAATTATCTGTTGAAACCTTAACATCCAAACCACAAACAGAAGTCTATTTCTTTTCCATATCTATTCATTAAAAGCCAATAATCACAGTGAACATTAAGGGATCTTTTTACACAACTAGGAGATATATGCACTTATGTAGTTCACATAAGGACATCTATTCAATCAAGCCAAAAATTAAAATAATCAAAAAGTAAATGTTTATAAATTTAGGCAAAAAATGTCATTATTTCTTGATTTTTCTTTCTTTTTTTGAACTGCGAAGTTTACAGTTCAGGTTAGTTTCTCACACAGAAATTAATACATACATTGTCATCTCACCGTTGCTGCTATCCCCTAACGTGACCGCACTTTCCTCTTTCATCCCTGTATTTCCGGTGCCAGTGTGACCAGCCCCTGTCCCTTTCCACATTCTTATCTTGCCTCCAGCCGTGAACTGCCCATTTAGTTTCCTGTAATGACTTGAACTAAATAATACACGAGTATCACATTATGTCTCATAGTCCAACCTATTCTTTGCCCGAAGAGTTGGCTTTGGGAATGATTTTAGTTCTGGATTAACAGAGTCAAGAGACCATGTCTTCTGGGGTTCCTTCAATCACAGTCAGGCCACTGAGTCTGTTCTTTTTACTAAAATATGAGTTTTGCACCTTACTTCTCCGCTTCTCCAGGACAGTCACTGGTGCTGGCCAGGGAACCATCTAGTTCTTCTGATCTCATGCTGATCTAGTCTCTGGATCATGTGGCCCTTTCCATCTCTTGAGCTCGTATTTTCCTTGTCTTTCATGTCCTTTTTTTTTTTCTGCACTGGATGGATTGGGAGCAATTGATACTTTTTAAATGGGCACTTACTTGCCTTTCAGACCTAGACACTATTCACCAATGTGGGACACAGAACTATTTCTTAAAAAATTTTGTTATATTAATTGACCTAAATGTCCCCTAAAACCGTAATCTCCAGACCTGAGCCATTCTGTCCTTCAAAATGTTAGATTATGTTTAGGAAAACTTCTTAGCTTTTGGTTTAGTCCAATTGTGCTGACTTCTCCTCTACAGTGTGTTGTCACTTTGTTACTTCCTTCCTCTGACTTTGCAGCTACTGTCTAATTACTGGGGACTCCCTCCCTCCTCACCCTTATAACCATCAAAGACTGTTTTCCTCTATGCTTAAACTTTTTCTTGAGTCCTGATAGTAGTGGTATCATACTATGTTTGGTCTTTTGCAAGTGACTAATTTTGCTCAGCATAATGTCATTCCGACTCCTCTGTGTTGTTTCCCAAATTCATTGTTGTTCTTTATGACTGCGTAGTATTCAGTTGTGTGAATATAGCACAGTTTGTACATCCATTCATTTGTTAATGGACACCTAAGCTGATTTCGTGTTTTCACTGTTGTGAACAGTGCTGCAATAAACATTGGTATGCATGTACCTTTTCATGTGACAGCCCTTATTAGACTAGCGTATATTCCAAGAAGTGAGATTGCTGGATTGTACAGTATTTCTATTTCTAGCTTTTTAAGAAAGCACCAAATCAATTTTCAAAGTGGTTGTACCATTTCACATTCCCACCAGCCATATATAAGCATTCCAGCCTCTACAGAATTTATTACTTTATGTCTTGTGGATTAACACAAGCCTTGTTGGGATGAGATGATATCTTCTTGCAGTTTTAATTAATTTGGATTTCTCAAATGGCTAATAATCATCAGAATTTCCTCTTGTATCTGTTAGTTATCTGAATGTTTTCCTTCATGATGTGCCTGTTCATATCCATTGCCCATTTTTTAACTGGGTTATTAGCCTTTTTGTTCTTGGGTTTTGCAGTATCTTGTAGATTTGGGAGATTAGGTACTGACTGGATTTGTGGTAGCTGAATTTTCTTTCCCAGTTTGTAGGTTGTGTTTTACTCTTTTTGGTGAAGTCATTGGATGAACATAAGTGTTTGATTTTTAAGAATTCTGAGTTATCTATTTTCTAGTGTGTGTGCATTGCCCTCTGCCCTTACTTCATTAAGAACAAGTATTAAAATAATGCCTACAAGGTGAGTTCACATGTGTTAATAAAAGGTTACCACATTATCAATCAAAGAAGTCAAATCTGTCTGTTAATACCTTTATAAAAAAATTTCCGTGGCAACATTTATTTTTTTCTACAGAAAGCAGAGACAAGCAATGAAGAACACAATACAAATGGCACATTAGTTTATCACTTAAGAGTTTTCTAAACACTTCCATAATCAGCATTTTAGTTTATTGTCAAAAACACAAAAACAAACATATTATTATATTAATTTTACTGCTGTGGGCAGAAGGCCCAGGCAGGTTCAAATGTCTTTTCCAAGGTCATAGCTATATGGTGTCAGAAGAGGGATTTAAGCTGATACAAAATAATTCTCTTGAGACAGCCAAGTGAGGAACAGAAGGGAAAGAGAAATGTCAATATTTAATAGCTCTACATATTTTTAGTGTTTTCAAAAAGTCTTTGTTTATGAAAACAAGTGCAAATATTTCTATTCATAATTTGCATTTGGCTATCAACCAGCAAACTTTCTTGATGCTTTAAACCAAATGATGTACATAATTTTCCAGTGTGTTAGGCAAAGAAAAAAAAGGAGAAGTGTTTGGCCACTTTTTTCTGCATAGCTTTTTGACTTTCACAATTAGAGCTATTTAATCTCTGCTTGTTTAATAAACTCCACCCCTCCAGACAAAAGGAATAATCAAACTAAACAACAACAACAACAAAAAAAAAAAAATTTAAGACTATTATCTGGATTTAAGAATTCTGAGGTATTTGGGTGTGCAAGAACCATGCCTAATACACATAATGATTTTCCTTTGGGTAAGTAGATTTGGTTCTTATTTGTATTTATGTTCCATATAATGATTATTTCATGTTATTTGTTACAGCTAGTTTATATGAAGTACAGATTATTTTTATCATGACTTATTTTTGAAATAGGTCACTTTATTAAAAGAAGGTGCAGGGGTGCACCCTAAGAACTCCACTAAAAGACCGAAACTGATGGTCTGAAGGCCTGGGGGTTCTCCTGGGAGCACGACCCCTAGACCTGACACTGCCTTTGATCATAAATCATTACAAAGGTCAACTCTTCAAACAGGAATGGCTTGGACTCGTGGACACAAAATGACCATATCGTGGGTGTACTTTATGGTTCTGTGCATCTATAGGATGCCACCCTACTGGCCTTTTACTAGAGGGGAGTGGAGAGGAGGGGACAGGAAACTGTTAAGAGGTTAAGACATGTATGGAATGGAAAGGAGGAGTGTGCTATCACCAGGCAAGGAGAGCAGAGGGAACTACAGATAGGTGGGCATGGAAATTTAAATTGGATTGTACACTTTCACTGACTTACAAAAAAAGAAGATGCAAAAAACTTCATATTCTAGTAATACACTCTAACCACAAATGATTGTCAATAGGAAAAATGAAATTTGCATATTGCTTTCAGATAACATATTTCACATGCATATTATCTAATTTTACTCTCAGATTATAAGAAAGTTACTTTTATTTTTGTGTTAGTTTTTTTTAGATGAGAATTCTCAGCTTCACAACATAAAATGATTACTCAAAGCATAAACCACCAGTTGCCACACAGTTGATTCTGAAACACAGAGACCCCATTTATATCCAAAAACTGTGTTCCCCCAAGTTTTCAGTAACCAATTTTTCATAAATAGATCGCCAGATCTTTCTTCCAAGGAATCTCTGAATAGATCAAATTACAAATATTTCGGTTAGTAGACAAGCATATTAACCATTTGTACCAGCCAGTGGTTCCACCTGTTAGAAACTGAAAAATGCAAGACTTGAATCTCCTTTTTCTGATCATGAGATAATAATACTGGTTTACCAAAATAAAATTTTACAAGTGGCAATATCACTTTTTTGTTAGTTAAAATATTTAGATCGCTTAATTTATATGCCTTCCCATTTCTAAATAAACCATTCTGGCAGTGAAGGCTGTACTCAGTATGTACTAACAGGATATTCTAGTTTATAGCAATAGTTTTCTACCATTTGTAGAAATACCTGCTAAGACTTTCTGATATAATTTACCTTACTTAATGCATGGCATTAGCATTTGTAAAGTTGTGCTGTTGTTTTAATTTGAATGTGCATATAGAAATGAGACCAACTGTTTGAGAGTCAGAAGTCAAAATCAAACAAATTTCTTCTTTGGTTGATTCTTCTAACTTATACACTCTAATGACTGTAATTCACAGTTATAGCCTTGATTCAATAGCCATTTTATTTTAGTTAATATATATGTATATTTTATCATGTTACGGTGTATATAAGAAACACTGGTGATTTCAATACTTTTTTACATGTTAATCAATGAGATTAATTGCATTCATCATGTTGCTCAATTTTCACCGCTATCTGTTTCCAAATTCCTCCGTCACCTTTAACTCCTCCAGTCATTATGGTCTGGAACTGACTATTCAGCACCTGGGGACGGTGGCAACACATACTCATTGCTCCCTGAGTAATGAATCTCTTTTTCTTTCTTCTCAAAGTAACTGGTAACCACTAATAAATGTTGGTGTCTGTACAGTTACCTATTTCCATATGTGTGACAGAATGATCATTTTCATTTTGTTTGATTTCAGATTATTTTTCCCCAAGATGTAATGCATATTATTTCTCATTTTTGTGGACAACATTTGAAAATCAATCCTTCTTTTCCTGTTTGAAAAAGGAATGATCTTTTCTGACTGTTTATTATTGTTAGTCTCTTCATTGGAAATATTTTGGGCTTCAGAATAAGTGAGGAATAATGCATATCTCTGAGGGAATCACAAAGTTACAAGTGCGAAGTTACTTGGGAAGTAGTGCGCAAGCGATATGCCAAGGGTACTCTAGAGACTTAGTAGTAATGTTGGGAAGGTTTACATAGAAAAGACATTGTCTTTTTGGGAAGAATGTAATCAAATTCAAGGTTAAGGAGAAATCATGACAGGGGCTAAAATGTTTGTTGTTGTTAGGTGCCCTGGAGTCCATTCCGTCTCATAGTTCATGTGCAACGGAACAAAATACAGCCTATAGCCTGGTCTTGTGCTGTTCTTAGAATTGTTGTGCTTGGACTCGTTGTTGCAGCCACTGTGTCAATTCGTCTTGTTCAGAGTCATTCTCTTTTTTGCTGACCCTCTGCTTTGCCAAGCATGACATACTTTTTCAGAGACTTGTCCCTCTTGATAAGGACTAATGAGGTGTTTCCTAGAAATGGCCCAGTTTTCACTGGAGAGAAAACCTTACCTTGGAAAAGGCCTGTCTTAGTTGACCCCTTTGTCTCAGTTGAAAAATTTACTTCAATTTACTGATTACCAAATGTGGATTATACTTTCCAATTAAATATGGTAGCACATTGTTTAAAAGTTATGGCTGCTAACCAAAAGTTTGGAAGTTTGAATCTACAAACCATTTCTTGGAAACTCTTCTGGGGCAGCCCTACCTTGCCCAATAGTTTCACTGTGAGTTGGAATTTACTCAGAAGCCAATGGGTATGGATAGTTCTAAAAAAAAATATATTTTATGCCCATTTTTTTGATGAGCAGACTGAGTTTGTTGTTGTTGTTAGGTGCCATCCACTTGGTTCTAACTCATAGTGTCCTTATAGGTCAGAGTAGAACTGCCCCACAGAGTTTCCAAGGAGTGCCTGGTGGATTTGAACTGCCAACCTCTTGATTAGCAGCCATAGCACTTCACCGCTACAGCCACCAGGGTTTCCAAACTGAGCTTACCCAAACCAAAACCAAACCAAGTGCCATTAAATCAATTCTGACTCATAGCGACCCCATAGCTCAGACTAGAACTGTTCCACAGAGTTTCCAAGGTGTGCCTGGTGGATTTGAACTGCCAGCCTTTTGGTCAGCAGATGTATCACTTAACCCCATGCCACCAGGTTTTCCAAACTGAGTTTAGAGGGGTTAAACCAATTTCAACTGACAAAGCAATTTCATTGCAGATGCTTTTCATTCTTAAAGTCACTGTTATACCAGCCTTTCTAAATGTTTGTTTATGGAACTCCATTTCTATGGAATGTTAACACATGTTTAGTGATTTTGCAGTCAAAACATATTTACAACTGTGCCTGTCATTATGCCACTTTAGAAATTCATAATACCTTAACATGGCCATGGTTAAGTTCTATAATTAGAAACTATATCTAAATTCTCTGTTCAGTTTTCCAACTTATTTAGCTGGCTGGGTGCTTTCATTCACAGAATACTCAACTACATCTTGCAAAAGATAGTTTGGAAGACACTGTCTTTTAGAAGCCTTCTGAGAGAAAAATATATCCTTAAACAGGAAGTTGGCAAGTCTATGGCTACAATAGACACTTTGTCTTGTTCTTGTGTGTCACCTCGTGTTATAGCGTATCCACCTTTTCCCTTACGATTAGATGCAATCCATAATTCCTAAGTTTGCTAATGTCTTGATTTTTGCTTTAACTGCTGACGTGTCTTTTCCCCAGTGACAACCATTTTCCGCAGGAAACCTTGAGTTTCCTCCACTTACTGTTTGTCTAACTGCACACTGGCAAGCTCTATAGGACAGGTTAGTTTTGCTAACCCCACTATTTACTACTACAGCAGAAACTTTTTCAAAAGTCATTTGAAATGTAGAAGTAAAAACCATAATGTGTAACACATATGAAAAGACTAAGAAAGCATGTGAAGCATGTGAGAAAAAGATCCATTAAATGTCAATGAAAATGTAGAAAATCAATTGTGACTAAATAGCAAATCCAAGAGAAGGACAATATAAATAGCTGGAAGACTATGGTGAGCAGAGCAGAAAAGATAATACTTCAAAATGTGTCTTGAAATAAGAGATATAACTCTTAATTGTGTGCATGGGAAATTGGGATATAAATAGAGATGGGAGGGAGTAAGAGAAAGAGGGGTTAGAAATAATAACGTTTTCTTTATAATTAGAATGGAACATGGGTATATACTTGGAGTAATAGACAGGAGCTAAGTCATGAGGCATCTTGTCTTATAAAGTGGACTGCTGATGTTTGTCTGCTCTGTATCCCTTCCTCTTCTGATATCAGCACACAATTGTTTTAGAAGATTCCTCCTCCCTTCTGAGTAGGTCTATTGATACTGTCAATTATAGAGTGCCATCACTGTCCAAAACTGTTTTCTTGTCAATTAGTAAACAAGGAACAATTTCTACTTCTTCATGGTTGCAAAGTGTAAGCATGCCTTCTCAGATATCTCTACAGACAGGATCTTTGTACAGAGCAGAGTGCTGGTATCAAAGACAGGAAATATGTTTCTGTCCATCATGATAATTATTATAATAGATAACTATAAAAAACAATTAGTGTTATTACTTGCAGTTACTTGAGTTTGCACTAGGTTTATATAATTCAGCATTAATTGAATCCAGAAAAATCCATCATGCCAAAGAGTCTCAACTTCATTTTGGAGACAATAGCAAGCCAATTATGGATTTGAAATTGGCAGAGATTAACAAGATCGAAGTTCTATTTTAGAGAGATTAATTTTCTGTCAGTGAACAGGATGGGTTTGGGGAGAATACAATTAGTGGCAAGAAATCCTTCTTGAAGTTCAGAGTAGTAATGCAGCTGGATTATGACAAGATAAATTAATATTATATAATGAAGCAACACACAAAAAAAATGGTGGGTGGCTAAATAAGAGTGTGAGTTCTACTTTAGGAAACCCTTTAATCAGAATGTGTTATACTTCTGACATGTCAAAAACCTTAACATTGCTTCTTACAGCTTGCATGATCTGGCTCTTATTTCTTAATCTGAACTATCTTCTTCTTCATACATTATGACTTAACTACTTTCATCTACTTGGATGGGAGACAGTGTGAATGTTGAAATTTAAGGCTGCAAAAGAGTAGCAGCAGTTCCTGATGATAACTGGGTGAGCAGAGTGAGTGTGAGGATTTTGAAGTTAAAGAGATAAACTGTACGGATTATCACACCCACACACATTGTAGTGGTTTCAGGTAATGGCAGATCATCGATTAGGGAGTAACCTAGTGAACCAGCTGTTCAAGTCCATCTGATATGGAAGACAAATTGACCCAGGGAGATTGTACATTGGACCATCTGATGACCCAGGATAGTTTCAGAAACTTGAGCCCTTACCAATTATATTTTCTTGACACTGCGTTCCTCTGAAGAACACAAGTGATTTTTCCAGGTACAATTTCTTTCTCCTCAGCTTGCCAGACCACAGGATGTTAAGAATCCCACCCTCATTAAGCAATACTCAATTACAGTAATAAAATTCTGGTTGTTAGATTTTTAAAGACAAGAGAAATTTCCTTGGTCTGATAGATAGCAGTTTGAAAATAAGTTAAAATTTCTTCATTGATCATAGTAAAACTATAGAAAATAATGTCAACAATTGTGACAGATATGAAATCAAATTACATACACATTGCCATCAACTGTATTCCAACACATAGTGACTCTGTAGGACAGAGTAGAACTTTCAAAACTATTTCCAAGTGTGTAATTTTTATGGAAGGAGGCTTCCATATCTTTCTTCCATGTAGCAGCCGGGGAGTCGACATGCCAACTTTTCAGTTAGCAGTTGGGCCATTAACCACTGTGCCACCAGTGGTCAATAGTGTCTGTTTTTACTGAACACCCCTTCATCTCTACTGGATGCTGTTGCTCCTTCTGCAATGTCTGCATGGTTTCAAATAACTATTTTCCCCTTACTCACCATTTGTTTTGGTTATCTCGTACTGCTATAATGGATCTGCTACATAGATTGAAAATATCTGGGAAAAAATTTTTCAAAAAGAGAAACTTAAATTTGTTGTGTGCCTAGAACTATCCTGAATCCCTGAATCCACATGAATGAAGTGATGTGCAGGCATATCTTGCTGTAGCCTCCTGTCATTTCAAAGTACTCCTGTATCTCTCTAGCGTTCATTTAAATATTGTTTACCTTGAGTCTCCATCTCATTTATTCTCTCTCTGTGTGAATAGTTTGTTTCTGTGAAAAAAAAAAAAAAAAAAAAAAGGCTGTTAGAAAGCAATTCAGTAGTCAAAACCATCCCTCAAAGGCTAAGGGTAAGGGACTGAGAAGAATGAGAAGAAAGTATTTACATCTAGTAAGGGATACAACTACCACAAATTCAGAAAGGATTCAGATGAGGATGTGGAAAGAAAAATGTCTTTGCTGATGTGAGGTGGATACTGGCTGAAAACAGAGAATACCAGAAAGTTGTTTCCCTGTGTTTTACTGACTGCACAAGTACATTCAACTGTGTGGATCAGAACAAATTATGGACAACATCGCAAAGAATGGGAAATGCAAAACACTTAATTGTGTTCATGTGGAACTTATATACAGATCAAGAGACAGTTGCTTGAAAAGAACGAGGAGCTTGCTGCCTGGTTTAAAGTCAGGAAAGTTGTGTGTAAAGGCTGTATCTTTTCACCATACTGTATGCTGAACAAATAATCGGAGAAGGTAGACTACACGAAGAAGAACCCAGCCTGAGATTTGGAGATAGACTCATTAATGACCCCCATAGTGGAGATGACCCAGCCTTGCTTGCTGAAAGTGAAGAAGACTTGAGGCACTTAGTGATGAAGATCAAAGACACAGCATTCATTAAGCATTCCTCCTCAAACATAAAGAAAATAAAACTCTCCTCAAGCAATGTTGTGGTAAATGGAGAAAAGATTAAAAAGATTGAAGTTGTCAAGAATTTCATTGTCCTTGAATCCACAATTAACATCCATGGACTCAGCAATCCAGAAATTAAAAAAGGCTCATCGCCTTGGGCAAATTTACGACAAAAGACCTATTTAAAGTTTTAAAAGATGTCACTTTAAGGACTAAGGTTTGTGTAACCTAAGGCTTGATGTGCTTACCTGTCTCATATGCATGCAACAGCTGCACAAGGAAGACTAAAGAAGAAGGACACCTTTGAGTTAACATGCTGGCCAATAATGTTGAATATAACATGGACTATAACATGAACTGTCAAAGAATGAACAAATTTGTCTCAGAAGTGCAACAGCCAGAAAGCTCTTTAGCATCAAAGATAGTGAAACTTCTCACATACTTGAAACATGTTATCAAGAGCGAGCAGTCCACAGAGGACACCATGCTTGGTAAAGCAGAGGTTCAGGGAAAAAGAGTCAGACCCTTAATGAGTTGTATTGACACAGTGGCTGCAACGATGGGCTCAAGCATAACAATTACTGTGAGGATGGTGTAGCACCTGGCCGTATTTTGTTTTGTTGTATGTAGGATTGCCATGAGTCAGAACCAACTGGATGGTACCAAACAACAACAACAACAACAAGGAATGGCTGGCTAGATACATAAAGCACTATACCTCCAGAACGTAAAGGTCATGGGAGAACTGACATCAACTGATGCCCAGGTGGTAACCTTGCTCCCAGAAGAGCTCAAGAAACTCATAGAAAAGAAACACTACCTTCCAGAGCAAGTTTTCAATTTTTATGAAACAGTTAACTATTCACATGGTACTTACACTGTATTAGGTATTTACATTGTATAAGTAAATTAGAGATGATTTAAAGTATACAGGAGGATGTGTGTAGGTTATATGTAAATACTACACCACTTTACATAAGGGACTTGAGCATCTGCAGATTTTGCTGTCTGTGGGGGTCTTGGAACACACTGAGGATGGCTCTATAGGAGTCAGGGTTGACAACATATATTTTTTTGGTGGATACAACTTAATCCATAATATTCTACTCCCTGCCCACACCCCAAATTGGTGTCATTTACACATGCAAAGCACATTCAGCCCATCACATCATCTCAAAAGTCTTAAATCAACTCTAAGTCCAAAATCCCATGTTTGGAATCATCCAAATCAAGTACAGGTAAGACTTCAGGAATATTCCATCCTGGAGTAAAGTTCCTCTTCAACTATGAACTTGTGAAATCTAGAATACAAGATATCTGCTTCCAAACCATAATGGCAGCAGATACAAGGTAGACATTTCCATTAAAACGGTAAATATTGGGAGGTAAGTGTAGGCCAAGAGTACGAACAAGTCCAAAACCCAACAGAACAAGTTGTATTAGCTTTTAATTTTTCAGAAACAGTCCTTCAGTGTCCCAGATCATCTAGGCAATGGCCCTGCCATTCAGACTCTCTGTGTAAGCCATGTTCTTTAGAATCTGGGTATAGACCCCTTGCCCCTGAATGGAGAACCCACCTCTGGACCCACTGGTTTGAAAACTTCAACCCCTTGGCTTTAGGTGCACCCATTTTTCTAGCCCACCTGAGTTGTTACCCCAAACTCTCAGTACTGGACCCTGTTCTTCTGCCACCTCAGCTTTGGGCAGTGGCTCCATTTCCTTAGTCTGCCTGAACGACAGCCCCACACTCTAGAACAAAGCTGGTGGAGATACGATTCTTTGAAATGTTGGCGGTCATGGCTTCACTCTTTGAAACCCAAATGACCATGCCTCTACCTTTTGAAAGTTAGGAGGACATGACATCCTCCTTTGAATTAAGTCAGCCCTGCTTCCAGTCTTCTTTCTAACAGTTCTACTGATCTCCAAGCTCCTTCAGGGGTGTTCTTTTTTTCTTGTAGGATAATGGATGTAGCTTGTTTGGCCTGTTCCTGCCTACAGAATTCCAATAGGTAGAAACCTTTCCTTTCTTTCATCTTGTCATTGTCCTCCTCAGTCTAAGCTTCTAAGTTTCCTGTTGTAGTAGTTAGTTAGACTTATCAGTCACAGGCTTCCTCTTTTTAACAGAAAATTGTGTCACCAAGTCTTCAGTAAGAGTTTTAGGGCATATGTCCTTAGTTTGTAAAGTAGAATTTTTCAAATTTAAGTTCTGGTTTCATTTTGGACATTTTGGACAGTTCATTTTTACATCTATGTCTTTCCTTTCATTGTATTGTAAGTGGCAAGGAGGAACAAGATCTCGCTCAGAAATATCTTCAGCCAAAAATTTAGGTTCGTCAATTCCACATTCTACTCTCTACCGAAGATTTGAATATAATTCATGAGTCAGATCCGACTCAGTGGCACTTGGCTGGCTGACTCAGACAACTTATTTGCCATTGAGTAAAAAGTATTCCATTTCCTCAAATGTTTAATTACATGTACATCATTTCCTTTTAACAGGGAGATCTTCAAAAAATGGTGAGTTATCTGAGAACAAAAAACTGAAGTGAGAGCCAGGTTGAGATTCACTGTGTAGAAAACCTGTAGATTCAGAGAACTGAACTGATTAGTTGGTGCTCTCTGTTATGTATCTGGTATTAGTTGGTGCTTATCTGGTATCTAAGAGAATGTGGTTTTCTATCGTAACAAAGCCAAGAAGTTTATGTCACCTTTACATTTTCAAATATAAGTGCCTTGCAATTATCCTGTGACTGTGGTTGTTTAATATGTTAACTAATTAACAAAGCAACCATATTACCAAGCTATATTTTTCTTACTTCACAAAACACTAGTCAAAATTACATTAAATTGTTTACAACAGAACGTTAACACAAAGAGCTCATATGTATGGCTTATTCCCAAGGAGTCTTAGAGCAAACTTTAAGCCACCAATTGATGTAATGTAAATAAGTAGGTAACTAGTTAATACAAGCTCTGCTACCGATCATTATTAAGATCCCACTTTGTTACCCCGGCTTTTGTAATGATATGTCTTTACTTCTTTCTGTTGAAGTATCTTAGAAATTCCCTAGTTGTGCTGCAGTGGATTCTGCCGGTTTCATCTGCTTGGTCCACACAAGCAAATCCCTCCTTGCCACATCTGTCCTTGTCCTTGCCTTAATAAAAATATATTTTGATATTTTTATCAAATATCAGAAGTCTGAGGTCATCTTCCGCTACATTTTCAAAGTCTCACCAAAACACATTTAATGTCCACATTTCTAGCAATATTCTGTTCATGACAGAAACTCTCATTATAGCTCAGTTCTTTCTAGAGCCTTCATCAGAATTACCCTTACTGTTCATAATTCTACTAAGAGTCTCTTCACAATAAACTAAGAGCTTATCATGAAGCACGTTAAAATTCCTCCTGCCTTAATATATTAACCAGTTTAAAAATCACTTCCCAAATTTAGGTATTTTTTTAGATTACCACACTGCTCTCTAGTACCAACTTCTGTCCTAGTTATCCAGTGCTGCTGTAACAGAGATACCATAAATGGGTGGTTTTAGTGAATAGGCATTATTTTCTTACAGTTTAGGAGGTTTAAATTCTGATTTCATGATGTTGGCTGCAGGGGAACACTTCCCTTCTGTGTTAGCTCTGCAGAAAAGTCCTTGTTTCTTTTCAGCTTCTGTTCCTTGGTACACTGGTGACCTTCAGTGTGGCCTGACATCTATCTTTCTTCTTTTCTGCTTCTTTAGTCTGCTTTTTATATTTCAGAAGAGATAACCTTAAGACAAACACTATGCAAATACTGTCTCATTAACATAACAAAGAAAACCCATTATTCAAGTGGTGTTAAAATGACAGATACAAAACCAGAAACCCCTTGCATCAAGTTGATTCTGACTCACAGTTACCACAGATAAAACAAAAAACAAACAAACTCAGTGTTGTCAAGTAAATTCCAACTCATAGTGACCACTGGTGTAGGGGTTTGTACAATACATATTTTAGGGGGACACAATTCAGTTCATAACACTATTCCACAAGTTATTTCATCAAAATAGCCAAGGAAATAAGTTTAGACATGAGTCTTTGTATGGTCAATTTGTTTACTTTTCTTTTTTTTATTTTCCTTTATTAATTTTTAATAGAAGCAGATGGTTTTGGAAATACTATTTCTTGACAATAATCAGCTTATAGTGATTATTTTTTCAACTCTGGCAGGGATCAAGAGAAAAGACAGATGTAGCTTTTCCACTTTCACTTGAGCTACAATGCCTTGTCTATATATGATGTGGAATTGAGCTTATTTTCCTATTTAAGGTTTAAAAGAGCTCCAGGGAATGCTAATGAGAAACTTTTATTGTACTTCTAGGGTTAGATAACAGATAACCACAAATTAGGTCAGTGAAGCTGAAGGTGAGGACAGTGTTTTTTGTTTTCTAAATTCCTAGCACTTACTATAATGTGTTGTTCATAGTGACTGTTCAATATAAATTTATTGAATGACTTGTATTTTAATTTTTTGCCAATAATCTCATTATATAGCATTTGTATTGTTTCATGTCTCCACAATATAAATGGAATTTCTGCACCATTTATTTCAGTGGGACTGTGCTTATTAACAATAATACACAATTGGTTTCCTACTAAGTTGATGTCCTAAAATTTGGTCTGTTCCCAACTGTGTAGTTACTGCATTGTAACTCTTAAACTCAGAAACAAATTATCTTTGAATTCAGATTCTACTACATGATATTATAAAAAAATTCTAGTAATTAGCAACAAACCAACCAAAACCAAAACCAAACTCACTGCCATCAAGTCAGGTCCAACACATAGCAACCCTAGATGTCAGAGTAGAACTACCCCATAGAGTTTCCAAGGAGCAGTTGGCGGATTTGAACTGCTGAAATTTTGGTTAGCAGATGTAGCACTTAACCTTCTACACCACCAGGGATTCCTCGCAGCAAACATTCTTACTGAAATGAAAATACCTAATAATCTGTTTCTGTAATTTTCATACTTAAAACAACATTATTTTAAAAAAGAAACAGATGATCTTAAAACTTTAAATTACGTTAAAAAACACAATATTAATACCTCATACTATTACTAGATTAAGTATCAGCTTAAAACTGAAGTGTCATAATTGTAAAATGATATATTACAAGTAGAAAATTACCATAGTTTCATCTTGAGTTGTTTCAAATCAATTTTTTAATGCTATAATATTATAACAGTTCTGAAGGCTGTAAGAAAAAAATATCAGACTGATTTTGTGAATTTTAGTAGATTGCTGTTGTTCAAAGTGTTATGGCATTAAGTTTCCAACTCTTAAAGAATCTAAAATAAAATATTAATTTGCTATTTTCATTCTTAGTTCTACTTAGCATCTGTGTTTATGAGTCCCAAACAGTGCAGAGGTTTCTACCATATCTTTTTTTCAATCTCAGGAGCTTTTTATATTTATATAACTCATGTTATAAGGACAACCTGGTGGTATAGTGGTTAAGTGTTGTGTTTGCTAACCGAACTGTCAGCAGTTCAAGTCTGGCAGGTGTTCCCTGGAAACTCTGGGGCAGTTCTACACTAAACTATAGTGTCACTGTGAGTCAGAACCAACTCAGTGGCAGTGGGTGTGATGATTTTTGGTTTGGTCATATTACAAATCAGGTTTACTCACATTTACTCATAGCTTATTTAATTAATGTGAAAACTCTATAATGTTAAACTAAAATAACGTATTACACTGGTGCAGGTCATTTTCTTAGAGGTTTTCCTCCTTTTTGTAGGAAGGGCAATCATATTTCTGTAGGTCCTAGTGACACAGAGAAAGGACATAGTATCATGAAATTTCACCAGAAGTCAGAAAAGAAGGAGCCAATAGCACCTTATATAAAACATGACTGTTCTAAAATCATGCAGAACAACAGGCAAAATGGGGTTAGAGTATTATTCAGATGTTCTGAAGCATACAGTATCTTGAATACACTGATTATTGGTCCTCAAGCATTTTGTTCACAGGAACCCTTTTCACTCTTAAAGTGTTTTGAAGGGTATGGGGAATTCACACTTCCTGTAACTCCTCTAAAAACAAAGACCAAAAAGAACAAATGAATTGATTATATATGATATTCTAGGAGCCCTGAACATCAGAGGGAAAGTTGAAAAAACAGACTGAGAGATGGGAAAAGAAGAATAGGTCCACAAGTAACTCAGACAGGCCAGGAGTTACCCACCAGGAATCAGCTATAACCTGGCAGGGAGACAAGCTGTTGCATTCAGCAGGAGTCCATCTCAGTGGGAGAAACTGACCAGCAGAGGGTCTACTCATGCCTCCAGAACAAGCAAAAATGGTACTCAATCACCAAAAGCTAACTGGCTTGCAACTAACTGACCATATGGGGATCTAAAACTTTCCTTTGGAATAAACCTCTCTTCTTATCTCAGGGCTTCTGTCTCTCTTCTCTGTACAGCTCCAGATTGAGGAGTCTGAAGTCATTATTTAAGCCTAAAGTAAGTATCCTTAAGCAAGCTCTGAGGCATTCTCCTATACTCAGAGAGGGAACAATTTAACAAACTTGGGAGAGCAAATGTGCCAACTTCCATGAGCCAGAACTTCACAGCAGAATGAGTTCTTTCACTTATGAACAAGCATTAGGGGATACACGTTCCTCATAGACACTCAAGGATAGCAGCTAGTCCCCTGACTTTCTCAGTGCATGCAGACAAATATCTATGCCTACAGCAATCACCTCTACCCATTATCAGTATTATATTCCTTAAAGAGGCAGAATAGAATGGCTTGTGAAAACTGAAAACAAAGAATCAAGAAATTTTCCAGATGAAGAGAACTTCCTAGAATTTATTGAATGTAAAATAAAAATGATTAATATTTAGATCTCTTTGAGAGAGCAGAAAGAATATGAGACAAAATGTGAAAGAGTATGATGACAAATTGAATAGGCTGAAAGAAAACATATAAATCCAGCAAACATATAGAGACAGAAGTTAATAATCAAATCAGAAAATTAATAATAAAATCACAGAATTAGACAATTCAATATGAAGTCAAGGAGTAGAATTTAGGCAACGGAATGTCAAACTAGTGAAACTGAAGATAAAGCATATGACACCGACATATCTGAGGAAAAGCCAGACAAAAGAATTTTTAAAAATTGAAGAACTACTAAGAGTTATGAGAGATCTATCAGAGGGATAATCAGGGAAGGAGGACAATTAAAAAAAAAAAACATAGAATTACTGAAGTTTTGTTGACAGAATACTTCCCTGTTATCAACAAAGATGAGAAGATAGCTATCCAAGATGCTCATGTAACTCCCCACAAGGTAGATACCAAAAGAAAGACACCAAATATACTATAATAGAACTTGCCAAAACTAAAGATAAGGAGACAGTTTTAAAACAAAGCCTTGAAGGAAAACAAACACATAAATATTGCCAGCCAAGAATTATAGATCCAGCAAAAACTGTCACTTAAATAGGATAATGAAATAAGAACATTTCCAGATAAATAGAAATTTACAGAATTTGCAAAAACCAAACCAGAAGTGCAAGAAATACTGTAGGGAGTATTTGGGTTAGAAAATCAATAACATCAGATAACAACCTAAAACTAGAACACTGAGCACAGCAGCTGGATATCAATCCAGATAGTGAAATCACAAAAATAAATGAAAAGCAAAACACTGAAAGTAGGGAAACAGAGATGCCATCATATAAAAGATGACGTGAGAACAAGAAAGAAGGACTTCATGTGAACGTATATGGAAAGAAAGTCAAGATGATATAAGGCTATTAAAGACTTGTTTAAATTTAGAAAAACAGGGGTAAATATTAAAGTAATCAGAGAGAAAATTAAAAGTCCTACACATTAAAACAAACAAAAAAACAAAAAATGTCTTTTCAACAAATGCAAAATCAACAACAATGAAATGGATGAAAAGAAAACACATAAAGAAAAATGATTCAGTGCAGAAAAGTAAATGGAACAAAGAAATTACCAACAATGCACCAAAAAAGGCATCAAAATGATACAATTAAACTCATACCTATCAATAATTAGGCTGAATGTAAATGGGTTAATTGCACCAATAAAGAGATCCAGAGTGGCAGAAGGGGGGAAAAATGTAGTCCATCTGCAGCTGCCTACAGGAAACATATCTTAGACTTAGCAAGATAGGAACACACTAAAACTCAAAAGATAGAAAAAAATACATTAAGCAAAGATGATTCAGCGAAGATCAGGAGTGCCAATGTTAATTTCTCATTAAGTAGACTTCAAAATAAAATCCACATCATTAGATAAGGAAAGACACTGTATAGTGATTAAAGGGTCAATGCTGCAGAAAGACATACTATATTAATTATTTATGTACCCAGAGACAAGACTCCAGCTGCCCTCAGAACAGAAATTGACAGCTCCACAATAATGGATACTTTAACATACCACTTTCAGTGAAAGACAGAACATCCAGAAAAAAAGTTCAGTGAAGGTATGGAATATCTAAACATCACAATCAAGCAACTTGACCTCATAGATGTATATAGAACACTCCACCCAATGATAGCCAAGTATACTTCTTTCTCCATCACACATACAGCATTCTCCAGAATAGACATATTGAGCCATAAAACAAGCCATAACAAATTTCAAAGCATTGAAATATTGCAAAACATCTTTTCTGCCCCTAAAGCTGTGAAAGTAGGAATCAATAACAGGAAAAACAAAGGAAAAAAAACAAATTTGTAACAGTGAAAAATGTGTTGATCAAATCTGTTGGGTTATACAAGAACTCAAGGATGGAATAAAGAAATACACAGAATCAAATTAGAAGGAAAACCCATCCTACTACAACTTTGAGACATAGCAAGAGAGGTGCTCAGATGTCACTTTATCTCATTAAAAGCACATATCGAAATAGAAGGAAGAGCCCCTGTGAAAGCATTAGCCTTATAACTTAAAAGAATTAGAGAACAGGAAAAGAACCCTGGTACACCAGAAACCAAATGATAAAGATTAGAGCAGAGAAATAAATGAATTAGAGAACAGGAAAAGACTGAAAGAGTCAATAAAACTAAGTTCTATTTCTTTGAAAAGACCAAAAAAAATTGACAAATCATTAACCAAACTGACAAAAGAAAAACAGAGGAGGAAGCAAATAGCTCAAATAAGAAATGAGATGGGTGGTATTACAACAGATCCAACTGAAATTTTAAAAAGTAGCAGAACACTATGAAAAATTATAGTCTTAACAACTGTGAAAAGCTAGAGAAAACGGACAAATTTCTAGAAGCACACTACCTATCTAAACTAACTAACTAAATAAACCCATAACAAAAGAAGAAATTGATAAGGTAATTAAAAAATCTCCCAACCAGAACAAAAGCCCTGATCCTGACAGTTTCACTGGAGAATTATACTTTTAGGGAGGAGTTAAAATCACTATTACTAACAGTATTTCAAAGGATAGAAAACTACGGAACACTGCCAAACTCATTTACGAAGCCAGCATCACCCTGATATGAAAACCAGGTAAAAACAGCACACCCATAAAAAGAAGAAGGAAAAAAAAGAAAATTACAAAATAATATCTCTCATGAACTTAGATGCAAAAATCCTCAATAAAATTCTAACCAATAGAATTCAACAAGGTATTAAAAAATAATTCACAATAACAGAGTAGAATTTGTGCCAGGGATGCAGTGATGGTCCCACATTAGAAAAATAGTCAATGTACTCAACAACATTAAAGAAAAAAAAAAAAAAAGACAAGGACTACTTGATTTTATCAACTGATGCCAAAAAGGCATTTGACAAAGTTCAGCACTCATTCTTGTTAAAAATTCTCAGCAAAATACCGATAGAAGGAAAAATTTTCAACATAATAAGGGCATCCACGCAAAATCAACAGTGAACGTCATCCTAAATGGAGAGATTCTGGTAGAATTCCCCTTGAGAATAGGAACCATGCAAGAATATTTTGTTACTACTTTTGTTCTATATCATGATGGAGGCTCTAGCAAAAGCTAGGAGGCAAGAAAAAGAAAAAGTGATAACCCACATTGGTAAGGAAAGACAAAAAGTATCTCCATTTGCAGCTAGTATGATCTCATAGACAGAAAACCCTAAAGAATTCACACCAACAGATTACTGGAAATAATGGAAGAATTCAGCAAAGAGTTCAAGATACAAGATAACATACAAAGAACTCTTGGATTGTTTTACACCAACAGAGAGAAGATCAAAGAGGAAATCACTGAATGGATACCATTCACAATAGACCTGAGAAGATAAAATACTTAGGAACAAATCCAACCAGAAATGTAAAAGACCTATGCAAATAAAATTACAAAACACTATTACAAGAAACTGAGAGACCTATGTAAGTGGGGAAACCCACCTTGATCACGGATAGGAAGACTCAATGTTGTGAATATTCTACTGAAAGTGATCTGTGCATACAATGAAATTTGATCCAAATTTCAATGGCATGGTTTAATGAGATGGAGAAGCAAGTCACCAACTTCGTGATAAGGAAGATGCCTCAGATAAGTGCAGCGTTACTCAAGAAGAAGAACAAAGTGAGGACCTCACACTACCCACCTTTGGAACCTATTACACTGCCAAAGTAGTCAAAACAACCTAGTACTGGTACAAAAACAGATACATAGACCACTGGAAGAGATTTGAGAATACAGACATAAAATCAGCCACTTGGGAGCAGCTGATATTTGACAAAGGCCCCAAATCTGTAAACTGCAGAAAGGCTGCATAACTGGATATCCATCAGCAAAAAAAGAAACAAGACCCATATCTCACATCATGTACTAAAACTAACTCAAAATGGATCAAACATCTAAATGTAACATCTAAAATGATGAAGACTCATGGCAACCCTTTCGATGGCACTTGGCTTTTGGCTGGCAAAATGATAAAGGCTGTGGAAAAAAAAGTAGGGACAATGCTGGAGCCTGTGGAGACAACGTGGAAAGTATTTTGCTCAGGCCTTCTGACTCTGTACAGACCTTCCGCATAAAAGTGATTCAGCAGTATGATATACCCTATTTATGCCTGGATTAGCCTTGAGGGCTCAAATCTGGCAGCTAGCCAACTTTGTGCAAAACTAGTATATAAGGTCACTGCACCACAAGGCACAGTCTTTTGGCTGCTGCCTTCAGCCACTTGCTGCTGCTGAGATACTGTGCAGCTTTGCTGTGCCTTTGCTCCAATAAGCCTGCCATGAACACTCCATCAGAGCCTCCATCATTACTGAATCTGTCCGAATCTTGAACCTGCATTCATGGCCTTGAACAAGTGTTTTCAGACAGGTGACACAGTAAGCTGCAGGATTTGTCACAGACTGATACAGTAATAGCAGGGGAGTTAGAGGGCTGGTGATATAGTTGTAGCAGGGGAGTTAGAGGGTTGGCCACCCCCTACTATATAGTTTCCCAGTGGCAATAGTCCTGGTAGTTCAGTCTCTGCTCTAGGACCGGCCAGAGGTAGATGGGACACCAGCTAGTGCTAAAAAAACCCTGCACGCTGTGGGAGAAATTTTGGAGAAAAAAGGAGTGGCACTGGTACCAGCGTGGTGGACTGGATCTTTCTTACAGTCTTCAGGGTGATTACAGAAACGGAAGCAGAGCTGGAGGTGCAGACTGGGGCATGAACACCACAAGCTGATGTGGACAACCTCCAGGAGCAGCTGTGGCAGGAACAGGAGAGTACACTTGCTCTGGAAACTTCTCACCCAATCTCCCTCACACCTCCCATGAGAAAGCAGCTCCCCTCTCTACCATAGCAGACTCATCAGATAAAGTGAAAGAGTCCCTGAGGAGATTGTGGACCATTCAGTCATTAGGGCATATATCTAGTCTGAGCTGATGGGTTTAGCTTGTGAGTTTTACCAAAAGGCTGGGGGGCAAGACACTGACTGCCTGGTTGCCGCAGCATAGAAGATGTAGCTTGGGCTATGCATGCCGTGCTGCTGGCAGAGGCAGAAAAGGGTGATCCCAGCAGGGTACAGGTCCCTGAGCCATGCCAAGTTGCCAGGGTGGCAGTCTGTGTTCCCAGATACAGCTACAGCCTCTCACCTGAGCACCTGCAGGCTTAGAGGCTCCCACCGCGGAGCACCATTGTGGGTATGTCCTGATAGCCCAGCCGGGTGCGGTTGTGGCCCAGGGCAGCATGCTCTCTGAGTAGCACCAATAAGCCAGTCTCGCCACTGCTGGGACCCTAGAGCTACCCCCTCCTTCTGGAAACTGTTTATGAGGCTGAAACTTTGGGTGTTGTGGAGTGCTGGAGGGGGCCAAGGGACTGAGTGGGGCTTAGCACTGGGGACAAGGACGCTGTCCAGATCAAGGTCTGAAGCACGTAGGGCCTGCGGCATCCTGAGCCTGAGGAGAGCAGAGACTGAGGTGGGAGCTGACAGTGGGCATCCTGGTCCTAAGCCAGTGCGCAGAGCTCCTGCCCCTGCTCATTCAGCAGAAGTGCAGGGTGCAGGTCCTGAAGGTGTTCAGCAGGGAACAGAAACCCCAGAGGGTTAAAGGACCCTTCAAGATAACCTGATCCCAAATGTAGGCTGACCTAGTAACAGCAGGTGTCAGCCAAGACAAGGTGGATGGGCAAAGTAATAGTGTGCTTCTAGAGCTGTGGCAGCAATTAAAGCCTGTCGCTCCTAAATTTAAGAAAGAGGGGAGCAATAGGAAGATTCTGACAAACATTGTGAGGAGACATCTGAGCTGTGTAACTCTGAGATTATTTAGAGAATTCCAGTGACCTTGAAGGCTCACCTGTCCAGAAGTTTGCCCCAGAATCCAGGCCAAGAGGGCAGTTGGGAAATGGAGCTGGAGGCCCTATGTGGAATCAATTGTTTATTGGTCCTCCTCAAATGTGCAGTGTGTAACAGTGTTGGTAGATACTGGGGCTGAATGCTCTCTGATCCATGGGAACCCTGGAAGGATCTCTGGGCCCCTGCAAGTGATAAATGGACATGGTGGCCAGAACATTAATGTGTGAGAAGTTCAGCTCCCGCAGTCTGCTCCGGAGAGTTTACAAAGCGCACATTTCCCTACTGCCAGAATACATTCTGGGTATGGATATCCTGCATGGTCAGATAGTGCAAACGACAGTCTGAGAGTTCTAACTGTAGCTGGGGGCCATAAAGATTGTGATGTGGGGTTGAAGTCAAATGGCCCCCATGGAGTTTTTAGCTCCCAAAAGCGTTGCAAAGTTGAACCAATAATGTCTCCCAGGGGGACATGGGTCACCATGAGTCGGATCCTACTTGATGGCACTTGGCTTATTGAAAAGTTGTGCTGATTACAACTATGGAAGCCCCCCTGAAGCTTCTATATAGCCAGTGAAGAAGCCTGCTGGCTCCTGGTAAATGACAGTTGACTACCGTGAGTTAAATAAAGTGATGTTACCCATATGTGCGTGTGTGTGCCCATCCGTTGTGATGGGTGCTACAGGTACATGGGGGTGGCAATAGGGGCAGAGAACCCTAGAGAAACTGTTGACACAGAGGCACCTGCTGAGGCAAGAAGACAGCACTGAAGAGCCACTAGTGATGCCAGCAGAGCAAGAGAGTTATGCACTCCCTCTTCATGGGTGGTAGTGGGGCCACAGCCAGGGAGGCCAGAGCCTGATTGGGGCAGCTGAGGCCTAAACGGGCAGCACTGACAAGTCCCAGACAGAGACCTGAGGCCGGAGGGATGATAAGTGCCTTCCCAGAACAAAAGAGCAGCAGGTAAAGGTTCAAGAAGCCAAAAGACAGGCTTGGGGCCTGTCGGTCATGTATAAAGAAGTATGGCAAACAAGGAGCACCACTGAGGGGTGCCGACCACCCACTGTTCTTAAAGTTGCCTTTGTGCTAAGTATTTGGCACACAACACCAGGGAGACTACCTTTACCAGCTACTCTCTTATCCCAGTGTGGACAGTGGCTTGTATTTTGCAGGGTGGGAAATATCTTTCTTTACTGGTTTCTCTAACCTCTCTCTCTTTGAGGCCATAGGCTAGCCAATGGAAATACTTTGGTTGATTGTGCTTATACCCTGGCAGAGGTCTCTAACCAATCAGCTTATTGGAATGGTGATGAGACACCACTCAGTGCTGAACATGATTACAAGAACGGGGGTGTGGTGACCATCTCTGGACAGTCACCTGGTAACACATGACAGAACAAGTGGGTAATGCCTGATCTTGGATGGGGTATGCTGTTTGGGAAAGCCTGGGGTGACTGACAACTGAAGCGGTTGAACTACAGTATAAAACTCCCCTTTAGACATGAAAGGGTCACTTTGGCGGGGGCATGGTGTATAGACTCCTGTGGGCCTATACAGGCCACAGTAGCCTGTGGAAGTTTTTCTTATTTGTTGTTGACTATACTGTTGTTGAGGCTTACAAGTCAAGACAGCCCCAAGTCTCAACTAGGTTTCCTAATGGAAGAATTAATGTGAAGATTGAATGGTGAGCAAAACATCCTTTGTGGTGGAGTGTGGAGACAATATGGGAGGTGTTTTGTTCAGGCCTTCCAACTCTGTACAGGCCTTCTGCGTAAAAGTGATTTGGCTGTATGACACACCCTGTGTATGTCCAGCTTGGCCTTCAGGGCTCGAGTTTGGCAGCCAGTCACTTTTGTGTAAAACTGTTAGAGAAGATCACCATGACACGAGGTACAGTCTCTTGCCTGCTGCTTTCTGCCACTTGCTGCTGCCTGAGATGCTGTGCTGCCTTGCTACGCCTTTGCTCCAGTAAACCTGCTATGAACACTTCCTCAGAGCCTGAGGGAGTGTTGAGTCTGCCCAAATGTCAAACCTACATTTCTGGCCTTGAATACCTGCTTTGAGGCAGAGCCCTAATACATGGCGTAAACAGAATAAAGACAATATTAGCAGTACTGTCAACAGTAGCAAAAAGATGGAATCAACCTAGGTGCCCACTAGTGGATGAATGGATAACATACTGTACAATGAAAAAGAAGAACGATGAACTTGGTAAATATAATGTGGAGGAATCTGGAAGGCATTATGCTGAGTGAAATTAGTTGCAAAAGGACAAATACTGTATGAGATTACTATTAAAGAACTCAAGGAAGTGTTTAAACACAGAAGATATGGTGTGTGGCATTTGGGGCATTAGAAGCTAGCAAGCGGCCATCTAAGAAGCCTACTTTTACTAGAGGACCCCCTAAAGACATGGAGTCTGGCTTCTCTGTTAGCCCAGAACTGAAACCATGCCTGAAGCCAGTTCTTCAGACAACTTTGGGCTGGAGTATTAGATACAAAATGATACTGGTGAAGAGCGTGCATCTTAGCTTAAGTAAATATACAAGACTAACTTGGCAATGTCTGTCCAGAGGTCAGGCGAGAGGGCAGAGGGGGTTAGGAACTAGGATTGTGCTATCACAGGTGGCGAAAGCAGCAGGTTATATAGCAAAGCGCATGTAAGTTTTTGTATGACAAGTGATGTAAATTGTAAACATTCACTTAAACCACAATGGAATATTAAAAATAATAAAGACAGAGGGAGAGATCCATAATTCCAAAGAAAGGTTTTTCAATATAACGCAGAAATTCTCAAACAATATCACATACAAGTAAAATTTTGCTGAAGGTCATTAAAAACTGTTTGTAGTAGTACACTGATAGTGAATTGCTACAATTCCAAGCTGGATACAGAAGAGGATGCAGAACCAGGGATATCATTGCTGTTTTCAAATGGATCTTGGCTGACAGGAGAAAATACAAAAAAGTTATTTACCTGTGTTTTATTGACTATACAAGGGCATTTAACTCTGGGATCATAACAAACAATGGATAACACTGTAAAAAATGAGAATTCTAGAGCACTTAATTGTAATCATGGAGAAACTACATAGATCAAGAGGTAGTTATTTGAACAGAACAAGAGGACAATATGTGGTTTAACATCAGGAAAGGCGTGTGTCAGGACTGTGTTGTTAATCATAGTTAATCTGCATGCTGAGCAAATAACCCCAAAAGCTGGACTATGAGAACAATAATGTGGCATGATGACTAGAGGAAGACATTTTATTTTATTTATTTATTTTTATTGTGACTGAGTGAAAATATACATTTCCATATAAATTTGCATGCCTACCTATATGCAGCTTCCACTGCTCTGCCTGCCCAGTGACAGCACACTGTTCCTCTCTGCTCCATACGTGTCTCATCCTCCCAACAGTCTCGTTTTCCCTCCTCTCCACCCACTCCCCTTCCTCCACTCAGAGGTCAACAGGGTGATATCCTATAGATGTATACAACCACAGAGTACATCCTATATACGGTCACTCTGCGTCGCCAATCCATTGCTGTCTGAAGAGAGGAACTTCGTTATGATCCACAGGCAAGGGCAGCATCAGGGCCAGGGACCATGCTCCCAGGGGGAACCCTGAAGATGCTGGATCGTCAATTGCAGTCTTTTAGTGGAGATCTCAGGGTGCATCCCTTTTTATTCTTGTGTCGCCAGTGAGACTCAGCTTTGTGAGCTCCATCGTGGCTATCACTCGTGGTGGTCAGGCACCATCTGGTTCTTCCGGTCCCAGGTTGATGTAGGTACCCACTCATGTGGATCTCTCTGTCTTCTTGGTTGTCGTTTTGGTCCTTAGTGAGCATCCATTCCTGATGAATTGGGATCATTTGCTGTGTCCTCGGATAGCAGCTTGACAGCTATTAAGACCCCAGATGCCACTAACCAATGTGGGGTGTAGGGAGCCCTCTTAGGAAAATGCTAGTTGTTCCAATTGGTCTCGATTTCGCCTAAGAGCGTGGTCCCCTGCCCCCTGCCCCAGCTACTCTGTCCTTGCATTATTGGGTTAAGATGGAAGGAGTACTCAAGTTATGTTGAAGTCCACTTAATATTGTTCTTGTTTCTAATGTGTGCTGTCACCGATTTCACCCAGTCAAATTTCTACCAACTATCTCTGGCCTCTAGGGTCACCATGAGTTGGATCCAACTCACGGCACTGTTTTTTATTTTTTAATCTAATCTAAACCTTCCCCCCCTTGCCCTCCTTTCCTTCTTACCCTTGCAATTGTCAAAGACTCTTTTCTTCTATGCATAAGTCTGTTTTTGCATTCTTATCGTAGGGGTCTCATACAGTATTTGTCCTTTTGTCACTAATTACTTTTACTCAACACAGTGTCTTCCAGCTGAAACCAGGTTATGAGATGAATCCTGGAATCATCATTGTTCTTTATCATTGCATAGTGCTCCATTGAGTATATACATCATAGTTTACCTATCCATTCCTCTGTTGTTGGGCATCTAGGTTACTTCCATCTTTTTGCTAATGTGGGCTGTGCTGCAATAAACATTCTTGTGCATGTACCCATTGATGTGAATGGCCTTGATTCTGTAGAATATATTCCAAGCAGTGGAATTACTGGATCAAATGGTATATCTATATCCATTTTTTTAAGGCAGTGCCAGATTGCTTTCCAAAGAGGCTGGACTATTTTGCAACCCTACCAACAGTATAGGAGAGTTCCGCTTTCTCCACAGCCTCTCCAGCATTTGTTGTTTTGTGTTTTTTGGATCATGGCCAAACTTGTTGGGGTGAGATGGTATCTCATTGTAGTTTTGATTGGAATTTCTTTAATAACTAAAGATGGTGAACATGTCCGCATGTGTTTTTTGTCTGCCTGGATCTCCTCTTTAGAGAAATGTCTGTCCATCTTCTCTGCCCATTGCTTAATTGGATGATTTATTTTTTCTTATTGATATTTTGTAGTACCTTATAGATTATGGAGATCAGGTGTCAGTCTGACATAGAGTTGCCGAATATTTGTTCTCACTATGTAGGTGGCCTTTTAATTCTATTAATAATGTCTTTTGATGAGAAAAAGTGTTTGATTCTTAATAGTTCCCATTTATCTATTTTCTCTTCTGATGATTGTGGTTTGTTTAACAGATTTGGAAGTCTGTCTACGTTGTGGATTAAACCTTCCATTGTTGTTCCTACTTTTTCTTGGAAGAACTTTATTATTTTAGATGTGATATTTAGATCTTTTGTCCAGTTTGAGTTGGTTTTTCTATAAGGTGTAAGATATGGATCTTTTTTCAATTTAATGCAAGTGGATATCCAATTTTACTAGCACCATTTGTTGAAGATACTTTTTCACCTCAGTTTAATGTCTTAGGGCCTTTGTTGAATATCAACTGTTCATAGGCAGATGGTATCATTTCTGGGGTCTCAATTCTGTTTCATTGATCCATCTGTCTGTTCTTGCACCAGTACCAGGCTGTTTTGACCACTGTTGCAGTGTTATAGGTTCTGAAGTCAGAGAATGAGAGGCCTCCCAGTGTATTCTTCTTCTTTAGTAGTACATTACTTATCCGGAATTTCTTCCTTTTCCAAACAAAACTGATGATTTGTTTCTCCATCTCATTAAAAAATGACTCTGGAACTTGTATTGGAATTGCTTTGGGTAAAACAGACATTTTCACAACGTTAAGTCTTCCTATCCATGAGCAGGGTAGGTTTCTCCGTTTAATCTAAGACTCTCTTAGTTTCTTGTAGTAAGGGGTAGTAGTTCTCTTTGCAAAGGTCTGTTATTTCTCTGGTTAGATTATTTCCTAGGTACTTTATCTTCTTAGGTACTATCGTAAGTGGTATTGATTTGATGATTTTTTCATTAACAGTCTTGTTGTTGGTATAAAGGAATCCTACTGATTTACTTATGTTTATCTTGTATCCTGAGACTTGGCTGAACTCTTCTATCAGCTTAAGTAGTTTACTTACAGATTCTTTGGGATTCTCTGCATATACAATCATTTCATCAGCAAACAGGGAGATTTTTACTTCTTTGCTGATGCAGATGCTCTTTATTCCTTGGTCTTCCCTAATTGCTCTTGATAGAACTTCTAGGACAATGTTGAATAGGAGAGTTGAGAGTGGACATCCTTGTCTAGTTCCTGTTCTCAAGGGAAACTCCTTCAGTCTCTCTACCTTCAGGATGACATAGGCAGTTGGCCTTGTATAAATGGCCCTTATTGTGTTGAGGAATTTTCTGTCTATGCTTATTTTGCTAAGAGTTTTTAGCAAGAATAGTTGTTGGATTTTATCAAATACCTTTTCTGCATCAATGGACAAAATCATGTTACTCTTGTCTATTGTGATATTTATATGGTTAATCACATTAATTGTTTTTCTGATGTTGAACCAGCTTTACATCCCTGGTATGAATCCAACTTGGTCGTGATGGATTATTTTTTGGATATGTTGTTGTATTCTATTGGCAAGAATTTTGTTGAAGATTTTTGCATCTAGATTCATGGGTGATGTTGGTCTGCAGTTCTCCTTTTTGGTTGGGTCTTTCCCTGGCTTTGGTATAACGGTTATGCTGGCTTCATAGAATGAGTTGGTGAGTACTCCATGCCTTTCTATACTGTAAAATAGTCTCAGTAGTATTGGAGAGAACTCTTCTCTAAAAACTTGGTAGAATTCTGCAGTGAAGCCATCTGGGCCTGGACTTTTTTTGGTTGGCAGTTTGGGGATGACTTTTTCAATCTTTTCCTTTGTGATAGGTTTATTAATTTGTTCTGCTTCACCTTGTGATAATTTGGGTAGGTGATATGAATCAAGGAATTTGTTCATTTCCTCTGGTTTGAAATTTGTTAGAGTACAGTCTTTTGTAGTATTCAGCTATGATATTTTTGATTTCTATTGGATCTGCTGTGACAACTCCCCTCTCATTTCTAATTTGGGTTATTTGTTTCCTTTCCTGTTTTTCTTTAGAAAGTTTAGCCAATGGTTTGTCAATTTTGTTCATCTTTACGAAAAACCAGCTTTCGGTATTTTCAATTTTTTTGATTGTTTTTCTATTCTCTAATTCATTTAGTTCTGCTCTGATCTTTACGATCTGTTTTCTTCTGGTGCCTGAGGGGTTCCTCTGTTATTCTTTCTCGACTTGTTCAAATTGTAGGGTTAGTTCTTTGATTTGATTTCTTTCTTCCTTCCACATGTGTGCATTTATGGAGATAAACAGACCTCTGAGCACTGCTTTGGCTGTATCCCATATGTTCTGGTAGGAAGTGTTTTCATCCTCACTGGAATCCATGAATTTCTTTATTTCACCCTTGATTTCTTCTATAACCCATGTTTTTTTGAACAAGATGTTGCTCAGTTTCCAAGAGTTCCGTTTTCTATCTATGTTTTTTCTGCTATTAATTTTTACTTTTATGGCTTTATGATCTGAGAAGATGCTTTCTTTGCCTTAATTCAATGGTATGGATTTTGCTGAGAATTGCATTATGTCTTAACACATGGTCAATTCTGGAGAATGTTTTATGTGCACTGCAGAAGACAGTGTAGTTGTCTGCTGATGGGTAGAAAGTTCTGTACATATTGATGAAATTTAGTTAATTGTGGCAATGAGGTTTTCTGTATCTTTACTGAGGTTTTTTCTAGATGATTAGTCCAATATTGAGAGTGGAGTGTTGAAGTCCCCCACTATTATTTTGGAGTGATCTAACTCTTTTTTGAGTGTAGTCAGTGTTTCTTCAATGTATTTAGGTGCTCTGATATTAGGTGCATAAATATTTAATATAGTTAAGTCTTACTTGTGTATTGAACCTTTCAGCAATAACTAATGTCAATCTTTGTCCACGATGGTGGATTTTACATTAAAATTGATTTTCTCTGAGATTAGAATTGCCACATCTGTTCTTCTTTGTTCATTGTTAGATTGATATATATTCTTCCATTCTTTAATTTTCAATTTGTTCCTATCTTTGAGTCTCAAGTGAGTTTCTTGTAGACAACATATGGATGGGTCATGTCTTTTGATCCAAGATGTCACTTGATGTCTCTTTCCTGGAGCATTCAGTCCATTCATATTCAGTGTAATTATTGATAGGTATGTGTTCACTGCTGCCATTGTGATATGTTTATTATGTTGATGTTTTCTCTGTTGTTCCTATTAGTCTGTTCTGAGACATTCTTTTTTTGTGAGTTGATTTTTCACCCTTTTCAGAGCCAGTTTTGTAGTTGTTGAGACTCCTGTGTTACATTTCTTTATATGGTATGTTGCATCATTGTTGGTGCTTTATGGCTGCTCCTATGATCCCCCGTAACAAACTATATGTAAACCCAATTTTAATTACTGCCAGTCTTGTGATCTTTCTCTCCATCTGGAAGGACTATGATGACTGTAGTACATCCCTCTTTTTATGATGACAGCATAGTTTCATGATAAACACTGGATTGTTTCTTTCAGTATTAAAACTGTGATTGAATTTGGAGCCTTTCCTAACTGAGTAGAATTCTGGATGATGTGTCATTCTAAATTATAAAGTTAGTGGTTTTCTTCTTCTAAGCCAAAGCCAAGAACTTTCTTTCTTGTTTTGGTTTGGTTTTTATAAAGTCTCTGAGCTTCTGTTTACCTGGGAATGTCTTAATTTCATTTTCATATTTGAAAGATAGTTTTGTAGGATATATAATTCTTGGTTGGAAGTTCTTCTCCTTCAAGGCTTTGAATGTGTCATACCACTGTCTCCATGGCAGCATGGTTTCTGCTGAGAAATCTGATGAAAGCTTACAGGGTTTCCCTCTGAGTGTTAGCTTTGCTTTAAGTCTTGCTGCCTTTAAGAGTTGCTGCTTATGTTTCATTTGGTTAGGCTTGAGTATACTATATCTTGGAGTCTTTATTTTGAGATCTATATTGAGTGGCATACGATATGCATATGGGATATCTATATTCTCTTCCTTCATGATTTCTGGGAAGTTTTCTTTCAGCAGCTCAACAATGATACTCTGAGTACTCATCCTGTTCAGGGACTCCAATTAATCGAAGGTTGTTCCTCTTAATAGAGTCCCGCATGCTTCTTAGTGCTTCATTATTTTTCTTCTTTCTTTTTTCTGATTTCTGCTCGTAGACACTGGCATCAGCAGCTCTGTTTTCCAAGTCAGAAATTCTTTTTTCCATTTGTTCCATTCTGTTTACTTGGCTTTACATGGAAGTTTCTATGTCTTTGATTTTGTTCTTGATCCGTTGAATTTCAGAGTATTGGTGTTCCATCAGATCAAACAGCTTGCTTAATTTTTCATTTTGTTGTGCTGCATTTTGTATAAGATCTAGAAGGATTCTATACATAATCCTTTTGTATTCACCTTCTGATAATTTCAGAAAAGTTTCTTCATCCAGAAAACTCCTTGGTTGTTTTTTTGGGGGAACCTTCTGAAGCCATGGGTGATTTCTTGTTTGCCATAAATGTCTGTTGCTTTTTGGGTTTCATGGGAGTAAGGAGAGGCTGGGAGAGATACTGTGATGATGGACTGCAGATGTTTCTCTAGGCTGTCTTAAAATGTGAAACAAAAGGTATCTGATCACTTCCCAAGTCAGTCAGGTTTTCACGTGTAGAGGTCCCTCTTCCCAACTGGCAACGTAAGCACCTCTATATCCAACCCCAGATGATACTAAATAGTTCAAAATACAGCTATCCTATTGCCCTGTTGGCCTCTATTGACAGGTCCAAGCCTTAGATGACACTGTGTAAACTACTGCTTTTCTGGTAAGTAAGCACTCTCCTGTGGGCAGGCTCTGGCTCCCAAGCTAAGAATTAGGTCCAGCTGGGGCCACCGTATCTAAGATGGTGTCGTCCACACAGTCGGCGGGTAGAGGGGCTAAAAACACCAAGACGTAGTGAGTCCTCAGCCTCTGTTGCCAGGCCCCCACTGTAGGTAACACTTTGTAAACTACTGCTTTTCTGTCGGAGAAGCACTGTCATGTTTGCAGGTACTGGCTCCCAGGTTAAGAATTAAGTCCTGCTAAAATCTCTGTATCCAACATGGCGTCCTGCACATAGGTGCCGCTGGTTACGTCCAAACCACGCTGTGGCAGAGATAAAAAGGTAGGCCTAAAGTGGCTAGATGAACAGAGTCCTAAACCTGTCTCTCAAAATATGGCAATTTCATCTGTCTATCACAGCAGTAGTGCATCTGAGACCAGCCACTAGGCATGACCCAGCTCTGCCTACCGGACAAGACAGAGAAAAAAAGGCAAATAGTGCATTACCTTTAGTCCATGTGAGCCAGGGCTAGCCAAAAGCGGGAGTCAGCAAAAGAGAGGAGGTTTTTCGTTCAGTGGTATGAAGTCCAAATTAACAGCCCTGTACAATTTCTTGGGGCTCACTAGGTGACCAGAAGGCTCTGTTTGATTTTCAGTCAGGTCTTGGTTTCCAGAGGGATATAAGGAAACATGTGCTTAGTCCACCACCTTGACTTCGCCCCTCTAGAGGAAGACATTTTAACCACCTGTGTTATGTGAATGACACACTCAACTTGCTGAAAGTGAAGAGGACTTGAAGCCCTTAGTGACAAACATCAAAGAATAGAGCGTTCAGTATTGATTACACATCAATGTAAAGAAAACAAAAATCCTAATAACATCATGATAAATCAAGAAAAATTGAGGCTGTCCAAGATTTAATTTTACTTGGATCCACAATCATCAGACATAGAAACAGCAGTTAGAAATTCAAATAATGGCCTCGATTTCACCTAAGAGTATGGTCTCCTGCCCCCTGCCCCAGCTACTCTGTCCTTGCAATATTGGGTTAAGATGGAAGGAGTATTCAAGTTATGCTGAAGTCTACTTAATACTGTTCTTGTTTCTAATGTATGCTATTACCGATTTCACCCAAAAAAATTTCTACCATCTAATCTAAACCCTCCCCACCTCATCATCCCTCCCTCTCCTCCTTTGCAACCATCAAAGAGTATTTTCTTCTGTACATAAGTCTGTTTTTGAGATCTTATCGTAGGGGTCTCATACAATATTTGTCCTTTTGTCACTGACTATTTTCACTCAACATAACGTCTATAAGAGGGCTCTCTGCACCCCACATTGGTGAGTGGCTTCTGGGGTCTTAAAAGCTGCCAAGCTGCCATCTGAGGGCACAGCAAATGGTCCGAACTCAGTAGGAATGGATGCTCACTGAGGACCAAAATGACATGGGGTAAAGACAACCCAGAAGATAGAGAGACCCATATGAGTGGGTGCCTACATCGACTTGGGACCAGAAGAACCAGATGGTGCCCAGCCACCACCAATGATAGCCATGATGGAGCTCACTAAGTTGAGTCTCACTGGCAACACAAGAATAAAAAGGGGTGCACCTTGAGATCTCCACTAAAAGACCACAACTGATGGTCCAGCAGTTTCAGGGTTCTCCTGGGAGCATGGCCCCTGGCCCCGATGCTGCCCTTGCCCATAAATCATAATGAAGGTCCACTCTTCGGACATGAATGGATTGGACTTGGTGATGCAGAGTGACCACATATTGGATGCATTTTATGGTTCTACGTATCTATAGGATATCATCCTGATGACCTCTGTCTGGAGTAAGGGGAATGGGTGGAGAAGAGGAGAAAGGAGACTGTTGGGAGGATGAGACATGAGCAGACAGGAATAGTGTGCCGTCACCGGGCAGGGAGAGCAGTGGAAGCTGCATATAGGTGGGCATGTAAATTTATATGGGAATGTACATTTTCAATCAGTCATGATAAAAAAAAATCAAATAAATCAAACGTAGTACATTTAGCAAATCTGAAAAAACAAAAATATCTTTAAAAAGCAAAGATGTCTCTCTGAGGCTTCAATACATAGTATTTTTCAATAATTTCTTATGCATGTGAAAGTTAGACAATGAGTAAGGAAGACTAAAGAAGAACTGATACATTTGAATTATGGTGTTGGTGAAGATTACTGAATATGCCATATATTGCTAACACTTGGCTTGGGGGTAACTGCAACAGTGGTCTCAAACACGCAACCATTGTGAGGATGGCACAGGACAAGGCAGTAGTTTATTCTCTTGTACAATGGGTCTTTATGAGTCAGAATCAGTTTGACAGCAACTTGCAAATACAACTATTTTCACAAATTTTATTATGGACTATGTCTTCATCTTAAATCTTTCTGTCTTTATTGTTTTATTTCATGCTCACTTTCCTCTTCAGGATTTCATGCTACATGCAGTTCTTATAGATATTTCACTTTTCCCTTTTATTTAATGTCAAATTCGACATTCACCAGATAATATTTCTATAAACACAATGCTGGAATATCAATCTAATGACACAGTTTCTTTCATTGAATAAGTGAGAAAAATCTTCATTATTTTTTTTAAAATAATTTGAGCGGATTATTTACCAAACAGCCTAGTAAAGTCTAAAATTGTGTTCAGCTTGCCCATAAAAAATGACCCAGACAAAAGTGTCATTCTTTCTTGTGATTTAAGTTATAAAATTATTTCCATGACAGGGAAATGACATGTAACTGATAAAAATAATTTTGTACTAGCAGAATGACACACAAGTAAAAAGACAGGATAATATATCCAGAACTTTACCATCCATTGTGGCTCATATTTTTATAGATATATTTCAATATGAGAAAGAAGATATCTTTTGAAGAACTAGATGAAAAAAGTACAACACAATTATTACTTCTCATTTTCTAAATACATGACAATGAATTAAATTACACACTAGGCTTAAAAAATATACGCACAGAAACTGGAGGGTTTGTAGCATAGGACATTCTTGATTTCTGGTTCTGTATTTTCTTCCTACTTTTTGCTTCAATGTAGCTTTGCTGACAATTGTTTTCTATTTTTTTTTTCTGACCTTGCCTCTTCAAAAAAGCAGTGCCATTGTCAAGCACATTCCATCAATTGTTCTCAAGTAGAGAAAATTATGTTCTCAAGTAGGGGATATTTGGTACAGTCAGGAGACATTATTGGTTGTCACAACTGGGAAGGGTAATCGAACAGTCATCTGTTTGGAGGAGACCAGGAATAATGCTAAAAATCTTCAACCGTGGACAGTGTTCCATAACCAATACACCCTCTCCTCACTTATCAACATGGTTAGCTTCCAAAGGCCAGCGGATGACCACATGAGATCACAAAATGGAGATGACTACATCATTAACTCGAAAATCACATCATTAATAACTGCCAAACTACCGAGAGTCATGACCCCACCAAGCTGACATGTAATCTTAACCATCACAGCAGTGTTACTTTTGCCTCACACCTCAGCATTCATTACTGCTAGAAATATATCATTTATATGCATAAGAGAGGGATAGTAGATGTTTGACTAGCCTCATAAATGCAAAATGCTGGTAAACAAGATAGTAGATAAGTGATCTAAAATGACAATTGTGATAAAATTAAGAAACTTACATTGGTTGATATACTAACAATTCTATTTAGCAGTTTATTGTGGACTTCAATTTTTTTTTAATTTTGTTGCTGTTGAGGATACATAGCAAAATAAGCACTAATTCAACATTTTCTACATTACAAATCAATGACATTGATTACATTCTTCAAGTTTTGCAACCATTCTCATCATCCTGTGCTGAGGTGTTTCTCTCCACTAACATAAACTTGACACCCCCTAAAAGTCTATCTAATCTGCTGAGTAGCTATTGCCAATTTGATACTGTTTAGATAGTTCTTAAATGAGCATAATGCTCAAGAGAGACATTTTTTACTAGTTAAGTTAAACTATTGTTGGATTTGAGACTTCAGTGAATATTTTTGCCTAAAGTTTGTCTCAGGGCAATAGTTCCAGGGTTTCAGAATCTCTAGATGATTTGAGTCCACAGTACATTCACAATACAGATTCTTTTCTAGCTAATATGAAGACTACTTAAGTTATTCATTAGAAAATGCCTACAAAGCAACAAAATAATAAAGAGCATATAGGAAACTGACCTATCTACAAATTGTCATTCAAACAAATCTACCCTATCATATGATTTTAATCTGAGTTTCATTTAAAATTGAAATTTCTTCTTTTTTTATATTATAGGTAAATACTACTGTTTGTCGCTATTATTTTGCAATGCTACACAATTCATAATAAACCATGGGAGATAACTGATTTAATTCAATAACTCCTACTACAAATTTAACAAGAGCTACCTTTAACACAGAAGTAAGTAGCACCTTGTGTACTATGAGTGGACAGACAGTTCCAGAAGCTTGACTACACTAAAACTTTTCCCTTGCAGCCCTTCTCTAAGAACTGCTACCCCACTACAGTTACCAAAGGATCAAGCCTCCATAATTACCACCTAACAGGAAGGTACTCTTAAAACGGGAAGAATGACTCCATTAACATTTCAGACTGATCAGACAGTCTCTAGAATGTATTGAGTCCTTCACTATTGTAATTCAAGGCTTGAATTGTTTTATTTTTTTATTTTTTCAGTTCTTTCAGCTTGAGAAATGCAGAGCGTGTTCTTCCACTTTGGTTTCCTGTTTCCCACTCTTTGCACATGTCATTATAATACTTTACTTTGTCTCCTCAAGCTGCCTTTGAAATTTAAAGTTTGACTTTGCCATTCCTTTCGTTTGCTTTAACTCATCAGTGTTCAAGAGCAAGTTTCAACATCTCTTGTGACATTCAATTTTATCTTTTCTCTCTTTCCTGTCTTTTTAATGACGTCTTGCTTTCTTCCTGGATGATATCTTTGATATCATCCCTCAGGTCTTCTGGTTTTTGGTCACTAGTGTTCAAGGCATGAGATCTGCTCTCAAGATGGTCTTTAAACTTGGGTGGGCTGTACTCAAGATCATACTTTGGCTCTCATGGACTTGTTCTAATTTTCTTCAACTTCAGTTTTAACTTGCATATGAGGAATTGATGGTCTGTGCCACAATGAGCACCTGGTCTTCTTCTGATTGATGATATTGTGCTTTTCCATCATCTCATTTCATAGATGTAGTCAATTTGTTTTCTATCTATTCTGTCCGGTAAGGTCTATGTGAATGTCAATGTTTGTGTTGGTGAGGAAAGGTATCTGCAGTGAAGATGTCATTGCTCTTGCAAAATTTTATCATTTGATCTTTGGCATCATTTCTGTCATCAAGGCTGTATTTTCCAACTACCAATCCTTCTTTGTTTCCAACTTTTGCATTCCAATTACCAGTAATTATCAATGCACCCTGATTGCATATTTGATCAATGTCAGACTGAAGAAGCTGGTAAAAATCTTCAATTTCTTCATCTTTGACCTCAGTGGTTGGTGAGTAAATTTGAATAATATTCATATTAATTGGCCTTCCTTGTAGGTGTATGGATATTATCCTATCACTGACAAGATTTTACTTCAGTATAGGTCTTGAAATGTTGTTTTTTTATAACGAACAGAACATTATTCAGTATAGTAGATTGTCTGATTCAAAATGGTCAGTAGTAGTCCATTTCAGTTTACTACTGCCTAGGATATCTACGTTTATTCAAGGCTTGAGTTGCAATAGTGAAGGATTCTACAGGGAAAATATTAAATGACTCAGGAAGCATCAAAGAAGATGGAAGGGATACACAGACTTATACCAACAGAACTGGTTGAAGTTCAGCCATTTAAGAAGTAGTGTAAGATCAGGAGCTGATGATAGTGATGGAAAAAGTCCAAGCTGCACTGAAGACACGGCAAAAAACAAGTCTCTAGGAACTAGTTGATATTAACTGATGTGGTTCAACAAAGGGATACAGTATTGAATGTGTTTACCGGTCTATGCCAAGAAATTTAGACGGCAGCTACTTGGCCAAATGACTGGAAGACAAACACATTCATGCCTAGTTCCAAGAAAGGTGACCCAACCGAATGCAGAAATTATTGAATAATATCATTACTGTCACATGCAAATAAAATTTTGTGAAGATCATTCAAAAGCAGCTGCAACAGTATATTGACAGGGAACTGCTGGAAATTCAATCTGGATTCAGAAGAGGACTTGGAACCAGGGATATCACTGCTGATGTCAGATGGGTATTGACTGAAAGCAAGGAATATCACAAATACGTTTACCTGTGTTTCGCTGACTAAGCAAAAGCATTTGACTGTGTGGATCACAACAAATATTGGCTAACATGTGGCAAATCGGAATTCCAGAACACTTAATTGTGCTCATGAGGAATCTGTATGTGGATCAAGAGGCAGTCATAGAAACAGAGCAAGGGGGCAATGCATGACTTAAAGTCAGGAGAGGTGTGCATCAGGGCTGTGTTCTTTCACCACACCTTTTTGATCTGTGTCTTAGGCTGGGTTTTCTAGGGAAGCAAAACCAGTAACACGTGTAGGTACAAGGAAAGATTTATAATATATATATATATGTAGATAGATAGAAATATAGGAAACAGCTCATGTAATCACAGAAGCTGAATGTCCCAAGCTCTGGCACAAGCCTCACGTGGCCACGGAAGCTGAGGAACCCAAGGTCAGCAAGTTAGAGATCAGAGTTCTAGATCACCGATTGTGTAGGTCAGTGGATCCCAAGCTGGTGGCGAGACGAAGCGACAGAGGCTGGCAAAACCAGATCAGCAGGTCAGGGAGCAGGAGCAGGCAGAGGCTGGCGAACCTAGGATCGGCAGGTCAGGGAGCAGGACTCTCAAGTGCCGACTGTAAGGACTGATGAGTCCAACAGCTGCTAGCTCAAGTCCCGGAACCAGATGCTGGAAGAAGAGAGCAGGAGCTCCTGGCCACGTGAGTGACCAGCTGCCGTAGTGAAAGGTCACGAGATGAGAGCCGAAGGGCAGGAAGCCACCACAAACCCTGCCCTGCCACTTAATACAGCAGCCAAATATGTAGTAGCCAAGTTGACATAATCCTAACCACCACAATCTGCATGCCAAGAAAATAATCCAAGAAACTGGACTATATGAAGAGGAACAAGGCATCAGGATTGGAAGAAGACTCATTAACAATCTGCAATGTGCAGATGATGGAACACTGCTTATTGAAATTGAAGATTTGAAACACTTACTAATGAAGCTCAAAGATCACAGCCTTCAGTATGCATTGAACCTCAACATCAATAAAACAAAAATCATCACAGCTAGGCCGGTAAACAACATCATAGCAAATGGAGAAAAGATTGAGGACACCAAGGGTTTCATTTTACTTGATTCCACAATCAATGTCCATAGCAGTGACAGTAAAGAAATCAAAAGACGCAGTGTATTGGGACATCTGCTGCAAAGGACCTCTTTACGGTGTTGAAAATTAAAGACGTCACCTTGAAGACTGAGGTGAATATGGCCCAAACCATAGTATTTTCAGTCTCATCATATGTGTGCAAAAGCTGGACAGTGAATAAGGATGACAGAAGAAGAATCAATGCCTTTGAACTGTGGTGTTGGAGAAGAATATTGAATGTACCACGGACTGTGAAAAGAACTAATAGATTTGCTCTGGAAGAAGTACAACTACAGTGCTCCTTGTAAGCAAGGATAGAAAGACTTTATCTCTCACACTTTGGACATGTTGTCAACAGGGATCAATCTCTAGAGAATGACATCATGCCTGGCAGAGTAGAGGGTCAACAGAAAAGAGGAAAATTCTCTACAAGGTGGATTGACACAGTGGCTGCAATAATGAGCTTAAGTATAAAAACTGTTGTGGGCATGGCACAGGACTGTGTAGTGTTTTGTTTTGCTCATAGGGTTGCCATGAGTTGGAACTGACTCAGTGGTACCTAACAACAACAGAAATATCTTAGAATAATAGAAATAGAAGTTTTGTTTAGAAAGAGCACAAGGGCTTTGGTAATCTTGGTTAAGAAATACAGAAAAGAAACAACCCTTATTTCAAATCTTTTTATCTAGTTTCTTTTTGTCTATTATAGAGGTTGGATTATTTTTTCCCTTAAGCAAAGAAGTTATTCTTTGTATTAAAATACTTATAAAAAAGTTATATATAGAATGATATCAATGTATTATAGGAAAACTCATAAACATAAACTCATTTGAACTGAATATATATAAAATTGGTTCAAATATATCACAGTGTTGTAAAGTTCTACATGTAATATGTGTGGGAACAGTAGTTATTTGGAATAATCAGTTCAAGCAGGGAATGAATAAAATGTAATTTTAGGACTTTTGAAGGCATCAGTTGGAAAACATCAAAAATTGGCATATATCCTAAATATTTGCTTTTTAAAAAATAATCCAAATGTGTTTACTCACTAATTTTTCATTCAGGGTTGTGCTTTCTTTTACTGGATTGTGATTGAAGCATTAGAATCTGTTTATTGTATAAATCATGCCCATATTTATCACATACAATTCCCATTTTTTTAGTCTAAGGAAAATTGAAGATTATTGCAAACTAATTTAAGTGTAGTCTTTTCCTAGCTTTTCACCAGTTCTTTTTTGTTATCATTCACAGTTAATCAACAGATGCTTTCATGAACCAGTTGTATATTCTATTTTAGATACTCATAATTAGTGAGCCTTTCTAAAGCACTCAACTCAAGTGTCACAGAAACAACAGCTGCATTTCTCACCTACATTTTAAGAATTTGCCAAATTATTGTCTTTAATTACTTATACAACTGACTCTTGGAAAGCAAAATCTCAACCTGTCCTTATAAGGTTAGTATAACTTAAGAATAAAAAAGTGTGTTTTCTTGGAAAATGAGTTAAAGTGGAGGTAAATCATGTTAATTGTGTCAATTATCATCAGTCATCTCATTGTCAATTACTAATTCTTGGAATACAGAATGTATCTGACATGGAATTATTAATTTTTGCATTTTTCTTAATTCTTAGGATACAGAATGAACATTAATTTTATGTAATATTTCTAAACAATTTAATTATAATATGTACACCATTTTTATACATTTTCAATTATGTTAGCAGCCTTAAAAATGACTTTGATCAATTTTTCAGCAACACTTTCATAAACTTCATGACAAAATGTTATTTTGATAATGATCTCTATTGGTTTTAGATATTTACCAGATCTATAAATGAGCTAGAGATAAAACATTTGAGAAGATGAGTCAAGTTGGACCCACGACTGGCTGTTGAGTGGGGTCTCTGGTGATCTGCAAAGAGACGTATACTCACAGATGTAGTCAAAGAGATGGTGGTTATGTTATTAGCCACAAGAAGCAGATGACATTTAGGTTCACACATAGTTTTCAAGCTTGTTGTACAGCACAAAAAGTTTCTTTACCTCCAGCTATCATTTCAGTCTCATATTTTCTTTAAGAAAAAAATGGGCTTTCAAAGAGAAGGCAAAACAGTCCCTAAAAGTGCCATGTTTAAGACAAGAGGGAGCCTGCTTCTCACTTTAAAGACGGGATGGGTAATTCAAGAAACACACTTGTAGAGACTTGGAATGTTCGTTGAAGGAAAGAAGAACTATTCAACGGTCACTGAGTATCAGAATGTGCCAGTCTGCTTTGGTGATGTCCTTGAAACAAAAGATAAGACTCGTGAGAGATTTAGAGAAACTGACTAATTTTCCAGGTATGTGTATCTAAATACAGAGAGTGATAGTTGCTCCTTTAATTGAATGTTTTGAAGGAAGAAGACTTTTTGCACAGAAAGGGAAAAGAATTGACTCTAACAGAACGTGTCAGGAAAGCAGATGAGGCAACTCTATGTCCCAAATCTACTGGAAAGTTTAGAAGACAACCTCAGCATTTCCCTGTGGTAGAGGAAACCAGTGGCAAATTCATCCAAGAAAAATAATGTAGAAGTGCATTGTTATTGCTACCACAATCAGCAACAGACTTTAAGACCCTTGTCTCCTCATTATCCTTTCTCATCTCTATCCCAGAAAAGCACCACACACAGGTGGTACTAGGTGGCATGAGAACATAGGATTAGTGACTTCAGCTGGACTGTTGGAGCTCTGTGGTGCAGTGGTTAAGTCTTCAGCTGCTAATCAAAAGGTTAAAAGTTCAAATCTAGCAGGTGCTCATTGGAAACCCTGTGGAGCAGTTCTACTCTGTCCTATAGAATTGCTGTGAGCAAAAAGAAGTTCAGTGGCAACAGGTTTTTGTGCAGGTCTAGTTTTTTAATAACTAAAACAAATGAGAAGTTTACTATGCAGTAAAATTTAAAAATATGCCCAGCCTATTGTTCAGGGATTGGAAAGGATAATTGGATAGATCACAGTTAAAAGCAATGATTGTTTGAAAACAAAAACCAATAAGTTTATTTTCCCTGCTGAGTTGAGAGTGCTTAATAAGCTAATTACTGAATGCTAGGGGTTAAGACAAGATGGATGTTTGAGTGGGAACACATTTATAAATCTTCAGATTACTAATGAATATTTTTGAGCTGTGGTACTTTATGCAACTTAACTGTGGGCATTTTGTTAGTAAACACTTGATGATGTGGACCTCTTGGATATGTTTTAATTTTTCTCCTTTTGAACCAAATTAGAGTTAATAAACTATTTACATATCTGCTAAGCAGCTAAATTAACTTATAATTTAAGAACATAGGAGCTATAAAAAATCTTGATGTATTAATGAGAGAAACAACACCACTGTTTCAGAAATATCTTCATTGTTTTATGCCGATTATTTAAAGTTGTTTTCTTGAGTGTGTAAGTCCATGGTTAGTTGTAAATATGAATCAATAATACACCTGTAGGACACTAGTTTAGAAATTTTCCCCAAGTAGTACTTAAACTTGTAACATTTACTGGTAATCTACAATTTTGTGAGGATGCATCTATCTTTTCATTGTCACCATGAAATTATGTCATTAGTCATTAAGTATTTATTGGAAACTTACTGTATTCTAGGCGCTGTGGTAAACAATGATAATTCTCTTACAGCAAGGTGTTTATAGTCTCGTGAGTCAGCAATGAAAGTAAGTAATTCGATATGTTAGGTATATACTATTAGAGAATTATGCTTAATGGGGAAAAGAGAGAGAGAGAACAGAAAGTTTCAGGCTAAGTCTTGGAATTTAAGGTTTCAAGGACGAGATTATGATTTAGTTGAGTTTTTAAAAGAGCAGATAGGATAAGCATTTTACAGGAAACATGGGCAAAGCTGACAGTGGAAAAACTTACGTGTATCAGAAGCAGGTAGGCTTGACTGGATGCTTGTGAGTTTTCTGTGAGGTTTGATGCCCAGAATAAGAAACGAGTATCTCGTGAGAGATCATATTGTCAGGAAACATCATGCAGAGTATCTCGTAAGAGATCATACTGTCAGGAAACATCATGCTTATTTAGTTTGCAAAAGTAGATCCTTTGTATCTCTTTACATAAATTACCCCAGTGTAGGAAAATATTAAACCAAAAGCAATGCCACATTCCTGGAGGGACTTCAGAGATTAATACTACCACTGAAGACTTGAAGGATGTCAGGGATTATTTTATTATGGAAATGTTTATACATTTGTGTCTCTATCTCGTTACTATATAACACAAAATTTATTACATTTGTATCATAATACTTAAGTATTATTAACCTTATGTCATTGTTGTCACCTTATGAAATATCAGGGAGAATAGTGAACATCACCTACTTTACATTCTTTTCTGTGGAAGATTTAATGCACTTTTTGTTGTATACAAAATGAGTTGCATCCTCCTATGAAAGAGTATAACGTTACTATTGTCTTTTTCTGGAGATTATGACTTACGGATTGCGTATGGTTGCAAACCTGAACTCTAATGGTCAATTTTATGTGTCAGTTTGAATAAGCTATGGATCCTAGTTGTTCAGTCAAACACCATTTTAGTTGTTGCTATGGAGGGGGTTCATAAATGTGATTAACATTTACTCAAAAAGTGAATGTTAAGTAGTTTACCCTTGAATTAAAAAAAATGCAATAATAAGAAAAGTAAAGAAAACTGTATTTTACTTAGTATTTAAAATTGAGCATGTTAAAGCTCAAAAGCTTACCAAAATATTATACACACTTTAGTATTTGTCTTAGCGTCTCTTCCATAATCTTTCTCTTATATCTGCTAAAGTGTATCAATCTCTCCAAAGAAAACAGGATTACCAAAAATGTCTTTAGCTTCTCAAAATTACTAGAACCACAACTATTAGGTCTCTCTTGAGGTGGCTTGTCTTTTTTTAATTAGTTTTGCTGTCTATTTGTCTATTTAAAATGTAAGGAATAACTAATAGTAGCTTTCAATAATGATTAAAAAATATTTGGGGGCTTCTATTCTCTCTTGGAAATCCTGGTGGCATAGTGAAGAGCTATGGTTGCTAAACAAAGGGTTGGCAATTTGAATCTACTTGGAAATCCTCGGAAACACTACGGGACAGTTCTACTCTGTTCTATAGAATAGTTATGAGTCAGAACTGACTGGATAGCAATATTATTATTATTATTATTTTAAATTTACTCTTTCTAGCAAGAAGCCTTGGTGATGCAGTAGCTGAGTTTGGCTGTTAAACAAAAGATTGAATGTTTGCACTCACCAGCTGCCCTGCAGGAGAAAGATGTGACAATCTACTTCCTTAAAGATTACAGTCTGCAAATGGGCAGTTCGACTTTTTCCTGTAATGTTGTATTAAGTGAGAATTGACTAAAAGGCAACGAGTTACTCTCTCTAGCAGGCTGATTCTCCCAAGCACATGGTTTAGCCTAGAAAGTAAAGAGCAAAGGTCTTATTCTTATTTTTCTACTACCAAAGAGTAAATATAAATCAACCATCAAAACAGATGATTTGGAAGTGAAAGAAATTATTAAACAACATGTAATGATAGAAACCAAATTTATATAATGCACAGAAATAGTAAAACAATTGTGAGTTATGTCACCTATTAAACATAGATGAGTCAAAAACTGTTTTCTGAGACAGATCACTAGTTTTACTAGTTTAATTATTAAACCAAATATTATGGATTTAAGTAGGAAAAGAAGTTAGGTAAATAAATCTGTAGACTTTAGATTATGGGAATTAATAAAGCTCAGGAAAGGAATTAATGACTCATAAAAGAAAAAGAAGGTTGAGCTTACAGCTGTAGTGAAGAAGTATGTAAGAACTGTCAAATATTTTTGCTAAATAACTTAAAATGTGGTGTTTAAATTTAACAATAAAATACAGAGAGATAAACATAACTTTATAATACAGAACTGTGTTCTAATACTCTTTAATGTGGTTGAAGTTTTCTGAAATTTTTTTACTGAAGAAATAAAAAAAATACTAAGCAGAAATATATACGTGCCTTTAAGAAAATGCCACCACTGAGTGTCTATGAAATAACCACAAGGCCCAGGCTATTTAGTATGAACTATTTTCTTTCCTTACACGTAGTGGATTCTCGTGTTATGAAGCAGATTTTGAGCTTAGACAAAAAAGAAGTGTGAATTCCAAATTAGTTTTATGAAGCAAGCATAACCCTAATCCACAAAAGTATGCATATAAAACATAAATGTATACACATTTATACTTACAAATATAAACATGTATATGTCCTAAATAAAATTACATCATCGCTGTTGTTGTTAGGTGCTTTTAAGTTGGTTCTAACATACAGCAACGCCAAGCACGGCCTAGAACTGCCCCACACGATTTCCTAGGCTATAATATCTAGAGAAATAGATCACCTGAATCTTTTTTCCCAAATAATATTACAGCATATGTTACATGCAGCATTTTTAAAGTTAAAATACACTAAAATTATATATGTAATATTCTGGCAAGATAAAATTTATTAGCTTATTGAAACAGTAATGGGTCACATAAAAAGTAATTCCTTCAGAATAGGAGAAAATTATAGAACGCATTCATACTTAACCTGATAAAACTTATCTCAGTGTAATGACCTAAGATATGTTTACAAGTAATTCCCCAGGTTTACTACCACTAAAATATTACAGATCAGGAAATTATTCAACAGTTTCATGAAAATTTTAGAAAAGGGATACTTTAGGAGTTTCTACAAAGAGACCCGGAAACAGCAAGTAACTAAACTGCTGAGAAGTGGAAAAAAAAATCCCTAACGGGCAATCCAAATAATTTGTCCACATGTGCTTGTAAAGTATCTGAAAACCACAAATAATCATAAAGCAAATTAAAATCATGCTGAAATAATATTTGGACAAAAAATTCACTTCTGACCATAAGTAACTGTCAGCAAGTGCCTCAGTAGCTGGGACTTTATTCCTCCTCATGGAAATGTACTGTGTAACCGTTTAAAGACCTGTGTGATAATACCTAACGAAGCCAATATGTATTCATTAGTGAGGATGCAGTCCATGCTGCTCAGATACAAAAAGTAAAGTGTTGTTGTTAGATGCCATAGAAGTAGTTCCAACTCATAGTGACCGTGTGTGTAATAATGCCTGATCTTGTGTCATATTCACAATTATTGCTACACTTCAGTCCATTGTAGCTGTCACTATGTCAGTTATCTAACTGAGGGTCTTCCTCTTCTTCTCTGACCTCGTACTTTACCAGGCATGATGTCCGTTTCCACGGACTGGTCCCTCCTGATGACACGTCCTAGGTAAGTAAGCTTATAGGAACATTCTGTTTGTACTTCTTTTAAGAGAGATTTGTTCAATCTTCTGGCAGTCTACTGTACAGTGAAACCTTTGCAAGCTGGATCTTGACAGAATTGTCTGATTTTTCCAAGCTTCACCCCTTTGATAGGGTTCAGTCTTATCACTTTTCTATGACCCTTATTAGTGGAAAATAGTGAATTTTCCTTCTCTAACAAGTTTCCACATCATACAAGTTTTGGTTTTCATGAATTTTACTATGTAATTGACATTCCTCGCCAGCACCACAATTCAGTGGTTTTAATCCTTCCTCAGTACCCGTTACACATAGTCTAGCTTTCACATCATGCACACAAGGAGACTGAAAACATTATGGCATGGGTCAGTCATACCCTAGTCTTCAAGGGGACATCTTTCCTTTCCAACATTTTAAAGGGGTCTTTTGCATCAGATTTGCTCAGTACAGTGTATCTTTTGATATCTTGACTGCTACTTCCATGGATGTTAATTATGAGATTATAACCACCAAGCTGTACACAATGCTTACTCTCATATGCCATCATCAGAATCCTAGTCACATTATTATTTCTAGAAGCTAGAAGATCTTTATTTTTTTCTCTGACAACACAGGTTTTCAACTAAAACTTAGGATTTCTATCGCTGTAATGGAAAAGGAGACTGAATTATTGGAAATAAGTTTGCTTGTGTTTTACAAGCATCAGTGACTCTACATTTAGTAATATATCCTGAACAGAATTGTCGTGTATGTGTATCAGGAGAAATGTACAAGTGTATTAATAGTAGCAATACTTTTAAAGAAAATAAAAGTCACAAGTAAATTACGTAGCAAAAGAAAATGGTTAAAGTAAATTCTTAAGTAAATATTAGTGTAACAGACTACATATCAGTGAAATTTACTAGAAAGTAAGTAGATAAATGAATTTTGGAAACTAAATACAAAGTGGAAATCATATTATGGAATGGTATATGCAGTAGAAAACAATTTATATCATTTTTAAAACACACCGGTTAAGTCCCACTACTGCTAACCATAAGGTCGGCAGTTCAAGTCCACCAGGCGCTCCTTGAATACTCTGGGGGTCAGTTCTACCCTGGCCCCTAGGGTCGCCATGAGTCGGATCCGACTCGACGGCACTTGGCTGGCACATTTAAGGGTAGAGTATGTGACTATGCATTGAAGTGAGAAACAGTAAATGCATAATGGCACATATGTGAGTGAGAGGAGGAAAGAAGAGAAAATAATTGAAAAATGAACAGAAAACACTAATAAATTCAATATTCCATTTTTAATGTATGCTAAGTATAGATTAATATTTATTATATTTTTCTTCAGTTTACATATCTTACAAATGCATAATATAGTTACATTATTTAAAAAGGATGAAAGAAACCATTCAGAATTTTAATTCTGGCATAATCAGAATGGTTTATATTGGATTCAACTTCCCATTGAAAGCATATACAGAAGTTGGACAAGATATAAAAAGCAACTGTCTGAAGGCACTGGAGAAAAACTGACTGAAGAACTACATGTGGGCCTATAATATTGTTACATGATGTCAAGTTAGTTCCAACTCATAGTGACCCTATATAAGTACGACAGAACACTGCCTGGTCTTTTGCTAATCTCATGGTCATTGTTGTTCTTGAACCAATTGTTGCAGCCTTTGGGTCAGTTCATCTCTTTTAGGGTCTTCTTTTTCATGGGCTCACTACTTTACCAAGAATGCTGTCTTTCTGCAGAGACTAGTCCCTCCTAATAACAAGTCCAAAATATGAGATGAAGTCTTGCCATTCTCACCTCTAAGTATTGTTCTGCTTGAACTTCTTCCAAGACAAATTAGATAATTCTTTTGGCAGCTCATGGTCTACTCAGCATTCTTTACCAATGTTGCAACTCAAAGGCGTCAGTTCTTCTTTGTTCTTCCTCATTTATCATCCAACTTTCATATGCAGATGGGACTATTGAAAACACTGTGACTTAGATCAGATATACCTTAACCTTAAAGTTACATTTTTGCTTTGGAACACTTGAAAAGTCTTTGGCAGCAGAATTGCCCAATGCCAGTAAGTCTTTTGATTTATTTCTTTACAGCTGCTTCCATAAGCACTGATTGTGGATCCAAGTAAAAGGAAATTCTTGACAATTTCAGTCTTTTCTCTATTTCTCAAAATATTGCTTTTTGATCCTGTTGTGAAGACTTGTGTGTTCTTTGTGTTGAAGTGTAATCTATACTGAAGGCTGTTGCTCTTTGATCTTCATCAGTAAGTACTTCAAGTCCTCTTTATTTTCATCAAGCAAGATTGTATCCTCTGCATAACACAGGTTGTTAGTCAGTCTTCGTCTAATCATGATGACACATTCTTCTTCCTATAGTCCAGCTTCTGGTATTATTTGCTGAGCATACAGTTGAAAGGATACAAAGCTGACACACCTTTCCTGACTTTAAAGCACCCAGCATTCCTTCGCTACATTAGAACAACTGCCTCTTGATCTATGTATAGGTTGCTCATGAGCACAGTTAAGTGTTCTAGAATTCCCATTCATAATCTTTGATTCACACAGTGGATAATACCTCATCAGAGCAACACAGGAGCCCCCGCATTATGACAGATTGACAGATGTGTGGGGGATCAGGGTCTATAATAACTGAGAAAAGTAAAGCTAAGTTAGAGGAGTTCCACAAATGGCTCCAGTTTCTTCCTCTTGGTGTGTTTTTCCAAAGCATGGTATAGGTCAGAGTATTAGTGAGCTGAGCACACAGAAGTCAGATTTTTTGCACTGACAAAGAACATGCCAGTGATGGACCATTATTTTGAAGAAGAGAGAATCACTGAAAAGGAGATCCCAAACGTTTGTACACATTCCCTTTAGCCCATTGCTGTTGAGTCAATTTTTACTCACAGTGACCCTATAGGACAGAGTATGATTGTTCCATAGGGTTTCCAAGGCTGTAATCTTCATAGAAGCAGACTGCCACATCTTTCTCTATGGAGCTATTGATGAGTTTGAACTACTGACCTTTGAGTTAATAGTCTACCACTTAACATTGTGCCATCTGGTTCCTTTGTTACTCTATAATAGGATTAGTAGACGTGTAAGTTAAAAGGTCTGTTTAATAATCCAAATTTTGACTTGGCTTGTTTGCATTGCTTTACATTTTTATAAAAAATGTATATTAATTGAAATAAGTTATAATTTCCCATGTAAAATTACATAATGGGCTCAATGACACACAACAGCCACCTTTATTCTGGCAGATAGCACATAATAGAGTAGCTTTACTACATCTGTTATTTCATGCATAGTAGATACACATTCAGAAACCAAGATATGATATTTCACCATGTTATATTCTTGTATGATTTTCACAAGAAAATCAAAACCTTTATTAGGAAAATAATCCAACATAAGAATATTAACATTATTTATCAGTTAAAATTATTTATATTTTATATATGTTTTACAGCATGATGCACATATACTCTTAATCACTAATTTATTAATTTTCTACTTATGTTTTATTTTAATACATAGAAATTAGCAGTTTTGACTGAATTTCCCTTAAATAAAAACTGGAAATACTAAAAAATGCTGGTTCATGAAGCTAAAGTTATAGAAAATGTTCATTAATATTAAAGAAATTAATCTCGTGTTCTTAATATAATTACACAATTAATTTTCCTGCGTTCTTTCATTTTAATATTATATATCTTAAGATTTAGATATTATTACAGTTAGAATACTATTATGCCTTGTGTGATCAGTTATGTCACAGGAAATATGTATTCTTGATACATATTTAACTATATTTTTATTGGAAATGTTTTAATATAGGTGCTCAATACAGCTAGCTCCCACCTTCACAAGAAGAATTTATTTGAAAGTATGAATGAGTAGATGAAATATCTCAAATTCTTTTTGTTCTTTTAATTAATTGATTTGTATTACCTACCTATGGGTTGGCATTACCTATCTATATTATTTAAGCAGGGTTACATATAAATTATTGTTCACATCATTAAAATACTCTTTTTGTATTAATTGTTTTAAAAGTTTACAAGTAATTTACCAGTTGATCATAACTTTGTGTTTCATGTAGGAATTTTACATTTTCGTTTTTAAAATAATGCCTAATGAGGTTAAAACACATATGGAATGAAATACTTCTTTCTTTTTAAACAATTAAAAAGGTATAAAACTGTTTGAGAATCAGTTTGATATTCTTTTTTTTTGGAATTGAGTTTTTGGAAAAGATTATTTTTCTTTCACTAAATGACTCAACTGCAAAAACTTATGTAATTATGTCGTATAACTAGGTAGGAAAAATTACTATTTTTTAATTTCAAATAAATATTCTAGATTAATATTGTATAAAGGATTCATGAATATATTTTGAAGAAGATGTTTATTTGTTCCATCATTTAGTCTAAGATACGATCGGTACTAAGACTCAGGAATTCTGGCATATTTGGCCATGTCCTGTGGGCTACATGCCCTAGCACATTGGGAATTTAAAGGCCACTCTCCATAATACGGAAAACATTAAGCTCATGGAATACTAATGTCTGAAGTGTCAAAGAGATGACAAAAAGCAGAATCAAGTCTATAATGGAAGCCAATAAGAGTCCTTTTTTGGAAGTTTTTAATTTCATATTTTAGGTTAATAGTAGAGCTATAAATATAACACTACACATGCTGATTTGACTAAAATAATTGTGAAGTGATGCAACACAAGGAAACCAATCTTGCTTGCATCATTGTTGTTGTCATGTGCCCCAGAACTGATTCTGGCTCATAGCAACCCTGTGCAAACTGGCACAGAACACTACCCAATCCTGTGCCATTTTCACAGCATTGCTATATTTGTGCTCATTGTTGCAGACACTGTGTCAACCCATTGCACCGAGGGTCTTCCACTTTTTCAGTGACCATCTACTTAGCTGAGCATCATGTCTTTCTTCAGCAATGGGTCTCTCCTAATAACTCGTCCAATGTACTTGAGACAAAATCTTGCCATTCTTGCTTCAAAGGGTCATTCCAGCTGTAATGTTTCCAAGACAGATGGGTTCATTCCTCCAGTCTATGGTATAGTCAGTATTTTTGCCATCATTGCAATTCATAGGCATCAGTTCTCTGGGTCTTCTTATTCATTGTCCAGCTTCAGCATGCATACAAAATGACTCCACATGCCACAGCTTCAATCAAGTGCACTTTAATCCTCAAAATGTTGTCTCTGCTTTTCAACCCTTGAAAAAGGTCTTTTGCAGCAGATTTGTCCAGGTAAACAGGCTGATTGAAGTCTTGACTGCTGTTTGATACCTAGGTCTTTTATTCAGTTAGAGTTTGTTTTTGTATAAGGTGTAAGATATGGGCCTTATTTCAGTTTTTTTGCAGATGGATATTCAATTTTGCCAGCACAATTTGTTGAAGAGATTGCTTTTTCCCCAGTTTAATATCTTGGGATAGTTGTCGAATATCAATTGTTTATAGAAAGGTGGTGTCAGCTCTGGGGTCTCAATTCTGTTTCATTGATCTATCTGTCTCTTTTTGTACCAATACCAGGCTGTTTTGACTACTGTGGCAGTGTAATAGGTTTTAAAGTCGGGTAGTGAGAGTTCTCCCAGTGTGGTGTTCTTCTTCAGTAGTGCTTTACTTAACTGGGGCTTTTTCCTTTTCCAAACAAATTTGGTGATTTGTTTCTCTATCTCATTAAAAAATGTCACAGGAATTTGTATTGGGATTGTATTACATAAGTGAATTGCTTTGGGTTAAATAGACATTTTCACAATGTTAAGCCTTCCTATCCATGCGCAGGCTAGGTTTCTCCATTTACATAAATTTCTCTTAGTTTCTGGTAGTAAGGGCTTGTAGTTCTATTTGTAAAGGTCTGTTATATCTCTGCTTAGATTTATTCTTTGGTACTTTATCTTCTTAGGGGCTATAGAAAGTAGTATTGATTTGGTGATTTCTTCCTTAATAATCTTGTTGGTATAAAGGAATCCTACTGATTTACTTATGTTTATCTTGTATACTGAGACTTTGCTGAACTCTTCTATCAGTTTGAGTAGTTTACTTATGGATTCTTTAGGATTCTCTGCGTGTACAATCATATCATCTGTAAATAGGGAGATTTTGACTTCCTCTGTGCCAATACAGATGCCCTTTATTTCTTGTTCTTGTCTAATTGCTCTGGCTAGAACTTCTAGTACAATGTTGAATAAGAGAGGTGAGGTGCACATCCCTGTCTAGTTCCTGTTCTCAAGTGAAGCTATTCAGTTGACTTTGTATAAATGGCCTTTAGTGCATTGAGCAATTTGCCATCTATTTCTATTTTGCTGAGAGTTTTTAGCATAAACAGGTGTTGGACTTTATCAAATGCATTTTCTGCATCAATAGACATAATGAGGTGAGTCTTGTCTTTTGTGTTATTTATGTGGTTGATCACATTCATTGTTTTTCTGATGTTGAACCAGCCTTGGCATCTCTGGTATGAATCCAATTTGATCATGGTGGATTATGTTTTGGATATGTTGTTGTATTCTGTTGGCAAGAATTTTGTTGAAGATTTTTGTATAGAGATTCATGAGTGATATTGGTCTGTAGTTCTCCTTTTTGGTTGAGTCATTCCCTGGCTTTGGTACCAGGGTTATACTGGCTTCAGAGAGTGGATTTGGGAGTATTCCATCCCTTTCTATACTGTGAAATAGTCTCAATAGTATTGGAGATAACTCTTCTCTAAAAGCTTGGTAGAATTCTGTGGTGAAGCCATCTGGACCTGGGCTTTTTTTCTTTGATAGTTTTTGGATGACTTTTTGAATATCTTCTTTTGTGATGGGCTTATTAAGTTGTTCTGCTTCACTCTGTGATAGTTATGGTAGGTGATATGAATCAAGGAATTTATCCATTTCCTCTAGCTTTTCAAATTTGTTAAGATTACAGTCTTTCATAGTATTCTGTTATGATGTTTTTGATTTCTGTTGGATCTGTTGTGACAACTCCCCTCTCATTTCTTATTTGGGTTATTTGTTTCCTTTCCTGTTTTTCTCTAGTAAGTTTAGCCAATGGTTTGTCAATTTTGTTGATCTTTTAAAAAAAACAAACAGCTTTTGGTCTTTTCAATTTTTTCAGTTGTTCTATTCTCTAGTTCATTTAGTTCTGCTCTAATTTTTATCATCTGGTTTCTTCTAGTGTCTATGGAGTTCCTCTGTTGTTCTCTCTCTATTTGTTCAAGCTGTAGGTTCAGTTCTTTGATTTAGTTTCTTTGGTTTCTTTCTTCCTTCCAGATGTGTGCATTTATGGACATCAACTGACCTCTGAGCACTGCTTTGGCTATATCCCATAGGTTCTGGTAAGAAGTGTTTTCATTCTCATTGGAATCCATAAATTTCTTTATTTCATCTTTGATTTCTTCTATAATCCATGGTTTTTTGAGCAAGATGTTATTCAATTTCCATGTGTTCCATTTTCTATCTATGTTTTTTTCTGCTATTTATTTTGACTTTTATGGCTTTATATCTGAGACGATGCTTTGCATTAATTTAGTGGTATGGATTTTGTTGAGAATTGCTTTACATCCTAACACATGTTCTATTCTGGAGAATATTCCATATGCACTGGAGAAGAAGGAGTCGTTGCCCGCTGATGGATAGAAAATTCTGTATATGTAGATGAGATCCAGTTAGTTAACTGTGGAAATAAAGTCTTCTGTGTCTTTATGGAGCTTTTTTCTAGACAAACTTTCCAGTGTTGAGAGTGGAATGTTGAAGTCTTCCAATATTATTGTGGAGTGATCTATCTTGTTTTTGAGTGTAGTCAGAGTTTCTTCAATGTATTTAGGTGCTCTAATATTAAGTGTATAAATACTTAATATTGTTAAGTCCTGTTTGTGTACTGACTCTTTCAGCAATAAATAGTGTCCTACCTTGTCCAAGATGGTGAATTTTACATTAATTGATATTATCTGGATTAGAATTGCCAAACTTGCTATTCTTTGTTCATTATTAGTTTGATTTTTTTTTTTTTTTCCATCCTCTTTCGTTTTGTTCATATCTTCAAGTCTAAGGTGAGTTTCTTGGAGGCAGCATATGGATGGGTCATGTCTTTTGATCCAATATGTCACTCGATGTCCCTTTACTGGAGCATTCAGTCCATTCACATTCAATGTAATTATTGATAGACATGTGTTCAGTGCTATCATTGTGATAAGTTTATTTTTGTGTTGATGTTTTCTCTGTTGTTTTTATTAATCTCTTCTGGGACATTCTTCTTTGTGAATTGATTTGTCACCTTTTTCAAGGTTGATTTTGTGGTTGTTGAGACTCCTGTATTCCATTTCTTGATTTGATATGTTGCATCATTCTTGTGCCTTATGGCTGCCCCTAAGATCTTCGTTAATAAACTATGTATAAACCAAATTTCAATTATTACCATTCTTGTCAACTTCTTCTCCATTTGGAAGGACTATAACGAGTGTAGTACATCCCTCTTTTTAATATGATGACATCATTGTTTTCATAATATGATCACTCGAAGATTTCTTACACTATTATAGCTTTGATTGAGTTTGGATCCTTCCCTAACTGAGTAGGATTCTGGGTGATGTGTCCCGTAATTGCTTCTAAAATATAAAGATAGTGGTTTTGTTCTTCCAAGCCAAGAGCTTCTTTCAGTATTTCTTGTGGCTTTGGTTTGTTTTTTAAAAGTCTCTGAGTTTCTGTTTATCTGTGAATGTCTTGATTTCATTTTCATATTTGAAAGATAGTTTTGCAGGATGTATGTTTCTTGATTGGAAGTTCTTCTACTTCAAGGCTTTGAATGTGTCATGCCACTGTCTCCACACCAGCATCACTTCTGCTGAGAAATCTGACAAAATTCTACAGGGTTTGCCCCTGAATGTTAGCTTTGCTTTGAGTCTTGCTGCCTTTAAGAGTTTCTGCTTAGGTTTCATTTTGTTAAGCTTGATTAGAATATGTCTTGGAGTCTTTATTTTGAGATCTATATTGAGTGACATTTGATACGTGTCTTGGATATCTATATTCTCTTCTTTCATAATTTCTGGTAAGTTTTCTGTCAGCAGCTCAGTAACAATTCTCTCTGTGTTCTCAGGTGTCTTGCTCTGTTGAGGAACTCCAATTAATCATAGGTTGTTCCTCTTAATAGAGTCCCACATGCTTCTTAATGCTTCTTCATTTTTTGTGTTTCTTTTTTCTGATTTCTGCTGATAGACGCTGGCATCAGTAGCTCTGCCTTTCAAGTCAGAAATTCTATTTTCCATTTGTTCCATTCTATTTTCTTGGCTTTGAATTGATATTTCTATGTCTTTGATTTTGTTCATGATCTGTTGGATTTCAGAGTACTGGTGTTCCATCAGATCAAACAGCTTGCTTAATTTTTTATTTTCCTCCCTAGGGTCACCATGAGTCAGATCCGAGTCAATGGCACTTGGCTTGGCTGGATGCTGTATTTTGTATAAGGTCTAGGAGGGCTCTCTCTATATAACCTTTTTGTGTTTACCTTCTGGTAGTTTCAGAAAAGCTTCTTTGTCTAGGAAGTTCTGAGTTGGTTTCTTTTGGAGCCTTCTGAAGTCATGGGTGATTTCTTGGTTCTACTTTTCTCCAGAGTCTGTTCCTTCTTGGGCATCACATGAGTCAAAATAGACTGTGAGAGATGCTGTGACGGTGGACCACAGTTGTCTGTCTAGGCTATCTTTCAATGAGAGGTAGAAAATATCTGACAACTTCCAAAGTCAGTCAGGTTTTCAGGTGTATAGGTCCCTCTTCCCAGCTTGCAAAGTAAGCACCTCTATATCAAACCCCATATGTTACAAACTAGCTCAAAATACAGAAAGGCTGCTGCCCTGCTGGCCTCTGATATCGGCCCCAGCTGTAGGTGATATTATGTAGAATTCTGCTTTTCTGCTGGAAAAGTGCTCTCTTCTGGGCAGATGCTGCTGCCCAACCCAGGAATTAGGTCCAGTTAGGATTTCCATATGGGTATCTCTGCCTCTCAGTGGAACAAGATAGAGTCCCACATAGGCTCATGACCTGGCAAGACCAGGCTACTGAAGGAAAGGGAGGCCAAAGATGCATAGATGCTCAGAGTCCACAGCATCCTTTGCCAGGACCCAGCCACAGGCGACACTAAGCAAAACACTGTCTCTCTGCCAGAAAAGCCCTCTCCCCTGAGCAGGCACTGCCTCCCAGCCTAGGAATTAAGTCCAGCTGGGGCTTCCGTATGGGTGATCTGTCTCCCAATGGGTCAAGATGGTGTCCCACACAAGCTTGACACTGCCTATGTACAGCTACTATATGGTGGAGGTACAAAGATAGGCTAAAGGTGCTATGATGCACAGGGTCCAAAGCTGGGCTCTCAGAATATGGCAACTGCACTTGTTGATCCCACCAGCAGTGCACCTGAGATTAATAGCTAGTCAAGTCCCATCTCCACCTGCTACCTAAAACAGAGAAATAAAATGGTGAGTTACCTTTGGTCCGTGCAAGCCCATGCTTGCCAAGAGCGGGGCCAGTGAAAGACAGGAGGTTTTGCATTCAGTGGTATGAAGTCCAAATTAACATCCCTATGTTGCATACTAGGGCTCACTAGGTGTCGAGGAGGCTCTGTTTAATTATCATTTCAGGTCTTGTTTTCCAGAAGGATGTAGGAAGACATGTTTAGACTGCCATCTTGAGTCTGACCCCCCAGCAGTTTTTAAAGGAACTAATTCACATGCTCACTTGTAGCACTTAGAACAATTAAGTTTATGGACTTAACTGTAAGATCTCATGTGTGCGTGTGTGTGTGTGTGTGTGTTTGTGTGTGTGTGAGTCCATGGGCTTAATTACCAGATTATTTGTCAGATCTTAATCATCAGATTAATTGTCAGACCTCTTATATATATATGAGCCCACGAACTTACGTAAGTCCACGAACTTAGTTGTTTTAATTGCTACATACTTCTTTGCCGAATGTCACCACAGTCACCTTCAAAGTACTGCCCTTGGGAAGCTATGCACTGACACCAGTGTCTAGCCCACCCTTCAAAGAAATTTTGGAACTCTTTCTGAAATGGCTATTGCACATGGTGACAAGGTGGCAAGTTCCTGGACTTAGTTGCATAGCTGTCTGTGAGGGAGTTTTTAGCCAGTAAACAAATAACTGTATTGGAACACCCTCCCTGCTTACTGGATCTGTCCCCTAGTGACTTTTTTACTTACTCAAAGGTAAGGACAAACAGATGGTGCCTAGCTACCACCCATGACTACCCTGACAAGGAACACAACAGACAATCCAAAGACCCTGATGGAAAGGGAGAAAATTATGGTACAGAACTCAAATTCTAGTAAAAGGGCCAGATTTCATAGTCTAACTCTGACTAGAGGGAGCCCTGAAGACATGAACCCCTGAAACTATTCCTGAAGCCATCTCTTCAGACATAACTTAGATAGAACTATGAGATGTAAAATGAGACTGTTGAACAGTGTGCTTCTTGGCTTAAGTAGAAACACGAAACTAAGTGAGCAGCTCTTGTCCAGGGATGAGATGATAGGGCTGATAGGGACAGGAACTGGTTGAATGGACATGGGAAATACAAGATGCAGAGAGGGAGCTGTCACACTGCAGGGAGAGCAACTAGGGTCACCTAATAATATGTATATAAGCTTTTGTATGAAAAACCAGCTTGAAGTATTATTTTCCCTTAAAGCAAAATAAAAAAGAAAAAATATTTTTTTTTAAAAAAGCACACTTCTTTTAATAAGTAATAGATTAAGTAGACAAGTAATAATGACAGACGTTTGGTTTTACACTGGAAAATAAAACAACTAGATTGTTTGGATTGGAAAATAAAACAAATAGCTAATCATTGTATGCAAAAGAGATACTATAAATAAAAGGTGAGAGGAAAGAAATTCAGAGGAATGTGAATACTAATATCAAAATCCTGGTGTACTTAAACATTTTATAATGAAAAGTAAGTTTCAAGGCAAAAAAAATTATTGGTAATTAAAAAGTTGTCTTAATTGTAACTACAAAGAGAAATCACAAGTAATATTTAAAGTTATTAACTTACATACACACTGCAACATGTTCTCAGAATACATCCAGCAAAAATTGAATAGTATGAGGAATTTTTTTAAATCACAACCGAAATGGGAAAATTTATCATATTTGTCTCCATACTGATAAATCAAGTCAACACAACACATTAGCCTGCATGATACAAAAAACGTTATCACGATGCTTAATCTAATGGAGAAGTATAACTCCATGCCCTCAATGCTTAGAGGATATCATTATTTTCACATGCCTGTGAGGCTTTTCCGTGTCTTAGAAAAATAAACGTTACGTACTAGTCTCTTCAAACCCCGAGGATCACCAGCTGTTTGAATATTACCTGAAACACAGAAGAAAAGCTCCAAAACTACAAATGAGATAAATGATTCTGAATGGACTACTCAGGGAATAGACGTTTCCTTAAAATATGTAGTCAGGGGTTACTACAGCAAAACTTGCAAAAGCCAGAATCTGTGTAAAGCAGAGACCCGTCAGAGAAGAAAAACTCAAATATTTTCCAGTAAGAGCAATCAGAAAGTGGTAAGGTGACACCCTGCCAAAAGCAAACAACATGAAAGATTCAGAAAAAAAACAGGATTAGTCAACTCAGAAAAGCACGGCAGTCTGGTCAAGTTGTGTGTCTCACAGATTTCACTATAATTTGTATTCAAGGAGTTGAGAAGGTTATTAAAGCCACTGTTCTAAACATAGTGCTTTGAAAATAAGATAGTCAGCTAACAAAAATGAAAATAATCTAAAACTAAGATTTAGTTAATCAACCTAAGTTTGTGCAATGATATTACATTATAAATCTCCTTTGAAATAAGAAATGAGAGAAAAATTTGCATAGTAACAATAGTTATATTGGTTTGTTGTTGCTTTTAACTGAATTTTAATGTCAATTATTCAGTGACTTACCAAATCAAATCTTTTATAGTAAAACCTATTGCCTTCCAGTCAATTTCAACTCATAGTGAACCTATAACAGCAGATTTTATTTGAATAATATAATGGACTCATACTTGTTTCTCTTTTCATGCCTACCATTACTACCTTTCTTAAATCACTTAAATTTTACATCAACTCTCTAATGTACTTTGAATTTTCTATTCTATTTGTTCCTATTTTTTTTATTTGTCTTGTAAAAAAGCCAAGCTTTATTTATTGAGAAAAATAACATACCTAGGGTCGCCATGAGTTGGATCCTACTCGACGGCATTTGGCTTGGCTTGGCATTGTCGTTAGATGCCTCTAGGTTAGTTCTGCTTATAGAGACCCTGCATCACACACCATCTTTGTAATTATTGCTGTAGTTGAGTTCATTGTTACACCTGGTGTGTCAATCCATCTCATTAAAGAACTTTCTTTTGTTTTGCTGACTCTGTACCAAGCATTCTACACATCTCAAGGGATTAGTCCATTCTGGTGACAAGTCCAAAGTACCCAGGATGAAGTCTTGCTAACCTCATTATGAGGAACATTCTAGATGTATTTCTTCCAAGACAGATTTGTTCATTCTTCTGGTAGTCCGTTCAGTATTCTTCACCAACACCATAATTCAAATGCTTCAGTTCTTCTTCAGCCTGCCTTATTCATTTTCCAGCTTTCCCATGCATATGAAGAGGAAAAAGATAAATAAATAAAAGGAGAGAGAGAACAAACCCATTGCTATCAAGTCAATTCTGATTCCTAGTAACCCTTCATATAAACAAGAACTGCCCAGTAAGGTTTCCAAGGAAAGGCTGGTAGATTCAAACTTCTGATCTTTTGTTTACCACTCAAACACTTAACCATGGCACAGACTGAAAATAATATGGATTGGGTCAGGCGCACCTTAGTCCTCAAACTGGCATCTTTGATTTCTTTTTAGTAATTGAAAAATATCTCATGCAGCAGAGTTGCCCAACACAATGTATTGTTTAATTTCTTGACTGCTGCTTCCAGAGGTATTGATTGTGGATCCAAGTAAAATAAAATTTTTGAGAATTTAAGTATTTTCTCTGTTTATATTTATAAAAGCCAAGTTTTGCTTATGAGAAATGTTTTGAGTGAAATGACACACATGTGCACACCAGAGAGAGAGAAAGAAAAAGAAAGAGCTCGCGAGAGAGAGAAAGAGAAAAAAAACCAAACCCACTGTCTTCCAGTCTATTCTAACTCATAGTAACCCTATATGATAAAGTAGAAATGCCTCACAGGAGGGGCTGGTCGATTTTAACTGCTAACATTTTGATTAGCAGCTGAATTTTTTAATCACTGTGTCACCCAGAACTACATAAATAAAATGTTTAAAAATGTTTCAGTATATTATCAACCTAGTTGCAAATAGCCTCAGTTAAAATGCCAGGAGTTGGGGAGGCGGGAATCAATGGAGTTTTTTTTTTTTTTTTTTTTTTTTGCTTTGCTAAAATTTATCAGGAAAGGAATAAGAGCAATGCCCAATAAAGTGGCCATTATAGTGAAAACAAGTAAACACTTCAATATATTTGATTAATTCAAGCTTTACAAAGGTTTAGGAATTAAAAATTAAACACAGAACTTTTACAGAGAGCAAGTGTTTTCTGTCTTCTAGTGAGTAAAATGCTATGTTAGCATGTCTGAATTGACAAAAGACCTGTGGATCTTAGCCTGCAGGGTTTGGGAAAAAATGCTTAAAAACCACAAATTTTGAAGAAATGTTCAGTTGAATGTTGTCACAATTTTTGGTCCTATATAAAGGCAGTCATGTATATCAAAGACAGCGATCGGTGGTTTATGGTTTGACTCAAGCTTCCCGGTTTACTTATTTATTTATTTATTAAATTTCGTTAATTTTGTTGTTGAGAACATCCACGGCAAACCATATAGGGATTCTCCAGTTCCCGCAGGTGCCATCTGGTGACGCCAATTACACTCTTCAAGTTTTGCAACAGTTCTCACTCTCATTTTCAGAGTTATTTCTCCCTCATCAATATAAACTCATTGCCCCCTTACATTCTCATCCAATCTTTTAAGTTGTTGGTATCACCTTGATGCTATATGCTTATTGTGTTTGAGTTGATTCCAACTCATAGAGACCCTTAGGATAGAGTAGAACTGCCCCACAGCGTTTCTGAGGAGTGGCTGGTAGATTGGAACTGCTAACCGGTTGGTACTAGAGTTCCTCGATCCCATAAATAACTCTCAAAAGAGCATAATGCTCGAGGCAGATATTTTTGATTTCACCAGTAACGCTAAACTATCGTTCAGTTTTAAGAAGACTTCAGGGGATATTTTTTGACTCAAGTTTCAAAGACTATCACAGGACAATAGTTTCATGGACTGATCCACCCTCACCTTATTTAATTTTAACATACTTATACTTTTGTACTTACATACTCTTCACCAATCATATTAAAATGACATCTATAAATAAGGTTATTTCAGGTTTTTAGTAAGAAAAGAAAATCTTACAGTCTTATTGCTGTTGTGATGATCTTTCTTCCGTTCTTCCTTTTTTTTTATTGTGATTGAAAGTACGCAATCCAAGTTAAATGTGCATGCCCACCTACCTGCACCTCCTTCTGCTCACTGCCCCAGTGACAACACATTCTTCCTTTCTGGTCTATACATGTCATAGCCTCTTAACAATCTCTTGTCCCCTCTTTTCCACCCTCTCCTCTCCCTTCCAGTTAGAGGCCAGTAGGACAGCATCCTGAGATGAATAGAGCCATAAAGTGGACACATTGTATGGTCCCTTTGCGTCCCTGAGTCCAATTAATTCCTGTCCAAAGAGTTGAGCTCAGTAATGATTTATGATCAGGGGAAGCAGCTGATCTAAGAGCCATGCTCCTGGAGGAACTCCTCGGCCTTCAGACCATCGTTTGCAGTCTTTTAGTGGAGTTCTTGAGGTGCACTCCTCTTTTTCTCATGATGCCACTAGGACACGACACTGTGTGCCCCATCATGGCTGTCATTTGTGGTGGCTGGACACCATTTGGTTCTTCAGGTCACATGTTGGTATAATTATCCATGCACGTAAGTCCTTCTGTCTTCTGGGCTCTTTATCCCCCATGTCTTTGTTGTCCTTCGTGATCATCTGATCTGGCTGAGTGAGGACCATTTGGTATATTCAAATGGCAGCTTGATATCTTTTAAGACCCCAGACACCACTCGCCAATAAAGAGTGCAGGAGAGTCTCATAGCAACAGGCTACTTATGCCAATTGGCTTCAGTGTCCCCTGACAGCATGGTCCCTAGACCCCTCACCCTTCTACTCTACCCTTGGAATACTGGGTTAAGAGTAGAAGAGTTTTCAGTTTATGTTGAAGTCCAGTTAAGCTGATCTTCTTTCTAATTTTCATGATCATTTTAAATCACCTTGAAATTCAACAATATCAAAGCCAATTTTGAAGTTAACTGTTGAAGTTTCTTTGGTATTAAAAATGACATTGGAGCCTGGGAGAAGCTATGTAAACTTTTTGAGAACCCGTTGTATCTGGTTTACTATACTAAAGACATCGACGAAAATTGTTGTAATTTTCAGTCATACTTTGTGTTTGGTTTTAATCATGAAAATAATTATAGTTCATCCAGATATACTTCTTATATTTCCTGCCTCCTCCCATCTTTCAGCTTTTAACACCAAAGAAGCTAACACGTGTAATATCCTGAGACGGGAGTTACTATTGTAATTCAGAAGAAACAGAGACTAGCACAGCTGGAGTGCATGTAGAAAACAAAGCTAAGAGTGATTTTTTTTTACTCCAAGTTTACCAGAAAGATATTGAACTGTCAGAAAACAGGGAAGCAATAGTACTCAGGTTGTTTAAGTGGAGAATAGACTGTAGAATTGCAGAAGTGAAAACACAGAGGCAAATTAGGAGGCTATTGCAATAATCCAGATGGGAAGTTTTGGCAGTTTGTTTAAATGTTCTCTTGGAGTAAGTGTAAAGTTTATCCAGAACATACATTGTTAGCAGTTCTTAATGGGTTTGCTGACATTGGGTATGAAAGAAAAAGATAATGGCAGATGACCCTAAGAATTGGCATAGTTGATACAGTAAATGATGATTTCAGCTACAAAGATGGGAGATCATCATGAGGATTACAGTTCTTCAAGATCTGAAAGCATCAGGGCAAAAGAAAGAATAAATATGCACAGACAACCTACTGGGATCATTTTGCTGTATAATACAGTATTCAACTCCACATGAGATCCTGAAGAAAGTATTATTAATTGACTTGTGGTTTTTTTGGTTTAATGTTATTGCAAAGTAATAAGGAGAGAGAGGATTTTGAAATCTGATATTAGAATAAAAAGTTCATCATCTTTAAGCCCCTATTTTGCCCTTGTCATAAAACTAACTGTAATAAAGCAATTTACAAGTAGTTAACAAGATATATTTTTATGTTTTTATACTCTGTAAATTGAAAGGTAATTCTTCTGATTTTCCAGCTTGGTGTCCTCATTATTTAGCAGAATGTAGCACACGTTGCATCAATTCGAACAATAGGAAATTGCAATTTTCTCAAGTTAAGAATTCAAGAATAAAAGACATTTTCTATTGCTAGCCTGATTTTAATTCAATACATGTTTGCTGACTAAATAAACTGCTGTGTGACTACAAGAGTTTGAAAGTAGATGAATGTCTGTGGCAATCTTCAAATTTACATTATGGAAATTGCCTTGTAATCAAATCATTGGCCTACTTACTTATTTATCTGTCTGAATTTGTTGTAAAATACTATAATTAGATGTACACATTTCATAAGAGATCGATTTATGGGGTCATGGGCAATGGAAATATTTGTGAGTTTATTTTACCTTATACACAGAAAGGAATGAAAAGATTGATTTCCAGCCTTTGATGATAGCTCTTTACTAGAATCTACCTTTTACAGAAAGTTACTGTGTAGAACTAGAGCAACGTAAAAGCTTCAGTAAAAACATAGCAGAGCTTTATTCATAAACTGAGCCCAAAGGTTAAGGTTATGCTTATGTTGAGAAGCCTATGTTGTACAACCTGAACAAAGTAAGTAATTCAAATGCTAGAATTCTGATTTCTGATATTTGGTTGTTTAACTCTGTGAGTGAACTTTAAATCTTTTGCTTGTTCTCATACCTGAATACTGCAATTGAGGTATTTATCTATAGTACAGTTACTATTATTATTATTTACTTTCTTAACCTGACAACTGAAATCTGAAAGCTCATTTTCTTCCTAGTATCTCTCATGTGATTTCAGCTATAATATGCTTATGAAGGTATATGAAGAGGCTGCATACCCATCTTTCTAATATAAATTGCTGTGATGTTGAAAGGTCTCCAGATACAGAAGTCTCAATCACAAACTCTAGGCTTCTTAGAGTTTTTCCTCAATAGGTTATCTGTGCATACTTGCTTTCTTTTGCCCTGACACTTTCATATCTTAAGGCCAGTGTAACCAGACTCTGGAAATTCTTATAACGACTGGATTATTGTTCCATTGGCATAGTCACTAATTTCTTACCTCTTCCACAGTTATTAACACTGAAATTAAATTCAATCCACTTTGTACCTTACTGTTAAACTGTGGTAGTTAATATACTGTATTTTTTATTTTAAGTAAATTTTTATTTTGAGATAATGCAGATTTACATACAATTTACATACAATTTACAATTTTCTAGAAGAAAAATAGTCTTTTACCATCAAATACTATGCATTTTATATATAGGAAATAGTGTGGAGATATCGTCTATTCCTGAATGATCAATTTGGATAAAACTGACATCCTTACTATGTTGTATCACCCAACTCATAAATGTGATATTTTACTCAATTTAGGTCTTCCTTGATTTCTTTCACGAGCAATTTATAATTTTCAGGAAAAAAAAAAAAAAAACACATACAAACCCACTTGCAACTGAGTCAATTTCAGCTACAGTGACCCTGTGGGACACAGCAGAACTACTCCATCAGCTTTACAAAGAGGGCCTGATAGACTCAAACTGCTAACATTTTGGTTAGCTGCTGTAGCTCTTAACCATTATGCCACCAGAGTTTTGAAAACCTATACATATTTTGTTATATTTATAACCAAGTATTTAAATTTCTTGGAACAATTGAAAATCATATTGCATTTTTAATTTTTATTTCCATCTTTTTGTTAAAACAGATAAATTTTCGTTAACTTGTGTTTGTTGGTCTTACATTACTGTAGACATGCTGAACTTATTAATTTCAAGTTATTTTTTGTTGTTACTATTGTTTGTCAATTCCCTGAGATTTTATGTGTAGACAGAATGCAATAAAGTCATTTGAAAATAAGTGGACTTTTAATCTGTACATCTGTTTGTTATTTTCTTTGGCTTACTGCACTGACTAGAACTTTTTTTTCTTTGTTTTGGGAGCTTTCTGGAGCCACTGCAGCCTGCCCTTATAAGTCATTTGATATTACACTGTTGTCTCCAGGCCATCAATCAGTTGTTCTTTTAATTTAATGTTTGCTTACTGTGTTCTAACTTCTTGTTTTGTTTTCAAATATCCAAATAGGCTGGTTGCATGTGTTAATTTAGTTCTTGGCCTCTTTGAAGCTCTGATTTCCTATCACCAAGTATTTAGAACTTTTACCAGGCATGTGAACCTAGGTGTCCATTTACTTACCTTGCGTGCATTCAGCTCAGGAGCCCAGGGAGTCAGTCACCAAGCGTGTGGTGCAGACTGTCCCCTACAGTCCCAGAGAGGCCGGAGTGACTGGTGTAGGCACAGGGATCTGTCTGCATGTGCTGAGAAGGACAGGGAACTGACGGCCATCAGTGAACATCTGTGAAGAAGGTGTGCCCCCTTATGTCTGAGCCTTGGCAAAGGAACTGTTTCTGCTCTGAGTTCCCAGCTTACAGGAATTGGCTACTATTTTATGTATCTATCTATCTTCTGTTTATTTACTATTTCCCCTTGTTTGTTAAATTGTTTTCTGACTAAGTTCTAGGAGAATGACTTAGGGTATGCTACAGAGTCCAACTTCCTGCTCAGGTATTGGTGTCAAATCCAGGATCCCATAGTCACGTAGGGGTGGGGGAAAGTGCTAGGAAAAGAGAGAGAGGTTTATCACAATGGAAGGATTTAGATTTGTATGGCTAATTAGAGATAGTCCACTTAGTTTTTTACTATCGTTGATGCTGGAACTGTGAATAGGCCCTCAGCCACTGTCTCTCCTGCTGAAGAAGATGCCTGCTGAAAGCCAGGGCTTCGCTCCCTAAGCTCACTGCAGCCAATCTGCCTGTGGGTGCTGACTGCTTTCAGGTCAGGTCTTGCTAGTCCTAGGTACTTCTGGACCTGCTCTCTCTTCCCCGATGTTCAGTCTGATTTCTCGGCTTTTTCTTTGGCATCCAGGGCTCCTAGAAGGGAGTATATAATCAATTCAGTTGGTAAAGACTTCACAGGAAGCATCTAACTGCTCCATCACTTCAGCCCCTTGAACTTTTTATAATATTTTAAATATGAGTGGTGAGACTAACATTTTAGCCTTATTCTTGATTCTATAAGAAAAATAGTCTTTTACCATCAAATACTATGCATTTTATATATGTACATATATATATATTTAAATAATCCTCTTTATCATGTTGAGGTCATTCCACTCTCCTGGTAACTTGCTGAGTGTTTTTATTATGAGTAGGTGGTGGATTTTGTCAACTGATGTGGTCATTGTATTTTTCACTTTTGGTCTGTTTAATAGTGATTGCCTTGATTGATATTTTTAATGTTTAGCCATATGCTGTATACCTGAAACAAATCCCACTTGGTCACAGTGTATAATTATTTTTATACATTATTGGATTAAATTTGCTATATAAGTTTTTTAACATGCCATTTTATGTTCAAGTTTGTTCCAGTTCAAAAGCTTTGCAAAACACATGGTTGTATGCTGATTTGAATATTTTTTCACTCAGTAAAAATAAATTGGTGTTCTAAATTTTATGAACTGTTTTTTCTTCCACATTTATGTACATTTGAGACTAAATCTTTAGTTTATATTGTTACAGTGTTATTAGTTCTAGAGATATAAAGAAACACTTTCTGTTCAGTACCTCAACTATGTAATTAAACACACTCTTCTCCACTACCTTTTACTTGTGTCCCCTTCTTTACCCTTACCTCTCTTGCTTTTTTAGCTAAGTTACTTCTTTCACTCAAATTCCTTTTGGATAAGGCCCACGGCCCATGCAATGTCTTCCCAGGAGCAGTAAGAAGTACAAATAAACAGAACCGTGGCAATCTGTATCGTAACAAAAGATAAATCTATTTGTCTTAAAAAAATATTTTTTCTTTCCTCTGGCAGTGTTTGTATCCATTATCAGAATTCTGGCTGTTAACAGGATAGCCACAGAGAGAAGGTGAACAGATAAGAAAAAGTATGTACATAGACAAAAAGGCATAAGGATATTATTACACCAAAAATAAATGTCCCTCCCTTTTCAGCCTCTGTAGTCGACAGTCAATGTGATATAGTTTAGGGATTGGCAGACAGAACAGATTTCCATCTTGCTCTTGAAGTACTTCTTTCCCTGAGAAGTCCTCATGTCAGTTCTTCAGTGGAGGCTAAATACGTGCCAAGTGCGAACTTTAAAAACAAAACTGCTTTTCAGCTCTTCAAGTGTATTAAAGCTGTCTGAACAATTTCTTAAAGTTCACTCTTACATAACTCAAAATGACTTAATGGAATTTTACTAACCTTTCCAAATCTTGTACCTTGAAGCTGAATACAAGCATGAGAAATTTTGGCCTAAAGGGCAATATTTCAAGAAAAGTGTAAATGCCTAAAAGTAAAGGTTATAAAAATGTGTACATGTGTTTTATTTTTCAAGAATAGCTACAAGTTTCTTTCTAGGGACATAATTATTTATTAATTGGACAAAACTTAAAAGATGAAATATTTGAATTCTTATATATACATTTGGCATATTGTCGAGTTTTCATAAGCCAAGCCACGCCAAGTGTCGTCGAGTCGTATCCAACTCATGATGAGTCTTCATAAACGATTCCTTAAATAATACTTCCTAATAAAATAATGAAACCCTTGTGGTGTAGTGGGTTAAGTGCTACAACTGCTAACAAAAAGGTCAGCAGTTCAAACCCACAGGCGATCCTTGGAAACTCTATGGGATGGTTCTGCTCTGACCTCTAGTGTCAGCATGAGTCGCATATGACTCAACAGCAGTGGGGTAATAAAATAGTGACAGTGGTCCAGTGTCAAAACTTCCGTTAAAACAATATCCATGAGCTAGGTGTAATGAGGAATTCTGGTGGTGCAGTCATAAAGAGCTTGGATGCTTACTGTCATGGATTGAATTGTGTTCCCCCCCAAAATATGTGTAGCCATGTGGCTGGGCCATGACTCCCAGTATCTTGTGATTGTCATCATTTGTGGTTTTTCTATGCTGTGTGTTTTTAAAGGATTAGGGTGGGACTGTAAATCCCTTTATAGGATCACCTCTCTGCTCCACTGTAAAGAGAGTTTCCCTGGTGTATGGCTTGCCCCATCCTTAACCCTTTCATCCTGCAAGAGAAGAGAAGCAGGCAGAGAATTGGGAACCTTGTACCATCAAGAAATCAGCACCAGGAGAAGAGCACATCCTTCAGACCTGAAGATATTTGTGTGCCAAGACCCTCCCTGGACAAAGAGTGATGCAATACTGGACTTTCCTCCAGAGCCAACAAGGGCGAAAGCCTTCCCCTGGAGCGGACACCCTGAATATGGACTTGCAGCCTACCAGACTGTGTAAGAATAAACTTTCCTTTGTTAAAGCCATCCATTCCATGGTATTTCTGTAGAGCAGCCCTAGCTGACTAAAACACTTACTAGAAGATCAACCGTTTGAACCCACCAATTACTCCTCAGGAAGCCTATGGAGCTGTTCTTCTCTGACCTAAAGAGCCACTACAAGTTGGAATCAACTCCATTTCAAGGGGTATGTGTAATAGAGCACTTGTTAAGAATTATGCAATTCTGTTAAGATGTGTGAGTGACATGAATCTGAGGAAATGATTTCTCCTATTTTTATGTTGATCTCTAGAAATATGATGTCACAATTCAGAAATGTAAATAATAACTTAAAAAAGTCACCATAAAAATTTTAATCATCTTACCATATAAATATCTGTTTGGGAATATATATTATACAATTGAAAAATATCAGCTACAGAACAAGATTCTTGTGCACCTGTTGTTGGTGGTATCACCTGCTATCGAGTGGACTGCTGATACATAGTAAAACCACGCCTGATAGAATTGGACCATGAGTCGTGACCCATGGAGTTTTACTGGCTGGTTTTCAGAAGCAGACCACTAGGCCTTTCTAGTTCACACCAGTCTGGAAACTCTGCTGAAATGTGTTTGACATCATTGTTATGCAAAGCCTTCAGTGACGGATGGATAGTAGTTGTGTTTAAAGTATATTGAATGGAAATAAAACTGAGGATACAAAAATGAAAAATATTTATGTCACTGTAAATGATTCCCTTTGCTCATTATGATTGTTAGAGAAAGCGTAACCCTTATCTAATGCATTTCAGGTAGAATAGGTAGAATATGATTTAAAAAAAGAAGTATGAAATACTTCCTAAAATGTATGGTGGCTAGCCAGCAGAAAGTAAAATAGCTCAGGAATATAAGAAACAGTTACTACAAGAAAAGCAAACCTGGTGTTTGTGCACCCAATATGTGCATCTAATAAGAAAGTAAAATATGCAGTCAAATGCTAAGTGATTAGAAAGATAAGACATGTATTCTTTTTGTTTCTGCTAAAGTAATAGAATATTTCAACTTAGAGTAGCATTTTCAAAATCCTATGTTTCTGGAGAAAATTCAGGAAAGCTATATCTGCCTAATTTAAATAAGTCTAACATTGATTAAGCATTGCAATTATATTAAAACTTGACACTACTCAAGTATTTCATTTAATGAAAACTACAAATGATAACAGATTTGAAACTTCCCTTCAACTTTCTCTTAGGTCCCTGGGTAGTGCAAGTGTTTTGTGCTTGCCTGTTAACCTAAATTTAGTAATTTGAACCCACCCATAAGTGCCATGGAAGAAAGTCCTGGCAATCTACTTTTATAAAATTACAGCCAATAAAACCATATGAATACTCATCAAGAGCAAAAGACTGAGAAGATAGCCACAATAACAGAGAAGAATCAATATTCAAGGTTGATAACCTACACAGGTTTGGAGACCAGAAGAACTAGGTGGATCTTGTCTACCACCAATGACTGATGTGACTGAGGGAACAACAGATGGTCTTGGTTAGAATGGGAGAGAAATGAAAAACATAACTTCTAACTCGACCATCTGTGTACAAAGGACTTACTGAGTCTACTGCCTGGGACACTCTTGGAACCTTGAACAAAAACTATCCTGAGATTACCTTCTAACGGAAAAGCAAAGCGACATACCAAATTAAGGATATTATCCATTAGATCAGCAATGTATTAAAGAACAGCTACATGCATTTGAAAGGTCAAAATTTAACCCAAAACAAAGAGAAGGTAAGGGGGGCAGGGAAATTACAGCACCAGAAACAGAATAATCAGAACACAGTTAACGAGAATGCTGACACAATGTGAAAAATATAACCAATGCCATTGATGATTTGTGTGGATCTTGTCAAAAGGAAGCCTAATTTGCTATGTAAGAGATCACCAAATCACAATAAAGCATTAAAAAATAGTAATACTAATGAAAGAAAGTAAAAAAAAAAAATGAAATGCTATAAAAAGTGGGTACAGAAGACTAGAAAGAGACATTATAGACTTTGAAGATCCAGAATTTCAGCTGCCTACATGAGACCAGTACAATGAAGAGTTTTAAATAAAAGAAAAAAATCAAAACAAAGCAGATAGCAGAAATTAAAAAAAAAAAAACCAAAAACCTTTGGAGCAGTTCTGCTCTATGCCATGAATCACCATGAACTGGAAACCATTTGAAGGCAAAGAGTTTGATTTGGTTTATACAACATCCTCAAGTTCCTTAGTATATTGCATTCAACTTCTAAATTTTGATCCACATGGCGTATAGAGAAAATATTTCTTCGTTGGTCTCTGATCTCTATTTTTACTATTTCCGTCCTATTTTGGTTAATTTTTTTATATGTCAACTTGGCTGAGCTGTGATCCCAGTTGTTTTGCCAAACAGTAATCTAGATGTTGCCTTGAAAATATTAACATTAACAACTGATTAGATTTAAATCAGCTGACCTTAAGTAGCATATCACCTTCAGCGATTTGGATGGGCCACATTCAGTCATGTGGAAGTCTTAAGAATAAAAATATAGGTTTCCTGGGGCAAGAACCTTCTGCCTTTAGACTACAACTACATATCCTGCAGGAGATTCTAGTCTGCTGGCCATTTTTGAACATGGGTCCCTTCAATTATGTGAGCCAATTTCTTAAAATAAATCTCTCTTGCTGATTCTGTTCCTCTAGGGAACATTGACTAACACATACCCTAATCCAGACCTACCTCTCAGATTTTAATAACCTCAAATTTGGCCTCCCTGTCTTTAGATTCATTATTCCTGAGCCATCTTGTAAGCATTGTCTTTTATGGCATCCTCTAAGGGTTAGCATTTACTGACTCATTAAGCTGTATTTACTGAATCAAGTACGTGTTGCTTACACTTACTGGCTGGCTTGGCTACCAATGATGTGGCTGGAATCAGCCTTATGTGGTTCAGGAGAGCTAATTTGGGGCCCTTTTCCCAGGTTCATATTTGGTGACACGAATTTGGAACCTGAAACTGGTCATGCTAAGAAAATTTACATTGCAGAGATCAACAGATGAAAGAAATCAAGCTCCCCAACATCACCCCATCAAGACACACCCCACTTAACAAACTATTTGCTAAACATTACCACCATATCATTTTTTATAGCTCTTCATCAACTGGTCCAACTGCATTCACATTGAGAGGCAATGTGATTTACTATCTTAGTATGTACAGATACATTTTTAGATTCTTTATGACTTCACAAACTGTGTACCCCTGTACTGAGAACCTCCTATACCCAGGGCAAAACTGATACCGAGACACATGGAAATCTCTAAGGAATGCCAAGTCCACAGATGGTGGAAGGAAAGAAGGACCTTCTCCAGAGCTGCCAGAGCAAGTCTTTCGTTAGAGCTGGTGTCCTGAATTCAGACTTCTAGCCTCAAAACTGTGAGACAAAAAATTCCTGTTGTTAAAGCCATCCACCTGTGATCTTAATGTTACAGCAGCACTAGATAACTAAAACAGTATGCTCGCGTGTGTGTGTATGTGGGCATGCACGCACGTGCATATCTTAGTGTTAACAGCGATATCATAGAAGACCAAGATTCAGTTACTGAAGTGAATTGAATTTACATCTCTGCTCTATTACATGCTAAAACAAGGTTTAAAGAAACTCAGCTCCAGTTTCTCCTTTGTAAAGATGAAATACTATTGCATATTTCATAGACTGGCTGTGAAGAACAAAGGGAGAAATAAATCCATAGGACCTATATGCCAGATGATTACCTGGTCCATGTGGCTTCTAAAAATCAACAGTACCTCTAATTAATATGAAAGAAGCATTTAGAAAAATGCCAGCCTTTTGTAAAGTTTTTAAAGAATATATACAAACATTTCTCCATCTGTGACACTAGAATGTTCCCCTCATTCAGCTTTGGTTATGTTAATAACAACCCCACCTGTTTTCAATCTCCACTGTTTCCATCTTGCATAAACAAGAAAGATATTACTTCAGTCAACCAATTCAACAGAAAAAATAAGTGAGAACAGCCTGTCATGATTTTGAACATGGGAATCTTGACATGATAATTAGCAACCATTGTGGTTCAGATGCATACACACATTTCTAAAGGCGTGCTAAAGAAATTTCATATAGAATACATTGGAATCAATCTCATGTTATTATCAGTTCTACAAAACTACTGTATTATAGACTTATATTAACATAGACATCAACTCAATAATGCAGAACATTTTTTTGCATATACAAATATCAGCATTTTTTGTACTACTGTGTGAATAATATCATGATAATTTTTCATATAGGGCAAAGTAAATTTGGTACAACAGAGTTTTGGGAGTGAAAATAGATACGGAGTATTTCTTCTCCCATTGTTTTTACTTCAAGAATTTAGGTTCTGAAATATATAATTGAACTCTATTTCTGTCCACATAGCTGATTTTGATTTGTATAAAGAGCCCATTCAAATTCTACATAAGCATACTGACATCAGTTGCTAATGGATATTCTCTGTATACCCTTGGCACACTGACAATTTAATTTTCACAGAGGCGAGCAAATATCTAGGCTTGTCATACAAACATCCAGGCCTCCAATCAGCTGGTTCTCCGGAGCTGGTACAGATTAGAGAAACAGCATCCACTCTTGCATACCAAATGCTGTCTCCTTCAGAATTATGACAGCATCATTCCTTACATTCAAAAGACAGGTCAAGTTTCCAAAATATCATCCTGTCTCTATACTGCTTTTGGTAAATGCCTTCCTTTTAACTGCAGAACCCAAATGATTAATCAGTCTCCAGGTGATTAAATTGGAACACTGTCACATGATATAGATGACAGGTTGTAGCTAAGTGAAGAAAAGGGGCAATTGCACTTAGAACATTCTTACTTGGAACATAAATAAACAACGAGCAGCATTCTGTCACCTCAGAGGGCTGTTTGTGTGTGGTTCTGTGTTCTTTCCTAAAGCTGTCTTTTAGTGACAACACAATCCAATTTGTTTCGTTTAAGTGACACAGTTAAAAGATAATGAACTTTTTTTGAAACAATTGGTTTGAATTTGATAATCAAACACCTAAAAGTAGAATTTTGTATCTGAAAATCCAGAGTCCATTGACATAAACTCGGATTTGCCTAAAAGTTCAATGCTCATTTCCAGGCTGCCTGCAAACTCAGGTCAAAGTGTTCCTCTTAGGACAGTTCTGATATCACAGAACTAATTCAAGATGTCTGCATCTTTGAAAACTTTTTATAAGTAAAGAATATAAATTATCTGTTTTATCCCCAAAGTTTCTCTGTACTTTTATTTTCTACTTCTCTCTTCATTCAGATCACTGATTTAATATATATATATTTAAAAGATCACTGGTTAGTGGTGTCTTTGATCTTAAAAGCTAGCAAGTGGCCATCTAAATAGCACCAGTTGATCCCAATGTACCTGGAGCACAGGAGAATGAAAGATATCAAAGGCACAAAGAAAACACACGTGCAAGAGACAGAAAGGGCCACGGAATCCAGTGACTACCTCAGCAGGAAACCAGAAGAACTAGAAATTTCTTAGTCACTTCCAATGACTGTCCTGAGAAGGAATACAACATAAAGTTCCTGACGTACCAGGAGAAAAATGAATGTGCAGAACTCATCCTCTATTAAAAAGACCAGACTTAATAGTCTGACAGACTGGAGGGTCCTTGGAGGACATGGCTCCCAGACTGTCTCCTAACCCAGAACTGAAACTATTTCCAAAGCCAACTTTTCAGACAATGTGTAAGACATAAAATGATTCTAGCGAAGAATACGCTTCTTGACTGAAGTAGATAAATGGGGCTAACTGGACAGCTCCTGTCCAGAGGCGAGATGAGGACAGAAGGGGAAAGAATCTGGCTGAATGGGCATGGGAAATACAGGGTGAAAAGGAGCATGCCGTCACAGGATGGGGAGATCAGCTAGAGTTACATGACAGTTAGTGCTGTGGGGGCAGGGAATCACAGGTGTCCCTCCTGGAGTTTACATTCTATTTGGAAAGGGATAATTAAGAAATATATATGTAAATATATATAATAAATATGCATTATGTGAGAAAGTCATAATGCTATTGAGTAGTATAAATTTCTTTTGTATAGTTAGTCTATTCTTTAGTCACATCACTTAAAAAAATGGGTATGAGAATTAAAGTTCTAATAACATGTAAGTGCAATGATTAAAAGAAGAGATTAACTGCTAACTGAAAGGTCAATGCTTTGAACCTTCCAGCCACTATACAGCACTGCTGATCTAGGCCCATAAGGCCCACAGACTGGGAAACTCTATGGGACAGTTGTCCTGTGTCATACAGAGTCACTATGAGCTGGAATTCACCAGCGCTCAGAGAGCTGACTCAAGGGCACACAACAACACCAGCCGGCGGGGTATGAAGTATAGTGTCAGGCTGCTCTTTCGCGTAAGGTCATCAGGGAAGGCAGTGCTGATAAAATGGTATTTAACAGGAGACAATTAAGTTAATTAAATAAGGGGCTGATCTTTGTGGATGTCTAAAGTTAGCAGGAATCAGACAAAGGCAGTCTAAGTAGCTTATAAAATGGAAGCAGAACAGAGTGTTTTAGAAACAGCAAAGAGGTCAGGTGCAGCTTCAAGTAGGATAAACAGTGTGACTCCTAATGAATTACATTAGAGAAATTGGTAAGGACCAGATCTGATTGGGTCCAAAAATCGACTGTAAGGCTATGGGATCAGTCTATGCAGAAATTATACTGAATTACTGTTGGTGCCTAGGGATGAAATACATTCAGGTCTAAACATGCACTTGAAAGAAAAAAAGAGGTTTGTAAGAAAACATCTTGGTTCCTTTTTGGGGAAACACTATAAAATACCTGGTGGGATAGTGGTTAAATGCTACAGCTGCTAACCAAAAGGTTGGCCTTTGGGATCCACCAGGTGCTCCTTGGAAATTCTAGGAGACAGTTCCACTCTGCTCTATGGGGTCTTTGTGAATGGGATTCGACTCGACAGCAATGGGTTTGGTTTTGGTTTGGGCTTTGTAAAACACCCATATTTCTTGATGTGAGAATCTGCTGTTGTTTTGATGCTTGTGGGATGGCCAACACTAACACTGAAGCCTGTCATGTGAAGGCAGCAGTGGCAGCAGGAGCCATGGACGCCCCCACTGGCATGCATAAATCAGTACTGATGCAGCAGGTAAAAGCCAGAATGCCACCCTGCTAGGACAGGGGGGAAAAAAAGAAAAAAGAAACTTGGTGATTTACTGATCTGTAATCTACAGACAAAGATCATACTTCAAAGTCTTAGGTTGTCTGTGTACAAATAGTGTGACAGACAACAGCAGGAACTCATTCATTTCATTACTCTTGTGAATGCCAATCAACTTTACTTTTCTACTAATTGCAGCCCTCACTGAGAAAGCATTTAATTGCTCTATGCACCTAACAACAAGAACAGCATACTTTTTCATGGACAGCTAACCTTACTATGAAATCTAGTAAGGACCCAGATATGGGCAGGGAGAGAACGTATAATGTTCATGCTAGAGATTAAGCCATGGGATTCTAACCTCTAACAGCTCAGAAAGGAATTACTCGGTAGATGGAAATTCAAACTGTCAGCAGGTACTTTTCTCTCAGGTCTGCTGTCCAAAAATTCTCTTCTCAGTTTCTGTGATACTGTATCTTCCTATCTCTTCCTAAAAATTGTGTCATTCTGCTGTCTTCCTAGTTATTTGTGATCTTGAGTGAAATTCTGTTCGATTATGATTCTTCCAGCCAGATACTTCTGGTGTAAGTTAGCTATTCTTTCTGTAAATGGGTCAGTCTACCCAGGAAAGCTCATTCAAACTTACCAGTGGTAGTCTGGTCATTTTCAAAGACAAATTAAAAATGTTTTGTGTATTTTTCTCCCTCTTCTGTAACTATGTTCAATTAGCTGACATCTGGTAAGAATCATGGATCTAAGAAACATATTGGTTTGAATTTATAAGTTGGCAATATCATGGCTAAGGTCAATACTTACAGTGTCTTTCATAAATAGCTCATTCAATATAATTCACAGCTCTTGCCATAATGTTTTTAATAATGTTACCAAATCCCAAAAAGTACCTCTGGAGTTAAAAGTTAAAGTTGTCTCTGTTTTATTTGTAAAGAAGAATAGTATATATAGTTTCAGATTTCAAAAATGTATCTTTAAAAATATTTACATTCCTCCCCTTGACGTGTATTTAGTATAATTTAATTATGACAGTACAAACTTGATAAACACAGCACTCAGGTGCTAAAAACGTTCAAAACCTTGTTTCACTATGTTTACTTCTATAAAAGTAAAAGTAGAGTAAGGGCTGGCAACTCTTTATGTTAGTGCATTAATTTGAACCACACAGTTCAATAGTCTTGCTACAAAATGCATAATTTCATACACTTCCAGTCAAATAGGAAACGGAAATGATGTGACAATACTAATTATATGATTCTTGATATGGAATCCTACTTTGACTAAGTCATCAATTAACTCCTAATCCAATGATTTTTAGGAATTTTTTAGAGTCGGAAGTGTTTCTTAATGAACTATTTCTTCCATGCCAGAAATAAAACAGATTAAAAAGAACTGCTGTGGATCCCACAAACGAGAAATACTAGAGCCTTCTCCACTGGGATGTCAATTTCTTTCTACCTAGTGACACACTGGTAGGGGGTTAATAATCACTATGATTTTCAAGAGAAGGTTATATGAAAACAATTGTTCTCGTCAATTAGATTCATTTTACAAATAAGAAATCTAAACTTCAGGAGGGGTAAACTGACCATACAAAAGTTATGACGTGTCAGTTGGCACATAATGGAACAAAACACAAAGTATATCATTTGTGCACTAAACAGTTGACATGGTATAAATAAAACTTAAATTTCTCAGAAAGTTTCACCTTGTAAGCATCAGAATCTTGAAGTTATTTATAAACTTATCTCTCAGGATATCAGGAGGCAAAAGTACTCTTGAATGGACATGTAGCCACTAGTGATTTGCAAAGGACTTCCTCACATTGCTATTTGTTAGTGTGTGCGAGCCTACCATGTGCTCATTTATTTCACAGTTAACACTCAGTTGATGTTTTGGGGAGATGTACAAAGAGAATTGTGCTTACTTGTTGCAGTAGTGTGTGCCAAAAATTATTTTGAAAAGAACTGGCTTATGCCACCAGGAATTACTGCAAAGATGTTGGTAATTTGAGAACTGTTGGATAAGAGTAAGGCATCCACAGATTTTCCAATACATTCAGAAATAAACCATTAAAAGAGGACAGGGATATGACCCAGACGCAATCTTTGTGTTGCATCAATTAAATTAGAAAGCAGAATTATAATATAGTTCTAAAGTTAAAAGAAAATGAAGCTACCTTGGTTTCAGATCAAGTGAGGTACCCTCTGAACCCTTAGTTACCCACAGTGGACTATATTAATGTTCTGCTGTATTACAGCAAAGAGAAATTTTGCAAGACATTTGTAAAGCTAACCAACCAGAAACTTGAGAGTCATCCTCAATATTTTTTCTCTCAGCTCCAAAGCTCTCTCTCTTCCTATAGTTGTTAAGATCTAGACTTTGGGAGAACAATTCATACTCCACCCACATTCTCAAACTCATTTTCACTGCGATCCATCTGATTTCTTTGTTACTTCTATATTGACTTTTTTTGAAGCTTCGGCAGGAAAGGAAGGTGGCTGCACTGTCTTCCCAGTATGATAGCAGTTTACTGTGCAGTCTTTTACATCTGTTTCTCCCTCTGTAACGTTTGTTTAGTGAATGAGGGCAGACTGTGTCTGTGTGGTTCACTTACAGCATGCTGCCTTACTCAAGGTAGATTTTAAAATACTTCGTTAATTAATAAATATATACTGGAAGATCACTTGGGATCTGTTTCCTACCTTTTTCTAGTCTAGCAGTTCTCTACTGCAACTTATCAGAGAGAGGGCTCATCCAGGAAACGTTTTGTGATGGTCTAGTAAGCATTATTTATTAAGAGGCCTCTAATTCAAGCAACTTAAAAATTCGTATTTCTACACTGCACGGTTCCCAGAAGAAAATGGGTACTTTTCTGGTGACCAGTCCCACTAACCCTCCTGTCCTGGTGTCCCCATGCCTTCTGTCCCGGTGTCCCCATGCCTTCAGAGGAACATCAGGTTTGTCACTTCCCTGGGCCCGAGAAAACACAGACCCTCCCTCTCTGCTCCCGTCCCTCTTTCCTCTGTCTTTCGCTCTGGCCAGCCTCCAGTCTTCCAAATTTTCAAAGTTGCACTAGCAGCTTCCTGTACACTGGCACAATGTTTCTCAAACTCATTATAGGGGGGAAAAAAATTGCTTTTTTTCCTCCTTTGTTCCTGCTTTCAATTTTTCATAGACCACGCTAATGTAAAATGGCAGTAAAAATAAATTACTAGAGAAACAAAAAACAAAGAATGCTATATTTGATAACATAACCCAAATTATTAAAAAATTTCCAAATACTGGTGCTTAATTTCTTATCTGTATAAAGCAGTTGACACAACACACTTTGAATAGCATTGCTTTAGAAGATAAATAAACTTACCGTGTCCTCCCATGAACTCTGATACATTGTAATCCAGCTTTCTCTATAGGGGTAGGTTTACAGCTTTCCTCAGAGTAAAAATTATGAAATCTGGCAGTGATATGACAGTGTCACTCTCTGTTCTTCTTCTCTAAGTGTACTTCTCACCTATTTTTCTCCTTGCTATGCCAGCATATTCTACTAAGTTGAAAACTTTCTATTTTGATGATTTTTCAATTCTTTTAAGTTTTAATCTTTCACAAATTGAAAGTGCACTGTAGGGATGGGTAATTTAGCTATCCTGAAAAAATTTCACACACCCAAAACTAGCAGCCTTATTAAAGTGGTAAGAAGCTACAACCAAATCCATTGCTGCTGAGTCAATTTCAACTCAGAGTGAGCAAAGGTCACTGTCTCACAGGATTTCCAAGGTAATCATTACGGAAGCAAATGCCATATCATTCTCTCCTGGGTTTGAACCATGGACCTCACAGTCAGCAGCTGAGTGCTTAACCACTGTACCACCAAGGCTCCTTAAGATGACACTTCTCATCAATCATTATTCAACTCTCACTTCCTCCCCCCCAAAAAAGCCACAAGACTAAAATCATGTTTACTGCTCTGTTACTCTAAGATAAAACTATAAAGCCTTAAAAGTTTTCTTCAATCTCTCATCAAGATTTCTTTGGTTAATATAAAAATTTGTTAGACTTAAAAAATAACTAAGGAAATTTAGAAGAATATCTTAAGAAAAGACAAATACATACTTTAAGCCAAATCCAAAGCAAATTCATAGTCACTGAGTTAGTCCTGACTCACAGCAACACTAGAGACAGAGTAGAACTTCCCTATAGAGTTTCTAAGAAATGGCTTGGCAGATCTGAACTGCAGACTTCCAGTTAGCCGCTGCAGCACTGAACCACTACGCCAACAGGGTATTCATACTTTTAACATTCAGTGGAAATTTGAAGTGTATGTGTGTGTTTATTCACCACTCTTCCCACCCATGAACAAGGCCTTTCTTTTGATCATAGGTCCAGAGTCTCATTTCCTATGTTCATACTTTTAAAAATCAAAATCCTACTGTCTGAATATGTTTCACATTCTGTTTTTTTAAAGAATGATAATTTAAAGATATATAATTTGGCAGTATTTCTGTAGTTTTATAGGATGTGTGTTCTGCTTTTTTCCAATAGTTTATCTTGCCCATTTCAAAGTTTACAGCATGTTTAAGCAGGTCAGTAATACTGAATTTTTCCATAGTATTCAATCTGGTTTCCACAGGAACACGTATTTTTTTTCTCATTCATCTGTTATTGATCTACTTGTAGCTGTTTAATTAATTTATGAACTTACCATGCCAATCACAAATTTTACAAAGTGAATATATTCTAATATTAAATCTCTACCAGTGGGAGCAGAACTACACTGACATGGTTTAATCATACCATCCATTGGTCACTTGCAAAATGTTGATTCAGCGAGTTATGCATATGTTCCAGATATTGAGATATTCCACTATAAAGTATTTAAAAATGACATTCATTAATATCACCACTGATCTCTTCAGAACAGCCTTGACATATTGTGAAGCAGTAAAGCTTATAGCTTTAGATGTAATTGTCCTAAAATGTCAACTTTGCTTGAAATTGTGAATGTTATCTATTATATATTTTTCTTCAGTTTTCTCAAGCCATGTACATATAAAGCATTGTTATGCTTGCTTCTGCAATGCTCTTAAACCACATAGGTATAAGACACTTATAATATGATTTTGATGTTGTTAGGTGCCATTCGCACTCATAATGATCCTGCGTACCACAGAATGAAACACTGCCCAGTCATGTACTGCTCTCACAGTAGCTGTCGTGCTTAAACCAACTGTTGCAGTCACTGTCAATGAGTCTCACTGAGGTCTTCCTGTATTTTGCTGACAGTATTTTACCAAGCATGATGTCTTTCTGTAGGGACAGATTTCTCCTGATAGTATGTCCAAAGTGTGTGAGATGTAGTCTCGCCATCCTTGCTTCCAAGGTGCGTTCTGGCTGTCCATTAACCAAGACAGACTGATTTATTCTTCAGGTAGTTGATGGTATATTTAATACTCTTGCCCAACACTGCAATTTGAAGGTGCCAGTTCTTTTTTGGTCTTTCTCATTCATCATCATCCAGCTTTCTCGTGTCTTCAAGGTTGACATCTTTGCTTTGCAACACTTCAGAGAGGTCTTTCACATGAGATTCACCCGGTGCAGCTTGTCTTTTGATTTTTTGACTGTGGCTCACACAGGTGTTGATTTTAGATCCAAGTAAAGTGAAATCCTTGACAACGTCAATCTTTTCTCTTTTTCTCATGATATTGCTTTTGCTTCCATCTCGAGGATTTTTGTTTTCTTTATGTTGAGATGTAATCCGTACCAAAGATTTGACACTGAAGTAGAGAATTTATGAATTCAGAAATATAAAAATAGATGGGAGGCATGTCAAAACAACTCTTTAAATGTTTTTTAATATCTGTATGCTGTATGAAAATAAATGTAACACATAGTTAAAACTGAAGGTAGCCTTGAAATATTAAGCCAAATGCAACCCCAGAAATACAACATATAGCCAACTTACTGTAATGTACTTTGAGATATTAAGTCATAGGTAACTATTTCAATCTCTAATCTTATAGAAAAAAATACTACATACATCTATTTTCTGAAATTAGAGGAAAAAATGTAGCACACTACTCTTTATTAACTGTTACATTACCTGATCTTTATCATGTGAAGCCAAGGTGAGAAAATTAATTGTAAATTACAGACTTGAGACTATCCACTTGAGAGAAAGTAGTGGCAGATTTTGCCAGCTGCCACTGATTTTGAACCCCTGGGCAATCAACCCATGGCCAAGCCTTCCTTTTGAGACCACTTGCTGAAGGTAAAAACCTGAAGTCTAAAGAATTTTCAGTTATTGAACTAATTATGTATTCTCATGGTTATCTGTCTAGTACTAATGATGTGACTTGCCACGACTACCTTGCAATAAACGAAATGAATTTATGTGTAATATACTACTTAATTTAAAAAATAAGTCCTTGTAATGCTTAAGGAGACTTGATGGTACAGTGGTTAATCATTTGCCAGCCAACCAAAGGATCCGCATTTCAAACCCACCAGCTGCTCTTCGGAATTCCTGTAGGGCAGTTCTACTGTGACATGTTGGGTTGCTATGAGTTGGAATACAGTTGATGGCAGACAGTAATAGATAATTTTTAGTGTTATGTGTCAGTGGTTTGCAGACACTATGTAATTACTTTCTTTTTCCTTGGAAGGGAAGACTTTGGGGCTGTGTCCTGTATCCAGTAGTAAATAGAAGTCCTTCAAAGTTATCTCTCTCAAGCCTAAATTTGTCTTTTAATCCTCCCACTTCCAGTTTGGGGGTCATGAAAAACTTTCAACCATCTACCTATTTTAAAGGTTTTGGATTGGCCAGCTTTTGCAACTCCATGAGCCTGTGTCTTGCCACCTGATCTTCAGATTTTGATTTTGTCAGCCCAGATAACAACAGGAGGCAGAAACCTCCAGCCTGCTGCCTAGTCCAAGAGTTTGAGACACTCTAGCACCCACAAAAGTGTGAGGAATTTCCTTGAAATAAATTGCTCTCTTTATATTTACATAGCTATATATTTATATTCAGATACACACACACACACACACACACACACACACACACACACACACATACTTTATTGGTTTTTCTCCTTTAGAGAGCCCAGCCTAACAGAAACACGGGAGCCTTTAACTTTGATAGGAAATACTGTTTGTTCTTTCCCACGAATGACAGGATCAGTTTGCTAATTTTTAAGAAGTATAAATGGTTCTAGTCTATTTGTCTGACTCTCAGGTATTCTTTCAAGTATGGAAAGTGCTCCATGATTAAAGTGGGGAATGCAAATGATTGTAAAATATCTTATAATATAAAATCAAAATAATCAAGTTATGAGAAAAGTTGCAGTATAGATATTATCCAAGTTTTTTGTTGTATTATAACTTATTATTTGGAAGTTATCAGGAAGTAATGCTAATTTATATGAAGTGCATTTACATGCATAAATGTAAATATGCCCAATTAACATATGAAGTAGTGAATCTCACCAGTAAGCAATAATAAAAAAATGTGGATTCAGAGACATTAAGTAACAATTCTACCTGTCAAAATCAGAATAAATATATTTATTTGGGAAAAAAAGTGTATGTTGAACCTGTACATTCTTAGTTATATTCATCCTTAATATGACAGCATATTAGGTGATATGTATAAACCTTGTTTTTCAATAAATAAAATGTTCATTATAGTTCTACAAATATAATGTGCAAATATATGTAAGATAAAAAGACACCAAATATCTCTTAAGAGAAGCCCATATATAATCCTGTTACTTTTCACCTGTTTTGGTTTCCTCCTTAACAAAAAAATATATTTCTTTACTTATTTTAAATGTTTTGTTTATGGCACTTGGCTTGGCTGTCTTTCCAATGAAATTTGAATTCTATTGTTCACTCTTCTATCACAAGCAAATATATGAAACTGGCACATGATAGACATTCATCAAATAATTGTTATAGTAATGTAATTGTCATAAATAAGTGCAAATTAGTAGGAGATACACTTGGGATTTCATTTAGAAGTAAATTTTATTGTTCCATGTTTTCTGTTTTGGGTATTTTTTTAAAATAACTCTCCAAGATAATCTTTTTGTTACAAATACAAAAGCACATCATTGAGAACAGATAATCTTTTATAAGATATTAGACATGTAAGTTTAAAAAAAAATTGTTAAACTGGAAGTTCTGCTATTTACTCAATCTAAGAGTTACTGAACTCTTAAGGAAGTGATTCTAAATTAAACAAGAACTTGAAGTTTCTTTGTGTTTTCTCATTTTTCAGCATGTTTTTTGTTTGCTTTATTTTTTTATGGCATACAATTCCTGTGTCACAGGGCCTAGTTTCTCTGTAGCTCTGAAATTCCCCTTCTTAGTATTCACTCTGCAGTGTCAATGTATTATTGATTTCTAAGACTCTGCTAGTGCAGAGTCTTTTGATAACCTAAAACACTGTTCCTCTTTACTGTACTTTCCCCTGTGTTGGTTTTACTATGCTTAACTGCAAAATTCCAGTTAGAATGGACACCTGTTGTTAATTCTCAAAATCACTGTCACATAAAGAATAAAATTTTACACAAATTGACAAAGAATTATTGTTTTAGTTGGTCAAGAAGGAAAATTTTCAGCATTATTTATTGCTTTGCATTAGTTTTGTTAATCAAAAGATTGTTATGTAACTCTCAAAACAGTAAGATTCTATTCTTAATGAAAATGCTTAAAGTTTTTACTTTTTGCCTTAATGCCGAGCTGTCACTCAGATTATATTTGATACCTCCTTTAGAGTAGTGTTTGTTTCTTTTTCTCTTTTTCTGCACAGTAAGCTTCACTGTATATTAAGCTGCACGTGAGGGGGAGACTAAGATACCACAAGTATCTAATTCATTCCTCGTAGAATTTGCAGGGTCAGAAGTAGAATCATTCTAGATGCTGCAGACGCAGTGTGTGAAAGACAAAGAAGCATGTGGAATTTATCAATTTCTTGTCAGTTGCTTTAAGGTAGGATTTCTAAACCTTCACCATTATTGACCAGTTTGTCTATGTAATTCCGTTGTTTTGTATTTGGGAGGGAGTTGTCCCACACATTGTATACTACTGACGTACAATTGAATGTGTTGGCATACCATCCCAATTTTGACAGCCCAAATAACTATGTTGTTGTCAGGTGCTGTCAAGTCATTTTCAGCTCAAATATACCCCATGGGACAAAGTAGAACTGCACCATAGGGCTTTCTCCACTAGGTGATTTTGAATTGCCAACCATTTGGTTAGCAGCCAAGTGTTTAATTTTTGTGCCACTCTAGCTCTTTAAAGAGACCTCAGACATTGTCAGACAGCACTTAGATGGAAACTCCCCCTCTACCACTGCCAACTAGTTGAGACCCATTCTGTTAGAGATCACAATAAAACAGTAAAACAAACAGCAAAAAACAAAAACTAAAGCAAAGCAAAACAAAACTACAATCTTAAAAGTTAACAAATTAAGGGCATTTTATTGTCTCTTAGTCAACAGAATTCCAAAAACGGCAGGGCCAATTGGAATACCAAAGGTCCTGATTCTTAAACACTAATATGCTTACAAATGGTTACGGTATTGATTTTAAATGAAAATTCCTGAACCCCTACCTCCAAGAAATTCTGATTCACACACACACACACACACACACACAAAAAAAAAAACAAAAAAAAAAAACACTGCTGTCTAGTTGATTATGACTCAAGGCAACACTATAGGACAGAATAGAATGTCCCCGAGGAGGTTTTAAGGAGCACCTCGTAGATTAGAACTGCCAGCCTCTTGGTTAGTTAGCTCGGTTAACCACTTCACCAGCATGATTTCCATTCTGTTAAATATAGTTTTTACTAAAATAGGAAATTTATTACAAAGTTATACAATGTGGTGTTCCTGCCTTTTAAATGGTAGCGCTCCCACACATTCATATTCACTAGATCTCAGAAACTCCATTATTGTTATTTTTAATTCAAAGCAATTGTCAAGTAGTTTCTGATGTGACATGCTGGTAATATTTTTGAAACAATGGTCTAGGGTTTGTAGCCAAGGTCAGAATTAGGGAAATTCTGGTCAAAGTAATCCAACCATGGCAACTACAAAATCATAGTCAAAGAAGGTAATGCACAGAAATGTTAGGAAGTAGAAAAGAGTTATCAAAGGTTCATGATAAAGACTAGCTCAGTCACAATGGTCGTAAGGAAAAAGCTTTGCCTTGGTAGATGAGGAGGGGGTGTGTGTTTGTGTGTGTGTGTGTGTGTGTATGTGTGTATTTTTTCCCTAAGCCTAAATATGTCTTAGCAAACAGAGTGTGCCTGTATCCCACTGGAATTGTATGCTTGAAGTGATTTAGCACTACAACACATGCACAATGAGCAGTGTATTTGTAGAGGAAAATGGCAATTACTACCTCAAAGAATGGTAGTTTTAAATAAGCTTCCTAGACCATGTTGAAATTAGCAAATGTTGAAGCAGCTTTTATACAAAGTGTTAGTTAGAATCCTCATCTAGTAGTTACAGTGGATTTTAATATTGACAAAGTGTAACTGAGTGTAGTATTTGCCAGGTTAGTTATGTTTCCACCAGATGTGAAAAGAAACCAGTGGAGATCTGATACTGATTTTGCCCAGCCATTCTCAGGAAAGAACTTACAGCAGGAATCTGGAAGTGTTCTGTGTTCTTTCTTAAACCTCTGTGGCACAAACAATTGCATGAGTTCTTTGCAAACACTAGACACAATCACTTCTGGCAGATGAATAAGGCATTCTCTTAAAATAAATATTACTCAAACTGTATGTTTCCTGTTTGTCTTGAGCAAACTGAAATTTCAACGAAGACAACTAAGATTTCACGAAAGTGATTTTTTTTTTTTCCTTAAGATATTGGATGAAAATAGTAGCAGGTTTTCTTATCATTCAATCTGTCATTTCGGATGCAATAGATTTATTAAAATGTAAACTCTATGTAAGCTGGGCTGTTTTTAATTTTTTTCACCATTGAATCCTTAATAGTCAAATCAGTGCATAACACCTGGAGAGGACTTAATAAATTTCTGCTAAACAAACAAATAAAACAAAACTATTTCCACTGAAGTTGAAATGCAAGAATTATTGAAGTTATTCCTTAAGCATTTCAAAGCAAACATAATTAGAAAAGAAAACATCGGGGTCCTAATTCCAACCTCTCCATTTGTGTTTCTCTTTCTCCCCTACCCAAAGCTACACGTTTCCCTTTCTTCCCTGTGGGTTAGCATTGTTTTCTCTTTAGTAGGTTAGCAACCAGCATACATATAATCTATTTTACATTCTTTTTTTTTTTTTTTTTAAAAAAAAAGCCATTATAAAGGGTGGGAGGAGAAAAGAGACACTCTTAGCCTAACTTTATTCTCCAACTATATTCCCATTTCAGTTTCTTTACAGTTTACTTCCTCAAAAAAGTGTTATCTACAATTTTTACTTCAATATTCCCCCTTTTATTTTCTCTTGAACCTTCTATAGTCAAGTGTTTACCATGACTAGGCCACTGAGACCATGGTGGCACAGTGTTTAAAACACTTGATTGTTAGCTGGAAGGTCTGTGGTTTGAACTCACCAGCTATACGGTGGGAGCAAGATGTGGCAGTCTTCTGCTGTAAGGATTATAGACTTGGAACCCAATGGGGCATTTCTCCTCTGTCCTATAGGGTTGGAATTGACTCAACAGTAATGCATTTGGCCTTACTCCACAGAAGGGAGTACCTGGGTGATGTAAACGATTAACATGTTCAGGTGCTAACTGGAAGGTTGATGGTGCACGTTCACTCAGAGATACACATGGAGAAGGGTTTGATAGTCTCCTGCCTAAAAATCAGCCATTTAGAACTTCGTGTAATACAATACTACTCTCACATATGTGGGGTTGTCATGATTTGGAACTGACTCTGGTTTTGGTTTTAAATTCACTGAGAGTGATCAGCGACATCTTTAAGTTGCTTAATCCCATATTCCACTATTATTCCTCATCTTACTTCATCTGTCAGAAGCATATGATGCAGCTGATTACAGTTTCCCTAAGTCTTGTTTCAGGTGGCTTCCAGCATGCAGAATTATGGCACTTCACTGCTGGCTGTTTTATTCCAACTACCTTCTGTTAATTCTCCATATATTCTTAATCTTTGAAAGTTAGAATATCCTAGGCATCAGTCCTTGGAACTGTTTTTCTTTGAGTTTACTCTTTTAAGATCTCAACACTTCCTGGTGTTCAAAACCAACTTACATTGATGCCACTGACATTTTTGTCTACAACTAAGAGTGTCCCCATGAATTCTAGGCTGCCTGTCTATCTACAGTGCCACAAAAAGGTCTATAATGTTCAGCTCAACTTAGATTCACAAGAGTATTATAGGCCTCACTTAGTAGCAGCCCACAGGGAAGATACAAAACACCAACCGTAGTCTGCCATTGAGGATCATCAGAGGTTCCTCTCTCGCAGACTTGCTGATGGTAGTCCACACAGGTTCACACAGCTGGGTACCAGGTAATAAAATTCATACCAAGGGATTAACAAATCCAACACATAATCCCTCCACCAAAAAACCAAATCCTTTGCAATTGAATCTATCGTGACTCACAGCAACACTACACATCAGAGTAGAACTGTCCCATAGAATTTTGAAGGGGTGGCTGGTGGATTTGAACTGCTGACCTTTTAGTTAGTAACCAAGGTCTTAACCACACTGTGTAACCAGGACTCCTCAGGAGCAGTATTTTGGTAACATTTTTCATAGGCCTAGCTTCCAACGTCTCCACAAAACATAGGCTGAGTTAGCAGACACTACACTCAGGCAAGTCTACAGCTTTATCCTTTTTAACAGTTTTTCCAGTCCAAACAGTTGACCAGTTAATGTTATTTCAACCATAGGCAGTGTTGTCAAGTCCACCTTTGCCAAGCTATAGTAAAAAAAAAAAAAAAAAAAAAAAACCTGGTTAATTGAGTTTGCTGCAGTAAAGGACACACTGGAATACTGGTGGGATGTTTCAGACAGGAAGAGTTCAGAAATGGCTATTTATAAGATTTTGAGGCTGGAGTCAACCATGGAGGATGATCTTGGTAGTGATTTATAAGTTTTTGCAAACTCAGGAGTTGCTGGAATAGTTAGTGGTCTTTAAAAATGTATGAATTCACACAGCATTATTCTATTTGTTCATGGTCTTATCTTGCGACATATAGGTCTCAAAAACTGGTATTTAGAAAGTTTGTGCACAGGTAGTTTGTGATGAACACCATCATTTTTATTTTGTACATTTATCTGTTTTGTGAGCTATACTACCATCTATTATGAAATTTTATAATTTCTGCTTCAATTTTCAGTTCCATCTACTGTCTGTCAGTATGTTACCACTTTATGGTTAGTAACACCGTTAACACATTACACTCCTCATGTTCCCAGGAAACAGAAGTAGAGACCTAAACAAAAGCAATATTATTTTGACAAGCAAGAAAAGTTTTGTTAACCCTCTTCCTCACAAAATCTACCTGGTTATATGTTCTATGTTAACATGGAAATGGATCCTCTATAACAGTCAGCTTAAAGTAAAAGCAAAAAGCAGTTGATGTAGGATTGACTGTGATTCATGGTGATCCCATATGTGTCAGAATAGAACTATGACGCATAGTGTTTCCAGTGGCAGGTTTTTCAGAAGCGGGTTACCGACCTTTCTTCCAAAGTGCCTCTGGATGGACTCAAACCTCAAATCTTTCTTTTACCAGCTGAGTGTGTTAACTGTGGCATTCAGGGACTTATATTTAACACACATCCAAATTTAGTATTCTGTAGATGTGCGAAGAGGAAAGAAAAGTGGAGAGCACAGAAACAAGCAAGTTCTGATTTTGACAATGATGAAAACTGAAGCATGAGGGCTATGTGTAGATGTTGAAAAGAGAAGAACAGCTAGGTATTCTTTGATCTGAGGCTTGATAACATCATAACAGATTTAATGAGTCATCTTAGGTGAACTTGAACCATTTTGAAGCATATTGAATGTGCATTGTCAAAGGCTGAATTTGATCATGAGAGGTCAGCAATGATACCTACATGTTTGTATGGCCTGCAGAGGTATTTTATCTGGGAAAATACAAAGCTTTGGCTTCTAAAATTAAACAAAGTCTCCTTCTCATACAAGATTGATAGTGGTGTATCTGTGGGCTTTCATAGAAGCATGACATATTGTAAGTATGAGCTCCATTATTGTCCGGATATAGATCTTAATGAGCTATTGCTGCCAGACAATATGATGCATCTGACAATCCAGCTAGGACCTGGATACACTGTATATACTATATCATGGGCATTTTTCTTGTGATACATAAACCTGGCCTTAGGCCATGTCTGTACCATAGAATCCTATCTAACCGAACAATTCACTTGGTATGATTTGTTGTGACCTGTCTACACAATGCTTGAGAAGAGGATGTCTTAATGAGCCACAGCAAATTGGACAGGCCAGTTCATAGCTGCTGTCACATACTGTAGCCTCGACCTCAATTAAAGTTATAGATTGCTTTAAAACATTGTTCATTGGTAGTGACTAAAACGGTAGTACGAAATGCTCCTATTAATCCCTTGATCAAACTGAGAACATAGATAACAGGCATTTCTGCACTGAAAGTGGTACTTTACCTACTGGGATGTGGCATAATTTGATTGACAGTAATTGCTGCCATATGCTTCCAATTATCTAATTAGTAATTGCTACCACATATGCTACCAATTATATAAAACTACCACTACATTAAAGCTTCGTTCACAACTGTCACTGAATGGTGAAACATTATAGCATGTTTACTTTGAAAATGCTTGAATTGCCATGCATATGTGGCCTAAGCTAAGTTTTGCTTGAGGAAAATAACAATATTCCTTAAGGTAACTTTTTTTTTTTTTTTTTTTGGTTAGCATAAAATTATTGAAAACAGTAATTGAAAATTAAAACAGGTAATATGAAACAAATATTAAAAATAACCTCTTAATTTCAACATCAAGTTAACACTGTATGACATTGAAGTTTCTGTTCAGTTCTTTTCACTATGGAAGAGGACCAAGAAGTTTTAGATGACCATGTTTTTCTTTTCTAATTTATTCAGTTAATTATTTATTGAATAAATGTCAAGTGATGACCATGGTACACAAAATTTGAATATAAAGACTATACCTAAACCCATTGTCCTCGAGTTGATTTTTGACTCATAGGAACCCTCTAGGATAGAGCAGGACTGCCCCCATAGGGCTTCCGAGGAGTACCTGATATTTTGGTTAGCAGCCTTAGCTCTCAACCACTACACCACTGGACTACAGTACATAATACAAATGACAGCAATGTGTACAATTATTAGATTCTAAAAGTACAAAAGAAAGACGTACTAAACTATAGGTATTAGAGATCAGCCTTAGCTCTACAGATAAATATATAATTAAAATAAGGATGCCACATCTCAATTTTTTTCTTGAAGAATAGGTAAGATTTTGTCTGGTAGAAGTAGAGGCAAATGAAGTTTGCTCCATGTAGAAGAAGCAGGACCAAGTGTGATAGGCTTACATAAAGTGACAGTGAGCTGTGTGTCTAGCTTACCATCTAGAGGTGACATTGAAGCAATGAAATCTGAGCAGTCAGCAAGTAAATTTCTGATTGTTTTAAGGCTCTCTTTTTCATTTCTACTGTGGCTTGGGGAAAATATCAAAACTACACAATTGACATTTCAATGCAGTATCTAATACAGTGCTGAATACAAATGCCTAAAAATTGTCAGAAATCTTCAGCTACAGTGCCACAGATCTTTACTTCTAGTTCTGCTTTTGTTTTACTGTTCATATTTTTTTGGCATCCATTTATATAATTCCATTATATCATAGCTCATTATAGCATAATGGCACTCAATGATTTCATCTGTTTCTCATTCAGTTCAAGTTTTATGCAACTTCCTGATTAATCTTGTTTTTAAAACAATGTGTGCAGAATTCTATTTATAAAAGAGTTATATATTGATCACCTACTATGTAGCAGTTTCTTTGCCAGGTATTGAGAAAGTGACACCTATTAACTGGGAAAAGTGTTAACTGTCCAATTATACTATGTATATTAACCTGTTGCATTGCTTGTGGGTCTCAGGGTCACCAAAAATAACATGGTTCACTCATAGGCATTAGATGAACAATGTTTTACTCACAGAGAAGACACAGAGCAAGACAGGCCTGAGTAGTGAAGGTAAGCCTCCCATGGCCAGTTGGCTTCACTAGAGGCCCATGCGGACAGACAGGCTCTAGGTACCCCTCTGCCCTGGGAGCGATACAGAAGCAGGCTTGGTCAGTGCCACACAATGCACACACTTAGCTAAGCAGTTCCTGCAAAGACTGATGTGTACTCAGGAAACAAGAGGAGAAACATGCTGTTTTAGGTCAAAATACTCAGAAAGAGAGAGAGCCTCTACTTTCATCACGCACAAGAAGCCAGGCCCTAAGCATAACAACAGCAGTCCTGAGGACAAGGTTTATTTGTGGTTCACAATGAAAAGTAGTAGACTACACTTGAAAAATCCCTTTCTCAGTCTGCCTAGTGACTTTTCCCAGGATCTCAACAAACAGAGAAACAATGAGACTTTTTGTTATGCTTATTGTCCATTTCAGACTGTGGCTGCTTGTTTGTAGCATGGAACAAAATTCTGGTGTATGTTACTTCCACATGACATTTTCCTAAAATCTTCAGGCAACATTTAAGGAAGGGAGAATGATCAGGACTCTTGTAGGAGAGGTTGCAGCTCTCTACCTACCTGTTGCCTATCCAAAACTAGCTGAACAGGTAAAATAACTGTACTTAGTGATCTTTTAGAGAGGGAATTTGGACTGCATTTTTTTTAATGTTATTTATGTTATTCTGAACACATCGCAATTCATTTATGTAAAAACAATATTTTTCTCCTAGCATAGCATATGTACCCTTATTTTATGCTAGCAGAATGTCCAGCACTCTATGGTTTCAGCAGACAATAGATGGTACACTGTCTACCTCACATTGGAGTAATCTCAACAAACCAGAGTAGAATTCAACCTCCTTTTAGTAGTGCTGGATGTGTTACACACATTATTTTCTAGTTCATATACCCCAGCTCCATGGATCATGCTATGTACTTCTTGATGGAAGGCATTATTGTGTTGCAGGAGTGAGTGACTTTTGCACAATGGTTACAATGCACAAAAGACCTCAGGCTACAGATTTGGGAGGATGCTGTGTTTCCTTCTAGGGTGATATTATTTGTATACCCAAAGCTACATTGTTTTCACCATTGTAACCGTTATACAAATAATTTTGGTATTTAACAAAATGTCCTTAATCCCTGGAATCATGCACTTCCCTTAAACCACAGATGACTACCTAGTTATATTGCTCGTATGAGTTTCTTTAGTGCACCTGCTACGACCTGTGGCTATTGAGTTGATTCTGATACAGAGACCAACTATGACAGAGGAGAACTGCCCCATAGGGTTTCAAAGAACTGTGTGGTGGATTTGAACAGCCAATCTTTTGGTTAGCAGACATATCACTTAACTACTGCTCCACCAAGTTTTCTATGCCAGCCATAACCAAATACGTTGCCACTGAGTCAATTCTAACTCATAGGGACTCTATAGGACAAAGCAGAATTGCCATAAGGTTTCCAAGGAGTATCTGGAGGATTTCAAATGCCCATCTTTTGGTTATCAGTTGTAGCAGTTAACCAGTATGCCAACAGGGTTTCCACTGCCAACCAAAGGGACACATTGAACAGTTTTATCATATACTGCAATAATGCCTTTGTCTACAGTGACATTAAATTTGAACTCAGAAGTTGTATTCTCAGAGTCAAGTCACAGTGTTTAGTTAGATATTTATAGGAAACTTCTCCCAAGTACAACTTCAAGGCATTCATATTTTTAGTACAAAAGGAGGAATGACCTTCCAATGCTGGGGCACTTTCTACGGGTAACTCCTACACTTTAAAAGACCTTTCCAATATTCAGTGGAGTCAATCATGTACTTCTACAAACAGATACCGTCAGCCTCAGCACACTAGGATTTATATCCAGTAAGTCAATGTGATTCACCATGTTGACAGCTTAGCGCAAATGACATGGAGAGATGACCTGTCATCTGAAGTTAAATGCCGACAAAATCAGCAGTTGATTTGATTGGTAGCTCTAGAAAAAGCCCATCTCTCTGGGGCCTGCAGATGAGAGACTTATCCATCACTGGGAGATATCTCAGGGATAAAAAAAAGACAGTGTTCTTAATTCTTCCTCCTTTTACCTCCTGGTGACAGGGATGCTCTTGCTCCCTGATTTGAGATTCTGCTTGCCTACCTATATCTACTCAGGCTATTTGTGTGAGTCCCACAACCCACAGTTTTGTGAGGACCCGTTTCTGTTGCCCTCTTTCTTGGTTTGCATGGAGACTCACAGAAATAAAACACTCACAGGTAGCTTCACCCCTAGATCAGACCTCCAGGACCCTTGCAGTGGTATGGCTGTGGCCACACCCATAGCCATCTTTAGGGACTGAATTCTAGCTGGAAAAAAAAATTGTTGGATATAATGAGATTGGAATTCCACAGGGACAGTATAATAGGGTGACTACCTGTTCCTTTATCCTCTTTGAGCTCAATAATTTTTAACGAAAATAAACATTATAGTGTCATGTTGTCCTGTTGTTGTTATTGCTGTTAGAGTACCGTGTTTACTACATGAGGATACTAACCAGTAAACTGTCCTTTCAGTGAACTTTGAATATTTTTAGTTGAACCATCCTTTCTAATATTTTACTACCCCACTGGCCTACCTATTTGAAGGTAAAAGGGGGCATGGAACATCTACCTTACACCATAGGAGTATAAACATCGATGACTTGTTTCTGCAGTAAGTGAGGTATCTTGATGTGTTTGAGTGTGGCTGATTATCTAAACACCTGGCAGAGTTGTTTTATTAAAAGTTGTAGCAATGGTTCTGGTATCTACAAGATGCATGGGAATTGCTATTCCATAGCCAGAATATGTGCCTACAGTAGTATGCACATACTGGAACTTATAAGTCCACTGTTGTACATCTGTGTTGGGCCTGAATCCCAGTTGATGGGCCCCAGCTTGCCATATTGCAGGAAGTGGCTCACTGGCAGGAATCACACGGCTATGCTGTGTCTCAGACTTTAGCTTTTTTCAGAGAGAGTCCTCATGATTTGACTCATTCTTTTATCTAAGGTAGACATTCAAGAACCATTCTTTGATGGACCCAACAAGCAAATGTGGCAACTTGTTGGCTGCATGCATGATCAGCATAGGAATTTAGTTTATGTTTTGGTGCAGATTTTTTTTGTCATGAATGTCAAAAGAAGTAATGAATAGATCTTCACAGTTTTAAAAACACATCCATAGTTCCTTTCCCTGCACACCAAAACCAAACTAAACCCATTGCCATCAAGTCTATTTCGACTTATAGCAACCCTGTAGGGCAGAATAGAAAAGCCCCATAGAGTGTCCAAGGAGCGCCTGGTGGATGCAAAGTGCCAGCTTCTTGGTTAACAGCTGCAGCATTTAACCACTATGCCCCCAGGGTTTCCTGGCCCCAAAAAGGGTAACCTTTAATAGTACAATCATTAATTTGCCAGTCATAAGACCACATTGCTAGAATATTTGCAACATTCCATGCACTTGTAAGTATGGATGGACTTTACCCCCAGTGAAGCTGCTGACACTCTGAAGCTCCAGTTTGGTTGATCTTTGCTGCACCATTTTAATTTTTCTTTCTTATTTTATTTTTAATCATGATTAAGTGATAGTATACAATCCAAATTGGTTTTATCATGCCCACCTCTGCAGCTGCCTCTGTTCTCTCCAGCTGGTGTCAGCACACTCCTTTTCACTCTGTATAACCAGCATCTTCTAAACAAATATCTGTCCCCCCAAGTCCACCATCTTCTCTTCCATCTAGAAAGAGACCAGTGGGACAGCCCTTTATAAATGCATAGAACCGTAAACTACTCACATCATATGGTTACCATTTTAATTAATAATGGAGCCCTATTGAAATTGTCCTATTTTATTAAAGGGGCTAGAAAATACCCACATGAAAACAGGATGTCATGGTTTTACAGTTACATAAGGCACATTCGTGGTTGAACACTCAGTTTTTATTGATGTACAGTAACAGGCTAAAAGCTGCTACTCTAAGGGAGTATACACAACGGCCTCTGCAGGTACCCTGTGTGTCTCAAACCCAAGCAGCTGGTGTACCCCATTGGAGGTTTTTTGTTACCACAGACTCCAACCCATATGGATGTGAGTCACTGAGATCTGTAGTTCCACGGGACTGGCAGGCTCCAGAGGGCTTCAGGGCTGAGCCATGTCACTGCATTCTGCAAGACCTTTTCAGCATTCTATTGTTGGCGGAGCCATTTAAAGGTAGTTTGCCATTTTGAGTAATCTGTACTACAAGGGCAAAAGAATACTTACATGAGGTACATGCTATTTCCAATAGCCAGACAGGTCTACAAATGTGCAAGCCTCTTTTATACTGGTGGGAACTTCCAAAAAGAATGGTTTTTGTTTGACTTTGTCAGGAATACTATTCTGATGTCTAGCCCAGGAGGGTTCCAAGAACTTCATTTGTTTGTCAGGCCCTTGAACTTTAACCAGGTTGGTAATCCAACCTGTGTATGTTAAAACATTTGTGACTTTATGCAAGGCCTATTTAATTTGTTTTTGAGCTTGCAATAAGAGTCATCAGTATAATGAATGACAAGATAGCAGGTGGCAGTTGAGCTTGTCACAAGTGTAGCCACGTCCATTGGTGAAATACTGCCAGTTAATTGAGACGGCACTGCAGAATAATGTTAAAGGTATGCTGTAGTTCATTCCGGGGAAGTTTTCCGTCAGCCAGTCAACAACAGTACTCTGTGTTTCCAGGTGTCCCCTTCTGTTCAGGAACTCCAGTTAATTGTAGATTGTTCCTCTTGATAGTGTCCCACATGTTTGTTAACACGTCTTCATTTTTCTTGTTTCTTTTGCACTCTGCCCAGCTTCACTGGGGGTAAAGTCCATACATACTTAGAAATGCGTGAGGCCAAGAGTGCCGAGATACCCAGAGTCCATAGTCTCCACCGCCGGACCCCAGCCTCAGGTGACACTGTGCAAAACGTCACCTCCCCGCTAGAAAAGCACTCTCCCCCCAGCAGGCGCCACCTCCCAGCCGAGCAACCCAGTCTGGCCGGGGCTTCCGCCTGCGCGTCTCCGTTTCCCAGCGGATCAAGGTGACAGCCACGCACGCGCAGCCGTGCCGCTACCACGCGGCGGAGGCGGAAAGATGGGACAGAGGCGCTGAGAAAAAAAAAGCCAGGCTCTCAGAACACGGCAATTGCGCTTGCTGGTCCCACGAGCAGTGCGTCCGAGACCAGCCTCTAGTCAAGTCCCAGCTCTGCCCTCTGGCCAAGACAGAGGGGAAAATATCAAAATGGTGAGTTCTCTTCGGTCTGTGGAAGCCTGTGCTGCTGAGAGGGGGTCAGGGAGAGGGAGGAGGTTTTGCTTTCACTGGCATGAAGTTCAAATTAACAGCCCCATGACACATCCCAGAGCTCACTAGGTGTCCAGAAGTCTCCTTTTAATTAGCATTTCGGGTCTTGGTTTCCACAGGGATTTAGGGAGACGTGCGTTTAGTCCGCCACCGTGGCCCACCTCCATCCTCTTCCGTGTAGCTCATCATGTGTGCAGGCAGAATTCCTCCCCGACCCCACTGTTGTGGTGAGAATCAGGGAGGCCTTAACAACTCTGTGCTCTCCTTCCCAGCACTGTGTTCAGAGACTCAGAGGACTGCCATGTAGGATTCTAAGTCCTCCCAGTCCTATCAGCCCTTTTTGTCTTGCTCCTTTATGTCTTGGACCAGGTCCGTAACATTGACAGAGATCTTCTGTGGGAATTTTACCAATTTCTGATTTGCCTATTTGATGTTTTAACAACCAAATCTACGTTGTTCTGCTCACTTGTTACTCATTCTCTGCAGTTCTTCAAGCTCCCTTTTTGGCTCTTTGAGTATTGCACCCTACTGCTAGGTTTCCATCCCACTGAGACTACCTGAGTGAAAATGGCTAAAGCCGTTTTCATCCCAAAGCTGGGTGTTGTAGCGAATCTTCTCCATTACCTCTCCCATTGTCATCCCTAGGGCAGACGGATCTTCCACTAGGAGACTTTTTGACTTGTGAAAACCTCGAATGCCATCTGAGACAAGACTGTGCTGTTAACACCTTGTCCTGGAGCACAACCATGTAGCCAAGGGTCCATTGCTTTCATGCGGAGGGCAGTTACAGCCACTAGAAAGAGTGATTATGTCATCATGAGCACTTCCAAGGTGGTGACTGCTAGGCCCGTTTCCAACTCCTAGAAATGCCTTTCTCATGCTCCCAGCAATCCAAACTAAGAGAAGCATAGGTTTGTCTTTGTCCTGGCCAAAGGATTAACCAGGAAAGTTCATTTGTGAGTCACAGGGAAAGACAACAAGTTGTGTTTGGACTGCAAACGTCCACACCAAGTATTAGGGTTATCATAGCCCTTGTGGCGCACACATTCTGTAATTTAGGACGCCTTCTTCTTATGTAAGAAGTTCAGGTGGTTTATCCTTTCTGAGTGCTGTATTTTCTAATACTTCACACTGAATAAATTATTTAGGGAATGTGTGTTAATCCTAAGAGAATCAATTTTTAGGAAAATATGGGTTTTAACAAATATATATATAGAGAGAGAAAGTACAAGGAGTCCCCAAGTACCCTGTCATTCCCATCAACTTTCACGTTACTAATGTGTCATGTTAGTGACACACATTTGTTTCCATTGTGAATCAATGTTGATAAACTATCTGCTTTTAAAATTTATGATAAAATACATAGAAAACATCATTTAAACAAAATTTAAATATATAACTGAGTGCCATTAATTACATTCATCACATTGTGCAATCATCATCACCACCTATTTTGAAAAGTTTCTCATGACCTCAAAAAGCAATACCAAAAATTAAGTCAGTATCTCTTAAGCAATAACTCACTATTTACCCCTTACCCCAGCTTCTGGTAATCATCAATAAACTTTCCCCCTATGCATTTGTCTTTCTAGATGTATAAATTGATTATACAATGTATCTATTTTCATGTTTGATTTTAGTTAACCTGGTGTTTTTAAGGTTCATCTACATTGTAGCAAGTATCAGAACTTTTTCTTTTTTTTTTAATTTGATATGATTGAGTGAAAATGTACATTCCTGTATAAATTTACATGCCCACCTATATGCAGCTTCCACTGCTCTCCCTGTATTTTTCTTATAGCCAAATAATATTCTACTGTATGTATTATACCATGTTTTGTTTATCTATTCATCTGCTGAAGGACATTTGGATTGCTTCCACATTTTACCTGTTGTGAAAAATGCTTTAATGAACATCGGTATATGGCTAAGTGCTGGAGTCCCTCCTTTTAAGTCTTTTGAGTGTATATGGAGGAGTGGAATTGCTGAGCCATAGGTTAATATTGTGTTTAACTTTTTGATGAACTCCCAAACAGTTTTCCATAGCAGCCATACCCTTTTATAACCTCAAAGCAATGAAAACCTCACTGTTGTTGAGTCAATTATGACAGAGCAGGGCTCCCCCATAATGTTTCTAAGGAGTGGGTGTTGAACTTGAACTGCTGATTATTATGGTGAGCAGCTGAGCTCTTAGCTGCTGAAGGTGAAACACCAATCTCTCTTCACGTTAACCACTTACCAACTTTGTCAATAAAGCTAACCCATAGTTTCTAGAAATTAATCAATTACTCTTTTATTTGATCTATTACTTGCTGGCTCCAGCGCTGGCATCTAATCCTAGTAAGCTTTCATTCTCTTTATCAATTCGTCTTCAGTTTTCAGATTGGTGGTTTTCCCTGTCACCTCAGTTTTGATAGGTCTAAAAGAAGTTGTGATTTTCAGTTTGTTCAGCATTTTTTTTCTTGTGAGGGAAGGAATAACAGTCTCTAAAATGTTTATTTGTAACAAGTACACTGGGTACATTCTTTATAAGCACATTTGACAAACCTCTCTGTTAGATCATGTTCATTTATTGTTCTATCCAAATTAATGAATATCACTCACTAGTAATACCTTTTTTAATGAATGTCACTATTACATAGCAAAACATTTATATGCAAATCTCATTCAGTGTAACCATAGATCTGCTGTTTTCTTCATATACCAAATTCTTGTCTAATCTTTGAAAGCTGCTTGAGATTTCTTGTGTTTCTCATAGTGTTCCTCATCTACTTAATAAGGCCAATTGGTAAATTTTCTCTTGTAGACTTTTAGACACCTTTGGGCATGTTATTATAACTTCTGTATTAAACAAAATAAATTGATGTTAATATTGATAGATTTTTTTTTTTAAAAATAGTACATTAATCCCAGCTAATGCTAAAGGTAGTAATGTTAAAAGTCTTAGATGTGGATGACAGCACTGAGTAATAATCATTTGCAACTATCAAAAGTGAGGGTCTTATAACAGTTAATAAATAGGAAATGGCAACCTAGGGCTTACTGCTTCACACACTGCAAAATAATCCAAGAGATAGAGACAGGAGATTCAAATAGCATCTTACATCACAAGGAGAAATGTATTAAATCAAAGGAAGGAGAAAATAAAAAATACACTCTGTAACCTCTCAATGAAGATACTAAGCAATTGCGAGTGATCTGGAAAAGCACCAGTGGTAAGAATGCAAAAGACATGTATGAGCTGAGATGTCATGAAGTTCCCATGACAAATTCAACATACACTCTTTTAGATGAAATTATGAAAGTGCAAACAGATAATAGAAATAAAATAACCTCATCAGCTTAAAGGAAATGTCTTCACGTTGAGTGAGAAGAAAATAATATTTGATTTTCCATTAATAGAGTTGTTGCTGTTAGCCACCACTGAGTCAGTTCCTACCTATAGTAACCGTATACACAACAAAACAGAAACACTGTCTGGTCCTGTACTTACCTACAATTGTTCTTATGCTTAAGTTCATTGTTGCAGCCATTGTGTCAATCCATCTTGTTAAGGGTCTTCCTCTTTCATTGACCAAGCATGATGTCTTTCTCCAGGATCCATCCCTCCTGATAATACGTCCAAAGTATACAAGACACAGTCTTGCTATGCTTGCTTCCAAGGAGCACTCTGGTTGTACTTCTTCCAGAACAGATCTGTTTGTTCTTTTGGCAGTCCATGGCACATTCAGTATTCCCCTTCAATACCTCAATTCAAAGCCACCAAATTGTCTTCTGTCTTTCTTATTGACTGTCCAACTTTCACATGCTTACGACATGAATGAAAATACCAGGGCTTGGGTCAGATGCACATTAGTCTTCAAGGTGATATCTTTACTTTTCAACACTTTAAAGAGGCCCTTTGCAGCAGATTTTCCCAATGCAATGTATCTTTTGATTTCATGGCTGCTGCTTCTGTGTTGACTGTGGAGCCAAGTAAAATGAAATGCTTGAGAACCTCAGTCCTTTCTCCATTGATTGTGATGTTGCTTCCTGGTCCAGTTGTGAGGATTTCTGTTCATACTGCAGGATGTGGTTTTTCATCTTCATCAATAAGTGTATCAAGTCCTCTTCACTTTCAGCAAGCAAGATTACATCTTCTGCATAACTCAGATTGTTAATGCATCTTCCTCCAATTCTGATGCCTCATCCTTCTTCAAATAGCGCAGATTCTCTGATAATTTGCACATTCTTCTTCAAGTAGCCCAGATTATCTGATTATTTGCACCGCATACAGAGTGAAAATGTGTAGTGAAAAGATACAACTCTGAACAAATTTCTTCAAACCATGCAGTGTCCTCTTGTTCTGTTCACGGGACTACATTTTGATCCATATACAGATTCCTCATGAGCATATTTCAGTGTTCTGGAATTCCTATTCTTTGCAGAATTCTCCATAATTTGTTATGATCCTCACAGTCAAATGCTTTTTCATAGTCAGTGAAACACAGTTAAACATCTTTCTGATATTCTCTCCTTGCAGCTGAGAGCCATCTGACATCAGCAATGATATCCTTAGTTCTACGTGCTCGTCGGAATCTGGATTGAATACCTGGCAGTCACAGTCAATATAACGCTGCAGTCTCTTTAAAATAATCTTGAGCAATATTTTACTTGAGTCTAATACTAATGCTATTGTTCAATAATTTCTAAATTAAGTTGGATCACCTTTCTTGGGAATAGGCATAAATATGGATCTTTTCGAGTCAGTGGGCTAGGTAGCTGTTTTCCAAATTTCTTGGCATAGAGAAGTGAGCACTTTCAACTTTCCAACCATTTGTTGAAACACCTTAGTTGACATTTCATGAATTCCTGGAGGCCTGTTTATCATCAGTGCCTTCAAAGCAGCTTTGACTCCTTCCTGATTATATACTACGTCTTGAAATGGTTGAATGTTGACAAATTCTTTCTGATATAATGACTCTGTGTATTCCTTTATCTTCTTCTGATGCTTCCTGAAATGCTCAATATCTTCTCTAGAATCTTTCACTATTGCAACTCGAGGCTTGAATTTTTTCTTCAGATCTTTCACCTTGAGAAATGCAAAGTATTTTCTTCCCTTTTTGTTTTCTATCTCCTGCTCTTTGCACATGTCATTGTAATTCTTCTATATCTATATCTATCTATCTATCTATATATTATTATGATTGAATGAAAACGTATGTTCCCATATAAACTTGCATGTTCACCCATATGCAGTTCCCTCTACTCTCCCTGCCCGGTGACAGCACAGTCCTCCTCTCTGCTCCATACATGTCCTATCCTCCCAACGGTCTCCTATCCACTCCTCTCCACTCACTCCCCTTCTTCCAGCAAGAAGTCAGCAGGATGACATAGATGCATAGAACCGTAAAGTTCCCACAAGATATGGTCAGTCTGCATCACCGAGTCCAATCCATTGCTGTCTGAAAAGTTGACCTTCATTATGATTTATGGACAGGGGTAGCATCAGGGTCAGGAGCCATGTTCCCAGGGGAACCCTGAAGCACCTGGACCATCAATTGTGATCTTTTATTGGAGATCTCAGGGTGCACCTCTATTTATTGTTGCCAGTGAGACTCAACTTTGGGAGCTCCATCGTTGCTATCGCTGCTGGTGGCCGGGCATCATCTGGTTCTTCTGGTCATGAGTCGATGTAGACACCCACTCACGTGGGTCTCTCTGTCTTCTGAATTGTCTTTTCCCCACGTCTTTCTTGTCCTCAGTGATCATCCATTCCTGTTGAGTTGGGACCATTTGCTGTACCCTCAGATGACAGCTTGGTAGCTTTTAAGACCCCAGATGCCACTCACCGATATGGGGTGCAGAGAGACCTCATTAGCAAAGTGCTAGCTGTGCCAATTGGCCTCGATTTCACCTGAGAGCATTGTCCCCGGCCCTCCCACCCCAGCTACTCTGTCCTTGCAATATTGGGTTAGGATGGGAGGAGTACTCAAATTGTGTTGAAGTCCAGTTATTATTGATCTTTTTTCTAATGTGTGCTGTCACCGATTTCACCCAACAAAATTTCTATTAACTATCTAAGTTAAACCCTTCCCCCCTCTCCATCTCTCCCTCCCCACACTTGCAGCCATCAAAGAGTCTTTTCTTCTATGCATGAGTCTGTTTTTAAGTTCTTATCGTAGGGGTCTCATACAATATTTGTCCTTTTGTTGCTGACTACTTTCACTCAGTGTACTGTCCTCCAGTTGAAACCAGGTTAAGAGATGTTTCCTGCTATCATCGTTGTTCTTTATCATTGCATAGTGTTCCATTGAGTATATATACCATAGTTTACCTATCCATTCCTCTCTTGTTGGGCATCTGGGTTGATTCCATCTTTTTGCTATTGTGGACTGTGCTGCGACGAACATTCATGTGCATGTATCAGTTGGTGTGAATGGCCTTGATTCTGTAGGATATATTCCAAGCAGTGGAATTACTGGATCAAATGTTATATCTAGATCCAGCTTTCTAAGGAAGTGCCAGATTGCTTTCCAAAGAGGTTGCACCATTTTGCAATCCCACCAACAGTGTAGGAGAGTTCCAATCTCCCCACAGCCTCTCCAGCACTTGTGTTTTTTTTTTTGCATCTTTTTTTTTTTTTTATCATGGCCAACCTTATCGGGGTGAGATGGTATCTCATTGTTGTTTTGTTTTGAATTTCTTTAATAGCTAATGATCATGAGCATGTCCACATGTGTTTTTTTGCTACCTGGATCTCCTCTTTAGAGAAGTGTCTGTCCATCTCCTTTGCCCATTGCTTACTTGGATGATTTATCTTTTTCTTATTGATATTTTGTAGTACCTTACAGTTTACGGAGATCAGGTGTCAATCTGACATAGAGTTGCCAATTATTTTTTCTCATCGTTGGAATTCTTTGCATGGTCTTCTTGAGTTGCCCATTGAAATCTTCTTTTGACTTCTACTTTATAATTTATTCCTTTTGCTTTAGCTATTCAAGTTTCAGGAACAAGTTTCCAAGTGTCTTTTTACATCTAATTTGGTCTTTTTAGTTCTTTCCTGTCTTAAATAACCTCATACTTTCTTCATATAGAATGTCTTCAGTGTCATTCCACAACTCATCTGGTCTTCAGTTATTAGTGGTCAATGCATCAAATCTATTTTGGAGGTGGTCTCTAAACTCAAGTGAAATATACTCAAGATTGTACTTGAGGGAGAAGAATCTGGCAGTCTACTTCTGAAAACAATCAGCCAGTGATAATCTTATCAATAGCAGTGGACTATTGTCAGATATAGTGCAATAAAATGAGCCCCCCAGGTTAGAAGTCACCCAGAAGACAACTGGGGTAGAGCTGCCTCCTCAAAGAGTTGGCCTTAATGTCATGAATGGAGTCAAGCTTTCAGGATCTTTGTCGCTGATGTGGCATGACTCAAAATGAGAAGAAACAGCTGCAAACATACATTAATAATCAGACCATGGAATGCACAAAGTATGAATCTAGGAAATTTGGAAATCATCAAAAATGAAATGAAAGGTATAAACATTGATATCCTATGCATTAGCAAACTGAATTGGACTGGTATTGGCCATTGCGAACTGGACACTCATATGGTCTACTATGCTGGGATAGAAAACTTGAATAGGAGTGGTGTTGCATTCATTGTCAAAAAGAACATTTTAAGATCTGTCCTGAAGTACAGTGCTGTCAGTGATAGGATAATATCCACATGCCTATAAGGAAGGCCAGTTAATATGACCATTATTCAAATATACGTACCAGCCACAGTGGCCACAGATGAAGAAACTGAAGATTTTAATAAGCTTCCACAGCCTGAAATTGACTGAACATGCAGTCAAGATGCACTGATAATTACTGGTGATTGGAAGGTGAAAGTAGGAAACAAAGAAGAAAGATCAGTAGTTGGACAATAAAGGCTTGGTGATCAAAACAGTGCCAGAGATTGCATGACAGAATTTTGCAGGACTAACAACTTCTTCATTGGGAATATCTTTTTTTTTCGCTAACATAAAAAAAATGCTCAATACTGTCATTCAGAATAAGACCAGGTGCTGACTGTAATACAGACCATCAATTACTCATGTGCAAGTTCAGTTAAAGAGACATATCCTTAAACAGAATGGAAGTGACCCACAGAAAGTCAGGAAATAAATATACTGCATTTTTAAGAACAAATTAAAAGAAAACAACAAAAATGAACTAACATGTATTGATTGATTTAGGTTCATGAGTGTTCTAAACAAAAATATTGGAATCACAATATATTTGAATTTCCAGTGTTCATACTTTTATTTCAAGATACAAAGAGCACTTTAACATCTTTGATCCTGGTAAGTGAAATTAAAATTTAGATTTTGTTAGTGAAGTACATATGACATACTATTTCAATTTCATTCTTCAACATGAATAGATTAGCATTTGATTTTTAGTATCACCTGTGAAACAAAACAGATGTTTGTTAAAAGTGCACGTAAAGCTTAAAGCCCTCAAAGATGTAAGAGATTACTGTTTTAATTATTACAAATCTGTTTTCAAATGTTAACTTGTCTTTAGGGGCAAACATTACACAAAATGACACCTAAGTCATTCTACTTTTCTCTGAATATCTGTGAAAACTAATTGCACTTAAAACACAAAATAGTAAATTAGATCCTAATTATATCTTATTGTAATTTCTGATTTTTTTGTCCAGGAATTGAAAAATTCTAAAATATGTGTAGTATTAATGGCAGCATTATTCTATGAAGAAGAAATGTCATCTTCCTCCAGTGGGCAAAGTGGTACAAACAAACACTACCTCTATAAATCATGTATTCTGTTAAAAAAAAAAAAAAAAAACACTTTGAGGAGCCTGGAAATATACTTCTCATTTGGAGAAACACAAATTAAGTGAAAAATGCTTTTTAAAATATTGATAATATGTCTGTCATAGTTAATGATTTTTAAACATGAAAATACAAAGACAGTATCATTCCTTTTGGTCTGTTTTTACACAGCATCATTCATTTGTTGTGATCATATGTATTGTAGATTTTCCCCTTTATGCATCATATCTCATGTTATGAAAGTATATTAACTCAGTAGCATCAGAATTAAAAAAAGAAAAAAAAATTGTGTTCATTAATCAGAATACACAAATTGCATTTGTTGCAAAATTACTCATACATAAAGTAAATAAGGCTGCTAATGAGAAGGAGAGAGGGTAAAAAGACAGAAAGAGAGAGAGAGAGCTACCTTGTAACCTAATAGACTTGAAACTTGTAAACATGTTGAAGGTGAACCCTGAGTTTTCTGAATCTGGAAGAAAAAGAAAATTGCAAAGGGAAACATCCAAACTAGATTTCATGAAGAAATGAGAGATCAAATGACATATATTCCTATAAACTTAACTTTGCTTTCTCTTTTTCTTTATTTTTTCTTCTTATTCTGAGAAAAATTTTGACAAATAACTCACAAACATGAGATAACTAAGATTTTTTTATCACAAAGGCACACAAGGAGAATATCAGCATTTTCTCCACACTGAATTGTTCATTGTCTCTAACACTTTACTGCAAGTTTACATTTATATAAATCAAGACTTTTAAGAGAATAAAATTAGATTTTGTTAACAGAGCTATCTGGTCTCAAGATATTTTATTTAGTTAAATCTTATTTATGGCTGACAAATCATTTGTTTCTCAAATGAGGCTATATACAAGGTAACTAATAAAAAAACAATTATTTTTAACTACATGTTCTTTGCCAGTTCTTCTATGTAACTTTCTTGGATAATGACAAGAAAATTGAAAAAAGATTAGGTAAATTTTGGGGTAAAACAATCTCATTAAACCTGTCTTAATAGGCAGTGAGTCCCTGGGTGTTGCAAATGGTTGAGCACTGGAATACTAATAGAAACGTTGGTGGTTTGAATCCACCCAGATTCTCCTCTGCTTCCAAGAGATCACAGCCGTTGAAAACTTTTTGCATTACATTTCTACCCTAAAACCTATAATGCTGTCATGAATTGGAATTGACTCAATAGTAACTCTTCTTTTTTAAACAGACAGTGCAATGTGGGTGTTGTTGATGTGTGTGTGTGTATCTTAAAAGTGAACTGGGAGGAAAGTGAAGACGTGTACTTATACACAGTATGGGGTAAAATTCAAATTTTAACTCAGTTTACTTCATACATAAGCAGAATGGCCCAAATAGGTTAAGGGACTTGCTTAATGTTACAAAGGCAGTTTGTAAGTGCTTGCATTTAGTTTGCTGTTGCACAATGGTTTGAAATTACACAATGGTTTGGCAAATTACAGAAATTTGCCAAAGTAGATACTAGAAAAGACCTCACTAAAAGGGCTGACTTGGACAGAAGAAAGCACTTGGATAGTGTTCTCCATCCCCAGTATAAATAGCGTATTTGACTGCAGTGTCCATTTACTGAGAAGAGAAAGGAAGTGTTGCTGGGTTTTGCTTTTTATATCACATTATATTTGTAATAAAGAGCTCTTTCCATTTAGACTTTTAATTAATAGACAATAGCTTTATTCAAAATAATTCATTACACAAGGCACCCCGAGGTTATAACAGGATACCACTGACAGTATCAGGGAATTATATGTTGCTGGGTAACAAGAACTGTCAATATGAAATGGGCATGCTGAAGACTCTTCACTTGCCTACCTAATTTCTTTGCAAAGGGTTCTTGCTGTGTTTTATTCAATCACAATGACATTTTCAATTTTGTCATATAGGCTATTTAAAAACTGCCTAGAGTTTTGATAGGAAAGTGTCTGGTAAATTAGGAAACTTGGGGCTACAAAATCATGCGGGACATTTGCTAGTCATGTTTTGTGTATCTGTTTCCCATAGGTTGAGATTGGATGAGCCTGAATGGAGAGATTTTCATTTGCTAAGGTATGAGTATGAAACTACTGCTTTACAAGTATTATTTACTTATATTTTAGTCTTTTAGATTATGTTTATTATTACTTCTTAATTTACATATGTTAATATTTAGTCTATATGGTGTTCATTTCCATGGGCTTGACAAATGCATCTACCACCATGGTTATGGTACAGAGCAGGTCCATCACCTTAAGAATTCCACTGTGCATCCCATTTCTAGTCTGCTACTGCTCCTACCCTCTTCTCTTCACAAACACTCTTCTGTTTTCCAGCCCTATAATTTTGCATTTTCCAAATTGTCATACGAATGGAATTACATAAGATGTAGTCTGTTCTGTCTGGCTCCTTTCATGTGGCAAAACACATCTGAGATTAATCGATGTTACTGTGTGCATCAATAGTCTATTCTTCTTATTACCAAAAATTAGTCCAGAGTATAGATGTGTGACAGTTTGTTTACGCATTTGGTGGTTGAAGGATATCTGTGTTATTTCCAGAGTTTCTTGATTATGGATAAAGCTGCTGTAAACATTTAGGTATACATATTTGTGTAGATATAAGTTTTCATCTTCCTTCAGTAACTATTCTGAACTGTAACTATGGTATCATATTGTAAGTGTACATTGAACTTTCTAAGAAATGGCAAAACTTTTTCTAAAATGACTATACACTTTTTCATTCTTACTGGCAAAAACATGAGAGTTTCTATTACTCTGCATCATCATAAGTACTTGATATGGTTCTTTTATTTGAGGTTTAACCTTTTTAGTAGGTGTGCACTGACATTTCATTGTGACTCTTGTTTGTTTGCGTGTTGTCACTGTTGTGGTGGGATTTGCACTCTGCCCAGCTCTCTGTGTTCACACCTTCTTTGATGCTCCCTTGGTTGGAGGCAGAGCTAGCATTGGTGGCGCAGGGTTTAACAGGCCCTTCTGCTAATCAAAAGGTTGGCAGCTGGGATTTGCCAAGCACTCCTTAGAAACACTTTGGGACAGATCTACTCTGTCCTATAAGATCACTATGTGTCAGAATGCACTAGAGGAGTGCATTATGTTCTGAGCAGATACAAAAAGTTTCCAGTTTACAGTCATACCTCACACATGGATTACATCATTCCCATAGATTTTTGCATTTATGATGACTTTGAAAAACTTCTCAGGTGGTGGTTAGGGCCCTGTGTGGGGAAAGCTTGGACCTGGTCTGGGGCAACCCCGCCTCCCCTGGGTCATCCTGAACAGTGTACTAAAAAGCTAAGCAATGACCTGCCTAAGCCAACTAGCAACTCCCCGCTTCATCACAGACATCTTGGTCTGGCCATAGGGTATGGACTACAACAGGAGGACGGCAAGCTGCTGGACAGGAGGAGGCAACAAGAGTCCAAAGGTGCTGGGGTTGTCAGCAGGGGTATATGGGAAAGGATGGAGAGAAGAAGGGGCTGATTGCTGCTGAGGTGTAGGGGCAGATGAAGGAAGAATGTGGTCCCACTTAGGGCAGGCAGCAGGAGGTGGACAGCTCCACCTTACCACTATTCCTACACCCCCAGGGGCTCCACGGTGGTGGGAAAGGTATAGTGAGTCAGGGGGCTGCCACACCACGCACACCTCGACTCAAGGGGAGGACCAGACTGATGATGAGTAACAGCGGAGAGGAACAGCGGAGAGGGGGAGAGTCGTCAAAACAAAAAACAGGGTGCAGCCCTTGACTCCCACTTGCTGCTGATTTAGCATATCAACCTACTCTTTGAAGCTTAATGATTTTAGTGAGGAGTGGGTGTATTGCTTTCAATATCCTTTTTGCTGCAAAAATGGTAACACATTCTACCTAAAGGAAAGCGTAGAGCTTAAAAAAATCATTAGATCCATAAAAAAAAATTTAACAAGTACTTGTCATGGATTGAATTGTGTCTCCGCAAAAACATGCAAAGCCATGTGGCTGGGCCATGATTCCCAGTATTTTATGGTTGTCGCCCATTCTGTGATTTTCCTATGCTGTATCTTAAAGGATTAGGGCAAGACTGTAAATCCCTTCATAGGATCACCTCCCAGCTCCACTGTAAAGGGAGTTTCCCTGGAGTGTGGCTCACACCACCCTTAATCCTTTCATCCTGCAAGACACAAAAGGAAAGGGAAGCAAGCAGAGAATTGGGAACCTCACACCACCAAGAAAGCAGCACCAAGAGAAGAGTGTGTCTGTCAGACCTGAAGTTCCTGTGCCAAGATGCTCAAAGACTGATGTAATACCAGACTTTCCTCTAGAACTGACAAGGGAGAAAGCCTTTCCCTGGAGTAGACATTCTGAATTTGGACTTGTAGCCTACCTGACTGTGTAAGAATAAACTTTCCTTTGTTAAAGCCATTCACTCTGTGGTATTTCTGTTAGAGCAGCACTAGCAGACTAAAACAGTACTTAAAATGATAATGCAGTCAAAAGAATTATTTTCCATTATCTCCTACATAAAAATACTTTCATTAGAGCCTGTCTTAAACAATAAGACTTTATCTAATGAATTAATTTCTCGAATAAAGCAAAAGGTACATATGGGAATTTCACTCTGGTAATGAAATAGAAAACCCAAAGAAAGACCGTCTTCACCACAGGAACTCAGAGAAAGACTCGGTCTTGTTTTCCTTTTCTCATTCCATTAAAAAGATCAGAAACCACGGAAGCCTATGACTCACATAAAGTGACATGGAACCACAAGAGAGAGGATCAGGAAAGGAAAACTGGAAACTGTCTTTATTTAGGAATTACATGACGCTAACCATAGAATTGAAACAATATCAGCCTTTTGGAAATCCATTTGGTACTTCCTTCAAAAGCTGAAAATAGAAATATAATGTGACACTGCAGACCTGCTTCTCCCAAGGTATCCCAGAGCTCTGTGAGCTGCCACACCAAAAGACAGGAGGACTGCCAAGTAAGTTCGCAAACTTGTTCTCGAAAAAGTGCTACCTAAATCCTTCATGACTGTCACTATGGACAACTCGCAAGGGCTCCGTTGGGAAGCTAAGCACCAATATCAGTGCCTAGTCCACCCTTGCCAGCAAGCTTGGAACCTGTTTTCTGGAACAGGCTTCAGACTCTCCTTGCTCCTGCCCTTGCCTGTCCTCCTGAACAGCATCCAAATGTCTTCCTTTCACTATTTCCTGTAGTTTACAGTAATGAGGCAACAAAGAGGTCCCTGGGGGCCAGATCAGGGGAGTGGGGAAGGCGGCCCAGTATGGTTGTTGGTTTCCGGGCTGGAACCTTCCTCAGAGACAACCTAGCAGGGAAGTGCATGAAATGGCTGTGCCAGAAAGAGTTCCAAAACTGTTCTGAAAGGTAGACTCAGGGCTGGAGGCGGTGCAGAGCTTCCCGACGGAAGTCCTTCCAAGGTAACCATAGTGGTGATACTCAGCAGTGAGACAGGGGACACTTTTGCGGGGATGAGTCCAGGAACTTCATCGTCCAGCCTGGGACCCAGCTCAGCTGGATTTCCCCGCACCCACCGAGAGAGTGTCCAAAAGGAAATCAATCAATGCCATTTGCAGTCGCCCCCAAGGAGATCAAGTCTACATCTGAATCAATCTCATCATCGACCTCAATGACCTACGAATACAAAGACAAGTCCAAGACCCTACCAGCAGGACCCCGACAGAGCCCTGCCTAAGCGGAGAATCTCCCCTTGCTCGTGGATACACAGGCTTAACGCTGTGGAAACATCTGTTCTACCCAGTGTGAGCTAGACACACAAAGCAAACCCAAAGCACAACTCAATGTCATCTCATATTGAGACGGACACAGAAATCACCAACTTCCTAAGGAAAGGGAAGGAGCCCCAGATCCGTCAAGTAAGACGGAAGAAGACCTGAGAGGGAGGACGCCTTGCTGCCTGGCTGGAGAACCGATGATGCCGCTACAGTCGTCAGAATAGTCTGCCCTTGCTGCAACAGACACAGGTGGACCAATGGAGCAGTGCAGAGGATCCGGACATACAATCGTGTCCCACCCACCCCCTCCCAGCCGCTCCCCTACGCTTGTGTTAGAACAAGGCCCAAACTGCCAGAAGTGGAGAAAAGACAGGCTCTTTAACAAATGGCCTGAGCATCCCTGAATAGCCAGCAGTCCAAGAAACATTGGAAACCAGACCCAGATCCCACACCACGCTCCCAAACCCCTTCAACCTGGATCAGAAAGCTCAATTTCCAGTATCAGACGGGAACTAGCCTGGATGCAGTCACAGGGAAGAGGCTGAGAGGAGATCCCCCCTACAAAGGCACACAGAGATTCCAGAATCCACCCACAGCAGAAGAGACAGCAGGTCCCTGAGACCTCCGAAAACATCAGAGCTGTGTGCTCAAGCGAAGAGCCCCCAACAGAGCACCGTGACTGCCTGGGGATTGGACAGGACACATCCGGCTACCGCAAATCCAGTCACCATCTCACCTCGTAATCTTGAAGACAGTGCCAAACCTTCTGGGCAAACCAGTGAATAGGCGACCTAAAAACTGGGCAAAGGACAGGAAGAGACAGTTCCCCAAAGATGACCTCAGGCAGCTAGCAACAGATCTAGGCGGAAAAACCCTCTAGCTGCGGGAGAAACGCCGATGGGAACAGCCAGGGGAGGCCACCGTGGCCCTCCCAAAACAAAAGCAAACCCAGGGCCTCCGAGTCGATTCCCACTCATGGCCACCCTATGGGTCGCCATGAGTGGGAATCGCCTTGACAACACCGACTTCTCACCCCAGCAAGGCTGCCGTTCACCCAAGACTAACTCCTGAGGTTAGGAATTGCCTGGAAGGCTGAGGCACTGGAAGACTGCCGCGGACGGGAGGAAGGGAGAAGGATATCAGCCTTTTGGAAGTCTGTTGGGCACTTCCTGCAAAAGCTGCAAAGAGGAACCTCATGTGATGCAGCAGCCCTGGCTTCTTGGAGGATGTCCAGGAGCAATAAGAGCTGCCACGGCATGAGACAGGGGGACTGCCCTTTGAGGCCGCACACTCATCCTCTCCTCGGAGAAAGTGCTACTTACCACCTTGCTGAATGTCACTCTATAAGCACCAATGCCAGCGCCTAGTTCACCCTTCCCAGCATGCTGGGAACCTTTTCTCTGGAATCGCCTTCAGAGCCGCCACCCTCTTTCCTTGACTGTCCTCCAGAACAGCGTCCAAATGTTTTCCTTTCAAGATATCCGATAGCTTCCATTAAGGAGGCCAAAAAGAGGTCCCTGGGCGCCAGATTAGGTGATTGGAGAGGGTGGCCCAGTACGGTTGTTTGTTTCCGGGCTGAAACCTCCCTCAGAGACACCCCAGCAGGAAAGAGCGTGTGATGGCCGTGGAGCCAAGGGGTACACCAGCCGTGCCAGAAGAGTTCCAAAATTGCTCTGAAGGGTAGACTCAGCACCGGTGGTGGTGCAGAGCTTCCCTAGGCGAGTCCTTCGAAGGTGACCGCAGTGGGGATATTCAGCAGTGAGGCAGGTAACACTTTTTCAGGGATGAGTTCAGGAACTTCACTGTCAGGCCTGGGACCCAGATCAGCCTGGATTCCCCTGCATCCACCAAGAGAGTGTCCAGGAGGAAATCCCTGAATCAATGTCATTTGCAGTCGCCCCCAAGGAGATAGAGTACATCTGAATCAATCTCACCATCGACCTCAAAGACCTGCAGATACAAAGACAAGTCGAAGATCCTTCCGGCAGGACACTGACAGAGTCTTCAGTGGAGAAACTTCCCTTTCTTGTGGGTACACAGGCTCTAAGCTGTGGAAACATGTGTTCTACCCAAAGTGATCTAGAGATACACAGAGGTCCCTGCTGCCATAGCAATTAGTATTTTGACTGGTAATGGAAAGGTGAGTTTGAATCTACCAGCAGCAACTTGGAAACCCTATGGGCCAGTTCTACTTTGTCCTACAGGGTTGCTATATAAATCTGAATCTAGCCAACAGGAAGAGGTTTGGGTATTCTAGTGTACCTAAAACATTATTTAGGATCTGCAAAAAATATATGTATTAGGATTAATAATTTATCTTTCTAAGTAGCAAGAAATATATTGGAATGCAGGATATTTAAAGGATAGATCAAAAGACCTATGAAAGAGAATAGATCTAAGAAGTACATCTAAACATAGACAATCAAGTAATTTTTGAGTGGAATTCAAAATAAATGTAATAAAATTAATAAAGTATGTTTAGCAAATAGTGCCAGAACAAATGATCATGTCTATTAAGAAGAAAAAAAAAATCCATGTTCTGTGTTGTTCAACACACATGTATTAATGTTGAAGACAACTGGAAAATTTTAGCAATGGGTTATGCAAGTCTTTCTTGAAGAGGACCACATATACACTGAAAAAAAAGCACCTAAAAGTATATTGATAAATTAGATTCCATTGACATTAAAAACTTCTTGGTCTTCAAAAGACAACATCAGAAAATTGATTAGACAAGTCACACGTTGGACTTTCTTTTTTTTCTTTGTTGCAGTTAATATATCTGAATAAAAACTTTTGCACAGAATCTAGTAAGAATTTTGTATGGCTCAAGAAGCATAACAATAACAATAATAACTGAGTAGATTTGAGCAGATACTTCACAAAAGAAGCAATCTGTTTTTAAGTATCTTTAAATTGAACCTGAATGCCTGTTTTCAATTTTAGCTCCTCATGATTATTTATAATATATTTAGGAAAACAAAAACAAAAGAGTACAAAACAAATTAAAAAGGTAAGAAAAAAAAAGGAAAGGGTAATTAGCACAATTTTCTACTTCAACCATTATATTAAATTGTTTTTGAAATCTACCTTGAATGCTTCCAATTTTTTTTTACTTATACTTTTCTCAAAATTGAAATTTTCTCCTCCCTTGGTGTATAGTCATATTTAATTCACATTACAAAAAAGGTTTGAATTTATGTATCTGCTATAATCCTGTTATCTGACTACCCAGCCAGTAATTGAATCCTCTTTCTGACATTTCAAGGAGTCCTTGAAGGGTATAGATGGTTAAATGCTGATCTATTAACTGAAAGTTTGGTGGTTCAGATTCACTCAGGGTACTTCAAAAGAAAGCCCTGACAATCTGTATCTTAAAGCTGTAGCCTTGAGTATTCCATGGAACACAGTCGTTTTCTGTAGCATGTGGAATCACCGTGGGTTGGAATCAATTCACTGGCAAGTGACACTGATTCTAACATTCTAAATATTTTTATTATTTATTTATTGTTTATTCTCATGTTCTCATGTACACAGTACTCTTACTGATAACAAAAATTATATTTCATGTCAATTTCCATCTCCCACATTACCTGATAAAAACATTAAATTTGTTAATTTCTGCCTGTCAAAACATTCCAAGATAATAATTTGAATAACAATGCATGCAAATATTATAATAATTCTTTCTCTTCAGGGTTATTTTCCTTCCCTGTTACTCTCCCTGGAAACCTTAGTGGCATTGTGGTTATTTGCCATGACTTGTAAACAAAACTTCGGTAATTTCAAATCCACTTTGACAACTATGGGGCTGTTTTATTCTGTCTTATAGGGTCCCTATGAGTTGGAATCAACTCCATGGCAGTGTTTTTTTTTTATTTTTTATTTTTTAACTCTGCCTGGTAGCATAGTAGTTTAAGAACTACAGCTGCTAATTAAATGGTCAGCAGTTTAAATTCACCAGGCACTCCTTGGAAACAGTTCAACTCAGTCCTGTAGGGTTGCTGTGAGTCAGAATTGACTTGATGGAAATGGGTTTGGTTTGGTTTATTACTCTTCCTTGGAAGCTTCTAATAATAGCAGTTCATAAACTTTTTGATCATCTTTGGAGTACACTTTTTTGTCACAGTGGTCATGATGGGATAAACTGATGCTTTTGTTCACTGTAAGGACACTGTTTTCCCTTAGCTTATTGTGTATATAGCATCATATCATATGAATATGTATGTGTGAGTGGCTTATGGAGATTTAGAGGGGACAGAATTTCCTTCATCTGCTTCTTTTCCCCTTGCTAGCTTCTGAATTTGTTTTCATAGCTGGGTCCTAGATGTCTATAGTTTTGTGGCACTGTTTTTACAACTTTTGTCCCAAAGTGAGGCCAAGAACAACTTTGAAATTCTGCTATAGGAACACTTTGGAAATGAATTGTAATATTCCCAGACCAGATACCCTGCCATTCTCAGAGGTCAAGGGCAGGATAGCTATGATTTATGACTCCACTGAACTAGCCTAGACTGGGTAAAGAATAGCTCTGAAAACAAAAGTGGTATGAGAATAAATGGTACAAAAAATACAAAAGTGTTGATGGTTAGTTTATATTAGGTTAATAACAAATGTGTATTTCAAAACATAGATGTACCTGGAGAACATTATCAGTGAAGTAAATCAATCACAAAAGTACAAATATGGTTATGAAATACTGTCATAAAAGCTGAGGAAGAGGTTTATAAACAAAAAGAAAGAATATTTGATGGTTACTAGGAAGACAAAGGGTGGGGAACTTTCTTCACTCTTCTATTTATCATATTTTTAAATCAAGTATAATCACTTATCTGAATAAAATTTCTATATTTTTATTTAATCATGGCTGATATTACATATATGCCCGCTGCTCACTTATCACTCACATTTCACATTTACAATATTAAAAATTTACTGTTCAAATGTTTTCACATAATAACATATATCTGGCAGTGATAAACTCCAGAATATAAGGCAAAAGGAACTCTGGCTATGATAGCTTAGTTTATGCATCAACTGGACTGCACCATGATGATTCTCAGTGGTTTTAAAGTTGTCTAATAATATAATTTGGCAGTTATTTAATGATGTAACTTGGCAGTTATGCAATGGTGTAGTCATCTTTCGTGTTATGATCTGATGCAGTTGTCCTCTATTTTTGTATAATACCAGTTTTCACATAATGACTTCACCTTTGGAACCTAACAATGTCAGTAAGTGAGGAGTGGATGTATTTTATTCAATCAAAATTTTACCCATTACTTCAAGTTCAACTAAAGTGTCTTTCTTAAAAAAAAAAAAAAAGAAAAGAAAAAAATCAAGGCTCTTAGCATTTTGTTATTCATCATATACTCAGACATCTCATATTTTTGTTAATTTTATACAACACTGTATTTTAATGACTTTTTCACAGAGAACATATCTCTTATTTTTGCATCTCTCAATACACAAAATAATATTGAAAATGCAGTGTGTCTCCTGCTTTGAATTCTCATATTCCAGCCAAGTCATCGAGTCGGCAATTGATAAATACTTATTTCAGCAAAGTAAGACAAGTACTTGTGTTTTGTATGGTGAGGATTGTATGTCAGCTTGGCTGGGCCACTGAGAATCATTGGATGAAATGTGAACATTTCCATGATGAGATCTGCTGTAATTAGCCAGTCAGTTCAAAGGAAGTTTCCTTGGGCACGTGGCCTTCATCAAATGTAAGTAAACATTCTGGCAAGGCTTGTGCTCTTTTGCTCACTCTGGATCCTACAGATGGCTCCTGTTCATCTGACTCCAGTTCTTGGGACATGAACTAGCAGCTTATCTGTGGTCTTGCTTGCCCATTTTAGGACTGATCATTAATCTTCGCAGACTGTGAATTAAAGTGCTGCTTTCTGAGCTACTAATCTTCAATTTACCAGCCCCTGTAGCTATGTCAGTCGAGAGAAGCCTCCACCCCAACTAACAGACTTAGGAAGTTCCAGTCTCTACAATTATGTGAACCACTTCTTTGATGTAAATCTCTCTCTCTCTGTATGTATACTTACACACACACACACACACAGACATGTCAGGCAAGTGTTGCCGAATATATATATATTTATATACATACAGATATATAAATATATATACATACGTATATATGCTTTACTGGGTTTGTTTCTGTAAAGAATCCAGCCTAACATATATCTGAAGCCAGAAAAAGAGAACATAGTGGTAAATTTGGAACTTCCCTTCCAAATAATTAATAGGTCCTCCTCTTATGCTAAACTTTACTCCATTTCAAATAATAAAGTTGCATATTTTCCTAGTTATATGGGTAGGTCAAAGAAAAAGTAAACCTTTTAAAAAATCAGTAACGCCCAAGATCAACTTGAAGAATGGACATTAAGGAAAAAAGAAGAGTAGTGACTCTTCTTTGTTAATGGTTTTTCAAAACTTAAGCCAAGCCAGCCAAGTGCCATCAAGTCGGATCTTAAAGACTGTTTAAAATAAGCAAACAAACAAAAAGTTTAATGAACTGAAAAAGTTAAATTATCATAGTAAATAAGCTTTTTTATAAAATAATACATTTCTTACCAAAAAAATGGGAAAAAAAAAAGTCCAGTCACAGTAAACTGGAATTGTGTACTTTAGTGACAAGTATGCTAGATGACTTAAACTAAGATGGAATTTTAAAGAAACAATAAAGAAGATAAAATGTACAGCCAGAATAAGACAAAAGGAGAGTGGACTTACTTATGAAGTATTATTTATTAATGTTTTGCATGTGTTCAGATAGAGGGGGAGACAAAAAACAAGTAGGGCAGGTAGCCACTCTTATGAATAAAATAATTGTCATTATTAGTTTCTCAGATGTAAACTTGTACATCTGGTAAACTCAACTATGTTACATATATCTCTGCTCTGTTTACCGTATATATATTTAAGAAGGAAAGCAAATGAAGTCTCATATTTTTTCTCTGATCATTATTCTTTAACTTCATCCCTGGAAATGAAGTAATTTTCAGTTGTTTAACAAATACTGAATGCCTACAAAAGAGCTGATATAAAGTTAGATGCTAGATACAGTGTTGAATGAGGCAGATATAATCTTTACCCTCCTAAAGATCTACATATCACGGAGAATACAGTCATTAAACCAATAAACACATAAAAATATGATTATGGAGTATGAAATATTCCTTCATATTTCCTTTCAGTCTTTAACCTCTATGACACAGGGGAAGGATGCTGGCAACAAAGTCATAGGGTAATGCATTATTTGCTTAAAAATTTGGTGCATGGTTTTATCACCTTGAGTTTATAGAAAACTAAAAACATAAAAAAGCTAGTTAGAAATAACCAGGCTGTATTAAAAATTCATGTAAGGAGTTAAAATCAATGAAAGTTATTGGCAAAGAGAATACAGTGTTAATGTTTTCACTGGGTTCTACATAAAATAAGAATGAACTTCATCGACACCAACAGCAAACATCTGCCTTGGCCCTTTAATATTATACGATGTCACAAACAAGCTGTTATCTATTTCAAAATGTAATTTGATGGCAATAAGTTGTCCTTTCCCTGGACTTGAGAAGATAATATGAAAGTTTAAGCAATGAAGTTGTGGAGAATAGTAATTCCAGAACACTTAATTGTGCTCATGAGAAATCTGTATATGAATCAAGAGGCAATCATGCACATACATCAGGGGACACTACACAGTTTAAAGTGAGGAAAAGTGTGTGTCAGGGTTGTAACCTTTTACCATACCTTTTTAATCTGTATGCTATCAGATAGTCCCAGTAGCTGGAATCTAGGAAGAAGAATGAAACATCAGGATTGGATGAAGACTCATTAATAGCCTGGGATATGCAGAGGATACAACCTTGCTTGCTGAAAGTGAAGAGGGTTTGAAACACTTACTGATGAAGATCAAAGACCATATGAAAAGAAAAATCTTCACAACTGGACCAGTAAACAACATCATGATCACTGGAGAAAGGACTGTGGTTCTCAAGGATTCCATTTTACTTGGTTCCACAATTAAAGCCAATGGAAGCAGCAGACACGAAATCAAAAGATGCCTTGTATTCAGAAAATTTGATGCAAAAGATCTTTCTAAAATGTTAAGTAAAGATGACACTTTGAAGACTAAGGTAGGCCTCACCCAAGCCACAATATTGTCAATTGCATCATATGCATGTGAAAGCTGGACAATGAATAAGGAAGACAGAATTGAAGCCTTTGAATCACGGTGTTGGAGAAGAATATTGAATGCACCATGGACTTCCAAAAGAACAAACAAATCTGTTTCGGAAGAAGCACAACCAGAGCGCTCTTTGAAGCACAGATGGCAAGACTGCGTCTCATATATTTTCACAGTGGCTACAGTGATGGATTTATGCATAAAAATGATTGTGGGCATGGCACAGGACCGGGCAGTGTTTTGTTCTCTTGTACATAGGGTCGCTATGAGTCAGAACAGCAGAACAGACTCAGTGGCATCACCACCATCAGCAACAAACAATGACAATGAGATATTTAGGAAAACAAAGCTGAGGAGAGAAGATATACAATATAATGCTAGTTACTAAGAAAGTTAGTTTCATCTTTGTCGCTCTTCATTTATTCCTTCTTTTATTCCAACATTGACCTGCAACTTGTAGTATTACCAGCTAATTTCAGAATACCTTCAGGGTAAAACCTCTGAATTAGGTACACTAAGGGCTATTCAAAGACAGACTGAGGGAGCTGAATCTCAGTTCTTCCTTTCATTACAGACTTAACATGTGGTTTATTCTGAACTCCCAAAATAGGATACTATGAAATTAAATCTTGTACTCTGAGAATGCTGAACTTTTTTACTGTCATGTTAAAATTGGAAAGAGTTAGCTCTTGAGTACCAGACAAAAAGTAAATCTCGATTTGTGTAGTCAACATCTCTGCTCTGATTTAGCCTACTTATTTGAATCACTCCGTCTTCATAAAATTGTCTGTAACCATTCCCTCTCATCTTGTTATCTTGTGGAATTTAATAGCTTTTACCTTATGTGTGACATTGTATACCCTTAACATTGCATCTGGAATTTTATAGTAACTGTTACTTCATATATAACCAGCCAAATTTAAATATGGCAGAAAATATAGGTGATATTTCTTTGAGACTTTTTTCCTCCTTATTAAATAAGCATGTTAACTTTTGATTCAATTTTAAAATTATAAGCAAGAGCTTATTTACTGATATAAAGCTAATCAACTTTATTCCTCAATATTTACTTGAACTTCTTAAATAAAATTATATTGATTTCCACACTACTCCAAATTTCATTTATCAAATTAAATGCTTTTTTTCTACACCTGATTTAATGTTACGTTGGCATGGTGTATTATTTTCCAGAGTCGCTGATCCACCAGTTTTGTAATCACTTTGAGGAAACAGTTCTTTCCAGTTGTCTTTTGAGTGCTTTCAACTCAAGAACTCATTTTTTCACACTATGTCAAAAAATGTTCCGTTGCTGTTTGTAAAGTTTCACTGGCTAAACCTTTTCAGAGGTAGAATGCATGGTCTTTCCTCTTAGTCTGTCTTAATCTGGAAGCCCAGCTGAAACCTGTCCTCAGTAGTTGGCCTTTCTAGTAGTTGAATACAGGTAGCATAGCTTCCAGCATCACAGCATCACACAAGCTCCCGCAATATGACAAACACAGGCATCTGAGGCATCCCAGGCATCAGTGAGCTCAAAACAGACTGAGGGGTAAAAAAAAAGCTTAGGCATTGTTAAGCTGAAATGAACTGATATTGCCCATTTTCAATAGGACAAATGTGTAGTCTAATGCTGAAAATGACAAATATGGTCTAAATGGGAGAATGACAAATTAAGAGGAACAATAATCACATTCATTGTCAAAATGAACATTTCAAAATCTGTCCTCAAATCCAATGCTGTCAGTGATAGAGTAAGACTTACATGACTACAAGGAAGACAGTTAATGTGACTGTTTCTCAAATTTACACACCAATGACTAATGTGTGAACAAAATGCCAGGGATGAACAAAATAAAAATATTTACTGACTTCTGGAGCCTGAAATTTAACAAACATGCAAACAAGACGCATTCATAATTACTGATGATGGAATACAAAAGTTGCAAACAAAGAGGGATCAGCAGTTTGAAAAAAAAGCGCTAATGATTGAAATAATGCTAGTGATTGCTTGACAGAATTTCAAGAGACCAATGACCAATTTATTGGAAATGCTTTTTTTTTTTTTCAACAACATAAATAGTGATTGTATATGTGGACCTCGCCACATGGAATGCACAGTAATAAAGTTGACTACAACTGTGGAAAGAGATAATGGGAAAGCTCAGTATCATCAGTCAGAACAAGGTCAGGGGCCAACTGCAGTACAGACCATTAATTGTGGCATTTGCAAGCTCAAGTTGAAGTTAAGAAAACTGAAAATCCAGAAGACCTAACTATGACCTTAAGTATGTCCCACCTAAATTTGGACAGCATCTCAGAAAAAATATTTAATGTATTTAACACTAATTACCAAAGACCAAATGAGCTGTGGGATGACATCAAGGATACAATACATGAACAAAACAGAAGATTACTTTTTTTTAAAAAAAAGTAAAAACAAAGACCAAAATAGGTGTCAAAAGACTCTGAAAGTTGTTCTTGAAAGTAGAATAGCTAAAGAAAATGGGGAAAATGATGAAGTAAAGAACTGAACAGAAGATTTCAAAAAGTACTTGAGAACAAAGTAAATTATTATAATGAAGTATGCAAATGCATGTGATTAAAAAACCAAAAGGGAGTAACACACTTGTTCTTTTTCAAGCTGAAAGAACTAAAGACAAACTTCAAGTCTTGAGTTGAAATAACAAAGGATTCTGCAGGGAAAATATTACACAACACAGGAACAAGCAAAAGAAGACGGGTAGAATATAGGTTCATTATGCTGAACAGTACTGGCCAACATTCAACCATTTCAAGACATAGCATAGCATCTGATCAGGAATGGGTGGTATTGCAGGAACAAGTTAAATTGAAGGCATTGGTGAAAGAGGCTCCAGGTATTGATGAAGTATCAATTGAGTGTTGCAACAAATAGATAAAGCACTGAAAGTGCTCACTCCTCTATGTCAAGAAATTTGGAGCTATCTGGCTAACTAACTGGAAGAGACCCGTGTTTATGCTTATTCCCAAGAAAGGTGCTCCAACTGAGTGAAAAATTATTGAACAATATCGCTGATAACACATGCAAGTAAAATTTTGTTGAAGATCATTCAAAAATGGCTTCAGCAGTATATTGACGGGGAACCACCAGAATACAGACTGGATTCAGAAGATAATATGGAATCAGGGATATCTCTGTTGATTTCAGATGAATCTTAGTTGAAAACAGAGAATACCAAAAACACGTTTACTTGTTTTTTATTGATTATGCAAAGGCATTGGGCAGTGTGGATCCTGAGAAATCATCATGAATTATTACCCTGTGGATCATAACAAATGGATAACATTGCAAAGACTGGAAATTCCATAACACTTAAATGTGCTCATGGAGAACCTGTACATAGATAAGGAAGCAGTGATTCCAACAGAGTAAGAGAATACTCATTGTTTTCAAATTAGGAAAGTTGTGTGTCAGGGTGGTATCCTTTCACCACAGCTATTCAATTTGTATGCTGAGCAAATGATCCAAGAAGCTGGACTATATGAAGAAGAACATTGCACAAAGACGGATGGAAAACTCATTAACAACCTGGGTTCATGCAGATGACAAAACCTTGCTTGCTGCAAAGGAAGAAGACTTGATGCACTTAATGATGAAGATCGAAAGCCACAGCCTTCAGTCAGCTGCAAAAAGACATATATTGTGAGACCACTGTTACAAGGACTTTAGAAGAGGCTTGTGCACAGAAGAAAATACTCTTGGACAGCTACAGGGGTGGTGAGGGGGAAGAGTATTATTTATAGATTAGTTAGTTGATAAGAATTTGGTTAGCTGAAGGGAATGACAGCATGCAGTAGAAAGCAGATCAGCACAACTGGACTACATCATGTGTTAAAAGATTTTCTAAATACAACCCAACATTTTAAAGGACAGAGCATCAGGGGCAGGAGGCTGAGGACCATGGTTTCAGGGGACATCAAGATAAATTAGGATAACTAGTCTTCTTCTGAGAGATTGTTCTGCACCCCATATTGGTGAGTGGTGCCTGGGGTCTTAAAAGACAAGTTACCATCTAAGAGACATCAGTTCCTCCAGAATGACATGGAGCAGAAGAAAAACGAGACCATCGAGGACATCAGGAAAATAGAGGCTCAAGAGATGAAAAGGTCCTTACAACTGGGAGACTATATCAGCATGAGACCAGCAGAAATAGGTGGTGCCTAGCTACCACAAAAGAGAGCACTTCTCAGGGTACACAATGTAGAGTACCTGATGCAACATGAGAAAAAGGGGCAGGCATATCAAAACTCTATTAAAAGATAGACTTGATGGTCTGACAACCTGGAGGGTCCCCTGAGAACACAGCCCTTAAACTTACTGTTAGCCCAGAGCTGAACTCTGTACAGAAGCCAACATTTCAAAGATTAGACTGGACTAAGGGATTCAGAGTGATGCAGGTGGTGTGTGTACTTTGTGGTTTAATATATATATTAGACTATCCAACTGGTCTTTTTTTAGAGAAGAGAGAAGAGGGTGGATAGGTGGGGACAAGTGTCTGTTGAGTGGATACTGAAAGTAAAGAAAGGAAAGGAAGAGTGTGCTGTCACACACTGAGGGGAACAGATCAGGTTGTATAGATGTGGGTGCTCATGGTTTCGTATGGGAAAATGACTTGGATTTTAAGCTTTCACTTAATCACAATAAAAAATAAAAAGTTTTTAAAAAAGCCTTCAATATGGTTTATACCTCAACATCAAGAAAATAAAAACCCTCACAACAGGACCAATAAGCAACATCATGATAAACGGAAAAAGTCTGAATTTGTCAAGAGTTTCGTTTTATTTGGGTCCACAATCAGCACCTATGGAAGCAGCAGTCAAGAAATCAAAAGATACATTGTAGTGGGTAAGTCTAATGCAAAAGAACTCTTTAAAGTGTTAAAAAGTAAAGAAGGCGCATCGAGGGCTAAATATGTCTGATTGAAGTCAGTTATTTCAATCGCCTCATATGCATGAAAATGCAAGACAGTGAATAAGAAACACTGAAGAGGGGACGGAGTCAAGCTGGTGGACTAAGCACACGTCTCCTTATATCCCTCTGGAAACCAAGACCTGAACTGACAATCAAACAGAGCCTTCTGATCACCTAATCAGGCTCAGGACACAGCACAGAGCTGTTAATTGGGACTTCACACCACTCAGCGAAAAACCTCCTCTCTTTCACTGACTCCCTCTCCTGGCTAGCCCTGGCTCTCACAAACAGAAGGTAAACGCACCAGTTTGACTTTTTTTTTCCTCTGTCTCGGCTGGCTGGCAGAGCCGGGTCTTGCCTGGCGGCTGGACTCAGATGCGCTGCTGGGGGGATAGGCAGGCGAAATTCCCATATTCTGAGAGCCAGGCTCAGGACTCTGTTAATCTAGACACTTTGAGCCTTCCGTTTTGTAGCTGACTCAGCGGGGTTTGTGCGGAGCTTCGTGGTCAGTATGTGGGACACCATGTTGGTACCGAGATTTTAGTGGGACCTCGTTCTTAGCCTAGGAGCCAGCGCCTGCAAACGCGACAGCGCTTCTCTCACAGGAAAGTAGTGATTTTGCACAGTGCTGCCTACAGTGGGGGCCCTGCAACAGAAGCAGAGGAATCACTACCTCTCGGCACCTTTAACCCCTCTGTCTGCTGCCTGTGTGGAGGACGCCATCTTGGATATGGTGGCCGCAGCTGGACCTAATTCTTAGCTTGGGAGCCAGTGCCTGCCCACAGGAGAGCACTTTTCTATCACAAAACAAGTACTTGATGCAGTGTTGGCTAAGGCTAGGTCCTGTGAGCAGAGGCCAACAGGGCAGTAGCATTGCTGTATTCTGAACTAGTTTGTTATCATCTGGGGTTGGATATAGTGGCGCTTACTTTGTCAGATGAGAAGAGGGACCTCTACACCTGAAAACCTAACTGACTTGTGAACTGGTCAGATACGTTTTGCTTTACCTTTGAAGACAGCCTAGAGAAACATTTGCAATCTATCCTCACAGTACCTCTTCCAGCCTCTATATACTCACATGGGACCCAAAAGGCAACAGACAATTGTGGCAGACAAGCAATCACTCTTGGCTTCAGAAGGCTCCCAAAGAAAGCAACCAAGGAGTTTTCCAGATGAAGAAACTTTTATGAAAGCATCAGGAAGTGAATAAAAATTGATTATATACAGGGCCCTTCTAGACCTTATACAAAATGCAGCAGAACAAAATGAAAAATTAAGCAAGTTGTTCGATCTGATGGAACACCAGTACTCTGAAATCCAACAGATCAAGAAGAAAATCAAAGACATAGAAACTTCCATGCAAAGCCAAGAAAACAGAATGGAACAAATGGAAAAAAGAATTTCTGTCTTGTAAGACAGAGCTACTGAGGCCAGCATCTATGAGCAGAAATCAGAAAAAAGAAACAAGAAAAATGAAGAAACATTAAGAAGCATGTGGGACTCTATTAAGAGAAACAACCTTCGATTAATTGGACTCCCTGAACAGAGTGAGACATCTGAGAACACAGAGAGTATTGTTGCTGAGCTGCTGAAAGAAAACTTCCTAGAAATCATGAAGCAAGAGAATATAGACATCTCAGATGTATATCGTATGCTACCCAATATAGATCTCAAAAGAAAGACTCCAAGACATAATCAAGTTTAACAAAATGAAACATAAGCAGCAACTCTTAAAGGCAGCAAGACTCAAGGCAAAGCTAACATTCAGAGGGAAATCCTGTAGGCTCTCGTCAGATTTCTCAGCAGAAACCATGCTGGCACAGAGACAATGGCATGACACACTCAAAGTCTTGAAGGAGAAGAACTTCCAATGATGAACTATATATCCTGCAAAACTATCTTTCAAATACGAAAATGAAATTAAGACATTCCCAGATAAACAGAAACTCAGAGTCTTTGTAAAAACGAAACCCAAACTACAAGAAATACTGAAAGAAATTCTTGGCTTTGGCTTAGAAGAACAAAACCACTAACTTTATATATTAGAATGACACACTACTCAATACTCTACTCATTTAGATAAGGCCCCAAAGTAATTCAGAGCTTTGATATGGAAAGAAGCAATCCAGTGATGATCATGAAAACTATGGTGTCATCATAATAAAAAGAGGAATGTACTACAGTCCTCTCCAGATGGAGAGGAAGATGACAAGACCGGTAGTAATTAAAATTGGGTTTATAAACAGTTTATTAAGGGGATTGATGAGGCAGCTGTAAAGCATAACAAAGATGTATCGTACCATTTCAAGAAATCTAACACACGAGTCTCAACAACTATAAAACCGGCTCTGAAAAAGGTGAAAAATCAACTCACAAAAAAGAGTGTCCCAGAACAGACTAATAAGAACAACAGAGAAAACATCAACATAAAAATAAACATATCACAATGGCAGCAGTGAACACATACCTATCAATAATTACATTGAATGTGAATGGACTGAATGCTCCAGTAAAGACACACCAAGTGTCATCTTGGATCAAAAAACATGACCCATCCATATGCTGTCTACAAGAAACTCACTTGAGACCTGAAGACAGGAACAAACTGAAAATTAAAGGATGGAAGAATATATATCAAGCTAACGATGAACAAAGAAGAGCAGGGGTGGCAATTCTAATCTCAGACAAAATCAATTTTAATGTCAAATCCACCATCGTGGACAAAGATAGACACTATTTATTGCTGAAAGGTTCAGTATACAAGCAAGATTCAACTGTATTAAATATTTATGCACCTATTGTCAGAGCACCTAAATATGTCGAAGAAACACTGACTATGCTCAAAAGAGAGTTAGATGACTCCACAATAATAGTGGGAGACTTTAACACTCCACTCTCATCACTAGACAAATCATCTAGAAAAAAGCTCAGTAAAGATACAGAAGACCTCATTGACACAATTAACCAACTAAACTTCATTGATATATACAGAACTTTCCACCCATCAGCAGACAACTACACCTTCTTCTCCAGTGCACATGGAACATTCTCCAGAATTGACCACATGATAGGCCATAATGCAATGCTCAACAAAATCCATACCATTGAATTACTGCAAAGCATCTTGTCAGATCATAAAGCCATCAAAGTTGAAATCAATAGCAGAAAAAAACAGACAGAAAGGGGAACTCTTGGAAACTGAACAACATCTTGCTCCAAAAAACATGGGTTATAGAGGAAATCAAGGATGAATTAAAGAAATTCGTGGATTCCAATGAGAACGAAAACACTTCCTACCAGAACCTATGGGATACAGCCAAAGCAGTGCTCAGAGGTCTGTTTATCTCCATAAATGCACACATCTGGAAGGAAGAAAGAAACCAAATCAAGGAACTAACTCTACAGCTTGAACAAGTAGAAAGAGAACAAGAGAGGAACCCCTCGTGCACCAGAAGAAATGAGATCATAAAGATTAGAGCAGAGCTAAATGAATTAGAGAATAGAAAAACAATTGAAAAAATTGAAAAGACCAAAAGCTAGTTTTTTGAAGAGATCAACAAAATTGATAAACCACTGGCTAAACTTACTAAAGAAAAGCAGGAAAGGAAACAAATAACCCAAATTAGAAATGAGAAGGGAGTTGTCACCACAGATGCAACAGAAATCAAAAATATCATAACAGAATACTATGAAAGACTGTACTCTAACAAATTTGAAAACCTAGGGGAAATAGACCAATTCCTTGAGTCATACCACCTACCCAAATTATCACAACGTGAAGCAGAACAACTTAATAAACCCATCACAAAGGAAGAGATTGAAAAAGTCATCCCCAAACTACCAACCAAAAAAAGTCCAGGCCCAGATGGCTTCACGGCAGAATTCTACCAAGCATTTAGAGAAGAGTTATCTCCAATACTACTGAGACTGTTTCACAGTATAGAAAGGGATGGAGTACTCCCAAACTCATTCTATGAAGCCAGCATAACCCTGTTACCTAAGCCAGGGAAAGATCCAACAAAGACAGAGAACTACAGACCGATATCACTCATGAACCTAGATACAAAAATCTTCAACAAAATTCTTGCCAACAGAATACAACAACATATCAAAAAAATAATCCATCATGACCAAGTGGGATTCATAACAGGGATGCAAGGCTGGTTCAACATCAGGAAAACAATGTGATTAACCACATAAATAACACAAAAGACAAGGATCACCTGATTTTGTCCATTGATGCCGAAAAGGCATTTGATAAAGTCCAACACCCATTGATGCTAAAAACTCTTAGCAAAACGGGCATAGACGGCAAATTCCTCAACACAATAAGGGCCATTTATACAAAGCAAATTGCCCACATCATTCTGAATGGAGACAGACTGAAAGACTTTCCCATGAGATCAGGAACTAGACAAGGGATGCCCTCTGTCACCTCTCCTATTCAACATTGTGCTAGAAGTTCTAGCCAGAGCAATTAGACAAGATGAACAAATAAAGGGCATCTGCATTAGCAAAGAGGAAGTTAAAATCTCCCTGTTCGCAGATGATATGATTGTATATGCAGAGAACCCCAAGGAATCTATAAGTAAGCTACTCAAACTGGTAGAAGAGCTCAGCAAAGTCTCAGGAGACAAGATAAACATAAATAAATCAGTAGGATTCCTTTATACCAACAACGAGACTGTTAAGGAGGAAATTATCAAATCAATACCATTTACGATAGCCCCTAAGAAGATAAAGTACCTAGGAATTAATCTAACTAGAGAAACAACAGACCTTTACAAAGAGAACTACAAGCCCTTACTACAAGAAACTAAGAGAGACTTAGATAAATGGAAAAGCCTACCCTGCTCATGGAGAGGAAGAATTAACATTGTGAAAATGTCTATTTTACCCAAAGCAATTTATTTATATAATGCAATCCCAATACAAGTTCCAGCATCATTTTTTAATGAGATGGAGAAACAAATCACCAATTTTGTTTGGAAAGGGAAGAAGGCCCGGATAAGTAAGGTACTACTAAAGTAGAAGAACACACTGGGAGGCCTCTCATTACCCAACCTTAGAACATACTATACTGCCACAGTGGTCAAAACAGCCTGGTACTGGTACAAGAACAGACAGATGGATCAATGGAACAGAATTGAGACCCCAGAGATGATACCATCTGCCTATGGACAGCTGATATTCGACAAAGGCCCTAAGAGATTAGGGTGGGGTAAAAACAGTCTCTTCAACAAATGATGCTGGCAAAATTGGTTTTCCATCTGCAATAAACTGAATCAAGATCCATACCTTACACCTTATACAAAGACCAACTCCAACTGGATAAAAGACCTAAATATTAAACCTAAAATGATAAAGCTCATCCAAGGAAAGGTAGGAACAACAATAGAAGTTTTCATACACAGTGAGGACAGACTCCAAAATCTGTCAAAGAAACCTCAATCAACAGAAGAGAAAATAGATAAATGGGAACTATTAAGAATCAAACACTTTTGCTCATCCAAAGACTTTATTAATAGAATTAAAAGAATACCCACAGAATGGGAAAAAAAATATTTGGCAACTCTATGTCAGACTGACGCCTGATCTCCATAATCTATATGATACTACAAAATATCAATAAGAAGAAGATAAACCATCCAATTAAGCAATGGGCAAAGGAGATGGACAGATACTTCACTAAAGAGGAGATCCAGGCAGCCAAAAAACACATGCAGACATGTTCACGATCATTAGTTATTAAAGAAATTCAAATCAAGACAACAATGAGATACCATCTCACCCCAACAAGATTGGCCATGATCCAGAAAACACAAAACAACAAATGCTGGAGAGGCTGTGGAGAAAGTGGAATCCTCCTACACTGTTGGTGGGGTTGCAAAATGGTCCAGCCTCTTTGGAAGGCAATCTGGCACTTCCTTAAAAAAGTGGATATTGATATACCATTTGACCCAGTAATTCCAGTACTTGGAATATATCCTACGGAATCAAGGCCTTTCACACCAACAGACACATGCACCAGAATGTTTATCGAAGCACAGTCCACGATAGCAAAAAGATGGTATCAACCCAGATGCCCAACAATAGAAGAATGGATAGGTAAACTGTGGTACATATACTCAGTGGAGCACTACGCAATGATAAAGAATAACGATGATTCCAGGAAACATCTCCTAACCTGGTTTCAACTGGAAGACATTATGTTGAGTGAAAGTAGTCAGCGACAAAAGGACAAATACTGTATGAGACCTCTACTATAAGATCTCAGAAACAGACTTCTGTATAGAAGAAAAGACTCTTTGATGGCTGCAAGGGAGGGGAGGGAGGGAGTGCGAGGGGGGGAGGGTTTAGTTTAGATAGTTACTAGAAATCTAGTTGGGAGAAAGCGGTGACAGCACACATTAGCAACAAGAAGAACATTAAGTGGACTTCAGCATAACTTGAGTACTCCTTCCATCTTGACTCAATACTGCAAGGATAGAGTAGCTGAGGCAAGGGGTTGGGGACCATGCTCTTAGGTGAATTCCAGGCCAATTGGCACAACTAGCATTTTGCTAAGAGAGCTCTCTGCACCCCACATTGGTGAGTGGTGTCTGGGGTCTTAAAAGCTGCCAAGCTGCCATCCGAGGACACAGCAAATGGTCCCAACTCAGCAGGAACGGATGCTCATCGAGGACCAAAATGACATGCGGTAAAGACAACCAAGAAGACAGGGAGACCCACAAGAGTGGGTGCCTACATCGACTTGGGACCGGAAGAACCGGATGGTTCCCGGCCACCACCAGTGATAGCCACGTTGGAGCTCACAGAGGGGAGTCTCACTGGCAACACAAGAATAAAAAGGAGTGCATCATGAGATCTCCACTAAAAGACCTCAGTTGATGGTCCAGTGGTTTGGGGGTTCCTCTGAGAGCATGACACCCGGCCCTGATGCTGCCCTTTCCCATAAATTATAACAAAGGTCCACTCTTTGGACAGGAATGGATTGGACTTGGCAATGCAGAGTGACCATATATTGGAAGCACTTTATGATTCTATACATCTATAGGATATCATCTTGCTGACCTCTGGCTGGAGGAAGGGGAGTGGATCGAGAGGAGGGGAAAGGAGGCTGTTGGGAGGATGAGACATGTATGGAGCAGAGAGGAATAGTGTGCTGTCACCGGGCAGGGAGAGCAGTGGAAGCTGCATATAGGTGGGCATGTAAATTTATACGTGAATGTACATTTTCATTCAGTTATGTTAAATAAAAATAAAAAAAGAAACACTGAGGAAAAATTGATGCCTTAGAGTTAGAGTGTTGATGAACAATGTTGAGTGTAACATGGAATGCCCAAAGAACAAGCAAATTGTCTTGGAGAGTGTTCAGTCAGAATTGTCCTTAGAAGGGAGTATGGCAAGACTTTGTCTGAAGCACTTTGGACATGTTATATAGAACAACCAGTCCCTGGAGAAGAAAATCATGCTTCTTAATGCAGAGGGTCCGTGAAAAAGAAGAAGCATTTCAACAAGATGGACTTACACAGTGGCTGCAACAACGAACTTAAACATAGCAGCTGTCAGGAAGATGGTCTGGGACTGAACAATCTTTCATTCTGTTGTTCATAGGGTGGCTGTGGGTCAGAATGGACTCATAGGAACTTAACAATGATCACAATGCAGAAATACTTTAAGATTGAATAATTATTTTGAAGTGTGGCAAGTGGAAAAAAAAATAGTTTCTAAACTACCAATTAACTTGGACAATCATACTTACACCAAATGTCCATGTACAAATGATTTATGGAGGTAGTTTCATGAAACGGATTGGTTGATTTTGGGCTTAAGTCTATTATTTTCTTGTTCTGAGGTTGTAGTGGAAGATAATATTTGTTCCTTCCTGGTGAAATATTAGAAAATCTATATTTTACATTTATTTGACTTACTGTTTTTCTTTTATTACTTTGGAAAAATTACTAAGTATATACAAATTTATTCTCCATGGAGAAATGATATGTTGTTGGTAAATTGCAATAGGAACTTTGAGTTGGTTATATATGTATTTTTCACAATTGTGAAGCACCTTTTAGTGTGCTTATACACGAAGGACTCCTGGTTGACCAGTGGCTCAGTACTGGGCTGTTAACCCACAAGTCCAGTACACAGTAGAAAGATGTGGTCATTTATTTCTATAAGGATTATAGCGTAGGAAATCCTATGGGGAAGTCCTACCCTGTCCTATAGGGCCATTATCACTTAATGGTAACTAACGGTTATATGTACTAAAAGTATGTTTTATTTGGTGTTATCTGAAACTTACAAAATATGCTATAAAATAAAATTAGGTGATTTTCTTCAGTATCTTTTTTTGAAATTTACTGTTTATGTGTGAATATAACAAACAAATTTGTAAAATTTTGCTCAGTGGACAAGAGTCTGCCCCAGTGTAGTTTAGAATGATCCTTTTGCACCTCACCTAATATAATATTTGTGGTGAAATTTGAGCAGGTTTAGATCTTCACACTTGTTGAAACTTGTTTTTAATCTCTCCTGCCTAGTTGGATAACTTGAACTGAGAATTCTGCCAACATAAAAAGGCTCTATAGATACCCTAGGAAAGAGCAGAAATTGGATTGCTTTGAAGGGCTACCAAACCCAGATTATAGCTGCAAAGTATTGAATAACAGTGGTCTTTCCGGAACTAGTTTTCTGCATGAAATATCATGCTAGTATATTGATGAAGTTGGAGGAATCATCCCAGGTTGATTTGTTTTGCTTTCAATGCTTATTAAAAAGTAATTCTTTTCACAGGGGTCACCGTCAATGGAAAACACTGCCTGTTTAATTAATGCATGCTTGAATCTGCTACCAGAAGTGGTCTATGGGAAAGAATGTAAGAGCTTAGCAAACGTATGCAACATACTGAGTAAAGACAGCTTTGAAATGAGCAGCACAGCAACCTAGCAATCATGGAAATCTAAAATTCTATTTTCTCACATATGTAGATTAGGTGACACAATAGGAACCAAATAATTATAACATATTTTCAAGTAAAAGTATTTCGTAAAGGAAATTTCTCAGTTAAGAATGTTGAGATACCTAGTGCACACCTTTATTATCCACTGAAGAAAATCACCACCCTGTCATTTTCAACTTAAAAGAGGCATTAGCAAATCCAATGAGGTAACAGTCTAAATATTTACATATAAGTGAAATAATTACGTTGTTTTTCTTCTGGATTGTAAACCAAATTTATGTAGTTCCTCTTTGATTTGGAATCCATGTTTAGAGAACTTCTTCACCAAACACAATGCTGGGTGACACAGATAACAGAGGAAGATGGAACATTTTTTTCCTCAAAGTAGTAATTTATCTTAATGTCCCATGTTCCTGTTTTCAATGATCTCTGTTTCAGCATCATGTTGTGGAAAGCTTGTGGACCAGGAAGCTGTTTAGAGCTTTGTTTCATGACTGGCTCTGCCACTTTTAAAGTGAATGTCCTTGTTCAACTGATTTTTCTCATTTCTGAATTTTCCCATGACAAAATTAGAATGTGACTTCTTGTTGTGAGCCGACATCTAGTTGACTCTGACTTATGGCAACCTTTTGTGTGCAAAGTAGAACTCCTCTCTACGACTTTCAAGGCTTTCACCTTGTAGCAGTTGATTGCCAGGCCTGTCTTCCAAGGCACTAATGGGTGAATTTGAAATTTTTGGCTAGCTGTTGAGCACTTAACCATTTGTGCCACCTTGAAATAAATGGCAGAATAAAACTAGCTTTGTTAAATACTTTATAGTCTTCCTTAAAGACTAAATGAGAGAATATATTTAAAATAAGTTACAAAATAAGCTCTTAGTAAATAACAATTTCTTATTTTTCTTTCTGTATATTCATAAATCAAATGTAACACACACACACACACGTATCTGCCAGAATACCAATTGAGACATTTCAACAAACAGATACAGCGCTGGAAATATTCACTTGTGTATACCAAAAAATTAGAAAGACAGTCCCCTGATCAGTTGACTGGAAGAGATTCATACTTATTTCTATTCCCAAACAGGTGATCCAACTAAATGTAGAAATCACCAAACAATATCACATGCAGGTAAAATTTTGCCAAAGATAATTCAAAAGTGTTTGTAACAGTGTATCCATGGGGAACTGCCAGAAATTCAGAATGGATTCAGAATAAGACATGGAGCCAGGGATATTATTGCTGGTGTCAGATGCATACTGGCTGAAAGCAGACAGCACCAGAAGGATCTCTGACTGTGTTTTATTACTATGACTATGCAAAGGCTTACTCTGGGGATCATAACAAATTACGGATAAGACTGCAAAGAATGGGAATTCTGGAATACTTAATTGTGCTTCATGAGGAATCTGTACATAGATGAAGAGACAATTGTTTACACACTACAAGAGGATACTGAGTGGTTTAAAATCAGGAAAAGTATACATCAAGTTTGTATCCTTTTACTATACCTATTCAATTTTTATGATGAGCTAATGATCTGAGAAGATGAATTAGGTAAAGAAGAAGGGGGAATCACAATTGGAGGATGACTCATTAACAATCTGTGTCATGCCCATGACACAACTTTGCTGAAAGTGAAGAGGAATTGAAGCGCTTTCTGATAAAGATCAAAGACCACAGTCTTAGTGTGGACTGTACCTCAACATACACAAACAAAAATCTTCACAACTGAACCAATAATTAACCAATAATTATCTTGATAAATGGGTAAAAGGTTGGTATTTTCACTGATTACATTTTACTTGGATCCACAATCAACACCCATGGAAGCAGCAATCAAGAATTCAAAAGATGCATTGCATTGGTAAAATTTGTCGCAAAAAGACCTCTTCCAACTGTTGAAGAGCACAACTGTTACTTTGAAACTAAGGTGGGACTGACACAACCCCTGATCATTTCAATTGGATCTTATGTGTGTGAAAGCTGGACAACAAGTAAGAAAGACCATAGAAGGACTGTCCCCTTTGAACTACGGTGCTGGTGAAGGGTGCTGACTATACCACTGGAAGCCCTGGGTACACAGTGGTTAAGTGTTATGCTGCTAATCAAAAGGTCAGATGTTGAAATTCACCAGGCATTCCTTGGAAACTTTATCAGGCTGTTCTACTATGTCTATAGGGTCACTAGCCAAGCCAGCCAAGTGCCGTCGAGTCGGATCCGACTCATGGTATGAGTTGGAATTAACTCAGCTGAAATGGGTTTGGTTTTTTTTTTAGGTTAAAAGAACAAACAGATCTGTCTTAGAAGATATACAACCAGAGTGTTCCTCAGAAGCAAGGATTGTGAGGCTGTATCTTACTTTGAACATGTTGTACGGAGGGTTCAATCCCTGGAGAAGGGCATCGTGCTTGGTAAAGTACAGGGTCAGTGGAAAAGTGGTCAGTGAGATCGTTTGACACAACGGCTGCAACAATGGGCTCAAGCAGAACAATGATTGTGAGGATGGTGCAGGACTGTACAGGGTTTCCTTCTGTTGTACGGAGGTTGTTGCTGCGGGTCAGAGCTAACTGGACGGCACTTAACTACAACAGCAAAATATATATATATGTATATACACACACATCAAAAAAAAATAGGTAATTAATTCCTTTCCAGAAACAGTTAGCAGTGCAGTGGTTAAAGTGATCAGCTGTTAACTGAAATAGCAGTGGCTTGAACTCTCTAACCACTCTATAGCAAAAAGATGTGACAATCTGCTACACTAAAGATTACAGCCTAAGAAACATAATGGAGCAGTTCTACTTTGTCCCATACCCACTGCCATCGAGTTGGGTCTTAACAGAGTGGCTGTAAGTCAGAATCTCCTTGACAGAAACACGTTTGATTTCGGTATTACTTTCTAGATGTTGTTAGATATTATATTTTACACATTATATAGTTTTTTAAAAAAAAACTTCAGTGCAAATTACATGTGCTAGATGTATTGAAAAGTTCACAAATCACCTGGAAGCAGCTGTTGGTACAGGAAGTTCTTGGATTAGGAGTGAATTCTGTTCCTAAAAGTGTCTTTAAGTCAAATTTGCACATAAAATGGAAGAGTTAGATATGTCTCTTATCTAAAGTCAGTCAGTCAAGTATTTGTCTTGGTATGTAACACATAGTGTACCGTTCCATTAAAAAATATTAAAGAAACAATTTCAGATACACTAGAACATCTTTAGCACAATAACACAATAATAATAATAATGCTTTGATGTGCATGACAGAGTAGCACTCATTTTTTACAATAAGCCATTGTATGTACCTCAAATTTTTAATATAAGAGGCTTTACCGGAATTGGCTCTTAACTACAAGTTGTATGTAAGTTGGATGGTCATAACCTTGGGACTGGCTATATTGAATAGCTGCTGAGAATATTGTATAATCCTCTACTGAGATGGAGAATGACTTTGCCCATTGGAAACAAAGTACTGAGCAAGTAGGACTGGTGCTCATTGTAATATAGGCAACAATTTCTCAAGTTAATGATAACAAGAAATCCAAGGGAATCAATAAACTAAAAATTGTATGAAGAGTTTTACATTTATTTTAATAAGACACCTCTCTCACTGCTTTTAAAATTTTAAATTTTAAAACATGCAGTGTGCAGAAATCAAACCGGTATTCTTTGTGAGCAGAGATCAACATTATTCACACACAAAAAAAAATTACATGTTTTCAGAATTTAGCAATTTTCTATTAAAGTCCATCACTTATCAAAGCAATACTAAAGTTCAGCCAGGTATGCTGTTTGCAAGTTCTAGTTTCGTTTCCCTCCTGTAATCCTTTCTTATCCTGATTGCATAGCTGGTGTAAGTGGAAACATGCGAATGTTGTCCTCCGAGAGCTCTTATTCAGTGTAGTATGTGATTGTAGTGTCCATCTGGCACAGTCCCACAGAAGCACATGTAGCAGTTTAGTTATCAAAATATTCAGGTGACGGAATGCCAGATGTTTGACATGGTTGGCATCCTTGAAGTTCCTTTTATTTTATCACCTGGCAGAACTCCTGTACAGTGACCTTCATGTTCATGCATTTTCAACATTATCTTTTGACCTCCACAAGATCAGAAAAATTAGCACAGTAAAGAATTAGGATAAAAAACATATAACTCTAAGCACATATATTTAAGTAGTAGAAAACTGATATTGCTTGTATAGCAGAACCTTCTTTAAGCTTAAACATTTTTATGTACTTAGCTATCACAATAAGAACAACATTATTCGTTACATGGAAATGGAAAAAAAAACATTAAATATGGTATATATTAACCTCTATCCATCTATTACTGTAAATTCATGTGAGTCTGAGTAATCACAACAGTAATAAGTAGAGTAAGTCATATATGGAGATTAGTTCATTTTACCCATAGTCCTCATACTTTCCTTTTAATTGTGATATTTATGATCACTAAAGGAGGCATTTTAGATACCCATTACTAACTCTAAGTCCTAGGTCTACTAAATGCTTATCATTTCTCAACCTGAATCTTGTCCTTGGTGCTCATAGGGGCCACCTGAACAAACTCTATCTACACTGGTTTGACTGGGTCGTAATAATTTGCTTTTAAGAAAACAACTAAACAACCAGCAATACTCGTAATTTATGGTTATATTTACTTTGATCATCAGGGATGTATGTAGGTTACATCTAACTCTGCGGAATTCATAATAATAGTGACAAAACATCTCTGGATAAATTGTGTCAAGTTGCAGCTCTTGATTCTGAAGTTCATTTTTCATTTTGACACAAAATTCCATGTGAAATACTTTGAGTTGTGTAAGATTTCTGTTTTAGACTTCTCATTTTCTGTACTAAAAACAGTGGCTGCAGAATTCATTGAAGTGTTGAAATTAAGGTGTTGCAGCAGACTAAGAAGATGATGCTGGTGAATTTATATTATTTCTTACAACTGTCTTCCTGATTATTAGACTTGGCCTGTGAAAGGACCAATAACCATGTCATTCTAAGCAGATCGGGAAAAAAAGTCCATATTTAGCAGTTGAGGGCAATAATTTGCTCTTAGGAATATTTTAAAAGAGGAATTGGATCTTTTTTTCAAGTCTATTATTCATACTCCTTACAGATAAGTCCATTATCCTTCTGGCAAATGACTCTTTCTCACACATTGCTAATAAGTTAGCAAATAGAGAAGAATAGCTTGGAGGACCTGGAGAGATCAGTATGTCTAAGTATTGTGCTACTCAATTCTGTTGCTTACAATCACCATGAAAATTTGGAGAACAATAATCTCTTGGTATTGACTAAACTCTAGCAGGCGTTTTTTGTATCATCAAAGATTTTTTATCAAGTAAAATATATTTGTTTACTTAAGTGATACACATCCAAATATGTTTTAGTTGCCCTACAGAATGCCTAATAAATGGCTAAGATGACTTCTAGTGTCAAAAAACTATACATTCTTCTCCTTCATTGAATTTTAAGAGTTAATTCCTAGGGAAATTTCAGCTTCAGGCAAAAGAGTATCCAACATGAATTAAAATGTTTTGTATACCTATGGAATCAACTAAGCTAAAATCCTTTTGATCATTGTGGTACTAGACATTATTGATTTTATTATAATTAATTAGAATTGAACTTCCCAGAGAAATTGGCAAATCATAAATGAATAAGTAGTCTGGTACTTAACATAATTCATTTTGAGAACAAAGCTAATTTACTCAATTAGAAAAGAGTAAACTTGGTTTCAGAAAGATGTGACATGGGATAAGAACTGAAACTGAAGGAAAGCAAAAGCTTAAAATCGAATATTGAAGTCCTGTGAAAGGTCAGTCTTGGGGGAAATTAAAAAAAAAAGACAGTGGATTTTCCATCAATGCACTGCTGCACTACTCTTCAGAGCCAAAAAAGAAAAAAAAAAAAAAAAAAGATTTTCAGAGTGGAAAAGTTGGCTTAAAATGTTTTAAATTTTACAAAATGAAGAAATCCAACTCGAGAATGATGTGTTGACTTGTCTCAGATACATTAGTGTTAGTGAAAGAGCTAAAAGCAGAGCTTAAGCCTACCATTTCAGATCTAGTACGCTATCTACCATAAGATCAGCTATCATAAATGCACCAAAATAACTAAAATGTAAGTGAGCCCATAGCAAGTTGCTACATGTAAGGGAAGATACAAGTGACTGGCGTGAAAGGCGGCATGGAAAGCCTACAGCAAGCAGCGGGAAAAGGCCAAAAAAAAGAAGACTATGGTAGTTATCAAAAAACTCTTCCAGCACTTCAATTTTTTTAGTCTGCTATGTTGTACATAGTTTACTATATGTTAATGTATTAGTTACACTTTTATCCCATACCCTTTGAATTCTGCAAGCTACAAAGACTGATATATTCCTTTTCCCCAGACGTAGTCCAGAAAAGTGTCAGTATTTTACAGCATCAATACAAGCACCAACAAAAACACATTCACCTCCTACAAAATTTATTGCATTTTAGGAAACTGTGTTTTTGGCTAATTTACTAGATTAATTTATATCTACAAATTCTACTTACCACTTTTACCTCTAGTGGCTCCATGGAAAAGTATAATTTCTTATATTAATTTATGTAATATAGGAGCTCATGGTGACCCTAGGGGCCAGGGTAGAATCTGACTCAGTGACACTTGGCTAGCTTGGCAATATAGCAGTAGGTGTGTCTGTGTATGTGTATTAATTTTCTTGAAACTGACTATGTGGTATACAGTAGACTGTATTTCTCCTAGTTATTCTGCTCTTTGGATTTCTTTAAAGATAATAAATTTAAATATTAGTAGAGCGAAGTACAATGAAGTTTTTATCTTGCTATATGTTAAATATAGTTGAGGACAGTGTCATTTAGGGATATAATTACACTGAAAACTAAAAAACTGGAAGTTAGTTTGCTTCACTACAACACAAGGTAAAAAGTAAACAAAATAAATATTTTTTACTGAAAAAGTGGGGCACAGTCATACAAGAGTAAAAATTCCTGAGATGAAACAACATATATGATGTTTTCTAAAATCCTTTATTCTTTTTTTCCCTTTTCCAAACACTGCTTTTCTAGACTTTCACAGATATAGTACTGTGTTAATTTGGGAAAAGAAATTATTGAGGTTCAGAAGGTAAAGTATATTGTAGTTTAACAATTACTCAAAAGACATGTGTACACATACTAAGATTTCTCTCCAAAACAGAGATTCTCGCTAGGCAGTGTGGCCAGGTTAGAGATTGCCTTTTGAGTGTTCTATCACACACATGTACACACACACACACATATATATGTATAATGATTAAGTGAAAGTATACAATCCAAATCGAATCCACAGGCCCACTGTCATGGATTGAATTGTGTCCCCCCAAAAATACATGTAACCATGTGTCTGGGCCATGATTCCCAGTATCTTGTGACTGTCCTCCATTTTGTGGTTTCCTATGCTGTATGTTAAAGGATTAGGGTGGGACTGTAAATCCCTTTATAGGATCTCCTCCCTGCTCCACTGTAAAGGGAGCTTCCCTGGAGTATGGCTTGCCCCTCACTTAATCCTTTCATGCTGCAAGAGAGAAAAGGAAAGAGAAGCAGGCAGAGACCTGGGAACCTCGTACTATCAAGAAATCTGCACAAGGAGAAGAGCGCGACCTTCAGATCTGAGGTTCCTGTGCCAAGACCCTCCCTGGACAAAGACTGATGCAATACTAGACTTTTCTCCAGAGCCGACAAGGGGGAAAGCCTTCCCTGGAGCAGACACCCTGAATATGGACTTGCAACCTACAGACTATGTAAAAATAAACCTTCCTTTGTTAAAACCATTCACTCTGTGGTATTTCTGTTAGACAAGCCCTAGCTGACTAAAATACCCACCAATCTGCCACTCTGTCTGGTCTCCTCACCTTGTGACAGCATATTTCTCGTTTTCACTCTATACTTCCAGCATCCTCTTAACAAACACCTGTCCCCTCCTCTCCCATCTAGAAAGAATCCAGTAGTACAGCCTACTATAAATGTATAAATCCATAAGATATAAACACCACATAGTCACACTGTGTCTCAGAGTCCAGTCCATTCTTGTCTGAAGAGTTGACCTCTGCGCTGGTTACAGCTCAGGGGAGCAACAAGTCTAACGGGCTGTGTTGCCAGGGGAACTTCCAGGCTGTCAGACCATCAGTTCTGGTCTTTTAGAAGAGTTCTGACCTGCACATCTCTTTTTCTCACACTGCCTCAGGGTCTCTATATTGTGTCCCACATCACAGCTACCTTTGGTGGTGGCTGGACACTATCTGGTTCTCCTGGTCTCGTGCTGATGTGGTCTCCCATTTGTATGGGTCTTTCTGCCTCCTGGGCTCATTTGTCCTCATGTCTTTGATGTTCTCTGTAGTCATCTATTCCAGATGGGTTGGAACCATTTGGTGTACCTCAGATGGCAGCTAGCTAGTTTTTAAGACCACAGACACCACTCACCAGTGTTAGGTTTAGAAAACTCTCTTAGCTAAAGATTGACTATGCCAGTTGACCTTGACATCCCCTGAAAACATGGTCTCCAGACTCATGTCCTTGCTACTCTATACTTTGAAATATTCGGTTGAGTTTAGGAAACCTTTCAGTTTACGGTGTAGTCCAAGTATGCTGATTTGCTCTCTACTACATGCTGTCACTCCCTTCACTTAACCAAATTCCTATCAACTATCTAATCTATGAATATTCTGTTTCCCTCCCTCTCCACCCTTGTAGCCATCAAAGAGTTCTTTTCTTCTGTACTTGAGTCCATTTTTAAGTCATTGTAGCAGAGATCTGATACAGTACTTGTCCTTTTGTAGCTGACTGATTTTTCAGTCAGCTTATAGTTATACATAATGTCTTCTAGTTGAAACCAAGTTATGAGATGCTTCCTAAAATCATCATTGCTCTTTATTGTTGTACAGTGTACCATTGTGTATATATACCATAGTTTGTTTATCTGTTCATCTGTTGATGGGTACTAGGTTGATTCCATCATTTTGCTATTGTGGACAGTGCTGCAGTAAACATTCATGTATGTGTGTCTGTTCATGTGACCATCTTCATTTCTGTAGGATATATTCTGAACAGTAGGATTGTTACAAAAAATACATTTTATGAAGGAAAAGCCACAGAGAAATTTAAATCATGTTGTGAGGTGCTATTGCATGGGTTCTGACTCATAGCAACCCTATCAGAATGAAATACGCACTATTCACTCCTGTGCAATCTTTACAGTTATTGCCATTCTTAAACCATTGTTGTAGTCGCTATGTGATTCCATCCTAATGATGTTCTTCCTCTTTTTCACTGAGCCCTACTTTATCAAGTATAATGTCCTTCTCCAGGGATTGGTTCTTCCTGATAACATATCCAAAGTGTATGAAGTGAAGTCTCAATATTCCTACCTCTAAGGAGCAGTAAGGCTGTGCTTCTTCCGAGACAGACTGTTTCATTCTTCTGGCAGCACATGTTATACTGAATACTTTTCACCAGCACCACAATTCAGATATTAATTATTCATTGCTCTTCTTTATTCATTCACTGGCTTTCATATGCATATGAGGTGAATAACATTACAGTGGCTTGAGTCAGGCACATTTTAGACCTTAAAATGACATCTTAGCTTTTTCCCCCTTTTTTTTTTTTTTTTTAACATTTTAAGAGACCTTTTGCAGCAGATTTGCCCAGTGAAGTGCATTTTGCATTTCTTGATTGCTGTTTCCATGGGCGTTGATTATGGATACAAGTAAAATGAAATTCTTGACAACTTCAATCTCTTCTCCACTTGTCATAGTGTTGCTTATTCATCCAGTTGTGAGGGATTTTTGTTTTCTTTGTGTTGAGGTATAATCCCTAATGAAGGCTGTGGTCTTTGCTCTACACCAGTAAGAATTTCAAATACTCATTATGTTCAGCAAGGAAAGTTGTGTCATGTTCATATCATAGGTTTCTAATGTGTCTTCCACCAGTTCTTAAACCTTGTTCTTCTTCATATAGTCCAGCTTCTCAGATTATATTTCCTCAGCACACAGACAGAATAAATATGGTGGAAAGATGAAACTCTGACACACATCTTTCCTGATTTTTAAATCACACAAGACCCCTGTGTTCTGTTTGAAAGACTGCCTGTAGGTCTATGTATAGGTTCTCTCATGAGCATAATTAAGTGTTCTGAAAGTCCCATTTTTAGCAGTGTTAACCATAATTTGTTGTAATCCATGAGTTGAATGCATAGTCAATAAAATACAGATAAACGTCTTTCTGATATTCTCTGCTTTCAGTCAGGATGCATCTGACATCAGCAGTGATATCACTTGTCTCAGATCCTCTTCTGAATTTGGCTTGGAGTTCTGACAATTTTCTGTTGATATAATGCTACAGTTGCTTTTGGATGATCTTCAGCAAAATTTTATTTGTGTGATATTAATGATATCATTCAATAATTTCTGTATTCCGTTGGATCACATTTCTTTGGAATGGGCACCAATATGGATCTCTTCCAGCCAATTGGCCAGGTAGCTGTCTTCCAAATTTTTTGGCTTAAAAGAGTCATTCCACTACTGTATTTGTTTGTTGGAATATCTCATTTGGTATGCCATCAATTCCTGGAGACTTGCTTTTCACCAGTGCTTTCAGTTCAGCTTGAATCTCTTCCTTCAGAGCTATTGGCTTTAATTATATGCTATCTCCCAGCATAGAAGGGTATCAGTCACCTCTTTTTGGTACAGTATTCCTACCTTTTTTTAATGCTCCTGCGTCATTTAATATTTTTTCCTGTAGAATCCTTCAATATTGCAACTCCAGGCTTGAATTTTTTCTTTAGTTCTTTCAGCTTGAGAAATGCTGAGTATGTAATTTTCTTTTGGTTTTCTATCTCCATGTCTTTGTACATTTTGTTTTATTACTTCTATTCTTGAACCATCCTTTGTAATTGTTTTTGTAGCTGTCTTACTTCATCATCACTTCCTTTCACTTTAGCTTCTTCATGTTCAAGAGTAACTTCTAGGGTGTCTTTTGATATCCATTTGGTCTTTTCTTCATTTCTAATCTTTTTAGTGATTTCTTGCTTTCTTCATGTATATCATTCACAAGCTGTTTGGCCTTCAGATATTAGTGTTCAATGGATCAAATCTGTTCTCCAAATGTTCTCTGAATTTGGATGGAGTTTACTCATAGTTGTATTTTGGCTCTTGTATACTTGTTCTAATTTTCTTCTTCTTCAACTTTAACTTGTGTGTGAGCAATAGGCCTGTAGCTGTGTTCTAACTGATGATAGGAAGTTTTTCAATTGTCTCTTTATTCAGATGATTTGTGCATATTCTATCTGATGAGGCCTGTCTGTATAGCTGTTTTTATAGCATTAGAAAAGATGATGAAGTTGTTGGTCTTGCAAAATTTGATCATGTGCTCTTCAGCATTGCTTTTACCAGCAACGTCATATTTTTCTACACTTTAATTGGCAATAATTATCAATGCATCTTGATTGCATATATGAGCAATTTCAAATAACCAAAGTTTATGAAAATCTTTGTTTTTTTCACATTTGACTCCAGTGGTTCACCAGTGCATTTATATGTCATCTGACAATTAAGTTTGTGAGCTTACCATTGTGCACTTACATCAGCAGCTCTGTATAAACAACTTGGTAATGTTTCATAACCTTGGTTTATCAGTGTCTCACAGCTTTCTTTGTGTACATGTTTGATGGTGTCTTGCTAAGTGGTATTCATTATTGTTGTTGTGTGTTTTTGTGTCCACCTCAGGATGTTGGAGCTTGAGTTAGAACAATGAACAGACATTAAATTTCTTGTAAATCTTGGCAAGAGTGGAAGTGAAATCAGGGCCATGTTAGTCCAAGTTTATGGGGATAATGTCATGAAGAAAAAGACAGTGTACAAATAGATTTAGTATTTTTATGAGGGGAGAGAAAGTGTTACTGATGAAAAGAGGTCATGGCAACCAATAATGAGCAGAACTGAAGAAAACATGGCAAAAATTTGTCAAATTGAACATCAAAATCATTGGATGACTATGAAAAGCATAGCAGACCAAGTAAACACTGATAGAGAAACAGAAGAATCTTAACTGAGTATCTTGACATGAGAAAGATGGGTACAGAAATGATCCAAAAGGAGCTGACCAATGAACAAAAGTAAAGGAGAGTTGAGTTTGCCCAAATCTTATGGAGAGGCAAGACAATGTTTGGGGCTATGTTATCACTGGTGATCAAACACGGGTATGCCAATATGACCCTGAAACAAAGCATCAAAGTGCACAGTGGAAGTCAGCCAGTTCTCCACAACCCAAAATGTTCTGTCAGTCCAAATCAAGAGTCAAAATGATGTTATTAACCTTTTTTGATATCAGAGGGATTTTTCAGTATGAATTTGTATGAACTGGATGAACAGTTAACTAAGTTTACTATTTGTGAGTCCTGAAAAGGCTTCATGAAAATAACCTGATTTTTTTGCCAACAACTCATGGCTCTTGCATCCTGACAGTGCACCATTTCACATGGCATTTTCTGTGAAGGAGTCTTTAGCCATAAAACAAAGAACCATATTGGAACATCCTACCTACTCACCTGAACTGGCTCCCCTTGACTTTTTTCTTTGCTCCAAGAGAAAGGAAATATTGTAGGAAGACATTTGATGACATTCAGGACATCAAGGGTAATACTTTGATAGCCCTTCCCGAAAAAGAGTTCCAAAATTGCCTTGAATGGTAGACTAGGCACTGTCATCAGTGCACAGCTTCACAAGGGAAATACTTCAAAGGTGACTGTAGTGCTATTCAATAATGAGTTATGTAGCATTTTTTCTAGGATATATATTCACAGAGTTAACTGGCAGAACTCATATAATACCATTAACTGATCTTCCTTGTAGGCATGTAGATATTATCGTATCACTGACTGTGTTGTACATCAGGATAGATCTTGAAATGGTCTTTTTGACACGTGATACCACTTCTCTTCAAGGTTTCTTTCTCAGCACAGGAGTCCATATGATTTTCTGATTCAAAATGGCCAACAGCACTCATTTTAACTCTTTAATGTCTAGGATGTCTACATTTATGCATTTCATTTCATTCCATTATTCCTAGATTCATACTTCATAATTCCACATTCCTATTATTAGTGGATATTTGTAACTGTTTCTTCTCATTTTGACTTATGACATGTCAGCAAATTAAGGTCATATGGAAAGTGTGAATCTTATTGAACATTTGAATTTCTTCAAAGATATTTTAAGGTATATGATCCTAAATGAAATTTTGCACATTTAAAACTAAGTGTAATCATAATAATACATGCCATATCACAGAAGACATCATTCCATAATCTAAAGGAAGAAGACCCATAAACAAAATATAACTGGTACATGCCAGATTTAACAATTCACTTTCCTTTTCTTCATCAGTAGACTATGACCACTAGGAAAATGACTGATTCTTGTGAACTGAATTGTTTCCCACAAAATATGTCAAATTGACTAGACCATAAGTCCCAGTATTGTGTGATTGTTCATCATTTTGTCATCTGATGTGATATTCCTATGTGTTTTAATTCCTGCTTTTATATAAGGTTCAATGAATCAAAATCATCTCAAAGGCAATGAGTTTGGGTTTTTTTTTTTTTTTTTTTTTAATAATATTCATTAGGTAGGATTAGCAGCAGTTATGTTAATGAGGCAGGACTCAATCTCCAAGATTAGACTGGGTCTTAAATCAGTCTCTTTTGAGGTATAAGAATGAGATACAAGCTGAGAGACACTGTTATCTCATACCACCAAGAAACAAAAGCCAGGAAATAGTTTGTTCTTTGAACCCTGAGTCCCTGAGCTGAGAAGCTCCTGAAATGAAGGAGATTGATGAAAAGTAACTGTCCCCTACAGCCAAAGGACAGAAGAAATCTTCCTTTGCAGCTAGCACACAAAATTCAGATATCTAGACTCTTGGACTGTGGGAGAATAAATTTTTGTGTGTAAAAGCCATCTACTTGTATTTTGTTATGTCAGTACAAGATAAAGTAAGACACTATGTGTGGGTGTGTTTAAATCTGTCATCTAAATCATTGACCCAAAGGCAAGAATGTAGCAATTATGAACACCTTATGAGTTTGTAAAATTCTTTTCTGTGTTTCAGGTCCATAAAATGAAACATAAATTGGCAGGGGCACTTGTAAAAACATGACAGTCCTTGAGTGTTTAGAGCATGATAGCATTAGAACATAATTTCTGCTTACCTTTTTCAAGTGAGGATTCTAATCTCAGTTCAGTTTTCAAAGCTTTTCCTCTGATGCCTTGAGTTTGAACCATGCGTGTACTTTTCCCTGCATAAAAATGTAGTTCAATTTGAAATCAAGAATTTCTGCTCTTGTGCATGCTTCTCATGATCTAATCTGAGGCATGGCTTATAGCTTAAATTATATTTACATCTCAAAGCCCTTGCCTTGCTCTTCTTGTTCTTTCCCACACACGCACAGTTTGAGTTATGGTCTTATAAAAGTCCTGCAAAGTATTAAAAAGATTACTTTTCTTAGTTTGCTGTCTCGCAGATGCCACTTGTTGATTTTTTTTGGTCAAACGTAAAGATATGATTTCTATCAACTTTGAGTCACTTATACCCATTGTTGTGTTGCTGGGGAGCTTCCAGATTTGGCCCTTCTCTCTAAGCAAATGTGGAATATATAAAAACAAAGCAAAATAAAAAGAAGAGGGGTCAACAGAAATTCATCCACTCGAAGACAACACCAGATTTTGACTTCCCCATAATACTTCCTCTTTTGTTTACTTCCCAGAAAACTTTTGCACCCAAAGCCAAACCCAACCTGTTGCCACTACATCAATTCTGATTCATAGTAACCATATGTAACAGAGTAGAACTTCCTATACAGTTTCCAAAGAGCTCCTGATGGATGGAAACTGTCAACCTTTTGTTTAGCAGCTGTAGTGCTTAACCACTATACTATCAGGGTATCCTGGACAATATATACTTGTCCTTTTTGTTTGCTTAGTCACTTTACTTGTAATCAGTAAGAAAGATAGGTTGTAGCAGTTTACTTTCCTATGCTAAAAGTAAAAACATAATTTTTTAATTTTTATGTAGTCAGGTACATCTGTGTTTTATTCATGCCTTTTATGTTACCTGTTTAAAGAAGTCTTCAAAAAAATCTGTATTTCAATAAATCATAAAGTGTATTTTTTAAAAAAGTGCTTAATTGATAGACTAAACACAGATAAAATTGCTTTTAAGTAAAAAAGTTTATATTTCTTACTTATTTTTAGTTTTATTGGCTGTAGAATGGGCTGTCTAGAAACGTATTTACATGAATATTTGAATACATAATCAATTTGAATTATTACATTTATCTGAAGAACTATAGTAATAAACACTTTTTTAAAGCAATAATTATATATACAAAGCTAGATAATTTTTTAGTATATTTGTAAGACGGATGTTTCAGAGTATGTTTAATATAACCAAATTGTCCCAATTTTCTTTTTTTTTCTTCTTAGTTTTGTAACTGCAGAATTCAGAATGAGCCCTTGGTATTTCCTATATATGTGATGTAATTTAATTCAATTCTTAAGAGTCAAGCCAAGTGCCGTCGAGTTGGATCCGACCCTGGCCCCTAGGGTCGCCATGAGATTCTTAAGAGTAGGAAAGAGTTAAATATCATATTAGGATCTTTTGACATCTTTAAGTATCTTAATTCTATAAGTCCACACAGTAATTATGTAATTATGAGCTGTCAGTATATGATTGCTGATACTTGTAATATTTTATAATTACGTAATTTGGCATGATTACAATTATACGAAGAGTACATGGTAATTGACTAAAATTACTTTTCAGCTTTTTAGAACACAAAAGTGTGTTCTAAATTAAGATGAGGAACAAAATGTTTAATTCTGTCTATACAGGCATTAAAAGAAAAGTCATAGATTTCACATTATTCTCAAATTGTCAGAGAATTAGATTTTTATTTTACTATAGATATTTGTCAGTTAACATTATGTCATTTCTACTTGAATCTACATATAACCTGTTATGATACATAGAATACAACCACTCAAACTCATGTTCTGTGAAGGCAACTTTATCAACTGTCTTGACTTTATCTTTCACTGATTTAAAAAGTTATTTTAACATTTTAGAGACCAAGTGATCAGAATTGCAAAATAAAGAAATAAAGTTACAAGTAACATTCCAATTCAAATTTGCATGTCATTTTTTCTCTCATAAAATTTAAAGGTAACTACAAACATGAACTGACGATTTCTACATAAATCCTTTCATATTTTGATATTTAATGAAGATGATGATATCCTTTTATATAGTGAAAAATGACAAAAATATATGTTATATGCAAAATCAAGAGCATGATTCTGGTTTACAGCTTTAAAGAGGATAAGCAGAACAAATATTACTGCTGCCTTATTATTGCTGCCACTGAAATATTTGCTTCTCTTTAAACAAATTACTTTAAATATGCTGTGTAGAGTATTCTGAGGAATAGACCACATATTAGGCCATACAAAAAGTCTTAACAAAATTCACAGCATGAAAATATTACAAAGCATTTGTTCAGAATATAAAGCCATAAAAGCAGAAATCAAAATAACAGAAACAGCAAGGAAGAAAAATCAAACACTTGGAAACTAAACAACACCTTGCTGAAAAACTATTGGGTTATTAAAGAAATCAAGAAAAGAATAAAGAAATTCATAGAATCAAATGAGAATACCACAGAAAGAGCAGGGATCAGGAGTCAATTTATCTCAATAAATGCACACATTCAAAAAGAAGGACTTAAAACATTAACCTTACAAATCAAATAAGTAGAAAGATAGCAGCAAAAGACTCCCTTGAGCAACAGAGCAAAATGAATAAAAAAATTAGAGTAGAACAAAATGAATTACAGAATAGAAAAATGATGGAAAGTGTTAACAAGATCAAAAGCTGGTTATGTGAAAAGATCAACAAAATCATTAAACCAAAATCATTGCTCAAATTGGCAGAAGAAAAATAGGAGAGGAAGAAAATAACACTGAATAAGAAATGAGATGGGCAATATCTCAACAGACCAGACTGAAATTTAAATTAAAAAAGAATATTATAAAGCATTGTGCTCTAACATATTTGAAAACCTAGAGAAAATTGAAACATTTTTACAGACACACTACCTACCCAAACTGACACAAGCAGAGGTAGAACTACTAAATAAACCCATAACAATGGAAGAGATCGTAATTTAAAAAACTCCCAAACAAACAAACAAACAAAAAAGCCCTGGCTCTGATTGCCTTCATTTGAGAATTCTACCAAACTACTGGAGAAGAGTTAATACCACTATTACTAAAAACATTTCAGAGCATAAAAAAAAAAAAAAAAAAAAAGGATAGAACACTGCTAGATACATTCTATGAAGCCAGCATAATCCTGATACCAAAATTAGGTAAAGACACACAAAAAAGAAAAATTACAGACAAGTACCCCTCATGAATTTGGATGCACAGATTCTCAATGAAATTCTAGCTTATAAAAATCAACAACATATCAAAGCAATAATTGATCATGACCAAGTGGGTAATTCAACGCTAGAAAAGCAATGCTTGTAATCAACCAGATAAATAAAACAAGACATGAACCACTTGATTTTATCAACTGATGCAGAGAAAGAGTTTGACAAAGTACAACACCATTCATGTTAAAAACTGTCAGCAAAATAGAAAGAGTAGAAAAATTCTTCAGCACAGCAAAGCACATTTCTACAAATTAAACAGTGAATATTGCCCTCAATGGAGACAGTCTGAAAGCCTTCTCCTTGAGAAGAGGAACCAGGGAAGAACGACCTGTGTTACCACATTTATTCAACATTGTGGTGGAGGTTCTAGCCAGAGCAACCAGACAAGACAAAGAAGTAAAGAGCACAAAAATTGTTAAGGAAGAAGTCAAAGTATCATTATTTGTAGAGGATATGATTTTATACACAGAAAAATATAAAGAATCTACACACACACACATAACCACACACACAAAGTCTACTTGGACTAATGGAGGAATTCAGCTTAAGTATCATGATACAAGATAAAAATAGAAAAATCAGCTGAATTCCCTTACACCAACGAAGAGCATATCAAAGAGAGAATCACTGAATCAATAACATTTACAATACCTCCAAAAAGATAAAATACTTAGTAATAAATCTAACAGAGATGTAAAAGAACTATACAAAGGAAATTACAGGACTCTACTGCAAAAAACAAATAGAATATGTAAATGAAGAAACATACGTAGCTCATTGATAGAAAGACTCAATATCCTGAAAATGTCTGTTCTATCCAAAGCAATCTATAGAAACAATGTAACTCCAATACAAATTCCAATGGCATTTTTCAGTGCAAGGGAGAAATAAATCACCAACTTCATATAGAAAGCGAGGAAGCCCTAGATACATAATGTATTACTAAAGAAGAACAAACTGAGAGACCTCATTCAGCTTGAATTTAGAGCCTATTACACTGCCACTGTAGTCAAAACACCTTGATATTGACACACACATACACACACAAAAGCAGATATATAGAACAAAGGAACATAGTTGACAAGTCAGACATAATCTCTTCTACCTATGAGCCACTGATACTTGCCAAAGTCCATAAACTGCAGAAAAGGTAGTCTGTTTAACAAATGATGTTGGCATAACTGGATATCCACACACAAAAAATGAAACAAGCCCTGTGTCTTACACCATGTACAAAAACTAACTCAAAATGAATCAAGACCTAAACACAAAATCTAAAACAATAATGATCGTATAAGTAAAAATAGGAACAATGCTGGAAGCCCTGATACGGGGCATAAATAGACTGCAAAACATTACTAGCAAAGCATAAAGAGCAGAAGAGAAAACAGGTAACTAGAAATGCAAACAATAAGTCACTTAAACTCATTTAAAGACCACCAAAAGAGTAAAAAGATAACTTATACACTGGGAAAAAAAATTTGGCTACAACACATCTAATTAATGTCTTCTCTCCATGCTGTACAAAATACTGCAAAACCTCAACAACAAAAAGACAGATAATCCAATTAAAAATGGGCAAAGGATATTAACAGACACTTTACCGAAGAAGACAGCCAGGCAGCTAACAGATACATGAGGAAATCCTCATGATCATTAACTCACTCACTCAGTCACTCACTAACTCACTGACCCACCACTATTGAGTCAATTCTGACACGGAGACCCTGTAGGACCGAATAGCACTGGCCCATAGAGTTTCCAAGGAGTTCCTGATGAGTTAAACTGCCAGCCTCTTAATTAGCAGCCATAGCACTTAACCACTAGGCAACCATCGTTATCATCAGCCATTAGAAAACTTCAAAATTACAATGAGGAGGTGGAGTCAAGATGGCAGACTAGATACATGTCTCCTTAATTTTCTCTGAAAACTAAGGCCTGCACTGATAATTAAACTGAGCTTTCTGGGCACCCAGTGAGCCATAGGTAGGACAAGGCATAGGGCTGTCATTTGGACTACACACCACTGAACAGGAAACTTCTCTTTTGTTGACCCCTATCCGACTCGATGGCACTTGGCTTTGGCACTCCTATTGAATGGCTGGCTCTTGCAGACTGAAGATAACTGTCATTTTTAACTTTTTTATTTTCTTTTTGCTAGCTGGCAGTGATTGGGCTTAACTGGCAGCAAAGCTCACCCACACTGCTGATGTGATCAGCAGGCAGAATAGCCAGATTTTGACAGCCCATCTCCGGATTCTGAGCACCTCAGCCTATCCAGTCTCTCTATCTAAATCTGCCATTGATTTGGCTATCTCACAGAGGGTGGGAGAGCTCATGTGGAATGCCATCTTGTTTGACTGGGAGGTAGAGTTACCCAAAAAGAGGCCTCAGCAATGGCTAATTTCCAGGCTGTCCTGCAGTGCCAGCCCAGGGAATGCTTTCCCAGAAGAAAAGCTGTGTTTAGCACAGTGTACCCTTATGGGTGGGGCCTGGCAGTGGAAGACAGCAGGACAGTAGCCTTTCTGTATTTTGAACTAGATCACAGCATCTGGAAATGGGTATAGAGTTTTCTCCATTGCCAGGTGGAAAGAGTGGCTTGCATACCTGACAGCCTGACTGATTTTGGAAGCTGTCAGATAGCTTTTACCTTTCAAAATAAGGCTACCTAGAGAAATAACTGTGGTGCAGCCTGATGGTAGCTCCTCTAGTTTTTATTGACCCACAACACAGGGTCAGCTGATGTACCCCCAGTGACTCCATAAGTAGGGCTCTGTCTTTACCAGCCAGGAGGTGGAGCCTGCTACCCCAGAGATTCCACTAGGCCCAGTCACTAGAGCACATAGAGGTGACTGGTAACCAACTCTCTTCTCAGATTGTGCTTCAAGTTCTGTAAAGGCAACACAAGAGAAACTAAACAATCTCTAGATGCCCCAAAAGCAACAAAACTTGGCGAGACACTTAAAGAAAAATCCACCATGGCTCTATAATTCTCCCAAATGAAAGAACCAAAGAGCTTAACAAATGAAGAAGCCTTTCTGAAATTTTTTGAGGTCAAGTACAAAAGAGTTATATAGAGAGCCCTCCTAGACATTATGCAGAGCAGAATGAAAAATAAGCAAGCCATTCAAACTGATGGAACACCAGCATTCTGAAATCCAAAAGATCAATAGCAAAATTAAAGAATTAGAAAACACAATCCAAAGCCAAGAGAATAGAACTGAACAAATGGAAAACAGACTTTCTGACTTGGAAGACAGAGCTTCTCACACCAGCATTTATTAGGAGAAATCAAAGAAAAGAAACAAGAAAAATGAAGAAATGTTAAGAAACATGTGGGACACTATCAAGAGGAACAGTCTATGATTCATTGGAGTTCCTAAACAGGAAGGAACACCTGAAAACACAGAGAGTATTGTTGTTGAGTTGCTGACAGAAAATCTCCCTGAAATTATGAAACAGGAGAACATAGATATCCAAGATGTGTATTAAAAGCCACACAATGTAGACCCCAAAAGAAAGACACTAAGAAATATTACAATCAAGCTTAACAAAATGAAACATACACAGAAACTCTTAAAAGCAGTGAGACTCAAAGCAAAGCTAACATTCAGAGGGAAGCCCTATAGGCTTTCGTCTGACTTCTCAGCAGAAACCATGTTGGTATGGAGGCAGTGAGGTGGCACATTCAAAGCCTTGAAGGAGAAAAACTTCCCACCAAAAATAATATATCCTGAAAAACTGTCTTTCAAATATGAAAATCAAATTAAGACATTCTCAGGTAAGCAGAAACTCAGAGACTTTGTAAAAACAAAACCTACAAAATCTACAAGAAGTACTGAAAGAAGCTCTTGGCTTAGAAGAACAAAACCATTAACTCTATATTTTAGGAGACAATACAGGACAGATCATCTAGAAACCTACTCAGGGAAGGCACAAAACTCAAACAAAGCTATAATAGTAAAAAGAAGTGGTCCAGTGATCATTATCACGAAAACTATGATATCATCACATTAAAAAGAGGGATATACTACAGTAGTTATAGTCCTTCCCAATGGAGAGAAAGGTAGTAAGTTATGTAGAAGTTAAAATTTGGGTTTAAACATAGATTATTAAGGGGGATCATAGGGATAGCCACAAAGCACAATAAATATGCAACATATCAAAGCAAGAAACACCATACAGGAGTCTCAACAAACAACAAAATCAATACTGAAAAAGGTGAAAAATCAATTCACAAAGAAGAAGGTCACAGAACACATTAATAAGAACAACAGAGAAAACATCAACACAAAAATAAATACATCAGAATGACAGCATTAAACACATAGACTTGATGGCACTTGGCTTGGCATCAATAATTACATTGAATGTAAATGGACTGAATGCTCCAGTAAAGAGACAATGAGTGACATCTTGGATCAAAAGACAATAACACATCTATATCTTGGTTCCAAGAAACTCACCTTAGACTTAAAGATGTGAACAAACTGAAAATTAAAGGATGGAAAAATATACACCAATCTAACAACATACAAAGAAAAGCAGGTGTGACACTTCTAATCTCACATAAAATAGATTTTAATGTAAAATCCACCATCATGGACAAGGATGGGCACTATTTATTGCTTAAAGTTGAATATACAAGCAGGACTTAACAATATTAAATATTTATGAACCCAATACTAGAGCATATAAATATATTGAAGAAACACTGACTACATTCAAAAACCAGATAGATCACTCTACAGTAATAGTGGGAGACTTCAATATTCCACTTTCAGTACTGGACAGATCTTCTAAAAAAAAGGTCAGTAAAGACACAGATGGTCTTATTGCCACAATTAACCAACTAGACCTCACTGACATACACAGAACTTTCTACCCATCAGAAAACAATTACATATTCTTCTCAAGTGCACATGGAACATTTTATGAAATAGACCATGTGTTAGCACATAAAGCAAATCTCAACAAAATCCAAACCATTGAATTCTTGCAAAGCATCTTCTCAGACCATAAAACCATAAAAGCTGAAATCATTAGCAAAAAAAACAGATAGAAATTGAATTCATGGAAATTGAACAACATCTTACTCAAAAAGCCATGGGTTATAGAAGTCAAGGATGAAGTAAAGAAATTTATGGATTCCAATGAGAATGAAAACACTTCCTACCAGAACCTGTGGGATACAGCCAAAGTAGTGCTCAGAGGTCAGTTTATCTGTATAAATGCACACATCAAGAAGGAAGAAAGAATCCAAACCAAAGAATCCTACAGCTTGAACGAGTAGAAAGAGAGCAACAGAGGAACCCCTCAGGCACCAGAAGAGAACAGATCACAAAGATTAGAGTAGAACTAAATGAACTAGAGAATAGAAGAACAGTTGAAAAAGTTGATAAGACCAAATGTTGGGTTTTTGAAAAGATCAACAAAATTGACAAATCATTGGCTAAATTTACTAAAGAAAAACAGGAAACAACTAACCCAAATAAGGAATGAGAGGGGAGATGTCATAACAGATCCAACAGAAATCAAAAATGTCATAACAGAATACTATAAAAGACTGTACTCTAACAGATTTGAAAACCTAGAGTAAATGGACAAATTCCTTGATTCATATTAACTACCAAAATTATCACAAGGTGAAGCAAAACAACTTAATAAACCATCACAAAGGAAGAGATTGAAAAAGTCATCAAAAACTTGCAACCAAAAAAAGTCCAGGCCGAGATGGCTTCACCACAGAATTCTACCAAGGTTTTAGAGAAGAGTTATCTCCAAGGCCACTAAGACTATTTCACAGTATAGTAAGGGATGGAAGACTCTGAAATTTGTTCTATGAAGCCCGCATAACCCTGATACCAAAGCCAGGGAAAGACCCAACCAAAAAGAACTACAGACCGACATCACTCATGAATCTAGATGCAAAAATCTTCAACAAAATTCTTGCCAATAGAATACAACAAGATATCCAAAAAAGAATCCATAATGACTAAGTTGGATTCATACCAAGGGTGCAAAGCTGATTCAACATCAGAAAAACAATTAATGGGATGAACTACATAAACATTACAAAAGACAAGATTCACTTGATTTCGTCAATTGATGCAGAAAAGGTATTTGATAAACTCTAACACCCATTCATGCTAAAAACCCTCAGCAAATTACAAATAGGGTAATTACTCAATGCAGTAAGGACCATTTATACAAAGGCAACTACCTACATCATCCTGAACAGAGAGAGATTGAAACAATTCCCCTTGAGAATAGGAACTAGACAAGGATGTCCACTATCACCTCTCCTGTCCAACATTGTACAGAAAGTTCTAGCCAGAGCAATGAGACAAGTCTAAGAAATAAAGGGCTCCCACACTGGCAAAGAAAAAGTAGAAATTTCCCTATTTGCAGATGATATGAGTGTATATGCAGAGAATCCCAAAGAACCCATAACTACTGAAACTGATAGATGAGTTCAACAAAATGTCAGGATACAAGATAAACATAAGTAAATCAGTAGGATTTCTTTATATCAAAAAGAGGTTATTAAAGAAGAAATCACCAAATCAATACTATTTACTGTAGCCCTAAAGAAAATAAAATACCTAGGAACAATTCTACCTAAAGAAATGAGAGACCTTTACAAAGAGAACTACAAGACCTTACTACAAGAAATCAAGAGAGACTTACATAAATGGAGAAACCTACCCTGCTATGGACAGGAAGACTTAACATTGTGAAAACGCCTATTTTACCCAAAGCAATCTACATATACAGTGCAATCCCAATACAAATTCTAGTGACATTTTTTAATGAGATGGAGAAATAAATCATCAACTTTGTTTGGAAAGTGAAGAAACCCTGGATAAGTAAAGCACTACTGAAGAAGAACACACTGGGAGGCCTCTCACTACCCAATTTTAGTACCTATTATACTGTCACAGGAATCAAAACAGTCTGGTACTAGTACAAAAAGAGACATACAGACCAATGGAACAGAGCTGAGACCCCAGAGGTGACACCATCCTCCTATGAACAGTTGATATTCGACAAAGCCCCCAAGACATTACACTGGGGTAAAGACATTCTTTTTAACAAATAGTACTGAGAAAATTGGATATCCATCTGCGAAAAATTGAAACAAGACCCATATCTCACACCTATTTGAAAACCCAGTTTTAATTGGATAAAAGACCTAAACATCAAATCTAAAACAATAAAGCTCATCCAAGAAAAGATAGGATCAACAATGCAAGTCCTAATACACAACATAGAGAGACTTCAAAATCTGACAAACAAAGCACAATTAACAGAAGATAAAATAGATAAATGGGAACTAAGAATCAAACATTTTTGCTCATCCAAAACTTTATCAAAAGAATTAAAGACCACCTTCAGAATGGGAAAAAATACTTGGCAACTGTATATTAGACCAATCTGATCTCCATAATCTACAAGGTACTACACAATCTCAATAAGAAAAGGATAAATAACCCAATCAAGTGCTGGGTGAAGGAGATGGACAGACACTTCTCTAAAAAATACTTCCAGGAAGCCACAAGATGCACATGGAAATGGTCATGATTTTTAGCTATTAAACAAATTCAAATCGAAACTATGATGAGATATCATCTCACCCCAACAACCTTGGCCATGAATCAAAAAAACACAAAACAACAAATGCTAGAGAGGCTCCCCCACTGCTCTTGGGATTGCAAAATGTTACAACCTCTTTGGAAAACAACCTGGCTCTTCCTTTAAAAGATGGAAATAAACATACCATTTGACCCAGTAATCCCACTGTTTGGAATATATCCTACAGATACAAGGGCAGCCACACGAACATATATGAACATGAATGTTTACTGCAGCACAGTCCACAATAGCAAAAAGATGGAATAAACCCAGATGACCAACAACAGATGAATGAATAAACTATGGCATATATACTTAATGGAACACTATGCAATGATAAAGAACAGTGATGATTTTAGCAATCATCTCATAACCGGGTTTCAACTGGAAGACTTTATGTTGAGGGAAATTAGTCAGTGGCACAAGACAAATTTGGTATGAGACCCTCTACTTTAAGGACTTGAAAACAGACTCATGTACAGAAGAAAAGACTCTTTTATGGCTGCGAGGGAGGGGAGAGAAGGAGGAGAGGGCTGGTTATAGATTAGATAGTTGATAGAAATTTGGTCGAGTGAAATCAGTGACAGCACACATTAGAAAGAAGATCAGTTTAACTGGACTCTAACATAACCTGAAAACTCTTCCAATCTTAACCCAATATGGCAAGGACAAAGTAGTAGGGCCAGGGGACCAGGGATCATACTCTCAGGGGACATCGAGGCCAACTGACATAACTAGCCTATTGCTAAGAGAGTCTTCTCTACCCCATATTGGTGAGCAGTGTCTGGGGTCTTAAAAGTTAGCAAGGTACCATCTAAGATACACCAAATGGTCCCAACTCAGCATGAACAGCTGATCAACAAGGACCAAAAAGTCAACCCAGAAGACAGAAAGATCCATGTGAATGGGTAACTATATCACCATGTGACCAGAAGAACGAGATGGTGTCTGGCCACTGCCACTGACAGCTATGATGGGGCTTATGAAGTTGAGTCCCAGTGGCAATACGAGAATAAGAAGGGGTATACCTGAGAACTTCACTAAACGACCACAATTGATGGTCTGAAGGCCTGGGGATTCCTCTAGGAGCATGTCCCCTAGACCAGATGCTGCTGCTGATCATAAATCATCACTGAGGTCAATTCCTCAGACAGGAGTGGATTGGACTCGGCAACACAGAGTGACCATATTGTATGTGCCCTTTATGGTTTTATGTGTCTATAGGATGTCGTCCTACTGGTCACTTACTAGAGGGGAGTGGAGAGGGTGGAGATGAGGGGAAAGGAGATTGTTAAGAAGGTACGACTTGTATAGAACAGAAAGGAGGAGTGTGCTGTCAACAGGCAAGGAGAGCAGTAAGAGCTGCACGTGGGCTGGCATGAGAATTTAAACCAGATTGTGCACTTTCACTCAATCACAATTAAAAAAAGAGAAAAGTCATTTAGGACACTTATATTTGACCAAAAAGAATGAAAGAAACACTAGATGTTTTCAACACAACACCACAACCCGACACAGCCTTAACAGGTTAAAATCACTGATTAACAAACAGCAAGACACAATTAACAGTAACAAATACAAAGCACCCTATTTTTATTGAAAACACAGAAGATTTATGGGCAAGGGCAGCATCAGGGCCAGGGGCCATGCTCCCAGGGAATGAATGGACTTGGTGATGCAGAGTGACCATATATTGGACACACTTTATGGTTGTATGCATCTACAGGATATCATTCTGCTGACCTTCGGCTGGAGGAAGGAAAGTTGGTGGAGAGGAGGGGAAAGGAGACTGTTGGGAGGATGAGACATGTATGGAGCTGAGAGGAATAGTGTGCTGTCACCAGACAGGGAGAGCAGTGGAAGCTGCATATAGATGGGAATGTAAATTTATATGGGAATGTATGTTTTCACTCAGTCATAATAAAAAAAAAAGAGGAAAAGAAAGAAAATACAGAAGAAATGACAAAGCACCATATTTTTATTGAAAATGCAGAAAAAATGACTAAGTAGCAATAGATGTAAAGAAAACAAAGGTATTTTAGTCTTCTATAAAATAACAATTAGCCAAGATATGTGATGGTCCTTTAAACATAGTTAAGAGCATCTCAAATGACTGCAGTGAAAGCAGATTCTGAAGAACAGATACACTAGTTCTACTGTAGTTCATTGGTAAGATACTATTTTGCTATTATTGTTTCTGCCTGAAGACCTCTAATCATTTACTGGATAAAACTGTGTTGTTTGTTGGGGTTTTGGAAGAACACCAGGTATCCTGATGGAAACTTCAGAAGAAACCGGTTACTAGATGGCACTGCTTTCACTCTTCACTCCCACACCTAGCTTGGAAAACTGGTTTGCATGTCAGTACTGCCATGGACTTCCACCAGAGTTTCGTCTAGTTTCACCCTGCCCAGGCATAGTTCACCATCTTTGCTGTGTTTTATTGACTATGCAGAGGCATTTAGCTCTGTGGATCCTAACAAATTACAGATAGCATTGCTGAGAATAGTATCTCAGAACACTTAGTTGTGCTCATGAGGAACCTGTGTATGGATCAAGAAGCAGTTGTGCAAATAAAACAAAGGTACACTGCATGGCTGAATGTCAAAAAAGATGTGTGTCAGGGTTGTATCCTGTCACCATAACTTTTCTATCTGTATGCCGTGCAAGTAATCCAAGAAGCTGGACTATATGATGAAGAAAGAGGTATTAGGAGTGTAGAAGAATTATTAACAACCTGCATTATACAGATGATACAACCTTGCTTGCTAAAAGAAAATTTGAAACACTTGCTGCTGAAGATCAAAGACCACAATCTTTAGTGTGGATTTCACCTCAATATCAAGAAAACAAAAATCCTCATGACTGGACCAGTAAGCAACATCATTATAAAGGGAGAAAGGATTGAGGTTGTCAAGGATTTCATTTTACTTGGTTCCACAGTCAATGCCCATGGAAGCAGCAGTGAAGAAATCAAAAGATGCACTACATTGGGAAACTCTGCTGCAAAAGAATTCTTCAAAGCACTGAAAAGTAAAGATGTCACCTTAAAGCCTAAGACGTGCTTGACCCAATCCATGTCCAACTGCATCACATGCATTTGAAAGCTGTGCAGCAAATAAGGAAGACAAAAGAAGAACTGATGCCTTTAAACTGTGATGTTGGAAAAAAATGTTGAATGTACCAAGTACTACCAAATAACAAACAAATCTGTTTTGGAAGAAGTACAACCAGAGTGCTCCTTGGAAGCAAGGATAGTGAGACTGCTTCTTACATACTATGGACACATTGTTAGGAGGGAATGAATCCCTGGAGAAGGACACCATGCTTGATCAAGTAGAAAGACAGCAAAAGAGAGGAAGATCCTTCATAAGATGGACTGACACAGTGACTTCGACATTGCGCTTGAGCACAAATAATGATTGTGGACATTCAGGTCTGGGCAGTGTTTGTTCTGTCTTACACAGGGTCACTATGAGTGGCAACTGACTCAAACATCACCTAACAACAACAACATTTTTATTTTAGGTGTCCTCAAATTTGTTTCAGCTGAGAGCTACCTTGTGAATAACAGAACAAAATATGGCCAGGTCTTATGCCGTAGTCGAAATCATTGCTATGTTTGAGCACATTACTGTAGCCATTGTATCAATATAACTCATGATGGGTCGTCTTCTTTTTCCCTGAGCCTCTTCTTTACCAATCATAATATCCTTCTCCAGGAACTGGTCCTTCTTAAAAACATATACAAAGCATGTGACAAGAAGTCTTGCCAGTCTTCCTTCTAAGGAACACTCCGGATTGACTTCTTCCAAGACAAACTTCTTCTTTCAGCAGCTCGTGGTATATTTAAATTCATTGACAAAGCTGTAATTCAGTTATCGATTTGTCTTTGGTCTTTCTTATGATTCAGCTTTTGCCTGCATATGAGACAATTTAAAACACCATGGCTTGAGTCAGTCCGTAGTCCTCAGAGTGGGATCTTTGCCTTTTAACTTTTAAATATTTCTTCTGTAGCAGATTTGCCTAGGGCAGTGTCATTTGATTTCTTGACTGCTGCTTCTATGAACCAAATAAGATGAAATCCTTGAAAGCTTCAATATTTCCTCCATGTAACATGATGTTACTTATTGGTCCAGTTATGAGTACAGTTGCTTTCTTTATGTTGAGGTATAATACCTACTGAAGATTCTGTAGTCTGTTTTTTTTTTATGGTATTTTGAATGAAGGTTTACAGAACAAACTGACTTCTTATTGAAAACTTATTACAACATTCTGTTTTGTGACGGTTGTCAACGCCAGGACACATCAACATTGTAACCTTCTCAACTTTGAGTTCCCTGTTATCAGTTTTCCTGTCCTCTCCTGCCTTTTTGTCCTTGTCCCTGTAGTGGCATGTCCATTTAGTCTGGTTTTATTTTATGAGCCTGTCCAATCTTTGAGGAAACCCTAGTGGCATAGTGGTGAAGTGCTATGGCTGTGAACCAAGAGGCCAAACGTTCAAATCTGCCAGGCACTCCTTGGAAACTCTATCGGGAAGTTCTACTCTGACCTATAGGGTTGCTATGAGTTGGAACTGACTTGAAAGCATTTAACAACAACAACAACAACAATCTTTGGCTGAAGGATGAACCTCAGAAGCAACTTCATTACTGAGATAAAAAGGGTATCCAAGACCATACTCCTGGAGTTTCTTCAGTTTCTGTCAGACCTGTCTGTGCTGTTTTGGTTTTTGTTTGTACCTTTTTTGTTTATTTATTTGTCCTGTGAGTTAGAGTTTTGCTCTACATTTTTCTCCAACTCTGTCCTGGACCTTCTATTGTGTGTTCAATCAGGTAGTAGCCAGGCATCATTTAGTTGTGCTGAACTCAGCCTGGTAGAGGCTATAGTGCATAGCTTGGACCTCTTCCTTTGGTGCTGTTGGTTTTTGATTGTTTTGCTCCCTCTTGAAATGTTTGAACATCACGTAATTCCTTTTGAAGCAGTAATGCTCTGTGTCTCTTAAAATTCAAAAAAGGGGGATAATTAAAGATGTTATGATACATTACATTTTGGATGGAATGTAATGATATTATTAAAATAATCTAAGGCTGTCACATTAGTTCAGTTTAGGGTTCTTCTCTTCTATAGGAAATCCTGCTGGCATAGTGGTTAAGTACTATAGCTGCTAACCACAATGTTGGCAGTTCAAACCCAGCAGGTGCTCCTTGGAAACTCTGTGGAGAAGTTCTACTCTGACCTATATGGTGGTTATGAGCTGGAATCAACTCGATGGCACTGATCTTTTTTCTTTTAATTTGGTGTGTTGAAAAGGTAGAACTAGTACCTGCAACAGATAATACTGTGCATCACCAAAATGAGGATAGATAATTGATGAAGCTGGCATTCAAATTCATATATGTTATCTCTCATTCTACTTCCCTGTAGTCAACTAGTAGAATTTGTTTAATGGAAACATCAACTTATTTTTTTTCTTAAAGGCACAGTCCTTGAAAATTCATAAAGCAAAAGCTGCATCTGTATAAGACAATTTCAACTAGCTGTATGAAGTATACCTACAGCTCTGGAAGGATCTGCATCTCAAAAAGAAAATGTGACAATATTTAAAAACAAAAAACAGAAGCAGACATTTATTATACAACAGCAGCCTCTTCTGTATGGCTACCAACAAAATCAATTTTGATTCATAGGAACCCTATAGAACAGAGCAGAACCACCCCATAGGGTTTCCAAGCAGTGTCTAGTGAATTCAAGCTGCCAACCTTTTGGTTAGGTATACGCTGCAAAACAGGATAACATGTGCTTAATAATAATTTCTCTATTAGCCAGAAAAGAAAATGCTAAATTTGGAATGTGTTTACAAGGAAATAGACTAAGTCTTTCACTATACTTGCCTCAAATAAAAACATGTGCCACTACTTAACAGGATGAAATTATTTTAACTAAATATGACCAGCTCTTAGTGAATTGTTACTTTTCCCCTACCCTCCTTGACAACTATAATTTCTGGTTTTGAAGTAATGACATCATCAGTACTTGAAAATTTCTTATATGTTACCATATAACAGTTACGTGTATAAATCTAAATGTTTTGCAACAATTTATTTCAGTACACACACAGAGAATCATTGTGAATCTTTTCCACTGTATTTCTAAAATGATAAACCTGAAGCTGTCAAAGGGACGTCGTATTCTCATTGAGGTGTTATTGTATTTGTCTAATATTACTATAAAGCTTTAACATAACATAATCATTTCAATTTTCCAAAGTATGAAATATTACTTTACTATAATTAGCACTGATGATTGCTGCCTAAGTACAAGAATAGTTGCATATCAAGTCTAATTCCTTATTCATTATCCATCATACATTAAGCAGTCAATGCACCATCCCAAAAATGAAATTTTCATTCCATGACATTGGTGGGATGTATTTGGGGTGAGATGGAGAAGTAGAAGGAAAGATAAAAAAATGACATTATGGAAATTCATGCATAAATATGTAATACATTTGAGATAAAAAAGACTTTAAAATTATACACATAGTTTTGAGAGTATTCATAAGGTATAAAAGAACTGTGTTTTAGTTAAGGCGAAAATTCTTCACAAAGGTAATTATTCGAGAGTTATTTATAAGAAAATGGTTTTTCCTTTTTCTTTCTATCATAGCCTATTGTCTGTCATTTCCATCATTCTGCTACCAATACTAGAAAATCTCTTTGTTGAAATATTGATATAAAACTGCAAACCCTGAGTGCTTAACCATTGTTCCACCAGGGCTTCTTTGGTTTAGTTTCACTTGCTGTAAAGAAAGCTGTCTTTTATTATTATTGTTTTTCAAATGCCTCTGGACAGCTCTTATGACAGTTGGTATCCTCTGACAGGATTCAAACCCACCATCTTTGAGCTAAAATGCTTCCAAGCAGTTAGTCTTTAAACTACCAACTACAGACCAAGTTAAATATATAGTGTTCTCCTTGACATTTAGGGCTGTCTATGTAATTCCTATGAATTGGAACTTGATGACACACAAAAACAGCAACAGTAGTTCTACAGCCTATATTTAGGGACTTCCCTATAATTATATTTCATACTTGCTAGTCAGTTATCAACTTGTTCTTCATTAGATACAGTTTATAAGTTTATTTATTTATCTATTTGGCTCTTTCTGTTGCTGTGATGTTCATTCCTGCAGCTAACAAATATTTGTTGAATACCAACATATTGAACATATTGTTAGGCACATAAAGGAATATATCATCCATAGCAAAAATTGAAATCATGTAGGAATACATGATTGGGTTATTGGTGTTTTTGAATCTCTAATATGTTGTTACCAGGGGATTAGAGCTGCTACTAGATGTGTGAGCTCAAGAGTTTGTTTACTTTTCTTGTTCAGATTCAGCTCATATGTCCAGACAGTCAGTCATTAAGTGGATGCTGCAGGCTCTCCCTTGCTGTCCAGATGGGCAGGAGTAAATGTGTAAGTACAAGTATGTGGCTTCAGGCACTGAGGAAGACAGCGGCTAACAGCCATCCCTGAGTGTCTGTGAGGATGGCGTGACCCCATAGGTCTGAATCTAGGTGAAAGAACAATTTCTCGCCTGCCTTTCGGGCTCAGGGGAGTCAACAGGGGTTTTCCCCTCTTCTTCCAGTTTATTAAATTGTTCTCTTTCCAAGTCTCAGAGGAGGGCTCAAGGAGGGATGAAAGAGTCCTATTTCTGGCTCAGTTAATAGCATAAGATTCCAGAGCTGGGCACAGTGCATAGAAGGGAGGGAAAGCTCTAGGAGAACTGAGAAGAGGTTAATCCTGAAGGAAAAATTTAGACCTGAGGATTAAACTCAAAACATTCACTTTTGATGATCTAGTGTTGCCTTTCACTGGTTCTGGAGGCATGAGGGCATTCAATTTCTCCTGTTGGGGAAGATGCCCTCCAACCTCCACTACTCTTCTCCCCATGCTGGCTGCAGCTGATTGCTGGTGGGCCCGTTCTGGCCAGTTACAGGTGCTTATGGTCTTACTCTCCCTCCTCCATTACTCGACTTACCAACTTTCCATTTTACGTTCAGGGATTCCAGTACATCATATATAATCAAGTCATTTCTTCTTTGGGTCTTTGTTGTTAGAGGGATCACAGAAAACACTATCTACTGCTTCATCTAGTGGTCACCTCTCTAACTCTCGATTTTTAAGGGATTTTATTTCATTATATTAGCTAGTTCCTTGTTAGATTTGTGGTTTTCAAGAATTTTCTGTTTATAGCTTATCTTTCTACCTTCTTAATAAGATCTTTCAGAGATCATAGCACTTTTTACTTTGAAGAAGTACAAGTTTTCATTTGTCCTTTATTAAATCATGATTTTCTGTCAAACTTAAGTGCTATTTGCCTAGCACTAGATACCAAGGATTTTTTATTTTATTTTCTGTTGTTGGTGGTGCTGCTGTTGTTAGGTGCCAGAAAGTTGGTTCTGACTTATAGTGATCCTATCCACAACAGAATGAAACACTGCCTAGTCCTGTACCATGCCCACAATCGTTTTTATGCTGAAGCTCATCATTGCGGCCACTGTGTCAATCCATCTCCTTGACAGTCTTCCTCTTTTTTGCTGACCCTCCACTTCACATAGCATACTGTAGGAACACATATTGTGGCAGAAAAAAACAGAAAAGAATAGCCCTAACTCTCTTTACCCCTGGAGGTAAAGGAAGGACTGAGAAACACTTTACAGAGTAATCAACACTTGAGCCAAGTGCTGAATTCTAGCTCAGCAAGTACACAAATGGTGAGAGAACTCAGATGTTTCCCATTGTGGAAAATCTGTCTCATAATGTATAAACCAAGTAATGCCTACTGCAGAATCTTTTCCTATGACATCGTTTCAGTAATCACTGTCCATATGTTGATCTTCTGTAGCATGTTGTTTGTAGAACCTGCTGACATATGCTAGCCCTTGTTGATCCCTTGCCTGTAGACTGGAAATTCAACAAGGTTTTTTGTACCTTTGACAGGTTCTAAAAAGATTTAATAACTGAGTTCCTCTGAGAATTTTCACACAATATTCTTTTCAGATATCATCTTCCATTAAAAAAAATGCAATGTGTGGAATGTAATCTATAAAGTATTACCTATACCAGAGGCTACTTGAATTGATATATTGCTTTTAGAAGTTAGTATTTAAGGCTGAGAGAGACAAATCTGTAGAGAAAGGAAATAGAAAAAGGAAAGCATCTATGAGAAGTGGAGCAAAGGCTCTTCTGGATAGCATAGGAACACGTAACATAAGGAGCCGACTTACTGTCCTGCAGATCTATCAATGTGGGAAAGTAATGTTTTCATTGTCCTGTGACAAAGAATTCTTAAAAACTTATTTAGCAGTGTTGGATATGTAAAATGTTACTAAAAGGTAAGTTTTAGGGACAGTCATTTCCACAGACCTGGGAGGATCCTGGAGCCCTGGTAATACAATGGTTAAGAGTTTGGCTGTTAACCAAAAGTTCTGCCATTTGAATCTACTGGCATCTCCTTGGAAACTCTATGGGGCAGTTCTATTCTGTACTGTAGTATTCATACGATTATGACTCAACAGCAGCATATTGGGTTTTGGTTTGGGAAGACTCTTAAATAGATTCACATACATGTATGTTTTGAAACAGCAGTTGGTCAAAAACACTGTTTCTCTTCTGAGGTCTTTTCTATCTAACTTATCTTTTGTTAGTTGGAATTGAAATGGATCAAGTGTTTTGTGATATAACTAATGGCAATTCACAGCAAGTATATATTTGAGTTTTGTGGGATATGTTTGTGTAGTTCACAAACACTTCAGTGGGTAGTAACATCTAACTGTCTAGGCAGAGGGATGACTTCCAGAATACCCTGGACACTCACTGTCCCAGTACTCACCCAGCAACATAATATAAAGACAGAGGACAATAGATGGTACAGTGATTATCAATATGTCTTAAGTCTCAGTATAAATACTTGTGAATTTTGAAAGATATAATAAGGTTTGAAACATACGGAAAATGTTAGCTACTCTGTGGTGATATTTTTCAGTCCTCATACATGTGAAAGGAGGGAAGAGAATTAGGTCTCCATCAGTGTCTAATAGAATTTAAAGTTTACTTCTATCCAAAGAGTACTCAATAATGTAAATGTGATAGTTAAAATTGTGTGTCATCTTGGCTGGGCCATGATTCTCAGTGTTTTGGCAACTGTATGATGTTATGATTACTTCTCTATTGAAACTTGACATTCAGTCGGCCCCCTGAAAGAATCTGCCAAGTACTACTGTTGGAGGTAGGGCCCGTGGTAGCTTGCCACCCCCTCAGCCTTTATTTTTCTGCCTTCTGCTTCCTACTTCCTTCATTCCTGCTAGCTTGTTCTAGGTCTAGTAGCTGCCTCTTGTCTGACCTTCAGTTTTGGAAGTTGAACTAGCAGCTTACTGATCCACCTTGAGATTCCTTAACTTTCAAAGCCTGTGGGCTCTCCAATGTGCTGATCTGTCTGCTTCTGTGACTGTGTAAATTAGGAGATCCAAGCCTCTACAATCATGTGAGCTCTTCCCTTGATATAAATCTTTCTACATAAGCTTATACGCTTGACTGGTTTTGCTTTTCTGTAGAATCCAGCCTAAGACAGTAGCACATGCAGCTGTAAAAATATTATGTTTTTTTCTTTTTATGGAAAGTTTATGAAATATAATTCATAGGTTTACTGTGCTAGGAGATTACATAAGAAGCAATACTAAATATAGTAAAGATAATGATACATAAAATTTAGAAGTTTAATACAACTCAGGGTATCAAGTTCATATCATAGAGAATCTGTTATAGCTTTTCTGTTATAGTTTTAGTACTTAGCTATGGTGGTTACAGAAGAAACAGTCGTGAAACCTGCCATTGAAGCATCAAAACCACCCAAAGAAGGGAGTCTTCAGGTAGCAAAATTCCTTCACATGTTCATCAGTAAGTTAATGTATTATAGCCAAGTGCCATCGAGTCGGATCTGACTCATGGCGACCCTATAAGAGCAATCTAATTACAAGTAGTCCTGGACTTACAGTTTATGGAAGTTAAAATGAACAATACCCACCATCAGTGTTTTTTTTTTTTTTGGTACCTCTTATTGTTAATAATATCTGCTATCATTCTCAGATGTTTACTTGCAATCATTTAAAGATAGGATTTTAAAAAATACTAATAATAAAAGGCAATAATAATGAAAACTAAAAAAAAAGAGAGGTATTCAACTCACATCAGAGCTGACTGACAAAAAGAGTCATCTGAATGTAGTCCTAACTTGAGCCAGTAACTACCTGTTCTGTTAATAACCTAACACAACATAGCTTTCGTTTTTAAATTCTTTATGAGTACTGTCATTTAATTAATCAAGGATTAAATTTGCATATATTTTCAGAATTATTGGAATTCAGAAATAGTTTCAGCATTCAAATGACAGAAGTAACCTAGAAGTCAAAAATGAAAATTTAAAGAAAATATTTACAGTGTATCAATTTTTTAAAACATTTGCAATGTGTTGAGTTCTTCGTATTTTCACATGTATACTAAAGTCATATTTATAATTTTGAATAATTCACTTTAAAAGATCTCTCACAAATTATACAAACTTTAGCTCCATCAATCTCAGTCCATCCCTGTCAATGACATTTGTTTTGCATCTGATATTTATTACTATTAAAAATATATTTTTAAACAATTTTCTATTAATAATTTGTTGATTCCATTAGGATAACTGATAGAAAGACTATTGTCTCCGGGTCAAACAACAGTTAAGCCTTCAGCTAAGAGTACAAAGCCTGCCAGTTGAAACCCACTGTTGAAAGGCCACAGCCTTAAAAAGCCTGTGGTGCAGCTCTGCTCTGAACACATGGGATTGCCATTTGCTATTGACTGGACAGCAAGTAACAACAACAAGATGAATAGCCTTAAGAGGTTAATTAGGAAGTATTTTGACTGGTTTATCCCAGTACACAATTTTCTTAATTTTTGTAATTGGGATGCATTTTTGTCACAAAACCTGAAGAAGTTCTGTTCAATAGCAAAAGCGACTTGAACTATAAATAATTCTGTCTAATTTTTCAACACTGAAAAAGTTTAGACGGGGTCACAATTTTAAATCTGCAACTCTTCAAAAACTGCTCATTTCCATTGCCCCATATATATTTCATTATGCTGACCTACTTATGACACCAACTTGAAGGAAGAGCTGTAAAAAGACACCTACCCAGCTAAAGAGAAGTGTTACTTTTAAAAGTATGATTAAGTTCAAGAAGGTTACATTGGACTCTAAATGATAATTTAAATTATGAAAATAGGTCAAGAATGGGATATTAACAAAGATAACTTCATTTTTGTGAACTTTCACACACATATTTCAAGCCATGACACACTAACTGAAGAATCACCCCCCAAAATCAAATATGTTCAATTAGTCTTATTAAAAAAATATTTCTACATTTAAAGAATACAATCCAAGTATTTGTGAATTTCTTGCTTGGCAGTAGTGGATCGTCTCATTCATCTAATAATTACATGCTGACTTCTCCATGTTGGTTATGTTCTTTATTATGAGTATTTACGTACACCGATAAAAATTATTGGCTCTTATAATGTCTAAATTCTCAGAGATTTGACTTTATATATGCACATTGTGACCATAGATGTTATGGTATATAGAATATGTGGTAAAATGTTGATTTTTATTTAAATACATAGTTAAAGAAAGAATCCAGAGCTCTTGGCTCACAGATCTTATACAGGGCTTGACATGACATCTAGGAAGTCACCTAGCCCCACCAAGTTTCAGAATTTCTCAAAAGTAAAAGGAAACTGTTGATCTGAAAGGACCCCCAACAGGGGAGACCCCTCCTCAAGTCACAGGTGACGGCGTAACCCCAATCAGTCACGAAGTCTGCAGCTTGATGCAACAGCAAGAGGTTTTTATTCCAGCGCGCTGGGGCTCAATCCATACTCTTGTCAGAGTAGAGGGAATGGGCCCTGAGCAAGAGAAGTACAGAGTATATAAAGGCAGGGTCTTACATTCTTGAGGGAGGTGGGGTTGGGGAAGTTCCCGCGTGGGGTTGGTTTGTATTAGCTCAGGGCTAAGGCGGATATTTCGGGTGCATTTACTTCCTGGTATTTCTGAAACTAGCCTTTCTGGGTAAGTTCCTTCTTGTTATTCCCGAAACCAGCCTTTTTGGGTAAGTTCCTAGAACTCTGAAGGGGGATTGGTTCTATATTGTCCTATTGTTTCTAAAACTAGTTCTTGTGGTTAGGGAAGTGGCCCTTCTCGTTTTCGTTCAACAGTCAGGAATGTATGGGCTGAGTGCTCCGGGGGGTAACTAGAGGAAAGTTGTAAAAAGATCTTTTTCCTTACAACAAATTTTTCCCTAACAGATCTAGAACAAAGGAAACAACTGTCAGTTCTTTAGAAGATACTTCTAGGATTATTTTATATAGTGCTAAAAAGATCAGTTATTAAGTAGATAAACAATCTTTGATTAACCAGAAAATCTGGAAGCCTATAGTCCTGCATGGTACAATCATTCACGAGAAATCTAGGGACTAGGTCAAGGTTTCTTCAATTACCTACACCTGTCAGACACACTCAGTGCTCTACCTAGATCATTGATCCCATTTATCATTTTCTCATGTCTATATCCTGGCTTCCATGTAATGTTTTTTTTTTCTAAAGTACTTGTACCTGGGACTGTGTGCCTCTGCACTCCTGCAGCCACTTTGTCCACAAGACACAGAAATAAAAGGTTTACGTCCTCAGCTAAACTCTTGGCAGTCCTTAACCAATCGCTGGCTCATCAGTAAACGGCAGATACTGAGGAAGCGTGAAAGTCCTTCTGCCATGCCTCAGTGGAGAAAAATCCTGAGGAAGATTTTAAACTTGAAGAATTTCATTCAGGAACAGTCTGTAGGTGAGACTTCACCTGACATTGAACCTTTAACTTGCTTCTCCTTCTTAATCTGTTTCTTTCACATTCTAACAGTTTCTCCAATGGAGATGACACAGTGGTTAAGTGCTTGACTGTTAATCAAGGGTAGGCAGTGAATCCTTGAGCCCTGTCAAGGAAAGAGATGTGACAGTCTGCTTCTGGAAAGATTACAGCCTTGAAAACTGCATGTGGCAGTTATACTCTGTCTTGTAGGTTCACTATGAGTCAGAATCAACTGAAAGACAACAGCTTCTACCAGAATTTCTTCAGTCAGCCATTTGTACAGGGTGTTTATCTCAGAGTTTTCTGGGAAATTTGAACTTAGTCACCATATTCTTTATCATCATTCATTCAATCTCATATACTTATTTATAACATATAGCTTAACCTTGGTATGCCTTTGGACTGGAAAATAGCTGAATAACTTGGAGGCTCTTATTTTTTTATGACTTGTTAAACAGGCTTTGCATGACAGTTGATGATTGTTAATATGTTAGATTATCATTGTTTTTTGTGTTATACTTGACCTTGTATTTGTACCCTCCCCTCCCCAAACCCCCCCCCCCAATTTGGTGGCTATGTGAAAAGTTCTGTATTTAGGCTGGTTAAGTGAAAAATAACATTGAGAAATTGTGTCAAAATTCTCTTCGGATACAAATGGATTGGACTTGGCGATGCAGAGTGACCATATATTGGATGCACTTTATGGTTCTATGCATCTGTAGGATATCATCGTGCTGACCTCTGGCTGGAGGAAGGAGAGTGGGTGGAGAGGAGGGGATAGAAGACTATTGGGAGGTTAGGTCATGTATGAAGCAGAGAGGAAGAGTGTGCTATCACTGGACAGGGAGAGCAAGGGAAGCTGCATATAGGTGAGCATGTAAATTTATACAAGAATGCACATTTTCACTCAGTAATAATAAAAAAAAGAAAAAACTAAATTTTGAATCCACCGGCTGCTCCCTGGAAATCCTGTGGGGCAGTTCTACTCTGTCCTATATCATTGCTACGAGTGGGAGTTAGCTCAATGACAATATGATATTATGTTCATGGAAGTTAGAAACAAAGATCAGAAGTACACATAGCAATAATGGTTGATCTCAAAAACATAATTTTATGTGAAAAATATTATGACAAAATATTTAGTTAAATTGATACACATAAAACATATCAAATACACCCTCCAAAAAACCCTGTAATAATTGCAAGGGGATTTGTTTTGCATTTCTCCACATAACATATGTGTTCTTGACAGCCTGCCATAGTAATCATCTATCTCTCTTAGAGCTTGGGGCAGGGATGGGAGAGGGAGGACGGAGGATGCTATTGGTGAGAAGTGTGAGTGATGAGCCCTGTTATAACTAAAACGCTAGGAGAAATAATGAGTCAATGCTCATGTTTTGATTACCTAAAAAGATATTGGTATAAAAAGAAAAACCTGTTTGAAAGTAAAACTTTGTAGAAAGAAAACCCCTTTCTAAATCGTTATAGCTCCAATTCAGCACGTCCGAAGCTAGACCTACATGAGTCCTGGTGGCAAAATAGTTAAGTATTTGACTCTAAACTAAAAGGTCATCAGTTCAAACCCAACATCTACTCCATAGGGGAAAAATGTGGCATCTGTTTCAGTAAAGAATTATAGCCTTGGAAATTCTTACGAGACAAGTCTACTCTGTCTTACAGCATTGGTATGAGTTGGAATTGACTCAACAGCAGTGAGTTTGGTTTAACTTGCAAGTTAGGCCTGAATGATTAGATACTACATTTTATTACACAGGAAAACAATTAATACATGCTATATAGGGTCCCAATGAGTCAGAATTGACTCCAAAGCAATGTTGTGTTTTGCTTTTCATCCAGTGAATAACTTGTTCAGTGTTCAGGTGTGGAGGATAGTGAAAGGAAGTGAGGCAATAACTCACAGACACAAAGAGAGGATCTCTGAGAAACAGTGTAAAAATGGATCATCACTTGCCTTTATCCTCAGATGAGAATCTGATAGGCAATTTTATGGAAGACTGCCCCTTTCCTTCTTTAATTTGAAACAGCCATATTTGAATATACACACATCCGTATAGTGTGATAAAAAGGGAAAAAGAGTATTGTTAATCAGAAGGAGAGCCTGAATTTGGTTTTCCTTGGGTTCCTAAATGGAGTAACAGATGCTCAGATTTCCTACATGACCCCTCAGAGGGCTGATGTTGAGAAAAGTTTAGTAGAACAAGTTGCTGTTTCAGAAGCTAAGAAATCCTATATCATATGCCTCCTATATCATATGCTACCAAAGTCAAAAACTAAATAAAAGTTATAGTTGGGGGGGGCGGAGTCAAGGTGGCGGACTAAGCCCACGTCTCCTTATACCCCTCTGGAAACCAAGACCTGAACTGACAATCAAACAGAGCCTTCTGGTCACCTAGTCAGCCTCAGGACACGGCACAGAGCTGTTATTTGGGACTTCATACCACTCAGCGAAAAACCTCCTCTCTGTCGCTGACTCCCGCTCCTGGCTAGCCCCGGTTCTCAGGACGGAAGGTAAACGCACCAGTTTGACTTTCTTTTTTCCTCGGTCTCAGCTGGTGGGTGGAGCTGGGCCTTGCCTGGCCGCTGGACTCAGATGCGCTGCTAGGGGGACAGGCAGGCGAAATTCCCATATTCCGAGAGCCAGGCTCGGGACTCTGTTAATCTAGACACTTTGAGCCTTTCGTTTTGTAGCTGCCTCAGTGGGCTTTGTGCGGAACTCCGTGGTCAGGGTGCGGGACGCCATGTTGGTACCGAGATTTTAGCGGGACCTCGTTCTTAGCCTGGGAGCCAGTGCCTGCAAACGGGACAGCACTTCTCCTTCAGAAAAGTAGTGATTTTGCACAGTGCTGCCTACGTCGGGGGCCCTGCAACAGAAACAGAGCAATCGCTGCCTCTGGGCACCTTTAGCCCCTCTGTCTGCTGCCTGTGTGGAGGACACCATCTTGGGTACAGTGGCCGCAGCTGGACCTAATTCTTAGCTTGGGAGCCAGAGCCTGCCCACAAGAGAGCGCTTTTCTATCACAAAACCAGTACTCGACACAGTGTTGGCTAAGGCTAGGCGGTATCAGCAGAGGCAACCAGGGCAGTAACATTGCTGTATTCTGAACTAGTTTGTTATCCTCTGGGGTTGGATATAGTGGTGCTTACTTTGTCAGATGAGAAGAGGGACATCTACACCTGAAAACTTAACTGACTTGTGAACCGGTCAGATACTTTTTGCTTTACATTTGAAGACAGCCTAGAGAAACATTTACAATCCATCCTCACAGTACCTCTTCCAGCCTCTATATACTCACATGGGACTCAAAAAGCAACAGACAGTTGTGGTATACAAGCAATCACTCATGGCTTCAGAAGGCTCCCAAACAAAGCAACCCAGGAGTTTTCCAGATGAAGAAACTTTTATGAAAGCATCAGGAAGTGAATACAAATTGATTATATACAGAGCCCTGCTAGACCTTATACAAAATGCAGCAGAACAAAATGAAAAATTAAGCAAGTTGTTCGATCTGATGGAACACCAGTACTCTGAAATCCAACAGATCAAGAAGAAAATCAAAGACATAGAAACTTCCATGCAAAGCCAAGAAAACAGAATGGAACAAATGGAAAAAAGAATTTCTGACTTGTAAGACAGAGCTACTGAGGCCAGCATCTATGAGCAGAAATCAGAAAAAAGAAACAAGAAAAATGAAGAAACATTAAGAAGCATGTGGGACTCTATTAAGAGAAACAACCTTCGATTAATTGGACTCCCTGAATAGGGTGAGACATCTGAGAACACAGAGAGTATTGTTGCTGAGCTGCTGAAAGAAAACTTCCTAGAAATCATGAAGCAAGAGAATATAGACATCTCAGATGTATATCGTATGCCACCCAATATAGATCTCAAAAGAAAGACTCCAAGACATATTATAATCAAGCTTAACAAAATGAAACATAAGCAGCAACTCTTAAAGGCAGCAAGACTCAAGGCAAAGCTAACATTCAGAGGGAAACCCTATAGGCTCTCGTCACATTTCTCAGCAGAAACCATGCTGGCACAGAGACAATGGCATGACACATTCAAAGTCTTGAAGGAGAAGAACTTCCAACTAAGAACTATGTATCCTGCAAAACCATCTTTCAAATACGAAAATGAAATTAAGACATTCCCAGATAAACAGAAACTCAGAGACTTTGTAAAAACCAAACCCAAACTACAAGAAATACTGAAAGAAGTTCTTGGCTTCGGCTTAGAAGAATTAAACCACTAACTTTATATATTAGAACAACACACTACTCAATACTCATTTAGGGAAGGCTCCAAAGTAAATCACAGCTCTGATTTGGAAAGAAGCAATCCAGTGATGATCATGAAAACTATGGTGTCATCATAATAAAAGAGGGATGTACTACAGTCGTTATAGTCCTTCCAGATGGAGAGGAAGATGACAAGACTGGTAGTAATTAAAACTGGGTTTATAAATAGTTTATTAAGGGGGTTCATAGGGACAGCTATAAAGCATAACAAAAACGTATCATACCAGTTCAAGAAATCTAACACACGAGTCTCAACAACTATAAAACCAGCAATGAAAAAGGTGAAAAATCAACTCACAAAAAGAGTGTCCCAGAACAGACTAGTAAGAACAACAGAGAAAACATCAACATAAAAATAAACATATCACAATGGCAGCAGTGAACACATGCCTATCAATAATTACATTGAATGTGAATGGACTGAATGCTCCACTAAAGAAACACCGAGTGTCATCTTGGATCAAAAGACACAACCCATCCATATGTTGTCTACAAGAAACTCACTTGAGACCTAAAGACAGGAACAAACTGAAAATTAAAGGATGGAAGAATATATATCACGCTAACAATGAACAAAGAAAAGCAGGGGTGGCAATTCTAATCTCAGACAAAATCAACTTTAATGTCAAATCCACCATTGTGGACAAAGATGGACACTATTTATTGCTGAAAGGTTCAGTACACAAGCAAGACTTAACTATATTAAACATTTATGCACCTAATGTCAGAGCACCTAAATATGTCGAAGAAACACTGACTACGCTCAAAAGAGAGTTAGATGACTCCACAATAATAGTGGGAGACTTTAACACTCCACTCTCATTACTAGACAGATCATCTAGAAAAAAGCTCAGTAAAGATACAGAAGACCTCATTGACACAATTAACCAACAAAACCTCATTGATATATACAGAACTTTCCACCCATCAGCAGACAACTACACCTTCTTCAGTGCACATGGAACATTCTGCAGAATTGACCACGTGATAGGCCATAATGCAATGCTCAACAAAATCCATACCATTGAATTATTGCAAAGCATCTTCTCAGATCATAAAGCCATCAAAGTTGAAATCAATAGCGGAAAAAACAGAGATAGAAAGTGGAACTCTTGGAAACTGAACAACATCTTGCTCAAAAAAACATGGGTTATAGAGGAAATCAGGGATGAATTAAAGAAATTCATGGATTCCAATGAGAACGAAAACACTTCCTACCAGAAGCTATGGGATACAGCCAAAGCAGTGCCCAGAGGTCTGTTTATCTCCATAAATGCACACATCTGGAACGAAGAAAGAAACCAAATCAAGGAAATAACTCTACAGCTTGAACAAGTAGAAAGAGAACAACAGAGGAACCCCTCGGGCACTAGAAGAAAGGAGATCATAAATATTAGAGCAGAGCTAAATGAATTAGAGAATAGAAAAACAATTGAAAAAATTGAAAGAACCAAAAGCTGGTTTTTTGAAAAGATCAACAAAATTGATAAACCACTGGCTAAACTTACTAAAGAAAAGCAGGAAAGGAAACAAATAACCCAAATTAGAAATGAGAGCGGAGTTGTCACCACAAATGCAACAGAAATCAAAAATATCATAACAGAATACTATGAAAGACTGTACTCTAACAAATTTGAAAACCTAGGGGAAATGGACCAATTCCTTGACTCATACCACCTACCCAAATTATCACAACGTGAAGCAGAACAACTTAATAAACCCATCACAAAGGAAGGGATTAGAAAAGGTCATCAAAACACTGCCAACCAAAAAAACTCCGGGCCCAGATGGCTTCACGGCAGAATTCTACCAAGCATTTAGAGAAGAGTTATCCCCAACACTACTGAGACTATTTCACAGTATAGAAAGGGATGGAGTACTCCCAAACTCATTCTATGAAGCCAGGATAACCCTGATACCTAAGCCAGGGAAAGATCCAACAAAGACAGAGAACTACAGACCAATATCACTCATGAACCTAGATGCAAAAATCTTCAACAAAATTCTTGCCAACAGAATACAACAACATATCAAGAAAATAATCCATCATGACCAAGTAGGATTCATAACAGGGATGCAAGGGTGGTTCAACATCAGGAAAACAATTAATGTGATTAACCACATAAATAACACAAAAGACAAAGATCACCTGATTTTGTCCATTGATGCCGAAAAGGCATTTGATAAAGTCCAACACCCATTCATGCTAAAAACTCTTAGCAAAATGGGCATAGATGGCAAATTCCTCAACACAATAAGAGCCATTTATACAAAGCCAATTGCCCACATCATCTTGAATGGAGACAGACTGAAAGACTTTCCCATGAGATCAGGAACTAGACAAGGATGCCCACTGTCACCTATTCAACATTGTGCTAGAAGTTCTAGCCAGAGCAATTAGACAAGATGAACAAATAAAGGGCATCTGCATTGGCAAAGAGGAAGTTAAAATCTCCCTGTTCGCAGATGATATGATTGTATATGCAGAGAACCCCAAGGAATCTATAATTAAGTTACTTAAACTGATAGAAGAGTTCAGCAAAGTTTCAGGATACAAGATAAACATAAGTAAATCAGTAGGTTTCCTTTATACTATCAACGAGACCGTTAAAGAGGAAATTATTAAATCAATACCATTTACGATAGCCCCTAAGAAGATAAAGTACCTAGGAATTAATCTAACTAGAGAAACAACAGACCTTTACAAAGAGAACTACAAGCCCTTACTACAAGAAACTAAGAGAGACTTAGATAAATGGAAAAGCCTACCCTGCTCATGGAGAGGAAGACTTAACATTGTGAAAATGTCTATTTTACCCAAAGCAATTTATTTATAGAATGCAATCCCAATACAAGTTCCAGCATCATTTTTTAATGAGATCAAGAAACAAATCACCAATTTTGTTTAGAGAGGGAAGAATCCCTGGATAAGTAAGGTACTACTAAAGAAGAAGAACCCACTGGGAGGCCTCTCATTACCCGACCTTAGAACATACTACACTGCCACAGTGGTCAAAACAGCCTGGTACTGGTACAAGAACAGACAGATCGATCAATGGAACAGAATTGAGACCCCAGAGATGACACCATCTGCCTATGAACAGTTGATATTCCACAAAGGCCCTAAGACATTTAACTGGGGTAAATACAGTATCTTCAACAAATGGTGCTGGCAAAATTGGTTATCCATCTGCAATAAACTGAATCAAGATCCATATCTTACACCTTATACAAAAACCAACTCCAACTGGATAAAAGACCTAAATATCAAACCTAAAACGATAAAGCTCATCCAAGAAAAGATAGGAACAACAATGGAAGTTTTAATACACAATGAGGACAGACTTCAAAATCTGTCAAAGAAACCTCAATCAACAGAAGAGAAAATAGATAAATGGGAACTATTAAGAATCAAACACTTTTGCTCATCCAAAGACTTTATTAATAGAATTAAAAGAACACCCACAGAATGGGAAAAAATATTTGGCAACTCTATGTCAGACCAACGCCTGATCTCTATAAATATAAGATACTTCAAAATATCAAGAAGAAGAAGACAAACCATCCAATTAAGCAATGGGCAAAGGAGATGGACAGACACTTTACTAAAGAGGAGATCCAGGCAGCCAAAAAACACATGAGGACATGTTCATGATCTTTAGTTATTAAAGAAATTCAAATCAAGACAACAATGAGATACCATCTCACCCCAACAAGATTGGCCATGATCCAGAAAACACAAAACAACAAATGCTGGAGAGGCTGCGGAGAAAGTGGAACCCTCCTACACTGTTGGTGGGGTTGCAAAATGGTCCAGCCTCTTTGGAAGACAATCTGGCGCTTCCTTAAAAAAATGGATATTGATATACCATTTGACCCAGTAATTTCACTACTTGGAATATATCCTATAGAATCAAGGCCTTTCACATCAACGGACACATGCACCAGAATGTTTATCGCGGCACAGTCCACAGTAGCAAAAAGATGGAATCAACCCAGATGCCCAACAATAGAAAAATGGATAGGTAAACTGTGGTACATATACTCAGTGGAGCACTACGCAATGATAAAGAATAACGATGATTCCAGGAAACATCTCCTAACCTGTTTCCAACTGGAAGACATTATGTTGAGTGAAAGTAGTCAGCGACAAAAGGACAAATACTGTATGAGACCTCTATGATAAGATCTCAAAAACAGATGTGTGTATAGAAGAAAAGACTCTTTGACAGCAGCAAGGGAGGGGAGGGAGGAAGTGTGAGGGGAGAGGGTTTAGTTTAGATAGTTACTAGAAATCTGGTTGGGAGAAAGCAGTGACAGCACACATTAGGAACAAGAAGAACATTAAGTGTACTTCAGCATAACTTGAGTACTCCTTCCATCTTAACTCAATACTGCAAGGATAGTGTAGCTGGGGTGGGGGGAGGGGGACCATGCTGTTAGGCAAATTCCAGGCCATTTGGCACAACTAGCGTTTTGCTAAGAGTGCTGTCTGCACCCCACACTGGTGAGCGGCGTCTGGGGTCTTAAAAGCTGCCAAGCTGCCATCCGAGGACACAGCAAATGGTCCCAACTCAGCAGGAATGGATGCACACCGAGGGTCAAAATGTCATGCGGTAAAGACAACCTAGAAGACAGAGAGACCCGCAAGAGTGGGTGCCTACATCGACTTGCGACCAGAAGAACTGGATGGTGCCCGGCCACCACCAGTGATAGCCACGATGAAGCTCACAGAGAGGAGCCTCACTGGCAACACAAGAATAAGAAGAGGTGCATCATGAGATCTCCACTAAAAGACCTCAATTGATGGTCCAGCGGTTTTGGGGTTCCTCTGAGAGCATGGCCCCCGGCCCTGATGCTGCCGTTTCCCATAAATTATAACAAAGGTCCACTCTTTGGACAGGAACGGATTGGACTTGGCAATGCAGAGTGACCATATATTGGAAGCACTTTATGGTTCTATACATCTGTAGGATATCATCTTGCTGACCTCTGGCTGGAGGAAGGGGAGTGGACGGAGAGGAGGGGAAAGGAGACTGTTGGGAGGATGAGACACGTATGGAGCAGAGAGGAATAGTGTGCAGTTACCGGACAGGGAGAGCAGTGGAAGCTGCATATAGGGGCGCATGTAAATTTATATGTGAAAGTACATTTTCACTCAGTTATGTTAAATAAAAGTAAAAAATAAAAAAATTAAAATAAAATAAAATAAAAAATTATAGTCCGGAATGCATCAGGGTCAGTAGTAGCCAAAGCAGATTTAACACATCCAAGAGGATCTCCATCGGATGGTGGAAGAACTAAGAACGACAATACAAGTATTTTCTCACTGAAGAACTCAGCATCAGACACCAGAATAAAACTCAGAGTTGGAATCCAAACAAACCACACAGGATCCATTTAACCAGAAACTAGGAAACCCAGAACTATGCAGCCGTTGTATTTATTCTTCTCTCCTGCTAGTAAACACCAGAGGTTTTAAACCCAAAATATTGAATTTTCCAAGAGACAGTGTACATTACTCATAGAGTGGGTTTGCAAAGGTAGACTAAAATTACTTTTTTTCTCTGCTATCTATGTGGAACAAGAGCTCTGACAACAACAAAAAGTCACATCAGTTATTGGAAATAAGAAGCTACATTTGCTTCACTAATCTAGTTAATATTTATGTAAATTTCTAAATTCAGTATGAAAATTTTCTCAGTTAACAAAAGGAATGCTCTTTTAAAAACTTACTGTAAAAGGGAAGGAGCGATAAGCTATGTAGAGAAAATATTTTATTGCTTGTTAGGTGCTATGTTGCCAGACTTACTTTATTATGATTATAATTTGTTACTGAATTGTTATAATTACTTGGTTTCATGGTTAAATGTAAGCATGTGTATTTCTTGGAAAAGTTTCCGTATGCATGTAAATCCTGAAAAAAATAGTCAGTAATAGTTACCAAAGTAAACTTTTTTAACAGAAAAAATAATTGAGTTGTCCATTTCAAATACATCAATTATGTATGTTATTATTGGATTTTTAGGTGAGTGTGATTTAAGTCCTATGTAACATGGATATTACCTTAGTTTTTCATAGCTCAAAAGAAAAAAAAAAAAACAGTTTTCCAAAACAAAACAAAATGTGATAAAAATATTATTGAAGCTGCGCCTAAAGATACATTTGAACATCTTAAAAATAGCTTCTAAATTATCTACCAATTATCCATTCAATAAGAGTAAGTGTATGTTTACTTCTTCATTCTTTTTCACATGGCTATTTTTAAAGATTCTTAATTTAAAAGAGGGTGTACATATGTATGATACAGATGTCACTTAAGATGAGTACACACGGGAAATAGAGAGCATGATTATTATTAGAAGCATTTAATCAAATGAGAACTGTGATTTTATTTTAAGTTCTTGGATGCCAATTCATTATTTATTAGTAAAATTAAAATTGAATTAGAGAATACATTGAGTTTTTTTCCTAAATATTTCTAAATATAAATGAAAATAAAATCATAGACTTTTGAGTCCTAAAGGAAGAAAAGGACAAGTAGTCTAACAGTCACACCATCATGAGTTTTCTCTACAGAATTCTAGAAAGTTATTTGGTTCTCTGTGAATAAGTTCATCGAGTGGGATCACACTGCCTCTTTCATTCATTTGTCCTTTCATTCATTCTTTCAGCAAAGAAGCAATGACTGCCCACTCTTTAAAACAGTCAGTAAATATTGGACATGAAGATAAAGTTTTATTTATAACATTTGAATGTTAGGATGGATAAGAGGAAATAAATCAAGCAAATTTTAGACAATGTAATGAGTGCTTCAGGATGTCTGATTAGCAGACTATTTCCTAGAACATTATTTAAATTGACACATTAAGATAAAAATTGTATAGGCAAAAGGAAAAGTCTGACTGTTCTGTCTCTCTGTCTATTTCTATCTTTTTCTTTTTCTTTAAAAGATACAACAAGGGAATATCTGGTCATTATTTTTAAAACATTGAATGTAATAAGCAGTTTCAGTTTGGGTGAAATTTATTTCTAGAACCTTTTCTTTTTCTGTTATTCTCAAAGAAAAGAAGTTTTTTAAAAATTATTTTATTTTGCTTTAAGTAAAAAATTAGAATCCAAATTAATCTCCCACATAAAACTCGAGGACACACCACTGGGCTGCTCTAACTGCTCTCCCGTACCCCCAGACTGTGACAGTACTCTCTTTCCCACCCTGCACTTTCTGTGTCCGTTCAACCAAATCCTTTCCCCCTCCACCCTATTCCCAGCAACTTTTAATTCTCAATTTTTCTTGAAGGATAATTCAGAGTAAGTGGGTATACCCTTTATGATGATGCTATTTTAAATATTCAATGACTTCATCATAATTCTCCCCACTTAGTCTTCTGCCATATAAATTACATTTCCTCTGTTCCTTCAAGGATTTTGATATTTCTTCTAGGCACATTTCTATTTGCTAGTGTCTCTCACAGGAATCCTGTCATCTTTCCACTGTGGAGCCACTGGCAAATTGGAACTGCTGACTTTTTGGTTAGTAGTCAAGTCTTAATCACTCAGCCACAAGAGTTCAAAATTATAGCTTAGGAAGTGTTATGGGGCAGTTCCACTCTGTTCTATAGGGTTGTTTGAGTCAGCATTAACTAGGTAACACAACGACAGCATCTTTCATGTAGGGATGTTTCTACACAGAACTCTAAATAGACCTAATGATTGATAAGGGGTCAGTTAGGCTTGACTCTAAAATCGTAAGCATGTTTTATATATAGGTTAAAATCCCAGAATTGTTTTGATTCCATCTGATTTTGAACCCTTGCTCAGCCATGAAAGACATGAAGGATCAGCAAGTGACCTGGCTCCATGTGGGAAATAGCTAATACACATGAAGCACATATGGATAAGTTTAACAAATTCATAATACAGTAGGCCTTCTGTATACGCAAGTTTCGTATCAGTGGATTCAACCAAACACAGGTGGGAGATATTAAGGGGGGAGGGAAAGGTCCAAACAGCAAAACTGTAATTTGCCTTGAACCAAGCACTGTGTTGCATTTACGCAAATGAAGCGACCTGTAGGCATTGCCAGTTTTAGTCTCTCACCACTTCCTGGATCCTCAGGTCCTCATCAGTACTTGCTGTTGGAAAGTTCTTTGACTCCCATCTTGCCGTTATTTTCTAAACAATATAGTGCTGTTTATAACAGCTATTTATGTAGCATTTACATTATACTAAGTCTAGAGATGATACAAAGTAAAAGGCAGGTGTGTATATGTTATAGACAAAAGGCAGATATGACACTCTTTTATATAAAGGACTTGAATATCTGCAGAAATGGTGTATGCGGGAGAGTCCTGGAACGAGTAGTGAAGGATGAGTGTACCAGCATTGGTGTTTGGCACGTCAGGAATAGTAAAAAATTAGGTACGTTTCTCCTTCACTAGTATCGCACAATGACATCATTAGTGCTTCCTCTAATAACTGTGATCAAACTCTTTTCTGTCTTATCTATATAACTATCACAAAGCTAGACCCTCCCAATCCTAAATTTATTCAGTTTTCTTTTTAACTTAAAGGCAATTTTTAAATATTTAATATTATTCCATATGTTTTTTACATTGGTACTTAAGCATAATAATTTTTATTTGTATATTTATGCTGTCACATTGTCTAAAAATCCCAGACATATATAGACACATGCACATGTACAGGTTTAAAAATCATGTTCTGAATGCGATCACGAGCCGAGAGCTTTGTGGCTGTACACCAGAGACTGCTCTGTAAATTAAACTTGAGCTACTAAACAATATATTTATTCATGGGCTTTCATTCAGCAAAGATTAAAAAAAAATAGTTATCTACCACTGAGTGACTGAAAAATTCCTCTTCTTACTGGAAAAGCCAAGGTTTAAAAAATGAATTGAACATTTTTGTCACTGTGTTCTTTCTGTCATCTATTACATAATCTTATCTAGGCTACAGTCGCATTTATCCACTACCTGTATGTCAGTTTGTCACAGTGTAGTGGCTGGTGTATTGCCACACTGGAAGCTATACAATCAGCATGTCAGATATCAGGAGAGTCACCCACGGTGGACAGACAGGTATCAGCTGACCTTCTAGACCAAGACAGGCCTGATGATCTCCTACTAAAAATTAGACACTGAAAACCACATGGATTAAAACAGAATACTGACTGATAAAGTGCTGGAAGACAATGGCACAGACCAGGCAACGCTGTCATTCCTTTGGGCATGGGGTCAGCTCAAGGATAGTAATTCCTTCAAACTTTCTTTAAGCTAAGGTAACAGAATTAGTGCACACTCCTCCATTCAATGTCAGGTTACTTAGCTTGATGTGTTAGTTTCATGTGCTTACTTCAACATGGAAATATATAGAATGCTTACCAAAACATCATTCTAAACATCTGTATTTGAATTTTTAAAACCACCTTTATTTTAAAATACGTACTGTGAAATTTATAAAACAGAATTTTTCTTGCTTGTTAATATTGTAAATGCATCAAGTGAAAAGTACACCATGGTATATCTATTGAAAATATGTAGCCTCAAATACAATTATTTCATCTATACTACATATTCACGTTCCTTATATTAGGCCAAGTGAGATTAATCTTTAGCATGCAACTTTAAGCTACTTACAGCGTTCTTAGTACTCTTATCCTTAAAATAATAACTATCCAACTAGGGACTATAACTTTTAGAACTGTCAGCAGCCAAGAGTGTGGTAGCTCAGTCATGGTAACAAGGAAATGGAGTAAGACAGCGTATTTTTATGCTGTGTGGTACCTGATGAAATGTAAAATGAGTAATAAAGGCATTTAATGTTCATGCATTTTCTATTCTCACTGTTTTTCTTCCATCAATTCTCTACAATTTAACTCTCAACTTCATTCTCATTCCTTTAAAAAATTCAGTGTTGCTGAATTTTACTTTGAAATTCATTGCATTTCAGTAGTATACATTGTGGATAATTCATATTTGTAGCAGCTGTCACAGCAAAAGCTAGCTTAAAACCTATGTTTTCTGACATTTCTATTGGCTTTATACATGTAGTCTCATTCCATACAGGCTGAAATCTTGGTCAATAGGACATATGTGTGATACTACAAGATCAAGAGGCATTTGAATGAATGTCAAATGCCCAATTTAACAGAATTGAAATATCTTTTGATACAAGTTAGTCACGTTGGGTTGACAAAATTTTCAGTTACATCCTACAAAATGCATATAATACAATACCTTAAGAAGGAAATTGATTTTTTAAATTTCCTTTATATTTTATTGTGGCAACTAAAGAATTATTTGACATTTTCACCATGTTAAGTATATAATTTAATGAGATGAATTGCATTTACAGTGTTACCACATACATTATTTATTTTAAAAAGATTTTCATCACCCCAATCACTCAATATCCCTTAACTAAAACTACCCAATGCTTGTCTCCTCTAAGCCCCTGATAACCACTGATAAACTTGTTTCTCTGCATTTTCATTTATAGGTATTTCATGTAAGTGGAATCATACAGTAACTACTCCTATTTTGTCTTAGTTCACCCAAAGTAATTTGTTCAAGGTTCATTCACATGGTAGTATGTAGCAAAACCTCATTTCTTTTTATAGCTGAGTAATACTCCTTGTGTATATGTGCCACAGTTTGTTTATACATTCATGTATTGGAGGGCACTTGGGGTTTTTACACCTTTGGCTGTTGTGAATAATGCTGCAATGAACGTTGATGCAGATGTGTCTGTTTAGGTTTCTGGTTTCAGTTCTTTTGTGTACAGACCCAGGTGTAATATCGCTGGATCATGTGGTAAGTATGTGTTTGACTTTTTGAAACTTTAGATATTTTACTAGTAGCTATCATGCAAATTATATATAACATCTTAATTTATAAACAGTTTAAAAATAGTGATAATAATTTCAGCAACAAGTAACACTGAAAAAACTCTGCATATACCTTGTTTTGTTGTTATCTCAAATTATGTCTTTGTAAGCTATATGCAAACAACCTAAGTTTACAAATATTTTATGCACTTGTCTTTTAAATCATGTATTACATAACAAGTAGAATTACATCTCAAAAATACCACAATACTGACTCTATATTTTCCCATAAAATAACCTTTACTGGAAGTCTTTCTTTCTTTTTTTTCCCCCATGGCTTTGAGTTCTGTGCTAGTGTCCTTTCATTTCCACTAGAAAAAGTTCTTTTAGCATTTCTTTTAGGACAGGTCACATGGTAACAAACTTCTGCATCTTTGGATATTTTTGAACGTGTTAATTTTTTTTCATGTTTCAAGGAAAGTTTTGCTCACTATGGAATCTTGGTTGATGGTACTCTCCTTTCAGCACTTAAAATATGTCAGCTCTTTCATCTCTGGCCTCAGTGGTTTCTGAATAAAAATTCAGCATTTAATCTTGTTAAAGATTCCTAGTGTCTGATGGCTTCTTTCTTGCTTGCTGCTTTTAGAATTCTTTGTGCTTGGTTTTTGAGAGATTGATTACAACAATTCTCAGTGTGGAACTCTTTGGGTATACCCTACTTGGAGTTTGTGGAACTTCTTGGATGTGTAGCTTTTTGGGTTGTAGTAAATGTCAACATTATGTCTTCACAAAAATTTTTTTTTCTATCTCCTTTTATCTTCATTGGGTGTTCCCATAATCCATACATTGTTCATGGTGGTGGTATTCCACTACTTATTTATACTTTGTTGACATTGCTTCATTTTTTTCTTACTTGTTTTGTCTTTAAATTTACTGATTTTTGATTCTTCTGGGTGAAATCAGCAGTTGAGTACCTCCAAGGATTTTTTAAAATTTATTATACATTTTATCTCTGTTATTTCTGTTTCCTTTAATAATTTCTATCATTTTAGTAACTTTGTTATTGTTGTTTCTGTATAACTTTCTCGGTTTCCTTTGCTTCTTTATGTGTGTTTTCCCTTATCTGTTTGACAATATTTAATCCTATTCTTTTAAAGTCATTTCCTATTAAATCCATTAGCTGGATTCACACAGGGATGCTTTCTGTTGCTTCATTTTCTCCTTTTGATGGGCATCCTCTTCCTGTTTCTTTGTAGGTATGTACATAATTGTATATGTATGTGTCTATATGGAGAAATGATTTTTTAAACAATAATGTTTGAGTAATATAATATGATAATTCTGAAAATCAAATGTTCCCCTTTGTACTTCTTTAAAAAATTACTTAAAGTTGTTACTGTCTTTTGTTTATCTACCTTCATAACTGTTTATAAAGACTTCCCTCCTGGACATGTGTGGACACTGAGGTCTCTGTTTCTGAGCTGGGTTCAAATAATGTTTTGCCAGGAATTTTCTTGAACATTGTGGTAGGGAGAATGCAAAAACAAACAAATATAACCAAAACAAAATTAAAAACAAATAAAAATATCTGCCTGTATTTCAAACTTGGTCTCGTGCCAAGACCTTTCTTCAATACTTAAACTGTACTGAGCTCAGGGATCTCTGTGAGGTGAAAGTGTAAGGTCTTTTCAGGTAATTTTGAAACAAGCATCTTACCTGGTCTTATGGCCTTCACAATTCCTCTGTACCTATTGTACTTTTGAAAATTTGATTTCCAGAAGAAACTGTTTCCCTAGTTTCTCCTTTAAGTCTTTAGGCAAAAAATTATGTGCTCTAGTAGTACTTATTTGCATGAAGTAGCTAAACTAGCTACAGGCTTACATCTTTTCTTGCTGTCCTCAGCCCTGTCTCCGTGAGCTCTGAGAAGGCCAAAATTCAACGCCACAGTCCGTCAGTTAGTCTCCATATAGGTTACAGCAGACACACACAACAATTCACAAATAAGATTTTCTCTGCTTAGTAGAACCAGAGATCCAGTTTCCTTTCTGGAAATCTGCACTTTGAGATATCTCACCTAAAAGTTGGTTTTGTTAGTTTTTACGTTTATTTGTTTTGGTATAGTTTCTGGTTTTTGGTGTTTGGGGGGTAGACAAGGATATACACCTGTTCATGCCACCATTTTACTCCAAACTCTGAATTTATTTACTTTTTTTAAAAAATTTAATATGACTGAGTGAAAATGTATATTCCCATACAAATTTACATGTCTACCTATATGGAGCTTCCACTGCTTTCCCTGTCCAGGGACAGCACACTATTCCTCTCTGTTCCATACATGGCTCATCCTCCCAATGGTCTCCTTTCCCCTCCTCTCCACCCATTCTCCTTCCTCCAGCCAGAGGTCAGCAGGATGATATCCTATAGATGTACAGAACCATGAAGTGCATCCAATATGTGGTCGCTCTGCATCACCAAGTCCAATCCATTCGTGTCCGAAGGGTGGACCTTTGTTATGATTTATGGGCAAGGGAAGCATCAGGGCCAGGGGCCATGCTCACAGGGGAACCCCGAAACCGCTGGACCATAAATTGAGGTCTTTTAGTGGAGATCTCAGGATGCACCCCTTTTTATTCTTGTGTTACCAGTGAGACTCAACTTAGTGAGCTCCATTGCGGCTATCACTGGTGGTGGCCGGGCTTTTAATGGTTAAGGGCTTTTCCTGTGTCCTGGTCATAGCTATAAAGATGAAAACAGATTAATAAGGCAGATTGCTTTCTTGTATGAAAAGTCTGCTTACACCATCCTGAATTCAGGAATAATAAAGGCCCACTTTCCTAGTGGCTCTTGATTTACTATGTGGCAGTTCTAGTCTGTCCTATAGGGTTGCTATGAGTTTGAGATCAACTCAAAAGCAATGGGTTGGGTTGGGTTTGGTTTTGGTTCCTGATACACTGAAGCAGCTGCTATCCCAGAAGTGGCCTGAGGATCTCAAATTCCACTGGAGTACTGGGTTTGCCAGTTTTCACAGACTCCTTTGAGCTTACTAGAAAAACTCCTTTACAACCACCAGAGCTAAAACCCAGCTGCTGCATTACACTATGGATCTAATTAGGCAATCTTTATGTATATTTAAAAATGCAATCCAACTATAATTCTAGCTAATTGGCTTTAGCTATCTAAAACATGCATGAAGCAAGACATTTCCCAAAAGGTATAGTTTACTTCAGTTAGTTCTCAAACTCTGTGAAATCTCCTCTTTACAGAGCTCAGAGTTTTATATTTTGATTTGAGCAAAGGTGTAAACTTGAGATCTCTTGGGTCTTAGTTAGAGAAGGAGCTTTTAAATACTTACATTAGTGTTGTAAATCACTTATAATGGAACAGCTATGCATCATTTTCTGGCCATGGTGGCTCAGATTACAGTGAGCTACATTTATTCACTGATGAGAGATTGTTAGTATAACAAATTAAAATTGTTCTTGAAAAGTTGTATTTGAATTAACTCTGCTATAAATCAACCAAGGAGATAAGAAAATCACTACAAAACTGAGCACACAAATTTTCTAACAAAGTTTCAGGACAAAAAGGAGTCATGAACTAAAGCACAATATATTCAGATATCAACACCTTACGTTCTAAATTCTAACAGAACATAGCCTTGCAAGAAACATATGGTGTAAATAAAGATTGAGAACTTGGATGCAGAAATGCAAGTCTTGTTTCCAAATCTTGGTCATTGTGTTCAGGCTGCTATTTAACTTCAGTCTTGCCATCTAAAATTTCTTTACAGAAAATGAAATAATAGATTTGATTTATTACTTAGAAAATAGATAGTTATGCTATCATAAAATGGAAGTATTAGTTATCCTTTGTTGTGTAACAAACCACTCCAAAATTTTGCAACTTACAGATAACAATATTCTATTTTGTTCACAAGGAATCTGGGTGATGCAATTGTTAAAGATTGGCTATCAAACAAGATATTAGCAATTCAGGCCCATCAATGGGAGAAAGATGTGGCAGTTTCCTTAAGGATTATATCCTTGGGAGGAGTGGACTCAAGATGGCAGAATAGGCACATGTCTCCATAATTCCCTCTGAAAACTAAGGCCTGGATTGATAATTAAACAAAACTTTCTGGACACCTATTGAGCCTCAGTACATGGCATAGGACTGTCAGTTTAGAGTACATGCCACTGAACAGGAAACTGCTTGTCTTTTGCTGAACCCTGCTCTGGCTGAATTGGCTGGTTACCATGGACTGAAGGTAAGTGGCATTTTTTACTTTCTTTTTCTGTTTTCTTTTCTTTCCTTTTTTTTTTTTTGCTAGAAGATGGGGGATAGACTTAACCAGCAGCTAAGGAGAGCTGCAGTGCTAAAGTGATTAACAGACAAAATAGCTACTTTTTGAGAGCCTGGCTCTGGACTCAGAATACCACAGCCCCTCCACCCTCCCTTTTTGGACCTCTACCATAGATTCTACTGTTTCCTTGTAGCAAGACAGCTTGACGGGGATGCCATCTTGTTTGACTGGGAGGCAGAAATACCCAACCAAAGACCTCAGCAGGAGCTAATTTCCAGACTGGGAGGCAGTGTCAGCCCAGGGAGTGCTTTCCAATACAAAAGCTGTGCTTAGCACAGTGAAACTTTATGCGTGGAGTCTGGAAGGGGATAACAGCAGGCCATGTCCTACTTTGAACTATATCACAGCATCTAGGGACAGCTGATGAGTTGCCACTGTTGAAAGCTGGAAGGAGGGGCTTACCACACCTGACAGCCTGACTGATTTTGGAAGTAGTCAAGTAGCTTTAACCTTTTAAAATAAGACTGCCTAGAGGAATAACTGCAGTACAACCCAACGACATCACCTCAAACCTTTACTGACCCTCATCGTAGGGTCCACTGATGGCCTCCCAGCAGTTGCATGAGTAAGGCTTTGTCTTTGCCGACCAAGTGGTGGAGCATGCTACCCCAGAGATTCCACTGGGCCTACTCACTGGAATACACAGAGATTGCTGGTGATGAACTTCCTTCTCAGAAGGAATTCCTGCTAAGGCAACACTGGAGATACTAAACAGTCCCTAGATGTCCTATAAGCAACAAACCGTAGCCAAATACTTAAAAAAAAAAAATCCACCCATAGCTCCAGAATACTCCCAAAATAAAGAACTGAAGAACTTCCTAGATGAAGAAGCCTTTCTGAAACTATCAATAGTCAAGTACAAAAGAATTATATAGACAGCCCTCCTAGACATTATACAAAATGAAGCAAAGCAAAATGAAAAATTAAGTAAGCTGTTTAATCTGATGGAACATCAGCATTCTGACATCCAACAGATCAATAACAAAATTAGACAATTCAATTCAAAGGAAAAGAGCAGAATTGAACAACTGGAAACTAGACTTGCTGGCCTTGAAGACAGAGCTACTGACACCAGCATTTACAAGGAGAAATCAGAGAAAAGAAATAACAAAAATGAGGAAACATTAAGAAACACATGGTACTCTATCAAGAGGAACAATCTACAATTAATTGGAGGTCCTGAACAGGAAGGGATACCTGAAAACACAAAGAGTACTGTTGTTGAGTTCCTGACAGAAAACTTCCTTGAAATTATTAAAGAAAAGAACATAAATATTCAAGATGTGTATTGAATGCCACACAATAGAGACCCCCAAAGAAATACACCAAATATATTATAATCAAGCCTAACAAAATGAAAAATAAGCAGGAACTCTTAAAGGCAGAGAGACTCAAAGCAAAGCTAATATTCAGAGGGAAGCCCTATAGTCTTTGGACTGACTTCTCAGCAGAAACAATGTTGGCAAAGAGGCAGTGGGATGACACATTCAAAGCCTTGAAGGAGAAAAACTTACAACCAAGAGTTATATATCCTGAAAAATTATCTTTCAAATATGAAGATGAAATTCAGACATTTGTAGATAAACAGAAACTTAAAGACTTTGTGAAAAGAAATCAAAACTATAATAAATACTGAAAGAAGCTCTTTGCTTACGAAAACAAAATCACTAACTCTACATTTAAGGAGGCACTGCAGGACACAGCATCCAGAATCTTACTCAGTTAGGAAAGTCACGAAACTCAATCAAAGCTACAATATCAAAAGAAGAGATTCAGTGATCATATCATGAAAACTATGATACCATCACATTAAAAAGAGTGATATACTACAGTAGTTAGAGTCATTTCAGATGGAGAGGAAGTGAATAAAATACGTAGAAGTTAAAATTGGGTTCAAAATTAGATTAAGGCAGATCATAGGGGTAGCTGCAAAGCACAATAAATATGCAGCATATCAAAACAAGAAGTGTAACACAAGAGTCTCAAGAAACACAAAACCAACAGTGAAAAGGACGGAAAATCAACCCATAAAGAAGAATAACCCAGAACACGATATTAAGAGCAACAGAGAAATACCAACACCAAAATAAATACATCAAAATGACAGCACTAATCACACTGAATGTAAACAGACTGAATGCTCCAGTAAAGAGGCAGTGAGTGACATCTTGGATAAAAGACATGACCCATCTACATGTTGCTTAGAAGAAACTCACCTTAGACTTAAAGAAATTAACAAACTGAAAATTAAAGAATGGAAGAATATATACCAAGCTAACAATATACAAAGAAGAGCAGGTGTGGCAATACTAATCTCATATAAAATAGATTTTAATGTAAAATTAACCATCGTGGACAAGGATGATCACTGTCTATTGCTGAAAAGTTTAATATACAAGGAGGAATTGACTGTTTTAAATATTTATGCACCCAATATCAGAGCATCTCAATACATCTAAGAAATAATGACTACATTCAAAAATGAGACAGATCACTCCACAGTAATAGTGGGAGACTTCAACACTCCACTTTCAGTACTGGACAGATCTATAAAAAAAGCTCAAGAAAGACACACAAGATCTTATTGCCACAATTAACCAACTAGACCTCTTTGGCAGATAACTACACCTTCTCCCGTGCACAAGGAACATTTTTCAGAGCAGATAATGTGTTAGGACACAAAGCAAATCTCAACAGAATCCAAACCATTGAATTATTGCAAAGCATGTTCTCAGACCATGAAGCCATAAAGTTGAAATCAATAGCAGAAAAAACATAAACAGAAATTGGAACTCATGTCATCTGAACAACACCTTGCTCAAAATGTGTTATAGAAGAAATTAAGAATGAAATAAAGAAATTTATGGATTCCAATGAGAATGAAAACCCTTCCTACCAGAACCTGTGGGATACAGCCAAAGAAGTGCTCAGGAGTCAGTTTATCTCTATAAATGTACACATCTGGAAGGAAGAAAGGACCCAAACCAAAGAATTAACCCTATGGCTTGAACAATTGGAAAGTGAGCAACAGAGGAACCCATCAAAATACCAGAAGAAAACAGATAATAAAGATTAGAGCAGAACTAAACGAATCAGAGAATAGAGGATCAATTGAAAAAAATTAATAAGACCACAAGTTAGTTTTTTTAAAAGATCAACAAAATTGGCAAACCGTTAGCTAAACTTACTGAAGAAAAACAGGAAAGGAAACAAATAACCCAAATAAGAAATGAGATGGGGATATCACAACAGATCCATCAGAAATCAAACATATCATAACAGAATACTATGAAACACTGTACTCTAATAGATTTGAAAAACTACAGGAAATGGGCAAATTCCTTGGTTCATATCACCTGCCAAAATTATCACAAGGTGAAGTAGAACAACTTAATAAACTCATCACAAAGGGAGAGATTGAAAAATTCATCAAAAAACTACCAACCAAGAAAAGCCCTGGCCCACATGACTTCACTGCAGAATTCTACCAAGCTTTAGAGAAGTTAACTCCGATACGACTGAGACTATTTCACAACATAGAAAAGTATAGAATACTCTCAATTTCATTCTATGAAGCTAGCATAACCCTGATACCAAAGCCAGGGAAAGATTCCACCAAAAAGGGAAAACTACAAAGCAATATCACTCATGAACCTAGATGCAAAAGTCTTCAACAAAATCCTTGCCAATAGAATTCACCAACATAGCAAAAAAATAATTCATCACAACCAAGTTGGATTCATACCAGGGATGCAAGATTGGTTCAACATAAGAAAAACAATGTGATCAATCACATTAATAACACAGAAGACAGGAATCACTTGATTTTGTCAATTGATGCAGAAAAAGCATTTCACAAAGTCCAACACTGATTAATGCTAAAAACTTTCAGCAAAATAGAAATAGGAGGCAAATTCCTCAACACAATAAGGGCCATCTACACAAAGCCAACTGCCTACATCATCTTGAATGGAGAGAAACTGAAACAATTCCCCTTGAGAACAGGAACTAGACAAGGAAGCCCACTATCACCTTTCCTGTTCAAAATTGTACTAGAATTTCTGGTCAAAACAATTAGATGAAACAAAGAAATAAAGGGCATCTGCATCAGCAAAGAAAAAGTAAAAATTTCCTTATCTGTAGATGATATGATTGTATATGCAAAGAATCCTAAAGAATCCATAGTAAACTATTCAAACTAATAGAAGAGTTCAGCAAAGTATCAGGATACAAGATAAACATAGGTAAATCAGGAGGATTCCTTTATAACAACAAAGAGATTATTGAAGAAGATATCATCAGATCAATTCCATTTAATACAAACCTAAGAAGATAAAATAACTATGAATAAATATAGCCAAGGCCAAGTGCCGTCGAGTCGGATCCGACTCATGGAATAAATATAAGTAGACAAATAAGAGACATGTACAAAGAGAAATACAAGACCTTACTGCAAGAAACTAAGAGAATTACATAAATGGGGAAAGCTACCTTCCTCATGGACAGGAAGACTTAACACTGTGAAAATGTCTATTCTACCCAAAGTGATCTACATATACAGTGCAATCCCAATACAAATTCTAGTGACATTTTTTTAATGAGATGGAGAAACAAATCACCAACTTTGTTTGGAAAGGTAAGAAACCCTAGATAAGCAAAGCACTACTAAAAAAGAAAATAATAGGAGGGCTCTCACTACCCAACCTTACAATCTATCACACTGCCACAGCAGTCAAAGCTGCCTGGTACTAGTACAAACAAAGACATTTAGACAAATGAAACAGACCTGAGACCCCAGAGATGCCACCATCCTCCCGTAAACAGTTGATATTCGACAAAGACCCTTAGATTGCAAACTGGGGAGAAAACATTCTCTTCAACAAATGGTGATGGCAAAACTGGATATCCATGTGCAAAAAATCTGAAAAAAGACCATATCTCATACCTTACACAAAAACCAATTCAAAGTAGATAAGATACCTAAATATCAAACCTAAAACTATAAAGTTCATCCAAGAAAAAATAGGATCAACAATGGAAGTCTTAATACACAACTTAGACTGACCTCAAAATCTGACAAACAAAGCACAATCAACAGAAGAGAACATAGATAAATGGGAACTACTTAGAATCAAAAACTTTTGCTCATCTTAAGACTTTATCACAAGAATTAAAAGACCACCTACAGAATGGGAAATAATTTATTTGACAACTGTAAATCAGACCAACGTCTGGTCTCCATAATCTACAAGGTACTCCAAAATGTCAACAAGAAAATGATAAATAACCCAATTAAGCATTGGGCAAAAGAGCTGGACAGACACTTCTCTAAAGAGGAGATCCAGGCAACCAGAAGACACATGTGGAAATGGTCACAATCATTAGCTATTAAAGAAATACAAATCAAAATGATGATGAGATACTATCTCACCCCAACAAGGTTGGCCATGAACCAAAAAACACAAAACAACAAATGCGGGAGAGGCTGTGGAGAGATTGTAAATCTCCTCTATTGCTGGTGGTATTGCAAAATGGTACAACTTCTCTGGAAAGCAATCCTGCACTTCCTTAAAAAGTTGGAAATAGATATACCATTTGACCTAGTAATCCAATTGCTTGGAATATGTCCTACAGAAGCAAGGATAGTCACATAAACAGACACATGCACACGAGTGTTTACTGCAGTATAGTTCACAATAGCAAAAAGTTGGAATCAAACCAGATGCCCAACAACAGATGAATGGATAAGCAAACTATGGTATATATACTCAACAGAACACTAGGCAATGATAAAGAACAACGATGATTTTAGAAAGCAACTCAAAGCCTGGTTTCAATTGGAAGACATTATATTGAATGAATTCAGTCAGCAGCACAAGGACAAATATTGTATGAGACCCCTACTATGAGGATGTAAAAAGAGACTCATGAACGGAAGAAAAGACTCTCGTGGCTGCAAAGGAGGCAAGGGAGGTAAGGAAAGCATTGGATTAGATAGTTCGTAGAAATTTAGTTGGGTGAAACCAGTGACAGCACACATTAGAAAAAAGATCAGTTTAACTGGACTTCAATATAACCTGAAAACTCTTCCAGTCTTAACCCACTATTGCAAGGATAGAGTAGCAGGGGAAGGATTCTCAGAATCATGCACTCAGAACAGTTAAGAGATAAGAAGCATTTATGTTGATAGAAGGACCAATTTAACATGAAGGCATAATTCTCCTAATTTTGTGCACATAATATCATGAGTCGGCTCTGACTCGACGGCACTTGGCACTTGGCTTATCTAGCTATAAAAAATAAAACCAAACCCACTGCTGTTGAGTCAGTCTTGACTCTTAGTGACTCTATGGAACAGAGTAAAACTGTTCTATGGAGTTTCCAAGGAGCGACTAGGGGATTTGAACTGACAACCTTTTCGTTAGCACATGTAGCACTTAACTACCATGCCACCGCCAAGCCATGTGCCATTGAATCATCCTAGTGGCATTTCACTATGCCACTAGGATTCAAATAGACATATGACAGTATTGAAAGAAATGGAAAAAAAAGCATTAATCCACTGACAGAACTGGAAGTTTTAACTAATAATAACCAAAAAAGTGTTTTTGAGTCAATTCCAACGTATAGTGACACTACAGGACTAAGTAGAACTGCCCCATACAGTTTTCAAGCATTGTCTGGCAGACCTGAGCTGCTAACCTTTGGGTTAGCAGTCATAGCATGTAAGCACTACCCCACCAGAGTTTCCTGACACAACAAGCAAATACACAATAAAGGAGGATTCATACAGATATCCTTACAACACAATTGACCAACATGTCCTGTATAACACTATATCTAACAACTGCAGCATACACTCAAAAATAACTTAATTACTAAGTGAATTTAAGAAATTTTGCCTCATAAGAGTAAAAATGGGTACACCCTGAGACCTGCACTAAAAGACCACAATTGATGGTCCAACCGCTTCAGGGTTCGAATGGGAGGCTGGCCCCTGGCCCTCATGCTGCCCTTGCCCATGGATCATAATGAAGGTCCACTCTTCGGACAGCAGTGGATTGGACTTGGCGATGCAGAGTGACCATATATTGGATGTACTTTATGGTTCTACGCATCTATAGGATATCATCCTGCTGCCCTCTGACTGGAGGAAGGGGAGTGGGTGGAGAGGAGGGGAAAGGAGACTGTTGGGAGGATGAGACATGTATGGAGCAGAGAGGAACAGTGTGCTGTCTCCTGGCAGGGAGAGTAGTGGGAGCTGCATATAGGTGGGCATGCATATTTATATGGGAATATACATTTTGACTCAGTCATAATAAAAAAAGAAGAAATTTTACCTAACATAGAGTTGATGTAAAATATTTAAATTTTATATGTTTGAATGAAAATTTTAAAAAAACAGTTTAACAAAATGACATGAATAACAGCATCAGAAACCTAGAAATAAAAAACTGATGACTAAAAAATTAAAACATGTATTTTGAACTGTACAATATTACTGACAAATATTTAGGGAGACAAATAATTGAGAGGTGTGTCACACTGATGAACTGCAAAAATCAGTTGTGTTAAGTTACCCATATTACCCAAATTGATACCAAAAATTACTATTGCAATAACAAAGACAGTGTTAGTGTGTGGCTAGCAAAAGAGAAATGGAGAGAACAGTCTAGAAAGAGATCCATTCACCTTTGGTCACCTTATTTAACATACTTATAAAGGAGCTCTGGTGACACAGTGATTAAAATGCTCAGCTGTTAACTGAAGGGTCAGTGATTCTTACCACAGCTCCCTGAGAAAAAGTTGTAGCCATCTGGTTCTGTAAAGATTTATAGTCTTTGAAATCCAATGGAGCACTTCTACTCTGTGCTGTAGGGTTCCTATGAGTTGGGATTCACTCAGTGATAGTGGTTTTGAATTTTGGTGGATGGACAATTTTCTTATTTTTTCTAGTACTACAAAACACACAACTGTCATGTTCCTTCATCTTTGTGTTTTTCATCCAGTTTGGAAGGAACATACCAGTGCCAAAAAGCAACACCTCCTCAATAATAACATGGTATATACCACAAAGATAGTGTAAATGCTATCGGATGTATTTTGTCTAATGAAACAAGCAAGATTTTATGTAATTAACTGTAATTTGCTCTATTTTATATAAATTTTAAAGTACTTTTGTCACATTTTAATACAAATTTAGTTGTATAGTGGAGAATATAGATACACACGGGAAGAACATCATTAAACTATTTATTTACTATCTGTCATGGATTTAATTGTTTTCTCCCCAAAATAGGTGTAGCCATGTGGCCATGATTCCCTGCATTTTACGATTGTCCTCCATTTTGTGATTTTGCTGTGATGTATGTTAAAGGATTACAGTGTGACTATAAATCCTTTCAGAAGATGACCTCCCTGCTCCACTGCAATGGGAGTTTCCCTGGAGTGTGGCTTGCACCACCCTTAATCCTTTCATCTGGTAAGAGATGAAAGGAAAGAGAAGCAGGCAGAGAATTGGGAACCTCACACCATCAAGAAAGCAGCACTGGGAGAAGACTGCATCCTTCAGACCTGAGGGTCCTCAGCCAGGATGCTCCCTGAACAAAGACTGATGCAATACCAGACTTTCCTCCAGAGCCAACAAAGGGGGAAGCCTTCCCCTGGAGCAGGCATCCTGAATTTGTACTTGTAGCCTACCGGACCATGTAAGAATAAACTTTCCTTTGTTAAAGCCATCCACTCTGTGTTATTTCTGTCAGAGTAGCCCTAGCTGATTAAAACATTATGCTATCTTACAGAAGGTATTTTTTTCCACATTTTTTCCTTTCTTCATGATTTCCTAAAACCCTTGTGGCAGGGTAGCTAAGTGTTACAGCTTCTAACCAAAAGTTTGGCAGTTCAAATCCATTGGGCACTCCTTGGAAACTCTTTGAGGCAGTTGTACTCTGTTCTGTAAGGGTTCTATAAGTCATAATTGGCTCAACAGCACTGGGTTTGGTTTGGATTCGGTAAGAACTCACTCAAGATAAATATTGTTTGGAAAAAAACAAAGGCAAAAAGCATGAGACTCATGGTATACAAATACGTGCAATGGCAGAGAGTATGAAGATTACATGATTTATATTTTAGTACTAAGACAAGTCTCCTAAGACTGATGGCTAACTGCAGCTAATCTTAATTATAATCTTACCTATCTGTAATTGTCAAGCATTAATAATAACCCAGAATTCTCAAGTCAAGATCATTACTTGTCTTTGAAGACAGAAGCACTAGAAAATGAGATGATTTCCACTTGGCTTGTCTTCCTTTTGGCTGTAATTCTTTTTAGGCATTCCAAAAATTAAGAGTAGCCTATAGTAACTAAAAACGTGAAAACATACTCTGTTCTAAAAGTTGTCAAATTTTGGACAGAACAAATATGTACTGACCTGAATCAATTTGTATATACCAATAAACCATTACCTTAATGTAAATTCAGCATAAAGGAAATGAAAGACCATACTTACAATCAATATTTATTTTCTTGGTCACAAACTATATACTGAATAATTCAGAAGTTGTTAGTCTGACAACACTAGTTTAAAAATAATTACTGTATCATACTGTGTGTATGTGTGTGTTTGGCTTGAATGTCTGACTTACTATTTGAATTACCTTTCCAAAACTTTATATAGCTTTTAATAGTGAAGAATGAGTGCTGAAAACAGAAGCACACATTCAAACGAAATTTTTCTTACAATAAAGTTTTTTTTATTGTAAGATAATACAAAATAAATATCCATATTCTAGCTCATTAACATTAATCTTTCTCAGAAACACTTTGAGACTAGAATTAAAACATATTGCAGTAAAGAGTGGACAAAAAGAAATAACGAAAACCTTTAAAGGTGAAAAATACATACTTAACCCTCTAAGAAGGCAATAAGGCAATAACCGGTCCACAGAGTACACTTTGAACCCACTGCAATAAGTGGTGAGTTTCCTTCAATTTGGGTTTGGAAAACAGGGGCGTGACCTGTGGAGCTGAAAGGAACCTAAGGACACCAGAAGTTCTTGCAAAGAGAAAGACTACCAGAATGTAGGGAACATTGGAGTTTTGTGGAGGATCTTCTTTAATTTCAGTCTCTCTTTACCTAATGAAAAGACATCCCAAGATGTCATTTATGGCCTTTGTCTTAAGTTTCTCTTAAGAAACAAAATCACAATATACACATATATGTGTGTGTATGTGTAAGCATTCTGGGAGCTCATTATTCAGGGGACAAGCCAAGCTTCAGATACACACACCTACAGATTTGCAGCATTTTCCAATTTGAACATCAAAAGATAAATTCTGGTGGATCGATGTGAATCAAAACTTTTCCTTTGGGAACAAAATCTCTCTTACTCCCTGGTGTCCCCATCCCCTTTTTCTCTATGCTGCACCTGGTGTCAGATTCTGACTCTCTACCTGATCTGGAAGTGGTAAATCTTTTGTGTACCCTGAGCTGTTCTCCTATACTTGCAGAAGGAGCAGTTTATCAAATGGGGTGGTGGGAGATGAGGGGATGTTGGTGAATGATAGAAGTCTGCTGGCACCACTGAGCCAGGAACTCAGGGTAGAAACAGAACATTTCCCTACACACAGAGGTGCAGACCTCTTACCTTTCTTGGCATAGACTCCTGCCTTTCTCAGTGTATGCAGCCAGCAACCTGAGCCACACTAATCAACATTCTCCAGTAGGCACCACACATTTGGGGACTAACTGACTGGGCACTCATGCTGAACGCACACAAGAAAAGTAAATTAACAGTAGGGCCCATGTGCCCCAACAGCTCCAACCATCCAGTGACAGGACTTTGGAAATTTTATGACTCTAATAAACAAAACAGTTCACATGACCAGTCTACATGGATACTTAAAAAAAAAAAACTCAATAAAAATATATATCTACATGTTAGAACACAATAACTAAAATTAAATAAATTCTGATGGCTTGGAGGCAAATGTCTATTTTAAATCATTTAAGCAGACAACAGTGGCTTCAGAAATCTTCCAAAACAAAGAATCAGAAAACTTCCCAGACAAAGAAGACTTCCTGCAATTATCAAAGGAAGAATGCAAAAGAATAACATTTAGAGCTCTTCAAGACTTCAGGAAGGAGATTAGGGAAAGTGCAGAAGACCGTACTGAAAAATTAAACAGGCTGCAAGAAACACTTGAGCAACAATGATCTTACAGTCAGCAGATTAACAATAAAATTGCAGAATTCGACAATTCAATAGAAAATCAAAGGAGGAGAATTGAAGCAATGGAATGTAGAAGCAGTGAGATTTAAGAAAGAGCAGCTGACATCAGCTTATTTGGGGAAAACTCAGATAAAAGATTTTAAGAAAATGAAGAGTCACTGCAAATTATATGGCACTCTGTCAAGAGAATAATTTGTGAATAATTGGGGTTCCAGAGTTTTGGAGGTGGAGAGAATAATACAAAATACAGAATGAATTGTTTAAGTTATATTGACAGAAAATGTCCCTGATAACATGTGGGATAAGAAAGTATCTATCCAAGATGCTCATCAAACTCCACAAAAGGTAGATCCCAAAAGAGAGATGTATTGTAATCAAACTTGCTAAAACTAAAGATAAGGTAAAACTTTTATAGGCAGCTAGAATTAAACAAAAAATAACCTATAAAGGAGAGTCACTAAGATGGGACCACTCAGCAAAAATCATGATCACAAGTCAACAATGGGATGACATATACAAAACCTTGAAGGAAAAAAAAACAAAAACAAACAAAAAAAACTACCAGTCAATAATTATATATCCAGCAAAGTTGTCTCCCAGATGTGATGGTGAAATTAGGATATTCTCAGATAAACAGAAGTTTAGAGAATTTACAAAAAAACAAACCAAAATTACAAGAAACATTGAAGGAATTTCTTTGATCAAGTAATCAATAACATCATATACTCAAAGATACAAAGCAGGGCAGAACATCCAGACAGCAACACAGATGGGGAAACCACAAAAATAAATCAAAGCCAAAACACTAAAAATAAATAAAAATTAAAAAAAATAAGGCAGAGATCTCGTAAGAGATGGGAACATTGCATCAAAAAGAGGAACTAAAAATATATTTGTAGATTTTTTTCTTATGGAGAGGAAGTCAAAGCAACACAAAGAAAATTAAGAACTGGTTTAAGCTTAAAACAATAGGGTAAATATTAGAGTGAGCACAAGAAAATTAACAATCTTACACATCAAAACAAGAAACAAAATTCTGTAGTCTCAGCTAATACAAAACCAACAACAATGAAAAAGGAAAAAAAAGTAATGATTCACACAGATACTTCAGTGAAATAAGGGAACCATCAATAACAGACAAGACATTGAAATGACAGAACAGAATTCATACCTATAAATAATTACATTGAATCCAAATGGGTTAAACAAACCAAAAAAGAGACAAAGAGTAGCAGATCAGATAAAAAAAAACATGCTGTGTCTACAGGTGGTCTACAAGAGATATACCTTAGATTTAAAGATAACAAACAAATTGAAACTCATAAAATGGAAAACTATATTCCAAAAAAACAGCCCTCAAAAAAGAGCAGGAGTGGCATCATCAATTTCAGTTCAAATAGACTTTAAAGTAAAATCCACAACAGTACACAAGGATGGTCCTATATACTGATTAACACTTCCATGTATCAGGAGGACACAACTATATTAAATACTTAGGTACCTAACTACAGCACTGCTAAGTACATCAAATGAACTCTAACAGCATTTAAAAGAGAAATAGACAGCTCCATAATATTAGGAGACTTCAAAATACCACTTTTGGTGATGGATAGAACATCCAGGAAGCAGCTCAATAATGACATGAAAGACCTAAATGCCATTAATAAGCCAGCTTGACCTCATCGACATACGTATGACATAGCACATATTGAGACTTCATTATTTCTACTGCCTGAATAATATTCCATCGTAGGTATATATCACTTTATTTTTACTCATTGCTCTGTTGACAGGCATTTAGGTTATTTCTACCATTTGGCTATTGTGAATATTGCTTCAATCACTAGCGGTGTACAAATCTACTTTACAGTCTCTGCTTTCAGTTCTTTTGTGTACATACCTTGCAGTGAAATTGCCGAGTTATATAGTAGTTCTGCTTTTAGTTCTCTTAGGAACTGTCACACTGTTTTTAACAATGGCTCTACTGTTACTAATTCGTATCAGCAATAGCTAAGTCTTCAAATTCCTCACATCCTTGCCAACACACGTGATTTCTTTCTTCTTCTTTTTTAATTTCAGCCATCCTAATGGAAGTCTCAATTTAAGAACTGTAGTTTTCATTTACACTGTTCTGGTTGGTAATGATGCTGAGCATCTTTCATGTGTCGAGTGGTCATATCCTCTTTGGTGAAATGTCTGTTCACATCCTTTGTCCATTTTATGATTTTTTTTTTATTGTTAAGTTGCTAAAGTTCTACATATATTTTTACTATTGATGTTTATTAGATATATGGATTCTGAAGCTATTCTCCCAGTGAAACGTTTGTTTTTCAAGTTTTCGTTAAAGTCGTTTGATGAACAAAAGTGTTTTTTGTTTTTTTTCATGAGTATGAGGTCACTTTTTTTAATTTTGTCTTTTACTGCTTGTTCTTTTGTAATTATGTTGGATAATCCACCTTTAAAATCTAGATCCCAAAGCTTTGTCCCTACATTTTCTTATAATGTTATGGTTTTAACATTTGCATTTAGGTCTTTAATCCATTTTGAATGTATTTTATGTATGGTGTGTGTCATGGATCTTATTTCTTTTTCTGCAGGTAGATATCCAATTTTCATAAAATCATTTATTGAAGAGGCTTCTCTTTCCCCATTACGAACTTAACACTCTTGTCAAATACCAAGCCAAGTGCCAAGTGCCATCGAGTGTCAAATACCAGTTAACCATAAATATGTGGCTTTATTTTGGGACTCTGAAATCTATTCCAATAGTCTGTATATCGTTATACTAGTACTTAGCTATTGCTCTAAAAGTGTTACAGTTTAATTAGTACAGTCAACTTAGTACACAATACACCCTTTATCTCACTTTTTCAAAATTAATCTGAATCCCAGATACAGGATTGACTTTTCCATGTTTGTACATTAAATCATGCATATAAAGAGGGATGGTATTTCTGTTTCCTTTTTTATTTCATCTAGTAGAGCACATTACTATGTTTCTAAGAGTTAGATCTTAACCGTTCTTTCATTAACTGAGCTTTCAGGTAACACTCAGGCATTTATAATAAAGGAGACATTTTTCAAATTTTGTATTACTTTTTAACCGCCATGTTCAGAAATTTAATGTGAACCCCCCAAATAAATAAATAATTAGCTGCCTTTCATTATGTCTTTGCTTACAAGAGGAAATTGTGGTATTCCAAAAGGCTTTAGAAGTCTCACAGAACTTCCAAGATACTAGGACATCTTACCCATCAAAGAACTATTAAAAGTACCAATTTTAAAATATAAGCAAACGGAATAAAAACATGATTTAATGTCTTAAGAATGGCTCACTGGCTTCATAAATGAATAAAATGTTCTATGAAAACATTTTAATAGTCATTTGTAAAATAATTTGAGATGGTAATATACTGAAAATGTTAGAGGATTAATATTTTCAGCTATAAAAAAATTTTAAAAATAAAATCCAATAATTACCACCAACCCAAACAACAATTATTTATCATGTGTCTAATTCATCTATAACACTTTCTATGGCCCCAATGATAACAGATGTTTACACTGTTGGCCCTGCAAATGAAATACAAAGAATTATAAAGAGAAATATATAAAACATTTAAAATAAGAAAAATAACATAAAAATAGCTTAGGACTAAGGGAGTATTAAGTACGGCAATCAGATGTAGAGAATGATTGTAACTCAGTTTACAGAAATTGGTCTCCAGAAAAGTGATATCATTTGGAAATCACTGGAAATGAAATTTCCAAGATCCTGTTATAAAATGACTGAACCAGTATCACTGAGACTAAGTTGCAATCAGCTTGAGCTTTTGCAGTCTCTGTAAGTCATTCTGGAAACCCTGGTGGTATAGTGGCAAAGTCCTATAGCTGCTAACCAAAAGGTTGGGAGTTTGAATTCACAAGGTGCTCCTTGGAAACTCTATGGGGCAGTTGTACTCTGTCCTACAGAGTCACTGTGAGCTGAAATCAGCTCAGTGGCAATGGATTTTTTAAATAGGTGATTCTGAAGAAGCTAATAGCTGAAAGAACCATTGGTTTAATGGATTTAAAAAAATAGCCACTGAGTCGATTCCAACTCATAACGACCCTACAGGACAGACTAGAATTGCTCTGTAGAGTTTCTAAGTAGTGCCTGGTAGATTAAAAATGTTGACCTTTTGGTTAGCAGCCGTTTTACCCACTATGCCATCAAGGTGTAATGCATAGGGAGTGGTGAAAAAGTAATTTAGAAAATTCTGAATGCCATCTGTCATGGATTGAATTGTATGCCCCCCCCCCAAATGTGTGTATTTATTTGGCAAGGTTTTGATTCTAAGTATGGTATGGATGTCCACTATTTTGCCATCTGATTGAATTTTCCTGTCACTCTAAACTAATGAGATGCATTAAGAGGCAGCTACATTGACAACCTATACAAGACTGAATAGTGTCTATATCTTTTGAAATATAAAAGGCAAAGGCAAACAGAGAGACACGGAGACCTTAAACCACCAAGAAAGCAGTGCCAGTAGCAGAGTGTGTCCTTTGGGCCTGAGGTTCCTGTGCTGAGATGCCCCCAGAGTAAGGAAGGGAAGACTGGAACTGATGTCTTGAATTTGCACTTGTAGCTTATTGCCCTGTGAGAGAATAAATTCTTTGTTAAAGCCATCCACTTGTGGTATTTCTGTCACAGCAGCACTAGGTGCCTAACACACAATACTAAATAATTTTGACTTCATTCTAAAAACCTGTGGTTGCATTATTGTCAGGTGCAATTGAGCCAGTTTCAACTCACAGAGACTTTATATACACCTGAACTAAACATTCCCTGTTCTATACCATCTTGATAATTATTATTACTGTGTTTCAACCCATTGCTACAACCAATGTGTCAGTCTATCTGGTTGAAGGTTTCCTTTTCTTTCCATGACATTCTACTTTGCCAAGCATGATATCCTTTTCCAGGGATCGACCCCTCCAGACATGTTCAAAATACACAAGAAAAAAGCTCACCATTCTCACTTCTAAGGACCATTCTGGATATATTTCTTCCAAGACAGGTTTATTCTTTCTTTTGGCAGTGCATGCTGTATTCAACATTGTTTGACAACACTGTAATTCAAAGGAGTCACTTCCTCTTCAGTCTTCCTTATTCATTGCACAGGTTTCCTCTGTGTTTAAGGCAATAGAAATACAATGGTTTGCATCAGGTATACCTTAATCACCAAGGTGACATCTTTGCTTTCTAATACTTTAAAGAGAGAATTCTTTCACAGCAGATTTTCCAGTGTAACTAATCATTTAATTTCTTGACTGCTGTTTCCATGGCCATTGATTGTGAATTTAAATAAAATAAAATCCTTAACAATTTATCAGGATGTTGCTTATTGGTCCAGTTGTGGACATTTTTTGTTGAAGTATAATCCATACTGAAGGCTATGGTCTTTGATATTCATCAGTAAGTACTTCAATTCCTCTTCAAGTGCAGCAAGCAATGGTGTGTCGTATGCATAATTTAGGCAGTTAATGAATCTTCCTCCCTCTGACCTGGATGCCCCATTCTTTATCATATAGTCCAGCATCTTGGATAATTTGCTTAGTATACGTAGCATGAAGAAGTATAGTGGAAGGAGAGAACCCTGACACACACCTTTCCTAACTTTAAACCATGCAGTACCAATTTGCTCTGTTCAAGACTGCCTCTTGGTCTATGTATTGTTGTATTAATGACATTGGTTGATTATTTCCACAATTAGTTTGAGCAACTTTTTTTTTGCAATAGGCACAAATATGGATCACTTCAAGTCAACTGGAAATCCTCGTGGTATAGTGGTTAAGAGCCACAGCTCCTAATCCAAAGGATAGCAGTTTGAATCTAGCAGGTGCTCCTTGGAAAGTTTAGTCCTGTCATACTGGGTCACTCTGAGACATAATCTACTCAATGGCACCAGGTTTTCATTTTATTTTATTTTCAAGTCTATTGGCCGAATTTCTTGTCATGGAGGAGTGAGGACTTCCAATGCTGCATTCATTTATTGAAACATCTCAGTTGGTATTACATCAACTTCTGGAATTTTTTTTTACCAGTTTCTTCAGTGTAGTTTGGAATTCTTCAGTGCTATCTTCTGCTGATCTTATGTCACCTGTTGAAAAGATTGAATATTGACTAATCCTTTTTAAGTGACTGTGCATTCCTTACATTTTTGCAAAATTCTGTCATGTCATCTCCAGCATCATTTCTACCACATGGTTGCATTTTCTAACTACTGATCCATTATATTTAATTCCAACTTTCACAGTCTAATTACCAGTAATTATCAATGCATTTTGATTATTTTGATTGTATGCCTAACGAATTTCAAATTGCAGAAGTTGCTAACAAATCTTTAGTTTCATTTTGATTGGCATTATTTGTTAGTGTATAAATTAGACTAATAGTCATATTATCTGGTCTTCATTGTAGTCATATGGATATTATCCTGTGAATTACAGTGTTGAAATTCAGGATTAATTCTGAAATGTTCTTTTTGACTGTGGAATGTAATATCGTTCCTCATCAATTTGTCATTCCCAGCAATGTATAGTATATGATAGTCTGATTCAAAATATCCTGTTATCAGTCCATTTTAGCCCTCTAAGATCTACAGTATTGATCATAATACATTCCATTTCACTTTTGATGTTCTCCAATTTTCCTAGATTCTTACTTCATGCATTCCGTGTTTTGATTATTGATGGAGTTTGCTGCTGTTTCTTCTCATTTTAACTCATTCCAATTCAGCAAGTAAAAGTCTGGAAAGTTTGACATTAACAAGCTCAACTGTACTTTCAGGAGGCATCTCTTCCCCAGTTGGATTTTGACAGCCTTCCAACCTGAGGGATTCATCTTCCAGTACCATACCAGACATTGAGTGTTTCTCTGATATTTATAAGGTCTTCACTGTCCATTTCTTCAGAAGCAGACTATCAGATCCTTCTTTCTATTCTGTCTTGGTCTTGAAAGTTCAGTGAATCCAATTGGCTATGGGTGATTCTGCTAGTATTTGAAATACAGTGATATAGTGTCCAGCATTGCGGAAACATTACAGAAGCCACGGTAGGACAAACTGACAGATGCCCAGCATCTGAAGACCTAGCAATCTTTAACATAAGCATTTTAAACTGAGAATATTCAAAGATTACTTTATAAACCCCAAATCCAAACTCACTGCCCTTGAGTTGATTCCAACTCTTAGAAACATTGTAGAGAGCAGAACTGCACCGTAGAGCTCCCAAGAAGATTCTGGTGGGTTTGAACTGCTGACCTTCTTGTTAGCAGCTATAGTACTTAACCACTATGCTGCCAAGGTTTATAGAGTAGTATGAAATAAAAGACACAAATATTCAGCTTGTTTTCTTTTTTATGTTAAAGAAACATAATTAACACATATTGTTTACACAAAAACAAATAGAATTTTGATAGTACTTTGAAAATGAAGAGAAACTTTTGTTGTGTAGTGGTTAAACACTTGGCTGCTAACCATACAGTTGGCTGTTTAAACTCACTGGCTGCTCCATTAAGAGAAAGATGTGGCAGTTTGCTTCCACAGAGATTTATAGCCCAGGAAATAATATGGCTAATTCTACTGTGTCCTAAAGGGTTGACAGTAACAGGTTTGGTTTTGGTTGACAGTAATAGGTTTGGTTCTGGTTTTGAAAATAAAAGTTTTGTTCCATACAGATAACAGTTACTGAAAGTCTGGGTAAGGGAGTGATATTGAAATAGCAAGCAAGATAAACTGTAGATACTGTCTTATGTAGGAAATATTTACTCACATAAAATTCTTTAATTTTTTGTTTCTGTGTATTTAACAATCAGGCAATTTAGAGGAGAAAACTGTATTTATATAAGATTTTTTTTATTGTATGGAATTAAATAAGTGAATCTTTCTCTCTACCACTTCATAAATCTTAATTATATAAAGATATTTCCCTCCCTGTTTCCCTTAGAAGACTGACAATCATTAATCAATGACATCACTAGAAGAATGCAAGGGATGCAGACTATACCATGTAACACTGGCAGAGGGGCTGACACCAAAGTGACTGTCTATAAAAATCTCTGTGGTGGTTCAGCAGAAATTTATTATTTTTTACAAAACTACTGCTTTAGTTGTTTGTAACTACAGAAATATTTTTAGTAAACCCAGATTACACATATCAACATACCTATGAGGCTAAAAGTCTACACTGATTTACTTTTTGAACCTTCTAATGTGCTGTAGTTAGAGTTGTCATTATTACTCAACAACAGTGGTGCTTTAAATTACATAATTTTGTCTGCATGTGCTAACAGTTTCAGATATTTTCTCATTGTAGCTATATTTTTATAGTTGCTAATTTTCTGATATTTAGCTACAATATTGTGGTAATTAGTATTTGCAAATCACATCAGTACTTTTTAAAGAATGAAGTAGTAGTTAAAGGAAAAGAAGTGATACACAGAAATTACAACTTATTAGTAACATTAGTATAAAAAATATAACCAGGGATTCTGTATGGTTTGATACAAGAAGAGACCCATGGAGAGTGGTGACACTATGAGTTACCTCACTGGTTACTACCAACCCTAGTGCTACCCCTATCATTTATATAGTGATTTATGGAAAGTATCTCATTTAAAAAAAGTACAAATCCATTGCCATGGAGTTGACCATGACTCATAGCAACTCTAAAGCAAAGTAAACTGTACCATACATTTGTCAAGGAGGTGCCTGGTGGATTCAAACTGCTGATCTTTTCATTAGCAGCCATAATTCTTAACCACTAGACCACCAAGGTTTCTAAAAACAATATAGGTTATTATACCTCATTAAGTAAATATATTTCTGTAATACAATTTGAAATGCTTATTATTCATCTTATATATTTTCTTATGAGTATGTTCTTAATTATTTGTATAATTCTATAAATGCCAAAGTCCTGGGCTAAAACCAAGACATAGGAGAAATGCCTAAACAACTACAGCAATTAGAAAAATAACAGAAAAACTCATGAGTTTATTGCATTTTCCAAGTAATCAAAATTCTAAACCAAGTATTAAAAAAAATATGATTTTTTCATATCATGGGGTTGGAAACCAAACCCTTGCATAGTGGTTAAAAGCTCTGCTGGTGGCCAAAAAGTCTGCAGTTTGAAACCACCAGGCTGTCTTGGAAGCCCTATGGGGCAGTTTTACTCTGTTCTCTAGGATTGCTATGAGTAGGAATTGACTAGACAGTATCGGGTTTTGTTGGATTATCATGGGTTTGCTCTATCTGTTTTTGGAAACCCTGGTGTCACAGTGGTAAAGAGCTATATCTGCTAACCAAATAGTTAGCAGTTCATATCCACCAGGTGCTCCTTGGAAACTATGAGGGCAGTTGCGCTCTGTCCTATACGGTCATGATAAGGTGGAATTTGATTTGGTTTGGCTTATACCAGTTTTGTGTTGACAATTAGCTTTGTCTCAGATGTTGTATACATCTACAAGCTAACAGGTCATACCATAATCAGAGTAGTTTACTGTGTGAATACAAAATAATGCAGGACTCTGAGAACTCATACAAAAAATACCAAACAGAAGTTATCCTAGGGTCATTTTTCACAAGTGAACTCTTCAGTGTTTTTAGAAACCTGGGAGAACATTCTCTGAGATTACATGAATAGCAAAATTTGTAACACATTACTGTCATAAGTCTTCAGTGGTAATATTTGATTTTATATTTTTGATAAAGCTGGTATGAATTACCTGGTAAGAGAAAAGTCAGTAACGCCTGTGCTATGCATAGCCAATTGAAATCAGAGAACATTACTTAAAAGATGCCTCAAAATCTGTTTTAATAAAACAAAAATACCCATTGCCATCAACTTAATTCTGAGTCATAGGAACACTATAGGACAGAGTCAACTGCCCCATAGAGTTTCCAAGGCTGTAACTCTTTGTAGGAAAGATTTGCCACCCCTCTTTTCCATGGAGCAGCTGGTATGTTTGAATTGCTGACCTTTCATTAGCATCTGAGTGCTTTAACCTCTCTGTCACTAGGGCTCCTCAAAAAAAAAAAGAAAAAAGTGTTATATATGGTACATGAAAGAATACACTAAAAGTCACTTTTAATAATCAAATGTTGAGCAAGTATCTAAAATAAAGCATATACAAATGGTTTATGCCATAAAAAAAAATAGTGCCAAACTGATTCCAATTCATAGCAATCCTACAGGACAGTGTAGAACCACCCCACAGAGTTTCCAAGGAGTGCCTGGTATGTTCCAATTGCCTGTCTTTTGGATAGCAGCCATAGAAATTAACCACTATGCCACTAGGGATTCCATCTATGCCATAAGGACATAATGACAGGGGCTGATACTCACTGAGTGCTTCCTACCTGACAAGTGCCAAGAATTCTTCTTAATGTTTATACCGGGTTTAATAATATCCTCCAAAATTTGTGTTCAACTGGAACTTCAGAATGTGACTCCATTTAACAATGGGATCTTTGAATTAGTTAAAGATCTAAAAATGAAATAATCCTCAGTTTAGAGTTGACTCTAAATTCAGTAACTGGTGTCTCCGTAAGAAGAAAAAAGGAAAACAGATACATACAAAGAATAAAGCCATTAAAGATGAATGCAAAGATTGGAAGGAGTTCTGCTGTCACAAACCAAAATAAATAAATAAAAATATAAAAAACACCTGAGATCATCAGACACTAAAAGAGGCAAGGAGGATTCTTTGTTCAAGCCTTCGAATGGAGTATATCTCTGCTAGTACCTTGTTTGGAAACCCTGGTGGTGTAGTGCTTAATTTCTGTGGCTGCTAACCATAAGGTTCTCAGTTTGATGCCACCTGGCACTCTTTGGAAATTCTATGGGGGCAGTTTTACTCTGTCCTTTAGGGCTTCTATGAATTGGAATCAACTCAATGGCATTTTTTTGTTTGTTTGTTTTAACACCTTGATTTAGGAATTCTGTCCTGCAGAACTGTGAGAAAATAGTTCTCTTGTTCTGAGTAATTCTCCTTATGGCAATTTGTTATGGCAGCCCTAGTAAAACAACACAATGTTTAACATACAACATCGTTACTTTGTTTTATTTTTACAGCTTTATGAAGTCCATTTTACTTCATCCCTATTTTACTGATAAACAATCAAAGGCAGAGAAAGGTCAGAGAGCATATCTAAGTTCACCAAACTAAAGGGTAGAGGTAGAATTTGTAGTTGGAAAGTATACTGCCACAGTTTATTTTAACCACTGTATACAACTAACTAAACACAATTCAGAGCACATAACTATATACATGATTTTATCCAATGTTTATAACAAATATTGGATAAACTCAAAACACTGATTGTTGTTAGCTGCAGCTGCATTACCTTCTCATTCATTGTGACCTCACGCACTGTGGAATGAAATGCTATCCAGCCTTATGTCATCCCTAAATTATTTGTAAATCAGGTTATTGTGATCCAGAAGGTTACTACTGACTAACGTTCAGAAGCAGACGACCAGGTCTTTACACGCAGTCTTAAGCATAGTTTTGAAGGTCCACTGAAACCTTTTCACCATCACAGCAAATGCAAGCCCGTACTGACAGAAGGGTGGCGGCTGCCCGTGAAGTGCATTGGTCAGGGATTAAACCAGGTCTTACGCAGGAAATGAGAACACCTTCCTGCTAAACCATCAATGCCTCACTATAGCCATTCAAGGGTAATTCACAGATAGGTTATATCAACTGTAGAACTGTTTGAAATTTAGAATTTTTCCTTATGTCTTTCAAAAATAGAAATTGTGATGTTTTGTTTGAGAGTAAGATGGGAATATTGCAAATGAAGCTTAAATATTTTCCACATCCCTATCTTTTGTAGAGTGTCAAAATATGACCAGTCACTAAATAGTATTGACCAATCTGGTGACTATTCTTTCCTGGAAGTAGTGACAGTAAAACTTCAAAAGGGATCGTTTCCATTGAACTTAAAGACGATATAGGATCCTGATTTTCTTCTTTTTTTATTTTTACACTAAAGGCCAAATTGCAATCTCTACATTATAATTTCCTTAAGACATTTGTCATAAAACATTCTATCATTCTATGTTTTTAAACATGAATAAACATCTTATTATTAACTCTGTGTATAAATAAGAATCCTTGGTGGAATAGTGGTTAAGAGCTACCAGTGCTAACCAAAGTCCCCAGTTCAAATCCACCAGGCATTCCTTGGATGCTGTGTGGGGCAGTTCTGCTCTGTCCTATAGCATTGCTATGAATCAGAATTGATTTGATGGTAATGTATTTGGACTTGGGAATATATTATGTATAAATAAGCACACACACACACATATATATATATGCTTATGCAGGTAAGCATGCCTAGATAAAATGTGGTGGCGGGGGGTGAGTAGATATGTGTTTTGGGTGCATGTGTATATGTATACATTCTAATTATACCCAAAGCATTCCCATATTCAATATTAAAAATAGTAGAATATGTATTCTGTCCTGCTTTTTTTTACTTCTGAACTTCATAGCATGAATACAAATTGAAAAATATATCATGAGTATCTATTGAAAAATCCACATAACTCTTCAACATTATATTGGTGAAATAGAGATACAGATAATTTTAAGATTAAAAAATATTATTTTATCTACTTCATAAAAGACATGCCCTTTCAGAAAACTATTTGCAATAGAAAATTTTAGAGATATTCTCAGTTTATGATAATGTTCCTTTTCACAGTTGAATACTAGCTAAATACAATTCCTAGCATAATAGCTAAAAAATAAAGTATAATGAAATACTTCTTAACAGGTAATAAAAACCTAACAATATAGTTACATCAGAATTGTTTTGCAAAAAGCAGCAAATGCTGTATTGACATGCACGTAGAAAAAAGTTATTAGAAACTCACAGTCCACATATCAAATCTTACTTTGTTTTAAATAACATCAGTATAAAATTCTCATAACTATACAACTGCAGAAATATACAGACTGTAAATAATTTGTAATAATAAACCACCAGTACTTAACGTTAGTTTTGAATGTAGTTTTCTTCAAAAGTATTTTGTTTGTAAACAATAATGACTCTAGCCACATAATGGTGTAATTTTAACAAAAGATGCTGAGAATAGTTTTTCTTAAACTGATTATTTTTCTGCAGTGTCTCTGAAGCAATTTAAAACAAAACCTGAGGCATTTGATAGCCAAGAGTTGACATGACTAATCCAAATGTTATGCATTTCAGGTAATATAAGAGGCTAAATTTCGTTAAATGCTGACAATTATGTAAAAACATATTATTGCTAAAGAAAATAGATTCAATGCCTGCTTATTTCTACCTGAAGTATACTCTAAGAGTTGTAATAGCTTTATTTTACTTAGCTGTCTTTTATTGCTTAACTTTTTAAGACATTTAAATCATTTGTAAGCATATCTGTGATATTAGAAACAGTCCATCCGAGAAAGAATGAGAACACATGATTTTCAGAAGTATTTCTTAACAACTGATCCATGTCAGCTCAGTGAAATATTTGATTCAATGTCTCTTGAATCTATTGTTTCTTCAGATGGGTAATTTGCATTAAAACAGAGAATTAATGTTTGCTGTGACAGTTAAAATACTCTGCTCCTCAAGGCTTTTACGAAAAATCACTAAAAGATACGGAGTTTAAACTAATGCTTCCATTGAAGTTTTAACATTTATATGCTTTTATTCATCTGAGGCTTATTAAATAAGTCTAGTGTACTAGCATTGTACACTCTAGTGATTTATGCTTATAATCTTCACATAGGGTATGAGTATTTGAAGAATATTTCTAGAGTCTATTAATAATAATTTTTAACAATTAGTTTTATTTTAATCTTTCAAATCTTCTAGTCTGGAAAGATGATAGACAATTTAAAATATGTACTTAATTCTGAACTACATTAAGAATAAATATCTCACAAAGATGTGTCAGTGAAAATGATGTTAATCAATTTATTTTTCCAGCAGACACTGCAATCTGGTTATCTCCTACCTATTCTCTTTTTCCCTTGGGTAACCCTGATTTTGAGGGAGGGGCTATGCCCCACCTTCCTAAGTTAGTAACCAGAGTAACCACATTCTATTACGTAGAAGTCCTCTGCAGTTTTCTATCAAAACTTTGTTTTCCTGTTAGAAGAAAAGTGACATTGCTGGCAGAGAGTTTCCCTTATCGTCTCTTCTTCTCACCTTAAGTATACCTAAAGGCCTGCAGCAAAATCAGTTTCCAGGCTACCAAAAAGCAGCAAGCATGAAGTAAAAATCATAAAACTTGAGTTCAGTAATGTTTCCTAATATTGTTATGGAAAACAAAGCATCCTAATTTTGTAATTGACTGCATTAGTGCTTTCTGTTACTTGCAGCTAAATGTGTAGTGGTTAAGATCTTGGCTGCTAACCAAAAGGTAGACAGTTGGAATCCACCAGGTGCTCCTAGGAAGTCCTATGGGCTTTTCTACTCCATCCTATAAAGTCTTTATGAGTCACAATCAACTCAGTGGCAATGGGAATTTTATATATACAGTGTACATCCAGTATATATTGCATACAATTATCTGTATTATATATAATGTCATTTTCCTTCTGTCAGAAACCCTCAGTAGACTTCTAGACTGATAGATGTGTAGTATACATCCAGTGGGCCCTGGTGATACAGTGATTAAGCATTTGGCTGCCAACCAAAAGGCATTGGGTCGAACCCACCAGCCACTCTGCAGCAGAAGGAGGGACCAGTTTGCTTCCATAAGGATTATAGCCTTGGAAACCCTGTGAGGCAGTTCCACTCTGTCCTATAAGGCCACTATGAGTTGGAATCAATTCATCTAAACATGTGTGTGTGTGTGTGTGTGTGTGTGTATACATATACATGTACAGACATACTTCCAGTAGAGCCCCAAATCACATGCACGGATTGCAAACAATTCATAAAGCAAAAAATAAAATAAACCAGTAATCACCACACAAATTAGCATATAGACTAGTACTGCACCTTCAAAGTCTCTTGTGATATTTCTTTCTCATCATTTCCCAAGCCTGAAGGACAATGACAACTATAATTGTAAACAGTTATGTATTCTACTCATACATTTGTCCATACATACATACATATATATATACACACACACATATGGCTTTGTAAAAAAAATCCAGATTTGATTATTTCAAGTTATTTCCGAATTACATTCTCCTAAAACTTTTGTTAATTTTGTTGACTTCGTGCCATTTCATTTGAATCAATGAAGGTAATCACGAGGGTAAATATAAATTTCCTTAAACAAGTATGAAACAGTGGGTGGATAATTTGAAGAAGGTTAAGACTTGTCACATCTGATAGGAGATTTTGAATAGAAATCTTTTCACTGAGCATAGTTAATTCAATTTGAATTTAAAATCTTGACTCTTCATTGACCTCTTATTTTAAAACAGATTAACTAAAGACTTAATGGATTTTTTTTAAAGTTAATTAGAATCTTGTTTAAAATGCACACCCACTCCCAGGAGGGAATCTTTTACAGATGTAACTGATGAAATACTATTATCTATATTATAAAATAGTAGAGATATTTAACTATTGTGAATATGCATACATACATACATACATATGTATGTGTGTATATAGAGAGATACATACATATACATACGTAAACACACATATATGCATATATAATTATGGAAATTCTGGTACCAGTGTGGTTAAGTGCTAGGTCTGCTAAGCAAAATACTGGCATTCCAAAGCCACCAGGAGATCCTTGGATACTGTGGGGCAGTTCTACTCTGACCTTCAGGGTAGCTATAAGTCATAATTGACTTAATGGCAGTGGATTTTGGCTATATATATACTTTCAACAAATGCAAACAGAATGTGCCTTAGCAGCAAGCTGGCAAGGCTATGCCTCACATACTTTGGGCATGTTGTCAGGACCATATATGGAAAAGTAAAGGGTCAACAGAAAAGAGGAAGAGCTTCAAGAAGATGGATTGACATAGTGGCTGAAAAAACAGGCTCAAGCATAATAAGGATTGTGAACACGGTGCAGGTTGTGTTTCGTTTTGTGGTACTTAGGTTCCCTATGAGTTGGAACTGACTTACAACACTAACAACAACATAGGAGTTTGTGTAGCACAGTGGTTAAGTATTGAGAGCTTTGGCTGCTGACCAAAAGTTTGAATCCACCAGCCACTCTTTGGAAATCCCATAGAGCAATGCTACCCAGTTTTACAAGGTCTCTATGGTTTAAAATCAGCTCAAAATTAAGTTTATATAATACACATACTCACATGAGGACTGTCACTTAAGTTTGCAAATTCATCCTAGGGAAAGTGCTATGCACCTCATTGCCAAATATCATTATAGTCACGTTGGAAGTACTCCCTTGAGAAGCTATGCACCAATGCCAGCACCTAGTCCATTCTTCAAAGCAAATTTTCAACTCTCTTTCTGGAATAGTCATCATCTAAATGCCTTCAACACTTCCTTTATCTCTGAGTCAAGAAACAAGTCATTGGAGGCCAGACCCGGTGAGTAGGCAAGTTGTTCCAACAGAGATATTTGTTTACTGGCTAAAAACTCCCTCACTGGCAGCTAAACAATTAAGTCTGTAAAGTTGCCACCATGCCACTGTGTGCAATGGCTGTTCTGGAAAGAATTCTAAAATTGCTTTGAAGGTTGGACTAGGCACTGGCTTAGGTGCACAGCTTTCCAAGAGGAGTACTTCAAAGGTTACCGTAGTGGTATTCAGCAATGAGATATGCAACACTTAGAACAATTAAGTCCGTGGATGGAATTATCATGCCTTGTATGTGTAAACTTGCTTAGTTTAGTATTCTATAGATCAGTTTGGCTAAATGACAAAGTCTTTAGTGGGTTAGATCTATGGAATATATGGCAACACACTACAGAATGAAATTTATAAAAATAGCCCAAGAATCACAAGTGATGTTTGGATTTATCAGGTCTTACTATCATCTGATGTAGAAATTAATAACAATGTACCTGAGAAGTCTTAACACTTTCACCTTAGAACATTAAGTCAGCAAATTCCAGCTTGAAACTGTTCTACTTTGTTCCACTATTAGTAATATCACAAAGTTCAAATACGGTACTCTTTTGTATTTCTTTTTTTTTTTTTTTCAGATAAAATATCTAGGCTTGGCCATTACATCATTCATAGATAGAGTGAGCAGTGTAGCCTTGTCTGTCAGGGTCGGCTTGCTTGTTGCTGCGTTGCAGGAAGCTATGTGACTGGTATTTAGGTACCAACAGGGTTGACTACAGTAGACAAGTTTCAGCTGAGCTTCCAGACTAAGACACACTAGGATAAAGGACCTGGCAGTCTACTTCTGACAGGAATTAGCCAGGGAAAACCTTATGAATAGCAACCAAACAATGTCAGATATGGTGCCTGAAAGTGAGCCCCTGGGTTGGAAGGCACTCGGAGGATGACTGGGGAAGAGCTACCTCCTCAAAGTGAGCCAACCTTAATGATGTGGAAGGAGTAAGGTCTCCGAGATCTTCATTCACTCATGTGGCATGACTTGAAATGAGAAGAAACAGCTGCAAAAATATACTAGTAATTGGGACACAGAATGTACAAATTACGAATCTAGGATAATTGGAAATTGTCAAAAATGAAATGGAATGCATAAACATTGACATCCTAGGCATTAGTGAGCTGGAATCGACCAGTTTGGGACATTTTGAATCTGACAATCTTATAGTCTAATGTGCTGGGAACAAAAACTTGAAGAGGAATGGTGCTGCATTCATCATCATCAAGAAGAAAATTGAAAGATTTGTCCTGAAGTACAATGCTGTCAATGACAGCATTATATCCATATGCCTAAAAAGGAAGGCCGTTTAATATGACTATTATTCAAATTTATGCACCAACACAAACAGCACCTGTACACATGGACCTCATCAGCTGGAATACACAGGAACCAAATTGACTACAGCTTTGGAAAACCATGGTGGAAAAGCTTCGTATCAGCAGTCAGAACAAGACCAGGTACTGACTGTGGCACAGATCAGCTGGTGATACACAAATTCAAACTGATACTGAAGTAAACTTGTGAAGACATTCACAAGAGCCAAAGTATGATCTTGGATATATCCCTCTGCAGTTTGAAGACCATCTCAGGAACAGATTTGACGTGCTGATCACTAATGACCGAAGACCAGACAGATTGTGGAATGACATCAAAGGCATCATCCATGAAGAGAGCAAAATGTCATTAAAAAGACAGGGAAGAAAGAAAAGAGCTAAAGCAAAAAGAAAGAAGGACAAAGTAAAAGACCTAGGCAGAAGATTTCGAAGAGTAGCTCAAGAAGACAAAGTAAAGTATTATCATGACATGTGCAAAGAGCTACAAATGGAAAATGAGAAGGAAAGAACACATTCTGCACTTCTTAAGCTGAAAGAGCTGAAGAAAAAGTTCAAGCCTTAAGTTGCAATAGTGGTGGATTCTACAGGAAAGCCATTAAATGACTCAGGGAGCTCCAAAACAAGATGAAGAAATACACAGAGTCATTATACCAGAAAGAATTGGTTGATGTTCTGCCATTTGAAGAGGTAGCATGTGATCAGCAACAAATGGTACTGAAGGAAGAAATAGAAGCTGCATTGAAGGCAGTGGCAGAAAACAAGGATCCAGGAATTGATGGAATATCAACTGAGATATTTCAACAAACAGACACAGCACTGGAAGTGCTCACTCCTGTATGCCAAGAAACTGGGAGAACAGCTACCTGGCCAACTGACTGGAAGCAATCCCCATCTATGCCCGTTCCAAAGAAAGGTGATCCAACCAAATACACAAATTACTGAACAATATTGTTGATATCACACACAAGTACAATTTTGCTTAAGAGCACTCGACCACAGATGACACTACCTTACTTGCTGGAAATCAAAAAGATCTGGGACACTTATTGATGAAGATCAAGGACCAGAGCCTTTGTATGGATTGCACCTCAACATCAGAAAAACAAAAATCCTCACAATTGGACCGGTAAGCAACACTGTCATAAATGTTGAAAAGATTGAGGTTGTCAAGGATTTCATTTCATTTTACTTGGATACAATTAATGCCCCTGGAAGCAGCAGTCAAGAAATCAAAAGATGCGTTGCATTGGGAATATCTGCTGCAAAGGACATCTTTAAAGTATTCAAAAGTAAGGATGTCACTGTGAAGACTAAAATGCACCTGACATCAGCCGTGATATTTTCAGTTGCATCATATCCATACAAAAGCTGATCAATGAACAAAGAAGACATAAGAAGAACTGATGCCTTTGAACTGTGGTGTTGGAGAAGAATGTTGAATGTACGATAGACTGCCAAAAGAACATTCTGGAAGAAGTACCACTGGAGTGCTCCTTGGAAGCAAAGATGGCAAGACTGCATTTTACATACCTTGAACATATTGTCAGGAACGATTGGTGCCTAGAGAAGGACACCATACTTGGTAGTGGAGGACCAGTGAAAAAGAGGAAGACCTTTGACGAGATGGATTCACACAGTGGCCACAACAATGGGCTTAAACATAAAAACGATTGTGGATATTGTGCAAGACTGAACAGTGTTTCGTTCTGTTGTTCATAGGGTTGCTATAAGTTGGAATCGACTCAATGGCACCTAACAACAACAACAAAAACAGCAACATAAAGCCAACAGCTGAAGTCATCCTAAATGGAGACAGTGTGAAGCATTCCCCTTGAGAAGAGGAACCAGACAAGGATGCTCTTTATCGCCACTTTCAGCAGAGAATAAGTATACTTGATAAACAAACAAACAACACCAATCAGAAAAAAAAGTCAAATTTCTCTACACCAAAAAAGAGAATGTCAATAAGAAATCACTACATCGGTAACATTTACATCAGCCCACAAGAAGTGAGAATACTTAAGAATAAATCTAACCAGAGATGTGAAACATTTGTACAAAGAAAACTACAAGACACTACTGGAACAATTCAAGAGACTTATGTAAGTGTAGAAACCTACATTGGTCATGTATAAAAACACTGAACATTGTGAAAATGACTATTCTAACCAGTGATCTGTAGATACAATGCAATCACTATCTAAATTCCAATACCATTTGAGAAACAAATTACTAACTTTATGTGGAAAGAAAAAAAGCCTCTGATAAGCAAAGCATTACTTAAGAAGAAGAACAAAGTGGGAGTCCTCGCACTACCTGACTTTAGACTCTATCATACCACCACAGTAGTCAAAACAGCCTGGTACTAGTAAAATAACAGATACATAAACTAATGGAATGGAATTGAGAATCTAGACATAAAATCATTCACCATGAGCAGCTGATATTTGACAGAATCCCAAAGTCCACAAATGGGGAAGAGACAATCTCTTTTAACAAATGCTGTTGGCTTACCTAAATATCCATCCACAAAGAAAATAATAAAAGCCTCACATCATGCACTAGAACTAGTTCAAATGGATGAAAGATCTGAATATAAAATCTAAAATAATAAAGACCATAGAAGATAGGGAAAATGCTGGGAGCCCTACAACATGGCACAAAGAGAACACAAAACATTGCTAACATTGCACAAACAACAGAAGAGTAAATAGACAACTGGGAACTCTTAAAAATTAAACACTTTTGCTCATTCAAAGATTTGTCAAAAGAATAAATAGACGATCTACAGTATGGGAAACAAACAAAAAATTGACTATGACAAATTCAACCAGAGTCTTATCTCCAAAATCCACAAGAAACTCCAAAACCTCAACAACAAAAAGACAAATAGACCAATTTAAAAAAAATGGGCAAATGTATGTACACGCACTGCACCGAAAAGAACAATCAAGTGGTTAACAGATACATGAGGAAATGCTCACAATCATTAGCCATTAGAGAAATCCAAATCAAACTACAGTGACATGCCATCTCAACCCTACAAGGCTGGTATTAATCTAGAAAACACAAACAATGGAACATTTATGCACTGTTCGTGGAAATGTAAAATGATATACCATTTTGGAAACTGAATTGGCACTTTCTTAAAAAGCTAGAAATAGAAATACCATATGATCCAGCAACCCCCCTTCTTCACATATATCCTAGAGAAACAAGAGCTGCCATGCAAATAGACACTCGCACACCCATGGTCATCACTGCATTATTCATTATAGCAAAAACATGAAACCAACCTGGGTGCCCAGCAATGGAGGAATGGATAAAGAAACATACAGTATATTCACAAAATAGAATATTACAGAATGATGAATTGTGAATTTTGGAAAGGATGAATTTGGAAAACATCTCACAACAAGGAGGAATCTGGAACGTATTATTCTAAGTCAAATTAATCATTCACAAAAGGACAAACATCGTATGAGACCACTATCATAACTATTCAAGAAAATGTTCAAATACAGAAGCAAACAGGTTTCCTTTGATGATTAAGAGGGTGGGGATGGAGGGAAAGGGGTATTTACTCTTAAAAATAAAAATAAATACAATATCCACCTTAAAAAATAATAACAATGAGATACTAGAACTTCAATATAGAAAGACACAGCAAATAAAGCAAGAACTCCCTATTACTTCCAGTTTCCCTTTGCCATGTATGGCACCAACACTTTTCCCACATACATAGTAGGATGAAATCACCTGCCATTTTTCCAAAGCATATCAGTCAAGACTAGTTTTCAAAACCAAGACAAAAAATTCTACATTTTTTTCTTAAAACAACTTAATGAGACATGAGGACTTCATTATCTAGATAATGTAAGAGCTGGGAAAGCACATGAGACAGTGAAGGAAAACAGATCCCACCAAGAGAAGAAACTTTGCCTTTGCTCCCCTCCAAGGCTAGAATGAAATGGCTGAGCTACCTGAGATCAGGATTATGGACCACTCTACAGATACCTAGAAATAAAATGTAAGTCTTAATTCATAACAGTATGTGAAAGTTGTATTTTTGAAACAAGGTGAAATCTGTGCTCGTTCCAAAGAAAGGTGATCTAACAGAACATGGAAATTACCAAACAATATTATTAATATCATGCAAAAGTAAAATGTAACTCAAGATAATTCAAAAATTGTTGTAGCTCTACACCAACAGGTAGCTTACAGGAGTTCAAGCTGTTTTTAGAAGAGGAAGTGGACAGAGGAATATCTTTACTGATGTTAGATGTGTCTTGAGTGAAAGCAGAGAATAGCAGAAAGATGTTTATCTGTATTTTATTAACTATAAAATGGCATTCAACTATAGGGATCATAAAAAATTAAGGATCACATTTTGAGAAAAGAGAACTCCAGAACACTTCACTAAGCTCAAGTGGAACCTGTACATAGACCAAGAGTCAGGCATTCAAAAAGAACAAGAGAAGACTGCATGGTTTAAATTAGGGAAGGAGGGGATCAAGGTTGTATTCTTTCAGTATATGTATTCAATCTGTCTGCTGAGAATATTATCTGAGGAACTACACTGTGTGAAGAAGAACATGGATCAGGATTGGCAGAAGACTCATTAACAATCTGCGTTATGCAAATGATACAACCTTGCTTGCTGAAAACAAAGAGGTCTTGAAGCATTTACTGATGAAGATCAAAGATTACAGTCTTCAGTGTGGGTTACAGGTCAGTATAAAGAAATCAAAATCCTCACAATTGAAAAAGTAAGTACCATCATAATGAATAAAGAACAGATTGAACATGTGAATGATTCCATTTTTCTTAGATGCACAATCAATACTATGGAACCAGTGGCTGAGAAATCAAACGACATATTGCAATTGGGGAAATCTACTACAAAAGGCCTCTTTAAAATGGTAAAAAGCGAAGACATCATTCTGAAGATTAGGATGTGCCTGACTCAAGTCGTTTTCAAATGCATGCCAAAGCTGGACAATGAAATAGGAAGAACAAAGCAAGAATTGATTCCTTTCAATTAGCGTTGGTGAACAATATTGAATATACCACGGACTTTCAGAAGAACAAACAAATCTGTCTTGGAAAAAGGACAGCGTATATGTTCCTTGGAAGAGAGGATGGTAAGACTTCACTTCACATGCTTCAGACATGTTATAAGGAGAGATTGGTTTCCAGAAACAGACACCATACTTGGTAAATTAGGGTCAATTAAAAAAGAGGAAGACTCCTAAAAAGATGGATTGACACAGTGTCTGCAACAAGGGGCTCGGATATGGCAATGACGGTGAGGACAGCACACTAATTGTTAGTGTTTTGTTCTGGTATGGAGAGAGTCCTTCCGGTGCAGGTCCCTCCTGATGACATCTAACAACAAAAGCTGAGATATTACATAAAATATGCACGTGAACAACAATAAAAATGGTTTGGGATAATATTTTGTCCAGGCTTGAGGACTGGAGAGGGTTACAATCAGGGAGAACAGAATAGTCTTGGTGGTCCTGGAAATGTTTTCATTTGTAAGCCAGGTTGTGTGACCACAGATGTTGATCAAAATTTTTTAAAAAATTTATTCCATTTGGATGTTTAAATTTTTTAAGTTAAAAAAAAAATCTCATATCAGTGACTTCCTCTGCTTAACATCCACAGTACAAATTTTCTTCCTACTTGCTTGCTTCATATGTATTTCCCATTTCTTTTGCCAAGCTCTGCACTTGGCCTGGCTTATCTTTTATATTCTTTGGCAATAGCATTTACTCCCAGCATGTCAGCTTTCAACTTTATGAAAATATCTTTCAAATCTGCATCTTCAGTCTAAACCTCTCCCTCAATAATATTGCAGTTCCAGTTTCCTGTAGGGTGCTATCAGCTGGATGTCCTACTGGTAACTTGAAGAGGAGCATTTTATTGCTTTAGGATCAAGCAAGTTTTAGCTAAAGCTCATTGAGCATTACCACAACAAGCAAATAACATGCATATCTTGTATACGTATTTCTTCTGTAATAAAAGTGGTTTATCAGCCTCATTTTGAGTCTTTCTGTATATCTCACTTAAAAAAAAAAAAAATAGATGCCAAGAATTTATCCAAATCCAAGAAAGTAAAAGAAACCTCTTGAAAGTAAAATTCCAATTTTAAGCAGCGTGAAACAGGCTCATGTTCCAAATAACCTGAAACCACTTTCAGTTCATGAAATGTTTTGCTATTTCTAAAAAATACATGAAGTAATGTCTTTCAACCATGGTATCCCATTTGTGATCTTTCTGTCTCCCTTAAGACTGTCTTTTTTGAATCTTGTGTCTTTCAGAGTTAGTACCAAACCAAAATGAAGCCAAGTACTACATTTAATCCTGTTTTCCAATACAGAAATGTCCATCATATTTCATCTTACTCTTCTCTTCTTTAATTATTGTTTGTGCCCTCTCTGAAAATACTTAGTCCTAAAGCCAATGAATTGTCATTCTGCCATTTAACCAGAAATTTAAATTCAACTAAGTTTAAAATACTGTCTTTAATAAGCTCTAAATTCAAAATTCAAGTGTTTCTTGCTAATTTACATCTTATTCAACCTCTCGGTTGAATGCAACCCTAATATCTACACATTTCTTTTAAGAGCAACTTCAACTTTTACTATTCTTAATTATTGTATTGTTTACTATTTACTATTGTATTGTTTACTATTCTTAATTATTGTATTGTTTTTTCTGTTTCTGTTACTCTGCCAGCTTCTTATACAGAGATTTAAGGTTTAAGAGGATTTTCCACTTTCCTTTTCTAGAGACTTATAAACACAAATCAATGCTTTGCATTTCTATGTTTTGATTAACCAAGTATAAAAAGAGGATTAGTTACAGACTCTTTTAGACTAAGATTTACAAAAAATAATCAGTATAAAACTCAACCTAAGATGGGGGTGATTGGCATGTTGAATCACACAGAAGGGAGCACCCAATATCTTCTAAGAGCAAGTCATGTTAACTTGACCTTGCTTTCAAAGGCTTCCTCTTTCCATCTACTCCCCCTGGTCTTCTCCTTGCACTAATGCTCTTATCTAGGATGTGCACTCATCAGCCTTTCCCCAGGAAACCCTTGCTTCCACTAAAAGGAAACGGGATCCCAAGCTTTTGTCACCATATTTTTTTTTTTTTCTTTTGCCATTTGTGTAGCCACTTGCGTCTGTCAAACGTTAACAGCTTGCTTCTCCACTTGATTTCCTGTGACTCCACGATGAGTGAAGATTGGCGTCAGAGTCTCTGTTGGCGTGTGTGTGAATACCGGCGCTGAGTGGAAGAAGCATTGGTTTAATATTTAATCCTTAGCAATTAAGGTAGAGGAATACACTCAAAGGCCTGTTTTTCTCTTGAAATTATTGGAAACCAAATACAACTTGCCACTATGTGATAATCCTCTTCAAAGACTACCTTGCTAAATAGATAGCAAGAGCTTGTTTTACTTCTATTAATTACTTACTTTCATTCTACCTCTGAGGAATGAACAAGTCTGGCCTGATCAAAATAAGTTTCCCTTTCCTTGTCTTTTTTTTTCTTCCCCTGTTTTCTTTTTTTAGTTAATGTCCTAGTCCACCACTTGGACCACGCAGCACTGACACCACCCCCGCTACAACGGGAGCGTTACTACGTTACATTGATAAGTAGCTCTACGTTCCCTTTTTTTGAATCTGCCTAGGCCTATAGGTGATTTAGACAGTAGATTATAATGCAAGTAGTGTTAAAAACTTCCAATACTAAATTATAAAAGATCATACAGCTTCTACCCTTGCTGGAACTGTCATTTTAGGAGTCATGAGACATCTTGTGTGAAGGCTGACTAATCTGAGAATGCCGTGATGTGACAAAACCCAGACTATGTTGCGAGGCCTTATACGTATTCTCCAGTTATTATAGCTGAACTCAGCCTTTGAATAATTTCAACTCATTCTAAGCATGAAAGCGAAGAAGTTTCCAGATGCTTTTAGCCCCAGCCTTTTAAGTCACCCATAAATCTTTCCATTTTTCTATATATCATGAAATGAAAAAGCCATGACCCCTATTCTCTGTCCAAATTACTGATGCACTAAAATGTTGAGACAATAAAATTGTTGTTCTTTTATGTTAAGCTTTTATCTAGTTTGTTTTGCAACAACAGAAAAGTAAAACAGAACTTAGTACTGGAAATGAGAAGTTATCAGAACAAAGATTTGATACCTACAGAGGCACATCTAAGATATGACAAGTATGGTGTATATCCTGGCCACTAATTGCAGTATGTGGATACTTTGGGGGGAAGGGATCATTGATCAATGTGTGTTAACCAAACAAAGCCCAATGTCCTTATACAACCTTGGTAGAAACAGAAGAATGTGGCGGCTGGGAGGAGGGTTGAGCTGGCACACTTGCCCCTGGCGTAAATCCAAGGGGGTAGCAGACGAAGTGCACTGATGTTCCTACGTGCCATGTACATATGGAAGGTGCCTGACTGAGGCAACCAGACAAGAAGGGAGAAGGCATTTCTACAGATGAGTTATTGCTGTCAACATCTATTCATCTCGAAATGATGGGGGAGGAACACCACATAGAGATAGCTGCTGGGCAAGCCTTACCTCTGCTGTGTTCCTGCAGCAATACAACTTCAGTGATTGCCACAGATGCTATTTTCCATAGATATACCTCTGACTACTTGTGAAGCTGGTTTCAGGGATAATGCAATAGGGAGAATTTAATAAATTTCTAGAAGGGAATGTTTTGAAGGAAAGTATGATAAAATGTTATTGGAAGCTTGAAGCTTTGTTATGCACTGTTAGAAGTTTGACACTTCTGTTAAAAATAACAAGGACAATAGAAAACTTACCTAAACTCAATGACCTAGCCAAGGAAATTTCCTGTTTCTGCCTTACTGTTCATAATAAAAAGGTAAGAAGAGATAGATTATATGAAAAAAAAAAGTTTCAATTAGAACTTTGTGGAAATACATAGGGTCAGGGTAGTCTCTCAGTCTAGGAAAACATTTTCAAAGTGAGAGAAGACCTCAGAACAAGTATCAAAAACAGAACCATGCCAGTAGAGCATGGCCTATAGGAATCTAGAAAATGGCTGAAAGGCTCTTTGTTAAGATCTTCGAGAGATTTTAAATAGTTTTTCCTATAACTTCTCCATAGAACAAAAAGGCCTTTAGAATCTAAAGACATACCATGTTGACCCTCTCAGCTTAACAGACAGGACTTCTAATCTCTTGAAGTGGTTGACCTACTGCTTTCTTACTGGTGTCTAAGACAGAAAAGGCTGATTTCAAGGCATTTGTGGATGTGGTTTCTGTCTAACAGAGTGGACTACAGATTGATAAGATACACATGAAGTTTTTAAAGTAATTGTATCTGCTTTGATTGAGAGGGACTGTCTGGGAGATCCAAGACTATGCTTAGGTTTGATTATTTGCAAGAAGGACTCAAAGGAATTAGAAAATATGTTATAAAGATGCCCACAATTTATTACAACCACACAGTATATATTAAAATCAGTAAAAGAAAAAAAAAATAGTTGGAGCAAAGTTGAAGAGAAAGCAGACTCGAGCTTCCAGATGTCATCCTCCTTTAGTGTCAAAGAGCACATTTTTACCAACAGTGATGTGTGACAGTATGTGTGCAGATTTGTCAGTCACAGAAGCTCATCTGGGCTTGTGTCCTGTGTTTTAATTGGAGGTCAGCCTCACAGGCGTGCAAGACGTATTTGATTGATCCCAGTTATTCTAACTTCAGTGCCCTGAAGAAAAACAGGTGTTTGCCATAAATCACATGAGCAGCCAGAAACGATCTTATGAAACTGGTAACATGTGACTCAAGGTCTCAGGCATGCAAACACTCTTATCAGAGAGAGGATTTCAGGGGCTCAGAGCTCATCTCCCAGAAGCCAGCCAAAGACCAATTTTGGTGACAGGTCTGTTTGGGGGCTGTTCAGAGTCTGAGCAATCCGGGACTACTGAGTTGCCCTTTTATCTCAGGGACAGATAGGAGAAAAAATGAAAAGCAATTTTATCCTCCAAATTTTTATAGATAGAAAGCAGTCTAAAAAAATCACTGAGTTCCAAAGAGGCTACTTTCGAAAGACACAGAGTTTTGACTCATTAGATGAAGTCAAGAAGATGGAGGACAGAATTCAGAGTCGTAAGGAAACAGAGTCAGTGCCCTCACCAGGAAACCAACAGCAAGCACTGACTGCACTGCAGAATCACTAAGGACTATGGCTTAATGCATGTTTTCCTTTTTTTTCTTCTTTCCTTCCTTCGGAGTGGGGCACTGTCCATTGCAATTATCCTAATTAAACCATCGCTATATGCTGAATTTTGTGGAACAAGTTGTTTGCCTGCTTTATTCATAGGTTTTGAGTCAGAGACGGACCTTATCCATGTAACTGCACCAAAGATAAGCTGTCTCTACAGTACCCTTGTTGAATGCTGGACCCCTGAAGCTATAAACTAATAAAATAACTTTGGTTACATACCACTGAATTGTGAACTTTTTTCTTATGAAGCAATTAATAACTGGCTTCTCTTTTAGTTTTCAGATTTATACCATGATTATAAATGAAGATCACAGGGGAAGTGAGGAAAAAAAAAAAAAAGATTTTAAAAAGCTGTATTGAGGGGAAAAAAAACTAAATCAGAATTTATGTAGCAGTTCAAGACCAGTAAGGCAGACAAGAAACAAGGAATGATTAGTCTGAGAGAAGTCAAATAACATTTTTCTGGTACATAATCAAGTTTGATATCAACGTCGATGTCTTATACAGCTTGTCTTATTAACCAAGGCAACAGCCCTACGAGATAGACATTAAATTTATCCATTACATATTAAGTTTGTAGATGTGGTAAAGCCAGTATTCTAGTCCATTTACTTCTGATTATAAACTATGATTATTTGACTTCACCAACATATTAAAATTCAGGGAGCAGCTGGCCCAAACTATCACTGAGTTTTTGGGAATTCTGTGTCAGTGAGAAAACTGAACTTCCTGAAGACTCTCTCTGCTACCTGCTAACATGGAAAAAACAACTTAAGGAGAAGAAATTGACAGATGACAAATCTGAAACCTTCTGCATTTTCGTAAATATGCTTTCCGGAGGGTCTCAAACTCAGTTGAAGCAAGTAACGATATAAAACTATCTGTGGCCAAAGCCTCTGGTTTTATTTCTGAGTTAGTAAAATTGGCCTGCTTTTTAATGTTGTTTGTTTATTCCTGAAAACTGAGTAAATATTAATGTTGAAGTGTTTAACTGAACTGACACTTTGTTAAAGGTGAAAACAAAGAGAAGTTTTTTGTGTACCCAGCTGAAACTGGGTACACAGTATAATGCGAGAACAAAAAGTATTCTAGTATTTTGACGGACAGGCGAGTTTTTATACAGAAAAATGGGAAGCAGTAGTATTATGGATGGAATTTTGTTCCTCTCAAGTGTGTGCCAACTTGGCCAGGACAGGATTTCTTCCCAGTATTGTATGGTTACCCTCCGTTTTGCGATCCGATGTAGTTACCTAGGTGTTGTAAATCCTGACTCCTGTGATCTTAATAAAGCAGGATTACAGTCAGTTATGTTAATGAGGCAGGATTACAGGCAGTTGTGTTAATGAGGCAGGTCACAATCTATGGAATTAAGTGGTATTTTGAGTCAATCTCTCTGGAAATATAAAAGAGAGGAGAGGACCTCATTAGCAAGAAGAACCAGGAATGGAGTGCAGCCTTTGGATTCAAGGCTGAGACACCCTGAATTCAGCCTTCTAGCCTGCTAGACTGGGAGAGTAAACTTGCTTCTTAAAGACATTGACTTGTGGTACTTCCTGTTATAGCAGCCCTAGATAATTGAGATGAGGATTTCATTACCATAATCATAGGAGTTTGGGATTACGTATAGCTATAGACAATCACAAGTTAAAATTTTACAAGTTTAGTTGAACTATTTTCTGCTACATACTTCCTGGGGCAACCTAGGAAATGATTTTTTAAAATATCTACACATACATTCTTCCTTAGGCATACTGTGCAAGCATTCTGCGGAGGCTATGTAGATGTATCTGCTGAATATTTTTTACAGAACCCATTCTTGCTCCCTATGTTGTTTGTTAAGGGGAGTTAAGTTTTACCAGAAGTTACATGCTGCCAGATTCTAAACCACAGGTTATATTTTTAGGAAAGCAGAGATGATGACTTAAATTAAAATTTAATTCAAAATGGAGTTTTAACTCGTTTGGATCATCAGTCATTTTTACTCATGCCAAGTACCTCAGTTTTAGAGTGCCTTCACAAGTTAGTGTTATACTTTAAATATTATTGGTAATCCCAGTAGCATAGCGTTAAGTGCTACAGCTGCTAATCAAAAGATCAGCTGTTTGGATCCTGTAGGCACACCTTGGAAACTCTGGTGTAATGGTTAAGTGCTGTGTCTGCTTACCGAAAAGTCACCAGTTCAAATCTTCCAGGTGCTCCTTGGAAACTCTATGGGGCAGTTCTGCTCTGTCCTACAGGGTTGCTATGAGTCAGAATCAACTCGACAGCAGTGGGTTTGGTTTCTGTTTAGGTTTTTTCTTTTTTTTTTTTAAGATATTGTTATCAGGTTGTATTTTACCACAAGTCAGGCCTAAGGCTTATTATTCATTATTGTGCATTTGATTATAAACTTTAAGAAAATTATTATTTACTACTTTCCTATAACTGTATTTTCTTTTAACTATAAAGTACATTGTACTTTAAAGAGAATGTATGTTATGGTTATGTATGTGGTAGGCAGTATTATGTGTAATAGTAGTAGTACTAATAGATACGAATTCATTCATCTGAGTTATTAATTCAACAATCATTATTTTTACTAAGGAATAATATTGTTATTCTGAAATAGAAAAGTAAATTTCAAAATGACCATGAAAAGTTCAATAAAATTCCCTTGAAAATATAATTAAAAATACTATTTGAAATAACATGAAAAGAAAATTGACGAAGAACTCAACTTTAATTTTTTGTGCCTCAAAAGAAACATTAAGAGAAACAAAAGCAGTAACAGAACCAAATTTCTCCAAATTCTAGAAAACAGAAATATTTACAGCAACCAACTGAATATTGAATCAGGAATAAGACAACTTAAAAATAGTACGAAAACTTTGCGGCATTATTCTTTTCCCTTGTTTAACCCCTTCCTGGTTCAAAGGCTTGTTTCATTCAAGAAAATTTTTGTCAAAACTCTAATTAAACACAAGTGAAAGAATTGAAACTTTAGTGACAGTATAACAAGGAAGACAATCTTAAAATAATTGGAAAAGACCTAAACAAATGGACAGCTGCTGCATTCAACAATCAAAATCAGAATATTCCGGGGAAGGGAAAGTTAATTTCTAGAGCTACCATAAAAAAAAAAAAAAAAAAAAAAGTCTCTTTTTGAATAACAATGGCAGCAAAGTTATAAGGAATAAAAGGAAACAAGAAATGATGACTAATTCAATGAAGAAAAAAATTGAATACGGGTGCAAAATTTCCCAACAAAATACTAGCAAACTGTATACAACTTCCATGCAGTGGGTTTTTTTTTTCCATATCCAACTTCGTATTAAAGGAATTTGTCATGAATAGAATTGCATCCCCCCACAAAACGTGTATCAGCTTGGTTGGGCCATGATTTCTGGCATCATAGTATTTTCCCCATGTGTTGTAAATCCCGCTTCTACAATGATAATGAGGGGGAATGGGCAGCAGCTGTGTGAATGAGGCCGGACTCAATCTATTGTTTGGATAGTGTTGAGGCAATCTCTTGAGATATCGAAGAAGTGAACAAACTGACAGGGGGAACTTACACCACCAAGAGAGAAGTACCACGAGCAGAGCATGTCATTTGGGTCCCTGTGCTTCACAAGCTCCTAGTCCACAGGTAGAATGACGACAAACCTTCCTGTGGAGCCAATGAAGTCTTCCCATGGAGCTGATACCCTGACTTCGGACTTGCGGCCTGCTCTTCTGTGAGCAAGTGAATTTTTCATTGTTAAAGTCATCAACTTATGATATTTCTATTACAGCAGCACTAGACAGTTTTATTGAACAAAACCAGGTACTATTTATCTAAGGAATGAAAGTTTTGTTTGATATAACAAAGCTCACCAACAAAGTACTGGACCAAGGAGGGGGAATCATATATACACGTACATACATAATCATCAAAATCGACAAACAAAAAAAGACATTTGACAAAATCTAACACCTTTGTGCAATAAAAAATCTTCAAAACGCAATGGGTAGAGGGCAATTCACTCAACATAATAAAGGGTGTTTATGAAGAACCACAGCTGACGTCATACATGATGATGAATGACTGAAATCTTATCCATATGTTAAGAAACAGGATAAAGGTACCCACTGTTGCCACTGCTAATTGCTATTTTCTTAATTACTTTTTTCAATTAATTATTTTTTAATTGTGTTTTAAGTGAAAGTTTCTAATACAAAGATTTACATACCCTTTGTTAAGGGACCCTAGCTCCTGTCTCTACAATGAAAAAAGCACACTGCTCTCCACCCTCTATTGCCCATGTATATTGAACCAGCTTCTGTGTCTTTCTGCCTTCTTATCTTGCCCCTGATAGAACCTTCCCTATTAGTGTCTTGTATCTACTTAAGCCAAGAAGCACAGTTATCACCAGTACTATTTTATGCCTTACATTACAGTTCAGTCCTTGTCTGAAGAGTCAGCTTTGGGAATGGTTTCGGTTTTAGGCTGACAGAGAGTCTGGGGGCTATTTCTTCTGGGAACCCTCCAGTCTGTCAGACCAGCAGGTCTAATTAGAGTTCAGGTTCTGCACCCCACAATTTTCCTGGTCCATCAAGGGACCTGCATTGAGTTTCCTGTAAGGACAGGTATTGGTAGCAAGCCAGGCACTATCTAGTTTTTATGGTCTCATGAAGATTTAGACTCTGGTTTATGTGGCCCTCTCTGTCTCTTGAATTCATATTTTCCATGTGTCACTGATGTTCTGTATTCTACTTTGCTGCAGGTGGGTTGAGATCAATTGATGCTTCTTAATGGCCTCTTGGAAGCTTTTAAGATCGTAGACACTGCTACCAAAGTGGGATGCACACTTTCTTAATAAACTTTGTTTTCCAAAATGACCTAGATATCCACTGAAATCATAGTGCCCAGACTCCTGCACCTGATACATTGTCCTCCAAAGTGTTTGGTTGTAGTTAGGAAACATTTTAGCTTTTGGTTTAGTCCAGTTGTGTTGACTTCTACCCTACTATGTGTTGTCCCTCCGTTCACCTAAAATAACTTTCATCTAGCATTTATTTAGTGAATGTTCCTCTCTCTCCCTCCCTACACTTATAACAAAGACTGATTTCTTCTGTTTAAGTGTTTTCTTGACTCGTTATAATAAACGTTTCATAAAATATTTGCTCTTTTGCAACTAATGTCACTTAGCATAATGTCTTTCAGATTCCTCCATGTTTTGAGATGATTCTTAAATTCATAGTTATTCTTTATCATTGCATAATATTCCATTGTATGACTGCACCATAGTTTGTTTACCCATCCATCTGCTGATTGGCACAGAGGTTAATTCCATCTTTTTGCTATTGTGGACAGTGTTGCAGTAATAATGGTGTTCATATATCTGTTTATGTGATGACTCTTATTTCTCTAGATTATAGGACAAAAAATGGGATTGCTGGATTATATGGTATTTCTATGTCCAGCTTTTAAGAAAGTGCCAAATCATTTTCCAAAGTGGCTGTGCCATTTTACGTACACACCAGCAGTGTGCAAGTGTTCCACTCTCTCCACTGCCTCTCTGACATTTATCATTTTGTGTTTTTTTGATTAATATAAGCCTTGCTGGGATGAGATGGTATCTTGTGTAGTTTTAATTTAGATTTAGAGTTTGGGTTTAATGATCATGAGGATTTCCTCATGTATCTGTTAGCCACCTGAATGTTTTCTCTGGTGAAGTGCTGCCCATGCATTTGCCCATTTTTTTTTTTCCAGTTGGGTTATTTGTCTTTTTTGTTGATGAGTTCTTATAGTGTATAGTAAATTTTCAGAGATTAGAAGCTGTTAAGATTTGTTATACCCCATTTTTTTTCCAGTCTGTGTGTTGTCTTTTTACTTTTTTAGTAAAGTAGTTGGATGAGTATAAGCGCTTGATTTTTAGGAGCTCTCTATTATCTGTATCCATTTCTGTTGTTTATGCATTGTTAGTAATGTTTTATATTCTGTTTATGCTGTGTGTTAGGGTTCCCAGTGCACTCACTATGTTTCTAACAGGATCTTTCTCACTTTAGACTACATATTTAGGTCTTTGATCCATATTGAGTTAGTTTTTGTGCATGGTGTGAGGTATTGGTCTTGTTTCATTTTTCTGTGGATGGATATCCAAGTATGCCAACAGTATTTGTGAGAGACTGTCTTTTCCACAGTTTATGGAATTTGTGCCTTTTTCAAATACCAGTTGCTCATAGGTTGATGATTTTATGTCTAGAGTCTCAATTCTGTTCCGTTTGTCTACGTGTCTGTTGTTATACCAGTACCAGGTTGTTTTGACTACTTTACCAGTATAATAGATTCAGAAGGTGGTGTGAAGTGTCCTATTTTGTTCTTCTTCAGTAGTGCTTTACTTATCTGAGGCTTTTTCTCTTTCCATATGATGTTAATGATTTGTTTTTTCCATCTCGTTAAAAAATTGTCATTCATATTTGAATAGACATTACAGTGTATGTATAGATTGCTTTGGGTGATTATTTTCGCAATGTTGAGTCTTATCCATGAGCAAGATTTGTCCGCTTACATATGTCTCTTTTGATTTTTTGCAGTAGTGTTTTATAGTTTCCTTTCTACAGGACTTTCACGTATCTGATCGGATTTATTCTTAAGTATTTTCTCTTCTCAGGGGATATCGTAAGTGGTATTGATTCAGAGATTACCTCTTCAATATCCTCTTTAATGGTGGAGAAGTGTCCAGGTGATTTTTGTATGCTGATAATTTGCTGAACTTGTCTTAGTTCCAGTAGTTTTTTTGTGATTTTTTTTTTTTTTTAGGACTTCCTGTATGTAAGATCCTATCATATGTGAATACTTTTACTTCTTCCTTACCAATTTGGATGCATTTTACTTCTTTTTCTAGCCTGATTACTGTGGCTAGAACCTCCAACACAATGTAAATAAGCATGGTGACAAAGGACATTATTGTGTGGTTCCTGATCTCAAGAAGAGTACTCTCACACTCTCTCCATGCAAGATGATGTTTCAAGGTGAGTTTTTATAAGTACCCTCTATTGTGTTGATGAACTATTTTTCTAGTCATATTTTTCTTAGTGTTTTTAACATGAATGTGTGTTGGGCTTTGTGAAATGAGTATTCAGTATCAACTGAAAATATCAACTGATTCTATTTTTCTATTTACATGGTCAGTTACATTATTGTTTTGCTAGTATTGAACCATCCATGCATCCTTGGTATGAATCCTATTTGGTCAGGGTAAACTTTATTTATTTATTTATTTTTTTGATATGTTGTGGAATTCTGTTGACTAGAGTTTTGTTAAAGATTCTTGCATGTAAATTCAGGGGAGACTTTGGTGTGTAATTTTTCTTTCTTGTGTCAGTGTCTTTACCTGTTTTTGATATCAGGTTGTGCTGACTTCATAGAATGAGTTTGAGAGCTTTCCATCCTTTTCTCTACTCTGAAATAGTATTGTGGTTGAACTCTTTTCTGAAATTTTGGTACAATTTTCCAGTGAAACTGTCAGGGCCAGGGCATGTTTTCATAGCAGTTTATAAATTACATTTTTGGAGGGGAGTCAAGATGGTGAACTAAACGCACAGCACCCTAAATCCCTCTGGAAACCAAGACCTGAATTGATAATTAAACAGAGCCTTCAGGAAACCTATTCAGCCCTAGGACACAGCATAGGGCTATCAATTTGGACTTCATATCACTGAATAGAAGACTTCCTCTCTTTTCCCAACCCCTACCCTGGTTGCATGCTGGTTTTCACAGAATGAAGATAACTCACCATTTTAACTTCTTTCCTCTGTCTTAGTCAGCAGGCGGAACTGAGACTTGACTAGCAACTAATCTCAGAGACACTGCTGGTGGGATCGGCAGGTGAGACTGTCACATTTTGAGATCCTAGCTGTGGACTCTGTGCATCTCAGCACCATTGGTCTCTCATTCTGCCTCTGGCATTGAGTAGCCTGTACCAAGGCAGGCAGGCAGCTTGTGTAGGATGCCATCTTGTTCCATTGGGAGGTAGAATGCCTTATACGGAGGCCTCAGCTGGACCTAATTCCTGAGATGTGAGATAGCACCTGCCCAAAGGAAAGTGCTTTTCCAGCTGAAAATCAGTATTTTACACGGTGTCACCTATGGCTGGAGCCTGGCAACAGAGGACAACAGGGAAGTAGCCTTTCTGTATTTTGAACTAGTTTATAACATCTGGGGTTGGATATAGAGGTGCTTACTTTTCCAGCTGGGAAGAGGTACCCGTACACCTGAAAACCTGACTGACTTTGGAAGATGTGAGATACCTTTTACCCATCATTTTAAGAAGACCTAGAGAATCAACTGCAGTCCATCCTCACAGCATCTCTCCCAGCCTCTACTGACTCACATGACGCCCCAAATGCAACAAACTCTGGAGAAAAGCATAACCAAGAAATCATCCATGCTTTCAGAAAGCCCCCAAAAGAAACCACTTCAGAACTTCCCAGATGAAGAAATCTTTCTGAAACTATCAGGAGGTGAATACAAAAGGATTATATAGAGATGTCTCCTAGACCTTATACAAAATGCAGCAGAGCAAAATGAAAAATTAAGCAATTGGTTCAATCTGATGGATCACCAGTACTCTGAAATCCAACAGATCAAGAACAAATTCAAAGAGATAGAAAATTCCATTCAAAGCCAAGAAAACAGAATGAAACAAATGGAAAATAAACTTCCTGATTTGGAAGACAGAACAACTGACTCCAGTATTTAGGAGGAGAAATCAGAAAAAAAAAAAAAAATTACAAAAACATTAAGAAGCATGTGGGACTCTGTTAAGAGGAACAATCTAGATTAGTTGGGGTTCCTGAACAGGGTGAGACACCTCAGAACACAGAGTGTATTGTGGCTGAGCTGCTGAGAGAAAACTTCCCAGAAATTATGAAAGAAGAGAATATATCCATGATGCATATTGAATGCCACTCAATATAGATCTCAGAAGAAAGACTCTAAGGCATATTATAATCAAGCTTAACAACGTGAAACACAAGCAGAAACTCTTAAAGACAGCAAAACTCAAAGTAAAGCTAACATTCAGAGGGACCCTCTGTAGGCTTTCATAGGATTTGTCAGCAGAAACAATATAGGCACAGAGACAGTGACATGACACGTTCAAAGCCTTGAAGGAGAACTTCCAACCAAGAATTATATTTCCTGAAAAATTATCTTTCAAACATGAAAATGAGATTAAGACATTTACAAATAAACAGAAACTCAGAGACTTTGTAAAAACCAAACCAAAGCTACAAGAAACACCGAAAGAATCTCTTGGCTTAGAAGAACAAAACCACTAACTTTATATTTTAGAAGCAAATACGGGATACATCACCCAGAAACCTATTAGTTAGAGAAGGCTCCAAACTCAAAGCTATGATAGTGAAAGAAATGATCCAGTGATCATATCATGAAAGCTATGATGTAATCATATTGAAAAGAGGGATGTACTATAGTCATTATAGTCCTTCCAGATGGAGAGGAAATTGACAAGACTAGTAGCAATTAAACTTGGGTTTAAACATAGTTTATTAAGGAGGATCATAGGGGCAGCCATAAAGCACAATAAAGATGCAACATAACAAATCAAGAAATGGAATACAGAAGTCTCAACAATCACAAAACGAACCATGAGAAAGGTGAAACATCAACTGACAAAGAAGAATGCCACAGAACAGATCGATAAAAACAACAGAGAAAACATACAAACAAAAATAAACATATCACAATGACAGCACTAAACACATACCTATCAGTAATTATATTGAATGTGAATGGAATGTATGAATGCTCCAGTAAAGAGACATTGAGTGACATGACCTATCCATATGTTGCCTACAAAAAACTCACCTTAGGCTTAAAGATACAAACAAACTGAAAATTACAGGGTGGAAGAATATATATCAAGCTAACAATGAACAAAGAAGAGTAGATGTGGCAATTCTAATCTCAGATAAAATAGATTTTAATGTAAGATACACCATTGTGGACAAGGATGGACACGATTGCTGAAAGGTTCAATACACAAGCAGGACTTAATAATACCTAATATTTATGCACCTAATATTACAGTACCTTAATACATCAAAGAAACACTGCCTACCCTCAAAAATGAAATAGATCACTCCACAATAATAGTGGGAAACTTCAACACTCCATTCTCAATGTTGGACAGATAGTCTAGAAAAAGCTCAATAAAGACACGGAAGACCTTATTGCCGTGATTAACCCACTAGACCTCATCAACATATACAGAACTTTCCATCAGTAGACAACTACACCTTCTCCAGTGCATACGGAACATTCTCCAAAACAGACCATGTGTTAGGACACAAAGAAGTTCTCAACAAAATACATACCACTGAATTAATGCAAAGCATCTTCTCAGATCATAAAACCATAAAAGTTGAAATCAATAGCAGAAAAAACATAGAAAGTGGTACTTGTGGAAACTGAACAATATCTTGCTCAAACAGTCATGAGTTATAAAAGAAATTAAGGATGAAATAAAGAAATTTGTGGATTCCAATGAGAATGAAAAGACTTCCTACCGAACCTATGGGATACAGCCAAAGCAGTGCTCAGAGGTCAGCTTATCTCCATAACTGCACACATCAGAAAGGAAGAAAGAAACCAAATCAAAAGACTAACCCTACAGCTTGAACAAGTAGAGAGACAACAACAGAGGAATCCGTCAGGCACCAGAAGAAAACAAATCATAAAGATTAGAGCAGAACTAAATGAATTAGAGTGTAGAAGAACAGTTGAAAAAACTGTAAAGACCGAAACCTGTTTTTTTGAAAAGTTCAACAAAATTGACAAACCATTGGCTAAACTTAATAAAGAAAAACAGAAAAGGAAACAAATAACCCAAATAATAAATGAGAGGGGAGTTGTCATAACAGAGCCAACAGATATCAAAGATATCATAATAGAATACTATGAAAGACTCTTAACAAATTTGAAAACCTAGAGGAAATTGACAAATTCCTTGATTCATCTCATCAGCACACATTAGAAAATAGATCACTATTAACTAAACTTCAACATAACATGATTACTCCTCCCATCTTCACCCAATATTGCAGGGACAGAGTAGCTGGGGCAGGGGGCCGGGGACCATGCTCTCAGGGGAAATCAAGGCCAATTGACACAACTAGAATTTTTCTAAGGGAGCCTTTTGCACCCCACATTGGTGAGTGGTGTCTGGGGTCTTAAAAGCTGCCAACCTGCCATCTGACGGTACAGCAAATGATCCAAACTCAGCAGGAAAGGGTGATCACCATGGACCAAAATGACATGGGGGAATGAGAACCCAGAAGACAGAGAGATCCAAGTGAGTGTGTGACTACATTGACTTGTGACGGGAAGAATCGGCGATAGCTGTGATGGAGCTCACTTAGTTGAGTCTCACTGGCAACACAAGCATAAAAAAGGATGCACCCTGAGATCTCCACTAAAAGACCGCAACTGATGGTCCAGGGGCTTCAGGATTCCCCTGGGAGCATGGCCCCTGGCCCTGATGTTGCCCCTGTCCATAAATCATAATAGAGGTCAACTCTTTGGACAGAAATGGTTTGGACTTGAATATAGAGTGACGATATCGTGTGTGCACTTTATGGTCCTATGCATCTAGATGATGTCATCCTGCTGACCTCTTACTGGAGGCAGGAGAGTGGATGGAGAGGAGCAGATAGGAGATTGTTGGAAGGATAAGACATGTATGCAGCGGAGAGGAAGTGTGCTGTCACCAGGCAGGGGGAGCAGTGAGAGCTGTATATAGGTGGGCATGCAAATTTATATGAGAATATACATACTGACTCAGTCATAAAAAAAAATACATTTTCAATCCTTTCATTTGTTGTGGGTTTATTAAATTTTACCACTACTGTTTATGTTAGTTTGGGTATGTAATATATTTTTAGCAATTTTTCCATTTCATCAAGTTTTTCCAACTTGTTAGATTACATTTTTTCATTGTATTCTTATATATATATATATATATATATACAAATATATTTTAATTTCAGTTGGATCTATTGTGGTATCACCAATGTCATTTGTTATTTAGGCTATTTACTTACTCTCCTGTTCTTTTCTTAGTTTGGCCAATGTCTTATCTTTTTAAAGAACCAGCTTTTGGTCTTGCTAACTCTTTGGATTATTTTTCTATTCTGTATTTCATTTTGTTGAACCTGATATTTATTATTTGCTTTCATCTGGTGCCCAAGGACTTATCATGTTGCTTACTTTCTAGTTGTTTCACTCTAAAGGTTAATGCTTTACTTTGGGCCCTTTCTTCTTTTTGGATATATGTGTTCATTGAAATAAACTGATCCCTGATAACTGTTATTTTTTTTCTCCCTGTGTCCCAAAGGTCATGGTAGTATGTTCCTTAACTCTCATTTGTTTCTGTAAAAGTCTTTATTCCATTCTTATTTTTTTTCTATAGTTTAGCATTTTTTGAATATGGTGTTGATCAGTTTCCATGTATTTTTTTTTTCCTTGCTTTTTCTATTACTGATTTCTACTTTTATGGCTTTATGGTCTGAGAAGATTCTTTGCAATATTTAGATGATTTGGACTTCACTGAGGCTTGCTTCATGGCCTAATGTGTGGTCTATTCATGAGAATGTTCCACGTGCATTGGAGAAAAAAGTACACTTACCTGCTGTTGGGTGATGTGTACATGTCTATGTCTCAAGTTGGTTGATTGTGATATTTAGGTCTTCTCTTTATTGAGCTTCTTTCTGGATGTTCTATCCTTCACCCATAAGTGGTATGCTGAAATCTTCTTCTGTTATTGTGGAACTGTCTATTCTCTTTTCTATGCTGTTAGCATTTGTTTCATGTATTTTAGAACTCTATCACTGGATGAGTAAATATTTAATATGGCTATGTCCTCATGGTTCCCTTTCTTATCTATTGTGGTAGATTCTACTTTAGTCTATTTTGTCAAAAATTAACATTGGCACTTCTACTCCTTTTGCGTGTTGTTAATTTGATATATTTTTTCCATCCTTTGAGTTTTAGTTTGTTAGTGTCTTTCATTCTAAAGTGTATCTCTTGTAGGTAGCATATAGAGATCACATTAGTAATCTGTTTTGCTGCTCTGTCTCTTTATTGGTACATGTAATCCATTTGCATTAAGAATAATTACTGATAGATATGAATTTAGTGCTGTCATATTGATGCCTTTTATTAATGTGCTGGCAGTTTTTTGGTCTCAATTTTCTGTGCTGAATCATTTTTTCTTTATGTGTTTTCTTTACTGTTGGTTACGTATTTGCTGAGAATCCATATTTTTCTTTTCTTTCTTTTTTTATTTTGATGAGTAGTATTGTTAATTTACTTTGTGGTTCCCCTAATGTTTACCCCTGTTTTTCTAAACTTAAACAAGTCTTTTATTTCTTTTTATCACTTTAACGTTCTATGCATATGAAAAATCTATAATTATATTGTTTTTAACCCCCCTTTTTTGTTACAGTGTCATCTTTTGCATAATGGCATCTCTGTTCCCCTATTTTTAGTGTTTAGGCTTTGATATAGCTTTGTAATTTTCGTTTCTGGGTTATTATATGTTTGTTCTGTCCTGCTTTCTAGTCTTGGGTTGTTATCATATGTTACTAATTTTCTAACTGAAAAACTTCCTTTTGTATTCCTTGTAATTTTGGTTTGGTTTTTGCAAATTTCTTAATTTCTCCATTGTATTTAAGAGACAGTTTTGCTGGATATATAGCTCTCAGTTGGCAATTTTTTCTTTCAAAGCTTTATATATGTCATCCTATTGCCTTCTGGCCTTCATGTTTTCTGCTGTGTAGTCACAGCTTATTGTCATTGACTCTCTTTTAATGATTGTTTTTTGTTTATCCCTAGGTACTCTTTAAATTATCACCTTATCTTTAGTTTTGATAAGTTTGATTATAACATGTCTTGACAGCTTACTTTTGGGATCTACTTTGTGTTGAGTGTGATGACTGTCTTAGATATATTCTCATCTTTCATGATAACAGGGAATTTTTCTGTCAACAAATTTTCAACGTTTCTCTCTATAATTTTTGTTATCTACTCTTGTTCTTGTACTGCAATCATTCAGACTGTTACTCTTGATATGGTCCCATGTAACTCTTAGTGTTCATTCATTTTTCTTTAATTTTTTATCTGATTTTTCCTCAGATAATGTTGGTGTAAATTACTTTTTCTTCAGTCTCACTAATTCAGCTTTCTAGCCCCTCAGCACTGCTCCTTTGCATTTCTACTGAGTCATCAAATTCTGTAATTTTCTTCTTCTTCTTCCAAATTTCTGAATGCTGTATCTCTATGCTTTCCTACAGTTTGTTCATTCTGTCATTATGCTTTGCTGCATTTTGTCTGACCTTCCTGACCTCTTCAAGAGTTCTAAATATTAGTCTTTTGTATTCTACTTCTGACAATTTGACGAATTTTTCTTCATCTGGAAAATACCTTGATTATTTGTTTTGAGATCTTTCTAAGGCCGTCATGGTCTGTATCTTTAAACGATTTGATATTGACTGTTGCCTCCAAGCCATCAGTAAATTGTTGTACTTATTTATTTTATGTTTGTTTACTGTGTTCTAGCTTTTCAGTTTATTTTGTTTAGAAATAGCCAAGTATGCTGGTTGTGAGAGCTCTAAAATCCTGTTACTGGATCATTAGAATTATTACTATGCATGAGATTCCAGATTCTTGTTTACCTTTCCTGTATGTATTTAGCTCAGGTGTTCAGGTCACTTGAGCGTTTGGTATAGGCTTTCCCCTTCAACCTCAGATGGGCAAGGGATTGTGGTGAAGGCAGAGTATCTGACTGGACACACTGATAAAGATATGGGACTGACAGCCATGTGTGAGTGTTAGAGGAAAGTGTGTCCCTGTTCCTTAAGGTTTGCAGGTAGATATGTTTTGCAGCTGGATTATGGGTGTTAGATTTCTTATGCAGAGCTGAGACACTTTCAAAGTCTGTAAATCCCTTATGCCTGCGTCTCACTAAAGGAACTATTTTTGCTCTACATTCTCAGCTCAGAGGAGCCAGGAAGTCATTATTATCATTTTTCTTCCCTGTTTGTTAAATTGGTCTCTCTCCAGTGCTGGCAGAATTTCTCACAATGTGTGAAAGGAGTCCTACTTCCAGCTCAGGTGATGTGTTAGTCAATGGAGCTGGCATCATGCACAGATAGGAGGGGGAATTTCTGGGAACAGAGAGAGGAGTTTATCCCAAATAAAGTTCTTTGATCTGCATTCAGTAGGTTAGATATAAGCTACTTAGCTTTTGACTATTGAATACCATTTATCATATGATTCTGAGGGAAACAGGCTATCAGCCACTGGGTTTCTCACATTGTGAAATATGTCTTGTGAATACTGCTGTTTCCCTCATTGTGCTCACTGCTGCTGACCTGCCTGCAGAGTGTTGATTCCTGCTATGTCATATCTGGACAGTCCTAGGTACTGTTGGGCCTACTGTCACTGCCCTGTCACTCAGTCCAGTTTCTCAACTTTCCTTTTTAATATTCAGAACTCCTAGAACATCATGTACAATTGATTCCATTTTGGGGGGGTCTTTGGTCTTTGTTGCTAGAAGGATCACAGGAAGCATCTGGCTATTCCACCAACTTAGTTACCTTAGTCACTATTTGATAGTATAGCAAAAATTCTGGCCAGAGAAATTAGACAAGAAAAAGAAATAAAGGCATATAAATTGGAAAGAAATCAATCTATGTCTATAAGCACATAATGACTTTACCTATATTAAAAAAAAAGAATTCCATAAGGAACTACTAGAATTAAGAAATTTAGCAGAGTTGTAGAGTACTGAATCAATACACGAAAATCATTTTTTAATACATCAGCAATGAAAAAGCTAAAAAGGAAATTAAGTAAACAGTTGCATTTACCCAGAGCATATAAATGAGTAAAATATCTAGAAACAAAGTTAACTAGTGAGCTAAAAGACTTGTACACTGAATACTTCAAATCATTGCTGAAACAAGCTAAGGAAAATCTAAATATATTGATAGATATCCCATGTTCCTAGGATGTTTTCACTCTTTAAAATAAGATAAAAATGCAATGCAGTCTCTCTAAAAATTCCAGTGATTTTTTCTGGAGAAATAGAGGAGCTAAAACTGAATTCATAAGAAATTATAAATGGCCTGGAACAGCTTAAACAATATTAATAAACAAGAATAAACAAGGCTCACACTCCTCAAATTTCAACACACTAAAATGTCACAAAAATCAAAATAGTGTTAAATAGAACAGATTTGATGTTTCCACAGACTGAAGGGTCACAGGGGACATGGTCCCTGGACTCTCTATTAGCCAAGAACTGAAATCATTCCAGAAGCCAACCTTTCAGATGAAAATTGGCCTAGACAATAAGATGTAAAATGATACTGGTAAAGATTGTGCTTCTTGGCTTAAGTAGATACAGGATGCTAACTGGGCAGCTCTTGTCCAGAAGTGAGATGAAAGGGCAGAGGTAGCCAGGACACAGTTGAATAAACACAGGAAATACAGGATGGAAGGGAGGAATATACTGTTACAGGGTGGGGAGAGCAGCTACAGTTACATAGCAGTGTTTGTCAAAGTTGTTGCATGACAAATGGCCTTGAGTTATAGGCTTTCACTTAAAGCACAATAATTTTTTTTCAATCAAAATAATATGGTACTCACATGAAGATATACACATAGAACAAAGGGATATGATTAAGAGTCTGCAAATACTTATGTTTATGGCTAATTGATTTTTAATAAAGATTGAAAAATAATTGTGGAGAAATAATACCTTGGTCAAATAGTGCTGAAATAGCTTTATTTCTACATGCCAAAGAAAGATGTTGGAATTCTACCTCACACTACAGACAAAAATTAACACAAAATGGATCAATGACTGTCATGAATTGAATTTGTGTCCCTCCAAAAATCTGTATAGAAATTTGGCTCGGTTGTGATTACCAGTATTGTATGATTGCCCTCCATTTTGTGATTTTCTTATGCTGTATGTTAAAGAGATTAGGGTGGGACTGTAAATCCTTTCATAAGGTCACCTCCCTGTTCCATTGAAAAGGGAGTTTCCCTGAAGTGTGGTTTGCACCACGTTTCATCCTATGAGAGATAAAAGGAAAGGGAAGCAAGCAGAGAGATAGGAACCTCATGCCACCAAGAAGGCGGTGCTGGGAGCAGAGTACCCTTTGGACCTGAGATTCCTGTGCTGAGATGCTCTCATTGAATTTGGACTCAGCCTACCAGACTGTAATAATTTCTCTTATCGAATGGACTTGTAAATTGCTTTGCTGCTTACCGGACTGTGACAATAAAGTTTCTCTTCATGAAACCATCCACTTGTGGTATTTCTGTTAGAGTGGTATCAGATGACTAAAACAATGACCTAAATATAGAAACTAAGTCCACAAAACTCTTAAAGGAAAAAACAGGAGCAGGGCTTCAAAACTTTGTTTTTAACAATGGATTCTTAGATATAACATGAAAAGTACAAAAGGACAAAAATAGGTAAATCAGATCTCATCAAAATTTAAAACTGGGCATAAAGAGCATTGGTAGGTAATTAAAAAGACAATCTACAATGGGGGAAACTATTTGAAAATTGTATACTTATTAAGGGTCTAGTGTCCAGAACATACTTTTGAGAAAATTTATAGCTATACAACATAAAGGCAAACAACCCAATTAAAAAATGAACAAATGGTTTGACTAGACATGTCCCCAGAGAAGATTTACAAATGGCTATTAACCATATAAAAAGATGTTTAACATCATTTATCATTAGGAAAATCCAAATCCAAATCACAGTGAAGTACCATTTCCTACCCACTAACCTTGCTGTCCTCTCAATAAAAAAAGGATGTTCAGGATGATATGGAGCAATTAGAGCCCTCTTTCATTGCTGATGGGTATATAAAGTAGCTCTCTTGCTGTGGAAAGCACTTTGGCAGCTCCTTAAAAAAATTAAGGATAGTTTTGCTTTATAACACAGCAGTTGAACTCCTAGGTATATACTCAAGAGAATTAAAAACAAGTACTTAAACAAGTATTAGCATACATGTGTGATCAATCCTATTCACAATACTGAAAAATGAAAACAGCTCAAATATTCATCAATGGATGAATGGATGAAAGATATATGCATACATATATAATGGAATAAGATTCAGTCATAAATAGGAATGAAGTACTGGATGAATAAGGTGCATACTACAATGTGAATGAACCTTGACAAGAATATTCTACATGAAAGACGTCAGATAAAAAAAAAAAAAAAAGTAGGTCATGTGTTTTGCGACTTAATTTATGTAAAATATTCAGAATAGAGAAATTCATAGAGACACTATTGGGGATTAAATTATGTTCCCCCCAAAATATGTGCTGTGAATCTTAATTCCTCTATAATCCCATTTGGGGATGAGTTTTCTTTGTTATGTTAATAGCATAGTGTTAGTGCAGAATATTGTTTAAATTAATTTATTTTGAGATATAAAAGAGCAAACTGAGCAACCAACCAAACATATAGGCAGATGTGAGGGAAAATAGGTGTCAAGTCACATGAAGCTCTTCAAGGAAAAGAAACTGAAAAGAAACAAGGCCCTTTCTCCAAGCCACCAGAGATGGAAAGTTTTCTGTTACAGCTGGCACCCTGAACATGGACTTCAAGCCTTCTCAACTGTGAGAAATAAGCATCTGTTCATAAAAGTCACCTCCTTGCATTATTTCTGTTTTTGCAGTACTGGGTAAGTAAGACAGACACAATACAGGTTGGTGGTTGTGTGGGTTGGAAGAATTGATAAATGAGGAAAAACTGCTTAACGGATGAGCGATTTTATCTTGGAGTTACAGTAATATTTTTAACTAGATAGAAGTAAGTTTTAAACAACACTTTCAGTGTACTTACTATAGATTGAATCGTGTACCCCCAAAATATATGTCCACTTGGTTAGGCCATGATTCGCAGTATTGTGTGGTTGTACTCCATTTTGTGATTACAATTTTGTGTCAAAGAGAACTAGGATGGGACTGTAACACCCTCGCTAAGGTCAAATCTCTGAGTTAATGTGCAGAGAGCTTCCCAGGAGTGTGGCCTGCACCACCTTTATCTGACACAGGAAAAGGAAAGAAAACAGAGAGAAGGAAAAGCAGCACCAGGAAGAGAGCTCATCCTTGGGATCAGGGGTTCTTTGTCAGAGAAGCTCCTAGTCCAGTGGGGTTTATACATGAGGTTTATGAAAGTGGATGAAGGGCAGTAGCTGTGTTGGTGGGGCAAGACTCAGTGTGTAAGATTGTTTCGTGCCTTGAGGCAATCTCTTGAGATACAAAGAAGCTAACAGAGAGATTTGCAGATCTCATATCACCAAAAAGCAGTGCCGGGAGCTCAGCTCTTCCTTTGCAAAGGACCCCAGGGCCCTTGTACCACTTCCTTTGGAAAGGACCCCAGGTTCCTTGTGCCTTGGAAGCTTCTAGTCTAGGAGAAGATTGACAAGAAGGACCTTCCTCCAGAGCTGACAGAGAAAGCCGCCTCCTGGCGTTCTACCCTGAATTGGGCTTGTACTCTACTAAACTGAGAAAGAATAAACTTCTCTTCATTAAAGCTATCCACTTGCAATAAGTTTGTCGTAGAAGCACTAGATAGTTAAAATAGTACTATACATGACTGAAATGTTTGTTTCAAAATGACTGATTTTAGGTTGTGTGAATTTCACCTCAATAAATTATTTAAAATGTTAGAAAATTAATGTTAAATTTAAAATCATTCCTTGTCTTGGTCATCTAGTGCTGCTTTGGCAGAAATACCACAAATGGATAGCTTTAAAGAGAAATCTTATTTTGTCACAGTCCAGTAAGCTAACTAAATTGAGGGTGTCAGCTACCAGGGAATGTTTTCTGTGCAGGCTCTGGGGGACAGTCCTTGAGGTCAGTCTTCCCCCAGACTGGAAGATTCTGAGGCACAGAGACCCTGGGTTCCTTTCCAAAGGAAGCACTCAGCTCCTGTACTGCTTCATGGTGGTATGAGGTCACCAAATCTCTCTGCTGGCTTCTTTCTGTCATCTCTCAAGAGACTGCCTAAAGACACAAAACAATCTCACATGTTGAGTTCTGCCCCACCGACACAGCTCCTGCCCATCCACCCTCACTGACATCATAGGGGCAGAATTTACAGCATGGAAGAACATCACACAATACCAGGAATCATGGCCCAGCCAAACTGCCACACACATTTTTGGGGGAACACAATTCAATCCATAACACAGCTTTATGTGAAAATACACACAACTATAAGAGTATATTTAGAGCTGTGTCATAGAAATTTTCTCACTTTCTTCTGGTGTTTAATAAAGCTCTGAATCAGTATTTTGTTTGATCTTCACTACTATAGAAAGCACTGGGTTTGTGTTTGGTTGCTTGCTGAATATTGAATTCACTAGGATCAGCACTTGTTGAGGTGGAGGTGCAGAGTGGTAGAAGGGGAAAATAAAAGTTGAAGGAGAAAGAGATGCCGTATCTTGGTCACTAGGATGTCAGCCTGAGATGACTCTGGGGAAACTCAAGAACCAAAGCATCACCTCAGAGGTGGTCTACTTGGGCTACAGCTGCAAAGATGAAGACTCATCTCCTCACCTCTGTTGGTGGACTTGGGTTGCCTTCAGGCAAGTACAGTGAAAGAGGCTGCTGTCTACACTTGAGGCATTTCATGAAGTGAAGTCTGTCTGCTGACTGCATGCGCAGTAGTTAGGGCAATATATTCTTCATTGAAGGGTAAGCTGGATGGAATATCTCTCAGCAGGAAAAGCCTATGCCAAGAATAAAGAACTGAGAGGAGTGATTTGAATAAAATTAAGCAGAGATCAAGCAACAGAACCTGTGATAAAAACCTGATCTACTGACCTTCCCCAAGGCTCTCTCACTCTATCTCACTGTCATGCACGGTAATTTATTCATGATGGAGACAGGTCCAGGCATGAAAGATTACTTGTTATTTTACAAAGCAGAGTCATCTTGCTTTGCATAGGAAAATTCCATGTGTCCCAGTTTCTGAGTTTTGAATTAAAAATATACCTGGCATTTATGCCCCTATCCTTTCACATAGTCCAATTAATTTTTTATTAAAGTAGACATACATCTCTGTAATTCTAGGTCTATTAAAAATCCTAGACTTAAAAGTGATTTTATTATGATGAGACTATTCATACTAGAAAAAAATTACAGAAAAGGAAGCAGTGTCAACTCATGTATGAGTCTTGTATTTAAAACAGAACAAGAGAGCCTTTGAAAGTGGTTTAATACTGTCCAAGCTTCCAGTGAAAATACAGTTTTTTAGTACAGAGTAAATGACAGATAATAATTAATTCAAATTGTAATTATATAATCATCCATCTTAATCAAAACCCTTGCTACGTAGGGTCTAAAATGATACATAGGACTTGAAATGATATTTAAAATGTAATAGCAGCCACATTTTGACCTCATTGATTATTCCAGAATGTATAGTTATATTTTTAATGCATATTACCCCATAATAATTAAATGATTTTAAACTGAGTAAAAACATTTAGCAATCAATATCTTTAAATTCTTATGAATTTATTTTATATGGTAATAGCTAAAGTTAAGGAGCCCAGAATATTTAAGAGCTCAGCTGCTAATCAAAATGTCAACAGTTTGAAGCCAACAGGAGAAAGATGTGGCAGTCTGTTTCCATAAAGACTGAAACCTTGAAAGCCATATGGAGCTATTTATAGGGTTGTTCTATAGGGTTTCTATTAGTCAGAATAAACTGAACATCAATGAGTTTTTTTTTATTAAATAAAAATAAATGAAAGTGTATATACTCTGTGCTTACAATATTGGGTTAAGAGAGGACGAGTACACAAGTTGTGTCGAAGTCTCATTAATATTGATCTTCTTACTAATGTGAATTGTCACCAATTTCACTCTACCAAATTTCTAACAATTATCTAATCTAAACCCTCACCCCTTGCCTTCCCGCCCTCCCACCCTTCCCACCCTTGTAGCCATCAAAGAGTCTTTTCTATTAGGTATGAGTATGTTTTTAAGTTTTCATCATAGGGGTCTCATATAATAATTGTCCTTCTGTCGCTGAGTAGTTTCACTCAATATAATGTCCTCCAGTTGAGACCAAATTGAGAGATGTTCCCTGATATCATCGTTGTTCTTTATCAGTGTATAGTACTCCATGGAGTATATATACCAAAGTTTACCTATCCATTCTTCTGTTGTTGGGCATCTGGGTTGATTCCAACTTTTTGCCATCATGGACTGTGCTGCAATGAATATTCGTGTGCATGTCACAGTCGGTGTGAATGGCCTTGATTTTGTAGGATATATTCCAAGCAGAGGAATAACTGGGTCAAATGGTGTATCTATATTCATTATTTTAAGGTAATGCCAAATTGCTTTCCAAAGAGGCTGCACCATTCTGCAATCCCACCAACAGTGAAGGAGAGTTCCAATCTCTCCACAGCCGCTCCAACATTTATTGTTTTGCATTTTTTGGATCATGGCAGATCTTGTTGGGGTGAGGTGGTATCTCATTGTCGTTTTGATTTGAATTTCTTTAATAATTAATGATCATGAACATGTCTGCATATGTTTTTTTGACTGCCTGGATCTCCTCTTTAGAGAAGTGTCTGTCCATCTCCTTAGCCCATCACTTAATTGGGTGATTTGTCTCTTTCTTATTGATATTTTGTAGAACCTTATAGATTATGGAGATCAGGTGTCGGTCTGATATAGAGTTGCCAAATATTTTTTCCCATTTTGTAGGTGGTCTTGTAATTCGTTTGATGAAGTCTTTGGATGAGCACAAGTGTTTGATTCTTATTAATTCCCATTTATCTATTTTCTCTTCTGATGAATGCGTTTTGTTTGTCAGATTTTGAAGTCTGTCTATATTGCATATTAAAACGTCCGTTGTTGACCCTATCTTATCTTGGATGACCTTTATCGTTTTAGCTTTTATATTCATGTCTTTTATCCAATTTGAGTTGATTTTTGTATAAGGTGTGAGATATAGGTCTTGTTTCAGTTTTTTGCAGATGGATATCTAATTATGCCAGCACCATTTGTTAAAGAGACTGTTTTTACCCCAGTTCAAAATCTTAGGACTTTTGTCAAATATCAGCTGTTCATAAGAGGATGGTGGCATCCCTGGGGTCTCTACTTTGTTCCATTGGTCTATATGTCTCTTTTTGTACCAATACCAGGCTGTTTTGACTATTGTAGCAGTGTAATAGGTTTTAAAGTCAGGTAGTGAGAGGCCTCCCAGTATGTTCTTCTTTTTCAGTAGTGTTTTACTTATTTGAGGTTTCTTCCCTTTCCAAATAAAGCTGATAATTTGTTTCTCCATCTCATTAAAAAATGTCACTGGAATTTGTATTAGGATTGCATTATATAAGTAGAGTGCTTTGGGCAAAATAGACATTTTCACAATATTGAGTCTTCCTATCCATGAGCAGGGCAGATTGTTCCACTTATGTAAGTCCCTCCTAGTTTCTTGTAGCAATGTCTGTAGTTTTCTCTGTAAAGATCTCTTATTTCTCTAGTTAGATTTATTCCTAGGTATTTTATCTTCTTGGGGGCTATAGTAAATGGAATTGATTTGGTGATTTCTTCATTAATAATTTCATTGTTGGTATAAAGGAATCCCACTGATTTAGTTATGTTTATCTTGTATCCCGATACTTTGCTGAATTCTTCTATTAGCTCTAATAGTTTACTTATGGATTTCTTTGGATTCTCTGTATAAACAATAATATCATCTGCAAAGAGGGAAACTTTTACTTCTTCAGTGCCAATATGGATGCCTTTTATTCCTTTGTCTTGTCTAATTGCTCTGGCTAGAACTTCTAGGATAATGTTGAATAGAAGTGGTGAGAGCAGGCATCATTGTCTAGTTCCCGTTCGCAAAGGGAATCCTTTCAGTCTTTCACCATTCAGGATGATGAAAGCAGTTGGCTTTGCACAGTTGCTATTGATTGTATTGAAGAATTTTCCTTTTATCCCTATTTTTCTGAGAGTTTTCAGCATGAATGGATGTTGAACTTTGTCAAAGGCCTTTTCTGCATCACTTGACAAAATCAAGTGATTTTTATCTTTTGTGTTATTAATATGGTTGATTACATTAATTGTTTTTCTGATGTTGAACCAGCCTTGCATCTCTGGAATGAAACCAACTTGATCATGATGAACGATTGTTTTTATATGCTGTTGAATTCTATTGGCTAGAATCTTGTTGAAGATTTTTGCATCTAGATTCATCAGTGATATTGGTCTATAATTTTCTATTTTTGTGGGATCTTTCCCTGGTTTTGGTATCAGGGTTATGCAGGCTTCATAGAAGGAATTTGGAAGTATTTCATCTCTTTCTATGGTGTGAAATAGCCTCATTAGTATTGGAGTTAATTCTTCTCTAAAAGTTTGGTAGAATTCTCTGGTGAAGCCGTCTGGGCCAGGACTTTTTTTGGTTGGTAGATTTTTGATGACTTCCTCAATCTCTTCCTTTGTGATAGATTTATTAAGTTGATCTATTTCTCCTTGTGATAGTCTTGGTGAGTCATATGAATCTAGAAATTTGTCCATTTCCCCCAGGTTTTCAAACCTGTCAGAGTATAGCTTTTCATAGTATTCTGTTATGATATATTTTATTTCAAATGGGTCTGTTGTAATATCTCCCAACTCATTTCTTAATCGGGTTATTTGAATCTTCTGTTGTTTTTCTTTTGTAAGTTTAGCCAATGGTTTATCAATTTTATTGATCTTTTCGAAGAACCAACTTTTGGTTTTGATAATTTTTTCAATTATTTTTCTATTCTCTAATTTGTTTAGTTCTGCACTAATTTTTATAATCTGTTTTTGTCTGGTGCCTGAGGGGTTTCTTTGTTGCTCTCTTTCTACTTGTTCAAGCTGTGAGGTTAATTCTTTAATTTATATTCCTTCTTCTTTCCGGAAGTGTGCATTTATAGAGATAAACTGACCTCTGAGCACTGCTTTTGCTGTATCCCATAAATTCTGGTAGGATGTGTTTTCATTCTCATTTGAATCCATAAATCTCTTTAATGTGTCTTTAATTTCTTTTATAACCCAAGGCTTTATGAGTAAAGTGTTGTTCAGTTTCTACAAATTGGAATTTTTACCTAGGATTTTTCTGTTATTGATTTCAACTTTTATAGCTCTGTAGTTTGAGAAGGTACTTTGCAATAAATCAGTGTTTTGGATTTTATGGAGAATAGTTTTATGACCTAACATATGGTCTATTCTGGAGCATGTTCCATGTGCTTTGGAGAAGAAGGTATATTTATCTGTTGATGGATGAAAAGATCTGTATATGTCAATAAGGCCAAGTTGTTTGATTGTTGTAATAGATCTTCTGTATCTTTACTGAGCTTTTTTCTGGATGATCTATCCTTAACTGAAAGAGGAGTGTTAAAGTCCCCAACTATTACTGTGAAATGATCAATTTCATTTTTCAATGTTGTCAGTATTTGTTCAATGCATTTAGGTGCTTTGGTATTGGGTGCATAAATATTTAATATTGTTAAGTCTTGCTTGAGTATTGAACCTTTCAGCAATAAATAGTGACCATCCTTGTCCATAATAGTGGACTTTATATTAGAATCTATTTTATCTGAGATTAGTATCACCACACCTGCTCTTTTTCATGTACTATTAGCTTGATATATATTATTCCAGCCTTTAATTTTCAACTTGTTCTTATCCTTAAGTCTAACATGTGTTTCTTGTAAGCAACGTATAGATGTGTCATGTCTTTTGATCCACGATATCACTCTCTGTCTCTTTACTGGAGCATTCAGTCCATTTACATTCAATGTGATTATTGATACATACAGTCAGCTCCGACTCAACAGCACTTTTGGCTGGCTTGGCATACATTTAGTGATGTCATTGAAATATGTTTATTTTCATGTTGGTGTTTTCTCTGTTGTTCTTATTAATCTGTCCTGGGACATTCTTCTTTATGGATGGTATGAGTTTTGATTTTATATTTATTGAGACTCCTGTATTGTGATTTTTCATTTCAAATGGTTTATTGTTAATTAGTTCTATGGCTACATACCTAATCCCCCTTAATGTATAATTATTGAAATCAATTTTAATTATTTTAGAATTCAGAAACTGTCGCTGCATCAAAAAACAACTGTAACTATTGTAATGTATCCCTCTTTTAATATGATATTACAGTTGTCATGATATGACCATGAATTCCCTTATTATAATATTGTAGTTTTTGGCTTGGTTTGATGAAGTTTTGTGCCTTCCTTAGCTGATTAGAAATTTGGATGAAGTGCCTTAAATTGTCATCTAAAACATATATTTAGGGAACAGCTTCTTTCAATATTTCATGTAATTTGGGTTTAGTTTTTATGAAGTCTTTAAATTTCTCTTTATTTTCAAAAGTCTTAATTTCACCATTATATTTGATAGACAATTTAGCGGGATAGATTATTCTGGGATGGAAGTTTTTCTCGTTCAGGACTTTGAACGTGTCTGCCCATTGTTTTCTGGACAGCATTGTTTCAGCAGAAAAGTCAGATGAAATTCTACAGGGCTTTCCTCGGAATGTTAGTTTTGACTTGAGCCTTGCTGTCTTCAGAAGCATCTCTTTGTGTTTTAGATTATTAAGTTTAATTATAATATGCCTTTGCGTTCTTCTTTTGGGATCTAACTTTCGCGGTGTTCGATAAACATCTTGGATATCTATGCTTTCTTTGTTCATAATCTCAGGAAAATTTTCTGTCAGCATCTCTATAGCAATACTCTCTATGTTGTCATTAATACTCCCTTGTTGAGGAACTCCAATTAAATGTAAATTATTCCTCTTCATGGAGTCCCATATGTTTCTTCATTTTTCTTATTTCTTTTCTCTGATTTTACCTCATAAATGTTGGCATTAGTTACTTTGTCTTCTAGATCACTGATTCTAACTTCTGTGTGTTCAATCCTACTCTTTTGGCTTTGGATAAAATTATCCAATTCTGTAATTTTGTTATTAATCTGATGTATTTCAGATTGTTGATGTTCTAGAATATCAAATAGTTTACCAAATTTTTGATTTTGTTCTATTGTATGTTGTTTAATTTCTAGGAGGGTTTTACATATTATTTTTTTGTATTCAATCTCTGTAAGATTCAAAAAGGCTTCTTCATCTGGGAAATTTTTTGAATCTTTATTTAGGGAATTTTCTGGAGCATTTGAAGACTGTTTCTTTAAATGACTATGGTTTGTTGCCTGCGTGCCATCTAGATGCTATTTGATTTCTATGCTAATGGATCTAAGAGAATTGTTGGTCACCAGCTGACTATAATACTGTAGTGATTTGCCCCAGGTGGACTCTCAAAGATGGAAGAATTTGCTTATTGAGTAGCAAAGAAGCTGCTCTGTTTATGGAGACAGTGGGGCTGTCAGCCAATCTTAAAATGTGAGAGGTTTTTCAAAAGAGAGGTTTCCAGAGAGAAAATATAAGCCTCTCAGCCTTAAAAAAGTAAACGTTAAAAGTAAAAGTAAACTGCACTTCTATACAGGGAGCTGTCTAGGTGCTGAATTGGGAGCTGGAAGCTGTCCAACAGGCTGGCCTGAACAGATAGTGGGGAACAGCAGACTTCACCTGTCTACTTATAATGAAAGTATGTTACTGTTACTGGCCATTTGAAGAAGCTGCAGTTCTCTGTTACAATGCAGCAGCAGAAGCAGAGGTTAAATGGTCGCTGGATTGTTTTTGAAAGGAGAAGCTTAGTCTGATACTTGTTGCCCAGTCAAATATGTTAGGTCCCAAGGCTTCTCCAGTATTCACTGCTCCATAAAAATATCATCCAGGCCTTAGTTCTCAGAGGGAGATGAGGAGATGTCTGTTTACTCCGCCAGCTTGTAAATCTAATGTGTTAATACAGTCATTCAAATCAAATGAGTTATTGTCTTTTTTCTGCAATAATATTTGCTGACATAGTCTTAGTTAACAAGGTAATGGTCACAGAATATAAAAGCAAAGTAATACTGAGCCCTACAGTCCAGAATGCAAGAGACTTTATATATATAACTGTGTGCATGCATGTTTGTGAATCTGTTATGGAAAATATCTATGTGGAGATCATTAATAGTAAGACTTTACCTTTTTTAGGACACTTGGAAGTATTGACTTTCCTGGCTGACTCTTACCTTGGCAGTTCTTTTCAACTAAAGCATTCAGAGACCCCCTGACTTAGGCTCTCGGTCTGTCTGTCTCTCTCCAGGCTGTGAAGGTTGATGTATTCCAAGATGAAAAGACACACTGCTAGTTCAAGTTCAAGAACCAGATGGCAAACACAGAATCTAGAGTGAATTGAAGTCCTTGAATCTTGTCAAAAAGTCCACATATATTGGAAATGGTCTATACCGCCAAGGAAACATCATTTCAACTGATTGACCATTCATAGCAGATCTTACCATGGAGGTAACTGATCACATTATATCAGATTTCATTATGGAGATGATCTCTTCAAGTCATAGCTGACAAACAGTATATCAGCTGCCAAACCAGTGAGAATCATGGCCCAGCTAAGCTGACACAAATCTTTAACCATAACACACTCCAAGACCTCTCTCAGGATGATAACAAGCAGTGTCTGAGATGGGGTCAGCTCAATCAATCTGTGTCCTTCAGTGCTCAACGAGAACTTTCTTGGCTGCTTGTGAAGGGTGTGAGGATTGATCGATGAATAAGCAGGCCTCTTTTGTTTTAAACCACTGAGATCTGGAGGGTTATTAGTTACCATAGCACAATCTAGTGTGTTCTGACTCAAACACTGGGCAAAGGCCTTGGGTACAGGTGTAAAAGTTTAGCCAAGTCGTCTTGTTAGAACAAACTTGAATAGAAAAGTTTAAGAGTAGTTCTTTTCTAGAAATACAAATATACCTGTTCTGTGAGTACTTTAGAAGTTTGTGGGGTAAGTAATTAATAAGAACTTGAGTGTACTGAGTTTATACACGTATAATGTAGGTACTCTGAGCCTGGGCATTGCTGACATGTGCTTCTCTCACTAATTCTAGCCAGGTCACTGTGAATAGTAATATAATTAAAGTGGCAGTATATTTACACTTCTTTTCAACTTTGCTGTTTGAAAGGAATCCCAGAAGCTGCCAATCAAAAGAAATGAAAAGGTCCTCAACTGTTATTCCAGGTTGCTTAGCTGCTGGATGCTTGTTTTGGGCCATCGGGTATAGGGAGGGAACATCCAGCTGACAGTAAAGAATATATGATTGTCTACATACAAAAACATTCCTAGGTTTAAAAAATACATTTAATTTAATAGGAAAATACCCATTCCACTGTTCTTTTTCTTACACCTCAATCCAAGAAACCTACATTAGGATAAAATACTGTTACTGAGGTGTCTTCATATGCATCCCAGCTACTTAAAATATTTTCATTTAGCAGTTCTGGAGACTTTGTTTAGTAATTGTTGTTCCTGTTGTTTGGTGCCCTCAAGATGTTTCTGATTCAAAGCAACAGAATGAAACACTGCCCAGTTCTGCACCATCCTCAAAATCCTTACTGTGTTTGAGTCCATTGGTGCAGCCACTGCATCAATCTTTTGCAATGAAGGTCCTCCTCTTTTTTGTTCACTCTCTGCCTTAGTGAGCTTGATATCTTTTCTCCAGGGACTGCTGTCTCCTGATAACATGTCCAGAGCATGCGAAGCAAAGTCTCGCCATATTTGCTTCTAAACGGCATTCTGGTTGAACTTCTTCCAAGACAGATTTGTTTATTCTTCTGGCAGTTCATGATATACTCATCATTCCTCATCAACACAAAAATTCAAAGGTGATTGAAATACCAGGGCTTCAGTCAGGTGCACCTTAGTCCTCAAAGTGACATCTTTGCTTTCCGATATCTTTTGTTTTCTTTTTTCTTTTTTTTTTATTAAATAAAAAAAAAATGAAAGTGTACATACTCTGTGCTTACAATATTGAGTTAAGAGAGGAGGAGTACACAAGTTGCGTCGAAGTCTCATTAGTATTTATCTTACTAATGTGAATTGTCACCAATTTCACCTTACCAAATTTCTAACAATTAATCAATCTAAACCCTCGCCCCTTGCCTTCCCGCCCTCCCACCTTCTCCATCCTTGTAGCCGTCAAAGAGTCTTTTCTATTATGTATGAGTATGGTTTTAAGTTTTTATCTTAGGGGTCTCATGTAAGAATTGTCCTTCTGTCACTGACTGGTTTCAATCAATATGATGTCCTCCAGTTGAGACCAAACTGAGAGATGTTTCCTGCTATCATCGTTGTTCTTTATCAGTGTATAGTACTCTGTGGAGTACATATACCAGTGTTTACCTATCCACTCTTCTGTTGTTGGGCATTTGGGTTGATTCCAGCTTTTTGCTATCATGGACTGTGCTGCAATGAATATTTGTGTGCATGTAGCAATCAGTGTGAATGGCCTTGATTTTGTAGGATATATTCTGAGCAGAGGAATAACTGGGTCAAATGGTGTATCTATATTCATTATTTTAAGGTAATGCCAAATTGCTTTCCAAAGAGGTTGCACCATTCTGCAATTTCACCAACAGTGAAGGAGAGTTCCAATCTCTCCACAGCCTCTCCAACATTTATTGTTTTGCATTTTTTGGATCATGGACAATCTCACTGGGGTGAGGTGGTATCTCATTGTCGTTTTGATTCAATAATGATCGTGAGCATGTCTGTATGTGTTTTTTGGCTGCCTGGATCTCCTCTTTAGAGAAGTGTCTGTCCATCTCCTTAGCCCATTGCTTAATTGGATGATTTGTCTCTTTCTTATTGATATTTTGTAGAACCTTATAGGTTATGGAGATCAGGTGTCGGTCTGATATAGAGTTGCCAAATATTTTTTCCCATTCTGTAGGTGGTCTTTTAATTCTTTTGAGGAAGTCTTTGGATGAGCAGAAGTGTTTGATTCTTATTAATTCCCATTTATCCAATATCTTATAGATGTCTTTTGAAGCTGATTTTCCCAAGACAATACATTACATGATTTAGTGACTGTTTCATCCATGGGCAGTGATTGTAGATCTAAGTAAAATGAAATCCTTGACAACTTCAGTCTTTTTTCCATTTGTTTTGATGTTGCTTTTTGGTCCAGTTTGTGGGAATTTTTGTGTTCTTTATTTTGAGGTGTGATTCATAGGGAAGGCCGTAGTCTTGAGTCTTCAATTTTCATCAGTAAATGTTTCAAGTCCTCTTTACTTTCAGTAAGCAAGGTTTCATCATCTACGTATCACAGGTTGCTAACGAGTCTTTCTCTAAACTTGATGACACCATCTTCATGTAGTCCAGTTTCTCAGATTATTTACTCAGCATACAAATGGAATAAGTGTCTTGAAAGACTACAACCATGATACACACCTTTTCTGATGTTAACTCATGTGGCATCACAATGTACTACTCAAACAACTGTATAGCTTCCACATGAACACAATGAACTATTACAGAATTCCCATTTTTCTCAATATTATCCATAATTTGTTATGATCCACACAGCTGAATGTCTTTATGTAGTCAATAAAACACAGGTAAACATCTTTCTGTTATTCCCTGCTTTCAGCCAACATCGCTACAACATCAGCAATGATGTCCTTCATTCTACATTGTCTTCTGAATCTGGCTTGAACATCTGGCAGTTACTTGTTGATGTACGACTGTAACAACTTTTGAGTGATCTTTAACAGAATTTTACTGCATGTACTATTAATGACATTGTTTGAAAACTTCCACATTTTATTGGATCACTTTTCTTTGTAGTGGGCACAAATATATATCTTTTCCAACTCATTGCCCTAGAAACTGACTTCCAAAGTGAGCACCTCCATTGCTGTATTTGTCTGTTGAAAACTCTCAGATGCTTCTCTATCAATCCCTGGTGTTGTTTTTTTGGCAGTGTCTTCAGTACAGCTTGGATTTCTTCCTTCAGTACCATCAGCTCGTGGTCACATGCTACTTTCTCAAATGGCTAAATGTGGAAAAATTCTTTCTGTAGTGACTCTATTCTATCCAACTTCTTTTGATGCTTCCTGAGTCATTCAATATTTTTCTAGTAGACTCCTTCAAAATTTCAACTCAAGCCTTGAATTTTTTTTGTTCTATTCTCTTACTATGAGATATGTAGAGTAGATGAGTCTCAACTTATTACCTGTATGAATGCTTTGTCTAGACCTTCTGAAGAAGTCCTTGTAATGATCAGATTTATTCAAGTTTTACATGTTGCCTACGTGTTGATATGGCATAAAGAAGTAACAGTTATTTCCTTCTAGAGTAGTATTCACCTACCCTTCCCAAACTATACATACAAGTACTCAAAGGCAGATATATGCTCAGTATGGATACCTGAATCTCAATTCCCAGTATTCAAACAATAGTCTATATTAAATTTAGAACAGGTAGATATAGATATAGATTCTGAATCTAGATTAAAACTTGACTCTCCTTAGCTCTAATAGTAAACCTTTGTTTCACCGGAGGGTTGCAGTGTGATAGGTCAATTTTGTGTGGCCTTTCTAGCCATAGTATTTTAGTATCTCCCCTAAAGTGTTCCAGGGGATCTGTATGATAGGGTAATCGTGGTCCACCAAAGATACTGTCAGTTTTGCCATCCCAATAGGTTTGAAATGATCCAGCCCAGATTCTAATACTATCACGGAAGGAGAGATTGACAGAAGAGACTGGCAGGAAAGACCCACAGGGGATGATGCCTAGGGCTTCCTGGCTCACAGAGTAAGAAAGCTGAGTATCTTGGGCAGAGACAGAAGTCCAGGGAGAGGTATGGTGGGAAGAAGTTAACTTGATGAAGTATTATTTTTGTGAATGTTCCTGAACCTGAATTGTAGCCTGTTAAAAAAAAATCACCAAGCCCAGTGCCATCCAGTCAGGTCTGATTCATGATGATCCTAGAAGTGAGAGTAGAAATGCCCCATAGAGTTTCCAAGGAGCACCTGGCAGATTTGAACTGCCAACCTTTTGTTTAACAGACATAGCACTTAACCCATTGTGCCATTAGAGTAGCCTGTAACTTCCCTGATAAATCTCATAATCACAGGTATGCTCTGTGAGTTCTGTGGAGCCACTGCAATGGATTATCCAACCCAGCAGAGTGCAGAGTTCCATGGGAGGGACAGTTGGTGTCAGAATCAGTAAAGACACTAAACAGAGAGTGTGTCTGATCATTTTCTCACAGGAGTCAGCCTTGGACTGTTGGTCTTAGTACTCCTCCCACCTTTTGAAATTATAGAAGGTCAGACATGATACCCAGGATGTTTTTACAAGGGTATAACTATCAAGAGATTGATAAACAAAAATTGTGTTTATAGTTATCAAGACTTTTGTATTAGAAAAAGTCCAACAGAATTTTCAAACCCTTCCTTTTCCTTCATTTTAGATATCCTTGAATTACCCATTGGATTTAAGTAGAAATGTTATGTTTTATCTGCTTTTGAGTGTTTTCATTGGTCAGAATCCTTGAAAAAGCTTGGGAATATTGATGACTAATTGTTTTCTGATTGACAAAAATTAATCTGAGTGACTACTGAATTACAGTCATTTTTCTGAGGGAGTAATCTAAATTAACTGACTGAGTGTATTTATTTATACATCTAAGAGGTAGACAAATTTGTTAGCAACTGAAAGTTAGAAGACATGGCAAATATTATTTGAAATAGGTGGCACAGTCAATTCTGAAGGAAAGAACAATGATGTGAATGTTGACAGATGACTTTTGAAATAAGAAAATCTATCATTTGGCAATTTCTTGAATGATACTACATACACACATACAGCTAAAGCAAGTTTAAATTAAACACAGTGAATGAAATCTAATATCAGCTTAAATAGTGTTACGCTTACTTCCAGAAATAAATCAAATGTTGAAAACACAAATTCCCTGGTACTTCTTTTTGATATATGGACTATATTTTAGTATCCTTAGGGTTTATTCATACGGAAACCCTGGTGGTGTAGTGGTTAAGTGCTGTGTCTGCAAACCAAAAGGTTGGCAGATCAAATCCCTCAGGTACTCCTTGGAAATGCTATGGAGCAGTTCTACTTTGTCCTACAGGGTTGCTATGAGTCAGAATTGACTCAACAGCAGTGGCATAGCGTTTATTCACAGAACTTGAATACATTGATATCTTAAAATTAAGAAAAGTTAAATAACTAGCACTCGGAATACTTAAAGTTGTAAGTAGGTCATGGTTTCTAGTATCTTCCTGTCAATATCTTTCAGCATTGGCTTGCTTTCCCTTACGTTTTGTGTTCAGGGTTTCTCACATCACTGTATAGGGTAAATGTGACGTCACTGATGAATTTAACTCAGCATTTTCATTCTCATCACTGTTTGGGGTTTATTTTTAAATGCGGGTTTACTCTGTTTCCTTCATCCACAGTGGTCAGCAATTTATACACTCTTCTTCAGAAAAACGTTCATCAGCATTTCTTACTTACTCAGAGATATAAGTGCAATGAGAAAGAGGGTACTACGTCATCTACAGAAAGCTGCTTAAAAATATAAACATTGTGAATTACTGTTTGCTGTTTCGCTGTTTGTCATTGAGATTATTTTTCTTTCCTGACAAAAATAGTGAGAGAATAATATGTATCTGAACAATCTGAAAAGAAAAACAAAATTCTGATTATTCATTGTACATTTGTAAGATTTCTATGGCTGGATGAAACAAAAGGAAAAGTTTAAAGAGGAGTAAAATTCTGAAGTTCTGACCCTGTTTTCTACTATTCTACTATTTCAAACAGATTGACAAGCCATCCCTTTGATTTTAACTTTGTTATGAAATATTTGTTTTGAAATAATGTCAGTATTATATAGTGTTTTATATGTAACTGAATGACTCCTGCCTGGAAAAAAACTATTCTTGCCTTGAAAAAACATCCAGATGCTTTTTTGATGCTATGGCTTCCTCTATTTCCCTGCCTCCAAATTATTAAATTTGTAGATTTTATTTACGTGATAGACCTATGTCAGTGTTTGCCTAAAAAACTTGCACAGGAAATATGGTCTTGCTTTTTCCTCATACATATACAGTGGGAGGGGGGCATACTTATCCAAACTTAATAGGTTTAAGTATTTAAAAATACATTTGAAAAACAGCATTTGCTTTTTCCCTGTTACAAAGACCTACAAAAATCTGTTAAAGTGCATCAAAGAGTTTACTGTGGGACTCAATACTGTTTAAACCGGCAGAAATGCAAAGTGAAAGCAATTCCCTGAGTGACCCCAACCTAAGTTATTCATTTGCAAGGGCTTATAAAAGCAAAGGAAACCCTGGTAGTAGAGTGGTTAAGTGCTACCTTCTCTAACCAAAAAGCTGACAGTTTGCATCCACCAGGCACTCGTTGGACACTCTATGGGGCACTTTTACTCTGACCTATAGGGCCACTATGAGTCAGCATTGACTCAGTGACAGTGGGTTTAGTTTATAAAGGCAAAAACTGCAAGCCTGAAGAGCAGCTTAAACATTTCTTATTGACTGACATTTGAGTTAGTTAGAATAAGGGTATGGAAAAGTACAGAATGTTGCAAGGTTAGAAAAACACTGAGTCCAAGGATCATCTGAGAATTGGCTTTACTGTGAAGTCATATGTTTCTGGGAACATCTGTGATAGCCAAATGATCTTGATAGCAATCTTGAGCTAGTGAGAATTTCTTATAACAAAATGAAGGCTTCTTTTTATTACCTAATTCATTTTATTACATATCTTGAAATTAACATGGAGTACCCTGGTGTTGGGTTAAGTGCTACATCTGCTAACCAAAAGGTTGGCAGTTCAAATCTGCCAGGTGCTCCTTGGAAACTATGGGACAGTTCTATTCTGACCTCTAGGATTGCTATGAGTCAGACCCAACTCGATGGCAGAGGGTTTGGGTTTTTTGGGGTTTTGGTGTCATAGTGGTTAAATGCTAAAGCTGCTAACCAAAAGGTCCACAATTGGAATCCACCAGTCATACCTTGGAAACCCTGTGGGGCAGTTCTACTGTACCCTATGGGGTCTATATGAGTCAAAATCAACTGCACATCAACGTTCCCCCTTCCCCCAACATCTTATAATATTATTAAATGCTAAGATTTATTTTTTCCTCATTTATATTGATAATTTAATGCATGTGTAAATCAGCAAAGTTTATATTCCTCTGTAGTATTGCTCATTTATCAAAAGTGAAATCAATCTTTTATATTATATATATTTGTTAATTAAAAAACCCTCAATAGAAAACTCTTATTTAACTGAAGTGGGTGATTACTAGAAATTACACTACAACAAAATATTTTCACCCGAAGTCTTAAATTTTTTTTTTTCTTTTTGAGGTGATAAAAACAAAACAAAACAAAACAGAATCCCTACTATAGCTCTAACATTTTTAATGGCAGTTAAATAATCCAACCTCAAAGTGATGATTTGGGACTTAGCTTGGAAGTTTTAAATCCATCTCATAAAATAAATCTATTAGAAAGGATGTTGTTTGAGATCTCCTCCTGAAAAATTTCCAAGTCCTTGCAAAATCAGCAAAACATATCAACTTAGAAGACAGTTAAAATAGTTGTCAGGTACCACTCAAAAACAACTTCACAATGCTGTGAATGCCACCAGGTTGTGCCAGACTTATGATGCCATATTACAAAAACAACCTGTAGGTAAGAAATCTCTTGATGGTGGCAGTGATTACAGAGATTGACTTAATTTGGTTAAGAAACATGTCTCCAGCCAGAGGTCAGCAGGATGCATATGCATCTATAGGACATCATCCTGCTGACCTCTGGCTGGAGGAAGGAGACTGTTGGGAGGATGAGACATGTATGGAGCAGAGAGGAATAGTGTGCTGTCACCGGGCAGTGAGAGCAGTGGAAGCTGCATAGAGGTGGGCATGTAAATTTATATGGGCATGTACATTTTCACCTGTCATAATAATAATAAAAAAATTATATTCAGGAAAAAAAAAGAAACATAGTCTCACTTTGAAGCTCTTACATCTGATTTTGCTGAAGTCTCAATTGTATTATTTTATTGAGACAATAGTTTTTGTTGGTATTTATATTTTATGTAATTCTAAATAAAATTTGCATAAGACATCACAAATCAACATTATTAAAATATAATGCTAGAACTAATTTTTAAAAATATTTTACTTAAATTATATGGCTCCAACTCGATGACACTTGGCTTGGCTGTGGAAGATATGATACTTTATTTAGATAACATTAAAATATAACAATTAAAATTATCCTATAAAATTATTTCTTCTAGTTTTTTACAACTAAAAAAAATCTATAAGCTGCACAGTTGAATTTACTCCATATATTGTATACTAGTATATTCTAAAGGGTGTAAAATCATTAAATTTGTCACATGAAAAAACTAACAGAGTAATGCTTTTTTTTACCACAAATATCATTTGTATAAAAATAATTTCAATGAAGAGAATAAAAACTACTTTTTTACTAAATACCTTTTATTATTATGAAGTAAAGTTATATCAACAGCGGATGCTAAAATATAAAAATATCCTTTATCGTCCTGTTTTTCTAAGGAGCTGAAATTACAAATTGGAAATACAAATATTCTGAGGATAGACCAATACTTGATAACTACCTACTGATCTTTCTTTGCTTTCAACTTTTGCATTCTAATCTCCAGTAAATGTCAATGCATTTTGACAAAATGTTTGATCAATTTCAGACCACAGAAGTTGGTAAAAATCTTCAGTTTCATTATTTTTTGTATCAGTGGTTGATGTATAAGTTTGAATAATCATTTATTAACTGGTCTTCCTTGTGGGCATATGGATATCATCCTATTACCTACAGTGTCATACTTCAGGATTGGTCTTGAAATATTCAGTTTGCCATACCTGCTACAGTAGACTGTGATTGTCTAATTCAAAATGGCTAATACAGGCCCATTTTAAGCTCACTAATGCCTAAAATATCTAACTTTAAGTGTTCCATCATACTTTATGTATTCCTTGTTACAAATATTAATGGATGTTTTAAGCTGTTTCTTCACACTTTGACTTCGTGGATATCTCTTATATTTCTAGAGAGCAGAAAATAAATATTACTTAGTGTTAAGTGTTAAATTTTTTAAAGTTAAGTCTTTTAACAATAGTTTGAAAGTAATCACTGAAATAGTAAAAAGTATAATTTCCAAATTGTTAACAGCAAAACATGAAAAACATCTTTGATTGAAATGAAGTAATCAAAACAGGTAAAACACAGAGAAAAAAAAAGAGTAAACGGAAATCACAAATTTTAATGGTAGAAATGAATTCTGACATATCAGTTCATTACGATCAATGAGTATGGATTATTTTCTGTAGCTGAATAGTTATCCACTGGCATAGGGTCAGTTCTGATTCATGGAGACCCTATAGCACAGAACAAGACTGCCCGTTGAGGAAATGTTTGCTAAAGCAGAGTGTTGCATCCTTCTCCGACAGACACTTCAATTAGCAGCCTAACGCTTAAACATTACAGAACCAGGCCTAGTTAAATGGTAGACTTTGAGAAATTAAGTTGAAACATACATTAATATAATTCTTTCCAAGATAAATCAGGGTATAGAAAGACTACTTTTAAATATATAAAAAATATACAGGAAAATACTAATGAAAAGGGAGCTTATGCAATTAAAAAAATATCTTCTTTGTAAGTAACTAGTGTATAAATAGCTGATATCAGCAAAAATACAGTAACAGTCAATATCACAAGATACAAAAGCAGCAGGTAAGTAATAAAAATTATGTAAAACAAATTAAATAATATCTATTGCATCACATATAGTAATACATGTAAATGTTTACCTCCAGTTGAAATGCAAAATCCAACCCCAACCCACTGCTGTTGAGTTATGTCTGACTCATAGCAGCCCTATAGGTCAGGGTAGAACTGCCCCATAGAGTTTCCAAGGAGGACCTGACAGATGTGAACTGCTGACCTTTCGGTGAGCAGACATAGCACTTAACTCACTATGCCACCAGGGTTTCCTTAGACTGTTAAATGAGCTAAAAATAACACAAAAATATTTCTAGCTATTTGCTTCTACAAAAAGATGCATCCAAAACAAATTAATACAAGAAGTTTGAATACAAAATACTTGTAAAGTTTTAAAATAAGGAGTAAAATTAAACATTGCAATATGAAGACAAGGGATATTTAATGTTAAAAACATTCAGTTGAACAGTAAATGCAATATTCTATTGATACAAAATACCATTTACAATGAAAATATAATAGTCATAAAATTTTATGAGCCGAATAACAGAACATTAAAGTATATTAAGCAGAAAGTGTTAGAATATCAGAGATATATACAAAGTATATAAATGTACTTGGAGATGTTAACATACCACTTTCCATGAAACATAAAATAATCAGAAATCAAAGAAGTAGAGGATTTGTGTTGTACATTTACACACAGGCACACACATATACACATGTATAAATAATGCATAGTACAGGAGAAAGATGTAGCAGTCAGCTTTCATAAAGATTTAAAGCCTTGGAAACACTATAGGGTCACTATGAGTTGGAATGAATGTAATGGAAGTGGATTTTATCTATATGTAGACATAGATAATATAAATATACATATATATTCTATGGTGTTGGGAAGGGGAACATGGAATTTGTTACTTTGTTTGTTTGTTTCCAAATAAGACATATACATTTATTTTTGAAGCATACTGTCATGGTTAATTTTGTTAAACTATGGCACTCAGTTGTTTTACCAAATGCTAGTCTAGACTGAAGTTACTGAGGATTTCTTTTCACTTGAATCCACAATCAACATCCATGGAAGCAGCAGACAAGAAGTGAAATGACACATCGCATTGGGCAACACTGTGGACTGCCAAAACAACAGAAACCCTGGTGACTTAGTGGTAAAGAGCTCTGGCTTCTAAACAAAAGGTTAGCAGTTTGAACTCACCAGGTGCTCCTTGGAAACCTATGGGGCAGTTCCACTCTATCCTATAGGATCACTATGAGTTGAAATTGACTCCACTGAGGGGTGGGTGGGTGGGTGTGTGTGTGTGTGCATGCCAAAACAACTAACAAATCTGTCTTGGAAGAAGTGCAACCAGAATGTTTCCTAGAAATAAGGGTGGAAAGACTACACCTCATATATATATATATTTATATGTATTTTGGTTGCCAGTAGAAGTTCAGGGGAAGAGAAAGACCTTCAATGAGATGGATCGACACAGTGGCTACAACAGCAGGTCCAAGCATAAAGTCAATTGCGGGGATGGAAAAAGACTGAGCAGTGCTTCCCTCTGTTGTATTTAGTTAGGATCGCTGCACGAACCAGCTCTACAGTTCCCCCACTACCAATAGTCTAAAATTTGTTGTATTGGTAGTTTGTAAACTTACTTAACATTTACAGTCCGTTGATTTTAAGTAGCGTTTCCGGTGGAACAGTGGTTAAACTCTGGCTTCTAACTGGAAGGTTAGTGGTTAGAACACACTAGTCATTCAGGTGAAGGGAGAAAGAGGTAGCAATCTGCTTCTGTGAAGATTACAGCTTTTGAAGCTCTATGGGTGGTTCTATTCTGTCCTAGATGGTTGCACTGAGTTGGAATCAACTTGATGCTAATAAATTTTATTTTGTTTTTTGGCTTTGATATTTCAGTGAAGGAGAGCACCCATGATAACACAGGTGGACCTCATCCAAATACTTGAGTCTTCAGAGTAAAAACTGTGGTTTTGCGAGAAAGAAAAATTACTGTCTCAGGAATGTAACAGAAATTCTCCTTGTATTTCCAATCTGCTATTATGTATAGTGATTAAGAGCTGTGGCTACTAACCAAAAGAGTGGTAATTCAGACCCACCAGGGCTCCTTGGAAATTCTATGGGCCAGTTCTAGTCTGTTCTACAGGGTGGTCAACTCGACCACCTTGTTGGTGGTGGTTTATTATGCATTACAGATTCTGGAATCAAGACTACAACATGAACTCTTGTCTGATGTGCAGTTCTGCGTATTGAAAAACAGATAGATGATGTGTGTATATTCCAAAGAAGTTTTCTCAAACAGAAGAGGCAACTCTAAACATGTCTGAGACTGAGTTCCTCAGTAGCTTTGTGACTGAATTCGGAGTTTCATTGGTCTGAAAACATAGAATTAGAAACTATTAAATTAATCCTGTTACAAAAAAATATAAAGTATCAGTTCTCCACTCTGTAACTTACACTATGGATAATATTCTACTAACATAGGTCTGTCTAATCATTGATCATTGATGCAATCAAGTGAGTTGTCTGCACAAATGATATTTTCTATTGGTATCACTTACACAACCATACAAACACTTGCAAACAAAAAGTAACCAAAAAATAAAAAAAGAAAGTCCTATACAGTTTGGTTCATGGTAACCTCAGGCATACACTGGTATACCAAGAGTTTTAAGGTCCTAGATGGCCTCTTTTCTCTAATTTTTTATTTACATTTACAGAACAGTTGCAAAAATAGCTATATTTCATATATTCTTCACTAACCTCCCTCAAAATTAGCAACTTATAAAACTGTAACACAATTACCAGAAATGGTGGGAAAAAAAGCCAAAATTTAGCAAGAACAATGCATATCATATGTTTACTCAGTAGTGTAACCCTTCTGCATTTTTTTGCTGGCCACACCTTCCGCCTCGAGGCAATGTCACCAGCACAGCCATGCCACTCCTTCCCCAACTATTGCTGTAAAAAAATTAGTACATAGCACTTGCAAAAGACCTCAAGTGGAGAGGGTGCAACTGGCAAACACAGAAGCCATGTATTATTTATGCAAAATATAGCATTTGTTGAATACGTAGAGATGGTAACTTGGTTCTGTTTTATATTCATAGCAGTTGTGTGTTGATAAACATTACTTAATATCAAAGCATAATGTGCCTTTTAGTTTCACCTGCTTATTCTGAATTCCACAGATAATCTTGCTTTTGACACTATAGACATTTCAGTTAACAGACTATGAAATCATATATATATATATATATATATATATATATGACATCTTAATGTAATCAAGCAGCAGAAGGGGAAAGATTATGGGAAAGAAAACTCCTCAAATATGACATCTTTAACAATTAACAATTTAGAGAAGCACATGACCATAAAAAAGAGCACATAAATTAACTAAGACACTTTCAGAATGCATTTGTGTATAATAAGGCTTACTTCAAACTGCTGTCAAATCTCAGATCTCTATATTTACCTTGCTCATCTAAGCGTTATCAGATAGGGACATACTAGTGATGTTACCAGATGTGAACCTCTTGTCACTCATAGGTTTTTTATTCTTATAGTTACTTTTAAGTCTTGGTTAATGTCACAAGATGTTCTGGTAAACATGTTGCCTCTGGAAAATAACAGTTTTTAAAAAGACAATAGATGGGTCCATCTCTACCTTTTATACATTTGTGGAAAAGACATAGGACCGTCTGATTAAGGCATCTGATTACACTAAAGTTTAGAACAGTAACTTCTGTAGTTTCCTAAATTCTGCAGTAAATTTACAGGCTAAATACCAGTATTAGTGGAATGTTGCTAGCATTGGTGCACACCAATTCTTTAAAAAAAAAGTTATTGTCAAGTTAATTTTGATTCCATGTGTTACAGAGTAGAACTGCATTCGGTAAGTGTTTTCAAAGGCTGTGATATTTTGAAAGTAGCTCCGGAGAGGAAAAAAAAAATGTTCTTTTATATGGTAGAGTTCCAACAATTACATATTTTAAGCTAATTCAAACTATGTCAGGAACCAGTCTGAAAAAAAAAGTAATCACAAGTCTTAACTTATTAACTACTCTTTTGTTATTCAAATAATGTCTACTACATTTAATTGAAGTTATATTTTCATTAAGTGCTGCAACTATGAGAGTAAGTAAATATTATTACTAATGATATTATGTAAACGTGATATAACTGAAGACGTTGGCAAAAAACAAGGCTCCAGGAATTGATGGAATATCAACTGAGATATTTCAATAAACAGATGCAGTGCTGGAACGGCTCACTCATCTATGCCAAGAAATTTGGAGGACAGCTATCTGGTCAACTGACTTGAAGCGATCCATATTTATGCCCCTTACAAAGAAAGATGATCCAACGAAATGTGGAAAAAACCGAACAATATCGTTAATATCACACACAAGTAAAATTTTGCTGATGATCTTTTAAAAGTTACAGTAACAGTATATTTGCAAAGAACGGCCAGAAATCCGTGCCAGATTCAGAAGAGGATGTGGAACCAAGGATATCATTGCTGATGTCAAATAAACTTGGCTGAAAGAAGAGAATATCAGAAAGATATTTACCTGTATTCCATTGACTATGTAAAAGAATTTGACTGTGGATCATAACAAATTATGGCTACATTGCATAAAATGGGAATTCCAGAGCATACAATTATGTTCTTAAGGAATCTGTATATGGATCAAGAGGCAGCCATGTGAACAGAACAAGGGACACTGCATGGTTTAAAGTAAGGAAAGGTGTGCTTCAGGTTTGTATCCTTCACCACACCTTTTCAAACTGTATGATGAGCAAATAATCTGAGAAGTTGGATTATACAAAGAAGAGCAAGGCATCAGGCTTGGAGGATGATTCATTAACGTCCTAAATGGATGACACCACCTTACTTGCTGGAAGCGAAAAAGATTTGAAACACTCACTGATGAAGATCAAGGACCACATCCTTTAGTATGGATTGCTCCTCAACATCAAGAAAACAAAAATCTTCACAACTGGACCAGTAAGCAACATCCTCATAGATGGAGAAAGTATTGAGGTTTTCAAGGATTTCATTTTACTTGAGTCCACAATCAGCGCTCATAGAAGCAGCAGTCAAGAAATCAAAAGACTCATTGCACTGGGAAGATCTGCTGCAAAGGGTCTCCTTGACGCATTGAAATGTAAGGACCTCACCTTGAAAACTAAAGTGCACCTGACTGAAGCCATGCTATTTCCAGTTGCATCATATGTATGCAAATGCTGGACAATGAACAAGGAAGGCGGAAGAACTGACGCCTTTGGATTGTGGTGTTGGAGAAGAATGTTGAATGTACCATGGAGCACCAAAAGAACAGATCTGTTCTGGAAGGAGTACAACTAAAGTGCTCTCTAAAGGAAATCAAAGATGGCAAGACTGTGTCTTAGGTACTTTGGACATGTTGTTAGGAAGGATCAGTACCCGGAGAAGGACATCATGCTTGGTAAAGTGGAGGGTTAGTGAAAAAGAGGAAGACCCTCCATGAGATGGATTGACACAGTGTCCACAACAATGGGCTTAAGTTTGTGGACATGGCACAAGACCAGGCAGTTTTTCATTCTGTTGTGAATAGTGTCACTATGAGTAAGAACTAAGTCAGCCAGCACTCAACAACAACACATGTGTGCAAATAATACATAATCACATAAATATTATTTACATAAACTTTGTTTACTGAAATTTTATTTCTTTTTCACTGTTGATTGGGCTCAATTGAGAATTGAATAGTGGGATATTAGTGTGAGATACATTTGAGATTTTCCTACTTTTAACTTAATGAATTATTAATTTATAAAATTCTGTTATTAAGAAAAATTTACACTGGATTTTTTTTTACTTACTTTGCACACCATAGTCGTTATTGAGAAGTTAGAAATTGTGATTTCCATTAGCAACAAGTGAAATATGACATTTTGCAACTTCTAAAGGCTAGCAGGTAATAAACATATTTGATCTATTCACAGTTTTGCCAGATGAAACAAATTATTGAAGACTGTAAATCACTAAAGATGTAATATTTAGATCAAAAACTGTCAGTCTACAGATCTGTTATATCACCTTACAGAAGTGATAGCTCCTTATGAAGTGACAAGATCATAATTAATACATGTGTTTTCACATCAGACTTTGACTGCCTATAAATATAAAACAGAAAGGAGTAGTGAGTCAAACAGTATACTAAATAGCTTGGTAAGTCAAGTAACATTTATGATTCTTTGCTTAAATTATGTGAAAGCAAGGTGCTTTGCTAGAGGGTTGACACTGTAGTTTATATTGCAGGGACTTTTTAAGTAGAGAAGAGTCTCTGAATGATGCACATGGAATGAACTTGAGTGATAACTGAAAGCCTGGAGGTTTGTGTCTACTCAAAGGTGATTTGGAGGACTGCCTTGATGATCTAGCTATGAAAAGTCAGCCTCTGAAAGCCAGGTGGAGCATAGTTCTACTCTGACACACCTGGGATCATCATGAGTCAGGGTCAAGTTGACTGCAACTGGTGGGAGTGGTGGAAATGTTGTCGTGAGATCTATTAGAGCTTAACTAAAGCCTTAGTCTGGAGAATAAACAGAATCTGCCTGACTGTATCCTACTATATACTGAAAAATCTGGCTAGTCTGTGTGTATTTACAGGATTCTAGCTTTAATTGTCATAGGTGACCTTGAAGAGAAAGCAGACATACCGAATCTTAGGGAATGTATATCTGCTTACCAGGAAAAAAAGAACTAAACCGACAGACGTTTGTATAAAGCATCTATCTGAATTGTTCAACTCAGAGAGTGATCCTTATCAACATGAATCATTAAAGTCACACTGAGTTCAAATTTCAGCTGTTAAGATAGCCAAATCACCAGCTAACTATCACTGCCATCCTGCAGTACCTGAGTTTGGTCACTTAAGGTTATAGCCATAGTTTCACGGCAGTTGTTGAAATTAGCAAATCTATAAAACATTTGGAATAAAGTTTTTGAAGATGATCTAATGAAATGTGTAGTGTACAATCAATGGAAAACAGCAGGGAAAGACTTATATAGTGATTCTCAATCATACATTGTAATGCAAATTGTCTGGCTTGCTGTGTAATGCCTTTCACAAATCTTCACGTTTCCAAAATGGTAGAAAATAGTAAGATTTTTTTCCTTCCCTTAAAAAGAAGAGGAACTGAAATTGTAAATGCACACACTTAAAGTGTTTGGAAGGACAAACTGTATTTCTGGTACATAATTATTTTTATTATTTTTCTTTTAGCTCTTCCTCCACCAGCCTTCACAAAATTACAATTTCCTCTTCTTCCTTATTTTCTATTTATTTTCCTCACTGTCAGTATTCTGCTTTTGCTCTTAAACTCCTACTTACATCAGTGTCACTGGATCTCAATAGCATGTTAAAGCTGAAGGTATGAAACTTTACTTTCCTTCTCTATGATATCAGAGACAAAGGACAGAAAAAATATATATGATTCCCAAAGACAGCAAGATATTTTACTGTGTCTTTGTTGAAATCAGTGGTTCACAGGTGGGTGGGATTTTGCCCCGGGTGGTATTTGGAATTGGTGTGTCATGGACAGAAGAGTGGGTAGAGGCCAATAACAGCACTAAATATCATACAACTCACAGCTCATAAAATAAATAACTATCCATTCTTAGATGACTACTGAACTGAGATTAAGAAACTCTGGTTTAAAAATATAACCAGTTTTTTTATCTTCCTGATATGCAAATATGAGTGTGTTTCATGAAATTTGGTAAATACATATCCTCTTCAATTTGAGCCATAAAGATTACATATTTTTCTACTTTTATGATCTTGTATTTATTTTCACTCTTCAGTGAGCACTGGAGGCCCTGGTAGCACCAAAAGCTGACAGTTCAAATCTGCAGGGCACTCCTTGAAAACTCTATAGATGTGTTTTACTCTTGCCCTTTAGAGTCACTATAAGTCAGAATCTACTTGACCGCTCTGGGTTTGGTTTTGGTTTAATCAGCATTCCTCTTTTTGTTTGCCATCCCTTGTTATTTCCAATTCAGTCTTTTTTTTTTTGCTTAATATAGCTATACATTCAACTGTTTGTCCTGATGTCATCATCTCCCACTTACAAATCTAAATGGAGCTTAAAAATATACAATATACATCTCTATATTTAGGTGTACTACTATTGAGCACATGCCATGCACAGATTTGGTTATACACTGGATATAAAGAGACATAAGGCCTCCTTCCTATTTGGGGAATTAAAACTTTGAAAACAAGAACATAAAAATATCTAAAATCCATCTTAGTTGCACTGAAGTAACAGTACTTAATCATTCAAGAATAATAGCATATATGTGTATATAAATAAAATTATGACTTTCTTTAACTTTTTCTGGGTCAAAGAATTTTCTGAAAATGGCACTGAAATCATATATGTAAAATATAAACTACTTTACTTTTTGTATTGGCATTTAAATGTCTTTGAAAAAATTCTCATTGTGTGGTAAAGTATGTTTGTCACACATGATTTTTCATTTAATTGTATTCAGCTCAGCAGATGCATGTTACATATACTCTAAATGCTAATGGATGATTAAGTGTTCAGCTACTAACAAAAAATTTGGTTGTTGGAATTCATGAAGAGTCACCTCTAAAGAAAGGTTTAATAATCTGCTACCAGATGGTCATATTCTTGAAACCCCCACGGAACATTTCTACTCTGTACCACATGGAGTCACTGTGATAATTAATGTCATGTGTCAACTTGGCTAGACTACGATTTCCAGAACTGTGTGGTTGTCTTCTATTTTGTGTTCTGATGTGTTTATCTTCCAGTTTGTGATATCATGTAATTATCCTTATTTTTATGTTGTAAATCCTAACCTATATATGTTAATGAGGCATGATTAGCATGGAGAGTACCTTGAGGTAGCCTTAAAAAGGAAGGTGACTTAAGTTGCACCTTTACTCTGGTGTAGGGAGAGTTTCCTTGAGGGTATGGCCTGCACCCAATATCTGCAGATGCTCTGGCAGGGCTCACTCTTGCTCTGGATTCTGTATATGGCTCGTCATTATTAGACTTCTAGTTCTTGGAACTGAAGCCAACAGTTTGCACTTGACCTTCCAGATTCTGAATTCACTAGCTTCTGTAGCTCTATGAGCCAGCAGCCTATCATCTGACCTGTCAAATTTGGGTTCATCAGCCACTGAAACCACATAAGTCTAGAGAAGCCTCCAGCCTGCTCCCTGAGTTGAGAACTTGCCTGCCTTTACAACCACGTAAGTGATTTCCTTGAGATAAGTGTATACATACTCTTCACTGTTTTTACTTCTTTAGACAACCTTGTTTAAGAAGACCATGAGTCAGGATTGAATCGATAACAAGTGATTTTTATTTAGAAAATAAGAAAGTTGAAGGTTTAAGAATAGTATGAAATTTGGATACATATATTCTAATTCAAACGCAGAAGAGTATGGACAAATTATAAAAACTATCTATGAACAAAGCAAAAGGTTAGAAAATTGGAAAGAAGTTCACTGTAAAGACTGGACCATGAAAAGGGAGAGGCAAGGATACTAAATGGATCATTTGCAGAGGCTGTTTTTAAAGTCAGCCAGAACCTACACTTGGTGTAGGGTAAACACTGTGAAGATGCCTTCAAAGTCATTAACACATGAGGAGGAATACCCCGAGTTTTGCTTTGTATGAAAATGGTTAAGAATACAGGGTACAGAAATAAAGTATATAAAGAAATAAAGTATATAAAGTATATAAAGATTAAAGATTAACTTGTTTATTGATTTTGTAAGGCAGTGAAGGAACAATAACCTCAATATGTCATCTTTAACACCTACATGAGTACATGTGGATTTTGATAGAATGACCAAATACCATCTGCAAGGGATTCAAAGGGAGATGAGTTTTTGTGACGTTCCAACTTTAACCTGAAGGTACCGCAGTGAAAGTTCAAGGAATAGTTTTAGTATACCAATGGAAGACCATTAATTACCTTCCATTTGCCAGAAAAAGAGAAATTGTGAAAGTAAATTAAAAAGCCATATTTTTGCATGTATACAGGAAACCCTGGTTGCATAGAGGGATAAGTGCTACATCTGCTAAACAAAAGGTCGTCAGTTCAAATCCATCAGGCGTTCCTTGAAAATTCTGTGGGGTCAGTTCTAATCTGGCTTAAGGTCACTATGAGTTGGACCCGACTCGACGGAAGGGCTTTTTTTCCCCTCTCTCTTAAGTGTTTCCATTAAAATGTTGTGTTTGTCTTGAAACAAATTATAAATTATTGAGTGATCTTTTGTAAGTCAAAGGCTATATTTGACCTCCAATCGATTGTTCACTTCTCATATTCATGGCAATAAGTGTTAAAGCCCTGAATCAAAAGAGTATATAGAAACAAATAGAATTAAAAAGCTATCATAGTTCATTTTGACAAATGAGGATAAGTCTGTGTCAAGGAAGAACAGAATTCGCTAAGACTTGTTAGGATAAATTCATAAGGCATCATCCCCTTTGTCCTGAAGTCAATGAGGTCATTTTTGGCAAGGTCTGCATCATTGATTTGCTGTCTGTGTCAGCAAAGAAAGGATTACAAATCCATGTTTCAATTTTTAAGGTCATCAGAGCAAAAGTAACCTTCCACAATTTTATTAAGGGTTTCTATGTTTTGGCAGATGTCTGACTTCAGATAAATTAACTGGGGAAATTTACATAGTTACCTTTCTCAAGTAAATTTCATAGAGGGTCAGGCTAACTATAAGCAATATTGATTACAGTGATTGTAAGAATTTGAATTTTTGAAGAATATTATTTACCCATATATCTATAAAAGTCCACCTTAACAGCCACATTACAGATTCATTCCTTGTTTTCAAATACCATTGAGTGGCTTTTTAATTCTTTCAAAGGGTGAAACTACTGTTGAACTTTTAATGAATTATTTCATGACACCCTGTATCAAATCAGTGATCATTATGTGTAAGCCAGGAAACTTTGTGTTTTCTTTTCACTATTTGCAAGTCTTTTTTGGAAAGGTGATGATTAAATGTTTAGCTCAAATAGATATAATAGTGTGGCAGCAGGGAAAAAAATCAGAATTATAGAATGGTGTTGGACACCAATACATACCGTGAAGAAACAAATGGATCATCATAGTTTATGACATTTTTGTCTTCATCACAATTTGTGGCATTTTTTTCTTTATAAATGTAGCAGAAATGCATGATTTCACAGTTGTGAAAAAATCAAAAAGTTCTATGAATGAATGGAATATAAAAAAATTTCTTTCAGTTCAGTTCTGTTTTGCCCCCAAAGCTGGCCACCACTTCAAAGATGCTGCAGCATTATCTATCAGCTTTATGAAAGGGAAAGACTAAAACAGTGATAACAACAAAAGTTAACTATCTTCACAGACACCTATATTTTCTTTTAGCTTTATATTGAAGAGTTATGACATCCTTATCTCTCCACGGTGAAAATACAAATATACAAAAACAGGATATAGATCTCAGTAGAACTGAAATCATTTGATAGATCTCAGATTTTCATTGTTGCTCTTTGTTTCCTTGTCTATTTAAAATATATATACATAACAAACAAACAAACAAAAACACTGCCGTCAAGTCGTATCCAACTCATATCGATCCTAGGGGTCAGAGTAGAACTGCCCCACAGAGTTGCCAACGTGTGCCTGGCAGATTTGAACTGCCGACCTTTTGGCTAGCAGATGCATACCAGTTCAATTTCTGGGCTTATCAGATAGATTTTCACCAATTACTTTTCTTTTTTAAAATAATATGATATTTCATGCTGAGATAAATCTAAATTATGATAAAATTTCACATTTTAGACCAAATCTTTATACAAAATAAAGATTTCATATTTTTCAATGCAATTTTATTCCTTCTTGACATTTCTGAATGTACTGAAATGTAATTTTACTTGTCACTTTTTTGGTTTATTCTGGTTCAATTATGTTCAATTGAAATAAAAAGTATATATGATTTATTCTTTTACTTACACATTTATAACTCAATCCTATTTAAGCAATGAGCAAAGACCCACACTGATAATCTTAATGTGAAATTATGTCTTTTTAATATGAAGACTATATTATGCTGAACCACTACTCTTCTTTCCTATACCTATCTAAATATGCAGAATACACTTTGAAAATTTATCATGAAATCAATGGCAGTGGAGTTTTGAGGAAAATATAGTAAGACCAGTTTTAGATATGTTGACATTGAATTTGGTACTTATGAGACATAGATATCTACTTATCCAGGTTTCAAATCTCAGTAAAAAATATCTGGATTTGGAAGACATCAGACTGTAATGTTATTTAAGTATATGAAAGAAAGTTGTCTAAGTACAAGATTTAATAAGAATAAAATAATTACTAAAATTATTCTCATGGATGAATAGCAATAATAGTCAACTAAGAAGGCAATGAAGGATAAAGAAATATTAACAAGGAATATATAATCTTATGTACGTGTTGTTTAAAGGAAATGCTAGAAACAGGCCATTGGTGATTTTAGCAGAAGAAATACATTTGAGTGACACCGTTGTTAGGTGCTATTGAGTCTGTTTCTATGCCAGTGACCAGGTGTACAACAAAGGGAAATGGTGGCTGGTCCTGAACCATAGTCACAATCATTGTCATGCTTTAGACTATTGCTGCACCCACTGTGGCAGTCTATTTTCTCGGAGGAGTCTTCCTCTGTTTTGCTGATCCTTCAGTCTACCATGCATGGTATCTTCTCCAGGAACTGATTCCTCCTGATAACATATCCAAAGTATGTAAGGTGTAGTCTTATCATCCTTGCTCATAAGGAGCAATCTAGTTGAACTTCTTCCAAGAAGGATTTGCTTTTCTTTTTTTTGTCAGTCCACTGTATATTCAATATTCATAGCCACAGTTCAAAGCCATCAATTCTTCTTTGGTCTTCCTTAATCATTGTCCAGATTTCACACTCATATGAAGAGACTGAAAAGACCATGACATGGATCAGACACACTTTAGCCTTCAAAGTGACATCTTTGCTTTTGAACACTTTAAAGATATCTTTTGCATCAGATTTGCCCATTATCATGTGGCCTTTGATTTCTTGGCTGTTGCTACCGTAGGTGTTGATTCTGGATCTGAGCAGAATGGAATCTTTGGCAACTTTAGTCTTTTCTCAGTTTATCATGAAGTTCTTTATTGGTCTAATTGTAAAGATGTTTGTCTTTTTGGTGTTCAGGTGTAACCCACACTGAAGGCTGTAATCTTTGATCTGCTTTGATCAGTAATTGTCTCAAATCCTCTTTGCTTTAAGCAATCAAAGTTGTGTTGTCTCTGTAATGCAGGCTGTTAGTAAGTCTTCCTCCAATGCTGATTTCACATTTTCTTTTTCATATAGTCTGGTTTCTCAGATTATAGTTTATAGTAAAATCATTGAGCTAAGATAGAAATATTATATCACTAAGAGGAGGTAGTGGAAGTTTTCTGTCAATGGTGCTCATGCAGAAACTCCCATGAAGCAAAATTAGAGATTTTCAAAAGGAGATGTTGAAGCATATGTAATGTTGGCTTGTGGAGCCAGTACAGAGGGATTCAATATGCCAGATAAACAAGAAATTGTGAGGTTTAGGTTTTTGAGAAGTCTGGGAATGGAGCAATCTAAACATATTTGTTTTCTATTTGTTTCTTCAAGTTCTTTTTTCATTGTCTCTTCCTTACTGCTAATTTTAGAGTAATTATTTCTTAGTATTTGTTTTTATTCTCACACTGACATGTAACATTATAACTTTGTTTCACTTTCAAATGGTTGCTATACAAATTAAAATTTTAGAGTAGGAAAGAAACATCAGAAAGAGAGGATAAGCAAGATAAGAGGTTACTTAGATCAATTTTAGTTCAGAAATGTACCAAAAAACAATTTTTCATCATAAATATTGATTCTCAAGTACATACCACTGCTCAAAACTCTGTTATCCTTCAGTGATGGCCGTAATTAAAATATTTATCAAAATCTATTTAAGGATTGACTGTAATTTGTATCAGTCAGGTCTATGTTTTAATCACACAATTTAAAATAAGTAGCCATGCAATCTTGAGCAAGTTAGTTAGTCTAATATACTGTGAGGCTCATATTCTAGAAAATGATATTAATTTCATAGTTTTCATTCATCTATTCCGTCTCTTTTCATGACAGTTACTTTTAAAACAACTGATCAATTAATTAAATTTAGCATTAATTTTTTATCTTTCTGGGCATGAAAGTATATCCTTTTGTTTTATTTTTTAAATTAATATACCACTTAGGTCAGACTTGCAACTGTATGCTATATTGATCTGTATCTGTCTTTCATTCTGTCATTGTCAGGTACTTATGCACTTATTACAAATCCTGAAGGTTGCTATATCTACTTTATTAAACAACTTACATCATTTATTATAATAAATTAGGCTAATAGAAAAACTGTTTTTACAATTGCTTCTCTTATTTATTATTGTTGCCATTCTTCACATTTTCCTGTAGATTAAAATTTTCATCTGAGTAACATCCTTTTAATTGAAGAATTTTGGGGGCTACTAGCAATTGTTTATTTTGCTAATATTTAAATGAAATAATATTTGTAAATATTTGGCACCTATAAGTGAAAACTAATAATTCACAGCAATGTCAGGATGTGTCATTCCCTATAAAGTTTATAATATATTTTTGTCAGATTTCTGTTCTGTTTTTAGTAAACTTTACAAATAGGATATGGAGAATTATCAGGAAACGGCAGTGTAGGGCATTTCTAAGTTGTTCAGGATGAGTTTGATATTCCAAGCACATAAATATTTACAAAATCAGTCATTTCTTCGGGGTGTTAAGAATTAGCTTTCTATTGATTGTGCCTAGTTATCTGTTATGTGTGTGACAATATGAAAATGGGCACAAGCTGCTGTTATTGATTTACTGTCCAATAAATAATTACTGTTCATTACTTATTGATTATATACTTCCGTAATCATTTTAATCCTCTTCTATTTGTGGTATTGATGTCAGTTTAACAGCCTGAACAATTCAAGCATAAAAAAATAAAAGTCAGTTGTATAGACAATATGCAGTGTCAAGTAAACTATGTCCCGGCTTTTCAAGCGACAAAAAGATGCATTATTTTGATTACCAGCATCAACTGTTCTAAGATCCGACTCGACGACACTTGGCTTTTGGCCTCATTAAATAACAGTGCAGGTTTCTGTAAGTGGTCAGAGATGGTTTCAAACAGTCTTATGTCAAAAACATTCCATTCCAAGAGTCAGGACAGGGCATCTTGTGGAAAAATAGTCAGGGCTTGGATTTCCAGGTGGGAAAAATGCCAAAGGAGCACTTTAAGCAGTTATACACATTTTCTCCTTCATTTTGATGCCTTTAATTGCTATTGCTGGAAATTACTACTGGCATTATTTCAACTGAGGAGAAAATAAAACAATTAACAATGAAGGAATACAATACACAATTAAATGTGATGCCCTCAAGGATTAAGGCTGTGTCTTTCTCTTATGTGTTAACATAGCTATTAACATGGTACCAGGATTTCTTGAGGATGTTTAATAAGCCAATTACTCTCTAATATATTTACCAAAACAAGCAAAAAAAAAAATTATTTATTGAACGTGGAATGATTTTGTCTGTGAGTACCACCTGAAAGTGAGTCCTCCAGAACGAGCAATAACCACCTGAAGGAGGGTTTCAGAAGTCCCTTCCTTCATTTTCATTCAGCAGAACTAGTAAGCATGAAAATACTGGTAAATCTTAATTTGTGCCACGGCTGAAACTAGAAGTAAAGCGAGGGTCCCAGAGTTCCCTGACTGAACAAGGTCTGAGGGCTATACCCTGTGTTTCAGGGGCACTGACAGTCATCAGTTCCTTCTGACAATTTCTAACAATGAGATTAAGACTAAATAATGGATGCCAAAGTAGAAAAAGTTAATTGGTGATTTAATTATATTTATATTAGTATTTAAATATTTTTAATAATTAAAAAATTAAACAGGGTATATTTATTAAGTACTTACCAAATAATAAATGAAACCACATTTGACACAGTATGTTCAAATATGTTTTCTGTCAAACAATAAACAAAGTTAGAGATGATATTCAGGGCCAGCAAACAAAAGAAAAACAAATATGTTTTCCACTGTTACGATTGTAACGGATTCTCTTTATATTGGCAGAAACCCAAACCAAACTCTCTGCCATCGAGTTGACTCTGACTCGTAGCAACACTATGGAATGGAGAACAGTCCCATAGAGTTTGCAAGGAACACCTGGCAGGTTCAAACTGCCAACCTTTTGGTTAGCAGACGTAGCACTTAACTGCTACAACACCGGGGTTTCTATATTGGCAGAACGATTTTAAAAAAATTCCTGCAATTAGATACAATCTGAGTTGAACACACTATCAAAATCTGTTGCTACCATAGTCCTTGAAAAAATTTAGTAGATCTAACCAGTAATCAGGGTATCTACTTCTCACAATCGGTACAACTACAAAAATTCATTCATTTGATAAGTTTGTGAGAACTACATTATGCCCCTTGGCAAAACTTCCTGTTTGTCCTGCCTTAGTGCTGTCTGAGCTTCTGGATCTGTAGGTTGCTGTCTTATTTTTTAAAAAAATGTTAGTCATTGTTACTTCAAATAGTTATTCTGCTCTAATATCTCTTTCTCCTCCTTCTGGTATTCCAATTATATATGTATTACACTGCTTAGAAATTTTCCAGATTTTACTTATTTTTTATACTTCTTTTTTTCCATCTGTGCATTTCAGTTTGGAGATGATTCTACTATCTATTGACACATGTTCAAGTTCACTAATACTTTCAGGTGTGTACTGATGTGCTCTAAAAAAGCATTCTTCACTTCTTTTTAACATTTCTGTTTCTCTAGAATTTCCTTTTCAGTTTCTCTTAGAATCTTCATATCACTGCTTACATTACCCATTTTTTTCCTTGCATATTCTCTTTTTTTTTTTTCCCTGCTGGAGACATAGTAGTAATCATATGTGTCTGAAATTTTAAAAATCCATGTCATGTCTGAATCTGTGTCTGATGCTTACCTTGTCTACTTATACCATTCTCCACCCCCTTTCTTTACCATGCTTTGCAATCTTTATTTAAGCCCAAGAATTATGTACTGAGTAATAGGAGCTGGCATGCACTGGCTTTTAGTGTAGCTCTTGGTGTTAATCCCGGTAGGAGTTGGGCTATGTCCAGTGTTCGCTGTGGCTGTAGGTACCATAGACGTCAGATGGCTTCACTGACTTTCCTTTGGCCTCTCATGTTGTCGTGGATGCTACCCCGAGAACTCCTCCTCAGCTTCTGTGCCATGTAGCTCCCTCAACTGCAACCCACTGTATTATGCTTGAATAATACAGTGGTGTCACAGTCAAGTATGTAGAAAAAAGAAGAGTTTTATAATCTTATGATTGTATCTCAATATTTTGGTAGGCACGTGTTTTTGAATGGTAATCTTCTAAAGTGTTTCTTAGCTTTGTTTCTTTTCTTCTTGATCTGTTTCCAGACTTTAAGAAAAAGAAGCTTAGAATGGGCAATGATCAAGGAAATGTCTATCTTGGATGCAAAGTAAAACACTGATAAAGTTTATTCTAGTGAAAAGTAGGTCTTGGTCATAGGGAACACTCTGGCCGTATTTTACCATGGTTATTCTTCCACTCTCCTTGCCAGATCCAGGAGAAAACTTTCCTTGGCCATTCTCTATGAGAGTCAGGTAGGTTTCCTAGAGGTAAAGCCCACATAAATTTGAACTACTTTTGAGATTATGACCACAAAGGGATTCTCTCTATCAAGTAGCCAAGCCAAGTGCCGTCGAAGCAAGGTCACACTTAGATTGCAGAAGTTCATCAACATTGGCTGTAATTCTGTATTTACTTCTCTCTTAAGATTTTATGTTGGCATTTGCCCTGAAATCATGGTTATCTGATGAGTTCAGGAAGAACTGGTTTTAATTTTGTTCAATTTTTTCCTTACAAGGACAGGAATGGTAAATTCCAAGCCCTTTCTTAACATATTTGAACAAAAACTGAAAGTAACCAGAATTATCTATTTGATTCTACTCAGCAAAAAATTCTGTATTAGATAGAAAAATAATAGATAAAAGGAATTACATGGAAACAGAAAAGAAGGAGGACAGGACAAAGGAAGGGCAGAAGAGGGAGGGCCAAAGGAAGGGGGGAGGGGGAGGGGGTAGAGGAAAGGAAGTGGGAAAGAGGGAATAAAATAAAATTCTTTAATCAGTCTAGAGGCAATAACAAAATTTGGTTCAGAAATGTATGGACAATCAAAAAATGCACAAGAGTACAAAAACTACATTGGAGAATAAAATACTTAGACAATGTTTGCTTTAAAAGAATATAAATATTCAAGAATTTCGTCCATATTGAAGCTGAGGTTTCAAACAGATATTGGAAGGAGAAACAATAGCATGGAGGGTTCAAACAGTATATATAATATTTGCAAAAAAATGGGAAGAAGAAATAGATAATAAAATACTAGTAAGCACTGTTGCCAAGTCGGTCCAACTCATACGCAGTATTTTAAAATAGATCAAATCTTGGACTTGAAGTCAAATAGGAGCCTGACTCTAACTCTCACAGTAACTAGCTATTGTAATTTTTTGTGTTTCTGAATCCCACTTTCTGCATTTATAAAATTTAGAATGATAACTTATATTTCAGTCTGTGACTGTAAGGAAATAAAAGTTGAATAGATTATTTAAAAGTACTTGGCAAATGTTCTGGAGCCGTGGTGTTACAATGGTTAAGCTTTCTGCTTTTAAACCAAACATCGGCAGCTGGACTCCATCAGCTACTCCTTGTTTACATTGTCAGGCAGTTCTGCTTGGTCCTGTAGGGTCACTCTGTGTTGGAACTGACTCAATGTTACTGGGTTTCTTTGTTTTAGTAGGTGTTGTGGCTTATTTTAGATCATCAACAAATTCTTCCTATCCATTTTTTTATGGAGATATTTCATTTCTTCTTCAAATACTACTGTTCTCATCTAATGTTAAACTTGACAACAAATACATTTTTTGATATGAGAAAGGTCAGTGGACTGCAATTCAGCTGCCTAAGAATTTGGGAATGGATTTCCTTCATCAATGTAGGAGCTAATTTTCAAAAATCTAAGAAGTTTGAAATAGAGCATATATAATAATGTTATTCCTTTCTTGGCAAATTGTAATAACTATTATAGGCATTGTCTATTGAATTACACTGTGATGTATTAGCCTGGCTTAATATGAATCTTCAAAATTTGCCAGTCACCACTAATGTACTAATCACTTGGTATAAAGAATATGATGCTGAACAAAACATAGATCCATGCATCTTGGTCGTAGAGTCTAGTGGAAAATTGAACTAGATATTAAAGTTTCTAATGTTCCAAAATTTAATTCATTCTTACTGTTGAGTGAATTTCTTTTCTTTTGTCAGTCTGTACTTCCCATTGAGATGATAAATGTAAAGTATTAAAAAGTTTTAAATTATTTGATAATTTCTCAACCACATTTATTTTTTCTTTGCCACCTGATAACTTCTGACTCACTTTACTGACCAGTAAGAGGCAATGACTTTTAAAATACTGGATTTTATTGTGGCAGCACTATGAAGTATTTTTGGTACATTTTTGTACCCACTACTTTATATTTGTTTTCTATTCACGGTGGAAGATTATATAGTTAAAAATATTCACTGAGTTGATGCAATATTCTATCCAAAAACTATACCCTTATCTGAGCTTATGAATCAGTAACCATAATAAGCAAGAGATTATGCTGAGACCTAAAAATATTAATACCCTGCATTTTTATTACAATTTTTAATTCATTTACAGGAAATAAAACAATGATTGGTCTAGAAATTAAGAAATTTATTTTCTACTTTGAAATGCTTAAATTACTCAAATATAGTATATACATTTATCCTTGCTGATATTCTCCCTCTAAAAGTATGCATAATATGTAACTTTTATATCTATTATGGCAGTGCTGACTGTACTTTAAATGTAAAATATTATTATTTAAATAGACTTTCAGAATAAGTTTAAAATAAAGTCAAGGGAGTTTACAGAATTACTAATATTTCTATAGGAAATAAGGAAGAATGTTAGGTGGAATAATATCAAGGAATGGAGTAAACAAAGGAATAAGCAAAAGGAATGACAGTTGAAAGAATGTTTTGCAAGTTTCCACACCTATTTCACTCATCATTGCAAACTGATCCCTAGGGAAAAGCAGTCATGTGGAAAAACAAACTTAAATAAGTTTTGCCGTTATTTGAAGCAAATGTACGCACTGTGCTGTTGTTGGTAGGTGCAGTCAAGTGGATTTTGATTTGTAAGAACCCTATTTACAAACGAGCAAACTACAGCCCAGTCCTCTGTCATCCTCCCAGATGCTGCTGTATCATAGAGCCCATTGTTGCAGCCATGGTGTCGTTGGGTCTTGCTGAGGGTCTTCCCCAGTATGAGTACTCGTTAGGTATTTGTATAACTGAGTGTCAGTCTCTCATTTCCCTTAGTGGAAACTAAGTTTCCATCAGAAGTTACTAAGGAAGTGCTCCAGAACCTCATATGGATGTACTTTTAAGTAAGTATTCAAGCTGTATGAAATAAAAGGAAGCTAGAAGAATGAATAGGAAGATTACATTAATGGGAAACATCACAAAGAAAAGCAGTAACAAGTAATGGATGAGATATGTATCTCTAAATCTACACTCAGAATGAATGTCATCAAAGTTGTTTCAAAATTTACATTTCATTATTATTATTCCTATCATCCCTAAAGACCAAAGAAATGTAGCTTTAAAGAGGGATAAGGGACAAGGTGGGTAGCCTATCACTGTTCTTCAGAAATGCATACTGGAAGTGAAAATTAAGATGCTGTCACTTCTCTGTCTCTTGTGCTAATGTAACATTAAAGTTGTTTGATATATCACATTACATAGTTCTAATGAAAACTTCGTTTCATTGCATCTTCTATATTACTTTCTCAAGAGATTATTTTAAAAATAGTTAATCACTGCCAAACTGAACAAGAGCAAAGAAAATGCTCTTAAGTCAGTCAATCAAATATAGTGGAATAACTGGGTCATCTTTAGTTAGTACTAATAGAATCAGTATTCTGGAAAATAAATGTAGATGGACTCCAATTATATTTGCATTTTGTTGTACCTAATGTTGTGCCACCTTCAAAAATGTATCTCTATTCTGATCATTTCTTTTCATATCTAAATCAATTACTCTATTCCAACCTACTGTTGTCTCTTTACTAGATGATTATAACAGTCTATTAATTGATTCCATTGCTTAACTGTTAGCATACCTTTACACTTCTAGGATGTTACTAAAATTCACTCACCCAGAGAAATTCAAAATGCTTTTTTCAAATACATACAACAATATAACATTCCTCTCTGAAAACCTTACAATGTTCTGTCACTTCACTTAGATTAAAATCCAGACAGTTTGTCATGGCCTTGATGGTCCTACAAGATCCAATTCTCTCTATATTCTCATTTCTTAGCATTCTTTCTTGGCCTTCCTGCTCATCTTAAAACATGCCAAACACATTCTCATATCAGTCTTTGCTTATGATACTCCTCCAGTTCAGGACGTTTTTCTATAAGACCTTCTCATAATTCACACTTTCATTCACACCCCTGCTCAAACGTCACTTTGGATAAGAACATCCTATCTGAAATATCACAACTCCCCATCACTTGCTATTTTATCACTTAGTTTTATTTTTCTGCATAGCACTTGTTGTCACCAGGCATATTTTACACATGGTAGTTCTTGTGTTCACTGTCTGTCTCCTTCATGATAAACGAGGGCTATGTGAAAGTAGAGCATTGGTGTGGTTGTCCACTGCTGTCTCCCCAGCGCCTACAGGACTGCTTATCACAGAACGGCTGCTCAATAAGCTCATGTTGAATTAGTGGATATATTTAATTTTGTGTTGTTTTAAAATGTCTAAGGATGCCTATAAGATAATATTTTGATTTTAGAAATACATATTTTCATAATATAAAGTAATTTAAAGCTCAAATTATTAGTGTGTGCCTAGAAAGTGGATTACCATCGTTTGTGTGCTCAATGCACTTCATAAATCAAATAATGGGAGATTCAACAATGCTTCTTAGTACACACTATTCTTAATATCTCCCCTCATTAGAATGTAATCTCTCTGAAGAAAAAAGATGGGAATTCTAATGTAGTTGTTATCAGGATCCTTGCAAAGAACTTTGGTTTCAATGGCTTATATGTGATAAAAAGACAAAGGAGAGTCCTGGTACATGGATGATCCCCCTGAGATAGGATCAAATCTGATTCTTTAAATCTGTGTATTAAAAAGTGTTCTAAGATTCTCTCCTCAGTTACATAACTGTTTCACAGGCTTATGTAACTACCGAGGAAGTATTAATTTTCTAGGATCTGAAACTAGTGTGGAACTGTTAATAAAAAACATTTCCTGCTTTGTCTCTAAGCTACAGTAGACAACATCATAACTTAGTTCTGTTAAAACTAGTTTCTATCTGCCACTTGGACTCAATCCTGCCAATGAATTCATGTAACAAAAGAGTTTTCTTCTAAATATAAAGTGTAAATTCTATATAATATCGTCATCTTAAATTGTAGAACTCAAAACAATGTTCAATTTAGCTTTTTTACAAAAGGAATAAAATTATCACTGAGCAAAATGTACCATCCATATACAGTATTACCTATATACGCCTCCCCAGGCATTTGCCATTATAGATAGAATATTTCTATTCTTTTCTTTTGGCTGAATTGACTACATTCACTATTTATATATTAGCTAACATTTCTACTGCAAGAATAGGGAAAGCCTCTGATTAACCTAGAGAAGCTACTGGGTATTCTATAGATCCCAGCAATTCAAGTATTATGAATAAATAAATAGATTTTTGCTTTGTTTTAAGGGTTCTACCCTCTTGTAAAAAACTAAAAACAACTGTAATGATGACACGGGTAGTAGACTAAAATGAAAATATCTGGGATATTAGTGGACATAGGATGCAAAAACAAAAATTTGATGAAAACTGTGGTATGTACTAATGACGTTATATGGAAAATCATTTATGGGAGGTAGTCATGTATAATCCATTGAATTCACTTAAATATCTCTTAAAAATTAGAGATAGAAATCACTTATAGGTTATTAGTTTATTGATTTATGACAAAGGACTATGTGTCTTATTGTAGGTTCCTAGAAAAAAGGAGCTGAAATTAATAATAATGAAAGCATTCGTTAACATTGTATTGCCCCTTTAATTACAACTGGCATACTGCTTTGTCAACTGCTTTGTTGACTATGCAAAGGCAATTGATTGTGTGGAACATAAGAAATTATGGATAAAATTGTAAAGAATGGGAGTTCTCAAACACTTAATTACACTCATGAGAAATTTGCACACAGATCAAGAGGGAGTCATTCAAATACAACAAGGGGATACTGGATGGTTTAAAGTCAGGAAAGGTGTGAGTCAGGGTTGTATCCTTTCACATACCTATTCAATCTGTATGCTGAGCAAGAAACTCAAGAAACTGGGCTCTATGAAGAACAGCAGGGCATCAAAATTGGAGGAAGATTCATTAATCTGTGTTACGCTGATGACACAATCTTGCTTGCTGAAAGTGAAGAGGTCTTGCAGAACTTACTGATCACGATCAAGTAACAAAGCCTTCAGTAAGTATTAAAATTCAACATAAAGAAAACAGAAATCCTCATGACTGGACTAGTAAGCTACATCGTGATAAATGGAGAAAACATAGAAGGTGTTAAGAATTTTATTTCACTTGGATCCACAATCAACACTCATGGTAGCCGCAGTCAAAAAAATGAAGACATGTTGCATTGATCAAATATGCTACAAAAAATCTCTTTAAAGTGTTGAAAATCAAAGATATCACCCTGAAAACTAAGGTGCACCTGGACCAAGCTGTAATGTTTTCAGTCACCTCATATGCATGCAAAATCTGGAATGAATAAGGAAGATCAAAGAAGAACTGAGCAGTGGTGATGGTGAAGAATATTGAATATATCATGGACTGCTGAAAGAAGGAACAATCTGTCTTGGAGGAAGTACAACCAGAGTGCTCCTTAAGAGCAAGGATGGCAAGACTGCATCTCACATACTTTGAACATGTCAATCAGTTGGAGAAGCAGAAGGACAATACCGTTGGTAAAAAAGAAGGTCACAGAAAAAGAGAAACAGCCTCGATGAGATGGATCCACACAGTGACTGCAATGGACTCACACATAACAATGATTGTGAGAGTGACACAGGACTGGTCAGTGTTTTATTCCATTGTGCACAGTGCCAGTAAGAGTCCAAACCTACTGGATGGCACCTAGCAACAACAGTGAATGTCTTTCTGGGATTCTCTCCTTTCACCCACAGTCCTTCTGAAAGCAGTAATGACATCCCTTGTTCATTTCTTCTTAATCTGACTTGAAAATTTGGCTGCTTCCCATTGATGTACTGCCAGAACTATATTTGAGTTATAAACAACCAAATTGTACTTGTGTGTACCTTTAATGATATTTTTTGATAATTTCCACATTCCATTGAATCACCTTTCTTTGAAAGGGCACGAAAGTGTCTCTTCCATTTAGCTGGCCAGGTATCTGTGTTCCAAATTTCTTGACACAAAAGAGTGAGCACTTTCAGCATCGCATCCATTTGTTGGAATTTCTCAGTTGGCAGTCTGTCAACGCCTGGAGCTTTGACTTTGCTATTTCCTTCAGTAGAACTTGGAATTCTTCCTTAAATAGCATCAATCTTGATCATATTCTTTCTCGTAAAATGGTTGAACATTGACCAATTTGTTTTGGTTCAGTGATTCTCTGTATTTCTGTCATCTTTGTTTGAAACTTCTTGAATCATTCAACATTTGGACCATAAAATTCTTCAGTATTGCAGTCAGCTCTTCCCTTTTTGTTTTCTAACTCTAGGCCTTTTCATATTTCATTATAATATTTTTCTTTCCACCCTTTAAAAACTTCTGTGCCGGCCATTTACTTGATCATCTCTTGTGTTCACTTTATCTATTCTGTGTTCAAAAGCAAGTTTCAGAGTATTTTCTGACATCTATTTTGGTCTTTTCTTTCGTTCTTACATTTTGTACTGACCTTTTGATTTCTTCATGTGTGATGTCCTTGATGTTATTACATAACTCATATAGCTTTCAGTCACTGGCATCCTATCTGTCAAATCTGTTATTAAGATGGTCTGTAAATTCAGGTTGGATATATTCAAGATCATTCATTAGCTCTGTGGATTTGCTTAAATTCTCTTCAGGTTTAGTTTGAACCTACATAAGAGCAACTGATGGTCTGTTCCTCATTTGTTGCTGGCTTTCATCTGATGATGATTTTGAGCTTCTCTATCATTTCTATCCACATATGTAGTCAGTTTGATTTCTGTGTCCCTCATCCAATAAGGCCTATGCATATAGCTTCCTTTTATATTTCTTGAAAAAAGATTTTTCCAGTGAATAAGTCACTGGTCTTGTAAAATTCTGTCATGTAATCTCTGGCATCCTTTCTATCATCAAGGCCATATTTTCCAACTACTGAGTCTTCTTTTTGTTTCCAGCTTTCATAGTTCAATCACCAGTAGTTATCAATGCATCTTAATTGCACATTTGATCAATTTCAATCAGTAGACATCAGTAAAAGTCTTCATTTTTTTTCATCTTTGCCATTAGTTGTTGGTGTACAAATTTGAATAATTGAATGAACTGGACTTTTCTGTACGTTTAAGGACATTATTGTGTCACTGACAATTTGGATTTCAAGATGGATCTTGAAATATTTTTTTAACAATGAATGCTATGCATTCCTCTTAAATTTGTCATTCCAAACACAGTAGACCCTACGATTGTCCGATTCAAAATGACCAATATCAGTCCATTTCAGCTCACTGATGGCTAGGATATAGACATTTAAGGATTCCATTTCATTTTTTAATCATTTCTGAATTTCCTAGATTCATACTTTCTACATTCTATATCTTAGTTATTGATGGATGATTGCAGCTGTTTCTCCTCATTTTGAGTTGTCCCACATCAGCAAATGAAGGTCCTGAAAGCTTTACTCTACCCGTGTTATTAATATCAAGTCTATTTTGAGAAGTCAGCTCATCCCTAGTCATATTTTGAGTATCTTTCAACAAGAGGGGCTCAACTTCAAGCACTATATTACAGAATGTTCTTCTGCTGTACATAAGGATTTCACTGGCTCATTTTGTCCAAAATTAGATTGCCAGGTTTTTCGGACCTGTCTTAGTCTGGACACTCCCGTAAAACCTGTCTGCCATGAGTGACTCTGTTGTATTTCAAATACTGGTGCCACAGCTTCCAGCATCATCATAACCCAATAGCCACTGCAGTAAAACAAGCAGGCAGATGAGTGATTTTAAGTTACCAATAAGGAGAGATAGGGAGAATTCTAACACTGATCCTTGAACAAACTTGTGGAATAAAGTTTACCTGGTGTTGACTGCATGTGTCACCGAGTAGAGCTCCTCCATAGTTCATTCTCTCTTTGTCCCTTTCTCTGTCCCGTTGTTTGTCTCTTTCTCCCTCCTTCCCTCCCGCCCTCTTCCCTTTTCCTTTTTTGGCAGTAGCTTTAATGGAAGCAGATTGCCAGGATTTTCTTCTTTGAAGTAGCTGCATGGGTTCAAATGACCAACCTTTAGTTTAACAGCCAATCACAAACCTATCATGCCACCCAGGGATTTACTGGCTAAAATTTAGATTTCTCAAAGTCAAAAAAGGAGAATTCAGTTTGGATTTTTTCACATTAAAAATTATCATCTGTGGCTTCTGATAGGCAGAATGAAAATTCTATAAGATTATGCTAAATCAGAATTTGCATATTAGTTTGTTTTTGTGTCATTTATCATCACGGCACTTGGCTTGGCATCATCAGTTACATCAATTAATTCTTTCAAGGACAACAAAGTAGACTTATCGTTTTGATAAGTTTTCATGAAGAAGTCAATTATAACACAATCATGTAAGACAGTCAATATCTATATGAATATATTCCACTCTTGTACATCAAATGAAATAAAATTTTGTCCTGCACTGAAGAATATTATTTCTAAAATGATATTATAGCATAACTTGAATTCTTACAGGTGCTAACATTTATTCTATTATCATTTTATACTGCCTTAAAAAAGGAAAAAGGAGTAAAAAAGAAAAAAAGGAGTATCAAAAGGAAAGGGAAGAAAAATCTACTTCTGTCTGGATTAGCCACAACGCCAGTCAAAAAAAAAAAAAAAAAGAAAAAAATGCCTAAAGAAATCTTAAAAATTAGCTTTTAACATTCCAATAAAATACATGTTTTGATAAAGGGACCAGCTTCCTTACTTTGTGAAGGCAGATATTAGGCAAAGTTTTCAACTATAAAAAAGAAATGTGTGAATATACAAATAAACAAAAATAAATGAGAACACCAGAAGTTACACTGTTCATAAAACAAACACATTTAGAAATATTTCCCATTTCCATGCTATTTTAGTATTTCTGTCTTGTATTTTATAACTGGAATATATATAATATATAATTCAATACAAATCTGTGTGCAAAGTAAATTAGTAATTGCATGATTTAATGATATTGTCCCTAGCTACTGTTCAGGGCGGACAGTTAATGTCATTATAAAGGAAAAAGCATAGGACTGCTCTATAGGGATCTATTTTCCACTCAAACTCAAAGCAAGAAGTAACTTTTTCCTCTAGAAAGTAATTCAGGAGTCTCTTCTGTCTCATATTGCAAAAGATGCTGGTCTGTTAGAAAACGCTGACTAGACCGGGGAAAAATACAGTGAGAGACCTGTGACCTGGGTTGGATTCTGTGACTAGACTGAGGAGACTATGCTGTGAGTGGCACTTTGTCCCAGGAATCCTCAGAAGGACAAGTAGTAGGCAGTACATAGATTTCAGGGCCACTAGGGTACAGAAGGACAAAAGGCTGCAGCATTTTGCAGAGTGCATTAGATGGAAATGTTTTCTTTCAGAGAAATCAACTGACAGACATATGATATTTTAAGATGTAATGTATTACTAAACACCCAGAACCATCTGAAAAGTTAGAATCCTAAAGCCAAAAAAACAGACCTCACAGATGCCTGGAATAAAAACAATTTTAAACTGAAAAATACATACAAACTAGGATTAGTCCATTAGCTAATTGTTATCCTTGAATTTCCATAAAGGAAGGGAAGTGTGTCGATCTCCTTAGAATCCAAGTTTACATTTCACTTCAGATAAATCTTTTTATCATTCCCCATGAAATAGTGTACCTGTTAATAGAGACTGTGGGGGGAAATTGCTTAATGTTTTGGGGACTCAGAACAAAAATTAGAGGTCCTCACACAATATAAACTAAGCCATCTTACTGGTAATTTGAATATGTTTTATCTTACTATCTTGAAAATACATTTTCATAATGACTTACAAGATAAGACTTGAATGCAGTATTCCTTGGCTTCTCTGAGTACTGAACAAGAATGTGGTAGCTAGGGCAGATCCAGTTCCTAAAACTTAGCTCCTGTCCCCTTCTCCATCCTGTTTAGGGTCAGTACCACACCACTTGTGCACATGCACCTAGGCATAGCAACCTGGTGATTCAGACTCTGTCCACAGTCTCCGGGGAGACCTAACTTTGACCATCCATCACCCACTACAACCCTTTCTCTTGTCTTAAAGTTGAACGTAACAGCAGTATGATCTATCCTCTGGAGGATACACTAAGGAAGAGGGGGTTAGACATATTGGAACTAGACCCAAGGCACTTTAGGCTGAATTTTTAGATTTTGTTTACCTGAAGAATATTGAAGAAAGAGGGTCATAAAATCCAGGAGGCCACATTCTTTTGGACTTGAGACCTCTTCACTCCATGTGAAAAAGATCATGCATTAAGGTCAACCAAACTGGAGCCTTCTCAGCCATGAAGCTCAGGACAGTAGCTATTTTCCTTTGGGTCTGAGGATAGTACTGGCCCTCCCAAGTTAACTCTTGATATCACCTCTCCCATCAGCTACATTGGCGAAGATTTTAAATGAGAATAAACTAGAACTCACATCCCCTTTATACCACTCATAGTTGTATCTGTATAATCTATTAAAGGTGTTATGTTGTTAGGTGCTGTGAGTCAACTGCAACTCAGAGAGACCTTATGTGACAGAGTAGAAGTGTTCTATAGGGTTTCCTAGATTGCAGTCTGTATAGAAGCAGTTAGTTTCTCCCCTAGAGCTTCTGAGTACGTTTGAACCAGAAGCTTTAGGCTAGCATTCAAGAGCTTAACCATTGTGTATCCAGGGCCCCCAAAGGCATTACAGAGTTAGAGACAAGACACAAATAGTTCTCATTACACAAGAAATTTCAGTCATCCTGAACAAATACTCTTTGCATATTTGTGAACTTTGTATTAAAAAATCTACCATGTCTTAAAGGTTCTTAGAAGAGCTGGAGGCCTGGTAACAAACACAGTGGTTAAGAGCTCAGGCTGCTGACCAAAAGATCAACAGTTGGAATCCACCAGCTTGTCCTTGAAAACACTATGGGGCAGTTCTACCTTGTCCTAAAGGTTTAAGATTAACTTGGTAGCCACAGATTTTACTGGTCTTTAGGAAGGACAGTCATTTTATATCACAACTATAGTAAAAATGATGCAACAAAGAGTCAATTAATTCCTGAATATGCTGTAAGAAGGCTGATTCTTGGTGAGCATTACATAGAATCAAATTAAGACAGTTTATTCTATCTATGAGCATTTTTTGAAAGTGTACAATTGAAATCAATTTTGCATGCCTGTCTATCTGCAGCTCCTTCCACTCCTTTTGCCTGGTGACAACGCACTGCTCCTTTTCATTTTATACTTGCAGCATCCTCTTAACAAGCTCTTGTTCCCTCCTCTCTACCCTCTTCTCTCCCATCTAGAAAGAGACCAGTAGGAAAGCCTTCTAAAAAGGCATCGAACAATACAATACACACACCATATGGTCATATTGTGTCCTGAGTCCAGCCCATTCTTGACTGAAGAGATGACATCAGGAGTGTTTTCTGGTCAGGTGCAGCAGCAGTTCTAGGGACCATGCTCCCAGGAGACCATGCTCCAGGCTGTCTGGCTGTCAATCCAGGTCTTTCAGTAGAGTTCTTGAGCTGCACCCCTCTTTTTCTCAAGTTACCACGGGGACTAAACATGTGTGCCCATCACAACTGTCTAGTGGTGGCTGGGCACCATCTGGTTTTTCTGGTCACATGTTGATACAGTCTCCCATTCACATGGGTAACTCTGTCTCCTGGGTTCCTTTTCCCTTGTATCTTTGTTGTTCTCATTGATCATTTGTTCTGGAAGAGTTAGAAACATTTGGTGTACCTCAGATGGCAGCTTACTAGCTTTTAAGAACCCAGACACCACTCACCAACATGGGGTGCAGAAGACTGTCTTAGCAATATGCTGGTTATACCAGTTGCCTTCGACATCCCCTGCAACATGGTCTCCAGACCCTGCTCCTGCTACTCTATTGCTGCAGTATTAGGTTAAGATTAGAAGAGCTTTCAGTTTATGGTGAAGCCCGATTACATTGATCTACTTTCTACTGTGTGGTGTCACGGCTTTCACCTAATCAAACTTTTATCAACTATCTAATCTATGACCAACCCTTTCCCTCCCTTCCCACCCTTGTAGACATCAAAGACGTTTGTCTTCTGTACGTAAGTCTTATTTGAAGTCCTTGTAGTAGGGACCTCATACAACATTTGTCCTTTTGTCCCTGATGAATTTCACTCAGTATAATGACTTCCAGTTGAAACCATGTTGTGAGAAGCTTCCTAAAATCATCATTGTTCTTTATCATTGCATAGTGTGCCATTGAGTATATGTACCATGGTGTGTTTATCCATCCATCTGTTGATGGACATCTGTTGATTCCATCATTTTGCTGTTGTGGACTGTGCTGCAATAAACATTCGTGTGCATGTTTCTGTTCATGTGACAGCCTTTGTGCCTGTAGGATGTATTCTGCGCAGTGGGATTCCTGGATCAAATGGTATATCGATTTTCCAGCTTTTTAAGGAAATTCCAGATTGGCTTCCAAAGTGATTGTACCATTTTACATTCCCACAAGCAGAGCAAGAGAGTTCTAATCTCTCCCCAGCCTCTCCAGAACTTGTTTTATGTTTTTGAGGTTATGGTCAGCCTTGTTGAGGTACGATGGTATCTCATTATTGTTTTGATTTGGATTTCTCTGATAGCTAGTGATGAGATGGAGAAACAAATCACCAACTTAGGAAAGGGAAGAAACTCTGGATAAATATTACTGAAGAAGAGAATTACAGTGCGAGGGCTCATACTGCACAACCTTAGAACCTATTACACTGCCACAGTAATCAAAATAGCCTGGTACTGGTACAAAAAGAGGCACGTAGACAAGGGAACAGAGTTGAGACCCCAGAGATGGCACCATCCTCTTAAGAACAGTAGATATTCCTCATGTATCTTTTGACTGCCTGGATGTCCTCTTTGGTGAGTGTTTGTCCATCAACTTTGCCCATCACTTAATTGGATTATTTACATTTTTCTTGTTGATATTTGCAGTACAGAGTAGGTTATGATCAGACATTGGTCCAACATATAGTTACCAATCATTTTTTTCTCGTTCTGTAGGTGGTCTTTTAATTCTTTTGATAAAGTCTTTGGATGAGCAAAAAGTGTTTGATTCTTAGTAGTTCCCTTTTGTCTATTTTCTCTTCTGTTGTTTCTGCATTGCTTCTCAGATTTTGTAGTTTAAACCATGCATTAGAACTTCCATTGCTGACCTTACATTTCCTTGCATGATGTTTATTGTTTTAGGTTTTTAGGTCTTTGATCCATTTTGAATTAGTTTTGGAGGAAAGTATGACATATAGGTCCTGTTTCATTTTTTTTGCTCATGTATTTCCAATTTTGCTGACACCATTTGTTAAAGAGACTGTTTTTACTTCAGTTTAAAATTTTAGTATCTTTGATGACTATCACCTGTTGATAAGAGGATAGTGCCATCTGTAGCATATCAATTCTGTTCCGTTGTTCTGTGTGTCTTTTTGTACCAGTACCAGGCTGTTCTGACTACTGTGACTGTGTAATAGGTTCTAAGGTTGGACAGTGTGAGGCATCTCATTGTGTTCCTCTTCTTTCAGTACTGTTTATTTATCCAGAGTCTCTTCCCTTTCCAAACAAAGTTGATAATTTGTTTCTCCATTCATTAAAAAAGAACACTGGAAATTGTATTGGGATTGCATTGTAAATGTGCATTTATAACGTTAAGTCTTTCCATCCATGAGCAGGGTAAGTTTCTCCACTTACGTCTCTTTTGGTTTCTTATAGTCAAGTCTTGCAATTTTCTCTATATAGGTCTCTTTTTCCTCTGGTTAAATTTATTCCTAAGTGTTTTATCTTCTTGTGGGCTGTCATGGATTGAATTGTGTCCCCCCAAAAATATGTGTAGCCATGTGGCTGGGCCATGATTCCCTGTATTCTATGATTGTCCTCCATTTTGTGATTTTACTGTGCTGTATGTTAAAGGATTACGGTGGGACTGTAATCCCTTCAGAAGATCACCTCCCTGCTCCGCTGTGGAGGGAGTTTCCCTAGAGCGTGGCTTGCCCCACCCTTAATCCTTGAATCCTACAAGAGATAAAAAGAAAGAGAAGCAAGCAGAGAATTGGGAACCTCACACCACCAAGAAAGCAGCACTGGGAGAAGAACGCATCCTTCAGGCCTGAGGTTCCTAAGCCGCGATGCTCCCTGGACAAAGACTGATGCAATACTGGACTTTCCTGCAGAGCCGAAAAGGGGAAATCTATCCCCTGGAGTGGACATCCAGAATTTGTACTTGTAGCTTACCAGACTGTGTAAGAATGGACCTTCCTTTGTTAAAGCCATCCACTCTGTGATATTTCTGTTAGAGCAACACTAGCTGACTAAAACAGGGGCTGTAGTAAATTGTATTGATTTAATGGTTTCATCTTTGATGATCTTTGTTGGTATAAAGGAATCCTATTGGCTTGGCTATTGGTTTACTTATGTTTATCTTGTATCCTGATATTTTGCTGAGCTTTTCTATTAGTTCCAGTAGTTTACTTATGGATTCTGTAGGATTCTCTGCATACACATCATATCATTTGCAAATACAGAGATTTGTAATTTTTCTTTGCTGATGTGGATGCCCTTTATTTCTTTGTCTTGTCTCATTGCTCTAAATAGAACATCTAGTGAAATGTCGAATAGAAGTGGTGAGAGTGTGCATCTTTGTCTAGTTCTTGTTCTCAAGGGGAATTCTTTCAGTCTCTCTCTGTTCATAATGATGTAGACAGTTGGCTTTGCATAGATAACGCTTATTGCACTGAGGAATTTCCCCTCTATTTCTAGTTTGCTGAGAGTTTTTAGCATGAATGGGTGTTGGACTTTGTCCAATGCCTTTTCTGCATCAGCTGACAAAATCAAGTGATTCTTATCCTTCGTGTTATTTTTTTCTGATGATGAATTGTATTTTTGATATGTTGTCTAATTCAGCTAACTAGGATTTGGTTGAAGAATTTTGCATTGAGGTTCATGAATGACATTCATCTGTAATATTCTTTTTCTGTGGGATCTTTCCCTGGCTTTGGTATCAGAGTTACACTGGTTTTATAGAATGAATTTGGGAGTATTCCATCCCTGTCTGTGCTGTGAAATAGCCTCAGTAGTACTGTAGTTAACTGCTCTCTAAAAGTTTGGTAGGATTCTCTGGTAAGCTTCATCAGACTGCATGTCTGGGCCAGAAATTTTTTTGGTTCATAGTTTTTTGATGACTTTTTCAATCTGTTTCTTTGTGGTAGGTTTATTAAGCCTCTTTGTGATATTTTTGGTAGCTGGTATGAATCTAGAAGTTGGTCCATTTCATCTAAAAGGTTTTCAAATCTGTTAGAGTAGTCTTTCATAGAATTCTGTTATGATATTTTTTATTTCAGTTGGGTCTGTTGTGACATCTGCCATCCCATTTGTCATTTCTGTTATTTTTTTCCTCTCCTGTTTTTCTTTTGTAAGTTTAGCCAATGACTTATCAATTTTGTTTACCTCTTCAAAGAACCAACTTTTCGTTTTGTTAATTTTTTCAATTGTTCTTCTGTTCTCTAATTCATTTACTTCACTCTAATCTTTATTACTCATTTTCTTCTGGTACCTGAAGTGTTCCTTTTTTTGCTCTCTTTCTACTTGTTCAAGCTATAGGGTTAATTCTTGGGTTTAGGCCCTTTCTTCATTCCAGATGTGTGTGTTTGTAGAGATGAATTGACGTCCTAGCACTGCTTTTGGTGTATCTCATAGATTCTGGTAGGTTGTGTTTTCATTTTCACTTGATTCCATAAATATATTTCATCCTTGATTTCTTCTATAACCCGTGGATTTTTGAGCAAGGTGTTGTTCGTTTTCCATGAATTCCAATTTCTACCTGTGTTTTCTCTGCTATTGATTTCAACTTTTCTGCCTCTATGGTCTAAGAAAATGCTTTGCCATAATTCAGTGTTTTGGATTTTGTCAAGACTTGCTTTATGTCATAACACATGGTCTATGCTGGAAAATGTTCCACATGCATTGGAGAAGAAAGTGTACTTATCTCTTGATGGGTAAAAAGTTCTGTGTATGTCAATGAGGTCTAATTGGTTAATTGTCACAATAAGATTTTCTGTATCTTTACTGAGATTTTTTCTGGTTGATCTGTCAACTACTCAAAATGAAATGTTGAAGTCTCCAACTATTATTGTGGAATGATCTGTCCCACTTTTCAATGTTGTCACTGTTTGTTCCATGCATTTGGATGCTCTGGTATTGGATGCATAAATATTTAACATTGTCGCGTCCTGCTTATGTATTGAATCTTTTAGCAATAACTAATGACCATCCTTGTCCACAGCGGTGGATTTTACATTAAAATCTAGTTTATCTGAGATTAGTTTTGCTACTCCTACTCTTCTTTGTATGTTATCATCTTGGTATATATTTTTCAATCCTTTAATTTTCAGTTTGTTCATGTCTTTGAGCCAAAGGCATGTTTCTTGTAGGCAACATAGCGGTGGATCATGTCTTTTGATCCAGGCTGGCAGTCTATGTCTCTTTATTGGAGTGTTCAGTCCATTTACAGTCAGGGTAATTATTGGTATGTGTTTAGTGGTGTCATATTGATGCATTTATTTTTTGTTGTTGATGTTTTCTATGTTGTTCTTAATATTCTGTACTGGATCATTCTTTTTTATGGGTTGACTTTTCATCTTTTTCTGTGTTGGTTTTGTTTCTATGGAGACTCCTGTGCTATATTTCTTGTTTTAATATGTTGTATTGCTATTTTGCTTTGTGACTACTCTTACAATCCCCTTTTATATTCTAAGATTAAACCAGACTTTAACTTCTGCATATTTCTTTTCATTTCCTCTCCATCTGAACTGGTTATGCCTAGTCTAATATATCCTCATTTTAATGTGATGATGTAGTAGTTTTTGCATTAAGATCACTGGTTCTCTTCTTTTAACATTATAGGCAAGTAAGATTCTAGACACTTCGTCCTACATCGTCTCCTTAAATATACAATTGATTTTTTTTTTCCCTAAGCAAAGAGCTTCTTTCAGTATTCTTGCAGTTTTGGTTTGTTTTTTACAAAGTCTCTAAGCTTCTGTCTATCTGTGAATGTCTTAATTTCACTGTCATATTTGAGAGACAATTTTGCATGATTTATAATTGAGGGTTTTTCTTTTTTTAAAAAAAATTTTATTTATTGTGATTGAGTGACAGTGTACAATCCGTTTTAAATTCACGTGCCCGTGTATGTGCAGCTCCTACTGCTCTCCTTGTGTGGTAATAGCACACTCTTCTTGTCTGTTCTATACAAGTCATATCCTCTTAACAATCCCCTGTCCCCTCTTCTCTACCTTCTCCACTCACCTCTAGTAAGAGACCAGCTGGGCAACATCCCATAGACACATAGAACCATAAAGTATACATACGATATGGTCACTCTGTATCCTCAAGTCCAATCTTTTCCTGCCCGAAGAGTTAAACTCAGTAATGATTTATGATCAGGGGCAGCTTCAGGTCTAGGGGCCATGCTCCCAGGGGAATGCCTAGGCTTTTGGACCTTCAGTTGTGGTCTTTTAGTGGAGTTCTCAGGGTGCACGCCTTCTTACTCTTGTACTGCCAATGGGACTAAACTTTGTGAGCCCCATCACGGCTGTCACTGGGGGTAGCTGGGCACCATCTGGTTATTCTAGTTTCATGTTGATGTAGTCATCCACTTACATGGGTCTTTCTGTCTTCTGGGTTCTCTTTCCCTGGTGTTGTTTTTGTCCTTGGTGATCATCTATTCTGGATGAGTTGGGACCAGCTTGGTGTACCTCAGATGGCAGCTTGCTAGCTTTTAAGACCCCAGACACCACTCACCAATATGGGGTGGAGAGAACTGTCTTAGCAATAGGCTAGTTATACCAATTGGCCTCTGTGTCTTCTGAGAGCATGGTCCCCAGACACCAGCCCCTGCTACTGTGTCCTTATCTGTTGGGTTGAGATTGGAAGAGTTTTCAGGTTATGTTAAATTGATCTTCTTTCTAATGTGTGCTGTCACTGACTTCACCCAACCAAATTTCTATCAGCTATCTAATCTATAACCAGCCGTCTCTCTTCCTCCCTTGCCTCCCTTTCAGCCATCAAAGAGTCTTTTCTTCTGTACATGAGTCAATTTTCAAGTCTTTAAAGTAGGGGTCTCATACCATATTTGTCCTTGTGCTACTGACTAATTTCAGTCAACACGATGGATAGAAACTTGTATATATGTTGATGAGGTCCAGTTGGTTAATTGTTGCAATAAGGTCTTCTGTGTCTTATTGAGCTTTTGCTTTATTTTCCTCCACAGTGTAATCTATTTTATCTGAGATTAGTATTGCCACACCTGCTCTTCTTTGTATATTGTTAGCTTGGTATGTGTTATTCCATTTTTTGATTTTCAGTTTGTTCATATCTTTAAGTCTAAGGTGAATTTCTCATGAGCAGCATACAGACGGGTCGTGTTTTTAGATCAAGATATCACTCTTTGTCTCTTTACTGGAGCATTCAGTCCACTTATCTTCAATGTGATTATTCATAGCTGTTTAGTGCTGTCGTTTTGCTGTGTTTATTTTTGTGTTGATGTTTTCTCTGTTGCTCTTACTATTCTATTCTGGAACATTCTTCTTTATGGGTTGATTTTTCACCCTTTTCAGTGTTGGTTTTGTGTTTGTTGAGATTCCTGTATTGTATTTCTTGTTTTGACATGTCACTTCTTTGTTGTGCTTTGTGGCTACCCTCATGATTCCCCTTAATAATGTATGTTTAAACTTGATTTTAACTTCTAAATATCTTAGTAACTTCCTCACCATCTGGACTGACTGTAACTACTGTGATATATCCCTCTTTTTAATGTGATGGTATCATAGTTTTCATGGTGCTATCACTGGATCACTTCTTTTAGGATTATAGCTTTGGTTAGAGTTTTTTGCCTTTCCTGAGTTGGCTTGGCTAACTGAGTAGGTTTCTAGATGATGTGTCCTGTATTGTCTCCTAAAATACAGAGTTAATGGTTTTGTTCTTCTAAGCCAAGAGCTTCTTTCAGTATTTCCTGTAGCTTTGGTTTCATTTTCACAAAGTCTCTGAGTTCTGCTTATCTGCAAAGGTCCCAATTTCATTTTCATATTTGAAAGACAGTTTTGCAGGATATACAATTCTTGACTGGAAGTTTTTCTCTTTCCAGGCTTTGAATGTGCCACTCTACTGCCTCCATGCCACCATGGTTTCTGCTGAGAAGTCAGATAAAAGCCTATAGGGCTGCTCCCTGAATGTTAGCTTTGCACTATCTCACTCTCTTTAAGAGTTTCTGCTTATGCTTCATTTCATTAAGCTTGATTATAATATGTCTTGTAGTCTTTCTTTTAGGGTCTGTGTTGTATGACGATAGATACGCATCTTTGATATCTATGTTTTCTTCTTTCATAATTTCCGGGAAGTATTCTGTCATCAAGTCAACAACAATCCTCTCTGAGTTTTCAGATGTCCCTTCCTGTTCAGGAACTCCAACTAATCTTAGATTGTTCCTCTTAATAGAGTCCCACATACTTCTTAATGCTTCTTCATTTTTCTTGTGTCTTTTCTCTGATTTATCCTCAAAAATGCTGGTGTCAGTAGTTGTATCTCCCAAGTTAGAAAGTCTGTTTTCCATTTGTTCAATTCTGTTCTCTTGGCCTTGAATTGAGTTTTCTGATTCTTTAACTTTGTTACTGATCTGTTGGATTTCAGAATGCTGGGGTTACATTAGTTCAAATAGCTTGCTTAATTTTTCATTTTGGTCTGCTAAATTTTGTATAATGTCTAGGAGGTCTCTATATATAATTCTTTTGTACTCAGAAAGTTTCAGAAAGGCTTCTTCATCTGGAAAGTTCTTTCTTTGGTTCTTTTGGAGCTTTCTGGAGCCATGATTGGGTATTTCCTCAAGTGTCAGGCCAAGGTCTGTTGCTTTTGGGGCATCTAGAAGTTGTTTAGTTTTTCTGGTATTGCTTTAATAGGAGCTGAAGTAGAAGTTGATCACCAGTTACCTCTATGTACTCCAGCAGTTGGGCCTAGTGGAATCTCTGTGAGAGCAGGCTCCACCGCCTGGCTGGCAAAGACATGGCCCTACTTATGGAGTCACTGCGAGGCTGTCAACTAACTCTACATTGTGGGTCAGTCAAGATTGGAAGAGATGCCTTCAGGCTGCACCACAGTTATTTCTCTAGGTAGTCTTATTTTGAAAGATAAAAGCTATCTGACAGCTTCCATGAACAGTCAGGCTGCCAGGTGTGCAAGCCCCTCTTTCCAGCTGGCAATGGAGGCACCTCTATATCTGTCCTCAGATACTGTGATCTAATTCAAAGTATGGACAGGCTACTGCCCTACTGTCATCAGATGCCAGGCGCTACCCGAAGGGTAAACTGTGCTAAACACAGCTTTTCTTCTGGGGAAGCACTCCTCAGGCTGGCATTGCCTCCTAGCCTGTGAATTAGTCCCCGCTAAGGCCTCTGTTAGGGTAGCTCCACCTCCTGGTTGGACAAGATGGTGTCCCTCAGAGGCTCTCCCATCTGCTGCAAAATAGCCGAATCAGTGGCAGAGGTTCAGAAAGACAGGCGGAAAGGCCATGGTCCTCAGAGTCCAGAACCAGGCTCTGAAAGTGTGGCTATTCCACCCACTTGGCATGTCAGCAGTGTGGCAGAACTTTGCTGCCAGTTAAGCCCAATCACTGCCACAGGCTAGCAAACAGGATAAAAGTTAAAGCCAGTAGTTACCTTCAGTCCTTGAGAGCTGGCTATTCAACAAGGGCAGGGGTCAGTGAAAGAGAAGTTTCTCTTTCAGTGGCATGTAGTCCAAAATGGCAGCCCTATGCCATGTCCTAGGGCCCACTGGGTGTCCAGAAGGCTCCATTTAATTAGCAATCCTGGCCTTACTTTTTGGAGTGAGTTAAGGAGAGGCGTGTCTAGTCTGCCATACTGACTCTGCCCCTGAGAAATTTTCTACTATATAAAAATACATTCTTCATATATTTGCCTTTGTCTTTTTATGTAAATAAGGCCATACAATACAATATTTGCCCTTTTGTGATTGATTTATTTCACTCAGTATAATGTATAGAAACCAAAGTTTATTAGTGGTTACCAAGGACAGGAGAGATGGAAAATGGGGGTTAATAGTGATAGACAAATCACACTAGTTAATGGAATGGTTACATAGTCAGTTATTGTTATTGTTGTGCATATATGTAAAAAAATGAAATGGCAAAAGAGGTGTGACAGATATATTTACAATAATGACAAAAAAAGAGTAGTTGTTGAAGTTTCTTATGTATAGTTAGATGCCTCATGGGATTTGGTTCCTTGATTTGGATGTTTAGGGTCATGTTTTCATGAGAAATTCCAGTTATTTGGTCTAATGATACTTTTTTGTGCTTCTGTTCTATGTCTTAGTTTATTGTATAGCGCCTGCAGTCTTAAAAGCTCACCGCAGCCATCTAGTGCATAACTATTGGTCCTATTCACCTGTAGTAACAGAGAAAGGAGGGTCAGTAAGAGGGAGAAAATATGGAAAATATGACTAAGAGCCTCCATGAACAAACACCTCTTTGCTGTAACACCAAGAGAACTGAATGGTACCTATCTACCATTCTTTAATGTTTTGATCAAGGATATTATAAAATAATTCTAATTTTAAAAAAGGAACATGCAGAAGAGAATGTCAAATTCTCATGGACTCCAGATTATCTGGAGCTATGGAAAGCGCATGAACCCTTGAATTGTTACCCTGAGATAATTTTTCAACCTTAAACCAAAAATATTCCCTGAAGTTTTTAAGAAAAACAAACAAGTTTTGATTTGATAGTAAAAATGTGTGCTTTGAATATATCCTCGTTTAAGAACTATCTATGTGTGATAAAATTCACAAGAGAAATTGGAAAGATGAGAAGAGAACCTTAGGAAGCAATGAGTTTATGTCAATGTTGTTGTTACTTATGCATTGTCCAGTCACTTCCAACTCATAGAGACAATTTGTGCAACAGAATGAAACACTGCCTAGTCCTGTGCCGTTCTCTTGATTATTGTTATGTTTGAGCCCATTATTGCAGTCACTATGTCAATCTATCTCATTGTGAATGTTCCTATTTCTTGCAGACTCTGCTTTAGCAAGCATGATGTCTTTCTCCAAGGACTGATCCCTCCTTATAACATGGTCAAATTTTGTGAGACAGAGTCTTTCTATCCTCACTTCTAAGGAGTAGTCTAGTTGTACTTCCTCCAAGAAGGATTTGTTTGATCTTTTCACAGCCAATGGTATACTTGTCATTCTTCACCAACATGGTAACTCAAAGGTGTCTTACTTACGCATTGTCCGTCTTTCACATGCATGTGAGGTAATTGAAAATGCCATGACTTAGGTCAGGCAGACCTTACTTCTTGTGATGGTTAAGATTGTGTGTCAATTTGAGTGGGTCACCATTCTCAGTGGTTTGGCAGTCATGATGTTGTGATCATTTCTATGATGAGGTTTGATATAATGTAATTACTGACATGGTGGGATCAGCTGTGAGTATCCATTCCATTTAAAGGGAGTTTCGTGGGGCTTGTGGCCTGTATAGAAAGTAAGTGGACATTCTGGCAAAGTTTGTGGGCTTCTGTTAGCTCTAGATCCTGCAGCTGGCACTGTTTGTCTGATCTCTGGTTCTTAGGACTTGAGCTGGAAACTTAAACTTAACTGTAATCTTGCCTCCTGATCTTGGGATTCGTTGTTCTTCCCAGGCTGGGGACAAGAACTCTGCTTTCTGACTTGACAACCTTGGGTTTTCTAGCCTTGGCTACTACATGAGTCAGGACAAGCCTCTATCCTGACCCATGGACTTGAGGAGTTCCAGTCCCTACAACCAGGTCATCCATTTCCTTGATATAAATCTTTCTCTTTATATAAACGTGTATCCTTTACTGGTTCTCTTCCGACTCAATGGCACTTGGCTTACTGGTTCTTTTTCTTCAGAGAATTTGGCTTAAGACAGTCCTCAAAGTGACATTCTTGCTTTTTGGCACTTTTGTATCAGATTTGCCCAATGCTATGCATTGTTTGATTTCTCAATTTCTGTTTCCATGAGTGTTAGCTGTGAATCTAAGTAAAATGAAACCCTTGATAACTTCAGTCTCTTGTCCATATTATAATACTGCTTAGCAGTTCAGTTGTGAGTATTTTTGTTTTCTTTATGTTGAAGAGTAATCCATACCAAAGGCTGTGGTCTTGTACCTTTGTCAGTGAGTACTTCAAGTTATCATCACTTTCAGCAAGCAAGGTTTCGCCATCTGCGTGATATAGGATATTAACAAGTATTATTCCAATCCTGACACCCTATTCTCCTTCATATAGTTGACATTCTCAGATTATTTGTCAGCTTATAAATTTGAATGACTATGGTAAAATGATACAGCCCAGATGCATACCTTTCCTGACTTTTAACCACTCAGTGTCCCATTGTCCTGTCCCAATAATGGCCTACTTTCATTTGATCCAACTCGACAGCACTTGGCTTGGCTTGGCTTTTATTTCAGTCAGCTAGTGCTGCTCTAACAGAAATATTACAAGTGGATGGCTTCAACAAAGGAAAGTCTATTATGACATAGTCTAGTCGACTACAAGTCCAAATTCAGGGTGTCTGCTCCAGGGGAAAGGCTTTCCTCTGCAAACTCTGGAGGGAAGTCCTTGTGTTGCATCAGTCTTTGATTGGGTAGCATCTTGGTGCAGGGAACTCAGATCTGAAGGATGTGCTCTTCTTCCCATGCTGCTTTCTTGATAGTGTGAGATTCCCAATTCTCTGCTTGCTTCACACTTTCCTTTTATCTCCTGTAGGATGAAAAGATAAAGGGTGGTACAAATCATACTCCAGGGAAACTCCCTTTACAGTGGAAAAGGGAAGTGATCTTATGAAGTGATTTACAGTCCTACCCTAATCCTCCCACATACCAGCATAAGACAATCACAAAATGGAGAACAATCATAAAATATTGGGAATGATAGCCCAGTCACACGGCTACACATATTTTGGGGGGAACACAGTTTAATCCACGACACCTTTTGATATATATGTATAGTTTACTCATGAGCACAATTAATTGTTCTGGAATTCCCATTGTTTACTATGCTGTCTGTAATTTGTTATGACACACACAGGCAAATGCCTTTGCAGAGTGAATAAGACACAGGCAAATATCTTTCTGGTATTCTCTGCTTTCAGCCATGATCCATCCGACATAAGTAATGATATCCATCTTTCCAGGTCTGCATCTGGCTAAAATCATGTTAATGAGGGAGGAACAAATCAGAAAAAGGGAATGAGAATGTAGAAGACTGTTAGCAATGTTACTGAAATGTAAATGTAGAAGGTGTTGAATTTGCTGTATGTTTGTTGTGTATATTCTCAACAACTACAATAAAAATAAAACTAGGAGGAAAGAAACCCTATGGATTACAACATTGTGTCTGCAACTTAACACATGCTTGTTAAGGGACAGGCCTGAATAAATAATGTGTATAGGGAAGTTAGTCTAGTAAATTATTAATATTTGTTGGAAAAAATACATAAATCATTTAGCATAAGGTTGTTTTATTCAGGGAGCATTTGGTTGCAAGTGTTCAAGGATCACTGAGTTTAGCTCACTTTATAGAGGTAGCTGATTGAGAATAAACAGAGGATTCTCCAGGCACCCAATTATAGGCAGCACAGTTAGATCCCCAAAAGCTAGACAGTCTTTAGGCAGCTGATCTTTTTTTCATCTCTTGGGCTGTATGGTCTTTATTTTCTTTTCCTTGCTGTATTCATAATTCATCCTCTCCTAGGTATACCAATTGCTCTCCTCTATGTTTGATTTCTGCTTATCTAAACTAAGCTTGCTCAAGATGGGCACATTATCATGCCAGCTTCATCTGTGGCTCTATTTTATCCTAATGTTCCAGTGCCCAAATCAAGAGCTGAGTCACTTACTTCTGTTTCTCATTTAAAATTTCTAAGGAAAAAGTTAATAGACTCAAACTGGGTTAGGTTTCAACATATATCCTTTTTTATAGTGATTGGGTTTTTTTGGTAAAAATTGTACTTTATTCTTTATAGCTTTGCATGTAAATAAATGAATACTTTGCCTATTAATTGCTTAGATACAAAGATGGTAGTAGTAGAACGACCCACTAGCACACACCATAGGAAGAGATGAAAACTCAAGAGAAACTAGAATGACCACTAAGTGTTGTGATATTTTGAAGTTGAAAAGAGTAAAAGCATACTTTCTCTATGAAACTGTTGAAGACAAACTCCAGGAGAAGTTCTACAGATCTTCCTGGTCTGGAAGTGTAATTAAGGTGACAAAAGAGTTAAAAGCAACTCCACATAGTCTCTTGTAGTGCTAGAACTATAAATGAAAACAGATCCTTAAAAATATATATGTATTTGTTATTAAAAAAAAAAAAAACTTTCTTGAGAGAAATTCAAGAGAATTTGTCTGAAGAAGGATAATACAGAGGTTGTAGGACAAAACTCAAGGGCCTGTAGCAAAGTCGTCATCTTGGCAGATAACACCACATGTAATTCGTGGATTTCAAAGACCAGATTTTTCTCTGCTTTGATTGCTTGCCCTGCCGACCACCCCCTTTCTGCATTGCCAGTAGGCATCCACTGCACTAGGAACCTTCATCAATCTTGGGGAAGAAAGAGTGAAGAAATTCAGAATTCCATAGGAAAATATCACTGTATGTGAAAACTTGGGTGTTCTGAGTCTAAACTGACTTGTAACATTGTGTTCCCATCAACTTGGATAAATGAGGATTCAGATAAGAAACTAATTTCAAGTACAGAAAAATACAACTTCAATATTCAAACATTAGACATCATAGTCTAGAAGTCAGAGGACTGCTCTTGAAGAGCAAAGTCTTAAGCCTAAATATACTTTTAAAAACTAATTAATAGTCTCTTAAAGTTCCATCATCCCAAACACTGTTAGATTTTGAATTTAAAAAATCATATATGTTGCATTTTCTCTAGCAAGCCATCTAGCTTCCTTTGGTGGATATGCTATCACTGGAATCATTTATCTCTCTCCAAATGTAGATTGGATCCACAAGGTTTAAAGCAGTCAAAACTATTCATTTCCTTAAAAGTTTCTGAAGTATTTTACTTTTTTCTACTATGCTGGCAAATATAATAAAAGAATCCAGAGTCTGAGGACATTTTTTGGATGATTTTATATCTTTATGCTCCTAACTTAAATATCAATAAATTGTGTAATTTTCAGAAGATATTTTATTTCTTTGGGTCTCCAAGTCCTCACTAGTACAGTTTAGATTTGTTGCAATCTGTGATTATTTCTAAATGTCAGTGATTCTTTTACACCAACTGAAGCTAAACCATAGGTGTTAAAATTTAAGAAAAACTCAATCATAGTTCCACAAGTTTCTACAGTAAGTCAGGAAAAAATGCTAACTATCCTGATAAATGCTATTGTTGATAAGCCTACACATATAGTTGATTTTCACATTAAGTATTTGAACGAGCTACAAAAGTGGTGGAACGAGAATGGCATTGCTATAGGCAAAGTATATAGACTAAGAGAAAGGACAATAGCAATGGATATCCTAATGTATAGAACAGAGATATTGTTTGGTAATCATTCAGTATACTTGTCTTAGTCATCTGGTACTGCTCTAACAACAATACCACCAGCAAATGGCTATAAAAAGAGAAGTTTTTTCTGTTACAGTCCAGTAGGCCCATCACTATGGTGTCAGCTACAAAGGAAGGCTTTCTCTGGTGGCTCTGGAGGAAGATCTTTGCATTCAGTCTTCCCCTAGACTGGGAGCTTCTGAGGCACAGGGACCCTGGGCACTTTCCAAAAGAAGTGCTCTACTCTTGGAACTGCTTTCTTGGTAATATGCAGTCCACAAATTTCTCTGCTAGCTTCTGTCTTTTATATCACAAGTGATTGCCTCAAGTCATAATGCAATCTTACACGCTGAGTGCTGCCCTAGCAATACAACTGTTGCCCATCCACCCTCACGTCCTAGAGGCAGGGTTTGCAATATATAGAAATATCACACAATGTTAGGAATCAAGGCCTAGCCAAACGTATTTTTGGGGATGACACAATTCAATCAATGACAGTACTGAAATTTAGAAATACCTTCCTATAATAAGCACAATTTTGTGGAAATGTAAATGTAACTGCCAACTATTAATGGCCTCTCTCCTGGGCAGATATAAAAGTGTAGAGTCTAAAGATCTGTCTGTCTGTGAAGCATCCTTATTTCAAGAAATGTCTTTTTTTTCAAAGCATGGTATTGCTATATCATGAATATAAGGCTGGAGTATTGACTGTTCTAACAATTTTCTAGCATTAAACACATATTCTTTGAATATCAACTCTTTAATAGACGCCAGATACAGGCTTCCTGGGTTCGGTTCTTTCTATGATACTTGCTAAACAAAAATGTTGCTTTGAAGATTAAGTCTCGGTTTATTCACTTTTAAAATAGAGATAAAAAATTAAAATTATGAGGTGTCTTAGTTTCCTAAAGAGCCATAGTGGTATAGTAGTTAAGATCTCTGCCACTAACCAAAATGTTGGCAGTGCAAATCCACCTTACTCTCCTTGAAAATCCTATAAAGCACTTCCATTCTGTCCGAGGACTGTCATATCAAAATACAACAAAATTGATGACAATTTTGAATTCTGTTTCACAAGAACAGAGCTTCATTATTGCACACTTCAGAATGCTAGAGTTCCAAATCAGGGTATCTACCATATTGATTCTTTCTGAGAATTCTGAGAGAAATTTTGTCATGTTTTTCTCTGGATCTTCTGGTGGTCCCCGACAGTCTTTGGTGTTCTTTGTCTTAAAGTTTCACCTGACTCTGTGGTTACATGGACATCCTTCCTCGGCCTTTTCCTTCATGAATCTTCTCCTGTTTCATAAAGACACAATCATACAGGATTAGAACTGAGTCTCCTCCTGTGTAATTTCATAGTAACTAATAAAACCTTCACAGACCCTACCTTCAAAGAAGGTCACATTCTGTCACAGATTGAATTGCATTCCCCCCCCCAAATATGTGTAGTCGTGTGTCTTGGCCATGATTCCCAATGTTTTCTGATTGTCCTCCATTCTATGATTTTCCTATGCTGTATGTTAACACATTAGGGTGGGACTGTAAATACCTTCATAAGATCATCTCCCCGCTCCACTGTAAAGGGAGTTTCCCCATGGTATGGCTTGTACTACCCTTAATCCTTTCATCCTACAAGAGATAAAGGAAAGGGAAGCAAGCAGAGAATTGGGAACCTCACACCACCAAGAAAGCAGAACCAGGAGAAGAGTGTGTCCTTTAGACCTGAAGTTCCTGCACCAAGATGATTCCTGGACAAAGAGTGATACAATACTAGACTTTCCTCCAGATCTGACAAGGGAGAAAGCCTTCCCCTGGAGAGGACATCCCAAATTTGCACTTGTAGCCTACTGGACTGTATAAGAATAAACTTTCCTTTGTTACACAATCTACTCATGGTATTTCTGTTAGAGCAGTACTAGGCGACTAAAACACATTCATAGATATAGAGGTTAGGACTTCAGTATATCTTTTAGGGATGTGATTTAACTTGTAGCGAGGTGAAATTGTTATTAAGACTGTATCTGATCCTGAGTAAGCTCTTAGTCCATGTAAGCAATAAAGATGATGTGATTATGATGAAGAGGAGAATGATCTCAATATTTAGATACTACATGATGTAGAAACTATTATAAACATACCATGAACTTAAGGAGTTAAAGTACCATCAGTAAAAGAAAAAACAGAAAGAGAGAAAACAAAAAACAATTTTGAAGTCTACTAAATTGCAATGTCAATATTTACGTATTTGGGGAGATTTATTCCCCTAAGTACCTATAAACATGGATAAAGAAATAAATTCTGGAATCAATATCTAAAAAAAAAAGAGGGATCCATATTAAAAGTCACCTGAAAGAGATAAAGTCAGTCTCAGAAGGGAACTTAACCTTATATTACTCTATTTTTTTCAATAATAAATTATTCTAGCTTTTTTCAATAATACATTATTCTAAAAATAGCTTGAAATTCCATAAAAGCATAGGAAAAACAATAATCTATTCATTTGTTCTTTTATGAGAAACATACTATGTATAAATCACTGTAGATATCAAACAAACCTATCTTTACAAAGACTAAGGACTGCTGTTGATATAGAACACGACAGGTGGCTTTACCTTCTCTGAGTTTTGCTTTCCTTGAAAAGTAACACTTGAGGCATGATCTGAAAGATAAATAGGACTTAACTAGAAAACCATCTGGTAACAGAAGAGTTCCAGCAAGAGGACACTGTGTTCAAATGTGAGGGACAGGAGACAAGAACTTCCATAGAACCGTAAAAAGCCTATTGTGGTTAGAAACAAAGAGTCCTGAAATAAGCCTGAAGAATTAAGGGTTGGCAAAATAACTCAGTGACTCAAAGAACATGAAAAAGATTATGCTTGTTTTTTGAATAATGGCAAGATTTTGAAAGATTTTCAAGTTAAGATACAAATTTTTATATGGCTAAGAAATATCAATATCTACCAATATATGATCAATTATTACTATCTGATAATAAGAAAGTTAATGCATCCACCTAAGGAGGAAATGCAGAGTAAATAGCAGATGGATTTTATCTAAGAGAAAGACAGAAAACAGTATTTGTAGCATCATCTATGAAACGTCTAGGGGAGAACATTGATGCTTGGACATCAATATCAAGAATTTCCACAACGTATAGCCAAATCACTTATTTTATGCATGGCTGCTAAAAATTATAAAAGAATGAGTATTTTTCTTCTAATTAACAAAACTGATATTTCTTAATCTTTTCTGTTAAAAAAAAACCTCTCAACTTTCACGCTTTTACAGTCTCACATAACCCCAGTGTGCAAAAAAATCTCTGTTTCTTGTATTCCAAACTTTTTTATATGCTGTATGTCTATCTGAAGCCCTGATGATGCAGTAGTTAAGCACTTGTCTATTAACTGGACAGTTAATGGCCCAAATCCACCAGCTACTCCACAGGAGAAAGATATGGCAGTCAGCTCTGGTAAAGATTATAGCCTTGGAAACCCTAGGCAGCAGTTCTACTCAGTCTTATAGAGTGGCTGTGAGTTGGAATCTACTCAGTGGCAATGCTTTGTGGCATAGTGGTTAAGATCTTGAGTGCTAAGCAAAAGGTCAGCAGGCCAAAGTTCAAACCCACCAGTGGCTCCTTGGAAGCCCTATGACATAGTTCTACTCTGTTTATAGGGTAACTGTGAGTTGAAACTGATTTGAGGGTATCTAACAACAACAATCTGTTCTAATTATAACAAGTCTATGACAGTCAAAGCACAACCTTGAGTATATCCCACTTGAGTTAAGAGATCATCTCAAGAACAGATTTAACACACTGAACACTAATGACTGAAGACCAGTTGAGTTGTGGAATAACATCAAAGACATCACACATGAAGAAATCAAGAGGTCATTGAAAAGACAGGAAAGTAAAAGAGATCAAATTGGATGTGAAAAGAGACTCTGAAACTTGCTTTTAAACGTCAAGTAGATAAAGCAAGAGGAACAAATGTTGAAGTAAAAGAACTGAACAGAATATTCCAAGGGTGCACGCAGGAAGACAAGTGTGCATTATAAAGACATGCGCAGTGAGCTGGAGACAGAAAACCAAATGAGGTGATCATGCTCTACCATTCTCAAGCTGAAAGAACTGAGGAAAAAATTGAAGGCTCAAGTTGTAAATAGTGAAGGATTTTGCAGGGAAAATACTAAATGACTCAGGAAGCATCAAAAGAATATGGAAGGAATACACAGAATTATTAAGCTAATAAGAACTAGTTGATGTTCAACCATTTCAAGAGGTAGCACATGATGAGTAACCAACAGTACTGAGGAAGCAGTCAAAACTACACTGAAGGCATCAGCAAGAAACAGAGCTTGGGAAGTAACAGAATATCTACTGAAATGTTTCAGCTAACAGATGCAGTGCTGGAGGTGCTCACTCATCTTTGCCAAGGAATGTGGAAGACAGCTAACTGGCAAACTGGAATTGATGTATATTTATTCCTATTCCCAAGAACGTGGATCTAAGTGAATGAGGATATTATTGAACAATATCATTAATATCACATGCAAGTAAAAATTTGCTAAATATCATTCAAAAGTGACTGCAACAGTACACTGACAGGGAACTGTAAAAAAATCAAGCCAGATTCAGAAGACTTGGAAACCAGGGATATCATTGCTGATGTCAGATGGATCTTGGCTGAAAGCAGAGAATACCAGAAAAAATATTTACCTATGATTTATTGACATGCAAAGGCATTTGAATGTGTGGATCATAAAATTTTATGGATAACATTAAAGAGAATGAGAAATTCAAAAAACTAGCTTTACATAAGGAATCTGTAAATGGATCAACAGACAGTCATGGAAACAGAAATAGGGGACATTGAATGGTTTAAAGTTTGGAAGGTACATGTCAGGGTTGCGTCATTTCATCGTACCTTTTCAGCCTGTATACTATGCACATAATCCAAAGCTCTAGACTATATGAAGAAGAAGGAAGCATCAGGACTGGAGGAAGACTCGTTAACAACCTGTGTTATGCAGATGACACACCCTTGCTTGCTGAAAGTCAAGGGGATTTGAAACCCTGATGAAGATCAAAGACCACAGCCTTCAGTATGGGTTGTATCTCAACATCAATGGAAAAAAAAAACGTCCTCACAACCAGACCAGTAAGCAACATCATGATAGATGGAGAAAAGACTGAAGTTGTCGAGGATTTCATTCTACCTGGTTCCACAGTCAGCACCCTTGGGAGCAGCAGTCAAGAGATGAAAAGATACATTACATCGGGAAAATATACTGCAAAAGACCTCTTTAAAATGCTGAAAAGTAAAGATATTTCCTTAAAGACTAAAGTTTGTCTGACACAAGCCATCGTATTTTCAGTCACATCATACGCATGTAAAAAGTTGGGCAATGAATAGGGAAGATAGAAGAACTGACACCTTTGAATTGTGGTGTTAGAGAAGAATATTGAATATACCAAGGACTGCCAAAAGAACAAACAGATCTCTTCTGGAAGAAGTACAACCAGAGTGCTCCTTGGAAGCAAGAAGGGCAAGACCGCAACTTACATACTTTGGACATGTTGTCAAGAAGGATCAATTCCTGGAGAAGGCTATCGTGCTTGGCAGGGTGGAGGGTCCGTGCAAAAGACAAAGACTCTAAACAAGATGGATTGACACAGTGGCTACAACTATGGGCTTAAGCACAGAAATGATTTGGGAGCATGATACAGGATTAGACAATGTTTTGTTCTATTGTGCATTGGGTCGCTGTTACTTGGAACAACTCAGTGGCACCTAACAACAACAATGGCAAAACATATCTATGTATCTACATTATCATACATCTTAATGTCTGTATCAGTCTGTCTATATACACATACATACACTTTTAATATAAATACTATCCTTTTCAACAGAGACTTCAGTAAGGTCTCATAGAGGAGAAATAAGCTGCGATGTTTGAGATACAACAGATGATATTCTTACTGTGTGATAGCATTATACTCAAATAGTTGAGTATTTAAATCTCTAAACTTACTTTGAACTCATTCCACAATTACAAAACACCTTTGGTTGTGATTTCATTGTCTATGTACCTGAGCTCATTCAGACAGCAAAATTAATTGGTGATAGATACACATGAATGTTCAAGCTTGTGTTGTGGTTATCAACAGTTTCCCAAGACTATAATCCTAATGAGCTGCAAAGTAGAGAGATTTTAACAGAGATCTGTGTAACTTTGCAGTCTATACACTTAGATAAAGACCTAACTTAGTCAAATGTCCACAGAAAAATACCTACTGTATGACCTTGGGTAAGTTAAACTTCCTGTCCTTCAAGTTGCTGTTTTTAATTTCTGGTAAGTCAGCTCTGACTCATGGCAACTGTATATAGGACAGAATAAAATGTTCTCATCACTAAAGTGGGAAGATAATCCAAACATCACAGGGCCGTGACAAAGATTCAGCTGGCAATGTTTAGTGCTCTACCTGACACATGGTACACATTTAATAAACTATTCTATTTATTTATTTTGCCTTTTGAGGTGTTTCCTTTGGTATTTACTTTAGTCACTTATACCTTTTCTGTTCACTCCTGGGCCCTGATAAGGATGAACATCTGGGCTGTACAATAAGCACTGAACCATGAAACATGTCATTTCACTTAGATTCACTGTAGTGAAACTTCTATAGTCTCAGTGCACCTCTGCTTGAAGAATACTTTCCTCCCCTGATTTGTGGTCTTAGTATGTAAAAGAAGAAGAAAAGTATGTGCTATAAAACATCCCTTATGTTGAAGAGATTCTGAACATCTAATGAGTATTTACTACCCATAGAGTTATAATATAGCCATAATTATGAAGAAGATACAGCTCAGCTTAACCCTGATTGTACACTGTGTTCTCAAGTTCAAGGTGACGGTTCTCTAAAGCCATAATTAAAACTGATTTAATGTCAAGAATGCTGGTTTTAGAAAGAGGCTCAGAGCCAAGTGGTGGGGTAGCCAGATAACTCCTATGATCCCTCTAACAACAAAGATCCAAAAGAACAAATGGATCAATTACGCAAGTTATCCTAGGAGCCCTGAACATCAAAGGGAAAGTGGAGAAATTGGACTGAGCAATGGGAAGGAAGAATAGGTTCAGAAGTACATAGGACAGGACAAACACGAGCCACAAGGATTAGGCTGCAGCAGAGTGATGAATGGAGCAGTGGTATTTGGATGGTGTCCTCCTAAGTGGGAGAGAACCAGCAGAGAATAAATGCATACCTCCAGAACCAGTGAAAAGTGGTACTTGATTGTCAAAAGCTAAGCGGCTTGCATCTCCCAGTGCATGTGGATCTAAATCTTTCTTTTGGAATAAACCTTTCTCACCTTTCCCAGTGCTCCATCTTCCCTTCTCTGCACTGCACTGGGCCCTGGAGTCTGACATCATTAACTGAGATAGAAGTGGGATTCCTTATGCCCAACTTGAGCCATTCTCCTAAGAGTCAGAGAGGGAAAAAATTAACAAAAGCGAAGGAAGCGGGGAGAAAAGAAAAAAAAAAGCAACTGCGGAATCATCTGAGCTAGAAATTTAGTGCAGAAACATTTCCTTCATCTAGAATCAACGTAAGGGGTCATGCCCTTGAGAAAGGCCCTTTGCCCTTTGCCTGCAGCCAGATACCGGTGCCTATAACCATCACTCCTGTTCATCTAGGACAGTGGGGAAGAGCCTGCAACACACACTCGGTGACCGACTACCTGGAAACCTGAGCTGAATCCATAGAAGAAAAGTAAACAGACTTCTGGGCTTACATGTCTAGTAACAGGTCTAACCACCTGGTGACAGGACGTTAGTGATTCAGAAGTGCCAATAAACAAACTGAGTAGACTGGACATTTCAAAACAAGAAGCTAGAACACAGTAAGAAAACATAAAATAAATAAGTCAACAGATTACTGATGACTCAGATAATAGTCAATATCAAATCACTCAAAGAGGTGGACCACAATAGGTTCAGAAAGCTCCCAAACCAAAGAAACAAAGGTGTTTTCCAGATGAAGAGAACTTCCTGGAAATTCCTGGAATTAATCTTTTCTAGAATATAAGGAAGTATTTTGTAGAATATAAGAAATGAAAGACTAGCTTAAATTTAGAAAAATAGGAGCAAGTTTTACGGTAACCACAAAGAAAATTAACAATCCTATGCATCAAAATAAAAAATAAGAAAAATATGAAGTCTCAGCAAGCACAAAGCTAGCAAAATACATATATATAGTTAGATAGACACATATGAGAAGAAAACACATGAAGAAAAGCAACTCAGCACAGAAAATTAAGTGGAAAAACAACAACAAAAAAAACTCACTACCATTGAGTTGATTCCGACTCACAGTGACCCCAGAGGACAGAGCAAAACTCTGCCTAGAGTTTCCAAGGCATGTCTGGTGGATCGGAACTGCCGGCCTACCAATTCTACCAGCTGCTCCTGGGAAACACTGTGAGAAGTTCTCTCAGTCCTACAGGGTTGCTCGACCAGATTCAACTTGACAGCCACTGGTTTATTTTTTTAATTTCATATGACGAGAGAATCAGAATGACTCTCTGATTTCTCTCATACTACTTTTCTTTTAGATAATACTGATAAATCTAATAGTTTTTAAAGAAAATTTCAGAGAAAGATATGCTCATTTTGGTGTATTAATTTATCTTTCCTACTGAAAGAAGATATTCATTTTTTTTATTTAGAAACAACATTTATTTCTCAAGTCTCACAAGTTCCAGTCTTTTTTCATAGTAAGACCCTAGTTAATGATATTGTTAATTACTTAGGTTCATTTTAAGCTAACATATAAAGCTGAAGCTTTCAACTTGTTAGATATAACAGTCTGGAAGTGAGATAAAAGGAGATTTTAGTCCATCTTCTGATTTTTTTATTTCTTCTCATTTCACTGTGCTATTTAAAAGAATACTTTTAGCAGTATATTTACATGATTTCTCATAAAAATGTAATTATGTTCTTTGTCTTCTAGCTCTGCGTATTCCTGTCCCATTAGAGTAAGTCATGGGCTTTATACTTTCTTCCTTCTTATAAAACCACTGTATTGTCATAGTCAAAAAAGATAAGCTGAGAATTTATTTGACAAATACATGGTGAAATTTTTGCTCACCAAATGATTTTCAAATCACAGAACGAGAAGAAGCCTTGGGAGAGAAATCTATAGATTAGGGAACACCTTGGCTTTCTTTAAAAATTGCCTGAATAATCTTCTGCACAGCCCAAAGCAAGATGTAAATTAAAAAGCAATACACTATGAGTGTAATGGAGCATGTACTTAGAAATTCATGGTTCCATTCATCTCATGTAAACAGCTCACACACTGCACCTTCCAGGAATAATTATACAACACTATAAAGGGTCTGAAATTATAAATATTCAGACAAAAAATTTTCTATGCATTGCTTTTAAAATAAATTTGGAGGGATTAAGAAGGAGTGTAATCCTTAATTGTTATATTGCTTTCTAATTGTATACTTTGTAGGTCGAATGTCAAAAGAACTGAAAGAGCTTTGGACAAAATCAGCAGGAGAGACATGCCTGTTGTCCTTTGAAAATAGATGTTTGCTAGCCTGTTGGCATGGCAGCAGTTTGTCGCACAGACTAGGCAGACCTTTAGCATTCAAACAGAACATGAGGTTTTCAGTGTTCAAAACACTAGAAGCTGTGTTCATTAAAAGGTAACAATTGACCTCTTCAGGAAAGGAAACTATTAGCAGGAAACTGAGTGAACAAAAGGTGTCTTGAACAAGATGCTGCTTTAAATTTCTTAAAATAGGGTATCAAGTACAAACCTTAAAAACTCACCCAAATCTGATTAGTGGTATTGTACATGCCTGTGACGTGATTGGAAAAAGAGTAAGGTAAAAAAAAAAAAAAAAGTGTAGAAACCCCAGAGATACTTTCAACTGAAACATAGAATTATGGTTTCAAAGATTGTTTTTAAGAGACAATAACTATGAATTGACTCTAAGAAGATGGTATTAAATTTATCTGAAATTATAAACAATAGGGAAAAAATTGCCTATTGATCGTGTACTGTATATAAAAAAAATTCTTATGAACAGTTAGTCCAAAAGTCCTAGAGCAGACCTTTTTTGATGTGATCACTAAAAAGATAGTCTTTGAGATTGCAAGGGCCTGCAAGAAATGTTAGAAACTTAAAAGATGGCAGACAGTGTCACATATATACATATACATATGTATGTATATATATTTTAATGTGATAAATGTAGTTTTAGAAAGCTGTGGGATGATAAGTATAATTAGCCACGAGAAAGGGAAAACTTCAGAATAAAATGTTAAAGTACTGATTTATACAATCTTAGAAAAGGAATACAAAGCAGATAGCATAATATTTAACATTTTGGCTTCAAAGCATATCAAAATCACAGTAGTAGGAATGAAAAAGGGAGAGTAAAAAGGGAGAAACTGAAACCAAAATAACTTATCTATTTACTGTCTCTAGGATACCATATCAAAGAACACCCAGTCTCAAAACTACAAAAACACTGAAACATTTTGCTAACGATTTTCAAAGGTGTTCAACATGGTGATTTGATGATGGGAGCCTCACCATTCTGAGTTGTCCATCCAATCTTTAGGACAGTTTTGGACAGAAACCAAACTTGCGTAAAACAGGAACAAGCTTTGGGCCAAGCTGTTTGGCTGTCTATAAGCATGAAGTCAGAATTTTAGCTAACTTGAGTTCAGAAAATATTCAAGCTTTCATGAAGGAAATGATGCTATCTGAGAAACTTTGGCAGATACAAAGAAGGGGAAAAGAAGGAAGAATTAGTGTGAAAAACTTGGGTTTAGTATCATGGACAGCGTGTATGATTCACTGGGTGTATACTGAACAAAAGTATAGGGGCGTTCATGCAAATAGCATGTTGAAATTGTCAGGTATGCAACTGTTCTGTTTAAAATGCACATGGATGAATGGGTTACATTCAGAGTTCATTGTGAAGACAAGGATCTTAACTTGGAGCCAGCTGTGAGGTGCCTTGGCCCAAATACACACTGAAACTGCACTTGTAAACAATAGATTGTCATTTATATCTATACTTTAGTGGGACAGGAAAATGTCTATACTGACATCAGTTAATGTGCCACTGTTAAGATGAAGTCAAGCTAAGATAATCACAGTTTCCTTTCATTGACTATGAGACTGGTATATGAGAAGAATATTACGTTTATTTTCCCTAAAAACATGACACCATCTAGATACTTCCGTTAAACACATGATTAATTGTGGGTCATTGATTATTTAGTTGATCAAGTTTTAGTTTTCATTATCATGAATTTCTAGATATTTTTTGTTGGTGATCAGATGAAGCAAAAATGGATTTTTTGAAGTCATTTACTATTCACTATCTTTATCTACAATTGCATTAAATAGTTAAATGTGCAGATACAAGGTTGGTAGAAAGAACAACATATTTCATTATTTAATTATAGGCAATGACGTCAGCAGTTGCAATTTGCAATCGTAGGTCAAATATAAAATAATAAAGAAAAGTCCAATGACTGGTACTGAGTATAAAATAAGCAACAACTTGTGACGGGAACCTGAGTTAGAAATTTTTAAGAAAGAAGAGTATGGGTGTTTCTTAACAATAAAACCTTATGAGTCATAAGAATGGCATAAGTACTAAAAAGACGTTGATATCTTAGGCACATTTAAGAATTCCTACTCTGTAGCTTAAAGCAGATAGTCCTACTACTGTGTATCATAAGTCAGTATTGACATGCCACTTTTAATAGTAATCATCATCCTGGAATATACCTCAACAGGTTATTCCCCATTTATCCACCAAGTCCATTTTCTTTTCTTCTCTATTCGAATCTTCTGCTAACATTTATGTAGATTGTTACCTGTGTACTTTTGACATCTGACAATGGACTGTGTGTAGTGATTCCCTGCAAAATGTATAGCATGAGAAAGACAGGAAAATAAAAGGTAATTTTATAGTAGAGAAACCTAGCAAATACTACAGTCTGTGATCAAAACCAACATCAACAGCAATGAATCATCTTGGTGGAATGTACTCTTGATATGATGTAATAAAAATGTAGGACTTTATCTCTCTGTGACCTTCTTCCCCCAAATATACAACCAAAGCTTAATTAATAAAAAAAAGAAGACAAATCTTAACTGACAGACATCCTAGACAGTGCTAGAGCAGTCATCCTTAAAACTATCAAACTCATAAAAAATAGGGGAAGTCTGACTGCCCTGACAGGGGACACAGTGCAGAGTCCCTGATGAAGCAAGAGAAAAAGGGGAGTGCAGATCTAGAACTCTATTAAAAGGCCAGACTTGATGGTCTGGCATTCTGGAGAGTCCTCCGAGAACACGGCTCCTGGATTTGCTGCTAGCTTAGAGCCGAAACCAGTGCTGAAGCCAACTCTTCAGACAAAGATTGTACTGTACTATGGGACACAGAGTGATGCAGGTGTGTGTGTACTTCTTGGCTCAGTAAATACATTAGGCTTTCCAACTGGTTTATCTTTAGAGGAGTGAAGGAAGGATGAAGAGGAGGGGATGGGTGTTGGTTGAGTGGATAATGGAAGTACAGGGTGGGAGGGAAAAGCGTGCTGTCTCAGGGTGCGGAGAACAGACATGGTTGCATAAAGGCATGTGTTTGGTGTTTTGTATGACAAATTGTCTTGGATTGTAAACTTTCATTTAATCACCACAAACAATAAAGAAAGAAAGAAAGTCCAAGAAACTGTTACAGCCAAATGAAGCTTAAAGAAACACAATGACACAGTGTAATGTGGCATATGGATGGGTCTTCTTGAAACATCAAAAGGATATTAGATTTTATAAAAGGAAATCCAAATAATCTATGGATTTAGCTAATAATAATATATTGATATTTGTTCAGTAATTGGAATAAATGTCCCATACTAATGCAAGATACTAATACTAAAAGAAACTGAGAGCAAAGCATAAGGCAGTCTGTAATATCTTCAAAAAAAATTTTGTAAATATACAACTGTTCCTAGACTAAAATTTATAAAACTTAGTGTAAATTACAATTGAAGGAAAAACTATTATATACTAGACATATTTAAGATTGTGTGTCTGCTTGCTTGGACAACCATTATCAGAGTTTAGGCAATTGTGTAATATAGTGATCCCCCCATGATGGGATCCTCTGAGTGGTACCAGCAGGGGTGGGGCCTGTAGTATCTCATCGGTTGCTCAGCCCTCATCTCTTCCTTTTCTGTAGCATATTTCCTTCTTGCTCACCTTGCTAAGGTTTTCACCTCATTGTAAACCCAGCAGCTACTTCTCTCTTGTCTTCTGGCCTCCAGTTCTTGAAACCTAAGCTAGCAGCTTATCTGTCAATCTTGGAATTACTTAATATTCGTAACCTACTAGCAAGAGTCTTGTTTCCTGGCATACAGATGTTGAGTTTGTCAGCATCTGTAGTTATGTGGAACAGGAGAAACTTACAGTCTTATCTGCCATCTTGAGATTTGTCAAACTTGACAGCCTTTGAGTGGGAAACCTGTCCTTCAACTTGTTAATCTTGGGTTTGCCGGATCCTGTGGATGGTTGATTCAGCAGAGGCCTCTATCTTGATCCAGGTGTTAGGACATTTTAGCCTCTACAATTGCATGAGCTGTTTCCTTGAAATAAATCTTTTTGTATATAGTTACATGCATTACTGTTTTTGCTTCTGTAGAGAATCCAAACTAAGACAATATGCTTTGTGGTGATTATGGAGCACCAGCATCCTAATAACTTACTATACACTTTTGGTTTGTCACCAAAAGTTCAGCAGTTCAAGTCCAACAGTTGCACCTTAGAAATGTTGGAGCAGTTATATTCTGTCTTATAGGGTATCTATGTGTCAAAATCAACTGGATGTCAATGGGTTTATGGTGATTATCAACTGTCCTTTTTTTTTGTCTTTTTGTTTGTTTAAGTTTACTGCTGTTCCTTTAAACTGGAGTTTAAGGTACTCTAAATTATGTCGCATGAGTAGAACATACACGCATTGCTTTCCTAACAGTATCAGTTGCTGAGAAACTTGAACAATTATAACTGAGAATGAAGCCATCCATATTATAAGTTATTTTTAGAATTTATACACTATCAAGAAGATGTTTGAAAAAAAAATTCTAGAGTTGGGGTGGAGCCAAGATGGCAGACTAGATACACTTCTCCTCAGTTCCCTCTGAAAACTAAGGCCTGGACTGATAATTGAATGGAAGTCCTGGACACCCAGGGAGCCTAAAGATATGCCATAAGGTTGTCAGATTAGACTGTATGCCACTAAATGGGAATCTACCTCTCTACCACTCTACCACTCTACCAAGGAAGAGTGTGCTGAACTGTGCTCCTGCTGACTTGCCACTTGGGTGGACTGCATGTACTCACACTTTTTTCTTTCCTTTTCTTGTCTGGGAGGCAGGGGATACAATGAGCCAGCAAATATGCTGAGTTTCAGTGCTAAAGCAAATGGTGTATAGTGCAGCAGAGACACAGTGTGTGGGATAGCCACATTTTGAGAGCCTTGCTCCTGACAGAGGGTACCACCACCCTCCCCCTTTCTGAGCTTTAACATAGATTCTGCTGTTTTAGAGCAGGAAGGATAGCTCAGCCAGGACGCCATCTCAGTCAGCTGGGAGGCTGAGTCACAAAATCGGAGGCCTCAGCAAGGGATAATTCCCAAGCTGAGAAGCAGTGCTAGTTCAGAAAGTGCTTTTCCCACAGAAATTCTGTGTTTAGCACAGTGTTACTTTATGAGTAGGGCCTGGCTGAGGATGGCAGCAAGGCTGTAACTCCTACCTACTTTTTACTATTTCATAGCATCTGAGTAGAGCCAAAGAGGTGCTTTCATTGTCAGTTGAATGTGGAGCCTGCCACACCTGACAGCCTGACTGATTTGGGCAACTGTCAGATAGCTTCTAAATTTTTAAAATAAGACTGCTTTGAGAAATAACTGCTGAGCTGCCCGAAGGTATCTCTTCTGGCCTTTACTAACCTGCATCATAGGCCCCGTTGATGGCCTCCACTGACTCCATAAGTAGGGCACTGTCTTTGCCAGATAGGAAGCATAGCCTGCCACCCCAGAGTCCACTGGGGCCAGTCATGAGAGGCTGCTGGTGACCAACTAGCTTCTCAGAACTATCCCTCAGCTCCTGTTGAGGGATCACCAGAGAAACTAAAACAGTCTCTATATGGCCAGAAGGCAACAGTCCATCTCTAATGATTTAAAGAAACAGCCCACCGTGACTCCAGAAAACTCTCAAAATAAAGAATCAAAAATTTCCCAGATGAAGAAGGCTTTCTAAAACTGTTGGAAATCAAATACAAAATAATTATATAGAGAGCACTTCTACAGAATAAATAAAATCAACCAGAGCAAAATGAAAAATCATGCAAGCTATTTGAACTGCTAGAACATCAAAGATCTGAAATCCAGCAAATCAGAATTAGACACTGCAATCCAAAGTCAAAAGAGCAGAATTGAGGAGATAGAAGTCAGACTTAGTGACATTGATGATAGAGTAACTGACACTTGGATTTGTGAGGAGATATCAGAGAATAAAAAGAAGAAAAATGAAGAAGCATTAAGAATTATGTGGGACTTTATTAAGGAATAATCTATGACTAATTGGAATTTCTGAAAACAAAGAGAGTGTTGTTAAGGTGCTGACTGAAAACTTCCTTGAAATTATGAAAAAAGAGAACATAAATATCCAAGATACACAGTGAATGCCATAAAAACTAGACTCTAAAAGAAAGATACCAAAACATACTATAATCAAGCTAAATAAAATGAAACATAAACAGATTTTCTTAAAAGCAGCCAAACTCAAAGCAAAGGTGACATTCAGAGGGAAGCCCTACAGACTTTCACCTGACTTCCCAGCAGAAACAATGCTGGCAAGGAGGTAGTGAGATGACACATTCAAAACCTTCAAGGAGAAAAACCTTTCAGCCAAGAATTGTATATCTTGCAAAACTGTCTCTCCAGTATGAAGATGAAATTAACATTTGCAGATAAACAGAAGTGTAGAGACTTTGTAAAAACCAGACCAGAACTACAAGAAATACTGAGAGAAGCTCTTTGCTGAGAAAAACAAAACCATTATGTGTATATTTAAGGAGGCAAAACAGGACACAGTATCCAGAAATCTACTCAGTTAGGGAAGTCACAAAACTCAATGAAAGCTATACCATTAAAAGAAGGGAACCAGTGCAATGCAGGAGTCTCAACAAACACAAAATCAAAACTGAAAAAGAAGAAAAGTCAACCCGTGAAAAAGAATGACCCAGAACAGAATATTAAGAACAACAGAGAAAACATTAACACAAAAATGCCAAAGCCAACACAAAAATAAATACATCAAAATGACAGCACTAAACATGTATCTATCAATAATTACACAAAATGTAAATGGACTGAACACTGCAATAAAAAGACAATGAGTGATCTCCTGGATCAAAAGATATGACCCATTTATACGTTGCTTACAAGAAACATACTTTACACTTAAAAATTTCAACAAACTGAAAATTAAAGGATGGAAGAATATATACCAAGCTAACAATATACGAAGAACAGATGTTGAAATACTAATCCCAGATAAAATAGATTTTAATGTAAAATCTACCATCATGGACAAGGATGGTCACTATTTATTGCTGAAAAGTTCAATACACAAGAAGGACTTAATAATGTTAAATATTTATGCACCCAATACCAGAGCATCTAAATACATCAGACACTGACTACATTGAAAAAATAAGATAGATCACTCTACAATAATAGTTGGAAACTTCAACAATCCACTTTCTTTAATGGACAGATCATCCAGAGAAAAACTCAGTAGACACAGATCTTATTGCAACAATTAACCAACTAGACCTCATCAACATATACACAACTTTTTAACCATCAACAAATAAGCACACCTTCTTCTCCAGTGCACATGGACCATTTTTCAGAATAGATCATGTGTTAGGAAATAAATCAAACGTCAACAAAATCCAAACTACTGCATTACTGAAAAGCATCTTCTCAGATGGTAAAGCTGTAAAAGTCGAAATCAATAGCAGAAAAAACATAGATAGAAATTTGAACTCATGGAAACTGAACAACAGCTTGTTTAAAAAGCCATGGATTCTAGTAGAAATGAAGGACAAAATAAAGAAATTTATGAATTCAAATGAGAATGAAAACACATCCTACCAGAACCTAAGCTATACAGATAAAGCAGTGCCCAGAGGTCAATTTATCTCTATAAATGCACACATCTGGAAGAATTAATGTTACAGCTTGAACAAATAGAAAGACATAAACAGAGGAATCCCTGAAGCACCAGAAGAAACCAGAAAATAAAGATTACAGCAGAAAGAGAGAACAGAAGAACAACTGAAAAACTTAACAAAACCAAAAGCTGATTTTTTGAAAAGATCAATAAAATTCATAAACTATTGGCTAAACTACAGAAGAAAAACAGGAAAGAAAACAAACAAGCTGACTAAGAAATGAGGTGGGAGATATCACAACAGACCCACTAAAATTGAAAGTATCATAACAGAATACTACGAAAGACTGTACTCAAGCAGATTTGAAAACTACGAGGAAATGGACAAATTTCTAGATTCATGTCACCTGCCAAAAATTATCACAAGGAGAAATAGAACAACTTAATAAACCCATCACGGACGAAGAGATTGAAAAAGTCACTGAAAAACTATCAACCAACCCTGACTCAAATGGCTTCACTGCAGAATTCTATGAAGCTTTTAGAGAAGAGTTAGCTCCAACACTACTGAGACTATTTCTCAGACTAGAAAGGGATAGAATACTCCCAAATTCATTCTATGGAGCCAGCATAACCCTGATACCAAAGCCAGAGAAAGATCCCACAAAAAAGGGAAAATTACAACAATATCACTCATGCACCTAGATGCAAGAATCAACAAAATGTTTGTCAATAGAATTCAACAATATAACAAAAAAATAATTCATCATGACAAAGTTGGATTCATATCTGGGATGCAAGGCTGGTTCAATATCAGAAAAAAAATTAATGTGATCAACCACATAAATAACACAAAAGACAAGAATCACCTGATCCTATCAATTGATGCAGAAAAGGCATTTAACAAAGTCCAACAGCCATTCATGCTAAAAACTCTCAGCAAAATAGGAATAGAAAGCAAATTCCTCAACATAATAAGGGTCATCTATGCAAAGCCAACCACCTATATCATCCTGAATGGACAGAAACTGAAAGAATTCCCCATGAGAATGGGAACTAGACAAGGATGTCCACTCTTACCACTTCTATTCAAAATTGTACTACAAGTTCTGGCTAGAGTAACAAGACAAGACAAAGAAATAAAAGGCATCCACATTGGCAAAGAAGAAGTAAAAATTTCCCTAGTTGCAGATGGTGTGATTGTATACACAGCGAATCCAAACACTCTGTAAGTAAACTACTAGAACTAATAGAAGAGTTCAGCAAAGTATCAGGATACAAGACAAACATAAGTAAATCAATAGGACTCTTTTATAATAACAAAGAGATCATCAAAGAAGAAATTAACAAATCAGTACCATTTAATATAGCCCCCAAGAAGATAAAATACCTCAGAATAAATCTAACTAGAGAAATAAGAGACCTATACAAACAGAACTACAAGACCTTATTGCAAGAAATCAAGAGAGTCATAAATGGAGAAACCTCCTCTGCTCATGAATAGGAAGACTCAACATTGTGAAAATGTCTGTTTTACCCAAAGCAATCTACATAAACAATGCAATCCTAATACAAATTCCAGTGACATTTTTTAATGAGATTTGTTTGGAAAGGGAAGAAACCCCAGATAAGTGAAACACTACTAGAGGATAGGAACACAGAGGGAGGCTTCACACTATCTGACCTTAGAACCTATTACACTGCCACAGTAGTTAAAAGCCTGGTACTAGTACAAAAAAGAGACATACAGACCAATGGGACAGAGTTGAGACAGCAGATATGACACAGTCGATATTCGACAAAGACTCTAAGATTGTAAACTGGGGTAAAAACAGTCACTTTAACAAATGGTGTTGGCATAATTGGATATCTATCTGAAAAAAATTGAAACAAGACCTATATTTGACACATTACACAAAAACTAACTCAAACTGGATCAAAGACCTAAATATCAAACCTAAAACAATAATGATCATGCAATAAAAAATAGAGTTAACAATGGAACTTTTAATACATGGCTTAGAGAGACTTCAAAATCTGACAAAGCGTAATCGACAGAAGAGAAAATAGATAAATGGGAAATACTAAGAATCAAACACTTTTGCTTATTCACAATCTTTATCAAAAGAATTAAAAGACCACCTATGGGATGGAAAAAAGTATTTGGTAACTACATATTGGCTTGACTTCTCGTCTACATACTGTACACAGTACTGCAAAATATCAACAAGAAAAACATAAATAACCCAAGTAAGCAATGGGCAAATCAAATGGATAGACGCTTCACCAAATAGGACATACAGGCAGCTAAAACACACATGAAGAAATGCTCACGATCATTAGGTATTAGAGAAATTCAAATCAAAACTACAAGGAGATACCATCTCACCCCAACAAGTTTGTCCATGATCCAAAAAAACACAAAACAACAAATGCTAGAGAGGCTGTGGAGAGATCAGAACTCTCCTCCACTGCTGGAGGGATTGCAAAATGGTACAACCTCTTTGAAAAGCATCTAGCACTTCCTTGTAAAGCTGGGAATATACCTTTTGATTCAGAGATCCCATTGCTTGGAATATATTCTACAGAATCAAGGGCAGTTACATGAACAGATACATGCACATGAATGTTTACTGCAGCACAGTCCACAATAGCTAACAGATGAAATCAACTCAGATGCTCAACAGCACATTAATGGGTAAACAAACTATGGTAACTATGGTGCATATACTCAATGGACTCCTATGCAATAATAAAGAACAGTGATGATTTTAGGAAGCATCTCATAACCTGGTTTCATTTGGAAGATACTGTGCTGAGTGAAATCAGTCAGCAGCACCAGGACAAATATTGTATGAGATCCCTACCATAAGGACTCAAAAATAGACTCATGTACAGAAGAAAAGACTCTGTATTGGAGGAGAAGAAGGGAGAAGGCTGGTCATAGATTAGATAGCCCATAGAAATTTCATTGGGTGAAAGCAGTGACAGAAGAAAGAAGATCAATATCACTGGTCTTCAAACATAAACTGAAAATTCTCTAATCTTATCCCAACATTGTGAGGATAGAGTAGCAGGGGTGGGAGTCTTGGGACCATGTTCTCAGGGGACATCAAGGCCAACTGGTATAACTAGCCTATTGCTAAATAGAGTCTTCTGCATCCCATATTGGTGAGCGGGTGTCTGGGGCCTTAAAAGCTAGCAAGCTGCCATCTGAGGTACAGCAAATGTCCCAGCTCACCTGGAACGGATGACCACCAAGAACAACAAAGACATGAGAGAAAAAGAGCCCAGTAGACAAAAGGCCCCATGTGATTGGATGACTCTGTCAACATGTGACCAGAAGAACCAGATGGTGCCCGACCACTACCAAGGACAGCTGTGATGGGACACACAATGTCGAGTCCCAGGGGCAACACAAGGTAAAGAGAGGTGCACCTCAAGAACTCCACTAAAAGATCACAGTAGATGGTCTGGTGGCCTGGGGATTCCTCTGGGAGCACAGCCTCCAGACCTGCTGCCCGTGACCAAAAAACATTACTTAGGTCAACTCTTCAGACAGGAATGCACCAGACTCAGGGACACCATGTGACCACATAGTGTGTGCACTTTATGGTTGTATGCATCTATAGTATCCTGTTCTACTGGCCTTTGACTAGAAGGGAGAGGGGAGGGTGGAGAGGACAGGACAGAAGATTGTTAAGAGGGTATTACATACATAGAACAAAAAGGGGGAGTATGCTGTCACCAGGAAGGAGAGCAGAAGGAGATGCAGATAGTCAGGCATGCAACTTTAATTTGCATTGTATACTTTCACTTAATCATAATAAAAAAAAGTTACAGAGAAAAATCACAGTTCTTAGTTAAAATTAAATGATAATGTACTACATATTATTATTTATATAATGCCTTTATTTTAATATATATTAGTATTATACCACATGCATATATTGTAACAGAATTGCAATATTTTACTTATTATTCTTTTGTTACATACTTTTAATAATATTTTTATATTAGTCCATAGTAGAGCTGTAACATCTCTCACTTAACCAATTCAGTTAAACCAATTAACTTTATTTCCATTTGTCTCTTACCATGAATGAAACTAAGCAATCAACACTCACGGAAGCAGCAGGCAAGAAATCAGATGATGTATTGCATTGGTCAAATCCGTTGCAAGAGACCTCTTTAAAGTGTTAAAAAAAAACAAAGATGTTACTTTAAGGACTACGGTGAGCCTGCCTCAAACCAAGGTGTTTTCAATACCCTCAGAAGCATTCAGAAGCTGGATAATGAATAAAGAAGACTGGTGAATTGATGCCTTCAAATTGTGGTGTTGGTGAGGAGTGTTGAATGTACCGTGGTCTGTCAAAAGAACAAACAAATCTGTCTTGGAAGAAGTACAGCCAGAATGCTCCTTAAAAGCAAATACGATAACAGTTCAGCTCATAGGCTTAGAACGCGTTATCAGGAGACACCAGCCGCTAGGGGAGGACGGCACGCTTGATAGTGTCAGTGAGAAAGAAGAAGACCTCAGCCGGACTGACGCTGTGGCTGCAATAATGGACTCCAGGGTAAGAGCGAGCGTGAGGGTGGCGCAGGACAGGGCAGTGTTTCGTTCTGCTGCAAGCAGGGCAGCTCTGATTCAGTACAGAGGTTAACCACAACAAATGGCCTTGGGAATAAATGTTTGACTTGATATCTGATTAATATGTGCAAGTAAACTATTTGAAAGGTAATCTTGGAACCAAAGATTTCATTATAGTTAAGATTCTTTGTTCTGTGAAGCCATTTATAGTAATTTATATTTATGCTTATATATATGTAAATATATTTACTCATATACATAATGTTACATATACTCAATATTAAAACCAATTTAAATTGTATGTTGTCATTGACTGAATTGTGTCACTCCAAAAAATGTATGTAGTAATTTGCCTGGGCCATGATTCCCAGTATTGTGGACTGCCCTCCATTTTGTTATTTTTCTGTGTTGTAAATCCTAATCTCTGCCTGCGCTTAAAACATTAGATTATGTTAAAGAGGGTTAGGTTGGGACTGTAACACCTTTCCTAAGGTCACTTCCCTGTTCTAGTGTAAAGGGAGTTTTCATGGTTGTGGCTTACAGTACTTTTTATCTTTATCCTATAAGAGATAAAAGGAAAGAAAAGCAAGCAGAGAGTTGGGAATTTCATACCATCAAGAAAGCAGCACCAACAACAGAGAAAGCATCCTTCCAACCTGAGGTTCCTGTGCCAAAGTGCTCCCTGACCAAAGACTGATGCAACACAAGGCACTTCCTCCAGAGCCAACAAAGAGGGAAAGCCTTCCCCTGCAGCACACACTCCGAATTTGGACTTGTAGCCTACTGGATTATGTAAGAATAAACTTTCCTAGTGATGTTTCTGTTAGAGCAGAACTAGATTACTGAGATACATGTATATATATGTCATTGTTATATGCTGTCAAGTTGATTTTGACTTGTAACAACCTTATATGACAGAGTAGAATTGTGCCCTCAGGGATTCCTAGGCTGTAATTTTATTAGAACAGACTTCCAGATCTTTTCTCCAGCAGAGCCACTGAGTGGCTCAAATTGCTGATGTTTTGGTTAACAGACAAGTGATTATTCATCAACCCAGCAGGAATGCTTTATGTAAATATATACACACACACGTGTGTATGTGTGTGTGCACATGTGAAAATGGCTGCCATTATATCCATTCCAACTCATGGTGACGCTGTGTATGTGAGAGTAGGACTGTGCTCCTTACGTGTTTCTCAGTGGCTGATTTGTCAGAAGTAGGTATCTAGGTCTTTCTTTTGAGATGTCTCTGGGTAGATACAAACTGCCAACCTTTGGGTTAGATCCCTTGTGAAAATGCTTAAAGGGTCAGCTGCTAACTGAAAGCTTGGTTATTCAAGTTCACCTAACAGCAACATAGGAGACAAAACTGGAAATTTGATCCTGTAAAATTACAGTCTTGAGAACCCTATGAGGCAGTTTTCCTCTGTCAGACGAGGTCCTTATGAGTCAAAAATCAACTGGGGAACACTGAACAACAATAACAGAAAAATACAACATGCAACTACAGCATATACACACAGACACATGTACAAGTGTATATATATACATCAGTCTGTGTGTAGTTACATATGTATGCAAATATATATTCAAATTAAATTTGCTTGAGTGATGTATAACAATGCCCATTTCCTCAAATTTTCACTCTAGTTATTTTTAATGAATTAATTGTTTTCTTGATGATGTTAAATTTTTGTTTACTTTCCTTCTTTGGGAAGTTTCTAATAATATTGAATATCTTTTAAATATATCTTCATTGCTCGTATTATGAAGAAACTATTCATTTTTGATGCTGCTTTGGAATCTGTATTATTTTGCTTTTAAAAACTCATTTCAATATAACAGAAAGAAAATTATACTTAAGATTAAGATAATGATTATATTTCAAACTTGCATTCCAATTTAAAGATCAGAATTTAACAAAAAACAAAGAAAATGCAATGCTGGCCAACATAGTTTTAGCTCTTCCTCTGTTTAAAAGAGGTCACTCAAGCTATTAACTCAGAAAAACAAAGACTCAACAGAAAACAAATAATAGATCCAAGAAACAATTGCTCGTTATTATGAAAACTTTAGCAACTGGACTAAACTCTAAAGGGCACAAATACTTCTGTTAATTATACCAAAACTGAAGCTGCAAAGCTAGATAAAACAGTGTTTTGATGGGTTTGCAAAAGTAGGTTTAACTAATGCATAATGAAATCAATACAATGAAGAAATTGATATACCAGAGGCCTCTAAAGGTCATCTTAAAAGAACGTTTAACAGGATAATTTGCGAAGTCCCAATAAGGAAAATGGAATGGATTTAAAAATGGTTCAATGAAGAGTAACTGAGAAGCAAACACAATCCTGCAAAGTCAAGTTAATTACCTCATATGGAGAGAAAACATTGGCAATGATTAGTTAACAAAAAAAGAAAGTTTGTAAATAAGAGTATACAATGTCAATCATGCAGAAAAGAAACATTTTTATAGTCTAACTTTTTGAGTATTTGGATGCATTTGCAACAGGGTTATTAAAAAATGCTATAAAAATACAACCATTGTTTTATATATTTTTATTTTATTAATCCATAGTTGTCTCATATTAGACATAATTAACAATTTTGAACCCTGTATGTATCAGCCTTTGAGCTGGAGAATTTCACATGTATTTTTTCAATAGAGTATATCACCACATTTACCCTAACATATATCAAATCTATTTTGAACCTGTGGCTGAGAACACACACAGTCAGAACTCTGAGAGAATTTATTATGACTAATACAGGCTATCCTCTGTAATAGTAAGGCAATTAAGTTTGCAGATTTGCCACTGTATGCTTATGTTGGCAGCATTGTTCCAAGAACTCAGTAAATAACCTCAATATACCAGTGTCTCACAGCTGTGTTCCTCTTGACATGTGGTGGTGTCTTGCCGCGTCGTGTTTGTTGTTTTGTGTTTCTGTGTGCTGTTGTGAGAATGCCAGAGCTTGAATTAAAACAAGGAACAAACGTTAAATTTCTTGCTCAGCTTGCCAAGAGGGGAAGTGAAATCAGGGACCTGTTAGTCCCAGTTTACAGGAATAAAGCCATGAAGAAAACAGCAGTGTGCAAATGGATTAAAAGTTTTTCTAAAGGAAGAGAGATCAGGGTGACCAATAATGAGCAGAACTGATGAAAACATTGCAAAAATTTATTGATTTGTGCATCAAAATTGTCAGCTGACTGTGAGAAGTGTAGCAGGCGAAGTAAACGTCCATGGAAAAACAGCTCAGAAAATCTTAACTGAAAAATCTTGGCATGAGAAAGATGCGCACAAAAATGGTCCTGAAGGAGACCACCAGTGAACAACAGCTAAGGAGAGGCAAAATTTGCCAAGACCTACTGGAGATGCAAGACAATGTTTTGCACCCTATTATCACTGGTATTGAAATATGTGTGCACCGATATGACTCTTCAACAAAGCATCAGCGTGCACAATGAATGTCACCTAATTCTCCATGACCAAAAATATTCTGTCAGTCCAAATCAAGGGTCAAAATAACGTGGCTAATCTTCATGAGTCACATCCGACTCAACGGCACTTGGCTGGCTTGGCAATCTTTTTTTATATAAGAGGGATTATTCATTATGCATTTGTACCAACTGGACAAACAGTTAATCAAGTTTACTATTTGAAGTGCTGAAAGCTGTGTGAAAAAGTGAGGAGAAAACAACCTGAATTGTTTGCTAACAGCTCACGGATCCTGTATCACAACAAAGCACCAGCTCACACGGCACTGTCTGTGAGAGAGTTTTTAACCAGTAAACAAATAACCGTATTGGACCACCCTCCCTACTCACCTGATTTGGCCCCAGTGACATTTTTTCTTTACCCAAAGATAAAGGAAATATTGAAAGGAAGACATTTTGATGACATGTAGGACATCTAGTGTAATATGAGGACAGCTCCAATGGCCTCCAGAAAAAGAGTTCCACAACTGCTTTGAAGGGTGGGCTAGGTACTGTTGTGGGTGCATAGCTTTCCAAGGGCAGTACTTTGAAGGTGACCACAGTGATACTCAGCAATGATGTATGTAGCACCTTTTCTAGGTTGATTTCACAAACTTAGTTGTCAGACCTCATACTGTAGTTTAATAGAGTGGCTACCACAGTGGTTTGTATTTCTTGACATACTTGTGCTTATCAGCACTCAGTGGAAGATCTCCAGGGTTCTCTCTCAGTACATTTCTTGCTTCCCTAATATTTTGTCCCATGAACTGCAGAAGACTTGTCCTTTCTTGGCATATCAGAATCCTCAGCATAGGAATCCCCTGGCATCTGGCTGGGGTCCCCATACTTGCTATGGGCCATGGAAAACTCTTTCAGTGCTGTAACAGACAATTTTAGGGTTTGTTTAATTTATTTCCTCTATTTCCATTTTTGCTACCTGATATTCACTGCCTGAAACCATTGTTTCATACATTTTGTCCACTTTTTTTTTGTTGTTGTTGGTATTAGTTTGAAGTGAGTATAAATCTGATCCTGATTACTCTATTTCTTAACTGGACACAAATGTGTATCAGGAGCCTGACTATAGAAAGTAATTAAGACCCTTACATATAAATATATGATAAAGACTAATTTAACATTTGACAAGACATCCACTTAAAAGACTGAGAGAAACAAAGGTAAAGATGTATATACATAAATGTATTTAGAAATTTAGAAACCAGTTTTGTCTGAGTCTTAAAAACAATTCTAGTTATTTTCCAAGTAATGCTATTTGCATAAAAGTTATTGACAAAAGAAGAAAGAAGGGGCAGGGAGGGGGGAGGAAAACCACCTTCCATCCAACCTCCATACTTCAAAAGAGCTTAAAAAGGCTGAGAAAAGAAATATACTAAATATACTAAAAATATATACTAAAAAATATATATACTATTTTTTTGTTATTCTTCATCACTTTATCAAGGGTAATGATCTGGTGTTCCTGTCATTCAACTTAAGTCTAGTAAAGGGTGCATCAGCAGAATCACTGAGAATAAAATATCTGCTCCTTGAAATGTACAGGTACCTGTTTCTGCCTTTAAAATCTGGGTTCAGGAGAGTGGCATGGCTAGCTCCTGAAGAGTGAGCTGAATTTGAGGTAACTATGTTTGCCGACTTGTGCTCTCAGACTTTGCTAAGGCAGACAGACAGCGTGTGCTTTCAGTAAACACGAGTCACAAGAGACACAGCTTCTATGTGGGTCTATCTTGGAATCTCTCTAAGAGTAAAGGTGAGCAGATCTCAGCATAGAGACACTAGAGGCATTAGCAGAGGGGCAAAGAGATAAGGAAGAAATTGACAAAGAGAAGGTCACTGGGAATTGAGAATGAAAGGTCCCCAAGAGGAAATTGGTTGCTGAGGCACCTTTGGCAGCAGTCATATAAAAACATAAGGTTTATTCAGTTCCCAAAGTTATTGAGTACATTCCAGCTTACTACCCATTAACTAAGGCCTATGTACTTTCTTTATACTGTGCCTGTGCTACAATTGTGGAGTGTTCAGAATCAAACTGGTTGGAGGGAAAGTGGAAAGACAAGGCAATAAAGAGGGGAGAAACTTGCAACACCATCACTCTCTTTTTAGTTGGCTTCAGGTAAGATTTGGTGGTGAGAAGCTAGGAAAAAAAGGCTAGGAAAAAGACATCACATTAAATCACTTAAAGTTTTCACTAATATTTTCAGCTAGACATATTGATGTCTACTTAAAGGACCTGGAAACCCTGGTGGCATAGTGTTAAATGCTACAGCTGCTTACAAAAGGTCACCAGTTCTAATGTACCAGATGCTCCCTAGAAACTCTATGGGGCAGTTCTACTCTGTTTTATATTTTTATAAGAATCAGAATTGACCCAATGGCAACGGGTTTGACGTTTTTTAGAATTAACAAAAATGAACCTTTTTTTTTTTGGAATTAACAAAAAGTATGAGGTCTATCAATGTTCTCTCCCTGATACACCTGTGAATAATTTATCCAATTGCATTAACAACAAGTTTTAGGACTAAATCTTATCATTCGTTTTGATTCAATAATATCGTTTTTCAAACACACGCAGAGAGAAAGGGAGAGAGGATTTGGTTTTATAAAATTGGTATTCTAGTGCATATAACAATGTCTGCCTGCTTTTTCTCACAAATAGCACATTATTTATTAATCATGACTTTCTTTCCCTGTTGTTTTGTATCTGGACTTTTTTTCTTTTTTCTGATGTCAGTTCCGTTTATTTCTGTGAACATGGGTAGTGTTTTCCTCCATGGAAAAATAGTAGAGAGACCAGCAGCAATTCTTTGCCATGGCATTGAAATGGTCAAGGAAGTGCCAGTTTTCCTCTTACTGCTGTGCTCAATAGGAAGACAAACTTGCCACCAGGTACTATGTGGTCTGTAGCAACTAGCAGAAATTCAAGCGGAGTTAATTATCCAGCAATGCCTGTAAAGGCAACTTTGTAATAAGGTTTAATGTGGATGATTAATGAATCTTAGCATCCCAACGCTGTAGGGCTAAATATTTAGATCAAGGGAAGATCACAGAAATGTCTCAGGCACTTCATCAGTTTTCTTCTCCTTGTCTTGATTACCTTCCTGTAGCTGCATTTACTAATGAGGTCTAATTGCCAGGGCTCCTCTTCAGCTTCCAAGCCAACTGTGACAGGGCAGACAGTGACATCGTATAAGGGCTTGTAGAGTCCACCATGTGTCTCCATCGTAGCTAACCTGTACCAGCAATCCTGAACTTTGATGCACAGTTTGAGGTCCTGATACTCTGCCAAGTCTGTGCCGCTTTCGTGCTTCTACACCATGTGTTCAAAGTTATCATGGCTCAGGCATGGCGTAACTCACTGGAATAAAATGTAGTATGGCAAAGGACTGAATTTCAATGATTTTAAAGTCTACCCACTGAAAGAACTCACTGCTGTCAAGTGATTCTGGCTCATAGCAATCCTATAGGCAGAAGAGAACCACCCCATAGCGTTTCCAAGAAGCACATGGTGGGTTTGAACTGCTGACCTTTTGGTTAGCAGCTATAGCACTTAACCACTAAGTCACCACTAAGCTTATAGGGAAAAATACCAAATTGTCAAAGCTTGCAAGTGAAGGGTGTAAATCTACTGTTGTATTCGTTAAAGTGTTTGCTAATTACAATTCCAAACTCAAAGAAAGCAAATAACGAATAATATTACGGCATTTCTTATTGGTTCAGTCTAGATGTTTGGTAAACTTCAGGACTTCTTGGTCGATTCCATTGCTTTGACTGACAATGTGGATTCAAGAGTTTACTGCTACACCTACTCTTTACTTAAAAGCTATCTTGCTATGCAAGACTTCACATTTATGACAACATTAAAAACCATGATTTTGCACATTAACTTAGTATGTCTGGCAGTAACAAAAGCCAAGGTGTGAGGCAAAAGTAACACTGGCTATAACGGTTAAGGTCATGTGTCAACTTGGCTAGGTCATAATTCTCAGTGGTTTGACAGTTGTGTAATAAAGCAACTTGGCAGTTGTGTAAGGATATGTCAGTTGTATAATGATGTAATTTGGTATTTATGGAATGATGTAGTCATCCTCTGTTTTGTGATCTGATTTGGTCATCTTCTGTTTCTTCATAGTGCTGATATTTGCATAATGACATGGTCTTAGAACTTAACTATATTGATGTGAGAAGTATATTTTAAATAAATTCATAGACAGAAAAGTTCTGCCAAACCAGTGTTTTTCTTTCTTCATACAGATTAGCCACTTTTGAACAAAACTAGCCCTTTTCATCTAAAACCTTGAAATAGACCACAAGAAATTGTGAGTATATACCAACATTCTATATTTTTTTCTAACATATGTCATCTTCGTAGGTTTCTTGGCCCAGGAACAAGGTAAAACATACCACAGTCTAACCAATTTCACCACCAGGTATTCAGATAGGAATCATGAGATCCTTATTGCCTACAGTTCTTTGATGGTACATTTTATGTATCAAATTAACTAGGCTACAATATGTAGTTGTTAAACCTAGGTGTTGCCATGAAGGTGCCCAGGCATAAAGCAGAAATTTGAAACTTACTTCCAAAACTGGAGGATGCCAAGAGAATACAACTCCAGTGAATCAGCAAAAAAGTTTATTAGGTAAACGTGTAGACAAGGTGGTCCTAGGCAGGGACAGGACCAAAAAGAGAGTTCTACATTCCACAGTAGGAGGACAGAATTTTTACAGTGGTGGTGAACAATAATCATGACAAGCCAGGGAGTTACATAAGGACGACAAACTGTAGTGAACTAGTGAATGACATGAGGATGCTTATGTTCGGCCCCTTCAGAAGGTTAACTATAGATGTGGTTAACCTATTCAGTTGACTTAAAAAAAAAAAAAAAAAAACTCTCAATAATGTGGATGAGTTTCATCTAATCAGCAGACAGCATTGAGAACAAATACTGAAGCTTGCTAGGAAGAAGAAATTCTGCCTTAACATTGCAGTCAACTCCTCTAAGTTTCCAACCTGACATTCTGCTCCATAGATTTCAGACGCAAGACTGCAACATCTTAACGTTTTATAGCTTGCCATTCTACTAGCTTGTCTTACAAATTTCAACTTTCCAGTCCCTGAAACTGCTTGTTCCAATTCCTTAAAAAAACTGTTTTTATTATGCTGTCATGGACTGAGTTGTGTCCCTCATAAATGTGTGTCAACTTGGCTATGCCATGATTCCCAATACTGTATGATTGTCTACCATTTTGTAATCTGATGTGATTATCTTATGTATTATAAATCCTAATCTCCATGATGTTAACAAGGCACAATTACAACTGTGTTAAGGAGCCCTGACTTAACCTACAAAATTAGGTCATCTCTTGAATCAATTGCTTTTGAAACATAAAAGTAAAATTGAGCAGAGAGGAAAGCAACCTCAGATCACCAAGAAAGTAAAACCAGAAGAACAGTGTGTCCTTTAGACCCCAGGTCCTGGTGCCCAGAAAATCTTAGACCCAGGGGTAATTGATGACAGTGACTTTTCTGGGAGCTGGCGGAGAGAGAAAGCCTTCTTGAGAGAATACATTTCTGTTTGTGAGTCATTCACTTGTGATGGTTCTAACAGTACTAGATAACTAACACATGTCTGTGTCTGTGTCTGCGTCTGTGTTTATGTCTAGAATTATTTCTGCTTCTCTGAAAATCCCTATAAGCTCTATGTTTTACTTACAATTCTACCTTTTAGAATCTGATAGATGTGGTACCTCAAGGATTGAAATAAGTTTTGAATTAATTTTTGTGCAGTTTGCTTCAAGTAAGAGCAACTCAAAGACCTTTATGGTAAAGAAATAGCTGCTGTAGGTATTTATCTAGAGAGAAACTTTTACTTTTTCATAAGTTTCAAGCTTACATACCTCACTTGGATGAAACGAGTGACGGGGAGTTAACAGCGGTATTCAGTATAATTAGTCATCAGTCTTATTGTTACATATCATGCCTACAACAATTATGTATTTATAGTATACCGAGAAAAGTTTTAAGAAAAGAACACATACATTTATTTATATAATGAATTTCATAAAACATATTTTATTTTCATAAGACATATTATAAACCACAAAACATTTGCTAGATAAATATGATTCATAATTATATGTTTAAAAATCTCATTTTTTTGTTATCAGTAATGTAATAGAGAATGTGTTTTAATCCACTGCCATCGAGTCGATTCTGACTCATGGTGACCCTGTAGGTCAGAGTAGAACTGCCCCGGAGAGTTTCCAAGGAGCACCTGGTGGAGGAGGTGTTTTAGACATGTGGAAAAGTGGTTTATCCTGCTTTCCTGACACTTGGGCTCCTTCAGTCTATGTACTGGGACAGTCCACCTAAGGGAGACTTGATATCCGAAGACTCAACCAGCTGTAAGGGGAAACCACCCCCCCCCCCCCGGTCTCTCTTAGGTCCTCAGTATTACATAGCATGAGAAATTATCTACAGATTCACCTATAGTAAACAAAATTCAGCCCATGATCTTGGAGCGATTACTCTGTGCAGGGCAAGGGTATGAGATAAATGCATCAGGCATAGAACAATGTAGATGGTAACGAGATCAGAAAGCCTTTTCTCAGTCTTCGTGGCTTCATTATCATCTTTAGGGAACAGTAAACGAGGAGACTAAGAGAAGAATGGAAGCTCTACTTTCTAATATTTCTAAATATGTCCAAAGGGGCCAGCCAAGTGCCGTCGAGTCCAAAGGGGAGGATATTTTAATTTAATAGAAAAAAATATGGCAGGGTAAAAAGGCACTCTCTAAAGTCTGCTTCTGTAGGTTCTACCCTAGACTGTCAGTGTCCTCACAGTTCCAAATTACTGCAGTTTGGATTTTCCTGAAATGATACAAAAAGTTTGGCTACTAACAGTAACTATTACAGAAATTCAGAATGCTCTTCCTTCTTGGGGGAGAGATCCTTAATGTTTAATAAGATTGTTTTCTTGGACTTGCTTTTCTGTAGTAGATAACTACAGAAGAGAATCAGTATATACATACACACACACACACACACGTATGTATATATACATATATAATATATGAGGTTCAACAATTAAGTCCATGAACTTAATTGTCCTGAGTTCTGGATACCTCACTGCTGAATATTACTATGGTCACCTTTGAAGGACTCCCCTTGAGAAACTATGGCCCGATACCAATGCCTAGTCTACCCTTCAAGGCAATTTTGGAATTCTTCCTGAAATGGCCATCTTGCACAGTGGCATAGTGGCAAATTCACAAGCTGAATTGTACAGTTGTCTATAAGGGACTTTTTTGGCCAGCAAGCCAATGACTATATTGCAAAACCCTACCTACTCACCTGATATGGCCCCCAGTGACTTTTTTCCTCACCTGAAGCAAAAGGAAATATTGAAAGAAAGACATTTTGATGCCATCCAGGACATTAAGGATAATATGATGACAGCTCTGACAGCCATTCTAGACAAAGAATTTAAAATCCATGCCAGTGGCTTAGGTACTGTTGTCAGTACATAGCTTCCCAAGGGGAGTACTTTGAAGGTGACTATAGTGCTATTCAGCAATGAGGTATGTAGCACTTTTTCTAGGATGAGTTCATGAACTTAATTGTCAGACCTCATACATATATATAACTATAACATATATATACACATATGCATATGTAGATATGTGTATATATATGTGTGTGTGTATGTGTACATGTATGTATATATATGCTGATTACCTTCTGTAGTTATCTACTACAGAAAAGCAAGTCCAAGAAGAGAACAATCTTATTGAGGATTTAGTATCACTCCTCCAAGAAGCAGAAATATTCTGAATTTCCATAATAGTTACACTTAGTAACCAACTTTTTTTCATCATTTAGGGAAAATACAAACTTCAGTCATTTGGAATTGTGATGACAGAGACAACAGAGTGTAGAACCTGTGGAAGTTGACTTTAGAGAGCACTTTTCTTTACCCTTCCATACCACAAATCGATGGCTTTAACAAATAAAAAAATACGTTCTCACAATCTAGTAGACAAAAAGTCCAAATTCAGGGCATCATCTCCAGAAAGAGATATGTACATGTACGAATCAAGGGGATAAATGTAGTCTGATTAGTACTTCCCTTAGTCTGATTCAAGAGACATTCAACAGCCAGATTCAAGACTAAAGAATGGACATGAGATTTATTCTAGTGTCTCAGTACTTAAGTTCTTAAGGTTTAATTTAAATTTTCTTGTAGGCAAAAGTGCCTTTTAGTTGTACTAATAGAAATCAAATGAATGCAACAGCTAAAGAAGTTGAATAAGAAATGTATTAAACTTAGAATCAGTTTATAAAACTAAGGATAGAATAATAGTTCCAAGGGAGTTTTAGCTTATAACCATACAATCTATAAAGCGCTTGTTCAAGGAGGAAAGGGGACACATTGATTTAAGTAGTTGTCTTAGATTCTATCTTAGTCACCTGCTGTTGTTGTTTGGTGCCACTGAGGTGGATCTAACTCATAATAACCCTACGTACCACAGAACAAAACACTGCCCAGTCCTGCACCGAGCTCAGAATCATTGTTATGCTTCAGGCCATTGCTGCAGCTACTGTGTCGCCCCATCTTGTTAAGGGTCTTCCTCTTTTCCGTGGATCCCCTTCCTTGTTACTCATGATGTCCTTCTCCAGGGACTGATCTGTCCTGACAGCGTGCCCCAAATGTGTAAGATGTAGGCTTGCCATCTAGCACTACTGTAGTGGAAATACCACAAATGGATGACTTTAACAAAGAAAAAAAAATACTTTCTCACAGTCTAGTAGACTAGAAGTCCAAATTCAGGGCTTCATCTCCAGAAAGATGTTTTAGCTCACTGTCAGCTCTGGAGGAAGGTCACTGTCATCAGTCTTTCTTGGACTATGAACGTCTCTGTATAGTAACCCAAGGTCCAAGGAACATTCTGTGCCCCCAGCACTGCTTTCCTAAAGGTAGGAGGTTCCCTCCTCTCTGCTTGATTCCCTTTCCTTTTATCTCTTTTAAGACAAAAAGTGGTGGAGGCCACACTCCAGGGAAACTCCTTTTACACTGGAGCTGGGATATTACCTTAGTAAGGATATTAAAATCTAACACTAATCCTCTTTAACATAAAATTACAGTCACAAAGTGGAGGAAGCTTGTAGTACTTGTAATTATGGCTGAACCAAATTGACACATTTTTGTGGTACACAAGTCTATCCATAACAATAGTTAAATACGCTATCCAGAAGCCTAACATATTTTTAAAACTGCTACTATCTTTGACCCTACAAATACCTGTATGATCTCCATTTTTCAATCTCACTTTTCTGTGTTGACATACTCTCATTTTAATACATGCATTGTTACAGGTTACAAAAGCAATGAAGTGGGAGATTTGCCTTCAAAAATAGAATTAGAACTCATTTGTATAAAACCTAGTATCCCAAAATATTCACTATAAGGGAGAGAAACAAATCTGGGGAGAACCAAAACAACACTTTGTAACTGCTAATCACGAAAAAGCATCTGGCATGAGAAGAGACAACCTATTAAATCATTAGTAATAAAAAGTTCTCCTACAAAACACCTGGTATATGCAGCTAGAGAAATGAGGATATGACATATAGGGAAAAAACTGCTCAGAGAAACAAGTAATTGATTTTGAGTTAATATTTAATTTTGTTCAGTTTTTTTTTTTATAATGGACAGAACAATCTTTGCTGATTTGATTGTATTTGATATTTGCCTCTACATTATGACATTTTGGAACACAGGTTAATTAACTTAATATACTCTGTGTATATTTTACTGTAGTTATTGTTTTCAAAGCTCCTTGTAGGGCTGCATTCTATTTAAGATTATCAAGATAAAAATCAGGCCTTGAAAGTAACTCATTTGATTTAGAAGCAGAAATATCCATGGACAATTCTAACATAAAAAAGATTTCTTTCCTCACCTCTCCTTGGCTATCAGAAATATTACTTTCACAATTGCCCCATATGTAATCTCAACGACAAGATAGTTAAGAAATTCAACAGTTTCAGTGATACAGGTTAACCAAGAGTAGGAAACATGAGCAAATCAGAACACTTAAGGTAGAAAAAGATAATTTAAAAAATATCAACAGTAAATACAAATACTTGTTAGTTGTCAGTTCAATCCCTCCCTCTCCCTCCTTCCTTCTCGTCTCTCTTTTACTTTCTTTTTTCAAATGTTTAATTGTAGCATTTATCTGTGACTATTCCTTTAGAAATGTATGACTGTTCACATTAAAATAGCTATTCCTTTAGTACTTTTTTAACATGGAAGAAACTGTAATATTTGCAGTTCTCTTTCTCTGAGTAGGAACTGTGCTAAAAACTATCTCAAAAAGCAAAAGAACTATGCTGACCAGTTTATCACTGCTGTTTCTAAAGTATTTAACAAAAGAAATCTATTTCTAACAAAATTTGAAGATTTTGTATAATTTTTTATTCTGAAAATCATGCTTTTTCTGCACACAAGGCTAGCACAATATAACACAACCTTTCTAATACTGCTATTCAAACAGCTGCCTCATTCTTCCTCAAGAAAAGTAATTGAACAAGAGAAATGACTTCAGAATAATATTAGACATAGGTAATTTTGTGCCCACTGTGTAATCCTTTTTTGGATGTTTTTACAGGCATACCCTAAAAGCACAGTGGACAATGGCTCATGTTCTTGTCTATCAGCTCCTGACTCTCACCTCTATATGAATGTGCATATTTTGTTCATCATCTTACAAATCTTAGGATAATCACTCTTAGGATAAAGTGTAACCACTGTTTATATGGCCCACAACATGCTTTACGATCAGTATTTTAGTCATCTGGTACTTGTCTAGGAGAAATACCGTCAATGGATGGCTTTAAGAAAGGAAAGTTTATTCTTACACAGTCTAATAGGTTTCGAATCCTTTTCACTCCAGGGCAAGACTTTCCCTCTCCGTGGGCTCTGAGGAAAGGTCCTTATGTTGCATCAGTCTTTGGTCAGGGGAGTATCTTGGCAAAGGAATCTCAAGTTTGAAAGACGGTGCTCTGCTCCTGGCTCTGCTTTCCTGATGGTGTGAGGTTGCCGACTCTCCGCTTGCTTCCCTTTCCTTTGATCTCTGGTAGGATGAAACTATAAAAGTTGGTGCAAGCTACATTCCAGGGAAACCCCTTCCACATCAGAGCTGGGAGGTGACTTTAGGGAGAGAGTTGGGGTCCCACCCAGTCCTCTCTAACATAATGTACTCTACTAATCACAGACAGAGACTGTGATTTACAGCCTAAGGAAAATACAAGGTGGAGGACAATCACAGAATACAGGGAATCACTTGCCCAGCCAAATTACTCCACACATTTATTGGGGAACACAGTTCAATCCATGACATGTAGTCTCTGCTAACCTATCAGCATACCCACACGCACAGCTTATCTTTTCAAGACAATCTTCTCCAGCATTATAATAGTATTCTAAATCAAGCATTCAGCTAACACTCAGGTAATTTTCTAAAACAACAGAGTCGTTTGTAAAAGCTAAGCTGTAGGCTTTGTGAAGACAGATGGCATGTTTGTTTGGTTCACCAATATATATCTAACTCAGTAATATAGAGCAGATGTCAAAATGCGTATTTTTAAATGATTGAGAGGCTTGTGACATTTTTTATATATAGTGTTTTTTTGTTTGTTTGTTTGTTTTTCAAAGTGGGGTCTTTGTTACACTTTTGCTTTTAATCTTTTACTATTCCCAGTGTGGATTATTTCCTCACATAGATATAAACCTTCCTATGTACAGATTTAAGTTACGAAGGCACTGTCAGGATTGGTCATTTCCTTCAGACTTCCACACTTCTTGTCATCACTCAAGTGACTGCAGTTAGATCTAAATATTGTGTCTAATAGCTTTTAACCAGGAGCACACTTGGCTGTTATCCTGAGATTGGTTTCTGTCCTCAGTTGTCCAGACGATGGCCTTAGTTCACTACTGCTCTTCATGATGTTTTACCAACCTGCTTGGTCAACCAGTCTCTGAACTTTTATCTGAATACAACAAATCCATTTCGTCATCTTACTTTTTAGAATCTGTTTTGGTATTTCACTGTCTGATCAGTTTGTTTTCAGTGTTTGGCTTTCTTATTCTACAGGTGTTCTTTTGTTAGATTTGAGGCTTGAGTTCCACTATTCATAGCCGTGCTGACCTGGCCTTAGCTAACTTTGCCCTGATATTTGGTATTGTGTGTTTCCCTGAACTATACACCATGCACCTAGTTCATAATATTATAGTTTAGATTGTCCGGTAAAGAGGAACTTCCAGTGCAATTAAGCAGATTTCCTTTAATTTGTAATTCACCTATCCAGTTTCAAATGGCAATGTATTAATAATAAACAAAAAGAAATTAAATCTAGTTCTTAAAATATATGTTCACATACAAGGCATTGCTGTACAGCCTAAAGCCTATATGAGGTTGCTAGGTTTAGCGAATAAAAATACAGCACACTCAGGTAAGTATGTCTCGAATAGTGTATAAACATATTTATTTGTGACAATAAATCATTTATCATGGATTTGATATTCAAATTTAACTGGGCATCTTGTGTTTAATCTGGCAACTCTACTTGTCTATGTAATCTAATTCTTAAAAGTAGCTAACTTATTTTACAATTGGCAGGAGTTAGAAACATTAGATAGGAATTCCTATGAAAAACTCTGCTTAACATAATTATGGACTGTTATTGCTAGTGAATTATTAATTTTACAGAGTTACTTTCAAAAGTGTAGATTTCTTTTTCTCTTTAGTGTACCTACAGGAAACCTTCTAAAGGAAGGTTTTATTTTGATTCATTTTTACTATGACAATTTTTTTCCTTACCTTTCTTAGCATTATTATCTGCCATTTTATTATTATTTTTTAATTTGTTATTGGCATTTTGTATTTCAATACCAACTTTATTTAATGGATTTTTCATAATAAGTTTTTAATTCCTCTGCTCTCTTATATTCAAGTCTCCCTGAAGAGACTCCATAAATAGACTATACAGCTGAGTTAGACTAAATGCTTTATAGGTTGATGACTATAGTGAATATTTTAACAAAAGCTCCACAAAGAACTTGAATCACTGACTCCATAGCAGAGATTAAATTACAATGTAAAAATTCCCTAGAGACTACATGAGAGACATTCTGTTCCTTAAATTGTTAATATGTATAAATAGCATACCTGTGATTGTTAAGATTATGTGTCAACCTGGATTAGCCATGATTCTCAGCATTTTGGCAGTTAAGATATAGTCTGGCACTAGTGTGATGATGTTATCACTTCTACGATGACATTTCATACAGTGCAATCACCTCCAGGATGTGACTGGCTGTGAGTAGCCATTCACGTGAAAGGATGTCTCCTAGTACATGTTGCTTTTAGAATGTAAGTGGACTTCCTGGCAAGTATTATGGGTTTTGCATCCCTTTAGATGCTGCAGCTGTACTCCGTTCATCTAACATCTGGTTCTTGTGACTTGGGCTAGCAGCTTACCTGCAGTGTTTTCTGCCACTCAAGATTAGTCTGTCTTCACAATCTATGAGCAAGAGCTCTGCTGTCTGACCTGTCAATCTTGGGTTCACCAGCCCTGTGGCTACATAAATCCAAAGGCTTCATTGTGACCCATGAACTTGAAACATTCCAACTTCCACAACTGCATGAGCCATTTCCTTGATATATACATATAAATCACATATACATATATGCTTTACTGGTTTTGTTTCTCTAGAGAATCTAGCCTCAAACAATATCTAAATATGTTTGTTTGTTTATGTGTACAAGAAGGAGGAAATAGCTTTATAAAATAGTACTTAAGTTTTCATATAAAAAGTATTTAATAATTTTTTTTTAAAGACTGAAAATATAACAAAAATATATTTTTGTGAAAAGTCTGGAGAAATTTAGTCTAGTTCATTCACAATCCATCTTGTTTTTGAGAATTTAAACTTTTATGTCAAATTATAAAATTTAGGAAATAAGTTATTGATGGGTTGAAGTCAGTGCAGTAATAGCAACATTAAGATTGCATCAACTATTTAAACCATTACACTAACTATTTAAACCACCTGCCATCTAGTGGATTCTGAGTCATGGTAACCTCATATGTACCCAGGCAGAATTGTCCTCAGTAGGTTTTCCAACAGCTGTTTTTTGTTAGATTGTCAGAGCTTTCTACCAAGCTGCATCCGAATGGACTCGACCTTCTAACCTGTTGGTTAACAACTCTAGTGTTGTCAACCTTTTAGATGGTGCTTAATATGGCTCAGGAAATACACTTCATATTTTACCTCTGTTTTAATGTTTTATCTTTACTATAATTCTGTAATACAACTTCGCTTTTCAGAACAGAATCTTTGAGAGTTCTTTTTGTTAATTTGTGAAGACATCTAAAATATATACTAAGTAAAACTTATTTAAAAGCATTTTGAATAATTCTTGTATCTCACAGTTTTGAAGTTATTACTCCTTATTTTTTCCTGAGATATCAATTCTCAATGATCTTTTAAGAGAACTAGCAAATTATATTTAAGAGAATTGTCTCCAAAACAGATCTAGACTCCAACCCCAGTCTACTGAACTCTAGTTTTCTTACCTTGGACAAGTTACCCTCAGGCTTTGTGTTCTCATATGTGAATGTGGAATAACAGTATCTATTTTATGATGCTGTTTAGAAATTAAATTACATATGAGATGTAGTTAGTGCCTTTTTATTTATGAAATCACTGATGGTAACTGTAATTATTTATTTCACTTATTGTAGAGCAAACTTTCCCAGGTCATGTTTTCTACTTCTTGCCACCAACTTTTTTTAAGTTTAAATAGGCATTATTGGTTTATCTTGGTGTTTTTCAGTATCTCTGATATTAGAAGTCCATTATTACCTTTCCACATTTCTATATTTACCAGTTTTTTATACTTCTGAACGTTTTTTAAAAAAGGACCATTCTATTATCAGTGGATTTCTATCCCATTCTTAGTTTTCTTTGTCACATTGAAGAAGCAAGAAACCAATCAGCTATTAAGTATGTGCTTGACAAGTGCAGAAAAAACAGTGTGATTTTGTTTTCTTAACATGAAAAGCAGAATTCTCAATGCTTATACCTTTAGAGGAGAAAACGCAACAAAACAGAAAACTCAGTTTACTTTCTCTTTCATATCAGGAACTACCTAGATTATTTGGCATACTTCATTATCTCACAGCTTAAAAACAAAGCCAATAGCTTTTTTATTTGCAAAATTACCAAGTGGTCTGTATACTAAGTCAAGCAAATCAGTATTATGTTGAAGTAATATTAATAATCCTTTTCTCTGTGTTCCTTAAGTCAACCATATAATAGGATTCAAGTGAGTTGGTCTCATATTTTTTTAAAAAACTTTACCTCACACAAAATATCACAATAAATGATATCTTTACAGTTTATTTTTAAAACTCTTCATAGATGTGATAGAATATTATATATACATTTAAAATGTACGCATTACTGTCTGTGTTTATAAAAGTATAAACTGTTAAGCGTAGGGACTGGGATAAATTGCATTAAGATATTAGCCGTTGCATCAGGTGCTTTGATGTCTCTACTTGGTATGTATCACTTGTTGGTATTCTCTTTTTTAAAAAAATAAATATTTTATTGTGCTTTCCATCAGGTTTACAATCCAACTCAATTTGCCATACAAATTGCTGCACACGTATCACTATGCAACTCTAGCTCCTCCCTCCGCCCTGTGACACCACACTGCTCCTTTCCATCCTGTACTTCCGGTAGCTGTTTAGCCAACTCCTGTCTCTTCTCCACCCTCTCATCTTACTTCTGGACAGGAGCTGCTCAGACAGCCTCAGGTGTGTATTTAAGCCAAGAAGCACCTTCTTTGCCAGCATCGCTCTATCTCTCATACATGGTCAAGTTCAACCTATGATTGAAGAGTTGGTTTCAGCTCTGGGCTAACAGAGTGTTTGGGGGGCATGTCTTCAGGGGATCCATCATGTCTGACCATCATGTCTGGTTTATTAATAAAGTCTGGTTCTGCACACCCGTTTTTCTCCTGCTACTTCAGGGAATCTACACTGTGTTCACTGTCAAGGCTGTCATTGGTGGTGGCAGGGCACCATCCAGTACTTCTCGTCTCACGCTGAAGTAGTCTCCCGATCATATGGCCCCTTCTGTCTCTTGAGCTCATATTTTCCTTACATCTTTGATATCCTTCATTCTCCTCTGCTCCAAGTGGATTGGGAAGAACTGACACTCTTAGATGCCAGCTTGCTTACAACAGATGTCACTCGCCAAAGTGCAATGTAGAATATTTTCTTTTTTTTAAAAAAAAAAAAAAACCTTTGTTATGCCAAATGACTGAAATGTATCCTGAAACCATGGGCCTCAGACCCCTGTTCTTCTGTCATTTGAAATGTTGAGTTGTATTTAGAAAACCTCTTAGCTTTTGGGATAGTCCAGCAGTGTTAATCTTCCTTCTACTGTGTTCTGTCACTCCTTTCAACTAACGCAAGTCCTATCTACTGTCTAGTCTATCAATAACATGTGCCCTTCCTCCCTTCCCTGGTAACCAGCAAAGATTATTTCCTTCTGCACTTAAAACTTTTCTTGAATCTTTGTAATAGTGATCTCATGCAATATTTGTCCTTTTGCAACTGAATACTTTCATTTAGCGTAAGATCTGCCAGATGACTCCATGTTGAGGTGTTTCCCAAGATCATCATTGTTCTTAGTATTTTATTTTCTGCTGTTGATAGTATTCCATTGTGTGAATATACCACCATTTGTTTATCTATTCATCTGTTGATGGGCACCTAGGTTGATTCCATCTTTTTGCTATCGTTAACGGTGATGCAATAAACATTTGTGTGCATGTATTTATTCACGTGGCAGCACTTATTTCTCCGTGATATATTTCAAAGAGTGGGATTGCAGGATTATACAGTATTTCTAGGTTTTTAAAAAAGCACCAAATCGATTTCCAAAGTGGTTGTGCCATTTTACATGCCCACCAGCTGTGTAGAAGAGTTCCAGTCTACCCACAACTTCTTAACATTTATTCGGTGCTGTTTCTGTTAATGCCAGCCTTGTTGGAGTGAGATGGTATCTCATTGTAGTTTTGATCTGGATTCCTCTAATGACTAATGATAGTGAGCATTTCCTTGTGTAACTCTTAGCTCCCTGAATGTCTTCCATGAAGACATTGTATCTTTGGCCATTTTTTAAATAGGCCACTTATCTTTTTCTTGTTAAGGTTTTATAGTACCTTACAGATTATAGAGACAAAAGGCCAAGCAGATCCACGATTGTCAATTTTTCCCCCCAGTGTGGCCGTGTCTTTTTAACTCTTTGGTGAAATCTATAGAAGAGCAAAAATGTTTTGAGTTTTAGTAGCTTCCAGTTGTCTATTTTTTTCTCGTAGTGTTTGCACATTGTTAGAAATATTTTGGAATCTGTTTATGCTCAGTACTGGGGCTCCCAGAATTGTCCTTATTTTTTTTCCATGATCTTTATTGTTTTATATTTCATATTAAGGCCTTTGATTCATTTTTAATGAGTTTTTTGTACAGTGTAAGATACAGTTCTTGTTTCTTTCTTTTTTTATTTTTATTTTTTGTTGGATAGATATCCAGTTTTGCCAGCATTGTTTGTTGAAGAGACTGTCTTTTCTAGTTCACAGACTTTGGGCCTTTGTCAAATATCAGCTTCTTGTAGGTGTTTGATGTTATATCTGGATTTTCAGTCTGTTCCATGGGTATATGTATCTGCTTTTGTAATGGTACTAGGCTGTTTTCACTATCATGGCAGCATAATAGGTTCTAACACACACACCAAATATACTGGTTGTGTGAGTTAGTTTGATTATTGAGTTAGTTTGACTAAAAATTCCAAGGGAGTCTACTGAGTAGTTACAGCTATATTTGGTTTGGGAACCAAGTTAGTAACGATAATTAGTGTGGCCTCAAGTTGCTGGTTACATAGAGAGAATTGGGGAGGGAGAAGTTCAAGCCTCAGGGGAACCAGCAGAACTTTTTTTTCCCCTGTTTGTTTTCTTCTCCATGTCTGAGTAGATAGGTCAGGGTATGGATAAGGGGTCTCAATTCTGACCCAAGAAGAGCATCAGAGTTTGGTGCCTGGTGCAGTGAAGAAAACTAAAGAGGAGGCATGGTAGAAAAGGAGAAGAGGTCCTCATGTAGGGAAGATTTAAATCTGAATGAGTTCATCAATACTTATGATGCTCAAATAGAAGTCCTCTGCATTTCTGTAGGCCCCATCATCTGAAATTCAGCCTCCATGCAGGGAAACATGTGCTTCACTTTCCATGTCACGTCTCTGTTAACCTCACTACTGCCATGCTGCCACTGCTCTGCTGTTCCACTTGCTGTGCTGAAAGTAGCCAGTTCCTCTGTGAGGGTATGGATTTCCACTAAGCCAATTCTAGTCAAACTAGTTGCTTCTGGACTTGATCTCCCCTCCCTGTCACCCAGACCAATATCTCAGCTTTCCCTCCGATATTCAGGGCTCCTAGAATATCCTATGCAGTCTGGTCAGTTGCTTTTTCATTCTTGTTAAATGGATCACAGGATACATGTGGCTACTGTGTCATCTTAGACCAATCTCACTTGTTGGTATTTTCCGTATTTCCTAAAATAATCGTATGTTGTCTTAAAATCAATAATAAGTGGCATAATTAAAGAAAAGGCAAAATAGTAAGAAGAGAGACAGGCAAATGGATGAACTCAGTTACAAAAATATCATTTCTAAAAAATGTTTTGAGGGGATTAAAATGGCTTGTAAAGAAGCTTTAAGAGGAAAAAAATCAGTGGACATGAATGTAGTTTAATACCTAGCCTGTGATAAATGTAACAGACACTGAGTTTACTTGTCTTTTTACAGGCTAAACATAGAGGAAAGATACTCTGACATATTAAAAATGGATTTTTTTTAAGAGTTTGGTAAATCTTTTTTATTTTTTTAATTTCCATCTCTTTCAACATAGATGCCATGCAGCTGTTAGAGTAAAAAGCTTAAAGAATCAATTTTACTGTTTCATTTATGATTTTAAAAAAATGCAGGAGGAACAACAAGGAATATGATTAAATAAGCATGACCCCTCCATAAATAAATAAATAGATAAATAAAAAATAAATAACATACCCATTGTTGTCAAGTAGATTTAAACTCACAGCAACTCTACAGCACGAGGGATATCTAAACAAAAATCAAGGTCAAATAAACATTTTACACTCTTAAAGGCAAGATATCTATTTTTTGTCCATTTACAAGTATTTTACTGTCCACTCATGCTGACCTCTGCTTCTGGCTCAGGCAAAATCCTCAAACGAAATGGTCAACTCATTTTACAATTTTCCTTCCTCTCAGATCCTATTAATTGTATATCCATGGTCTTGCGATATTCTGCACTGTGCTTCCTAGCTCAGTGGCCCAACTTTAACCTTAGCTCTATGTTTAACACTGCCCATTATAGCCAACCCTTTAGCTCTCAGCCCAGTGATTACACCACCCTGAAAGAAAGATTTGTGAGTTGTAGTGTCTCTCTTGCTGTGTCCATGTAACAAAGTAAGTCTCTTCCCTTTCCCATCTTGGCACATAGATGTGCACATATAGGACTCCCAAAGAGGTGAGTGTGAAATTTACGTTGTCTTTATCCTAGCTTATAACACCATCAAAATCTGAAATTCAGACAAAAGAAGTGAGAACATATCTGAAGATTTAATTCAGTTATCTTTCTCTCATTTCTACTATGAATGTCCTACTTCATGGAGAAATTCCACTTTCTTTCTTCATATTTGATCTTTGTCATATAACTGTGGCCCAGTACACTAAGCTAAAGCAAAAAGACACTATAGATAATGTTTCTCAAGAAAATAGCTTTGTGATTTTTTGCAGCAAGTTTTAATACTGTTAGCTGAATGTCAGTCTTTATCTTTTCTATGTCTTTTAAAGACAATTTCTAATCTCCTACCAGGCAAAAGGATAAATTGACTGAACCAGGGTAAAACACATGTGTTTAAAAATGTAATAAAAAAGGCCACATTAAGTTTTGGATTATTACTCAGTGTATATGTTATTAAAGATGCTCTGATAGAATCTGTTGAATGAACATATGCTATCCCACAAGGCAGTTGCATCATAATTTATTTAAATTATCATAATTTTCCAAACTGAAAAGTTACAGTAATTTTACAAATTTAGTGTATGTTTTCTAATATATATATTACATGATTTTGAAGACATTTTTTTACTAAATTATGTGTTGTCTCCAGGATTTAGTAATACTGTTAGAGATGCATGTGTTTTAAAGTTGACATTGTTAACATCAGTAATTCCTAGAATTGGCGTTTTAATATTTAGAGATACAAGAACAATCGAATTAGTGAGATAAACCATGAGAAAAATTCTGCAATACATGTATCTTTAAATTTAAGTAATTATTTTCTGAAAACAATTGCATTTTTATAACTCTTATCTGTATAAGAGAAGTTAACTTTAGTATGGTATTCATAATAAATATTTTGTTCAGTTGCCAATTTACCACATCTTTTATACTTTAGAAAACATGTTTGGATTTTCCATGTAATAGCAAATGATATATTACTGAAAATGAGTAAATATGCCATTACATCATGTTCTTTTTACATAAAATCACTATTAGTTTCATCACAGTTGCTAAATATATTAAAGACTATCAGTTTCAGTGTAAATATCTTAATTAGTACAATCTTTCCCCTTAAGTGTAATTTTATTTAAAAAAGAAAAGAAAAAAAACATTACTCTGGCAATAAGGGTTTCTCAGTAAATAGCAATTCAAGCAGAGTTATAACGTAATAAAGTGGAAGCCACTGGATAAAAGTATCTATAAATTAGTAATCAGTTTAAGTACATTTTTTGGAAAAAATATATCACTTTTTTATATTATTTTAGACAGATCCAATATAATAAATAATTTGTCTAATTGTACAAATAAAAACCCCAAACCAAATCAGTTACCGTTGCGTTGACTCAGATTCGTGGTGGCACCACGTGCATCAGAGTAGAACAGTATCCCTAAGATTTTCAGTGGTTGACCTTTCTTAAGTAGATTTCTGGGCTTTTCTTCTGAGGCACCATTGGGTGGACACGAACCTCCAGTATTTCAGTTAGCAGCAGAGTAAGTTAGCTGTTTGTACCACCCAGCGACTTCATTGTTGTTGTCAGGTGCCAGTGAGTTGCTTCACACTCAGTGGCCCTGTGTACAACAGAACAAAACACTGATCCGGCCTGTGCAATTCTCATAGTCAATGCGATGCTTAAATCCATCATTACCTTCAATGTTTCAGTTTATTTCCTTGAAAGTCTTTGTTATCCTCATTTCTAAGCAGCATTCTGACTGTCCGTCTTGCAAGACAGATATCTGTTATCCTGGTAGTCCATGGTATATTTATTCAATATTCTTCAACAGCACTATACTGTAAGAACATCTTCTCTGATCTTCCATACTCATCGTCAAGCTTTGGCATAAATATGGGGTGATTGAAATTACAGCACACTTCAGGTGCACCTTAGTCCTCAACGTGTCATCTTTGCTGTTTAACACTCGAAATGTGTCTTCTGCAGCAGATTTGCCCAGTGCTGTACATTGTTTGATTTCCTAACTGCTGTTTCCATGGATGTTGATCATGGAAACAAGTAAAAAGAAATTTTTGACAAATTCATAATTTCTCCATTTATCGTGACATTGCTTATTGGCCCAGTTGTATGTATTTCAGTCTACAGTCTTTGATCTTCATCAATAAGTGTTTCAAGTCTATTTTCAGGAAACAATGCTGTGTCATCCTCCTATTTCAAACTGTTAATGAGTTTTCCTATAATCCTGACTCCACATTTTTCTTCATTTAATCCAGTTTTTCCAATTATTTGCTCAGTATACAGATTGAATGAGTGTGGTGAATGGACACAATCCTGATGCATACTTGTCTTCACTTAAATCATGCAATATCACCTTGTTCTGTTCAAACAGCTGCCCCTCACTCTATGTACAAGTTCATCTTGAGCACACTTAAGTGTTCCGGAATTTCCGTACTTCACAGTGTTATCCATAATGTGTTATGATCCACGCAGTCAAATGCTTTTGTGTTGTCAATACAACAGAGATAAACATCTTTCTGGCATTCTTTGCTTTCCACCAAGATACATCTGACATCAGTAATGCTACTCCTCTTCCATCTCCTTTTCTGAATCCAGCTTCAATTTCTGGAAGTTTCCTGTCTCTCTCGTGCTGCTACCACTTTTAAGTGATCTTCAGCAAAATTTTGTGTGTGTTCATCGTATTAATGATTTTGTTTAATAATTTCCACATTCTGTTGGATCACCTTTGTTTTCCGGAATTAGCAAGATTATGAATCTCTTTCAATTGGTTGATCAAGTAGTTATCCTCTATATTTCTTGTCATAGACAACTGAGCACCTCCAGAGCTGCACTCGTTTGGTGAAACATTTCAGTTGGTATTCTATCAATTCTGCAGCCTTGTTTTTCACCAACACTTTCAGTGCTATGGCTTCATTGGGACTTAGCAATTCTTAGCTAATAAAGTAACGTACATAAAGCACAATATATTCTGAGATCAGGGTGGAGATTTGGGGCCTGTGTTTTATCATAACCTGGCTTCTTTGGATTTCCAAATTGTTACAGTTCTACACAAAAAGAATAATAACAAAGTCATGTACGCAGTTTCCCCTTCCCCAGGGCTCTCTTGGTGATATGACCTAGTATTCGAATTTGTTTCTTTGACTATTAAACTAAACGTAGAGGTGGAACAGAATTGAGACCCCAGAGATGACACCATCTGTCTATGAACCGTTGGTATTCGACAAAGGCCCTAAGACTTTAAACTGGGATAAAAACAGTATTTTCAACAAATGGTGCTGGCAAAATTGGATCTCCATATGCAATCAGTTGAAACAAGATCATATCTTACATACACCTTATACAAAAACCAACTCAAACTGGATAAAAGACCTAAATATCAAATCTAAAATGATAAAGCTCATCCAACAAAAGGTAGAAACAACAATGGAAGTTTTAATACACAACACAGGCAGACTTCAAAATCTGTCAAACAAACCACAATCAACAGAAGAGAAAATAGATAAAATGTGAGCTATTAAGAATCAAACACTTCTGCTCATCCAAAGACTTTGTTAATAGAATTAAAAGGCCACCTACAGAATGGGAAAAAATATTTGGCAACTCTGTGTCAGATCGATGCCTGATCTCCATAATCTGTAAGATACTATAAAATATGAATAAAAAAAAGATAAATCATCCAGTCAAGCAAGGGGTACCTGAGATGGACAGACATTACTCTAAAGAAGAGATCCAGGCAGCCAAAAAACACATGCAGTCATGTTCACGATCTTTCGTTATTAAAGAAATTTGAATCAAGACTACAATGAGATACAATCTCACCCCAACAAGGTTGGCCATGATCCAAAAAACAAAAAACAACAAATGCTGGAGAAGCTGTGGAAAAAGTGGAACTCTTCTACACTGTTGGTGCGGTTGCAAAATGGTCCAGCCTCTTTGGAAAGCAATCTGGCGCTTCCTTAAAAAAAATGAATCTAGATATACCATTTGATCCAGTAATTCCACTACTTGGAATATATCCTACAGAATCAAGGCCTTTCACACCAGTGGATACATGCACAAGAATGTTTATTGCAGCACAGTCCATGATAGCAAAAAGATGGAATCAACCCAGATGCCCAACAACAGAGGAGTGGATAAGTAAACTATGGTGTATATACTCAATGGGGCATTATGCAATGGTAAAGAGTAGTGATGATTCCAGGAAATATCTCCTAACCTGGTTTCAACTGGAAGACATTATGTTGAGTGAAAGTAGTCAGCGACAAAAGGACAAATATTGTATGGGACCTCTACGATAATATCTCAAAAACAGACTTATGTATAGAGGAAAAGACTCTTTGACAGCTGTAAGGGAGGGGAGGGAGGGAGGGTGCGGGTGGCGGTTTGAGATTAGACAGTTGCTAGAAATCTGGTTGGGTGAAATCGATGATAGCACACATTAGAAACAAGAACAGTATTAAGTGGACTTCAGCATAACTTGAGTATTCCTTCCATCTTAACCCAATATTGCAAGGACAGAGGAGCTGGGGCAGGGGGCAGGGGACTATGCTCTTAGACAAAATTGAGGCCAAATGGCACAACTAGCATTTTGCTAAGAGGGCTCTCTGCACCTCACATTGGTGAGTGGCATCTGGGGTCTTAAAAGATGCCAAGCTGTCATCCGAGGGCACAGCAAATGGTCCCAACTCAGCAGGAATGGATGCTCACCAAGGACCAAAATGACATGGGGTAAAGACAACCCAGAAGATAGAGAAACCCGTGTGAGTGGGTAGCTACATCGAATTGAGGCCAGAAGAACCGGATGGTACTTGGCCACCACCAGTGATAGCCGCAATGGAGCTCACTAAGATGTCTCACTGGCAACACAAGAATAAAAAGGGGTGCACCCTGAGATCTCCACTAAAAGACCTCAATTGGTGGTCCAGCAGTTTTGGGGTTCCCCTGGGAGCATGACCCATGGCCCTGATACTGACCTTGCCCATAAACCATAACGAAGGTCTGCTCTTCGGACACAAATTGATTGGACTTGGCGATGCAGAGTGACCATATATTGGATGCACTTTATGGTTTTATGCATCTATAGGATATCATCTTCCTGACCTCTGGCTGGAGTAAGGAGAATGGGTGGAGAGGAGGGGAAAGGAGACTGTTGGGAGGATGAGACATGTATGGAGCAGAGAGGAATAGTGTGCTGTCACCAGGCACGGAGAGCAGTGGAGGCTGCATATAGGTGGGCATGTAAATTTATATGGGAATGTACATTTTCACTCAGTCGTAAAAAAAAAAGATACAGAAGAAAAAAATTAAACATAGCAGTTTTACCAATCTTCGAAAGATACTGTGATTGTTAGATAATATTTACAACAGGATTTTGTAAAATTTAAAAGGCATAGAAATTTTAATATTTGCTACAATCACCATCAGTGTTACAAGGTATTTGTATTTGTTTTGTACAACCATGAATAGTAATCAAATGTATAGTATTTTTACTTCATTGTGATGGCTGAACATAAACACATTGTACTCAGATGCATAGCATTATAAAGTTTTTGGAGAACAAGTCCTGTATGACAAGCTTAAGTAAGACTATCTCCTCTCTTCTGAAGTTAGATGAATCTTTTAACCATGAGCTTCACAGTATTAAGCCAGCAAGAAAGGAGAGGAGCACTACAGGGTCTGTCCCAGGAAATAGAAGAGAAGTCCGTTCGTGCATCCTGACATTAACATCAAGTCTCCCAGGTCATAAGCGTCATCAGTATTGAACATCAACATAGCAGTATCTTTTCGTCACAACTGCAAATAATGGATAGTAGACAGAAAGAGATAAGTACAGGAAGATTGCTAAAAGTTCCCTCTCTACTTGTGATTTCATCAAGTTATTTAACTCTCAATTTACACTTTCTCAAATATGAATTAAAGAATACTTTCAGATTCAGACTTGTTTTTGTAAGAACTAAATTTATCACTGTAGTAGATTCTTATTAATCATAGTGGTTTCCGCATATAAAATCATTTTATCAAACAGCAAGTTTTCAGTTTTAGAAAGTCTGCCAAAATACTGAGTAAAACTGAGACTTGATAAAGTTGGAGTTCACTAGCTTTTATTCTTCTCCCACACAAAAAGGTGTGCACCTAAGCTGCTTTGCAGAATGTTATCTGACAGTGAAGTGCCTTGGAAAATTATGACATAAAGTTATTTGAAGGTACAGACTAGATTTGTATTTTATTTAAATGGAGATAAATTGAAAATTTTAAAACAGAGACTTCAAATATAGAAGAGAAACCAAATTAGATTATTCTTTAAAAAAATACTGATGCCAAATAAATAGTAAAATAGCACTGATTATAAAAAGCAAATATTTTTGTCACTCAGTAAAAATGTGCTAAAATTAATTTGGTTTTTAACCCTGGTTCTGCTTTTTCTTTGAGTAAGAACAGTTATAAACCAAAACATAAACCAGCTAGTTATTAAATTAAATTTTAAGGTATAAAATAACATACAGACTCTGAAAGCTGAGCTCAAGGATCAATGAAAATTTCAGGTGTAATCAGTCATAAATCATTTAAACTCTTGGAATTGTTTTTTCCACTGTGGAACTAAACATAGCAATGTTACCAATTTTAGAAAGATATTGTAAAAATTAGACAATAATTACAATAGAGTTTTTTAAATTCTAGAAAGCATAGAAGTTTCAGTTATTATTTTCACTGACTGCCGGGGAAAGTTTTTTTATTTGTTTAGGACAAACACATGTAAGAACGAAGTGTATTATATTTTTGCACAGTGAATAAGAATTTTAAAAATTCAACACATTAGCATGGAGTCAATTCTGACTCATAGAGACTCACAGAGTTTCCAAGACTGTAAATCTTTACAGAAGCAAACTGCCACATATTTCTCCCATGGAACGGTCAGCAAATTTGAACCTCCAACCTTTTACCCTATACATCCAATAAAATTACTTGTGCACTTGGCTGGCAAGGGTCAAAAATTCTGTTTTCAAATCTAATGGTCAGCTCTCAGTTCTCTTCATAACAGACCTCTCTCCAGTTAGTAACATAGTTTTTATCTTTCCTGTTTAAAAAATTCCCCACTTCCGCAATTGTCCTTTAGCTTCTAGGATGCCAAGATCTCCTGGTATTTCTCTAACTCTGGTGACCATTTTTATATAATTGTCATTGCTTACTCCTCCTCTTTCTGTTGTATAAATGCTCCAGAACTTAGTCCTCAGACTTGATTTGTATCTCCACATTTACACTCTATTATTACCATAATGATATGAATTCTACAGTATGTACTCTATTTGCTACTCATTTACAAATTAAATTTTCCATCTGTACTTTCGAACTCCAGACTTCCACATTCAACTGTCTTCTTTACATCACCAGTTGTACAACTAATAAAAAGTTCAAAGTTAGCACGCCCCAATTTTACTCCAGGTTTTTCCTCCCACGTTATCTCTTTCCCTTTGTTACCCATCACCACTAAGCAGCACCACCATTCACGTAGTTACTAATGCCAGCATTCTTGAAGACATCCTTGACTACTCGGCTGCTCTAATACACTCTGTACTCTTCATCCAAAAACTCAGCAAGTTTTATGACACACTTTAACTGAATTTAACCATTTGTTGATACCTCAACCATTAAAAAACAATGTAATATTCAACTTGCTATCATTTACTGCAGCTTTCACAATAGCTGTTTCACTTTCATCCTGCAATTTTGTTATAAGTATCCAATGAAAATCTTTATCTATAAGGAGAAAAAGTATATTAAGTGATGATTATATACACATAGCTTTTCAGTACTTATTTATTGAGTGCCTACTAACTACTTTCATGAAACTGGACTAGAGCTGAAGAAGACACCTTTTATGCTCTTGAGGAATAAATATGTGGACTCCGTTATTCTTAGCCCAAGAAGTTTTTTTCCTGTGCTGGTGTAACAAAAGGGGGATTCGATCATATTTAGAACAGGTTCTCAAGCAGAGCTCACATAATCCTTTTGTAACTCACCGGATAAAAAATTGCCAAAAATCTTTCAAGAAATCTTATTTCCTGTTTGATACCCTTGTTAATTACACAGAAGGAAAAAAAAAAAAAAAAAACTACCTTAGTGTATGAAACAAATCAATCATATCAGTTAATACCTTCCAGATGTACATCCTAACGTTCATTTTCAGTAAGTTAATATATATTCTTTGAAATTGTTTTGATAAAGTTGTTATTGTTGTTAGTTGCTATAGAGTTGGCCCCCAGCTCATGGTGACATCATATGTTATGACTACAATTGTTCCACAGCATTTGCATGGCCATAATCTTAACAGAAGCAGATTACCAGGCCTTTTCTTCATCCGCATTGCTCATGGATTTAAACCACAACCTGCAGGTTAGATAAAACAATCAAACAAAAATTAAATAGACAAGAAACAGCTGTTGTCAATTCCAACTCATAGTGACTCCATCGGTTTCCCAGGGCTATAAATCTTTATAGAAGCAAACTCCCACATCTTTCTCCCATAGAGCTACTGGGGTATCTATCTGGATGTGGAATTGTTGTATCATATGGTATTTCCATGAAAGTCTCACTGTATGTGCAGCTTGTTGTTCCTTGGGCTCATGAAAGGTAAGGAGTTTTTGTAGTACTTCCAAAGTTAGATTTTTTTTTAGCAATATTAAAGAACATCTTAAAACTCTTTTCTAGTGCTGATGATTAAAGCTCAGGCTCTCATTTCTATATTCTGTCTAAATGAATTATAATACTCTGAAAAGAAAAGCATATGCAACAAATATTGTAATTTTCTGATTTTTTTGGTATTGTAAGTACATTTCAATACTTACATAATGAAGAGAAGAATGCAAGTAGTTAGTAAAATGAACCAAGCACAAGAAAATAACATAAATAGATTTATTCTATTTATGTAGATGTGTGCACATATGTGAAAATGGGTGTTGGTAGGTAGGAACCCCTGGTGGCTTAGTGGTTTAGTGCTATGTTTGCTAATGAAAAAGGTCAACAGTTCAAAACTGCCAGGTGCTCCTTGGAAAATCTACAGAGCAGTTCTGCTCTGTCCTCTAGAGTCACTATAAGTTGGAACTGACTCGATGGCAGTGGGTGGTAGTGGTGGAGAGTAGGTGGCAGAATGAAGCGTCTTAAGTTATGCGATCAGATAAAACAATATATGTATATATCAAATTAAGAGGATAAAATGTGTACAAATGTGTATGCATACACATATAGTTGCCAGGTGTCTGAAATGACACAAAAATAGTAAAATCCTTTGTATCCTAAGGGCTCACAGAAATTCATCTGAATATCTTTTTCTGATCCTTCTTGTCATACATTGTGTACCACATGCTTGAAGAAAATGTCTGTGTTGTTAAATGCAGTATTACTAAATATTTCAAAGTGAGAAGCAGATATAATATTTTTGTTACAGTTCAAAAAGTTTTGCATACATTTTTAATAAGCGTTTCAATCTGATCTGTCAACAGCCTTCATATTTGATATTTTCATTTTTAGATAATTTTACTTATACTTTTGACCTGTTTTTCAGTTTTGTTGAAGCATATTAATAAAGACCATGAAGAATATGACCTCTGTTGACAAAATCAAACCCTTCTGTCAGGAAAATACTTTATGTTCCAATATGACATTTTTTTCCCAGTTTCTACCAGGACAAAGAAAAATACTAAACATATAAAATTATGAGCTTGCCAATTCCAAAAATCTCTTCCAAGAGGAAAATTCTTCTCATAGCTGAGAAATGTATCTCGTGGGAGGCAAGTACACTGTAGTTTGCCTCCATGTCTAAAACTCACATTTCTGATATGCTGCTGAAGGGTAAAATATGCCTCCCAGTGGAACACAACACTATTCTCCTCACTTTATCTTATACTCCCATTCTATCACTCCATAGATACTTCAGAATAGAATCATCTTGAAATTACTCAAGTGTACTTTTAATAAACCAGTGGTGTGGTAAGTCTAATTAAAGCATGAATAAATGTAAATGCAGGAGCATCTCCACAACAAGAAAGAAACATGCAAATGATGACTTAAGAAATATTATGGGAAGCTACAAACAATAAAATTTCATATTTTTCATTAAGAGTAATTCAGCATCAAAGTAGGTCATTAAAATTGATTTTATTTAAATGGAAGAAAAATTCCAAATAAAAACAATTTACTGATTTAAAGAAAAATAACTTTAAACATCATAAAGGGAGGCATTAAAAGCATTATTGTAAATGCCAGCATCAATTCTAACATGTAAGAAAACTGGAAGACCTCACTCCCACCTTTACAAAAAGGAAAAAGCTGAATAAACTGAAAAATCATTCATTACTTTCATTAGACCCATCAGAGAAATGAAATTACAGAGGAAATTGCCACCTCATGTTGTGGAAAATGAACAAAAAAATGAAAGTTAAACATTTTTTACAGTCTAATTGAGTAATCATATGCTCAAGGTATTTACCCATCTCATTTGAAAACTTGTATCCAACCAAAAACCTGAAAATATTTATATCTCATTTATAATTACCCCAAACTGGAAGCAGCCAAAATTCTTTAATATGTAAATGGGTAAACAAACTGTACTACATTCATCCAATGAGATGTTACTAAGCAGTAAAAAAGAAATAAGCTATCAAGACAAAAATAAAAGATAAATAGTAAATGCATACTGCTGACTGAATGAAGCCCATCTGCTCACTGACCACATACTCTATAATCCAATCATTTGAGATTTTACAAGGTAAAAATGTAAAGATGTTAAAAATCCCAGTGTGTCAGTGGTTGGTAGGGGTTTATGAGGAGCTGAAGAGGGCTGAAACAGCTGGCATTAGGGGATTTTTTTTAGGACTTTAAAATGATTATATTTGTTACTGTAATGGTGACGATATAAAATGATGCCTTTGTCAAAAGTCATAGAACCTTACAAATAAACCCTAATATATGCAAATTAAAAGCAGTATTTAAGAGTTCAGGGATCTCTGAATGGAATGCAAAATGTGACAAAAAAGAAAACATACATCATAAGAATTATATTCTAACTGATTTCTATGAGTTGTGGGTGAATTATTCTAATACTACCGTATACATATACTAGAACTGAACAGCTAAATCAGTGTATTGCAGATGATGAAAGGTTTCTCACTGTTGAAGTGGAAACTTAAGATAATCAAGAGATGTAAGTTAGAATAATTCAAGTGGTAATGAGATTTTTTGAGATAATTGTATTTTGCTTAATATAGATAGATTTACATATGGAAATATTTACAGCTATGTGTATATCTATGAGTTAGTACACACAAGTGTATCTCTTTGTCACAGCCTAGAGATTCTGGGAGCAATGATACCCCAGTAGAAATGAATACACTGAGCTCACAGATCAAAATCTCTAATACAAGTTTCAGATAAAAAGAATTAGAACTCACTGGAGAAATAGTTGTGTCTAAGACTGTGATGGGAAATAAACAAGCTGAGCCAGGACAATCCTGTAGTGCCAGTAAGTTGCCTTCAAGTAGACACTGACCCATGAAAGTTCAATAGGAGAGAGCAGAACTGCCCCACCGGTCTACTTCTGAAAAGAATTAGCCAGTGAAAACCCTATGATAGTGCCATAAAATGAGCCCTCCAGGTTGAAAGACACACAGAAAATGACTAGGGAAGAGCTGTCTCCTCAAAGTAGAGTAGACCTTAATGACATGGAAAGAATAAAGCCTTTGGGATATTCATTTGCTTATCTGGCATTACTCAAAATGAGAAGAAACAGCTGTAAACATCCATTAATAATCAGAAAATGATATATGAAGTGGGAACCTAGGAAACTTGTAAATCATCAAAAATGAAATGGAATGTATAAACATCGATGTCGTATGCATTAGTGACTTGAAACAGACCTGTATTGGCCATTTTGAATCCAAGAATCATGTGGTCCACTATTCTGGGAACAAAAAGTTGAAGATGAGTGGTGTTGCATTCGTCATCAAAAAGAACTCTTCAAGATCTATTCTGAAGTACAATGTTGTCAGTGATCGGGTAATATCCATACATCTATAAAGAAGGACAGTTGATATGAGTATTATTCAAATTTACACGCCAGCTAATAAGACCAAAGATGAACATACTGAAGATTTTTACTAGGTTTTGCAGTTGAAAATTGATCGAATATGCAATTAGGGTACATTGATAATTACTGGTGACTGGAATGCAAAAGATGGAAATAAAGAAAAAGACTGGTAGTTGGAAAATACTGCTTTGGTGATACAAATAACGATGGAAATCACCATGATAAATTTTGCAAGACTAACCACTTCTTCATTGCAAATGCTTTTTTTAACCAACACAAACAGTGGCTGTACACATGGACCTCACCAGATGGAATACACAGGAATCAAATTAACTACATCTGTGGAAAAAAGATGAAGAAAAAGCTCCATATCAGCAGCAGGACAAGACTAGGTGCTGACTGTGGCACAGATCATCAACTGCTCATATGCCAATTCTAGTAGAAACTAAAGAAAATTAGAACAAATCCACAAAAACCAAAATATGACCTTGAGTATATCCCATCAGAGTTTAGAGACCATATTAAAAACAAATGTGATGTTTCGACCACTTATGACCAAAGATCAGATGAATTGTGGAATGACATCAAAGACATCAACCATGAAGAGAGCAAGAGGTCATTAAAAAGACAGGAAAGAAAGAAATGGCCAAATGGGATGTCAGAAGATACTCTGAAACTTGCTCTGAAAAGTTGAGCAGTTAAAGCAGAAGGAAGGAAATGGTGAAGTAAAAATTAAATTGAAGACTTCAAAGAGACAGCTAAAAAAGGCAAAATAAAGTGTTATAATACCTACAAAGAGCTGGAAATGGAAAGCCAAAAGGGAAGAACACATTCTGGATTTCTCAAGCTGAAAGAACTGAAGAAAAAATTCAAGGCTCAAGTTGCAATAGTGAAGGATTCTACATGGAAAATATTAAACAGCTCAGGAAGCCTTAAAAGAAGGTGGAGGGAATACACAGAGTCTTTATATCAGAAAGAACTCATCAATGTTCAGCCGTTTGAAGAGGTAGCACATCATCAGAAACCAATGGTACTGAAGGGAAGAAGTGGAAGGTTCATTAAAGGCACTAGCGAAAAAAAGGCTCCAGTTATTGAAGGAATACCAGCAGAGATAATCATCAAACAGGTGCAGCATTGGAAGCGCGCACTCTTCTACACCAAGAAATTTGGGCTGGAGGTTGGGGAGTGAGTGGAGAGGAGGGGATAGGAGATTGTTTGGAGGATAATAAATGTATGGAGTGGAGAGGAAGACTGTGCTCTCACTGGGCAGGGAGAGCAGTGGGAGCTGCATGTAGGTGGGCATTCAAATTTATATGGGAAAATACATTTTTATTCAATCATAATAAAAAAATGGAGGACAGCTACCTGGCCAACTGTCTGGAAGAGAACCATATTTATGCCCATTCCAAAGAAGGGTAATCCAATCAAATGCAGAAATTACCAAACAATATTGTTAATATCATACACAAGTAAAATTTTGCTCGAGATCACTCAAAAGTGACTGCAACAGTATATTGACAAAGAACTGAAAGAAATTCAAGCTGGATTCAGAAGACTACGGAATCAGGGATCTGCTCGCTGATGTCAGATAGATGTTGGCTGAATGCAGAGAATGCCAGAAAGATGTTTACCTATGTTTCACTCACTACATAAAGGTATTCAGCTGTGTGGATCATGAGAAATTATGGCTAACATTGTGGAGAATGGGAATTCCAGCACATTTAGTTGTGTGCTTGAGGAATCTTTACATGGACCAAGAGACATTCATGCAAACAGAACAAGGGGACAATGCATGGTTTAAACTCAAGAAAGGCAGGTGATGGGGTTGCATCCTTTCAGAATACCTTTTCAATCTGTATGCTGAGCAAATAATCCAAGATATTGGATTATAGGAATGAGAAAGAGATATCAGAATTGGAGGATAACTGTCATGAATTGAACTGTATTCCACCAAAAAAATGTAGGCAGCCATGTGGCTGGGCCATGATTCCCAATATTTTATGATTATCTTCCATTTTGAGATTTTTTTAATGTTGTATAATAAAGAATTAGAGTGGGACTGTAAATCCTTTCATAAGATCACCTCCTTGCTCTATTGTAAAGGGAGTTTTCCTGGAGTATAGCTTACCCCACCCTTTATCCTTTCATCCTACAAGAGATAAAAGGTGAGGGAAGCAAGCAGAGAATTGAGAACCTCACCATCAGGGGAACACCAATGGGAGCAGAACTCATTTTTTAGACCTAAGGTTCCTGTGTCAAGATTCTCCCTGAACAAAGACTGATGCAATGCAAACACTTTCCTCCAAAGCTGACATGGAGGAAAGCCTTCCCCTAGACCAGACATCCTGAATTTGGACTTGTAGACTACTGGATTGTGTAAGAATAAACTTTTCTTTGTTAAAGCACTCCACTCATGATATCTTAGTTAGAGCGGCACTAACTGACTAAAACAACTACTCGTTAACCTCTGTTTCATAGATGACACCACCTTACTTGCTGGAAGTAAAGATTTGAAACACTTACTAATGAAAATCAAAGACCACAGCCTTCAGTATGGTTCACACATCAAGTTCAAGAAAGCAAAAATCATCACAACTGGACCAGTAAGCAACGTCTTCATAAGTGGAGAAAGGCTTGAGGTCATCAAGGATTTCATTTTACTTGGGTCCACAATCAACACCCATGGGAGCAGTAGTCAAGAAATCAAAAGACACAGTGCATTGGGAAAATCTTCTTCAAAATACCTCTTCAAAGTGTCTCTTTAAAGTATTGAAAAGTGAAGATGTCACCTTGATGACTAAAGTGCACCTGACCCAAGCCACAGTATTTTCAGTTGCATCATAGGCATGTGAAAGCTGGACAACAAAGAAGACAAAGAATCATGCCTTTGAATTGTGGTGTTGGAGAAGCATGTTGAATGTACCAAGGACTGCCAAAAGAATAAACAGATTTATTCTGGAAGAAGTACAATCAAAGTGCTCCTTGGAAGCAAAGATGGCAAGACTACATCTTACATACTTTGGACATGTTGTCAGGAAGGATCAGTTTCTGGAGAAAGACATTGTGCTTGATAGAGCAGAGAGTCAGCAAAAAGACAGAGACCTTTGACAAGATAGATTGATACAGGGGCTACAAACAATGAGCTAAAGCATAAAAATGATTGTAAACATGGCACAAGACCAGGAAGGTTTTCTTTCTGTTGTTCACAGGGTCGCTATGAGCTGGAACACCTTTGACAGCACCTAACAATAACAAAAACAGAACTGCCCCACAGGATTTTTAAGGCTGTATTCTGTTTCATTCTGTTGTGCATAAGGTTGCTGTGAGTTGGAACCAACTTGAGGACAAATAAGAAGCTTTACAGAAGCAGACAGGTTTGATGGTTTCTTCCACAGATGGTCCCTGGCTTTGTTCCGACTGATGATTTTGAGCTTTTCCATCATTGCTTTACACTGATGTAGTTGATTTGGTTGCTATGTGTTCCATCCATTGGGGTCCATGTGTGCACCAAAAAAAAAAAAATTGCTGTCGTGTTGATTCTAACTCATAGTGACCCGCTCCATAGGACAGAGTAAAACTCTTTGGTAGAGTTTCCATGGAGCTTCTAGCGGATTTGAATTCCTCACCTTCTGTTAGCAGCAGTAGCTGTTAACTACTGCGACACCAGCATTTTTCTCTTGTGTATAACCCACTGCTATTGAGTCAGGTCCGACTCACAGCAACCCTAGAGGTCAGAGTAGAGCTGCCCCATAGAGTTTTCAAGGAGTGTCTGGCAGATCTGAACTGCTGATCTTTCGGTTAGCAGAAGTAGCCCTTAACACACTATGCCACTAGGGTTTCCCCCTTATGTATAGCTGCTATTTATGTTTTTGATAAAAGGTATTTGCAATGAAGAAGTCATTCGTCTTGAAAATTCTGTCATAAAATCTCTGGTATCATTTCTATCACCAAGGTCATGTTGTCCAACTACTGATCCTTCTTCCTTCCCAGTTTTCACAGTCCTATCACCAGTAATTATCTATGCATCTGGATTGTACATTCAATCAATTTCAGACTGAAGAAGTTGGCAAAAATCATCCATTTCTTCATATTTGGCCTTAGTGTTTGTATTACCAGAAAAGTCGGTCTCACTCAACAGAGTTCTGTCTTTCACGAATAAGATTGTACAAGAAAGATGAAAAGTTAGTTTCACTTTAGCAAGCTTGATTTTACTTGTGACAAGTAAAATAAGTCAGTGAAGTCTAAGCCTATCCAAAGTCTAAGTTGACTTTGAGAAAGAAATTACAGGCTTTATAGTATCAAGGCTAAGCAGCAGCTATGATTCTTGAAGAGTTTTCAGAGAAAGGGGCATCATTTCTAGACAACTGGGCAGGAACAGGCTAATAACACTGTGTGAACAGATAGGCATCAATATGGATTCCACAGCAAAGGTTTCTGGGGCCTGGAGCAAGACCTATTAGAAGGTTTTGTGTTTGTGAGGTTTCTTGCTCCCCATTTGAATTTCCAGACTGGGTTGGAGTTTCCAGACACTCGCAGTCAAAATGTTTCTCTTCAGGCATGCCCAGCAAACTGTTCCCAGCCCACCAGCTCCTGCAAAACAACTCAAAGACACTGGTTTGCTGTTCTAAGCATGTGGCAAGGCCAAGGCAGTTTTTTTTGTTTTGTTTCGTTTGTTTGTTTTTGCACACGTGTATGTGTGTGTGTTTTCACATGGTGGTTATCTCGTCTCGCATGTTTCACATTATATTTGGTTTATGTCAGTCCCACTGTCCCATTTCCCTGTCTCAGCTGGCGCAGGTGTTCCTCGTGGGCACACCAATAATATCTTCTCACTGACAGGGCTATGCTTCAGGGGAGTTTTTGAAATGTTCTTTTTGGTGATGAATGCATTGTCATTCCTCTTCAACTGTTCTTTCTCAGAATAGTAGAACATGTGATTGTCCAATTCAAAACAGCCAATACCAATCGATTTCAGCTCACTACTGCCTCGGATATCAATGTTTAAGCATTACCTTTCATTTTTGACAATTACCAATTTCCCTAGTTCACACCTCGTACCTTCTATGTTTCAATTATTAATTGATGTTTGCAGCTGTGTCTTCTTGTTTTAAGTTGTGCCACTTCAGTAAATTAAGGCCCCAAAAGCTTGACTCTACCCACCTCATGAAGGCTGAATTTATTTTGAGGAGGCAGCTTTTCCCTGATAGTCTTTTGAGTGCCTTCCAACCTGAGGGCCTTATCTTCTGACTTTATATCAGACGATGTTTTGCTACTATTCATTAGGTTTTCACTGGCCACATTTTTTCAGAATGAGACCACCAGGCCCCTTTTCCTAGTCTGTATTAGCCTGTTAACTCAGCTAAAACCTTTCCATCACAGGTGACCCTACTGGTGATTGAATAATGGTGACACAGCTTTCAGCATCAAAGCAACATGCAAGTCCCTACAGCAAGACAAACTGACAGACTTGTGGGCGTACTGTTCATCTTAAATGAAAACAGAAAAACATTTTTTTTTTCCTGGTACCTAACATTAAATACGGGGAAATTATATTATTGGAGGAAAATTTTCATATGTAAGGAAAAATGAAATAATGTGGTCTTGTTTTCTATTTTCACTCTTATGTAACCCTATCTATCCCAAGAGAAATGATATCTCTGTCTTCATCTCTCTTACTAAAAGTAGGTATTTACAGAAAGAATTAGAGATTTACTTCCCTACCCAATTTTCGAATAGTACCTTAGCAGTGGCATAAATGAAGCATATATAATCCAGTGGACTACTTCATATGAAAATAAGAGAGGATGTTATAGTAGAGCATAAAAATCTGATCAAAATTATTGAAATTGATTATTGACACTAAATTTGAGTTTGACCACCTCATATATTTCCTCTTAAAAAAAAAGAGGAGTAAACAGGAAAGTATCAGTTAAAATATTAAGTTTTAATTATGAACAGATAGAACACTGAACATGATGCAGCTGTTCTGGTGAACATGTATGATGTCATTTATCAATAATCTTCAAAAGTAAAACTAGAGTTCAGAATCAGATCCTGCAGTGATTGCTGTATTTTTATGCAGATGACATTCAACTTCTACATTTGTTTGCCAACTTCACTCTTCTCTAGTGAGCTATTTTCATAAGTGTCACTATGTCAGCTTATGTTGCTGTAAAAAAGAGTACCATAGCATATTAAGAAAATACTTTTGGAAGGGGAGGGGGTGGTTGGCAAGTAAATATAGAAGGCACACCTTATCTGCATAAAAATATGGTAGATGTTCTGTCCACGTCCTCAATTTATTGATTTCCTGTAATAAAAATATCTCTAAGCTGTTCTTCTATAAATGAAAGCTGACTTCATATGCCTCATTAGAATGGATTGTATCACTTATGTTAGAAGAGGATATGAATAAAAACTTCTTCTACCTTATAAATTCATACAATGGAAATTTTAACCCCTTTATTCTCTCCTCATGCAAGTATGTGTTCTAGCCAGAGATGTTAATAGCAGAATATAGATGTTGTGAAAATATTTTTGAGAAACAGGCTAATAAAGTTTAGAAGTTTGCTAAACCAAACCCAACCCTCTGCCATCAAGTTGATTTTGACTCATAATACTCCTATAAAACAGAGAAGAATTCGCCCATAGAGTTTCCAAGGAGCATCTGCTAGACTTGAACTGCTGACCTTTTGGTGAATGGCCGTAGAACTTAAACACTATACCACCAAGATTTCCATAAGGGTTACTAAGAGATAAAAGTCATGTAGTATGAAAAGAAGGAAAAATATTTTTTTTTTTAGAATATTCTCTATTTTTACATTAAAATTTATGGCTTACATTCAGTGTTTAAACAGACTAGTGTTTATGTGTTACAATAGTTAAACTGGTGGAAAATTTCCTTTATGGGAAGAAAATTCTAAATTTTTTATTTGCTTGATTTAAGTGGCTAAGGAACAAAAATTCCCTTGTTTGTTACTTTAATATACTTACTGATACAGAATTTTGTTATCTTTTTCATTTATGTAGTGTTCAACAAACTATAAAAAATGAATTAACTACAGTTATGTTAACAAATATGAACAATATCTATAAAGCAAATAATTGAAACAAATGACTATTTTGAGGACATAATGAAAAAAAAAAAGGAGAGATTCATTGGTTCATTTAGGAGTAGTCAGTGAAACAAGAGAACTAACAGCATAATATACTTTGTAACCCAAGTGAAGAAGAAGCCTTGGTGGTACATTTTTTGAAGCACTCAGTGGTAATGGCAAGGTTCTAACCCACCAGCTGTTCCATGGGAGACAGATGTTACAGTCAGCTTCCACAAAGGTTAGAGCCTCAGAAACTGTGTGCGGAAGACCTACTCAGTCATGTAGTGTCACTACAAGTTAGAATCAACCTAACGGTAGTGAATCTGCTTTATGTAACCCTTGAGAATGATGAACTTTTAGGTAGAGACAATTTGTTTTTCTGGGTCATGCTGATTACTCAAAAAATATAAAGAAACATAAATATGTAACATTTTACCAGTGGTCTTTGGAGATAGTATCTTTGAAGTTTTTTTTTTAGGCAGCACTGGAGTAAAAGCTTGATTGAAGAGTATTTGAGGAAAAAAGGAAAAGTGTTTCTGAAAACACAGGAGCTGAGATAAAGTCCTGAAGTAAAAGGTAGAATTGGGACAAGAGTAATAATATGGAAATAGTAGATAATATTTATATGCTAATAGGAATGATTTATGAAAAAAGAAAACAATTGAGGATATAGTAGGGTATAATAAAACCTCTGGAGTAATGACCTTGAAATGAGATTTAGTTCAATTCAGATAAATAAACAAGCCAGAAAGTATAAAATGAGATTAGAGATGATGCTGGATGTTGGATATGGTGATGGTAGTTTTTTTTTGTTGTCGTTGTCTTTCTGATTGCTTCCATCCTTGACAGCACTTAGCTTGGCTTCCATCCTCTAGAAAAGTAGGAAGAATATACTTGTAGTGAATGTTGGGATGGAGGTTTTGGGCTTTTGAGGAAAGAAGAGAAAGTAATGAAGTAGTGTTTTAGGTGAGTTAAAGAATGAAGAAGAGGACAATACTTGTATGATTGTCATGTTTGTAATTACTAATTCAGTTAACTACTTGACTTTTTAAAAAGTGTTTCATGATATTATTAGAGATATACATTCATTCAGTGTTTTTAGAAACAACAGCAGAGCTGGCATAGTGGAAAAAGAGGAAAAGAAAGCATTTTTTTTTTTTTTCCTAAAGTGTGTTATAAAATGTTTTCAATAACAGTGTGTGTTTTTCATAAGAAGGCAAATTTGTCTGGATTGCATTCTAAGTCAGTGATATAGACTCCAGATACTTTATTAAAATGAAGTGAGATCTCATTGGAATTTTTATGATTATGTCTGCATGGAACCAATCCAGAAAATTTAAGCAATGGAAATCATTTGTATAGCAAAGCTGGATTATGAACAATGCTTTTTAAAATGTCTGCATAAACTCCATAGATAATGTGAGAATGTTTTACTACAGTTTTTTTTTCTCCGATAACTTTAATAGGGAGTACACACAAATGGGTTCTTATAGAAGGAGAACCATAAAGCTTATATATGACTTACTTGTTGCAGATTAATTATGTCATATTAAAAATGGTGTGATGCATTTACATTCTCCCTAATACATCCTTGAAGGCTCTTTACATTTTGCATAATGACAGTATTGACCGTAAACAGGGGTATGTTATTTTCCCAATTACTTCATGTTTTAAATAGCATATTTTATTAGACTCCTGGGTAGATAATATTTCTCTTATAGTGTGTATGTGTATTGAAACACATGAGTAGTTTATTTTCCTCTCTAATGTTACCTATTTACATTTTGGTCATTTAGTGGTATTTCAATTGCTTTTGGTAATAAGGATTCACAGCAGTATTTTTTTGATAATGGAAAGTCAAGTTGAAATTACAGCAGCCATGAATTAGAACTGAGGAAGTTAGTAGCCCTCCTACTGAGATGAGTATTAGAGTTAATTTTTGTCTTTCAAGATGGTAATCATGCAACCTACCCTAAATTTACTATTATTTTTTAAAGAATGATAAAATTTTACATTGGAGAGATGTGTATAGCATACCTATTAATCCTTATTTAGCAATGAGATACTTATCTGAAATTTTTATTTTCAGAAGAATAAATTCATAAGTATTCAAGTTCAGATTCTATAAATGGTAACTCTTGCCTTCATTAGTAATCAAAGCAGGAGGGTATATAGCCAGGGTGAGTGGAATAAACAACATACACATACAGACAGGAAACAGGTTCTAAATGTGAATGAATACAAAAGATTTGACCAATGGGCTTCCTTGCCCTGCAAGTTTCTCTTGTTCAGCAACCTTCCACAGAAATTACTATCCATGAGGAGTCAGAAAACAATCTGCTAAACAGCTTTTGGGAACAAATCGTTAAACAGTGTTATTATTCTGCTGTCCCTGGTATGGTGTGTGTGTTGGATTTTTTGTTTCGATTCAGCATTACTCACTGCTTACTCTAGGAAATCTATTGCTTTTTCCCCCCTAGAATTTTCTTCTCCATATGGTTCTGGATTATATCTGAAAATGAGATGAAACTCCAGATATTTGGAAGGCTGTAAGGACAGACATGAACTTGTTTGTGCTCAAGGATGTTTATAAAAATGTTTTGTAATGACTGAATGAGGTTCAGAAAACAATCTGTTTAAAAACAGAACAATGGTTAACCAGAGTGTTGCCATAAAATGAAACAAATACAGTGATAAATAACAAGTAAATGTATTTGAGGTATATTTATTAATTTGGAAAATACTTGAAAATAATAGAAGATAAAATAAAATGCAGTATATAAACCAATACCTAGATAGGTTTATAGATATATATTAAATATTAGTAGTTCACTCATTCACTTATTGAACAAATATTAATTGTGCAAATATTGTTAGCCAGACACTAGCCTGACATTAAAGTTCTACATGTAAAGAGAAAGAGTCAGGGAAGAGAAGGACAAAAGCACCAACAGACAGACTGGGAAAAATGATTTTGATATGGCAAGTAGTAAAAGCCACTCTAAAAATCATTTCTTTTTTTTGACACCCAAATGAGAGGCAGATTCTAGCAATAAGAAGAGTATACAGAACTGTATCCCAGGGAGACAGAGGAACAGGTACAGTAATTTGGGTGGAGAAAGACTTGACAGTTTTGTGAACCGAAATGCGACTGATTAGCAAAGGGACCAATAAGTGTAAGATGAGTTAGAGAATCAAGTTGTATCCCTGCAGATGTGACAAAACATCGGGAGTTTTTTCATTGACTTTATCCAAGTATGATTGTATGTGTGTGTTTGTATATGTGAGAAGGCAGTCAAGAGAGATTATTTGATTTATGTATTAAAAATTACATTATGTATGTCAAGCCAAGTGCCATCGATGACATTATGTATAAAAGTTTATAATATAGATAATACTTTCAGAGAAAAAAGTATGTATATGGTTTATTGATAATGGAAGTCATCTTCAACCAGTGAGATTATAATTAACTTTATTTTATATGCTTTTGCTTTCATCTTCATAGTATAATAACAGTATGAAATTTTTAGACCTAGAAGAACAAAGGTTTCTCCAAAAGTTGTGTTTTCTGTACACAGAATTCAACCTGGCAACATGAAAGGAAGTTAGTGGGAAGAAGTAAGTTTTGAATTTGATCTTGGAACATGCAAGGGGATCTGGCCCTAAATCTAGGCGGTGGGTATGAAGAAAGTATGGTGAGCAAAACCTATGAGACTGAAAATCTGGGAATATGTCTGAAAAAAATATAGTAGTCTGATAGGAAGAGAGGAAGAACATAGAATACATGTTAAATGGAGCAAATAACAGACTGTCTTGTTTATGTGCAATATTACAGCCAGCATGGTGCTATTACTATCATTACAAGGGAAATGTCACCATTAAAGACATCTAAATTGACTGAGTCGGATCCCACTCGACGGCACTTGGCTTGGCTAAATTGACAAAGGTTTGTACTCATTTGTGACAGCAACTCTGAATTTATCAAATAAAGCCTTCTGGCATCAAAAATATTCCAGACGGGAACAATAGCAGAGCCCATGCCTCTGCCTTTTCTTACAGACTCAGCACCGAGCGTGTCGGCCCAACATGCAGCTGCACCATCGCTTCCCACTTTTCCTGTGCGCAGTCTCTGTACTTTGGAGCATTTGGATGATCTCCTTCTGTTGTAAATGATGCAGTGACTCAGTGAGTTCAGATCAAACCGCTGAGAGTTCAGAAAGAAAATGTAGGTGGTCACCTCTTAGTAAAACAAATCCTTGAGTTAAGGGCCGGTATCTCAATAACAAGTTGCTTCTATGTTTTCAGGCAATATCCCCTTTCACCTCTGTCCTGAGGTGTGAGCTTTTACTTCATTGGGAGGGGCTGAAATTGTGGGAGGATCATTACTTGTAGCTATGTACAAAGGCAGAGTTTTGTTTTCTTTTTGTACAATTCTTTGTTCGGAAAATCAGACTGGGAGCTAAGCAGAAGCATTCATATTCAAACTTGAAAAGTGGAGAAACCAAGAATGACTACCAACATTCAGCAAGTCTGACTTGCCTTTATTGTTGAAAAAAATGTGTTATCCGAGCTACACAAGATCTATTATCAAGTAAAAAGAAGCCATGGCATTAAGATGATTTGTAGAATTCTGTGTAATTTCAAAAACAAACAAACAAACAAAAATCCCGGGGCAGAGGCAATAGGCTAGGCCCATCAGTGCTAGGATGACAGAATTGGAAATCAAAGAGTAGGACAGATGGGAAAGAGTTTACAGAATGAAAATCTATGGGATTTAGGAATTAATTGGTTGTGGAGAAGAGGGAGTGGTAAACAATTACTCTGAGGTTTCAAATCAAGTTGACTGAGCAAATTGCAGTGTTATATCTTTATATAAAGTGCTTAGCCATGTTTCTCTGGGACTCAGCTGGTTGTGATTTTTATTATGTTTCCCAAGATTCAGCTGAGTGGGGTTTTCACTCAATCAATCTAATCAATAAATATACAGAAACTAGTAACAACACAGAAATACGAAACTTTGGAGCATGTATCTAAACATTGTGTGTGTGTGTGTGTGCAGTTCTGTGAGTGTGTGAAAGAGAAAGCACACACATTTAGTATGTGTCTGATCTTTAATTTGTACCAAGTTCTGTACTTCGTGATGTTTTATAAGCTTGAGCTCATTCAATCCTCACACGAAAATGATAATTAGGTTCTGTAGGATAATGCTATTCAGCTATATGCATCCCCTCCTAATGTACTCAAATTTGCTCTTCCGCACAGCCTACTCAGCATGCAAAACCAGGAGTTTCATGACTGGGCTGGTACCCAAGGCTGAGGAGTGCCATAGCAACAAGAAGAAAAACATCCGGGACTGGGAGTGGAGTCCCTGAGAACAATGGTTGCCCAAGGACTTCGGAGAAAAAAAAAACAATAACTCTGGGTACCTGACAGAATGGTATATTAAACTAGCATCACTTGCTAGGTGACAGAGGAGTGCTACATGAGATCCAGTCACCAGTCAGCTACCCAGTATATACAGCTCCAAAAGTAAATGACATGTCTTGATAGCCGACTCAGGAGTCTTTCTATGGTCTCCCAGGATGCTCCTAACCTTTGGGGTTGTTAACATGGTGACTGACAAGCCAGCCAGGAGATCAAGGAAACCTCTGTTGGGTGTGTGGTGGTGAAAGGGAATGTGATGGGAGGTTGTAGTTATTTATTTATCATGGTGTTTGAGTGACAGTTTACAATCCCAGTCAGTTTTCCTTATAAAACCTCCAGCGCCGGCCTCTCCGCAACTCTTGTCTGGGCTCCTTACCCTGTTAGAGCACACTCTTCTCACGCTTTACTTCCAGGATCCTCTCAACCAACTCTGTCTCCTCCTCCCCAACCCTCCTCTCCCTTAAACAAGAAATCGGTAGAGCGGCCTCGCATATACTTAAAGCGTAAAGTACACACACCACCTGCGTCACTCTGAGTCCCCAAATCCAGTCCATTCTGGGTCTGAAGTGTTGGCTTCAGTACTGGTTCCAGTTCTGAACTGGCAGCAACTCCAGGTGCCGTGTACTCAGGGGACCCTCCAGGTGGTTGTACCATCCCTCCAGGTCATAGCTAACAAGCCGGAGCCCGTTGCGTAAGTATCAGGATGCTCCGAAAAAGTCTAAAGGGAGTTGAATTGTGTCAGCTGGAGGCTCCAGAGCAAAAGCCAGGTTGTTGAGGTGGGGCAGCTAGTAGGGGGTGGCTTCCAATTGCAACACCCCAGCAGGGCGCGGCATCTTTCCGGGAGCTTGCCAGCAGGGCCCCAATTAGTCGGCTGGAAGCGGAGTTGCAGCTGGGGAAGACTTTGCCAGCAGCACATTCCTTTTCTACTGAAATTTGAGTGTCCTGTTTGCCGCAGTTACCGGCTCCTTCTGGTGGAATCCTGAGATGCCCAGCGACCTCCTTGTGGAGAGGTCTGGTCCGTAGGTTTTTCTGTGAGGAAATCCCACACTGGCAAGCAAAGCCCAGCTAGCTAAGAAAGCTGGGATAAAAGCTTTTTAGAAAAGCAGGAGTTAGCAAGGCATGCTCAGCAGCCGTGTGAGGGCATGACTGACATACAGATGAGCGACTGGATAGACACATTGGCCTGCAAGTTTAGAAAGAAGGTAGATTCCGGGGCTAAGGGACTAACCCCCTAGCCATTCTTCCGAGCCTTCCAACAACAGACGCAGAGATAGTTGGAGGGGCTAAGCAAGTCCCTGACACTGAGAATTCCCTGAAACACCCAGTGCAGAGTGAGAGCTAAAACAGCAGAAAGGGAGACAAGAGCGGTAGGGTGGGAAGGGGTGGAAAAAGTCCTTCAAGAGAGTTTGTTGAGCAACTCTGAAGAGACCTCAGAAGCCTTCTCTTAAATTCCGTTAGCTGCCTCTGCCAAGGTAACTGAGCGGCCACAGTTCCAGCTTCAAGAATGAGAGGAAAAGGGAAACGGGACGCCCCGCCCCGCCCCTGTTCCCAGGCAACCGGGCAGAAGCCCTCTTTGCCCTTGATATGGCGAACCTGTCACTCCGAACGTGACCGAGCTCGGCCAGCTTTTCCCAGGTCTTTTTTTCTTAGAAATCGTAAGACTGAGGATTAAACCTAGGTCCCTCTGTCACCAGGGAGTGTTTGAGACTGAGGTCACCATCATTGAATATGTTAATGTACACTTTTGTAAACTTTTCCCTACAAGTTCCAATGGGAATTGTTACAGTTAGGGCCACTTTTTACAAAGCCACGCGGAAACCGTGACTAGGGCTGCAACGAATAGCGCAGCCTTTCAGTCTGGCCTATGACCATCCTCAGCCTGACACAATAAGCGAGCCCCTACGGAGATGAGACATCTGAGCGGAATCAGTTCTGCCCCTATAGCTTTTGTTACTTGTGCGGATGGTCATCGGAAAAGCACCTCGGCTGAGAGGAGAAAATAACCAAGGAGCAGACCACTCTTAGCATTTGCCTGCAAAGGCTGAAGGATTGTCTGCTCCAGACCCAAGAGATGTCTAACTGCCCACCTCCTAGATTTAAGAGGAGATGGTCCATGGAGATTCACACACCGTCTTAGACTGAGCCTGCATGTATGAACTGCCAGTGTCCTCAGCAAACGCTGGACAACGTAGGAAAGGCTAACCTGCCTTCAGGACACGGGCCAAAGCTAAAACCTGCACAAGGGATAGATTCCCCAGCTAACAGGGCAGAGTGCTCTTATCAGGTAAATCATATCAGGACCTATTATCCTATACAGAGGCTTCCATTGGATCCTGAATGAATTCTGCCTGCTCTACATCACCCCAAGCCACGGGGCAATTGAAATCCAATGGACAGGCTTAAATGACTGATGAAAGGGAGAAGAAAACCCCAGCCTGAACTACACATCTTAAGTAAGCATTCTGGAATCTTAGTAGAACAGTTCTCTTGCTAAGACATTTCTATATGTGCTGTATGTTTGATCGAACTGTCCATTCTGTAAAATATGTTTCTTTGATGCACAATTATTCCTCCCACAAGGTCACTGCTTCCATGCTGGAATAGACAGCCTAGGCAGCTATACTCAAGCAATCCTCACCTTAAGTGCCACAGGAAATAGGAGAGGGGAGGGGGAGTTTAATCTTGACGCTCATTCTTTCCAGATTATCTGACAGTGATAGATGAGCCCCACTTCCATGAGCCCCAATGATACAAGCTTTTGCTAGAGCTATGTAGCCAGCCAACTGCTGACCCTGTCAACGTTTGAACTCAAATAACAAGTCATCTCCCCACATTGTTCTAGCTGATCTGTCAACAAGGTGACACCTTTTTGGTTTGCAGCTGTACTCTGCATTGCACAAGTGATGGAACAAATCAGAGGGGTGTTAGGCACTTACTATTTTATGCTCAGCTTGGCTAATGCTTTATTTACATCCCTCTAACACCCAGACAGCTAGGACAGGTTTGCCTTCTGTTGGGAGGTGAAACAGTGGACATTTCACCTGCTCTCACCAAGGATATTTGCGTAGTTCCACCTTTTGCCATGGTAAGGTTGCCTCTGACCACAAGTAATGGACTCCTCCTGCCCAGGTGACCATGATCTACTAAGTTAATACTGTTACACTGATCTCTGATTCATCTGCTTCCATACAATTGGCAACCTCACACATATCCAGTTACAGGGATGGGCAGTGAACTAGCGAAAAACAGAGGTGTCTGGCTTGTCAATCAAGTATTTGATGGAAAAATAGTATGAGGACTGGAGCTAGAGAAAAAGATTTAATAGAGAGACAAAAAACAAGCTGGAAGAGCTCTAGAAAATTATTGTGTGAGAAGAAAAGGCCTTACGGCAGGTGACTGCTATAAAGCAAATAGAGGCTGTAGAACTATTAGTGCAACGTGTGCCATGCAAATTGGAGACAACCTGTTTCCCCCAGGGGTACTGGTGTAGTCTGTGGCAAAGGCAAAGGGACAAGATAGTGCCACTGGGATTTTGGTCCTGGTTGTAGTGAGGAGTAGAAGAGAGGTACAACACGGTGCAGAAATGGTCGTGTGTGGTGTGCGAGTGTAACTGCAGGTATAAGTGGAAGCAAATCCAGATAAAAAGCCAGATTCTCCCTTGCTGGCAGCATTGAAACAGGGCTTATACCTCCCGCCCCTCAGGATGACTAGTTGAACCCCCAACAACCATGTGCTAAAACCCTGCTAGTCGTGGTCAATAGCTGTTTAAGGAAAGAAAAACAAACGCTATGGGCAGGGCCATACCCATTGCCGAAAGGATGGCTTTGAACGTGAACTCACATGAATTGCTGTTATCTGCCCTATATTACTGAGTAGGACACTGTGTCTGGGAGTGGCCTATATAGCCCTCCCTACTGTTCCCAGCAATTGGCAACCTATAAACAGCCCAAGAGAGATATTGGTACGCATCGTGGTGGTTTTACCCCTCAGCCCTGTTCTTAATGCTGGGCCACCACTACAGATAGAGTGGCGGGTAGAGGCACAAGCCAGACAACCCACACTGCACTTAACAACACCAGAAGGACTTTGAACCTTCTGAGAGAGACTCAACAAATACAGAATGCTGTGCTTCAGAGACTGATGGCCCTTGACATCCTGACTGCCATCCGTGGAGGCACCTGTGTCGTGGTAAAAACTGGAAGATTCATATTGTCATGGATTGAATGATGTCCCCCCAAAATGTGAGTCTTCATTTAGCTGAGCTATGATTGCCAGCATTGTGAGGTTGTCCTTCATTCTGTGACTGTAATTTTATGTCAAAAAGGTTTAGGGTGAGACTGTCATGTCCTTACGAAAGTCACATCCTTTTTTGACCCAACATAAAGTAGTTTTCATGGGATATGACCTGTATCATCTGTATCTCTCAAGAGGTAAAAAGGAAAAAGAAGTGAACAGCGAGCACGGGACCTCCCACCACTGAGAAAGCAGCCCCAGGAACAGAGTGCTTCCTTTGGACCTGTGGTTCTTGCACTGAGATGCCTGAGATGCTCCCAAACCAAGGGGAAATTGATGACAAGGACCTTCCCTTCAGGCTAACTGAGAGAAAAACCTTCCCCTGGAGCTGAAGCCCTGAATTTGGAGGTATAGCCTACAGGACTGTGAGAAAATAAATTTCTCTTTTTTAAAGCCATCCATTTGTGATGTTTCTGTTATAGCAGCACTAAATGACTAAGACACACACACATACACATTCACACATATATCCATGATTCCTCTAAAAGTATGTCTCTGGCTCTGCAGGACTTGCAGCAACATATCAAACATAATTCTGCTGACTCCTTCTCCAGCTGTCTGCAGTCCTCCTCGTCCACCTGTTGGATGTGCTTCTGGATGATAGTGATGCAGTTATTACTATGCCATTTCCTGTGTTACAGGCTGTGCTGTGTGTATGGTCTATTTTTGCAATGCTCCACTGCATACCAAGTCTGAGGGCTATCACAGAAGAGAGGAGCAGTAAGACTGCAAAGACATTAGGAGGGCATGTGAAGGTGGAGTGCAGGGTAATTCTTCTTGCTATATGCACCCTCTTCTAATGCAATCAACTTGGTCTTCCCAAAATTTGGTCAGGTGGATTTGGGCTAAGGTGCAAGACTGGGAGTGCTGTGGCTAGGGCTGGTAGCCAAGTGTAATGCATTGTAGTGTGTCTCCCCAAAAATATATGTGTTGATTTGACTCGACTATGAGTTCCGATATGATGCCTTTCCTCCCATGTGCTGTGAATCCTGCCTCGGTAATGTTGATGAGGGAGAATGGGTAGCAGTTGTGCTTGTGAGGCAGGACTTGTGCTACCAGCTTGTGGGATAAAAGGGAGAGAAGTGAGCAGAGTAAGATGAGAACCTCATACCATGAAGAAGGCAGCACTGGGAGCAGAGCAAATCCTTTGGACCTGAGGTTCCTGTGCCAAGGTGCTTTCATTCAATTTGGACTTAGCCTACTGGACTGTGATAGATTCCCTTACTGAATGGACTTATAGCTCAGGAGTGAATGTGTGGCTTACCAGACAGTGACAAAAAGCTCCTCTTCATGAAACCATCCAGTCATGGTGTTTTCTCCTGGAGCAGTGCCAGCTAACTAAACCAGGATTTGGTATTGGGTATGGGATACTGCTCTAACAAATACCTAAAATGTGGAAGCAGTTTTAAAACTGTGAATAGACAGAAGACTTATAAGGAACTGAGCCAAAGCCAGCCAAGTGCTGTTGAGTTAGATCCGACTCATGGCTGAAGAGAATCGTTAATACCAATGAAGGTGCAGATGGTGGGAAATGAGCCACAGAGGACTGGTGGCAACAGCAACAAAAGCAGCAGAACCAGACCACCGTTAGACTGCGCTGGAACTGATCCATAGAGCAAGAGAGCTGAGTGTCTGTGGACAGAGGTTTCCTGGCAGAGTGGTATGCCTCTGGGCACTTGAATCAGTCAAGCTAGGCTTGCTGACCCATGGAAAAAGAGAACTCAGTGCCTCTGAGCAGAAGGCTTCCTGGCAGAGTGGGGTGCCTCTGGGCACTTAAATTGGTGGAGTAACAGAGCTTTGGAACACTTGCCCAAGCAGGGCAGATGGAGACCTGAGGCCTCGGCCATGACACCATAGGAAGCAGAAGCTGAGCAGACAAAGAGCATGAGAAGCTGAGCTGTCTTAGTCTCAAAGGTATGGCTATGACGTCAGGGGTTTGAAAGGGTGGAACCATGGCTTTCTGTGTCTGTAAGGGTGGAATTGCTGCTCAGTTGGGCTTAGGGTGCACCTAAAGCCAAGGGGGCAGAGTTGTTGTCCAAGTGAGCCTAGAAGGCAGAGTTGTAGCACCAAGACAGGGGTATGCACTCAGAATCTGGAGAGGGTGACTGATACCTAGAGTCTGGAGGGCAGGGCTATTGTGTAAAATGTCTAAGAAAATGGAAGATTATTTTCAAAGCTTTGAGAGCTAGTGTAATGCATTCTGCTGACTAGCTTGTTGCTTGTTAATGCCTTCTTTTCCTGCAAATTCTCCCATTCCCATTTGTAATAGAATGTCTAACTTTCCTGTTCTGCCATTGTACCTTTGGAAGCACACAGCTTATATTCTAGGTTTCATAGGTGTAAAGGAATTTTTTTACTTTCGGGTTTGGAATTGATTTAAGATTTCTATCATATGGGATGGGCATGATTTTGCTGTGACGGGATGAATGTGTTATAAGTTTCAAAGATGTGATGTGTTTGAACACTATGCAATGATAAAGAACAACGAAGATAGAAGGAAACATCTCTTAACCTGGTTTCAAATAGAGGATATTATGTTGAGTGAAAGTAGTCAGTGACAGAAGGACAAATATTGTATGAGACACCTGTGCTAAGAACTTAGAAGCAGACTCATGCATGACAGAAAAGACTCTTTGATGGCTGCAAGGGTGGGGAGAGCAGGGAGGAGGAGGGCTTAAATTAGATAGTTGTTAGAAATTTGGTTGGGTGAAGTTGTTGACAGTACACATTATTAAGAGGAGACCCATGTGAGTGGGTGACTATATCGACCTGTGACCAGAAGAACCATGTGGTGCCCGGCCACCACCAATGATAGCCATGACGGAGCTCACAAAGTTGAGTCTTACTGGCAACACAAGAATAAATAGGGGTGCACCCTGAGATCTCCACTAAAAGACCACAGTTGATGGTCCAGCGGCTTCAGGGTTCCCCTGGGAGCATGGCCCCTGGTCCTGATGCTGCCCCTGTCCATAAATCATAATAAAGAGCAACTTTTCAGACAGCAATGGATTGGACTTGGTGATGCAGAGTGGCCATATTTTGTGGGCACTTTATGGTTCTAGGCATCTATAGGATGTCATCCTGCAGACCTCATGCTGGAGGAAGGGGAATGGGTGGAGAGGAGAAGATAGGAGACTGTTGGGAGGATAAAACATGTATGGGGCAGAGAGGAAGAGTGCATGCTATCACCATGCAGGGCAAGCAGTGGAAGCTGCATATAGGTGAGCATGAAAATGTATATGGGAATGCACATTTTCATTCAATCACAATAAAAAAAGTGGGAAATATTTAAAATTAAAATCACAGAAACCAAAAAAACATAAAAGTGCTTTTTGGGGGACCAAAGTGTGGAATGTCATAGATTGAATTGTGTCCCCCCAAAAATGTATTTAGTAATTTGGCTGGGCTGTGACTCCCCATATTCTGTGATTGCCCTCCATTTGATGATTTTCGGATGCTGTAAATCCTCATCTCTGCCTGTGGCTAATAGATAGGACGACTATGTTAAAGAGGATTAGGGCGGGACTGCTGCACCTTTGCTAAGGGTGTTTCCTGGAATGTGGCTTGCTCCACCCTTTCATCCTATGGGATACAAAAAGAGAGGGAAGCAAGCAGAGAATTGGTAACCTCACAGCATCAAGCAAGCAACACAGGGAGAGGGAGTCCATCTTTCTGATCTCAGGTCCCTGCACCAGCATGCTCCCACAGCAAGAACGGATGCAACACCAGGAGTTTCCTCTGGAGCCGACCAGGGGGAAAGCCTTCTCCTGGAGTGGACACCCTGAATTTGCACTTGTAGCCTACCGGACTGTGTAAGAATAAACTTTCCTTTGTTAACCCATCCACCTGGTGGTGATGTTTCTCATAAAGCAGCACTAGCCTGACTAAAGCACCAGTACTGAGGAGTGCCTTAGCAATGACAAGGGAAAAAAAAAACAAACTTCTGGGTCTAGACATGAAATCCCTGGCCCTGCTGGCAGACCAAGAACAAGGTAGGAAAAAATAAAAACAAACATATGCCTCAGGCTTGTTACAAAACAGGTTCTATTATCTTCTCAATTTTACAGGTGAGGATACTAAAAATAAATAAATCATAGATAGATAGTATCATAGACTGAACTTTGTCCCCCCCAAAAACGTGTATAGTCGTATGGCTGGGCTGTCGTTCCCACCCTATATTTTATGACGGGCCTCCATTTTGTGATTTTCCTGTACCTTAAAGAGGATTAGGGTGGGGTTGTAAATCCCTTCCTAAAGTCACCTCCCTACTCTACTGTAAAGGGAGTTTTCCTGGAGTGTGGCTTGCACCACCTTTTATCCTGTGAGAGGTAAAAGGGAAGGGAAGAAAGCAAAGAGTTAGGAACCTCACATGGTCACGAATGCAGCAGTGAGAGAAGAGGGTGTCCTTCAGACCTGAGGTTCCTGTGCCAAGATGCTCCCTGACAAAAGACTGATACAACACAAGGACTTTCCTCCAGAGCCGGCAGAGTAAAAGCCTTCCCCTAGAGCGGACATCCTTAATTTGGACTTGTAGCCTACTGGACAGTATAAGAATAAAATTCTCTTTTGAAAACTATCCACTTGTGGTATTTCTGTTAGAGAAGTACTAGCTGTCTATACCAGATAGATGGGTGGGTGGGTGGGTGGGCAGTTAGGTAGATTGATAGAATAGTTGCCATTGAATCAATTCTGGCTCATAGTGATCCTGTAAGCAGTGTAGAAGTTCCACACCATGTTTCCAAGGAGCAGCTGGTAGATTCGAACTGTCGAACTTTTGGCTAGTTGATGTAGTACTTAAGCAGTGTATCACCAGGACTTCCTAGGTAAGAATACTGTTGCTAGGTGCCACTGAGTCAGTTCTGACTATCGTGATCCTATGCACAACAGAAGGCAATCCTGCCCAGTCTTGCCCATGCCCACAATCATTTTCATGCACAAGCCCGTTGTAGCAACCACTGTATCAAATCCATCTTATTGAGGGTCTTCGTCTTTTTCACTGACCCTCCACTCTCCTACGCATGATGTCCTTTTCCAAGGATTGATCTCTCCTGTCACAGACAGCATTGTATTTCAGCACAGATCTTTTCTTTTTTTTTTTATTGTGATTAAGTGAAAGTATACAATCCAAATCAGTTTTGCATATCTGCCTATCTACAAATCCTTCTGTTCTCCTTGTCCTGTGACAGCACCCTCCTTTTCATTTTCTACTTGTCATTTACTCTTAACAAGCTCCTGCTCCCTCTTCTTCACCTTATCTCCCATCTAGAAAGAGACCGATAGGACAGCCTGCTATAAATGCACAGAACAATAAAGTACAAATACCATATGGTCACATTGTGTCCCCAAGTCTACTCCACTTTTGTCCAGAGAGTTGACTTCAGTAGTGTTTTCTAGACAGGGGCAGCAGCAGGTCTAGGGCTTGTGTTCCCAGGGGGCCCCTGGGACATCAGACCATCAGTTGTAGAGTTCTTGAGCTGCACCCCTCTTTTTATCATGCCGCCACAGGGGGGTCAACACTGTGTGTACAATCACGGCTATCTTTGGCGGTTGTTGGGCACTGTCTGGTTCTTCTGGTCACACGTTGATACAGCTTCCCATTCACATGGGTCCTTCTGTCTCCTGGGCTCTTTTTAACTAGTGTCTTTGGTGTTTTGGGTGATCATCTGTTCTGAAAGAGTTGGGACCTTTTGGTATACCTCAGAGGGCAGCTTGCTAGATTTTAAGACCCCAGATACTACTCACCAATATGGTACGCAGAACACTCTCTTAGCAATAGGCTAATTATGCCAATTGACCTCGATATCCCCAGAGAGCATGGTCCCCAGACCGCACCCCTGCTACTCTATCTTTGTAATATTGGGTCGAGATTAGAAGAAGTTTCAGTTTATGGTGAAGTCCAGTTAGATTGATCTACTTTCTATGTACCCTCACTGCTTTCACCTAACCGAATTTCTACCAACTATCTAATCTATGACCAACCCTACCCACCCTCCTCACCCTTGTTGCTGTCAGAGTCTTCTTCTGCCCATTAGTCTATTTTTAAGTCCTTAGAGTAGGGGTCCTTTAGCCACTGATCGACTTCACTCCGCATGTTTCTCAGTTGAAACCATGTTATGAGATGTTTCTCAAAATCATCACTGTTTTTTATCATTGTATAGTGTTCCATTGAGTATATGTGCCATAGTTTGTTTATCCATTCTCCTGCTGATGGGAAGTGCCAGATTGCTTTGCAAAGAAGTTGTACCGTTTTGCAATTGTACCAGCAGTGTAGGAGAGTTCTCATCTCTTCATACCCTCTCCAACATTTGCTATTTTGTGTTCTTTGGGTTATGGCTGACCTTGATGGGATGAGAGGGCATCTAATTGTAGTTCAGAACAGGGCAGATCTTGAAATGTTCTTTTTGACAATAAGTGCAAAATTATTCTTCTTCAAATTTTTGTTCCCAGCATAGTAAACTATATCATTATCTGATTCAAAATGGGCAATGCCAATCTATTTCTGCTCACTAATGCCTAGGATGCTAATGCTTATGTAATACATTTCCTTTTTGACAATTTCCAATTTTCATAGATGCCGTGTTTCAATTATTAATGGATGTTTGCAGCTGTTTCATTTCATTCTGAGTCATGTCACATCAGCAAAAGAAGGTCCTGAAAGCTGTACTCCGTCTACATCATTAAAGTCCACTCTACTTTGAGGGAACACTTCCTCAGTGGTCTTTTGAGTGCCTTCTAACCTAAGGGGCTCATTTTCTAGCACTATTATCTGACAGTGTTCTGCTGCTGTTCACAAGGTTTTCACCAGCTAACGCTTTTCAGAAGTAGACTGCTGGGTCCGTCTTCCTAGTCTGTGTTAGTTTGGAAGCTCAACTGAAGCCTGTCCACCTTGGTGGCGTCTGAATACCAGTGACATGGCTTCCAGCATCACAGTAACATACCAGCACTTACAGTACAAAAAACTGACAGACAAGTGGGAGGCAGGTAAGAATAGTGAAGCTTAAAGACGTTAAGTGATTTTCCTAGGTTCACAAACCCAGCAAATAGGTGAACACAGAGACTCTCTCACATCAAGTTTCTCTGCTTGCAAAACCTACACTTTGTCCTTTCTAGCCTGTTGTATGCAGCTGATATCATTATTTGTAACATTCCTTACTATCCAAATCCAGAGTGGTTTTTTAAAAGATGATTGTAAAGGCCCATAGAAACTAGATCCTTTGGCAGCAAGAGTTTTCTGGAGGTTAGAAGTTAAGGGAAGGCCACTTGTGCTGGAAGCCCTGCCACTCAGATTGCCTGAAGCCTAAGCTGGATATTGCAGGGTTTCAGAGAGGTGAAGCATATATAACCTGTGATTCATGCCGGGAACAATTCACTACTTCCATCAAAACCTAGATGCATAACTTGATTGAGTGGGACTTGGAAAGTTGACTGGTATAACGACTTGAACTTTCTGAATTGAAAGACAGTACTAGGTCTTGGATCCTAAGTTCCAAAATGATTATACTCTCTCAACTGTAAATTCCCCTGGAATCCATTAATAGTAAGACTTCATCCAGCTCAAAACTGTGTAAGAGACATGAGGCCCAGACACACTTTCCAGTCTGAACATAATGGTGAACTGGACAGACTGTTCACTCTCAATAGACTGAAATACCAAAAACTCAAACCACCGTAGAATGCTGAAAACCTAAACAAACAGACTACTGAGATTACAGTTTTACTGTCTGTGTTCAGGCAACCCACATGGTTCGAGGGGAAACTGTCATCTTCCATGCCCCAGAGGTTGATCCTGATTAAATATAATAACCAGAGCGATTTCATCCACTTTTCAGGTGACAGGATTGGCATTATAGTGGACTCATAATACAGCTGTCTAAATGGGACGGAATGGTTCCTGAAGAATTCTGGAAAGTTTGTAATACTTTACCCAGGAATACCTCATTCCCGCTTTTGTAAATGAGAAAGTCTTAGCCACAACTGCTCTTGGATGTCATTTTATGACCATGAGACAATTAGCCATGGAAAGAAAGTAAGATTCTGAATGGTGTAGTGGAGACAGAATGGAAATTTTGAGACTATTATTTAGTAGTTAGATCCACCAGCTCTGACATCTGGGCTGACTTTGAGTATATACTTTTACGAGTTAATTCTTTTCCTCATGATTTAAGCCAGAGGAAGGTGGAGCTTTGACTGATACGCTGACACTGAGTTTAAGATAAGCAGTGTGGACACCTCAACATGACAAGTTGTGATTACCAGTTTAGTTTCACAGACCGTTCAAGATCTTGATTATTCTAGCTATTGGTAACAATCTGTATATACTTACTATGGTATCTGTACCCACAAGCACAGATACCTGATCATCTTGTTCATACTAACATTGAAGTAAGTACAAAATCACTTCCCAAAGGTGTCCTAGGCATCTTCCCAGTCCACATTCCAGGAAATCCTTCAGCCATGTACAAACCTGATGACTGGGAAGCCTGTTGGGTTCCTCCATGCTGCTGTATTTAGCTGTTAAGTCAGCTGGAACCCTGTTATGGGTTGAATTGTGTCCCTCAAAAATGTGTGTCATCTTGGCTAGAACATGATTACCGTTATTGTGTGACTGCCCACCATTTGGTCATCTGATGTGACTTTTTGTGTGCTGTAAATCCTACATCTATAATGATAATGAGGCAGATTTGGAGGCAGTTGTGTTAATGAAACAGATGCCTGCACTAAGACAGCCCTAAAACAGTTGAAGATTGATGACAAGGGCCTTCCCCAAGAGCTGACAGAGAAAGCAAGCATTCCTCAGGAGCTGGCACTCTGAACTCATATGTCCAGCCTCCTACTGTGAGAGAATAAATTCCTGTTTGTTAAAGCCATGCACTTGTGGTACGTTTGTTACAGCTTGTAACTAAGGTAGTTAAGACAGGCCCAGGCTTTCCAAGTAGTCATTCTTACAAAGCTTTTTTTTTATGCTGTTGTGGCAACATAACAATATTCTGAGAATATTGATATAGAAGCTGCAAGACTTCTTTCTGAATAGAAAACATCCTATTGGTCAAAAAAGTAATAGATCAATTAAAATTCAAGAAGAGTTTAAACAGCACTGGTTGTGATTACTGTTATTTTCCTTAAAAATTAAACTATAAATTGTGTCATAGGAGTCATGACTTGAATCCATGACTAAAAAGGATTTCCAATAATGAGTTATCACATGAAGTTATCATATGCCTACTAAACAAGTATATGTGTCACCATTTTGGAGCACAGTTTTATGTATAATGCTTTGAGGGATATTTTTATAATTTTTACTTTTTCTCAGAAGTCTCTTGATCTAAACATGGGAAGGAGAGACTGGGGACAAGCAGAGAAGCTAACTCAATTCCCAAATACAGTCTCTAATTTCTTTGTTTAACCATGGTAGCTCACCTTTATATGTTTTAACATATTGAACATCTGGACAATATTTTATTTGGAAAAAGACAATTCCATTGTTACAACCTGGTTTTAAAATAGCACATTTTTATATTATTTCATATAGTTTCTTACATTTTAGCTATCCAGGATTGTGTTTTTGTTGTGTGTCTTTGAGTCAATTCTGACTCATAGAGACCCTATAGGACAGAGTAGAACTGGCCTGTAGGGTTTTCTGGGCAGAAATCTTGATGGGAGCAGATCATTAGATCCTCTCTTCCTCAGAGCCACTGGTTGGTTCCAGCCACCGGCCTTTCAATTAGAAGCAGAATGCTTATCATTTGCATCATCTGGGCTGCTTATTTGTGATTAAAGCCAAAAAATTTCAGTGTGTCACCGCCAAGTCTTCCAACTCATAGCTACCCTACGTGACAGTGTAAAACTGCCCCATAGGATTTCCAAGGAGCAGCTGGAGGATTCAGACTGCTGACCTTTTGCTTAGCAGCCAGTCTTTTAACCACTGTGCTACCATGGCTTAGATCCAAAAATTAAAAAGAAAAAAAAATACTGTTTAAGCTTTTCATATCTTTAGTCTATGTTCTTAAGATGGTATTTTTAGAAAGGTGTAAGTCTTCCTGAATCCGCATAGAATAAGTTAGTATTATGAAGTTATAGGACCCCAAATCAGGGCATTAGTCCACTGCTTACCCAGCACTAACACCATTGTTTGATACTGGTCTTCAGACTGAATGAAAGTAATAATATTCACAGTGCAACAGACAAGTTTTAAATTTGTTGTTTCAAAATACTAAGTTATCTTGGTAATATGCTGTTCTTGTTTTTGAAATTTTCGTCGTAAATTTTAACAAATTATATGAACTTTGTTTCTCTCAGGAAGGCTGAAAAAAGCAAACATTTTTTCTAACAGCATAATTAATATATTAGCAAGACAAAAAATTTTGCTTTCACCTCAGTTGCAAAATGCAATAAAAACGGAAATAAAGAAAAAAAAGGCATATTTAGAAGTCACTTGTAAGAGAAAACTAATAAAGTTCTACTCCTTTATGACATTAATCTTCCTGCATCTTAGAGCTGGACTTGCGATAATGCCCTTTTCTGTTCCATAAAAGACCTATCCGCGGAAAGTAGAACTAAAATAACCACTGTCTGTCCTTATGACCCGTCATCAAATACCCTTCACATTTTAAGTAAAGAGATGAAATGAAAAATTTTATTTTTTCTTCCTATCACAATAAGTCAACTTTAAGGTTGCCCATATTCTTAGACAAAGCTGTAGTAATTCCCAATGCTGAAGCCTTTAATCATTCAGAGTACATGTAAAAAAAAGAACTTATTTCAAAAAGTAGCAGCCTTGTCACTTAAACTGAAGAAAGGAATCCACAAGTTAATAGATCACTGTGACAGTTTTTGCAGTCAGAAATAGGACAGAGGCAAAGAGAAAAGGTAGTATTTCCATTTATCTTTCTTTGTAGTATGAAGAGACAGGAAAAGAAAGAGAAAGAGCATCTGAAAATGTAGATATTACACTGACGTTAAGAAAAAGAAATATAAAAAGAAGGATTCCGTTTTATCCAGTGGTTAAAGTCTTCTATTGACAGATACTAGAAATTAATTTTTTTGTCTGCTCTAAAGATTTATTTATCTATCTTATCATTTCTTATTCACTTATTTCTTCTTTTGGTAAGTATTGATCTAACAATCTTTTATTCCAAGTGCTGTGCAGATCAATACTAATCTAAGAGTGAACAAGAGGGCATACTGTGTCAAAATAAAATACCCCAAACCTGAACATTCAAAACTCAAAATAAATCTCAAGGAGTTTTAGCTAAAATAAGATATCTAAATATTTGGTGACAGATTCAGTCTATACATATACTCTACAAAATTACTGTTGTTTGCTACCTGATCTACAATCTTCAAATTAGATTACTTAATATTTTATGGGGTACTATTACTGGGAAACAAATTCATGAAGACTTAAAAAAGGAAAGTATTTAAACCATAGTAGTGTTTTATGAAAGTCTTTTAAGTCTAACAAATTAGTTTGTAACAAATTTTTTACTTTCTGGCTGTCTTGTAAGAAGCCAAAATACATAGCATTAGATTTTTGGATACTTTTATTCGGTCTTAATGAAATTTTCTAATGGTATTGAATGTTAAAGATTTTAGAAAATCCTATACAATCGCTATTTTGTCTCGCCACATGTATGATCTGCTGACTTCAAATCAACACTATATATTTTGTTTATACTGTATGTAGTTAAAACATGAATTACTTTTTTATGCTACAATTATTCAATGTGGAAGGATTGGAGCACAGGGTTATCAACAATTCCCATTTTATGAATCACCACAAAATAGTTCAGCTTTACCCATGAGCTGCAAAGACACGTGCTTTTAGGTATGATGTCTCACCTGGGAAGAACAAGTCGTATTGATCAATTCCCCACAGTTCCTAAAAGAAATGAAGAGAAAAAATCTAGTATAAAATGCATTGAGCATTCAATACTTTGAAGGGAAGTAAGTTTTGTTATTTTCACTACTGCACACAAAAAACAAAAGTTTTGAGGGTTTAAGATTCCAGTCTAGTGCTTTGTGTTGACTTCTCAACTACATTTTTTTATCTTAAAGCACATACAGTTTTCACTGCACTACAGCCTCACAACCACTGCGCAAACGCTGATATTGAACCTTCAGCCCAGATTTCAACACTGCATACCTCTGTAAATGACAGAAGAGGATTGAAGCCCTGGTTCTACCTTGAAGGTTTATGTACTTCCACTAAATCTTGCTGCTATTCCTAACAAAACGAATATGAAAAGCATTTTTTCCCCCGAAACAATTATAAATCAGACCGAACACACTGCCATGAACTAGATTCCAGCTCATAGTGATCCTAGGGGGCATAGTAGAGCTTCCTGGGAGGATTTCCAAGGTTCAGTTGTTGGGATTCTAGCTGCTGATCTTTTGGCTAGCAGCTGAACCCTGGGCCATCTATTTTCTTGCAAGTTCTATCTTGAAGAAAAACACATGTTTCTATATATTAAAATCACTATCAGTATCTGTAGATGTTACTTTCTTGGTTTGGCAAATTTGAGGCGTTTATATCGGAAACACGTGAGCTTGGAAAAGCTGAATCTGTTCACCTAATCAGTATTCAAACACCTCTCTAGCAATAGTTGTGTTTTGTTTTTCCTAGTCACTAAGGTGTCCTGGTGGCACAGTGTTTGAGAGCTACTGCTGCTGACTACAAGGTCTGCAGTTTGAATCCACCAGCCACTCCTTCAAAACCCTAGTCTGTGCTGTAGGGTCACATGAGTCAGAATCAATTTATCGACATTGGATTTGGTTTCTGGTGTCTAGTCACTAAGTGTAGTGCCAACAGTTATAAGCACTTGACAGTAACTAAAAGATTGGCTATTTCAACCCACTCAAAGGTGGGTTCCTAAGCATAGTTTTACAATGTTGAATATGCCATGGACTGCCAAAAGGATCAACAAATCTGTTTTAGAAGGACAGCCAGAAGCAAGGACGCTGAGACTTTGTCTTGTGTACTTTGTGCATGTACTAGGAGGCATCAGTCCCAGGGTCTTCAAAGAATCAGAAAAGAGTCAACAGCAAGTGGGTTGATTTTTGGTTCAGTAAAGAAATGTTCAAGTAAAGCTCAGACAGTGAAACTATTAAACAAATTCTGGAATAGTCCACTTTAAGTTGAGGCAGTTTATTTGTGTTTCTTATATGCCTGATAAAGAAACAATATTTAAATTCTCCAATATTTCATTTTAATTGGATCCACAACCAATGCCCATGGAAGTCAAGAAATTAAGTGATATATTATACTTATGAAATATGTTGCAAAAGAACTCTTTAAAATACAGAAAAACTGCCATCTTTAGGACTAACATGCCCTTGACTGAAGTAACGGAATTTTCAATTATCTGATATACATGGAAAAACTGGGCAGTGAATAAGAAAGACCAAAGGAAAATTGATACCTTTCAAGTATGGGGTTGGTGAACAATATTGAATATGCCATGGACTGCCAAAAGGATCAACAAATCTGTTTTAGAAGGACACCCAGAAGCAAGGATGCTGAGACTCTGTCTTGGGTACTTTGTACATGTACTAGGAGGGATCAGTCCCTGGAGAATGACATCATGACATCATGCTTGGTAAAGGAGAAGGTCAAAGAAAAAGAGTAAGAACCTGAAAGAGATGGACTGAGATGTGGCTGCAACACCGGACTGCAACAGAACTGATTGCCAGCGTGGTGCAGGCCTGGGTAGAGTTTCAGTCTGTCACATAGTTACTATGAGTCAGAACGAACTTGATGGCACCAAACAACAATTTATAAGGCATCTATTCTTCACCGTCTTTCTTAAGAACTAGAATGGTGGCTGGAGGGGAAAGAGAAGAGAGGGAAGAAGACTACTTCTTTCCTGTTTTTATAAAAAAAAATGCAAAGATTAAATACTATCTTTTTTGTTCTCAGTTACACCTGAGGATGTGTGAAGGTCATTTTATTTTTCACCAAAATGATTCAAAGCCATGTTTATATGCTTATATGTGTACTTTTTTCCCTGTAGAAGCATGGCTATGTACCTTATATGTAGGGGTACTAACTTATGTAACAGATTTTATGTGAAAGAAAATCAGTTTGAATAAAAGAATTTCTGTAAAAATGAATGTGAATATATATACATATTCTAGTTTATTAAAGACATATAGAAATCTGTAAGGGAAGGCTACATATATATACATACATACGCAAGCCAAGTAGTTCTCAGTTTTGTGAAAAATAATTTTCTTCTAACATGATAATAATCATTGTTGAGTGGTTTTCCAAGCAGTGAGTTTCTGCTTAGAAAAAGATATTCCCTGTAGCAGAATGATTTATATGGGGAAATCACTATTAAATCAGCTTTACCATTGTTTATACTTTCAAAGGACTTTTTTGTGATTAATTTGCTGAAAGAAAATAAGCGATTACATCTGAATGCCCTTATGAATTCAGTATTTCCCTGATAGAAAATATACTTTTGTTACACTAGTTTGTTTTTCTTTCTTAACTTCCTCTTACTCTTAATTTGATATAATGTGTGAGTTTCCATTAATGCTTGTATAAACTGTATAAATAGATAAGTGGCCACTGTAGCATAAATTTCACAGGTAAATAGTCAATAAAGCATTATACAGTACTGGAAAATCATACTACCTTTTAATTATCATCATAATACCTCATAGTGACCCTAAGGACAGATCAGAACTGCCCCATAAGGTTTCCAAGCAACACCTAGGGATTTGAGTTCTGACATTTTGCTCAGCAGTTATGGCCCTTAACCACTATGCCACAGGTCTTTCTGTCACACTACCTACAGATCAGTAATTGCTACTGCTATATCATGAGGTTTCTTCAGAATCTGGACCAAATCATCTACCATTACTTGTCACTGAGTCAATTCCAAGCTATGGTTACTCTGTATGTCTCTGGGTAGAACTGTGCTCCATCAGTTTTTAAGGATTATGCGAAAAATCATCTGAAAACTTGACTGAAAATATAAACAAAATGTATAATAAGAAAATGGATGAACTATTTCACCAAACAGGGCAGACAGAAGGAAAATAAGCCCATGAAAATACATCCAACATCGTTAGCCAGTGGACAAACGCAAATTAGTCGCAGTGAGCTGTTAGCACACAGCTATGAGAATTGCTGACATTAAACAATCAAGCAAAACAAAAATGACAGTGAGAACACCCAGTGCCGGTGAAAAGGCACAGACACTAGATCACTCATTCTTCCCTGGTGAGAATGTAAAATGGTATAGTCACTTTGATAAAAAATTTGGCAGTTCCCTAAAACCTGTATTCTAGCGATTCCATTCTTTTATACATATCCCACAGAAATGAAAACTGAAATACACACAAAAATTGTGAACAAATAATATATAAGATTTATTTATCTTAGACAAAATGTATAAACAAACCAGATGTGCTTCAATGGGTGAATAATTAAGCAAAAAGCAGTAGGTAATGTCATTAAATACTACACAGCTATAAAAAGGAATGCAGTACTGATGCATCCTAGAATCTGGATAAATCCGCACATGTTTATGTGAGAGGCAAAAGACAGCCATAATATATATTTTATGATCTCATATATAGCATTATTATATAGCATTCCTAAAATTACAAAACTATTTTTTAAAAAAGCATGAAAGATTAATGGTTGTTAGGAAATATTGAGGATCGGTTAAAGAAGACTGAAATGATGCAAAGTATTTTTCTAACTATAAGTTATCAAAGCTATAAATGGATGACAGAAAGCAAAATAAAAGAAAAACTTGAAAATACACAAGTACTTGGGAAATAAATAACACACTGTTAAACCTCTAATGGGCCAAGGAAAAAAATTTAAAGAGAAACTAAAGTCAAATGAAAAAGAAAGCAGAACACATAAAAATTTAAGGGATGCAATGAAGGCGAGACTCAGAAGGAAACTTATAATAGTAATTGCCTAAGTCTGTAACTTTAAGAACTAGAAAGAGAAAAGCAAACTAAGCCTAAATCTGCCAGAAGAAAGAGAATTATTAAGGTCAGAGAAGACATATATAAACCAAAACAGACATACATAAGAGAGAAAAACAATAGAATAACAGATAAGCCAGATATCAGTTCTTTTAAAAGATCAGTGGAACTGATAAACTTTTAGATAGACTACAAAAATTGGAAGATAAAAGATGCAAATAACAAAAATACAAAATGAATGCGGAGACATTATAACTGACCAGATAGAAATAAAGACAATTATGACAAAATATCACGAACAACTAAATAGCAACAACTTGGTTAACCTAAATGAAATGGATAAGTTCCCCAAAAATCATTGGAATAGATGGCTTTACTGTGGAATTCTACCCAACTTTCAAGGAAGAATTGATACTAATCCTGTTTTCTTTCAAAAGATAGAGAAGAAAGGGATACTCTAAATCATTCTACAATGGAAACATAGCACTGATACCAAAACATCTTAAGAAATCTACAGACCAATATATCCGATGAATACGGAAGCAAACACCTTCAACAAAATGCTAGCAAACAGAACCCAAAAGCATATTTAAAAGGTCAAAATTTCCAAAAGGTGGAAACAAGGATGGGAGGAGCAGGTCATCACAGAGTAGAGAGTTTTGATTTATGATGGTGGAAATACAGAGTAGCATTGCACAGTCAATAAGAATTACTGTAGATAAGTTGTACACTTGTGAAACATTGAATGGCAAAAGTTCTGTGATAGATTTGCAACAAAAACAACAACAAGAGTACCTATTGGTGCTGTTAACGTGTAACAATATCTCACAGGATTTGATTCCTTGTTTTGGAGGTTTAGGGTCATGATTTCATGGGATAGTCCAGTTTGCCCAATATTGTGTTCCATGCTTCTGTTCTATCTCCTAGTTTATTGTATAGTGCCTTGAGTCTTCAAATCTTATAAATAGACATCCAAAGTACAGCAACTTATCTCTATGTGCCTGGAACACTGGAACAAAAAGGGAAGTAGGGACAGGAGGAGGTAAAAGTAACGTGAGGTGAAGTGCCTCCAAGAACAACTGTCCCTTTTACCATGATATGTGCAGAACTGGATGGTACACAGTTACCATTACTCAATGTTTTCATCAGAAATGCTATAAAAGGGTCCTGATCAAAAGGAGAAAATGTAGAACATAATTTCAAATTCCCGTGGCATACAGATTATCAGGAACCACTGAGGCTATATGAAGCCTGAAACTAATGCCTTAAATATATTCACTGAAGTCTTCTCAAACCAAACAAGAGTTTAACTAGTAAGGAATATCTGCACTCACCTCTTTTAAGATCCTTCCATATGGGATCAAATCATCTTCAACAAAAAGAATGTCATTAAAGAAACCTTATAAGGATTACTACAAATTTCTTATGATTCTAAAATTTGTTAAGCTCTGTGTTGGTCCCAGTTAAATAGCTTTCCTTGCATATCTTTGTCTAGTAGTTTGAATACTCATGCATCGTTAAGTCAGCATTTGGAGTCTCAGTCAAAATCTGAACAAAAAGATTCCCATCTTATTCACCTGTTACATTTTTTAATAAGAATTCCAGGGTATTTTTGTATATTCTGTGACTAAATTAATAACTTAAAACTACAAAAAAATACTAAACTGGAAAATCACTTTTCCTTAAACTTATTCATGTGAAAGATCATATCTGTTCCTGAAATGAATTGCATCCTCCCCAGAATGTCTGTTGACTTGCTGAGGACATGATTCCCAGTCCTGTGTGATTTTCCACCGTTTCAGCCTTTGAAGTAATTTCCCTATGTGTTGTCAGTTCTGTAACTGTGATGTAATTAGGTGGATTAGTGGCAGTTATGTTGATGAGATCTGCAAGACTAGATAGTGTTTTAAGCAAAATCTCTGAGACATAAAAGAAAGAATAGAGTGGAGAGACTTAGGGACATCTCTCTGCCAGGAGAGCAGTGCTGGGAGGGGAGCATATCCTTTGGATCCGAGGTTCTTGTGCTGGTATGTTCCTGGCCTGGGAGAAGACTGACAGCAGGGACCTTCCTCGGGAGAAAGAGAGTCTTCCCCTGGAGCTGGCAGTCTGACTGTGGACTTGTAGCCTCCTGGACTGTGTGTGAGAGAATAAACTCCTCTTTGTTGAAGCCGTCCATCTGTGGTATTTCTGTTGCAGGGGCATTAGATGACTGTAACAGTGCCCTCGCACTTGCATCGTCTCTCACAGAGTCTACTAAACGTGATTGTGTTAAATGTGATAATGTCCTTCGAGGACTCAGGACAGGAGCCATAATAATTTGTCAAGCAAAATGGAGATGATGAAAATAAAGATGAAGTTGGTAACAAGTAACAGTTGCTTCCAGATCTCAATGCCAAGTTTCAACTTTAAAAATAAAATGATGAATTATCATTGAAAAGCAAAATAAATGTCTTTCATTTGTCAAAAAGACATGCTATATTGAACAAACAACCTCCACTGAATGGATTCTGACTCTGCTCTTAAATTTTATTTGATTTCTTAAAGTATTACTTCATGTTCTGTTAAAGCTCTTGAATGTGTTTTAAAACATACATAATAATGTAGTTTTTCCTACTTATTGAACTGTAAAGTGAATGATTAAATATTGGAAAGAAGTTGATCTCATAATGATTGAATGATTTTAAAGAATAGTGTTATATAAACCTACATGTTATTTTTATACTGTGGAAAAAACCCTTTTGACTATTCCAAAACCAGAAGGTATTTATAACATTTCCCAAAGTCGTGATGTAAAATCACTGAAATAATTTTCATTGTTTTTTTTTTCCACTTTTAGTTTAATTTCTCAGTTCAGAAAATTTGTGTGATCACTTTTATTTCTTTCAGTGTTCTACAATGTGAGAAGGCAGGATTTTATTCACTATAGTCCTCAGATTACGTGAAAAAGGTATAAGCTTAGTGCTAATGATTGGATTTCAAGTAGTATTCTCACTATTTTTTATATTCCTTAATCAAAGTCAGAAGCCAGCATTTTCTTTCAGTTGTTCCCTTGTGGAAAGATACTATGTGGTTTGCATGAGAGATGAGATACCTTATTCAATTAGCAACACTCTTTCTTTTGTGCAAGTAGTGATCTATCAAAACTATTCTAAATTCATTTTTCAAGTTTACCTCAAACTCAAAAGCAACCTGTTAAAAAACCTGTTGTTGTCAATTGCATGCACCCTCTAACATCAAGCAGAGCCTTCCCTAGGCTTTCCAAGGAGCAGCTGGTCAATCCAAAGTGCTGGCTTTCAACCATTGAGTTCTTAACCACTGCAGCACCGGTGATCCTAAGTGTAACCATAACCTAAGATGATTTAACTAATAGTAGCATGAGTTTTCTGTGTCAAGAGAACAAAAATATGAACATAGCTGTCATATATTTAACATATATATTCTGTGATATCATTCACTCTTTTTACATCAGCTCTTCCAATGATGTCACTAGCACTAACAACGAGATGGACATAGGAATATTCTGTTGCACATAGCTCATATGATTTTTCTCCAAGTGCAAGAATTTTTGATATTTAACAAGTTTTATGAATTCTTTTAATAAGGTAACTTGTGCTTGTGTCTACTAGGTGTGTTAGGAGCAGAGATAAACAAAAGGACACTCCAATAACATTTAGTTTTCAAATATCTGTAAGTTTTCTATAAAATTGCCATGCTTAGAAATTAACTTTTCTACAAAGACATAAGGTTAAAATTCCTTATTCATAAACAATTATTTTTATTGTTTTATAATATTACTCTGAATTAAAATAGACTGACTTATTTGCAGTTTACAGCTTCAAAATACTGTTCTAATCTTTAAAATGCAGATGTAACCATAAGCAATAAAAACCCACATGATCTGGAAATGCAGTGGTAATTACAAATGTTACATGCTGCTAATACAGATTAATTTATAAGCACATAATTTTAATATATAGTCACTACATTCAAGAATAAACCGAAAACATCTCAATAGGGAAAAAAATTGGCAAAGAAGAGAGAGAAATTTCACAAAAGCAAAACCAAAATAGGAAAACAAATATAAGTTGATAGGTAGTATAACCAACAAATAATTTACTGCAAACTAATATAGAAAACCAAACACTTGCCAATGCACCAGACTGAAATAGTTTTAAAATTAGAACAGAAGTGATCACTTGCGTCAGATCAGCATTATCCTTTAAAGTGAAATGGTTTAATCATTGTTAAGTACTATGTCTCTGCTATAAAAAAAAAATCCTTGTATATGTGTTTACTCTTTGACTGATAAATTTCCTTGCAGAAATTTGACTCTGTAGATCATTGCGAGTTATGGGTAACATTGCGAAAAATGAGAATTCCAGAACACTTACTTGTGCTTATGAAAAACTTGTATCTAGATCAAGAGGCTTTCAGACAGAGAGCAAGCAGAAATTGTGTAGTTTAAAGTCATGAAAGTTGTATGACAGGGTTGTATCATTTCAACACGTTTATTCAATGTACATACTGAGCAAATAGTCTGAGAAGTTGGACTGTACGAAGAAGAAAAAGGCATCAGAATTGGAGGAAGATTCACTCAGTAACAACCTGCCGTTAGCAGATGACACAACTTTGCATCTTGGAAGTGCAGAGGACTTAAAGCACTCACTGACGCTGAGCAAAGACCCCAGCTTTCAGTCTGAATCTCATCTCAACATAGGGAAAACAAAAATTCTCACAACTAGACCAGTAAAGAAGATGACAATTAAAGATCAAAGTTGTCAAGATTTCATTTTACTTGGATCCACAATAACACCCATGGAAGCAGCAGTCCAGAAATCAAATGACATACTACACTGGGCAAATCGGCTGCAAAAGACCTCTTTAAAGCTTTAAGAAGCAAAGGTGTCACTTTAAGATTAAGGTATGCCTGACTCAAGCCAGGATGTTTTCAATCACCTTATATGCATGAGAAAGCTGGGCAATGAAAAAAGGCCAAAGAAGAGCTGAAACCTTTGAATTGTGGTTTGGCAAAGAATAATGACAATAACCGTGGACTGCTAAAGAATGAACAAACCTGTCTGGGAAGGAGCACAGCCAGATACTCCTTAGAGCTGAGGATGGTGAGATTAAGCCTCACATATTTTGAACACGTTGTCAGGAAGCATCAGTCCCTTGGGGAAGGGCAGCATGCCTGGTAAAGCAGAGAATCAGTGGCAAAGAGGAAGATCCTTAGTGAGACGTACAGACACATTGGCTGCAAAAATGGGCGCAAGCATAACAATCATTGTGAATGTGGAGCAAGACTGAGCAATGTTTTTTCCGTTGTATATAGGGTGGCTATGAGTTAGAACCTACTCAAGGGTACCCAACAACAACTGAAGCTTAAGCAAATAGTAAAAGAGAGGAACAATGATTTAAGTATGATAACCCTGGTAGTTTATGCATTAGAACAAATTAATGTTCAAATTAAAGTATTTAAAAATACAAAATAAACTTTAAATAAATATTATGATACAAAACAAATTATCTTGGAAAGACATGGATCTGATATGAAGATTAGAAAAAATGTGTACATCAGTACTGAGAGACAGAAACACAGTTGAACTGAATTTATGGCTAAAGATGTCTATCTGCATCAGTGTTTTGTTGAGCAAAACTTGCTGCTAGATACACTGATAGTGAAATGTTTGTAGTGGACATGTCTGGCTGGATAGCATTGATGCAATGTGTGTGCTAGCGTGTAGTTTTCTGATATGTCTGCGTAGTTGGTACATTTCTAAGAAGTAAAAGTAATATTAGGAAAATATATTTATCTTCACTAAAGCACATATTTAATACTTTTATTTAGTATTTTTTGGTAATGGAAAGAAAATTCACAATTCTCATTATATTTAAAAGAGAAATGTTACCCAACATTTACCTGGTGGCAGGGGGAGACAGAAAATGTAAAAACAAAACAAAGAAATTAGTAATTGCAAAAGCAAAGAGAAATTAGGAAATGAGCATATTATTGAGTTTGTGCCAATACTATTTTGCTCATAATTCTTATTCATTTTAAACAAGATTTTACACATTCTATTATATGAAAACATGATTTGAATAATTAGAAAGTGAATTTTCATTTTAACAAATGTAAATTCAATTTACAATTAGTAAGGAATTTTGTATTACAAAATTTAGGCTTAAAGAACATGCATGTCATCTTGAGAATAATGTAAATAAATTTACAAGTAAAGAATTTTCAAAGAAAAAATGTTAGATGTATAGGAGTGAGAACCCTGGAACTGAAAATGAGGACATGTGTGCATAAAGACACTAACGTCCTTATGTTCCTCTTCTACTTTGAATAGTTTTTGAAAAGAAATGCAAATGTCAATTTTTAGGGTTTCCCAAGATACAGTAATGAATTTAAAAAATAATAAAGTGCATTATTCTCTATTTTATTTGAACGAGTAGCAAGGGAAATGGTAGTTTAAAAAAATTAAACATTGATTAAACTGATCTCAGGTGACATTCTAGTATGTGCTAGAACAATTAGAGTGTCTACTGGGTGATAAAACATTTGACCATCTCTCCTGATAATTGTAAACATACTTTACCATTTAAAAAAAAAGAAAGACTAATTTGGCTACTGCAAATAACATCACCTTGAAAACTTGTACTTTAATCTATCTAAAATAGAATCCAATTTTTATTAGTAATAGAAAATATACATGGTTTTATGTTTCATGTTAAGTTAAATATTTTGCAGTAGAATTCCTTTTTAGGAATTGATAGTTAAACTGTTTATTCATAGAGAGCCTGTGGTGAGGAGGCGTTTGCTTGATCAGAACCTAGCCAAGATGAAGAGGAGCAGTTTTTGCTGTGATAAAAATGTAATACAGAGTTAGGGGGGAAAAAGGGATCCAAAGATGATTCTGTGGTGTTAATTTGTCCAGACTCTCCATTAGGGGTAGCCTCCTTGCACAAAAGTATCAAAATCTGTTAACTGTATCAGTCTCATGTAAATGAAACCAAATAAATCAAAACTAAATAAATAATACTATATAAGCATGCAGTGTTATGGGATCACCACCTAGAAGTTAAATAGTTTATGTTAACAATCAGAGGACTTTAGTTTAGGATGTAGGAACACATTCAATTTCTGGGTGACTCAAGTAAGACAATTAGTCATTGATCAGTTTTCTCATACATGAAGATTTGAAGTCCAACTGATGAACACAGATAATTATATCAATCTGCTTATTTTTTTTCCACTGTTTTTGTGTAATTACCTTTAAAAGCCACAAAATCCAAAACCATATCCACCGCTGTAAGTCGATTCTGCCTCACAGTGACCCTGTAGGACAGAGAAAAACTATTCTAGAAGGTTTCCAAAGAGCAGCTGGTGGATGTGAACTCCTGACCCTTTTGGTTAGAGGCTGAGTTTTTAACCACTGCACCACTAAGGTTTCTTAAAGGTCATATTCTTCTAGAAAATACATGGACTTTTATAGACTGCTTAGGTAAACAAAATGAGCTTTAATTTTTATAATAGTAGAATTGATGTATGAAACCATAATCTTTCAAAAAGCAGATCATCTGGTCTTCCTGTAGGGTAATGCTATTCGGCTATATACACCCCCTCCTAGTGGAATAAGCTTTGCTCTTCCTCAAAGCATCCTAGGGAAGAACATAAGGTGAACTTGGGCTGAAGTGCTAGGTTGGGAGTGGTGTGACTGGGCTTCGGGCAAAGGTCAAGGAACATCGTGCTAACAAGCAGAGAAATACCTGGGCCTTGAAATGCAGTCCTTGATAGCATCCCTGATAGCACTGGCAGCAAGGGACACAGAGAAAGCAATAAATCCTAGCACTTGTCAGAACAATATACAAGCTTCCACACCTTGCCAGGTATAGCAGAACACCACTTCAGTCTAGCTGCAGGCCTGGGCTTCCTTGTAAATAAAATAAAACCACATGTCTCAGTCACTGGTTCCAGAGTCTTTCTTTGGTATCTTGGAGTCATTGTCGGCCTTGAGTCCAGAAGCCCTGAGGTTATTATTAAACATTCCTCTAGAGCAGGTGGGTAAATTAGAACCTGCAGCCTTTCAATTGGCAGCCAGGTTTAACCATTTGCACTACCAGGGCTTCTGAGACATTATATTAAAAAAGAGTCAAGCCCAATCCAGTGCCACTGAGTCGATTTCAAGTCATAGAGACTGTACCGGACAGAGTAAATTGCTCCCTAGAGTTTTCAAGGGGTGTCTGGTAGATTTGAACTGCTGACCTTTTTGTTATCAGACATAACACAAGTTGCTGTGCCACCAGGGTTCCTGAGAGGTTATATGTTGTTGTTGTTAGGCGTCATCGAGTCAGTTCTGACTCATAGTGACCCTATGAACAGCAGGGCAAAACACCGCCACGTCTTGCACCATGTCCACAATTGTTGTAATGCTTTAACCCATTGTTGAAGCCACTATGTCAATCCATCTCATTGAGGGCCTTCCTCTTCTTCTCTGACCCTCTACTCTACCAAGCATGATGTCCTTCTCCAGGGACTGATCCTTCCTGGCATGTCCAAGTATGTAGATGCAGTCTTTCCATCTTTGCTTCCAAGGAGCACAGTGGTGGTATTTCTTCCGGAATACATCTGTTTGTTCTTTTGGCAGTCCATGGTAAATTGTTTTTCACACTGATCCTTCATATTGGGAATGTACAACATTTTCCTTGTACTTGGGTGGAGCTTAATGAGAATAACATTTGTAACTAAAACTACACCTTTGAATTTTTCTAGAAGAAGAAGAGAAATAACTCCCAGATGGCTTCCAGCAATCCTTGCCATTTTGTCATCTCCTCTTCTTGAGTGTGGGCTGAATTTATTGTTTCACCTCTAATGAATACAGTGTAGCAGAAATGATGGATGTTGCTTCTGAAATATGATTATAAAAAGGTTGTGGCTTTTGTCTTGGGCAGCTTCTATTGCTCTTTTACTCACTTTAAGTGAATTCAGCTGCTCTGTGGAGAGCTCATATGGCAAGGAACTGAAGTCTGCTTAGAGTCACAGAGGATTTGAGTCTAGCAACAGCCACATCAGTAAACTTATTTATTTATTTTGTTTCTCTTATACTATAACATTTATAGAAGGAGACCACACCAGTAGGATTCCTGAATTTGCTTGTTGCTCTAGCCTTTGTAGTGGGCAAGTTTGACTAATTCAGGAGAGAAACAATAGGAATCTTGTATCAGCCCAATAAACTAAGGCCTAACACCCCAGATCAGCTTCATCAGTAACAAAATTGCTATGTCGACATCCATTTATCTGATTCTTGTGACTCTGTCAGGTAGTTCTGAGCACATGTGGTGCCCCTACATCCTAACAGGTGATACAGGATGTGGCCTCCCAATCCTAACATCATCCAATCTACAATTCAGTAAACTCTGATAAAAAATTGAGACACTTTTTCTAAAGAAAAGCCCTGCAACTCTTATAAAATAAAAGCACAGGAAGCAGCTCTCATCTTTTGACAGCCGGGTGGTAGTCACAGCTGCAGCCAGTGGACATCTGACACAGAAACTGTAGCAGAGGTGAGGCACTAATCCAGGTTTTTGTTTTTGTTTTGATTTTTCAAAATCATAAGGGACAACTGAAGGTGGCTGTGTTCACTTTATAAATCAGTGAATTATACTAAAATCACCGTCTTTGAACCCAGAGAGAACTTGTTTATTAAGATATATGTAAGTTACTTGAGATATCGGACACATTTTTAAAATGTTAGATAAAGAAAACAAAGCCTCACATTCAGCATACTAGAAAGGTGAAATGAATGGACTCTACACATTCAAACCAAACAACAAAACTTAGATTGTCATTTCCATTGTCCCATGAGGATATGGACAGGATTGGCATTCTTTATATCATAGTGTCTAATGCTTTCAATGATAGAACATATTGATCATATACAGAAAAGTTACTAATCTTTTGAATTGTACATTTTCTTTAAAACTCATTTTTTAGTTAAAAAACTAAAGCTTTTCAAAAACAGCCAGTGGACTAGTTTGGATCAAATAGAAACCTGATACATATAAACAGGTTAAGTAGGTTAAATACAAAATGTTCTCTAAAATTGAATATAACACTGTGTGATAGTTCACTGAGCATGAGTTTGCAATTCTTCATTATTATCCACTTCTCTTTATTTCCTTTTTTAAAAGCTTAGTGGTAGCTCACCAGATATCAAAAAAGAATTATTGATTCATATATTTTCAAGCATCTATGATTTAATCCTATTCAGTATTTTCAGTTTAGTCCTCAGAATGAAATATTTTAGGCTGTTTTTGCACTGGCACGACCAAAGATGTTGAGTTACATTGAATGACTCATCAGAAATATATATTATCCTCAATATTTTTACATCTGGTATCAAAATACTTAGACAAAAAAACAAACTTATGATATAATTTGAGTCTTGAAACTTTGGATATAATTATTCTAACTTCTTTGCTCAAAAATAGTTAGAATTATTTTCTGGGTTAAAATAGATAAGTTATTTTCAGATTAAGAGCTCAAAATAGATATAGTGTGCCTCCTCTTGGAAAGCATTTTAATTCTAGAACTTGAAAACATGGGCTGAAAGTATAACAAAATGTTGACCTTTATAGAACATTGCTACTCATGTTCTTTGAAATCTGGAAGTCTAGATTTTCTGGTGATTTAGAACTCCAAGTTAACTGATAAATAACTATATATACACATACACCATATATATATATATATATATACATATAGCCAAGTGCTGTCAAGTCAGATGCAACTCGTATTTTCACACACATAAATATTTATATCACTAACAATTTTTCTTTACTCATGTAGAATAATATTTAGAATACACTACATTTCACATGAGGGTGTGATCTGTTTAAGAGAATTTACCACTTTCTATTTAAAAGAATTTACCACTTTCAAAATATGTTTACATTCCTTGTGCCATACTCAAGGATGACCAAGTAAGAAGGGAGATGTTGTCACCTATACTTTACAAATGAGTAAATGAAGATTCTAAGAGGTTGAATGATCTGATGCTGAAAGTAGCGCTCCTAACGTGGTGCAGACACGGGGCTCAAACCAAGTGTTAATCCAATGATGTTTGTCCTTTGGAATTATATTTTCTGCATCATACATTCAGAAATTGTTTAATAAATACTTTCTATTTTAACTTATTGGGCACTCAAGCCTGCATTCTACCCAGAAACACTTTTTCCTCAATAGTCTAGAAGCACAAATGAAAACAATAGAAATGAAGGCTGCATATGTACTAATCTGAGGACACAACTTGAAAACATATATTTTTTGCTTTAATATGTGCTTGTTTGATTTATCTTTATTGCAACATAAGTGTGGAAAAATGTGCTGATGGTTTTCGTTGTTATCAGTGATTCTTATTTCCCTTCCACTAACAGATCTGTTCCCCATCAGTAAATATGCACTTAGCTTTTCCAATTTTTTCAAAGTAAATGTTTCAAATTTTATCCAACCTGTAGGGTTACTATGAGTTGGAACAGACTCAGTGGCAGTGGATATTTATGTGTTCTGCTGAACTAATATCCGACCTTCTCTTTACAAGGGAAACTTTACTAATAGCTGCAGGATGATGTGTATTTGAATTCAGTTGCTAAAATACACTTTATATCATTATCCAAGCAAGTCTTAACAAAAAAGGAATAGTAAATCACTTGGTTTTAATTAGGACTATGGCAGTAGGGTCACTCTCTTCAAGCAGAATAACTCCCTTACATCAAAATTCTTTCTAAGATTTTGAAGATCGCACCTAACCCCCCTAAAGAGTCCTAAAAATGAAAATATCAATACAGTGACCATTACTTTTTTCTGGATATTTGTCTAATTTTTGTGCATAGGTTTGCCAAGCCAAGTGCCGTTGAGTTTACTTACAGTATAAATTAACCTGAATTTCACTGGACCCATGTCTTTTGCTTAGTGAGTACATTTGTGAAGGCTAGAGCAGTAGCTGAAGTTGATTTACTGATTTCTAATTTTTATTTTCAAATGGACTTTGTCATGGTTCAAATTGTGACCTCTAAAAATATCTGTAAACTTGGCTGTGTCATGATTCCCCATATTATATGATTGTTACCTGTTTGTCATCTGTTGTGATTTCCCTAGGTGTTGTAAATACTATCTCTATGATGTAATCAGATGGATTAGTGGTTACATTTATGGGATCTACAAGATTAGATGGTATCTTAAGCCAATTTCTTTTGAGATATAAGAGAAAGAGAGAAGAGAGAAATGAGGACCTAATATCAACAAAAAACCAGTGCAGTGTATATCTTTTGAACCTGACATTCCTGAACTTAGATGTTCCTACACCAAGAAAGACTAAAGAAATGGACATTCTTGCAGACCCAACAGAAAGAGAAAGCCTTCCCCCGGAGCTAGATGCCTGAATTTGCACTCACAGTCTACTGGACTATGAGAGAATAGACTCCTTTGTTAAGGCCACCCACTTGCAGTATTTCACTGATAACACCAACAGAGGACCAAGACAGGCTTCAGGATAAAGTGTCCATGCTGTAAAACAAATCTACTATATTTAGTAACATATTAAAAGCCTCAACTTCTATGTTTAGACGATACCTTTTCTTGGCACTTCATTTACATTATAAAGTAATTTTAATAAAGTAATAAAGGCAATGAGAATTAATCTAAATACCTGTCCAGTGGAAATAAAAATGTCCAGTAATATTCCGTTTGAATTCAGTTTATTCAGCAGCTAATTTCAAAGCTTGCCACAATTTCTTTGAAACTTATTTCAACTCTCTCTTTCAAAATCGCTAATGTTACTAACTTAGAGCTTTATATTTGGTTGCAAATAGTATAAATAACAGCATTTGAATTTGCAGATGCCAAGATCTACTGTGGCTAAAAGAAGTGAGTTTAGAGCCTAAATAATCATAGGTATAAATCCTGGGCTAGCAACTTGTGAGCTATGTAAATTGGGGTACAATGTTTGAATAGTTAACACATTTTCCCATTTGAAAGAACAGCAGTGGTATTCCTCATATTCAGAATCATCATAAAAATTAGAAGTTGTACATATAATACACAATAAAATCCATACAGAATATGCCCTCAGATAGTGCAAATGGTTTGCTCTTGACTGGCAATGGAAAGCTTGGTGGTTTAAACCCATTCAAAGGCGCCACAAAGAAAAGGCCTGGCAATCCACTTGCACAAAAGTTACAGCCAAGAAGACCCTATGGGACAGTTCTACTGTGTGGCACGTGATGTCACCACGAGTTGGAATTGGCTGGATAGCACAAGACAACAACAACAGCTGACAAACACACAACCTGAGTTCAATAAATGATAGGTAAAATGAGGTTTCTTGCAGTCCATTATTTAAGAGGTGGTGGTTGCACATTTTTTAGAACCTGGGAGCTATAACTACGGTTTTTCCTTTCTGTTATCTCAAGAATTTTCCACCAATTGCTCTAAGTACATTTAAAAATTAAGTGTGTAATTGCAGTGGTTATCTCAAAAGCCCAGCTCAGTGCTGAAACAAAAGCCTGCTAAAGGAGTAGTAAAAGTGTTGGAGCTCTTTCTTTACATGAGGACTATCAATTATGTTCTTGAACTCATTCTAGAAAAAGTGCTACATAACCTCGTTGCTGAATATCACTACAGTCAAGTCACCCTGGAAGTACTCCCCTTGGGAAGCTATGCACCAATGCCAGCTCCTAGTCCACCCTTCAAAGCAATTTTGTGACTCTTTTCTGAAACGGCTGTCAGAGCTGTCCTCATATTACCCCAATTTTCTGAACATCATCTAAATTTCTTCCTTTCAACATTTCCTTTATTCTTGAGTAAAGAAAAAGTCACTGGGGGACCAAATCAGGTGAGTAAAAAGAGTGTTCCAATACAGTTATTTGTTTACTGGCTAAAAACTCCCTCATAGAGAACTATACAATTAAGTTCATGAACTTGCCACCATGCCACCGTGTGCATGACCATTTCAGAAAGAGTTCCAAAATTGCTCTGAAGGGTGAAGTAGGCGCTGGTATCAGTGAATAGCTTCTCAAGGGAAGTACTTTGAAGGTGATGTAGTGATACTCAGCGAAGAGGCATGTAATGCTTAGGACAGTTAAGTTCTTGGACTGAATTGTTGGACCCTGTATATTTGTCTAAATGGTTTGTAAAAAGAAAAATCTCAGAATATCATCTTATGTATTATAACACTGTCTTTGCTTCAACAGTCTCATTTAAACTGTATCTTATTTGTGTGAGATTCATGTATCAGAAAGTTTGAAGCATTATTTAAATAGTTTTAGCCAAGATATATAATGAATTAATTAATCAATGTCATTTTTTTCTGGCTAAAACAAAAAACTTACAGCAATGATTTAAATCAATAGAACAAATTCCAGTTACTATTAGTTTTACACTGTTCAGAGAAATTATACCTAATATTTAAAGGAATTATGTGCCAAATAGTATTCTAAGATGGTCTCTAAGATTCCTACCCATGGTGCACACATACTTTCCTCTGATTTGGACTCAGACTAGATAGACACTCTGCTGATTAGTTTATATTATCTGACAAGGGTGTCGGGATATTTACTCCCATAATTATTCCACCTTACACTAGCAAACTGACACTCTTCTGCAAGTCTTGAAGAAGTAAAAACTGCTGTTGGAAGAAGGTCTATAAATGGGTCAAAATGGCAGGAAAAATAGGATAGCCTCTAAACCCTAAGAATGTTCTTTAGTCAATAGCTAGCGAGAAAACAGAACTCAATCGTGCAGCTCTAAAAGACTGAACTCTGCCAAAAACTGTGTGAAAGCTCTAAAGGACCGTGACCCTCATATGAGACTGCAGCTCCAGCCAACTTCTTGCTTTAGCCTGATAAGTTTCTGAGCAGAGGACACAATAACCAGTGACTATGTTCTTAACACATGAAAACCATGAGATAATATTATGTTATTTTAAGCAGAGAAACGTGCAATTTTTTATGCCACATTAGAAAACCAACACATTAGATACATTTTAACACTTGAAGGTTACCACCTGAATATAAATGTTTTTTAGATTGGCATGAAACAGAGCCTGCTAAGAATTTTTCCACAGGACAAAGGAACAGGATCTAAGACCTTGACCTAACAAAAATGCATTAATTTTAACAGAGAAAGAGAAAGTTTTAGTACAGTAGTGTCAACAAGATTGTTCTTTCAGTTTATTTGTCTTTGCACATACAGCTTAGTCTTATATATGGCATAGGAATCAATATGGTGGCTGACCATAAATGAAAACAAAGCTATAAATTAGAAAAATGCAACCCCCACCCCTCAAAAAATAATAATCCATTGGGGATAATCTAAAGTCTGGAATTTAGGGAGTAAGCCACAGTGCTTTAATTTTTTCTTCTTCTTCAGTAGTACTTTGCTTATCCCGGGCTTCTTCCCTTTCCAAACAAAGTTGGTAAAATTTGTTTCTCCATCTCATTAAAAAATGTCACTGGAATTTGTATTGTGATTGCATTATATAAGTAGATTGTTTGGGGTAAGATAGACATTTTCACAATGTTAAGTCTTCCTATCCATGAGTAGGGTAGGTTTCTCCATTTATGTAAGTCTCTCTTAGTTTCTTGTAGTACGGACTTGTTCTCTTTGTAAAGGTCTCTTATTTCTCTGGTTAGATTTATTCCTAGGTACTGTATCTTCTTAGGGACTATAGAAAATGGTATTGATTTGGTGATTTCTTCCTTAATAATCTCATTGTTGGTATAAAGGAATCCTACTGATTTACTTATATTTATCTTGTATCTGAAGACTTTGCTGAACTCTTTTCTCAGTTGGAGTAGTTTCCTTATAGATTCTTTGGGATTCTCTGAATATACAATCATATCATCTGCCAATAGGGAGATTTTGACTTCTTTGCTGATGCAGATGCCCTTTATTTCTTGGTCTTCTCTAATTGCTCTGGCTAGAACTTCTAGTACAATGTTGAACAGGAGAGGTAAGAGTGGGCATCCTTAGAATTCCCATTCTCAAGGGAAACTGTTTCAGTCTTTCTCCATTCGGGATGACGTCGACAGTTAGCTTTGTATAAATGGCCCTTAGTGTGTTGAGGAGTTGGCCGTCTGTTCCTATTTTGCTGAGAGTTTTTAGCATGAATGGGTGCTGGACTTTATCAAATGCCTTTTCTGCATCAATAGACAAAACCACGTGACTCTTGTCTTTTGTGTTATTTATTTCATTGATCACATTAATTGTTTTTCTGATGTTGAACCAGCCTCGCATCCCTGGTGTGTATCTCACTTGGTCATGATGGACTGTTTTTTGGATATGTTGTTGTGTTTATTGGCAAGAATTTTATTGAAGATTTTTGCATCTAGATTCATGAATGATAGTGGTCTGTAGTTCTCCTGTGTTGGATCTTTCCCTGGCTTTGGTATCAGGGTTATGCTGGCTTCCTAGAATGAAACTGAGAGTAGCCCATCTCTTTTTATACTGTGAAGTGGTCTCAGTAGTATTGGAGACAACTGTTCTCTAAAGGCTTGGTAAAATTCTGAGGTGAAGCCATCTGGACCCAGGTTTTTTTTGGTTGGCAATATTTTGATGACTTTTTCTATCTCTTCCTTTCTGATGTGTATATTAAGTTTTTATGCTTCACCTTGTGAAAATTTTGGTAGGTGATATGAATCAAGGAATTTTTCCATTTCCTCTAGGTTTTCAAGTTTGTTAGAGTACAGTCTTTCATAGTATTCTGTTATGATATTTTTGATTTCTGCTGGATCTGTTGTGACAACTCCCCTCTCATTTCTTACTTGGGTTATTTGTTTCCTTTCCTGTTTTTCTTTAATATGTTTAGCCAGCGGTTTATCAATTTTTTTGATGTTTTCAAAAAACCAGCTTTTGGTCTTTTCAATTGTTTTCTATTCTCTAATTTGTTTAGTTCTGCTCTAATCCTTATGATCTATTTTCTTCTGGTGCCTGAGGAGTTCCTCTGCTGTTCTCTCTCTACTTGTTCAAGCTGTAGGATTAGTTCTTTGATCTGGTTTCTTTCTTTCTTCCAGATGTGTGCATTTATGAGGGTAAACTGACCTCTGAGCACTGCTTTGGCTGTATCCCATAGGTTCTGGTAGGAAATGTTTTCATTCTCATTGAAATCCATGAAATTTCCTTACTGCATCCTTGATTTCTTCTGTAACCCATGGCTTTTGGAAGAAGATGTTGTTCAGTTTTGATGAGTTCCACTTTATACCTATGTTTGTTCTGCTATTGATTTCGATTTTTATGGCTGTGTGATCTGAGAAGATGCTTTGCATTAATTCAATGGTATGGGTTTTGTTGAGAATTGCTTTATGTTCTAACACATGATCTGTTCTGGACAATGTTCCATGCGCACTGGAGAAGAAGATGTAGTTGTCCACTGATGAGTAGGAAGTTCTGTATATGTTGATGAGGTCTAGCTGGTTAATTGTGGCAATAAAGTCTTCTGTGTCTTTATTGAGCTTTTTTTCTTGATGATCTGTCCAATATTGAGAGTGGATTGTTGAAGTCTTCTACTATTGTGGAGTGATCTGTCTTCTTTTTGAGTGTAGTCAGTGTTTCCTTTGGTGTATTTAGGTGCTCTAATATTAGGTGCATAAATATTTAATATTGTTAAGTCTTGCTTGTGTATTGAAACTTTCACCAATTGTGTCCATCCTTGTCCACAGTGGTGGATTTTACATTAAAATCAATTTTATTAAAGTTGCCACTCCTGCTCTTCTTTGTTCATTGTTAGGTTGATATGTATTCTTCCATCCTTTAATTTTCAATTTGTTCATATCTTTAAGTCTAAGGTGAGTTTCTTGTAGGCAACATATGGATGGGTCATGTCTTCTGATTCAAGAAATCACTGGATGCCTCTTTAGTGGAGCATTCAGTCCATTCCCATTCAACGTAATTATCTATAAGTGTGTGTTCAGAGCTGCCATTGTGATATGTTTATTTTTGTGTTGATATTTTTCTCTGTTGTTCTTATTAATCTGTTCTGGGACATTCTTCTTTGTGAGTTGATTTTTCACCTTTTCCTGGGTTGATTTTGAAGTTGTTGAGACTCCTGTAGGACATTTCTTGATTTGACATGTTGTAGCTTTATTGCGCTTTATGGCTGTCCCTATGATCCCCCTTAATAAACTATGTGTAAGCCCAATTTTAATTACTACTATTCTTATCAGCTTCCTCTCCATCTCAAAGCCCTATAACGATGTTCGTACACCCCTCTTTTCAGTATGATGACATCATAATTTTTGTGATATGATCACTGGATTATTTGTTTCACTCTGATAGTTTTGACTGAGTTTGCAGCCTTTGCTAACTGAGCAGGATTCCAGGTAATGTGTCCTGTATTTGCTTCTAAAATATAAAGTTAGTGGTTTTTATTTTTCTAAGCCAAGAGATTGTTTCAGTATTTCTTGTAGCTTTGGCTTGGTTTTTACAAAGTCTCTGAGTTTCTGTTTATCTGTGAATGTCTTGATTTCATTTTCCTATTTGAAAGATGGTTTGGTAGGATAGATAATTTCCTTGGAAGTTCTTCTCTATCAAGGCTTTGAATGTGTTATGCCACTGTCTCCATGCCAGCGTTGTTTCTGCTGAGAAATCTGACAAAAGCCTACAAGGTTCCCCTCTGAATGTTAGTTTTGCTTTGAGTCTTACTGTCTTTAAGAGTTTCTGCTTATGTTTCATTTGGTTAAGATTGATTATAATATGCCTTGGAGTCTTTCTTTTGATCTCTATTGAGTGGCATTTGATATGTATCTTGGATATTTATATTCTCTTCTGTCATAATTTCTGGGAAGTTTTCTGTCAGCAGCTCAGCAACAATACTCTCTGTGTTCACAGGTGTCTCGCCCTGTTCAGGAACTCCAATTTATCACAGATTGTTCCTCTTAATAGAGTCCCACATGCTTCTTAATGCTTCTTCATTTTTCTTGTTCCTTTCTTCTGATTTTTCCTCATAGATGCTGGAGTCAGTAACTCTGTGTTCCAAATCAAAAAGGCTATTTGCCATTTGTTCCATTCTGTTTTCTTGGCTTTGAATTGAAGTTCCTATGTCTTTGATTTTGTTCTTGATCTATTGGATTTCAGAGTACTGGTGCTCCATCAGATCAACCAGCTTTCTTAATTTTTCATTTTGCTGCTCTGCATTTTGTATAAGGTCTAGAAGAGTTCTCTATATAATCCTTTTGTATTAACCTTGTGATAGTTTGAGAAAGATTTCTTCATCTGGGAAGTTTTGGGGTACTTATGAGGAGGGAGCTTTCTTAAGCCATGGATGATTTCTTGGTTTTCTCCAGAATTTGTTGCTTTGGGGGCATCACCTGAGTCAATAAAGGCTGAGAGAGATGCTGTGAGGATGAACCTCAGTTGTTTCTCTAGGCCATCTTAAAATGAAAGTTAAAAGGTATCTGATAACTTCCAAAGTGAGTCAGGTTTTCAGGTGTATAGATTTCTTCTTCCCAGCTGACAAAGTAAGCACCTCTACAAACCCCAGGTGTTATAAACTAGCTCAAAATACAGAAAAGCTACTACCCTGCTGGCCTCTGCTCTCAGGCCCCAGCTATAGGCAACACCATGTAGAATACTGCTTTTCTGATGGGAAAGGGCTCTCCTCTGGGAAGGTGCTGACTCCCAGCCCAGGAGTTAGGTCCAGCTGAGGTCTCCATATAGGTGTCTTCCAGTAGAACAAGATGTTGTCCCGCACAAGTTTGCCCCGGCCTCAGAACATGCTGCTCTGTGTCAGAGGCAGAAAGAAAGGTCAAACGTGCCGAGATGCACAGAGTCCACAGCCTCTGTTGCTTGGCCCAAGCTGTAGGCAACACTGTGTAAAATACTGCTTTTCTGCCAGAAAAGTGCTCCCCTCTGGGCAGGTGCTGCCTCCCAGCCTAGGAACTAGGTCCAGCTGGGGCCTCCATAAGGGTGATCTGCCTCCTGATGGAACAAGATGGTGTCCTGAACAAGCTGGGCACCTGCTTCCATACAGGCTACGTGGAAAGAGAGGCCAAAGGTGCCAAGATTCACAGAGTCCAAACCTGGGCTCTGAAAATACAACAATTTTGCTTGCCTATCCCACTAGCAGTGGGTCTGAGGTTAGCTGCTTGTCAAGTCCCAGCTCCACCTGCTGGCTAAGACAGAAAAAAAAAAGTTAAAATGGTGAGTTACCTTCAGTCTGTTAAAGCTAGCTCTCATGAAGAGCAGGGTCAGCAAAAAGAGAGGTTTTCCATTCAGTGCTATGAAGTCCAAATTAACAGCCCTATGCCTTCTAAAAGGCCACAGGCTTGAACTCTGTGGAGTAGTTCTACCCTGCACATAGGGGGTTGCCATGAGTTGGAATTGCTTGGATAGCGTCCACCAACAACAAGGTGTCACCAACAACAAGGTGTCCCCAACACCTTTCTTCCACTAACAGACTTACCACTACAGACCTCAGGGCATTCATGAGAGAAGTCTGGAATTTTTACCTAAAAAATACAAAAAGTTGTTTATTGTTATTACTATACCACTTCAGCAGAAGAAGAACAATTTAGAAGGCCTAGAGTTAGTACCATTGTAGTAAATTCTCATAAATGATAGTAAAGAATCTGGAGTTTTTATATACACTATAAAATGTATATAATATCATCCTAATAGGTTGTAATTTAAGGAGCTAAAGGAAATGTCAGAGTCTTATATGGCTGGCAGAGTTTACTAAAGGGCATCTGGCCCATATTCTCCTTCCTTTAGGAAAACTTATACCTAAATTATCCCAAATGACTCTTACTTGTGAAGACTCCCTTGGATTCTATGATCTCACTATAAATGTATTTGCAATTACTATGCCTGTGAGAAATATGTTTTCCATGTCTGTACTAAGTTACCATATTTTTCAAAAAAAATCTAGTAAGACCTTGGCATGAATGCAAACCAAATTAAGTATATGTTAATTAATTTTATGTTCTGGTACATTTTTAAGTTGCATACAAGTATAATGCTACATTCAGTTGTCTATTTCATATTTTTGGTATTGGGAAAGTGTTAGGGGAACTACAACTGTGCAATAACATAAGAATTAATTTGAAGACAATTCTCACTCCTTGTTCTTTGTCTACAATTCTCAGAGTCTTTGACACTAGAATTAAAACTATGTAACTGTGTTTGGGGTACTGAAATGTAGGCAGAAATGATAAAAAATCATTTCAAGCCTAATTATATGTGTGGTTATTTGTTTCCCTCTACCCACTGACACAAAGATTCCTTGTAGCCTCTGAGATTACTTATATTCATCGGCAACTGTAGTACTTAGTGCAAATCTTTAGACTACAGGCTTTTATGCTGAAAGAGAGTTCTCAGAGGAATATTTAACAATTGTTAGAATTTATTGGTAGTCCCTTGAAGATGGGTCCAAGGTCAGTGGCAGTGGATGGGATTTCAGTTCTGTCTCTTTCTTCCCTCAGTGAGTGAGCAGAAATTTAGGATTGATACATGAATTTTACCATTGTCTGCACATAGTAAGGGGCAGTGTGATGTTAAAGACTAACAAGAAATGCCTTTTCTACAGTGTTAGAGAGTAGTGCTTAATGACACAACTTTTCTTCAAGGTTATAGGTTCATGAAGCTAAAAGATTAACTAACTTATGTTTTCCTATGTTGCAGCATCCTGGGTCAAAGTGAAATTAAATGTGTATGTTAGTTTATATATCCCACCCACATGGTTGTAAGCCCCAAAATTTCTAATTGAATTTCCAGTGAATTGGACATTTCTAGTGACTAATTTAGTGTTAGAAAGCCTCATAGAGGTAGGTACATTTCTATTTTAAGTACATCTATGAGTGATTATATATGTATTTTGAAAGTGTAATAGTGGCTTATACCTAGGAGATTTTAATGATCATTTAAAAAATATTCAGAACAAATTTGTGTCAGTATAGTTCATATGAAAATCGAATGTGTTAAAATGTATAAAGGACTTGCCTGGCACATAACACTCAATCTATTTCTAATTTTGTGATGTTAGGTTCACCACATGCTCTTTGAAGGACTATGAAAATGAATAAAGGTGATTTTAAATGAACCATTAGGTAGAAAACAATCACCATAATTGAAATATACCCTTGCATAACAGATTTGTTTTTCATATTGAAGTTCAAATGCTACTTCCTCATCAAGACACCCCAGACTTCTTTATTTTGTACTGTCACATCTCCAAGTACTACTTTCCTTCCCATAAGAGCTGGGGCAATTTTACATTATTTTGTTTTTAAATAAATGTGATCTCCACTTAATGGGGAGTTTCTTTAAAGACTGAACTAAAAATACAAAAAAATATAGACTTATTCAGTATTTTAAAGAAATAAAATCTTTCTTTGACAGTTTCTCATAAGTTTAATGTCACCAAAATATATGAAATTTAGTTACTTTAATATGAAGGTCTGACCTATATACAAGGACTAGACAAAAATTACGTATTTTCAAGGGATAATTTTTCCTCTCCAATATCCTTTGTGGTATGCACTATTGTTAGATCATCTCTTAGATGAAAGATATATTAACTCTTCAGGGATCTTTTTTTTTTTCCCCATTGCAGAGTTTGCCTAACACTGTCCTCACCTTTCAATGATCAGTGTTTTATTTCTTGTCCTCAGGGCATGTCCCACTTACATACTCTGCTTACCATTTAGAATTCATGATTCATTTGTTTTTGGCCTTTAAAGACTCTTTATTTTCTTACCAGTTACATTTTAAAAAGTCATCTAGCATTTTATAGGCCTTATAACAGAAGGGTTTTTAAGATATGAGAACTTCATTTTGCCAAAAAAATCCAAAAAAATGGAAATGCCAAGTATGAAATATTAATTATTAAAAATAAACTCTTATTTGGGATTTTGGCAGGATGATTTTCTTCTTAAAAAAGAAATATCAATCCATCTTTATTCTAGGATCAACAGAAGATAATAAACCCTATAAAAATGATACATGCTAACATGAGAACTGAGGTGATACTGTAGTAATTTAAAACTGATGAGCTGTTTGTTGTCACTTTCCAAGGAGTTTAAACTTCACCCATGTTTCAGTAGACTAAATTAAGAGTCTAAGACCCAATCCTTAGTAAAAAGAGTGAAAAAAGTCTCTTTACAGTTCTTATCCCCATAGAACCTCAGAATGTGACCTTATCTGGAAACTGGGTCTTCACGTGTTGTTGTCAGGTGCCGTCAAGTCAGCTCCAAATCATTACAACCCCATGAACAACAGAATGAAACACTGTCCAATCTTGCACCATGTCCACAACTGCTTTTATGCTTAAGCCCACTGTTGCGGCCACTGTGTCGATCTATTGCTTCAAAGATCTTCCTCTTTTTCACAGACCCTCCAATCTACCAAGCATGATGTGTTTTTCCAGGCACTGATCTTTCCTGACAACATATTCAAAGTATGTAAGATGCAGTGTTGCCATCTTTGCTTCCAGGGAGCACTCTGGTTGTACTTCTTCAAGAACAGACTTGTTGGTTCTTCTGGCAGTCCACCATATATTCAACATTCTTCTCCAATACCACAATTCAAAGGCATCAATTCTTCTTCTGTCTTCTTTGCATATGTGATTAGAAATTGAGATGAGATTATATTAGATCAGGGTATACATTAAATCTAATGAATCACAAGGTAAAATATCTTTGAGATCACAGAGGTACAGAATGGACTTATCAGTACACAAACCAAGGAATACCAGGATTCATCAGAACATAAGAGAACGAATTTTCTAACAGAGCTTTGAAGAGTGTGTGGCCCTGACAACACCTTAATTTTAGACTTAAAAATCTGTTGTTGAGCCAGCCAGCCAAGTGCCATCGAGTCGGATCTGATGAAGCCACCAGTTTTGCGGTGATTTTCTGTAGTAGCACTGGGAAGATAATAGAGATGTTTTGCAGAAGTCAGGTACACTGGCAAAAATCATTGAGTAATACTCTTGATATTAGAGCAGGAGTCTTACACTGTTGAGGGGAGAAAACGTCAACTGGAGTCCATGAAGGTAGCAGTGAAGATCAATGGGGTGGAAGTATAGATTTTGGAGTCAGGTTTCCTTTACAGTAATCCCAACCTAACTGATTTCTAGTTGCTTAAAAAAAAAAAAAAATGCACTGCCGTCCAACTGGACTCATAGTGACCTTAGAGGTCAGAGGACAACTGCCCTATAGAGTTTCCAAGGAGCACATAGTAGATTTGAACTGCTGAACTTTTGGTTAGCAGAAATAGCATTTAACCCACTACACCACCAGGATTTCCTTCCACATGCTTATATTCATTTATTTATTTTTCTGGACCTCAGTTTCCTAATCTAAAATAAGAAAAATGAATATTCCTATCTGATAAATTGCAAAGAAGACTAAGTCAAACAATGCAACTAAAACAAAGTGACACTTCTTAATACATTATGAAGATTTAATAAACATTACTATTACTATCCTAGTGGCATAGTGGGTTAAATGCTACATCTGTGAACTGAAGGGTTGGCAGTTCAAATCCTACAGGCATTCCTTGGAAACTCTGTGGGGCAGTTCTACCCTGACCTATAGGGTTACTATGAGTCTGACACGACTCTGTGGCAGTGGGTATCATTAACATCCTGTGTTATGTAGATGACCTAACATTGTTTGCTGGAAGTGAAGAGTACCAAACCTAATTGCTGATGAAGATCAAAGACGACAACCTTCAGCACAGGTTATACCTCAACATCTAGAAAACAAAAATACTTACAACTGGACCAGTAAGCAACACTGTGATAAATGGAGCAAAGATCGAAGCTGTCCAGGATTTCATTTTATTTATATCCATAATCAATGCACATGGAAGCAACAGTCAAGAAATCAAAGGATACATCACATTGGGTAAATCTACTGCAAAAGACCTCTGCAAATTGTGGAAAAGCAAAGATATCAACTTAAAGACTAAAGTATGCCTGAACCAAGCCATGATATTTTTGATTGTATCATATGTATGAGAATTCTGGACAATGAATAAGAAAGACAGAAGAAGAACTGACACCTTCAAACTGTGGTATTGGAGAAGACTATTAAATTTACTGTGGACCACCAAAATAACAAACATATCTGTCCTGGGAAAAGAACATCCAGAGTGTTCCTTAAAGGCAAGGGTAGTGAGACTATGTCTTAAATACTGTGGACATGTTGGCAGGAGGGATCCGTCCCTGGCGAAAGACATCACGCTTGGTAAAGTAAAGGGTCAGTGGAAAAAAGAAGTCCCTCAATAAGACAAATTGATGCAGTGCCTACAACAGCGGACTCCAGCACAACAATGATTGCAGGCATGACACAGGATTGAGCAGTGTTTATTTCTGTTGTACACAGGGTTACTATGAGTTGGAACTAACTCAAAGTCACCTAAAAACAACAACAACAAAACACTATTACTGTCAGTGCTGCTGCTACTACTACTGCTGTTACTACTGAAGCTACTACCACCACTGCTACTACTAATCCTTCATCCTTGCTTCTTGAGTATCTGCTATATGATACACACTGTATGCAATTTTAGGGACAGGAAAGTGAACAAGTGAGAAAATCAATTTTTGTACTATCCTTTTTTAAAAGAAAAATAGGGGGAGGGCATACAAGGAGTGATAGAACATAAACAATTTCATCTATTTGTGGCTAAAGGAAATATGAAATGTTCTTCCCATCATCATGTAGTGAATTCTGACTCATAGTAGCTCAGTGGGACAGACTAGAACATCGTAATAGTATTTCCAATGCTGTAAATCTTCATTACATCTTTATTCCTCTGACCATTAAATATAAGGTTGTAACCGTGCACTAATGATAGTCCCAAACTTCTATTGTATCTCTGGTGTCCCCTAGTTCCATTGTAAATCAGTGTTTCCTCACTTTATCCTCACATGAGTATGCCATTAGTTTTCTGTTATATCCCTGACTTACATCTATACATATCTGGAAAGACAGCATTCCAGACAGAAAGAATAGCAAGAACAAATTCCCAAAGGTTAGAGTGGGTTTTGTCTGGTTGAGAAACGGAAGAAAGATCCAGATGTCACAATGGATTGAACACATGGAGGGTAATCAAAAAAAGTAGACCCATTGCCTTTGACTCGATTCCAACTCACAGCCTCTCTGTAGCACAGAGTAGAATTGATCCATAGTGTTTCCAAAGAGTGACTGGTGGCTTTGAGCCGCCAGCATTTTGGCTAACAACAAAATACTTTAATACCGTGGAAACCCTGGTGGCATAGTGCATTATGTGCTATGCCTGCTAACCTGAAGTTCAGCTGCTCGAATAAGCCACGTGCTCCATTGAAACTATGTGGCAGTTCTACTCTGCCCTGCAGGGACACTGTGAGTCAGAATTGACTTGACAGCAGTGAGTTTTTGGGTTTAAAAAGATCCAAATGTGCAGAATAGACTGAACATGAAGGAGAGTGGTAAGCAGGAAACTCAGAAAGGTAAGTGGTATCAGATCATGAAAGGTCTTATAGGCCAAGAAAAATTAGGAATTTGGCTTTTATCCGGAGAAAAAATATTGAAATCTTTTGAGCATCTGCGTGACTTTATCTGAATTATTCTAGAAGGATTACTCTGATTTCACTTTGGGGCATAAACTACATGGATGAAAGGTTAGAGATAATAAGAACAATTTAAGAGGCTACTGAAATGATCCAGAAGAGAAATGATGGGGATTTGAATTATTAGTCTTCTAGCAGTAGAGGTGGCTAAAAAAAAAAAAGAAGTCAGCTTCTGTCTATGTTTTGGAGGTAGAAAGTAATGGGACTTCCTGACATAGTGAATATGTGGTATGAGAAAGTATCAGTGATGGTACCAAACCTTTAACCTGAGTAAGTACAAAACATAAGCTTTAGTTTTTTGAGATGGGTTTAAGGGTCAAGGAAAGCATAGTAGTGTATTTTCGCACAAGGTGTTTGAAGTGTCTGCTACGTATCCAAGTGGAGATGCTAGGAAATCTGTTGAGTGTAGAAATATCTATACCCACGAAAGTTTACTGGTGCGTAGAGAGCATGAAAATCCGTGACACTGAATAACAAGGAAGAAAGTAAAGAATGAAAAGCATAGTCATTCAAAGGCTTATCTAGTGGCTTCGTGGTTACATGTTCAGCTGTTAACTAAAAGGTCAGTAGTTTGAATTCACCAGCCATTCTTGAAACTCCGTGGGGCACTTTTACTCTGTCCTATAGGGTTACTATGAGTTGGAATTGACTCAATAGCAATGAAGAAAGGAAAGAATAGAAAGAATGGAAAGCTATTCAAAGTCATCCTTAGGATAAACTAAATTAGAGAGCCACTTTCATTCAGAATATTTGTGCCATTCTTTGAGTATACCCAGCTAGTCTACAGATATTGGCTTTTGCAAAGGATTTCATTACATGTATTCATATTTAGGAAAAATCCCTTTTCTCTCATTTTTAAACTCATTTTCTGAGTATATATCTGTAATAAGACTGCATTACCCTGATATTTATGTCAGATCCAACACAGTGAACTATCATTAACTTCAAAGGCAGCTAATGCGCAAAGGGAACTGCATCTACATTGCTTTCGTTGATTTTTAAAAAATATAAGCAGGTTTGGCTATGATTTATTCAGCATATAAATAAGTTAATTTCAGAGACAATCTATAGATATTTCTTTTTAAAAGACATCTTTCAGTTTTGAAGAATTTGAAAACATCTGTTTATTTAAGTATTTAAAAATTAAGGCTATTGTTCATTTGGAAAAGTTGCCAGGTTATAATGGACCCAGTCTTTTTTGGTGTATCATTCTTTTTCTTTCTGTCTTTTTTTTTCCCTTGTAAATACTTTATTTGTTACACAGTTTTCATCTATGTGAAAAGATTCTATTCTTTCATACTTTCCTTTGTTGATGTTCTTTTGTGTTCAGAGTTGTTTTTTGCAATCCTGTTGTTGAACCTTTAAGCTTAATCTAAAATATTGCCAGTAACACATATAAAAACACTGTGAAATGTTAAAAATAAAGCCATTGTTAGAAAACCTAAGATCTGGTTCATCTAGTAGCTTTGCAATTTATAAAGTATGTGGCTGTACCTGAATTCTGAATTCCAGTTTTTCTCTTTAAGGAATAATCAGGCATAATAATACTGTGGAGTCTTTGGCGGTTGTTAGTGTTGTTTCTATTGTTTTTTCTCTTTTTAAAAACTTTATTTTACTTTTAATTGAATTAAAATATGCATATAATTGAAATATGTATTCATAGGTGAATAGTTCAAGGCATTTTTATGAATTGAACACACTTGTGCAACTGGGAAATTTATTAAGGAACAGAACATTAGCAGTATCCCAGAAGACCCATTTGTTCTTCTTTCTAGTCATGATTCCAAACACTAACTCCCATCTCAGCTTTGAAAGCTTGCATTAATTTTGCCTTTTGGTGAGAAACAGTAGGGGACTTCATATTATTAGAATCGTAGGTTATGTATATCTTCTTTATGTTTGACTTCTATCACTCAACATTTTGTTTGTGGGATTATAAAAACAGATTGTGGGGGTGATTCACCTCCTCCAACTTCACAGGGTGGAAGGAGAACCAAAATGAGCAGAGCAAGGCTGATTCCCGGGAGGTGGAGCGCAGACAAGCCTCTCTCTGCCATTTTTACTGAGAGTCTGACACCCACCGTGCCTCACACAGAACTCTCGGTTGGGTTCAATAATTCATTTTACTCTCCATCTGAAACTCACAGGCAATACTTATAATTGTGAGATTTATTAGGGAAGTAACAACTATAATTCAGGTTCAGGATACTGTTCTTGCATCAGGACACCTTCTTTCTAGCCATGCTCCTATATACACCTGTCTCTGACCCTAGGCCTCTGCTGAAAGACAATCAGCTTTCTCTCTCCATGGCTGCCGAGTCTCTGCTGCTGAGTCTCTCCTGCTACTTCCTCTCACCACGTGCAAGGTGACAACTTGCTCTTTCTAGGTCTCTCCCTTCCAGGAGGTGGTGTTGAGCATGAGGATCTGGAGTCCAAAGAAGATACTCTCTGCTCTCCGCTGTCCTTTCTTGATGATAGTAGGAACCTCCTCTCTACTCTGTAATTGACTCTCTTTTAAGGTAAATTTGATCAATCTCTTAAAAAAGAAAACAAGTTAAAACAAAGAAAAAACTGTTGCATTCTAGTCTATTTCCACTTATGTTAAACCATAGAGCTTCCAAGGAGTGGCTAGTGGATTCGAATTGCCAACTTTTAAGGTTAGCAGCTGTAACTCTTAACTACTGCACGACTAGGACTCTAATCAATCTCTTTGGTAAACCACAATTACTCTAGAACACAGTTCCACCCAGTTACTTTGGTGGAAGCTATAAGACCATGACTAGAAAGGCCACACACAAAAGTAATTAATTGCACAGCAGTGATTTATCTACACTCTTTCTTGCAATTACAGTTGGAGTATAGTATTCCATGATGACAATATTTTACAATTTAATTATCCATTCTACACTATATGAACACCTGAGAAGTTTACAGATTAAAACCAAAAAAAACCAACTCATTACCGTTGAGTCAACTCTGACTCATAGTGATGCTACTGGACAGAGTAGAGCTGTCTCATGCATTTGCCAAGGAGGTACCTGGTAGATTCAAGCTGCTGACTTTTTTGCTTAGCAGCTTAGCACCAAATCACTATAGCACCTGAGTTTCCAGTTTCCAGATGACAGCTATTTAAAATATTGAAATATGAATTTCAGCACTTTTTTTTAATTTGGTGGTAAATGTAACATTTCTTTTGGATTTACCAAACATAGCATATATTAGATTTCAGAAGATAGTTACAAATGGCCTCTCTATTTGCTTATACTAATCTAAACTCTCCACAGCAATGAATGAGACTACCTCTTGTTGCACACCAAAGCCATCATTTAGAATTCTTTCTTTTAAAATATTTTGTAGACATATTGTTTGGTTTGGAGTATATCAACTATAATTTTCAATTTTCATTTTCCTAGATGAATGAAGTTTTGTATCTTTTTACATATACATTCGCACATATGTATACATTTACACACACACTGGCCGTTTGGATACCCTCTGACGTGATGCAGCTTTTTGAGTATTTTGTTCCATTTTTCTCATTTGTTTTCTGTCTTTTATTGATTTGCAGGAAGAACTTTATTTCAAGCATATTTAATTTGCAGTATTGTGGATTGTAACAGGGAAATGTCAGGTTGAAGAGAATGGAAAAAATAAAAAATAAAGATATGGGATAGGTGTTCTATGTATAAAGGTAGAAGATGAGTTAATGGAAATAGATATGAAGTTGACATAGAAAATAAGGCTAAAGATGAAATAAGAGGAATATCGAGGACCAGAGAGGAAAAGATACCAGAAAAAGCCTGCAAAGTCAGCTAAGTAGGAATAGACAGGTAAGGAAGGCCCAAATAGTTCTGAGCAGCTGCATCATCAGTGTTGACATTGCTGTTGGAGTAATTAACGTACCACAAAAATCCTCTTGTGTCCCCAACGAAGCTAACCCACCAAGATTCTCTGCTGCCTACAGCAAGCTCACAGAGGAGTTCGTCAAACCAAGAGCACCTGCCCACCAAGACCCTTGGGAAGATCCCTTCCATCATGACCCTAATGGTATTTACAAACTCAGTTTCTACTGACAAAATTACCATTTGCATGAGACACCAGGGGCATCAAACCCATTAATCCTGCTCCTCTTTTTATAATAGTCATCAAACAACCAAAACCAAACCTGTTGCCATCAAATCACTTCTGACTCATAGCTGCACCATAGAGCAGACTATATTTGCCTCATAGAGTTTCCAGGGACTACCTAGTGGATTTGAACTGCTGATCTTTTGATTAGCAGCCATAGCACTTAACCAGTAAGTCACCGGGTTTTCCAGTCACCACAGGAAGAGCAATAGTTCAGGGTTTTTCCTAATCATCTGGACTCTCTCCCAAAGGCTCAGTTTTCAAGCTCCTGTATCTGTACTCATTCATTACCTGGAAATCTCAAGCTCTATAGCTTTATTTTTTTAAAGTTTTTATATAGTATTTCATTGTATCGGCATAATTTTACACAGCTATTTAGCCCCAAGACTCTGAATATCATGTTCTAACTATTCTAACACATTTTTAGCCATGTTCGTCTTCTTGAGCAATTTAGTAACAGCTAGTAAGGTAATCCTTGGGACTTCACCACTCAAATTTTCTTTTTCCACCGAAAACACTGCAGAATGTGAGAGCCAGAATATGTCTGACAATTGCCTCTCGTATAATCCTCCTTCAAAATGCTCCCATCCACCTTCAGTAGATATGATACATGTTTATATTAGTATGTAATAAATATTGTCACTTCTCTGCCTAAATCAGTAGTAAAATCACAAACTGTTACCATAGCCTTCTGTATTTGATGATTTATACTATACCTGTCTAATTCTATGTGAATTATTTTCTAGTATTCTTCTCCTTGGTCGTTCTGTTTTAACAGCCCTGGCCTCCTTGAAATATGATAATGCCTTTGTGGAATGTTAAACTCTATTCATGGCTTGTTCATCCATGTATTTCATGTTTTATCTTCCTGGAAGTCTTTGTTCCAACATCATTTCATAATAGAAGGCTTTCCTGATCATCCCATCTAAACTATTATCTTATTTGATATTCTGTCTCCTCTCTTGCTTTACTCTTCTTCACTCTGAAGGTACTGAAAAAAGTTTGAGTTAATTGAGGAATACCAGGAAACCAGAGCAGGCGATTGTTCACCTAGTGTGTGTAACACCCTGCTTGTCTGTCAGTTTGTTGTACCAAGGGATCCTGTGTGTTGCTAAAAGCTATGGTACCAATGTTTAGATTCCAGCTGGGTAATCCATTATGAACAGGTCTCAGGTAAGCTTTCAGACTAAGACAGACAAGAAAGAAGAATCCGGTGATTTGCTTCTGAAAAAATTAGCCGGTGAAAACCTGATGAATATCAGCAGAAATTGTTGGATATAGGGGCAGAAAATGAGCTGCTCCCCAACCCTTGGGTTGCAGAGCATTCAGGAGATGACCAGAGAAGAGCTGCCTCCTCAAACTAAAGTTGACCTTAAGGACATGGGTAAAGTAAAGCCTTCAGGGTCTTCATTTGCTGATGTGGCACAACTCAAAATAAGAAGAAAAGGCTACAGATATCCATTAATAGCTGAGACATGGAATGCATGAAGTGTGAATCTAGGAAAACTGGAAATTGTTAAAAATGAAATGAAATTCATAAATATCTACATCCTAGGTATTAGTGATCTGAAATGGACTGGTATGGGCCATTTTGGATCAGACAATCATATGCATTGCTGTGCTGGGAATGAAAACTTGAGGAGGCAGTGTGTTGCATTCATCATGAAAAAGATCATGTCAAGATTTGTCCTGAAATATAATGCTGTCAGTGATAGGAAATATCCATATGCCTACAAGGAAGTCCAATTAATACAACTATTACTCAAATTTGTATACCAACCACTGAGGCCAAAGAGGAAGACACTGAAGCTTTTTATCAGCTTCTGCAGTCTGAAATTGACCAAATATGCAATTAGGATGCACTGATAATCACGGGTGATTGAAATGCAAATGTTGGAAACAAAGAAGAATCCATAGTTAGAAATCAAGGCCTTAGTGATAGAAATGATACTAGAGATTGCTTGACAGAATTTTGTAAATACCTTTTTTTACCAACACAAATAGCGACTATACACATGGCCTTCACCAGATGGAATACACAGGAATCAAATCAATGTACATTTTCACTCAGTCATATTAAATAAAAAAAAAAAAAAATCAACTACATCTGTGGAAAAAGATGATGGAAAATCTCCGTATCAGCAGTTAGAACAAGACCAGGTGCTGACTGCAGCACAGACCATCAATTGCTCGTATGCGAGTTCAAAGTGAAAATGAAGAACATTAGAATAAGTCCACGAGAGCCAAAGTATAACATTGAGAATATCCCACCTGAGTTTAGAGGCCATCTGAAGAACACATTTGATATGTTGAACACCAATGACCAAAGACCAGACAAATTGTGGAATGACATCAAACATATTCTCCATGAAGAGAACAAGAGATTGTTAAAAGGACAAGAAAAAAAAGAAAAGACCAAACTGGATGTCAGAAGAGACTCTAAAGCTTGCTTCTGAATGTCAAGTAGCTAAAGCAAACTGAAGGAATAATGAAGAGAAAGAGCAGAACAGAAGATTTCAAAAGAGAGCTTGAGAAGATAAAGTAGAATAATGACGTGTGCAAAGATCTGGAAATAAAAATCAAAGGGAAGGACACATTTTGCATTTCTCAACCTGAAAGAACTGAAGAAAAAATTCAGGCCTTGAGCTACAATAGTGAATGATTCTACTGTGAAAATATTAAACGACTCAAGAAGCATCAAAACAAGACAGAAGGCATATACAGAGTCATTACATCAGAAAGAACTGGTCCATTTTCAGCCATCTGAAGCGGTACTGTGTGATCAGAAACAGATGGTACTGAAGGAAGAAGTCAAAGCCACACTGAAGGTACTGGTGAAAAGCAATGGAATGGAAGGCATGATGGGTTACCAATTGAGATATTTCAATAAATAGGTGCAGAGCTTGAAGTGCTCACTCATCTATGCTAAGAAATTTGGAGGACAGCTGCCTGGCCAGCTGACTGGAAGAGATCTATATTTATGCCCATTCCAAAGAAAGGTGATGCAACCAAATACAGAAATTACTGAACAATATCATTAATGTCACACATGAATAAAATTTTGCTCAAGATCATTCAAAAGCTACTGTAACAGCATATTGACAAGGAATTGCCAGAAATTCAAGGCAGATTCAGAATACAATGTGGAACCAGGAATGTCACTGCTGGTGTCAGATAGATCTTGACTGAAAGCAGGGAATATCAGAAAAATGTTTCATTGACTATGCAAAGGCATTCAACTGTGTGGGTCATAAAAAATTATGGCTAACATTGAGGAGAGTGGGAATTCTAGGACACCTAATTGTATCCTTAAGTAATCTGTATATGGATCAAGAGGCAGTCATGGGAACAGAACAAGGGGACACTACCTGTTTTAAAGTCAGGAAAGGTGTGCATCAGGGTTGTATCCTTTCACTACACATTTTCAGTATGTACATCAAACAAATAATCTGAAAGATGGACTATGTGAAGAAGAGACAGACATTAGGATTGGAGGAAGACTCATTAACAACCTTCATTACACAGGTTGACACCACCTTACTTGCTGAAAGTGAAGAAGATTTGAAATATTGATGAAGATGAAAGACCATAGCCTTCAGTATAGATTGCAACTCAACATCAAGAAAACAAAAATCCTCAAAGCTGGACCAGTAAGCAACATCATTTTCATAAATGGACAAAGGATTGAAATTGTCAAGGATTTTATTTTATGTGGTTCCACAATCAATGCACTTGGAAGCAGCAGTCAAGAAATCAAAAGTCACATTGCATTGGGAAAATCTGCTCCAAAGAGCCTCTTTAAAGTATTGAAAAATAGAAATATCACATTGAAGCCTGAAGTGTGCCTGAACCAAGCCATGGTATTTTCAATCACATCCTATGCATGTGAAAGCTGGACCATGAATAAGGAAGACAAAAAAAGAATTGATGGTTTTTAATTGTTGTGTTGGAGAACTATGTTGTGTGGACTGCCAAAAGAAGAAATAGGTCTATTCTGGAAGAAGTACAACCCGAGTCCTCCTTGGAAGCAAAGATGATGAGAGTGTGTCTTACATACTTAGGACATATTATCAGGAAGGATCAGGCCTTGGAGGAGGGAATCATGCTTGGTACAGAGGAGGATCAGAGAAGAGGAGGAAGATCCTCCATGAGATGGATTTGGATCGACACAGTGGCTGCAACGATGGGCTTACACATAAAAACAACTGTGGACATGGCACAAGACCAAGCAGTGTTTTGTTCTGTTGTGTATAGCATCACTATGCACTGGAACTGACTCGATGGGATCTAACAACAACAACAGTGTATGTAACACACAGTGAGTATCTGAACTAAGGCAATGAGGAGAGTATAGGAAAGAATAGTTTAGAGTTAGGCAAAATTTTGAGGTGCTGTCACCAGTAACTACAGACTTAATGTGAAGAACAAAAATGAGGCAAGACATCCAGAATGACTGGGATAATTTAAAGAGATCATATTTCAAGGAACACATCAGTGTTGATTCCTTCAACAGCAAATGAGAAGATGAAGAAAGCATGTATGTGATGAGGGCGAAAGCAGGAGCCACAGGGAGAGAGCAGCATAAATTGGATACAGGGAAACCATTTTTTTCCTTATATCAGTTAAACTTTTTAATATCATTAAGTTAATTTATTTTTCTTCCCAAAGAGCTCTAAAATGTCTAAGGAAGATGAAAATTATTTTATATGAATTGGAGTATCTGCCTCAAGTACCTCAGTGTATTCTTTTATAAAACAGCTTTAAAAGTATGAAATCAATAGGAAACCTACAGATGTATCTCTTTAATATGCATAAAATACGTTTTTAGCCATGGTATAGAAAAGTCATGTTCATCATGATGTTCAAATATGAGTAAAATGCACTGCTTAAGTAGATAGGATTAGCATGTGAAATTTAGGTAAAAGTTAGATTGGCCTGGAGAAGGATGAGGTCATATACTTAGACTCTAACATTTGACCTGAAGGGCCAAAAAAGTCAGAAGGAACTTAAAATACTGATGTGTCAAAACACAATGTCATATCCTGGATTGTAGCCTGGGATAGAAATTTGGCATCAACCTAAAAGCTAGTGAAATGTGAATAAAGCCTCTAGTAAAGTCAGTGGTGTTGTGATAATGTTAATTTCCTTGTTTTGACAAATGTACCATAATAATATAGAACATTAATAGTAACAGAAACTAGGTGAGCTGTATACAGAAACTTCTATATTTCCAACTGTCATTAAGTTCAAAATTATTCCAAAATAAATGATTAAAAAAATTTGAAATTTTTCCCATTTCTCAAAGTGCTGTAATGGAACTTTTTAAGTAAATGTAAATTTGGTTGTAGCTTTAATTGTATGATGGCATACTCTTAAAACTGTGATTAACACTTAATTTTTAATGCCATGATTCACTCAAATAAATAGCAACAGTCAAAAATCACCAAAAAGCAAACCTAATCAACGACAAATTGCTGTGTAGGAAGATACTATTTACTTTATAGGCCGTGGTATCAACAACGGTCATCAGTGCAGAAGCTGTGTGCCCCAGACACACTGCAAAGCCTTCAAGAGCAAAGAGATCTAACAGTCTGAATCCTGAGCTGGTTTGTCTTCAAAAGAGAAACTAAAAACTCTAAGTATAAAAGCTATATAGACATGGGAATAGAATTCTCGATTTTCCTTGCATCGCCTGAGTTCTTAGCTCCCACTTTCAGCAGGAGGTAAAGAGACAGGATTTTTAGATCAAACGTCAAAAGTTTGTCATTAATAGTATTTTATACCTCCCCTTCTCATATCTCATAACCAGGTTACACTGTGGGTAAGCTCTTGACTGCTAATCAAAAGTCATCAGCTCAAAGCCACTAGCTGCTCCTTGGAAACCTAAAGGGAAAGTGCTTCTCTGTCTTATCTGGTCACTATGAGTCAGAATTGGCTTGATAACAGCAGTGTTGGTTCGGTTTCCCATATAAGGTACCTTTCAGTGGTAATCCCCAGTTAATTTTATGTACCCACATTGTTTGTCTGCTCACTTTTGGAGATATTGGAGATGTTTTGTGCTGAGGCGCTTATGTAATTGAAGGTTTATGCTTTCCTTCTCCTGGAGTACTTAGAGGTAAGTGTTGGTTCTCGTAACTAATTTACCTTGTCCTGTACTGTAATTTCTTCACATAATTGTTTTGGTAAATAACAGGGTAGTGAAAGGTATCAGGCTAAAAGTAGAACCTGTGTGTTTTAAGATGCAATGAAAATAATTGGACTTGCCAAGTGCCGTCGAGTCGGATCCAAGAAGACAGTATTTTTGAATTACCTTTGTATAGTTAAGTGTTCTTTTATAAAGTATTTTAGAAACTAAACATAGAATAGGTGTTTATTCTGCTCTGAAAATGTTCTTTAATCGATAACATAACACTGACTCTGGAAATAGTCCTACAGGGTTAACTCATGAAAGTATCCAGGAAATACTTAAACAGCACTTATAGCAGTAACAAATGCTTCACATTTTAGACATACAACACATAAGTAATAAAGCTCTTTAGAAAAGATTATCCTAAACAAACAAATATATATATATATACATATATATATATATACATACATACATACACTAGAGAGAGAGAGAGACATTTGAAAGTGAAAAATGTTTTCCTGGCCCAGTCTCAAGTCTTGAGATAACTTTCTTTCTTTCTTTCTTTCTTTTTTTTTTTAAGATATACATGTTAACTTCATTGGAATCACAGTCATCTCTAGATTATTGTAGACCTTCTGAAAGTTATCTACTTGAGTAACCATATGACAGAAATTAACCTAGATGAACTGCCATACTATGCTACATCTATACAGAACTTTTGGAAAAGTCAACCAAATTAGATATAATTTAATCATTTGAACTATAAATTAATGAGGGTTATATCCTAAACAAAGATTGCTATAAACATATAAATATAATTTAAATAGACACTTTTGTTCCTGCATTTGAAGACAGAAATAGAAAATCTGTGTTTCTAAAAAAGTAGTTTTATATAAAATAAAAAACAATCATATGTAACTTAGCTATTATAGTTTAAAGTTGAGCCATCAGCTATGTGTAGACAAAACTTGAATGTAGTGAATGGTACTGATCTCTGTAATATTTTGACATGCTTTACCAGATAATTCTGTTCTTGTTGTGACTTTAGCTTTTACAAACCGAGCTTTGCTTAGTAATCCTCTTAATCCTCTTTCAATTTTCTGCTTTCATACTTGTCATGTGCCTTCTTTTCTTCACTAATATTTTTGTTTATCTCTTTCTTATTCATCACGTCATTCATATTCTTCAGCTCACTCTTAAATTTACTTTAAAGTGGACTCAGCTTTCTGCCTGCAGAAATTCCTCTGAATAAGTACTGAACTATGATGTACATAACAGAACGTGGATTAATACTAGGAAGAATGAAGTTCTTTGCCATAATACCAGAACTTTGCAAAAATATCAGGCTCTCTTTCAAATATGTTTCATTTTTAAAGTGTAACAATTAAATCTCTGCACAAATAAATAGATTAGCACGGTAAATGGGGATATTGACTATAAGACTTCCTGAAAAGTTGCTAGATAATTACATGCCACAATGGTGAAAGGATTTAACAGCAAGTAAATGATGTAACCCTCAAGGCAAGATTCAGGTACACGACCATTAAAGTTTCTTGTGACTCTGTCTGTCTGTTTGTCATATTCTAACTCTCATGACCCTTCCTTTTTAAACTTTGGTAGTGAAAACATTTGATACTCATATAATTGGCTTAGTCAATGCAAATTTTTACTATTACTTTGAACTGTATTACATTAATTGCTAAATATTTTTGACCAATTTATCACTCTGTATTTCCTTTCCATATAGATATTTGGGCAAATTTGCCCAAGCTTTTTCCCCAGTTGCCCTGTAATTTCTAGTCATTGAATAGACTTCTTAATTTACCAACACTCACTGTAACATAGAAATACGTTACATATACAATGCTTTTGTTCCACACTACATGGGGTTGCTAAGAGTTGGAGCTTACTCAGTGACATCCAGCAACATCTACTTAACATCAGTGTTAAGTATTATTAATTATGCTGTTATAATTCATGCAAACGCTTGATGTTATATATATATATGAAAAAAAATCAAAGCAAACAGCAGAATGAATTTGAAAGTTAATGACCATGGTGAGCAATCAATATATTGTTAATTGGTCACTACAAGTTGGAATTAACTTGAAGGCAAACCTTTAGCAATAGTGGTGTTAACTGTTACCTGAAATTTTGTTGAATTCTGTAGTGAACCTTTGGGGACCAGGGCTTTTTTGGTTGCTGTTTTTGTTATGAGAGATTTTTAATTACCTTTTCAGTCTCTTCTTTGTTATGGGTTTATTTAATTTTTCTACCTCCTACTTCTTTATGTTAGGTCAGGTAGTGTGATTTTTGAAATTTTTCCTTTTCCTCTAGATTTTCAAATTTGTTACAGTATAATTTTGTATAGTGTCCTGTTATGATTTTTTTTTTTTTTAATTTCAGTTGGATCTGCAGTGATGTCACCAATCTCATTTCTTATTTGGATTATTTGTTTTGTCATCTTTTTTTCTTTTGCCATTTTGGCCAGTAGTTTATTGACTTAGTTGATCTTTCTGAAGAATGAGTTTTTGGTCTTCTTATCTCTTGCAATCATTTTTCTAATTTGTAGTTCATTCTCTTCGGCTCTAATTTTTATTTTCTTTTGGCACTCAGTGTTCTTTTGTTGCTCCCTTTCCATTTGTTTGAGTTGTAGTTTTAATGCTTTGATTTGGGCTCACTCTTCAAAGAAATAAATTGACCTCTGGTTAATGCTTTTTCTTTTCCTATATGGTATGATAGGATATGCTTTTATTCTCATTTGTTTCTGACAATGTCTTTATTCTATCCTTTATTCGTCCTATAATCTAGTAGTTTTTGAGCCAGATGTTCATTTTCCATGTGTTTGATTTTTTTCCCTTGCCTTTTTTTTTTTTTTTTTTGTTATTTCTACTTTTATGGCTTTATGATTTGAATAGATTCTTTGTAATATTTTGAGGCTTTAGAATTTAATACTTGTTTTGTGGCCCAATATTTGGCCTATTTTAGAGAATTTTACATGTGCATTGGAAAAGAAGTATACTTGATTTTGGGTAGGTAGAAGGTTTTGTATGTTTCTATGAGGTCAAGATGGCTGATTGTAGCACTGAAACCTGCTTCTTCACTGAGCTTCTTTCTGGAAGTTCTGTCTTTCACTATAAGTGGTGCGTTGAAGTCTCCTTTCGTGGTGGAGCTAAGTCTCTTTTCAGTACTGTTAGAATTTGCTTAATGTACATCGGTGTGTAAGTATTAATAAGTTTATGCCCTCCTGATCTAGTGACCTTAATCATTTTGTAATGCCCTATCTTGTCCATTGCAGTTGGTTTTACTTTAAAGTCTATTTTATCAGAATTTAATACTGTCACTCTTGCTCTTTGGCACTTGACTTGGCTTGCTCTTTTTGAATACTGTTTGCTTGGTATATTTTTTTCCATCCTTTTTTTTGGCTGGCTTGAGTTTTTGTCTGCATCTTTAAAACTAAAGTGTGTCTCTTCTAGGCAATGTATACAAATACTGTTTTTTGAATCCATTCTGCCTCTTTGTCTCTTTACCAGTGCATTTAATCCATTTATATTCAGTGTAGTTATTGATAGGTATCAATTTAGTGCTGTCATTTTGACACCCTTTGGGCTTTGTGACAGTTTCTTTGTTCTACTTAATTTTCTGTGCTGAATGGTTTTTCATTATGTGTTTTCTTTTCATTGCTATTGTTTTTGTTTTTGCTGAGTTCATGTTTTTCTTCTTAAAATTTTTTGATGTGTAGGATTGTTGATATCCTTTGTGATTACCTTAATATTTGCCCCTGTTTTCCAAAATTTAAACCAGTCTAATTTCTTTGCCTTGTGTTGACTTCCTCTCTTTATGAAAGATCTATGAATGTGTCTTTTCAGTTCCTCTTTTTTATTACAATGCTGTCATCTTTTATATATTGACATCTCTATTTCCATATTTTCAATGTTTTAGCTTTAGTTTATTTTTGCAGTTTCTCTATAAGCATTGATATCTGTTGTGTCCTGAATTCTAGTCTTGGGTTTTTATCTGATGTTATTGATTTTCTAACTGAAGGACTCCCTTAAGTATTTCTTGTAATTTTGTGTAGGTTTTTGCAACTAAATTTCTGTAGATTTGAGAGACAGCTTCCCTGGGTATGTAATTCTTGGCTGGCAATGTTTTTGTTTCAAGGCTTTCTATATGTAATCCCATTTCTCCTTACTTGCATGGTTTCTGCTGAATAATCTGAAATTAGTCTTACTGACTCTCTTTTACAGCTTATTTTTCATTTATGCCTAGACACTTTTAAATTACTTCCTTATCTTTAGTCTTGGTAAGTTTGATTATATGTCTTTGTACCCTTCTTTTGGGATCTAACTTGTGTGAAGGTTGATGAGCATCTTGGATAGATATCTTCTCCTATGACACCAGGGAAGTTTTCTGTGAATGTATCTTCAACAATTCTTCTTTACTTTCGGTTATCCACCATTTCTTGTTACTCTAATCATTCACAAATGATTCTGTTTGATAGAGTATCACTTAACTCTTAGTATTTCTTCGTTTATTTATTTTCTTTAATTCTATTTTGTTTTTCCTCAAATATGTTGGTGTCAGTTGCTTTCTCTTCAATCTCACTAATTCTTGTTTCTATTGCCTCAATTCTACTCCTGTAGATTTCTTGCAGCCTGTTCAATTTGTTGTTGTGTTTTGATGTTCTGTGCACAATGTCCTTCCTGAAGTATTCTAAATATTAAACTGTTCTACCTCTTATCATTGCATGAAATTCTCTTCATCTGGAAAAATGTCTTGATTCTTTTTTGGGAGAATTCTGAAGCCACTGTGGTCTGCCTTTTTAAGTGGTTTGATGTTGACTGTTGTCTCTGAGCCATGTTTGCTTACTGTGTTCTAACTTATTTTTTGTTCTGTTTTGAAATGACCAAATAAGCTTATGTATGAGATAATTTGATTATTTGTGCCTTAGAGGCTCTAATATTCTGTCACCAGGTGGTTAGAGCTGTTACTAGGTAAGTGAGCCCAGGAATCCATTTACTTTTCTTGTCTCTACTCATCTCAGGTGCCCAGGTAGGCAGTCAGCAAATGTAAGTTGCAGGCTCTTCTCTATAGTCCTATATGGGCAGGGGAAATTGGTGTAGGCACAGGGAACAAGCTGCACACACTGATAAAAGTAGGGAGTTAACAACTATCCTTGAGTATCTGTAAGGCTTGTCCCTGTTAATGTGAATGAGTAGATAGCTTTTGCTGTGGGATGAAGGGTGCACTGGATGCTAAATGGAGTACTGAAACCCTTTCAAGGTCTGTGGACCTGTTATGCCTGCCACTAGGCAAATTTGGCAGAATAGCTCAGCCAGCCAAGCCAAGTCAAATCAAGGTGACCATAAAGGGTCTACCTTCCAGCTTAGAAAGTTCATCAGAATATAGATCCTAGTGCAGTACAGAGAAGGGAGGGGGAAACTCTGGGAAAACGGAGACACGGTTAGTCTGGGGAAAAAAAAAAAAAGACCTTTAGATCCACATGTTAGGTACAAAGAATGTGGCTTTTGATGATCAAAGATGCTTTTCACTGATTCTGGGGACATGAATGGGCTCTCTACCACTCATTCTCTCCCACTCAGAAAGACACTTTCCAAAGAATGCTGCTGAGTTCACAGCTCAGGCTGCCATTGATCCTCCTGCACAGTAGGGATTCCCACCATGTCAGTTCTGGCCAGGTTTAAGTACATCCAGACCTACTTTCTCTTCCCAGTTGCTCATTGTGACTCCTCAGCTTTCCCTTTGATATTCAGGGCTCCTAGAATATCACATATAATTGATTAATTTGATTTCTTGGATCTTCATTGTTAGAGGAATCACAGGAAGCATCTGACTGCTCTATCATCTTGGCTCCATCTCCTCAATGTTGTTTCTTAATAAAATAAAATTATTGATTTTTAGTCTTAATAATGCAATAATATCCTATTTCACATGTCTGTCTATAAATTTCAATTGATATTTTAATAAATATTACATTATTATTTTTAAAAAATGTTTTGAACTGACAACATTCAAATTGTCATAACCAAAAAAGACAGAAGAATCCACCTGGCTGACATCAATGCAAACCGTATGACTGAAATTTTCTTTCATTTACTTTATTTTTTTGTATTTGGACATTTTAAGATCTTATAAGACTAATCAATATCTCTTTTTATATTTTATCTGTTCTTATTTGAAACTTTTATCAAAAAGATTAACCGAACACTATTCAATAAAAACATTACACATGTTCATAAATGGATATTTATTATGAATATATATGAAGCACTTTACTCCTTACCCATTAAATGATACAAAATTATATATGTCATTGTTCACTTCCAAAATGTTATAATATACTAGCCAAAAAAGCCAAGTGTCGTCAAGTCACATAATGTACTAGGTGTCATAAACCCCGCAAACTGACTACAAACCTAAGTACCTTAGGATGTTAATTGAGTGGTTAAACTGAAACTGAATAAACTTTTGATGACTAGACATGGTTGGAAAAGAAAGTCCTAAGTGAAGTGGATGAAAGTTTGGCAGTTTGAATCAATCCAGATGCCCACCAACAGAGGAATGGATAGGTAAACTATGGTATATATACTCAATGGAACACTATGCAATTATAAAGAACAATGATGATTTTAGGAAACATCTAATAACTGATTTCAATTGGAGGATATTATGCTGAGTGAAAGCAGTCAGCAACAAAAGTACAAATATTGTATGAGACTCCTACAACACAAACTTTAAAACAGACTCATGCATAGAAGAAAAGATTCTTTGAGGGCCGCAAGAGTAGGGAGGGTGGGAAGGTGAGGGAGGGAGAGTTTAGATTATACAGTTGGTAGAATTTGGTTGGGTGAAGTCTGTGACAGCACACATTAGAAAGAAGATCAATATTAACTGGACTTCAACACAGCTGGCATACACCTCCCATCTTACCCCAACATTGCAAGGACAAAGTAGTTGGGGAGGGAGGCTAGGGACCATACTGTCAGGTGAAGTCGAGGCCAATTGGCACAACTAGCATTTTGCTAATGAGGGCTATCTGTACCCCACATCCGTGAGTGGCATCTGGGGTTTTAAAAGCCACCAAGCTGCTATCTGAGGGTACAGCAAATGGTCCCAACTCAGGAGGAATGGATGATCACTGAGGACCAAAGTGACGTGGGGGAAAGAGAACTCAGAAGACAGAGAGACCCACGTGAGTGGATGTCTACACCGACTCATGACTGGAAGAACCGTATGGTGCCTGGTCACCACCAGTGACAGCCACAGTGGAGCTCACAAAATTGAGTCTTGCTGGCAACACAAGAATAAATAGGTGTACACCCTGAGATCTCCACTAAAAGACCACAGTTAATGGTCCAGGGGCTTCAGGGTTCCCCTGGAAGCATGGCCACTGACCCTGATGCTGCCCTGTTCATAAATCATAATGAAGGTCAACTCTTCGGATAGCAATGGATTGGACTTGGCAATGCAGAGTGACCATATCTTGTGGGCACTTTATGGTTCTATGCATCTATAGGATATCATCCTGCTGACCTCTTACTGGAGGAAGAGGGGTGAATGGAGAGGAGGGGATAGGAGACTGCTGGGAGAATACAACATGTATGGAGCAGACAGGAAGAGTGTGCTGCCACCAGGCAGGGAGAGCAGTGGGAGCTGCATGTAGGTGAGAATGCACATTTATATGGAAATGTACATTTTCATTCAATCATAATAATAATTAAAAAAAAAAAGTTTGGCAGTTCAAGTTCACCAAAAGGTGGACAGATTGAACAAACCAATTTGGCTCAAATGAAATATGTATATAAAGACAGTGAGATAAAGGCCAAAAATGGAACCTGGCATCACAAAGCCATTATAAAGAGTCTGATAAATATTAGAACACCCAAAGACTTTAGAACAGGAGTGAGACATTTCCTTTTCTTGAATTGTCTTTTCTGTCTCACAGAAAAAAAAAAAAAGCAAAAAAGTCTTTTTAATGAAATATCTTTGGACAATTTTTGTCAATCATGACCAAAGGATACAATGCTAGATGTTTTCTAATAATCCAAACCAAACCCACTGCCGTCTAGCTGGGTCTGACTCATAGCAGCCCTAGAGATCAGGGTAGAACTGCCCCATAGACTTTCCAAGAAGCACCTGACATACTTGAACTACCGACCTTTCAGTTTACAGAAGCAACACTTAACCACTACACCACCAGGGTTTCCATATTTTCTAATAGGTGTCTTAATTTTATAATAACCAAAGCAACAAAGAAATAAGAATAGTAAAAAATTGGAACAGGAGAGTTTTGAGACATTATTGCTTAAACAATGTTCTTAGAAAGAAAATTTAATAATCATCAGCAACTATCATAATAAAAAAGTAACTTCAGACAAGTATAAAAGAAGAACAAACAAGATGACATTGCAACACACTGAAGGAACATACAGCAAATAAGTGCAAACAATATGTTGAATGACAATCACTTTAGCCCAAATATTGTAGATATAAAACATAAGGGGAGAGATGAAGTATCAGTGTTTATTAAACTTTAATCTATTCAGACATAATATTAGAATCTCATTGACTACATAATGAAATTTTACGTCAACACCTTATAGTCAACTTTAGTTCTTGATGTTTTGATGAACTTATTGAAATAGGCTCATTTTGAATTTATGTATTTTCTTTATATTTTGTCAAATAATATACTTATGCCAAGCCAAGGGCCGTCGAGTCAGATCTGACTCATGGCGACTCTAGTAGAAAAGTGAAAAAATATAAAAGAGCAAACTAACAATCAACTGTAGAACAAATAGCTATACAGCCCTAGTTATGAAAAGCAAATTGCCAGGAACTAGAATGTCCTTATCTTTTCTTGCCTATTCCTTACCTATATGTGTCTATCTATTCCCGGCATGTATATATACATACATATATAGCAAAAGAATATTAACTAAAGTGTGTATATATGTATATGTACATATATATATATGAGTTTTTGTAGATGTACAATTTATTCCTCAGTCATTTCATTGTGGGTGTTTGTTGTCTGCCCAATATGGAACTATTGAAAATAACAGTGCTATTACTGGGTGCACATAAACAAGATTTTCTAGGAGATGTTACTAGGAGCCAGAATCAACTTGACAGCAATAGGTTTTTTGGTTTTGTTTTGTTTTTATAACTATAAACAGAATTTCTGAGTCATAGAGAATTTCTGTCTCTACCTCTAGATACTATTGCAACTACCTTTGGTCACTTTAACAAGATGTTTCTGACACATTTAGATTTTAACCTGGTAAATGGAACAAATTATCACACTTTGCCAAGGATTTGTTTTAGGGACGGAGAATATAAGACAGTAACAATGGGTGGTGCTGGCTGCACATTACCTTGTTCCACATGACAACTAGAAAATGACAGGGTAACAGAAGGGACAAGGAGACTTCAGTAACTACAAAGACAGAACAAAGAAATAACTTTTTACTGTTAAAGAAAGATCTATGTTGATATTTCCAATAAATCTCTGTTTATACTAAGTCTCCATTGCCTCCCTCTGACAGGAAAGGTCATAGTCCAATATTGGGGAACATAAAGTCAGTCCATCAAGTCAGTTCTGACACACAATAACTGCCCGTGGCAGAGTAGAACTGTCTCATAGGATTTTCTTAGCTATAATCTTTGTGGACATAGATCACCAGGCCTTCCTTCTCAAGAACAGCTAGGTAAGTTCAAACCACCAACTTTTCAGTTACTAGCTAAGAGTGTGTTACCATTTTAAGGCCAGAGCTCAGATACCTGGACTTAAATCCAAGCGCCATCAGTGACTCTTTTGTGGCTTTACCAAATAGATCAACTTTACAGATGGATAGACATTAGATAGATAGGTGGATTTCTTAACATTCCTTTGAATGTCTTCATGTAGAATAGGAATAAGTACAGTCCTTTAAATCACTTACTAGATATAAAGTGCACATAAAATTCAATTTCATTAATAACATTTTAATTGACCAATGGTAGGTTAAGTAAAGAAGAGATGTTCTTGAATCTAGCAGTTACTGATAATTCTCAGACTCTCTGGGAATAACATCCTTAAATACATCTTCTGAAATAAGTAACAATCCATTTAGGGCAAAACCAAAGAAAAGTGGAAAAAGAGCCTATTTCTGTGTGTGATTTATTTCTGAACTCTAAATCACGTAGGCTTCAATTATTTAGTACTATATGGGTTAATGTTTTGGAATGAAGGATTTGCTTAATATGAAATCTGCAGTGTATCATAAAGCTGATGAAGGCAATGTCCTTGGCTTAGTTATTCTCCGGAGAAGCCAGTTCTCTTTTTGTTCTGTGTGCTTGGCACATACTAAAGGGAAATTTTGAGAAAAAAAATGTATTTCCCGTATGAAACTATGACAGAATATCAATTGGTTGAAATAGTGCAGCTTCTCCTGAAATATCAAATATGATACATAATCACTTTGCTGGGAATTAAACTATTTTATGTGGAATCTCTTATGTTTATTAATTCTCAGTATAAAACTGTAAATTTATCCTTAAAATAAAAATACAGTAAACATAACAGAGGTGATATTAACAATAAAATATTTCAAGTACATAATGGTAACAGTAGTAATCTAGAAAAAATAAAACATTAAAATTAAAAATGTAGGAAACATTCAAGTTCTCTCCGTATGGTAGTAACACCAAATACATGGAAAGTTTGAAACAAAATATTTTCTTAATTTGCTAAACTGTTTTCATTCTTTAAACTATTAAGAGTTAAGATCTTTTTATTAAAAGAATGGTTTCTGCATATATAATGTTATGGATGAACCCAGGTGGCAGAGGTTAAGCATTTGACTGCTAACCAAAAGGTCAGCAGTTGGAATCCACCAGAAGTTCCTTGATGACTCTATGAGGCAGTTCTACTTTGTGCTATAGAGTCACTATGAGTCAGAATCAACTGTTACAGGATGACCTTTTTTGGAAATAACTTTATTAATAATATTTTATTAATAAAATGCCAGCCAAGCCAAGTGCCATCAAGTACAGGACAAAATATTTTTTTAACTTTAACCCACTAAACCAAACCCACTGCTGTTGTTAACTTTAGTATTTCTAGATATCTTAATTCTTTATTTTGGTTCTTTTTCCTATTTTTGTCCATGTGATCTTTATATTTCCTTATCTCTACCCTTTCAGTGTATTTTTATCTATCTGTAAGTTTACAATGTTCATATGTCTAAAATATTTAAGGAGATTCCATGATCACTTCTTGTCATACGTGATTTAAAACTCATTAGCTGCTGTGTGGATATACCAGCACCCTGTTCTAAGCAGTGATGTTAACAGAGTTCCATTTATAAAGGTGGAGAGGGAGAGGATTTACCGTACCCTTCTGTCTACATTAGGATTACTAGTTAGATCTCCCACCATTGTCTCTGGCCTACAGAGGATTAGTTTCATATATTTCTAACATTCAAGAAAACACAATTTGAGTAATAATTATATTATCAATTAGAACCGAAAAAAACAGAATGAATTTTTTTTTAACAGTTATAAATGGAGATTGACTGCCAAAGATTCTTTCTCTTCATTTCAAAACATTTAGCAGCTCTTTTGTTTTTAAATGGAATTGACACCATAAGAATAATTTGTAAATCTTTATTTCACACTCTTTTGAAGAATCAACTAGACTGCAACTGTAAATAAATTAGGAAGTAGAGGAGACACAAATTTTTGGCCAAATCAGAAGAGTCTGCTGAGATACCAAAATTTCTTATTCCCATCACTGTTCATTGCCGTTTAAACTCTACGTAATTTACATGCAACTGTAAATTAAAAAATAATGAGGAGCCGATGTTTATGTAGCTATACATTTTCTAATGATAATTGTCTCCTGAAGTCATTTTTTATTCTAACACATGCACATACCCTCGCATGTGTGTTCACACACACAAGGCATTTTCTCTGTCACTAAGGAACTATTCTGTCCTAATTACTTCTTTAAAATTTTTAGTACATCTGATGATACAGTATTTTTGAAGTTCAACAAAAAGTGTGTCATTAGGTTATTAAAATAGTATAAAGTAAATATAAACAGAGTTAGAGATTGTGTCCCCTAATTTGGATAACTCATATCTTAAAATTTGCTTTTATTGTTATGCTCATAATAATGGCAAAAAAGAAAAAAACAATTAATTGTTTATTTATTTACCTTTGGATATACCAATAGCTTATGAGTAAAGCATCATCACTGATATGTAAAAAATAAAAATTCCTATCTTTTGAGATATTAAATAAGAAAGAAATGTATGTCCTTTCCATACTTCATTGAGTAATGGGAAAAACTAATTAGACTGTGTTTCAGTGTTCCAGAGAACAAACCTATATGTTCTCAAAGGCATATGGTTGGGGTAATTTTTATGCTGTGCTTGGAAGCAATACAGATCTCCAAAAGCCCTGGACCAAGAAAATTGGATATGACTTAACAAGCAGAAAATACCCAAAGGTATTATTTCCAACATTTTTAAATATGTGAACTAATCAAGCATTTGGCAATGATCAGATATGTTTGGAATATGCTTTGCCTATTTAAAAGAGTAAACAACTACTTGCATAAATGTACTCTCAAAGGTTTTTATCTACATTAAAATAAGCATTGACCTAGAATTTTAAAGAAAGTCTCCAACTCGTTTGAAACACGTTTTTAATTTCACATAGCAACACGTATACATGGTTTTATCAAGCTTTGGACAGGAACAATGCTATGTAAGTTCCCTTTTATTTGTTACTCTATATTCTATAACCATGCTTCAGAGAGTTAATGCTAAAACAATGACTTCTTCCTCAGTGCAGGCACTACTGTTCTCAATATGTTGTAAACAAAGAGTCCTTGATGTTAACGTGAACTTAGATAAATGTGTCTCATCACCTAAAGCATTTAAATCTCTCCTGTTTGTAAACAAGAAACAAAGGATTTCTCTATGCATTCCATTTGTTGTGAGATTTACACCTTATTTCAATTTGCAGTTTCAGTTCTGTCAACTACCATGTGATTCAAAATTAAGTATAATTGTGTTTGCCTAAGTTAGATATTCAGTATATCTTTAATGTAAAATAATGTACTTTTAATCCTTGTATGTTCTGTTTTTAATAAGTATTTCAGTCATTAGAAGACTTTTAAATATTTTTGGCTTCAAAAACAAGTGTCAATTTCTTACAATATTTTGTTTTTGAGTATATGGTAATGCAAAGGAAATTGTATTGATACAGAGAAATTGATTAAAGTATACAGTATTTTCAGTTATAAGATATTAATTGGAATGTTAATAGATCATGATGGTAAGTTTAATGCCAGTAAAAATGTGATAATATTGAGGGTAGGAGTGGACAAGCTATGACAATGAAATGAAAGATAGGGTCCCCAAAACGCTGACTTTTAGGCTGTCAATTTATTAATAATATTTGCTCTCTGTCTTGCACATTATCCAAACATATAATAGATTTTAGGAGAAACTTTGAGAAACCAACACAATAAAATTGTAAAATAAAACTAAATACCCTGAGGTCCATATACAAGCAAACACTGAACACAGGATGTTATCTTCAAGATAAGGTAACCAAGGCAAAAGAGAGTACTTTCTTTATCCTTGCATTTTCTTTTATGAAATGTTTGCTCATCAAAGTGGCCATCTCTAGGTAGATAATGTCATCTCTATCTAGACAAGGATAGTTAAGGGGAAATATAGTATAATTTTAAAAAAAAACTAATTTTATCTGGAGGTGTTTCTAATGCTATATAAAGCTTAACATGTGATGAATTTATGAACCTATGTGTAAGCTGAAATTTCCACAGGCAGACTCCAGGAGAAATCATAATCTTACAGCATTAAGATCCATGAAATACTATTAAACTTACTGAGTAGAGTGGCAGGGCAAGAAGTCATGGTAACTACATGTTAGTTCCCTCTGAGAACTGAGGCCTAGAATGATAACTTAATGGAGCAGCATGGACATCCAGGGAGACCTAAGATCTGGCATAGTGTTGTCAGATTTGAGTGGGCACCAGTAACAGACTAAACTACCTGTCTCAAAGATGAGCCAGCAGCTGCTGAGTCTCACTCCTGCTGCTCACCCTGTGTGAGGAATGCAGGTACTGATGCCTTCTTTGTTATCCAGCAGGTGGGGTCTGGAAATGAGCCAGCAAATATGCTGAACTGCAGCACTTAAGCAAAGATCATATAGTGCAGCAGAGAGACAGTGGTGGGATAGCCACATATTGAGAGCCCGGCTACTGACTGAGGCCATCACTGCCCTGCCACCCTCTCTGCACCATAAATTCTGCTGTTTCACAATAGGAAAGGCAGCTCAGCTGGGATGCCGTCTTGGTCATCTGCGAGGTAGAATAACCCAGCCAGGAGACTTAGCTGCAACTGATTCTTAAGCAGAGCAGCAGCCTGTCTGGCAAGTGCTTCCCTAGAATAAAAGCAACATCTGAGACCATTTGTGTCTAGATTTACAGGTGGGAGCCTGGCAGAGGATGGCAGGAAGGCTCTAATCCCTCCCTACTTTAAACCACATCATAGCATCTGTGAATGGCCTATAAGCTACTTTTGTTTTCAGGCAGAAGGCAGGGCCTGCCACACCTGAGGGCCTGAATGTTTTTGGTAGCTGTTGGAGAGCCCCACACTCAGCAGCAAGGTACCCTTTTAAAATAAGAACACCTGGAAAACTGACTTCTGAGACGCTCAGCAGCATGTCCTCTACCCTTCACTTACCAACATCATAGTGTCAGTTGATGGTGCCCTCCATACATAAAAAGTCATCCTTGACAGTCAGGAGGTGGACCCTGCTGCCCCCAGAGAATCCACCTGGGGCTAGTCATTAGAGCACACAGATACAGCTGGTGACCAATTGTACTCTTAGAATCACACCTCAGCTCCTGTTGAGGTAACATGAGAGAAACTGAACAGCTTCTAGATGGCATTCAGACGACAGTTAATTGCTAACCATTTAAAGAAGCAGTCCACTATGCCTCCAGAAGATTCCTAAAATAAAGAATTGAAAACTTCCCAGATAAAGAAGGCTTTCTAAAACTATTGGAGGTTAAGTACAGAAGAATTATTTAGAGAACCCTCCTAGAGATTAAACAAAATGCAGCAGAACAAAATGAAAAATTAAACAAGCTATTTGAAATGATGGGACATCAACAATCTGAAATCCAACAGTTCAATAACAGAATTAGATAATTCAATCCAAAGTCAAAAGATTAGAATTGAAGAGACAGAAGTCAGACTGAAGGACCTTGAGAATACAGTAACTGACACCAGCAATATGAGGAGAAATCAGAGAAGAGAAATCAGAGAAAAGAAATAAGAAAATTGAAGGACGATTAAGAAACATGTGTGACTCTATTAAGAGGAATAATCTACAAATACCTGGAGTTCCTGAACCGCCAAAAGTCAAGTGCCGTCGAGTTGGATCTGACTCATGGAGTTCCTGAACAGGGAGGGATAAATTAAAATACTGACTTTCTGGCAAAAATGATGTCAGCAAGAAAGCAGCGGGATGACACATACAAAGCCCTGAAGGAGAACAAATTCCAACCAAGAATTATATATCCTGCAAATTTATCTCTCAAATATGATAGGGAAATTAAGACATTTGCAGATAAACAGAAGCTTAGAGACCTTGTGAAAATCAAACCACAACTACAAGAAATACTGAAAGAAGCTCTTTGCTTAGAAAAGCAAAACCATTAAGTGTATACTTAAGGAGTCAGTGCAAGACACAATTTCCAGAATCCTATTCACTTAGGGAAGGCAATAAGCTCAATCAAAATTAGATTATTAAAAGAAGGCACCCAGTGATTATAACACAAAAACTATGACATCGCCACACTAAAAAGAGGGATATATTACTGTAGATATAACCCTTTCAGATGAGAGGAAATTAAAAATAGATACAAAAGTTAAAGTCTGGTTTACCCTTAGAATAGTAAGGGGAATCCTGGGGGTAGACACAAAGCAAAATAACAGTGCAACCTATCAAAAAAGAAACATAAAACAAGCATCTCAATGAACAAGAAACCAACACTGAAAAAGACGAAACACCAGCTCATAAAGAAGAATGACTCAGGACAGAATATTAAGAAAACTATAGAAAATATCAACAACACAAAATAAATACATCAAAATGACAGCACTAAAGATATGCCTATTAATAATTACACTGAATGTAAATGAACTGAACGCTCCAGTAAAGAGACGGTGAGATACCTCCTGGATCAGAAGACATGGCCTGGCTATATGTTGCTTGCAAGAAACAGACATAAGTCTCAAAGATATGAGCAAACTGAAAATCAAAGGATGGAAAAATATATACCAAACCAACAATATACAAAGAAGAGCAGGAGTGGTAATACTAATTTCAGATAAAATAGACTTTAATGTAAGATCCACCTTTGTGGACAAAGGTGGTCACTATTTATTGCTGAAAGGTTCAGTACTCAAGTGAGACTTAACAATATTAAATATTTATGCACTCAATATCAGACATCTAAATACATCAGACAAATATTGACTATGTTGCAAAATGAGATAAATTGCTCCACAACAATACATGAAGACTTCAACACGCCACTTTCAGTTATAGACAGCTCATCCAGAAAAAAACTCAGTAAAGATTCAGAAGATCTTACTGCAACAGTTAACCAACTAGACCTCATTGACATATACAGAACTTTTTACCCATCAGCTGATAAGCACATCTTTTTCTCCAATGCACATGGAACATTTTCCAGACCAGACCATGTGTTCGGACATAAAGGAAGTCTCAACAAAATCCAAACCATTAGATTATTGCGAAGCATCTTCTCAGACCATAAAGCCATAAAAGTCTAAATCAATAGAAGAAAAAAAACATAAGTAGAAATTAAAACTCATGGAGACTGAACGGCGCCTTGCTCAAAAATTCATGGGTTATAAAAGAAATCAAAGATGAAATAAAGAAATTTATAGAAACAAATGAGAATGAAAACACACCTTACCAGAACTTATGGGATACAGCAAAAGCAGTGTGGAGAGGTCATGTTATCTCTGTAAATGCATGCATCTGGAATCAAGAAAGGGCCCAAACCAAAGAAATAACCCTACAGTTTGAACACATAAGCTACAGAGAAATCCTTCAGGCACCAGAAGAAAACAGTTAATAAAGACTAGAGCAGAGCTAAATGAATTAGAGAATAGAACAATTGAAAAAAAAAAAAAACCAAAAAACGCAAGCTGGTTCTTTGAAAAGATCAACAACATTGGTTAAACTTATAAAAGAGAAACAGGAAACAAATAACCCAAATAAGAAATGAGATGGGCGATGTTACAAGATATACAACAGAAAACTATCCTAACAGAATACTACAAAACACTGTACTCTAAAAGACTTGAAAACATAGAGGAAGTGGACAAATTTCTAGATTCATATAACCTACCAAAATTATTTTCAAGGAGATGTAGAACAGCTTAATAAACCCATCACAAAGGAAGACATTAAGAATGTCATCAAAAAACTACCAACCAAAAAAGTCCTGGCCCAGATGGCTTTACCGTAGAATTCTACCAAATTTATAAAGTATGCTCCCATACTGCTGAAGTTAACTCCAGGACAGCATAGAAAACAATAGAATGCTCCCAAATTCATTCTATGAAGCCAGCATATGTCTGATACCAAAACCAGGGAAAGATCCCAATAACAAGAAAATTACAGACCAATATCGCTCATGAACCTAGATGCAAAAATCTTCAACAGAATCCAAGCCAGTAGAATTCAGCAACACATCAAAACAAAATAATGCACCATGACCAAGTTGGATTCGTACCACGGTTTTAAGTTGGTACAACATCAGAAAAACAAATAATGTGATCAACCACATAAATAGTACAAAAGATAAGAATCACCTGATTTTGTCAATTGATACAGAAAAGACATTTGACAAAGTCCAGCACTCATTCATGCTGAAAACTCTCAGCAAAATAGAAACAGAGGGGAAGTTCCTTAATACAATCAGGGGCATCTATGCAAAGCCAGCCACCTACATCATTCTGAATGGAGAGAGACTGAAAGAATTCCCCTTGAGAATGGGAACTAGACAAGAATGCCCACTCTTACCACCACTATTCAACATTATACTGGAGGTTCTATTTAGAGCAATGAGACAAGACAAAGAAATAAAGGGCACCCACATTGGCAAAGAAGTAAAAATCTCACCATTTGCAGATCATATGATTTTATATACAGAGAATCCTAAAGAATCCATGAGTAAACTATTGGAGCTAATAGAAGAGTTCACCACAAAGTATCAGGATGTAAGATAAACATAGGTAAATCAGTAGGATTCTTTTATATCAACAACGAGATCATCAAAGAAGAAATCACCAAATCAATACCATTTACTATAGCTCCCAAGAAGATAAAATACCTAGGAATAAATCTAACTACAGAATAATCTTTTTTTTTATTATGACTGAGAGAAAATGTACATTCCCATATTAAAAAAAAAAGCATATAAAGAAATAAGAGACCTATACAGAGAAAACTGTATGACCTTATTGCAAGAAACCTTACATAAATAGAGAAGCCTACACTGCTCTTGGGTAGGAAGACCTACCATTGTGAAAATGGATATTTTACCCAAAGCAATCTACTTGTACAATGCAATCCCAATACAAATTCCAGTGTTATTTTTTAATGAGGTGGAGAAGCAAATTACCAACTTTGGAAAGGGAAGAAACCTCAGATAAGCAAAGCACTACTGAAGAAGAGGAACACAGTGGGAGGCCTCACAGTTCCCAACCTTAGAACCTATTACACTGCCTCAGTAGTCAAAACTGCATGGTACTTGTACTAAAGAAACATATAGACCAGCGGAACAGAATTGAGACCCCAGAGATGCCACCATCCTCTTATGAACACCTAATACTCAATGAAGACCCTAAGAATGTAAACTGGGATGAAAACTGTCTCTTTAACAAATGGTGTTGGCAAAATTGGTTATCTACCCGCAAAAAATTAAAACAAGACCCATATCTCACATCTTCCACAAAAACTAATTCAAAATGAATCAAAGACCTAGATATTGTACATAAAATGATAAAGATCACACAAGAAAAATTAGGGTCAACAATGGAATTTCTAATACACATTTTAGAGAGATTTCAAAATCTGACAAAGCATGATTGACAGGAGAGAAAACAGATAAGTGGAACTACTAAAAATCAAACACTTTTGCTCATCCAAAGACTTTATCAAAAGAGTTACGAATCCACCTACAGAATGGGAAAAAGTATTTGGCAACTGTATGTCAGGCTTACATCTAATTTCCATGATCTAAAAGGTACTGCAAATATCAACAAGCGGAAGATAAATAACCCAATGAAGTGTTAGGCAAAGGAGAACTGCAGGCACTTCACCAAAGAGGACATCCAGGAAGCCAAAAGACATATAAGGAAATGCTCACAATCATTAGCTATCAGAGAATTCCAAATCCAAACTACAATGAGATACCATCTCACCCCAACAAGGTTGGCCATGATCCAAAATACACAAATCAACAAATGCTGAAGAGGCTATGGAAAAATCAGAACTTTCCTACACTGCTGGTGGGATTGAAATATGGTACAACCTCTTTGGAAAGCAATCTGTACTTCTTTAAAAAGCTGGAAATACATGTACCATTTGATCCAGCAATCCCACTGCTTGGAATCTATCTTACAGATACAAAGTCTGTCACACAAACGGATATGTGTGAATATATACAGAGAGCATTTGTGTCAAAGAAATGGCTCATACAGTTTTTAGAGGCTATAAGTCCCAAATCCATGATGTAGGAAACACAATTCCTTTGATTCATGTTGCCACCAAAAAGAAGCCAAACCCACTGCTGTCAATTCCAACTCATAGGGACCCTATATAACAGAGTTGAACTGTTCCATACAGTTTCCAAAAGTGCCTGGCAGATTCAAAATGCCAACCTTTTGTTTAGTGGCTGTAGCACTTAACCACTACATCACCAGGGCTTCCTGCACTGCCACAGGGGCTGGCAAGCCCAGATCAGCAGACTGGAGAGCAGTACGCCCCAGGTTGTGAAGATCAATGGTTGGCAAACAAGACCTGAAGCAAGGTCCTACCCCAAGTTCTAAGAACTGCAGGGAGGTGAAAGGGAACCAGTTACAGGATGCATAACAAACAGGAAGGAAGTAAGTGGAGGAAGGTGGAGAGATGAAGGTTGAGGGGTCATGAGCTGCCATGGGCCCCATCTTTACCAGTACCACTGAGCAGATTCTGTCTCCAGGGTGATAAGATATCAAATTTCAATGAAGAAGTAATCACGAGATAACACAACTGCCAAAATATCAAGAGTTGTGACTCAGCCAAGTTGATACACAGTCTTGATCATCACAGAAGGATCACAAATTATTCCATAAAATATTAAGAATCTTTTCTGATCCTTCTCAAAGCCTTACTTAAAGTTGGAACTGCCGGCCTTTCTGTTAGCAGCCATGTGCTTAGCTCCTGTACCACTGTGGGACCTTCAGAGCTTACCATTAAGATAAAAAAATGATAGACTGTAGATGAGGAATTATGGAAAAGTATACTTCTTCTTACAAATGTATCAGATCTCCTCTAGCTTTCCACAAGATGAAACTGAAAGAAGTCTGCCATAATTCCAGAGGGAAAAGTAATGAAATCCTGCACATATTTCACCCAAGGTCTTTGGACTACTCTGTAATAGTCACCTAAGCTCAGCAATCTCTCCAGATTTCTGCCCTGCTATCTTAACTGGGTCCATTTGCTTGGCTTATTTTTGTTTTCATTTATCTTGATTATCAAACCGGCTATCTTCTTCATCAGAAACCCTGGTGGTGAGATGGTTAAGCACTATGGTAACTAACCAAATGGTTGGCAGTTCAAATCCACCAAGTGTTCTTTGGAAACTCTGTGGGACAATTTTACTCTGTCATATAGGGTCATCATGATGTGGAACAGACTCAATGGCAACAGGTTTTTGCTTGGTTTGGTCCTCTTTATCACTATCCTGAAGTGTAGATCTGAGTCACGGGGTACAGGAAGAATTTCCAAGGAACATATTATAAAACATAGTTTTAGAAAACAGATTTCAAGATTCTGTACTTCTATTTCTTGTCACTCCTAAACTTGGATTGCACCAGAATTTTTCTTTTGTTAGGACCTCATGAAGACTTTTTCCCCCATTCCCTTTCACCATCATTTTTCACACATTCTACAAAGTGAAATTTTCCTCATTCACCCTGCATGTGACTCTAACGCATTGCTTTGAACTGATTGTAAAATCCCAGGGTGCCACAAAAAGTGGGAATTCAAAAGGGGACTGTTCTCCTACGGAATTCTCATTAATCAAGGCATCTAAACTTATGATAGGGCTTCTTGTTTTGTCCTATTTTATACATTTGTGTGGTTAGGGCAAAGAATGACATTAGAAAATGACCATTTTTACTTGTTTTAGAATATTTTGAATTAACATATGTGTGAAGAAGCACAGTAGTAATTAAAACACATTTTTGTTTGTTTCTACCAGTAAGTACTATTCAAGAATACAAGACTTTTAAGGAACAATCCCACGACAGCAGTGCATACAACACTGGAAGTAAATATTGAAGAGGGTGGCACTCTCTGTGCTTTCTCTATGTTAAAATTCATCACTGTCAAAGGATGTTTGAGATTTAAGAAAAAAAAGAAGCTGAAAACTAACATTATTAATGAGTGCACTCTCCCTTTATTTTTACCATTCTACTTACTCATGAGGACCAAAGACCACAGCCTTCAGTGTGCACTGCACCTCAGCATCAAGAAAGCAGAAATCCTCACAACTGGACCAGTGAGCAACATTGTCATAAATGGAGAAGGATTGAGGCTGTCAAGGATTTCATTTTACTTGGTTCCACAATCAACACCCACGGAAGCAGCAATCACAAAATCAAAAGATACATTGCATTGGGAAAATCTGCTGCAAATGATTTCTTTCAAGTGTTGAAACGTAAAAATGCCACCTTGAAGACCAAGGTTGTCGTATTTCTAGTTCAGCATATGCAAGCTAAATCTGGGAAGAAGAAATGAAGCCTTTGAGTTGTGGTGTTGCATAATCTTGAATGTACCATGGATGGCCAAAAGGACAAACAGATCTGTTCTGGTAGAAGTACAACCAGAGTGCTTCTTGGAAGCAACGAAGGGGAGACTATATCTTACATGATTTGGACATGTTGTTGGGAGGCATCAGTTCCTGGTGAAGGATGTCATGCTTGGTAGAGTGGAAGGTCAGCGAAAACGAGGAAGACCTTCAACAACATGGAATGACGCAGTGGCTGCAGTGATGAGCTAAAGCATAAAAACGACTGCAGGCAAGGAGCAACACTGGACAGTGTTTCATTCTGTTGTGCACAAGGTCACTATGAGTCAGAAGTGACTCAGTGACACCTAATAACAACATAATGTGTAAGAACTTGAGATAATTTGTTTCTTGTTTTGTCTAGGTCTCATTGAATATCTTCCTGATTTTACAATAGAGGAAGTAAGACTTTTCACATCCTCAATATATCAACATAATGATTTCAAGGAAATACATTTTTTCTTTAAAAAAACTTAAGGTCTGTCATGCATTGAACTGTGTCCCCCCAAAACTGTGTGTAGCAGTAACGCCCATCCTAAGGTCAATTTTCTGCTCTAATGCAAAGGGAGTTTCCGTGGAGTGTGGCTTTCACCACCTTTTACCCTACAAGAGACAAAAGGAAAGGGAAACGGACAGAGCTGGGGACCACATACCCTCAAGGAAGCAGCAGTGAGAGCACAGTGCATCCTTTAGACCTGAGGTTCCTGTGCTGAGATGCTATCACACCAAAGAAAGAGTGATGTACAAAGGGAACTTCCTCCACAGCTGACGGAGAGAGCACATTTTGCTGGAACTGGAACCCTGTATTCAGACTTCTAACGTACTATTAAAGCCATCTACCTGGGGTATTTCTGTTAGAGCAGTACCAGATGAGCAAGACATGGTCATGAGAGAAATAGCTTCATGAAATGTTATCAAAAAGGATGCCATATCTTCTTAGTCATATTTTCCCTGGAGTACATCACTCAGGCAAAATGAAACTATTGGTTAATCTATTCATTTTTAACATATCTAGAGTTATAAAAATATTTCTATGACCCAATGTGACTAACCCCCTTCCTACATAATTGAGCCATTCTGTTTCTGATGTAATTCTTTTCTGACCTCTACTCTCACTGAGAGAGAACTAGGAAGAGACACCCCTGGCTAACTCCTATACCGTACTTTTGCAATTATTTCCATCCCGCGCTCTCTATGTGGGATGTGTGGATTTGGCACTAGATGTTCCACAGGTTTTAGAATGCCTTGAAGTAAAAGAGAAATACATTCTTAAAGATATATATATTTACTCATACATTAGTTGGGATAGGATATAGCTAAAAAGGTAAGTACCCTAAAAAGGGACAGCTTAAAATTATATTCATGTATTGTCAAAAAGGACAAAATGACATTCAGTTGGATATTCATTGGTATCCAACATTAATTGACAAAGAAAAAGTTGATGGGAATTATAAAAGATAAAGTTTTTATACTTCACATTTTGTCTATAGTTGCCCCTTGGTAATTGTTTTACATGTTTATTTTCCATTTATTGCAGGAAGGATTTTGGATTTCACAATCCATGTATAGAAAGAAAAACTTAAGGATCTAGACAAGCATACTTATGCTAATAATTACTGTAGTTAACTAATTGCCTTATGTATTGTGAAAACAGGTAAATATGCTTAAATAGAAAAATGGATTCACTTTAATTATTATATGTAAAACTGTTTTTCTATTAGTTATTTCCACAGAAATATGTTTTATTTCTGTAATGGCAAGAATACATCATTTGCGGCAAGTCAGTGAACTGAATAAATTATAGTAGAAGAAAATAGGACTATCAAATATGTTTCTTCTATCTAACTTAATTCTTTTTTAATGTTATTTTTCCCCATTTATTGGCTATGATGTTTTCCACCACCTTAAGGCAAAGATTTTCAAACTGTCCTAGGAATCAGAAGATCTGAATATGATGTTAATCCTTATCTAATCATAAAAGTCTGAGTATATATATATATATAAGCTGTTTACAATTTTCTATAAAATCAAATTACATTTTACACATTTGTTGCTTAGTACTTTTAAAATAATGTTTTATTGTTTTACATTGAAAATTTACAGAACAAATTAGGCTTCCATTTGACAATTCCTACTCAAGTTTTCCAGCAATATTAATACATTTTTCATAATGTCTCAGCATTTTGTTTCATTGCCTGGTAGTAGTTCCGTTTCTAGTACTTTAGTTTTCCGGGCCTCTTATCTGTTTATACTTACTGAAGAGTAATATTGTTGACCTTTTGGTCACACAGACTTTTTGTATAATGAAGCACTATACTCATAGATAATCTGTAACTTTGTGTGCCAATCTATTTTGCTAAAAGCTGACCTTACGAGGATAGTTTTAGCTCAATATTTAAAGAGTATCTCGAGGCAATTGTCTCAGGGACTCCTGTAGTCTCAGCTGGCCCAGTAAATGTGGACTTTTTCAGAATCAAAATTATGTTTTGCATTCTCCTCTTGTTTTGTAAGATTCACCTGCTGGGCCCTGATCAGAATGGTCAGTCGCGGTTACCAGGCACCGTCTAGTTCTCCTGGCCTCAGAACAGATGGGACAACAGCTTGCATAGGCTATTAACCCTGCAGACTAGTTTCTTTTGAGTCTTTGATTTTCTTCTCTTCTGTTCCTGACCAGTAGAGACCAATAGCTGTATCCTAGATAACCATTCTCAAGGTTTTAAGACCCTGGATACTCCTTAATTCAGTAGGGTGCAAAACACGGACTTTGTAATCTATATCATGCCAGCTGACTGAATTATACTGTGAGACTAAGATCTTAAGCTTTGAAATCCAGAAAAACTAATCTATCAAGGTATTTGTTTATGTATGAACAGTATCTCTAATTGTATCCTCTATGAATATATGCATATCCATATGTATACAGACATGATATTTCTAGCTGTATGTACATATAGACCAAAATGTACCTACTCACAAACATAAGTGTCTATACAGCTAAAGATGTGTCCATACCTTCTTTTTTTTTTTTTTTTGTGGTTACTGGTACTGTCAAACCATGTCATTTTTTTAGCACAAACATCATTTTCTCTGTGTACTTCTTATTGGCATCATTTATTTTTGTCGTTATATTCAGTACAAACACAATCTGTGCTACTTTTCTCATCATGAATGATAACAAGTAGTTAGAGAATAATTTTCCCTTGCACTCATCTCTGGTAACCACCGACGAACATTAATTAGTCTCCGGTAAAAATATATACACACTTGCCTTCATATAATCATTTTATATGCTTTTATAGCAACATGAAAGACATCATAGTACTAAAATGCAGTCTCTAGCACCTGTCTCTCAGTCCACCATACTGTAGTGGCTTGTGTGTTACTACGATGCTGGAAGCTGTGACTGTTTTTTTTTTTTCTTTGATACCATACAAAGTCTTTCATGGTGGATAAGTTTCAAAAGAGCTTCTAGAGTAAAACAGATTAGGAAGAAAGGCCTGGTCACTTGTTTCTAAAAATTACACAGTGAAAACCCTATGGATCACTGACTACTATTTGAAGCTTAGATTGGCTTACTGTGGATGACACCTCGGGAGTGAATGATAGCACGTATTATCACATAAAGACGGCAGAAGGATAGTATGTTCTGACTTCATAGTGCAAAAACATTAGAATTTCCACATTTAGTGCTTCTCCTGCACTCTGTCCTATGTTCTTTTTCCCTTGGCTCATTATAATCTGCATCTTATTCTTGTAATAAACTATTACAGAGAGTAGTAAGATTTCAGTAAGTTCTGAAGATTCTTCTAGTTAATATGAATCCTCAGGGTGTTCTTGGGAACCCTCCAAACCTACTTTTGGTGTTGGTAGTTAGAGAAGCCTTGTAGAGGACCATATTTCCTCTCAAACTGTATAGCTAATGCAACTCACATTGACTAAGCATGCTACTCTAGTACGGATGTTAACTACAACATGAAAATTGAAACACTGCTTTAAGGTTTGGAGTTTCAAAAACGGTTTTCTAAATTGGTTTATTTGAATCCTCACTCTACTTCTCATTAGCAGTTTAACCCTGAAACGTTATTTGATCTTTCTGAGACTAATATGGAAAGTATGATGCCTAGCAAAACCAGAAATTCAGTAAATGTTAATTTGTTTTCTTCCTGGGAGCTTTGTCTATAGTAAAAGTCAGTTCTCTCTAAAAAGTGGTGCCTTCATTATGTTTACTCAAGTTGCTAAGTCAGTTAGTTAACTAATTAGTATACATTCCAACTAATTAGTATATGTTTCAACAAATAGATCTTAAAATACATTTACATTTTAAAGAATAATAAAATTCTTTTCCATAAAAGTTCACTAAAGTGTGATCTGTAGAAAATAAAACACATCAAAATACATTTCAGGCACTATTTGCCTCATCGTTTATCTATTATAGAATAATACTACTTCCTTTTTCCTTTGATCTCCAGGAAAAAAAAAAAAAAAACTGTTTTGTATTTTCAGCATCTCAAAACTTGGAATCTTTATCCATCCACAGTATCCTGCCTCTTTGAATATATACCTGCTTTGTCAGATTTTCATGTGTCAATTTAGCTAAGTGATAATACCTAGTTTTTTCACTGAAATACCAAACTGTATTTTGCTGTAAAAGTGTTTTGAAGATGTAGTTAAGATATACAATCAGTTGACTTTAAGTCAAGGGATTTTCTTCAGTAATCTGAGTGGGCCTGATCCCATCAATTGAAGTAACATAAGAATAGAACTAAGGTTTCCATGAAAAAAAGTTCTATATCTGAAATACGTTATCAGCTCCTGACCAGGAGTTTCCTGCCTGCTGTTTCTGATAATCTGCACTACGGATTTTGGACTTGCATTTCCAGCCTCCACAAGGCCAGAAATCAACAAAACCTGTTTCGATTTCCTAGGACTGCTCTAAGTAATTACAACAAACCTCTGGTTAGATGCCATCAAGTTTACTCTGATTCTATAGGCACCTTGCATACAGCAGAACAAATACTGCCCAGTCTTATGTCATCATTGCCATCACGATTATGTTGAACCCACGGTTGTGGCCACTGTGACAAATAATTTCACTGAGGGGCTTCCTCTTTTCTGCTGACCCACTAGTTTAGCAAGCATACTAGCTTTCTCCAGGGACTGATCCTTCCTGATACTAGAGTACATGAGATGTACTCTCATCATACTCACTTCAAAGAAACATACTGTTTGTATTTCTTTCAAGACGAATTTGTTCATTCTTTTGGCAGTCCATGGTATGTTCAACATTCTTTGCCAAAACCACAACTCAAAGCTGTCAGTGCTTCCTTGGCCTTCTTTATCTTTGCCCAGCTTTTGCTCATGTATGAGTCCATTGAAAACACTTGAGTCAGACATGCCTTAGACTTCAAGGTGACATCTTCACTATCTAACACTTTATACTTTGCAGCAGTTTTGTGCAATGTAATGTGTCATAATTTCTCTACTGCTGCATTCATGGGTGTTAGTATATCCAAATAAAATGAAATCACTGACAGTTTCGATCTTTTATCTGCTTATCACAATGTTGCTTATTGGTCTCTTTCTGAGGATATTCACTCCACAGTGAAGGCTGTGGTCTTTGGTCTTCATTAAGTGCTTCACGTTCTCTCCACTTTCAGCAAGCAAGGTCACGCCAGCTGCTTACGCAGGTTGTTAAGGAGTCTTTCTCCAATCCTGACACCCTACCCTTCTTCATACTGGCCCGTTTCTCAGATTATTTGCCCAGCCTGCAGATTGAATAAATGTGGGGAAAGGATACAACTCTGCAGCATAACTTCCCTGACGTTAAATGACACAATATCCCTCTGTTCTGTTCAGATGACAGCCTCTTGGTATAGATTCCCCATGGACACAATTAATTGTTCTGAAAGTCCCATTCTTTGCAATGTTATCCAGAATTTGTAGTGACCTACACAGTTGAATGTTTTTGTATAGTCAGTAGCACACAGATAAAAACCTTTGTACTGTTTTCTGCTTCCAGCCATGATCCAGAGATATTGTGGTGGTCAGGATTATATCAATTTGGCTACTCCATATTTGGCTGATGTATTAAGTGTTAGGGCGGGGTTTGTGGTGGCTTCCCGCCCCTAAGCTCTCATCTCTTGACCTTCCACTACTACTGCTGGTCTGCTCACGGAGCCAGGAGCTCCTGCTCTCTTCTTCCGGCGTCTGGTTCCTGGACTTGAGTTAGCAGCTGTTGGATTCATCAATCCTTACAGTCGGCACTTGAGAGTCCTGCTCCCTGACCTGCCGATCCTGGGTTCACCAGCCTCTGCCGCTCCAACTCACCACCAGCTTGGGATCCACCGACCTACACAACCGGTAATCTTTCTGCTGACTTTAGGTTCCTCAGCTTCCATGGCCACGTGAGGCTTGTGCCAGAACTTAGGACATTTAGCTTCTGTGATTGCGTAAGCTGTTTCCTGTATCTACCTCTATCTATCGCTATTCATTATAAATCTTTCCTTGTACCTACACGTGTTACTGGTTTTGCTTCCCTAGAAAACCCAGCCTAAGACAGGTATCTTGCAACATAATTCTGCAGCTGCTTTTGAATGATCTTCTCTAACTTAGTAGCTTACTACGACAGAATTTTTATCTTTCACTTTCGTCTTAGTAACCTGGCACTGCTCTAACAGACACTACAAGTGGATAGCTTTAAAAAGATAAATTATATTCTGTCACAGTTCAATAGGCTTCAAGTCCAATTTAGAGCATCACCTCCAAGGGAATTCTTTGATGGCTCTTAAGAAAAGTCCTTGTCATCAATTACTCCCTGGACTCTAAGTGTCTTAGTTAACTAAGCCATTGTCATTCAGTCGTGAGCTTTAACCAAAATACCATAAGTGAATGACTTTAAAAAGCTAAGCCAAGTGCTGTCGAGTCAGATCTGATTCATGGTGACAAAAAAAGGGAAATTTTATTTTGTCACAGACCAGTAGGCTAGATGTCCAAATCCAAGGTCTCACGTCTAGGGGAAGGCTTTCTCTACTGGCTTGGGAAGAAAGTCTTTGTCATCAGTTTTACCATGGACTGGGAATTCCTGATATGCAGGGACCTGGGGTCTTCTCCAAAGGATGCTCTCAGCTCCCAGTGCTGCTTCTTGACAGTACAAGGTCCCCAAATCTCTCTGCTAGCTTGTCTCCTTTATAAATCAAGAGATTTCCCTAAGCTACTGTACAGTCCTACACATTGAGTTCTTCCCCACATATACAACTGCTACCCATCCCCCCTTATTAGCATCAAAAATGTAGGTTTATAAAATAAAGGATCATCATACAATACTAAGAATCATGGCCTAGCCAAATGGTTACACACATTTCCACACACATTTTGTTGGGAACACAATTCAATCCATTACAGGGAGCTTATGAGGCACAGAGACCTTCGGTCGTTTCCAAAGGACGTATTCTGCTCCTGGCAATGCTTCTTTGTGGTATGAGGGCCCCAACTATCTGCTTACTTCATTTTCTTTTATGTTTGAAGATACTGCCTCAAGTCACAACATATTCTTATAGATTGTTTTGTCTCACTAAACAACCACTGCCCATCTTCCCTCATTAACATCATAGGGTTTACAGCATACAGGAACTTCATGCAATACTTGGAGACATAAATTGCTGCACACATTTTGGGGGGGCACAGCTCAATCCATGACAGGGATTTAGAAGTCCAAAAGTCCAAAAACAAGATGTAGGCAGGGTCATTGTCCCTACAAGTTATCTAGGTAGAATTCATTCCTTGTTTCTTATAGTTTCGGGTGACTGTAGGCATTCCAGCCTCATGATTCATGGTCACACTGTCTCTTCTTGCCTATGTATCCTCGTCTTCTGTGTGCAATCTCTTCTGTGTATCTGTCTCAAAACTGTCTCCGACTGTCTCATAGAAGGATATATGCAATTGTGTTGAGGACTCAGCAGGATCATTTGGATAAATTGCTCTTGTAAGGATCAGCAACTTAATCACATATTTTTCCAAATTTGGTAGCATTCACTTTTCTGCCATAAAATGTCTTAGTTTTCTGTGCTGCTGTAAGAAATACAAGTTTGTGGCTTTAACGAAAATTTGCTTTCTCACAGTTTAGGAGGTTGGGAGTCTGAATTTAGGAACACTAATTCTAGAGGAAGGCTTTCTGTCTCTATGAAATACAGGTAAAAGGTCTTTGTCTCCTCTCAGGTTCTATTTTGCAGTTTCTTTGTTATCTGCATGTTGTGTAGCATCTGTATCTCCCCATCTCTGCTTGCTTGCTGCTTATTTAACCTGTTCTTCTAAGTTTCAAATGAAATTGACTAAAAGCATATCCTGCTGTAGTGGTATCCAGGTATAGAGGTTAGGATTTACAACACATAATGTATGGAAACATAATTCAATTGATAACAATGATATTCAGTTTTCAGTGTTAGGACGTGAACATTCTTTTTGGGTCAGGGAGTGTATTTTTTGGCCCACTATCATTCACTCTCTAACTCTCCAGGATTCATTTCTATCTTTCACATAAAATGCATTCGCTTCCTCTGATATTCCCTAAAGTGCCAATCCTGTCTAAAGAATATCAGCTACAAAGTTCCAAATCTCATTATCAAGATTAAAATAAAATTTTATGTATTATTCACCATGGGATAAATTTCTCTGGAGCAGTAAAACAAAAAACATAAGTTACCTACTCCCCTAACACAGTACTGTACCATAAATAGTATAATTGTTACAGAAACCTCTATTCCAGAAGAGAGGAAAGCCAAGAGGAAGGTTAAAAAGAGTCACTGATCTGAAGCAATTTTCAAATCCAGTGGGGAAAATTTCATTTTATTTGAAGTCTTGAGAAAAATCCTTTGTGACTTGAGGATGTGTGTCTGTACTCAGGGCTCACTTCTATAGGCCTGTAGTTCTTTGCTCTGATCCTTAGATTCTGTGCTTTGACCCATTCCTCTTTTTTTCTTGTAAGATAGTATGTTTTCCCCTGAATAGTTTTATCAGCCCATAGAAATTTGGGGGTCCAATAGCCTTCTCTTGCTTTCTGTAGTCTCATTTTAGTTGACTTTGTCAATGTTTCTGCTAGAATAACCTTCTATAACACCTGTGGGTATTATGCACATATAAAATTATTAGACAACAATCTCTCTACAGATCTTTCCTGGATAATCCTGTTTGTATTCTTGGCTTCTATTGAAACGGTTGAGTATATCCAGGAGTCATACATTTAACCTTTTTAGCAACAAGTTGTCAAGCCACAAAGTTAGTTCTATCTCCAATATCAGGCTTTCCTCAACAATGACTGTCTTAGTTTGGGCATACTCTGCAAACTCAAAAGGTTGAAAACATCTAAAATCTTCAAGTACATGTTCCTTTTTGTCAACTATTTTCTTTGTTGACTTGTCTTTCTCGACAGCACTTGGCTTTGCTTCTCATCTCATATTTTACTGTAAGCAGCAAGAAGAAAACTAGACATACCTTAAACACCTTGACAAATCATATGTTTAGAGGCAGAGCTAAGATAGTGAAGTATTCAGATGCTTTCTGTGATCCCTGTAACAACAAAGACCCCAAAATACAAATGACTTAATTACATATGACGTTCTACGAGCCCTGAACATGAAAGGGACAGTTGAGAAATCAGAGTGAGGGACAAGGGAGGCAGAGTAGCTCTATAAGTTTATATGACTGGCCAACCTGACCTGGTGGGAATCAGCACTCCACAGATGGGCTGGTGGAAGCAAACATGGTGAGAGGAACAATGGCACTCAGAAGGGTTCTTCCACAGTGGGAGAGACCGAGCAATGAAGATCCCACTCACACCTCCAGAAATGGTGTAACAAAGCATTCAATTATCAAAAGCTAAGTCCCTTGCTTCTAACCTACCATGCATACATCTTACACTTTCCTTTGGGATAAACTTCTCTTGCTTTTAACATTACTTCTATCTCCCTTCTTTTCATGGTTCTGGCACTATAAACTGACACATTCCCTAGGTTTGAAGTAGGACCTTTTATAATGTTTTGAGTCACTATCCAAGCATTATAAAAGGAACAATTAAACAAATAGAGGACAGCAGTAATAATCTGACTTCCCTGAGCCAGAAACTCGAGGTAGAAAATAGTTCCTTTTCTTAGGTGTAGGCATAAGGCATCCATGGACCTTGATGCCTCTTAGCTCTGTATACAGCAGCATGCACACATAATCCAGCTGTAAAACCTATGCACCCACATGCCTTAAGGCACAAGGATATTTGTTCCTCTTAGACACTCACAGATGGCTGTCAGGACACCACCGTTTGCAGCATACATAGCCAGATACCTGAGCCTATGTTGAACAATCTTGTGCATCTAGGACTTTAGGGGAGAACCTGCACCACACGCTTGATGCTGGACTGCCTTGACACCTAAGCTGAATATATACATATACCTAGTAATAGCTCTAACCACATGGTGACAGCATGGTAGAGTTTCTGAGGTGCCAGTGATCAAACTAGCTCATGTGACCACCCTATTTGATCATTTCAAAACACAGAGAGCTAAAATAAAATGAATAAATATAACAAACTGTTGATGCCTCAAAAACAGCAGTTAATATCAAATCATATTAAGAGGCAGACCATGACCTTCACAGAGCTGCAAAAACAAAGAACAGAGAAATTTTCCAAATGATAACTTTCAGGAGTTATCAGAAGTAGAATACAAAACATTAATATTTTAAACTCTTCAAGAGATCAGGCAAAATGCAGTAGAGTATAATAACAAATTCAACAGACTACTAGAAAGTAGACAGAAGCAGATATTCAGAAGATTAATAATAAAATTATAGAATGAGACAACTCAATGAAAACTCAAAACAAAGCAGACTTGAGTCAAAGGCATGATTAGTGGTATTGAAGCTAAAGCACTTGACACCAATGTATTTGAGGAAAAATCAAATGAAACATTTTAAAAAATGAAACAGTAAGAATTATATAGGACTCTATCAAGAGAAATATTCTATGACTGATTAGATTACCAAAACAAGGGGTGGGGGAAGAACAGAAAGTACAAAGATAGTTGTTGAAGATTTGTTGACAGAAAACTTCCCTGGTATCATGAAACATGAGATGACATCTATCCAAGATGCTCATTGAATTCCACAGGACGTAGATCCCAAAAGAAAGATAAGCCAAGCCAAGTGCCGTTGAGTCACGATACCATGTCACATATTATAATCAAAACTGTCAAAACTAAGATAAAGAGAGAATTTTAAGTGTGACTAGAGATAAATGAAAAGTAATCTACAAAATACAGTCATGACAACTTAACTAACTATTCAGAAGAAACAACACAGAAAAGCAGGCACTCTAACAACATACACAAAACCTTGAAGGAAAAAAAAATCCCAGCAAGTTATATATCCAGCCAAACTGTCTCTCAGATATGATTATAAAATTAAGAAATTTCCAAATAAACAAAAGGTTAGGGAATTTTCAAAAACTAATCCAAAACTGTGAGATACATTGAAAGGAGTTCTTTGATTAGAAAATCAGTAACATGAGATAACAACCTAAGAACAAACAGCAAGAGATAGCAAGAGATGTCATCCCAGACAGGAAATCACAAAAATAAGTCAAACCTAAAACACTGAAACTCTATGGGTCAGTTCTACTCTGACCTATAGAGTCACTATGAGTTGGGCCCTGCTTGACGGTAGTGAGTTGGATAAAACATTGAAAACAGGGAAACTGAAATGTCATTTTGTAAATGATGACAACATTATAACAAAAAGAGGAACCAAAAAATGTAGTCACAGAACTTTCATATGTAGAGGAAGTCGAGGTCATATAAAGAAATAAAAAAAAAAAAGTTTAAACTCAGAAAAATATAAAGTAACCACAAAGGAAACTAAAAATCCTAAACATAAAAGTAATAAACAAGAAAAACATGAAATCTCATCAAATACAAAATGAATGACAATGAAAAAGATAAACAGAAAACATTAAATAAAAAGAAAACAAAGTAATAGTCAACAATGTACACACACACACACAAAAATGCATCAAAATGTCAGAACTAAACACTTATCCAGTAATGATTACACTGAATGTAAAGTTTAAATGTAACAATAAAGAAACAGAATGGCAGATGGATTTAAGAGAACAGTCGGTATGCTGCCTACAAGAGATATATCTAAGAAAGACAAAAATGAAGTGAAACTCAAGGATGAAAGACCATATATGAAGCAAACAACAATTAGAAAAGAGCAGGACTGGTAATGTTAATTTCTTATACAATAGACTTTAAAGTAAAATCCATCAGAGTGGACAAAGAGGGACACTATGCAATGGCTGAAGGGTCAACACACCAGGAGAACATAACCACACCAAATATTCACTTACCCTGTGATAGAGGTCCTACATAAAAAGAGACATAGAAAGCTCTATAATAATAGTAGGAGACTTTCAACACACTCCTTTAGGTGAAAGACAGAACATCAAGAAAGTAGCTTGATAAAGACATGTGTCATGGATTGAATTGTATCCCCCCAAAACAGGTGTAGCTTTGTGACTGTGATTCCCTCTATTCTATGATTGTCCTCCATTTTGATTTTACTGTGCTGTACATTAACGGATTATGGTGGGACTGTAAATCCCTTCAGAAGATTACCTCTCTGCTCCACTGTAAAGTGAATTTCCCTAGAGTGTGGCTTGTCCCACCCTTAATCCTTGCATCCTACAAGAGATAAAAGGAAAGAAAAGCAAGCAGGGAATTGGGAACCTTCCAACATCAAGAAAGTAGCACCGGGAGAAGAGTGCGTCCTTCAGTACTGAGGTTCCTGTGCCAACATGCTCTCTAACAAAGACTGATGCAATACTCGACTTTCCTGCAGAGCTGACAAGAAGGAAAGCATTCCCCTGGAGCGGATATCTCAAATTTGGACTTGTAGCCTACCGGACTGTGTAAAGCCACCCACTCTATGGTATTCCTGTTAGAGCAGCACTAACTGACTAATTGGTACCGAGAGTAGGGCGCTGCTCTAGCAAATACCTACAATGTGACAACCATTTAGAAACTGTGAATAGATAGAAGATTCAGAAGAAACAAAGAATGCTGAGACGGTGAGAAACAACAGAGGACTGGTGGCAACAACAACGACAGCAATAAAACCAGAGGCAGCGCTGGAGCTGACCCATTGGCAAGAGAGCTAAGTGCCTGTGTGCAGAATTTTCCTCGTGGAACGGGGTGCCTCTCTGGGCACTTAAATCGGCAGAGCTAGTCTTACTAACCCACAGAGCAAGAGAGCTGAGTGCGTTTGTCACGACACTTTTCACCAAGAGTGGGGTGCCTTTAGGCACTTGAATCAGTGGACCTACAGAGCTTCGGAACACTTACCCCAGCAGGGCAGATGTAGAGCTGAAGCCCAGGTCATACGGCCATAGGAAACAGCAGCTGAAGAGACAAACATTGTGAGAAGCTGAGCTGTCTCAGTCTCAAAAGATATGACCAGGCTCTTCTGTGTTTGTAAGGGTAGAATTGCAATTCATTGGGGCTTAGGGTGCACCTAAAGCCTGTGTGGCAGAGTTTCTGTCCAAGTGGGCCTTGAAGGCAGAGTTGTATGGGACTGGGGGTCTCCGCTCAAAATCCAGAGAGGGTGGCTAATACCTAGAGCCTGGAGGGCAGGGCCATTGTGTAAAATGTTTCAGAAAGTAGAATATTATTTTCAAAGCTTTGAGAGCTAAAGTAATAAATTCTACTAAAGTGGCTATTGCCTGTTAACACCTTCATTTGTAATGGAATGTCTAACTTGTGTCTGGTCTGCCATTATAACTTTAGAAACAGATAACCTACATTCTAGGTTTCATAAATGTAAAGAAATTTTTGAATTTTGGACTTGGAACCGATTTAAGACTTCTGTCATATGAGATGAATATGTTATATGTTTCAATGATATAATTTTGGGGTTGTCAAGGGGTGGGATGTTATGGATTGAATTGTGTCCCCCCCAAAATAGGTGTAGCCATGTGACCGTGATGCTCTGTATTCTATGATTATGCTCAAATTTATGATTTTACTGTGCTTTTACATTAAAGGATTAGGGTGGGACTATGAATCCCTTCATAGAATTACCTCCCTGCTCTACTGTAAAGTGAGTTTCCCTGGAGTGTGGGCTGCCCCACCCTTAATCCTTTCATCCTACAAGAGATAAAAGGAAAGAGAAGCAAGCAGAGAATTGGGAACCTGCCACCATCAAGAAAGCAGCACTGGGAGAAAAGCGCATCCTTCAGACCTGAGGTTCCTGTGCCAAGATGCTCCCCGGGCAAAGACTGATACAATACCTGACTTTCCTCCAGATCCAACAAAGGAGAAAGCCTTCTCCTGGATCAGACATCCTGAATTGGACTTGTAACCTACCAGGCTATGTAAGAATAAACCTTCCTATGTTAGAGCCATCCATTCAGTGTTATTTCTGTTAGAGCAGCCCTAGCTGACTAAAACACTGTCATATCAAAACCAGGTAAAGATACCACTAACATGGAGAACTACAGGTCAACATCTCTCATGAACTTAGATGCAAATATCGTCAACAAATTATGGCCAATAGAATTCAATAACCTGTGAAAGAAATAATTCACAATGACCAAGTAGGACTCATAGCACTTATGCAGGAATGATTCAACATTAGAAAACCAACCAATGTGATGAGCCATGTAGATAAAACAAAAGACAGAAAAACTTGATTTTATCAATTCATTCAGGAATTTGACGAAGACAAACACCCATATATATTAAAAACTCTCAGAAAAATAGGAATAGAAGAGAAATTTCTCCACATAATAAAGGGCTTTTGTGTAAAACCAACACCTGGCATAATCCTACAAAGAGATAGTCTGACAGCCAACATTCTCTTTGAGAACTGAGCTACACAAGGATGTCCTTGGTCATCACTTTTATTCAACACTGTACTGGAGGTTCTAGGGAAAGTAATCTGGCTAGAAAAAGAAATATAGGGCATCAAAATTGGAAACAAAGAAGTAAAAGTATCTCTATTTGCAGATAAGATCATATTTATTGAAAAGTCAACAACAACAACAAAAAAACCCTAGTAGAACTAATAGAAGAGTTCAGCACAGTATCAAGATGCAAGGTAAACACACAAAAATCAGTTGGATGCCTCTACACTGACAAAGAGGGTATTAAAGAGGAAGTCATCAAATAAATACCATTTACAATATGAGGATTGACAATTAAGTCTACAAACTTAATTGTTCTAGGTGTGCATACTTCATGGCTGAATGTTACTATGTTCACCTTCAAATTACTCCCCTGGAGAAGCAATGCACTGAAACCAACATCTAGTCCACTGTTTTAGTCAGCTAGGCTGCTCTAACAGAAATACCACAGAGTGGATGGCTTTAACAAAGAAAGATTTATTCTTACACAGTCCGGTAGGTTGCAAGTCCATATTCAGGGTGTCTGCTCCAGCGAAAGACTTTCCCGTTGTTGGCTCTGGAGGAAAGTCCAGTATTGCATCAGTCTTTGTCCAGGGAGCATCCTCATGCAAGAACCTCTGGTCTGAAGGACACGCTCCACTCCCAGTGCTGCTTGCTTGATGGTAGCGAGGTTCTCAAATTGTCCTTTGTTTCTTTTTCCTTTTATTCCTTGCAAGCTAAAAGCATTAAGGGTGGGGCAAGCCATACTCCAGGGAAACTCCCCCTACAGCAGGCATTTACAGCCCCACCCTAATCCTTTAACATACAGGTTAGCAAAACCACGCAATGGAGGACAGTCCCAAGATACCAGGAACCACATCCCAGCCACTTGGCTGCACACATTTTTCAGGGGACACAATTCCAACCATGACATCCACCCTTCAAAGCAATTTTCAAAATCTTTCTTGAATGACCATTGTGCATGGTGGCACAGCTGCAAGTTCACAAACTTAGTTGTAGAGTTGTCTGTAAGGGAGTTTTTAGTCAGTAAACAAATAACTGTATTAGAATGCCCTCCCTACTCACCTGATCTGATCCCCAGTGACTTTTTTCTTTGCTGGAAGATAGAGAAAATATTGAAATGAAGACTTTTTGATGACATTGAGGACATCAAGGTAATATGAAGAGATCTGATTGCTATTCCAGAAAAAGAGTTTCAAAATTGCTTTGAAGAGTGGGCTAGGTGCTGGCATCAGTGCATAGTTTTCCAAAGAGAATACTTTGAAGGTGACCGTACTGATATTCAGCAAAGGAATATGTAGCAGTTTTCTAGGATGAGTTCACAAACTTAATTAGCAGTCCTTATAATCCCCAAAATGAAATACTCAGGGATAAATCTAACCAGGGACACAAAAAAATCTACTCAAAGAAAACGGTAAGACACTACTGCAAGAAATCAAAAGAGAACTATGTATGTGGAGAAACCTATCTTGTTTGTGGATAGATTTAACATTGTGAACATGATTATTTTACCCAAAAGAATGCATAGATACCATGCAATCTCTACCCAAATCCCCATGGCATTTTTTCATGAGATGCAGAAAGAAATAACCAACTTCATTAGGAAACAAAAGAAGTCCCAAATAAGCAAAGCAAAGTAGGAGTTCTCACACTACCTGATTTTATGTTCAAAACATAAAACAGATGCATTATAACAATAGATATATATACAATGGAACAGAATTGAGAATCTAGATAAAAAGTCATCCACCTAAGGTCAGCTGATATTTAACTATTGTCTGAAGTCTATTAACTAGGGAAAAGGCAGTCTTTTTAAAAAATGATGTTGGCATAACTGGATATTCATCTCCAAAAAATGAAACAAGACTCCTATTTCTGCAAAAATTTAACAACAAAAATTCAAATAACCCAATTTAAAAATGGGCAAAGGGTATGAAAGAGGTATTTCACCAAGGAAGATGTTCAGATGGCTAACAGATACATAAGGAAATACTTGCTATCATTAATAGTTAAAGAAATCCAAATCAAAAATACAGTGAGGTACCATCTCACCCCAACAAGGCTGAAATTAACCCAAAAAACACATAATAATAAATTTTGGAGAAATTGGAAAACTTATACATTGCAGAACGGAATATAAAAAGGTACAACCAATTTGGAAATCTATACAATACTTTCTTAAAAAGCTTAAAGCAGAAATAACGTATGATTCAGCAATCCCACTTTTTGGAGGCTATCCCAAAGAAGTAAGGGCTATCGTAAGAACAAATACATGCACACCAGTGTTTATTGCAGCACTGTCCGCAATAGCAAAAAGATGAAATCAACCTAGATGCCTATCAATGGCTGAATGGATCACATGGTATGTTCACGCAATGGAATATTATGCAATGATGAAGAACAAAGAGGAATTTGGGAAACATCTGACAACATGGAAGAATATGGAAGATACTATGCTGAGTGAAATTAGTTGCAAAAGTATCAATATTGTATGAGATCACTATTATAAGTACTGATGAAGAAATCAGTCTTGGGTGATCAGGAAGGTAGAGAGTGAGATGGATATTGACTCACAAGATAACTGACAAGAATTATTTAAGGTGAAAGGAGGGACAACACATGGTAGAGAAGTCAGCTCAACTAAGACCTAAGAGGTTTCCTAAGAACAACCAAACACTTTGAGGGACAGATCAGCAGAGTCAGGGGTCTAGGGATCATGGTTTCAGGGGACATCTAGGTCCATTGGCATAAAAAGTTGTATTAAGAAAATGTTCTGTATTCCACTTCGATGAGTGGTGTCGGGGTTCTTAAAATCTAGTGAACAGACATCTAAGAAGCATCAACTGGTCTCAATACACCTGAAGCAAAGGAGGATGAAGAACATCAGAGATATAAGGAAAATATGAACACTAGAAACTGAAAGCTTCATATAATCCAAAGGCTGTATTAGCATAAAATAGGAAGAATTAGATGGTCTTCAGCTACTGCCGGTTACCATCCTTACAAGAGTCCTCAACAAAGAGTCCCTGATGGAGGGTGAGAAATGTAAGCTGCAGAACTTGAACTCTAGTAACAGATCAGACTTGATGGTCTGACAGACTGAAGGGTTTCCAGAAAACGGCCCTCAGATTATATTAGCCCAGAACCAAAATCGTTCCTGAAAGCAATTACTGAGACAAAGTTCGAACTTGTCTATAAGATATAAAGTGATAATAGTGAAGACAGTGAGTGCTTCTCGGCTTACGTAGACATGCAGGACTAACCGGGCAGCTCCTGTCTGAAAGTGAGATAAGAAGGTGGAAGGAGCCAGCAGCAGGTTGTAAGGACATGGGAAGTACTGGGTGGAGGAAAGGAATGTCCTGTTACAGTGTGGCAGACCAGCTAGGGTCATATTAAAAATGTGTATGTAGATTTTGTATGAGAAACTAACTGTAAACCTTCACTTAAAACACTGTAATAAAATATTAACAACAGCAACAAAAAGGATCATAGGTTCACTACTTACAATTTCTGCTTCCTATACAACAGTAGGAAATAATTCATCTGAATTTTCCTTTATCACTTGTTTTAGTCAGCTAGTGCTGCTCTAACAGAAATAACACAGAGTGAATGGCCTCAACAAAGGAAGGTTTATTCTTACACAGTCTGGTGGGCTACAAGCTCAAATTCAGAATGTCGGCTCCAGGGGAAGGCTTTCCCCCTCGTTGGCTCTGGAGGGAGGTCTGGTATTGCATCAGTCGTACACAGAGCATCCTGGCACAGGAATCTCAGGTCTGAAGGATGCACTCTTCTCCCGGTGCTGCTTTCTTGATGGTGAGAGGTTCCCAGTTCTCTGCTTGCTTCTCTTTCCTTTTATCTCTTGTAGGATGAAAGGATTAAGGGTGGGGCAAGCCACATTCCAGGAAAACTCCCTTTACAGTGGAGCTGAGAGGTGATCTTCTGAAGGGATTTACAGTCCCACCCTAAGCCTTTAACATACAGCACGGCAAAAGCACAAAACGGAGGACAATCATAAAACACAGGTAATCACAGCCCAGCCACACGGCTACACATAGTTTTGGGGGGACACAATTCAATCCAGGACTTACCAAGACTCATCTTTTCTAACAAGATTTTCATCACTTCTGGGCCCTCACTTGACATTTAATTCCAAAGTCACTTCCACATTTGTAGATAATTTGTTATTGCAAATCCAAATTACATTAAAAAAATCTGTGTTAATTTCTACAAACTACATTCTAAAAAGTATAAATTTTATGCTGTCTTAGTCATGTAGTGTTGCCATAACAGAAGTACCACAAGTGGGTGACTTTAAAAACAGGAATTGATTTATTTACAGTGAAGTAGGCTTAAAGTCCAAATTCAAGGTATCAGTTCCAGAGGACGATGTTCTCAAGCAGTCTTCTTCTCCAGGACTAGAAGCTTCTTTGCATAGGGAACCCTAATCTAAAGGACGAGTTCTGGTCCCAGAACTGTTTCCTTGGAGGTCTGAGTTTGCATTGTCTCTCTGCTCACTTCTTTCTTTTTTATCCCAAGAAACCAAAATCAAATCCAGGGACATCGAGTTGAGTCTGACTCATAGCAACCCAAGAAACTGCCTCAATGCAATTCAAACTTGTGGATTAAATCCTGCATCACTAACACAATTGGCTTCCATTCTTCCTCACTAACACCATAGAGACATGATTCACAACACATGGGGAAAGAAAATCATGGAATACCAGAAATCATTACCCAGTCCAAATGACACTTATTTTTTGACAGACACAATTCAATATGTGATATTCCACCCTCCAGCCACCAAAAACTCATATTCTTACAAGATCCAAAAATTATTCATTGCACAGCAAAAGTCTTAACTTCAAAAACAAATCCCCAAAATTCCTCCTTGTCTGTGAAACCTAGAGTGTAAGTAATCTGATTCCAAAAGTACAATGACAGAGTAGGCACAACGTTAGGCATTTCCTCTGCTAATGAGAGAAATTACAGAAAAAGATGTGATTACAGTCACAAAGCAAGTCAGTAGAATCTATTACATCAGCCCTCGAAGCTTTCAAAATAATCCTGTATTCTCTGAGATATTTTACACAATGAGACTGCCCTCCAGACTCTAGTCATCGCCATACTCTCCGGATTCTGAGTGGAAGCCCCTCTGCCTGGGGTACAGCTCTGCCTTCCAGGCTCACTGGGAAGCTACTCCATCTCTGAAGTCTCAGAGGCTATGGCTCCACCCTTTGAAACCTCGGAAGTCATGACCATACCTTTTGAGACTGAGGCAGCTCAGCTTCACCTGCTTCTTGTCTCTTCAGCTTCTGCTTCCTGTGGTCTATTCGTCCTGTCCTTATGCCCACTTCTGCTCTGCTGGGGCAAGTGTTCCAAAGCTCTGTAGCTTCCACATTAAGTGCTTTGAGGCACCCTAGTCCACCAGGAAACCTCTTGCACAGAGGCACTCAGCTCTCTGACTTTCTGGGTATGGAAACCCAGCTCCACCCATAAGTGCCCGGAGGCATCCCACACCAACCCTCAACTCTCTCACTCCTCGGGTCAGCTTCAGCACTGTTTACCTCTGGCCTCCTGTCTCTGCTGCTGTTCATTCACTGCTGCCATTTCTGTGCAGCTTCTATCCATTCAGTTTCAAAACTGTTTTCACGTTTTAGATATGTGTTAGAGTATCATTCTACTTTGGGTACTAAATCCTGTTTTAGTTATGTACTGCTGCTGTGACAGAAATTCCAAAAGTGACTGGTTTTGCTTTTACAATAAAGTAGGCCTGAAGTGCAAATTCAGGATGCAAGCTCCAGAGGAAGGTATTGTCAGTTAGCCTTTGTCCTCAGGACTAGGAACATCTTTGCACAAGGACCCCCTAGTCTAAAGGACATGCACTGCTTCTCCCTGTCTCTCTGCTCACTTTTTTTATACCCCAAGAGATTGCCTCAACACAATCCAAGCTTGTAGACTGAGTCCCACCTCACTGACACAACTGCCTCAACTGCCTTCCATTTCCCCTCATTAACATCATAAAGGCAGGATGCACAGCACATTGGAAAATAAAATCACACACTACCAGAAATTGCATGCTAGCCAAACTGATATACATGCTTTTGGGGATACAGAGTTCAACTCATGACAGATGCTTAAAACAAAGAAACGTATGCTGTCACAGCGCTAAAGGCCCACATGAAACCAAAGTGCGTCCAAGACTACACTGCCTCTAGAGACTCTACGACAGAATCCTTGCTTTGCCTTATCCAGCTTCTACTGACGGCAGGTATTTCTGGGCTTGACTTTGTCATTTCAGTCCCTGCCCTCATGTTCAGTTGCTTTTGCCTCTTTTCAGTGTCTTCTCCTATGAGTGATTCCATTGTGGGTTGATCTAGATAAGTCAGAATAATCTCATCTATAGATCCTTAATTTAATTTTGCATATATGAGTTAACATTCAGAAGTTCTCATTATTAGGATATAAACATATCTTTGGGATGAGTATTTCAGTTTGCTATGGTTTAGTTCAATTTTTTACTACTTAAATATTTAAGTAGTCTGAAAGGATGCATTATCTTTATTAATTTTGCTTTTTCAAAAGGAATTTTCTTGTTTTTACTTATTCTTTGATCTATATTTTCAACAATGGAAAAAATGGAAAGAAAAAAGGAAAACTTTTTAATGAGTTTCTAAAATTTCGGGTCTCAAACTGCATTTTCATTTGGATAAGAAAGAAAAAAAAAAGAAGACTTTGGTGGCATTATATATTCATTTTTGTTTTCCCTGGGGTTGTCCCTGATCATCCCAGACCTCACATGTGTTTCTCTCTAAGTCTCTTTACTTTTGTTCAACCAATTACGTGTAGTCAGTCTTGGAAATTTTACATACAAAAGTTTTGGGAAGGATGGTGAGGGAAATTAATTTGTCACAAAAAGGATTGAACATATATTTGTTGTTTGTTGTTGTTGTTGAAAGCATATTAGGCCTTTTTCTCTTTAGGAGTATTTTGAAACCTTAAATGGCACTACCATTTTTAACAAGATGATGCAATAGACTCTCCATAAAACCAAAACCAAACCCACTGCCGTCAAGTCAGTTCTGATTTATAGCAACCCTACAGGACAGAGTAGAACTGCTCCTTAGAGTTTCCAAAGAGAATCAAGTGGACTTGAACCACCAACCTTATTGTTAGCAGATGTAGCACTTAACCACTAAGCCACCGGGGTTTCTAGACTCACCACAGAGCATTGTGAGATGATTAAGCGGGATGCTGAATGCACAGTGAGATAACAATTCAAATGCTACACCAATTAAATGTCCAAAAATACTTCTAAATGATTTATTTACAACTCTTGCTTCAGTATCAAGTACAGCTATGAGCAAACATTACTTTTTATCAAAGTGTTGCAAACCTGCAGGAAACTAAATGCTATAAAATCAAACATATACAGTTTTTGTTACATAGTTTAATGTCACTTCTTCATGAGCCATATTGAGTTATTTGAAGGTTTTTTTGTTTCTATTTCTTCTGCTTTGTGAGTGACTTAACTAATTTAGATAATACAACAAATCAGTTAATAGGGTTTTGTTGTCTCACCCATTTTATTTCTTTAGATGTTGTCTGAAGCTTACTTAGACAATACATAATGTCTGAAAAGTTAAAATAAATTTCTATGTATAAATATCGTCATGAAAATACATTTCTAAATTAGCTTAATACATTTACAGTGATCTTCAAAGTATGATTTGAATCAAGACCTTATATCTATGTGCTTGATAATAACCCAAAATCATAATCATTTCTGACACAGCAGGTTTTTGATAGCTCTGTAAAAAACAGAACATCATTACTTCAGGCAAGGTGACAAGGATAATCACTTTCTATAATTCATGTTTAATACCTGAATGCCAGGGAGGAATCGTTACGTCCTTGGTCCAAAATTTTTAGCCACACTACATCATCTGCCTTCTAGAAAGTGTTAGTGAGACTTACCAGAGTGACTCCAGTTCAAAGAGACTGCATTAGATTTTTGTCAGCTTTTGAAAATGTTGTAATTCAAAATAATATTTGAAGTGCTAACATTCAATACAGCGTTTATAGCTTTCTTACGGTAGTAACTCTCTCTGGAAGTCTAGAAGTCTGATGAGATCTTTTTATCTGTACCTTTGTCAAAGAAAGCATCGTCTCCCAAAAAAGTTTAGTTGGAGGTGTTTACAACATAAAAAATGTTTTTTACTTATAAACTAGATTCGAGTGAATATGAGTAGTTTTTCCTGAAGTCAAATTATTCATCTTGTAAGTGGTAATATTTCATCCCAAAATAATTTAAATTAATCTACTTTATTTATGAACTTAGAAATGGAGATATGTTAATGTGCAACACTATTGATATTGCCTGTGTATGGTGATTACCGGTATAACTTGCTCCACTTAAATCAATAGCACTCTTATATAAGCATTCTCATGTATATTTACTATATGTGTTATGAATCACATTTTCCTTCATCTATTCCTGCTATTCCCAAAGGCAGAAAAATAATATAGTTTTGTGTATTCACTAGGAAATGCTTTTGACATAAAGTGTTGCTACTATTCTACTTGAAGAAATATATGACTAATAATGTTTTAAAGTGGTATTAAGTTTTTTAAAGCTACGTTATTTCTACTCCTAATTTAGATTATTGATGCCTAATTCTAGGAATTACTCCTCTCTCACTTTTTTTAAAACTTGAACACTTGTGTTACATAGAGAACGTAGGTGATACAAGACAGACCTGATTTTGCTCTGTACCATGATAACTAAAACTTTGACCTTTCCTAGCAGGAAAGTTAACCAATGAGCTTGGTGTACACAGTGACTGAAGACTGAGGCCAAGTGATTAGCCAATGCAGCTCCAGGAAAATTCACTGGGCATTTCTAGGTGCTGGAATACACAGTATACAGATAAAAAAACATTTGCCTAGTGAAGCTAATATTTTTGTGACAGAAGAAGGATTTACATAAACAGGAAACCGAATCATTTAGGTAGTAGGATAAAAGTTGGTAAGTGTAAGTAAAATAAAAAGCGTGTGTATGTGTGTATGTGTGTGTGCTTATGTGTAGGTACAGACTCTTAGTGGAGAATGATTGAATTGAAATTAATACATTCATTGTAGGTCTCAGTGAGAAGGGGACATTTGAGAAAAGACTAAAGAAGGTGAGGAGAAAGGACAGCTGGAGAAAGAACATTCCAGACAGATTTAGGAGCCAATCCAAAGCCCTGAAGCAGTGTCCCGCCTGCTACTCGGGGCAAATGGGACGTCAGGATGACTGTCCTGAGTGCAGAGAATGAGGCAGGACTGAGATGAGGAGCGGACAATGTCAAAGAAGAGACTGGAGGCAAGGGCAAGTAGGGCCTCAGGGGAAAACGGGAGGAGATCATCAGGGAACCAGTCTTTCTCCTCAGGTTTTGGAACCTCTGGTTGAGGACAGATGATGAAAAACTTTTGTTAACTTCATTTCTATGTGAACATTCTAAGAAAGAAGAAAGCCCATACAAATTAGAAAACTCCCGAAAAGCAATAGGAAAAGACAGGAAGGATCTCTTTAGTCATAAAGGATCTGGGGAAGATATTCAATAGAGTGTTGTGTCTGCTAACTAAGGGGTCAGCAGGTCACATCTGCCAGGTGCTCCCTGTAAACTCTGTGGAGCAGAATTAACTCAATAGCAGTGGGTTTTGTGGTGGGGGGGCACATATTCAGTCGATGAGATCAGCTTTGCAGTGAAATCCATTGGTGATGGGAAACTTCCAAGCTTCTACAGGCAAAAAGAAAGATTTTAGAAGAGGTAAGGGTATTTTGTTGTTGTTCTTGTTTGAAATCTTCTACATCAGCCATAGCGTGGTGAGGGATAGGGTGGTACTGACTCTGGGAAGTCAGCAAAATTTATTTTGAAAATGGCCATTGAATGTCAAATCTTAGAAAAGCTATTATGCGTACATGTGTATGTTCCTAGAGCAAAGCCATCCACCAAGCTCACGGCAGTGGAGGAGATGCAGAGTGCTGGGCCTCAAGCTATGTTTTATGTAGGTCCCTGGTGTCCATTTTAATTGCTAGTAGGAAATCAGTTACATAGAATAATTGTCCATAGTGACTGAGAACTTTATGTGGCTTACTGAGGTCTGTAGCGGTGCCTACCTACAACAGTCGTGTCAAACAAGGCAGTGATTATGAAGATGGTGAAGGACCTGTGCCTTCTTCCAGTTGTGTAAGGTCACTTTGAATGAGAACTGGTTCCAACTCAGAGTGATCCTGCATACAACAAAAGGTAACTTCTGTTGCAGGGCCCCTGTAGTCAGAGCTGACTCAGAGGCACCTAACAATGGCAAGAGCTGAAATATCACAAGAGTGTGACTTTAATGAACAGAAGTTCATTTTCTCTGTTTAGGAGGCTAGAAGTCTGAATTCAGGGTATTGGCTCTCAGGGAAGGATCTCTCTGATGAATATTGATAACTTATAATATCAGTATAAAAGTTATATGTAAGTTCATCTTTATAAATATAAGACATTCACATGTCCATGAATATAAATAAAAATGTGTGTGTCAGTCAATTTTGACCACAATAGAAGTAAATCTATAACATGTGTTTACTTTTTACACTTTTCTTATACTGTTCTCTTATGTCTGTGTAGGAGATGGAAAAACAGATTACCAGTGATTATTTCAAAGCGTTTGACATGAGCAACTTGATTCATTGTGGTGAGATAGAACCCAAGGGAAGAATCAAGAGTTACATTTAAATTAAATTTGAGATGCCAATGAGATATCTAAATCCTTATGGTATTAATACAAATCACCTAATCAAATAAACATTACACTGTGCTTTTAACTCAGGAAAAGAATATAATCTATTTTATGTAATATATACTATTAATCAAATTACAATTGCTTGAATTTCATTAAAATATAATCTATTTAAATTTCTTGTCAAGTGGTTTTGTCTTGTTCTCTATTTAAAGAGCATAATTATTGACAATACCGCAAAGACTTGTTTATAGAACTGAGTCATATCTAAAACAGTCTTAGAAAATAGCTCCCCTAGATAGTATTATACAGAGATGCAGCTTATTTCTCTTTGTAAAATGTATCCAGAGAATATTTCAAAGTAATTTTGCAGCCATGCTGTGTTATCACATTCATTTCAGCTAAGAATACAAAGTAGTATCATTGCTGTTTTAGGATCTCACATCCCTTTTATATGAGTTTAAATGGCTCTGAGAAGATGACTACAGAGATTGCAAAACTTCTAGCTTTTTCCAGTTTTATTTTTCATCATGAAAAGCATATTCTTTGTGTTTTAATGATCTGGAAGAGATCCTACAAAATATCTTTGTCCCTTCAAGATTAAAAATATTGTCCTAAACTGTTGTTCGTATTCTGAGTTTGTACTTTTTGAGAGTTGCTTGAAGCCTAGGAGGAAAACACTTATCATTAAAAAAGCTCATAATAAGATATCCAGTAATAAAACTGAATTCTAGATTGAAAACACCACCACTTACGTGTTTACAGAATGCATAAAAATCATGTATGAAACAGAAAACAAATAAAAAGTACTATCACTTAAGGGTGGAATGACTCATTGCTGTCGAGTGGATTCTGACCCATAGCTACCTTATAGGATGCAGTAGAGCTGGTCCCCCACATGGTTTCCAAGGAGTGGCTGACCTTTTGATTAGCGGCACTTAACCACTTTATTATCAAAACTCCAAAAATGCAATATGCTACTGTAAGTGTGCTATGAAACTACCAGTAAATTCATGAGATCTTATATTTTTGTTCTACATTTTTTAAGACAAGCCCAACATCCTATTTCTTTGAAGTCTCTTAAGCATACAGGTGCAGCCCCTATTACCATATTTAATGTAAAATGCAAATTTACTATTTAAATAACTTTATTCCTATTTGACTGAAATTATAATTATGACAAGATGATTTCTTTCTTCACACACATTTAGACAAGTTTAAAATAAATTAGGTAATATGAAACTTTCCCAGCTCAGATGTGCTTATATATACCTTTCTTGTTTACTTAAATAGCTTTCTTTTTTCTTTTTTTAAACTTTTTTATTTTTTATTAGTTACAGTAAAAGAATAAAATTTCTAACATCTATCAATTATCTCATCTATGATAAACCGTCAGCTCCCCACCCACACACAGAGCCAAATCAGTCATTTTCTTCTGTGGATAATTCTCTTGTTAGGTCCTTATAACAGGGGCCTCATACAAAATTTGTCCTTTTGACACTGATTGATTTCACTAAGCATGATCTCTTCCAAATGAGACCATGTTATGAGATGTTTTCTAAAATTGTCATTTTTTTTATCATAGTATAGTGTTCTATTGAGTATATGTATCACAGTTTGCTTATCCATTCATCTGTTGATGGACATCATGGTTGATTCCAAATTTTTGCTATTGCGGACTGTGCTGCAGCAAATGTTAGTGTACGTGTACTTGTTCATGTGGCAACATTTGTTTCTACAGGATAAATTCCAAGCAGTGGAATTACAGGATCAAATGGTTTATCAATCTCCAGCTTTTAAAGGAAGCACAAGACTGTTTTCCAAAGAGGTTGTACCGTTTTGTAATCCCATCAGCAGTGTAGGAGAGTTCCTATTTCTACACAGCCCCTCCAGCATTTGTTGTTTTGTGTTTTTTGGATCATGGCCAACCTTGTGGGGGTGAGATGGTGTTTCATTGTAGTTTTGATTTGAATTTTTTTAATAGCTAAAGATCGTGAGCAATTCTGCTTGTGTCATTCAGCTGCCTGGATGTCCTTTTTAGAGAAATGTCTGTCCATCTCCTTCGCCCATTGCTTAATTGGATTATTTATCCTTTTCTTGTTGATATTTTGTGATACCTTACAGATTATGGCAATCAGACATTGGTCTGATATAGAGTTGCCAAATATTTTTTTCCCATTCTGTAGGTGGTCTTTTAATTCTTTTGATGAAGTCTTTGGATGAGCAAAAGTGTTTGATTCTTCTGTTGAATGTGCTTTGTCAGATTTTGAAGTCTGTCTACATTGTGTATTAAAACTTCCATTGTTGATCCTGTTTTATCTTGGATGAGCTGCATCATTTTAGATTTGATATTTAGATCTTTTAGCCAATTTGAATTGGTTTTTGTATAAGGTGTGAGATATGAGTCTTTTTTCAATTTTTTGCAGATGGATATCCAATTTTGCCAGTACCATTTCTTAAAAAGAACATTTTTGCCCCAGTTTAAAATCTTAGGGCCTTTGTCAAATATCAACAGTTCATATGAGGATGGTGGCATCTCTGGGGTCTCTACTCTATTCCATTGGTCTATATGTCTCCTTTTGTACCAGCACCAGGCTGTTTTGACAACTGTGACAGTGTAATAGGTTATAAAGTCAGGCAGTGAGAGGCCTCCCAGTGTGTTCTTCTTCAGTAATGCTTTACTTACCTGAGGTTTCTTCCCTTTTGCAACAAAGTTGATGATTTGTTTCTCCATCTGACTACATGTAACACAACTGAACAGTTGAATCAACATGGAGAATAAAAAATAAAATAGAAATCAAGCAATATTTTCCTTAAATATAACCAGTGATGTATAACCAGATCTATCCATGTTATGTATACAGATATTAATGTATGTTATTGTTACTTAGTAACATATTTGATCCTCTGTAATATGTTCTATATTCAGATCAGTACGGACATTTTTGTCTGTTAATACATGTCTTCATCATTCTTTTGAAATGTCATGAAGGCATTATCTTATATCATGTATCATAATTTACCAGTGTTCATATTTATATCTTTTGCAATTCATTGTCTTTCTGGAGAAGATCAAGTTAAAATTGCAAATTGTTTTCATTTGGAGGAGGGAAATTTATTAATTATGAAACAAAATGATGATAACAGCCATTTTTTGTTTCATACTTTCACCCCCCCACACATCATTTTCTTATAATGTGGTGGATTGTGTATTGCTGTTGCTATCAGACAAAACTTAAGGTTCTCACTACCTGCTGTTAAAGACAATCTCTAGGACAGGTGCTTGAGTAAGAGATCAAGGGTTTCATTTGCAAACCAGTATGCAAAGGGACAGGGTGTATTCTCACCCTTGAAGCCTGTCCAAAGCTGCCAGGAAAGCTTATGCCTTTTAAAGGGAGAGTCTACATGCAGGTACATTGGAAAGGGGTACCCATCTGGAAGCAGGACATGCAGAATATGCATCAGAACTGAAGTCCAGGAAGCTCTCAGCTGTCACCTGAGCAGCCAGTCTTTGAACTGGCACCTCCACTTGTTTGATGATCCTAAGAAGAAGGCTATAAATGCTGCAAAGATTTTATCTTAATGGCTCCCATAAGTTAATGTGTGATTTCCCTGACCAGGCAGTGCTAAGAAGCCAGGAATTTTAATTTCCCCTTTGAAAATGTGTCCTGAAAGCTCCTCTACCCCTTAGCCTCTGGTTTCTCTGTGATGCCAGAAGTTACATTACTGGTATTTTGTAGACCAGGATGGTTATCCATGAAGGACAGATCCATCAGAATTTCTAGCTGTAGACGGACTAGGAAGAAAGACCTGTGGCTGTACCTCTGAAAATTAGCCAGTGAAGACCATGTGGATCACAACAGAAAATTGTTAGCTATAGTAGCATATGAGTCTCTTGGTTGAAAGACACTACATACGAGCTACAACAATGGTATAAAATATACCAAGGACCAGCAAGATGGCAGAGGACTGAGCAGTGTTTTATACTGCTAACTCAATAGTAATAACAACAATTAAATACTCAGTTTGTGCTGGCATACTTCTTAGAGTAGCTTCTATGAATTACGCTTGTATTATTAACTCCATTTTAAAAATGAAACACCTGAATGAAGAAAGTTAATTAACTTTCCTGTGATCACCCAGCTGGTATTTAAATGTCACCAGAAGGATTCTGACACCAGAATCTCTGAAATATTACTAGATTATTATGAAATATTTGGATGATGTGATTATTACTGCTTTGAATTTCATGCTTAATGAAGAAATAATTTACCAGTAAAATGATACTTTGTTATCCCAAAAGTTTCAATACAATAGAGTTAACACTTCCATTCAAGCCCTGTGCATGGTGGAATGCCTGGTTTCACGCTCTGGTGGAACGTTCTTACAAGTGAATTTTCACAAGGCTTGCGTGTAACATGGTAAAATTATTACATCCTCTTTAGGGGATGTAATCCTCTAGCTGGAACACTGGAGTTTGTCTATATAATGATTTTGTCCATAAGTGGAACTGAGGTTCCACTCCCATGAGCCTATGCCTGAGCCCTAGGAAGAGAGAAGTGATTACAAGATGAAGTGAATTCTGTTTGTACTAACAGGCTGTGACTTTGAGAATGCAAACAGCATAGTTTTGTGACCAAGGCAAGAAAGCCAAACGCAGTTTAGGCACAGAGGCTGGTTACCACCTGTTTATCAATACTGCATATGACTGCCTGTCATTTAGGACTTCAGCACTTACAAAGTAGCTTTAGTCAATCCAAATTTTCATCATTGGTATGATTGCTGCTGAGGCCAGAAAGTGTTAGGGTTTTGAAATGTCTAGTATAGCTAGTACCCTTTTGTGGAAGAATAGAATTATTTAAAACCTATATCCTGTGTCCCCTGGGACATTAGTAATGATTAGTGTTAGACATTGTAAGAGTGTAGAGAATTTGAATACACAACAAAACATGAATGATTAACATTAACATGTTGTTGTTGATAGGTGCTGTTGAGTCAGTTCCAGAAATTTCTAGGAAACTATTTAAGCTCCTTACACATAATTTGTTTAAAAAAACTGTACGGTATTAACTATAAAAATAACAATAATGGTAATAATGATAAAAGTTATTAAGGATTTACATTTGATATATTTAGTTATAATCTTCATAACATTGCTTTAGGGGAAAAAGATCTCATAAAATGTTTGGCAACCTTTTTTAGAATAAATATATATATTTTATCATGACTGAGTGAAAGTGTACAGTCCAATTGAAACTTACACGCCCACCTATCTGCAGCTCCTTCTGCTCTCCTTGCTCTGTGACAGCACATTCTTCCTTTCCGGTCTATACATGTCATATCCTCTTAACAACCTCCTGTCCCCTGCTCTCCGTCCTCTCCACTCCCCTCTAGTAATAGGCCAATAGGACAGCATCCTATTGATGCGTAGAACCATAAAGTGCACTCATGACATAGTCACTCTGTGTCCCCGAGTCCAAACCATTCCTATCAGAAGAGATCACCTCAGCAATGATTTATGATCAGGGGCAGCATTAGATCTATGGGTCACATTCCCGGGGAACTCTCAGGCCTTCAGACCATCAGCTGCAGTCTTTTAGTGGATTTCTTAGGGTGTACTCCCTTTTTTCTCCATGTTGCCCATGGGACCTAACCTTGTGTGCTCCATCACAGCTTGACAGCCTTTCTTAATGAATGGGGAAGCATTTTAATTTTCTACAACACTGGCCATCTGACCTTGGTCTGTGATTAGTTTTCCCCATCAAAACATAATGGTTTACAGAAAGATGGAGGGTCAGGATCAGAAAAGGATATGGAATGTGTGACTAATTAACTCCCTGAAAAATCTTCCCGTTTGTCATGAGATCAGAGTAGCTGAATGATGCCCAGTTACCATGACTAAATATTTTGATTAAAGATTCTGTGGGAAAAGTCTTGATCAAAAGGGAAAAATTACAGAACAGAATTTCAAATTCCCATGGACTCTAAACTTTCTGAAGCCATGAAGATTGAAGGAATCACTGAAACTATTGTCCTGAGGTAAGTTTTAAACACTAAACCAAAATTATTCTCTTAAGTCTCCTTAAAACTAAATAGTTATTTAACTTAACTAGCAAATAATGTCTTCAAACACTATACCCTTTTAAGAACTACTTGTAGGGGACTGAAGCAAAAACAACTTCACGGACTAAATAAGAACCTTAGGGGACATTTAATTAATGTTAATAAAGGAAATAAAACTCATAAAATTAAGGTTAGAATGGTTCCACAATTCAAAGAAGGTGATCAGCGATATTAAATTATACATGTAGGAATGGTTGGTATATGTTTTTCTATGTGCATTTTTAACAACAAATATAAATAAAACATAATTACACCTCCAAGTTTACCCTGCACTATCACATTTAGCTCCACTTTCTATCATAAAGTTCAAAATTTGCCCAGGTCAATCAGCAAAACTCAAGTCACTGGTTCAGTTATTCACCTAACCCTTCTTGGCTTATTGAATCATCTCTAGTTATTATGATACTTTCAATAAAGCCATCTGTCAGTTAGATACATGCTTAGATGGATGGACAGATGGGCAGATGGATGGGTGGATGGGATGGTAGATGGGAAGTAAAGTGGGTGGGTGTGTGGGTGGGCTGGCAGGTCGAGAGAGAAAGAGATAATGTTGCCTCACATTTACCAACCTAAGAAATTCATAATATAAAGATAGAATAGTATGTGTCCCCAAATAACATTCAATTACTTATAAATACTTTATTCAACACATAACAAGAACTCTTAATAATTAACACTGAAAAAATGTATTTACATTTAAAAAGATCAGAACCAAGTCTATTTCAAATATTTCAATTTTTCTGCTTAGACTATTTTGTTGCCTAAAAATACTCATCCCTCAGAGATCTTCTACTGTTGAAAACAACTGACTACAAAGTTGAAACACACATTCAAGCACATATTTCTGGAAAATCACCTCAAAGGAAAGCACCGAACGCAACTTTAAGATGTAAAGACCCATTTTCACTTGAAGAACTCAAGCGGCGTCTTGTAATCGTCCTACTCATCTTCGGTGAGCTGCTACCACCAAGGTCTTACTAGTTTTCAAAGACTGAGTCTCCTTAGAGAGTTACAAAAGTCCGTTTGAAGCAACAGCCTGGCAGTTAATTACAGTTGGCTTGTTAAATGCGTGAAAATAAAACTCAAGTTTGTGAGGCCTCTTAACTACCGTGACTGTGCAGTATGTAGATAAAATATGGTTTATGTTTATTTACTTTTATTTTTCTTCCTTCTATCTGCTATAATATCTTTCAGAGTTAGCATGTCAAGTTTTGTTAACATGATCATATGAATTCATAAAATTATATTCTTTCAATCATGGTGATCTACATCTGTAAGGCCTCACTATAAATCATACTATGTATGTGTATTAAGTTCGTAAGACTTCTTGAAAATAATTTATGTAAATAGATTCAAAATTGAAGTTTCAGGTGTGTCTATGTTTGGATAGCTTCTCAGACTAATTCAGAATAACTTACAGTCTAAAATTTTGACTCACAGACTTGGCATCTTTTCATTAGCTAGAGTTAGATTCACTGGAAAACTATTCAATACTTTTCCTACAGTTCATCTACTGTGTTAAAATGTTTTGTCCTTCAAAAATCTTTCTATAACTGTATTCTAACATTTATTATGCAGTATGCTTCCCTAAAGCTCTTGATATTATCAATAAGAAACCCTCATAACTGTTGCAATAAGGCTATTTGAAATATTTATCTATATGTCCTGTGTGTTCTTCCAGAGAGTATTTGCTAAGGGAACTGTATGTATATAAATCCTTTGTGGGATCATGCCTGTTACTTCAGTTACGGTTGACAGGTATCAGTCTTTAAGTCAGTTAACTTCAGGATCCAAAGTAAGAAATAATGACAATAGTCTGTGTGATAGGATCTTCTCTTTCTGATGTGACATAATCAACAGCTCTAGACTGCATGTTTACACCTTTCAAAATACAATGTACCAAGTCATGTAACTCCAGTTTCTTTATGAAAAATACAATTTTAATTTCTACAGGTATCTTTTTTTCTGCTTCAGACTAATACTTTCATTCTTGAATGGTACAACTACAGGAAGTTAAAACAATTGTGTGAAGACAAAAGGATACTGAAATTGTATATTGCTGTAGTTGGTTTCTTTATAACTGAAAATTTTAGGTTATAGTTTGCAATTCTGTGCTAAGGGTTTTAATTTGTCAGGAGTAGAAATGTGTAATTCATGTAAAATTTAAAGACAAAATATATTGTCAAACACAAAAACCTTCCAACAACAACAACAAAAATTCCGGGCAAGATGGCTTAGTATGAAATTCTACCAAATATTTAAAAAGGAACTGGTATCAGTACTGTTGAAACTGTTCCAAAGGATAGAAAAGAAAAGAACATTTACTGATTTATTCTGTGGATCAAATATAATCCTGATACCAAACTAGACAAATGCATCACAGGAAAAGAAAAACTACAGGCCAATGTGTATTATGAATATAGTCACAAAAATCCTAAACAAAATACAAGTAAACATAATCAAACAGCATATTAAAATAATCATACACATTACACAAGTGATATTTGTTCCCCGAATGGTTCAATATTAGAAGATCAATCAGTGTATCACACGACATCAGCAGAACAAGAGGAAAAGAACCATATGATAAAATATCTTTTCATAACAAAAAAGAAAAGAAAAAAAAAACACCACCACCAACTCTAAAGATTTGAATAGAAAAAGAATTCACCATAATGATTCAGAGCATGTGTAAAGATCCAATACCTTACATTCTATTTTATAGAAATAATGGAAAGCTTTGCCCTTGAAATTAAGAACAGGACAAGTGTGCCCACTCTCACTGCTTCTCCTGAATATTATATTAGAAGTCCTAGCCAGATCAATAAGACAAGAAAAAGAAATAGAAAGCATTCAGATTGGAAAAGTAGTAAAATTATCTCTGTTAGTAGATGATATAATCCTATATATTAAAAAAAGCCCAGTCAAGCCAAGTGCCATCGAGTCAGAGCCCAAAGATTACAAAATAAAACTTCTAGAGATAATGGAAGAATTTAGAAAAATTGCAGGGTCAAAGGTCAACAACAACAGCAACAATAAAACAACTGGTTTCTATATACCAGCAAGGATAAATCTGAAAGGGAAATCAGGGAAACAATTCCATTCACATTAGCTTCTAAGATGCTGAAATACCTAGGAATAAATCTAATCAGGGATATAAAGGAATTATAAACTGAAAACTATAAAACACTGATTAAAGAGATTAAAGAAGACTTAGATAATTGGAAACACAGGCCATTTCATGAACTGCAAAATTTCATACTGTTAAGATGTCTATACTACTCAAAGTGATCTATAGATTCAAAATTTCAACAGCTTTCTTTACAGAAATAAAAATATAAATCCTCAATTTTATATGAAATGGCAAGAGGTCCTGAATAGTTCAGAGAGAAGAACCATGTTGGAAGACTCACACTTCCTGATGTTAAAACATGAAGTCACAGTAATCAAAATAGCCCGGTAGTGGTGTTAACAATAGACGCACGCCAATGGAATAGAGTTCAGAAATAAACCCACATATCTATGGTCAACTAATTTTTAACACAGATGCTAAATCCATTCAGTAGAGAAAGATAAATCTATTCAATAAATGATAGCAGGAAATTTGGATTTCCACATGCAGAAAAATGAAACAGGCTGCATGATCATACCATACTCAAAAATAAATTCAAATAAATACAAACAAAACCTAAAATTCTAAGAAGAAAAAGCAGAGACAATGTAGCCAAGCATAGCTGTTAATAATAAATTCCCTAGTACATTAGCAAAAGTACAAACAGTAAAAGTGAAAATAAGTAAATGGGTCCACATACAGATTAAGAAAATCCTGGTGGCATAGTGGTTAAGTCTGCTAACCAGAAGGTGGGCTGTTCAAATCCACCAGGCACTTCCTGGAAACCCTATGGGGCAATTCTACGCTGTCTATAGGGTCACTATGAGTCAGAATTGACTCAATAGCAGTGGGTTTAGGTTTTTTTGTTTCTTAAAGATGAAAACAAACAAAAAAAAGCTGTAAGTAAAGCCTCTCACTTTGCCCTTCTTCAATAATGCTTTACTTACCCAGGGATGCTTCTTGTTCACCATATTTTGTTACTCCAGCTCATTAAACAATGTCACTGTAATTTGTAGTGGGATTGCAATTATCTCTATAGATCACTTTGGATAGAATACACATTTTCACGGTGGTGAGCCTTCCTATGCATGAACAAGGCAGGTTCCTATGTGGTCTCTTTTGGTTTCTTGCAGGACTGTCTTGTAAATTATTTTTGTATAGGTGGTTTATGTTTCTGGCTAGATTATTTCTAAGTATTTTATCTTCTTGAGGGCCGTCATGAATGTCACTGATTTGGTGACTTGCTCTTTGTTGTTTTCTTTGTTGGTGTAAAGCAATCAGTTTGATTTTTTTATGTTTATTCTGTATCCTGTTCTTTGCTGAACTGTTCTGTTAGTTCCAGCAGGTTTTGTGTTCTTGCTTGTTTGTTTTGTTATTGTTGCCTGTGTGAGTGAGTGAGTGTGTGTGTGTGTCTGGATGCAAAGAAAGATACTTTTACTTCTTCCTTACCAGTTTGGATGTACCTTATTTCTTTATCTTAACTGATTGCCCTAGCCAGAACCTCCAACACAATGTTGAATAAAAGTGTTGACAAAAGACATTTTCTGATTCCAGTTGTCAAGGAAGATGCCTTAATACTTTCAATTTAGGATGATGTGGTCAGTTGAATTTGTATAAATGCTCTTTATTATGCTGAAGACTTTCCCTTCTGTTCCAGTTTTGCTGAAAGTTGTTAACATGAATGGGTGTTGGATTTGTCAAATGCTTTTTCTGCATCAGTTGATAAAATCAAGTAGTTTTTGCAATTTGATTTATTTATGTGGTTGATTACAAAGATTCTTTTTCTACTATTAAACCATCTGTGCATACCTGGTATGAATGTCACTTGTTCATGGTGAATAATTTTTTTTGATCTAGTGTTGAATCCTATTGGTTAGAATTGTGTTGAGGATTTTTGTGTGTAATTTCTTGAGAGATATTGGTCTGTTAGTTTCCGTTTTCATGATATCTTTATGTGGCTTTTGTATTAGAGTTATACTGGCTTCATGGAGTGAGTATGGCAATATTCCATACTTTTCTATGCTCTGAAATACCTTTAATAATAGAAGTGTTAACTGTTATCTGAATGTTGAGTAGAATTCTCCAGTGAGGCTGTCAGGACCAGGATTTTTTTTTGTTTGGAAGCTTTTAAGTTATCTTTTCAATCTATTCTTTTGTTATTGGTTTATTTACTTGTTCTCCCTCCCTTTGCATTACCTTAGGTAGCTAGCATGTGTGTAGAAATTTGTACATTTATTTTAGGTTTTCAAATCTGTTAAAGTAAAAATTTTCATAGTATTCTGTGATGATTTTTTTGATTCAGTTGGATCTGTTATGATATTGCCTGTCATATTTCTTATTTGGATGATCTGCTGCCTCTTCTGTTTTTCACTTGTGAGTTTGGCCAGCTGTTCATCAATTTCATTGATCTTTTCAAGGATTAGTTCTGCTCTAATTTTTATTCTTCACATTTTTCTGGTGACTGAAAATTTTTCTTGCTACTTGTTTGAGGTAAAAGGTTAACGCTTTGATTTGGGCACTTTCTTCTCTTTGGATGTGTGCATTTGTTAAGATTAATTGACCTCTGAGTACTGTTTTTGCTGTGTCTCAAAGGTTTTAGAAGGATGCGTTATTATTCTCATTTGACTCTTTGTATTTTCTTATTCTCCTTGGTTTTTTCTATAACCCAGTTTGTTTTGAGCAAGGTGTTGCTTGGTTTCCTTGTGTTTGATTTTTTTTCCCCTTTTTTCTGTTATTGATTTCTACTTTTATGGCTTTACAGTTTGAAAAGATACTGCATAGTATTTTAAGGTTTGAATTTTGTTGAGGTTTGCTTTATGGAATCGTAAAGAGTCTGTGCTGGAAAATATTTCATGTGTGTTGGAGATGAAAGGATACATGGCTGCTGTTGGGTGGAGTGTCCTGCATATGTCTATGGGGTCAAATTGGCTGGCTGTGACTTTTAGATCTTTCTTGTCTTCACTGAACTTCTCTGTGGATGTTCTGTTTACCATTGAAAGTGTTGTTTTGAAATCTCCTGCTATTATTGTAGAGCTGTCTATTTCTCTTTTCAATGAATTTATAGTTTGTTTTATATATTTTGGAGCTCTGTCATTGAGTGCATAGATATTTAATATGGTTATGTCCTCCTGGAGGATCTTTTAATCATTATATTGTGTTCCTTCTTATCCAAAGTGATAGATTTTATTTAAAGTCTATTCTATAAGAAATTAAGGTTGCTACTCCTGCTCTTTTTTGAATATCATTTGCTTGATACTTTTTTTTCATTCTTTAAGTGTTAACTTATTCATGTCTTTAAGTCTAAGATGCATAGGCAACATTCAGATGGATCACATATTTTAATCTACTCTCTGTCTCTTTACTGGTGCATTTAAATCATTTACAAAAAACGTAATTATTGATAGGCATGAGTTTAGTGCTGTCATTTTGATTTCTTTCTTTTTCTCTTTGTATGTGGAAGGCAATTCCTTTGTTCCCCTTAATTTTCTGTCCTGAGTCATTTTTCTTTATGTGTTTTCTTTTCATTTTTTTTTTTTTACTGTGGTTGATTTTGTATTTCCTAAGACTTCATGTTTTTTCTTTTAATGTGTAGGGTTGATAATGTCCTTTGTGGTTACCTTAATATTTATACATATATTTTTTAAATTTAAGCCAGTCATTTTTTTATATTGCTTTGACTTCCTCTCCACATAAAAAAGATCTATGACTTAATATTTTTTTTATTATTTTTGTTATATTATTGTCATCTTTTATGTAATGACATCTCTTTCCCTGTTTTCAGTTTTTCCTTTAAATTTACTTTTTTGGGTTTCCCTGTCTGGTTGATATTCAGTTGCTCTGTTCTCTTTTCTAGCCTTGGTTGTTATCTGATGTTACTAATTTTTTTAACCAAATATTCCCTTTATTATTTCTTGTAATTTTGCAAGTTACCTAAATTTCTGTTTATCCAGAATGTCTTAATTTTGCCATCATATTTGAGAGACAGTTTTGCTGGATATATAATTCTCATCTAGCAATTTTTTTTTTTTTTATTAAAGGCTTTGTATATGTCATCTCAACGCCTTTTTCCCTGCGTGGTTTCTACTGAATTATTCAGTCTTATTTACTCTCCTTTGTAGAGTAAACCCCTAGCCAGGTTTAGAATGCCCTTATCTTTAGCTTTGGCAAGTTTGGTTATAATATGCCTTGGTGTCTTTCTTTTGGGATTTATCTAGTGCGAAGCTCAATGAGTGTCTTAAATAGATACCTTTCATGATATTGGGGCAGTTTTCTGTCATCCAATTGTCAACATTTTTTTTTTCATATTTTCTGTTATACTCCTCTATTCTGTTTCTCCAGTCACTTTCAGACTGTTATTCTTTATAGAGTCCATCCTACTTCTTAGAGTTTCTTGATTTTTTTTCCTATTTGTTCATCAGATATTTCCTCAAATATCCCAGATATGTTAGTGTGCTCACATGCTTGATTTTCAGTGTTACTAACTCAGCTTTTCATTGCCTCAGTTCTCCTTTTTTGAATTTCTGTTGATTTGTCTAATTGTGTAATTTTATTGCTAGTTTTCTGAATTTCTAGTCTGTATATGCTTTTTATAGTCTGTTCAATATGTCATTATGCTCTGTTATATTTTGCCTCATCTCTTTCCTGATGTCTTGAAGAGTTCTAAATACTAATCTTTTATATTCTACCTTGATTACTCCATGAAGTTCTCTTCATCCAGAAAATTTCTTGATTCTTTGCTTGGGAGCTTTCTGATGTCATTGTGGTCTGCCTCTTTAAGTCATTTGATGTTGACTGTTCTTTCTGAGACATCAATAAGTTGTATTTGTTTATTCTGTGTTTCTAACTTACTGTTTTGTTTTCAAACATTGAAATAAGCTCATAGTGTGTCCTTGTTCAGTTGTTGCAGCGTTGAAGCTCTACTGTTCTGTCACTATAGGTATTACTAGGCATGCAACTCAAGGACGCCTTTTACTTTTTTTGCTATGGAGTCAAATCAGGTGTCATGATAAAAAAATGTTATCCAAAATTTGTGTGGTGCAGGCTGTCCCCTTTAGTCCTAGAGGGGCAAGGGTAATTGGTGTAGACACAGATATCTAGCTGCACATACTGAGAAAGGCAGGAGGTAACAACTGCCCTTGACTGTCTTTGAGGAAGGTGTCCCCTTATGCCTGTTCTGAAGAAAGTAACTGTTTCTGCCCTGAATTACAGGTTCAGGTGAGCCAGCAGATGGTTTTTCCTCTTCCCCCTCTTTGTTAAATTGTTCTCTCTATGAATTTAGGCAACTTTCTCAGGGCATGCATAAGGTGTCCTACTTCTGGTTCAGTTAATGGCATCAGACTCCATTACTGGGACATAGTGCAGAGAAGTGAGGGAGAAGTTCTGGGAAATTGAGAGAGAATTTTCCCAAAAGGAGCTTTTAGACTAGGCTTGGCATGCTGTATGTTAGATGCCAACCATTTCGTTTTTGTCAATTGAGTGGACTCTCTTCTGCTGTCTCTCCTGCTGAGGAAGAAGCCCTCTGAATAAATATCTCATTGGAAGTTTTATTTGACTTCCAATCTGCTTCATGTCTGATGTTATGAGCCATGTTTCTGCATGTCTGATCAATTAAAATTTGAAGTATCAAACATTAAGGCAAATGTCAAAAGAAATTATCTTTATATTCACCCAAATATTTATTTGTATAGTGTAAATGCTGTGAAAACGTTTCTGTGATAGGCAAAATGATCTGGTTTGTTTTTCATAGAATATCATTATCACATATTTTCTGCAAATTTCTAAAAAAAAAAAGACTAACTAGACTGACTGAGATTGTAGGACACATAGAGACTGTTGTCTTGAGATATCCTTTCAACTCTAAATAAAAACTAATACCAGAGGTCTCTTTGTAGGAGGAGGGACTAGAACTGTAGGGGAGAGACTGCACCATACATTTGGTTACTAACTACCTAGTCATCTGAGCTGAATATGTCAAGAAAAGTAAATGACACCTGGGTTCACTTCCCTAGTAAGCACTCTGTCCCTCTGTTGACAGAATGTTGGAGGCCCAAAGGTGCCAGTAATCAAACTAGCTAACATGACTAGCCTATTTTGGCATTTCAAAACAAAGAAAACAACAAGCTGAAACAGAGCAAACAAACATAAAATAAATAAACAAATCTTATTAATGGCTTGGAGACAACAGTCAATATCAAATCACTTGAAGAGACAGATCATGATGGCTTTAGAAAGCTTCCAAAACAAAAACATGAAGAAGTTTTCAGGCAGGGAGGACTTCCTAGAATTATTGGATGTAGAATACAAAAGATTAACATTTTGAACTCTTCAAGAGATCAGGAAGGATATCAGACAAAATGCAGCACAGCACAATGACAAATTAAACAAATGGAAAGAAAACAAGGAGAAACAGTATGCAGAAATTCAGAAAACTACATAACTAGACAACTCTATAGAAAGTGAAAGAAGCAGAATGGAAGCAATGGAAGCCAGAATTAATGAGATTAAAATTAAAACATTTGATGCCAACATATTTGAGGAAAAATCACACGAAAGAATTTTAACAAATAAAGAAACACTAAGAATCATGTGGGACTCTATCAAGAGGAAAAATGTACCAGTTATTGGAGTTCTAGAAAGAGAAGAGAAAGTTACAGAGAGTACAAAGATAATTGTTCAAGATTTATTGACAGAAATTTTTCCTGATACCATAAAGATGTGAAGATATCTATTCAGGATGCTCATTGAACTCCATGCAAAGTAGATCCCAAAAGAAAGACACCAATGCATATTATAATCAAACTTGCCAAAACTAAAAATAAAGAATTTAAAAGGTGGCTAGGGATAAATGAAAAATAATCTACAAATGACCATCGGTAGTACTAAACTAGGACTGCTTACCAGAAAGCATGTAAACAAGAAGGCAATGGAATGAAATATACAAACCCCTGAAGGAAAAAGAATTGCTACCCAAGAACTATATATCCAGCAAAACTGTCTTTCAAATATGATGGTGAAATTAGGACATTTCCAGATAAACAGAAGTGTGGAGAATTTGCAAAAATCAAACCAATATTACAAGAATACTAAAGAGAGTTCTTTGGATAGAAAATCAACAGCATAAGAAAGCAACCCAAAGCTAAAATGCAGGACAGTGGAATCAGATATAAACCTAAATGGTGAAATCACAAAAATAGATCAAAGCTAAAACAATGAAAACAGGGAAATAGAAAAGTTTTCATGTAAAAATGCTAATATTGCAACAAAAAGAGAGACTGAAAAATGTAGTCATACACTTTTCACATGGAAAGGAAGTCAAGACAATACTAAAGAATTAAAGACAGGTTTAAATTAACAAAAATAAGGCTGAATAGAAAGGCAACCACAGAGGAATCTAACAATCCTACACATCGAAATAAAAAAAGAAAAACACTGAGACTCAGTAAATTAAAAAAAAAAAAAACAATGAAAAAGATGAAAGAAAAAAAAAAACATAACATTAGTCATCACAGAAAATTAAGTAGGACAAAGAAATTGTCAGAAACATAAGGAAAATCATACCAAACAACATATAAAAAGTTATCAAAATGACAGGACTAAACTCATATGTATCAATAATTATGGTGAATGTAAATGTATTAAATGTACCAATAAAGAGACAAGAGTGGCAAACTGGATATAAAAAAAAGACAACACAATTTGTCTATGTGCTACCTTCAAATGATGCATTTTAGACTTAAAGACACAAACTAAAACTCAAAGGATGAAAAAATATATATCAAACAACATTTACAAAAGAGAAAGTGTAGCAATATTAATATCTAATAAACAGACTTTAAAGCAGAAGCCACCACAATATATGAAGAAGGACCCTAATATTGATTTAAGAGTCTATATAGTGGAAGGACATAACCATATGGAATATTTACACATCAAATGATGGGACTCCTAAATACATAAAACAACCTTGAAGAGTGTTGAAAAGGTAAATATCTTAATAATAATAGTAGATGAAGAATAGAACATCAAGAAAGAAGCTAAATAAAGACACAGAAAACCTAAGTGCTACAATCAACCAATTTGACCTCACAGAAACATACAGAACACTCCACCCAATGGCAGATATGTATACTTTCTTCTCCAAAACACATGGAACATTCCCCAGAATCGACCACATATTAACACATGAAACAAGCCTTAACACAATCCAAAGCATCAAAATATAGCAAAGCATCTTTTCAGACCACAAAGCCATACAAGTAGAAATGAATAACAGAAAAAGCAAGGAAGAAAAATCAAACACATGGAAACTGAACAACATCTTGCTCAGAAATGACTGGCTGGTAGAAGAAATCAATAGTAGAAGAAAGAATTTCACCAAATCAAATGGGAATGAAAACATATCATATCAGAACATTTGGGACATGGCAAAGGTCAGTTTATCTCAATAAAAGCATGCATGCAAAGAAGAAAGGACCCAAATTAAAACATTAACCCTACAACTTGAACAAGAAGAAAGAGAGCAACAGAAGAACCCCTCAGAGTTCCAAAATTGCTTTGAAGGGTGAACTAGGCACTGGTATCGGTGCACAGCTTCACAAGGGGAGTACTTTGAAAGTGACCATAGCAATATTCAGCAGTTAGATGCCGCGGACTTAATTGTTGGACCTCATGTCTTAGTGGCTTGTGAAAAACTAATGCAAGAGATTTCCTAAAAATTAGAAGACAAGTAAATACCTAAAAAAGAAGTTCTAAATACTCTAAAACTATAATATTTTGAAAAAGAGAACACATTATAAAACATCCTTCAATTGGAATAGATACAGTATTTTCAATTGAAAGTAGAATGTAGTTTTTTTCTTCAAAGACAAAAGAAAATCCCCATCATTCCAAATAGTTACATGTGTCAGTGTGTCCAAGTATAATCTTATTAACTTAGGAGTTAATAATATAGAGAAACACATGTAAGCTTGAAAATTTTAAAATATATATCTAAATTATACTTTAACATTTAAGAAAAATCAAAATGAAATTCATAGATATCTAGAACTGTGTAAAATCTAATGCTGTGTCTCAAAACATTGAATGGGCAATAATATTTGTTTAACCTTGAAAACTTACACTACAAAAGCAAAAATAAAAAAAGGAAAGAAATGACTGAAAATTCATGAGCTAAACATCTCATCTATGGAAAAAATAAAAAGAATCACTTGATATAGAAACAATTCAAGTAATCTGTATATATCATGCATATTTAAATAAATGAGCATAAAATAATATCAAGAAATACAAAATAACAGAATTTAATACACTGTAATATTTTTGTTAGGGGAAAACAAGTTCTTGAAAACTGAGGATAGAAAATATTTTTTAAAGTTCATGATAAGATCAAGGCAATGTTGTTCTGATACTATTTCTATTCAACACTGTAGACTCACACTACACATTCAAGTTAGCCCACAAACAGAGAAAAAGATAGAACAAGGAGAGAACAAATGATGAAACATAATTGTTTGTAGATAATCTAATTTCTGCATAGGTAAGTTATAAATTAATTAGATAATTAGTCAATTTTTACTATAAGAAGAACTTTGTTCATGTTGTTGTTAGATGCCACCAAGTTGGTTCTGACTCATAGCAACCGTCTGTACACCAAAGTGAGAGCACTGCAGGGTCCTGCCCCATATTCACAATCCTTTTTATGCTTGAACACATTGCTGCATTCACCGTGTCAGTCCATTTTGTTGAGGGTATACCTCTTTTTAGCTGACCAAGCATATATCAAGCATGATGTCTTGCAAGGACTGATCCCTCCTCATGGCATGTCCAAAATATATGACATAGAGTCTCGCCATCCTTGCTTCTAAGGACCATTATAGCTGTAATTTTTCTAGGATAGATTTGTTCCATCTTTTGGCAGTCCACAGTATATTCAATATTCTTCTCCAATACCATCTTTCAAAGACATCAATTTTTCTCTGGTCTTTCTTACTCGTTGTCCAGTTATCACCTGCATATGAGATGACGGAAAACACAGTGGTTTAGGTCAGGGGCACCTTAGTGTCTTCAAAGGGACATTTTTGCTTTATGGGCACTTTAGAGAGGTCTTTTGTAGCAGATTTGCCCAGTATAATGAGTCTTTTCATTTCTTGATTGTTGCTTCCAGGGGTGCTGATTTTGGACCAAATTAAAACAAAACCCTTCACAAATTCAATCTTTTCTCTGTTTATTGCACTTTGCCTCTTGGTCTAGTTGTAAGAATTTTTGTTTTCTTTGTGTTGCGGTGTAATCCATATTGAAATCTGTGGTCTTTGGTCTTAATCTGTCGGTCCTTCAAATTCTCTTCATCTTCAGCAAGAGTTGTGTCAACTGCATATCCCAGGTTGTTAATGAGTCTTCCGCCAATATTGATGCCCCATTCTTCTTCATCTAGTCCAGCTTCTCAGATTATTTGCTTAGCATACAGAATGAAAAAGTGTGGTGAAGGGATATAACCCTGACACACACCTTTCCTGACTTCAAACCAAATAGTGTCCTCTTGTTCTGTTCCAAGGACTTCCTCTTGATCTATGCACAGATTCCTCATAAGCACAATTAAGTTTTCTGGAATTCTCATTCTTCCCAATGTTATCTATAACTTCTGATGATCTACAGAGGTGTATACCTTGCATAGCCAATAAAACACAGGTAAGCTGTTAGGCATTCTCTAGTTTCATCCAAGATCCATCTAATATCAACAATGATGTCACTAATTCCACATCCTCTTCTGAATCTGGCTTGAATTTCTGGCAGTTCCCTGTGTATATGTTGCTACGGTGACTTTTGAATGATCTTCAGGAAAATTTTACTTGCTTGAGATATTGATAATATTGTTCACTAATTCCTGTATTCAGTTAGATCACCTTTTTGGGGAGTAGACATAGTCAGTTAGCCAGGTAGCTGTCTGCCAAATTTCTTGGCATAGATGAGTGAGCACTTTCAGTACTGCAACCGTTTGTTGAAATATCTCAAATGACATTCCATCAGTTCTTGGTGGCTTGTTTTTCACCTGTGTCTGCAATGCAGCTTGGACTTCTTCCTTCCGTACCATCCTTCAGTACCTGCTTGAATGGTTGAATATTGAATATCGACCTGTTGTTTTGGTATAGCCAGTCTCCATTCCTTCCATATTCTTTTGATGTTCCTGCAGTGTTCAATATTTTTCCTGCAGAATCCTTCACTATTCCAACTCAATGCTTGATTTTTTTTTCTGAGTCTTTCAGCTTGAGGAATGATAGACATGTTCTTCCCTTTTGTTTTCTGAATCCAGCTCTTTATACATGTCATTGTAATACTTAGTCTTCTCAAACTACCTTTTGGAATCTTCTATTAAGCCCTTTTATTTCATCATTTTTTTCCTTTTGCTTTAGCTACTTGATGTTCAAGAGAAAGTTTCAGAGTCTTCTGACGTCATTTTTGTTTTTCTGTTAGTTCTTGTCTTTTTATTACTATTATTATTTTACTATATTTTAATTGAACGCTTACAATTCATTTTCTCACACAAAACCTTACACTTAGGTTATGCGACCCTAGCTCTTCTCCCCACACTGTGACAGCACACGCCTTGTCTCCACCCTGCATTTCCTATGTTCATTTAACCAGTTCCTGTTCCCCTCTGCTTTCGCATCTTGCCCCAGACAGGTGCTGCCCGGTTAATCTCATGTATCTATTTAAGTCAAGAAGCACACTCTTCATTTTATGTCTTACAGACCAGTTCAATCTTTGTCTAAGGAGTGGCTTCAAGAGTGGTTTCAATTCTGGGCTAACAGCGAGTTGCATTCCATGTTCTAACAGAGAAGTCTGTTAGACTGTCAGACCACCAAGTCTGGTCTTTTTATTAGAGTTCAGGTTCTGCACCCCACATTTCTTCCTTTCCATCAAAGATTTTTAGTTGAGTTCCCTGTAAGGGCAGTCATTGGTGGTAGCCAGACAGCATCTAGTTCTTCTGGTCCATTTCCTGTCTTTTAAATGATCTCTTTTCTTCCCGTATGATGGCCTTGACATCATCCTACAATTCATCTGTCCTTTGGTCATTAGCGTTTGATACATTGAATCTATTCTTGAGATGGTCTCTGAACTGAGATGAAATATACTCAATGTCATTCCTTGGCTCTTGTGGACTTGTGATTTTCTTCACTTTCAACTGCAATTTGCATATGACCAATTGATGGTCTGTTGGGTAGCAGAATTTCTAGGCAGCATTGAGTGCACAGTTGAGATTTGTAGATGCTATTTTAAATGGAAAATTATTAACTTAATTATCTTATTTTCTCTAGCAATTTTAAATTATGTGACCCAGATGGGGCAAAGGTAGACGTCTGAGTTCAAGTAGAAAATTGGTGTTTATTCTACTCCACATTATGGAGATAGAAAAACATGATGGTGAAAGTATTTGCTAGAAAAGGATTAATATTGCCAGGCAATTGACTTTATTCTGTATGATGAGTATAAACTTGAACATGTGAGCAAGGTTAATAGATTAAAAAACCATTTGGTGAGGTCACTGCATTGGAGTTCTTTAATTACAGGGTTTAGCAGAGTGCTTGAAACAGAGTTAGTCAGTTAATGTATCTTTTATGAATTCTATCTCATAGTTATTATTGCTTTTTCCCCTGCCCAAACAGAGACAATCAGAGGAAACTGACGATTAAGCAAAGCTGGATTGAGAAAGGGAAAGAAACAACTTGACCGAGTGTCCCAACACTGAAAATGAGAAGGTTAGATGCAGCAGGTTGGCCTGGGGCGTAGATTCACATAGAAGTTAATAGATTTGATTTGGGTAGAGATCCCTCAGAATTTGTAAACAAGGCCAGCTGTTAAAACAGCTAAGGCACGTATCTTTAAGGTACACAAGTCTATGTGAAGTTACAGAATAGTTGCTAATAATGATCTCATTTTGGCACATATGAGTCAGAACATAGTGTTAAAACAATATTGATTTTTAAAATTTTCATCACATGTGTATAATTGGCAAAAATATCATTCTTGATGCCATCATAAAATTTTGCAAACTGTTCCTTCTGTTGTAGTCCCATTGATATATAATTATCACTTCCAGTCTACAGTAATGTCAAGATAGTAAAGGAGATACTGTTTTTTATTGTGAAGATTGTGCAAGTGATCAGGATCAGTGACAGAATTTAGAAATAATTAAATGAAAACTGAGAAAAGCTGTTTTCCAGTGGTCACTGCAATCGTATGGACCTGGTATATTTGTCCAACCCAAACTTTACTTCAAGTATCATTAAATATTTAAGAAAAGTTATGGCAATTTAATGGTAGTGAAGATAAATAGTTCATAAACTTTTTTTGTATTTTAAATGTTTTTTTATAAATTGTAAGCTACAGTTTCATACAATTAAATGTCTTAAGCTTTCTTAGATAAACTGCTTAAAATGTTTTTAATGTTTCGTAACTTCTGTAAATTATAAAATACTCTGGCTCATATGGTTCTGTGTATCTCAGTAATAAGATATCCCTACCACACGTTTCCTGCTAGAAGTGAATGTTCAAAGAAGAAAGATTGCAATAATATCCACTCATTAATTAAATCCAGGTGCTTTAAAGGGTGTAAGAAGAGACTAGCAAGAATTTAGTAGTGAAAATAAATTGTACTAAACTTCACTGACCCCAAGGGAAGCAATGGTGCATTTTCAATCCTCTACTTTCACGATCCTAAGAAATCATGTCCAATTTAATTATGGGAAGGAGATAAAAAGCATTAAGGATGGAAGTTGCCTTGAAGGGAATGTTTATTAAAAATAAATAAATAAAAGGTTCAGATCAATGTGGAAATAATTCACCAGTTCAATTACCTGAGGAAAATGAAGATGGGAGTTTCTTGTGTTACTGATGATAATAATGGGAAGGAGAAAGGGAACAAAGAGTTTAATTGAGTGTTTGTGAGGTGACAAAGCTGTGCTTACATGAAAGCAAAGGTCAGATGCTAGGTCTTATCCAAAGTGAAAGGATTTTTGAATTTTATAATAAAGATAAATTCAACCTAAAAGGTTAAACTAACATCTTTGATGAAAATGGAGCAACTATTAATCAAGGTTATGAAACTCCATAAAATACTTTCCAACAGTCCATAAAGCAGTACATTTTGTTTGTGATTTGTGACTTAATAAACTATAGCAAGCTTCTCTTCACTACACTTTCATTTATCAAGTTTCTGTTTTACTCAGGGGACTAACTATCTTTAGGTGACATCTAACATTGTGGAAGCTTTTTCCCTGAGGCTAGAATTACCTGGAGCAACAAGTGTAAACATAAAATGTCATTAGCATTTCTTTTTGATGGAAAACAAAAATGTATAGAGTGCATAATTGAAAGTCCATTTCATGACAGTAAATGAACCAGATTTTGAAAGTATCAGTGACACATTTAGGGAGAAATGCACATTTAAAGGGAAAGATTTTAATGTGCACAATAAAAAAAAAGCTAAAAAAAAAATAACAACAGAGAAATGATCATTGTAAATATTTTAATGCTTATTTTTTCATTCTTCCTTCTAGACATAGATATGCACAAAACTGTTTTAATGTGCTTCTCACTGTTTTAAAATATATAATTTTGTTTGCATATGACACAAATATATTTCCATTTAAGATATTTCCATGAATATATATATAATTGTGACTTAAAATTATTTTAATAGGACAAGACCACATTTTGGGAGTAATTCAAAGTATGGCTTTATCATTAATTGCTTCAAGTGGAAATTCTGAGTTAAATAAATAATTTTATTATGAGTAAAATACTAAAATATCCTCTCTCTAGGAGTGCTAATGGCAATTTTTAAAAATTTCCTGCAATCTATAAATAAGCAATATCCAATAGGACTTTCTATAAAGACAGAGATGTTCTAGATCTCTGCACAGTCTATGAGAACACTGGTAACTGCAAATGTGGCTAGTCTGACAGAAAAACTGGATTTTCCAATTTATTTATTGTTAATTTACATAGCCACATGTGGTTAAGGGTGACTGTATTGGACAGCACAGCTTTAGATCAAATAGAAAGCTACTTTGTAATTTGCGTTTTTAATTCTGTAGAGGTAGAATTTCTTTAGTGAATTAGTTAGTCAAATACTTATATGTGTGTGTTAGTGAATATGTGAATTGCTTATTTTTGACATTTCTACCATTTCCTACTGGAGTTCTCCAGATTAAAATTTGGAAAAGAAAAATAAAATAAGGAAAAGAAAGAATACAACCGCATGCACAATGTAGCAGTGTGGATGCAATAAGGAGTAGAAAGCACACAGTAAGCTAAACAGGAAAAAATTAACATAAAGCATTAAGGAATAATGATTTAGTGTTGAATAATTAATATTATAAATTAATTGTTTATGCTATTCATTTTCCATTTGTTACTAGCTGCCACAAGTTGGCATCAACTCATAACAAGCCTGTGTAAACCAGAGTGAAAGGTTGCCTGGTCCCCTGCCTTATTCATGATTGTTTGATAGGTTCAAGTCCACACTTGCTGTGGAGACTGCATACTTTAAGTGCTTTCCAACTTAGGAGACTCGTATTCCAATAATGTGCCAGACAATATTCTCTTGTCATCTATAGTTCTTTTACTGATTAATTTTAAGAATTCGATTTCTAAGCCTTTCATCCTAGAGTGTCTTGGTCTGGAAGCATCGTTGAAAACTATTCACCATATGTAATGCTGCTAGTATTTGAAATACTGGTGGCATAGCTTCCAGAAACACAGCAACATGAAAGCCACCTCAGTCTGACAAAGTGATAGTGGGTGGTGGAGAAAACGTGAGCACCAAACTAATAACTTGTTTTTATTGGTTGCCAGCATTTTGCCAGCCATGATCAAAAATTCTGGAGGTATTCACTGAGTATGTTTATTTATATTTCCACTTTTCTTACCTATCCCTACCATAGCTAAGAGTCTTCAGATATGAGACTAGAAAAAAAATCACAGGTTTCCCTACCAAAGCAACTACAAAAGTTTCCTTACTAGTAAGAGATGGTAGCTGCAAAACCACTGTGGTAATGGATTTGAGGGTGAGGTGTTCTATAGCCAAGTGAAGCCAAGTTCTGTTAAGTTGGATCCAACTCATGACGACCCTAGGGGCGAGGGTAGAACTCACCCCCAGAGTGCTATAAAGTCACTGTAAGTCAGCATTGACTTGACGGCAGTGGGTTTGGTTTAGTTTTAGGCTATTAGCTGTTCTTGGGTTGGTCTCCAATTTATGGAGACTTCATGTATCATTGAATGAGAAAGCTGCCAGTCCTGTGCCATCCTCATGGTTGGTTGTAAATCAGAACATGTGATCTGTGGGGCTTTCATTGGCTTAATTTGGAGCGCAGATTATGAGAATTTTTTTCCTGCTCTATCACATGCTAACTTCCACTAACAGAAGGATGATGTCTGTGCATAAAGTGCTTTGACTGGAGATTGATCCAGGTCACTCACATGGAAGAAAAGAATTCACAGCAGAAATTTATTTTAGATCACTCTGTCAATAAAAGCCACTTACCAGAAATTAACCCAGAAATAAACCATATTTATTTTGGAGCCGGTCATTCGACCTGTGTAAACTAAATGTTAAAATCAACAAAAGCCATCATAAAGAGATCAAGTTAAAATGCTGTTTAAAGGAATTATGGAATTCCTTAAACAATGTAAAGAACAAGAAGCTAAGCCTTGTTTAATATTTAAGATTTAGCACTGGGAAACAATAGGCCTATGTATTTCAAGAAATTAAAAAATAAGATTAGGGAGGTATATCACCTAAATCAAAGCATCTTAGACTGAATAAAAACATATAGGGTATAGAGTCTGTTGAAAATGGAGATGAGTCTAGTTTTTTTGTTTGAATAGTAAATGCAAAAGAATGTATATCAAAGCCTCCTATTCAATAGTATAAAATGTATTATTAATCATAATAACAACAATAAAATGAAACTATATGTAATCATAATAATAACAATAAAATGAAACTGTGTAGTGTTGAATAAGGAAAAAAGTCTGAATCATTAATTTATCCTCTTTGTGATGATCAAAGCTAAACTACTTAGTCTTACATATTTGATAGCAAAAGAGGACAACTGTGTGAAGGATACCAATGTTTGAAACTGTGATTTTCCTTACAATCTGCTTATTTCATGTTTAAGGAACAAATTAAGTCAGACAGAAATAGCATCTAGATGAAACTGCTTGGGGAGGACAAAGTATAATTAAAATTACAGCCCAGGGAAGGATATTGGTGTCAGGTGCCAGGCAGTCAGTTCAGACTCATGGCAACTCTATGCTCAACAGTATGAAACACTGCCTGGTCCTGAGCAACCCTTACAGTCCTTTCAGTGTCTTCCAGTCTAAGTGGCTCATCTTTCTGCACTATGTCAATGTTCATTCCTGTGGGCCACTCCAAGACCCAGAAAAAAGTCAGCTTTGACATTTGTACCCTCCAATATTAGTGATTTACTTATGTTCCTTTTGAGAGAATCGTTAATCTGATATGCAAAGTATGAAGGACAATACAATGTCACATTTATGTGATAGTCAACCCTCATCACTATTATTTCTGGGTTTCTTGCCTTTGGTGTATGAGTAGAGAGGATAAGAATGATAATAATAATGCTTTTTATTGTTCTCCTTCCCAAGTTTGAAACTTTTTTTATTACTATGATTGAATGAAAATGTAAATTTCCTTATAAATTTTCATGCTCACCTATTTGCAGCTCCCACTGCTCTCCCTGCCTGGTGACAGCACACTCTTCCTCTCTACTCCGTACTTGTCCCATCCTCCCAACAGTCTCCTGACCCCTCCTCTCCACCCACTCCCCTTCCTCCAGTAAGAGGTCAGCAGGATGACATCCTATAGAAGCATAGAACCATAGAGTGCCCACAGATATAATCACTCTGTGTTGCCCCAAGTTTGAAACTTTAGAGAGACTAAGTTGCTAATTTAATCTCTTCATCTTCCACCCTGAATTCTCATCTTTTGCAATCAGTTTGTAGTGTAATTTTCTATCATTTGAATTTGTGTTCAGCTATGATTCTTGCTTTGTCTAAAGGGACATATTTAAAGTAAGAATATACCAGTTCTGCTCTTAGACATTTTCACAATGCTGAGTCTTCCTATCCATGAGCAAGGTGTTTTGTTTTGTTTTCCACTTGCATATGTCTCTTTCGGTTTCTTGCACTAGTGTCTTTGTATAGGTATGTCATGTTTCTCGTTGGTTTTACTGATAGGTATTTTATCTTCTTGAGGACTATTGTAAATGACATTTATTTGGTGATTTCCTCTGTGAAGTTCTCTTTGTTGGTATAAAGGAATCTGACTGATTGTGTATGTTGGCTTTGTAAACTGATTCCTCACTGACTCTTTCTTCTATTAGTTACAGTAATTTGTAAATTCTTGAGAATTTTCTGTATATTAAGAACATTTCACCTGCAAATAGAGATACTTTTACTTCTTCCTTACCTGTTTGGATATCCTTTATTTCTTTGTCTTAACTGGTGGCTCTGGCTAGAACCTCCAGCACAATGTTGAATAAAAGCAGTGACAAAGGGCATCCTGTGGTTTTATTCTCAAAGGGAATGCTGTCAGACTTTTTCTACTAAGGGTGATATTCATTGTTGGTTTTGCATGAATACCCTTGATTGTCTTGTAGAATTTTCCATCTATTCTGATTTTGTTGAGAGTTTTAAACACGAATGTGTGTTGGAGTTTGTCAAGTTTCTTTTCTGCATCAGTTGACAAAATCAAGAGATTCTTATCTTTTGTTTTCTTTATGTGGTTGATTACAGTGATTGTTTTTATAATGTTGAACCATTCCCGCATCCTTGCTATGAATCCCACTTGGTCATGGCAGACTATTTTTTGATTACGTTGTTGAATTCTATTCATTAGAATTTTGTTGAGGATTTTTGCATCTAAGTTCATGAGAGATTAGTCTGTAGTTTTCTTTCTTTTTTCTTTTTTTTGGTGGAGTGTTTAACTGGTTTGGGTATCAGAGTTACACTGTCCTCATAAAATGAATTTGGCAATATTCCGCCATATTCTGTGCTCTGAAATACCTTTAGAAATAGTGGTGGTGATTCCTCTCTAGACTTTTGTTAGCATTCTCCAGTGAGGCTTCCAGGCCAGGGCTTTTTTGGTTGGGAGTTTTTTTTTTTTTTTTAATTACCTTTTCAATATCTTCTTTTGTGACCGGTTTATTTTGCTATTCTGCCTCCATTTGTGTTAGTTTACATAGATAGTGTATTTCTAGAAACTTGTTCATTTCTTCTAGATTTTCAGATTGGCTAGAGTACAATTTTTCGTGATATTCTGTTACGACTTTTTAATATTAGTTGGATCTGTTCTGATATTGCCCATTTCATTTCTTTTTTGCAACAATGATTTCTCTCCTGTTTTTCTTTTGACAGCTTGGCCAGTGGCTTATCAGTTTTGTTGATCTTTTCAAATAACAAACTGCTGGTGTTGTTAATACTTGTGATCATTTTTCTATTCTCTCAGTTCTGGTCTAATTTTTATTATATGCTTTCTTTTGGTGACTGAGGGCTTATTTTGCTACTCTCTAATTGTTCCAGTTTTAGGGTTCATGCATTGATTTGAGCCTTTCTTCATCTTAGATACATGCATTTATGGCTGTAAGTTGATTTCTGAATACAGCTTCTACTGTGTCTCAGATATTCTGGTAGGATGCTTTTTCATTCTCATTTGACTGTGAATTTCTTTATCCTGTCCTTGATATCTTCTATAACCCAATAGGTTTTGAGCAAGGTGTTGTTCAGTTTCCTTTTTTTTCCCCTTGCTTTTTCTGTTAGTCATTTTTACTTTCATGTCATTATGATCTGACAATTTGTTTTGCATATTTTCATGCTTTGGATTTTGTTAAGGCTTGCTTCATGGGTTAGTACATGGTCAATTCTGGAGAATGTTCCACGTGCTTGGGAAAACAAAATATACTTGTCTGCTGTTGGGGGAAGTATTCTCTAAATGTCTGTGAGGTCAAGTTGACTGACTGTGGCATTGAGAGCTTCCTTATCTTTACTGAGCTTTTCTCTGGATGTTCCATCCCTCACTGAAAATGGTGTACTGGAGGTTCCTACTTTGCTTGTGCAGCTGTCTATTTCTGTTTTCAGTGCAGCGGGAGCCCTGTCATTGGGTGTGTAGATACTAATATGGTTATGTCTTCCTGGAATATTAAGCCTTTAATCATTATACAATGCTTTTCCCGATTTTTGTGATGAATGTTACTTTAAAGTCTAGTTTATCAGAAATCATTATTGTTACTCCTTTTTTAAAAACATTATTTGCTTGATGTATGTTTTCCATTCTTTGAGGTTTTAGTTTTTTTCATGTCTTTAAGTGTGAAGTTTTCTCTCATAGGCAGAATATAGCAAATAGGTTGAATGAAATCAACTCTTAATGATAAAAATGTTGCAATTTAGTTTTGGATTTTGATTAGCTACCTCACTCAAAATACTGTGAAGTCTTGAATTCTGTGCTTTGAAGTAGCTCCATAATTGTTGGCAGGTGCCGTCGAGTTGGTTCCAGCTCTCATTGAGCCTACGCACAGCAGAACGAAAGGCTGGTCAGTATGGTGCCAGGTCCACAATCGTTTTTATACTCAAGCCCCTTGTTGCAGCCAAGGTGTCAATCCATCTCGTTGAGGGTCGTCCTCTCTTCTTTGCTGACCCTCTACTCTATCAAGTACGATGAACTTCTCCAGGGAATGATCTTTCCTGACAACATGTCCAAATTATGTAACATGCAGTCTTGCCATATTTGCTTCCAAGAAGCACTCTGATTGTATTTTTTCCAGAACAGAACTGTTTGTTCTTTTGGTGGTCCATAGTACATTCAACGTTCTTCTCCAACACCATAATTCAAGGGCATCAATTCTTCTTCTGTCTCCTTTGTTCATTGTCTAGCTTTCGCATGCATACAATGTGACTGAAAATACTCTGGCTTGTGTCAGGCACACCTTAGTCTTCAAGGTGACATTTTTACTTTTCAGTACTTGAAAGACATCCTTGGCAGCAGATTTTCCCAATACAATGTGTCTTTTGATTTCTTGACTGCTGCTTCCAAGGGTGTTGATTGTGGACCCAAGTAAAATGAAAGCCCTGGCAACCATAATGCTTTCTCCATTTATGATGACATTGCCTACTGGTCCAGCTGTGAGGATTTTTGTTTTCTTGATGTTGAGGTGCAGTCCATACTGAATGCTGTGGTCTTTGATCTTCATCAATAAATGTTTCAAATTTTCTTCATTTCCAGCAAATAAGGAGGTGTCATCTGCGTAACTCAGGTTGTTAATAAGGTGTCCTCCAATCGTGATGCCTCATTGTTCTTTGTATAATCCAACTTCTTGGATTATTTGCTTGGCATACAGATTAAAAAGGTATGGTGAAAGGATACAACCCTGACGCACACCCTTCCTGACTTTAAAACATGCAGTGTCCCCTTGTTCTATTCCTACGACTGCCACTTGATTCATATATAGGTTCTTTAAGAACACAATTAGGTGTTCTGGAATTCCAAAATGTTAGCCATAATTTAGTATGACCCACACAGTGGGATGCCTTTGCATAGTCAATGAAATACAAGTAAGCATCCTTCTGATATTCTTTGCTTGCAACTGGGATCCGTGTGACACCAGCAAAGATACCCCTGCTTGCATGTCCTCTTCTGAATCCAGCTTGAATTTCTGGCAGTTCTTTGTCAATACACTGTTTCAGTTGCTTTTGAATGATCTTGAGCAAAATTTTTCTTGTCTGTGATATTAATGATATTATTTGGTAATTTCCACATTCAGTTGGTTCACCTTTCTTTGGAATGGGCATAAGTAAGGATCTTTTCCAGTCAGCTGGCCAGGGAGCTGTCCTCCAAATTGCTTGGCATAGACAAGTGAGCACTTCCAGTGCAGCATCTGTTTGTTGAAATACCTCAGTTGACATTCCATCAATTTCTGGAGCCTTGATTTTTGCCAGTGGCTTCAATGCAGCTTCACCTGATTCCTTCAGTACCATCTGTTCCAGATCATATGCTACCTCTTTGAATGGCTGAACATCTAACAGTTCTTTCTGGTGTCATGACTCTGGATAGTCCTTCCATCTTGTTTAAATGCTCTCTGGGTCACTGAATAGTTTCCCTGTAGAATCCTTCACCATTGCAACTTCAGGGTGGATTTTTTTCCTTCAGTTCTCTCAGCTTGAGAAAGGCTGAACGTGTTCTTCTCTTCTGGTTTTCCATTTCCAGCTCTTTACGTATGTCGTTACAATACCATATTTTGTCTTCTCAGGCTGCTCTTTGAAATCATGTGTTTAAGGATTTTATTTCACCATTCCTTCCTTTTACTTCAGCTGCTTGACATTTGAGAGCAAGCTTCAGAGTCTCTTCTGACATCCAGTTTGGTCTTTTCTTTCTTTCCTGCCTTGTTACAACCTCTTGCTGTCATCATGGATAATGTCTTTGATGTCATTCCACAATTTGTCTGGTCTTCAGTCACTAGTGATCAACAGATCAAACCTGTTCTTGAGATGATAGTCTTTAAACTCAGGAGGGATATACTCAAGGTCATACTTTGGCTTTCGTGGACTTATTCTAATTTTCTTTGGTTTCAGTTTGAATTTGCATGGAAGCAATTGATGATCTGTGCCATAGCCTGCATCTGGTCTTGTTCTCACTGCTGATAGGGAGCTTTTCCATCATTTTTCTCCACAGATGTGGTCGATTTAGTTCCTGTGTATTCCATCTGGTTGTATCCATGTGTATAGTTGCTGTTTGTGTTGCTTAAAAGGATATTTGCAGTCAAGAAGTCATTAGTCTTGCAAAATTCTATCATGGGATCGCTGGCATTATTTCTATTCCCTAAGCCTTATTTTCCAAACATCAAACCTTTTTATTTGTTTCCAACTTTTGCAATCCAGTCACCATGAATTATCTACATGTCTCGATTGCATGTTCAATCGATTTCAGATTCCATCAGTAGATATGGACATTTGTTTTCTAAAAATGAAATATTATTTTATCATTAATGTTTTGTCATATGTATTTCATGTCCCCAGTTTTTCCTCTTCCCTATTTCACAGAAGCCTAGTTTCACATACTGAATGATGAATATGTAAAGAAAACATGAAGGTACTACATATATTAAATTTGAACTAAGTTATTATTTTCTGTTATATATTATTTGGAGCCTTTGTGGTGAACCAAAAGTCCCCAGAGGCCAGCCACTACTTGAAAACCCTTTGTGATACTTCTACTCTCTTGTATAGAGTTGCTATGAGTCAGATTCAACTCAATAATAATGAATTTGCTTTTTATTTTTGTTATATCTTATTATATTATGTACCATATAATTTATCACATATCTCTGTTGTTGGTGGTGTGTCCTGTTGAGTGAATTCTGATTCATAGTAACCCTAAAGTACATAGTAGAACTGGCTCATACGGTTTCCAGTAGCTACGGAACATTCTTTCCCTCAAAGAGCATTCCCTGCTGGGTAGTCTCTTGGCCGCCAGGAAGCTGGGCTGCACTGGCTGCATCCTCCACTCATGCCTGCTGTGGGAGGCATTGCATCGAGTTGCCAAGGCAGTGCAGGCCGCTTCCTTGGCCATGGCTTCCAAACGGATGCACAGGCAGCACTGCGTCAGTAGGCCTGTTCTAGGTTCCCCGCTCCTATGCAGCCTGAGGTCCTGCAGTTTAAAATTACTGAGAGGCAGGAAGGTAAAAAGGAAAGACACATGGATAGGATGTTCGGAAGAAATGCCTGCAAGTCTAATGGCATCTCAAAGTGAGCTAAACTTTCCTTAAGTCTCCACCTCAGTAAGGCTGATTACACATCCAGGCTCCCAGCACCCTGACAGCAAGCTCCAAACCGTGGTGACTCACAGGTGGCGTCTGGATTATGAAGAGAGTGGAGCCTGTTGGTCACTCTATGAAAAAAGCTGTGACACCAGAGGATAGATGATATGGTTAAACCATGTGCCCTCCTGTCACATAGCCCAGCTTGATCCCGCTTTGTCATCTCTAAGCTTTTTTCTCCCCTGAGGACTAATACATAACTGGACTGTTTATAGTGATAAGCACATCATTAAATGTTATCTGTTATTGTTTCTGAGATTACACTTTCTAGATAAAAAAAATCAAAGAATGGTTAGAAAATAAAAATATCCACTTTCACATAACACAAATTTGCATAACAACCTTGTCTTTGAAACTTAACAATGTTGTTAAGTGAGGTGTCAGTGTATATACAGTATATACACCATTTATTTTACATATTAATTTTCTGTCATAGTATGTCGGATTATATAGTATACGTCTTTGTATTACAGATTATATCATATTGTGTAGATTATAAAATATAAAAATTTATAGTAAATACTTAAGGAAGTTGGTTATGTTTTTTATATGTATTACCTCATACATTATGAGTTTTATGTAGCATCATATATTTAATACAATGAGGATCCATTGCTGCACAGTGGTTAAGCACTGTGCTGCTAAGTAAAATGTTGGTAATTTGAATCTAACAGCTGTTCCTCAGGAGAAAGATAAGGCAGTGAGCCTCCATAAAGATTTATAGCCTTGGAAATTCTATAAGTGTAGTTCTACTCTGTCCTATATGGTTGCTAAGAGTCCAAATCAGCTTGATGGCGTTGGGTTTGGTAATGCATGCTGAAGCCAAGTGCCGTCAAGTCGGATCCCACTCATGGAGACCCTGGGAGATTTCATAAATGTAAAATGTGTGCTTTTACATGATTATAAGTGATCATATTTATACATGCCAAGCCAAGTACCATCATACAAAGGCATATACTACTATATGCAATACAAAGACATATACTATATAATCTGACATACAATGACAGAAAATTAATATGTAAAATAAATGGTGCATATACCGTGTATACACTGACACCTCACTTAACAACGTTGTTAGATTTCAAAGACAAGATTGTTATGCAAATCTGTGTGTTATATGAAAGTGGGTATTTTTGTTTGTTTTCTAACCATTCTTTGATTTTCTTATCTAGAAAGTGTGATCATATATAAAATGATTTATAAAGTATATCATTCATACATAAGCATTAAATATTTTGAAGATCTATTTGTATTATTATTTTAATTCAACAAAGTGAAACAATGGACTATTCCAAATTTTTGGTTCCTTTAATTATTGCACCATTTTTCTTTGTAGTCTTCTTTTAGCACATAGAATACACACCCACACACACACCCACACACACACAAATTTATTTTATACATGAATTGCGAGTTGAATGGAAAAAGGAAGGAATATAGAAGCATAAACTATAATCTTTATAGATATAATAAAACAAACTGTTGCTGTTGAGTTGATTTCAACTCATAGCAACCCTATAAGACAGCATAGAATTACCCTATATGGCTTCCAAGGACTTAAATCTGAAAATGTCTTGAAAATGTAATTAAAGTAGTTGTACCTGTATCAGATGTCTTTGATTTATTAAGAATTACTTAATGTTACCAAAACTTAATCTTACTCAAATAATATAATTAACTTTGGGAATTTTTAAGTATACATGTTGCTATGTTTTGACTGTTACATAGATACGTAAACTGCTTCCCAATGGAAAGTACTGACTCTGTATTCCAACAGAACTAATTAGATATTACAAAATGAGAAACTTTAAATTTCAATTTAGGGTGTGCTTCTGTTGAAATCAATCTGAATATTAAATATGAACCTTGTCTGATCATATTGTCATTTTTTGAAAATATTTTCTAGTCTCTACATTGTTTGAAATTTTATTAATAAATAAACAATATGAACTGCAGATTGACTGTTATGCTTTCTTGGAACCAGTTAATTGGCTCAGGTTGAATCTGAAATCTCAGTTTCTTGTAGGTAGCATAATGCAAAACAAGGTTTGAATGCATTTGGTCAGGCATAGCAACAATTGTAGATTAAGGGGAGCCTTGATGTAGATCAAAATAAAACTTCCATATATGTTCATCAGTCATTTAGTTGTGGAATGATTTGGAGTGATGTAAATGGGGGAAAGGGGGGTTTCATTAAGCCTTAACTAAAATAGTGATGTTGATTATGATATGTCTTCAGAGTTACATGTCTTATTCCTATTTAGATCTCCCATGAGACTTATTTATTTATGTATTATTACACGTGTTTTCTAAAAATTGCCTTAAATGAATGGTGAATCAAATCAGATTAGGAGTAAAAGAATAAGCAGGTAAACCTGTCCAGTTCTCAGGTTTTTTTCTAATTTCAGATCTGCAATAACTCTAAGCTCTTGTCTATTAACGTAAAATTTTTTGAAGCTATTCTGATCGCATGGCTATTGAAATCATTGAATCCTACTACAGTTAACAGACAATGCTCAGTTTTCCTTTACACTCAGTTAAGTATCAATTCCTAAAACAGTCGTGAACACAAATTTTCTACCAGACAGTACAAATGTATTGAGGAATACAGCAATACACTATCTATGTAGAACATAGATTATAAATTTACTGTGGAACATAGTAATGCCTCTAATTTCTTTTTCTTTCTGCTCTATGTAAAATTTATCTTGAGATTACTTTAAATTGAAAAAATAATCTTTTTATTTTTTTCTGCTGTTTAGTATTTACTGATTCCAAATTTACTGCGAGTGTAAAAAAGGCAAACACAGAAGCAGGTGCTGTAAACAGGGATATTACATATAGCTTTCATTGATTTACTTTCTCTGACAGAACTTCTAATTACTTTTACAAGATACTGATTGAAAATGCAGTTTTTGTTTCTTCCAACATTAGATGTGCTCTTTCTGTTTTCATATTTTTATGATGCTGACAGATGATGTTGTTCAAAACATCCCCAACCATCCGGCCAAGGACATTTAAAGAAGAAACAATTTTCATTTATGTCAATTGCCAGTGTCAATCATTGTGGAATAAATTAGAAATACTGCTCGTAATAAGAAGAGTATGTTGCTGTTGGTATTTTAAGCTTTATGTGAGTTTTTGCAAGAATACCAAGAGATCATTTCTCATCTAACTGAACAATATATCCATTAATATAAAGATCAAGATAAGTTGCTAACAATTATATAAATGCCACTTTGGTGTGCTTGATTGTTGATGCTAATAAAAATACACCAAAATTCAAATCAAATCTGGTGCTGTAGAGCTTATTCCAATTCACAACAACATTATATGACACAGTAGAACTACCCGACAGGGTTTCCGAGGAGCACCTGGTGGATTTGGACTGCTGACCTCTTGATCAGCAGCCGTAGTTCTTAACCACTAAGCCAGTAGGGTTTCCCAATGAAACAAGAATACACTGAATACAACCACAGGAAGAAGCAGAATGGTATTTCAAAGAGAGAATCTACTCTGAACTGATCATCTGAAGGAAGGTGATGCTTCACAAACATGACCTGCATGAGGTTATGAACTGGATTGTGTTCTTTATTCTTGTAATCGAACACTATTTCTAGCCTCTTCTAATAACAACAAAGAAAGTATTTTAAATTATTTAGTGTCTGGTTTTAAATATCAGTATCTTTATGTAGGAGCCCTGGTAACTATGGGGCATTTCTACCATATCTTATACAGAGTCATGATGAGTTGGAATAGACTCAATGGCAATGAGATAGAATTTCATGTAAGTTATTTTTTCCTTTCTTCCCTCTGTGTCATGACCAGTGCTTGTACAATATGAAAACAGATTAAGTTCAGAATAAATCCCTAACTGACCAATATTGACATCCAGTAATACAAGAAAAGCTAATCTTATGCAAAAACAAATGTCACTAACTTGCCCAACAGAAAAATTACAAGAAATAGTTTATATGTAAATATGACTAATAGAAATATTAAATATCTTGCATTTAATGAGCTAACTGCAATCTTTGAGAATGTAGGCTACCCCTAAGGAATGTACAAATATTGAAGCCATGTGTAAATATGACGTGTTGTCCTAGTTTTCCTTAAGGTACCTGCACATGTAATTCTCTTTGATCTTCTAAACTGGACAGACTACATGTTTGCAGTTCAAATCTGCCAGGGACTCCTGGGAAATCCCATGATGTAACTCTACTCTATCATACAAAGTTGCATTCACATATATATATTCTTTAGCATGTTATATAGAAGCTAGTAACCTTTGGTCACCATGCATTTGCTTATGTCATGTAAATGGGAGTATAGAATATCCTTTTGTGATTGACTTATTTTACTCAGCATAATGTTTTCAAAGTTCATCTATGTTCTAGCATGAATCAGAATTTTATTTCTCTTACTGGCCTGGCAATATTCCATTATATGTGTGTGCCAAATCTGTTTATTCATTTCTCTGTTAATGTATACTTAAGTTGTTTCCACTTTTTGCTATTGTGAATTGTGCTGCAGTCAACATTGCTGTATAGGTTTCTATTGGAGTTCCTGTTTTCAATTATTTGGGGTATTGTGATCCTTAAGGTGTGTATCATCTTGAGCAGGTCATGATTCTCAGTGATTTGACAGTTATGACCTAGTTTGGCAGTTGTCTGAGGACACTCTCAATTCTATGATGAGATTAGATATATGCGATCACCTCTATAATGGCATCTGCTATGAGTAGCTTATCAATTGAAAGGGAATTTCCTGGGGGATGTGGCCCATGTGGAATATAAGTAGATCCTCTGGCAAGGCTCATGGGTTTTTGTTTGCTCTGGTCCTGCAGCTGAGTCTTTGATCTCCAGTTCTTGGGACTTGAGCTAGCAGCTTTCCTGTGGTCTTGCTTGCTACTCTTGTAATTCATTGGTCTTTGCAGCCTATGAGCAAGAATCTGACCTTCTGACCTGCCAGTTGGGGCTTGCCACCCTCTGTGGCTACGTGAATCAGGTGCCTCCAGCCCGAGCTCTGGATTTGAGAAATTCCAGTTTCTACAACCTCATAAGCCTTTATATAAATCTCTTTGTATAGATATTTATTGCTTCTCTAGAGAACTCAGCCAAAGACAGATATATACCTAGGATTAGGGTATCTGGTTCACATGGTAGTTTGATGTTTAACTTTTCTGAGGAACCACGAAGTGGCTGTACCATTTTGCATTCCCATCAGCAGTGAGTGAGGGCCTTAATTTCTCCACATACTTTTCAACATCTGTTATTTATTTATTTTTTTAAATCCTTACTATTCTAATAAAATTAGGTGACATCTCATTGTGGTTTTGATATACATCTCGCTAATGACAAGAGTGGTGCCTTGGTGGTTGTATGGTTAACAGTTTGCTTGCTAACCTAAAGGTCAGCACTCTCAACTTGCCAGCCACTCTCTGGAGAAATATTTGGCAATCTTCTTCCATAAAGTTTATAACCTAGGAAACCCTAGGGGGGAGTTCTTTTCTGTCCTGTAGGGTCACTAAGAGTTGGAAACACATGGCATTTTTTTTTTTTTTTTTTTTTAAACAATGAAATTACACCGAACACCTTTCCAGTCCCTCACTGACCATTTATATACCCTCTTTGGTTAGAGTCGGATCTGACTCGACAGCATTTGGCTTGGCTTGGCTTGGTTAAATGTCTATTCAAGCATTTTGCTTATTTTTGATTTGGTTGTTGTTTTTTTCTGTTGCTAAATTATAGAAGTTCTTTATATGTTCTGTATATTAAGCCCTTCTTGGATGTGTGGTTCCCAAGCATTTTCCCCCAGTCTGTAGGTTTTCTCCTCACTCTGTCAGTTACCAGGTTCCGTCTCTCTGCACTATCTTTTTGTCTTGGCGCTACTTACAAAGTGGACGGAGCACTAAACGTGAGAACTAAAACCATCAAATTCATAGAAGAAAATATAGAGTTATGGCTTCAGAGCCTGGTTATGTCTTCAGAACCTAGTTTTCTAACAATGCATTCTGAGGTATGACATCAAAAGTACATGTGATTTGAAAGAAAGTCCTTTTTGAAGCCAGTGATTGTTGGTTAAATATAATTGCTTAGAACAATTTTTGCTTGAAGTCGATATGAGAGCCTGTGTATGGTTATAAATTTTGCACAGATTTTCTTTTCTGCCTTGTCTTTCAGTTTTATTTTTCTTTAATTAATTTTCTTTTCATCTTCTGGAGGAATGAATTTTTTTCTACTTTCCTTTAGTGAGACGATATAGTTCTATGTGGTACAGTCTTACCTGAGACCTTCTGTCAGGACTTCCTGTAGGGCAGAGCATGGCTTTGTCCCCAGATCCTGTTCCCCATAGGCTTTCAAAACCATACTCAAAATCACCATTAAAAAGATGTTCAGAGCTCTCCTCCATTTCTGGGTCTCCAGTTTCACTTAGTTTTCTCATATAATTAATCTTTTATTTCTATAAGATCATCCACATGTTTAAGCAAGACTGTTGATGTGGCGGCAGTGAGTTGGAGTTGATGTGTACATCTGTTACCATAGGAAGACACACTATTTGTTCCCTTTAAAATAGCAGTTACTAAGGTAGGAAAAAATAAAAAGAAATATAAAACTAGAAAAAAAAGGCAGCAGATAAAAAGTGGACTTGCTATGCAGATTTCTTGGAAGTCAATAGGTTCTCCTTTATTAAATGTAAGGATTAACATGTGAAAGTCTTTCTTATTATGAATCATAAGAACATAACAATATCATACTAATATTTTAAATTTAGTATTTAAATTTAATTTTAATATTAGTACAATCATAACCCATTATTGTTGAGTCAATTCTGACTTAGAGTGACCTTGTAGGACAGAGTATATGGCCTCATAGTGTTTCCAAGGAGCATCTGAAAACTGTATAAGGATTTGAACTGCTGTCCTTTTGGTTAGCAGCCAAACACTTAACCATTGTGATTAAGTACCTTCAAAGGGTAAAACACTATAGTACTATAAATCATATGTTTTTCCAGGAACTAAATGAGTTGGTAAATTGGATCCTTTTTATTCAAGGTTTTATAATCATGTAATATGTTTGACAAATTGATTATTCATTAACAATTTTAAGTAATATTCATAAGCACAGATTATCTGTTTTGAATTATAAACATATATGACTATTTTGTTAATTATAATTTAATTAACTTATCTTTTTGTAGTTTAATTATTTTTAGTGTTTCTAAAACATCTCTGAAGTATGATTTGCTTTTGTGTCTTATTTTGTTGTTGTTGTTGTTGCATCATTGTTAATTCACACCCATTCCTAGCTGGAAATGTAAAACATGACTCTTTCTTGTTACATTTTAATGCAATCTTCATCAAGAGACAGCCACTGCTGTGTAATTGGTTTTTATGTAGAATGGCAGTATTATTGTGAGGTTGTACTTTATCTTGTGTGACAGTGAGTGAAAGATTACACAACTCCCATTTACTTCAAGAAGAACCCTGGCTAGCTGACACAGCTGTTATGATGATGATAATTTGGTAGTGATTGAGAAAGGAGCAATCCAGGGAAAGAATTTCCATAACTCTTCCCTCTAATATCAGATGTGAGAAGTAATTTTCTCCCACAAACTGCATCCAAAATATTCTGTGAGTTCAGGAGCAAGAATAATACAGCTATATATGGTCGTTTTTAAATCTATATGCTTACTATTAGTTTCTACAATTTCTTTGTTCACCTAGTACATTTTAGGAACAGATAAATGAAGAAATTCATAGAAATGCAAATCTAGACCTTTTTAATCCTATCCAGTGCAAATCATTTCCATTCACAATCACATATGCAGACACCCACACAAACTCATGTATATGTGTATAAATAAAATATTTTAAATATTCCAGAAAGTCTATTTTAGGGTAGAATTGGCTCCCCCAAATCAATTAATGTGATAATTATGCTGTAAGATTCTTCAAGGATTTTTTTTTTGAAAGATCACAATGAACTATAAAGAGATAATTGTCTTTGTAGTTATCATGTTTTAAGGAACAATTTGGAAGTGTGAAAGTCAGATAATAAATTGACAATTGTGGAAAGAGAATAATTCTGAATATACTGGCATATTTTCTTTATCTCTTTTTAACTAATTACGTGGTATATCTAGCTATAATTTAGACAAGATGTTCTCCATGAAATATAAATTCAGAAGGTATAAGATATAAATTCAGAAGTAACCATTTCATAACAATAAAATATGTTGAAATGTAGTACACGAACATTTGTGTTTTCATTTTTGGTTTTAATAGTATTTTCTTTTTTTAAATTCAGTAAACAACAATGTATTGAGGTTGTTTCTCTCTCACTAGTATTACATATACTGTATCCTGTCTACAGAGCACTGTCACTGGTTGAAACAAATATTCTCATCAAGAACATCTAATCCAGTGCCGTCGAAAAAGTTTATACAAATATAAAGCATCAAATCACCTTTAAAAGTGGTCAGGGAGTCAAAGATGTAGAAAAGAGCGGAAGCTCACCAAAGTAAACCAAACCTCTCTGAAGTTTTTTCTTGGAGTATTTGTTGATTTACACTTGATGCCTAAATGACAAAAATCTTTGTCTAACATCTAGTTTCATAGGAATTAAAAATAAAAAAGAACTGGAAAAATAAACAGAGTTTGGAGTCTTCTAAAGCAGATAAGATCAAAGTGGCAAGAATTACAGGACATTAAAAAAAAATCTCTAGAGAACTGAATTTAACATTCTACAGAGAATTTCTCAATTAGGCATATGCTGGAAAAGATGCTACAAATAAGTGGAGCAACCTCTGAGAAAGCATGCAGAGTGTATTCACTGAAGGGGTAAAACATCAAGTGTAGATTCAAGATTCTTACAGACCTCAGACAAAAACTTGAATTCGGATCCTGCCAAGGAAGGATCCGTGTAAAAATGCTATGCTCTCAGGTGAGCTGTGCCATGACTGTGCCTTGGAAATAAAGAGAATTGCAAGAGCATCAAAGTAACTTTTTCTTACTGCTGCAGTCTGCAAAAGAACTTACATCCTCTCTGAAGAAAAATAACTTTACTCAGCAAGTGTTCAGCAGAAAGTACACAATGCCAAATATTTGACTAAAACTAGAATCACACAAACAACAGCAGCAACAAAAATCACTAGAGAATAGAATGAAATGACAGCAATCATTAAAAAAGGAAAAAGAGCTGTAAGTAATCCTGATATTTATTAAACAAAATCAAAACAATTATAGTTCATGTGTTAAGAAATTATATTTAAAAGTAATGAATTTCACTAGGGAGCTGGAATTTATAGCAATCAAATGGAAAATCCTAGAATTAAAATAAATATATTTATACAAGAACAGATTAATAGTTGGTTGAACACACCGTAAAAATGATTAGTGAACTGAAGGATGTAAGTATAAATTATTGAAATTGAAAAGAATAAAAGTTCGTGAAATAATTATAGACAATGGGAGGTGGTGCAAAAGTTTTATATTTTAGTAATTAAAGATCTAATAGAGGAGACATAAGTCATATCTGAGACCTTCATATCTCTAATTTTCCAAAGCCGATAAAAGACATTTACCTGTAAATTCAAGAAAATCTATGAAGTAAAAACTGGCAAAACTTAAGGCAAACCGTGTGCTATATAACAAAGATGTAGGAAACCCTGGTGGCATAGTAGTTAAGTGCTACATCTGCCAACCCAAATGTCAGCAGTTCAAATCCACCAAGTGCTCTTGGAAACTCTATGGGACAGCTCTACTCTGACCTATAGGGTCACTATTAAGTCAGAATTGACTTGATAGCAGTGGGTTTGGGTAGGAAAAAATACAGGAATTATATTCAAAGATCTAATAATATGCCTCAGACAGTCTTCTGATCAAAAAGAAGTGGCAGCAGAATACAACTGAAGGGTACCTTTAACAGTAAAAGGAAAATAAATGTCAACCCAGAATTTTATACCAAAATAATAACCTCCAGAAAGTAAACTTTTTTAATTGCACTTTTGTAAAAAAAGGAAGAATTTATCACCAGAATGGAAGCATGATATAAAATATAAAGTGAGCGACATATAGACAGAAAGACAATTATTGCAGATACAAGAGATGAAATTATTGAAGATGGAAATTCATGAAGAAATAAAGAGAAAAGCTTGTAAATCTAAATCATTAATGACTTTGTAAAACAATGTTGATGATGTTTGGTGAGACTGAAAATATAGTTCATGAGAATCATGTTACAAAAGATAAAAGAACCAGAGAAGATGAACAGAGAAACATTCTTGCATTGTCAGTGAAACAGGAGAAGTAATAAATCAAGGTGAGTTTATTGTGATTAAAAAGAAAAAAGCCTGTAAATATTTTAGGGTACCCACCAAATGAACAACAAAGCATCACTTAACAACCTCATGGGAAAAAAATAAATTAGGATAAAACCTAGATTAATTAAACGAGAATCAGTGTAAGAAATAATAGACTATGTAAAGCAAAAGCTTTATGGAAATAACAACACATGTAGAAGTAAAATGAACAACATTGCATAAAGGGCAAAAGAAGCAAATGAAAATATAGTATTTTAAATGATAATATACAGTTGTTCATAAACATATCTGTCATCTACTAGACAGCAAATAACAATGCTCTTAATTATATGTAAAACTAAGTAATATTAATCTACAAGAGTCTGTGATGTTTGACAAAATACATTGTAAACTTAGAGCAACAGTTAAAAAATCAAACAGTAGTTTAAAAATTATTAGATGCAAAAATGAAATAATAAATAAGGAGAAGGAAAAAACCCTCAAAATAACAGAATAATCCCAAAGAAAGCAAAGCGGGAAAAGACAGAGGCAAAAACAAAGAACAGATGGGGCAATTAGAACACCAGTAGCAAAAAAGATAGAATTAGACCCAATGTTGATTTAAGATTTTCTATAAAAAAAATAAAAGAGAGCAATTGTCAGATTAGATAAGAAGCTCGGAGCAAAAAATGTGCCTTTTATAAGAAATGTAATTAAGATACAAACTCACTAAACTCACAGTTGAGTTAAATGTTAAAGTACAAAAAATATTCTAAGCAAACACTAATATAGAGACAGACAAAGTAGTATACTAGTATCAAAACAGTAGATTTTATGAAAAGGGACATTACTTAAATTTTAGAAAAGTTTTTATATTGAAAAGATTTTCAATTAATCGGGAAGACACAAAAATTCTAAATATATAGGTATCATGTAACATCTTCATAATTGACAGAATTAAAAATGAAATAAATTCATAATTTTATTTAGAGATTTTAACATTTCTGCCTCAGTAACTGATAGAAGAAACAGAAATTCAGTAAAGATATAGAATATTTAAACAATTTAAACCTTAATGTGGAATTTATAAAATATTTCAACCAACAAAAACAGAACAAAAATTATTTACAATTAAACATGACACAAAGTAATTAGAGTTTCCCAGAAGAAGATTTAGGAATAAGCATAAACATATGAAAAACTATAAAATATATTTAGCTATTAGAGAAGTACAAATTAAAACCAATAAACACCCACTAGAAAAGGTAATATCAAAGAGATTACAAAGAAGTATCTGTGAGATTGTGGATCAAGCACAATTCATGCACTGCTATTTAAAATGGTAAAATGACCTGGAAATTATCCGATAATTTCTTGTAAAATTAAACGTATATCTATGATACAACGTAATTCCATTCCAAGGGATTCACCAAGATAACAAATTAAACAAAACTAAAAACAAAGTACTGATACTCACAAAATAACTGTTCTAAACATTTATAGCATTGTCATTCATAATAGTAATACAATGGAAACAAATGTCTATTAATTTCACTGGTATGTATTTATCCCAAATAAAAAAAAAAATTATCACTCACTGCAGGCGTATGTGTAAAAGTCAGTGTCCACCAAGAAGAGAAAGGATAAACAACATATTTTACATTCATACAATGGGCTATTACTCAGTAAGGAAAGGTACAAAATACTGATAGACATATATTTTTAAGGTCAAATTATTGTTTAGGTGTATATTTCTCAAATAGGGTGGTTATCATTATTACAGTATTTCTAATTCTCAGCATTTTAGAGAGATTTGGAAGAACTGGAATCAAAACTCCTTCACAAATACATAGAAGACAGTGCTTTTTTGACAGACCAAGTCCATTAATTCAAAGAACAAAGCCCTAAATTTGGTCACTGGAGAAAAAATAAAACACTCTGAAAATCGAGAAGGCATTTATAGCAGTTTGGAATAGTCTCTCATTAACTACCCCAGCAGAGACAAGCCTAGAAGAGAGAATGGTTCTAGCAGAAAGGCAAAAATTCCCCTCCATGAGAGAATGAGTACAGATACAGGGGAACTTTTCTCTCACACTTACAAACCAGAAATTTCCTTTCACAGAGCAACATGATGCTAAATGGATTTAAGTGGAAGCTTATTTCTTGAAACTTTGAAATTAAAGCAATCAAATATTTTAAAGCATATGATTATAATCTTCAAGTAAAACAAACATTTTAAATCATAACTAGTCTTTTTCTGTAATGAACTAGTACTGATGGGTAGTAGATAACAATGAGATAATGCATTACAATTTTTTATAGGAAACTACAGATTGTGAAATACTACTGTACACATTTATATCATTTTGAAGGGAATCATTGTGCATCTTTGTAAAAATAAGAGAATAAAATAGGATGTTAGAAAGTTGGCAAGAAAGTGAAAAAAAAAAGTAATACATAATCCTACAACCTAAACTCAGAAAATAATAAATTTGCAAATGCATTAGACTTTGGATCATAACATTTCAAAGAATGGGAATTCCAGAATACTTGTGCTCCTGAGGAAACTGTACATATATGAAGAGGCTGTAGTTTGAACAGAACAAGGGGATATCACATGGTTTAAAGTCAGGAAAGGTGGGGTTATATCTTTTCACCACATTCAGTTAATATGTAAACTGAGCAAATAATCCAAGAAACTGGAGTATATGAAAAAGAAAGTGGCATCAGGATTGGAAGAAGACTCATTAACAACCTGCATTATGCAGATGACAAACTTTGTCTTGCTGAAAATGAAGAGAACTTGAAGTACTTACGGATGTAGATCAAAGGCCACAGTCTTCATTCTGTATTACATATTTACAAAAATAAAACAAAAATCCTCACAAATAGACCAATAAGCATCATCATTTTACTTGGGTCCATAATCAACACCCTTGGAAGCAGAAGTCGAGAAATGAAAAGATGCATTGCATTGGACAAATCTAATGCAAAACACCCCTAGAAAGTACTGAAAAGCAAAAATATCACCTTGAAGACTGAGGTGCACCTGACTCAAATCTTGGTATTTTCAACTGTTTCATATGCTTGGGAAAGCTGGGCAACAAATCAGGAAGATGGAAGAAGAATTCATGCTGTCAAGGATTTCACTGTGTCTCCTCAAATATGTGTGGAGCAATTTGGATGAGATATGATTCCTTGTATGACGTGATGTTTCCGTATGTTGTAAAGCCTGCCTCTATGGTGTCAATGAGGGAGAATGGGAGGCAGTTTTGTTATTGGTGGGGCAGGACTCAGTGTGTAAGATTGTGTTGAGCCTTGAGGCAATCTTTTGGGATATAATGGAAAGGGAAGCAAGCAGATGGTTGGAGACCTCATACTACCAGGAAAGAAGTAGTGTGAGGAGCTGAGCATGTCCTCTGGAAAGGATCTGGGATCCTTGTGCCTCAGAAATTCCCAGTCCAGAGGAAGACTGACAATGAGAATTTTCCTTCTGAGCCAGCAGAGGAAGCCTCCTCCTGGTTAACACCTTGAATTTGAACTTACAGCCTACTTCACTGTGACAAAGTAAAAGTTCTTTTTTAAAAGACATCCACTTGTGCTATGTTTGTTACAGCAGCACTAGACCACTAGGACAGATGCCTCTGAATTGTAGTACTGAATATTGAATATGCCATAAACTTCCAGAAGAATGAACAAATCTGTTTTTGGAAAAGTGCAACCAGGATGTTTCTCAGAAGCAAGGATGGCAAGACTATGTCTCACATATTTTGGACATGTTATCTGGAGGAATCAATCCGTAGAGAAGGACTTCATTCAGCATAAAGACAATGGCACTTGACAAGATGGGTGGACAAAGTGAGCGCAGCAGGAAATCCAGTATTACCATGACTGTGAAGATAATACAGGATTACGCATTGTTGCACATACTGGGTTTTGTTGTTGCACATAGATTGACTCTAAGTCAGAATAAACTCCAAGACACCTAACAGTGAGAGTTTCCATTATTAACATATTAATACAATTTTGGTTCTAAAAACTGTTTGATCTGTCAAATATGTTGCAAATATAGTTTGCCTTTTTAAAATATGGTTTGCATATATTTTTCATTTTAAGAAGTCATTAACCTTTTTTTTTGCTAGAAATGTCTTCCATTTCAGAATAACCCTTCTCAATGACTCAAAGAAGATAATACAGGTCCCAGTTTCAGGAGAAATTATTAGATGGCTAAAGTCATTCTCTTGACGGCGCTTGGCTTGGCAAAGTCATTCTTAGTCTGGAAGCTCAGCTGAAATCTGTCCATCACAGGTGACCTAGCTGGTGTCTGAATACCGGTGGCGTACCAGCATCACAGCAATGCCCAAGTCCCCGCTGTATGTCAAAACTGACAGCCATGGTATTTTCAGTTGCATCACATTCATGTGAAAGCTAGACAGTGAATAAGGAAGACAGAAGAAGAATTGAGGCCTTTGTATTGCAGTGCTGGAGAAGAACACTGAATGTCACATGAACTGCCCAAAGAACAAACAGATCTCTTCCGGAAGGAGGACAACCAGAATGCTCCTTGGAAGCAAAGATAGTGAGACTGCATCGCATGTACTTTGGACATTTTGTCAGGAGGGATGAATTTCTAGAGAGGGAGATCATGCTTCGTAGAGTGGAGCATCAGTGAAAAAGAGGAAGCCTCAACAAGATGGACTGACACAGTAGCTGCAATTATGCGCTAAGCAGTAAACCTGTGGTCACCATGGTGCAGGATGGGCAGTGTTTTGTTTTATTGTGCGTAGGGTCGCTATGAGTGAGAAGTGACTTGATGGAACCTGACAACAACATATCTATCTATTATTTATGTCTTTGTTTGTCGATGGCCCCAGAACTTAGCACAGGGCTTGCTGACAAAGTGTTAAATAAATATTATTTTTTAAAAAATGAAAATAAAACTCATGTAATTGGTCATTATTAAAAAAAAAGTAACATGATGAAATGGCTCTTTCAGCAACTTTGAAAGCTAATTGCTTACATTAACAAATCTTAAAAAAAAAGATCAAATCAAACGTTAATGATTAAAAAGTAATGTGAAGAAAAGGGAGAGTGACAAAGGCTATATATCATCTACTGTCCACAAGAAGGTATGTTATTCTAAAAAAATGTGATTATTGTATGTGTAAGGTAAATTTATCAATCACCTTAGTCTAAGTTATGTTCTGGAAATGAGCAGCTATTGCCTTGTCCATGCTGCATGTCCTTATATGTCACTGTGACTTTACTCATTGTCTTCCAAATCTCAGGACCCACTTAAAATAAGGCCTGTATGTGAAACCTAGGGGGAAAGAGAAAATGTTGTGCTTTGTAATGGTTCCCAATACTTTCCACTGGAAATAACACATGGCATTTTTAATCATTGTCCTTTGAAAAATGGGATTAATAGCAATACTTTTATCCAAAGGATTTAAGATGAATAAATGAGTTGGTTATACACAGCAGTTCTAGCAGTGCATTGTAGAGAGTAAGAAATCAATACATATTCACTATCATTATCAAATGAGTCCCAACTGTAAGAATTATCAAAAGAAAGCCATACCTCTTTATTCCATTTTGCATTTTTTTTTTTTAGTTCTTAAATCATTGTTTTTTAGCTTGAAATGAATGCACATTGTCATGGGTGAATTTTCTCAGCTAAGAAAGCTTAAATTCAAGCCCTACTCTTTTATTTCGGAGAGATTGACTGTATTTGCATTAATAATTTATCATAGTAATTGACTTTTTTTATTATGACTGAGTAAAAATGTACATTCCCATATAAATTTGCATACCGACCTATATGCAGCTCCCACTGCTCTCCATGCCCAGTTACAGCACACTCTTCCTCTCTGTTCCATATGTGTCTTATCCTCCCAATAATCTCTAATGATCTATATTCATTGTATAGCTAATAGATTCTCAGTAACTAGCTCATATTAATAGAATTGTTTTAATGACATCCTTTCTTTCACTGAAGAAAATAAGTATTGCTGAACAGGCATAGATATAGAAAAGATAACCTATTATTAATTTGAAATTTAGTATTTCTATGGCAAAAAACAGTCGGTAAAAATGTTTACATATTTATAAATTGCTATAAAATAAATGAAATCGTTGCTTAACTAGAGAATGTCTCCTAGTTAACAAGCTTCAAAGTGTTAAAAAACTAAAACCCTGTTTGTGTCCTTAATAAAAGTCATTCATCTACTAGAATATAGTTTTATTTTGATAATATTGTATAAAAATAATTATCAATAACAACAAAATGGATTATACAAATGATTTTAAATCAAACCTATAAGTTAGTAATAATTTTTAAACTGTTAATCAGAATCAAAATAAAATATCCTAGTCATATGATTAGAAATTCATACTGTTTTAGCTGGAAAGGAAATGGATATTTACAATACTTTTATGCAAATAACTAACACATTCTATGTTTGGAACCCACCACCTCTCATAAAGCATTTTTTCCTAAGGGCCAATATGCCATGTTTTTTTACATGTTGCTTTAAAAATGTTAGCATGATTATGAAAATACCTCATAGGGGCAGGGAGCAACAGACAAAAAAAAATTATAGAAGCTGCATGCTATTTGTGTAAAAAATATGGTACACTTCTGTTAAAAAAAAAGTGCAGTGCTAAGATCTCAGTTCTATCAATAAAATCGCTTTCACTAAAATCAGAAGAAAAGTTCATTTCTATGACCCTTTTATTCCTTTTTATGTAGAACACAATTACCTCCCATCATTTCTTTACTCTTAGCTATGGGAGCAAAATTGAATACCTAGTTCTGGGAATGTAATACTGCTGCTGTAACAAATTACTGTAAACTTAGTGACTTAAAACAGTACCTGTTTATTAGCTCACAGCAATCGGCAAATTTGATGAAAGGCACTATAGTGTGATGGACCTAGTTGTGTACTGAGTAATGGCCTTTGTCTTTGGCTCTGGAGAGATAATCATTGAAGCCTTTGGGATGCCTTGGTTTGGGATTTACTGTGCACACCTGAGAATTTGTGTAGACAAGTGTAGACTGGACAAACCAGAAAAAAAATGCCCTGGAAGGCAAATATAAAGCAGCCTTGGGAGGCAGGATTTATCCACTTCATTACTACATACTTCTGCCCTGAATTCTCTCTCTCGCTCTCTCTCTTTTTTTTTTTTTTTTTTAATGACATGTGTTTTCAGTACTGGAATACATGCTTACTAATTGTATTTAAATTTTTGGCTGGTAAATATAAATTTTGAGAAATTCAATGTAGTAATATAAGCTACCAATGTTAGATTTTGGAATCTGGCACGACTGATTTACGATATGACCATATACTGAAGTATCTGTGGCTGGATTCTCCAGAGAGGCAAAACCAGTAAGGTGCATTAATACGCATGTTGTTAAGTGCTGTGGAGTCAATTCCCACTCTTAGCAACACTATGTAAACCAGAAAACAACTGCCTGGTCCTGCATCCTCGTCACAATCCTTGTAATGCTTGAGCGCACTGTTGAAGCCGCTCTGTGAACCCATCTGATTGAAGATCTTCCTAGTTTTCACTGACTCTCTACTTTAATAAGCAAGATGTCCTCCAGGGACTGATCCCTTCTGACAACATGCCCCAAATATGTGATGTTTTAGTCAGCTAGTGCTCCTTTAACAGAAATACAACAGAGTGGATGGCTTTAACAAAGGAAGGTTTATTCTTACACAGCCTGGTAGGCTACAAGTCCAAATTCAAGATGTTGTCTCCAGGGGAAGGCTTTCCCCCTTGTCAGTCTGGGGGAAGGTCTGGTATTGCATCCAGCTTTGTACAGGGAGCATCTTGGCACAGGAACCTCGGGTCTGAAGGATGTGCTCTTCTCTTGGTGCTGCTTTCTTGATGGGGTGAGGTTCCCAATTCTCTGCTTTCCTCTCTTTCCTTTCATCTCTTGTAGGATGAAAGGATTAAGGGTGGGGCAAGCCATACTCCAGTGAAACTCCCTTTACAGTGGAGCAGGGAGCTTTTCCAATGAAAGGATTTACAGTCCCATGCTAATCCTTCAATGTACAGCATAGGAAAAATCACAAAGTAGAGGACAATCCTAGAATATTGGGAATCATGGCCCAGTCACATGACTACACACATTTTTAGAGGGATACAATTCAGTCCAGGACACATGACATGTGCTGTCACCATGCTCACATTTAAGGTACATTCTAGCTGTACCTCTTAGAAGACAAATCTTCATTCTTTTGGCAATCCATGGTATAAAGCCAAGCAAAGTGCCATTGACTCGGATCCGACTCAAGGCGACCCTAGGGATCAGGGTACACTCAATATATATATGTATAGCTAATGCTATCATTCAATGATATCAGTTCTTCAACCTTCCTTATATTGCCCAACTTTCACTTGCAGTGAAGGTAACTGAAAACACTATGGTTTGGGCAGTCACACCTTATTCTTCAGGGTGATGTCTTTGATTTTATTTTGAACATTTTAAAGAAGTCTTTTACAGTATATTTGATCAATGCCATGCATCTTTTGATTTCTTGACTGCTGCTTCCATGAATGTTGACTGTGGATCCAAGTAAAATGAAATTCTTGGCAAACTTCAATCTTGTGTCCCTTTATTATGATGTAGCTTATTGATCCAGTTATGAGGTCCTTTGTTTTCTTTATGATGATGTGTAATCCATTCAGAAGGCTGTGGTCTTTGATCTTCGCCAGTAAGTACTTCTCATCTTCACTTTCAGTAAGCAAGGTGCGTCATCTGCGCATCACAAGTTGTTGATGAGTCTTCCTTCACTCTTGATACTCCATTCCTTTTCATATAATGCAGCTTCTTGGATTATTTGCTCAGCATACAGACTGAATAAGTATGGTGAAAGAATAGGAGCCTGACACACACCTCTGGTTTTAAACCACACAGCATCCCCTTGTTCTGTTCAAAAGAACACTTCTTGATCTATGTATAGGTTTCTCATGAGCACAATTCAGTGTACTGGAAAGCCAATTCTTTGCAATGTTATCTGTAATGTATTACAATGCACACAGTTGAATGACTTTTCATACTCAGTAAAACACAAGTAAACAGCTTTCTTGTTTTCTCTACATTCAGCAAGGATCCGTCTGCTAACAGCAATGATATACCTGGTTCCACATCCTCTTCTGGATCTAACAGGAACTTCTGCAGTTCCCTGTTGATCTTTTGCTGCAGCCACTTTTCAATGATCTTTAGTAAAATTTCACTGTGTGTGACATTAATGATACAGTTCAATAACTTCTTCATTTGTTGGATCACCTTTCCCGAAAATAATCATAAATGTGAATCTCTTCCAGTCAGTTTTTCAGGTAGCTGTCTTCCAAATTTCTTGACAGACACTGATGAGCATTTCCTGTGCTGCATCCGTTCGCTGAAACATCCCAGCTGGAGCCTTACTTTTTACTAATGCTGTAAGGGAAACTTGGGCCTATCCCTTCGGTGCCGTTAGTTCCTCATCGTATGCTCCCTCCTGAAATGGTTGAACACCCATCAATTCTTTTCGGTATAGTAACTCTGTATTTCTTTCATCTTCCTTTGATGATTGTTGTGTTGTTTAATATTTTACTGATAGCACCCGTCAACACTGCAACTCAAGGCTTGCAACGTTTCCTCAGTTCTTTCAGCTAGAATATGCTCTTCCCTTTTGGTTTTCTATCTTTAGGCCTTTGAACTGTTGTAATAACGTCACGAATCTTTTGATTTCTTACTGCTCCTTCCATGGGTGTTGTCTGTGGATCCAAGCAAATGCAAATTCTTAAATGGTTTGTGCTATGTCACTGGGAAAGTCAAACTCAAATTCCAATTTCTGATCTCACTAAAGAATGTCTTATCTTTTACACTGGAATGTTGTAAGTTTCATAGTTTTTTTTTGTTTGTTTGTTTTTTGGTTTCTTTTGCTTTATCAAATAATTGTGAATTAAATGGAGAAAAAACAAGAGGTTAAAACCATTAGAGTTGCAGCTGTTATTAACAGTTTACCCATCGTTATTACATAGGAATTGACAGTTAAAAGAGAAATTTTTTTTACAATACAGACTTCCAAAAGTAGCTATCCTGAAAAAATTGTTTTAATATATGATAAATATTTTTACCAATTGAATGTAAATTTTATGCCACTGAAATAGTCCATTCTTTTTTATGAGATTATTTCTATTTTTAAATATTCTATTGCATTTTAATTAAAGGTTTACAATCCAAAACAGTTTGCCATAGAAAACCCTGAAAATCCACCACTATGCACCTCTGAAGTAATCCGTTCTTAAAGTTGAGTTGCCTAAAAAAGAATTATATGCATTAACATTAAATTGAACAAAAATATCAAAATTTAAATATTTAATCAAAGTAATAACTGCAACCTGGAGTCAGAAATACCCCTCTGTTATGAGTTAAATTATTTTCCCCCAAAATATAAGTTTGGCTCAACCAGGTGTCCTAGTATTGTGATTTGTCCCATGTGTTGTGAGCGCTGCCTCTATGATGTTAATGAGAGACAATAGCCGGTTGCTGTGTTAGTAAGGTGGGATTCAATTTACGAGCCTGGATTCTGTTGAAGTAATCTCTTGAGAGATAAAATGAAAGAGAAGTGAGCAGAGTACTGGGAACCTAATACCTCCAAGAAAGTAGCACTAAGTGATTAAGACAGAATTTGGTACTGGGAGTGGGACGCTATAGCAGATATCTAAAATACGGAAGCTCTTTTGAAACTATGAATGGATCGAAGACTTACAAGGAACTGAGGAGAACTGTTAACACTGGAGAAGGTGGTATGCGGAAGAAAAGCAACAGAGGACTGGCAGCAACAGCAGCAGCCATTGGAATCTACCAGTTGCTCCCTGTAAATACTATGGGCAGTTCTACAGAACTGACTTGATGGCAGGGCTTTGTTTTTTGTTTTGTTTTTAGGTATGTTTTTGCTTTAAGTAAATGTATTACATATCAAAATCTTGACTGAGATTGCTCTTGTTGAGAAAAATTTAAGTATACTTCAAAAATGAAATGATATTTTCATCTAATAATGGTCACTTCTGACCAATAGCTTAAACAGAACTCTTAGGTAAGCAAGCATATTATTAATTTCCTTATCTTAAAGGGTAAAATGAAGAAAAGTTTGTGGTGTTCTTATCCAGCTTTGCATTTATGACTATTAGCTAATGATATTTATATATAAAAGTATATGTCCCATTTATGAGTGAGAATCTTTTTTAATATACAAATATTCTAATAATTTCCTTGATATATTAAGTAATCATAAATGCAAATTGTAATATCTAGAAAAATTTATAAGGTATACACAAGTGGCACTTGGCCTGGCTGGATACAAATAGAACATTTTTTGAGATGACAAAAATAAAAGTAAATGAAGCACCTAATTATATCACCTGTGTTTAGACTTCAATGTCTTAAAAACTACCCCTCTGACATCTGCTGAAGTCTATAGATTTGTTTTCTTTCTCATTTTCTAACTTTATCATTACTTTATGTCTCTGAATGACAGAATTTTTCATTCAGTATTTGTACGCTGTGCTTTTCAGAGAGCACTGCATAGTTTGACAGAGAGGCAAGGCAATATAAGAGAAAAAGGAAGGAGAGCTCCAACTACTTCCTTTTCACATGGACCATATGGATGAAAGTTTACAAAACTGACAACAATTATTCCCCACTCTGAACCCTTTGCTATGTGACTTTACTGGCTGAACATACCAAAAGTAGCTTACCCCAACAATATATTTGGGATAAAGGAGTTTCCGAGTAACAGCACTGCAATTCTAAAGTAAACTAAAGCTGGTCAAATTATATAAAGTTTTTAGGATTCTAATTTCTAAAGAAAAGGAAAGAGACTGAGAAACTATTCAGCTACCAACATTAACTTTTTTATAGACAACTAAGGAGCTATCTAAGATCAGAGCCAAGGACCACAGAGATGGACAAAGGCTAATGAGAACAATAAAGAAATCCATACTTAGGAAGCTGTAATGCTCAGTGGATTGAGAGACCCCCTCCCAAAAAGCAGTAGAGAACAAAAAAAAAAAAAAAAAAAAAAAGAGAGAAACTAATTTTGGAAACAAAACTTCAAGTCTAAATCTCAGCCTGAAAAGTCTCACATACTTCTGCAGGTGGCTAACAGATACATGAAGAAAGATTCACAATTACTAACCATTAGAAAAATGCAACTCAAAACCACAATGAGATACCATGTCTCTACAAGGCTAGCATTAATCCATAAAACAAAATAACAAATATTAGAGAGTTTATGGAGAGACAAAAAAACTTAAACACTTTTGTAGAAATGTAGTATGTACAACCACTTTAGAAATTGATTTCACACTTCTTCAAAACAAAAACTAGAATTAGACACATCATATGACCAAACAATCCCGTTGCCTGGAATATATTCTAGAGAAATAGAAGCCATTACATAATAGACATATGCAAATTCATATTGCAGCACTGTTCACAGGAGCAAAAAGATGGAAACAACCTAGGTGCCTATCAAGACAAACGGATAAACAAATTACGGTACATATTCACAATGGAATGCTATACATGATAAAGAACAATAATAAATCTCGAAGGTATTATGCATAGTGAAATTAGTTAGTGGAGAAAGAACAAATATTACATGAGACCACTATCATAAGGACTCAAGAAAAGTCACAGAAGAAAATATTCTTTGATGTTTGCTAGACTAGGGGGGGAAGGAGAGGGTATTCATCAACTAGCCTGCAAAAAAAACAAACACGCTGCTGCAGTCACATGCAACTCATAGTGACCCCAGAGGTCAGAGTAGAACTGCCCCATGGAGTTTCCAAGGAGTGCCTGGCAGATTTGAACTGCTCATGTTTCAGTTAACAGATGTAGCACTTAACCTACTAGGCCATCATGGTCTCCTACACTAACTAGATAGTAGACAAGAATTATCTTAGGTGAAGGAAAAAACACACAAATAAAATGGAAGTCATCATAACTGAACTAAATCAAAAGCTACAAAGTTTCCTGAATAAAACCAAACACTTTGAGTGACAGAGCAGTGGGGTAGAGGTCTGGGGTCCATGGTTTCAGGGTGCACCTAGGTTAATTGGAGTAACAAAGTTTATTAAGAAAGTGTTCTGCCTCTTACTGTGGTGAATGGCATCTGGAGTCTTAAAAGCTAGTGAATGTCCATCGAAAATGCATCTGTTGGTCCCAAGCTACCTTGAGCAAAGGAGAATGAAGAACACCAAAGACACTAGGAAAATGTTAGTCCAAGAATCTAAAAAGGCCACATAAACCAGAAACTTTGTCAGCCTGAGACCAGAACTAGATGATGCCCTACTACCACCAACGACCAGCCTGACCACAGAGAGTCCCTGACACAGCAGGAGAAAACGAGGGTGAAGAAGTCAAATTCTAAGCTTAAGGGTCTCACTGAAACTGGAAATCCCAGAAGACATGCCTGCTGGACTCTCTGTTACCTCAAAACTAAAACCTTCCATCAGCTAACTCTTCAGACAGAGATTAGACTGTTGTTAGGTGCCATTGAGTCAGTTTCTACCATAGCAACCCTGTGAACAGCAGAGCAAAACACTGCCCAGTCTTGTGCCATGTCCACAATCATTTTTATGCTTAAGCCCATTGCTGTGGCCACTGTGTCAATCCATCTCACAGAGGATCTTCCTCTTTTCTGCTTACCCTCCACTCTACAGAGCATGATGTCCTTCTCCTGACAACGTGTCTGAAGTATTTAAGACACAGTCTTGCCATCTTTGCTTCCAAGGAGCACTCTGGTTGTATTTCTTCCAGAACACATCTGGTTGTTCTTTTGGTGGTCTGTGGTATATTCAGTATTCTTCTCCAACACAATTCAAAGGCGTCAATTTCTCTTTGGTCACTTTTGTTCATTAGACAACTTCCAGATGTATATGATGTGATTGAAAATATAATGGCTTGAGTCAGACACACTTTAGTCTTCAAGAGGACATCTTTCCTTTTGAATACTTTAAAGAGATCCATTGCAGCACATTAGACTGAACTATGTATAAGATATAAAATGATACTTGTAAGGAATGAGCTTCTTAGCTAAAGCAGACACTTGATAATAAATGGTTAGCTCCTGTCTGGAGGCAAGACGAGGAGGTAGAAAGAGACAGAAGCTAGTTGAATGGACATGGGAATTACACCGTGGAATGGATTAGTGTGATGTCACATTACAGAAAGAACAACTACAGTCACATAACAATGGGCATCAAAATGTGGCATGAGAAACTGACTTGAACTGTATACTTTCACTTAAAGTACAGTAAAAACAAAATCTTGCATACTCCCATTCTGTCTACTAGAAACCTTCCCAGACAACCTGAGTCACAGCCTGAGTAGCCCAGATAACCTGCGTCACAGTACTGAATGATGAAAGATACACGGATATGTCATCTTCATCATCCTACTGCTGGAAGTAGAAAACCAGCTGACATCCTGCTGACTACAGATACGTGACGGAGCCCATCTGAGACCAGAACAACCCAGCTGAGTCCAGTCTAAACTGAAGACCCATAGAACCCAAAACGTGCATGTTTTAAACCATTCTATTTTATGGTGGCTTTATTTGCGATAATGCCAGCTGATATTAACCATGTTTGATGAACCAAAAAAGTCACAGAACATGAGTACTCTCAGGAAGAGCACAGCAATTAAGGAAAAGACTCATAGCAGCCTGAAGTATACTACTTGTGACCTAGGCACAACACCTGGGCCAACCTTCCTGAAGAAAATTTGGCTTCAGGTGGTATGCCTTCTTCATCTGTGGCTACTCTGACACTTGGGGGTGTCTCTAGGAAGAGTAGACAAAAAGTTGAGTGATTACATACGACATTATTTAAAATATTATATAGTAAAGGGATAAGGCTTAAATGTTACCTTAAGGGGAAAGACACAATCTCCCCCCACCCCCATTTCTGTAAACAGAAATGTTTTAAACTGGAGGCACTTGTGTCAGATGTTAAGAATGAGGGGGCCAATACACATTTCCAGGAAGCAAGAGATTAGAATGGAAACCATTCCTTCATGGGGAGAAGGTGTCAAAATATAAACCATTGTTCCCTGGAAAGAATGAGTTTGTGACTACATGTATGATTAAGCTGCGTGGTACCTTTCACCTTGGTAACTCACTCCCTTCTAGCCAAGTAACAAATATTTAGATTTTAAATGACTTCAAGGTGAAACTGTGCTTATCTATAATAATTTACACCTAATATTTTCTTCGTTTTCTGTGTATAAAGACCCTTCTCTCCCCTTGAATTTTGGAGTGCTTTGCCTTTTTACATACAGCTGCCAAGCTCAAGCTGTATTATTACTCAATAACATAAAATCTCTTTTAGTCCTCACAAAGTGAGGGATGTTCTTTGACATTTTTAGTGTTAAAAGTGGGATTTGAAAAGTAATCTTTGATGATCCACAGGGCATCTAGTTTCTAGCAGAATACCTGCAGAGCTGTTTGGGCTCTCCATTTCTGTAACTCTCAGGTATTGTTTAAGATGTGAAAAAAAGAAAAACACAAAACAAAAAACCCTCTAGATCTGAGTTCTGCTGCTTTGCTCTTCAATTTTTTTACTGATTTGTTTTGATTCTTACAAGTAAGTGTTTTGCTTCACTGTCATAAAATGTGGAATGTCACGGCTAACGTGGATTTGGAGCCACATTCTGAAACTGCCACTCCTGCATGAACAAGTGTTACGGACATTTATTATGCTTTTTTTTTTTTTTTTTTGGTCTGTCTGGTATAACCTTACCCAAGACAGATTAGAAACTCAGTGACTGCTTTGAGGTTCTTTCAATGTCTCTAGATTAGTTTTTCTGCTCTGTAAAACAGAACTCAGACTTCTGGCTTAAACAGGTCTAGTAGGATATCTATTTTGATTGGTATTTAAGACTGCTTAGAAACATCAAAACAGTAAAATTGCTTCCTTGCAAGACAGTGTCTGTAAGTTAACTAACCAGATTAAAGAATTACAATGTCAGATTTCAGAAAATACTTCTGCTCCCAGGCCAGCTACTCCCACCTCTCCTCCTCCCCAGCTGGCTGCTACATTTTTATATTAGCACTTTACGGCTGTTAACCAAAAGTTCTGCAATTCAAATCCACAAGGCACTCCTTGGAAAGTCTATGGGGCAGTTTTACTCTATCCTATAGGGTCGCTGTGAGTCAGAATCAACTCAGTGGCACTGGTTTTGGTTTGGTTTTGGTTTGTAACCCTCATAATGAAACCCTGGTGGCATAGTGATTGATAGTTCAAATCTACCAGACACTCCCTTGGAAACTCTATGGGGCAGTTCTACACTGTCTATAGGGTTACTACGTGTTGTAATCAACTCAGTAGCAGTGGGTTTGCTTTGGGGTTTTTGGTTTTACCCTCTAATACCTGATGACATTTTATCCGAACTTTCCTTCCCCCCACCCCTCAAAACCCTGCTACACGAAAAGCATCTCTTAAATCAACATTTGCCTTAAATGCTCTTTAAAATTTGCCCCAGCAGTGATGCCAAGGATTGCCCTCATGTTGGTTTTGCCTAGGAGACATGCTCAGAATTATATAGCCTTTTGTAATTTTTGCTAAACTCTGTTAGGATGCCTAAAAACTTACTCAAGTAGTGAAAATCCAAGTCTACCAGTCTGGCCTCCCTTACCAATATCAGCTTATTTACACGACTATAGTCCCAGAGAAAGCCCAATTATAGCTAGAACAGGCACAGTGAAAAGAGTCACGGACAATTTAGCCTTAAATATTTATAACAAAAGCCACCTAGGTGCTGGAAGACTCTTAGGTCATCAGTGAAAATTTCCTAGAAGCTGTATTATGACCTCTAAGGTTGCTATAACTTGAACCAGACTTGACGGCAGTAAATTTATTCACAGTGGTGATTCTTAATCCACAAGAAGAAGTTCCTTTACATAGTAATGGAGAAACTTGACAATTTTTAATTGGCCCTGGAGAGACCATGCCTGCTACTGACACCATTTGTTTATAACAGTCCTGCCCTGAAGTGCTTGAACCTCAAAACTACTGACAGTCAAAAATCTCGAACAGACATTGACTCATTCCCAGTGTTTTCTGATATCTCTTTGTTCCTTTGAATATTTACACACTTTATTGCTTAGTTCACATACATTCGTAAATTTATTGGGAAGGGATCTTTTAACCACATAAAACTGACATTTACTATTTAACGGAAAGGGGTAAATATTATTGAGTTGGACTAATATCTCTGTGTCAGTAGTGACACGATCTGAATTAGACAACATTAAAGAAGTCATGAGCAAGAGCTTATCATGCATCTCCATAATCTGCAGCCTAGTTTTATCTCCACTAATGTACTTTTCCTGGTTCCTATGAACTTACGGGCCACCAGATTCACAGATGTAGGCCAAATTTTGTCAGCTGAGCTCATTAAAATTCAAATAGGTCTGTTTAAACCTTTAAACTCCTTTTTTTACTCATTTGCTACAAATGAGAAGCAAAAGAAAATCAAGCTCCCATTATACAGCACTTCTTTTCTAAGGGCTTAATTGTCATTTGTACGAGCTCTTGTAATATTCTTTTTCTTATAGTTAAAAAAAATATAATAAGGGCTAGAGATTTTGTCAAGATTTGTGTGCAATCAGTCATATTATTATTCCCAAATTATCTATATAAATGTAATTTATTACTTTCCCAAGTGTCCTCAGGTGCTCACATATTTTTTTTCATACCCTGTATGTAGATTTGTAACCTTGACAGTTTGCAAACAAATTCACACTGCTGCAAAGTGTTAATAATTTTCTAGTTTGCTCAGCCATCCAGCAAGCCTACCTTGATGAGTACGACTTCACTAAAGCATCTGGCTGTTGGTGGACATAAGATATACAGAGAAAATTTGCAATTAAGTAGTCCCTCTGTTAAATATTCAGGTCATCTAATTTCTGCAGAAGGCTCTCTGTTGATGCTGAATAGAAAGCAGCTCTTCTTGTCTTTTTTGTACTGGGAGCAAAAGTACAGGTAGGCAAGTTTCTAGGACTATTGTCAAATTTAGATTCCCAGTTTTTCCTTTTTGGGTCAAGCTTTACGTAAATATTTAGACACCGACTCGACGGCACTTGGCTTGGCTGGCAGCTGGAGTCGTTCCAAATCACATCAGAAGACAGACAGGCATAACCTCACTCAAGGTGATTTAATGAACACCTGCTCTAGGTTTTCCTAATTATAACCTTGATTTTTCCTTATTTGTACATGAAGTATCTGGAAATCATTTACCCATACTAATTCAAAAACATGGAGAACAACAAAGACTCAGAGGCTACAATAGTCTACAACTTGACTCTGTAGTGAGGATATCTTAGAGCTGTGGTTGCTACTGCCAAACTAGTGGAAACCACAACAAATATGGCACGGGAAACACTTCAGATGTCTCTGTGTCTCTTGCTGTCCTACTTACTTACTTCTGTCTTTCCGCAGTATCTTTCTGCCAGCATGCTCACCTCCTAGGAAGTTCTCCTGGTTGCAGCTACCAGCAGACTGCACTCCACGGCTGGTTTAGAGCCAGCTACCCTTCTCCCTGTAACTGAAACAACTATCCTACACATAATTGCCTAAACTTGACTGAGAAACACTTAACCCCTAGATGGGACTTGAAACAGACTCCATCAAACCTCTGTGAGTGTTGTCTGAGAGTGGTTTCTATTTAAAACAGTTCTGCTAGTCCTCATTAGCAAGCTGGATACGATCTTACAACTTCTCCTGAGTCCTTGCAAGTCATGCTTTCTACGAAGCCACCTCAGTTCAACAAGCTGAATTAGTTGCTCTCATCACAGCTTGTAGAAGCCCTGACGGCATAGTGGTTAAGAGTTCAGCTGCTAACAGAAATTTGGCCGTTTGAATATACCGGCTTCTTTTTTAGAAAAAACATGAGTCAGTTCTACCCTGTCCTATTCGATTGCTGTAAGTCGGAATCCCCCTCAAAGCTAAAATGGGTTTTTTAGAGGTTATAGAATTGTTTCAGGAAAATCTATTAATAACTTTACAGATATGACGTGTTGTGCTGGAATTGTACATGATTTTGGCACATCATTGGAATTAAGATTTTTAACATCTTTCTGAAATGCCATAAAAATGCAGCTTTAGTAGAGGACCGTCTAGAAGCTCTATTACTTCCTTCTGAAAACGCTGTCTACAAATACAAGCTCAGCAAACAAAAGAAGTACCTCAAAGTGAAGAAATTGGAAGAAATAAACTTGCTAATATGGCAGTTGAACAATTTACCTCTCAGTTTATGTCGGCACTTATGATAAACAGACTTCTTCAATTTGTCTGTTGATTATTTCAGTTTTCAAGAATTAACTTCAGAAAACTTCTAAGGCACCAACATTTTTAGCTCAAACAGGAAATTAATGTAGAGAAAAAGGGAGGCTGTTACTGAGCTCCAGCTACTGTATTGTACACTGGACCTAGTAAGAAAGCTGTCTTACCCAGTTTCCGGTACGTACCCGCAGTAAGCCTTACATGAAGGCTCTCACATGGGACAAGATAAAATGATGGAGACTGTAAGCAAATATTGGTAAGAATTTTTGATGGTGCTGAATACATTGCCACTCATTTACATAATGCCCTGTGTGCTATAATCCCAGAAATCACCTTGAAGTCCTAGCTAGTTAATACCTTTTATCTTCCAGGTATGTGCTTGAATGACAACCAGATTTCGTTCAGCCTCTTCCTGCCAGCCAAGCCAAGTGCCGTCTTGGCTTGGCTGGCAGGAGTAGAAGCCTTCCCCCGCTGTCATGCTACTGCAGCTCTGTAGCAAAGAAACTTCTTGACACATGACACCCACCTGGGGAGCATCAAGAACTCTTTGTAGTGATCAGGAAACTCATTTTGCCAGTCAAGTCCATCATGAACAGTGTCAAATTTTTCCCATTTATCAAAGACTACGTTGATCCTAATATCTTTAGTCTTCTGACCCTGTAGAGAGAACTAATGGAATAATATTTGAATAGTCAAGTTTTGTGAAATTTTAAGTTTATCCTTGATTAAGAACCTCTCTTTATTTCTTTTAAATCTGAAGTCTATACCATTTTGATCTCACAGACTTACCACTCATGCAATAATTTCTAGGAGGACCACGGCCTTTCCCTATGTTGTCTACACCAATCCTAATATTGTTCAGCCTGAATTACTGAAATATTATCAATTTTTAATGCAATGTGCTAAAGGATAACTTTCACAGGTTAGAGAGTCTTCTGTTGAACAGAAACTACTTCTGAAGCCTGACTAACACTGCTCCAGGAGAATAAGTGTATCATAAGAGACACCTAATGAAAAACCCATTCGTGTCTTATTGGAAAGGACCACGCTTAGTCCTACTTGCCAATCCATGTGTAGCCAAATTAGGGGAAATAAAAGCTTGGATCCATTTGTCTTTTTTAAACAAAACTAAGACTCCTTGTTGCAGTAACCAACCCACTGAAGCACTGAAAATAACACTTAAATGTTCCTATGACTGGAAGCAGACTGTATCTGATGTAGAAGGCTGACCCAAGGCCCAGAACTGGTCCTGAAAATTTACTTTTTGTTTTTTTCTTTCTGTTTTTCCTTGGCTGTAGTCATGCTTCCACTGATGTATCCAACATTGGAGAGATGCTTATGCTCACCATTTTAAAAGATTTGATTATTGGACACTTAGTGTCCTCCCCACCTCAAGGCAGTCTGGCCTTCCCTAGTCAACCTCTTTACTACAAAGATCTAGTGAGTTGCTTTTGATCTATGGATACAAGAATGACAGGAATAGTTTATTAGTACAGGAAATCATTACTACCAGATTTGCCTTTGAGAAATAGACTCTTCTCAGGTCTGAACAAAATGCAAGCCATGACTTAACCTTCAATCTTAGCATAATTTTTATTTACTGATTAAAAATCACCCAAGAAGAGCTAACTAAAAGATCTTTTAAGATCACAAGCAATACTTTTTGTATTCTATATCAACAGCTGTGGGATGGATTCTTCCTAGAAACTCACCAAGCAGGGGGATAAGTCAAGTTTCTTCCTTTTGCTGGGAACAGTCTCACCCTAGCCATATGGACAACTCCACCATAATCAGACGTATAGGGTGGCTTCCAATGTCTGAACGTGTATAACTTACAATCTAACAAACTACTGATGTGTTTTCTGGTGACTGCCTGAGATGCTAAGGTGTCTCTTGGGTAGTCCCTCACAGCACCATTTGCTTATGTGGATTCAACCCTTGGCCCTGGCTGCCACCAGGCTGGATTCAAAACTTCACTTTGGGCCTGGGCTGGTATCAAGGACATTTTTTAATTACACTGCCTTACCAGTCAATGCGTACATCTGAAGAGCTTCTTTGATGGTCTCAATCTGTGTTTCATTGGTTCGATCACTTAGCAGCAGTATGCACACCTGAGACAGGACTTGAAGATGTTATGACAGATTTAGAAATATTAACCAGATATATGCAAACTGCCAAAATGACAGTTTCCATGAGCTTCAAGAGATCCACCCTGAAATGGCAGTGATGCGAAAGGTAGTTTTCCTGGGTAGAATTGTGTTCCCCCAAAATATGTGTCAACTTGGTTAGACCACAATTCCAGGTATTGTAGAGTTTTCCTCTATTGTGTGGTTGAAGTAATTTTCCTATGTGTTGTAAATGCTCATCTCTGTTTGTGGTGAGTGAGGTAGGTTTAGATTATGTTAGGGAAGGAGGTAACACCCTCACTCAGCTCACAGTTTTCCTGGAGTGTGGCCAGCATCATCTTTTCTCTTAAAATAGCTAAAAGGAAAAGAAAGAGAGCAGAGAGCTGGACTTCTCATACTACCAAGAAACAGGAGCCAAGTGAACGGTACAACCTTGGAACCAGGGGTCCCTCCACTGAGAAGCTCCTTGACCAATGGAATATTGATGACAAGGACTTGGTTCCAGAGGCAACACAGAGAGAAATCCTTCCCTGGAACTGATGCACTGAATTTGGACTTGTAGCCTGTTAGAGAATAAATTTATCTTTGTTAAAGCCATCCACTTGTGGTATTTCTGTTACAGCAGCACTGGATAACTAGGATAGTCCCTACTTGTTACTGTCGAGTAGATTCTGACTCATAGTGATCCTACAGGACAGAGTAGACTTGCCCCATAGAGTTTCCTAAGAGTACCTGGCAGATCTGCACTATCAATCTTCTAGTTGACAGCCACAGTTTTTAACCACTACACCGTCAGGTTTTCCCAACCAGGACTCGGAAACTAGTACTCAAAAATAGAAGAGCCCTTGAAATTCTCAGTGTAGCCCAAGGAAGTACTTGTTCAACAAGAAGATCTTATTGCTGTGTCCGTATTGCAAACAATTTTGCTAATACTACAATCTAGGGTATGCAGCACTGCCAAGCTCAAACTGTATTATTTGTCAGCAGAAACTCTTTCTCTTTTATTCTTTAGGAAATGTGGAATTTTCTTCTTTAGGTCTTCCAGATGAGAAAATATGCTGGTCCCACCATCTTGATCACCACCAGAGTGAATAATGGAAGGGAATGTGATCATTTTTTAATTACAATAACAACAGTACAAGGCCACGGTATCAGTAAAAGGACAAATAATAGGGGTGGTCATCAGATACTTCAGATATCTCTATCATTGTTAAAGCATGGGAAAATAGGGAATGATGTCTAGAAGGAGAAGAAAATAAAGTTTGTAATAGCAAAAATCAAACCATTCACTCCTTATTTGTCCACTGCTGTCAGCACCTTGAATAAAGTCTGTTCCAAAAATATTTGTAGAATAAATAAAGGAACTCTAAAAAGTAAAGCAATCTTGTTTTCAATGCTGAATTAATTTAAAGATATATTGATTTTAATAACAATATACACTTAACTAAAAATCAAAAACCAAGCTTAACATCAAGTTGATTGTAACTCAGAGCAACCGTCCAGGACAGAATAGAACTGCCCCATACAGTTTCCAAGGAGCACTTTGTGGATTCAAATTGCTGAGCTTTTGCTTAATAGCCATAGCACCTAACCACTACATTTCCAGGGTTTCTACTTTCATATAAGGTTATAAAATCAGTATTCATTCTTCATCTAAAGTATAAAAATATACACATTTTCTTTTAATACAATTACATTAAGTGTCAGTTACCATGACAAACAGCATAAAATGTGTTCTCTTCCCCATTTTACAAACAAAGCCTAGTTTGGGAGATTAAGTTGCTTGCTCATAGTCAAGTAGCCATGACACAGAGCTTGAACTCAGACTGCTTGTTCTTATCACAGTTGTTTCAGTCAACTGGGGCTGCTCTAACAGAAATGCCACAGCGTGGATGGCTTTAACAAAGGAAAGTTTATTCTTACATAGTCCAGTAGGCTGTAAGTTCAAATTCAGGATGTTTGCTCCAGGGGAAGGCTTTCCCCTTCCTTGGCTCTGGAAAAAAGTCTGGTATGACATCAGTCTTTGTCCAGGGAGCATCTTTGAGCAGGAATCTCGAATCTGAAGGATGCTGTCTTCTCCTGATTCTCTTTGCTTGATAGTATGAGGTTCCCAATTCTCTGCTTGCTTCTCTTTTCTCTTATTTCTTGTAGGATAAAAGGATTAAGGGTGGGGCAAGCCATACTCCAAGAAAACTCACTATACAGTGGAGCAGAGAGGTAATCCTATGAATGGATTTGCAGTCCCACCCTGGTCCTTTAACATACAGCACAGGAAAATCACAAAATGGAGGACAATCACAAAACATTGGGAATCATGGCCTAGCCACATGGCTACACATATTTTGGGAGGACACAATTCAATCCATGATGACAGCCAAGTGCAGTCGAGTCAGATCATCCATGACCACAGGCCAAAAGCCAAGTGCCGTCCATGACCACAATATACCATAAATACAGAGCTACTTGCTTCCTCAATAAAATATCAAATGCCTTGTTTAAAGTTCCCTGAAAACTCTGGGGGTAAGTTCTACCCTGGCCCCCAGGGTCGCCATGAGTCAGATCCCACTCAACGGCACTTGGCTTTGGCTGTTGTTTAGTTAGCAAATTATAGATCACAGCAGAGTAGGAAGTAATCATTTCAGTCTTAGGTTGGACAAGCATATTTGGGGGGAAGCTATTTAATTTGTGCACTCTTCTGTAAAACGGGCAGAGTAAACATTTCAAACTTTGTTTTCCACACATATGTTTATGTGAAGGAAACCCTAGTGGCATAGTGGTGAAGTACTATGGCTGCCATCCAAAATCTGCAGTTCAAGTCCTCTGGGCAGTCCTTGGAAACTCTATGGGGAAGTTCTATTCTGCATATAGGGTCACTGTGAGTTGGCATTGACTCCATGGTGGCACTGGGGGTTTTGCTTATGTGAAATCACAACACATGAAACAAATAAAAGTGAGCTTCCGGGCTTAAAATTGGCAAGGAAGAGGGAATTTGTTTTTTCTTTTATTTAATATGACTGAGTGAAAATGCACATTCCCATATAAATTTACATGCCCACCTCTATGCAGCTTCCACTGCTCTCCCTGCCCAGTGACAGCTCACTATTCCTCTCTGCTCCATACACGTTTTATCCTCCCAACAGTCTCCTTTCCCCTCCTCTCCACCCGCTCTCCTTCCTCCAGCCAGAGGTCAGCAGGATGATATCCTATAGATGTATAGAACCATAAAGTGCATTCAATATATGGTCACTCTGCATCACCAAGTCCAATCCATTCATGCCCAAAGAGTGGACCTTCATTATGATTTATGGGTAAGGGCAGCATCAGGGCCAGGGGCCAGGCTCCCAGGGGAACCCCCAAACCATTGGGCCATCAGTTGAGGTCTTTTAGTGAAAATTTTACCTTAAGCCACTCATTTAGATCCCTCAAGGACCACTGAAGCATTTCTAATGAATAAGTGTTCAGTAGGATAGACCACAAAAAGCCCAGAACCAGGTGTTCCCGAGAGTTCTTCCTCTTTGTGGGTTTATGTGATAGTTGAAATAAATATATACACATATATAAGTTTACATAAGACCAAATCCAAATCCCTTGTTCTTGAGTTGATTTCAACTCATGGCAATCCTATAAGACAGGGTATAACTGCATTATAGGGTTTCCAGGGAGCAGCTAATGGATTTGGAATGCTGACTTCTTGGTTAGCAGCTAAGCTCTGAACCACTGTACAACCAGGGATCTTTCCCTCTGAAAACTAATTCATGAAATTGAGTAGTTTTATCCTCAGGATAAAAATCATGGAGGAATAGTGGTTGAATGCTATGTCTTCTAACGCAAAAGCTGACAGTTCAAATCCACCAGGTGTTCAGTGTAAACTGTTCGGGGCAGTTCTACTCTGTGTGTACGGTCACAATGAGTTGGAATTGACGGGACGGCAGTGGGTTTGGTTTTGATTTTTTTATTTTCAGGTATCAAGACTTTTTGTAAAATCCCTCAGAGTAAAGGGAGGCTTGCTTGTTGAGGCATAATGAGAAAGAATCTGTGACTGATTGTTAGTGGACAACAACTGTGATCATTCACAAGGTAGTGACAGTAGAGTATCTGGAGTAACCTTAGACTTCTAATCACATTTCCCATGCTGTTAATGTAACAGAGAATCTTTATTTTCAATCTATTATTGTTCTCTGTTGGGAAAAGAACAAATATTATGAAGCTTAGTGCTGTTTCCTGATAGTCCCAATGTCCACTTTATGGTTTCGGTTAGGCTCACTTTTTCATTTGCTAGTGCTTTTAAATTGCTTACTGTGTGCAGTAATAGTTTTCATCATCATGAAATAATTGAGTTTTTATTCTCAGTGGAAACATTTGCCCCTCAGGTTATTTTATGAATCCCAAGTAAGCAAAAAATAGTTTTGGTGACTCTTGAAAAAAAAAGAAAAAAAAATACCTGAAAAATCGATGTTCAGCTTCTGTTGAAATCTCCCTGAATCTAAATTAGATGCAGTCACTATAGTTAAACTTTTCTTTATACATGTAGAGGTTAATATAAAATTAGTTATATTAAGATCCGGTTCACAAACATTGTCAATAAGATCTCAGATATATTATAGAAAAATACACTACATAAAAGAGCACCTAAAATGGGTCAAAAAAAAAAGATGCCTTTAAGGTTATCATGATGGGTCAAGAAATAGGGGCATGAAGCCCATAGTGACAAAGAATTATTTGACATAAACAATAGTTTCATCTGTGATCAATATTTACCTAATGTTTTTTAAGCTGGGTATAGATGTGGTCTAATTTTTATACATAATTATCTTTTAGTCATTTTTTTTCAGTTATTTTTTAAATGAAGTTTTCTTACAATTTTGATTTTGAAATTATGATACAGTTGTTCTTTTCTTCATTTGTATTTACCAGGTCATAGGAAGAGTATATTTATTTGACTACCACATGTAGCCTTGAGTTCACACAAGTTGTTTGTGAGATAGAGAATTTTAAAAAACGCTCTTTTCAAAGTCATAATCTACTGGGTGATGGATTGTGTGCTGAGATTAAACTGATTCATGTCAACACATTATGCTTCATCTTACATTTGGTGAAGAAGTGAAACCCGTTAGTCCTTGAAAAATATGTGAGACATTTACTGAGAGACATTTATATTGGCCAAGGATGCCAATTCAGTTACAAAACATAAAACCCTGGTGGTGTATTGGTTAAGAGCTATGGCAGTTAACCAAAAAGTTTGCAGTTCGAATATTCCTTGCACTCCTTGGAAATCCTAAGCGACAGTTCTACCTTGTCCTGTAGGGTCATTAGGAGTAGGAATAGACTTGACAGCAACAATGGGAGAGATTAGTAACTTGTCTTAGATTGATGTCCACTATTTTGATTGTTGCAGTAAACACGGTGATTCGCAATGTACTTTCATCAAGAAAGATTATATCAATATTCTCAACATTCAAATTTTAATTAAAACAAGAGAAATGATTCTGTGACTGAAATATATGAGTTATGCATGATTCTACGATTTGTAACAGACATCTAGGTACCTCTCTTTTGTCAAGAAAATACCTGAAATCAGAATCTAGATGAGAGAATGGTGATACATGAAGTTTCTTTTGGAAATTCAGATTTAGTTGTTTTAATCTGTATGTCTGCGAGTTTAGCACAATTACAAAGTGAAGCAAGCAGAGTAAATTACTTTCCTCTTCACTGCTTCAAGCAGAGGGAAGCCAATCTTAAAGATGTGAATTCATACACAACATTTAATTTGGAGGGGAAAAAAAAAGAGATTTGAATGTTTAAAAAGAAATTTGAAAACTAATTCATGAAATTTAGTAGTCTAATCCTGGGTGCAAACAAAAAAGGAAAACAAAGAATTTTAGGATGCAAAATAACCCAGTGTCACCACTTACATTAGGATTAGAACTACAAGAAAAATTGGATTTCTTCAATTCTTGATATTATGTATAGCTGTCTTTTAAAATTTGGAAGTAATCAAATACATTTACATTGTTAAAGAATCACATATAAATCTACATTTTATTTTAAAAGTATTGAATGCTTAAATTCAGGTTTATTTTCTCCATAAATGCTGACTTAATTTCACAAGAGAAGACCCGGACAAAAATATTTTTATGTGAGTTTCGATTGCCTGTATGTCTAAGTTACCAAGGACTACCACTTTTACTACTCAAGTAATTTGTTACTAATGAAAAACTCATTACCTGAAAGTCAATTCCAACTCATAGAGACACTGCATGTGTCAAGTAGAACTGTGTAGAAACTCTAGTAGGGGGTTGAATACCCCCCTGCTAACCAAAAAGTCTTTGCTTTTGAACCTACACAACTGAGTAACAAGAGAAACACTCAGTGATTTGCTATGATAAGGTTAACAAACAAACAACAAAAAAAAAAATTGCCTTCAAGTTATTCTGACTCAGAGTGGTCTATAGGACAGAGTGGAATTGCCCAGAAGGGTTTCCCAGGCTGTAAATCTTGACAGAAGCTGACTGCTGCGTCTTTCTGATGTGCAGTGGATGCTGAATTCATAGCGTTGACTTTTGGGCCAGGAGCAGAGTGTTTAACCATTATACCTCCAGGGATCCCCTGAAAAGAATACTGCCTGAAAAACCCTTGATGGCAGTTCTACCCTGTCTTAAGGCATCTCTGTGGGACAAAAATGAGCTCAAGGTCACCCTAACAACAGTCTTATGAAAGTAGATTATGAGGACTTTTCTTTCCCGATTCCACTAGGTGGATTCAATCCTCCAATCTTGTGGTTGGTTACAAAGTACAAAGCATTTACCCTTTGCACTACCCAAAGGCCTGACCAATTACTAAGTATTTATTAATAATCCGTAGGTGTCAAGTAATTCCCTATATAGGAGGATACAGTGACAAGAGAGCCACAAGATTTGTGGACCTCTAAAAGGGAAACAGCCACAAACGTACACCAAAAATCAACCATTGGGTTGATTCTGACTCGCGGTTACTCTGTGAGTGTCAGAATAGTAGCTGAGTGTGTTAACTGTTTGAACCATTTTGAGATTTCTTATTGTAAGTAAAATGTTTAAAATATTAATATTTTGGTTAATACTGTTTAAAATAGGATCATGTTAATTCCATTTTATACTCTTTTTTGGCTATCCAAAACTTCCTGAGTGATGAAAGGGAAGAGAGAAAAAAACATAGCATTAGATAACGAGAAAAATGTTGAAGTTCTACACAGAATGATAGAAAAGTTATGGTCTACCTTTTCTGAGATCAGAATTCCAAATATCTAGGTTTTGCATTTTATATACTCAAAAGAAGGTGAAGTAGGTGACATAATTTGACTGTGGCAAATTCTCTTCCTTTCTTAGTCTTTGCTTATATATGTGTCTTTGGTGAGACTATTGGCTTATGAAAATTATAGTATCAATAATATTAATAAAAGTCTGATGTCTAATATATGCTTTGTCAACAAGGCATGAAAATTGGTTCTCGGTGGGAAAATCTGAATCCCTCTGTATTAAGCACAAGTGTACATACAGTATGCAAACAGATACACAGTACATATGTTGTATTAAAATTTGATAGAAGGGGGGTCTCAGTCCTCCAGTACTGCTGTAACAGAAGTACAGTAAGTGGATGGCTTCAGCAAAGAGAAATTTATTTTCTCCCAGAGAAGTAAGCTAAAAGTCCAAACTCAGAGCATCAGCTCCAGGGACAGGCTTCCTCTGTTAGCTACAGAGGAAGGGCCTTGTTGTAAATCTTCCCCTGGACTGGGTGCTTCTGAGATTCAGGGACCCCTGGTAATTTCCAAAGGATGCAGTCTACTCCACTTACTGCATCTTGGTGGTATCTGGTCTCCTACCCACTGCTTGCTTCTTTTCCTTTATATCTCAAAATATTGCCTGAAAGTGCAACCACTCCCCATCCTCCCTTATTAACATCATAAAGGCAAGATCATAACATACAAGAACATCACGCAATAGCCAAATTACCACACATTTTTATGGGAACACAAGTTAATCCATGACATTCCACTCTTTGATCTCTAAAAAAATCATACCCTTGGAACATGTAAACAATATTCATATCATCATAAAAGTCTTAGCTCCAAGTCCCAAATCCAAAGATTTATCTTCATCTGTGAAATCTAGAATACAAGTTATCAGCTTTCAAAAGTACAATGGCAGAACATACACGAGTTTGACATTTCCATTATAAATGGGAGAAATTGCAAGGAAAGAAGGCATAGCAAGCACCAAGCAAATTAGCATAACACATTACATAAGCCCTCAAGGCCTTGACAATAATACTCCATTTCATAATACATTACATAAGCCCTCAGTGGCCCTGCCCTCCAGACCCTGGGTACTGCAACGCTCTGGATTCTGAATGGAGGCTCTTTGGCCTTAGACCACAGCTCTGCCCTTCAGTCTCACTGAGACAGCAACTCTGCTCCCTGTGCTTTAGGCACACCATTTTCCTAGTCCACCTGAGTGGCAACTCCACCCTTAGAAATACCAGAGGCTATAGGTCCACCCTTAGAAACCCCTGAGGTCATGGCCATACCTTCTGAGACTGAGGCAGTCAGTTCTTTGTGCTCTTTGTCTCTTCAGCTTCTGCTCCCGTGGCCTCTCAGCCCAGGCCTCACACCTGTATCTGCCTGCTGTGTCAAATGTCCCTAAACTCGATAGCTTCAACAATAAGTGCCTAGAGGCATGCAACTCCTCCAGGAAGCCTCCTGCACACAGGCAGTCAGCTCTCTCTTCTGTGGGTAGGCAAGCCTAGCTCTACCAATAAGTGACCAGAGGTACCTCATTCAGCCAGGAAGAACTCCTGAGCACAGGCACTCAGCTCTCCAGCTCCACAGGTCAGCTCCACTGCTGTCTTGTGCTCATCTCCAGGTTCTGCGCTGCCAGTTCTCAGCTGCTTCTCACTGTCTATACCTTCTCTGGAGTTAACGGTTCTCCTCAGTTCCTTCCGAATCTTTTATCCGGTCACAGTTTCAAACCACTTTCACCCTTTTAGAGCATCACCTTATTCTCTTGGTACCAAATACTATCTTAGTGATCTAGTAGAGCTATAACATAAACAGCATCAGTGGGTAGCTTTAACAAAAAGGAACTTACTTCCTTACAGTAAAGTAGGTGAGGAATCCAAATTCAGGGCATCAGCTCCAGGGGAAGGCTTCCTCTGTGCACTTTCGGAGGAGAGTTCTTGTCATCAATCTTCCCCTGGACTGGGGAGGTCCTGAGGCACAGGGACCATGGGTCCAATGAATGAACTCTGTTCCTGGCACTGCTTTCTTGGTGGTATGAGTTCTCCAACTCTCTGCTTGCTTCCCTTATCTTTATACCCCAAAAGATTTCCTTAAGACACAGTAAAATATTATAGGTTGAGTCCTGCCTCACTAACACAACCACTGCCTATCCTTCCTCGTTAATATCATATAAGCAGATTACAACACATAAAAACATCACACAGTACTAGGAATCATGATTTAGCCAAACCGCTACACAGTTTTTCAGGACACACAATTCTATCCATGTCACTGGGACAATTAGGGAAAAAAATAGGAAAATGTGTAACATGGCTCTTTAAGGGATAATGGAAAGAAAGGTTGGGAAATACTGGTCGAGCGGGTGCTCAGTCTTGAACAACAACAAGCAAACTCTTGACTCATACAGGCAGCTAAAAGAATTCACTCTGGTTCTCACTAGCAAGTATCACTCGGTTAGAAAATGTTCACTCAGTCCACATATTGCGAGGTAAAACATTTGTAGAACAATGAAAAATAGCCTTACGAATTCTACTGTCATTTTCACTAGAAGGGTGATTTTGAGGAAACCTATTGGCTGTATTCTGTAGTATCTTCATATGGAGCATCTTTAAAGGAAATTCTGGAGTATTTCAAATAATTGAGTATGTATGTATGTATGTCTTTGGAGAAAAAGACAGAGAGAAATTACGTCTATCTCAAGGAAATGGCTCAGGTAGTTCTAGAGGCTGGCAAGTCCTAAGTCCATGGGTCACATGTCAGTCTGGAGACTTCGCCTGAGTCATGTAGTTGCAGGGAATGGCAAAGCTATTACTGGTAGATCAGATGTCAGGATCCCAAGATGCACAGGCTGAAGAATCCATAATGTTTTAAAGAATTCTCATTGCACAAGACTGTAACTCCTTAGCCCCCTTTGTTTCAAGAGCTGGAGAATTAGGCTATGAGTGGTATAGGAAGGAGCACACATTTTGCAAAGAGGGAAACACAAATGGTGTTGAATGTCCCTATTCCTAGGTTAGACTGCAATTTAGCAAAGGAAGAAGGATGGTACTGATTTTCTTTTTCACCTCCAATCAAATTATTTAATTTGCTATTTCTATAAATTGTAAATCCAATTGATTCAGTTGTAAGATTCTTTGTATTTCACTTGAAATTCTCTTAGGTAATAAAAGTGAAAAAAAAAAAAAAAAACCTCAACAGAAATCGATGTCCATCAGGCACCCAGGTTGCTAAGTTATACAACATTTTTAGACTACAGAGCATTTAGTCCCCTGGCAACAGCCCACAGAATGTTGGGCCCTGAAACTTAAGGTCTAAGATCCCTGGGATTCCAGCGTTTTCTCAAAAAACTTGTTTAGTAGTTTCAATTTATGTTAATGATTTAGCCACAGGACTTTAAAATTCTCTTTTAAGAGAAGAAATGGTAGCTATGCTTAAAAAAAAAAAAAGTTTATTTCTACTTTCATAGGATGTTTATATGTGAGACATTCTCTGATCTAAATTTTAAATACCAGAAACAGTTTAAACGAAGTTAAAAGATTAAATGTGGTAATCACCTTGATGTTACCTTAAAAATAGATTTTTAATGTAATATTCAGTTTTAAGTAATATCACTCTGGGGTGATGTGATTGATTTCACCCTTAACTTGATAAAACTAGGTGCATGTATTTCTTTTTCATATTTAATAAATAACTGCTGGCAACTTTTAACTCTATTTCCTTAGTACAGTGTCTTGTCTCCTTAGATATTGAAAATATCATTCTGGAAATTTCTCAGACATTGTAATGTGTGAAGAAAATAAAAGTTTTGTACATAGAATTGAGCTTTTATGTCGTGTAAAGATATAAAATGTTTTGATAGTACCTGTTCTACCCGTTTTATAACAGAAATAAACTCTGCTTTGCTATAAAGTCACCTAAAATGTTACTGGATAATAACTTTGCTTCTAAATATCACAACTGTGAAAAAAGTAAAGGGATTTTACATTTACTATATGGTATTAAAAAGCCAGCCAAGTGCCGTCGAGTCGGTATGGTATTAAAAAGAAATAATTAAAATACTAGATGTCTAAGGATGCCTTACCTGAAAGAACATTTTAGGCATTGACATTTGGGGAACTTTTAAGTAGTAATATACAAGAAATACAGGCTCACAAAATTGACAAGGTTTGGATTTTTGTTTCTACAGATTTCTTGTATATATAGATGAATTTTTAATTATGTACATACATATGCACATGAATAATTTGCATTTTATGAAGATATAGCAAAGCATTAGTAGAATCTCATTTTATCTTCAGTTTATGTGGAAATATGGTATATCATAGAGAAAGTGACTTTCTGAGTTAGGCGTCCTTAGATATAAACCCTTATCTATGTCTAAGCCTCTGTCTCTACCAACATCTTATTATAGGTTTGCTCTAAATATTAAATATGATTCCAGTGTCTCCATCAGTGTCTACTCATTAATTGCAGCTTTCTATTCCTTTCTCTGTTAGCACTTACTTACTAAAGAGGTATCAAACGGGCTTGTGGTCTTCAGTTTTGCTCTAATATAATTGATGTACAGAATTTTCCTCTTCTTCTGAAAAAAGTGAAATTGTTCCTTAAAATCTGATGACACTGTTCTTAAAAACATAGCTCATTATTCTTTTTTTAAATCTTATTTTATTCTTTGTGCTTTAAGTGAAAGCTCACAACTCAAGTCAGCTTCTCATTTAAAAAAAAAAAAAAAGAAAAAAACTTATACTGTTATGTGGCCCTAGCTGCTCTCTCTAAAATGTAATGGAACACTCCTCCTCTCCACTGTGTCTTTCATGTCCATTAAACTAGCTTTTGTCCCCTTCTGCCTTCTCATCTCATCTCCAGACAGGAGAGCTGCCCATTTAGTCTCATGCATCTATTTGAGCCAAGAAACACATTCTTCACCAGTCTAATCTATGCCAGAAGAGTTGGTTTGGGGATGGTTTTAGTTCTGAGCTAACAGAACATTTGGGGGCCATGTGTTCTGGGGTCGGTCCAGTTTACTAGACCACCCAGTGGTCTTTTTACTAAAACTGTGTTCTACACCCCACTTCTCTTGTGCTATCAGAGATTCTTTGTTGTGTTTCCTGCCAGGGTGGTTGTTGGTGGTAGACAGGCACCACGTAGTTTTCTGGTCTCAAACTGATGGAGTCTCTGGTGTATTTGGCCCTTTATGTCTCTTGGGTTTGTATTTTCCTTGTGACTTTGTTGTTTCTCTCTTTCCTTTGCTCCAGGTGGGCTGGGACAAACTGATGCATCTTAGGTGGCTGCTGGCTAGCTTTTAAGACCTCAGACATCACACACAGCAGTGGAATGCAGAACACTTTCTTAATAAACTTTATTAAAAATCATAGTTCCTTATTGTTTTGTTACTCATTCTTCATTTGAAAATTTAATATGATAAGATCTCTGGTGTTGCAGTGTTTAACCATTTAGATGCTAACCAAAATGCTGAGAGTTCAAATCTACCAGCTGCTCCTTGGAAACCCTATGGGCAATTCTACATTGACTTATAGAATTGCTACGAGTCGGAATCAACTGGATAGTAATGTGTTGTGTTTTATTTTTTTTAAAATATGCTTCATAGATTGAATTGTGTCCCCCAAAAAATATGTGTAGCCGTGTGGCTGTGCCATGATTCCTAATATTTTGTGATTGTCCTCCATTTTGTGATTTTCCTGTGTTATATGTTCAAGGATTATGGTGGGACTCTAAATCCATTCATAGGATTACCTCCCTGCTCTACTGTAAAGGGAGTTTCCCTGGAGTCTGGCTTGCCTCACCCTGAATCCGCTCATCCTACAAGAGATAAAAGAAAAAAAAGAAGCAAGCAGAGAATGCGGAATCTCCCACCACCAAGCAAGCAGCACTAGGAGAAGATTGTGTTCTTCAGATCTGAGGTTCCTGTGCCAAGATGCTCCCTGGACTAAGACTGATGCAATACTGGACTTTTCTCCAGAGCCGACAAGAGGGGAAGCCTTCCCCTGGAGCACACACCCTAAATATGGACTTGTAGCCTACCATGCTGTCTAAAAATAAACCTTCCTTTGTTAAAGCCGTCCACTCATTGGTGCTTCTGCCGGAGCAGCACTAGCTGACTGAAACAATATGCTAATGAGCCAAATTCAGAACCAAAGTATTCACTACATATCTCACCTGGTAGTAATATGAAGGCAAAAGGAAGTTGTACTTACCAGAAATTCATTTGGGTTTCTTCGTAATGAGACCATAAATCAAGGCTTTGCTTCAGTTCAAGAAGTTTTCAGGAAGCATCAGGTAGGTTTGGAACCGTGATGCAGGGAAGGAAAGACAGCAATAGAAGGCATGATATTAAATTTGTCACATGGTAGAAATCTGGAGCTAGTCCCCAAAAGAAACTCTGAGAATGCTGCAAATACAAACCTCAGTATTACCAACCCAGCAATGCTGCTTTGTTCGTATCTATTCACTGAACATTCAGTGCTTAGGCTTCTTTCAGTAAGAAACATTGGCTCCTGAGTACATTAAGGAAACTTAGCGGCAAAATGGTTAAGACTTCAACTGCTAACCCAAAAGTTAGTTGTTCAAATCCACCAACCCCTCCTTGAAAAACCTATGGGGAAGTTCTACTCTGCCTTGCAGGTTTGCTGTGAGTCCAATTCGACTCAACAACAACAGGAAACACGTTAAGCATCTTAAGTACAACAAAATAAAAAATTGTAGGTCTTGGATGCTGGAATCCAGGCTGACATACATTGCAGTATTTAGAGGCTACTGGTACAATGTTGACTCTATCTGCTACTGGTGTTACTGAAAAAAAAAAAAAAAAAGACCAAAAAAAAAAAAGCATTTAAAAATATAAATGTAGGTAATAACCAAGATAAAAAATGAATCCATTGCAGTCTAGTTAGTTTCGTCTCATATCAACCCAATAACATAAAGTCGAACTGGTCACAGGGTTTCAAAGCTTTGCATCTTTATCAAGCTGACTGCCACACCTTTCCTTCACAGAGCAGCTGCTGGGTTTGAATATCTGACTTTCCTTTCAGTAGCTGAGTGCTTAATTACTATGGCATACCAGTCAATACAATTTTAATAAAATGTACTATATAATTTTAAAACACTGAACTTAATTAAAAATTTGCAAATAAAAAATATGAAAAAGCACATATGTATTACTAAAATAAGTGACTTTGTTGTTGTTAGATGCTGTCACACAGATTGTATTGTTTCCCCCCAAGATATCTGCCAGTTTGGCTGGGCCAGCAGCCTCATGAATTAGTGATTGTTCACTATTTTGTTATTTGATGATATTTTCCTATGTGTTATACATTCTATCACTGTGACTGAACAAGGTAGATTAGCAGCAACTATATTGATTAAATTTACAAGAGTAAGTAGTGTCTTAAGTCAATCACTTTTGAGATACAGAAGAGAGAGGAGAGCAGAGAGACATGGAAACTTCATGCCACTGAGAAAGCAGTACCTGGAGCCGAGAGCATCCTTTGGACCTCAGGTGCCTGCACAATGGTCCCAGATCAAGGCAACAGAGCCAGTGAGAGAAAGGCCTTTCCCTGGATCCAAGATCTTGAATTTGGATTTGCAGTCTACTGGACAGTGAGAGAATAAACTTCTTTTTGTTAAAGCCATCCAATCACAGTATTTTGTGATATAAGATAGCTGCTATCAAGTTGGTTCCCACTAACAGGGACCCTGTGTGTCACATAACAAAACACTGCACCTTCCTCACGCTTGTTTTTATGCTTAAGCCCATTGTTGCAGCCGCTGTGTCAGTCCATCGCCTTGACGGCCTTCCTTTCTTTTGCTGACCCTCTACCTTACCAAGAAGGATGTTCTTCTCTAAACATTGGGCCCACCTGAAACATTGTCCAAGAGTGTGAAATGATGTCTCCACATCCTAGCCTCTTGCCTATAAGGAACATTCTGCCTGTACTTCTTCCAAGATAGATTCATTTGTTCTTCTGGCAGTCCACAGTATATTCGAAATTCTTCACCAGCACCATAATTCAAAGTCATTAACTCCTCTTTGGTCTATTCATTGTCCAGCGTTTACATATACATGAGATGACAACATCACAACTTAGATTAGGTGTATCTTAGTCCTTTAAGTGACATCTTTACTTTTTAATACTTTAAAGAGGCCTTTTGCAACAGATTTTCCCAATGCAATATGTCATTTAATCTCCTGTCTGTTGCTTCCATGGGCATTGATTGATTGTCAATTCAAGTAAAATGAAATGCTGATAATGCCCGCTTTTCTTGTTTTATTATGACATCAAATGTTTGTCCAGTTGTGTGGATTCTGGTTTCCTTTACGCTGAGATATAATCTATACTGAAGGCTGTAGTCCTTGATCTTCATCAGTAAGTGCTTCAAGTCCTTTTTGCTTTCAACAAGGACGTTGTATCATCTGCACAAGGCAGGATCTTAATTAGCCAGGCAAGTGCTGTCGATGTTAATTAGTATTCCTCTAATTCTGATGCCCCATTGTTCTTCATACAGTCAGTCTCCTGAACCATTTGCTTATCATACAAATTGAATAAGTACAGTGAAAGGATACATCCCTGATATATAATTTTCCTGACTTTAAACAAAGCAATATCCCCTTGATCTGTTCAAATAACTGTCTCACGAGCTGTGTAAAGTCTCCATATGAGTCACATGAGTACAGTTAAGTGTTATGGAACTCCCATTCTTTGCCATGTTATCTATAATTGGTTACAATCCAGATGGTTAAAGGCCTGCACATAGTCAATAAAATACAGGTCAACAGATTCCTGGTATTCTCTGCTTTCAGCCATAATCCTTCTGACATCAGAAATGATAGCTTAAGTCCTGTGTCCTCTTCTGAATCTGACTTGAATTTCAGCTTAAACGGCAACTGTTTATCTTATTGTAGAACAAATCCATGCTTATTTTATAAGAATCAAAAATAATGTCAAAATATATAATTCTTGTTATCTACATAGTCAAGCCAGCCAAGTGCCATCAAACCGGATCTGACTCATGGCTACCCCAGGGGCCAGAGTAGAACTGACCCCCAGAGTATTCAAGGAGCATCTGATGTAACTAGAAATCATCATTAAATATTTTACATACAAATCCTCATACTGAAAGTTGTGAACATAGAATTATGTCAGAAAGATGAGGTATAACAAGATTTACATGTACACAAAGTAAATTCTAAGAACTATGGGAATACATTTAGTGATCTGATTGAGGTTTCAAGAAGCCTGTGTCAAGTAGAGAAAATACAAGTTGAGAGTCAGAGAGAAAAGGAAAAGTCTTTCAGTTTAACTGAGAAAATATTCGTCATGATAGTAATTAAATAGAAATAAATAAGTGACCTATACTGTATGTGTGTGTAGTGTCTTAACTCAGCTATGCTTGGGTTATTAATGGTTTGGGTTTTCCCAAGTTAGACAAGAGAGTGGGGTCATACTAATCCAATGGTTTCATGAGCAATGAGCAGATCCTGACCACCTCCTCTGCATAGCTTAGTAGCAGAGAACGCTAATGGTTCTCCTTGTTTCCTCCTCTCTAGTCTAGGGTGACACAACATATGCAACCCTAGAACCTGTTTTGTATAAAAACCATAAGTATTTTTAAAATCAGGAGCCATTTTATCCAATCAAACTGTACCAGCATCTTAGATGAGAACAACTAATCACTCTATAGTTGTTTCACATGACACTCACTCTGTGATAAGTGACATGTACATTAGAATTTTTTGTCATAGTTTAACTCTTAGCTATTTCAGATTTTAGCTATGATTTGTTCTACCAAATGTTTACATCATTGACTCATTATTCAACAAAGTAACTAAGCACTTACTGCAAACATTACTGTAGTGGCAGAGATTATGTATAAATCTTTGCACTTCACAAACAGCCCAAAACTCAGTGATTTAAGTCAATAAATATCTACTATTCCTCTCAACTCCATGGCACAGCGGCTGTTCTGTTTGGGAGTGGGCTATCTAATCTCTGTGGCCTCTGGGTGGTTCAGCTCAGGCTGAATAATCTGGAACATTTACACTTACTTACCTGGATACTGACAGGCTATTTGCTCTAGGGAATGGCACTTGGTGACCTAAATGTTCCAGTGAGCAGCTGGAGAGAAAGTCTTAATGTGCAAAGACTTTTCAAGCCTCAGCTTACGTTGAAATCGCTAATATCACATAAAACAAGACAAATCTCAAGGTCAGCACAGCATCAGTGTGGAAGAGTACTCCTAATGAGCACAAATAGAGAGATGTGTAGGGAGAGATTAAAACTGGGAAAAACCAAGGGCAACCTGTAACTATACTATTTTCTGAAAAGCTATAAATTAATACAATTGATATAACAAATATAAAGAAGAGAATGCAATGGGACATAAAAAGTAAGAACAAGTAAAACACCTGTATATCTAAAAAATAGCTGGGTCAAAACCAGTTAATATTGAACCAATTCTGACTCGTAGTGACCCCACATATAGTGGAGTAGAACTGTACTTCTGTCTTAGTCATCTGGTACCGCTCTAACAGAAAATACCACAAGTAGATGGCTTTAACAAAAAAATTATTTTTACACAGTTCAATAGGCTGTAAGTCCAAATTTGGGGTGTCCACTCCAGGAGAAGTTGTTTCCTCTTTGTCGGCTGTGGAGGACGGTCCTTGTGTTGCATCAGTCTTTGGTCAGTGATCATCTTGGCCCAAGAACCTCGGGTCTGCAGGACGTGCTCTACTTTTCATGCTACTTAACTGATGGATGAGTTCCCAGCTCTCTACTTGCTTCCCTTTCTTTTTGTCTCTTGTAGGATGTAAGGTGATGCAGGCCACACTCTAGGGAAACTCCCTTTACGTTGGAGCAGGAAAGTGACTTTAGGAAGGGATTTACAGTCCCACCCTAATCCTCTTTAACATAAATCGAGTCTATTAATCACAGGCAGAGATTAGGATTTACAGTATCAAAAAATCACCAAATGGAGGGCAATCACACAATACTAGAAATCATCAGCCCAGCCAGATCAGTACACACATTTTGGGGGGGCCAACAATTCAATCCATGATAACTTCTGAGGATTTTTTAATGGCTAATTTTTGGTAGTTGGTCATCAGGCCTTTCTTCTGCAGCTTCTCTGTATGAACTCAAACCTTCAAACTTTTGGTTAGCAAGCACCTGTTTGCACCCACTAGGGACTTCATAAAGTGACCAGAAGGTATTAGTTGCTACTAACTTCAATTAATATCTAAAGGCCAAGCCATCCAAAGTCTCTACTCGGACTTGATAGAGCAACCCAAGTCAGTGATGCTCATACAGTAGATTTGTATCACAGCTAAGGAACCTGAACGTAGGAAACAGAATTATATAACGAACTACAAGCAAGCATGCCCGACCTTTGCATCGAAATGAGACATATCTTTATTACTCTAGACAATAAGAAAGCCAGCCCTTTTCTCCAGCGAGACATGCTTCCTCAACCAAAGATATTTAATATACAAATATCCTCTAAAAAATAATCCAGAAAAAAGTAAATAGGTACAGACTCTACTTTTTAGACATGAAAACATGTAAGATACTCATGGAAAACTGTACTTCAAAAGAGATTGCTACTCTAATTTCATAGGAGTTAAAATTCATGCCCCAAAGCATTAAGCATAAAAAGACAACATTTTATATTCCTAAAGGTTAAAATTTTCAAAGCATATATAACATTTATAATACTTTGTACCCAAATTGCATAAAAAGACAACATTTTATATTCCTAAAGGTTAAAATTTTCAAAGCATATATAACATTTATAATACTTTGTACCCAAATTACATTTCAAAAAAGAAATACAAGGAACACATAAATAATGAGACTAAACAAATGACATTCATTCCTAGATAGGACAACTGGACACACACACACGCACACATGCACACATGATATTAAAATTAAAATCAAGAAGAGATATCTACAAATACATATCAAATTTTGCACCACAATAACTGACAATATTATATTCAAGTGCATATGGAGCACTTAAGCAAACTGACCACATATTTAGTCTCTCTCTCTCACCGACTCAACGGCACTTGGCTGGCTTGGCTCTCTCTCTCTTTCTCTCTCTCACATACACACACACACACACACACAAACATGTATACAAGACTAGTAAGTTTTATAAAGTAGAACTCACATGAAATATTCCATCAATAAGTCAATAATATTAGAAATTGTTAACAAAAATAAAAGACAAAATCTTTTCCACTTGAAAGCCAAGAAACTATTAAAAGTCTTGGGTGAAAGGAGAAACGAAATGAAAACATTCATCATATTAAAAAAAAAAAAATCCCTTAGGGAGTAGAGTATTATAGTGTACAAAATGCTCTTTAAGATTTTTTTTATTTTCTCCAGTATAAGTAGAATAGAAAATTTTCCAGTTCAGGTTATGTAAATGTATTTGTTCTTTTTCTGATCACGTTGGAAACAAATCTTTTTTTTTTTTTTTTGGATTTAACAGTTCTAGTATCTCTGTTTTTTAAATAATTAATTTTTGTTTTAGCTTTGTTATTTTCTTCTTTCAGCTTTTCATCAGTGATGAATTCAAAACAGAAATTACAGAATATTTTTAGATACTTTAATCAAAGGAAATGTATGCAATACATTTTCTGTTATTAAAGAAGTGCAAGCATTTTACAGGAGAAATATCTGAAACATACAGATGAAGCTAGGAGAAAATAAATTGCTGGAAATAAGTTATGATACAATAATCATAAGAAACTGTTGTGTTAATATTAGACATTGTAGACTTTAAGACAATCTGTATGTATTATTTCAGATAAAATGTTTACGATATGTGAATAGGAAGACACAAGTCAAAATTTGATATACAGAAAGAAATAATAAAACCAAAATGGAAAATACCTTTTTCAGCATATAGATATATGTAGATGCCCTGGTGCATAGTGGTTAGTTAAGTGCCTTGGCTGCTGAGCAGTTCAAATTCGCCAGGTGTGTCTTGGAAAAACTCTACAGTATCGTTCTATTCCATCCTATAGCATTACAATCAACTTGATGGCAGTGGGCTTTTATGTTTTTTGTGTTTCCTGTGTATATAATCTACTACCCATTGGTCAGTTTGCAGTATTATGTTGTCTTACCTGTTGCCATGTTGTTGGAAGTTATGTCAACACTATCTATTCTTGTTGTATACTTTGAAACTCTTACTAAATAGTTAAATCCACAGCAGAATTTTGCCAGGTGGTGTGGAAGTCAACATCGAGAAACCTAGTATTATAACAAATTACATAAAATATATGGGTGGCTTTGATCGAGTAGATCAGCATGCCTCAACATACTGCTTTCTGCGAAAATCTTTTTAACTGCCTTTGTGCAGGAGGCTTTCTGGCAAGAATGCAGCTACAGAGCTTTGGAACACTTGCCCTGCAGGCCAGATGTGGGCCTGAGGCCCAGACCATGCAGACACAGGAGACAGAAGCTGAAGGAATAAACAGCCTGAGAACCTAAGCTGCCCCAGTCTCAAAGGGTGTGGCCATGACCTCAGGGGTTTGAAAGGGTGGAGCCAGGGCTTTTTGTGTTTGTAAGGGTGGAATTGCCACTCAGCTGGGCTTAGCGTGCACCTAAAGCTGAGAGGGTTGAGTTGCTGTTTTCTTGAGTTCCGTGAGTGGTTCTAGTGAATTATCAAATCCAAAGGAATAGCAGTAGCCAGCATGTCAGAAATGAGGGAGTCAGGCAATCCCTGAGTTTATGACTGGTATCCTCAGTGGGAGGAGGGAACACCTGAATTTCTACCCAGAAGGTAAGAGGTAAATGCTGCGTATGAAGCTTGGTGGTGGTACCTAAAGTCTTTGGTGGACTTGGAAGTCTGGATAACTGCGCCATTAACTGACAGATCTGTCCTAGATGAAGGTTAGAGGAAGAAGTACAGCTGGTCTCAGAATAGAAGTGGAACAAAGAGGAACAAAATTGACAATACCTTAATTTGAATTGATCAACAATGGTGTCAGAAAATTGAGATGTAATTTGATTTTTCACATAAAAGTAAATGAAAGAAAATGTGTAAAAGCAGTTTATACAATTGAGAGAAACAGTGAAAGAAGAAAAGCACCCTCGATGGTACAAATGGGTAAGCACTTGACTCTTAGCCAGAAGATTGGCCATTTGACCTCACACAGAGATGCCTCAAAAGACAGGCCTGGTAAATTCCATCTCAGAGGTACAACCTTGAAAATCCTATTCAAATCTATTAGCTACTCTATGGAAGAAAGATGCTGACAATCTGCTTCTGTAAAGATTACAGCCTTGTAAACTTTGTGGATCAGTTCTGCTGTTTGACAGGGTTTCTGTGACTTGGAATCAACTGGATGGTGTACAATAAACAGCATGACACATTGTTTGCCCCAAATAGATAACATTAGTATATGTTTGCTGTATTAAGGAAAAAAACCAAAACACTTATTACTGTATTTACAAAAGAAGTTTAAAAGAATAAATAATTATTAATAAAATTATTCTAGAACTTAATAATGTATATGCCTTAGCTGGATTTAAATATGCTGCATTAGAGTTTTATCAATCTCATTCTACTTGGGGGTTCACATGTAGACCAGAAAAAGTATGATTCTCTCTAATCTATTATTTGCCACAATGAGGATCCTAAAGCTCTCTAAACTTCGTCTAGATCATTGTGTATAATTGGCTAAATAGAGTATTTACAAAACTTCCCAAAATAAAAATACCCACTGCTTCAGTTATCAACAACTTACTTTCTTTAGTCTTCAGTGTCTTTATCCTTAACTGCTTATAGCCAAATTCTAAACCTGTACTATTTTGATTACTCTGAATTTATTATTCATGTACACTATGATCTTAAAACAGTTTTTTAATGTTCATATTATTTTTAATGTTAAAGTAATTTATGATTATAGTTAACTTATAGGACAATGAAAAATATGAAAATTTAAAACAACTGTATCTTTAAATAATATTTGATATTCTTAATGTTATTTACAAGCATTTGTGAATGGGTACAGTATGATAAAACTATTATATATAATTTGAGGTCACAAGTAGTTGCTGATGACACAAAGTAAATAGAATTAAATGAAAACAGGATTTATACCATTTACACTTTTTATTGAATTTCATTCTATTGCAAGTTCTAGCACAGGACTTGAAAACATGAAAATAGAAAAACACACACATACATAGTGAAATTTATACTTTCTGTCATCCAAATCAATTAATAATTTTTTAATCTGAATAAAGCAAGAAATAAACCCATTGCTGTTGAGCCAGTTCCAACTCATGGTGAACCCACGTGTTACAGGGTAGAACTGCCACTTAGGGTTTTCTTGGTTGTAGTCTTTACGGAAGCAGATCACCAGGCCTTTCTTTCATATCACAGCTGGATGCTTCTGAAATGCCAGCATTCAGGGTAGAAGTCAAATGCATACTGTTTTTTCCACAAACAAAAAAGTTGTGATACACAAGCGATATTTCCTAAAGAAAAAATTCCTTTAGAATAGAGGCTAATCCTCAAGGAAGCAAAAATGGTTTTTCTTTCAGTTCTATACATATAAATACAGTACTTTAAATTACAGTGTAAACACAAATTCTATAATATATATTAGTATAGCTGTGTAAATGTTGGAAATATTGACACTGACACCAATTTCTAAATGTAAGAACAAAATTTCTATTGCTATCCAGTGTCAGAAAATATAACACAAACAAATTAGAAAGACTGGTGAGAATATATTACAAAAAAAAATTTCACCTAAAAAACAACCAAAACAAAAAAGGTTTTAAGGTAACTGTAAACAAACACTACTTGTATGTGAAATTATTTCAACTAGTCTGCTTCTTTATTTTTAATTGTATGACTCATCTAGTCAGTTTCTTGATGACATAAATTAAGCACTACTATTCCTGAACCATGGCAGATATTAAATACTATTTCTCCATTTCGTACCTATTTAATCAGTACCTACTTAGGTATTTTTCCCGTCATCCTGCATCTATAAAACTGGTCATCTATAGATTTACTAGAATTGAGCAAATTAGCCTAGTTTCATTGTAAGAGGCCATTTTCTCAGTGTTCATTAGCTTGAATCTCTGAATCCAGCACTCACATATCTAGCACAATCTGTAAAACAATCTTGCACTGAGACAATAGCCCAGGATGGAATGTGTTTTATATTTTGGGCAAGTTTCTTGTTTAAGAATCAGCATTTCTTGAAGAAAGCTCAGATACTTCTGTGTCTTCTAAATTGTAGCAAACCAGTTATGTTTGATTGATTAATACAACTGGGCCTCCAACTCAGTAATCTAATTGAATTTCAGATCAGAGTCATAGCCGACTCAGTTCTGACTCTGAGGGCATTTTATCAGAGCACTGGACATATGGTTTAAATCTTTACAATACTTTTCATTGATTCAAGTCCTACCCCACATGGATAAGCTTGGTAGAAACAGTAGCAATGATCTGTCTGAAGGGGAGACCTGCTGCTGTCTAGAAATACCTTTCTGCAGATTCTATCTACTGGATGTGCAGGCTGTATTCAAGAACAATATACACACCTTAGTTTCAACATTTGTACCACCTGAGATTCAGTACCACATTGCTTTTTCTGCTGCATCTCAATTTGTCCTATATTTAATTCTGAATAACTTGGTTGAATATAAATTTTTTGTGTTATATTTTTATATTTTTTTCATACTAAATATATGTTTAAAATGGCATGTGAAAGGGGAGTTAAAAATAAAAATATTTTAATAATATATGGAAATAAAATTTTGAAGTATTACTGTTATTTTGATGTTTATTGGATGTATTTAGACATTATGGAGTATAAACACTCCAGCAATATTTAATAATTGAAAACAAATTTTAAATGTATGTCAGAAGTAAAAATTTTCTTTAAGAAAGAACTGCAGCATCTTGCATTGCGCTATGTGCTATGAAGGACCATTAGTTCCTTGTGAGAAGACAACTGTTAGAGCTAGGAAGCAATATTTAAAATTATTAAATGGAAATTTCACTTAAACAGTTGTCCTTTTATATTTTAGTCATCGTCATAAAGTTGTATCTTTTAGGTATTAAAATTGAACATATGGTGTTATGCAGAAAGTTAAATCATCCCTAATGTTATATGTCCATTCTGTAAACATTTGTTTTTTTTTTTCCTTACAAATTCTCTGTGTGAAGCACAATAGTAGGTACCACTAGAGGACAAAGACAAGAAGGAGTCAGCACGTGGGGCCCTGTATTATCTGGATATATGCACAGCCAAGCCAGTGCCGTCGAGTCGGATCTGACTCATGCTGACTATACATTTTCACATGCTCAAAACTAGAACGCCAATAAAGTACAATGGGAAATTCAAGGAGAAAAAAACTCAGTTCCATCCCTGGGATCAGGAAAGACTCAGAGAAGACCTTGAGGAGCAGACAGGATTTGCACATGCAAAGATCACAGGGAGACAGGAGCATTTTCTTCTTTAAGAATAGATGATTAAAGCAAACTGTAAAGTATAAGATAAACAAACAAACAACAACAACAAAAAACACTCCCATCAAGTTGGGCCCTATTCATAGCCTCCCTAGAAATGCTACATAGAGTTTGCAAGGAGCACCTGGTGGATTTCAACTGCTGATCTTTGTGGTTAGCACACATAATACTGAACCCACTGTGATGTAAAGTATAGGATAAGTGTATAGAAAATAAGTTTAGCAGAAGCAGAAAATGAAAAATAATGATACAGTAGCATTGGAAAAGTAGTTTGAGGCCATTCTCTGAAGAGATTTTAAGGCAAGGTTGTGTGAATTTTTATTTTGGTACAATAATTACAGACATTGAAATTGTTTAACTCCTATTTCCTTTGTAACACACATGCAAATAGTTATTGTTAGGTGCTGTCAAGTTGGTTCCGTCCCATAGTGACCCTATGTACGATAGAATGAAACACTGCCCTATCCCACGTCATCCTCACAACTGTTGCTATGTTGGAGCCTGCTGTTGCAGCTACAGTGTCAGTCCATCTTTCTGAGCATCCCCTTCATTTTTGCTGAGCCTCTACTAAACATGATGTCCTTCTCTAGGTATGTGTCCCTTCTGATAACATGTCCAAGGTACGTGAGATGATGGCTCCCTATCCTTCCTTCTGAGAGCATTCTGGTTGTACTTCTTCCAAAGCAGATTTGTTTACTATTCTGGCACTTCATGGTGTTTTCCAAATTCTTTATTACCGCCCTAATTCAAAGTCATCAGTTCTTTGGTTTTCCTTATCCATTGTCTAGGTTTAGCATGTATATGAAGTAACTGAAAACACCACTACTTGAGTTAGGAGCATTTTCATTCTCAAAGTGATATATTTGCTTTTTAACACTTTATGGAGGTCCTCTGCATGAGATTTGCCCAATGCAGTATGACCTTGAATTTGTTGAAGCCTGCTTCCATGGGTGTTGTTTGTAGAACAAAGTAAAACGAAATCATGGACTTCAGTATTTTCCCCATTTGTCGTGATGTTGCTTATTGGTCCAGTTGTGTCGATTTTTGTTTCTTTGGATTGTTATGAATTGGACTTAACTCAGCCATGGTGGATTTGGTTTGGGTTGTTGGATGTAATGCATACTGAAGGCCGTAGTCTTTGATCTTCATCAATAAGTGCTTCAACTCCTCTTTCAGCAAGCAAGATTGTATCATCTACTTATTTCAGACTTCTAACCAATCTTCCCCCAATCCTGATGCTGTCATCTTCTTCACATAGTCCAGCTTCTTGGATTATTTGCTCAGAATGAAGATTGAATAAGCATGATAAAAATAGCAGTGTTTTCAAGTCCTTGAATATTTTACACTTCTTAAACTCTCCATTCATTTCTAATTTTCTCTGGTTCTTCCTTTTAATTTTTTAATTTACTGGTTTCTGGACTGAAGTAGAAGCTGTCAAAAAGCTTTCCAGAGAGTCCCTGAGTGGATTTCTGGGATGTGGATCTTTGTGAGCTCTGGCTACGGCAGGAGGTATTTAAGGGGGAGAAAATAAGCAGGGTACTAAAGTCAGTCATTAGTGCGTTGTGTGTGTTCTTGTGAGGAAGCTAACAAAGGAGATAGTATTCCTTCATTATGCAGAGATAGAAATAGTGAGAGTTACGACCCCAAAGCCTCAGATACAGATTCCAGGATATGTGGAGACTCCTAGAGGGTAATGATCATGGTATATAAGGTTTTAGGATATAGGCAGCACCCAGCAAAGGGAAAGACCATGAGCTCAAAAATAGGTGAACAGACAGACACATGGATAAAGTTTATTAGTTGTTTAGATTTGATTTAGCACATTTAGTCTAAAATGATGAATATGATAAATTTGGAAGGATACTAGCTTATATTTGTGTACAAAAACCAAAACCAAACCCACTGCTGTGTCAATCCCAATTCATAGTGACCCTATATGATAGAGTAGAACTGCTGCGTAGTGTTTCCAAAGAGCACCTGGTGGATTCAAACTGGCAGCTTTTGGTTACCAGCCGTAGCACTTAACTGCTGTGTCATCATGGTTTCCAATGTGTTCGTATAGTGAATACTACTTTTACTTTGTTTACTGATTTCTAAATTTTTACAAAAATAATTGACATCATAATATCTGTTTTCACAAGTACATTTAGTAAGCAGAAAAGCTTTTACTGTTCTTATTTTTCGGATAAAATTTAATAAAAATGAGAAGCCAGAATGTCAGCATTGTCCAAGTGCTTAACCATGTGCTAGCAGGACTTCGTTCTAAACCATTAGGAAGTAACCAATTTTTATTGATTAACAAATATTTTGTAATAGTTATAAAAGTTGGAAGAAACAGAGGTGTTTAGATTTATTTCAGTGAGTTTTTACATAATACATGTCCATACAATAAAAGTGAAAGTGTGTTTACACAACTTACTTTTCTTTATCTCATTCACTTCTACTTTTATGCTATCATCAAAATAAAATAAATACAGATAAAAAAATAATTTTGTCTGAAAAGTGATTATTTCCAAAATTCATTTGGTTCAAAATAAATGTACATGTAACTTATACCTTAACATTGGAATGATTTTAAAATTTTCAAAGCCACATTAAAAATAAAATATGTCTTTCAAAACTACATTCCGAAGAAAACTAAGAATGACACAAATTCTGAATGAAACAGTTTTCTTTGTTTTTCTATTTGTCCTTCAGTAAAAGCTGATATCGATAGTTACAACTTGTATTCTCTATGTAAAATGCAACAAATTATTCTTTAAATTGTTCATCAACAAGATAAAACACTGCTCAGTCTCTTGCCATTCTGACAGTTGTTTTACTGTGCTTGAGCTCATTGTTGCAGTCACTGTGTCAGTCCAGTCATTGAGGGTTTTCCTCTTTTTCTCTGATGCTCTGTTTCACCAAGCGTGATGTCCTTCTTCAGCTACCGGGTCCTCCTGACAACATGTCCAAAGTATGTGAGACATAGTCTCTCTGTCCTTGTTTCTAGGAAGCATTCTGATTGTACTTCTTTCAAGACAGATTTGTTCTTCATTTGGCAATCCATGGTATGTTCATACTTTTCACCAACACTGTAAATGAAAGATGTAAATTCTTCTTAGGTCTTCCTTTTTCACTGTCCAGCTTTCATGTACATACTAGGTGGTTGAAAAAAACATGAGTTGGGTCAGGCTTATCTCAGTCCTCAAAGTGCCATCTTGGCTTTGGAGCACTTTCAGGAAGTCTCCTGCAGCAGATCTGGTTAATGTAAAGTGTCTTCTGGTTTCTCTACTGGTGCTTCTGTGGGCGTTGATCGGGGATCCAAGTAAAATACAATCCTTGACAACCTCGATACTTTACTCTTTGTTATGATGTTGCTTATTGGACTTTGGTTTCCTCTGTTGAAGTATAATTCATATGGATGGCTATAGCCCGTGATCTTCTCCGTAAGGGGTTAAAGTCCTCTTTACTCGGCACTTGGCTTGGCTGGCTTTCTTTCAGTAAGCCATGTTCATGTAATCCAGTTTCTTGGATTATTTGCTCAGCATTCAGGTTGAATAAGAATGGTGAAAGGACACAACTGTAAGGAATACCTATGCTGACTTTAAACTATGTAGTATCCCTTTGTTCTGTTCAAAGGCCTGCCTCTTGATCTATGTAAAGTTTCTACATGAGCACGATGAAGTGTTCTAGAATTCCTATTCTTTGCAGTGTTATACAAAATTGTTATGATTCGTACAGCTGAGTGCCTTTGCATGGTCAATACAACACAGGGAAACATGCTTTCAACCGCGATCCATCTGATGTCACCAGTGATATCCCTTGTTCAGTGTCCTCTTCTGTACCTGGATTGAGTTTCTAACAGTTCCATGTTGATGCTATAACTGCTTTTGAATGACCTTCAGAAAAATTTTACTTTTCTGTGATATTAATGATGTTTTTAGATAATTTCTGCGTTCTGCTGGAACTCCTTTCTTTGGAGTGTGTAAAATATGAGTCTTTCCTGCTTAATTGGTCAGGTAGCTGTCTTCCAAATTTATTGTCATAGATAAGTAAGTGCTTCCAATGTTACATCTGTTTGTTGAAATAACTCAGTTGGTATTCAGACAATTCTTTGAGCTTTCTTTTTCCCAGTGTCTTCAGTCAACTTGGACCTCTTCCTTCAGTGCTGTGGGTTCTGGGTCATATGCTCCCTCTTGAAGTGGTTAAAGGCTGACCGGTTTTTTTTTGGTACCATAACTGTATTCTTTGCATTTTCTTTTGAGGTTTCCTGCTTTGTGTGATATTTTACCTGTAGAAAGCTTTAGTATTACAGTCTGAGGCTTGGATTTTTCCTTTAGTTTTTCAGGTTGAGAAATGCTGAGCATATTCTCTCCTTTCAGTTTTCTATCTCCAGCTCTTTGCACACGTCATTACAGTGCTTTGTCTTTTCCAGCTGCCGTTTGAAATCTTCTGTTTAACTCTTTTACTTCGTTATTGCTTCCGTCTGCTTTAGCTACTTTCAGGAGCAAGGTTTACAGTCTTTTCTGATGTTCATTTTGGTCTTTCTTTCTTGTGTTTTTAATGACCTCTTTCGGCATGATTTCCTTCATGTCATTCAACTCCTCTGGTCTTCAGTCATTAGTGTTGAAGGCTGACCAGTTATTTTTGGTACGACAGGTGTAATTTCTTTCCATCTTCTTTTGACATTTCCTGTGTTGTTTAATATGTTAACAAATGCCTCAAATCTGTTCTTGAGATGGCCTCTACATTCAGATGGTACAGACTCAGAGTTATACATGGCTCAACTGAAGTTCTAGTTTTCTTTAGTTTGAACTTGCATGTGAGCAATTGATGGTCTTCGCGCAGTCCGCCCCTGGCCTTGTTCTGACTGATGATATAGTGTTTTTCCATCACGTCTTTCCACAGACATAAGTCAATTTATTCCATTTATTCCACCTGGGAAGGTCTATGTGTATAGTCACTGTTTACATTGTTTGAAAAAAACAAAGTCCTTGTAGTGAAGAAGTCCTCAAAAATTTTATAATGTGATCTCCAGCATTATTTCTGTTAGCAAGGTCAACTACCAATCCTTCTACTTCGTTTCTGTCTTTTACTTTCAAATCACTAGTAACTATCAATATATCTTGATTACACTTTTGATCAATTTCAGACTGCAGAAGTTAGACAAAGTCTTCAGTTTCTTCATCTTTGGTTTTAGTAATTGGTGCTTAAATTTGAATAACAGCCATATCAACTGGTTTTCCTCACAGGGATACTGATCTTGTCTTATGACTGACAGTGTTGTACTTCAAGGTAGACCTTGAAATATTCTTTTTGATGGTGACTTCACTTTTTCATTTCTGGCATAGACCATAAAATTGCAGCAGATTTGGGATCTTCACGTACAAGTAAACAATGAATCTACGGTATATTTGAGTTCTAGCCATGCACTGCTCTTTTCTGCCTTTATATATATATATGTATATATATATATATATATTTTTTTTTGAAAATGAAAATGTCTTTATTCTGCCACGCAAAGATAGCTGCTATTAACCACCAAGGTCTTTTTTTTTTTTCTTTTGTCTTTTTTGTTGTCTTTACTCAGAACTGAGAACCTACACACAAGTGTATGAGTAACATTGTAAGACGACTTTTTCACTTAACATCATCCAAAACCGAAACCACATCTGTTTCCTTTGAGTCAATTCTGACTCATAGTGACTGTCTATTTAAGAAACTTCAGCTCCTCAAAATAATCAAAGTCCAATATGCACTCTACTATGGTGCAGTCCAGTCCACTGGCTTATTGATTTATGGACAGGATAAGCTCAAAGTAACCCGGTAGCAGTTCCACTAGTTACAAAGATTTATTTTCAGTCTGGCATTGAAACTGTTTGAAGTGCTCTGTCAAGGCCCATAAACATTCTAATGCATTTAGGATTGGAATCTACTTCCTGTTTCTCGGGTTCTCATAGTATTATACTAATAATAGAGTAGATCAGTGTGAAAATGGTCAATGTACATGGAAAATAGAATGGAAGATTAAAAAAAGTGATAGTGAACACATACTGCAATTTTTCCTATGAAAAAGTGAATTGACTTTTATCTTCATTTTGGAAAGAAAGTACTTGACAGTTCAACCTGAGTATTTGTTGATCTGTTTCAGTAAAGATAGAGCCATGTGTAAGTTTATTGGTTCATAGCTCTGTCTTTACACAACTACTGCAATTCACTTGATTTGTGAAGAGTATAGACATGTGAATTAATTGTAAAAATGATAGGGAACACCTCTCCTATGTTCTTTCTTTTTGAAGGAGATCCTAATTTACGTAAGTCCTGGAGGGATATAATACTGTTTCTGATTCACAATCTTGGATAGGGACAGACAGGTAGTTTCAGGAATTTCCACATAGCCTCTCCTTCGTAAGACAAATTATTCTTAGGTCAAAGAACCATCGTTAAGCCTTTGCCACTGCTAAGTATCTTACCTCAACTGGAATCAGGAGATAACCAATGGCAGAAACATATTATATGGAAAACGTAGGCCAACATTTATGATCTCCATAAGTTCATATACTAGCAAAGGGATCATATGGAAATTGCAGGTATCTTGTACGTTTTTCTAACAGTTCCTCAAGTTATCTAGATGGTGCTTTTTCTTAGGGTATAGCGCCTTTGGTAAATGGCTGCAAGAGATTTAAAAACATAGCTACAGGAATATTGTAGGTATTTGATATGGTATTGCAGTATATTCCTACAAGGATCTTGGAAACATTTTAAGTGAAAGAACCCATCATAGAAGATCACATCACTTTTTAATATGTTTCCAGTCATATGAAAGTTCGGAACCAGGAAATCTATAGAGAAAGAAATTAGTGGTTGCTTAGGGATGATGGACTAGAATGGAAGACAGGAGAGTGACAGTTAAAGGAAACAAAGTTTCTCCTTGAGATGGTTAAAAGATTCTTAAATTGCCTTTAATAGTGGTTACACTTATGTGTGAAATTACTAAAAATTACTAAATTTTACACTTCAAATGGGTAGATTGTGCAGTATGTGAATTATATCTAAATAAAGCTGTTTTAAGGGAATCAAAGTATGCAACAAATAATAGAAAAATCTTTTACAAAATAAATTTTAAGATTATGAACAAATGACAGCTAGCTGATTGCCAAGTTCACTTTTTTTTGTTTCCTATGCACAAAAGTAAAATTTCTTAGCAACTCCACAGTAACAACAAGAGTAATGATTGATTTATTGTCAACTAAATGTGAGCAGGTAGAGGGAACAAACATTTCAGCTTGGCCCAGTGACATTTCCAGGCACAATCCTCCCTACTTCTGTCTGAATCATTTTTGATTGCTGTATTTTTATGCAAATGGAATGCATGTTAAAGGTTGTTTTTTTTTCTTTGTCAATGAAGCAGCCCCTTTCTTGCACATTATTTTTCTGTAGATTCTATCCTCGTTATATTTGTGGGTGTGTTATTCATGAGGGGCATATTTTTCACAAGAAAAGTATGGTGCATATGCCAGGGTGACATTTGGAGACTGGTATCGAAGATTGTAAAGCCACAAGGTGGCAGTAGCATGAGTTCTTGTCTCACCACTTGTCTAGAAGAGTTACCCAACCAGAATCACCTGCATTGGACTGCTGAATGAACAACATAGAAAGTTTTATTTTTGTTTCTGTAATCCACTAATTGTTATCTATTACTGAGTTCTGCACACAACGTCGCATTTTCATTAGTTGATATCAAAGTGTGTTTTTTTTGTTTGTTTGTATGTTTTTTAAATAACCCGCACCCAGGATCAGGATAATTTCTAAAATATTTTCTTCTCAAAACCTATAGTGTTACACAGAGAAAATTGTTCATATTCACTGACATTGTTTTGTGTTATTAACTCTCAATCAAGAAGGATTTCTGTCTAAAAAATACTGAATTGTGCCACAATAGAAAATTAATCTCTATTTTTATAAAAATGAAACAAGGAAAAATTTTATTTAAGCTATCTGTTTACTACTTGTTTGGTAATATTTTTTAAGAAACTGTTGACAACTTTTCCCGTATTCTAAGTTACCTGATGATGATAATTGCAGGTGACATAGTTCTTATTTAAACTGAATTTAAAAGGCAAAAACTGAAGCCTTTTAATTTGTGTTCTTATTCTTTGTTTCGTGTGTAATGACTTTATTCATTGAAGCTCCATTACAGGCTAAGTCTTATCTACACGCCTTTCATTTGTTTTCAATGTTAATACATTCAATGTGTCTGTTTCTTAAAGAGGATAAACCATTCCTTTCCTGGTTGTTAAGTGCCAGCTGGTACTGTCAGCTACCATTGTTTGCCAGCTGTCTGCCCTGGTACCCCATCGCTTCAGGCTGGCTGACAGTGTCCTTGAAGCACTTTAGTTGCCCTCCTTGTTTCACTTCCTCAGTGAGTTTATGATATGTACTTAGAATAGTGACTGTCAAACACATTCTGTTTTTCTGTCACACAGAAGTTAGCACACAGTTTATACGTATTTGTATCAAGAAAAGATTTAGATTATACAACAGCTCTAGTCTGTGTACCCCATCAGTAAATTCACTTTTAAGTATACAACCCAAATATATGCTTATTTATTTATTTGCAATTTATATACAATATACACAAACACGATGTCCACTTTAAAACAGGTGTTAGAATTAAGAGAAAATAATAGGTAATGAATTCCTTTTTTGAAGCATTTTCATTTTAAATTCAAGATCACTGATATCTTTGCTCGTACTAGCAAATATTTATATTTGGTATAATAGTTATACTGAGAACAATAATTTTTATTTGATTTAAATATATGACTTTAGTGGATATTCTGGCTGAAAAGGATATGTAGGTCATACAGAATATACTTCATGTAAATGTTGTGACATTTCACAATCATATCAATTATGGAAGATTATGTTGAATTTATCTGATAAATTTCCATTTAATTAAAAATCAGTTTTTGTTTTTTTTTTTAAATAATCAGGATGGCATTTTATATTTTTAGTGAATGGTTCAAAAACACCAAAAAATAATGAATTAGTAAACCTATGAAGCAGTAGACACCTCTGTCTCTAATTATACATTTTTTAAATATGGAGATACTACTCTCTGTTCTCTTCACAATTACATAATAAGAAATAAGTGGCTCATACACTTTTTATTATATTTTACCAGCTTTCTCTTAACCAGAGTCTTCCTTGAACAGTTGTGTTCTTAGTAATTATTAAAATGTCAGCATTACCATAACAAAATCAAAGTTGACTTTTTATGTAAATAAGTACAAGCTCAACCTGTATTTGTGAAAGAATAAATGAAATCAATGCTGTCATTTTTCCATTATGCCCAAGTAGGCTTTTTCCATTCATTAATACATTGATTTACTAAAAAAATAAAAATCTAACTCTCTATTTGCTTCAACATATTTTTCGATACCTTTGATTGAAGTATGCCCATCATACACTCTAAAAGTAATAATTCTTAAGCAATCATCCTGCAAAATGCTTTGTTAAAAATGTCCCAGAAACATGACAACATGACTGAACTTAGCATAAATCTATTTTATCTGCCCCCCCGGAATGTAAATATGAAATGCAAAATGCTATTAAAGACTCTTTTAAAAATATTTAAAGTTATCTGTATGCACATGGGAGATATATGTACCTATGTGTACACAACTATAAATACTACGTGGTCTATTCAGCTAGTTTCTTCCGAATTTCACTAGATAATTGCAGATACATTTGCCTAAGAGAAAAAATAAAACTGAAAACCCTTTGATGTAGAGTGGATTCCAAACCATAATGATCCTATAGGCAGAGTAGAACTGCTACATAGAGTTTCCAAGGAATGCCTGGCAGGCTCGAAATGCCGACCTTGTTGTTTGCAGACACAGCACTTAACCACACACCACCAGGATTTCCAGAGAAAACATAGTGATTATAATCACATTCTTTCATCATTGGTTTCCTTTATGTGCTCCATAATCTTCAATGTTTCATGCAACCTGCCATAGAATGAGTTAATTGGATTGCTTCTTCAATTTGTGATTTAATACCTATTATAGTTGTAAATTTTAGTCTGTGAAAATCTTGACCCTATAGGACAGAGCAGAATGACTCTGTAGTATTTCCAAGGAACATCTGGTGGATTTGATCTGCTGACCTTTTGGTTTGCAGCCAGCTCTTAGCCATTCTGCTACCAAAACCAAAAATCAAACCTGTTGCTGCTGAGTTGATTCTGACTCATAATGAGACTGTAAGACAGAATAGAACTGCCTCATAGAGTTTCCAAGGAGTACCTGCTGGATTTGAACTGCTGACTTTTTGGTTGGTAGCCATAGCACTTAACTACTAAGCCACCTGGGCTCAAATTTTGGTAAAACAGTAATCTATACCACTTCAGAGGGTAAGAATTTTTGTTCCTTTATTGTTGTTGTGGAAATCCTGGTAGTCTAGTGGGTTAAGTGTTGCATCTGCTACCCAAAAAATCTGTAGTTCAAATCCACCAGGTGCTCCTTTGAAACTCTAGGGGGCAGTTCTACTCTGACCTCTAGGGTTGCTATGAGCTGGACCCTACTCGACAGCATTGGGTATTGTTATTGTTGTTGTTTATTTTATTTTTGTTGTAGGAGTCTTGCTAATTCAGGGGCTAAAGCTATCGCTGCTAATCAAAAGGTTGACTGTTTGAACCTACCAGTCAGTTGCTCAATGGGAGAAAATGGTTAACAGTCAACTTCTATAAAGAACTGTGTCCGTGGAGACCCTGCAGAGTTATTCAACTCTGTCGTACAGGTCATTATGAGCTGGACTCAGTGGCAGCGGGTTTTGGTTTGGGTTGGATTGTTGCAGGTGTGCTGCAAGTAAATTTCATTCTATCTATAATATTTATTTTCCTGTTCCTTGTTCATGTTATTCAATGAGATCTATTTTTTTCTGCCTCTAAACTGTGCTGTTGTGGCTTGGGAAAGGGTTTTATGTGCCTTTCTGCCATTTTGTCGGAAACGGAAGTGTCCATTCATACAGAAGTCACTGAATTCACACTGCTATCCTTGTTGCTTTAGCAAATGTCACTCCTTACCATACTAAGTATAATAGTCACAGCTCCCTATACTTCTTCAATTAGGAGTAACTAGAGTTTTAAGACCACTTACCACTTGCTATTGAATTTGACTCATAATGACCCCATGTGTATCAGTTCCATAGAGATTTTAATAACTGATTACTTTGGAAATATATTGCCAGCCTTTTTTCCAAGGTGCCCATGGATGGGCTTCCAACTTTTTGTTTAACAGCTAAATGACTTAACTTTTTGCACTATCCAAGGACTCCTTAGGATACATACAGCTGTATACCATTAAAGAATGCAAAGAAACTAGCAAATTCTCTAAATCTGACTTTAAACAACTTATCATTTAGTAAGATTATAAAAAGTAATAAAATAATAAAACATAACAGGTGAAGTATGCAGTTTACATATATACAATATACTATTTAAATGTTTGTATTTCTGTTTCTACTGAGAAACAGATCTAAGATATACACTTAGCAGAAATCCTTTTGGTTGCTGTGTGTTTACCTCGAAACGTTTATAAACGTGTGCATCAACCTTGGTTTCTCATCACTTTGTGTATTTATGCATCTATGATTTTTTAAAAATTTGTCAGCACCATTAAGAAGTGTCAGAGCTGTTATATATTATACATGAGGTATATAGATCATTTAAGAGTGTTAGCACATTTATAAAAGTTTTTTTCCCCATTAAATATTTTCAAACAAAGAATATACAAGTTAACTTATTATATGTAATTGGTAGTAACATTTTGTGCTTTAAGGGTTCTCGCTTTAAAAAATGTAATAACGTAGAAACTCCTCATGTATACGGAACTTCTGCTACAGCAAATATCTTTTATAGTTAGAATTTGCTGAAGAATTGCATGTGGTAGGGAGAGTCTTATAAGACATACATGGTCTTAAATCACACTGAGATTTCCTTAAGACCTCGAAGTGTTGGTGAGCCAAAAGATGTCATTTAAAAGGTGAAAGTTTTTAAATTTTTTTTAATTGTTCCCATATCATTATAGAAGGGAAGGGAAAAGAAAAAAGAAAACAAAACAGTGAAGAAGCTTTGAGAAACCAAAACAAAGAAAAAGTTAAATCTGTATTGTCATTGTTTTGCTTCAAGTAAGGAAATTTTTTTAGAAAAGTGAAGTGGTTTCATTGTCTAAGAAAATCTTTTGAGTGAAATCAGCTTATCTTTTTAACAGAATAACTTCGAGCCTCTATGCAAGCAAAAAAAATTAGTCAAAAGGCATCTTATTACTGCATAAAGTACTGATAGCCTGAGAAAAAAGAGAAACAAATGGATAAATGCTAACACAAAGGAAAATCAGATGGAAAGACAGAAACCAACTCCGTATTAACATCAGATTATAGTAATAAAGGAGATCTGAATTTTGATGTTACGATCTCTTAGTTCCTTCCTTTTTTTATCTTCAAAGTATTTGTATATTTATATTCCATTGAAATCTGTCTTGTGTTTGAAGTAGCTTTTCAGTGTCTGTTTGCTTACTAAACTGTAAACATCTTTCTGCAAGGGACTGTTTTGCTTTATTGTCTGAACTCTTCAACAGTGCCTTGAATCCTACCAAAAATAAATGTTTGCTTTATTTCTCTTTACAGTCCTCAGATCTTTAAAATTGAATTAAAAATTCTCTTTGGCATCTGTCACATTACCGTTCTTTTATTGCATTTCCTTTTCTTTTAAAAAATGTTCTTGTGTTTTTTTGTCAGCACCGATTCACATTGCCTTTTTCCTTCCCTACTGAGGACTGCATCAATGTACTTGCTGAGTACCCTGGGTATATCTCACGTCACCATTTATCAAATGAGCTAATGGGACTTAGTATCTGAATGACAAAGTTAATGTCAGATATAGGAGAGTCAATATAGTAGACTGTACATGGAACTTGCTAGGATATTCTGTATTTTATATCTTTTCTGTCTAATTTGAATAGCATTTGCATGTTGATTGCTTCATTTTGTATATTAATATGGGCGTAATATCTAATAATTTTGATAACAGTGTTAGAATGGTACAAAACCAAGCTAATAGTTATACGTCTCTGAGCCTCTGAGAATTCCAGGTCCAAACAAAATTTTTAAAAAATGGCATTATCACTACCAAAATTAAACAATTATAAAGTGAGAGGAAGTAAAGTCAAACAGAGGGAGAAGACTAGAGAAGTATTAAAAGTTATTAGAAGGCAGTAGTTGTCTACTGTTTCTTTCAATATTATCCTGTTTAAACTGTGTTGGCTTCTCTATGACATACTGTTTTTCAGAATACACTGCCATCTGTCTTTCTCTTCGAGGGAATTTCTTTTTTCTCTTACAAGAGTTTAGTACCAATCCAGGATTGATTTTAAAAGCCAGGAATCAGTTTTGCTATTTTAAGCAAAAAGATTTAATAGAGCAACTGTAATTGGAGGTCTGGAGGAGGAGAGTCTGACAGACTCCTTATGTCTGTCAGTTACACCGCAATCAAGAAAGCAGGAAAATAGGAGTGTGCCTTGGGGACAGTAAATGTCACGAGAAACCCAGGACTTGCACAGCTCCTAACATAATAGCCATAACAAGATCTTGATACTTCTGAAGATTATGTTAGGGCACTAGAATAGTTCTGCAAGGACGAGGTGGGGCTTCATGACTGTGGTTGCGAAGAGGGTGGGCGAAGGGACTTGAAACAGCCTAGCTTTCATCCCACAAATCTCCTGAAAGTACAACTAATTTTCAGAACTGAATTGGTATTTAGAACCCTAGCATCAGTGGAGTCCAGAAAATGTAATATTTAACTTTACAGTTTCCAAAGTGTTAGCAGGGGCAATGAAAAAGAGTGTGTGTTCATTTGCAGAGTTTTGTGTGGGTAAGGAAATGCACTACTCCAAAGAAAGTGTAAGTATTCATAGTTGGCTTTCATTAGGAAAATAAAAACAAAACCACAGCAAAACACAGGGAACGTTGGGTAATGTGTCTGGTGGTTGCACTTCTTTTAACTTAACAGTGGTGGCTTCTATTTTGTAGATATGCGTGTTGGCCACTGAGAGCAGCTTTGTTTCAGACTGAGGTTGATGATACTGTGGATGTCATAGAATCACATAGCACGGATGTTTGATTGAGACTCTGACAGATGGACTGCTTCTTATAAATCTAAGCAAAGCATAGTTACTTATAAAACTGGAAACAAGAATCTCTTTTACTAGAGAAATGTATAGTAGACACAAGTTCTTTGAAGTATATGTATTCTATGATTGAACTTTCACATAAGGTGAATTTATAGTGACCCCTAACAGAAGGAATGCATGGGATAGAGTTTCTGTGAAAAAAACAAGACGTTCAAGTTTATTACTCAACAATACAGTAGCAGAAATAGAAAAACTAATGTAATCCAATAAACCCTGTGGGCAGTTCTACCTGGGCTATCAGGTCATTATGAGTCAGTCAGAGCAGGCTCAATGGCAACAGGTATTTTGATTTTGCGACATGCTATTATGTTTCAGTTCCTAAGTCTTTAGTATACCCATTTATAAGTTTTCCTTATAGAATTATTTTTGGTAGTGTAATAGAAACGTTGCAATTTTCCTCTTACACCACACAACACCAATTGGCACAGAATTTAAGTTGAGAGGTGGTTGCTCCACAATTAAAATATATTGGGATTGCCCATACCCCTCTATAGAAAAGACCTGGCTTGCCGCAGAACTGTAAGGAGGATGGTCAGCAGACTCCAGTTTCTAGTTTCTTAAAGTCTTCCTCAGCAGCAGAAATTTGACTTGTCTAAAGTCACCTTATGCTGTCCTAGAGTAGCTTGTGATATGGCTGGGTGAGATGAAATTGAAAAGACTGGCCACTGTGGCATGATGTAGGATAACTCTGCTGGACACTTCTGGTGGGAGACAGAATTGTAATAACAAATATTCTAATACTTCATGTACAGTTGGTATTTTGAGAGATAGAGGCCAATCTATGTTACACAAAATTCTAGTTTTTTAATCATGGGTTGTTTCAAACTACAATGTAGGAGACACTTTCTCTTCAGTGCAAGAGTCCAACAGAGCAAAGCAGTTTCTTTGTAATGAATAGTGTAATTCTATGTTGAGCTGTTCTTACCAATGGAGCAAAGTATTTCTAAAACAGAAAAAAGGTACTTGAACTGCCAAGCTCATGGCTAGCAGAAATAGTACTAAACCACTACACACCAGGGCTTCCAGAATAAAGGTATATTAAGTATAAATTCATTTATAGGATATTGGGACAGAATTTACCAGTTAACATACAATAGCAAAGAATATTATATTTATATGGGATAAGGCATCAACATATTTTAAGACCTGGTGTACTAAAAGCTTGCAAGATGCTGTCTAAGATACATCTACTTGTTCCAGCACATTTGAGCAAAAGAGAGTGGAAAAAAAAAAAAAGAGAGGAGGGAAATATTTGTCAAAGGTACTGGTGAACCACGCAAAGCCCAGCCTCCACCGGCCTGATCCCAGAAAAACTAGATGATGCCCAGGTGCTATCACTGACCCCTCTGACAGGGATCACGATACAAGATCCAGGCAGCGTGGGACAAAAATGCAGAATAAAATTCAAATTCCTTCCCCAAAACACCAAACTTAATGAGCTGACCATGGACGGAGAAACCTCTGAGACTGCAAGAATACCTCGCTAACTCAGAAGTGAAGCCACCACAGATTCAGCCAGAGATTAAACAGACCTATAAAACAAGCAACAGGGCACATGTCCGTGCTTTTTAGTTCAATCAAATATAGAAGACTAAGTGATCAACATCTGCCCGAAACTGAAGAGGAGAAGGAAGGACGGGACAGCAAGGCTGGATGAATGGACACTGGGCCGGAAAGGGAAAGGGAGAGCAGTGCTCGCACACTGCAAGGACTGTAACCAATGCCACAAAACTATGTGTATAAAAGTATATATGTATTAAGTTTGTTCAAGATTTAAAGCCTGTCTAATAATAGCATTGGATTAAAAATATTTGTTTACTTCTATGCATCATTTTATTTATGGGAAAAGTCCAGTAAAAGATGAGTGAATATTTTCTGGGAAGTTATAATTATTATTCCAGGTGACGGTTATTCTTCTCCAAGGAATAGTTATTGCCAACAAATGTGGAAAAGAAATGAAAGTATTGCTTTAAGTAATGTGTTATCTTGCTACATCATAATTCCTGAGCAGGTTTTGCCTGGCCAAAAATCATCTTAATCTTACTCCAGTACTGACTGGAACATCAGGCACATGGCAGAATTTCAAGAAATGTTCATGGAATTAGTCAATTAATGAATATACAGATTTTAGGAAAATTGCTAACTTGATTTTGGTGTTGTTCTTTAATTTAGAAAATAAAAGTACTGAATGATACTTAGATGTCTTATCAAACTTTTTACCAATTTCTTGTTGATAATTACAGTTGAATCAGGTACAAATCAGAGCAATCTTGCACACAGCAGAACAAAATGATACCTGGTCCTGCACGTCTCAATGACAGGAGGTATGTTTGAGTCTATTGTAAACATTCTCTCCCCATGTCTCTCTCTCTCTAGATGCGCACGTGCAAACACACACACACACACACAGAGCAATATAGGGAGCTCATAATTTGTGCTATATCAGATGTTATTCTATTGTGATCTGCAGGGTCATCATTGGCAAAGTTTTAGAAGCAGATCACCAGGACTTTCTTGTTAGTCTTTCTTTGTCTTGAAACTAAGCTAAAATCTGTCTACCATGTATGATCCTGTTGGTGTTTGAAATACAGTGGTAAAGCTTCCAGCATGTTGGCATCACACAAGCTAGTACAGTAAAACAAACTCACAGATAGGTATTGATTTAACCCACTAAATAGGAGCCAAAGACATTAAATATTACTTCAATTTTCTTCACAGTATTTACAATAAAAATATGCAATAACATATTGAACTTAAACTTTATCAACTTGAATGTTGAAAATTTTAATAATTTAACTTAAATATACGGAAAGGTGTGTCAATATTAAGTCCGATTCATAGAAAGAAGGAACGGCTATATTTATAGAAACGGATTTTCCTGAGATCATGCACCTAGGAAATGGAAGATCCTAGATATGAAACTACTGGTGGTAGTGGTTAAGTGCTACTGTTACTAACCAAAAGTTCAGCATTTCTAATTCAGCACGTGGTGCCTGGAAACTCTATGGGATAATTCTGCTCTGTCCTATAGTGTATGAGTCTGAATTAACTCAACATAAGTGGGCTTTTACAAGTTACAATCTATAAGGAAGTACTGCCTGTTATATGCCTGAAAAATATTAAAGAAAATAGAAGGATATAAAAATTACTGAAAGTATTTAAAGCTAGAATTACCATGATTCTATGACAACTAAATTTTGATATATTTGCTTATGTCTTATTCCTAAACAATCTGACTAATAAGGATAAAAAGCAATACTATGATGTATATTATATAAAAGATACAGATCATTAATATGTACTCCACAAAATACCAATTGGACAGGGGGGTGAGGAAGAGATGTATGGGTTGAGTGCACTTATTAATAAGCTATAGTGTAGGAGGAACTCACAGTAATAATGTCGTTGGACAGAAGCTTCAATTGACATGGTATAAATACTGGTTACTGTAAAACTGTAGTAAAAATAACAAGTTTACAGGGATGACAAATGCTGTTACAGTGATTCAAGTGAAGTTTTTTTTTTAATTGTTGCTAGATTTCCTTCTGAAAGTGTTATAATACAATTAAGATAAAATTTGACTCTCTCACATAAAATATAAGCCATTTATGACAAATGAGTTAACTGTGATTCACTTAGCAGTATTCATTCTCATTGCTGATTTTCCTGTTAAACAAAAGTTCTACTTAAATACCACCAAAAACATGTAGTGATGCTAAAACTTTAATCAAGGGGCTAGACTTTGGAAACCTATTTTTTTGTAGTGAAAAGCAGATAAACAAATGCATTTTATAGTTGCACTAGAAATTCACTTTTAGTATATGTTAATATACACATGTAACAATTACTATACGTTGAAATTATTTCTATGACTTCTGTAAATAGAAGTCCATGTTATTCAACTTAAACCAGAGTATTTAAATTTAAATTTGCACCTATGGAAAAAAGCGATTAGTAAATATATCAAGATGTGATATATTTGCTAAGCAATTGAGGATACTTTGTATATCTGAAGCTCAATAGTAAATGTATGGAGCTATAATTTTGATTTCATTTTAATATTTTGTTCAGCTCTTTTGCAGCAGCCAAAAGTAGTCTAAGAGTTAAGATATAAATGGGGATGTAAAAGTATAGTTTAAAGTTAAGCAATAATTAAGTGATCAAATAAAACATATCATTTTTTAAGTAATGCATATTTATTGCTAATTGCTACAGCACATAGATCTTAAAAAGCTATTTAAAAAGAGAAACACTGGAAATATATAAATAAGTTTACCGTTTGTAAGTTAACTCAGCTATAAAATGAGCAGCAGACTTCAATTTTCTCTTCTGTCATCCCGTGAAGAATGAATTCATCATTTTAAAAATGCATGTGTATTTGGTTTACCCAAAATGTAGAGGTTTTCTACTTCAGATGCTCCATTTTTAAAATGATAATGCATTAGTATAACCAGTTTCATTCATGAGTTCAACAAATACTTAGTGCCACTAAGATTTCCAGCACTGTGCTAATTTCTAATAATAAAATTCTTTTATTTTCAAATAATAGCTCATACTTTATGCCTATGTGTCAATTTAAGCATAAAATATTTGCTTCTTTTATTATGCATGATAAGAATATTTCATTACCATTTTATCTCATCTCTTTGACTACTATTGCATGGAGTATTATATTTCACACTAAATCTTCAGAAATAGATACAAGTCTGTGAATTAGTTTTTGTATTTACATTTTGAATTATACATAGTCTCTCAATTTTTATTATTTTGTAAGGGAAACAGAAAATGTCCAGAAGATTTCTAATTTATTTTCAAACAAAAAAGTGGATTTTCATGCTAATATGCTAAGTAACTTTTGAATTAATGAGACAAATCTTTATCATATATTAATGAAGAATTATACTGTCTGGCATTCTTTAAAGATACATTTGGATAATTTCCACTTTTCCCTTATTTTTTTATAATACCTTTATAGACATTGTTGTTTTATTTTTTAGTATATTTGTAGAACAGTGTTCTTCATACAAATAATTTTAGCATTCTTTTTTTTCACTTGACATTTAAAATTATTCTGCAATTTAGACAGTACTAACATAATTATTCCCATTTTGCAATCAGTGGAGACAACTTGGTCAAGGTCATTCAGCTACGAAGAGTCAGTTAGTGAAAATATCTGGTAGGTTGTAGGATCAAAACTAAAGTTTATAGTTTTTAATTTCTAGTATGTAATTATTTTCATCAAAGTACTCTGCCATTCTGACAGAATGCATCATGTATTGAATTAACATTATATTAGAACTAACCAAATAAATTCTCTGTATTCTCTGAAAAGATTCAGTGAAATAGGTTTCCCATTGCCACTGAGTTGGTTCTGACTCACAGTGATTCTTTAGGCCAATCACCATTTATGTAATGGAATGTAGTGTTTTATTTTATTTTTACATCTGCTTTTTTGTTCTATTAAAAATTAGTACTAAAATGTGTATTTGAAGAGCCTTATTCTTAGGGACTGAGTTTTCTCAGTATTTGATCAATTTGAAATATATAGATTTGAATCATATATTAGGAACAATGAACTCCTGTGCTCTGTGCTCTGTATGTTTCTAAAACTCACTAAATAGACTCAGAAGTTGAGAAGATTTTGATGAGAATGTATTTCACCATTTTCAATATTGGTTTTAGGTGACAGCATCTTAAATGTTGCTATGAAGCAGTGGTTCTAAAACTTTTTTGTCTAAGGAACTCCAAAAGCTTTTGATTATATGGGTTGTATCCAGTAATGTGCTGGTAAATATTTAAAAGCTGTCTCTGCCGTGGAGTGAGAGAGAAGTAACAAACCCTGATAGCAATTTGCTGATTTTTTGTGCTGTTAATACTTTCATCTTGTTCAATTTCAAACCACCAATGTGTGGTAATGTATGAAAGGAGAGAAGGTTAGCATTCTCCTTGGTAAGAATGGAAGAGGCCCGTGAGCATTATAACATGCCTAAAGTTAAGGCATTGCCACCCACTTTGTGGCATTTAACTAAAGTTTGGAAACCCTGGTGACTTAGTGGGCAAAAAGCTGTGGGTGCTAACCAAAAAGTCAGTGGTATGAATTCACCATGTACTTGTTGAAAAATCTGTGGGACAGTTCTACTCCATAGGATCACTATAAGTTGGAATCCACTCAGTGGCAACAAGTCAGGTCTAACATATGGTCACTGAGTATACAATTGGAAAAAACTATGAACCGTCAGTCATCTCTTGTAAACTCATGAAAGCCAGTTTCAGCATATATTTGTTGATACAGGGGATGAGCTGGGATGAAATACTGACCTCTGTTGAATTCCTGTAAAAGTAAAAATAAAGAAGTGGAGTACTATGAATGTGGTCATTGTTCTCTAAAAAATAATGAGAAAAAGTTATGAGAGGTTATACTAAAAAAGCAACTAAAAAGTTATGTAACAAGAATGAGAAAAAATAGTTGGCAACTCTATGTCAGACTGATGCCTGATCTCCATAATCTATAAGATTCTACAAAATATCAGTAAGAAAAAGACAAATCATCCAACTCAGCGATGGGCAAAGGAGATGGACAGCCACTTCTCTAAAGAGGAGATCCAGGAAGCCAAAAAAAAAAACACATGCGGACATGCTCATGATCATTAATTATTAAAGAGATTCAAATCAAAAGGACAATGAGATACCACCTCACCCCAACAAGATTGGCCATGATCCAAAAAATGCAAAACAATAAATGTTGGAGAGGCTGTGAAGAGATTGGAACTCTCCTTCACTGTTGGGGTTGCAGAATGGTGCAACCTCTTTGGAAAGCAACTTGGAGTTACCTTAAAATAATGGATATAGAAATACCATTTGACCCAGTAATTCCTCTGCTCGGAATATATCCTGCAAAATCAAGGCCATTCACACCAAGTGATACATGCACATGAATGTTCATTGCAGCAAAGTCCACAATAGCAAAAATTTGGAATCAGGCCAGATGCCCAACAACAGAAGAACGAATGGGTAAACTTTGGTATATGTACTCAATGGAGTACTATACACTGATAAGGAACAACAATGATAGTAGGAAACATCTCTCAATTTGGTCTCAACTGGAGGATATTATATTGAGTGAAAGTAGTCAGTGACAGAAGGACAATTATTATATGAGATCCCTACGATAAAAACTTAAAAGCATACTCATACATAACAGAAAAGACTCTTTGATGACTACAAGGGTGGGGAGGGTGGGAGGGCGGGAGGGCGAGGGGCGAGGGTTTAGATTGGATAGTTGTTAGAAATTTGGTTAGGTGAAATTGGTGACAATACACATTAGTAAGAAGATCAATATTAATGGGACTTTCACACAACTTGTGTACTCCTCCCATCTTAACCCAATATTGTAAGCACAGACTGTGTACACTTTCATTTTTTATTTAATAAAAAAATAAATAAAAAGTTATATAACTGGTCAGGCCACATGTGGTATTCAGACCAAGGGCCAAAAATTGCTCCTAAAATGGGAGAATTTATTGTATTGTACTTCTCTGTAGCTTCCAGATTTGTAGAAGGCATCTTAACATTAGAGCAAAAGTTCATCAAGATTTTTAGTGCAGATAACTTTAATAACACTTGGCTTGGCTAACTTTAATAGAAGAGCATTGATTAACATTTTCTTTAAAGTATATTTTGGTTAACTCCAAAACATACCAACGAAGGAAAAAATAAGCTTAGTCGAGGGAAATAAATAATTTTCCATGAAAATTGTAATGAGTAACAATAATAAAAAGGCAACTGATCAAATAGATTATTTCTCCTAAAGAAATTAAGTGAATTTTACATAAAGACTTTCAGTAAAAACCAGTTTCTGTGTTGATAAAAGTCTGTGTGTCTAATATTTAAGTCCATTTTGGTCCTGAGAATCTTGATTATCATCCATGAAAATAGTCATAAAAATGATTGACTCATTGTTTAGTCAATTAGGTCAATGATGATTGGAAGTGACAGTAAATTCCAGTAATTAGAAATCAGTTAATAAATTACCATAATTTTTTAGTATATCTGACTCGATTTTATGTACATAATCAAAGTTTCATTCTGGGAACAGTATTATTGTTATTACCTTATTATTTGACTCTAAATTTTATTGTAAAGATACAATGTTCCTATTGGAGAATAGAAACTTTTATTCTTTGGACATCTGTATTTGCTGTTTAGTTTTTGCATCTGTGTCAGATGATTGAAAATTCTGTTGCTTGAGTCAGACACGCCTCAGTCCTTGAAGTGACACCTTTGCTTTTTAACTCTTTAAAGTGGTCTTTTTGTAGCAGATTTGTCCATGCAATATGTCATTTAATTTCTTGACGACGCTGCTTTGAAGAACATTGATTGTGGATCAAATAATGAAATCTTTGACAATTTCAATCTTTTCTCCCTTTATCATGTTATTCTTTTTTAGGCTGGTTGTAAGGATTTTGGTTTATGTTGAGACATAATCCATTCTGAAAGCTGTATTCTTTGATCTTCATCAGCAAGTGGTTCACGTTCTCTTTACTTGCAGCAAGCAGGATTGGGTTGCTTGTGTGTTACAGGCAGTTTGTCAGTCTTCCAGTCTTGATGCCCCATTCTTCTTCATATTGTGCAGTTTCTCAGATTGTTCAGCGCTCTGCTGGAGTAAGTAGGGTGAAAGGAAGGACAGAACTCTGATGCACAACTTTCCTGACTTTAAACCAAACGGTATCCACTTGTTCTGTTTTTTTTTTTTTTCTTTTTTCTTTTGTGTGTGTACAGGTTCTACATGACCACAATTAAGTGTTCTGCACTGTCCCTTCTTTCCAGTGTTATTCATAATTTGTTATGGTCCATATAGTCAAATGCTTTTGTGTAGTCAATGAAACACAGGGGAACATCTTTCTAGTATTCTATACCTTCAGTCCATATCCATCTGACAGCAGCAATGATACCCTTTGTCCTCTTTTGAATCCAGGTTGAATTTATGGCAGTTTTTTGTCAATATACTGATGCATCTAGTTTTGAATGTTTTTCAGCATAGTTCTACTTGAGGCTGTTCTGTTATCCAAAAAAAAAAGAAGAAAAAATTGATAATTTCCAAATTCTGTTGTTACCTTTCTTCGAATGAGTACAAATATGGGTCTTTTCTAGTTGGTTGGCCAGACAAATGTCTTCACATAAGTAAGTGCCTCTAGTACTTCCTCCATTTGTTGAAACACTTCACTTAGTATTCATTCAATTCCTGAAGCCTTATTCTTCTTCCTTCAGAACTGTTGGTTCTTATTCATACTCCATCTGCTGAAATGGTTGAACAATCAACCACCCGTTTTTGGTATAGTACCTCTGTATTCCTTCCATCTGCTTATAATGCTGCGTTCAGTGTTTTCTGGAGAATCCTTCAATACTGCCTCTCAAGATTCTAGATTTTTCTTTAATTCTTTTCAGCTTGAGAAAGGCTCAGAGTATTCTCCCTTTTAGGTTCTGTGTAAGTTCAGGTTTTTGCACATTTCATTTCAGTATTTTTCTTCTCCAGCTGCCTTTTGAAGCATAACAGGTATTATACATATACATATATGTGTGTATGTATGTATATATATATATATACATATATAGCTGTTGAGTAGACTTTGACTTACAATGGAATAAAAATAACGATGACAGTTTTCTTATTAGAACTATGTATGTGACAACACCATGAAACATTACTGATAATAAGAAAAAAAAAATACTATTGAGTTGATTCTGACTTACAAGGACCCTACAGGACAGAGTAGAACTGCCCCACAGGGTTTCCAAAGAGCTGCTGGTAGATTTGAATTGCTTAACCTTTCAGTTAGCAAACAAATGCTTAATCACTGTCCTACCACGGCTCCAAATGGAAGAAAAAAAAACCTAATAATAATAATAAAGAGCAGAACAGAAATCAATGAGTGAATTAAAAAGACAGAAAACAGAAAAAAAACAAATGAAATAAGAGTTCTTAGAGGTGATGAGTTAAATTGACACATTTCTAGTAAATATTATCAATGAAAAATGGAGAACCTGGTAACTAGAACTAGTTCTCAGAGTATGATCCAAGGTTCTTAGTGGATTCTTAAAACCTTTTTAGTACAGATCACAATTAAAGGAATGAGAGGTGATATCACCATAGAATCTACAGATACTAAATTGGTAGTAAGAGAATATTGTTAACAGCTTAATGCCAATCAATTCATCTTAGATGACATAGAAAACCCCCTTGAAAAGCAAAAACTACCACATCTCAAGAAGAAATCAGTAAGTTGAATAAACATGTATCTCTTACAGACTTTGAATCTGAAGTTAAACTCTTCTCCCATAAAAAAACTCTAGGCCGAGGTGGCTTCACTGGCAAGCATAACCAAATAGGCAAAGACAAATTGTGCAAATTCTACATAATTTTTTCCAGAAAACTAAAAAAGTTAGCTACATCCTATTTCATTCTATAAAAAGAAAATTACCCTGATACCAAATAAAACAGACATTACAAAAGAAAAAACTACAGACAAATATAAAATTTTAAACAAAATTCTAGCAAGCTGAATATAGCAATATATAAAAACATTTTGCGACCAAGTGAAGTTCATCCCCCAAATAAAGAGTTTAACATTCAAAATTCAGTCAGTGTTAATTCATACTGGCAAAAAAACAACGTGTGTGATAAAATTACGGAAGTATAAATATCAAAAAATGCAAAAATTAAAAACAAAAGTGTAGAATCCATCATAGTAAAAATCACAGCAAATTAACACTAGAAAGGAATTCTTTAGTTCTGTAATATACGTTTATGTAAAATGTACATAAGATAATGCTGAAAAAATGAAGGCTTTGTAATATTATGTGCAAGAGTGGCCCCTTTCTCTGCTTGTATTCAACATTGTACTAGTTATTAGAACTAATGAGTATATTTGCAATTACATCGTTTAATGTAAAAATTTGATTATATATGATAACAATGAATAATCATAAATCAACATTTAAAACTATAATATTTACAGGGGAGCAAATGTAACACAAGCTTAGAGAAAAATCTGATAAAAGAGATACCCTATCTATACACTAAAATGTCCAGAATGTCACTGAGACAAACATTAAAAGACCCAAATAAATGCACAGAGATATCATGTTCATTGATTAGAAGACTCAGTATTGAACTGAGTTATTTTCAAACTTACATTAAATTCAGTCCAAGTCCAATCAGTATAATCTTTGCAGTATAATAAATATCAAAGTCAAGCAAGGTTTCCCAACCTGCTCTTCACTAATGCTTTATCTGAGATTTCTGCCCTTTCCATATGAAGTTGGTGATTTGTTATTCCACCTCATTAAAAAATGCACTTGGAACTTGTATCAGGATCCCACTGTATGTATAAGTTGCTTTGGGTAGAATAGGCATTTTCATGATGTTGAGTATTCCTATCTATGAGCACAGTAGGTTTCTCCGTAGGGCTCTTTTGGTTACTTGCAGCAGAGTCTTGTAATTTTCTTTTTACAGATCTCTTAATCTCTGATTAGATTTACCCCTGAGTATTTTATCTTCTTGGGGGCTATTGTAATGGTATTGATTTGGTGATTTCCTCATCTTCTATTAGTTCCAATAGGTTTGTGTGTGTATGTGTGTATGTGTGAGTGTGTGTGTGTATGTGTGTGTGTGTGCATGTGCATGGATTCTTTAGGATTTTCTGTGTATGTATCAGATCATACCAAATAGATACTTTTACTCCTTCCTTATGGATTTGGATGTCCTTTATTTCTTCGTCTTGCCTGATTGCTCTGGCTAGAACTTACAGCACAATGTTGAACGAAAGTGATGACAGAGGCAGACATCCTGAATTGAACCATGTTTCCCCAAAAACATGTGTAACAGTTTGGCTAGGCCATGATTCTTGATATTTTGTATGTTCCTCCAAATTGTAAACCCTGCCTCAATGATGTTAGTGAGCGAGGATGAGCCACAGTTGCTTTGCTGTGGGAGGACTCAAAGTTTAAGATTATTTTGTGCCTCGAGGCAATCTTTTAGAATGTAAAGGAAAGGGAAACAAGCTGTGAGTTAGGGACCTCAGCACCATGAGGCAGCAGTACCGAGAGCTGAGCACATTCTCTGGGAAGGACCCGGGGCCTTGCACATAAGAAACTCCCAGTCCAGAGGAAGACTGACAAGGGCCTTCCTCCAGAACCAGCAGAGAAAGCCTTCCCCTGGAGTTGAGACCCTGAATCCGTACTTTTAGTCGACTAGACTGTGACGAAATAAAATTTCTCTTTTTTAAAATACTTGTGATATCTGTTAAGTAGCATTAGAAGAGTGTCATGGATTGAATTGTGTTCCCTAAAAAATTTGTAGCAGTGCCGGCTAAGCCATAATTCACGGTATTGTGCCCTGTTCTCCGTGTTGGAATTCCTGCCTCTGTGGTGTGAATGAGGCTGGATGGGCAGCAGCTGTGTTGGTAGATCAGGATCCAGTGTGAGTTTGTTTTCTGCCTTGAGCTAATCTCTTCAGATACAAAGGAGAGAAGCTGGCAGAGACATTTGGGAACCCTCATACCACCAAAACGCAGTGCTGGGAGCTGACCACATGCTTTGGAGAGGACCAGGGTCCCTGTGCCTCAAAAGCTTCCAGTCCAGGGGAAGACTGATGACAAGAACTTTCCTCCAGTGCCAACAGAGAAAGCCTTACCCTGGAGCTGACACACTATATTTGGCCTTTTATCTTACTGGACTGTGACAGACAAAATTTCTCTTTTTAAAGCCACCCATCTGTGGTATCAGAGTAGTTCCAGGTGACTAAAATAATGACTAAGACAGTGGACATCCTTGTCTGGTCCCCATACTCAAAGTAAACAATTTTGGATATTCTCCATTTAGGATGATGTTGGTTCTTGGCTTTGCATACCAAAAAAAAAAAAAAAAAATTACACTGCCGTCAAGTCGATTCCAACTCATAGTGACCAACAGGACAGAGCAGAACTGTTCTATAGAGTTTCCAGGGACTGCCTGATAGATTTGAACTGTCAACTCTCTGGTAAGCAGCTGTAGCACTAAACCACTAAATCACCAGGGTTTCTGATGCATCTTATTATGCTGAAGAATTTCCCTTCTATTCCTATTTTATTGAAAGTTTTTAACATGAATGGGTGTTGGACTTTGTCAAATGCCTTTTTTTTTTCTTTTGGTATCAATTAATAAAAGCAAGTGATTCTTATCTTGTATTTATATGATTGATGACATTGTTTTTCAAAAGTTGAACCATCCCTGCATCCCTGGTAGGAATCCTACTTGATCATGGTGAGTTACTATTATTATTTGCTATGTTGTTCAATTCTATTAGCAAGAATTTCATTGAGGATTTTTGTATCTAAGTTCATGAGAGATATTGGTCTATAACTTTTCTGTTTTGTGTTATCTTTACCCATTTTTGGTAACAGGGTTATGCTGACTTCATAGAATGAATTTGGGAGTATTCCACACTTTTCTATGCTGCAAATTAGCTTTAGTATTAGTGGTGTTCTTTGCTAAAATGTTAGTAGAATTCTCCAGCAAAGCCATATGGGCTAAGTCTTTTTTTGTTTGGGAGTTTTTAAATTATTTATTCCATCTCTACTTTTCTGATGGGTTTATTAACTTGTTTTACTTCTGTTTGTGTTAGTTTCAGTAGGTAGTATACTTTTAGAAATTTGTCCATTTTCCTAGGTTTTCAAATTTATTAGAGTACAATTTTTCATGGTATTCTCTTGGGACTCTTAACTTGTTAGGTCTGTTGTGATATTGTCCATCTTGCTTCTTATTTAAGTTATTTGCTTTCTCTCCAGATTTTCTTCTGTCCATTTGGTCAATGGTTTAACAATTTTGTTGGCCTTTAAAAAAAAAAAAAAAAACAGCTTTTTTCAATTGTTTTTTATTTTCTATTTCATTTAGTTCTCCTCTAATTTTTGTTTCATTTTTTTTTTTTTTTTTCCTGGTGCTTTTGTTGCTCTCTAGTTGTTTGAATTGTAGAGTTAATTATTTGATTTGGACCCATTCTTCTTCTTAAACGTGTGTATTTATTGATAAATTAACCTCTGAACACTGCTTTCACTATATCTTATAGGTTCTGGTAGCATGTATTTTCACTTTCATGTCATTCTACACAATTCTTTATTCCATCCTTGATTTTTTCTATAAGCAAGATGTTGTTCAGTTTCCATATATTTGATTTTTCACTCTTACTTTCTCTGCTGCTGATTTCAACTTATGGCATTATTTTCTGAAAAAATGCTTTACAGTAATTCAGTGCTTTGGAATTTGTTAAGACTCGCTCTATGTTCTAACAGGTGGCCTATTCTGGAGAATGTCCCATGTACGTTAGCAAAGAAGGTAAACTTGCGTATTGCAAGGTAGAGTGCTTTGTATATGTCTATGAGGTCAAGTTGCTTGCTTGTGATATTTAGATCTTCAATATCTTTATTGAGCTTCTTTCTAGATGTTTTTTCTATCATCAGAAGTGGTGTGTTGCAGTCTTCTACTATTATTGTGGAGCTATCTATCACACCTTTCAAAGTTTGTTTCATATATTTGGAAGCTCTGTCACTGGGTGAATGAATATTTAGTATGACTTAAAGCAGTATACAAGACCTCGAGGCCTGACAACTAGGTTCATGAACTCATCCCAGAAAAAGTGCTACATACTTTGTTGCTGTGTATCACTATGGTCACCTTCAAAGTACTCCACTTAGGAAGCTATGAACCAATGCCAGTGCCTAGTCCATCCTTCAAAGTAATTTTGCAACTCTTTTTCTGGAATTACTTTCAGAGCTGTCATTGCAGGATACTTGATGTCCTGAATGTCATCAAAATGTCCTCCTTTTAATAATTCTTTTATCTTTAGGTAAAGAAAAAAAGTCACTGGGGGCAGATAATGTGAGTAGGGAGGGTGTTCCAATACAGCTATTTGTTTACTCACTAAAAATTCTCTCATATACAGTGCCCTGTGAGCCAGTTCATTGTTGTGATGCAAGAACCACGAACAGTTGGCAGAAAGTTCAGGTCATTTTCATCTAACTTTTTCATGCAGTCTTTTCAGCACTTCCAAATAGTAAACTTGGTTAACTGTTTGTCCGATTGGTACAAATTCATAATGAACAATCCCTCTGATACCAAAACAGGTTAGCAGCATCCTTATGACTTTTGATTTGGACTGACAGAACTTTTTGTTTGTGGAGAATTGGCTGATTTCTACCGTGCACTTTGACACTTTGTTTCTGATCTTGTTGGTACATCCAGGTTTCACCACCAGTGATAACACAGCCCAAAGCATCGTCTTACCTGTCTTAAAGGTCTTGACAAACTTTGACTCTTCTTTACTTTTGTTCATTGGTGAGCTTCTTTGGGACCATTTTTGTACACATCTTTCTCGTGCCAAGTTTTTCAGCTAAGATTTCCCTGTTTCTGTGTCAATATTTACTTAATCTGGTAGGCTTTTCACAGTCAGCTGGTGATTTCGACACACAATTCATTGAAATTTTGCAATGTTATCGTCACTTCTGCTTGTTATTCACCACCCTGACTTCTTTTCATCAGTGACACTTTCCCCTCAGAGAAATATTCAATCCATTTGCACACTGCTGTTTTCTTCATGGCATTATCTTCATAAACTTGGACTAACATGTCCCTGATTTCACTTCCACTCTTGCCAAATTTAACAAAATATTTAGTGTTTGTGTGTTACTGTAATGCAAGCTCCAACGTTCTCATGAAGGCTCACAAAAACACAATAAAGAATGCCACTCAGCAAGACACTAACACATGGTGACACAAACACAGCTGTGAGACACTGATATACCAAGGTTATGAAACCTCAAGTTATTTCTATAGTGCTGCCAATGTAAGTTCAGTGGCAAGTTCGTGGACTTCATTGTCAGACTACCTACAGTGATGTTCCTTGTCCATTGTAATAGATTTTAAAGTCTCTTTTAAGTGAAATACATTGCCACTCTTGATCTTTTTTATATGTTGTTAGCTTGGTATATGTTTTTCCATTCTTCCAGTTTCAGTTTATTTGTATATTTAAGATGTGTTTCTTATAGGCAGCACCATAGAGATGGATTTTTTTGTAATCCATTTTGCTATTCTCTTTCTCTTTATTGACTTTCTTAATCCATTTAGATTCAATGTAATTATTAATAGGTACAAATTTAGTGCTGCCATTTTGATGTCTTTTTGTATGTGTTGTTGATGTCTTTTTGTGTGTGTTGTCTTTGTTCTGTTTAATTTTCTCTCCTGAGTAAATTTTGTTTTGTTTTTGAGGTTTCTTTTTATCTTTTTGTTGTTCTTGGTTTTATAATGGCTGACATTTCTTAATTTTATTTCTTAATTTGATGTGTAGGATTGTTAATTTCTTTTGAGTTTACCTTAATACTTACCCCTGATGAGACACTGGTGGCCTGGTGTTTAAGTGCTGTGACTACTAACCAGAAGGATAGCAGTTCAAATCCATCAGGCATACCTTGAAAACTCTAAGGGGCAGCTCTACTCTGCCTATAGGGTCATTATGAGTCAAAATTGACTCAACATCATTGGATTGGATTCTAAGTTAAGCCAGTATTTAATTTCTCTGCATCATCTTGACTTCCTCTCCATCTGAAAGATCTATGAATACAATAAATAGTCCCTCTTTTGGTATAATGTTGCCATCATTCACCTACTGAGTCTTTTTACTTAGTCTTAGTGTTTTATCTTTCATTCATTTTTTTGTGGTTTCCCTATCTATGATGATATCATTATGTTCTGTCCTGCACTGTGTCCTTGAGTATATACTTGATGTTAGCGATTTTCTAATCGAAGAACTTCCCTCAGTATTTCTTATATGTATGTTGCTACGTATATCTGTGTCTGTATATCTATGTCTGTGTATCTAACGATATAGAATTTTGAAAATTCTCTAAACTTCTGTTTATCTGGGAATATCCTAATTTTGCTGTCATACTTGAGAGGCAATTTGCAGGATATCTAATTCTTGGTTTTCAGTTTTGTTTTTTTTTTCCTTCAAGACTTTCTATATGTCATCCCATTGCCTTCTTGCCATCACAGTTTCCACTGAGTAATCTGAGCTCAGTCTTATTGACTATATCATGTAGGTTATTTATTTATTTTTTATTTAAGCCTAGCTGCCTGTAAAATCTTCTTCTTGTCCTCAGATTTGGTAAGTTTGATTATAGTATGTTTTAGTGTCTTTCTTTCAGATCTACATTGCATGGAGTTCAATGGGCATCTTGGTAGATATCTTCTGGTCTTTCGTAATATCCAGGAAGTTTTCTGTTAACATATCTTCAACAATTTTTTTTCTGTACTTTCTGTTATCCTCTCAGTCCTGATACTCTAATCATTCATAAATTATTCCTCTTAATAGTCCCACATAAGTCTTCATGATTCTTCATTTTTTTAAATTCTTTTATTTGATTTTTCCTTAGAAATATTGGTATCAGTTCCTTTATATTGTCTCACTATTTCTGTATTCTGTTGCCTCAACCCTGTTCTTTTGACTTTCTATTGAATTATCTAATTCTATAATTTTATTGTTACTCTGCTGAATTTCAGATAGTTGTTGCTCCAGTATTTCTTGCAGTTTGTTCAATTTTTCATTATATGCCTCTACACTTCCTGAAATCTTTAAGAGCTCTTGTATTCTACCTTCAGCAGTTGCACAAAATCTTCATCTGAAACATTTTTTGATTCTTTGTCTTTGGAGTTTTCTGAAACTGTTGTGATATGCTTCTTTAAATGATTTGAAATTGATTGTCATCTGAGCCATCAGAAATTTGTTGTAATTAATGTATGTTTGGTTATTGTCTTTTAACTTGTGTGTGTGCACACATGTATTTTAATTTAGTTTTTGAGTTTCCAAATAGTCTGGTCATTTGATCTAGTTTGATTATTGGAGTCTAAGAAAATCCTACACCGTTGGAAACCCTGGTGGCACAGTGGTTCCATGCCATGTCTGCTAACCAAAAGATCAGCAGTTCAGATTCTCCAGGTGCTCTTTGGAAACTCCGTGGAGCAGTTCTACTCTGTCCTATAGGGTTGCTATGAGTTGTAATCCACTCAGCACCATGGTTTTGACTTGGCTTGGACTCCAGATGGTTAGATCTTTCAGGGTTCTGAGAAAGGTAGAGGGAGTTCCCAGCTCAGGGGAGCTGGCAGACCTTTTCTCCTCATTACCCTTTGTTCCCTCTCCAAGGTCAGGAGGACAGCTAATGATGCATGTGTAAGGTGGTACAGTTCTTGTCCAAGTACAGTGTTGGAGTTTAGCACCTGGTTGTGAGAAGAGAAGGGAGGCGAAGTGCTGGGGAAAGGTAGAGAAGTTCAGCCTGTAGGAAAGGTTTAAAGCTGCAATAGTTGTAATCACTTAGCTTATAGTGCTCAAATCAAAGTTCTCTGCAGTTCTGTAGATATGACTGTTCAAAACTTGGTTTCCCTGCTGAGAGAGATGCACTCTACTTGTTGCTCCACTGTTCTGTTTGTGGTGTCTCACTGCAAGAAGAACGTCCCTCTACAGGGTGCAGATTTAATTCTGGTTGAACTAGTTGTTTCTGGACCTATTCTTTCCTACCTGTCATCTAGTTCAATCTCTCAGCTTTCCCTCTAATATTCAGGATTCTTAGAACAGCTTATATAATTTGTTCAGTTGTATTTTTATGGTTCTTTGTTGTTAGAGAGATCACACGATACATGTGCCTACTCCATCATCTTAGTACTGCCTGCATAAATTGGATTTCTTATAGTTTGGCAGTCTGTTTATATTAGGAATAAACAAACTATATGCCACAAGTGATATATTTTAATAACACAATTCAATACAAGAGGGAAATATAATTCCTTTAACACAGAAAACTCTGAGTGAAATTATGAAAAAAAATACTTGTATAAATAGAAACTTGTAAATCAAGTGTCTAGACAGCACAGGTAGTAATAAATTTTAGTACGTAATGTTTTTAATTACAATTTCAATATTTTGCTAAAGGTATATTCTTATCACTAATAGAAGAATTTATGCGTATATTTTCATTTTTATTTCTTGTTACTCCCAATGAGAAAAGAATGAGTCTGTTGTTAAAAAATTTGTTCCAGTCAAACTAATGGGCCCCTTTTTCTCAGGAGAATCAGTGCACTGTCATGTAGCTTATTTGAAAATATTATAATAGTGCACAAAGGGTTTTGAAATAATTTAAATGACTGCATTATTTCTATGTTAAATTATAATCATTTGTTAGAAGTGCCTTGAGGACAATGGATTGATTTTGACACATTGCTTTGTTTTCTTGAAATTGAGAAAAAAGGCACATGTAAAAAAAAAATCATTATATAATTGATATGGTAACAAGTTTAAGATGTCTAAATTATAACAACACATTCAGCTACTTCAGTAAAATTATTTGTGGTAAGCTGAACAAGGTTATTAAATTAAAAATATCTGAAATTACTTTTTGTGTGAATTTGCTTTGTATATGAAGAATTAATTGGAGACAACTTCCTGAAATAATGGAATTATTTTGATTTTGATATAGTTTTTTTTCCTCTGAAAGACATAGAACAGACAATACTAAGTAAACCATAAGATTTAGTAAGCCCAATATCTGATACCTTCACGGATTAAGAATTATGCAAGATATATTGTATACCGTCATGATGAAGGCTTATAGCACATCAGCCTGATGATGGAGAAAACCAGAAGGAATATAGTAACATATAACAGCATCATTTTTCCCTGTTGTAGAAGGAGATTGTTTAGTGAAACCACAAAAGTGTTTTTCATATTTAATACAGTGATAATTTTGAATATTCTTTTTTCACTTTTTTCTGAAATAATCTGATTTATAGAAGACTATCAAAGATAGCACAGAGAGTTCCAGAAGACACTTTGCTCTTCCCTGTAATATTAAAATCTTACATAGAAATGGTATAATTATTAAAATGAATACATTAATATTGGTACAATAATATTAACTACAACCTCTATCCATATTTTCCCGTTTTTTAAACAAATGGACATTTTGTATTCCAGGATCCTAGCTGGGATTCCATGTTGAAATTATCTGTGATGTCTCCTTATATTCCTCAAATCTATGAGATTTACTTGGTCTTTCATGATCTTTAAATTTTGAAGAGTATTGTTAGGAATATATATGTTTTTTTTGTTTGTTTGTTTGTTGAAGCTTCTCATGATTATACTGCAATTATGGATTTAGGGAGAACATATCAGAGAGTTAACACGCCCTAATAGCACATCATATCTAGGACTACATGATGACAATACAATTCTTTGAATATAACTGTACTATTTTATTTATATCATTCAGTATTGTTTATAAATTAACACTGTTTTTGAAGACATTTTATGTATAGTTTTATATTAGCTTAGTTGTAACCAATAAATATTGAAATAAAACTGTTACTACTTTTTCAAATCTACCATATATAATTAACACTATTACATGTATTATTAATACACATAATAAAAATATTTTAAAAACATAGTAAAATAACCAAATATAATTTTGTTATTTTCTTAAAAAAACTCTCATTAAAAGGGATTTTTTTTTTCTTTAGAAACTCCACGTAATAGAAATTTAACTTTTTGATTTTCTGTGTCATAATGGGAAACCCTGGTGACATACTGGGTTAAGTGCTATGTTTGCTAACCAAAAGGGGTCAACAGTTCAAATCCACCAGGTGCTCTTTGGAAACTCTATGGGGCAGTTCTACTCTGACCTGTAGGATTTCTGTGAGTCAGACCCAGTCGACTGCAGTGTTTTTTTTTTTGTTTGTTTGTTTTTAATTTTAATATCACTGTGATTTTTTTATATTGATCAGTTATCAACTTAATAAAATGAGAAATTCATCTACCTATGATAAATTTGTAGCATTTTTCCCTTTCCATTTTAATTCTAGTTTCAACCCACTGTGTTTTTTGAATATCAGTTAACACAACCTTGAGCCAGTATTCATTGTTAAACACATACAAGGTGGAAAAGTTTCAATAATCACCTAAATTAAGAGTATTCAGCAAAATACAGTACTTCTTTGCTAGAAATGAGTTTTCGATATATGTAATTCAAGAATTTTACAATACTGCCCCCCACCTCAACTCTCCTACACACAGATGGCACACTGAAAGCATTCTGTCTTGTACTGGATCCTAGAAAAATTCTTTGGTGGCTTTTCAGTGTGTCACAGTGGAGACAGGCAAAGAAAAGCAAACAAACGACTATGCTGTGTCCTTTCACATGATCTTACAAAAAAAGACAAATACAAACGCATACAAACTTCAGATGATAAATTTTGAAATCGATTATAGTGGAGTAGAAGATGTCAGCACTCCTAAAGAAACTATGAAAAGAAAGTTTCCTTGTAGGCATATCGTGTGTTTGTATTTACAGACTAAACTAACTCCAGGCAGTGAATCTCACTGGGGGCAGAATCACACCTCATTTCAAAACATCAAGCACAGGGAAGAACTTAAAGTGACTGTGTATGCCATTTGTAATTTTTGGCCTATAATGGTGTATTTGAACACTACGAAAAATGCACGTTTTCCCTATTTATGAAAGATTATCTCTTTAAAAGCCTAACGTTCAAGCTATTTCAACCTTGGGAATTTTATATTATGCTTTCCTGCCTAGAATTTTGACTCTGGTTATCATTCCATCTAAGAAATAAATATTCAAAATCTGGTGTCAGCTTGCCAGAGTAGGGGAAGCATGGACCTTCAGAAACTTAATGTTTTTCAGTTAAATTATTCACTAATAATGGAAAAAAATAAAAATGTCTTTGTAAAATATGCCTGATTTTAGACTACTTTGGTCTCATATAAAGCAAGTAAGCTATTCTCTCTTAGCTGTAATTTATTCAAAAGAAAAATCATTCATTTGTATATGTGTAACATATATATATATTTAAACTTTAAAAATTCAGTAAGTCTAATAAGATGCACACAAACTAAAATAGGTTGTCAGGTGCTGTCAACCTGGTTCTGACTCATAGCAATCCGATGTACAGTGGAAGAAAGCACTGCCCAATTATGTGCCATGCCCACCGTCGTTGCTATGCTTGATCTCATTATTTCAGCCACTGTGTCAACCCATCTCTTTGAGGGTCTCCCTCATTTCTGCTGACCCTCTACTTTACCAAGCATGTTATCCTTCTCCAGGGACTGATCCCTCTTGACAATATGTCCAAAGTATGTAAGATGTAGCGTTGCCATCCTTGCCTGTAAAGAACGTTCCAGTTGTACTTCTTCCAAGACAGATCGTTCATTCTTTAGGCAGACGATGCTATGTTCCTTGTATTCGTCTCCAGCAGCACCACAATTCAAAGGCAGCAATTCTTCTGTCTTCTTTATTCATTGTCTAGCTTTCACATGCCTGTGATGCTATTAAAAATACCATGACTTGAATCAGGTGCACCTTAGCGTTCAAGGTGACATCTTTGTTTTTCAACACTGTAAAGAGGTATTCTGCAGTAGACTTGCCCAGTGCAATGAAGAGTCTTTTAATTTCCTGATTGCTGCTTCCATGGGTGTTGATTGTGGGTCCAAGTAAAATGAAATCCTTAACAATGTCAGTCTTTTCTCCACTTATTTTGGTGCTGCTTATTGGTCCAGTTGTGAGGATTTTTGTTTTCTTGATATTGAGATATAATCTGTTCTGAAGGTTGTGATCTTGGATCTTCATCAGTAAGTGTTCACTGGCAGCAAGCAAGGCTGTGTCATGGGCATAACACAGGTTGTTAAAGCAACTTCCTTCAATCCTGATACTCCATTCTTCTTCATATAGTCCAGTTTCTCAGATTATTTCCTTGGCATACAGAATAACAGGCATCATGAAAGGTTACAACCTGGACACACATTTGCTGGCTTTAAACCATGAAGTTTTCCCTTGCTCTGCTCAAACAACTGCCTCCTGATACATGTACAGAGTCCTCATGAGCATAATTAAGTGTTCTGGAATTCCTATTATACACAATATTTTCCATAATTTATCATGATCCATACATTCAAATGCCTTAGCATAGTCAGTAAAACACAGGTGAACATCTTTTTTGTATTCTCTACTTTCAGCCGAGATCCATCTGACATTAGCAATGGTATCCTTGGTTCTATGTCCTCTTCTGACTCCAGGCTGAATTGCTGTATTTCCTAGTTGATACACTGCAGCAGCATGCTCAGCACACCAAATCTATTGCTGAGATGATCTCTAAGCTCAGGTAGGATGTACTCAAGGTCATACTTTGGCTCTTGTGGACTTGTTTTAATTTTCTTCAGTTCAGTTTGTACTTGAACATGAGCAATTGAAGGTCTGTTGAGCAGTTGACCCCTGGTCTTGTTCTGACTACTGCTGACGAGCTTTGTTATCATCTCTATCCCCAGACGTAGTCGATTTGCTTCCTGTTTTTTCCATCTGGTGGGGCCACGCGTATAGTTGCCACTTATGGGGTTAAAGAAAGTATTTGCGACGACAAAGTCATTGGTCTTAGAAAATTCTGTCATGTGCTATCTGGCATGGTTTCTACCACCAAGACTCTGTTTTCCAACTATACATCCTTCTTCATTGTTTCCAAATTTTGCATTCCAATAACCAATAATTATCATTGTATCCTCATTAGGTAATTTCAGACTGCAGAGGCTGGTAAAAATCTGCATCTTTGACCTTAAGAGGTTGGTGCATAAATTTGAATAATAGTTGTGTTAACCATCCTTCCTTGTAGGCATATGGGTACTATTCTTTCACTGACAGCATTGTATTTCAGGACAGATCTTGAAATATTCTTTTTGACAATTAATGCAATATCATTCCTTTTCAAGTTGTCATTCCTGGTATAGATGATATGATACTCTGATTCACAATGGCCAGTACCAGTTCTTTTCCATTCACTAATACCTAGGAAGTCTGTGTTTATTCATTCCATTTCGTTTTTGACAATTTCCAATTTTCCTAAATTCACAGTGGAGCACAGTCTACATTCTGATTATTGAAGGATGTTTGCAGCTGTTTCTTCTCATGTTGAGTCATGCAACATCAGCAAATAAAGGTCCTGAAAGCATGACTCCAAGCAAATCATTAAAACTGACTCTCCTTTGATAACTCAGTTCTTTCTTGGTTGTCTTTAGAATACCTTCTGCCCTGCAGGTCTCATCTTCTGACACGATAACAGTGTTCTGCTGTTATTCATAAGGTTTTCACTGACTAGGTCTTTTCGGATATGTACTGCCAGCTCTTTCTTTTCACAGGCCTTCTTAGTCTGGAAGCTCAGCTGAAAGCTGTCAGCTATGGGTGACCGTGGTGGCGTCTAAATACTGGTGGCATAGCTTGCTGCATCAACAAAACATACAGGCTCACACAGTACTACAAACTAATGGACGTATGTGGGAAACATATATGTATATGTGTGTGTGTATGTGTGTGTATGTGTATATATATATATGTGAAACCAAAATGAAAAAATACATGAAAAATATTGAAATTTAGTACTGGATCATATTTACTTGATTTTAAATATGATTAATACTAACTTCTGTGGTTTAAGAATGAGAAGGAAAAATGAAAACTGAGAAAAAAGGAAAGGCCCACTTAACACCAAAATTTTACTAACTACAGCTTATATGCCAAAATGTTAAACAACATAAAATTGTCCGAAGAAACTTCAAATCTATAGGGTTATTTTAAGTTTTTTTGATCACATATTCTTTGAGAACTAATAAAAGCTATGGATTCCATCTACAAAAAAGAATTCATTACTCATATATGTATGTATGTATCTGTGTGTGTACATATATGTGAAGAAATACGTATATGATTTTAGATACAAGTTCATCCTTGCAGTCCACACATGAATCAACAGATTTCCCTGTCTTCTACATTATGCCATCTTATTTGAAAGGAATAAAGAGAAGCAGAGCAGAAAATGTGGAAAAGGAAAGTGTGAAGCTTTTGACATTGCATTTTGGAACGCCATATCCACAGAAAATAGGACTTTGCTGGGTTTTAGAGACCAATAAAATCTTCTGTCTAATAAAGTTTATACTAAATATTATACCCTGAAAAGAAAATGATGTGGAAAGAATTTGACAGAACACTTTCTTAGGAAGAGTGTCACATCCTCTGGGTACTTCACTGAGATAGGAATGTGAAGTCAAGCTAAAGTCTTAAAATCACATGGGAACTGCTAATTAAAATAACAGGATGAAGTTGACTAAAAATTCTCACTGAAGCCCAAAAGATTGTTGTAAACGTGACCATCACAAAAGGCAGGACATGAGACAAAATCTTATTTTAATTGACTAGTATATAGAAAAATAAATATGCAAGTAATTTACTTTCTCTTTCATAGAAGTATATAAATAAAGCCTTTAGCTCTAGAATTTAAACAATTCTAGCCATGAATTTTATTTTTTGTCATGTATTTAAAAAAATCCATTTTCAAATAACTTTCCATCATGAATTGCTTAGATAATTTATTAATCCCTAGCAAAACCAGATTTTTCCAGTTATAATAAATACAGTAAAACTATCATGTATGTTATTATGTCTATAATCAAACATTTGTAATTGTTTTGAGTACACTATAGATTTGTTTTGTTAATGAAACAATTTTAATGTACACTCTAAAAATAGTAATAAAGAATTTGAGCTTCTTCAGACTTTAGCTCCTAAAGAAACTAAAAACTGAATGACCTCGTTACTATTAATATCAGTTTCATTCCTTCTTCATCTATTTTAGCAATCTTTGCATTTTTTTCTCCCTCCAAAGGCAGGATCAAATTGACCCTCTTCAACTAAACTAATTTCTGATAGAACAGTCCTCCAATTTTCTCCTATTCTTGGTTAGTTCCTCCTATAAATCAGGGATAATTGGGCTAATTAGCCGAAAATCACCAAAGTCTGATTCACTGCAAGACAATTTACCAAATGACCGATTTACTAAAAGTAAATAATACTGATAGAAAATTTCCTGAATAATTTTCTAAATGAACATTTACTGAATTATTGAAGATTTTTTTCAAAGTTTTTGATTTACCGTAGCTGCAGCTGCTCTGCAGTAGCCTTTACGAAAATTGTTAGCCCAGCTGGTTGATTGTCAGATTTGTGAGCCTTTCACATCAGAATGCTAGGGGTTGATGGTGGGCTTTCCCTAGACGGGTCATTTTTGTGACCTTATTTTCTTCACTCACACCTGCCCTTGCCCTCTCTTCTGTTTTGTTCTCTAAACACAGTCTTTTTTCTAATACTGTACTTCTTACTTCTCTTACCTCTGACCTCAAGTGGACTAGATTACAGTAAAAAAAAATACTGGAAAAAGTGAATGCCTGTAGAAACAGAGAATATTTAAAATGACATGAACTTCTGTCCAAGATTCTTTCATTTTCTTTCCTCATAGCATCAGAGGCTGTAGAAATCTGATACTCAGCTCCTCAGATCTAGGCACTAATTGCTGTTAGAAAGAAGTTCCCGGCTTCCTCTCCATGTCTTGTGGGGAGGGTTGCACTTTGGAAGCTATGGAAGGAGTTGAGTTATTAAACGTGTTGGATGCTTAGAAAAGTTTTACAGGACCCTGTCCTAAGAAAATAATATAGTAAGCTATCCAAGACATCTTGACCACCCCTATGATCCTATTGTCTGCCAGAAAACTTTCTGTATCACCTGGTCTCTTCCTTCCTGAATTTGTTCCTTATTTGGCAAGGGAGACATTTTTGCTGTTCTTTTGTGGGGGGTGGGGTGGGAAACTCTATATATAATTAATCTAGTGGTCGTGGAAAGTTTACTATTTACTAGAAGTTTTAATGGGGTAAGCATTTTCATAACATGTGTTTTGTTTTATCGGTCATCCACAGAAAGTAATCGTGTATATTGCTATGTAACTAGACTGAGGGTAAAAGTGGTAAGCGTAAGTGAAGCAGTCACCAAACACGTCCTCAGTCAGTACTCAGATAATTAACTGTAGGGCTCGTCCAAAGGATGTTTAGGGTTCTTTGATATTTGTGTAGGATCAACCTCTAAGTACACTTAGTCTGAATAAAAAGTAAAAGCAGGTCTGACCTCGCACTTGCATGACCGTATCTCGGCTGCCTCATCCTAATGTTGCCTGATCTGTTACTAATTATCTGCCGTTCTTAATAGTACACCCCTGCTTTAGTCATCTTGTTCCATTCTGATAGAAATACCATGAGTGGATTGCTTTAACAAAGAAAGCTTTATGTTTACACAGTCCAGTAGGCGACAAGTTCAACTTCAGGTTGACCACTCCAGGAGAAGTCATTACTTCTCTGCTGGCTCTGGGAGAATATCGTTCTGTTGCATCAGTCTGTAGTTGGTCTGAGACCATGTTGCTTTGGAACCGTTTCAAGGATGCACTGTGCTCCTGGTACTGCTTCTCGGTGGTGTGAGGTCCTCAGCTTTCTGCTTGCTTCTCTTTCCTTCTACCTCTTGTAGGATAAAAGGACAAAAAGTAGTGCAAGCCACACTCCAGACAAATTCCCTTTACTTTGGAGCAGGAAGGTGACCTTAGGAAAGGTGTTACAGTCCCACTCTAATCTTGTCTAACATAATCCACTCTATTAACCACAGGCAGAGATTAAAAAAAAACCAACCAACAACAACAAAAAAAAAAAAAACATACCACTGTCTAGTCAATGCTGACTCATAGCAACCTTACAGGACAGTGTAGAACTGCCCATAGAATTTTCAAGGCATGCCTAGAGGATTTGAACTACCAACTTTGGAGTTAGCAGTCATAGCACTTAACTACAACACTACCAGGGTTTCCCAGGCAGAGATTAGGATTAAATGGAAAGCCTGGTGGTGAGAAGAGGAAAATTACAAAGTTTTGGGAATCATGGTCCAGCCAAACCACCCCATACAATTTTGGGGGAACCCCATTCAATTCATGACAATCTCTCATTAGTATGTAGTAATAAATGAAATAATCTATTTTAAACCATAACATTCATAATGTCAAAAAGCATTAAGTAGCATTTTTTCTGTTCTCATCACCCTCTCAATCTTATCTATCCTGGGATATATTTGGATTTTTCAAAGTTTCTTCTAGAGACTTCATTTCTAAAAGAAATATGTACTTCTGGTCATTAAATTTTTATTAAATAACAAACCCTGTATTTATTTTACAAAAATGTCTCAGTAAATAGTTGTTGAAAAATTCATGAGAAGGTGGATTGATTTTTTGATGGTAAGTCATAGTCTAATAGTTTCTGGAGGGAAAAAGATGCATTTCAAGCATCTGCTTTCTAAATTTCTGAGAGACATTTTTCATGGACTTCTTATTTTGCTGGAAGTCTTTCAAGTAGACAGAAACCCTGGTGTTACAGTGGTTAAGGGCTATGTCTGTTAACAAAAAGATTGACAGTTCAAGTCTGCCACATGATTCTTGAAAGCTGTGGAGCAGTTCTACTCTTTTCTATATGGTCACTATGAGTAGGAATTGACTTGATCACAGAGACTTTGGTCTTGTTTTTTTTCCAAGTTAAAGGCATTATTATTATTATTATGGGCTATAGATTCAAGGATACTTTCATAGTACAAAGCATTTTGAAAATAGTGTTTCATATCAGAGTGGAGAACAGATTTTTTGCTGTTTAGGTAAGCATTCAGGCAGATTTACTGGCAGCTACTTTAAATACTTGGCTTGACTACTTTAAATAACTGGAGTTTCCTTAACTTGGAATGCCTCAATTCTAAAGCAAATTCCCTGCTTGCAAAGTATCTACCTGAGACTCACTGTATCACTCTGTGAGAATGGGGGACAGGAGGGCAATGAGAACCAAGGCAAATACGTAACTCAGGTTGCCTTCTTTGACATGAGAAACTAAAACTTTCTTGACTAAGAATCTCATGTCTTCTGTCAGCATCCGTGAAATGATAGCAGCCTAACCCACTAGCTTATAAACAGGGTAAAGACCTAGACCCTCCGCATTTCTTTACAATGACATCAATAAGTACCTGACTGAAGTGAATGAAAAAGAAAAATTAAAAATAGTGCTTACATTGATGTACAGAACTATTCAACTATTTGCAGAGTTAGTGGCTTTTAGAATTTCTGCTAAGGAGGAGAAACAAATTCATTCAGTCAGTCAACCAATTTTCTTACATGTTTCAGGCCGGCTATTTTTCTAGGCTCTGCTAATACTGTGTTTCTAAGGATAGCTAGAAATATACTGTGGTAAGCAAATTAACACCAGATACCAATGACTAACAGAAGTAGTTGCCCTTCAAACTGCATTATCATTTAAGGAACCCAGATGATGAATTCTTTGTTACCAGCACATGTATCCGTTGGTGGCTGTTACAGAGTAGGAAGTGAGCGCTGGCTGACTCAGTCTGACAGAGAAAAAAGTCATTTACAGTTCTTTGCCCAGAAATAGTTGCATGACATTTTTCAACAAAGGAATGTGATCATTGTGTGGCCAGGAAGGAGGAATATGGAAGAGAACTGGTGTGCTCACAGTGTTTCATTGTAGATTGCGTAGGAAGATGATAAGATTCTTACCTTTGAAATCATAATAGTTTTAATGAGAAAAAGGAAACACAAGCAAGTAAATACAATACAAAATAATAAATGATCTAATAGTTCAACTCATTGCAAATGTGAAATCTGATGCAGCATGTCGTTAGAGATATTTTCTTAAAAGAGAAACACCTAAAATGAGACAAAAGATATCACCGGACATCAGTCAGTAGAAACAGTGTGATTTATCATCAAAAACTGATATTAATAATGCCATTGTTCTAGCCTTTGTATGAAATTGACAAAGAATACCTGACCTTGATATTTCCTATTTCTGTCTTTTAACAGAGAATAAGACACACATCTCAGATAGCATAGGATGCATATTAAAAGTAGATTTCTTTTCAAATATGTATACTTAGAGAAACTTTGAAATTACAGGACACTTTGAGAATTTTCAAGTAACGTGACAGAGTCTTAACCCCAAAAGGTTGTTTTTCATTATTTCTAAAAAGTAAAATTTCTAAGTGTAGAAAAATTTTCTTTAAAATGTTATGTCAATATTCACTCATAAAAAGATTGAATTCATAGCTAAGCCCAGCATTTATAAAAGCAAATTATATTACTATACGTAGTAGCTTGGGTCCTAAGCAGTAGGTGCCTCATAGTGGGTATATAAACTCCCATTACCCATTGTCTCTGAGCACGGAAATTCAGACTTAACTCTTAGCCAGTTACTTTCTTAAAGTCTGAGAAATGAAAACCATGACATTTATGTCCTGTCATTTACCTTAGGTCCCTGTAACCTCAAATTTCTCTGTCTGGTGCTCTTTTCAGTAGATTTTAACAGAGGATCTTGGGATAGATTACAGAAAAAAAGCAAAAGAATTTCTTTGAAAAAGTCAGATATAAGTCATAAATTGATTTGTGGCTATAATCAATCAAAATATTAATGTTAACTCATCACCACAAATTTATTACTTGACCTTGTGTAGTTGTTAAATCATTGTAGATTTAAATAAATAAATAAGCAAATAATTTAGAAAATGTTCGGCAATACTGGGTCAGTTTAAAAAAGAAAAAAAAAAATCCCTTTCATTAAAAGCAAAATGTTTAGAGGTAATTTTAAAATAATCTTTAAGCTTGCCAGCCTTGTTTCCATGGTGTCTGCTGGGGCAAAGTGACATGCCAATTCAAAGCTGACTTCAAAAGGGCTAAATAAAGAAATGTTCCAAATGAACAATGAAAATTGCTTAGTAAATGATAATTGCTAATGACATTGAACAAACAGGTTAATTGACGTTGGGAATTTGAGACATTTTGTATGCCATTTTTCTGATAAAGGTGATAATATTCTTCATTTCCTCCTTAACGGTATTCACTACCCTGCCATATGGGAGGCAATTTTCCTAGCCTGAATCGCTCTTTCTGTACACTGAGCTCGTTTTCATATCAGATAACTCTGAATGAAGACAGAGGTTGGTGTCAGACAGTCATGAAGAGAAGATCTACCACTCCCATGGGCCGAGGAGGTGTAGGAACACGCCTTGCTCTTGGATCTGGTCCTAGTTTAAGCATAGGCTGCTGCTGCCTTTTTTTTTTTTTTTTTTAAATGTAAAAACATTTAAAATGATGCCAACAGACTTTGAAATTACATACAATTTGAGTTGTCCCCCTCTTTCGAGCTGCTCCTCTTTTAAACTTCCCCATTGCTCTTGGCAGTCCTGTTTCTTGGAGCCAATTGCTCAAGTCAGAAGCAAGGAGTCCTGGCATCAGACACTGCCCTCGTTTTTAGCACCGCATCCACTGATTATCAGGTCCCACTAACTTTCCTTTCCCAATGTGTGTCTTTCCTTTCATCTCTCTTTACCCTAGTAAATTTCTACCTCTGTCATTGCCATGGGTTGGAGTTAGCTGACAGCTCATCCTTTTCTCTCTCTCTTTTTTTTTTCATTGCCATAGCACCCTTTAACAGAGCTTAGTTTCTCTCCTTACCTCCTGAGGATGGTTTTTAAATGCAAATCTGGCCAAGTCAGTTAGTTTCTAAACCCCTTTAGGGATTTCTTTTGTGTTTAAGAAAACACAGAAAATCAATAGTCTGGGTTATAAGACCCTATGTGATTTCTTTTCAATTTGCATTTCTAAATCTGTCTCCTATGTCTTTATTTGTCATTGAACACTCTTTTTCCCCAGCTAATTCTTATGAAATCAAATGTAATTTCCTCGGTGAGATCTGCCCTTTCTCTTCCTTATAGTTTCTATTATAATCCCATTTTTAAAAGTGTTACTAATAATTAATATTTATATTTAATTTCCTACATTTTCAGTATCTTAAGTTATAGGATGTATGCGACTAGATACACTATTTAATTCCTTGTATACTTTGTAACTAGAATATATTCTAGATACTACAGTTTTTGTAGAAACAAACACGAAAATCATACCCACTGCTGTCGTCTCCAACTCATAGTGACCCTTTGGCTACAGGACAGAGTAGCACTGCCTAACAGAGTTTCCAAGGAGTGCCTGGTGGACTTGAACTAATAACTTTTTGATTAGCAGACATAGCGCTTAACTACTTCACCACCAAGGTTTCCCTGTAGAAACAACAAAAATAATTATTGAAAGAGTGAGCAAAAATTTTGCAAGTATTTTTTAATTTATTTTGCATTGTAAAACTATAACCGAGATAAAGAAAGCTATCAGCATCATCTACATTCTATATCTAGGTTTTATAAAGTTCAAGATCCCTATCTACCTTAAATTAAGGAAAAACTTTTCAGGATGATTTTTCTTAAGAAAAGAACTCTACTTGTGTTTTATCAGGAAGAATGTATCTATCTTTAATGTTATTTTTAAATAAATAATACACTTATATGGTTTTCAAAATTTGCATTTATCACAACAAAAGTCTTCCTCACATCACCTACCCAATCATTACTCAGTTCTTCTCTTGTGAGACAACTTACTGATTTCTTGTGCATTATACCAGAGACATTCTATGAATTTACATGCAAATATTTTTATGATGTCCTCCTTTATTATTCTTAAATGTTATTTTACATATCTTTATTCTACATGATCTATAGTGAAACCTAGAGGTGGTTCCAACTTATAAATGCATAGATTTTTTTTTAACTTTTTATTATAGAAAACTTTAAGTATACACATAACAGAAATATAATGGATCTCAAATACACATTTTCCACTTCAGAGATTATCCACACTTTGCCATTTTTGTCTTATCTGTTCTCTCTCACTTGTTATTTTCTTTCCAGAGTACTTTAAAGCAAATTCAGACATCATAAAATTTACATCAAATGTGAATGAGAACATTTCTGTAACTTTTTTATTTTGATAAAATATTAATCTTATAAAATATTCAAGGATAGTACAAAGTATTTTTCACTTTTAAAAATAAATGATATCAATAGAATTGATGCCTTTGGATTGTGTTGGAGAAGAATGTTGAATGTACCATGGACTGCTAAAAGAATAAACTGATCTATCTGGAAGAAGTACAAATGGAGTGCTCCTTAGAAGCAAGAACGACAAGACTATGTCTTACAGACTTACAGACTTACTGTCAGGAGGAATCAGTCCCTGGAAAAGGACATTATGCTGGTTAAAGCTGAGTGTCAAGGAGACAGAGGGAGACCCTCAAAGAGGGGGATTGACCAGTAGCTGCAACAATAGGCTCAAACATAGCAATAGTCATGGGCACGGCACAGGACTGGGTAGTGTTTTGTCATGATGAACTGTGGTCACTAGGAGTCAGAGCCAACTTGATGGCACTGAAAAAAAAACAACAGTAATCATTCACAGTAAAGGAGCACTTCTGTTTCTCAGGCAACACACTAGACAATTTTTCAATGTTAGTTAATTCAGCAGTTAATGTAAATATCTCAGCAATCTAAGTGCAAAGACTTAAGTACATCAACGTTTCCTCGGGCATAAATGAGAACAATGTCATTGTCCAAAAATTGGTTGAACCACATTATGTTTTCTTGAGAAGAAACATTGGGTGAGAAACACAAAAGACAGACATTAAGATTAGCAAAATAATCCTTATAAAGCAGTATAATGAATGACACAAATGATATTACCCTCATGTCTTAAGCTTAGAAACATTACCTACCCTGCCTACATGATAGAAGAGAAGGATTCTGATGGCCAAAGCAGGTAGTATATGGGAGTGTATTGTTTTAGAACTGAAAAATAGTATGTACCTCTACATGTTTATTATTTCAGATATGTCTCTCTCTATATATATTTATTACAGGTTCACCTTTAAATCCATTTCTGAAGAGGTAGTTATTTTCTCCCCACATTTTCTATATACTACACAGTGGATGTATATTAATTTCATAATAAAAAAAGAACCCAATTTATAAAAATCTGTACAACAGAAAAAATAGTGAAAGAAAGCGATAAGAATGAATGGCAAAATGATGGTCAGTAAGTGTAAGAAAAGGCCAGCTTATTTTTAGTTCTATGAGAAGCCTTCAGGGACCCTCATGCAAGTAACAGAGTATTGACACAACCAGTTTGGTGAGGCTGAACAAGGGGAAACAGTTTTCTACAGCATACCTTGAAGATATTGTGGGTTTGGTTCCAGACCACCAAAGCAAGCAAATATTACAATAAGGTGATTCACATGCATTTTTTTAAAATTTTTCAGTGCATATAAATGCTATGTTTGCACTACAAAAAGAAAAAAAAAACACTAACATTGATTGGATGCTAACTAATAGCAACCCTATAGGACAGAGTAGAACTGCCCCACAGAGGTTTCAAGGAGCACTTGGCAGGTTTGAACTGCCAACCTTTTGGTTAGTGGTCAGAGCCCTTAATCACTACCCCACCAGGGTGATCTATTAAGTGTAAAGTAGCATTATGTGTAAAATCAGGATGTATGTGACTTAATTAAAATTAATTTTATTGCTAAGAAATGCTAACCATCATCTGAACCTACTGTGAGCTCTAATCCTCTTGTTAGTAGAGGGACTTGCCTTGATGTTGATGGCTGCTGACTGATCAGCGCAGTAGTTGCTGATGGTTGGGGTAGCAGTAGTAAGTTTTTAAAATAAGGCAACAATGACATTTGCTGCATCAAGTGACCCTTTCAGAGATGATTGCTCTGTAACACATAATTCTGTTTGATACTATCAAAATTGTAATCAGAGTCAGTTTTCTCAAACCCTGACACTGTTATAGCAAATAAGCTTATATAATATTCTAAATCATTTGTTGTCACTTCAGCAGCAATCCCAGCATCTTCCCAAGAAGCAGATCCCATCTTCAGAGGCCACTTCTTTTTCTCTTATCCTTTAAAATTTATCCTGAGATTGCAGTGAGTCAGTTACACCTTCAAGTTCCACTTCTGATTCCACTTTCCTTATACCTACAGTTTCATCCTTCATAGAAGTCCTCAACCCTTTAAAGTCATCCACGAGTGTTGGAATCCACTTCTATCAAACTCTTGTTAATGTTGATATTTTTATTTCCTGCCTTGAATCCTGGGTTTTCTTAATGGTAACTAGGATACAGGACGCTTTCCAGAAGCTTGTCAGTTTACTTTGCCCAGTCCATGAGAGGCATCTGCAGCCTTACAAAATACATTTCTTAAATGATGAGACTTGAAAGTAGAAATTACTTCTTGATCTTGAGGCTTCAGAATAGATGTTGTGCTAGCAGGCATGAAAACAACACTAATCTTTTATATCTCCGTCAGAGCTCTTGGGTGATCAGGTACATTATCTGTGAGCAGAAGTATTTCGAAAGGAATCTTTTTCTTCTGAGCAGCAGATCTAAATGTTTTGGTTAAAGTACTCAGTAAATCATGCTGTAAACAGGTGTGTTGTGATCTAGGCTTTTATGTTGTTCCATTTATAGAATATATACAGAATAGACTTAGCATAATTCCTAAAGGCCCTAGGATTTGCAGAACAATGAATGAGCATTGGCTTAGACCCTGACTAGAATGTCAGCCTGCCGTTTGAAGTCTTGACTCTACTTATCTCTAGATGTAAAAGTCCTAGATGGCATCTTCCTACAGTATGAGACTGTTTTCATCTACACTGAAAATCCGTTGTTTAGTGTAGCCAGTTTCATCAATTAGTTACATCTTCTAGATAACTTGCTGCAGATTCTATGTCAGCACATAATGTTTCACTCTGCACTTTTATAAAGACAGTTTCTTTACTTAAACCTCACAAACAAACTTGGACTCATTTCAAACTTTTCTTCTGCAACTTCTTCACCTCTCTCAGCCATTATAGAATTGAAGACAGTTAGGGTCTTGTTGTAGATTTGACTTTGGTTTAAGGGAACACTGTAGCTGATTTATTCTTCTATCTAGACCACAAACTTTTTCTCCATATCGGCAATACAACTGTGTTGCTTCCTCACTGTGTGTATGTTCGCCGGAGTAGCACTTTCAATTTCCTTCAAGAACTTTTCCCTTGCATTCACCACTCGGCTAACTGTCTCAAGAGCCCTAGTTTTCAGCCTCTTCTGGCTTTTGATACACTTTCCTCACTAAACTTAATCAACTTTTGATATAAAGTAAGAAATGTGTGATTCTTCTATTCACATGAACACTGGGAGTTCTTTGTAGGGTTCATAACTGGTCTAGTTTTAATATTATCATGTCTCAGAAAACGGAGGTGCCCAAGGAGAGAGAGAAAGATGAGAGGAGAGCTGGTTTGGGAACAGTCAGATCACACACAACGTTTATGAAGCAAGTTTACAGTCTTACATGATTCATGGTGCCCCAAACAACCACAATAGTGACGTCAAAGATCAGTAATCACAGATCATTGTAACAGATGCAATAACAGTGAAAATGCTTGAAATCTTGCAAGAATTACCAAAATGTGACCTAGAGACGTGAAGTAAGCATGTGCTTTTGGAAAACTGGTGCTGATAGAACTTGCTGAATGCAAGGTTGCCTCAAACCCTAAAGTTTTTTTTTTTTTTCTATTTAATGCAACATCTTCATAATAAAGAACAGTAGAATGAATAACTGTTTATTTAGGAATAAATTAAAGGTCAAGGAAGAGAGGGAGAAGGCAGAGAGCTTACTGCAGCCATTGAAAATAGCATGTGGAAAGGACTGAAAACCAGTGATAGTGCTGTAATTAGCTGGACATTAATGAAGGTATGTGAATTCAAGAAGGCTGCGTTTGTACCTTGCGAATAGGCTTGAGCTCTATTTTTTCTAACCGTTAAATTAAATATCTTGTTCTGCAAGTTTAAAAGACTTTCTCCTAGCGCTGGTTATGCTAGGAGTCAGGATCTTGACTACCAAGCATTCCTTGGAAACACTGTGGGGCAGTTCTATTCTGTCCTATAAGGTTATTGCGGTTGGTAATCGACTCAATGATGAAAGGCTGTTGTATTACTAGTAAAAAGATTCTTTAATTACTGTTTAGAATATTAAATCAAGAGAAAAGAGAAATAACTCCTATTTTTAGATCAAGATTACAGCAGATGAATGTAGTTCTGTATGAGGAAGTGGAGAGGGATGAAGAAAATTAGATGTGAAAACAGATTTGATACAAGGTAAAGACAGCAAAGACAGCAAATAAATCAAGAAATTGTATGAGATAAAATAGAGGTGAGGCTTTTGAATATATGCCTGAACATATGTGCATGTGTGTGTCTCTGTGCACATGTTTAAAAGATAGAATAAGCGACATACACTTTACATAGGGTCACTGTGAGTTGGAATCAACTTGATGGCAGCATGTTTGGTTTTTGTCTTATTTTATATAGTCTAGATAAAAATTCATCTAATAAAATGAACAGTATTATTTTTCTTTATTACATATGAATCATAAAGTATGTTTTTAGTAGAAGCACAAATATTTATTTTGTTCCATGTGACTTCTTCCTAGGTTAGCTCAATTTGTTTTATGTGTGTATAAATATATTATTATAAACATAAACCACTGGTTTGAGGCAAAGTATAAAAGTTCAAACACTAATTTAACTTTGAAATAAGAACAGTTAGGTAAAACTGGTTGGGGGTGCATTTCTGGTGAAGTGGCTGAGCTGCTACAGTGTTTTAAGTTGATAGAACAAATTTGTCTCTTACAGGTGGTGGAACTGAAGCCACTTCAAGTCATTTGACATAGAAAAGATCTTTAATTTCTATTGTGGAAAATGTGCTGTACACAGACATAGCTTTTAAAGTAGTTCATTGAAAAGAAGCTGCTCAGTCAAATTCAGGGAGAATCTATTCTTTTCAAAGTTATTAAACAAAATTAAGATTATGGTCTACAGAATCAATCCATGTCCAAACTGATTTGAATCAGCCAGATCTGCTCTAGAGAAGTGGAGTAATTTGTTGATTTGAAAGACAGGAATTGAAATGGTAGGTCAGGGATCTTTATTTTCAAATCAACAAATCACATCACTTTTCTAGAGCAAATCTTCGTTTATTTTTCTGTGGACTAAGAGAAAACCAGTTGTCATCAAGTAGACTCCAGCTGATGGCGACCTGTGAGTGTCAGAATGGCACTGGACCCCTATGTGGGGTTTAAACAGCTGATTTTTCAGAAATAGCTTACCATACCTTCTATGTTGCCTCTGGATGGATTTGAACTTCCAAATGTTTGGTTAACTGCAGAGCACACAGACTGTCTGAACCCACCAGGGACTGTGGACTAATGTAAAACTCACTGCCAATGAGTCTAATGAGTCTAATCTGACTCATAGCGACTCTATTAAGTAGAATAGAACTGCTCCATTGGATCTGACTTGATGGCACTTGGCTTGGCTGGCTCCATAGAATTTCCAATGACCACCAGGCAGATCCATACTGCTGATCTTTTGGATAGCAGACATAGCACTTTGCCACCAGGGTTTCCAGAAGAAACAGGATTATTAATCTTAATTCGGATTTAGAGTAGGGAGCTTAACAGAGCGATCTGTTGAAAATGCTACTGTACAATTGCAAAGGAGTTCCAGTTCTTTTTCCAGCAGTATGTAAACTGCTGTTGTTAGCCACCTTAGGGTTAGTCCACTACTCATGATGACCCTATGCACAATTGAATCTGACTGGTGTAATCTGTAGTGCTTCGTTGTTTGATTTTTGGAAGCTGATCAACAGTCCTTCTTCCTAATCCATCTTAGCCTGGAAAATTTGCTGAAACCTGTTCCTAAGACTATCTTTTATCTTTTCATCAATGTTGTGTCTACTGTTTTTGTGGGTCTTAAATCTTCCTCTTTGTTAGATTTCTCTCTTGTTTTGGTGAAGTAATGGTTTCCAGAAGGTTGTGGAATAATAGTTTCTTGGGACCTGCATGCCTGAACGTGTCCTTCTAATTTACACTTGATTAATAGTTATCTGGATAGACATTTTTTTTAATTTTGAATTTTGTAGATGTTTTTACTATTTTCATCTCATGTTCATTGTTGTACAGCAAGACTTTATAAGTTGACAGCTTCAATGTTGGATATTTTCGCTGGGGCATTTCAGTTTCTATGTCTTTTTTTTTTTTTTTTTTTTTTTGGTCATGTTCATTTATCCCAAAGAGGATCCCTCTAAATTCCTGTATGGTCCATTGAAGCACAGATGTCAGTATTATAAAAGTCAAGTTGGAAAACTGTTAGAAGTCACACCATTTATACCACTTAATCCATCATTTACTAGAACAATACTTCTGCTTTCATCTATTGACCATAATTTTGCTGAGTTCTAAATTTATCTTGAGTATTTGAGTTGGAGAAGGGACACTTTCCCAACTGTTAAAGTATGACAGAGAATCAGGAAGTCTTACTGTTTTTGTACATACACTTTTGACCAACTTCCCTGTTTTCCACCTGAATTGTACTATTACTTTCTGAAATGCCTGATACATCTAATTTCTCACACTTTCTACAGTTCTTTTGGTCAAAGTATATAGCTATGGTGGATCAGAGGTTAAGTGCTCAGCTGCTAACTGAAAGACTGGCAATTTAAACTCACCAGTTGCTCTGTGGGAGTAAGATGTAGCAGTCTGCGTTTGTGCAGGTCACGGAAGAGTCCTTAAATATCCCCTGACAGACAAACAAGACCTTATGATCTTATGCCACAAAGATTACAGCCTAGGAAATCCCACAGGACAGTTCTACTCTGTACTATAGAGCCATTATGAGTTAGAATGAACTTGATAGCAAAGAGTTTTTCATTTTTTATTTTTTTATTATGACTGAGTGAAAATGTACATTCCCGTATAAATTTACATGCCCACCTATGTACAGCTTCCACTGCTCTCCCTGCCTGGTGACAGCACACTATTCCTCTCTGCTCCATACATGTCTAATCCTCCCAACAGTCTCTTTTCCCCTCCTCTCCACCTATTCTCCTCCTTCCAGCCAGAGGTCAGCAGGATGATATACTATAGATGCAAAGAACCATAAAGTGCATCCAATATATGGTCACTCGGCATCGCCAAGTCCAATCCATTCATGTCCGAAGAGTGGACCTTCATTATGATTTATGGGCAAGGGCAGCATCAGGGCCAGGGGCCATGCTCCCAGGGGAACCCCAAAACTGCTGGACCATAAATTTACATCTTTTAGTGGGTATCTCAGGGTGCACCCCTTTTTATTCTTGTGTTGCCAGTGAGACTCAACTTAGTGAGCTCTATTACAGCTATCACTGGTGGTGGCCAGGCACCATCCGGTTCTTAGGGTCCAAGTCGATGTAGGATCCCACACACATGGGTCTCTCTACACTACCACAGTGGTCAAAAGAGTTTTTATTGGTCAAGTTAGCCTATTTTGGGAGGAGGCAGAGTCAAGATTGAGGACTAAATACACATCTCCCTAAATCCCTCTGGAAACCAAGGACTGAATTGATACTAAACAGAGCCTTTTGGACACCTAGTTAGCCCTAGGACACAGCATAAAACTGTCTATTTGGTCTGCATACCACTGAGTGGAAAACTTCTTTTCTTTCATCAACCCCTACTCTTGTTGAGTCCTGGCTGTTGTGGACTGAAGGTAAATCTCCATTTTGACATTTTTTTTCCTCTGTCTTGGCTGACAGGAAGGACTGAGATGACTGGCAGCAAGGCTCAGATGCACTGCTAATGACATCGGTGAGCAGAGTCACCACATTTTGAGAGCCTGGTCTCAGAATCTGTGCAACTCAGTACGTCCAACATCTCTCTCTATCTCAGAATCTAAGGATCTCCACCACTGAATAGCCTTTTCCAAGGCAGGTGGGGAAGCTTGTGTGAGACACCATCTTGATTCACTGGGAGGTGGAGTTTTCTATATGGAGGCCTTGCCGCCAAGCCTTAGCTGGACTTAATTCCCAGGCTGGGAGGTAGTGCCTGCCCAGAGAGTGCTTTGCCTGGCAGTAAAGCAGTCTTTGATATAGAGGTGTGTACTTTGCCAGCTGGGAAGAGGGACTTGCACACCTGAAAGCTTGACTAATTTTGGAAGCTGTCAGATACCTTTTACCTTTCCATAGGGAAGTAATGGCAGTGGATACAGATGGCATCTCTTCCAGCCTTTACTGTCTCATATTATGGAGTCAGCTGATGGCTCCCCAGTGACCCTGTAAGTAGGGCTGTGTCTTAGCCTATCAAGAGGTTGAGCATACTACCCTAGAGATTCCACTGAGCCAAATCACTGGAGTACATAGAGGTGACTGGTGATCGACTTCCTTTTCAGACTGAGCTTGAACCTTGTTAAAGTAACATTGGAGAAACAAAACAACCTCCAGATGCCCCAAAAGCAACAAACTTTGGACTGAAACATTAGGAAGAATTCACCTGTCGCTTCAGAAGGCCCATGAAAGAAAGATCCAAGGAACTTCCCAAAGAAGCCTTTCTGAAACTATCAAACGGAGAGTACAAAAGGATTATTTATAGAACCCTCCTAGACCTTATGCAAAATACAGCAGAGCAAAATAAAAAATTAAGCAAGCTGTTTGATCTGATAGAACACTGGTACTCTTAAATCCAATAGTTCAATAACAAAATCAAAGAGGGAGAAAGTTCAGTTCAAAGCCAAGAAAACAGAATGGAACAAACAGAAAATAGACTTTCTGACTTGAAAGACAGAGCTACTGACTCCAGTATCTATGAGGAGAAATCAGAAAAAATAAACAAGAGAAATGAAGAAGCATTAAGAAGCATGTGGGACTCTATTAGGAGGAACAATCTACGATTAACTGGAATTCCTGACAAGATAAGACAGAGAGTATTGTGGCTGAGCTGCTGACAGACAACATGCCAGGAATTATGAAAGAAGAGATATAGATATGTAAAATGCATATCAAATGACACTCAATACAGATCCCCAAAGAAAGACTCCAAGACATGTGGTAGTCAAGCTTAACAAATTGAAACACAAGCAGAAACTGTTAAAGGCAGCAAGACCCAAAGCAAGGCTAACATTCAGAGAGGAACCCTGTAGGTTTTTGCCAGATTTATCAGCAGAAACGATGCTGGCATGGAGACAATGGGATGGCACATTTAAAGCCTTGAAGGGGAAGAACTTCCAACCAAGAATTATGTATCCTGAAGAACATCTTTCAAATGAAAGATGAAATCAAGACATTCACAGATAAACAGAAACTCAAGAGACTTTGTAAAAACCAAACCAAAGCTAAAAGAAATACTGAAAGAAGCTCTTGACTTAGAAGAAGAAAACCTTCATATTATATTTTAGAAGCAAATACAGGACACATCACCCAGAATGCTACTCAGTAAGGGAAGGCTCCAAACTCAAACAAAGCTATAATAGTGAAAGAAATGATTCAGTGATCATATCATGAAAACTATGGTGTCATCTTATTAAATAGAGGTATGCACCACAGTTACTATAGTCCTTCCAGGTAGAGAGGAATTTAATAAGACTTGTAGTTAAAATTGGGTTTAAACATAGATTATTAAGGGGTATCACAGGGACAGCCACAAAGCGCAATAAAGAGGTAGCACGTCAAATCAAGAAATGTGATACAGGTGTCTCAACAACCGTAAAACCAACACTGAAAAAGGTGAAAAATCAACTCATAAAGAAGAATGTTCCAAAACAGAATAATAAGAACAGCAGAGAAAGCATCAACACAAAAATAAACATATCACAATGACCACAATAACACATACCTATTGATAACTACATTGAATGTGAACAGACTGAACACTCCAATAAAGAGACAATGAGTGGTTTCTTGGATCAAAAGACACAACCCGTTTATAGGTTGCTTACAAGAAACTCACCTCAAAGACATGAACAAACTGAAAATTAAAGAACAGAAGAATATATATCAAGATAACAATACATAAAGAAGAGCAGGTGTGGCAATACTGATCTCAGATAAAATAGATTTTAATGTAAAGCTACCATCATGGACAAGGACGGGCACTATTTATTGCTGACAGTTTCAATACATAAGCAGGACTTAACAGAAATATTTATGCACCCAGTACTAGAGCATCTAAATACATCGAAGAAACACTGACTACACTCAAAAATGAGATAGATCACTCCACAATAATAGTGGAAGACTTCAACACTCCACTCTCAATCTTGGACAGATCATCTAGAAAAAAAGCTCAATAAAGACACAGAAGGTCTATTGCTACAATTAACCAACTAGACCTTACTGACATATGCAGAACTTTCTATCTGTCAGCATATAACTACATCCTCTTCTCCAGCCAGCCAAGCCAAGCCAAGTGCCAATGTAACTTATTATTTTCCAGAATAGACCGTGTTTAGGACATGAAGCAATTCTCAACAAAATCCATACCATTGAATTATTGCAAACCATCTTCTCAGAACACAAAGCCATTTAAGTGGAAATCAACAGCAGATAAAACATAGAAAGTGGAACTCATGGAAACTGAACAATATCTCACTCAAAAAGCCATGGGTTATAGAAGAAATCAAGGATAAAATAAATAAATTTATGGATTCCAATGAGAATGAAAATACTTCCTACCAGAACCTATGGGATGCAGCCAAAGCAGTGCTCAGAGGTCAGTTTAACTCCATAAATGCACACATCTGGAAGCAAGAAAGAACATATACCAAAAATCTAACCCCTACAGCTTGAACAAGTAGAGAGAAAGCAACAGAGGAACCCGTCAGGCACCAAAAAGAAACAGATCATAAGGGTTAGAGTAGAGCTAAGTGACCTAGAGGATAGAAGAAAAATTGAAAAACTTGATACAACCGAAACCTGTTTTTTTGAAAAGATCAACAAAATTGGCAAACTATTGGCTAAACTTACTAAAGAAAAACAGAAAAGGAAACAAATAACCCAAATAAGAAATAAGAGGGAAGTTGTCACAAGTTAGCCTACTTTGGAATTACCTCAACTGTTAGCTTAATTTATAACTTTTTCTGGCCCAGCTTCTTAGTTTTCCAAATTACTTTTGTTCTTTTGTTGTCTAGTTTTGGCTGTAATCTCTCTTTATATTGTCATTATTTTCTGAATTTTATTTTTAATTTCATTTTAATAAAGTTCCAAGAAAAGGCAATAATACATAATCTGCAGTCTTCCATGCTTAACTATAACCACACTTTTGATCCTTACATTGTGTGACAATCTATATTATGTCCTCCAGGAACCCTCCCTTTATATCCATAAATAAAGTATTTGTCCCCCTATATGATATTTTTGAAACCCTGGTAACATAATGTGTTAAGAGCTGCATCTGTTAACCAAAAGGCCAGCAGTTCAGATCCACCAGGTGCTCCTTGGAAACTCCATGGGGCAGTTCTACTCTGGCCTCTGGGGTCTCTATGGGTCAGACCTGATTCAATGGCAGTGGGCTTTTATGTGGTGTTTTATGTATTCTGGCTGCCTCATTTTTTCCTGAATCCTCAGCTGATTGCAAGCCTTTAAGACCAAAGATTGTGTCATGCTTTCCATATGTCTTCAGATATTGGCACAGTAGCTAACATAAACTGGACATTCAATAAATATATATTAATTGTTATATGATTATGCTATGATATAAATCTTGACCCACAACAATCTTGCTCATTGTACTATTAAGATTATTTACTGAAATATGTTAAAATCCATTAAAGCATTTGTTCTTTCATTCCATTCCTTAATATATAATGGTACATGCACACACATGTATACAATTTTGTTCACCATTCAGATATCAACAAACACTCATGTTCTGTTGTTTAGTGATCATCTAGTTGAACTACCTGTAAAATGAATTGCCCTTTCACATTTACATTTAATAAGTAAAATAGAACAAATTTATAAATTATGATAATACCATTCATTTTTTGCTTCTGTTATTTCATTTATTGAACAGATAAATATTGAACAAGTACCTGTGGCCAGCATTGCTGTAAGTGTTGGGGCTACAGTGGTAAAAAAAAAAAAATACAAGGTACCTATTTCATGCAACTTGTGCTGTATCAGAGAAATAAGTATATAATAGCTCAAATTATAAGTCTTCTAGAGAAAAGTGTAATCTGTAAGACAGCATATGCGTAGGAGATGACTTTCATTTTTATACATGATAGCCTGCAAAACTTTCACTGAAAGAACATATTGAGTTGAGAATCAAAAGAAGAAAGGAGAGGATTAGTGTGGATTTGAGAGGCAAAGAGTATCCCAGGTATTCAGAAAGCATGTTCAAAGCGGAAATGGGAACATCACATCACGCTTTAGTAACGGTGAAGCCTCTGGCTGGAGAGCAGAAGCAATGGGCTAAGATGAGCTCAGATACCTAGTGGAACTTTAGTGTGGAGATTCTTACTAGCAATTTAAACTTTTTTTACTTGTACTCTGACTGAAGACATTGGGGGACTTTTAGTAGAGGTGTGAGAAAATCTAACTTATTCTTTGAAAGGATCACTCTTTCTTCAGTGGTGCACACTTGGAAAAGGATTACAGCCCAGATATGGCAAAGCGCAAAGCCCTGCTCAGTTCAAAGAAAAAAATAAAATAATAATCCTAAAGCCTCTGGAGTAGAAAAGTAAATGCTGTCTCCCTGGGAAAGAGATAAAATTAAATGTAAAATATGTGTAAATTGCTTAACACAATTTCACTGCCCTCCTCTTTAAATTCTGTGTGTGTCTCCGTTGTGCTCATTTTGCTGTCTTAAAGTCCCAATTCTCTTGAGTCCAGAGACTTGTCACCATGTCTTCCTGGGTCAACCTTTGCAGATCCCTAGAATACAGGAGGAAACTGGTGACATAGTAGTTAAGAGTTTGGCTGCTAACTTGAAGTTTGGCAATTAAAATCATCTACAAGATGCTCCTTGGAAACTCTATGGGACAGTTCTACTCTGCCCCTTAGGGCACTTTTGAAATTTTAAAAATGATGACATTGTATTATGAGGCTGCCTACCTCGTTCATATGCTCTATCATAAGATTTCTACATGTTGATGCTAGACAAAATGTGATCACAGGAATAGTAGTTAGTCTACTGTTTTAAAACTATCATAATCCATTAAATACAGAAAGCATGAAAGGACAACAATAGTCTCCATAGTGGAATTTTTTTTTAAATTAAATTCCACTTTGCTTCATGCTCTCCTGCTACAGTCTGAAACTGTTGATTATTTTGAAGTGCTTGTCTTTACTTGTTATTTAGGTTTTATAGTTTAGAATTAACTCCTAGAGAGCTATGTGGAGTATTTACTACTATAGAATAATGACCAAATCATCAAGTTCCAAGGATTTGAATGATTTGAAGGAGAACAACTGTTTGTGAGACTGTAAGTGTGAGTGTGTCTGTGTGTAAGTGTTAAAACTATTTTAATGGGGATTCTGAAGATGAATAGAAAACATTCACATTTAAAGTGACTGTCAGTATGAGCCACAAACTACATTTGTAGCATAGGTGGCCTGATAAATGTAAGAAAATGAGGAGTTAAAAGAATACCTGCTCTCTGAAAAACACATCAAAAGAACCAGAACAAAAACAACCTATAGTCCAAACTAAATTATTTTAGTTCTTGTGATGTGTTTTTGGGAGAAAGGATAGCCCTTTAATTCCTTGTTTTCTTATGTTTATCAAGCCACTGATTGCTACAAATAGTCACATACGAAGTGAATGGTTAATTCTCTTTCACTAATATGGGTAATTTGTGTAATTAACTGTGATTTTAAATACATAATAATCATCCCACCATTTTCTTAGTGCTATTGTCTAGATGTGAGTCCACTGATCCTAATAAACCACAAGAATTTCAGAATGGTGCCCTCAGTACAGATCAACATTACCCTTCCAATTATAGGCCTGTTATCTTTGCAACACAAATAAAGCTTTTTCGACACAGAAAGTCCTCTCTAGAATGCTAATGATTCCACAGAGAAATACCTGCGCAAAACAATGACATAGAGTAGTATTCATGTGTTTACTTTGAGTTCGGTAATGGGTAAGACTGCGCTTTTCAAATCAATTCTCTTATTTTATGACTTACACAATGCAGCCAGCTCTGCATCCATGGCAATTTGCTCATCTGGTTTTAGCCTGATTCAAATAAAGAAATGGCACATTTGATTTCCATATGCATTGCATAGCTGTGCCCACTAAGGCTTCAACATCTGTAGCTGCAATATAACTGGATATGACCACTCATAGATGTGCACAGGTGGTCACAAAGGAAAGAATTTAAAAATGAGAATTATAATTAAACTCACTGAATTATCTATATGACGAGCACTGTTCTAAGTGCTTCTCAGATAGAAAGCTCATTTCATTCTTATGGTAACCAAAACCTGTTGTTGAATCTATTCTGACTCACAGTAAACCTATGTGACAGAGTAAAACTGCCTCATAGGGTTTCCAACAAGTGGCTAGTATGTTTGAGTATCTTATCTTTTCATTAGCAGCTGAGGCCTTAACAGTAAGAAGATAGATATTATCATTATTTTTCTTTCTTATAAGGAAAGGGAGACACAGAGAAATTAAACTGCCTAAGATTATAAGGCTAATAAGTTACACTGCTGGAATTTTAAGCCAGGAAGATTTGCTAAGATTTTTCAAAATATATCTTCAGCATATTCTCTAATAAGTATGCCCATAATCTCTTATGTAAAGATCAGAGTAGAACTAGTCTCAGCAAGCCTACTTGGAAGAACTTCCATTGCCATCCAGTTTGACCTTTTAAGTACTCATCAGTATCTTAATTAAAGTATATTGTAAAAGATGAAAATGATTCTCAATGTCGCTTTCTTAAAATGAGATTGACAATTTCATGCAGATTTAACTAAGTTGGAATCACTAGTTCGATAGGATTTGAGACCATATAATACATGTTGGAATCAACTCAAGAGCAACAAGTTTTTTTTTTTTTTTTTTTTCCTAATACAGTAGTGACACAGCGGTTAAGAACTATAGCTGCTAACCAAAAATTGGCTGTTCAAATCCTTCAGCCACTCCTTGGTAACGTATAGGCCAGTTCTACTCTGTCCTACAGGGTCAATATGAGTAGGAATTGACTCCATGATAGTGGGTTTAATACATAATAAAAGCAGTAAGTTAGACATACATCACAAAATTACTGAGACTTTCTTAAAAGCCTGGGTCTTAAGATGCATGTTTAGAATATATATCAAGTAGATTTAGATAAATACTACTGCAATTCACATAATTGTTTAGACATTTTTATGATGATAGAAAGATATCCATTGCTAATTTCTAAGGGAATGATGGAACATGACAATGCTAAACTGAAAAAGATTCTAAATGTACATATAAACACACGTAAGTACATAAGTATACATGTATATATGAATCATGGCTATTTAATTTGAAAGCATAAAGCTTCTTGGGCTAGTTTAAGCAAAGGATGAGATTGCAATGTTTTCAACCTAAAAATAATGGATAATTATGGATGGGCCTGACCATGTATTTTTCTACAATCTTACAAAGTGAGACCCTGAGTATCTTTGATCTAGACAGTCTTTCCAAGGATATGTGTAGAATGAATGGCCTTGGTAGATACAGGGCATGTTTACCTCCAGACCAGAGATCAGTCATGCTCACTACCACTACAAAAAATTTGATTTGTCTAAGCTCAGGGTTCCTCTGCTGTGATAGAACACACTTGTAATCTAGTCTTTCTTTTACATCAGAACACAGAAATGAGGCTTTGAGTACCAAAGCAAAAAGGCTGATATGTACTCTAGCTACTGCTAGTGCTTGAGCAATGAACTATCTTTTGTCACTGACCCAGAAATCTTGTATCATCTACTGGTATTCGTAAAGTTAGGAAAACTAATTAGTTTGAATAAGGGTGTCCTAGTCACCGGGTACTGCTCTAACAGAAAATACCACGAGTTGAAGCTTTCATGAGGAGAAGCTTTTATTGTCACAGTCCAGTAAGCCACAAATCCATTAACAAGATACAAGTCCATTCAGAATAAGAAATCATCACAGTCCAGTAGGCTGAGTCCACATCCAGTGAGAGCAACTCGGCAGAGGAACCTCGGGTCCAAAGGATGTGCTCTGCTCTCGTTGTTTCTCTCTCAGTGGTATGAGGTTCCCAACTTCCTCAGCTCACTTCTCTCCCTTATATTCCACAAGCTTGAGTCCTGCCTCACTAACACAACTGCAAACCATTCTCCATCATCAGTATCACAGAGGCAGGATTCGAAAACACATGGGAGGACGGGCACCATATTAGAACTCCAAACCAAGTCAAATCAACACATAAATTTTTTGGGGAACACAATTCAATCCATGACAAAGGGTAAGATGTCAGTTCCTTCACAGTTACTGGCATTGCTAACCAAGGGAGAGTAATTTATTTTAGCCAGATACAACTATCCAAAATGATTTTTCTCCCTTTTTTTTTTTTTAAGGTTTTGCTCACATTTCACATTCTCAGATTGGCAATCATTTTAAATGTGAAATTTTCTATTCATCTTTAGAATCCCTATTCTGAATAAAACGTATGCTTATTTTTATCTGTATCTTTCCACAAAAATATTAGCTCCATGAGGATAAGAATTCGTATTTTATTCACTGCTATGTTACTCAAAACATTTTTTTATCAGTCTCTCTTTTTTTTTTTTTTTAAGTAAAAAAGTAAATTCAGTATATAAAATCTCAAAGATTGGACAAATGTCATTTTGGGGCTAATTATTTTGCTCAGAATATTAGGAAAACATGATCGTCCTAGGGTAAGTTATTTTTCTTTCTTTATCCTTAGTCAGATACGACTTGACGGCACTTGGCTGGCTTGGATCCTTAAGAAAGCAGATGCTATTACTGAGATAACACGTAGAAGTGAAGTCTATTGGGGAAGAAACAAAGTAAACAAACCACAAGAAAATTTGCTTTTCCAGCTGTTCCTTTGGCATCGATTCCATAAATTGCATTTAATAAAATACATGCACTTTCAAAAGTCTCCCAGCCTCTCATATATGAGGACTGCTGAATAAATTTGAGAACTCATCTTAGGAAAAGTACTACATACCTCATTGCTGAATATCACTATGGTCACCTTTGAAGTATTCCCCTCAGGAAGCTGTGTACCGACACCAGTGCCACCCTTCAAAGCAATTTCAGAAATGGCCATCCGAGCTATTGTATTGCTGTTGATGTCCTGAATGTCATCAAAACATCTTCCCTTTCCGTATTTCCTTTATGTTTGGGTAAAGAAAAAAGTCACTGGGGACCAGATCAGGTAAGTAGGAAGGGTGTTCCAATACTTGTTTACTGGTTAAACACTTCTGAACAGATAACTATAAAATTAAGTCTGTGAACCTTCCACCGTGAACAATCACCATTCCAGAAAGACTTCCAAAATTTCTATGAAGGGTGGACTAGGAGCTTGCTTCAGTGCATAGCTTCCAATGAGAGTACTGAGAAGGTGATCTTGGTCATAGTCAGCACTGAGGTATGTAGCACTTAGAACAATGAAGTTGGCAGACTTAATTGTCAGACTACTTGGCTTATAAAACAGTAGACACAAACAGAACTTTTAATATATTTCAACCTTCCCTAAGGGGAGCTATCCATGCCTAGGTACTATGTACAGCTCCAGATGAAGAACCTTCTTTTGATTTAGATTTAGAAGTATCTTCATGTGATTTATCTAATAAATCTTTGCATCACTGCCTAATCTGATAACATTACAGATCTGACTTCTGCTAAAATAACGAGTAAATAAAACACAAACAAACAGGTTATGTTGACTCATTTCCAACCTCATAAACCTGAATTTGCCCCTTCATGTAAGCAGCAAAGCCTATTTTCTGGAAAAAACATAGTCATCTAAGTGTTTACCCAATTCTCAAAATTTGATTCAAATGGTGGCAGCCAATCAGCATCACTCAGAGACTTTAATTTGCAAACACAAGGAAAAAACTGGTATTTCCAGCTTTAATAAAATAAAATATTGTCTTTCTCTTCCTTATCTACATCTCTAAAATGTTATAATGGCCTCTTTCTGTCTTCATGGATGATATCTTTGATTGTCATTCCACAATTTATCTGTTCTTGGGTCATTAGTGATTAACACATCAAATCTATTCTTGAGCTGGTCCTTAAACTCCGGAGTGATACACTCAAGGTCGTACTTTGTCTCTCCTGGACATGTTCTAATTTTCTTCAGTTTCAATTTGAATTTGCGTATAAGCAACTGATGATCTGTGCCACAGTCTGTACCTGGTCTTATTCTGACTACTGATATAAAGCTTTTCCATCATCTTTTCCCACAGGTGGAGTCTATTTAGTTCTTGTGTACTCCCTCTGGTGACATCAATGTGTACAGTCACCATTTATGTTGGTTAAAAAAGGTACACGATGAAGAAGTTGTTAGTCTTGCAAAATTCTATTATGTGATCTCTAGCATTATTTCTATCACCAAGGCTGTATTTTTTAACTACAAATCATTCTTTGTTTCCAACTTTTTCATTCCAGTCACAAGTAAGTTTTCAATGTGTGCTGATTGCAAGTTCATTCAACTTCAGACTGCAGAAGTTAGTAAAAATCTTCAATCTCTTCATCTTTGGCCTTAGTAGTTGGTGTGTAAATTTGAATTATAGTCATATTAACTGTCCTTCCTTGTAGGCATATGAATATTTTACTATTGCTGACAGGATTGTAATTCAAGACAAATCTTGAAATCTTTTTGATGATAAACACAACACTGTTCCTCTTCAAGTTTTCACTCCCAATTTAGCAGATCATATGACTGTTGGATTCAAAATGGCCCAAACTGGTCCATTTCAGTTCACTAATGCCTAGGATATTGATGTCTTCACATGCCATTTCATTTTTGATGATTTCTAATTTTCCTGGATTCATACTTCGTACATCCCATGTCCTGATTACTAATGGATGTTTTCAGATGTTTCATCTCATTTTGAGTATTGGCACCTCAGCCAATGAAGATCCCAAAGGCCATAATCCATCCATGTCATTCAAATCAACTCTACTTTGAGGAAGCAGTCCTTCACCAGTCATCTTCTGAATGCCTTTCAACCTTAGGGGGCTCACTTTCTGGCACCATATCTGACAGTGTTCAGCTGCTGTGCATAAGGTTTTCTCTGACTGATTCTTTTCAGAAGTAGACTGCTGGGTCCTTCTTCCTACCTGATGCTGTTACACTCCTTACCTGATGCTGTGATGACCACTGATGACCGAAGATCAGACAAATTGTGGAATGACATCAAAGATATCATCCATGAAGAGAGCAAGAGGTCATTAAAAATACAGGAAAGAGAGAAAAAAATAACTGGATGTCAGAAAAGACTCTGAAACTTGCTCTGAAATGTCAAGCAGTTACAGTAAAAGGAAAGAATGGGGGTGGTGGAGTCAAGACAGCAGACTAGACACACATCTCCTTTATTCCCTCTGAAAACCAAGGCCTGGACTGATAATTAAATGGAGACTTCTGGACATCCAGTGAGCCCTAGGACATGGCCTAGGGCTGTGAATTTGGACTATAGGCTACTGAACGGGAACCTTCTCTTTTGCTGACCCCTGCCTTTTGTTGAATGACCAGCCTGTCACAGACTGAAGGTAAACGGTGTTTTTAATTTTTTTTTCTTTTTGTTAGCTGGGCAGCAGCAATTGGGCTTAACTGGCAGCAAGGTTCAGTCACACTGCTGATGGGATCAGTGGGTGGAAAAGCCACATTTTGAGAGCCTGGCTCTGGACTTAGAGCACCATGGCCCCTCCACCCACTCTCTCCAAACCTCTGCCATTGAACTCTGCCATTGATTCAGCTGTTTAGCAATGGGTGGGACAGCTTGTGTGGGACACCATCTTGTTTGACTGGGAGATGGAGTTACTCAAACAGCAGCCTCAGTAAGAACTAAGGCTGAGGGGCAGTGCCAGCCCAGGGAGCACCTTCCCAGCAGAAAAGCTGTGTTTAACATAGTATAGCCTTATAGGTAGAGCCCAGCAACATATGACAGCAGGACAGTAGACTTTCCATACTTTGAACTAGATCACAGCAGCATCTGGGGATGGATATAGAAGTGCCTCCACTGACGGGTGGAAAGAAGAACTTTCACACCTGACAGCCTGACCGATTGGGGAAGCAGTAAGACAGCTTTTACCTTTCAAAATAAGACTACCTAGAGAAATAACTGTGGTGCAGCGTGATAACACCTCTTCCAGCCTTGACTGACCCACAACATAGGGTCAGCTGACAGCCCCTCAGTGACTCCATAAGTAGGCCAGCATCTTTGCCAGCTGGGAGGTGGAGCCTGCTATCCCAGAGATTCCACGGGGCCTACTCATTGGAGTACCTAGAGGAGACTAGTGATCAACTTCTGCTTCAACTCCTGGTAAGACATCACCAAGGGAAGTAAACAACCTCTAGATGCCCAAAAAGCAACAGACCTTGGCCAGATACTTGAATGGCTCCAGAAAGCTCCCCAAAGAAAGAACCAAAGAACCTCCTAGATGAAGAAGCCTTTCTGAAACTTTCAGAGGTAAAGTAAAAAAGAATTATATACAGAGCCTTCACACTGAGACCTCCTAGACATCATACAAAATTTGGCAGAGCAAAATGAGAAATTAAGCAAGTTATTTGAACTGATGGAACACCAGCATTCTGAAATCTGACAGATCAATCACAAAATTAAAGAATTAGAATACACAATTCAAAGCTGAGAGACCAGAATTCAACACCTGGAAAATAGACTTACTGACTTGGAAGACAGAACTACTCATACCAGCATTTATGAGGATAAATCAGAGAAAACACAAGAAAAATGAAGAAGAATTGAGAAATATGTGGGATTCTATCAAGATGAACCATCTGTTATTAGTTGGAGTTCCTGAACTGGAAGAGACACCTGAAAACACAGAGAGTATTGTTGTTGACTTGCTGACAGAAAACTTCTCAGAAATTATGAAAGAAGAGAACATAGATATACACGATGCATATCAAATGCCATACAATGTAGACCCCTAAAGAAAGACAACAAGATGTTACAATCAAGCTTAACAAAAGGAAACATAAGCAGAAACTCCCAAAGGCAGCGAGAATCAAAGCAACACTAATATTCAGAGGGAAACCCTGTAGGCTTTCATCTGATTTCTCAGCATAAACCATGTTGGCATGGAGGCAGTGGGATGGCACATTTAAAGCCTTGAAGAAGAAAAACTTCCAGACAAGAATTATATATTCTGCAAAACTGTCTTTAAATATGAAAATGAAATTAAGACATTTGCAGATAAATAGAAACTCAAGAGACTTTGTGAAAACCAAACCAAGGCTTAGAAGAACAAAACCATTAACTCTATATTTTAGGATACAATACAGGACACATTACCCAGAAACCTACTCAGTTAGGGAAGGCATAAAGCCCAACTAAGGCTATAATACTAAAAGAAGTGATCCAGTGATCATGTCATGGGGACTATGACACCATCACATTAAAAAGAGTAATACACTACAGTAGTTATAGCCCTTCCAGATAGAGAGGAAGTTATTAAGATATGTAGAAGTTAAAATTGGATTTAAACATAGATTATTAAGGGAAATTATAGAAGTAGCCACACAGCACAACAAAGATGCAAGATATCAATGACTTTTTCAATCTCTTCCTCTGTGATGGGTTTATTAAGTTCTTCTGCTTCACCTTGTGATAATTTTGGTAGGTGATATGAATCAAGGAATTTGTCCATTTTGTCTAGCTTTTCAAATCTGTTAGAGTACAGTTTTTCATAGTATTCTGTTATGTTGTGTTTGATTTCTGTTGGATCTGTTATGACAACTCCCCTCCAGTTTCTTATTTGGGTTATTTGTTTCCTTTCCTGTTTTTCTTTTGTAGGTTTAACCAATGGTTTGTCAATTTTGTTAATCTTTTCAAAAAAACCAGCTTTTGGAGAAGGATATCATGCATGGTAGAGTGTCAGTGAGAAAGAGGAGCACCCTTGATGAGATGGATCAGCACAGTGGCTCCATCAATGGGCATAAGCATAAAATTAATTGTGGACATGGTGCGAGACCAGAAAGTGTTTCATTCTGTTGTTCATAGGGTTGCTATGAGTTAGAAACAAGTTGATGGTGCCTAACAACAACAACAACAACAACGTATCTTAACTTTGGTAATACGTCTGTCTCTCAACATTCAATCTTTGGATGCATATTTCTGGTTTTCCTTTGACTTGAAAACTTCTCTTGCCTTCTCTGAAGTAGACTGCACTGCTATGCTGATGAGTCTAATTTCCTCTTGTTTTATTATCTGATATGTGAGTTTATGAAGGCCTGGGGGCACAGTGGTTAAGAGCATGGCTGCTAATCTAAAGGCTGAGAGTTCAAATCCACGAGCCACCTCTTGGAAATCCTGTGTGTCAGTTCTGCTCTGTCCTATAGAGTCACTACAAGTTGGAATTGGCTCAGCAGCAATGAATGTTTTATTTTTTTGTGGTTTTATATACTGTCAAAAGGACAGTAAGTAGATCTACATATTCTTATATTGAAAGTAGTACTATTTTAGATGTCTGTTTCTTGTTGGGCCAGTTATGACCTCCCAGGGCATATTTTAAGTGTTGAGAATTCTTAGCCCCATTTTTGCCAGAAACAGAGTTTCTCAATATATGTCCCATAGTACCCAGGGGACTGTCATGTTTTAATCTGCAGGACTCCATTGGCTATTAATTAGTATTAAACTTTCTGCCAAAGTAGTGATGTTTGAGTTGGGGCACTAAACTTATGGTTTTCCTTTTTCCAGCTAATGATCCAGCCTCAGACTAATGTTCTGTCCCGGCCTCTATTTTAGACCAACTCAGAGCCACATGCTCTTTCAGAGGAGCAGTGCTAATTGGTTTTCTGAATGCTGGAATTCTTCCAAATAACTTTTATTTTGTTGGAAGAATGTACAATGGAGACATTCGGGATAAGTCTGAAAAAACAAAGTTTCTCTGAATCTGTCTGGCTTTCTCAAATATCATCATTTCTAGTCTGCCCATCTGTTAGCAGTCTAGAAGCACCCACCAGAGGCAAGAAGCGCCTTTATTAGAAACACTGTACAGCTCTAAAATGTTCTTCTTAGGTTGAAAGCTCTTGATTATTGTAGTACGCTGCTGCAGCTAAGCAATAGTGGCATATGAGACTGAACAGCTAGATACTTTTCACTAAGTTCCTTAACATACATACTGTTAGGAAATGATTTACAAGAATAATAGAATAAACCTATAAAACTTGATCAAAGGAAATAAAAGAGGAATTGAAGAAATGAAAAGTCATACTCCCAGACAGGAAGATTTAAATTATAAAGGTATCTATTGTTCCCTTACCAAAAAAAAAAAAAAAACCCACTGCCGCTGAGTCAATTCCAACTCATAGCAACCCTATAAGACAGAGTGAAACTGTTCTATAGAGGTTTCAAGAAGCACCTGGTGGACTTGAACTGCCAGCCTTTTGCTTAGCAACCATACCTCTTAACCACTACACCACCAGTGGTTTCCTGTTGTTCCTATGGAAATTCCAAAATTCAACAGCAAAAAACTTCTGAAAAACTATCAAGCTGACTCTAAAAATCATCAGAAACAAAAAGATTAAAAATATCCAAAATGTCATGAAAAATAGGAATAGTGAAGGAATGATTGCATCAAATACTAATATAAATATACACATCAAGTATAAATATACAGTAATTAAAATAGTTTATATGAGTTAAAAAATGAAAATAGATTAGTGAAGCAAAAGATATACAGAGAGTGTTTGATATATAACAAAGTTGACATTTCAAATCTGATATTTTACAAGTACATTGGGAAAATTATCCATTTGGAGAAATCAAAATTGAATTTCACATCACATATAAATTAGAATAATTACTGTTACACTGAAGAGCTAGAAAAAATACAATAAGGAAAGGAGCTAGCTAGATTAAGCCTATACAGTCACTGATTTTAGTTACAAAGGAGAGAGAAGAGTGAACTTGGTAGTGAATATCCTGGGGTACCTGTTGTTTTAGCTCAAGTTCTTACTCTCTCGGCACCTCTCAGAACCAGATCCACATTTTAGTGTGTCCCTTCTGATATTATTCATGCCTTTATACCACTGAAGAAGAGTGAGATAGCATCCGGAGCAACAGATTTCAGGGACTGAAGCACTCTCAGAGCTTGCTTTTATTATTTCTAATGTCTGCTCAAACCTTTGTGTCAGCTTCACTTTCTCTAACTTCAAGTGTCTAACTTCAAGCGTCTTTCTCTTTATGCTAGGGAATATGAAACAGGTTTTTGTTTTTGGACCTTACACATGCACTGTGGTGATCCAAGATGAAAAATGATGATTTTTCCCATGCTTTAATACGTACAGTGTCTGAGGACTCAGGTTTGCCTAGCTCAGTTCCCTTGCTCATCTCGTGTGATGGAGACGTGATCTATAGGCTATATGTCAATAGTAGCCTGAGTCTTATTTTTGTTGTTGCTAATTGTAGTCAAGTCTGCTCTCACTCATTTTGGCCTTATGGAAAACAGAACATTTCCTGGTCTTGTGGTATTTTTCTGACCATTTGTATGTTTGAGTCTTTTATTGAAGCTATTGTGTCAATCCATCTAACTGAGGGTTTCCTTCTTTCTCACTGGCCCTTTACCTAAATAGGGCAACCCTGGTGGCATGGTGGTCCAAGGCTATGGCTGCTAACCGGAAGGTTGGCAGTTTCTGTCTACCATGAACTCCTTGGAAACTCTGTGAGGCAGTTCTCCTCTGTCCTTCACGGTTGTGATGAGTTGGAATCCACCGGCAGTTAATGAGTTTGCCTGAAGAATGCTGTGTAAAAGACTTTAAAAAAATAAATAATTTTTGGAATCCTACAATAGTATTTATTTTCCTTCTAAGTCTGAAGCCCTCTTCACCTAGTGTAGCTGGCTCGGATTTGCCCCATGTATCTTTCTTCTCACTTCTAGCCCAGGGGTGTTCTATTCAGGGTGACAGCAGAAGCACAAGGTGGCAAGAAGACACGTGCATGCCTGCATGGGCCTAGACTCAGAGCTAAGGCACTACTGCTCTGCCTTACTTTGTCGATCTATTGATTCACACGGCTGAGCCAAAGGTTAAGGGGCAGACGAATAAACACACCTCACTTCTATTTGGAAGAGACTAGAGATCACATGGCCAAGGGTGTAAATCAGGCAAGAGGAAGAATTTGGGTAGGTAGTGCAGTGGGACCCGAAGAATAACAACGGGCTCCACTGTGATCCATATTCCCGTGGTGTTGAGAATATCCTATTTTCCCACAAATATTGCACTCACATAGGTACCATGTATATACATATAACACATGAAAATGATGAAATCATATAAAAAAATTCAGGCATAGCAGCCCATGTGTAATTTATACATGTCTTATGACAATTCCAGAAGTGAGTTTGAGCTGCATTCACACTCACTCACCCATCTGAAAATGTTATTTTTGATCATAGTTGTATGATAAACTTACAAGCCGTGTAACAAGTTTGGTAGTACTGCTCAAATGGGAAAATACATTATCAAAATGGTATATTTGCTCTCTGGCAGTTCACAGCTGGGCCTGCGAATGGTGGAGATGGTTTTAGTCAATTTGTACCCAGGTATGTTTAGAAACCCTGGTGGCATGGAAACTCTGTGGGCAGTTTTAGTCTATCCTACAGGATCACTAAGGAGTGGGAATCCAAGTGGCATCAACTTTTGTTTCCTGTTAATTATTATTATTACGTTGTGAGAGTGAGGAGAAGAGTGGAGGGCTGACGTGTAGCTGCCACAGACAGTGGGAGCTGTTTTCTGCACACACCAGATGACATAGCACTCAGGTGACAAGATGGTACAGGTGCAGATACTCACTGCCCAGACACTGGAGGGCCCCGAGGTGGCCAGTGATACATGTCTGATCTGAGCAAGAGACATACAACTCCTTCACGCCCATGGTTCTCACAACTACCCAGTGGTGTCCACACCAGCAGGAGATTCAAATTGCCTGAGAACATGGCTAGACAGCAAGATTGGGGGGGCGGGGGGTGGCTGCAGCTGGCTGATTTCACCTCCCTGAGTGGCTTCTCCATCCCCGGTGGCTGCAGAACCACACACTTTTGGGCCAGGACCAGTTGCCCTAGTCAAGGCTGTTTCCATACTGGAAAAAGTGATTTTCTCTATTGGAGAAAGTGCTTTGCAGATTAGCAATCTTGCTGGGTGAGGTGCTGCTTTAGAAACTCCAGGGTAGGCTGGTGAGGGTTTGATGCTGGGAACCAAACCTCAGCAGGCACCAAAATTAAGAGTTCACATTAAATCTGCTGGGCAGGAAAAATAAGGGCTAAAGAAAGGAAAAGAAACTGCAGTTAGCAACATGTTTAAAAAATACTGGTATAGATGCTTATGAAAATAATAAGTGGCACTTTGCAGTAAGCAAAAACAATGCACATGCTGTTTGCTTAATGTTAAAGTTTGTTTTCAGAAAAGAGGAGAAAGGGAAGCTTGATAGATATAATAATAACACTACCACATATCAAACTGCTTATGTGAACATAAAGGAAAGATCTGTTAGTTTATCCAGACAGATTTAATAACACTTATGTATGTAATCCTTAATGAAAGAGGAGAGACACTTTCATTGTCAAAATGTACAAAGGTCCCTACGGCTGACTCATTCTGTCACTCTCTTTCCTCTTGATCCTAAAATAAACATGCTCTGTTGTTTTAGAAATCATTAAACAGCAAATACATCACTTGTTGCAATCTGATTACCTAACAGCATTACCCAGAAAGTGTAGTGTTGTTGTCATGTGCTGTTAAGTTGGTTCCAACTCACAGAAACTCTGTGTACAACAGAACAAAACACTGCAGCGTCCTGCACAGCGCCCGTGATAGCGTCTGGGCTCGACACCACCGTTACAGCCTCCGTGGCAGTTTATCTCATTGAGGGCACTCATCATTTTCATTGATAGTATATAAAGCGTGACGTCTTTTTACAGGGATTGATCTCTCCTGACAACGTGTTCAAATTATGTAAGACTAGTCTGACCATCCTTGCTTCTAGGGAGCACTCTTCTTGTACCTTTTCCTAGATATATCTGTTCATTCTTTTGGTAGTCCATGGTATATTCAATATTTTCCTTTAACACCACAATTCAAAAGCATCAATTTTTATTCTGTCTTCCTTATTCATTGTCCAGTTTCCACATACATATGATGCAGTTGAAAATACCATGGGTTGGATCAAGTACACCTTAGTCTTCCAGGTGATATCTTTGCTTTTTAATAACTTAAAGAGGTCTTTTGCAGCAGATTTGCCCACTATAATGCATCTTTTGATTTCTTGACCTGTTTTCATAGGTTTTGATTGTGAGTTCAAGTAACATGAAATCCTTGATGACTTCGATCTTTTCTCCACTTAACATGATGTTGTTTTCTGGTCCAGCTGCTAGATGTTTGTTTTCCCGGTATTGAAGTGTTAACCTGTACTGAAGACTAGTCTTTGATCTTTATCCATGTTTCAAGTCTTCTTCACTTTCAGCAAGCAAAGTTGTGTTATCTGCATAAAGTAGGTTGTTACTTAGTCTCTTCTAAACTTGGTGCTTAGTTCTTATTTACATAGTCAAGCTTCTTGACTTATTTGCTTGACATACAGATTAAATAGTTATTGTGAAAGTATATAGCCTTGTCACATAACTTCCGTTGCTTTAAACCATGCAGTGTCTCCTTGTTCTGTTCAATAGACTGCTTTTTGATCCATGTACAGATTCCTCATGAACACGGTTAAGTGTTCTGAAATTTCCACTGTCCTCAATATTATCCAAACAGTCAAAAGCCTTTGCATAATCAATAAAACACAAGTAAAACACATTTCCCTGGTATTCTCTGGTATTCTCTGATATTTCAGCCAGGATCTATCTGATATCAACAACGGTATCTCTGTTTTCTTGTCCTCTTCTGAATCCAGCCTGAATTTCTGGCATTTTCCTGTCAACATATTGCTACTGCTGCTGCTTTTCAGTGATCGTTAGCAAAATTTTACTTGCATGTGATACTGATGATACCTATCATTTGATAATTTCTGTATTCAGTTGGATTACCTTTCTTGAGAACTAGCATAAATATGGATCTTTTCCAGTTGGTTCACCAAGTAGCTGTTGTCCAAATTTCTTGGCATAGACAAGGGAGCACTTGCAGTGTGGTATGCATTTCTTGAAACATATCAGTTGATATTTCGTTAATTCTTGGAGCCTTGTTGTTCACAAATCCCTTCAAAGAAGCTTTGAATTCTCACGTCAATACTGTCAGTTACTGCTTATATGCTACCTCTTGAAATGGGTGCATGTCAATCAATCTTTGGGGTATAATGACTCTGTGTATTCCTTTCATCTTCTTTTGATGCTCCCTTCATTGTTCAACATTTTCCCTGTAGGATCCTTCATTGTTACAGCTTGAGAACTGATTTTTTCTTTTCAGTTCTTTCAGCTGGAGAAATATAGAATGTATTTTTCCCTTTTAGTTTTTTATTCAACTCTTTGCAGGTGTCATTATAATATTTTACTTTGTCTTCTTGAGTCCCCTTGTGAAATGTTCAGTTCTTTTATTTCATCATTTCCTCTTTTTGCTTTAGCTACTTGATGTTCAGATCAAGTTGCAGAGTCTCTTCTTACATTCATTTTGGCCTTTTCTTTCTTTCCTATCTTTTTAATGACTTCTTGGTTTCTTCATGGATGATGTCTTTGATATCATACCACAGCTCATCAACTCCTTGGTCACTAGTGTTCAGCACACAAAATCAGTTCTTGAGATAGTCCCTAAACTCAGGTGGGGTATACACAAGGTCATGTGTTAGTTCTCGTGGTCTTTTTCTACTTTTCTTCAGTTTCAACTTGAACTTATATGAGTGGTTGATGATCCATTCCACAGTCAGCCTCTGGCCTTGTTCTGCTAATGACTGCTGGTAATGAGCATTTTCATCATTTTTTTTTTCTGTAGATGTAGGTAATTTGATTTCTATTCCATCTGGTGAGGAATAAATATGTGGATAGCCACTGTTTATGTTGGTGCAAGAAGGTATTTGCAATGAAGAAGTTGTTGGTCTTGCAAAATTCTATCAAGTGATCTCTGACATCTTTTCTGTTACCAAGGCTGTCTTTTCCAAATACTAGTTCTTCTGTTTCCAACTTTTGTATTCCAATCACCAGTAATTAATAATTAATGATGTGTCATAACTGCATATGCATTCAATTTCAGGCTGCAGAAGTTGGTAGAAATCTTCTATTTCTTCATCTTTGGCCTTAGTAGTTGCATAAATTCAAATAATAGGCACATTAACTGGTCTTCCTTACAGGCATATGAATATTCTCACTTCATAATAGATCTTGAAATGTTCTTTGTGATGATGAGTTCCTCTTCAATTTGTCATTCCCGGCATGATAAATCATACAATTATCTGATTCCAAATGGACAATACCAGTCCATTTCAGCTCACTAGTGCCGAGGATACTGAAAGTGCAATGTGATTCATATTTCTGTCCAACTAACTGAAACAAGAAGTTACTTTACTTACCAAAAAAAAGCTAATTTATAAACTCTTCTACTGCTATAGGGCTTGCAAAGAATACAGATGAACAAAATACAGAGGAATCAGCAAAACAGGAAAATGGATCATCCCTCAGTCTTTATTAGTTTTAGGCATTTTTACTGTACAGTAGCTCCAACAATGTAGTAGAATAAGTCATGATCAAGTGCAGCCTATTTATTTCTATATGTGGCAACTAGGAGAGAGTTTGTTTTTTTCCTTCCAATAATGTAAATGAAGCAATTACAAGATAATTTTCTAAAGATACTAATAAAGGCCTCACATGGGAAATAACCATGTTAGGGGACAGAATAATACCTAATGAGCAAAAGGTTTGTCAGTACACATTAAGAAAAATACAAAGAAATACAATAGTTAATTAGGAGGACATCTGTGAGGACAAAATCAAAACTAAACAACACAGAAAAATACTTGGTAAATTATTTGATCTGAATACAGTTTTTTCAAATTTAATATTAATACTTTTGTTGTTCTCCTTAGATACAATTATGTCTATTTTGTACTAGCATGACCCCGTGTGGCAGAATAGAACTGTTTCATAACCTGTAAACTTTATGGGAGCAGATCCTCAGGTCTTTTTCCTGTAGAGATACCGGGAGGCTTAGAACCTCCAGTGTTTCATTTAAGTCACATGTTTAAACATTGCTCTACCAGGCCTATTATTGCTAATGATATTAATGTAGGTTGTGATAGTAATAAGTAAAAGAAAAGAGAAAGAGGAAGGGAGGGAGAAAGGGAAGGCAAACAAAAGAAAGAAAGATGGAAGGAAGGGACAACAGAATGAAAGAACAAAGGAAGGAAGAATATTCTGTCAACTTTTAGGCAAAGAAGGTCTTATAGGGCTTATTTTCCAGAGAAAGAAACAGCAGTTGGCAATGGGCTCTTGGTTATAATTTCTTACCAAAAGTTCACAAACCAGGAGCATATAAAATGTTAGGTAATCAAACTGGTTACTTGAAATCTTCCCGTGTATCCAGGATTTCTTACCATTTTAGCTATGAAATCTTGAAATCTTCCCACATATGCAGGATCTAATACCATTTTAGCTATGAAAATAGTACAGTGTCTTATTGCTGATTTAAAATAAAAATGGCAAAACAGAGCTGTCCCCATTCTTTATATAGTGCTTCTGCATTTAAAAATGGAAATAAAACAATCTTCACAGAATGTGTGATACTTATTTCCTTGAGTTCTATGTAAAACGTAGACAACTTGAATATCTGAACACTTTTTATGTATCCATGTCTTCCATTTATGAAGAACTACTCATATAAGGGAAGCCCAGGTGGCAGAGTGGATAAGTGCTATAGCTGACGACCAAAAGGTCAGCGGTTCAAATCTGCCAGGTGCTCCTTGGAAAGCCTACGAGGGAGTTCTGCTCTCTTTATAGGGTCACTATGAGTCTGAATTGACTCAGTAGGAAGGATTTCCTTTTCTTTGATTTTTCTTGGTATCCACATGAGAGAACCTCTGGTGATGTAGTGGTTAAAGGCTATAACTGCTAACCCAAAGGTCAGCAGTTTGAATCCACCAGGCATTTCTTGGAAACTCTATGGAGAAGTTCTATTCTGCCCTATAGGGTTGCTATGAGTTGGAATTGTCTCAATGGCAGTAGGTTTCACTCATGCAACACTCTGCAAGATCTGGCTCACCTACCTCCACAGATTTTTGAACTTCTGTTCCCTTTGTTGAACACGCTTCATTCTCAATGGTATTCTTTCTGTTTCTTGCTCACGTTTTGGATTTGTTTTCTCCTGAGGTGTTCTGTCCTAGCTATCTCCACTACCTGAAATATTACTTCTACTGCTGTTTGCGTAGCTGACCTCTTCCTGGCCTCAGTGTTTATGTTAAATGCGTGCTCCTCAGATGGGATGTCTCTGGCCCTCAGGTTCAGTTTGTTCAAATGCAAGCAACGTTAACTTCAAATCAAACTGGTTTGAATACTAAAGGCACATTTGTTACATAAAAGAAGTCCCTGAGTGGTACAAACAATTAAGTGATGGACTACTAACCAAAAGTTCTGTGATTTGAAACCACCCAGAACTGTCTTAGAAGACCTGCCTGGTGTTCTGCTTCAGAAACGTCACAACCTTGAAAACTCTTGGAACTGTTCTATATGGCACTCATGGTGTTGTCATGTGTCAGAACTGATTTGACAGCCATTAACAACAATATGTTACATAAAAGGAAGGAAGTAGATACACAGAGGTTTCAGAATCGATTTCAGTGGTGTAATAATATCGACAGAGATCTGCATTTAGTAGTTCTCTTCACTTTGCCATCTGCCAACCACCTTCGTGTGAAGACTTGTTTCTTTTTTTGGTCATAGAATAACATCCAGTGAAATTCTTTCCCCTTCATGTTGCAATGTGTGAGAAAGAACCTTTCAAATTTTACTCATTTGTGCAATAAATTCTTTTCTTCTGACGGGACAAACCAAGGTCATGTGACTGCCACTTGCCTGTCATCACCTGAAGTGAATTTGCCTATTGACTACAGTTAATCCAGACTCATGCTGAAACCCTGAACAGAATAATCTTTTCTATGACCAGTATTTGTGCAGGGGAAGTGTCCTGGATTGAATTGTGTTCCCCCCAAATTTATGCAGCCATTTGGCTAGGCCATGATTTCTGATATTGTGGAACATTCCTCTATGCTGTGACCCCTGTCTCTATGATGTTAACAAGGGAGGATGGGCCTCATTTATATTGGTAGAGCAGGACTCGATATGTAAGATTATGTTGTGCTTTGAGGGAGTTTTGGGGGACATAAAGGAAAAGGAAGCAAGCAGAGAGTTGGGAACCTCATACCACCAAGAAGCACTGTCCAAAGCAGAGTGTATCCTTTGGAAAGGATGCAGGGTCCCTGTTCCTAAGAAGCTCCCAGTCCAGAGTAAAATTGAAGGCAAAGACCTTTCTCTAGAGCCAACAAAGAAAGCCTCTCCCTGGTACTGATGCTCTGAATCTGCACTTTTAGCCTACTGGATTATGACTCAATAACATTTCTCTTTTTAAAGCCATCCACGTAATGGTATTTCTGTTACAGCAACACTAGATGACTAAAACAGGAGAAGACTGATATGTAATGATTGAGGTTATGTTAAGATGGAGTAAGAGGAGAACGAATGCTAGATGGGTAATCATAAAATCAATTACTATCAAATCACTTTACTTTTGGTTCTTCTTAGTACTTACTCTCAAGTAAATAGTAAGTACTCTTAAGTACATTTATCATTTGTGCCCTCTACTAATTATAAACCCAATTAAAATGGAAATATCTGCCATGATCCCTGCTATATTACCAGAAATTAGAACAGTGTTAGTTCATAATCAATTAATATTTTATCAGTGAATCTGTTATTTACTATACAATCAATTAACGAGCAAAGGGACTTTGTCAGGGAAGAGAACTGGAAAAAGCTATTGCCTCAAATTCAGACTGGGTGTTTGTGCACGTGTGTGCACATTTGTTCCTGTTTGGGCCTATATGAATTAAAGGCCCTCTGATACTAGTTCATCAAACTTTTTTTTTTTTGTAGCTATTAAGTAAACTTGACGTATGTCAGTAACTAATCAAGACCTACAAATATTAACACTGACTGGGAAATGATTTAATTCTCACGGGAAGTAGTATAAAATTTTTGAGAATTGACTACAGGAGGAGATCATTTCTAAGATTAATGTGAAACTGTTTGTGATACATAGATCAATGAGGTAAATTTGCCTGTATTTGTCGGATATACTAATAGCTTTGTTACCTTCAGGGCATTGAATAAGGTGGAAAGAGTTAAACTGCGCTATACATTCTGGCCTCAGATATTAAGATGCTTTAGAATTCACCAGGGAAAAATACCAAAACATAAATAGAAATAAATTATAGTATTATTTAATTAACTGGGAAGTTCAATGTGCTCTGGAGACAATTTATTACAATAAATAGAGCATCCTATCCTTGCAGTGCATTGTAATGAATATAAATCAAGAATTTTTTTTTTTCCCTTAAAGAAAAGCATTCACCAATTCCTTATAAACTGTACCTCAGGGTCTCATTAGGTTAATACTTTTCTAGAATGCGTCATTATTTTGGCTGACTATTTTATGTGGCTTATCTGCCACATTTGACATCATTGATCACTTGCTCCTCTCTGAACTGCTTCTCCTTTGGCTTGCCTGACACCTGAGCTTTGCTGGTTCTCTTAGCATTCTAACTTTTCCTTCTTTGTTTTCCTTGTGAGTTCATCATTTTTTCTTCTTCTTATTCTTTTTTTATCACTAACTTTTTATTTGAAAATAATTTCAACCTTATGGAAAAATTTCAAAAAAAGTTGCAAAGAGTCTTATGTCACTGTACTATGCTCCTAAAGGTAGACCCTCTTTCATAATTATTTATAACTTATTCAGTGACTTCCATGCCCTCTATGGCCTTGAATTTGATTTTGAAAATAAGGAGTTAACTATCATATTATGGATGTCCTTGACTTTTCATGTTTTATTTATAGCAATAATTCAAAAGGCCTGTTTTAAGAGATTTGCAGGTTATTAAATAGAAATTAAAGAAAAAAAAGTTGTGAAGCACCTCTGTGGAGATTATTGGAAAAAAAATTATAACTTTACACAGATAGAAAGCTTGCTAAAATCCAAATATTTTGACACAGTTACTTTGAATTCTCATTAATTTTATCTTTGCAATAATTTTAATAAATTTATGGAATCTTATTAAAGTTATTTAAATGGTATAATTTATTCACTGAAGTAAAATTCACTCATTTGTCACATAAACAATACTTTGGGCTTTTTATTCTGGAAGCCAGCAAGGCTGACTGATCTGTATATAACAGTATGACAGTAAGTGGAAAAGACAAAACAGAGTATCAAAAATCCATCTTCCAACACATGCCAAAATATCAGTGAAAATAGCCTCATTATAAATCAGTGGAGCACTAAAACAACATGATAAATAGAGCAGAAAACCTCAGATATAATTTTAATTTTCAGAGTTTAGGAATCCACAGAAGTTGCTTTCTTTCTTTTTAACAGTCTTGAATAAAAAAACAAACAAACAAACAAAAACAGTAATACAGGATGAAAACAGCAGGAAAAAAGCAGTAAAAATTCTTTCCCATTTTTGAGGTTGTAATGAGTTATAATGTACATTTCTTAAGCTTATTAAACGCCTCCATACTTTCCTGGACACTTTCATTTGGGATACAATAAAATGCTTTCACTTGAACTATACATCTTTTGAAATTAGCAGGATACAAGGCAGCCCTGATATTCAGAATGTTCTGCCAGTGATTTCTGCAGAGACTAAGTAAATTTAGGAAACTGGCTGAACAGGAGCCACTTAATGGAATTTTTTTATGACATACAATTCTTTCTATTAAATGAACACAGAGATATAGTATAATTTATAAGTGTTTCAGTTATTAAGTATGTCTTCTAGAAGATTGTTAGAGCTAGGAAACAATGTATTTCCCTTTCAAAATTATAAAAGGTTCCAATATTATAAATAAGGAAATGGAATTTTACTTGGACTGATAACTCAGTCACCATTCTGAATATAAGTTTGGACCATTCCTGGAGTCTTTTATCATTGTTAATTTTTTTGAAACATCTGTTTTACAAAAACAATGCATTTAGAAACCGTAACCGAAGTCTTCTGATAAGGGATATATTACTGTGAAATCTGCCTCAGGAGAGAACATTGAAATTGTATGGAGGCTAAAACCAAAGTATTGAAATCAAAATAAAATTTGTTTTGTGATATATAGATAATGTGTTGATAATCTAACACTTGTGATTATAGGGAAATTGGTAATAGTTTATTTCTACAGTTATAGTCAGTATGTGTGTTAGTATATTACGTTGCATTAGTAACTAAAGTCAGTCCTCTCTGAACTGCTCCTCCTTTGGCTTGTCTGAAGCCTGAGCTTTGCTGGTGTTCTTAGCTTTCTAACTTTCCTTCTTTGTTTTCCTTGTGAGTCCATCATCTTTTCTTCTTCTTATTCTTTTTTCATCTCTAACTTTTTATTTGAAAATAATTTCAATCTTATGGAAAAATTTCAAAAAAACGTTGCAAAGACTTATGTCACTGTATTATGCTCCGAAAGGTAGACCCTCTTTCATAATTATTTGTAACTTATTCAGTGACTTCCATGCCCTCTATGGCCTTGGGGAGTACTAAGGACACAATGGCTAAAACTTTAGTTGTCAACAGAAAGGTGGATAGTTCGAACTAACAAAAGAATTTTAACTCAACTGGAATCTGCATTTCTGGAGGTTGAGTAACTCATACAAACTTTCCTCTTAGGTGTCTTTTTGAACTTTGCCTCTTGAAAAAAACTGGTTCCTAAAAGCTACTTGCATATGAGTCAGAATGTTCTCAATGGAAGTGGGTTTGGTTTTTTGGTTAAAAGCTACTTTGGAGTCAAACAATGGTTTAGGTAAACTACTAACACCTTCTTGGCTTGGGCAGTGTACTCTTTTGAAGAATTCAGTCAGTTTCCTGAAACAGATTACAGAGCTCAAACTGGAAGCTATATTTAGGGGAATTGAGTATGTTTTTTAATTGTTCTTAAAGAGAATGAAGATGAAAACATTTCCTGAACACATATTTGTCTATCAATACTGTTATGATCCTTTTTCCCAGGGCCAGTAAAATAAGGTACAGGAATTTTGGAAGTTCTCATCTTCAGAACATTTTTGACACTCTGGTGGAAATGTTGCCCTGATTTCCAAATTGAATATTCAATAAACTTTTGTCAATTTATGTTATTGGTTTAACATGACTTCATTTTAACAGAACCCACCAACTGCCCTGATGTACAGATGAGCTACCATTACAGATTACAGCCTGTGAAACTCTGTGGAGGAGTTCTACTCCATCACAGTGTCTTAGTTTTCTAGCACTGCTGTAACAGCAAGACAAGTGGTTGGCTTTAACAAATAGAAATTTATTTTCTCACAGTTTAGATGGCCAGAATTCTGAATCCAGGGTGCTGGCTCCGGGGGAAGGAATTCTCTCTCTGTTGACTCTGGGAGAATGTCCTTGTTTATTCTCGGCTTCTATTTCTCAGTGCCCTGGTGATTTTTATGTGGTGTGCCATCCGTCTCCCCAGTCTCTGCTGACTTGCTCAGTGGCTTGCTAAATCTGCTCTTTTTATATTTCAGAAGATATTAACTTAAGACCAGCTTACACAGATAGTGCCTCATTAATATAACAAAGAACACCTGTTTCCAAATAGGATCATAACCACAGTTTATAGGGGTTAGTTAGTATTTACAATACATATTTTTCAGTGAAAAAAAATCAATTTGTAACGTATGGTCAGATATGACGCAGAAATGACTGGATGGCACAAAACCACAACTATGTTAGTGATTATTGCTATCAGATGCCACCAAGTCTTTTCCAATTATAGTGACCCCACAAACCACACAGCAAAACACTGCCTGATTCAGCCTCATCCTAACAGTTGTTACTGTGTTTGAGCCCTTTTCTCTAGACACCATCTCAAACTATGTTATTGAAGGTCTTACCAATTTTTTCCTGACCCTCTACCTTACCAAGCAAGATATCTTTCTCCAGGGACTAGTTCTTCCTCATAACATGCCCTAAGACTGTGTGACAAAGTCTCACCATCCTTGCTCCTAGTAAGTATTCAGTCTGTACTTCTAAGACAGATTAGTTTATTTTTCTGGTAGTCCATGGCATATTCAATATTGTTCACCAACACCATAATTCAGAGACATCAATCATTCTGCCATTTTCATTATTCATTGTACAGCTTTCACACCTGTGTCAGAGGATCAATAATGTCGCAGCTTGAGTGAGGACCACTTTAGTCCTCAAGGTGACATCTTTGCTTGTAAAAATGTGACAGAGGTCTTTTTTAGTAGATTGGCTTAACGTGATGTGTCATTTATTTCTTGAACAATGCTTCCGTGAATGTTGGTTGTGGATCCAAGTAAAATGAAATCATTGACAAACTCAATATTATCTCCATTTATCATAGTGTTGCTTATTGGTCCACTGTCAGGATTTTTGTTTTCTTGATGTTGAGATGTAATCCATACTGAAGGCTGAGGTCTTTGATCTTTATCAGTAAGTACTTCAAGTCCTGTTCAGCTTCAGCAAGCAAGGGTGTATCATCTGCTCATTAGGCATTGTTAATGAGTCTTCCTCTAACATTGGGGATTATTTGCTCAGCACAGAGATTGAATAAATACAGTGAAAGGATGCAACCATGACATATACCTTTCCAAACTATGAACTACACAATACCCTTGTTCTGTTCTTACAACTCCGTCTTGGCCTATGTAAAGCTTCCATGTGAGCAAAATTAAGTGCTCTGAAAATATCATTCTTCAAAATGTTGCCCACATTCGGATCCGACTCGACGGCACTTGGCTGGCTGGCTTTTTTTCTAATCTTCACAGTCAAATACCTTAGCATAGTCAACAAAAAAACAGGTAATCATTTTCCGGTTGTTGCAGACATCAGCCGTGATCCATCTGACATCAGCAATGATGGTCCCCGGTTCCACATCCTCTTCTGAGTATAGCTTGAATTTCTAGCTGTTCCCTATTGGTGTACTGCTGCAACTGCTTTTGAATAACCTTCAACAACATTTTACTTGCATGTGACATGAATGATACTGTTCAATAATATCTGCGTCCTGCTGGGTTGTACTTCTTTAGGATGGACATAAATATGGAACTCTTCCAGTTGATTGAACAGGTAGCTATCTTCCAAATTCTTGCCATAAATGAGTGGGTGCTTCCATTGCTATATCCATTTGTTGAAACATCTCAGTTGATATTCTAGCAGTTCCTGGAGGCTTTTTTTTTTTTTTCCCGTTCTCTTTGAGGTATCATGATTTCTTCCTTCAGAACTATGGCTTCTTGATCACATGCTATATCCTGAAATGACTGAATGTTGACCAATTCTTATTGGCCCAGTGGCTCTTTGTATTCTATTCATTTTCTTTTGACCCTTCCTATATCACTTAGTATTTTCCCTATGGAATCTGTCACTATTGCAACTTGAGCCTTAAATTTTTTCTTCTGTTCTTTGAGCTTGAGAAATGCTGAGTGTGTCGTTCCCTTCTGGTTTTCCATCATCCTATTGTTGACAGTGTTGTACTTTAGAATGCATCTAGAAATGTTCTTTGTGATAAAAATATGACACTTTTCCTCTTCAGTTTGTCATTCTTGGCATGGTAAACCATATGATTGCTAGATTCATAATGGCATTACTAGTCCACATCACCTCATTAATGTCTAGGATCTTGATGTTTATGCACTCCATTTCCTTTTTGACAAATTTCAATTTTCCCAGATTTATATTACAAGAATTCTAAGTTCCACTTATTAATTGATCTTTGAAGTTATTTCTTATCATTTTGATTTACCATCTCAGCAAATGAAGGTCCCAAAAGCTTACTCCATCCATGTCATTAAGGTTGACTCATTTTGAGGATACAGCTCTCCCCCTGTCATATTTGGAGTGTCTTCCAACACTAAGGATCTCATTTTCTGGCGCTATATGTGACAACATTCTGCTGCTGTTCCTAGTGTTTTTACCGATTAGTTTCTTCAAGGACATACTACTGAAATTTCTCCACCAGGAGTGACTTTGCTAGTACTTGAAACACTGGAGGCAGCATAGCTCTCAGCATCACAGCAAGATACATGCCACCACAGTACAACAACCTGGCAGACACATGGATATTAAGTGATTACATCTAGTGAAACTTTTAATGTCCTATAATCAAGTAGAAGATATTTTCCAGTATAATGTATGACAAAGCTGACATACTCAGTTATAAACCTTAATGCAGCTGATACTTTGTCAGCAACTGCTCACCTAGTTTCAGAAGACTTTTGCCAAGTTTGAACTTTGGTTAAGCCTTTCTTCTGAGATCTGTCTTTAAAAGTAAAAGCCTAGAGTCTAAAGATTAAACTCAAACCATTAAATTACCATCAAGACTGAGATAGCTATATTTGCCATGAGCACATCCACTAAAAGAAATACAGCTTTTATTAGTAATAGACGACATGATTAGCTATGTCAAAAACCTCAAATAATCCACAAAGAAGTTATTTGCATTAATAAAAGAGAAAATATGAATCACTTCTAAACACCAATTTAGAAAATGAATGTTTTCAGAAAGAGATGCCATTTATAACATTGACATGATTAATGTTTTAGCAACTGTATGTAGATGTATTTACTGTATGGTAGGAGGCTGGGTGACTATGGATAAATATAGAGATCATTTAGGAGGTTGCACTAGAAGCTGAAACAGGAGATATTGAAACTCTTGACTAGTATAATAGGACAGTAACATAGTCTTTCAATGCCTACAGCTCAGATCATCTAGCCGTCTTGTATCTCTGTTACCTGAACTTTCTAACCTAGAGAAGAATGGAGCCATTTGACAGGAGTAAATACGTATGCATGTCAGGACATTTCAGGGGCTTAGTATTAACATGACTTAATAATTCCATTATTTTTCTTCTTCGTAGTGGTTCAAATCTGCCAGGTACTCCTTGGAAACTCTGGGGCAGTTCTCTGTCCAGTATGGTCTCCATGAGTCAGAATTGACTTGATGGCAGTGTTTCCTTTTAAAAAACAAAGTTGTTCCTTGTTCATTTTTACCAAGGGTCTTCTTTACTCTCAAGTTCCAGTAACAGAGTCATCACCTCTTTCCCCAGCCTGAGCTTGTTAACATGTTTTTGACCATCATAATGAAGTGTATGTGTGCGCTTCCATGGATGAAGTACTATCTCATGGAGATATTACCTAGTAGTTTTGTTTCCCCCAAATTTTACTTGTGCAACCAAAAATGTGACATTTAGCTGCTTTTGTGGCATATTTCCTGATTCTTTGGACCAGTGACTATCGATGATGAATTTGGATTCTCCCTAAATGTAACATATATTTCTTTATAATATAAATATAAAATATAAGATATAATATAATATAAATATAGGATATAAGAAAAGACAAATTTTAGTGACATCCATCTGTAATACAATAAAAACTGCAGGACATAGATCAACAAGGTGCCAGTTATTATTTTCTAATGAACAAATACAAGAGTACTGCCTAGATTAGAGCATTGGCTAAGGCAATCAACTTCTAGAGGTTATAAATTTAGCTTTGAAATTTGTTGCTAGATTTTGGGAAAATTACTTATTTTGGAGGATTGTATCTTAGAAAATTAACAGAGACTCAAGTCTGAATGCAAAAACTTTAGTTTATTAGATGGTAGTCCTGGAAAGACATGTAAGAAAGACTTGACTTTATTCACTTAGAACCAGAGAATCAGAACTAACAGTTACAATTTTAATGTTAATTCAGTGGTTGGAATCTAAATCTTTAAACTTCATGCTCTGAACTTTAAAGAGAGGTCTCAGGAGAAAGATTTAACCATGGCTCAAATTGAGCAGAGGTCCCTTTTTCCCAGAGTTCAAGGTTAGCAGCAGCAGACAGAATCTTTGTTCCATCTCTGCCTTCTCTCTACAAAAGAGTTGAGTTCACATGTGAATTTGTCAACTTTGCTCCACACAACCAAGGCCAGTGTGATTCTCCAGGATAACAGAGTAGCCAAGTGAAGCATCTTTTCTTCAAAGATAGAAATTGGGGAAGCTGTTTAGATTCCTGTCTCAGTGCTAGTTTATAAAAATTAACTATGCTATATCTTCTTTATCACAGGATGTCAGGGCACAGTCAAATTAAAGGATAGACTCGATGGCACTTGGCTTGGCTTACATACTTTTGTTTTCATTTTTAAGTTCATAAATTTTCTTTTTTTTGTTGAAGTAGTGTGTTTTATTAGATGTATTTCAGTTCCTGATGACTTTAGTAAATGTTATAGAGCCTCATATGGATGAATGTTTCTATTTCTAAATTCATAATATAAGGGATTATATATAGATATTTTGAAAGCATAATAGTGACTTAGGTCCTATGGGAGTTGAGATTGTTATGAAAACATACACAAACCAAAAACCAAACTCATTGCCACTGAGTTCATTCTTACTCACCAATCATATAGAACAGAGTAGAACCACTCCTTCAAGTTTCCAAGGAGCATCTGGCAGATCGAACTGCCAGCGTTTTGGTTAACAGATGTAGCACTTAACCATCACACCACCAGCAGTTCCAGAAACCTACAGAACACATTCTAGGATTTATAGACCCTTGAAGACCAGCATGAACATGTTCCATTTCTGTTTATGAAGAAATTGTAGCCAAACAATGTAAAAGAAAAATAATAGTAAATTTCAGTTGAAATTAAAATGCTAGTTTTCTTTCTTTCTTAAGAAACCACAAATACTTTCTGAAGTTCCATATATCTTTTGAGTACTGTGCCATTTCTCAAGCTTTGGAATCAGACTGGAAATTACCACTTTAATTTTCACATTGACTTTCATAAGGTGCATGATTTTCTTTAGCGTAACACCCACCAAAAATTCAGCTACCCCAAAATGTGCATGGACAAAACACCAAACCTGAGGCTTGTGGCTTAACTATACTAGCCGACCAGGTCCATATTAGATTCTCTTTTCTATAGACTGATTTTTTTTTCCCTTTAGTCTTATTTCAACTTTCTACCTGTAGCTAGACTCATGTAAAAACCTTACCTGCTCTTAGCATGTAAGGGTGGGTATGAGGAATGTAGACCAAATTATACTCTAATTTTTCAGGAGAACTGCTGTCCACCTTGAGCAACTGGTTCTGGGATGGAGTGCTTCTGCCAGGCCCCATGCTTAACCACCCTCACCCTAAGATGTCTTCAGATTAGGAAACCAAGCTATTTTGAAATGTTTATGGTTTTTCAACTGAAACTTCTGGAATGTAATGATAACCCCGTGACTGATTACACAGAACTCTGTAAATATCAGTCAATCAGAAAAATTGCCTGCTTGTGCCTGATATTTCTGAATTTAATCTGTCCTTTCGTTCCAACTCATCAGAGCACATTGTATTTTCCCTTTTGTGCTGTTCTGTTCAAACTGCTCTTTTCTTCAGTAAATAGTCTTTCTTTTTTTTTTCCCAAGAGTTTTAAATTTTCCTTTTAGGACAGCTTTTCCATCAGTGAAAGGAAATGTAATGTTATCTATGGTTGAAACTACATTATCCCAAGCCAAATAGTTCACACAATAAAAACAAAACCAGTTGCCATCAAGTCAACTCCAACTCCTGTGTTTCAGAGTAGAACTGTGCTTCATAGGGTTTCATAGTTTCGATCCCCTGGGAACAGATTGCCAGGGTTTTCTTTCAATGGGCCTCTGTGTGGGTTCAAACTACCATCTTTTTGGTTAACAGCTCAGTGCTTAACTGTTTCTGCCACCCAAGGATTTTAATGTCCAGTAGATATACAGCGTCCTTCTGATTTTCTCAAATCATTAAATATTCCATGACACCTCCACTGAGTTTCCTACAGTACCAGAAATGCCTTGACACACAGTTTTAAGGCTCAGTGTTTAAAATATTAGCAAGATAAAATCAATGAAAATAAGCTGACAAAATAGCATCATTATTAATATACACCATGAGTAAGATACTGGAATTTTTGTCAATGTCGTTCTTCTTCTTTTTTTTTTTTTTTTCAGTCTTTGGTGAAAATTAACAGTAAAACCTTTTAAAGTCAAAGGGCTTTAGGTTTTCTATTTGACAAGGGTTCTGTCCTAAATCCCCTTTTTGAGACACATCCCGAGACACGTATTGCTCTGTAAAAAGTATATTTACTACTTCATTCTTGGGTAGTGATGGAAGTAGAATCTTGAAGAGGAATGTTTTGAGAAGTGATGGTGGCTTGGCCAAAAAAAAAAAAAAAAAAAGCTTCAGCTGATCTTACTTGGAATACTGGGACCAGGATGGCCATTTGGAGATTTGTTTTGCTTTAGAGAAAGGTGAGTAAGCCTTATAATATTGTAATAGTTATAATATGTGTGAGCTGACTCCAGAAGAGCTTGTGACCTTGGGTATGCTGGTTCTCCAGCTGAGTATAAATCCCAAAAGGGACTCAGCTGGAGTCGACCAGACGCAATCACCTGAACAACTGGATGAGTGCCTCAGTCACACCGGAGGTTCTGAGTGTGGACTGCAACATGCACTGATAATAAATATGAAAACTTGTTGATGAGTTTCTACCCTACATCTGTTCTTGATGGGAGCAAGACTTCAAGGAATTCTGTAAATAATGTCACCAATCCAAGGAATAAAGAACATGCAGCTAAGTAGGAAAAGAGAATTGAAAGAGTCACACTGAGTCTGAGAAACGTTAAATAGAAAATAAAAAAGTATATTTAAGCAAATAATACAAATTAATTGGTTTATTTAATATGCAATATGTAAAGCAGGGTAACATTTCAAACAGGAATCTGAAAATGTTTATCCAGTGTGAGAGCCTTTGAAGAATTTTGTACCCAATTTATAGCCATCCTCATGGAAATGGGTGCCAAAATTGAGTTTATATAACAATTTATCCTAAAACACAGCTTTCCGTCCAACTCTGAAGTTTTCTTAAAGCTGGCTGCACATAGTTAATTCCTCAAAAGAATACAATGCCTAGCATGAAATGGTCTCCACTGAGCTGCTTAGTCATTATTGTTTGACTTGAAGGTGACTTTAGGAAATCTGTTTCTCCAAGACCCGATGTTCATAAGGACACCTAAGGATGAATAGCCTAGCTGGTCATCTCAACACTGTAGACTCTGGAAATCTGGATTCCCAGAGAATTAAAATGTTTTCTCAGAAATAACCTTTGTAGCACCATGAGAGTTTTTATGGAATTCTTCTATACCTCAGATTCTACAGGACCTTGATTCTCTACAACTTTTCCCAGAACTGTTGAAATCTAGTGATCTGCTGGGTTCAGACAGAGACTTCATTCTTAGATCTTTAATACCTGGTACAGAATTCTCCACTGACATACTGCCTGCATTGTCTCCACCTTATTCTTCATGTTACACTGCCTTGAAGAGGTGCTCGATCTTTTTTAAAGCAACATGTCCCTGATACTTTCTCTTTGCTTGGAGGGTTTTTATCATGTCTGTTGCTGAGATTTGCCCTTTAATGGTGCTTGTCTAGTCCGTTGTTCTTGAGAAAGTTTCTCATCCTATTATTTAATGATCTCCATTTCCCACATTCAATGTAAACTGAACTCTAGATACACAGTGTTAAAGGCCATCACTGGCTAGAAATCTTACAAAAATAATTTAATAATATTATGTTAGTTCTTGAACTGTTTTAAAAAAAAACAGGTTGTACTTTGTAATAATTACTTTCTTTCGTAATAACATTCACAAACTATCCTTTTTAAAGTATCCACACGTCCAAGAGTCAGCTTCAAGTTGACCTTTTTTTTTAGTATCTTAACATTTTCCTTCTTGGTAACTGGGATATAATGTTTCTCTATATGAAAGCTCTCTGTAAAAGATTAAAAATCTAAGCAGTCCATTTTAGGACTAAAATGTGCCTGACCCTAATCCTGGTATTTTCACTTATATGCAAGTGAAAACTGAACAATAAATAGGATAAACAGAAGAATTCATGCCTTTGAAATACAGTTTTGATGAAAAATATTGAATGTCCTTTGGACTGCTGGAAGAATGAACAAATCTGTTTTAGAAGAAGTACAACTAAAATCTTCAGAAGTGAAGATGGTGCGACTTCATCTCAAGTACTTTGGACATATGATCAGGAGGGACCAGTCCCTAGAGAAGGCAGTCATACCCGATTATGGCAGGGTCCAAACAAACAAACAAACAAACAGCCTTCTTATCCTCAGTAGGCTAGATGAACTCAGCATTTTGATTATAAACCAGAAGTCTGCAAAGTTGTTCTTTAAACCAGAAGATAGAAAATGTTCTCAGCTTTGCAGACTGTATTGTTTCTGTGACAACTGTTCCACTATGCGACTGTACCAGAAAAGCTACTATAAGCATACATAAAAGAATACCACAGCTTAACAATTTATGATGTAGAAAAATTAGAAATCAGAACTCAGATGCAGTGTATAGTGTGGCTTAGTGTCTTGGTCAGAGAGATTCCAGAACAAAAGGTTTACAAGGCCTCAGTGCAGTATGCTTTTTTCTGGGTAGTGTGAAACCATGACAGCAAGAAGAGCTTTGTAAGGAAAGTTCTCTTGCAATGGTCTCTGCAATGGGAAGCACAAACTCCTGAAGATCACCAGAAAAGCCTATTGATTAAATCAAGTTAAGATTACCAAATTTGGTATAGTAACAGAGAATGTACCTTGACACAGTCTTAGTGATGTCTCAAAATGGGAAAGTTAATGAGGGGTATTTATAAGTGGTTTAATGCGAATCTTTTAAGGTAGAACTTTTTAGACTGGGACAAAGTTTGCTACACAATAACATACAGTTGTGGACAAAGTGGGGTGAAGATTCTGAGGTAAGTTTTGATGGAACTCATGGCTCGGTGAATGAATTGTTTCTCAAGGTGTGAAAAATGTTATCTGACAGCTGTTTGCTAAGATGTGCAAACTGTTTTCTCAGACACTTTTGTTGCAACAATTTCCTGAAGCAAACAGTGGAGTTATTTATTGGTTTGCAGTCTTAACTTCCTGGATAAGAATTTCTTAAAGCAAATATTTAAGTTCTATTGACACAGATGCTTTTTATTTTTAAGGCATAAGGCAGAAGAAGCACTTTCAGGAAGAGAAAGGCACCAACTAAATGATATATGTCCTTACTAAACTGTGCTTGTTGTCTCCCTACTTTCCTTTCTAATTAGTCTGTGGGCTCTGTGAAAGCAGAATTTTGGGTATTTTAATTATTCAAATCCCTAAACATAAAAAGTACTCATTTAAAAGTTACTTTTATTTGATAGAAAAAAGCTAAGTAAAAGGTATATATGATGAATACCACAACATGCTGCCATGATATCTTTCTGGAAATGAAGACCTTAGTCCTTATCAGCTGTGCACATTACCATTTATGAAGCCCAGTTATAAACCCTTTAGCAAATTTAATCAGTGATGAAAATGACATTTACCAGTGTTGTATCTCTTTGTGTGGGCAGCTGACATCCCAGGACCAATCAACACAGGAAAATAGTGGCTCTTCATTGCACCTCAAGACAGCTCTGAAGTGATGTCCCCACTTCAGAAATCCCTGTGGCGTCATTTGAAACTTTTGTTGGAACAGATTGCATTGCCACTCAGCTTCTCCACATACCCAACCCTAATTCCTTTTCTTCCCTTCTATGGGTGTTTCTTTCAACAGCCTTCCCTAGTAAACACCCTCCAGACTTACTAAGACTCATATGTGCTGCTTCATGTGGAACTCAGTCTACATGTGCTGATGTCAGAAATGGTCAAAAACAAGCAAATTTAAGATGAAAGTTTAAAGCTGAATCACTTAATCCTCTGCCAGCAAGAGAACTCCATCACTGGTGCTAAATGAGGCATAGTTTCTAGCAAAAAGTAATCATGTAATTCATAAAATTTTAATTGGTGGTGAGTTGGAACAATATCTTTATGGAAAGGGACACAATGTGTGAAATACTGAGATGAAAGATATAGGAGAAAAACAGTAGCTGAAAGGACAATGGCATTGGGTAGCTATTGCTAAGCTTTATTGACAATTTGGAAGAGACAAAATAAAAAGCTGAGAATGATTATTTGCCACTTAAAACTAAATGTGCTTCAGCTTCTGGGTATAGACAACTGGAAGAACTATCACTATAATCTCATAATGAAAGAGAATCCAGTCAACTTCAAATTTATGACCTCTTCCAAACTTACTGGAGTGCTGAAGTTGCAGAATCAAAACTGGCCAAAATTTGAGGATAGATGATTTTTGCAGGAAGCTTGGAGAATTGAACCCTTGGTCACTTGGAGTCGAAGCAAGTGGACACCAGTGGAAGAGTTCAGGAAGAAGAGCTGACACACGGTCAAGGTGGGATTGTGGATTGGAAGACAGTGTGAATCTGTGGCTTGTGGACCAAATAATTAGAGAAGTCCACACCCTCTTCCTTTTGCTGTTCTCTTAATCTGGGTTGATTTTTTTTTTTTTTTAAGTTTTTATACCTGTGATTGTATTTCCTTGTTTTTTAATGTTACTGTTTATGCTGTGCTTGTGTCATACCACTTATTAAATAGTTAGTGGCTATCAAGGTTTTACTATCACACAAAAAGTATGTATCTTTAGGATATGAATTTAGAAATGGTGGCTTCATTAGGAAATTCTTCATTTCATAGCTATCAAGAAATTCCCAAGTATAAAAATGTTTCTGTTTACTGATTGCTTTTTAATATTTAAAAATATGGCAAACAACTTATAAAGAAATGACATTACTTTTTTAATAAGATTTTCTCAGGAAATAAGCCAAGATGATTTCAAAAAACCATTTCATTATATTTAAAATGCAACAAAAAATGGTTCCCATGTTTTCCATGCTAATCAACATCTTCCATAATTTATTATACTCAATAATTTATAATCATGAACTATAATAGTATGAGAAAGAAGAAAAACTAAATATCTTTTAGAATTTTTGTCAGTTCTTTAACAGAAAATAGTTTGAAATAATGTAATATATACAAGTGCATACTTTTATTTCTAATCTGCATGAAGGAGGAATTTTAAGTCATTCTTTGAGACTTAGATTTCATGTTCAAAGAGTTTACTTTTGACTTTAAAGTCTTACATAAAACCTATAAAACCTATCAAATATCTTTCACCATTCTTTTCGTCAGGAACTATGTCAGTAATCAAAATCAATTGCAATTATTTGTAAAAGAAAATGGCTTTTTGTTTTTATGAACTTATATTATCAGAATTAATACCCAGAATAAGGTAGAATTGATTTTCTATGCTAGGTGGAATTTTTAAAATTTTTCAAATGAAACTGACAAAAATGACATAAAAACTGAAAATTTAGCTACATAGAAATTAGAAGATACTTATGATGACATATTGATAAGAAAAGATTAAGTATGGTGGGAAATGCTAAGCTTAACTACATCAATAATTCCTGTGCTTTTGACTTATATTCAGAAAGTAAATTGTAGGAAGAAAACAAGAAATATAAAAGCTGCTGGCAGTGTCGTGTTCATATTTCATCACTGATTCCATCAAATTTGGTAATTATACTATTTTGCTAATTGGTTCTCATCACAAATATATTTAATGTAAATACAGACTATATAAATATATATCATTCCATGACTCATCTGATCTTTGGTCTATAGTTTTCAATTTCATATCTTTTCTTCAGATGATGTCTAAATAGAGGTGAGATACACTCAAGGTTCTGCTGTGGTTCTCACGGACTTGTTTTACTTTTCTTCACCTTCAACTTGAACTTGTGTATGAGCAGCTGATGATCTATTCTGACATTGGCCTCTCACTTTGTTCTAAGTAATGGCATTGAGATTTTCCATTGTCTCTTATCACAGGTGCCTTGAGTTTGATTCCTGTGTATTCCATCTGGCAAGGTTCATGCTGTTTACATTGTAAGTTATTTGCAAAATTTTGCCATGCCAAATTCTGTCATGCATTCTCCAATAGTTTCCATCACTAGGGCCTTATTTTACAGCTATTGATCCTTCTTTGTTTTCAGCTCTCATTTTTCAATCACCAGTAATTATCAATGCATCCTGATTGCATATTTAATCAATAACATACTGCAGAAGCTGGCAAAAAAAGAATTTTCAATTTCTTCAACTTTGGCTTTAGTGGCTAGTGTGTAAATTTGAGTAACATTCATATTAACTGGTCTTCCTTGTGACTATATGGATATATTCTGTCACTGACAGGGTACTTCAGGACAAATCTTGAAATGTTCTTTTTGAAGATAAATGGAATGACATTCCGGTTCAAACTGTCATTTCTAGCCTAGTAGACTGTATGATTATCTTATTCTAAATGTCAACACCAGTCTATCTTAGCTCACAAATCAATAGCATATCAATTTTTATGTGTTCCATTTCATTTTTGATGATTTCAAATTTCTTGGTTTTCATACATTGTATAGTTCACATTGTGAATATTAATGGATGTTTGTAGTTATTTCTTTTCAATTTGAGTCATGCCACTTCAGAAAGTGAAGATTCGGAAAGCTTGACTCCATCCAGATCATTAAGGTCAATTACTTTGAGAAGGCAGCTCTTCCCCAGTTGTCTTTTGAGGGCCTTCCAATCTGAGGGGCTCGTCTATGGCACACAAAAGACTGTATCACACAGTCTCCTGCTCCTATTTATAAGGTTTCCATTGGTTATTATTATTAATATTATTTTCAGAAGTAGGACACCAGGTCCTTCTTCCTAGCCTGAAACTGGAAGCTAGAGTGAAACCTTTCATCCATGGGTACCCCTGCTATTATTTGAACATCAATGGCATAGTTTCTAATATCACAGCAGCATACAAGCCCCCAGAGTAAAAATTGATAAACATATTGAGAGGGGAGCATTAAAAAGACAGAAAAGAGAGAAAAGACGAAAATGGATGTCAGAAGATTCTGAAACTTGACCTTGAATGTGGAGTAGCTAAAAGAGATGGAAGAAATGAAGAAGTAAAAGAGCCAAACAGTGGATTTCAAAGAGCAGCTTGTGAAGACATTGTAAAATAGTATAGCGACACGTGCAAAGACCTGCAGTTAGAAAACCAAAAGGGAAGAACATGGTTGGCGTTTGTCATACTGAAAGAACTGGGGAACAATTCAAGCCCCAAGTTGCAAAGATTCTATGGGGAAAATATGAAATAACACAGGTAGCATCAAAAGAAAGTAGAAGGAATGCATAGAGTAATGATATCAAAACATTGGTCAACATTCAACCACTTCAAGAAGGAGTTTGTGGTCAGGAACTGATGGTACTGAAGGAAGAGGGCTAAGTCTCCAGGAATTAATGGAATACTTAATAATGGAATGATTAATGGAATAACAGATGTTTCAAGAAATGGATACAACACTCCCAGCACAGCATTTGCCAAAGGTAAGAAATTTTGAAGACAGGAACCTGGTCAACTAACAGGAAGACATTAATATTTATGCAGAAATTATCAAAGAATATTGTTAATATCAGATGCAAATAAAATTTTACTAAATATCATTTAAAAGCAGCTACAGCAGTATATCTGGAACTACCAGAAATTCAAGCAAGATTTAGAAGAGGACATGGAACCAGGGAAGTCACTGCTTGTGTCTGATGGATTCTGGCTGAAAGTGGAGAATACCAGAAAGATATTTACCTGTGTTTTATCGACTAGGTGAAGGAATTTGACTGCATGGATTATAACAAGTTATGCAAAAACCAGGAATCCAAAAACATTTAATTGTGCTCATGAGGAACTTGTGGATAGATCAAGTGGTAGTTATTTGGACAGAACTGGAGGACAGTGCATGGTTTAAAGTCAGGAAAGATGTGAATAAAGGTTGTGTCCTTACACCATACCTATTTCGTACCTATATTTCACAAATATAATGAGAAACTAGACTTTATGAAGAAGAACATGGCATCAGGATTAGAGGAAGACTCATTAGCAATCTGTGTTATGCAATGATACAAACTTGCTTATAGAAAATAAAGAGGTCTTGAAGCACTTACTGATGAAGATACAAGATCACAGCCTTTGATACAGATTGTACTTCAACACAAAGTAATTGAAGTACTTTTGTTATCTACTGGCTTCCAGACCATACCAGAGAATTTATGCTAATGAAGTGGCTCACACGGGGGCTAGCCAGGCTGAAAGACCTTATAGCGGGATCTGCTGACTCCAGGTGACTTGGTCATGTAGTACTGCTCTAATAGAAATACCATGCCTGGATGACTTTAGCAAAGAAAAGTTTATTCTTACTTAGTCCAGTAGGCTGAAAGTCCAAATTCAGGGTGCTGGCTCTGGGGGAATGCATTGTCTGTGAGCTCCAGAGGAAGGTCTTACCTCCCTGCCATATGTACTACTATGTTCACTTAATTACTTAAGCACGCTGCTGTGTAATGTGATAGTGTTACATTTTAGCAATGAAAAGAAGAAAGTTTCAACAAAATAATATGTCTTGAACGGTCTGCTAGAAAAACACTGTGATCCCTTTTAAATGCATTACATTATTACAACGTCTAATAGATTTCTTAAAAAGAAATAAACTTTTAAAAAATGAAAAGAAACGAAGTTCTGGTGAAGTCTACCTTCTTTCATCGTCTGTTGAGTTACAACATGAGTTTTTCCTTACCCTTGGTCTTGATCTCCCCACCATGGCTGACCACAAAGAAGCAGTTCTTGGAGGGTGAGAATGCATTTTTATTTCGTTTTTTTCCCCAATAGCCATTCTATCTTTGAAAAAAAAAAGGGGGGGGGGTGGTTAAGTAACTAATTAAGTTCCCATTTAATAATTTCTCCACAAATTTTTCAGTGACATTGATTACAGTTTTCATAAAGTATCAACATTCTCATTGTTCTGGTTGTTCCATTCCCAGTAATCTAGTTTACCTGCCTCCTGACTGACCCATCTTTGCTTTAAAGTAATTATTGACTGTCTGGTCTTTATACAGATGAATTTTTGAAAAGAGAACAGTACCAGTGGGTGATTCATCCTTATTTCTTAAAAGACCAAATAAAGACTTCAGTTTGTTTGTTTTCTCACAATGTCATTCAACACAAACCTGCTAGGAGTCACTCTCAGTTTTTCTCTTTTCTTCACTCTTATCATCTAGTTCATCAATAACTTCTGTTAATTCATTCTCTGATACCTGTATCAAGCTGCCAAATTTTTACACTTCCAGTGCTAGTCCTTCAGCCCAAGGAAACACAGTCTCTTACCTGAATTAGGACAAAAAATTTCTCCTGAAAGTTCCCACTCTTCAGTCCTTCTTATTTATGTCTCACTTCTTTCCTTCAACTATTCAGTGACTTCCCATTTTGCTGAGGAAGAAAATAAAAATCCAAATGCATTTTCACTGCCTTCGTAGCCCTGCCTGACTGAATTTCCCAGCCTCTCCACTCATTACATACTAAGTTTAAGCCATTTAACTTTTCTTTCAGTGCTTCAAAAATATCACAGCTGTGCTTCTTGAAAACGGTGGTGTGTGTTTTTTCTCTTCCTAGAACTCTGTATCCCTCTCATCTTCTTAATCCCAGCGTTTTCTCATCAGCTAGGTCTCAGTTGGCATGTCCCCTGCCTCAGAGCCTTTCTGACCATGTTCTCTACAAGTCTTCTTACTTCCCCTTCGTCAGAATCCCGGGCACATTTTCAGTTCCTTTTTTGCATTTAGAAACCCTGGTGTCACAGTGGTTAATTGCTATGTTTGCTAACCAAAAGGCTGGCAGTTCAGATCTGCCAGGTGCTTCTTGGAAACGCTATGGAGCAGTTCTACTCTGTCCTCTAGGGTCACTATGAGTTTAGAATCAACTCACCAGCAGTGGGTTTGGTTTTCATCATATTTGTTTTAGTTGTTTAATATTTTATATTTTTAATGATTAATTTGTTTCTGAAAATGAAATGTAAGTTCTCTAAAAGCAGGAGTTGTCTTGTTCACTTATGTTTCTCTGTGGGCTATCACAGTGTCCAGCACAGAATAGGTTCTCAATAAATGTTTTTGGAACATAGCTTAACAAACAGCTATTGCTAATACTTTTGTATATTCACTTTAGTTTTTCTTCTTTTCTCTGAAGCAGTTCTTCAGCCACAGTAGTCAGAATATACACCTTTCTCATTTTTTGTTACTTGATTTAAATAAATATAAATGATCATGAAAATGATTGTCTATAAACTGAGTTCCAGGTTTGAGTAATATCAAGGGTCTTCCAATAACAATGTCCTATTTTGACAGCTCACAGAGGCAGTATTTGTGACGCTATAGTGGCCATGTTTATCATGTATTTTATTTTACTAGTCTTGACAAACAGCCATGAAAAGTTACATGATTCCACAACATATAGAAATTATTAGTTTGTTATCAAAATGGGTGTCTCATTTGCCAAACATTCCATGTGTTAGGTGAAATTTACGATGAGCGTAATCATCCCACTAAGAGTATAATTAGACATTTAATCAAAAAAGTTGATATTTAAGTCTTTTATCTGGTTGGAGTTTGTTTTTGTATAAGGTGTAAGATATGGATCTTGTTTCAGTTTACTGCAGATGGATATCCAATTTTACCAGCACCATTTGTTGAAGATACTGTTTTTACCTCAGTTTAATGTCTTAGGACCTTTGTCGAATATCAACTGTTCATAGGGAGGTGGTGTCATCTCTGGGATCTCAATTCTGTTCCATTGATCGATCTGTCTGTTCTTGTACCAGTACCAGGCTGTTTTGACCACTGTGGCAGTGTAGTATGTTCTAAGGTCGGGTAGTGAGAGGCCTCCCAGTGTGTCCTTCTTCTTTGGTGGTACCTTACTTATCCAGGGCTTCTTCCTTTCCAAACAAAATTGGTGATTTGTTTCGCCATCTCTTTAAAAAATGATTCTGGAACTTGTATTGGGATTGCATTAAATAAGTAGATTGCTTTGGGTAAAATAGACATTTCTATCCATGAGCAGGGTAGATTTTTCCATTTATCTAATATGCAGCACCAGACAGGGAGAGCAGTGGAAGCTGCATATTCGTGGGCATGTAAATTTATATGGGAATGCACATTTTCACTCAGCCATAGTAAATTAAAAAAAAAAAAAAATGAGACAAGTGAGTCTGTTGTCAACCAGACAAGGCCTATGCATCAACGAACAGCACTTTCAGTGAAAACATCGCCACCATCCGTCAGCAGGTACATGAGAATCCTCCCAATCAATTTCTTGCCGAGCACTAGAACTGAGCCTTTCTGTGACCACAGTGTGGTGGTAGTGGTCGGGGGCGGATTTTGCATCTGGACTTGAAGCTTTACCTTTATAAAATTGTTTTAACTCAAGAACTGAAGTCCAATATCTACAGATTGTGCTGTACATTTACTGACAGGATCTGAAGCAACTGGAAATTGACTGTGATTTTGGCTGAACAATCAGCAGCAGCAGTGAGGCTGTTTTGGATGGATGGTTCTATTAACAAACAAAACTGTTGCATTTAAGAATCCAATGGACATTCAAGAACATCCACCTCATCCCAAAATAGTTACATTTGGTATGGCTTTTGGTGTGGTAGAATCATTGGCCTTTTGTTTTCCAGGATGAATGAAGAAACGCTGTGACTGTCAGTGGTAAAAGGTAGCAAGCTAGGACAACTGATTATTTTGGGTCCCATTTGGAAGGTGCTGGGCAGCCACTTACTAAAGTTCTTTTCCAGAGATAATAATGCCACATGTACTTCAAATTAATAAAAAAATTAAAATTATCATTTACACAACTGTTTTATTGAAGTTCAAAGATAGGACACACTTATTGGAAGACACTTCTGTTTTCTTCTAATATGTATTTTAGGGATGATTTTAACTTTGTATTTTATAATAATTTTAGAATTACAGCAATGATGTGAAAGTTGTCTGGAGTTTCTGTGTGTACTTCAGTTAGCTTCCCTAACAATTTATCTAACCATAGCACAAGTAAAAGAGCTGAACAGAAGTTTCCAAAGAGTGGCTTAAGAAGACAAAGTAATATATTATAATGAAGTGTGCAAATATCTGGAGTTAGAAAACCATAGAGAAGAACACATTCAGCATTTTTCAAGCTGAAAAAACTTAAGACACAACTCAAGCCTTGAGTTACAATATTAAAAGGTTTTATAGGAAAATGTTAAATGACAAAGGAGGTATTGAAAGAATATGGAAGAAATACACAGAGTCACATTAACAAAAACATATTCAACATTCAACCATTTGAGGAGGCAATGTATAAACAAGATCCTATGGTACTGAAGGCAGAAGTTTCAGCTAGAGTAAAGACTTGAATAAAAAACAAGGAATTGACAATATACAAATTGAGATGTTTCAACAAAGCATACAATGCAGAAAGAGCTTGTTGGTCAATGCAAAAAATATTAGAAGACAGCTACTTGGCTAACACACTGGAAGAGATAGATACAAAACATTCATAATTCCTATATTAAAGAATTTAGATAACAAGTATTTATACATACTTTCCCCCCACCCCCACTCCAATTAAGACCTATATATTCAATCTGAGTTTTAAATCCTTAGCCATTGCTTTTGGTTAGCAAATTTCTTTGCCCATAATGAATGTATAAATATTATGGTAGATAGATACCTGTGGATGCTACCTTAAAAGGACAAAAGACACATAGAAGATATGATTAAGTTGACGGACCGATCTAGCTATCCTTAAAATCACAGAAACTTTCCTAGCTGTAGTCATCCAGACAGAAATATCAACACAGGAAAACAGAGTGTGTCCATCAAAATCATCAAAGCACTGAATGTGAAATCTAAGGCAGTGGGTGTGTTTGAATAACAGTGCATTGTACTTCACCTTGGTTGGAAAATAAATGTGTATGAATACCAAACAGAAAAGGGAAATAATATGGAATTTTTCTGGGGGGGGAATTATTCAGGTTATGAATATTTGGAATAAATATAGAATAAGCTGGCCTTCAAGTATAAAAGAAAAAAGCAAGGACAATGTTTGTTTTCGCAATGTATGCGCTGTGGAAAGCAGACGACCCCGGAAGGCAGTAGGTCCACAGTGTTCCAGAGCTTCATCGGTGAGCGTCCGGTAGGTGCGTCATCCTAAGCAGATTGTGTTTTTGCTGTTTCTTTTAATTTGTGCCCTGTTTCTAAGAAGGAAACACTACTGGCATAGTGGTTAAGTGCTACAACTGTTAGCCAGAAGGTTGGTAGTTCAAATCTGCCAAGCGCTCCTTGGAAACTCTATGAAACAGTTCTAGTCTGTCTATTGGGTTGCTATGAGTCAGAATTGACTTGACTGCAGTGGATATGGGTTTGGTTTTGGTTTTGGTTCCTAAGACTGGCTACCCAGAGAATAGATTCCATGGAATTTTTTTAAACCTTTTTTTCCCCCCAGCAGTATTTAGAAAAGTTGGTTTGTGTCGTTTAGCATTAAGAATGCTAACTGCCACATTCCCTCTCAGTCTTAACAGAGCCCCCAAATTCTTAGTCATGGTCCTGCTGCCAATACAAGGGTGAACTTTGATTGGCTTTTATCAGTATACTCCAGGTTGTACTGTTGTGATTAGTTGGTGTTTGGGTAGGTGGTTCAACGTGGGCCCTGGAGAAGTGAGGCCCCTCTTTCCGAAGGCTTCCACTTTGGTGTGGATGTGATTGCTTAGCTACCTATTTCTCTACCAGTCTGGAATTTAGAAAATTTCAGAAGAGAATTTAGAAAAGAAACATAGTATCCATCATTCAAAGAAAGAAATAGAATGTCTATAACTTTTTGAGTCACAAAATACTAGATCGTATATAAGCCCAGTACTAGAGCAAACAAAATGTGTTTGTGTATGTGTGTAACATTACTTTCACAAAAGTAATCTGAGGAGAGCCAAGCAATAAGGTAAATAGATCAGTAATGTATGTTTTGTTTAAATTGGTGACAGTTAAAATGGGAAATACTAGACTGGAGTGGGTGGAGGGAGTGCAGAGTACATTTTAAACAGGATGAGAGTAGGATATATTAGGACATATCAGACCAAGAATCCTCCTGCAGTACTCAGAAAATAAATTTATATGTATATATATATATATATATTTCCATTCTAGAAATCAGTGGAAACATCCAGGACCAGATAAACTAAAATTACACAGAGACAAAAGCCCTTTAAGGTCTTTGAGGTGAACAAATGACTGTCAGTTACTTCATTCCTTCTGGGCATTACAGTTCTGGGCACAAGCTCTATCACAGTTGGTCCAAGCAGACAGCTCTGCAGGAGTATGAAGAAACAGCAGAAATTTTGGCAGTTTTATGGTGCTGGCATCACAGAACGAAAACTAGATGTTCTGGCTATGTATTTCCTAGTGACAAGTAACTTCAAAACTTAATTGCTTCAAACAACAGCAATCATATTATTCTCTCTCATAGTTTCTCTGGGACAAGAATACTGGAATGGCTCAGCTGGAGGAGTCCCACTGAGCCTCTCACGGGTGGTTTGCAATCGGATGTGACCAGAGCTGCTGCAACAGTCCAAGCATGCAATAGCTGAGGGCTTGACAGAGCTTTTTCTCTCACTCTTTCTTTCTCTCTCTCTCACATATGGTCTCAGAGTTTCTCCATGCAATATCTGCATGGAATAATTTGGGCTGCCTCACAGTGTGGTGGCTTCAGGGAAATTGGCCTATTCAGATGGCAGTCGAAAGCTTTAAGACTGTGTGTTTCAACCAGCAAGGCAAAAGTTCATTCACTTTTTATGACCAGCCTTAGAAGTCACATACTCTGTTGGTTGAAACAAAATCCTGCTGTGTTTCATGGGGTAAAGATACAGATGCAAATTTTCAATTAAAAGTATATCAGTGTATCAAAGTCACATTATAGGAAGATGTGGCACAGGAAGTGTTGTTATATCCATCTTGAAGGTACAATATGCCATATTAAATGATCCCAAACACAAAGTGACCGTTCAGTATGATACATCGTGGCTGAATCATGAATCAATGATGAGGGTCAGGAAATAGCACAGAAGTGGGGAGTGCAATCTTCTCTAATTTCCCAATGCTCAGCTCTAGCTGGAAGGAAGGGACGTGCAACAAAACCAGTCTCCCCTAAAATCCCTCAACCGATGTTTAGTCTTTTAGGATTGAGAGTTTAAAAAATTCAGCTCAAAATTTCTAAACAGAAGAACTTTTAAGGTCTGGAGAAAGAGAGCCTCCAGACTTTACAGAAGCACATCTGTGTAATTTGGATGAAACAGAAAAACCAAGTCTGTCCAAACTTGCCAACCAACTCCAAACTAGTTCTGTCTCTTATTTGATTGAGATGATAGACTCCTTACCCTATCTGCCCAGCCAAGGAAAAGGTATGTGTTTGCTCACTGAAGATGTCACCTGGAGCGTCTACAGCTAATCTGAGGCATTGCTGTAAAAAATTATGGATAACATTACAAAGACAGGGAGTTGCAGGATATTTAATTGTACTCACGCAGAATCTGTACAAAGATCAAGAAGCAATCCTCCGAATAGAACAAGAGGATATTGCGTGGCTTGCAATAAGGGAAAGTGTGAGTCAAGACTGTATCTTTCTACCATTTTTGTTCAATCTGTGCCAAGCCACGCCAAGTGCCGTCGAGTCAGATCTTCAATCTGTATGCTGAGCAAATACTTTAAGAAGGCAGACTGCGTGAAGCAAACGTTGGAGAAAGGCTCATTAACAACCTACGACGTGCAGGTGATACAACCTTGCTCACTGACAGTGAAGAGGACTTGTAGCACTTAGAGATGAAGATCAAAGGGCAGCTTACATCAATAGGGCTTACATCTCAACGTAAAGGAAACAAAAATTCTCACAGCTGGACCAATTAGTAACATAGTAATAAATGGAGAAAAGGGTGAGGTCACCAAGGACTTCATTTTAATTGGGTCCACAGTCAACACCAATTGAAGCAGAAGTCCAGAATTCAAATGACATATTGCTTTGGACAGATAGGCTGCAAAAGATCTCCATAAAGTGCTGAAAAGCAAAGCTGTCTTTTTCCGGAGTAAGGTGTTCCTGAGCTAAGCCATGATGTTTTCAGCTATCTGATATGCATGCAAAAGCTGGACCACTAATAAAAGGGCCAAAGAAAAATTGATTCCTGTGAATTGTGCTGTTGGAAAGAAATATTGAATATACCACAAACTGCCAGAGGGAGCAAATATGTCTTGGAAGAAGTACAGTTAGACAGCTACTTAGAAGCAACAATGGGGAGATGTTGTTTCACATTCTTTGGACGAGTTTTTCAGGAAAGGCCATCCCCTGCATAGGTCCTTATGCCTTGTAAAGCAGAGGGTCAGCGAAAAAGAGGTAGATCTTCACAGTAATAAATTGGCCCAATGGCTGCAACGATAGACTCAGACATAACAGTGGTTCTGAGGATGGTGCGGGACTGAGCGTTATTTCATTCTGCTGTACATAGGATACCTATTAGCTGCAACCAACTGGAGGACACCTGACGACAACAAAAATGTTGTTGCAGCTATAGCTGAATGCACAGCACATGTTGCTGTGTTAAAATGTTTGAATTCTCTTAACCAGAAAGGATTATTCCTATGGGAAAAAGCTACATGTACAGAAATGCTGGGACCCTTAGAGTTCCTCTACCCTAATAAACCTTTAGCACTTCCATTCTGTGTGACTGATGACTTTGTGAACTGCAACTTCTGGACACAGGGAGTGAACTTCTTCCATGAGATTTGGACTCGTCTACCTGGAATAGCTAGCACTTCTTTTGAAAAGCAGCTATTGACTCACTACTGGGTTTTTGAGGCAACTAAACACAAGACTCATGGAAGCTTTGTTAACATTCAGCCAGATAGCCCTATTTGGGGTGGATCAACTCAGATTCAATAATTAACAACTTTGGTAGAAAATGAAAGCCTTGTTACACAAATGGAAGTGTTATATTCAGTAACCCAGCTCGTCTTACTTTGGTGAATCCTAACTTTTATGTGATAAAGTAGCTACTGTCTTACTGATGAATACTTACTTCCCTACTCTACTTCCTGAAGCAAAGCTGCTGTCTCACTGGGACTCTTTATTCACAGAGATCCTCTTAAAATGTCTGGCTTGCTTCACTGGTGGTTTGGCTAAGGTGACACCCAACGGTGTCCACTGGGCTGCGGCAGCTATTCAACTTCAGTGCGTATGTGCAGAACTACTGGACTCGGCCACTCTATTTGGTGGGAAAAACCCATGACCGTTCCCATCAGTTTGTGTAATATTCCCCTTGATGAAACTAGTTATATTTCAACTGACAGTTGGGCTACTGCTCAAGATGTGCTACTGCTTGGTCTGCTGCATGACAAATTACAGACTGGTAGACTCAAGATGCCATTTTAGTGGGGGTGGGTGTGTCTGTGTGTGTGGAATGCACACTGTGGAAATAAACTATGGCTGCAGTTTAAACTGCTGATTGAAAGGCTTTTGATGACAGTTAAACTGGTACCCTTAGTGCGTATTATCCATCACTGCAATGGACATAGCAACATGACCTCTATCTTAGACCAGACACACAATAAACGACTGTATATGTTTGATACAGAGAACACGACTGTATGCCAAACCTGTGACTTCTGCCCAAAGTTGGACTATGCATCTTATGGTGAGGTAGACCATGTGGTACAGGGTGTAGGATATACTCACTTCTGGCTAAATGGTCATATCAAAACTTTTCTATATTTGGGACTGTTATTGGTGATGTACCATAGTTGACACTTTTTAAGGTTACGGAGGGACACTTTCAATCTGATCAGCTGACACAAGCCACACAGTCATGGTTCTTGAACTGAATCTCATCATGTTTCCAGTTTTTAAACCATTTTTCATCTAATAATGATGTCCTTTCAGTCACAAATGCCACTTGATAAAGGGGTAATAATCAATGTTTTCAGTGGACTTTCTCCAACCTTAATTTGACAAGCTTTAATTTGATAGGCCTTTCTCCAACCTTAGTTTGATACTTTTTAGCCCATTTCACAAAATGGGAGAATCAGCTTAGGATATAATAAAGAATTTCAAAAACATACAACTATGTAATATATTGCAGCAATGATTGCAAAACTGTTCTTCCAAATCATGATTTAGTGCTTTTTCTAGGCATTTGGCTTTGGCTATGAAAGTACACGATTCATACAATATTCCCTATCACATTGAGATTCCCTGCAATAAATATTGATGGATTATAGCATTTGTATTTTTCTACACTAATTTTTGCAACTGTCATCTTACTAATAAATAATTCTTCCTATTTGAAAACAGAAGTAGGTAAAATCTCTCATGAAAGTTCAGATCTATGTTGCTGATTTTGTAGAATCAATCCAGGCAATATATATGCATAAATATATGCAATACATATGCATAAACAAGAATCCAAACCCATTGTCATCATGTATATCTATCTATCTATCTATCTATATATATGAAACTACTAGAAATTCTATCCAAATTCAGATGAGGACATAGGATGAAGGATATCATTGTTGATGTCAGATGGGTCTTGGTTGAAAGCAGAAAATACCTGTTGCTTACCTATGTTTTTTTGACTACTGACTATGCAAAGGCATTCAATTGTGAAGGTCATAGCAAATTACAGGTAACGTTGCAAAGAACAGGAATTCCAGAACATTTAATTGTGCTCATACAGAACATGTACATAGATCAAAATGCAGTTATTAGAGAGGAATGAAGGACAACAGAATGCCTTAAAAAAAAAAAAAAAAAAAGATCTCCATCAAGTTGGCTCAGACTTACAGTGACCCTGTAACATACAGCAGAACAACTGTGTCTTATTTGTTGCAGAAAACATAGGGCTTCCAAGAAACGGCTGGTGATTCAAACTGCTGATCTTTTGTTAAAAGTAAACCTCTTAACCACAGAGCCACCAGGACTCCAAGGAAATATTACATCATTTAAAGTTTAAAAATGTGATTGTCAAGGTTCTATTCCTTCACTATATTTCTTCAGTCTGTATGCTATGCAAATAATCTGAGAAGCTGGATGGACTATATGAATAAGAGCACAGCAACAGGATTGCAGAAGGAGTGATTAACAACTGGAAATACGCAGATGGCATAATCTTGCTCGGTGAAAGTGAAGGGGCTTTGAAGTACTTACTGGACTCAAAAGTTTAAATTTTGAGACATTCAGTGTTGGTAAAAAGTGACATTGCATTCTTCTGGGTAAACAAAAGTTATAGGCAACTACAATCCAAGAGTAATATAATCATCTGAGGTAAGGCAGAGTGCAATCTGAAATCTCAACAAGTTGCCCTCTGGTCACAAAGCATCACCTTTTTTGAGCTGTAAAAGAAGTAGGGCTTTTCAATCTCTATGGTTAAGAGACTCAAGCAGAAATGCTACGTGGCCACATATCCTGGGGCTCTATGTTTCTCCTTCAGCTAACACACCATGAGAAAATACCTGACAGAATTTCAAAGCCACACTTGTAGTGTAATTACTTGTGCTTTCTCTCATCTAGGAATTGTATCATTCTTAGTTTCATGTTTTTCCTGTATGTGTTCTGTGGACTGATTCATCAATTATGGAAGCTACACATATTTCCACTAATGTTTAGTGCCATGTAATGCTGCTTTCTAAAAGGATTCATGCTACAGAATGCTTCTGATTTTCCTGTAATACTGTTTAAACCCTGAAGTTAGAGGTACATATTCTTTAATCCACTTGGTTTGTTTCACTTCAAAAAAAAAAAAAGTTACTTTTGTAGTTGTTTGGTACAGTTAGAAGATGACTTTCTCTGTGTGACAGAAAATGAAAACCTATTAAGTTTTACTGAAAGATCCATTCTAGAAAAACCTTTAACGCACTCAATAATTTCTCTGATACAGGTTAAAATTAAAGAGAAAATCAAGAGTACAATTTTGCTATACCCTTAGAATACATAGTTATTTACCTGCTTGGTTTGGTTTTTGTTTTATGTAGTTATTTATCCTTCTTATTTATGGCAGTTAGTATATTTTCTTATTATTGACACATGATTCTAACAAAAATAAGACATGCATAGCTCCTTGCAAGGATTATGTGTCGTGTTTTATAGCCCACCTATCCCTTTCTAATTCTAAGTTTACTAAGCAGAATAGTGATGCGAAAAAAAGAAAACAACTTTCTGTTGAATGTTTTTAGAGGTTAGGTCATGGAAGACAAAGTTTTAGGAAGATGATTTTAACGTAGGCATTGGGAACTGGCACTTTACATGCTCTAAGTACAAGATAAGGGTATATGAACCATGTTAACCTTGCATGATCAAAATTGTGCTAAGAATCAATTTCTCACTTAACATTTTATTATGAAGATTCTGCTAATCGTGTCTTCTTTTTCACTGCCCTTGAGCTTGTGTGTGTATATTTGTGTGCATGTGTGTGTGTGTGAGTACATGGACACCAGCAGGAGATTTTGCCAATCTGTTAGGTCAGGTTTTGTTACTTGCTATTTTAATGTGAACATGCTAATAACTCTGTGTGTATGTGTATTATTATTTCCTCAATTATTTCACTGTTTCCTAACATGCACATCATTTATACACTAATTGTAAGTTTTACCAATATCTTCTTTTTTCTCTTTTCAGTTCCTCTTTAAAATAAAGTGAAAATCATTTTATCAGGTTGCATACACATTTATGAGTCTTAATTCCTGACAGATTGAGTGTAAACAAGCTAAAAACAAAAACTTATTTGCACAGACTCTCACAGATGGATGTGCTTACATGCTCTCTCTGTCTCACACACATGCACATATGTTTCTATATGTAGACATCAGTGCTGACTATAGTAAACTTGGTGTCGTGAATTGAATTGTGTCCCCCCCAAAATATGTATTTTTGTGTGTCTGGGCCATGATTCCCAGTATCTTGTGACTGTCCTCCATTCTGTGGTTTTTGTATGCTGTATGTTAAAGGATTAGGGTGGGACTGCAAATCCCTTTATAGGATCTCCTCCGTGTTCCACTATAAAGGGAGTTTCCCTGGAGTGTGGCTTGCCCCACCCTTAACCCTTTTATCCTGCAAGAGATAAAAGGAAAGGGAAGCAGGAAGAGAATTGGGAACCTCACGCCATCAAGCAAGCAGCACCAGGAGAAGAGCGCATCCTTCAGACCTGAGGTTCCTGCACTAAGATGCTCCCTGGACAAAGACTGAAGCAATATCAGACTTTCCTCCAGAGCTGACAAGGGGAAAGCCTCCCCCTGGAGCGGACACCCTGAATGTGGACTTGTAGCCTACCGGACTGTGTAAGAATAAACTTTCCTTTGTTAAAGCCATCTACTCTGTGGTATTTCTGTTAGAGCAGGACTAGCTGACTAAAACAAATGGCTATTAACATGAAGACTATTGGTATTTCCATTTCCAATTTACTTGTCAATGTCAGGAGAAATTTAACTTTGCAAGAAAGTCACATATTCTTAATTCTTTAGACAAACTCTGTGCTGTCATTTGTTCCATTTGTAGTGTCCTGGTTCTTCATCTCCACATTTGTTTTAACTTTTGGTAATACAGTCAGTAACATTATCCTAATTCCTAGGAAGAATAACAACAAAAACACAGTAAGTATAGAAATGCAGTGCCACCAATGAAACAATCAGCACACCCCTACACACAGGCACACATACACAAATAGACTGACGCATACACAACATGTTTCTAGAGATAATGCTCTATCCAAATAGAATGTAAACCTATACAAAGCAAAGAAAAGCAAAACACAAAAACACCATCAACAGCAAAGAAGCCTGTTTAACTTCTTAGATGCTCAGAGTTTCAAACAAGTAGTTATCTAATTAAGACTTGCCTTTTTTTCTGAATAACATCATACTACAAACAAGCGATACTGTAGGTCTTTATACTTTTGTTACTGAGTGGTCTATTCTAATGGTTTTAACAGAACAAATGATTTTTTCTAATGAATATGATCAAGTCCTTGAATATTACATATGTTTTATTTTTATACATGCACACACACATGTGTATATATATAAATGCTAGTCATCTTGGAAACAAATAATTTTAAATATTTTCCATTCCAATGATGGCTTCAGAATTTCTATGTATGTTTGCTTTGAATAGGAGATTATATTTTTGTGACATCAAACTCCCATAGCATACAATTCACCTTCTCCAGAACAAATTTTGCCATAAAGAAACTCTTATATGTGGCTTAGGGATTTTGTTGGGGGGGGAGGGGTGTATTATCCTCAATTATTTGAAGCAGCTTTTTCTTCTGCTTTCACAACATGTTGGAAAAAAGCTAATATTTTCCTTGTTTCATTTTTATATGTAAATAATTATTTTACAAAGCTGTGCCTGGCCAAGTGAATAGCAATTTCAAGACTCAGTTATTTTCTCCTTTCAGTTTTTTGTTAGTAATATACGTTTGTAGTAATGAAGTCATACTGATTAAAATATAAATTCAGAATTTTTATTATGAGTTATAGATTTTGATATATATTATCTGAGATCATAAGTGACCCAGTAGAACACGGACAATGTAAATCCTGCCAAAAGGAGTCAAAAGAATTTTTTTTTTTTATTTCTTGAAAATGTGAAAGACACAAAGGCACCTGGCAATAACTGCACACACATTCTATTCATCTTTTTTAGCATGTTTATTATTTTTACAAAACTTCAAAACATGGTTCAATGCACTGTTTCATACTGCAAAAAGGAGTACCTACAGGCCAAAGAATTAAAACTAAAGGAATCTGAATCTCAGAAAAATTACCACTATTACGTATTCTTCACTATAGCAAGCCAAGCCAGGCCAAGTGCCATCGAGTCGGATCCGACTCACGGCGACCCTAGGGGACTATAGCAAAAGCACGACAGCTCTTTCCGCTTCTTCGCTGTTAGGACTATAGCAAAAGCAGTACTAACAGCTAGAAGCAGAAAGAGCTGTCCCGGAATACTGAAGAACTGTTCATAGTAGTGCATTCTACCTACTACAAGTGAAAACAAAGACTGGGCCCTCTGATTGAATACAGGGTAAGGATAGTTTTTGTTGTTGTTGTTAGTTGCCGTAGAGTTGGTTCCACCTCGGCAATCTTATAGGTCAGAATAGAACTGTCCCATAGAGTTTCCAAGTAGCTCCTGGTGGATTGAACGGCTGACTTCTCGGTCAGCAGCCGTAGCACTTCACTACTATGCCACCACTATTTCTACAAATAGCTTACAGTAGTTCTAATCCCTTGACAAGTGCCACTGCAATGCATTATTCCTTCCTGGAAAAACATTATTTACTGTTAAAAAAAATTATTTCTGTCAAGTTGGTTCCAGTTCATAGTCACCCTATAGGACAGAGTAGAACTAGTTTCTAAGGAACACTTGGTGGGTTCAAACTGCTGACCTTTTGGTTAGCAGCCATAGCACTTAACTGCTAAGAGGCCAAGATTTCCAGTTACTGTTGGGACAGGAGCTGGAAAAGAAAAGAGTCAGTAACATCCGGAAACAATGAAAGTCATAAGGAAAAAATGGCCACTATGATTAAATGAAGACTGACCATAGCTTAGTCTCCTGCTAAATACATTCTAACAAGAACATACCAACTGGAGGAACATAGTGAAGAGGCCTATCTCTTAGAGGCCAACTGTCAAGAGTTTAGAAAATCCACACATTCTCTGAGGAAATGCTCACTATGCACAAAAATGAGGCTCCCACTAGAACTTCCAAGTTTCATACATTTCTAAAACCTCACACCTTGAGGCTAAACATGTTAAAACAAGGTTACACCCCTCCGAAAGGACTTCAGAGTCATAAAAAGTGGGTGGGATACTTTATGTGTCCTAGGTCTTGAAACGGATCATTAACTAAGTACTTTGTCTTTTCTTGTGCTTGTGTTCCTCCTCAAGGGGGCATCCTCAGGTGATTTGGGTCAACTTCGATATCGCTTGCTCATAGAGATTAGTCCTCTTCTCTCAAAGTCTAGTGGTTTTTCGTAAATTATTTTCCTATGCCTACTACTAGAACAGAACTTTTATTGGAGTTTGTTTCTAGCATCAGATCTATGAAATGATATTTCTTCCACCTGCTTCATCACACATCCTTCATTGACTCTATCCCACCTGTCTTTCTCTGTAAGGAGCTTGGCGGTTGCAATACACCCATCTGCATGATCCAGCATAATCTCAGTATATCGAAATTATCGTAACCAAATCTACTGAGAGTCTTTAGTCATGCAAGGTGTTATGGATTGAATTGTGTTGGCCAAAAATATGTGGTATAAATCCTACCCCCTAATCTTGTGGTTAAGGATCCCTGTTCCCACGATGATTAAAAACTCAACTACTAACCAAAAGATTGGCAGCCTGGACTCAGCAGAGGCTCCGCAGGGAAAAGGCAGGGCAGCCGGCTTCAGTAAATATTATAGCACTAAAATAACTCCAATCTCTAAGATTACAGTCTTAGTCCAATTGCAACCCCTAAGAATCTTGCTCCAATACAGTTGCTGTGAACCACTATCCTGTTCTTAAATGGTGAATTTTCACTTTCAGATGTTTTAGAGAGAAAATTTATATTACTTACACTGATTTATTTAGAGGTGAAATATATATATCTAAAATATATATATGATAGACATCTTCACATATAGAGAGGAACAGTGAAGTTTAGCCATCTGAAATGCATAATTATGAGGAATAAATTTCCTATAATAAGCACTAGTATTGTAAATGGCTTTTCAGAAACCATATCCAAGCACAGACAGCAATCCTATAATGCTCTTACATTTTATTGTTGTTAAATGCAATATATCCTCAAGCATAAGCTGTTTTAAGACCTGTGTGAGAAGAAGCTGGGATAAAAAGATTCAGGAATGGCACCTTCAGTGACAGTAAAAAAAAAAAAAAAAAAAAAAAGACAAAGATGGGGAAGTGGGTCCAAAGGAATTTAAATGTAGGAAGACTGAAAAGGCTTAGGCATAGATGGCCAAGTTTGTATTGTACATTGTCACTTGTAAGAATGCTCCTTGCAGTACCCTGGAGCCAGTACAATCTTTTCATGATGAGTGTTATTATGGTTTTAAATAAATTTTTTAAGAGGATCCTTTTTTGAGCATTTAGGAAATTTGAACCATTCAGAATCAGAAATTTCTTTTAGGGAAGAAAAAATGAGTTATTTTCTGATGTTTATCAGACTTTTTCCAGCTACATGATATGCATAACACTAGATTCCAGAAAAAGAGAAGCTACCAAGGTCAAAAAATATATATTCAGTTCATAATTAAAAAAATAAAATGAAACTATAATTCATGTCAAGTAAACCTTGTATTTTCATATATAGACCTTTTAGTTCTGCCTTATGAGGTCTCTGAATCCTATCCCATAAACAGAATTCCTGACAAATTACTTGCTAACAAGCACAGAGCTCTAGAAGCCAGCAGACTGAGGATGCACTGAAGACCTGAGAGCACATTTTCAGCTCACATATCAGACTCTAAGGTCAAGCCCTCTAGTAGAGAGAGCTTCTCTTACATAGACCCATTAAAAGCAAAAAAACCAAAGAATTCCTTGCCCAGCATTTTATGGAACTTGATGTTTAAGAGAAGTCTCCTCTAGTTTAGGCTTACTCTGTGAAATATGAAGACTAATGTAAAGTCTGAATACTTATGTTTCTCATATAAAAAAATGTGTAGTGATCAGACCCGACTCGATGGCACTGGGTTTTAGAGATACTAAAATTGTTCCACAGTTACAAGTCTCTACTGGAAATAAGGGACAGAATGAGGAGATGCTATCTTTTCGGGGAAGGTAGAGGGGCTTCTTAGGACAAGTGTGTAGCATTTTAATTGACAAGTATAGAAACAATAAGGAGTCAGCAATGACTATCTTCAATTATGTTCAAGCCCTAGTCTATCACTTTTGTACAGCCAGGAATTAGACAGAATATAATTATGAATGTCTGTTTAATTCCATTGCTATGTTGTTTAGTACAGCTTATTTTGCTCGTTTTTAAAACGTTGGATAAAAGTTGATAGACGTACCTTCATTCTTATCAAAAATATCCTCAAGCAGTGTACTTGATATGTTACCCCTTTTATATACACTCATTATACACTTTTTGATACCTGCTATTTGTCATTGTAACTCATGGAAGGTTGATGATTACTACACCTTCTGTTCAGCCAAATGGAGCTTCTTCTAGCCACCTTTTACATCAAGCAATTAACACTGATAATGATAATGAAGATGACTAGCACAAAATGCACCAGATAACCCAATCTGTGCCTAGAAATGTGTTTTACATCAATCTCAGGTATATAGATGTATTATATATATATAAAATATTATATCATTAATGTAGTATATCTGTATATTTCTATATACTATATAAAAAGTACACTACCTTCAAGTTGATTCCAACTCACAGCAACCCTAGAGGACTTAGTAGAACTGTGGGATAGAGTTTCTGAGGAGCTCCTGGAACTGCCAACCTTTTGGTTAGCATCCATAGCACGTAATCACTACACCACCGGGCTTTTCTACATATTACGTAGTTATTACATAAGATATTCTATATGTAAATAATAACTAAAATGAGCAAACTGAGACTTGCAGAGGTTAAGTCATAAGTAGTAAATGTGATAGGTGGCAGACCTGTAGTTCAAACCCAAGTTGTTTAACACCAAAGTTAAATCTTTAACTCTGAAAACCACCTTCACAAATAAAAGCTCCTTTCCATGTCTTGTAAATGCCTGCACTTTACTTGACACTATTATATTTACTTATGTTTTTATGACTCGACGGCACTTGGCTTGGCTTGGCTCTAATTAAAAAAAAAAAAAAAAATATATATATATATATATATAATGTGTACTGTTGAAAGTATCATGGTCTGTGCTTAGAGTGATTTAGTTTCTTCTTCTCTTTGCCTTGTTATTGCTTCCAGGAGTCTTTAAATATTCCACTCTCTGATTAGTCTTCAGGCCCCAGAACTCTTAGCATGTGGTTGTGCAAAAAATGACTTCTAAGTGACAGAAAAAATAAATTCCTTTACATTCTCCAGTCAAAATGGTATAAGGAGGCACCCTGCATAAGGCCCGGTTAGGAAAGCGGGCTTCCTTCCATCAGGAGCATGCTAGCCCCTGCCCTAATCCCGACTCCTTAGCACTAACTCCGCTTTACTCCACTAAGAGACAAAAAAAGAGGATCAATTTGTTTCTTGCCAATACTACAGGCTAAAAGAAAAAGAAAAAACGTAAAAAGATCTCCAAAAATAACCTTAGGCTTCAGCAAGACGTTGTCTGACCTGAATTATTTAACTGGTAAGGAAGATTTTCTGCTGGGCCTAGAGTACAAAAGGAACAGAACAGCTTCTGTTTTGCTGTGGGAGAACGGAGTGTTGGAAAGTGACAGCAACAGGTAATACAGACCTGAGGCAGTGTGTACCCAGGAAGCAGGGCAGGTGCTGAGAAAGGCAGAGATAGGAGATCAACGGCATTTGTGAAAACAACCACCTTAGGGTAGCACCAGCTTGGTGGCAGTGCTATTGCGGCGATGTGGTACTTGTCGTTCCTAGTGGGAGCTCCAGAGGTAACAGGCCTTCAGGTCCACTGAAGCTGGAGGGCTCTACTTAAGCATCCTGGGAGCTGAGAGACCATAGTGATGTGGTGAACTCCAACTTGGCCGTCTTCACCCCAAACCATTTGGAGGTAAAATGTGAATAAGGCAAGATCTAGCTATGCTTGGCCAGCTATCACTGTATCGTAGAAAACAGTTGTTGCAATTTTCTACCTCATCTCTACCTTGAGCCTGTTATACCCTGAAGGAAAACAAAACAAAACAAAACTATTATAGTTGCTGATTAAGCTCATATGCATTTGAAATTTGAACCTAGTTAAGCATCCAATTATATATGCTTTTAATTTTTTTCTTGGAATTATACCATGCATTTCATTTAGTTATTCAGTAAGTATTTGTTGAAGTTTTACTATACAAAGAACCTGTTAAACACAGGTGAATTTAACAAACATCTTCTCTGTTTTTGTAGGGCTAAAATTGTACAAAAGAAGAAGATAGAAAATACTTAAGCAAACAAGAAAATACATATTTATAAGCTGTAATCAAATAAATGAAGTAAATTAATAGGCTAAGGGAGGAGCAGGGATGACTGGAGAAGGTTAAAAAGTACTTGGATAAGGAGATAAAGCGAGTGACCTTGGGCTGAAACAGGATGAATAAAAAGGGTCCACAAACCACATATAGGTATGGAATAGTAGTTGAAAGGATAAAATTTTCTGGGCAGAAAAATTAGTTTAAATGAAGACTCTGATGCGGGAAAGAGTGTTGATGTGTTGGAAGACAGTAAGGAATCTGAAGTGACTAAAGCTTACTGGCTATCTTAGGCCCTTATTGCTGCTATAACAGGAATATCACAAGTGGATGGTTTAAAGAACTAATTTATTTCTTTACAGCTCAAGAGGATAAAAGTCTAAACTGAGGTTGCTGGCTCTCTGACTAGTCTCTCCATCAACTGTGTGGGAAGATCCTCATCTAGGCTCCGCTAACCTGTAGTCCTTGAAGTTCTTGGGTTTATAGAAAACTCTGGTGGCATAGCAGTTAAGTGCTATGGTTGCTAACCGAAAGGTCGGCAGACTAAATGTGCCAGGTGCTCCTTGGAAACACTATGGAGCAGTTGTACTCTGTCCTACAGCGTTGCTATGAGTTGGCATAGACTGGATAAGCACTGTTGTTTGTTTGTTTGTTTTTATCCCAGTCTTCTTCATGTAGTGTTGGTCCTCCCTGTGTGTCTGCCTTCTTCGGTGCCTAATCTCAGTGGTTTAAGATAAACCCTACCCTGGCTTGTCTTTATTGCCATAATAAAGAAAACCCAGCTCCCAAATGGGATTGCGTTTATAAACACATTGTTATTGTTGCTAGGTGCCGTCAGATCAGTTCTAATTAATAGTGATGCTATGGATAACAGAACAGAACACTGCCAAGTCCTGTGCAGTCTCCACAATTACTGCTCTAATCAAGACCACTGTTGCAGTCACTATGTCAGTCCATTTTTTTGAGGGTTTTCCTCTTTTTCACTGAGCCTCTACTTTACCAAGACATGTTGTTTTCCAGGAACTGGTCCCTCCCAATGGCATATCCAAAGTACGTGAGATGAAGTCTTGCCTTCCTCTCTTCTAAGGAGAATTTTGGCTGTCCTCCTTCCAAGACTGATTTGTTTGTTCTTCTGGTAGTCTGTGGTATGGCTGGTACTCTTCGTCAACAACACAATGCAGTAGCATCAATTCTTTTTCAGTCTTCCTTATTCATTGTCTAGTTTTGCGTGCATAGGAGGCAATTGAAAATACTAAGGGTTGGGTGAGGGGCACCTTAGTCTTCAGGGTGGCATCTTTGCTTTTAAACACTTTAAAGAGATATTTTTCAGCAGATTTGCCCAATGTGTCCTTTCATTTCTTGCAGGCTGCTTCTAGCTTCCTGCTGGGTCCGAGTAAAATGAAATCCGTGAAAAATTAATTTTACATGTTTATAATGATGTTGCTATTGGTCCACTTCGAGTTTTTTTTTTTAACAGTAAGATTTAATCTGTACTGTAAACTGTAGTTTTTGATCTTTGTCAATAAGTGCTTCAAGTACTCTTCATTTTCAGCAAGCAATATTCTGCTGCTACTCATAAAGATTTCACTGGCCATTTTTTTTTTTTTTTTTCAGAAACAGATCCTCAGTTCTTTCTTCCTAGTCTGTTGTAGTCTAGAAGCATCCCTAAAATTTGCCCACCATAGGTAACTCTGCTGGTATTTAAAATGTTGGTAATCTAGCTTGCAGTATCTCAGCAACACAAAAGCCACAGAATGACAAAATGACAGATGAGTGGTAAATACACAAGTACAGGATTTATTACATATATTTTGGGGGTACCACTTAATCCACAAAATTAGACATGGAGAAGAGCTGAATGAGATGAAGTTGGCAATAGGCAGGAGTTAGATCTTGAAAGGTACTTGTTATAGTTAAGACTTTGTGTCAAATTGTTGAGGCTATAATTCTCAGTGTTTACATGTGACCACTCGTATGATTATATCTGCTATGAGTGGCCAATCAGTCAAAAGGGAGTTTTCTTGGAGGTGTGGCCTACATCCACATATAAACAGAGATTCTGGCCTTTTGCTTGCTCTGTATCCTGTGGTTGCCTCTAGTTCATCTGACCTTCATGTATGGGGTCCTGAGCTATCAGCTTACCTGCAGATCTTAGAATATGTCCATATTTACAGCTTGAGAGGAGGAGCCATGCTGTCTGTCCTGCTAGTCTTGGGTGTGTCAGTCCCTGTGGCTCTGTGAATCAAGAAAAACCTCTACCCTGATCCATGGACATGGGATGTTCCAGCCTCTGCAATGAAATGAGCCATTTCTTCAACACACACACACACACACACACACACACACACACACACACACACACACACACGTGCTTTACAGATTTGGCACTCTGGAGAACTCAGCCTAACCTAGCCCTTAAATAAAGATTTTAACGGTAGATTCAGTTTGCGTAGGGCAGTTGTTAAGAGCACAGAATGAAATCAGCCTAAGTGTTTAGCATCCAGTTTCTAGTACTTAGTAGTTGTGTGAATTAATGAGTGTCATTTCCATTATACTTCTTGACACTTCAGATTTTTCACCTGTAAATAAAACCAAACCCATTCCATTCCAGTCAGTTCCTACTCATAGCAACTCTATACAGCATAGTATAACTTCCCTGTAGAATTTCTAAGGAGTGGCTAATGAGTTTGAACTGTTGACATTTTGGTTAGTATGTGAGCTTTTACCCACTGTGTCACCAGAGTTCCATATCTATAAATATGGAGATAATAATAGCATCTATAGCATAAGGTTTTTTGAGACTATTTGAGGTAGATGTGATATGTTTAGAACAGTCCCTAGCTATGTATGAGTATGCATTTATCACTATAAAACTTTTATCAGAGGGATCCTGTGAGATAGAGAATAGTTAGGACAATATGAAATTGAAATAAAGAGAATAAAATGGGATGCCTGTAGGTTCATAATTAAGTACTTTAACTTCAGATATAATTCACTAATTTTGGATTAACTCTATCTTTGATTATGCTCCCCTTTTTCTTTGTTGCTCTTCTTTGAATGCATTTAATTTCCTCAGATATTTAACATGAAGATCATGCATAAGGGAAATCATGTAGTGCCAAAATTATATTAGATGGCTATGTCATTCCTAGCAGAATAATTTCAAAGCCTATTGCTTATTTCACTAAAATAAGAGCATTGCTAATTGTTCCTAATCCATTCGCTAAGGAGCCCCGGTTGCATAGCAGTTAAGCCCTCAGATACTAACCAAAGGTCAGCACTTCAGACCCTCTGGGGGCTCCCAGAAGGAAGATGTGGCCGTCTGCTTCTGTGAGATTAAGAGCCTAGAAGATTCTATGGGGCAGTTCTATTCTGCCCTACAAGGCTTCTATTAGTTGGAATCAACTCAACAGCACATAACACAAAACAATCCATTCATTTATTTGATAGACTTTTATTGGACACAAATTGTGTCAGATATTCTTTAGGTGTTTTAAATGCAGAACAATAACAAAAACAAAAGCTAGACTATAAACGTTATATTGCACGTAGTAAAACAGAGTAATCACTTGACATAGTTGAAAATTTTATACTTGATAGGTAGTTTCTTGATTGTATAAAACAACAATTAATTCAATTTAAATATTATCCCAAATTTCTTTTTTTTTTATTATGACTGAGTGAAAATGTACATTCCCATATAAATTTACATGGCCACCTCTATGCAGCTTCCACTGCTCTCCCTGACCAGGGACAGCACACTCTTCCTCTCCGCTCCATACATGTCTCATCCTCCCAACAGTCTCCTTTCACCTCCTCTCCGCCCACTTTGTACACTATAGTAACCATGGTGATACAGTTGTTGAGCCCTCAGCTGCTACCTGAAAGATCAGTGATTCAAATCCACAATCTGCTCCACGGAAGAAAGATTTAGCAGTTTACGTCTGTAAAGTTTGCAAATAAGCTTTGGAAATCCTGTGGGAGAAGTTCTACTCTGTAAAGTAGTGTCACTATTAGTCTGAATCTACTCAACAACCACGTATTTTGTTTGTTTAATTTTTACATAAAGTATAGTACAATTTATAGATGATTGAAGAAAGAATATCTTTTTGAGGACTTTGATACAATTATCTAAAGGAGGGATGGAGGATGTGTCTGTGTGTGTAAAACCTATGTTCATAATAAACCAAAATATAATCTGCTGCTGTTAAGCAGATTCTGATTCACAGGCACCCTCTAAGACAGAGTAGCATTGTTCGGTAGGCTTTTCAAGGATCGTGTGGTGGATTCCAGCTGTTGACCTTTCGATGAGCAGCCGTAGCTCCTAACCACCACAGCACCAAGGTGTCCGTGTTTGTAACAGTATCAATAATTATTTAAATGATAGCTTAGTAGTCCATCATGCAGAAAAAGTAAAAATTCAGAAGTCATTGCTGTCTAAAATACTTTTCAAGAATAATTAGAAATTTAATAACATCTGAAAAATGTAAAAACCACAAAAATAGTCTCAAACGAACATTTTGACAATATATTTATCTTCATACTTAATAAAGAAAATTTCAAAACTATACTTCTGTAGATATTTCTATAAAACCTGTTTGAATTGTGCCATGTCAATTTTGTTAAACTGAGAATTAAATACCTCTAAGTAATGAGACTAATTTTAAATCAATGCATTTGTCCAACAAGTAGCCAAGGGGGAAATTTAATTGTGAAATTCAAGCTTATTATCTTAAAATAAAGCCTACCAACTAATTTGAGCCACATTATTGTATATATTAGACACTCTTTACACAGCAGATAAAAATGTACATGAAATTGTATTTTGGGAAGGATATTGCAGGGTCTTATAGGAGCTCAAAAAAGAAATATGCATCTGTAACTTGCAGTCCAGATGATGACGACTAAACAAATTTCAGTATCTTAGAAAAAGAAGCCAAGTCTCACAATATTATCTATCATGCTGCATACCTAGGCAGCTGCAATTCAGTTGTTATTAGCTAAAGAAACAGAGACACACAAAAAGAGCCAGGAGCTAAGGTTTTCTCCTTTGAGTTAGGTGAGATGACCTGACAGCTGACATCAGTGATTTAATATCTAACAGACATTTCAGTAGCTCCCTTGATTTATCCCATGTATCACTGAAGAGTGGAGAAATAAATATACATAACATCTGCATGACAGTGATAACACAAATTCGATTTCTGCACCTATGACAAGAATAGGAAAAGCTGGTTGGAAATAAAATTTGGCAATCATTTAAGCTAATGCACCTGCAAGCATGGCAGGTGTTTATTTAGCTGATTTTCTTCTGAGGGCCATTTTGAATCAAAGCATAACAGAAAAAAACTCTGTTAAAATTTTTCTAAAATAATTTTAGTGCTTCAATGACATTTAAATACACTTCAAAATTAGATTATCTATTTAAAAGGAAAAAGTATCCAAAAATACCAAAAAGAAATCTTCAGAACAGACTGAAAACAAGACTTTACACACCTTCTCTTGATAAAACTAAATGTAAAGCTACATATAGGCTGGAAAATTAGAAGAACTGATCAATATTCATTTAGAATTATAAAATTTCTCAGTTGATATTTTGCCAGATTTTAGCAGATCTTCTGCATGTTTAGTTTAACTTGTAGTAAGAAAAAACTCAGTCATGCACTTCTTGAAGCAGTTTTTAAAACTTTCAATAATTCTTCTGGACATATTAAACTGTAGTTTCAAAATTTGTTCTTAATTATGTTGTGTTTTTAATGTATTTCTTAGCTTTAATTGGTTGCTCACAAGGTAGGCATTGTGACTATATAAGGCCCATCACATTAGTTTTAATGTAGGAGAAGAGGAAAGCACAGACTTAGAATTCGAGGAATTGCTTTGGAGTTATGTACCTTGGTAGGTGTTTTGGTCAGGTAGGGGTGCTCTAGCAGAAATACCTCAGAGTGGATGGCTTTAACAAAGGAAGGTTTATTCTTACATAGTCCGGTAGGCTGCAAGTCCGTATTCAGGGTGTCTGCTCCAGGGGAAGCCTTTGCCCCTTGTCAGCTCTGGAGGAAAGTCTGGGATTGCATCAGTCTTTGTCCAGGGAGCATCTTGGCACAGGAACCTCAGGACTGAAGGATGCGCTCTTCTCCCGGTGCTGCTTGCTTAATGATGGGAGGTTCCCAATTCTCTGCCTGCTTCTCTTCCTTTTATCTCTCATAGGATGAAAGGATTAAGGGTGGGGCAAGCCATACTCCAGGGAAACTCCCTTGACTGGGGAGCAGGGAGGTGATCCTATGAAGAGATTTATAGCCCCACCCTAATCCTTTAAGATACAACACAGGAAAATCACAGAATGGAGGACAGTCACAAGATACTGGGAATCATGGCCCAGCCACATGGCTACACATATTTTTGGGAGGACATAAGTCAATCCATGACATCCCACCCTTTGGCAACCCAAAAATCACATCACAGAAATGTGTAACACATTCATCTCACTATAGCAAAATCATGTCCATCCCATATGACAGAAGTCTTAAATCAGTTCCATGTCCAAAATACAACAACTCTTCTGCATCTGTGAAACCTATAAGGTAAGCTATCTGCTTCTAAAGGTACAATGGCAGAACAGGCACAAGTTAAACATTCCATTGTAAATAGAAGAAATTACAGGGAAGGAAGGCATTAACAGGCAACAAGTGAGTCAGCAGAACACATTACATTAGCCCTCAAAGCACTGAAAACACTCTTACATTTTCTGAGACATTTTACACAGTGACCCTGCCTTGCAGTCTGTATGTACTGGCCACACTCTCAGGTTTCTGAGTGGAGACCCCAGCCCTGTGCTACAACTCTGCCTTCAAGGCCCACTTGGACAGAGACTCGGCCCCGTCGGCTTTAGGAGCACCCTAAGCCCAACTGAGTGGCAATTCCACTCTTACGAACACAGGGCGCCATGGTGCCACCCCTTCAAACCCCTGAGGTCATGGCCATACCTTCTGAGACTGAGGCAGCTCAGCTTCTCAGCTGTTTGTCTCTTCAGCTTCAGCTTCCTATGGCCGCATGGCCCGGGCCTCAGGCCCACGTCTGCCCTGCCGGGCAAGGGTGCCAAAGCTCTGCAGCTCCCCTGATTCAAGCGCCCGGCGGCACCCCGTTCGGCGAGGAAGACTGTGCGCAGGCTCTGGCTCTCTCGCTCCATGCTCGGCCCCAGCGCCGCCCCTGGTTCTGCTGCGGCCGCTGGTCCCCTGTTGTTTCTCACCATCCGTGCCTCCTTCGTTCCTTCTGAATCTTCTATCCATTCCCAGTTTCGAAATGGCTCCCACATTTTAGGTATTTGCTAGAGCAGCCCCCACCCTCACAGTACCAAATTCTCTTAGAGCAGCTCTGGCTGACTAAAACAGTAGGGGAATATATAACTAAATCAACCTAACAGCAGAAAACACTAGGGCATGAAGGGACCAGTGATTTGGGATAACTGAAACAAATGACCAAAGGGGATAACAGAGGGCTTTATAGATAAATCTGACTCAGTTAAAATGCCTAATCATTTTCCCTAAGATTTTCTAAGGTTATTGCCTAGTTAAATCATTTTTAACTTCCCTTTGCATGCTACATGTTCTTCTTGGTAGAGAATCTGTGGTTGGCTAAAAGGATTAAGAACACTGGCTATATAATTTCTTCCTTCCTGATGCAATGGCAGAATATTAATTCCATAATCATTAATAAAAGGAACAGATGTCATCCATATTTTTGGTAGGAGAAAGTGTTAGGAGTAGAAAGGAATTTCCTAGATATGTAATTATTATGATTAGTATTTGCATAGCTGGTAAATCCCAGATATACATTCTGGCAAGAGTCCAAATGGATCTAAAATTAAAAATTATAGACAAGTTTCACTTAAACAGGTATAATATATTCTAAGGAAAATAGACGAGTCTGTTGTCCTTATATTCTATTAAGAAAATAAAACACAACTGGGGAGATGAATGCTGTTGATTATTGTCAATATCAGGATATCGGCCTTTCCATATTTCCTTGTATGATATGACTCAGTAAAAGTTAATATTTCTCAATTATTTTTAAAAACATAAGGATTATTTTTATTTTATGGGTATACAGTGTACATTTTATAATTCTAGCCATTATTTAAAAAATATTTACATTAATATCTGAGTACCTGGTGTTTATTTTGCATATTTAGTTTTGGTGTACTTATACCGAGTATTATCCCAAGTACACTCAGCAAGTATACAGAGTATTATCTCAAGTATTCTCGGCAAAATTTTATCAGTTTCACTTTTATTCCTCAGTGAATTTCAGAACTTTTCGAGGATCTGGGCTCATTTAGATAAAATGTGTCATATTATTGCCTTGAATGCTAAGTCTTCAAAATACATACCTAACAAAGGCTGCTTGGCTCATAGTGAATAAATTTCCTAAAATCTATATGTAATTCTTCGTATAAATATATGAGACTACACACTAGTTAGGACAAAGACAACTTATAGAAGTCATCTAGGAAAGTGACATACACACAGTCAATGATTAATTTTTATTCCTTCTTTACTAAGAAATGACCTGTTTGGCAATAAAAGTAAAAGATGATAGGGGTTTTAAAGATAATTATTTTTAATACAGGTAATCCATGGGTCATAAGCATTGGCTTACAGAAAACTCATACTTGCCCATTAATGTTATGTGAATTGGCTCCCACTTCAAAACGACTAAACCAACACCTGCTGGCAACAAATTCTTCATCACAATCACCTTCTCTTGTAGCACATTCAGCTTTTAAGTCTTTGTAGAGACTGTGAGCCTTTTCTTGCACTATGTTAAAACTAAATAAGAAGTGTATACATCTGTTACCAACTTACATATTTGACAGAAAGCACCATTAGGAACAGATTTTATTCATAAGAGGGGTATTGCTTGTATTACAATAGGTGGAATTTGAAATCTCTGGTCAAATGAAAATGGTGGTGGAAGGAAAAGGCAGAGACCATGAGAAGTTACATCAAATTTGGACTATGCAGGATTGAATCAGTAAGAATTATTCCATGATGAAAATAGTGAACAAAACAGAGCTTAGTACTTTTAAGTGCAACATAGTATATAATTTAGTTACATTTTAGTTCAATATTTGGCTTTTAGTTGTTGTTTATCTGTTACTAAGCTATTGATTTCTGTAATTTCCCTCAACAACTTTCAGTAAACTCCATGACCTTATTTCAATAATGTTTTAAAAAGTTAGAAGTTAGAGTAGCATTCATTGCTCATTAATTTAGTCTAGAAATGATTAAATAATGGGCAAAGAAGATGGACAGACACTTCACCAAAGCAGACATCTAGGCAGCCAAAGGCACACGAGGAAATGCTCGTGACCATTAGCTATTAGAGAAATCCAAATTCAAACTACAGTGAGATACCATCGCACCCCAACAAGGTTGGCAATAATCCAAAAAATACAAAGCAATAAATGCTGGAGAGGCTGCCAAGTGATTGGAACTCTTCTCCACTACTAGTGGGAATGCAAGATGGTACAGCCTCTTTGGAAAGCAATTGGTCACTTCCTTAAAAAGCTGGAAAAAACAAATGCCATATATCCAGCAATCCCACTGAACCCTACCCACATAAGAGCTTTCAGATGAACAGATACATATACATGAATATTTATTATAGCACTATTCACAGTAGCAAAAAGATGGAATAAATCTAGGTACCCATCAACAGAAAAATAGATAAGTAAACTATGGTGTATATACACAATGGAACACTAATGATGATTTTAGGAAGTGTCTTATAACCTTGTATCAACTAGAAGGCATTATGCTGAGAAAAATGAGTCAGCTACAAAAGGACAAGTATTGTATGAGACACTATTATAAGGATTTAAAAAAAGACTTATGCACAGAAGGAAAGACTCTTAGACAGCTACAAGGGTGGGCAAGGGAGGAAATGGTTGTTCATAGATTCGATAGATTCATTAGGTGAAGGGTGTGACAGCACTCAATAGAAGGCAGTTCAGTGTAACTGGACTACACAGTAAACTAAAAGATTTTCAAAATTCAACCCATCTTTTCAAAGGATAGAGTAGAAGACACAGAAGTCTGGGGACCATATTTTTGGGGAACATCAAGATCAAGTGGCATAACCAGTCTTTTGCTAAGAGAGCCTTCTGCACCTCATACTGGTGCGTAGTGTCTTGGATCTTAAAAGCTAGCAGGCTGCCTTCTGAGGAATATCAACTGGTCTCATTCACCTAGAATGGCTGACAACCGAGAACATCAAAGACCTGAAGGAAAATGAGCCCAGGAAACAGAAGGGCCCATATGTTTGGGAGACTACATCAGCATTAGACCAGAAGAACCAGATGGTGCCTGGCCATTACCTGGCCTTGATGGGGGACACATTGTAGAGTCTCTGATGTAGCGTGAAAAGAAAGAGCGGTGCAAATCAAGAACTCTACTAAAGGACCAAAACTGATGGTCTGACAACTTGCAAGTTCCCGTGGGAACATGGCCCATAGACTTGTGGCTGACCTAGTCCTGAAACCAGCACCGAGGTCAACACTTCTGACAAAGAATGGACTGGACTCAGGGACACAGAATGAGAATGTAGTGTTTGTGCGTTATGATTTTAGACTTTTGTAGGAGATTGTCCTGCTGGTTTCTTTCTAGAAGGAACAGGAGAGAGTGCAGAGGAGGGGGCAAGCATTCATTAAGAGGATGCTAGAAGAGTGAAAAGGAGGAGTGTGCTGTCACAGGGTAAGGAGAGCAAATGGAGTTGCAGAGAAATGGGCATGCAAAATTGACTTGGATTTTATATTTTCACTTAATCGTAATAAGAAAAGAAAATGTAACACCAAGGCAGTCAAGAGTGGAGATGGAGAACTTAGTGAAGTAGAAAAAGAGTTGTGGATAAGGAAAAAGCATCAGAAACCACAACCATTCCTACATCCCTCAGTCTCGGAAGAAATAAGGAGGATATGCTTACTTTCCCAAACAGAAGTATAAGCAGACATAGTTAGATAATAAAAAAGATAACAGCAATAGGTTGAAGGAATGTTGTATGCAAAGGCTGTGGACATCTTAGTTACAGACAGACAGACAGACACACACACACACACACGCAGAAGCACACACTATCACATTAAGATTAGGAAATAGCTGCTGGAAATTCAGTTCCAAGAATGACAATAGTAATGTTTTATCTTTGCTGAAGTTTAATTATTATTTCATGACTACTAGTTATAGCTCTACTTATTTACAAGTAGTTTGAAAGCTATAAAATTCAAATAACTTTTCAAAGTTATTCTTCACAATGGTCTCATAAAATTTAAACTTGTAGTCTAATTACAATGCCAGGGAAATTTCACAGGGACCTCTATAATAACAATTGTTTATTTTTTAAATAACTTTATCAAAAAATTTCACTCCAATGTTCATTCATCAGGCTGCTTGATATTCCCTCTTATGCCAATAGCTAGATTGCATGCTGTGAGGAAATTTTCCAAACCTCTTTTAACTGTTCCCCTAAGTAAGCAATTGATTCACACTTTCAAATAAAAGATGCAAATAATCCTGATTTTGGCATTTGGTTTTGAAATAAAAAAAAGCACTTCAAAAGCTTATTTCAAATTTGCATGTAACAAGAACAAATTTCAATGCTTAAAAAATATTCAGTTATGAATTTTATTTGTTCCTGGTGTTCCAACTACATAATGCTTGATATGCTCAAAGCAATAAATTCATGTGATAATATTTAATTGATTAATACTCATTTTCAATGTCAGATTCACCTTATTCACAGCACAAAAATATAGGAACAAAGAAACATACTTGGCTTCAGCATATAAAAATATATTCACATTATAGGATATGAATATTATTATCAATTTCTTTATAGAAATGTCAGAATTGGGCGATAGAGATCCATTAATGAAAACACTAGTGTCACAAAATTAGGATGCAAGTTGTAATTAATAAATTTTTTAGACTATGCTAATTCTTCAGCTCTGGCTAAATTCCATCTCACATAGTTGCACTCTTGCTTACATATGTTGTTTCAGAAGTTTGTTAAGAATATACTGACCTTCAAGTTCTGCCTTAAAATGCTGAATGGTATTCTCATACTGTCATTCTCCATATCTCTCAGGAAGGAAGAGAAGTAGTTCTCTTGGAAACACTGCAGCTTTAGTTATACACAGGTTTGCCACGTATGTGCCCTGGAATGCACCTTCCATGAAGAGTCACTTAAATTATCAAGGATCATAACCTTTGCACAGAAAATTAAAAAAAAAAAAAAAAAGGTATAATTATCAGAACAGCTTATAAATTCGTATGCAAAATTCATGGTAAAAACTGTGTTTGCTAAACGCTATTCACTTTTCACAGGGAATTAAATGGTATTTATCACTGAATCAGTATGGTTCCTGACTCGCAGTGACCCACGTACAACAGAAGGAAACACTGCCTGGTCCTGCACCACTTTCACGATGGTTGTTGTGTTTGAGCCCATTGTTGTCACCACTTTGTCAATCCATCTTGTTGAGGGTTTTCTTTTTTTTTTTCACTGACCCTCTTCTGTACCAAGCATGAGGCTGTCATCCTGGGACGGGTTCCTCTTGTCAGGTTCAAAGTATGTGAGATGTGGTTTCACCATCTTTGCTTGTAGGGAACATTCTGGTTGACTTCATCTGAGACAGATCTGTTCAATTTTTGGCAGTCCGTGGTGTATAGTATATTCATCACCAGCACCACAATTCAAAGACATCAATTCTCCTTTGGTTTTCCTTATTCACTATCCAACTTTCCCACATATAGGAAGGGACTGAAAACACCATAGCTCGGGTCACGTGCAACTTACTCTTCACGGTGAAATTTTTACTGTTCAACGCTCTAAAGAGGTCTTTTGCAGCAGATTTTCCAAGGCAATGCGTCTTTAGTTTTCTGACTGCTGTTTCTATGGGTGTTGATTGTGGATTCAAGTAAAATGAAATCTTTGACAACTTCAATTCTTTCCTCTGTTTATAATGATGTTATTTATTGGTCCAGTTGTGAAGACTGTTGTTTTCTTGATGTTGAGGTGTAATCCGTGTTTCAACCGTGGTCTTTGATTTTCTTCAGTAAGTGCTTCAAATCTTCTTCACTTTCAGCAAGTAAGATTGTATCATTTGCCTATCACAAGTTGTTAATGAGTTTTCTTCCAATCCTGATTTTCCATTCTTCTTTGTACAGTTCAGTTTCTAAGATTATTTGCTTACAGATTCAATGGACACAACCCTGGTTCACACGTTTATTGACCTTAAAACATGTTCTATTTGAACAACTGCCTCTTGATTTATGTACAGGTTTCTCATGAGCACAATTTAGTGTTTTGGAATTTCCGTTCTTCGCAGTGTTCTTTATAATATGTTCAGATCCACATAATCGAATATCTTTGCATAATTAATAAAACACAGGTAAACATTTTTCTAATATACCTGCTAGGATTCATCTGAAATCCATTATGATCATTATGAGATTCCTGGTTTCATGTCTTCTTCTGAATCTGGCTTGAATTTCTGGAAGATCCTTGCCAATATATCACTATACCAAAAAAATAACAAAAAATAAATCCACTGCCATTGAGTCAATTCCAACTCATAGTGACCCTATAGGACAGAACAGAACTGCTCCACAGCGTTTCCAAGGAGCACCTGGCGGATTTGAACTGCTGATCTTTTGGTTGGCAGATACAGCACTTAACCACTATACCACCAGAGTTTCTTTTAAATGATCTTCAGGAAGATTTTACTTGTGTGTAATATTAGTGATACTACTGAATGCTTTGTGCATTTGGTGAGAGCACCTTTCTTGGGAATAGACATAAATACGGATCTCTTTGAGTCGGATGTCCAGGTATCTGTCTTCCAAATTTCTTGGCATAAATAAGTGATCATTTCCAGTACTCCACCCATTAGCTGAAACGTTTCAGTTGATATGTTGCCAATTCCTAGAGTCTTGATTTTCTCCAGTGCCTTCATTGCAGGTTGGACTTCTACCTTCCGTACCGCTGGTACCCGATTATATGCTACTTCCTGGTTGAGCATCACTATGCCATTATTTCTGGTATCGTGACTCTGTGTATTCCCTCCATATTCATTTTATTCTTCCTGTATCATTTAATATTTTTCCCTGTAGAACCCTTCAATATTGAAACCTGGGTTTTTGTTATTGGCCTTGCTAATAGCCCCTAGTAACAATTGAGACATGTGTAAATAATCTGATAAATGCATGTAATGGTGACCAGTAATTGTTAGTCAATAAGACTAAAATATAGGAAACAGCATCTTAGAGTGAATTTTAGGTGTAAATTTAAACCGTTTTCAAGTAACACTAAACAATAGAATAAGACAGCACCCATATTGTAAAACTGGTCTATGATTAGCTAACCAACACTTACATATTGATCCATGGTAAATTATTTAGATTCTATGGGTTTAATTCTACAGTTGTAATTTTTAGCTCTACTATTTTCTACTTTTTACTAACAGCATTTTAGAGTGAATTTTAGGTGTAAATTTAAACCTTTCTCAAGTAACATTAAACAATAGAATTAGGCTTCTCCCATATTTTAAAACTAGTGTATGATTAGCAAACCAGTGTTTACGTTGATCCATGGTAAATTATTTAGATTCTATGGGTTTAATTCTACATTTATAATTCTTAATTCTACTGTTTATAAGGTTGTTATTTTGAAGATAAAGTGGTACATGTATCCGGGAAAAATGGTAAGTAACACCAAGCATGACAAAAGCAGATACTCAAATATGTTGAAATATGTTCATTTAGCCAGGACTTTTTTTCTCAAATACCTCTCAGTGGATTTGAACCTCCGAACTCTCAGTTAGTAGCTAAGCATTTATATCACTCAGGAACCCCAAGAAGAGCCTCTTGTCTAAAAAGTATCAAGTATGTTAATTTTGTTTATACTCCTGTTTCCTTTCTTTTGACATTTTTCATTACTTGACTTTATCTAAGAGATAAACTTAGTCCTACATCTTTTGATACTCATAAAAAAGATTCAGACATTTTATTTTGATGAAATTATTCCGACTTGACGGCACTTGGCTTGGCTATTCTCCTAAATATTATTCATATTAATATGTAGATAAATAATTTATCTTATTTTCATAAGTTCTGAAGCTGGTCTTGAAAATATAGGATTTGACTCAGAAAACGAGAAGGATGAGTGCTATCACTGATTTCACCCAACCAGATTTCTAGCAACTATCTAATCTAAAGCCTGCCCTCCTTGCCATCCCTCCCTCCACTCTCCAGACATGAATGGATTGGACTTGGTGATGCAGAGTGACCATATGTTGAATACACTTTACGATTCTATGCATCTATAAGATATCATCCTGCTGACCTCTGGTTGGAGGAAGGAGAGCAGGTGGAGAGGAGGGGAAAGGAGGCTGTTGGGAGGATGAGACATGGATGGAGCAGAGAGGAATAGTGTGCTGTCACCAGGCAGGGAGAGCAGTGGAAGCTGCATATAGGTGGGCATGTAAATTTATATGGGAATGTACATTTTCACTCAGCCATAAAAAAAAAAAAAAAAAAAAAAAAAAAGGTGAGTTTCCAACTAGTGGAAAATTAATAATGTGGAAGTGGAAACATGTTATAAACAGGGTACTTATGGTAGATATAAAGACAACAGATCAAATTAAACAAATTAGCTTATTAGAGTATTGTAACAATAAAGCTTTGAGAAGTGCAATGCACAAATAATTGAAGGTTAGCAAATTTAATGTTAGAGATTGTCAACATAGTGATATTATAAGTAATTTTTTTAAAGTCATATTCATCAAGGTATAATTTATATATAGTAAAATTCACCCACTTCAGTAGAGGTTCCCAGTACTGTGTGATTGTCAACCCTTTTGTCACCTAACGTGATTTTCCTATGTGTTGTAAATCCTACCTATATAATGTTAGTGAATAGAGTTGGAAATAGTTATGTTATTCAAGCAGGATTCAATTTTTACAAGATCAGGTTGTATCTCTTTTAAGATATAAAAGAGAAACAAGCAGAGAAGCATGAGCATCTCATACCACCAAGAAACTATTGTTAGGAACAGAGCTCATCCTGTGGGCCTGGGTTCCTGTGATGCAGTCCTGGACCAGAGGAAGATTGATGACAATGACCTTCCCTCTGAATTGGCAGAAAGAAAGCCTTTCCCTGAAGCCGGCACTCTGAATTCTGACTTCTAGCCCACTAGACAGTGAAAGAATAAATTTCTCTATTACACTTGTAATATTTCTGTTACAGCAGCACTAGATAGCCAAAATACTCACTGCATTGGAAACAGTACAAAATCAAGTGAAACCCACTGATCTTGAGTCCATTCCAACTCATAATGATCCTAAAGGACAGAGCAGAATTGCCCCATAGTGCTTCCAAATTACTGTTAGTAGGTTTGAACAGCTTGTCTTTTGGTTAGAAGCCAAACTCTTAACCACTGTACAACCAGGGCTTTACTAAGTAGAAATTATTGTGAAGTCTGAAGTCACTGAAAACGAATCAAATGTCCTATGGTCTTGCACAAATTGCTTAATCTTCCTAAAATTCATATGAGAAGTTAACTCACTTCATTAGGTTCTCATAACTGTAAATATATAGTGTTAAATAAAACAGAAAATATTGAGCAAATGATTAAGCAACACCATAACCAGTGAGTTATTATTTTAGTACAGAGTTGATTTTATGGTAAGTGTTTTAGTCAGCTAGGCTGCTCTAACAGAAATACCACAGAGTGGATGGCTTTAACAAAGAAAGATTTATTCTTACACAGTCCGGTAGGTTGCAAGTCCATATTCAGGGTGTCCGCTCCAGGGAAAGACTTTCCCCTTATCGGCTCTGGAGGAAAGTCCGGTATTGTATCAGTCTTTGTCCAGGGAGCGTCCTCACGCAAGAACCTCTGGTCTGAAGGACGCACTCTGCTCCCAGTGCTGCTTGCTTGATGGTAGCGAGGTTCTCAAATTGTCCTTTGTCTCTTTTTCCTTTTATCCCTTGCAAGCTAAAAGCATTAAGGGTGGGGCAAGCCATACTCCAGGGAAACTCCCCCCACAGCAGGAATTCACAGCCCCACCCTAATCCTTTAACATACAGGTTAGCAAAACCACACAATGGAGGACAGTCCCAAGATACTGGGAACCATATCCCAGCCACGTGGCTGCACACATTTTTGGGGGGACACAATTCCAACCATGACACTAAGATTTTAGAAAAATCATTTGTTCATTGATAATACTTAACTGATCAAATAACTGTTTAACTTTGGCAGGGTTATGCCTGGAATCGTGAAAGGAAAGGGCTGAAGTCAGAGGCATGGTGAGGACTTCTGTGGATGTCCTTCGACAATAAAATGCTGAATTGATTTTTAAATGTTGAACTGTTCAACATTTAAAATTATAAACCTAGATTTCAAAGCATGGAATAGGTCTATGAGAGAGAAAGTAGGAGAGCTGACAATTAATCTTACAACAGAATAAAATATTAATACACTTCATTTTGGTGCCAAAAAGACAAAGTTGGATCAGTAAACTAAGGAAGATGAGTGGTAGGAGAGTATATCAGTATAGGAACAAAGGGCACAAAGATTTTTGAATTGAGGAACAGTCAAAAGATTAAACAGAAAACGAGACGACAGGATGGGGTAAGGTCAAAAAGGGAACTCTTACTGACATATTGATTTCTTATTGTATTGAGAACTATAATGAACGCTTTTGAATTTCATCTTTACAACAGATCTGAGAAGTAAAAATCTAAGATACATCAAATTTTGATAGGTTGACCAAGGTTACATAACTAGTAAGGAGTAGAAATATCATTTAATCTCACATGTCAGAGAAAGAGAGAGATTTATGAAGTCTTTTGAAGTGGTCATCAATAAGGGAGTTATTTCAGGAAGTTTGAGGAGGCATAAGGGAGACTGAAAGAGATTGTGAGCTGATAGAGAGAAAGTGGGAGCACTAGTCTGTTAGATTTTAAAAGGAGACAGAACACTAGCTATGTTCTAAATGCTTTTGGTTTGTGCTGTCTCATGACACACATATTAAGCCCTATTAATAATACTCACAAAAGGCATTACTATAAGGTCAGTTTAACAAATACAGAAACTTATACAGAAATAGGCTAAGCAATATGTCCCAAATCACAGAACTGGCCTTTGAAAGAGCTATGTCATCTTATCTCAGCACCTGAGTTCTTAACTATTTTATTTGACTGCCTCTACCAAACTGAGACCCTAGAAGATAAACTCATAATCCTGATTACTGTGGCCCTGGGGAGCCGGTGGTGGGGTGGGGATATTTTGAAAAGATCCTGTTTGAGTAAAAACATTTCCCTTTTTCTCTTATCCTAAAGACGAGAAAGGTGGGGAAGAAAACAGCTTTCATTTCATACATAATATATGGAACTGAAAATAGGGAAGACCGGTACCTTGCTCCCATCACAGTTATTGAGAGGCTAATTTTGGACATGTCTTTTTAATGTATAGACTGGGAAGAGGGGAACATAAAAGAGAGACAGGCCCTGTGGATCCCAGAGATGGGAAATCCCCTGAGATAACATGCTGACTTTTTCACTTCCTTGGGCTGCTGTGGCAAGCCAGTGATTCCTTACCATTTCCACAGTGTTAGGACTGACTTGTGTGCCGCTGATATGACAACCACCTTGTCTAGACCATGGTTCCTAGTATTGTGTGGTTGTCTACCATTTCCTGATCTGATGTGATTGTCTAATATGTTGTAAATTCTAATCTTTATGATGTTAATGAGCCAGGATAAAAAGCAGTTACGTTACTGAGGCGGGACCCAATCACAGGATTAGGTTATGTCCTCAGTCAGTATCTTTTGAGATATGAAAGATAGAATACAGCAGAGAGGATGAGGACCTCGTAGCAGCAAACAGTAAAGCTGGGAGTGGAACATATCCTAGTACCTGAGGTCCCTGCACTGAGAAACTCCTAGACCAGGGGAAGACTGACAACAAGGACATTTTCCCAGACCCACCAGAGAGAGAGAGAGAGAGCCTTCCTCTGGAGCTAGATCCCTGAATTCAGACTTTCAGCCTCCTATACTGTGAGGGAATAAATGTCTCTGTTAAAACCATGTACATATGGTGTTTCTGTCACAGCAGCGCTAAATAACTACTCATAAGACTCTCAGCAAAGTATGAAAGTTAGGTAATGGAATATGCCTGCAGTCCAAATTGTAGTCATGATCTTTGCGCATTTTGCTTGCATCTGAGACTTCACTACCTCTTGTTTTTTCTCTCTCCTAACCTTTTCTGCCTTTTCATTTTTATTTATTGATAATCTCTTGATTTCTAACATCTCCAAATATTGTAGTACTATAGCCACAGTGCGCTATATCAGTACAACTGTGCATCAGTATTAAAAACACAAAACAAAAAACTCTGTCTTCTTAGTGTTTGCAATCAGATTGTAATCAGAGAGAGGAGACAGACAATAAACAATACATGTATTAAAAATAAGAAGATGGAACCCTGGTGGTGTAGTGGTTAAGTGGCACATTTGCTAAATAAAAGGTTGGCAATTCAAATCTGTGAGGCACTCCTTGGAACCTCTGTGCAGCAGTTCTGTTCTGCCCTACAGGATTGCTATGAATAGGAACTGACTCAATGGCAGTGGGTAGCTGGAAATAAGAAGATAATATAGATAGTATCTCTAAACATGTTAAGTAGTAGAAAAAAAGAAAAATGAAGTAGGATGAGACACACCGGAAACAGGAAGGCTTTTGTAATGGTAAGTGGGGATGTCAAGGTAAGTACTAGCGATAAGGAGAGAATAATAAATACACACTTGCAGGTTCCAGACCTCACCAGGTAGATAGGTAAGATGAAAGTATTTCAAGCAGGGAGACCAAGAGAGAAGGGTCTAAGGAGGTAATGTGCTTGGAATCTCTGAGAATAGCAAGGCGCTCAACGCGTCTGGAACAGGGTCATCAAGCAAAGAAAATCAAAGAGGTAGCAGAAAGACAGTCCAAAAAAGGCCTTCCAGCCCACTGTGATGACTCCAACCTTGTTACTCTGAATGGATGGGGAAGAAATACATGGTTTTATTAAATGCTTGACACATTTTAACTCTTAAGGGTCATCTGGTTAACCTGTTCAGAACAAACATGAAGGAGGGTGGGCAAGAGTAGATACACAGGGTTCTATTTGGGGGCTTTTGCAGAAACTCTCTTGATCAGTGGTGATGCTTCTGACCAGGGCAAAGCAGTGGGACTGATGGTAGTTAGACTTGGGATGTGCTTCTCTCATCCCTCACATCAAATCCCTCAGCTCTTCTGTTACTCTATGTTTAAAGTGTAACCAGTGTGTCTCGTGTTCTTCCGGCCTTTCCTCCTCCTCCTTGGTCCTAGCCACCATCACACCCTGCCCACACCAACGCAGTACCCTCCCATGTGCTCTCTTGCTTCTCATCTCCAGCCCTACCCCCACTCCAGTCTTCATACCACAATAAAAGTGATTGTTTTGACCCAAAAGTCAAGTTTGGTTGTTGTTCTCCTTAAAACTTTCGGGTGATTTTTCAATCATATTTAAAGTAGACAGTTGGATTTTTCATTTGCCTTTTTGACCTCCTTTTCTGCCACCATCCAGATCGTTGTTTCTATCTGAGTCCTTTCAAGTTTAATATGACTTGGCTTGGCTGGCACTTATTGTTCAGTCTGCTTAAGCATGTCTTCCACAGATGTCTGCATGATTGAGACTCTTTCTGGTTTCTTTTTATTTATTTATTTTGTTTATTGCTATTTGCTCAAATGATGGCTTATTAGAGACTTTCCTTATCATTTGGAAGGAAAAAGTCTAAAAACCCAGCACCGTCAAGTGAGATCCAACTCATGGCAACCCTAGAGGCCAGAGTAGAACTGCCTCCTAGAGTATTCATGGAGTGCCTGGTGGATTGGAAATGCCGACCTTTTGGTTAACAGTGGTATCACTTAACCCACTACACCACCGGGGTTTCCTGGGAAGGAAAGGAAGTCAAAAGCTTGTCTCTTAACTAAAAGAATTTGACTTAATTTTCTAATAGCTTTATGAAAAGCAGGGCATAGTCAGGTTAAATTTTTAACAGGTAATAGGATTGCTATGAGTCAGATCTGAATTGACAGCAGTGGATATTACTGGACATGTGACTGATAACATTGTATTACCTTTGAAAATGGTTCAGTGTCTCAGGTGTCTCTCTATTATCATAAATGACCTATTCCTTCAGTCAGTATCAAACATTTCTTCTGTTTGAATATAAAGAATTTAATAACATTAATTTAATGACATTAATTCACTGAAAAGTAGACACATAGGATTTTGTATTCTTTTAATGAGTATATACATGATATATTCATTATATATAACTATGTGAATATGTATGAATTATATATAATGAGGAATAAAAATTTATGTATACCACGTATACATGTGTAAATTCATCCTATGAACAAAAATGAACTTTTATCTGCAACAATATTTTACTCATAGTGTTTTTTACTATAGTGTTTTATAGTATTTTTCTTTCATTAGAAAATTAATAGAATATATTTCTTACATACTGCAGAATCAAATATAATACAAATAATTTATGCTCAATTTAGTAATTTCAAAATCTGAAGATTAAAGTAAGCAAGCATTCAAATTTAACAGTGAAATCAGGATACACTAATTTTTCAAAATTCTAAGCAACCAATAAGTCCAATTCTCTTTATACACTCACAAATAGAGATGAAATTTCAATTATTATACCTTCAGTGGTATAAATTCCTTGAGGCTTTCTTTGTTATAGTCCCATAATTCTTCTATAGAAAGAAGATAGAGTCTGCATTACCTCTTTTATAAAAATCATCATAGACTCAAAAACTAACATTCTAAATTCATTCTTTGCATCAGCAGACTCCCTTTATATTCTTTTATCCTGACAGCCTTTGCAGTACAACACCATCTGAGGTTGTTACTAAGCCTTCAGCATCAGGTTTCCCTAGCAACACAAGGCCGCTTTATTTCTTCCATAGTCTGTTTCTGAATTAATGTATATATATCTCTACACACAAAGAGAGGTACTTGTAATCAGCCTTGAAAACATAAGAAAGCATTCAGTCTAGGACTTTTGAAGTTGGAAATAAAAATGGTCAGTTACAAATGAAATTAGAAATGATCAAATTATAGACAAGTATTTTGCTCTGGATTTAAACACAGAGCCAGATGGTGGCTTGCTGTGTCTTCTCCAGATTAGCTAAATAAAGGCCAGGCCTTATGTCAGCCTGCACATGACTTTAATGAGTTTACCTTTATACTGCAACAGGTTAGGGCTTTTAGTGTTATGTTTCACAAGCTACACATAAGAGACATTTTATTAGGTTACAGTTCTGAGAAACTAATAGACATTAGACAGGTGAAGATATTAACAGTAAACAGGAGCCTCCCAGGTTGCAAGCTCCCTTGGCTAATGGTTGAAAATCAAGGGTAAGTTTATTTGATTCCACCTAGAATTACTTTTCTATTGCAAGATAACAACACTGTCTAGATTAATACAAATAGGTCTCTGGTAATCATTCTAAGTGTTTCTTGGTAAACAAGTCTTTTTATTAGTTCTTTATAAAACCTTTTCACAAAATGTTCTGTGTCATATGCTTACGGATATTTGTTCTGTTTGAATCAAGAAAAAAATACTGCTTTGTATTTGGAAAAAAAAACAACAACACAATTTTCACCTCTTTTCAAGAATAGTATCTGAAGGGTTGCTAGAGAGACTTTATTCAATCATAAAATACTTCTGATTACTGGAAAATTTTAGTTTTCCCTGTCACGCACTAGCACACACAGTTCCATAAAATGTGAATTGCGAAAGAAATTTTATGAATTTCACACTTTCTGTGCAAAAAGTATTGATGATAAATCTGAAAATGCTTGCACTAGTTTTTAGGGGTCTTTCACACTCATTTGACTGTCCCCAAATTTGTCTCCTGGATGATACTTGAGCAAATTTGTTATTTTGGTTTTTTTTGTTAATTTAAGTTTTTCTGTAACATATCAGATGCAGATGTGGTGTTTTACTTCTTAACAGCTTTTTTTATTGTTATAATTAATTTTTAAAAAATAAAATTTGAAAGTTTCCCAAGGGCTGAAATATTTTTACCTTACTAAGAGCCTCTCAGTTGTATTACATTATTTAGGTGATTCAACGGCATTTGGCTGGCTTATAACTTTTTAAATTTCATCAGCACTGTTTAACTTTTATGATAATGATTCACTTAAAAAATGTTGGTTGGTTATTTAACTATTTAGAAATCATGTGCATTGAACAATCTGTAATTGTTTAGTATGCAATATTAAAAGGATGGATTATTTATTAAATGAAGAGTTACCCATGCATTAAAATATAATGCTATAAAATGTTGTCATGGGGACTAGTGTGAGTGAGTGTATGTCTTTCTATCATTATAAAAATTGCCAAATTTTTAATTCTATAATGCACATATGCTAATTAATATTGATTCGTATGTATAGACTTAACAATGCAATGATACTACTAATGTTGATATGATGATTAATATTGCTTTTATCACTAACCAATTTTTTTATTTAAACTTAACATTTTAGTAGTAGTGATGTTGGTTTATATTATCAGTAGTATTCAGGAACTGCAACATTACTAGTGGATGAGGTATGTTTGAAATATCAACAAAAACTGTAGTGTTAATGATTCAGATTATTAGGAAATTATCTTAGTCTTTAACTTTCTTTGAATTTATGATTACACACCTAACTGCACTAAAAACTGCCATTGTAAACACAGAGGATACTAAGAATATTTTATCACTACCAGTGATAAAATCCAGGAATAGTGAAGTTTATTTAATCTTGACTAAAATAGTTACACAATTAGTAATCATTCCTCATATTCAGTGTTTAAGAACCTGAACAGAAATAGGAAGAGATTTCCGTGCTGCAGCAGCTACCTTCACAAAAAGAGTAAAAAGACAAATTTAAAACAAATATTCTGCATCATAACAAAGTAGAGAGTGAGGTTGTTGAAGATAGCTTCGAACATGTCTCCCCATTTTACGCACTGATTCTTCAAAACCTAACACCCTGTCTGTTATTTGGAGGCATTCAACTATTTAGTAAACACGTTAAAACAAAACTGCATTGAGTAATACTTTTAAAGTACCTTTCATTTTTTTGTTGCTTACAACAATAATAAGTATGCACAGAAAAAAAAAGAAAAGGAAGAAGGGAGGAGAGAGGAAGTAAAAGTATTTCTTTGTTGATTTGTTGGGAGAGTGTTGAGCACATCAAGTTATCCTCGGCTACTCAACACATACATTCTCAACTTCTAACGCGATTTCTTCATCTTCTGTCACACTCTTGCCCTGAAAGTTAGGAGCCAGGAGGTTAGTTGTTTAACAATATTAATAATGACCATCTGTGTTTGTAGATGTCTGTAGAAACTTTAGTAGTGTGTACACACCCCCGGAAGAGGTGTTGTTGAAGCTATTGGGTTCTGTCGAGTCAATTCTAACTCACAGCTACCCTTTATACAACAGAACTCTAAATATGACTGAGGTGAGTGAGTCTCTTTTTGTTGACCTTCCGTTTCTCGGCAATGAATTCCAAAGGGTGAAAATAATTAAGCATACCATTTCATTAAGCACACATTTCACAAATCTATATGTTACCAGGTAAAAATCTATTTTGTAATTTCTATTTAATGATTATTTATTATATAATTTCCATTTAATAATGAAGCTATCAACAGTGAACAGCTTTCTCAAAAATAATGATGAAGAGACAATTTTCACTTTTAAATAAACTGAAAGAAACATACATTAGAAAAGTGTGTCACAAGCCATATTCTTAGTTGTGCTGCAGAAGAACTCAGACTGTATACTGTCTTGAAAGATACAACAGCATCCGGATTTTCTCCCAAACCTGACTTGTGAGCACATCAAGGTAGATCGTACTCTCCAAATCTTACTTATTTTATACCAGTTAATGTCTTAATGTAAACCAAAATCTACACCCAGTGCTGTTGAGTCACTGCTGACTCACAGCAACCTTGTGAAACAGAGTAGAACTGTCATAGAGTTTGCAAGAGGCATTTGGTGGATTTCAAATGCTGACATTTTGGTTAGCAGCCATAGCATTGACGTACTATGTTGCCAGGATTTCCATGTTCTAAAAATGATCAAAACAGTGGTCACTGAATGTATAATCTTTACTACGTTTTCTGAAAATGAATGAGTGAATGAAAGAATGAAGATCTTATTCTTTGTTATAATTTTTCTGTTTTGGAAAGCTACTAAAAATAGAAAAAAATAGTTGAATGTTAAATTAAAGATGTATGCCAATTTATTAAACTACAATGAGAAACAGAACTCCAACAGGGTCTACAGACATAAATTTTCCAGCACATATTCTTCCTTTGAATAAGAAAATATAACCTGGATTATAATTATAGCTGTACTTGAGTTTAGAACTGGAATGTGGGAAATAGTTGCATCGTATTTAAGAATATGGACTCTGGAATCAGATGTAATTGGTTTAAAACTCTGACTCTTTCATTCATTAGCATTGGGCTGTGGGATTGTTTTGGTCATTTATGAAATGGAGATGATATTTAAATGTCTTATCCAGTTGAGTTCAGATGAGATACAACATTGTGTATAATGTACTTAGCAAGGTATCCATGAATTAAGAGTTCAAGATACCTTAGGGATCATCTCAGTTATGTGGTTTGCGTGCTTCCTGAGGCACTAAGAATGCCTGTGGTCCATGTGCGCAGTGGTGGCTTTATGCTGGTGAAGTCTTTATACCAGGATTTGCCACTCCTTAGATTGTGCTTGGAGATTCTGCCTAAAGCTGTCCTTGTGGTTTTCCTTTTCAGTTTCCTTCTGTAAAATGTCCACTTACAATTTAGCCAGTCATTCTTCAGACATACTAATACTACCTTTATTAGATTACAGCCATGTCTGATGGGCTTGGAAACCATCTTTAATGTAACTTCATAAACCCCATGCCAATCTGTTACATGATAAATGTACACTTCAATGTTCACAAAGCAATTAATTTTCCTCTTTACAATTCTTGAGTAGTAGCAGTACTTTCTCACAATATTGTCACTTCTCAAATTGTTAAGTAAACATACTTATTTGAACTTGCAGTGAGTTCTTCTTATATTTACATCTAAAGATAATTGTAACTTGGCATCCATGGAAATGTATGCTAAATATAAACATTAATAATAAATAGTCAATTTTAGATTGTAAATACAAAGTCTTAATTTAAAAATAAATATAGCTGGAAACCATGCACTTCACTTATTCAAATTTTCAGACATACTTTCTATAAAATCTAATATGAACTTAATTGCTGTATTTTTAAATGTTAAAGGTACAATTATTAAAATATTTCTTAAATGTTTTACTTTAGTTTTAGGAGGTAAGATTGAAAGTTGGAAAGTGGAGTAGTCAAATTACTTAAATAATAAAGTGTTTACTCAGTAAGTGAAATATTTACATATAATCAAAACCAAACCAAACTCACTGCTCTCAAGTTGACGTTGACTTGTAGCGACTCTATAGTATGCCTATCCATATCTTTACAGATATATAGATAAGTTGACATGTATGCATGTATTAAACACACAGATTGGCTTATATTTTTATAAGCTAATACACTAATTACTACAAAAAATAGTGAGTTTAACCATGTTAACACAAATCTGTTGCCATTGAGTTGATGCTGACTCACAATGACCCCATAGGACGAAGTAGAACTGCCCTATAGAGTTTCCAAGGAGCACCTGGAGGATTTGAACTGCCAACCTTCTGGTCAGAAGCTGTAGCGCTTATCTGCTATGCCAGCAGTGTTTCCTTAATCATGTTAGATCACCATAAATGCTGTGTAACGGTGCTTGACTTAATGAGGTTTTTCATGTAAACTTATAATCCATACCTTATTTTGAAAAAGATTGAACTTCAAAATTAACTAGCTCTAGCAAATACAAGTACACTTGAACAGGACAAAAGGTCTTTTTCCTTTTGAAGAAAGAATATAAGTGAAAAGATAAATACTTCTTCCCAAACACAGAATGAACCACTGAGAGCCAACGAGAACTTGATGTGGAAAAAATTGTTCCTAATTTTCTCAGTAGCCTGTGGAGATGATAGCTTCTTAAACACATGTCAGCTATTAGCCTATAGGGCACGACATGTTGAGATTAGCTTGTTAAACCTGAATTTGGCATGAGTTTTGTGGTTAAATGTTTAATATGACCTTTGTGGATTTACAGTACAGCCAGAGAAACACAAATATGTATTAGAGGAACGCACCTTGATACTTTATGAAATTAAAAAACTTTCTCTTAAAAAAATATTCTCTAGATATGTATATAAGTGTTGATTCATTTACTTATTCAACAAATAATTGTGAGCATTTGTTAAGTTATTTGTATTATTCTAGATACTGGAGAAACGGGAAGAATTAGAATAGAAATGTTGCTGATTTTGTTGAGCTTATATTCCTGGAGGGGAGGCAGAATATCAACAAATAAATAAGAAAACATTCAGTAATAAAAGTCACGCAGAGAACTCAGAGTCGGGAGCATTGCCTTGGTGGGCACTTTAGACTGGGTTATTTTGCTAAAAGATGACATTTAAACTGATTATTTTAATAACAAGGAGTTATATTGACCATCCAAATAATACGCCGCAGAGTAATCCAGGCGCAAGCAAAGCTCCTAAAGCCCCTAAAGCAGGAGAAGAGTCAAGTGAATTAAAAAAAAAAAACAAAAAAAAAACAACTTTGACTACCTCTCCAGCTTTCGCAATGCAGGAGAAAAGGATTTTATATGTCTGAAGAAAAAAACAGGGCCTAGCACTTTTGCTGAATCAGAGCAAGGAATTTAGACTGCATTACAATGGCAATTGGAAACATTCGGAGTTTCGTTGTTTTAGTAGTGAGAAACATGATTCTGTCTTTCTGGAAGTTGGAAGAAGAGGCTGCAGAGAGATGGGCAAGTGTGAAGAGGACAGTATAGTAGCAGAGCTAGAGAAGGGGACAGAGCTCTGACTTAGCCCATGTTTGCTCCCACTATTTATATAGTTTCATTGCATCATAGTGTTAGAATTTTTGGTCCATCTGGAATGTACTTTGCTGTTAAGGACTACAGTAGATACCAATCTTATGTTTTACACATACTTATCCAATCACTGACTAATATAAGAATGTGTTTAAATATTTTCTTAAAATTTTTATTTATTTATTTATTACTTTTTTTTTATTTGATATGACTGAGTTCATAATCAAAGGAATTCCCTAGCATTCTTTGATAAAATAAACAAATAAATGGAGGCAGGGGTTCTATTCTTGAGTGCATGCCCCAAAGAAATTCTTACAAAAATCCGTAAAAGGACCCAACTAAAAAATGGGCACAGGGTATGAAGAGATACTTCACCCAAGGAGCCATTCAGCCAGCTAACGGACATATGAGGAAATGCTCATGATGATTGTCCACGGGAGAGATGGAAATTAAAACTACAGTCAGATACCATCTCACCCCCAAAAGGCTAGCATTAATCTAAAAACATAAAATAATGAACATTAGAAAGCTTACAGAGAGACAGGAACACTTACACACTGCTGGTGGGAAAAGAAAATGGCACAAGCACATTGGAAATTGATTTCGCACTTCCTTAAGAAGATAGAAATAGAAGTACCATATGATTCAGCAATCCTACTCCTTGAAGTATATTCTAGAGAAATAAAAGCCATGACATGAATAGATATTCTACACTCATGTCCACTGCAGTTCTGCTTACAGTAGCAAGAAAATGAAAACAACCTAGGTGCCCATCAGTGGATGAAAGGATAAAAAAATTATAATCACACAATGGAATACTACACAATGATAAAAAATAACAATGAATCCACACACACACACACACACACAAAATCTCATAATGTAGATGAATCTGGAAGGCAGGGTGCTGAATGAAATTAGCCGATAGCAAAAGCACAAATATTATATGAATTTACTATTGTAAGAACTCAAGAAAAGATTTAAATATAGAAGAACATATTTCTGATGGTTAGAAGGGTGGAAAGGGAGGGAGAAGGATAATCATTAACTAAAAGACAAGAATTATTTTAGGTGAAGAGAAGGACAGTCAAATACAGGGGAAGTCGGCACGACTTAGTTAAAGCAAAAGCTAAGACATTTTCTGCATACCACTAAACACTCAAGGGACAGGGTTGCAGGGAGAGGGGTCTGGGGAACATGGTTTCAGGGGACAGGTAGGTCAGCTGTCATAACAAAGCTTATTAAGAATATGTTCTGCATCCCAGTCTGGTGAGTGGCATCTGAGGTCTTAAAAGCTAGCCAACAGCCATCTAAGATGTTATCAATTGGTCCGAACCTATCTGGAGCAAAAAAGAATGAAGGACATCAAAGACATAATAAAAATATGAGTCCAAAGAGACAGCAAAGGCCACAGAAACCAGAGATTCCTTGAGTCTGAGACTTGAAGTATTTGATGGTGACAGCTACCACCAATGACTACCCAACAGGGAAAAACAACAGACAGTCTCTTATGGAGCGGGAGAAAAGTGAGGTGCAGAGCTCAGATTCCAGTCAAAAGAACTACCTTGATGGTCTGCTAACATTGCAGAAATCTCACAGGACACGGCCCCCTGGACTCTCTGTTAGTCTAAAACTAAAACCATTCTCAAAGCCAACTCTGCAAACCAAGATTAGACTGGATTATAAAATGTAAACTGATAACTTCTAAAGAGTGTGTGTCTTAGCTCAAGTAGATAAATGAAAGGAAATGGGCAGCTTCTGTCCAGAAGCAAGACTAGAAGGCAGAAAGGAAAAGGAGCTGGTTGTCTGGACATGTTGTTTATGGTGAAAAGTGTCATACAGCTGTTAGCTAGACATACAACTTGGTTAGGGCCCCAAGCAAAGCTAGATAAGAAAACCAGAAAAGAGGTAGGATGTATAATAGCCTTAATGGAACTGAAAGCACGCAAAACCACACCATCTCAGGTATCTCTATGCTTAAGAACATCTAGAAACTCATGACAATAGGGGAAAGGTTAGGAAAAACTTGATAAAATAAAACAAACGTGCTGAATAATGATGGTGATATATTATGTGTGAGCCACATTCTGTGTTTTGTGAAATCTAACTCACCATTGAGTACAATGCATCTAATTTCACACATAATGAATGTGAGAAAAAATGTGGCCCCAATTTTGTGAAATACAGTAAATACTCTAGCTTATTAGGCACTGGAGATTTAATTAAACACATGAAAGATATAGTATAAGAAAGAGAATTTTGGTCAATACTGTCATAAACAAAACAAACAAACAAAACTCATTGCTGCTGAGTTGATTGTGACTCACTGAGACCCAATGGGACAGGATGGAACTGCCCTATGTGGTTTCCACAGAGTGACTGGCGGATAGAAACTGCCAGCATTGGTTTACTAACTGAGATACTTAACAACTGAACCACCAGGGCTCCTCTCTCTACTATCAAATAATCCAGTATGTTTTAAAAATTAAAATAATTAAAGTGTGACATTAAAAAAAAATCAGTATGTGCAGCCAAAGCCTCTCCATTTAACTTTAGGATATTTCTGTTTTAACTTACCTGATTGCTCAACCTTGTTTTCCCTTTGTCATCAGTTTTTTCAGACCCTGTCCTCTGATATTTATTACTAAAATATCTTTCTTCTTTTTCGTATCACTGCCACAGCTTTAGTTCAAGTCTCCATTTGTCTTTTACTTGGATTGTTGCAATAATTTCCTAAGAGTGGTGTCTTAACTGCAGCCAAAATGCCGTCTAATCATTCCTGAAATGTAAATATAAATATTGTACTCCTTTACTTGCTTTTTTTTTTTTTTTTAAAAAAAAAAAAAAGGTTTTTACATTGCCGTAATGATAAAATCCAGATTCTGTTTGGTTGTTGTTAAGATTTGCAATGTCTGGTTTCTGATTACTCTCCCTCTCTGACATATCACCATTCATGTCCCTGTCTTCCCTTCCCCAGCCATTCTATGACTCTTGTAGTTTGTATCATTTTACTGATGAATACCAACGGAATCCTTTAGTAAAGTCCGATGACTAATAATCTGATTAATTTAAAAATATCCATTCCTCAGGAGGGAGTGATCAAGTTCAGTTTATGAGTAGCTTCTCTGTAGTCTGTAGTCTGCCAGAAATAGAGTATCTCACTTCTGTTCCTATATTTATAATCGTGTGTTTCCCCACAACATTGTAAATCTCTTCATAGCAAGGTTGCCATCTATTTTTTCTTATAATCACAATGGCCTAGTATGGTACATAATACAGAGTATAAGTTAGTAAATATTTATTCAGAAAATTTCAAAATCATTTTCAACTAAAAATGGTATCAACTTTTAAAGTTAAGTAGGAAATTATTTTTAAAATGCCCGTATACAATTTTGAAAAATTATGCAGATACATGAGTTACTGTTGTTGTGTGCTGTTGAATCAATTCTGACTCACAGAGATCTTATAGGACAAAGCAGAACTGCCTGATAGAGTTTCCTAGGTCATAATCTTTTATGGAAGCAGATGCAGAGATCATAGAATTTCTGGTAGGGAAATGAACATGAGAACATTCAAAAATGAAACTAGATTCTGTTGAGTCGTTTCTTACTGATAATGACCTCTTTCATGTTAGAGTAGAACTGTGCCTCATAGAGTTTCCCTGGTTGAGACAACTGTGATGGCTTTATGGTTTAAGATCTATATCTGACAACGTCAGTGATCTGAATCCATCAGGCTGTCTTTGGAAACTCTGTGGGGCAGTTCTACTTCATCCTATAGGGTCATTGTGAATCAGAATCCACTCCATCACAATGGTATTGGTTTTTCAGCTTTAAAACAAAAAATCAAAAATGAATTCACAGACCTTTCATCTGAGGTGCTTCTTGGTTAATTCAAAGCACCAGGCTTTTGGTGAGTAGCTGAGTGTTTAACCGTTGGCTTCACGCAGGGAGTCCTTAGAGAGTCAAACAATGACATATATATACATCTGCAGCTTGGTAAAAAGTTTAGCATCCAAGTAACAGGAATCAGTTAGGTGCAGTAGCTCATGCCACAGCGGTTGTTTGACAGCATTCAGAGGAAAAGCTGAGACAAGCAAGCACCATGCGAATCACTCTTGGTTAGATGGAATTCAGTGAGAGACATTCTTAATTCTTTTAGACATGTTAACACTATGGGTGGTTTTCATCAGTTGCTATCTCTTTTTAGTTTATGTTATAGAAAAAGTTATGTGTTATCGATATAAAACATAGAATTTGAATTATGTGCAATTTTATTCATTTTTAACTCAAGTACTAATTTTATAAGACCTAGATAATATATTTAGTTAGCACCTTTAATTATAAGATGTGGAGATATTTACCTCATGATGACAAATGCTCCTTAAATCTGCACACTCTCTGTTAATTTTCTGAGATTGTGCTTATTTAATATAAGGTCTCATACATTTAAATGCAAATCAACTAGCTGTATACAGGAGAAAAACATTTATTTTTGAGTTAGTGCTTACAAAAGCAACCATTCTTTATGTAGAAGAGAATGCACCTTTGCCAAACAAATGAGTATTACCTAGATATATTACTTGAATGCTGCTGTCATTCCACCAGAAAAATAACATACCCACTGCTCCCTCACACAAATATTTCATCACTCTGTTGGTATAAATAGCCCATGTATAGACAAATCTTGAAGCACAGCTTTGTATCAGTCATGTGCACTACTTGCTATCTCTTACACTAATTGTGAAAGTGAACTGTCTTTGAAATGCCCCTTGAAGCTTGACTTTTTTAAATTCTGAAACTTTATTCATTTGCCTCATAATTTGTGGCTGATGATTAGATTTACCAGGTTGTATAAATACTGTTGGCTGCTAACTGAAAAGTTGTCAGTTGGTACCCTTCAGCTGCTCTGCAGGAGAAAGATGCGGCAGTCTGCTTCCGTAAAGATTTACAGACTTGAAAACCCTATGAGGTAGTTCTATTCTGTCCTACAGGGTCACTAAGAGTTGAATCAACTGGACAGCAATGGATTGTGTAGGGCATTTTGGGCACACTGTCAGGTCATGACTAAGATGAATGAAATGACACGGTCACAGTGGTTTCATGTTATCACTGATGTATGCTCATTGTTCCGTTCACAGCCCACTGTTATTACCTCACAAGGCAGGCTTTTTTTGCTGTAATAAATTAGTTGTTCTTAAGTTCTAGAGGCCTAAAACTCAATCGTCTGGTGAGAATTCATAAATTGAAAAAAAATGTTGTTGCTCTTGTTTTCTTCTATCTTAAGCTTGATTGGGAAAAAAAATGTTTATGTCAAACAGAAATACAATGCATAGCTTCAGTGTTTTCTCTGTGGGCTTGCAAACATTTGCTTATTTTGTTTACAATGGGTCTCATAAGATTAGCAAATCAAATTGACAGATGATCAATGTCAGATCTATTGAGAAACTGCTTGTATGAACAGAATATGAGATGAGACTGCAATCAGTCACTCAAGCCCTGATGATTATGTGTACATTGTAAAACTTTCTGTGATAAAAACTTACTGTAAAAGTCACCTTGGTCTGAAAATGTACTTAACATGAATTTTACATTAGCTGGTGAAATTTAGTTTTAACAATGTCTGATGTACATGATGAAGCAGCTATTCATAATAACAAGTATGTTCTGAACATTGATTTTTTTTCTACATCATTTTAATTACTAGGAATTGTTAATCATAATAATTTTAAGACGAGGCTACAGACACAAATATTTTTCCTGAATTCACTGAGATACCATCACCTTTGTGACCCTAGTATAAGCTAAACCTAACTAAGCAAATGAAATTTGGTTTGTTTTAAAAGAATATGTTCATTATGTCTTAATTTTGGAAGGAGAAAGAAGTGAACAAATAGAAGCTATATTTTTTAATGATTACAGAAGATTTTTAGCTTTTTATTAAGACAGCTTTATTAAATAAATTTTTATTTTTAGCAACGTAAGTTAAAATCAATGTCAAAGTTTAATATTTTATTTACACAGGCTTTAAATAGTCTTAGAATTTTTTCATGATTAAAATTAATCTTCTATTGTTATGATGTGTGAGATTCGTGTTCCACTTTCCACTTATAAGTGAGATGACTCATATCATGCTGTTGTGTCATTTCTAAATGCTGGAAAAATTTCATAAACTTTCCATATAGTTAGTTTATTACTTGATTTTCATTAATATTTATTCATTGAATTATTGAATTTACTGCAGACTATGGAAAGGTTTGTTATAGTGGTAACAGCTAAGAAAATCATAGCTTGTTAAAACACATTATATATAATGAATAAATATACACCTGGAGTGCTTTCAAAATCAATTATGAAACCAGACAAAACTTATCAATTTTAATTGAGAATTTTCTAAGCCAAAGAACACATTTATCTAGTATTAGAAAGACAATGAATGTACTTCAGTGCCAATTTTATTCTCAACCAAAAATGTGAAGAATAATAAAAATATTCATATATAACTTTCTCGCTCTCTTTTTTTTGACTGTAGAATGACATAATGTAATCCATCTCAGAGAATTTGCCTAAAAATGTTTAATGAGAAGAGGAATGTAGGCTAGGGATCCAAGGTCAGTGGTTTTGAATAATACAATAGAATCTTTAATTTTCATGTCAATGCTCACTAGTGCAGACAGAAAAAACCTTTGTTTCATAGGATCACTGAGTTGGAAAGAGGCCTCTCAGGTCATGTTTTTACATTCTACTGCCAAAACAGCATGGATCACTGCCTTCTGCATAATCAGCATACACTGTAAATATCTTAGGCCAAATTTAATAATACAATACTAAACTGACAATTAACTTTCTATTTCATACATTTTGCATAAATTCATAATCATGTGTGTGTGTATATATGTTTGCAAAATTCAGATGACATACACTGGCTAAACTGCTATTTTGTAATAACATCAGTGTTCTGACAGAGTTATGTTACATGTATTTATATATCTTTATAAGATGGATGTTACCACTTTTAATTATAACACTACTAAGGCGGGAAGGCAAAACCGAAAGGTAAAGAATTACATAGATACGATATTTATACAATATTTTGTATTATATGTAAGTATGTCATTTTAATTACTAGAAATTATTAATCATGATACTTTTAAAATGAAGAGGCTCCAGATACAAGTATTTTTCCTGTAAACTGAACTCACTGAGATACTGTCACTTTGTGACCCTGGTATAAGTTAGTCTACCTTATCCAATGAAATTTAGTTTGTTTTAAGAGAATAGACAGACACTATTTGTTGTATCTTAATTTTGGAAGGAGAAAGAAGCAAATAAATAGAAACTGTATTTTAAGGATTCTCGAGGAGAATGATTGTCGACTCAATGGCACTGCCTTTCTTTTTTTTTTTGCACTTAAATATTGGTGTCTCCCAACCTCCTCATCTTTCCTCCCTCACTGGATTCTATTGTCTTCTTTAGTTTCCCATTTGTACCTCTCTTGTTTTGTGATACAGGATAGATTAAGTAATTACATTAGATCTGAGTTATAACTACATTAGATCTAGTATGTTAGATCTGAGATATATTTTATATCACAATCTAACAAGTGAATTAGAACTTCATGGAATCCTAGAATCAAGAATGGCAGTATGAACTCATTTTTTTTTTCTTTTTAAATCTGGTTTATAATTGACGCTACTTGGCTTGGCTGGCTTATAATAAATAGCACAGATTTTATCCCACTTCTATCCCATATTAGCTATATTCCTTCTGTGAGTCTCAGGAATTATTATTAACATTACATATTAGTTTGTATGTTATAACCTTACCCACGCCCCTCCAAAATGAGGACTATCATGAGTTGCTTCTTCTACGTGTGCCCTGGGTCTTCAGTGCTGCCATGAGAGTGCAATATTTACACATACATAACTCTCCTGTTGAAAATTCCAATACTGTGCCCAGTGATAGAAAGAACAAAGTCTACACTTCTTTCTACATAACTGATCAACCTATTTGCCTAAAAATTCCAGCAGTACTGAAGGACATGGAACTTTATGTGAAACTTAGACGTTTTCATAGAAGTTATGGCCTCTGTTTTCCTTAAAGTCTTACAGACTTCAGGTCTCACCATTAACTCTCCTTCATTATGAAACCTCAGATTTTCCAGGGAGATGAAGGAATTTACTCTCTGATACTACTGTTATACCAAATTTTATATATTTTTTTAATATTTCTTGAGATAACCTGTTTGAGATTGTGTACACTTTGAAGTCAGGAAATGTGCATTTTCTCCTTTGTATTCATATTAGATTACTGCATTATTGTATTCTGTACCACATAGCAGAACAAAACATTGATAAATATGAATGCCTAAGGACTTTACAAAGATTTTTCTTTTTAAACTGCACAACAACCCACATGATTTATAGACTTATTAGGCAACATCTTTTTTGCATGTGTTTGTCAATTTGTAGAATGTCAAATAGTCACTGTTAGAACTGGAATTGAAAGTCAAGTAGATTGATCCAAGACTCTGCTGTTACAGTGACCTGAACAGTACTACATCTTATACTGATGTTTACACAATGGGTAGCTAGAACTTTCTCTCTTTCTACCTAGAAATCAAGACCAAGAAGACACGGTTATTCAGTTTTTCTAGGTGAAATATTTCTCTTTTTTAAAAAACAATGTCTGAAGAAATCTCTTTCCATAACAACTGAAGAGATTACATTTGTCCCTCAGATAAAAATGAAATAAATTGTGAAGGACCAAATGGTAATGTAGTTAAAACTCTACAAATGTTTACTAAATATAAAATTTTAAAATACCAGTGCATGCAAAGTGCATTTGTTGTATGGATACGCCTTTTAAAAACAGTTTCGTTCCAGTAAAAAGCTTTAGCTCTTTTGATCTCAGATAGTAATTTTCCGTCTTTATTTTCCTGGCAGAGTTCTGTGTTGATAGGGTGGCGGCGGCTTCCAGATCAGGACATTCTCGAGAACAGTTACCACTATAGCTACTAGAATAAAGCAGTATGGCAACCAGTACTGTAGTGGGCAAGCTGAGATATGTAGTCATTCTATGTGCTGACTGTGTCCTCACTGTGTGACACATAAGATTTTCTAGATTTTATTTGTTTATTTACTCACTCTTCCGTTTATTTACTGTGGATCTGACTCAACGGCACTTGGCTTGGCTTGGCTTTTAAAACGTGAAAGTATTTTCTAAGCTTAGATGCGTAAAAATAACTCTTAAAACTCATTGTCCTCAAGTTCAATTCTGACTCATAACAATCCTATAGGATTGAGTAGAACTGCTCCATATGGTTTCCAAAGAGCACTTGGTAGGTTTGAACTGCTGACCTTTTGGTTAGCAGTCAAACTGTTAACCTCTATAGCACCACGGTTCTACAAAACCTACTCTCGTTTTCTAATTCAGCTCTCATCGTTTTTGTATTTAAAATTCTGCCTGAAACTTCTCTACTATTAAATATCATACTTGTGACTTCTGCAGGTTTTACTAGAAGGTAGTTTTTCTGTTAATGTAGACATATTTTTAAAACCAGAATGTTACTAGAAAGGGTATTCTTCAAAAACCACACATCCTCCTTTCTCAAGCATTTTTAAACCGCTGTTAATGTTCCATTGTAACTATGACTCAGAATTTAGAAAGGAAAAAGTGATTGCTTTTGAGGGTAGTACCTCAGAGTTCTCAGTTCCAACATATTCTTCCTCATTTTGCCAAAGTTACATAAATAGTAATCCAAAATTAAAAAAACAATATGCATTTATTGTTAAATATACAAGAAGTAAAAGAAAGTTATAGGGTGGAGGGAAATAGGAGGAAAGGGAAAAGATTAGCAGCTCAAATCCACCAGCTACTCCTTGGACACCCTGTGGGAGAATTCTACTCTGACCAATAGGGTTCACTGTGACTCAGAAACAACTCAATGGCAACAGGTTTGGTTTTTGGTATGTATGTATTTGCTGTTGTTGTGTGCCATGAGTTGAGTCTGACTCATATATACTATAGATAAAGTAAAACAGGATAACCGTATTTTCCTTCTCTTTATATTCTACCTAATTTTTTTAATTACCTGTATACATTAATATATTTAGATTTTTCTCAGATACAGTTTTGTTTGTTACTGGAGAAATGCCTTATTTTATTACAAAAGGATTGAAAAATTTTAGTACCTTTTGAATTTGATACTTGCCTAAATTACTCATATTTTTCCACTGTAATTTACTTCAGTATATGGCACATTTAAAGCTAGAAATGTCAAATTAGATAGTTCTTTTAATAGGCCCTGAAATGTTGATTTTTAACCTTCTATCTATAATCATGAAATTTTTTAATAAATAACTTTTCAAATTGTTTTGTATTCTTTCAGAGAAGTCTCAGCACTAGGATTCATCAATTATTCAGTTGTCATTTTTATGCTTTAAAGATTTATAAGTTTAAATGTAAACATTTCCTGGTTCCCAAAACACAAGAGCCACAATAATATGGTTAATGCATCATTCATCACTCACCTATGCTACTAGCCAAGGAGCCCTAGTAGAACAGTGGTGAAGGTGCTGGGTGGCTAAGCAAAGGACTGGCAGTTCAAAACTGCTTCATGGGAGAAAGATGGGGGGTCTATTTCTGTGAGCGTGTACAGCTTTGGAAACACTGTAGGGCAGTAATACCCTAGCCTTCAGGGCTATTATGAGTCAGAGTAAATTATTGCTGTTCTTTTCCTACATGATATATATATTTCTAGTATTTTAAATTTAAATGATATATTCTTAAAACACATTGTATTAAGATGTTTTTAACATTTTATAACAGAATAAAAACTCCTGTTGTCTCTGATGTTGTTAGGTGCCTTCTAGCCAATCTCCACTCATAGCTACCCAATGCAATACTGTGGAACAACTGCCCAGTAGTGTTTCCTGGGCTCCAATTTTATGGAAGCAAATCACCAAGTCTTTCTCCCATGGAGAAAGTGAGTGAGTTCTAACCACTACGCTTCAGTTATCAGCCAGGGTCTTAATCTTTGTGCCACCAGGGCTCCTTAGGTTATTACTGAGCACCATCAATTCTAGCTTCAAAAATGTCTGTAATGCTTCTCTTTTAACTTTTGCCTGTGTCCACATCCTGCTAAGTATTCACCATTTCTCACCTCTTCTGCTACAGTTACTAAATTGGTCCTCTTGAGATATATACTATGTTGCTACTTCTTGACTATCTATCTGTCTACCTTTGTCTATCTGTCTATGATGATGACCGACTATCTATAGGCATAGATATATAGAAAGATGCTACAATTTACCTGCTTTAACTATATAACATTCCACCTGTCTTATCGGGTTAATCAAAATTCTTTTGAATGGCATCTGAAAGAGTTTGTGATTTATTCTTTGTTTCTAGTTTTTTAACAAACACATTAGCTCTGCAACTTTCAACAGCTTTACTTGTGTGAGTGTGTGCATGTGTTTCTATACAGATGCACACACACGCACACACATACACAATCACAAAATTTAATTGTGTGGACTTTACCACCTGGAATTACTTACCGAATGATAAGGAGCATCACAGAGACAAAAATTATTTAATAACTAGTGTTGAAGTAAATGGTTACCAATCTTAGAGAAAATTAATATAAATCTGTTCTGTCACAAGTGGGATACTTCAGGAGCCATAGATATATGTTAATATGTACTAAGTGCCCTTGGGATTAATGCCTGTGTGAGGGCAGGGAATGACAAAGATTTGGATAGACAGAGAAGGGGGACTCTGTTATAGTTTAAACTAAGACTTCATCTAAGCCCACAGGTTCTCCAAACATAACCCTTTAGGTTGTTTCACACAAAAAAAGGGAGTTGAGAAGGTAAGTGGTGGGTGCAAGGGAATGGAATAACCTGAATGGAAACCAAAAGAACACTGACACATTGTGAAATACGTAACAAATGAGCACCGCATAAAGAAACAGTTAAATGTGAACTTGCCGGGTAAGCTTTCACCAAAAGCACAATAAAATAATATTTTAAAAAAGAGGAGATGTGACAGTTTTTACATCAACTTGTCATTGGATGCTTGGTGGCTCTGGAAAGGATACGATATCCTTCAAGACAACTCTCGTCAGCTGGGAGCCATCGTCTCAATTCCTGGAGTTCCCGAATTTCTAGTGTTACCGGAGTAAGTTCTTTCACTGTTGCAGGAGTTCTAGATTGCACATCACACAGTCTACTGCAGTGGCCTTGAACCAATGACCAACAATCACCTACACGAATTTAAAGACTAAATATTAAACATTCTAATTATTAAAGGAAATTTACTGCTGATATGGCTGTACCTTCTGTAATGAAAATGATTCAGTTGATATAAAAGAGATTGTGAAGGAAAGTACCAAGATTTGACTATATTAATTCACCCTTCATACATCCCCGCCTCCCATGTGTGAATTTGTCATACAGTGATGACTTGCCTGATGCTATGACTCCAGAACATATGCTACCAGTGTTTCAAATATCAGTAGTTACACATGATTGAGAGCTTTCTGTGGAACTCGAAGAATAAGACAGACAAGGAAGAAAGCCCTGAGGATCTGTGTGCAAAACTTAGTCAATAAAAACCTATGAGTCACAACAGAATATTGTTTAATATATAGTGCTGGAAAAGAGCCCCTTATGTTGGAAGACACTCAAAATACACAATAGCCATGACGATGGTCTCGAGCATAAAACCTATTATCATCAATTCCCACTTACAGTGACCTTATAGGGCAGAGCTGAACTTCCCCATAGTGTGTACAAGGAGCACCTGGTGGATTAGTACTGCCAACATTTTGGTTAGCAACCATAGTCTTAACCACTATGCCACCAGGGATAGCAACAATTATAAAGATGGTACAAAACTGAGCAATATTTAACTTTGTTGTATCTAAGGTCGTCATGAGTCAGAGTCGACTAGACAGCAATTAACAACAACTCCTATAAACAGGGACATACATACTGTTCTGCTATAACCTAAATATGAATTTAAAAATATATCCAGAAAAAAGAAGCAAATATATCAAAAAATTAATAACCTTGGCATTGGTTTATTGAATGAGTTTAAACTCCATGGAAAACAAATAGGAAACTACCTTTCTCCAGACTCTACCTTCAACCACACCATTTTACATTCCTTTAGCTCAACTCTAAGTCTATCTAATGCCTTTTCCATCAATTTTAGTATTAAGAAATACAGTTATCTCTTATAATTATAAGAAGTATGGAGTTATTAAGATAACTCTGACACGCTCAGTCTTTAAAATGTCCAGGTCATATAAACAAACATTTAATTTGTCAGCATATTCCTAGCTTTTCCTTTCAGAGCACGGTTTTGACCTTGAGTTCATGGCTTCAAAAACAAAACAAAATCCACTGCTGTGGAGTCGGTTCTGACTTGCAGCAAGCCAACTGAAAACTGCAAAAAAGGAAGATCAATGGAATTAAAAAAAAAAAAGTTCAAGTCTTAAATAATGGATACTGTTGAAATATGACAACTGATACCTTTATGTGGCCACCACCAAAATGGAGACTCTTTTATAGATGATACTTTGTTGTTTTTTGAGGGGACTGGAAAAATTTTGACCTGTCTAGATGGATACTTGATGTAAGCTATGCACTTACTCAGTGACCCAAGGAAAAATCAAACCTCCTTTCTTTGCTTACTTTTGACACACTCCTCCCTTCATAAGTGGAATCACATTAATAAAAATAAATAAACAAGAAGAGGCACTAGTGTGTGTATCATTTGTACTACCTCCATGGTATGTGAAAATCTTACACATCCTTCGCCAAATGATATAAGGACACTTATTCAACTGCTGACCAGTCTGTCCTCATTCTGTCATTGAAAGCTTCTCCAGATTAATGCTTGACTTGATTCTTCTCTAGCAGAGAATTTCCTCTAGATTCATGGACACCCCAGAGTTCCTAGAATATGTACCACATTCTTCCAAGAACCCCTTACACAGACTTCCATTCCTGTACAGTAAAAAAACAACACTTAATCCATTGCTGTCAAGTCCTGCTCATAGCCAGCCAGTAGGATGGCTCCACGGGATTTACAAGGCTGTATAATAGTTATGGATGGAGATCACCACATTTGTCTTCCATGGAACAGTTGGTGGATACAAACCAGAGACTTTCCATTTAGAAGCCACTGCACCATCTGGCTCCCTCCTATAAAAAAAGCTTATAAAATTCAGCACTTTAGCAAGCTTCCAGATGGGAAAGAAGGTAACTTGCCTGTAGGCCTCTTCAGTCTCTACACTTGTTTCGTCTTTGAACATTCTCACACACTTTTGCTTGAGTTAAGAACCACTATCTTCAGAGGAAATGATACAGATTTCTGTAAGCCTATTAATTCCCTGTAACTAATTGATACAAAGTTCTAGTTTTCTCTTACATAGTTTGAGGAAACTGAAGTCCCTGGATAGAATTTTCTATTTTTTTAGCAATGCCCTCATAAATGTTTCTTGCACCGTTCTTTAGAACAGAGAGATATTTATCACCTATGTTGGAAGGCATGGATTTCATGAGACTTTGAGGACAACAAAGTGGTCCACTTCAGTATTCTCTTACCTCCTCGTTGGCCAAATCGTTTATACGAAAACTGATTTGCAGATATGACTCCAGTAAATGCAAAGACAAAGGTATTAATGTTTAATTCACTGAAGAATAAGTACAACACATAAAAACTAACCCATCCCCTTTTCAGTGGTGATTATATCCATTGCCAAAAAGATGAGTTGAAATTGCCATTATTACAAAGAAAAAGAAGTGAAAAAATATGCACAGCCAATTTATACATACATGCATTTTACCTTACCTGATTTCAACTATATATGGTTGAAAGAATGGACAAAATCAAATAGTGTTGGGGATGATACCTGCCATTCTACTGAATAAATGTCCCAAAACCAGAGGGCTATGGAAGAGAGTATGAATCTACTCCTCCTTCGATCTTTTGTCAGTTCCAGCTCATGTGCCTGGTAGTGAGAGTTTTGTGTGGTGCTAAATGTGCTGCTGTTAGTTTTAAAAACACATTACTTGTTTTCATGAAATATAGACCCGAAACACAAGCCCGATACTTTGACATTTTACTGAGGAAATAGCCATCTATCTCAACAAGGAATAAAAAACAGTGTTGGATATTTTGAAAGACAGAATGTGGATCTTCAATATGACAATTTCTTTGGAAACTGGCAAGGGTGATTTTTCACTTCAGGCTGTCTTTCGTTAGATGCTGACATTAAACCTTTGATTCATATAGAACTTTGCTTTGTAATTTTTGGGGAAACAATTTGCCAAGTTGTATCAAAAGCCTTATAAATATAACAAATATATCTTTGGGATGAATGTACTACAAGAAAAGCAGATCTGGGAATTTAAATCTCCTAGGTTAAGCACTACGTCTGCTAAACAAGAGGGCAGCAGTTCAAGTCCACTGGGTGCTCCTTGGAAGATATATGGGGAAATTCTACTCTGGCCTCTAGGGTCACTATGAGTTGGACCCGACTTGATGGCAGTAGGTTTTTAAGTCACTATGAGTCAGAGTTGACTCCAGAGCAATGGGCTTGGTTTGTTTTCTTGGTTATGAGATCCTTGGTGGTGCAGTGGTTACGTGCTACAGCCACTAACCAGATGGTAGGCAGTTTGAACCCACCAATCACTCCTTGAAACCCCTATGGGGGAGTTTTACTCTGTCCTATAGAGTTGCCATAAGTTGGAATTACCTTAATGGCAACAAGTTTTTGTTGTTGTGTTGTTGTTGTTTTACGGTTTTTGTAAGTTGGAATCTACACAACAGTATCAGGTTTGGTTTGGGTTAGAGTCATTTCAAGGACCTGGTTTACACTAGCAGCTTTGTAGGAGAAATAAATGGCAGTCTTCTCCAGTAAAGACTACAGCAGTGGAAATCCTATGGGACAGATCTACTCTGTCTTATAGGGTTGCTGTGAGTTGAAATCAGTTGGACTTCAGTGGTTTTGGTTTTGGTTTAGGGTGATTTCAAGACTATGATTGCTTCTGACTATACCGTCTGTGTAGAATGATGTGTGTATCCAATCAAATTAATTTCATAGCTGTCAGACAAATCTTTCTAAACACCAAATCTGATTAGGGCACCCTACTGTTTAAAATGCTTCAGTGGAACCCCATCGTCTACAAATTAAATCCCAAATTCTTTAGAGTGACAAACCTTTCTGTATGCTATGGCCCCCATGTAGGTAATGACAGCCACTCCCACAGATTTGTCATCTTCACCAACACTCCATACTAAACTCGCCTTGCTTTTTTTTTTTTCTTCTTACTTCTTCCTTTCAGAAAATGAGGTTTGTCAGACAAAAAAAGAAGTAAAGGCTGTATACATACATGTCCCTTCTTTATGGTCTGCAAACTTCATCCCTTTCTCTGAATCACTGTTTGTGTCCCTATCATTGCACCCCTGTGCATTCTTTCAATGTGGAATGTACTATGTTGGAGTTTGTGGACAGCATGAACTTACTCTACTTGAATTTGTAACCCTTGTTGAGATCACAACAACACATACTACCCCCCCCAAAAAAAATGCTGTCGAGTCATTCTGACCCATAAAACCCAAATCCAAACCCAGTGCTGTTGAATTCATTCCAACACACAGCAACCCTATAGGTCAAAGTAGAACTTCCCCACAGAGTTTCCAAGCAGTGCCTGACAGATTTGAACTGCTGACCTTTTGATTAGCAGACGTATGACTTAAGCACTACACCAGCAGGGTTTCCCTTTGACCCTTAGTGACCCTACATATTAGGCAAGCAAAACTTAAAAAAAAAAAAAAAACTTCCTGAATACATGATTGAATAAATTAATAAGTGCATGAATAATAAATTTAAAATATTTAACTTTCATTTGAAAATGCAAAACAAAAATGTTTTAATATTTCCAAATGGACATAGAACAAACTAAGCATTGATTATTTACATTGTGAAAATTATCTCTTGATTGTAGAATTGCCTATCAGATGTGTGGTAGAATACCTAACAGCCTTGGAAGATGTAGACAGACTCTTCCTCTGAGGCAGAGAGCCTTTTCTTTTTTTTTCCTCACAAGAACAATAAAGACATTTCTTTGTCACTCACGGACAAAGACTGGGCAGATTTCCTAGCAGCTCTGTTATAAAATTGAAATTTCCTACACTTGTGTTTCTTAAGCAGTAGCATAAAACTACTAAGAGCACAGCATTCACCTGGGCCAATTATCACCACACCCAGGGCATATGAGGCACAAGGAGAACTGATGTTCATGCTGCTTGCTATACCCTGAGTAATAGTCCTTCGTCTGTCAGCCAGAAGTCTCCAGGGCAATGTTGAATAAAAGTGGTGACAACGGGCATCCTTGTCTGGTTTCCATGTGTCATGGATTGCATTATGTCCCCCTAAAAATGTACATATTGATCTGACTCCGATATGTGTCCCATTTCGGTGATTTCCTCTCAGGTGTTCTGAATCCTGCCTCTGTGATGCTGATGAGGGAAAATTGGCAGCAGTTGTGCTGGCGAGGCAGGACTCAAGTTACCAGCTGTGGGATGTAAGGGAGAGAAGTGAGCAAAGTTGGGAACCTCAGCCCACCAAGAAGGCAGCAATGAGAGCGGAGCATATCCTTTGGACCTGCGGTTCCTCTCCCAAGATGCTCTCATTAAATTTGGACTGAACGTACTGGACTGTGATAATTTCTTTTATTGAGTGGACTTTATCAATGGCTTTGTGGCTTACTGCACAGTGATAATCAAGTTTCTCTCCATGAAACTGTCTACTGTATGGTATTTCTGTTAGAGCAACACCAGATGACTAAAGCATAATGTGGTACTGAGGGAGTGGGATGCTGCTTTCATAAATACCTAAATGTGGTGGTGATTTTAAAACTGGGAATGGATAGAAGACCCAGAAGGAAACAAGGAGAAATGTTAGCACCAATGAAAGTGCACCTGGGGAGAAAAGAGCTGTAGAGGATCAGCAGCAGCAACAATGGACAGGCAGCAGCAGAACCAGAGCAGCGCGAGATGGTGCTGGAACTGACCCACCGAGTGAGAGAGCTGAGTGCCTGTGTGCAGGAGACTACGTGGTGGACTAGGGTGCCTCTGGGCACTTAAGTCAGTGGAGCTACAGAGCTTTGGAACGATGTCCCAGCAGGGCAGATGCAAGCCTGAGGCCTGAGCCATGAGGCCATTGCAAGCAGAAGCTAACGAGACAGAGCATGAGAAGCTGAACTGCCTCATTCTCAAAAGGTATGGCCATCACTTCAGGGGTTTGAAAAGGTGGGAACACAGCTCTCTGTTCATAAAAGTGGAACTGCCACTCATTTGGGCTTAGGGTGCACCTAAAGCCGAGGGGGCAGAGTTGTTGTCCAACTGGACATGGAAGGCAGAGTTGTAGCATGGATCTGGGGGTTCTCCACTCAGAAGCCAGAGAGTGTGGCAAACGCCTAGAGTCTGGAGGGCAAAGCTAATGTGTAAAGTGTCTCAGAGAACAGAGGATTGTTTTCAAAGTTCTGAGGTCTAATGTCATGGGTTTTGTTGACTTGTTGCCTGTTTTGCCTTCCTTCTCCATGTGTAATGGAGTGTCTAATGTGTGCCTGTTCTGTCATTGTACCTTTGGAGCAGATAGTTTGTATTCTAGGTTTCACAGATGCAGATGAGTTTATTTTGGACTTAGAGCTGATTTAAGACTTCTTTATGGAAAGGACATGTTTTTGCTATGACTCTTGCTGAATGGGATGAAAGTATTGTATGTTTCAAAGATGTGATTTTGGGGTGTTCAACACATGGAATTGAACTGTGTTGCCTCAGAAAATATGTTTAGCCATTTGGCTGGGCTGCGATTCCCAGTAATTTATGATTGGCCTCCATTCTGTGATTTTCCTGTGCTGTATGTTAAAGAGGATTAGGGTGGGACTGTAAATCCCTTCCCAAGTTCCCGTCCTGCTCCATTGTAAAGGTTGTTTCCCTGGAGTATGGCTTGCGTCACCCTTTATTCTTTTAGCTTACAAGAGATGAAAGGGGAGCAAATAGAAAATTGGGAAACTTGCACCATCAAGAAAGCAGCAATGGGAGGAGAGTGTGTCCTTCAGACCTGAGAGTCCTGTGCAAAGATGCTCCCTGAACAAAGACTGATACAACACAGGAACTTCCTCCAGAGTCAACAAACGGAAAGACTCCCTGGAGTGGACACCCTGAATTTGGACTTGTAACGTACTAGGTCGTGTAAGAGTAAACTTTTCTTTGTTAAAGCAATCCACCTGGAGATATTTCTGTTACATCAGCATTAGATGGAGTAAGACACCATTGTCAAAGGGAATGCTTTCAGACTCTATTTAGAATAATATTGGCCGTTGGTTTGACATAGATACTCGTTATTATGTTGAGGCATTTCTCTTCTATTCCTGTCTTGCTGAGAGTTTTTAACACGAGCGGGTGTTGGATTTTTTCAAATGCCTTGAAGATCAAATGATTCTTGCCTTTAGTTTTATTTATGTGGTTTACTACATTGTTTTTATGATGTTGAACCATCCCTGCATCACTAGTATGAATTCTACTTGATCGTGGTGATTTTTTTTAATATGTATTTGAATTCTATTGGCTAGGGTTTTGTTGAGAAATTTGCATCTAAGTTCATGAGAGATATGGGTCTGTAATTTTTGTTTTCTGTGCTATCTTTCCCTGGTTTGGGGAGTATTCCATCTTCTTATGTAGTCTGAAATAACTTGTGTAACAGTGGTGTTAACCCTCTCTAAAAGTTTTGGTAGAACTCTCCAGTGAATCCATCTGGGAGAAGACTTCTTTTGAAAAGAGTTTTTAAATTATTTTTCAATCTGTTCTTTTGTGATGAGTTTATTAACGTGGTCTACTTCTGTTTGTGCTAGTTTTGGTAGATTGTATATTTCCAGAAATTTGTCCATTTCTTCTACATTTTCAAATTTATTAGGGTTCAATTTTTCAGTGCTCTGTTATGATTATTTTAATATCAGCTGGGTCTGTTGTAATATGGCCCATGTCATTTCTTATTTCAGTCATTTGTTTCTTCTATTTTTCTTTTCTCAGTTTGGCCGATGGTTTCTTAATCTTATTGCTCATTTCAGAAAACTGGCTTTGGACTGGTTAACATTTCAATTATTTTTCTGTTCTCTAATTCATTTAGTTCTGCTCCAGTTTTTATTATGTGCTTTCTTCTGGTGGCTAAGCTGTTCTTTTGGTGCTCTGCTGTCTTTTCACTTGTTCAAGTTGTAGGGTTAGTACTTTGATTTGGGACCTTTCTTCTCTCTGGATATGCACATTACTTGAGATAAAGTGACATCTGAGCACTATTTTTACTGTTTTCTACATGTTCTGGTAGGATGTGTTTTCATTCTCGTTTGATTCTGTGAATGTCTTCTATCCTTGATTTCTTCTATAACCAAGTTTATGAGCAAGGAGTTCAGTTGCCATGTTTTTTTTTTTTCTTTTATTCTGTTATTGATTTATACTTTTATGGTTTTATAGTCTGAAAAGATGCTTTGCAATATTTCAATATTTTGAATTTTGTTAAGGATTGTCAGTTGACTTAATACACTTTCAATTCTGGAGCATGATCTTTATGCATTGGAAAAGAAAATATACTTGGCGGCTGTTGGCTAATGTGTTCTGTATAGGTCTGTGAGGTCAAGTTGGTTGATTATTGCATTGGTCTTATTCTTGTTAAAAAATAATTGCTTGCCATTGAGTCAATTCTTTCTCATAGTGACCTTATCAATTCCTGTGTTTTAATAAATAGGATTAAGCTCAAAATATAAAAAAATTTTCTTCATGCTTTGGTTTACGTCTTGAGTCTTAAAACCCTCGAAATTAAAGACAGGGAAGAGAATTTATAAGTTTGGAATATACCAAGCTGGTTATTGCAGCAGGAGGCTTTAAAAAAGTATGGAATTGTATGGTTTTCAAAACCTTAACTAAGAAACTCTATGCTATGCCTTGCTTGAGTTTTTCAACAGTGGGATCATGCAAGACAGAGTCTTACTTACATTTAGATGTGACACATATCTGGCATGGCATCTGGGCTGAGCACAAAAGTTTTGTCATGAAATAACTAGCTATGTTGCCTCCTCTTTCCATATCCAAAGAAACCAAACTAAGCCAATTGCCATCAGGTCTATTCTGAGTCATTTTAGACTTAACAGGACAGGGAAGAACTGCCCCATAGTGTTTGCAAGGAGCAACTGGTGAATTCAAATTGCCAACCTTTTGGTTAGCTGACCTAGCTCTTAACCACTACTTCACCAGAATTTCCAAAAACAGTTCTAAATATTTAAGTTAATGCTATAGCACCTTCTACACTTGTATCTAACCAGTAGTGAAAGGTTGGACTGGTTGTGGCTAAGACCAGAGTTACATAGTCAGTAGAGGATTTGGGTATTAATCGTAAGTTAAAAGGCAACCATCTGTGGATCCTCTGGTATGGCACAAAGAAGAAATTACTTGCAAAGTAGACAGCGGCATAGCTAAGAATGGAAAAGAATACTCCTGTATTTTCTACTCTTAAAGTTATACTGTCAAAAAATTATTTGAAAGAAAAAAATTGTATTATTAACTTGACAATCATTACCAAGATAGTGTACTCATTCATTTATGCCTTTGTACCACTTTCCTGTTTAGTTAATATATTTTATAGTATAATAATTCATAACTTGAGAAGCACTGTAAAATAAAACAAATTATTTTCATTTGATAGATCAAGGCAGGAATCTCAAAGAATCCCAAGTCATTGGGGTTGGAATTAGAACTCAGGACCCTGATGGGACAATGGTTAAGCATTTGGCTGCTAACCAAAAGGCTGACAGTTCTAATCCATCTAATCCAGCAGCAGCTCCTGGAAACCACATGCAGCAGTTCTGTTTTCTTCTGTAGGATTGCTAGAGTCAGAATGGACACCACAGTAATTAGTTTAATGCTCAGAATTATGCTTCTGTTTTATATTTGTATGCATTTTCTATGTGACCACATTCTAATGGAAAAATACACATCATGAGAAATTAAGACTTAACAATGACTGCTTATATTAACAGAAAGTTTTATTAATTTACACAACTGTCTCAAAGTAATAATAAAGGATTCTTTTTTTTTTTTGCTCCCACTCCACAGTACTTGGCTTGGCTGGCTCTAACTATTACCTACCACTTGTCTGTTTATTGTACTGTGGTAGCTTGTATGTTACAGGGATACTGGAAATCATGCCACAAGTATTTCAAAAACCAAGAGGACCACCCATGGTAGACAGATTTCACTGGAGCTTCCAGACCAAAATAGACTAGGAAGGACCAGGCAGCCTTTTTCTTAAAAATTTGCCCAGAGAAAACTCCGTGAAAAGCAGAAAAACACGGTCTGATGTAGTGTCAAAAGATGAGCTGTACAGGCTGGAACATATTGAAAATATAACTGAGGAAACTGATTCCTCGAATACAGTAGACCTTAGTGATATGGGTGGTGTCAAGGTTTGGGGCCATTTACTGCTGTAGCACAACTTAAGAAGAAACAGCTGTAAATAATCATCAATAATCAAAATGTGGAATGTATGAAGTAGGAAGCTAGAAAAATTTGAAGACATCAAAAATGAAGTGAGACATGTAAGTGACAATATCTTAGGCATTAATGAGCTGAAATGTAAGTACTGGCCATTTTGAATCAGAAAATCATGTGGTCTACTATGCCAGAATGAAAACTTGAAGAGTAGCAACGTGTTCATTGTCAAAAAGAACATCTCAAGTTCTATCCTGAAATACAATGCTGTCAATGACAGGATAATTTCCATGCACCTATGAGGACAACTAGCTAATAAGACTGTCATTCAAATTTATGCAAAAATCACTATAGCTGAAGATGAAAAAACTGAAGACTTATCAACTTCTGCGGTATACAACTGTTCAAATGACCATACAGTACTACTTGATTTAAAGTCAAGAATGGTGTGCATCAGGGCTGTATCTTTTCACTGTATTGATTCATTCTATATGCTGAGCAAATAATCAGAGAAGCTAGAATGTATGAAAAATTTGCTATCCAGTTTGGAGGAAGACTCGTTAACAACAATCTGTGATATGCAGGTGATACCACTTTGCTTGATGAAAGTAAAGAGGACTTGAAGCATTTACTTATGAAGATTAAAGTCTAAATCTTAAGTATCTATCATGACTCAAGATGAGGAAAACAAAAATCCTCACAACTAGTCCGGTAAGCAAATCATGAGAAACAGAGAAAAGAGTAGTTTTCAAGGATTCTATTTTACTTGGGTCCACAATCAACAACTGTGTAATCAGTGGGCAGGAAATCAAAGGCTGTGCTGTATTGGACAAATCTGCTGCAGAACACATCTTTAAATTGTTAAAAACAAAGATGTGACTTTGAGGGATAAAGTGCACCTGAGCCAAGCTGTGATGTTTCAAATTGCCTCCTATGCATGTCAAAGTTAGACAAATAATAAGGAAGCCTGAAGAAAAAATGATGCCTGTGAATTGTGGTATTTGAGTAGTGAATATACCATCAACTATCAGAAAAAGAAACAAATCTATCTTGGAGGAAGTACAACCAGAACACTCCTTAGAAGCTAGGACGGTGAGAATTTTGTCTCATGTACCTGGAACAGGTATCAGGAGGGACCAGTCCATGGTGAAGGATATCCTGTGTGGTAGAGTGTGAGCAAAAAAAGAATAAAACCCTCAGTGAGAGAGAGTGACATGGCAGCTGTAACAATAAGCTAAAGCATAAAGTGACTGTGAGGATTGTATAGGATTGGGTAGGGTTTCATTCTGGTGTACTCAGGGTTGCCCTGAGTCAGACCCAACTAGATGGTACCTGACGAGAACAACTTTGCCACACTGAAGAATGTGGTTTTTCTGGAATTTTATTCTTTTTTTTCTCTTTTTTTGAACCTAGAAATCTTATCAAAATTAATTTGCAATAAATTATATAGAATATGATGTCTTTCGATTTTTTTTTTTACATTTGAGGTTTAGATAATAACAACTTTCAGGCATAGTAAAATGCAGAAGAGATTTAGCTAATCAAACTTTAGAACCTTAAAAGGTGAGTTTAGTAGAGAAAAGTACAGTTCTCAATTATATTATGTTTCTAGAAGTCAGTTCTCCTGTAAAAGAAAACAACTACAGAAGAAACATTTACAAATTTGATCATTTTGTTTCATGATCAAAACAGAATTGGAATTGGTTTGAATTTAATGCCCATACTGCCATCTGGCATTTGCAGTTTTGTTATTCCACAGATGCCATAGGATGTGGGAGGCCTGGGCAGGAAAACAGAAAGGAGATGCATGAAATTAAAATACAACATGGCATAGATTCTTAAGTTCTAAGAATGCTATTGCTATAATAAGTACTATGGTAAGAGATAATTATCAGACAAATTGATTTTTTACATTTGAGAAGACATAGTTCCTAAAGTCTTTATGCCTCTTTTGTGATTCAAAATATTAGTTATGAAAAGTCCCTTGATGAAAATAATTTAGGCCCCTTTCATATGTAATTGCCTTCTTTGTGGAAAAGATATAACTGTGACCAAAGAAACAAGACAGTAATTCACTTGTTTCTTTTTCATTTTGTTTTGTTAAATGAATATTATTTCAAAACATGTAATAATCAACAGAAAAGGGTGTTGTGGGTAAAGTGAGGATTGGAAATACTTATTTTGGAAAATAAGAGCAATTATTTCCTGAGATAAGTAGCAGGTTTCTTTTCATGAAATATAGATTTGATCATATTTCTCTCAGTCTTCAGTCACTGCCAATTGCTCAAATTTCTCAGTTCCTGGCTTGTACTAAGCTACCACTAGGTTTAGTAACTAATACATCCTGAAATAGTCTAGCACTGCTACCATCTCCATGAAACTCGCAAAGTTGTAGCTTAGAACGAAACAGAAGAACAGATGCAAGTGTTTAAACAAGATACTTCAACGACGAATCTATAAATTTATGATCAGGGTATAGTAACCTGGGGACTATCAAAAATAGGAAGACTTACTACTTATAGGCCCAAAGAAGCAGCAGAACTGAAAGCTAGATCTGTGCAAAAGGAGCCATACAGTGCAAGTTCTGTGGTGGCAGGGAGTGTTAGCACATTTCACACACACACACACACACACACACACACACACACACACACACACACACACACACACACACACACACACACACACACACACACACACACACACACACACACACACACACACACACACACACACACACACACACACACACACACACACACAGAAACAGAAACACACACACACACACACAGAAACAGAAACAGAAACAGAAACAGAAACAGAAACAGAAACAAAGAAAAGCAAGGGGTCAGGTGATGAACAGCCTCCCACAGGAAGGTGTAGAAGGCAGAAGATAGAAGGAAGACTAGCCTGAAATAGAGGGAAGCTAATTCTACTGAAGCGCGGTAGGAGGGGAGACAAAAAGGTACCGGTGTTAATATTCTTGATATGGATCTACTTTCTCTGGTGAAAGAGGAGCAAATGTGTTACATGTTTTAGAATTAGGTATTAATTGTACACTGTTGTTTTTGTTGTCTACTGTTAAAATATCCCTTGATTCATGCAGACCCCAGGAGCAAAAAGCTGCTAGGTCCTGTGTCATCTGTCATCGGTTAATTAATGGTGAATTGGCCATTTGTGATTCACAGAGTCTTCACTGGCTTATTTCCCAGAGTAGACATCCAGAACTTTCTTCCTTCTGTCTTGGTCTGGAAGGTCCATAAAGCACGGTCAGTGTCTTAGCAATGCACCAGTCGCCACTGCCAGACAGACAGCAGCCGCACGGGGAGCTGCGTTAGCTGGGCATCACGCTTAGCACTGGACCACGCAGGTATCATTAATTCTCACAGGTGTATATTATAGGTTTTGTCATCACCATCGTTGTACAGGACAGAAAACTGAGAGAAGAACGTTTAATTAATTTCCCTAGATCACGTTGTTCCTATGTAGCAAAGCCATTATGGAACCACACGTGCTCAACAGGGCAGGTTGTCAACGATTCTGTTCTGCTGCCCAGTTTTCCAATAATTATACTACCGAGAGAAAGAATAATTTGATTAGCGAAACAAAACAATGTTGTTTTGCGATATTTAGGATGCACTTGATGGTGATGACTGAATTCAATGTGATATCAATATGTGTAACTGAAATTTGTGCCCTGCAAATTATAGCTGCCCGCACGTAGGCAGAGAGAAACCACCCGTAAGTTCTGAGAAGAGAGCAGAGTGACTAGTGAGGAAAGGCTGTTGACATCGTGAAGGACAAAGTCATCGCTGGGTATTTTTTTTCCTGGTCCTAAACCATAGCTAATATTTTTGAAGAGCCAAAAAGGCCAGGAACCCTATTACAGAAAGGAAAATTTCTTTTATAATCCCTACTGTAAAGAGAGTTTGAAGCCTTTAAATGAAAAAGTTTTTATATGGGTAAGTTCTATGCTCCTGGGAAAAAAGTTTCAGTACCAAGTTGAATTCATTTTGGCATGGCTAAATCAGCTGTTCCATTCATGTATGGAATTCACCAAGAAATCTATCTAGTCATCATTTGCAGATACAGTTTGGGAACAGAGACCTTGAGAGTATCTACCTGTTGTGAGTTTTAAAAAATTAACTTTCCTTGATAAGTGTGAGCTCTTTCTATTGCCATGAGTGGTGATGTCAAGAAATTAATAAACCTTTTAGACAAATACCCTCACGTTACAGTTTTATATAAACTTCATAAGCTAAAATTTTATTACCTACAATTTTTTAACTGTTCACACTCCAAGTCAGCAGGCTAAGTACCTTAGCTGAGTGTAACAAATTGAAGTTCACTCTCTCTAGGCACAAAGTTGTTTAGAAATGGTAGTCATTTCCACCCCCTTAGAAGCACTAAACATTTCTCTGAAAGCTTAAAATCACATAATCTACTGATTTACTCTGTGATTTATTGGTTTCCAGCCAAACAAGGTAACATATCGATAAAAACTTTCATTAAGACACTAATCAAAATAAAGTCTGTTTGCCAGTGCCATCAATGTTTAAAGACTAATGGAGATTTTGGAGACAACCTTAGTATTGTGTGAGAAAGGAGGCATGCATGCCTTTACATAGAAGTCACAGGAAATTAATTTGAGGTTTGTACAGTTTGCTATCTCGACAAAGCAATGGTACAAATAGGAGTCCTGAAACTTTTCTGAATAAGACCAGAAAGTCAATATTTTTAACTTTGAAGGTGACACAGTCTTACTTTACCTACTTTCTTGTCATAAAAACCAGTGTGCCATCAAGCTAGTTTCGTCTCATGGCAACCTTATGTGGGGCAGATTAGCAAGCACTGTGCTCCTTAGGGTTTCGACAGCTGATTTTTCAGAAGCTGGCCTCCAGAGCTTGCTTCTAAGGTGCCTCCACGTGAACTCCAACCTCCAGTCTTTCAGTTAACAGCTGAACATAAATTTATTAGCAGTTGTAACACATCAAGGATTCCAACATGGAAGCAGCATTAGATAATACATAAAGAAATGTATGTAACTGTGATTCAGTAAAATTATATTTACAGAAACAGGAGGCTGGCTGAGTTGGGCCCAAGGGCTATATCTTGTCAAGCCCTAGTGTACAGTCTTTAAATACTGTTATTACCTGTAGAGCTTATGATAACCTAAAATAAAGCATACTGAGGGCAAGAGCCAAACGTGAAGCCTGTGTGGGAGTATGACTATGCACAATTTAACGATGGATGAGTTGTGTGGGCTTTTACACTATTTAAATATGTGTTAGTTGACATTTCTGCCCTCATTTATTGTATTTAAAATTGCTGTTGTACAATACCTATCAACCTGTATCAGCTGACACTTCCCCATCCTACCCCAGCTGTCACTGAATTACTCCTTTTACTTTACTTTTTTAATTTGCTTAAAGTGATTCAGCTGGAGTGTTGATTAGTACTCTCTCAAGTTGAAAAACAAACCTGGAAATAATCAGCATCTTAATAGGAGCTTACACCTCGGGGGGGGGGGGGGACAAGCATCTTTTTAAATTAATATTCATATACTTAGTCATTAAACAGATACCTATTGTTTTATGGGCATTCATGTGTCAACTGTTCTGGGTCTAGAGGTACAGACTTGAAAAAGATCAAAACCTTACTTCCAAGAAGCGTGTAATCATCAGTTAGACGCATGTATGAGTAAGGTGATCTCAGAGCAGGTGGTGCAAAGGTCATAAAAGTGACGTGATGACTGAGATTGAGGAGGTGGGGACGAGGGTGGCGTATCAATGGCACTGGCTTGGGCAGCTGGCAAAGGCCGCCAAAGGAGGTGTCATTTTGCGGAGATCTGACACACGAATATATGGCAATGGTGTTAAAGTCTGTATTTACAGTTTTTCAGGCAGAGAAAATAGCAGGCACAAAGTGTCTTTGCTGGGAAAGAACATAAATGTGTTCCAGGAACAGAAACAAAGTTATGGGTGAAGCCTAATGTACTGGGGAGAGAGGGATATGAAACTGAGGTCAGAGTATTAAGCACAAAACAGATCACAGAGGTTTGGTAAAACAGGGTGAGGAATTCAGATTTTATTTTAATGTAATTGAAATATTTGATTCATTTTAGCAGGATAATCTCTGTTTCACAATTTACAAAAGAGTCTCCTCACTACTCTGCGGTGAACAGAGTATTTAAAGGGAAGAACAGAGGGATGGCAATGGATTAGGAACTGTGGCAATAGTCCAAGCAAGAGATTAATATTATGGGTATCTCTTTTTGTAGTCACTTTGCCTTACCAGCTCTCTTAAACTTTTAAACTAGTTCTACGAATTCTTGAAAAATATTTCTTAATCTTATTTTAACAAAATGGAAAAAAATCAACAGATGATGAAACTCCCTTAAGATTCCAGAAAAACATGGATATAGAAAGTTGAGATTATTTTTGTATGTGGTTTGTATATCAGCATGACTTTCCCAGCTGTCTTTTAGAGTATTTTAATGCATATACTTAAATAAGTCAAATGTGCAAATATTCTGAATGTTCTATCTAATTTTATACTCATAGGAAACAATGAAGAACAGATTATCAAGCATATTAGCAGCCACAGTTACTGTTCACTATGTACCAGTAATTTTTCTAGAATTTTTTTCTCTATTCTTGGTTTTCTCAGTTCTAAAACGTCACTGAGTGGAAACGCTGGTGACACAGTGGTTAAGAACTAGAACTTCTAAAAAGTTTGGCAATTCAAATCCAGTTCGACTTGGTCCTATAGGGTGGCTATGAGTCAGCATCAACTCGCTGGCAATGGGTTTAGTTTTTTTCAGTTTGTCGCGGTTAAGCACTCACCTGATGACCAAAAGGCTGGTGGCTCACACTTACCAGCTGCTCTGCAGGAGAAAAGATCAAGCCCTGCCATCCTCTCTTCTAAGCAGCATCCTGGTTGTGTTTCTTTCAAGACAGGTTTGTTTGTTCTTATGGCAGCTGATGGTACACTCAACATCTTTCACCAGTACCGTAATTCAAAGCCATCAATTCTTCTTTGATCTTCCTTATTTGTTGTTCACGTTTCACATGCATGTAAGATGATTGGAAATGCCATGGGTTAGAGCAAGGGCACCTTATTCCTTAAAGTGACATCTTTGTCATAGTCACATGGTTATTATAAATATCTAAATAAGTGTGATCCTAAGATACAACCATGTAAGTCTAGAGCAAGATATAAACATTTCTTGTGTTAACAGTACCTTTCTATTATAATCACTTTCTGAATACAAATTGGATGTTGCTTAGGAGCTTTAGCAAAATATAAAATAAGCGCAGCCATTTCTAAAACATGTGTCATTTGGGCATTTAGCATTTATACTCTATAGGTTGTACTGTCAGCTTGTTTCTATGTGTAATTCGTGTTTTTAAATGTCTCTTCTACCCTCATCACTATAATCATCACCACACTAGTGCTTGATAGTAGAGCATTAAAGGAATTAGATTCAGAGCAGTGTGTTACAAAGCAGTAAGAGGGATATTTTGAGTTCTGGTGTTCTTTCTCATTGACTGTCTCAGTTCCAAAACACAGTTAAGGTTTACAAAACTCACATGCAACTGTATCTAATTATCAAGAAAGTAAGGTAAACCCAGTATCAGAAAATTAGAATGTTTATGTCCCCTATACATTGCTTGCTTCTGTTATTTCATATTCATCATACCAGATATTAAAAGTACATGATCACAAAAAAATACACACAAATAAGTATCTTACCATGAAAAATATCACTCTAGGCTTTTTCACTCCTTGATTTTGACTCTCTGTGGCCCAACCCAAACCCATTGCCTTCGACCAGTATAAGTTACTTGTCCCCTCATATCATGTTCATTTTAAGATTTCCAAAAAAGAGAAAAGCAGAATTTTTTTTTTTTTTGGTGAATAAAAAAAAGGAAAATCGGTTAGTATTATGAGTGAATATTCAAAATAAATCATCAGGAAGTTATCAAAAGAAATGATACTCTTTCCTAATTATACTTATCCCTACCCAGAGGAGACGTCAGGGGTCTTTGGCCTGTATAGTCACATAGGTGCCTGCACATAGAAGGGCCCACACTGAGTTAATGCTACGTTGGTGGTGTACTGAAATTCTTACTTTTTGAAAAAGGTGAACTTAATTTTCATTTTGCACTGCTGTGGACTCACAGGGTTTCCAAATCTGCAATCTTTATGGAAGCAGATTTCCACATCTTTCTCACATGGAGCCACTGGTAGATTTGAACTGTCAACCTTTCAGTTGGCAACCAAACACTTAACCACTGCACGATGCAGCCTTCTCATAATTCTGCAGCTAGTTTTGTCCCTATCTATTGTAGAAACCTCTTTGTGTGTGGCTCACAAGTTCATGAAATGGCTTCAAAATCCAGGAACAGGCTTTATAATAAAAGATAATCTTCCAGGGTCCCTTATATAGTATAGCATCTGTTGTCCTGGATAAAGTCCTGCAATTAGTCGTAATCTTGAATACAAGTAAATTACTTAATACACTACCTAAAAATGTGGTTGAAATATATTCTTAATTATATAGTAATAAACACTTGACTTGCAAATATGCTTAAGATATTTACATGAAAAATCCTTGAAAACATGGTAGAAATACAAAGCATCTAGCTGAGAAGACAGTGAAACAGTTGCCTAGAGTATAGGAATTTAAGGCTGTTTATTATCTTAGGAAATCCTGGTGGCATAGTTGTTACATGCTATGGCTGCTAATCAGAAGGTCAGCAGCTCAAATCTATGAGGCTCTCCTTGGAAACTTTATGGGCAGTTCTGCTCTGTTCTGTAGGGTCACTTGGAATCTGAATTGACTCGACAGTACCGAGTTTGGTTTTTGGTTTTTTATCATCTTGGGAAACCTTGGTGACAGAGTGATTAAGTGCTGTATCTGCTAACCAGAACATCTGCAGTTCAAATCCCCCAGGGGCTCTTTGGAAACTTTAGGGAGCAGTTCTATTCTGTCCTAGAGGGTTGCTGTAGTCTAAGTCAACTCTATGGCAGTGGGTTTGTTTCGTGAGGGGCACAGGTGAATGTTTGTGGTAGTCATGATCTTTGCATATCTTATCAGTTCAGATGTTTCCAAGAACTGATCAGTGACATATGTGATCAGTAGTAATTTGATCACATTTCTTTTTTAATTTGACGAGATTCTAAATTTACCACCTTAATCTCCGAGTGTACCACAGAGATTTAAACTGGCTGGGACTCATGTTCTTGAATTTCAAAATTTAACTTTCTTGTGGTATTTTCCTGTACTTTTCCTGATGGATTACTGAACATCTGAATGTCATGTGGTTTGATTTCTAAAATCGTCCGTAGGCCAAACAGAGCTTCTGAACAATAAAAGCTGACTAGTGAAAAACAGTTACCTTTTATTTGTCTATTTATTTATGTTTATGTGTAGGACATTTACCTAATATGTGTTGTGTATGTCAAGGAAAACAAAAGGTTACCTGTAAATTTTCCTTCTTTCTAAAAAAGACAAATCTAAAGGAGTATTTTCAAATCATTCTGTCTACTGATGACTGTAAAACTATATATTAGAGAAACCAAGACAGTTGAGTCCTTAAAAGTAGTCGGATGTAGATGGACCTGAGGGCAAGAAAACTGTGGCCAGGTAGGCTGGAAAAGCAGACAGAGAAAGTAGAGTGATGGACCAAGCCATAAACCTAAAGGATCTTTCTAGAGTTTAGCATGAAAAGGAAAAAATAAATAAATTCAATGGAAATGTTATGATGCTTGCTATATAAGATAAAAGTAGTCCCGGTGGAACAATCCTTAAGCAACCAGCTGCCTACTTGGAAAAAAGTTATCAGTCTGTTCTTGTAAGAATCACAACCTAGAAAAGCCTATGGGACAGCTGTATTCTGTTACATAGAGTCCCTGTGAGTTGAAATCAACCCAAGGGTACACAACAACAACAAAAAGATGACTTATTTTCCTTTGCCTGACCAAGACAGAATCAGTAAATGAAGTCTGACTTGCCAGTGTATTTGGAGTTGGATTAGTATTGGCAGTGGGGAGTAGGAAGAGAGGTGGATAGTTTTAGGTATGAAGGGAACAAGGAAAGTCTGTATGTAGATTTCCTTAGTTTTTGTCTTTTCTGGATTTTTCTACTCCAGAGCCCCATTCAAGAAACCACACTGCATTTAGTTGCCATGTCTCCTTAGGATCTTCTAGAACAAATTCTACACAGACCTTCCTTGTTTGTGATAATCTTGACAGTTTTGAGACTGCTAGTCAGATAGTTTATAGAGGTCCTTCAATTTGGATTTGACTGATGTTTTTGTTAAGGTTGGACAGCGATTATGTGTTTTGTGGAGAATGACTGTAGAAGTGCCATTTGCCTCACGTCACACAAGGGTACATAATGTCAACATGATTTATTGCTGATGATAACCTTGAAAATCTGTCTGAGGCAGTGTTGGCCAGGCTTCTCCACTGTGAAATAACTCTATTTCACCATATTAGTGGCATATTATTTAGAAGGAAGTCATTGCGTGTATCCTGTGCTTAAAGGTTTGGGATTATACTCTACTATTTAAGGGAAGAGTATTTATATAAATTAGACAAATTACTTGGAATTCCATGTAAATTATTTTCAATTTTTCTAATCTGAGTGTTTAATCTCTGCAAGGATGTTTTTCTTATTCCTTTAAATGTGTTTATACAAAATCAATTAAAATTTTTTTATTAACATAAAAATACATTAAGACTCACTTTGTGTTCTTGATGCAAACAGGAAAATAATCCTCATTGGGATATTTTGATCCTGAAAATAAATTTTAAACAAGCAAAGTTTAACTTGTGTATACTATACATGTGGAATTTTTCCTTGGCTTACTCTTTTCATTCTTCCTTCTAAACATGAGTAGTGCTATGTGATACATTTATTTGGTGTATGACATCCATTTGTAGTACTAAATCATTTCCTTAGGTGATCTCACTTTTGTCAGACTATTCTCAGGAATAGTCTTAATTTCTTTTCTGTTTCTTTTCTTTTTTTCCATTTATTGAACATTTCTTGACTCAATTCAGGGAACAATAGTTGTGAGAACAGAACTGGGTGGCCTTTCTAATGGACTTTTACCTGGCACAGAGATGTTGCTGCAACCTTTTGACATACAACACTGAGTAGCTCAGAATTTTTAACGCTTTAGGTAGAATTCCTGATATCTAGCAGTTCTGAGAAATACTGAATTCAAACCACCAGTGGCAGGTCAAAAATCAAGGAAGTCATTACCTCCAAGGCTGGAAAAGAATAGAAACTTTCCACAAGAGTAAAATTAATATTCCATTTACTAACCACTGGGAAAAGACTTTGTGCTTTCAGAGAACAATATTTAAGCCCAAGATCTGTGTTTTCTTCACAGTTAGGCTAGTTTAAGCCTAACATTAAGCCAACCACTAAAGCTCATGTTTATGTGAAACTGTTACAGCAGGCAAAAGAAAATGATGGTCATGCATAATCAATCAATTCATAGGCAGTTTCTACCTGCATTAGTTTACATGTTCCCTGTCTTAGTCAGCTACTACTGTTGGAATACAACTACCAAAAGTGAGTGGTCTCAAAGAACAGAAATTCATTGTCTCAGCTGTGGAGGCTGGGTCTGAATTCATAACATTAGCAGGGCTATAATATGTCCCCTCTAGGAGAAGGTCATTCATTGTCTCATTCAGCTTCCGGCAACCCTAGGCATTTCTTGGTGTGCCTTGGCTGAAGGCTGGATCCTCAGGGAAACTTCCCCTGTGAGCATGTGATCTTCCATGTTGTTTTCCATTTTTATAAAGCACTTCTCAGGGGAGAGTAAGTTTAGGACTTTAGAACCCACCATAGTCTAGTATTATCTTATTAACAAAAAACAGAAGAAGAAAATGGTTTGGGAACTGTTAAAATGAAGAGAATAAAACAGAGAGGTTAACTTGCCAGTTGATGACTGACTCGTAAGTATCTTATTGGAATGCTAAAAACAAAATGTTACTAAGACAACAGCCAAAACTCCCTGCCATTGAGTCAATTCTAACTTATAACAACTCTGTGAGACAGAGTAAAACTTCACCGTCAAGTTTCTAAGAAGCTGCTGGAAGATTCAAACTGCCACACTTTGGTTAGCATCTGAGCTCCTAACCGCTGTGTCACCAGTATTCCAAAATGTTACTAATAAATACAAATATGTATAATCATGATATGAACTTTATGTCAATTAAAGTTAATTTCCTGCAAGTGTGAGAGGACTTTAGATATCCTGGCAAAAATTGAAGGTGAACTCTTGGGCTGCAGTAACTATGTTGACTTTCAGTGTAAAGTAAAAAAAAAAGAAACAAGGCATATGTCTGGTACTGGAAGTTACTCTACAGAGCTATTATAGAAATACTTAGGTGAAGCTGGTTCTGTGGTTTTCCAGAAGCTTTAAAGGTATTCATAGTTGAAATTCCTTATATAGTTAACTAGAAAATGAGGACACAGCAATGTAAAAGATCGCAACTGAAGTGGGCACACATGTAAGTCTTCAATGAGTCTTCACTACCAGTGGGTTCCTAGAAAGGCTATGAAATCAAAGTTTGCATCAAAGGTAGTGCTAGAAAAAAAGTATCTGGTGGCAATTTTGTCTTCATTGTTGATTCATCCTTCTAGATTCACTCATTTTATCAAGTTATTTAATAGCACTGCCATCCTTACATATACGATGCTGTTGATCTAGTCATTCTCTCTCTGGTCTATGCTGGGTAGAGGAGATATAACCCTACCTTTACCAAGCATCCCTGTCATCTGCTTCTGGATGCCTGTAGCCAGTATAGGTGCAGATAGGAAAGAATAGAGATGAAGGAGACAAAATATTTTCCCTTTTTTCCTTGCTGTAGTGTTCATTCTTTGGGTCTCTTCTATGGATCCTTTTCCCTCAGTACATTTTCCCATGATGTCACCCTCTGTCTGTTGACACTGACCCTGGATCCAGGTTAAACCTCCTCATTATGTCCTTCCTCCTGACCAGGCTTGGTAATAGCTTCCTGCTGTTTGACTTTTCAGCTTCTTCATCATCTATGTAACCCAGTCTATGTGTCCATCTCCTTTTATTAAAAATGCTTGAAGTGGTTTCCATATTTCTGGTTATCTGTTGACTGACTCAAAATGTAAGTGTGTAAAGTACTGTAAGTATGGTCTCACGACTAATAATTTATCTCAGATATACCTTACCTGAGTCCTTCCTACTCTAAAGATTAGATTGCATTAACTCAAAGTTTTACTCCACTGTTGCGGGTAAATCCAATATTCTCCCTAAGATGTCTTCAAATTTCTGGAATTCTCTTTATGCAGCATTGCTTAACTTGCAGCTCTGTCTTCCAATGAATTGTTTCAAATTTTTAATTTTTTCCTTACTGAATAACACCTGGAAGAGTAATCAGCCCTTTTTGGGATTTGTACACATGTTAACAACAACAAAAAACACTGAAAAAATGTCCACATAAGAGAACCATTGAAGATTACAACACCACCTGTCCAGGATGTTTTCTGTCTCCTTTTCTTGCACCCACTCTTTACCCCTCCTGGCTTCAATACATTTTCCTCCAATTGCCTCAGTACATATCTAATGCTTTTCACTTTGTGTTTTCCAGGCTATTACCACACTCAAATCAACTAGTAAATTACTTTTGCATTTGTAACTCAATCCCAGTGCTCAATGAGGGGGAAAAAATCATTTCATAGGCTCTGCATATTTTCTAAGCACCTTTGGTTGTAAAAAGTACTTTTTTTCCTTCTGTTTCATCAGAATCAAATTTTTACATTAATTGCTCTTTTTTCTTCCCCAAACTACTTCTGTCAATTTTATATTAATTGCTCCTTTTTCTTCTCAATCCACTTCTGTCAATCCAATTGGAGACAGAGTTTTTTCTAAATGTTTTTTAATATTTTATTTGCTTTGCTTTTCCCTCTCTGATACGTACATCAAGAGAGTGAGGTTACTGTCCTGCAGCTTTCATCCAAGTTCATCCAAGTGAGATAGGTACTAAGGATATATTTATGACATCTTTTCTTTTTCTTCCTAGGAGGTAAGGGCCTAGAATATTCATTATTCATTGCTGTATAACAAGTTACCCCCAAATACAGTGGCTTAACACAATGAGACTTATTATTTTATAATTTCTTTACATTGGAAATCCAGGTCTAGTTTAGGCTAGTTTCCTACTAAAAAGGCCCCTTATTATACTACAAACATCTCAAGACTTAATTGGACAACGGTCTATTTCAGGATTTCAAGTGTTTGCTAGTAGGATTCAGGTCTTCACGGGTTTTGGACTGTGACTTCAGATTCTCCCTAGAATGGCTAGAGGTCACTCTCACTCATCTCCTTGCCACATAGACTTCTCTAGTGAGCAGCTTACATTATGGCTTATAACTTTATCAGCGCAAGAAGTTGAGGAGCCAGAGAAAAAGAGTACCAGCAAAGTGGAAAGCTCTTTCATGTCCTAGTCTCAGAAATTAAATCCAGTAGTTTCTACCACATTCTGTTCATTAGAACCAAGTAAAGGCACCCAGCTAATGCCCAAGGGAAGGAGAGGGATCACTAAGAGCAAACGAAGAAGCTCCTTACAAAAAGGGCTTTTAGAAGTAAACAAGGGATTCCAAGTTAGTGTTAATACAGTCAAAACTCAATTCAAGATAGCAAGATATCACAGAGCCAGGATATCTACCCATTTATGGTAAAAGACTGGGAGGAGAGTAGTTCAGGGGAGACTTAAAGTTCAAATTTAATACTTTTTGAATTTGCAAGATCTCAAATGTAATCAAATTTCCTAATACGCTTACATTGGAACAGGAAATGTGTAGATAATACCATGTTTTGTTCATATACATACATATTTATGCACACACACATAACTGAAAAGAAACTGTTTTCATCAAGTGAATTCTGATTCATCAGTTCTGATTCACAGCGACCCTATGGGACAGTGGGCATCTGATCCACGTGTGGTTTCCAAGGAGTGCCTGGTGGATCCAAACTGCTGACTTTTTGATTAGAAGCCATAACTCCTAATCACTATGCCACCAGGGTTTCTGAGGTACGTGTGTGTGTGTGTGTGTGTGTGTGTAAAATGTATACATGTATAAAACATACATAAAATGTGTATCTATATATAAAATGTATATATATTTGTATGTATGTATATGTACACACACACACACAGAAAGTGTCTGACAATTAAGCCCAAGAACTTAATTGTTTTAAGCACTACATACCTCATTGCTGAAGATCGCTGTAGTCACCTTTGAAGTACTCCCCTTGGGAAACTATGCACTGATCCCAGTGCGTAATCCACGTTTCACAGCAACGTTAGAACTCTTTCTGGAGCGGCCATTGCACACAGTGGCAAGATGGCAAGTTCACAGACTTAACTGAATAGTTAATTGTCTGTGAGAGAGTTTTTAGCTAGTAAACAAATAACTGTATTGGAACACCCTCCCTACTCACTTGATCCGGCCCCCAATGACATTTTCTTTACCCAAAGATAAAGGAAACATTGAAAGACATTTTGATGACATTCAGGACATCAAGGGTAATATGACAACAGCTCTGATAGCCATTCCAGAAAAAGAGTTAAAAAATTGTTGAAGGGTAGACTAGGCACTGGCATAGGTGCATAACTTCCCAAGGGGAGTACTTTGAAGGTGATTATAGTAATATGCATCAATGAGGTGTGTGGCACTTTTTTCTGGGATGCGCTCACCTACGTATATGTATATGTGCACATATATCTTATTTTGGAAAGATAGTAATTTATTCTCTCACTGATGTTATAAAATGAGCCAGCAGACCTCAGAGGAATGAGATTGGTTATGCAACCATTGATTTTCCAGTGGGATTTCAAGGTGGCCTGAAACTTGGTAATTTTTGTGGGAAAAGACAGAGGCAAGTTGAGGCATACAGTGGATGAGAAAAAGCAAGAAATCAAGACTTGCAAGTTTCTAGCCTCTTCTGTCTGGTGGTTGCTTTTCCATTCCTTTATTTCTGAAACAAAAGAATAGATTTTGCATTGAAGAAGGGAAATGAATTATATTTTTAAAAGTTTGAGTTTGAAATATCTATGGAACATCTAAATAAGACAGAATAAGAATTAAATGTTTGCCTGGAACTCAGGGGATGTGCTAGGGAGAAATAATGGAAGTCAGCACCCATACATATGTCCAGGGATCCTGTTTTATAAACATAACCAACCAAATTGTTTCATTTAATGATTACAAATGATTTAATCTTTCTCACAAGCTTGCACTTTCTGGCAGTTACATTGAAAAAGGAAACACTTGATTACAGTCTGCTTGTTTTTTTCTAACAATTTAGGCAGTCCTTCTTGGTAAAAGCATGTGAAGCTTTCTACTGAAACCATCAGTTTCTCCAGTGTCTACACTGTGCTGGGTAACGTTCACCAAGAAAAATTGTTTTTTTTTTGTTTGTTTGTTTGTTTGTTGCCTTTAGATATTTCTTAAGGAAACCCTGGTGGTGTAGTGTTGAAGTGCTACATTTGCTTACCAAAGGATCGTCAGTTCAAATCCGTCAGGTTCTCCTCGGAAGCCCTGTGGAATACTTCTACTCTGTCCTCTGTGGTTGCTATGAGTCGAAATCTACCCAATGGCAAGGGGCTTGGTTTAATATATTTCTTAATAACCATACTGGCAATTTTTTTATTATATAAAAATGCATTCAATATTGCACCTGATTTTTCGTATTTATATTTATTGGGAACCATTTACTGTTAGGCCTCCACATTTTCAAAATTTATCTTAATTGAGTTTCAACTCTGAAGTAAATTCAGGTGATAAAATAATCCCTGCTGAGGTGTTAATGAATGATAATAAAGTCAGTGACACTCCCATTTAGGTGATATATTTGCATTTTAAAGGAAGCATCTTAGAGACATGAGATCTTCAAACACACACAAGAACCACGAAAGATAAGTGAATGAAAGTGTCTATAGTCAGATAGGATGTATTATAGGATGTATAGCATCATACGTCTTTCCTAAAAACTGTGTTTGATCTTATATATATATATATAATCTTATATCTGTAAATCTGAATACACATATATGTATAAAACTAGTAGAAACACTGGTCGCATTGTGGCTAAGTGCTATACCTGCTAACAAAAAAGGCGAGCAGTTCGAATTTACCAGGCACTCCTTGGGGGCATCTCTACCCTGTCTTTAAAGTAGCTAGGTGTCAGAATCAACTCTTAATCACAACAGGTTTGGTTTGGTTTGGTTTGGTATCTTACCAGATGTTTTATTGATTTATGGTGTCCTGATCACAGGGTTTTCCTCTGCATAGGTCAAGGATAGCAGAAAGAGAGAAGACACTCTACAGGCGCAAATGATGAAGATTGGTTTATTGGAAAAGCACCTGGGAAGCCTGACCCCCCAGGGCCAGAGCATGGGCAACAGGACAGCGGTTCTGCTGTCAGGGACTCTCCTCTGAGAAAGGTTGCTCAGTGGGGGATTGGAACTCACACACTCTTTTACCAAATTTCAATGTTGTTGTTACCAGGTGCATCTTTCATGTCCATGGAGGAGCAGATGTTCTTGGTGCTACTTATCCCTTTGATGTAGGGTATGTGCTCCATCAGGTACCTGTACAATCCTTTAACTTCCATACCTGGAAAGCTAAGCTGGACTTAGGACAGGGATCACTCTTCCAGCCTTGTGAGACATCTCCTAGGCCATCATGTCCACATCTACTATGAGGGCCATTTAATCTATCTTGACATCATACTAGAGTGATGGGAAATAGTAAAAGATGTTGAATCTTGTAAGTGATGTTTATTTTACAATCTAAATCATTCTTAAAGATGCTTCCTAGAGATTTGGTTGTTCCCATAATGAAAGATCAGGTTATTTGGACCAAGCATTTTACTAAAAATTTCTAAAAATATATAATATTTTAAAAAGTAATTAAAATTTTTTTGAAAGTATTGAAGGAAAAAAGTAGTTTCTAGGTTACAGTGAAGGAAAAACTGAAATTCAGGGAATTTGTTGACTGCAGAAAATTTGAACATGTATTTTGATAGATAAGTGGGACAACGAAGATAGAACAAAGCCTGACTACACAAAAGAAGTGTAACAGGAGAATATCCTACAGTATACTGCACCTGAAAAACCTGTGTACTGCAGACAAGGGTGTAAGAGAAGGGGACTAGGCTTCTTTTGGAACCATGACCTAGTTTACAAGCCTGAATCCTTCAGGTAACCTAAAGCAGTGAACTTGATTAATGTGGTAATGGCCACAGGGTAATGGCCCAGAGGGGCAGACTGAAGCAAACATAAATCCTTTCTGGAAAAAAAAAAATTTCCTTCCCCCCTACATTTGTATTCCTCCAAATATTTTTTTAAAATGCAACACTTAGCACAATCAAAATAGCTATGAGCACAAAGTGAAAACACTCCAAGAGCCTGAACCAGTAGAAATACAGAAGAGGAGAGAAACAGACCCAGAACTATTTCCTACTGAATTATCACACTAAGTATAGCACACAACTATACACCCCCCCCCCTTTATTTAGGTCACTTGTTAATTCAAGAAATATTTGAGTACTTATTAGGGGCTTAGAAATCATCTAGAACCTACATATTCAGGGGTGTACAGAACAAAACCACTTTCCTCAAGCAATTGGCTTTCTAACAGGATGAGGCAGGCATCACAGATTTATTTCTTGTTTAGGAATCAGGCCAAAGTCTCTCAGGTAGGCAGTACTAGATGGAGCTGGGGTTGTAGACCAGATTTATCTTAATCCAAAACCCACACTCTATTATGTTATTCTGCATCTATAATCTTATACAGGATCAGTTCCAAGACAGAAGTGTTATTGGCACCCAGAGGGTCAGGGAAACAAAAAGGAGGTGAAGATAAAAATATCTATAAACTAGAAACAAACCCACTGTCAGAGTCAATTCTGACTCATAGTAACACTGCAGGCCAGAGTAGACCTGTCCCATAGAGTTTCCAAGGAGTGCCTGGCAGACTTGAATTTCCAGCCTTTTGGTTAGCAGACATAGCATTTAACCACTACAGTATCAGGGTTTCTAAGAGTATTTATAGGAGTTGGAAAATAACCAGATGTTTAGAAAATTAAGAATATCCAGAATAGCTGCATTTTAATAGGCCAAAGCTTATTAGTGATTGTCACAGGTGGGAGACAGGATAAGAGGAAATCATTGTATAAGGCACACTGATCTACTAGGCATGATAAAAAGTTTTGCAGATAGAAAGTTGTGATGGCTACACAACATGAAAAAGATAATTAATGACACTAAATTGTACATATAAACAATGTTGAAATGACAATGTTTTGATATATAAAACCAAAAAAACCAAAGCCAGTGCTGCTGAGTCGATTCTAATTCATAGCAACCTTGTAAGGTAGAGTTGAAATGCTCCATAGAACTTCCAAGGAGTGCCTGATGGATTAGAACCTCTGACCTCTTGGTAAGCAGCCATAGAACTTAACCACTACGGGGTCAGTGTTTCTTTTGATATGTGTGTGTGTGTGTATACAAAAAAAATGTAATTATGATTACAATTAAAATTTTAAAAAGTCACCAGAGTGTTATATTAAGCCACAATCCGTCTGCATCTAGAAACATAACCACAAAATATGCAAAGAAAATACACACATAATTGCAAGCAGAAATTGGCAAATCTATACCATTTTTCAATAATTAAAAATCAGTGAACAACTTTTATAGCAGATTAAATACAACAGAAGGGGAGTTAATGAACTTACAGAGAGTTCCCACAGTTAGTATACAGAAGCGCAGCACAATGCAGCCGGGGCTCAACCACCAAAGCACAACCACTATGATATTCTGAACATCCTGAAAGAAAAACAGACAAAAAGTAATAACGATAATGGCAAAACTGCCAGTATTGAGCTCTGTGTGCATTGAAAATATCACTCAAAAATAAAGATGAAGTAAAATACTTCTCATACAAATAGGCTATGAGCTGATCACTACTTTTAATAGCAATTGCAGACATAATATATAATTCATAAATATGTTATTAAGTAGTTTCCTAAAGAAAAAAAATAGCTATTGTGTATGCTAGTGTTCTTGAATTTCAGCTGGGGATTGCCTTATAAAAATGTATTACTATACAAACGTAAGTAGGACTTGGTGTAAAATTTTTAGACGTTTCTGCCATGGAGAAAAACTTTCATGGGCCCATTAGGTTACTGCTGACACTTCATTAATATTACTTTGCAGTAACATTTGGAGGTATATAAATAAAATATAATGGAATAGGGAAAAACATTATTTTATAAATGGCAGTGTACTCTTTTACTATTTGACCTTATATGCTTTACTTGGAGTCAGATCTGACTTACAGCGATCCTGTAGGACAGGGTTTCCACGGCTGTAAATCTTCACGAAAACAGACTGCCACATGCTTCTCCCACGTAGTGGCCAGTGGTTTGGAATCGCACATCTTTGGGTCAGCAGGCCGGGACTTTGGCCACTGATCTACCAAGGCTTCTCATTTGACCTTATACCTATCTTACTTACAGAAGGCTTATATATTATATATTTCCTTAATTTTTATATGTAAACATTTCAAAGAGATTCTTGAATTTAATCTGCCTATTTTGAAGTTCTGTGGTTCCTCCGTTTATTTCCCTCTTCAATTACACAACATAGTGAAACTGCAGCTAAGGGCAGGGTACTTGTCATTCTGCAGGGACAGGATCAGATCCCTCCACAGAATGTGCTACTATGAAGAGATGAGGAATGATGAAAAGAAATTGCTTGAAATAAAAAGATTTTCATTAAATCTCTCTTTTCAGCCTTGTTTTGTCACTTGTCACCTTTATCTCTACCTAAGGTTCTCAGGTTTGGAGGCTCTGCTCCATATTTGTTTATTAAATGAAACACTGACCTCAAAGACAAAATGAACCTGGATACTGGATGTACCCAGGATAAGAATAAGGATAAAGGTCCCAAGAGGCTAAAAGCTCTGTATTTTTAGAACCCTACTTGGTCTCTTGCTTTCCTTGGCCACTTCTCCATTTAGGGTGCAGATTCTTAACCCACTTTCAAACATCTCAAGTCTCCTCTTTCTTGGCTTTGGTAAGTTGCTACAGTCTCACTCACTTTGAATCTTCTAAAACTGTACTGAAATATCTCGGCTACTACCATCACGAGTTTGGGTGTTTTCACATTTGTCATATTTGTATTAGAGTCCTGTATGGAAAACTCTGAATGTATGTTTTGGAGATTATAAATAAACATATGCAGTTTCATCTGTCCTCTAGGAATGGACCTTTTCTACTCCCCTCAACCGCTTATCTTATTTTTCCAAACTCTTTACCTAAAAATTCCCTACGGTTCTCCTTTTCCTGTTTCCACTCTTTTTGTTTCTGCATTACCAATTTTAAATGCAATCTTTTCCCTTGCTTCCTTATTATATTTATGTCTTCTACTTTTTGGTTCTCTACATTTGTTCATGGGTTTATTAATTTTCTTATTTTTATAATTAAGAGAATATTTCTGTAAGATAATTTGGTATCTACTTGCTCCAGTATCATTTGAATCTCCACTTCTGTTCCTCTTACTGTACAGAATAGCTAGGAGGATAGTCACGTATGTTAATTAAGATTGTCTTCTGTGATTTCAAAACACCTAAATTAAAATTTTGATAACACTACTTACTAGCGCTGTAGCCAATAGCAAATAATTTAAGTATAAGTGATAGCAAAAACTACATGTTCCTTAGCATGTAAGAATTAAGTGAGAAAATGCACATTAAATTTTTGCCAAGAACCTGTTCAGAGCTTTGAGGTAGCTCTATGAATAAAACAAAAATCCCTGCCTTAAGAAAGCTTCAATTCAATGATACATTGGGATTTAAGATATAAATAATAAGAGTGAATTATATTGTAATGTACAAAAATGTTAAGGAAAAAATAAAGCAGGTAAATTAAAAGTAGTATATTTTACAATACACAGATTATACATCATTTAATTTTTTTTTTTTTTTAAAAAAAGTATAATGGCCCCAAACTGAAGCATTAAAAGGAACTAACATTTGATTGTTTTACATAGGCTAGTCAGGGAAGAAAAGCCTTCACTAAGAAGATTAAATTAAGCAAAAGCACAAACAAGAAGCAAGACGTAAGTAAGTAGTTACTTCATAAAAGTGCAATGTGGGTAAAGGAAAGAAACAGCAGAACTCTGGGTAGGAGAATGCTGTTATTCTGAAAACACGGCAAGTAAACCAAAACTGCTAAGCACAGGGGGTGAAGACGAGTATCAGAGGAAGTCCTGCTAGATGGATAATCGGAAGGAATGAGAGGTAGTGATGACAAAGTGCTTTGTAAGTCATTGTCGAGACTTGACTTTCATCTAAGTGTTGTAGGGTTTTGAGAAGAGAGGTGAGATCTGCATTTCAGTTTAGTCAGATCATTCCAGCTGTGGCATGGAGAATAGATTGAATGAAGGATTGAACCTCAAAGAATGGTTAGGAAACCATTGCAATAATTCAGGTACAATGGGTTGATTACGTGCCCCCTGAAAAATATGTGAATCAGTTTGGCTGGGCCATGATTTCTGGTATTGTGTAGTTTTCCCCATCTGTTATGAATCTTACCTGTATGAAGTTCGTGAGGGAGAATAGGCAGCAGCTGTTGGTGAGACAGGACTCAGTCTACTAGCTTAGATTGTGTTGATGCAGCTTCTTGGGATACAAGAGAAGCGAGCAGAGAGACAGGGGGACTTCACACTACCAAGGAAACAGTGCTGGGAGTAGAGGGGGTCTTTTGGACTTGGGGGTCTCAGCATGAAGATGCCTTTAGTCCAGGGGAAGAAGGCCGACTGAGAAAACTTTCCCCTGAAACTTAAGGGTATGGATTTGTACTTAAAGCTTATTTTATGTGAACAAATAAATTCCTCTTTGATGAAGCCATCAACTTGGGGTATTTCTGTCAAATAAGCATGAGATGACTAAGAATTTGGTACCATGAGAGTGAACACTGATCTAACAGGTAACTAATACGTGGAAGTGGTTTTCAAACAGTGAATGGATAGACAAGCAGCAGCAGCAGAGAACCTGCAGTGGTGGAGAATCTGCAGTGACAGTCAGGAGACTAGCCTGAGACAGCACTGATGCCTACCCACTGAGCAGAAGAGAGGAGTGCCTGTAGGGTGCCTCCGGGCAATTATCACTGGAACTACTGAGTTCTGGAACACTTGCTCTGCAGGGCAGTGCCTGAGAAGCCTGTGGGGCCACAAGGAAACATATTGGAGGGACTAGGAGCATAAGAAGCTGAGCTACCCTAGTCTCCAAGGGTATGGCCAGGACCTCAAGGGTTTCAAAGGGTAGAGCCGTGGCCTCTGGTGTTTCTAGGGGTGAAGCTGCCACTCAGGTGGACTAGGAAAATGGGGTACCTGAAACCAGTGGGCCTGGAAAGTGGAGCTGAAGCCCAGGGCCAAGTGGCATCCACTCAGAATTTGGAGAGTACGTCCAATACCTAGAGTCTAGAGGGCAGAGCTATTGGGGAAAATGTCTCTCAGAACAGATGATTGGTGTCAAAGTCTTTTGTAACGTGTTCTGCTGACTTATTTCCTTGCTTTTTTTTTTACTCCCATTTGTAAAGGAAATATCTAGCTTGCGGCTGTTCGACCATGGTACGTTTGGAAGCAGATGACTTGCACCCTACATCTCACAGATAGTTTGTTGGATTTTGGACTTGGAGCTAACACTTTTGCTGTGATATGACAATATTTTGAGGCTGCAAGCATGTGATTTTGAGGGGACCAACACCAATGGGTAGAATGTAAACTGAATTGCATTGTGTCTCCCCTGTATGTGTGTAGCAGTTTGGCTGGGCCATGATTTCTGGGACTGGGTGTTTCTTTTTTCCCCCATACGTTGTGAATCCTACCTCTATGATGTTAATGAGGGAGAACAGGCGGCAGCTGTGATAGAGAGGCCGGACTCAGTCCGTATGCTTGGGCTGGGTTGAAGCAATCACTTCGGTTATAAAAGAAAGAAGTGGGCAGAAAGACAGGTGGACCTCCTGGCTCCAAGGGAACAGTGCTAGCAGAAGAGTGGGTCCTTTGGATTGAGGGTCCCAGCGTGAAGATGCTGGCAGTCTGGGATAAGAGGGCTGACTGAGAAAGCGTTCCCAGGGAGCTGATGCTCTGAATTTGGACGTAAAGCCTACTTTATATGAGAAAATAAATTTCTTTTTGTTAAATTCATCTATTTGTAGTATTTCTGCTATAGCAGCAATGAATAACTAAGACACCAGGCAAAAGACCATGACAGCTTGAACAGGGGACAGCAGTAGTGGAGGTGGTCTGAAGAGTTAAGATTTGTGATATATTTTGGAGGGGCACCAAGTGAATTTCCTAAAGTATTAAAGATCGAGTGAGAAACGAAGACAGGAACTAAGGATGATGCCACAAAATTTTTGGCTTAGGGAACTGGAAATATAAAATTACTATTAAAACGGGGAAATTTCAGTGGATCAGGTTTTGAATGTGGCAAATTTAAAATTCCTATTGAAAGCCCAGGAAAAGTTGTTTAATAGTCATAGGTCTCTAGGCTGGTGACATATTTAAGAATAATCATGATATAGACACTTTATTTATAAGATTACATAAAACGACCTTGAGTGTGTCTCAGCAGAGGAGTGAAGATGCTGAACCCCAGCGCTCAGTATTAAAGTGGCCTTGGCCCAGCTGCTAATGCGTATGATTCAGTGAGTGCTGGTGCCTCCATTAGACGTGTTCTTCTGTCGGGAAACACACAATTGTACTAACAGTGTCTTAAACACCTATGGAATTCTTTATAGATTCCAGAAGTCCATGGCTGCTGCAGTTACCCAATAATGCAGTTAGGGCCCGTACTGTTCTCTCCTTTCCACTTTACCGTCTTATGTGCTTATACTTGTCACTTCAGAGACCTAACATCAATACTGTATGTCCAGACATTGTCTGTGGTACAGACAGAAGAAAGTGCAGGGAAGGAACAAAGGAAAGAATCAGGTCATCTGAGTCTATGCCTTTTACCACTTTGCCGGTAGCCTTACCCAATGACTTGTACAACGTGACGGAGTCTTAATGTATTTTAACTATTGATGCTCTTTAGCAAGGATTAGGAAACATCTTCTGTAATAGACCGAGTTGTAAATACCTGGCTTTGTGACCCATGTGGTCTCTGTTGTTACTACTCAAATTTGCCATAAGCAGTGTGTAAATAAATGTGTACAGCTGTTTTTCAGTAAAAGGTTATTTACAAAAACAGTAAATATTTAGTGTGCAGCCTGTGTTTTGCTGGCCCTGGCTCTATAGTTGTGTAAGGAGTAGGGGAAGGTATCTGTGTGTTGTTTTTGTGGTAGCTATTTCATAGTGTCTTGAGTTTAAGGAAACCCTAGTGGCACAGTGGTTAAGCGCTGCCTCTGCTAACCAAAAGTTCGGCAGTTTGAATCTACCAGGCACTCTTTGGAAACTCTATGGAGCAGTTCTACCCTGTCCTATAAGGTCGCTATGAGTTGCAGTGTACTCGATGGCAGTGGGTTTTGGTTTTGTTCGGTTAAGAAACAAAAAATGGCCATCAGTTCCAACTCATAGCAACCCTGTAGGACAGAGTAGAACTACCCCCATGGTTTCCAGTGCTGTCATCTTAAGAAGCAGACTAGCAAATCTGTCTCCTGTGGAGTGGCTGGTGACTTCAAACCCCTGAGCTTTCAGTTAGCAGCCAAGCACTTAACTGTTAAATTGAGATGTGTACTCGCAGTAAACTCTAGAGGGAAGAGTATTGAATAGTTGATCTGAAAAAGCAGGTTTCTATGTTTAGCTCTGCTACTCAGTACGTATGTGATCTCAGGCAAGCCATTTAACCCACTTATGTCAAGTTTTCTCATCTATGAACGAGACTGGTGTTAAATGAAATAGAGTGTGTGAGTTAAATGAAATAATGTGTGTGAAAATATTTTGAAAGTGGTCTGGTCTTCACTAGTATATGGTACTTGTCTAAAAGTTCATTCTATCAAGTGCATTGGGCATTTTTTAAAACTATCTTTTTCATACAATTACAAAATGAAATACAACGCACTGCAGGGGAGTAAAATGTTACCTTTGTTGCCAAAACCTGCTGAGACAAGAGATGAGACAAAAGTGAACTCAGATGTAATTTACTGGAAGATCTAAGAGAGAATAGGATTATGTATATGTGTGTGTGTGTGTGTGTATGCATGTACCAGAAAGGTAAAGCTTATGATGGATAATTCAGAACAAATGTAGTGGTTTATTATAGTTCAGGAGAAAAACATAAAGTATCTTTAATGGTGCTTTGCGACCTCTTATTTAGCATAACAACAACAACCCATTGCCATTGCGTCGGATCCAACTCATGGCGAACGCATTAAAAATGCCATTTAATGAGTTTTTCTATAGACATCTTTTCTCCCTGTACAACACTGATGTTTTCTTTTCATTAACTATATAAATTACATGTACTTGGACCTAGGGCTTTTTTAAGTTGGCACCCTAGACCTCTCTGTATGCCCTAATGTGCTCGAAACCCATGAATGAACTATTTACCTTACTTTGGACTCAGTTTACTCACCTACAGAACATGGGGATTAAACTAGATGTCATAAAACATCTAGCTATTCAGTTCTGTTTCAACTTGGAAAAAATATAATTCTCTTGGTGATATATGTTTGCACAGTTATCAAGTAATTTATCAAGTAATTATTGAATAACATTTCTCAGAATGTGTATCACTTCATCTCAAAAAATAAAACATCAAAACTGACAATTTGACGGAAACCAGGAATAGCATTTGATGTACCAACTTGCAGCATTAAATATAATTTGGAATATAATAGTGCATGAATAATATAAAATATGAGTAATGGTGTACTAATGTAAGTAATAACGATTTCCTCATGAAGCTGTGAAGTAGAAATACTAAAATTAAACAGCATGACACTAAGCACTCACTGATTTTGCTCAATGACTTTCCTTGATTGTAACTCTCCTCTTCATCCACAGTTCTGTTTTGCGCCTGCTCAGTCCATCTTCAATGTTGGTGCACTTTGCTAACCATACACTCCTGTTTCCTTAAGACTATGCATCTAGTATGTATCATTTTCATTCTAAAATTGGAACATCAAACATTATTTACATTAATAAAAGGTCATGCTTTCTCTATAAAGTCATTCTCCATATGCACCTGTTCTTGACTTATGGAACAGAGAACAAGAATGAACAAGAGAAATCAGAAGTCTATTGTAGCAAATCAGGCTAGAATTGACCTGTACACACACACACACACAAATGGAATGAGTAGACACGGGGTGGCATTATTCTAGTCGAACTAGGTTAGATGGTAGTAATAAAACAAACAAAAAAAATCAATCATTGCTATTGAGTCCATTCCAACTTATAGTGACCTTATTGGACAAAGTAGAACTGCTGCATACAGTTCCCAAAGACTGTCTGGTGGATTAGAACTGCTGACCTTTTGGTTAGCAGCTGTAGCCTTTAACCGTTATGCCACCAGAGTTTCCATATTGTGGTATTAAGTAACCAAAAGTCTCAGTAGCGTAAATCAAGGATTCTTTTCTTTCACAATTCACATGTCCATTATAAATCACCTGAAATCTCTGTTCTGGAATATGTTATATCCACTTAGGCATAAAAACTAACAAAATAGCCACGATCTAGAACATAGCCAGTCACAGTAGCAGAAGAAACGAGAACAATTGAAGATACCATGACGGGATGAGATACTCTGGTCCAGAAATGGTCTTCATTCCTGCACTTACATCTCACTGGCCATAACTCAATACATTCCCCCCTCCATAGCAATTCAGGAACTGTAGTCCCACTGTATACCCAGAAGGGGAGTTAGAGAACTGAGATACTTGCCTACAATGCTAACAATTGTCAAATCTGCCTCTCTGGTCACCAAATGTTTTGCTCATCTTCCTTCTGACAGGCATCACCTATTCATCACAGTGGTTTGTTTCTAAAAAAATCAGAGGTTATGCATGAAAGGAGCCCTGCCGGTACATTGGTTAAGCGATCTGGCTGCTAAACAAACGTGGGCAGCTTGAACTCAGCAGTCATTCATAGGAAACTCTATGTGGGCAATTCTTCTCTGTCCAACAGGTTTGCTACGAGGCAGAATTGACTCCAAAGCAATGTTTTTTGTTTGGGGGGCAGAGGGTATGAGCTTGTTTTGGGCATGAAAACACTAACAAGTATTCTATTTTTTGATATTTCAAATGACAAAACTTATGAGTTTTTTATATATATAAAAAATTTACAACCGTTACCCTTCTTCAGAAAGCATGACAATGAAGTATGTGTTGTAAACTATCATGTTTAACATATAACCAGTGTTAGCCTAAAGCATTATTTCGTAGTCAAAAAATTAATATGGTTGTTGAAAAAGTGCTTAATTTATGTGAAATAGCAATAACATTTTTCTTCCATTGATAAAGCTTTTCTCAGTAGCTTTATAATCTACAGAATTTTCTTCAGTACTATTTTAGACTCATACCAAGGAACCATGGTAGTGCAATGGTTAAGAGTTCAGCTGCTAGCCAAAAGTCAGCAGTTTGAATCTTTCAGCTTCTCCTTGGAAATCTTATGAGGCAGTTCTACAGTGAGCCGTGGGATTGCTGTGAGTTGGAATCTACTTGATGGTAACAGATTTATTTTTTATTTTATTTTTGTTTAAGAGATTGAGGATTGACTTCTGGCAGCACAGTCGTTAAGGGGTCAGTTGCTAACTGAAAGATCAGTTTGGATTCGCCAGAGGCTCCATGGGCGAAAACATTGTTAATCTGCTAGCATAAAGATTACAGCATAGGAAACCCTGTGGGAGCAGTTTTACTCTGTCTTATAGGGTTGTTCGGAATTTGAATCAACTCAGGTACACACAACAGCAAAAAAGACTGAGTATTTTTTCCTATTTTCAGGAAATTGAGGTCATTAAAAGTTCCAAACAGTCATATTTCTTTTATTTCAGCGTGTTCTTTTAACAATGGTTTCCATCTAGCATATGCTAGATGGAGTAGAACTGAGCCATTTGTTCAACTGAGACGTTCGACTAGGCACCATCCTAATCTAGTCAGCAACTTTACAAGTGGGGGTGATAGCCACACCTCCTGGTTTTATTCTTGCTGAGTTGTAACTGACCTTCACTTTGAAAGCACTTCTCAAATTTATCTTTCACTGTTTGGAGTTAAAAAATAGTTTTTTCTTCAAACCTACAAATCTTTCATTTTTAAAATGTATTACATAAAACAGAAAACTAGTCAAATTTTTGTTATAAACTCATCTCTTTCCTACAGTATCTTTACAAACGCAGCCTTTATATAACTATTGCTATTCACATACATTTGTTTAATGTTTGTGCCTAAAGCTACTGAGTCCTGGGAGCATTTTCTGCCTCCTGAGTTAGCACAAGTTATAGTTTTACCAAGTGTTTCACTGCTGCATTATACAAATTGTCATCCTGTGTCCTCCAGTAAGGAGTGCTTTGTTGATCACTGTTGATCACTATTAAACCCTACAGTCAATTCCATGTGTTTGTTGCACCAGTTTCCTTAGAATAGACTGAGGAGAAGAAGGGGAAGGGAGGAAGCAGGAGATGGTGGAGGAGAGAAGAGGAAAAGTAGGAGGAGAAGAAGAAAAAGGGAGGAAGGAAGAAGGAGGGACAGAAAAGAAAAACATTCTAAACATGTTGGTGGCTTTTAACAACAGATATGTATTTTTTCATTTATATTTTAAACCCATTGCTAGTCAGACAGCAGCTCTGCTTTAATGAGTGAAGAAAAGACAGACAGTATCTATTGTATTCTAATCAGACAATACATGTTGACAGTTATTACTATAATTATTAATTTTATCTTTGTGTGTTGAAGTGTTTAGCTTGTGTTTCTTACTGTTTAGTCATTCTTGCAAGCTTTCTGCATCTTTACACCTCTATTCTGGAGCTGTAATCTGCTACTTATTAGGGTATATGTATTTCTGAAACTGTGGTGGTATCATGGATTGAATTGTGTCCTCCCAGAAATGTTTGTAGCCGTGTGGCTGGGCCATGATTCCCAGTGTCTTGTGACTGCCCTTCATTTTGTGGTTTTCCTATGCTGCATGTTGAAGGATTAGGGTGGGACTGTAAATCCCTTCATAGGATCACCTCCCTGCTCCTCTGTAAAGGGAGTTTCCCTGGAACATGGCTTGCCCCACTCTTAATCCTTTCATCCTGAAAGAGATAAAAGGAAAGGAAAGCAGGCTGAGAACTGGGAACCTCGTACCATCAAGAAAGCAACACCAGGAGAAGAATGAGTCCTTCAGATCTGAGGTTCCTGAGCCAAGATGCTCCCTGGGCAAGGACTGATGCATTACCGGTCTTTCCTCCAGAGCCAACAAGGGGGAAAACCTTCCCCTGGAGCAGGCATCCTGAATCTGGATTTGTAGCCTACCAGACTATGTAAGAACAGACCTTCCTTTGTTAAAGCCATCCACTCCAGTGTTTCTGTTAGAGCAGCCCTAGCTGACTAACGCAGGTAGTTTTACACACATCCTTAGTTTCTCTGGCTAAAAGGGCTAGACAAAGCAGGGGGCCTTTTTCAACCTTGATTCCAGTATATAGGGAGTGAATTAATGTATTCTTTATTCATTTTATCTCTTTGTTCCTTTTATCTCTCTTATAAAAATAATCTATGTGAATTCCATAGTACCTCATCCGGGCTTTTGTACAACCTAGAGATCCAAGTAACATAAGATTACTGAAGGCATAAAGGAGATTATAAACAAGAAAATTAAAGTATGGACTTGATCTTAGAATTTGAACAAACTAAGCAGTCATTCTGTCTTACAGCCTCAAAGATGGCAAACTCTGAGCCACATGTAGATGTTCCATAAGGATTTGATTAATTATGTACTTGCTTAACAACAAATAGTGGGAAAGAAGAACCACTGTGAGATCTTAGACATTGCAAGTCTCTGGGGTTAAACAACTTGCTATGAGTGCTTTGCATCACAGCTTAGGAGGTTCAGAACATGTATATGGAATGATGTGCACGGCACTCCTCAGGCACTGTCAGACACTGTGTCACCTTTGATGACTGTGATCATGGTGGCTGGCAGGACACCAAGTTACTATATGGGAACTGCACTTGGGGAATCTCAGTCAAAGGAACTAACAAATTTAGAACACACTCAAGAAACTTTAATAAATGTAAAACAGTTTTGGTAGATGACAGATATTGTATTTTCAAGTGATTATTGCAATATAGAACTCTTAAAAGGCAATTTCTAATAGAAATTTGCTACATTTAACTTTAAGGACTGCATTGAGAACTTTTTTTGTTGTTTCTTAGTTTTGAAGAAGTGTCTTGCTTAATGATTTTAGAGTAAAATAGAAATTACTGTCAGCATAACTTCAAATTTAAAACAAGTAACTAACGATGCAAATCCTTAATTTGCATATAAGCAAGTACATTTAGTTTTCAGACACCTTAATTTAAATTTTATTTGTGCATTAAGTGTAAACATTCTGGAGATATATTTACAACTTCTTTGATTTTTCCTTAAAGTTTTATTAATGATCACATTTACATATTCACCCAAACATTTTCCTTTCCGTAACTGAGAAAAGTCATGAAGTAATTAACAAGTTTCTGTTGTTCATATTGGAAAGATTTGAGAAAAAAAACAACAACAAAAAAGGTGGATGAATGCATAATCTTCTGAAGTCTCTGTTATATCTAGGTTAGTTTTCCATTACCTGGTGGACTTGAACTGCCAACCTTTTGGTTAGCAGATGTAGCACTTAACCACTACACCAACAGGATTTCCCTTAGAAAAATAGTCAACATTAATTAGTGAAACCAGAAGATCCTTCCAGATCAGTATTTGCTTGATTCATGGTCAACATGAACTTGTGTTCAAGAAAGGTAAATAATGCTTACTTATTAAAAAAAAAATAGTGAAACTTATCAACAACTCTCCTCTGCCTCATTCCTCTCCGAAAGTAAACACAGTATACTTTTTAAAACTATATTGACTGTGTATCAGACATTTGTCTTAGAAACATATATATACTTTTAATTCATGTAATGCGTATTTTAAGAATAAGAATCTATTATACCTAGAAAAACAAGATCTTAAACTGGAAACTGAAGATACTAAACTGAGAAAGTAGCATATCCAGGATTGAAATGGTTATCTGCCTGGCACCACCTGGTTTAAAATTGAAAAATGCTTTATGTCCAGGTCGTATTCTTTCACCATGCTAATTCATTCTGTATTCTGAGAAAAAATAATCTGAGAAGATAGACTACACAAAGTAGAATGGGGCATCAGCAGTGGAGGAAGACTCATTACCAACCTGCTATATACAGATGATACAACCTTGCTTGCTGAAAGTAAAGAGAACCTGTGGTACTCACTAATGAAGATCAAAGACTATGTGCAGCTTTCAGTGTATAAAATCCTCAGAACTCAGTATAAAAATCTTCAGAACTCCAGCAAGTAACATCCGGATAGAGACAAAATTGAAGTCATCAAGGATTTCCTTTCCTTTGGACTCACAATCCATGCCTCTGGTAGGGGCAGTCAAGAAATCAAAGGACGTACTGCGTTCAACAAATCTGCTACGAAAGAGCTCTTCAAAGTGTTAAAAAGCAAAGATGTCACTGAGGAGTAAGGTGTGTCTGATCTGGGCCATAGCATTTTCAATAGACTCATATGCCTTTGAAAGCCAGGCTCTGAATAAGGAAGACTGAAGAAAAATTGATGATTTGGAAGTATGGTGTTGGTGAAGAATAGTCAAGACTGTCAGAGGAACAAACCAATTATCTTGGAAACACACCCAGAATGTGCTTTAGAAACGAGAAGTCCCCCTGGACTTCCTCTCAATTGTTTTGGATATAACATTATCAGGAGACCACTTCCTGGAGAAGGACATCATGCTTGGCAAAGTAGAGGGTAAATAAAAAACAGGAACAAAGGTCTTCCTGTATTTTTGATGGATTAACTCAGTAGGTGCAACAGTGGGCTCAAATACCACAACTGTGAGGATGATGCGGGACCAGACCACAGTTAGTTCTGTTATATGACACTCTGCAGTGAGTCAGAATTGACTTGATGGCATGTAACAGCAACAAATCTCGTTCTAAAACCTGTACCTCCACCAATTGTGCTTTCACAATGTGCATTAATTTCTTGTGACTGCTAATAACAAATTTGGTAGTTTAAAATAACAAATGCTTATTGTCTGACAACTTTGGAGATCAGAAGTCCAAAATCAAGCTATTAGCAAAGGTAGCCAACCTTGAAAGTCTTTAGGACTGAATCTGTTCTTTGACTCTTCTAAATTCTGGTGGCCATTAGCATTTGTTACCCTCCTTGGTTTGTAGTCATTCCATTGTTTCTCTGTTTCCATGTTCACACTGTATATCGGAGTCTTTTCCTCTTCTGTTTTATTATTAGGGTACTTCTTATTCAATTTAAGGCTCGTCCTGATAATCCAGGATTATCTTAGCTCAAAGCTATGTGAAGGCTGGAAGCACTACAGAAAGTCTTTACTGAATGCCTGTTCTATGCTAGATTCTCTTCTGTGTTTAATGATGCAGCACTAAGAATCTACAACTATTCATAAACATTACTTCTATGAGCTATAGCTCAAACAAATGGTTGTGTTTGTAACAACTATTGAAAAATATCAAAACTCTTTTGAGCTTGGAAGAATCTGAAATATCCATATACAATTTTAAGGCGATGTTATTTATTAACATGTAGGGCATTAAAAACTAAAGTGATTGATTTTTAAATAACAATAGAACTACGAAATGTCCTTGCATTGGTTTCTCGTTGACAATGATTTAGTTGTTCCTTATTTTCTACCAACTTTGTGGAAAGAGACCTAGGAAAAAATATATATAGCCATGTTTTAGGAAGTTATCCAACAGTAGAAGATTAACTGTACCCACTTGTCGTGTTTTTTAACCTAGTCTCTTTCTTTCCTGACAGTTCTGCCATCAGACACAAGGCCCACTGATTTCCAGTTAGCTCGTTCATCCATCAGCCTACAGGTATGGCAGGCATTAGAAGAGGGAGGTTATTACCAGCTAATAAAGGTCAGTTGGTGAAACATGGCCTCACTACCTATCAACTCAAAATATCAACAAATCTAAAAGTCTTACAAAGGAATGGTTGCTGAAAAGTACCTTTCTCTCCAATGAAATAATTCAAAGCAGATATCTTAAATACTCATTTTTTGTAATTTCAAGGTAAGATCATTCTAATACCATCATGTCATGGAAATCATTGTACAGAATCTAAATGAGAAAAAAAAATATTGACATATTTATCTCAGTGAAATTAACGTATGTATAGGTTTGTAAATGGATTTGAAAAAACATTACTACCACTACAATGACCAATACTACTATTTTAATTTTAACAACAATAACAACACCATCTTCACAACAATAATAATTGTACAAGATATTCTTAAGAACAACTGGATGTAATAGCAAAAGTAACTTTGAAATCTCTAAATCCACTGGTTATGAAACACACCATGTATTTCAAGACATTTGGAGGCTTAACTTATTGATAACCTAAATAAGGCACGAATGTTCTGTTTGAATTGTACAACTGAAAAGGAAAAAAGTCAAAATGAACTCTAGATTTACCATCTCCAAACATCTTCTGTTTCTTTCCAAGCTATTGGGAGAAAAACAACAGACTAACCCACTGGGGGAAGAAAGACAAGAGATAGGTGAGAAGGACAAACAGTTCTGCCTCATTCTCCCCTCCATTTAGACATCCCTTTATTATGGTTATAAACCTTAAAAGTCACTCAGTTAAATTTATGGACCTTTTTCTCTTTTGTGCCTAGAGGCTTGGGAACTGCTTGCTTTTTTTGTATTCTTTCAGTAACTTGCAATGATATTTGCCACAAGGAGAGATAAATGACAGCATCACATTACAACTTTGTAAATATCAGTTGATGAGCACACTGCCTTTCTCTTCATTTAATGCTATAATTATCTGTGCCTGTCAGTTCATAATATTAGAGCATATTAAAGGAGACATATCAAGGAAATACTTTAAAATGAAAGTCTTACCTAGAATATTGCTAACTATATGATTTTAATTCAGCTCTCAGTAAACACCAATTACATGTGCATGTGATAGTATTTCTTAAAATAACTTTTTTTGCTCTATTTCATACTGCGTTCTGAATGTCATTAGTAAACTAAATTTTAATTAATAGCTTCATCCACAAGCCTTGAAGATACACATCAGTTTGCCTGATATACATGAAGCATAGATCAGAGGTAAAGTAGTCTCCATTTTAACACGTCAGCATAGATTTCTACTTTCCTGAGACTCAGCACAGGACTTTGGTGGCACAGTGGTTAAGGGCTCACTACTAACTGAGAGGTCAGCCACCCCTCTAGCCCCTCGTGGCAGAAAGCTGCAGCAGTCTGCTTCCGTAAGTGTTACAGCCTTGGAAACTCCATGACAAAGCTCTACTCTGTTTTATACAGTCTTACAATTTATGACTATGAGTTGTAATTAAATTGACAATTGTTTTATTTATTTTTAAATGTTCAGAGAGTATCTTCAGAATGTAGCATATTAATGTTACTTCTGTTCACTTAGTCTGAAGGTCTTTTAATACAACCCCCTCCACCTGGAAACTTGTTCTTAATGTTACAAGTCATTTCAGATAACTACATGTGTTACCTATTTTTTGTTTCTTTTAATGTTTCTGTATATGTTCAAAATCTTATTTAAAAAAGTGAAATAATAACATTTTAGAAGTGTACATGTATCAGTGAGTTACAGTAATCAGTCACCATTTGAATTTAAGGTTTGAACAAAAATAAACTTATATTTTCCTTTTTCTTTATGTTTATTAGAAAATGATGGTCTATTTCTTAAATTGTAAATTTAATGTCATGAAAACCTCTGATTCTTGGTGAAATTAGTCTTAAAATTGGTCTGATTTGTAACTATCATTGGAAGCAAGCAAAATTGATTAGCATATCAATTGTCAGACAGTGGGCTTATTTGCAAGAGTAATGAATTTCTAGAGAGTGAAAAAAATCACTGAATTAAGTAAAATAAAATTGAGGAAGACTAAAACATAGGAATGAATTAATTTAGAAATTCAGAGGATAGAAACATTTTATATGACCATTACCAACACATAAATGTCGTTATATTACCAGAAAGGAGTAAAAAAAAACAGACCAAAGTTTGGCTTTTTTAATTAGATCCTAACCTCCTGTCACATGAATATAAAATTTCATAAGACAGACTACTTAAAGAAAGAAGATAGTGTAAGAGTAATACTTGAGGCTGCTGTATTAATAGGGTCTAGTTTTTAACTTTTGAAACGACATTTTATGTTAAAAAATGTATGAAATTATTCTGTTCAGATTTTGAGGGAGATATTTTTCTTAGTCACTATATCTGAAAGTATGTACAAAGATACTGTAGGTGAAAGAGAATTTAAGACAATTCAAATAAACAGACTTGATTCATAAGAAATAAGTTTCACAAAGCCAGCCAAGCCAAGTGCCGTTGACAAAAAACAACAGAAAAATGATTTATTATCTAGTTGACACTAAGCAATATAGCAGAGTAAACATTGTTTAATGTCACATCATGTGTGATATGCTTCTAGAAACTTTATCATGAACTGAGTTTTGAATACATGGAAGAAATAATTGTCTTCAGTGAGGGCATTTATTTAAATTGTTCAATTTTCATTTAACACTCATTACTTGCTAATAGTTTTTTAAGGGAGAAAACCACCTAGACTTTGTCTCAGACAAGTTGTCGATTGATGACAATCCAGGAATAAAATTAAAGTGAAAAGGAAGAATATTTTTGAACATTTATTTTACAATAATTAGTTGAATTCAGTAACACTACTTGAAATCTAATTAATAAGCAACATTCATTGGAGTTTTGAAATAACCAGTTAGAAGATTGAATTCCTCTTGATATATTTTAGATACTTCTGTTTCTGCATATAGATGATCTAGCGGCCTTGAATAAATTGTAGATAATGAAAAATAACACACCTATATTTTCTCTTTTAAGGATTTGTTTGTGTGTAAGCATATGTATATATATACACTCAAAGACATTCATGTATAAAACTTTTCTTGAATTTTTAAAAATATTATAACTCAAAAAGAAAATTCTATGGAGTAAATTCTGACTCATGCTGACCCTATGGGACAGACCACAATTGCCCATTAGGTTTCCAAGGAGCGGCTGGTAGATTAAAACTGCTGAGTTTTTGGTGAGCAGCCAAACTGTTAAGCACTGTGCAACCAGGGTTCTTGAATATTCATAGATTTTATTTAAAAGGCTGGCATACTAGTAGTTGCTGGTGAGTATTTCCTTAACCATTTTGCTACTAGAGGATTCAAGACTAGTGGCTGATCATAAACAAATGTTGCCATTTATTTGCCATAACTGATAGAATCACTCTAATCATATAAATGCTTTTCCTGCCAAATAGAATAAACCTCATTTGGATCAATTCTAATTACATCCAATTCATTCTTACGCATTTTATCGCAGATGTACATTTGCAATGAGATAATTAATGATCATCTTTAGGGAACATGGTTTATTCTACCTTCTCACAAGTCATGACATTCACTGGACTAAAACCAACTCAGGTATAATTTGCTAATACAAGCTATTCTGGATCATTTCACAGGCATAGATGTTGCCAGGTAGTAATCGTTTTTATAAATATCCATAGATGCTGTCATTTCTACCAACTATGTAGCAATAAACCAAATAGAATCTTCAACTCCAGACAAGATTTGTTAACTAGAGTGGATTTCCTAGCTATGCTTGTGTATTCATTTGAAGTAAGGTGCAACAACTTTACAGCAATAAAGTGTAACAAGACAATTTTTAAATTTTAAGTCTAATTTTTGAGCAGCTCATCATCTTCTTTCAGGTCCATATTTCCGAAAACAATTATAAATGTTCATTTTTATATGATTTCAGATTTAATGGTGAACAATGAAGATAATTGTGGTTAGGTAAGATAAATCTGAAGGGAAGGTCAATTTATACAAACAGTATTTGAAAACATGTCTGCTTAGGTAGCCCACTGTGCTGGTACCTCAATTAATGGTTGGATTTTACACTAATCATAGACACCAAGTTGGCTTTTGTGACAAAACTGATTTTTTTTCAATTTTCTAAAAACTTCAAAGGTATTGACTTTATCAACTTGTTGTTAGGGGCTGTCAAGCTCTGATACATAGCAACCCTGTGTACAATACAACACAGCATTGTCTGACTTGTGCCACCCTCACAACTGTTATTCTTGAGCTCATTGTTGTAGTCACTGTGTCGGTCCATCTGGCTGACTGTTCTCCTCTTTTGTGCCAATCCTCTATTTTACCAGTCACGATGTTCTTCCCCAGAGACTGGTCTCATGATAACAAGTCCACAATATGTGAGACTTGGTGTTTGCATCCTTGCTTTTAAAGAGCTTCCTTGCTTTATTTCTTCCAAGATAGACTTGGCAATGTTTTTGGAAGTTGACGATGTGGTCAATATTCCTTGCCAACACCATAATTCAAAGGCTTTAGTTCTTTTTTTGGTCTTCTTTATTTGTTGTCCAAGTCTTGCATGCATATGAGACAACTGAAAATACCATGGCTTGGGTACTTAAAGTGCTTAAAGTCACACTTTTGTTTTGGTTTTAACACTTTAAAGAGATCATTTGCAGCAGATTTGCCCCACACAAAGCATCATTGCATTTCTTATGAATGCCAGTTTTCATTGGTGTTCGTTAGTAATTCAAGTAAAATAAAATTCTGACAACTTCATTAATTTCTTTTTATCATAATGCTGTTTATTGATCTATTATCAGGATTTTTGTTCTTTGTGTTGAGGTGAAATGCATACTTAAGGTGGTTGTCTTTGATCTTCATCCAGAAGCAGTTCAAGTCCTCTTCACTTTTGGCTTGCAAGGTTGCGTTATTTGCGTTTTGTTAGTGCAGGTTTTTGTTAACAAGTCTTCCCCCACTGCCATCCTCCTGATGCCATGTATTTCTCATGTAGTCCTGCTTCTTGAATTACTTGCTCAGCACGCAGATTGGATAAATATGGTGCAAGGATATAACCCTGGTGTACCCCCTTCCTGCCTTTAGACCACCGTTGTTCTATTTGAACAACTGCGTAATATTCTACCTACAGTTTCCGTATGAGCAAAATTGAATGTTCTGGAGTTCTCAGTCTTTGTAATGTTGCCTGTAATTTATAATGATCCACTCAGTTGGGATGCCTGTGCATAGTCAATGAAATAGAGGTAAACATCTTTCTGGTATTTAGCAAAGATCCATTTGATATCATATTAATTTAGACTATTTTATTTCATACTCAAAAGAAATATTGTTAATCTAATAATCTTAATCTACCTAAGACTGCAACAAATTGTCAGCTTCAAAATTATCTAATTAGAAGTCAAATTAGAAGTAAATGCATTACATGTGCTGTCTGCGGGCCGAGGGAATATATTTTTTACAATCAAAAAAATCTAGTACTTTTGAGTCAATTCCAAATCATAGTGACCCAATAGGACAGAGTAAAAGTGCCCCATAGAGTTTCCAAGGAGTGCCTGGTGAATGCAAACTGTCAACCCTTTGGTTAGGAGCTGCAGTATTCAACCGTTACACCACAAAGTTTCAATTAGAGAGATTTACCAGGGTCTTTATACCCTGTTGTGTATATTGCTTGCAGTAAAAACAAGGTTAGCTGTTATTTTTTAGTGCCTTGCCTTAGTGATGCACTGTTTAAATGTGTGTTTACCAAAGGGGTGGCAGTTCAGATCCACAAGGCACTCTTTGGAAACTCTGTGGGACAGTTCTACTTTGTTTTATAGGGTTGCTGTCAGTCAGAATCAAGTCGACAGCAATGTGTTTGGTTTTTGGCTTATGTAATACTACACTAAATATAGAGAACCTACTATTTCTGAATAGATTTATATAAATTCTATTTGACTGGCAATCAAACACTCATTTAATTCTGTAAATGTTAACAGTCTTCTTAAGTTTAATTTTTTCAGTGAAAAATTATCTCACTCAAACACATTAATCTTAAAATGATGCTTTACGTGAAATTTTCCAATCATAGAATTTTCCACATCAGTGTACTGCCACAGCTATTTTTCCACAATTTGGGGCATTTTTTTTTTTTTTTTTTTAGGTATTGTGCTTTAAGTGAAGATTTACAATCAGAATAACTTTGGCACACAAAACTCTCACACTCACTGTTGTGCAACTCTAGCTGCTCTCTCACCTCCTGGCAGCACATCCCTCTTTTTCACCCTTTAGTTCCCGTATCCATTCTGTCAACTCTTGCCCACTACCCTTCACGTCTCATTTTACCTGTGGACAGGAGCTGTTCAGTCTCATGTGTAGACATAAGCCAGGAAGCATACCCTTTATCAGTGTTACTCTGTCTCATAGTCCAGTCCAATATTTCTCTGAATAGTGGGCTGCAGTACTGGCTTCAGTTATGGGCTAAAAGAGTCCAGGGGCCATTTCTTCCAGGGTCCCTGTAAGTCTGTCAGGCCATCAAGTCTGGTCTTTAATACAGGTCTAGTTCTGCACCCCCATTTTAGTCCCGCTATGTCAGGGCAGTTATTGGTGGTGACTAGGAACCATCTACTTCCTCTGGTTTCATGCTGATGTATGTCCGGGTCACATGGTTCTTTCTGTCTCCTGTGCTCATGCTCTTCTCGTGTCTTTGATGTCCATCATTCTCCTCTGCTCCAGATGGACTGGGAACAGTTGATGCTGTTTAGATGTCAGCTTGATAGGTTTTAAGATTCCAGACATCAGTCACTAAAGTGAGATGTAGAACACCTTCTTAAAACAAACAAAAACTTAGTTATACCAATTGATCTGTATGTCCCCTGAGACCATGATCCCCATGCCCCTGCCATTGCTACTCCATCCTTCAAAAAACTGGGTTGCATTTAGCTAAATCTCTTAGCTTTTGCTACAGTTCAGGAATGTAATCTCCCTTCTACTGCTTGCTGTCGCTCCTGTCTCCTAACACAACTATCTATCTAAACTATGAATACCCTTTCCCTCCATCTCCACCCTTGTGACCATCAAAGATTATTTTCTTGTGTTCTTAAACTTTTTCTTAAGTCCTTACAGTAGTCATCTCACACAATATTTGTCCTTTTGCAACTAAGTTCACTCAGCATACTGTATTCCAGATAATTCCATGTTATCAGATGTTTCCCAATATTATTGCTGTTCTTTATCATTGCATAGTATTCCATTATACAAATATGCCATAGTTTGTTTACCCATTCATCTGTTGATGGACACCTAGATTGATTCCCTCTTTTTGCTATTGTAGACAGTGCTGTAACAAAGACTGGTATACACATATCTATGTGTGACAGCCCTTACTTCTCTAGAACATATTACAAGAGGGGATTACTGGATCATATGGTATTTCCAATTTCTATTTCTAGCTTTTTAAGAAAGTGCCAAATCAATTTCCAAAGTGGCTGTATCATTTTTCATTCCCACTTGCAGTGTAGAAGAGTTCTAGTCTCTCTACACCTCTCCGGGGTTTATCATTTTGCTTTTATTTTTTTTTTCTTTTTGGATTAGTGCTGGCCTTGTTGAGGTGAAATAATATGTCTTTGTAGTTTTGATTGGATTTTCTCTAATGGCTTGTGACCATGATCATTTCCTCATGTATCTGTTATCTGCCTGGATGTCGTCTTTAGTAAAGCTCAGATTCGTCTCCTTCGCCTATTTTAAAATTGAGTTATTTGCCTTTATCATGTGGAGGTTTTATCATGTGCCTTATAAACTATAGATATTAGACTCTGATCAGAAATGTCCTTGCAAAAATTTTTTTCCCAATCTGTATGCAGTGTTTTTACTGTTTTGGTGTAGTCTTTAGATGAGCATGTTTGGTTTTTAAGAATTCCTAGTAGTCTAATTTCTCTTCTGGTATTTGTGCATTGTTAGTAATATTTTATAGTCTGTGTACACAGTATGTTAGAGCCCCAAGTGTTGTCCCTATTTTTTCGTGCATGATATTTATTGTTTCAGATATGCTATTTAGGTCTTTGATCCATTTTGAGTTAGTTTTTGCGCATGGTGTGAGATATGGATCTTGTTTCATTTCTTTGGAGATGGATATCCAATTTTGACAACCCTACTTGTTGCAGACACTGTTAATTTGGGCTTTTGTCAGACATTGTGTGCTTGTAGGTGAATGAAGTTATATCTAGATTCTCAATTCTGTTCCATTGGCCCGTGTGTCTTTTTTTTTTTTTTTTTTGGTAGCAGTACCAGACTATTTTGACTACCATGGCAGAGTAACAGGTTGTAAAGTCAGGTAGTGTGGGGCCTCCTACTTTGTTGTTTTACTTCATTAATGCTTTACTTATCCGAGGCTTCTCCTCTTTCCACACAAATTTGATAATTTGTTTCTCTGTCCCATTAAAAAATTCCATTGGGATTTGTATTGGGATTCATTATAGCTATAGAGTACTCTGGGTAGAATAGACATTTTCAGTGTCTTCCTATCCATGAGCAAGGTAGGTTTCTACATTTATGTATGTCTCTTTTGGTCTCTTGCAGTAGAGTCTTATGATATTCTTTGTTAAGTCTTTTATATCTCTGGTTATATTTATTCCTAAGTATTGTCTTGAGTGATTTCATTTTGGGTTTTCTCTTTGTTTGTGTAAAGGAATCCATCTGAATTATGTATGTTTATCTTATTCCTAATACTGTGTTCAGCAAAATTCTATTTACGTGGGATATTAATGATATTAGTCTGTCTACGTATATCTTAATACAAACTATATACATATATGCATTATATATTTGTAAGCTCTATGGGGTCTTTGTACTCCATTATACAAAGTTACTATGAGTTGGATTCAACTTGTTTTATTTTTAATATATGTATGCATATATACATACATCAGTATAGTTGGAGCAACAAAAAGGCATGCCATTACAAACACAGTTGACGTTTAAATAATTTTACACTCCAATTAGTATTTTATAGTAGTGAAAAAATATATCTAAATAATGTAATATGCTCTTTGTCAGGGCCTGTCTTAGTAATCTAGTGTTGCTATAACAGAAAAAACCACAAGCGGATAACCTGACAGAAACTTACTTCCTCACAGTAAAGCATGCTTAGAGTCCAAATTCTAGGTATCAGCTTCAAGGGAAGGCTCTCGCATTCTGTCAACTCTGCGGAAAGGTCCTTCATGTCATTCTTCTCCTGGTCAAGGAACTTCTCAAGTGTAGACACTCCTGATTCAAAAGACACATTCAGCTACTGGCACTGCTTTTATTCACGTTATGGGGTCCCCAGGTCCCTCTGCTTACTTCTCATTTCTAAATACCAAGAGATTGCCTCAAGACACGATCAAGCTTGTAGATTGTATCCCACCTCACTAACACAGCTGCTGATCATCTTTCCTCATTAACATCATAGAGGCAGAATTTGTAATACGTGGGAGAATCACGCAAAGTAGGGGTTCATGGCCCCTTGGGATACCACATTTTGTAGGAGGAGGGGGAGCATAATTCAGGCCATAACAGGGCCTTTTATCAAGCGTGTGTATGAAAGGTTAAATATTTGAATCCACCCAAAGGTGCCAACCTGTCTTTGAAAAGTCACAGCCTTAGAAACTCTAAAGCAGTGTTACTCTATGTACTTGGAGTTGCCATGAGTCAAAATCAATTTAATGGCAACTAACAAGAAGACTTGCTACTAAACTGAGGAACTGGACAAGCTTAAAAGTAATGTACGGCTTTACTCGCTTAGATTGTATGCATCTATCCTTACATACCTCTGGAAACTTGTCTCAATCCCAGGTGCATGTCAGGATCACTTGGGGAGCTTTTATCAGCCCTGACACTCAGCCCACACCCTACACTCAGTAAGAGAAAATTATGGAGTTTGGTGTGCAAGTATTAATTTTGTTGTTGTTGTTGTTTAAATTTGGTTAATTGCTATGTGCAGTCAGTGTTGGGAAGCACTATTATAGAGTTAAAAGGACCTTGTGATACATTTCAAATTCCATGCTGTCATCTTTTGTGTCTAAAAATGAATTTAAACAAATGTTCGGTTGAGAATGTAATAATTAACAACTCTGGTCAATGAATATAATTTTAATTTTTACATTAAAAATATTCTAAGTCTATGTATTTTAAGGCAGTATTCTCTACTTACCCTGGCTTAGAACTTCAAAGAAATTACCTGTCTGAAATAAAGTAACATAAAAATTAAAAAAAATAAAATTTCATTGAAAGTGAGGAAACAGATATTTTTGTTGTTGTTTTGAAATGTCACATTGAAGTTGATCTTTGTAATTATACCTTAAATTGTCCATAACATTTATCTATTGAATAAATTATGGTACAAACAGTTTTATGTCAGGTTGGGAAAAATGCTTACAAGTTTAAATGGGAAATATTTCAAAAAGGGATTTATATATGTTGAATCCTCTGATTTTGGCCATAATAAACAAATGAGAGACATTTGTACCAAGAATGCTAAGCCTAGAAGAAAGAAATATGTATTTTTTTATTAAAAAAAATTCTAATGTATCCACCTTAACTGTTTTATTCAAAATAAACAGGCAAAACTTTGCAGTACAAAAGTTACTTTATTTTGTAGGCATTAAAGCATTAAAATATCAAGCCAGAGACTAATAATGTCCTTTGGGTCAATAGGCCACTTAAGAATTTAGTTAAATTTATATGAGTATGTTGCTTGAAAGATAATTGTAATGATATAAAATGATTCAGTTCAATGATTTCAATGTGACTTAAAGATAATGAATTTTTTGTGTCATTCATCTTGGGAATATTAACATTATTGAGTCCTATGACTGCTAATGAGCTTTTTGCCAAGAAAAAGGAATAAATTATGCATAGAGATATTTTGATTGTTATAAGCATGATACTTTAAAAGTAATTAGTATGCTTGTGAGTAAATAGCAGAATTGGAATTGACTTTCATCATAAGGAAGTTGAATATTACAACTATCATAATGACTTTGTGAAAACTAATCCCTTAATAAAATGAGAAGACTTAATACAAGTTTTAAATAAAGTAAAATACTATTTGGAAGATTTTAAAATATTGTCAGTAGTAGAGGGTATGTGGAAAATATGACTGGAAATATTCATCTTATGGTCAGATTCTGTTCTACAATTAATTGATTGCATCTATGTTAGGACTCATGCCGACTCGACGGCACTTGGCTTGGCTATGTTAGGAAATATACAATGGAAAATGGATCCCTTGACACAGGAAGGTAGGAGATGCAGTACTTACAGCTCCAGCAATTCTTAAAACTATTGTAGTGGGAAAAATTCAAGCATGAAAATTATGTAACTGGAAAAATGTCACATCAGTACCCTTGCCAAAAGACCACGTTATTGGTTTACCAGTGAGTAATGAAGGTAGATAATCCCTGCACATCCATAGAGTTAGAAAAACAAAGTTATTTTTGCTAACCTGAATAAAAAAAAAAACCCATTGCCGTTAAGAAGGGTCCGACTCATGACGACCCTAGAGGTTGGAGTAGAACTGCCCCCTAGAGTTTCCAAGGAGTGCCTGACAGATTTGAACTGCAGACCTTTTGGTTAGCAGATATAGCACTTAACCCACTATGCCAACAGGGTTTCCAAACCTAAATAGACATCATAGTTTAGCAGACACTGGTGCAGGACATGGGTGTAGTGGATAAGTGCTACATCTGGTAACCAAAATGTTGATAGTTTGTATCTGCCAGGTGCTCCTTGGAAACTCACTGGAGCAGTTCTACTCAGCCCTGTAGGGTCACTATGAGGTGGAATCAGTTCAGCGCAGTGGGTTTGTTTTTGGGGGATTTTGATTATGGGCCTCAGGGTTAGCACAGTCACTGGCACAGAATGAATAATTCAAGAAGACAATTGTTAAGAATATAAATTTATTTTCATCAGAGATATCAACTAAGTATCTGTTTATACAACATAATTATCTAACTTACTTGTGGACTGGGAAATTTACCAAACTTGGACTATAATGATAATTTTATTAAGTTGAACAACAATAATTTAAAAAGGTAGCCTGTCGTAGTTAAATATAAAAGTGTTTTAAAAGGATGGACACTATTTATTGCTGAAAGGTTCAATGCACAAGCAAGACTTAACAATATTAAATATTTATGTACCCAATACTAGAGCATCTAAAAGACATCGAAGAAACACTGACTACACTTCAAAAACAAGGTAGATCACTGCACAATAATAGTGGGAGACTTCAACACTCTGCTCTCAATATTGGACAGATCATTTAGAAAACTCAGTAAAGACACAGACGATCTTATTGCCAGAATTAACCAACTAGACCTCATTAACATATACAGAACTTTCTATCCATCAGCAGATAACTACACACCTTCTTCTCCAGTGCACATGAAGTATTTTCCAGAATAGACCATGTGTTAGGACATAAACAAAATCTCAACAAAATCCATACAACTGAGTTATTGCAAAGCATCTTCTGAGACAACAAAGCCATTAAAGTTGAAATCAATAGTAGAAAAAACATAGGTAGAAAGCGGAACTCATGGAGACTGAACAGTGTCTTGCTCACAAAGCCATGGGTTACAGAAAAAATCAAGGATGAAATAAAGAAATTTATGGATTCCAACGGAAATGAAAACACTTCCTACCAGAACCTATGAGATACAGCCAAAGCAGTGCTAAGAGATCAGTTTTCTCCACAAATGTACACATCTGGAAGCAAGAAAGAACTGAAACCAAAATCTAATCATACAGCTTGAACAAGTAGAGAGAGAACAACAGAGGAACTCCTCAGGCATCAGAAGAAAACAGATCATAAAGAGTTGAGCAGAACTAAACAAATTAGAGAATAGAAAAACAATTGAAAAAATTGAAATGACCAAGAGCTGTTTTTTTGAAAAGATCAAGAAAATTGACAAACCATTGGCTAAACTCACTAAAGAAAAATAAGAAAGGAAACAAATAACCCAATTAAGAAATGAGAGGGGAGTTGTCACAACAGATCTATCAGAAATCCAAAATATCATAACAGAATACTATGGAAGACTGTGCTCTATCAAATTTGAAAACCTAGAGGAAATGGACAATTTCTTAGGTTCATATCACCTACTGAAATTATTACAAGGTGAAGCAGAACAATTTAATAAACCCGTCACAAAGGAAGAGATTGAAAAAGTCATCAAACTAGCAATGAAAAATCGCCTGGGCCAAGATGGCTTCACTGCAGAATTCTACCCAGCCTTTAGAGAAGAGTTATCTCCAATAGCACTGAGACTATTTCATAGTATAGAAAGGATGGAATACTTTGAAATTCATTCTATGAAGCTAGTATAACTCTCATACCAAAGCCAGAGAAAGATCCTACCAAAAAAATACAAACAAACAAACAAAAAAAAAATGCAAACCCAAATCACTCACAAACCTAGATGTAAAAATCTTCAACAAAATATTTGCCAGTAGAGTTCAGGAACATATCAAAAAATAATTCATTATGACCAAGTTGGATTCATGCCAGGGGTACAAGGCTGGTTCAGCATCAGATAATTAATGTGATAAACCATATAAATAGTATAAAGACTAAGAATCATCTAATTTTATCAATCATCACAGAAAAGGCATTCAACAAAGTCCGGTGCCCATTCATGCTAAAAACTCTCAGCAAAATAGGAGTAGAGGGGAAATTCCTCAACACAATAAAGAGCATAGGTGCAAAGCTAACCAGCTACACCATCCTGAATGGAGAGACACTGAAAGAATTCCCCTTGAGGATGAGAACTAGACAAGGATGCCCATTCTCACCACTTTTATTCAACATTGTACTAGAGATTCTAGCCAGAGCAATTAGAAAAGACAAAAAAAATAAGAGGAATCGACATCAGCAGACAGTATGATTGTATATGCAGAGAATCCTCAAGAATCCATAAGTTAACTACTGAAACTAAGAGTTCAGCAAAGTATCATAAGATATATGTAAGTAAATCATTAGGATTCCTTTATGCCAACAAAGAGATCACAAAAGCAAAAATCACCAAATCAATACCATTTATTATAGCTCCCAAGAAGATAAAATACCCAGGAATCAATCTAACTACAGAAATATCGACCTGTATGGAAAGGACTACAAGACCTTATTGCAAGAAAGCAAAAAGAGACTTACATAAATGGAGAAACATTTCCTGCTCATGGGTAGGAAGACTTAACAGTGTGAAAAATGGCTTTAGTTTTACCCAAAGCAATCTACATATGCAGTGCAATCACAATACAAATTCCAGTGTCATTTCTTAATGAGATGGAGAAACAAATCACCAACTTTGTTTGGAAAGGGAAGAAACCCTGGATAATGTGAAGCACTATGGAAGAAGGGGAACACAGTGGGAGGCCTCACACTATCCAACCTTAAATCTGTTATACTGCCACAGTAGTCAAAAGAGCCTGGTACTGGTATAAAAAGAGACTAGACCAATGGAACAGAGTGGAGACCTCAGAGACGTCATCATCCTCTTAAACAGTTGATATTCGACAAAGGCTCACTCTAAGATTGCGAACTGGGGTAAAAACAGTCTCTTTAGCAAATGATGTTGATAACATTGGCTATCCATCCGCAAAATATTGAAACAAGATCCATATCTCACACTTTACACAAAAACTAACTCAAAATGGATCAAAAACCTAAATATCAAACCTAAAATGATTAAGATCATGCAAGAAAATATAGTCAGCAATGAAAGTTTTAGTACACAGGTTAAACAGACTTCAAAATCTGACAAAGCACAATCAACAGAAGAAAAAATAAATAGGAACTGCTAAGAATCAAACACTTTTGCTCATCCAAAGATTTTATCAAAAGAGTTAAAAGACCACCTACAGAATGGGGAAAAAAAAATTGGCAACTACATGTTGGACTGACCTCTGGTCTCAGTAATCTGCAAGGCACTACAAAGTATCAACAAGAAAGAGGTAAATAACTCAGTTAAGCAATGAGCAAAGGAGATGGACAGACACTTCAAAAAAGACATACAGGCAGCCAAAAGACACATGAGGAAATGCTCATGATCATTAGCTATCAGAGAAATCCAAATCAAAACTACAATGAGATACCGTCTTACCCCAGCAAGGTTGGCCATGATCCAAAAAACACAACACAGCAAATGCTGGAGAAGCTGTGGAGAGATGGGAACTCTCTTACACTGCTGGTGGGATTGCAAAACGATGCAGCTGCTTTGGAAAGCAATTTGGTGTTTCCCTAAAAAGCTGGAAATACATATACCATTTGATCCAGTAATCCCATTTTCAGAATATATCCTACAGAAACAAAGACAGTCACAAGAACAAATACATGCACACAAATGTGTATTCCAGCACAGTCCACAAAAGCAAAAAGATGGAGTCAATTCAGATGCCCATTGACAGGTGAATGGATTAAAAAAAAAAAAAAAAAAAAAAACTATGGTGAATGATACCAATGGAACACTATACAATGATGATTTTAAGAAACATCTCACAACCTGGTTTCAAGTGCAATACATTATGCTGAGTGAAAGTGAAAGTGGCAAAAGGACAAGTATTGTAGGTGACCCCTACTTTTAAAGACTTAAAGTAGACTTATGCACAGAAGAAAAGACTCTTTGGCAGCTACAGGTTGGGAAGGGAGGGAGACGGTTGCTCATAGATTAGATAATTGATAGAAATTTGGTTAGGTTAAAACAGTAGAAAGTAGGTCAACTTAACCAGATTTCACCATAAACTGAAAACTCTTCTAATCTCAACCTAATATTGCAAGGACAGAGTGGCAAGGGTGGGTTCTGAGGACCATGCTCTGAAGGGACATCAAGGCCAGCTGGCATCACTAGCCTCTTGCCAAAGAGTCTTCTGCACGGTATATTGGTGAACAATGTCTGTGATCTTAAAAGCTAACAAGCTGCCATCTGAGGTAAAAAATGCTTCCATCGCATCCAGAATAGATAATTACCAAGAACAAAAAAAGACATGAGGAAAAAAGAGCTCAGGAGACAAAAGGACTTATGTGAATGGGAGATTGTATTAATATGTGGCCAGAAGAACCAGATGGTGCCCGGCCACCCACCAAACACAGCTGTAATGGGACATACAATGTTGAGTTCCTGTGACAGTGTGAGAAAAAGTGGGGTGCAGCTTAAGAACTCTACTGAAAGACCACAACTGATGGTCTTACAGCCTGGGGGATCCCCTTGGAGTATGGCCCCTAGACCTGCTGCTGTCCCTGACCAGAAAACACTACTGATCTCAACTCACTGGACAAAAATAGACTGGACTTGGGGACACAGTGTGATCATATGGTGTGTGTACTTTATGGTTCTGTGATTTATAAGAGGCTGTTCTACTGGGCTCTTTCTAGAAGGGAGAGAAGAGCATAGAGAGGAAGGGAAAGGGAATTGTTAAGATATGACAAGTATAAAATGAAAAGGAGGAGTGTTCTGTCACTGGGTAAGGAGAGCAGAAGCATGTGCCGATAGGCGGGCATGCAAAATTAATTTGGATTGTATACTTTCACTTAATGACAATAAAAAAAAATGCTGAGCATTAAAAGTCTTTACCAGTGCTGTACTTTCCTTTTATATAATTTATTTTTGTTGTGGGGAATATACACAGCAAAACACCAATTCCAGTTTCTACATGCGCAGTTCAGTGACAGGGATCACATTACTCAAGCTACACAACTATTCTCACACTGTTTCTGAGCTGTTCCTTTAGCGCTAAGAGACTCACTTCCTTCTTAGGTTCCTATGTAATCTTCAGATTGCTGTGGTCAACCTGAGCCCCATGAACAGACTGTAAAAGAGCATAATGCTGGAGAGAAACATTCTTGACTAGAGAAGTTGGACTACTGCTTGGTTTTAAGAAGGTTTAAAGATTTTCCATGCAGTAATTCTATGGGTTCATCTAGCCTCCAGGGCTCTAGAAAGAATAGGTTCCATAAGAATTTTAATTCTATTCTGCATTTTCTCTGTTTTGATCAAGGATCCTTCTGTTGAATTTTGGAGCAAAATGTTCAGTAATGGTAGCCAGACATCACCCAGTTCTCCCGGTCTCATGGAGAAGGAGGCATGTTTTCATGGAGGCAATTAGTCACGCATTGATTTTCCTCCTCCTCTTCACTGCTTCTCCCTCTCTTGACCCAAACACATGCTGACCAACTGTTAGGCCTTTGATGGCCACTTGTCAGCTTTTAAGAGATGTTCGTATATTTTATGTGTACTTGTGATGGCTTACATTACAAAAGTTGAAATGTAATATACTAAAAAAGATACAATATGTGGCTTAAATTATATAATGGAATATAAAATTAAGTGTTATGTAAGTTTGTACAATCATGGCACATATTTAGGTTGTGCATTAGATTCTGAGGATGGAAATCTATTTCCAGTACCCTGAGAGAAATGAATTTCTTAAAGGGTTTTTTGACACTCATGTATTAGATGCAAAGAAATAATGAACTAAAATTGTCCTATTAGATATCTAATACAATGAACTTAAAATATGATGATAGAATACTCAGCTGGGTGACAGTTCAAACTTCTGCAAGTGTGTGAGATAATGGAATAGAGAGAAATGAGAAGTGTTGTTCAATATAAACAAAAGCATTTTATATTGAAAGAGAACTGCCTACTAGAATAATATAAAATTTGAATTTATTTTTTCATTTTTTAAAAAACTCTACTAAGGCATTAAAAACAGTGAGAAACATTCTTTATTTAACGGGATCCATATAGCTATAAAATTAAATTTTATGTTTCTTCCGAATCGACGGCACTTGGCTTGGCCAAATGTTAACATTAGTTTTTTGTTATTGTTATTCTGGATATATCTACCATCCTAAATATTACTGAATATATCTTCTGTTGGAAAAGCAAGAATCTGTACAATCTTGGTATATGTATTTATCCATTGGATATAAATACTGTTATGTGTCATCCAGTCAGTTCACACTAAAGCAACTGTATAGAACAGAGTAGAACTGTTTGATCCATAGCATTTCCTAGGCTATCATCTTTACAGGAGGAGACTTCTGGGTCTTTTCTCTTGTGGAGTTATCGGTGGACTTGAACTGCTGACCTCTCCTTACTGGTCAAGAGCTTAACCATTGTGCCTCCAGGGCTTCTTTTAGAAGTAAACAGAGAATATAAGTATGAAAATACAGTTTTAACATGTTTTGCTTCTGCTGCATTCTTCTGCTATTTCAAAGAAAGCTAATTTCCTTTATTTATTTGGTAATTTTCCATTGAATGATTAACCTGTAAGGTAGACTGTAATTTTACAAAATGTACATTTTCTAACTAAACTCTGAAAGTGGCATTATTTTCTGATGCACATAAAATCTGATATGGGAAAAAAGATATATACATATGTATATAAAATATGTATTTTTTATTATGATTGAATGAAAATGTACATTCCCATATAAATTTGCATGCCCACCTATATGCAGCTTCCACTGCTCTCCCTGCCCGGTGATAGCACACCCTTCCTCTCTGCTCCATACATGTCCTATCCTCCCAACAATCTCCAATCTCCTCCTCTCTACCCACTCTCTTCCTCCAGTAAGAGGTCAGCAGAAAGACATCCTACAGATGCATAAAACCATAAAGTGCATGCATGATATGGTCACTCTGTATCGCCAAGTCCAATCCATTTACGTCTGAAGAGTTAACCTCCTTTATGATTTGTGGACAAGGGCAGCATCAAGGCCAGGGGCCATTCTCCCAGGGGAACCCTGAAGCCTCTGGTCTTTTAGTGGAGATCTCAGGGTGCACCCCTTTTTATTCTTGTGTTGCTAGTGAGACTCAACTTTGTGAACTCAATCATGGCTATCACTGGTGGTGGCTGGGCACCATCCAGTTCTTCTGGTCACAAGTCAATGTAGTTACCCACTCACATGAGTCTCCCTGTCTTCTGGGTTCTCGTTGCCTCATGTCATTTTTGTCTTGGTCATCATCTGTTCCTGCTGAGTTGGGACCATTTTCTGTACCTCAGATGGCAGCTTGGCATCTTTTAAGAGCCCAGACGCCACTTACCAATGAGGGGTGCAGATAGCCCTCTTAGAAAAATGTGAGTTGTTCCAACTTGCCTCGATTTTGCCTGAGAGCATGGTCACTGGCCGCCCTGCCCCAGCTATTCTGTTCTTGTAATATTGTATTAAGGTGTGAGGAGTACTCATGTTATGCTGAAGTCCAGTTAATATTGATCTTCTTTCTAATGTGTGCTGGCCCAGATTTCACCCAACCAAATTTCTATCAACTGTCTAATCTAGACTCTCCCACTTCAGCCTCCCTCCCTCCCCACACTTGCAGCCCTCAAAGAGTCTTTTCTTCTATTCATGAGTCTGTTTTTAAGTTCTTATCATAGGGGTCTCATACAGTATTTGTCCTTTTGTCACTGACTACTTTCACTCAACATGATGTCCTCCAGTTGAAACTAGGTTATATTTCCTAAAATCATCACTGTTCTTTATCATTGCATAATGTTCCACTGAGTATATATACCATAGTTTTATAACATGTACTTTTAAATATCATTAATTTTATTTCCATTACTTGCCCTGAGAAGATAATTATTAAAAGATACTTTTCTCCTTATCATTCTTCAGATTATCCTAGACAACAGTGCATATTTATAGTTTTGCAAAGTATAAGATTTCTAGATGAGTTAGAGTCAACAGACTTCCCAGAATACCCCTTCATTAATTGTCAAACTGTGATATAAAAGGAAACAACAAAATCTTGAAGTCCTTAGAAAATATTGAATAAGTAAATAGAAAAATAGTATAAGAAGACTGGAAGAAAGTTATAGATGCAGTTTTACTGAGGTGCTTGTGTCTGTTACAGTGAAATTTGTAGAGTAGTTGTCAAGAATAACAATGGTGATGAATTTGAGAAAAAGTAAGTTTAGAAAGAAGTTGCTATAATATCTGTTAGTTTGTAACAGTGTTTACAAAGTGAATTGAAGATAAAGGGAATGGAAAGCAATCATTTGGCCTTACCAGTTTTGTGCAAAGACTGCCAAATTCATGAGAAGATAATAGTCTGATCTGGGTTGAAATCTCATAAATGAGATTCCAGAGGCAAGTTTGAACAGCATTGATGTCTAATAACTAATTAAGTTGCAAGTGATTGAGAGAGAATTCAGTCTCCTTAAAATATTCACTTCAAAAGTTCCACAAGGAATTCAGTCACAATATATTAAACAAATGAAAATCTAAATTAATTGCATATGTTGAGACTTTTTGAATTTGTCTTAGTTAATCATTAGAACTGAATTTCTCTTCACTCTGATTTGTAGAGTACTGAAACTTCCATTATTTCTGCATAAGGCATCACGTCTCCTTATTATTGCTTTGTTCATTTGAAAGAGTGTATTCAAAATTATTAGACACTGGTAAAGAAGTAAACTTTTCTATCTTTTCTTTTTTATTTAACAGCCAATAGCCTCTTTCTCTCTTTTGTTCACTGTGCTTTATTTAGATGAAAATTTACGACTCAAGTCAGTTTCTCACACAAAAATGTATACTATTATGTGACTCGAGTTGCAGTCCCTGGAATGAGACACCACACTTCCCTTTTTTACGCTAGGTTTCTTATGTCCATGCATCTACCACACAGCCCTTTCTACCTTCTCCTCTCACCCCAAGACAAGAGCTGATCATTTAGTCTTCTGCAGCCACTTGAGCTAAGAAATATGTTCCTCACAAGTATTATTTTATGTTCTACAGTCCAGTGCAATCTTCCACTGAAAAGTTTGCTTTGGGAATGATTTTAGTGTTGTATTAACTGAATCTGGGAGACTTGTGTTTTGGTGTTCCTCTAATCTCAGTCAGAGATTAAGTCTGGTGTTTTTATGTGGATGTGAGTTGTGCATTATACTTTTTTCCAGGTCCATCAGGGACTCTCTGTTGTGTTCCATATGAGGATGGTCATTGGTGGCAGTGAGCTGGGCACCATCTACTTCCTGTGGTCTCAGCCTGATGAAGACTGTGGTACGTGTGGACTTTTTACAAATTAATACACAAAGTCCACATACTGTAATTCAGAATAACTTCCATTCTCAGATAAAATTAGCTTAAAAATATTAAGATGTGGTAGTTACAAAAATATTTTTCCACAGAAAGAAGTGTTGTTAGCAATCAATGATGGGAATTTTTTTTTTATTTATTGTTTTAGTCAGCTAGGGCTGCTCTAACAGAAATACCACATAGTGGGTGGCTTTAACAAAGAAAGATTTATTCTTACACAGTCCGGTAGGTTGCGAGTCCATATTCAGGGTGTCCGCTCCAGGGAAAGACTTTCCCCTTGACGGCTCTGGAGGAAAGTCCGGTATTGCATCAGTCATTGTCCAGGGAGCGTCCTAACGCAAGAACCTCTGGTCTGAACGACGCGTTCTGCTCCCGGTGCTGCTTGCTTGATGGTAGCGAGGTTCTCAAATTGTCCTTGGTTCTTTTTCCTTTTATTCCTTGCAAGCTAAAAGCATTAAGGGTGGGGCAAGCCATACTCCAGGGAAACTTCCCCCATAGCAGGAATTCACAGCCCCACCCTAATCCTTTAACATACAGGTTAGCAAAACCACACAATGGAGGACAGTCCCAAGATACTGGGAACCATATCCCAGCCACGTGGCTGCACACATTTTTGGGGGGACACAATTCAAACCATGACATTTATCAATATTTAGAATCTGTTTTTAAATCTACTCAGGTATTATCCAAATTGCCAAAAGACCAAAATTCTTTTCTAAATTTATGGTCAAAGATCAATTTCTATGCATCTATAGGATATCGTCCTGCTGACCTCTGGCTGGAGGAAGGAGAGTGGGTGGAGAGGACGGGAAAGGAGACTGTTGGGAAGAAGCGACATGTATGGAGCAGAGAGGAATAGTGTGCTGTCACCGGACAGGGAGAGCAGTGGAAGCTGCATATAGGTGGGCATGTAAATTTGTACAGGAATGTACATTTTCAATCAGTCATAATAGAAAAAAAAAAGAAAAAAGATCAATTTCTCTGTGAAGCCTTCTATTTTAGTTTGTGTTTAGATTAAAGGAGTCTAGTTGTGCAGAAGTTAAAATGCTCACATGTAATGGAAAGGTCAGTGATTCAAATCTGCCAACCACTCAACCAAAAAAGAAAGTGGTAGTCCTCTTTTGTAAAGATTTGTAAACATGGCAACTGTAGCGGGACAGTTCTGCATTGTCCCGTAAGGTCTCTTATGGGCCATAATTGTCTTGACAGCAGTGGTTGGATGGTGTATTTAAATTGACCGGCTCTTCCCCTCTAGTTCACTTTTCCCTTTGACAGTTTCACTGAGATTCTTATAACTGTAAATTCTATTCATGTATTTATATACTTGTCCCTTTCCAATCTTTTAAAATATTAGAAAAGCAAAGAGATCACCTTGATGACTAATGTGCTCTGGCCCCAAGCCATAATATTTTCAGTTGCTTTACATACATACAAAATCAGGACAATGAAAAAGGAAAACAAAAAATAACTGTCATATTTGAATTATGATACTAGATTGCCAGAAAAATGAAAAAAAGTCTGTCTTGGAGGAAATACAGTCAGAATGCCTCTTAGATGCAAAATTGCAGGCCTTTGTCATGCTTAGTTTAGTTGTATTATTAGGAGGACCAATTCCTGGAGAAGGACTCCATGCTAAGTAAAGTAGAGGTTCAGACAGATTGAATTATAATAAAAACATTCATTTTGAACAAAGTACTTATAAGTAAAATATTAATTAGTAATTTGACTTTCAACAAGTATTTTCTGCACATCTGCCATATAGAGATTTTTACTGAAATGGGTTGACATGATGAGGACCACGATGGGCTCATTGCTGTCAGGATGACACGGGACCAGGCAATAATTCATTCTGTTACCTGTAAAGTCACTATGAATCAGAGTCAACTGAATGACACCTAACAACAACCTTTACCAATGTTTCATAAACTCCTGAAGGAGGACCTGGTATCTCACTCTATTGTTTGAATTTCTAAATCCTGACTCTTACTTTATAATCTTGAAATAGATAGGCAATTCTAAATACATACATGAAAGGAAAAGTTTTTCAATAACCTATGTAAGTATTTTTAATATATTTCCAATAAAATCCATGTAGTTTACTCTATTTTGGCCACCACCATCTGAGCATGATCAAAATAATCTCTGGCCTAACCTGCTTTAGTGCAGGTTAGGAGACCACATGGTCTCCTGTTCTTCCCCTGGCCTTTTTTATGATTATTTATTGAGTGGGACAAAGACTAATCAGGAAAGATGTCAGCATAAGGGTGAAATGGAGCTGTCCTAGGCAAACGGAATTGTGTGTCACCCCACAGAGAAACCATTTCGAGGAAACTTCTCTGTCTTTTCCCTACAATGGGCCCACACCCGTTACTCTGTAGCATTTTGCTCTGTCCATTGTGATCTGTCACAGCCCTCACTGAGCCTGTTGACTGTATGTTGACTAGTTTAACGTCTGCTTCCTCATAGACTGTAAATTTCACAAAGATAGAGATCTCATCTTATTGTTCAGTATACATAACTCCAAGAATATAAGTACTACAGAAGCCAAAAGTTTAAAATGTTCATGTATTTTCTCTTCCTCAAAGAGCATCAGACACATTACAGAATTTCAATAAATATTTGTTAAATACATGAATGAATAACTTTGCATAGCATATGGCAGATGTGTGGAAAATATTTGTTGAAAGATGAATTATTAATTATTTATAAATGTTTTGTTCAAAACATGTAAACCAAACCAAACCAAACCTAGTGCTGTTAAGTCTATTCCGACTTATATATTATGTATATAATATATAATTCAATTGGAGCATGTATTATGTGTTACATGTACCATGTATTTTTTTATATAATTCAGTAAAACAAATACTATGTCACATATGGCTTCCAAGGAGTGCCTGATGGATTTGAATTACCAGCTTTTGAATTAGCAGCAGCCTTAGCTCCTAACTATTGTGCCAACAAATTTTCCTGCAACTAAATTAGAACATGTAAATGAGTTTCAGGTAACTCATTAATGATGGAAGTTCTTCCAAACTATATATACCCACTGTCATTGAGGAGATTCTGACTCATAGCAACTGTATAGGACAGAGCAGAATTGCTCCACAGTGCTTGCAAGGACCATGTGGCAGACTCAAACTGCAGACCTTCTGGATAGCAGACACATTAGTTTTGCCACTATGCCAGCAGGGTTTCTATTCCAAACTATAGTAGTACTTTTCTGTTATACTAGTAGAAATACTTCTGTGTAAGTCTTATTAAATCAGTGAATCTTAATTATAAGTTTTAAGAGGTATGGAAAATATAAACCCCTAAAAACTTAAAAAGTCATTGAACTTCTCCAAGAACAATGTAATTATACTCTGTAAAAATAGAGATTCAATTTGATACCCCAAATTATGCACCCACACTAAGAAAGACTCAGACTGTGAAAGATTAGACATTTAGACATGTTTGTCATGTTTTGTTACATAGGCTATAACAGCACAGCTACTGTTACTTTCTTTGAACCAACATTATACAACCCACCGTGAAAGCAGAAAACATCATATAAATAGATATTTTGTTTAATTAACCAAGTTTTTGAAATATATGTTTTGATATCCCTGTATTAGAAGGCTTCAAAACGGCTACTGTTTCCCATACTAGTCTTGTCAATGCTGACAAGTTATTAGCCTGAATTGGTTAAAAAAAGAAAAAATAATCCCAGACATGACATTTAGCCGCATGTTCATTTCCCAAAACCAGCTGTGGCTTCACACATCTGTGTCTCAACAATGATTAACAACCTGCTTGGTTTTTATTTTATATAGATCTCCATGTCAAGCTATTATTCCTTCTAAGATCTCAAGTACTTGCTAGGCTGACAGTCACAAAATGTTGATAATGTCTCCTGAATGGAACTAACATCCATCAAATACATTGATTGGACCAAGTTCTTATTATTTTGAGATATCAGTAAAACTTACATGAGGTAGGAAAAATTATTCTTATTGATACTGTTGTCTCTTTCAAAAAGAGGCATAATGGACTGTTACCTTCAGAATTCAGACATTGTTCAGAGATTTAAAAGTTTTATACATCATTTCACATCGTTTCCTCAGATTGTTATTTTGTAGAAATAATAAGATTTGCTGTTTTTTTTTTAATTGTTATAATTTCGGCCAAAACAAAGTATGTGGTTTAAGAGAACAATTATGAATTTAAAGATCATCAGTTAATAACTCACGCATTTTGGCTATGCTTTAAAGAAAAGGAAAGGAGCCCTGGCGCACAGCCCTTGTCTGCTAATCAAGAGGTGTTCTGTTAGAATCCATCTGCTGCTCTACAGGAGGAGGAGGTAGCAGCCTGCTCCTGTAAAGATTATAGCCTCGAAAACTTTGTGGGACAGTTCTCCTCTGTCCTTCAGGACTCTATGAGTCAGAATTGACTCGAGCAGTGGGTTTGGTTTTCTTTTTCCTTCTTTGGTTCTAAACGGAGTCGCTAATACTTTTGCTTCTACAAAAATTTGTAGGTGTCATTATGTAAGCTACCTGATTATAAATTGAATTGTAAATGTGTAGCTTATAAATTATTTAATTTCAATATTCTTAATAAACATCTGGTGTTTAAACATGTGTTTATTATTATATAAAATGACAGTTTTTAAAATAAATAGCCAACTCACATATATCAGTAGACTTTGAATCTAAGTAACATGACTTACATTAAAGCACTATTATAATCCCTTTCCTTGGAAAACAATCTGATGGCTTGTTGCAAAAGAGAAAAATATTCTGTATAATAGTCCATGTTGGTTGATAGTACTACAAGTAGAATTTTCATTACTGTTGTGATTAAAATTCTTCCTGTATTTGTCAGTGATATTTCAGGAGTAGATTTTCCCAAAAAACCCAGTGCCATTGAGTTGGTTCCGACTCATTGTGACGCTGGAGGGCAGAGTAGAACTGCCCCACAGAGTATCCAAGGACAAAGAAAAGTACTAATACATTTCATTACTGAATTTTGAAATGTGAGATACAACTCACCACACACCATTTTTCAGTGCTAACAACAAAGTTTCTGTCTCTAATCCTGGGTAAGGATTTGACTGTGCTGTTAAATGTGTTCCTATTGCAACAATGCCAATTCAGTCTGGCCTCATGTATTACAGAATAAAATTGCTCCACAGGATTTTCTTGCATTCTTATGGTAAGTTCCTTAAATGGCTCAAGTGGTTTGTGATCAACTATTAATGAAAGGGTTGATGGTCTGAATCCACCCAGCAGCACTGCCACAGAAAAGTCCTTGGTACCTGGTTCCTTGAAGACTAAAGCCTAGAAAACCATATGGAGTTTTATTCTGTAACACATAGAGTCAACATGAATCAGAATTGACTTGATAGCAACCAACAACAGTATTGATGGAAGCAAAGTGCCAGGCCTTTCTTGGAGTCATTGGATGGTTTCCAATTACCAAACTTTAGAATAGTTATTGAGGGAAACACCTCTCCATGTTGCCATTCCATGGCAAAAGGAAACCCTTTGCCATGGAATCAATTCCAATTCATAGTGACCCTAAAGGACTGAGTAGAACTGTCCCATAGGGATTACAAGGATTCACTGATGGATTCAAACAACCAGACTTTTGGTTAGCATTCAAACTCTTAACTACTGCACTGGTTGGACTCCTCAGCCTGGTGGACCCCTACTGAGTGCACTATCCACCTAAATTCCAGAAACTTCATCTTCATGTACACGGAGTTAGTGTGTTTTTACTGTTAATGCTTTAAGGCAAGAACTAGTGAAATGAGAGCTAGGAGTCAGGAATAAGTCCAGATCCAGGGCCTAATAGATACCTTAACTTTGAGACTTGAGAATTAGAGAAACCATACCAACCGTTTCCATTGCCACTGGGTTGATTCTGTGTCATGATCATCCTATAGAGTTAGAGAAGAAATCTGAGAATCAAGTTAGCAGCATGTACTGTGTCCTGTGTATGTATTGTGAAGGTCTGTGGAAGTGAGCTTGAGAATGGATGAAAATTCTACCAGGAGTTTTATACCCCTATGCTAGCCCACACTTAGCCTTCAGCAGTTCTTTGCAAAATTTAGCTGACTATTGTTACCTACTTGACGGCACCTGACTGGCTGGCATTCTTACCAGTTTGTATGTGACCCTTGTGCTCTGTCAACAAAGTGTAATGAGTGCCCTTGTCTGGAGGCCCATTTATTTCATTTGATTTTATCTGTATTGGTTATCGTATGACCTCAGCTGTCAGGTGTGTTCAGCTGAAATTTTGATTTTGTAGATTAGTCATCTTTAATTTGATTTTGTTTGGGTGTGAGTGCTGATCTTACATGTTTTTCAACACCCTAACCTTAAACTGGAAGTCCCCTCATAATCTTTTGACATTAGAACAATTATGTAATATAAAGAAGGTTAAATATGATGCTATACAAACAAACTTTGCATCTGTTCTGGTCATTTTGCTCTAGAAATTTCACAGTTGCATTTTGCTGTTTAAAGATAATCACTCTATTTCAGTCATTCCTTGCATTTAATTTGAACCTAGAGCAGTTTCAAGAGTGTTTTTGCATACTTTCTTCGCATTTGGAACTCTTAATTTTTCTTAATGTGGAAGGATTCTGAAATTACAAAAACAGCTATAATATATAGCCACTGCCATTGAGTAGATTCTGACTCAAAGAAATTGCAGAATAGACCTGCCTATAGCTTCCAAGAAATGTCTGACATATTTGAACTGCCAAATTTTTGATTAACAGAAGCGGCACTTAACCACTATACCACCAGGATATCCATTATAATGTGTATTTAAAAAAAAAAAAAAAACAATGCCTTCAAGTCGAGTCAGATTCATACTGACCCTATAGGACTGAGTAGAACTGCTCCATTGAGTTTCCAAGGAGCACCTGGCAAACTGGAACTGCTGACGACCTTCTGGTTAGTAGATGTAGCACTTAACCACTACACCACCGGCATTTCCATAACATCTATAGAAAATCTTTAATAGATTCATGCAAACTCACGCAGTTTTAAGTAACCATACTTGAAATTAAAATTGTTTGGATGAAAAAATCATTCTTTGAAGCAAGATTACAGTTGAAAGTCAAATATGCCTACAGATAAGAATTCACAATTTATATTTTGGGGATATCTATTCACTGATTTGCAATTTGCTAAGTAAAGCCTGCTCTGCAAGGCACTGTGTTTGCTGCTAGGTATATGGTAGGATTGGTTAAAAGGAATTCCTAAACTCTTGTGGTTGACTATGAACTCTGAATTACAGTGCACACAGGCATTCACAATTTATTGTCCATGGAGTATTCCACTTGGCAAGGCTAACAGTACAGCCTTCACAAAAACTCTCAGTCCAAAGGAAGGTGGGAAATTTCATTCCTTGATTCCCTCTTAGAGCTTGACAGTGCCTATTAGGAAGTTAAAGTCCTGGAGAACTCTATAATTAATAAGCCTGTCTACCGCAGCATTTTCACTTAAACTTATTTGAGCCTGATTCGTTTCTTTCTAATGTTGTATCTATGTATGCGTTATTCAGTGCGTACTCAGCCTGGTCATCACAGTCATTGCTTCATTGAGTCCACTGGTGCAGCCACCTTGTCAGTCCACCTTGTCAAGTGTCCTCCTGTGTTTGGCCAACCCTCTAATTTCCCAAGTTCGATGTCCTTCCTCAGGAACTAGTCTCTACTGAAACAACAAAATGAAATTTCACCATCCTCACTTTCAAGACGCATTCTGGCTGTACTTCTTCCAAGATAGACCACTTGATTCGTCTGGCAGTCCAGAATGTATTCAGTGTGTTTTGCCAACACTGTAATTCAGAGGCATAGTTTCTTCTTTGGTCCTCCTTATTCATAGTCCACCTTTTGCATGCATACGAGGGCTTTGAGTCAGTTACACCTTAGCCCTCAAAGTGCTGTCTTTCCTTTACAACACCTCTGAAGAAATCCCCTGCCACAGATTTGTCCAGTGCAACACGCCATTTGATTTCTTGACTGCTGCTTCATGGGCATTGAAGTTTTCATATCATATATATTATTTCATTTTGAAGTTCTGATCCTTTGTGATTCTGCATCAAATTTAAATTACTTCATGACTGTGTCCTATTAGAATTATTGAATACAAAATATCATCCCACTAAACAGTGTAAGAAGATCTTAACAATCTTCTTTGATTCACACACATATTAAAATGTAAAATAATTGTAGTATGTGTTTCTAGCATTTACCACTGAAAAGAAAATGAGGTAATGTTTGAACTCTTTATTGAGAATCAGTTTATCATTTTTTTCAGGAGAAATTATGTAGCTGCTTTATATAAGAATTTCCACATTTCATTAAACAAGCTTTGTTTCTACTTTGGCTTTAGCTGCATAACTCCCTATTTGAGGTTTATGCTAGGGTTCAAAAACTCAGTTTGCATGCAATGGATAGTCAAAATATAAATTATTAGTTACCTGTTGCTTGTAACTGAATATTTACCTGAACACAACATTTATTATCTCACAATTTGTGGGTGTAATTTAGCTTGCTTCCTCTTGCTCTTGCTCAAAGTCTCTCATTAGCTGTGGTTTAAGCTGTTGGTAATAGTTGGTTCATGCCTTCAGTGGGTGATAATCCACTTCAGAGATCACAAATATGACTGATACCAAGCATCGGACAATTCTCTTCCAAGCTCATTCATTTGTCTATAGGCAGGACTAAGGTCCTCATTGACTGCTGGTGAGATATATTGGTTCCTCACCATCTGAGTCTCCTTACTGAGATATTTTAATATGACAACATGCTTTTACTGGAGCAAATCATTTGAGAGAGGAATAGTACGACTGAGTTGCCAAGACAGAAACTACAGTCTTTTTATAAGCATCCCATCACTTTGCCTATGATCTGTTCATTAAAACTGAGTTTTTAAATTCAGCTTACATTGCAACTAATGTCACAAAACCACCTGTATATAAATTTTTGAATGAGAAATTAACTTGAGCCATAAACTTTCACATAAAGCAAACTTAAAATAAGTCCAGCTCACATTCAAGAAGAGGGAATGACAAAATAACATGAATATCAAGAGGCAAAGATGATTGGTGGACATTCTAGAAGTTGCCTACCACACATACATGCCTTCTAAATTTGATTAGATGAAAGTAGTATTTCAATGCTAAATTGTTAACAACTTTTTTCTCTTATAATTTTTGCTCAGAGATGAATTGTTGTACTACTAAATAGAAATTGTTTTTAAAACATCAAGGAATACTACAAAATAAGAAAGAAAGAAATATAAAGGAAAACAATGTTAAGTATTTTTTTAAAAAATACAATTAAAATTGAAAAATGGGTATACAAATTCCATTCAATTTAATAAATGATTAGTGGACATTGTTATCTGAGAACTGCTTTAAATCCTCCACAAAATGTAAAATGTGTGAGAAATTGCCCTTGATCTGGAATACAGTCTTGATTTTAGGCTCATTTGCTTACTGACTGGGTGGCTGGAAGGGGTTGCTTAGGATAATAAGTATTCCCACCTCATAGGGTTGCTGTGAAGTTAAAATGAAGTAAAGCATATAGAATCATTTTGTTGTTAGGTGCTGCTGAGATAGTTCCAACTTACAGTGATCTTATAAAGTAAGACAAAATGTTATTTGGTTCTATGCCATCCTAACAATCATTGTCAGAATTGTGACCACTGTCATAGTCACTGTGTCAATCCGTCTCCCTGAGTCTGTGTATCACTAAGCATGTTATACTTCTCCAGGTACCTGTCCCTCCAAATAACACGTCCAAAGTATGGAAGCTTAAATCTTGCCACCCTTGTTTCCAAGGGGCATTCCAGCTATATTTCTTCCAAGATGTATTTATTTGTTCTTCTGGTAGCCCATGCTATATTCAATACTCTTCACCAACACTATAATTCAAATGATCAGTTCTGACTCATTCTTCCTTATTCATTGCCCAGCTTTAGCGTGAAAATGAAGTGACTGAGAGCACCACGGCTTGGGTCAGGTACACTGTAGTCCTCAAAGTGACATCTTCTGTTCTTTTGATTTTTTTTAAAACACTTTAAAGAAATCTTTTTCATCAGATTTGCTCAATTCTATAATATTAATTTCTTCGCTGCTGCTTCTGTGAGTGTTGATTATAGATCCAAATAAAATGAAATCCTTAACAATGTCAGTATAATTCGTATAGCTGTGTTAATTTTAGTACAATACTGAGTACACAGTAAGCATGCAATAAATAACAGGCATAACACTTAAAAAGAAATTGTCATCAAGTTGATTCTAACAGCAACCGTAACAGCATTAATTATTATTATGACATATAACAGTATTGTAACATTTGCAGTAGGCCAGAAACTGTTAAAACAGCTTTACTTCTATTAAATTTTTATTTTATTATTAATGAAATAGCATTGTATGCTGAGTTAGAATCCTGGACTGATACTTCATAGGTGAAAGATTTTAGTAATTTCACCTGTGTCCAGTTTCTCATTTGTAAAATGGAGACAGCAGAATGGTAAAAAAAAAAAAAAAATCAGTGTTTGTAAACGTGTTCAGAACAGTACCTAAAATAGTCTAATTGTTCACTAATTTTAATGTAAAATTTTAATCATAATTATTACAGCAAAATAACTATGACCCCTGAGAGAACTGTTGCTGAGAGGAAAGAATAAAATACAATCAAATTTCAAAGGACAGAGAACTAGTTAATATCTTGTGGAGGAATTAAGAAATAGTGTCTTGGGAGACACATGGAATAACTTACAGGGGCTAGGTAGATAAATAGAATTTTAAAAAGCAGCAATATGGAAGTGTATTCTAGTGAGAAAGGGCATCTAAATTAAAATGTTGAAGGTAATAGCTCTTGTATGCTCATCCCAGAAGCATAAAGCCGTTCTGCATAAGAATACAACGCTGCGCTCAGTGATAGGAAACAATCCCATTTGCCAGGTTTAATTTAGTAAATATTAGTCTTCTCTGCTTGCCATCCATTCTCTTCTTTTAAAATAGCACTGAAGTTTTCCTCTAAGGAAAAATTCACTTTCAGACCACGCTCATCGGTAGAACCTATCCATTTGGGCTTCTGCCCCCTTGGTTGGATTAAAGTACCAGTTTGTCCCAGTAGTGTTATAGTCCCCCCCAGAACAGGTGTTCTCCAAGTTGCAATTGGATCTGCGATCTCCTCCATGATCAGATCCGCGGCGAGTAGCCAGTCCGTTGAGAGAGAGTTTCCTTGTGTGAGTTGCCTTCAGCTAGTGTAGGAGGACGTCTCAGGTCTCAGTTCAGCAGCCTTCACTTGTTCTGAATCCTGCAGCTGGCTCCTGTACCTCAGACCTCCATTTCTTGGGAGCTTAGCTAGCAGCTTGCCTGAGATCCTGCCTGCTGAGCTTGGGATTTGTCTGTTTTCACAGTCTGTGAGCAGCAGACCTGCTTTCCGTCCTGCTGATAGACCTTGAGTTTGCTAGCCCCTGGGCTACGTGACTCATGAGAAGCCTCTTTCCTTACAGACTTGGTATGTTACAGCTCCTATAACCCTGTGAGCCATTTCTTTGTTAGAAATCTTTATCCGTGTTTATGTGTTTACTGGTTTTGCTTCTCTAGAGAACCCACCCTAAGAGAGGAGCTATCTCCTGTTTGCTGATGAGTCCACCATCTGCACCACATTGCTTTCTTGATTGCTGTGGCATGAAACAAACAAGATTTTACGCTGGCTTTCCCTTGTGTATTCCTGGAGGTGACGTGCGTCTTATTTGCCTATAGACTATTGATTAGAACCATTCTCACAAATAAATAGATAATTTAGTAAGCACTGTGGACTGTACTGTGATGCTATCATGTTTTGTTACATGACTTTGAAAATCCTAACAAACTTCAATTCACTTTGCCTTATGTTGCTTTTTCAGTTAAATAGTTCTTAAATTTTATGATGAGAGATAATCAACTATTTTGATTCTGGAAGTGCCATAAAAATGTTCAAGCCAAAAGTAAAAAAGAGTGATTGTCACACAATAAAACTTTAATATGTGTTTCAGATATGCTGGAAAGATGGCATATTGAAAAAAACGACAAAATGTTATCCCAGAAAATTATTCTAGTTTTAAAATACTATTAGTTGATGAATTTTTTTTAAGATTTTATTTTAAAACTATGTTAAGTATACAGTATAGTTTTCTGGGCATTCAAAAATGGCCATTTGAAACATGACCATTGAATAGTAGTACATTCCTAAAAATAGTAATCTCAGCCTTCAATGCAGCAATAATCTACATTTATTTTATATATTGGACAATAGGAAAAAAGCTTCCGTAATTCTTTTTCAGAAATTGAGTAAAATTTTGATTCATGAGTATATACTGGCATATAAACAATGGACCAAAAAAATAACCAAATGTCTAAACCAAACAAAAAAAAACTTTGAGGGCAATAACTTTTCTTTCGACTAATATCTGAACTTTAATATTGTCAAGAATAATATTAAAGGACACTGAAAATGGCATATATAACCATTTATTTCTTTAAAATTTTGAAAATTATAATTTAAAATATTGCAAGTGATAATTAAAATACTAGTGGTATTTAAACATGTGGTCAGATAACATTAGGGTAAAGTCACAGATGACAGTTTAGCATGCAGAATTGCATCTGTAAGATGCACTTAGACATGTAAGAAGTTTTAGGCAACAAAGTTTGATAGCTTCAGTAGCTTAAATGACAGATGACAGCTGGATAAGGGAAAGAGTCTGAAACAGCAATGACAGGAAATAGTCACAGGACTGGAACTCATATTCAGATTCTATGTGATACGTAAGTGCTATCTGAGTAACCAAAACAGAGCAGGAAATTATTGCACAAAAAAATCTCTCAGTGCCTGCAGGCATGGGATAATTCTTAACGTTTCTCAGACTGTGTCATGGTGCACGCTTTTGCTTATTGGGTGAATGCATTTTCATTCCCTAGTCAGGAACAAGAACTTTCTTTTCCCACATGTACAGCCGAAACAGCATTTTAAAAAGCTCAGTGATTGAGACGAGCACAAAGATAGCTGGCGAGAGAGTACAGAGAGACGGAAGTGTAAAGGCAACATAAATAGAAACAGCTATCCTCTAGCACTAATCAAATCCCAAAGGTAAGAAATTTTCATGATGTACTGGATGAAAAAAAAGTACTATAAACAATCCGTTTCCTAAATATTGTCTATTTCATCTGACTTTGAGAAATTTCAGGTACAGTTTACAGCCTCACAATAAAGCATGTGAAACAACATTTGTGTTGTACGATAGACACACTTGGAAAGGGAAAAATATTCTCAGTACTGAAAATAGGAGTCATGGTGGTGCAGTGGTTAAAGCGTTCACCTGCTAAACAGAAGGTTTGTGCCATGCGTTAAAATGTGTTCCTCAAAAAATCAATATAGAAATTTGACTGGGCCGTGATTCCTAGTATTCTGTGATGTTAACAAGGGTGGATAGGCTGCAGCTGAGTTGGTGGGATAGGACTTACTATGCAAGGGGTGGCCTCTTGGGATAGGAAAGAAAAGGAGTCAAGCTGAGAGTTGGGGATCTCATACTGCCAAAAAGCAGTGCTGGCAGCTGAGCACATGTCCTTTGGAAAGATCCAGGGTCCTTGCAACTCCGAAGCTTACAGTCTGGGGGAAGAGGGACAATAAGGACCTTCCTTCAGCACCAGCAGACAGTCTTCCCCTGGAGCTGCTGACACCCTGAATTTGGACTTTTATTTTAGCGGGCTGTGACAAATGAAAGTTCTCTCTTTAAAGTCGTCCACTTGTGGTATTTCTGTTAGAGCAGTACCAGATGACTAAAAGAGTTGGTAATTCCAACCCATCAGTGGCTCTGGGGGAGAAAAGACTTGACAATCTTTTCCTGTAAAAACTATAGCCTAGAAAACTCGATAAAGCAGCTGTACTGTCTCCTGTAGGGTTACTATGAGTATGATTTGACTAGACGGCAATGAGTTATACTGAAACAATCAGTAGAATTAAAACTGTCTTAAAGAGACAGACAGAGAGAGAGACAGAGACAGAGAGAGACAACCTAAAAGAAAAGTCATTGCTGTCTCATTGATTCTGACTGATAGTGACCCTATGAGACACAGTAAAATTGTCCCATAGGCTTCCAAGGAAGGGCTGGAGAATCTTTTGATTAGCAGCCAAGCTGTTTACCACTATACCCCCAGGGCTCTCATAAAGAGAGATACAGATACAGTAAGAAAATAAATTCAAACTTCCCTGACTAAAGACTTCACTCATCATTTGTCTTAGTTGATCTAGTGCTGTTACAACAGAAATAACACAAGTGAAGGGCTTTAGTTTCTCATAGTTTAGGAGGCTGGAAATCTGAATTCAGGGCACCATCTCTAGGTGAAAGCTTTCTCTTTCTGGTGACCCTGGAGGAATGTCCTTGTCTTGACAGCTTCTGCTTCCTGTTCCTTGGAGATCTCCATGTTTCGGCATCTGTCTCACACCATCTCTCTCTGCTAGCTTGTTGTGATCACTTATTTATCAACAGAGGCTGACTTAGGATACACCCTACACTAATGCTGTCTCACTAACAGAACAGTGACAACCCAGTCCCAACCTCAGGCCTACAGGTAAAGATTTACAGTACATAGTTTTGGGTAACATAATTCAATCCATAACATCATGCCTTTTGGGAATTGAAACTTTGGTGACCAGAATTGGTAGCATAATAAGCAACATGCTTTATACATCGCTGACTTAATTTGGATTACGTCTGCCATTTTATTATTCTAAATGCTATGGAGAGTTTTGCTGGCTAATGAAATCATTAAAAATAAAATTATGGAGAAGTTGATATGTGTGTTTTACATGGACAGAGGGAATAGCCTGACAGATAGTACTGACCAAGGACAGGGAGAGTCACATGAACAGAATTGAAAACGATGTGCTGCTAATAAAACACGTGGAGAGAGAAGGGACTGGTGTATTGAATGATCGATTGGAGGTGGAGTACAAAATGCTTGCTTAAGGATGTGGAGTCAGTGGAAAATATTTTCTATGTGAGGGCATTCATGATAGCAGGTCCTGCTGAGAAGTCAGAGGGCATGAGGGCCAAGAAGAAGCCATTCCATTTTACACTCAGAAGATTACTGGGTTGCTCAGAAGTAGCGCGGTAGAGGACAAACTAGATTTATCGGGAGGTGAGGAAACAAAAGTGGAAACATTTAAAGAATAACTGTCGCCTGACAGACTCCTATGACTGAAAAAAAGTTGTAGTTTCTTTTTTTTCCTCAAAAACCAGGTAATTTTCTTAAATAAAATCAATGTAATCTATTAATATAGCGAAGATCTCAACATTCTGTAAGATCCCACTTCAAAATATCTGCATGTTATTTGTAGATTGTGAAGTTTAAGGGTTATAAAATTCTTCCAGAGACAAAATTGCTGTTAGGTCTATTTCATTTATTTTTATAAGCTGTATCATTGTCATTTTATAGAAAGTTTCTTGGAGGAATTCTTGACTTTATCTGTAGAATAAGTGATAATTCTTTGAGAAATGGAGTGCCATTATAGTCTTCTTAGCATTTTTTTTAACTTAAGAACTACTCTGAATGTGCACTAATATATTTTTTCGAATATCAACGTGTAATACAGAGAGGAGGAAGGCCCTGGAATAGCATTAAACGAATCAGAGGAGATATCAGATAAGTATGATTGATGTCAGGTTTCTAGGACCTCAGAGGAATGAAACTGCTTCTATTATCACCACCACTGTGAGAGTCTCAGGAGACTATCTCCCAGCCACACGTTTTTCTCAAATTTGGAGTTATCTCTAAGGGCCAAGTGACTTCTCTTTCCTTATGGTATTGTTTTCAGTAGTATAGTATTTGGTGCTATAATAATGATTTGTGGGAGGAAAAGTCAGTGAGTATGTTAAATGAATGGGTTAGAAGTTTCTGACAGGGAGGAAAATGAAACAAACAAAAAAGTAGTCAGAGAATTTATGCAGTTTAGAGAAGATAAGTAAATCAGTGCATGACATGTGATACATGGCAAGAAATTTCATTATCTGATTCTATGCATTTAATTTCCTCATGGATCACAGATTCTAGAATGTAATCATCGTCACAAAATTATTCCCCAGAACATCTTTTTATAGTGAATTTTAGCACCACTTCCTCAATATTTTCTCAGGGGAAAAATAAACAACCAGATGGGCACCACTCCCTGGATGATTCATACTTCAAACATAAGATGATTATTAAGTCATCACTCTGCTATCTTTATCTTTGGTAATAAAAGTCAAGTAATTTTGAATCTTTCAATTTTATTCACATCTTAATTTTTTAAAACTAAGTGCAGTAGGTTAGTTAGATCTGACACAAAATAGGAGAGTATGTTTTAAAAAATATAATTGTACTGACAGAGGCTGGAAAAACCCTAAGACATGGCCCCAGACACACTTGAGCTCTGCGACACTCTGAACTTCAGCCTATTTATAGATAGGTCCATGCAACAAAATGAGACTCTGTGAGTACACCAGCCCGGGGGCAAGAAACCTAGAAGACAGGAGACAACAGGCAACTGGCAGTAGAAAACTCAAGGTCAAGAAGGGAGAGTGTTAACACATCACAAAACAATCTGTGTACTGCTTGTTTAATGAGGAGCTAGTTCTAAACCTTCATTGAAAGTACAGTAATAGTCTGATTGGCTAAATAGTAGCCTAATGCTGGCCTTGGAGAATGAGTTAGGAAGGATCTCCTACTTTTGTATATTTTGGAAAATTTTGAGAGATTGAGAAGGAGAGAGAGATTGTTGAGTGTTAACTCTTCTTTAAATGTTTGATTGAATTCACAGGGAAATCATCTAGGCCTTATGTTTCATTGTTTAAAAAAAGAAAAAGAGTTGCTGCCATTCAGTTGATTCTGACTCAGTGACTACAGGACAGAGTAGAACTGCCACTTAGAGTTTCCTATGAGCAGCTGACACATTTGAACCGCCAGCCTTCTGATTAGCACCTGAGCTCTTAAGTGCTGTGCAGCCAGGGCTCCATTTGTATACTAGAAGGATATTCATTGTTGATTCAGTTTCCTTTATGTATACATATATAGGCTTATTCCGATTATTTCTTTCTCCTTGTGTGAGTCTGAGTAGATGTGTCTTTCCAGGAATTGGTTTATCTAATTTATCAAATTTGTGGCATCAAGTAGGTAAAAGGAGGTAATGTATTCCTATATTGTTTCCTTATTATCACTTTACCATTTGTGGGATCAGTTGTGATGGTCCATCTTTAACTTCTAATGCTAGTAATTTGAGTCTTGTCTCTCTTTTTCTTGGTTACCATGATTACATGTTTATCATTTTTATCGATCCTTTCAATGAATTAGGCTTTGATCTTGTTTTCTGTATTAGTTTTTGTTTTCAATTTTGTTGATTTTTCTTTCCATTTTTTCATTATTACCTTGTTTTCTTCTCCTGAATTTGAGTTTAATTTGATCTTTTTTGCCCCTATTTTCCTAAGGTTACTATGAATTAGAATCAACTGAAGGGAAGTGAGTTTTTTTGAAAGTGGAAGCTTGCATTTCGGGTTTTAGATGCTTCTTCTTTTCTAATGTGTGCATTCAATTATGTACATTTCTAAACTCTGCTTTCACAAAGTTCCACATATTTTGATAAGTGATATTTTTAATTTCGCTTAGTTCAATGGTTTATATTGTTAATCTTAAGAATCGTTTGACCATATGTTATTTAGAAACATAATGTTCAATTTATTCTGGAATTTTCTAGATGTCTTTTTGCTATTGATGTCTATTCTATTTCCATTGTTATCTGAGAAAATACTGTGTATGATTTCTACGTTTCAAAATTTGCTAAGATGAAATGGCCCAAGTCCCTGGATAAGACCGTTTGCTCTCTACTACTAGCCTAAAGGTTGGCAGTTCTAACTCAGCCAAATTAGCACCATGGAGGACAGACCTGTTGCTCTGCTCCTCTAAAAACTACAGTCAGGAGAATCCTGTGGAGCTGTTCTACTGTGGGACACATGGAGTTGTCCTGAGTTAAAATCACTTCTCCATAAATTGGAATCAACTTGACAACAAAAGATTTGGGTGTTTTTGTTATCGTACTGTTTTGGCTTGGTTTTAATGTCCCAGAATATTGTCTATATTGGTGAATGTTCCATATAAACTTGAAAAGAATGTGCATTTTTCTGTTATTGGGTGAATACAAGGAATGCCAATTAAGTTTACAAATTAATGCTAGAAAAAGTGCTGCATATCTTATTGCTGTATATCACTATGATCACTTTTGAAATACTTCCCTTGGGAAGCTATGTACCCGTGCCAGTGCCTAATCTACCCTTCAAAGCAATTTTGGAACTCTTTTTCTGGAATGGCCATCAGAATTATTGTCATATTACCCTTGATGTCCTAAATGTCATCAAAATATTTTCCCTTTCAGTATTTCCTCTATCTTCAGGAAAAAAAAAAAAAAAGTCCTGGGGGGCCAGATCAGGTGAGGGGGAGGGTCTTCTAATATGGTTAATCATTTACTGGTTAAAAACTGTCTCACAGACAACTGTACAATTAAGTTCATAAACTTGCCACCTTGCCATTGTGTGCAAATGCCATTCTAGAAAGAGTTCAAAACTTGCTTGGAAGGCTGGACTATGTAGGCACTGGCTTCAGGATATAGCTGCCCATGGGAGTTCTTCAGGTGACTGTAGTGATTTTTAACAGTGAGGTATGTAGCACTTAGAAAAATTAAATTCACAGGCTTAATTGTGGGGTCTCCTATTCTATAACTGTCAGTTCCAGTTGTTGAATACTGTTCATTTCAATTATATTCTTACCAGTGTTGTGCCTCTTCAATCTGTTAATTACTGATAAAGGAGTTTTGAAGTCTCCAACTATAATATTGACTTTTTCAGATTCTACTTGTAGTTCATCCACTTTATGCCTCAGGTATTTTGAAACTTTGTCATTAGATACATACACATTCAGGATTCTTCTGCTGATTTGGAGAATTAATCCTTTAATATTGTGCAGTGGAAACCCTGATGGAGTCATCATTAAGTACTACAGCTGCTAACCAAATGGTTGTCAGTACAAATCTACCAGGCACCCCTTGGAAACTCTATGGGGGAAGTTCTACTCTATCTGTAGGGTCCCTGTAAGTTGGAATCCACTGGACAGCAGTGTGTTTTATTATGAAGTGTCCCTCTTTATCTCTGATGATTTGCATTGCTCTGAAATCAACTTTGTCTGAAATTAATAGAAATACTTATCTTTCTTATAATTTGTATTAATGTGGTATGTCTCTCTCAATCATTTTATCTCTCACCTATGTCTTTGTATTTCAAGTCAGTTTCCTGCATATGACCTATAGTTAAGTCTCATTTTGTATCCGCTTTGATTGCTACCTTTTAGTCGGTCCCTGTAGACCATTCATGTAATAGTAAATATTGGTATAGCTGAACTAATATCTACCTTATTTTTCACTGTTTTCTGTTTGTTGCCCTTTGTTTTCATTTCTTTTTTGTCTTCTCTTTGGTTGACCTGTCTGGTTTTAATCACATATTTTGTAAGACTCCATTTTCTTTCCTCATTTAGCATATCAATTACAGTTCTGCAAAAAATTAATGATTGCTCTGGAGTTTGCATTATATATCTACAAATAATCTAAGTCCTCCACTTTCAAATAACACTGTACTACTTTGAGAGTTCCTAAAATTCAGGTTGTATTTTCCAAATACCAATCCTTTATTTCCAACTTTTTTGTTGTAAGTGCCACCAGTAATTATCAGTGCATCCTAACTGCATGATTGACCAGTTTCAGAATGCAGAAATTAGCAAAAATCTTCAACTTCTTCATCTCTGGCCTTAGTTTCTGACCTACATCATTTTCCTACCATGATTCAATGAGTTTCTTTGAGTTTTAGCCTTGAATTTACATTTCACCCCAAATGACTGGTCAGGTTACAATTTGCTAAAGGGTTGGCCAGTTTTCATCATAGAGGCTAGCAAGGATTGATTGGTTTGTTATCCATATAAGTTACTTGTAAGGAGTTGGTCTCTTTATTACCCACCTTTATGTGGGTTGGCCGGAGGTGCCAACCAATAGTTGACTCTTACGAGAATTGATTTAGGGCCCTGATCAGTGATTAATGATAGCCCTACAGTATGGAGGCTCAGATGAGGGCTTCCTGATTCATGAGAGCTGGGAGATGAAAGTATCCTTTGGACACAGGTTCCTGCCCTGAGGACTGCCTAAAAGAATTTTACCGATCAAAGATTGCATCACCTTGTTGATACCATTGAAGTCTCAGAGACAACAGAGCTAAGGCAGGAAAAAGCAGCAGTTGTGTGAGTGGTGAGAAACATGAGACTAGCAGACAGGGACAGTGCCACTGTTGGCCCACAGAGCAGAGCTAGGTAACTTTGGGCAGGAGGTCACCAATGGATCTGGGGCATCCAACCAGAGAAAATAACAGGTTAGGGACTGAGCTGACCAGCCTTGGATCTGCTGAGAGTTATAACTTAAGAGGGCTGAGAGGAGGCCCAGAAAAGCTTGATAACATCCTGTACAGAGGCTTTACCTTGAGAGGCTGTTGAAACACCAGCCTAAACATGGCACACTGGCTCAGGAGTGTCCCGAAGTTCATAGTTGAAAGCTGGACAGCCAGCAGAGGTGGTCAGATCTACCTAAGAATAGCTGTCGAGAGAAACAGAGAGAATAAACAGAGCTGTTTGTACCTGACCTCACCTAACAGCATACCTGCTAAGAGACAGAGATCAGATACCTGCTGACACCTGGTTCATGGGGAGCCTGTCCAGTTATGCAGAAATGGACATGGGTAATTTTAGAAGGGAGGAACAGATTCCTCCAGTGCTAAGTAGGGTATTCATGTGGGTGACCACAAAAATCAAACCCGTTGCCGTTGAGTCCCACTCATAGCAAACTTGTGGGACAGAGTAGAACTGCCCCATAAAATTTCCAAGGAGTGCCTAGGGGATTCAAACAGCTGACCTTCTGATTTACAGTTAATAGCAATGAATCCCTACGCCACCAGCATTTCTGCTCATGGTGGTAGCGAGGATAAATTTACCTCAAATCTGTACCTGTTGTTATCTATTTGTTTTCATGTATAAGTAATCTTTTCTTGTTTTGTGTTTAAATAATTATAATGGCTTTCAACTGCTAACATTGTATAAGTGCTTTGTGTGTATGACCCAATAGGATTGAATAGTACAGTCCTGATCACTGCAGTCTGATTACTACTTGTAATTTTGAGACAGTTGGTGTGTATCGATGCACACACCTTATCTTCTCTCTGAATAACTGTTAACATTTTTAGCCTAGTGGTGACAGATTTCCATGATTTTTATTTATCTATAAAGTATTTCTGCATTTTTCACTATGTATAGAACAATTGTTTCTTTTAACTCTTCAAGTATTTCATGTCACTCTCTTCTGGCTTGTCTTGTTTCTAATGAGAAGTTTGGTTTAATTCTTATCCTCATTCCACTGTAGGGATAGTGTTTCTCCCTCTCCCACCTCAGATTCTTTAATGATTTTTTTTGTCTTTGATTTTCTGTAGTTTAACGATGATAAGCCTAGATGTAAATTGCTTAGTATTTACCTGGCATGGTGCTCTCTGAGCTTTCTGAATACATGGTTTTGTGTCTGTGAACTATTTTGGAAACTTCTCATCTATTATCATTTTATTTTTTTCTTTTTCCTCTCTGGGCACATTTAAAACTTTTGTAATTGTCTCACAGTTCTTACATATTCTATGTCCCACCCCCCTTCTCTTTTTTGGTTTACTTTTTACTTGAGGAAGTCTCTATCACTGTATCATTAAGCTCCTAATTCTCACTTTAGCATTGCCCAGTCTGCTGATGAGCCCCAAAAAGGTATTCTTCATTCAAATGCAGCATTTTTTATTTTCAACATTTCCTTTTTTGTATTCTCTTAGAATTTATCTAGGTGCTTATATTACCTACCTGTATTTGCATGCTATCTGCTTTTTCATTTAAACTGTTAGCATATTAACTATAATAATTTTAAATAAATGACATAATAATTCTAAAATTTTCTGCCATATCTGAATCAGGCCAGTCTTGTTAGAATTTTATTTTGCTATTTGTCATGCTTTGTGATTTTCTTTTTTTTTTTTCTTAGATTTAGACACGATGCATCAGAAAAAAGGAACTATACTTCTTTTTAGTCCTTTGTAAAGCCCCAGTGCTGGGTCCAGGGGCAGCAGTGCTTTCTGCTTTTGATAAGCAGTGATTCTGTTTGCCTGCGTCTCTAGTTTTGGTGATTGATGTTTGCCCTTTGGTCTCAATTCTCTGTTAAATCAAATCATAAATATTGATTTTTTAATATTTCATCATTTTTATTGTTGTGAAGATAGAATAATCTCTTTACATCCTGTATCAGAAACTAGAAGTCTTAAATTGAAACTGTATCTTGACTATCTAATGTTTGTTTTAAATATTTTAGAAGGATATAGTGTTGAATTAATTCTAAATTTTTCAGCTTTTTTTTGTTGTTATTCTACAAATCCTTTTGTTTAACTAAAATTGCATTCAGAAATTCAAAGTGTATACTGTTATAACAGGAAAGCATTTTCTTTAAAGTTGAGTAGGGAACTTTCATCTAGCCAAATAACTCTACTAATCAAGCTCCTCCCAAAGCAGATATGACGGAATTCTAGAGCTCTCCAAAACAGAGCCTGAAGATCAGCAAATAATTGAGAGGCTGGGTAACAATTAATTTTTAATTAAACATTGATTTCTTTCTAAAAATAAAAAGACAAAATTATAGTAAGGAGTTATTAAACTTTTTTCTTCTGTTTATAAAGTAGAAAAAACTTACCTTTTATTTTATTGCTTGGAACTATAGTTACAGTAATATTTTCATACAGTTCAGCATTGTTAAAATATCCTCCTAATAAAATATTCTTTTTGAGAAGACATTTATGTTGAAATGTAGCTTACAGTCATATGAATGTATTCTCATTTATGAAGAACTCTCAATATACTGATTTCATATGACAAAGAACCTGTAATATTTGTTTCGAAGAGCCTATTTAAAAATATCTTTGAAATAATAAAAATGAATTGTACTGTATTATTTACTTTATTTAAGACTATCTGGTTAGCACTTCAAAATCTTTACCTGAAGAGTAATACTGCTCATTTTGTAAGTATTTTAATGTAATTTGCTTTCTGCTTTTAAAAATAATTTGTTTCCATACAACACAGATTCATGAATTGAGTGTTAATCAAGCAAGTCCTAAATTTCTTTCCATTACCAACGGAAACAAGACAAGCTATTTTTACTTCCTTTGTTCCTCCACTTGAATAAGTGGTAGTGCTTCATCAGAAATGAATGTATTAGTGATGATCATTAAAAACTAGTGATAAGCCCCACCCAGTGCTGTTAATAATCTAATATAAATGTATATGTTTATGCATTTTATTTACTATCATGATACATTTCTTGTACTTTTATTTTGGCATTCTTGATTTATGAATGTCATGCTTTATTCTAAACATTTGCTGAGAACCTAGGGAGATTTTATTTCCTTTTCTTTTTTAAGATTATATGAAAAGTAACATTTAGTAAGAGAAATTTTACTAAAAGAAACTATATTATTTTGTAAAATTTTCTGAAAGAACTGTGAACAGAATCACAAAATGAATATAGAATATGCATACAATTTTACTTTTGTTAACAATTATAAATCTGTGTATTGTGGGGAGAAAGACAATAATACAGTGTGATATTACATATATCATTTTAATTTTGTTGCATTATGTAGTATAAGATTATGTGCATTCTTTTAATTTTTCCATATTATATACATAATATAATATGGAAACCCTGGTGGCATAGTGGGTTAAGTGCTACATCTGCTACCCAAAAGGCTGGCAATTCAAATCCAGGTGCTACTTGGAAACTCTATGGGACAGTTCTACTCTAACCTCTAGATTCTCTGTGAGTCAGACCTGACTCAACAGCAGTGAGTTTGGTTTGGGCAGTGGGTTACGTAACATATATACATACAAAGGTCGATGGTATGTTTATATATTCTGAAAACAGAATATGTAGCCTAAGAAAGTTATATATTGTCCTATACAGTTGAATTTTTAAGACCTTAACATGTATCTATATGGACCAATAAGCAACATCATGATAAATACAGAAAAAATTGGTGTCAAAGATTTCATTTTACTTGGATCCACAATCAACACCTATGCAAGCAGCAATGAAGAAAACCAATGACACATTGTGCTGGGCAAATCTGCTAGAAAAGACCTCTTTCAAGTGTTGAAAAGCAAAGATGCCCTTGTGAAGACTATGACACACCTGATCCAAGCCATGGTGTTTTCACTTGTTTCATACGCATGGAAAAGTTGGGCAATGAATAAGGCAGAAGGAAGAAGAATTGATACTTTGGAATTATGTGTTAGCACAGAACACTCAACACCATGGATTGCCAAAAGAAAAAAAAAAAAAACCCATCTTGGAAGAAGTACAATCAGAATGCTCCCTAGCAGTAAGGATGGTGAGACTTCATCTCACATATTTTGGAGATGTTATCAGGAGGGATCAGTCAATGATGAAGGACATCATGATTTGTAAAGCAGAGGATTGGCAAGAAAGAGGAAGACTTTCGCCAAAATGATTAGACACAGTGACGGCAACAATGGGCTCAACATAACAATGATCATGAGGATAGCACAGAACTAGACACTGTTTTGTTCTGTTGTTCATAGGGTGTCTATGAATTGGAACCAGTTCTATGGCTCCCAGTAATAACCTATGTCAAATATAAGAGGAATTTTTTGTATGTATGTGTGTGTGTATAAAAGTCATACCCAGACTTCATGCTTTAGAAATAATATGAGGTGGATTTAGAAAATTCGTGTGTGTATATATATATATATATATATAGTATGTAATATTAATATTTTCATTATGTAGTAATATAATTCACATTGATTATCAGACTGGGTGAACAAATGTCATAAACATTAAAAAGTTTTACATTTAAAAGTTGAAGATTAACTTAGTAGTTTCGAGAATGAATTTGAAGTTATTGTATAGCCCATGGAAACTGTTGGCATAGTGGTTAGGTGCTATGGCTGCTAAGTGAAAGATCCCCAGTTCAAATCTACCAGGTGTTATTTAGAAACTGTATTGGGTGGTTCTACTCTGATCTATAGGGTTGCAGTGAGCCAGCATAGACTTGATGGCAATGGGTGTGATTTCTTGGGTTTTGAAGCGCTTATTGGTTGACAGCAAAGAATTTATCTTAAAGTTATTTTTCACAGGTTGATCTGACTTTCCAATAATCTAACTGCTAAGGAGACATACTAGCCATCTGCTGTATCTCATTCTGCACAAGTGACTAAAATGAATTCAACCTAAATTATAAGCTCAAGAGACATATCCATTATGAATGAATCCATTTCAACTCATAGTAACACTATGGGTCAGAGCAGAAGTGGCCCATACCTTTTCCAAGGAGAAGCCATTTGATCTGAACTTCCAGCCTTTTGATTATCAGCTCAGTACTTAATCACTTGTCAACAGAACTCCCGAATAGACATAGCTATCACAGTTATCATATAATCCAGGGCCTCTCAACCACCACATGGTTAACAGTTTGGATAAGATAATTCTTTCTCGGGGGCTGCCCTGTGCCTTATAGGATGCTTAGCAGTATCTTTATCCTCTATCCACCAGATGCCCATAATCACAACCAGTGATTAGCTATGACAACCAAAATGACTGCAGATACTGTTTAACGTTCCCTGGGGAACAAAATTGCCATGTTTAGGAGTCACAGATCTAACAGAACCTTTGTATTTTTCAGGCATTAGGACTGTGTTGCGGAGATACTAAGTGAGTTATTTAAATTCATGTAACTAACTAGAGGTAGGGTATTCAGTATAGCAGAGATCTGCTATCCTCTTCTGTGTCTGACACAGCTGACTGAGATAACTTTCCTTCTTACTCTTATTATCTATCCAACATCAAGAAGATTTCCTTCCTGTTATTTTGCAGTAGTTTGAAATGTTATGAATATATTTTTCCCAACACAGTCATAATCTATTAGCAATCAATCAAAATAATATTTTTATGTAAGACATAAAGACAAACATGAATAATACTTATGTAGTTGATTGTGAGTAGAAATTCACTTGTTTTAAAAGTGAACAATTCAAATATTTAAAAGACAAGAGTAAAATATTCCACTGCTGTTAAACTGAATTTCAACTCATAGTGCCCCCATAGGACGGATCAGAACTGCCCTGTAGTGTTTCCAAGGCGGTACATCTTTAAGGGACTCTGATGATGTTTTAATGTGTAATTCCAGAAGTGTGTGAGATTATAGCAAATATTTGCCATGAATAAAGTAATTCCACAGCTACTTCTATATCAAAATATTAGGGAAAGATTAAATATCCTCAACAAGCTTTTATATTTTGAAATTCCTTTGAAGTCATCACCAATAACCAGTCTATTAAAGGCTTTGATAGATGTAAGAATAGAGATATAATGAGTTTATATTACTACTGTAAATAATTTTCCATTGTAGTAGCTTTTCAATTTTATTACTTTTAAAAACAATTGGTTTTGGTTTTGTTGAAAATATACACAATAGCACATACACCTATTCAATAATATCTTCATGTACAACCCTGTGACATTGATTACATTCTTCAAGTTGTACAACCGTTTTCACCCTTCTTCTCTGAATTGTGCTCCTCTGTTAACACAAACTCTCTACTCCTTAAATTTCTGACCTATTCTTTCAAATGATAGTAGTTAATTTGATCTCATGTAGATGATCATATTACTTTTAATAAGTGAATTTAATGTTACTTATGTCTCTAATAACAGCATAACATGTTTCTGTTGGCTCAGTAGATATGATTAGTATTTACTTGATTGTTAAAGTGATTTTGGTCAATAGGAATATCCCTAAAGTCATAGAATTTACATAAGACAATTAACATTAAAAATTCCAAGAAATTCTTGTAAAGTAATATTTGCTTCTAGCTCTGACTACCAAACATTACCATTGCCAGTAGGTAATTTTTTGCCTTTTCTTGACAAATATTCTACTCTGACATTTCTGATGTATATTAAGATTAATTCTGGCTAGTGTATAAAAATATCTACATGTATCACACTAAGGTTGTATAGAAATGGAACTAACGTGGAGTTGATTTTTGTTTGACAGACAAGTTTCAAATGGCTTAGATAAAACGTTTGCTTTCCTTAAAGTTCTCCTTTTAAGTTTTTTCCTTCTAAGTCAACTTACCGACAATAGATTCTTAACACAGTCCTTGGTCCAGTCCCGGTCCACGTGAGCTACCTTTTTTTTTTTAAATGTGCTTATTGAAAACTGGAGTAGGGAAAGGAAGCTTATAAGTGAAATATCTTTGATTAGACACAGTGAAGTTGTAAAGAAGTTCCACATCAATTTAGCAGTCTTTTGATTAAACTACTAATAGCATATATTAATTTACAATTATATTGATAGATAATTCCTTAACTGATCCATTATAAAAAATTCATTTTTTAAAAATTGCAGAAAGTACCAAAATTACTCATTTTAATTGAATAAATTAAAATATGTCAAATTATATTTAAATATAACATTCATTAGATGACATTTTAATGCTTATAGGTTGAAATATTGGAGAATTAATATGTTATCTGTAATTCAGGCTTACCTCGGGATAAAAATGGTACCTATTAAGAAGAAACATGACATTTGAAATTTTTAGGCTGAAGTCTTTAGTGGTATAACTTTCTGGTTAAAGCATTAGTTATATTAATTTAAAATTGTCACTCCATATAAAGCAGTGGAATCAAGGTAAAATTTTTGTCCAGTTGGTCATTACAGTTTTTTGGATAGTCTGTGTTCTAGTCAGCTTTATTTCTCCTAGGAAACTATAGCACTTGAATAACATATCATCAGGACATTGTTTGATCATTGAGTCAAATAACACACTGCAAACATCTCAGAAATGCTCTGTTTAAATGTCTTTCTTTTTCCATCATGCTTTCCTGTCACTGCGTGATTTCATTTTAAATTTTTATACAATTAGGTTTTCAGTGAATAGATAATTCCTTGCATTGATAATTCTAAATCTTATAAATTTCTTAATGACTTTTTAACGCTTGTTTTCTGTAAGTTCCATTGTCTCCAAAAAGTACGATTATGAAAGCTAATCAGTTGTGTTTGCATTTTAAATTTTTAATAATTGCTGCCTCAGACATATTATAAGGTACTCTTTTGATCAGATCTTTAATGTTTATAGTTATTTTACTTTTGAGTTTAACTTCTATTTTGTAACATTCTTTTACCCAAATAGAACATTTTAAGTATTAATACATATATTTTACATAGTTTTCTAAAGTAAGACTGGGATTTTATTGCAGACTTTTTTCATGATGTTCTAGTGAATTCTGTAGATATTTTCTTGTGTGGTTGACTCAGCCGTACATAAGAAAATATTGATGCATATTCCTTATGTGTCTGTTGAATGTAATTAATGAATTAATTATATGATGAAACATTTAGAAAAAGATTATGGTGATAGTTAAACTTAATATTACATATAATATAAATTATATTATATATAATTAATATATATAATATATAATAATATATAATTAATATATATAATTTATAAATTAAATTATATATAATATTACATATAATATAAACTTAATATTACATATATCCAATCAGTCTTTTATTTTGTCTTTAAATGATATGCAGCTTTTCTTTATGGAATAAATGTTGAATTCATATGAAAAAAAAAGTTATGAATGAGTAGATGGTGAAAACTGTCTCCCTCCCTCCCTTGTCTCTGACTGTGCAGATCGTTTCCTGGATATAAAGACTGTCGCAGTTTCTGCTATGTTCTTCCAGAGACAGATCATGAATGTGTGTGTTATTTTCCATGCAAATATGAGCAGGTTATTTTCCACCTTGCTTTTTCCTGCTTAAAAAAGTGTGTTTTGGAGGGCTTTTTATTTTTAAATATACAAAGGTGCTGTATTTTTATTTCAAGTTATTGGGATAAATGTAAGTTATATCTCTTTTTATACATGTATTACAGTGGGTTCTTTCAGGCAAAAACATGCTGCTATGTTTAGGTAACTGAAGGAAGAAACAAGAAAAGACATAACTGGTCAAAGGGATAAGAGCCAAAACTTTTTCATTAGTCAAGATTATGTTTGTTATGAGAACATGCGCAGCAGAGTGCTTAAGTGCTATGGCCGCTAACCGAAACCGAAACTCTATGGGGCAGTTCAACTCTGCTTTATAGATTAACTATGAGTCAGAATCATCTTGATGGCAATAGGTTCGGGGTTCCTTAAGATTAACTAACTGCTGTATGTGGAAGAACAAACAAAAAGCATTAATCCAGCTAGAGCAAAAGAAACTGAAAATATAAATTTATTGTACTGGACTTAGTTTTACATGGCCTTGGAAAATCCTTTGAGCTAAAGACAAAGGTATTAATGGTATTTCAAGTAGACAACAAAATATTACCTGAGAAAGGAAGACGGGATACTTGGAACTTTTATGCTTCTTTCCAGTCCAAAATAGGCAATGTGTAAGAATGGTCTGTAGGTGAGTTAAATTTCTTGATTCTCAGTACATATATTAAAGTAAATATAAGGGCAAAATTATACATGTTGCAGGAACACATATGTTAGATTTTCAAGAGATCCCATGGACACCTCTCCTCAGCTCATTGAAGGAAATTATCCATTGCCAAACTCCTGCTACAATAGTAGATAAGATGTCCTAGAAAAAAATGCCAAATGCCAGTTTTTCTGTTTATGGACCATATGTGATTATCTTCCTGTGAAATGCATCTTCTTCTTTGCCAGTGTATATGGGTCTGTAGAATTGACACACACAGTGTTAGTTTATTCATGCTCCATAACTTAAGGAACCACAGTGGAGAGTGGTTAAAAACTCACTTGTTAACTGAAAGATTGACAGTTCAAACCCACCCAGTGGTTTTGAGGGAGAAAGATTTTGTCCTCTACTCCATAAAGATTATAGTCTTGAAAATCCATGAGATAATTCTACTCTGTCACGCAAGGGTAACTGTGAGTCGGAATTGACTCAACAGCATCTAACAAGAAATACATAAAGTGATTTGGAGTTAGGAGTCCTTGTTGCTCAGTGGTCAAGTGCTCAGTTGCTAACCAAAAGGTCTGTAGTTGGAACCTGTCGAACACTACACTGGAATAAGGATGCAGTGGTCTGCTTCCATAATGTTTACAGCTTTAGAGACCCTATGGGCCAGTTCTACTCTGTCCTGTAGGGTTGTTATGAGTTGGAATCAACTTGACAGCAATATGTAACAGGGAACAAATACACACATACATATATGTGTGTCTATTTGTTATTTCTCATAAGACCAAATTAATATAGAGTATTCCCTGTTCCCTTATTCATATATGATAAAAGTGAATTTTATCAGTTTGTAGCTAGTGATTTAATGTTATCTAGCTATATCTTAATTTTCGTATTTTGAAACATAACATTTGTCATTCTTTATGACTATTGTATCTTTAAAAGTATTTCTCTGTCAGAAACCAATACATATATTTTAAAACATCTCTAATATCACAGCAGTTAAGTGTTTGGCTGCTAACCAAAAAATTAGTGGTTCAAATTCACCAGTGTCTCCTTGGAAACCCTTTGGGTCAGTCCTACTCTGTCCTGTAGGGTTGTTATAGGTCAAAATTGACTCAAGGGTGGTGGAGTATTGAAGAATTATGTTTTACATGTGTATATTTTTGCTTATTCTACATAATTTTATTTATTTTGTTGTTGAAAATGTACACAGCAAAAAAGGCCAACAATTTCTGTATGTACCATTTAGTGACACTGACCACATTCCTAGAGTTTGGTTTCTGTTATCTCCTTCCTTCCTTGTCTGAGTTGTTCCTCCCCAACTAACAAAAATGTAATGCCTCCCGCCAGGGTTCCTATCTAACCTTTCAAGTTGCTGTTGTCACTGATTCCATGTAGACAGTTCTTACAATACCATAATGCTTAAGGCAGACATTTTTCTTTTAGTTAAGCTAAACTCTTGTTTGGTTTTTAAGAAAATTTTAGGGAATGCTTTTGGTTTGAAATTTAAGATAATTTTAGCTCCATGTTTTTGGATATTCATCCAACCTTCGTTGATCCAGAAAGCCTGGAGTTGACGAGATCTGAAATTCTGTGTTTTTCCTCTTTTGATCAGGATTGTTTCATGGAATCTTTGATCAAAATGTTCAGGCAGCTGGGCACCGTTCTGTTCTTCTGGTCTCATGAGAAAGGAGACACTCGTTCACGGAGGCAATTAACCATACATTTCCTGCTCCTATTCCTGACTGTCCTTTTTCCTCTGTTGATTCAGGCAAATAGACATCAATTTTTGTGTTTTAGGTGGCTGCTTATAAGCTTTAAAGACCCAGGCCCTATGCAGTGAACTACGAAGTAGAATATTTTTGATTTTTGAATGTGAAGGTCACCTATACAGTTTTTATCTCCATGTAGATAAATAGTTTTCCATCATGACTTACTGAGTATCTGTAGTTTTTACTGACCGATATTGGCACATTTGTTAAATGATAGGCTTTCTATAAGTTCCACTATGTCTTTTAAAAAAGGCACATGTATTACAATTATTGTCTTGCAACCATAAGTTTATTATGTCTGAATGTTTTCTAGAGCAAATTCCTCTTGTTCATTTTAATGTTCTTTTAAAAAAGATCATTTATTTTCTCTAGTCTTGACCCTTTGATATTTCATATGCTAATTTGTGAGTTATTTAAATGCTACAATATCACTATTGGAATTTCTTAAAACATATACTTCAATTTAGGATTATTGGTACATTTAATTTATTCTATCCACGGTCATGCATACATTTTTATTGATTTTCACACTATTTTTAAGCTGTGTCTCAAACTTTAAAAGTTCTCCATAAATATCTTGCATATATTTTGTATTCATATTTATTTGTTCTTTGAATAGTAATGAGTATTTGAAAAATTCCACTATATAACTATATTTGTTGGTATAGAGGAATATAATTGATATTTGTATACTGAATTGTAATCAAGAATACTAGTAAACTCTTCATCATGATACATTTGTGCTTTCTTTTTGTGCTCATGTAGAAATGATACCAATTCTTTAATTACTTCATAGTCTTTAAACATTTTTCTCTCATTCTCTAAGTGGACTGGTATAGCATGAAATTTTGAATGAAAGTGGTAATACCAAATACCTCTTATTAATCCTTTTATAATGTTATCACTTTGTTTAGGATTTTTTGATCTGCAGGAGCAAGAAAATGCTATAATAATAAAAAGATCTGAAGCAGGTTTAATTTTTTTTTTTCCTTGTAGTGAGGCCCGAGCATGCCAAATCAGTTTTATGGCAGGGAATCAGGTATAGATGGAAATAGAGATATTAAACTGGCAGCTGAATGTAAGTGTAGAATGGAGATAAATGGGTGAGTCAAGCTGTGCCATTGGCTGGATATGGCAGCTGGGTAGATAATAGCTCCATTCACTGAGAAAACAAACACATGGTACTTGGAAAGTAGAGTTTTAAGTGTCTGCAATACGAGTAAGTAGAGCTCCTTGAAGGAGACGTGTCTATATGGATCAAGGAGTTAGAAATAAGGTTTCAGTTGAAGCAATAGATGTAAGTCATGAATTTGTACAGTATATGAATCACAACTGCAGCTATTGGTTTAACTCAGATCATCCCAAAGTGAATTTGTCTGATGACAGGAGGAGGGGGAATAGAATCAAACTCTAGGAAAGTAAAGCCTGCAAAACAGTGAGAGGTATGCCACACTGAGGGGATTTTGAGTCGTAGCAACTTCATAGGACAGAGGAGAACTGCCACATAGTGTTTCCAAGGCTGTAATCATCATGGGAGCAGACTGCCACTACTTTCTCCTGTTGAACAGCTGTGGATTTAAGCTGACAGTCTTCTGGTTAGCGGCTGAGTACTTAACTACAACACGTTGAGGACTCCTTACCAAGCACAGAAGGAGGTGGAAGTTCAGGAGAGCATGTTTTGGTACCCCGAAACTATTATCACAGAAGGGAGTAAATAAGAGAGAAAATGTTTTAGAAAGGTGAGTTAAGGCTTGTGAAATGACCACTGAATTTTAAGTGAAAATCTAAAAATAGCATTGACCTGAATCAGAGTGTCAAACTGGTGGTTCAGGAAGAAGCTAGATTAAAGTGGTTTGAAAGGAATCAGAGGGTTCCACTGTAAACCAAAAGGGTGGAAGTTCAAGCCCATACAGCAGTACCTAGGAATAAAGTCCTTTTGATATACTTCAAAAAAATCAGCTACTGAAAATTCTAGGAAGTCGAGTTCTACTCTGACAGAGCTGGAGCCACCAACAGTCATAGTCAATCCCACATCAACTTGTTCAAAACGTTTAGCATGAAGAAAAGAAGACAGCAGGAGTGGTATATAAGGACAAAACAGAATCTTACACGACATAAGAAACACACCTGTAAAAAAATAAAAATAAAAAGTTGTCGATGAGTCCATTCCAATTCATAGTGACCTTATAGTATAGGACAAAGTAGAACTTCCCTTTGCGTAGAGTTTCCCTGGACAGCCTGGCAGATTCTAACTACCGACCTTTTGGTTAGCCAGGAAACACATTAGCTTACTTAAATGTTGACAGTGGGAATGTGTATGTATATAAATGAAAAATCCAAACCTATTCCCATCACTTATAGCAACCTTGCAAGACAGAGTGGAACTGCTCCATAGAGTTTCCAAGAAGCAGCTGGTGAATTTGAATTGCTGACCTTTTGGCTAGCAGCTGAATTCTTGACTACTGTACCACCACATGAGTATTGTTGGGAGAAGAAGTAAGAGAGAATATGAATTTGTGATCCAGAATATATACAAGCGATATTTCTTCAACATAATAAATGGATTTTCATGTCACCGAGTACTGTAAATTTGGAATGTTTAGCTCCAAATGCAAGTAGTAATTGCCTTGGTTTTACTTGCCAAAGGATATTTAAGGTGTCCATCCCACTGCCCCAGGAAGCACCATAGCAACTGAGGAAGAATGACATGAAAACACAGAATAAAATTCACCTAGAAATTAACGCAGCATCAGCAAACTCAGTGACTGGCTAACTTCACAGTTTTCAAAATTTATTTCAAGGAAACACATTCTTCTACAAAAATCAATCCCCGTGATTTAGTAATTAAACCAAAGCTTTTACAAAAATCAATCAAGTTGATGTAATTTAACCAAGTTCATGATTGCAGATTAAGACCATTCTTTCAGATAAGAATTGAGTGATTTATCACTACTTCACAAATAGATGCAATGAAACCTTCAGAGCAAGATCAGCCAGTTTGGATAAAATGCCTTTAGTCTGTGTAGATCACTTGGCATGCTCTTTAACAACAGCTAATTAGCCTGGTGAAGCTCAAATTGCTAGAGTCAAAAGTTTGATTGATCTGAGAGTGTGAATAACCATAACCTAGCAAAAAATGAAAGCCCATATGTTTCCACCTTTTCAAAATGATTTCTTCCTGGGTTAAAACTGCTGACACTACCAGTACCAGACCATGTTCTGCTATTCATATGGCTTTTATTGGGTGATCTGTTTTCTTAGAAGTAGGCTTCTGGGTCCTCCTCCTTTGTCTGTCTTACTCTGGAAGTTCAGCTGAAAGCTGTCCACCAAGGATTAACCTGCTGGTATTTGAATACCAATAAGTACAGCTTCCAGTTTCATAGAAACACGCAAGCTACCAACCAACCAATGACAGTGTAACAAACTGACAGCTTCCCAGGGTGTACGACCAGAATTCACCGTACAGATGCAAGGATAACAAGACTTTGTCTCACGTACATTGGACATGTTATCAGGAAGGATCACTTCTTGGAAAAAGAAGCATGATTTGTACAGAAGACTACCCAGAACAAAATGGATTGACAGAGTGCCTACAACAATGGCCTTAAGTGCAACGATGATTGTGAGGACGGTGCAGATCTCCCCTGTTTCCTTTTATTGCACAGAGGGTCGCCATGGGTCCAAACTGATGTAATGGCACCTAACAATGTCAACAACTAGTACCAGGGATCGTGTATGCTTAGAACGTAAAAAGTGCCAGAATCTAAAATTTAATATAAATAATGCATAATGCACCATGAATGATGAACAGATGCAAAATATTTGTCTTAAATATATAATTTTATTTTAATAAATACAGAATTATTTAAAATTTTCGGTAAGTTTGTAACTTCATTTTTCTAAATCTAATTTCTGTCATTAATTATTAAATAACTCAATCGTATATTCCTTTGGAATGAAAATATTAAGATAGTATTTAAGAAGATATCACTAATGAATCACTGGACATTAATGGTTTAAACATAATGTATCTATCTGGTATTATCTTTCATATTAAAATAATTCATAATGTTTAACATATTAATATAGTATATATTATAATATATATTTAAAGTCAAAAATGAAAAATGATTACATATCTGATTAAAATAGTATTTCAAAGATGATACTAAGATAGGCAATATTTTGTATAAAGTATCTCCGGTATTTGTGATTTCCATAATATGTTTTAAGAAAAAAAACCATTGTATCAGCTTCCAGTTCCCCAATTAACTGCATCTCTGATAACTTAAGCCTTTTTACATAACAAGATCTAACAATTCACAACACTTATGACCCATTAAAGATTTTAGGATTAAGAAATATTATCATCTTTGGATTAGTCCTTTGTTTATTAAAATTTTCACATTGGAGACAATGGTTATTATTAAATGAGAACATTTGGCTTAAGAAAAATTAAAAAGCAGAACAATTGTAAATATAAAATGTTGTCACTAATTAGAGAAAAAATAATTGCCATTTATAATTTCTTGCTGATGTTTTAAAATGCTTGAATTTTAAAACTTTACCTAGATTATATAAAAGTATATACTAGCTTCTTCCTTGACATAAAACAACAAACCTTTAATACATAACCTCTGGTACTTTATTTCCTCTGAAATAAATGCCATTGAAATGATTTTTATCAAATAACAGAAGTTGTAATATTTTGATAAATTTGAGATACTAGAGACATTTGGATAATTGATGCAGAATTATCCCATCTCAACAAAGAAGGCAGTACCTCAGATGCAAATTTTATTTTTTACAGTAAATATATAAAAATCTTATAATGCCCAATAAAAAAGTACTTTCAAAAAATTCCCATTTTTATGATATAAAGCATGTATTTAAAAAGCTTCAATATGCTCAACATAGTTATAGTACTTATTTCAAATAACTAATACTGCTGTCATCTTCAAAATCCTTTTATATATCCTTTTTAACATTTTATTCAATTTCACATTTTTAGGTACTTCATTTATGAAAATAGTTTTTTTTTCTTTTTAAAATGTAGTCTTTTTAATTTTAAAATTTATTTTATTAAAAAGTCTTCCCTTTCACAATAACAGCAGTGGATTTTGTTGGTTGGGATGTATGTTATGAATTTATTTTATTGTCTTCTTCCCAGGTGTAGTTCATACATGCTCCTGGACAGATTGCTCCACTTCAGGGGACCCATTGTAGTTTGATCTCCTTGTCTAAATACATGGTGCATCTAAATCCTTCCTTCAGCGAATAGCGTAGGTTTGGCCCATCCCCGGTATCTTTCAGACGAATTGAGTGCCCAGAGAAACTCAGCTGTGCAATCTAGTGTACCTCACCCGGAAGTCACGCGACATAGTTTTCTAGAGCCACTATGCTGCCTGCAAGCCTGCATCTCCCTCTTGTTAATCAATTATAATTACAGTTCTGATGCAACTTTTTGTTATAACACCAGAGAATCAATAACCTGAAGGTGATATCTCAATGGTCTGTTGCCTTTGTACCTTCTATTTCTACCTAAGTTAACCCTGTCTTCCACAAATTTCTTATTTGTGAATAAGGGTCGATTCGTTTATATATAACGCCCTGTGTTTTTTTCTTGTTTCTTTATATAGAAGCTTCCATTTGGTGTCATTTGTTTTTTATCCTGAAGAATAATGTTTAGCATTTCCTGTAGTGCAAGCTTCTTGAAAACAAATCCTATAAAGTTTCAGTTATCTGAAAATTTTATTATTTCATCCTTGTTTCTTAAAACAGATCTACTGAAGCATACTCTACAGACAATAAAGTACACATATGTAACTGTACAGTTTGATATAGTTCCATATATGTGCATGTAGTGATACATCAACTCCCCAAACTCCATGCCTCATCAAGGACAGATCAGGTTTCTGTCACTATAGATTACTGTTGTTAGGTACAGTTGAGTCAGATCTGACTCATGGTAGCCCTATGTACAGCAAGATGAAATTCTACCTGTGCATTCTTCACGATCACTGTTATACTTGAACACCTTGTTGCAGAGACTGTGTCAATCCATCTCATTGAGAAGCTTCCTCTTTTGGCTGATCCTCTACCTTACCAACTATGACATTCTTCTCCAGAGACTGACGCACCCCCTCCCTCCCCGATAACATATCCAGGTATGTGAAATATAGTCTTGCCCAACTTGCTTCTAAAGAGCGTTGATTGTACTTCTTCTAAGACAAATGTGTTCATTCTTTCGAAGTCCATGGTATATTCAATACTCTTTGCCAGTACCACAATTCACAGGGGCCAGTTTTGGGTTTGTCTTCCTTATTCATCACTCAGCTTTCACAAGCATATACCAAAGTTGGAATTACCATGGCTTGAATCAGGCACATCTGAGTCTTCGAGGAGAAAATGCTGCTTTTTTTACCCTTTGAGGAGGTGTTTTGCTCAATGAAATACATCCTTTGATTTCTTGACTGCTGTTGCTTTGTTGGATGTTCACTGTGGATCCAAGTAAAGTGAAATTCTGGACAAATTCAATCTTTTCACCATTTATCATGATGTTAGTTACTGATCCAGTTGTGGGCATTTCTGTTTTCTTTACATCGAGGCATAATCCATATTGATGGCTATGATCTTCGATCTTCATCAGTAAGTTGTTCAAGTCCTCTATACTTTCAGCAATTAACTTTCGTCATATGCTTAATGAAGGTTGTTAATGAGTCCCACTCCAATCCTGGTGCCACATTCTTCTTCATATATTCCAGCATCTTGGGCTATCTGCTCAGCATACAGACTGAGTGTGTTTGGTGAAAGGCTGAAAAACTGAAACACACTTTTCCTGACTTTAAGCCACAGTACCCCTTGTTCTGTTGGAATGACTGCCTCTTGATTTGCATATGACTTCCTCAGCACAATGAAGTATCCTGGAATTCCCATTCTTATGCAATGTTATCCATCGTTCATTGTGAGCCACAAAGTTGAATGCCTTTGCATAGTCAGTAAAACACAGGTAAACATCTTTCTGGTATTCTCTTGCCTTTAGCCAAAGTCCATCTGATATCAGCAATGATAACCCTGGTTCCATGTCCTCTTCTGAATCTGGCTTGAATTTCTGGCAGTTCCCTGTCACTATACTGCTGCAGTCACTTTGGATTGGTCTTCAGTGAAGCTTTACTTGTTTCTGGTATCAATGATACTGTTTGATAATTTCCACCTTTGACTGGATCACTTTTCTCAGAATTTGCCATCAATGTGGATCTTTTCCTGCCGGTTGACCAGGTAACTGTCTTCTAACTGTCTTGGCATAGATGAGAGAGCACTTCCAGTTCTGCATGTATTTGTTGAAACCTTTCTGTGGATTCCCCATCAAGTTTTGGAGACTTGTTTTTTTGTAGTAGCCTTCAGCGCATCTTGGACTTCTTTCAGTTTTATTAGTTCTTGATAATGTGCTCTCTCTGTTTTTGATCTAGTGACTCTGTATATTCCTTCCACTTGCTTCCTGTATAGCTTAATATTTTCCCTATAGAATACTGCAACTCAAGATTTGATTTTTTCTTCAGTTCTTTCAGCTCGGGAAACATTGAATGTGCTCTTCCCTTTTAGTTTTCTATCACCAGGTCTACGCTTGTCATTATGACCTTTAGCTATTACTTTTCAAGCTGTCATTTAAAATGTTCTCGTCAGCTCTTTTATTTCATTGTTTCTTCTGTTTGTTTTACGTGTTCAACATCCACCATTTCGGAGTCTCTTCTCGCATTCATTGTGGTCTTTTATTATCTTTTTGATGACCTCTTGCTTTCTGCATGACTGACATCCTTGACATTATTCTACAGTTTGCCTGGTCTTCATCTGTTAGTGTTTAACACATCAAATCTATTCTTGAGATAGTTTCCAAATTTAGTTGGGATGTACTCAAGGTGGGAACCCTGGTTGCAGAGTGGTTAAGTCTTATGGCTGCTAACAGAAGGTCAGCAATTCAGATCCACCAAGCACTTGTTGGAAACTATGGGGCAGTTCTACTCAGTCCTCTAAGGTTGCTATGAGTCAGAATTAACTTAATGGCAGCGGGTATACTTGCCTGGTCTTTTTCTGACTGATGATGTTGATCTTTACCATTATCTCTTTCCGTAGGTGTAGTTGATTTGATTTCTGTGTATCCCATCCAGAAAGGTCCAAGTATAGCTGCCAGTTATATTGTTGGAAAAAAGATATTGCAATGAATAATTCATAAGTCTTGTAAAATTCTATCATGAAATTTCTGACCTTGTTTCTATTGTCAAGGTGATGTTTTCGAACTACCAATCCTTCTTTGTTTCTAATTTTTACATTTCATTCACCAACAGTTATCAGTGTGTCAATCAATTCCAGACTGCGGATGATGGTAAAAATCTTTAGTTTCTTCATCTTTGGCCTCAGTGCATAAATTTGAAAAATAGTCATATTAACTGGTCTTCCTTGTGGATGTATGGATATTTTCCTATCACTGACAGTGTTGTACTTTAGGACAGTTCCTGAAATTCCTCTCAAATTGTTATTCCTAGCATAGTAAGATTGTCTGATTAAAAATGGCAAATACAAGTCCATTTCTATTCACTAATGCCTTGGATATTGATGTGTGTGTGTTTCATTTCATTTTTGATGTTTTCTAATTTTCCCAGATGCCTGCTTTATACATGTTACTTTCCCATTATTAGATGGATCTTTGTAGACATTTCTTTTCATTTGGAGTTGTGCCACATCAGTAGATGAAGGTCCCAAAAGCTTAATTCCATCTACATCATTAAGATTTATTCTACTCTGAGTAGGAAACTCGTCTCCAGTGGCATTTTGAATGCCTTCTGTCACTATATTAGATAGTGTTGAAATGCTATTTGTAAAGATTTCACTGGCTAATTCTTTTCAGAAGTAGACAACAAATGTTGTAGTCTGGAAGCTCAGAAGATGCCATAGTGGCCCTGCTGGTAGCTAAATACAGCTGGCATAGATGGCACAGCTTCTGGTATCACAGAAACAAGGGAGGCACCATAAAACAACAAAATGGCTGAGATACAGGCATACTACAAGTTAATTTGCAGTTTTTATAAATTTATCTAATGAAATCATATAATACGTATTCTTACTTTCTGACTTATTTTACTCAGTATAATTACAAAATCTATCCATGCTCTTATCTGTATCACTATATTACATATACTTTGGCAAGTTTTTCCTGGGATTGCACTCCCCAGAATTGTTCACATATTTACCTGTTGGTGCACATTTTTGCTGTTTCCAGATTTTGATTAATATAGATAAAGCTGCTATGAGCATTTTATTTAAGACTCAGTGTGGACAAACGCTTTCTGGTCTCTATGGAAAATGGTTGGATCATATGATAAGCAGATATTTGACATTTTAAAAGAATGCTGAACAGTTTTCCGAAGAGTTTGTACCATTTTATGTTCCAGGAACTTCACCAAAGGAGACATTCATGTGGCTAATGAGTTAAATGAGGAAATGCTCACAACCATTAGCCATTAGTGAACTTCAAACAAAAACTACAATGAAACACCATTTCACCCCAACAAGGATAGCATTAATACAAAAAACACAGCACAATAGATGTTGCACAGGCTGTGGAAAGACTGGTTGCTTATGGGGATATAAAATGGTACAACTACTTTGGAAACTGATTAGACACTTTCTTAAAAAAAAAGCTAAAAATAGAAATACCATATGATGCAGCAGTCCTACTGCTTGGAATATATCCTACAGAAGTAAGGACTGTCACACAAATAGATACATGCACACCAGTGCTTATTGCAGCACTGTCTACAATAACAAAAAGATGGAATCAACCTAGGTGCTCATCAGCAGAAGAATGGATAAACAAACTATGGTATATTCAAGCAGTGGAATACCATGCCATGATAAAGAGCGAGGATGAACTTGAGAAACATAACATGAGGGAATATGGAAAGCATTGTACTGAGTAAAATTAGTTTATTTGCAAAAGGACAAATCTTGTATAAGACCACTATTACAGATATTCAATAAATGATTTAAACACAGAAGAAAATAGTCTTTGACAGTTTCAAGAGTGGAGAGAGTGGGAGAAAAGTGTTGATTAATTAGCTGAGTTAGGTGAACAGAGGGACAACACACAATAGAGGAAAAGTCAACTCAACTGGACTAAATCAAAAGCTAAGAGATTTCCTAAATATAACCCAACACTTTGAAGTACTATTGAGTAGCAGAGTCAGGGATCTGGGGACCATGGTTTCTGGGGACATATAAGTCAATTGGCATTAGACAGTATTTTAAGAAAATGTTCTACATCCTACTTTAGTGAATGAAATTCAGGGTCTTAAAAGCTAGCAAGCAACCATCTAAGTATCATCAGTTGGCCTCAACCCACCTGGAGTAGAGGCAAATGAAAGACACCAAAGACATGAAGAAAATATACAAGAGACAGAAAGGGCCACATAAGATAGAGACTACATAAGTATAAGGCCAGAACAACTAGGTGGTGCCTGGGTACCACTAATGACTACCCTGAGAGGAAACACAGCAGAGTCCCTGATGAAGCTGGAGAAAAATGAGGTGCAGAACTCAAATCCTATTAAAAAGCCCAGCATCGAAGATCCAACAGACTGCAGCTTCCCCACAAGACGTGGCCTCTGGGCTGTTAGCACAGAAACAAAACCATTCCTGAAGACAACTCTTCAAAGAAAAATTGGCCTGGAATAGAAGACATAAAATGATACTGGTGAAGACTGTGCTTCTTGACTTAAGTAGTTACATGAAACTAGCTGAGCAACTAGGGAAAAGGAGAACGGTAACTGGTGGAATGGACAAGGGAAACACAGGGTTGAAAGGTGGACTCTGTTGTCACAGTGTGGGGAGAGCAGCTAGAGTTACATAGCAACGTGTGTGTAAATTTTTCTATGACAAATTGACTCAGTTTGTACGCTTTCAAGTAAAACATAGTAAAATGTTAAAAAAAAAAAGAATTCCTGTTCTGTCTCTTTTTCAACACTTGATATGACCAGTGGTTCTAATACAAGCCATTCTAATAGGTAGTGCTATGTCGTTGTGGTCTTTATTTGAATTTCCCTACTGGGTAATATTATTGAGTATATACTATATACTTATGTATGATCTGTAATATTTTTTTGTTGAAATGACATTCAAAATTTTGTCCAATTTTAGTTGGGGTCTTTATTGTATTGTCAAATTTTAAGAATTCTTTATGTATTTTTGATACAGTTCTCTTAATAGATATACCATTTACAAATATATCCTCCCAGTCTGTGAATTATCTTTACTCTCTCCATGTCTTTCAAATAGCAGGGTTTTTTTTTTGTTGTTGTTTTTAATTACAATGAAGTTCAATTTTCTTTTTTAGGTTGGAATTTTGAAGTTATGTATAAAATATATTTATTGTGAAGCATTTTCTGCTAGGACTGCTTCTAGAAAGTTTATAGTTTCTAGATCCATTTGGGGTTTATTTTTGAAAATGGAGTGAAGTATGAATCAAAGTTTCTTTTTTAAGCAAATGAATATCCATTTTTTCCAGAATGATTTTTTGAAAATATTATCTTTTCCTCACTGGACTATGTTTGAAACTTTGTTCAAAGACAGTTTATTATATGTGTATGGGTCTATATAGTCCCTGTTTTTGTCTATTAATCAGTTTGCAAATATTATGTCAATACTTCATTGTTTTGATTACTTTAGATTTATATTATTCTCGAAATAAGATCATGTTAGCCCTTCAACTCTAATTTTTTTTAGAACTGTATTTAGGTGTTTAAAGTTTCTTTTAGGGGAACAGCTACTGTAGAGTCAACTCCAACTCACCATGACTACACACCATGTGTGTAGATTTGTACTCCCCAGAGATTTCAGTAGCTGATTTTTCAGAAGTAGATCATTAAGGCTTTTTTCTAAGGCACCTCTGAGTGGGCTTAAGTCACTAGCCTTTCTATTAGCATACAAGTATGCTGACTGTTTGAACCTCCCGAGGAGACATATATAAATATGTAAGTGTGTGTATATATGTGTGTATGCATGTATGTGTATATGAGTATATGCATACGCATTTATATATGTGTATATACATGTATATATACACATATGTATACGTTTGTGTGTGTGTCTATGTCTATATAAACCCACTGCTATCAAGCTAGTTTTGACTCACAGTAACCCAGCAGGACAGAGAAGAACTGCCCCATAGAGAGTCCACGGAGGGTCTGGTAGATTCAAACGGTCAACCAGTGAGCAGTCCTACTGCTAGCTTTGAACAAAGTTTCAAACATAGTTCAGCAGCCATAGTGCTTAACTACTATGCAACCAGTTTTGTGTGTGTGTGTGTGTTTGTGTATAGATACATATATATAAATAAAATCAAACCAAACCAAACCCTGTGCTGTTGAGTTAACTCCGACTCGTAGTGACCCTATAGATAGAGTAGAACTGCCCCATAGAATTTCCAAGGAGTGTCTGGAGGCTTTTAACTACCAACATTCTCGTTGTTAGCTGTAGCACTTAACTACTATTCCACTATGGTTTCCATATACATATACATGCATAAACATAAGTATCAGTGTCTATGCTGTAGAATTTTTAATCATATTGTAGACATTCAGAATACGGCAGAAAATATGTACACAAAGAGTAACACATCATCTTCCTTGACCTTAAGTAATTCACATTCTAGAAACAGAAACAACACAATTCTAGAGCTGCCTCTGTCCATTACAGTGTTCGCGTGCGTATATGTGTGGTGTGTGCATCATTATTCTAGGCCATCTAGACAAATTTTTAAGTGGATCTTTAAAATAGATCAAGTGAAATTCTTTGGAAAATAGAGAAATAAAAGATAGTCACTTCAGTTTACTTCAAATACTTAAATTTCATGTGACAATCTGAACAAACACAACTTTTCTCTATCTTATTTGGGACCTTAGTTTTCAGCTTCTGTTGCTGGGTACACTAAAGAGTCCATCTCTGTTTATCTTCAAAATTTATGGCTATTGCTTGTTGACAGTTTTAACAGATTCACTTAGAAGAATCGGACTAGATTGCTCTGTGGCAGTGCCAGCAGGGATTCTCACCCCCAGCTCAAGCAATCTATAAACTCAGCATGAGAGATCATGATAAAATCAGTTGTGAAACTCATATAATGGGTGAAATAGGTACTAAGTCTGCATTTTTCATGAATTTTGAAGGGAGAGTTGGCACAGCAGTTAATCACAGCATGATAACTTCAAAATGACTTGCTGATGAGTTCCCAAAAAAGGTCCTAGTAAATCACTGAAGAGTATGGAGGTCTATTTGTTAAGCATAATTTAGCATGTTTTCTACATAGGCTGTATTATGAAGTATCTTGCTAATACATTTACCATTCTGTAGAAAAAGGCCTAGGTGCTGTTCATTCTTTCAGTTTAGTTGGTGGGTTAATTGATCAAAAATCTCCTCCAATATATATACAGAGGAATTCAAGGAAAACAATCAGCATATTTTGATAGTCTAAAATATGTGAAGCTTTAAGGTTAAAATGTGGTTTAGTGCTTAGTATATTTAGAATCTTGTATTACTGACTTCCCTTGCCCTCCTCCTCCTCATTGCTCTTTCAGACTTGTTTCCAATATTTTGTGTTAATGCATTTCTCTCCAAGGCTTCAATTTAGTTTTTTTTGAGAGGAGTAGTGAAGTAAGTTTTGTCAATTTTAATTGTAATAATGTTCATTGATTGCAATAGACAGTATGAGTTATACAACACTATTTATCCAACCTCTTTTCCTGAGAAAACAAAAGTGAACTATTTATGAAACAAAAGCAGATTAGAAGACATGGCAGTTTAGAAACTAACCACCAGTTATTTCAAGTCTACTCAAACTCATAGCAACCTCATGGGTGTCAGAGTAGAGCTGTGTTCTGTATGTTTTCCTGTAGCTATTTCAGATGTAGATGACCAGGCCTTTCTTCCTAAATACCTCTGACAGACTCAAATCTTCACATTAGTAGCCAGGATGGTAATTATTTGCATCAGCTAGGGAGTCCTCATAGATATTAGCCTGTCCACTTTTCCACCTAAAGGATATATTCAAATCTTTGTTGCTGCTTATTTTCTCTTCTAAGTATATTTTCCAGACAGTTGAAACATAAACAGGTATCAAAATTTTTTTTTCTACTTATTAAGTAAGGAAGATACCTGATAGGTAGTCCTAAGATCACTTGAAGAAGCAGAGAGTTATGGGTGTTATTTCAAAAGGAGTATTTAAATAGGATGATTGGGTAGATACAGAACTGCTTAAGATCCACTAAAGTTTATATTTTTTAATAGATTATTTCTCATTTGAATTGATGACAAATCTGTAAATAAAAATACAACTTCATCAAGCCTGAGACTTTCATTAAGAGTAAATATGAAAGTCAAATAAGGTATATGGCCTAGAAACCTAAATAATCCTTATTGAGTTTGATTTGCAATGCTTCCATAGGATACTGGAAGGGTATGTAGCCAGCTGTTCTCTGGCCTTATTTAAAATGTTGCTTCTTCCTCATACTAATTATCAACTATATATGGGATACTTATTAATATATATGTGTACCTTTAAGATGAATTTATTTATAATTTAAAATGTTTATACTTCTATTTTATTATTATTCACATATATATAAAGTTTGATATTTCATCTGGTCTATCATTTTAGAAAATGTGTGGTCTCTACTGATCCAGTGTTTCTGTGGTATCTGATACATTTTAATTGAAGAAAAAATGTGGTTGCCATATCATTTCTTCCTATTTACTCATTTTTAACTAACTCTTAGAATATAATTTTTGAAAATATTAAATTACATAAATGTATAAAAGAAGAAAACTCTGAATTTATTAAGTATAATTCACCCATTTTACATATGATGAAATTAGATGCTGACAGCTTAAGGAGTTTCTTAAGGTCATAGATTCATGACCAAAATCTAGGGCTTACTTTTTAAAATGCTCTGACCTTTCTATTATTTCAGACTTGAATCTAATTAACAGTTTTTGGTGCTACACTTTAATTAACTAAATTTCCATATACACTGTGTTCCACATTAGCATGGGCATTTATTTGCAAAATTTATTTAGAGAAAATAATTTCATAGTTAAAATTTTAAGGTGCTCTAATTTTTTTTACATATTTCAGAGACATGTTCATAAAGTTCTGTTCAAATTCGTGATTTTTATGATAATTTTGAGCCACACATGAAAATTTAGAGGATATTTTAATCATTAAATTTAATTTAAAAATGAAATACAGTTTATAATTTTTAAATTATGCTTTCTGAATTCTCTTAAATGCAATTCTGTATTTAGCCAATTGTATATTGGTAGCCTGTTCAGTTTCAGAGAGATAAAAACATTTCTAAATGAAATCACTGGAATAATCTGATTTTCAATTGTAGTCATTGGTAAAATTGATAATTACCGATATCTTTTTTTACTGGATATTATGCAATATTTTGCGACAAAACAATGTGGACTGATTAGGAGACTAGAGACATACATTAAAACCCCTTTCACAAACCAGGGCTTGTTAGACAAATGTTTGGACAAGCTATTTGAATTCTATGGAGCCCAGCGTTTTCATCAGTAAAACAAAGGAGAGGAATTAAAGGATATTTTAGTCATTCCGAAATGAACATTGTATGAATTCCATAAATACTGCTGAAATAGTCCTACTTTGTGGTTCATTTGCTTGGAATTTATTCAGGCAAAAAAAGCAGTACCATTATCATTTTATTAAACTTGATCAAGCATCAATGATCAGTATTAGCTTCAAACTACCCATGGATACTATAATTACCTTGGCAGTCTTAGCCAATTAATATCACATTTTTACAAAATTAAAGTATTTAAACTGTACTGTATCCAGAAGACTGTTAAAATCACAATGCATTTTATTATTAACAGCTACCAAAGGAAATTTTTATAGCCTACTATAGAAATAAGGGTAACTCAATAAACAGAGCATTCTATCTTATTTCAGTGAAGCAAATTATATTTAAGTCATATCTGCTAAAGGTGCTGTGTCATTTGAAATTTAAAATAAAATAAACTACATATGGAGAAATTGAACATGTCAACCAAATGTCTCAGAGTCTTTCTAGAGGGGTAAGGAGAGTATAGTATACCTAGTTCAAGACTGCAATGTCTACTAAACTTAGGATGTCTCTAATATTTCAGGCTTTTAGTTATTTTTGTCCTTTTTATCATGCTTTGCAATTTACTAAGAATTTTGGCCAACACTATGTGAGTACACTACAATAAAGTGTTGTCATTTTTAGGTGCCCATGTGTTGGTTTAAACTATTTTAATCCTTGCTCTTATTTAAAAGCTTCAGTATGACTCCCCTCACCACTCCATCCCTGCATATGGTTGATTTATTGTTGAATTCTTTAATCCGATTTTACTGTTTATCTTCTCTTTCCTGGATCATTTCTACCTCTGATGTTCATTCCTAATGTTCACTAAGAACTTTCCTTGTCAAGACAAAATGCTGAATAAATTGCCTGTTAATGAGAGCATCTTCCAGTGGAAATGCAATGATCATACCATAGAGAACTATTTTACTGCCATTAAACATGCATGAGGCATACTGGCAGACATACTGGTTGAGAGCTCACCTATTAAACAAAAGTTCAGTGGTTCAAACCGTTGGCCACTCCTTCAAACTCTTATGTAAGGAGCAGTTCTACTCTGTTCTATAGGGATGCTGTAAGTTGGAATCAACTCTTAAGTCAATGAGTTTGATTAAACATACATGCTGTAACCTCACAACATGGAGGAATCTGGAAGAACATCGTGTTGAGTGAAATTAGTCAGCTGCTAAAAGACGAGTATTGTATGAGACCAATATTATATGGACCTACAAAAAGTTTTAAACAGAAGATGACAGTCTTCGATGATTACAAGAGTTGGGAGGGAGGAAGACGAGTATACATTGATTAGATAGTAGATAGGAATTGGATAAGTTAAAGGGAAGGACAGTTCACAGCAGAAGGAAGATCAACATAACTGGAATAAAATAGAAGCTAAGAGGCTTCAAATATATAATACTACACTTCTACGGACAGAGTAGCAGAGCCAGGGTTCCAGGGATCATGGTCTCAGGAGACATTTAGGTAAATTGTATGACAAGTTTTTTTTTTTTTTTTTGTAAGAAAATGTTCTGCATCACACTTTGATGAGTGACATCTGGGACCTTAGAAGTTAGCAAGTGGCCATGTAAGTAGCATCAACTGGTCCCAACTGACCTGAAGCAGAGGAGCATGAAAGACATCAAAGACATAAGGAAAATATGGCCACAATAGACAGAAAGGGTCACATTCTCCAGAGACTACATCAGCCTGATAACAGAAGAACTAGATAGTGCTAGACCACCAACAGTGACTGCCCTGTTAGGGAATACAACATAGAATCCCTAACATAGCAGGAGAAAAATTAGTGTGCAGAACTGGAGTTCTATTAAAAGGTCCAGACTTGATGGTCCAGCAGACTGAATGGTACCCATAAGACATGGCCCCTGTATTCTCTGTTAGCCCAAAGCTGAAACCATTCCTGAAGCCAACTCTTCAGACAATGATTACACTAAACTATAAGACATAAGTGCGAGAGAGGGTAGAGGGGGACAGGAGCTAGTTGAATGGATAAGGGAAATACAGGGTGGAAAGGAGGAGTGTTTTGTCACAGAGTGGATAGAGCACCTAGAGCTACATAGCAGTGTTTGTGCAAGTTTTAGTATGATTTTTGTAAACTTCCACTTGAAGCACAATAAAATATCTTAAAAAATTCATTCTATATATATATATGAAATTATTCTTTCTGTATTTTTTCTGAAGAATTTTGACCTGTCTTAGAAAATATGAAAAGAAAAAATAACAATGAGAAAATTAATTGACAAACTAGGACTATGTGAAGTGTTTATGTAAAAGTTTACTTTTTTATGATTCTTCTAATAAGTACTTGGAAAAGGCCAATGAAAAAGTATCAAACTTGTTACATATAATTCCATTTATTAATGCCAATTAAGTGGATAATATTTATGACCGAATCAGCACATTTAAGATTAAAAAATATTATACTGGATTTATAATAGAATCAGTCCAGCTGGTCTTTAGTTGTTTTTCACTTTTAACCTTCAAATGTGTTTGTGAAACTATCTACAGCCTCCTATAGTTTTTGGATGTCTCCAAAAATTTCTTAAGAGTTCAAGCAGTTAGAGTGCATAATTTCTAAAATATTGACATTTTAAGATGAAATAGTTAGATTACTTTTTGAATATGCTCAAAATACAGACACTTAATATGTGTCATCATTAGCAGAACATATAAGCATTGTGTGGTTACAAGTTAACAATCAGGCCAATACGTATGTAAGAGATAATCAAGATCTGAACTCGGACAGTAGCAAATGAAATAAAAAGAGGAAAATACGCTAAAAAATATTTCAGAAATAGGACTGATAGAGGCAACTGTGAAAGAGAGGAAAGAGATAAATCAGGAATTCTCTTTAGTTCAAGTTAAAGGCTCAGAGTTAGTGAATAGGAAGAATTTGCTGAAACATTTTGTTTTATACACTGTGCCATGATAATAATCCAATTTGCATGGAAAAAAATATCCAATAGTGAGTTTTAAATTATATTTCCCTGTGAATGGCAATCCAAACTGCCTGTGAGTCTCAACTTGCAGGTCAAAAAATCCATGCTGGTAGAGGCTAAAGGTAATCAGCAACCTTAGCAGGAGAAAAGATTGGCATCCTATGCTTTTCTCAGACGTTTTATTAGGCATAAAACATTTCTGGGCACCATAAAGTAATTAATATTTATCTGCAAGAATGTTACTGAATCCAAAATATTTATGGCTGTGACTTCTAAAATGAGAACATGTGTGGTACAGGGTAGCAGCTATCAACATAAAAGGCAGGTAATAAAAAAGCACAAAGGATAATAGATATAAAAAAATAATCTCCAGGCTTGAAGACTAACATCTACTTAGATCATTGGTTCTCAGATCTGGCTGCACTTTAGAATCACCTGTGGGCTTTAAAAAATATGAATAACAAGACTGTGCCCCAGACTAATAAGACAGAAGCACTGGGTATGAGACCCAAATTCTCTCTCTCTCCCCCCCTCCCCCCCTCTCTCCACCCTCTCCCCCCCATCTCCCCCCTCTCTCCCCCTTGCCCCCTCTCCCACCTCCCCGTCTCTCCCCCCTCTCCCCCCTTCCCCCATCTCCCCCTCTCTCCCCCTCTCCCCCTCTCTCCCCCCTCTTTCCCCCCTCCCCCTCTCTCTCCCCCTCTCTCTCCCCCTCCCCTTCTCTCTCCCCCACCTTCTCCCTGCACGCGTGCGTGTGCTCACACACACATGCGAGCACACGTGCACACGCGCATACACACACACACACACTGTTTTTATAGTTTGGACCATTAACGTTGTCCACTTTCTTAGTGTAGAAAATGACTTAGAAATGTGAGTTATCAAGCTATAACTTTCAGGGTACAGTGAACACTGTCTGCTCTACAATGTGTAAAATGTTTTGGTTAAACATACACTTCTAAGATAGAAACTTTTAACATATTGGACCGTAAAGAAGCATCTAACATCCCTTTTTTTTTCCAACACAAACAAGTTAGGAGCTTTGTAATATCTTAAGAAATGTTATGACAATGATTAATAATATTGTACTCTGACATTGTATACTATTACTTATCAGTTATTTGGTAACTTTGGATAAAACATGGGGAAAAATCACTATAAATAACTTTATAAAACTATAAAATTGTAATACATCTTTGATGCCATATGATGAAATGTCATCAATGAGTTTGAAATGTTTTCATGAAGCTAGAATGGATTTCAAAGTAGCAGTGCTATAAAAATCTCAGAAATTTGTGAAGTTGTTTTTAAAATTCAAGAACTATATTTACATCACCACAGCTCACAAAAGTACAAGCTAAAATGTGTGTCAAGTCTGAAGTATTATTAGACATAAAGCACTTTTTGGCATTATAAATTCAAAAATTGGAGAACACTCTTGCGCAACATATAAAATGATAATAGTCTATCAAGATGCTAGGAGTCTATTTCATGAAATATTTAAGCATGATGTTTAGACTGAGAAAACTAGTCAAATGCTTACTTGCATATGTATGTACAAAAACATTCATGAATACAGTTTAAATATGCAAACCCTACCAGAGACATACTACTGTAAGTTGTTTTACTATAAACTAATTAAGATTGAGTTCTTCCTCTTTGTTTGGGGGTAGAATAGCAAAATGCAAAGGTAAAAAATTGTATCTGTGCACATGACAAAAGCACACAGCTTAGTCTAGGAGTGAAGAGGGAATCTGATACATGTGAAACTGCAAACTCCGCACACACACAAACATCTATACAAGTATATATATACACACACACACAAATATACATTTGTACATACAAACTCATAAAATATGCATTTTTACCTTCAATTATCAAGTAAGTGAAGGAAGATTTGAAGACTTTAAGTATTTTAGGTTGATGTTGATAAAGTGAGTGTTGATAAAGCAATTTAAGAGAGATCTTTATAAGGTAAAAGGAAATAGGTGAAGACCTAAACAAAAATGTGGGTGATAATATACAGAAAGACCAAAAAGCAATTTCTGAAGCAGCACTTTCCAGTGAAATATCATGTCAGCCACAAATGCAATTTAGATGTGAGGTATGACAATTAAGTCCATGAACTGAATTGTTCTAAATGTTACCTATGTCAATTGCTGAATATTGCTACAGTCACCTATGAATTACTCTCCTTGGGAAGCTATGCATTGTCATCAATGCCTAGTCCACCCTTCAAAGCAATTTTGGAACTCTGTCCGGAATGGCCATTGCACATGGTGGCATGTTCTTGAACTTAATTGTATAGTTGTCTGCGAGGGAGTTTTTAACCAGCAAACAAATAACTGTATTGTAGCACTCTCCTACTCACCTGATCAGGCCCCAATAACTTTTTACGCAAAGATAAAGGAAATATTGAAAGGAAGACAGTTTGGTGACATTCAGGACATCAAGGGTAATAGGATGGCAGCTCTGATGGCCATTCCAGGAGATGAGTTTCAAAATTGATTTGAAGGGTGGACTAGGCACTGGTGTAGGGCATAGCTGCCCAAAGGAAATGCTTTGAAGGTGACCATAGTGATATTCAGCAATGGGATATGTAGCCCTTTTTCTAGGATGAGTTTGTGAACTTAATTTGCAGTCCAGTAGGTACATTTTAAAAAACAAAAAGATAGATGTGTAATTAATTTTAGTGATGCATTTTATTTAATCGAAGATATACAAAATAAAATCATTCCATTTAATGAGATTTGTTCTCTTTAAGTCATCAACATTCTGTGTGTTCTTTATGCTTACAGCATATCTCATCAAACGGAAAGCCCAGGTTCTTGCTTGGTATGACTTGTGTTGACCAATAAATGAGAGACCAAGGTAGGAGAGCAAGAAGGCACTTTCATTTAGTTGTGTGAGAAAAAGGAGTCAGTTGGAGCTGCTGTTACCAAGACTGCTTCCTGAAAGCAAGGATAAGTTACTTTTAAGATGTTTGCAAATAGGGCATTCATACAATTTACATCAGATAGATTCTCAGTCATGCTGAGCAGGTAAAATGGGGTTTATACATAAAACCTGAAGCAAAATGCAAAGCTGGGGGACAGGGAGGGAGACCAGCAAAGGAAAACAAAATTTTTAATGTAGTATGTTGAGGAATAAGACAAGCAAAGAAACTAGAATTTCCAATGCAATACTATCTGCAATACTATCTGTGTCATTCTCATTAAGACTAGTAAAATTTCAAATGCTTAGTAGCCACACATATATAAACAACATTTAAAAGTAAAGTTACTCAAGATATTCTGAATTATCAAGCCAATGACCATTTAATCTTGATTATAACTAGTGTATTAGACAGATCAGATCTGGAAAGAAAAAAAATGAATTAGAAAAAACTAATTATAACAGTAAAAAACAGCTGTTAGTTTAATAAAATTTGTCAACACAATAGTAATATGTTAATGATTTAAAACTCAGTGATCCAGATTTGAAACAACTTATGTGGGTAATGCAATCACAGGTTGAATGTAAAAATCAATTTAGATTACAATGTAGATGCTTTTAATCAAAGTAGCAAATGTTTCAGTTAAACTGAAAATTATAAAGAAGATTTTAGGATGGATTATTTATAATAATAATAGAAAATCTGTGTGCTGATTATATTGTGAGAAGATTTTACAAAGCGTCACAGAAAATATTTAAAAATAACCACATGCATAGCAAAAGAAGAATAAAACTGTAGGTGGTAAATTTATTTCTGAATAGAACTTCAAGAACATTAGGTGACAGTTTATAAATCTAATAAGTGGAATCGCTATTGATGGTATGAGAAATAAATTCAGTTTATTTTACGAAGTACTGTACAATAAAGATAATAAACACATAAATGTTATTATTCAGTCAGAAATCACTTCTATTACTTTTGATTGATAGTTACTATAACCATCAAATTTGCTTTACATCGAGCATTGGAATATAATCATACCAAATGTAATTTAAATTTAATTTTTTTAATTTAGAAAACAAAACGAACATTTGTAGCACCAAGAGGAAGTAGAAACTAACAATGTGTGAGTGTACAAACTAGAGTCTTAAAGTGAAATATCTGTTCAGATCTGGACTGCAGCTAGGCAAAACTGGCATATTTCTGAATTTGACTCTAGTTCACTGAATGTCATTAATAGTTCCTACTCTTTGTTGGCTAAAAATTATTTTCTGTATTTAGCCTCAGTGTCATTTTATAAATCAGGCAACAGCTAACTAAATAATCTTCCTAATAGGGTATTGACATTTTAATTAGGAACTCTTTGTATTCATCTGCTCAGCAAATAATTGAGTATCAGCAATATGCCAGACACTAAATTTAGTGCTGGAGGGAAAATGGTGAGTAGGACAGAGGACAAACAGAACACAGTTGTTACTAAGGAAGACAGATTGTTAAGCAGACAACTATGGTGTAGTGTGACAGAGATACAGAAGCTGTAACAGAGGGTGCTATGTGGGATTCAGGAAAGGCATCCGCCAGTGGAGAATCTCAACAGGAAGCCAGATGTTTTTTCTTAGCTGATATTTAGAATATAAAGGTAGATCAAGAAATAAAGGGGGTGGAGTGAGAAGACGAAAGATTGAGAAAGGGGTTGCTGAATGGCATGTTCACTGTACAGTGGTACAAATATAGTGAAATGATTTACAGCAACTGAGAAGAGTAGAGCAGGAGTAGAAAATTCAAAGGAGTTGGTGTCAACCATGAAACAGGAAAGCTCATGAGCAGTTTACAGGAATGTGTAAGCCATGTGAAGGAATTCTTTATTTCTAATAGCACTGAAGATATATTGACTTTTGTGTAAGATGTGATTTCAGTTTTTATCCCATGCTGACCCTGAGTTTGTACTCAACATTTGCTCTGCAATTGAAGTAATGTCTAACTGAAAAAGTATTTGTATAAAATCTATTGCGAAGCTTGTATTTCTTCCTTCAGTGCCATTGGTTCCTGCCTGTATGGTATCCATGAAATGGTTAAATGGAAACCACTTAGTTTTAATATGCCAAGCCAAGTGCCGTCAAGTAGGATCCGACTCACGGGGAGTGACTGTTTATTCCTTATATCTTCTTTTGAAATTTCCTGAGTCATTTAATATTTTCCCCATAGAATCCTTCAATATTGTAATTTGAGGCTTGAATTTTTTTCACTTATTTCAACTTAAGAAATGCTGAGTATGTTCTTCTCCTTTGGTTTTCCATCTCCAAGTTTTTCCATATGTCATTATAATACTTTACTTTGTCTTCCAGAGCTGCCCTTTTGAATCTTCTGTTCAGCTCTTATATTTCACTGTTTCTTCTTTTCATTTTAGCTGCCAGACATTCAACAGCCAGATTCAAATCCGGGCCTATTCTGAAATATATATAAATATGGACCTTAAAATATAGGAAAATAAACATATATCTCTTATCTGTATCCACTTTTTGTCTTGAGGTTATTTCCTGATCAGGAAGATGTAGTGGAGAGTCAGATCTACAATTTTGATAGGCTTAGTAGATGAACAGGGACAGTTACATAATTTTTATGGAAGAATGGAAGAAGAAAACACGGAGCTGTGTAGGAGAGTCAGTGTCCCCTCCTGCCCTTGGACCCTCTGACAAATCACCATGAAAGCTTGACCCCTAAGAGATTTTACCCTCCTTTCTAGCACATGTCTCTTCATGTATAGAGGTGACAACTGATTTTCAAATGTAACATGGACTGCTCTCAAGTGATGAGAAGGCTACCTACCATCTTGCCCAGCCAGGAAATTACAAAGCATAAATGTTAGCCCAACTCTCTCTGTGTTCAAGGCCAGGATACATAACTATACATTCAAGTTTATGAATTTACCAGTGTGTCACCATGTGCAACGGCCATTCCAGAAAGAGTTCCAAAATTGCTTTGAAGAGTGGACTAGGCACTAGTGTTGGTGCATAGCTTCCCAGGGGGAGTACTCAAAGGTGACCACAGTGATACTCAGCAATAAGGTGTGTAGCACTTAGAACAATTAAGTTCATGGACTTAATTTTCAGATCTCATATACGTATGCATACATAAAATAAAACAAGATAATTATTACAGTCCTAGTGTCTATAACTGTCCACATAGTCATAACTTACATTTAGAATTACCACTTCTGCCACTCATTCAAAGTGTCCTTTGCCCCCACTAAGCACCTCAGCAGGCAGTGGTATTTTGCCTGGTAGAGTGTCACAAACTTTCATTCCTGGAGGGTCTGTGCCATTAGCAGACATATCAGAATTTGGTTCTGTAATTATCCACTGGGTGAGAGCACATATAGCCTCCTGGAAAACCCTGCCTCATCACTTCAAGGTATTACCACATAGCAGATTCTGTAATTGTACTTTAAGAAGACCATTCCATTGTTCTATCAAACCTGCTACTTAAGAATAATAGAGAACATGATAGGACCAATGAATTCTAGGAGCATAGGCCATTGCTGTACTTGATTTGCTGTAATATGAGTCCCTTGATCCAAGGCAATGCTTTGCTTTCTACCATAACGGTAGATAAGTCATTCTGTGAGTCCATTGCTGATAGTTACAGCAAAGGCATTGAATCCAGGAAAGATAAATCTGTATCCAGAGTATCTATCCCAGTAAGAATGAAATAGTGCCATTAACATGATAGAAGTGGTCTAGTATAATCAATCTGCCATCAGCTTGCTGGGTCCGAAAGCAGTGCCATACCAGGAATTAGGTTTTGTTCTCTGCTGCTGGCAGATTGGGAACTGAGCAATGACTGTAGTCAGGTCAGCCAAGAACACACTGTGGAGCCTATGCATAACCACCATCCCTGAGGCCATGATCACTTTGTTTATGAGCCTGGTGGTCCAGGACATCAGTGGCTGAGGGAAGAGCATGATTGGCTTTCGTGGAATGTTCCCTCCTAGCCACTGGATTGTTAAAGACCTCCTCTGACTAGGTCATCTTTTGGTGAGCAGTCACATGAGACACATAGCTTTGCTTGTTTGGCCCACTCAGAGATGTTTATCCACATACTTCTTCCCCATACCTCACTGATTTTCCAGCTGTGTTTCATCAAAGTCCTTGACCATCCAGCCAAACCATTAGCCACAGCCTATGAATCAATATGCAGTCACACATGTGGCCATTTCTCCTTCCAAGTAAAGTGAACAACCAGGTGCCCTGCTAGAAATTCTGCCCATAGGAAGGATTTCTCTTCATCACAGTCCTTCAGGGAGATACCAGTACTTCCCCTGTCTACTTTCCAGTGGTACATACATAATGCAAAGAACTACCTGTAAATCAGGCAATATTTTTGGGGGGGAGGTGGGGGGTTATTACTTACCTGTGGCTACACATATTAACGCAGTGCTTAAATTAATTCAGAATTTTTGAGTATTTGGTATAATTATATTTATGAATGTTTATATTTACATTTCTGTTTACACACATATACATGTATGAGTGTTTCTCATAAATGAAAGGAAGTTTTTTAATAAAGTGTGGATGATAAAGTAGTACCACCCAGACTTCAAGGGATATATTCATAGAAAGATTTTTTGAAAAAATCTGTAATTATTAAAATAAAAGATTTAGTATGCCAGCCAAGGCCAAGTGCTGTCGAGTCAGATTTAGTATAGTGTGTTAAATAAAGATGTTGCTAGGAATAGTTTAGTTATCTCAGTTTTGTAGTAGTAGGAATTTTAATGATTTTTCTTAGTAATTTTTTAAGGAATATTGCTGCCTCCTATATAAAAAGTACATGTTCGTTTATTAATTTTGTTTGCTATAGGTATATTGATGTTAAGAAGATTTTTTACCTATACCTGGCACCTATTTAAATAATTAACCTTTAATATTATCTCCTTCTGATCAGTTGACTTTATAATGCTGTTTTCCAGAAGCACAGACTGGCTTACTCTTCAATATGTTTTCATTGACTTTGCTGTACAAAATATGGTATAGCAAGTATCAAAACATTGTCTCTGAAGTTTGATACTTCTCCTTCCCCACACATCTTAGCTCAGATTCTTTATTACTCACAGAGAATTTGTCTACCTAAAATTAGAGAGATGGGTGGCTTAGATGGTTTTTTACATGTCTTGAATCACAAAATGATGTGACTGTAACAATAACGGTTTAGGGAAGAAAAACAATGAGCTGGGCGAGAAACATCAGTGGTAGATCCAGCTTGATTCTTACATCTTTCTGGGTAAGTTGCTGTGGAGTTGATTCTAATTCATGGAAAGCCTGTGTGTTTCCGAGTAGAACTGTTTCCCAAAGGGTATTCAGAAGCAATGATTTTTCAGAGGTAAATAGCTAGGACTTCCTTTCAGGGTTTCTCTGGGTGGATTTACACCGTCGGTGTTTCCTTTGGAAGCCAAGGATTTAACTCTCCACCCAGAGACTCCTATGATTCTGGAAATACGACTTTTTTGAGACTTCTATGATTCTGGAAATACGACTTTTTTGAAATCAAGTAACACTCCCCTTTACTATAAATATAAATGTTTATTTGTATAAAATGGGAATAAATAAATGTGAACTTCCTTATGCCAGGATAAGCAACAATTGAAGCAATATTGTTGAAACGAGGCTTCACAGATGGCTGCATTCTATTGCAGCAGAAACCTTTATAAGCTTTTTCCCTTTGGTTTTCATGGACTTAAGCTTACACATCGGGTTGAACTGAATGCATGACAGGTGTTTGAAGAACTTATACTTCAGAGAGAATGGAATCAATAGATAGTTCATGAATATTGTTGCTACTTTACAGAATTTCATTTTCATTCACACCATAATTTTAATTCAGACCATAATTTTCATCTCAATTTTTATAACTGACTTCTATAATAATTGAGTACTTACAGTGGAGCTTCATCTGCAATAAAGATCATTTTTTTTCAAAGATTAGTATTATGTCACACTTAGTAGATAGGGACACATATATGGCAAGATATCTGGTACATGTAAGTTCAGTTGTAATAATATAGGCCTACCTACTCTAGTGGCATAGTGGTTAAGGGCTATGACTGCAAATGTTGGCAGTTGGAATGTGCCAGGCACTTCTTGGAAACTCCATGGAGTAGTTCTACTCTCTCCTATAGGCTGGCTATGAGTCAGAATCAACTCAGTTGTAGTGTTTTATCTTTACTTTTTTTTCTTAATATAAGTTAAGGTCCTTGGGTGGTACAAATACTTAGTGCATCAATTTAATAATCAAAAGTTTGGCAGTTCAAATCCACCAAGAAGCACCTTAAAAGGAAGGTCCAGCAATCCATTTCCACAAAATCAGCCACTGCAAACCTTGTGGAGTACACTTCTACTCTGACACAAATAGATTTATAATTGACAGCATATGGCTATATAAGTTAAGATAGGAGAATTTGAAGTATTAATGTAATATAGTTATTTACAAACATAAGAAATTATAAACCATTGTTAGGTACTATTTGGTTTGATTCCAATCACTTTTCTCCATTATCCAGTCTATTACATACGTACATTTCATGCTATGGCTTTCAGAGTCTTTCTCACTTATTTTCTAATTAGATCCTTACAACAGTACAGCATGTTACTGCTATACTGACAAGGAACTAACTCTGAGTAATCAGAAAACTCAGTCAAGAACAAACAGCAATTGACTGAACCATGATTCTGTCATATATTGTCATTTTTAAACACAGGACCCTTTCAATCATAAGTCTCAAAATATAAATCTCTGAATTTGTAAAGTGTTTTACCACCTATAATATGTTTTCACATTCTTGTTTTGATTTTGAAAGGTATGTGTCTACACTGAGATATTTATGTGTATATAAATGTATCTAGACAAAGGTGTACAAATTTGAAGGCAGTAGAAAGAAACACTAGGTGAAGAAAGGGTTCAGAGACATGAATTAGATTCCTGCAGTGAGCACCTGGTCTGAGACTGCAGGCCGATCACTTTACTTTCCTCAGATTCATTTTCCTCCCATGAAACATGAGATGTTTGGACTATGCGAGGTTAATGTGTCTTCTACGCATCTCTATTTCCTGTATCTCTGACTCACCTATACCCAGTGTGTGAGAAATCGCCATGGATAGACAATCAAAAATCATTTTTCAGTGCCCTTGCATTGTAACACATAATTTCAATACAACTTCTAATAATAAAGATTAAACCAAAATTTCACACCATAGTTGATTTAATGTCAATATGATCTTTGCTGTCACATGGGTGTTTCCATTGACCTATTGGGGTTTTGATTACTGCAGTGCTTAACAGGTTTATTCTCTAATAAGTATCATTTAACACCTACAACCTTAATGTGCCATTTTTTTTTTCTGTAGCAGCCATCTGTCTGAATAGATTGAAATTTTCAAAATTATTACCTAACTAAACGTCATTGGTCGTTTAGTTTTTCTCATGCTGTTAGCATTCTTAATCATAAGTCACCATGTTTATTCAGCATTTCTGACAAACTGTTATCTGATTAACTACTCATCTATAAATTACTTTTTAAAGAAAATTTTACTGAATAATAGCTTATTCAGTTCTTAGCTTATTATAATGCCGTAAGTCCAAATCAGAATAAGGGGCAGCGATAGAATAAATTTTACCTCCTTCAGTAATTATTCATAGAATGCCTGTTCTGAGCTCAGGTAATTTTGGAAAATGATGAATCTCTCTGGTGATTTAGCTGCTTCTATTTCCTGTGCTCCAGCTACAAATGCTTTTCCCATATTGGTTGTCTACAGACTAATGTGAATCCCACAGTTGATTATCTAGTTATCAAAGAGTTCTAATTTACCAGCTGATACCTTCAAAATTTTCTTTCTATCATTACTTTCTACACTTTTATGACAAGTCTGAAGGGTGAAACTAAACCACTAGATAGCACAGTGGCATTTTCTAGCTCAATCACTTCCTGATCTTGGTTGGATGTATCATTTGTTCTACCTCAGGTAGAACAGGTTTATCACCTGCAAAGGGAGATAACACTCTTTAAAAGGGTTACTTGAGTGAGGGCTGTGTAACAGAATGTGGATGAGTCCTGCACCGTGCCAGGGATTGTTTCTTGAGAGAAGACAGTAAACAATGTAGAAATTCCCAAGTGTAAATAAATATTCAATGATCTTTATACAGATTAGAGTTTTTAATGTATCTTGAACATTTGCTATGTTACAAAAGAAAAACACAAGTAATTCAGTTCCCATTTAGACACTCTCTAATCTGCAGAGTATATATTTTGCTTTACAATAGAACAATAAAGGAGCACTTTAGATACAATGTCATGCAATTTAACGTAAAGACAAAATTACTTTAATAAGCTCTTTATTTCTATTCATTAACTTCCATTTAGTTCACTTATCCTTTAGACTAAACTATGCTCTTGTCAGAATTTTAAAAGAAAGAACCTGTATTTTCTTTGAGGTGGAGGGCACATGCTTGCAACACTCAAGGTACAACAAAACTAGTGTGGCTGGAATGCAGTGAGCAGGGTGAGTGGTAGGAGGTCAGAGAGTTAGCAGGATGCTCGTTCATATAGGGCCTTGTAAGTTTATAGGGATGTGGAGAATTGAATAAGGAAAGGTCATGGGAGGATTTGGAACAAAAGGAGTGATGCGACCTCTTTACACTTGGAAAGGCTTGTGGCTGTGCCTGCCATGTGACAAACGTTACAAAAGTATTTTAGTGTTTAAATGGATAGTTTTAAGTTTACTGCTTAGAAATATGCATCTTTATAGGTTACAGCTGTTACTTAGTAGTGTTGAACTGGAATTATTGCTTTTTATATAGTTATTTGTTTTGAGGATGAAATGACTTCATGTTTGTAAAATAGTAACAGTAGGGCCTATTAAGAAAGAAGTGATAAATATGCCTTCAGTTCAACTCTGACACATGGAGACCCTTTGTGTGTCAATGTGGAAATGAGCTCCCTAGAGTTCCATCGGCTAATTTTTTACAAGTGGATCGCCAGGGCTTTCTTCTGAGGCATCTCTGGGTGTACTCAAATCTCCAGTCCTTAGGTTAGCAGCAGAGATCGTTAATGATTTGTGCCACCCAGAGACTAAGTATGTGTTGCTGTTGGTATATTCCCTTGAACTGACTTCTGATCACAGCAGTTCAAACAACAGAACAAGAGCCGTTCTGGTCCTACACCGTTCTCACAATCATTGCTAGGTTCCAGTCGGTCAGTTGTCACAGGGAACGTGTCAGTCCATCTTGCTAAAGAACTTGCTTTTTTTCACTGACCTCTATTTTACCAAGTATAATGTGGTTCTCCAGGGAGTGGATTACCCTGCTAATGTGTTGAAAATATGTTAAGACAGTGTCTCACCGTTCTTGCTTCTCAGGAGCTTTCCAGACATATTTGTTTGTTCTTTTGGTAGTCTGTGGTATCTTCAGTATTCTTCAAGAACACTGAAATGTTTGGACATTGGCCAGTTTTGGGGGTATAATTCCTCTGTATGTTCCTTCAGTCGTCTTTTCATCAAACACGCAATCTATGTCATTTCAGAATTTCGCCATAGAATCTTTCAGTATTGCAACTTGAAGCTTGAATTTTTTTCTTCAGTGATTTCAGTGTGAGAATCGCTGAGCCTATTTTCTCCTTTTGATGCTCTAACTCCAGGTCTTTGCAATTTTATCATAATAATTTTCTTTGTTTCTCAAGACGCTCTTTGAAATCTTCTGTTAAGAACTTTCACACCATTATTTCTACCATTCTCTTTAGCTAGTCTACATTCAGCAGCCAGGTTTCAGCTGTTTTCTTTCTTTCCTGTCTTTTCAATTACTTTTTTCTTTCTTCATATATGATAATCCTTGATGTTATCTCACAAATTGTCATTGAACAGTAGTGTTCAGTGACTCCACTCTATTCTTTAGGAGATCTCTTAATTTAATGGGGTATACTCAAAGTCATACTTTGGCTCCTCTGGATTTATTTTAAATTTTTGTCAGCTTCAACATTACTTGCTTATGAACACGTGTTCTGTAGTTATGCCCCAACCTTTTTCTGACTGATGATACTGAGCTTTTCCGTCATGTTTTTCCACAGATGTTTTTCCATGGTTTTGATTCCTGGGTATTCCATTTGGCAAAGTCTGCCTGTGCAGTCACCAGTTATGTTGAGAAAAAACATTTGCAATGAAAAAGTCATCGGTCTTGCAAACTTCTATAATGTTATCTCCAGTGCCATTTCTATCCAAGAAGGCCATGTTTCTCTATACCACCTTCAACATTTGTCACCAGAAAATATCAGTACATGTTTATTGCATGTTTGATTAACTTTAGACTGAAGAAGTTGGTAAAAATCTTATATATGTATGCACATATATAGATACAAATATAGACAGGGTGAAAGATATTTAACTGGTTTAAATGTGAGATGTTTAAATGTGGGATTTAACAGTCAGGCATTTGACACAAATATCCCTCTCTGTTTAACGTTCTCTTCTGGATGCAAATTTGAAAGTATACTAGCAGTTTCTACAAGGTTCCTGCTTCCAGCCAAGGCCAATCCTTTTTCACATATGCTGTATCTTGATTCTTCCATTTGCACTTTCTGTCATTTCAATTCTCCCTCTCTAATGGCTTAGTCACGTGATTATTCAAGCATGTTCTAATATTTTGCAAATCAACAAATCTTTTCTGTTAGCAGTGTTTTTTTCTCTCTCTTTTATAGGCAATCTTAAAGCATTCATTAGCCTGTAATTTCTGTTGCTTAATGCCTATATTTTCTTTTTAAAAGGAATTTTCAGTTTTCTGACTGATAGTCAATGTATTCATGTTACAAGATATTACACACAAGGCTATAGTTCCTTTGTATACCACCCCTAAACCCAGTCAGCTTTCCAGAAAGGAAACCTTTTAGGAGTTTGATGTATGCTCTTTCAGATTTTTCTCTGCATCTTTTCTTTTAAAGTCTTAGAAAATATTCATGTTTACAAATGTGGTTTAATTAGCATACATGTTTTGTATGAATGGTAGCACAGTCTATATAGGATTTGCTTATATATACTCTCTTGTAAAACTCTGTTTGTAATCTTCTTGTTATTGTTAATTGCTATGGAATTGGCTTTGACTCCCAGCAACCCAATGTACAACAGATCAAAATGTTGGCTACTCCAGTGCCCTCTTAAGGATTGTAGGGATGCTCAGGTCCATTGTTGCTGTGATCAGTGGACAGTATCCTGTTGTGATCCATAGAGTTTCAGCAGGTAAATTTTTGGAAGCAAATCCCTTGACCCTTCTTCCTGGTCTTTGTTAATGTGGAAGCTCCACTGAAGTCTGTCCACATGGCTGATCCTGCTGGTGTTTGTAATACCAGTGGCATAGCTCTCAGCATCAGCAACATGCAAGCCCTGACAGTACAACAAACCAAAAGACAGACACACATACACTTAATTATCTTAGTGGTTTTTGCAATTTGCGTGTATTTTCTATATAAATTTAAGAATCCGCTTCTCAAGTTCTATGAAAGCATTCAGTCATAATTTTGATTTTGAATGCCTTGGATTGAAATTTACAGATTAATTTAGGGTTATTTAATGATCTGAAAATGTTGAGCCTTCTTGTGCATAAACATATCATGTATCTGTAAAGGGTTGTGTATATTCCATGTCCTCTACAAATACTTATATTTTTCTCCATTAAGGTCTTTGTCAAGGACTGAATTGTATTCCCCCAAAAATACATTTAACCATTTGGGTAGGCCAGGATTCCCGTTATTGTGTGATGTTTCTGTATGTTATAATCTCTGCCTCTATGATTTAATGAGGGAGGATGGGCCACAGTTGTGTTGGTGAGACAGGATTAAATGTGTAAGATTGTACTGTGCCTTGAGTCAATCTCTTGGTATACAGAAGGAAGAAACAAAGCAGAGAGTTGGGTCCTCATACTACCAAGAAACAGTGCTGGGAGAAGAGCATGCCTTTTGGAAAGGACCCAGGGTCCTTGTGCTTCTGAAGTTCCCAGTCCAGAGGAGGACTGATGACAAGGACCTTTCTCCAAAGCCAACAGAGAAAGCTTTCTCCTGATGACACCCTGAATTTGGACTCATGGCCAAACAGAATGGCAGAACAGATTTTCTCTTTTTAAAGCCATTGACTTGTATTTCTGTTAAGGCAGCACTAGATGACAAAAACAGTCTCATTTATATTTTTCTGATCTTCATGAGTTTCTTCTGTTTTGTACCATTTCCATAGAGCATTTAAAAATATGATTTATGAGTAATAGAACCAAGATTGCTGAGTAAGTAAATGTTTCCTGTGATCCCCCTAACAACAAAGACCCAAGAGAACAAACAAATCAATTACATATGATATTCTAGGAGCCCTGAGCATCAACAAGAAAGTTAAGAAATCAGACTGAGAAGTGGGGAAGGAAAGTACCTAGGACTGGCCAGACATGACCCACCGGAAATTGACTGCAGCCAATGTGGTGAGCAGATAGGTGGTGACTAGAGGGTGTCATTCTTAGTAGGAGAAATTCACCAAAGAATCCACTTGTGTCTCCAAAACCAGTAAAAAATAAGACTAGATTATCAAAAGCTAAGTGTTATGATTGTAACCTACGGTGTGTGGATCTAAATCTTTCCTTCAGTATAAACCTCTCTCCCTTTTCCAAGTGCTTCTCCCTCTCTTCTCTACACTGCACCTGCCTCTGGACTCTAATTCCGTTAACTGAGCCAAAAGTAGGAGTTTTTAAAGCCACCCTGAGCCATTCTCTTCGACTTGGACAGAGAACAGTTAAACTGTTTCTTCACCTAGATTCACATGAGGGGACACATTATCCTCACAGACACTTGGGACAGTTGTTAGCCCCCTGCCTCTCTCTCTGCCTGCAGCCAGACATCTGTTCCTACACCAATCATAGCTGCCCATATAGGACAGTGGAGGGGAGCCGGCATCACACCCTTCATGACTGATCACCTGGACACCTGAAATGAATCCATACAAAAAAAGGATCTAAGCCCTTGGTCTCCCACGTCTAGTAACAAATCTAACCATCTGGTGACAGGAAATTAAAGCTTCAAAAACACCAGTAACCAAACTAGCACATGAAACAGCCTAGTTGAACATTTCAAAATGAAACAAAGCAAGATGCTGCGCTCTCAGTGCTGCTTTGTTGGTGATATGAGGTATGCAACTTACCAACTTACTCTGCTCACTTATCTCCTTTATACCCCACAGTTGGTAACTTGAGTCTTGCCTCATCAACACATGCAAAATAAATAAATTCAGCAACTTACTGATGGCTTGGAAACAACAGACAATATGAAAGCACATAAAGATGCAGACCATGATGGCTTCAAAAAGCTCTCAAAACAAAGAATCAAGAAAATTTTCCAAATGAACATAACTTTCTAGAATTACCAGAGGTAAAATACAAACAATATTTAGAACTTTTCAATAACTAAAGATAGAGATGAGGTAAAAATATGCAGGATATAATGACAACTTGAACAGGCTGCAAGAAAGCTTAAAGCAATAATAATTAGGAATTCAGACCTAAAGGCCAGGCAACATTTTTTGGCTATGACAAATCTAATCAGGTTCTAATCTCCATAATCTACAAGAAACAGCAAAACCTCAAAACCAAAATGAAAAATAACCAAATTAAAAAAAAAAAATGAGTAAAGGGTATTAACAGGCACTTCACCGAAGAAAATACCCCAGCAGCTAACCAGTGCATGAGGAAATGTTCACAATCATTAACCATTACAGGAATCCAAGTCAAAACTACAGTAAGATACTATCTCACCCCATCAAAGCTGTTAATAAATGTTGGAGAGCTTTGTAGAGACTTCAACACTTCTACACTGTTGTTGGGACTATAAAGAGCCAGGGGTCTAGTGACAATGATTTCAGGGGATATCTAAGTCAATCGGCATGACAAATTTTTTAAGAAAAATGTTCTGCATCCTACCTTAGTGAGTGGCATCTGGGGTCTTAAATGCTAGCAAGCAACCACCTAAGTAGCACTAATTGGTCCCAGCCTCCCTGGTGCAGAGTAAATGAAAGACATCAAAATATAAAGAAAATATGAGCCCAAGAGACAGAAAGGTCCATGTAATCCATAGACTACATCAGCATGAGACCAGAAGAACCAGATGGTGCCCAGTTAGCAACAATGACTGCCCTGTCGGGAAATAAAACATATAGTCATGACACAGTAGGAGAAAAATGAGTATGCAGGACTGGAACTCTATTAAAAAAACAGATGTGATGGCACCACAAACTGGAAGGTACTCAGAAGACACGGCCTGCAGATTCTCTGTTAGCTCAGATCCGAATCTATTTTGAAGCCAACTCTTCAGACAGATATTGTACTAGACAATAAAACATAAAACTATACTGTGCAGAGTGTGTGCTTCTTGGCTTAAGTACATATATGAGATTAACTGGGTAACTTGGATCCAGACGTGTGATGAGAGGGTGAAGGGGCACAACAGCTAGTTGGATGGACAATGGGGACACAGGTGGGAAAGGAGTGTGCTGTCACAGTGTGAAGAGAGCAGCGAGAGTTTCATAGCAATGAGTGTACAAGTTTTTGTATGACAAACTGACTTGGATTGTAAACTTTCAATTAATGTGCATTAAATATGTATATTTTTTAATATCATTATGCTATTTCCAGCCTTTTCAGATATTCTCTATGTATACAATTTACCTTAATGTCAAAACTGAAAGTTTGCAGGTATTTCAATCACATCTGACTTCCCCTGGCACCTTTCTAGAGAAACTACTGCTGATAAAGCCAATGATAACCTCTGTCTTACAAAGTATAACTGATTCTATTCATTCATCAGTGGAGCTCTCCCAGTGCCATTGAAATCCTGCAGGCATAGCATTTAAAAGTTTGAATTGTGTTTTAGTAACCTGGTACTGCTCCAACAGAAAATATCACAGGTAGATGGTTTCTTGAAGAGAAACTTTATTGCCACAGTCCACTGAGCCACAAATGTATTTATGAATTATAAGTCCATTCAGTAAGAGAACTTACCACAGTCCAGTAGGCTGAGTCCAAATTTAAGGAGAATGTCTCAGCACGGGAACCTCACTTCCAAAGGACCTGCTCTGCTCTCAGTGCTGCTTTGTTGGTGATATGAGGTGTGCAACTTACCAACTTACTCTGCTCACTTATCTCCTTTGTATCCCACAGTTGGTAACTTGAGTCTTGCCTCATCAACACAACTGCTGTCCTTCTTCTTTCATCAGTATCACAGAGGCAGAATTCATAACACATGGTTGGAATGGCACTGTATTGGGACTCACAGCCGAATTAAATCAACACACACATTTTTGGGAGGACACAACATAACCCATGACAGCTTCTAACCAAAAGGTTGTCAGTGTGAATCAACCAGCTGCTCCTTGCAAAGCCTGTGGGGCAGTTCAACTCTGTCCTATGGCAACAAGTTTTTGCTTTTACTGTCACTCAAATGGGTAACCACTAGATTTTGGAAATACTTCCTTTATTTTTATCTTGTGATAGTTCATTCTCTGGCTTTTCTCAAAAACCGTTTTCTGCTTCTCAGTCATATTTTGTATATTATCTCTTTATGTGTTCCATAAATATCAGAATTTCTCAGAATTCAACACTAGACTCTATTTCTTTTTTGTAACTAGTGTCTATCAAGAAATTTCTCCTGTCCTTATGCTTTACCTGTTCTTTATAGTCGCATAACGCTCAAATATTTATTTCTAGTATCATTTGCTTTTTAGTTATTCTCATTCATGCTGTTAATTTCTTCTCCATATTCACCTGAATATATCATGACAGCTCAGACTTAATGTTTGCTGTGTTAGTTCCCTAGGGCTGCTATACAGAATACCACAAACTAGGAGGCATATGATACCACAAATTTATCTTCTCACAGTTCTGGACACTAGTTTTTAAGTTCAGAGTGACAACAGGGCTTTGTACTCTTTGGTGAGATGGAGGAAGATCCTTAATTGTTGCACTCAGCTTCTGGTGGCTCCAGATGTTCCCTCGGTGTGCAGATGTAGCTTTACACAGCTCTCTTTCTTCTGTCTGTTTCTCTGTGTTCCTCTCATGTTTTATAGGATACCATTGGATTAAGAATGATTCTATCCTGGCTTGGCTGTTCTGTCGTGACTTTGTAGTTAACTGAACCAACAACATCTTCAAAGAGCCTACTTCTAAACCAGATCACTTCACAAATGTCAGAAATTAAGACTTCAATATATCGGTTTTAGGACACGTTTCGGTCCATAACATACCCAAGTTGAATGTCATGATCATGCCGTAGCATTTCAATCCTTATCATAGTCGCTTCTTTTCATCATGGTAGAGAATTCCACTTTGTGTGGCTTATTGTTTATTAAACTATTTCACTCTAATGAATATGCCAGCCATTGAGTCAGAGATATAAACCTGTAAATCATATTTGTCAGCATAAACCTTGAGTCTACCAGTGTGATACATTTCAAAGGGAGATTTGAAAAGTAAAAGAAGAAACAATGTATTATTCTGCAGCCACTAAAGCAGGTATGTAAGCATTATAGACATACTTTTGCTAATGGATTCTGAACAATCTCCTAGAATTACTCATTTCAGTGCTGTCAGAATATAAGGTGTTTGATGGCAATAGTCTGCAGTCCTTTACTTCCTGATTTCTTAAATGCTGTGGTGGCTTTGCTATTCCAGTTCTTCTTATGGTTATGTAGCCTTAAAATCTGTTTTCTATTTAAGATATCTGAAATATTTTATATTTTTCTTACTGAAATCTTATTTGCACATGCACACACAAACATAAGCAAACCAGAATCTTATTGTCAATCTTTATCACTTGACTTCCCTTCTAAAATGTCGATTCAACACCAAAAAAAAAAAAAAAAAAGACATAAAGAAAAATAAACTAAACCAAACCAATTGCCATCAAGCGAATTCTGACTCGTAGCTATGCTATACAACAGAATAGAACTGCCCCACCGGGTCTCCAAAGAGTGACTGGTAGACTCAGACTATTGGCTTTTTGGTTAGCAGCCATAGCTCTTAACAAAAATTCTCTCTCCCTTTCTCTCTAACGTTGCTGTAGTTAGTTACAGTAGAGTCATCTTAGACTCATGGCAACCTCAAATGCAGTAGAACAAAAAACACTGCCCAATCCCATGGCATCTTTTTGATCACTAGTAAATTCAAGTTCATTGTTGTGGCCACTATGCATTTTGAGTGCCTTATAACCTAAAGAGTTCATTTTCCAGTATTGTATGAATTGGTACTCTATTGTTATATATAAGGATGTTATTGGTTAATTTTTGGCAGTAGATTGTTTAGGTCTTTCCAGTCTGTCATAGTCTAGAAGTTCAACTGAAACCAGTCTACCATGGTCTAGCTTTCAGCATCATAGCAAGACCAAAATCACCACAGTACTGACAGACAGGTGATAATTTTTCTCTGATAGCCGTAATCAGTGTTAATCTCATTCTCTCCATCTGAAATGGCCCACCTTATCACACCAACTTAACTATTTATATGGATATTATACTTGTCACCTAACCACTAATTTCAAAACCTCATTTTTGCTCCAGAAACTCTTCGTATAGAAGCCACAGTGGTATTTCAAAAATAAAGCACTATCATGTTACCTTGCAGGTTAAATCCCTTACAACTTTTCATTTCATTTAAAATGGATACAAATTATATAACATGGTCCACAATTCCTCAATGTTATAACCTCTGGCTACCTCCTTAACAGCTAACATCATTTCATGCAGATGTTCTACTTGCTATCTTTTATTTGCATCACCTTCTCTCAGTTCTTCTGTGGGGCCAGTCATTTTCTATTTTAAACTTAGCTTTTGTAACCTTGCTGTTTCCTTAGTCTAGAAATCTTGCAGCCTTAGATTGAAAATATCCAACTGATTTTTTTTGTATGCAGGCAATTTTAGTGTTCTTCAGTCAAATCTGTCAAATTTTACCTTTAAGATTTATTTTGTTAGTTCTTAAAACAACCAAAAATAAGATCCATATTTACCAGACTTTCTTTTGCAATATTTTTCAGTTTTAACTGGAACCCTTAGATTTACTATTTTTCATAAATACTTCCTGTATAATGCAGGCAACTAAATACTTGTTAACAGAGCTTCAAAGTCTTTAAAAGTTGTCAATAATATTTACTTTTATATATCTTTTTAATTAAAAAACATTATAGCAGTTCACTCCTCTTTACATCTCAATGTAAAACAACTATACAATATCTGTAAATATGAAAATTGAGGGAATAAATGCAATTCATAAGCTGTAAAAGTAATTTTCAAATACACAGAACCAAACTTTGCCAAAAAAGAAAGGCATAATGAAAGCATTAAAACTTAGAGGTGAGAAGTATATATCCCTTAGTTTTTCTAAAAATACAGTTGCTATAAATTTGTTCCTGCTGCTTGTGTATATTATAAAGCTTTCTAGCACGTCTCCAGTCACCCAGTGCATGTGGAAAGGCATGTGTCAGAATCTTTCCTAATCTCTCCAGTTTGTTAGACCTGTGCCCTGGGGCAGCAGAATTGGAGAAATGCTCATGACTATTCCTTTGTGAAATCTGGGCTGCTTTGCTGGAATTTTTGCTTTCACATTTAACTGTGAAAGGCTTTTGATACAAAGCTTGATAAAACAAGTGACAAATGTGATATTACATTGCTTCTTGAACCAATGCATCAGGGATTGTGGCTGTAATACTTCATGTTTTGATCTAATCTTGAAGAAAGGCTAAGTCAGAACAAGAAGAATTAAACATAATTGAATCACCAGACCATGGCAGAACAAAGCAAATGCTCTAAGATCGTGTACCATAATAAGGGTATCAAACAATTTAGGATCAAAGAAAAATATCATGACTTTAAATCAGTCACATTTAATACAAATATTAAAGTTTTAATATATATACCGGAACAAACACGGACTCTTATGGTCTCAATTAAAATACTAAGTTTAATCTCAGGATTTCTATTTTAAATTATTTTTTGAATTTTTTCACATCTTATTCAATAGCACAGCATTATACATATCACTGAATTGATGATTTAAATTAATTATTTTTCCATAAAAATAAAAGCAAAAGAAAAAATCCATCCAAGACTTGGTGCAAGTCTAATATCTCATGTTTGCATAAGACTATCAATAATTGGTTGTTATAGGTAATAATTTTATTTGATAATTTCCAGAAGTAGATTGCAACAATCATTTGCATATATAAATTGCTTAATTAGTGTCTGGTACAGTTCTAACCATTTTACATATATTAAATCATTTAATACATCACAGAGCAATTTACACAGAGTTAACAAGTCCTATCTAGCTTCTGAGAAGTTATAGCACCAAAGCAGATCTTATTAATTAGGTTTCATTAAAAGTATCAAAAGTTAACATGTTCTATATCTTACTGATGAAGCAAAATTTTACTACATCATTTGGTTCTGATACCAAAAACCAAACTAGACTCAGTTTCATTAAGTCTGTTCTGACTCACAGCAAACCTATAGGATAGGGTGGAACAGGCCCATAGCTTTCCTAAGGCTGTAAATTGTTATGGAATCAGTCTGCCATATCTTTCTTATTTGGAGCAGCTGTGGGGTTCAAACTACAGACTAGCAGCTGAGTGCTTTAACTGCTACACCACCAGGGCCTTTTGTTTGGATAGTGACTCTCAATTAGAAAACTGGAATCTATTTTAGCTCTCCTTCCCACCTTTTAATCAGTCGTTAGAGGCACGTGTTGATTTCTGCCTCCAGCACTGGCACCCAGCCCACAAACACATTGCCAGCCTTGTTTGCCAACACAGAGGAACATACATTAAAGAAAGACTAAATAGCTCCTGTTCTGAGTTTAGTGTTTATGGTACTCATATATGCAGATCTCCCTATCCATTTTAAACTCTGATGTCTGCTCTTCTCTGTGCATTGGAACTTGAATGTTTCGTCTTAGTCTGAATTTTTGAATTCAAGTATTCAATTAGATACACCCATCTGGTTCTGTTAGATTATAGTGAACTCCTAGATGCCACATTTTATTTTCCTCTTTGCATAGTGTTTCAGTTAATCCCAGAATTCTGAATGCTAAATCCAACACTTTCCTCTGAATTTCATTAACTCATTCAGTTACAAAAAAAAAAAAAAAAAAAAAAAACTTTTAAGAATCTTTTATATAGCATGACTCGGATCCGACTCGACGGCACTTGGCTTTTATATAGCATATAACATGCTGTGTGGTGATAACATAGAAACCATCCCTTATCTCTTAGAGCTGTTTCCTATAATAATGAACCTCCCACAGTAATGGCATCTCTAGGGAACGAGGGCATGTGGACCACACCCCTTGACACTGTCCGAGTCTGAAAGAGGGACATCCAAATCACCTCAGTGTCTGTAGTGGCTGATGAGCCTGTGCTGCTAGACGAGGGAGCGCCAAAGCGTTGATGTTACGTGCTTCTAGTGTGATAACTTTTCATTACCCCATCACTCACCAGTCAGGCTGTGAGTGGCCAGGATGCTGTGTCCACCATTGGAAAAGAGGAGGGTATCTGCTGTCTTGGCCAACAGGAAAGGGGAAGAGCTGCAGCTAGCCGCAGAGGTGGGAGCAACCAGACTGGGTGGCATCAACCCTAGGGACGTCCCTGCTCCTGCTTTTTCCCATGTCTGCAAAGAACTTTGATTTCTGTCAATTCTTCTATCCTAAACTTGCTGATGTTCCTTGTTTATTTCATGAGCAAGGATTAACAAGGCACCATCTACCTCAAGTGTTTTAAAATACCCGAATTATTTAAATTAAATTTGAGTAATGTTATTTAAACTCTCCGTTTCGCTATGAGTTGGACCCTACTTGACAGCAGTGTTTTTGTTTGTTTGTTTGTTTTTAATTGTTTCATAATAAAAAAGGATTGCTTATATGTATCTCTCCTGCACAGGGTTTCTGACAAACCAAAGAGTTTGCAAGTATTAGTTTTCCTAATAAAGAAGAAAATTAACCATCTTAACTATCATACTGGAAGTTTGGAGACAGCTTAGATTTTTCTTTATATATGTATATATATAGTAATTTTTGAAAGGGAAAAATGTAAGGGAGTCATATTTATGGAAGACCTCATGTTTTAAGCACTAGGAACAAGAGAAATAAAAAATGTGAACCAAGTGGTCTTTTTGAATTGTTGTCCTTTCCCAATACTCTTATTTTAGGCTGGGTTCTCTAGAGAAGTAAAACCTGTGATACATATACCAAGGAAATGGATCGTGTGGTTGTAAATATTGGCAAGTCTCAAGTCCATGGGTCAGGCATCAGGCCAGAGGCTTCCCCTCATTCATGCAGTTACAGGGGCTAGGGAACTCAAGATTGGCAGGTCAGACAGCAGGCCACTGGCTCACAGGCTGTGGAAGTTGATGAACTCCACGGTCACTAAGCAGTGCAATAGGCCACTGGCTCACGTCCTAAGAACCAGGGATCAGATGATGAACAACAGTAAGCTTTGCTAGAGTGTCTACATATATTGGGTGCAGGAATGTATATACACCTAATATATATGGACTTCTAAGGAAATTTCCTTTTCAACTAACTGATCACATAAGATCACATCATGAATGTGGTAACATTATGTTACTCATGGGAGATCATAAAATATAGGATAATTAGAACAGATCACAAAATGGTTGATAATTAATCATTAAATAACTGCCAAACTACATTGTAACTGCCGGACTACTGAGAATCATTTCCCAGCTCAACTGACGTGCAGCTTGAATCATCACGGTTCTACATACATCATATAAAAATTCCTTTAGACTTTACTGGTAATATATGTATTTTTCCAGACCTTGTTTTTCATATTTAAGAAACTGAGACACAGAACAGTGGAACAACTTGACTGGTGTCAAATGATTGTCAAAACAATAGGTATATTTTATTACTAGAAAAAAATAAGGCATGAGAAGCAAATGGCATGAATAAGATTTAGTTATTGGAGTTCCATTTGCTTCTTTATAAATTAACCCTCCTTTTTATCATTTACATCTGAGGTACACTATCATTTTCTGTTATGGATAGGTAAAAAAAAAAAAAAAAAAAAAAATTTAGACTTCATGAGCCATATGGTCTCTGTTCCATCTACTCAACTCTGATGTTGTACCACAAAGCACCCACAGACAGTATGTAAACTAACGGATGTAGCTATGTTCCAGTAAAACTTTATGTTCAGACACAGGGGGATAGGCTGGATTGATTGGGTCTATGGGCGAAATCTTACTGACCCCTGCTTTGAGGTTAGGTCAAATATTATATGGATTTAAAATTGGATAGGCATTGAAGAAATTTCTCCCTGTAAAGTTTGCCTCAGTTATTCCACCACACAAAATGATTTTCAGTATCGCTTCATTGGAGATATTAACGGACAAACCAAAATCAAAACCAAATTCCTTGTCATCAAGTGGATTCTGACTCATATTAACTGGCAAGGGGTAGTAAAATTGCTTATAAGCCAAGTGCCGTCGAGTCTCAGCAAAATTAATCTAGGTTCCTTTGTAAAACAGGAACTTCTTTTGAAACTTAGATTGTAATGCTTTACTGGGAAATGTAGTCCCAAAGAGTGAGTCTGAGTTAAAAAAGAAGCTAGACTATGAAAGATACTAAGTAAAACAACATGTGATCAGTTTGATTGCTCATCCAAGAGGAAAATGTGGCTAAGGCTTACAAGACAGCTGTCACTTAATCTTCAGAGAAAACTCTCAATGGAACATATGAAATCATTGCTTGGAAAGGTTTCGTCAGAGTAACAATGAATTCACTGGGAAGGTTTTTTTTCCTTGTGTTCTGTATTCAGTTGGTCAAATCCTGTTTCATGGGATTTTAAGTTTTCTGCATTTCTTTCTTTCACTTTTGATACTCTACATTCAAGAGTAATTTTTTGAGTCTGCTTTGACATACATTTTGGTCTTTCCTTTGTTTTTAATGACCTGTTGTTTGCTTCCTGTTTGATGTCCTTGATGCAATTTGTGTGATCTATAAGTGTTGAGTTCTCCAAATCCATTCTTGAGATGGTCTCTAAATTCAGGTGAGATATATACAAGATTGTATATTGGCTCTTGTGGTCTTCATTTGATTTTCCTCACCTTTAACCTGAGCAACTGATGGTCTGTCCTGGAGCCAGCCCCTAGCCTTGTTGTAACTGATGATACTGAGCTTTTCTATCATCTCTGTGTATCCATGTTGTGGATTTGACTTCTGTGTTTTCCAGCTGGTGAAAGTCTGTATGTATAGCAGCCATTTATATTGTTAAAAAGAAAAGTATTTGCAATAAAAAAGTTGTTAATTTTTGAAAATTCTTTCATTCAATATCCCACATCATTTCTATCACCAAGGCCTTATTTTTTTCAAGTACCAAATCTTCTTTTGTCTCCTGCTTTTGCACTGCAATCCTCAGTAATTACCAGTACATCTTGATTACATGTTTGCTCAATTTCATACTGCAGAAGTTGGTAAAAATATTCAATTTTTTCATTTTTGGCTTTGGTAATTGGTGGGTAAATTTGAATAATAGCTGCATTAACTGGTCTTCTTTATAAGACTAGATATTACCTTATCCATGACAACACTGCATTTCACTACAGATCTTCAAATGTTATTTTACGATGATGAATATAAGTCATTCTTTTTCAATTTCTCATTTCTAGCATAGTAGACCCTATGATTGTCCAATTCAAAATGGCCGATATCATACCATTTCAGCCTGCTAATGTCTAGGGATATCTATCTTTATGAAGTTTATTTTTGATGACTTCCAATTCCCTAAGTTCATGCTTCGTATATTGCATTACCCAGCTATTAAAGGATGTTTCCAGCTGTGTCTTCTCATTTTGAGTCATGCAAACCTGTGGGGCTCATCTTCTGGCACCATAACAGATGATGTCCTGCTGCTATTCATAAGGTTTTCACTGGTGAGTTATTTCAGAAGAAGACTGCGTATCCTTCTTCCTGGTCAGTAATAACCTGGAAGCTCCGTTGAAACCTGTCCCTCAAGGGTGATATTTGAAAATAGCTGTGGTATAGTTTCCAGCATCATGGTAAATAAGTTGTGTCAAGATATTTGTCTCAGTTTTTAAGCTAATTAACATAGTAGGTGTTACTTTAATTAGTAGATAAAAATGAAATTATAATTTTTTTTAATTTTTTTTTATTTAACATAACTGAGTAAAAATGTACATTCACACGTAAATTTACATGCCCCCCTATATGCAGCTTCCACTGCTCTCCCTGTCCAGTGACTGCACACTATTCCTCTCTGTTCCATACATGTCTCATCCTCCCAACAGTCTCCTTTCCCCTGTTCTCCGTCCACTCCCCTTCCTCCATCCAGAGGTCAGCAAGGTGATATCCTATGGATGTATAGAACCATAAAGTGCTTCCAACATATGGTTACTCTGCATTGCCAAGTCCATTCCATTCCTGTACAAAGAGTGGATCTTTGTTATAATTTATGGGAACGGGCAGCATCAGGGCCGGGGGCCATGCTCTCAGAGGAACCCCAAAACTGCTGGACCATCAATTGAGGTCTTTTACTGGAGATCTCATGATGCACCTCTTTTTATTCTTGTGTTGCCAGTGAGGCTCCTCTCTGTGAGCTCCATCATGGCTATCACTTCCGGTGGCCGGGCACCATCCGGTTCTTCCGGTCCCAGGTCGATGTAGGCACCCACTCTTGTGGGTCTCTCTGTCTTCTTGGTTGTCTTTACTGCATGCCATTTTGGCCCTCGGTGAGCATCCGTTTCTGCTGAGTTGGGACCATTTGCTGTGTCCTCGGATGGCAGCTTGGCAGCTTTTAAGACCCCAGACGCCACTCACCAATGTGGGGTACAGAGAGCTCTCTTAGCAAAATGCTAGTTGTGCCAATTGGCCTGGAATTTGCCTAAGAGCATGGTCGCCCGCCCCCTGCCCCAGCTACTCCATCCTTGCAGTATTGAGTTAAGATGGAAGGAGTACTCAAGTTATGCTGAAGTCCACTTAATGTTGTTCTTGTTCCTAATGTGTGCTGTCACCACTTTCTCCCAACTAGATTTCTAGAAACTACCTAAACTAAACCCTTCCCACCTTGCCCTCCCTCCCTCCCTCCCCTCCCTTGCAGCTGTCAAAGAGTCTTTTCTTCTATACACAAGTCTGTTTTTGAGATCTTATCGTAGAGGTCTCATACAGTATTTGTCCTTTTGTCGCTGACTACTCTAACTCAACATAATGTCTTCCAGTTGAAACCAGGTTAGGAGATGTTTCCTGGAATCATCGTTATTCTTTATCATTGCGTAGTGCTCCATTGAGTATATGTACCACAGTTTACCTATCCATTCTTCTATTGTTGGGCATCTGGGTTGATTCCACCTTTTTGCTATTGTGGACTGTGCCGCGATAAACATTCTGGTGCATGTGTCCGTTGGTGTGAAAGGCCTTGATTCTGTAGGATATATTCCAAGTAGTGGAATTACTGGGTCAAATGGTATATCAATATCCATTTTTTTAAGGAAGCGCCAGATTGCCTTCCAAAGAGGCTGGACGATTTTGCAACCCCACCAACAGTGTAGGAGGGTTCCACTTTCTCCACAGCCTCTCCAGCATTTGTTGTTTTGTGTTTTCTGGATCATGGCCAATCTTGTTGGGGTGAGATGGTATCTCATAGTTGTCTTGATTTGAATTTCTTTAATAGCTAAAGATCGTGAACGTGTCCGCATGTGTTTTTTGGCTGCCTGGATCTCCTCTTTAGTGAAGTATCTGTCCATCTCCTTTGCCCATTGCTTAATTGGATGGTTTATCTTCTTCTTATTGATATTTTGTAGTATCTTATAGATTATGGAGATCAGGCGTTGATCTGACATAGAGTTGCCAAATATTTTTTCCCACTCTGTGGGTGTTCTTTTAATTCTATTAATAAAGCCTTTGGATGAGCAAAAGTGTTTGATTCTTAAGAGTTCCCATTTATCTACTTTCTCTTCTGTTGATTGAGGTTTCTTTGACAGATTTTGGAGTCTGTCCTCATTGTGTATTAAAACTTCCATTGTTGTTCCTATCTTTTCTTGGATGAGCTTTATCGTTTTACGTTTGATATTTAGGTCTTTTATCCAGTTGGAGTTGGTTTTTGTATAAGGTGTAAGATATGGATCTTGATTCAGTTTATTGCATATGGATAACCAATTTTGCCAGCACCATTTGTTGAAGATGCTGTTTTTACCCCAGTTTAATGTCTTAGGGCCTTTGTCGAATATCAACTGTTCATAGGCAGATGCTGTCATCTCTGGGGTCTCAATTCTGTTCCATTGACCCATCTGTCTGTTCTTGTACCAGTACCAGGCTGTTTTGACCACTGTGGCAGTGTAGTATGTTCTAAGGTCGGGTAATGAGAGGCCTCCCAGTATGTTCTTCTTCTTTAGTAGTACCTTACTTATACGGGGCTTCTTCACTTTCCAAACAAAATTGGTGATTTGTTTCTCCATCTCATTAAAAAATGATGCTGGAACTTGTATTGGGATTGCATTATATAAATAAATTGCTTTGGGTAAAATAGACATTTTCACAATGTTAAGTCTTCCTATCCATGAGCAGGGTAGGTTTTTCCATTTATCTAAGTCTCTCTTAGTTTCTTGTAATAAGGGCTTGTAGTTCTCTTTGTAAAGGTCTGTTGTTTCTCTGGTTAGATTAATTCCTAGGTACTTTATCTTCTTAGGGGCTATCACAAATGGTATAGATTTGATAATTTCCTCCTTAACAGTCTCGTTGTTGGTATAAAGGAATCCTACTGATTTGCTTATGTTTATCTTGTATCCTGAGACTTTGCTGAACTCTTCTATCAGTTTGAGTAACTTACTTATAGATTCCTTGGGTTCTCTGCCTATACAATCATATCATCTGCTAACAGGGAGATTTTAAGTTCCTCTATGCTGATGCAGATGCCCTTTATTTGTTCGTCTTGTCTAATTGCTCTGGCTAGAACTTCTAGCACAATGTTGAATAGGAGAGGTGACAGTGGGCATCCTTGTCTAGTTCCTGATCTCAGGGAAAAGTCTTTGAGTCTCTCTCCATTCAGGATGATGTGGGCAATTGGCTTTGTATAAATGGCCCTTATTGTGTTGAGGAATTTGCCGTCTATGCCCATTTTGCTAAGAGTTTTTAGCATGAATGGGTGTTGGACTTTATCAAATGCCTTTTCAGCATCAATGGACAAAATCAGGTCATCTTTGTCTTTTGTGTTATTTATGTGGTTAATCACATTAATTGTTTTCCTGATGTTGAACCAGCCTTGCATCCCTGGTATGAATCCCTCTTGGTCATGATGGATTATTTTCTTGATATGTTGTTGTATTCTGCTGGCAAGAATTTTGTTGAAAATTTTTGCATCTAAATTCATGAGTAATATCGGTCTGTACTTCTCTGTCTTTGTTGGATCTTTCCTGTGCTTAGGTATCAGGGTTATGCTGGCTTCATAGAATGAGTTTGGGAGTACTTCATCCCTTTCTATACTGTGAAATAGTTTCAATAGTATTGGGGATAACTCTTCTCTAAATGCTTGGTAGAATTCTGCCGTGAAGCCATCTGGGCCCGAACTTTTTTGGGTTGGCAGTGTTTTGATGACCTTTTCAATCTCTTCCTTTGTGATGGGTTCATTAAGTTGTTCTGCTTCACGTTGTGATAATTTGGGTAGGTGGTATGAGTCAAGGAATTGGTCCATTTCCCCTAGGTTTTCAAATTTGTTAGAGTACAGTCTTTCATAGTATTCTGTTATGATGTTTTTGATTTCTGTTGCATCTGTGGTGACAATTCCCTTCTCATTTCTAATTTGGGTTATTTGTTTCCTTTCCTGCTTTTCTTTAGTAAGTTTAGCCAGTGGTTTATCAATTTTGTTGATCTTTTCAAGAAACCAGCTTTTGGTCTTTTCAATTTTTTCAATTGTTTTTCTATTCTCTAATTCATTTAGCTCTGCTCTAATCTTTATGATCTCCTTTTTTCCAGTGCCCGAGGGGTTCCTCTGTTGTTCTCTTTCTACTTGTTCAAGCTGTAGGGTTAGTTCCTTGATTTGGTTTCTTTCTTCCTTCCAGATGTGTGCATTTATGGAGATAAACAGACCTCTGAGCACTGCTTTGGCTGTATTCCATAGGTTCTGGTAGGAAGTGTTTTTGTTCTCATTGGAATCCATGAATTTCTTTAATTGATCCCTGATTTCCTCTATAACCCACGTTTTTTTGAGCAAGATGTTGTTCAATTTCTAAGAGTTTCACTTTCTATCTCTGTTTTTTCTGCTATTGATTTCAACTTTGATGGCTTTATGATCTGAGAAGATGCTTTGCAATAATTCAATGGTATGGATTTTGTTGAGCATTGCATTATGGCCTATCACGTGGTCAATTCTGGAGAATGTTCCATGTGTACTGGAGAAGAAGGTGTAGTTGTCTGCTGATGGGTGGAAAGTTCTGTATATATCAATGAGGTTTAGTTGGTTAATTGTGTCAATGAGGTCTTCTGTATCTTTACTGAGCTTTTTTCTAGATGATCTGTCTAGTGATGAGAGTGGAGTGTTAAAGTCTCCCACTATTATTGTGGAGTCATCTAACTCTCTTTTGAGCATAGTCAGTGTTTCTTCGACATATTTAGGTGCTCTGACATTAGGTGCATAAATGTTTAATATAGTTAAGTCTTGCTTGTGTACTGAAACTTTCAGCAGTAAATAGTGTCCATCTTTGTCCACCATGGTGGATTTGACATTGAAGTTGATTTTGTCTGAGATTAGAATTGCCACCCCTGCTCTTCTTTGTTCATTGTTAGCTTGATATACATTCTTCCAACCTTTAATTTTCATTTTGTTCCTGTCTTTAGGTCTCAAGTGAGTTTCTTGTATACAACACATGGATGGGTCGTGTCTTTTGATCCAAGATGACACTCGGTGTCTCTTTACTGGAGCATTCAGTCCATTCACATTCAATGTAATTATTGATAGGTATGTGTTCACTGCTGCCATTGTGATATGTTTATTTTTATGTTGATGTTTTCTCTGTTGTTCTTATTAGTCTGTTCTGAGACACTCTTTTTGGTGAGTTGATTTTTCACCTTTTTCAGAGCCGGTTTTATAGTTGTTGAGACTCGTGTGTTAGATTTCTTGAAATGGTATGATACATCTTTGTTGTGCTTTACAGCTGCCCCTATGAACCCCCTTAATAAACTATTTATAAACCCAATTTTAATTACTACCAGTCTTGTCATCTTCCTCTCCATCTGGAAGGACTATAACGACTGTAGTACATCCCTCTTTTATTATGATGACACCATAGTTTTCATGATGATCACTGGATTGCTTCTTTCCAAATCAAAGCTGTGATTGACTTTGGAGCCTTCCCTAAATGAGTATTGAGTAGTGTGTCGTTCTAAAATATAGTTAGTGGTTTGGTTCTTCTAAGCCAAAGCCAAGAACTTCTTTCAGTATTTCTTGTAGTTTGGGTTTGGTTTTTACAGTCTCTGAGTTTCTGTTTATCTGGAAATGTCTTAATTTCATTTTCATGTTTGAAAGACAGTTTTGCAGGATATATAATTCTTGGTTGGAAGTTCTTCTCCTTCAACACTTTGAATATGTCATGCCACTGTCTCTGTGCCAGCATGGTTTCTGCTGAGAAATCTGACGAGAGCCTACAGGGTTTCCCTCTGAATGTTAGCTTTGCCTTGAGTCTTGCTGCCTTTAAGAGTTGCTGCTTATGTTTTATTTTGTTAAGCTTGATTATAATATGTCTTGGAGTCTTTCTTTTGAGATCTATATTGGGTGGCGTACGATATGCATCTGAGATGTCTATATTCTCTTCCTTCATGATTTCTGGGAAGTTTTCTTTCAGCAGCTCAGCAACAATACCCTCTGTGTTCTCAGATGTCTCACCCTGTTCAGGGACTCCAATTAATCGAAGGTTGTTCTTCTTAATAGAGTCTCACATGCTTCTTAATGTTTCTTCATTTTTCTTGTTTCTTTTTTCTGATTTCTGCTCATAGACACTGGCATCAGTAGCTCTGTCTTCCAAGTCAGAAATTCTTTTTTCCATTTGTTCCATTCTGTTTTCTTGGCTTTGCATGGAAGTTTCTATGACTTTGATTTTCTTCTTGATCTGTTGGATTTCAGAGTACTGGTGTTCCATCAGATCGAACAACTTGCTTAATTTTTCATTTTGTTCTGCTACATTTTGTATAAGGTCTAGAAGGGCCCTGTATATAATCAATTTGTATTCACTTCCTGATGCTTTCATAAAAGTTTCTTCATCTGGAAAACTCCTTGGTTGCTTTGTTTGGGAGCCTTCTGTAGCCATGAGTGATTGCTTGTATGCCACAATTGTCTGTTGCTTTTTGGGTCCCATGTGAGTATATAGAGACTGGAAGAGGTACTATGAAGATGGATTGCAAATGTTTCTCTAGGCTGTCTTCAAATGTAAAGCAAAAGGTATCTGACCAGTTCACAAGTCAGTTAGGTTTTCAGGTGTAGAGGTCCCTCTTCCCATCTGACAAAGTAAGCGCCACTGTATCCAACCCCAGATGATAACAAACTAGTTCAGAATACAGCACTGCTAGTGCCCTGGTGGCCTCTGCTGACAGGGCCTAGCCTTATCCAACACTGCGTCGAGTACTGGTTTTGTGATAGAAAAGCACTCTCTTGTGGGCAGGCTCTGGCTCCCAAGCTAAGAATTAGGTCCAGCTACGGCCACCATACCCAAGATGGTGTCCTCCACACAGGCAGCAGACAGGAGGGCTAAAGGTGCCCAGAGGCAGCGATTCCTCTGCTTCTGTTGCAGGGCCCCCAATGTAGGCAGCACTATGCAAAATCACTACTTTTCTGACGGAGAAGCGCTGTCCCGTTTGCAGGCACTGGCTCCCAGGCTAAGAACGAGGTCCCGCTAAAATCTTGGTACCAACATGGCGTCCCACACCCTGACCACGGAGTTCCGCACAAACCCCACTGAGGCAGCCACAAAACGAAAGGCTCAAAGTGTCTAGATTAACAGAGTCCCGACCCTGGCTCTCAGAACATGGGAATTTCGCCTGCCTATCCCCTCAGCAGCGTGTCTGAGTCCAGCCACCGGGAAAGGCCCAGCTCCGCCCGCCAGCCGAGACCAAGGAAAAAAAAAAAAGTCAAAATGGTGCGTTTACCTTCCGTCCGTGAGAGCCGGGGCTAGCCAGGAGCGAGAGTCAGCGAAAGAGAGGAGGTTTTTTGCTGAATGATATAAAGTCCCAATTAACAGCTCTGAGCCATGTCCTAAGGCTGATTAGGTGCTCAGAAAGCTCTGTTTGATTGTCAGTTCAGTTCTTGGTTTCCAGAGGGATAGAAAGAGACGTGTCCGTAGTCCGCCATCTTGACTCCACCTCTGAAATTATAATTTTTAAAAGACTAAGATATTAGTGCCTGGCAAAGTTTAGGAACAAATAGCTGCATATCAGTCAGCAGTGACTTTTTCTTGAAAAACACAGATTGTCTCCAGAGGTAAACATGAACTAGGACGGTTTTTAAAAACAAACTTACTTCTTATTCCTTCAAAGATTCATTAATTTATTCATCCCCAAACTATAAAGCACTAACACACAAGCCACCACAATTATTTTGGGAGTAAGAGTAGGTTATAAAGACATAGAGGCCACTCTTTAGGTGTTCAATGTATCATAGCTATATCATATACTTGTGAAATGCTTTTGCTTCTAAGCATATTCAGATGTGTTATTCCACTTGTTTTTTATAACAACCCCTTACATTAGGTACAAGTTTTTACTGTCATGTAAAAAAGGAATCACAGAGGAAATTAACCTGTAGATGTTAGAGCTTATCTACATAGACCAGATAAGGACAGGACAATCCCCTAATCTTCATAAGCACAGAACCTTTCCTAACGCAGTTTGGTGAATCAAAGGCTCCCACCACCATCAGAGAACTGGTTGTGCTATACAATAGAAATTATAAATCAGTATTGTTTGTGTTGTGATAAAATCAGAAGACATCTTAAGAGTAATCGAGTTTAACATTCAGTGTAGGAATTTTGTTTACAATGCCTTTGAGAAACTGTTTTTATCACTTTTACTGCAAACTTTGCATAACGGAGAACTTACTTTCTCATGAAGTACAAGATCTCTATTTTTTTCTTTCTAGTATCTACCCATATGCTTGGAAACTCTGGTGGCATTGTAGTTAAGTGCTAAGACTGCTAACCAAAAGATTGGCAGTTTGAATCTACTAGACCGTCCTTGGAAGCTCTGCAGGGAAGTTAGTTTACTCTGTCCTGTGGAGTCGGAACTAACTTGACAGCAATAGGTTTCGCCCGAGTCTTTCAAGTAGCAAGAGATGTATATATACACCTTTAAAAACAAAAAATTTATATAGTGAATCTGTTCTTGGAGTCTGATATTTCATACAACATCAATAAGAGTTGTTTTTGTCTTCTGTTAATCTACATGTTTGAAGACTCCATTTACATTTAATTGTACATGTAATTTCCAGATGATCAGTAACTGAGTTAAATAATTAAGTTGATTTTGATTGTTAAAATATTAGAGCCTAGGTTTAACTATGATTTCATGTTTTATTTTTTCTGACACATTACATGTAACTCAATTTTTTTCATAAACAGCATCTAGGAAAAGATTCAAAGAACACACTTATCCATAGAATGTGAAAAATTCTCCTATTATAGTACGTTTGGCCATGCTGTAGATTTTACAGTACAGTTGCAAAGGTTGTTACAAATACGCGGGGATGTGCTCCGTAAGCGAGCAGAGCTGCGGCGGCGCGGCAGCCCAGCTTCACTAGAGAGCTCTTGGGGCACCCAGGCCGGCAAGCGTGTGGCACATGTCCTTCCTGCCCGCCGCCAAGATTCCCGAAGGAAAAGGCTGTGCAGGAGGAACCCATGAGAAGATCGAGGAGGTTGTCAGCTACACCTTCTCCTGCGAAAGTGGAAATAAACTCAACAAAGGCAGCAAGAAAGGATACATCTTCAGATTTTTTTTTTAAAAAGTGCAAACAAAAGGGAAAAGGGAAACCAAAGGAAAAAGGGGAGCAAAAGGAAAACACTTTGAAGCGGCTAAGTAAAAAGCTCAAGATTTACCTGTAGAAAGTGGAGATACTGCAAACCAGGCCCGTTCAGCTTTTGATGCAGCAGGAGAGAGAGAAGCCAAATCTTTGTCTACCACGCCTACCTACAGGCTCCCTACCATGCCTACCTACAGGGTCCCTACAAGTCAATTAATTCAATGGCAGTGGGTTTTAGTTTGGCTTTTACCATGTCTTACCACGTCTGAATATGGAAACACGTACTTCACATGATAATTTACCTATTTCTCTGTAATTAGACCTAAGGTTAAAAAAAGGCTGTTACCAATCCCTAGAGCCATTAAAGCATTATGATACGTATGAAACGTGATCTTAATCATGAAGGGACTTACTTACGTGAGCAGTGTCTGGGAATTCTTGTTTAGAACTAGAACCGATCTGCGAGATATACAGGAAAGAGTATGGTTGTCTATGTTTCAGAAGAAAATGTAGAAAAATAGGAAACTGGAAATTTCAGAATAAATACAAGGAATTCTGCTTTGCTTTAGATTTATTAAAAAATTCTGAGTACTGGTCACACCTGAATATATCATATACATGCAAATACCACATACGTACCAACACGGAATTAACATTAGGAATCTATTAATTTTAAATCAGTCATTTTCTGTGGTTTAAAACAGAATTATTTACACAATCATTAGAAGAATTGTTTTTCTACAGTAGTTAAATATATCGTACACCATTTGTAGGAAAATAAGCAGGTGTGCTCTTTTCCTGCAGCTCTTTTAAGCAATGTCAGGTATAACATAATATTATTGCAAAATAATAATAAAAAGAAAAGTAAAAGAAACACAGTTCAGATGCATGGCTACCTGAATGAAACTATAGGCAGGAATGGTAAGAAGATGTTCTTGCAAATAAAAATATATTCCTTAATATTTTCAAGTACAAAGAATAGTTCTGAAATTAAGCCTGAAAAGGATACGAGAGGCAGCATTGCTTGAATTAAGTTTGTCAATGGAATAAACAAATCACTCAATGAAATAATTCTCCAGAGAATTAATAATATTTTAGAATTAAAGGCAAATTTAAGACAAATTTAAGACAAACTCAACACATGCATACACAAACACCTTATTTATACATTTAAACAAACTAAAATGACTCATTTCAAATCTTATTATTGAAACATTTTAGAACATCAAGGATTAGAGTTTGCAAAAGGAAAATAAAAAATGTTTATATAAAACATTTGAGAATAAAAACAATACTGGACTTCTCATTCAAAGAAATGAAGGGAGAGACCAGAAAAATAAATGCCTTTCCTAAATAGGGAAAAAATATTCTACCCAGTACTTCTCATTCAGTCAAAAATATTAATGAAAAGTGCCAATATGTTTAGACATTTAAGGTTTTAAAAATATATCTGCCATTCATCTCTGTTAAGAGATCGTTGGAAGATGTCTCTAAACAAAATGAGGAGTTTGTAAAAAAAAAAAAAAATTAGTAAGATATGTAGTCCAGGAAACAAGCATGTCATAGACAAGTGAAGCAAAAGTAATAGGCAGAATAATGCTGATAGAAAGTTCCAGAAGGGTAACTGGACTGCCACCTGGCAAGAGGTCAATTAGGTGACGCAGAAGTCTACAACAGACACATCTCATCAAGGGGGAATTCCACAAAACATCTGAACAGTATTTATGAAAAATGTTAAGGTCATCAAAAAAAGGAGGTGGGGTGAGGATTCTAAACAGTTGTCACAAATAAAAGAGACATAAAAAATAAATATAACATGATAATCTGGATGGGCTGAAATAGAAAAAGGAGATTAAGTAAAAACTGAGGAAATCTGAGTAAAGTATAAACTTCAGTTAAAGGTAACACATTATATATTGATTAACTGTGGCAAATACAGCATGCCAGTGTGATGCTAATACCAGGCTGTGGTATACATGAGATTTGGCACTCTTTTACCAATATGTCTGTACATTTAAAACTGTTATTAAACTACACATGGAAAAATGCAATGTATGTGTTATTCATCAATGGAGAGATAAATTGACAGTTAAATGAAGTAAGGAGTTAAACACACCTACTTTTGTGAGTTGGAGAGAATAGGTAATCACTTTTAGGTATGACAGACTGATTTTTTTCTTCATTAGGCCTTTATGAGTTATTTTTTTAATGATTTAAATTATTATTATATATATATATTTTTTTTTTAGAAAAAAAACCTTTAACCCACCTGCAGCAGAGGAGAATGAAGGACATCAAAGACAGGAAAATATGAGTGCAGCAGACAAAACATGCCATACTATCCAGAGACTACATCAGCTTGAAACCAGAAGAACTAGGTGGTGCCCAGCCATCACCACTGACTTCACAGGGAACACAATATAAAGTCAATGATGTAATAGGAAAAAATGGGTGTGCAGAACTAGAAATCTGCTAAAAGATCACACCTGATGGTCCATCAGACTGGAGACTCAACTGAAAGCATGGCCCCCAGACTCCTTGTTAGCCCAAATCAGTACCGAAACCAACTTTTCAAACAAAGATAGCCAGCCAGACAAAGATAAGACTGGACAATAAGACAGAGTGATACTGGCAAAGATCATGCTTCTTGGATTAAACATATGTATGAGGTCATCTGAGCAGCACTTGCCCAGAAGCAAGATGAAAGGGTAGAGGGTGATAGGGTTTGGTCAAATGGATGTGGGAGGTACAGTGCACCAAGGAGGAGTGTGCTGTCATGGGACGAGAGCAGGAGGAGACGGGGTGTCACTAAGAATTGCATAGTGGTGTGTGTGCAAGGTTTTATATGGCAAATTGATGTGGATTGTAAATTTCCACTTAAGAACAATAAAATATATTTTTAAAATAGACTTCATTTTTTAGAACACTGCGAGTCCACAGAAAAATTGTTAAAGAAGTACAGTTCCATGTACTTCCCACTTCCATGGACAGCTTCTTCCATTAACATGTACATTCCTCTGGTACAGTACTACATTTGTCATGGTCGATGAAACAACAATAATACATTATTGTTAACTCAAGTTCATAACTGATATTAAGGTTCATTCATTGTGTTGTACAATCCTATGGGTTTTGGCATAATATCATATACCTGTTATTGTAGCATCACACAGAGAATAGTTTAATGCCCTAAAAACATTTTGTGGTCTCTCTACTCATTACCCCTTCTCTTCTCACCTACTGGTAACCACTGATCTTTTAACTACATTTATAGTTTTGCCTTTTCTAGAATGTTATAGAGTTGGAGTTCCTTGACATGTAGCTTTCTTTCACTTGGCAATGTGCGGGTAAGATTCCTCTAGGTCTGTCCAAGGCTTGAAAGGTCATTCTTCCCTTTCTTCCATTCTTTTCCTCCCTATTCTTCCTTCTTTCTTTCTTTCTTTCTTTTTTTTTTTTTTTGGCATAATATTCCAGCACGTAATTACTCACTTTAAGATACAATAAAATTTAATAAAGATTGATAAACATAAAGGTATCCCAAAAATTTCTTATTCTACATTTTTGTCACTTTAATAGGTCACACACTATTTCAAACATGTCATAATGATCACTCACAATAATCTGATCCTCTGTTGTCTTTGTGTATAAAATCCACATTCTAACTACATCCTTTTCATTTTTATAACACATTTTCAGTCCGTTTCCACTTTTCTGTCAGGTATGTTGTGATACCTGTATTTTTTTCTTGGTGACTCAAGTTTACCTTCTCTTTAGTTTTGTTACAGATTTTTAATAAGAATGATTAATTTTGAGTGAGTTTATCTCTGTGACAGTTTTTTTTTTTTTCCTATTCATAAAAATTAACATTTCACATAGAACTACTTTTTTAGTTTATAAACAAACATCCCAATTCTGTAGTTCTGTTTTGGTCTTGGAAACCCTGGTGGCGTAGAGATTAAGTGCTACAACTACTAACCAGTCTGCTGTTCAAATCTTGGAAACTATATGGGGCAGTTCTATTCTATCTATGAGTCAGAGTTGACTCAAAGCCAGAACTTTCAAGTTTCATATTAACATGCAAAATAGGCATGTTGCTAACCTATTTAATCTGAGTTTTACATCTTCCAGTTAGATCAGAAATGATCGGCGGAAGGATGATTTTTTTTATCCTCCGAAGGCCAGTGGCACTGCCCACGATAGCTACCGGTGCCTTGTTTGGCTTGACATTTAGCTCCTCCTAAAAGGTGGTCCCCAGCAGATTCCATGATGGTTAAAAATAATGTATGCAGGACTTCAGGAAGGGATAATTGTATCTCTAGCAGTTGCTAAAAAATGATGTGAAATACATATTTAACATTTAATACTGCAAAATAATAAACTTTAGAAAACAAGATCAGTACATGAAAAAGGAAGAAATAGTTTCAGCGCCTATAAACACTTTTGGATATAAGTCACATATTGCCTCTAGCTTTTCATATAGTTTATCTAGCTATGTGTATTTCAGTACAAGGTCATATTTTGACAAGGAAACTTTTTTTCATGAAAGCTAAAATACATAGAGCTATGGAAAGGAAGTTTCATCTAACTTGAAAAACAAATGATCAATCTTTTCCAATATAATATGCTAAATTAAATGTAAAGAGGAAAAAAGAATTCTTAAAGATCCATTTTATTCCAATTTTTATTTTATTTTCTAATAACAATCATGTCAGTAAAGCTATCCTGTTATGATATCATCATTTTCTGTTTAATAACAATATTTGGACCCTCAAATAATAGAAAATTAGTTACAAAAATGTTTTGTGTATGTTTTTTAATTGTGCTTGAAGTGAAAGTCTACAATTCAAGTCTGTTTGCCATACAAAAACTTACACACATTGGATATGACCCTCGTTATTCTCCCACACTAGGACAGCACACTCTTCCTCTCCACTCTCTATTTCCTTTGTGTGTTCAACCAGTTCCTGTTCTCTTCTGCCTTTTCAGCTTGCCTTCAACAGGAGCTCCTCATTCAGTCTCATGTAGCTGCCTAAGTTAAGAAGTATACTTTTCACCAGTGTTATTTTATGTTTGGGTGATATTTTTAAAGTAAGCTTACTGCATTACTAAAATATGTCTGTATAGTGATGTGCCAATAATAATTATACTATTTCTGTTTTATATATGAAATTAAATATTTTAATACTATTTAATCATAGGATACAGAAAAGTTATTATAAATTTCGTAAGTGGAGGGTCAGCAGAAACAGTAAGACCGTTAACAATACATGTTAACACATAGTCTCATGTGTTAACACCGTAGTCTCAGACATGGCTACAATTATAATATAAAACACTATCTTTGTAAACTATATTATCCCAGCTGATTAAGTTGTCCTCCAAGACTGTGGTCCCAAGCCTTTTGACCTAGTGAACCAATCTCTTGGGTAGTTTAGAGATGTCTAGGAAGACTCTGTAGCTACAGCCCCATGTGGTTTGCTATGCACAGGCAAACCCACACATGCATATAAATATATATACAGATACTCCTATAACTGCACGTGCATTTACTGGCATAAGCCTTCCCACATGTAGGTAAGCATCCATACCAAGCTACATAAAGACACACAAGCTTTTTCTGATTGTTTTTACTGTTGTTGCAAAATTGTATGTGTTACAGCATTTACCAAAATTGTCTTTTCTTTCTCTGGCATTTCTTAGTAACTTTATTTACCTTGAACAAGTTGTGATGACTTCACCCATATCTGGGATAGCCTTTCCCATCATCAATAGTGACAAGTGTTTACTCTTTAAAAAATAGTTCTTCTTGTCTCACCCTCCCGTCTCTGGTAACTATCAAAGAACTTTGCTTTCAGGTCACGGAAGCTCCAAAGATGCATCCAGATTCCCTGATGAACCAAATTCCTTGGCTGGGGACTGAGGCGAGCATGGTCTTGGGGGATATCTAGCTCAGAGTTTATAAAGAAAAATGTCCTACATTCTACTTTCATTGAGCGGCATCTAATTTCTTGATTTTTTTAAATAATAATTTTAGGCAATAATATATGATAATAACATGTTGCACTCGTTGCAGAGTAATTTATTTTATGAATATATTAAAAGTCCAATATATTATGAGAATATATCCATCTTTCTGTTTTCACAAATATTTTAAATTAAGTGTTCTTATAAGAAATATTTCTGCATTTATTTTATTTCCGTAAGAATATTACTAGAATTCAAATTGGTTATAGGCTATAGGTAATAAGGTTTTTATTACTCTTCTTGTCATTTTTATTATACTAAATTTCTCTCAAGAAAGCTGGTGATAACCAAAACCTTTTTCCAGAAGCATGGGCCTTAAAATTTGTTTTTTCACAGTGGTATTACAATTTCAATCTTTGTCAATTTTATGTGACATGGTATTCTGAATTGTTAAAGAAATTTTTAATTTACTACATATTATAAAATTATCTTTTCAATTTATTGTCTTTCATTGTATTGCCTATATTTTATCTACTCGTGTACTTTTTATTTTGTAGACATTTTCGTATATTCTCTTCACATATTTATCAAATCTTTGTAAAACAAGATTGTAACATTTGTTAGTTACATATACTATAAAATTTTTAAAAATATTTCAACTGCCTTTTGTATTTTTAGATAATTTTAGCAGAATTATGTTTTCCAAAATTGTGTGTTAAACCTGTCATCTTTTTATGATGTGTTTTGAAGACTGGAGGAACTGTGCCATTTTGATTTTTAAATTTTTGTTTTAGAAAAATGTATGAGTAGAAAGTGAACATCATTCTCTAAAAATTATCTAAAATGGAAACAGCCTGGATTTGAATTGTCTCGGCTATATGTATTTATGGAAACCTAAACTCCAGTTGATTACCGAGTGTATGCTGGAGAGGAACTGTGCTGGATAGTTTTTCAGTGACTGTTATTTTGGAAGTAGATCTCCAGACCTTTCTTCTGTGGCACCTCTAGGTAGACTTAAACCTCCAACATTTTGGTTAGCATCTGAGTGTGCTAACTGTTCACACCACACAAAGATCCCTATAGAAATTTAAAAGGTGCAAAAATGTTAAGAGTCCCATAAAGAATTGTAGACACAAATAATTATTTTAAGGTCTTTGGTTTTAGACTGACTTCTTTTTGTTTTCACTATTCTACCTGCATGATGTGTCTAAGACATTAGTTTCTGAGTACTACATGACAATATGTAAATTCATGGTGGTTTTTTTGGTTCCACTATCCAATTAACACACATATTTGAAAAAAATCTTAGCAATATCAAGATTTTTTATTGATAATAGTCTTTAAAAAAATCTATATATAATGATAATCAAAATATTGAATGCTAGCCTTTTACTCTTGAAAGTAAATTGTTTTGACACTGTAAAAATTAAAGCACTCAGTGTTGCTGAGTGAATACACTTTGGGTAAGTTACTTAAGTTCTTCTCACCTCAGTTTACTCATTTCTCACCTGAGGATAATAAAAGCATCTTCCACAGTGAGCTTTTGGTGGAAACACCTAGAACACTGAAAGCACGGCAGTTCCAGTAAGACGGTACCTGATAGTAATACACAATAGCTGTAATGGTAGAAGAAAAAAATGAATTTTTAGACTAATTAAAAATACAATCTACATGTATTAACAAATTTTCTAACTATAAATTTGAATATCAATGCCCTTTTGGAAAAATTACTGAGGTCTAGACTCTACAAATTATTATTCTGACTTAATTTGCTACGTAATAGTATGCTTTTAAAAGTACGTAATTGTTCACATACATGTGAACAATTGAATATTTATTGCGTTGTGTCTATTGAAATTTTTCCATCAATTCTTTGTTTATATGAAATTTATTTGTTTAAATCTATACTGTTGCTTTTTTAAAAAAAAAAAAACATTTACTATGATTGCTACATGTGAATGAGAGAAAGTTCTCCATGTTTTCTCAGCTATTGAATCTTGGGCTTCAGTTTTTAGATTCACCTAACTACAGAGCTGATATAAAAGTGATAAAACCAATATCTGAAATACTGAGCATCTTTTCTTGTAAAATATTATCTGGATAGCATGGCTGATAAATGCTGCTGGGGCTGTAACTGTGCATAATGCTGTGAATGGCTCCTTCGCAGTTCCTGAATTTTGGGGATTCTTGGCTCAAGATTATACGAAGGATCAATACAATATGGAATTAAAGTGATTTTCTACTTCAGCTGTTAAACACGATGTGAACGTGTATACATATATATGCATGAGTATTTACAAGTCAGCTGAATGCCATGTGGCTTGCTACTTTGTACAGGATGTGAGTGCCTTTATGAATGAAAAACTGAGTCACAAACTCTTATACTTATTTTTGGAGTCCAAATTACTGTTCCTTATTCAAATTTATTCAGATGTGATATTAACTGATTTCTCGATAAAATCCAAAGCATTTTGTAGTTAGTGTGTATAGATGCAAATTGATCTTCTAGAGGTTTTTCTGTTTTTTTTTCCTTGCTGCTATTTTCACTTAGTTAAATTTTCATGAGGAGGAAATGCAAAGCACGAAGTCACTTGGTCTTTAAAACATAAATGTGCAATAATTAGAAACCCAGAGAGTTCTGAGAAGCATGAGATTACCCATGCAGCAATGCAAGCTCACATTTGAAGCCCTTCTAAAAATGGAACATATACCTAATTCTGCTTCAACGCAAGTGTAATTTGTTTCCTAGCATTTACACATGGAAGTAAATTGGTGATTTTGTTTGTTTAAACCCATTTTCTACTTTTTTTTTTATTATATCTTTTTTCAAGTCAGTATTGGGAAAATAATATACTCAGGTTGGAGCTCTAGTAGCACAGTGTTAAGAAACTGACTGCTAACTAAAAAGCCAGCAGTTCACATGTACCGGTTGCTCCTGGGAAACCTTATGCAGCATTTCCACTCTGTCCTGCAGGGTCTTTATAATTCTGAACTGACTCAAAACCAATGGGTCTGCATTTTGGAGGGGGGTAGTTCTACAGGCTAGTACTACTGTTAATTTATGATCTACAATGACAAAAGTATTTCAAAGTTGTTTAGTGATCCTTCTCTTATAGTTGCTATCAGGTCAGCCCCTGACTCATAGCAACTCTGTCTATGACTGATTTAAAAAAAAAAAAACAAAAAAACTTCCTGGTTGTGTGCCATCCTTGTTGGACTGTAAAGTCAACAACTGAGAGCTATATGATTTTACTGTCTGATTTTAAGAAAGACATTGCTAGACCTTTATTCTTGTTTGATTTAATTTGGAAGCTTCCTGAAGCTTATACAGCATTGTAGGAATATGTAAGTCCTCAGTGAGATAGAAGTAATAGCTGAACTTGAGTTGCACTGGTCAGGAATGGAATCCAAGTTTCTGCACAGAAGAGGAAAATTCTACCAACTTACCATCCATGTCCACAGTGATCCTTCCAGTTTTTTCTTAATTAACATTGTTTCTCATCTTATTCAGGATCTATTTTGAATCTTGTTCATTCTCCTCAATCATCCAAACTCACCGTGTCCCCTAGTTACTTTCTACTTCACAGAAAAAAAGTAGAAGCCATAAGAAAAACCTTTCAACTTCCTGGCATCCAAGTCCTAATGTCATGAATCTAGATCTTTCTTCCTGCGCTGCACTGTATTCGTTGGACCTTGTCTTCATCCATACTGCTGTATCTCCATAGGTTTCTTCCTTACAATTTAAACAAGTGTAAGTCTGTCTCATATCGAAACAATATTCCAGCAACCTTGTATTTATATCTTAAAATATGGAAACATGTGATTAATATAATCACATATAGAATTCCAGCCTGGCTGTCTCTCTCTCATGATTCATATCTGCATATAAAATTGATTTCTATATGTTTTTACTAGAAAGTCATCAATATACCTCAGATTCAACACATGTAAAAATAATTCTGAGATGGCAGAGTTAAGAAGGCAGAATAAACGCTCATCTCCCTACATCCCTCTGGAAACCAAGACCTGAAATGATAATTAAACAGATCCTTCTGGACACCTAGTGAGCCCTGGGATGCAGCATGGGGCTGTTAATCTGGACTTCATACCACTGAATGCAAAACCTCCCCTCTTTTGCTGACCCCACTCTCAATGAGCCCAGGCTTGCAGACCAAAGGTAACTCACCATTTTGATTTTTTTTTTTTTTTCTCTGTCTTGGCCAGTGGGCAGAACTGGGACTTGACTAGCTGCTGGTCTCGGATGCACTGCTGACAGAACCAGTAAGCATAATTGCAAGGTTCTGAAAGCCTGGCTTTGGACTCTATAAACTTGAGCACCTCTGGCCTATTGGGAAGCAGAGAAGCCCAGGCAGAGCCCCCTGTCGGACTTGGTTCTTAAGATGGGAGGTGGCTCCTGCCAGGGGGAGAGTGCTTTTCTAACAGGGAGGCAGTGTTTTGCACAGCTTCACCTGGTGCTGGGGCCCAGTGGCTGAGGCTGTGGACTCTGAGCATTTTGGCACTCTTGGCCTCTCTTTCTGCCAGGAGCCTGATCCCAGCCAGCTGGCAAGCTTGTGCAGGGTGCCATCTTGTTTTGCTGGGAGGCAGATTCAAAGAATTCGGAAGCCTCAGCTGGATCTAATTCTTGGGCTGGGAGACAGAAGAGACTGCTTTTCCAACAGAAAAGCAGAATTCTACACAGTATCACCTACAGCTGGGGCTTGACAGCAGAGGCCAGCAGGTGAGCAGCCTTTCTGTATTTTGAGCTAGTTTATAACATCTGGGGTTCAATATAGAGGTGCTTACTTGGCCAGGCAGGAAGAAGGACGTGTATACCTCAAAACCTGACTGATTTTGGAAGTGGTCGAACACTTTTTACTTCTCATTTTAAAACTGCCTAGAGAAACAACTGTGATCCATCTTCACAACATCTCTCTCAGCCTCTACTGACCCACATGAAGCCCCAAAAGCAACAAATGTTGGAGAAGACAGTAACTCGGAAGTCACCCATGACATCAGAAGGCCCCTAAAAGAAACTACCTCAGAATTTCCCAGACAAAAGAAGCTTTTCTGAAACTATCAGAGAGTGAATACAAAAGGATTATATATAGAGTCCTCCTAGACTTTATACAAAATGCAGCAGAGGAAAATGAAAAATTATGCAAGCTGTTCCATCTGATGGAACATCTGTACTCAGAAATCCAGGAGATCAAGAACCAAATCAAAGATATAGAAACTCAATTCAAAGCCAAGAAAACAGAATGGAACAAATGAAAAGAGAATTTCTGATTTGAAAGACAGAGCTACTAACTCCAGTATCTGTGAGGAAAAATCAGAAAAAAGAAAAAAAGTGAAGAAGCATTAAGAAGCATGTGGGAATCTATTAAGAAGAACCATCTACAATTAATTGGAGTTCCTGAACATGGCAAGACATCTGAGAACACAGAGTATTGTGTCTGAGCTGCTGACAGAAAACTTCCCAGAAATTAGGAAAGAAGAGGATATAGACATCCAAGATACATATCGAACACCACTCAATACAGATCTCAATAGAAAGACTCCAAGACATATTATAATCAAGCACAACAAAATGAAACATAAGCAGAAACTCTTAAAGGAAGTAAGACTTAAAGCAAAGCTAAAGTTCAGAGGGAAATCCTGTAGGCTTTCATTGGATTTCTCAGCAGAAACAACGCTGGCGTGGAGACAGTGGCATGACACATTAAAAGCCTTGAAGGAAAAGAACTTCTAACCAAGAATTATATATCTTGCAAAACTATCTTTCTAATATAAAAATGAAATTTAGACATTCACAGATAAACAGAAATTCAGAGTCTTTGTAAAACCAAACTAAAACTACAAGAAATACTGAAAGAATCTCTTGGCTTTGAAGAACAAAACCTCTAACTTTATATTTTAGAAGGACACATTATCCAGCTTCCTATTCAGTTAGAGGAGGCTCCAAACACAATCAAAGCTATCATAGTGAAACAAATGATCTAGTGACCATATCATGTAAACTATGATATCATCCTATTAAAAAGAAGGATGTACTACAGTCGTTACTGTCCTTCTAGATGGAAAGGAAGTTGACAAGACTGGTAACAATCAAAACTGGGTTTATATATAGTTTATTGTGTGGGATCATAGAGGCAGCCATAAGGCACAATAAAGAAGCAACATACCATATCAAAAAATGTGATACAGAAGTCTCAATAACCACAAAACTAATCCTGAAAAAGGTGAAAAATCAACTCACAAAGAAGAAGGTCCCAGAACAGATTACTAAGAACAACAGAGAAAACATCAACACAAAAATAAACAAATCACCATGTCAGCACTGAACACATACCAATCAATAATTACATTGAGTGTGAATGGACTGAATGTTCCAGTAGAGAGACATCAAGTGACATCTTGGATCAAAAGACATGAACCATCTATACGCTGCCTACAAGAAACTCACCTTACACTTAATGATAGGAACAAACTGAAAATTAAAGGATGGAAGAATATATGTCAAGCTAACAAGAAGAGCAGATGTGGCAACTCTAATCTCAGTTAAAATAGATTTTAATGTAAAATGCACCATCGCAGACAAGGAAGAACACTATTGCTGAAAGGTTCAGTACGCAAGCAGTACTTAACAATATTAAGTATTTACGTACCTAATATTAGAGCACCTAAATATGTCAAAGAAACACTGGCTACACTGAAAAAGGAGATAGACCACTCCACAATAACAGTAGGTGACTGCAGCACTCTACTCTCACTATTGGACAGATTGTGTGGAAAAAAGCTGAATAAAGACACATACGACCTCATTTCCACAATTAACCAACTAGACATCATCTAGATATACAGAACTTTCTATCCATCAGAGGACAACTACACCTCCTTCTCCACTGCACATGGAACATTCTCCAGAATAGACCATGTGTTAGGACATAATGCAATTCTCAACAAAATCCATACCATTGAATTAATGCAAAGCATCTTCTCAAATCATAAAGCCATAAAAATTGAAATCAATAACAGAAATAACATAGATAGGAAGTGAAACTCATGGAAACTGAACAACACCTTGGTCAAAAAATCATGGGTTACAGAAGAAATCAAGGATGAAATAAAGAAATTTATGGATTCCAATGAGAACAAAAACACTTCCTACCAGAACCTACGGGATACAGCCAAAGCAGTGTTGAGAGGTCAGTTGATCTCCATAAATGCACACATCTGGAATGAAGAAAGAAACCAAATCAAAGAACTGACCCTACAGCTTGAACAAGTAGAGAGAGAACAACAGGGGAACCCCTCAGGCACCAGAAGAAACAGATCATAAAGTTTTGAGCAGAACTAAACTAATTAGAGAACAGAACAACTGAAATAATTGAAAAGACCAAAAACTGTTTTTTTGAAAAGATCAACAAAATTGACAAACCACTGGCTAAACTTACTGATGAAAAACAGGAAAGGAAACAGATAACCCAAATTAGAAATGAGAGGGGAATTGTCACCACATATCCAACAGAAATTAAAAATATCATAGCTGAATACTACAAAAGACTGTATTGTAACACATTTGAAAATCTGGATGAAATCAACAAATTCCTTGATTCATATCACCTACCAAAATTATCACAAGCTGAAGCAGAACAACTTAATAAACCCATCATAAAGGAAGAGATTGAAAAAGTCATCAAAAAAAACTAACAACTGAAAAAGCCCAGGCCCAGATGGTTTCACCACAGAATTCTACCAAGCTTTTAGAGAAGAGTTATCTCAAATTCTACTGAGACTATTTCACAGTACAGAAAGGGATGGAATACACCCAAATTCATTCTATGAAACTAGCATAACCCTGGTAACAGCCAGGGGAGACCCAACCAAAAACGAGAACTACAGACCAACATCACTCATGAATCTAGATTCAAAAATCTTCAACAAAATTCTTGCCAACAGAATACAATAACATATCCAAAAAATAATCGATCCTGGCCAAGTTGGATTCATATCAGGGATGCAAGGTTAATTCACCAAATGAAAAACAATTATTGTGATCAACCACATAAATCACACAAAAGACAAGAATCACCTGATCTTGTCTATTGATGCAGAAAAGGCATTTGATAAAGTCCAACACCCATTCATACTAAAAACTCTCAGAAAAATAAGAATAGATGGCCAATTCCTCAGTGTAGTAAGGGCCATTTATACAAAGCCAACTGCCTACATCATCCTAAATGGAGAGAGACTGAAACAGTTTCCCTTGAGAACAGGAACTAGACAAGGATGCCTACTCTCACCTCTCCTATTCAATATTGTACTAGAAGTTCTAGCCAGAGTAATTAGACAAGATTGAGAAATAAAGGGCATCTGCATCGGCAAAGAATAACTAAAAATCTCCCTATTTGCTGATGATATGATTGTATATGCAGAGAATCCCAAAGAATCTGTAAGGAAACTACTCAAACTGATAGAAGAGTTTGGCAATGTCTCAGGATACAAGATAAACATAAGTAAATCAATAGGATTCCTTTATATCAACAATGAGATTATTGAGGAATAAATCACCAAGTCAATGCCATTTACCATAGCCCCTAACAAGGTAAAGTACCTAGAGTTAATCTAACCAGAGAAATAACAAAACTTTACAAAGAGAACTACAAGCCCTTACTGCAAGAAACTAAGAGAAAGTTACATAAATGGAGAAACCTACCCTGCTCATGGATAGGATGACTTATCACTGTGAAAATGTCTTTTACCCAAAGTAATTTACTTATATAATGCAATCCCAATATAAGTTCCAGTGACATTTTTTAATGAGATGGAGGAACAAATTACCAACTTTGTCTGGAAAGGGACGAAGCCCCAGATAAATAAAACATTACTAAACAAGAAGAATACACTGGGAGGCCTCTCATTACCTGACCTTAGAAAATATCACGCTGCCACAGTAGTCAAAATAACCTGGTACTGGTACAAAAACAGACAGAGAGATCAACAGAACAGAATCGAGACCCCAGAAATGATATCATCTGCCTATGCACAGTTGATATTCGACAAAGGCCCTAAGACACTAAACTGGAGTGAAAAACTCTTCAACAAATGGTGCTGGTAAAATTGGATATCCATCTGCACTAAATTAAAATAAGACCCATATCTTACACTTTATATAAAACCCAATTCAAGCTTGATAAAAGACCTAAATATGAAATCTAAAATGATGAAGTTCATCCAAGAGAAAGTAGAAACAACAATGGAAGGTTTAATACACAATGTAGACAGACTTCAAAATCTGTCCAACAAACCGCAATCATCAGAAGAGAAAGCAGATAAATGGGAACTACTAAGAATCAATCACTTTTGCTCATCCAAAGACTTTATTAATAGAATTAAAAGGCCACCTACAAAATGGGAAAAAATTATTTGGCAACTCTATGTCAGACTGACACCTGATCTCCATAATCTATAAGGAATTACAAAATATCAATAAGAAAAAGCTAAGCCATCCCCTTAAGTGATGGGCAAAGGAGATGGACAGACATTTCTCTAAAGAGAAGATCCAGGCAGCCAAAAAACACATGTGGACATGCTCATGATCATTCGCTATTAAAGAAATTCAAATCAAAATGACAATGAGATACCATCTCACCCCAACGAAGTTGGCCATGATCTTAAAATCACAAAACAAGAAATACTGGAGAGCTTGTGGCAAGACTGGGACTCTCCTACACTATTGGTGGGATTGCAAAATGGTGCAACCTCTTTGGAAAGCAATCTGGCACTCCCTTAAAAAAAATGGATATAGATATACCATTTGACCCAGTTATTCCATTGCTTGGAATATATGCTACAGCATCAAGGCCATTCACACCGATTGATACATGCACATGAATGTTCATCACAGCATAGTCCACAATAGCAAAAAGATGGAATCAACCCAGATGCTCCACAACAGAGAAATGGATAGGTAAACTATGGTATATATACTCAATGAAACAGTATGCAATGATAAAGAACAACCATGATTGCAGGAAACATCTCTTAGCCTGGTTTCAACTGGAAGACATTATGCTGAGTGAAAGTAGAAACAACAATGGAAGGTTTAATACACAATGTAGACAGACTTCAAAATATTTGACCAAAGGACAAATATTGTATGAGACCCCTACGATAAGAACTTAAAAACAGACTCATGCATGATAGTAAAGACTCTTTGATGACTTCAAGGGTGGGGATGGAAGGGGTTTAGATTAGATAGTTAATAGAAATTTGGTTGGGTGAAATCAGTGACAGCACACATTAGAAAACAGAGCAATAATAAATGGGCTTCAACATAATTTGAGTACCCCTCCCATCTTAATCCAATGTTGCAAGGACAGAGTAGCTGGGGCAGGTGGCTGGGGATCATGCTCTCAGGCGAAACTGAGGCCAACAGGTACAGCTAGCACTTTGCTAATGAGGACTCTCTTCACCCCTCATCGGTGAGTGGCGTCTGGTGTCTTGAAAGCTGCCAATCTGCCATCTGAGAGTACAGCAAGTGGTCCCAATTCAACAGGAATGGATAATCACGGAGGACAAGAATGACATGGGTAAAAGAGAACCCAGAAGACAGAGAGACCCACGTGACCAGAAGAACCAGATGATGCCCGGCCACCACCAGTGATAGCCACGATGGAGCTCACAAAGTTGAGTCTCACTGGCAACAAGAGAACAAATAGGTGTGTACCCTGAGATCTCCAATAAAAGACCACAGTTGATGGTCCAAGAGCTTCACAGTTCCCTTGGGAGCATGGCCCTATGGCCCTGATTCTGCCCTTGTCTATAAATCACAATGAAGGTCAACTTTTCAGACAGCAATGTATTGGACTTGGCGACACAGTGTGACCATACCTTGTGGGAATTTTATGGTTCTGTGCATCTATAAGATGTCATTCTGCTCACCTCTTGCTGGAGGAAGGGGAGTGGGTAGAGAAGGGGATAGGAGACTACTGGGAGGATAGGACATATATGGAGCAGGGAGGAGAGGTGTGCTGTCACCGGACGGGGAGAGCAGTGAGAGCTGCATATAGGTGAGCATGCAAATTTATATAGGAATTTACATTTTCATTCAATCATAATAATAAAAATAATAATAATAATTCTCACATCTGCATCTCCTGCCATCTTGTGTCTCTACTTGAGTCTCTTGAATTTCTTTCTTACCGCTAAGGCCAAGTATCCTCAAGACTTTGAGAATTCACTACTTAAATATTTCAGGCCTCCGTCAGCGTTGTTATGTTTCTTCTTTCACAGCACTAATTAGACTGTCATTATTAGTGCTGGAGCCCTGCTGGCCCAGCGGTTAAACATTCAGCTTCTAACCCAAAGAGCGGCAGTTTGAATCCACAATCTTTTCCTGGGAAAACACATGCGGCGGTTCGTCTCTGTTCTATAGAGTCACTACAAGTCACAATCAACTCAACTTCCGTGGGTTAGATAACCTCTACTTTCTCTTCTGCAAAGGTCTTGACTCTTTAGCTGCACCCATCAATTACAGTTTTCACTCTGCAACTAGATGAATGTTATTAAAATAAAAAGTGTCCTGTCTGAAATCTCCAATAGGCTCTCCTTTGCCCTCCAATACAACCTGAACTGTTTACTGACAAGATCAGCTCAGACTTGTCTGAATCAAAAGCTCATCTTTCATTATAACACCTTTCTCCTCTGTATCTAAAACTTGAAATTGTCTTATATCTTCAAAGAATCCAGTATCACAATGGCTTCAAAATCTTTTCATGTATGTTTTTTGCCTGAAATACTTCTCCTTTGGCAAATTTCTCTGATGATTCCATTTTATTCTTGTAAATTTCGGTTTAGATTTTGTGCCCCAGACTGGATCAAATACCCTTGCTTCATATACTCATAGCCCTCCTGACTATCCTTGTTATAGCACTTAACAATTTGATAATGTTGTTTGCTTACTAATTATTATTTTTTAAGTTCTTAGTACTTTACAAAACAAAACACAAAGCAAAACTCATTGTCTTTGAGTTGATTCCAACTCATAAGAACCCCATAGTTTTTTGTTTGTTTGTTTAGTGATAACTTCTTTCATCTGATCACTGATCAATTTCTATTATCTAGCATACTACCTTGCACATTGATTAGGCTTAAATATATTTGTTTAAAATATTATTTAAACTTATTATTTAAATCTAGGAATTTATGTAATGATTAACATATGTGAACTAAACAAGATCTTATAGAACATTTCATCCTATGAAAGTTATAATTTCACCTTTTCCACATGCACACTAATATCTTACCTAGACATATTTGATAGATTTGTTATATCTGTAAATGAATTTACAAAGGTAACTTATAATTCAAATTCTACAGGGTGAAAAGAAACATTAGGATATTAGTTTTACCATCAATAGCCACCCAAGCCAAGTGTCACTGAGTCGGATCCAACTCATGGTGATGAATTAACAAATAAATCGCATCATACAAAGGCACAAAATAATATTTACTGTAGCAATATTTAATTGGTTGTCATCCATGCAGAAAATGCTATGATTTAGGCCTGAAAATCCTGAGTTTTAATCTAAGACATGATACTTGCTGAGTGAAACTTAATAGTTAAAAAAGGAAGATACTATTTATTGAAGGACTGGTATATGCTTATACAATCTAATTTAATGCTACCTATCCAGTAAATATGACCATTATTCAGATTTTTGAACCAAACCCTAATATCAAAGATGAAGAAACTGAAATTTTTACCAGCTTCTGCAGTCTAAAATTGATAGAACATGCAATCAAGATGCACTGACTACTGATGACTGGAATGCAAAAGTTGCAAACGAAGAAGGACTGGTAGTGGAAAACACAGCCTTGGTGATAGAAATGATACTGGAGATTACATGATAGAATTTTTAAAGAATAATGATTTCTTCATTGCAAATACATTCTCTCACTAACACAAACAGTGGCTATACATGTGGACCCCACTGGATGAAATACACAAGACTCAAATCAACTACATCTGTGTGAAGAGACCATGGGGAAGCTCAGTGTCAACAGTCAAAATAAGGCAAGATGGGTGGTGAAACGACATCAAAGACATCATACATGATGATAGCAAGAGGTCATATAAAAGACAGGAAAGAAGAAAAAGACCAAGTTGCATGTAAGAAGAGACCCTGAAATTTGCTCTGGACTGTTGAGTAGCTAAAGCAAATGGAAGAAATAATGAAGCTGAAGAGCTGAACCAAAGATTTCAAAGGGCAGCTCAAGAACCGTGTTGTAATAACATGTACAGAGAGATGGCAATAGGAAACCAAAAGGGAAGAATATAATCTGTGTTTCTCAAGCTGAAAGAACAGAAGAAAAAAATTAAAGCTTTGAGTTACAGTGGTGAAGTATTCTGCACAGAAATGTTAAGCAATGTAGGAAGCATCAAAAGATGGAAGGAATATACAGAGTCCTTCTACCAAAAGAATTGGCTGATGTTCAACCATTTTAACAGGTAGCATATGATCAGGAAGCAATAGTGGTAGGCTAAGGGAGAAGTCAAAGCTGTATGAAAGCACTGGCAAAAAACCAAGGCTCTGGGAATCGATGGAATGTAAACTGAGATGTTTCAACAAACAGATGCAGCCCTGGAAGTGCTCACTCATCTACGCTGGAGGCCAGCTACCTTGTCAACCAACTGGAAAACAACCAAACCTGCTGCTACCAAGTCAATTCTGACTCACAGCTACCCTACAGGACAGTGTAGAGCTGTCCCATAGAGTTCCTAAAGAGCAACTGATAGATTCGAACTGCCAAGATTTTGGTTAGTAGCCGTAGTACTACTTAACCACTATGCCACCAGGATTTCCACAGGAAGAGTTACACATGTATGCCTATTTCCAAGAAAGGTGACCCAATTGAATTTGGAAATTAACAAAACAATATCATTACTATCACACACAAGTAAATTTTTGGTAATGATCATTCAAAAGCAACTGCAGCAAAGCATTGATGGGAAGCTATGAGAAATTCCAGCCAGATTCAGAAGAGAATTTGGAACCAGAGATTATCATTGCTGATATCAGATAGTTCTGGGCTAAAAGCAGAGAATACCAAATGGATGTCTACCTAAATTTAACTGACTGCAAAGGCATTCGACTGTGTGGATCATAACAAATTATGGATTACATTGCGGAGAACAGGAACTAAGGAGCACTTAATTGTGCTCATGAAGAAACTACATGGATCCAGAGGCAGTCGTTCAAACACAACAAGGGGACATGGCATGGTCAGGAAAGATATGTCTCCAGACTGTATCTTCTCACTATGCCTTTTCAATTTCTATGCTGGGCAAATAACCTGAGAAGCTGGACAACATGAGACAGAACTAGGCATCAGGACTGGTAGAAGACTCATTAACAACCTGTGTCATACAGGTGACAAAACTTTGCTTGCTGAATCCTGAGAGGATTTAAAACACTTACTGATGAAGATAAAAGAACACAGTATTCAGTATGGGTTACACCTCAGCATCAAAATAGCAGAAATCCTCATAACCGTATCAGTAAGCAACATCATAATGAACAGAGAAAAGATCAAAGTTATCAAGCATTTCATTCTGCTTGGATCCATAATAAATGCCCATGGAAGCAGCAGTCAGGACATCAAAAGAGACATTGGGTCTGGCAAGTCTGCTGCAAAAGACCTCTTCAAAATGATGAAAAGTGATGATGTCACCTTGAAGGCTAAAGTGCACCTGACTGAAGCCATGGTGTTTCAGTTATATGCATGTGAAAGCTGTACCATGAATAAGGCAGACAGAAGAAGAACTGAGGCTTTGAATTGTGGTATCAGAGAGAAATATTTAATATATCACAGAGTGCCAAAAGATTAAGCAAAATTTTCCTGGAGGAAGTACAAGCCAAGTTGTCCCTAGAAGCAAGGCTGGCAAAACTACATCTTACCTACTTTAGGCACGTTGTCAGGAGGGATCAATCCCTAGAGAAGAACATCATGCTTGGTAAAGTGGGAGGGGTCAGAAAAAGGGAAGACCCTCAACAAGAGGGCTGACACAGTTGCTGGCACAATGGGCTTAAGCATAGAAACATTTGTAGTCATGACACAGGGCTGGGCATTGATTCATTCTACTGTACATAGAGTCACTGTAGGTCTGAACTGACTCACAGCACCTAGCAGTGTCATCACTTCATTAGCGTGTTTCTCCCCAGTCTACCAGCTCACTGCAGTCCAGGTGATCTGACCTATTGTAACCCCATAGAACAGAGTAGAACTGCACTTGGGGTTTCCTAGGAGTGACCGGTGGATTTGAACTGCCAACCTTTTGGTTAGGAGCTGATCTCTTAACCACTGCTCCACTAGAGCTTCCATCTATATATTTGAAGAAATTAAAACTCATATTAACTGAGGTCCTAAAAGAAATAATGTAGTTGAGATCCAAAGAGCGTGTTTTTCTGTTACACTCATTTATATTTCTGTTCAGAATTTGGATTTTGTTGTGAAGATTGCATTTTGTTTCCTAACCAAGTAGTAGAGTTATTTGCATGAATAAAGACTACCCCCCCCCCAAGGTTGGGTGAATATATTGTCTCAGAACCACTGTTTTGTTTTTTATTCTTTGAGTACATTGATCCAGGGCATTGATCCCCTGGCCTTTCCTCTCATTCCAACAATGGGTAATGAAGAAGAGTGCTCCTTCAATTTTACTTCTACATGTAACCCTTTCATCACTCCATTCTATCTTTCCTTTTCTCTTTTCTGCCAGGCAGTTTTTAGCCATTCCTGCAGCAGAAGATGAATAAAGACTCATCCTAAGTTGTTTGTACAATATTGTTTTCTATGAGTATTTTATATATTTTGGAGCCCTGAATTACCATTTAGAGTAACATGCTTTATCAGTAACAGACAGTTAAAGGCTTATGTTTGTAAGAAAATGTTGCACAAAAATTATACTTAAATACTTTATTTCTATTTTCTGTACTTTTACGACAGTTTTCTGAAACTAACCAGATGGAGAATACATCTAAAATAGCAGAAATCTCCTCATAACCGTATCAGTAAGCAACATCATAATGAACAGAGTAAAGATCAAAAGATTGAATTAATCTACAAAAAGAAGTATCTTGGCTATGTGTTAGATTGAAGCTTGTTGTGAAGAGAGCATACAAACAACTCTGCAGTGAGTTTCTGGCTTATGCAAAGATACCAGTACTTATGAGTGGCAGAGTGAGTATATATGGAATGACTGGATGTAATCTATCTTTTTGACGTGCTTTCCCTGACACTGATTTCCCAAGGAAAGTCCTAGGCTGTTGGTGACACTATTAGTGCAGTGAAAGTTCTTGTTCAATCAAGAAAACAGCTGTTTACTACAATATTAAGTAGTATAGGAAGAACCTCACTAACAATCTTTGTGTTTCTGTTCAAAGGTACATTTAAACTCGACTGTTTCTTGAACCAAAACTATGTCATCAAAGCTGCTTGTACTCTGATGTATTAAAAAAATCATTCCAAGTCATCCTTGAAGAAAATCTCTCTTCGGAAATTTCCAGTGATACTTAAAACACACTTTTTCTGCAATTCTCTATAATCCCTATAGACTATAAAACATAGTTCCCCAAAATGTCCAACAATTCATTTGCGCTTCTGAGTCTGATTGTTCTTCACAACTGTCTTACTAGTGGAAAAACAGCATGTGAATGGCAACTGGTAGAAAAGCAGCATCTACAGTCTATATCAGATGTGGTGAATTGGACTCTATCTGAAAATATCTGCATGCATTTCAAAGGAGATTGTGTGTTCTTGGGTATAAACACTAAAAAGAATATTTCAGATAATCAATTTGTCTCCCAGATCTGTCCTTTGCAAATTCAACTAGGAGACACACTTCTAATTTCTTCTGCACTATCTCTTCTGTGTCCAGAAATAAATTTGATGAATATTTCTGAAGAATCTTTTATTGATTGTCTCCAAAATACCACAAATGAAGATCAGTTACCTTTTGGTTGCAAACTAAGAGTAATGTACCATGTTGATCCTGAGTTGCTGCGGGCTGAGACACATTATTTTATCATAGTAATGGCAAGTGGCCCATCACTTTGTCAGCTGAGACTTCAATTAAATGTGATGGTGAAACAATGGCTCTGCCAGGAATCTCTGAATTCAGAATTTTTCTCTGGGCAAGTTAAATGTCTTAGTCAAGTTTGGAACAAGACACACAGCTGCTATTGTCAACTTCCATTTTCAGGAAAATATTTCCAGGAACTTGGTGTGTGTTTTTACAAACTATGTCCAAATAATGGAAGTTGTGCTAATAACAAAGGAGAATGGAATAAAAAAGAATATGAATATGTCTGTCACCTACCATGGACAGGTAAGGATATTTTTAAAATAATGTAATTTTATTAGAAAAATAAACTGAATTCATAAAATGTTGCAAAAAAAAGCTACATTAAAAAATTATTGCCAATACTTTAAAGTCAAAAAGCCAAAGCCACTGTTGTGGAGTTGACCTTAACTCACAGCAACCTTTTAGGTCAGAGTAGAAGTGCACCATGGAGTTTCCAAGAACACCTGGTGATCTGTACCACTTATCCACTATGCCACCAGGGTTTCCACGAATACCTTACAATGAGTGTAATTTGGATTGTCAAGCCAGCCGAGTGCCATCAAGTCAGATTACCTCTATGGGAATTTTCTAAAACAGGCATTTGAGTCATTAGAAGAGAGTTGCTTAGAAGCATGTGTACTTTATGCTAAAGTACCTATTCTCACATCTTTTGCTTACTCGTTGAATGAGACACCAAGCACTAGGGATCTGGCAACAGTACAGTGATAGTAGAGAAATAAAACTTGGATCTGAATAGAGAAAGTTACAGAACTTTGCGGTTGAGAAGACATAGAGGTTGCTTGGGATACTGGCAGAGTTGAAGAGGAAAAGAGGATTGTGAGTCCACAGCAAAGTTCTGAAGGTGTATAGTTGTGGCACTTACAAAGCTACTGGTAGGTAATAATGGCAACAATGGAAAGAGAATGATAAAATTAATTGGCTGCAATAAGCTAAATGAGAGGCAATAATACAAAATGGGTGCAAAAAGAAGATACTTAGCGAGTAGACAAAACCAAAGGAAAAACAACTGAGAAACAATCTGCGTACAAGTATGCTCTCCGAGGCTACAGTGAAGGTATTCGGGAATTATCTCTACTTGAGAGTTTACTTGGAAATTTATGTCAGCAGAGAAATGTGGAGATAAACCTGAAAAGATGCAGGACACATACAGTTTAGGGACTTAGAAAACCCTCTCTTAAAATTATAGTACTTTAGAAGGTTTGTAAAACAAACTAACTTCTCATTAAACCATTCATACACATAGTGTTTTATGACACTAATTACCAACCCTCCCACATGTTAATACTCTCCAGTCTTGACCTTGAGTTCCCCAGTAACACCTTTGCTGCTGTCCCCCTTGCCCCTAGGTTGGTGAGTCCCTTTAGTCTCATTTTGTTTCATGGGCCTGTTCAGTCTTTGGTAGAAGGGTAAACTTCAGTAGTGCCTTCAGCAGTGACCTTAAAGGGTGTAAAGGAACCACATCTGCAGGGTTTCTCTAGTCTTTGTCAGGCGAGTAAGTCTATTCATTTTTTTTCCTCTCCTTTTTTTTGTGAGTTTCAAATTTAATTTATATTTTTTCTATCTCACCATTTATCCGCGAACCTCTGCTGTGAGCCATGTTAAAGCAGTCCTGATGGTCAGCTGTGCACCATCTATTTGTCCTGGCCTCAGTCTTGGGGAGGCTGTGATAGCTGTGGTCCATTAGTCCTTTGGCCCAATCTTACTCATGTGTCTGTGGTTTCCTTCATTCTCCCTTGCTCCCAGCAAGGTGAGACTAGTGGAGTATCTTAAATGTCCACTCAGAAGCTTTTAAGACTCCAGATCCTACTCACCAAAGCAAAGTGTAGAATATTTTCCTTATAAATATGTCACCTAAGCTAGATTTTCCCAGAGACCATGGTCTCTGTAGCCTTCAGCCCAGTAATCAAGTTCCTTAGGGAGATTGCATGTGTCTATGGCACTTCTATGACTTTGCCTTGAACAAGGTGTGCTAGCTTCTGCAGTAGAGTATACTGTCTTATCCTTCACCAAAGTTATCACTTATCCACTGTCTATCTAGTATTTTTACATCACTACCCCTGCCCTCCCACAAAACTGTCAAAGATTGTTTCTTTTTATGTGTAAGCCTTTTCATGAGTTTTTACAGTAGTGGTCTCATGCAGTATTTGTCCTTTTGTAACTGATGGATTTTACTTGCTATAATGGCTGCCAAAAATTATCCACACTGTGAGATGCTTTGCAGATTCATCATTGTTCTTTACGTGGTGCGTATATGTCACAGTTTGTTTGCCCATTCATTTGTTGATGGACATCTAGGTTGTTTCCATCATTTTCCCGTTGTAAGCAATGCTGCAGTGAACATGAGTGTGCACATGCCTATTCACGTGATGGCTCTCACTCCTCTAGGATATATTCCTGGGAGTGGGATTGGTGGATCACATGGCATGTCTATTTATTCCTTTCTAAGGAAGTGCCATATCATTTTCCAAAATGGTTGTACCATTTTGCATCCCCACCGTGTATCAGGGTTCGAATGTCCCTGTAACCTTTCCAACACTGGTTATTTTCTGGGAGTTGGCATTTCATTGTGATTTTGATTTGATTTTTGTTAATGACTAGTGATCATGAGCATTTCTTCACTTTGTCTTTTTTGGTGACGTGTCTGTTAATTTCCTTTACTCACGGATTATTTATCTTTTTGTCATAGAGGCATTGGATTTTCCTGTAGATTTGAAAGATTAGATGTTTAAATGATTTGTCCATAATGTTTTGCTGGTCTGCATGTAACCTTTTTATTCTTTTGGCGAGGTGTTTTGATCAGTGTGTTTAATTTTTGGAAGATTTCAGTTATCTAGCTTTTCTTCTAAAGCTTGTTTGTTGTTAGTTACAGTTCATATACTGTTAAGGCTGTGTTTTAGAGCCTCTAGTGTTGATCCTATTTTTTTAATCTATGATCCTTATAGTTTTGAGGTTTATATTTAGGACATTGACCCATTTCAAATTAGTTTTTGTGTATGGTACAAGGTATGGGTTCTGATTCATTTTATGCAGATTGGCATCCAGTTTTAAAACTGTCTTTTCCACATTTGATTGACTTTCATTCCCCTCCCCATCCTATTTTTAATAGAATTTCTAGAGTCCTATCAAGATGTGGTACCAAGGAGACAGCTCACACAAGGGTGACCTAACCAAAGGAAGCGTTAGACTGCATTGATATGGATAACACAAAACAACAAATAACAGATTGCTACTATATTTGGGTCATGAGAAAAAGAAAAAGAGTACAAGGGAAGAAGGAAAACGGAGAAAGACGAGTAGATAAGGCGAAATTATGTCAGATTTAGGAAACTAAAAGTTTACTCGCCTGCTTTAGAATGGTTTCCTAAACACAATCTGCTTTATGTTTCTATATTCATATCTACTTCTAGCCCTTTTTACTTCCTTAAGACCAGACTACACTAGGTTTTGGATACACTTTTGGGCTTTGGAAGTCCCCAGGTCGTGCAAATGATTAATATGCTTAGCTGCTAACAGAAAATAGGAAGTTTCCAGTTTCCAGTACATTAAAAATGTTCTTGGAAGAAAGCCCTGGTAATAGACTTCTGAAAAATCAACCAGTGAAAACCCTACGGAGCACAGGGTGATCATAAGTAAAAATCTGTTTGATGACAATTTAGTTTTCATCTTTGTCTTGGGGATGAGACTTCAGCAAGTTCTCTCTCCCATGTACCTGGAGTAAATTCCATTAGATAAATTTTGATAAATGTTTTCAATCAGCCATTGTAGCTAAAATTAATCTAAACCAATCCTTTAAAGGGTAATTTTTTATTTATTTAATAAGTAGAGTGGTTATAGTCTCAGCTGTTAACCGAAAAGTTGGTAATTCAAACAGATCCACGTAAGAAAGATGTGGCAGTCTGTTTCCACAAAAACACACGTCTTTGGAAACCCTATAGGACATATGCTTTATGTCTATAGCATTGTTACGAGTTAGAATTGACTCAACAGCAGAAAACAGCAACAAGGAACAGAAAGTACAATGGCTATTTCAGAAGTGAATCCCAGTAATATCCACTGAACACTGCCTCTCTACAGCTGGAATCAAATTCTTGTTTGACTAACTTGTCGTGGGTAATGATAAGAATATAAATTACCCTGATGCATGCTGGAGTACATCTGGTCATTGAAGAAGGATTAGAGGAAAAAAAAAAGAACATTCAAATTGCTGATTTCAGGTTAATAAAAATAAATTTAATTGAGAGCCTCTAAAACATGTTTTAAATAATCCATGGAGTTTAAAGGCTACTTGGCCAAAGACTTCCACTGTGTACCAAAAATACTAATTTGCATGTGTAGTAGTTCGGAGCTAGGCTGCTAATAAAAAGATCACCAGTTTGAATCCACTAGCTGCTCCTTAGAAACCCTATGGGGCACTTTAGAAACCCTATGGGGCACTTTAGAAACCCTATGGGGCACTTTGACTCTTTCCTATAGAGTTACTATGAGTCAGAATTGACTTATTAACAATAGGTGGTTCTTATTTCATGGGATATTATTTCAATAGTTTTTATTGTAACTGCATGCAGTTTTTTTCTTCCATAGTATGTGTCTATCAGAAAAGCAGCTATAGTTTTTTAAATCATTAAACTTCAAATGCTATAAAGAATATCTAAATATTACCTACTTGCTATGGTTCTAACCTTAATCCACTATTGCTCTTCACAGATTAATTTAATTTTAGTCTCCATGAAATATATTGACTTAATAAAGAAATTGAGAGTACTCAATAAAAGTGTAATAATTAGTTATACATAAGGTATGGTGTATCGATCATTCCATTAATACTTTCGTTCTTACATTTGAAAAAACTTGCCCTACACAATTGTATTTACTTATGTTCTGTATTTTGGGGTATTGGTGGTGGTTTGGAAGTAAATAAAGAAAGAAGACTTCCACAGGAATGAGGCAGGGGTGTTAGCGATAAGGGATCTAAAAGACACTGATGAATAACAGCAAAAATGGCTTACAAATTAAATTAAGAGATCAAGTAAAACAGAAGGATTGGCATATGACATAATTCTGTGCAATCTTTTGTTCCAACAGTTGTCTACTTGGCATTACCGGGCATTCTTCGAATGTATTTCTCTAGCAGGGATGTTATGAGATGGTTAAGTACTTGCAGAATAAAGCTGTGAAAGACTATACTATGTGATATAGTAGGGCCATGACAACTTCCTGTATCAGCAAAGGCAGGAAAGTGTGGGATTCTAAAGTTTTATGTTCAGCTTCTGAGACTCCAGGAAGTCCTTTTTGTTATAAATCAGCCTGCCTGTGTGCTAGGGCTGAAATACAGTACACATTTGAATGTTTCTCTGAGTCAACTCTTTTCAAAATGATATGAGCATGCTATAGAACTGGCACTTAAAAGAAAACCCTGGTGATGCAGTGGTTAAGTGCTATCGCTGCTAACTAAAAGATCAGCAGTTCGAATCCACCAGGTGTTCCGTGGAAACTCTACGGGGCAATTCAACAGAAGGGGCACTGTGAGTCTGCACTGAGTTGACAGCAGTAGGTTTGGTTTGGCTTGTCACTTATGTATACTAATAGTATATATATACTATCAAAATACCACGAAAATTCTAATTGCCATTAAGACAACTAAAGCTAAAATATATACAACCAGGAAAAACTTCAGTGTTTTAGTACAGGGTTGTAAGATGGGGATACTGCGTTGAATTTATTAAAGTTTTGCTTCAATGTAAATGAGTCAACTTATCATTTCATGATGAAAATTACTTTTTCTCAACACACAAATATTAAGAATTTGAGAAAAGCTGATAACCACATTTAACCATTTTTATACATTGTAATTTTAAATTTGTTCAAAAATTCAATTTTCTTTCATTTTTTCATAGACAGAAATTGTTCGGAAATAACTGGCCAGTATCAACCATTTATCCATTTCTATGGGAACTACAGCAATATTACAGCAAATTGTCTAGTTTGTGAATATGAAGAACAATTTTCAGGTAAAAAATGCACACACAGACAAAAATGCATTAATTTTGTGTTATTCAAAAGTTTAAACTGCAATGAAAATTTTCAACTAAAGTTGAGATATGTAACTCATCGTTGAAAAATAGTTTTATAGATTGCTATGAGTTTATCTTTATGCGGAGGTTTAAGAAATTTGTTTGGCTAACACAATTAAGTGATTATTCTGCTAAATATACCTTTACTCATATGGACTTCCATTGACATAAATTTTTCACCATATGAATAAAAATGTTGTAAGCTCTAAAACATTTTTAGAAACTACAGTAGTCTCACCTTGTCTGAGGTTTCATTTTCAGTAGTTTCAGTTACCCACAGTCAACCACAGAATGAAAGTGTTCAATGAATGGCATGATAAGCAATTAGAACTGTCTTGCTCCATCCTGCCTAGGAGTTACATTCACTTAACTTTTATTACAGTATATTCTTATAATTGTTTTTTTATGATTAGATTATTTACCATATTTTAAATTGTTCTAATTTCACTGTAAATTACATTTTCTGAACACATATTTTATTATTGCTGTTGTTAATCTCTTACTGTACCTAATTTTTAAATCAAAATTTCTCATAGGTATGTATGGATAGGACAAAACATGGTATATATATATATGGTTTGAATAACAAGGAATCACTATACATGTTTTGCACATAACATGTATCTACTTATTTCTAAGTATAACCTATTTTTTCAGAGAACACATCATCACATAACAGAAAATTATTTGTCTTTTATTTCTTTCCAAATGAATGTAAAGAAGTGATATGAAATAAATCACTGTTTAAACCAATAGTTATAACCATTGAAATTGTTTCCTTCCCATGTCGTCTTTGAACTCTTTTCCAGTTTTTTAACATCTTGGTAGAAACTATCTCCACCTGAGTATAGCTGTCCCTGTTCAAAATGTGTCTAGGTAGTAATGTCTCCAGACAAAATTAGATACTTAAAGACTCCTGTTGTGGTATTGAAACAAAACATGCATTTCTTCCAAACTCCAGGGAATCACCTCTCAGTGTTTCTCTTAGAGTCTCTCACTTGACTGAGAAACAAACAAAACCTAACACACTGGCATCGAGTCGATTCTAACTCATAGTGACCCTATAGGATGAAGTAGAACTGCCCCATAGGGTCTCCAAGGAGCACCTGGTGGATTTGAACTGCTGAGCCTTTTGATTAGCATTTAACAACTATGCTACCAGAGTTTCTTCACTTGATTGAGGTGAGGAAAAATTTGAAATTTGGGGTAGTGTCCAATCATTTCACCATAATAAATAAAATAAGGAGCCCTGGAAGCTCAGTGGTTAAGCATTCAGCTGCCAACTAAAAATTTCCATCATTTGAATCCTCCAGATGTTCTGTTGGAGGAAGATGTGCCAATTTACATCCATAGATTACATCCTTGGACACTCTATGAAGAAGTTATAATGCTCTGTCCTATTGGGTAACCGTGAGGTGAAATCCAGTCCACAGGAGTGAATTTGGCTTCATTTTCAGTTTTGAGAACAACTCTCTTCACAGAACTCTCTTCAGATATTTTTCCCTCAAGTCTTTCATATTGTTGAGATAGGTGATGGGATGGAAGAGTTTTATGTATTCTCATTATATACTATGTGTGTATTATGACCATAAAATTTATTTTCCAAACCAAGGCATTTTCAGCAAAAGAGTTGACTTTATTTTGATTTAACGACTTGGATAGAAAAAAACAGTTAAACAATTATTGTAGTTAACTGTCCATCTGAAATCTATGATTTTACTAATATCAAGCTGACATCTGACAAATATGTGTGAAGTCCTGCTAGTGGAGCCAAAACATTTACAACTAGCTCATTATTTTTGGTATTTACAGAGAAACTTGCAATCAAAAATGAAATAAATACTCACAGGGTACTTATTTAACCTAAATAGAAAGACATGCTTCACAGAATGATATGTAAAAATGTCTTGTGAATGTACACATGTTCATTTGTCATCATCAGGCAGTCTTTTCAAGTAATTATTAACAATATAATAGATACATATAGTTTATCAACAAATATATACCTTCTGGGTTTTCATATTGGCCATAATAGGACTATTCCCGTGGAGATGGTCAATAGTGACACAATGTGAGTGGCAAACCACACATTTATCATCAATTTTTAGGGAAATACACATTCAAAACATTTTTTTTATAAAAAATGAAAATTGTATTTGAAATTATTACATTAAAATATTTATTAAATAGGAACTAAGCATCCGGGTACAATAACATTGATTCCTAGAACTGATGAACTAACTTTTTTTGGAGGCAGACAGTAAGTATTTTAGGTTTTCAGGCTACATGTTCTTTATCACAATGAATCATTCTGCTGCTGTAGCACAAAAGCAACAATAGACAATGCATAAATGAATGAATGTAGCTACTTTTTGACACAGCTTCATTTACAAAAATAGGAACTGAGTCAGACTTGGCTGGCACTTATAATTTGCTGACCTTAGCTTAATAATGAAATTAATGAGACAGCTATCTAACAGGAATGGTTAGACAGTTCGCTATAAAATCTACAGCAAATCTATTGAGCCTCTGTTTCTCTAGTACATAACATAAACATAATCCATAATTTCCTTTAGCTCCTAGTTATCCAGCTTACTGGCAATTGAGCAGATTTTTGCTGGCAAGGCAGTGTTATTATTAAATCCTTCTACCAATTAAGACAAATGAGAGTTAGCTACATATACTTGCTTGCATTTTCAAAATCTTCCCAAGTGTCCTGAAATGAGTGATTTTATTCTTAGGATCTGAAAGAATTAGGAAAAGAAACACAGGTTATCACTCATTAACTTGTTGCCTTATACTTTTATCATAGTAGGAACTGTATTCATTGTTCTTGTATTTCATGAAATCCTAGAAGATACAATGGCAGAATTTAAAACAAAAGGAGAAGATCTAGGAAACACATTCATGTTTATTTTCATGAAATTATGAATAATAATGTTCAGTTTAAAAACTCCAGGGCAAATTATAATCGGATAATTGTAGAGAACTACTTCTTTAGTTATATTCAGTCTTCCACTTTATGAGCATAAATTGGTGTTGTCTTGGGCAAACTAAAATGATGGCAGTACTAAATAGTCTAGTAACTATATATAAGTGGAATAATTTTTGGTGCCTATTGCATTATTCTGAGACTTGAAAGGTTTAGCCAGAAATAATACAGAAAACATTACATTTAAAATCTTGTAAAGAGTATATATATTTACCACTTACATAGTTATCAATCTAGAATTTCTGCATCGTACAAGTGGGTTATGTGCACAACAGCTAAAAGAAAGATTGATCTGAGTCCCTCTAGGGCTACCTTGGAAGAAAGGCCTGGCAACCTGCTTCCAAAAGGTTTGCCAACGAAAATCTTATGGAACACAGTTCTACTCTGACACATGTCAGAGTTGACTCCACACAATTGGCAGTAGTCATGGGTCTATTAAGCTAATTATTGTGTATATATATATAACTATTGTGTATATATTTTATGTTTCATAATAGAGACCCTCAAAAATCTTTAGAAGTAATCTATATATATAATGCTTTTGCTCATTATGCTAAACTTTGCATGCTAATATACAGGAAGACTGCTAATGAAGTTCACAGACACATCCCAGCAAATGCTACATACTTCACTACTAAATATCATAACAGGTCTCTTCAAAGTACTCTTTATGAAAAGCTGTGCACTGACACCAGCACCTTGTTCACAATTCAAAGAATTTTTTTTTTTTTTATCCCTAGCCATTCCTAGAATTCACTATTGCCATGTTTTTAGTTTTGGTAAGTTTGATTGTAACATCTTGGTGACATTCCTTTGGCATCTATCTTGTATGGAGTTTGATGATCATCTTGAATAGATGTCTTCTCATCTTTCATGCCAACAGGGAATTTTTCTGCCAACAAATCTACAATTTTCTCGATATTTTTCTGTTACTGCTCCCCTCCACCCCCATCCCCCATTCTGGAACTACAGACACTCATAGGTTATTCCTCTTGGTAGAGTCCCATATAATTTTTAGGGTTTCTTCTTTAAATATGTGTGTGTGTATATATATATATGTATATATATATGTATATATATATGTATATATGTATATATATATATAATCTGATTTATCATCAAATATGTTGGTGTCAAGTACTTTATATTCAATCTCACTAATTCTGTCTTCCATGGCCTCAATTTTGTTCCTTTGGCTTTTCATTGGTTGTCTGATTCTGCAAATTTTCTATTAATCTTCTGAATTTACATTTTGCATTCTCTCTATGGGTTCTTGCACCCTGTTCAATTTGTAATTATGTTCCGCTTGAAACTTTTTAAGTTCCTCAATTGTCATGTATCTATCTTGTCTTGTTCTACATTTTGCTTTATACCCTTCTTGATCCTTTGAAGAGTTTTATGGATTAATTTTTTGTGTTCTATGTTTGGTAATTCTAGGAAGTTGTTTTGTTCTTGAAAGTTTTAAGATTATTTGGGGAACTTTCTGAAATTGCCATGTTCTACCTCTTTGTGTGATTTGATACTATTATCTCTAAGCCATCAAGAAGTTATTCTGTTTATTTTATGTTGCTTACTGTGCCCTGACTTCTTTTTTGTTTTAAATGCTCAAATAGTCTGTTTATGTGAACTAGTTTGATTATCGGTGCCTTTGAAGCTGTAACTTCCTGTCACCAGGTAATTAGCACTCTTACTATATGTGTGAGCTCAAGAGTCTGTTTACCTTTCTTGTCTTCACATATCTCATGTGTCCAGGTTTTTGTTCACCAGATATGTGGTGAAGGCTGTCACCTACATTCCTCAACTGACAGGGGTCATTGGTCTACACCATAAGTGTTGGGCTGCACCTGCTGAGCAAGGCATGGGGCTGACAGTTGTCTGTGAGTGTCTGTGAGAAAAGTGTATCCCTGTTCCCTAGAGTTCACTGGTGGGTAGGTTTTGCAACCAGACTATGGGTGTCCAATGCTGTTGGTTGTAAAGACAGGGAGGCACCACTTATTCTTGGACAATTTAGTGGGTGACTAAGTGTCACGGATGGAGCCACCAGTCCTTAGGTCACAGCTTAGTAAGTAAGGACCCTCCTTAATAGGCGGCTTAGTGTCGAATGTCAGGAGTCTGCCTTTCCACCATGTGTATTGTACAGTAAAATTAAATTTCAGATATATTTCCTTTTGTACTATGCTAATGAAGGCCTAGACTGTTGTAGTAGGTCCACATATCTCCATGCAGGGATGAAAAGCATTCAAAATCTGTGGCCCCACTGTGCCTGTGTCAGTATCTGGAGCCTGCCCAGGCCCAGTGTAGAGTAGGAGGAGGGCAGGTAAAAGGGAGACAAGTTTGTACCAAAGAAAAATATTTATATCTGTGTCATAGGCTAGACACAAGTTACTTATCTCTTGATGATACACTGCCAGTTTTCACTGATTCCAGACATGAATGTACTCTCCACTGCAAGATCTCTCTCAGTGTGGAAAGTACGTTCCAAGTGCTGCTGCTTACTTCGCCAGGCTTATGCCAATGGATCCTGCCTGTGGGTTGCCAGTTCCCTCTGAATCAGGCCTGGCAATTCCTTCCTACTTCTAAAAGTTCTCTACATCTCCTGCCGCTCAGTCTGATTTCTCAACTTTGCCTTTGATGTTCAGGACTCCTGGAGTGTCATATGCAATTGATTCATTTGTTTTGTGTGTGTGTGTGTGTGTGTGTTTTGTTGTAATCAAGATCACAGGAAGCATCTGACTATTCCTTCATCTTGCCTCCCACCTATAGTACACCATTCTTACGTGAAAAGTAGTGTCTTTAGAAAAATAAATTCTACATCTTTTTGGCACCTAGAAATATTGAAAAATACAATATAAATAATAATAATTAACCTAGAGGTTGAACTTCAATCATTGACACTTTAAGAATGAAAAGCCTAATCTAAACTCTATGAAAATATATTATTCATCATAGCTTCAAATTTGAATATGTTACACAAGATTTATGTATCCATTTTACAGTGATTTAGTCTGAATTTATAACTTCAGGGTTTACTGCAGAGAAGTAAATAAATAAAAGTTACATTATCTTTTAAGTAATTCTTGCCTAAATTTTAGCATTACAGTCCTTGCATTAAAATTCTCACTCTGTAAGCGGCCAGATCATGACACTGATTTTCAGAATTTTCCAAATATGAGTTTGAAGTGGGAATAAGCCTTAGTTTAGGCTTATTACTTAAAACTACAAAGGACAATTTTCATTTTAAGACTCAGAAAGTTTTGTGTACAACTTTCGTAGAGATTTTTGTACCCAAGACAAGTGATTTACAGGTACTCATGGCATGAAATTGAAGAAATCAGAAATTTTCAGAGTGTAGTAACCTCAAATATCATTCAGACAGGTTAGAAGAGATTCAATCTGGCCAGTGTAGAACTCCATAATTATTTTAGTTAGCATTTCAAGACAGAATATAGCCAGAGTATTTTTCATAGATTTGTATTTCTCTGTAGAGGACTTCTTCATTTGTACAACTTCCATCAGTGAGTGTAGTTTATGTGGAATAGTGTTTTCTTGTTTGTTTGTTTGTTGGAAAGTTGGAAGGTTGGCAGGAGCTAAATAGAACTTCATTTTTAATAATTGAGATTTACTCCTACTTTTAGACTTAGTTCTGATAGAGGTAGAAAATTAATCTCAGTCAACTCAACTTCAGCTCTTGCCTCCTACCAGGCAGAGAATTGCATGGGTCTTTGCTCTCATGAGTGTAATTTTTAAAAATATTGTATTAAATCATTTTTCATGAGCCCATAGCCACACTGCATGTAGAATAAACAACAAGGCTTAGCATCTGTAATGTTTGGACTTAAAATTAGAGCGAATATTTACACAGATTAATCCACCACATTTTATGATGTATGCAACTTTTAAGGCATTGAAGTAATGTTGAGCAGGACAGAGTTCACGTATTTTACTCAGGATTGTTACTATTTTTACATTGCCAAACATTTTCTATCTTTTTCTTGATTCTCTGATCATTGTCAGCACTGATGATCTGTGGTTCCTGCCTCAGGATGATCCATGTTAATATGATAGTTAAAATCAAAAGCTCTGGATGCAATTGCTAACAGAAACAATTGTCTCTGCTATCCTTCTGTCCAATAAAGAACTCAAGTTACTTCTGCAGCTTTTTATTTGACTCCCATTGTGATAAATGCTCTTGATTGATTAACAAGGAAAAAATTCATTCAAGTGTTCCCCATACCACTATGATTTGTCTCAAATGTGAAAATACCTATCAAGAATCTCCCACACTATACATTTATTAAATAGCAATTATGGATAGTTATGAAGTCTCAGGATGTTAATGAGATTGTTTTGTTTATACTGAAGAAAGAAGGTATAAGTTGATTTAAAAAATGAAAGTGACAAATACTCATTAATCTTTGGACCTATCTACCTACCTACTTACCTATCTATGTACAGAGCCAATTTAGATGCCCCCCCTTTTTTAATTTCTATGATTCTATTTAATGCATAATAAAAAGGAAGCAATGTATTCTACAGGAAAATATCTAATGAAGCAGGAAGAATAAAAAGAACATACAAGGAATACATAGAGTTACTGTACCAAAAAGCCAGTTAACTTTCAACTATTTCAGAAAGTTGTATATGATAAATAATTGAGTCTACTAAAGAAAGAGGTCCAAGGTGTACTGAAGACATTACCAAAAAACAAGGGTCCAGGCATTGAAAGAATATCAACTGAGATGTCTCAACAAACAGATGCAGCACTGGAAGCTCTCATCGTCTATGCCAAGAAATTTTGAAGATAACTACCTGACCAACCAACAATAAGGGGCCCATATTTGTGCTTACTCTAAAAGAAGGTAATCTAACAGAATACAGATATGAATAATGTAATTAATATCACAAACAAACCAAATTTTAGAGAAGTAAGTCCTGGTGAAGTTGTGGTTAAGAGCTATGGCTGTTAACTAAAGAGTTGGTAGCTGAAATCCACCAGGCATTCCTTGGAAATCCGCTGGGTCAGTTGCACTCTGTCCTATGGGGTTGCTATGAGTAAGAGTTAACTCAACAGTAGCAGAATTAGTTAGTTAGATAGTTAATTCATTAGTTAGTTAGTTAGTTTTTGGCTGTCAAATAAAATAGCTGCATCAGTACATTGCCATGAAAATTACTAGAAATTCAAGCTGGATTCAGGATAGAATGTGCAATGAGGGATATCATTGCTGATGTCTGTGGATCTTGGCTGAAACTACCTCTGTCTTATTGACTATATAATTTATTTGACTGTGTGGAACATAACAAATTGTTGATAACATGGAGAAGTAAGTGTGCTCATAACATACCTGTACATAGACCAGGAGGCAGTCCTTTAGCCAGAACAAGGAGATATTGCATGGTTTAAGATCCAGAAAAGATGACAACATTATAACACGAAAGAAGGATTTACACAAAAATGTAATCATACATCTTTCATATGGAGTGGAAGTCAAGGTGATGTAAAACAATTTTAAAAAGGGTTCAAAATTGAAAGAACAGGTGTAAACGAGGTAACTACAAAGGAAGTTAACAGTCCTACACATTAAAATGAAAAACATGAAGTCATGGTAAATACAAAACCAGCAACAATGAAAAAGACAAAGATTTCAGCAAAGTATCAGGATACAAAATAAATATATAAAAACCAGTTGGATTCTTTCACACCAACAAAGACAACATAAAAAAGGAAATCACCAAATAAATACACTTTACAATGCCCCCAATAAGATAAAATACTCAGGAAAAAAACAAATCAAAGATGTAAAAGACATATATAAAGAAAATTACAAGACTATACTGCAAGAGAACAAAACAGATCTATGTAAGTGGAGGAACTTACCTTGTTTATGAATAGGAAGATTCAACATTGTGAAAATGTCTATTCTGCACAAACCAATGTGCAGATACAACAAAATACTGATACAAATTCCAGTGGAATTTTTTAAGGAGATGGAGAAACCAATCACAAACTTCATACGGAAAGAGATGAAGTCTTGGATGTGTAAAGCAGTAATGAAGAGGAACAAAGCGGCCAACCTCATACTGTCTGAATTTAGAAGCTAATGCACTGCTATGGTAGACAAAACAGTGTGGGACTGGTACAAAAAGAGATACATAGACCAATAGAACAGAACTGAAAATCCAGGCAGAAAAATAATCCACTCTTGAGCATCTGAAATTTGGCACAGGCCCAATATCCGCAAATTGGGGAAAAGACATTGTCTTTAACAAATGATGTTGGCATAACTGCATATCCATCTACAATAAAATGAAACAAGACTATGAACAAAATAACTATGGGTCAAAGACCTAAATACAAAATCTAAAACAAAAAAGATTATAGAAGAAAAAAATAGAGACAATACTAGGAGCCCTAATACACGGCATAAACAGAACACAAAATATTACTAACAATGCACAAAGAACAAAAAAGAAAACTTATAACTGGTAACTCCTAAAACTCAAACATTTGTGTTCATCCAAAGAATTCAGCAAAGGAGAAAAAAGACAACCTATAGATTGGGGGAAAAAAAAATGCCTATGACAAATCCAGTAAGCATCTATTATCTAAGATCTACAGATACTGCGAAACCTCAGTGAGAGAAAGATAAATAACTCAGTTTAAAAAGGCAAAAGCTATGAATACACATTTTACCATAGAAGACATCTAGGTGGCAGACAGACACATGAGGAAATACTCAGAATCATTAGCCATTAAGGAAAACAAATGAAAACTACAATGAGGTACCATTTCAGCAAAGCAAGGTTAGTATTAAGAATAAAATAAAATAAAAACATAGAAAGATACTTTGGAGACTTGGAAACACTTTACTGGTGGTAATTGAAAATGTTACAATCACTTTGGAAATTGATTTGGCAGTTTCTTAAAAAGCTAGATATTTGCACTGCTGAACTTTTGATTACAAGTAGTAGCACTTAACCACAACACCAGCAGGATTTCCAGAAATACCGTATGACCTATCAGTCATACTTCTTGGTATGTATCCTAGAAACATAAATGCTGCCACATAAATAGATACATTCACACTAGTGTTTATTGTAGCCCTATCCACTATAACAAAACATGAAATCAACCGAGGTGCTCAACAGTTGAGTGGATAAACAAACTATGATATATTGGGACGATGGAATACTACACAACGATAAAGAACAACTATGATCTTCAGAAATATCTCGTCATATAGAGGACTCTGGAAGATACTATGCTGACTGAAATTTGTTGGTTGCAAAAGGGCAAATATTATATGAGTCCACTACTATAAAGTCTCAAAAGGTTTAAATACAAAATAAAACAGTCTTTGATGGCTACAAGGGTGGGGAGGGGCAATGAGGAGAATTCATTAATCAGACTGTAGACAAGAATTAGTTTAGGGGAAGGGGGGGACAACTCGCAGTAGAAAATAAGTCAGTACATCTGGACTAAACCAAAAGCTAAGAGGTCTAAATATAACCCAATAATACATGAAGTACAGAGCAGCAGGAGCAGGGGTCTGGGGAACATGGTTTCAGGGAACATCTAGGTCAATTGACTTAACAATTTTTTTTTTTTTTATTTAACATAACTGAGTGAAAATGTACATTCCCATATAAATTTACATGCTCCCCTATATGCAGCTTCCACTGCTCTCCCTGTCCGGTGACAGCACACTATTCCTCTCTGCTCCATACATGTCTCATCCTCCCAACAGCCTCTTTTCCCCTCCTCTAACAATTTTTTTAAGAAAATATTCTACATCCCACTTTGGTGAGGGCATCTGAGGTCTCAAAAGCTAGCTGACAACTGTCTAAGTAGCATCAATTGATCCCAGTTCACCTTGAGAGGAGAATAAAGAGATCAAAACCTAAGAAAAATATGAGCCGAAGAGGCAGAAAAGGCCACGTAATCCAAAGACCACATTGGTTTGAGGCCAGGAGAACTAGACGGTGCCTGGCCACCACCAATGACTACCCTGGCAGGGAACACAACAAAGAGTTCCTGACATAGTAGAAGAAAATTGAGTATGCAGAATACAAACTCTATTAGAAAGGCCGGACATAGTGGTCTAACAGATCGGCGGGTCTTCTCTGTTAGTCTAGAACTGAAACCATTCATGAAAACATCACTAGACAAAGATTGGACTGCACTATAAGACAAAAAAAATGACATCTGGTAAAGAGTATGTTTCTTGACTTAAGTAGATAAAGGAGACTAACTGTGTAGCTTTTGTCCAGAGGCAAGCTGGGAAGGTAGAGGTAGACAGGAGCTAGCTGAGTGAACATGAGAAATTTAAGGTAGAAAAGAAGAGTGTGCTGCCACAGAGTTAGGAGTGTAGCTAGAGTTACATGGTATTGTGTGTGTAAGTTTTTATATGACAAAATGAACTTTTCCTTAAAGCACAATAAAATATTGAAAAAAAAAACAAATCTAACACCTTATTTCATTTGGTAAATCTGCTGTAAATACCACTTTAATGTCACCGTAGTGAGGTGAGCCTGCCCCAAGCCATAGTGTTTTGAGTTGCTTGATATGTATGTGGAAGCTGCAAAATGAATAAACACTGCAGTAGAATTGTTGTTTTTGAATTGTAGTGATGGTGAGGATTGTTGAATATGCTGTTGACTGCCAAAGAATGAAAAAATCTTTCTTGAAAGTACGGCCAGAATGCTCCTTAGAAATGAGGATGATCACACTTCACCTCACATACTTTGGACATGTTGTCAGGAGGGGTTGCACCTTAGAGAAGCTCATCATGTTTGGTTCAGTGAAAAAGAGGAAGACTCAACAAGATGGACTGACACAGTGGCCATATTTTCCAACTACCAGTCCTTTTTTCCCCAAACATTATGCTCTAATCACCAATAGTTATACTTTGTTACTGTATGTATGTTCAATTTCAGGCTGAAAAAATAGGTAAAAATTCTTCAGTTTCATCATCATCAGCCTTAGTGGCTGGTGAGCAAACTTGAATAATAGTCCTATTAACTAGCCTTCCTTGTAGACATATGACTATTATCCAGCTACTAACAGTGTAGTACTTCAGGATACACACTAATGTTTTCTTTTTGACAATGAACGCAATGCCGCTGCTCTTTGATTTGTCCTTCGTGGCATAGTACACCGTGTGATTATCTGATTTGAAGTGGCCAATACCAGCCCATTTCAGCTCAAAAGTGATGCCCAGGATAGCAGTATTTACACATTCCATTTCATTTTTGACAATTTCTAATTTTCCTACATTCATACTTCATGCATTCCACATTCCAGTTTTTAATGGATGTTTGTAGCTATTTGTTTTCATTGTGAAACTCATTTATTCTGTTTTTACTGTGGGTACACGAAAATGTTTTTGAATTTATATGACCTTGTACACTTACACCTCAGTATATTCTTTTTGTTTTTTATATTTTTAAAATTTTTGCAGAGTCAGGGTGAAGATTCCTCAGGATTTTCTGTGTAGGCAATTTTATCATCTGTAAATACAGTCATTTGTATATATTTCTTTGTAATTTTATACCTTTTATTTTATTTGGTTGTCTTACTATACTGTATTAAAAAAAAAAAGTGGCGTTGAGTGGGCTCCAACTCATGGCTTGCAACACATTGTTTAATAACACTGGAGACAGCTTCACTTTTTTTGGTCTTAGGGAAGAAACAGTTAAGAATTTAACATAAAGTATAACGTAAATTGTAGGTGTTTCATGTACATTCCTCAGCAAGTGAAGAAAATGTCTTTCCATGCGTAATTTCTTGTGATTTTTAACCTAATTTTTCATAAATTTTGTCAAATACCTTTTATCTGCATCTATTCAGATGATTTGATAATATTTCATTTTATTCCTTTTGCTACAGTTTCAAATCAAACCTTGCATTCTTTTGATAAATAACATATAATGAATCATTATTTTCATCTAATTTTAGATTTGATATTTTTTAACCTGTATTCTTGTAGGATATTGATATATAGCTTTCTGTAATGCTTTTGTCAGGTTATGATACAATGATTATACTTGACTCTGCTTTTTGCAATAATGTTGTGAAATTTTGGCACTATTCTATGTATATAATGAAGTTTATCAGTGCAATCACCTTGCTGAGAATTTTTGTTGGAATTTTTGGTAAAAAGTAATTCTTCAGAGATCTAGGGACACTTACATTTTCTAGTCTTTTTGTTAAGATTTGGCAAACTTATGTCTTCATATTTACCTTTGTCTTTCTTGGGGGTGTTAATTTTCTCATTATTTTCTGGCTTTAGTATGGAGACTAAGTTTATTGATTTAACATATTTTTTACTGGCTTCTATTGCTTCTCATGAAAAGTTGGTCATCATATGTATCATGTTTCTTTATGCATCCCTTCCCTCAGACTATTTTAATACTTGTATAAACTCATTATTGATTATGTGCCTTTCAGTGACTTTCTTTGCATATATCCTATTTGGAGATTACTTAGCTTCTTGGGTATATTATAAGGGGATATTTTTAAGTAAATTTTGGAAGTTTTTGATGATTATTTTAAAGATTTTTTTTTTTTTTTTTTTTTACAGCTAAATTGTTTCTCTTCTTTCCATCTAAGACTCCAGTTATACATTTTGTAAACTCCTTATTATTTTGATTCTGGCCACCGAGGTTCTGATCATTTTATTTCAATCATTATCTGTTTTCAGATGAGAAAATTTCTCTTGATCAGTATTTGAGGCTATTGATGCTTTTTTCAAAACAATTATTCTGTTTTCCAGTATATCCATTGAATTTTTCTCTTTCTGTTTTACATTTTCTTTTAAGTTCTTTAACATACAGTAGCTGTTTTCACCAATTTGTCTTTCAGTTTCAAGCTCTGGATCATCTGTCGTTCAATTTCTAATGCGTCCTTTTTTCTTTTTCTTTCTTTTGACAATACATTATATATTCTCCTACTTACGTGAATTTAAATTTTATATTGGACACTGTTTGAGAGTGGTAGAATGTGTTAACTAAATTCTGCACTCTTCTTTGGAAGACTGTTGATTTTTTCTGACATGCAGTTAAATTACTTGGTGATCACCTTGAAGTTTTATAATTGATTTTAGTTTTAGATAGGACAGGTCTGGATAGAATTAAAAACACCAAACTCTTATCTGTGGTTGGCAGTGTCTGAAATTTCATCACAATTGTCTCAGCCTCTCAAATTTTAGTTTCTGCTTGCCTCCTGAAGTCTCAGCTATGCAAGTGCAGTCGATGGGTTAGCTGAAGTTTCAAGTGGAGTTTACACCCTAATTTGGGGGCTCTCCCTGCTTGTCTCTCCTTTCTGTGATTCTTTCTTCTTGATATTCAACTTCTCTGGTGCCCTCAAATTCTGCACTCTGACACCCCAACTGTCGTGACTTTGTCTCGCTGTTTACGTTTTATCTGCCCAGGAATATGCAGAATATCCTTTCATAAAAGCCGTGTAAACGATATCTCACACAATCCCCTTTTTCTCAAGAGTCAGATGTTTGTTTCTACTTTGTTTTGGTCACTCTTCAGTGGATTTAAGTAGTATTTTTGTGGTTTTGTAGAAAATTTTAAATTGTTTTCTGTGAATTTATTTAAAATAAACAAAACTACTCACCACTAAACAATCGGAAATATCAACATTGCTTTCTCTCTATCTACAGACGTTTTCTCTGTTTATGATTGAAACAGGCAAAACGACCCTGATTTGGGCCAATCATGTAGAAATACACAATTTTGGACATATAACTCAGATACGGAGCCCTAGTGGTGCAGTGGTTAATGAAGTATGTGTAATTAATGGTAAAGAAAATTTTCCGGCAATGTAGTTCTGACTTCATTTTATTTATTATGATATTTATTATAAAATGTAATTTGCAACTATAAATGAGGCCAAAAGACCAAACCAAACCCCTCACCATCAAGTTAGTTCCAAGTCATAGCAACCCTATAGACAGAGTAAAACTGTTCCACGGAGTTTCCAAGAAATGTCTGCTGGCTTTGAACCTATGACCTTTTAAGCTAAAGCACTTAATCACTGTGCCACTGAGCAGCTTCAGTAGATATTGTACTAAGAAAGAATAAACTTTTGGGGAGAGAGAAGTAGCTATAGTAAACACATTATTTCATTTCCTAAATATTATATGCAGTGTAAATTATATGCAGTGTAAATATTATATGCAATGTAAATTTCCAAATATATCTTTTTAAAGTTTTTCTCTCAAAAACCTCTAAATGCTGTCCTATTCTTGTGTTATATAGTAGAAAGAATATGGACTTGAGAGTTATATATATTTGGTTATAAGACTTTGTAACATTTATATTCAAATTCTAGTTCTTCTAATTTTCAGTTACTGCCTCTACAACAGGAAGAAAATAAGGCTCATACTATTTCTCCTATATTAAATTGTTTCTCCCTGTATGTTAAGTGGAGTGAATAAGATAAGAAACATAAAATAGATGTCGCTAATAGAATTGGATTTGGAGTTAGGCAAAATATGTCCCAAGATCATCTCTGCAGCTCCCATGATATCTGACCCTTAGCATAGTATGTAAATCCTCTAATTTTACATTCCTCATCTCTAAACTTGTATCACGACTTAGTAAAATGACAGAGCCATTGCAAGCATTCAGTTAATGTTGTCTCTTTCCACTTGTTATTTTTGGGGTGTGTAACTTACTAACATTTATTTCATGTTGCTAATACCATCATACCTGATTTGTTTTTTTTTTCCCCCATGGCATGCACATATGTGTATAAAATCGATTTCTATTCCATCTACCTTTAGGAAATTGTTTCTCAATTATTTCCTTGAACCAATCATCTGCTGTAATCAAATACTTCTGCTGTGTTTGCATTAGAATAAGTAATATAGATTCACACTTCCCCTACTGTTGGTCCTACTTGAAATTTGTTCTAAAATAAAATCTCCCTTTCTTTCCTTTACTTCCCCAAATCTGCCTCAATTACCCATTCTACTGATTTGTAAATTCCTTGACAGCAAAGTGTATGATCTAGTCAGATTTATAGCCTCATATTGTAGCACAGATAAAGATGGTAAAAGAGAATGGGGCTGTTCTTAATCCTAAAGGAATCTCACAGTATTATAATTCTCTTCTAATGTATGTATTATACAATAAGTATACATGCTTTTGTAAATCCAGAATCACAAAGTTATATACATATTTGAATATTACAGATTCTTGTTGCCATATATAGAAAGAAAATAAAAAAAAAACCCTGCTTTTTCTACGCTCAATTAGTACACTAAATAAAAATATTGAAAAAAACCATCTTTTAAAAATGAAATTTGGGGGCGGAGTCAAGCTGACGGACTAAGCCCACGTCTCCTTATACCCCTCTGGAAACCAAGACCTGAATTGACAATCAAACAGAGCCTTCAGGCCTAATCAGCCTCAGGACACAGCACAGAGCTGTTAATTGGGACTTCATACCACTCAGTGAAAAACCTCCTCTCTTTCGCTGACTCCCGCTCCTGGCTAGCCCCGGCTCTCACGGACAGAAGGTAAACGCACCAGTTTGACTTTTTTTTTCCTCGGTCTCGGCTGGCGGGCGGAGCTGGGTCTTGCCTGGCGGCTGGACTCAGATGCGCTGCTGGGGGGATAGGCAGGCGAAATTCCCATATTCTGAGAGCCAGGCTCGGGACTCTGTTAGTCTAGCCACTTTGAGCCTTTCATTTTGTAGCTGCCTCAGTGGGGTTTGTGTGGGGTTTGTGCGGAGCATCGCTGTCAGTGTGTGGGGTGCCATGTTGGTACCGAGATTTTAGTGGGACATCGTTCTTAGCCTGGGAACCAGCGGCTGCAAATGGGACAGCACTTCTCCAACAGAAAAGTAGTGATTTTGCACAGCGCTGCCTACGTTGGGGGCCCGGCAACAGAAGCAGAGGAATCACTACCTCTCGGCACGTTAGCCCCTCTGTCTGCTGCCTGTGTGGAGAACGCCATCTTGGGTACTGTGGCTGCAGCTGGACTTGATTCTTAGCTTGGAAGCCAGAGCCTGCCCACAAGAGAGCGCTTTCCTATCACAAAACCAGTACTCGACACAGTGTTGGCTAAGGCTAGGCCCTGTCAGCAGAGGCCAACAGGGCAGTAGCATTGCTGTATTCTGAACTAGTTTCTTATCATCTGGGGTTGGATCTAGTGGCGCTTACTTTGTCAGATGAGAAGAGGGACCTCTACACCTGAAAACCTAACTGACTTGTGAACTGGTCAGATATCCTTTGCTTTACATTTGAAGACAGCCTAGAGAAACATTTGCAACCCATCCTCACAGTACCTCTTCCAGCATCTATATACTCACATGGGACCCAAAAAGCAACAGAGAATTGTGGCATACAAGCAATCACTCATGGCTTCAGAAGGCTCCCAAACAAAGCAACCAAGGAGTTTTCCAGATGAAGAAACTTTTATGAAAGCATCAGGAAGTGAATACAAATTGATTATATACAGAGCCCTTCTAGACCTTATACAAAATGCAGCAGAACAGAGTGAAAAATTAAGCAAGTTGTTCGATCTGATGGAACAACAGTACTCTGAAATCCAACAGATCAAGAAGAAAATCAAAGACATAGAAACTTCCATGCAAAGCCAAGAAAACAGAATGGAACAAATGGAAAAAAGAATTTCTGACTTGGAAGACAGAGCTACTGAGGCCAGCGTCTATGAGCAGAAATCAGAAAAAAGAAACAAGAAAAATGAAGAAACATTAAGAAGCATGTGGGACTCTATTAAGAGGAACAACCTTCAATTAATTGGAGTCCCTGAACAGAGTGAGACATCTGAGAACACAGAGAGTATTGTTGCTGAGCTGCTGAAAGAAAACTTCCCAGAAATCATGAAGGAAGAGAATATAGACATCTCAGATGCATATCGTACGCCACCCAATATAGATCTCAAAAGAAAGACTCCAAGACATATTATAACCAAGATTAAGAAAATGAAACATAAGCAGCAACTCTTAAAGGCAGCAAGACTCAAGGCAAAGCTCACATTCAGAGGGAAACCCTATAGGCTCTCGTCAGATTTCTCAGCAAAAACCATGCTGACACAGAGACAGTGGCATGACACAAGAACTTCCAACCAAGAATTATATATCCTGCAAAACTGTCTTTCAAATACGAAAATGAAATTAAGACATTCCCAGATAAACAGAAACTCAGAGACTTTGTAAAAACCAAACCCAAACTACAAGAAATACTGAAAAAATTTCTTGGCTTTGGCTTAGAAGAACTAAACCACTAACTTTATATTTTAGAACGACATACTACTCAATACTCTACTCATTTAGTGAAGGCTCCAAAGTCAATCACAGCTTTGATATGGAAAGAAGCAATCCAGTGATCATCATGAAAACTACGATGTCACCATAATACAAAGAGGAATGTACTACAGTCGTTATAGTCCTTCCAGATGGAGAGGAAGATGACAAGACTGGTAGTAATTAAAATTGGGTTTATAAATAGTTTATTAAGGGGGTTCATAGAGGCAGCTGTAAAGCACAACAAAGATGTATCATACCATTTCAAGAAATCTAACACACGAGTCTCAACAACTATAAAACCAGATCTGAAAAATCAACTCACAAAAAAGAATATCCCAGAACAGACTAATAAGAACAACAGAGAAAACATCAACATCAACATAAACATATCACAATGGGAGCAGTGAACACATACCTATCAATAATTACATTGAATGTGAATGGACTGAATGCTCCAGTAAAGAGGCACCGAGTGTCATCTTGGATCAAAAGACACGACCCATCCATAAGTTGTCTACAAGAAACTCACCTGAGACCTAAAGACAGGAACAAACTGAAAATTAAAGGATGGAAGAATATATATCAAGCTAACAATGAACAAAGAAGCAGGGGTGGCAATTCTAATCTCAGACAAAATCAATTTTAATGTCAAATCCACCATCGTGGATAAAGATGGACACTATTTATTGCTGAAAGTTTCAGTACACAAGCAAGGTTTAACTATAGTAAATATTTATGCACCTAATGTCAGAGCACCTAAATATGTCGAAGAAACACTGACTACACTCAAAAGAGAGTTAGATGACTCCACAATAATAGTGGGAGACTTTAACACTCCACTCTCATTACCAGACAGACCATCTAGAAAAAAGCTCAGTAAAGATACAGAAGACCTCATTGACACAATTAACCAACTAAACCTCATTGATATATACAGAACTTTCCACCCCTCAGTAGACAACTACACGTTCTTCTCCAGTGCACATGGAACATTGTCCAGAATTGACCACATGATAGGCCATAATGCAATGCTCAACAAAATCCATACCATTGAATTTCTGCAAAGCATCTTCTCAGATCATAAAGCCATCAAAGTTGAAATCAATAGCAGAAAAAACAGAGATATAAAGTGGAACTCTTGGAAACTGAACATCTTGCTCAAAAAAACATGGGTTATAGAGGAAATCAGGGATGAATTAAAGAAAGTCATGGATTCCAATGAGAAAGAAAACACTTCCTACCAGAATCTATGGGATACAGCCAAAGCAGTGCTCAGAGGTCTGTTTATCTCCATAAATGCACACATCTGGAAGGAAGAAAGAAACCAAATCAAGGAACTAACTCTACAGCTTGAACAAGTAGAAAGAGAACAACAGAGGAACCCCTCGGGCACCAGAAGAAATGAGATCATAAAGATTAGAGCACAGCTAAATGAACTAGAGAACAGAAAAACAATTGAAAAAATTGAAAAGACTACTACTACAAAATATCAATAAGAAGAAGATAAACCATCCAATTAAGTGATGGGCAAAGGAGATGGACAGACATTTCACTAAAGAGGAGATCCAGGCAGCCAAAAAACATGTGGACATGTTCACGATCTTTAGTTATTAAAGAAATTCAAATCAAGACAACAGTGAGATACCATCTCACCCCAACAAGATTGGCCATGATCCAGAAAACATGAAACAACAAATGCTGGAGAGGCTGTGGAGAAAGTGGAACCCTCCTACACTGTTGGTAGGGTTGCAAAATGGTCCAGCCTCTTTGGAAGGCAATCTGGGGCATCCTTAAAAAAATGGATATCGATATACCATTTGACCCAGTAATTCCACTCCTTGGAATATATCCTACAGAATCGAGGTCTTTCACACCAATGGACACATGCACCAGAATGTTTATCGCAGCACAGTCCACGATAACAAAAAGATGGAATCAACCCAGATGCCCAACAATAGAAGAATGAATAGGTAAACTATGGTGCATATACTCAATGGAGCACTACGCAATGATAAAGAAAAACTATGATTCCAGGTAACATCTCCTAACCTGGTTTCAACTGGAAGACATTATGTTGAGTGAAAGTAGTCAACGACAAAAGGACAAATACTGTATGAGACCTCTACGATAAGATCTCAAAAACAGACTTGTGTATAGAAGAAAAGACTCTTTGACAGCTGTAAGGGAGGGGAGGGAAGGAGAGTAAGGGGGGGAGGGTTTAGTTTAGATAGTTACTAGAAATCTAGTTGGGAGAAAGTGGTGATTGCACACATTAGAAACAAGAACAACATTAAGTGGACTTCAGCATAACTTGAGTACTCCTTCCATCTTAACTCAGTACTGCAAGAATACAGTAGCTGGGGCGGGGGGCGGGGGGCCATGCTCTTAGGCGAATTCCAGGCCAGTTGGCACAACTAGCATTTTGCTAAGAGAGCTCTCTGCACCCCACATTGGTGAGTGGCGTCTGAGGTCTTAAAAGCTGCCAAGTTGACATCTGAGGACACAGCAAGTTGTCCCAACTCAGCAGGAACGGATGCTCACCGAGGACCAAAATGACATGCGGTAAAGACAACTGAGAAGACAGAGAGACCCACAAGAGTGGGTACCCACATCGACTTGGGACCAGAAGAACCGCATGGTGCCCGGCCACCACCAGTGATAGCCACGATGGAGCTCACAGAGAGGAGTCTCACTGGCAACACAAGAATAAAAAGGGGTGCATCATGAGTAAAAGACTTCAATTGATGGTCCAGCAGTTTTGGGGTTCCTCTGAGATCATGGCCCCCGGCCCTGATGCTCCCTTTCTCATAAATCATAATAAAGGTCCACTCTTTGGACAGGAATGGATTGGACTTGGCAATGCAGAGTGACCATATATTGGAAGCACTTTATGGTTCTATACAACTATAAGATATGATCTTGCTGACCTCTGGCTGGAGGAAGGGGAGTGGATAGAGAGGAGGGGAAAGGAGGCTGTTGGGAGGATGAGACATGTATGGGGTAGAGAGGAACAGTGTGCAGTCACTGGACAGGGAGAGCAGTGGAAGCTGCATATAGGTGGGCATGTAAATTTTCACTCAGTCATGTTAAATAAAAATTAATAAATGAAATTTATAGTGTTGTTTCACATGGTCATGGGGAAATTATGAATACCTGCTTATCTTCTTCTCAGTGTTTGTCATTTTCATAACTATGAAAATTATGTGATTGCTTTTTTTGTTTCTAAAGTGAAAAAAATGTAATCACTATTGACTGTACCGAAGCTTGCTCTTCTAGTAGGTTGAACTGGCTATCATTGATGACAGGCGTTCTACAAATTGTAACACCACCGCTTACATAATCACGATAATTTTGCACTTCCGATCTGTCACTTTCAGTGATGCAAAAATCACTTGATGACTGCCTGAAAATGACTGATGCTTTTCCTATGTTATTTCTTCTCGTAAAGTGTGTGTCTTTTAACAGGTTCTTTAATTCTGTTGAAGTCTGCATATTTTCATTCTTTATCTAGCAAAACAGGTGTGGCAATTCCACTCCACTGCAGGAGCATCTCTCTAATTACTCCATCTTGGGATTTTGAAATGCGTTTTGTGGGGAAAACCAATAGACTTATTTTTTAGGTATAGGAACGTTTTTGATGACATTATATAACACAAGAACTTGAAAATTAAAATCTAGAAACTTGAATGTAGCCGAAGTTTGCATTTGTTTTCAGATACGTTTGGCATTGTTTTCTTGATTGATAATAATACTACAGTTTCAGATGCTAGTTAAGAAAATACTAGAACTACTGAAGCATTGTCATAAACGTGCCCTTCAAAAGATTTGATCTTCCTTGCTTTTTTTATAATTTGTTGCCATGAAGGCAATTCTGACACATAAAAGCCCTATAGAGCAGAATAGAATTGCCTCACAGGAGTTCCAAGGAATTGTTAGTGAATTCAAACTGATAACTTCTTAACCACTTTGGTTAACAGCTTAGGTTTTATTGTAATTACCAATATTTTAAATATTGTCAACAGATTTCATAATGACTAGGCTTACAATCGAGTCATTATTGTGTTATAAAGATTCAGAAAAAGTTTTATAAAAAGCAAGAGGTAATAGAAGTAGAAAAACATTTCTTGGTTTAAGACAAACATTTATAAATGAGTTTATGCTTACATCTCTAATTTTTTTCACTGTGCATTGTAAGTTTTCATCAAGCCAAAAGTAACTTTAAAAATAATCTGAGAGAATAAATTAAAATGTACACCTGTTGTATCAATATGAAAAATCAATTAAGTTTAGAAAGAATTGTAATTTCTTTTTTAAGCTACTAATACACTGAATTTGAGGCTCCTGTTATCTGTCTGCCTAAGACAGATTCTTTCTCATGACAGAACATACCTGAGCTCACACCTTATAATCAAGGATGCCTTTTACAGAGTTTATTCTGTTTTCTAAAACAAATCATAGTCATCACAGTAGATGATTACAACTCAGTATTTAAAGTCTAAGTTTCCACTTGAAACACAGGTTGACAAGAAACAGAAGTTTCGCTGGTCATGGCTTGCCAGTTTCTCATGATGCAGCCGCTCCTAAAAGACAGAAGTCCTCACATTTTTCCCCTGACAACATTGTTCCTTCATTTGTTGCATTATATTTGTATGATGAACAATTTCATTTGATATGAAGCAAACATGTGTTTTATCTTCTTGAATTTAATGTAATCAATGCTGTGACATTCCTTTATTAATTATTATATTCCAGGTCTAGGACATAGTGTTTGAATACATTAAATTGGGCTTTAAAGTTTAAAGATAACTGGAAGCTTTTTTTTTTTTTGCTGGAGAAGCAAGGAAATGATATGTATTATATAAGTATAAACTTCAAATATGTTACATCTAATGTCACGTGTTATTTCATAGATAAGAAGACATTGCCACAGTGCAATCAAATCTTGATAAGCTTAGATATTAATTTCAGAATATTGCTTTTATTTTTTTTTTCTTTTCAGCAACTGTTCATGGAAAGTTCATTATCTGACAACTTATCAATTACAGGAGCTCTGGCAGCACGGTGGTTAAGAGTTCTGCTGCTAACCAAAATGTGGGCAATTTTAATCTGCCAACATCTTCTTGGAAACCCTATGAAGCAATTCTATTCTGTTCTAGAGAGTTATTACGAGTCATAACCAACTTAGTAGTGATATGTATGGATTTTTTTTTTTTTTTAATCAACTAAATGTAAAATTTATTTTAAACAACCATTGTTTCCCTCAGGGAAATCTGATCCTGTGGCATTGTCTACAAATTTAACAATGTAATCCTGAGTACTCATGAGTTTATTTACGAACTTTCAGTATATTTACTGAATATAATTGTGCCTCTTTTGGGTGTATGTAAAGAAGACTGACAGCAGAAGCATTGGATGCAATCAGTATCAGCCAACTGAAAAAACTCAGTAGTTTCATCCCATCTATCAGCACTTTGATTTTTGTCATCAAAGCACAGAAACAGCTGTCCAGTGTTTTGAGGGTCAGTTTAGAAACATCACTTCTTTTTCAAGATCCTCATCTTTGAGAATAGGAAAGACCAATTCAAACATGTCTCATACTTTATTTCAAAGTACATGGAAACTGATGTCACTTTAAGGTTGTAGCCAAAAAAATGTATTTTTGTTTTTTTAAGAAATGAGAAATGTGAATTAGAATAACATATAGGGTAAATAAATTCAACTGTGTATATTTAAACTGTGTGAGGACTCCAATTAAGTTCTCAAACTCATCCTAGAAAGAGTTCTACATACTTCATGGCTGAATATCACTACAGTCATGTTCGAAGTACTCCCCTTGGGAAGCTATGTGCTAGTCCAGAGCCTAGTCCACACTTCAAGGCAATTTTGGAACTCTTTTTCTGGAATGACCATCATATTACCCTTGATGTCACTTTGAATGTCATCCAAATGTCTTCTCTTCAGTATTCCTTTTATCTTCTGGTAAAGAAAAACGTCATAGGGGACCAGATCAGCTGAGTATTGCTTACTAGCTAAAAACTCCCTCACAGACAACTGTACGATCAAGTTCACGAATGTGCTTGCCACTCTGCCACTGTGCCACTTTGCATAATGGTCATTTCAGAAAGAGGCCCAGAATTGCTTTGAGGGGTAGACTAGGCTCTGGAGTAGGTATATAGCTCCCCAAGGGGACTCCTTTGAAGGTGACCATAGTGATATACAGCAGTGGAGTACGTAGCACTTAGAACAATTAAGTTTGTGAACTTAATTTTCACATCTCCTGTACATATGGAACAGATGAACTGTTTAAAGAATACCATAGCCCAACTAAATTTCTTCTGCTACCTGAGTCTTATCTTTCATTTGTTTTCATCTTCATATGGCTCTAAAATGCAAGGAGAATCTTATACAGTATAGATTTTTAAAGCAGATACTCTAAACTACAAAAATGATGTGACAATATTACCTTAATTTGTAGACAAAATAATCTATGAAATATTTTATTAGTAATTTATGCAATCACGTGATTTCCTTTGTAAACCAAAATACAAAAGTTCCATTATCCTAACAGGAGTGAAAAAAGAAATTATTCAGCCTGCATTTTCCACACGATTGTATTTTATAATCAGGAATATTTTAGCATCAGAGGCAATAAAACTGTATCTTAATTTTTTTTTCTTTGGAGTAATGTCTTTCTGAATTACTGTAGACTTCAACATGTTTTTTTTTTTTTAATTATGATTGAATGAAAATGTACATTCCCATATAAATTTTCATGCCCACCTATATGCAGTTTCCATTGTTCTCCCTACCTGGTGACAGCATACTCTTACTCCCTGCTCCACACATGTCCCATCCTTCTGACAGTCTCCTTTCCCCTGCTCTCCACCTACTCCCCTTCCTCCAGTAACAGGTCAGTAGGGTGATATCCTATAGATGCATAGAACCATAAAGTGCACCCAGGGTACGGTCACTCTGCGTCACCAAGTCCAATCCATTCCTGTCCAAACAGTGGACCTTCATTACGATTTGTGGGCAGGGGCAGCATCAGGGCCAGGGCCCGTGCTCCCAGGGGAACCCCAAAGCCCCTGGATCATCGATTGTGGTCTTTTAGTGGAGACCTCAGGGTGCACCGCTTTCTAGTCTTGTGTTGCCAGTGAGACTCAACTTTGTGAGCACCATCACGGCTATCACTGGTGGTGGCCAGACTCTATTCAGTTCTTCTGGTCATGATTCGATGTTGACATCCACTCACGTGGGTCTCTCTGTCCTCTGGTTTTCTTTCCTCCATGTCGTTTTGGTCCTCAGTGATCATCCGTTCCTGCTGAGTTGGGACCATTTCCTATACCTTCAGATAGCAGCTTGGCAGCTTTTAAGACCTCAAACACCACTCACCAATGTGGGGTGCAGAGAGACCTCTTAGAAAAATACTAGTTGTGCCAATTGGCCTCAATTTCACCTGAGAGCATGGTCCCTGGCCCCCCACCCCAGCTACTCTGTCCTTGCAATATTAGGTTAAGATGGAAGGAGTATTCAAGTTATGTTGAAGTCTGCTTAATATTGTTCTTCCTTCTAATGTGTGCTGTCACAGATTTGACCCAACCAAATTTCTAATAACTGTCTAATCTAAACCCTCCCCCATCGTTCTCCCACCCTCCCCACCCTTGCAGCCATCAAAGAGTCTTTTCTTCTAGGCATAAGTCTGTTTTTGAGTTCTTATCATAGGAGTCTCATACAATATTTGTCCTTTTGTCACTTACTACTTTCACTCAGCATAATGTCTTCCAATTGAAACCAGATTATGAGAGGTTTCCTAAAATCATCGTTGTTCTTTATCATTGCATCGTGTTCCATTGAGTATATATACCATAGTTTACCTATCCATTCCTCTGTTGTAGGATATCTGGGTTGATTCCATCCTTTTGCTGTTGTGGACTGTGCTGCGATGAACATTCGTATGCATGTATCCATCGGTAGAAATGGCCTTGATTCTGTAGGATATATTCTGAGCAGTAGAATTACTGAGTCAAGTGGTATATCTATATCCATTTTTTTAAGGGAGCACCAGATTGCTTTCCAAAGAGGTTGCACCATTTTAAAAATCCCACCAACAGTGTAGGACAGTTTCACTTTCTCCACAGCCTCTCCAGCATTTGTTGTTTTGTGTTTTTTGGATCATGGCCAACCTTGTTAGGGTGAAATGGTATCTCATTGTAGTTTTGACTTGAATTTCTTTAACAGCTAAAGATCGTAAGTATGTCCACATGTGTTTTTTGGTTGCATGTATCTCCTCTTTACAGAAGTGTCTGTGCATCTCCATTGCCCATCCCTTAACTGGGTGATTTATCTTCTTCTTATCAATATTTTGTAGTACCTTATAGATGATGAAGATCAGACTTCAGTCTGCAATATAGTTGCCAAATATTTTTTCCCATTCTGTCAGTGGCCTTTCAATTCTTTTAATAAAGTCTTTGGATGAGTAAAAGTGTTTGATTCTTAATAGTTCCCATTTATCTATTTTCTGTTGATTGTAGTTTGTTTGACAGATTTTGAAGTCTGTCTGTGTTGTGTATTAAAACTTCCATTGTTGTTCCTACTTTTTTCTTGGATGAGCTTTATTGTTTTAGGTTTGATACTCAGGTCTCTTATCCAGTTTGAGTTCGTTTTTGTATGAGGTGTAAATATGGATCTTATTTCATTTGATTGCAGATAGATATCCAGTTTTGTCATTTGTTAAAGAGATTGTTTTTACCTCAATTTAATGTCTTAGGGCCTTTGTTGAATATCAGCTGTTCATAGGCAGATGATGTCATTCTGGGACCTCAATTCTGTTTCACTGATCTATCTGCCACTTTCTGTACCAGTAACAGGCTATTTTGACTACTGTGGCAGTGTTATAGGTTCTAAAGTCAAACAATGAAAGGCCTCCCAGTGTGTTCTTCTTCTTTAGTAATACTTTACTTAGCCAGGGCTTCTTCCCTTTCCGGGGCTTCTTCTCTTTCAAAACAAAATGGTGATTTGTTTCTCCATCTCATTAAAAAAAAATGGCACTGGATCTTGTTTTGGTATTGCATTATATAAGTAGATTGTTTTAGGTATAATGGATATTTTCACAGTGTTAAGTCTTCCTATCCGTGAGCATGGTAGGTATCTCCATTTATGTAACTCTCTCTTAGTTTCTTGCAGTAAGGGCTTGTAGTTCTCTTTGTAAAGATCTGTTATTTCTCTGCTTAGAGTAATTCTTAGGTACTTTATCTTCTTAGGGGCTATAGTAAATTGTATTGCTTTGATGATTTCTTCATCAACAGTCGCATTGGTATAAAGGAATCCTACTGATTTACTTATCTTGTATCCTGAGACTTTGCTGTCTCTTCTATCAGTTTGAGTAGTTTACTTATGGATTTTTTGGGGATTCTCTGCATATACAATCACATCATCTACAAATAGGGAGATTTTTCAGTTCTTCTTTGCCGATGCAGATGCCATTTATTTCTTGGTCTTGTCTAATTGCTCTGGCTAGAACTTCTTGTACAATTTTGAATAGGACGTTGTTGTTGTTAAATGCTAGCTAGTTAGTTCCAATGTCATGAAAGGTTATCTAGTCCTGCCCCGTCTTCATGATCTTGGATTAGTATGAGCCTATGTTGTGGCTATTGTATCACTGTACTTAAGGTAGATAGTTCTTTAATTTTCACTGAGCCTCTGTATTGCCAAGTATGATGTACTTTTCTAATGATTTGTGTTTCCTGGCAATGAGTACAGAGCAAGTGAGCTAAAGTCTCTTAATACTATGTCTTAAGAAGCAGTCTGATTATATTTCTTCTAAAACTGATTTGTTTGTTCTTCTGGAAGTTCACAATATATTCAGTATTTATTGCCAGCACTATAAATACACCAAATATTCTCAATTATTTTTTCATTGTTTAGCTTTCATGTGTGTGTGTGTGTGTGAACTATTGAAAAGACCATGGCTTGTCTCAGGCACACCTTAACTGCAATGACATAAAGCAAAAACTAGTGAAGAGCTGATATGAAAAGAATGTTTTCCAGAACTTGCAAACCAAATTTTTGTTATGTTTTGTTTCTTTAAGAATAAACAAGAGCCCTTCCCTGTTGACTGTGACTTACCTACCAAGCATACCCTTCTCCTATGCCCACTTCAATTTAAAATCCCATACCATTCATCTTCATTTTGTTTTTAGCTTCTGCAACCTTTCTGTGTCATTTACCTTATGTCTCCACCTTTATCTCCAGACCTACGCTTTGGACCCACATCCATTTTTCTACAAGAATTTAACACCTGGGTGACAAGTACTCTCCTTGACAGCACAGTTAACACCTTTAACATTCACGTGGTTGACACTTTGGATGTTAGTTACATAGTTCTCTCTTTTTGATAGTACTGGCATACATCATCAATCTTTACATCAGCTGAGTTGCTTAACAATATAAAATTACTTTTGTGTCCCTGGACTGGGTAACACAATGATAGCCATATATTAGTATTTAGTAATTGAATGAGTACATTTATTAATACAAATAAATATTAGTAAGTATGTTAATTTGAATAGGTTATACTAAGGACATTTCATTTCCCATATTTTAGAAACAATCTAGTTACAAAACCCCTATAGATTAATTACTACTCATAGTAACAACTACTATATATTAAGAACTTGTTATATGCTGGACACATACATAGTACATTATTTACATTAAACTCTCCAGACAATACTATTTAGAAATTTCTACCTAGAGAAATGAAAGCTCAGAAAGTTTTGATGAGTTGAAAGTTTCCTCAGCTTCCATAGCAAATAAGTACCAGAATAAAAGTATTTTTGAGGATTGATAGTATCAATAAATTTTTCTCATTTATAATACTCAATTAGAAATGATATTTCAGTCACTGTGATGGGGCTGTCTGTTGCTTGTCACTGGTTCTTTAAAACAGATGCATTTTTTTAAGCAAGATGGTATTGGATCTGACTCGACGGCACTTGGCTTTGGCTTGGGTATCACCATGATATTTTCTAGAAACAACCATTTTCTGTAAAATGTTATAGTCCAGTTTCCAACATATACATATCAAAAGATCCGTAAGTAAGTTTCAAAATGCCAAGTGGAAGAAGCTTGTGCATTTTTCTTTTATATGATATTAAGTTCCAGTGCAATCTGGCAATTTCTAAACTTAGGCTAAAGCAAGAGATTTAAATAATCATTGAAAAATTACTTACATCATTTCCTCAACAGATGCTTGGCAGAAGAGGTGGCTATGTATAGCTAAGGAAGAAAGTGCTCTGAGGATAGTGAGATATTTGTTGAGGTATGAATTCTTCAGGCTTACTTCGATTTTTTTTTCCTTCTTATGATTAATAGTTACAAGCCCTGGTTGCAGAGTGGTTAAAGCACTTAACTGCTAATTGGAAGACTGGCAGTTGGAAATCACACAGTTCCTCCTGGGGAGAAGAGTCTTGATAAACTTCTCCCCAAAAGATTATAGCTTAGGAAACACTAAGGGGATTGTTCTACCTGGTCCTGTAAGATTACTGTGAGGCAAAATTGACTAGACAACACACAAGGACAACATAATCTGTGACAGTCTGCTCCACTATGACTGAACCAATTATTCAAAGGAAGATTCTATTTCCCCACACAAGGTCACATTGAGAGGGCCCAAAAAACAGAACCGGTGCTGTCAAGTTGCCTCATAGCAATTGTATAGGCAGAGTAGTACTGCTTCATTGGGTTTCCCAGGAGTGCCTGGCAAATTTGAACTGTCAACCTTTTGGTTAGCAGATGTAGCACTTAATCACTATGCCACCAGGGTTTCCTTGGCAGGGATGAGTTAATATTTCAATACAAAGGCATACCTTGGAGATACTGTGGGTTTAGTTCTAGACCACTGTAATACAAGTTATATGAATTTCTTGATTTTCTATTTCACATAAAAATTCTATTTCCACTATACCCTGTGCTATAGCACTACGTCTAGGACAAAAAGAAAGTATACACACTGTCATGTATTGCATTATATCCCCACCCCCAAATGTATGTATTGATTTAACTTGGCTATGAGTCCCAATATGGTACAATTTCTCTCATGTGTTGTGAATCCTGACTCTGAGCTGTTGATGATGGAGAATGAGCAGCAGTTGTGCTGGTGAGGCAGGACTCAAGTTACTACCTGTGGGATATACAGGAGAGAAGTGAGCACAGAGAGTTGGGAACCTCATAGCAATGAGAAGCAGCACCAAGAGCAGAGCTTGTCCTTTGGACCTGAGATTCCTTTGCTGAGATGCTCTCGTTAAATTTGGGCTTAGCCTACTGGACTGATTGAAGGGACTTGCAACTCATAAATGGATTTCTGACTTGCAACTCATAAATAGATTTTTGGCTTACAGGACTGAAACAATCAGTAAAATGAACCATAATAATAAAAACATGCCTGTACTTTTTAGGGAAAGATGTAATTGAATCCCTAACAGTGTCCTTCATTGAAGAAGAATTTTCAGTGTAGTCCATCAGTTTTAATTAATGTCAGTCAGGACAACTACTGTCATAATAAATCTTTTCTAGTGTCAGTTTGAAAACCCTGGTGGTATAGCAACTAAGGGCTATGTCTGCTAACCAAAAGGCTGGCAGCTCAACCCACCAGGTGCTCCTTGGAAACTCTGTGGAGCAGTTCTACTTTGTTCTACAGGGTCGCCATGAGTTGGAATTGCCTGGACAAAAAACAGTGGATTTGGTTTGGTTTTTGGTTTGGTGGCATAGTGCTTAAGTGATACAGCTGATAACCAAAAGGTCAGCAGTTCAGATCCACCAGGGACTTCTTAAAAAATTTGAGGCAGTTCTTCTTGTTCTGTAGGGTCACTATGAGTTGGAATTGCCACAAAAGCAGTGGATTTGGTTTGGTTAGTGCCAATTTAGTCATTTGTAGATCTCTTTTTATTTTTCAGTAATATTTTGTTCTGTTTCAGTGAACATTTACATTAAAGTTCAAGTTTCCATTCAACAATCCTTATACAAGTTTTTCAGTGACATGGGTTGCATTCTTCACAATGCATGAAAATTCTCACTATTTCCATTCTGGTTGTTCAGTTCCATTTGTAGATCTTTATACTTGTCTACACAGAGTTTGAAATAATATGAATAACTTTCACAAAATATAGAATCTTATGTTTTTTAAAGTAATAGATTAATCTGGAAGGAACATACATCTTCATAATTTTGTTTCATGCCATTTGATAAGTTGGACTATCTATTTAGATTTTTAAATATGCTTCATTACAGTTTTCCTCATAAAAGTTGTATGAATGTGTCTAAAATGACTTGTGTATACCAGGTATATTTTATTCTTCTAGTGACTTGTAGCACAAGTATAATGATGCTTTCTAATTGATTAGTGTGTTTATAAGGTAATGCCATTGATTTTTGTTCATGAATCTTTTGGGAAATCTTGTAAAACTATTGTATTGATTTTGTGGTTTGTGTATTGTATGCATTTTCTTTCCAGGTATTCCAATTTTTCTACAAATAATTATAATGCAAAGTTTTCACTGTCAATTTTTACACCTATTATTTAAATTTATTTAACTGTATTTATTCATTAATTCATTTACTTGTTTCTTTACATTGTGGCCTTACTAATTGAAATGTAAATTTCTAAAATGTGATTACCTTTATGGAAAAATCATTTGAGATGAACAATTAATTTAGTAAGCACCATAAATCTGTGCATTCTCACTCTCTAGATATTTTCTTCTGTCTTATGTGTAAGTGATCATGTAAAGCATATATAAATATAATATCTCTCTATCCACCTGTCTATCATCTATTTATGATTCATGTTCCAAAATTTCTACCAGATCAAGTACAGAAAAAGAGCAATGTGATTAATGATTGAAATTTGTACACTATCTCAGTGTAAGCTGCACAAAGAGAAGATTTAACCAAAATATCGTAACTGTTCTCCAGGAATGAGTAAATACTTTTTATACTGTTATTCTTCACTGTAAGGAAATTTTCAACTATTTTTATTGCTTTTTAGAGTCAGATCTGACTCGATAACAGTTGGCTTGGCTTTTTCAGAATTTGCTAGTTCTTTAAACTAGCAGTAACACAATAGGCAGAAATCAGGACTTTTGTGGTTATTAGTGGTTACATTTTACCATGCTGTTCACAGTAAAAATAATTCCACCTTTAAAAAGCACAAATTATAATTTTATATAAATTAAGCTCAGTTTGCACAAGTCTCTGAGCTCTCTGAAACAGCAGAACGCTTGAGTTGTTTGCTTGTTCATTCATTCATTAAGCACTACATATAAAGAATTTATACAAGTTAGTCACTTTTTATTATCTGAAAAAAGCAGCACAAAAATATTTCTTTCTTTCATTCCTTAGATTGACCAATTTAAAATCTCTTGCCTTTATTATACATATACACATCTTATGATTGTAATATTTGTATATCTTTAATATTGATTTTGAAAACTACTAGACTAGTCATTTTGTTTCATATTTAAATGATCTTTAGTCATTTTGTTTTATATTTAAATGATTATGATCTCTAAACTCAAACTGCTTACCTATGCAAAATAATGTGCTGATAATGAGAGCAATTATCCTAAAGTAATATCACAGTCATTTAAAGTATCACAAGGAATATCAACTGCTTCATCTCTTCTAACAAGTGAAAATATTAATTGACTCTCCTTTATCTGTGAAATATACACTGAGCACATCATCTCTCTTACTGTATCATATATTGTTACAGATGGCCTTTCAAACCAGAAGGTGCATCATGCTCAATAAATTTTGGCAAAGATCACTTAGTGGGAGCCAACTATATATATAATTCTCACATAGCAGGAAGTGTTTCTCTCCAATTTCCTAAAACTGAAAAAAAAAGTAATTTTGGGGAACACATCCTGTTAAACACCAGCAGCATTAAATTTCCGTAAGCTTTTATTTTTTTCCAGTGAAATCATTTAGGAAGTACATTGTTCTAATCACAATGAATCATGTTATGGTGAATCTCTACACAGCAATGTGAATTTATATATATACATACATATTTAAACAAACATGAATAAGTATTTGGACACAGCTTGACGGCAGTGCATATATAGTGCATATCTATTAAGATTTTAAATATTCTGAGAAATGATGTTTAACTAGGAACTTTGTAATTTCTCTTTAGTGTGTGCTAAAATACAAACAGTATACATAAAAAAAAATACCCATTGCCACTGAATGGAAACCAGGGTGGCGTAAATGTGACAACTGCTACTGGAAGGTCGGCAGTTCAAATCCACCAGGTGCCCTTTGGATACTCTGTGGTCAGTTCTATTCTTTATACAGGGTTGCTATGAGTTGGAATCAACTCAACAGCAACAAGTTTCGTTTGGTTTGGTTTTGCCACTGAGTAGATTCCAGCTAGTAGTGACCCTGCAGGACAGGGTAGAACTGTCTTGTAGGGTTTCCAAGGGTACCTTGAAGATTTAAACTGCCAAGCTTTTGGTTAGCAGCTGAGCTCTTCACCACTGCACCACCAAGCTCTACAAAACAAGTAGTGGGCAATAAGAAATTATTTCCTTTTATACCCAACTATTGTCAAGTATTCAGTAAGATGAACATTTGTATGCCTTATAAGAAAACAAAAACCAAGCCCACTGCCATTGAGTCAGATGAAACTCATAGTGACCCTATAGGTCAGAGTAGAACAGCCCCATAGAGTTTCTAAGGAGTGCCTGGCAGATTTGGACTGCAGACCTCTTGGTTAGCAGGTTTAAGCACTTAACCCAATACGCCACCAAGGTTTCCAGTATGTGCATTATAGACATTTAATGTTGCTCTCATTGCATACACACTTATGCCCATTTTTAAATTTTTGTTAATACCCATGTACTTGAAAAATTTTGTAAGTCCTGAACATGACAACAGGATATTCATTTCTAAGTAGTTCTACTATGAAAAAGATGTGACATCATTTCAGCTTTAGAAAGATAAATAGCAATTGAAGAACTGAGTTCTGGAACCATTTGTGAAGATAGCTTATTTATGTCTGCATGAATCCCATTACTTTAAGGGAATTTTTACACTTTTTCTTTCATTTCATAGCCAGGATTCCTGTGGAATATTCCTTGAGGTTAAGCTAAGGAACAAGGAGAAGACAAGAAGTAAATCAATGGAAGAGTTAACTTGCAAAGATAAGAATCATGGTCCTTGCTCTTGATAAAGCCACAGGCTACTAGAGAAAGAGGAAAAAACACGTATGCAGGGAAATTACAAGAAACGCTGTAAAATGTGATGGTAGCGAAGTTCACGGGGATTGTAATGGCAACTCATTAGTTTATGCATGATAATTTTTGAACAACAGCAGTGGGGTGTAATGTAGAGGTTAGAAAGTTGTTAGGATGCAGTTAACATGATTATTATAATATGAAGACACAGTTCTGATCTAAGTGTTCTCAGTGAGAAAGAGAGATGACACAGATGCAAAGGTTTATAAGGATTTACTGACTAGCTGGCTATATAAAGCAAGGAAATCAGGAGAGTTACAAAGCTGAATCACTCCCTGGTTCACAGTTAAAAAGCTGAATCACATCCAACTGAGATGATTGGTAGGTTAAGGAGATTGGATAGTGAATAGAAATGATGAGCTATCTTTGTGCCAGCCCAGCTTGAGATATTGTCAGCCATGTATGCAGATGACTTGATTAATATTAGAGGATTTTTCCCCAACTTTTACAATCCTCACTAGGTGTAGGAATACGCAAGCATGTTTGTTTGATTTGTAGGGAAAAATGTTGATTATTACTGACATTTTGGTATGCTTGAGTAAGCTCAAGTTTGTTTTATTTGATCTGAATATGATAGATTATGCTACAATGACAAACCAAATAAGCAATAAAAGTGGTTTACAATAGCAACAACAACATGAAAGGTTTATATCTAACTCATACACGGGCAACTGCAAGTTCAGCTGACATTTCAAGGCAGCTGTCAAGCAAGTGATTGTTCAGCCTTATACTTCCACATCAACCAAGATTGCTGTGGCAGTGAAAGACAGCACCAAAGAGGCTTCCACCCGTGACTGATCCCTTCCCTTCTTAAGTGACATACATCCAATGTGAACAATTATTTTTTTGTCCAAAGCCAGTTATAAGGCCATGTATAACTGCAAGGGGGGACAGATGTTCCACATACACTCTCCTGTGCTCAGAAAGAGGATAACTAGAAATACTGCTAGCCAAAGCAATGTCTTAAACAGTTTTGAAGTCACAAATAGTGAGTTCCAAAATCAGATCTGAACAAATTTCTTTATCCTCAAAACTAGAGTATCAATATTCTTCACAGTTTAAAGGTAAGATGCAAAATAATATCTAAATTGCATGCTCTATCATATTACCTAAATGTACCTTTTGAAGATCTTAAGGTGTGTGTGATTTGACCTCCTCCAAATCATTTTTTAAAAAATTCCCCTCACGTGGTTTAATTGGGGTAACAAAGTTTATGAATAAAATGTTCAGCATCTCACTTTGGTGAGGTGATTGTGCCTGAGGGGTTAACAGTTTGTAAGCAGCCGCTTAAAATGCATAAATTGGTCCCAACCAACTGGAGCAAAAGAGAATGAAAAAATAATTATTCAGATGGGACGTATGTCACTTAAGAAGGGAAGGAATTATTTGCTGGAGAATTAAACCAAAGTCATATGGAAAATATTAGAACAACAGACCAAAGGGCCACATAAACTAGATTCCATCAGCCTGAGACCCACAACTACCAATGTTCACTCTGACAAGGGAAACAACAGACAATTCCTGACATGGAGGGAGACAAGTGTGGACCAGAATGTAGTGTAAAAAGACCAGATTTAATGGTGTGACTGAGACTGGAGGAACTCTGAAGCCATGGCTCCTTGAGATCTAGTAAACCCAAATTAAAACTATTCTTGAAGCCCAGACAAAGACTAGACTATAAAACATAATATTCACGAAGAGAGTGCTTCTTAGTTTAAGTAGATATATGAGACCAAATGGACAGCACCTGTCTAGAGAAGGCAGGCAGGGGCAGGAGCTGGTTGGATGGATACAGAAAACACATGGTGGAAAGGAGAAATGTACTATCACATAATAGTGATAGCAAGTGTTAGCAAGATATGTGCATTGTACATCTTGGTCTGTAAATTTCTACCTAAAGCATAATTAAAAGCAAACAAATGAAAGGTCCTTTGTCTGACTGACTGCTTGTTATAAAAGGTCTGACAATTAAGTCCACAAAATTAATTGTTCTAAGTGTTACATACCTCACTGCTGAATATCACTATGGTTACTTTTGAAGTATTCCCCTTGAGAAGCTATGCACCAATGTCAGTGCCTAGTTCCCCCTTCAAAGCAATTTTGGAACTCTTTCTGAAATGGCCATTGCACATGGTCACAGGGTGGCAAGTTCATGAACTTCATTGTATAGTTGTCTGTTAGGGAGTTTTTAGCCAGTAAATAAATGACTGGGTTGGAACATTCACTCTACTCACCTGATCTGGCCCCCAGTGACTTCTTTTTGAAAGAAAACATTTTGACGACATTCAGGACATCAAGGGTAATACAGCAACAGCTCTGAAGGCCATTCCAGAAAAAGAGTTCCATAATTCCTTTGAAGGAGGGACTAGGTGCTGGTGTCAGTGCATGGCTTCCCAAGGGGAGTACTTCAAAGGTAACCAGAGTGATATTCAATAATGAGATATGTTCCAGCAAACAATTCCTTCCCTTCTTAAGTGAGACATATGTCCCATCTGAATAATTATTTTTTCAATCTGTTTTGCTACTTGTACTGTTTTGGTGTTTCAATAGTCGTATTTGGACCTAACAAATTTAGTTCTTCTCTAATTCCTGACATTAGTCTAAGTACTTGATATACTCAAGTGTAATGATTTATTACTTGGCCTTGTTTTAGAAGATCAATATCTTAGATTGTAATAATATTCTCTGTCATATAATTCCCCATAACATCCTAGGCTGGAATAATGTTTGTAAAGGTCCCCAGTGATTTAACTGCATTTACCTTTACAATGGAGTCCTTGGATTTCTCAGAAGAAGGGACTGGCAATTGGAGTTCCAGAACAGAGGAAGAGATAGGAAAACACAGAAAGGATCATTGAAGAATTGCTGACAGAAACTTCCCTAATTTCATAAAAGATGTAAAGCTGACCATCCAAGAAACTGAACTAAGTCCACATGGGATATACTCAAAAAGGAAATCACCAAGAAATATCATAATCACACTCACTGAAAGCAAATACAAAGAAAGAATCCTGAGAGCAACTCAAGAAAAACAAAAAGTCAAATACAGAGGAGAAACAATCTCTGTTTACTTGACAGAAACCATGCAGGCAAGAAGGTAACAGTATGACATACATAGCACCTTGAAATTGTCAACCAAGAATAATATATTCTGCAAAACTGTTTCAGATGTGATAGTGAAAATAGGGTATCTCCAGTTAAATATAAACTAAGATATTATTTAAAAATTGAATCAAAGTTGTAAGAATTATCAAAGGGAGTCCTTTAGTTTAAGAGAAACAGCACCAGACCACAACCTGCATCTAGTACACAAGATCATTTCAGCCAGAAGCAAAGTAGGAAATGAATGCTCAAGGTAAAATGAATGCTCAAAGTAAAAAAAAAAAAAAAAATACAGTAGGGAACCAGAGAGGCTAATCTATACGTGACAACAATATCTGGACAATAGAGGGTAAGTGGTGTAGGATAAGTGTTGCGTACCTCATTGCTGAATATCACTATGATCACTTTTGAAGTATTCCCCCTGTTTCAAACCTAGAAAGATAAGGGTAGATTTCAAAGTAACTGTAAAAAAAGTTATGTACTCATCAGAATAAAGAAGAAAACCATTAAATCTAATTAAAAACAAATAATGAAAAGAAAAATCCGGAAAACAAAGTTAGCACAGGAGAGTAAAGGGAACAAAGAAAAGATCAGCACCACCAAAAAAAAAGTGTTAAAGAATTGAAGCAATAAACTAACACCTCTCAATAATCCCACTGAACATAAATGGGCTAAATGTGCCCATAAATAGAGAATGACAGGATGGATTTCTTTTTTTTTTTTTTTTAAAGAGAGACTACATCAATGTATTGTCTACCAGAGACACACTGTAGAAACAAAGAAGCAAATTTATTAAAAATCAAGGATGGAAAATATATATCAAGAAAACATCTACCGAATAAGAGCAGGGCTAAGCAATGCTCTTCTCGTATAAGATAGAATTTAAAACAATCCACCATAAAAGACAAAGAAGGGTGCTATATAATGATTAAAAGGAAAGTCCATCATGAAGACCTAATCATAATGAATACCTATGCACCCAATGACACGGATCAAAACTATGTAAAGCGAACTCTTAACAACATTGAAAAGAGAAACTGACAGTTCCACAATAACAGGAGATTTAACCATACCACTCTCACTAAAGGACAGAACATCTAGAAAGAAACTCAACAAAGATGCAGAAGATCTAAAGGACGCAGTCAACTTGAACACATATACACACAGAGAACACTTCATCCAAGAACAGTGAAGTACATGTTCTTTGTCAGCACACATGAAATGTGCTCCAGAATAGACCACGTCTTTGATCCACAAAGCAACCCTCAACAAAATCTAAAACAGTGAGATCAAGAACCTTCTGTCATCACAGCACCACCAAAACAAACATTAATAAGAGGAAAAGCAAAGAAAAATAACCAATACATGGAACATGAATAAAACTCTGCTTAAAAACACTGAGTAACATAAGAACTAAAAAATAGCACAAAAATTTTCCTAGACTCAAAAATGAAAGCACATCTTACCCAAACATCTGGAACATAGCAAATACAGTCCTCAGAAGTCAATTAATAACAATAGATGCACACGTTAAAAAAGAAGAAAAGGATAACATCAAAACATTAGCTGCACAACCAGAACAATTAGAGAAGAGAAAATGAAGTTTTCAATCACCAGAAAAACGACTAAAAGATCAGAGCAGAAGTAAATGAAATAGAGAACAGACAAACAAAAGAATCAATAAAACCAAAACTTGGTTCTTTGGAAGTATCAATAAAATTGCCAAACCACTAGCCAAATTGACAAAAGAATAACAGCATAGGGCACAAATAATCCAAATAACACTTGTTTCTTCAGTACCATCTGTTCCTTATCATATGCTAGTCATAACATTGCCTGAAGAAAAAAATTCTATGTTCTACTTCAGAGAATATCAACTGGGGTCTTAAAAGCCTGTGGATGGTCGTACGTCTCAGTCATCTGCTATTATAACAGAAACATCCTAAGTGGATGGCTTTAAAAAGGAAATTTATTTTCTCACAGAAAAGCAGGCTAAAAGTCCAAATTCAACGCATCAGCTCCAGGAGATGGCTTTTTCTGTTGGCTCTTATCATCATTCTGAGGCACAGGGATACTAGGTCCTTTCCAAGGTACTTGTTCTGCCCTTAGCACTGCTTCCTGGTAGTACGAGGTCCCCAACTCACCGCTTGCTTCCCTTTCCTAAATATCCTAAGAGATTGCCTCAAGGCCCAGTGGAGTCTTACACATTGAATCCCACCCCACCAACATAAAAGACACCCATCTTCCCTCAGGATTTTATAGCATGTAGAAACTTCACATAAAAACAGAAATCACAGCCAAATCCAACTGCTACATACATTGCTATACAATTTGGGGGAGTTGCACAACACAGTCTCTGACATCACCTAAGATGCTTCACTGGTCTTACTTTTTTGGGAGCAAGGTAGAATGGAAAAAACTGAAGACATCAGGGAAAAATTAGTCCAAAAGACTAATGAATTGCATTGGCCACATGCGGAGTCCAATACAACTAGTTGGTGCCTGGCTACCACCACTGACTGCTCTGACACATATCACGATAGAGAGTCTTCAATACAGCTGCGAAGAATGTGCAACACAATTCTAACTTGCAAAAAATAGAGCAGACTTACTGACTTGACATAGATTGTAAAATAACTGAGAGTATGGTCCTGAGATAAAGTTTTTGCTCAGTAAGTCTCACCCTTCATCCAAAGACTAGACAGTCCCATAAAACAAAACTGAGACTAAAGGAGCGCACCACCCTGGAAGCAAGAATGAGAAAGCAGGAGGGAATAGGAAAGCTGGTAACAGGAAACCCAAGTTAGGGATGGTAAAGTGTTGAAGTGTTTTGGAATTGTTAAACAAAGTCATAAATATATATATATGTATATATATCAAACATTTAATGAGAAACTGGTTTGTTTTATGGACTTTCATCTAAATTATGATATATATGCCAAAATACCAAACCCACTGTCTGCGTCCATTACAACTCATAGCAACCCTAAAGACAGCAGAACTGGGCAATAGCATTTCCAAGGAGCATCTGGTGGATTTGAACTGTTGACCTTTTGGATACCAGTTGTAGCACTTAACCACTATGCCACCAGAGTTTCCATTTCATATATATATATGCAATCTGACATGGGGTTGCCATGATTTGGAGTGAACTCACTGTTAATTGGTATATAAGTGTGATGGTTAAGTTTGTGCTTTCTGGCAATGATTCTCATGTTTTGGCAGTTATGACATACCTTAGAAACTACAGTGTTGTAGCTAGTTCCATAATGGGATCTGACGTAATTACTTTCATGGTGAAATCTGTGAGCAGACATTCTTTTGAAAGGGAGTTTTCTTAAAGGTGTAATCTGTATCTGATATATGAGGTCTGACAAGTCTACAAACTTAGTTTTTATAAGTGCTACATACCTCATTGCTGAGTAGCACTATGGTCACCTGTGAAGTGCTCCTCTTGGGAAGCTGTACACTGATGCCAGTGCCTAGTCCACCCTTCAGATCAACTTTGGAAATCTTTCTGGAATGGCCATTGCACACAGTGGCATGGTGGCAGGTTCCTGAACTTAGCTGTGTAGTTGTCTGTAAGGGAATTTTTAGCCAGTAAATGAATAACTATATTGGAACACCTTCCTTACTCATCTGATCTTGCCCCCCATTAACTTTTTCATTATACAAAGATATAGGAAATATTAAAAGGAAAACATTTTGATTACATTGAAAACAGAAAGCATATGCTATGACAGATCTGATGGCCTTTTCAGAAAGAGAGTTCCCAAGTCGCTTTGAGGAGTGGACTAGGTGCTGGCATCAGTGCATAGCTCCCCAAGGGGAGAGTACTTTGTGAAGGTGGCCGTAGCGATATCCACCAGTGAGGTGTGTAACACTTTTTCTAGGATGAATTTGTGAACTTAATTGTCAGTCCTCATTTGCATTCTTTCTGACAAAGCTCTCTGACTTTTCCTCACTCTGGATACTGTAGCTAGCTTCTGTTCTTTCTTCTAATCTCTAGCTCTTAGGGCTTGCGCTAGCCGCTTGGCAGCTTCGGCAGCCTGTGAGCCCACAGCCTGCCTTCTTGCCTGCTGATCTTGGGCTCACTGGCTCAAGTTACCTAGTCGGGAGAAGCCTCTAGCCTGATCCATGAACTTTGGACTTTCTGACCTCTGCAACCATGTGAACCATTTCTTTGATGTAAATCTCTCAGATTTATAACTCTAAATACAAGGTTCGCTGGTTTTGCATCTCTAGGGAAGCCAGTCTAGAACCGTATGTATGTATATACTTTGTCACAGAGCTTACTAAGAGACAAAAAGCATCGATTCCACTGATAGTCCATTGAGTCACCTGGAAATTTTCTAAATGGTATTTTGAGTATAGCAGATGTCAGTTTCAATTAAGAGATATCTTTTAGCAGGAATACAGATTGAACATGGCCAGTGAATTCAACTAATTACATATTACTATCTGGAGTGAGGTCATACATTGTAAGCTATAATTTAATTAATTTTACCTTAGCAGTTTCTATAAACATATCCGATAGACACTAAGATACTTAATTATTTCTAGCCATTAGTATCTGGTTTAGCATTAGAACACATCATTTAATTTAGAATAATCTAGTAAAATGTCATATTTTTATGTTATTTCAGTTATTAAAAATATTTTCCATGTTTTGGTACAGTAAATATAAATATAGATTTCTTTCAAAATGTTAAAAAAGTAGTCCTTAAATTGGTAATCTTTCAGTCTTATGATTGAAAATATTTACTGAAGCAATATATAGCTGTTTGCTTAGTTGTTGCTAATAAGCTAGCCTTTATTTTATACTTACTAGATACCAGGCATTGTCATAAATGTGTGACATGTGTTAACTCATTTCATTCAATTGTTGTAATTAAATATTATTAAGGATTACATTTAACAAATTGAAAAGTCAAAATAGCAAAACTCCAATTTTATATGAGACTCTTTCCTTGGAGCACAGAGGTTGAGGCATCCGCAGTGAATATCACACTGTATGTGGTATCTCTTTCCCCAAAAGGAGCTAATAGGCCGGGATTCTGATGACAGTAATCACACAAGCCAGAAAGCACAAAAAAAAAAAACAAAAACCTGGTTTGTTTTCAAATTGTGTCAGAGTGGCAGAATTAGACATGCACTGTGAAAGTAAAGTATGTGTAAAATTTAGACGCATATTCTGCTTTTCACACTTCCTGAAAAGACAGCAGAGTCCTTAGCATCTTCTATTTTGCACACTAAACTATTTTGAAATCTGCCTATGATCACAGAATTTTGTGATGTGCTAAAGGGCTTATAATACTAAACTTTTCAAATTTCAATTAGCAAGTGTTAATTAAGATCTAAAATGAGGAAGAGGTCCCAGAAAGATTACACTAAAAAGAAAAAAAAAAGGTAGAGAGTCCTAAGAAAAGGAAGAAATTACTTTAAAGCATGTAAGGGTAGAACAGAGGAATAGAAAGAAGGAAAACAGAGGAAAAGAACTAAACAAAGTATTTGAAGAAATGAAGTGAAGGAAATAAACAAGACTCATTCTTGTAAAGTGTTTTCTTTGCATGTGGTACAAAACACAATTCTTGTGTTTTCTGTTTATCAAAGGTGAATCTAACCTAAGAGTTAAATTCAAATGAGCTACTACTAGCTTTCTGTTGTTTTTTTATTTTTATTTTTATTTTTGTTTTTTTATTTGATATGACTGAGTAAAAATGTACACTCCTGTATAAATTTACATGCCCACCTATGTGCAGCTTCCACTGCTCTCCCTAGAATTGGATATCCATCTGCAATAAACTGAATCAAGATCCGTATCTTACACCTTATACAAAAACCAACTCCAACTGAATAAAAGCACTAGCTTTCTGTTTTTTAACAGTTAATGGTTACAGGCCAAAGAAAATATCAATCTTACTTTCAAAAGTCCTGTGTTAAATGGTATCATTTGATAAAGCTGTTAATAGTGAAATACATTGTTATGATTCTAAAATTTTCAGAATAATCATATAAAAATTATTTTCTCTCCTAAATTGACACCTTGAAGACTTAATTAAAACCCCTTTCACGTATCCCGTAAGCATCCAGTACAGCTAAAGTCCTAATTGGCTATCTAAGCCTTTGGCAGCTGGAAACAATTCTGAAATTCCTTATAGGAAGAAAGCCAGAATAAACAGCAGGAAAACAATACATCATAGAGAACATGACTGCAGTCTTGCTTTAGTAAAGGAAAACAACAGAAACCTCATAAGGCAAAGTGGAACAGATGGCCCTAAGAATCTTTTGGACTAGGTTATTTTTGTTCTTAGGCCATAGTCTTAGATGGAAAGTGTCTTAGGCTGGGTTTTCTAGGGAAGCAAAACCAGTAACACGTGTAGGTATTAGGAAAGATTTATAATATATATATATAGACAGATAGATAGATACAAATATAGGAAACAGCTCACGTAATCACAGAAGCTGAATGTCCCAAGCTCTGGCACAAGCCTCACGTGTCCACGGAAGCTGAGGAACCCAAGGTCAGCAAGTCAGAGACCAGAGTTGCAGATCACCGGTTGTGTGGGTCAGTGGATCCCAAGCTGGCGGCGAGACGATGCAACAGAGGCTGGAGGTCGGTGGGTCCCAAGCTGGTGGCGAGGCGAAGTGACAGAGGCTGGAGAACCCAAGATCGGCAGGTCAGGGAGCAGGACTGAGCAGAGGCTGGCGAGCGCAGGATTGGCAGGTCAGGGAGCAGGACTCTCACGTGCCGACTGTAAGGACTGATGAGCCCAACAGCCGCTAGCTCAAGTCCCAGAACCAGACGCTGGAACAAGAGAGCAGCAGCTCCTGGTCACGTGAGCGATCAGCAGCTGTAGTCCAGGGTCACGAGATGAGAGCCGAGGGGCAGGGAGCCACCACAAACCCCGCCCTGCCACTTAATACAGCAGCCAAATAGGTAGTAGCCAAGTTGACATAATCCTGACCACCACAGTCCACCCCTTGTCAACTTGGCATCTGCACACATCTCACCTTACCATGCACAGTCTCTGAAGGGGTACAGTTACAAAGTCATACTTATGTCAACATGATATAACTAACACATGTACAACTGAAAATGCATTAACCCATTTACATCTTATGTTTCATAAGTAAACAAAATATCCAATACACACATACAAAGCAGGAATACTCATAGCAATTACAGTCCTCGTTTCTGCAACTGGTCACGTGGCCGTAACTGATATTTAGAACTACCTTCTTCTACAACCCATTCTGTATTCCCTTTGCCCTCAGCAAGTACCTCAGCTGGTTGTGGTTCCTTGCCTGGTGAGGTGACCCAAACCTTCATTCCTGAAGGGTCTGGGCTATTATCACTCATTTTGGAGTTGGGTTGCTGTAGTTTTCCATTGACCTTAATCACAGGACATGGTAGTACTAGGAGGCGTCCTAAGGGATCTCCTGCATTCCAAACATACTCTTCTTTACTTCCGTTATGTAATGTCAATCCAATTTCATCTTCATAGTCAGGATCAATCACACTGGCCAGTATTGTAACTCCCTTCTTTGTCTGTTGATCCAGAGGTACAAGGAGCCCAAAATGGCCTGGTGGCAATTTTAGCTTCCAGTTCAGTGGAATCGTTGATGTGTCTCCAGGCGGCAGCATTCCTCCCTTCGGAACTAAGACATTTAGTCCTGCAGAACATAAAGTCATGGGGACAGGAAGCAAAAATCTTGCAAGTGGGTCACTAGGGGTAACAGTGAGTGGTGCCACTCCCGTTTCCACCCCTTGATTCCTGGACCCATGAATCCTGGCAATAGGAGAAACAGCACCGTATATTGGACGCTGGTTTAGAGCATACACAGCCTCCTGGAGAACATTTCCCCAACCCTGCAAGGTACTGCCACCTAGCTGGCAGCGTAATTGTGTCTTCAGGAGACCATTCCATCGTTCTATCAAGCCAGCTGCTTCAGGATGATGGGGAACATGGTAAGACCAGTGAATTCCGTGAGCATGGGCCCACTGCCGCACTTCATTTGCTGTGAAGTGAGTCCCTTGATCAGAGGCAATGCTGTGTGGGATTCCATGACGGTGGATGAGGCATTCTGTAAGTCCACGGATGGTAGTTTTGGCAGAAGCATGTCGTGCTGGGTAGGCAAATCCATATCCAGAGTAAGTATCTATCCCAGTAAGGACAAAACGCTTTCCTTTCCATGATGGAAGCGGTCCAATGTAATCAACTTGCCACCAGGTTGCCGGCTGATCACCTCGAGGAACAGTGCCATATCGAGGACTCAGTGTTGGTCTCTGCTGCTGGCAAATTGGGCACTCAGCAGTGGCTGTAGCCAAGTCAGCCTTGGTGAGCGGGAGCCCATGTTGCTGAGCCCATGCATAAGCACTGTCCCTGCCACCATGACCACTTTGTTCATGGGCCCACTGAGCAATGACAGAGGTAGCCGGAGAAAGAGGATGATTGGTTCCCACAGAACGGGTCATCCTATCCACTTGATTGTTAAACTCATCCTCTGCTGAGGTTACTCTTTGATGAGCATTCACATGAGACACAAATATCTTCACTTGTTTGGCCCATTCAGAGAGGTCTATCCACATACCTCTCCCCCATAAATCCTTGTCTCCAATCTTCCAGTCATGTTCCTTCCAAGTCCCTGACCAACTGGCCAAGCCGTTGGCCACAGCCCATGAATCGGTATACAGCCGCACATCTGGCCACCTCTCCTTCCAAGCAAAGTGAACAACCATATGCACTGCTCGAAGTTCTGCCCACTGGGAGGATTTGCTTTCACCACTGTCCTTGAGGGAGGTCCCAGAAAGGGGCTGTAGTGCTGCTGCTGTCCACTTTCGAGTGGTGCCGGCATACCGCGCAGAACCATCTGTAAACCAAGCACGAGTTTTCTCTGCCTCGGTCAGCTGGTCATAAGGAATCCCCCATGAGGCCATAGGTGCAAACTGGGAGACAGGAGATAATGTTACAGGAGTGGAGACCATGGGCATTTGGGCCACTTCTTCATGCAATTTACTTGTGCCTTCAGGTCCTGCACGGGCCCGATCTCGTATATACCACTTCCATTTAATGATGGAGTGCTGCTGTGCTCGTCCAACTTTATGACTCTGTGGGTCAGACAATACCCAGTTCATGATAGGCAGCTCAGGACGCATGGTGACCTGGTGTCCCATGGTTAAGCGCTCAGTCTCTACTAAGGCCCAGTAACAAGCCAAAAGTTGTTTTTCAAAAGGAGAGTAGTTATCTGCAGAGGATGGCAGAGCTTTGCTCCAAAATCCTAAAGGTCTGCGCTGTGATTCGCCAATAGGGGCCTGCCAAAGACTCCAAACAGCATCTCTATCTGCCACTGACACCTCGAGCACCATTGGATCAGCTGGATCGTATGGCCCAAGTGGCAGGGCAGCCTGCACAGCAGCCTGAACCTGTTGCAGAGCCTTCTCCTGTTCTGGGCCCCACTCAAAAGTAGCAGCCTTTCTAGTCACTTGATAAATAGGCCGAAGTAGCACACCCAAATGAGGAATATGTTGCCTCCAAAATCCAAAGAGACCCACTAGGCGCTGTGCCTCTTTTTTAGTTGTCGGAGCAGCCAGGTGCAATAATTTATCCTTCACTTTAGAAGGGATATCGCGACATGCCCCACACCACTGGACCCCTAGGAATTTCACTGAGTTGGAAGGTGCCTGAATTTTTGTGGGATTAATTTCCCACCCTCTAGCACGCAAATGTTGAACTAGTAAGTCCAGAGTCACTGATATTTCTTCCTTACTAGGTCCAATCAGCATAATGTCATCTATATAATGGACCAGTGTCACATCTTGTGGAAGAGAGAAGCAATCAAGGTCCCTGCGGACTATATTATGACATAGGGCTGGAGAGTTAATGTAGCCCTGAGGCAGGCAAGTGAAAGTGTATTGTTGGCCTTGCCAGGTGAATGCAAACTGCTTCTGGTGGTCCTTGGAAACAGGTATGGAGAAGAAAGCATTAGCCAGATCAATAGCTGCATACCAAGTACCAGGAGATGTATTAATTTGCTCAAGCAGTGAAACTACATCTGGAACAGCAGCTGCAATGGGGGTTACCACCTCGTTAAGTTTGCGATAATCTACTGTCATTCTCCAAGATCCATCTGTTTTTCGCACAGGCCAAATAGGCGAATTGAATGGGGATGTGGTGGGAATCACCACCCCTGAGTCCTTCAAGTCCTTAATGGTGGCAGTAATTTCAGCAATTCCTCCAGGAATACGATATTGCTTTTGGTTCACTATTTTCCTAGGCAGTGGCAGTTCTAGTGGCTTCCATTTGGCTCTTCCCACCATAATAGCTCTCACTCCACTTGTCAGGGATCCAACGTGAGAGTTCTGCCAATTGCTGAGTATATCTATTCCAATTATGCATTCTGGAACTGGGGAAATTACTACAGGATGGGTTCGGGGACCCACTGGACCCACTGTGAGACGAACATGAGCCAAGACTCCATCAATAACCTGACCTCCATATGCCCCCACTCTTACTGGTGGGCCACAATGACGTTTTGGGTCTCCTGGAATTAGTGTCAGTTCAGAGCCAGTATCCAGTAGTCCCCGAAAAGTCTGATTATTTCCTTTTCCCCAGTGAACAGTCACTCTCGTAAAAGGCCGTAGATCCCTTTGGGGAAGGGCAGGAGAAAGATTAACAGTGTAAAGTTTTGGCAGGGTATCAGAATTCTTCCTCAAAGGGACCTGGCCTCCCCTTCATTCAAGGGGCTGTGGGTCCTTAAACTCGCTCAAGTCTGGGAATTGATTGAGGGACCGAGACTCTCTCTTCTGGCGATTTGAGTTAGACTGCTGTTCACCTGACCGAGAGTTCATCCTTTCATACATATCACGTAAATACTTAGTAGGCTGATCATCTATTGCACTGCTAGGGACACCATGACTAAGGAGCCAGTTCCACATGTCCGCACGAGTCAGATTATCACGATTACTATTTTGCCTCTGCTGTCCATTACTGTAAACACGCCCACCTCGTCTTTGTCGACTGAGTGCAGCCACTTGACTCTTACCACCACGGAATCCAGTTAGCCCCATTGTAGTTAGGTGTCTTAATTCAGCTAGGGCAGCTCCCACTGTCATGTCTGATTTACATAAAATGGCAATCACAGCAGTCTTCAAGGATCCCGGAGCTCCCTTCACAAATTTGTTTCTCACGGTTGTGGTGAAAGTTGTGTCCTCTGGACATGCTATGTGTGGATTTGAAGGCCTAACTGAATAAATCCACTCTAGCATGCCAATTTCCCTAAGTCTTTGGATACCCTCTTCTACAGTACCCCAAGACAAGTCTGGCAATTCAACTTGATTTAATGTAGGCCACCGCATCAGCCATGCTTCAGCAATCCAGTCAAACAAACTGTTAGGTCCTCTCCTAACTTCTCGAGCTGAAACATTGAATGAAGGGTCTGTGCTCAGTGGACCCAGGTCAAGAAATTCAGACTGATCCAGCTTTATGTTCCTTGCACCATTATCCCACACCCTTAACAGCCATTCCCAAGCATATTCGCCAGGTTTCTGTTTGTATGTGTTAGAAAAGTCAAGTAGTTCCTTTGGAGTATAGCGTATCTCCTCCTGGATCACACTTTGTACTTCACCTTTTGGAGCTTGCTTGGATTTAAGTCTAGTTACAGGCCTAGAAGCCAAAATTGGCACTGCCGAAGTGTTCTTAGAATCTTCAGCAGGCTCTCGGAAAGCCTCTGCCTTAGGCCGCGCCCCAGGCAATGGCTCTGGCAGGCGCTCTTCAGCGGCAGGGGGGCTGCAGCTGATCTCATTAGGTTGGAGCGGAGGGGATAATGGCTTTACTGGGCGGGGCGGTTTCGCAGACAAAGGCGAAGTAATCCCTTCACATGGGTGTGGTTCAGCTGACAGGAGAGCTTTACTGGAAGTGAGGGGCTCAGCGTCCCCAGCTTCCATATCATCCTCCCATATGTCTCCATTCCAAGTTGCAGGGTCCCATTTCTGCCCAATCAATGCCCTCACTTTAATTTCAGATACTTCTCGAGATTGGCAATTGAGCTGGCGTTGCAATTCCGCCACTCTAACGATAAGCATCTGAGTTTGGCTTTCAGCAGTTTCGGCTCTGCTATTACAAGTAATGAGGTTTTCTTTTAAAGCACAAGCAGCAGCTTTGAGGTCTCTTACACGACACGAGAGCTTTGATTCTGAGGCCCTGAGCTCATCTTTTTCCTTCACCAGCTTATCTAATGCAAGTAGGACCAGCCACCCAACTTCCCTGTACTGCTCATCCACACATAATTTCGAAAAGTCATCACACATGTTTTCACCCTGAGGGTCACCTTTCACCAATATCTGATCTATCGGTGGGGCTATTTTGCGGATATGTACCGCCACCTCAGCCCACGGATTTTTACCGACAGGAGCAGAGTTAGCAACAGTGTTACTACTTGCTAGACTCAAGAACCACTTGAAAGGATTCATTTTTACAATTTTGTTTCCCTAGAACCACTCCCGGTACCAAATTGTCTTAGGCTGGGTTTTCTAGGGAAGCAAAACCAGTAACACGTGTAGGTATTAGGAAAGATTTATAATATATATATATAGACAGATAGATAGATACAAATATAGGAAACAGCTCACGTAATCACAGAAGCTGAATGTCCCAAGCTCTGGCACAAGCCTCACGTGTCCACGGAAGCTGAGGAACCCAAGGTCAGCAAGTCAGAGACCAGAGTTGCAGATCACCGGTTGTGTGGGTCAGTGGATCCCAAGCTGGCGGCGAGACGATGCAACAGAGGCTGGAGGTCGGTGGGTCCCAAGCTGGTGGCGAGGCGAAGTGACAGAGGCTGGAGAACCCAAGATCGGCAGGTCAGGGAGCAGGACTGAGCAGAGGCTGGCGAGCGCAGGATTGGCAGGTCAGGGAGCAGGACTCTCACGTGCCGACTGTAAGGACTGATGAGCCCAACAGCCGCTAGCTCAAGTCCCAGAACCAGACGCTGGAACAAGAGAGCAGCAGCTCCTGGTCACGTGAGCGATCAGCAGCTGTAGTCCAGGGTCACGAGATGAGAGCCGAGGGGCAGGGAGCCACCACAAACCCCGCCCTGCCACTTAATACAGCAGCCAAATAGGTAGTAGCCAAGTTGACATAATCCTGACCACCACAGTAAGCAAATGCATTAGGACACATAGCTGGTGCATACGGATGTGTGTGTTAGTTTTCCGAGGTGAGAATCAAATTCTCAAATCTAACATTTAATCAAAACTGTTGTTTCTAACTAGCATGTCATGCTCCATTGCTTCCAAATAGTACGCCATAAGATTCCAAGTCAAATGCTAATCATGACTAGAAATGACAGAATGAAGCAAACGGCACTAAGGTAGCTTCTCTGGAGACAAACCTGGTGTACGCCAGGATAGTGAAGAAAATGAGAATGCATGCTCTTACCTGCCCACACAGTATAGTCACATAGCTCATTTTCTGATAACACATACAGATTAAGAAACATACACAAACTTACAAGATGCTGAAGATAAGAAAAGACTGAGATTTGAGCCAGATTATATTGAAAACAATTATATATTGCAAACACTGTTTTACTTAGTGAAATTTATTGACTGAAACATAGACTGTGTTTATTTCTGTTTTAACCAATTTTTTTTTCTTCAGTACTTATTTGTTTTCAGTGTATTTACTAAAAGCATTGCATTTGGATTTGCCAAGTTGTTAAGCAGACTTAAAAAATTAATTTCAAAATTTACTTTTAAGTTAGATTCATGAAGGCTTTTTTTAACATTTATTAATTACAGCAAAATAATAAAATTTCTAACCTCTATCATGTCTCATCTATGATAAACCCTCATCCCACCCACTCAACCTGTAGCCAACAGAGTCATTTTCTTGTGTAGATAATTCTCTTTTAAGTCCTTATAACAAGGGTTTCATATAATATTTGTCCTTTTGACACTCATTGACTTCACTCAGCATGATCTCTTCCAAATGAGACCATGTTATGAGATGGTCTCTAAAATCATCATTCATCATAGCATAGTGTTCCATTGGGTATGTGTACCCTAGTTTGCTTATCCATTCATCTGTTGATGGGCATCTGGGTTGATTCCATCTTTTAGCTGTTGTGGACTGTGCTGCAACAAACATTGTGTACATATGTCTGTTCGTGTGACAACCTTTGTTTCTGAAAGATAAAGTCCAAGCAGTGGAATTAAAGGATCAAATGGTATATCTATTTCCAGCTTTTTAAGGAAGCGCCAGATTGTTTTTCAAAGAGATTGTAGCATTTTGCAATCCCACCAGCAGTGGAGGAGAGTTCCAATTTCTCCACAGCCTCTACAGCATTTGTTGTTTTCTGTTTTTTGGATCATGGCCAACCTTGTTGGGATGAGATGGTATCTCATCATAGTTTTGAGCTGAATTTCTTTAATAGCTAAAGATCATGAGCAATTCTGAATGTGGCTTTTGGCTGCCTGCATATCTTCTTTAGGATGGCCAACACTTAATTGGGTAATTTATCCTTATCTTGTTGATATTTTGTAGTACCTTGTAGTATTTTGTAGTACCTTGTAGATTATGGAGGTCAGATGTTTGCCTGACATACAGTTGCCAAATATTTTTTTCCCATTCTTTAAGTGGTCTTTTAATTCTTTTGATGAAGTCTTTGGATGAGCAAAAGCGTGTGACTCTTGGTTATTCCCATTTATCTATTTTCTCTTCTGTTGATTATATTTTGTTTGTCAAGTTTTGAAGTCTGTCTACATTGTGTATTCAAATTTCCATTGTTGATCCTATTTTATCTTGGATGAGCTTTATCATTTTAGATTTTATATTTAGGTCTTTTATCCAGTTTGAGTTGGCTTTGCAGAAGGTGTGAGATATGGGTCTTGTTTCAATTTTTTGCAGGTGGATATACAATTTAGCCAGCACTATTTGTTAAAGAGACCATTTTTAGACCAGTTTAAAATCTTAGGGCCTTTGTAGAATATTAACTGTTCAGAGGAGGATGGTGGCATCTCTGGGTTCTCAACTCTGTTCCATTGATCTGTCTGTCACTTTTTGTACCAGTACCAGGCTGTTTTGACAACTGTGGCTGTGTAATAGGTTCTAAAGTCAGGTAGTGAGAGGCCTCCTGGTGTGTTCTTCTTCTGTAGTGCTTTAGTCATCCAAGTATCTTCCCTTTCCAAACAAAGTTGGTGATTTGTTTCTCCATCTCATTAAAAAAGATTGCTGGAATTTGTATTGGGATTATATTATACAAGAAGATTGCTTTGGGTAAAATAGACATTTTCACAATGTTGAGTCTTCCTACCCATGAGCAGGGTAGTTTACTCCATTACGTAAGTCCTTATAACAAAATGTGTGTGTGAGTCTATACGAGTATGTGAATGTGTACATAAGTGTGTCTATGTGTATGTGTGTAGATGAAATAAAATATGTTATCTTTGGATTTCAAACAAATGCCAGTAAAATGAAAACACGTCTTACTGTAGTTTCATGTCAATGAAGAATTAATGAACACGCGTTGTAGCATTACATTTTGGAAGAAGCACATTCAATCACTGTATTCTTAATGAATGCAGTGTGTAATACTTTATACACTCTAGGAATAGCATCTGTTTTTCTCTTCTAGTGTGTATCCCACTCATTCCTCAATTATAAACAATGCTAAGTATGAAAGATCAAGCCATTGAGCTAAATTAGCATTATGCAAAAATTAAGGAGGCTCACATCGAATCAGGAAAGGAAGATGACTGCATCATTACATAACTAGCAAATTACATCATTACATAATTGCGTATATATGCATATATATATCTTTTTATGAGGATTTGCCAATGCTATTCTGCTGTTAATGAATGAGGGCCAGTGATTTTAGATATCTCTTCAAGATTTGTCCTGAATAATAAAAATTTGTCCAAAACACCAGTATCATTTCTGCTAAGGAATGTCATCATCTTATTCTACCATATTTTGCCAAACTTAGATTTGGCTATTGTAAGTTATGTACTCTACATCTCCGGGAAACAGAACACACTATTTTCTTTAACTATTTTAACTTCAGCTATTTGCATCTTGTTTCCTCTTTCTTAAATGATTTTTTCTTCTTTCATTTCCCATCACCAGGAAACTGGACAAGCCAAAAAACTAAACATAATGCTTTCAAGTCAACTCCACCTCCTACTAACCGTATAGGACAGAGTAGAGCTGTCCCATAGGGTTTCCAAGGAGCGGTTGGTAGATTTGAACTGCTAATCTTTTGGCTACCAGCTAACATGGTACAACTAAGGTTCCAGGAGCTAGACAGGTAACTCATTTTTCTATGTTCGTATTGTTTTCTTGTTCCCTAGCTCCTTTATATTTTATTATTTATTTATTCCAACATCCACAAGAATCAAAACATTCCACTAATATTGTTTTAACTGTATGTCCACGAATAGAAAGTGAATCATTTTTGCTTATCTGACTGTGTTGTTTTGACTATATGAAGACTTCATCTCATTGCAAGTTATGTATTCAGTATGTGTCCAGTGACTGCTGAATATAGAAAATAAGAGAAAGCAAATGAATAAATCAGTAACTATACATGAAAAATAAACATGATGTTAGTTTTTAAAGACATGTTGCAATGTTACATCTGGGAAATGCTGTTTCTTTAAAGCAAATATCAAATTTGTACTTGAGAACCAAACAGAAAAATAGAAACTATTTACAACACAGTTTTTTATGTTTTAAAGATACATACATAATTCTTTATGCCCCAAATAAAACCATGTATAAAAATTTTTAAGGGTAGTATGTCATTTTGTGAAAGCCCATGCAGAGCCAAGAGATTAAACATGTTTTGAGATGATGATATATCTATCTTTTCCCCAAATTGTTCAGATTCATCTCATTTCAACTTGACGACAATAGGTTTTTGGTAGCAAAACTGAACTACATGTCTTATACATTTGGAAAAGCAGTGGCAAAATCATTCATAATCATTAAAAAAATAACTAGCATTGCATAGTGAGACCAAGGGTACTTTCTCCAATTATCCATTTCTTCAGCAGTTTATTTTTGTCTGCTAAGAGCTATGTGATGTACTGATGGGCTATTGGCCACTAACCAAAGCATTTATAGTTCTAACCCAAAAGCCACTCTTTGGGAGAGAGATCTGCCAGTCTGCTTCTGTAAGGATTTGCAAACTTGGAAACCCTATGATGTAATCCTATTCTGTACTGTAAGGTTTCTGTGAGTTACAACAGACATATTAACAAAGGGTTTGGTTTGGGTTTTGAGAAAGCTACATCCTGTGAAAGTTGCTAGAAATTTAGCAGCAAAACAGACAGTTATGGTATATACTCTCAAAAATATTATACTGTTGGGGAAGACAGATGATTAAACAAGTGATTAAAATAATCTGTAATTGCTAGCTTGAGTTTGATTCAATTCTTCTGTGCAACTTCTTAAAATACTTAATGACTATGAATTTCAGTTTCTCTATTTACAAAATGAAACAAGACCCTAGATGATGACTATGCTGTCAAGATTGAGGTAGAATATATAATAGCCTAAAACAGTTATCTGAAACATGTGTAGTGCTCCTATGGTCATGGCTAATATTGTATAACAGTGACACACCACCCAGGAGGCCTGGTGGTATAATGGTTAAGTTCTAAAACTACTTACCAAAAAGGTCAGCAGGTTGAATCCACTTGCTGTTCCTCAGAAGCTTTCTGGAGCAGTTCCACTTTATCCTAAGTGGTTGCTATAGGCAAACTCAGTGACAAGGAGTTTGGTTTGCTTTTGCATACATGACTGTTCATATGTCTTTATTCTCTGCCTGTTTTTTTCAAATAGGGCTTAATTTTTAAAATCCCTTATATCTGAGAAGAATTAAATTTCGTACTTTTTTTTTTTTACTTGTTCTCAAAAATTTCTTTAAAATTTTTCATAAATTAATGGGTAGTCTGTGCTATCATGATGTAACAGATACTTGTTTTATTCCATAGGCAAGTTTAGATTTTGGCTACATGAACCCTATGTTAAAATGTGTTAAACAATTTAACATGGATTGAGGAGTATATCAAAACACAATCAAGAGTAGTGTCTTGCTTCTTAATTGGCTTTTGTTAGTATGACTTATTATTTCTCTCTGGCTTCTTCAGTTTTTTCCCCAAGTTAATAGTTTCTCAGCTGTTACATGTTCGATATCTTGTCTTGCCACTAATTGCTGTGAAGGTAACAGCTAGCACATCTCTGAGTATTGTCTTGAGCTTGACTGTGTCTACATTACAGTGAATCAAAGTGAAGAAAATAGAGGATGGTACTTCTTCAGATGAAAGCATTTCCTCTTTTAAATTCATATTCATACTGTCACTCAAAAAACTCATTTACTTCTGACAATTATCACTTCGATGTCAAATATATTCCTAAATATGCTATCTGCTGAATTTTTACTTGATGGAAAAGTATTAGTTAGACATAGCTGTTGAAGGTTATTTTGCTATAAAAAAATATTCTTAGTAAAAGTTTGTTGGATTATTATCCTGTCTTTTTTCCATTCAGTTATTACTTCTATACATGTTTATCTCCCAGCATTGTTATGTCAAATATTGTGTCCTAAACATTTTTAATGATAAGTCAGGTGATCAATTAGGTCAGTAAAATAACTTTGGGGCAGCAAAGAAAATAGCTTTAGGATTTATTTAAAGACCTCTGGGTTTAAAACTATATTATTTACATTATTTGAAAATTTTCACACCCTGCTTTCTGGCTTAGATTTTTATTTCTGCTACATTATGAATAATAATCATAAATATAAAGTCCCTGAGTGCTGCAAATGGTTTACACACAGCTGCAATTGTAAAGATGGGTGAACCCACCCAGCAGGGCTGTGGAACAAAGGCCTGGTGATCAGCTTCTGAAAATATTTGCTGTTAGTTGTCACTGAATAGAGTCCAACTCATGGTGACTGCAGGCATGGCTGTGACCTTTCTAAAGCAGATCATCAGGATTGCCTTCCAAAGTGCCTCTGGGTAGGTCTGAAGCACCCACCTTTCAACCTGTAATCCAGTGTTTAACACTTTGCATCTCCTAGGGACAGACAAGAAAACACTTTGGAACCTTTCTACTCTGTAATACATGGATTACTACTAGTTGGATTCAAGTTGTAACAAGAGTTTTTGTTGTGGTTTTGTTTTCCTTTAAAAAAAAACAAGACAAAATCATAAATCTTATTGACGTTAGAAGTTATGAGAGTTTTGTAGGGAAAATTTTATTCACATATAACATAAATTATAGAAACAAGGAGTTAAGGCGTTTAAACAATTTATATACAAGTTAGCTTACTGCTGAAGCATTATTTAAAAAAGTAACAAGTCACAGAGTATGGATAGAGAAGACAGTGAAATAGGGTTTTCAGAGACACGTAAACATGACATGGCAATTCTACACAAAGGCAATTCTTTTATAAGAATTTTTTTTTTCCATTTGTTGCTTCTTTCTTAAAAACCTCTTAGTGCCTATTTAATCTTATTAAGCCATAATGTTATAATTTTACAGTCTGTTTAAATATGTTTTGCTGTTCACAATTTGCTGTCCTAATCATAAGGAAGTATATGTGATTCTGAAATCGTACTACAGAGCGAATGAGTAGCTCTAGAAAGGACTGAAAGCTTACTGAGTCAAAAAATAAAATTAACTGAAAAATTTAATTGTATGGTATTTTTAAAAATTGGGTAACAAAATTAGATTTAATATATTTAGCAAGCTGCTTTGTATACAATTATAGAGAATTATGAAATGAAGATGTTACACATGAATATTATATATCCATTATAAGTTGAATAAAACTAAGGGCTAGCAAAAAGCAGATCACAGATACTTTTATATGATTATTACATAAGAAAAATAAAAGTAAACACTTAACACTTGACCCTGAAAGTTATCAGACATATTCATACATGGCAAAAAGCTGAACTTGTACTATTTGGACTCTAAATAAACAAACAATTATCACTGAAATAATTAACTTTGGTGAAAGGTAAAAAGTACAATACAGAGTACTGGGAAAGGCTTCAGAGTCTGACAAAGGCAAGGTCATGGAGGCTCCACTGACATATGCAGACTCTGAGAAACTGAACCAGTGAGCTGAGGACTGTGTGATGACAGTCTCCGACTACATCTAGCTCGACTGGCTTAAGGTAGTTGATTACGACAAATGTTTTACATTCTACTGCAGCAAGTAGTGTCTAGCCTCCTAAAAGCCTGTGAGCAGCCGTCTAAGGTACTTCACTGGTACCAGCCCGTCTGGAGCAAGGGAGAATGAAGAAAACTAAAAACACAGGGCAAAGATTAGTCCAAGGACTAATGGACCACAACTACCACAACCTCTACCAGACTGAGTCAAGGATAACTAGATGTGCCCAGGTACCACAACCAAACGCTCTGACAGGGATCACAAACAGAGGGTCCTGGACAGAACTGGAGCAAAATGTAGAACAAGATTCTAACTGATACACACACACACACACACACACACACACACACCCCAGATTTATGGTTTTAACAAAGACTGGAGAAACCCTGAGAACATGGCCCCCGAAATCCCGAGAGCATGGCTTCTGACACCCTTTTAACTCTCTGCTGAATTGACTCTAGAGGTTCACCCTTCAGCCAAAGATTAGACAAGCATATAAAACAAAATGAGATTAAATGCACGTGCCAGCCCAAGTGCAAGATAAGAAAGCAGGAGTCAAGAAAGGTGGTGAGGGGGAACCAAAGTAGACAAAGGGAGAGCGGTGATGGGTTGCAGGGGTGGGAATGCATGTCAGGAAACAATGATTGTTGTATTAATTGTTTAATGAGAAATTAATTTTCTCTGTAAACTTTCATCTAAATTATAACAAAGAGTATAAAAAATTAACTGAAAAGATTCCTAGCAGGAAGTAAATCTCCTATTGTTAAGTCAGAATTCGTTCTTGAGATCCTTCGCCAAGTTGATAGACAAGTGCTGTGTGTAACCTATTTGAACGCTAAGAGTAGAACAAGATAAAGCCACAGGCACAGACTGAAACAAGCAAGGGACAGTAGGAAAAGGGGGAGTTACCTGAATATTTTCTAGAAAATCAGGAGGAAAACATATTGGCTCTGCTTCTGCCATTAGTTTTAATGGGAACGAATAATGTCAATATTTTGTTACTTTATGCAGTTTGTTAATTTGTCACTATTAGAAGGATTTGAAAGATGGCCTAAAATGCTCTATAGCTGAAATTATATAATTGCAAGAAAAAACAATTATACTAAAATATTAACCTTGGCAAGAGGAGAAATTCCTAACAAAGAAAATCTAATGCAGGCTGCCTAGCATAACATTTTCCTCAATATGCAAGAAAGCATAGAGAATATTTGGAGATTTTCCCTATTAAAAAGAGAGAGGAAATGATAATATTAATACCAGAAACAATCAAGTCTTTTGTGTGTCTCTTAAATTATCTCTTTCTAATCTTATAACAAGGTAGAGGTTATAACTGGTTCGCAAGCTAGGATAGTGAAAACATGAAGTGTTTTGTTGCTAAGCAAAAGATCAGCAGTTTAAACTCACCCGGCAGTTCTCAGGAAAAAGACCTCCCAAAAGATAGCAGTCTGGAATACCCTATCTGGAAGTTCTACTCTGTGTTAAGAATTTGTGATGGGTCAGAGTCATCTCAGAAGCCTCTAACAACTTCAGCCCCAGACAGCTGATGTGCTTGCCTGTGAACCATAATTTCAGACACAAGCACAGGAACCCTTACTTTTCACCACCAAATCATCCTTTGATGAACAATGTTACTGTCTGTTATTTCTGTTGCTATTGTTTCTCACTCTCTACAGTTTAGATTAATTACTCAAAATACTTTTCTATTCTTATGAAAACAAAAAATGAAGTTTCAGAATCTAACTTGAAGATGAACTTCAGACTTCATCAGTTAAACTTCTACATTTATTCCTCTCCCTCTTTTTATACTTTATTTATTGTGATTGAGTGAAAGTGTAAATCCAGTTTAACTCTGCATGCCCACCTGTCTGCAGCTCCTACTGCTCTCCCTGCCTGGTGACAGCACACTCCCCCTTTCTGTTATATACATGTCATATCCTTTTAACAGTCTCCTGTCCCCTCTTCTCCACCTCTGCACTCCCCTCTTCTAAGAGGCCAGTAGGATGACAGCCTATAGATGCAGAGAATCATAATATGCACACACGATGTGGTCATTCTGTGTCGCCGAGTCTAATCCATTCCTGCCTGAGGAGTTGACCTCAGTAAAGACTTAAGAACAGGGACAGCATCAGGTCTAGAGGCCATGCTCCCAGGCCTTCAGACCATCAGCTGTATTCTTTTAGTGGAGTTCTCAGGGTGTACCCCTGTTTATTCTCGTGTTGCCGCTGGGACTCAACATTGTGAGCCTTATCATGGCTGTCATTGGTGGTGGCCAGGCACCACCTGGTTCTTCTGGTCACATGTTGATGTAGTCACCCATTCATGTGGCTCTTTCTGTCCTCTGGGTTCTCTTTCCCCCATGTCATTTTTGCCCTTTGTGATCATCTGTTCCTGCTGAGTTGAGACCATTTGGTGTACCTTAGATGGCAGCCTGCTAGCTTTTAACACCATAGATGCCACTCACCAATATGGGATGGAGAAGACTCTCCTAGCAATAGGCTATTTATGCCAGCTGGCCTTGATGTCCCCTCAGAGCATGGCCCCTGAACCCTGCCCCCACTACTCTGTCCTTGCAATATTGGGTTAAGATTAGAAGTGTTTTCAGGTTATGCTGAAGTCTGGTTAAATTGATTTATTCCTCTCTTATCTTCTGTCTTGATGTGTGACATTTCACATTTGCAATAGAACAAAATCTACCATCTGAGTATTTTGTCTATTAATGACTTACTCCTGGCAATAAAAAATTCTGATATATGAGGTAGGAGTAACATTGGGCTGTGAGGGTGAAGATTATATGTGAGTTGGGCTGGTCCACAAATTTCAGTAGTTTTGAACTTTTGTAAAGATGTAGTCATCCTCCATTTTGTGATCTGATATGATCATCCTCCATTTTTGCAGAATGTGAATTTTTGCATAATACCCTGGTCTTTGAAATCTTCCATGTCAATAAGTGAAAAGTTGATATATTTAACTAATGTTCTTAATAGTAAGGAACATATCTATTTTTACTGTTATTTTTAGACTTGAGGAAAAACAGTAATTCATGTCAGTACAAATTCATAACTAGTTCTACCAGGAGATAAGCAAGAAGGTTGAATTCTTAAACCTTACAAGGTGTAAGAATCACCAAGGGAAATTTTCCAAAACTTAGAATCTGACCACATATAAACTAGAGCAATAAGTTTGAGATAGACTGAGATAGAGAGCAGGACACCAGGTTGTTTATTAAAACAACCATGAAAAATATTGAGCTAGGATGTCTCATAAAGTCCCTGGTAATTAGACAGATTGTAGTCTTATAAGACTGTTTAACAAGAAAACACAATGCAATCACAGTTTTCAAAAAAATATACATTTTTCTTGTAAACCTTAGAAGAAATCAAATCGATGCTGAGTGTATATGCACTCCGTTTTTCAATTATTTCAATTCATTATTAGATTTTCAATTTCTGTGACATTTGTTCTAGGCATTGGTGACAGAGATACAGAGGCAAACAGAGGTCCCTGTTGGGACAGAGCTGTCAGTTTCACAGGACAGATTGCTCCTTCCTTGACAAAAAGAAAAAAAAAAAGAGTGAAAATAAGACATTTTTACAGTCTTCATGAAGAAAAATATTAAAAAAATCAGTTACAGAAGAGTAGTATTTGGGAGAAAAGTATGTCTCATAAAAGAATGTTAGTGAGAGTACTTTTAAGAAATGACATTCAGTCCTCCAAGCAAATCTAATGGCTTCGTATGTGGCTTTTGCCTTGGTCTTACTAGGTTGTTTCTGGGATGTGCCTGACGTGAATTCAGAAGATAGGATTTCTGGATGTCACTGCAAAAGTCAATTAATTTCTCTGACTCTCAGCACCCTCCTATAAAAACAAGACAATTTGTATTACATGTATATAGGTATAGTTCTTTATATGTCGATTTTGCTCCCTTATTTCAGAAATACCACATTTAAATGATGTAAGAAAAAGTAACTTGTGCCTCAGAATATCTTCCATTATCATTGTAGCAACAAAAGCTTTCAAACATTTAAAGCTTACCACAGTTCACACAGTCCTCGTCTGCAATTGTCTGCCATCATGCAGAACAACTGAGGGACAAAATTAGTTTATTTTTATAAATTCTGGAGACCTTTTGGGCTCCATCTCATGGGATTCATGATTTCTAAAATAGAGTATGTTGATACCATATTTTCTGATTAGAAGTTTAGAAACTTGAAGAAATCTTTCATGGACAGTGTTAAATATAACAGAACCGCGAGATCTGACAATTAAGTTTGTGAACTTAATTGCTCTAAGTGCTACATACCTTGCTGAATATCACCACTGTCACCTTCAAAGTACCCTCATTGAGAAGCTACACACCAATGCCAGTGCCTCATCCACCCTTCAAAGCAATTTTGAAACTCTTTCTGTAATGGCCATTGAACATGGTATCAAGTTCACAAACTTAATTTTATAGTTGTCTTTGAGGGAGTTTTTAGCTAATAAACAAATAACTGTACTGGACCACCCTGCCTACTCACTTTATCTGGCCCCCAAGACTTTTTTTCTTTATCTGAAGATAAAGGTAATATTGAAAGGAAGACATTTTGATGGCATTCAGAACTTTCGGGGTGATATGATGCCAACTCTGATGGCCACTCTAGAAGAAGAGTTCCAAAATTGCTTTGAAGGGTAGACTAGGCACTGCTGTCGGTGAATAGCTTTCAAAGGGGTGTACTTTGTAGATGACCATAGTGACATTCAGCAATGAGGTATGTAGCACTTTTTCTAGGATGAGTTCACAAACTTAATTGTCTGTTCTCATATAACAGATACATGCAATTTGAAAACACGTTATGCAAACAGAACAGTGACAGTTTCTTATAAAATGTAATTGTTGAAGATATATAAATATATACATACTTAAATGTGAATCCTTTATAAGAAGAGCTTAATAAATCTTGTAGAAAATATACATCTTTATGACAGAACTAATCTTTGTGACTTCAATGGTAAATTTATTTCCCCCCCAGTGGTTTTTTTTTTATTTTTTATTTGATATGACTGAGTGAAAATGTACATTCCCGTATAACTTTACATGCCCACCTCTATGCAGCTTCCACTGCTCTTCCTGCCTGGTGACAGCACACTATTCGTCTCTGCTCCATACATGTCTCATCCTCCCACCAGTCTCCTTTCCTCTCCCCTCCAACCACTCTCCTTCCTCTATTTTCTCAATGTCTAATAGTCTGCAAGTACAAATTTCAGGACATTGGCTCCGGGGGAAGATGTTCTCTGTAGATCATCTTTAGAGGAAAATTCTTCTCATTAAACTTCCCCTGGTTTTGGAGCGTCTCAACGAAGGAACCCCAGGGTCCAAATCACATGCTCCATTCCTGGCACTGCTTTCTTGGTGGTATGAGGTTCCCACCCTCTGCTTGCTTTCCTTTCCTTTCCTTTCCTGTATGATAAAGGATGATGCAGTTAGTACTCTGGGGAATCTCCCTGTACACTGAATCAGGGATGCGACTTTGGTAAGGGTGTTGCAATCCCACGCTGGCCTTCTTCAGTATAAAATGAATTACAAAGGAGAGGACAACCACACAGTATTGGGAATCATGGCCAAACCAAGCTGACTTATGCTTTAGGGAGTCCAAAACTCAATCTGGGATGCATTCAAACAAAAAAGAAAGTTGTATATATCAATAAATACTGTCCCCAAAGGAAATATTTCTCGGTGTGGCTTTGCTCAGAAAATGTAAGAAATCAGATCTTGGATGAGTTAGTCAATCAATGTCACTCTTTCAAAAGCGTGTATTTAGATCATAAACTATGACAAATAATTTGCCCTATTTTTTGGCTACATAAATGTGTAAGACCTTGTCCTTAGATAGTTATCAGTCTCCCCTGGGAAACAAATAAATGTAAAATAATGTCATAAGCTATGTAAAAGAAAATTTTTGAAGCTACTTTATGACATACTTCAAACTTTTCCAGTATACAAAAGTATGATATGAGTACAAGCAAGATTTTTATATTTCTGTATAACCTTGAAAATGATGTTTTGGAGGAGATGTAAGAAAGCAACTTTAGAGAATAAAGAAAATTATGCATGTTCCATAAATTATAGAATCCACATTTCTGTATGTTCAGTCTCTGGATTTTTCTTCTCTGTATTGCAAATGACATTCAAAATACAGGGGAGAATTAATTTCCAGAATAGAATATCCTGTGTTAAATAAAAGCCAAAGGTTTCTTTTATTGAATTACTTCCAGGTTGTTTACACCCTTGCATACATTATATATACCTAAGGCAGGCTCAGAGTAGACATATGATGTAGAATCCAACATACATGCCTCAACCTTATTTCATGCTGGAACCTTCTACTCATATTTCAGGGAATACCACTCATAAGTCACATGTCTAGAGAAAAATGCATACTTGACCAATTTCTTAAGATGACTAAGACCGTAAATTCATTCTTAATTTAAATTCATCTGTAAACTTTTCTTCCTCCTAGTGATGTACATACTTATGGATATATGTGCTATTTACAATGAAATACTCATTTTTTTTTAAAAAAATCTATCTACTATAAAAGATCTTTAAGTTTCACACTGCTATTCCCCCTGCCTGCAGTACTTAACCTTTGTTGGCCAGACAAGTTCCTATTTACCTTCTAACATCACCTTTTCTCTTTGGATTTCTCTAGCTTCTAAAATATGCGCTCATTTATGTTTCCATAATACTTTAGAAATAGCTGCATCTTAGTACTTTTCATGTTGTAATTCTGTATTCATGAAGGTTTGTTGAAATGATTTAAAGTAAATGTCAAATTTAGAACTGAGACAGAAGGGGTTGAAACCATGATTTTGTACATAAGAGCCAGAAACTGGAAAATATCCCCAAAGTGAATGTTTAATTAAGACACACACAATTTGATGAAAGAGCAGTCAGAGACAGTTTTATAGAAGACCTACAAAAGAAGACACTGAGTGAATTAAACCATTACAATAAAGACATGGAGTGCAGAGAGCTCTCTTAGCAAAACACTAGTTGTGCCATTTGGCCTCGATTTCGCCTAAAAGCATGGTCCCCTGCCCCCTGCCCCAGCTACTCTATCCTTGCAATATTGGGTTAAGATGGAAGGAGTACTCAAGTTATGCTGAAGTCCACTGAATGTTGCTCTTGTTTCTCATGTGTGCTATCACTGATTTCACCCAAACAGATTTCTACCAACTATCTGTTCTAAACCCTCACCCTCCCTTTCTCACCTCCCTCCCTCCCCTCCCTTGCAGCTATGAAAGAGTCTTCTATACATAAGTCTGTTTTTGAGATGTTATCGTAGGGGTCTTATACCATATTTGTCCTTTTGTCGCTGACTACTTCCACTCAACATAATGTCTTCCAGTTGAAACCAGTTTATGAGATGTTTTCATGGAATCATCATTATTCTTTATCATTGCATAGTGCTCCATTGAGTATATATGCCATAGTTTACCTATCCATTCCTCTGTTGTTGGGCATCTGGGTTGATTTCATCTTTTTGCTATCGTGGACTGTGCTGCAATAAATGTTCTTGTGCATGTGTCCGTTGGTGTGAAAGGCCTTGATTCTGTAGGATATATGCCAAGTAGTGGAATTACTGGGTGAAATGGTATATCTATATCCATTTTTTTAAGGAAGCGCCAGGTTGCTTTCCAAAGAGGCTGGACCATTTTGCAACCCCACCAACAGTGTAGGAGAGTTCCACTTTCTCCACAGCCTCTCCAGAATTTGTTGTTTTGTGCTTTTCAGGATCATGGCCAACCTTGTTGGGGTGAGATGGTATCTCATTGTAGTCTTGACCTGAATTTCTTTAATAACTAAAAATAGTGAACATGTCCACATATGTTTTTTGGCTGCCTGGACCTCCTCTGCTTGGAGTATATCCTACAGAAATAAAGGCTGTCACAAGAACAGATACATGTACACAAATGTTCATTGCAGCACAGTCCACAATAGCAAAAAGATAGATGGAATCAACCCAGGTGCCCATCAACAGATAATGGCTAAACAAACAGTAGAACACTATGTAATAATAAAGAACAATGATGATTTTAGGAAGCATCTCATAACATGGTATCAACTAGAAGACATTAAGCTGAGTGAAATCAGACAGCTGCAAAAGGACAAGTATTATATGAGATGACTATTATAAAGACTTGAAAAGGATGTACATAGAAGAAAAGACTCTTAGAAAGCTACAAGGGAGGGGGGAGTGGGTTGATTGTAGATTAGACAGCTGATAGGAGTTGGTTAGGTGAAGGGTGTGACAACATGCACTAGAGAGCAGGTTAGTGTAAATGGACTGCACCATAAACTAAAAGATGTTCTAAATTCAACCTGGCATTTCAAAGGACAGAATAGCAGGGACAGGGGTCTGGGGACCATGTTTTCAGAGGATATGGAGGTCAGTTGGCATCTGGGGTCTTAAAAGCCAGCAAGCTGCTATCTGAGGAACACCAGTTGCTCCCAATACACCTGGATCAGATGACGACTGAGAACATCAAAGACAGACACGAGGGAAAATGAGCCCAGGAAGTAGGAGGACCCATATGACTGGGAGACAACATCAATACGAGACCAGAAGAACCAGATGGTGCCCTGCCACTACCAAACATAGCCTTGATAAGGTACACAATGTCAAATCCCTGACATAGCATGAGAAAAAGAGTGTACAGATCAAGAACTCTACTAAAAAGCCAGAAATGATGGTCTGACAATGTGCAGAGTCCCCTGGGAACATAGTCCCTAGACTTGTTGCTGTCCCAGACCTGAAAGATAAACATGAACTTCTAAAATCAAACTTCAGACTAAGAATGATTTGGACTTGGGGACACAGAATGAGCATGTAGTGTGTGTACTTTATGGTTTTATACATTTATAGAAGGCTGTCCTGTAGCTTCTTTCTGGAGAGGAGGGGACTGGTGTTTGTGGGAGGTTACTAGTAGTAAGGGGTGAAAAGGAGGAGTGTGCTGTCACAAGGTGAGGAGAGCAGATAAAGTTCTAGAGAGGTAGATATGCAAAACTGACTTGGATTGTATACTTTCCCTTAATCATAAAAAAAACTTGTAAAAAAAAAGAACATGGAGAAATTTTTCCACTTGAAAATATTTTGTCAGCTATATATCTAAGCTGTATTATAGCTGTACAGATATTATGTAAAAATACTTGAAATATTCTTTAAGATTCAAATTACATTAATATTTGAATAAGATATCCTGTGGTTAAATTCTGTGACTAAATACTGTATAGTAACTATTCTAAATTAATCTCTTCATTTTTCTCAATTTGCCATTACACTTATAAAGATGAAAATAAAACAAACATATTTCTATGTAAAAATGATACATTAAAAAAGCACATTATTTCAAAAACCCATATTTTAAGGATTAAATTGCAGCAGTATTTGAACATAGTATCCTGTGGATAAAGTAAATTCTATAACTAAATATAGTAACCAACCTAAATCAGTCTACATTTTCTCAATTTCCCATTATATCTGTGGAAATAAAGAGCAAATAAACTGATTTTCATGTGAAGACAATATACTGAAGAAATTACATAAGTTAAAAAAAAAATTTCCTCTACTTTTATCAGTTATTACCTAAGATTTAATGTTCATGCATGTATTTGTAAATATTCAAATACAAAAAATTTTAAATCACAATTATATGAAAGTAATACATGTTTTTCTCTTTAACCCTGTAATTCTACCACTGAACAAACTTATAACTGCAATTGTTTACACCTTGATTTATCATTTTGAAATATGCTATTCATCATATATCACTTCAGTAAAATAGCAGAGTTGGGATTAATTCAGTAAAATCATTGTTAAAATTTTCAACGGTAGCACAAATGAAAGGAAAAAGGTAAACAAAAATAATTTTTCGTCTTTATATTTTTATTGTCATTGATCTTTTAGCTGAAGTTACATACACCAAAATCAGATTTTCTTAAATACAGTGTATTTACAACATTTATAATTCTAAGCCACTAAAACCACTGCTGTTAATTCGGGTCTGACGCATAGGGACCCTGTAGGACAGAAATCGGTTTTGCTCCTTGCTTACTTTAAGTTTTGACTCTCATTGAATTGCTTTACCACATGATTTTGTATATCAAATTATTGTGTTTTGATTAAATATTCATGGAAATCATAGATTGATAAGAATGGTTTTTGTAAAATGTGATGTCTTTGTTCAATGTCTGAATTTATTTAGAAAAATAGACTGCAATAAAAATCTATAATTATCATCATGCATACATAGGACATCCTTTTCTCTGTGGCAGGCATATAGCAAATGTGTTTTGAATATTGATATTGAATCCAGCAAACATGATGATCATTTCATTCTAAAAGACCATCTTTCCCAAAGTGGATTTACAGCGTGCAGACGAATTTCCTCACCACTTGCCGTGAAACATCCCTAAGTCACAAATAGATTATAATCGTAGCAATGCTTTGATCTGGCTCCTTTATCAGTTTCTATGTGTCTCCTGAGGTTAAGTATCGTTGTTTTTCCCTCATCATATTGAGCTTGTTGAGTTTTTCAATACGACAGTCAGTTGCTGCTGTGGTTGCAGACTCTTCCCCCTTACTTACAATTTTAAAGAATGCTTGTAATGTTTCATTTAAAAATGATGGGTGCTGTTTGTTGATAGTGAATAATTAAGTTTAGTTAGTTCTCTTTCATTACTAATGCTCTGCTCTATTTTTGCTGTATAAAATTTTACTAAATATATTTCCTTCTTGCATCACATAAGTTGATCCTATGGTTTTGTTTCGTCAGTTTGATGATGTGACCAGCTGCATTGATAGCTGTATTGCTTTTAGTGTCAACTAGTATTTTTTATTATAATGAACTTTTAGTATGTGGCTGTCTTCAGTGTGCTAATATCTTTAAATTTTTGTTCTGAAATTGTAGATTCATATGTAATTATAAGAAATAACGTTACAAGATGGTCATATTTACCCTTGGCCCAGTTTCCAGTCAGGTCAACAATTTACTCTTTCCTTCTATTTCTCTTTTTTTTTATCCTTCTATCAAATATTGTAGAAATGTTCACATAATTATTTTCTCAACAGTATTACTTTTTTTATTTACATTTATTTCAATGAGTCGATGTTCTCTTTGTGTTTGTATTATATCCAGTATCCTAGTTTCCCTTATCGCCTTATCTTTGTTTCTGAGTAATTGTTAATCTTTTAATCTCACACTTAGAGGTTTTAACTAAAATACCCATTCTGTGGGCAATATCCTTTATTTTGTGGCTTACTCAGCTGTTTATCTAAAAGGTGATCTCAGAGCATAGGCTCAGTCCTGGGTTAAGAGTATCTCAAGGCAATAGTCTCAGGAAGATAGCTCTACTGTTTCAGCTTGTCTGAATTTTGTTATTATTATTATTATTTTAAAATAAGTATTTGGGTTTTGTTCTGTAATTTTCTCTCATTCTGTGTAGGACCATCATTTGTGATCCTTAACACAACAGTGAGTGGTTGTAACCAGGTACCATGTAGTTGTAGTCTCAGGAGACCAGCTCTTACAGACTTCTCTGAGTTTGGGGTTAGCTTATTGCTAAACAATGTTATATTTTATGTTCATTTATGTAAAGTACAACTAAATTGAGAAATTTGAAAATGAAACTAGTAAGTATCAAATAGTAAATTTTGATCCATGTCGATCTTTGCTTTACAGGTAAATCTTTAACTTCTATAAAATGTTTTGTCTTCATAAGTAATTAAAATTATATGAGTATTTTATTTTTACTGTGTCATAAAGGCTACATTTAATCTTAATAGTAACATTTTGAAAATAGTTATATTTTCTGTTTTAGAGCCCTATACCAAGTAGGCTAATCACATTCACTACATGAATTTGTCTTTCCACTCTAAGTCACTGAGAAAACCTTTCTTAAATTTCTTAAATTTAGTAACTTTAGTTTCTGATGTGATGTTTAATTTATTCATTCATTCATTATTCAAATTACTGACCCGCAACAATACAAAACAAAAACCTTGCAGAATATTAGCCTTTCTGACCTCAAGAGTCTATGTGTAGTAAATACTAATCATGACATAATTGGTAGAGATAATTGAGTTACAAGAGCACAGAAGAAGAGATTTTTGTTTTTTTTTTTAAATATTTGCCGTCAAGTCAATTCTGACTCATAGAATGTGACAAAACAAGTCTTAAAAATATGTCTATATATATTTATAAATGAGTGCATATATATATACACATATATAAGGATGTAAGTCTTAAAATATTGTCATACTTTTTATATAAAGAGGATACTTCCTGTGTATGCAGTAGCATACACCACTGTTTGTGGTAGTACGTTCATCATTCTGGAGCTGAAGATCAGGGGATAGAGTCTCATACATGATACATTTTAAAGTGACTTCCTTTTTCCCATTTTTACACCATATGTAGAATTTGGAAATTTCCCAGGATGTATCGACTTATTTATTTACTTTTTACTATTGCCACTCAAAGTATTATGTGATAGTGCTTGATGCTTCCCATCATCTCTAAATGATGGCTTGTGCGCTCAACAAGGCCCACGGTGGTTAAGAAGGAAGCTAGGTACCCAAGGACCCTCAGCTTCATCCAGTATCTCTCAGCCTTCTACAGTTTTCTCCAACCACTTGGCTCTTTTTCATTTTTGTGGAGGTGCCATATACTTAAAAGGGCTCAGTTTATATGGAAAGATCATAGGCTCAACTAAGCTTAAATTGAAAGTCTGATGTTCAAGGGGAGATATGGGTAAGTCACTCGGAAACAGGCTCGTGATGTCATTGTCTAAACCACTGAAGTGATTTGAAGAAGCCATGTAATTCATATTTCAAGTGTCATTGTCAAATTAAAACAAAATGTGGCATTTCAACTCTGTGTTTTCCTCTGGGCCAAAAGGAGAATTGAAAGTAAATGAAATAAATTATAGAGATAAATCTAGATTTCTTTAAAGTAGAAAGTAAGTGCATTTTCTAATTTTACAAGTCATTGTGAGGCTCCCTTTGGTATCCATTCTCATTAGGAAATGTCTTTATAGAGTCATCGTCTCATTAGCAGCTCCTGAAACATCTATTTTTTTCTTTACAAAATGTGATAAATCTGTCCCTAAGTGTCTGTAAAATGACCCACATTTTGAGATGTTTTACAGTCACTGAGCCTGACTTTTATGATGAAATTGGACATGATTTAATTATTTCCAGGATTTTTCCAAGCACAAACGTTCATTTAGTTACAAATTTGCAACACTAAAAAGAAATGCCTAGGAAAATATATTCTTTTTTAATCACTCTACTCCTTTTGAATTATACACCTTATTAAAGCACATAAAATGTTAGAATCTCTGTAGAACCTACTGACAGATGTTCTAGTGACTTGCATTGCAGGTGAACGACTGATGCTCTAGCAACTGCCACTTTCTTCCTCTTCAAAACATCATCTTCACTTGTGTGTAATTAAATCACTGACTCTATCAACATATGTCCTTTCTTGTTCCTTTTTAATCTCTCCAAAATCTTGATGGTGGATGGAGGGGAATTACTGAACTGATTCTGGAATTCATCTCTATCTTTATTCCTTTGGTATTTCTTTGCTTTGTTTAAGAAAAAGTCACAATGGAGAACTTCACTTATGTATCTAAAGTAGAGGCTTTTACCATAGATTTCAAACTTACATTCAATTGCTTGCTTGGTACTTTCTCTTGAATTTCCATTAGCATTTTAACTCAACTTGCCTCCAAACACCTAATATTCTATCCTACTCACTCCTACCTTAATTACATTTGCTTGAGGCAAAACCTAACAAGACCTTGACGTCTTTATTTTCTCACACCCACCCTAAATGCCTCAGAAATTTCTGTACCGCTACTGATAAGACGTAAGTAAAACCTTACCACTTTTCACCACTGTCACTGCTTCTACCAGTGTCACCATCAGGAGCCTGGTTTCCTAGGACAGTCTCTAGTTGTTCTGCCTGTGCCATTAGCTCCAGCAGCAGCTGAATCTGTTTAAATGTGAGCCCAATCGTATCACTTTGTCCAGCCTCCTGCTGGACCGCCTCATAGAAAAATTACCTATGTTTTACCACAAGAACACTATCCATCCTCTTTATTATTATTTTTGTAACTTTTGCCACCATCTAACCTACTATGTCATGTAATAATAACAATATTAAGATGAATAAAAAGAAGATGAAGAAGAGGAGAAAAGAAAGGAGATGAAGTAGTGCTATTATTATTGTTAATTTCTGTGTTCTCTCAATAGAATAAAGGTTCAGTGAAGAGATGGATTTTCATCTGTTTTATTAATTAGTTTTTCCCCAGTACCTAGATGAACATATTGGAGGAAAAAGAAAAAAAAAAAAAGTTTCCATTCAGTCAGTTCCAACTCATAGCAATCCTATAGGACAGAGTAAAATTTCCAAGGAGTAGCCAGTGGATTCCAACTGCTGATCTTTTGCTTAGCAGCCAAGCGTTTAAGTATTGCACCACCAGGGTTCCAGAAGAAAATATATAATAATCTCATATTTATGATACCAAAAATTAACTTTGGATAAAAATTTCATTCATAACATTGTTATTGTGATGAGGTCTTATGAAAATCTAAATCCTTACCTTAAAAATGATTCTAAAAATTCCTTTTATACTATTTAGTGTTGAGCAATTTTATCTACTTAACTGAAGATTTTAATTGGGTTTGAAGTGTTCCGTTATTAATGGATGTTTTCTTGGTTCATAGAAGAAATTGAATAAAGCTTTTTTTTTCTTTTTTGTATCCCAATTAAAAACAAATTAGAACAGCATCTTGCCTCTGAGATCTTTGTTCCACACTGCCAAATGCATGCCTTATAGAAAAAGGAAACCAAACTTTTTGCCACAGAGTTGATTCCGATTCACAGCAGCCTTATGTGTTGCAGCGTAGAACTGTGATCTTCAGAAGCAGATCACCATATCTTTATTCAGGAGAAATCCAGTCTTTGATGTAGTAGCCACATTTTCAAACATTTGCACTACCCTGGGACTCCTTTGTTAGCTTTATAAAAGATTTATATTTGAACTTTGAAAATTCAAAGAGGGTAAGAGAATAGTCAAGCAGAGTTAATTTCATAGTTATTTCATCATATTTTAAGCTTAAAATAGAAGTAGATTATTTCAAAATTTACTATGACTTCATATTTCATGGTCTTTATTCCATGCATCTGCATTTGGAGATAATTTGATCATTTGATCTAATAAAATTTATTTTCAGAAGAGTGTGTCCTCATGAACACAATCTGAGCAAGATGTTCTCAATTCATAGGAATATTTCCTCCTATAAAGTATTATTTTCTTGTTGTAGCAAACGTATTTAAGACAAATATATTCTTTTCAACACAATCAAGAAAAAAATCCCTCAGAAGAAAAGTGTAGCAACTAATATTGTCAATAGGAGTATCTGGGTATTGAAAACTATTACACATTAGAGTATTAATCAAAATACTGCCGTTTGAACTTCAGAAGAGAGGCCTGGCAAACTGTTTCCCCCAAATTACAGTAGTAGAGTGCTATTCTACACATATGGAGTAGCCATGAGTTGGAATTTACTCAGTGGCTATAGGTTTGGTTTTTAATACTGTAAGTTTAATACTGTAAGTATTAATACTGTAAGTATTTAATACTGTAAGTAACATTTTACTCATTTGGGCACAATTTACTTATAAATATCAGTTGACTTCCTAGGATTTGGGTAGTATTGTTCTAAGAAGAAAACTGAAATAGAAGAAAACATGTGCTTAGCACAGGACACTGAGACATGCCAACTGTTCAAATGGAAATGAAATAGAGTGGAAGGTACGAGAGCCTGAACTCAGTGGGACTGCCTTGTTTCTCCAGGTCTCACAAGTTTTCCACCTTTCGTAAAGTGCAATTTTACTGTGTTCTAATTATTCTTTTTACTATTGTTATTGTTGTCAGATATTATTGAGTTCATTTCTACTCATAGTGAACCTGTGTGAAACGGGAAGAAGCACTGCTCAGTCCTACTCCATTCTTACAACTGTTGCTGTATTTGCACCCACTGTTGCATCCACTATGTCATTTCATGTCACCAAGGGTCTTTCTCTTTTTTTATTGAATCTCTGCTTTATCAAGCACGATGTACTTCTTCAGGAACTAGTCCATTGTGGTAGCATGTCCAAAGCATTGGAGATGAAGTCTTATCACCTTTTCTTCCAATGAATTCTCTGCTTATGCTTCTTCCAAGACAGGTTTGTTCCTTACACTGGCAGTCAGGGGTGTATTTAATATTCTTCACCTATGCCATAACTTAATGACATCAGTTCTTCTTTGGTCTTCCTTATTTATTGTCCAACTTTTGCATTCAGGTGAGGCAATTCATCATGTGTACTTTAGTCCTCAAAGTAACATTTTGGATTTTTAAAACTTTACAGAGATCTTGTGCAATGGATTTGCTCAATGCAATCTATCGTTTAATTTTTTTGAGTGCTGATTCTATGGATGTTCATTGTGGATCCCAATAAAATGAAATCCTTGACAACTTGGATGTTTTTACCATTCATCATGATATTACTCATTCTTACAGCTGTGACAATTTTTGTCTTATGTTCAGCTGCAGTCCATATTGAAAGGTGTAGTGTCTGATCTTCATACCTTCTTTGCTTTTAGCAAAATAGGGTGTTATCTGCACAACAGAGGTTGTTCGTGAGTCTTCCTCCAATGCTGTTACTCTGTTCATCTTCACATAATCCAGTATCTCAGATTATTTGCTTGGCATAAAGATTAGGTACAGTGAAAGAATGCATACTTTTTTTTTCATTTTAAACCACATTAACCCCTTGTTCTGTTCAAATGGCTGCCTAGATGGTCACATTTAAGGGTTTAGAAATTCCCTTTTTCCACAGTGTTTCCATAATTTGTTATGATTCACACAGTCAGCTGCCTTTGTGTAGTCAATAAAACACAGGTAAACACCTTTCTGATATTCTATGCATTCCCCTAAGATTCAGTTAACATCAGCAATGATACCCCTCATTCCAGGTCCCCTGCTGAATCCAGCTTGAATTTCTGGCAGTTAACTGTCAATGTACTGCTGTAACCACTTCTGACTTACCTTTACCAAAATTTTACTCCTGTATGGTAGTAATTTCTGCATTCTGTTGGATCAACTTATTTGGAATGGGCCACAAATATGGATCTCCTCAAGTAGGTTGGCCAGGTAACTGCCTTGCAAATTTACTGTAATAGATGAGTGAGCACTCCCAGCACTCCATAGATTTGCTGAAACATGTTATCTGGTATTCTATCAGTTCCTGAAGGCTTGTTTTTCTTTACATACTACAGTACAGGTTGGACTTCTTCCTGAAGTATCAGCAGTTCTTCATTACGTACGACTTCCTGAAATGAATGAACATTGGCCATTTACTCTGTATTGGTACAGTAACTCTGTGTATCCCTTCCATCTTCTTTTGATGCTTCTTGAGCTGTTCAATATTTTGCCCATGTAATCCTTAAATAACCCTGGCTGCTAGGGTCGCCATGAGTCGGATGCGACTCGACGGCACTTGGCTTGGCTAATCCTTAAATATTGTAACTGGAGGTTTACATTATTAGTTCAGTTCTTTCAGCTTGAGAAATGCCAAATGTATTCTTCCTTTATGGTTTTCTAACTCCACATCTTTGTATATTTCACTTTAATACTCCACATTGCCTTCTCCAGCTACCCTTTGAAATCTTCTGTTCAGCTCTTTTACTTCATCATTTCTTCTATTTGTTGCAGCTACTCTATTCAAAAGGAAGTTTTAGAGTCTCTTCTGATATCCCTTTTTCTTCTTTCACTCCCCTCCTCTTAAAGAGCTTTTCCTTTATTCCTGTGTGTTGTCCTCGATGTCCCTCTACAACCTGGGCCGACTTTGGTATTAGCATGTGTGTCAAATCTGCAACACGGCCCGATAGACAGAAGCACCATGTTGTCCTTCTGCAGCAAAGACTCCCCTAAAATGAGCAAAAGAGGTATAGGTACCGTAAGTACTAAATGAAAGAATAGCGTGGTTGAGCACCAAACGAGATGACAAGTGCTACAGAGTAGATGTCCCATGTCAGCTAATGTGGCAGATTCACCACATTGGGCTTTCACGGACAAAGAACTCAGACAGGGTGTACAGGAAGGCAACATCACAGAGCTCCTAGCAGAAGCCAAAGCACCCAGTAACCAGGAACACACATTCTTTTTAACCCCCGTCCTCACACTACTTCTATGTACTGTTTGTCAAAGGGCCATGGTTGCTTGGCTGGAGACATACCAGCTCATTGCCACCAAGATTCACTGGCTTGGGCTACAGACTGCCGAAGAACCCTGGACATGAAATATAGGAAGGCAAATTCACGGAGCTCCCAGCAGGAGAAAAAGCACCCAGAAACCAGTGGCACATAATTCCCCACTTTCCCCCAACCACCACCCGGGTTCTTCTTATCTCTGCACAATCCTTGTCTCTTGCCAACAGGCTATGGATGCTGAAGCAGAGAGAAACCAGCTCACTGCCCATGGGATCTGCCACTGTCCAATCAGTGGGCCACTTTAGTCCTGTTTTTTATTTTTTTTCCTTTTGTTTGTTGATCTCTTTTTGTTGTTTCTCTAGCTTCATGTGCCATATCGCTTTCACTTACTGACAGCAGTGATTGTAATTTGCATCTTTTTTATATGCAGTGAAAGAATCCTGCATACAGACGCTGGCAGGATGAGCTACTTTCCAATCCTATTGAGCCCAATTGGTTATTAAAAGGGAATTCTAAGCAGTTACACACCTCCTAGTTACACATCATGCTCCAGCACAGGTAATTTGCCTTCCAATTAATTGTTGTCAGAAGTCTTGTAGCAGAATATCTTTTATTTATATCCCTCAATCTCATATTGCTGCCTCAGGAGGGGGCTTATCAGCATTGTAGTAAGATGTTTCATTGATGCATTTGACAGGCTTCGATGTCTTTATAGCAGCTTGATCTTAAATTGCATTATATTTAACAAAATAGTCAGTGAATGAGAATTCTTAATAATGAATGTTTTACATTTTATATTATTCATTTTACTGAAGACCCAGAGATGTGGCAGAGTTTAAGACAAAGGATGATTTTATGTCTATTGTTTGATCATTTCACCATCTTGCCTGTAACACAGAATGACAGGTAGCAAAACGAGAATGGTTTATCGATTTCGTGTCAAATTCCAACTTCACTGACCTTGGATAATTAACTGTTTTGTGTCTAAAAAGAGTTTAATGACAATACCTACATCACAGTAAAGATGTGAGGTCAAATGACCTAATAGATGTAGAAATGTGTAACAGTGATAGTCACAGTAAGAAGTATGCAAATATTTGCTGTAATATGAAATATAATAGATACATAGTATTCTATCATGTGATTAGTTATGTTTCCATTTGTAGGTTAGCTTTGTTTATTTTGTTATAATAAGTAATGATATAATGTGAAGGCAAATCTTTAGATATACTTCATATTTTTTAATAATAAAATTTAGTGTAAATTCTTAGATGTAAAATTACTGAATAAAAAGAATAAGTAAATTTAAGATTCTTAAAGTGTATTAAAAGCTGTTCTTCAAAAATTGGTGAATAACATTGTGAGGCAAGTATACGCTACCTTCAACAACTCTGACTAATATCATTCTGTCTTGGATTCATTTGTGTCCCTCAAAAAATTTTCAGATAGGATATAATTCCTGGTATTGTGTGAAGTTTCCATATACTGTAAACACTCTCTCTGTGATGTTAATGAAAAGGATGAAGGAGGATGGGGAATCCAGTGTTAGTGAGGCAGGACTCAATCTATAAGATTGTATGGTGCCTTGAGGCAATCTCTTGGGATATTAAAGAAAGGAGAAAAAGCAGAGAGATGAGGACCTTATATCCCTAAGAAAGCACTGACAGGACAGAGCACTCCCTTGGGCCCTGGGTCTCTGCACCTCAACGCTCCCAGTCCAGGGAAAGATAGATGACAAAGACTTTCCTCCAGAGCCAACAGAGAAAGCCTTCCCCTAAAGCTGATGCAGTTAATTTGGACTTGGAGCCTATTGGACCGTAACAAAGTAAAATTTCTCTTGTTAAAGCTATCCACTTGTAATATTTCTATTAAAACAGCACTAGATGACTAAAACAGAATTTTTAGGAAACGGAAGGAAGCAGAGAGTTGGGGACAACAAACCACCAAAATGCAGTGCCAGGAGAAGAGTGCTTCACTTGGAAAGGATTCAGGGTTTCTGTGCTTCAGAAGCTCCCAGTCACGGGGTGGACTGAATCAACAAAAACCTTCCTCCAGATCCAATAGAGAAAGACTTCACCTGGAGCTGATACCCTAACCTAAATTTGGACTTGTAGGCTCATGGACTGTGACAGAATAACATTTCTCTTTTTAAGACCAGAATTGATGGTCCAACAACCTGGAGGGCCCCCTGGGAACATGGCCCCTAGACTTGTTGTTGGCCCAGACCTGAAACCAGTACTGAGGTCAGCACTTCAGACAAAGTATGGGCTGGACTTGGGGACACAGCATGAGCATATGGTGTGTGTACTTTATAGTTTTGTGTTGTTGATGGCAGACTGTCCTACTGATTTCTTTCTAGAGGCGAGAGGAGAGGGTAGAGAGGAGTGAATGGGTGTCAGTTAAGACAATACTGGAAGTAAAGTGTGAAAAAGAGGAGTGTGCATTCACGGTAGGGAGAGCAGATAGAGCTGCAGAGAGGTGGGCAGGCAAAATTGACTTAGATTGTATACTTTCATGTAATCATAATGAAAAAATTATTTTTTAAAGCCATCCACTTGTGGTATTTCTGCCACAGCAGCACTAGATGCCTAAGACACATTCTAAAAGGTGAACTAAATTTGATCAATTGATCAAATTGATCAATATCTCACTCCTATTGTTCTTTTAATCTGCACTTTTGTTAGTATTGAGACAACAAATTCTCTCCTTATATTTTCTAATCATTAAATATATCATGCTTATTTTGCTCTAAATGTCTCTCATTCTTGATTTATTATCCTACCTAAGTGGAAATGTGCTAAACATATAAGTCTGAGGCTCCTATTTTAGTTCACTATTACATCATGAATAACAATCTGAATATAATAACCATACACAATATTTTCAGTTTATTAAAAATATTTTAGTTCTGTATGAATTTCTTTTATCACTTCCATGATTAGTGGTGAATCATTCTTGAATGTTTTACTTACAATATTGAACAGATTACTTCAAAATCAAAACGTAGCTTTTTTCATTGTTGAATTTTTCTAATTGTTAAGAGTTTTTTAAATGCTAACACAAATATGCTGCATGTTTATGAAGTAAGTACATCTCCATTTCTGTAATGGGATAATTCTATTTTTCATATCTCTGTTGTAATGTGCCTTCAAGTAGATTCTGACTCATAGCAACTGTATAGGACAGAGTTGAATTGCCCCATAGGGTTCTCTAGGCTGTAATCTTTCCTCTTACAGACCCAGAGTTCAGATTGCCAGCTTTTCAATAAGCAGCGAAGCACATAACCACGTGCCACCAGAATTGCTTATTATTATTTTTTAATGTAGATTATATCTATTCTTCTATTTGAAACTAGGTTAGTATTCCTAAACATTTTGCTCCCAGTGTTAAAATCTTGAGTTCCCTAAACTAGTAGGGAAACTGTGGTGGTGTTAGAGCTGCTAACCAAAAGATCAACAGTTCAAAGAACTTTAAGCGGCAGTTCTCCTCTCTCCTATAGCGTCGCTATGAGTCAGCATCGGCTTGACGGCACTGGGCTTGGTTTCTATAGCTTAAACTTCAGTAACATAAAGTGGCTTTCTGAAACTTCTAAAATTCTGTTTATACTTATATAATTAATCCTTCAAAACAAAATGTTGTTATGACCATTGACCTTCATAATTTACATATGGATATATCCAATTACAGTTGCATTCAAAGGTATTTTTTCACTGTGACTAAAACTAGGTTTTTAGAGACAGAGAGACATTGATTCTATGCCAGTTTTTCCACTACTCCCCTTGCTACTCCTCCAGGAATATGTATAATCTGTCCATCAGGCTCTTCAACTGTAAAATAGACATAAGTATTTCTCCTTAACAGGATTGTGAAACAATCAAATAAGATTGTATATGGGAAACAAATCAAGATATTTGCTTGATAACATAGCCCAGCTGTTAGTCGTTGGAGTCTACAAATGATTAGCTTAAAATTTTCTTTCTTCTTTTGTGAAAGTTTGGCCAGTTCCAAGAGCATGATGGATTCCTAGAGCACTTACATTTACCCAGTCTTATCTGGGTTAAGCTCCTGTTATTACTGGAAGACTCCTTGTTCTTTCACACATGCATCTAAGCATGTTCCTCAGGTTCCTCATCATATAGCCCGCTGTCAGTGTTACTAAGCAAGAAATGATGGAGCTGGTAGTGCTATACAAAGAGTTTACATGACAGAAATGCCAGGGATTGGAACTGAATACAGCAACTTCTGTTTTTAAGTGTTCTTCATGTCTTTTACTGCCTTGGACTTTCTGTATGACTTTCCATTCCAGAAACTGTCTCTGACGCCTGACTCTTTCTTCTAACACTACTCCATCTATTTTCTTCCCCTTTTTTCTTTTCCTTTTTCACAGGGGTAAATATATGTCTCAGCTGAACAGTTTTGTAATCCTTTTTACTAGACTGTGCTTACATCTGTGCAACTAGGCATAATGGTTTACAACAAGCGCCTTGCTATACGAGGATAAGTTTTATAAGGAGATTTTAAGAAAATTTCTGAGGAAAGATTTGTATTTGCACCTCTTTGGAAATAATTTGTAAACACATAGTAGCCACTGCTACTGATTATGCTATAGTGTTTTCATTTGTATTAATGCTTCAGTTATATTTTGCTTCCCTTATACCAAAATCTCTTAGATTTTTTAATAAAAAAGATTGTCTATTTAAACCTGTGCATTCCTTTTCTTACATAAAATATTAACCTAAATCTCCAGACTTTTTTATTCATTTCCAACTATATTTTAACTTTGCAGTTTTAATCTAACAATCTGAAAAATGTGGCAAGTTTCTTGCTCTTGTGACTGCTATATCACCAACCAATTTGTGTGCGCTGTTGTTCAGAAATAATGTTAGATTATAAGCTTGTCTCCTGAGAACTGGAATTATTTGAATACTAAAATAGGTCCATTGGTACTCTACTTACATTTAGATATTATAGAAATTTCTAAATTTAGGTACATCCCTTAATAATTTTGTATCTTGACACTGGGTCAGTATATAAATCTATATTGGAAAATCATATTCATATTTTCTTTCCTACTAAAACTTCTATAATAAGTTACTAAATAAAAAACTTTGTTATTGATGTGCAATAATGCTCACTAAATTTGTGATTCATGTATATTCTACTATAAATTTAGTGGAATACCAGTGCTCATATAATGGATTAAAAAATTGTTGCTTTTGAGTCAATTTCAAATTACAGTGACTCTACAAGACAGTAAAACTGTCCCATAGGGTTTCCAGGAAGCACTCATAGATTTGAATTGCCAACATTTTGGTTAACAGCTAAGCTCTTAATCACTACACCACCAGGGCTCCAAAATAATACAGTTTTCAGATGATAGTTTGACATAATGGATTACCTATATCCAGAAATCTCTGGAAGGTAGAAATGGTTAAGTGCTGGATTACTAACTAAAAGATTGTCAGTTCAAACCCCCCTGGGATATCTGGGAAGACAGGGCTGGCAATCACCTGGGGAAAGGTCGTAGCCTTTAATACTTTATGGAGTGTTTCTGCTTTGCACAAATGCAGTTTCCATGAATTAACATGGACTTGACGGCAACTAACAACAGGAAGTAGCCAAGCATGCCTAACACACATTGATCAGTTTTTGATGTACGGAAATGAAGTAACATGGAAACAATATAACTGTCTTCCAAGAGTGGAATTGCACCCTTACCAGGTAAATTGTAAGAAAACCTAGTCTCAGAACTAATCTAACTCCCTCACTGTATACATAAGAATTCTTATATCTATCGAAGACATGTTAGTGAAAATGTTTGCAATATTCCCTTACAATAAAAGAGGCTCAATATTATTGTTTTCCCTTACAGTCAGCAATGAGTGACAAAACTGTGATATATAAAAGTTTGATCTGTATCTTTGTGCCTTTTCAAGGTATCGTTTTGAATCTCTTAGGAATATTTTTTGTGCTTTAAGACTTACAGAGGACTTTTATTCCATCATTCTTTGTTCCTTCTTCTGTTTTTTCCTCCCTTCCTTATACTTCTTTTCCTTCTTTCTTTTATGTGCATACACTGTGAGCTAACATAATTAGGTTGTTACAAAAAAAAAGTTGCCATGGAGTTAATTCCGACTCACAGCTACCACTGAGTCAAGCCCTACCTTACAACAACCCCATGTGTTACAGAGCAGAACTGTTCCATACACTTTTCTTGGTTGTAATATTTATGGAACTGAACCTTTCTTACACAGTCATTTGATAGGTTCAAAATTTGAACTTTTCAGTTATTATGCCACTCAGACTTCTCAGAATATTTATAAGATCACATTACTCATAATTCAAGAGAGAATTTTTTTCAAACATTATGACAAACACTAAAAATCAGCAGTATTGAAATACTATTTTATAAATTCTCAAAAGTTGAAAAATTTGTGATGGCTAATTGTAATGTTCTAATTTTTTATGAAAATATTTATACATATTTTTTATTTTAGCAAGACCATGCCTGAGGGGATCTTGCTAGTCTATCTTTTATATGAGTATAATGACTAGACCTCTTTTTGACCTGTACCTTATTTTTAACCTTTATAAATAAGTATAAGGTTCTTTTCTAACCCCACGACTTGTTTGCATTTATGTTTTTGAATAATGTAAAGCATACTAAATCAAACAACATTTTAGTTGATTTTGATGGTTGTATACCTGACAATAAAATTTGCCTTCAATATTTTTTAAATGATCAGTAGCATTGAATTTCTGATTTTTCCTAGCTTCCATTTTGTTCTCATTTCTGCTTCTGAAAATAGTACTTCCCAAATGAAAATGGACTCTGTACTGCTATTATGTAATATTATACCGTATTTTGACAGTTAATATATAACAGCAATAAAGTTGAACTTAAGTTCATTGGTCCATTAAAATGTCCATGAAATCCCTACTTATAATCTTTCATGTGATTTGTTTCAAAGAGCCAGAAGGTAAAAATATTTTAAATAATCCATTCATGTTTATTTAAATTGATGAGCATAGATATCCAGCTGTAGTAACTGCCTTGGGATTTGTATGATGTTGCTGGCATTTTAATAGTGTAGGAACTTTAATAATTTCAATTATCACTGTCTCATTGCCTTGTTGTAGATAAAAAATTGCTTCTGGATCTACCTGTTGGAGTAGCATAACATTTTACTTTTCTCTAACATTTAAACACCAAATATTTACTGAAAATATATGACTTCTTGGAAATTACACCAATGAATGTTTTCAACAGGCTAAAAAATAGAGCAAAGCAGTTATTTTCCAAGAACTTAAAATTCATTCTACCCTCAGTTCCAGATGGATCAAGGAAGGTTAAGTTAATCAAATTCATAATTTTTTTCATGACTTATTGTTCTTGGCATAACTTCTTCCTGTGCTTGGAATGATCTTGCCTCTTACTTTGCTGATTTCTCTTAACTATTCATGCCCAGCTTCAGAGATCAGTTCCCACAGAATGATCTTCAAGAACTGTGTATCTTAGTAGAGAGCTATCAAGCGTGTCCCAAAGCATCCTGTAATCTCATCATCACAGCACTCATTGAACTATGCTGTACTTGCATGATTAGTACTCCATATCTCATCGCAAACCATGGGTAACATAAAGTATTGAGGCCATATCTGTTTTCTTCGTGTATCTTCCCAGCCACAATACTCATAATACATAAATCTGAATAAATATTTGCTGAAAACAAGAACAGATAAATCACAAGATAAGAGTACTTATAAAATAATTCAGTTTAAAAAAGCATGGACATGGCTATTACGTGCGTTCTCAATGATACTTTTAGAAGATATTCTGTTTTCCTGTGACCCTAAGGCAGCAAGGTAACTTTGTAAGTACGAGCTCTGGATTTTGGTGAGCAGCAGTATAAAAAATTTCCTCATTAAAAATAAATCTATGAAGACAATATTATATTTTTTCCATATTTGATTCACAGCTGTATGCTTATTGTTAAGAGCAATGTATGGCATATTGCAAAATTGATGCATGACTGGGCAACATTTCAGAATGCAGTTTATATGTCTTTGTATGTATGTGAATTGAATGAAACTTAAAAGGGCTTTCTTTATCTTATAATAATGCTAGTATGTTGCAATGTCTCTTCATGGAAATGTTACTCTGTTATGCATAATTAGTATGTGTCATGGAATTTTGTCTCGTGATTTTCCTATATACTGTATGTAAATCCTACCTCTATAATGTTAATGAGGCTGGATTAAAGGCAGTTATGACAGAGATAGGATTCAATCTATAAGATTAGGTTGTGTTTTAAGTCAATCCCTTTTGAGATATAAAAGAGAGAAGTTTAGAGATAGACTCGGGGGACTTCATATCACCAAGAAAATAGGAGAAGACCCTGACCTTTGGATCCAAGTTTCCTCCACTGCTAAGCTTCTTGCCCAGTGAAAGATTGGTGACAAGCAACTTCCGCTTAGCTGATGGAGAAAGCCTTCCTCTGGAGCTGATGCTCTGAATTTGGACTCCTAGCCTTCTAAACTGTGAAAGAATAAATTTTCCTTTGTTAAAGTCATCCACTTGTGGTATCTCTGTGAGCGCTGCACTAGATGACTAATATTAGTGTCTCTGTGTGTGTGTTTGTCTGTGTGTGTAGTTCACTTCAAAACCACTCTTAATACTCTGAGAATCAGATACTCAACCTTCCACAAAAAATGTGAGTCAGAGGTAGGCAAAAATGCTACACAGGAAATAGGAACAAGTAAATAAAGAGCCATAAGGATTTCTTTGATTATAGTTAATTTAGTACAGCCTGAATTAAAGAGACATTTCTATGCAGGATTTTTAAATAATGTGTAGTAGAAAATGGTACAGTTTTCTACATGTTAGATAGCTATGTCTATATCCCAATATACTGTGCTAAACGTTAAAATTTTGCTTTTTTATTTATATTTTTGGTAGTAATATAACCCAAACTATATTATTCTTGATTCAGAGAGATAAACAATGTTTATCAGAAAATTCAATATTGGGTCAGAAAACTCAATATTGTTAACATGTCAGTGAGCATGAAAACCTGGAATTTTGATTAATTTCTGGTTTATTTAGATCTTTTGAAATTTCTCTCAGTAACGTTTTGTAGTTTTCAGTGTAAAGGTCTTTCCCCTTTTTTGTCGTATCTATCCCTAATTACTTCATCTTTTGATGCTATACCAATTCTTATATAAATCTCTTACTGTTTCTAATACATAGAAATACATTTTATACTTGTTTCTTAGTCTTATTTTCAACTCTGACCAACTCAGTTATTAATTCTATCTGGAAGAAGTGTTCTATAACACTGATATTCTTTTTTCTTTCAGTGTTTGGCATAATTAAACAAGCCATCAGGGGCAGTATTTTTTTTTTTAATAAAGATGTCTTAAAATATGCTTATAATTTTATATATGTACATGTATAATTTCTTAAATATATGTGCTAAACTGTCAGTTTATCTACTTCTTTCTAATTGAGCTTTGGTAGTTTGTGTTTTTGGAGAACTTTATCTATGTCATTGAAGTTTTTAATTCTATTGGCAAAAAAAAGGCAGTACATATAGAACCTGGTGCTAATAATTCTCTATATTCTTTTTTGTTTTGTTTTTGCTTATCACTTCAGCTAGATATTTATTAACTTCACTGATATTCTCAAAGAACAAGCTTTTAGTTTCAGACTTTTTTTTTTAACCCCTATTCGTTTTCTGCCTTCTGTTTTATTAATCTCTGCTTCTGGTTTTCATTGTTGTCTTTTTCTTTCAATTATTTCCTATTGTTAAACTTGGCCTTCTTTTTCTTAACTATTTTATTCTTCCCAGACTCTAACCTCCATCTTCTCAACTGGAGAGTGTACTGGGCTCCATTTCTGCATCATTTTTTTGTTTGTTTGTTTGTTTCTGGAAACTTTTACAAGGCTAAAAGCTTTCACAAACATATTATTCCACTTATTATTTGCAAGATTTATTATTTCCACTTATTTATTATCGGGCACTTGTTCTACAGTGCCTGACATTCAGTGACTTTCAAACTATTGTTTCAATTACTGTAATTTGATGATGATGATTCTGGCTGTTGCTTCCGACAAGTGGGTAAATCAAGTCCCCATCACCCCCATCCCTTTATTATTTTCCTTCTAAGCCCCAAATTCAGGATATAGTGTGTAATGTTTCTTGAAGCTGTAGAAATTCCTGGCTTGTGTAAATGTTCAGCTGATAACCAAATAGTTGGAAGTTTGAATACAATCAAGTGTTCCTCAGAACAAAAACCTAGAGTTCTACCTTGGAAAACTCAGCCGTTGAGAAGCCTGTAGAACACATTGTTCTTCTGAAATATATGGGGTCCTTATGAGTCAGGATCAACTCAACAGCAACTGGATTACTAGGAGCCAAACACAATCCCAGATGTTGGAGTAGAGGAATGAATAAAGGAGGGAAAATATTCTCTTGTCTTGTGAAACTTACATTCTAGAGGGGAGATAAATAGTAAAACAAATTAATAAATTGCATAAAATATTAAATCATGATAAAATTGCTGAGAAAAAAATAAAGTATGGAAGAAAGATGCAAAAGTTTGGAGAAAACATACAGCAGACATTTTGGAAAATTAGACCAACCAAAGGACTATTGAGAAGGAAAAAAAGAGAATGAATTCTAAAAGGAAATGCAGTAGAAACATGACATTGGGAGAAAAATTAAGAGAAACAACAAGTGTAAAGAAACTTAAAAGTACTAAGAAGGATGTATATAATTTATTCAAGGAACTCTTGATGATAGAACAAAGTATGTGGGAAGGGGTGTAACAGAAAAGTTTAGTTAAAATTTTGTTGTATTCTGAGTGAAATGCAAAGTCATTGGAGGGTTTTGAGCAAAGATATGACATGATCTGAATTATAGTTTAACACAAGTACTTTTACTTCTCAGTTAAGAAAAAAACTGAGTAGTGAGCCAGAAGCATGCTGGCAGACCAGAAGATATGCTATTGCAAGAATTAAAAGAAAGTCATACTGAAGACCAGGAGGTGAGACATATTAAAGCAAAACTAATAATATTTGCTGATAAAGCAGACATGAATTAGACAAAAAAAAAGAATTTCAAGGAAGACATTAAGATTTTTCTGCCTGTGCAGTTAGCAAATGAAAAAGGATACTTGTCATTAAAATACATTTGATGTGTTTATTGAAGTATCTGATTTAGGGGACAGTGCCAGAGCATATATTCTACTTATATTTCAGATATTCATTATGCTTACAAGTGTAAATTTCAAATAGTTTGCTGAATATATGTCTGTAGTCTCTCATTTTTTGAGGTGATGTACTACTATTATTCAAAGAAAAGATATCTGAGAATTTTCCAGAAATTAACAAAGACACAAATCCACAGACGTAAGAAGCACAATGAATACTATTCGAAATAAAGGAAGAAATATGTCAGAAATAATAGCAAACTGACTCAATGGCAACAATTTTTTATTTTAAATAAGGAAATTAGAATGACAGTGATGGTCTCAATTGTTAATACAGAAAGCCAGAAGACTATAGAATAATACTGTCAGTGGGCCAAGAGAAAATTACTTGTTAGGGCTGTCCAGCTATTTCCAACTCACAGCAACCCCTATTGACAACAGAAACATTGCCTGGTCCTGTGCCATACAGTCATTTGTAGGTTTAACCATAAAAGCTACCACTAGTATAGAACTTTGAATACAGAACATTTAATTTTAAAGGAAAATTGGGAAAAATAGAAAAAGGAAAAGGCACTATCAAAGAAACAAAAAGTGAAACATCATAACATTTTCAATTATGAACTTCAAAATAGTTATTTGGGAAGAAAGAAAAGGGTACTAGAAATAAATGTATATGTTGTAAGAAGGAAGATGCATATGAAAATGGTAAAAAAATAATAGTTTTAAATGATATGATCATCCACATAGAAAATTCATATAACCTTAAAAACAATTAATTTGTTTCTAAGATAATTTAGCAAAGTAAGTGGATATTATTTCATTATGTTCTTGTAGGTTTTAATGATGATGACCTTTTGTATAACAGGATTTTGTCTGATCCCCTCCTATTATCCTATTATTGTTAATATGATTCTATACACTGTCAAAAGGATGTTACAAAACACAATTTAAATGCTTTAAATTTAAAACATATTTTATAAAAAATAATAGACATGAATCAAATATAAGATAGGCAAAACACTTTACATTTTAAATTGTTTAAACATGTCTATAGAACACAGTAGAACTGCCCCATGGAGTTTCCAAGGAGCACTTAGTGGATCTTAACTGCTGACCTTTTGGTTAGTAGCTACAGCTCTTAGCCACTATGCCACCAGGGTTTCCAAATATATTGAGAAAATAGAAGATTCACACACAAAGAGACTGTGTCTTAAATATGTTGATTAATTTTCAAGTTAATGTATAATTGCAGAGTAGCTAGAATTAATATCCCCAAATAGTTTTCCAAGACATTTGATAATCGCAAAACTTAAATGGAAAGCAAAGAATGTTGTGATGCTCATCAACACAAAAAAGATTTAATGCTCTTGCAGATGTTGACTATTTATTAAGATTCTTTGGAATAATGGTGTTTGCAAAGTATATTAAACACATAATGGACTGCCAGAAGAGTGATCAAGTCTGTCTTGAAAGAAGTGCAGTGAGAGTGCTCTTGGAAGTGAGGATTGGTGATTTCTTCTCACGTAACTTAGACTTGTCCTTTGGAGAGGCTGACTGCTGGAGAAAAATATCACGCTTGGTGAAGAAGAGAACTAGTGAAAAAGAGGACTACCTTCAAAGAGATAGATGGGCATGGTGGCTACGATGATAGGCTCACCCTAAACACGGTTCTGAGGATGCCACAGGATCAGACAGTGTTTCCTGTGAATTAGAATCAACTTGATGGCACTTAACAACTAACAATAGTAGTTTAGGCAAATGTTACTCTTACACCACTAAAGACAAAAATACAGAAAGCAAAACTGTGAGGAGTATTTTCTTAAAACACACACAAACACACACATGCACACACACACACACACATAGTATTAAACCTAGAGGGAAATATTAATATATTTGACTTAATTACTATTAAGAACTTCTAGTGCCTGGGTGGCTCAAATGGTTAGGCGCTTGGCTACTAGCTGAAAGAGTGGTGAGTGAAACTTACCTGGAGGCACCTCAGGAGACAAGACTGGTGATTTGCGTCCAAAAAGTCATAGCCTGGGAAACCTTATGGAGCAGTTCTGTTCTCTACATATTGGGTCATCATGAGTCAAAATCAGCTGAAGAGTAACTAACACCAACAACAATCATTGAAAGACCATAAAATGATTAAAATTAAAAAGCTACAAAATAGAAGACATTATAATTGATATTTTAAAAAGAAGATTAGTATTTAGGTCATATATTAAATCAAAATTACTAAGACAAGCAATTTATTGATTTGTTTATACTCTAGACAAAATTTTTACATTATATGTTCTAGATTTCTTGCATATGACGAGAAAAGGGAATATTAAAACATTGTACACTATGAAATTAAAAGTATCACCATATAGCAACTTATTCATCTTATATCTGATACTCAAAATTAATTTTCATAAAATCAACTATGAGACAGAGACAAGCAGGGCAATTTTAAAACAGAAGTGATTCCTCAGGGTGCTGTACTCAGAGGAACATTCTCTAATGAATATGGAATAGAAGAATTAATTTCGCCAGTTCTAGCCGTCATATCACCACATTGCCTGTGGTCTGGAATGAGGGAATTTCATTTCGTCTATGTTATTTTAATACTTGCCTTAGGCTGGGTTCTCTAAGGAAGCAAAGCGAGCGTGTGTTTGTGTGTGTGTGTGTGTGTGTGTGCGCGCGCACACGCGCACACACAGAGACAGAAATTTACTTTGAGGAAATGGTGCATGTATTTGCAGAGGCTGACAGTTCCCAAGTCCACAGTTCAAATATCAGGCTGGAGGCGTCCCCTGATTCATGTGATTGCAGGGGCAGATGGAATTAAAATCGGTAAGGCAGGCGACAGGCTGCTGTTTCACATACCAAGAACCAGAGATCAGAAGATTACCAGTTGAGAGTAAGGTTGAAAGAGGGAGAGCTTTACCAGAATACCAGCATATATTAAAAGCAGGCCACACGATTGAGAAAATTCCCTTTTCAACTGACTGGCTACTCACATCAGGTCAAAAAATGGAAGATGATTACATAATATCTGCCCAAACACTGAGAATCATGGCCTAGCTAAGATAACCTCAGCCATTACAGTACTTAAAAATAAAAATCGATTTCACAGCTGTTTATTTATTTCCACTTGTGAAGACTGCCAATTAATTTTGCAAACTCATCCTAGAAAATTCTTCATTGTTGAATGTCACTATGGTCACCTTCGAAGTATTGCCCTTGGGAAGCTATGCACCAACACCAGTTCCTGGTCCACCCTTTAAAGAAATTTTGGAACTCTTTCTAGAATGGCCGTCAGAGTCGTCATTGTATTACCCTTGATGGCATCAAAATGTCTTCCTCTCGATATTTCTTTTATCTTCAGGTAAAAAAAAACTCTCTGAGGTTAGGTCAGGTGAGTAGGGAGAGTGTACCAGTACAATTATTTGTTTAGGGAAAAAAATGCCCTCACAGACAACTATACAATGAAGTTCACTAACTTGCCACCGTGTTGCGTTGGCCATTCCAGAAAGAGCTCCAGATTGCTTTGGAGGGTGCTGTAGGCATGGATGTCGGTGCACAGTCTTCCAGGGGAGTACTTGGAAGGTAGCAGTAGTGATATTCAGTAACGAAGAATGTAGCACTTGGAACAATTAAGTTCACAGACTTAATTGTCAGACCTTGTAACATAGTCATTAAATGTCAGATAACTACTGCATTTTATCTAGTAAAGAGAGAAAAAAAAGAAAGTATTTTGCTTCAAAACAAAGGCCAGGAAAACAATAAAAGAAACTAAAACTAAAAACTGGAACTTGTGTTGGACTTAAGACTCTGTACTATGGTCTTTCGTTTGTTTATATGCACTTCAGTTTGGTTGGTGACTCTGGCCACAATATATCTAATATCTATGCTGGCAGTATTCTGAAGAGAAAACAAAAGTCAATTCCAAAAGCAATAAGTTGCTCTAATATCTACTGACATGAACAGTTACATTCTTGAGCAAACTTCATTGAAGACTCAGTAGCATTATAATTATGTCCCCTACCTATGAACTAGTCCTGTGTGTGGTGCAGTTTGCTTTGGACTGGTGGCTGGAAGGTTAGATGTTCAAATCCACCCAGTGACAATGTGTGACAAAAGTCCTGTTGTTCTGCTTCCATAAAGAGTACAGCCAGGAAAACCATATGAGCATTTCTATTCTGTAACACATGGAGTTTCCATGAGTTATAATCAGTTAGATCGCAAAAGACAGTTAAAGCTACAACATATGAATTATAAACATTTACTCATTGTTGTGATCATTTTATGAGAAGAAAAAGAACTGCTAGCCTCTACTTATGGTTCAGACTTCTTATAAAACAGGGACAGCTTCATAAGGTGGAATCAGACCAACCAAGTTTGGTTTAAATGCTGTAGACATTATTTCTGCCTCCAAAACACATAAAATACTCGGGAAGCTAAGTTTGTGTTGTAAAGCAGAAAAATTTTCCTGAAAAGTTATACAAAACCGGAAAGAATTACCTCCTCAGTTTCTTTGTTCTCATGATTCTATTGATTTCTTTAAGCATCAATAATTAAGTAAATCATTATGTAAGCTACTTATTATGTTCCCCAAATCAAAAGAAGACAAACATGTATGTTGAGACTGTTGTCTTGAACTAGAAATCATATTTCGAAGCACTATTCGTTTTTTTAAATCTGTTATCTATGTAAATTTGGAGTCTCTGGGTGGCATAATTAAGAGCACAACTGCTAATAGTCAAAGGTTGCTGTTTTGAGTCCTCACAGAGGTGCCTAGGAAAACAGACCTGACAGCTGGCTTCTGAAACGCCGTGGCCTTAAAACCCTGTGAAGCAGTTCTACTCTGTACACATGGGGTCATCAAGAGTAGGAATTGACTTGGTGACAACTGAAAACAACAGCAACAAACTTAACATTTACTTTTCGAGTTTTCTTTAACACATACTGACCCAGAGCGGTTTATGGTTAAATTTTTGGTGTGAAGTATACTTTTCAGTCTTTATGTGCAGAGTGATTTCCTACACTTTTGAGAGAATTACTAACCACAGTATTTAACATTACTTTAATCAACTGTGTATTTATAAAATCACAAGCTTTGTGACTGACTAGGTGTAAGTGCTTTGAGACAGAGAGCTTTAACACTGAACTGAATTGAATATGTTAGTCGTTGAATTTTTGTTTATTATAAGTGTCTAGATTAACACTTAGACTCAAAGACACCAAACAAGATAAACACCCTCCAAAGTTACTTGCTATTTACCTTCCTAGAATTAATATTATTTGAGCAGAGAAGATGGAATAATAGCTTATGTGCCCTTGACAGTGGCATGTCAGAGAAACGTTTTGGCCCTTGTTAATAATAGTTATGAGGTGTGAGGGTTATTGACGACACAGTATTTTGGTGATCTTCACATAGAGGTGAGGGCTGCGTTAGTCTACACACGTCTCTGTGATGCCTATCAGAATACTGAAGTGTTTCTATGTGTGTTAGCAATAAAATTTCAATATGCATACATATTACAAACCAGATATATGCCTCTTAAGTCTCTTAAAATGATGGATTGTTTCCTGTTTGATAAGATGTGATGGATTTGATGAAACGTAAAGTAGAATCTTACATTTTCTGAGCTACATTTAATATAAAAATTCATAGGACTTCACAAGTATAGGAAGACAACTGTGTTTATCTTACTAATGTACATTCCCATCCCAAACACAGGTTTTGGTGGCTCAGAAAGGAAGAAAAAAGGAGGTAGAAAGGAGATCCTTAGCTGTGAAGACACAGAGAGGGTCACATAAAACAAACACCAAGTGTTGCTATGTAGAGTATGCCTAGACTAAAGAAAATAGTGAGAAAATTGACATACCAGCAAGAATAAATAAACAAAAAGCCTTAGAGGTAGGTTAGATGAAAAAAGTAGAGAAAGAAAATAGAAATAAAATTGCTAGAGGGTATAATGAAAAAGAGTAATGGGTTGTTAATCCTCTGGCAACTTGGTGAGAGCAACAGTTTATCACACCGGGAAAGAAGCAAGTAAGACTTCCATGGATGGAAACATCTTTGCAGTCTTTTGCTGAGTTAAGGAGGCAAGGCCTGACAGGACTTGAGTTTCATCTTAAATGTGTTGTTTGCAGAGATCCAGAAGTAACAGGCCAAAGTGAAACTGAAGTTAAAGTTTGGATTTGGACCATAAGGAATTAAAAAAAGAAGAAGCATAAGAACCTAGAAGAAACTGAGAACTTGGTGCAGTTTGTTTGTTTCTTCATAGATAATTAGTAGATAAACACTCTGGGAAATGAAATTAGCTTCAGATAATACTGCATATAGTGGGAATATTGGAAGCCTAGCCAAGGAGATAAGCTGTGAACGCAACACATGTCTGAAGACTGAGTTGTGGAAGCACGGAAAGAGGTCTTCTAAGCACAGCAGAAGTAGCTGTTGTATCCAGAAGCCCTTTATCTATGTTGCCTTGCTGTAGCTGGGATTGAGATGAATGCAGAAATGAGTTAGCCACAAGACAATGAGGATGGAAGGAAATATATTTCAAAGGGCGCAGCATAAACCAATGGTTTATAAAGTGCGGTTCCACATCAACTTCAGCATCACCTTGGAACTCACCGTAGGTGACATTTCTCAGTTCTTGGGAACCACTGGAGACCTACTGAGTCAGCAGCTGCAGACCAGCAATCTACTTTAATAAACACTCTAGAGATTCTCAGGTTTGCTAATGTTTGACTCCCAGAGGCACAAAGACGTAGAAATGAGGAAGACTATCTTTGTGTGATATACAAGTTATTTTAACCAATCGTGTGCATGCTAGTCTGAGCATGGCTTTTGTTAGATGCATTTTAAAATTGCATTTAACTTTTTGAATACAGAAAAGTGCATAGAACCCAGTGAATCCTCATAAAACAAAGAGACATATATATATATGTTATATACCCATAAATCATAAATAAAACTGTGCCAGCCTCACAGGAGCTCCCCTCAGATTCCTCAGTTACTAACCCCCTACTTTGAAAGATAAATGCTACCCTGAGCTTTTACATTTTTAGTTTTGTTTCCCCTCATTTCATTTACAATGTGAATGTAAGCATACAGTGTGATCTCTGTTCTGTGTAGCCTCTTCTATTTGTGAGATTTCTCTATGTTGTGTTTAGCATTGCAATCACTTGCATGGCTGTGTGTTTTTGATATATGAACCTAGCAAAATTATATTTCTATTATATTGATGATGGACATTGAAATTGTTTCAAGTTTGAGACTTACGAATGATGCTGTTAGAAGCTTTCTTTCACTTGTCTCTATTAGCTTTTTTCTTTTGTTTTATAAGTATATAATAGTGGGCTTTGTGTGTAAGGTTTTTGTATTTGTTAAATATTTGTAAATAATGGCACATTTGCACTCTTACTAGCAACACATGAAACTTACCTTTGCTCTACAGGTACACATCACTCTATGTCAATCATTTTTATTTCAGTCCTACTCTGGCAAGGCTAAAGCAGATCATTGTGATTAAATTTATGTTTCTCTGTTGGCTAAGAGGGATCACTGGTGATGTAGTAATTAAGAGCTATGATTAACGATAGCAGTTCAAAGACACCAAGTGCTCCTAGGAAACCCTATGGGGCAATTCTACTCTGTCCTGTAGGGTTGATATAAGTCAGAATCAACTCAAAAGCAGGTTGATTTATGGGTTTTAATTACTAAAAATATTGAATGCTTTTCTTGTTCATTAACCACTTCTTAATTTCTTCTTTCATCAAGGATCTATTTTAGTTTACTGTCCCTTTTCTCTATTGAAATTATATCTATATATAACCACTGCTGTCAAGTTGATTCCAATTCTTAGTGACACTGTAGGGCAGAGTGGAATTGCCCCATAGAGTTTTCAAGGAGCACCTGGTGAATTTGAACTACCAACCTTTTGTTTACCAGTAGCAGCACTTAACCCTACCCCTACACCACCGAGTTGCGTGTGTGAAGAGGTGGGGGGGGTATGTATATGTGTGTAGGTACATATATGTGTGTGTCTGCATGTAGGTGTGTGTGTATATATATCTCCCACAGATCTTTCAGTTTATTATACTGTGGAGTCTTGAGTCTTGCTGTGATGCTGGTAGCTGTGCCACCAATATTCAAATACCAGCAGGGTAACTCATGGTAGGCAGGTTTCTGTTGAACTTCTAGACTATGATAGACTAAGAGAGACCCAGAGGTCTACTTCTGAAAAGAATTAACCAGTACAAAATTTATAAGTAGCAGTAGAACATTGTCTTATTTAGTGCTGGAAAATGAGACCCCTCCAACCACATTGAAAGGCACTCAAAAAGTGACTAGAGGAGAGCTACCTCTACCAGATAGAGTTAGTCTTAATGATATGGATAAAGTCATGCTTTGGGGATCTTCATATCCTCATGTGATGTGACTCAAAATGAGAGGAAACAACTGCAAACATTCACTGATAATCAGAACCTGAAATGTACCAAGTGTGAATTTGGAAATCATTAAAAACTAAGTGGAGTGTGCAAAGATCTATATCCTAGGCATGTGAGCTGAAATATGCAGGTTCGGGTCCTTTTGAATTAGACACTCAGACAAGTTCTGACAATTAAGTCCATGAACTTACTTGTTCTAAGTGCTGCATACATCACTAATGAATATCACTATGGTCAGCTTCAAAGTACCCCCCTTGGGAAGCTATGCCTTGATGCCAGTGCCTAGTCCACACTTCAGTTTTCTTACTCTTTCTAGAATGGCCATTGCACATGATGGCAAGGTGGCATGTTCATACAGTTAATTATATAGTTGTCTGTGAGGAAGTTTTAAGCCAGTAAACAAACAATTGTATTGGAACACCCTCCCTACTGATCTGGTGTGGACCCAATGGCTGTTTTCTTTGTCCAAAGGTAAAGGGAATATTGAAAGGAAGACATTTTGATAGCATTCAGTACATCAAGGGTAATAGGACAACAGCTCCAGTGGCCATTCCAGAAAAAGAGTTCTAAAATTGCTCTGAAGGGTAGCCTAGATGCTGGCATCAGTATACAGCTTCCCAAGGGGAGTACTTCAAAGGTAACTATAGTGACATTCAGTAATGAGATATGCAGCACTTTTTCTAGGGTGAGTTTGCAAACTTCACTGGCAGTCCTTGTATGGGCTGCTACGTCTGCAATGACAGCTGGAAGAGGAATGATATTGCATTCATCACCAAAAAGAATATTTTATCATGAACTACAACCTTGTCAGTGACAGGGTTGCCTATAAGAAAGATAGTCAACTGTGACTATTTTTCAAATGTATGCACCAACCACTAAGGCCAACAAGGAAGAAATTGAAGATTTTTGCCAAATTCTACAGTCTGAAGTTGATTGATATGCAATTAGGATGCACTGACACTTGTTAGTGATCATAAATGTGAAAGGTAAAAGTAAAGCAATCAGTAGTTGGAGATTATGACCTTGATGGTAAAAACAGTACCAGAGATGGTGTGACTGAATTTTGTAAGACAAATGACATCTTCCTTGCAAATACCTTTTGTCACCAATATGAAGTATGACTATACACATGAACCTCACCACGTCGCATATACAGGAATCAAATTGACTGTGTCTGTGGAAAGAGATGATAGAAAAGCTCCATATGATCACTTAGAACAAGATCAGGGCCAACTGCAAATCATTCCATCAATTACTCATATGTAAGTTCAAGTTGAAACTGGAAAAAGTTAGAACAAGTCCAGGAGAACCAAAGTATAACCTTAAGAATATCCCACCTGAATTTACAGACCTCTCAAGAATAGATTTCATGCACTGAACACTAATGAGTGAAGTCCAGATGAATTGTGGAATGACATTAAGGATATCATGCATGAACAAAGCAAGAAATCATTAAAAAGACATTAAAGAAAGAAAATATTTAATAGCATGCCAGAAGAAACTCTGAAATTTGTCTTGAATGTTGAGTAGCTAAAGCAAAACAGAAAATAATAATAATAATAATGGAGTAAAAGATGTGAATACAAGATTTCAAAGTGAGGCTGTGGAAGACAATGTTGTGATGACATGTGTAAAAAGTCAGAGATAGAAAACCAAAACCAAAGGGGGAAAATGTAGTCAGCATTTCTGAAGAACTGAAATAAAAACTGAGCCTAGAGCTACAGTGCTGAAGGATTCTGTAGGGAAAACATTAAACAAAACAAAGCGTCAAAAGAAGATGAAAGGAATACACAGAATTACTGTATCAAAAAGAATTGGTTGATGTTCAGCCATTTCAGGAGGTCACATATAATAAGTAACCAATGATACTGAAGGAAGAAGCCCAAGCTGTGCTGAAGACATTGGTTTAAAAAAAAAAAAAAAAAAAAATACTCCAAGAAATGATGGAATATCAACTGAGATATTTCAAAAAATGGATGCAGTACTAGAAGTGCTCACCTATCTATCCCAAGAAATTTAGAAGACAGCTACCTAGCCAAACAACTGGAAGAGATCCATATTTATACCTACTTCTAAGAAAGATAATCCAACCAAATATGGTAATTATTCAACAATATCATTGATGTCACATGCAAGCAAAATTTTCCTGAACATTTATCCAAAATTAGCTGCAGCAGTATGTTGACAGGGAGCTGTCAGAAATTCAAGTCAGATTAAGAAAGTTTGCAGAACCAGGGATATAATTGCTGATGTCAGATGGATCCAGGCTGAAAGCAGAGAATACTAGAAAGATACTTAACTGTGTTTCTTTGACTATGCTAAAATATTCAATTGTGTGGATCATAACAAATTATTAATAACACCATGGATAATGAGAATTACAGAACACTTGACTGTGCTAAGGAGGCATCAGTACATGGATGAACTGGCAATCATTCAAACAGAATAAGGGATACTGCATGGTTTAAAATCAGGAAAAGTGTAAATCAGGGTTATATCCTTTCACCATATCTATTCAGTCTGTACATTAAGCAAATAATCCGAGAAACTGGACTATGTAAAGAAGAACAGGGCATCAGGATTGGAGGAAGATTCATTAACAATCTATGGCATGCAAATAACAAAATCTTGCTTGCTGAAAGTGAAGTAGACTTGAAGACTTGATGATGGAGATCAAAGTCCGCAGCCTTCAGTACGGATTACACCTCAACATAAACAAACAAAAAAAATAATCCTTACAACTGGACAAATAAGCAACATCTTGATAAACGCAGAAAACACTGAAGTTGTCAAAGATTTTATTTTAATTGTATCCACAATAAGTAGGAAAGCAGCAGTCGAGAAATCAAAAGACGTTGCATTGGGTAAATCTGCAAAAGTCCTCTTTAAACAAAGATAACACCTTGAGGACTAAGATGGACCTCACTCAAGTCCTAGTGTATTCAGTCACCTCATACATATGTGAAAACTGGATAATGAATTAAGGAAGATCGAAGAAGGATAAAAACCTTTGAATTTTGGTGTTGGTGAAAAATACTGAATATACATATCATGGGCTGCCAAAAGAATGAACAAGTCTATCTTTCAAGCAGTACAACCAGAATGCTCCTTAGAAACAAGGATGGTGAGACTGCATCTCACATACTTTGGACATGTTATCAGGAGGGTTCTGTCTCTGGAAAAGGACATCATTCTTTGTAGAGCAGGTCAGCTAAAACAAGGAAGACCCTCTATGAGATGGATTGTCAGTGACTGCAATAACGGATTCAAGCACTGCAACAATTGTGAGGTTGGTGCAGAACCAGGCAGTGTTTTGCTGTATTGTGCATAGGGTTGCTACAAAGTGAGACCAACTTGATGGCACCTAACAACAAAAAACAACACGCATGCACATATGTATATGTAGACATACAATCTATATATGCATGTATACATGAACATTATGCATACACATAAATGTAATATGCCAAGCCAAGCCAAGTGCCATCGAGTCGGATCCGAATAAAAACATATACATGTATACCTGGAGTTATAAGAGCACCTATATTCCCTGTATTTGTAAGTGTGGTTGTTAAAATATTTTGTCTAACTCTGTAACTTGACCTCTACTTTCTCAATAGTGTACTTGGATGAAAAACTGTTCTTATTTATAATGAAATTCTAGCGGTTCACAGGGGGTATGCTTAAGAAATCTTACATTCTATGACTTTTATTGTTCCATGTTTCACATTCAGATACAGTTGATTCTCATTAATCACAGATTCTTTATGAATCTGTGTATTCATTAAAATTCATTTGTCATCTCAAAATCAATAGTTGCCATATTTGCACAGCAATTTTTAGTTGTGTGCAATTGCCAGATGCACGTACTCCTGTTGAGGTCAAATACGGTGTCCCTCTGCCCTCTTATTTCAGTTGTCATATTGCAAATATGTCTTTTTTTGCAATGGATTTAGTACCACATACTTGCGCTTTCTATTGATGATTTCACCATTTAACAGGGCTCCAAATGAAATGCTGAAGTTCTATGTCATGTTCTTAAGTGCAAAAAGGCCGTAATTTTGCCTTATGGAAAAAAATAACATATGCTAAATATTCTGACAGGCTGTAGGCATTGAGTTCAATGCTAATAAATCAACAATATGTATTAAATAAGATGTCTTTAAACAGCAGCAAGTTTATGTACTGATCTATTAATGACTGTTGTAACTAGAGGTTCACAGGGAACCTCATTCTCTATTCCACATGGGAGGAATGTTTCAGTATTTGTTATATTAGTATTTGTGACTATAGAACATATTGCATAGTAGTTGACCACTGTCTGCTAACCAAAAGGTTTGCAGTTCTAATCCACCAGATACCCCTTGGAGACTCTGGAGTAGTTCTACTCTGGCCTATAGGATCTTCATTAGTTAGAATCGACTCAGAGACCATGTTTTCTTGTTTTGTTTTATACAACATAAATACTACAACAGGAATCATCTGTATACAATCCAATAGAAACTGACAATTTTTTGTGTGTATCATAGATAATAAAGATCAGGAGTCTTTTTTTTTTCCAAAGTAGTTATCTAGTTAAATCAGCACCATTTACTGAAATAATCATTATTAAAACAATTAAGCTTCATTATCCTCTTCTGACTTATATGTTTTTATGCCAATTTTTGTGATTTATAATATTGATAGATTTTTCACTTTTTAACTCTTAGATCCAGTTTAAATATTTTTTACTATTTTAAAATATTGCCAAGCCAGCCAAGTGCCGATGAGTCGGACCGGACCTAGTGAAATTTAATTGTTCACATTTTGTTTATGGTTCCTGCTTCCTATTTAAAAGACTCAAAATGTCATGCTTTGTAAGGTGTTTGGTGTCAAGTCTAAAATAACTATGAGATTATGTTTGATCCATACTTGTCTTTCCTGTGCTCTAGAAATGCATTATTAGATGCAGAGCCATGAGTCTCATATGGTCATTGAGTACTCAGAAAGTGACTATTTCAATTGAAATGAACCATAAGGGCACAATTCATACCTCTCCACCTTGGTTTTCAAAGTTATAGTACTAAAGTATTTTTTAAATGCAAAATAAGACATTAATAGTGTTTTATGTTGATGTGCTGAAATAATTTTATTTTTGGATACATTACTGTAAAGTAAAACACCGCTGAGATTACTTTTTCTTGTGTTCTTTGGAAACCATGGTGGAGTAGTGGTTAAATGCTGCATCTGCTAACCAAAAGATCAGCAGTTCAGATCTTCCAGGCACTGCTTGGAAACTTCATGGGGTAGTTCTACTCTGACCCACAGGGTCACTATGAGTTGGAATCGACTCGATGGTAGTGGGTTTGGTTTTCTTTGATTTGTAACATTTGCCTTTTAAACTGTGGCTACTTGGAAATTTAAAATTACGTACGTGGCTCATATCATATTTCTATTGAGCCGTGTTCGAAATGCAGGTTGTCAAGGTCAGGACTGTAGGTTCGAGATTTGGACAGACACAGTAACAGAGGCTCGGCTGGTGTTGTCACGGCAGGCTTATTGGAGCAGAGGTGCAGCAAGGCAGTACAACACTCAGGTAGCGGTGAGTGGCCAAGGCAGCGGGCAGGAGACTGCACCTCATGGAGCAGTGACCTTATGTACTAGTTACACAAAAGTGGCTGGCTGCCAGAGTTGAGCCCTCAAGGCTGAGCTGGGTGTAAACAGGGTAGGCCATACTGCTGAATCACTTTTATGTAGAAAGCCTGGGCAGAGTTGGAAGGCCTGAGCAAAGCTCCTTCTATGTTGTGTCCCCACACAATGCTCTTCTATGACATACTGAGTGAAATTTTATAGGTTTCATAGGTTTTGAAAAACCTAAAATTCAGTCTTAGTGTCTTTTTAGAAGATTTTTCTCTGAACATTTTCTTTATAACTTGTATTCTGTTATTGATATATGTAGCCATTCTATACTTATTTCCGTTCATTTTGACATATGCTACTCAGAGTTCACATGTACTAGTACCAAAACGTAAAACATTCTCTTATATTTCCAGTCTTTCTAAATGCATATAATAAAATACCCTGGTGGTGTAATGGTTGAGGGTTATAGCTACCAACCAAAAGTTTGGCATTTCAAATCCACCAGGTGCTCACTGGCAGCACCATGGGGCAGTTCTACTCTGCATTGTATCACTGTGAGTGAGAATTGACTCAATGGGAGTAGGTTTGATTTTAGTTTTATATTTATTATTTCAATATTCTTAACATCTGGTAGACATTTTTTTTGTTAACTTTCTGAGGGGTAAGAACCACCAAAGGAATGTTCGTTTTTCTTTTCAAAGAAATAACTGAAATTTTAATTTATCATTCATGAGTTATATAATTCTATTCTGTCTATCCTTCCAGCAGTAACCCTACTCCATAGAAGGACACTTCCATTATTCAACTGGTCCTTTCCTTTTTCAAAATACTGACACTTACTTGTGGTTATGTTAATCTATTTTTTCATTTTCACTCAGAGATGTTTAAGTTTGCCTGATACTGAGTTTTGAGGCATTTTCAGTCAGAGATTAGACAAATACCTGTTCAAATTGCCACAGCTATGATGGTACAGTGGTTAAAGCACTGAGCTGCTAACCAGAAGTTGTGTCCAAACCGACCAACTGCTCTTCAGGAGAAAGACGAAGTAATCAGATTCTGTAAAGATTCACAGCCTTATAAACCCTGTGGGACCATTCATTTTGTCCTATAGGGTTACTCTGGATCAGAATTAACTTGAAGGCAGTGGGCTTACTTTGGTTTTATCTATCCCAATTTTTTCAGCCTTTATAAATCATAAGAATGGAATTAGATTTATAGGGACTTGACTCTTACTTGTGTACATGTGTGACTCCAGATTTGCTTTAAGTATTAATAAGCTTTATCAGTAAGTCCCTCTAGTCCTCTATCAGGAAACCCTGGTGGTATAGTGATTAAGTGCTACATCTGCTAACCAAAAGATCTGCAGTTCAAATCTGCCAGGCACTCCTTGGAAACTCTATGGAACCATTGTACTCTGTTCTATAAGGTCACTATGAATCAGAACTGACTCAGTGGTAGTGCGTATGGTTTGATTTTGGGGGAGGGGTTAACTTGTTAATGACAGATCTTTTTTGTTTTGCTTTTCATCCCTGTCTACTTATTGTTGACACTCAAAATTTATTCTGCAACCAAAAAAATGTAGGTTTTTTTCCTATAAAACTTCAATCTCTTTGAAGAAGACAGAGGTTTCTTTATGTGTTACTTAGCATCATTTACCTTAACCTAGAGGTAAGTACACACTGAAATGTTGGCAGTTTGAATTCACCCAGCAGCAGCAAAGAAATGGCAATCTGCTTCCCTAAAGACTCTAGCCTAGAAAAACCCATGAATCAATTATATTAGATCACATGGGGTCTCTCTGAGTCTAAATCAACTCCATAGCACACACATAAACACACACACACACACACAAAAAAAAAAAAAACAGACGTACACACTAAGATGTCACAATCTACGACCTCCTTTCCAGTACACCCTTAAAGTCTGATTTGGATTTCCATATGTTTAGCACTGCTGTAACAGAAATGCCATAAATGGATGGCTTTCAAAAGAGAATTTGTATTGTGTCACAGTCCAGTAAGCTGAGTCCAAATTCAGTATAACAGCATCTTGGCACAGGAACCTCCGCTCCAAAGGGTGTACTCTGTTCTTGATGGTATCAGGTTCTCAACAGTGAACTCACTTTTCCTTTATCTCTCGAGAGATAACATCAGTACAGTCCAAGCTGGTAGATTGACTCCTGCCTCACTAATACAGCTACTGACGATTCTCCCTCGTTACCATCAGACAAGTAGCATTCACAACACAAGAGAGAAATGATATCTTACTGGGACTCTTCGCTGAGCCAAATTGATACACACATTTTTGGGGAGACACAGTGCAATCTATGACATGATACCTTCCAAATACCCTAATTCCTTGCTCTAAAAAACTTCTTGATTTCATTTTCTTGCTATTTAGGGTTCAAATATGTTAATAGATTTATGGTAGAAACTACACGTATTTGCTCATTTCATAAGTAACTTTTTGTTTATTTTATCTGTGATTCACACACCTTTAGGAACCCAAGCCACGGCATCTTCTGCCTTCCTTAGTTTGTCATTCATCTTTTACACACCTATGAGGCATTTGAAAACACCAAGGCTTGTGTCAGGCTTACCTTGGTCTTCAGGATGACATCTTTGCTTTTAAGCACTTTAAAGAGATTTTTGTACAGTGGATTACCCCAACTCAATGTATCTTTTGATTGCTTGGGTGCTGCTTCCATGACTGTTGATTGCAGACCCAAGTAAAATGAAACTTCCCAATTTCAATCTTTTCTGTTTATCTTGATATTGCTGATTGATCCAGCTATGAAAATTTCTGTTGTCTTTATATTGATGTATAATACATAGGGAAGGCTTTGTTTTTTGCACTTTATCAACAAGTGCTTCTAGTTTGCTATCAGGAAAGCCTAGTGGCATAATGGTTAAGTGCTATGTCTGTTAACCAAGGTCAGTAGTTCAAATCCCCCAGGCAGGCATCCCTTGGAAACTCTATGGAGCCATTCTACTCTGTCCTATAGGGTCACTGTAAGTAAGAATCAACTTAGCGGCAGTGGGTTTGGTTTTGTTTGGGTTTGGCAAACTATGAGCAAGCATGGTTATGTCATCTGCATATCACAGTTTGTTAATGAGTCCTCCTCCAATCCTTATGTCTCATTCTTTTGCATATAGTCCCTGCCACAGACGAACACATTAGGTGCTGATCCCCTGTAATAGGTTTTGGGGCCAATTATGCTACTTTTTGTGGAATAACAGACTGCTGAGAGCTATACTTTAGGAAATTAGCAAAGCCTGTATTCTTATGAGTCAGCATTGATTTGACAGCACTGGGTTTGGTTTTCTGTTTTTTGATTTTAACAGTTAAAATTCCATGTGATGTATCACTGAAATTCTTAACATAAGAATAAGTGTATTTAAATTGTATTTGTTAATATATATATAAAGTAACTTAAAATAGTCTCTAAAATACTTAAAGAGCAATATTTTATACAAGTGCTTTTAATATAGACAACAACTGATTATTTGTATGCGATATATCATCTTAATTTGGTGTAGTTCTTCATATAGAAAAACTTTCAAAACTAACCAAACAAAAATAAACAAGGTAGTTGTATTTCATCATTTTTTTTTACATTTGCAGTTTACTTCACTTTTCTAGTCCTTAAGCAGAGCTCCTAGCAACAATTTCTTTCTCCCCCATAATAATGAAAGGCTAATTACTATACTGCTTTGTGATGTCTTTGTGTTGCCATCTTTTGAGTATAGTAGCTTCATTCTTTCATGGAAGTAGAGTCACATGAATTTACATGAGTGAAATGTTCAACTAACTTTGTTTATTATCTTATACAGGTTTGTTTTAGAAATCTTTGACATTTCATTAGAGAATTAACTGAGAGTTCACTGAAATTGTAATAAAACATAGCAATCTGAAATAATTATTCATTCATTGTAATTTTTACAGATACATATTCATTGTCAGGATAGCAATGTTAGTCTGGTACATAGAATCCCCACTGTGATTTCCATTAAAATAAAAATTACTGACATCATTTTGATAGAATTGCTGCTGAAGTTTCTTAGTTCAGACTATTTGGGTTTAGATATGTATGATTATGGGTATGTGTATTAATTTTACTTCTACCTTTAAAGAAAAATGAGAATTTTTCATGTTTGGAAAATTTTCAAACCTTTTTTAAAGTGACTACTTATTTAATTATGCCATACATTCCGCACTATAAAAATGCTGCTGTACTAGTAAGGGTATCCCTACATAATTTTGAAGCATTCTACTTGAAGACTACAACTCTACAACTACTAAAACTTTTTTTCTAACTCATTCCTTTGAGTATTCCAAATACTATGACTTTTTCAACCCTGAAAGGAACAAAATCCATTGAGCTTTCACCACGTTTTCACTCTCTTGACTTCTGACTTCCTTCCCTTTCATCCAATTAAATCATTTCGTCCATTTCACCCCCACACTCAGATTTCTTACTACTCTCTCCCTCTGTTGGACTTCTGCTTCAAAATTCCAAACCTTCTTAAATGTACCTCCACTTATCCCCTGTCTGCATGTAGGAGTCCCTGGGTGGTGCAGACCATTAACAATATCGGCTGCTAATCAAAAGTTTGTGTATACCTGGTGGGACCTTGTAAGAAAGGCCTGTTGATCTACTTTCAAAACATGAGGCAGTGAAAATCCCAAGAAGGATATTTCCATGCTGATACACACGTGGTGGCCATAATTCTGAATGGATTGGCGGCAACTCATCTTTTCTGTTTTTCTTACACTGTGTCTGCATGAGAGGAGATATTCCTTTAGACAAACTCACAGCTGAATCTTTCCTATTCTTACCCTTGTTAGCATCTTTGGACTTCAGGAAAAAAAAGAAAAAAAAAAACATGAACAAAAACTTCCTTTGAGTACAATGGTTTGTCTAAATCTCAGGATGAAAGAGATGCAGTTCTAGGTTAGACACCAAGGTATCTAACTATCCCATCTATTCTTGGTTGGTCATGTGGGCACGTACTAGATCCTGTAGGCTTAGGTTTAGGGATATAACATAATAGAGGGAGGGATTTTATCTGTTCCTTCAAGTATGTTTCTAGGTAGTAGCACCAGCAAGGAAAGCTTGGAGCCATCTAACGAGACTTACCTAGCCTGAGGGAGGCAGCACAAAGCTGACCCCATCAGTCCTCTGTCTCAGTGCAAAAGTGGATAATATCTGTGGAAGAGCTTTCTATCTCAGGCTTTGAATCAGAAGCTACTACTCCTCATGGAGATTTTCAGTTTTACACCATTTTCTGTAATTAAAACAGCTTTCACTGTCGCCAAAATTGTGTGTGTCTCATTTATACAACTTAATCAGTCTAAAAAGATACACAGTGCTCATGGCATGGCTGCTGCCACTGGCTAGAATTTTCATCCTAGTATTTTTGTGGTCGGATCCGACTTGACGGCACTTGGCTATTTTTGTGGATGCTTGTGATGTGGACAGAGCCTTTAAAGCAACCTGTGTCTGCAACACACTTTAAGTATAGCTGAATCACTGCTTTATTTTTCTCTACTACATGTGTGAATATTAAACATTCTGTATGTGTTTTTCTTTACTAATTGTCTTTTCTATATGTTCTGTTTCCGTGAGGTTCTGTTTCTATGAGGTTAAAATATATCTGTTTTGAACATTGTTATAACCTAAGGATTGAGAATCCTGCCTAACATGTAGCAAGGTATGCTAAGTAGAAAATTCATTTGCATTAATGAATCAAAGTACCATTTCTATGCCTCATAAGTGTGGTATAGAATAATTATTTTTAGTAAGAAAATTCATGTATCAAATAATTCTACATGTAGCTGAATGTACATTCGTGCATGAGGGCTAATTAAGTAAACTTTTAGGAATGTCAAGAATCAAAAAGATTATGATCTACTGAAAAAGTAAGAAAATATCATTAAAGATATAAATCAAAAAAACAAATAATCCCAGAAAGTATAAAATTTAAGAGAAATAAGCGAACAAAAGTACTGATAACTAGAAACCAATTCATTTTTAATTGCATTCATCATTATTGTTCAAATGAGAGCTTCAGTGTCTGTGTAATAAATATAAGCAAAGGAAATTGCTATTTAAAAAAAAATGGCTGAAATACAAATTGCTATAATTTCAATTTTTTCCCTAACGAAATATCTGCTGCTCTTTGCCATAGCAAACAACTTATTTAGAATCATAGGGATTGAATATGTGACCTTATTCACTATTATTGTTGAATCTCTAATTATAATTCACTAGTACCCTTCAAACTTCTTTCCATGAATGTTCTATTAACTGAGATAATGAACATCCTTTTGAAAGCCAGTTTGAGTCAGGATTTTCTCTTACTTGCTGAAAAAGCAACCTAATATACTTATGCCTGTAATACACTTCTTGTTCTAGCATCTGTGGAGTAGTTATGAAAGCCCTAACGAGTTAAATCAAGGCTAAAGACTTCTTGATCCACCTATCCACATGTATAATCTCTCTCTACAGTCGCAGCTATAATATTGTGTTGTTATTGAGAAGTTTTGTTTGTTTTTCATTTTATTATTATGCTTTTGGTTAAAATTTGCAGTTCAGGTTAATGTCTCATACAAAAAATTTATACACATACTGTTACGTGATACTATTTGCAATCTCTATAATGAGACATACACTGCCCTTTTCCACCCTGGTTTCCTAGGTTCATCCAGCCAGCTTCTGTCCTTTTCTACCTTCTCATTTCCTTCTGGACAGAAGCCCTCATTTTGTCTCCTTATCTGTTTGAACTAGGAAGCACACCCCTCACAAGTATCATTTTGTTTTTCTTTCCAGTCCAGTCATTGTTGGAAGAGTGGGTTTCAGGGAAGATTTTAGTTCTGGGTTAGCAGAGTGCCCAGGGAGCATGAATTACAGTTTGTCAACTATCAGTGGGACCATTAGCTCTGGCCTTTTTATGTGGATTCGAGTTGGGCACCATGCTTCTCTCTTACTCCATCAGGGGCTCTGTTGTGTTCCCACTATGGTGGTCACTGGGGTAGCTGAGCATCATCTAGTTCTAGTCTCAAGCTGATAGAGTCTCTGGTTTATGTAGGCCTTTTGTCTCTTCGGGTTATATTTCTCCCTGTGTGTTTGGTGTTCTTCATTACACTTCTCCAAGTGGTTTGGGGCCAACTGACGCATCTTAGATGGATGCTTGCAAGGTTTTAAAACTCCAAGACTCTAATCACAAAAGCGGGATGCAGAACATTTTCTTAATGAACTTTGTTATGCCAGCTGACCTAAATGTCCCCCAAAACAGTGGTCCTCAGAAGCCAGTCTCTGCTAATCCTGTCCCTTGAAGTGTTTGATTGTATTCAGAAAATTTCTTAACTTTTAGTTTGGTCTAGTTTTGCTGACTTCTCTTGTACTGTGTATTGTGCTTCCCTTTACCTAAGATGATTCCTGTCTACTGTCTAGTTAGTGAATTCCCTCTCCCTCCCTCCCCTCAAAATCATCAATGTATATTTTCTTCTGTATTTAAAACTTTTCTTGAGTTCTTGTAACAGTGGTCTAATACAAATTAGTCCTTAAGCAACTAATTTCACTCAGTATAATGTCCTCCAGATTCATCCAGGAGGGAGTATTTCTCAATTGTGAGACATTTCTCAAATTCATCTTTGTTCATCATTATATAGTGTTCCATTGTGTGTGTATACCATAAATTTATCTACTCATCTTTTGATAGGCATCTCTGTGGTTGACATCATTTTGTTATTGTAAACATTCCTGCAGTGAATATGAGTGTGCACCTATCTATCTCTGTGAAGACTCTTATTTCTTTGGGATATATTTCATGGAGTGAGATTGATTGCTGGATTGGGTAGTACTTCTATTTCTAGCTTTTTAAAGAAGTGCCAAGTCGACTTCCAAAGTGGTTGTACCATTTTACGTTCCTAACAGCAGTATATAAGATTTCCAGTCTCTCCAAAACTTTTCTAAAGTTTATTATTTTGTATTTTCTGAATAATGAGCATTATTATGGTGTGATGGTATTTCATTATAGTTTTAATTTGCATTTTTCCAGTGGTTAATGATCATAAGCATTTCTTCATGTGTCTCTTAACATCCTGAATGCCTTTTGTGAAGTGTCTGTTCATATCTTTTGCACATTTTTAATTATTTGTCTTTTTCTTGTTGAGGTTTTTGCAGTATCTTGTTGACTTTAGAGATTAGACCCTGACTGAATATGCCATAAGCAAATTTTTTTCCCCAGTATTTAGTTTATGTTTTTACTATCTGGTGAAGTCTTTGGGTGAGCATGAATATTTGAATTTTTAGGATTTCCCAGTTATGTATTTCTTCTTTTGGTGTTTATGCATTGCTGGTAATTTTCAGATTCTGTTTATGACATCTGTTATAGTTCTCAGCATTATCCTTATGTTTTCTTCTATGATCATTATTGTTTTAATTTTATATTTAGGTCTTAGATCCATTCAGGTTGATTTTTGTGCGTGGTGAGAGACAGGGTTTGTTTCACTTTTTCTGCAAATGGATATACAGTTATGCCAACACAATTTGTTAAAGAGACTGTTATTTTCTCAATTTATGGACCTTGAAGCTTTGTCAAATATCAGCCACTCATAGGTGGATAATGATTGGTCTACACATCTGTTTTTGTACCAGTACCAGGATATTTCACCTTTTGTGGTGGTGTAACAGGTTCTAAAGTCAGGTATGGCAAGGACTCCTACGTTTGTTTTCTTCTTCAGTAACGTATTACCTATCAGAGGTTTCTTCCCTTTCTATGTAAAGTTGGTGATTCCATTTCATTTCATTTACAAATGCTATTGGAGTTTGGATCCGTATTGCATTGTATCTGTAGGTCGCTTTGGATAGAGTTTCACAATATTGAGTCTTCCTACTCATGAGCAAAGTAGGCTTTCCACATAAATAGATCTCTCTTGTTTTTGTGAAGTAGTGTCTTGTAGTTCTCTTTGCATAAGTCATTTATGTCTCTGGTTAGATGTATTCTTGAGTATCTTCTTCAGGGCTATTGTAAATAATATTGATTCAGTGTTTTCCTCTTTGACACTCTCTTTGAAGGTGTAGAGGAATCCAACTAATTTTTATATGTTTGTTTTGCATCTTGATTCTTTGCTGGACTCTTCTACTGATTCCAGTAGCTTTTCTTGTGGATTCCTTAGGATTTTCTATGTGTAAGATTGTATCTGTGCATAGAGATGCTTTTACTTCTTCCTTATCAATTCCTATGCCCTTTATTTTATTTGTTTTTGGAAACCCTATTGGTGTGTTGGTTAAGAGCTACATCTGCTGACCAAAAGGTCAACAGTTTGAGTCTGCCAAGTTCTCCTTGAAAACTCTATGGGACAGTTCTACTCAGCCCTATTATAGGGTTGCTGTGAGTCAAAATCTACTCAATGGCACTGTTTTATTTTATTTTATTTTATTTTATTTTTGTTTGTTTGTTTGTTTTCATGCCTGATTACTCTGGAAGAGCCTCCAGCATAATGTTAAATAAAAGTGGAAACAAAGGCCATCCTTTCAGGCTCCCACTCTGAAGGAAAACACTTTCAAAGTTTCTCCATTTAGGATAATGCTGACTGCTGGCTTTGTATAAATGCCCTTAATTACAGTGAGAAATTTCCCTTGTATCCCTAGTTTGCTGAGAGTTTTTATCATTAATTGCTGTTGGACTTTGTAAAATGTCTTTTCTGTGTCAATTAATAAAATCAAGTAGTTCTTGTCTCTCGTTTTATTTTTGTGATTGATTACATAATCTAATTTTGTCCCATCTCTGTATTCCTGGTATGAACCCCACCTGATCATGGTGAACTTTTCTTTGTTGTTGTTATGCTATTAAATGAGTCAGAATGGACTTAATGGCAATGAGTTTGGCTTTTTTGTTGTTGAATTCTTTTGACTAGAATTTTGTTAAGTATTTTTCAACTATGTTTATGAGAGATATTGATTTGTAATATTTCTTTTTTGTGATATCTAATTGATTTTGTGTTAGAGTTATTCTGACTTCACATAATATGTTTGTGCATATTTCTTCCCTTACTGTGTCTGAAACACCTTTGGTAGAATTCTCTAGTGAAGCTGTCAGGGTCAGGTCTTTTCTTGGGGGGTGGGGGTAGTAAGTTCCCTTTTAAATCTCCTATATTGTTATGGGTTTATTTAGTTGTTATACCTTTGTGTTAGTTTAGGTAGGTAGGGTGTTTGTAAAGATTTGTGTATTTCTTGTAGGTTTTTGTAGTCATTGGAGTAAAACTTTTCATAGTTTTTGTTACAATTATTATTATTATTATTATTGCATTGTCTGTTGTGATATTGCCCATCTCACTTCTTATTTGTATTATTTGCTTCTTCTCTTGTTTTCCTTTTGTCAGCTTATCAATTTTGTTTTTTCCAGAGAAATAACCTTGCATCTTTTTAACTATTTCTATCATTTTTCTATTGTCCAATTCATTTAGTTCAACTCTGATTTTTATCATTTGCTTCAGTGCTTCGTTTGTTGTTTCTGCTTGTTCTAGTGGTACAGTTAATGTTTTGACTTGAGTCCCTTCTTCTTTCTGGATGAGTATGTTTACTGAAATAAATTTATTTTTGAGCACTACTTTTGTTGTGTCCCAAAGGTTCCGATAAAATGTAATTTCATTCTTATTTTATTTTGTGAGTTTCTATATTCTGTCTTTCATTTCTTCTATAATCCAGTAGTTTTTGAGGAAGATATTTCTCAGTTTTCATGTTTTTGTTTTTACCATTGTTGACCCTGACTTTTATGTTCATGGTCTTAAAAGATGCTTTGCAACATTTCAATGCTTTGGATATTGTTATGTCTTGCCTTATAGCCTAATATGTGGTCTCTTCTAGAGAATGGTCCATGTGTATTAAAAAGGAAGGTATAATTGTCTGCTGTTGGGTGAAGTGTTCTGACTATGTCTATGAGGTCGAGTTTGTTGATTATGGTATTTAGATCATCTGTGTCTTTATTGATCACTATGAACTGGAATTGACTCACCGGCAGTGGGTTTGTTTTTTGTGCATGTCTTTACTGAACTTCTTTCTGGATGTTCTGTCAATGAGCCAAAGTGGTGTACTGACGTCTCCTACTTTTATTGTGGAGCTGTCTCTCCCCAAAGCCAAAGCCACTGCCACTGAGTTAATTTGTATTCATAGCAACCCTATAGGGTCAGAGTAAATCTGCCCCAGAGAGTTCCCAAAGAGCTTCTGGTGGATTTGAACTTCTGACTTTTTGGTTAGCAAATGTAGCACTTAACAAGTACACTAACAACGGTTCTGAATCTGTCTATATCACTAGTCAGTGCTGTTATAGCTTGTGTGATACATGTAGAGGTCCTATTGTTGGTTCTGTAAATATTTATTCTGTAAATATTTAATATGGTTATGTGTTCTTTACATATTGACCCTTTATTTGGTACATATTGCCATTCTTTGTCCATTGTGGTGGATTTTACTTTAAAGTCTATTTTATCTAAAATTAATACTGCAACTCCTGCTCTTTTTTGGATGTTAGTTGCTTGTTATATATTTTTCAACCCTTTGCGTACCAGTTTGTCTGTATCTTTAAGTCCAAGGTATATCTCTTGAAAACAGCACACAGATGAGTCATCCTTATTTCTTTATCCATCCTGCTACTCTTTCTGTCTTTATAGGTGCACTTAACCCATTTATGGTTAGTGTCATTGTTGATAGGTATGAATTTAATGCTGTTTTTTATTTATTTATTTTTTTTGATCTGACTCGATGGCACTTGGCTTTGGCTTGACACTTTCTTTGATTTACTTAATGTTCTGTGCTGGGTCGTTTCATGTGTGTATGTGCTGGGGTGGGGATTTCTTGTCGTCTTTGCCGTTGTTTTATGTTTGCTGACACTTCTTGGTTTTGTTTCTTATTTTGATGTGTAGTATTGTTCATTTTCTTTGTGGTTGCCTTAATATTTACTCTATTGTTCTAAATTTAAACTAGTCTTTCTTGGTATAGCCCTGACTTTCTCTCCATATGAAAGATAAAATACTACATTATTTAGTCAATCTTTGTGATATAGTGTTAACATATTTTACACAGTGACATCTCTCTTGCCCTATTTTTAATGTTATATCTTTGATATATTTTTGTGTTTTCCCTACCTGGGTTGCTATCTGGGTGCTCTGCCCTACAAGATATCCTTGATATATATATATATGTATATATATAAACATTTCTTATAATTTTGGTTTAGTTTTTGCAAATTCTCTGAACTTGTTTATATCTAGGAATGTCCTAGTTTTTCCATCATACTTCAGAGATAATTTTGCAGGATATAAAATGCTTGACTAGCAGTTTTTTGTTTTTTGGTTTTTTTTCCTTCAAGGCTTTGTATATGTCATCCCATTACCTTCATGCCTGCATGATTTCTGGTGAGTAGTCTGAGCATAATCTTATTGACTTTCCTTTTCAGATTATTTTTTGTTTATCCTTAGTTGCTTTCAAAATTGTCTCATCTTTAGTTTTTACAAGTTTGATTTTAATATGGTGTGACATCTTTCTTTTGGGAAACACCTTGTATAGAGTTTGATGAGTATTTTGAATAGATATCTTCTCATCTTTCATGATATCAAGGAAATTTTCTGTCAACAAATTTTCAACTATTCTCTCTGTATTTTCTGTTATCCCACTCTATTCCGGTACTCCAATCTCTTATAAATTGTTCCTCCTGATAGCCACCAAAGCCACTGCCTTTGTGTCAATTCTGACTCATAGTGACTCTACAGGTCAGAGTAGAATTGCCCTATAGTGTTTCCAAGCTTTGAACTGCCCATCTTTTGGTTAGCAGACATAGCACTTAACCGTTGTGCCAATTCTTAGTGTTTCATTTTTTAAAATTCTTATGTCTGATTTTTCCTCAAATATGTTGTGTTTGTTGCTTTGTCTTCAGTTTCACTAATTCTGTCTTCCACTGTATAATTATGCTTCTTTAATTTTCTATTGAATTGTCTGGTTCTTTAATTTTATTGTTAGTCTGCTGAATTTCAGATAGCTGTTGCTCACATATTTCTCGCAGCCTGTTTAAATTTTCATTATGCTCTGTTGCTCTTGACCTGATCTTTGTCTCTTGAATAGCTCTAAACATTAATTTTTTATATTCTACCTGTGATAATTCCAGGAAGTCCTCTTCATCATGAGCTTTTCTTTTTTCTTGGAGTTCTATGAAGCCACAGCAGTCTGCTTCTTTAAATTATTTGCCATTGAGTGTTGTCTGCAGGCCATCAGAAAGTTGTAATTAATTTATGTTTGCTTACTGTGTTCTAACTTACATACATATATTATTTTGTTTTTAAATGGCCACATAGGCTGATAGTGTGAGCTAGTTTGACTATTGGAAACTTAGAAGTTCTAGCATCCTTTCATGAAATTGTTAGATATTTTACTAGGCATCTGGGTCCAAGCATCAGTTTACTTTTCTTGTACATATTCAGCTTGGGAGCCAAGGTAATTGGCTACCAAGTGTGTGGCATCTGCTGTTTCCCAGAATTCTAGCTAGAGAAGGGAGATTAGTGTGGGCACAGGTTGTTGGTTGTGCATGCTGAGGAAAAAAAGGGGGCCAACAGCCAACTGCACCTAGGCAAAGGACCTGTTTTTGCCCTGAGTTTCCAGCTCGGGGCGGGGGGTGGGCAGCAGAACTGTTTACTTATTTGTTTATTTATTTTCTGCCTTTTGTTAAATTGTACCTTCTCCAACTCTAGGAGAATATCTCAGGGTACAAATACGGGGTCCAACTTTTATCCCAGGTAAAGTATCCCTTTTTCTATTGGCTCTGGAGGAAGATCCTTCTTGTCAACCTTCTTCTGGACTGGGAGTTTCTGTGAGGGAATGGCAAGGCAAGTTCTGGTAGTGTTCCTGAATAAAGCTCAAATTGTTACCTGTTGAGGGGAAAAACAATGTCTCAGACAGAGAGACCACAAGTCCAAAGGATGTACTCTGCTGCTGGTGCTTCTTTCCTGGAAGCATGAGGTTCTTAACTCTTTGCTTGCTTCCCTGCCTTTTATCTTCCAAGAGATTGCTTCAGACACAATATAGTCTTGCAGACTGAGTCTTGCCTCATGAACACAACCACTACCCATCATCCCTCATTAACATGATAGAGACAGGATTTACAACATACAGGAAAATCACACAATACCAGAAATCATGGCCCAGCCAAATTTATACCACATTGTTTTGGGGAGCTGGGGGGCAGGGGAGGGATGTTCTAGTCCTCTGGTACTGCTCTAACAGAAATACTGTTAGTGGGTGGCTTTAATAAAGGAAAGTTTATTCTTACACAATCCAGAAGACTGCAAGTCCAAATTCACGGTGTCTGCTCCAGGGGAAGGCTTTTCTTCTTTGTTGGTCTGAAGAAAGGTCTTTGTGCTGCATCAGTCATTGGTCAGGTAGCACCTTGCTGCAGGAACCTCATGGCTGAAGGAAGCACTCTACTCCCAGTGCGGCTTTCTTGATGGTGCAAGGTTCCTCCTTCTCTGCTTACTTTTCCTTCTTTTTAATCTCCTTTAGGATGAAAGGATAAAGGGTAGTACAAGACACACTCCAGGGAACCTCCATTAGCAAGGGTGTTGCAGTCCTACACTAATCATCTTTTAACATAATTGTCTTATCTATTAGTCACAGGCAGAGATTAGGATTTATAACATAGGAAAATCACAAAATATTGGGAATGATGGCCCAGTCAGATTGCTACACACATTTTTGAGGGGACATAGTTCAATCCATGACTGGGGATGTAATTCAATTCGTGACAGCTACAATTGATTCTCTATCTGGAGGACTCCCTTTAGTATTTCTTACAATTTTGGTTTGGTTTTTACAAATTTCTTTAAGTTCTATTTATCTGGAAATGTCTTAATTTTGCTATATATGAGAGACAAATTTGTCAGAAATATAATTCTCCACTGGCAAATTTTTGCCTTCAAGATTTTATGTAACTCATCCTGTTGCTTTCTTGCCTGTGTTGTTAATACTGAATGGTCAGTGCTTAGTCTTATTTGTTTTCATTTGTAGATGACATCTTGTTTATCCCTAGCTGCTCTTAAAAGTTTCTCTTTATCTTTGGTTTTGGGAAGTTTGATTATGATATGTCTGGATGACTGCCATGGATTGAATTTTGTGCTCCCCCACAAAGTGTATGTTGTGATTTGGCTGGGCCATCATTCCCAATATTTTGTGATTTTCCTATGCTACAAATTCTAATCTCTGCCTGTGGTTAATAGAGTGGGTTATTGTTAGAGAGGGTTAGTGTGGGACTATAACACTCTTCCTAAGATCACCTCCCAGCTCCAATGTAAAGGGAGGTACCTTGGAGTACAGCTTGCACCACCTTTTATCCTTTCAGCCTACAAGAGATAAAAGGAAAGAGAAGCAAGCAGAGAGTTGGGAACTTTGTGCCATCGAGAAAGTGGCACCAGGAGTAGAGCATGATCTTCAGACCTGAGGGTCCTGTGCCAAGATATTCCCTGACCGAAAACTGATGCAACACAAGGACCTTATTCCAGAGTTGACAAAGAAGGAAAGACTTCCCCTGAAGCATACACTCTGAATTCAGATTTATAGCCTACCAGACTATGTAAGGCTAAACTTTATTAAAGGCATCCACTGTGATATGTCTATTAGAGTAGCAGGAAATGCCAAAGAATGACTTTCTTTTAGGGTCTACTCTATGTGAGTTTTGATGAGCTTCTTGGTTAGATATCATCTTGTCTTTCATGATATCAGAGAAGATTTCTAACAACAAATCTTAATCAATTCTCGTTGTATTTTCCGTAATCCCCATCTATTCTGGTACTCCAATTACACCCAGATTATTCCTCTTGATAGAGTCTCACATAATTAGAGGTTCCTCTTTTTTTTTTGAATTATTTTATCTAATTTTTCCTCACAAATAAATCAGTGCCAAGTATTTTATCTTCAGTCTTACTTATTTTAACTTCTATTGTCTCAGTTCTGTTTCTGTGACTTCATATTGAGTTGTCCAGTTCTGAAATTTTACCTTTAATTTTTTGTATTTCCATTTTCTGTCTTTCTATGGATTTTTGCAGCCTGTTATATTTGTTATTTTCTTTTGTGTAAGCTTCCTTAATTCCTCTACTTCTTTTCCTGGCAATTCCTTGACTGGGCATGATTCTGCCTGATCTCATTCCTGAATTTTTGCACTCTGTGTCTTTTAAGTTCAACCTCCAGTAATTCCAAGACCTTTTCTTCCTCCATGATTTATTTTGGGGGGCGGTGCTTGGATGGGTTCTTTGCTTTGGTTACCTGTTGAAGACATCATGGTCTATTTCTTCATGTGATTTGATACTGACAGTTGTCTCTGAGCCATCAATATGTAATTACATGTATTTATTTTATATTTTCTTATTCTTTATGGCGCTTGGCTTTGGCTTTTATTCTTTCCTAGCTTCTGGTTTTCTTTTGTCTTGATATGCCTAGTGCACTGTTTGTTTGCGCTACTTTGGTTATTGGAATTTGAAACTTTCACATCCTTTCACTAGGTAGCTTGATCTGTTACTGGCATGTAAGCACAGGAGTCCATTTACTTTTCTTGTGTGGCTTCAGTTTCTGTGTCCAGGTTGTTGATCACTGAGTGTGTGGTTCAGGCTCTCACCTACAGTCCTAGATGTGCAGGGCTACAGAGTAATGATTGATCAAGCACCAGTGTCTGGCTGTGGTAGGAGGTTACGTGGTGAGTAAGGTAGGGAGCCCATGATTACCTTGAGTATCTGGGTGGAAGGTGTGTCCCTGTTGTCTAGAGTGCATAGGTGGGAGTGTGTTGCAGCCAGTATTGGGGGTACCCAGTACTGTTGACTATAAGGACTTAGAGGCACCATTCATTCTTGGTACTGCATCACAGGTAACAGGGTGAAGTGAGTAGAGCCACCGGTACTCATTTTTTTGCAGGAAGGTGAAGATTCCACTTAGTGGGCATGGTAGTGTCCTTAGCAGTTACAGTTGAAAATAGGCTTCGGGTGTATATACCCTATTATACTATGCTAATGAGGGGCTCCACAAACGAATGGCTTTTAAAAGAGAAATTTTATTCTGTCACAGTCCAGTAGGCTACAAATCCAAATCAGAGTGTCAACTCCAGGGGAAAGCTTTCTAGTTGGCGCTGGAGGAAGGCACTTGTCATTAATCTTCTCCTGGACTGGAAGCTTCTGTAGCACAGGTACCCCTGGACCAAATGACGTGCTCTGCTCACAACATTGCTATCTTGGTGGTGTGAGATTATAAAATCTCTGTGTTAACTTCTTTCTTTTATATCCCAAGAGATGGCCTCAAGGCACACCGCATTCTTACATACTGAGTTCTCCCACACCAGCACAATTGCTGCCCATTCTCCATCATTAACATCACAGAGACAGGATTTACAACATTAAGAAATATCACTCAATACCAGGATTCATGGACTACTCAAATTAATACACACGTTTTTGGGAGGGAAGCAACTCAATCCATGACAGAGCTGTATGAGTCATTTTAATCTACAGTATTTCTGAAAGTTTCTTTTTATTAATTAAATTAATTCTTTGTTGCAATCTTTTGAACTAGACCATCTCAAATTTCCTACATTAGTACATAATTATCGGTTTTGTTATATCATGTTATTTTGACAACTACTTCTTATTAACTCAGTAGAGACAAAGCAGCTTTGCAAACATCATCAGATAATGTTGTCAATTCCATTATCACTGAAGATAATACTTTAGACAAAACAACACTTCAACATGTTGGTTGTTCAGACACTAAGTAATATGGAAGTCATACATAAGATGCAATTTCTCTGTATCTTAGAAATGTAGAAACCTTACTTAAAGTCTTTGTAAAATGTGGACAATTCTAAAACTTGGGTTAAGAATTTCTATAAATTCTTTTCTCTGCACTTGCATACTCACTTGTTGGTTCCTATTTAATCAAATTGCATCACCAGGTTGGTTTAAGAAATTCAATCATACCACAGCTAGATTATTTTACAAATTTTACTAAAGATTTAGGGCAGTTGACCCAGAAATATTATTTCCTTGCTTTTCCTCACAGAGAAGTTCTGCTATATTGTTTTTCTTCTCCTAGCCCATGTAAAATTAATCATGACACAATACTTTTCCCAGTGCATTGCAGGTGCATAGCAATTTAAATGAATAACATACTGATAAAAACTTTTATTCCTTGTAGAACAATTCTAACTTTAATGCCAATCAGATAGACCACTTCTTTCTGTTCAATAGTTTCCTGATTGACTATGACCATTGTGTTTTTTAACATATAAATGAAAAGGATAAAAATTAACATAGGCACTATATACGCTAATAGACTGATAGGACTAAACAATTGATATGATTGGACAATTGATAGATTTCTCCTTCAGTGTTACTCTGACATCCCTTCAAAAATGTAATGATTTTTCAGAGGAAATAAATAACATTTTTAATACTGAGCAAATTATAAAATATACTAACATTTCCTTTTTATTTAAACAGCAATACAACAAAGCATATTATGTATGAACAAAAAGCACCATGAACAGTTAGTTGCTCGTGTATATCAGTAACAATAAAATCATTTTTTCCACTCCAAACTTCCAAATCAAAAAGTATCACAGTTTTATTGTGTAAAATAAACGCTTGTGAAAATTTTATATTTCTTTTTATGTTTACTACTTTCTTACTAATAACAAAGTATTAGTTTTTATAACTTTATTTTTATTGGAATAAAAAAAGAAATCTATGACAGTTAACTTTTTTTTTTCTTTTGAGGGCAAGGATTAATCTGAACAATTGTTTCTAACTTTAAAATATTTTATTTTTTCTGTGATAGCATTTCTTGAATTATTTAAGATATAACATCATTTTTAATTTGAGGTTGCTTAATTATTCCTACTAAATATGCTGTGGTTCTTACAGACATTATACTATACTTCCCTGAGGTCTTTGCATGATTTATTACTGCTTTGTATGGCTGCTTATATATAACATAACAAAATTCAGAGTTCTACTCAAATTCATCGTTGGCTTATAGCAAGCATGTGCTTCAGTGTTTTAATAAGTCTAAAATGAAAAACTGTATTACTTATTTTTGCATTTATCCTCCAGTAATTCCTTTTACCACATTTTTTTTTCTAATGTTCTTTATTTTGATAAAATATAATTGTTTTTTTTATGGTGATTTATCCAAAAACTTTATTAATAAAAAGAACCCATATATTCCAGACTTCACCAGTCTATGACCATAGTAGCACTTTCTTATTATTTCTAATACTAGCCACTATACTGATCAGCCTTAGAAAGTCCACTTTTTTATCAGATTATCCTCTGCTTAATAGTTCTAGAATCCTTAAATTTTATATATTTGTGATGCTTGCTTATATTAGGTATACTATGTTGCACATTGTTTCAGTCATCTGGTACTGCTTGGATAGAAATACCACAGTGGAAGCCTTCAATAAAGAAAATTATATTCTTACACAGTTTAGTTGGATACAAGTCTGAATTCAGGATGTTTGCTCTAGGGGAAAAGCTTTCTTTCTTTGTCAGCTCTGGAGGAAGTTTATTGTGTTGTGTCAGTCTTTGTCCAGGGAGCATCTTGGCACAAGAACCTCAAGTCTGAAGGATGTACTGTACTGCTGGTGCTGCTTCCTTGATGGTATGAAGTTCTCAGTTCTCTGCTTGCTTCCATTTCCTTTTATCTGCTGTAGGATGAAAGGATAAACGGTAGTGCAAACCACAATCCAGGGCAACTCCTTTAGCAAGGGTGTTTCAGTCCCACCCAAATGCTCTTTTAAAGTAATCACTGTGTCTATCAACCCCAGGTGGGTAAGGATTTATGGCATAGGAAAATCATGAAATGGAGCACAATCATAAAACATTGCGACTGGTGGCCCAGCCAAATGACGACATACATTTTGGGGCAACACAGGGGTTTAATCCATGGCATACATACATTCTTTAATGTCAGTGTTTAACATGTAGGCATGTGTTTTTGTTTTCGTTTGTTTTTACTATGTCAAAGCTGGCTGAGAGTTAGATGGCTCTACAGGGAAATTCATTCCCAATCCAAATGTCTTGAATCTTGTAGTAAACCCACGTGGAATAAAACTTTCTAAATCATTTAAAAAGGAGAGATCTAGAAAGTTACATACCAACATTTAAACCCTTTGGTTTGGAAGCTAGAAAAGATGTTCACAGCACATTGGGTAAACCTAGTGACATGGCCCAGTCTAATTACAAGGGATGATGATGACATGTAAGCCTATGTGTTGTAATACATGCACATTATGGACACTTGGTCACATGTGGTTAAGCCCTAACTAAAAGAGCAGCAGTTCAAATTGCTGGCCACTTCTTGGAGACCCTATGGGACAATGAGGTAGTTCTACTGTTTCATACAGGGTTACTAAGAGCTAGAACCAACTCAACAGCACCTAAAATAGTACATATAAATATAATACATTTATATATTCTAACTGAAAGGCTTATTTAGTGTACTTCATTAACATGATCTTTGCCTTGCATGATTAATATGATCTTTGCCTAGTTATATGTATGTTTTTATTATCACCCTTTTTTTCTGAGTTTCTTCTCCCCCGTTTACATAAACTCACAGCCCCTACGGTTTCTATTTAATCTTTTGAATTGCTGTTGTTACTTTGATCCTATGTCCTGAACGTCATCAAAATGTCTTCCTTTCAATATTTCCTTTATCTTCCAGTAAAGAAAAAAGTTATTAGGAGCCAGATCAGGTGAGTAGGTAGGGTGTTCCAATATAGTTATTTGTTTACTGGCTAAAAACTCTCTTAGACAGTGCCGTGTGAGCTGGTGCATTGTTGTGATGCAGGAGCCATGAGGTGTTGGTGAAAAGCTTAGGTCATTTTTGTCTAACTTTTCCATGCAGTCTTTTCAGCAGTTCTAAATAGTAACCTTGGTTAACTGTTTGTCTACTTGGTATGAATTCGTAGTGAACAATCCTTCCTGTTGTCAAAAAAGTTTAGCAACATTGTAGCAATTCTTCATTTGGACTGACAGAACATTTTTTGTGATTTTGTAAATGGAGAACTGGCTGGCTTCAGTCGTGCATTTTGACGTTTTGTTTCCGGGTCGTCTCAGTACACCCATGTTTCGTCACCTGTGGTAACACAGCCCAGAATATCATCTTGTCTGTCCAAAAGGTCTTGGCAAACTTCAACTCTCCTTGGCTTTTGCTCATCGGTGAGCTCTTTCAGGATAATTTTTGCATTACACCTTTCCCATGCCAAGATTTTCAGTTAAGATTCTCTGAACTGTTTCTCTCTTGATTTTTACTATCAGTTGACAATTCTGCTGTGAATTTTTGCAATGTTTCCATCAGTTCTGATCATTACTGGCTATCTGAACTCTCTTTGTCAGTGACACTTTGTCTCTCCTCAGAAAAATGTTTAATCCATTTGTACACTGCCATTTTCTTTGTGGCATTATCTCCACAAACTTGGACTAACATGTCCCTGACTTCACTCCCACTCTTGCAAGTTTAAAAAGAAATTTCATGTTTGTTCATTGCTATAATTCAAGCTCCAACATTCTTGTGATGGCACACAAGAACACTTAACAACAATAATGAATGCCATTCAGCAAGAAACCACCACATGTCAACACAAACACAGCTGTGAGAACCTGATATACCAAGGTTATGAAACCTCACTGAGTTATTTGTACAGTGCTGCCAACGCAAGCACACGGTGGCAAGTAAGTGAACTTGTCGGACCCCCTGTGTAAGTTATATTTCCATCCAAGCGAGCCAAGTGCCGTCGAGTCGGATAGTGCTATTTAAAAAAAAAAAAATCCAACTCTTGACTTTATCCTATACTGAATTTTGCTATGTATACATTTGTATTTTTATTTTCTTTGTATGATTAACTCATGGCTGTGAGTCAGATCCAACTCGACAGCACTTGGCTTGGCTGTATGATTAAGGTCTATTTTGTGAGTAGTCAACGGAATTTTGTATATCTCAGCCTTGGTGGAAAGGCAGAACCTGCCAAAATAACAACTCTGCTTTCTTTTGTCATTTCCCAGAGGGATTTCTGAATCAGAACTCTGAAACAAATGTCAACATGTCTGCACTGCTCAGTCCTAGTGTTACAGAATTTATCTGCATCTGTATACAAAATGTAAGTCTGAGCCTCATACGCAAGTAGTCGTTATAAAATTTTTACCACTATCAAATGATATGAAAATTGCAAACATTTAAAATTCCCATTAACATAACAAAATTTTCAAACCCAAGAAAATCAGACTTTACTTGTTTATTAATTTTTACCTTATTTTATGTATAAATTTAGTTTCAAAAAAACCTATTCAGTTTTGCATTATCAGAATTATTCCTTATAGATAATGTGATTTTGTACACTTTTATTTCTAGCTATTTATCTTTGATTTTTAACTTGATTTTGTTAAACATAACTTTTTATTTTAACAAACTAAAATGAATAGGAAAGTATTTTTTATTGTTTCCACAAATTGTTTTTTCTTCATTATAGTAAAATATGTGTTTGTTACCAACTCTTTGAAAATCATTAGCAGTTTCATTTACTTTCTTTTTTCCAATTCTATAAACATTTATATCTCCAGATCTTTTAAAATGGTATCCTTTATTTCCCAGAGACACAAATTCTGTTAACAAAATCTTGGTAAACCATTGTGGGAAGCCAGAATTTAATTATATGTATCATGTAGTATATAAATGATGGTCAACTATAAGACAAGCTTTTAGATCATATGGAAATTATTCGACAGTACTTCTTAACACTGTGTTATTAACGTATAGTATACTAGGCCCAGTATTAGGATATGAAAGTACAGTGACCAATAAGACACACTTCCAACACTGAAAACAGTTATATTATGATGATGATGGTAAGTAGAATTAAGGCATACTCCGAGATGTCTATACATTAATTCCCAGACACTGTGAATATTTTAAGTAGCAAGAGAGAACTAAAGTTGTAAATGGTGTTAAGGATGGTGATTGAGTGACTTTAAAGTAAGATTATTTGGGATTATCCAGTTGCGTCCAGTATAATCACAAAGCTGTACTTCCATCGAGTAAATTCCATCTCACAGTGACCCTATTGAACAGAACAGGACAGGACTGCTTCACAGAGTTTCCAAGGAGTGCCTGGTGGATTTGAAGTGCTGAACTTTGAGTTAGCAGTTGTAGCACTTAACCACTACACCCTCAGGGTTTCCATGTGTTTTAGTCAGCTAGGGCTGCTCTAACAGAAATACCACAGAGTGGATGGCTTTAACAAAGAAAGATTTATTCTTACACAGTCCGGTAGGTTGCAAGTCCATATTCAGGGTGTCTGTTCCAGGGAAAGACTTTCCCCTTGACGGCTCTGGAGGAAAGTCCGGTATTGCATCAGTCATTGTCCAGGGAGCATCCTCACACAAGAACCTCTGGTCTGAAGGACGTGCTCTGCTCCCGGTGCTGCTTGCTTGATGGTAGCGAGGTTCTCAAATAGTCCTTGGTTCTTTTTCCTTTTATTCCTTGCAAGCTAAAAGCATTAAGGGTGGGGCAAGCCATACTCCAGGGAAACTTCCCCCATAGCAGGAATTCACAGCCCCACCCTAATCCTTTAACATACAGGCTAGCAAAACCACACAATGGAGGACAGTCCCAAGATACTGGGAACCATATCCCAGCCACATGGCTGCACACATTTTTGGGGGGACACAATTCAAACCGTGACATCCCACCCTTTGACAACCCAAAAATCACATCACAAAACATTTAACACATTCATCTCACCATAGCAAAATTATGTCCTTCCATATAACAGAAGTCTTAAATCAGTTCCAAGTCCAAAGTACAAAAACTCTTCTACATCTGTGAAACTTAGAAGGCATTAACAGGCAACAGGCAAGTCAACAGAACACAATACATTAGCCCTCAAAGCTTTGGAAATACTCTTACATTTTCTGAGACATTCTACACAACAGCAATGCTCTCCAGACTCTAGGTATCGGCCACACTCTCAGGTTTCTGAGTGGAGACCTCCAGCCCCGTGCTACAACTCTGCCTTCAAGGCCCACTTGGACAGAAACTCTGTCCCATCGGCTTTAGGAGCACCCTAAGCCCAACTGAGTGGCAATTCCACCCTTACGAACACAGCACGCCATGGTTCCACCCTTTCAAACCCCTGAGGTCATGGCCATACCTCTTGAGACTGAGGCAGCTCAGCTTCTCACGCTATCTGCCTCTTCAGCTTCAGCTTCCTGTGGCCGCATGGCCTGGGCCTCAGGCCCACGTCTGCCCTGCCAGGCAAGTGTTCCAAAGCTCTGTAGCTCCACTGGTTTAAGTGCCCGGAGGCACCCCACTCTTGCTGGAAAGCGTCCTGCCCAAAAGCACTCAACTCTCTCACTTGGTGGGTCAGCAAGGCCAGCTCCACCGATTCAAGTGCCCAGAGGCACCCCGTTCCGCGAGGAAAACTCTGTGCAGCCACTGACCTCTCCTGCTCCATGGGTCGGCTCCAGTGCTGCCTCTGGTTCTGCTGCTGCCGCTGCTGCTGCTGCCAGTCCTCCGTTGTTTCTCACCATCTGCGCCTTCTTCGTTCCTTCTGAATCTTCTATCCATTCGCAGTTTCAAAGTGGCTTCCACATTTTAGGTATTTGCTAGAGCAGCACCCCACTTCCACGGTACCAATTCTGTTTTAGTCAGCTAGGGCTGCTCTAACAGAAATACCACAGAGTGGATGGCTTTAACAAAGAAAGATTTATTCTTACACAGTCCAGTAGGTTGCAAGTCCATATTCAGGGTGTCCGCTCCAGGGAAAGACTTTCCCCTTGACGGCTCTGGAGGAAAGTCCGGTATTGCATCAGTCATTGTCCAGGGAGCGAACTCACACAAGAACCTCTGGTCTGAAGGACGTGCTCTGCTCCCGGTGCTGCTTGCTTGATGGTAGCGAGGTTCTCAAATAGTCCTTGGTTCTTTTTCCTTTTATTCCTTGCAAGCTAAAAGCATTAAGGGTGGGGCAAGCCATACTCCAGGGAAACTTCCCCCATAGCAGGAATTCACAGCCCCACCCTAATCCTTTAACATACAGGTTAGCAAAACCACACAATGGAGGACAGTCCCAAGATACTGGGAACCATATCCCAGCCACATGGCTGCACACATTTTTGGGGGGACACAATTCAAACCATGACACCATGTAATTACAAGGGTCCTTTAAGGTGGAAAAGAAATACAGAAGAATCAGTGTCAGAGATTTCATGATTATATGATGCTTGTTTAAAACTGGAGAAAGAAGACATAAGCCAAGGAATAAAGGCAGACAGAACACAGCTGTACTTACACCTTGATTTTTGCCCTTTGAGACCAATTTTCTCACCTGATCTCCAAAGATGTCAGATAATAAATGTTTGTTCTAAATCAGTTTATGGCAATTTATTACATCAGAAATAGAAAATTAATGTAATGTTCTAATAAGAATTATTAAAGAAAATCACTTCAAACTTTTTGTGTCTAAATCTGAGAATATTGAACAAGTCAATATAAACTCTAACTTAACTAGTTATGATTATCTTAATATAAAATATGACATGTTGGATGTATACTTTACAATTATGAACTTTTTTGGAATTATTTTACATATTTGTGTATTAGTTTTGTAAGAACAATGATACGGATAAATTATGTAGGAGATCATTTTATCATTTCCACCATCTCTATGTATGATATTGCAGATGATTTATCCTTATTTTGTCATAGGTACAATGAATATTACCTAACAGGAGTCTATAAATGTGGAAAGAAATCATTAATCTCAAGTGCTTAGCACAGACTTTTAAAAAGCATGCAACGAATATTTTTAGAATGAAAATGATGAAGAAGAAAGAGAAGACAAGATGAAGAAGGGAAAGATCAAGAAAAGGATTTGAATAATGAAAAAGAAAGACACAGTAACATAGGAGGAAAAAAGGAGAAAATGATTAAGATCTTTTTAGACTGTCAGTAAAACTTACCTTATAAAGCTTTACCAAATTTAGTTTTATTCTTAGCAAGTTGCCTACCTATGGGCCTATTGATTGTTAGGATTATTGTTGTATTTTTAAATGTTTAATCACCTCAAAATTTAGTGGCTTAAAACAACTTTAAAAAAAATTATTATGGCTCATGTTTCTTGGGGTTGACTTGACTTGGCTAAGAAGCTAATACTCAGGGTGTCTCAAGAAGTGACAGTCAGAAAATGAATGGAGCTGGAATTCATCTTGAATGCTTCCCTTACTCCTCAGATGTCTGGTAGACGATGTTGGGCCTCAGTATTGGCTAGAAAACCTGAAGATGCCTTGTCATGTAGCCTGAGCTTCCTTATGACAAGGTGGCTGAGTGTCAACAACAACAAGCTTTTGGAGCCTAGCTTTGAAAATCATATAGGATAGCTCTCTCCATCACCCTCAACTTAAGATGAAGAAATAAAATTCCTGCTTCTCAGTTGAACATGTGTTAAATTTGCATATAGAAAAAGCAAGCGGAATGGAAGACACTGTTGTGACCCTTCGGGAAAATAGTCTACCTATTGCTACTCACAGACACTTAGTAAATACTTCCGAAGATAAATTCCACCCCTCTCTGTGTAAGAATTCATTTCGTTACCTGTGAGTAATATCGAAAACACACTTGTGAAAATAATTTTTAATCTTTTCCAGGATGTTACATGCATTGGTTTACCAGTGCTTACAGGAAAGCATTATAACAGACTTCAAAGAACACATGAAACTTTTCCTTGTGTGAATGTCACCTGTTTGGAATGTAAAGGAGATTACAATGACAGGTATAGTTAATTAATTTCGTAAGTTTTTTTAACTCATGATATATGAATTTTAAAGTCATACAGACAAAATGAAACATTATCCTGTTGTATATTGTATTTTATTTCATTCAGTGCCATATAGCATCCTATTCAAAAGAGTAAAATTTTTGTATATGTGTTTTGAATTGCTTTTTATGTTCAATAAATATTTGAGAAATTCTTAGGAATAACTAGGATATAGTTGTATGTTTTATTTTATAGTGAGAATTTTTAGAATAATTGAGTGATATTTGAAAGTTCAGAAAGAAAGCATACATCTATATCTCAGTAGAAATATTCCTATTTTTACACATATGATGTTAACATCCCTTTTTAAAGGCCAAAATAAACTTTTCTTATAATTCAGGGACTTCTGCTGATCAGTTTTGGTTTGAGTCTTCAACCAGAATTTTGAGAATTAATGCTTTATATAAATTGGAATTTGCTAAAAATTATCCTTTCATAAATGACTCGGATATCTGGACCTATAATTTTAGTTCATTTTAAATAGTTTTAAAAATATTTTCTCACTCTGTTACTAAGTAACATTTATATTCTTCACATTTGCTTGACTTTTATCTAACTGCCTAAAGTAAATTCTGCTCACGTTATTCAAAGGCAATAAACAGCCTCAAAATTTAGAGTATTCATAAAACCAGAAATTCTTATGAAAGTCTTAAAATACACCAGAAGAACCTGGAACATGCATACAAACAAATATTATTTTAACAATTTTAAAGAAATTGAAATGCAATGTTTAAATAACAGCTCAGGTTTTGAGATACGATGCTTTTGAAAAGTGTGACAAAAAACCTCATCATTATATTAAGATCTTTGATGAACTAGCCTATCCAGTCAAATTTGTTGAGCATGCATTCTATCTTGTATTAATTTATCAGTGAACCTAATTGTTGTCCTTTCATAAATTTTCACATTTAATTTGTGATTTCTAGTGCTATGCCTCATTGTGTTAATGTATTTGTGAATCAACTTGAAAAAATGGTAAATTGTTTTGAAGTACAGAAACAAACCACTTATTAGAAACCCTGGTGGAGTAGTGGTTAAGGGCTACGGCTGCTAGTCAGAAGGTGGACAGTTCAAGTCTGCCCAGCTCTCCTTGGATACTCTATGGGGCAGTTTTACTCTGTCTATAGGGTTGCTATGAGTCAGAATCAACAGCAGCAGGTTTGGTTTGTGGTTAGCCACTTGTCCAGTTGATTTCGACTCATGGTAATCCTGTGTGTATCAGAATAGAATTACATGTTCCATAGGATTTTAATGGCTGATTGTTTTTCTGGAAAGATTGTCAGGCTTTCCTTCTGAGGAATTTTTGGGTGGACTTGAACCTCTAATCTCTTAGTTAGCAGCTGAGCTGATTAACCGTTTGCACCATTTGTAGAATGGGTAGCATTATGCAAATATAGATATACTTTCATATATAATTACTGATTTTATTCATTTTTTTAATGAAATACACTACTTTTATTTACTTTCATTATTAGCATTTTTCCACAGGTTGTCTGAAGGTTAAAAAAAGTGATCATCAAGAGAGTAATGGGAGAACCAAAGAAATTACTGCCCTACTTTATTGTATTGCACTGTTGCTAATTAATATGTTTGATTGAGAAATGAAAGAATTTGATCTGAAATCTTTGTTAAGAATATTTTAGTTAGGATGGATATTGTAGAAATGCAAGTTGGTTTTCCCTAGTATGGATGAAATATGTAAATTAGGTAAGCTAGCAGTAATAACCTTGAAATACTTACTCATAAAATTAATATAAGCCATTGTATGTGCTCTGTTGCTACTAACCACATATTTAAAGAAATTGGCATACATTGTACTCACCCCAAACCCACTTATTTAAATTTGTTTTGTCATTTTTTGTTGATTTATACCTACGATTAACTGAAGGTAAAATATACGGAAAGCAACAGTAGAGTAAAACCAAACTGCTATAACCAGACAGAAACGGCAATCTAATTTGCATAATGAGTATAATCCCAACCCTCAGAAATCAGTAAGAGTGAGGCCCTGGTATATGAGGGGTGACAAAGAAAGTGCCAACACTTCATAGATTGCATACAGTGAAAAGGAGGAGTCCTTAGAGGCAAGTTAAAGGAATGTACGGATCTGACTAGGGAAGAAAATCCATGTGATGAAGAATCTGGGAGGCTCTGAATTCTTAGGTTATCTAGCATAGACAGTGATAAGGAATAGTGCTGATGATCCACAAAATAGATCACAGTAGGTGACTTTGAGAGCTGGAATTAAATTACTGTCACTTCTTGCCAGGTGCTTGAAAAGCTTGATGGACTGTCCTTGAAAGCATCACTAAAGGAAGTACTACATTAGCAGGAGTCTGAGCCGCATCTCCATTTCATAGATGACAGTGTCGAAGGCACTGCAGGCATGCACTAAGAAAGCTTTCTCATCTCTCCGATTACCTCTTTAAAGGACACGCAGGAGTAACAGAGGGCAGGGAACAGGAGTCTGAGTTCTCTACCGAACACTAGGGTGTTTGCACTACCAGACCTTAGACGGCCACTGAAGACTAAAACTATCATGAACCGTACTTCTAACATTACCATTACATGCACACACACGCAGTGTAACACTACTGAATGTAAATAATAAATGATGACCTCATGTGCTGTAGAGTAGAGGAGCTCCACAGAATTTTCTTGTCTTACAAAAGTAGATCATCAGGCCTTTTTTTCCTGGTGTCAGAAGGTAGGTTTGAATCATCAACTTTTAGGTTGGTAGTTGAGCAGAAATCAACACCAAACACATGGGGTCACCATGAGTCACAAACAGCTCAGAAACAATGTTTTTTCTAAAAAAATTGTTTTAAACAACTGATGTTTTCTTTATGTACAAATAACACATGTCATGTATGTAGTGTAAAATAAGGAAATATAAATATGGAAATAAATCTTCATAAAATCATCAGGTTTCCTTCTCAAACAAATACTTGCAGACTTAAATTGTTCAACACAATTGGCGTACATTGTTCTCACCCAAAACTCACCTACTTAAATGTATTTTATATTCTTCTATAAAAAGAACTACTTGTTAGTAGGTTCCTTTAATAAAAGATACTATAAACTATGAATTGGAGAGATATAAATACTATACCTTTAACATACTGAAAATTTTGTGATACACAGAGATCTTTCTGAAACTTGTATTTTCTTCACTCAAATTCTAAGATATTTCAAGAGAAACAGATTCTAGTTTTTTCCCTCAGCTCATTGTTTTTTTTTTTGTTTTTCTTACGTACTGAGTTGCAATTATTGTGGCTTACACCTTGTAAGTGCCAATGCAATGTATGAACATATCTATTTTTTCCAAGACTGTTTAAACATTTCATTAGGCTGTGTGATAAATCTCACGAAGTCAGCCATGAGAAGGGTTAGGATTTTCAGTTTCTGTCACAAGTAAATCTAATTAAGCATGCACTGTGACTTTGAAATAGAACACTGTGTCTATAGAGGCAACAGGTCAACATATCTCCTTCTGACATATACTAAACTTATATATCTATATTAACATTGAAAATTACTTTTCAGAATAGCAATCACACATCTTGGGTAAGGAATTTACTAACTGATGGGATGCAACTACATGGCCATGCAATAATTCTCAGCTAAGAGGAAACCTCCATTTATTTCAAAAACAGGGCTGCTACAATTTATCTTTGCTTGAAATCAATAGCCACATTTATGAGGCTGTCTCTTTTGAGCAACGGTTCTGAAGTTTAACACACGTAGAAAAACATTGTTAACATGTAAATATAGATTTTTTTAACTTATATTCTAAATGATATTACTATTGAAATATCTAGGACATTGTTGTTTTTTTCTCATCAAAATTAGCTCCTACAACTAACATAATTTTCTATTGTTAGGAGCCATTATAGTGATGTAAATTAACTTCAAATGTTGGAACCCCAAATGCCAAATTTTGAAAACATACATATTATGGTTGAATTGTGTTCCACAAAAATGTGTATCAATTTGTGTGATTGTCCTCTATTTTGCCTTCTGATGTGACTTTCCTGTTGCTGTGAATGACTGTCTGGACACTTATGAAAACTGAAACACTGCTGTGTCCTGCATCATCCTCACAATAGTTGTTCACATCAATATTGAAACAATTCTATCTACCCATCTTGTTCAGTGTCTCTGTTGTTTGCTGACCCGCTCCATCATCAACCATGATGTCCTTTTCCAGGGACTGATCCTTCCTGATAATGTGTTCAAAGTAGGTCAGACACAATTTTTGCTGTCTTTGCTCCTAAGGAACATTCCTTGTTGTACTTCTTCCAAGATAAATTTGTTTGTTTGTTTTTGTTTTTGGTAGTCCATAGTATATCACCATGAGTCGGATCTGACTCGATGGCACTTGGCTTTGGCTTGGTATATCCACAGTAAATGTCTTCTACAGATAACACCACAATTACAAGTGTCAGTTACGTCTTATATAGTATACAGCAGATTTGCCCAGTGCAATACTTTTGTTGACTTCTTGTTTGCTGCTTCCATGGGTGTTGATTTTAAGTCCAAGTGAAATGAAATTCTTGACCACTTCAAACATTTCCCCTTTATCATGATGTTGCTTATTCATCCAGTTTTTAGGATTTTTGTTTTCCTTATGTTGAGGTGTAATCTGTAGAGCAGGCAGTGGTCTATGATCTTCAATGTAAGTATTTCAAGTCCTTTTCTTGTCAGCAAGCGAAGTTGTATGGTCTTTATGTCACAGGATAATGAGTCTTCATGAAGACTGAATAAGTATAGTGAAAGGAATATGAGTACAATTAAGCGATCTGGAATTCCCATTCTTCACAATGTTATCTATAATTTGTTACGATACAAAAAGTTAAATGCTTGGCCTAGTCAATAAAACAAAAGTAAACCTCTTTGTGGCATTGTCAGCTTTTAGCTGAGATCAATCTGACATCCCTCATTCCATGTCCTTTTCTGAATATGGCTTGAATTTCTGGCATTTCTCTGTCCATGTACTGCTGTGACCAGTTTTGAATTATCTTCAGAAAAATCAGGTAGTGTTATGGAAGTGAAATCCATTAGGCTAAACACCAGGTAGAATGTAGCTGGTCTTTCTGATAGAAAACTAGCTAGGCAGGCTGTTGTTCCCACTGGGTGGGGGACATAGCTGCAACAGTAGAGGAAATTGTTGGTTAATATTTTTGTAACTATTGAAACTCATAAAAGATTATTTAAACTCCAAAAGTACAAAAATATTTGCCCCCACTTTGAGACCAAGATGGTGGACTAGACACACGTCTCCTCAATTCCCTCTGAGAACTAAGGCCTGGAATGGTAATTGAATGGAGCAGCATGAACAGCTGGAAAGCCATATGATCTGATATTGTGTTGTCAGATTGGGCTACACCCCAGTAACAGGGTAACTACTTCTTTCAAAGACTAGGCAGCTCCTGCTTCTGTTGAATCACTGTTTGGGAGGACTGCAGGTACCAGCACTTTCTTTGTCTTCCAGTGAGAGAAGAAGAAAAAGCTTTTAAAAAAATACCACTTAAATTCCAGGAGGCCTGGGTGCAGGGCTTGTGAGCCTGTAAATGAGTGACTGTAAACAGCTGAAAATGGCTGGAATGCATGACATCTGACCTTCGAAAACAATGGGTCTGACATGCCGAATGTAACCTCTGTACCCATACCCAGGCCTGTGTAGTTTCTTCCTTCAAAGGTGAATTCACCTGAGGAAGTAACCTTTGTTTAGATAAGGAGGAACCAGTTTGCTTTGGGAGGAACTTCAAAAACCCTGTTCGAATCAATGCCTACCTTCTGCCTGATGCCCAAGTTAGGGGTGAGGTACCAGCACTTCTCTGCCCCCCATAGAAATTTTGAGATAAGCTCAGTTTCTAAGGAGTGTGTCGCTTCTTCCCATGTAACTTAATGCTAACTGCTTATCTAGATCTAGTGCCTCTTTAAGTATGTTTGGCCAATAGGAATACAATATGAAAATCTGTATACCTGTAACTGCCAATTAAGAGAATATATGGAAATTCCTTTGTCTTCTTTCTTGGAAAAACATGTAATAGACACATCTGATAACAGAACAGGGTGCTCAGCTATTTTTCTGACTTGAGTCTGTCCATTGCACTGCTAGCTAATAAACAGCCTCTTCCTCTACAAACAAGATGGTGTTCAAGGTGTTTTCTGCTCCGTGGGCTTAGCTTATCTTTTTCCTGCTACACCACGAGGCAGGACTGGGCATGAGTCAGCTAATATGCTGAACTATAGTGCTTAAGTAAACAGCATATAACACATCAGAGAGACTTTGCTTGGGATAGCCACATTTTGAGAGCCCAGCTACTCACTGAGGGCACCACTGCCCCTCCACCCTCTCTTTTCTGAACTATGCCGTAGATTCTGGTGTTTCACAAAGACAGCTCAGGTGAGAATCCATCTTGGTCAGCTGGGAGGCAGAGTCACCCAACAAGAGGTCTCAATGTGCACTGATTCCCAAGCTGAGAAGCAGTGCCTGTCCAGAAAGTGCTTCTCCAGCAGAAAAGCTGTGGTTAGGATGATGGTGCCTTATGGGTTGGGCTTGACAGAGGATGGCAGCAAGATCTCGACTCCTCCCTACTTTGAACCATGTGACAGCATCTAGGAATGGCCTATGAGGTGCTTTCATTCTCAGCTGGAAGGCAAGGCCTGCCATACCTGACAGCCTGATAGATTTTGGCAGCTATTGAACAGCTCCTCGCTTAGCAGTAAAGTACCTTTTTAAAATAAGACCACCTGGAGAATTAACAGCTGAGAAGCCCTGCAGCATCTGTTCTACCCTTCACTCAGCCACATTATAGCATTGGCTGGCAGTGTAGAAGTAAAATGCTGTCTTTGCCAGCCAGAAGTCAGAGCCTGCCACCTCAAAGTGTCTACCTGGGGGAAGTCACTATAGCACATAGAGGTGGTTAGTAACCGACTTCCCTCTTAGGACTATGCCTTAGCTCCTACTGAGAAAACACCAGGCATACCGAATAGCTTCTAGGTGGTACAATGGCAACAATCCATAGCTGACCATTTAAAGCAACAGTCCATCACAGCTCTAGAAAACTCCCCAAATAAAGAATCAAAAAACTTACCAGATGAAGAAGCCTTTCTGAAACTATTGAACATCAAGTAGAAAAGAATTATATAGAGAGCCCTCCTAGGGATTAAACAAAATGCAGCAGAACAAAATGAAAAATTAAGCAAGTTATGTGAGCTGATGGGACATCAAGGAACTGAAATCCAGCAGGTCAATAATAAAATTACAGAATTAGACAATTCAATCCAAAGCCTAAAGAGCACAACTGAGGAGATGGAAGCTAGAGTTAGCAAACTTGAGGCTAGAACAACTGACACCTGCATTTATGAGGGAAAATCAGAGAAAAGAAATAAGAAAAGTGAAGAAGCATTAAGAAACATGTGGGACTCTATTAAGAGGAACAATCTACGATTATTTGGAGTTCCTGGGCAGGGAGTGATGGCTGAAAATACAGAGAGCATTGCTGTAGAGTTGCTAACAGAAAAATTCCCTGAAATTATAAAGGAGAATATAGACTTCCAAGATGCATATCAAACACCACAGAAGATAGACCCCAAAAGAAAGATACCAAGACACATTGTGTAATCAAGCTTAATAAAATGAAACATAAACAGAGGCTCTTGAAAGCAGTGAGCCTTAAAGAAAAGCTAAGATTCACAGGGAAACTCTGTAGGTATTTGTCTGACTTCTCAGCAGAAACAATGTCAGCCAGGAGGCAGTGGGATACCACATTGAAAGCCTTGAAGGAGAAAAACTTCCAACCAAAGAATTATATATGCTACAAAACTGTCTCTCAGATATGAAGATGAAATTAAGACATTTGCATATAAACAGAAACTTAGCTACTTTGTAAAAATCAAATCAAAACTACAAGAAATACTGACAGAAGCTCTTTGCTAAGAAAAACAGAAACATTAAGTGTATACTTAAGGAAGCAACACAGGACACAGCATCCATAACAAAAAAGGGAAAATATAAAGTCTCAATAATAATAATAAAAATCTACATAAATAGAAGAAGTGAGAAAGAAATTCACCAACCAAAGTAATTCTTCCATGAAAGAGGGTAAGAGGAACAAAAAAAATGTCATCACTATAAAAAAAACACTGCAAAATGACAGCAGCAAACTCACATCTGTGAACTATTAAACTGAATGTGAATGACCTTACTGAACCTGTAAAGAGGCAGAGAGTGATAGAATGTATTAAACTATAGGATTCATCAATAAGCTGTTTACAAGAGACATGTGTTTTAGTCAGCTAGGGCTGTTTTAACAGTGATACCACAGAGTGTATGGCTTTAACAAAGGAAAGTTTATGCTTATACAGTCCGCTAGGCTGAAAGTCTATATTCAGGGTGTCCACTCCAGGGGAAGGCTTTCCCTCTTGTCAGCTCTGGAGAAAAGCCCGGTATTGCATCAGTCTTTGTCCAGAGAGCATCTTGGCGCAGGAACCTCAGGTCTGAAGGATGTGCCCTTCTCCTGGTGCTGCTTGCTTGATAGCGTGAGGTTCCCAATTCTCTGCCTGCTTCCCTTTCCTTTTATCTCTTGCAGGATGAAAGGATTAAGGGTGATGTAAGCAACACTCCAGGGAAACTCCCTTTACAGTGGAGCAGAGAGGTGATCTAAAGGGATTTACAGTCCCACCCTAATCCTTTAACATACATCACAGCAAAATCACAAAATGGAGGACAATCATAGAATACAGGGAATCATGGTCCAGTCACACGGCTACACATATTTTGGGGAGGACACAATTCAATCCATGACAACTTGGAACAAGTATATTATTGCTGATATCAATGGAACCTAACTGAAAGCAGAGAATACCAGAAGGATGTTTACCTGTGTTTTATTGACTATGAAAAAGCATTCGACTGTGTGGATCATAACAAATTATGGATAGCATTACAAAGAATGGGAATTTCACAACACTTAACTATCTTCATGAGGAACTTATACATAGATCAAGACACAGTCATTCAAACAAAGCAAGGGGATGCTGTGTGGTTTAAAGTCAGCAAAGGTATGTGTCAAGGTTGCAGGCTTTCATCACACCTATTCAATCATTATGTTGAACAGCTGATCTGAGAAGCTGTACTGTATGAAGAATAACAGGACCTCAGGGTTGGAGAATGCATCATTAACAACTTGCAATATGTAGAAGACACAAACTTGATAATTGAAAGTAAAGAGGATTTGATGCACTTACCATTAAGATCAAAGACCATAAATTTCGGTATGGATTACACCTCAGCATAAAGAAAACAATTCTCACAACTGCACCAAAAAAGCAACATTATGTTAAACAGAGAAGTTTGAAGTTGTCAAGAATTTCATTTTCTTTACATCCACAAACAGCAACTGTGGAACCAGCAGCAAAAAAATCAAAAAGAGCATTTCATTAGGAACATCTGCTGCAAAAGACCTCTTTAACATTACAAAAGCAGAGACATCTCCTTGAAGACTCAGGTGCACCAGACCCAAGCCATAGTGTTTTCAATTGCTTCATACAAATATAAAAGCTGAATATTGAATAAGGAAGACTGAAGAAAGATCAACACCCTTGAATTTTGGTGTTGGAAAAGAATAATAACTATGCTGTAGACTGTCAAAAGACCAAACAAATCTGCTTTGGAAGAAGCATGAGTACTGAGCTCCTTAGAAGAGTGGATGATGAGATTATATCTCACATACTTTGCACATGTCATTCCAAGGGATCAGTCTGAAAAAGAACATCATGCTTGGTGCTCGAATAAAAAGAGGAAGACCTCCAAAGAGATGGACTGACACAGTGGCTGCAAAAATGGGCTTGAGCATCATGATTGCAAGGATGGTGCAGGACTGGGCAGTGCTTCACCTTGTTGTACATAGGGTTGCTATGAGTCAGAATTGACTCAATGACATTTAAAAAATAAAATGTTTGACATACACTTTGCCGTCCCAAAGTAACATTTCTAAAATGCTTTTTCTCACAGTCTTCAAGTTTATTTGGCTTTATTTTATTTATTTTTCTTGGCAGTAATTACTGGCATATTTTTGTGTGGTGATATTCCCCCTGTCTACCCATAATATAACATATGTGAATGCAGACAGTTCACTATTTTAATAGTGTCCATTGGCTTTTGAAATTCTAGAATCCAGGAATAGCATGATATTTTTAATTATAAAATACAGATTGTTTCTTTTGTTTGTTTAGTATAAAGTTTTCATTTTAAGGTCTAAAGAAATATCTATGGGTCATGTATTTTTTGAGATCAGATTAAGGACCATTTTCTTAGTTTATGCAAAAAGGAAAATTTGATGAAATGAATAGTCTGTAGGTTAAGACGTTTGTCTATGCCCATACAAGTCACAGCAAGCAAGTATATAGTGTCATTTCCAAGCTGCTATTGAAAGAATACATCTTCACTTAACTCAAAGGCTCTTTTTTTTCCAACAAGTGCAATAGGTACATGACAGTGTTAAAATTGATACAAGTAACTCTGCACCAGAATCCCCACTTACACATGGTGAAACCAAAGAAGACACAAGTGAACCACATTGCTTTAGCTGAGACAAACATTACAGCCCATTTTTGATATGATGCTTTGCACCCTAAACAAAAAGTCACAAAAAAAATCTCCCCCAAGAGTTCAATCAAGTGATGGAAGTATTTCAAGGTAACAGTATTTCAAGGTAAAAGTACAGTCAGAGGAAAATATTTGAAGTTAGTTTACAACTATCTCCTTTTGATTTGCTACAATAGTTTAAAGTCAAGTAACTACCTCAGTTACTGGGTAATTTTAAACAAGACTAGACTCCTGATTGAAGACTGACACTTGTGATTTACTCTGTCTTTTGCACCAGCCCTTAAAAATCCAAATAATAATTTTCAATTTTCTTTTTGTGTGTGTGTTTGTGGTGATTATTTCTTGTTTTTAATACATTACTTTTAGAACTTCTCTATCAATCATTTATGTTATGATACTACACATTTAATTTCAATTTTCATTAAATTTATACTTCCTCTGATATTTTAAAAAAATATCTTTGCAAGTTTACATTTAAAATATGTTGACATTTAATATTACTGATTTTTATTTTAATAAATAATTTGTATAAAAATACTAATTATGAAATATATTCCAAAATGCTTACTGTGGAATTTTGCTCTCTATTCCAGACATTACTGTTTTGTTCAATGTTGTATCCCCAGTGGGACCTTACACTTCCCATTACAATCTCATTATAACTATGCATTCCATAGTTGGTATGGAGCAACATTTGAAACACTTTGTCCACAAAGTAAAGTAAAGCTAATTGTCCAGAAAGCATTGGCCTAACTGACAACGTTCAACCCAGTAATAGACTTTTGTGGAAGCTATAGAAAATCATACTGAGAGAAAAGAATGAAAATGTCTCTTCTTTTTTCCAGCTTTTCCAGAAAAAATTTATTTCCATTATCTTTCTTCTCTTTCCTTAGATATGTCTTCTCAAATCTTCTGTTTTCATATATATATATAATTAATTTTTACCAGTAAAAAAAGATACTTAAGCATTTTCACCACAATCATTTAGGTCCTTCCCTCCCTCCCTCCCTGCCTTCCTGCCTTCCTTCCTTTCTTCCTTACCATCCAGACATACATAAATAATTCCCAAGTTTTTCTTATAGTTCTATGTTTGTTATTTAAGAATATCTTTATATAAAAATGTAACTGTAAACTGGGTATTCTGGAAACAATGATGTGAATGAAAGGTATTTCTTTCCTTTCCTAATAGTCCAAACAATTGGCCTCTTAGACTAAAACAGCTACTGGACACCTTTAGAAGCTGGAATGAGCTACGTCTTAGGTTTTACGCCAGTCTCAACTAAACAGCTTGTGAAGAATTTTCTAGACATGTGATATAGGCAACCATTTATGAATAAACATAGAGAACACCAGGGCAGTAACTGTCATATAGAAGAATATTTGTTGGTATAATCCCTTGACTATTTGAGAGTAGATCAAATGTAGCCCATGTATAATGGTTCTTTTGTTGTTTCACCATGAAGATTCAGTGATTTTTAGGACTAATGTCTCCCTGTACCAAGGGCATAAGAATTCAGTGGTACCAGTGAGGCCAAGCCAAGTGCCGTCGAGTCGGATCCGACTCATGGCGACCAGTGAGGAGAAAGGCCAAATATAAGTATCTTAGAAGACGACTGGAAGCCTGGAAGCTTCTATTTTGTTGGGCCAATTTGTTTTCCACAGCCTGAGAATACCAAACTATGGACATTCCAGCAATCAGACCTGAGTCTCAATGAATTGGCAAAGAAAAATATCGCATTGGATAGACATCAGAGATTGAAGAGAAGACAATCACTCAAAATAAAAATAACATAATTTCAGGGCATTAGAGCCTGTTGAGGACAGAGAGAAAAACATAAATAGTATAAACAGTATAACTGTAGTCAGAATACATAAAGAGATTGAAGAAAGGCAATCATAAATATGCATACATTATGAAGCAACTAAAAATATTCAATTTCTGTCAATTTAAACATTTTAGCTGAAAAAGTGAAGAAAAAGTGATAACCCAAATTGTGGAGGTCTAAAAAGTTACAATATAAAAGTATTTTAATTAGTGCATATAGTAAATATAAGCAGACTTGCCTTCACATTCATGTACACATATGACTCTCTACATTTCTTCTGGCCTTGTAAAGTGGTACGTTGCTCATGAAGTTCTCTGTAACCAACCTTTGAAAAATAAAAATCATCAGTGTTTCCCATCCAGCTTAACCTGTTTTGTATACTCTTGATAATTCTATGTTTAATTCTTTATTATCTCTCTTCCCCTACTGTCATGGACTGAATTGTGTCACCCCAGATATGTGTATCAGTTTGGCTGGGCCATGAATCCCAGTATCATGTGATTTTCTTTCCCCCCTGCCTGTAAGATGTTAATGAGGGAAAATGGACAGCAGCTGTGTTACTGAGGTGGACTCAACCTACAAGTATAGGTTATGTTGCAGCAATTTCTTGGGATAAAACAGAAGCAAGTAGAGAGATTTGAGGACGTCGTACAACCAATAAGGCAGTGCTGAGAACACAGTATTTCTTTGCACTGGGGGTGCAGGGAGGGGGTACAGGACATAACCTCCCAGTTTGGAGAAGGAAGGCTGACAGAGAAAGCCTTACTGTGGAGCTGAGGCCCTGAATTTGGACTTTCATCCTCAATTTCTCTTTGTTAAAGCCATCTCTTTGTGGTATTTTCTGTTGTGGCAGTCCTATATGACTAAGACAGTTTGCTACTGAGAGAGAGGGTTGCTGCTATTTCGAAGCGATTTTGAAACTGAATGGATAGAGGAGCAGCAGTAGAGCTGAGGCAGCAATGAACCTGGAACTGCAGAACCAGGAGGCTACAGCTATTCAGCGCTGGAACAAACCCACAGAGCAAGAGAGCTGAATGTCTGTGTGCAGGAGGCTTCCCGGCAGAGTAAGGTGCCTTGGACACTTAATGGTGACACTGCGGAGCTTTAGAACACTTGCACTAAAAGGGCAGATGTCAGCTTGAGGCTCTGGCTGAGAGGCTACAGGAAGCAGAAGCTGAAGAGACAAGAAACACAAAAAGCTGAGCTGCCTCAGTCTCGAAAGGTATGTCAGTGACCTCAAGAGTTTCAAAGGGTGTAGCCAGGCTGCTGGTGTTTCTAAGGGTGGAGTTGCCATTGCAGATGGCCTAGGAGAATGATATGCCTAAAGCCAACTGAGCAGAGTTGCTGTCCGAGTGGGTTTGGAAAGTAGAACTGTAGCTCAGGGCCATGCGGTCTCCATCCAGAATCTGGAGAGTGTGGCCAATACCTAGAGTCCTAAGGCAAGGCCATTATGTAAAATGTCTTAGAGAAGGCCTTGAAGATTAATTTAGTGTGTTCTGTTGACTTGCTTGGTGCCTGTTATCTCCTTTTTCCCTACAATTTCTCCCATGTGTAATGGAAATGTGTAGCTTGTGTCTGTTCTGCCGTTGTACCTTTGGAGTCAGCACAGTAAGGAGGAATTTTTAGATTTTTTTACTTGAAGTTCAGACTTTTACTATGACATGATGGGCTAAATGTGTCTTGCATGTTGCAAGGATATGATTTTGGGGGGTGTTATGGATTGAATTTGACCCCTCCTCAAAAAATGTTTATCAATTTGGATGGACCACAATTTCTGGTATTTCCCATGTGCTGTGAATCCTGCCTCTATGAAGTTAATGAAGGACAATGATTGGCAGCTGTGTCATCAAGGCAGGACTCAATCTATAAGCTTGGATTATGTTGAGGCAATCTCGTGGGATATAAAAGAAGTGAGCAGAGAGATAGGGGGATCTCATACCACCAGAGAAGCAGTGCTGGGAGCACAGTGCATTCTTTGGTCTGGCTGATGTGCAAAGACTCTCCTAGTCCAAGGGAAAAAGGCTAGCTGGGAAAGCCTTCCTCTGAAGTTGACTCCCTGAATTTGGACTTTAAGCCTACTTCCTGTGAGAAAATAAATTTCTCTTTGTTAAAGCCACTTAGTTGTACTATTTGTAAAGCCAAATACTTGTGCTATTTCTCTTATAGCAGCATTAGACAACTAAGATACCCACTAAACGGTAAACCTCAAAAGAGAAAGAATTTGCTCGCTGAAATAGGAACAATGCTTGTAAAAAATAATTACCTAGAGTATGAGCTTAACATGTAGTTTTTGAACAAATAAATGACTGAGTGAATCAAAATGAAGAAATTCAAAGACTTAGAGAATAAATAGTTCAAGGAGATGCAACATGTGACAAACAGAAGCTTTAGAAGGAGTAAAAGAACACCTGGAAGATCAGCAATAATTAATCAAACAGCTGAAGGATATTCTCCTGAGCAGGAGAAAGAACAGGTTCTGCATGTTAAAAACATTCTCTGAATTTCTGGCTGGACTGATGACAAAACACACATGCAGAAAAATCTATCAAGTTTAAAGGAAGAAAAGACAATTTACTTACAAAGGAAAAGTAATCAGAGTGACATCACATTGTTTATCTGTTGAACTCTAAGCTAGAAAAGAATGATACAGCTATACAGCCTCAGAAACAGTGAAAACCATCAGTAGATTATACAAAATACTACCCTCTCTAAATCTTATATCTGCAAATACATACTGTACCCTACATAGTAAGATAAAGATTTATACATATGTAAGAAATTAGACAAGCAGTCCTGCAGAGAAGGAACCCTGATGCCTCAACGCTTAAGTGACCAGTTTGCTAATCAAATTTTCAGCTGTTCTACCAGCCTTACTGTTATAGACTGTTGTAATTTCCAAAACTATCTGTCAATTTTGTTATGCCATGATTCCTTGTATTGTGTGATTATTCACCATTTTGTCATCTGATGTGATTTTCCTGTTGTTGCTGTTGTTCGGTGCTGTAGAGTCAGTTCTTACTCATAGCGACCCTTTGAACAACAGGACAAAACACTGTCTGGTCTTGGGTCACGTCCACAGTAGTTTTTATGCTTAAGCCCATGGTTGCAGCCACTGTGTCAATCCATCCATTGAGGGTCTTCCTCTTTTTCACTGACCCTCCATTCTACCAAGCAAGATGTCCTTCCTCGTGGACTGATCCTTCCTGACAACATATCCAAAGTATGTAAGACACAGTCTTGCCATCTTTGCTTCTGTTTCAGTCAGCTAGGGCTGCTCTAACAGAAATACCACAGAATAAATGGCTTTAACAATGGAAGGTTTATTCTTACATAGTCTGGTAGGATACAAGTCCATATTCAGGATGTCCACTGCAGGGGAAGGCTTTCCTCTTGGCTCTGGAGAAAAGTCCAGTATTGCATCAGTCTTTGACCAGGGAGCATCTTGAAGCAAGAAACTCAGGTGTGTAGGATGTGTTCTTCTCCTGGGGCTGCTTGCTTGATGGTACAAGCTTCCCAATTCTCTGCCTGCTTCTTTTTCCTTTTATCTCTTGTAGGATGAAAAGATTAAGGGTCAGGGCAAGCCATACTCCAGGGAAACTCTCTTTACAGTGGAGCAGGGAGGTAATCCTATGAAGGGATTTATAGTCCCACCCTAATCCTTTAACATATAGCATAAGAAAACCACAAAATGGAGGACAGTCACAAGATACTGGGAATCATGGCCCAGCCACATGGCTACACATATTTTGGGGGGGACACAATTCAGTCCATTACAGCTTGAAAGGAGCACTCTGGTTATGCTTCTTCCAGAACAAATGTTTGTTATTTTGGTGGTCCAGGATATAGTCAATATTCTTCCCCAATACCACAATTCAAATGCATCAATTCTTCATCTATCTTCTTTGTTCATTGTCTAGCTTTTGAATGCATATGATGAATTTGAAAATACCGTGGTTTGGGTCAAGCACACGTTAGTCTTCAAGATGATATATTTACTTTGCAGCAGATTTTCCCAGTGCAATGCATCCTCTGTTTTCTTGACTGCTACTGCCATGGGCATTGATTGTGGACCAAAGCAAAATGAAATCCTTGACAACCTCTGTCTTTTCTCCATTTATGGCAAAGTTGCTTACTGACCTAGTTGTGAGAATTTTTGTTTTCTTGATGCTTTTTTGTTCTCTTCAATCTCAGGGTGCAATCCGTACTGAAGACTGTGGTCTTTGATTTTCATTAGTGTTTTGAATCTTCCATCAATTAACGTGGTGCTGTCTGCATAACGCAGGAGGTTAATGTGTCATCCTACAATCCTGATGCCTAGTTCTTCTTTGTATAATCTAGCATCTTGGATTATTTGCTCAGCATACAGATTGAAAAGATATGGTGAAAGGATACAACCCTGACGTACTTTACGTGACTTTAAGCCATGAAACTTCCCTTGTTCTGTTCACACGACTGCCTCTTGATCCATATACAATTCCTTAAGAGCACAATTAGGTGTTCTGGAATTCCCATTCCCTGCAATGTTAGCCAGAATTCGTTATGATCTGCACAGTTGAAATGCCTTTGCGTAGGCAATGAAACACAAAGAAACATCTTTCTGGTATTCTCTGCATTCAGCCAAGATCCATCTGACATCAGCAATGATATCCTTGGTTCCACATCCTCTTCTGAATCTAGTTTGAATTTCTGTCAGTTTCGTATCAGTATACTATTGCAGTCATTTTTGAACGATCCTGAGAAAAATTTTACTTATGTGATACTAATGAAATTGTAATTTATGCATTCAGTTGGACCACCTTTCTTTGGAATGGGGCATAAACATGGATCTCTTCCAGTCAGTTGGCCAGGTAGCTGTCTTCCAAATTTCTTAGCTTAGATGAGTCAGTGCTTCCAGTGCTCCATCTGTTTGTTGAAATATCTCAATTGATATTCCATCAGTTCCTGGAGCCTTGTTTTTTGCCAATGCCTTCAGTGCAGCGTTGACTCCTTCCTCCAGTACCATTGGTTCTTCTCACGTACTACCTCTTCAAAGGGCTGAATATCAACCAGTTCTTTCTGCTATAATAACTGTATTCCTTGTATCTTCTTTTGATTCTCCCTGAGTCATTCAATAGTTTCCCTGTAAAATCCTTCACTACTCTAACTCAAAGCTTGATTCTTTTCCTTCAGTTCTTTCAGCTTCAGAAATGCAGAATGTTCTCTTCCCTTCTGAGGCTTTTAGGCTCCTTCCCTGATGCTGTTATCCTCCTTCACTGGTGCTGTTATCCTCCTTCTCTCTCTGATGCTGTTACCCTTCTTACCTAATGCTGTGATTTTCCTATGTGTTGTAAATCCTACCACTATGTTAATAAGATGAATTAGCAGCAGTCATATTGATAGAAACTATGAGATCAGATGCATTTTAAGCCTATTTCTTCTGAGATATAAAAGAAAAGCAAGCAGAGAGACTTGGGAACCTCATACCACCAAGAGACCAGCACCAATAGCAAAGTATATCCTTTGGGTGAGATTGCTGACAAGGACCAGAGGTGACACAGAAATCCTTTCTCTGGATTTCCCTGAATTAGGACTGCTAGCCTACTAGACTGAGAGAGTAAACTCCTGCTTGTTACAGCTGTTACAGCAGCACTTGAAGTTTAAGACCCTGACCTTGGAAGAAAGGTTTGTCTGTAGGTTTCTGTAAAGATCACAGCCTTGGTAACCTTGTGGGGCAGTTCTCTGTCCCAGAGGGTTGCTATAAATCAGAATCAACATGATGACAGTTGAGTTGGTTTTGATTATTCAGATACTCTGTTTGAAGAAAATAATCAGGAAAATATTCTTAACTTTCAAATGGATGAAAAAGGAAATTTTAAGGGAGTAAATATGAAAAGGATGATGAAAAAACAAAAAAGCAAGTAACATATTGTGTTATGTACATGCCCACATGAGCATACAGGTAAATCTAAACAAGTAATCAGAACATTGGTTCTGATTCATAGTGAACTAAGCAACACAGAGTGAAACTCTCCGTGGTCCTGCCTCATCCCAACAGCCATTGCTGTTTGGGCCCATTGCTGCAAAAGTGTGTCAGTCCATCTTCTTGAGGATCTTTGTCCTTTTTGCTGAGCTCTCACTTTAGCAAACATGGTATCCTTCTCTAGGGACAAGTCTGTCCTAATAAATCTGTCAAAAGTACATGAGATTAAGTCTCCCACCCTCACTTCTAAGGAGTCTCTGGTTGTACTTCTTCCAAAAAATTTTTTTTTTCCAGCAATCTGTTGTACCTTCAGCAACAGGTATTTAGGTTTACGGCACCTTCAATATTCTTGACGAACACCACAATTCAAAAGTGTGGATTATTTGGTCTTTTGTATCTATTGTCCAGCTTTGAAATGCTTGGGAAACAACAACAACAACAACAAAAACTGCATACGAGGCAATGGAATATATCACAGCTTGGGTCAGATCATATCTTAGTCCTCAAAGTGAAATCTTTGGTTTTTAACACTTTAAAGAGGTGTCTTGTAGCAAATTTGCCCCATGCAATGCATCATTTGAGTTTCTTTCTTTTTTAAAAAATTTATTTATTGTGATTGAGTGAAAGTGTGCAATCCAGTTTGAAGTTGCATGCCCACCTATCTGCAGCTCCTACTGCTCTCCTTGCCCGGTGACAGCACACTCCTCCTTTCTGTTGTATACATGTCATATCCTCTTAACAATCTCCTGTCCCTCTTCTCCACCCTTTCCACATCCCCTCTAGTAAGAGGCCAGTAGGACAACATCCTATAGATGCATAGAACCATAAAGTGCACACATAGTATGATCTCTCTGTGTTGCCAAGTGCAGTCCATTCCTGCTTGAAGAGTTGACCTCATTGAGCATTTATAAACAGGGACAGTATCAGCTCTAGGGGCCACGCTCACAGGGGAATCTTCATGGCTTCAGACCATCAGTTGCAGTCTTTTAGCAGAGTTCTCAGGGAGCACTGCTTCTAACTCTTATATTGCCACTGGGACTCAACTTTGTGAGCCCCACCACAACTGTCACTGGTGGTGGCCAGGCACAATCTGGTTCTTCTGGTCACGTGTTAATTAGTCACTTATTCACATGGGTCTTTCTGTCTTCTGGGTTCTCTTTTCCCCATGTTGTTTTCCTCCATGGTAATCATCTGTTTCTCCTGAATTGGGCCTATTTGCTGTACCTCTCAGATGGCAGCTTGCTAGCTTTTAAGACCCCAGAGGCCACTCACCAATATGGGGTGGAGAAGACTCTCTTAGCAATAGGCTAGTTATGCCAACTGGCCTTCATGGCCCCTGAGAGCATGGTCCCTGGTACCCTGCCCCAGCTCCTCTGTCCTTGCAATATTGGGCTAAGATAGGAAGAGTATGAAATCCAGTTAAACTGATCTTCTTTCTAATGTGTGCAGTTACTGGTTTCACCCAGCCAAATTTCTATTAACTATCTAAAATCTAAAACCAGTCCTCTCCCTCCCTTCCGTGCCTTGCAGCTGTCAAAGAATCTTTTCTGTTGTACAAGAGTCTGTTTTTAAGTCCTTATAATGGGGGTCTCCTACAATATTTGGCCTTTTGCCACGGACTACTGTCACTCAACATGATGTCTTCCAATTGAAACCAGGTTATGAGATGCTTCCTAAAATCATCACTGTTCTTTATCATTGCATAGTCTTCCAGTGAGTATATATACCATAGTTTATCTACCCATTTATTTGCTGTTGGGCATCTGGGTTGAGTCTATCTTTTTGCTATAGTGGACAGTGCTGCAATAAACATTCATGTGCATGTATGTGTTCATGTGACTGCCCTAACATATGTAGGATACGTTCTAAGCAGTGGCATTACTGGGTCAAATGGTATATCCATTTCCAGCTTTTTAAGGAAGTGCCAGATTGTTTTCCAAAGAAGTTGTAACATTTTGCAATTCCACCAGCAGTGGAGGAGAGTTCCATTTTCTCCACAACCTCTCCAACATTTGTTGTTTTGTGTTTCTTGGGTCCTGAGCAACCTTGTTGGGATAAGATGATATCTCATCGTTGTTTTGATTTGAATTTCTTTAATAGCTAGTGATCGTGAGCATTTTCACATGTATTTTTTCACTGCCTGGGTGTCCTCTTTAGAGAAGTGTCTGTCCATCTCCTTTGCCCATCACTTTATTGGATTATTCATCCTTTTCTTGTTGATATTTTGTAGTACCTTGTAGATTAAGGAGATCAGATGTTGGTTTGACACACAGTTGCCAAATATTATTAAGTGGTCTTTTTAATTCTTTTGACAAAGTCCTTGGATGAGCAAAAGTGTTTGATTCTTAGTAGTTCTCATTTCTCTATTTTCTCTTTTGTTGATCATGCTTTGTTTGTCAGTTTTTGAAATCTATCTACGTTATGTGTTAAAGCTTCCATTGCTGATCTTATTTTTTCTTGGATGAGGTTTGTTTTAGATTTGATATTTAGGTCTTGTATCCAGTTTGAATTGGTTTTTGTATAAGGTGTGAGATATGTGTCTTGTTTCAACTTTTTGCAGATGGATCACAAATTTGCCAGCACCATTTGTTAAAGAGACAGTTTTTACCCCAGTTAAAAATCTTAGGGCCTTTGTTGAATATCATCTGTTCATAGGAGGATGGTGACATCTCTGGGGTCTCAACTCTGTTCTGTTGGTCTAGATGTCTCTTTTTGTACCAGTACCAGGCCGTTTTCACTTCTGTGACAGTATAATAGTTTCTAAAGTCGGGTGGTGAGAGGCCTCCCAGTGTGTTCTTCTTCAGTAGTGCTTTACTAATCTGGAGTTTCTTGCCTTTCCAAACAAAGTTGGTGATTTTTTCTTCATCTCATTAAAAAACATCATTGATATTGGTATTGCAGTTGAATTGTATATGTAAATTGCTTAGGGTAAAACAGACATTTTCAAAGTGTTTCTTCCAATCCATGAGCAGGATAGGTTTCTCCATTTATGTAAGTCTCTCTTGGTTTGTTGTAGTAACATCTTGTAGTTCTCTTTGTAAAGATTTTTATTTCTCTATTTAGATTTATTCCTAGGTATTTTATCTTTCTGTGGGCTATAGTAAATAGTATTGATTTGGTGATTTCTTCTTTAATAATCTCTTTGTTGGTATAAAGGAATCCTACTGATTTACTTATGTTTATCTTGTATCCTGACACTTTACTGAATTCTTCTGTCAGTTCAAGTAGTTTCCTTATGGATTCTTTAGGATTCTCTGAGTATACAATCGTATCATCTGCAAACAGGGAGATTTTTACTTCTTTGCTAATGTGGATGCGTTTGTTACTTTGTCTTGTCTAATTGCTCTGGCCAGAACTTCTAGTACAATGTTGAACAAGAGAGCTGATAGTGGGAACGCTGTCTAGTTCTCATTCTCAAGGGGAATTGTTTCAGTATCCCTCTATTCAGGATGATGTAGGCAGTTGGCTTTGTATAAATGTCTCATTGCATTGAGGAATTTGCCTTCTATTCCTATTTTTCTGAGGATTTTAGCACGAATTCGTGTTGAACTTTGTCAAATGCCTTTCTGTATCAGTTGACAAAATCAGGTGATTCTTGTCTTTTGTGTTGTTTATGCAGCTGATCATGTTGTTTTTCTGATGTTGAAACAGCCTTGCATCCCTGGCCTGAATTCAACTTGGTCGTAGTGGATTATTTTTTTGATGTGTTGTTGAATTCTATTGGCAAGGATTTTGTTGAAGATTTTCACATCTAGGCTCATGAGTGATATTGGTCTGTAGTTCTCCTTTTTTGTTGGATCTTTCCCTGGCTTTGGTATCAGGGTTATGTTGATTTCATAGAATGAATTTGGGAGTATTCCATCCCTTTCTATTCTGCGAAATAGTCTCAGTAGCATTGGAGTTAACTCCTCTCCAAAAGCTTGGTAGAATTCTGCATTGAAGAATTCTGGGCCAGGGTTTTTTGGGGTTGGTAGTTTTTTGATAACTTTTTCAGTCTCTTGATTGGTAGTTTCTTTATGACTTTTTCAATCACTCCTTTTGTGATGGTTTACTAAGTTGCTCTGTTTCACCTTGTGATAATTTTGGTAAGTGTTATGAATCTAGGAATTTGTCCATTTCCTCTAGGTTTTCAAGTCTGTTAGAGTACAATCTTTCGTAGTATTCTGTTATGATGTTTGATTTCTGTTGGATCTGCTGTGCCATCTCTCCTGTAATCTCTTATTTGGGCTATTTGTGTCCTTTCCTGTTTTTCTTTAGTAAGTTTAGCCAATGATTTGTCAGTTTTGTTGATCTTTTCAAAAAAATAGCTTTTGGTCTTATCAATTTTTTCAATTTTTCTTCTATTCTTTAATTCATTTAGTTCTGCTCTAATCTTTATGATCTGTTTTCTTCTGGTGTTTGAAAGCTTCCTCTGTTTCTCTCTTTCTACTTGTTCAGACTGCAGGGTTAGTTCTTTGGTATCAGTTCTTTCTTCTTTCCAGATGTGTACGTTTCTAGAGATAAACTGACCTCTGAGCACTGCTTTGGCTGTATCACATAGTTCTGGTAGGAAGCGTTTTCATTCTCATTAGAATCCATAAATTTCTTAATTTATTCTTGTTTTCTTCTATAATCCATGGCTTTTTAAGCAAGATGTTGTTCAATTTCCATTAGTTCCACCTTCTATCTATGTTTTTTTTCTGCTATTGATTTTGACTTTTATGGCTTTATGGTTTGAGATGATGCTTTGCAGTAATTCAGTGGTTGTTGAGATTTGCTTTATGTGCTACAACATGGTCTATTCTAGACAATGTTCCATGTGCACTGGACAAGAAGGTGTAATTGTCTGTTGATGGATAGAAAGTTCTGTATATATCAAAGAGGTCTAGTTGGTTAATTGTCACAATAAGATCTTCTGTGTCTTCCCTGAGCTTTTTTCTAGAAAATCTTTCCAATATTGAAAGTGGAGTGTTCAAGTCTCCCACTATTACTGTGGAATGACTTATCTTATTTTTGAATGTAGTCAATGTTTCTCTGATGTATTTAGATGCTTTAGTATTGAGTGTATACATATTTAATATTGTTAAGTCCTGCTTGTGTATTGAACCTTTCAGCAATAGTGTCCACCTTTGTCCATAATGATGGATTTTACATTAAAATCTATTTTATCTGAGATTAATATTGCCACACCTACTCTTCTTCGTGTATTGTTAGGTTGGTGTATGTTCTTCCACCCATTAATTTTTCAGTTTGTTCATATCTTTAAGTCTAAGGTGAGTTTCTTGTGAGCAACATATAGAAGGGTCTTGTCTTTTGATCCAAGATGTCACTTACTGTCTGTTTACCGGATTGTTCAGTCTATTTACATTCAACGTAATTATTGATAGTTATGTGTTTAATGTCATTTTGATGTATTTATTTTTGTATTGATGTTTTCTCTGTTGCTCTTTCATTTGATTTCTTTACTGCTGCTTTTATGTGTGTTGCTAGTTAAGGATTTTGTTTTACTCGTATTCATAATTTCATTATTCTCTACATTTGTCACGATGTTGCTAATTAGTCCAGTTGTGAAAAATTTTATTTTCTTCATGTTGGATATATAATCCATAATGAATTTTGTAGCCTTTGATCTTTATCGGTGAGTGCTTTAGGTCCACTTCTTTTCAGCAATCAAGATTGTGTTATCTACATACAGCAGGTTGTTAATGAGTCTTCCTGAAATCTTTATGCTAAATTCTTCAACAAGTCCAGCTTTCCAGATTACTTGCTCAGCGTACAGATTGAACAGTTATGGTGAAAGAATACAAACTTGACACATAATTTTTCTGACTAAACCACGCGATATCCCCTCAGTCTGTTTGAATGACTGCCTCTTGGTCTGTGTTTCTCGTGAGCACTGTTAAGTGTTCTGGAATCTCCATTCTTTGCAATGTTATACACTGGTAAATCCATGTAGTCAACTGCCTGTGCATAGCCAGTGAAACACAGGTGAACATCTTTCTGGTATTCTTTGCTTTCAGTTGATTTCTGTCAGCAGTGATATCCCTGGTTCCAGATTTATTTTTCTGAATCCAGCTCGAATTTCTGGTAGTTCCCTGCCATGCATCACTGCCATTTTTTTAATCACATTACAGCAAAATTTTATTTCTATGGGATATTAATGATAATTTTTATAAAGTTCTCATTCAATTTGGGCCACGTTTCTTTGGAATTCTCACAGATATGACTCTGTTGCAGTCAGTTAGCCAGGTAACTGTATTCGGAATTTCTCTGTGTAGATGACTGAGTACCTCCAGCACTATATCTTTGTTGAAACACATAGATAAACATAGTTTTCTCTGTTGAGTGCTTTCCAATTCATAGCACCCCTGTAGGACAGAGCAAAATGTTGCATAGTGTTTCCAAAGAGCAGCTGACGATTTTGAACTGCTGACCATTTTATTAGTAGCCACACTGTTTACCAGGGCTTGTTTACACACACATTCACACATGTACACACTAGGGAACATCCAGTGGAGAAAGCTGTACATTTTAAAGGTAAGCAGGTAGAAGTTAGCTAACGATTTCATATGTAAATGTTAGCCAGGTGTCCCACTTTCTCTCTCAATCTGTCTTGCTTTATCTTTTATTCTGTCTCTCATCTTGAACTTTAGTTACAGAGATTTAAGTTAATTTAGTCATCAGGACAATACATGTTAATTAAATAAGGCCTCATGTAAGACCTCTCTTCTGTCTTTCTGTCTGTATTTGTTCATTCTCTTTCATTTCTTCCTTACTTCCAATCCCCTGTTTTGTATTCCCTATTTTTTGAGGCTTAGTGAGATTTTGGAAATTTACAAATTCCTGCATAAGCTTGTATGCTATCTCATCTCCTGCCACTTCTTATCAAATACTCTGAGATTTAGACGTATAGAACTCTTGCAGTTGCCTGAATCAACATGGGTCTTTCATTTCAAGAGTAGCACCATAGAAGATAGTTCACACTTTGTTTAAGAAAAAAGCCACACAGGATAATCTCTGTATTAAATCAGCTGTATAGGTCAGTTTTGAATGTATGCTGAAAATCAAATTCATAAACTGAGTCCCTTTTGATTACAGACATGTCTTAAAAAGCATAGACAATAGGGATAGCCAATGTCTGTTTTAGTCATCTAGTGCTGCTATAACAGATATACCACAAGTGGATGGCAGCACTTTAGCCCTCCAATTGGCATCTTTGCTTTACAATACTTTAAAGAGGTCTTGTGCAGCAGATCCCTGTGCAATGCCCTTTTCATTTCTTGACTGCCACTTCCATGGGAGTTGATTTGTGGCTCCAAGGAAAATGAAATTCTTGACAACTGCAATCTTTTCTCCATTTACCGTGATGTTGCTTATTGGTCCAGCTGTGATGATTTTTGTTTTGTTTATAACAGTAATAATTTACATCACACGGATCTAATGAGGAAATTTAAAAAGAAAAGGGGGGGGGGAAGAAGAAAAGCGTGTCAAAATAATTAGCTTAAGTATCTGGCATAATTTTTGTTGTTAGTTGTCATTGATTTGGCTATGACTCTTGACAACCTTCTGTGTAACAGAACAAAATGTTGCCCACTCATGTACCCTCTTCAAGATTCAGAGTTGTTGTTGCTGTTAGGGATTGATTTTTGTCCCCCCAAAATATGTTTTAGAAATCCTAATTTCTGTGCCTGAGGTTATAATCCCATTTCGGAATGCATTACCTTTGTTATGTTAATAAGACAGGATTGGTGTAGTGTGTGTCTTTAGTCAGTCTCTTTAGAGATACAAAAGAGATTAAACACACAGCAGTTTAGCAACTATGAGGGAAGAGTGATGCTGAGCCACATGAAGATCGTTCAGGAACAGAGAATCCAAAGAGATAAGGACTCCCTTCAGAGCCAACAGATAGAAAGCTTTCCTCTACAGCCTATGCCCTGAATTCAGACTTCTTAGTCTCCTAAACTGTGAGAAAATTCACTCTGTTTTTTAAATCCCATTACTCGTGGTGTTTCTGTTATAGTAGCACTAAATAACTAAGACAGTTGCCATCGAGTAGAACTGTTCCATAGTGTTTTCAAGTTAGTGACTTTTTGGAAGCTGATTGCCAGGCCTGCCATCTAAGGCACCTCTCTGTAGGTTTGAAAGATCAACCTTTAATTTAGTAGACAAGCATAGTGTAATATGTGCAAACAACAAGATGGCTATGTCTGATGTATTAGGGAATTATTCAGCTGTGCCTAGAACAGCAGGGAAGTTAAACTGTGTCCCAACAACCTTTGATTCTTTTGTGAAATCATCCTGTGTTATTCTTGAAAATTTTAAAAAATGACTATATGGTTAAAACTACTTTGTTTTTGTTATAAGATCAACTTACAATAGCTTAAAGTCTTGAAAAGTATTGTTTGGACTTAAAAGCTTTAGAGATTTATTTAGAAACACTCATTTCAGTACTTCATTTACTTTATAATAGAAAAATTGTTAAATGTGACTTAAAATACAGGGACATTTCATACAAAGTATGAAAGGAAGTCAAAAGACAGACCTGTATGTCTTTTTTAACTCCTTATAGAATGTAGGTATGAATTGCAGTGTACTGGAACAGAGATTTCATAAAAAAAAAGAAAGAGAGCAAGAGAAACAAGTGCCCCAAACCCTATAATTATCCCACAGGTACCTACATCATCATTCCTAACTCTAAACATCTACATTATGTCTCAGACTCAAGTGTTAATTCATGCTGGCAGCATATGACTCCAGCAAGAATTCAAAATCTCATTTGATTTAAATTATGTATATGTTTCAGTAAGGGTCTTATTTATTCTAGGGGTTTTCCAGAATTTGTTTTTTATTGTCAAATGTTAGAATAACCCAAAGTTGATTTTACACTTGAATACACAAAAGACAACATTAAGACCATTCAATGAAAAATGTAATTTACTCTGATTTTCTCCAACTATATAAAGCTTTCCTCTTTTCTAAAAATATGAGTACGTAGGTACAAAAAATAATGACTTGAATATGCAATAAAATGTAATAAGATATATCATGATATAATTTAAATAAAACATTATTTTAAGTAGATTGTTAATGGACTTGTGAAATTATTTAAATTGCAACTTTTCTAATTTTCACTGATGTCTTTACAGTTGTATGCCAGAATTTACTGGGAAAAATTATAAGAAAGTCATCGATTGCTTCAAACTTTTCGGCATGAACTGTCTGAATGAAATATGGTGTTTCAATATAATTGGAAGATTCAGAGTAAGTAATTTAATAAATGACAAAGTAATTTAGCACTTAAAAACACAATAGCTTCAGCCAGTCTGCACTTCAAATATTTTTATTAATCTGTGAGTACAGAAATATACATTTACATCTATATATATTTGCTTGGCATATTTAAACGTGAGCCATATAGCCATTGGTAGTGGGATATTTAACTTATTTTCCATAGAACTGTTTGCATGAACATTAGTAAGTACTGAATGCAGCATTTTTTGTTTTTATAACTGTAAGTAAGTTTGCATAGCAAATTATGTTGTATCTGTTTATCTCCCTATAGATAAGACCATAGTTACAAATGGCTTATATTTTTAAACTAGGTGGAAAATAAAGTTAGTCTGGTCGTTATTTGTCAGAAGATATAAAATATGTTTTGTTTGCTTTGGTATACAGTGTTTTAAATAACAAATATAAGCTGTAATAGAGCGAGTAAAGAATATCCTACAACCTGGCAATTTCACTTTTAGGCAAGTTTCTTTGAAAAATTATCATGTATGTACTGAAAGAGTCATACTCTAGAATTTTCATTTCAAATCTGAGATAAACTAAAGTCTTTCAACAGGAGAATGGATAAATGTATAGCAGTATAGTCAAATGCTGGATCTATCAAAGGTTCTATAGATGACTAAACAAAAACTGTATTTATTATATTTATAAATGTCACAGGCATGTTGAATTCAAGATGTTATTGGAAAATGTGTACACTGTGATGATTACTTAAATTATGAAACAAACAAATCTATATTTTTACTATTACGTATGTAGATAGCAAAAGTGTGAATATGTAAGTAAGAATTATACATACCCGCTTTGCTAAAAGGGTAGGGATCTCCGGTGGTGCAAGAGTTTAGCACTCACTGCTAACACACATGTCAACAGTTTGAACCCACTAGCCACTCCATAAGAGAAAAGACTTTGAAATCTACTCCTCTAAAGTTTCCAAAAAACAAACAAACAAAAAAAACCCTACTACCATTGTATCAACTCCAACTCCTAGCAACCTATAGGGGTTGCTCCTTATAGAGTGTAGATAATGAACTGCAGTGTACTGAAACAGAGAGTTCTTTTAAAGAAAGAGAAAAAGAGAAAATAAAATAAATGCAAAAAAAAACACTGATTATCCCAAATATGTATATATGATTATTCCTAACTGTAAACTCCTACATTATATCTCAGCCTCAAGTGTTAACTCCTGTCCCATAGTTTCCAAGAAGCATCTGGCCTTCTATTTAGCAGCTGTAGCTTTTACCCACTATGCAGCCAGGGTAAAGTTTACAGCCTAGAAAACCCTACAGAGCAGTTCTAGTTGTTGAAAACCAGCTCAGTGGTACACAACAACAGAGGGAGCAAAGTGGCAGAGCGGAAGAAGGGAGAATAGAGATGGCTTTTCCCCTGTATCTGTAATGTTTTTGTCAAATAAGGATGGTAGGAACATGGTGTTCATTTCACTGTTTTCTCTACTTTTCTGTAGTATAAATGAGTTATATATATTTTTTTAGTAAATGAAAAGCCATATTATGGAACCATGGGCAACAATATAAAAAATCATTATACAAAAATATATAGGATGACAACACAGTATTTATTTAGCAGCCACAGTATTTTTGCCGTGATAGGAAGTTTTTTATGAGCATTGTCTTATTTGAGCTTCACAAAAATTTCCTTGTGTTTGATAGAAAAATAAAATGACAACTGATCTCTTGACTATGCTTCCAAGTTCACAAATTTAGGGATGTATTTACTTCTCTTAACTGTGACTCTTATCTCCCAGAGTGTTATAGGCACCGCCAAAGACCGTATCTCAGGAGCCAGGCTTTCTCAGGCCGAAGAAAGTGCAGGAGAGGGGTACTAGTGAGATAACAAAAAATGATAGAACTTCTAATGTCATTCATCACCATAATCCTTTAGGTCTTTTAATTTTTAATAAATATAAAATTTCTCTTGTATAACTGAATGGATTTTATAGACATAGTAAAACAGCTGAGGCCTGTGACCTAGTAGATCCAGGACAAATTAATAGAGGCAGGGACATACACACTCATAGAGAAATGGGGAAAGAAATGGCTAGGGACCACGTGCAAGCTCTGAGCTAATGAACTAATGTGAGACTACATTTAACCAAATTTTAGTGGCCGGTGAGACCTGGCTGATATTCATATGATACAGTAGTGTGTAAGATTGGCTAGAAGGTTCTTAATCAGCACTTACACACTGATGTGCTCATTTAATGGTATTAGACTAAAATTGTAGTCAGAAATAACATTATTTTTTAATACAAATATAATTGAAGCTTGATGGTGAATAAGATGTACACTATAATGATATTAAGATTAGAGAGTCAAATAGGTGGCAAATTCCTCAATGCATAAGGGCCATTTATACAAACCCAACTGCCTACATCATCCTGAGTGGAGAAAGACTCAGTTTCCCTTGAGAATGATACCTAGACAAGGATGCCCACTCTCACCTCTCCTATTCAACATCGTACTAGAAATTCTAGCCAGAGCAATTAGACAACACCAAAAAATAAAGGGCATCTGCATCATCAAAGAAGTTAAAATCTCCCTATTTGCAGATGATATAATTGTATATGCAGAGTATCCCAACAAATCCATAAATAAAGTACTCAAACTGATAGAAGAGTTCACCAAAGTATCAGGATACAAGATAAACATAAGTAAATCGGTAGGGTTCCTTTATACCAACAATGAGATAATTAAAGAAGAGATCACCAAATCAATAGCATTTGCTGTAGCCCCTAAGAAGATACAGTACCTAGGAATAAATCTAACCAGAGAAGTAACAGAGCTTACAGAGAGAACTACAAGTCCTTACTACAAGAAAATAAGAGAGACTTACATAAATGGTGAAACCTACCCTGCTCATGGATAGGAAGACTTAACATACTGAAAATGTCTGTTTTGCCCAAAGCAATCTACTTGCATACTGCAATCCCAATACAAATTCTAGTGACTTTTTTTTTAATGAGATGGAAAAACAAATTACCAACTTTGTTTGGAAAGGGAAGAAGCCCTGGATAAGTAAGGTACTACCAAAGAAGAAGGACACACTGGGAGGCCTCTCACTACATGACTTTAGAAACTATTACACAGCCACAGTAGTCAAAACAGCCTGGTACTGGTACAAAAAGAGATAGATAGATCAATGAAACAGAATTGAGACCCCAGAGATGACACCATCTTCCTATGAACAGTTGATATTTGAAAAAGGCCCTGAAAAATTACACTGGGGAAAAAACAATCTCTTCAACAAACGGTACTGGGAAAACTATATATTCATCTGCAATAAATTGAAACAACACCTGTATCTTACACCTTATACAAAACCCAACTCAAACTGAATAAAAGACCTAAATATCAAATCTAAAACAATAAAGTTCATCCAAGAAAAAGTAGGAAAAACAATAGAAGTTTTAATACACAACGTCGACAGAGTTCAAAATCTGACAAACCACAAACAACAAAAGAGAAAACAGATAAATGGGAACAATTAAAGAATCTAACACTTTTGCTCATCCAAAGACTTTATTAACAGAATTAAAAGGCCACCTACAGAATGGTGTTTTAGTCAGCTAGGGTTGCTCTAACAGAAACACCACAGAGTGGATGGCTTTAACAAAGAAAGATTTATTCTTACACAGTCCGGTAGGTTGCAAGTCTATATTCAGGGTGCCTGCTCCAGGGGAAGGCTTTCCCCTTGTCGGCTCTGGAGGAAAGTCCGGTATTGCATCAGTCTTTGTCCAGGGAGCGTCCTGATGCAAGAACCTCTGGTCTGAAGGACGCGCTCTGCTCCCGGTGCTGCTTGCTTGATGGTAGCGAGGTTCTCAAATTCTCCTTTGTTTCTTTTTCCTTTTATTCCTTGGAAGCTAAAAGCATTAAGGGTGGGGCAAGCCATACTCCAGGGAAACTCCCCCTACAGCAGGAATTTACAGCCCCACCCTAATCCTTTAACATACAGGTTAGCAAAACCACACAGTGGAGGACAGTCTCGAGATACTGGGAACCATATCCCAGCCACGTGGCTGCACACATTTTTGGGGGGACACAATTCAAACCATGACAAATGGGAAAAAATATTTGGCAACTCTATGTTAGACTGACACCTGATCTTCATAATCTATAAGTTATTACAAAATATCAATAAGAAAAAGATAAATCATCCGATTAAGTGATGGGCAAATGTGTTGGATGACACTTCTCTAAAGAGGGGATCCAGGAGGCAAAAAACACATTCAGACACATTCATGATCATTAACTATTAAAGAAGCCAAAGCCAAGTGCCGTCGAGTTGGATCAAAACAACAATGAAATAGCAGCTCACCCCAGCAAGGTTGACCAAGATCCAAACAAACACAAAGCAACAAATGCTGGAGAGGCTGTGGAGAAATTGGAACTCTCCTACACCGTTGGGGGCAATGTGAAATGGTGCAACCTCTTTGGAAAGCAATCTGGATATTGATATACCTTTTGACCCGATAATTCCATTATTTGGAATATATCCTACAGAATCAAGGCCATTCACATCAACTGATTCATGCACACGAATGTTTATTGCAGCACTGTCCACAAGAGCAAAAAGATGGAACCAACCCAGATGCCCCACAACAGAGGAATGGATAGGTAAACTATGGTATATATACTTGATGGAACACTATGCAATGATAAAGAACAACAATGATTTTAGGAAACATCTCATAACCTAGTTGCAATTAGAGAACATTATGTTGAGTGAGAGTAGTCAGCGACAAAAGAACAAATACTGTATGACACCCCTAAGATAAAAACTTAAAGACAGACTTATGCAAGAAGCAAAGACTTTGACAGCTTCAAGGGTAGGGAGGGAAGAAGGGCGAGGGGGGAAGGGTTTAGATTAGATGGTTGATAGAAATTTGGTTAGGTGAAATCCGTGACAGCACATATTACAAATAAGGTCAATATTAACTGGACTTCAACATAACATGATTACTCCTTTCATCTTAATCCAGTATTACAAGGACAGAGTAGCTGACGCAGGGCACCTGAGACCGCGCTCTCAGGGGAAATAGAAGCCAATTGGTGCAGCTAGTGTTTAGCTAAGAGAGCCTCCTGTACCCCACATTGATGAGTGGCGTCTGGGGTCTTAAAATCTGCCATGCTGCCACCTGAGGGTACAGTAAATTGTCCCAACTTAGCAGGAACGAATGATCACCGAAGACCCAAATGACATGGGGGAAAGACAACCCAGAAGACAAAGAGACCTACTTGAGTCAGTGACTACATCGATTTGTGACCGGAAGAACTGGATGGTGCCCAGCTACCACCAGTGATAGCCATGATGGAGCTCACAAAGTTGAGTCTCGATGGCAACACAAGAATAAAAAGGGGTGCACCCTGAGGTCACCACTAAAAGACTGTAGTAGGTGGTCCGTGAGCCTTGGAGTTCCCCTAGAAGCATGGCCCCTGGCCCTGATGCTGCCCCTGTGCATAAATCATAATGAATGTCAACTCTTAGACTGGAATGGATTGGACTTGGCAATAGAGTGACCATATCATGTGTGTACTTTATGGTTCTATACATCTATAGGATGTTGTCCTGCTGATCTTTTACTGGAGGCAGGGGAGTGGGTTTAGAGAAGAGGATAACAGTTTGTTGGGAGGATAAGACATGTTTGGAGCAGAGAAGTAGAGTGTGCTGTCACCAGGCAGGGAGAGCAGTGGGAGCTGCATATTGGTGGGCATGCAAATTTATATGGGAATGTACACTTTCATTCAATCATAATAAAAAGAAGGAAGAACCAAAAAGATGCCAACAGATACATGAGGAAATGCTCGTGATCACTAACCATCAGAGAAATTAAATCAAACTACATGAGGTACCAGCTCACTCCAACAACATTGGCAATAATCCAAAAACCACAAAATAATAAATGCTGGAGAAGATGTCGAGAGACTAGAACTCTTCTATACTGTTGGTGGGAGTGTAAAATGGAGTGACCACTATGGTAATCAATTTGATGCTTTCTTAAAAAAAACAGAAATAGAAACAGCATATGATCCAGCAATCCCACTCTTTGGAATATATTCCAGAGAAATAAGGGACACGGCACAAACAGATACAGGCATGCCAGTTTTTATTGCAGCTCTCTCCACAACAGCAAAGAGACGGAAGCAATGAAGATTTCCATCAACAGATGAATGGTTAAGCAAACTATGGTATATTCATACAATGGAATACTATGCAATGATTGGAAACAATGATGATTTAGGGAAATACATGATAACGGGATTACGTAGAGGACATTATGCTGAGTGAGATTAGCCAGACACAAAGGGACAAATATTGTATTAAACCATTATTATAAGGACACAAGCACATTAAAAAAAAAAAAAAAAAGATTAGAGAGTCTATACTAAATGCCACAGGTTGGATAATAATAGGAAAACAAAAGAACTGTAGGTCAGAACCTTATTAATTCTAAGCTGTGCGCTTCATCGTGAGTTAAATTTCTCTATTTTCAATTCATTTTCTTTATAATTCAAGTGTCATAAGGCTACTGAACTTTCTCCTTGAAATTGTGATGAGGAATATCTAATCAAGCAAGCACTTTCAAGTGTCAATTGCATTCTCAATATTAATAAAATAATGGTCCCCACATTAAAACAATTGTGGCTTTTTACTTGAGAGAATTAGGTTGGTAATTGTCTCATGGAATGAACATTATGAAATCAAGGGCTCATGGTCAAAAATGATGTTCATAGTCACACTCGTGTTTATAAAAACAAATGATGCCAGTCATTAAATTTAAAAATGTGATCAATATTATACATACTATGAAGTACAGATACGGGTAGTGTGCAATTAGATATTTATCATCAGAATCTACCCGGTAACAGCTGGTTTGGTTTTTAGGTTTGATCACCTTTTATAACAATAATTCAGACTTTCTTTTCCTTATAGTTACACTGATTTATTCATGAATTTATTTCCATTGTTAACAGATAATACTCATAGTAAGGTATACAATTTCCTGTTTTTGCATCATATACGAGACTTCACTGGAGAACAAACAACAACAGAATAGTTAAAAGTCATCTACTTTAGCTTTACCAACTGCTTATTTCTCATCTATTTCCATCCTCTAGCTAAATCTTTAAAAGAAAAAAAAACCTTCAACAAGAGTACTTGTGCAAACTCATGCTGAAAGAAGTAAAGCTCAAACTAGAGTTCTGTAAGAGTGAAATTTGCACTTGGGAAGAATTTAGAGTCTTTGAATTTTAGTTGCATAATAGAAATTCCAGACAGAATCTCTCTCTTTTTCATTTACAAACACACATACACAGGAATGTGAAGGCTCCTATAATTGAATTTCACAGAGGCTATACCATGTAAAGTTTTAAGCAGAGGTACAATGTGACCATACTCCTTCTTGTTCAAAAGAAACAGCGGCCTCCTTGAATTTCCTGTAGTAATCCAGGCTTGTTCCTGCTTCAGGGCCTTTGTCTTTTCTATTCCTTCTGTCATGAACAGCTTCCCTGGGTATCTGGTGTGTGGATTTCTTCATTGCATTCAAATACGCACACGCACGCACACACACACTCACATATATATGTATATTGTTCTCAATCATAATCTTTTGATGAGTCCTTCCGTAGATACCCAAACGAAAATTGTAAAAACCTTGTTTAAGCACACGCATGCCGTCTAACTTTTGGGTTTCCTTTTAGTGGCTGGCTTTAGTGATTAGCACCATCCTACTTTCCAGTAAACAATATAGTTTACCGGATATCCTTTCTATTGTCTATCACACCAGATTAGACTGAAATGTAAACCCAGTGAAAACTGATATCATTGTTTCTTTGTACAGAACTAACCTAAAACCAATACAGTTGCAGCAAAGGCAAATCATGATGAACGTTGTTGTTTTTAGGTGCCACTAAGCTGGTTCTAACCCACAGCAGCCAAAGATACAACCAAACAAAACACTGTCCTATCTTGTACCATCCTCACAGTACCAAATGTGGTGATTAAGAACTTCTTTGGAAAGACTCTAGTATGAAGGAAGTGCAATTTCTGTAAACTGACTAATGTGGAAATTCCCTCTCACTAATGGAGTAGTCAAAGCTGATCTGACAGAGTCTGGAAGGCAGGATTGCATCTCACAGTACTACAGTGTATTTGGGAGCAGATGCCTTTGGCAAAGGATAAAAGAATTACATGGTGCATAAAATACCCCTTACATAGTGGTTTTTTTTTTTTTTAAATTATAAAAATCAATCTAAGGGGCACTGGCTAAGGTAACTATTCTATGGACACTAAAAAATGTCAGGATATATGAACACACATATATTTAGGGGTTGTTTATAGGCATAGTGTCTATATATATACATATTTAAGCACCATTACCCATAAAGAAGTTATATTTTAAAATATAGAACTATTGCTGTAAGGATTAATTGTTCAAAGGGAAAAATTAGTAGAATATATTGAATATTACATACTATGAATTGATAAATATTTTCTTGATTTATATTTCTCCACCATCTTAAATATGTGAGGAACAGTGTGAGGAAAAAATGTCAAAGTCTGGAATTCACACTATAATCTGTTCCTAAAGTCTGAATTGGCCAGAAGTGCTGGAAATAGTTGTCTATGAGCCCAAGAACTGTATTCTAAGCAGCAGTGGTACTTTTTGTTTTTCCTCTCAAACATATCAAAAAACCGATATATTTCTTTCTTTCTTTTTTTTTTTAACCAGTCTTCAGTTATTGATTTTAGGCATAAAGACCAGATAGGTAATACCATAATGTGTGCAGGGAGTTACTGACATCTCCAGAAAAATAAACGAAAATCCCTGGAGCAACCACATGTGATTTTGTCCTGTAGGGGATATTGGCCAATGTCTAGAGATACTTTGGAAACTCTGGTGGTGTAGTGGTTACATGTTGTATCTGCTAACCAAAAAGCTGGCGGTTTGAATCTACCAGGCACTCCTTGGAAACTCCATAGAGCAGTTCTACTCTGTCCTTTAGGGTAGCTATGAGTCAGAATCAACTTGAGGGCATGGGTTTGGTCAAGAGATAATTTTGGTTATTATAATTGGGTTGAGGGCTGTTACTGGTATCTGCTGAGAAAAGCTTGCTATAGTATATGCTACAATGTAGAGAAAAACTCCTATACAAAAAGCTATCATGTCTAAAGCATCAATAGTGACATGGTTGTGAAAACCTGCCTTGGCTGTAGATAGTGTAAGTAGTTAACAGTCACTGTAGTTGGTAGGTGCCGCCAAGTCTGTTTTAACTCTTATCAACCCTGAGTACAAAAGAATAGAAGTTTGCCAGTTCTGTGCCCTTCCCACAGGCATTGCTATGTTTGAGCCTAGTGTTGCCAACACGGTGTCATTCCATATTTTTCAAGGTCTTCTTTTTTGCTGACCCTCTGATTTGCCAAATATAATGTCCTTCTCCAGGGACTGATTCCTCCTGAGAACAAGTCCAAAGTGCTTGAAACTAAGTCTCTCCATCCTTGTTTCCGAGGAATATCCTGGCCTGACTTCTTCCAAGATAGACTTATTCATTCTTCTGGCAGTCATTATATAGTCACTATCAAAGGATACTGACTATACCATAATTCAAAGCCATTGATTCTTCTTTGATCTTTCGTATTCATTATCCAGCTTTTACATGAATATGAGGTGATTGAAAGTGCCAGGGCTTAGATGAGTCTCAAATTAGTCCTTAAGACGATACCTTTGCTTTACAATACTTAAAATATGTTTGTTTGTTTTTTTACCACAGATTTCCCCAGTGCAATATATTGTTGATTTCTTGACTGCTGATTCCATGGGTATAAACTGTGGATCCAAGTAAAATGAAATTCTTGACAGCCTCAATATTTTCTCCACTTACCATAATATTGCTTATTGAGTTAGCTGTGAGGTTTTTGTTTTGTTAATGTTGAGATGTAATCCATAATTAAAGCTTTAGTCTGAACTTCATCAATAAGTCCTTCAAGTCTTCTTCACTTTTAGCAAACAAGATTGCTTTCATTGCATAATGAAAGTTGTTAATGAGACTTCTCCAATCCTCAGGTGACTTTCTTATTGATACATTCCAGCTTCTTGGATTATTTTCTCAGTATACAAGTTGAATAAGTATGGTAAAAGAATATAACTGTGAAAGACAGTCTTCTGATTTTAAAACACACAGTATTTCCTTGTTTTGTTCAAATGACTGCTTCTTGGTTTATGTCCAAGTTCCACACATAAGACTTGTATATAACAAAAATGATAAAATGCATATGACTCCTCTTGAAATTTAGACTACTCCAGATTCACAAAAGAAAACATTCTGCCTTGGACTAGCACAGCCACAAAACAAGGTAGACTCCATTTTGGAATCTGGTCCATGTTGGCTTTGTACCAAGATCTGGAGATGTAGAATTAAGACAAATTGCTTTCCTGTTACTGTCCTTTATATGCTGGGAACAGCTTAGGCACTTTCAGTTAAGAAGAATACATGCTACTTGGTCATAAAATCGATTTCTCAGTACTTCCATCTTAAATTCTCACTTATATTGTTTTTAAGAATTAAAAAAAATGTATGTTTTCATTACTGGGCATTTAAGTGAAGGATTAAAGGAGTTGTATTAAATGTGTTTCACTTAGTGTTATAATAACAGAATTCTTTCTACATCATTATACAAAATTTTATTTTCTTGTTGAGAATATACAAAGCAAAATGTAATACCTGTTCAGCAATTACTACATGTACAATTCAGGGACATTGATGGAAGTTGTGAAACTATTTTCATCCTCCTCTTCTAAGTTGTTAATCTCCCTTTAACTTCAATTTACTGCCTTCTAAATTTCCTATCTAGTGTTTCCTGTTTCTATTATCAATTTGATTTCATATAGATGAAAGAGCACAAATGCTCAAGGTATACTTTCTTTACTAGGTAAGCTAAATTATTATTTTATTTTAAGACTTCAGGGGATATTTTTGGTTTAATGTTTACAGATAATCTCAGAGCAGTAATTTTAGGGATTTATTCAATCTTCATGGCTCCAGAAAATCTGAAGTCCACAAGATTTTTAAATCCTGCGTTTTCCCCCTTTTCAGCAAGATTTGTCTATGTAAACTCTGACCAAAGTATTCAGTAATGGCAGCTGGACATCATCCATTTCTTCTGGTCAACTTTGTTTTTAAGAAGAGAGGAAGCCTGGAGTAAATTCCCATATTTATTTAAAAAAATAAAGTCATTAAGAGTTACTGTGTTTAGATACAGCTTTAGCAATATCATATAATCGGCATCCACTTTAATAATCTGATCCATCTTATACTTCAGTGAGAGTTATTCTTATGCTCTCTTTTCAGGAAAACATTTTTTAATGACTTTCTGAATCTACTTAATTAGCTGGCTTGGCTTCTGAATCTACTTAATTAGGAATTCATTTTTCTCTTGCTTAGATTCTTGGTAGGAAAGATGACTTACACCTAAATCATTGATTGGAAAAAACAGCATTCTCACTTTAGTATTTAACTTTTAAATCTTTTTCTATGTATACATGCTACTTTTTTGTTCTAGTTCCTCAATGTATTGCAATTTTATCAGTACCATTTTTTTAACTAAACAAACAAGAATGTGTTTTGATTTGGAGGGTATATTGCAAGAAAAAAGGGAAAAAGATATTCCCTAGGATTCATATTTAAGCAAATTTATTTTTTTTTCTCTGAAATTGTTAGTTGCAAAATTGGTAGCACCTTCCTTTATGGTAAACTCAAGTAATACTTTCTGAATACTCTCAGCTTTGCCTTCCTAGGGAACAAAGAAAAATAAAGCAACAGATTTCCCAATATAAGAAGGATTAATAGAATTAAGTTTACCACACAGCTTCCATTGCTTGTTAAGTTTATCCTGTACAGAAAATTTACAAGTATTTTATTAGTAGGAATAAGACAATAATAGAAGTACTCAGGAATTTGTGCTTAAATCATTGTCGCTCTTCCATGCAGGATACATAAATTTGCTGATTTATAATGAGTATTACTTTTTAATGCCATATGTATTCTATTACTGGACATGTAAATATAATTAAAAATATGAAGCACTTGCTATTGAATCAATTCCAACCCATCACAACTCAATAAGGAATTCTAGTTATGTAACATGAAAAAAATTTAAAAGGGATTTTAATGATGAATATATTCATAAACTTTTCTTACACTTTTTAACTTGATTTGATTTTTTTACACCACTGTATAAGAGCAAGCACCAAAAGAATTATAAGCATATTTTTCTCATTTTTATTTATTATTTTCATCAGACTTTTACATCAAGTGATAAAGCAGATTAAAAAGCAACAATCTAATTCATCCAAATTATAGTAATCCTTGTGAATGGTTGAAATGTTATATTGCCATTAATACTGAAACAGATGAAGGAATGTGCTGTTGAGTAGGTTCTAACTCACAGCAATTGTATAAAACAGAGTAGAACTTTTATTTTTTAAAAGTTTACTGAGAGAAGTTTTCACAATTTGAAAATTACGCATTTCATAATTGGGGAGAAACCATTTTTGAAACTTAAAAAAAAACTGGTTATTCAAGTAACTCTAATTTATTAAGCTTAAAATGACAGCTCTCAAGAGGGGATGTTAAGGTGGTAGAGAAACAGTTTCTGTAATTCCTCTAGCTACAAAGAGAAAAAAAAGCAAATAAATCTATTATATATGATGTCTTGGAGCTCTGAAATAAAAAAGAAAGCTGACTTAAAAAGAAACAAAAGGAAAGCTGAGAAATTGGAAAGAGCAGTAGGGAAGGGAGACTAGGTTCAGAAGTACCTAGGACTGGCCAGATACAACCTGAAGGGCATCGGCACCCAGTGAGTGGACTGGTGGCAATGAATGTGGTAAGAGAAGTGGCATTCAGAAAGTGTCTTACATAGAAAGAGAGACTGAGCAGAAGACAGACCACTCATGCTTCCAGAATAAGTGTAAAATAACTTGTTTCTAACATACCAAGCATGGATCTAAAACTTGCCTTTGGAATAAATCTTTCTCCCTTTCACAAGCATGCCCCCCTCCCTTCTCCTCATGGAAAGGTACCCAGTTCTAGAGATGAAAATGTCCTCCAGACAGTGAGAGGGAACCCTGATGTGTGCCCTGAATCAATCTCTCAGTCATGGAGAGGGAACAACTAAACAAATGTGTGAAAAGAAAAATAATCAGCTGGCTCCCTTAAGCTAGGAACTCAGGGTAGAAACAGTTCCTTTGCCTAGATAAAGGTGGAAGAAGTCCACAGACCTTGAATGCCTCTCACCACTTTATATAGCATGTTGTGCTAAAGCAAAATCTATTTAACTATGCACTTTAAGGAACAAGTACATACTTACCTTACAGACACTCAGGGAGAGCTGTTAGATTGTTACCTTTTTCGATGAATGCAACCACCTACCTGTGCCTACAGCAGTTACCCTATCCATCTGGGACTATAGGGGAGCAACTGTACCACACACTTGATGACAAACTACTTTGATACCTGAGCTGAATACATATAAGAAAAGTGAAAGTATTCCTGTGGTTATATTCCTAATAACAGCTCTCAGGTCACGAGGTGGTACCAATGGCACCAGTCATAAAAATAGTTCATGCAATCAACCTATTTGGGCATTTCAAACCAAAATAGAACGAGAAGCTACAACACAGCAAGCAAACATGAAATAAATAAATACAATAACTTACTGATGACTCGTGGACAACAGTCCATCCATATCAAGTTGATTATGTAGGCAGACAATCATGGCATCCAAAAGGAATGACAGCAAAGAATCAAGAAATACTCTAGATGAAGATAATTTCCTAGAATTATCAGAGGTAGAAGAATATAAATGATTAATAATTAGAACTCTTTAAGAGATCAGGGAGGAGATCAGACAAAACACAGCAGGCTGTAATGACAAACTGAATAGGCTTCAAGAAAGCATAGAGAAGAAGTAATCAGGAATTCAAAGATTATCATTAAATTACAGAATTAAAACACTCAATGGAAAGTCAAAGAGCAGAAAGGAGACAGTAAAAAGCAGAATCAGTGAGACTGAAGATAAAGCACTTGACACAAACATATTTGAGGTAAAATCAGATAAAAGGTCTAAAAAGATTAAGAAACATTAAAATTATGTGAGGCTGTATAATGAATAATTTACAAATGATTAGAGTATCAGAACAGGGGATATAACAGAAAATACAGAGAGAATTGTCAAGATTTATTGATGGAAAACTTCCTGATACTATGAAAGATGAGAAGATATTCAACCAAGACACTCATCAAACTCCACAGAAGGCAGATGTCAAAAGAAAAACACCAAGGTATATTATAATCAAACTTGCTAAAACTAAAGAAAAAGAGAGAACTTTGAATGGCTAGGGATAAACAACAACGACAAAAGTAATCCAGAAAGCAGAGTCAATAAGACTAAGCTCAACTACTCAGCAGAAACCATGCAGGCAAGATCACAATGGGATTATATATATAAAGCTTTGAAGGACAATAATTACTAGCTAAGAATTACATACATAGCAGAACTGTCTCTGAAATGTAGTGGTGAAATTAATTCTGTAATTTTGTTGTGAATCTTCTAAATATCTACTTCCTGTCTCTTTGTACTTTCTTGCAACCTTTTCAATTCATTATTACACTCTGCTTTGCATCTTGTCTCATGTTCTTCCTGATCTCTTGAAGAGTTCTAAATATTAATCTTTTGATTCTACCTCTGATAATTCCAGAAAGTTCTCCTCATCTGGAAAACTTGTTTCATTGTTTTGGGAGCTTTCTAAATTGTTGAGATCTGTCTTTTTAAGTAATTTGATACAGATTGTTATCTCCAAGCTATCAGTAAGTTGTTTACTTTATGTTTGCTTAATGGGTTATGGCTTCTTGTTTTGTTTTGAAATGTCCAAATAGGCTATTTGTACATGATAGCTTAGTTATTGATGCCTTTAAGGTTCTACCATCCAGCCTTCAAATGGTTAGAGCTGTTAGTAGGCATGCAAATGCAGGAGTTTCCTTATTTTTCTCATATGGATTCAGCTCAAGTGATCAGTCACCAAGTGTGTGGTGCAGAGATTCCCTTACAGTGCTGGAAGCAGGCTGTATGTGCTGAGAAAGGCAGGGGTTGATAGCCTGTGATGATTAAGACTGTATATCAGTGTGGCTGGGTCATGATTCTCAGTATTTTGGCAGTTAAGCAAGGTTGTGGTCATCGTCATGATGGAATGCACTATGGTACTGGCAGGAATGGGCCTGTGGTGGCTCACCACTCCCTCACCTTTCATCTTTCAGGCTTCTGCTGCCTACTTCCTTCCTGCTCACTTTGTCAAAGTTTTGACTTATAGCAGATCCAGCAGCTGCCACTTTCTTGTCTTCTGATGTCCAGGGCTTGGGACGTGAGCTAACAGCTTACCTATTGACTTTGGGCTTCATTGATCTTCACAGACTACATCTAAGAGTCCTGTTATCTGACCCGCTGCTCTTGGGTTCATCAGTCACTGAGGCTATCTGTGTGAATCAGGGGAAACCTTGCAGTCTCGTCTGCTATCTTGGGATTCTCTGGCTGTCACAAGCTGGGAGTGGGAACCCTGCTTTCTGACCTCTGACCTTCAGTTTGCCAACCCCCATGACTGAGTAGGAGTTGTATTCCTTTCCAGGACTTGGGACACTACAGCCTCTAAAATTGCTTGAACTTGTTTCTTAATATAAATCTCTGTATATACATATATATGTACAAACACACACATACATTATATATATATGTTCAGTTCCTCTCTCAAAGGACTATGCCTTCTGAATACCACCACGTCACTCACCATGTTGACTACAGCCAATTCATACTTGGCCAGGACTGGCCAGTCCTAGCTACTTCTGCAAATATTCTCCCTTTCCTGTCATTCAGTCCAGTTTTTAAAATTTGCCTTTGATGTTCATGGCTCCAGAATTTCATATATAATCAAATAATTTGTTCTCTTGAGACTTTATTGTTTCTACTGTATTTTTCATAGACTTCCTTTAAGCAAATGTGGATCAGCTCCGAATTACTTTTGTACCAGTTATGAGGACAGAAAAAAGAACATTTTTGTTAATTACCAAGCATTTTTTGTTAATTAGCAGATGTTCTCAGCCTGGAGATCATCTGAATCCCTGCCCTTCATAGAGTTAACATGTCTTTTTGCAACCAACCTTTCTCAATTTGCAATATTTAACAATATGCTGATGACCAGAACTCTTTAAAATGAGATACAAAGTGTAATTACATAATTGGACCAAAAAGACTCTATACAGTCTGTTACCCAATTAAATTTTTATTCAAAGAAAATTAAAATTACTCGTCCCATTTGAACAATGAATGTGGAAATCAGGAGAAATAAATTTCAGGTTTTGAAAGTTAGTTGCCTCTTCTTATTCCAGAGTTCTAATTGGCCAATCACTTATTTTTAATACATATAAGGTCACCATGAGTTGGATCCGACTCGACGGCACTTGGCCTATCCTGTCTTTTTAGTAATGATGTTCAGAGTTCAGAGATATCATTCAGGGTGAAAGAGCTAAATGTTGTTATGACCTAAATTGACCCAGAGGAGCACACTGTCTCTGAATTTGCTCATTAACACTCGAAATAGAAGGTTTTTTTAAAAAAAACTGAAGAAATTATAAAAGTAGCTAAACTAATCCTGAGAGAAGGACATTATGGTGAAAAGTAATATATTTTGAAGACAGTACAACTTCATCTTTTCCATAAAACGTCTTGAACTCATATCCAGTAATGAAGTCTAGTACACTTTTTTCAGTTTATGCCAGATTATTACAACTGAAAGTTTTGTTCATATCTTTTATTTCTGAATGAATAACAGCATATCCATGACTGTTTTCTATTTATAAATAATGCTGATCTTTGATCAATTTTTACTGTGTCTCTTACCAAGAAATTACAGTTAAAGATCTCAAATTTAAATAAAATTTGAAAATACATAAAATTTTACCAAATTCCTCTGATTTAAAAAAAATCATAGTATTAGAATTTTGCCCAAAGTAGCATTTTGCTCATGAGTTAGAAAAAGATAAGTCAAATAATTTAGTTGACTGCTGTGTTTTTATGCAAATACCATGTACCTTCTGTGTTTATTTGCCAAGTGAACTATCCCTCCACAAGGTATTTTTGCTGTAAAAAAAGTTCACTCTAAAAAATATTAGCATAATACACTATGAAAATACCTTGTGGAGGAGAGGGCACATTAGCAAATTAGACAGTATACATTACTTACATTTAGATGCTATATTTAATGTTTTATAAAGCCACAGAAAAATCACGTTACCCAGCAGGAAAATATTAGAGGAAATACTCCACAGTATCAGATATTCATAAAAGACAGTCAGAATTAATATGATGTACAAGACTTTATTTGAACAACTGAATTATTTAAGATATATGATATTATTTGAGTTTATTTGAGGAAACAAATTTCAGAAGATATAATAAGACTGAGAAAATATCTGAAGATAATAAGGACTATCATGTACAAAACAGAGTTCAAAGCTCTAATAATTAAAACTGTGGCATTAGAATCAAAATAGAAAGGTAAATTCACAAAAATACATAGGAAAACTAAATAAAAGAATATATTCAAAGTCATTTCCTGTATTTATAAACTGAGATTTTTAAGGTAAGAATTGACTATACAGGATGATACTGGGGAAATCATAAGGTATTTTGGTTGAATATTTAGTTTGCATGCTCTTTTGTACTTGGGAAAAGATATTTAATATAAATAGCAACTTAATTTTGTTTTTAATAGCAAAATGCCCACTGCTGCTTTGAAGTAGTCTAATAAAATGCTACAAACATAAATGGGATTTGTATTAGGATGCCAGTCAGCCAAGCCAAGTGCCATTGAGTCAGATCCAATGATCAAATATCAGTCTAATTATCCAACTATTTATGAAAACAAAGAATATTTTGAGTCATTCAGTCTGTTAAGGACTTGTTGTTCCTGGTTTAACAAACTTAACAGATATGTATGTCATTGCCATGAAAACCAGTATCAATCAGAAATTAAAAATACTCTGGAAGTCAGAGGTTATAGTACTTAAGAGAGTTTTGTCAAGAATTCTCCCTTCTTTTCTAAAAGAAAAAAAGAAAAGTACATAAAGCAAATGCAACAATTTATCTTAAAAATAAAGCCACTCATTTATCTCTTTATACTGCAAAAAAAAAAAAAAAAAAAAAAGCACAGTGAAGTATCTAGTTAAGGGATTTTAACAGTTAACAGCTTTTCCCCTTCATCTGATAGCAGAATAAGGTAAATGAGTGCTATTTAGGCTGTAAAAGAAAAGTGAAGAGATGAACTTCAAGAAAGTGGAGAGAGTTTTCACATTATATCAATGATTAAAATAATCATTTCTCCTCTCTTGAAATCTAACACTTTTGAATCTATTTCTGAAACTGACATTTGTCACACAAGGCCATGGAACCTGTGAGAGACAACCACCTAGGTTTAGTACGAGGGGTAAGGCATTTTAGCAAGGCAGTTAAAAGATAATCTAGCAGTAAAGACAATCAGACAATTTTTTCCTTAATACTTTACTGTGCTTTAAGTGAATGTTTAAATTCCTATCAATTTGTCATACAACTCTCCCCTATACATACATCTGTGCAACTCTAGCTGCTTTCCCTACCCCGTGACAATACACTTCTGCTTGACAGTCTATGGTTTCTGTATTCATTCAACACACCTTGTCCCCTCCTCTTTTTCCTCCCATCTCTGCTCTAGACAGGAATTGCTCTGAAAGCTTCACATATATATTTAAGCCAAGAAGCACAGTATTTACAGCATCACTCTGTGTCTTATAGTCCAGTGCAGTCTTCGTCTGCAGAGTTGGCTGTGATACTGCTTTCAGCTCTGGGCTAACAGCATGTACAGGGGCCTTGCTCTCAAGGGACTCTCCAGGATGTTGGACCATCAAGTTGGATTTCTTAATAGAGTTCTGGATCTGTACCCCCATTTCTCTCCCATCATGTCAGGGACTTTTCGTTGCTTTCTCTGTCAGGGAAGTCATTGGTGGTGGCCAGGCACCATCTGGTTCTTCTGCTCTCATGCTGTGTAGTCTCTCAATCATATGGCCCCTCTGTCTCCTGGGTTTCTAGTTTTCTCATTGTCTTTGATGTCCTCCATCCTTCTCTGTTCCAGGTGGTTTGGGACCAATTTATGATCTTTAAATGGCAGCTTCCTCACTTTCAGACCCCAGATGCTACTCACCAAAATGAGAAGCAGAATATTTTCTTAAAAAAAAAAAAAAAAAAAAAAAAGACTTAGTTATGCCAGCTGACCTAGATGTCCTTTGAAACAATAGTCCCCAGATCTCTGCCTGTGATCAGACCTTCAAAATATTGGTTTATATTTAAGAAACTTCTTAGCATTTGGTGTAGTTCAGCAGTATTAATTTCCTTTCTACTGCAAACTGTCATTTCCTTCACTTAATCCTAATCCTAGCTACTATCTAATCTATGAAACCTGTTTCCCTCCCTCCTCTCCCTTGTAACACTAAAAGGTTATTTTCTTCTGTGCTTAAACCTTTTCTTAAGTGCTTATAATAGTGGTCTCATTCAATATCTGTACTTTTGCAACTGGCTAATTTTATTCAGCATAACGTGTCCTAGATGACTCTGCATTATCAGATGTTTCCCAAGATCATTGTTGTTCTTTATCATTGCATAATATTCCATTGTGTAAATATTCCATAGTTTATCTGTCGATCTATTGGTGAGAACCCAGGTTGATTCCATCTTTTTGATATTGTGAACATTGCTGCAAAAAAATACTGCTGTGTATATATCTATTTGTGTGGCAGCCCTTATTTCTTTAGGATATATTTGAAGCAGTGGGACTGCTAAATCATATGGTATTTCTAGCTTTTTAAGAAAGCATCAAATGATTTACAAAGTGGTTATGCTATCTTATGTTTCCACCAGAAGTGCAGAAGAGTTCCAGTCTCTCCACAAGCTCTCCACCATTTTTGTTTTGTGGTTTTGGGATTAATGCCAGCCTTGTTGGTGTGAGATGACATCTCACTGTAGTTTTGATTTGGATTTCTCTGAAAGCTGATGATCCTCAACATTTACTCATGTGTCTTTTAGCTGCCTGGATGTCTTCTTTGGTGAAGAGATTGTTCATGTCCTTTGCCCATTCTTAACTGTCTGTCTGTATTTTTCTTGTTGAGATTTTGCATTACCTTGTAGATTATGGAGATTAGACACTGATCAGATTTGTGGCTGCCAAAATTTTTTCACCAGTCTGCAGGTTGTCTTTTTACTATTTTGGTGAAATCTTTCATGAGTGTGTTTCATTTTTAAGAGTTACCATTTATCTATTTTCTCTTCTGCTATTTGTACTTTGTTAGTGATATTTTATAATCTGCTTTTGCTATATGTCAGTGCTCTTAGCATTTTCACTATTTTTCTTTCATGATCTTTATCATTTTAGATTTTATATTTGGGGCTTTGATCCATTTTGGGTTAGTTTTTGTGCATGATGTGAGACACAGGACTTCCTTCCTTTTCCTTAAAATAGATATCCTGCTTTAGCAGCATAGTTTTTGAAGAGATTCTTTGTGCCCCAGTTCAGACTCTGAGTCTTTGTCAAATATCAGATGCTTATGTGGGTGCTGTTAACTCTGAATCCTCTATTCAGTTCTATTGGTCTATGTACCTGTTTTTATACCAATACCAGGCTGTTTTGTCTACTGTGGCAGTGTAATAGGTTCTAAAGTCGGGTATTGTGAGGCTTCCACTTAGCTCTTCTCTAGTAATGCTTTACTTACCCAGGACTTCTTCCCTTTCCATATTAAGTTGGTGATTTGTTTCTCCATCTCATTAAAAGGGTGACATTAGAATTTGTACTGGAATTACATTGTACCTATAGATTGTTTTAGACACAATAGACATTTTTACAACATTAAATTTTCCTACCCGTGGGCAAGGTAGGTTTCTCCACTTAAGTGGATCTTTTTTTGATTTCTTGTAGTAGATCCTGTAATTTTCTTTGCATAGGTCTTTTATGTCTCTGTTAGGTTTGTTCCTAAGTATTTTATCTTCTTGCACGTTGTTAATACTATTGAACCAGCTACTTATTCTTTGATGCTCTCTTTGTTGGTGTAACAAAACTAGATTTTTTTATGTTTGTTTTATATCCTTATAATTTGCTGAGCCCTTTTGTTAGTTCCAGTAGTGTTTTGTTTTTTGTTCTGTTTGTTTGTGTAGTCCTTACAATTTTCTGTGTATAAGATCATGTCATCTTCAAAGAGAGATTTCTTTTACTTCTTCCTTAGCAATATGTATGACCCTTATTTCTTTATCTTGTCAAATGATTCTGGCTAGAACATCCAGCACAGAGCTGAATAAGAGTGATGACAATGGGCATCCTCGTGTTTTTCCCAATCTCGAGAGGAATACTTTCAGTCTCCCTTTATCATGATGTTGGCTGTCAGTTTTGTGTAGATGCTCCTTAGTGAGATGAGGAATTTCATTTCTGTTGCTATTCTGCTAAGAGTTTTCTTCTTTGAATATAAATGGGTGTTGGACTTTGTCAAAAGGCTTTACTGCATCAATTCATAAACTCAAGTGATTCTTCTTTTGTTTCATTTGTGTGGTTGACTGTATTAATTGTTTTTCTGATGTTGAATGATCCCTGCATCCCTGGGTCATGGTAAATTATTTTTTTCATGTGTTGCTGAATTCTATTGGCTAGAATTTTGTTGAAGATTTTTGCATCTAAATTTATGAGAGATATTGGTCTGTACTGTTTTTCTTTTTTGTGCTATATCTACCTTTTTTTGGTATCAGAGTTATACTGGCTTCATAAAATGAATTTGGGAGTGTCCCTTCCTTTTACATGCTGTGCAATACCTTTAGTAAGAGCAGTTTTAACTCTTCTCTAAAAGTTTGTTAGAGTTCTCCAGTGATGTTTCCTGGACCATGACATTTTTGTGATTGGTAGTTTTTTAATTTCCCTTTCCACCTCTTCTTTTGTAATGGGATTATTAAGTTGTTCTACTTTTGTTTGTGTAAACTTTGGTGCATAGTGTGTTTCTAGAAATTTGTCCATTTCCTCAATGTTATCCACATTTATTAAAGAACAATTTTTCATAATATTGTATGATGATTCTTTTAATTTCAGTTGGGTCTGTTGTGATATCAGGCATCTCATTTCTTATTCAAGTTTTTTGCTTCTGTATTTCTTTGTCAGTTTTGTGAGTGGTTTACCACTTTTCTTGTTCTTTAAAAAAAAAAAAAATGTTATTGGTCCTGTTAACTCTTTCATTTGTTTTTATATTCTCTAACTCATTTAGTTCTGCTCTAATTTTTATTCTTTTTTTCTTCTGGAGCTTGAGGGGGTTCCTTGGGTGTTCTTCTCCAATAGAGTTACAGCTTAATTCTTGGATTTGGGCCTTTTTTTTGGCATGTGCATTTATTGAAATAAATTAACCTCTGAGAACACTTTTGCTGTCTCCTATAGACTCTGGTAAGATATGTTTTCATTCTCATTTGATTGCATGAATTCCTTTACTCTATTCTTGATTTCATCTATTTTCCACAAGTTTTTGATCAATGTGTTATTCAGATTGCATGTATTTGAATTTTTCCCTTGCTTTTTTGACTATTTAGACTGTCATGGCCGTATGGTCTGAGAAGATGCTTTACAATATTTCTGTGCTTTGGATTTTGTTAAGACTTGCTTTATGGCCTAATATGTCATTTTTTTTTTTTTTTTTCTGGAGAATGTCCCATGTACATTAGAAAAGAAGGTATATCCTTGTTTGTTGTTGGGTAGAGAGTTCTGTATGTATCTATGAGATCAAGTTGGCTGATTGTGGCATTTAAATTTTCCATTTCTTCAGTTTCTTTCTGGATGCTATATCACTGAAAGTGGTATATTTAAGTTTCCTACTGTTAGTGTGAAGCAGTCTGTCTTCCCAATGCTGTTAGTGTTTGTTTGATGTATTTAGAAATTTTGTCATTGAATGCATAAATATTTAATATAGTTACATCCTCCCGATGCATTGACCGTTTAAGCAATATAAACTGACCTTCCTTGTCCACTATGGTGGATTTTACTTTAAAGTCTATTTTATCTAAATGAATATTGCCATTCCTGCTCTTTTTTCTATGTTGTTAGCTTGATATTTTTTTCCATCCTTTCAGTTTCATTTCATTCATTCTTTTAAGTCTAAGGTGAGTTTCTTTCAAGCAGCCTATAGACAAACCTTGTCTTGTTTTCTATACTGCTACACTTTGTCTCCTATTGGTGCATTTAATCAATTTACATCCCATGTAGTTTTTAATAGGTTTGAATTTAGTGCTGTCATTTTAGTGTCTTTTTTTGCGTGGTGTTGACAGTTTCCGTGTTCCATTTAATGTTCTGAGCTGAGTCATTTTTCTTTATGGCTTTTCTTTTCATTCTTTTGATAGTTGTTGGTTTTATATATGTTGAGCCTTCTTGATTTTTTTTTTGCTTGTTTTGTTGTTGATGATTGTTAATTTCCTTTGCAGTTATCCCAGTATTCCCCCCTAATTATCTGAGTTTAAACCAGTCTGTAAATTTTTTGTATTGCCTTGATTTCCTTTACATCTGAAAGATCTGTGAATATATTAATTTATTCCTCTGTCTGGTATGCCAAGTCAAGTGTCAATGAGTCGGATCTGACTCAATGTCATCATTTATTTGCTGAGATCTCTGTTTCCCTAGTTTTAATGTTTATCTGTGATTTACTTTCATGGATTCCCCATGGATTTTGATGTTCGGATGCTCTGTCCTGCACTGTATCCTTGAACAGATGTCCAATGTTACTGATTTTCTAACTGAATAAATTCCTTCAGTGTTTCTTATAACTTTGGCTTTTTTTTGCAAATTCCCTCAATTTCCTTTTATCTGGGAATGTCCTAATTTCATCAACATATCTGAGAGACAAATTTGCAGGATATATAATTCTTGGTTAGCGTTCCCTCCCTTCAAGTCTTTGTATGTGTTATCCCATTGCCTTTTTGCCAACATGGTTTTCTCTGAGCAATCTGCCTTCAGTCTTAATGACTCTCCTTTATGTTATTTTTTGTTTAAACTTATCTGCCTTTAAAAGCATCTCCTCATCTTTAGTTTTGTTAAGTTTGATTATAATACATATTGGTGTCTTTGTTTTGAGATCTACCTTCTTTGGAGTTCAATGAGCATCTTGAATAAAATCTCATTTTTCATGATATCTGGGAAGTTTTCTATCAGCAAATATTCAATAAATCTCTCTGTGTTTTCTTTTTTTCTCCCTATTCTGGTAGTCCAATGACTCATAAATTATTCTTCTTGATATAGTGCCACATAATTCTTAGCAATTCTTCACTTTTTCTTTTTTAATTCTTTTATCTGATTTTTCCTTGTATATGCTGGTATTAGTCGCAGTATCTTCAGTCTCACAAATTCTACATTTCATTGCACTGATCCTGCTCCTTTTGCTTTTGTTTGAATTATCTAATTCTGTAATTTTATTGTTAATCTGCTGAATTTCAGATTGTTGTTGCTCAAGAATTTCCTGTAGCCTGTTTAATTTTTAATTGTTCTGCTGTGCTCTGCCTAATCTCTTTCCTGAGTTCTTGAAGAGCTCTGTGCATTACTTTTTTTGTATTCTACCTACAATAATTGTAGGAAATCTTTGTCATAAAAATTTTTGATTGTTCTGGGAATTTTCTGAAGCTGGTGTGGTCTGCTTCTTTAAATGATTAGAAATTGTTGTCTCCAAGCCATCACAAACTTGTTTTAACTTATTTGCTTTGTTATTGTGTTCTAACTTGTATAGTCAATGTTTTAATCAGCTAGTGCTCCTCTAACAGAAATACCACAGAGTAGACTGCTCTAGCAAACAAAGTTTATTCTTACATAGTTCACCAGGTTACAAGTTTACATTCAGGGTGTCCACTCCAGGGGAAGTCTTTCCCTCTGTCATCTCTGAAGAAAAAGTATTTTTGCTGCATCAATATTTTACCAGGGAGAATCTTGGCACAGGAACCTCAGGTCTGACAGATGCACTGTAATCCTGGTGCTGCTTTCTTGATGGTTTGAGGTTCCCAAGTCTCTACTTGCTTCTCTATCTTTTTATCTCTCACAGGATGAAGGGATAAAAGGTGGTGCAAACCACACACCAGGAAAACTCCCTTAGGAAGGGTGTTGCAGTCCCACCCCAATTCTCTTTTAACATAATTATCTTATCTATTAGACATAAGCAGAGATTAGGATTTACAGCATCAGAAAATCGCAAAATGTAGAGTATTCACAGAATATAGGGAATCTTGGCCCAGCCAAATTACTATACATGTTTTCTGGGGACACATTTCAACCCATGACGTCCTGCCCTTTGGCCCCCCAAAATTGCATCTTTGAAACATGTAACACATCCATCCCAACATAGCAAAATCATGTCCATCCCGTACAATGGAAGTCTTAAATCAGTTCCAAGTTAAAAATACAAAAATTTTCTACATTTATGAAATCAAGAATACAAGTTATCTGCCTCCAAAGTACAATAGTAGAACAGGCAGGCACATGCCAGACATTTCCACTACAAATAGGAGAAATTGCAGGTAAAAAAGACATTAGTAGGCAACAAGCAAGTCAGCAAACACATTACAATAGCCCTCAAAGCTTTGAAAATAATCTTCACTTCCCTGAGACATTTTATACAGTAGTTTTGCCCTCTAGACTCTGGGTATTGATCACACTCTGTATTCTGAGTGGAAACCACTGCCTCTGTGCCACAACTCTTTCTTCTAGACCGACTTGGAGAATAACTCTGCCCTATCAGCTTTATGTGTACCCTAAACCCAACTGAGTGGCGATTCCATTCTTACCAACACAGGAAGCCATGGCTCCACCCTTTCAAATCTCTGAGGTCATAGCTATAACTTTAGAGACTGAGACAGCTCAGCTTCTTGTGTTTCTAATCTCTTCAATTTCTGTTTTTGATGGCCTCATGGCCCAGGTCTCAGGCCCACATCAGCCCTGCTGGGGTTAGTGCTCTAAAGCTCTGTAGCTCCACTGACTCAAGAGCCCATAGGCCCCCTACTCTGCCAGGAAGCCCCCTGCACACAGATACTCAGATCTCTCTTACTCCACTTATTCAAGTGCCCAGAGGCACCCCTCTCTACCAGGAAAGATCTCTTGCTCCGTGGATAAGCTCCAGCACTGTTTCACATTGCTCTGGTTCTGCTGCTGCCACTGCTTCTGGTAGTCTGCTGTTTCTCACTGTCTGTTCTTTCTTCGGTGTTAATAGTTGTCTTCAGTTCCTTTTAAGTCTTCTATCCATTCATGGTTTCAAAAACCTCTTCCACATTTTAGGTATTTGCTAGAGTAGCACCCCATTCTCTTGGTACCAAATTCTGTTTTAGTCAGCTAGTGCTGCTTTAACAGAAATACCAGAGTATATGGCTTTAGCAAAAAAAAAAATTGTTCTTATATACTCCAGCAGGTTGTGTGTCTGCATTCAGAGTTTCTGATCCAGGGGATGGCTTTCCTTCTGTCAGCTCTGAAGGAAAGTCCTTGTGTTACATCAGTCTTTGGACAGGGATCATCTTGGTACAGGCACCTAAGATCTGAAGGATGTGTTCTATTCCTGGAGCTGCTTTTTTTGATGATGTTGATGTGAGGTTTCCGACTCTTTGCTTGCTTTTTTCTCTTTTTTAGCTTCTGTAGGATAAAAGAATATAGGCTGGTGCAAGCTTCACTCCAGGGAGATTCCCTTAGCAAGGGTGTTGTAGTCCCATTCTAATCGTCTTTTAACATAATCATCTTATCTATTAGCCACAGGCAGAGGTTAGGATTTACAGCATCAGAAAATCACAATATGGAGGGCAATAGCAGAATACAGGAAATCTTGGTCCACCCAAACTACTACAAATATTTTCAGGGGGACACAATTCAATTCATAACAGATAAATATATTTTAATTTAGGTCTTGACCATCCAAGTAGACTAGTCATTTGAACTAGTTTTATTTTTGAAGCCTTACTAATTCTGATGGCCAGTCACCAGTTGATTGGAGCTCTGAGTACTCTAAGACAGGAGGAAGTAGCAGCTCAGGGAAACCAGCTGAACTTTTCTTCTACCCCTCCTTTTGTTTCCTTCTCTAAGTCTGGAATAACAGCTGAGGGCACATATGTAAGATGTCCCAATTCTGGCCCAGGTAGTGCATCAGATTTTAGCACCTGGTAAAGAGCAGAGAAGGGAGGGGAAACTACTGGGAAAGGGAGAGAAATCAGTGTGCAGAAAATGTTTGATTTCATTAGAGCTCACAAACACTTAGCTTATACATTCAGGTGAAAGTCCTCTGCAATTCTGTCAGTGCACCCATCAGAAGCTCAGGTCTCTGCTGAGAAAGATGTGCTCTCCTTGGCATATTATTGATCTGTTCATCCACCTGGCTGGCAGAAGTGGACCCCTTTGTGGGTGGAGATTTTATTTTGGTCCTGATTTCTCTGTCACCCAGGCTGATCATTTAGCTTTCTGCTGATATTCAGCATACCTAAAATGAACTATATAGTCGGTCTAGTTGTTTTCCTGGCTCTTTGTTGTTAGCCAGGCCAAACAGAGTTGTAGCACGCGGCTGGAGGTCTCCACTCAGAAACCAGAGAGTGTGGCCAATACCTAGAGTCTGGACAGCATTGCTGTTGTGTAGAATGTCTCAGAAAATGTAAGAGTATTTCCAAAGCTTTGAGGGCTAATGTAATGTGTTCTGTATACTTGCCTGTTGCCTGTTAATGCCTTCTAAGTTTCACAGATGTAGAAGAGTTTTTGTATTTTGGACTTGGAGCTGATTTAAGACTTCTGTTATATGGATGGACATAATTTTGCTATGGTGAGATGAATGTGTTAAATGTTTTGTGATGTGATTTTTGGGTTGTCAAAGGGTGGGATGTCATGGTTTGAATTGTGTCCCCCCAAAAATGTGTGCAGTCATGTGGCTGGGATATGGTTCCCAGTATCTTGGAAATGTCCTCCATTGTGTGGTTTTGCTAACCTGTATGTTAAAGGATTAGGGTGGGGCTGTGAATTCCTGCTATGGGGGAAGTTTCCCTGGAGTATGGCTTGCCCCACCCTTAATGCTTTTAGCTTGCAAGGAATAAAAGGAAAAAGAACCAAGGACAATTTGAGAACCTCGCTACCATCAAGCAAGCAGCACCGGGAGCAGAGCACGTCCTTCAGACCAGAGGTTCTTGTGTGAGGATGCTCCCTGGACAATGACTGATGCAATACCGGACTTTCCTCCAGAGCCGTCAAGGGGAAAGTCTTTCCCTGGAGCGGACGCTTGTTGTTAGAGGGATCAGAAAAAAAAAAAAAAGACACTGAATGGAAATTCTAGGAACTATTACAAACAACCATTATTATGCTGTGTGTTCAGTGAAAGGAAAGATAGTATCAAACTATTTTTCAGCATAACATCTTGGGTATGGTCATGTTTCTTAAAATGTTACTTGAATTTTCAGATACCATTAGAAGTTTTAAGTAGTGTATAGTTTTGGTGTTAAGTTGTCAACAAATACTGGGATTTGGGGAAAAAATGTTTAGATGAGAGCTTAAAATGTTTCATGAAACAAAATAGGAAAAGATACAAATTTTTAAAAATTTGGATGAAATGGAACAATAAACACAATGGGAAAAATTATGGGTCAAAGCTTTGGAAAGGAAGACCCAGAAAAGGCACAAAGAGTCCTTTCAAGAGCCTGATGCAGGAGATTGGATTATTTTCAGGACTGTGTACAGTAATACACATTCAAAGCACCTTGGTTAGCCATCATTTTTGAGCAGGGCATCCCTGTTTCACACTCTTGGTCAAGAGATTTGATTGTCATTCAACGTGCATACTGACCCTATTTCCTAAGAGAGGCCTTACATTTTTAGCATGGCTTCCACCTGTAATTTTTCACATTCAATTTATTGTTCCACTTCACTTACATTTTCAAACTTCAGGCCATTTGTATTTTGCTTCATTGGCCATGACCGAATCAGGCAGAATAGACCCAAAGCCATGATTTAGTCTAAAGGCAGAGCATGATAAATAGCCTTATATAATTTCCCAAGATGCATGAGAGTTTCTTTTTTTTAATTTTATTTTTATCCTGAAATTTGTCTTTTGTGTACATGTACATTAAATGAAGTTTCTCATTAACAGTTAGTACACATGTTTTATGATATTGGTTAACAACTCCTTAACACGTCAACATTCTCCCTTCTTGAAATTCAGTTTCCTATTACCAGCTTTGCTGACCCCATCTTGTCTTCTAGTCCCTGTCCCCAGGCTGGTGTGCCCTTTTAGTCTCATTTTGTTTTATGGGCTTGTCTAATGTTTGCCTGAAGGGTGAATCACATGAATGACTTCATTACTGAGCCAAAAGGGTTTCTTGATGGCAAGATCTCGGGATTTCTCCAGTCTCTTTTCAGGCCACTATGTCTGGTCTCTTTTTGCAAGTTTGAATTTTGTTCTACATTTCCTCCACCTCTGTCCTGGATCCTCTACTGTGATCTCTGTTGGAGCAGTCAGTGGTACTACCTAGTTATACTAGACTCAGTGTGTGGAGACATGGTAGATGTGGTCCATGAGTCCTTTGGTTTACTCTTCCACTTGCATCTTAAGTTTTCTTGATTCTTCTTTGCTCCCAGAGGGTAAGACCAATGGAGTAACCTAGATGGCTGTTTACAGGCTTTTAAGATCCCAGATGCTGCTCACCAAAGTACAATGTACACCATTTTCTTTAGAAACTATACTATGCCAGTTGAGCTACATATTCCCTAACCATGTTGCCCACAGCCCCCAATTTGTGCCTCAGTGAGTTTGGATATATTTATAGAGCTTCCGTGATGGCTTAGAAAATTTTCATTTAAAATTAGTTTTCTTTCAGAGAACCAAAGCAAATCAATTGCATTTCTGTTCAGTATTATTTTAGCTTTTTCTGGACAGATGAGGGATTTTTTGTATTATCTAAAAACTAGTTAAAAATAATTTTAATATTAATATAAACATTATAGTTACTATAAATTTTGCAAAATCTATTTTTCCACAAGAAGACATGAAGGTTACTGGAAATCAGATGCCAATTTCTATGGATTTGCCACTGCTTCTACAAAGTTCTTTTACAGTTTTTCAAACTAAAATATCTTATTTTACCCAATTACAAAAAAAGGTTAGAAGGGTGAGTGAATAAAGACAATGAAAGAAAGAGATGTCATAAAAACAATAAAATGAAATTTATATGATTATATATTTCAAAATTTGAATGGCAATATTTCTTGTACAGCTGTCAGTTAATACTGGCTTGGTAATACTTGCATTGAAAATAAATAGGAAAAGATTTTGAAGTCTGAAAACTAAGTATTTAGGTTTTAAATCTCAAATTGACTACATTAATAGAATCATCAAAGAATATGGATAAGGCTGTTCTAAGTATAAGCCATAATCTTGGAAAGGACACATTTTTCTGAGAAAAAGAAGACATTTATGATGTTTATTACAATGTGAGAAGCAAGATAACTAAAATAAATCATTATTTTATCCAAGAAATGTACTTGCTAAGATGAGGAATCAACCCCTGGAGTTGTTTTAAATACTCTTCATTTGATCAATCAAAATAAATTTCCTTCTACTAAAAGGAAAGTCTTAAGTCAGTTGGTTAGGATTATAAAAATATCATGAATATGTATTTTATGTTGCCAGCCAAGCCAAGTGCCGTCGAATTGGTTCTCAAATAAAAATTAAACACAACTTCCACCATCCTGAACCCAGAGGGACTAGATGGTACCTAGCTACCATTACTGACCTCTTAGACTGGGATCAGAAACAGAGGCTTCTGGACAGAGCTAGAGAAAAGTATAGAAAAAAATTAAATTCAACAAAGAGACTAGACGTACTGGCCTGACAGACTTCAAAGAACCTCAGAGAGTATGGTCCTTGGAAGCCCTTCTGACTCAGGATCGAAGAATTTCATGTTTCAACCAAAGATTACACAGGCTTGTCTCACAAGCAATAATGCACATGAGCATTATGCTTTTTTAGATCAAACAGGTATAACAGACCAAATGAGGAACATTTGCCTGAAAGCAAAGACAAGACAGCAGAAATGAACAGAAAAACTGGACAAATGAAAATGGATAACCCAAAGTGAGAAGGGGAAGAGTACTGACACACTACAGGGATTTCAATCAATGTCACAAAATAATTTGTGTATAAGAAACTAATCTACATTGTAAACAATGTTGTGTGCAAACAAAAGTAATAAGCTAGTCCTTGAAAATATATGTCTTGCTTATATTTTGGAAAATTAAAATAGATTAGCAGAATTGCCTCAAAAATAATAACAAAATAAAAATTACAAAACTTTATTACTAGAAAATTTTTTGTCTGATGTAACATACATTGATGCTTGATACCAGAAAGAGATCACCTTTCTTTTTATTGACAATTTTCTTGATTCTCTTTTCTCTTACAGCTGTGAAACTATTTTATCATATTAATTTCACTGTTTACCAAAGTTATGCTTCCCATAAGCTTATTGAAATTATAAGTGACTTCAAGTTTCATTTTTTAATATGTGCCAGTTAATGAGTTCACTGTTAACATTAAGTTACATGTTTGCTTCCAAATACAGTTTGCATATATCCACCCCTGGGCACCAGGCCAGGCACACTACCAACTAAAATTTTGAGAAAGTTATAAAAAGGATTTTCATAGAATTCTTATACCTAATTTAACTCCTTCAGTATGTGGAATATTCTCATTTAAATAAATTTTATAATTTCAAACACATAAGATGAAATTTGGTATTTGCCAATAATATTTGCATAATTCTTCCCTTGCAAATCCTAACAAGATACTAATTGCTAATGTCTTCAACTTACAAGAAATTAGGCTGATTCCTTTGCATAAATATATTCCTACTACAGTTTCTTATTACCATGTGTCTTTGTGGATGTTTCTGTTTTTAAATAATTTTTAATGACTATTGTTTGTCCCTTTACCTCAAAATATAAAAATTCTCATGTAACCATAACAGTTTCCTATATTTCTTTCCTATATTTCCAAATAGTTTCCTATATTTCCTATATTCTTTACTTTGAATTTTAAAAATTCACAATTTTATGTTATATGTCAAAAAAGTACAGATGATAAATACAAAGACTACCAATTAAATTCATGAACTTGTCCTACAAAAAGTGCTACATACCTCATTGCTAAATTTCACTACAGTCACCTTCGAAGCACTCTCCTTGGGAAGCTAGGCAAGAAGACAAGCAGTAGTCCAACCTTCAAAGCAGTTTTAGAACTTTTTCTCAAACAGCCTTCAGAGCTGTTATCGTATTGTGCTTGATGTCCTGAATGACATCCAAATGTCTTTCTTTCAATATTTCCTTTATCTTTGGGTAAAGAAAAAAGTCACTGGGGGCCAGAACAGGTGTGTCAGAAGGGTGATTTCAATATAGTTATGTGTAAGTTTGTAAACTTGCTACCTTGCCATTGTGTGCAATGGCCATTCCACAAAGAGTTCCAAAATTGCTTTGAGGGGTGGCCTAGGCACTGGCATCAGTGCATAGCTTCCTAAGGTGAATACTTTGAAAGTGACCATAGTGGTATTCAGCAATGACATATGTAGCACTTAAAACAATTAATTTCTCAGACTTAATTATCAGATCTCGTAGATTCCTGATTTCAATTTTCAAAACTAAAATGATCACTACAGAAGGTATCAATATTCTGTAGTGTATTTTCCAAGTGTATTTTCATTTGAAATTTATAAGCACCTATGGTTAGGACTCCCTGGTGGCATAGTGATTAAGATGTGCTAACTAAGAAGTCAGGGCAATTCTAATCCACCAGGCACTCCTTGGAAACTGTTCAGTAGTTCTATTCTGTGCTATGGTGTTGTTATAAATTGGAAGTGACTCAACAGCAATAGATTTGTTTGTTTTGATTATTAGAATGAATGTAATTAATTCTTTCTCATTCATCAGCTGTATAGTCTACAGGATCGACATTATTATAGCAAGCCAAGCCAAGTGCCGTCGAGTTGGATCCAACTTATGGTGACCCTAGGGCCTTAAAGACCAACTTAATACATTAGATAAATATTTCATATTTGAAAAAAATCCTCATAAAATACTGAATTACACTGCATGTCGGTATAGAGGAAACTTTTGACAAATGTGTTAGATTGAATTATGCTGTAGTTAACAAGTCCTTCTCACCCAATAACACAGACACAAATATTTAAAAAAATAACAACAAAAGATCATCTTTTAAAATATTTTTTGCCACTTATCATTCTGTTTTTCATACTTTCTCATTTCAGAAAAAATAACTTGAATATAGTACAGTCAGTGTGACCAACCTTCCTGGTTTGCCTAGGTCTGAGGGAGATCACTGGATAATCAACACTTAAAATATGGAAAGTCCTAAGCAAACTGAGTGAAATGTTAGTTACCCTAACTCCATTCTACCACAGATAAACATATACTGTTTAAAGAGAATCATATTTCTATTTCAGAAATAGAGATAGAAACTTATGGATTTGAGAATTTATTCCCAGATTGCTACAGATTTTCTGACAAATTACCTGTTACCTAAAACATTAATTCATTGGAAAATATTACTAAAAACAAGGATTGTTTTTAAAGCACTGATTTGAATTATTAATTGGGGGAAGTTAAAAATTTAAATTGTTAAGCAAACATTTCCATTTTTTTTAAAATCTTGGATTCAAATAAAATTAATGGAGAAAGATTAATATTACATATCACCTTAGATCACTGTGGAACTTTTAGATAGCAATGGCAAAGAAGGCCATCATTCTGTTGGAAATTTCATCAACATGAAAGAGACTAACTTCCTCAAAGAAACAAATGTGGTCATAGCAACAATAAGAAACCAAACTTGTTTCCATCAAGTTGATTCCAATTCATAGAACAGGCTAGAACTGCCCATAGGATTTGCAAAGAGCTCCTGGTAGATTTCAAGTAGTGACCTTTCTGTTAGCAACCATAGGTCTTAATCAAAATATTGTCGGCATTCGGTACAAACCATAGGGGACCACAAATGCTTAAGTTGCCTTTATATTTAAGCAAATGATAACTAAGAAAGTGTTGTTTTGATAGGCAATGAGTACTATCGTAGTTCAATGTTATTACTTTTAGATGCCAGTGATTTCAACTCATAGGAGTTTCATACGAGTAGTCTAGGCTGTTATCTTTTCAGGATGGGAACACTGTACTATGGTTTCAGCACTTGAATGCTAATCTAAAATTTGGCAGTTCAAATGTAGCAGTCTTTTCATAGGAGAAAGATGTGGCCATCTGCTTCCATAAAGACTTACAAACTTAGAAACCTACTGGGGCAAATTGTACTTCTGTCCGGCAGTGTCTCTGTGGGCTGGGATTCACTTGAAGGCAGTGGGTTTATTGTTTTTGGTTTTACTATTTACAGTAGATAAGGGGTCTTTCTCCCTTTACTGGTGGGTGGGTTCAAACTGCTAGTCTTTCAGTTAGCAACCCAGTGCTTAATCAATGTGCTAACAAGACTCTTTGATTTGGGGGAAAAAAAATTGCTATTGAGTCAATTCAGACTCATAGCCACTCTATAGGACAGTGTGGAACTGCTCCATAGATTTTCCAAAGGTCCCTGGTGGATTTTAACTGCCAACCTTTTGGTTACCAGCTGAGCTCTTAACCACTGTGACACTTGGGTTTCCCAGCTCTTTATTAGGTCCATATAAATTCAAAATGATTACTGTTTTTTCTTCACTAACATCACTTTTGAAATTGATAGATAAGAAGAAGTCAATTTACTTGAAAAGCTCCTTACTGAGTAATGTAGCAATATGCATTTACCAGTTTGTGTGTGCATAGCGTCTTAGTTATCTAGTACTGCTATAGCAGAAATAATAGAAGTGGATTTCTGTCTCAGTCAAATCAAAATTGGATCTCCTCCAGTTTAGGGAGCTAGAAATCTGAATTCAGGGTGCCAGCTCTAGGGGATGGTTTCCTCTGTCTGTCAGCGTTGGTAAAATTTCCCTGGTCTCGAGCTTTTCAGCACAGGGACTACAAAATCTGAAGAATGTGAGCTCTTGTCTCTGCTTTCTTCATAGTATGAGGTTTTCATGTTTCTCTACTTGCTTTTCTCTTTTATATCTCAAAAGTGATTGATTTAAGATACAACCTAATCTTGAAGATTGAGTCATAAATCATACTATCACTAATCCCACCTCATTAGCATCATAAATAATAACAACAAAAATTGCTCTGGAGTTAATTCTCATAGCTACCTTATAGGACAGAGTAGGACTGCCCCATAGAGTTTCCAAGGAGTAGTTGATAGATTCACTGCTGCTCTTGTCATTAGCATTCATAGATCTTACCTATGTGCCACCAAAGCTTCATTAACATCACAGAGGTAGATTTATAGCACATAAGGAAGTCACACCAGATGACAAAATGGTGAAAATGACATACTATGAGGAATCATGGGCTAGCCAAGTTGACAACTATTTTTGGAAAATAAATTTCAATGTACAATTCAAGGTCAGTTTAATAAACAATTTTCTACAAAATATCAATTTTTAACAGCCTTTCTCGTGATAACTCTTTTAAATGTTTTTTTCTTATGAATATTGTGTCTAAACATGGTTCTCCCAATACATTAAAATTAATCCATCAAAATAAAGTTAAACAAGAAAAGCTATACTGCATTTTCATGCTTCCTGGTTTTTCCATAGCAGCTAAAAATTCATAGATATTTGGAAATGAAGTTTTTGTTGACTTGTTCAAAAACCTCCACTCTTACTTTCCATTATTTTATTCAGCTCCTATCCTAATAAACTTCAAACTACTTTGAAGGTTCTATTATGTGTCTATTTTCTAGATGCTGCCATGAATGTGTTTGAGTGTGTGTGTGTATTCTCACCCAAACACGTGAGTTATGAAAGAGGTTGGGGTCAGAGGTAGAACTGTATCACACTCCTACCTAAGGCCTACATTCAGTCTGATGAAATAAACTTTTATAACATTCACTTTGTGAAGGCAGAACACAAGTTTTAAATAAGAAGAGGTCCCATTCTCCATCCCAGCTTACCACCAAAAAATACACTCTCTGTCTAAACCAGAGTTCCTTTCTAGTGTACTTGGAAAGATGTAATTATGGGTAAATTGGTCTGACTTCCCTTGAAACTTACAGTGGAGGACTTGGGTTTCTTATTCAGAAAAAAGTCAGGAGCTCTAATTTGGTCTCCAAGTAACATCGAAACTAGTAAGATGAGCACCATAGCATTCCTGTCCTGTGAGCAGGGACATAACATTCCTGCCGTTTGCCAGGAATTTTTTCCTCATTAGTTCAGGCCTGTTCCTTATCGGTTTATCTTCAAGTAATACCAGAAGAAGTGAAATTTTATTTCTAAATATATTCTGCACTCCTGAAATTACAAGACAGAAATGAGGATTTCATATCTTTGGACCAGCTGCCTGTGGTATTCTTGTTTAAACAACAGAACAAAAATGCTAAAAGATTTCTTACAAGTGAAGATACACATCTACACTATCATATCAGCATAGATAATATTCTACTCAGACTTAGAATCAGAATTTAAATTTTTTATTGAATGAAGATTACTAACCCCATAAGAGGTAATGGTCACTGACAATGAGGATTGATTAATGACATTTTTAGTGTGAAATTCTACATCTTTTTATAAAAATGATTGGTTAAAACTCTTAGTGATCTAAGACTTAGAAACATATAGAACTCTACTCTTTTGGTTGACATTCAATACAATTAAATGACAATGATTTTTCAGATTATATCTCATCTTGAGTTTTGACTTCCTTTAGTTACATGATGATTTATTAATTGAGACAGTAGTTCATTAAGATCTTTATTATTATTTCCCATTAGGAAATGAGAACAGAGCATCTAAGTAGAAGACCATCATAATTTGAAACAACTAAAACAAAACATACTTACTGTGCTAAACACATTTAAAGGTAGAATCAGGATCCTCATATACCATGATTCATGAGTAATATACCATCTGCTTCATGAGTAATTTGTTCATGGGAAAATTGTAGTCATCAAGATAATTTTAGAGTGTCCTCTAAACAGAACACAGAGCCCAAGGTTGCCTCCAGAGCTTAAATGTATCTTCTGGTTTATGTCTTCCTATGATTCCAGTAAGAGAAGCTTATATTAAAACTTAATGATGCCCTCAGTATGATTTAAAATGGTTTAAATTGAATGAGTTTCACTGTGGTCATAACTAGACATGAATTCTGTCTTTGAAGATGCTGGAAATTTCCATAAACAAATCACATTATTAGAAAATGTGCTTGCATTATCTTAAAATACTTTCAAGTGATATAAGTAAAGACACATTGCGAAGCAGTACCCTGGTATTCACTATGTTTAATTCTATTGAATTAAAAGGGTACTAACTGATGTGTCCCTCAGTTTATTCCACAGATATTTCTGATTTGTGGGAAAATATTGGATTTCAGCTAACAGAAGGCAAGCAACTGCATGGGTTGAGGAGTGAGTCAAAGTCACAAGAATGGTACACAGGAACTTTGAATATGGACACAACAAAAAATAGTGCAGAAAGAGAAACTAAAGGAATAGAAGGATTAAGCAAAGCGATATAAAAAATGTATCTGATAAACTTTTCTTTAATTCATAAGTTTAGAAATTAGCTATATACTTGATAAGAAATGAAAGAAATATATTTTTACAAGTTATTTGTTATTTTTCATTACTTGTTCCAGTATGTATGCACTTCAGCATACACAGACAATTCATATTGCGCTGTGGAAGCACTTTACTTAATTCTTGGGAACTTCTTCTACAATGGAACCACCTGCCATATTTGCCAAACTAGAGGTCCTCATCAATTTGAAAGTGTGTGGCAATTAAGATTCACAGGTAAACATTTTTTTTTTCAATTTTTTTGAATATACAACTGAAATTTATGGTCTTATCCACTGACTTGTTTCTTTGACACATGTATGTTTGAAACTGACTTTATCTCAGAAATTCTGTTTGCTTCACAGTGTATAAGAGTGATGAAAACAAAAGCTATCCTTACTCTCACTGATCTGTTTATCATATCTATAGAAGCTGATATTGAACAAATCTTTATTATAATACGTATACATAACTGTGAAGTGAAATAAAATAAATGTTCCTAATGCAAAGGGTAACCTACACTGAAAACTTACACCTGTCTCAGAAAAAGATAATTTTCAGTGAAGCCAGCAGGGCACAGAACTAATATGCTGACCTGTTATCTAATTTTAATGTAGGTTTCTAGACTAACAGCTACACTTCTGAGAAAAATATGTTTTTCTTGATGGTAAAAACCCTCAGGGATCCTAACAAAGTGACCACCTTCACCCTTCAAAATATATGTACCCAGGAAGAGTGCTATCTGAGAACTAGTGCCAATAAGATATTTTTGCAAGATAGGCAACCTGAAATGCATGTAGATATCTTGTGACCCTGAAACTATTTGTAATCACCAACTATACACTTAAACAATAACCCATCAGAGTCTAATTATTACAATACCCATTGATTTCACTGTAATTGCCCTCCCTATGGCTTAGTTTCTCTTTTCACCCCATAAAAATCAGAAATGCTGATTCACTGCTGTCAAATTGATTTTGACCTTAGAACTTATTACACTGCCACAGTAGTCAATATAGCCTGGTACTGATACAAAAACAGACAGATAGATCAGTGGAACAGAATTGAGAACGCAGAGATGATATCATCTGCCTATAAAGAGTTGGTATTTGACAAAGGCCTCAAGACATTAAACTGGGGTAAAAACAATCTCTTCAATAAAGGGTGCTGGCAAAATTGGATATCCATCTATACTAAATTAAAGCAAGATCCATATCTTATACCTTATACAAAAACCAACTCAAACTGGTCAGAAGACCTAAATATCAAACCTAAAACAATAAAGCTCATCCAAGAAAAAAGAAGGAACAACAATGGAAGGTTTAATACACAATGTAGACAGACTTCAAAAGCTGTCAAACAAACGACAAACAAGAGAAGAGAAAATAGATAAAAGGGAACTACTAAGAATCAATCACTTTTGCTCATCCAAAGACTTTATTAATAGAATTAAAAGGCCACCTACAGAATGGGAAAAAAAAATATTTGGCAACTCTATGTCAGACCAATGCCTGATCGCCATGATCTGTAAGGTACTACAAAATATCAACAAGAAAAAGATAAATCATCCAATTAAGCAATGGGCAAAGGAGATGTACAGACATTTCTCTAAAGAGGAGATCCAGACAGCCATAAAGCACATGTGGACACACTCAGAATCATTAGCTATTAAAGAAATTAAAATCAAAATGACAATGAGATACAATCTCACCCCAACAAGGTTGGCCATGATCCAAAAAATGAGAAGCACAAAATGCTGGAGAGGCTGTGGAGCGATTGGAACTCTCCTACACTTTTGGTGGGATTGCAAAATGGTGCAACCTCTTTGGAAAGCAATCTGGTGCCACCTTAAAATGATGAATATAGATATACCATTTGACCCAGTAATTCCACTGCTTGGAATATATCCTACAGAATCAAGGCCACTCACACCAACTGATACATGCACACATGTGTTCATCACAGCACAGTCCACAATAGCAAAAAGATGGAATCAACCCAGATGCCCAACAACAGAAGAATGGATAGGTAAACTATGGTATATATACTCAGTGGAACACTATGCAATGATAAAGAACAACGTTGACAGCAGGAGACATCTCTTAACCTGGTTTCAACTGGAGAACATTATGTTGAGTGAAAGTAGTCAGCGACAGAAGGACAAATATTGTATCAGACCCCTATGATAAGAACTTAAAAGCAGATTCATACATAACAGAAAAGACTTTTTGACAGCGGCAAGTGTGGGGAGGGCAGGAGGGGGTGGGGGGAGAGTTTAGATTAGATAGTTAGAAATTTGGTTGGGTGAAATTGGTGACAGCACACATTAGTAAGATCAATATTAACCGGACTTCAACATAACTTGTGTACTCCTCCCTTCTTAACCCAATGTTGCAAGGACAGAGTAGCTTGGACAGGGGGCCGGGGACCATGCTGTCAGGGGAAATCGAGGCCAACTGGCACAACTAGCATTTTGCTAATGAGGTCTCTCTGCACCCCTTATTGGTGAGTGGTGTCTGGGGTCTTAAAAGCTGCCAAACTGCCATCTGAGGGTACAGCAAATGGTCACAACTCAGCAGGAATGGATGATCACCAAGATCCATAATGACATGGGGGAAAGAGAATCCAGAGACAGAGAGACCCATGTGAGTAGATGTCTACATCGACTTGTGACCGGTAGAACGAGATGGTACCCGGCCACCACCAGTAATAGCCACGATGGAGCTCATAAAGTTGAGTCTCACTGGCAACACAAGAATAGAAAGGGGTGCACCCTGAGATCTCCAGTAAAAGACTGCAATTGATGGTCCAGGGGCCTCGGAGTTCTCCTGGGACCGGGGCCCCTGGCCCTCATGCTGCCCCTGCCTATAAATCATAATGAAGGTCAGCTTTTCAGACAGCAATGGATTGGACTTGGTGACTCAGAGTGACCATATTGTGTGGCCATTTTATGGTTCTAGGCGTCTATATGAGGTTGTCCTGTTGGCCTCATACTGGTGAAAGGGGAATGGGTGGAGAGGAGATGATAGGAGACTGTTGGGAAGGTAAGACATGTATGAAACAGAGAAGAAGAATGTGCTGTCACCATGCAGGGAGAGTAGTGGAATCTGCATGTAGGTCAGCATGCAAATTTATATGGGAATGTACATTTTCATTCAATCATAATAGAAAACAAAACTGATTCTGAATTATAGTGACTGCATAGGACACAGTAGAACTGCCCCATAGAGTATCCAAGGAGCACCTGGTGAATTCAGACTACAGTCTTTTAGTTAGAAAACTTAGCACATAATGAAAACTTTCCTGGGACCACTTGGTTCTCTGTTCAGTGGTCTGTGTTGTTCTCCAGTTGCAATTGTTTTAAATAGTTAATAACCTTCTCTGTTTTATCTTGAAACAGCCTTCAAGTTTTACTCTACAACATAACCAAAGGGCCTGTTTTAGGCAGAGGGAGGAAGGTTTAAAGTGGAAAGATAGGCAATTGGCAGAGCGAGGTTGAATGTTAGAAAAGATTTCAGTGAGAAGGTTATCCTTGAATGGAGATATGGAGAAAGATGCAATGGAAGGAAAGATGGTAAAGAGAGCATTTTGTACTGACAGAATCAAATACGTATAAAGACACTGTTAGAAAGGATGATTGCTTTGAGGGCCAGGCTGGGACTCTGAAATCAAGAGTGAAAGTAAGGTTTATGGTTTGTATATCAAAACTGAAAGCCAGATTAAATAATTTGACTTTTTTCTAAAGGCTATAGAAAATTATTTCAGATTTCACATATTAAAAAAAAAAGAGAAAGCAACAGCAACAAAAAATCAAGTGGAGATAAAGATTGTAAAGGGAAAAAAATGGATAGCAGGCTAGAGAATCTTCATATTATAAAGTGATTGAAGCTTTAGAAAATGACAATGGAGATTTTTAAAAGTGAATATACTCAAAACATATGCACCAGCAGATATTGTTTATAGATTGTGTACAAAGAGCAAGTGATGGAGCTGTCAACAAAGACTCGTTGGTATTTATCTTAAGCAGTGAAAGGATGTAATTCTAACATAGTTTATTGAGTGTATTTTAATTGTTTATAGAATGATTTTCTGTTTCATAATCTATTTTTCTTTTAGATTCTGAAAACAATTTCCTGTTCTATGATTACATCTTGAATATTATTTGACTTAGGTAATGAAAATTGATTCACATTCTCAAAACTGAATCATGCTGCAATTACTTTCTTTAAAGAATGCTCCTCTAACAATGCTATTACAGAATAAAAATTGATCAACAGTAAGAAAATTAGTAGATCCAATGTGACTGTTCTTGACTAACAGCTTTATTTTATTTAACTGACAGAAAATGCATTTGTAAGATTACTATTACATTAAAGCAGTGTTGAAATAAACTAACAATTAGCTTTTTAAACAGAAGACATGATAATTTATTTCATCATGTGCATAAAATGGTGTTCTGGAAAGTTGACTCCTAATGACAGAAATAGTTATCAGTTCATTAAGCAAATCACACTTAAGACCAAAAGTGGTAGAAGAGAGCAGTGTCTTCTTGATTATGCTATGTTGGTGCTAAAGGAACTTCAGACACTGTGTTATGAACACTTGTTTTATCAATGGTACATTTGAACAAAACAAACAAACAAGAGTAGCATTTAAGGTGAGAGAAGTTTTATGAATGAGTTGCCTCAGACTGTTAAGGAACTGACCTCGCTGAGTGCTTTTGAACTATAACCACTCATTACAATCAACTGAGGACTTCTAAAACATGCTAATAGTGACCTCCACCACAGAACAGTTGAATCATAATTGCTTCTAAAGTGCAAACTGAGAAACAGAATGAATTGTTACAGGTCAAATCAGTTTATCAATTTCAGTACTCATATCTCTTTTATACTTCCTTTACTTTTGTCTCAAAAATGTCAGATTATGTTGCACTATGCTACAATACATTATACTATACTTAAATGTCTTTGGGCCCGTTGTTGCATCCATTGTACCAGTTCATCCCCTTGAGGGCCACTTCTTTTGCACTGACAATCTACTTTACCAAGCATGATATCCTTCTCCAGGGACTGGTGTCTTCTGATAGCATGTCCAAATTACACAAGATGAAATCTAGCTATCCTCCTGTCTAAGGAGCATTCTGATCATATTTCTTCTAAGGCAGGTTTATTTGCTTTTCTGGCTGTCTGTAGTATATTTAATATTCTTCATCAACACATTAATTCAAAGGCATTGATTTTTCTTTAATGTTTTTCACTCATTGCCCAGGGTGCACATGCGTATTAGGCAACTGACCATGGGTTGGGTCAGTTGCAACTTAGTCAGTGCTTCTGAACACTTGAGAGAGGTCTTTTGTGGCACATTTGCCCAATGCAGTATATCTTTGAGTTCTTGACTGCTGCTTCCATGGGCATTGATTGTGGATCCAGGTACAACAAAATCATTGACAACTTCAGTATTATCCATACGATAAATATCCATGCATCATGACACTGCTTCTTAGTCCATTTGTTTTCCTTATGTTAAAGTATAATCCATACTGAAGGCCACAGCCTTTGATCTTCACCAGTAAGTGCTTCAAGATCTTTTTGTTTTCATTAGGATAGTTTGTATCATCTGTTTACCATAGGTTATTAATGAAGCTTCCTCCGATCATGATGCCCTGTCCTCCTTCATGTGGTCCAGCTTCTCAGATTATTTACTAAGCATGCATATTGAAAGCATACGGTCCTGACACATATTTTTCCTGTTTTTAAACCATGCAGTGTGCCATCATCTTTCAGGCAGACCGGAAAGTCTGCCTCTTGGTCTATGTACAGTTTCTCTACAGCACAATTACTTGCTCTGGAATTTTCATGCTTTTGAATGTTATACGTGATTTCCTATGATCCACACAACTGCATGCCTTTGAACAGTCAATAAAACACAAGTAGACATCTTTTCAGTTTTCTTTATTTTCAGTCAGGAGCCATCAGACATTAGAATAATATCTTTCATTTCACACTCCCTTCTCAATCCAGCTTGAATTTCTGGCAGTTTCTTGTTGACTGGAAACCCTGGTGGCACAGTGGTTTAGTGCCACACGTGCCAACAACACATCTTCCAGGTGCTCCTTGGAAACTCTATGGGGCAATTGTACTCTGTCCTGTAGGGTTGTTATGAGTTGGAATCGACCCCATGGAAGTGAGTTCTCCCCACCCCGTGTACGTCCATTCAGTAGGCTAGGACGGAGTGAGCACTTCTGGCTTTCTTTCCTTTGGTTGCAGCAGCTCAGTTGGTATTCTGTAGATTCCTGGAGTTTTGTTTTTTACCAGTGCACTCAGGGAAATTTGTGCTTTGTTGTTTGTCCTTTGTACTATCTGTTATTCATCATATACTACTTCAGGAAATGGTTTAAGGTCAACAAATTATTTTTTGTACAGAGACTCTGTGTATTCCTTCCACCATCTTTTAATGCTTCCTGTGCCATTCAATATCTTGCCCATAGAAATCTTCAGTATTACAACTCAGGGCCTGAAGTTTTCCTTCAGTTCTTTCAGTTTGAGAAATGTAAAGCCATTTCTTCCTTCTTGGTTTTTTAATTCCAGGTCTTTACATAATTCATTGTAATTCTTTGTCTTCTTGAGCCACCCTTTGAATCTTCTGTTATGCTCTTTTACTTCATTATTTCTCCCATTCACTTGGACAGCTATACTAGGAAGAAGGAGCTTGGGTCTAATAAAAAGGTTGACCAGTGAAAATCTTATGAATAGTAGAAGAATATTTTCTGAAATAGTCTGAGAAGATGATCCTCTTAAGTTGGAAGGCACTCAAAATATGACCAGGGAAGAGCTGTTGCTTCAAAATAGGGTAAACTTTAATGTCATAAATAGAGTCAAGTTTTCAGTAACCCTTGTTTGTTGATGTGGTATGACTTAATATGAGAAGAAACCACTGCAAATATGCATTAATATTTGGAATACGGAATGTATGAATTATGACTCTAAGAAAATATGTTGTTGTTAGGTGCCATCGAGTCAGTTCCAACTCACAGAGACACTCTGAACAGCAGAGTGAAACACTGCTCTGTCTTGCACCATGTCCACAATTGTTTTTATGCTGAAGGCCATTGTTGCGGCCACCATGTCAATCCATCTCACTGATGGTCTTCTTCTTTTTTGCTGATCCTCCACTCTACCAAGCACGATGGCCTTCTCCAGTGACTGGTCCTTCCTGACAACATGTCCAAAGTATGTAAGACACAGTCTTGCCGTCTTTGCTTCCAAGGAGCACCCTGTTTGTACTTCTGCCAGAATAGATCTATTTGTTGTTCTGGCAGTCCATGCTACATTCAACATTCTTCCTGAATTGTAGGAGAAAAAAATGGAAGACATCAAAAATGAAATGGAATACATAACAATTGATATTCTAGGCATTAGTCAGCTGAAATGCACTGATATTGGCCATAATGAATCAGACAACCAGATGATCTATTATGCTGAGAGTGACAAATTGGAAAGGAATGGTGTTGCATTCATCATGAAAACAAACACCTCATGATCTAGTCTGAAGTAAAAAGCTATCAGTCATAGGATAATATTCATACATTTGCAAGGAAGGCCAGTTATTATGACTACTATTCAAATTTATGCACCAACCGCTAATGGCAAAGATGAAGAAATTGAGGATTTTTACCAAATTCTACAGTCTGAAATTAATCACACGTGCAACCAAGAAGCATTGGTAATTACTAGTAATTAGGATGCCAAAACAGGAAATAATGAAGCAGGACGAGTAGTGGGAAAAGGACAACCTTGGAAATAGAAATAATACAGGAAATTGCATGATAGCAGTTGTCAAGATAAATGATTTATTCATTGCAAATACTGCTTTTCAACAAATAAAGAGCTAGCTATACATGTGGATTTAGCTTATGGAAAGTACAAGGACTGAATTTACTACACCTGTGGAAATAAAGTTCAATATCATCAGTCAGAAGGTCAGGGGCTGAATTTGGACCAAATCAATGGCTCATATGTAAATTCAAGTTTAATCTTACAAACATTAAATCAAGATCATAAGGGCCAAAATATGACATTTAGTATATTCTACCTAAATTTAGAAATGACCTCAAGACTATATTTGGTGCATTGAACACTAATGACAGAAGACCAAATGAGTTGTGAGATGACATCACGGAACTCATACCTGAAGAAAGTAACAGGTCATTAAATAAATAAATGACGAACTCACGAATGAATGAATGAATGAGTGAATGAAATAAAAGACTGCATCAGAGTAAGCAGCCCCAAACTGTGGGTTGTCCTCTGCCCTCTCACGGTAGAAACCACACACCTGGGAGTCCAATATCACTTCCTCTGGTTTATGTAGCCAGTTCTCCCACTCCTTTCTGTCTCATGCTTTTCTGGAATGACTCACAGAATGCGTAGGAGGCATCATACCTGCAGTAACAGCTTTAATATAACAGATAGGGATGTAGATAACGCAGTTCATAGTGTGAGCTGTGGGAGAGGTCCCAGCATGAAGTGTCCATGTTCTACAGAGTGATACCCTATCCTCTTCTGTGCGTGATCACCAGCTAGGAAGCTGTCTGAACCTCTGTCTTTCAAAGCTCTTATTCACTTTACCATATGACTGTGATGAATCACATCTAGCTCTCAGGAACCAGTATAAAATGCCAAATGGCTTTCTTCTAGGTAATTCTACACCTCACAGCCATAAAAGTAAAATAAGTTTATTTAGTCATTATTCTTTCATGAATCTACTGTCAGAGTTTACTGAGTGTAGCTGATCAAGATATCTGTTGAAAGTAAGAATTATCTGACCTTTTACATAATGTAATTCTAAACAACTTGGGCTGTCCCAAGAAAAGAAACCTGAATAATAATGCTCAGCAATCAATAGACACTTAAGTAGAATAGTTTAAACTCTTCTTGAGTGTCAGGATAAAGAATCAGCAGCACAATTTCTTTCAGTAAAGTTTTCAAAACAAAATACAAATTATAACAAATGAAAAAATGTAAATAAAACTAAATATTTTATGTATTGCAAGATTTTTAAAATTATTTTCTAGTTGTACCACCAAGATCTTATCTCATTTGGGGATCACAAAATGTAATTGAAGAGAAACTTTCAAATCAAGCTGATGAATTTGCAATGGATGTATTAATTTTACCAACAGTAAAATTATTTTTATTAAGGGATTTTTCAACCAACTGAATGAAATGTCTTACATGTCCAATCAATCCTTGCCAATATGATTTCTCTACAAAAGAAAGGATAGTAATTAATTAGAAGAAGCCCTGTCAAGGACAATTGGTCTACAAGTGCACAACTTGAGAAAGAGCTGACATGCACTGTTTCTTTTCAGTGTCATCATCTATGTTCATTACATGTATTATTAGTTTTTGGAAAAAGAGCTACTGACAGAATGGACAATTAGCTGTGAAGTGAAATAAGACAGTATGAATTATAGTCAATGAAGGAAAGGAATCACAGCAAAAAAAGAGACAGATAAATTTTCCTTGAATATTTTTCTTTTTTTTAAGTCATATGACTACTACAGTTAATTGCTTAGGTAAAGATGTACATTTAACATAGTTAATACACACTGATGTTTTTAAAAAATTAACAGTGACTGCTGCATTTGTGAACTGACACTGAAAAAAATATTTACTTTTAATTCTCTATTTTTCCTTTATAAGTTAGTGGATTTTATCTGTAGCAGTCTCTATAAGATATTATAATTTATTCATTATAAGTTACTTTTGAAGTTTAATAATGATAAATAAAAAAGTAGGAAATGTATCATCAATCTTCATTTATTCTTACCTTCTTACTCCATCTTTGAACATTTTTTTAATTTAAACTACTGCTGTTACTTGTACATTCATTAAAGATTTTAGGTTCAAGTTTCAATATCTTTAAAAAAATGTTTTAGAAATCATACATAGCTTAGTGTTTTTTCATTTGCACTGCAATTAATAATGAATTTTAAAATTTTTTCATAGTAAGAGAATTCTAAACATCAGCTAATATACCAAATGGAAATAACAGCTTTCTTTTATAGATGAGAGCTAATTAATTGGTATAATGGGATGCAAAAATTCCTATAAACAGCAATTAAATTATTAAAATGCGTAGAGCTAGGGTTAACAAAATTTTGCATTCCAAATAAAGAAATTTCAAATACTGCTATAGTATAGGCAGACACACACAAAATCTAAAAAAAAAAAAACTAAAAAAAAAATCTAAAGATACACATTTCTGCTGGTAAGGAAATTCAGCATATTACAGTATCTACATGCTATTCCATAAATTAAGAACATGTTAAAATAATAGCAATGCCTTTTAATTAATTAATTAATTTTATTTTTATTAAACTGATATTTATTAAAGTTCACATGAAGAAAATAAAGATATGTGTCTCAGGCTTGGTTTTCTAGAGGAGCAAATCAGTGAAACATATGTGTAAGTATACAGAGAAACAGCCTTATTTCAAGGAGATGGCTCCTCAGTTCTGGAACCAAGTATGACACAGATCTATGGTTCCTTGGTAGACAGCAGGTTTCTTCTGATTCTCCTGGTAGCAGGAGCTGATGAATCCAAAATCTGCAGGTCATGCTCCAGGCTGCTGGCTCACATCCCCAAAACTAGAGGTCAAAGGGTGAGGACGCAAATACACAATCAAATGCTTGACTGAGAGAAAGTGAGACTTACTAGAACCAAAGCGGGGAAAAAGAAAACCCACTGCTTTCTAGTCATTCTGATGCATGGCGACTCTGTAAGACAGAGTAAAACTGTCCCACCGTTTCAAGGAGAATCTGGTGAATTTGAATTCCCAACTTTTTGATGAACAGCTGTAGCACTTAACTACTATACCACCAGGGTTTCTACATACATATATGTGATTCATACCACACCCCCAAGAAAACACCCTTTCACCTAGTTGACTACTCACAGCAGATCACAATATGGAGAATGAGTACATAATATCTGCCACATCACTGAAAATAGTGACCCATTTTACATGACACATAATCATCGATAGATACATACACTCACAAAGCTAGCAATTTGGATGGTGAATTAGCTCTGCCAGATATTAAAGCATATTATTTATCTTCAATAATTAAAAGCATGATACTGTTGCATTGGTAGTTACAAAATAGCATGGAATAAAGACCCCAAAATAAATCTGAGCTATACAAGAACTTAGTATGTAGTAATATTGCCACCTCAAATCATTAGAGCAAATAGATTATTTAAATATTAATATTGAACAACCTCATAGCCATGTGAAGAAAAAATTTGATTTGTATGTTACAATATACTCTGGATTAAATTCAAGTAGATCAAAAATTAATGTAAAAAATGGTGAGATTAAAAAATAGAAAACCATGTTGGAGAATTGTTTGATAAATTTGGAACGGAAGGACTTTACAGCTACCATTCAAAATTTAGAATCCAGAAAGAAAAGATAGGTAAATGAGACCACATGAGAAAAAAAATATAGATACATAGTGTAAAATATATATAAATTTGTATGTATGTGTGTGTATATATATGCATATATATATGATTCTGAAAAAATATTATGAAAGAAGTCAAAGTTTTGCTTTCCAGTAGAATTAATCTCACTAATAATAAAAATAATAATGCCTTGAAATTAAGAAGAGCTGGCAAAAAGCCAAAACTGTAATAGATAAAGCAGTTAATATTGTAAACACTTGCAAGATGAAGTAGAAAACATCCCTAAATACAGGGGAAAATGCTCAAATTAATTCATAATGAGGCCAAAAACAAATTAAACAATATATATGTATATTTTTCTCCTATCAGCATTACAAAAATTTGAGAATTTGAGGTCTGAGTTTTTTTTTTTTCCTTACTGGCAAGAATGTAAAATTGGTAAAATATCCAAAGCACAATTCTGTAATACCCATTCGATGGCATTTGGCTGGCATTGTGTATGTACATACTGTTTGACCATATCCTCTCCATCACTGAGAATTCATCCACGTGCTTACTAACATATAGACAAGTTTATATATGGAACCATCGTTTATGATAGCAGAAGAATGAGCTTTAGATATAAATGTGGAAGACTGCCGGTACTCACATAGTACAACTCTGAGATAAAAACTGTAAGTAAAGCAAAGCATGGGAGAGTGTTGAATCAAGGATATATAGCATACTGTCTTTGTTCTTTGTATTCCATTTGTGTTTATCTCTTTGAAAGTCTTTTTGTTTTAATTTTATGTTCCTTGCCCCAGACTGCTTGGGGGTATATGGTCAGTCATTCATTCATTGTGAGTCACTTGGTAACTTCTTTTATATGTAAGCATGTATCTTTTAATCCTTAGGTAGTCTTGTTACTCTACTAATAATTTCTGTTTTCTGTAGCCTCTCATCAACAAAATTGGACAGTTGTGGTCTTTATGAGATCTCCTTATTTTTCTCATAACTTCTGGTTTATTTTCCATTTATTTCTTACATTTTCTAGCACATTTACCCAACTGAATATTTCAAAATTAGCAGTGACATTTTCACTTATTTTACTGTAGTCACAATTTTCAGAGCATGTTCTAATTGTCCAAATCTTACATTTCATGGCATTCTTTAATAATATTCTTTAAATATTTAAAAATATTATATCTTTGTGTAATTCTCTTCTGTTCAGCTCAATTTCTGTTTTCTATAAGTACTTGTTACACTGGTTTATCCTTATCTCATTTGGAGTATTTCTGCCAAATGGTGTTTAATCATATTTAATGGTAAGGAACTAAGATTGGAAACTTAATAGGTGAAGGTAGGTCTTAATGACAAAGCTCTCAGTTGCAGAGTATCCAGTTGGCAGCTAGCATTTCACTGGGGACACCTAATGAGCTTGGGATCCTTGTAGAAGGTGCCTCTGAGATTCTTTCTCTTGAGAATAAACCTAACACACTTTCTGCTATGGGTTTAAGGGAGATGAACAATGGATTGAAGAAATGAACTGGATTTGTGTATTGGGAGAGAACCAATGAGTATTAAGTAATCTCCATGTTTCTAGAAGCCACTTCAGTACCATGCACTCATGATTTTAGGTCCCATGCACCTCGAAATTTCTGCTAAATGAATGAAATTTCTCTTCATAATTCAGACATCCCATTGCATGTGTGTTTTGACTACTGCTATTCTGCTAATTTAAGGAGACCCGGTTGCACAGTGCTTCAGCACTCAGCTACTAACAGAAAGGTCGTCAGTTTCGACCCACCAGCAGTTCTTCAGAAGAAAAATGTGGTAGTCAGCTTCTGTAAAGAATACAGCCTCCATAAGCCTAGGGGGGTGGGGGTGGGGGGCTGTTACAGTCTGTCCTTTAATGGTGGTAAGAGATAGAACTGACTCAAGGGCAATGGGTTGTGACAGTGTGCCAATTTAGTCACTAATAATCTACCTTGTTAGTTTCTCAAAATTTATTAAAAATATTTTATCACTCTAGTCTCTTCCTCCATTTTCTTTAAGGATTAAAGATTTAGGATGTTATGGACGATTCTAGGACAATAAATTAGAAATTTTAGATTAAATGAGTAAATTTTTTGAAAGATACTAGTTGACAAAAATGACTAAAAAATAAATATATAAACCTCCAAAGTAATTAGATACAGTTATTTAAAAACATCTTTGCACAAAGGAAAACACTGGGACTATACCACCTTATATCCAAGCATGGAGACCCTGTGGTGTGGTGGCTAAGCGCTATGTCTCCTAACCGGAAAGGTGGCTGTTTCAATTCACCAGGTGCTCCCTTGAAAACTCCTTGGAGCAGTTCTACTCTGCCTTGTAGGGTCTCTATGAATCAGAATCTACTCAATGGCACTGGGTTTTGGGTTATATCCAAGTACTTCCAAATATTCAAGAAAGTGGTCATTCTAATACTACAAACCTCTACTACAAAATGGATAATTTATCAATAAATTATATGGGGCTGGAGTAACTGTTTGAGTGAGTTTCTCTTATCATACTTATATATACATTATTGACCTCTTAAATTCACCGATCTTCCTTTATGCCTCATCTGCTGGTAGTTTTCTATAATTTTAAAATTTGTATGCTGCCCTTGCCCACAAATCATAACGAAGCTTCACTCTTCGGACACGAATGGATTGGACTTGGCGATGCAGAGTGACCATATATTGGATGCACTTTATGGTTTTATACATCTGTAGGATGTCATCCTGCTGGAGGAAGGAGAGTGGGTGGAGAGGAGGGGAAAGAAGACTGTTGGGAGAATGACACATGTATGGAGCAGAGAGGAATTGTGTGCTGTCACTGGATAGGGAGAGCAGTGGAAGCTGCATATAGGTGGGCATGTAAATTTATACAGGAATGTACATTTTTACTCAGTCATATTAAATAAATTAAAAAAAAGAATATTACACAGGTGAATTTGATGAGATCTGGAAACTTCTACATGTCTTCTTGCCTCTTTCCTTTTTCCCAGATTGATTTGTGAGACTGCTGATTAGGGTATCCATATAGCAGGGAGATTTTAGTTTATGAAAGTTACCATTTTACATTTCGGATGGTTATGTGATCCAAAGCAAATCCAAGGCTACAGAGTCAATTCTTACCCACACAGACTCTGCAGGACAGTAGAGAACTGCTCCACTGGTTTTCCAGGGAAAGGATGATGCATTCAAACTGTTGACTTTTTGGTTAGTAGCCATAGTTCTTAACCACTAGCAAGTCTTATCTCACAAATTCATAAATTTACACTTGGTTAGCCATAAGCAAAATTATGCAGGATTATCTTGCTAAATGATTCCATGAAGAAGTACTATACACCAATATACATAATTGACCTGTTGACTAGTAGGTTCAGTTATTATGTTTACAGAGATTAGATCAAGTCTCCTATACTCCTTCACTGCTGTCACCATTAGTTTCTTTAATGGGAAAGACAAAGTTTCCAGTCTGAGTTAATTAGTTCCTTTACTCCCTCAATTCTGGGATTCCTTCCTTCCTTCCTTTTTTATAGTTTTCAAATCTGTGACTTCCTACTTTCCTGTATGTTTACCTAGTGTTTTCCTTGTTTCATAATTTGTTCAACAAGTTTATCATAGTTACTCTGAAGAGCTTGTCTAATATTTCAAAGTCTAGGCCACCGATATGCCTGTTTTTAATCACTAGATTTTCTCTTGTGCATAGATCACATTTTTTCCTTTTTGCATATTTCATATTTTATTGTATCTCAGATGTTTTGTCTAACTTTATAACATATATATGTACCTACACATGCCTACACAGTTTATATATATATAACCTACACAGTTTATATATATATAAACTAACAACTGTATTAAATTAAATTCACTGGCCTGGAATCTGTATCATGTTCACATTCTAATAATGTATTTTACAGTCCATTTTTTAAATGAGAAGATGAGGCTTGATTATCTTTTAGGTTTCTTTCAAATTTAACAATCTAAAAATATTAAAGCTTATTTTTGTGGTAGGTCTTGTCAAATTGGTCTTTTGATTTGACAACTATCCTTAATAATTGAATATGAACATGAGTTCATGAAAGATTATTTATTTTTTTTCTCTTGTTTGGAAGGATTTAAAGGTGAAAAATGTGATGTGGTTGTTAAAGACTGCTTCTTCCTCATTGCAAACTGCTCTGAAGACAATGTTTACATGAAAAATGCCAAGGACCTTAATTATGTATGTTGGTTCCCATGTGAAGAAATAACAGAGGTGAGATAAATTTATGTGGTGGTTTCTCGTTTTACTCTTTAGCTCATAAATGTCTTATTTGACAAAAGATAGAGATGATATGCTGAAGATTATTCAATATTCCAGATATAAATGGCTTAAATATAACTTTTTGAGTTTCTTAATAATCTACTTACTTCTACTTGGAAATCTGCATGTAGTTTTATACTTATCATATGGAGAGACACTCAAGGGTTTCAGCAATCATTTCATCTCCAGTTTTCTGTGTCCTACATGAGTTATAACTTGCTGTCTGATTAAACTCTCGAATGTATCTTTTATTATGTTTGTGCTAATGAAGCTGAGATTTAAACATAATATTCTTTTAAATGTACACATTTAGACAATGGCAATACATGAATAAATATATATATACACATATGTGTATATATCTCCATATATACGGAGATATATACACATATGTATATATATCTCCAAAAAGCTACCACCATTGAATCAATTCCCATTTTTTTCCCTTGTAAGTTTTTGTCTATTTATATAATCAGTAGTTTGAGAATGTTTAGATTATTATTTATGATCAGATACTTTCCAAACAAAAAAGAAAGAAACAGGGAAAATGAAGATGTGAAAAGGACCTAGCACTTGGTAGATATAAAACTCAAACCCACCACTGTCGAGTCAGGTCCTACTCATAGCAACCCTAGAGGTCAGGGTAGAGCTGCCCCATAGAGTTTCCAAGGAGTACCTGGTGGATTTGAACTGCCAACCTTTTGGTTAGCAAACATAGCACTTAACCCACTATGCCACCAGGGTTTCTGGTAGATACAAAGTAATGACTATCTTCACTCCGAAAAGAACAATGGATGCTTAAACGCAAAAACACCATTTTATTCACTCTCTCTCTTTCTCTCACACACACACACACACACAAACACACACACAGAGTCACTCACAAATGAGAATAAATTATTACAGATAGTTTCAACAATAAATCATGTCCCTGGCAATTATATAGAACCATATAATCAAAAGTTTAATGTGTATTAATCCAAGATGTATGAAGATGAACAAAAAGGGGATCTTGCGTATTGCATTGAGTAATGTCTCTATTAGACACGAAGAGCAGAGAATCTCCTCATGAGGTCTTTTTTCCCTTTCCATAATTATGCGTCTGTCAAATGAACTATCTTGTTTATGTCAAGATTTCCCTGGAGTGGCCCCTCCAATTTTAAATTGTCCTTGGAGAAATTATGCCAATTAGAGAGAGATGCATGTGATTTAAAATAGAGAGGAAGGAATTTGTGTTGAAGAGAACTTAAGAGACTCAGAGGACTCCATGAATGCTTGTGTCACTTCATGTGTAGTGCCATGTCCTCAGGACCTGCAGAACTTGGAGTCTGACCAAAAAAAGTCTACGTTTTTTAAAAAGTGACTCAAAGAAAAACTTGTCACATGAATACCTGACTGACATAATCATCTCAATTTATCATTCATTAACTTCAGCTGGATAAGGGCATGATGGGGTCTATGCTCGTCTTCTCCCAGTAAATGACATAGTGCTCAAACTGGGTTACATAATTACGGAATTTCTAAATTATTGTCTTATTTCTAAAACAGAAAACAACTGCACCTTTCGGAAGTGATGAAAATAAAGTGCAGCTCAAGCCTGATGTGGCATCTTCATCACTATCACAACGGGAGAGAAGAGTATCTAGCAGTCAGGATAGTGCAGTGTTCACACTTTAGCATCCTAATAAGCCTTAGTAGTGACGGCATCCTAACTGGATCTCTTGGGAACAGTATACTTATTCACTATTGACTCTCAAAATAATACCACACGACTGTGTTTATCAAGAAAAAAACAAACAAAACTGATTATCCTGGATCTCCTAAAATAAAGGCAAACAACACCCTAACAGTGTCTTAAGGGGCCCTTAAGAAAATGTTGCAACAAACTGGTGCAACCCTGGAAGAACTCAGTGATCTTTGCCAACAGTTGGAGGGTGGCTGCTATGCTAACCAACTAGAAGAGAGCCATATTTATGATTATTTCCAAGAGAAGTAATTCTACCAAATTTGGAAATTACTGTACAATGTCGTTAATACCACACTTAAGTAAAATTTTGCTGAGAATTATTCAAAAGTGACTCAAGCAGTATATCAACAGGGAAATACCAGGAATTCAAGTTGGGTTCATATCAGAATGTGGAACCATGGCTCTCATTGCTCGTATCAGATGGATCCTGGCTGAAAACAGAGAATACCAGACAGATGATTACCTGTGTTTTATTGACTATGCAAAGATGTTTGACTGTGTGGATCATGACAAACTATGGATAACACTGAGAAGAATGGGGATTTAGGAAAACTTAATGGTGTTCTGAGGAAACTGTACATAGATCAAGAGGCAGTTGTTCAAACAGTGCAAGAAAATACTGAGCGGTTTAAAGCCAGAAGACTGTATCAGGGTTCTATCATTTCACCATACCTGTTCAATCTGTATGCTGAACAAATAATCTGAGAAGCTGAACTGTAGGAAGAAGAACAGGGCATCAGGACTGGAGGAAGACTCATTAATAACCTGTGGTATACATGAAAGACACATTTGCTTGCTAACAGTGAAAAGGACTTGAAGCCCTTACTGGTAAAGATCAAGACACAGCCTTTAGGATAGATTATACCTCAGCATAAAGAAATCTGGACCACAGAGAAAAAATAGAAGTTGTCAAGGATTTCATCTTATTTAGATCTATGATGAACCCCCATGGAGGCAAGACTCAAGAAATGAAAAGACCATCAACTGCGGACTTTTAGTGGAGATCTCAGGGTGCACCTCTTTTAGTCTTGTGTTGCAGTGAAACTCAACTTAGTGAGCTCCATCGCGGCTATCACTGGTGGTGGCTGGGCATCATCCAGTTCTTCCGGTCCCAAGTCTATGTAGACACCCGCTCATGTGGGTCTATCTTCTGGGTTGTCTTTATCTCATGTCATTTTGGTCCTCGGTGAGCATCCATTCCTGCTGAGTTGGGAGCATTTGCTGTGCCCACGGATGGTGGCTTCAGGGTTCCCCTGGGAGCATGGCCCCTGGCCCTGATGCTCCCTTGCCCATAAATCATAATGAAGGGTCACTCTTTGGACATGAATGGATTGTACTTGGTGATGCAGAGTGACCATATTGGATGCACTTTATGGTTCTATGCATCTATAGGATATCATCCTGCTGACTTCTGTCTGGAGGAAGGAGAGTGGGTGGAGAGGAGAGGAAAGGAGACTGCTGGGAGGATGAGACATGTATGGAGCAGAGAGGAATAGTGTGCTGTCACTGGTCAGGGAGAGCAGTGGAAGGCGCATATAGGTGGGCATGTAAATTTATATGGGAATGTACATTTTCACTCAGTTATAATGAAAAACAAAGAAATGAAAAGATACACTTGCAGTGGATAATTTGTTTCAAAAGACATTTTTAAAGAATTGAAAAGAAAAGCTGTCACCTTGAAGACTAAGGTGCACCAGGCCTAACCAAGGTGTTTTCAATCGCCTCTTCTGCATGTGAAAGATGAAGTATGAATAAGGAAGACTGAAGAAGAATTGTGATGGTGGTGTTGCTAAAGAATATTGAATATAACATGAATTGCCATGAGAATGAACAAAATTGTCTTGGAAGATGTATAACTAGAACATTCCTTAGAAGCAAGGATGGTGAGACTGTATCTCAAATGCTTTGTACATATTATCAAAAGGGATAAGTCCCCAGAGATGGTTATCATGCTTGGTAAGGCAGAGGGCCAGTGAAAAAGAGGAAAGCTATCAACAGGATGTATTGACACAGTGACTGCACCAAATGGGCACAAGTATAACAATGATTCCGAGGACTGCTGGGAACTGGGCAGTGTTTTTCTCTGTTGTGCACAGGGTCACTGTGAGTGAAAGCTGATTCAACAGCACCTAATAACAACAAACAAGGAGTCCTGGTGGTACGATAGTTTAGTTCTGGTAAGTTAAAAGAAAGATTAGTGTTTCAAATCCATCCACAGTCTCTGAGAGTGAAAACAATGGTGATCTGTTCCTATAAAGACTATAACCAGAAAAACTTTATGGGGCAGTTCCTCTATGTCACATGGAGCCATTATGAGTGGGAAGTCAATTCAACAGGAAACAATAACAATAGAATCCTAGTATTTCGGAAGAGAGAAGTCATGGGAAGATATTTCAGAAATTATTGGGAGAACTGGTGTGGACTGGTCAGAGTTTATGACTAAACTCTGGTGGGCAAAATTTGATTACAATCTGAAAGCAAGTCATGACCAGCAAGGTGTTAATCTCTGTAAATAACTTACTTCAGTTAATTCAATCTTGCACCCCAGGACTAAGGACTAATTTTTAGATCTACGTATTAGCGTGTTGTTTTTTTCTCTAACTTCAGCTCTCTTGCTTTGTCTTCCCCTTTGTTCTGTAGTTCCCCTTGAACTTCCAAACTTCAGTTACTGAGATGCAAGTTAATTTAGTCTTCAGTATAATAGCACATTATCATTTATTCATAAAAGTCTTTCTGCCATCTATCTACCCATCTAGCTATCATCTTTTTTTGTATTTGTCTATCTAATCTGTTTCTCTGTATATTACAGGGTGTATAAAGAAACTAATCATGTAGCCCCTTTGTAGAAACATTACTGAGGTCAGCTCCTCAGACAAAAATGGACTTGACTCAGGGACACAGTGTGACCATATACTGGGTGTACTTTGTGATTCTATGCATTTATAGAAGGTTACCTACCCTGCTGGTCTCTTTTTAGATGAAGAAAAAGGGGTGGTGAGGAGGGGGCAGGAGTCAGTTAAGAGGATACGACAAACATAAAATGAAAAAGAGGAGTGTGCTGTCATGGGGCAAGGAGAGCAGAAGAGCTCTGGATAGGCATTCGTGCAAAATTGGTTTGGATTGCATACTGTCACTTAAACATGATAATAAAAAAATAATCATGTAGTAGATATTTACTGGTTTATCTTTTTAAAGTTTATATGTTTGTATTATAATGTAATAATAGAATATAATTTTAGCATGATTTTGATATAATTAAAAAGTGAACTCATTCTTACCGTTATAAAGAAATTCATGAATTCTTTCCACAAATGGAGACATGAAATGCAAAGAGAACATTGTAACACTGTATGTCATAGGGATTTATAATATTCTCATTTTTTACTTTTATAGACATGTGTAAATTCACAGAACTGTTTGAACAACGAAGAAACTCCTGAATATCCCTCTCTATATATTCCCAGGTAGGCTGTCAAAACGTAGAAATGTGTATCTGTGGAAAATATAACTGATTGTCAAGAAAGTGTGTATCACTATAAAACTGTCTATAAAGATGAAAGTAATGGACTCAAGTATTTATTACTGTTTGAGTTAAGAATATCACCTATTTACCTAATAAATTTAAATTATACTGATCAATCATAATTACCTGTTTTATAATATTTTATAATAGCAATATTTCTTTGTTTAAAATTTTAGGGATACGAGTACTATACTTATGTACAAAATATATCTGTCTATCATGAATCGGATCTGACTCGATGGCGCTTGGCTTGGCTTAATATAAATAGACATATTTTGGAAAAGGCTAGTTAATAATAAATTTAAAAGATTTAAAAGAATATAGAGTAAAAAGTAAATCTATCATTTTCCTGGCTCTAATTCCTTTACTTCTCCAATGAGAAAGCAATAATTTTTTTGTTCATATACTTTTATTAATAAATTAATAATCAGCTTTTCAAAAATTAATTTCACAAATTAATTTTAGAATTCTACAAATTAATTGTAGAATTTTATATACACTGCTTTGTTTCTTGAATTTATGGAGAATAATCCTTATCTGTACATATAAAGCTGCCTCATTAACAGCTGCATGGTATACATCATATCATTCAAAAGCAAATGATAAATGTACATTGCTTCCATTGTTTTGATATTAAAAATGTCATTTTCCAAAATCTTGTGCATACAGAATTTAATATCAAAATTAATGTATCTGAAAAGTAAATTTGCAGAATTAGAATGATTGGAACAAAATTTGAAACAGCTTTAAAATCTAGAAATATATGAGGACTGACAGTGAAGTTTGCAAACTAATCCTAGAAAAAGGATTGCTGAAGTACTCCTCTTGGGAGGAATGCATCAATGCCAGAACCTAGTCCACCTTTCAAAGCAATTTAGGAACTCTTTTTCGGGAATCACCATCAGAGCTGCTGTTCTGTTACCTTTGATGTCCTGAATGTTATCCAGATATCTTCATTTTGGTATTTCCTTCATCTTCAGGTAAAGAAAAAAGTCATTGGTTAGTATGGAGGGTGTTCCAAAACAGTTATTATTATTATTATTATTTGGTGCCTAAAAACTCCCTCACAGACAACTATACAACTAAGTTTGTGAACTTTCCACCATGCCACTGTGTACAATGGCCATTCCAGAAAGAGTTCCAAAATTCCTTTGAAGGGTGGACTAGGTGCTGGTGTCAGTGGACAGCTTCCCAAAGCAAGTACTTCAAAGATGATGGCAGTGATATTCAGCAGTGAAGTTTGTAGCAGTTAGAACAACTCAGTTTGCAGACTTAATTGTCATACTTTACATCACCAAACTTCTCTGTGATTTCCACTTATATGTGAAACTATCCTTTTTCCTTAATATTCTCATAGGCACAATCTAAGGGCAACCTTTTGAATCTTTGTCCGTATAGGTGAGAGTGGTATTATTCATTCAGTTTTATATATTTTTAATGAGTACTGTTGAGCATTATTTCATGTGTTTACGTTAACTGTGTTTAGCTTGTGATGATTCTTTTATTTACAAATTTGGCTGGGTTATGGTGCTCAGTTCTTTGGCCAAACACTAATCTATATGTAGCTATGAAGATGGTCTGTAAATGTGATTAAAATGTACAGTTGACTTGTAAAAGAAAGAGACCTGGTGACACAGTGCTTAAGTGTTCAGCTGTTAGCCACAACATTGGTGGTTCCAACTTCCTAGCCATTCCGTGAAAGAAAAATGTGGCAGTCTGCTTCCATGGATTTTTATAGCTTTGGAAACCCTGTGGGGCTATTGTAAAGTGTCTTATAGGATATCTATGAGTTGGTCTATACTGGATGGGAGCAGGTTTATTTTTAATTAAAAGGGATTGCCATTCACAAAGTACATGGACCTCATCTAATTAATTGAAAATATTAAGAACAAATATTGAGGTTTCAAAGAGAAGAAGGAATTCTGCTTAAAAACTGTAACATAGAAACATTGTCTGAGTTTTCAACTTGCTAGAATGCCCTGTTGATTCTGGATTTGCCAGTCCCCACAATCACAAGCAACTTCCCTTACATAAACATAAATATTCCTATAAGTATAAAATATCTTTGTCTGCAGAATCCTGAATGATTCATAACTATACAGGTTCTAGCAATTTTTATTGGAGAAATATGCCTTTACTAATTCATTTTACAAATTTAAGCTTCAGAATGAATGATTTCTAGAATAAAAGCGTGAAGAGCTCTGAGAATCCGCTCTACATTTCCAGTTAGTTAATGAAAAAAATGTGTAATCTAGAATATCTATTAAATCTCACTAACAACTGAAGCCTGTGTCACTTGAGCCATTCATTGTCTGTTCCCTTGCTCTGCCAGCCCACTCCTTGCACTGAGATGAAGATCCCCTTAAGGTGGGTGTGGACAAGATGATGATGCTCTGTCTTTCCCCAAGTCCCAGTGAAGGACTACAGCATCTTTCTAGAAGAATCAGCCCACCTGTTCTTTTTCATGTTCCATAGTTCTACATTTGAGAGGCTAAAATGCCAGCAAGTACAAGTATATCCAGTATTAATGGGGGCAGCCTCCCTATACTCAGCCCCTAATCCATGTACAGAGGCTCTGCTCCTGGCTGAGCAGGCAGAGTATAGTAAGAATCAAGTTTCCTTTATATCTTGACAGTAATTTGAAGTTTTCACAGCAAAAGAGTCGCTCTGAGAAAACTATGGGCTACTACACTTTCCCAGTGAGCAGGGATGTCACTTCCACCAGACTCAGAGAGCAGAGGTTTGGAGATGTTGTCCATAGGGGTTGCAAGCCATAGGATTCAGAGTCTCTGGTGCTTTACCCAAAGTAACTAGCTTTATTTGGAACAGAAGATGGGGAAGTTTAAGCCTAATGGCACTTAAAAAGGAAAGGTGTCATAGTGGTTAAGTGTTAATGCTTGCTAACTGTAAGGTTGGCAGTTCAAACTCACCAGGTGATCCTTGGAAATTATGGTGCAGTTTTACTGTCCATAGGGTCGCAATGAGTTGGGATTAATTGGATGACAGTGGGTTTGGTGCTTAAGAAAAAAAAAGTTGTAAGTAATTAAAAAAATATATAAATAATTAAAATGAAGCTGGTTGTTCCATGAAGGCCACATGCTTAACTTTATGCCAGCAAGTTTACATAAACAACAAAGAAATTGTCAGAACAAATCTCCAGGACTGACTCCAAAGATTACCTCTGAAAAGGCACCTGAGTTTATTTGGATGTGATCTGGAGCAGTATAAGCCCCAGGGCATTATGAGAAAAGCACAGAGTAATCAAAGCATCAGAACATCTGGGTGTGATAAGAACAGATGGAAGACAGATTAACAGAGATATCAGACAAGAGACAGGCAAAGGGAGCCAAAGAGAAGAGTCATCCAAGGGTGGCTACACACCTGATGTTACTCTGAGGAGTAATATCAAGAGCCTTCCAAATAAGGGAGAAATAATAGTACATCCAAATCACTCAACAGATAAACAAATTAACATATGAATAAAAAAAATTCAGAAAGGGACAAATATACAGATTTGTTACAACGTATTGTCTAAAATGTTCAAATTTCAGCAATAACAAACTAGCCATGATCAGTATGTTCAAAGAACAAAGAAAACTATGATTAAATTATTAAAGGAAAAATGTTGATAACATCTCTTCAAATGGAGAGTATGAATAAAGAAATAGAAAATGCTGGAGTGAAGAAATATTTAAAAATAATTTAAAACATTACTGTAAGGTAGGCCAGTAGAAACTACATAATTTAAAGAACAGAAAAAAAAAGAATGAAGACAAATAAACAATGCCTCTGACAGATGTAGGACACCATTATGTATATCAGGAATTGATGGAGTATCAACAGAGATATTTCAGCAAACATATGCAGTGCTGGAAGGGCTCAGTCATTTATGCCAAGAAATTCAGAGGACAGTTACTTGGCCAACCTGCTGGAAGAGATCCATATTTATGCCCATTCCAAGTAAAAGTGATCCAACCAAATGCAGAAATTTCTGAACAGTATCATAAATATCACATACAAGTAAAATTTTGTTCAGGATCATTCTAAAGCAGCTACAACAGTATATTGACAGGGAATTCACACTAGATTAAGAAAAGGGCATGGAACCAAGGATATTATAGCTGACGTCAGATGGATCTTGACTGAAATCAGAGAATACCAAAAACATGTTTACCTGTGTTCTTTGACTATACAAAGGCATTCAGCTGTGTGAATCATAACAAATTATACCTAACATTGTGGAGAATGGGAATTTCATAACATTTAATTGTCCTCTTAAGGAATATATACATGGATCAAGAAGCAGGCTTGTGAACAGAACAAGGGGACATGGCATGGCGTAAAGTCAGGAAAGGTGGGCATCAGAGTTATATCACTTCACCATACCTTTATAGTCTGTATGGTGAGCAAATAATCTTGAGCTAGATTATATGAAGAACAAGGGCATCAGGACTGGAGGACAGCTCAATAACAACCTGCATTAGGCAGATATCATCACCTTAATTACTGGAAATAAAGAGGATTTGAAACATTTATGATGAAGATCAAAGACCATAAACTTCATTATGGATTGCACCTCAACACTAAGAGAACAAAAAATCCTCACAACTGGACCATTAAACAAAACTGTGATAAGTGGAGAAAGAACTGAGGCTGTCAAGGATATCATCTTGCTTGAATCTACAATCAATGCACATAGCAGTGGGTAAGAAATTAAATGCACATTGCATTAGGAAAATCTGCTGCAGTGGAACTCTTGAACGTATTAAGAAGTAAAGATGTCACCTTGAAGACTAAGGTGCACCTGACCCAAGCCGTAGTATTTTCAATTGGATTAATATGCATATGAAAGCTGTACAATGAACAAAGAAGACAAAGAAGAATTGATGCTTTGAATTGTGGTACTGGGGAAGAATATTGAATGCACTGTGGACTACCAAAAGAACAAACAGATCTGTTCTGGAAGAAGTGTAGCTAGAGTGCTCCTTGGAAGCAAAGATGTCAAGACTGCAACTCACATACTTTGGACATGTTGTCAGGAAGGATCAGCTTCTGGAGAAGGACATCATGTTTGGTCAAGTGGCAGATCAGTAAAAAAGAAGACCCTTGACAAGATGGATTGACACAGTGGCCAGTGTCTGCAACAATGGGATTGAGCCTAGAAACAATTGTGGGCATGGCACAAGACTGGGCAGTGTTTTGTTCTGTTGTACATAGGGTCACTGTGAGTCAGAACTGACTTAATGGCACTTAACAACAACCAGAGACAGGAAAGTTAGAAGAAAGCAAACAAGTATTTGAAAAATAATGGCTTAAACGTCTTAAATTTGATGTAAGAACCTCAGTGAACTGTAAGCCAAATAAACATAAAGAGATCCATAGCCAGGCAAATAATTGCTAAAATGTTAAAACTCAAAGAAAAATATATAAAAGAAATGAAGAAGAATAAAAGCAAGAGAAGCAATTTATAACTTACAGGGGAAACCAGTATGATAAGCAGATAACTTTTCATCAGAAATAATGAGAGTAGAAGGCAGTGGGAGTGCCTGAATGGTGCAAATTGTTAATGCGAAGTGCTAACCAAAAAGATGAGATTCGAGTCTCCCTGAAGGGCCCCCGTAGAAGGCTTGGTGATTTGTTTATGAAAATAATCTATTGAAAACCCTGTGGAACACATTTCTACTCTGACAGGGTTGACTGACTGTAAGTCAATACTCATTCAGTGATAACTAGTGATAAAACAGAAAGTAGATGATTGGTTGCCCACATTGGTGGGGGACTTGAGTGAAATGAGTAATAACTGTTACTGGATAACTAGTTCCCTTCTGTAACTATGAAAGTGTTTTGAAATTTATTGTGATGTTAGCTGCAAAATTCTAAATATATCAATGTGATTAACTACACGAAATGTGAATTTTACTTTATGTGCATTATATCATAAGGAATATATTTTACATATATGTGTATATATGTAAGCTTCACAAGAGAATGTTTCTTTATATTTTATTCGCTGATACAACCTAAAGCAATAAGTAGACATAGTAAGACTTAATTAATACTTGTTTAATGAAAAAAGATTTGCACGAAACTTTTATTAAGGAAGCTATCCTTTTGTTTTAGTCATATAGTGGTGCTGTAACAGAAATACCATAACTGAATTTCTCTGACAAAGATAAGTTTATTCTCTCACAGTTTCATAGGCTAGAAATCTGAATTCAAGGCATCAGCTCTAGGGAAAGTCTTTCCCTTTCTTTTAGCTCTGGAGGAAGGTCTTTGTGATGGATCAATCATTGCTTGGTCTAAGAGCATCTCAGCCCTGGAACCTCAGGTCCAAAGGATGTGATTTTTTTCCCACTGCTGCTTTCTTGGTAGCTCAAGGTCCTCGTGTCTCTCCACTCACCTCTATCTATCTCAAAAGAGATGGCTTAAGATACAATCCAATCTTGCAGCTCTCTTCAATATCATTGCTGCTAATCCTTCTTTAAATAACAGTGATGTGATTTACAACTTATATGACAATCTCGTGATAAAATGATGGACAGTCATACAGCATTGGGAATCAGGTTCCAGGCAAATCACTACACACATTTTTAGAGGATGTAATTCAATCCATGTCACCTTTGGTCTACTATAGGCATTAGATTCTATTCTAATTTTGTGTTTCTCTTAACTTTGTTTATGGTGATTTTTCTTTGATGTCTAGAAAATTTTTCAGTTGAATTGTCAGTACTATTTGACTCCTTAAAATTGTCTCATAATAAAAAATATACACGTTATTCATGTAAAATGAATAGTATTTCTCTCAATACAAACACGATACCATCTCCTATAATAAGAAAGAATATCTAAATTGTTAGAATTTTGTTTTCTATTTAAAAATTCTATTATAGAATTAAATTTAAATAAAAGTAGAAAATAATATTCTGAATAAATTGAAATATAATCCATAACATTGGGTATTATGTCTTAAGATGACCGAGATACTGATTCTTACCAATTAATCTGTGCATTTAATGAAATACCAAATATATTGCAAGGTATTTAGAAACTAATCAATGTTACAGTGTCTGTATGGAAAATGTTATGTAAATAACTAAGTCATCTTTTAAAAGGAAGAACAATGTACCATCTGTTAAACCAGCCTACAAAGCCCATAAGGAGCCTCTGTGAGAACAAACAATAGGGCCAATAGAGAGCACTGGGAATATTCATGTACATGTGAAATCTTACTATACAAGAAATTTGGCTATAATTTTATGGGAAAACACAGGATGTTTTAGGACTTAGTATTGGGGAAATGGCTCAGTATGGCCCATATATGCAAACTCAATTATACCTTACATAAAGACTGACTACGAAAGTGTCTGGAGACCTACAAAGAAAAGTTAAAATTGCAATGTAACTGAAAGAAATGTACAAAAATAACTTTGTGGTTTTGTGGTGGAGATTTTTTCAAACTAACCACATAAAATGACACTTCTTAAGCAAAAGAGCTATAGTATTATAATATCAGATCTATGATTTATTTCCAATGAGGAGCATTGTGCAATACTTGAACAGGTAACAAAAACCAAACCTATTGCTGTTCAGTCAGTTTCAACTCACAGCAACCATATAGGACAGAGTAGAACTGCCCCATTGGGTTTCCAAGGACAACCTGGTATATTCAAACAGCTGTACGTTTGGTTAGCAACCATAGCTCTGCCACTATTCCACCATGAGTAAGCTTAAAGGCCGTGATGTATTTGAAGAATTTCACATGTATGAGTATTACCACATACCCTAAAATATTCAAAGGACATTTTCTGAGAATTTGGAAAGCCTCAAAAGGCAACAAACAAACAAAACAAAACAAAAAAATTCAACCTCATTTTCCCAAGTACTTGAGGAGGTTGTTAGATGCTGCTGAACTACGGCCCACTCATAGACACACCAGGCACACCGCAACGAAACATGGCCAGTCCTAGGTCAGGCTTACAGCATTGGTATGCTTGAGCCATTGTCCAGGCACTGTGACAATTCCTCTCTTTGAGAGCCTTTCTCTTTTGCACTGGTTCTCCACTTTACCTATGTCCTTATCCAAAGTACGTAAGACAAAATCTCCAGCTTTTCTTGTAGGTAGAATTCTGGCTTTGCCTCTTCTAAGACAGCCCATGGTATATTCAATATTCTTCACAAAAACTATCATTCTAAGGTACTAGTTCTTCTTGTTCTTTCTTATGCATTGCCCAGTTTTTGCCAGAAAATAGGATGATTTAATACCATGGTTTGGCTCAGGCATATGTTTGTCCCCAAAGTGATATCTTTGTTTTTTTAACTCTTTAAAGAAGTGTTTTGCAGCAAAATTCTGTAATGAACTATATCATTTGATTTCTTAACTGTTGCTTTCGTGGCCATTGATTGTGGATCCAAGTAAAACGAAATCCTTGAAAATGTTGCATTTTCTCTTTATCATGAGGTTTATTGGTCAAGTAGTGAGGATTTTTATTTTCTTTATGCTGAGGTGCATTCTATACTGATGGCTGTAGTCTTTATTCTTCATCACGAAGTTCTTCAAGTCCTTTTCCCTTTCATCATACCAGGTTGTATTTGCTTATTGCAGGTTGGTAGTGAGTCTTCTTCCAATCCTGGTGCCTCATTCTTCTTCCTATAGTTCACCTTCTCAGATTATGTGCTCAGCATACACATTAAATAAATATGGTGGAAGGATGCAACCCTGACACGTATTTATCTTGACTATAACCTATACAGTATCTGCTCGTTCTGTTCTTCTTGGTCTATGTACAGGAATACTTTAGGACAACTTTTCTCAAATAGTCATCATTTTTAACACTATATTTAGACTGCATACTGTCCATGACTCCAATTCTCTTTTGAAGATTTAAATTCACATCTAAGTCACCAATCCTTGTATGCTACCAGAAATATAACAACAAAATATATCCTAGTTATTCACTTATTTACCATTTGCTGATCATTTTTTCGTGGGAAGACTTTACACAAAATTTTGTGGAAATGAGATCTGATACCTACCAGGTAATGTACACACACACACAGATTTATGCTCTTCACAACACAATGGAAGACAATCATCCTTCAATTATCTCACATAATTTATAAAATACATGTCTTTTTAAAGTACTAACAGAGCTCTTGTTCTCATTTTCTGAACATATAAGTAGCCTGTATTGCAGTGATCAGCTTTCTGACCGTATTTCTGGAAACTTTAAATTAAACCTGTTTCCTTTACAGGCTATTTTAGGAGATTCACATTTCCTATATAATGTTAAATATAATCAAAACAGTATTTTTCAGTTATAAGCAAGACTTCTATTTCAAAGGGAAAGTGTGAAGTGTAAAACTTTCAGAGAAAATCAGGTAGTTTCTAAAATTATTTCTGTAGACTAGGGAAGATTATATAAATAGTGTATTGTAATAATTTACCATAGGAATGTAAGATATTTTGATGAGGGTTTTACTATATCTGAAATCTAATGACTGCTTTTTCCAAGAGTTTTGCAATTTCTGTCCTAAGGTTAGTGAGTTTTTAAAAACAAATATAATTTCTTGTTTTATGTTTCTTTTTAATTTTGGCTGTACTATGCACTTGGCTTTTGGCTGTACTATGCAAAGTTTTTTTTGAATCCTAGGCATACATTTTATGTTTATCTCTTGCCTTAAAAAATGATAATTCACTGGGCCACACAGAGCAGTGGGTCATTCATTTATTTACTTAGTTTTGTTTTTGGTTAGTCTTGACACAACTGAATTACATTTTCTTTATGGTTGGATACTTTTGTTTTTCTTGATTATATGTATGGATAATTTTTCCTCCTTACTCTACCCTGGAAAATTGGTGATAACATTGCTTCTTTAAGCTTTCTGGTATCATGATATAGAAGACATTACTTAATTCATTTAAGCAATTTTAAAATACATGTTAGTATAACATACACATACACACTAATAATGGTAAGCTTTATCGAAGAATGTGCTTTTATAATTAAGTTTTACAGTAATTTAGGTGGAAAAATCCTCACAACTGGACCAAGAAGGAACATTATGATAAATGGAGAAAAGATCAAAGTTGTCAAGGATTTCGTTTTAATTGGATCCACAATCAACACCTATGGCACCAACAGTCAAGAAATGAAACAACTTGTCGCACTGAGCAAATCTGCTGCAAAAGATCTCTTTAAGTGTTGAAAAGCAAAGATGTTACTTTGAGTTCTAAGGTGCTCCTGACCCAAGCCATAGTATTTTCAATTGCCTCAGAAGTATGTTTTTTGTTGTTGTTGTTGTGATTTAAGTGTAAGTTTACAATCTGTATCTATTTGCCATGTAACACCCAGAACTTTCACCACTGTTCTATTCTAACTGTTCTGTCTTTTCCTCCTCCCCCCGGGACAGTACAATTCCCTCTTTCACCTGGAACTTTCTGTGTCCATTTGACCAAGACCTGTTGTCCCCCCTCACCCTGTCATCTGTCCTCCAGTGATAGACTTCATGGATGACCCTGTTTACATATTTAAGTTCAAAAGTTTCTTTGTTGCCTGCCTGGCTCCATGTTTTTTATAGTCCAGTCTTTGCCTGGAGAGCTGGCTTTGGTGCTGGATGTAGTCTGAGGTCTATACTCCCAGGGGATCCTCCAGACTGGTGAACTGTCAAGTGTAGTCATTTGGTAGATTTGGTAGAGTTCCAGTTCTGCCCTCTAATCCTTCTCTTGCTATGTCAAGGGCTTGATACTATGTACTCCATCCAGTCATTGGTGGTGGCCAAATACCATCTAGTTCTTCAGATGGATTTGTATGAAACTGTTTATCCAGAACTTTTAAGAAAATAACTGTAAGAAAATGATCTCCTTAGTAGGTAAATCTAAGGAAATTGAACATAGCTCACTTAGTTTTAAAGTGCATTTGATGGCTATTCAGTAAAACTATTAATGGAGCACTTCCTATATATAGGACATATTTATTACAATCTTGGGACTTTGGATAATCAGTAGAATATTACATATAATTTCTCCTATTCCTAGAATAATTTTTTTCATGAATCCCAGGTATTAGAACAAATGAGAATTTAGAAGTAGAGATTTAATCTGTATCCTCATAGGTAATGACAGGAAGTCCCTGTGTAGCATAAATAGTTTAGAATCTCAGCTGCTAGGTGAAAAGATAGATGATGAAATCCATCCAGAAGCACCTCAGAAGAAATACCTAGCAATGTACTTTCAGAAAATAAATTGTTAAAACATTACAGTTAAAAATGGCATTGTGGGATCAGACATTGTCAAACTTCACAAGGAGGAGTAGAGAGAATCAAGTTCAGTAGCGTCACTCCAAAGCTGTCCCTGTGAGGGAAAGTTCAGACAACCTCCTTTAACACTTTTTACCAGTTCTGAGACCAGCCATCCTTCTTGTGGCATGCTGTGCTTTCCTTCTAGGTTTGATATTTTGTGACAATGGCCACACAGATCTCACAGACTGTACTCACAGTTAGGGGAGTTCTTAGGGGAATAACAAGGTTACAATTTGGATCAGGAAGCACGTAGGTGCAATCTCCCTTCCTCAGCGCAAGACAACCCTCTGAGCGCCTCTGGGCCACGCAGGTTTCCTCCCAGCTGCCTCAGGACAGGTTCTTTCTCTTAGACCTTGACTTTTGGCTTCTACCCTGCTCAGCCAAGTGTTACAAAGCTCTTTAATTCTGACAGGAAGTGCCTAGGGGGCCACAGTCTCAACCAGCAAGCCTCTTGCCTGAAAACAGTGAGTTCTCTCACTGCTCAGGTTGGTACGCTTTCCTCTGAGAGTTGGGAAGCCCACCGTGTTGCCGGCATTCTGCTAGTGTTGATTCTTTCCAGTGTTTGTCACCACTTCTCACCATCTTACGCCTTCTGTGGTGCAATAGCTCTCTGATTCCTGGGTCTAGGAAGTTCGCAGAAACAGGACCCTGAGTCCAAATAACGCTCTCCATAACTGGCTCTTCTTTCTTGATTGTAGTGAAGATCCCTCTCTGCTTCTGCGATTGGCCTCCTTTAAGACTCGAGGGATGACAAAACTGACCAGTTTCCTCAGTAGTGTTCCATACACCTTATTTGCATGGTCCCACTCCAGAAAAAATGCCATGTACCTTATTTTCATAGTTAGCAATCTGTCCAATTTCCTTGGTGGGTCACAGGCACCTTAGTTGTATGGTCTCACCCAGTCATTGTGTGGAGTCACAAAGACTATGGCTAAAAGGACCATACAAAGTAATTCACTGCATCACAGTTCTGGAGTAAATCTCTACTCTGATACACAATTTCTACTCTTATCACAATGAGCAGAAATCAACTTGGCAGAAACTAATAAATACAGTTTCTTACTGGGGGAAAAAAAATCTATGAATGCCTAAATAATTTGTATTAAAAAGTAGGATAAAAATTAGATACATAAAAACAATTTCATATGAAGAATATGTTGGATAATCATTGAAAATTATTGTGCATTAAAGCAACATCTGTACATGATTATTAAGTAAATTATCAATAACAACTAGCAAAAATTTCATGTGAAGAACACATTGCCAGCCCAGAGGGATAAAGCTTAAAATTACCAAAGTGTATACGGAGTGAAAAAGACACAGTGATTAAGACAAAATGGTATTTGAGGGAAAGAAATTGAATACTACAAAAATAAAATGTATTCAAAAGATACAAAGCAAATCAAGAAATTAATTTCCAAAGTTAAAAGAGCCTACTCAGCTAAAGGGGAAAATAAATTATAGATTGATATCAAGGTATATCCTGGAACAGTTTATTTAATCCAAGGTAAATGAAGAACTCTGTTGTCAAAAAATACAGGGAAACACAGATGTGAGTACATGACTGGGCTAATATCATCACAGAAGTATTTAATGCTGAAAGACAAAGGAGGGAGTATATTAATTATGTTGCAGAAATTTGATCTTTACATGTAATAGTCTGACATTAATACACTTTTGAAATATTTAGATGTGTATCAGTTATGAGTTTCTCTTTAAAATCAAGTATCAACTGAAATATAGTATTCATCAAAAGAATTCTAAAGAAGTAGGGGGCAAACTGGAAATTAATTGCAGAAGAATACAAAGTCCTTTTAAATATAGATTTAACATGAGCAATTTTAAAATTATGGTTACACACTACATTAGCTTTCTAGGTTGCTATAACAAATTGCCACACATGAGGTGACTAAAAAGGAATTTATTCTTTCATAGTTGTAGAGGCTGGAAATCCAAGTTCAGGGTGCTAGCAGGACATGATATCTCAGATTACTCTAGGGAAAGATTATCCCTGTCTCTTCCAACTTCTGGTGTCCTCAGACAAACCTTGAGCTGTGACCACATAACTGCAGTCACTCAGTCTTCATATAGTTCTCTTCTTTCTGTGTCTGGGTGTCTCTTGTCTCTTTATCTTTTTCTTATTAAGAAAATCAATTGTATTAGAAGAGGGTCCACACACCTAGTATAATTTCATGCTAACTAAGTACATCTGCAAGCTTACTCCCTGTGAGGTCATATGCAGAAATACAAGGGGTTAGAACAGAAGATATTAGGGCAAACACCAAAAGTGTCAATTTTCTCATTTTTTTGTCTTACGAGGTTTAAGTATTTAATATTTGAAGCAAAAGAACACAAAGACAAAATGCTGTGAGTATACACATTGCTACTGTTATCAAGTAGATTCCAGCTCATAGTGACCCTGTAAGACAGACTAGGACTTTCCAGTAGGATTTCCAGGGCTGTAATCTTTGTGGAATCATATTGCCACATCTTTCTCCCACAAAGTTCTTGGAACGTTCAAATTGCTAACCTTTTGGTTAGCAGTCAAATGCTTAACCACTACACTTCCCAGTGCTCCTTACTATAGATATAATAAACCAAAAACATAAAACAGAAAGGGAAAAAAAATGTGAGACAATACACAAGTTTTCTAATTGTTCATCTTTATTCCATGAAATAAGTAATCGCTGATGTTATTAAACCAAGGAACAGAAGATTAATTAGATTATTATGTAAAGTTAGAGATTTGTCACAGAAGATTGAAACAAAATATATTGTAAATTGCAAGGAATTAATCACATTGCAAACCAACTCATAAAACAAAGACTCACACTCTACTCACATAACAAAACAGAAACAAAGGAAAACTTGAACATCAAACTCCTTGAGCTGATTCCAATTCAGCAATCTTATAGAGCACAACAGCTCCATAGGGTTTTCCATGGAGCAGCTGGTAGATTCAAACTGCTGACCTTCTGGTCAGCAGCCATAGCTCTTATCCACTGTGCCACCAGTTCACCCTATGGTGAATATGTAAATATACATATTTATATATTTTTGCTGTTAAGTTATTGCTGCTCTTTCCAAGTCTTGAAGACCTTAAGTCCCATGTGAGTCAGTAGAACTGCTCCACTGGATTTTCAGTGGCCGATATTTTGGACATAGACTTTCAGGCGTTTCTTTTGAGGTGCTTCTGTGTGAATTTGAACTATCGTATTGGTTACCAGACGAGGCATTATCAACTTGCACCATCCAGGAATTCCATATCTATGTACACACAGACACACATGCACACACACATTCATGTCTGTAACACCTATTGAACAGATCTCAGGTATCAGTCTAAAAACAAAACCTAATTGCATGTGGTATATAAGAGAACTCATTTAATTTGACTCCAAAAGGTTAGAAGTAATAGAACATACAAAAAGTATTAGTGAAATGTTAATTAAAAGAAGGATAAAACTGCATAATTACTAGTCCAGTGTAGAATGCATCACAGGAAGTGTTAATACAGGTTTAATAGTATATAGAAAAAAGATGAAATTCTACTCTGAGCAAAATAACAATATACTTCTCATAGACTTTTGTGAATCTAAACCATATTCACATAAAGCAAGATATGGAAGAAAAATATTGAAAGACATAGTGATAGGAAACTAGGTTATCTCTAAGGAGGGCTAGCAGACTCAAAGATATGATACAGTCTAGAAGATCCAAAACAGTGGCTTTACCTGAGTCGAATTCATTGTTAAAACCAAACTAATCCCAAGCAAGAATCATGAGCAAAAGAATCTGATGGACAAACTCACAAAATTCAACCTAAAAATATATGAGTAATCTAATTTTTTAAAACAGTAAAAGAACCCTAAAAACATACCATAACAGATCCTACGCAGATTAATACATGAATCTCTATAAAATATATGATTGTCTAGAGAAAAGTGCACTTTCATGGAATTAACTACAGTTAGCAGAAAACCAAAGGACAGCAGTAAAAACTACGTCAAAAACTGACAAAAGTTTCAAAAGTTGATTATGAAAATGGAGTTGAAGAGTTAATTTCAGTAGCATTTTAAATAATGACTTTTAAACACAAATCCATATGCAGGTTAGGCCAAGGAATATGTGAAAAATGGATTTTTTTCTTTTTATTATGATTGAATGAAAATGTACATTCCCATATCAATTCACATGCTCATCTATATGCACCTCCCACTGTTCTCCCTGCCTGTTGATAGCACACCCCTCCTCTCTGCTGCATACATTTCCTGTCCTCCCAACAGTTTCCTATCCCCTCCTCACCACCCAGTCCCTTCCTCCATCAGGAGGTTAGCAGGATGACATCTTATAGATGCAGAGAACCATAAAATTCCCACAAGATACAATCACTCTGCATCGCCAAGTCCAATCCATTGCTGTCCAAAAAGCTGACTTTCGTTATGATTTATGACAGGGGCAGCATCAGGGCCAGGGGCCATGCTCCCAGGGAAGCACTGCAGCCGCTGGACCATCAATTGCAGCTTTTTAATGGAGATTTCAGGGTGCACCCCTATTGATTCTCTTCTTGCCAGTGAGACTCAACTTTGTGAGCTCTATTGTGGTTATCACTGGTGGTGGCCGGGCACCATCCTGTTCTTCTGGTCAAAAGTCTATGTAGAGACCCACTCACATGAGTCTCTCTGTCTTCTGGGTTCTCTTTTTCCTGTGTCGTTCTTGTCCTCGGTGATCATCTGTTCCTATTGAGTTGGGACCATTTGCTGTACCCTCAGCACCTTTCAAGACCTTTCAAGCCCCCAGACGCCACTCACCAATGAGGGGTGTAGAGAGTCTTCATTAGCGAAATGCTAGCTGTGCCAACTGGCCTCAATGTCACCTGAGAGCATGGTCCTGGCCACCTGCTTCAGCTACTCTGTTCTTGCAGTATTGGATTAAGATGGGAGGAGTACTCAAATTGTGTTGAAGCCCAGTTATTATTGATCTTCTTTCTAACATGTGCTGTCACTAATTTCACCCAACCAAATTTCTATTAACTATCGACGGCACTTGGCTTGACTATCTAATCTAAACCCTCTCACCCTCACCATCACTTCCTCCCCACCCTTGCAGCCCTCAAAGAGTCTTTTCTTCTATTCATGAGTCTGGTTTTAAGTTTTTATCATAGGGGTCTCATACAATATTTGTACTTTCGTTGCTAACTACTTTCACACAGCATAATGTCTGCCAGTTGAAACCAGGTCAAGAGATGTTTCCTACTATCATAGTTGTTCTTTTATCATTGCATAGTGTTCTATTGAGTATTTATATCACAGTTTGCCTATCCAGTCCTCTCTTGTTGAGCATCTGGGTTGATTCCATCTTTTTGCTATTGTGGACTGTGCTTCAATAAACATTTGTGTGCATGTATCTGTTGGTGTGAATGGCCTTGATTCTGGAGGATATATTCCAAGAAGTGGAATTACTGGGTCAAATGGTATATCTATATTCATTATTTTAAGGAAGGGCCTGATGGCTTCCAAAGAAGTTGCACCATTTGGCAATCCCACCAACAGAGGAGGAGAGTTCCAATCTCCCCACAGCCTCTCCAGCAGTTGTTGTTTTGTGTTTTTTGGATCACGGCCAACATTGCTGGGGTAAGATGTTATCTCATTGTTGTTTTGATTTGAATTTCCTTAATACCTAATGATCTTGAGCATGTTCACATGTATTTTTTGGTTGTCTGGATCTCTTCTCTAGAGAAGCATCTCTGTATCTCTCCGTCTCCTTTGTCATTGCTTAATTGGATGATTTTTTTTTTCTTGCTGATATTTTGTAATACCTTATAGATTATGGAGATCAGGTGTTGGTCTGACATAGAGTTGCCAAATACTTTTCTCCAATTCTGTAGGTAGCCTTTTAATTCTATTAACAAAGTCTTTGGATGCTCGAAAGTGATTGACTCTTTGTCTATTTTTTCTTCTGATGATTGTGATTTGTTTGACAGATTTTGAAGTGTGTCTACGTTATGTATTAAACCTTCCATTGTTGTTCCTACTTTTTTTTGGATGCGCTTTATCATTTTAGATTTGATATTTAGGTCTTTTATCCACTTCGAGTTGGTTTTTGTATAAGGTGTGAGATATGGGTCTTGTTTTAATTTAGTGCAGATAGATATTCCATTTTGCCAGCACCATTTGTTGAAGAGATTGTTTTTACCCTAGTTTAATGTCTAAAGGCCTTTGTCAAATATCAACTGTTCACAGGCAGATGATTTCATTTTGGGGGCCTCGATTCTGTTTCACTGATCTATCTTTCTGTTTTTGTACCAGTACTAAGCTGTTTTGACAACTGTGGCAGTGTAATATTTTCTAAGGTCATGTAAATGAGTACTCCTCAATAGCCAAGATCAAGATCTTCTTTAGTAATGCTTTACTTATCCAGGGCTTCTTATCTTTCCAGACAAAGTTGGTAATTTGTTGCTCCATCTCATTAAAAAATGTCACTGGAACTTGTATTAGGATTGCATTATATAAGTAGATTGCTTTGGGTAAAATAGACATTTTCATAATGTTAAGTCTCCCTATCCATGAGCGGGGTAGGTTTCTCCATTTATGTAAGTCTCTGTTAGTTTCTTCTGGTAAGGGTTTGTAGTTCTCTTTGTAATCGTCTGTTATTTCTTGGGTTAAATTCATTTTTAGATACTTTATCTTGTTAGGGGTTATGGTGAATGATATTGACTTGGTAATTTCTTCCTTAATAATCTCATTGTTGGTATAAAGCAATCCTATTGATTTGTTTATGTTTCTCTTTTATTCTGAAACTTTGCTGAACTCTTCTATCAGTTTGAGTAGTTTCCTTATGGATTCTTTGGGATTCTCTGCATATACAATCATATCATCTACAAATAGGGAGATTTTTAGTTCTTCTTTGCCAAAGCAGATGCCCTTCATGTTTTGGTTTTGTCTAATTGCTCTGGATAGGATTTCTGGTACAATGTTGAATAGGAGAGCTTGGAGTGGGTATCCTTATCTAATTCCTGTTCTCTAGGGAAACTGTTTCAGTCTCTCTCCATTCAGGATGACATAGCCAGTTGACTTTGTAAAATGGCCCTTATTGCATTGAGGAATTGGCCATCTATTCCTATTTTGCTGAGAGCTTTTAGCATGAATGAGTGTTGGACTTTATCAAATGCATTTTCTGCATCAATAGACAAGATCAAGTGATTCTTGTCTTTTGTAATATTTATGTGGTTGATCACGTTAATTGTTTTAGTGATGCTGAACTAGCCTTGCATCCCTGGTATGAATCCAACTTGGTCATGATGGATTATTTTTTGGATATATTGTTGTATTCTATTGGTAAGAACTTGGTTGAAGATTTTTGCTTCTATATTCAGGAGTTATATTGGTCTGTAGTTCACCTTTTTTGTTGGGTCTTTCCTCAGCTTTGATATCAGGGTTATGCTGACTGAATCTGGGAGTATTCCATCTCTTTCTATGCTGTGAAATTGTCTTAGTAGTATTGGAGATAACTCTTCCATAAAAGTGTGCTAGAATTCTGCAGTGAAGCCACCTGGGCTTGGGCTTTTTTTGGTTGGCAGTTTTTTGACAACTTTTTAATCTCTTCCTTTGTGATGGGTTTATTAACTTGTTCTGCTTCATGTTGTGATAATTTGGGTAGGTGATGTGAATCAAGGAATTTGCCCCTTTCCTCTAGGTTTTCAAATTTGTTAGAATTCAGTCTTTCATAGTATTCACCTATGATATTTTTAATTTCTGTTGGACATGTGGTCACAACTCTCCTCTCATTTCTTATTTGTATTATTTGTTTCCTTTCCTGTTTTTCTTTAGTAAGTTTAGCCAATGGTTTGTCAATTTTGTTGATTTTTTTTCAAAGAACTAGCCTTCAGTCTTTTCAGTTTTTTCACTTGTTCTTCTGTTCTCTAATTCATTTAGTTCTGCTCTAATCTTTATGATCTATTTTCTTTCGGTGCCTGAGGGGTTCCTCTGTTGTTCTGTCTCTGCTTGTTCAAGCTGTAGAGTCAGTTCTTTGATTTGATTTCTTTCTTGCTTCTGGATATGTGCATTTATGGAGATAAACTGACCTCTGAGCACTGCTTAGGCTGTGTCCCATAGTTTCTGGTAGGAAGTGTTTTCATTCTCATTGCAATCCATAAATTTCTGTATTTCATCCTTGATTTGGTTTTTTGAGCAAGATATTGTTTAGTTTCCATGAGTACAACTTTCTATCTATGTATTTTCTGCTATTGATTTAGACTTTTATGGCTTTGTGGTCTGAGAAGATGCTTTGCATTAATGCAATGATATGGATTTTGTTGAGAATTGCTTTATGTCCTAACACATGGTCAATTGTGGAGAATATTCCATGTGCAGGTGTAGTTGTCCATTGATGGATAAAATGTTCTGTATATTTCGATGAGGTCTAGTTGGTTAATTGTGGCAATAAGGTCTTTTGTGTCTTTATTGAGCTTTTTTTCTAGATGATCTGTTCAATATTGAGAGTGGAAAGTTGAAGTCTCTGACTATTATTGTGGAGTGATCTATCTCCTTTTTGAGTGTAGTCAGTGTTTCTTTGACGTATTTGCTAAGCCAAGTCAAGTGCCATCAAGTTGGATCTGACGCATTTAGGTGCTCTAATATTAGGTGCATAAATATTCAATGTTGTTAAGTCCTGCTTGTGTATTGAACCTTTCAGTAATAGTGTCCGTTCTTGTCCATGATGGTGAATTTTACAGTAAAACTGATTTTATCTGAGATTAGAATTGTCACACCTGCTCTTCTTTGTTCACTGTTAGCTTCATATATATTCTTCCATCCTTTAATTTTCAGTTCGTTCCTATTTTTAAGTCTAATGTGAGTTTCTCGTAAACAACATATAAACGGATCTTGTCTTTTGATCCAAGATGTCACTCGATGTCTCTTTACTCGAGCATGCAGTCTATTCCCATTCAACGTAATTATTGATAGGTGTGTGTTCAGTGCTGCCACTGTGTTATGTTTATTTTTGTGTTGATGTTTTCTCTGTTCTCATTAATGTGTTCTGCAACCTTCTTCTTTCATGTTTTTCAGGGTTGGTTTTGTGGTTGTTGAGACTCCTGTATTACATTTCTTGATATGGTATGTTGCTTTTTTATTGTGCTTTATGGCTGCTGTGATGGATTGAATTCTGTCCCCCCAAAAATATTTGTAGCCACGTGGCTGGGCCATGATTCCCAGTATCTTGTGACTGTCCTCCATTTTGTGGTTTTCCTATGCTACATGTTAAAGGATAAGGGTAATCCCTTCATAGGATCACATCCCTGATCCACTGTAAAGGGAGTTTCCTTGGAGTACGGCTTGCCTCACACTTAACCCTTTTATCCTGCGAGAGATAAAAGGACAGAGTAGCAGGCAGAGAATTGGGAACCTCATACCATCAAGAAAGCAGCACCGGGAGGACAGCAAGTCTGTCAGAGCTGAGGTTCCTGCACCAAGATGCTCACTGGACAAAGACTGATGCAATACTGGACTTGCCTCCTGCACCGACAAGGGGAAAGCCTTATCCTGAAGTGGACACCCTGAATATGGACTTGTAGCCTGTCAGACTATGTAAGAATAAACTTTCCTTTATTAAAGCCATCCACTCTGTAATATTTCTGTTACAGTAGCCCTAGCTGACTAAAACAGAATTTGGTACCATGAGAGTGGTGTGCTGCTCTAGCAAATACCTAAAATGTGGGGCCATTCTGAAACCATGATTGGATAGAAGATTCAGAAGGAATGAAGAAGGTACAGATGGTGAGAACTGAACAGCAGAGGACTGGTGGCAGCAGCAGCAGAACCAGGGGCAGCCCTGGAGCCGACCTACGGAGCAAGAGAGCTGAGTGCCTGCGCACAGTTTTCCTCATGGAACGAGGTGCCTCCAGGCACTTAAATTGGTGAACCTGTGCTTGCTGACCCACAGAGAGAGAGAGCTGAGTACCTTTAGGCAGATCACTTTCCAGGAAGAGTGGGGTGCCTCCGGGCACTTGAATCAGTGGAGCTACAGAGCTTTGGAACACTTGACCTGGCAGGGTAGATGTAGGCCTGAGGCCTGGGCCATGAGGTGATAGGAAGCTGAAGCTGCAGAGACAAACAGCGTGAGAAGCTGATCTACCTCGGTCTCAAAAGGTATGGCCATGACCTCAGGGGTTTGAAAATGTGGAAACATGGTATCCTGTGTTCATAAAGGTGGAAATGACACTCAGTTGGGCTTAGGGTGCTCCTAAATCCAATGCGGCAGAGTTTCTGTCCAAATGGGCCTTGAAGACAAAGTTGTAGCACGTGGCTGGAGGTCTCCACTCAGAATCCAGAGAATGTGGCCAGTATCCAGAGTCTGGAAGGCAAGTTCATTGTGTAGAATGTCTCTGAAAATGTAAGAGTATTTCCAAAGCTTTGAGGGCTAATGTAATGTGTTCTGCTGACTTGCCTGTTGCCTGTTAATGCCTTCTTTCCCTGTAATTTCTCCCATTTGTAATGGAATCTCTAACTTGTGCCTTTTCTGCCATTGTACCTTTAGAAGCTGATAGCTTGTATTCTAGGTTTTGCAGATGTAAAAGAATTTTTGAATTTTGCACTTGAAATTGATTTACAACTTCTATCATACGGGGTGAATGTGTTACATGTTTCAATGATGTGATTTTTGGATGCCAAAGGGTGGGATGTCATGGATTGAATTCTATCCTCCCCAAAATATGTGTAGCCATGTGGCTGGGCCATGATTCCCAGTATCTTATGACTGTCCTCCATTTTGTGGTTTTCCTATGCTGTATCTTAAAGGATTAGGCTGGGGCTATAAATCCCTTCATAGGATCACCTCCCTGATCCACTGTAAAGGGAGTTTCCCTGGAGTATGATTTGCCCTACCCTTAATCCTTTCATCCTGTGAGAGATAAAAGGATGGAGAAGCAGGCAGAGAATTGGGAACCTCGTACCATCAAGAATGCAGCACTGGGAAAAGAGCGCGTCTGTCAGAGCTGAGGTTCCAGCGCCAAGATACTCCCTGGACAAAGATTGATGCAATACCGGACTTTCCTCCTGAGCTGACAAGGGAAAAGCCTTCTCCTGAAGTGCACACCCTGAATATGGACTTGTAGCCTGCCAGACTATGTAAGAATAAACTTTCCTTTATTAAAGCCATCCACTCTGTGATATTTCTGTTATAGCAGCCCTAGCTGACTAAAACAACTGCCCATATGATTGTGCTTTAAAAACGATATATAAACCCAATTTTGTTTGCTACCACTCTTGTCAACTTCCTCTTCATCCAGAAGGTCTATAACAACTGCAGTACATCCCTCTTTTTAATATGATGATATCATAGTTTACATATGATCACTAGATCATTTCTTTCACTATTATAGCTTTGATTGTGTTTGGAGCATTCCCTAACTGAGTAGGATTTTGGATAATGTGTCCCAAAATATAGTTAAACGTTTTGTTCTTCTAAACCAGGAAATTCTGTCCATATTTCTTGTAACTTTGGTTTGTTTTTTACAAAGTCTCTGAGTTTCTGTTTATCTGCAAATGCCTTCATTTCATTTTCATATTTGAAGAACAGTTTTGCAGAATATATAATTCTTGGCTAGAAGTTCTTCTCTTTCAAGGCTTTGAATGTGTCATGCCACTATTTCCACGACAGCGTCATTTCTGCTGAGAAATCTGATGAAAGCCTACAGGATTTCCTTCTGAATGTTAACTTTGCTTTGAGTCTTGCTGCCTTTAAGAGTTTCTGCTTCGGTTTCATTTTGTTAAGTTTGATTATAATATGTGTTGGAGTCTTTCTATTGAGATCTATATTGAGCGATGTTCAATACATATCTTGAATATCTATATTCTCTTCTTTCCTAATATCTGGGAAGTTTTCTGTCAGCAGCTCAGCCATAATACTCTCCGTGTTCTCAGGTGTCTCGCCCTGTTCAGAAACTCCAGTTAATTGTAGATTGTTCTTCTTCATAGAGTCCCACACGCTTCTTAATGCTTCTTCATTTTTCTTGTTTCTTTTTTCTGATTTCTCCTCCTAGATTCTGGAGTCAGTGGCTCTGTCTTCCAAATCAGAAATTCTTTTTTCCATTGGTTCCATTCTGTTTCTTGGCTTTGAATTGAAGTGTCCATGTCTTTGATTTTGTTCTTGATCTGCTGGATTTCCAAGTATTGATAGTCTATCAGATCAAACAGCTTGCTTAATTTTTCATTTTACTCTGTTGAATTGGCTGGCTGTTGAATTTTGTGTAAGGTCTAGGAGGACTCTCTATATAATCCTTTTGTATTCATCTTCTGATAGTTTCAGAAAATGTTCTTCATCTGAGAAGTCCTGAGCTGATTTCTTTCGGGGGCCTTCTGATGCCGTGGGTGATTTCTGGGTCACTGTCTTCTCCAATGTTTGTTTCTTTTTGGGCTTCATGTGGGTCAATAGATGCTGGGAGAGATTCTGTGAAGATAAACCACAGTTGTTTCTCTAGGCCGTCTTAAAATGAGAAGTAAAAAGTATTTGACAACTTCCAAAGTCATTCAGGTTTTCAGGTGTTTATGTCCCTCTTCCTAGCTGGCAAAGTAATCACCTTTATATTGAACCCCAGATGTTATAAGTTATCTCAAAGTATAGAAAGGTGACTGGCCTGCTGGTCTTGCTGTCAGGCCCCGTCTGTAGATGATACAGTGTAGACTTCTGTTTTCCTGCAATTTCTTCTGGGCAGGAACTGCCTCCAAGCCCAGCAATTAGGTCCAGCTGAGCATTCTCTATGGATGACTGCTCCTCCCAGCAAAGCAAGATGGCATCACACACAAGCTTGCCACTGGCCAGGACCAGGCTCCCAGCAGAAAGAGAGGCTGAGAGTGCTGTAATGCCCAGTGTCCTCAGTCTCCACTGTTGAGACCCTGCCCCAGGCAACACTGTGCAAAACACTACCTCCCTGCTGGAAAACACTCTCCCGCCCTGGCAGGCACCACCTCCCAGCCTAGGAACCAAGTCCGGCCAGGGCCTCTGCCTTTGCTTCTCTGTTTCCCAGTCGATCAAGATGATGTACCACACAAGTGCATCTGTATGGCTAGCACATGGCAGAGGCAGAAAGATAGGCCAGAAGAGCTGAGGTGTATAGAGTCCAAAGCCAGGCTCTCAGAACCTTACAATTATGCTTGTCGGTCCCACCAGCAGTGTGTCAGAGACCAGCAGCTAGTCAAGTCCCAGCTCTGCCCACCAGCCAAGACAGAGGAAAAAAAATCAAAACAGCGAGCTACCTTTGGTCTGTGCAAGCCTCTGCTCATCAAGAGTGAGGTCAGTGAAAGAGAGGAGGTTTTGCATTCAGTGGTATGAAGTCCAAATTAACAGCCCTATGCCACATCCCAGGGCTCACTAGGTTTTCATGAGGCTCTGTTTAATTATCATTTCAGGTCTTGGTTTCCAGAGGGATTTAGGGAAATGTACGTTGAGTCCACCAACTTGATTCCACGCTGGATTTTTTTCTTGAAGTATGCACTGATCTCTATCATTTGTAATTGTATATAAGATAGATGAATGTTACAAAACAAAATTGCTGTAGTCCACCTAAGTGATGAATATATATCATATCACAGTAGATCTCTAAGGGGAAAAGCTATTATTCAAATACAGTTAATGGTTGATGTTGGAAATATGGACCCACAGTGCCCTGGTTTCTCAGTCCTTTAAGTGAGAGTGTAAATCTACATTTCTTTTGTAAAAACAATTAAATATTGACACATGCTTTAAGCTCTAGGTTAGATACTATCTGATTCATTCTGAAAATGACCAGTTTTTGCTACTCCATGAAAATGTATTCCAGAACATGGACAGGGGGAAAAAAAAACCAACTTTCATTATCTTTTTGCAAAGCCAGTGTAACATCCATACTAAAATTTGACAAAGTATAGAAATAGAAATCCACAGATAATCTGATTTATGGAAATAGATATAAAAATCTTAAATAAAACATTACAAATGAACTCTAGCTATATATTAATAGAATAACACAGGATGGCTGAGTGACTTCATTCAGAGTGAAAGTGTTTCAGTATTAGAAACTTATTAGTGCAGTACAAAATATTAATAAGCCAAAGGAGAAAAGTCACAGTGACATTTCAATAGATAAGTGAAGGACACTTGAGAAAAATTCAAGGTCCTTTCTACAAGTTAATAAAGGTTATCAGTTTATCCTAATATATAAAAGTCAAAGTCTGTATGTGATTCTATTTTCATAAAGTGGTAATATTTGTGTTATGATCATTGATCTCTATCATCAATCCAGAGTCTAGTGAAGAGTATATGCATGCAAAAATATCTTAATTTAGATAGAAAACTATGATTTGCAGATGATACGATTGGAAACCTAGAAAACTAAGAAAGTTGACAAAACTACTTATGACAAATTCAATGTAAGAAAAGTATAAATTCCCAATAAAAATATCAGTTAGAAAATAAAATGGAAGATCTAATATACAATAGTGATTTTTTTAAAAAAAGATAAAATGTCTATGAATGTTTTTAAAAGTGTAAAACATTTATACCTAAAACACCAAACACACTGTTGCTGAGTCATTTCCAACTCATGACAACTCTATAGGACAGAGTAGAATTTCTCCATAGAGTTTCCAAGGAGCAGATTTGAACTTCTGACCTTTTGGTCAACTTATCTACTATGCCACTAGGGTTTCCATAAAACACTTACGGGAAGCACATACTACAATTTGAAAAAAAATAAACACACACAAAAACACCTGTACTAATGTAGCCAAAAAAAAATCAACCCATTCAGTTGATTCTAACTAATAGTGACCCTTTAGGACCGAGTAGAACTGCCCCACAAAATTCTCAAAGAGCATTTGTTAGATAAGAACTGCCAACATTTTTATTAGCAGTGTTAGCATTTAACCACTGTACCACCACGGTTTCTAACAAGGTAGTCAGGTAACTGAAGATACATAGTGTTTCTTGGTTACACAGGCTCAGTACTCTCAGTTTGGACATTTTTCATAAATTAATCCATAATACCTGTGAAATCTCAGATAAACCTAAAGTAAAGCGTACTATTTTTTTTTTATTTAAAAATGTGAAAAATAAAAGGAAAAAACAAAAATAAACTTGAGAAAGAATAGTCAGACTATTTTACAAAAACATATTAAAAAATGTTTCAAGTGTTAATAGTCCAAACACTGCTGTTGAAGTGGAAATACATTTGTGAAATGAATATAAAATATAATCTGTAATTAGAATTATATCATTATAGTCATTTATTATGATTAAAAATAACTTTTCAAATCAATGATAGAAAAAGAAATAACTCCATTTCAAAGTTAAGTATATTTGATTTATTAAATCTATACTACATAGTTTCTTGAGGAGAATAATTAATACTAAGAAAATAAAAATTAGAAAATATATACTATAAAAATTCTGGTTCCAAGCTACTCCAGCAGATCCTTCTATTTGACTGTCCCAAGGAAAAAGAGTTACAAATATCAGGAGTTGGAAGATCCCTAAATAAGTTATTCAGATCTCTGTCTATTCACTTTGTAAGTTTGCCATTAAGAAATTCCACTCATAAATTAGCACACAGAATTTTAAAGTAATTTTTGTAGTACCGTAGCTGGAGTTTTAAAGATCAGAATAGCTTCTCATTAAACAGTTATTACACATATCCTTTTATAACATTGGTTAATGACCCCATAACGTATCAGCTGTCGCCCTTTCTGACCCTGGATTTCCTGTCGTCAGCTTTGCTGTCCACTCTTGCCTTCTGGTACTTGCATCTGGGCTGAACACACCTTTAGCCTGTATAAATTTTGGATGAGGTATGAACCTCAGGAGTGACTACATTAGAAAGCTAAAATGGTGTCTGGGCAGCACCTGGGTTTTCTCAAGTCTCAGGTCAGCGAGGCTGGTCATTTTATGTGAGCTAGAGTTCCGTTTGTTCTATGCTTTTATTTAGCTCTGTCTGGCCCCCTCTGTTGTAATCCTTGTCAGAGCAGTCAGTGGAGGTAGCCAGGCACGATCGAGTTTTACTGGACTGAGCGTGATGGAGGGGAGGCCTTGGCAGTTGTGGTCCCGACTCGACGGCACTTGGCTAGTCCTTTGGAATAATCTTGCCCCAGCCTCTTTAGTTTCCTTCATTCTCTCTTGCTCCTGTAGGGATGAGGCAACTTAGAATATCTTACACGGCTGCTCACAGGCTTTTAAGACTCCAGATGCTTCTTACCAAAGGAGAATGTAGAACTTTTTTTTTTTTTATAAACTATGTTATGCCAGTTGAACTAGATACTTCCCAAGACCAGGGTTCCCATAGTCCACTTCTCAGTAATTCAGTACCCCAAGTGAGTTTGAAGGGTATGTGGAACTTCCATGACCTTGCCTTGGACAAGTTTCGCTGTCTTCCCCATTATCATGTACTATCTTGCCCTTCACCAAAATGATCACACATCTAGTGCTTGTTTAGTAATTTTCCACCTCCTCCTCTCCCCACCTTGTTGTTATTAGGTACCTTGAGTTGGTTCTGACTAATATGACCCATGCACAACAGAGTGAAACACTACCCAGTCCTGTACCATGTCCACAATGATTTTTATGTTTAAGACCGTTGTTGCCAACACTGTGTCAGTCCACCTCATTGAAAGTCTTCCTCTTTTCTGCTGACCTCCCTTTCCACCAAGCATGATGTCCTTCTCCAGGGACTGATCCTTTCTGACAACATGTCCAAAGTATGTAAGATGCAGTTCTGCTACCGTTTCTTCCAAGGAGCACTCTGGTAGTACTTGATCCAGAACACATGTTGTTCTTTTGGCATTCCACAGTACATTCAACATTCTTCTCCAACACCACAATTCAAGGGCATGAATTCTCTTTCTGTCTCCCTTGTTCAGGAGACTGAGCCAGCTAGGAAGACTGAGCAAACAAAGGGCAAACAGAGTAGGAAGATTAAGCAGAGGGAGAGGGAACAGATTGGGAAGACTGAGTAAAGAGAAGGTGGACAGGCTAGGAAGATTGAGTAGAGGGAGAGGGACCAGCCCTCACTGGTCTGTCAGTGGAGGCTTGCTTGTTGCTGTGATGCTGGGAGCCATGCCACTGGTATTTAGGTACCAGCAGGATCACCCATGGTGGACAGGTTTCAGCTGAGCTTCCAACATAAGACAGATTAGGAAGATGGACCCAGTGATCTACTTCTGAAAAGCATTAGCCAGTGACAACCTCACCACCTTAGTAACCATCAAAGATTCTTTATTTTTGTGTATACACTAAGTTTGTCATAAATTTTCACGTAAGTGATTTCGTGCAATATGTGTTCTTATATGACTGATATATTTCACTCAGCATAATGGCCTCAAGTTTCATCCATGTTGTGAGATGCTTTGCAGATTCATCATTGTGCTTTATTGCTATGTACTTCTCCGCTGTGTGTATGTACCATTGTTTATCCATCCATCTATCGATGTGTATCTAGGTAAATTTCATCTTTTTGTTATTGTAAACAATGTTGAAATGAATACTGATGTGTGCATGTCTATTCATGTGATGGCTCTTATTTCTCTAGAATATATTCTGTGAGGGTGATTGTTGTATTATATAGTATTTTTATTTCTGGCTTTTTAAGGAAGCACCGTATTATTTTCCAAAATGGCTGTCCATTTTGCATTCCTACCAGCAGTGCTTAAGAGTTCCTCTCAATTCTCTAATGTTTGTTTTCTGTTTTTTTTATTTTTATTTTTTTGATTTGTGCCAGCAATGCTGGAATGAAATGATTTCTCACTGTCGTTTTGATTTGCATTTGTCTAATGGCTAGTGTTCATGATAATTTCTTCACGTGTCTATTAGCCATTTAAATGTCTTCCTTGGTGAAGGGTCTGTTCATTTAGTGAAATGTTTGTTCATTTCTTTTGCCCATTTTATTATTTTTTTTTAATTGGTTTTGCCTTTTGGTGGTAGAAGTGCTGGATTTTCCTGTAGATTTTAGAGAATAGACATTTGTCTGATCTGTAATAGCTAAACTTATTCCCCAGTCTCTTTTTAGTCTTTTAGTTAAGTCTTTTCGTGAGTATAAGTGTTAAACTTTTAAAAGTTTCCAGTTGTATAGCACCTCTTATGGTGTTTTTGTATTGTTAGTTATAGTTTGTATCCTGTTGATTCCCTGTGTAAGTGTCTTTATCAACGATCCTATTTTTTTTCCTTCAATCATCATTATAGCTTTTCATTTTACATTTAAGTACTGATTCACTGTGAGTTAATTTTTGTGTATGTTGTGAGGTATGGATCCTGTTTCATTGCTTTTGGAGATGGTTATCCAGTTTTCGAACATGAATTGTTAAAAAAGACTGGTTTCCCACTTGCTATACTCTTGTTGAAGACTGGGTAACTATAGATGAACGGATATACATCTGGATTCTCAATTCTGTTCTGTCGGTCAATGTGTCTGTTGTCATACCAGTCCCAGGCTGTTTTGACTGCTGTAGCTGTACAGTACATTCTAAGGTCAGATGGTGAGAGTCCTTCCAGTTTATTCTACTTCTTCAATGGTAGTGTACTTATCCAGGGCCTCTTCCCTTACCATACAAAGTTAATGATTAGTTTTTCTGTAAAGAATGTTGTTGGTATCTGGATTAAGATTGCATTGTATTTGTGAATTGCTTTGGGCAGAATAGTCACTTTCACCATGTTAAGTCTACGTATCCAAGAGCGTGATAAGTTTCTCCATTTATGTAGATCTCTTTAGGTTTCTTGCACAAGTGTTTCATAATCTGCAGTGTATAGGCATTTTATATCCCTAGTTAGATTTATTCCTAAGTATTTTATTTCTAACCACTTTTTTGTTGTTGTTACCAATGATTTCAATAGGAGCTGAAAGTAAAAGGTTACTAAATATTCAAGGAAATTCTCAAACTACTCAATAATACCAAAATTAGCAGGCATAGAAGAAACTCAGAGGACATAAAGACAAGTGAAAAAGCATCATAAAACTTGAAAAATCTTAAAATTAGTATGCCCCAAGGAATCATAAAAAAAAGTGTATTTTCAGATCTATAATGTCTGAAAGGTTTTACTTCTCAAGACAACTTTCTCAGTAATATATCTGCTCCTTTCTTATTGGCTATCTGGTTATCTGATATTTCTCATTTAGAGCAATATTAAAAAATCTACTATCCTACTGTTTTGTGCATTAATTACCCATATCTGATTGTAATGAATACTTCAGTGATAGGTGAGAATAACTCTATCTATGCTGGTTAAGGTTATGTGCCAACTTGGCTCGTCATAAATCTCAGTGGTTTAGCAGTTACATAACAATATAGCCAGCCTCCAGTATGTGGTCTGATGCAGTCATTCTTCACTTTCATATAATACTAATTTTCACACAATGACCTGTTCTTCAAAAGCTTAGCATGTAGGTAAGTAAGGAGTGGGTGTACCCTTGAGGATAATCTGCCTCACCTAAAATAGAAAGTAAACCAAGACATAGGAAGAATATTGAAAAACTGATGATGATCCAATCCAGAAGATAAGCAATGAAAATCGCTAAGTCAAGGAAGAGGCACTCCAGAAGACACCATGCAGCAAGCCTGTGAATCTACTTGTCCAGGATAGGCATTTCTAAGGTGGGAAAACGTGGACCTAAGATGTTATCTGATATACTTGGCACTTCAAAGGACACAGAGGGATAATTTTCTATACGTATATGGAATAATAAGCAAAACAACAACAACAACAACAAAAGAAAAACACCCAAAAGTAAACAAAATAATGTAATTTTCACTGCAGGGAAAACACAATGTAGATAAAGAATATAAATGTGTATTATTTGTTTCACCTGTAAATCATGGTAGTATAGTTGTAATTGTGTAAAAAATTATATTGGGACAATGGAAGAAAGGGATAGTAAGTATGTGTGCTGCAGGGTAAAAGACATAAACTTCTTTTAAAGTTTTTGTTTTTTACTTATTGTGATTGAAAGTGTAGAGTCTGGTTTAAATACTCATGCCTGCCTATATGCAGCTCCTACTGCTCTCCTTGCCCGGTAACAGCACACTCCTCCTTTTTGTTCTATACAAGCCATATTCTCTTAACAATCCCCTGTCCCCTCTTCTCTACCCTCTTTACCCCCCTCTAGTAAGAGGCAGTTGGGCAACATCCTATAGATACATAGAACCATAAAGTGCACACATGATAGGGTCACTCTGTGTCACCAAGTCCAATCTATTCCTGTCTGGGAGTTGACCTCAATAATGACATGGTTAGGGGCAGCTTCAGGCCTAGGGGCCCTGCTTTCAGGGGAACCCCTAGGATTTGGGACCATTAATTGTGGTCTTTTAGTGGAGATCTTAGGGTGTACTTCTTATTCTCATATTGCCACTGGGACTTAACTTTGTGAGCCCCCTCATGTCTGTCACTGGAAGTGGCCAGGCAACAACTGTTTCTTCTGGTCAAATGTTAATGTAGTCACCCATTCACAGGGGTCTTTCTGTCTTCTGGGTTCTCTTTCCCTTGTGTCATTTTTGTCCTTGATGATCATCTGTTCTGGATGAGTTGGGACCATTTAGTTTACCTCAGATGGCAGCTTGTTAGCTTTTAAGACTCTAGATACCACTCACCAATATGGGGTGGAGACGACTGTCTCAGCAATAGGCTCGTTATACCAATCAGCCTTGACGTCCTCTGAGAACATGGTCCCTGGATCCCCACCCCAGCTACTCTGACTTTACCTATGGGATTAAAATTGAAAGAGTTTTCAGGTTATGTTGAAGTCCTATTAAACTGATCTTCTTTCTAATGTATGCGGTCACTGATTTCACCCAACCAAATTTCCATCAACTACCTAATCTGTAACCAGCCCTCTCCCTCCCCATCCCTCCTTCACCTTCCTTGCAGCCATCAAAGAGCCTTTTCTTCTGTACATGTGTCAGTTTTCAAATCCTTAAAGTACGGAGTCTCATATCATATTTGTGTTTGTGCTGCTGACTAATTTCACTCAGCATGATGGATATAAAGTTCTGTATATGTCGACAAGGTTTAGTTGGTTGTCACCATAAGGTCTTCTGTGTCTTTACTGAGTTTTTTTCTTAAAGTATAATCTATTTTATCTGAGATTAGTATTGTCACACCTGCTCTTCTTTGCATATTGTTAGCTTGGTATGTATTATTCCATCTTTTAGTTTTCACTTTGTTCATATCTTTAAGTTTAGGCTGAGTTTCTTATAAGCAGCATATAGACAAGGCATGTTTTTTGATCCAAGATGTCACTCATTGTCTCTTTACTGGAGGGCTCAGTCCATTTACCTTCGATGTAATTATTGATAAGTATGTGTTTAGTGCTTTCATTTTACTGTATTTAGTTTTGTGTTGATGTTTCCTCTGTTGCCTGTACTATTCTGTTCTAGTGACATTCTTTTCTATGGGATAATTTTCTACCCTTTTCAGTGTTGGTTTTGTGTTTGCTGAGACTCCTGTATTGCATTTCTTGCTTTGATATGTAGTTTCTTTGTTGTGCTTTGCAGCTATCCCTATGATCCCCCTTAATAGTATATATTTAAACCCAATTTTGACTTCTAAATATCGTATCAACTTCCTCTCCATCTGGATGGAGGATAGCTCTATACTATATCCCTTTCTTAATGTGATGGTATTGTAGTTTTCATGATATGATCACTGGATCACCTCTTCTAGTATTAAAGCTTTGGTTGGGGTTTTATGCCTTCCCTAACTAAGTAGGTTTCTGGATGATGTGCCCTGTACTGTCCCCTAACATATGCAGTTAATGATTTTGTTCTTCTAAGCCAAGAGCTTCTTTCAGTGTTTCTTGTAGCTTTGGTTTGTTTTTTATAAGGTCTCTAGGTTTCTGTTTATCTGCGAATGTCTTGATTTCATTTTCACATTTAAAAGACAGTTATTCAGGATATATAATTCTTGGTCAGCAGTTCTTTTCCTTCAAGGCTTTGAATATGTCATGCCACTGTCTCTGTGAGAGTGTCATTTCTGCTAAGAAATCCAACAAAAGCCTACAGGGCTTCTCTCTGAACGTTAGCTTTGCTTTGAGTCTCACTGCCTTGAAGAGTTTCTGCTTATGTTTCATTTTGTTAAGCTTGATTATGATATGTCTTGGAGTCTTTCTTTTAGGGTCTATATTGTATGGCAATCTATACACATCTTGGAAATCTATGTTCTCTTCTTTTGTAATTTCAGGGAAATTTTCTGTCAGCAAGTCAACAACAATCCTCTCTGTTTTCAGGCGTCCCTTCCTGTTCAGGAACTCCAATTAATTGTAGATTGTTTCTCTTGATAGAGTCCCACATGTTTCTTAATGCTTTTTCATTTTTCTCTGATTTCCTCTCAAAAATGCTAGTGTCAGTAGTTGAGTCTTCCAAGTCATAAAGTCTATTTTCTATTTGTTCAATTCTGTTGTCTTGGCTTTGAATTGAGTTTTCTGATTTTTTAATTCTGTTATTGATCTGTTGGATTGCAGAATGCTGGAGTTCCATCAGTTCAAACAGATTGCTTAATTTTTTTATTTTGGTCTGCTAGATTTTGTATAATGTCTAGGAGGGCACTCTATATAGCTCTTTTGTACTCAACCTCTGAAAGTTTCAGAGCAGATTTTTCATCTGGGAAGTTCTTTGTTTCTTTCTTTTGGGAGCTTTCTGGAGCCATGGTTGAATTTTTCCTTAAGTGCTGAGACAAGGTCTGTTGCTTTTTGGGCATCTAGAGGTTGTTCAGTTTCTCCAGTATTGCCTTATTAGGAGCTGAAGTAGAAGTTGATCACCAGTTACCTCTGTGTACTCCAGCGACTAGCCTAGTGGAATCTCTGTGATAGCAGGCTCCACCTCCTGGATGGCAAAGACATGGCCATAATTATGGAGTCACTGGGAGGCCATCAACTGACCCTACATTGTGGGTCAGTCAAGATTGGAAGATGTGCCGTCTGGCTGCACCACAGTTATTTTTCTAGATAGTCTTATTTTGAAAGGTAAAAACTATCTGACAGCTTCCACAAACAGTCAGGCTGTCAGGTGTGCAAGCCTCTCTTTCCAGCTGGCAATGAAGGTATCTCTATATCCATCCCTAGATGCTGTGATCTAGTTCAAAGTATGGACAGGCTACTGCCTTGGTGTCATCAGGTGCCAGGCCCTACCCGAAGAGTAAACTGTGCTAAACATAGCTCTTCTTGTGGAAAAGTGCTGCTCAGGCTGGCACTCTTTCCAAGCCTGAGAATTAGTCCCCGCTGAGGCCTCTGTTTGTGTAGATCCACCTCCCAGTCAGACAAGATCACGTCTTGTGGAGTCTCTCATTCCTGCTGTGAAATAGCCGAATCAATGGTGGAGGTTTGGAAAGAGGAATGGAGAGGCTATGATACTCAGAGTTCAGAGCCAGGCTCTCAAAGTGTATCTATTCCACCTACTGGTCATGTCAGCAGTGTGGCAGAACTTTGCTGCCAGTTAAGCCCAATTGCTGCCACAAGTTAACAAAAAAGAAAAAAGTTAAAACCAGTAGTTACCTTCAGTCTGAAAGAGCCAGCCGTTCAACAAGGGCAAGGGGCAACATAAAAGAAGTTTCCTGTTCAGTGACATGTAGCCCAAAATGACAGCCCTATGCCATGTCCTAGGGCTCACTGGGTGTCCAGAACACTATGTTTCATTATCAATCTTGGTCTTAGTTTTCAGTGAGTTAAGGAGATGTATGTGTAGTCCGCTGTGGTGGTCAGGATTATGTCAACTTGGCTACTCCATATTTGGCTGCTGTATTAAGTGGTAGGGTGGGGTTTGTGGTAGCTTCCCACCCCTCAGCTCTCATCTCCTGATCTTCCACTACTACTGCTGTTCTGCTCACCTAGCCAGGAGCTCCTGCTCTCTTCTTCCAGTGTCTGGTTCTGGGACTTGAACTAGCAGCTGTTGGACTCATCAGTCCTTACAGTTGGCACTTGAGAGTGCTGCTCCCTGACATGCTGATCCTGGGTTCGCCAGCCTCTCGCTTCGTTTTGCCACCAGCTTGGGATCCATTGACCTACACAACTGGTGATCTAGAACTCTGTTCTCTGACCTGCTGACTTTGGGTTCCTCAGCTTCCATGGCCATGTGAGGCTTGTGCCAGAACTTGGGACATTCAGCTTCTGTGATTATGTGAGCTGTTTCCTGTATCTGTGTCTATCTATAAATATATTGTAAATCCTTCCTTGTACCTACACATGTTACTGGTTTTGCTTCCCTAGAAAACCCAGCCTAAGACATTTGCCATCTTGACTCCACACTCTGTAAAAGTTTTTTATACGATAAGGTCAAGGGAAAATAATATAGAAGAAATTATAAAATATATTATGTGAACTGTTAAGATAAAGGTAGAAAAAATAGTTAAATATTTTAAACTATTTTTATGTAGCTAGCAAGATATAAGTTGAAAACAGTGAGTACTAAGGCTGCCATAAGAATGGTAAAATATTATGAGCATGTAAGGTATATAAATAAGTAAAACAAATTGAGATATTGAATGAGTTTTTTAAAAAAAGCGTAGCATTCAGAAAAATCTGTTTTTATCCACTACTGTATCAAAAACCATACTTCTTTACTAAAATAATTCCCATGAGCTTCCAACCAATGAGTTTTAGAAGCCAAAGAATTGATGTCATTTGATCTGTTGGGATGTGTTTGAGATTATATAGGACGATAGCAGATGGTGCAAAGAAAAAGCAAATATTAATGTCTGCTATTACTCACAAGTCAGTAACTGAAACAACTGAAGAAAAATTTGAAGCCTAGAGTAACAGTAGTAACTAGAACATGCCTTTGCATAATCAATAAAATGCAAGTAAACATCTTTCTGGTATTCTCTTTTTCAGCCAAGATCCATCTGACATCAGCAATATCCCAGGTTGTATGTCCTCTTTTAGATCCAGCCTGAATTTCTGGCAATTGCTTGTCAGTGTAATGCTGCAGCTGCTTTTTAATGATCTTTAGCAAGATTTTTACTTGTATGTGATTCTAATGATATGGTTTGATAGTTTCCACATTTGGTTGGGTCACCTTTCTTGGGAATAGGTATTAATGTGGATCTCTTCCCGTCAGTTGGCCAGGGAGCTCTTCTCTAAAATTTTTAACTTGGATGAGTAAGCATTTCCAGTGCTGCATCCTTTTGTTGAAACATTTTGGTTGATACTTCAATTGCTGGAGACTGGGTTTTCACCAACGCCTTCAATGCACCTTTGACTTCTTCCTTCAGTACTATCAGTTTGTGATCATATGGTGTCTCTTGAAGTAGTTGAAAGTTAACCAGTTTTTCTAATGTAGTAACTCTGTGTATTCCTTTCATCTTCTTTTCATGATTCTTACATTGTTTAATAGTTTCACTATTAAAGTAGAATCCTTCACTGTTGCAACTCAAGGGTTGAGAAATATATATATACATATATATATATATATTTTTTCCCCCCAGTCTTTTCAGCTTGAGAAATGCCAAGTGTGTTGTTCTCTTCTGGTTTTGTATCTCCAGATCTTTGCATGTGTCATTATAACAATTCACTTTGTCTTCCTGAGAAGCCCTTTAAAATCTTATGTTCAGTTCTTTCACTTCATCATGTGTTCCTTTTGCTTTAGTTACTCAGTACTCAAGAGCAAGTTTCAGAGTCCTAATAATCCAATTTGGTCTTTTCTTTCTATCCTGTCCTTTTAATGACCTCTTGCTTTCTTCAGATATGACATCTTTGATGTTATTCCATAACTTTTCTGGTCTTTGTTCATCAGTCTTCATTGTATCACATTTATTCTTGAGATTGTCTCTAAGCTCAGATAGGATATACTCAAGTTTCTACCTTAGCCCTTGTGTGCTTCTAATTTTCTTCAGTTTCACTTTTAGCCTGCATATGAACAACTGATGGTCTGTGGTACAAGAAGCATCTGACCTTGTTCTCATTTAGCTTTTCCATCATCTCTTTCCACTTATGTAGTCGATTTGATTCCTGTGTTTTCCATATGGTGTGGTCCATATGTATAGTTGTCACTTATGTTGGTGGAAAAATGTATTTGACATGAAGAGTCAACAGTCTTGCAAAATTCTATTTTGTAAACTCAAGCACTGTTTCTACCACCAAGGCTATATTTTCAAACTACTAGTTCTTTGTTTCTAATCTATGCATTTGTATCATCAGTAATTATGAATGCATCCTGATTTCATCTTCTGTCAATTTTAGACTGCAGAAGCTGGTAAAAGTCTTATATTTCTTCATATTTGGTCCTAGTGGTTGATGCAAATAATAGTCATCTTACCTGATCTTCCTTTTAGGCATAAGAATATTTTCCTACTACTGACAACACTGTACTTCAGAATAGATCTTAAAAGGTTCTTTTGTATGATGAGTGCAAAGTCATTCCTCTTCAAGATGTCATTCCTGGTATGATAAACCACATGATTGTCCTTTTCAAAATGACCAATACCAGTCTATTGTAGCTAACTAATGTATAAGATATCAGTGTTATGTCATCCATTTCATTTTTTGATGATTTAGATTCATATTCTGTATGTCCCATATTCCCAGTATTAAAGGATATTTGCAGCTGTTTCTTCTCATTTTGAGTCATGCCATGTAAGCAAACAAGGATCCTGAAGGCTTTACTCTGTCCATGTCATTAACGTCGACTACCTTGAGGAGGCAACTCGTCCCCAGTCATTGTTTGACTGCCTTCCAATGGAGGATGCTCATATTCTGGCACTATATAAGACAGTGTTGCACTGCTATTTGTAAAGATTTGCTGGATAATTATTTTCAGAAGTAGACTGCCAGTCCTTCTTCCCAATTTATCTTAGTCTGGAAGCTTAGCTGAAACCTGTCTGCCCTGGGTGACCCTGCTGGTATTTGAATAAGGTGGCATAGTTTACAGTGTCACAGCAACACACAAGCCACCAGAGTAAGACAAATGGATAGATAAGTGGGAGATGACTGACTTAAGAAGCATTAATAGAAGATTGAAAGAATACACAGAGTTTCTGTGTAAAAAAAAAAAAAAGTTAGTTGACATTCAACAATTTCAGCAGGTACTATATGCTAAAGAACCAGTGGTAATGGAAAAAGTCTAGGTTGCACTGAAAGCATTGGTGGAAGGTAAGGCTCCAGAAATTGACAAAATACCAACCGAGATACTTCAACAAACAGACACAATTCTAAAAGTATTCACTTGGTTATACAAAGAAATTTGGAGGAGAGCTACCTGGCCAACCAAATGTAAAAAATCCATATTTGCGCCTATTCGAAAGAAAGATGATCCATCAGAATACTGAAATTATCAAATGATTTCATTAATATCACACACAGGTAAAATTTTGCTGAATATATTTCAGGAAAGTTTGCAGCAATACACTTTTAGGGAAGTGTCAGAAATCCAAGGAGGATTTTCAAGAGGACATGGAATGAGGGATATTTTTTGTGTTGTCAGATGGATCTTTCTTGAAAGCAGAGAATACCAGAAAGATGTCTATGTTTTGTGGACTTTGCAAAGATATTTGAATGTGTGAACCATAACAAACTATAGATAGCATTACAAAGAATGGGAATTCCAGAAAACTTAATTGTGCTTATGAAGAATCTGTACATAGACTGAGAGGTATTCATTTGTACAGAATAAGGGGGTCATACATGGTTTAATATCAGGAAAGCTGTGTATCAGGGTTGTGTTCTTTCACTGTGTGTATTCAATTTGTGTGTTGAGCAAACAGTTTGAGAAAATGGACTATATAAAGAAGAACACAGAATCAAGATTGGAGAAGACTCATTAACAACTTCCAACAGCCAGATGACACAACTTTGCTTCCTATAAATGAGCATGACTTGAAGTACTTACTGAAGAAGACCACAGACTTCAAGATACACTGCACCTCAAAATAAAGAAAACAAAAATCCTCAACTTTGGACCAGTGAGCAATATTATGATAAACAGAAACAAGATTGAAGTTTTCAAGAATTTAATTTTACTTTTATTCATAATTAGTATCTACGGTGCCATCAGTCAAGAAAGCCAAAAAAATACTGCACTGAGAAAATCTGCTTCAAAAGATCTCTCAAATTTAAAAAATTCAAAGATGTCCCTTTGAGGATCAGTGTGTACCTGAGCTAAGCGGTGGTATTTTCAGTTCCCTCATATGCATGTGAGTGCTAGGCAACTGATAAGGAAGACGAAAGAAGAATTGATGACTTAGAATTATGATGCGAACAAAGAATTTTGAATATATCATGGATACCTTGGAAGAAGACAGCCAGAATGTTCCATAGAAGTGAGAATGGGAGACTTTGTCTTAAATATTTTGGGTATGTTATTAAGAAGTCTAGTCCCTGGAGAAGGACTTCATACTTTGTAAAGTAGAGGGTCAGTGTAAAAGAATGAGGCAATTTGACACAATGGCTGAAACAATAGGTTCAAACATGGCAAAACAGTTGTCAGGATGGTGCAGGACTGGGCCATATTTCATTCTGCTCTGAGTAAGGTTGCTGTGGGTTGGAATGAACTTGATGGCATCTGTTTTAGTCAGCTAGTGCTGCTCTAACAGAAATACCACAGAGTGGATGGCTTTAACAAGCGAAGGTTTATTCTTACACAGTCTGGTAGGCTACAAGTTCAAATTCAGGATGTCCACTCCAGGGGAAGTCTTTTTTCCTTGTCAGCTCTGGAGAAAAGTCTTGTTTTGCACCAGTCTTTGTCCAGGGAGCGTCTTGGCACAGGAACCTCAGGTCTGAAGGAAGCGCTCTTCTCCCAGTGCTGCTTGTTCGAAGGTGTGAGGTTCCTGATTGTCTACTTGCTTCCGTTTCCTTTCATCTGTTGTAGGATGCCAGGATTAAGGGTGGGCAAGACATACTCCAGGGAAACTCCATTTACAGTGGAGCAGGGAGGTGATTTTCTGAAGGGATTTACAGTCCCACCCTAATCCTTTAACATACAGCACAGTAAAATCACAAAATGGAGGACAATTGTAGAATACAGGGAATCACGGTCACATGGCTATACCTATTTTGGGGGGGACACAATTCAATCCATGACAGCATCTAATAACAACAGACAAATCCATATTAAAGAGGTGAACAACATTATGCCAAACCAGCTTATGCAAACATTACAAAAATAAGCAGTTTATAAGAAAGAAAAAGGTAGATGACCAATAACCATATGAAAAGTTATTTAATGTTATTAATAAATTAAAGGAAATTTGTGACAGCACACATTAGAAAGAAAATAATTATTAACTGAACTTCAACATGACATGATTACTCCTCCCATCTTAGTCCAATATTATAAGGACAAGTAGCTGGGATACGGGTCGGATACCATGCTCTCAGGGGAAATTGAGGCCAATTGGCACAACTAGCATTTTGTTAAGAGAGCCTTCTGTACCCCACATTGGCGAGTGGCATCTGGAGTCTTAATAGCTGCTAAGCTACCATCTGAGAGTACAGTAAATGGTCCCAATTTAGCAGGAACAGATAATCTCCAAGGACCAAAATGACATGGGGGAATGAGAACTTATAAGACAGACTCACGTGAGTGGGTGACTACACTGACTTGTGACTAGAAGAACCAGCTGGTGCCCAGCCACCACCAGTGATAGCCATGATGGAGCTCACAAAGTCTCACTGGCAACACAAGAATAAAAAGGGGTTCACCCTGAGATCTCCATTAAAAGACTGCAATTGATGGTCCATGGACCTTGGAGTTCCCCTGGGAGCATGGCCCCTGCCCCTGATGTTGCCCCTTTCCGTAAATCATAATGGAGGTCAGCTCTCAGACAGGAATTTATTGGACTTGGCAACACAGAGTGACCATATCCGGTGTGCACTTTACAGTTCTATGCATCTGTAGGATGTTGCCCTGCTGACCTCTTACTGGAGGTAGGGAAGTGAGTAGAAGGGTGCTAGTTGAGGCACTGGATGGGGTCCAAAGCCAAGATGGGCAGGAAGAGGCTGGGAAATCTCATTTGTACATGAAACACATCACTCACACAAGAAACATATCACACAGAAAAACACATCACACACACGAGATAAAAGGGGACAGGTGGGACCATGGTCTCTGATGGAGAACCATGGACACCAGTCCACTTACACAAGCTTTATTTATAGGCTTAACAGGTAGGAAGTCAACAGGATGGAAAATTGCCAAAAATGGTCATGATCTTTATTATAGAGTGCAGGGAAATTGTCTTCAAACAAAGGACAGGTATATGAAAATAGTTTTAATGGAGCTATTATCCTGCAAACAGTTTCAAGGAAGTACCTCCAGCTTTGGGCTTATTATTTTACAAATAGTGTGATTTGGGCTAATATCATGCAAATAGTCTTAAGGAGATAGTTTAGTCTGAATTGCAAATGGTTCAGCCTAGGCCTATTACTCTGCAAACAGTTTCAAGGCACCAAGCAAATAGGTATAAGCATGGGGAGAAGAAGTAGGGGGCAAGGTGGCTAGGACACAGTAGTTCCCAGCCCACAGCAGAAGGGAGGATAAGACATCCACGGAACAGAGAGGAATAGTGTGCTGTCACCAGGCAGGGAGAGCAGTGGGAGCTGCATATAGGTGGGCATGCAAATTTACATGGGAATGTACATTTTCCTTCAATCATAATAATAAACAAATAAAAGGAAAATCATGGGAAAATGATAACTTTTTCCAAACAGATTGATGAAACATGAAACAATTTATGATACTCAGAGCTCTCTTGGATACCAAAAGCTTTTCAGAGTTTAGAAAACATAGGTTCTCAGAAGCAGTGATGAAAATTCAAACTGCTACCACCTTTCTAGAAACGTTTGATAGCATCTATGAAGTTAAAACCAAAGCAAATCAAAACAAAAAACTATTTTGACTAAGAATGCAGTGCAACAGATCATATTTACATGTATTTTCTAGCCATCATTTTGTAACTCCCACAAAATGATTGACCATGCCACAATCTTGCATGGAATTAGTGGCATGACTATGCAAATAATAGCCTGATAATTCATCCAATAAACGGAACCCCTTGCTGTATAGTGGATTTGTCAGATTTTCCATCCTGCTGAACTTTAACTAAGACTAATCTCCCAGACGTTGGGGGAGTTCACTACCATCGAGAATAATTGGCAGCAGAGTGATTCCTTGGACCTGGGCTCCTTGCCCTGCGAACCTCCAGGACCCAGAAGAAAGAGTTTTAACAGTGAAAGTAGAGAGGCAAAGGGCTGGTCAGTGCAGAGACAGACAGAGAGAGAGACAGAGACAGAGAGAGACAGAGAGAGAGACAGAGACAGACAGAGAGACAGCTGCAGTGGATTCCTTTACCAGGCTACACAGAGCTGAGAGAGTCCATGCTGCAGGTTTGTTTGCTGCTGAAGGGTGGTGGCACTTGCTAGTGCAGGGCGGAGTCACGAGTGTACCCTGTGCGACACCCTCCGGCCACTCCTACTCGTGCAGTGGAGGCGGAGCTCCTCGGACCTCGAGCAGCGTGGAAACAGAGAGCGTGGCAGCAAGTGGGAGATCCCGCCGGCGAGCCCCGGACTGCTGGCTGAGCGCAGAGGCTGGTGGATGCTGTGCTGGGTGGGCGTCTCTGTCTGCCTGTGAGCCGGAGCCCAGAGGGACTCAGGGGCCGAGCTGAAGCCGTGCAAGCCGTGCAGGCCGCAGGGGCAGTACGGTGGTAGCCTGTGGCGCCGTGACTGGAACGGAGCATCTAATTTGATCCACAGCATGCCAGCCAGGCAGCCTGAAAATGACCTAATTTAAGGAAGGGTAAGCATTTCCATTCTGAAAACCTGTTACTGTTTACTCGTTACATTCTATAAATAGTAAAAACAACTTTCACTTTGCCAAAACTGTTACATGTCCCCTGTCTGGCTCAGTCACGGATGAACTTAGTACCCATAAAATTGTTGATGCCACTCGACGTTATGTGACTCGTTTCTGTGACTACCTGAAAGTCTGAGGCACAGTCTCTCTGTGTGTGCATGGCAGATTTATAAACAGACACTTACAAAGAACAACTCTGCAAAGATTTTATCCTGTCCATGACATTTATCCACTACTATGTCTCTTCAGGAAACCCTGGTAGCGTTAGTGGCTTCAGTGCTTACATCTTAAGTGCTAACCAAAAGGTCAACGGATCAAATCCTCCGGGCGCTCCTTGGAAACTCAGTGGGGCAATTCTCTGATCTCTAGGGTCGCTGTGAGTGGGACCCGACTTGATGGCAGCGCGTTTGGTTTGGTTATGTTTCTTCAAGGAAACTGGTGGCCTAGTCTTTAAGTGCTATAGGTGCTAATTAAGAGGATGGCAGTTAGAATCCACCAGGCATTCCTTAGAAACTCTATACCCACCTCCCTCCCCCACAAAACACAGTTCCTTCAAGTTCATTTCATCTTATAGGGACACTATAGAAGACGACACTTCGCTGGCTTGGCATAGAATTGTGTAGAAACTCTCCAGAGTTTTCACAGAGCATCTGGCAAATTTCAGCCGCTAACCTTTTAGTTAGCAGATGTAGCACTTCACCATTATGCTACCGGGGTTTAGAAACTTCATGGAGCGGATCTTTTCTGTCCTACAGGCTCACTGTGTGGGAAGCAACTCTACCACAATGGACTTGTGTTTTTGGTTTTGTATATTTGTTTAGGAAACCCTGGTGGCTTAGTGGTTAAGTGCTATGGCTACTCACTGAAAGGCCAGCACTTCACCAGAAGTTCTTTGGAAACTCTACTGGCCAGTTCTGTCCTGTACTACAGGGTTACTATGAGTTGGAACTCGCTCAGTATCAGTAAGTTTATATTTGTTTAAGGGCATCTATTGATTTATTATTATTATTGCAATAAACAAAAAGCTCAGGAAAACTTCAGTGTCTTCAGAATTATTATGATGCAAGATTCACAGCAGTTGTGAAGTAATAAATTTTACATCAGGACTTAAACGTTTCAATTTATTTGAGATTTTATGTGAATTTTACATTGAAGTGATTAAAATAGTTTCAACTATTTGAAACCTTGACAAACTTTGGATGCTAATTGGAATAGATTTTCAAGATATGTCATTAAATGAAAAGGGCTGCTCAGAGTATCATACATGGCCATGATGTGATCTTTTTTTTTTTTTCAATTACAATGTATGATACATATGTAAACCCTGGTGGCATAGTGGTTAAGTACTGTGACTGCTAACTGAAAGGTTGGCAGTTCAAACCCACCAGTTGCTCCTTAGAAACTTCATGAGGCAGTTCTACTCTGTCCTATAGGGTCACTATGAGTCAGAATCAACTCGATGGCAGTGGGCTTTTTTTTTTTTAAAATTATATAAATGGGTAGACAGGTAGATAGATATGTTAATGCTATACTACCTAAGGTTATTTATAAATGTAAATACTCATTTACTATTTGTAACATTTGACTTATCTCAAAAAGAAAATTGGAAAATTAAGTTTGGAACTAGTATTCTGTTTCTTTATTGGAATTTACTGAATTACGAAAAGGTGAGTACACCGTAAAAATATGTATCTACTCTCTTAAAGATTTTAAAAATCAATAAATTAAACACTCTTCTAACTCACTCTTAGTTTACAGAAAACAATCAAAATGTTAGAATAAAGTCAGTTACCATCTATAAGCTGGTGATCTCAATTTTCATCTCCACTTTGGGCCTGTTATCTGATGTTGACTTACATGCTTAACTACCTAGTAGACCTCTGGACTTATTTGTATGTTTAATGTGCTATGCCAAAGCCAAGTAAAGCCAAGTGCCGTGAATGTAAACATCTAGTTTCAACTCCACATTTCCTCCCATCAAATCTTTATTTTGCTCACAGATGCCTCAAGACCAGAACTGCACAGACCTAAAAGAGTCTTCAAGTTCATTTATTTCCTACTCCTCACATTTAATAGTAAATAATGTAGGCTGTATTTTCAAGAGAGATCTTGGAATGTCCACTCCTCTCCATTTGCAAGGTTCCAGGTTGCTCACCATAGTCATTTAGTCACATCCTTCTGGATACAGTTGCCTTCCACCTATCTGTCCTTCATCCCTCCAAGGCCATTGCAACAAAACAGAGCTTCTTAAGCAAAATAATAATAATAATAACATTTTCACTTATGCTAACTTATCCAGATGAATATAGGAACCCAACTTAGAGTTGTTCTTAATATTTGGATACTAAATTTGAATATTCTTATTGGGCTATATAAATTTTAGAGACTGAAGAACAAGTGCCATGGACAGATAACTGACAGACCTTTTCACCTAAATTACAAAGAAAATTGACTCCTTAGTTACAGAATAAAACACATGCCACTGTAGCTCTCTGATGGGACTCTGTTCACAAACTGAACCTCAAGTTTTATATCAGAGCGGTTTATTGACTCAGATTCCAGAAACTGATTATTTCCTGTCTAAAATTACAATTCTCTTCAGTGTAAAATTTATGTTGGTATATTTTAACTTTTTATTATCCTTCTGTCATTTAGAATACAATGTAGTACTTATAAATGTAGCTTGTAGTATTACTAACACTACTATTTCAGAGGAGAAAAAATACATAATATTTTTGTGTATATTAATATTGCCTTAAACATATAAAATGCCCTATCACCCTACTTTAAACAGATAAATATACTCTATTTGTCTCATAAGGCTTTCAACATTAGGACCAATTCAAGCAACACTCCCTGACATATCAAAGCCGGAGAGAAAGAAAACACAAGTTATATTTAACTAATTTGTTGTCAGCAAATTCCTCCCTTGAGGAATTCTAGCAGTTTGTCTTGTGCAGGCAGTTCTGAGAAAGCATGGTTCCGGACAGATGCAATCTTCTTGTGGTGATTGTGCACAATGTAATTATTGAGAGGCTATATACACTGATACAAACAAGTAATAAGTGACATTTCATTAAAGTCACATTACAAATTTTAGAATATGTCTTTTACTGTCTTGTAGGTTTCTTTTGAAACATGCTAACACAAGGAGCTCATAGCAATGAAGGCACTCATATTACTCAAAATGCCTTTGATATTTACTTTTTAAAATGCAAACAAGATCTTTCATTCATCTTGATTTACATATATATATATAAACATAAAGTTGTATATATTTAAATTAATTAGGAAGTACATACATGAACTGTAGGCTATATAGGTTTTAAAGACTTGAGGACAAGCACCATGAACAGGTAACTGATGTAACTTTCCCCTTAAATTGCATAGAAAGTTGATTCCCTAGATACAGAATAAAACTAGATTATATGGAGATAAACACACACACCATTGTAGCTCTCTGAATTCTACTCACAAACTGAATCCCAAGTTTTACACCAGAGCAATTTATTGACTTTTCTTAGGTAGACTGTAGTTCATATATGTACTTCCTAATTCAGTTAAATATGCCATTGTCTTACTGTGTCATTTGATTTTGGCTTTCATGTTGGTAGACCTATTGAAAAGCAGTTATGTGAGACGAGCTAGTCGTTTCTATTTTCCTATTCAACTCAGTCTATAGAATACTTTTCACACTATTCTGTGCCTTTCCTTTTTTTATTAGCTGTAGTGTGTCAGTGCACATGGCATCATGTTATTTTATCTTTGTGCAGTTGGACAACTTCACTGTAGTTATCCCTGGTAGCATGGTGGTTAAATACTGCACTGCTACTTAAAAAATCGGAGATTTGAACCTCCCAGCCTTTCTGCGGGAGAAAGATATGGCAGTCTCCCTGTAGGAGAGTTCTGCCTTGCCCTATAGGGTATCTGTGAGTCAGAATCTGTCCCATGGCGTTGAGTTTATCACAATTAGAAAGGCACGTGCATTTTGATCCAGCATATGAAGCCTAGGAATTTATTTTTGTATAACGAGTTGAAAGGGAGATGCACATTTGGTTTTTCTAAGTGAATTCCAGGTAGTATTAAGAGTGGAGAAAACTTTTGAGAAGATTCCACTTTAAGATTCACAGAAGCCCAGACGTTTCTCTCCCTGTACCAGCTCAAGGACACTTTCCTCTGCCCTCACAGCATTTCTTGAGATAAAGAAAGCCCTGCTTCTAAGGGAAGGGGAGTTTGTTTCTTGTAACTTAACACTGACTGCTTATCCTTGCCTCTGTAAGTTTGTTGGTGCCAATTAGAAAGCTGTATGGAAATTTCTGTCTGCTTTCTTAAAAAAAACCTGTAAAAGGGATGTTTTGATAACAGGATGGGGTGCACAGCCATTCTGGACCTGAGTCTGGCTGTGCTGCTAGTGATAAAGCCCTTTCCTCTTCAAACAAAGTGGTGTTTGCAACAGTATTATTTCTAGCAACGCTGCATCTCTATAGCAAATACCATTAAGACTAAAATTGGTATGATTGAGACACACAATTGAGTACCTGTGCTGACATTACTTATAGGGGACTATATAATTTACTATCCAACAAGAATGCTCATTGAAATGAGAGAGAGCAGTATTAGTAATTCATCTACAATGTTACATTGTGGGCAAAAGTATTTGCCACGTGGCAGTTCAAGTTTCACATAGTTTTTTGCTTTCTTTTGATGGGACATTGAAGGAAAGTAGCTGTGTTTTATAGCTTTGTACCGGCTGACTCTTTTGTAAATATATTTGATAGCAGAGGTCAATTAAGAAATTACTTTCCAGTGATGAATACGTTTAATCCTCTTCTGTAAAATAGATGTTCTTCTGAAAACTATTCAGGTGAGGAAATCAAGTAGCAGTGAAAATTTATTACCAGCAGCTGAGAGAAGAATTCAAATCAAAGTTTTCTGTGCCTTTAAGGCCAGTGCTGTGACTACATCCAAGTGCAGACTGCAGTGCCTGACCTACACAAAATGCACTGCCTGGCATACACTGACCTGTAATAATTTGCATAAAATGGCTACATTTTTCAGAACTACAAGATGAAAGGTTTGAATTAATTGATCCTTAACATTCTTGCTGACTCTAGACCTCTACTATCTTATAAATTTATAGGTGTAATGATTTAGGTTCAGTAGGTTAATTTTCACTAATAATAAGCAACTGATATGACGTTGCTCTTTTCAACTCATGGATGTGTTTTCATGTTCGAATACTTGGCAGAGGATATTTGAAAACCACGAAGAATTATGTGGACTTAAGAGTAACACTGCGATTAGGTCATTTATTTCCACTACATGTTTCCTTTTTCAATTCATGAATGTATATACAACATTAAAAAAAGTGGGCATACTATATAATGTTTAGTTATATTAAAATAATAGCTCATAAACAAGTACATGGGTGTATGTGTGGATATAAGTCTATATATGAAAGGAAGAAGAAACAGGGTTTTTAGCATAATGTGGAGTTTATTCCCACTTAGCGACCCTAGATGAGACAGTAGAACTGCCTGTAGGGTTTCTGTTGCTATGTTTATGAAAGCAGACTCCACACCTTTCTCCCACAGAGTGACTGATGGGTTTGAATAGCTACTTTCTTAACCATAGCCTCACTTCACCATAAATAAATAAATAAATAGCCATTGCCACTGAGTCAATTCTGGCTTATAGTGACCCTATAGGACAAAGTGGAACTGCCCCTATAGAGTTTCCAAGGACCACCTGGTAGACTTGGTTTACCATCTTTTCGGTTAGCAGACTTCACACTTAACTATTATGCGACTAGGGGGTCTGCACTTAGACATAGTGACCTTATATGTAACAAAGTAGCGCTGATCTCCTAGGCTTTCTTAGGCTGTAGTCTTTGCAAGAGCAGATCACCAGGTGTTTTCTCCCTTGGAGCCACTGACGAGTTCATAACGCCAAACTTTTGGTTAGCAACTAAGCAATTAAGCATTGTGGCACCAAGGCTTGGTACGTTTTCTCTATAGGATATATGTTTTTCTTTAAAAATTCAAAAGGTTATCTGACATCACCTTTCAGCTATATTTTAAAATAATAATTGCATTGTTAGACAAGTTAAGCTTGACTAATCCAATATATGTACATGTTATCACTTTCCCTCCCCACCCTAAAAGATTAATTTTTCTGTAAGAATTCTAAGATCTCTACTCATCTCACCTGAGATTATTGTACTCTACTGCTTATCATCTTCATCCTCCCAAATATTCAAAGCGTCTCTTCATTACTTCACTTATACATTCAGTAATTTTACATTGAACACATTTTTTTAATGGTTCTGTCTACATGCTAGATAATATTGGTGATATGGATTCAAAATGAAAAGAGCCTTTTTCCTGCCTGCAGAGCACTTACATTCTTGATTTCTGAAGGACCAAAATACTCAAGCACTTGTAATAAAATCTATAAGTGGTTTTATTAGAACATGGTACCTCTCTTAATGTAAAGCCATGGAATTGTTAAGCCTTATTATTTCTTCATTTAGGACCATACTCTGGGGGTCAGTTCTACCCTGGCCCCTAGGGTCACCATGAGTTGGATACGACTCAATGGCACTTGGCTTAGGACCATGCCAGTTAATGTTGAAAATTCATAAACATTCATTTGTTGACTACATGATTGAATGGATACTAATAATATTAACATTATTTACTGAAGACAGTTTCTTAGGACAGAATTAAGTTTCACACATTGTGTATTTTCATAAACACCTTAAGATATACACACACATCCTGCCGTTTAGCCTCAGCAGCGCTGAGAGTACTACTGTAGGTAACATAGCAGTTAAGCATCAGAACCTGTATTTGATGTTTGTGTCTGGGTCTGTTTGTCACTAAAGTTTATTCCACCTACCATTATTCTCAATAGGCAAAATTAAGTTTGGCCAAGAATGGGCATTTTCTATGAGGACACCAAAACCAAACTCATTACTGCTGAGTGGATTCTGACTTGTAGCAACCCTATAACACAGAGTAGAACTGCCCCATAGGATTTGCAAGGATGGGAAGTGCTGACCTTTTGGTTAGCAGCTGTAGCTCTTTACCACTGCACTGTGTCATTTAAATATGCCTCCTGTGCACCTTTATTCAACATTCTGCGAAGTATATTTAAGTAAATATGTGGCTTAAACATGATAGCTAATTTTTTGTTTATTTTTGCATATTTCAGATGCAGTTGTCTTCCTGACATTGACAAATTTTGTATCCTCGATGTACAGAACATAATGTCAGGAAACCAGAGTACACTGGTGCATGGGCTCTGCCTAATGCATTTGCACAATTGCAGCTGTAGCTGTTTGCAAAGATATGAAGAAAACATCTGTGAAACAGACAGTGAAAATGGTAAAGCTGTGCCTTGCAAAAATGGAACAACCAGGATATGTTTAAGTGGATATTTCTTCAGCAGGTGTGTCCCAGGATTTATAGGCAAGTATTTCCCAAGAAATCAAATTTTCTAGAGGATAATGTTGTTAATATGTGTATTTGACATATCTCAAATGTGTTTAATGATTGATATTGAGGCCTGCTTTCTCATTAGGCAGAGTAAAAATACCTTCACTTGAATAATATGATTGCTTATTTAAGCAATTACATTGCTGACTTCACAGCCTTGCTCATGCAAATGAGGCTAACAGGACAGGCTAAACTATTGAGAATATAACTGTGGATATCAAAGGTTGAAAAGAAAAACAGACAGCCATAACCTTGCAATAATTTTGTCTAAGCAGCTTCAGCGGTGCACTTCCACCTTCTGTATGGCTGCGTTAACACAGTGAGTACCTGTTGTTTTGTAAGTTTAAGGCTGTAGCTTGGTCTTGGTATTTTCTAGGTCACTTTGGTGCTCTGCTGTTAATAAGATATGAAATAAAAGATTATGCAGTAAATTTGCAAACATACAGTATCTTCTGTAGAACTACAAAAGTCAAGATTCACCAGGTTATGTATTAATAAGGATTTTTTTTTTTATATCAAGACTGAAAACATTTCAATGTAAATAACTTGAGGTTTTATGTGAGTTTTGGATTGAAGTAAATGTTCAAAATAGTTTCAAAACTTCTTTGCTATAGTTTCCTTCTAAAAAGTTGTATCTAGTTTGATATCTCATTTTATTAAGCAGAACCAATTCTAAAAGTTGTTTGTATTTCCATCGTAAAATGAAAAGTATTTCTCCTATTCGATATTTAAAGTAAAATGTTGAAAATTTTGGAGGCAATTTCAAAAGATAAGTTCCAAATATAGAAATGGTAGTACCACAGGAATAAATTTATGGTCATCTAGATTAGCTCTTTAAAAGTAAAAATATGTTGAACAGCACAAATTCTAGTAAGCTTACTAAAAAGTTTGTCCTGTTGCTTTACATTTCACATTTCCAATATATCCTAAGTAAAAATCAACTAGGATAAAATGTACTGGATTGATTATGAATTTTATTTACAATTTCAAAATTGTGTGTTGCAATAACTTTATGCATCTAAATATATATGTGTACATGTATACATACGGAAATCTTGGTGGCGTAGTGGTTAAGTGGTACAACTCCTGAACAAAAGATCAGCAGTTCAAATCTGCCAGCTTCTCCTTGGAAACTCTATGGGGCAGTTCTGTTTATAGGGTTGCTATGAGTCATAATTAACTTGATGGCAGCGGGTATTTTTGGGTGTATACACACAGAGGCACACATCCACTTTTATTATAAAGTAAGATATACTTTAAGAATCAAGGAAGGATGAAGTTAAGTAGCATATTATACATAAAAAGTATACATTATATATACATAAAAGTATACATTGTACATAAAACCAAATATAAGAAACCCCCAAACTCACGGCAGTCTAGTTGGATCTGACTCATAGAGACCCTAGAGGTCAGAGTAGAACTGCCCCATAGAGTTTCCAAGGAGCGCCTGGCGGATTTGAACTGCCAACCTTTTGATAAGCAGACATAGCACTTAACTCACTGCACCACCAGAGCTTCCAAATATACAATGAAATTTAGCTTCTCATTAATACCATTGCCACAGAAAATATGCTTGATATTTTGATGCATAATCATCTGTGTGGGTAAATACATATGCCCATGCACACAAGTAATCAAACAGCCAGTCTAGTACTTTATATATCAAGAACATATATGGGTTAAACGTTATGTGATTATTAAGTATATACAAGGTGTGACAAGTCCACCAATGTAGTTGTTCTAAGTGCTACATACCTCATTGCTATGCACTGATGTCAGCACCTAGGCTACCCTTCAGAGCAATTTTGGAACTCTCTCTGGAATGATCATTGTACATGGTGGCAAGTTTGTGAACTTAATTCTATAGTTGTCTGTGAGGGAGTTTTTAGCCAGTAAACAAATAACTGTATTAGAACTCCCTCCCTACTCACCTGATCTGGCCCCCTATGACTTTTTTCTTTACCAGAAGATAAGTGACCTGTTGAAAGGATGGTGTTTTGATGACACTCAGCACATCAAGGGTAATACAACAGCTTGATGATCATTCCAGAAAAAGAGTTCCAAAATTGCTTTAAAGGGTGAACTAGCACTTTTTCTAGGATGAGTTCATGAATTTAATTGGCAGTCTTCATATTATGCATACAGTAATTACATAGCTACACTATACATACTTCTACTTCCATATGTGTTTAGTAGGAGAGCCAATTAAATTCGTGAAGTCACCCTAGAAAAAGTGCTACACACTTCATTGCTGAATATCACTACAGTCGCCTTTGAAGTACTCCCCTTGGGAAGCTATGCACTGATGCCAGTATGTAGTCCATCCTTCCAAGAAGTTTTGGAACTTTTTTTCTGTAATGGCTATCAGACCTGTCATTGTATTACCTTTGGTGTCCTGAATGTCATCAAAGCGTCTTCCTTTCAATATTTCCTTTATCTTTGGGTAAAGAAAACAGTCATCAGTGGGCAGATCAGGTGAGTAGGTCGGGTGTTCCAATATATTTGTTTGTTTGCTGGCTAAAATCTCTCTTGCAGCCAATTATTACTAATAAGTTCAAGAACTTGCCACCATGCCACTGCATGCAATGACATTCCAGAAAAATTTCCAGAATTGCTTTGGAGGATGGCTGGCATCAGTGCATAGCTTCTTGCAGGGAGTACTTTGAAGATGACAGTAGTGATATCCAGCAATGAGATATGTAGCACTTAGAACAATTAAGTGTGCAGACTTAATTTTCAAACCTGTATAACACCAATATGGTACATTGTTGATTGCTGTAACACAGATACTCCAAGCACATGACTTTAAAGACAGACACTTATTTTCCTCAAAGTTCTGGGGGTTAGAAGTTCAAATTGGCCTTGTCAATTTTTACCCTTATCAATAGCCCCACAGCTTCTCTCTTTACATATGGTTTCTTCTTCTCCATCTGTGAACTCATGTGTTTCAAACAGAAATATGTATCCTCTTTTAAGAGTGTTACCTTTTGTTTGATACCAGTTTTACTTTTCTGGTCCCCATAACATTTTTAAGAAATTTTGGTCTTAAAAATTGCCAGGCTAAATGTCAACCTCTGTACCTCAGCTATGGGTAGTCTAAAAGTTTAATGTTTATTAGAATCACTTGAAGATCTTGTTAAAATACAGTGTGTAGACTCTACTCCCCAAATTTCTCACTCAGCAGTTCTTGAGCCCAGTGGGTCTGGGTTGAAACTCAGCTATTGGTCTATGAGCTACACGCTCAGGGCCACTACTCTACCTCATTAAATTATACTAATGGAGGGAGCTCATATAGGTTGTTTCTAAAACAAAAATCACCATTCGTTGCAACCTACCATTCATCACGCTGTGATGAACTCATCTGGCTAGTCTTTTGCTCTGGGGACTGCTAACTCGGGAGGTAAGGAGTTGATACCTTTAAGAGGTAAGTTCATATATTTGGGAAGAGTCCTATGTGGTTTAAGTGGAAACCCTGGTTTTGTAGTGGTTGAGTGCTGTGACCGCTAACCAAAAGATCAGGAGTTTGAGTCCACCAGGAACTCCTTGGAAACTATGTGAAACAGTTCTACTCTACTCTGTAGGGTTGTTATGAGTCAGGAATCAACAGCAATGGGTTTTATATGGTTTAAATAGAATTCCTGTGCTATTATCTGACATTCCTGAAACATTTTAAAATCAGAGATGTGTATCCTTAGTATGTTGCCTCCATTTCTACTGATTCCTAATGAGAAGTCTTGTCCTAAACCAACACCTTTTCTGCTACTATCTTATAGTTTGTAATTTTGACGTTTACAGCTCTGTGGTTCTTTACTCTCCCAAGTGACAGCTAGATAGCCTTCTTTGATCTTTTTAGGGTCTAAGTTACACTGGAAATACAAAAAATTTCAAAGCCCAGCCATTTAAATCTTTTCAGAAACTTGTTCTTTCCTTTATGTGTTCATTTCTACTCCTGTACTACAATTCAACCAAGATTGCATTTCACTGGAACCTGGCCCCTTTTGTATACTTTGTATCACTGGTATCTTATTCCTTCTGTTTTAATTGGCTTATTTCTCAGGTATCATACCTAGTAGGAGGAAGAATGGCTGTACTTACACCACAGGATTTGGTGACATGAGACATTGGGAATCTGCTCAATAGAGTCACAATATTGTGGGAAAACTAGCATATTGCAGTCTCTGTGAAGCCCGCTTTACTCTTGGTTTTTTTTTTTTTTTTTAATTAAACCTAGAACTGATGGAGGTAGGGGAGAGAATCTTATTACTAAATTGTCCCTATTCCTTTCTTACTGTTTTATTTTCACTCTTCCCAGAGCAGTGCACAAGTATATAAAGGACAGAAAAAAGAAGGTATAAGACAACTGGGTGTGTTCCTACTTCTCCTATATCCAGAAAAGCAAAGTTATTGTGTATCACAGAGCAAACACTTGAGTGACCACAGTGTCAAAGCACTGATGATATGATCAGATACCATCTCATGCTAATGAGATGCCATCTCATGACAATAAGGCTGGCATTAATCCAAAAAACACAAAATAATAAATGTTGGAGAGGTTGTAGAGAGACTGGAGTGCTTGTACACTGCTAGTTGGATTGTAAAATGGTACAACTACTTTGGAAATTGATTTTAGACTTTCTTAAAAAGCTAGAAATAGAAATACTTTATGATCCAGAAACTCTACTTTTTGGAATATATCTCAGAGACATAAAAGCTGTCACACAAATAGAGATACACACAATATTTATGGCAGCACTGTCTACAATAGCAAAAAACATGGAATTATTCTTGATGCCCACCAGTAGTCAAGCAGATAAACAAGTAAACAAACACAATAGAATATTAGGCAATGATAAACAACAGTAATGAATTTGGGAAGCATCTTATGACATAGAGGATTATAGAAGTCATTATGCTGAGTGAAATTAGTTGCAAAAGGGCAAATATTGTATGAGACCACTGTTACAAGGACTAAAGAACAGGTTTAAACACCGAAGAAAACAGTCTTTAATGTTTACAAGCATGAGGAGAGAGGGAGGGTATATTTTCTAATTTGATAATAGACCAGAATTACATGAAGGAAGAGACAACACACAGTAGAGAAGTCAGCATAACTAGTCTAAACCAAAAGCTAAGAAAATTTTTAAATACAAGCAAACACTTTGAGGGAAAGAGAAGCATGGACAGGGGTCTTGGAACCTTAGTTTCAGGGTACATCTCAGTCATTTGGCCTAACAAATTTGTTAAGAAAATGTTCTATATTCCATTTTGGCGAGTGGTGTTTGGGGTCTAAAAAGCTAGCAAGTGAGAAATATCAACTGATCTCAAACCATTAGAGCAAAAGAGAATGAAGAAAATCAAGATATAGAAAAGTATGAGCCCAAGAGACAGAAAAGGCCACGTAATCCAGAGACTGTATCAACATGAGACCAGAAGAACTAGATAGTGCCTGGCTACCACCAATGACTCTCCTTTCAGGAAATTAACAAAGAGTCCCTGATGAACCTGGAGAAATATGCGGTGCAGAATTGGAACTCTTGCAAAAAGACCAGACTTGATTGTCTGACAGACTGGAGGGTCCCTGGAAGAGATGACCCTTAGACTGTCAGTTAGACGAGAACTGGAACAACTCTAGAAGCCAGATCTTCAGAGATTGAACTCGTATGTAACATATAAAATGATACTGGTTAAGAGTGTGCTTCTGGACTTAAGTAGATACAGGACACTAACTGGGCAGCTCTTGTCCAAGGTTGCGATAAGAAGACAGAAGAAGATAGAAGCTGGTTGAATGGACATGGGAAATTTGAGATGGAGGGGAAGCGTGTATTGTTGCCTTGTGGGGAGAGCAGCTAAAGTCACATAGCAAAGTGCATGCAAGTTTTTGTATAAAAAACTGACTCAAGTTGTAAACTCTCACTTAAAACACAATAAAAAATAATGTAAAAAAAGCTAGACAACTTTACACTGATTGTACAAAACTTATTATTATCTGGAATTTACCCTCCTGCTTCCTTCCACGTTACATCTCTCTACCTTGGATTAAAAAAAAAGAAAAAAGAAGAAGAAGAAAGAAAAGAAAAGAATGAATCTTTCTTTCATAATCATCCATTCTTTTAAGACTAGCAGATATTTTTACAGAAAATAAATTTACATATTGTCATATTAGTATATAAATGAGAAGACAACATAGTAGCTATTATATGGCAGTTTTTTTTTCTTCTACGTATCACTGTGGCAGTGGTAGTCCTCCAAAAACAAGTTTATTTTATTTATTTATTTATTTAAAATTCAGTTGCTGGGATAGTACTTTAAACCCACTAATCTTCTCCTCACCTCCCCGATGCATTTATGTTGAGGTTCTTATGGATCTGCATATATTACCTCTATCTTCATAAAAAAATAAATCCATACATCTTTTGTATCTATCTAGGCTTACAAGACATAGTGAAGGATTAGGTTCAGCTCAGTGTCATCACATTTTACCATATTCAGCTTTTATACCACTCAGCAAATTTATATCCCTGAACAAGGCAGAGCAGTATCCCATTGCTTCTGTGTTAAGTACTGTAGTTTGGTTCCTAATCAAAACTGTCGTAGTCTTTCAGAAACATAACTCTTGTAGTAGACTGCAAAGGTGGATCACCAGAGGGCTCATCTAACTCTTAGAGTGTTGAACCAGTCTGCAACACAGAACATCCTTCTCTGAATTCACAGAGTTTAGTTCCAGAAATGTTTTCTGTTTGCCCACTCATTACCTGTTTTATGTTATAGAGAGAGCTACTTCCCTGATACAGTAAAAACACTGGAATTTTGTGTGTGTTTTTCTCTTCTTTTTTACTTATTCATAAAATGTGAAAATCCTTGTATAAAAATAAGTATATAACATTCTTTTCATGACTTCATAGAATTTGAGTAAAAACACTGAATTCCTAATTATTTTCCATGTTACTGACATTATATATAGTCCAGCGGTGATTAGTTTTGCACTTTTATTTTCAATCTTGTTGATAATTTTCTTAGGTTTAACTCCTTGAAATACAATTGCTAAGTCAAAGGAATTATATATATATTTTTGCTTGATTCAACCAAATTAAATGCCGTCTTTTATACACTCACTGACAGTGTGTATGATTACCAATATTTTACAGATTGATGATACAAAATATTGTTTTGATTTTGTTTCATTCCAGTTGGATAGGCAAGATTTTGTTTCATTTTGATTTTCATTTTTTAGCTTACAAATAGAACTTGTGCATTTATAATGCATAATTCTTATATTTAAAATAATTTCTATGGGCTCTTTGTCTCTTTCCTTTTAATTTTTCCTTTATTTCTAATAGTCATTTGCAGTTGTCATTGAGTGGTTTCTGACTCATGGAAACCCCATGTTTGTAGAGTAGAACTGTTCCATAAGGTTTTCAAGGCTCTGACCTTTCAGAAGCAGATCTCCAGACCTGTCTTCCTAGCGTCTATGGTTGGGTTCAAATTCAGAAACAAGAAAAGGATGTCCACTATAACCATTTATATTGTACTTTGATATGAAAATTCAGTCAAATACTATCAAAAAATATAAAACCGATTAAAGAAATAAACTAATGGTTTATTATTTTTATTATTTCCTAAATTGCTTGTTATGGCACTTGATTTTCTGGTTTGTCTATGAGTCATAGATACAGTTTTCTAGATACAATTTCTAAGTTACTTGATAACTGTGTCCATTTTTCAAATTAATTTCTACCGTTAATATGTCAGTAATAACAAATATGATCATTATTAATTGCCCTTAGATGTATTTTTAATTTTCATTTGAAAGAGTTTCAAGAAGTGGAAACCACAGAGCATTATTTGTGGCTAACCACGAAGGTCAAAATGAAAGGTACTTGGGAAAACAACTACAACAGAAACACTTTAAAATAAAGCAGAAATTGAATACATATTTGAACAGGATGTACACAGGGTGAATAGTATTGAATTGACATGACTCATTAGATTAGCATATATTAAATTTTTAAGAACAGTACTTGAGCTATATATAATATATATAACCTGTCGTTGAGTTGATTCCGACTCGTAGGAACCATATATGTGTGTGTGTCTGTATGTGCATGTGTGTATAGTGTGTATATTCTTTAAAACTCATTTTTCTACAGCTTACATAATTCACCTGAGGCTAGGAATAATGTCAGGGATTTTCTGAGAGTTTCTCACTTGCTTTCTCAGAAGTCACCCATCATGATATTTGGGAGTACTGTTACAGCCTCACTGAAAGGAAAGTGTTTTTTATGATTCGATGGTGGGTCTTTTGCTATAGTACAAAGACTTTTCTTTCAGATTCTGTTTTAATTATAAATTTCAGTTTCCCCCAATCTCATTAAAAGGCAACAGCTATACAAAACATTGTTTGCTTAATTGTGAAATGATTTGCTAAATGTGGCATTTTAGAAGGAAAAAGGTTATATGCAGGAATTTAATTACTGATCTGGCAAAAGAAAATATTCAATGTTGGGTCTAATTGTATGCACATCTGGGATCTTATCCAAAAGAAGTAGATTTCTAAAGGTCAAGCATTTATAATAAAGTGTTGTAAAATAACCATCTTGTAATAAGGAGGATGAGCAGCTTTTTATTAGAAATGGTACAAATTAACTTTCCAAGGGAAATGACCAATATATTCATCTTATAGAAGATATTTATATTGATATATTTATGCTGAACTCGTTTGTACATTAAATATTTTAAGATAAATATCAGTAACAGTATAAATGTGAACATTGTTTACTCTGCCAGTGTAGCTAAAGGAAACCTGGTTTCTAGTCTTGTTTCAAATGGAGACAATGATCTCAATAAAGCACCTTACTTCTTTTTCAGTTTTCCCATTATATAGGTTGACATTCCATTTCCCCTTTGTCTACTTGCACCACATTACTGTTAGAAGAAATATTGAAAAGATCTTGAGCTGCCCAGCAGATACCCTGTATTAGTATAAGGTGGTAATATTGCTAGAGCATAAGATTCATTTTGCTGCTCGAGGCTTTATTTAATTTCATTCCATTGTACTTACACACTGAAATTAAAACCAACAATAAATCAACCCACCAACCAGTCAGCTAGCCAAGCAAATAAACCAAGACAAAACTGCAAAATTCCATTATCTAGTTTTTAATTGCATCAAATGTGAAACAACTCAAGACTGCAAAAACTTTAAAATTCTGGAGCTGAAGTTTAATGTGTAGCTGCACAATAAATAAAAGTAGCATCATATTGATTGCTTTCTTGTTTTGTTTTCTGGTATTTCTTTTCTTTTTTTTGGCATGTTCATGCAAAATACTCTTTAATGTTTTCAGAGAAAGAATAGTCTTGCTCATTAGATGGGCGTACTTTGTTTTCATTTCTGTGTACCTTAAAAATATGGGTCACATAGTTCTCTCAATATTAAATACATAATACGTTAAATTTTGAAAATGTATATTTTTGTGATTTATTGTATCTTAAACTCAAAACACATACACTTCATTTAAGAATAATTTATACCCCAGTCTACAAAAACAAAGATAAAAATGGGATAAAAATGAGTCCTAAAATGAAACAAGTAAGAGTAAGATATAGCTACATATTATGGAGATTAATTATATATATGTCCAAATTTTCAATATGAAAGTATGATTAAGTGTATTGTATGTTACAGAATTTTTTTTAATTAAGTAGATAAACAATAACTAAATGAGAATAAGAGTAGACAATATTAAAATGAATATTTACAAATATAGCAGTGACATTTGTTCTAATCAGAATTAAGTTACTGGCTAGCAGACTGTGATGTGACAATCAGTGGTTGGATAAGAATTTTTGACGTAGGCCAGCACTTCTCTCTCATCACGTTGATATATATATATATATTTTATTATGATTGAATGAAAATGTATGTTCCCATGTAAATTTACATGCCCACCTATATGCATCTCCCACTGCGTGACAACACACTCTTCCTCTCTGCTCCACACATGTCTTATCCTCCCAACAAACTCCTATCCCAGTCTTTCCATACACTCCCCTTTCTCCAGTTAGAGGTCAACAGGATGACATCCTGTAGATGCATAGAACTATAAAGTGCACACATGATACAGTCACTCTGGATCTCTAAGTCCAAATGATTCCTGTCTGAGAGTTGACCTCCATTATGATTTATGGATAGGGGCAGCATCAGGGCCAGAAGCCAGGCTCCCAGGGGAATTCTGAGGCCCATGGACCATCAATTGAGGTCTTTTAATGGAGATTTCAGGATACAACCCTTTTTATTCCTGTGGTGCCAACAAGACTCAACTTTATGAGCTCCATCATGGTATCACTGGTGGTAGACAGCCACCATCTGGTTTTTCTGGTCACAAATTGCTGTGGTCACCCACTCACGTGGGTCTGTCTTCTGGGTTCTCTTTACCCCATGTCGCTTTTGTCCTTGGTGATCATCCATTCATGCTAAGTTGGGACAATTTGCTGTTTACCCTCAGATGGCAGCTTGGCAGCATTTAAGACCCCAGATGCAATTTACCAATGTGGGGTGCAGAAAGCTCTCTTAGCAAAATGCTAGTTGTGACAGTTGGCCTCGATTTCCACAGAGAGCATGGCCTCTGGCCACCCAACACAGCTACTCTGTCTTTTCAATATTGGATTAAGATGGGAAGAGTAATCATTTACCTGTCCATTCCTCTGTTGTTGGGCATCTGGATTGATTCCATCTTTTTGCTATTGTGGACCGTGCTGTGATAAACATTTGTGTGCATGTATCAGTTGGTGTAAATGGCCTTGATTCTCTAGTATATATTCTAAGCAGTGGAATTACGGGATCAAATGGTGTATCTATATCTAGCTTTTTAAGGAAGCACCAGATTGCTTTTGAAAGAGATTACACCATTTTACAATACCACCAACACTGTAGGAGAGTTTCAATTTCTCCACAGCCTCTCTGGCATTTGTTGTTTCACATTTTTTGGATCAGGACCAACCTTGTTGGGATGAGACAGTTTCTCATTGTAGTTTTGATTTAAATTTCTTTAGTAGGTAATGATCGTGAGCATGTCCATATGTGTTTCTTGGCTGCCTGGATCTCCTCTTTAGAGAAGTGTCTGTCCATCTCCTTTGTCCAATGTTTAATTGGATGATTTATCTTTTTCTTATTGATATTATGTTGTGCCTTATAGATTATGGAGATCAAGCGTTGATCTGACATAGAGTTGCCAAATATTTTTCCCATTCTGTAGGTGGCCTTTTAATTCTATTAATAAACTCTTTGGATGAGCAAAAGTGATTGATTCTTAAAAGTTCCCATTTATTTTCTCTTCTGCTGTTTGTAGTTTGTTTGACAGATTTTGAAGTCTGTTGATGTGTATTAAAACTTCCATTGTTTTTCCTACTTTTTCTTGGATGAGCTTTATTGTTTTAGATTTGATTTAAGTCTTTTATCTAGTTTGAGTTGGTCTTTTATAAGATGTAAGAGAAGGGTCTTGTTTCAGTTTTTTGTGATGGATATCCCATTTTGCCAGCACCATTTATTAAAGAGATTGTTTTTTTCCCCAGTTTAATGTCATAGGGCCTTTATTGAAAATCAACTGTTCCTAGGAAGATGGTGTGATCTCTGGGGTCTCAGTTCTGTTCTGTTAATCTATCTGTCTGCTTTTGTACCAGTGCCAGGCTGTTTTGACTACTGTGGCTGTGTAATAGGTTCTAAATTCAGGTAGTGAGAGGCCACCCAGTGTGTTCTTCTTCTTCATTAGTACTTTACTTATCTGGGTCTTCTTCCCTTTCCAAACAAAATTGGTAATTTGTTTCTCCATCTCATTAAAAAAAGTCACTGGAATTTGTAGTGGGATTGCATTGTATAAGTAATTACTTTGGGCATAAATGACATTTTCACAGCGTTAAATATTCCTATCCATGAGCATTGTAGGTTTCTCCATTTATGTAAGTCTCTCTTAGTTTCTTGTAGTAAGGATTTGTAGTTCTGTTTGTAAAGATCTGCTGTTTCTCTGGTTTGATTTATTCCTAAATACTTTGTCTTCTTAGTGGCTACAGTAAATGGTATTGATTTGGTGATTTCTTCATTAATAATCTCGTTGTAGGAATAAAGGAATCCTACTGATTTACTTATGTTTATCTTGTATTGTGAGACTTCGCTGAACTCTTTCATCAGTTTGAGTCACTTGCTTATGTATTCTGTAGGATTCTCTGCATCTACAATCATATCATCAGCAACTAGGGAGATTTTTACTTCTTCTTTGCTGATGCAGATGCCTTTAATTTCTTGGTCTTGTATAATTTCTTGGGCTAGAACTTCTAGTAGAATGTTGAATAGGAGAGGTGAGAGTGAGGATCCTTCTCTAGTTCCTGTTCTCAAGGGAAAATGTTTCCTTCTCTCTCCATTCAGGGTGACATAGGCAGTGGGCTTTGTATCAATGGCCTATATTAGAATGAGCAATTTGCTGTCTATTCCTATTTTGCTGAGAATTTTTGGCATGAATGGGTGTTGGACTTTACCAAATGCCTTTTCTGCATCAATAGACAAAAATCAGGTGATTCTTGTCTTTTGTGTTATTTATGTGGTTGATCACATTAGTTAGTTTTCTTATGTTGAACCAGCCTTGCATCCCTGGTATGAATCCAACTTGGTCGTGATGGATTATTTTTGGATATGTTGTTGTATTCTATTGGCAAGAACTTTATTGAAGATTTTTGCATCTATATTCAGGACTGATATCAGCCTGTATTTCTCCTTTTTAATTGGGTCCTTCCCTGGCTTTGGTACCAGGATTATGCTGATTTCATAGAATGAATTTGGGAGTATTCCATACCTTTCTATATTGTGAAATACTCTCAGTAGTGTTGGAGATAACTCTCCCTAAAAGCTTGGTAGAATTCTGTGGTGAAGCCATCTAGGCCTGGGCTTTTTTTGGTTGTAGTTTTTTGATGACTTTTTCAATCTCTTCCTTTGTGATAGGTTCATTAAGTTCTGCTTCACCTTGTAATAATTTTGGTAGGTGATATGAATCAAGGAATTTGTCCACTTCCTCTAGGTTTTCAAATTTGTTGGAGTACAGTCTTTCATAGTATTCTGTTATGATATTTTTCATTTCTGTTGGATCGGTTATGACAAGTCTCCTCTCATTTCTTATTTGGGTTATATGTTTCCTTTCCTGTTTTTCTTTAGTAAATTTAGCAGTGGTTTGTCACTTTTCTTGATCTTTCCAAAAAACCAGCTTTTGGTCTTTTCAATTGTTCTTTTATTCTCTAATTCATTTAGTTCTGCTCTTATCTTTATAATCTTTTTGTTCTGGGAGTTCATCTGTTGTTCTTTCTGTACTTGTTGAAGCTGTAGGGTTAGCTCTTTTATTTGGTTTCTTTCTTCCTTCCAGATGTGTGCATTTATGGAGATAACCTGATCTCTGAGCACTGCTTTGGCTGTATCCCATAAATTCTGGTAGAAAGTGTTTTGTTCTCATTGGAATCCATAAATTTCTGTGTTTCATCCTTGATTTCTTCTGTAATTCATGGCTTTTTAAGCAAGATGTTGTTCATTGTCTGTGAGTTCCACTTTGTATCTATTTTTTTTTTTTGTTGTTTTTGGTTACTGATTTTGACTTTTATGGCTTTATGATCTGAGAATATGCTTTGCATTAATTCAGTGGTATGGATTTTGTTGAACATTGCTTAATGCCCTGAAATATAGTCAATTTTGGAGAGTGTTCCATGTGCCCTGGAGAAGAAGGCATAGTTGTCCACTGATGGATAGAAACTTCTGTATATGTCAATGAGATCTAGTTGGTTAATTGTGACAAGGTCTTCTGTGCCTTTATTGAGCTATTTTCTAGATGATCTGTCCAATATTGAGAGTGGAGTATTGAAATCTCCCACTATTACTATGGAGTCATGTGTCTCATTTTTGAGTGTAGCCAGTGTTTCTTTGATGTGTTTAGGTGCTATAATGTTGGGACCATAAATATTTAATGTTCTTAAGACCTGTTCATGTATTGAAACTTACAGCAACAAATAGTGTCCATTGTTGTCCACAATGGTGGATTTTACTTTAAAATCTATTTTATCTGAGATTATAATTGCCACCCCTGCTCTTCTTTGTTCATTGTTAGCTTGATGTATATTCTTCCATCCTTTAATTTTCAGTTTGTTCCTATCTTTAAGTCTAAGATGAGTTTCTTTCAGGCAAAATATGGATGGGTCATGTCTTTTGATCCAAGCTGTCACTCAATGTCTCTTTACTGGAGCATTCGGTCCATTCACATTCAGTGTAATTATTGATTGGTATGTGTTCAGTGCTACCATTGTGATATGTTTATTTCTGTGTAGATGTTTATTCTGTTGTTATTATTAATCTGTTCTGGGACATTCTTCTTTGAGAGTTGATTTTTCACCTTTTTCAGGGTTAGTTTTGTGGTTGTTGAGACTCCTGTGTTATCTTTCTTTACTTGATATGTTGCATCTTTATTGTGCTTTACAGTGGCCCCTAAGGTCCCCCTTAATAAACTATGTATAAACCCGATTTCAGTTACCACCATTCATACCAACTTCCTCTCCATCTGGAAGGAGTATGACTGTAGTACATCCTTCTTTTTAATCTGATGACATCATAGATTTCATGATATGATCAGTGGATTCTTTCTTTCACTACTATAGCATTCATCGAGTTTGGAATCTTCCCCAACTGAGTATGATTCTGGGTGATGTGTCTTGTATTTGCTTCTAAAATATAAAGTTAGTGGCTTTGTTCTTCTAAACCAACATCTTCTTTCAGTATTTCTTGTAGCTTTGGTTTGGTTTTTACAAATTTTCTGAGTTTCTGTTTATCTGCAAATGTCTTAACCTCATTTTCATATTTGAAAGATAGTTTTGCAGGATATCTAATTCTTGGTTGGAAGTTCTTCTCCCTCAAGGTTTTGAATGTGTCATGCCACTGTCTCCATGCCAGCATTGTTTCTGCTGAGAAATCCAACAAAAGCCTACAGAGGTTCCATCTGAAGGCTAGCTTTACTTTGAGTCTTGCTGCCTTTAAGAGTTTCTGCTTAGGTTTGATTTTGTTAAGCTGAATTATAATATGTCTTGGAGTCTTTTTAGATCTATACTGAGTGGCACTTGATATGCATTTTGGATTATATATTCTCTTCTTTGATAATTTTTGTAAAGTGTTATGTCAGCAGTTCAGCAACTATGCTCTCTGTTTTATCAAGTGTCTTGCCCTGTTCAGGAACTCCAATTAATCATCAGTTGTTCCTCTTCACTAGAGTCCCATGTGCTTCTTAATTCTTCTTTTTTTCTGATTTCTCCTCATAGATGCTGGAGTCAGTAACTCTGTCTTCCAAGTCAGAACGTCTATTTTCCATTTGTTCCATTCTGTTCTCTTGGCTTTGAATTGCAATTTCTGTGTCTTTGATTTTGTTCTTGATCTGTTGGATTTCAGACTAATGGTGTTCCATCAGATTGAGCAGCTTGCTTAACTTTTGATTTTGCTCTGCTGTATTTTGTAGAAGGTGTAGGAGTGCTCTATATAGACTCCTTTTGTATTCACCTTCCGATAGTTTCAGAAAAGCTTCTTCATCTTGGAAGTTGTGAGATGCTTTCTTTTGGGAGCCTTCTAAAGTAATGGACGATTTCTTGGTTATGGTTTTCTCCAGAATTTGTTGCTTTTTGGACATCATGTGAGTCAGTAGAGGCTGGGAGAAATGCTGTGAGGATGGACTGTAATTGCTTCTCTAGGCCGTCTTAAAATGAGTGGTCAAAAGTATCCGACAACTTCTAAAGTTGGTCTGGTTTTCAGGTGTATTGGTCCGTCTTCCCAGCTGAGAAAGTAAGCACCTCTGTATCGAACCCTAGGTGCTATAACCAAGCTCTAAATACAGAAAGGCTGCTGCCCTGTTGGCCTCTGCTGTTGGGCTCTAGCTATAGGTGACAGTTCATAGAATACTGCTTTTCTGCTAGAAAAGCACTCTCCTCTGGGCATGCACTGCCTCCTAGCCCAGGAATTAGGTCCAGCTGAGGCTTCTGTATGGATAGATCCACCTCCCAGTGGAACAAGATGGTGCCCGCACAAGCTCACCACCTGGCTGGAGCCACAAGAGAGGCCAAAGTTCCCAAGATACACAGAGTCCGCAGCCTCTGTTTCTAGGCCCCAGTCATAGGTAACACTGCGTAAAATTCTCCCTTTCTGCTGGAAAAGCATCCTCCCCTGGGCAGATGCTGCATCCTAGCCTAGGAACTATATCCAACTGGGCCTCCATATAGGTGTCTCTGCCTCCCAATGGAACAGGATAGCATCTTGTACAAGCTTGCCATTGCCTCAACACTGGCTGCTATATGGCAGAGTCAGAAAGAGAGGCCAAAGGTGCCGAGATGCACAGAGTCTGAAGCTGGGCTCTTAAATTATGGTAATTTTTCTTGCTGATCCCACCAGCAGTGAGTCTGAGATTAGTGGCTAGCCACGTCTCAACTCTGGCTGCTGGCTAAGACAGAGAAAAAAATATTAAAATGATGAGTCACGCTGAGAATGGGGTCAGCAAAAGACAGGAGGTTTTGTGTTCACTGATATGAAGTTCAAATTAACAGCCTATGCCACGTCCTAGGGCTGACTAGGTGTCCAGAAGGCTGTGTTTAATTATCAGTTCAGTTCTTTGTTTCCAGAGGGGTTTAGGGAGACATGTGTTTAGTCCGCCAACTTGACCCTGCCTCCACCTTGATATTCTGATAATAGCCTACATTTTTATATTTAGGAAATTTTCTGTCATTTAATAATTTTTCTGTGGATATGTACTATACTCATGGCAGTTTCTTTATATTTATGTAGATTCCTAATACCTCTGAAATTTTTATGCTGCTGCTATTTTACATAAATAAGCATCCAAGACCTACTGAAGCAAAATACGTCTCACCTTTATATATATTAATGAGTAAAAGATAACATGGATATTCTTGCTGTCTTGGCACTTCTTAAGAGATTTCTAATCTACACAAGCTTAAAAAATGCTGAGGAAATCTAAAAAAGTATTATAAAGCGGCAGCCAGAAATGTCACATAGGAAAAGTTGCAGTTTTTGTATTCTTCAGAAAATAATTTCTTTTCTTTTTTTGTTTGTTTGTTTTCAATATAAATTAAATGTAATCCTGATAATGTCTCACTAATAAGTATCTGAAGATTTTAATTTAAAGTCAAGGGAAAATAGAAAAAAATGAACAAAATATATACAGTAAAAACAGCATGAGAATACATCAGAATTAATTCACAAAGTGTATACAAAATAACAGAACCATTCAATCCAGTTGTCCAAATGTCCATTTGTTGTTATAACATTTAATATGTACTTTGTATTTTTGGAAAAGGCCCTTGTATATGAGGATCTACAGTAATTTTTAAAATTACCATTGTCTTTGTCCTTATGTAGGAATGTTGAAGATTTAGAAAACAGTTTTGAGACAATTTTCTTTCGAGGGCATGCATTAATGTTAGTGAGACCTTTAACAGGAAAATAGAAGTTGACGATACTAATCTGTTATATAAGAAAAAAATGACAGCAGGGCACTCATTCTTGTTCATTCAGACCTAGAAGGTAGACCTAAGGCAGCAAATCATTGATAGTAAATATATGTTGCTATTAGTTGCTGTTGAGTCCATTGCTACTCATAGTGACTACATGTGTGCAGAGTAAAATCGCTGCATAGGGTTGAACATATGCATTTTTTAAAAGAGAGTCGATAAAGTTTAGCCTTCTTTGAAGATAAAGTTACAACTTTTTCTTTTAATTAATTAGGAATGGAATAGTATTCACTGTCTTATCAAGTACACAAGCAAATATGAAATAATCAGAAATGTTATTGTAAGCTACATAAGAGGTATCCAAGTTTATTGTTACATCAGTGATTTTATAAATATTCTCTAACAAACTTCTCTATCCATTCATCTGTGCAACAGTCTATCTAATCTACCAGCCTATCTAGTGCATCTATAGCTGTATTCACCGAGTTAATCTAAATCAAAGTAAGAAATATAATACGAACACAGGAGTTAATTAACAATTAAAATAGTTTGTGGACCTTTTAACTTTCATATGTATATGAAAAAATTGAATGTGTAATTGAGTTACATCAGCTTAAATGCAAACCTGATATATCTAAATCCAAATATTTTCAAGGAAGCATGAGTAGTTTAACAGTACACATAATTTTATGATGCTAACTAAAATGAAAATTAAGTTATCAATTTTAACAGTTATAAGCACATATGGTAAATTTCAGTTTTTAAAGTGTGATACACTCTTGAGTCTATTTAAGTGGCACTCACTGACTTTATCAACTGCAAGAAAAGTAAAATTGTTAACATAATTAAATTATTTTTCCAAAAAAGGTGTAGGGTGGTTTAGCTGGGTCCTGTTTCCTGGTACTATACAGTGTTTCTCTGTGTTGTAAATTCTGTTTCTGTGATGCTATTGAGGGTTAATGGGAAGCAGTTGTGTTGTAGCAGGATGCAATGTAGAAAATCTGTTGTGCCTTGAGGCAGTCTCTTGAGATATAAAAGAATCTGGCAGAACCAACAGATCTGTTGTGGAAGAAGTACAACCAGAGTGTTCCTTGGAAGAAAAGATGGCAAAACTGTGTCCTACATACTTTGGGCATGTCGTCAGGAAAGATCAGTTCCTGGAGAAAGGCATAATGCTTGGTAGAGTGGAGGGTCAGTGAAAATGAGGAAGACCATTGACAAGATGGATTGACTCAGTGGCTGCAACCGTGGGCTTAAGCATAAAAACAATTGTGGACATGGCACAGGACCAGGCATTGTTTCATTCTGTTGTTCATAGGGTTAATTACTATGAGTGAGAACCTACTCGATGGCACCTAACAACAGCAGAGGGGATTTGAGGACTGCATGTCACCAAAAAGCAGTCCTGGGAGGTAAATATAACCTTTGGAAAGGACTGAGGTCCCTGTGCCTTAGAAGCTTCCAGTCCAGGGGAAGATTGGTGACAAGAACCTCCCTCCGGAACCAGTAGAGAAAGCCTTCCCCTGAAGTTAACACCCTGAATTTGGACTTTTAGCCTTCTGGATTATAATAAAAAATGAAACTTCTCTTTTTAAAGCCACCATTTGTGGAATTTCTGTTAAAGCAGCACTAGATGGCTAAGACAGTAACTTTGTTGTATTATAAGTAGAGAGAGTTGAAACATATTAGTGAAAACAAAAGAGCAAAATCTAGGATTTCCACAGAAGTCACTATTAGCAGAATGAAAAATATGAACTGTGAATAGCTTTCTCTTTGACAATATGGATTTTCCATTACCTGGAAGGCTTGATGCTTCATAAAGTATGTGACTGCAGCAAGACACAGACCACACTATGAACTTGGAATGAACATAGAAGGCAGAGTACACAACCATACAGGAAATGAACTTCATTATTATTATTGATCATGGCTGTATGTGTCTCTCCACTCTCCTTAGAATATTGGTGTATGAAATTGATGCAAAACATGTGTAGCATCCACCCTATCAAGCTAAAATCTTGCATGCAGATTTGAATTCTGACCAAGCTAAAGGCAAGAAGACAAATATGCAATTCATCTGCAATTTTATTAAGAAAATATTATATTTACCAGGATTCTACCCATACCAATCAGTTTATATGAAAAGTCAGTATGAGGAACACAAAAAATTCTGCAATAGATACAAACCTAGAAAATGTAGTAATAAAGCAGAAAGATATATCTAGAAGACATCGAGAAGCTGGCATGTAACAATTATTTCTCTTAAAGAATGTACATTATTTTGAAATGTACGAGAAATGGGGGGAAAGTGAAATTAAAAGGGTATCTGAATGAAATAGGAAATAAATTGAATTAAACAGTAATTCAGAGAGGAAACGCATAAAAAGCAGCAAAAGGTAGAATTAATATTATAAAATGCCAGACCTATAAGTGAGGAATATATCTGGAAAATTTTTATTGAGCACACAGGAAATTAGGAAATAGTCATAATCAAGGAATTAGAGACAAGGGACTGCAAACATATTGGTAGTAATGAATGTAAGCTATAACACTGTAATCAATTTTTAACTTTTATAAAAATGGAATTATAATTTGAAATTGTGAGATCAGCATTGATATATGCAGTTGAATATGCTGAAGTTAAAATATTTATGAATATTAATATAGAGATTATTGCAGAATGACACTTTATTTTTAAAGTCTAATGCTGAAAACAGCTGATAGAAAAGTATCTACAGAATTTTGACAGGAAACAGAATAATGGTGAGACTTAATTTTTTTGCACACACAAAGACAAGGAAATAACAGTATACATGTAAATATTTTAAGACATTCATTTGATTGTGAATTATAATGCTCTTCTGAAAATTCATACTGACAGTTCCACTACCAGTTTTAGCCCATTAGAGACCTTTTCCTGAAGTGTTGGGAAAGAGAGAGAGAGAGAAAGCAGAATCATACCTCTTTGGGTAGTTGAAAATGTAAAAATTAAGAGAACTGAATTTTTGGACATATTTTAAGTGATAGTTGACTATGATCAATTTTAGAATCAAAATGATAAAACTGTATTTATTCATGTGTGAATATGTGTTCTTTATTAAAATGAACAATTTAACATCTGTTTGCATATATATGTCCTTAAAATTTTCACTACCTTTTCTGTGCATTTTGCATATTAACCTTTATAATGTCTTTTTTTTTTTTAATCTGAAAAATATGAAGATGTCACCAAATGCTGGAACCACCTATGTCACAATGGAAGTGTACACGAAAGTCATATGTCTGGTTCTGCATTCACCTGCTCTGAGGGTAAGCATGACATTTAAAAGTTACAAGTTTAAACGTAAATTTTATTAGAAGGAAACTCTTATCCTTTATTTTCTCTGGGAATAATCTGTATTTACTTTACATTTTCTGCAAATTGCAAACTACTTGTTATGATAATCTAGAAGTAGTACCACAAGGGAAATACTTATATTCAAAAGTAAGCTTTTAAAGACTGCCCTCACAATGATTTCACTAATGCCTTCACAGTAACTTTACAAATGATTTGTACTATGTATTTGGAGATTTTTTTCTTCAAATACTGGTTGTACTGAATTGATAACAATAACCATATAAGTTAATAAGGCAAATAAGAACAAAATTATGAAGGCCTATTAAACAAAATAGGTATTTTTGATTGAAAACACTTATTACATAATATGAAACATGTATTTAAATGTATGCAGTTGTGTGTATGTAGGTCTTTTATACATAGCAGATAAAATGAGTAACAAGGTAAGATAATTAGCTGTTATGTTTTTTCAGTGTAATATTAGTTTCCTGAATAAATTTACAGTCCCTAATAATGTGGCATATTATATTGGGAATTTAGTGTGAATACACAAGACTGATTTATCTCATCTCTCTTGCACACTTTTTGTTATATTTTTTATGGATAAAATCAATTTTCCTTTACTAAAATGATAGTCTGTACCTTAAGGTAACATAATGTCTAGTGATTGGAATGCCAAAGTTGGGGAAAAAGGTAAAAAGGGTCAGTTGTTGGAAAATATACCCATGGTCATAAAAACTATGCTTGAGATCACATGATGCTGTTTTGCAAGACCAAAGAAATATGCATTGGAAATGCTTTCTATTTTTCAAAAATGTAATCGAGCACTATATTTGTCGACCTCACTGGGTAGAAAACACAGGATTCAAACAACATCTGTGGAAGAAGTCCATAGAGTAGCTCAGTATCACCAGTCAGAACAAGGCCTGGGTCTGTCTGCAGGACAGGCCATCAATTGATCATATTCAAGTTCACATCAAAACTGAAGACAAAACAATTCCACTTCACTCAAAGTACAAACTTGAGTTTACCCCACAGACCATCAGAAGACTAGGTATGACACGCTGAATACTAAAGACCAAAGACCAGATGATGTGTAGAAGGATGTCACACATGAAGACAACAAAGGGTCATTGACAACATAGGAAAGAAACAAAAGAGGAGACTTGAAATGTGCTCTTGGACTTAAGTAGTGTAGTTAAAGTGAATGACAGAAATGATGAAGTAAAAGGGCTGAACAGAAAATTTCAAAGAGCAGCTCAAGGAGATTAATTATTCCGTATATAAAGGCAATGTATGTATCTTTACAAAAATATTCCATATGCAGTTCCTATCTATGTTGCATAAAGTGTTACAGTTATAAAACTGTTGCATTTGGTTATAAGTGACAAAATGATACAGCATAACTACTAGATTTTATTCAAATTATAAACAATACAGCATTTAAGCACTGCACTGGAAAATACTTAGGATAAAATATATACTACTAATGTTGTTTTTAACTGCCATCAAGTCAGTTCCAACTCATGATGACCCTGTGAACAACAGAATGAAACACTGTGCAGTCTTGCACCATGTCCACACTGTTTTTACGCTAATGCAACATTGATAGAGAAAAATTATACATTCGTATGATGCATTGTCAGTTTTTTGGAGCAAAATAGTTCTCATCTTCAAATTCAGTTTATGTGCATTATTTCCTAGAAGAAATTTTAAATTATCATTGTACTGACTTTTTTTCATCCCATCACTTGTAGATAACTAGATAGTATACAAAGCTAAGTATGCAGCACATAATATACACATAATAATACAATCCTAGGATCCTCTATAAGGAATAGCAAGAATATATAACAAAATACATTTTATTGAGTAGCTCAAATAAGAATGTCAAAAGAAACCAAAATGTAAATGTTAAAAGGAGAAAAATATGAATAGAAGTAATGACAAATGATATACTGGTAAATCTAAACATCACTGGACTATAAAATAAATAACATTTAGGGGAATAAACTAAATTGTCTAATACTTACTGAACAATGCAATAGTTTGATAAATTAGCCAAACTAATTCATTTAATGATACAGATTGGTCCAAGAATCAGTGACATACAAGTGCTGTTAAAGATACGAATGAATATCTCCCAGGCGTAGGGCAATGAAGCATTAAAAGATATTTTACCTAGAATATAAAATTGAATTGTGCAGTTATCTTCATGAAAAGTCCTTTTTAATGAACTATTTTGTTAATATCTGTGGCATCACTTATTAATAACGAAAATTTTATTGTCTCATTTAGCTCCAGAAATTATAGGATATTCACAATGTTTATGAAGTTAAAATGTCTTTGTACCGTGAGACAAAGTTTCTCGTTCACTAGTAAATTGGCAAAATTAAAATTACACATATGGACTCACTTAAAATTTACTAACATAGAATCAACTTGTTTTTCTTTCTTTTTGCTTTTTAAATTTGGCTCTTTCTTCACTTTTAGAATTGTACATGGAATACTTAGTGTAATGTCTTTTTAGTTAATTTCATATAATTTTATTTCATTTTGATACTCAGAAAATTATTTGAAAGTTTAAATATATGTGTAAAATATGTAATTACTTGTATACTGCATGAAATTAGAAACACAAAGTTACAGTTAAAAATGCTATTTATCTCAAGGTGAAGTTTTCTGCTGTAGAATCTATACAGCCTGGTTATCCAGATCTGGGCATTCAAAGGGAGAAGTCATTCAATGTCACTTGCTCTCTTATGTTATGTAAGATCAAGCTCTAGTCCTGTTTCATTTGGGATTTCAAGTAAAATACCGGCATATGCAAGGATGATTACGTATTCAAATGCACATTTATGTGATCTTTCAAAAATATGCAGCTGCAGGCATTCACAGAGTTATATTGAGATCGATCTTTCTAAAACACAAGAAAATAGCAATACACATGCTCAGGACACTATTTTCAACTTTTCCAACTTTATTTTAAAGCCTAACTTCCAGTCACAAGGCAGATACTTTATTCTGCAATTAGATCTACATATGTGGTGATCTATAAAGCCAGCAAAACATCTGAAATATTCTCTTGGATGTTAATGTCTACTTTAAATTTGCTAGCTTACTTATGAATGATACTGCTAATATGAGTTGCTCAATATAAAATGAATTTATTCAAAACTACACATTCACTGTATCTTTATATGTACTTTTGAAATATGAAAATGATATAGATATCATTGCAGATATTTCAAGTATCTTTTCATTATTTTTTCCTGTAAAATAGCATATAGTTATAATAAAATCTTTCTAACAGAAAGTCAGAGAAAACAGTACTTTAAAATATTTTACTATAATACTGGTGTTTTGAATTTTATAACACTAAAATATCACTTTCCTAAATGTTCAAATTTTGAGAATAAATAATTAGAATACTAATAAAATCAACTAAAAAAATTTCTAAGTATTGAACACAAACACATACAACTACAGATGTGGATAATGTACAAATTTTACATAAAGAATTTATAAGTATAGCTTGAAGCTAGCATTCTATTTGAATATCTATTTGCCAAAAACAGATACCTTTAGTATTATTAAGTTCCAGCATCCTTGATTTCCTAACATAACTGGAGAACATAGGTTCTTCATAATAATTAAAGCTATAATGCACCAGTACTTCTGCTATGTACCTATGTTTTTGAAGGCATGTATGTTTCCTAATGAGATTACACTCTACAGTAGTCAAGTGGTTGGGTTGGTGGCAGTAGTGCATTGAGAAGGCGACTCAAGGAACAATTTGTTGGTTAATGGATTGTTATTTGTGAACTGGAGGAGCCATTACCAATCTGGAAATCCTGAACATTCCTTTAAAGGCTGGCCACTTAATAGATACGGGATATCAAGTTTATGAGAAGCCCATAGGCACAGGTACCTGTGCCTAATGAGGTACATCCATCGTGAATATGTGTGTGTGCTTGTCTGTGTGTTTAACTCTTGGAGTTTGCTCAGTTTCATTCTCTAGACATTCGTTTGAAAAGGCAAGTGTTTGAGAGGAAGCCCATTCCTGCTTTACTGAAGAATTTGGATGTAACAGTTAAAATCATGGAGAAAGCAGGATATATGTACATTTGTAGACACACACGTTTATTTTGTTTTAAGGGATTTTATATTTAGATTCTCAGACTCTCAAATGCTAGCTTTGGATAAATTCTGTTTAGCCACCTAAGGGGATTGTTAACAATTCAAATTCCTGCACCTTATCCAGATAAATTATGATTTATTGTGTCTGAGGGGAAGCCCAGTTGGAAAACACTTGTTAGACTACAATGCAATTACCCTAAAGATATTTTTCTATGGCTAAATGAAATACTTTGCAAAAATTAAATCTTTCAACTTGATGTAGTCTCTAGCTGATACCATTGGCAAGTGGTAGTTTCTTGAGATTCTTTCATTTTAATGCTATTAGTCACTTGTTTTCCCCTAAATAGGGAATTACTTCCCAGTGGAAAAATAGTATAGTCTACATAATCTGTAAAGAATATTATAGGACTGCAAGTTTTTGAAAAATAGTTTTGCCAGTCATAATTAGAAATTAAACCCTTTATGTTTTACATAAAGCACAAGTAGGCAGTGTTTCCAAATTGACACTCCACATTACAAAATCCTCTGGAAAACCAAGGTAAGGTATGTGAACTTGAGTCACGTACAAAAAAATATCATGGAAAAAGCAAGACTTTGTGAGAAAAGTATAGGTAAATTAAACTTTAAAGAGTGAAGAACACGGGCATACTCTGTGGTTTAAAATCAGGAAAGGTGTTTATTAGGATTGTATCTTTTCACTGTATTTGTTCAGTTTGTAAATCATCCAGCAAACTGAACTATGTGAAGAAGAACTCAGCAGAAGCCTCATTAACAACCTGCAATGTGTGGATTACACAACCTTGATTGCTGAAAGTAAAGAGAATTTGAAACACTAGGGAAGATCAAAGGTTACGGTCTTCAGTATGGATTACAACTCAAACTAAAACAAAAATCCTCACACCAGGAACATTAAGCAACATCAAGATAACTGAAAAAAGATAGAAGTGATTAAGGATTTCATTTTTCTTAGATCCACAATCAGTGCTCCTGGTAATATTAGTCAAGAAGTGAAATAATGTATCTCCATGGCCAAGTCTGCTACAAAAGAGTTCTTTAGAATGCTGATAAACAAAGATGGCACCTTGAGGTCTAATGTTGGTCAGACCAAGCCTTTGGATTTTAAATAAGTTTACATGCATATGGGGGCTGGGCGATGAATAACGAAGCCTGAAGAAGGATTGATGCATTTGAATTATGGTGTTGGTGAAAAATATCAAATATGGCATGGATTGCCAGAAGAAGAAACAAATGTCTTGAAAGAAGTATGGCCAGATGCACCTTAGAAGGAAGATAGTAGCTTCATCTTAGGTACTATGGACATGCTATCTGGAGCGATCAGCCCATGGAGAAGGATATTATGCTTGGTAAAGTAGAAGATCAGCAGAAGAGAAGAAGACCTTCAATGAGATGGACTGACACGGTAGCTGTGACAGTGAGCTCAAGCCTAGCAATGACATTTGTGAAGATGTCGTAGGACTGGGCAGTGTTTCTACTGTGCATAGGCTCACTATGAATTCAAACCAACTTGAAGATACCTAAGAACAACTACAAATTCCACATTCTGTCTCTCAGGCCATTGAAACTCATGTGGCAAAGGGACATTATAATTGCTTAGATTTCTGAAAGCTAGTGAAGTGTAAAGGGGAACTGATTGCACAATGGTTTAGCACTCAGCTGCTAACCTAAAGATCACCATGTTGAACTATGAGCAATTTCAGGGAAAATAGATGTAATAGTCTGCTTCCATAAAGATTAAAAATACCTACAGCTGTCTAATCCATTCCTACTCGTAGGGACCCTACCCTTGAATATCACATGTAACAATTCTACTCTGTAATACAGAGTCACTATGAGTTGGAGTAAACTCAAGGGCAATGGGTGAGTTAAGTACAACCCTAAAAATATAATTTTTAATTCATATTTTTACATGATTGATCTACATGTCTGTGGCTAAGGAGGTGATCTACGTATCTGTGGCACAGCAACAATCATGAGGATGGCACAGACCTAAGCAGTATTTTATTCTGTTGTACATAAGCTTGCAGTGAGTCAGAACTGACAACAGTACCTAACAACAGCAAAGAGGAGGATATGCGTGTTACTATATATAGCAATTACAAAATTAAATAAATGAAAATATTTCAGATTGAATTTTAAATAGATATTATACTGTAGATTAAGTAGGAGGTAATATACTGAGTAAATTTTCATATGTTCCTTTCTTGCTCTGAGCATATGAAAACAATAAAATAGATTTAAATATTTTATACAATATGGTAGTATAAAAAAGGCAAATCAGTTCTGTATTTCTAGACTTATGATTTGAATTGAGTGAACTACTTACTGTTTTATGTTTCCTGAACTTTTCTGAACAATTCAGTGCAATCTGTAGTATATTCAATTGCACTGAATGTAAATACAGTAGATCAATATTTTTGCTTGTAATGACTGTACCTGTTTATACAGACATGGTGATGTTAATGTAATAAATTAAAAACATCCCAAGTAATTTTCTTTTAGAATTACAGTGTGAGAGTATTTAAAATCATTTTTGTATTTAATGATAACTGGTAGAATTATATCAGACTTAAAAAGTCCAAGAGATAGTCTCTTCTTGTTGCTAATATGGTAATTGTAAATACAGTAAAAGCGAGTTTTATGTATAGGTCAAGGCAACAAAGAGTTGATAAATAGTAGAAACCTAAAAAGTGCTTAATTAATGATACCTATGACCCACACATGTCTGTCAGTTTGTCACATTGTGGGGCTTGAATGTTTCTATGATGCTGGAAGCTATGCCACTGGTATTCAGGTACCAGCAGGGTCACTCATGGGAAGGCACTCAAAAGACTACCAGAGAAGAGCTGCCTCCTCAAAGTAGACTTGACCTACTGTCATGGATGGAGTCAAGCTTTTAGGACCTTTACTTGCTGATGTATCATGTCTCAAAATGAGAAGAAATAGCTGCAAACACCCATTAGTAATCAAAACATGGGGTAAGAAATATTGGAAATTGTCAAAAATGGAGTGCATAAATAGAGATATCCTAGGCATTAGTGACCTGAAATGGACTGATATTGGCCAGTGATGTGGTCTACTATGCCAGCTTGAATGACAGTTTCAAGAAAAGTGTGACACTGCGTTCTTCATCAAAAAGAACGTTTCAAGATCTATCCTAAAGCACAACATTGTCAGTAATAAGGTAACATCCACATGCCTAAAAGGAAGACCAGTTACTATTACTCAAATTTATCCACCAAACACTAGGTCCAAAGACGAAGAAATGGAAGATTTTTACCAGTTTCTGTGTTCTGAAATTGATCACATATGCAGTCAGGATGCACTGATAATTACTGGTGATTGGAATGTGAATGTGGGAAACAAAGGTTTGATAGCTAGAAAATATGACCTTAGTAATAGAAACAAAGGCAAAGATTGCATGATAGAATTTTGCAAGATCAATGACTTTTTCTTTTGCAAATACTTTTTTCACCAATGTAAATGATATCTATATAGATGAACCTCACCAAATAGAATATACAGGATTCAAACTGACTGCATCTGTGAAAAGAAATGATATGAAGTCTCAGTATCATCATTCAGAACAGGACTGGGACTGGTTGCAGAATAAACCACCAGTTGCCCATATACAAGTTTAAATTGCAAATGAATAAAGTGAGAACAAGTCCGCGAGAGCCCAGATACAACTTTGACTATATCCCCCTGAGTTTAGAGACCATGTCAAGAAAGGATTTGAAACACTGAGCACTAATGACCAAAGACCAGATGAATTATGCAAAGACATCATGTGTGAAGAAAGCAAGAGCTCATTAAAAAGACAGCAAAGAAAGAAAAGACCAAAATGGATGTTAGCAGATAATTTAAAACTTGCTCTTGAACATCAAGCAGCTAAAGCAAACAATGAAGAAATCAGAAGAACTAATGAAGTAAAAGAACTAAACAGAAGATTTTGAAGGGTGACATGAGAAGACAGAGAAGAATATTACAGTGACGTGTGCAAAGTGCTGAAGATAGAAAACTGAAAGGAAAGAACATACTTGGAATTTCTCAACCTGAAAGAACTGACAAAAAACTCAAAGACTCAAGTTGAGATAGCAAAGGATTGTATGTGGAAAATATTAAATCATGCAGGGCTATCAAAAGAATGTGGAAGACATAACAATAGTCATTGCAAAAAAGAGTTGGTCAACCTTCAACCATTTCAAGAGGTAGCATATGATCAGGAACTGATGATATTGAAGGAAGAAGTCAACGCTGCACTGAAGGTATTAGCAAAAAACAAAGTTCTAGAAATTGGTGGTATATCAATTGACATTTTTCTGCAAGTGGATGCAGTGCTGGAAGTGCTCACTCACCAATGCCAAGAAATTTGGAAGATAGTTATTGACCAGTTGACTTGAAGAGATCCATATTTATGCCTATTCTAAAGAAAGGTATCCAACTGAATGCAGAAATTATTCAACAATCTCATTAATATCACATGTAGGTAAGATTTTGCTGAAGATCATTCAGAAGTTGTTGCCACATTATATTGACAGGGAACTGCTGGAAATTCAGGCCAGATTCAGAAGAGGATGTGGAACGAGGGATATCATTGCTGATGTCAGATAGATCATGGCTGAAAGCCAAAAATACCACAAAAATGTTTACTCATTTTCTTGAGTATGCAAAGGCATTAGACTGTATTCACCACAACAAATTATGGCTAACACTGCAGAGAATGGGAATTCTAGAACACTTAATTGTGCTCATGGAGAATCTGTATATGGTTCAAGAGGCTGTCATTCAAACAGAATACGTGGACACTGTATTGTTTAAAGAAAGGGTGATGTCAGTCAGAGCTGTATCATTTCATCATACCTATTCAGTCTATATTATGAGAAAATCATCTGTGAAGCTGGACCATATAAGGAAGAATAGGGCATCCAGATTGGAAGAAGACTGATTAACAACTTGCAATATGCAGACGACAAAACCTTGCTTGCTAAAAGTGAAGAGGACTTAAGGTACTTACTGATGAATTCTGAGACCACAGCCTTCAGTAAGGGTTACACCTCAAGAAAAAGAAAACAAAAATCCTCACAACTTGGCCAATTAGCAATCATATGAGAAACAGAAAACAAACAAACAAAAGATTGAGGTGGTCAAGGACTTCATTTTATTTGGATCCATAATTGATCCCTATGTAAGCAGCAGTCAAAAAAATCAAAAGAGACATTACATTGGGCATTTAGTCCATGCAGAAGTATGGTATATGTTGTTCTGATATATTTTAATTCCTTTAATGTCCCTGCTTTGTACTTTGATGTCCACTTGCTAGTTTTTAAGACCCCAGATGCCATTCAACATAGTGAGATGGAGAATATTTTCTTAATAAACTTCGTTATGCCAAGTGACTCCTGAAACCATGGTCTCCAGGGTCCTGCCACTGCTTCCCTGTGCCTCAAAGAGTTTGGTGGTGTTCAGGGAATTTCTTAGCTTTTGATTTAGTTCAGTGGTGCTGACTCCTTCTGTACTGTGTGTTTTCCTTCCCTTCGCCTATTGTGTACTATCTCTTAAGCAGATTCCCCTCTCTGTCTTTCCTCACTCTAAAAACCATCAAAGAATGTTTTCTTCTGTGCTGAAACCTTTTCTTGAGTTTTTATAATAGTGGTCTCATACAGTATTTGTCATTTTGTGATTGACTCAGTATAGTGCCTTTCAGATTCATCCATATTATGAGATGATTCACCCAGATTTACCACTGTTCTTTCTTGTTATACTGCATTCCCTTGTGTGAATATACCATAACTTTCTTATCCATTCATCCCACTGATGGGCACCTGGGTTGTTTCTACCATTTTGCTGTTGTGAATGGTGCTGAATGAATTTGTGTGTGTGCATGAATTTTTTAGCATGACATCTCTTCTTTCTTTAGTATATAGTCCAAGGAATGAAATTTCTGGATCTTATGTTCCTTATGTTCCTTGGAAACTCTGTGGGGCAGTTCTGCATTGTCCTAGTGGAGTTGAAATGAATCAGAATCAACTCTACAGCAACAAGTTTCATTTTGTGTATTTATTTTATTTATTTTTTTTGTGGTACTTCTGTTTCTAACTTTTTAAGAAAATGCCAAATCAAATTCCAAAGTGGTTTTACCATTTTACATTCCCACTAGCAGTGTATAAGTATTTTTTTTTTTTCTCTACAACCTCTCTAACATGTATTATTTGATGTTTTCTGAATTAATGCTAGCCTTGTTGGGCTGGGAAACCCTGGTGATATAGTGGGTTACGTGCTACATTTGCTAACCAAACGGTCCACAGTTCGAAGCTTCCAGGTGTTCCTTGGAAACTATGGGACTGTTCTACTCTGACCTATAGGGTCGCTACAAGTTGGACCCAACTCAACAGCAGTGGGTTTGGTTTGGTTGGTTTGTTGGGGTGAGATGGCATCTAAATGTAGTTTTGATTTGGATTTCTCTAATGGCTAATGATCATGAGCATTTCCTCATGTGCCTGTTAGCCACCTGAATGTCTTTGGTGAAATGCCTGTTCATGCCATTTTTTAATTAGGTTGTCTTTTCATGTTTGAAGTTTTACGGTAATCTTGTGTGTTTTAGAGATTAGACCTTGATTGGATAAATTGTAGCCAACAGTTTTTTCTCAATCTGTAGATTGTCTTTTTTCTCCTTTGGTGAATTCTTTGGATGAACATGTTTGATTTTTAGGATTTCCCATTTACCTCGTTTCCCTTCTGGTGTTTGTGCATTGTCACATTTTGTATTTTGTTTATGTCATATTTTAGATCTCCTAATGTTGTCTTTATTTTTTTATCCATGATACTTATCATTTTAGATTTTAGATTTACATCTTTGATCCATTTTCAGTTAGTTTTATGCATGGAGGAAGGTATTTGCATTGTTTCATTCTTTTTGCAGATGTTATGCCAGTTATGCCAGTACCTTGCCAGTGCCATTTCTTATAGAGACTGTCTTTTCCACATTTAATGGGCTTTGAACCTTCATCTGATATCAGGTACCTGATCACAGGTAGACGAATTTACATCTGGATTCTCAATTTTGTTCCATTAATATATGTATCTGTTGTTGGATCAGTACCGGGCTGTTCTGACTACCGTGGATGAATAATTGTGAAGTCAGATAGTGTGAAGCCTCCTGCTTCTTTCTCTATCTTCAGTAATGCTTTACTCATCTGGTACATTTTCCCTTTCTATATGAAATGGATAATTTGATTTTCTTTCTCATTAAAAAAAAAATCATTGGAATTTGTATTGGGATTGCATTGTGTCTATAGACCCCATTTGGGTAGAAATGACATTTTTAAAGTGTTGAGTCTTCCTAGCCATGAGCAAAGTATGCTTTTTCCACTCAGATATGTTTCTTTTGATTTCTTGCAGTTTTCTTTGTATAGTTTTTTTTTTTATGTCTCTGGTTTGACTTATTCTTAAGTATTTTATCTTGTTAGGGCTCTTAAACATAGCATTGATTTGATGGTTTTCTTTTTGATGTTCTGGTTGGTGTAGAGGAATCTGATTGATTTTTTGTATGTTTAACTTGTATTCTAATACCTTGCTGAACTCTTGTATTATTTTTACTATTTTGGTTGATTCTTTGAGAATTTCTGTGTATAGGATCCCATCTGCGAACAGAAGTACTTTTACTTTTTCCATAGCAGTTAAGATGCATGTTCTTTTGTCTAAACTAATTGCTCAGGTTAGGACCTCCAGTGCAGTGTTAAATAAGAGTGGTGATAAAGGTCATCCGTGTCTGATTCCCATTTTCAAGGAGGATGATTTCATACTCTTTCCATGTAGGGTGATACTACTGTTGGCTTTGTTATAAGAGCCCTTTGTTATGCTGAGGAATTTCCTGTCTATTCGTACATTGTTGAGAGTTTTTATATTCATTTTTAGAATAATTATTTTTCAACTTTTTTCCTAATTTATATGGCTGAAGGTAGTGATTAAATAATGTCCTAAAACACAGTGAATAATACATAATTTAACAGTAATAATAATGTGCATATACACATCATATATAACCATATTTCAAATTGTCATGATTGTTTCTGAGATTTGGGATTGACTTATTCTTAACCGGATTAGAATATCATCATTTTTACCTCAAATATGGTTGAAACATATCTGCTTCATCATTTTTCTTTTCACTTATGTTTTCCTCTGTACTGTTAATTTTACTGAAAAAGTTTTTATTAATATCTTAAAGATTTTTTTAATTAAGAATATACTCGTTTCTTTCATTTAGTCTAGATGATGTGTACTCTCTGATAGTTGATTGCTGTTCATAAACCTGGCATTATTGTGTTACATGTAGTAACCAAGAATGCAATGCAAGGCTCTGATCATGTCATATCTGCACCCGTGCTGTTCCCTAGAAATTCCCGTGCACTGCATCATCTCACTGTGGCACGTGATGACACATGCCATTTCTCCTGCACCGAGATGTTTCAACAAGCTCAACTCCCCATACCCCATCTCCATTCCAGATCATTTCTGCCATATGTTTAATGAATTACTATAGTTATTATAATATTTATCAAACATCAACAAGCAGTTTCTAGGAAAGGCATATAGATTAATTAACTAAAAGGTTCACTGATGCATTTTCAGTAACTTTGCTTATTATCAAAATGTTAATGCAATGGTTATGGCAATCATAACATAAAATAAAACATCTTTGCATTAACAGTAGGGCATTTAATTACATAAATGTCTGCAAAATCTCTGTGGAGTATTAAAATTAAGCTGACAAACCAGGTTAAAAAAATCTCAGTCTTTTCTTTCTTCTCTTTTTGTTGAATGAATTATAAGAGAGACCCTATGCAACTTGGAATAACATGTTTATGATATTTGGCATTTATACAGATTCTATAATATATACAAAATCTTTTTGAAAAAAAAGTGTGTTCAGAAATTTCACTCAAACAAATTTTGTGGTAAAGTATAAAAGTTAGTTTTGTCCAACATTTCATGATACATTGTTTTAAAATAATTTCCTCTATAAGTTAGTAAACTATTAATAATTGTTTAGCCAGTGGGGGTGAAAAATTGATATGAGGACTATGGATAGAATGATTTGGAATGGTTCCAGACAAAATGAGGCAGCAAATGAAAGGAAATTTAATGCATTCTAATTTTCTTCTTTTACTGCACTGATTACAGATTTGTGACAGTTTGTGGCAACTGGATTGGAAAATCTAATACCATTATTGAAGGGAAAAGTATTATCTTCTCTAGTTAGTTTATTCTTCCTTCAAATAATAATTACATGCTTACCAAGTACTAGGCACATTTATAGATTAAATGTAACGGCAAATGTTGCAGTTACAGTTCCTGATGTGACACAGGGGTAATCTTTTAAAGGAGACAGACAATAAACACAATCAGAAGATTATCAATAAGGAAGTACATGTTGTTACTGAGAAAAGTAAAGTAGAGTGAGAGGAATTCCATAGGCTTCTGTAGGCCATTGTGAGGCAGGACACATAAGATGGGAAAACATTAGAAATGACTTGATTTGTGCCTTAAAGGCAATATTCATTTCCAGTGAAATGAGGAAGTATGCTGTGACTCAAACTGAGGTATCTACTTGACTCCCTGAGACAAGGAGCAAAAGTGACTGACTGAGTCTGGTATTTAAACACAACTAACTTTAAAGTATTTGTTGGTGATTTTTGGATTAGAAGTAGGAAATTACCCTTTTTACGTCTACTTCAACATGAGTCGGATCCGACTCGACGGCACTTGGCTTGGCTTGGCTCAACATATTTTATTGCTTAGTTAATGGAAGTACAGTTGTTTCACCTTCTTGAGTTATGGCTGTAAAGGAGACATAAGTGGTAGTAATGATTGCTGTGTGTTTTGTTTTACTACTGTTGTTGTTATGCTTATAGTGCTGATAAAACCAGATATTTAAGAATATAGCTAACAACTGGAAGATAAAGTACTTTAACATAATAAATTGTCCCAAGGTAGGGTTTTAGAAATAATCAGTTTCTTTGTTATCTTTTCAGAGCATATGCTCCTGAATTGCAAGGCTTGTTTGCTGTGTTGATGTTAGTCAACTTGCTAAAATGTGTAAGAACCATGTGGCCCACTGGACTCGATGATATTTGGTGTAAAAATGTTAAAGTAACATTTAAGAAAGACTAATCATTTAGTTATGAGATAATGTCCAAAATGTTAATATTAAATATGATTATTTCATTCTTAATAATAGCAAGAGAAATTAAAAACCTACCTACTGCCATCGAGTAGAGTCCGGACTCATAGCAACCCTAGAGATCAGAATAGAACTGCCCCTTAGGAGGAGGAATAAGGTTCTGCAAATGAGGTGTAAAACTGGTTCAAGTAAACAGCAATGTTGTTTGTAGGTATTCATGGAGGTATAACTCACGCACAATTTTCTGCACCATGAGGGTGCATCAAAAGCAAAACCTGAATATGTTACATGTATCAGTTGTTCTCTTGTCAGAATAAAAATGTTTTATTACCTGTAATGAAATGACATAGTGACCTAATGACCCAGTGTCATAAAGGACAATGGTGATCCGTAATAGATTTAAGCCCTTAACAATGAAAATGAGCTCAGATACATCTAATTTAATAAATGTATTTACCCCATTCACTGTTACCTTGTACTAATAAAAAGGCAATTTGGATTTGAATAGGTAGTCTATTAAGACTTTCTCTGGTATTTAAGTACATAAACTGTATTTCAAAATGTATGCTATTCCATCTATGTTTATCTTTTAAAATTCTTTACTAATAATGACAGAAAGTCACTTGATTACAAAATATTTTTCCCTACTTTTAGTTTAAATTATTAGTAGAAGCACTAGAAAAATTACATATTGACCATACTATCTGAAACTTAAAATACTCTATCATTTAAATATTACAGAATTTCTCATTATTAAATGTTGCATCATTCTGAGAACTTGTTTCAAAGGCTGCTAGAAAGGCAGGAGGCAACCATGTCAAACATATTTGTTAATATATCTCATTTCTCTTTTTGAAAGATGAACTTATTTATTTGCTCCTGTCTCCAGCCTTCTCACAAGTTTAAATTACTGGAATAATGAATCTGCTTTTGAATGCATATTTTTAAAATGTAAAATCAGCCCGTGAACTATTTTTGTTTTCTATCTCATCACTTTATATTCTTCCATGAGGCTCAGCACTGAGAACATAATACCTGAGATGTTACAGATCTGAAGTTCTGTTCATTTCAGGATTTATTCGAGGCTTTTTATTTGGCTTTGGATTTATAGCTTTAAAATGGTTTGAAAATATGCCTTTCACAAGGACACAGTGCATGAACAAGTAGAGATGACTGAAATATAACTATTTCAAGATAACCTGAAAGTGGATTATCTGCTTACTATTGTTCTTTGATGTTTAAATGTCTTTTGATTTAAGAATTTGTGTATGTGTGTAGAGTGTGTGTGTGTGTGTGCGTGCGTGCATGCATGTAGCTACTCAAGATGCTGGATTGCTACCCTAAAACATAGTTTTATCATGTTGCAGCTGTATACAGGAAAGACAGTTTGAGGAAATGACTGGACATATTGGGAGTAGGTAGAAGAGAGAACACACTCAAAAAATTTTTACTGATGGGAGCCATTTTCCAGTGAATATTCAGCTCATGGAAACCCTGGTGGCACAGTGGTTAAAAAGAGCTATGGCTGCTAATCCAGAGCAATTTGAGTCCTCCATGTACTCCTCGGAAACTCTGCCCTGCAGGGTAACTGTGTATTGGAATTGGCTCAATTCCTGTCTTCTCCCATCCCCCTTCTCTCTTCTCTTTCTCTGTTTGGCTCTCTCTCTCTTTTTCGCTTTCTTGCTTTCTGTAAACCAAGCTTATGTTGAGCAAGCTGGCTGGCTGACTATGGACATAATTGTAATAGTTGCTGAAAAATTAAAATGTGTAACTCTATAAATTCCTCACAGTCACACTGGTTTTGTCTTCTGACATATCATAAAACAAGAACAATAATGCCACAAAATAACAATGTTTTGTTTTTCTTTTATTCAGCAAATATCTATCACATGTCTTTGTGTATAACACACTGAATTAAATTTAAATATCTATTCTTTTATTTTATAGGCTTGGTAAGTTCACATGTACTCTGTGTGACTCAGTTTCATTGCCTGTCAAACAAGAATACTGCTACTATTTACCCCATAGGCTTATTTTAGGAGTCAGTGGAATAATCTCTGCACACGCTTACATACTCCTTGGCAGATAGGAAGCATTCAGTGTTAGATATCACCTATTTTATGAACTATGGGAATGAAGATAAATAATATATTACTTCATGCACCTTGAACACTGCTACCTATACATTTAAAAGCCCTCCATTCTATGAACTAGACTGGGGATAAATAAAGAGAACAATGAAGGGAGAAACACATTAGTGGGGCATAGTTTTATTTACATCAGTGGTTTTTATTGTCTTGTTAGGTGCCCTCAAACATGATTCTGACTCACAGCAACCATATAGGACAGAGTAGAACTGCCTCATGATGTTTCCAAGGAGCTGCTGGTGGATCAGAACTGCTGACCTTTTGGTTAGCAGCTATGTTCTTTACTACTGTGCCACTAACCATACCCAAAGTATATTTTGAAGAACTCGAAAAAATAATATAAATTATATTGTTACTTTTGAAAAACATTCCATTTCTCTTCTAGAGATTCAAACACACAAACTAATCATCGGTGGACTGAGATTATTAAATGAAAACAAACCTAGAATCAACAAAAATGTAAGTTTAACCCAAGATTATTTTAAATTAAGAAACCATAATGATCCAAACACTCTAATACACCAAGCTGAGGATTGGATAACAATAGATCTACTAATCTCTGTCTTCATGAAAATGTCGAACACTAGTAATACGGGAATTAGGAGGAAATAAAGAGAGGGAAAATAGATAGTAGATGTCCCATCTTTACTATGTAGTGTATGGTAACAATAGACAACAAGTGAGAAAGAAGAGATGTAGAAAGGGTATAGATGACAGGGCAGTAATAACACACTGCGGCAAAAGCTTCATTGTAGATTAGTGACTGTATGTTACCTGTAATTGTTACTGAAGTACAGTTTCACATTGCTTAATATCTGAATTTCAATTATCTGTTATTTCTTAAAGTTGTGATAAAATTGGCCTTATATTTGGAAAGAAATGAAGTTATAGATAATTGCACTGCAGTTGGAGTGTTCTTCCCATTAAAATATCTTTTTGCGTTTTCTTTCACAAAGTGAAAGAGTCAGAGAATTCCATTTAATTGGTTTTATTTTCCTGGTTACGTATTAGATTGTGATCATGTTTTGACCTATTATACCTACTTCCTAGCAGCTCTGTATGTACTGCTCTGACACACTAGCATTCTTTCTGTGTACTGTCCGATAAAGTTATAGCAAATCCCCACATTATTCAATAGGATGGAAGATGAATATTTCAGTAGGTAGAATGACAAAAATGTAGGCAGTAGTGTAATTTTCACCATTTTATGACATATCATTTCCAAATATATATATCAACTTTATGCTAAAGTAATGGAACTTTCATAAGTCAAGTCATTTTGATTGGACACTAATACAACTAAAGCCTGAAAGTGTAAGAATAATTATATTTTTGGATGATGAGTAAATCAATCTGTCTATAGTACAGGATAAATATAAGAGGGGAAATGAAGCTGGATAATTAATGTGGACATGAAGCTATGGTATAATCATTATGTTACCACAGGGATTTTGTTTTTAATAAGACAGTACTATGAAAAAGTAAGTTATTTAGGGAACTATTTCTAGTAGGTTTTTAAAGAATGATTTATGTGCTAACTTAATTTGCAAATAGTGAATTTTGCATTTCCCTATCCCACCCTTGTGGTTAAATTAACAATAGAACTGTATTGAGAAGAGGGTCTAATACTTTGTATTAAGATAGAAAAACTTATTACAACAATTGTTACACCAACCCTTACCCATTGCTGTTCATCAAAGAATGTGACAAACCTGGGTGGTGGAAATGGCTAAGCCCTTGACCACCACCCTATTGGCTGACAGTTCACACTCATCCAGATGTGCCTCAGAAGACAACCTGGAGACTGTATGGCACAATTCCACTCTGTGCACACAGGGTCATCGTGAATTCAAGTCAACCTGAAGGCAACCAGGAGGGGTAGAGGCAGGCCAACGATGGTGGTGATGGGGTTAGCTTATTTTGCTAGATGAAGAACTATTTCATCTGGCAGATAAGAAACTAGCCAAAAAAAAAAAAAAAGGGAAAATCAAAACATTTTGGGAGGGGGTTTCTGGTATGGAGGGTATGAGGAGTTTAGCTGCTCTCACCAGAAAAAAATACTATTTAACGTAATGACTAAAAATTGTGTTGACGGAAAAGAAATAATAAAGTACTTGCAAATTATCCTAAATATTACAGCTAATAAACATCTATATGAGAAAGAAAAATGAGTAAAATTTCTAAATTCACAATTGAAAGTCAAGTTTCCACTGTTGAATTTCCAAAGGGAAAAAAATATATATTATTAGAAAGAAGTATTATGAACAACTGCATAAGTTAGATGAAATGGTCAGACTCCTGGAAAGACATAAGCTACCTAAACAGTCTCAGATAAATAAATAAATAAATAAAATAAAAAAGAACATTTGAATAGAACCATGCATTGTAAGCAGAGCCCTGGTGACACAGTGGTTAAAAGCTGGGTTGCTAACCAAAACGTCAGCAGTTTGAATCCACCACCGCTCCTTAGCAACCCTTTGTGGCAGTTCTCAACTGTTCTTTACAGGGTCATTGTGTATCAGATTTGGCTGGATGGCAGTAAATTTTCAGATTTTTTAAATACAATGTAATAAACTTTAAATAGTACTCTAAAAACTTCACATGAGAAAAGTTTGGGTCCAAATGTTTAACTGGTATAAATTATATCAGCAGTTATAGAAGGATTAGTATCAGTGTTTCCTATACAGAATAGCCAAAACAGTCTTGAAAAAGAATGACAAGTTGAAAGACTCACAAGTATTTATTTTGATAAAGCTACAGTAGTTAAGAAGATGTGATATTAGCATTAGGATAGACATATTGATTAAAGAAATAAATTAAGGGTCAGAAATATAGCCTTACATTTATGATCAGTTGATTTTCATTGAGGGTGCTTGGACAATTCAATAATTTGGGAAGAGTTTTCTCTAAAACAAATATGCTAAGACCACTGAACATTGACATGTAAAAAATTAGTGAAACCTTTCCCCACACCAGGCACAATGATTCACTGAAAAGATATCATTGTTCTAAATGTAAGAGCATAAGCTCTAGTATTCTTTGAAGAATGTATAGGAGTAAATTATTGTAACCTTGGATATGAAAATGATTTCTTCGATTGCACGTCAGAAGACTAGGAACTAAATAAAAAACAATGGACAAATAGAATGTAATAATTAAATATATTTGTGCTGCAAAGAAAACCATTTTCTTCATTAAGGGAGAAAAATTTTGCTATTCATATATCCAAGAAGAGATTTTGTCAAGAATATAACATAGTTTTTACAGTTAAATAATAAAAAGACCAGTTAAAACTTCTGACTAGACATTTCTGCAAGAGAGATACCAAATGGTCAATAGCCACCTGAAATGATGCTCATCTTTCATGACGTTAGGGAAATTTTCTGTCAGTAGATCTTCAACAATTCTTTGTATTTTCAGCTCTCCTGCCTCATTCTAGTACTCCAATCAGGTGAATATTAGTCCTTTTACTAGAGTCCAAGATCACCCTGAGCAATTCTTTACTCTTACTGAGTCTTGTATCTGAGTTTTCCTTGTGTATGCTGGCGTGGTTTACTTTGTCTTCAGTCTTGCTAATTCTATGTTCCATATCCTCAGTCCTGCTCCTTTGACTTTGTACGGAGTTATCAAGCTCTGTGATTTTATTGTTAATTAGCCAAATCTTAGAGCACTGCTGCTCAAGCATTTCTTGCAGCTTATTCAGTTTTTCAGTGTGCTCTGCTGCATTTTGCCTGATCTCTCTTCTGATATCTTACACAGCTTTGTGCATCAATCTTTTGTATCTACCTCTGATAGTTGCAGGAACCTTTGTTCTTCTGGGAAATCTGTTGTTATTTTATTTTGGACTTTTCAGAAGCCATAGTATTCTGCTTCTTTAGGTGTTTAGAAATTGATTGCTGGCTCTAAGCCATCAGGAAGTCATTGAAGTTCTTGGAAGAGTTAATAGTTTTCTTGACCTGTCTGGTTTCTTTCTTTTGGGGCTGGGTTGTAGTTTCTTCGCGCAGTTCCTGAATCTTACTGTCCTGCACTGGACCACTGCTGCCATCTCACAGGTAGGCAAGTCAGAGATGCTGCAGCTGCTGGCACAGCTCTCAGGTTGGGGATCATGCCTGCTTTCAGCAGCTCCACCACCAGTTCAGCCTCTGGGCTGGAGGTGTTGCTTGCATAGCTACTGCACTTTTGCAGCACTCTCAAGGTAGGCAGGACACAAGTGTTACTGCTTCAGCTACCTCTGGGTTGGGCAAGACCCTCACAGTGCCTCAGCCTAGGTTGTCAAGCAGAAGAGGGGTCACACAGTCCTTTGTTGCTGCTGGCACCACTGCCTCCAGGATGGATAGATTGCTGGAGGAGCCTCTGTGGCAGCTCTCAGGAAGTGGAGGGGTCATGTGTTTGCCTTCTTCCTTATGCTACAACAGCAGCTGCTGCCCCTGTCTCTACTGCCTCTAGGCTAGATGGTTATTTTGGGGAGCTTCTGCAGTGGCTCTGTGGTGGGAGCAGCTCCTAGGTCACACACATATCCTCCTTTTCACTGCCTTTGCTGCTTCTCGGCTGGGCTGAGACCATGGAGCCTCAGTCAGAGCTGCAACTTACAAATGGGGGAGGGGTCATGTGCTGTTGCTCCCAGGTTGCTGCACTCCCCCATGTCACTGGCGTTGCCACCCCAGGATCATGTGCATTCTTTAAGCTGTCCTTATCTCCAGGCTGCTTTGCTGTCATGTTGCTGCCAGACATTCATGCACGGTCCCTTGTTTTTACCAGTACCATGAGACCTAAGCCTCAGTGGCCTAGACCACTCTAGGGCATGTGGGTCCTACTGCCCTCTGATCTCCAGACTGGTCTCAAGCCCCTCCAACCTGTGTAGAAGCCTTCTGCCCCGGGCTGCTTTCTTTAGGCAGGTATGGATCACCTTTGCTCCAGACCTGGTGGTATCTCTCAGTCCTGTGCTGCTAATTTGTTTCATTTGAGGGTTTTAGTGTGTCTACTTCACCTTCTGTGTACCTGATTTCTTTGTTTGGAGCCCTCTTCTTTCCTCTGTGGTGGTCTTTAACTCCTGTGATCTTCCTGTCACCCAGTCTGTTCTTGTATGTTTCTACCAGGTGTTAAGGCCTCCTGGAGTGCCCAGTTTGGTTGGATTAGTTGATTTTGCCTTTGTTTTTAGGAGAATTCAGCAGGGTCATGTGGCTATGCTGACATCATGACTCCACGTTGCACCACCAGGGTTTCTGTAAAAGAAACATAAACACTTAAATATTTTCTTTCAGCTTTGGTGTGTAGATGACTTATTAATTGTTGTGTGGATTTTCCAGCTTATTCTCAAGAGAAATTTCTGTTCTTTTACCCAGAGTGCTTTGAAACTATTCATACTTCCTCTTGACTTTTATGACTCCTTCATTTGATTTAAGAATGCTTTTTATCTTTAAATCTAATGGCTAGCTGTAAATTCTGTGAGTAATTAAGGACTTGAAAGAATTATAAATACAATCCCATAATTGGAGTCTCTCAAAGGAGACAACATCTTTTCACTGAGAAGATATAACTAACATTTTATTATTAAATATTATTTAGCAATGCTCCAGAAGAAAAATTGGCCTGTACATATAACTTTCTCTGAACTTGAAGCAAATTTATTCTTTGCTGTGCATTCCCCGCATAATCACAGCCAAGTAGTAAAAGAAAATTAAGTCTTTCATTTCATAGTTTTTATTGGATTTGAACCTAGCATGATAGTTTTTTCTAACTTAAGGAAATATTTATTAGTAATTAGGTAAGAAGTCACTTGTAATCCTTTCCTTTGAGCAACAACTGTATGATGTAATTTACTTATATACACTAATTTTAGAATTTAACAGTTTAACCACTTGACTTCATTAAAATAATCTTTTATTTTTAAAAGTTGTTTTTGTATTGTTTATGAATCATCTCTTTTTATACGCTGAATATTTAAAACATTCAAGATATGTACGCACATATATGCATAGTCTTGGTTGAATGCTGCTACAACAGAAATACCAAACGTGGGTATCTTTAACAAAGCAGAGTTTATTCTCTTGCAGTCTGGAAGGCTGGAAATTGAAATTTAAGGTGCCAGTTCCAGGGGAAGCCTTCTTCTCTGTGTTGGCCTTGGAGAAAGTTCCTTGTGATTCATCAGTCTTTCCTTGGTCTGGGAGTATTTTAGCCCAGAAACTTCACCTCCAAAGGACATGCTCTACTTTTGGCATTTCTTTTTTGCTGGTATGAGGTCCCCATTGTTACTTTGCTCACCTGTATTTTCATATCTCGAAGGAGATTGACAAGACACTATCTCATCTTATAAACCTCATCAGTAAAACTGCTGCTAATCCTCTTTTTAAATCATAGTGATAGGATTTACCGTACATGTGAAAATTCCATCAAATGATGAAATGGTAGGCGCTCATATAATACTGAGAATCATAGCTCAGCCAAATTGCTACACACATTTTTTGAGGGAGGGCATAATTTAGTCTGAGTGTATATTTTCAAGATCTATCACTGTATACATGTATAAATGCATATATATATGTATAAAATTTTTGAAGTGAGAATGTTGTTTCCCCTTTACAACAAGCAAGCTTTTATTTTCCTTCTAAACATTAACAGTGCAAGCAAAACATTACTCAGGAAGAATACGTCACTAACCTGGGTAACAGTTAAATATTTTTCCTACAACAGTGATTTCTTATACATGTGTATTACTACTACAAATTTTTACAGTTCCCACTAGTTCAAAAATAAGTAACTCAGTCAAACTTTAAGCCTTTATTTCTATTTTAAGAAAAATGAATAAAGACATGATTTATAGGAATATAATTACATATTGGTATTATACCTCTGGGGTGTGTGAAAAATGGGACATGGCCCTAAATACATGAAGTAGGCCCATTGTTCAAATCCAGGGGATGCCAGAAAAAAGATACATGAAACTGACTTGCAATGTTGGTGATCACATTTAACCAAAACAGTGTATTTTACTATTTCAGCAATTTTTAAAAGATGAGTATTAGTAACACATGAATATAAAGAGTATTAAAACTCCTAACACTGAATGCAAATAGTATTTTGGGAGAAAATATTACTGTATTAACAAATTTATCTTACTAGATGCTTTCTAAATTTGTATGGGTAACTTAAATGCTCTGCTAGTTACCAGTTATTTATATTTCTCTATTTTGAATTTAAAATCTGTCCAGTTATGGAACACAATACAAGATCACAATGTAATTTAACTGGGAGGAAATTATATGAGTAAAGCAGAGGCAAGAACTCTGACTCATTCTCTTAAGAACTTGATCACTTAATTTATCTTTAGATTGCTTGTACTTTGTTATGAGAAGAGCAGATGTTCAAAGTGCAAGCAGCCTGTGATGCATTCTACCATTTATTACTCAAGCAGCTATTGTACACATAAATATTCTCTTTTAATAGTTGGTTGACCCTTATATTTTCCAACAATCAGTTCCTTTCTTCTCCTTTCTCCTTGTAACATATATGACATGGTTAATTATTTTATGAATATTCTTACTACTCCCCTAAAACCCTCTTGCCAGTTTATACATGTGTGATCAGATGACTTCCAAAACAACACTGTCTACTTTTTTCTGTGGCTTCAAATCTGTGCAGTTATAAAGGAATTTATTGTTTCAAAATAAACTCAAATTATTTTACTTTAAACCCACATTTTGAGACCTAAAATGATCCCAATGAACAGCCCAAGTATCTTACTAGGCTTCTCAGTTTAACTTATTTTCACACAGTGCAATTCTTTTTTTTTTCTTTAGTCTCCTTTGATTTCTCCTGCCTTTACCCACTTCCAATCTTATGAATAAATTGTTAGTCTTGAACTTCATCTTCCTGTCCATCTCATAGAGTGCTTTCATCCACATTGTCTATATTCCTTTCCTCCTGTCAGATTAAAGATCCTTCCTTCTTATCATTTGTCTAAACTTCCATGAGGGCTTTGGATCCTATTACATTTATTTACTGTGCAAATTTATTAATAATACATTTTCTATTCACTTTCCTCTAACAATTTGATAATTCCTAATACTGTTTTATCATGTTCAAATCTCTATGATTATATAACTCAACAAAGACACACAGAAAGACAATTCCTTCTCACACAACTTCCCTGTGAACTTCTATTGCTTGTAGGAAAGTTTATTCAAATTACTGTCAAAAATCACTGTATTATAGATTGAATTGTACCCCCCCAAAACATATGTTGCAATTACTAACCCCGGTCACTGTGGTAGGAACTCTGGTGGTGCAGAGCTCTAGTGGGCACTTAGCTGCTAACCAAAAGAAAAGTAGTTCAGACCCACAGCCATTTCATGGGAGAAAGATGTGACAGTTTTATTCTGTAAGGATTAACAGCTTTGGAAACCTGATGGGACAGTTCTGCTTTGTCCTATAGAGCCACTAGGAGTCAAACTGACTTAACGGCAATGAGTTTGTTTTTCTGTGACTGTGGTCCCATTTGGGAGTAGTATTTTTTTTTATGCTAATGAGGTCATGTCAGTGTGTATCACTTTGGGTTATAAAAGAAGAGATTAGGCATAGAAGTAAGGAAATACAGATGGGAAAGACAGATGCCAGACTACATGAATATTACCAAGGAATCCAAGATGCTGAAAAGACAGGACCTTCCTCCAGATACTAAATAAAGAGAAAGCCTTCCACTAGAGCTGAAGAAACTAAGACATACTGTTGTCTTTTTCTTGTCTGTCTCTTACTCTTCAAGCCTACTTAAATCTGAGTTGCTCAGTATCATTACACTCAAATGGTCTGTATATAACTAAAATCAAAATTTTCAGTCTTTATCTTGCCAGACATTTGTTTTGTTCACAGATCACCAGAGTGGCTAGGGCAATTATATTTCAAACTGTAGAATGAGTGAAGTTCTGCTCCATGTCTTTAACTTAGGGACCAGCAGTTATCCAGAACATCTTTTCATGGTACAAAGATAGAAGCACAAAGCGGATGAGTGAAATGTTTTATGCTTCTTACTTATCTAGAGCTGCTGTGACAGAAATATCACAAGAGGGTGATTTTAAAGAACATAAATTTGGGGTGGAGTCAAGATGGCAGAATAAACACACATCTTGTTAAATCTCTTTGGAAACCAAGACCTGAACTGATGATTAAACGGAGCCTGCTGGACACCTAGTGAGTTCTAGGAGATGGCATAGGGCTGTTAATTTGGACTTTATACCACTGAACACAAATCCTTCTCTCTTTCACTGACTCCACTCTCAGCAAGCACAGCCTTGTGTGGACTGAACATAACTTACCATTTTAATTTTTTGTCTCTGTCTTAGCCAGTGGGGAGAGCTAGGACTTGATTTGCTGCTAGTCTCAGAAATACTGCTGGTGGGATCGGCTAGTGCAGTTGCTGTATTCTGAGAGCCCAGCTTTGGTTTCTGTGCATCCCAGCACCTTTGACCTATCTTTCTACCTCTGCCATGTGGTAGCCGTATGGATGCGGTGATGAGCTTGTGCAGTGCGCCATCTTGATCCATTGGGATATGGAGACACCCAAGCAGAGGCCCATGCTGGACTTGGTTCCTAGGCTGAGAGGCGGAGACTGCCAGGGGGAGAGTGCTATTCTGGCAGAGAGTCAGGGTTTTGCACAGTGTTGCCTGAGGCTCAGGCCTGGCAACGGAGGCTGTGGATTCTGGGTATCTCGGCACTTTTGGGCTCTCTTTCTGCCAGTAGCCTGGTCCCAGCCGGGTGGCGAGCTTGTGTGGGATGCCATCTTGTTCTGCTGAAAGGTGGGTGTATCCTTATGGAAGCCTCAGTAGACCTACTTCCTGGGCTGGAAGGCAGTACACGCCCGGCTGCCCGGAAGAGAGCACCTTTACAGCTGAAAAGCAGAATTCTACACAGTGACTCCTACAGCTGGGGCCCTACAGCAGAGGCCAGCAGGACAGAAGCCTTTCTGTATTTTGAGCTAGTTTGCATCATCTGGGTTTTGACACAGAGGTGCTTACTTTACCAACTGGGAAGAGGGACCTATATACCTGAAAACCTGACTGACTTTAGAAGCTGTCAGATACTTTTAACCTCTCATTTGAAGATGGCCTAGAGAAACAACTGCGGTCCATCCTCACAGCATCTCTCCCAGCCTCCATTGACTCACATGAAGCCAAAAAAGCAACAAACTCTGGAGAAAACCATAACTAAGAAATCACCCATGGCATCAGAAGGCCTCCAAAAGAAACCACCTCAGAACTTCCCAGATGAAGAAACCTTTCTGAAACTATTGGAAAGGGACCACAAAAGGATTACATAGAGTACCCTCCTAGACCTTCTACAAAATTTAGCAGAGCAAAATGAAAAACTAAGCAAGCTGTTTGATCTGATGAACACCAGTACTCTGAAATCCAGCAGATCGAGAACAAAATCAGAGACATAAAAACCAAACCAAAGCTCTAAGAAATATTGACAAAATCTCATGGCTTAGAAGAACAAAACCACTAACTTTATATTTTAGAAGCAATTACAGGACACATCACTCAGAATCCTACTCAGTTAGGGAAGGGTCCAAACTCAATCAAAGCTATAATAGTGAAAGAAATGATCCAGTGATCATATCATGAAAACTATAATGTCAGCATATTAAAAAGAGGGATGTACTACAGTTCTCATAGTCCTTCCAGATGGAGAGGAAGTTGGTAAGAGTGGTAGTAATTGAAATTGAGTTTATATGTAGTTTATTAAGGGGGACTTTCAGGCAGCCATAAGGCACAATAAAGATGCAACATATCAAATCAAGAAATGTAATACAGGAGTCTCAACAACAAAACTAACTCTGAAAAAGGTGAAAAATCAACTCATAAAGAAGAATGTCCCAGAAGAGATTAATAAAAACAACAAAGAAAACACCAACACAGAAATAAGCATACCACAATGACAGAACTGAACACATACCTATAAATAATCACATTGAATGTGAATTGACTGAATGCTCCAGTAAAGAGGCATCAAGTGACATCTTGGATCAAAAGACATGACCCATCCATATGTTGCCTGAAAGAAACTCATCTTAGACTTAAAGATAGGAACAAACTGAAAATTAAAGGATGGAAGAATATATATCAAGCTAACAATGGACAAAGAAGAGCATGTGTGGCAATTCCAGTCTCAGATAATACAGATTTTAGTGTAAAATCCACCATCATGGACAAGGATGGACACTATTCATTGTTTAAAGGTTCAATACACAAACAGGACTTGACAATATTAAATATTTGTGTACCTAATATTAGAGCACCTAAATACATCAAAGAAACACTGACTACACTCAAAAAAGAGATAGATCACTGCACAATAATAGTGGGAGACTTCAACACTCCACTCTAAATATTGGACAGATGTCTAGAAAAAAAAGCTCAGTAAAGACACAGAAGACTTTATTGCCACAATTAATCAAGTAGACCTCACTGACATACACAGAACTTTCTGTCCATCAGTGTTCAACTACACCTTCTCCAGTACACATGGAACATTCTCAAGAATAGACCATGTGTTAGGACATAAAGTAATTCTCAACAGAATCCATACTACTAAGTTAATGCAAAGCATCTTCTCTTCATAAAGCCATAAAAGTCAAAATTAATAGTAGAAAAAACATAGGTAGAAAGTAGAACTTGTGGAGACTGAACAGCATCTTGCTAAAAAAAACCATGGGTTTTATAAGAAATCAAAGATGAAATAAATAAATTTATGGATTCCAATAAGAATCAAAACACTTCCTACCAGAACCTATGGGATACAGCCTAAGCAGTGTTCAGAGGTCAGTCTCCATAAATGCATACATCTGGAAGGAAAAAAGAAACTAAATCAAAGAACTAACACTACAGTTGAACAAATAGAGAGAGAACAAGAGAGGAACCCCTCAGGCACCAGAAGGAAACAGATCATAAAGACTAAAGCAGAATTAAACAATTCAGAGAATAGAAGAACAATTTAAACAATAGAAGAGACCAAACAAAATTGACAAACCACTGGTTAAACTTACTAAAGAAAAACAGGAAAGGAAACCAAAACCCAAATAAGAAAGGAGAGGGGAGTTATCATAACAGATCCAACAGAAATCCAAAATATCATAACAGAATACTGTGAAAGACTGTACTCTAACACAGTTGAAAGGCTAGAGAAAATGGATAAATTCCTTGATTCATATTACTTAATAAAATTACCACCAAGTGAAGCAGAACAACTTAATAAACACATCACAAAGGAAGAAATTGAAAGTCATCAAATAACTACTAACAAAAAAATGCCTGGGCCCAGATGGCTTTACGACAGAATTCCACTAAGCTTTTAGAGTAGAATTATCTCCAATACTACGGAGACTATATCACAGTATAGAAAGGTATAGAATACTCCCAAATTCATTCCATGAAGCCAGCATAACCCTGGTACCAAAGCCAGGAAAAGACCCAACTGAAAAGGAAAACTACAGACCGATATCACTCGTGAATCTAGATGCAAAAATCTTCAACAAAGTTCTTGCCAATAGAATACAGCATATCCAAAAAATAATCCATCATGACCAAGTTCGATTCATACCAGAGATGTAAGGCTGGTTCAACATCAGAAGAACAATGTGATCAGCCACGTAAATAACACAAGAGACAAGAATCACCTGATCTTGTCTATTGATGCAGAAAAGGCATTTGATAAAGTCAAACCCCGATTCATGCTAAAAACTCTCAGCAAAATAGAAATAGGCAGCAAATTCCTCAATGAACTAAGGGCCATTTTTACTAATCCAACTGCCTACATCATCTTGAATGGAAAGAGACTGAAACGGTTTCCCTGGAGAGCAGGATCTAGACAAGGATGCCCACTCTCAGCTCTCCTATTCAACACTGTGCTAGAAGTTCTAGCCAGAGCAATTAGACAAGATCAAGAAATAAAGGGCATTTGCATCGGCAAAGAAGTGAAAATCTCCCTATTTACAGATGATGTGGTTGTATATGCAAAGAATCCTAAAGAGTCCATAAGTAAATTACTCAAGCTGATAGAATAGTTCAGCAAAGTCTCCGGATACAAGGTAAACATAAGTAAATCAGTAGGATTCCTTTATAGCAGCAACAAGATTATTAAAGAACATAAATTTATGTTTTCACAGTTCAGGAGGCTAAAAATGTGAATTGAGGGGCATCAGCTCTAGGGGAAGTCTCTTTGTTGGTGATTGCAGACCATAGTTGTTTCAGCTTCTGTAACTCTGACATCACTTGGTTACTTGCCAGTAACTTGATATCTACCTTTACTCCATTTGTCCTTGCTTGTCTGCCTAAAGTGATACAAGGGTGGTGCAAAGAGTTAACTGCTCAATTACAAGCCAACATATTGGTAGTTCAAACCCATAAATGTTCACCTAGAAGACACCTAGAAAGATCTAGTGATCTTCTCTGGAAGATAACAGCCTTGAAATCCCTGTTGAAAGTTCATCACTGAACACATGTGGTTGCCATGAATCAGAACTGATTGGAAGTCAGTTTACAACAATATTTATGCCCAATCTTCTTTACATCTCTCTTCAAAGATTGGTGGTTAATTCTAAAATGTTGGAAATTGTATTCTCACTTTTAATCATTTGCTAAATATATTTAATTTTTTATTGTAATTAAATGAAAGTTTGCAATCCAAGTCAATTTTCCATATAAAACCCCAAGTACCTACCTCTCTGTAACTCTGTCTGCTGTCCTCACCCTGTGACAGCACACTCTTCTTTTTCACTCCTTACTTCCAGTATCCACTCAACCAACACTTGTCCCCTCCTCTCTAGCCTATCCTCTCCCCTCCAAAAAGAAACTAGTGGGGACAGTCTCGTGAATATTTATATATTCAACTATAAAGTACACACATCACATGCATCACATGCACCCAAGTCCAGTGCATTCTTTGTCTGAAGAGTCAGCTTCAGTACTGGTTTCAGCTCTAGACTAGCAGCAAGTCCAGGGGCCTTGTACTCAGGGGAGCCTCTAGATTGTCAAACCATCAATTCTGGTCTGTTAATAGAGTTCTAGATCTGCACACCCCTTTTGTGTGTGTGTGCTGTCAGGGACTCTACATTGTGTGCCCTTTGAGGGCTGTCTTTGGTGGTAGCTGGGTACCATCTAGTTCTTCCGGTCTCCTGCTATTATAGTCTCCCAATCATATAGCTTCTTCTGTCTCCTGGGCTCATTTCTCCTCATGAAATGACATACTAAATATTTTAATGAAACAGTTCACTGTAAAGGTTGCCTATCATGATAGAAAAGTAAAATCATCAAATATAATTATACATAATATATATAATTTTACATTTACCTTTTTTGTTACTTTTAACTGCCATCAAGTCAGCTCCACTCTGTAATTTTATAATTCACCAACTGTCTTTGAAGAAAGTATTCATTCATATTTGTAAAGCTCTTGTATTCATGTAATTAAATTACATGCCAAGCCAGCCAAGTGCTGTCGAGTCGGATTTGATTGGAGTATTTTTTAAAACTGATAGTCTTAATTTTACAGATATAAAAAAAATTAAAAAACCCATATACTTAACATTATATATGACTTTGAACTCTAGCTCAATCTTATAAAATTCGTTTACTTCCCAACAGCACAATGTGTCACTGAAAACAGTCACCAGATTTTTTCATATTCTTCTACTTCTCCTCATTTTGTGCAATATTAAGACATTTTACTTGCTTTGCTCACCTGCTGCTTAGTAGACCATAAGTATTAAAGCACCATTGCTGAGGCCCATCTGTCCCACAAATCCTAGACTGCTTGGTTAATTAATTGGTTAATATGATTCAGCAATTCTTATTTAACGTGGATTTTATTCAAATGACTATTCCACTAACTTTGAGATACATGTGATGCATTTCAGAGGCATTAGAAAATGATTTTGATTTTTACTTGTAAAGTATAAAATCCATTGCTGTGGAGTCAGTTTCAACTTACAGAGACCTTACAGAACTAAAAGCCAAATCCTTTGTCACTGAGTCAATTCTGACTCATAGTGACCCTGTAAGCTAGAGTAGAACTACCTCTTAAAGTTTCCAAGGAGCAACTGGTAGATTTGAACTGCTGACCTTTTGGTTAGCAGTCATAGATATTAACCACAAAACCACTAGGGGTTTCCCTAGTGAATGTAATACCACCCTTTATGGTTTTCTTTATGGAAGCAGATAGGCACATCTTTTCTCTGGTGACGTAGTTAATGAGTTCAAACCTCAGATCTTTCAGTTAGCTGCTGAGCTCTTAACAGCTAGGCACCCAGGGCTCCTGTTCATAGGATATTGTTGATAAAAATCAGTCTTTTAAAATGTGGTCTCAGAAAAAAAGTTTGATGTTTGTAACTAATATGTAAATGCTGTAGAATATGCATGTTAATACTGTGGAATCATCTTAGATCCAAATAAAATATTAATATTTAACATATTTTTGTGAGTACCAATTAATATGTAGTTCTGAGTACTGATTAATTTTAAAATGCTTGGCAATATGTTTATGCTGAATTTTATAAAGCTTTTTCATAGAATGCACTTCATACATTTAAGCATTCTAAATTATTTTTAACTCAAAATATTCTAAATGAAAGATAACTTCATAATAAAGAAAGTGATAGTTTTAATACAGAACTTTTTAAAATTCCTAGTTATTATTTATTTTTTTAACATTTATGGTTACTTTAATGTATTTATTTTGATGATAATAAATTGTATTAAAGAAAAATCATTGTTGTTCAGTTGCTGTCAGCTCATGATAACCCTGTGGGACAGAGTGTAACTGCCTCATATGACTTTCAAGGAACAGCTGGTTGATTTGAACTGCTGACCTTTTAGTTAGCAGTCAAACTCTTAACTCATCACCACCAGGGCTCCAAGTTATTTATACCCATTGCCATCCAAGCAATTCAGACTCATTTCAATCCTGCAGATCAAGGTAGAACTAACTGTTCCACTGAGTTTCCAAAGGAGTGACTGGTGGACTCAAATGGGCTGAACTTCCTGATTAGCAACCAAACACTTAACCCCTGTGCCACTAATACTGCAAATTACATATAGGTAATAAAATGTAATATATTATTTTTGCATTTGTTGTATGTCTATGTAAATTAATATTGCCTGATACAACATTTATGTTTACACTAATTTTCTATGTATATATATGTTCATATAAATGCACACAACACATAGACATATACTTTGTATGTATATATATTTGTGTCTAATGACACACAAAATATTTTATATAAAAAGATTTTATTCATCTTAGACAAACCGGATAAATTACTGTAAAATCTAGAGCATAAATATGTACACATTAAGTGTATTAAACTTGACTTTAAATATTTTTCTTCTCATCCTTAATTTAAAAAAATGAACATTTTACTACACAGCTTTTCATATATATGTGAAATATTGTAATGCTTTACTTGTAAATCTACCTTAGTTTACCACCAGGGTAAAGGAATGTTGACCATAGTGACAATTCAAATTATTGTATAAAAGCAAGTGTTTTTGCCAAAATTCCAGTGCAAAGAAAAGAGCTTTGAAGGTTATTCTGATGTAATGAGCTGGAAACTTCCTTCACTGCCTCAGCAAGTCTGCATGTGGGTGACAGTCCACACTGCCATCTGCCCCCTCTTCTACTCACAAGCCTCTTTCTATCTCAGAATGCTATGTTAGATTACTTCGCAATTTCTGGTCACTTTATTTGCATCACATACGTAGATGTGTTCATTTCATTTTAAAAGAGTAAATTTCTAACTATAAAGTAACATGTTTAATTCATAACTGCATTCCAGACTAAATATAAAATTTTTTATAAAGAAAAAAAACCCCTGTAATTCTAGAACTCAGAAACAAATGACATTGATATTACAGCATATTAAAATGACTTTAAACATGAATATAAGCCCATTTTTACTTTTCCAAAATTGAAATTATGCCAGATATTCAATTATATATGTTTTACTGATAACGTCAAGGTTTCTCAATGTGATGACATATCCTTCTAACTCATCATTTTAAATGGTTCATAGCATATTGCTGGTGTAATATAATTTGTGTGAAGAATACAAAATTACTAGACTTAAAAAATAGTTTCTCTGTCTTTAAGTACTCATAAATCTACAAAGCATCTCTTTATTCCTAATTGCTGATTTTTTATTTTTATTTTTTTTAGAATTAATATGTTCCATAGAACTTTCTGTGAGGTTCCAAATTGTTCTGTATCTGAACTGTCTAATGGTGTAACTACTGGGTACATGTGGCTTGTAATGTAGCTTGAAATGTAGCTCTCAGTACTCAGGAATTTAATTTTTAAAGTTTATTTAGTTTTAATTGATTAAAACTCATATGTCAATGGCCACATGTGGTTAGTGGCAACCATATGGAAGTATTCATACTATATAAAACAGTGAAATGAATGAATCAAGCTTTCTTTGTCTGTGATTAAAATATTGGATTAAATCATATAGTACCCAGATATGTTGTGTTTTATTAAAGAAGAGTAGTATTGGATGATTTTTTTTCTTGTCTTATGTCATTCTAAATACTTGATGACTTTTTTCTTTATTCAGCATTCAAGACAATTTTCGCTATAGAAGTCTTCATAACTATGTTGAATTTTGCTTGTCCACAGCATATTTTTTAAGCAAATTCAGTGGTTTCTAATGGTCTGCTCACTCGTACATAAAGTAGGTAACATAGTCTATTTTTCCTTAAGCTTGTGTAAAAGACTATGTTTGCTAATTAAATATTAACCTACTCTAGGATTCCATTGAAGGGTAATTGTGCTATTATTATGTAGATTAGAGGGTGAGTAAATATTCAGTTCTCATAATGTAGTTCCTTTTTGCAAGCCATGCTTTCACCTAGTATAGATAGCTCTGCTGTATTGAAGATTTGTCTGCTCCCAGGGTCTAAATCATCTTTTATCTTGGAGTACACAAAAGTTAACTCTGAGGTTGAACATCTACTGAGATAGTCTTGTCTCTGCTTTTCCTATAGGTTTTTACTCGTGTCTGCTGTATTTACCAAAAGGCAGAGTTCATAACAGCAAGCCATACTTTGCTTTCCTGACTCTTCATGGTAGTTCTTAACCTTGAATGGATATGGTTAGATGTAACAATGTTTGGGTCAAAATAGAGTTAGAAATACCATCATTGTCTACAAGTCATCTAACTATGGTGGTTGTATGTTGCTATGATGATAGGTGCTATGCTATTAGTATTTCAAAAACTAACGTGGTCACCCATGATGGACAAATGTCAGCAGAGCTTCCAGACAAAGATACACCAGGAAGCATGGCCTCATGATCTGCTTTTGAAAATTAAGCACTGAAAATCCTATGGATAGTAACAGAATACTGTTCAATACAGTGCTGGCAGATGAGCCCCCTATTTTGGAAGCTACTCAAATATTCAGTGGCTGAGAAAAATGAGAATACAAATGACCATGAAAATGGTCCAGGATAAGGCAAACTTTTGTTCTGTTTACGTGATGAAGCCATGAGGTAAAGTGTACTTGATGACAGCTAACAGCAAGCATCAGGAAGTCAGCGCTTTGGCTTCTGTAAATGTCTTGCAACCTGGAGTTAGTCGGCACACATCAAATACTATTTTTAATTTATGGAATAATTCCTGTGGGTTATCACATTAGATATTTCAGATGCTTGTAAAAAAAGAAAAAAAAAAAAACTCATAGCCATCAAGTCAGTTCTGATTTACAGTGACCCTATAGGAGAAACAAGAGCTGCCACACAGAGTTTCCAAGGAGAACCTACCAGATTTGAACTGCCAGTCTTTTGATTAGCAGCCTTTGCACTTAACCACTACACCACCAGGGTTTTGATAGAAAATTTGATCATTGTACAAAGTTCTATGGTGTAGATTTATTCTTTAAAAAAAAAAGTTGACAAAAACAGAGATGCTCTTGAAGATTTTTGAGTAAGGAGAATAATGGTGTTAAATATTGTTAAAATATTAAATATTCTTCTTAGATTGTACCAGTCAGTTGTTTGCATGCTCCTTGCGTGTAGTCAGATACAAAGCCAGTCTTGTATACTTTGCTCTGTGACAGCAGGTTTTCTGGCTCTGCAAACCATATTTTTCAGATCTCTTTGACAGTTGACTCTCCAGTTGTTATTGTTGTGTGCCATTGACTCTACGGATCTCAAGATAGGACAGATCCTCAAATGTATCAGCATCATCTATATGCAACCTCTTCTAGAAGCATGAGTGCTATATTCTGTGGAACCACTGTAAATTCAAAGTTATGGTAACCCCATCTCTTCCATGTGTCTCCCAACCTTTTGATCAATAACTACTCTTGAAGTTATTGTCTTTGATTGTTTCAGGGCTCTGTTTTTGTTCCTTGGCCTTTCTAGTACTTATGTAACTAGTTTTTGATTGTTAGTACCTGTTAGAACTACCTGATGTCACTTCTGTTTCCCAAAAAGGACATTTCTTGCTATAGTGGTCTGTCAGTTTTCAGTGATTTAGCAAACTTTCATTTTTTTTTTTTCCTGTTGTTGTTTTGTTTTTTCACTGTATAGGTAAATTATTAAAATAGAGTAGGTGCGTGAAGGGGCTTGTTAGACAAATACTGTTATAATCCAGAAGTATTATTTCTTTTTAACAGTTCATGCCTAAAACTTTCCCCTGAGAGATTCAGAACTTCAAATATGTTAGCAAATTTATAGAGCACAATCTGTAGCCTTCATCCTACAAGTGATTTTCCATTTCACAGCTGTCAATTAAACCTAATGTTTAACTTTTTATCCACTATTATCTTTTTATTCATCCTTCTTTTCCTATGGTTTTCTTCAATCATACACTATTATTTATTTTCTCTTTAGCATATACTTACAAAGCTGCGTTTTTCCTTCATGCTCACATTTGAAATCATACCAATAGATTTAATAATATGAAACTATTCTGTAGTGTGCTTGATTACTGCACTCTTTATTTTATATAATTTCAAAATTACCTTTTAGATCATAAATGAAATTCTTAAATAGGATCATTAAACAAAATCAGTTATTACAAACATTGCATCTACATTCATAAGTGAGGAGATAATTCTGCCACTATATAGCCTGTCCCTTACTTTCGTATTATTTTATTACCCCTAAAGGAGAAGAGACAAGTAAGATTCCAGTGGGAAAGTTCTGGTGTAAGCATTGAAAAAAATAAACAGCATTCCACAGTGTTTCAAGCTAAAAAATGTATGCCTATGAAATTATAAATGATTGTAAACAAAAATGTAATTTGTCAACTTGAAAGCATTTTAAAAATTTAAGAATCCAATCCCATGTCTGTATTTATATCTTCTTGTTTTGGTATTTATTGTTTGGTAATATTGTTCAAATCATTTGCTTGCCATTACTGAGTTAAGTGTTTGGTCCCCTTCCAAATTCAGAGTTTGCTGTAAGGGCTACAAGGTTTGACATACTCTAACCATGTTCTGCTAAAAACAAAACAGAACATTGATATAGAGACATTCTGACTCAAGTAACATCATGTATTACTGAGCTGAAATGCTCCATTGAGTTTTCTTGGCTGTAGTCTTTATGAACTGTAAGATCTTTCTTTGTGGCATGGACAAATATGTTACCATTTATCTTAGGATAGTAGTCAAGAGCAAACTGCTTTTCCACTGTGCATATTACGTCTCTGTTTTCATTGCTTTTTGCTCCTTCTGCACTAGGCATGTTTGGTTTTGGTTTGGTGAAGCCATCACTTGCTTCCTGGCTCAAGTAAGTATTATATACTTTCATTCATCTGAACATATTTACATACTCCATTCCCGTTATAAGCAAAACACAGTGGTAACTGTTTAGAAATGTTACTATCCTAATGAAGAGTTCAAGCTTGTGCGAGTGAGGTGGAGATAGTGTGTTTTCCCTGAATAAAATAAGGTGTTTTCTGCTTTTTGAGTATGCTATTTCCTCCAGCTTCTTTCATGTGTGTCAGATTGTTATACTGCAGTGGCTTGCATTTGCTGTGATACTGGTAGGTGTGCCACCAGCATTACAAAACCGGCAGTCTTCCCTGATGGACAGGTTTCAGCAGAGCTTCCAAACTAAGACAGACTAGCAAGAAGGATCTCGTGATCTGCTTCTGAAGAACAATTGGCTAGTGAAAACCTTATAAATAACAGCAAATCATTGTCTAGTATAATGCCAAAAGTTGAGCCCCTTAGGATAGAAGGTACCCAAAATACTTGGGAAGAGTTGGCTTATTGAAGTAGAGTTGACCTTAGTGACGTGGATGCGGTCAGGCTTTCAGGACCTTCCCTTGCTAATGTGACATAACTAAAACTGAGAAGAAACAGCTGTAAACACCCATTAATAATTGGAACATGGAGTGTGTGAAGCATGAATCTAGGAAAATTGAAAGTAATTAGAAAAGAAGTGGAGCGCACATAGATCAACATGCTAGGCATGAGTGAGTTGACATGGACTGCCTTGCCATTTTCAGTCAGACAGTCGCATGGGCTACTGTGCCCAGAAGAGTAAATTGAAGAGGAGTGGTGTTACACTCATTGTAAAAAGAAAAATATTTAGGAATCTATCCTGAAGTACAATGCAGTTAGGATAATATGTATATACCTACAAGTTGGTATTATTCAACTAGACATACTGACCACTAATGCCAAAGATGAGAAAATTAAAGATTTTAACCAACTCTTGTGGTCTGAAATTGATCAAACGTGTGATCAAGATGCATTGGTAATTAGTGGAGATTGGAATGCAAAAGTTGGACACAAAGAAGGATCAGTAGTTGGAAAATGTGGCATTGGTGATAGAAACAGTGTCAGGCATCACATGATAACGTTTTGCAAGACCAGTGACTTCTTCATTGCAAATACCTTTTTTCACTAACATAAATGGTAACTATATATATGGATGTCACCAGGTGGAATACACAGGAATCAAATTAACTTTAGTTTTGGAAAGAGATGATCATAAAGCTCGATGTCATCAGTAAGAACAAGGCCAGGGCTGACTCTGGAATGGACCATCAATTGTTTACTTGTAAGTTCAATTTGAAGCTGAAGAAAATTAGAACAAATTCACAAGAGCAAAAATAGGACCTTGCCTACATATTTCACCTGACTTTAGAGAACATCTCAAGAATAGATACCTTGAACACTAATGATTAGACCAGATGAGTTGTGGAATAACACAAAGGCTATCTATTTTGGAAACATTGTTACATGGTTACTTCCCTTAATTTTATTTAGACTTCTGCACAATCACCACTTCCTCAGAGAGGCCAGCCTTGATCACTGTATATAAAATGCTTCTTCCTGTCAATCTTGTATTCCTTGGTTGGATTTCTTTTATATTTTTTTCACTTATCTCCACCTCAAAATTATATCATATGTTTGATGATTGTCACTCACACAAGCTTGTACTCTTCATTAGGATAGTAACATTTCTACACAGTTACCACTGTGTTTAGCTTATAATGGGAACTGAGTATGTAAATATGTTTAGATGAATGAAAGTACATAATACTTACTTGAGTCAGGAAGCAAGTAAAGGCTTCACCTAACCGAAACCAAACCCACTGCCATTGAGTCAAGTCCAACTCATTGCGACCCTATAGGTCTGAAGAGAACTGCCCTACAGAGTTTCCAAGGGGTGCCTGGTAAATTTGAACTGCCAATCTTTTGGTTAGCAAACATAGCACTTAATCCACTACACCACCAGAATTTCCAGTGAAGGCTTAAGGATGTGGAAAAAAAAAAGATTTTCGCTGTTGTTATAGGTAGTTTGAAGTTTATCCTCCAAAAGTATGTACTTATATACCTGTAAATATAACCTTGTTTGTAAAATTAGGGACTCTGTTTTGGTATGTTAATGAGGTCACACTGCCTAGGGTAAGTTCTAAACCTAATGACCTACAAGCGCCCCATAAAAAGAGCAGACAAAAAACAGCCAAGGAGCCCTGGTTGCACCTTAGTTAAGTAATGGACTTCTAACTGAAAGTTAGCAGTTCAAACTTGGAAGGCAGTCTGTGGGAGAAAAGACCTGGTGATCTGCTCTCATACAGGTTACTACCTAGGAAACCCTATGGGGAAGTTCTGTCATGTAAGTCACTGTGAATGGTAACCAACTTAATATCACACAACAAAAATGATACAACAGAAAAGGCACACACAGAGGATAGAAAGGCATTTGGTGAGGACAGGTCTGTAAGCAAAGGAATGCCAACAATTTTTAGCAGACACCAGAAACTAGGAAAGGCCCACAAAAAGAAGTGACATGCCTGAGACCCTGATTTGGAGTTTTAATCTCTGTAACAGGGAGATAGTAAAGTTCTGTTCTTTAAAGCCCCCTATTTGTGGCATTTCTGTAGTAGCGTGTATGCAACTAAGACACCTGTGCTGTCTGTTCCTCTCCCCTGTATTGGACAAGCAGTAATCAGCATGGCATAAGGATAGTTTAAGTATGGAACTTATGATGGAAATTATGATGTTCCATATGATGGAACAAATATCAATTTCTGTTTCATTTTTGCATGTTCTTCCTTTTTAAGCTATAGTGAAAGTGCTGGAATATTTTTGAGTTTTATAGGCAGCTCAGTTTAAGTAAAGTCAGCAAATAATGGAATCACGTAAATGAACCTAAATAGTTACTTTCCTGCACGTTGTGATTTGCTGTTTGTGACATGCTTCGTATTATTATCTAATTTAGTTCTCAAATTTTTTCCAGATGTCAAAATTATTATTCCAACTTTAAAATTTAAAAAGAATTCTAATGTAAAGGAATGTGTGAAAGGCAACAAAGAGAAAGTTTGGTTTTAGAAACCCTGTCAGTCATTATCTCATTTGTAAACATTTCCATACTGTTGGGCCTCATTTTTTATTGTTTAAGCTCTGCTTTTTTGGAGAATTATGCACAACTCATCTGATACCATGGGAAGAGTGCAACAATTCATGATTGCAGAGCTGTTTCTGGTCTCTTTCCCACTAAAGAATGATTCCTAATTACTCCCTTGCTAGCCATGGGATCAGCATGACTCAGTGACTGTAACAGTATTAGGAATCTAACCAGTTCTGCCAATCTCAGGGCTTTCTCAATCAACCAGTCAGAGTGTGTAAGACAATTCTGGAATAGATGTATGAATGGGATATCTATAAGTATAAAATATGGTACAGTATATATAAATATATCTTATTTTCCAAGTTATTTGTACCAGTTTTTATTAAAATGTTAAATTATACCTTATTTTCAAATGAATAACAAAATATATCAAAATATAGATAACCTCATATGATTTGGAAATCCTGGTCACATAGTGGTTAAGTGCTACAGCTGCTAACCAAAACGTCAGCAGTATGAGTCCACCAGACGTGGAAACTCTATGAGATATTTCTGCTCTGTCTTATAGGTTCGCTATGAGTTGGAATTGACAAAATGACAAGTTTTTTTTAATTGGTTTATTTTATATTGCTTTGATACTATCTTTAGAAAGTTAAATAAATTAATGTGACACTAACTACGTTATTTCTTAGAATGTAAACTGAGCTTGAAAAATATGTAGTAATGTTCAAAGACAAGAAGTGACATCACCACCTTTATTTTATGGGGCTATTATTTCAAAGTAGTTACAGAAGAAAACAAAAACAAATCAGACTGAAGCAGACAGTTGTGTAAAATGAAATAAAAAAGTACTCCCTACATTTGCACTCCTATGCAAGTACCTTTTAAATAATATTTGTTATAGTACACCCTTCATAGCCAAGCCAGCCAAGTGCCGTCGAGTCATAGCATCTCATAATTTCCATAGCGTCGCTTGGTTTGCAAATGAATTTTAGGCTACTTTAAGCCCTTGTTGCACAGTGGTTAAGAGCTCAACTGTTAACTAAAAAGTTTATAGTTCAAATCTATCAGATGCACTATGGAAGACCTATGGGGCAATTGTATTCTGTGCTTTACGGTTGCAATGAATTGGAACCAACTTGATGGCAGTAGGTTTGCTTTAGTTTTGAGTTTTTAACACTAGAGCATTGTTCGGTGTATAGTGTACTGACTAGTTTGTTGTTGTTGGAAGAAGAATTAAATAGTGAAAACAACAACAACAAAAATGCATGCTACACAACTGAATTGGATAATCTAATTTTCTTTTTAGGAGAGAATTTATAGAAAAGGCAGGTCTTTGGGGAGTGGCTACTTAGATTCAGGCCCAAGTCTTGAATTTGTAGCTAGAAATTTGAATATTAACGTGAAATTCCCAACAAAACCAAAAAACAAACCAAAAACTTCACTGTTGAGTTAATTCTGACTCAGAGCAACCCTGTAGCACAGAGTAGAACTGCCCCATAGGGTTTCCGAGGAACAGCTGGTGAATTTGAACTGCTCACCTTTTGGTTAGCAATGGAACTCTTAGCCATTATACCACAGACTTCCTTCAGACAGACCTTAAGTTCCCAATCAACTCTATCACCTCCAATCCTATTCTCTAATGTTGCTTCCAGAAATACTTTGAGACATATGCTAAAAATAAGAAAATAGATTATAAAAATTGCGAGTCTCAGAAAATCATCACAGTATTTTTTTAAGCAGTAAAATGAGGTAGACCTCACATGCTCCTACAGACCAATTAGTTTTACAGTTTCCTGTTTCCTTGATATAAATATTTGAATCAAGCCAAAAGCCAAGTGCCGTCGAGTTATATCGAATTTATATCTCTAATTTAGCAGACTCAAAGGAGCAGCAGTGCTTCCTTAACCCTCTCCCTATAGTCAGTAATTGTGTTTTTTATACATCTTAATAGCCTCCACCATCCCTCCATTTGTTTAAGCCCAAAACCTCAGAGATATATTTTTGACTCTCTTTTCCTTCAAACTTCACCAATGCCAAATAAAGCTGAAGTCATTCAGCCCTGTCGTCTTTTCTGCTTCACAGAAACCATCTAATCTATGTCCCTACACTATCCCTTTTCCGTTAATGCTAGTTTGTTAATCCAGATGAAATTATATTCTTACTAAATTGCACTCTTTGTTTCAATAATTTCAGTTTTCCAAAGAACAATAACTTATATTTTTTAAAAGCATAAGTAGGTAAGTCAAATTATGTCCTGTTCTAGTCTCTAATGACTTCTCAGGTGACTTGGAGATGAGTTTCAACTCTTCATCATGGTCAAAAAGACCCAACGTAATCTTGCTTCTGCTACTCCAACTACATTTAATAATGATTTTCGTTAGCCTCCCTCTGTCCCCAAAATAGTGATGTTCATTCTGCCCCTCTAGCATATTATTCTCTTTTTGAAATAAGAACTTTCACATGCTCTTCTAGAACATACTTCCTTGTGATCTCTCCTTCGATGCCTCCTCTGTTTATTCTGCCTCCTCTCCCATCTTCCCTCAGTATCACTTGTTGCTGTTTTGTCCATTCCAACTCATGGTGACCTATGCATGTCAGAGCAGAGCTATGTCACACTGGGTTTTCACTGTCTGGTGTTTCAGGGGTACATTACCAAGTCATTCTTCCAGGACACCTTTGTGTGGATTCAAACCACCACCATCTCAAATAGTAGCAGAACACTTAACCATTTGTGCCATCCAGAGATCCTAGTCTTCCAGTCTCATTAAATTCAGTTATCTCTTAATTCGTTTTATCATGCTTCAGGAAGTAGTAATCACTGCCTGTACTCTCATACAGCCAGTTTTATTTCATTTATTTCCTTTATCACGTACTTCTATATCCTTTGCACTTATTTATTTTGCTTATTATGTGCCTCACACTAGAATGTAAATTCTATAAAAAGAGTCCTTGTCTGTCTTGTTCAGACTGTTTTCAGCTTCCCATATACCTCTAAACAGGGCCCTACAATTGCATCTGCTGTTGTATTCTCTACAAAACTGCCAGAGTGACCTTTGAAGCTGTGTTTAAGACACAGTTTACAGGGAATTACATTAAAAGGTTTAACAAAGCAAACTGCTGCAGAGCACTGTATTATCTTTCCTTGACTAACTCACTACCATCCCCTTGACAGTCACCCTAGTTGTCCTCAGTTTAGTGAGTCTGCTGGCCTTACTGCTGCCCTCTGCCATATTGAGCACAGTCTTATATGTGCTATATTTTCATTATGCTGTGAATGATAGTGAAAGAACAAGCAATATGCTATTATGTATAAGAAAGCTTATCTGTGCCTGTATACTTAAAAATACAATACACGTCTTATGTGTGGAATAATCTCCTTTGTGTGTTAAGTTTGGTCAGTCATGATTCATACATTTCTACTTCTTTAGATAACATCTTGAAGTCCATTGGTAGTTGTTTTAGAAATAATATCCTTGTGGTTGAAAAAAAAAGCCAAAGAAATTATAGTAGGGTAAACAAAAGAAACATAACAGAAATAGATCAATGGAATAATCTATTTAGTTTTACAGGCTTGCATGTTTTCTGTTTAGAAAACTGTAATTATCTTTCAAAAGAGATTGTATCAAATTCAGCATCCACTATAGGTTGAAATGATGTATTTTTTACTGCATGCTAGCTAGATGATTGGTTAGTTGATGTTCTTGCAGCTAGTCTGTGAGATTGGCTGTTTTTATTTCAGTAGTCTGTGTTGGGAGATATTCATGTTGTATAATTTATTGTTTCACAGTCATTTTAGACACACAGACAGAATACTATTCTGTATAAAGCAGTATTTTTCACTAATATTTAAAAAATTGATCTCTATATCTGTATGGGCGTGAGTAACAGACAAGCTTTTGCTCAGTTCTTTCATGATACATGGATATAGTGAGCTCACGGTGTGCTCATGAGTAAAATGAAAAACTGCTTGGCTGCTCACAGAAGAGTTCCAGGAAAGATAGTAATATACTTATTCAGCTCTCTTGAATTCGTCTAGTAAAGAGGAGGTGCTAATGTTTGACTACCTTAGAATTTCTCAATATACTTTGAATTTAACATTTCCAGCTGGCATAGCTTTGGCATCACTGATGAGTTTTTCCCAAGGAAGAGAAAATGAAGAAGGAAATATGCTAATGAAATAATATGATTTTAAGTAACACTTTTTGCTATTATTTGAAACAGTACTCAAACTTATCAAGAGGCATTCACATATAAATACAAAAATAAAATCATTATATGAATAATAAAAATGCCAGCTGATTTGTTTTATGAATACATGTATGGCATTCGTATACATTTTAACAAGTGATTTCCAATGGAATGACCTGCAGGCTGATGATAACATTGTAAACAGAATGGCACTATTAATTAATATATCATACTGACAGCTCAAATGAAGAAACAGCATATATAGTGATTTCAAAAAATGGACAAAAGTTATTTGATGAAATGACAAGTTCATTCTGATTTTTTTAAAAAAGCAAACCAGAAGTAGAAGACAAATTTTCAGTGTAACAAAACAAAACAGAACTCTAAGTCAATCTCAGACAACTAGCATAAAGTCAAATTTCCAAACCTTTTATTAGAATGTGAGTGGTTAGAGACATCCCCATTTAATTAGAATAAAAAATTTTTTTATTATCACTGATACCAATTGATTAACGTATGATCATTGTAATAAAATTAGACCAAGAAACACTGTAAACCCAGAAGACTCAAGAGAATGTAAATTAATATTTAATACCACATGGAAGTCCATTAGCAATTAAAGTCTAAAGAAATATTTGGCAAGCTGAAGAAATCTCCAGTTTTTAAAATTTTGTCAATTCATTCAGAAAACTGTCCGGAGAGAGAACACAGGTCTTTCCTGTTGCTCAGTTTCACAGACCTGGATCTCATTTCTAGCATCAGAAAATTTTTGCCTCCATACTTCACTGCTGTCAGAAGTGTTCCCTTTCCTTTACCTCCATGATACAAGGCCTTTGTCAGGCAGAGGGCTTATATCAGAAGGTGAGAAACTTGGTTTAATAAAGCTGACTTCTGCCACATTTTTTTCTGTAAGGCAAAGGAACACATAGATTATTTTCAGGATAAATAGAAGAGAGGGAGACATCAGGAAAAAAGCTTTGTGACAAATGTTATTGTCACATTCTCTTTATGTTAGTAAGATAACTGAATGCAAACACTGTTATACCTAATTTTGAAACTTAAAATTGACATTTAATAAATATAGCTGTGAACACTCGGCATTTCCTTTTAGTTCGATAGTTATAAGTTATTGTCACAAACTATTTTCCTCACCATAGTACTACCGGAAATATCAGACTTCAGTAATAAGATTTAACAGAAACAGGAATACATTTTTAGCTATGTATTAAGGACTCTGGCATTAAGGACTCTAAAAGAGTAATAGTATTGGTTTCTAAAATTCAAATTTATATAAAATTCAGTAGTTTTAAAAATATTTTTATGATGGTATTCACATAAAAATTGGTATGAAATACTGCATAAAGTTGTATGGAAAAGCAAGTTATAAGAAAGTATATGCATACAAGCACTCACACACACACACACACACACACACACACACACACACTGTATCCATGCATACAAACCACTCAGAAAGTAGAATAGTACAACAACCTTTGGGACAATAATGAGTTGTTAAAATTTCAAATTCAAACATGTGATCATGCATATTTTTTCTATTTTCTTGTATACATATTATACATAAAATTTATAATAAGACTTATTTAAATGTGAAACCCATAAGTGTAACCATTAAAATGTTTAAAGCACACTGCACTTTTAATACAGAAGGAACTGGATTATTGGTCACACAGAAAGATACGGGTTATTTGTTAATGCAGTCCAATAAAAATAGTTCTAATTTTCTTTCAAGTTTGCCGTTTCAATTTAAACACCTGATTGGCCACTTCACTGAACTTGAGAAGCAATAGATACTTTGGAAGTCTTTTATAAAAAGAAATATTCTAAAAAATAGTTTCTGTAACCCACAAATCAATAATTTCTCAAACTGTGAAAACAGGCAAATTACTTCTAGTTAACGCTCATGAAATGGCACAAAGCAGCATGCAGGTAACCTATTTGCACAAGGTCAATATCTTTCTTTATAGCCCAGCATCTCTGGGTACATGCATACCCTGATGAAAGCTGAGTTAGCATATCAATCTACTGTGCCGTATTGGCCTACAGATAGCTCTTGTTCAGGGCACCAGCACAGGTCAGCCCAAGTTATCTACAAGCTGATTTTTTGTGGCAAATCACAGTTTTATCTCTTTCCCAAAGCTCTGATGCGTGTGTAATTTTTATTGTGGTTTAGTTGATTGCTTTGAGATTGTTTTCCATCTAATGTAAAATTGCAAATGTTTCTGTGTGTGATTGGTGTTCACAGTTGAAAGAACATAAATTCTTCCAACTTTGCGCAGGTGATATATGAGCATATTTCCCTAAGTTCCCTGGGAGAAAGGCAGTGTGCTGAAAATCAAATAATAGTAATTTATCCATTTGTAAGAATGGTAGTTACTATGGTCTAAAATTCTCATCCCACTTTGTGTACTTTTGATACACACACACACACGCACAAGCACACACGCACAAGTTGGTAAGTTAAAGTGACATTCAACATGTTCAAAATTGTTACCACATTTTAAAATTTTCGTAGGAGGTGTTGTTTTGTCAAACCTGAACATATAAATTTGACAGAACCTCACATAACCGTTCTAATTCAGAGAATATAAAACTGACTTTGTAAGAAACCAAAATTATAAATCATTATAAATAAATATATATATATATATTTTAAAAAGCCCAACATCTTGTTGTTTTCTCAGAATGGAAAGTAGGTTCTAGGAGTTTATACCTTACATAACTGACATATCACAGCGATGTAGAATTTTACCAAGGCAGATATGGGATTAGTTCAGTATCCTTAAATCATTCCTCTGATGTATATGTTTCACAATAAACATTTAAACTAACTAGCTTTCACTTTTTCAGCTCCTTATTCAAACCCTATGTGTGTGGAAAGGTTTCTGAAAATTTTTAATGGGTGACTTCCTACCTACCTGTTGTCTTGGATACCTTGTCTTGACCAGTGTAGTCATTTTCAGTGTTTACTTCTTCGGTTCAAGTGCAGACTGTAAAATATATTTAGAAAATACACATTATTATTTTCAAATATATTCTCAAGCATTTTTAATAAAAAAGGAACCAGCTTTGATAGTTTGATCATGCATGTTAGAGTTTTAATGCATATGTACAAATAATTTATGCTGATCCTTTTAGAATTTGAGTGCTAAGTAATGCACTTTTGTATATGCTTACCAGGTTCATTTGATTTATCCCAAGTGTAAAATTGGGGAAATCTGGATGAATTTTTGGCATTAGCAAATAGTTATAAACACCAGAGCCAACTTACTCATTAGGCACAGTAAGCAGAGTGCCTGTGGCCCACAATAATTTTAGGTGCTCATGAAAATGTATTTTGAAATCTAAATAAAAAAAGAATGAATCCTGTATTTTTGGTCTGTGTGTGTGTGTGTGTGTGTGTGTGTGTGTGTGTGTGTGTGTGTGTGTGTGTGTATTTATCTCCAGAAAGGCAAAAATGTATGAGGCCCACAAAAGTCATATGATGACCCTGGTAAATATGTATAGACTGTATAATGATGGCCACTATATTTAATATTTATAACTCATCTCTTTTGTGTTCATTTTCATCTTTACTGCTTCAGATGTTGTTAAGTTTTTCATGTGCACTGTGTACAAATGATTCTACTAGGGTTCCTTTTCGTTTATTCCATACAGTAGCATATCAGTAAAAGCATCCACTAAGGGATGCCTTGCCAAGGTTGGTACCGACAATACAATACATCCATCCACCTGTGGACATCCTTTATGTAGCTAGTTATATTAGCATAGGCAGAATTTTCCTCCTGATCACTTGCTCTGCAACAAGTTGTTGTTATGGGCTATTGAGTGGATTCCAACTCACAGTAACCCTACCCACAACAGAATGAAACTCTACTGGGTCCTGCACCATTCCCACAATCGTTTTTGTGATTACACCCATTGTTGCAGCCACTGTGTCAATCCATCTTATTGAGAATCTTCCTCTTTTTCACTGACCCTCCACTCTACCAAGCATGATGTCTTTCTTCAGGGACTGACCCCTCCTGACAACATGCCCAAACTATGTGAGATGCAATCTCCCTAACTTTGCTTAGAAGAAAACACTTTGGTTGTACTTCTTCCAGAATGGATCTGTTTGTTCTTTTGGGAGTCCATTTTACATTCAACATTCTCTACTCCAGTACCACAATACAAACACATCAATTCTTCTGTCTTCCTTATTCACTCTGCAGCTTTTGCATACATATGGTGTGATTGAAAACACCATGGCGTGAGTCAAGATACATATCAGTCTTCAATGTGACATCTTTACTTTTCATTATTTTAAAGAGATCCTTTGTGGCAGATTTTCCTAGTGCAGTGCATCTTTTGATTTCCTGACTGCTGCGTCCATGGGCACTGATTGTAGAAGCAAATAAAATGAAATCCTTAACAACCTCATTCCTTTCTCCATTTATCGTGATGTTGCTTACTGGTTCAGTTGTGAGGATTTTACTATCATTATTATGATGATGATTCATTGAAAGTGTACAATCCAAATCAATTCTACATGCCCACCTATCTGCAGCTCCATCTGCTCTCCTCACCCTGTGACAGTATGTTCCTCCTTTTCACTCTATACTTCTAGTATCCTCTTAACAAGAACCTGTTCCCTCTTTCCACCCTTTTCTCTCCTATCTAGAAAGAAACCAGTAGGATGGCCTTCTATAAATGTATAAAACCGTGAAGTAAACACACCATATGCTCACACTGTGTCCATGAGTCCAGACCTTTCTTGTCTGAAGAGTTGACCTCAGTACTGGTTTCAAGGCTGTGCCAGCAGCAAGTCTGGGGGACATGTTCCCAGGGGACCCTCCTGGCTGTCAAACCATCAATTCTGGTCTTTGAAGAGAATTCTTGAACTGCATACCTCTTTTTCTAATATTGCTTCAGGGACTCTTTATTGTGTTACCCATCACAGTTGACTTTGGTGGTGGCCAGGCCCCATCTGGTACTTCTAGTATCAGGCTGATGCAGTCTCCCACTCATTTTGGTCCTTCTGTCTCCTGGACTCATTTTTCTTCTTGTCTTTGATGTTTTTGGTCATCAACTGTTCCAGACGGGTTGGGACCATTTAGTACATCAGATGGTAGCTTGCCAGCATTTAAGACCCCAGACACCACTAACCAATGCTAGGTGCAGAAGACTCTCTTAACTGGAGGCTAGCTATGCCAATGGACATCAATGTCCCCTGAAAATATGGTCCCCAGACTTCCTTCCTTACTACTCTGTCCTTTGAAATATTGGATTGAGTTTAGAAAACCTTTCAGTTTCTGGTGTAGTTCAGTTATGCTGATCTGCTCTCTACTATGTGCTGTCATACCATTCACCTAACCAAATTCCTATTCAGTAATTTATGAGCATCAGTCTTGCTCACTCTTAGCTCTTGTAGCCTTCAAAGGGTCTATTCTTCTGTACAAAAGTCCATTTTCTTGGTTATAAGATGCTTGGTAAAATCATCATTGTTCTTTACCATTGCATAATGTTCCATTGTGTATATGTACCTTACTTTATCTGTTCATCTGATGATGGACATCTAGGTTGATTACATCTTTTTGCTACAGTGGACAGTGCTGCAGTAAACATTCGTGTGCATGTATCTGTTAGTGTGACTGCCTTTATTTCTATAGGATATATTCCAAATAGTGTGATTTTTGGATCATAAGGTATTTCTGTTTCTTTCTTTTTAAAGAAGCGCCAAATTGCTTTTCAGAGGTGGTACCAATTTGCATTCCCACAGGCAGTATAGGAAAGTTGTGATCTCTTCACAGGCTGTCTAGGATTTGTTGATTTGAGTTTTTTGGATTATTGCCAATCTTGTTGGGGTGAGATGGTATCTCATTGTAGTTTTAATTTGGATTTCTCTAGTAACTAATGAACATGAGCATTTCTTCATGTGTCTTCTGGCTGCCTGAATGTCTTCTTTGGTGAAGTGTCTGTCCATCTACTTTGCCCATTGCTTAATTGGGTCTTTTCCTGGCTTTAGTACCAGGGTTATGCTGGCTTCATAGAATGAATTTGGGAGTACTCCATACCTTCCTACTATGAAATAGTATCAGTAGTGTTGGTGATAACTCATCTCTAAAAGCTTGGTAGAATTCTGTGGTGAAGCCATCTGGGCCCAGGCTTGTTTTCATTGGTAGTTTTTTGATGACTCTTTCAATCTCTTCCTTTGTGATGGGTTTATTAAGTTGTTTGGCTTTGCTTTGATATATTTTTTGTAGGTGATATGAATCAAGGACTTTGTCCATTTCCTCTAGGTTTTCAAATTTGTTAGAGTACAGTCTTTCATAGTATTCTGTTATGATATTTCTGATTTCTGTTGGATCTGTTGTGACAACTTCCTTCCCATTTCTAGTTTGCGTCATTTGTTTCCTTTCCTGTTTTTCTTTAGTAAGTTTAGCCAGTGGTTCGTCAATGTTGTTGATCTTTTAAAAAAACAGCTTTTGGTTTTTTCAATTTTTTCAGTTGTTCTTCTCTTCTCTAATTCATTTAGTTCTGCTCAAATCTTTATGATCTGTTTTCTTCTGTTGCCTGAGGAGTTCCCCTTTTGTTCTCTCTCTACTTGTTCAAGCTGTAGGGTCAGTTCTTTGATTAGGTTTCTTTTTTCCTTCCAGATGTGTGCATTTATGGAGATAAACTGATCTCTGAGTACTGCTTTGGCTGTATCCCATGAGTTCTGGTAGGAAGTGTTTCTGTTCTCATTGGAATCCATAAATTTCTTTATTTCATCCTTGATTTCTTCTATAACCCATTGCTTTTTGAGCAAGATATTGTTCCGTTTCCATGAGTTCCACTTTCTATCTATATTTTTTCTGCTATTGATTTTGACTGTTATGGCTTTATGATCTGAGAAGATGCTTTGCATTAATTCAGTGCTATGGCTTTCGTTGAGAATTGCTTTATGTCCTAACACATGGTCTATTCTGGAGAATGTTCCATGTGCACTGGAAAAGACGGTATAGTTGTCCGCTGATGGATAGAAATTTCTGTGTATGTCGATGAGGTCTAGTTGGTTAATTATGACAGTAAGGTCTTCTGTGTCTTTATTGAGCTTTTTTCTAGAAAATCTGTCCAATATACAGAGTGGAGTATTGAAGTCTCCCACTATTATTGTGGAATGATCTATCTCTTTTTTGAGTGTAATCAGTGTTTCTTTGATGTATTTAGGTGCTCTAATATTAGGTGCATAGATATTTAATATTGCTAAGTCCTGTTTGTGTACTGAACCTTTCAGAAATAAGTAGTGTCCATCTTTGTCCACTATGGTGGATTTTACATTAAAATCTATTTTATCTGAGATTAGAATTGCCACCCCTGCTCTTCTTTGTTCATTTAGCTTAATATATATTCTTCCATCCTTTAATTTTCAGTTTATCCCTATCTGTAAGTCTAAGTTGAGTTACTTGTAGGCAACATATGGATGGGTCATGTCTTTTGGTGCAAGATGTCCCTCGATGTCTCTTTACTGGAGCATTCAATCCATTCACATTCAATGTAATTATTGATGGGTATGTGTTCAGTGCTGCCATTGTGATATGTTTATTTTTGTGTTGACGTTTTCTCTGTTGTTCTTATTAATCTGTTCTGTGACTTTCTTCTTTGTGAGTTGATTTTTCACCTTTTTCAGGGTTGGTTTTGTGGTTGTTGAGACTCATGTCTTGATATATTATGTTGCATCTCTATTGTGCTTTATGGCTGCCCCTATGGTCCTGCTTGATAAACTATGTATAAATCTAATTTTAATTACTACCAGTCTTGTCAGTTTTCTCTCCATCTGGAAGGACTATAAGGACTGTAGTACATCTCTCTTTTTAATATGATGACATCATAGTTTTCATGATATGATCACTGGGTCATTTCCTTCACTATTATGGCTTTAATTGAGTTTGGAGCCTTCCCTAACTGAGTAGGATTGTGAAGGATGTGTACTAAAATATAAAGTTAGTGATTTTGTTCTTCTAAGCCAAGAGCATCTTTCAGTATTTCTTGGAGCTTTGGTTTGGCTTACAAATTCTCTGAGTTTCTGTTTATCTGTGAATGTCTTAATTTCATTTTCATATTTGAAATATAGTTTTTCAGGATATCTAATTCTTGGTTGGAAGTTCTTCTCCTTCAAGGCTTTGAATGTGTCATGCCACTCTCTCCATGACAGCATTGTTTCTGCTGAGAAATCTGATGAAACCCTACAGGTTTTCCCTCTGAATGTTAGCTTTGATTTCAGTCTTGCTGCCTTTAAGAGTTGCTGCTTATGTTTCATTTTGTTAAGCTTGATTATGACATGTCTTGGAGTCTTTCTTTTGCAATCTATGTTGAGTGATGTTCAATAAATATCTTGGATATCTATAGTCTCTTCTTTCATAATTTTTGGTAATGTTTCTGTTAGCAGCTCAGCAACAATGCTCTCTGTGTTATCAAGTGTCTTGCCCTGTTCAGGAACTCCAGTTGATCATAGATTTTTCCTTTTAATGGAGTCCAACATGCTTTAGTGCTTCTTCGTTTTTCTTGTTTCTTTTATCTGATTTCTCCTCATAGATGCCAGAGTCAGTTGCTCTGTTTTCCAGATCAGAAATTCTCTTTTCTATTTGTTCCATTCTGTTTTCTTGGCTTTCAGTTGAAGTTTGTATGTCTTTGATTTTATTCTTGATCAGTTGGATTTCAGAGTACTGGTGTTCCATGAGATCGAACAGCTTGTTTGATTTTTCATTTTGCTCTATTGCATTTTGTATAAGGTCTAGTAGGGCTCTCTATATAATCTCACCTTCCAGTAGTTTCAGAAAAAACTTCTTCTTCGAGGTTGTTTCTTCTGGGGGCCTTCTGATGCCATCGTTGATTTTCTGGCCATGGTCTTCTCCAGAGTTTGTAGCTTTTTGGGCTTCATGTGGGTTGACAGAGGCTGGGAGAGATGCTGTGAAAATGGACTGCTGTTGTTTCTCTAGGCTGTCTTAAAGTCAGAAGTAAAAGTATCTGACAACTTCCAAAGTCAGTCAGGTTTTCAGGTGTAGAGGTCCCTCTTCCCAGCTGGCAAAGTAAGCACCTCTCTATCGAACCCCAGATGTTAAAAACTAGTCAAAATACACAAAGGCTACTGGCCTACTAACCTCTGCTGTTGGACCCTAGCTGTAGGCAATACTGTGTACAATTCTACCTGTCTGCCAGAAAAGTGCTCTCTTTTGGGCATGCACTGCCTCTCAGCCCAGGAATTGGGTCCAGTTGAGGCTTTCATGTGGTTATCCTGCCTCCCAGTGGAACAAGATGGTGTCCCACGCATGCTTGCCACCTGGCTGGGACCAGACTACTGGTGGAAAGAGAAGCCAAAAGTGCCGACATGTCCTGAGTCCGCAGTGTCCATTGCTGGGCCCCAGCTTCAGGTGACACTGTGCAAATCACACCTGCTGGAAAAGCACTCTCCCCCAGCAGGTGCTACCTCCTGGCCTAGGAACCAAGTCCAGCCGGGGCCTCTGCCTGGGCATCTCCACCTCCCAATGGATCAAGATTGAGTTCCACACAAGCTCATCACAGAGTCAGTATGGCTGCCACATGGCAGAAGTAGAAAGATAGGCCAAAGGAGACGTGGTGCACAGAGTCCAAAGCTGGGCTCTCAGAACATGGGAATTATGCTTGCCAATCCCACCAGCAGTGTGTCTGAGATTAGTGGCTAGTCAAGTCCCAGCTCCGCCTGCTGGCCAATACAGAGGAAAAAAAAAGAAATCAAAATGGTGAGTCACCTTCAGGCCATGCAAACCTGTGCAAGCCCCTGCTGTCAGAGAGTGGGGTCAGCAAAAGAAAGGAAGCTTTGCATTCAGTGGTATGAAGTCCAAATTAACAGCCCTATGCCGTGTCCTAGGGCTCACTAGGTGTCCAGAAGCCTCTGTTTAATTATCAGTTCAGGTCTTGGCTTCCAGAGAGATTTAAAGAGACATCTGTTTAGTCCTCCAGCTCGACTCTGCTTCCTTAATTGGATTATTTACCTTTTTCTTGTTGATATTTTGCAGTACCTTCTAGATTATGGAAATCAGATGTTAATCTGACATTACTTGCCAAAAATTCTTTCCCATTCTAGAGGTAGTCTTTTAACTCTCTTTCTAGTCTTTGGATGAGCATAAGTGTTTGATTCATAGGAGTTCCGTTTATCTGTTTTCTGTTGTCCGTGGATTGTTGGTGAGATCTTGTACTCTGCCTAAGCTGTTTATTAGAACTTCCATTGTTGTCTCTATTTTTTCTTGCATGACCTTTTGTTTTAGATTTGGTATTTAGGGCTTTGATCTATTTTGAGTTAGTTTTTGTGTAAGATGTGTGATATGTTTCTTGTTTCTGTTTTTTTGCAGATGGCTATCTGATTTTACCAATACCGTTTGTTAAAGAAGCTATTTTTAGCCCAGTTTAAAGCCTTTGCTGAATATCAGCTGTTCATAAGAGGGTGGTCATATTTCTGGGGTCTCTATTCTTTTCCACTGCTTTATATGTATGTTTTTGTACCAGTACTAGGCTGTTTGGACTAATGTGGCAGTGCAGTAGGTTCTAAGGTTGGGTAGTGTGAGGCTGCCCACTGTGTTCCTCTTCCTCAGTAGTGCTTTATTTATCCAGGGTTTCTTCCCTTTCCAAACAAAGTTGGTGATTTTTTTTCTTCATTGCATTAAAATATGACACTGGAAGTTGTATTGGGGTTGCATTTTATATGTAGATCGCTTTGCATAAAATAGACATTATCACAATGTTATGTCTTCTTATCCATGAGCAAGGTAGGTTTCTCCACTTATGTAAGTCTCTTTTGGTTTCTTGCAGTGGGGTCTTATAATTTTCTCTGTGTAGGTCTCAGTCTTTCCTGGTTAGATTTATTCCTAGGTATTTTATCTTCTTGGGTACATAGTAAAGGGTATTAATTTGGTGATTTCCTCTTTGATGATCTCTTTTTTGGTGTAGAGGAATTCTGATGATTTACTTATGTTTATCTTGTATCGTGATACTTTGCTGAACTCTTCTATTAGTTCTTGTAGTTTACTTATAGACTAGGGTTCTCTGTGTATACAATCATATTGTATGCAATTAGTGAGATTTTTACTTCTTTGCAAGTGTGGATGCCCTTTATTTCTTTGTCTTGTCTGATTTCTCTAGCCACAACTCTAGCACAATGTTGAATAGAAAGGGTGAGAGTGGGCATCCTTGTCTAGTTTCCATTCTCAGGGGGAAATTCTTTCAGTCTCTCTCTATTCAGGATGATGTAGGTGGTTGGCTTTGCATAAATGTCCCTTACTGCATTAAGGAATTTCCCTTCTGTTCCTATTTTGCTGATAGTTTTGAACATGAGTGGGTGTTGAATTTTGCCAGATAACTTTTCTTTATCAGTTGACAAAATCAAGTGATTCTTATCCTTTGTATTATTAATATAGTTGATCACATTAATTGTTTTCTGATGTTGAACTAGCCTTGCATCCCTGGTATGAATCAAACTTGGACATGATTATTTTTTTTTGATGTGTTGTTGAATATTAATGGGTAAGAGTTTGTTGAAGATTTTTGCATCTAGGTACAGGAGTGATAAGGTCTGTAATTTTCTTTTTTGTGTATGATCTTTCCCTGGCTTTGGTATCAGGGTTATGCTGTCCTCATAGAATGAATTTGGGAGTATTTAATATTGGAGTTAACTCCTCTAAAAGTTTGGTAGAATTCTCCAGTGAAGCTGTGTGGGCCAAGACATCTTTTTTTGGTTGGTAATTTTTTTAATGACTTTTTCAGTCTCTTCTTTTGTGGTGCGTTTATTAAGATTTTCTACTTCTCTTTGTGATAATTTTGGTAGGTGATGTGATCTAGAAATTTATCCATTTGTTGTAGGCTTTCAAATCTGTTAGAGTACAGTTTTTCATAGTATTCTGATATTTTTTATTTCACTTTGTTCTGTTGTGACATCTCCCGTCTCATTTCTTATTTTGGTTATTTGTTTCCTCTCCAGTTTTCCTTTGGTAAGATTAACCAGTGGTTTATCAACTTTGTTCATTTTTTTCAAAAAGCCAGCCCCTGGAATCTCACAAACAACGTACAGTCAGCATAGCTCAGGGAAGGGAGGAGAGAAGGATACTTGCACTCTCACCTACCAGAGACCACTGCGTTCTCTAGTGTGCTTATCTTAAAAACTGATTTTCTGCTGAGAGGGGTGCTGTCCAGCTGTAGCTGAAAGCATCTGAGCCCATAGGGATGGCAGTCCTCTCCTCCTGGATGGCAAGGATGGCCTTATGCTTATGGAGTATCTTGGGGGCCATCAGCAGATGCTGTGATATGACTCAATGAAGGGAGATGGAAATAGTACTTCTACACTCTACTGCCAGTCACTGCTGTGTTCTGTAGATGTGCTTATCTAAAATACTGCTTTTCACTGAAAGAGGCATTGACCAGTGATGGATGAGAAAAGCCAGGCTTCTAGGGATGGCAGGCCCCACCTCCTGGCTGACAAAGTTAGTGCCCTAATTATGGAGTCTGTTGGGGCCATCAGCAGACACTATGACATGTCTCAAAGAGCAGGGTTATAGTACCACCACCAGTATCCATGACACAGGTTAGAGAAGAGAGGGGGTAGGGGCACCATCACACTTGGTCACCAATTGTCACTATGTTCTCTAGGTATGATTGCCTTAAGAACAGCTTTTCTGCTGGGAGAAACACTGTCCAGACAGGCACTGTTGCTCAGCATGGGAGTTTGCCCCAGCTAAGCACTCTGACATGCATCACCTCTCAGCTGACCAAGATAATGTCCGACCTGAGCCACCTCTCCTGCAGCAAGTCAACAGTATCTATGATGCAGATCAGAGGAGACAGTGGGAGGGGCACTGGCACTGTTTGTCTCAGCTACTGCCGGCTTTCTAAATGTGGCTGTCTCAAGCACAGCCTCTCTGCTGCAGGATATGCTGTTTAGGTAGGCACTGCAGTTCAGCATTGTAGCTGGCCTGTGACAGTCTCTCAAGCTCAGCAGCCCCAGTCCCAGTCTTCTGGTTGACGAAGAGTTTGTCCGTATCTGTAATCCTCTCAGCTTCTGCGCCAGCAAAAGTAGGACTCACAGTGCTGCTGTCTCACCTCCAACAAGGTTGTTTCCCTCTTCTTGTCATCCAGTCGAATCTCACTACCCTACACCTGATCTCAGGGATCCCAGACTGTCCATACTGCTCCATTCAGTTATTTTTCTAGGTCTTATTTCTCAGAGCAAATGGAAGAAACTTGTGACTAGTCCTCCATCTTGGCCCCACCTCCCATATTTTTGTTTTCTTGGTGTTGAGATGCAGTGCATACTTGTTCTGCTACTGTCATGTAAATGTAGACAGCCACAGTAGGAAGACACTGGAATGAAAGATACCAGCAAAGTTGGTGACTGTCTTTATAATGAAATTTTGACTATCCAATTCTGCCCTTGGCCAGGAAGTATCTCCTTTTGGATTTGGACATTGAAGCCTCTGCTGCCACCAGAGTTTTCCAGTGTGTTTGTGCTCTGGGGCTTGTGATCTACCATAGCGTGATCTGCTATTTCAGAGCCTGAATTGAAGGAGCACAGAGTTTTGCTTCTGTCTACACTGGTCTGCAACTTGATTTGAACTTGTTCTTTTGATCTTTCATGTTTATTGGCTTGTGTTGTTTTGCTTAGTGGTAAGTAATTTCCCCTAAAGAGACTTGGAAAACGATAGCATATGCGTTTTACCATCAAGTTTGTTCAAGCATGGTGATGCCACTCAATACAGAGGGAATGCTTTCAGCTTCCAAGCACTTTAAAATCTTTAAGTAATGATAACTAACCAACTGTGATCCAGAAAGGAACATAACCATCATTTTTGGCACATACGCCTGTCTTTTTTAAGCTTCTTTAACATAAAAGGTTCAATAGCTGAGACACAATTAATGAGTTTTATTTGTGCTGATTTTGCTTTATTTTACTGTCTTCTGTGCTTTAATGAGGCAATATTTTTTAACTAACATTAAACTGGTGTTGCAAGGAAGCACTTGGTAGCATTGGTCCTGAGAACCTTATTAATATGTTCTGTAAAGCAATGCACATGCTGTGGGTGCTCATAGTTCTTTTGATAGAGTACCATAGCAAATGACATATAATTAAATTTAAAAATTATTTGCCTGAAAAATTCTGAAATATTTTTTTCAAAAAATTAACAGTATACTACTATGATTTCTAACAGTCAAGTTTAATATGAATCAAGAACATATATATATATTTAGTATTTCATCCTAAGTAAAAATTTATAATCCAAATCAATTTGTCACATAAAACCCAAACACACACCACTATACAACTCCATTAGGGATATTTTTATTTTCACAATTATTTACAATATTATATTAGAATGCTATAATACAACTGCAGTTCTAATGACGCACAAACACACAAACACACACACACACATACATACATATATGTCGTTCATTAGGTGCTGTTAAGTTAGTTGTGATTTGTAGTTAGCCTATGTACAAGACAATGAAATGCTGCCCAGTCCTGACCATTCTCATAGTCCTTATGTCTGTTGTAGCCATTGTGTCAGTCCATCTCATTGAAGGTCTTCCTCTTTTGCACTAACCCTCTACTTTACCAATAAAGATATCCTTCCTGAGGGATACTCCTTCCTGATAACATGGCAAAGTAAAGTCTCTCCATCCTGTCTTCTGAGGTGCATTGTGCCTGTACTTCTTTCGAGAAAGAATCACTCCCTTCTTCTGGCAGTCCACGATGTATTCAGTATTCTCTGCCAACACTATAATTCAAAAGAAGCAGTACTTCTTCAATATTCCTTTTTTTTTTGTTGTCCACTTTAGCACGCGTATGAGGCAATTGAAAATATCATGGCTTGAGTCAGAAGCATCTTAATCCTCAAAGTGATATTTTTGCTTTTTTCTACTTAAATAGTTCTTTTACAGGATATTTGCACAATTCAGTATGTCCTTTGATTTCTTGTCTGCTGTTTTCATGTCCGTGGTTTGTGGATCCAAGTGAAATCAAATGCTTGCCAACGTCAGTCTTTTCTCCATTTATCATGATGTTGCCTTTTGGTCCAGTTGTGAGGGTTTTTGTTTTCCTTTTTGTTGAGCGGATGCTCATATCGAAGATTGTAGTCTTTGATCTTCATCAGTAAGAGCATCAAGTCTTCTTTACTTTCAGTAAGCAAGCTTATGTCATCTGCATATTGTAGATTGTTGAGTCTCCCTTCAATCCTAACACTCTGTTCTTAGTATAGTCCAGTTTCTGAAACTATTTGCTCAGCATACAGATTGAATAAGTATGCTGAATAGATGCAGCCTTGATGCTTACCTTTTATGATTTTAAACCATGCAATATTATTTACACTGTTTGAATGGTTGTGTCTTGGCCTATGTACAGTTTCCCTATGAGCACAGTTAAGACTGGAATTTCCAGTCTTCCAGTGTTATCCGCTATTTGTTACAGTCTAAACAAATACCTTTGCTTAGTCAATAAAACAAAGGTAAACTCTTTCTGGCATTTTCTGCTTTCAGTCAAGATCTATTTACATCAGCAATAATATCCCTCTTTTTACATCCCCTTCTGAACCTGTCTTGAATTTCTAGCAGTTCCCTATCCATGGACTGCTGCAACCCCTTTTGAATGATATTCAGTAAAATTCTCTTACATGCAATATTAATGATATTGTTGGATAATTTCCACATTCTGCTGGATCACCATTCTTTGTAATGGACACAAACATGGATCTGTTAACACACAATTTGTTCAGAGAGCTGTCTTACAAACTTCTTGGCATAGCTGAATGAAGGCTTCTAGTGTCACCCATTTGTTGAAACATCTCAATCAGTATTCATTCCGCTAATTCTTGGAGCCTTGTTTTTTGCCAGCTGTTCCTCTTCAATTTATCATTCCCAGTGTACTAGACTGTTTGATCATCTGATTCAAAATGGCCAATACCAGTCCATTTCAGCTCACTAATATTGAGGACAATGATCTTCATATGTTCCATTTCGTTTTTGATGACTTGCAGTTTTCTTCAATTTTCTTCAGTGCAGCTTGTATCCTTCCTTCAGTACTATTAGTTATTGATCATATACTACCTTCTGAAATGGTTGAACATTGATTCTTTTTGGTAGAGTGACTCTGTATAGTCTTTCCGTCTGTTTTTAATGCTTCCTGTATGATTCAATATTTTGCCCATAATCTTTCAAAATGGCAAATAAGGTATTACAAATTTTATTATGTGATCTTCAGCATCATTTCTATTCCCAAGGCCGTATTTCCAAACTAACAATCTTTGTTCTTCATTTTCAACTGTTGCTTTCCAAATGCCAGTAACGTCTGATGCATCTTGTTCCTATGTTTGATCAAATTTAGTCTGCAGAAACTGGTAAGAATCTTCGAATTTTCATTTTTGTCATTTGTGGTTCATGTGTGAATGTAATAATAGTTACATGAACTAGTCTTTCTTGTAGGAGTATATGTATTATCACTGAAAGCATTGCACTTTGGGGTATATCTTTTTGATGCTGTATCTGAAGCTGTTCCTCTTCAATTTGTCATTCCCAGTGTACTAGACTATTTGATCGTCTGATTCAAAATGACCAATACCAGTCCATTTCAGCTCACTAATATTGAGGATAGTGATCTTCATATGTTCCATTTCGTTTTTAATTACTTGCAATTTTCTTGGATTCATGCATTCTATTTGCCTATTAATAATGGATATCTGCAACTGTTTCCTTTCATTTTCAGTCATAGAAGATCAGCAAATGAAGATCTCCAAAAGTTTATCTGTCTATGTCATTAAGGTCAACTCTATCTTGAGGAGGCAGCTCTTCACCACTTGTATTCTGTCTTCCAACCTGAGATCCTCATCTTCCATCACATTATTAGACAGTGTTTTTCCACTATTCAATAAGTTTTCACTGGCCATTTTTTTTCAGAAGTAGACTTCCAGGTCCTTCTTCCTAGTCTGTCGTAGTCTGTTAACTCAGCTGCAATCTTTTCATCAAAGATGACCTTTCCTGTATCTCCAGTACTGTTGGCAAAGCATCCAGTATCACAGCAGTATTCAAGCCACCACAGTATGATAAACTGAGAGATATGTGGTGGATATATATATGTATATGAATATATATATGTGTAAATATTCATACACAGTTTAGTATTATAAATATATAACAGACTTATATAAAATACATGCAATTATATATGTACTTTATTCATTATCTTTTTCTTGAGCACATGCTTTGTATATTACTTACAGCTTTAAATTACTTAAATTTAAATTACTTAAAAAGATAACTACATTATTCTGAAGGAAGTAGACATAAAGACAAGTAGATATACATGGCTGCTGTTACAAATTAACATAAAAATAGTGGCTAAAAACATGAAAAATGTAGCTTTGTAGTTCTAAAAAGTCTGAATAGGCCTCAATGGACTGAAATCAGGAGGTTATCAGGATTACAGTCATTCTAGAAGGTCTAGGGAAGAGTCTGTTTCTGTGCCCTTTCCACATTCCAGTGGTCATTCCCATTTCATAGTTCATCTTAAAGGTGAGTAACAAAGGTCAAGTTCTTCACTGGCTACATCACTTTGACCCTCTCATCTGCTGTCCTCTCTCACTTTTAAGGACCATATGATTTCATTGGGCTCATGTGGATAAACAGAATAATCTGCCTAATTTAAAATCAACTGATTACAACCTTAATTCCATATGATACATTAATTCCCCTTGTCATTGTATTGATAGGTTCAGAGAACAGATTATGAATATCTTTGGGAATAATGATAATAAGAATGCTAAACTCAGTGCCATCAACTTAATGTTGACTCATAGTGACCCTGTAGGACGGAATAGAACTGCCCTATAGAGTTTCCAAGGAGTACCTGGTGGATTTGAACTGCCGACCTTTTGGTTAGCAGCTATAGCACTTACCCACTATACCACCAGGGTTTACAAGAATCCTAAGTAAGCGTATATTTTGAATGATTTTATTGCATTTTGTTTTTAACAAAAATTTGTTTGTAAAGCATTAGAGGAATGAAAAATGAAGCCACTTTTATGTTTTTTTAACACTGATATTTTAAAAGTTGCATTAATATTATAAATTCAGAAACCCTGGTGGTGTACAGCTGGTGGGAACAGCTGCTAACCAAAAGATTAGCAGTTCAAATCCACCAGGTGTTGCTTGCAAACTCTGTTGGGCCATTCCAGTCTGTCTTGCAGGGTCACTATGATTCAGTATCAGCTCGATGGCAATGAGTTTTTTTTTTATAATTATGGTTATAAAGTGAAATTATTTTTGCTTCCGATGAATTGGATGGCTTATATACAGAAGGTCTCATTGTTGATATCTTTTCTTGTTCAAGATTATTACCTCCCATTTGAACTGAGGATAAAATAAAACTACTAAGGATAAGTTAATATGGATTGAGAAACATAATTATTTGATATGTATTTTAGAGTGTTTCTAATAAGATTGATACAATTTTGTATTTTATTTACTTTTACTAGGACATATTTTCACAAATGTGAAAGTTTTCCTTTAAAAATTAGTTTTGAAAGTCAATTTGGATATACTTTTACATGAAAATGATGTATTGTAAAAAAACTATGCAAAATTCAGAAGAAATATGCTAATGTATTTTAAAAACAAATGTTTGCATTGTAGACATACAAATTATGAAAATGAAATAATTATTCCAGAAAACAAATGTGAAAAGGCATTGCCATTCATAAGGACAATAAAGTTGAAAGATAGAAAATAAAGATATTTAATTATTTTCAAACTTTTGAGTTAATAAGAAGCAAATTTCAAAGGCAAAAATTACTCTATGTAGAACAAATTTGGTATACCCCCATCTGAAAATACTTATTCTCAACATTTTTTTCAAACTAAATGGTCGCTGTAGCTACCCACTTTTTTCTAGAGTTTGAAAAAGCTGTTTGTTAGTGGACTTGTTTCTTGGGCCTGACTAAGAAGTTTTTGTTTTTTTTTGAAACCAAATTTTTTTTATATTAATACTTAGGTTTCGTAGCATGGAGAGTTTGTGTAAGTGACAGCACTATGCAAAACACATAGCAAGTGCAAAACAGCAGGTGAATTAGCCCTCACACCCAAATATGGAGAACTACATCAATAAGTTAGCGTTGTTCATATGGTGACAAGACATGCCTATCTCTCTGTATATACTGTTATTTTCTTTCCCATTTATGTCTTGAAAATGATATGTTGATCTGAATTTTCTGACTGGTAGCAATTGATTCTAGAGTATACTGAAAAACAATTTGTATTTTTTTTGGATTTCACACATTTTTAAGATATCAAAAATTATTACTTTGACCTCTTTTATTTGTTTTTGTTTTTTAATCCTACCCATTTCTGCTGGCTCTGTTTCTGGTTTTCATATATTAAAGTACTTACAGTAGAAAACCGTAAATTTGCCGCAGACAAAAGGGAACGTTGTACCTGTTCTGAATAAATATAATACAGAGAGTATATTAAAAAAAAACACACACACACAAAACAAACAAACAAAAATACTTGAAAAAGATTTTTGAAGTTTAATATGGCTAGACTACTGCTATTTGAACTTTACTGACCAACCCCAATAGTGGCCAGGTTTATAGCTTATTTGAATCTACTCAACCACCAAACTGAGTGGAAAATGTTATTTTTAAAGTGGCTAAGGCATTTTCCAAGGTATAGAAAATACCATAACAGAAGTATACTTGCCTTCAAATATTTTTATGTAAATGAAGTATTTTTCAAAGTATGTAAATATACGTTTTTAGTCTCTAGGAGGAATGGTATCTGGAAGAACCAATACCAGTAAGAGAAATCTGATCAGTAAGGATAAAAATATGTCAAAATTTAAAATTTCATGGATCCAAACACTACACATATTCCTTGCTTATTGACTATTTTTTTAATCCAACATTTCACATTTAAAAAACTAGTAAAACATCTAATATCTGAATAATTTACACATTAATGGTATGGATCTGGCAGTGGTAAATATCAGGTGAGAAGTGAGAGTAAAGCTGGATGTGATGGTTAAGATTATGTGTCAGAGTGCCTCAGCCATAATTCTCCGGGATTTGGCATCTTTGTAATATTTGGCAGTTAGGTGTCGATGTGACTTAGGAGTCATGATATAATTGGCCGTTGAAATAAAGATAGAGTCATCCTCCATTCTGTGATCTGATGGAGTCACCCTCCGTTTTCATGGAACTGCAATTTTCTCGTAATGACCTGGTATCGTGAACCTAACCATGTGGATAAATGAAGAGTTGCTGTTGTGTTGTTGCTAGGTGCAGTCAAGTTGTTTTCCAACTCATAGTGACTCTATGTACCTCTGAATGAAACACTGCCCTGTCTTGCTCCATGTCCACAATCATTTTTATGCTTAAGCCCATCATTGCAGCCATTGTGTCAATCCCTCTTGTTGAGGGTCTTCCTCTTTTTCACTGACCCTCCACTTTACCAAGCATGATGTTCTTCTCCAGAGACTGATCCTTCCTGACAACATGTTCAAAGTATGTAAGACACAGTCTTCTCATCTTTGTTTCCAAGAAGCACTCAGGTTGTACTTCTTCCAGAGTAAATTTGTTTGTTCTTTTTGCAGTCCATGGCATGTTCAATTTTCTTCTCCATCACCACAATTCGTAGACATCAGTTCTTCTTCTGTCTTCTTTGTTCATTTTCCAGCTTTGGCATACATGTGATGCCATTGAGAATAACATGGCTTGGGTCAGATGCGCTTCAGTCTACAAGGTGACATCTTTACTTGTGACTACTTTAAAGAGATCTTCTGCAGCATATCTTTTAAATGCAATGTGTCTTTCAATATCTTGACTGCTGCTTACATGGGCATTGATTGTAGACCCAAGTGAAATGAAATCCTTGGCAGCCTCAGTCCTTCCTGGATTTATAATGCTTTTGCTTACTGGTCCGGTTGTGAGGATTTCTTTTTCTTGATGTTGAAGTGCTATCCATACTGAAGGCTGTGGTCCTGGATCTTCAATAGTAAGTCTTTCAAATCTTCTTCACTTCCAGCAAGTAAGGTGGTGTCATCTGAGTAACATGGGTTGTTAATGAGTCATCCTTCAATACTGATACCTCGTTCTTCATATAATCTAGCTTCTTGAATTATTTGCTCAGCATGCAGATTGAAAAGGTACGGTAAAAGGACACAACCCTGACACATACCTTTCCTGAATTGAAATCATGCAGTCTCCCCTTGTTCTGCTTGCACTACTGCTTTTTGATCCATATAAAGATTCTTTAAAAGCACAATTGAGTGTTCTGAAATTCCCATTTTACACAATGTTAACCATAATTTGTTCTGATCCACACAGTTGAATGCCTTTGCATTGTCAATGAAACACAGGTAAACATATTTCTGGTATTCTCTGCTTTCAGCCAAGATCCATCTGACATTAGCAGTGATATTCCTGGTTTTGTGTTGTCTTCTGAAAACAGCTTGAATTTCTGGCAGTTTGTTGTCGATATACTGTTGCAGTCTCTTTTGTATGATCTTGAGCAAAATTTTACTTGCATGTGATGTTAATGATGTTGTTTCATAATTTCTGCATTTGGCTGTATCACATTTCTTTGGAATGGGCATAAATATGGATCTCTTCCAGTCAGTTGTCCAGGTATCTGTCCTCCAAATTTCCTGGCATAGACGAGTGAGCGCTTCCAGTGCTGCATCTGTTCACTAAAATGTCTAAATTGATACTCCATCGATTCCTGAAGCCTTGCTTTTTGCCAGTGACTTCAGTGCAGCCTTGCCTTCATCCCGTCAGTGTCATCGTTTCCTGATCATGTGCTATTTCATCAAATGGCTGAATGTTGACTAGCTGTTTCTGGTATAATGACCCTCTGTATTCCTTCCATCTTCTTTTGATACTCCCTGAGTCATTTAATATTTTCTGTGTAGAATCCTTCGCTTGCAACTCGAGGCTTGATTTTTTCCTTCAGTTCTTTCAGCTTGAGAAATGTAGAAAGAATGTGTTTTTCTCTTCTTGTTTTCCATTTCCAGCTTTTTTCACATATCATTATAATACTTTATTTTGTCTTCTTGAGCTTCCCTTTGGAATCTTCTGTTTAGGTCCTTTACTTCACCATTCCTTCCTTTTGCTATAGGTGCTCAACATTTGAGAGCAAGTTTCAGAGTCTCTTCTTACATCCAGTTTGATCTTTTCTTTCTTCCCTTGAAAAGTGGATGTACTAATATTTGGTAAAAATGTTTTTGGTTATTGGGATCTTATACTATTCAGCTGTCAGCACAGGGGGACACACTGGTTTTCTTTTCTTTTCCTTTGGCTTAAAACAACATGAATATGTAAGCATCAGAAGTCCAACTCAGGTCCCATTAAGATAAAAGCAAGGTGTCAATAGACTCCACTGTTTTCTGAGGACTATACGGCAAGTCTGCATCTTTTCTTTTTCTGGTTCAAAGAGGGTACTTGCATTCTTTGGCTTGGAGTATACTTCCTTCATCTTCAGAGCCTGTAAAGACACTCAGTATGTTTTATTTTCATTATTATTATTGTGCTTTGGGTAAAATTTTACAGAGTTTCTCATTCACCAGTTTATAAACAAATGGCTTATTGATATTGGTTACAATTCTCGTGATGTATAAACTCTCCTTCTCCCTCGGTTTTCTGTTTCACTGCTTTTAAGAATAATTTTTTAGAAGATTTCAGGAATCTCCCATAAAAAATCAGGTTTTTTAGTAAATAGTTGTGTTTGGAGTCTGTGATCTATAATTCTCAGTGAATTCTTTAGTCTCACTTCCAAAGTTATGTTTGTCCCCACTCTTTTGTCTGTGGTATCCTTTGTTGACAGTCTGTCATTACTGTGCTATATCACTATGCAGACTTCTATCATAAGTTAGAAGTCACACAGCAGCATTTGTAGTTTCTTTAAAATTAAGTTGCTATTGATGTTGGTAGGTGCCATTCAGTTGGTTCCAGCTCACAGAGAGCCTGAATACAACAAAATGAAACACTACCCAGTCCTGGGCTTTGTCCACAGTTGTTGTTATGCTTGAGACCTTACTTGCAGCCACTGTGTCAGTCCAGGTCATTGAGGGTCTCCCTCTTTTTAATGACCCTCTATCAAATATGATATCCTTCTCCATGGACTAATCCCCCCTGATAGGATGTCAAAGTATGTTTAAGATATGGTTTCCCATGCTTGCTTCTAATGAGCACTCTGGTTGTACTTACATTCAAAGACAAAAATTGATGTAAGTTCTCTAAAGATGGAAATAGCCAAAAAGAAATCTGAGTATTTTATTTCTAGGGTACTTCTGTCAATAATTGGGATATTTTGTTACTGGAACAAGTCAAACTCCACTTTTTCTGTATTATTAAATCTGTAAGATATGTATGATGGAATAGATGATACTTAAAAGCCTCTCAGCTCTCAAAAATTGCATGCTGCTATGAAATTATGATCTCAGAGCAGGTGGCATGCCTGCCATATAAATTCCAGAATATGCAAGGCTTAACATACTGAGTATAAAGTCTACTTAAAAAGATTCTCAGTGGGACAGTTATAAAGTAAGAATGTCAGGTCTTCAACATAATTGATTGCTTTGCTACTATCATTTATAGTCCCATTTCTAATTGCTGAAATCCTCAAAGATTTAATTCTTCTAAGAAAAAGAATGAAAAGTTAAATTTGGCTATATACTTTTTAGTATGACAAAAATTTTAGGAAGCTAAAGATAATTATTATAGTTAACATTATTATATGTAACATCAAAATGATTACTAAACTAGGATTAAGTGCTTAATAGATTTCAAATAATATTTAAATGGTTGAAAATGTTAAATCCATGTTTGTGTCATATTCTTTTAAGTTGCCAAAATAATAGTCAGATGTATGTATGTTAAGATTAGTATTAGTTAAAATATAATTTTTTATTGACTAAAGAATGTAATCAACATAGCAATTATGTAAAATAAAACTACACTGATGTGTGTTAATGTAAGAATTTTTGAATATATGATCAATGTGTAAATTATACACACATTGAAAATAGAGACAACAGTATCCATACATGTCTGCATGACTTCTATACAAACATAAAAATAAAACATAAATTATGTTTAATATTAAAGTTTACAATACTTGAGATGATTCATATGTACATTTTAATGTAATTCTGTAATGATGCCTTTTTATATGATGTACATGAACATTTTCTATTTACTTAAGTTTTATTTTTATTATGTGTTAGAGCAAAATATTTGATTGAGATGTATCTCTGAAATAAACATTTCCTTATGCTTAGACGTTTGATATTTTTACTGTTAATTTTTGCTGTTTTAGATAATGCTGTGATAGACATGTCCCCACATCTTTGTCCAGCCTTTTCATTGTATTATAAAAATTGATTTCTTAGGAATAACAGACTTTTACTGTTGTATCAAAGTATATGACATATGTGAAGTCTCTAAATATGTTCATTTCAAGAATCTGAATGGCCAAACTTTTATCAGGATTAAGTATTATTTTCCCTAATTGTTTCCTACTGACTTGAAAATGTCATGTTATGATTATTTTACTTGTGAATCTACTTCTGTTTATAATTAGAATGGTTAAAATTTTTGGAGAATATATTGGCTATTTTTGAATTTCAAATTAAGAGTGTTGATTGTTATTTCTTTACTTCAGTCAATGATGTATTATTTGTTTTATCAATGTTTTAAAATCATTTATAACATGCTATGCTGAAAGCCTTTCACAGTAAATCTGAACTGCAATACATATGTAAGCATGCAAAGTTATTTCTGCCAAATTACATCATTATTGTCCAATATACTTGGACATAAATCAGCTAAATTATAATAACAGCAATGCTTCAGCATGACAATGTGTTTAAGGAGAAGAGGGTAAAGTAACAGTGGGTAAAAGGATAGAGAACCTGTTATTGAGTAATTAGAAAAAACAATTTTACTTTTTTTCAAATCTTCCTAATTCCTTAGTTCTCTTCTATTTCATCTGTATGATACATTTGCCACAAGAGTACCAAATATATATATACATAGGTTAAAAATACAATAAACAATCTGTCCTATGGTCTGTATGAGTTGGAATTAACTTGATGAGAGTATGTTTTTTTATTATAAAGTATAATATATGAAGTATGTTCATAACAATTTCAAAATAAAAGGGAAAAAATCTTCATAAAAACACATTACAACTAGATTAAATAAACACAAAGTGTTATAAAGTACATAATGAAACCTTTACAAATAGGTAAAATTATTACATGCCCAAATTGTTAATCTTGATACTGTAAAGTCAATATGTGGCAAACACTTTTATAAGCCTACAGATATTTCAAATTCAATCTCAATGGTATTCTTCAGGAATTGAAAATAACTGCAAATTGTATTTGGTGTTATAAGCAGGAATAAATATTTAAGTACATTTCGGGGAAAAAAGTCATTTTGAAGACACAACCTGGACAAAACATAAAAAATACCATGACATGTTTCAGAGCTCACAAATATATGCAAAATAGAAAAACATGGCTTTACATTAAAGTGAATATTTAATATATGCTGCTAGGACAAGTGATTATATGGAAAAAATAATGTTCCCTTTTTATCTCTAAACATTAAAAAAATAATTTCATAAAATATTAATTGAAAATGAATGTATAAAAAAGAATAAAAAATGAGTGAATAGATATGTGATCTGAGACTTTAATGACAAAGTACTGAGAAAGTATAAAAGCAAGAGTAGAAATCAGAAGGGATTTATACACTACATCATATAAAATCATGTATGCATCTACTGCAGGAAAAGAACAAGGAATAAAATTGAGACTAATGCATTGGAAATTAGTGTTTAAAATATGAATGAATACCATTCATAGAGTAGTCAATAAAAATTCAGTTAGGTGAAGAGAGTGACAGTAGATAGCAGGTCAGCACAACTAGACTACACTATAAGCTAAAAGGTTTTCCAAACACAGCTCTACATTTTAAAGGACGGAGTAACAGAGATAGGGGTTTGGAGACCATGTTTTCAGAGGATGTCAGGGTCAGTTGGTATGTCTAGTTTCTTTTCTAAAAGTTGTTCTTCTTATGTTGATGAGTGGCACCTGGAATCTTAGAAGCCAGCAAATAGCCATCTAAGGAACATCACTTGGTCCCAATCCACCTGTAGCAGATGAAAACCAAGAACATCAAAGACATGAGGAAACTATGAGTCCATGAAACTAGAAGAACTACATGATATGTGGCCACCACCAAAGACAGCCCTATCAGGGAACACAATCTATAGTTCCTGAAGTGGCATGAGAGAAAGTGTTAGGCAGATCAAGATTTCTATTAAAAGACTAGACTTGATGGTCTGATGGCCTAGACTGTCCTGTGAGAACATGGGCCCTGGACTTGCTCCTAGTCTGGAACTGAGACCAATTCTGAAGCCAATGCTTCAGACAAAGATTGGACTGGACTAAGGGATGTAGAGTAATTCTTATGTGTACTTTATCATTTAGTATATATATGAGGCTGTCCAACTGGTCTCTTTTTAAAGGAGGCAGGGCTTGCCACCTGTGAGGGCCTGGCTGGTACTGGCTGCCACTGTACAGTGCCTCCATGAGCAGAATGCAATTTTTAAGACAGTCACTTCTAGAGAATACAGAAGTGGTTAATGGCTGAGTGAGGCAGTGTGCTTACCTACTCCTTCCCGGAGCTATGCCATAATGTCTCCTGACTCAGTACATGAGAGACCTCATAAGTAGGTCACCATCTTTGTTAGCCAGAAGGCAGGGTATGTCACCTCTGAGAGCCTAGCTGGGACTGGCTGCTGCTGGACAATGTGTCTTGGAGCAGCAGTGTGCAGCAGTGCCCTTCACTCTTCCCTTCTTAGAACTATGTCATAGTGTCTGCTAGAGTGACTCCAGAGAGTTGACACTAGCAGGTTACCATCTTTGTCAGCCAGGGAGCAGAGCCTGCTACCCTGAGGTCAGTTACCAAACTGAGCAACACCCCTGGTCTAGACAGGAATTCTCATCAGAGAAACTGCACAAAAGACAGCTGCACCTAGAAAAGACAGTGGCAGCTGGCAGCCAAGACTAGCAGTACTTTTACTCCCTTAGAGCTACAACATAGCTTCTTCTTGTGCAGTATGGGAGAAGCTGAACAGCTTTCTCATAGTGCAAAGACAATGATCAATATCTAACAATTTAAAGAAGCAGATCACCGTGTCTGGAAAATTCCCATAATAAAGAATCAAAAAGCTTACCAGATGAAGAAGTCTTCCTAAAATTGTTGAAGGTAAAATACAAAAGAATTATCTATAAAGTCCTTCTAGATCTTAGAATGGAGATTAAACAAAATATAGCAGAATAAAATAAAAAGTGAAACAAGCTACATGAACTGCTAGAACACCAATGATCTGAAATTTAGCAGATCAATAATAAAATTACAGAGTTAGAGAATTCAATGGAAAACCAAAAGAGCAGGACTGAGGAAAAGACATGCAGAATTAATGAGATTGATGATAAAGCAACTGACAACAGCATTTATAATGAGAAATCAGATAAAAGAATCAACAAAAATGAAGACTCATTAAGAATCATGTGAGACTCCATCAAGAGGAACAATTTAGGTGGAACTGGAGTTTCAGAACAGGAGGGATAGCAGGAAACAATTGTTGAAGAGTTACTGACAGAAAACTTCCTTGACGTCATGAAAGAAGATAGGTATTCAAAATGCTCATTAAACTCCGCACAAGCTAGATCCCAAAAGAAAGACACTACAGCATATTATGATCAAACTTAACAAAATGAAAGATAAGGACAGGCTCTTAAAAGGCAACTAGGCTCAAACCAAAACTACAAAGAAGAGTCTTTAGACTGAGCTCAAATTGATCAGCATAAACCATGTTGCCAAAAAGGCAATGGGATGACACGTACAAAGTGTTGAAGGAGAAAAAGGTCTGACCAAGAATTATATATTCTGCAAAATTGTTTTTAAATATGATGGTGAACTTAGGACTTTCTCAAATAAACAGAAGCTTTGAGACTTTGTAAAAACCAAACCAAAGTTACAAGAAACATTGAAGGATTTCTTTGATTAGAAAATCAATAGTACCAGCTGATACTTAAGGGTGCAATGCAGGACACAGCATCCAGAATCTTAATTAGTTAGGGAAGTCACAACGAATTATCAAAGCTAAAATATTAAAATTAAGGAAACGGCTTAATGTGTGAACTATGACAATCTTACACTATAACAAGGAATATATTACACTATTCATGGCCCTTTCAGATGGAGAGGAATTTACAGAGATATAAAGAAGTTAAAGACTGGTTTAGACCTAGAACATTAGAGGGGAAGAAAGGGATACCTGCAAAGCAAACTAACAATACTATATATCAAAGCAAGAAACCCAGTACCGAAGTCTTAACAGATACAAAACCAATGCTGAAAAGGATGAAAAGAAAATCCATGAAGAAAAACAACCCAGAACAGAATATTAAGTGGAACACAGAAAATGTCATCTACACAAAAAGTAAGACACTAAAATGACAACGCTAAATACATGCCTATCAGTAATTGCACTGAATGTAAATGGACTGAATGTGCCAATAAATAGAGAGTAACAAGCTGCATCAATAAACAGGATCTGTCTATATGCTGCTTACTAGAAACACACCTTAGACTCAAAGATATCAAAAAACTGAAAATCAAAGGATGGAAAAGTATATATAAAGATAACAATATGCAAAAAAAAAGAGCACAAGTGACAGTATTAATCTCAGGTTAACTAAATGTCACCATCGTGGGCAAGGGTGGTCACTATTTATTGCCTAAAAGTTCAATACATAAGGAGGATATGACAATATTAAATATTTATGTACCCAATATCACAATAGCTAAATACATCAAACAAATGCTGACAACACTGAAAAATGAGATAAATCACTCTGCAGTAATAGTAGGAGACTTCAACACTCCAATTTCATTAAGGGACAGATCAGTCAAAAAAAAAAAAACTCAATAAGTGTACAGAAGATCTTATATTACAATCAGCTAAACCTCACAGACATATACAGAACTTTTTACCCAACAACAGAAAAGTACACTTTCTTCTCCAATGCACGTGGAACATTTTTCCAGAACAGACCACATATTAGCCCATGAAGCAAGTTTCAACAAAATCCAAACTGCTGCATGACTGAAAAGCATCTTCTCAGACTGCAAAACCATAAAAGATGAAATCAATAGCAGAAAAAACATGGATAGAAATTCAAACTCATGGAAACTGAACAACACCTTGCTCAAAAATTCATGAGTTATAGAAGAAATCAAAGAAGCAATAAAGAAATTCATGGACTGAAATGGGAATGAAAACACATCCTACCAAGACCTATGGGATACAGCAAAAGCAGTGCTCAGAGGTCAGTTTATTAATGCACACATCTGAAAGGAAGAAAGGGCTCACATCAAAGAATTAACCCTGCAACTTGCACAAGTAGAAAGAGAACAACAAAAGAATCCCTTGGGCACCAGAAGAAAACAGATAATAAAGATTAGAGAAGAACTAAATAAAGTAACAGAAACACAACTGAGAGAATTAGTAAAACCAAACACTGTTTTTTTGAAAAGATTAACGGAAGTTATAAACTAATGGCTAAACTTACAAATGAAAAGCAAGAAAGGAAACAAATAACCCAAATATGAAATGAGACAGGAAATGTCACGACAGACCCAAACAAAATTAAAAGCGTCATAACAGAATACTTTGAAAAATTTTACTCTATGAACAGATTTGAAAATCTACAGGAAATGGACAGATTTCTACAATCACATCACTTACCAAAATTATTTCAAGGAAAAGTGAAACAACTTAATAAACCCATCACAGAAGAAGAGACTGAAAAGTAATCAAAAACTACCAACTGAAAAGAGTCCTGGCCTGGATAGCTTCTCCAGAGAATTCTACCAAACTTAGAAGAGTTAATTTCAATACTTCTAAAGCTATTCCACAACATAGAAAAGGGCAAAACATTCCCAAATTCTTTCTATGAAGACAGCATAACCTTGATATCAAAGCTGGGTAAAGACCCCACAAAAAAATGAAAATTACAGAACAATATCACTCATGAACGTAGATTCAAGAATCTTCGACAAAATCCTAACCAATAGAATTTAGCAACATATCAAAAAAAAAAAAAAAAAATTCATCATAACCAAGTGGGATTCATACCAGGAATGCAGGGCTAGTTCAGCATCAGAAAAATTAATGTTACTAACCACATAAATAACACAAAGTATAAGAATCAATTGATTTTATTAATTGGTGCAGAAAAGGCATTTGAAAAAGCCCAACACCCACTGATTTTGAAAACTCTCAGGAAAATAAGAACAGAGGGGAAATTCCTCAATGCAATAAGGGACATCTATACGGAACCAACTGCCAACATCATCCTGAATGGAGAGAGGCTAAAACTTCTTTAAACATTGTGCTAGAGGTTCTGACAAGAGCAATCAGACAAGACAAAGAAATAAAGGGTATTTGCATGGGTAAAGAAGAAGTAAAAAACAAAACTCAGTGCTGTTAAGAAGAAGTAAAAGTATTCCAGGGTCACCATGAGTCAGATCCGACTCGACGGCACTTGGCTTGGCATTTACAGATAATATGATCACATACACAGAAAACCCTAATGAACCCATAAATGAACTACCAGAACTAATTCGAAAAAGTTTTAAGTTATAAGATAAATGTAAATCAATAATTAGGATTACTTTACACTAACAAAGAGATCATCAAAGAGGACATCACCAAATCACTACCATTTGCAATAGCTCCCAAGAAGATAAAATACTTAGGAATAAATCTAAATAGAAATGTAAGAGACTTACACAGAGACAATTGCAAGACCTAGCCACAAGAAACCAAAAGAGGCTTAGATAAGTGGAGAAACCTACCTTTCTCATGCACAGGAATTGTGAAAATGTCTCTTCTACCCAAAGTGATCTACATATACAGTACAATCCCAATACAAATTCCAATGTCATTTTTTAATGAGATGGGGAAACAAATCACCAACTTTGTTTGCAAAGGGAAGAAACCCCAGATAAGTAAGACGCTGCTGAAGAAGAGGAACACAGTGGGAGACCTCACACTATCCCATCTTAGAACCTACTACACTGCCACAGTAGTCCAAACAGCCTGGTACAGGTACAGAAGGAGACATATAGACCAATGGAACGGAATAGAGAATCCCCAGATATTACTATTCTCTTACAAACAGTTGATATTAGACAAAGGCTCAAAGGTTGTAAACTGGGGTAAAAACAGGCTGTGTAACAAATGTCCTTGGTAAAATTGGATATCTGTCTGCAAAAAACTGAAATAACCCATATCTCACATTTTATGCAAAAATAAAAATGGATCAAAGACTTAAATATCAAAGCTAAAATGATAAAGATTATGCAAGAAAAATAGGGACAATGATGGAAGTTCTAATATATCACTTAGACGAGTATAAAATCTTACTAACGATATGAACAACAGAAGAAAAAATAGATAAATGGGAACTACTAAGAATCAAACACTTAGACTCATCCAAAGACTTTATCAAAGAGAGTTAGAAGACCTCCTGCAGAATGGGAAAAAACCTGTCAACTATGTATTGTATTGGTGTCTAATTTTATAATCTATGAGATTCTGAAAAATAGCAACAAGAAAAAGACAAATAACCCAATTAAACAATGAGCAAAAGACATACGTAGATGCTTTACCAAAGAAAACATTCAGGCAGCCAAAAGATCCATGAAGAAATGCTCACAATTGTTAGCTATTAGGGAAATCCAAATGAAAACACATTGAGATACCATCTTGTCCCAACGAGGTTGGCCATAATCTAAAAAACACAAAACAACAAATGCAGGAGAGGCTGTGGAGAGACTGGAACTCTCCTGCACTGGTGATGGGAATGTAAGATGGTATAGCCTCTTTGGGAAAGCAATTTGTTGCTTATAAATCTAAAAATAGAAATACCATATGATCCAGCACTCCTACTGCTTGGAATACATCCTACAAAAATAAGGTCTAACAAATGAACAGATACCCACACGAGAATGTTTACTGTATGCCTGTCCACAATAGCAAAAAGATGGAATCAGCCTAGATGTGTATTAACAGATGAGTTGATTAACTATAGTATGTATTGTGTAATGGAACAACTAGAAGACATTAGGCTGAGTGAAATCAGTCAGCCGCAAAAGGACAAGTATTGTGTGACTTATAAAAGGACTTGCACTCAGAAGAAAAGCCTCTTTGATAGGTGCAAGTATGGGGAGGGAGAGGTTGGTCATAGATTAGATAGTTGATAGGAAGTTAGTTACGTGAAGGGTGTGACAGCACCCAGTAGAAAACAGGCCACCATAAGTGGACTACACAATGTACTAAAAGGTTTTCTAAATGCAACCCAACTTTTCAAAGGATAGACTAGCAGGGACAAGGGTCTGGGAATCATGTTTTCAGAGAACATAGAAGTGTATTGGCGTAACTAGCCTTTTGCTAAGAGAGTCTTCTGCACTCCATATTGGTGAATGACATCTGTAGTCTTAAAGGCAAGCAAGCTGCTTTCTGAGGAATATTAATTCGTCCCAATTCCCGTGGAATAGATGACTAATGAGAACATCAAAGGTATGAGAAACACTGAGCCCAGGAGACAGAAGGACCCATATAATTGGGAGACTATGTCAGCATGAGACTGGAAGAACCAGACAGTGCCCAGCCACCACCACAGACAGCCTTGATAGGGGACACAATGTAGGTTCCCTGACGTAACACGAGAAAAAGAGGTGTACAGATAAAGAACTCTACTAAAGACCAGAAGTGATGATCTGACAACCTGGAGTATCCCCTGGGAACATACCCTTAAGCTTGTTGCTACACTAGACCTGAAATCAGTACTGAGGTCAACACTTCAGACTAAGAATGGACTGCATTCTTAGACACAGAATGAGCATGTAGTGTGTGTACTTTGTGGTTTTAGATATTTGTAGAAGGCTGTCTTACTGGTTTCTTTCTAGAAAGCAGAGAAGAGGATGGAGAAGATGGGCCTGGGAGAATATTAGTAGTAAAGAATGAAAAAGAGGAGTGTGCTGTCATGTGCTGTCACAGGATGGGGACAGCAGATAGACTTGTAGAGAGAGAGGTATGCAAAATTGACTTGGATTGTATACTTACACTTAATCATAATTAAAAAATTAGAAAAAAAAAGAATACAAATAGTAATTTGGGCAAGCTTGGTGACATAGTGGTTAAGTTCTATGGCTGCTAACCAAAGATCAGTAGTCTATGTCTAACAGGTGCTCCTTGGAAACTCTATGGGATGGTTCTACCCCATCCTATAGGGTCACTCTGACTAAATGGCAACGTACATGGGTAATTAAAAATTTACAAAGATTGAAAAAGTTTATAAAAGCTTTGCAAACAACCTGTAGAATATACAAAAGTAAAACTATACTAATAGCCAATTGTGTTTACACATAAGACAAAACAAAAGCCCTGCCATTAAGTTGATTCTGACTCATTTTACAGAGTAGAACTGAATTTCTTAAGATTTCCTTGCCTGTAATCTTTGATGGATACAGATTCTGAAGGTTTTTGTCTCCGGGAGTACTGCTGCATGGGTTTGAAGCAAGAATCTTTTTGTTACCAACAAAGACAAAAGGCCTGAGGCCAACTTGATGTTATCTAACAACAATAACAGGAGAATTCCCATTGTGAATCTTATCTATAAATATCTCTTATGTTTTTCACAGTTGTTGTTGAGTCAGTTCCAACACATAGTGACTGTCATGTATTATTTTGAATAGGACAGTGCTGTGTTGGAAATGACAGCTTTATAAGGAATAGTGTTGCATTCATTATCACAAAGAACATTTCAAGCTCTATTCTAAAATACAGTGTTGTCAATGATAAGATTTTAGCCTTATACTCACAGGGAAGACCAATTAGTATGACTGTTATTCAAATTTATCAATCAACCACTAAGGCCAAAGATGAAGAGGCTGAACACTTTTTACCAAATTTTGTGGTCTAAGTTGATCACACATGCAATCAGGATGCAAGATTAGGGTGGGATATATTACTCTCACTCAAGTAGCTGTTCTTGCCCACTTTGTCACCCTTGCTCAAGTTACACCTTTTATCTAGCAAGAAATAAGAGAAAAAAGCCAACAAAGACAGAGGAACATGACCCCTGCCAATAAAGTAGAATCAGGAAGGGAGCATGCCCTGTGGATGCAGGGTCTTTGGGCGGAGAATCACCTAAACTTTGAATAAGACTGGTAAGATTGGTCGGTGGAGATCTCCAAGAAATGCCAAGCCCACAGCAGTTGAAAGAAGGCAAAGATATTCAGAACTGAGAGGGAAACAATATCTTCCCCTAGAGCTAGCAACCTGAATTTGGACATCTCATCTCCTGAATTATGAAAAAATAAATTTCTGATTGCTAAAGGCATCCGCTTATTTCTGTTATAGCAGCACAAGATAACTAAGCCAGCAACTCTATTTATAACAGTATGAAACACCACAGGGTCCTAGACCATTCTCAAAATTATTGCTATGTTTTGAGCCCCTTGTTGCAGGTACTGTTATCAGTTCATTTCATTAAGCACCTTCCTCTTTTTCTCTCAGTCTCTATGAAGCATTTTGTTCTTCCCAGGGACTAGTCACTCCTGATAAGATGCCCAAGGTGTGTAAGACAGTCTCTCCATCCTCACTTCTAAGAAACATTCTGGCTGTAGTTCTGCAAAGACAAATTTACTCTTTCTTCTGCCAGTCCATGGTATATTCAACATGCTTCTACAACATTATAATTCAAAGGTGTAAATTATTCCTTAGTCTTCCTTATTCATTCGCTTAATTTTTGAATGCATGTGAGTCAGTTTTGTCAGACACTCCTAGTCCTCAAAATTACATCTTTGTTTTTCAACACTTCAATGAGGTCTTTTGTGCTGATTTGTCCAAAACAGTATGTCCTTTGATTTCCTGACTGCTGTTTCCGTGGGCATAAGCAGCGTGAAAGTAAAATGTGGATTCCACTAAAATGAATCCTTGAGAACTGCAATAGTCTCTCCATTTATCAAGTTGTTGTTTAATGGTCCAGTTCTGAGGACTTTTGCTTTGTATATAATGAAGTGTAGTGCAGACCTACGGCAATAGTCTTTCGTCTTCATCAGTAAGGTGCTTCCTCATTTCAGCAAGTAAAGTTATAGCACATATTTATTGAAGGATTTCCTCTAATTCTGATTCTCCATTCTTCATACAGTCCAGTTTCTCGGATTATTTTCTCAGCATACAAAGTAAATAAGCAGGGTGAAAAGATGTAACTCTGACACAAACCTTTCCTGATTTTAAACCATGCAGTGCTCCCTTGTTCAATTTTAATGACTGACTCTTGGTCTGTGTGCAGGCTTTGTGTGAGAACAATTAAGTGTTCTAGAATTCCCATTCTTCTCAATGTTATGCATGGTTTGTTATCATCTACACAGTCAAATGCCTGTGCATAGTCAATAAAACACAGGTAAACATCCTTCTAGTGTTTTCAGCTTTCACTTAAGTTTAATCAAGACTCCAGCAGTGATATTCCTTCTTCCACATCTTCTACTGCATCTGGCTTGAATTTCTGGCAGTTCTCTGTTAATGTACTGCAAGAATTGCTTTTGCACTCTCTTCAGCATAACCTTATTTGCTTGGGCTATTAATGATATTGCTCAAAGTTTTCCACATTATGTTAGACCACCTTTCTTTGGAATGGGCCCAATAGGGATTTCTTCCAGTGTGTTATCAGGTAGCCCTCTTTCAATTTCTTGACATAGACAAGTGGGCACTTCCAGCCATGCATACTTTTGTTGAAATATCTCAGTTGGTACTTTGTCAATTCCTGGAGCTTTGTTTTTCACCAGTGCCTTCAGTACAGCTTGGCTGCATTCTTCAGCACCATCAGGTATTGTTCATATGCTACCCCTTGAAATGTTTGAATGTCAATCAGATCTTTCTGGTACAATGACTCTGTATATTCTTTCCATCACATGTTGTTCTTTTTTTTTACCCACTCTTCAGTATTATTGCAACCATAGGCTTGAATTTTTATTTCAGTTCTTTTAACTTAAGAAATGCTGAAGGGCTCATCTTGTGGCACTATACCAGACACTGTTCTGCTGCTGTTCATAAGTTTTTTCACTAGACAGTTTTTGTAGAACTAGATCACCTGATTCTTCTTCCTAGTCTATCTTTGTCTAGAAACTCAGTTGAAACTTGTGTACCCTGGGTAACTGGTATTTGAGATACCAGTGACACAGCTTTCAGTATCACAGCACATTACAAGTGCCCACAGTAAGACAAACTGAAAAATGAGTGATGAGACCTTCTCTTAGGCCATGATTATATGCATGGGTACTGAATGTGGAGCACGTATAAAATAATGTCCTCTTTTGCATATTTTGACGGCACTTGGCATTTGCATATTTCTTCTGTCATAAGACAGCAGTTATTGTGACGTGTATAAAGGCCTGACAATTTGCCATCTGCCTGTTTTAGGGTGGTGTTTTAGGATTTTACATCACTCAGCCTGTATCCTTTGTATAGAACTTTGTTTTGCAGCTTTTATTATTTTGCATCATTCAGTGTGTAGCTATGTGAATGACTGCTAGTTCCCATATTTTCGGACAACTCTTTTTGAAGCCAGAGTCCATGTAATCCTTCCAGGCCTCATGAAAAGTACTTTTTGCATGTTATAACTCCTCAGGTTTATGTTTGAAGATATGTATTAAATTTTACTCAAAATCTTTATAATCCACTGATGCCATTATAATGTATTTTATTAAGAGCTGGCTTTGTTTATACAATTGGGTTTCAAACATATTTTTAACTGCCTCTTTAATTTCAGGGCAATTAATTGAAGAATATAATATAACAGTTTTATTAACACAAAATAATTACATCTTTGTATCTAAGTCTATCAGCGTAATATTAACCTGTATGTTTTGTGATTTAAGGATGTTAAATAAAGAGGCGGAGTCATTAAGGTTTTTTTAATGAAATAAAAAAAGTGACAACCTGAATCAAATAAATTATCACAAAAGCAAAAAATGCCTTTTATTCATTATAACTATTTCAAATAAATTTTTGTGCAAAGTTGTATTTGTGAATATGTAGTATATTTTAATAAATGTACGTTCAATATTATATGTCAAGGAAAAATTATAGATGTTCAATACTACATAGTATTTCTTTGTAACACATGGTTTGGTGAGTCTCCCATTCTATTTTGATTTGTAAGCCTTTCTTTTGATTTATGTTTTGGAATGCTTAGATTTACAGTGAAATAGCAAGACGTTTTTCTGGTGTCATTCACTCATGTTAAATTTTTTACAGTCTTACAGAACATGATCTATAAACCATAATCTTTTTCAGGAAGTATGTTCCCAAAAGACCAAAGATTTAGGAAAAAAAAACACCACTGAAGTTTAGTATTTTTTATAACATAACAAACAGTAACACAGAAACACAGTATTTTTCTAACCTGCAGCCAGCCTGCAATAATAGAATCCTCTGTAGGAGTTCTGACAAGCCAGTTTATACTTCATTATTCTTTTCATAAACATGAAATTTCTCATGTGAGAAATTCCAGTTGAAATTATTATACCCTGTATAAAACTGAAAGATTTTGTTTTTGTTTCCAGTCATTAGGATTCATATGGCTTTCTGAATCAGTACAACAGAGATGATCCTTTGACCACGTTGTGTTCCTTTATGATCTGATGACACAAGGTGGTATACTCTGTGTCTCCTAAAGTTGTCATGACATTGCTAAAGACTTATTCTATTCTTACCTAAGTTGAATATCAAAACATTCTCAATTAGTGTTATTTAGGATTGTTTCAAGAAAGGCTTCTCAAAATCATTTCCACTTCATCTAAATATTCTCTAATTTTTCCTAAATAAATTGTTAAGCAACAAAATTGGACACATTACTTCAGATGTGGACTGATGCACATAGTTGACAATACTCAATTTGTCTTCTTCGTATTAAAGGATGATCCTTGTAAAATCTCAAGACTCAAAATATTAGCTACGTTTTTCTAAAAGTAATAGCACTGGATTCAATTTGATTACACAATCAGCTAAACAGAAATTTGTTTTTGCTTTTTATAAAACATTCTTTTTATCTATTCTCTACTAAACAGCTGATTCATAGTAATGGTTGTATTTTTAGGAATATATTACGTTTTGGTATAAATTTAGAATTTTTCAAGGTTTAAGAAAAACAAAGTATTTTGACAACTCAATGACATACCTTATTAAACTGTAGGTGTATTTGACTAGTTTACCTTCCCCTTTTCAAGAAGCAGGATAATTAATAGTGTTGGTTTGGGGAACATTCACGTGGTAATTTTTAGTTAACATTCTTATATAGTAAATACATGCCCTTCTGTATGAGTCTGTGACAGACAATTTAGAATCCTACTGGAAGAAAGAAATTATGTTGTGTAAATGAAGCCAACTTTTCTATATCAGTTAATTTTCAAGTAAGATTGCTAGTATACTAATATTTTGAGTTCAAAAGCTTGATACTGGATAAAGATGTCCTGTCACTCAAATTTACCTTCTGTGATTAATTGGAGTGATTTACTTTAAAATTATTTTCGCTAGAATTACAAAGTAGCATGAATTTAATTATGGAATTAAACATTTAGCATTTTTATTTTAAATTTTTACTGTGCTGTAAGAGAAAGTTTATGATCCAATTCAATCTGTCATACAAAACCTTACACAGAACATTGCTGTGAAACTCCAGCTGCTCTCCTCACACTGTGATAGCGCTCCTATCTTCCACCCTGTATTTCTTTTTTTCTTATCATGATTAAGTGAAGTATACAATTAAAATTAATTTTGCGTGTCCACCTGTCTGCTGCTCCTTCTACTCTCCTTGCCCAATGACAGCACACTCCTCCTTTTCATTCAGTACTTGTCATATCCCCTTAAGAATCTCCTGTCCCCTCCTCTGTACCATCCTCTCTATCATCTAGAAAGAGACCAGTAGGACAGCATCCTATAAATACATAGAGCCATAAAGTACACACACAACATGGTCACACTGTCTGCAAGTATAGTCCATTTTTGTCTGAAGAGTTGACCTTAGTAGTGTTTTCTGGTCAAGGGCAGAAGCAGGTCTGGTGACCTTGCTCCCAGGGGACGCCCTGGTTGCCAGACCATCAGTTGTAGTCTTTTAGTAGACTTCTTGAACTGTGCCCCTCTTCTTCTCGTGTTGCCATGGCATCTCAACATTTTGTACCCCATCACAGCTGTGGTGGTTGGGCACCGTCTAGTTTTTCTGGTCACATGTTGATATAGTCTCCCATTCACATGGATGTTTCTGTCTCCTCAGCTTTTTTCCCTCATGTCTTTGTTGTTCTCAATGAATATCAGTTCCAGATGAGTTGGTATCATTTGGTGTATCTACGATGGCAGCTTACTAGCTTTTAAGACTCCAGACACCACTCACCAGTATGGGTTGCATAAGACTCTCTTGGCAATAGGCTAGTGACACCAATCATCCTTGATGTCATCCATGAGCATTATCCCCAGACCCTGCCCCTGCTACTCTTTCCTTTCAATATTGGGTTGAGATTGGAAGAGCTTTCAGTTTATGGTAAAGTTCAGTTATGTTGATTTGTTTTCTACTGTGTGCTGTCACTGCTTTCACCTAACCAAATCTGTATCAACTGTCTAATCTATGACCAACCTTTGGTCCCCTCCCCACTGTTGTAGCTGTCAAAGTGTCTTTTCTTCTGTGCATAAGTCTATTTTTAAGCCCTTATAGCAGGGGTCTCATACAATATTTGTCCTTGTGCTGTGAACTGATTTCAGTCAGCAGAGTATCTTCCAATTGAAAGCAGGTTATGAGATGCTTCGTAAAGCCATCCTTGTTCTCTATCAAATAGCATTCCATTGAGTATATGTACTGTAGTTTGTTTACTCATTCATTTGTTGATGGACATCTGGGTTGATTCCATTGTTTTGCTATTCTGGACTATGCTGCAATGAACTTTTGTGTGCATGCATCTGTTCCTATGACAGCCTTTGTTTCTGTAGGATATATTCTGAGCAGTGGGAATACTGGATCAAATTATGTGTCTATATCCAGCTTTTTAAGAAGGCGCCAAATTGCTTTCCAAAGAATTGTACCATTTTGCAATCCAACCAGCAATGTAGGGGAGTTCTCATCTTTCTGCAGCCTCTCCAACATTTATTGCTTTGTGGTTTTTGCATCATGGCCAACCTTGTTGTGGTAAGACGGTATCTCATTGTAGTTTTAATTTGGATTTCTCTGATAGCTAATTATCATGAATATTTCCTCGTGTGTGTTTTGTCTGCGTGGATGTCCTCTTTGGTGAAGTACCTGTCCAAATCCTTTACTCATTGCTTCATTAGCTTTTTACCTTTTTCCTGTTGATATTTTGGAGTACCTTTTAGATTATGGAGATCAGGCATCAGGCCAACATGGAGGTGACAAATATTATTCTTCCCATTTTGTAGGTGGTCTGTTAATTCTTTTGATAAAATCTTTGGGTGAACAAAAGTATTTTATTCTCAGTAGTTCCCATTTTCTCTTCCGTTCATTCTGCTTTGTCAGATTTTGAAGTCTGTCCAAGCTGTGTATTAGAACTTCCATTGTTGACCCGTTTTTTTCTTGTGTAAACTTTATGGTTTTAGCTTTGATATCTAAACCTTTGGTCCACTTTGAGTTAATATTCCTGTAAGATGTGAGTTATGGATCTTGTTTCAATTTTTTTTGTAGATGGATATCCAATTTTGCCAGCATCATTTGTTCAAGAGACTGTTCATACCCCAGTTTACAATCTTAGGAACTTTGTTGAATATCAACTGTTCATAGAAGGATGGTGGCATCTCTGGGTCTCAGTTCTGTTCCATTGGTCTATATGTCTCTTTTGTACCAGTACTGGGCTGTTTTGACTACTGTGGCAGTGTAATAGGTTCTAAGGTTGGATAGTGGGAGGCCTCCCACTGTTTTCCTCTTCCTCCATAGTGTTTTACTTCTCTCAAGTTTCTTCTCTTTCCAGACAAAGTTGTTGATTTGTTTCTCCATCTCATTAAAAAATGACGCTGGAATTTGTATTGAGATTGCATTATATACATAGATCACTTTGGGTAAAAGAGACATTTTCACAATGTTAAGTCTTCCTATCCATGAATAGGGCAGTTTTCTGCATTTATGTAAGTCTCTTTTGGTTTCTTGCAGTAAGGTCTTGTAATTCTCTCTGTGAAGGTTGCTTGTTTCTCTGTTTAGATTTATTCTTAGATATTTTATCTTCTTGGGGGCTATATTAACTGGTGTTGATTTGGTGATCTCATTGTTGGTGTAAAGGAAACCCACTGATTTATTTTTGTTTATCTTGTATCCTGATACATTGCTGAACTCTTGTATTAGTTCCAGTAGTTTATTTATGGATTCTTTAGGATTCTCTGCATGTATAATCATATCACCAGCAAACAGGAAAATTTTTATTTCTTCTTTGCCAATGCAGATGCCCTTTATTTCTTTGTCTTCTCTAGTTACTCTGGCTAGAACCTCTAGTACAATGTTGAACAGAAGTGGTGATAATGCGCATCCTTGTCTATTTCCTGTTCTCAGGGGGACTTTTTTCAGTCTCTTCCCCATTCAGAATGATGTAGGTGGTTGGCTTCTTGTAGATGGCTCTTATGGCATTGAGGAATTTGCCCTCTATTCCTGTTTTGAGAATTTTTAGCATGAATGGGTGTTGGACTTTGTCTAATGACTTTCTGTATCAACAGAAAAAATCAGGTGACTTTTATTGTTACACTGTTTACATGACTGATCACATTATTGTTTTTTCTGATGTCGAACCAGCCTTACATACCTGGAATGAATCCAACTTGTTCATGATTATTTATTTATTTATTTATTTATTTTATGTGTTGTTGATATGTTGGCAAGGATTTTGTTGAAGATTTTTGCACCTAGGTTTATGGGTGATATTGGTCTATAATTTTCTTCTTTTGTGCGATTTTTTTCCTGGCTTTGGTATCAGGTTTATGCTAATTTCATAGAATGAATTTGGGAATACTCCGTCCCTTTCTGTGTTGTGAAATAGTCTCAGCAGTACTGAAGTTAACTCTTCTCTAAAACTTTTGTAGAATCCTCTGGTGAAGCCATCTGGGCCAGGACTTTTCTTGGTGGTAGCTTTTTGATGAGTTTTTCAATCTCTTCTTTAGTGATGAGTTTATTACGTTGTTCTAATTCTCCTTGTGATAATTTTGGTAGGTGATATGAGTCTAGAAATTTGTCCATTTCCTCTAGATTTTCCAATCTTTTAGAGTACAGTCTTTCATAGTATTCTGTTATGATACTTTTGATGTCAATTGAGTCTGTCTTGACATCTCCTCTCATTTCTTATTTGGCTTATTTGTTTCCTCCCCTGTCTTCCTTTTGTAAATTTAGTCAGCGGTTAATCAATTTTGTTGATCTTTGCAAAGAACCAGCTTTTGGTTTTGTTAATTTTTTCAATCCATCTTCTGTACTCTAATTCATTTAGTTATACTCTCATCTTTATGACCTGGTTTCGTCTAAGGTTCAGTTTTTCTACCAATGTCTTAATTTCACTGCCATATTTGAAAGACAATTTTGCAGGATATGTAATTCTTGGTTTGAAACTTTTCTCTTTCAAGTCTTTGAATGTGTCATTGTGCTGCCTTTGTTGCCAGCATTGTTTTTGCTGAGAATTCAGAAGAAAGCCTACAGGGCTTCCCTCTGTACTCTAGCTTTGCTTTAAGCCTTGCAGCCTTTAAAAACCCCTCTCTAGTTTCATTTTATTAAGCTTGATTATAATATGTTTTAGTGTCTTTCTTTTGGGGATCTAGTTTTTGTGGCATTCAGTAAGCATCTTGGATATCTGTGTTCCCTTTCATAATTTCTGAAAAGTTTTATGTCAGCAACTCTACAACAATATTCTCTATATTTTCAGCTATCTCTCCCTGTTCAGGAACTCCAATTATTCCTCATGATAGAGTTCCACATGTTTTTTAATGCTTCCTCATTTTCCTGATTTCTCCTCATAAATGCTGGTGTCAGTTGCTCTGTCCTCTTGTTCATTAAATCTGTCTTCCATCTCCTTAATTCTGCTCTTTTGGTTTTGGATTGAATTTCTTAATTCTGTAATTTTGCTGTTGATCTGCTGGATTTCAGATCATTGTTATTCTGTCAGTTCAAATAGCTTACTTAATTTTTCATTTTATCTAATCTCTAGGATGACTGTATACATAATTCTTTTGTAGTCATCCTTCAATAGCTTCTGAAAGTAATCTTCATCTGGGAAGCTTTTGGTTGTTTATTCTGGGAGTTTTCTGGAACAATGGTGGACTGCTTCTTTAAGTGGTTAGCTATTAATTGTTGCTTTAACACCATCTAGAAGCTGTTTGCTTTCTCTGGTGTTACCTCAACAGGATCTGAGGCATAGTTCTAAGAGTGATGTTGGTCACCAGCCACCTCTGCGTTCTGTAGTGTCTGGCCTAGGTGGGCTCTCTGGAGTGACAGATTCTTCCTCTTGGGTGGTGAAGATGGTGCATTACTTATGGAGTCACTGGGGGGCCATAAGCCGATGCTATGATGTGGAGGGTAGAGGAGATGCTGCCAGGCTGCTCAGCAGTACGTTCTCCAGGTGATCTTATTGTAAAATGATACTTTACTGCTAAGCTTGGGACTGTCCAACAACTGCCAAAAACAGTCAGGCCCTCAGGTGTGGAAGGCCCTGCCTTTTGGCTGTTGACAGAACCATCTTATTAGTTTTCTCCACATGCTATGACATGGTTTGAAGTAGAGAGGGGTTATGGCCTTGCTGCCATCCTCTGCAAGGACCTACATGTAACTCTAGACTCCACTATCCTAAACACAGCTTTTGTGCTGGAGAAACACTTTCCAGACAAGCCTTGCTTCTTGGCGTAAATATTAGCCCCAGGTAAGACCTCCTGGTGGTGACTTTGCCTCCCAGCTGAGTAAGATGGTGTTCTGCCTGAGCTACCCTTCCTGCCATGAAACACCAGGATCTGTGGTGAAGCTTAGAAATGAGAGAGTGAAGGGGCAGTGGTGCCTTCAGTCAGCAGCCAGGCTCTCAGAATGTAGCTATCACAAGCACAGTCTCTCTGCTGCGTTATACGTCGTTTATTTAAGCACTGCACTTAGGCATATTTGCTAGCTCATGCCTATTCCCTGCCTCCTGGAAAATAAAGAAGGCATCAGTACCTGCAGTCCTCCAAAATGATTAGTCAGCAGAAGCAAGACTCAGTGTGTGGCTGACTCATGTTAGAGAGAGGTAATTTCTTCTTTACTGATGGCCAGTTCAGTCTGACCACCCCATGCCAGATCCTAGGGCTCCCCAGATATCCACATTGCTGCATTCAGTTATCACTTCAGGTCTCAGCTTTCAGAGGGCATCAAGGGACATTTGTCTAGTCTGCCATCTTGGCACTTCCACCCTGTATTTCTTGTGTGCATTCAGCTAGCTCTTTTCCCTGTCTGTCCTGCCATCTTGCCTCTGGATAAGACCTACCCAGTTAGTTTCATGTATAAATTTTAGGCAGTAAGCACACTCTTTGACAGTGTCATTTTGTACTATACTACAGTCCATTCTTTGTCTGAAGCGTTGGCTTTGGGAATCATTTCAACTCTGGGTGAAAAGTGAGTCTGGTGGTCATGTCTTCCAGGGACTCTCCAATCTGCTGGACCATGACGTCTGGTATTTTTAATAGAGTTCCAGTTCTGTACTCAGTTTTTCTTCTGCTTCATCACAGACTCTTTCTTGTGTTCCTTGTCACAACAATCATTGTGATAGCCAGGCATCATCTAGTTTTGGTCTCTTGCTGATGTAGTCTCTAGATTGTGTGGTCTTTTCTGTCTCTTGTGCTCATGTTTTCCTTATGTCTTTAATGCCCTTTATTTTCCTCTGCTCCAGGAGAGTTAGGACAAATTGATGCTTCTTAGATTTCCACTTTGCCAGCTCTTAAGACCCAGATGCCACTCATCAAGTGGGATACAGAAAATTTTCTTTAGAAACTTTGTTATGCCAGTTGACCTAGATGTCCCTTGAAACCACAGTCCCCAGACCTATACCCCTTCTACTCTGTCCTTTGAAGTGTTTGGTTATGTTAGGAAACTTCTTAGCTTTTGGTTTACTTCAGTTGTGCTGACTTCTCCTCTACTATGTGTTTTCCCTTCCTTGACCTAACTCAATTCCTGCCCACTATCTAATTAGTGAATACCGTTCTGCCTCCCTCCCCTTCTTTGTAACCATTAAAGACTGTTTTCTTTTGTGTTTAAACCTTTCACTGAGTCTTTATAATAGTCATAGCATATGATATTTGCCTTTTTTTATTGTGATTAAATGAAAGTATACAATCCAGATCAGTTTTGCATGCCCGCCTGTCTACAGTGGCATCTGCCCTCCTCACCCTATGACAGCATACTCCTCATTTTCACCCCATGTTTCTAGTATCCTCTTAACAATCACCTGTCCCCTCCTTTCTACCCTTTTCTTACCCATCTAGAAAGAAACCAGTTGGACAGCCTACTATAAATGCATAGAACCATAAAGTACACATACCATGTGGTCAAAGTGTATCCCTCAGGCCAGTCTATTTTTGTCTGAAGAGTTGACCTTAGTACTGGTTTCCAGTCAGAGACAGCAGAAGGTCTAGAGGCCATGTTCCCAGACTGTTGGACTGTTCATTCTGGTCTTTTAAAGAGTTCTTGAGATTCACACCTCTTTTTCTTGTGTTATCACTGGGACTCTACATTGTATCCCCCTTCACGGCTGCTTTTGGTGGTGGCTAGGTGTTATCTGGTTCTTCTGGTCTCATGTTGATAGTCTTCCATTTATATGGGTCCTTCTGTCTCCTGGGCTCTTTTATTCTCATGTGTATGTTATTCTTGGTCATCATCTGTTCCACATGAATTGGGACCATTTGGTGTATGTCAGATGGCAGCTTTCTAGCTTTTGAGACCTCTGATGCCAGCCACCAGTATGGGGTGCAGAAGACATTTTTAGAAAAAGACTATTTATGCCAGTTGGACTCTATATCATCTGAAAACATGGTCTCCAGATCCCCATCCATTTTACTCTATCCTTTGAAATATTGAGTTGAGTTATAAAAACCTTTCAGTTTATGGTGTAACAGTATTTGTCCTTTTGTAACTGATAAATCTGACTCAGCATAAAGTCTTCCAGGTTCCTCTGTGGTATGAGATGTTTCCTAAATTCATCTTTGTTCTTTATCATTGCATAGTATTCCATTATGTGAATATACCATAGTTTATTTATTTGTTGAGCTGTTGATGGGCACCTAGATTGATTTCTATTTTTTGCTAGTGTGGATGTTGCTGCAGTAAACATTGTTGTGCATGCATTTATTCATGTGACAGCCTTTATTTCTCTAGGATATGTTTCAAGAAGTGGGATTGCTGTTGTGTGATATATTTGTAGCTTTTTAATGAAATGCCAAATTGATTTCCAAAGTGATTGTACCATTTCATATTCCTACTAGCAGTGTTTAAGTTTTCCAAAGTCTCTGTAACATTTATTGTTTTTTGGTTTTGGGGGTTAATGCCAGCCTTGTTGGGGTGAGATGAGAACTCATTGTGGTTTTGCTTTGGATTTCTCTAAAAATCGAGAGCATTTACTAATGCTATCTGTTAGCTGTCTGACTGTCTTCATTGGTAAAACACCTGTTCATATTCTTTACCCATTTTTTGTTGGATTATTTGTCTTTTTGTTGTTGAAATTTTGAAGTATTTCATAGATCAGATGCTGATTGGATTTGTCATAACCAAAAAAATTTTCCAAGTCTTCACGTTGTCTTTTTACTGTTTTGGTGAAGTCTTTCAGTGAACATAAGTGTTTGATTTTTAGGAATTCCCAGTTATCTAGTTTCTCTTCTCATGCTTGTATACTGTTAGTAGTGTTTTGGATTCTGTTTATGCCATGTGTTAGGGCTCCCAGTGTTGCCCCTATTTTTTCTACCATGACTACATGTGGATATTTGGTAATGCCAACAAAATTTGTTAAAGACACTGTCTTTTCCCCGGTTCATGCATTTTGGACCTTTGTCAAATATCAGCTTCTTCTAAGTGGGTGATTTTATATATGGATTATCAACTTTGTTCCTTTGGTCAGTGTATCTGACGAAATACTAATATCAGGCTGTTTTGACCATTGTGATAGTATAATGGGTTGTAAAGTCAGGCAGTTTGAGGCCTCCCACTTCATTATTGTTCTTTGGTAATGTTTTACTTAATTGGGGTTACATCTCTTTCTTTATGAAGTAGATGATTTGTTTCCCATCTCATTAAAAGATACCTTTGAAATTTTTATTGGGATTACATTGTATGGGTAGAATGATATTTTCATGATGCTGAGTCTTCCCTCATGTGAAGAACGTAGGTGTCTCCATTTGTATAGGCTTCTTTAGTTTCTTGCAGTAGCATCTTGTCATGGTTGTTGTGTAGGTCTGTTACATCTCTGGTTAGACGTACTTCCAAAAATTTTATCTTTTGGGAGACTACTGCAAATGGTATTGATTTTGTGATTTCCTCTTGGATGTTCTCTTTGTTGGTATAAAGGAATCCTACTGATTTTTGTAAGTTTGTCTTGTATCCTGATTCTTCTCTGAACTCTTCTGTCAGTTCCAGTAGTGTTTTGGTGGATTCTTTAGTGTTTTCTGTGTATAAGATCATGTATCTGGAAATAGAAATACTTTTACTTCTTCTTTACCAATTTGGATGCCTTTCCACCTCCCCTCCCCCAGCCTGTTTGTTTGTGTTTAGAATTTCTAGCACAATGCTGAATAAAGTGGTGATAAAGGCATCCTTGTCTGTTTCCTGTTCTCAAGGTGAATGTTTTCAGATTCCATTTAGTATGATGTTGGCTGTTGAGTTGGTATAAGTATCCTTTATTATGTTGAGGAATTTCTTTTCTATTACTGTAGTACTGAGAGTTTTTAACGTGAATGGCTGCTGGATTTTGCCAAATGCCATTTATGTATCAATTACAGAATCAAGTGTTTCTTGTCTTTTGCTTTATTTATGTGTTTCACTATATTAGTTGTTTTCCTAATGTTGAACTATCACTATATCCCTGGTCATGAATCCATTTCGTCATGGTGAATTGACTTTTTAAAATGTTGAATTCTATAGTCTAGAATATGTTGAGGATTTTTGCATCTAGTTTTATGAGAGGTATTGGTCTGTAATTCTCCTTTTTTACAGTGTCTTTAACTAGCCTTTGTATCAGAGTTATGCTGGCTTCCTGGAATGACTTTAGCACCATCCCATCCTTTTCTATGCTCTGAAATATTGTCATGGTTGGAATTGTGTCCCCCCAAAAATGTGTGCAGCCACGTGGCTGGGATATGGTTCCCAGTATCTTGGAAATGTCCTCCATTGTGTGGCTTTGCTAACTGTGTGTTAAAAGATTAGGGTGGGGCTATGAATTCTGCATAGAATTACTTACCTGTCCTGCTGTAGGGGGAGTTTCCCTGGAGTGTGGCTTGTCCCACCCTTAATGCTTTCAGATAGAAAGGAAAAAGAAACAAAGGACAATTGAGAACCTCGCTACCATCAAGCAAGCAGCACCGGGAGCAGAGCGCGTCCTTCAGACCAGAGGTTCTTGCGTCAGGACGCTCCCTGGACAAAGACTGATGCAATACCGGACTTTGCTCCAGAGCCGACAAGGGGAAAGTCTTTCCCTGGAGCGGACACCCTGAATATGGACTTGCAACCTACCAGACTGTGTAAGAATAAATCTTTCTTTGTTAAAGCCATCCACTCTGTGGTATTTCTGTTAGAGCGGTCCCAGCTGACTAAAACAAATATCTTAGGTAATAGTAGTATTAAGTCTTCTTTGAAACTTCGTTGGAAACCTTGGTGGCTTGGTTGTTCAGTGCTATGGCTGCTAATCAGAAAATTGATAGTTCAGATACACCGGGGACTCCTTGGAAACTTTAAGGGGCAGTTCTACTCTGTCTATAGGGTCACTATGAGTAGGAATCACCTGGGTGGCACTTCTTTTTTTTTTTTTTTAAGTTAGTATAATTCTCCAGTGAAGTTGTCGGGACCAGGCTGTTTGTTTGTTTGTTTTGGTTGGGAATTTTCAAATTACCTTTTAAACTTCTTCTTTTGATGAATCTATTTAGTTGTTCCTAACTCTGTTAGTTAAGGTAGATACTGTGTTTCTAGAAGTTTATATATTTCCTCTAGGTTTCAGATTTGGAAGACTAGTCATTTTTCAAAATTTTTAAAATTTTTCCATTATGTCTCTTGTGATGTTACCCATCTCATTTCTTAATCAGGCTGTTTTCTTACTCTCCTGTTTTTGTCAAACTGGACAGTGGTTTATCTATTTTGTTGATGTTTCAAAGAATCAGCTGTTGGTCTTGTTAACTCTTTCAATCATTTTTATATTCTCTAATTATTTTAGTTCTGGTCTAATTTTTATTATTTGCTTTCTTCTCATGCCTAAGGGCTCCTTTTTATCCTCCTTTTCTACTTGTTCAAATAATAGGGTTAATGCTTTGATTTGGACCTTTTTTATCTTTTTTGATGTGTACATTTATTGAGATATACTGACCTTCTGAGCACTGCTTTTGCTGTGTTCCAGAGGTTCTGGTAAGGTGTATTTTCATTGTAATTTGATTGTGTCAGTTTCTTTATTCTGTCCTTGATTTCACTGTAACCCAGTAGATTTTGAACAACATATTGTTGAGTTTCTGTGTGTTTGATTTTTCATCTTTTTTTTTTTCTGTCATTGTTTTCCACTTTTATGGCTTTGTCATCTGAAAAGATGCTTTGTAGTATTTTAATGCTTTGAATTTTGTTAAGGCTAGCTTTATGGCTTAATATGTAGTGTACTATGGAGAATGTTCTGTGTGTGTTAGAAAAAAACAGTATACTTGGCTGCTGTTGGGTGGAGTATCTTGTGTGTGTGCACAGGATCAAGTTGGTTGAGTTGAGTTTCAATTCTCTGTGTTATTATAGAGCTGTTGTATGGATGTTCTGTGCTTCACTGAAGGTGGTGCATTAAAGTCTCCTATGATTAGTGTGGAGCTGTTTATTTTTATTTTCAATGCAGTTGGAGTTTGTTTTATGTATTTTGGAGCTCTTTTGTTGGGTATGTATGTATTTAATATGGTTATGTCCTCCTGGAGTATTGACCCTTCAATCATTATATAGTGTTATTTCTCATCCATTGTGGTAGATGTTACTTTAATGTCTGTTTTATGAGAAATTAATACTGCCAGTATTGTTCTTTTCTCAAAGCTATTTGTTTCATTTTTTTTCTTTTTTTTACACATCCTTTGAGTTTTAGTTTGTCTTTAAGTCTAAGGTAAGTCTTTTGTAGGCAGCATGAAGGACTAATTGTTTTTTATTTATTTATTTATTTATTTTTGGCTTTAACAAAGGAAGGTTTATTCTTACATAGTCTGGTAGGCTACAAGTCCATATTCATGGTGTCTGCTCCAGGAGAGGGCTTTCCCCCTTGTTGGCTCTGGAGGGAAGTCTGGTATTGCATCAGTCTTTGTTCAGGGAGCATCTTGGCACAGGAACCTCAGGTCGGATGGATGCGCTCTTCTCCTGGTGCTGCTTTCTTGATGGTATGAGGTTCCCAATTCTCTGCCTGCTTCTCTGTCGTTTTTTTAAGGCCTTTCACACCAATGGACACATGCACAAGAATGTTTATTGCAGCACAGATATTCCAAAAAGATGGAATCAACCCAGATGTCCAACAACAGAGGAATGGATAAGTGAACTATGGTATATATACTCAATGGAGCACTACACAATGATTCCGGGAAACATCTCATAACTTGGTTTCAACTGGAAGACATTATGTTGAGTGAAAGTAGTCAGCAACAAAAGGACAAATATTGTATGAGACCCCTATGATAAGATCTCAAAAACAGACTTAGGTATAAAAGAAAAGACTCTTTGACAACTGCAAGGAAAGGAAGGGAGGGAGGGTGAGGGGGGAAGGGTTTACTTATTTATTTTTTTGAATCCAGTCTGCCACCTTCCATCTGTTCATTGGTGCATTTAATCCATTTATATTCACCTTAATAATTTCTATGTATGTATTTAGTACTCTCATTTTGATTCATTTTTGGTACATTGTAGACAGTTCCTTTGTTCCACTTAATTATTTTGGGCTGAGTTGTTTTTCGGTGCTGAATTATTTTAATCTTTTTCATTGATTTTGGTTTGGTATTTGCTGAGACATCCTATTTTTCTTGTTTTTTATTTTGGTATGTGGGATGGTTGGTATCTTTTGTGGTTTCATTAATATTTATTCCAAATTTTCTAGATTTAAATGATTCTTTAATTCAATTGTTAGCCTTGACTTCCTCTATATATAAAGGGTCCATAACTACATTTTTATACATCCTTCCTTTTTGTTATACTGTTGTCGTCTTTTACATAATGATATCCCTGTTTCTCTGTTTTCATTATTTTGCCTTTATTTTTGTGATTTCCCTGTCTTGGTTGATATCCAGTTGCTTTGTTCTGAGTTGTAGTCTAGGAATGTTATCTGATGTCATGGATGTCCTATTCAAAGGACTCCCTTTTGTATTTCTGGTAATTTTGGTATAGTTTTTGAAAATTCTGTAAACTTGTTTTTATCTGGAAATGTCTGAATTTTGCTGCCATATTTGAGAGACAGTTTTGACAGATACCTAATTCTTGGCTAGATTTTTTTTTTTTTCTTTCAGGGCTTTGCATATGTCACCCCATCACCTTCTTATTTATGTAGTTTCTGCTGAGCAGTCTGAGCTTAGTCTTATTCACTCTCCTTCATAAATGTATGTATATATTTAATCCATAGACAATTTTAAAAGTGTTCACTTATCTCTCACTTATCTCTAGTTTTGGCAAATATGATTATAATATTCCTTGATGTCTTTCTTTTGTAATGTACTGTCATGGATTGAGTTGTATCTCCCACAAAATATATGTAGTAATTTGGCTGGGTCAAGATTCCCAGTGTTCTGTGATTGCCCTCCATTTTATGATTGTCTTATTCTGTGAATCCTAATCTCTTCGTGTATTTAAAAGAGTGGATTATGTTAGAGAGGATTAGTGTTGGATTGTAAAGTCACCTCCCTGCTCCACTGTAAAGGGAGTTTCTCTGGAGTGTGACTGTCACCACCTTTTGTCCTACAAGAAATAAAAGGAAGAGGAAGCAAGCAGAGAGTTGGGAACCTCACACTATCATGAAAACAGTACCAGAAGTAGAATACATCTTTCAGACCTGAGGTTCCTGTACCAAGATGCTCCATAACCAAAGACTGATGCAACACAAAGACTTTCCTCTAGAGCCAACAGAGGAAAAGTGTTCTCTTGGAATGGACATCCTGAATTCAGACTTGTCGCCTACTGGACTGTATACAAATAAACTTTTCTTTGTTAAAACCATCCACTTTTGGTATCTGCATTAGAGCAGCACTATTGTTGTTAGGTGCTGTTGAGTTGGATCTGGCTCACAGTGACCATATGAACAACAGAATGAAACACTGCCCAGTCTTGTGCCATATCCACAATTGTTTTCATACTTAAGCCCATTGTTGTGGCCACTGTGTCAATCCATCTCATCAAGGGTCTTCCTCTTTTATTCTGACCTTCTACCGTATCAAGCATGATGTCCTTCTCCAGGGATTGATCCCTCCAGACAATAAGTCCAAAGTAAGTTAGGTGCAGTCTTGCCATCTTCGGTTCCAAGGAGCACTATGGTTATATTTCTACTAGAGCAGATCTGTTTATTCTTTTGGCCATCCATGCTACATTCAACAGTCTTCTCCAACACTACAATTCAAAGGCATCAATTCTTCTTCTGTCTTCTTTGTTGATTGTCCAACTTTCACATGCATGTGATGCAATTGAGAATACCATGACTTGGGTCAGGCAAACTTTAGTCTTCAAGGTGACATCTTTATTTTTCGATACCTCAAAGAGCTCCTTCGCAGCAGATTTTCCCACTGCAATGCATCTTTTGATTTCTTGATTGCTACTTCCTTGGACATTGATTCTGGATCCAAATAAATTGAAATACTCAACAACTTCAATCCTTTACCCATTTATGATGATGTTGCTTACTGGTCCAGTTGTGGGGATTTTTGTTTCCTTGATGCTGAGGGGCAATACTGAAGGCTGTGGTCCTGGATCTTCATGAGTGTTTCAAATCCTTTTTGCTTCCAGCAAGTAACGTGATGTCAATGTAAACCAGGTTGTTTATCAGTCATGCTCCAATCCTGATGCCTTGTTCTTCTTTGTCCAGTCCAGGTTCTCAGATTATTTGCTTGGCATGCAGATTGAAAAGGTATGGTGAAAGGACAGAAAGGACAGATCCTGATGCATACCTTTCCTGACTAAGCCATGCAGTGTCCCCTTGTTCTGGTCTCACAACTGCCTCTTAATCTGTATGCAGATTCCTTAAGAAGTACAATTAAGTGTTCTGGATTTCCACTTTATGCAGTGTTAATCATAATTTGTTATGATCTGCACAGCGAAATGCCTTTGCATAGTCAGTGAAACACAGGTAAACATCTTTCTGGTATTCTCTGCTGTCAGCCAAAATCCATCTGACATCAGCAGTGATACCCTGGTTCAACCCTGTATTCTGAATCCAGCTTGAATTTCTGACAGTTTCTTGTTAATACACTGTTGCAGTATCTTTTGATTGATCTTGAGCAAAATTTTACTTTCATGGAATATTAACAATATTGCTGTTAATTTCTCCAGTCACTTGAATCATCTTTCTTTGGAGTAGACATAAATGTGGATCTCTTCTAGTCAGTTGGCCAGTTAGCTGTCCTGAAAATTTCTTGCCATAGACCAGTGAGCACTTCCAGAGCTGCATCTGTTTGTTGAAATATCTCAATTGATATTCTATCAATTCCTGGTGCCTCTTTTTTTTTTTTTGCCAGTGCCTTCAATGCAGCTTTGACTTCTTCCTTTAGTACCATTGGTTCCTGATCATATGCTATCTCTTCAAATAGCTAAACATCAACCAGTTATTTCTGATATAATGACTATATTCCTTTCATCTTCTCTTGATACTTCCTGAGTCATTTAATATTTTCCTTATGCTTGGCATAGAGTCCTTCATTATTTCAACTCAAGCCTTGAATTTTTTCTTCAGTTCTTTCAGCTGAAGAGATGCACAACATGTTCTTCCCCTCTGATTTTCCATTTCTGGCTCTTTGCACTTGTCATTATAATACTTTATTGTATCTTCTCAAGCTGCGCTTTGAAATCTTCTGTTTAGGTCTTTTATGTCACCATTCCTTCCTTTGCTTTAGCTGTTCAGTGTTCAAGAGTAAGTTTCAAAGTCTCTTCTGACATACAATTTGGTCTTTTCTTTCTTTCCTGTGTTTTTAGTGACCTCTTGCTCTCTTCATAGATGATGTCTTCAATGTCATTTCACAGTTCGTCTTACCTTTGGTGGTTAGTTCAACACATCAGATCTTGAGATGGCCTTTACATTCAGGAGGGATATACTCAAGGTCATACTTTGGCCCTTGTGGACTTGTTCTAATTTTCTTCAGTTTCATTTGAATTTGCATATGAGCAACATATGATCTGTGCCACAGTCAGCGCCTGGTCTTGCTCAGATTGCTGATATGGAGATTTTCCATCGTCTTTTTCCACAGATGTAGTCAATTCAGTTCTTGTGCATTCCATCTGGTGAGTTCCATGTGTACAGATACAGTTTGTGTTGGTTAAAAAGGTATTTTCAATGAAAAAGCCATTAGTCATGCAAAATTCTATCATGTGATCTCTAGCATTATTTCTATCACTCAGGTCATGTTTTTCCAACTTCTGATCCTTCTTCTTTGTTTCTAACTTTTGTATTCCAGTCACCAGTAGCTATCAATAATTCCTGATTAGCTGTTCAGTCAATTTTATACTGCAGAAGCTGGTAAATCTCTTCATCTTTGGCCTTAGTGGTTGGTGTATAAATTGGAATAGTGATCATATTTATTGGCCTTCCTTGTAGGCATATGGATATTGTCCTATCACTGACAGCACTGTACTTCAGGACAGATCTTGAAATGTTCTTTTTGATGATGAATGCAACATAATTCCTCTTCATGTTTTCATTAACAGCATATTAGACTACACAATTGTCTGGTAAAAAAATGGCCAATACTGATCTATTTCAGGTCATGAATGCCTAGGACATCACGTTTTACGAGTTTCATTTCACTTTCAATGATTTCCAATTTTTATAGATGCATACTTCATGCATTCTATGTTTCAATTTTTAATGGATGTTTGCAGCTGTTTCTTCTCATTTTGAGTCATCCCGCATCAGCAAATTAAGATGTCGAAGGCTTTGCTCCATTCTCAGTCATCTTCTATTGCCTTCCAACCTGGGGAGCTCATTTTCTGGCACTGTATATGACAGTGTTCCATAGCTATTCATAAGATTTTCTTTGGCTAATTCTGGCTGGGTTCTTCTTCCTAATCTGTTTTAGTACCTTAGTCAACACTGACCTTATGTGGCATTCAGTGAGTGTCTTAGATAGGTATCTTCTCATTTTGCATGATAGCAGGAAATTTTTTTCAACAAATCTACAACTCTTTCTGCATTTTCTCTTATTCCCTCTTATTCTGGTACTCCAGTCACTCATAGATTTTTTCCCCTTGATGGAGTCCCACAAAATTCTTAGTGTTATTTATTTATTTTGTTAGTTCTTTTAATTTTTTTCCTCATTTTTTCCCCTCAAGTATGTTGTCAAATGCTTTTTCTTTTGTCTCACTAATTCTGGTTCTGTTGCCTTGATTCTGCTCTTTTGACTTTCTATTGAGTTGTCTATTCCTGTGCTAATATAATCTATCTTCTGAATTCCTGTCTTTTCCCTCTAGATACTTTCTTGTAGCTTTAGTTTGTCACTATACACTGTTCTGTGTTGCCTCACTTCCTTCCTAATCTCTTGAAGAGTTCTAAATATTAATTATTTGCATTCTTCCTCCAGTAATTCCAGGAAGTTCTTTTTATCTGTTAAATTCTTGATTATTTGTTTTAGGAGCTTTCTGTAATCATTGTTTTCTGCTTCTTTAAGTGATTAGGTATTGACTGTTGTCTCCAAGCCATTTTTAAGTTTTTGTTTGTTTTTTTATGCTTGTCTACTATGTTCTAACTTCTCATCTTTTTGAAGTGTCCAATAGGTTGGTCTTGCATACTAGTTTGATTATTGGTTACACTGAAGCTGTTGGTAACATCCTGTCACTAGGTGTTTAGAGCTGTTACTAGGCATGTGAATCCAAGAGTCTGTTTACTCTAATTGTGTGGATTCAACTCAGGTGTCCATGTTGGTAGTCATCATCTGTATAGTGCAGAATCTCTCCTATAGTCCCGATTGATCAGCAGTGATTGGTTTAGGCACAGGTCTGGCTCTATACACTGACAAGGCAAGGAACTGACAGCAGTCCCTCATTGTCTGTGAGGAAGGTATGATTTTTATGCCTGATCCCATGGGAAGAAATTATTTCTGTCCTGAATTCTGAGTCAGGTGAATTGGCAGATTTTTTCCCTTTCTCCTTCTTTGTTAAATTATTCCTTCTCTGATTCTAGGAGAATGACTCAGGGCACACATAAGGAGTCCTAGTTCTGACTCAGGTAATGGTGTCGGACTCTGGATCTGGGTTCAGTGCAGAGAAATGAGGGAGAAGGACTGGGAAAAGGGACAGGGTTTTATCCTGAAGGAAAATTTTAGATCCACACATAGTAAGTTAGATCAAGCTACTTAGCTTTTGATGATCAAGTGCCGCATTCCCCTGGTTTTGGAGGTGCTAGTGTACTCTCTGTTATCGTGTCTGTTCTACTGAGGAGGATACCCTCTGAATACCAGTGTTCTGTTCAGCACATTTACTACAGCTTAGTCTCTTCAGGCCAGGCTCAGCCATTCCTTGGTACTTCCCCATCACTTGTTCTGATTTCTAAACTTTACCTTTGATGTTCAGGGCTCCTAGGATGCCATATATAATTGATTTGTTTCTACTTTTGGGTCTTTATTATTAGAGGGATCATACTTCGCCAACTGGCTGAAAATAAATTCACTTCTGTGTAATTTTAAATACCTTGCATTAAAATGCAGTCTGTCAGTTGCTGTTTATGGTATTTATGTCAAAAAGATAAAGTGAGCTTTAGAGTTAGGAAAATTTTGTTGTCATATAGCTTTCTGATATTATATTATTAATTTTAAATTGATATAATTTAGTTCATTCATAATTTCCATGTCATACTTCTTTATAAATATAATATAAATTAGAATAAAGAAACACTGTTTTTCATAGAATGATGTATATAAAAATGCAATTGTATAATTATCTTCTCACTCTGTTGAAGATTTTTAAAATATTAGTTTAATGCAAACATTTCAAAGGAAAATACATTTATTGGTAAAATTTTTAAATTCTAACTTTTATATATGATGCATAATGTTGTATTGAATGACATCAAATGGCCTTTTTACTATTGCCTTGGTTGGGTGGATGGAACATTTTCTTGTGAACTTTCTCCTTATATATGACCATAGTGTCTGTGTGTATACACACACACATAGTGGAGCCCTGGTGATGCACGGTTAAGTGCTGGGCTAATGTCTAAAAGTTTGGCAGATCCAGTCAACAGGGTGCTCTTTGGAAACCCTTTGGGGGAGTTCTGTTCCATTCAATAGGGTTGCTATGAGTTGGAATCACCCTGACAGCAGTTGGTTTGGTATATGTATAAATATACATGTAGTTGCTTTATACACTCAGACACCTGGGAACCTGGATTTGAAATACGTATTTCTGCTTAACTTTGTACGCATGGATAAGATATTAGACTTGTCTTTGGAATACACAATTTGAAATTACATTTTGAAATTTATAAATGAAGTTTGGGAGATCAATTATTAATAAGATAATGATTAGTATACTGCTTGGAACATGTAGATTGTGTTATATTTTGTCTATTTATAATTTATACTGAGTGTATTTTTTTTTTTTTTCCTGAAAGCAGAGAGGGTATAGATTTTAAAGTTAATTGGGAAAGCCTGTAGGACCCAATGACTGTGAAATTGATACCTCAATACTGTTATGAGAGTCTGGTTTCATATGGATTGCTAATTTTATACATACTTTTCTGAAGCTGTCTAGAACTATTTTAGACCATGAATAGAGGTATCAGATAATTAGTGATACTGTTCTGTAACTCTCTCAGGCTCTGTGGCTCCTACTCAGTTTTTAATTAGAATTATGAGTAAATTATTCATTGTTTGGAGGAGTTGCCCTGAAGAGACAAAGTAGTTAAAAGTTTTATAAAACAAGAGAGAGATTTGCTACTTATAATATTGAAAGTATTGGGAAACACATGGTGGGAGCTTTTATTATTATGTGAATCTCATTGTCTTAAAATTCTTCCCTCTTTCCTGTCACCATTATTGGATGGTTAAAGATTGATACAGACCTTAAAAACAAGTGATAATAACAAGCCCCTGAATGTTTTCATCTTCAATTTCCCTACTTTAATAGTTTATAGATTTGTTTTCTCGCTACTTAGAGGTAATTCTTACAGTTTACTGATGTGTTAAAATATGATTTTTACTTCCTCAGGTTATCAATATTTTTATAGTATTCAAATACAAGGACCTACGTTATTTTTAGTATTTCAGTGATTGAAAATATCTTTGCTTTTGACATTTTGGTAACTTTGTAGCAAGGGATCTGGTAGTTATTGTCTGATCTTTTCTAAATTGGTAGATTCTAGTTCATTAATTTGATCTGTTTACAGTAATTACAATATACTCTTACAGTTTTAAATCACCCTATAGAAATATAGGATTGTTAGGATTACTAGAGAACTTTACAGTGTTTTCACTGTAACTTCTACCTTGAAAACAAGTCTCCATTTGCTCACAGAAAATTGTTTAAATAACATAGTGCCCTTGAAAATAGTCAGTTTATTTTAAAATCTACATCCCTTTTCTATAAGACTATGACCCCTATGTAACTTTCATTGTAGCGCTATAATTCTTTTGTATTATATGACTGATTTGTGTGTGTATGTATTCTAAAGCATATAATAATATAACCCTCTCACTGTGGGATTCTTTGGTAATTGACTCATTTAGCTACTCTCTAAATTGACTCACTCTTATTTGGAAAATATTTCTAAAATTATTTTATAGCACTATAAATTTCACAAAAATAGTCTTGCAGGCAGAAGGAAGCTTCCCATTTTTAGAAGTCTGTATTAAAATGTTTGCATTTTCACTTTTATTGCATACAATACAAGGGACTTTATGTTATATATATAATTACAGTTAGAGCTTAGTATGTTCCATTTAGTCTCTTGAAAATGTGCAGTACCAAAGAACATTGTTCCAGTGATTCAGGGTAGCTACTGAGTGAATAATTGTTAAAATATAATGTAACTCAGGGTGAAAAAGCAGTAAATACTAAAAATGTAGAAAACATGAAGTATGAAATAATTTGTCTAATATTCCTTGGGATATTGTAATTAGGCAAAATGGTCAGTAGCTGTCTTTCCAAAGTGAAACAGTAACAGTCAGTCTTCAAATTCTTATCAGTAGGCTTGTTAGAAACAAGGGGGAAAAATCAGTGAATGTGAAGATATTCAAAAGAAATGATCAAAATTGAAAAAAAAGGATTAAGAAAAATGGTAGGGGCAGAGTCAAGGTGGCACACTAGACACAGGTCTCCTTAATTCCCTCTGAAAACTAAGGCCTGGATAATTAAACAGAGCCTTCTGAACACCCAGTGAGCCCTAGGATGTGGTATAGTTCTGTCAATTTGGACTACATGCCACTGAACATGAACCTTATTCTCTGTCACTGATGCACCCACCCCTGCTGAAGGGCTGGCTTTCACACACTGAAGGTAACTGGTGGTTTTAACTTATTTTTGTTAGCCTGTGGCGGTGATTGGGCTTAAATGGCAGCAAAGTTCAGCCACACTGCTGAAGTGATCAGTGGGTGGAATAGCACATTTTGACAATCTGGCTCTGGATTTAGAGCACCACAACCTCTCTACGCTCTTTCCAAACCTACACCACTGATTCAGCTGTTTCACAATGAGCAGGACAGCTTGTGCAAGATGACATCTTGTTGAACTAGGAGGTGGACTTACCCAAACATAGGCCTCATCAGGGGCTAATTCCCAGGTGGGGAAGCAGTGCTAGCCTTGGGAGTGCTCTCCCAGCAGAAAAGCTATGTTTAGCACAGTGTAGCCTTACAAGTGGGGCCTGGCAGTGAATGACAGCAGGACAGTAGCCTTTCCATACTTTGAAATAGATCACAGCATCTGGAGACAGATATAGATGTGCCGCCATTTCTTGCTAGAAAGGAGGGCTTGCACACCTGACAGCCTGACTGATTTTGGAAGCTGTCAGATAGCCTTTACCTTTCAGAGTAAGACTACCTAGCAAAATAGCTGTGGTGCAGCCTGACGTCATCTCTTCCAGCCTTGACTGACCCACAACAAAGAGTCAGCTGACAGCCCCTCCAGTGACCCCATAAGTAGTGCTGTGTCTTTGCCAGCCAGGAGGTAAAGCCTGCTGTCAGATTCCACTAGGCTCAGTCACTGCAGTACATAGAGGTCACTGGTGATAAGCTGCTTCAGTTCCAATTAGGGCAACACTAGAGAAACTAAACAACCTCTTGACACCCCAAAAGTAACAGACCTTGGCCAGACACTTAAAGAAAAATCCATCCATGACTCCAGAAATATCCCAAAAGAAAGAACAAAAGAGTTTCCCAGATGAAGAAGCCTTTCTGAAACTTTTGGAGGTTGAGTACAAAAGAATCATATGTAAAGCCCTCCTAGACATTACATAAAAGAGCTGTTCAAACTGATGCAACGTCAGCATTCTGAAATCCAACGGACCAATAACAAAATTAAAGAATTGGAAAACTCAATTCAAAGCCAAGAGAACAGAATTGAACAAATGGAAAGTAGACTTTCTGACTTGGAAAACAGAACTACTGACACCAGCATTTATGAGGAGAAATCAGAGAAAAGAAACAAGAAAATGAAGCAGCATTAAGAAACATGTGGAACTCTATCAAGATGAACAATTTATGATTAGAGTTTCTGAACCAGAATGGACACCTGAAAACACAGAGAGTGTTATTGTTGACTTCCTGACAGAAAATTTCCTTGAAATTATGAAAGAAGAGAACATAGATTTCCAAGACATGTATCTATTGCCATACAATATAGACCCCCAAAGAAAGACTCCAAGACATATTATAATCAAGCTTAACAAAATCAAACATAAGCAGAAACTCTTAAAGGCAATGAGAATCAAAGCAAAGCTAACATTGGAGGGAAGCCCTTTAGGCTTTTGTCTGACTTCTTGGCGGAAACCATGTTGGCACAGAGGCAGTGGGATGGCACATTAAAAGCCTTGAAGGAGAAAAACTTCCAACCAAGAATTATATATCCTGAAAAACTACGTTTCAAATATGAAAATGAAATTAAGACCTTCACAGATACACAGAAACTCAGAGACTTTGTAAAAACCAAACCAAAGCTACAAGAAATACTGAAAGAAGCTCTTGGCTTAGAAGAACAAAACCATTAGCTCTGTATTTTAGGAGACAATACAGGACACATCATCCAGAAACATACTTAGTTAGGAAAGTCACAAAACTCCAACCAAAACTATAATATTAAAATAAGTGATCCAGTGACCATATCATGAAGACTATGATATCATCACATTATAAAGAGCAATACACTACAGTAGTTATAGCTCTTCTAGATGGAGAGGCAGTTAAAAAGATATGTATAAGTTAAAGTTGGGTTTAAACATAGATTATTAAGGGGAATTGTAGGGGTAGCCTCAAAAGCACAATAAAGATGTAGCGTGTCAAAACAAGAAGCACAATACAGGAGTCTCAACAAACACAAAACCAACACTAAAAAGGGTGAAAAATCAACCCATAAAGAAGAATGTCCCAGGACAGAATAGTAAGAGCAACAGAGAAAACACCAACACAAAAATAAATATATCAAAATGACGGCGCTAAACACACCTACCAGTAATTACGTTGAATATAAATGGACTGAGCACTCCAGTGAAGAGACAATAAGTGACATCTTGGATCAGAAGACATGACCTGCCTATATGTTGCTTACAAGAAACTCACCTTAGACTTAAAGATATGAACAAACTGAAAATTAAAGGATGGAAGAATATATACCAAGCTAACAACATACAAAGAAGAGCAGATGTGACAATACTAATCTCAGATAAAATAGATTTTAGTGTAAAATCCACCATCATGGACAAGGATGGACACTATTTAGTGCTGAAAAATTCAACACAAAAGCAGGACTTAACAATATTAAATATTTATGCGCTCAATACTACAGCATCTAAATACATCAAAGAAATGACTGATTACATTAAAAATGAGATAGATCATTCCACAATAATAGTAGGAGACTTCAACACTACACTTTCAGTATTGGACAGATCTTCTAGAAAAAAGCTCAATAAAGGTACAGAAGATCTTATTATGACAATTAACAAACTAGACCTCATTGACATATACAGAAATTTCTATCCATCAGCAGATAACTATGCTTTCTTCTCCAGTGCACATGGGACATTTTCCACAATTGATCATGTGTTAGGACACAAAGCAAATCTCAAAAAATATCCAAACCATTAAAGTATTGTGAAGAGCATCTTCTCAGACCATAAAGCTATAAAAGTCAAAATGAATAGCAGAAAAAAAGTAGATAAAAATTGAACAACATCTTGCTCAAAAAGCCATGACTTATAGAAGAAATCAAGGATGAAATAAAGAAATTTATGGATTCCAAGGAGAATGAAAACACTTCCTACCAGAACCTATGAGATACAGCCAATGCAGTGCTCAGAGGTCAATTTATTTCCATAAAGGCACATGTCTGGAAGGAAAAAAGAACCCAAACCAAAGAATTAACCCTACAGCTTGAACAAGTAGAAAGAGAGCAACAGTGGAACCCCTCAGAAACCAGAAGACAAAAGATCATAAAGATTAGAGCAGAACTAAGTGAATTAGAGAATAGTAGAAAATTGAAAAAATTGATAAGACCAAAATCTGCTTTTTTGAAAAGATAAACAAAGTGACTAATCATTGGGTAAACTTACTAAAGAAAAACAGGAAAGTAAACAAATAACCCAAATAAGAAATGAGATGGGAGATATCACAACAGATCCAACAGAAATAAAAAATATCATAACAGAATACTGTGAAAGACTGTACTCTAACAGATTTGAAAACCTAGAGGATATGAATAAATTCCTAGATTCATGTCACCTACTAAAATTATCTCAAGGTAAAGCAGCACAACTTAATGAACTCATCACAAAGGAAGAGACTGAAAAAGTCTTCAACAAACTACCAATGAAAAAAGACCTGCCCCAGGTGGCTTCACTGCAAAATTCTACCAAGTTTTTAGAGAAGAGTTAACTCCAATACCACTGAGACTATTTCACAGCATAGAAATGGATGGAATTCTCCCAAATACATTCTATGAAGCCAGCGGAACCCTGATACCAAAGCCAAGGAAAGATCCAACACAGAAGGAAAGCTACAAACCAATATAACTCATGAATCTAGATGCAAAAATCTTCAACAAATGCTTGCCAACAGAATTCAACAACATATTAAAAAATAATTCATCACGACCAAGTTGGATTCATATTCAGGATGCAAGGTTCATTCAACATCAGAAAAACAATTAATGTGCTCAACTATATAAACAACACAAAAGACCAAAATCACCTGACTTTGCCAATTGTTGCAGAAAAGGCATTTGATAAAGTCCAGCCTCATTCATGCTAAAAACTGTCAGCAAAATAGGAATAGAAGGCAAATTCCTCAGTGTAATAAGGGCCATTCATACAAAGCCAACTGCCTACATCATCCTGAATGGACAGAGACTGAAACCATTTCCAGTGAGAATGGGAACTAGACAAGGATGCCCACTCTCACCTTTCCTAGTCAACATTGTACTAGAAGTTCTGGCCAAGGCAATTAGACAAGAACAAGAAATAAATGGCATCTGCGTCGGCAAAGAAGTAAAAATCTCCCTATTTGCAGATGATATGAATCTGTATGCAGAGACTCCTAAAGAATCCATAAGTAAATACCTCGAACTGATAGAAGAGTTCAGCAAAGTATCAGGATACAAGATAAACATGTGTAAATCAGTAGGATTCCTTCATACCAACAACGAGATTATTAAAGAAGAAATCACCAAATCAATACCATTTACTATAGCCTCCCAAAACATAAAATATCCAGGAATAAATCTAACTAGGGAAATAAGAGACCTTTAGAAAGAGAACTACAAGATATTACTACAAGAAACTAAGAGAGACTGACATAAATGGAGAAACTCACTCTGCTCATGGATAGGAAGACTTAACATTGTGAAACTATTTTACTCAAAGCAGTCTACATATGCAATGCAATCCCAATACAAATACCAGTGACGTTATTTAATGAGATGCAGAAACAAATCACCAACTTTGTTTGGAAATAGAAGAAGCCCTGGATAAATAAAGCACTACTGAAGAAGAAGAACATACTGGGAAGCTTTTCACTACCTGAGTTTAGAACCTATTACACTACCACAGTAGGCAAAACAGGCTGGTACTGGTACAAAAAGAGATATATAGACCAATGGAACAGAGTGGATACCCCAGAGATGCCACCATCCTCTTCTGAACAGCTGATATATGACAATGGTCACAGGATTTTAAACAAGGGTAAAAGCAGTCTCTAATGAATTGTGCTGGCAGCACTGGATATCTATCTGTAAAAAGTTGAAAAAAGAGCCATATCTCACACCTCATACAAAAGTTTATTCAAATTGAATAAAATGCCTAAATATCAAATCTAAAATGATAAATATCATACAAGACAAAATAGGATCAACAATGGAAGTTTTAACACACAATGTAGACAGACTTCGACAATGGACTAACAAGTATAATCAACAGTAGAGAAAACAAATAAGTGGGAACTACTAAGAATAAAATACTTTTGTTCATGGGAAGACTTTATCAAAATAATTGAAAGACCACCTACAGAATGGAAAAAAAATATTTGGCAACTGTATGTCAGACCAACACCTGATCTCCATAATCTACAAGGTACTACAAAATATCAACAAGAAAAGAATAAGTAATCCAATCAAGCAATGAGTGAAGGAGATGGGCAGACACTTCTCTTAGGAGGACATCCTCACAGCCAAAAAGCACATGCTGTTAAAGAAATTCAAAACAATGATGACATATCTATTGACCCCAAAAAGGTTGGCCAGGTTCCAAAAAACAAAACAACAAATGCTTGAGAGGCTGTGGAGAAATTGGAACTCTGGTGGAATTGCTGGTGGAATTGCAAAATGGTACCACTGCTTTGGAAAGCAACCTGGTGCTTCCTTAAAAAGATGGAAATAGGTGTACCATTTGACCCTGTAAACCCACTCCTTGGACCATATCATACAGATGCAAGGCAGTCACACGAACAGATACCTGCACATGACTGTTTATTGCAGCACAGTCCACAGTAGCAAAAAGATAGAATCAACCCAGATGCCCAACAACAGATGAATCAATAAATAATCTATGGTTTATGAACTCAGTGGAAGAGTATGCAGTGATAAAGAATAATGATGACTTTAGGAACCATCTCATAATCTGGTTTCATTTGGAAGACATTATGTTGAGTGAAATTAGTCAGTGGCATAAGGACAAATATTATGTGAGATCCATACTGTAAGGACTTGAGAACAGACTCATGTACACAAGAAAAGACTCTGATGGTTACAAGGGAGGTGATGGAGGAAGGGAGAGTACTGATTATAGATTAGATAGTTGATAGAAATTTAAGTGGGTGAAATCAGTGACAGCACACATTAGAAAGAAGATCAATTTAACTGGACTTCAACATAACCTGAAAACTCTTCAAATCTTAACCCAATACGGCAAGGATAGAGTAGCAGGGGCAGGGGTCTGGGGACCGTGTTCTCAGGGGACATCAAGGCCAACTGACATAACTAGCCTATTGCTAAGGGAGTCATCTCAACCCCGTGTTGGTAAGTGGCATCTGTGATTTTAAAAGGTAGCAAGCTGCCATCTTAGGTACACTAAATGATCCCAACTCTGTAGGAACCGATTATCACCAAAGACCAAAACGACATGAGGAAAAGAGAACCCAGAAGTCAGAAAGATACCCACTGTATCAACATGCGACCAGTGTAACCAGATGCTCCCTGGCTACCTTCAGTGACAGCTGTGATGAGGCTCATGAAGTTGAGTTCCAGTGGGAATATGAGAATTAGAAGGGGTGCACCCTGAGAGCAATTAATGGTCTGAAGGCCTGGGGGTTCCCCTGGGAGCATGGCCCCTAGACCTGATGCTGACCCTGATCCTAAATCATTACTGAGGTCAACTGTTGTGAATTAGACTTGGCGATACAGAGTGACCATATTGTGTTTGCACTTTATGCTTCTATGCATCTATAGGATGTCATCCAACTGGCCTCTTAACAGAGGGCAGTGGACAGGGTGAACAGGGGACAGGAGATTTTTAAGAAGATATGACCTATATAGAACAGAAAGGAGGAGTGTGCTATCACCAACCAAGGAGAGCAGCATGCACTGTACATATGCAGTCACATGAATTTAAACTGGGTTGTACATTTTCACTCAATCATAATTTAAAAAAAAAAGAAAAATGGTAAAAAAAAATGCAGAATGTAACATGCGAGAGCTGTGGGGGCAGTATCAGTCCAACTTTGTTGAAATCACAGAAAGGAAATTTAGAGAGAGGAAAATCGACGAAACATTTGAAAAGAACATGACTGAAATTCTTCCAACAAGTGATACACATTAAATCAAAGACCAGAAATGTCATAGAACAGCAAGCCATGTAACTACTAAAAAGCAGAACTATGCCCATTAAAAAATAAACTGGTGAGCAAAATATGATGCATACATAAAATGCCTTATTCTGGCACACAATCAAGAATGGAGTCTTGATACATGTTACATGCTGTTCTGTGCCACAGAGTTGATTCCATCTCCTAGGGACCCTGTATGACAGAGTAGAACTGCCCTACAAAGAGCCCTAGGCTGTTAACTTTAGTTCAAAAGTCACCAAGTCTTTTTTTTTTTCTCCTCAGAGCAGTTGATGGTTTAGAACTGACCACCTTTTGTTAGCAGCCTAGCCCTTAACTATTGTACCAGTAGGACTCTTTTATATGTACTACAACATGTAGAAACCTTGAAAAACTTATGCTGAGTTAAAAATGTCAGTCTAAGGACAAATGGAGAAGAAAAATCCTCACAACTGAATCAGTAAGCAACATTGTCATTAATGGAAATGATTGAGGTTGTTAAGGATGTCTTTTTACCTGGATCCCCAACAATGCCCATGGAAGCAGCAGTCAAGAAATCAGAAGATGCACTACATTTGGAAAATCTGCTGCAAAGTACCTCTTTAAAGTATTCAAAAGTAAAGATGTCACCTTGAAGACTAAAATGCGCCTGGCCCAAGCCATGGTATTTTCAAGCACACTGTGTGCATGCGAAAGTTGGACCATGAACAAACAAGACAGAAGAACTGATGTCTTTGAATTGTGGTGTTGGAGAAGAACATTGACTGTACCATGGATGGCCAAAAGAATGAACAGATCTGTTCCAGAGGAAGTACAACCAGAGTGCTCCTGGAAAGCAAAGGTGGCAAGAGTGCGTCTTACATACTTTGAACATGTTGTCAGGAAGGGTCCCTCTGTGGAGAATGACATCATGCTTGGTAGAATGGAGAGTGAGTGAAAAAGAGGAAGACCGTCGACAAGATGGATTGACAGAGTGGCTGCAACAGTGGACTTAAGCACAAAAATGATTGTGGACATGATGCAAGACGGGACAGTGTTTCATTTTTCACAGGGTCACTATGATTCGAACCAACTCAACCCACCCAACAACAATTAAAGGACGAATACTATATATGCCTACTTGTATGAAATAACTAGAATAAGCAAATGGGTAGAGACCACAGATTACTGGTCATTACCAGTAGTGGGAGGGATGGTCAAAGAGGTAGTTCTTGGTTTGGGACTGAGAAGTTTTGAAGAAAAAAAAGAAATATTGGTAAAGGGGAAAAACATGATGAAAAAATAATATCACTAGCTTTTTCATGTAAAAAATATTAAAATGTCAGATGATTGCTGCACATTTAAAAAAAAATCTAATGCACAATGCTTCTAGAAAACTCATGTTTAACTTGCTGAAAATCCAAGACAGAGAAAACACTTTCAAGTAGGCAGAAATAAAATGTATAATACATAACTAGAAGCCAAGATGTATTGCAGAATTCTAGTAAAACAAACAAACAAAAAAACTCCACAAGACAGTAGATAATGAAATTGCAATTTAAAACTGCTAAGAGAAAAACAAGCAAAAGCCAGTAAAACTATTATACAATGTTAATTGAAAATACCTTTCAACAAAAGAAGAGGAAATAGAGAAATATTCAGACAATCTACAGGTGAGAGAAGGATCCTTGGTGGAACCCAAATCTTGGCAGATCATATCTCTCCAGTTATTCTATCAGAGAAGATCTGGTTCTCTGCTCCTCTAAAGATTACAAAAAAAACAAAACAGATTGTCTTATTTCTTCCATATATTCTAGAGAAATTGGCACCACTGGTATTATCATATATATACTTATATATGAAGATACTGAGATTTAAAACCAAATATAGTCAACATTACACAGTTGGGAGCTGGATCTTTCTGATTGAAAAACAGTAGTTTTATAAGTTTGTATTTTTACATTATATAGCAATTTGTACAGCATTGTATATTAATTGATAACATCGCAGCTGTATTTGGAGACAGCTGAAGCGAAATAGACTGAAGTCCTCCAGATGCCATGTTCATCATGAGAACAAAAGTCTGAGTAAAAGACCTAAACAATTTTGATATTTAAGCACAAACATCAGCAGCATGTACAAAGGACATTAAAGAGAAATAGTCAAATATTTAGGGTCACAGAATTCAAAGTGACTGTGATCAAATGTTCAAACAAAATATAGAAAGAAAGCATCATTGACTTTGAGAATTTGAAGGTTATATGTCTATTCACATATAATAGCACAACTTTTTAACCTTGAATACATTATATAGTTTTGTTATCACTCAGATTGTTTTCCAAAAATAAAGGGAAAATGGCAGTTATAATTTTTATAAAGGGTTAATGAAGAACACATGTTAAATATATGACATGAAAATTTTAAAGATGGGATATGGTAATTTCTAATATATTCCCTATACCCAGAATCTGGAACTGAAATGGAGAAAAAAATGACAGCTGAAGATTATATGACAAGCCAGTAACAGACTTGAGATTTGAACCCAGCTCTCCAGATTATATGTAAACCACTCCCCCCAAAACTACAGTTAACTTTGTTATAAACGTCAAAAATTACTTTGTTTTTATGAGGAGAAAGAGAGTAAATAAGAGGATAGGAAGAATACAGTAACACTGTAAGTGATGAGACACTTTCTGGACTTTTCCCTGCCACTCATTTCCTGTGTTCAGTCACTTTCAAGTTAAATCTTTGACTCTGTTCCTTATACTCAGTTCTAACTGTTCTTTTCAAGATAGTGAAGAACATTTATTTCCCTTTCTCCTCTGTTCTCAAATTTCGTTTCTAGTTGTTTCAAGTTTCAAGATAGCAGATTAAAGACATTTATATCCCTTTTCTTCCTCAGCTGAACCATAGGAAACGAAACACAACTCCATCTTAAACAAAACTAGAAAGCATCTGTAATACCAAATCATAACTTGTTGGATCAGAGAGTAGATGGAGGATTGTAAACGTCGTAGCAAAGCTGAGAGAAGTCGAGATTAAGTGCCTAGATAAACTAATGTCAATGAGAAGTTGTTAGATGTACCTGGAAAACCTCAGGAAGGATTCAGTAATTGATGGAGTGTACCAATGACTGGAAAACAAGGGCTGGTTTAAAAATCTGTTGAAATGTTTTTAAATAACAGGGCCACCTAACTTGCATCAGTTTAGGAGGATATCCTATCCCATACGAATAGAATACAAGAGGTGCAAGAATTGATTCAAAGTGCCTCAGATGTTTGGAATTCAGGCATAAAGGAGCATTATGTCATTCACATTCCCATTAGCAGAATGCCCGCCCGTAGCCAGGCATCACAGCCAGAATATATAATGATAGTTCTGTGAGAAGATTTAAAAAGTTCAGAAAAAAGACCTACATCTGTGGGCAGTAGCACTCCTCATGTCATAAGAATATTGGCAACACAACTTATTTATATTGAAGTTAAATAATAATTATCTTGTGTCCATATACAGAATTCTCACAAGCAGTTTTTTAGTTACTTATTCTTAAATGTGAACAGAGAGACAAGGACCATGTGACATTTGAGGAGGATTCCATGACGAGAGATTTCAAACTGGAGAGATAAGGGGAACTCAGAACTTCTCCAGAGGTATGCCATGGCAGTTTCTTACTCTTAAAAAAATAAGTAAATAAAAAAATATAAAAGAAAACAACATAAAACTCACTTCATAACAGGACTAAAAGTTTTCTGGTTACAAACATGATGCCTTAGAGAATCTTGCAATTATTTGGAATAGGATAATAATTCAATGCTCCTGAATTAAATGTGATGCCATAGTGCGAATTCGCACAGGCAGAAATAAAGTGTTGTATTATCTATATGACACCTCTTTTATGTTGAAATAAAATTACAAATTTAAATAGAGGGTACCATTATGCAAATGAAATTAACTGCAATGAAAATTTGAGATACATGTTTTTTAAACTATGACACATTGCTTTGGCACTATCCAAGGTTATGCATAATTTTCTGGAAGTTATTGAACCTTATGCTTTGTCTCTCCCATGAAATTAAGCATATTTGAGGAGTGCTACTGTCCACAGATGTAGATCTTTTTTCTGAACTTTTTAAATCTTCTCATAGAACTATCATTCTATATTCTGGCTGTGATGCCTGGCTATGGGCATTCTGCTAATTATTTTAAAAAGGGAAATCATCTGTAAATGTCAATTTTTTAAATCAACACCAACTCATTTTTGTTTCTCTACAAGTGGAATAAAATACCAGCATGTCAAGTCATGACAATCAAGAGTCTTATCAATAACATCAGAACAGTATTTATTTCATATTGTAAATGGTATTACTGAATGTGACTTTATATATATTTAGATTTAGCACTTGGCTTTGGCTTTAGCTAATATTTTTGAGATGCATCATCAGGCGTATTTTGTTACATTCCTGGAATGCTCAGTGGCACTAGAAAGAAACACTTCAGACAAATATCCTCATAGAGGTTTAGAACCATGGATCTGCATCCCTTATGTTTCTTCTTCCAAAAATTTCAGTTTAACTCATACAATTACAAATTAGGAACATACAGATTAATGGACTGATGCTTTGTTAGGCTTGGTGATTATATACTAAAGCCAAGCCAGCTGAGTGCCATTGAGTCGGATCTGACTCATGGCAATCCTAGGGGCCAGGGTAGAGCTGACCCCCAGAGTATTCAAGGAGTGCCTGATGGATTTGAACTACTAACCTTGTGAAGCAATTACTATTTTAACTACATAATGAAAGTCTTGGATATAAAGTAAGTAATTTCTTATAAAAAACTCATATGCTGCCCTTATTGTCTGTCTCTTCTTTGAAGTAATTTATGTGATATTGTATTACAGGAGTTTGATTTATTTTATATAATTTTGTGCATTTAAATATGATGTAACAGTAGATTTTATGCTATAGCTCACTTCTAGCTTATGGCTTCCAGAGGGTACCTATGAGTAAAAGGATGTATTATACCTTTTGTATGGGGTAGACTCAAGAACATCTGTTTAATGCCATATAAGTAGAGGTATTGTTGCTGGTGGTGGTTGCCATTGAATGATTCTGAATCATGGTGGCCACATGTATTACACAGTAGAACTGCTGTATGGTTTTCTTGGGTATAATCTTATTTTAATCAGATGACCAGGCCTTTTATTCCTTGATATCTCTAAGTGAATTCAGATAGCTAACTTTCAAGTGTCAGTTAAGCACAAAGTGCTTGTACCACCTAGAGACTTCCATAAACATAAACCAAAAGAAAAATCTATTGCCATTGATTCAATTCCAATTTGTACTGACTGTGTATGAGCTATAAGTTGTAAGTATAGCAGTAGTTATTTGGCTAGGAAACATGTTAATTTTATAATTTATTTGGGAAAGAAAAATCAGGATAGGAGTATTATATCCTTCTAAATATATTAAAAAGAGTCACAAAGTCAAAACAAAAATAGTCAGATTTATTTCTTTTCAAAATAAAGTAGATAAAAGACCTCAATTGATGGTCCAGCTGTTTTGGGGTTCCTCTGAGAGCATGGCCCCCTGCCCTGATGCTGCCCGTTCCCATAAATTATAACAAAGGTCCACTCTTTGGACAGGAATGGAATGGACTTGGCAATGCAGAGTAACCATATGTTGGAAGCACTTTATGGTTCTATATATCTACAGGATATCATCTTGCTGACCTCTGGCTGGAGGAAGGGGAGTGGACGGAGAGGAGGGGAAAGGAGACTGTTGGGAGGATGAGACATGTATGGAGCAGAGAGGAATAGTGTGCAGTCACCGGACAGGGAGAGCAGTGGAAGCTGCATATAGGGGGGCATGTAAATTTTCATATGAATGTACATTTTCACTCAGTTATGTTAAATAAAAATAAAAATAAAAAAATAAAAAAAATAAAGTAGAAAAAATTACATATGAATACATATTTTCAGTGTTTACCCTAACCTGGAGAAGCTTAGAGATTTAATTTATTATTATTATTGGTAAAAAACAAACAAAGCTAAATTGAAGTAATTTATTATGGTATCAAAGTTTTATCCTTTCTGCTGTCAAAACGATAATAAAAATTTGCCTTTAAGAAATATCATTTCATGTATAGGTTTGGATTTCTGTGACTCAGCAGGTAATAACTGGCCGTATTCACAAATAATTTGGAAGTAAATCTAAAGATGATAACATTACTGACAGTATTATAGACAAGATTAGAGGTCTTGGAGATGGAGATAGTGTAAGAACCTGATGACAGATTCCCGATATGGTGAAATTACTCAGTGAGTAAATATTTCTACAATATGATCCAATATAACACTTAATTCAAAGCACTTTTTGATTCTGATGATTGCTACTGGCTACACATTATAAAACAGAGAAAATATGATAGAACATGTTTTGATAAAAATAGGGGCTGATGTGAAGAAATTAAAAAATTAATATCCAACAGAAATCAAAGTGGAGGAACTAAGGTGTTAGAAAAACAGGAAAATTTACTCAAGGCACAGATACAAAAATTTGTTTTCAGATGAAGAATATGGTCAATATTTTTGTGTTAAAATTGGTGGTTAAAATATGGCAGAAGAAAAGATCACTAGAATTGAAAAGGTCAAAGTATCATGTCTCCATCCTTATGACAAAGAAATAAGGGAGAAAATTCTCTCAAAATGAGAGGGTACAAGGTGAATAACTAGTAGTCAAGGAGAATCAAAATTCTATAGAGAGAAAATATTCAGCAATGAAGATAAGATTAAGCATATGAATTGCAGAATGAAGACTGAGACAACATAATGGAAGTTTTGGGGTGTGAAGGCAACAGAAGGAGGTTGAAACTGGAAAGATGTCCAAAAAAATAAGAGAAAAAGAACATATGAGAGGAAAATGACTTAAAAGTATATATCTTGGGCAGATGCTTAGGATTACAAGAACACAAGATACAATTAAAACCAATAACAGTGAACATAACTGTTGCTATAGTATTGATTCTGTCTCCTGGTGACCCATGTGTGCCACAGTAGAACTGTATCCCACATGATGTTCAAGGTTGTAATCTTCTGAAATCATATTGCCAAGCCTGTTTTCCAAGCTGCCTCTGGTTAAAAGAGCCAAAATTTAGACAGCTGAACCAGTCCCGGAATTGGTGATATGTAGTTGAATGAGAAAGGAACTTTCTTCTTTTAGATTATAACGACTGTGGTATACACTGCAAACTCAAGGAAATGTTAGTCTTGGAAGTAGTCTTTTTATTGATTTGCCAAGCCAAGTGCTGTCTGATTGATTTTTTCTCTTCTACTTCTTTGACATATTCTGCTAAGTCCTGTTAATTATATTTCTTAATAATCTCTAATACCTTTCCTTTCCTTTCTTTATTATCATCTCTCCCATTGCCTAGCTTGGGTCAACCTTTTTAAAAAGAAAGTAGAACTTAATGTATCAGATTCTCAAGCTTGATTGGTTATTTCTAAAGCACAAATCTTCACTGTCATATTCCTCTTGCGTGTTTTCTTACTGTCTACATAAATAAGTCCAGACAGGCTAAGATCTAGAAGAATCAGATACTTCCTATGACCCCTCTAACAACAAAGACCAAGAAAACTAATTGATTATAAATGACATTCTAGGAGCCTTGAACATCAAAGGGAAAGTTGAGAAATCTGACTGAAAAACAGGCAGGGAATAGTATGTCCTGAAGTATCTAGGACTGATCAGACCTGATAGGGAGGAATTGGCATCCTACATTCATATCAGCAGCAGTGAGTGTGGAGAATATTGTTGTTCAGAAAGTGTCTTACACAATGGGAGAAACATAATGCTGGAGAGCTCACTTACCCCTCTATAATCATGAAAAATGGCATTCAGTCATCAAAAGCTTAGTAGTTTGCATCTAACTTACCACCTGTGATTCTAAAAGTTTCATTTAGGGTATACTTCTCTCCCTTTTAACAACACTTCTCCTATGTTCTCTGCATGGCACCCGAACCCTCTCCAGAGTCTGATGCCTCCTCAGGACAGGAAGTAGTACCTCTTATGCACACATTGAGCCATTTTTCTAGACTTGGAGAGGAAATAATTTTACAAATGGAGGAAGAAAATGATATGCCAGTTCCCTGTGACTGGCACTTGGCAGAAAAAACTACTTTGCCTAGGTGTAGGCATAAATGCATCTCAACTCTGCATAGAAACTTCAGCACTGATAATTCAGCTGCAAAACCTGTCCACCTATTTGTGAGAGGAAGAACACACTTTACTTATAGATACTCATGGAGGGCTGTCAGTGCCCTAGCTGTCTCAGTACATGCAGTCAGATATCTTTGCCTCCATGAAATTACCTCTGCCCTTCTAGGACTATAGAGGGGAGCTGGGACCACCCACTTGGTATCTAATACCTGGACTTCTGAGCTGAATACATACAAGAAAAGTAAATGGACTCCTGAGCTGACATGCCTAGTAAGAGCTCTAATGACCTAGTTCTAGGATATTAGAATTTCAAAGCTGTAAATAATCAAACAAGCTCACAGGACAAGGCTATTTGGGCATTTCTAAACAAAGCAAGAAGTAGAAAATAGTAAGTGAAAATAAAATAAATAACTACAGCAATTTACTAATGGCTTAGAAACAACAGTCAGTATCAGATCATCAAAAGAGGTAGAATATGATGGCATCAGAAAACTCCCAAATCAAAGAATCAGTTTTCCAGATGAAGAGAACTTCTTGGAAGTATTGGAGGTAGAATATAAAATACTAATATGTAGAACCCTTCAAGAGATCAAGCAAAATGCAGTCGAGTATAATGAAAAATTGAACAGACTACAAGAAACCTTAGAGAGCAAGTCTAAATTCAGAAGATGACTAATAAAATTACAAAATTAAATAACTCAATGGAAAATCAAAGGAGGAGAGCTGAGGCCATGAAAGTCAGAATTAGTGAGACTGAAGATAAGGTACTCGATACCTAAAAATTTGCAGAAAAATCAGATAAAAGAACTCAGAAATCTGTGAATGATTTGAATACTAGAATTGGGGTGGGGGGTAGGAAAGTAACAGAAAATCAATCCACATAGGGATATCCAAAAATAAGCCAAAGCTAAAACACTGAAAAAGGCAAAACAAGATGTCAATATATGAGATAACAACACTATAACAAAAAAGATAGAGTAATGAAATGTAGTTACTAATCTTTCTTATAACAAGAAACTCAAGGCAATATAAAGAAATAAAATATTGGTTTAGGTTTAGAAAAATAAAGGTAAGTATTAAAGTAACCACAAAGGAAAATGACTCATCAAAGAAAGAAGAAGAAGAAGAAGAAATCTCAGCAAACAACAAAATAACAAGAAATGAAAAAGATGAAAGGAAAACACACGGAGGGGGGAAAGACTTGTCATAGAAAATGATGTGGAACAAAGAAACTGTCAACAGTGCACACTGAAAGCCATCAGAATGACAGTGCTAAACTAATAACTATAAATAACTACCCTGAATGTAAGTAGGTTAAATGAACCAGTAGGGAGACAGAGAATGGCAGGTGGAATTAAAATAAATAAATAAATAAAGGTTCATTCATGTGGTCCTACAAAACACACAAACTAAAACTCAATGGATGGGAAAAATATATCAAGAAACAACATTCAAAAAAGAGCAGGAGTAACAGTATTAATTTCTGATAAAATAGATTTTGAAGTAAAGTCTACCACAGTGGATAAGAAAGGATGTTATATAATGATTAAAGTGTAAATACATCAGGAGGACATAACCATATAACATGTTTCAGCACCCAGTTACAGAGTTCCTGAATACATAAGACAAACTAACAAGTTTAAGGAAAGAAATAGACAGCTTCACAATAATAGTAGGAGACTTCAACATACTATTTTTGGTGAGGACAGAACACCTCCAAAGAAGCTCAGTAAAGACTGGGAAGATCTAAATGCCACAATCAACTAACATCTTTATAGATGTATAGAGAACACTCCACCAAGGACAGCCAAGTATACTTTCTTTTCCAATGCACATGGGACTTTCTCAAAAACAGACCTCATATTAGACCATAAAGTAAAGCTGAGCAAAATCAAAAGCAGCGAAATACTGCAAAGCATCTTTTCAGACCATAAAGCCATAAAAGTAGAAATCAATAACAGAAAAAACAAGGGGAAAAAAAAATACATGGAAACTGAACAAAACGTTGTTCAAAATCTAGTGGGTTATAGAAAAAATCAAGGACAGGATAAAGAAATTCACAGAATCAAATAAGAATGAAAGCATATCCTACCAGAACCTTTGAGTTACAACAAAAGCAGTTTACAGAGGTCAGTTTATCTAAATAAACACACACATTCAAAAAGAAGAAAGGGCCGGAATCAAAGCATTAACCTTAAAACTGAGACAAGTAGGAAGTTAGCCCTTGGTCACTAGAAGAAAGAAAACAATAAATATCAAGGTTCAACTAAATGAAATACAGAATAGAAAAATGATCCAGAGGAGTAACAAGAACAAAAGCTGGTTCTTTGACAAAGATTAACAAATTGATAAGCCATTGGCTAAACTAACAAAAGAAAAACTGGAGTGGAAGCAAATAAGTAAGGAATGAAATGCACTATATTACTACAGACTCAACTGAAATTTAAAGAATCATGACAGAATACTATGAAAAATTATGCTCTAATAAATTAAAAAACCTAAAAGATACAAATTTCTAGAAACACTATGTGAGTACAAAGGTCAAACAACTAAATAAACCCATAACAAAAGAAGAAATTGAACAGGTAGTTAAATGCTCCCAAATAATAAAAAGTCCTAGGCCTGATGATTTCACTAGAGAATTTTACCAAACTTTCAGAGAAGAGTTAACACCGCTGTTATTAAGTCTTTCAGAGTATAGAAAAGGATGGAAGACTCCCAAACTCATTTTATGAAGCCAGCATAACGCTGATACTGAAACCAGATAAAGACAGCACAAAAAGGAGAATAAGACTAGTCTCTCTCACAAACTTAGATAAAAAAATTCTCAACAAAATTGTACCCCATACAATTCAGCAATATAAGGTCTGGCGATTAGATCACAAACTCATCCTAGAAAAAGTGTTGCATACCTCATTGTTGAATATCACTGTGGGCACCTTTGAGGTACTCCCCTTGGGAAGCTATGCACTGACACCAGAGCCTAGTCCACCCTTTAAAGCAATTTTACAACTCTTTTTCTCAAGTGACCATCAGAACTGTTGTCATAATACCCTTGATGTTTGAGTGTCATTAAAATGTCTTCCTTTCAATATTCTGTTTATTTTCATGTGAGTAGTGAGGGTGTTTCAATACAGTTATTGTATACTGGCTAAGGACTCCCTCACAGACAACTACAAAATTAAATGCATGAACTTGCTACTGTGCTCAATGGCCATTCCAGAAAGAGTTCCAAAATTACTTCTAAGGGTGGACTAGGCATTGGCATCAGTGCATAGATTTCCAAGGGGAATACTTTGAAGATGAGTGGAGTGATATTCAGCAAAGAAGTATGAAGTGTTTAGATCAGTTAAGTTTGTGGACTTAATTGTTGGACCTCATATATCAAAATAATAATAATAAGCAACAACAATAATAATTCATTATGACCAATTGGAATTCATAAAAAAAAAAAATGCAATCATCCATGTATATAAAACAAAAAACAAGAATCAAAGGATTTTATCAATAGATGCAAAAAAAGAGTTTGACAGCCATTCAGGTTAAAAAGTTATCAGCAAAATAAGAATAGAAGAGAGATTCCTTAACATAATAAAGGGCATTTATATAAAGCCAACAGCATCCTAAGTGGGAAAAGTTTGAAACCATTTCCTTTGAGGAGGAGAACCAGACAAGGATGTCTTTTGTCATCACTTTTATTCAGCATTGTGCCGGAGATTTTAACTACAGGAATCACACTATGCAAAGACATACAGGGAATTCAGATGATAAGAAAAAAGACAACGTATCTCTGTTTGCAAATGTTATGATCACATACACAGAAAATCCTATAGAGTATACCAAAAAACTACTGGAGTTAATACAAAGGTCCTGCCAAGTATCAGGATGCAAGATAAACGTACAAAAAGCAGTTGGATTCCTTTACATGAAAGGAGAAATCACTCAATCAATACTATTGACAGTCACCCCCAAGAAGAAAAAATGCTTATGAATAAATCTAACCACAGACATAAGAGACCTTTACAAAGAATGCTACAAGAAACTCCTGCAAGAAACTAAGAGACCTACATAAGTGGAGAAACCTATCTAGCTACTGCACAGGAAGATTCAACACTGTGAAAATGACTGTTCTACTCAAAGCAATTGATCGATACAGTGCAATCCTAATCCAAACTTCCGTGGAATTTTTAAATGAAATGGAGAAACAAATTGCCTACTTCACATGGAAAGAGAAGAAGCCCTGGGTAGGTAAAGTGTTACTGAAGAAGAACAACAAAGTTGAAGATGTTACACTACATGACTTTACAACCTGTCCTATCACCTCAGTAGTTAGAACATCACAATACTGGCACAACAGGTACATAGACTGTTGCAACAGAACTGAGAATCCATACTTAAAATCATCCACCTATGACCAGGTGAAACATGACCAAGACCCAAAGTCTGTCTATAGAAGACTGTCCCTTTAACAAATGGTATCAGTATAACTGGATATCCATCTGCAAAAAAAAAAAGAAAAGGAAAAAAAAGAGAAAGTAAGAAATGAAATGATGTGTATCTCAGACTATGCACAGAAACACACTCAAAGATCTAGATATAAAAATCTAAAACAAGAAAGATCATGGATAAAAATGTAGAAACAACATGGAAATCCTAATACAAAGCATAAACAGAATACAAAACCTTGTAAGCAATGCAGAAACACCAAAAGAGAAACTAGTTAATTGGGAACTCAAAAAAAATCAAACATTTATGCTCATCCAAAGATTTACTAAAACAGTAAAAAGACAGCCTACAGATTGAGAAAAAGAATTTGGCTATAACACATCTGATTAGTGTCTAATCTCTTAAGTAAGATACTGCAAAACCTCAGCAATAAAAATAACCCAATTCACAAATAGGCAAAGAATATGAGTAGGCACTTCACCAACAAAGACATCCAAGTAGCTAACAGGTACATGAGGAAATACTCATGATTATTAGCCTTTAGAGAAATTAAAATGCAAGCTATAGTAAGATACCATCTTACCCAAAAAAGGGTGGTATTAACCCCCAAACACAAAATAATACATATTGGAGAGCCTGTGGAGAGGCTGCAATACTTTTACACTGCTTATAGGAGTATAATGCCACTTTGGAAATCTATTTGGTGCTTTCCTAAAAAAACTGGAAACAGAAATACCATAGAATCCAGCAAACCCACTTCTTAGAATATATCCTATAGAAAGAGTTACTATATAAATGGTGCATGTACACCAATGTACAATGCAGCACTGTCCACAATAGCAAAAAGATGGACTCAACCTAGGTTCCCATCAACAGAGAATGGTTAAACAACTATGTTATATTCACACAGTGGAATGCCATTCAATAATCAAGAACAATGATGATCTTGGGAAACATGGAGTAATGTGGAGCATTATGCTAAAATAAATTAGTCAAATGCAAAAGGACAAGTATTATATTAGACCACTATTATGACTCAAGAAACAGTTATAATGCAGAAGAAAACAATCTTTAATGGCTATGGCTGTTGGGAAGGAGGGAGAATGTATTTGCTGATTAGATATCAGGCAAGAGTTATTTTAGGACAGCACACAGTTGAGAGTCAGCGTACCTGTACTAAACCAAAGCTAAGAAGTTTCCTGAATAAAACCAAACACTTTGAGGGATAGACTAACAGGGGAGTGTCTCAATATCATGGTTTCAGGTGACATCTAGCTCAACTTGCATAGCAAATTTTATTAAGAAAATATTCTGCATTCCATTTTGGTGAGTGGCTTGTGGGTCTTAAAAGCTAACAAGTGGCCATCTAAGAAGTATCAATTGGTCCCACCTCATTTGGAGCAGAGAAATATGGAGAACATCAATGATTTAAGGAAAGTATGAGCCCAGAAGACAGAAACAGCCACATAAACCAGAGACTATATCAGCATGGGACTACAAGAGCTAGATAGTGCCAGGCTACCTGCAATGACTGTGACTGTCTTGACAAGGAACAGAAAAAAAGAGTCCCTGATGGAACATGAGAAACAGGGGTAGCCAAGTTTGAACTCTAGTAAAAACCAGACTTCATAGCCTGACAGACTGAAAAATTTTCAGAAACCATGGTTCCTGGACTCTGATAGCCCAGAACTGAAAACATTCTCAAAGTCAAACTTCTCAGATAAAGACTGAACAGTCTACAAGACATAAAATGATACTGATAAGAGTGCACTTCTTGGCTCACATAAATAAAGGAGAGTGACTGAGCAGCTCCTGTCTGCAGGTGAGATGAGACAGCTGAAGGCTGTATGAATGGATGTGGGAAATACAAGCTGAAGAGGAGGAATGTGCTATGGCAGTGCTGGGTGAGCAGGTAGGGTCACAAAACAAAGTGTGTGTGAGTTTTTGTATAAGAAGCTGATGGCAATGTGAGCTTACACTTAAAACACAATAAATTAATTTTTAAAAAATTCAAAAAAGCTGGCATTTTATATAAGGATTTTTAGGACAAAATTTCTAGTCATTTTCTGCTAGTCAAAACTTTAAGAAGAATGCGTTGTTGGCAGTTCTCAGAGTATGATGCAGGCCATAAAGCTTAATGCTTTAGAACACCAACTGTTTGCTCAGGTAGCCTTCATCATGATTATTCAAGACTTTTAGTTACTCCCTTCCTTGAACCGACTGGAGAGTGTTAATTTGAACATGCTGGCCAATTCAGTATATACCTTATTTTAAGACACATCACATTGTATTTCCTATTTGTTCGCTTGTCTATCTTTGCTATCCATAAGTTTCTAGCCAGGATTTTGTCTCGCTTAATTTTATCTACTTTGCAGGGTGTGTCACATAGTAAACTAGTAACTTTCTGTTGAGTAAATAACTGTATAAGTGATTTGGATTAAATATTCTCAGCAAATATTTGAGGAAAACTCTTGTAAAATGGAAAAAAAAAGTCAATGAACAATGTTTATTAAGTAATGGTCTATAGAGTTAATAGGTGCTCCTTGGAAACTCGATGAGACAGTTTTACTCTGACCTAAAGGGTCGTTATGAGTTGGAATTGACTCAATGGCACTGGGTTTTATAGGGTTAGTGACATACAGGAGACAGTGGCATAAAAGCCTGCTGAAAAAAATTAATCGATGCATCTCAGTAAACATACAAAGAGTAATTTAATCTACAAACTTCTGCTTTGAAAAAAAAATAATTCAGGAGAAAATTCTACTAACCCCTTTGGGATGCTCAATGATGGCAATTGCTTCAAGGTTGTACTTGTTGAACCGTTTTGTTCAGTGTCAAATTTGAACTATAGAGCAAATAATGGTACATGTTCAGGAGAAAAACTGTTGGTATGGACATGACAGCACTTTCTTTGTCTTCTTTTCATCTAATTCCATTAGAATCAGTCACTCACAAGTCAGGGTAGCAGCTGTGATGAAAGAGTTATGTTAAGGCTTAATCTAGATAAAGTACAGGTAATACTGAGCTGTCAGTGCTCCCACTGACAGAATGTGGCCTGAAATAAAAATCACCTTTTCTCTACTAAGACATGTAGTCTTTCTTGTAATTCTGAAAATGTGAAAAGATTTTGAATTCTTCCTTCAACTTGCTTATGCATAATGTCTTAGCATACTTAGGGAAGACTGCACAGCAGTGATTCACTGTCTGCATTTCAAGAGGTGTTTTATGAGCTGCTTTTGATTCATAAATCCATACATCAATTAGTTCTTGGAACTTTTATCTTTCTTGTCTTTAAATAATATATAAAATAATGTTTAATTTTTTTTTTTTTTTTTACTAATGTGACCTGTTCAATTCCCTATGAACTATTTATTAACTTTGGTTGTCTCATTTAATATGAAAAGAAATCACCTTGAAGATTGTTATTTTACCAATCCATAGACTTATATACCATGGCTGCAAATCTGAGACCCTGATGTCCAGTTTTTAATATTTCAGTTGGATAAAATGATCTGCTTTAGTTATCAAGCAGTAGATATGTTTAATGGGTGTAATAAAGTAATATTTAGCCAGGAGACTACTAAAAGATTATTTTAAGCATTTAAAAATCATCCTACTCTCCCCACTCCTCTTTGTTCTTATAACTATTACAGTTGAAAAGAGATAGAAGAATACTTAATCCAATAACATAGACTATAGTACAAACCTTAAAATTATTAAACACATCATTATAAAATTGCTCTCTGTATAATCTGTCATTGTAGTTATCTAGTAAAGAAATTTCTTCACAGATGATGTACTTTGGAATTAGCTGTAATAAACCACTCATTTCATTGTGGAAGATGAAACCATTAAAATATGTGTTTTTTTTCCCTCTTGCATCCTTTCTGCTCTCCTTGCTTCCTTTTTTTGCTTATATCTTTTTATTTTTTACCTCGTATTTCCTAAGTCAATCCATCAGTTTTTTCACTTTCTCATAAATGATTTTCCTATTTTCTTTCTAAAAAGAGTATAAGTAGTTTTAGAATTCCCCAAAACAGAAATTATAGAATTATTAGTCATATGATTTTATAAGAAAAATCTTTATGTAGATGTGTTGTCTTCAGTGGAAAGGGGTGAGCACTATGAAATTTCAAAGAAACACATACGATTTTAATACTGCTTCTCCTGAGCTTATAATATTATGAAGACATTAAAACATGCAAATGAGTAGGTTTATTATAAGGCAGTTGATGATGCTACTACCTGAGTAGCATCAAGTACTATTTTAAAAGATGATATCTCTTCAAGCAATCATTCTGATAAGGTAATTGCAAAATAAATGGAGGCAATTTGAATGGTATCAGGTGATAATAATGTGTTTTTAATGATATATAGGTCACTTGAGGGGTGAAGAGAAGAACCACAATAGTCTGTTCTATTTAACAATGTTGTTTAGAAGCCAGGGATACAATGCCATTAGCACTCTAGAGAACTTTTAGCTTGACTACATTATGCTTAAAAAAAAAAAATCAGAGACATACTTCTCAATATATTCACTGGCTTTTATACAAAAATTTCACTGAGAATCACTCTTGTCACTATGCCCTGTGTCTTTAACAAATGAATGCAGAAGGCTCATATTAGAAATCTCAGTGATATCAGTGATACTATTGCTAAAAGCAAGGAAACACTGAACATAGCTTTTATAAGAAAAGGATTTTTCTCTGGACTAATGTAAAATGGAAGTAATTGATCCTTCTGCCTTCTAGTGTAGATACATTTAAAAATAAATATTCATCTAAAATACGTAACAAGTAACCTCTCACAGTATTTGAAGATAGGCATAGTATTTATTATTCATTGCTACATTTACCAAACACTGCAATTAAAGCAACACAGGTTTGTTTCTCATTCTTTCTGCAGCTGAGGAGTACAGGCACAACTCAGATGGATCCTCTGTTTAGGTTATCACAGAGCTGGAATCAAGGTAGCAGTCAGGGCCATAATGTCATCTGAGGCTCTATTTGGCAGAGTTGTTTCCAAGCTTCCCAGGTTGTTGGCCTAATTGGGAGCCTCAGGTTCCTGCTGGCTTTTGGCCAAGTGCTATCTGCATCTCTTTATTGCATGGTTCCCTCAATATGATGTTTTATGATACGGCAACTTCTTCCAAGTCTGCAGAAAAGGGAGTCCCTTAGTGTGGTATGACTGATTGCTGTTGTGTGGTTTTTGTAGCCATGGGTTTGTAAATACCACCTAGGTGATTGGGGGTGGGGTATGTTGTGTGATGAGTAAATGGGGTTTGCTAAGTGGTTTGGTCAGTTTCTGCTTAAAACAGAGCCAATTCCGGAGTACAGAGAAGGCCCCACCACCACCAAAGTAGAACGGGTAGAAGCCAGCACATCCTTTGGACTTGGGACCCCTGTGCCACGAGGCTCCTGGGACCTGGCGACAGAGAAAGAGCAAGATATTACCCTGAAGATAGTGGAAAACAGTGACAGGAGAGACTTAGCTCCAGGATACAGTGCAGTGGGCTTCTTGACTGATGGAGAATGCTAAGTGCCTTTAGACAGAGGCCAAAGGCCAGGGAGAGGCCTTCCTCTTAGCATAGTTGGAAAGAGGCTCTCCTGATGGAAGGACTGTGTCCTAAGTGTTTCCAAGACTGAATTTTAACTGTTACTTTCATAATAAACCCCATAGTCATGAGTATGGTCTATGAATTCGGTGTGGCTCTGGCAATGAGTTATCAAACCCAGCAGAAAAGTAGACAGTGCTATGTGAGGGACTGTTGATGTCAGAATTAGTAAAGACAACACAGAGAGGAGGCTTGTCTGGCCTCCACCTAATGGGATTCAGCCTTGTGCTGTAGCTCTTGCTTCTCTTCCCTCTACTGGAGAAGGAAATGCTCAAACACTGCCACTAAGTCACTTTTACACTTAGCAAGACAAAGGTTAAAACCTAATTTAACGTAATAATGTACATGACAGCTGCAACAACAACGGGCCCATGGCACAGGACAGAGCATTGTTCATTTCTGTTGCACATAGGATTACTATGAGTAGAAATGACTCAGTGGGACCTGACAGCAACAATATGGGACAAGCTACAGTATGTATGTAATATATACAGTATGTATGTAATTACATGTACATGATGCTGCTTTTTATTCCAGTGGCAAGGATTTTTGATCTGTGTGTATAGTTGTCCTTTATGTTGATGAAAAAAATGTATTTGCAATGAAGAAATTGTTGGTCCTGCAAAATTCTATCATGTGATCTCAGCATTGTTTCTATCACTAAGGCCGTGTTTTCCAACTCCCAATTCTTTTTTGAATCTGTACTTTTCTCTGCCTCACCTCAGTCACTGGCTCTCTCTAAATACCTCCACATGCCATGCACATCAAACCTCAGTAGTTTTGACCATTCTCTTCTTTCTGAGTTCAAAGCTCCCCCAACACTATTCGTTTTCTATCTCTGCCTAATTCAGTTGTTATGAAAATTCATAGCTAAATCCTGCTTCATTGCTGAAAATAATTCTGAAGAATTCTTTTCATCATCTATCTTTTTCATTATTGTTCAGTTTTTTCAGTTTGGCTGAGTAACAATTTGCTAGAAGGTTATCTTTTCATCTGGACTTTTGATTCTATAAGACCAGAGGTTTAAAAGCTTTTTTTGATTTTCACCAGTGTATCCTGAATCAATATACAGTGTATTTCCTGTAGTTAATATTTACTAAAGCTTTGTTGAATTAAAAAGAAGTAAATGACTTATTATCTTGTGATTTTTGGCCCATATAATACTGTAATATACAGTATTGGGGTAATTGATTTGTAAAAAAAAATAACCTTCATTGTGTAGGTTGAAAAATTGTTTTGCCATTTGCCTGTTAATTCTATTTAATATGCCCTCAATATGTTAATCAAGTTTATCTCTTGAGATCTGGAGTATATATCGTAACTATTAATACATGTTTTAACACTTCATCCCTGAAGCATTTCCAGAGGAAATTCTGTTAGCCTTTATGAAGGAAGTCTGGAAATAATTTCAACTATAGTAATAATAATTTGTCCAATTATAATAGTAAGTAAAAAGGTGTTTTTAAAACTCTTGAAAACTTTTCAAAACAAAGATTGCAGTCTCAGTGTGATTTACACCACTGATAATCTACTAGAATTGTAAAGCTAAAGTACAGCTTATTTGCCTGAATATTTATAAGCTTCAAGACACTTCATCCTGGCTTAATCATATTATAAATTTTTGCTACTTAATACTAATGTTTAAGTATATCTTTTTGGTCATGGAGAATACTTTAGTGTCAATTTTTTCTGGTACCATGGATAGAAAATCTTCAATGTATATAGCATATAGTTGACTTCAGAATCTAGGATGAGGACATATGAAAATTTAGACTTTATTTTCTGTTATGTCAATGAGTGAATCATTTAGGAAATATGCCTATATATTTACTTCTGACATAGAAGTTCATGTTTCTATTAAAAACATGTGAAACATTCAAATTATATTTGCTTTAGAACATGCATCATGGGAGGGGTGGAGTCAAGACGGTGGACTAAGTACATGTCTCCTTATATCCCTCTGGAAACCAAGACCTGAATTGATAATCAAACGGAGCCTTCTGGTCACCTTGTGAGCCCCAGGACACAGCACAGGGCTGTTAATTTAGACTTCATACCACTGAACAAAAAACCACCTCTCTTTCGCTGACTCCTGCTCCTGGCTGGCCCTGGCTCTCACGGACTGAAGGTAACGCACCATTGTGACTTTTTTCTCTGTCTTGGCAAGCAGGCGGAGCTGGGTTGTGCCTAGTGGCTAGTCTCAGACGCACTGCTGGTGGGATAAGCAGGCAAAATTGCCATATTTTGAGAGCCAGGCTTAGGACTCTGTACATGTAGCCAATTTGGGCCTCTCTTTTTATCTCTGCCACAGCGTGGTTTGTCCGAAACTGTGGGGCCTATGTGTGGGATGCCATGTTGGATACAGAGATTTTAGCGGGACCTAATTCTTAGCCTGAGAGCCAGCGCCTGCAAATAGGACAGCGCTTCTCTGACAGAAAAGTGGTAGTTTACACGGGCTCCCAAACAAAACAACCAAGAAGTTTTCCAGATGAAGAAAGTTTTCTGAAATCAATGGAAGATGAATACAAAAGGATTATATACAGAGCCCTTCTAGACCTCATATAAAGTACAGCACAACAAATGAAAAATTAAGCAAGCTGTTAGATCTGATGAAACACCAGTACTCTGAAATCCAATAGATCAAGAACAAAATCAAAGACATAGAAACTCCCATTCAAACCCAAGAAAACAGAATACAACAAATGGAAAAAAAGAATTTCTGACTTGAAAGACAGAGCTGCTGATGCCAGTGTCTATGAGGACAAATCAGAAAAAAAGAAACAAGAAAAATGAAGAAACATTAAGAAGCATGTGGGACTCTATTCTGTCGTTGCTGAGTTGCTGACAGAAAACTTCCTAGAAATCATGAAGGAAAAGAACGTAGATATCCCAGATGCATATCGTATGACACCCAATATAAATCTCAAAAGAAAGACTCCAAGACATGTTATAATCAAGCTTAACAAAATGAAATATAAGCAGCAATTCTTAAAGGCAGCAAGACTCAAAACAAAGCTAACATTCAGAGGGAAACCCTGTAGGCTTTCATCAGATTTCTCAGCAGAAAACATACTGGCCCGGAGACAGTGGCATGACACATTCAAAGCCTTGAAGGAGAAGAACTTCGAACCAAGAATTATATATCCTACAAAACTATCTTTCAAATATGAAAATGAAATTAAGACATTTGCAGATAAAGAGAAAGTGAGAGATTTTGTAAATACCAAACCAAGACTACAAGAAATACTGAAAGAGGTTCTTGGCTTTGGCTTAGAAGAAAAAAACCACTAACTTTATATTTTAGAATGACACATCATGCGGAATTCTACACGGTTAGGGAATGCTCCAAACTGAATCACATCTTTAATACTGAAAGAAGCAATCCAGTGATTATCATGAAAACTATGGTGCCATCATATTAAAAAGAGGGATATGCTACAGTCGTTATTGCTCTTCTAGATGGAGAGGAAGTTGACAAGACTGATAGTAATTAAAATGAGGTTTATGTATAGTTTATTAAAGGGGATCTTAGGGGCAGCCTTAAAGCACAACAAAGATGCAACATACCATATCAACAAATGTAACACGGGAATCTCAACAACTATAAAACCAGCTCTGAAAAAGATGAAAAATCAACTCACAAAAAAGAATGTCCCAGAACAGACTAATAAGAACAACAGAGAAAACATCAACAGAAAAATAAACGTATCACGGTGGCACCACTGAACACATACCTATCAATGATTACATTGAACGTGAATGGATTGAATGTTCCAGAAAAGAGACATCTTGGATCAAAAGACACAACCCATCCATATGTTGCCTTAAAGAAACTCGCCTTAGACTTAAAGATAGGAACAAACTGAAAATTAAAGGATGGAAGAATATATATCAAGCTAACAAGGAACAAAGAAGAGCAGGGGTGGCAATTCTAATCTCAGACAAAATCAATTTTAATGCAAAGTCCACTGTTGTGGACAAGGATGGACACTATTAATTGCTGAAAGGTTCAGTACACAAGGAAGACTTAACCATATTAAATATTTATGGACCTAATATCAGAGCACCTAAATACGTCAAAGATACACTGACTACACTCAAAGAAGAGTTATATCACTCCACAATAATAGTATGAGACTTGAACACTCCACTCTCAATACTGGACAGATCATCTGGAAAAAAGCTCAGTAAAGATATAGAAGACCTCATTGCTACAACTAAGCAATTAAACCTCATTGATATATACAGAACTTTCTACCCATCGTCAGACAACTACACCTTCTTCTCCAGTGCACATGGAACATTTTCCAGAATTGACCATGTGTTAAGACATAATGCAGTTTTCAACAAAATCCATACCGTTGAATTTATGCAAAGCATCTTCTCAGATCATAAAGTCATAAAAATCGAACTCAATAGCAGATCACGGGTTCTGTCTTCCAGTGTGCCTGTGGCTGGGTTTGAACTGCCAACCTTTTGACTGTAGTTGAGCAATGAATTGTGTCACCCAGGTACTTCATTGTCTACAAAGTCTTCCATATTCAGTTTGATAAAACAAGTCTGTTTTTGCTGTTGTTTGGTTGGTTCTTTTACAGTTAATATTTTTTTATCCATGTTTTCTTATTTTCTCAGTTTCCTCATGATAAAATTATTATATCCAGTTGTGTGAATTCTATCAGAGTTCTTCCTACAGGTGGTCACTTTGCAATCGAGGAATATCATATTATTTACCTCAGAATATTTACAGAATTCTTTACTTCATTAACACTCTATGTTATTTATTAAAAGATAAGTATTTTCAGTGTATTTTTGTGAGAAAATTTTCCATGGGCCACTCAGCTATCTAGTAATCCTGTTAACAGAAGTACTGACTGATTTTTATTCTGTACAATATTTTCAAGAATATTTGTATAGTTAGTAAACTTTGCAGCCAGAAACAGTGTTTCACAGAGACACAAAGTGCCGGTTTGTCTGTAGTGCTGGAATTAAGTATAGTGCTTACTGTCCATTACAAAAGATTCAGGTTCTCTAGGCATAGAGTTCCTCTGCTGTAATGCAGTAAATATTTTTCTGTTTTTATCGGAAATTCACCTCCTTTTATCTTTTGATCTTTGTTTCCTTTACATTCTTCTTCTCTAATTAGATTATTTGTACTCCTTTTTATGGGATTTCTGTGAACATATAAAAGACATTATGAAATGCAGTTATACTATAACCATACATACATATTTATATGTATTATATACATACATAAATACATATGTACTAGAATTCTGAATAGACAGTATATTGTCATTTGTTTTCCTTGGAGCAGACAGAATCTATATTTATATGTGACCAGTGAGCCTTATTGAATGCAACTAATGTAAACCTCATGTCTTGATAAAAGTTTCACCTCACTAATTATTCACAATTTAAAAATTTGGTGTTTACTTTATAAATAATTATGTAATTAGCACCACCAGTGCATATTTTCAGATAAGCCAGCTAAGTGCTGGCGAGTTGGATCAAACTCATGGCGACCCAAATCCTAGTATCACTTGGTGGTCTTCAATTTATAACTGCATCCAGATTGAAAACATTGCAAATGTTTACTGTATTTATTATCTGCTCTCTTGTGTAGTTTGTGAATTGTGTATTTGTCTGTACTTATAGTCACTTGAGTGTTTTGTTTTATTTAAAAAAACCTGCACAAAAGTAATTGTATGTTGACTATGACTATACTATTATGTGTTAACTATATTTGTATTTTGTAGATAAATATATTACTTATCTCTAGAAGTTAAAATCTAGACTCAATATGCTTTTTAAACACTGCTATAGTCCCACAGCTGTTGTAAGTTTTTAAAAATCTATTACTTTCCTAAGCTTTTTTTTCCATTGAAGAGCTTAAGTAGAACTATATTGAATAGACAATATATTTTCATTTACAATGGGTCCTACTTATATTTTGATCATTACATCTTTAGGAGTATTGTTACAAAGCAGAATTGGGGGAAATTTTCTATTGTGTTAGGCTTCCCCTGGCATAATGTTCACTTTTCTATCAGTTGCCAAGACCAGGTGTATTGCTCATAGCCGCAGACCAGGAGTCTCCAGAGTGATGAATCTCACAAGTCATACTCTCACTGCTGTCCAAAAGAGCCTCAGGACAACAGCTTTCAGTAGGGTGCCACCTGTTAGGTGAGAGGTATGAGTTGAGAGAATACAACCCAGCTCCTAGCAGGGGCTTCCTGAACATCATTCCCACAGGCTCTTTGGATTGGCAGTGCTTTTTCATCAGCTGACATGCTGGGCCACTCCAGTAGGAGAGAAAATCTGGCACAAAAATAGCAGCTTTTTAGTCTGAAATATCCTGAGGCTCCAGAACACATTCATTACTAGCATTCCTGTAATTGGCTGACTATATAGGCATCACGAAGGGAAAATTCTTAAAGTACTATTTGTGAGTCCTACCTGAAACTCACAGATTAGGCTCAGGAATCTGAACTTGAATAACCACCTCCTCTACCCTGGTGAGGCAGATGTGTCTGCAGAGCTCTTGGAAACTGCACACAACAAAAATGAAATAGGATAGAAAATCCAAAATCTATGGGGATCCATGTCTAACAGCTAGAAACCAGAAATTTGTCAAGTCTAGTAAAAATTGACATGAGACACCATGATGGCTTTTGTTTATTATTATTGCAAAACTTGATTATATTTAAAATGAGAATAAATTGAGCACACTTTTGGGCTCGAAGTCATGTTGCTAGTGAAGATGGAAAGACGAAGACCGCACAGAAAATTGACATATTAAATCATAAGTCAATGCAGAGCTTTAGATGAAAGAGTAGGTGAATTTACCCTAGAGAGTGTGTAAATTAATTCTCCAAATCTGATATATGAGGACTGTCAATTAAGTTCACAGACTCATCCTAGAAAAAATGCTACAGATCTCATTGATTAATATCACTGTGGTCACCTTAGAAGTACTTCCCTTGGAAAGTTATGCACTGACACCAGCGTCAAATCCACCCTTCAAAGCAATTTCCGACCTCTGTTTGAAATGGCTGACAGGACTGCTGTTGTATTACCCGTGATATCCTGAATGTCATCAAACTGTCTTCCTTTGAATATTTCCTTTATCTTTAGGTAAAGAAAAAAGTCATTGAGGGCCAGATCAGGTGAGTAGGGAAGGTGTTCCTATACAGTTATTTCTTTCCTGGCTAAAAACTCCCTCACAGTCAACTATACAATTAATTTTGCAAACTTGCCACCTTGCAATGGCCGTTCCAGAAAGAGTTCCAAAATTATTTTGAAGGGTAGACTAGGGATTTGGTATCAGTGAATAGCTTCCCGAGGGGAGTATTTCAAAGGTGATATTTAGTACCTTCGAAGTTAATATTCTGCAACAAGTTATGTAGCACTTACAAGAATTAAGGTCATGGACTTAATTGTCAGACCTCCTAAGTAACAGAGCCTGCTGAAATTGTTGATTTCTCAAGATTCTACTAGGCTTCTGATTCACTACCTTGAGATGGGTCTATAAATCCCACTAGGTACTTCTTACAGCTAAGCTATAAAGGTTATGAAACTGTTGTAGTGGTGTTCAAAACCCACCTGTGGGGTACCTACCCCAAATCCTGTTCAGATGTTGAGACCAGTGAAGCCATATAGACCAAGAGGGTATGAAAGGTTCATTACTTAAAAAATTGAACTTTTCTGAGGACAGCAAGACCGGCCTCTCAAGCTGACATGATATGGTTAAACAAGCCTGTTGCCATCAAGTCGATTCCAAGTCACAACCTCTAGACAAAGTAGGACTGCCCCGTAAGGTTCTCAAGGAGTTCCTGGTGAATTGGAACTACCTAACTTCTGTTTAGCAAGCTTAATTGTTTTTGTTTGTCTGTTTTCTTTATTCTTTATGTGAAAGTCAATTTATTGTACGGAAACGTATGTACACATTCCCATATAACTCTAGCTGTTCTCCCTACACTGTAAGAGCACACTCCTCCTTTCTACCCTCTATTTCCCATGTCCATTCAACTAGCTCTTATCTCCCACTGCCCTTTCACCTCATCTGTGGACACGACCTGCTCAGTTAATTTCATGTATCTACTTAAACCAAAAAGCATACTCTTCCTCAGTATCCTTTTATGTCTACAGTTCATTCTAATCTGTGTGTGAAGAGTTGTCAGCTTTATCTCTTAACCACGATGCCACCAGGGTTTCCTTATAGTATGTTAGCGGGTGGAAAAACCCAGAGGGAGAATTCCCACGTACAGGAAAGCTCTTGCTTGATCCGAATTTCCTGCTGGTGCCAGAGGAGTCCCCTCAGGCTTTCTTATCCGTTTTCCCATCCAAGAGGTAAAGGTTAAAGGGGGAGTGGTGAAAATTAAAAGTGTCAGCAGTCAAACATCAAAAACTAAAGCCTAATCTTTATCAGAAAAGCATTAGTCTATAACATTAAGTGTAAATCAAAATATAAATAATAGGCTTGTAGTCACTTTGCTAAATATACTAACATAAAAACAAATACCAAAGTCACCACTGTCACATAGATTCTGACTTATAGCAACTGTATAGGACAGAGCAGAAGTGGGTTCTCATGATTTCCAAGCTGTAATCTTTATGGAAACAGACTACCACGTGTTTCTTCCTTGGAGCCAAACACTTAACAACTGCACCATTGGGCTTATTTTAACATTAATAGAAAGCTAAAAAATTAAAGTGCCTGTTCTTTTCTGTCATTAGTACCTGAATCACAATATCCACTCTTGTCAGCAATAGAAGTATAGTTCTAAAGAACTACAGATTGGCTGGGATGAGAAGGGAGGGGGAAAGGGAATTGACTAGGAAGGGAGAGAATTAAGAATCTTGAAACAGGCAGATCTGCAACTATTTATGGAGACTGTATGGATGGACTGCTTATGATAAACAACCATATTGCTCATTACTTTGTTTCATGTTTGTAAGCATAATATATGCTTTAGTTAGGGCTCCTATGACAGAAATACCACAAGTGTGGTTTTAACGAGCTGAAGCCATTGAGTCAGATCAGACTCCACATACTTATTTTTCCCACTATTTAGAAAGCTAAGAGCCAGAATTTAGGGCACTGTCCCGTGTAGGCAAAAATCGTTCTCTCAGCTTCTTGGGTTCCTTGCAGATTTCCATGTAGTATCTGTTTTTCCTGCATTTGTGCTTACTTTTCTCAAAGTTTAATCTATTAACTTATCAAGAGTCATTAGTTTTAGATATACCCTACATTGATAGAGCCTAAAAACAATAACCAAGAAGAAAAAACAAAACTATTCTCAATCATTACATCCTGTTATCAAACATTACATCTGCAAGTTTAGGATTTAGAATTCCAGAATTTATTTTGGGAACCACAACCAATCAATAATAATGTAGTTTTTAATTCTTTTTTTTTTTTTTTAATTTCAAATATAAGAGGACAGAAAAGTGGATAGAATAAAGACCCATAGAAGTATTTTAGTAGTGATTCTTTTGGAACATTTTCCAGGATTTTAAAGTCAAGATTAATGGGTTTGCAAGAAATGCCATGGTCTTTCTGCCCCATAGGCTTAGCCACAACTTAGACAAATGACCCTCCGTGCTTGTCCAAAGTGTTAAAGCTTTTCTGCTACTAGCAGTGGATGACGATGGATTCACTGAGATTTTAACAGATTGACAACATCTTATCTTCCTCGTGCACACATGCTTCATGAAGGCAGAGAAGGCAATTTACCCTCCACTGTGACAATTTATTTGCTTTTTAATTGGCTTGGACTAGTTTTGTGCAAGAAACCATTAAATCATAGTTGAATACAAAAGAAATGTGTGATGTGTGAGAGCATCTGTGTCGGTAATTTCTAAGTAAATAAATTACACCTATTCAAACACTTCACAGAACATTTATGGGAACAATTAAGTTCTCGGTCAGTGCTGTTTTCTCCAGATGAACAAGGTTTGTGTGATTCTGACTAACAAAGCATTATTCCTTCAGGCAAGATAGCCTTTGTATTTAGCTATTAATGTAACTGCCGCTATGATTTAGTGCAGATTGATACAGTCAAGAGAAGTAATACATACATGATTCACTAGATGTGATGATGTTTAAATTGTGATAAACAAGTTATAAACTTCAAATATGAGTGGAAACCCAATTTATCTTTTTTGCTTCAATTGGACAAATATGTGATGTAGACACATTTAGCCTCTATTATGAATTCTTAGACTGTTGAATTCAAATCACATTATCTCTTTAGTACACAAAAGACTTTTAATACATCAGATTCAAACATCTGAAAATAAAAGAAATACCTACCTTAATTATAAATGTTTAATTGTCTGCATGTTCAGATGATCCACAAGGTCCCCTTTGTTTTCACTGTTAAATTTAACATATGAACATATTTCTGATAAAATGAATGTTTTTACCAGTTTGGGCTTTAGAGAAATCCTTGACCCGAAATCAAAAATCATAAGCCTTCTTGCCACACTTTTATTATTTTGTGGTGTGTGTCTGTGTATTTTATATTTCTGTTAGTGAAATATTTAAAAAAGCCAAGAGACAGGCATCAACTGGAAACACTTCATCAAAACTTCTTCCTCATTTCCAAGACATACAATTAGTAATGATAATATGTTTCTCACTCTGATTTGCCAGTCCCATGTAAAATGTTCCTAGCAGACACCAGTGTAGTGTATAGTACTACAAGTATTTCTTATGTTTGATCAGTGAATTTATATCACACCTGTCTCAGAAGTTCAAACTCTGTGCAAAGCGCAACTTTTTTCTGTCTATCCAACTTAAGTAATTACATATTAAAGCAAATCTTATACTTTATGACATTGTGAGATGGCTTCCTCTATTTTCTAACAAGAGTGTTAACATTAGGAAAAACTAAACATATAACGAAATATATTACTATATAGGCTATGTTATACTTCAGTCTTCTCTTTCTGTAATTGATTTTTTAAAATCTAGGAAAATAGCAAGTCAAGAATTGGATTATAATTTAACATTAGGTTGAGCAACTTCTTTTTAATGTTTATACATTTATCTTTTCCCTATGTGGCAATTAACAATGAAATGGAGAAAAAAAAAATCACAAAAAGCCCATAGTGCAGCTATTACATCTATATGGACACTGATATCATCGGGGTGATGAAAGGAGATAGAGAAGAATGTCTGTGGCCCAGGAGCGTCTATCTAGCAGAAGAGTGTGTAATGAACAGGTCAGTTAGGAGAAAGGACATTATTGGTCCACATTTCTCAAAAGTGTTGCTCAGATCAGTAGTATGGGAATCTTCTGGGAACATTTTACAAATGCAAAATCTCAAGTCCTGTCCCAGGCCTACCGAATCAGTCTGTATTGCATTTTAGCAAGAACCTAATATGAGTTAAAGTTTGAGATACATTAGTGTAGAGAGATGATATTCACCTCAAAGGAACCAAGTTGTCTTTGTTTGTTTGTTTGTTTTGTTTTCCTAATTCAGACAAGCAAGGAATAATATTCTTGAAGCATCAATAATGAGCCGCAACAACAATTACTCAGCCTTCTAACTCTGTATATAGAACATATAAAAGAAGAATGTGTACTTCAGTCTGCAGAGGAAGCTTGTTCTTAAAGACAGTTTCTTTTGTTGTTTTTGTTATTTGGAATCAATTTCAAGCCATTGTGTACAGCCTACCCGGGATTTTCAAAGCTCTGAGGTTTTGGAAACAGAATGATAGGGCTGCCGTCTGAGACATCTCTGGGTGAACACCAACCTTTTGGTTAGTAGTTATGCCATTTCCTGGAAGCTGTTGTATATTAACTTGGGGAACTTTTAAGGACACTAGTAGTCAGCTCTGTCCACAGGATTTTCTGATTTTAATTGCTTTGAGTGCAGGACAAAGATATTTGTTTTGTTTCTTTGTATATTTTATTTTTAAATTTCCATGAGTAACTGCAGTGCACACCTAGGGTTGAGAACACTAGGTTAAGTCAAAGTTTGAGAAAAAATAAAGTCCAAAAAAAGTGAGAATATGAGATTTATCTTATTTTTACATGGAAGCGGATTCAAGAGGGTACCTCCAGTGTGTCCGTGATCTCTGAATTATTGGGGAAGTCAGAGGAGAATGAGTACGGGTATCTTAGACATCTGGCCCTGACTCAGGCTAACTGGATTTGAACTCTGACGGGTGTGTTCCTTTTCATTTCTAAGATGTTTCAGGCCTCAGATCTGTTGTCCTTCTCAGTACTGGCTCCCTGTGACTTGGTAAAAAGTAACAACTTTCACAGGATGTTCCCAGATTTCTCACAGATAGTTGTACTCTCAAGCAGGCTGCAGCTTCCTAAGGTTTAAATGATTCAGTAAGTTCACTTGTGGAGACTCATCAAGTCTTAGAGAATAGATATTTCAGGATCTTTAAGCTGTGTGCCTGACCCAAGCCATGGTATTTTCAGTCACCTTATATACATGCTAAAGGTGGACATTGAATATGGACAAAGAAGCATCTATGCATTTGAATTATGGTGTAGGAGAATAATATTGAATATACTACAAGAAGGATGGACAAATCTGTCCCAGAAGGCATAAAGCCAGAACGCTCCTTAGAAAGCAAGAATGGTGAGGCTATTCCAATACTTTGAATATGTTATCGGGGGAACAAGTTCTGGAGAAGGAGATCATACTTGGTAAAGTAAAGGGTCTGTGATAAAAGAGGAACATCTTCAGTGAGACAGATCAACGTAATGGCTACAGCAACAGGCTCAAACTAACAACAGTTGGCAGGATGATACCGTTGTGAGCTGTGTTCCATTCTGTTGTATATAGGGTTTCAGCAGCATGTAACAACAACAACACTAATCATACCAAAATAATGTGAATTTTTTAACAAATGTAATTGAAGAAATTGTGTTTATCAAAGATTTTACCCATTTTCTTTGGTATGCTTTCCTCCCTCAATTTAGTCCCATTACCATTGGTTTTATTTTATAAAAATAAGCCTATATGTTTTCAAGAGGCTTTTATTATTATTTTTTGTATTTGAAACTTTTAAATTCTATTTAATTAAATATTTCATACCTTTTCACGTCTTTTGTGAATTTTATCTTGATGACAGCTTACTTAGGTATGGAACTATGAACTATTTCTTTTTTTCCTTGAATCACCTATGAAACTTGAATATGTTTAATCTTTCCAATAGCCTCCAAACTGGTCACCTAGCTACCACTTTTATTGTCTAATAATCCATTTATCCACTTATCCATTATCCATTTATCCCAAAGCAGCCAGAGTAGTCCCATTAAAATATAATTTGTTACTCTACTACTTAAAACTGCCTGTTGCTCTTCAGCTGTTAAAATAAAGTATGAACTATGAAATTGGCATAGCCAGAATATACATGGCTGGATATTGAATTTCACACAGATGACATAGTTCACAGAGATCACAGAAAGAGAGAGAGAGATATATAAGACATGCAGAGAAGGGATATTCAGTCAGCTTCCAAAACCTTTGATCTAAAAATCAGTTCTAACACAAAGCAACACTATAGGACGGAGTAGAACTACCCTCTAGGGTTTCCAAGGAATGGCTGGTAGATTTGAACTGCCAACCTTTTAGTTAGCAATGAAGATGCTAACCACTGAGTCTCCAAAACTCCCCAGTCCACCTTAAATAGCTACAAACACTTGTAGTAACAACATAACTCAGACTCCTTCCACAGATCAACACAGTCACTTGAATAATTCTTCAGAGAGCCAAATGCAAGTTTTTCTTATTTATAAGACGTGTCTAAACACACCTTAGTTAACAAGATCTGTGTTTATCTTTAGAAAATATGCTTAAACAGTTTGAATTACGGGATCAGTAGACAGTGAGTAAGTTAAATGTATTTTCTAGGTGAAGTCTCTCCTGGGGCTTATCATACGACTATAGACATTGGTCAGGAAAGCACTCCTGTCTGCCTCTTCCAAGTCTCATCAGACCTATCTCCAGCTTAGAACACTTAGGTGCAGTAGAACATTTCCTGCAGTACAAATGCAACCAGGCTGATCTTACCAAAGAGAACAAAGCTTCAAAGCACCACTAAAACCTTTTTATGATTCAAATCGCCACACTCTCTTTTTCAAAGAAGTCTTTCTATTCAGTTTCAATCACCAGCAATCATACTTCTTTCTTGTTTTTATTGCCATCACTTTTAGTTTTTTCCTTGCAGTTCCAGATTGTTTACAATTATCTGGTTCATCTCTTTTTCATATAATTATTTTTCCTCCTGCTTCGTTCCACCACAGATCCTTCCTACCCTCTCCGAGAATGGGAGAAGATTATTGATGTTGGTATTTACATATCAGCTATTCATACGAACTTATATATCAATGTTTAGAATATCAGGAAGACCCCTAACTGTTATTTGTTTTATTGGTAGACTCTTTATTGAAGAATCTGCTTTCCCTTTTTCTCTAAGCAATAGATACAATGATTTCCTATAAACATATAGTAGTATATTATTTTTTGGATGTTGACTTCTCATATATTAGATAGTATTTTGGTGCTCAGATCACCTGAACAAATTCCATTTAATGGTTGTTATTTATTTCTAGACTTTATATAAACGGAGGAGGGACTCATTCTGGGATGCCCTGCTCCTTTAGCCAGGTAGAGAGGCAGATATTTTTGCATAATCTGAATCAGCCTTTAAATTGCTAGCGTCACAGAGTAAGAGACTGAAAACACACAGCCCTTGGCATTTGCTGGTTACATCGTCATTTGATCCCTATTTCTTTTCTGCCCCTCATGTAGCAAATGCCACAACCAGTCTTTTTGTCTACACATATTTTGATTCTGGAAGTGAATCTGCACGTGTAGCTATGGGAGGATCTTTGTCTTATGTGGGATGGTGTTGAAAACAGTTCCAGCTATTTGGAAAGCATCTTTTACTAAAGAGTATAATGGTTTGTGCCTTGATCAGGTTAGGCTAAATAATGTGTAATTACAATCCACAATCTCAAGGCCTTAAAGCTGAAAAAGGTTTTCCTCAGTGTTGCTGGTGCTGCTCTGACAAATACTACAGTGAGTGGCTATTATTCTTCTGTTTTTGAAATATTTTATTGTGCTATCAGTGAAAGTTTACCATCCAAGTCAATTTGTTAGACAAGATTTGTACGTACACTGCGCGTAACTCGAGCTATTCTCCCCACACTGTGACAGCATCCTCCCGATTTCCACCATGTACTGCTCTTGTCCATTCAGCCAGCTCCTGTTCGCCTCCAGCCTCTACTCTCTCTTCTTGCCCCTGAACAGAAGCTACTCAGTTACCTTCATGTATTTGCTTAAGCCAAGAAGCATGCTCTTCAGCAGTATTATTCTATTTCTTATATTCCATCCCAATCTTTGTTTGAAGAGTTGACTTTGGTAATGATTTCAATTCTGGGCTAATGCAGACTCTGGGGGACACATTTCCCAGGGACCATTCAGTCTGTCAGACCATCAAGTTCTGTCCTTTTAATTTAGCTTAAATTCTGCACACCTGTTTTCCTCCTGCTAGATCAGGGACTGTATGTTTTATTCTCTGACAGGGCAGTCATCTAGTTCTTGTCTCATGATGATGTAGTCTCTGAATGATATGGCCCTTTGGTTTCTTGGGCTCCTGTGGTTTCTTTGGTTCTTTATGCCTTTGATACCTTTCATAGTCCTCTGCTCCAGATGGATTGGGCCTAATTGATGCTACTTAGATGGTGGCTTTCTAGATTTAAGACACCAGATACCACTCACTAAACTGGGATGCAGAACATTTTCTTAAAAATGCTTTTTATACTAATTGACCTTTATGTCCCCTTAAACCGTAGTCCCCAGACCTCTGCCCCTCCTACTCTGTCCTTTGAAGTATTAGGTTATATTTAGGAAACCTCGTATCCAATTCGATGACACTTGGCTTGGCTGGCTTGGCTTTTGGTTTAGATCACTTGTGTTAACCTCCCCTCTACTGCACACTGTCCCTTCCTTGACCTAACTCAATTCCTATGTATGATCTAGTCGATGAATACCACTCTCCCTCCCTCACCCCACTTGGAGCCATCAAAATCTGTTTTCTTCCATGTTTAAACCATTTCTTCAGTCCTTAAAATAGTGGTCTCGTACAATATTTGTGCCTTTGTGACTAATTTCACTTAGCCTTCCAAATATCTCCATGTTATGAGATTCTTCCCAGGATCACTATTGTTTATTATTGTATTCTGTTGGGTGAATAAGCCATAGTTTGTTTATCCTTTCATCCACTGATGGATACCTAGGTTGATTCCATCTTTTTGGTATTTTGGACACTGCTGCAATAAACATTGGTGTGCGTGTATCTATTCATGTGACAACCCTTATTTCTCTAGGATATATTCTAAGAAGTGGGATTGCTGGATCGTATGGTATTTCTATTTGTTAAGAATGTGCTGCAAGGTGGAGCCAAGATGGCAGTGAAGTCAGAAGCTTCCTGTGGTCTCTCTAATAATAAAGACCTAAAAGAAAAAATGAATAAATTACATATGACATTCCAGAAGGCCTGAACATCAAAGTGAAAATTGAAAAATTAGACTGAGTGAAGTGGAAGGGAGAGTAAGTCCAGAAGTACCTAGATCTGGCCAGGCCTGACTCACCAGGAATGGACTGCAGCCAGCTTGGTGAATGGAGCGGTAGCTCTTGGATGGCTTCCTTCTCAGTGGGAGAGAAAGAGCAGCGGAGAGTATACTTCAGCCTTTAAAACCAGTGAAAATTTCCATTCAGATTTCAAAAGCTATGTGGCTTGTGTCTAACCTAGGTCACAGGGCTCTAAATCTTTCCTTCAGGATAAACCTCACTCCCTTTTCCTAGTGCTTCGCGCCTCCCTCCTCTGCAGTGCTTCTGGTTCTGGAGTCTGATGCCATTAATGGAGACAGAAGTAGGAATCCTTAAGCCTGCCCCAAGCCATTCTGCTAAACTTGGAGAAGCAACAATTGAACACACTGGTAAAAGGAGGAAAAGAAATAGCTATGGAATGTCCTGAACCATAAATTCAGGTCAGAAGCATTAGCTTCAACTAGAATCAGACATCAGGGGACTTGCTGTTCTCATAGACACTCAGGAGTCCGTTTATTTTCTCAGCTCAGGTGTCTATGTAGTCAGTCACAAAATGTGTGGTACAGGCTCTCCTGTGCTGTATTGGACGGGCAAGGATGACTTACTGGTCTAGGTACAGGTATCTGGCTGCTGGCGCTGACAAAGGCAGGGGGCTAACAGACGTCTGTGAGTGTCTTGAGTGTGTGTGAATGACTTGTCCCCTTATGTCAGATTCTAGGTGAAGGAAATGTTTTTGAACTGCATTTATGGCGCAAGTGCGTCAGCAGATTTTTGCTCTCTTTCCCCAGTTTACTAAATTGATCCTTCTCTGAGTCTAGGAGAAAAGCTCAGGATGGGCTTAAGGGGTCCTACTTCTGGGTCAGGTAATGCTCCCTGACTGCAGAGTTGGGCACAGTACGGAGAAGGGAAGGAAAAGTGCTGGAAAGAGAGAGAAAAGGAAAGAGGAAGATTCATGTGTGAGGTAGGTTAGATGTAAGCCACTTAGCTTTTGATAGTCAAGTACAGCTCTTCACCAGTTCTGAGGCCAGAGTGTACTCTCTGATGGGCTTTCTCCCCTGGTGATGAGGACCCTCACTGACAGCCACCACTCGGTCCGCCACGCTGGCTGCAGCAAATTCCCAGTAGGTCAAGTCTGGCCATTCCTAGGTACTTCTCCGCTTACTTTCTTCTGTTTCACTCAGTCTGATTTCTCTGCTCTACCTTTGATGTTCAGGACTCCTAGAATGTCAGATGTAATTGATTCCTTAGTTCTTTGGGGTCTTTTTTTTTATTAGAGAAATCGAAGGAAATGCCTTACTACTCCATCATCTTGGCCCTTTCTTCTCCCTGGATTTAATAAACAGAAATTCATTCGTTTAGAGCTTAATAGTCTAGAATTCCAGATTCAGGGTGCCGGTTCTAGTTGAAGACTTTGTTTCTTTGTTGGTTCTGGAAGAAGGTCCTTGTCATCAATCTGCTAGTGATCTAGCAGCTTCTCAGTGCAGGGGACTCCCAAGGTCCAAAAAATGCATTCCATTCCTGGCGCTTGTTGCCTGGTAGCGTGAGGTCCCTGTTCTCTCTTTTGTATGTCAAGATGGAATGATACAAGATTCACCTTGATAATGTAGATTTCCTCCTGTCTCATTGCCATAACTGCCTGTAATCCTGCCTCATTAACTCCATAGGGGCCAAGATTTACAACGTGTAAGATAATCACATCAGATCATAAAATAGAGACAGCAACACAGTGCTCTGAATCGTGACCTAGGCAAGTTGATACATAGTTTTGGGGGACACAATTCAAGCCATAACGTTCACTGATCCGAACTTAACTACAGCTCTGACAACTCTTATGTCTGCTCTCAGGTGTGTGAAGGCTTAGCATTGCTCCTCCAATATGTATTTCCATCACATTTGTTGAACCAGAGAAGAACACTCAGGAGAGTCTCAGCCTAGAAATTAAATGTTTCTGCCTGAATGTGATTTATAGCACTTCAACTCATATTATACTAGTGAAAGAAAATACAATGACTCATTCAACTTCAACAGAACAAGGAAGTATCATTTTTCCATTTTTCTGGGAGGAGAAGAGACCAAGATATTGTTGAGGAAATGAAATATCCACAGCAGCCCCTGAGTTATTGAGGTGAAAGTACATACATGAAAGTAGATACAGATAGTCTGTATTAGACTCTAATTTCACAGAAATTTGTGAAAGTATAACTTTCATTTTTCTGTAAGAACTTAAGTCTCAAACCTCTATCCTGTTTGACATACAAAATAAGACATACTATTGCAGAGATAAGTTTCACTGTATTTTGTTTTCTTTTCAGGGAATTATTATTTTAAACTAAATTCAGTCATACTCATAATTTCATTTTATAGTTTTTTACTCTATCTCTCCAAGAGTTTAAGCATAGAGAGACCCTTGTTGGATAAAGAGTGGCAGTGGCCAGATATTCTTAAGCCTTAATATGCTCCAGATGATAATCACTGTCCTTAAGCTAGGGTATTCCTCATTCTGTGGAGACAACGTACGAAGATGTAGACTCATTCCCTTGCAGTTGCTTCATTGCAGTTTTATCCCTTCTTCCACCATTCCAGCCACAGACATCTTGAAAAGTAAAGCTATTTACTTTCCATAAATCTTGCTTCTGTGTCTCATTCCCTGTGACACTTTAGGGAAAATGTATTATTTAGAAGTTAGGAATGCTGACCTATTCATTAGTGGATTTTTTGTAGTTGGGCTTAAGATGAAAGTCCTTAATGTTTATGATAGGACCACAATGATTTTATTAAGGTTTTGACATGTCATGCACTATAGTTTCTACTGTATTTTTTTAATTTAATATGAATGAGTGAAAATGTACATTCCTATATAAATTTACATGCCCACCTATATGCAGCTTCCACTGTCCGGTGACAGCACTGTATTTTTTTTTTAAATGTATCAGTTGTTCTGTATTTTTATGAGTATTTAAATTTGAACATAGCAGAAGAGTGAACTGTTCTCAGTATGTTTTCCAGAAGTTATATTGTAGTTTGTCCTAGTATCCAGTTTTTGACAAGCCAAGTTAGTAGTTACATAGTAGGAAAAAGAAGGGGGGGCAACCAAGAGAGAGAAGACCTGACATAGTGATAGTGAAGATGGACCTAGCTCATTGAAAGAGTTCATTGCCAGGTAAAGGTGTATGAACTTCTTGTAGCTGATGGAAGTTCACTTTAGAATTATAGTAACTGTAGAGATATCATTGAATTCCATAGTGTTTTTATCTGATAGCTGTGAAGACTATGTACTTATGAAATATCACAAGCAAAATTCTAAAAGGTAGAAAAATCCATAATAAAGTGTTCCAGGTAATAGATAATGAAGGTTCAAGTTGGAATAATGGTCAGAGAAGTAGAAACAATTTGAGGAGTATACATGATGTAGAATTGACTCTAGGTAGACTTGAACTACCAACTTGTGGTTTCTAGTCTACTGCTTAACTATTTGTACCACCCAGAGACTCTGCAGTTATTATATTTATATAATAAAGAGCAGCCAGTAGATTCAAACTTCTGGCCTTTTGCTTAGTGTCTGAGCTCTTAACCACTACACCATCAGTGCTTCCTTAGTATACACAGAGAGAGCTATTTCTTTAAGAGACAATTTAAATGTATTGCATAAGAAAAAAAGTATTCAAAGTCAGAGACACCTAAGTTCAAGCTCTGGATCTACCACTTAGCTGTGTGATGTCCTACTACAAATGAACATTTTACCCTCTGCTAAAGAAAACATTATGGATGACTGACTTTTAATGTCTTGTAGTGGTATGTTTGTCATAGTGTGTTTTGAGATTAAATGTTCCAATACATATAAAGTGCTGACCACAGTGCTCACAAAGGTGCTCAGAAGTGATATAATTAGTATCAGTATAATCTTATGACATGACATGGATATAGATCACAAATATAGTCTAATACAAAGATAACATAATAGTTTTCAGTTTCTCTTTTTAGTGTTAAGTTTTTGTTTTTGATTTATAGAAATATTAGTATTATCGTTTCACAAAACTAATAGTTACCGAATTTGACCAAAAGATAGAAATTAATCAAGCAAAGCAGGGGTCAAAGCATTATTTTAAGAAGAAACAATATCAACAATGGCAGAAGTGGAAAAAAACATTGCTGTTACTGAAGTAAGAACTGTAAAACACTAAGTGGTGAAGATGAATTGTCTTAAAAAGGTGTATGGACTTCTTGTAGCTGATGGAAGTGCATTTTAGAATTGTAGGAATAGCAGCAATATCATCAGAGTCCATAGTGTTTTGGTCTGATAGCTTGAAGAATATATATTTATAAAATACTGCAAGCCAAATTCTAAAAGGTAGAAAAAGCCATAATAAAGTATTCCAGGTAATAGATAATGAAGGTTCAAGTTGGAATAATACACAGAGAAATATAAACAGTTTGAGGAGTGTGTATGATGCAGAATTGGCTCTTCTTGTTGACTGAAGACATACAGTAATTTAATGGTAAATACTAATTTTAGGTGGTATTTCAAGTTTAAGGAAGAATTGATGTGGCAGTCTCTCAGGGGAAAGGTCAAATTAAGGGGGAAAGGTGATGAATATAAGCAAAATAGACAGGAGCTTGGTTTTGATAAAATCTGAAGTACCTGGGAGCTGTCTGGGTAGGAGATCTAAATCTAGGAGACATCAACTTACGGTTGGTAACCTCTAACAGCAAAAAGAACGATTGGTGAAACAACTGCAGAATATGGAGAGGACTGTGAACAGGAGGGAGGGGAAGCTTCAGTGCAGAGGAAGAACGAGCCGTAGAGAAGGTAGGCCAAGGACAACCTCTAAGAAGGGCGCTCTTATCTGTTGGTATCTGTGGAGAGGAATAGGGTAGATAACCCACATATTTGGTGATGTCTACTGTGTAACAGATAACACTATAAGCAATTTCATGTAAATCCTCACATTCACCATGAAATATCATTGTAGAGGGGGAAACCATGAGTTGCAAAAACTACATGATAAAAATATGAGGAGGCTAGAGTTTTTACCTGTTTTTCTGAAATCACAAAGCCTGCTTTGTATGATTCTGGTCTTGAGAATTCAGAGTAAAAAATTAGGATATTTACCATCATAATAATGTTCTACAAAAGTATAAACCAATGAACAATAGTTGTCTCTGTTTTATGAGTCATAGACATTTCTTATTTCCCTGTAGAGTTGTGTGTTTAGAGTACTGTTTTTGTTTCAGTGTAAATGGTGAAAAAGTAAAATATACTAAATATGCTGTCTTTTTGATAGAGAAAAACTACCATTTATCAAGTGTTTCTGGATGTTTGGCACTTTATAGACTTATATTTGTAAGCTTCAAATTTGTTATACATGCTTTGGCATCCCTGTTTTGTGAATCGAGATACCTCATAATACAAATGAAGATGCTTTGAAGTAGTTAAGCAAAGCTTTCACATTGTTTCTACCCTCTTCCATGCCCATGTGTTTTCCTGTACGATACTTCCTAGTAGTGATGTCATCCTTCATCCAGAAATGAAAAATACCTGGCAGATCTGCTGTTGTGAGTGCCTCTCTGGATTAAAGGGAGTCTCACTTTCTGAAGGGTCTGGTTTTAGTATGCCTCCTCTGTTTAACAGTCACGTAAGGTGGGTATCATTGGCCTGAAGCTACTTCAGGGAATAAACTAGTAATAAGAGGAAGTGAAACAAAACCAGTAGCTTGCTTTATTTTCTCATAATTCTCAGTAGGGCAAACAGTTAAAAAACATACTATATCTGTTTCTTTGTCTTAGCAAAACAAGGATTTGAGAAAGAGTTAAGGAAGTATATCATTTGAGAAAATGAGAAATTAAAGAATCACTCCAAGAAAGTAGTCTGTCCCCCTGTGCATTCCCCAAAAGTCTGCTTTCAAGATAACTAGCAAACAAATTGCCATTTGGAACTGTATGACTTCTATTTTTATAGGTAGTCTTAAGAACTCATACTTTCTGGTTCCAAATGTTGTTTAATAGGTCAGCTAGAGTATCTCTCAGGCAAAACTAGTCAATAGACACTTTGGTGACATGATTATAGGTTTTCCTTCTGAAAACCTCCTAAAATTGCAAAAAGATGAAGTTGAATCCTATCTTTGATCAAAAACATTATTATGTGACTTGATTCTGTCAGTATTTTTGCAGTAATAAATCCCTACAGTTGTCTTTGTTTTTGACTCAACATACTATATAAAATTGAAAGCAATGTGAATAGTGCTGTATACCAGATAATCAAGTTCTCGTTTTATTATTCATAGAGAGAATCTTACCCTTTTCCTAAATTTCAACACCTGTAAAGCAGTACAGTTAGATTTAGCTAAGATTAGAGTTTTGCTCTTTGATTCTACAAATATTGTTTTGCCACCCAGTATTAGCATTCTGATCCCTTGAGTGAAAGGTCATTTTCCAAAGAAATGGAACACTTACTATGTCCTCTTTTTGCTTCTGTGAACAGCACAGGGAAGGGGCGCAGCAGGAAGACTGAAATGTTTATATTCTCTAATGTGAAAGTTGTATTATGTGAGCACTTTTCCAGCATTTCATATTTATATTATGTGCTATCACAATTCATTTTCACCAAATTAAAAGGTATAGAAACACACTAAACACTTCAGTTAAGTGGCATAATGATTATATTTACATACCATAAGAGTGAGAACAACTAATAAAAATATATGAGAATAATATTTTTTGAAGGATAACTTTAGTACAAGTGACCACTTACTGGAAAGTTCTTTATTATCTGCAACTTGTACAGAGATAGCTGCTTCATTGGGCTTGTTTCTTATGGCAAAATTTATAAGGCAGTATCCACTGAAGTTAATAGAAGCTGGAGTATATGACAATAAATACTGTCACATGTTTTATCCTGAAACTTCACTGCTACATCATAAAGGAAATATCTGCTTTTAAATTGTATCCATCTAATTGAATTACTGGACATTAACAATGTCAGCCTACAGGCATCTTAATATATGTCAATTACTATATCATATTTTACAGCATTACTTAAGTTTTGAGGCTGTTTCAGCATTTTAGAAGTTATCATTTCTTCTTTTGTTTCCCTGAAATTACTCATTTCAAGTGTTGGACAGATTCTCAGTACAGAATACTCCATAACCTATTTCCTACTCATCATTCAAATAAGCAAACAAAAACTGGCAGAAGAACCTTGTTTTTAATTTTAACATTCTCAAATTCTTTTAAGTTGATGTACAATATGAGTTGCAAAAATGGTAGCTGATTTAAATTGCAATATAAAAGTTGGATCTCTTCTTTAGGCATGAAATATAAGTCATCATTGAGATAGATCAATAGAGTAGATCAAATGATATTTCTCCTTACTAGAAAGCTTGGAAAATGTCTCCTGAAAGTGGTTTAAAAAATTATATTTGGCTTACTTTAAAGAGAAATGATTATAGGTTTTCTCCCTGAAAACCTCTTAACAGCATCAACTCATGATTAAGATTCATTTTGTATACTTAGGGAGGGTAAATATTATTAGCAGTCAGCTTCAAAGAAAATAAATAAAATGCCAAACACAGGCAAACCCTTGGCGTGAGTGTCCATTTTGTGCAGTGTCACTAGAGCAAACAAACACACAAACAAAAAAGCCCTCTGATGCTGAGTCCCTTCTGACCTATAGTGACCTGATGGTACAGCGTAGAACTACCCCGTAGAGTTTCCATGGAGCAACTGATGGATTTTAACTGCCAAACTTTTGGTTAGTAGCCGTAGCACTTGAACACTATGTCACCAGGGTTTCCAGGGTCAGCATAAGCCATCAGGAAACCCATTGCGCTAACCTGCTCTCAGTTATTTCATGTTTGAAGTAAGAGTAAACCATACCTGACATTAACATTAATATTGTAACAGAAAATCTTCAAGTATAAAAGTAAATAATGAATTGTGGAGGAAAGGCATGTACAGAATGCTGAGCATGTGGGCTAGTTTGAAAGATTACAGTAAATGTAGAAACCGTTTTAGCAGTCCGTCCAAAACGAAGGTGTAAAATATTTTCAAATTTTTGAGAAATTTTAAGAAAATGTATCTTTCACAGAAGAAAGCCTCCCCAGGAAGGAAAGAAGGAAGGAAGCAATGAAAGGAGGGAGGGGAGAAGGAAAGGAGGAAGGGAGAGAGGAAGGAGAAAAGGAAAGAACGAGAAGAAAAACCCAGCAGCTTGGTCTTACTATCCGGAATTTCTCTGTGATTTTGGTGGGTAAAAAATGGAAATTAAGGAAAATCTGAAGAATTAACTGAAAGAGATGGGAAACTAATAATAATAGTGGTTATATTACCATAAATAAAAGACATGTTGTCATCTACCTTGTCTTCATGATTAAGAGTCCAAGAATTTTAGTACATGCATAAAATTCAGCAGTGATCAAATGAATCTCATTGTTTCTGAAAATCTCTTCCTTCTATGCATCTGAAGTTAATTACAAGTACTATCAAATTACTTGTTTAGTATTTCCTTCACCTTCCCTATTCCACTTTCAGGCAGGCCCGGTCAGTTCTATTTCTGATATACTTTGTTAGTGCAATATGAAATTACAATACCCTGTACCACTGACCGGGTTCAGATGTCTGTTATTACTCTGTTGAACCACAGAGGTTGTTGTTGAGTCCTTTCTACATAGTGGTGTACCCATGTGTAAGAGTAAAACTGTGACACACAGGGTTTTCAAGACTGTGACCATTCAGAAACTGATTGCCAGGCCTTCTTTTGAAGGTGCTTCTGAGTGGCTTTCAGCACCCAACCTTTTGCTAGCAGCCCAGGGCTTAAGCATTTGTGTCACTACATTGAATAGTCTTAATTTTTTATAACTTTTCCTGTCCCAAATTTATTCTCTGTGCAGTTACCAGAGTTACCAATGGTCTTTTTAATATGCAAATTTTATCAAGTCATTACTCAATTAAAATTTTTGAGTGCTTTTTCTTGCTGTACAGTTAAGTTGGGGGAGGAGTTTTATCTGTATAGCATTGCACATCTTTATACATTTCTACATCCACTCCATGCATAGTCCAGATGCAGGGAGAAAACATCTTTTTTTTTTTTTTTTTTAAATCAAGATAAGCATTTTTTTAAAAATGAACTTTAAAGTGTTGAAAACTTACATTTTTGCCTTAGGAAAAGGAACTGCAGAGAAAAATATGGATAACACAGGAAAAATATCGTTCATATGTGATATTATTTCTGTTTGGAATGACTTTTGCCAGGAGCTTTCTTTGGAAAGCTTCTAGGTGTTTTCCAAGAGCTAATTCAAAGGTCATTCTTTTCTACCAAAAAAAAAAAAAAGGGTACCTCTCACTTCAAATAGAGGCAGTAATTCCTTTCAGTTCTTTAAATTTATTCGTATTTGTGCAAGATACATTTTAAAGGGCGAAAGCATGTTAAAAAGAGAGTTTTCTAATTAATTGGTTGATCTGTTTGTCAAATTTGGTTCAGAGAGCCAAATTCAGGGATTGGACATTCTTTGAGAAATTTTGTATACCAGAACTTAGTATATTACTGAAACATTTTTATCAGTTATTAAATGATGTTAAATAAATGAACAATGACCATGTGGTATAAAGGAAACAAAATATTTCCCTATACTATGAGAGAGAGAAGAATGTAGACATAGATTTTCATGGGAGTAATTTTTGTGGATATCTCCTTCACAAAAGTAGATATCAAATTTTGTGTAGTATGTGTTGTGGATTAAATTGTGTCTCCCCCAAAATGTGTATCAGTTTGGCTGGACCATGACACCTTCTATGTGTGATTTTTTTCCCTGTATGTTATGACTCTTCTCAGGATGTTGTTTAAGAGGGAGAATGAGTGGCAGTTGTGTTAGTGAGGTGGGACTCAGTCTACAGCTTTGACTTTGTCTTGAGGCAATTTCTTAGGATATAAAGGAAAGAGAAATAAGCAGGTAACGGGTACCCCATACCTCCAAGAAAGCAGTGGCAGGAGCAGAGTGCATCCTTTGGATGTGGCATCCCTGTGTGGAGAAGTTCCTAGTCTGGAGAAGACATTGATCTGCATTTGGATTTCTAGCCTACTTTACTAGGAAGAAATAAATTCTCTTTGTCAAAGCCGTTCACTTGTGTTATTTCTGTTATAACTGCACTAGATGACCAAAACAGTGGGAGTACTGCTAATTTAGCAATTTAAGATAAATGATAAAGGTATAATTTTAGAAATTAGTATGTTCTGCAAGAAGTTGATTGAAAGCTGCAGAGAAGGAGAAAGCCTGGGATTATTTTGGATAATGATTCTAACAGAAAACTAGTAGTATTTTGTTTCCAGGTTTGCTGGATTCAGACTCTAATGGATGACTCCCTTAGGAAAATCATAAAATTGAGACAGAAAGCAAAAATCATCTATTTTAAGGTGATAAAGGGTCAACAGAGGTAGGCAGACTTCAGTGATGTACATTCTTGCTTAGAGAAGGGTAGATGGCGTATGAATAACTTACTGTTCTGCTAGCCTTTTGCCTGAGTTTTGTTAGTTCAAGCTCTGTGTGTATCTGTGGTAGAGAACAGCAGCAAAAATTGACATCAGTTCTTCCTCGGTCTTCATTATTCCCTGACCAGCTTTCACATGCATATGAGAAAATTTAAAAAATTGCGTCTGCTGGGTTGGGTACACCATAGCCATCAAAGTAACATTTTTGCTCTGTAACACTTAAAGAGGTCTTTTGGAGCTAGTTTGCCTAATATAGTAATCTGATTTCTTAATTGCTGCTTTTATGGGAATTGATCATGGATACAAATAAAATGAAATCCTTGGCAATTTCAGTTTTTGTTTATCACAATATTGCTTATTGGTTCACTTGTGGGAATTTTTGTTTTCTTGATGTTGAGATGGAAACCCTACTGAAGACTATATTACTGGATTTTCATGAGTAAGTACTTCAAGTCCTCTTCACATTCAGCAAGCAAGACTGTGTCACGTATTTATTGCAGGCTGTTAAAAGTCTTCCTCTAGTTGTGATGCCTCAATCCTTATTCATATAGTCCAGCTTCTCAGATTATTTGCTCAGCTACAGGTTAAATACATATGGTGAAAGTATTCAGCCCTAACACATAAGTTTTTGATTTTAAACCATCATATATACCTTTTGTAAAATAATTTATTACTCCAATGAAGCATCAATTATTTTTATGCAACATACAAAGCAGAGTTATCAGACATTTTTGCTTTAGGAAAACCTTGTAGATGATGATAGTATGATCAACTCTTATCTCAGAACTAAAAATTGTTACAATGAAACTGCTTTGAAAGTTATCACTGATATCAATTACTATGGATTTCTGACAAGACTGGTCATTTGTTAAATAAAATTTTAAAATATTATTTGCCTGCATTTCTAGGTTAATGGAAAATTTCTCTAATCAAATTTTAAATTAGCACTTTTGTAGATGGGGTAAGGGTTAATACTATGGTGCAACAGCATTTTAGGAACAAACAAGCTTCTTAAGTCAGCATTAAATACAGTGTCCCTGTTTCAGTTTCTAGCACTACCGTAACTGCTGTAACACAAGTACCTCAAGTGAGTGGTCTTAAAGAATAGAACTTTATTTTTGGACATTGCAAGAATTAGAAGTCTGAATTCAAGGAACTGGCTCTTGGGAAAGGATTTCTCTCTGATAGTTCAATGGGAAGTTCCCTGTTTCAGCTACTCTAGCTTCTGCATTCCACAGTTTCTTAAAAGATTTGTTGCTGTCCAGTTGATTTGTATGTGCAGTGACCCTATAGGACAGAACTGCCCCCATAGAGTTTCCAAGGATCACCTGATAGACTTGATTGCTGACCTTAACGTTTAACCACAACACCACCTGTGTTCCCCCTCAATTCCTTTGGATCTCCATATGGCATCTCATCTACCTCTTCCCGATTTATGCTTGCTTCTTGTTTGTGTGTAATATGCTCTTTTGTTTTTAGTCCTGAAATATTTTAGGTTAAAACAAAGAGAAATGGTTCATTAATGTAACAAAGAAAACTTTGTACCCAAATGGGGTTATTTCCACACGTGTAACAGTTAGGATTTCCAGACACATATTGAGGATCACAGTTCAATCCGTAATTGCACCTGTGATTAATCTACATTGTTACAAACTCCACTTAAATGCTTATTAATAAATTTGTTCTGTGGTTTTAGGTGGGTAGTCTAGAGTAGTAATGAATCTTGCTGATTAACTTTTTATTGATGATGAGCCCCTCAGGTTGGAAGACTTCCCCAAATACAATTGGGGAAGTGCTGCCTGCTCAAAGTGTGGTTGGCCTTAATGATGTGAATGTAGTTGCGCTCTCAGAACCTTCATTTACTGATGTGGCATGGCTCAAAGTGGGAAGACACACCTGTAAATGTTCATTAATAATTGGAACATGGAATCTAAGAAGTATGGATCTAGAAAAATTGGAAGTCATCAAAAATGAAATGCACAAAAATCAACATCCCGTGTGTTAGTGAGCTAAGATTGACTGGTATTGGCCATCTTGAATCAGACAGTCAAAAGAGTTCCTATGGCAGGAATGAGAGATTGAAAAGGAATGATGTGGCATTCTTCATTAAAAAAAAAAAAAAAAAATCAAGGTCTATCCTGAAGTGCAAAGTAGTCAGTGAAAGGGGGTAATATCCATGCACGTTTAAGGAAGACCAGCTAATACTATTATTCAGATTTACTCACCAGCCACTAATGCCAAAGCTGTGTCCATTAATATTTTAAGCGCTTCTGCTGTCTCAGATTGGTCAAATGTTTAATCAAGATGTATTGAGAACTACTGGTGATTGGAATCAAAAAGTTGGGGAAAAAGAAGATTGTTAGTTGGAAAGTATGACCTTGATAATAGAAGGTATGCCAGAGATCAAGCGATGAAGTTGTATAAGGGACAATTGCTTCTTCCTCACAAATAATTTGCTTAACAGCATAAACAGTGAATACCCACATGGAGCTCATCAGATAGAATATGTAGGAATCAAATTGACTACACCTGTGGAAAGAGATAATGGGCAAGACCATGGCCAGCTGCAGAACAAGCTATTAATCACACAGATGCAAGTTTTAAGTTGAAACCAAAGAAAATAGAACAAGTCCACAAGAACTAAAGTATGACCTTGACTATATGGCGCTTGAAATTAGAAACCATCAAAAATGGATTTAACATGTTGAACACTAAAGACCAAATACCAGATGAATTGACATCAATCACATCACACGTGAAGAAAACAAGAGATCATTAAAAAGACAGGAGAAAAAGAGAAGATCTAAATGGATATCAGAAGAGACTCTAAAACTTGCTGTTGAATATCAAGCAGTTTAAGCAGAAGGAGAAAATGATGATGTATAAAAGTTGAACCTCAAAACTAAAACCCTCTGCCATCGAGTTGAGTCCAATTCATAGTGACCCTAGAGGTCGGGATAGAACTGCCCCACAGAGTTTCTGAGAAGTGCCTGGTGGATTTGGACTGCTAACCCTTTGGGTAGCAGATGTAGCACTTAACTCTGTACACCACCAGGGTTTATACAAGCTGAACGGGAGGTTTCAAATAGCACTCTAAGAAAACAAAATGAAGTCTTAAGATGAAATGTGCAAAAACCTGCAGTTAGAGAACCAAAAGGGAAGAACACATTCAGCATTTCTCAAACCAAAAAAAAAAATGAAGGAAAAATTCAAACCTCAAGTTACAGTATCAAAGGATTTGATGGGCAAAATGTTGAACAATATAGGAAGAACCTAAAGAAGATAGAAAGAATATATATAGTCATTGTAACAAATAATTCATCAACATTCAGCCATTTCAGGTGATAACATATGATCAAGAACCAATAGTGGTGAAAGAAGAAATCAAATATGTTCTGAAAGCGTTAAAGAAAAACAAACCTCCAAGAATTAACTGAACACTAGTGGAGATTTCCCTTGGCCATCTGCTGCTGCTATAACAGATAAACCCTAAGTGGATGGCTTTAAAAAAGTGAAGTTTACTATCTGACAGTCCAGTCGGCTACAAGTCCAAATTCAGGTATCAGCTCCAGGAGGCCTTTTCTGTCAGCTCTGGAGGAAAGTCCTTGGTCTAGGAGCACCTCAGTGGTGCGCTCTCCTCACAGCATTGTTTTTTTCTGGTGACGTGAGGTCACCAGCTCATTTCTGTCTCCTTTTATCTCTTCAGAGATAAAACTTGGTGCAGGCTACACCCCAAAGATCAGAGATGTAACTTTTACAAGAGCGTTATATTCCTACTGTAATGCTTTTGGACATCATTGAATATTGTCTTATTAATTGTAGGCATAGATTAGGATTTACAACATATACAAAAATTATAATCACAAAGGAAAGAAGGATCACACAATATTGGAAACTGTGGCCCAGCCAAATTGCTGCACACATTTTGGGGAATATAATTCAATTCATGACAAAATGTTTTAACAAACAGATGCGAAGTTGAAAGTGCTTATTCTTTTGTGCCAAGAAGTTCAGAAGACAGCTACCTGGCCAGAGATTCATGTTTATGCCTGCTTCAAACAAAGGTGAACCCAAACAATATCATTAATATTATACACAAGCATAATTTTGCTTAAGATAATTCAAGAATCACTGTAGCAGTCCATCAACAGCAAACTGCCAGAAATTCAAGCTGGGTTCAGAAGAGAACATGGAAAGAGGGAAATCATTGCTGATGTCATATGGACCTTGACTGAGAGTAGAGAATACTAGAAAGATGTTTACTGTGTTGGATTGACTATACAAAGCATTAAACTAAGTGGTTTATAACAATTTATATTGTGGAGAATAGGAATTCTAGAAAACTTAATTGTGCTCGGGAAAACTATCCAGAGAGGGACTGCTGCTAATCTTGGGAATTAGCCGCAGCTGAGACCTCTGGCATGGCTGATTCAGCATTCCAGCTGACCAAGATGGCATGCTGCCTGAGCTGCACTTTCTTTCACGAGCCAGCAGAATCTGTGGCACAGCTCAGAGAAGAGAGGGTGGAGAGAATCTGGTGCCATCAGTCAGCAACCAGACTCTCAAGATGAGGCCAACTCAAGCATGGTCTGTCTGCTGCACTATGTGCTGTTTACTTATGTACTGCAGTTCAGTGTATTAGCTGAGTCATGCCCAGTCTCTACCCCGGATAACCAAGAAAGCATCTCTACCTGCAGTCGTCTCAAGTGATGTCAGCAGAAGTAGGACTCAGGGTGCTGCTGCCTTATCTTTGAGAGAGGTGGTTTCCCCTTTACTGAGACCTGGTCCTATCTGACAACCCTACACCAAATCCTCGGGCTCTCAGGCTGTCCACACTGCTCCGTGCAGTTATCATTCCAGGCCTTAGTTCTCAGAGGGAATCGAGGAGATGTGTGTCTTGTCCATAATCTTCACCCTGTCCCCTTGGATTTGATTTTAGTTTGGATTCACAATCAACATGCATGAAAGCTGCAGTCAAGAAATGAAATGGTGGTATTGCATTAGGAAAATCTGTTGGAAAACACTTTTTAAAGTCTACAAGAGCAAAGCTGTCTCTTTTAGGACTAAAGTATGCCTGACTCAAGCCATGGTATTTTCAATCACTTCGTATGCATGCATGGGCTTGACAATGAGTTAGGAAGACTGAAGAATTAATGCCTTTGAGTTATGATATCTGTGAAGATTATTGAATATACCATGGACTCTGAGAAGAATTCCAGGAAGTTCTTTATAAGCAAGGATGGCCAGACTTCTTGTCCCATATTTTGGACATATTACCAGAAGGGATCAGTCTCTGGAGAAGAATATCATGCTCAGAAAAGTAGAGCATCAGTAAAGTAAGATTCTCAATGAGATGGCTGAAATAGTGGTCTCGTATTTAGCAATGACTTTGATGATGGTGTGGGACTTGGCAGTATTTCATTCTGTTGTATGTAGGGTCACATTGACTTGGTGCCAATTGGGTCACCTAACAACAATAATAGGATATTTTCTGTATGTAGAGATAATACAAATACCCACTGCCACTGAGTGGAATCTGACTCAGGGACCCTATAAGACAGAATAGAACTGTCCTATAGGGCTTCCAAACCTGTAAATATTTATGAAAGCAAACTGTCACAACTTTCCCCTGTGAAGTGAATGGCTAGCGGTATTCAACTGTATATCATTTGTTCAGCACCTGAGTATTTAACTTCTGTGCCACCTGGGCTCCTTTGTACAGATAATAGTTTATGTAAATTAAAAATCCGACTCGACGGCACTTGGCCTTTGGCAAATTAAAAATAGCATTTATGAAGTAAAAAAATAAATTTACATTGTAAATTCCATTGGATAAAACAAGAACAGAGAGAATTGTTTTTGATTATCAGAATCTGGTGATCCAGCAATAATGTAATTGAATGGTCAGTGAAAGACCAGGCATGCTGTCAGGTCAAGACAAGTGAACAAGGAAAGAGGTAAGCTGTTGTCTTGGATGCTAGGGAATACCAGTGGCTCTCAACCTTGCTAACATATTAAAATCAAAGTACTGTAATTAACACTGGGTCTTCTCAGCAGATAATTTAATTGGCTTAGGATGAGATTTATGAATAGGCTTAACTCTTCAGTTCTAATATCTCACCATGGTTGAAAACTCCTCGTAGTGACTGTCAGACTTCAGAGTGTGTCATCATCACCAGGTAGACTTATTAATCACCCATTGCTTGCTCATACCCAGAGTTTCTGATTCATCAGGTCAGGGTAGAGTCAGAAATTTTGCCTTTCTAACAAGTTTCCTGTTGTTAGTGATACTGCTTCTCCTGAAGGCCATGCTATGAGAAACACTGCTCTCCTCTGAAACAACACCACACAGGTGCCTAATGATTTGTAGGGCAGCTGCTGAAACCACATATATTTATATTCATGTCACATCTGCAGTTGCATGACTGTAAAGAAAAATAATTGGTGAATTGAGTCATATTAAAGCTAACATATCCTAATCAAACAACAAAGACAATTAAAAAAATAGTAGCATTATTTAAGTAAAAATACAACTTGATAATCTGGCAATAAATTTTAATTACCGTAATCATAATGAAGGAAAAATAAGTGCTTTTTCTTATAGGCTGTCATAATTTCCCAGCATCATAATTTTTAACTTTAGCTTACTCAATTTGTTATTCATCTATATGAAATTTATCAAGCTTGTACTGAAATTTATTCCTGTTAAACTGTCCTTAAAAGTTTAGCCTTAAAGTTTCAAAAATGCTTTTTATATTTATCCTTATAGTTTTGCATACATTAGAACCTTGAAGTAGACTCAATTAGAGGAAATAAAATATGAACATAAATACTTTGGTATTGTTTGAAGCTAGATTAAAAAATAGAAAGGTCAATGATGTGCTTAAGCTCCTTTGGTTAAAAAAAATTAAAAGGAAGTACTTTGCTTTGACTAAAATTCTTTCACCACATTTAAATTGCTAATTGATTTTATAAGTTGTCACTTTTAAAATCAGCATCGAATAAACATGATGATAGTGCATAATACTGTATTGAAAATGAATAACATGCTTCAGAAGATATCCATTAATATTAATAAAAGTCACTTTGTTTTTAAATTGTTTAAATGCAAGATGCGTGTATTTTCTGAAAGTCATTAAAAGCATAGAAAAGAAGTAAAAGATGTTCAAAAATCTTTCAGTACAGTTTGCATAAATGCTAGTCATGATGCACAAGATCCAAGTTAATTTTTTTATATCCTATTGTCATTTACTCTTGTAAACACAATAAAATATAATAGATTTTTTCTTTTTTGAGAGAAGTCTTTAAATGACAGAATAGCATGTATTCCAATAATGTTTTTCTGTACTTCAGACAAGACACTTCTCTAGTAAATTGTTTCAAGTTCAGAGCAATCTCAGTGTACAATGTTTCTGGGACACGTCCACAATTTATTTTAGACCATGATTTTAGAGAGTGAGCACTAATGCTAATGAGCAACATATAGTATTGTCTAGGGAATAAGTCAGCATCAAGCTGTAAATGGGAGCCAGCTATAAATACCAAAAGGATGATCGGGGACTGTAAGAGAGTAGCAAATAAGGTCATTATATAATCTAATTTTTATACGAACAGAAAAGTCAAGATGTGACTCTGAGCCAGAGAAATAAGATGCTCCACAGTATACTTCAGAGATCGGTTATCAGTTCACAAACCAAGAAGTCAGTAGGTACAGGAAAGTCAAACACAACAGCAATGCTGCAGTGTGGACTGGGGAGCAGTTCTCACCTGTTCTTGTCAGTTCCTTACTCCATTTGCTGTTTGGTTGATTTCGTATCTCTTCAGTTGACACGTAAGGTTCCAGGATTGATGTTGTTCTCTGTCTTATTTAGTTTTTAGGGTCTTTGCTGTGGAAGGATAGTGTGATGCTTCTGTCTATAGTGCCAAGTTGTTTCTGATTCCAGAATAACTTCTGATATCATTGCTAGATTTTTTATTTTTTAGCATTAAGTTCTTGATGTGTATTCTTTCTTTAATCCACTGATGGAATAAAGTAGTAATAAGGACACATGTGACCTGAAATCTCATATGATCTATAATCTTTTGGCATGAAATTCTATTAATTTTAATCCATACCTTTTAGAACTTTAGTATAATATTGTTGGAATCACATCTGTTTATACTAAACTTCCTCCACCTTAGGTGATAGGGTTGCTTTTCCTTTAGATGTCTTTCACAGCCAGTGTACTGTAAATAATTCCTTTTAGGTCACAATTTAATTTGATGTAGCTAAACTATATAGCAAGCGATATTGTATATCAAGAATCATTAAATCACTTATCTTGAGTCACACTTTATTTGGCAATGTCTTGTAATCTTTGTCTTTCAAACCCCTGACTTTACTATTATTTTTGTGTTTTAGTTATTTCTGATTTCCTATTGGTAATGTTTTTAGTCTTATTCTTCTGTATATTTGAAACTTCTATATAGATACTTTCCAGTGTCATTATGTATGGTTTCTTAGTTCCTACTGTTTATTTAAAAGCATAATAGATTTCAGTATATGTTATTGATGACAATTTCTGTTTTATCCTGATAAATGAATGGTATAATGCCCAATAACAGTAGAACTCATTTTAGGAAAATTAAAAAAAAAGTGTGTGTGTATGTGTGTATTTTGTATTCACAGGCATTCAATAACTTCAAAACATTTATTATGTGTGTGTAACACACTAACATCTGTATCATATCCATTCATAATTACATATTATAAAGGTATTTGAGTGATGAATGAACAATTTTGTTTCAAATCTAATTATGAGAAAATATGTGCATAACTGGTGCTATATGTTATTTTAACCAAGTTATCTTGATTTCCTATTTAAAGTAGCTGTTAATTCACTAAGTAATTGATCATAACTGGGTCTATACAATATTTTTGTTAAAAAATGACTTTTTAGTTGGCTTAATTGTATAGTATTTCTACAAACACCAGGAAGTAAATATGAACTCTCTCTATTTAATGGTATATATGAATACATTGATATATATATTTATACACACACACATATATAAATGTATGTATATATATATACATATATTTAACTTATGACTGGAAACCCTGGTGGTGAAGTAGTTAAGTGCTATGGCTGCAATCCAGGAGGCATTCCTTGGAAACTATTCCTCAATTCTACCCTGTTCTATAGTGTTGCTGTGAATTGGAATTTCTGGCAATTTTTTTTTATCATGTCTTGTTTGCAGGTTTTGATTTTAGTTTAACTTTGCTTCTCATGTTTTTATCTTTAAGTTTTCCTCCTTTAAAAAATAAGAAGGGAGAAAAATAGATAAGACTTGTAAATAATGTTCTGCTATTCTTCGGTTAAGCAGGAAAATAGATTTTGATGAGATCAGAAGTTTTCTTATATTCTTGTATACACTAATTAGTGGCAGTTTTACCATATGTTAATGACTGAATAATGTGCAAATGTTTTGAACCTTAACAATATGTGTAATATCTTGTGATTTATGTTAATTTCGTGAGTTGACAAAACTGGATTTTAATTTACATTGATTGTCTCCCTTCTGGTCCAAATGATACACTAGCTTACTGCTGGTACATATTGTCATATTGTCATTTATCTTCTACAACTAGAAAACAGTCTAGTATTGAGAGCCTTAACTAGGTGAGATGGGAGTTTGCTTTCAGCATCACTAGTTGGAAGCATACTCAAGTACTTTAAATCTTCTTCTATAAGCTATCCTTTTTCATAATAAGGGAAACATACCCCAGCTGGCTTCATCTCAAAGCACAGAAATTCCTCTAAAACTCTGACACTATAGCAGTGACATCTCTAAAGTTACAAATGCCTGTGTGATAACTTTTTACTCAAAGAAAATGCATATACTGACTTCAATATATATTCATTTGATTCCTCTAAACAGAGGTAATTTTTGCCAGTTTACATATTCCTGACTTCTGCATTGAAAAAGGAAAGCATTCATATATAGTGCCTTTACTTTGGAATCTATTTCTGTCTCTCCTTGTTTACATTTTACAAAGGGACACGACTTCACAGAACCAATATGTGAGACATTGTGCGAACTGGCACCCCACTGGCTGGGCTATGTGATAAAGCTGTTTAAAAGTAGGGAGTAAAATATGTATATATGCTTATGTTAATATCATACTAAGGCAAAATGATACCTTACAGGAAATGAGTTTCAAAAAATTACAGCTTGTTTTACCTAGTAAATGCTGCTTCTTTAAAAATTCAATGCAAATTTATTTCTAAATGAAGACTATTTTGCAAAATCATTGTTAATTCATAACTAAATACCTTAGATAACCAAAAGATTAAAAATCTTGAGAAACTAAAGATCATTCCTGTCTTGTTCAAAACTCTGTCTTTAGCACCTGGCATAATGCCAGCGATAATAAGTAGAGGCAATTTAATAAATATATGATGAATGAATGAGACAATGAATGAATTTTTGCTTGATTTTATGAATGATGAATATGCAATACATTAATTGCATTAATTTAAAAGATCCCAACTTGTAAAATTTGGCTCCTGTTTTAGTCACCTGGTACTGCTCTACCAGAAAATACCATTAATGGAAGGCTTTATGAAGAGAAACTTTTATTGTCACAATCCGGTAAGCCATAAATCCATTTACAAGTCACAAGTTCAATCACTGGTGGGTGAAGTCCAAATTCAAGAAGAGCATCTCGGCCTAGATACCTCAGGTCCAAAGGACGTGCTCTGCTCTTGGTGCTGCTTTCTTGGTGGTATAAGGTTCCCAACTTCCTCTGCTCACTTCTCTCTCATATCCCACAAGCTCGTAATGTGAGTCTTACCTCATTAACACAACTGCAGCCCATTCTCTATCATCAACATCACAGAGGCAAAGTTCACAGCATGTGGGAGGAATGGCACTGTACTGAGACTCCTAGCTGAGTCAAATCAACACATACATTTTTGGGAGGACACAATTCAACCCATGACAGCTCCTTTAGCTAACCTAACATGGTATGGAAATTTTAAATGAATTACTTCATATGTGTTTACTTATCAAATAAATCCGACTCATGGCAACCAACTTGATGGCACTTGGCTGGCTATCAAATAAATGCTGTCTTCTGTTAAAGCATTCTGAAAGTTACTTTGTGGTTAGGCTACTAGAGAAAAATATGTGCTATTTGAATATGCCTTCAGTTTCTGCTTTGACAAACTAAATTCTGTAACTTTCCTGGAATCAACTTTAAATCTATTGAACATGTTTTGAGTGACCACGTTATAATTCTTTCATAGAAGTTTTCCTGGTATACAGAAACAGTTAACCATAGACATCTGTGACAGTTGGAGCTCTGTAGTGTTATAAGAAGTATAACAACTTATTTATTTTCCAGCATAAGCTGGACAGTGAATAAGGACTGCCAAAGAAGAAGCAATATCTCTGAATTACGGTGTTGTCAAAGAACATTGAAAATGCCATGGGCTTCCAGGAGAACAAATAAGTCTATCTTGAGAGTAGCACTACCTCAATGTTCCATAGAACTTTGACTGTATTATCTGAAGGGATCAGTTTGTAGAGAAGGACTTCGTGCTAGGTAAAAAAGGTCAGTGAAAGAAAGGAAGACACTCAAGGAGATTTATTGACATAATGGTTTCAACAATAGACTCAAACATAGTGACAGTTGTAAAGGTACCACAAGACTAGGCAGTGTTTCTTCCTGATGTACATAGGGTGGCTATGAGCCCAGACTGACTCAGTAGCATCTAACCACAACAATGAGATTACAGCTCACAAAGTGCAAATATGAAACTTATGACAAGGAATACATTGGTCAAGGAGTTAAAATTGTTACATTTCATACATAGATCATCAACCTTATAAACCTTGACAGTACTTTTTGCTCTTTAGAAGTCTGCTTTAAAAGATGAAGACGTTTTCTAATAAGGAAATGCAAATGACAGGTAGATGGATAGGAAAAGAGTAGAATGTTATGAACTAGGATTAAGGAAGCAGCAACAGGAATAGAAAAGATGGGCTAAATATGGAAAGCACTTTAAATAACATTGATAAAATATTGTTGACAATTCTGTGTGAATGAGGGAGGTAAAGCTATAACTAGTTTCAACCTTCTAAACACAGCTACAAGGTGATTATAATGTCTTCAACTTGAGATGAAGTCGAGCTGTACAGAGGGATTAGGAACCCAGATTCCCATGTGAATAAACTTAAACTTGAAATGTCTGTAAAGTAGATGGATGTAGCCCATTGTTGATTGAATTGGAATACATGTGGTGGGAGAAGAGTTAGTAAGAAATATGAAATAGTGCCTAGATTATGTGAATTATCATGGGATAATATGGAAATTAAATGGCCTTGGAAATATCTCTGAGTATGCAGAGAGGGAGAGTCAGTAAAGGGGCAGAAAAGGGATAATCAGAGAAGTAGGAGAGCTTCAAGCAGAGGAGCATGTGGCATGATAGAGTTAGGGAGCGGTGTAGAAGAATGAAGATCAGGATATAAAAATATTGTACACCACATAATATTATATACATATAAGGGACTGTTTCCAGTTAAAAACAAAATGAAAAATTTATTTTTATTAGGTAATGGAGAATCAGGTGGCTGGTAAAATGCAAAACAGGATTTACATACTTGGTTTCAAATAAAGCCAAACCAAAGAAAAAAAAGGAAAAAAAAAGAAAAACTCACAAAGCAGAGCCATTGAGACAGATCTGAGTCATGATGACTCCATGTGTTGCAGTGTTGAACTGTGCTGCATATTTTCAGTGGCTGATTTTCCATAAGTTGATTTCCAAGTCCTTCGGAGGTTCGGAGTGAACTCAAATCACCAAATTTTCAGTTACCAACAGAGCTTGTTAACCCTTTGTACCAAACCCAAAACAACAGTAACAACAGAAAAAAAAAAAGAAAAAAGAAAAAAAACCCTCTTTCACCAGATCAATTCTGATTTATAATGACCCTATAGCCAAAGTAGAACTCCCAGATTGGGTTGCAAGAAGCGCTCAGCAGACTGGAACTGCTGACCTTTTGGTTAGCAGACATAGCACTTAACCACTATGCAGCTAGGGTTTGTACCACACAGGAATAATACTAAGTTAATACTAAGTTATTTGCAGATTCAGTCAGTTAAAATTCTGTTTATAAAATTGTCAAAGAGTTCGATAAACTCATTTAAATAATGTGAAAACATTTTTACTTTTGTGTTAATATGAACATTTTACTGATTGAAATAAAGCAGAACATCATGATTTTTTTTTATTATGATTGAATGAAAATGTGCATTCTCATATAAATTTGCACACTTACCTATGTGCAGCTCCCATGGCTCTCCCTGGCAGGTGACAGCATACACTTCCGCTCTGCCTCATACATGTCTTATCCTCCCAACAATCTCCTGTCCCCTCCTCTCCACTCAGTCCCCTTCCTTCAGTAAGAGGTCAGCAGGATAACATCCTACAGATACATAGAACCATACAGTGCACACATGATGTGGTCATTTTATGTCACCAAGTCCAATCCATTCCTGTCCAAAGAGTTGACCTCCATTATGATTTATGGACAGGGCAGCATCAGGGCCGGGGCCCATGCTCCCAGGGGAACTCTGAGGCTCCTGAACCATCAACTGAGGTCTTTTAGTGGAGATCTCAGGGTGCACCCGTTTTTATTCTTGCTTTGCCAGTGAAACTCAACTTGGTGAGCTACATCACAGCTATCACTGATGGTGTCTGGGCACCATTTGGTTCTTCTGATCACAAGTCCATGTAGTCACCCACTGACATGGGTTTCGCTATCTTCTGTTTTCTCTTTCCCCCATGTCGTTTTGGTTGTGGGTGGTCATCTGTTCCTGCTAAATTGGGACCATTTGCTGTACCCTCAGATGGCAGCTTGGCAGTTTTTAAGACGCCAGACGCCACTCATCAATGTGGAGTGCAGAGGGCTCTCTGAGCAAAATGCTAGTTCTGCCAATTGGGCTCAATTTCCCATGACAGCATGATCCCTGGCCCCCTACCACAGCTACTCTGTCCTTGCAATATTAGGTTAAGATGGGAGGAGTAATCATGTTATGCTGAAGTACAGTAAATATTAATCTTCTTTCTAATGTATGCTGTTGCAGGTTTCACCCAACACATTTCTATCAACTATGAAATTTTTGAGAAGTAACCAGTGCCATAGATTATAGATTACCTAATTATTATTTATGGTAACATAATGAATTCACCATTAATGTTCCTTTAAATTATGATGAGAAAACTGAAATACAGTCCATTCACATTCAATGTAATTATTGATAGGTATGTGTTCAGTGCTGCCATTGTGATATGTTTATTTTTTAGTTGATGTTTTCTCTGTTGTTCTTATTAATCTGTTCTGCAACCTTCTTCATTGCAAGTTGATTTTTCACCTTTTTCACAGTTGGTTTTGTGGTTGTCGACACTCCTATGTTACATTTCTTGATATAGTATGTAGCTTCTTTATTGTGCTTTACGGCTGCCCCTATGATCCCACATAATAAACTATATATATACCCAGTTTTGATTGCTACCAGTCTTGTCAACTTCCTCTCCATCGGGAAAGACTATAATGACTGTAGTACACCCTTCTTTTTAGTATGATGGTATCATAGTTTACGTTATATGGTAAATAGATTGTTTCTTTCACTATTATAGCTTTGATTGTGTTTGGAGCCTTCCCTAACTGAGTAGGATTCTGGATAATGTGTCCTTCTAAAATACAAAGTCAGTGGTTTTGTTCCTCTAAGCCAAGAGATTCTTTCAGTATTTCTTGTAGCTTTGGTTTGGCTTTTACAAAGTCTCTGAATTTCTGTTTATCTGTGAAGGTCTTAGTTTCATTTTCATATTTGAAAGATAGTTTTGCAGGATATCTAATTCTTGGTTGGAAGTTCTTCTCCTTCACGGCTTTGAATGCGTCATGCCACTGTCTCTGTGCCAGCATCATGTCTGCAGAGAAATCTGACAGAAGCTTATAGGGTTTCCCTCTGAATGTTAGCTTTGCTTTGAGTCTTGCTGCTGTCAAGAGTTTCTGCTTATGTTTCATTTTGTTGAGCTTGATGATAATATGTCTTGGAGCCTTTCCATTGAGATCTATATTGATTGGTGTTTGATACTCATCTTGGATATCTATATTCTCTTCTTCCATAATTTCTGGGAAGTTTTCTGTCATTAGCTCAGCCACAATATGCTCTGTGTTCTCAGGTGTCTCGACCTGTTCAGGAGCTCCAATTAATTGTAGATTGTTCTTCTTATTAGGGTCCCACATGCTTCTTAATGCTTCTTCATTTTCCTTGTTTCTTTTTTCTAATTTCTCCTCATAGATGCTGGAGTCAGTGGCTCTGTCTTCCAAATCAGAAATTCTCTTTTCCATTTGTTCCATTCTGTTTTCTTGGCTTTGAATTGAAGTTCCTATGTCTTTGATTTTGTTCTTGGGTCTGCTGAATTTCAGAGTACTGATGTTCCATCAGATCAAACTGGTTGCTTAATTTTTCATTTTTCTCTGCTGCATTTTGTATAAGGTCTAGTAGGGTTCTATTTATAATCCTTTTGTATTCACCTTCTGATACTTTCAGAAAAGCTTCTTCGTCTGGGAAGTTCTGAGGTGGTTTCTTTTGGGGGCCTTCTGATGCCATTGGTGACTTCTAGTTTACTGTCCTCTCCAACGTTGCTGCTTTTTGGGCTTCATGTGGGTCAACAGAGGCAGGGAGAGATGCTGTGAAGATGCACCACAATTTTTTCTCTAGGCGTTCTTAAGATGATAAGTAAAGAGTATTTGGAAACTTCCAAAGTTACTCAGGTTTTCAGACATATATGTCCCTCTTCCCAGCTGGCACAGTAAGCACCTCTGTATTGAACCCCAGATGTTATAAACTAGCTCAAAATACAGAAAAGCTACTGGCCTGCTGGCCTCTGCTATCGGGCACCAGCTGTAGGTGATATTGTGTAGAATTCTTCTATGTAGGCACTGCCTCCCAGCCCAGGAATTACATCCAACTGAAGCTTCCGCATGGATGACCCCACCTCCCAGCAAAACAAGATGGTGTCTCACATAACCTTTCCAGTCGGCCGGGACCAGGCTCCTGGGAGAAATAGAGACCAACAGTGCCAAAATGCCCAGAGTCCACAGCATCTGCCTCTAAGCCCCAGCCTTAGGCAACACTTTGCAAAACACTGCCTCCCAGCTAGAAATCACTCTCCACCCCAGCAGGAGCTACCTCCCAGCCTAAGAACCAAGTCCAGCTGGGGCCTCTGCCTGGGATTCTCCATTTCCCAATAGGCCAGGGGAGCTGAAATGTATAGAGTCTGGAGCCAGGTTCTCAGAACCTGGCAAATACGCTTGCCAGTCCCAACAGTAGTGCGTCTGAGACCAGCAGTTAGTCAATTCCCAATAGTTCCCGCTGGCCAAGAGAGAGGGAAAAAAATAGAAATGGTGAGTTACCTTTGGTCTGTACAAGCCTGTGTTCACCGAGAGTGGGGTCAGTGAAAAAGAGGAGGTTTTGCGTTCAGTGGTATGAAGTCCAAATTAACAGCTCTATTCCTCATCCCAGGGCTCACTAGGTGTCCAGAAGGCTCCTTTTAACTATCATTTCAGATCTTGGTTTCTAGAGGGATTTAGGGAAACGTGTGTTTAGTCTGCCATCTTGACTCCGCTCCCTATGAAACTGTAGTCTTTCTAAGATCAGATTGATTTCATATAAGAATATGCAGAAACCCTGAGAGAAATAAGACAATGGATAAGGAGAAATTGAAAAAACAAAACAATAATCAAACAGGAGAAGGAAGGCGTATGGTTCCAGACAATGTGTAAGACAAACACAGGAAAAGTTAGATTTTGAGGTATGAAAAGAACAACTTTTGTTTTTCCCATCTGGAGCAGAAGGAGTGGGAAGCAGAGGCAAAGAAAAGGCTTTATCTCAAATAAATCAGCCTTTGAATCTCTCGTTGAAGGAGAATACAGATATATATGTGTAGAGTTGAAGCAAAAAAGCAGGAGCAAAGACAGACACAGACACAAATGAACACAAATAGTCCATTTGAACGTACCGAAAGTCACATACAGAGTAGCCATGAGAAGGGGATTTGGAAAGACAGATGGAGGAATCACCACACAAGGACTTGATTTCTGTCTTTACGTGTTCCAGTTGTGTTCTGGAGAAAATACTCAGCAATTTTGATCAGGAGAGTGAATTTTAGTGAGCATATTTCAATTATCCTATTTGATTCCCCTGTTTTCAGAAGTGGAGAATTAGTATTTTTCCATATTCCATTGTAAGCAGCTTGTTCAAGAACATGTGGACAGTAAATCATACATCCTTCTGGCTGACTTAAGAGACCATTCAATAATTGCCATCAAGTCCATTCCAACTCATAGCGACCTCATAGCAACATCATAGAGTTTCTGAGGCTGTGTATCTCTACTGAAGTAAACTACCACATCACTCCCAAAGTAAAATCTTGCTGAAGATCATTCAAAACTGGCTGCAGCAGTATGTTGACAGGAAATTTCCAGAAATTCAAGCCAGAAAAGTCAGAAGAAGGCTTGGGACCAGAGATAACATTGCTGATGTCGAATTGATCCTGGCTGAAAGTGGAGAGCACCACAAAGACATTTACCTGTGTTCTGTTGACTATGCAAAGACATTTGACTTTGTGGATCACAACAAATTATGGATAACATTGGAAAGAATAGGAATCCCAGGACACTTAGTTGTGCTTGTGAGGAATTTAGTCACAGATCAAGAGGCAGTTGTTTAAACAGAACAAGTGAATACTGCATGGTTTAAAGTCAGGAAGAGTGTGCATCAGGATTATATCCCTTCACCATGCTTATTCAAATTGTGTACTGAACATAGAAACCAAGAAGATGAAGACGTATGGGGTATGAGAATTGGAGGAAGGCTCATTAACAACCCGAGGTATGCAGATGACACAATCTTTCTTGCTGAAAGGGAACTTGAAATGTTTCCTGATATAGATCAGAGACCACAGTGTTCAGTATGGATTACACCTTGTTTTAGTTAGCCAGGGCTCCTCTAACAGAAATACCACAGAGTGGATGGCTTTGACAAAGGAAGACCTATTGTTACACAGCCCAGTAGGCTACAAGTCCGAATTCAGGCTGTCAGATCCAGCGGAAGGCTTTCCCTCTTACTGGCTCTGTAGGAAAGTGCGGTATTGCATCAGTCTTTGTCCAGAGAGCATCTTGGCGCAGGGACCACAGGTCTGAAGGATGCACTCTTCCACCGGTGCTGCTTTCTTGATGATATGAGGTTCCCAATTCTCAGCCTGTCTCTCTTTCCTTCTATCTCTTGCAGGCTGAAAGGATTAAGGGTGGGGCAAGCCATACTCCAGGGAAGTTCCCTTTACAGTGGAGCAAGGAGGTGATCTTATAAATGGATTTACAGTCTCACCCTAATCCTTTAACATACAGCATAGGAAAGCCACAAAATGGAGGACAGTCACAAGATACTGGGAGTCATGGCCCAACCACATGGCTACACATATTTTAGGGGGGGACACAATTCAATCCATGACATTCCACCCTTTGGCATCCTGAAAATCACATCATAGAAACATGTAACAGATTCATATTATCATAGCAAAATCATGCCCATCCCATATGACAGAACTCTTAAACCAGTTCCAAGTCCAAAATACAAAAGCTCTTCTATATCTGTGAAACCTAGAAGGCAAGCTATCTGCTCCAAAAGGTACAATGGCAGAACAGGCACAAGTTAGACATTCCATTACAAATGAGAGAAATTGCAAGGAAAGAAGACAGGCAACAAGCACGTCAGCAGAACTCATCACATTAGCCCTCAAAGCTTTGGAAATACTCTGGCACATTCTGAGACATTTTACACAGTGGCCTTGCCCTCCAGACTTTAGGAATTAGCCACACTCTCTGGCACTTGGCTTGGCTCTGCATTCTGAGAGGACACCCCCAACCCTGTGCTACAACTCTGCCATCAAGGCCCACTTGGGAAGAAACTCTGCCCCAATGGCTTTTGGTGCACCCTAGACCCAACTAAGTGACAATTCCACCCTTATGAACACAGGATGCCATGGTATAATACACCTCAACATAAAAAAAAAAAAAAAATCCTCACAACTGGACTAAAAGTAACATTATGATAAATGGATTTCATTTTACTAGGATACAAACATCCATCGAAGCAGGAATAAAGAGATCTAAAGATACATTGCACTAGTCACATCTTCTGCAGAAAACCTCTTCAAAGTGTTGAAAGCAAAGATGTCACCTTGAAGACAAAGGTGCATGTGACCTAAGCCATGTTTTTTTCTTAATCACCTCATGTATGCAAAAGCCAGATGATAAATAAACAAAGACCAAAGAATTGATGCTTTTGAATTGTGTTGGCAAAGGATATTAAAATAGACTATGGACTACTAAAAGAATGAATAAATCTGTCTTGGAAGAAGTACATTCAGAATGCTCCTTATAAGCTTGGATGGTGATACTATGTCTCCCATATTTGGGACATGTTATGTGGAATCATCAGTCCCTGGAGAAGGGCATCACACTTGGTTAAGTACAGAGTCAGAGAAAAAGGGAAAGCCTGTCAATGAGATGGACTGACACAGTGGCTGCAGTTATGATCTCAAGCAGTGATTGTGCGGATGACACAGATGGGCCAATTTTTTGTTCTGTTGTATGTAGGGTTGCTATGAGACAGAACTAACTTCACAGCACTTAGCTCAACAGAATAATAGCTGTTCACCAAAGGCAGAACCCCTGTATGCCTTGCCTTAGAAATAGAGCCTGAAATTTGAATGTCATAACCAGACTTTGGCCTGGTTCCAGCAACCCCTTCTCTTATTCTTCCAAAACCTTCCAGCTTCATATTTCTTCTACTTCTCAGTGTATGATACACTGGTTTTTCTACCAAAAGCTAACTGTACCTTGAGACTTGCTCTTTGGCTTTTATAATATTCCTTGAGCGAGAGATATTTGTCCTACACTTCTTATTATGTGAATGCTGACACATTAAAAAGCAGACAGTTTGTGTTTATGATTTGGATTATTGAAGAGAAGTCAACTCTCCATGTATTTCCAAGGATATGAAGAATTTAGCCTAAATTACTGTTCCCTACCTAGTGTATCTAAATTAGCAAGAGCATATGTTTAGATTGAGATAGGAAAAGAACCCGCTCCCCTGACTACAAGCCAGTTAAGATACATTAGGCTTCAAATGGCACATTAGGCAATAAAATACACTAGTGTGAAAGGAATGTTTTGACAAATGTTTTATGGTGATGATTTTGTTTTTATTCAAAAAGCAACGTGATTAAGTTTCATCTTTCTTCTTCATCCCTAGACTAGAATTCACTTTTCAGGGAACGTGCCCCTACCCAGGTAGGCAGTCTGAGGGGAACATTATTTCTCTATCTGAAGAAGATGAAGTGGAATGTAAAGGTAGCCATCATCTAATAATTGAAATTGATTTGTCCCTCACAAATCATCAGAATTTATGTACTTAAATTTTAAACTTGTGGTAGGCAAGTAAGAATTGTCACAACAAATAGGTTTGCTTTGCAGTGAGAAATAGCATGTTTTCTGAGGTTGATGATAACTCAGCTTACTGTGCTGCATTATGCAATCCTTTGAGTGGTTCTAAGGAAAATGACCATTGTCAAATTGTGTCTCCATCCTCCCTAATGCCACAATATTTTTCATGTCACTTAGGATAAGTGCTGGATATACCATGCAATAATGATTGATTCTTACCCAAGATGACCCATGTTTTGAAAATATTTTTCTTGTAAGAATCAATTAGGTAAAAACAAAGGTAACTCTGAGTGTATGTAATCTTTTCAAAAAATATTTACTTTAGTTCATGTGGATCATTTAAATTTATAGAAGGAACCCTGATGGTGCAATGGTTAAGCATTTGGATGCAGACCAGAAATAAAGGATTTGAACCTACCAGTTGCTTTGCAGGAGCAAGATGTGGCAATTGGCTTCTGTAAATATTTGTAGTCTTGTAAACCTTATAGGGTAGTTCTACTCTGTTTTATAGGGAAGGTCACTATGAGTCAGAATCTACAGCAGTGAGGTACTTTCAGGGAATATGATTCTTACCTTTGTAATGCTTATAGTAATAAAATATAAATTTAATAAATGAATTATGGGATTACCAGATAATGTGTGTGTATGTGTGTGTATATATATATATATATAATTTCTTAACATTAGCTTGAAGCATCAAATTTAGTAGCAGATATCATACCATTATATGGAAATAGTGTTCCATTATAAAAAAAAAAAAAAAAAACCTTTCAACAAAATCCCTAAAGGAAAGCATAGTTAGACACCAGCCTCAACAAAATAGTTTTCTTTGTTTAGTATATATATTTCACTGAAGCGTTTACAATAGCTGGTGGGAATAAAATGGGTAAGCCAGTAATTAAATAAAATATATTTAACTGGAAAAAAATTGAAAAAAATCAAGTGATGAGGAAAAGAAGATTGAATAGCTTGTAGTCATCAAAAGAAAATATTTGTGATGTCAGATATTTATTGATTATGCTATTATTGTTAAGGCTTTAAATAGAAATCAAACTTATTCTTCTGGCAAACAGAATGAATTCATATTATTATATGGAGACTTTTATTAATATCCATTGCCATGAGTCTGTTCATATTCATAGTGACCCTATAAGACAGAGTAGAACCATCCCATAGGGTTTCCAAGGAGTGGCTGGTGGATTTGAATTGTTGACCTTTTGCTAACCAGCAGTAGCTTTTAACCACTACACCACTAAAGGTTTCACTTTTATTAATAAGCATTCTAAAGGTTTCACAATTTCTACAGTCATGTAAAGTGTTATAGCATGTAATGTTAATTTTGCGTGTCTTTTTTCTTAAATATATTTTATTGTGCTTTAACTGAAGCTTTACAATTCAAGTCAGTTTGCTGTACAATGCACATGCATTGTTACACGACCCTAGCTACTATTCCTACAATGTGTTAGCACACTCTGCCTCTCCACCCCGTAGCTCCCATGTCCTCTGAATCAGCTCCATTGCCCTCTACCTTCTCATCTCATCGCCAGACAGGAGCTGCCCAGAGAAGGTTGTGTCTACTTAAGCCAAGAAGCACCCTCTTCAATAGCATCATTTCATGTCTAATAGTCCAGTCTGATCTTTGAAGAGTTGGCTTTGGGAATAGTTTCAGTTCTGGGCTAACAGACGATCTGGGGGCCATGTCTTCCAGAAACCCTCCAATCTTTTTTTTTTTTTTTTTTTTTTTAACAAGATTTGAGTTCTGCACACTCATTTTTCTCCCCATTAAAGGGACTCTTATGTTATATCCCTTGTCAGAACAGTCATCGGTGGTAGCTGGGCACCATCTAGGTTTTCTGGGCTCGTAGTGATGTAGTCTTTGAATTATGTGGCCTGTCTATTTCTTGGGCTCCTTTTGCCTTGTGTATTTACTGTTCTTTATTCTCCTCTGTTCCGGGTGGATTGGGACCAATTGATACTGCTTAGATGGCCACTTGCTAGCTTTTGGGACCCCAGACAGCACTCACCAAAGTGAGATGTAAAACATTTTCTTAAAAAAACAAAATAGTACAAAATTGACTTGAATTGTAATCTTTCACTTAATCCCAATAAATAATAATAATAATTTGGTGTACCAGTTGACCTAGATGTCCCCTGAAACCATTATTCCCAGGCCCTTGCCACTGTTACTTTGTCCTTTGTAATGTTTGGTTATATTTAGGAAACTTCTTGACTTTAGGTTAACTCCAGTTGTACTGACTTCTCCTCTATTGTGTGTTGCCCTTCCTTTCACCTAAGTTAATTCTTATCTATTGTCTAATGAATACCTATCTGCCTTCACCCCATCTGTGTAATCATCAAATACTGTTTTCTTCTTTGTTTAAACTTTTTTTTGCTCCTTATAGCAGTGGTCTCATAAAATATTTGTCTTTTTGCAACTGACTAGTTCTACATAACATAATGCCTTCCAGATTCCTCCATGGTATGTTTCCCAAATTCATCTTTGTTCTTTATCATTGTATAGTATTCTATTGTGTGAATATATAATAGTACTTTATCTATTTATCTGTTGACATGCACTTAGACTGATTCCAACATTTTTGCTGTTGTGGACAGTGCCGCAGTAGGCATTGTTGTCCATGTATCTGTTCAAGTGCCAGCCTTTATTTCTCTAAGATATATTACAGCAAGTGAGATTGCTGGGTTGTACAGTATTTCTATTTCTAGATTATACAATCCACATTAAATTTGCATGCCTACCTATCTGTGGCTGCTTCTGCTCTTCTTGTGTAGTGACAGCACCGTCCTCCTTTACATTCTGTATATATCATATCCTCTTAACAATCTCTTGTTCCCTCCTTTCCATCCTGTCCTGTCTCTTCCAGTAGCATGCCAGTAGGACAGAATCCCATAGATGCATAGAACCATAAAGTACACACACCATATACTCACATTATGTCCCAGAATCCAGTCCATTCCTGTTCAGAGAGTTGACTTCAGCAATGTTTTCTGGTCAGGGCAGCATCAGATCTAGGGACCATGCTCCTAGGGGAATCCTCAGGCTCCCAGACCATCAGTAGCAGTCTTTTAGTGGAGCTTTTGAGGTGCACGCCTCTTTGTCCTGTGTTGTAACTGGAAATCCATATTGTTTGCCCCATCAAGGCTGTCTTTGGTGGTGGCCAGGCACAATCTGGTTCTTCGGGTCACATGTTGATATAGTCACCCATTCACATGGGTCCTTCCATCTCCTGGGCTCTTTTCCCCTCATGTTTTTGTTGTTCTTGGTGATTGTCTGTTCCGGGTGAGTTGGGACCATTTGGCAACTTGCTGGCTTTAAAAACTCCAGATGTCACTCACTAATATGGGGTGCAGAAGACTCTGTTAGCAATAGGCTAGTTATGCCAGTTGGCCTCTATGTCCCCTGAGAGCATGGTCCCCAGACCACCACCCCTGCTACTGTATCCTTGCAATATTAGATTAGAAAACTTTGCAGTTTACACTGAAGTCCAGTTAAATTGATCTTCTTTCTACTGTGTGTTGTCATTGCTTTCATCCAACCAAATTTCTATCAACTGTCTAATTTATGACCAGCCTTCTCCCTCCCTCCAATCCCCTGTAGCTGTCAAAGAGTCTTTTCTTCTGTACGTGAGTCTATTTTCAAGTCCTTGTAGTAGGGGTCTCATAGGATATTTGTCTTTGTGCTACTGACTGATTTCACTCAGCAAAATGTGTTCTAATTGAAACCATGTTATGAGATGTTTCCTGAAATTATCATTGTTCTTTATCATTGCACAGTGTTCCGCTGAGTATATGTACTAAAGTTTGTTAATCCATTCGTCTGTTTCTGAGCATCTGGGTTGATTCCATCTTTTAGTTATTGTGGGCTGTGCTACAATAAGCATTCATGTGCATATATCTGTTTGTGTGACTGCCCTTGATTCTGCAGGGTATATTTCAAGCAGTGAGATTACTGGATCCAATGAGATATCTATTTCTACCTTTTTAAGGAAGCAACAGGTTGCTTTCCAAAGAGGCTGTATCATTCTGCAATCCTAGCAGCAGTGTAGGTGAGTTCCTGTCTCTCCACAGCCTCTCCAGCATTTGTTGTTTTGTGTTCTTTGGATCATAGCACATGATTGTGTGCATTTCCTCATGTGTTTTTTGGCTGCCTGGATGCCCTCTTTGGTGAAGTGCCTGTCCATTGCTTTTGCCCATAACTCAGTTGGCTTATTTACCTTTTTCTTGTTGATATTTTACAGTACCTTGTAGATTATGGAGGTCAGATATCAGTTCAACATGTGACTGCCAAATATATTTTCCCATTCTGTGTAGGCAGTGTTTTAATTGTCCTGATAAAGTCTTTGGATGAGCAAAAGTGTTTAATTCTTAGTAGTCCCCATGTATCTATTTTCTCTTCTGTTGGTCATGCTTTGTTGTCAGATTTTAAAGTCTGCCTAAGCTGTTTATTAAAATTTCCATTGTTGATCCTGTTTTTTCTTGCATGATCTTTATTGTTTTAGGTTTGATATTTAGGTTTTTTGTCCAGTTTGAGTTAGTTTTTGTGTAAGGTGTGAGATATAGGTCTTGTTTCAGTTTTTTGCAGATGGCTTTCCAGTTTTGCCAATGCCATTTGTTAAAGAGACTGTTTTTACCCCAGTTTACAATCTTAGGGCCTTTGTCAAGTATCAACTGTTCATAAGAGGATGGTCCCATCTCTGGGGACTCAACTCCATTCCATTGGTCTATGTGTCTCTTTTTGTACAAGTACCAGGCTGTTTGCACTACTGTGGCAGTGTAATAGTTTCTAAGGTCAGGTAGTATGAGGCCTTCTACTGTGTTCCTGTTCTTCAGTAGTGCTTTATTATCTGAGGTTTCTTCCCTTTCCAAACAAAGTTGGTGATTTGTTTCTCCATCTCATTAAAAAATGTCACTGGAATTCATATTGGGATGGCATTGTATATATTTTTTTGTTGTTTGGAGTGTTTTATCTGCAATAAACTGAATCAAGATCTATATTTTACACCTTATAAAAAAACCAACTCCAACTGGATAAAAGACCTAAATATCAAACCTAAAAAGATAAAGCTCATCCAAGAAAAGGTAGGAACAACAATGGAAGTTTTAATACACAATGAGGACAGACTCCAAACTCTTTCAAAGAAACCACAATCAACAGAAGAGAAAGTAGATAAATGGGAACTATTAAGAATCAAACACTTTTGCTCATCCAAAGACTTTATTAATAGAGTTAAAAGAACACCCACAGAATGGGAAAAAATATTTGGCAACTCTAAGTCAGACCAACACCTGATCTCCATAATCTATAAGGTACTACAAAATATCAATAAGAAGAAGATAAACCATCCAATTAAGTGATTCGCAAAGGAGATGGACAGACACTTCACTAAAGAGGAGATCCAGGCAGCCAAAAAAAAACATGCGGAGTGTTTTAATTACCTTTTCTATCTCTTCTTTTGTTATGTGCTTAGTTGGAGTAACTGTTTGTGTAGGTAGATAGTGTGTTTCTAGAAATTTGTCCATTTCCTCTAGGTTTTCAAATTTATTGCAGTACAGTTTTTCATAATATTCTGTTATGGTTCTTTAAATTTCACTTGGTTGTATTTTATTGCCCATCTCATTTCTTTAGATTATGCTTTTTCTCCTTTTTTTTTTCTTTTTTCCCCCCAGTGTGGCCAGTGTTTTGTCAATTTTGTGTATCTTTTCAGATAATCAGATTTTAATCTTATTAACTGTGTCAATTGTTTTTTCTGTTCTCTATTTTATTTATTTGTGCTCTTCCCTCCCTCCCCCCTTGTATCTAAGGGCTTCTTTTCCTCCTTTCTTTCTAGATGTTCTAGTTGTAGGGTTAATGCTTTGATTTGGGTGCTTTCTTCTTTTTAAATATATGAATTTATTGCTTAGATTGACCTCTAAACACTTTTTTTGCTACGTCCCAAAGGTCATGAGTTGGATCCGACTCAACAGCACTTGGCTGGCTGGCAAAGGTTATGGTAGAATATGTGAATATCTTTATTTGATTCTGTGAATATCTTTATTCCATTCTCAATTTCTGTAACCCAGTGTTTTCTGAGCAAAGTGAGGGTCTCTTTCCATGTGTTTGATTTTTCTTTTGTTGATTTTCACTTTTATGGCTTTATGGTCAGGAAAGAAGCCTTGTAGTATTTGATTTCTGAGATTCTGTTAAGGCTTGCTTTATGGCCTAATATGTAATCTATTCTGGAGAATGTTCCAAGTGCACTGGAAAAGAAAGTATATTTGGGTGCTGTTGGGTGCAATGTTTTTTAAATGTTTGTGAGATCAAGTTAGCTGACTGTGCCATTTAAATCTTCTGTGTCTTTATTAAGCTTCTTTCAGGAAGTTCTATCCTACACTGAAAGTGATGTTTTGAAGTTTCTTACTGTTTAAATGGAGCTGTCTATTTCTCTCTTTAATGTTACTGAAGTTCGTTTTATGTATTTAGCAGGCTTGTCAATGGATGTATAAATAATATGGTTATGTCCTACTGGAATACTGACACTTTAATCATTATATAATGTCCTTTTTTATACATCATGGTGGATTTTATTTTAAAGTGTATTATGCCCAAAATGAATATTGATACTGCTGGACGTTTTTGGTTGTTTAGTGTATTTTTTCCTTCCTTTGAGTTTTAGTTTTAACTTTAAGTTGTGTTTCTTTCAGGAAGTATATAGATAGATCATGATTTTTAATCTATTTGCCATCCTCTATCTATTGGTTTATTGCATCCATTTACCTTCTGCATAATTATTGATAAACCAAACCCATTGTCACTGAGTTGATTCTAACACATATATCAGAATAGAACTGTACCTTAGAGTTTTCAAGTAGTACCTGGCAGATTCAAATTTCTGACCCTTTGGTTAGCAACTGTTGCTAACTATTATTAATGATTATTATACCAGGGTTTCCATAATTTTTGATAGACAAGTGTCTGGTGTTGTAATTTTGATGCCTTTGTTGGTACATTGTTGGCCATTTATTTGTTCAGGTTAATTTTCTGTGCTGAGTTATTTCTCTTTATATATTTTCTTTCATCTTTTTAATTGCTTTTGGTTCATATTTGCTGAATATTTACACTTTTATTGTTTTTTATTTTAATGTGTAGGATTGTGATTTTCCATTTTTGGTTACCTTAATATTTATCCTTGTTTTTCTAAGTTTAAGCCAGTTTTTTATTTCTTTGTGTCATCTTGAGTTCATTTTTAGTTCTTCTTTTTTGTTATGTTGTCATCTTTTATGTAGTGACAATTCAATTTACCTATTTTCAGTGTTTTAGCTTTAATTTAATTTTGGAATTTCCCTATGTGGGATGACATCTGGTTGCTCTGTCCTGCATCCTATTCTTGATTGTTAGCTAATATTATTGATTTTTTAACTGAAGGATTCTCTTTAGTATTTCTTGTAATTTTGATTTGTTGTTTGCTTTTTTAAAAAAAATTGCCAATATTTCCCTTTATTGGAAATGTCTTAATTTCATTATCATATTTAGGAGACAGTCTTGCTAGATATAAAATTCCTGCTGATAATTTTTCTTTCTTTTTTTTTTTTTTTCCAGTAAGACTTTATAAATGTCCTCCCATTGCCTTCTTGCCTGTGTGGTATCTGCTGAGTACTGCCAGCTTTCTTTTATTGACTCACCTTTTGCATTTGTTTTTTGTTTATCCCTAGTCACTCTTATGATTTTGTCTTTACCTTTGGTTTTTACATGTTTGATAATATTATGTTTGATGACTTTCTTTTGGAATGTACTTGGTGAGGAGTTTGATGAGCATCTTGAGTAGGTGTTTTCTCATCTTTCACAGTATCAGAAAAGTTTTCTGCTAATAAATTTTCAGCAATTCTATCTGTATTTTCTTCTATTCCCCTGTTTCTCATTCTTCAGTCGCTCATAGGTTATCCCCTTGATAGAATCCACATTATTCTTAGGGTTTCTTCATTTTTTTTTTTTTTTTTAAACTTCTTGTACCAGATTTCTCCCTAGATCTGTTGGTATCAGTCTTCAGTATCACCAATTCTGATTTCCGTTGCCTTAATTCTACTTCTTCAACTTTATATTGAGTTCTCTAATTCTGAAATTTTCTTGTTAATTTTTGTATTTCTGTTTGTTGTTTTTGTATAGATTCTTATAGCCTCTTCAATTTGTCACTTTTGCTGTCCTCTAAACTTTTTAAGTTTCTCAATTGCTGTGTCTGTGTCTTTCTTTGTTAATTCTGAATTTTGCCCAATCTCCCTCCTGATCTCTTGAAAAGTTGTGTGTATTAACCCTGTGTATTCCACATTTTCTAATTCCAGGAAGTTCTCTGTTTTAGTCAGCAAGGGCTGCTCTAACAGAAACACCACAGAGTGGATGGCTTTAACAAAGAAAGATTTATTCTTACACAGTCCAGTAGGTTGCAAGTCCATATTCAGGGTGTCCGCTCCAGGGAAAGACTTTCCCCTTGTCGGCTCTGGAGGAAATCCGGTATTGCATCAGTCTTTGTCCAGGGAGCATCCTCACGCAAGAACCTCTGGTCCGAAGGACGCACTCTGCTCCCGGTGCTGCTTGCTTGATGGTAGCGAGGTTCTCAAATTGTCCTTTGTTTCTTTTTCCTTTTATTCCTTGCAAGCTAAAAGCATTAAGGGTGGGGCAAGCCATACTCCAGGGAAACTCCCCCCATAGCAGGAATTCACAGCCCCACCCTAATCCTTTAACATACAGGTTAGCAAAACCACACAGTGGAGGACAGTCCCAAGATACTGGAACCATATCCCAGCCACATGGCTGCACACATTTTTGGGGGGACACAATTCCAACCATGACATTCTCTTTATCTAGAAGAGATATTGATTTCTTTTTTTTTTTGGTTTTGGGAGCTTTTTGAAGTCATCATGGTCTGCCTCTTCACGTGATTTGATATTGTTTATTGTCTGCGAATCATGAATAAATTATTGAATTCATTCATTTTATGTTTGCTTGTTGTGTCCTAGCTTCTTGTTTTGTTTAGAAATGCCAAATGGGCCGGTGGTGTGAGCAAATGTGATTATCAGCCCATTTGAAGCTCTAACGTCCTGTCATCCCATGGTTAGATCTGTTTCTAGGCATGTAAGCCCAGAAGTCAATTTATTTTTATTGTATGGATTCATCTCAGGTATCCAGGTAGTCAGTAACCAAGTGTGTCTTGCATGCTCTTTTCTGCAGTCTTAGAAGGGCAATTGTGATTCTTGTAAGCACAGGTATTTGCTGCACATGCTGAGCAAGGAAATGGGCTGACAACAGCCTCTGAGTGACTTTGAGGAAAATGTGTTCCTGTCCCCTAAAGTGCGTGGGTTGGTATATTTTGCAGCTGGATATGGGTATCCAGTTGTCTTGGAGTTAAGGATCAGGAGGCACCACTTATTCTCAGACCCCTGCCACAGGTGGTTAGGTAGGATGAGTGGACCTAACAATCCTCAGGCATCTATTGTAGGTAGGCAAGGACTGTACTTGATAGGCAGCTTGGTGTCAAATATCAGGAGCATCCCTTTCCATAATATAGCTCAGACAGTATATTGAAGATTTAGATAGATACTCTGTTGTGTTATAATGTTTTTTTTTTTTTTTATTTAACATAACTGAGTGAAAATGTACATTCAAGTATAAATTTACATGGCTACCTATATGAAGCTTCCACTGCTCTCCCTGTCCGGTGACTGCACACTATTCCTCTCTGCTCCATACATGTCTCATCCTCCCAACAGTCTCCTTTCCCCTCCTCTCCGTCCACTCCTCTTCCTCCAGCCAAAGGTCAGCAAGATGATATCCTGTAGATGTATAGAACCACAAAGTGCTTCCAATATATGGTCACTCTGCATTGCCAAGTCCAATCCATTCCTGTGCAAAGAGTGGAACTTTGTTATAATTTATGGGAAAGGGCAGCATCAGGGCCGGGGCCCATGCTCTCAGAGGAACCCCAAAACCGCTGGACCATCAATTGAGGTCTTTTAGTGGAGATCTCATGATGTACCCCTTTTTATTCTTGTGTTGCCAGTGAGACTCCTCTCTGTGAGCTCCATCGTGGCTATCACTGGTGGTGGCCAGGCACCATCTGGTTCTTCCGGTCGCAAGTTGATGTAGGCACCCACTCTTATAGGTCTCTCTGTCTTCTCGGTTGTCTTTACTGCATGTCATTTTGGTCCTCGGTGAGCATCCATTCCTGCTGAGTTGGGACCATTTTCTGTGTCCTCGGATGGCAGCTTGGCAGCTTTTAAGACCCCAGACGCCACTCACCAATGTGGGGTGCAGAGAGCTCTCTTAGCAAAACGCTAGTTGTGCCACTTGGCCTGGAATTTGCCTAAGAGCATGGTCCCCCGCCCCCTGCCCCAGCTACTCTATCCTTGCAGTATTGAGTCAAGATGGAAGGAGTATTCAAGTTATGCTGAAGTCCACTTAATGTTGTTCTTGTTTCTAATGTGTGCTATCACCGCTTTGTCCCAACTAGATTTCTAGTAACTATCTAAACTAAACCCTTCCCCCCTCACCCTCCCTCCCTCCCCTCCCTTGCAGCTGTCAAAGAGTCTTTTCTATTATACACAAGTCTGTTTTTGAGGTCTTATCGTAGAGGTCTCATACAGTATTTGTCCTTTTGTCGTTGACTACTTTCACTCAACGTAATGTCTTCCAGTTGAAACCAGGTTAGGAGATGTTTCCTGGAATCACTGTTATTCTTTATCATTGCGTAGTGCTCCATTGAGTATATGTACCATTGTTTACCTATCCATTCTTCTATTGTTGGGCATCTGGGTTGATTACATCTTTTTGCTATCATGGACTGTACTGCGGTAAACATTCTGGTGCATGTGTCCGTTGGTGTGAAAGGCCTTGATTCTGTAGGATATATTCCAAGTACTGGAATTACTGGGTCAAATGGTATATTGATATCCATTTTTTTAAGGAAGCGCCAGATTGCCTTCCAAAGAGGCTGGACCATTTTGCAACCCCACCAACAGTGTAGGACGGTTCCACTTGCTCCACAGCCTCTCCAGCATTTGTTGTTTTGTGTTTTCTGGATCATGGCCAATCTTGTTGGCGTGAGATGGTATCTCATTGTTGTCTTGATTTGAATTTCTTTAATAACTAAAGATCGTGAACATGTCTTCATGTGTTTTTTGGCTGCCTGGATCTCCTGTTTAGTGAAGTGTCTGTCCATCTCCTTTGCCCATCGCTTAATTGGATGCTTTATCTTCTTCTTATTGATATTTTGTAGTATCTTATAGATTATGGACATCAGGCATCGGTCTGACATAGAGTTGCCAAATATTTTTTTCCCATTCTGTGGGAGTTCTTTTAATTCTATTAATAAAGCCTTTGGATGAGCAAAAGTGTTTGATTCTTAATTGTTCGCATTTATCTACTTTCTCTTCTGTTGATTGTGGTTTCTTTGACAGATTTTGGAGTCTGTCCTCATTGTGTATTAAAACTTCCATTGTTGTTCCTACCTTTTCTTGGATGAGCTTTATCTTTTTAGGTTTGATATTTAGGTCTTTTATCCAGTTGGAGTTGGTTTTTGTATAAGGTGTAAGATATGGATCTTGATTCAGTTTATTCCCAATGGATAACAAATTTTGCCAGCAGCATTTGTTGAAGATACTGTTTTTACCCCAGTTTAATGTCTTAGGGCCTTTGTCGAATATCAACTGTTCATAGGCAGATGGTGTTATCTCTGGGGTCTCAATTCTGTTCCATTGATCAGTCTGTCTGTTCTGGTACCAGTACCAGGCTGTTTTGACCACTGTGGCAGTGTAGTATGTTCTAAGGTCGGGTAATGAGAGCCCTCCCAGTGTGTTCTTCTTCTTTAGTAGTACCTTACTTATCCAGGGCTTCTTCCCTTTCCAAACAAAATTGGTGATTTGTTTCTCCATCTCATTAAAAAATGATGCTGGAACTTGTATTGGGATTGCATTACATAAATAAATTGCTTTGGGTAAAATAGACATTTTCACAATGTTAAGTCTTCCTATCCATGACCAGGGTAAGTTTTTCCATTTATCTAAGTCTCTCTTCGTTTCTTGTAGTAAGGGCTTGTAGTTCTCTTTGTAAAGGTCTGTTGTTTCTCTGGTTAGATTAATTCCTAGGTAATTTATCTTCTTAGGGGCTATCGTAAATGGTATTGATTTGATAATTTCTTCCTTAACAGTCTCGTTGTTGGTATAAAGGAATCCTACTTATGTTTATCTTGTATCCTGAGACTTTGCTGAACTCTTCTGTCAGTTTGAGGAGCTTACTTATAGATTCCTTGGGGTTCTCTCCTATACAATCATATCATCTGCGAACAGGGAGATTTTAACTTCCTCTTTGCTGATGCAGATGGCCTTTATTTCTTCGTCTTGTCTAATTGCTCTGGCTAGAACTTCTAGCACAATGTTGAATAGGAGAGGTGAGAGTGGGCATCCTTGTCTAGTTCCTGATCTCAAGGGAAAGTCTTTCAGTCTCTCTCCATTCAGGATGATGTGGGCAACTGGCTTTGTATAAATGGCCCTTATTGTGTTGAGGAATTTGCCGTCTATGCCCATTTTGCTAAGAGTTTTTAGCATGAACGGGTGTTGGACTTTATCAAATGCCTTTTTGGCATCAATGGACAAAATCAGGTGATCCTTGTCTTTTATGTTATTTATGGCTTAATCACATTAATTGTTTTCCTGATGTTGAACCAGCGTTGCATCCCTGGTATGAATCCCACTTGGTCATGATGGATTATTTCCTTGATATGTTGTTGTATTCTGTTGGCAAGAATTTTGTTGAAGATTTTTGCATCTAGATTCATAAGTGATATTGGTCTGTAGTTCTCTGTCTTTGTTGGATCTTTCTTGGGCTTAGGTATCAGGGTTATGCTGGCTTCATAGAATGAGTTTGGGAGTACTCCATCCCTTTCTATACTGTGAAATAATCTCGGTAGCATTGGGGATAACTCTTCTCTAAATGCTTGGTAGAATTCTGCCATGAAGCCATCTGGGCCTGGACTTTTTTTTTGATTGGCAGTGTTTTGATGACCTTTTCAATCTCTTCCTTTGTGATGGGTTTATTAAGTTGTTCTGCCTCATGTTGTGATAATTTGAGTAGGTGGTATGAGTCAAGGAATTCGTCCATTTCCCCTAGGTCTTCGAATTTGTTAGAGTACAGTCTTTCATAGTATTCTGTTATTTTTTATTTCTGTTGCATCTGTGGTGACAATTCTCCTCCCATTTCTAATTTGGGTTATTTGTTTCCTTTCCTGCTTTTCTTTAGTAAGTTTAGCCAGTGGTTTATCAATTTTGTTGATCTTTTCAAAAAACCAGCATTTGGTCTTTTCAATTTTTTCAATTGTTTTTCTATTCTCTAATTCATTTAGCTGTGCTCTAATCTTTATGATCTCCTTTCTTCTGGTGCCCAAGGGGTTCCTCTGTTGTTCTCTTTCTACTTGTTCAAGCTGTAGAGTTAGTTCCTTGATTTGGTTTCTTTCTCCCTTCCAGATGTGTGCATTTATGGAGATAAACAGACCTCTGAGCACTGCTTTGGCTGTATCCCATAGGTTCTGGTAGGAATTGTTTTCGTTCTCATTGGAATCCATGAATTTCTTTAATTCATCCTTGATTTCCTCTATAACCCATGTTTTTTTGGAGCAAGATGTTGTTCAGTTTCCAAGAGTTCCACTTTCTGTCTCTGTTTTTTCTGCTATTGATTTCAACTTTGATGGCTTTATGATCTGAGAAGATGCTTTGCAGTAATTCAATGGTATGGATTTTGTTGAGCATTGCATTATGGCCTATCATGTGGTAAATTCTGGAGAATGTTCCATGTACACTGGAGAAGAAGGTGTAGTTGTCTGCTGATGGGTGGCAAGTTCTGTATGTATCAGTGAGGTTTAGTTGGTTATTTGTGTCAATGAGGTCTTCTGTATCTTTACTGAGCTTTTTTCTAGATGATCTGTCTAGTAATGAGAGTGGAGTGTTAAAGTCTCCCACTATTATTGTGGAGTCATCTAACTCTCTTTTGAGTGTAGTGTTTCTTCGACATATTTAGGTGCTCTGGCATTAGGTGCATAAATATTTAATATAGTTAAGTCTTGCTTGTGTACTGAACCTTTCAACAATAAATAGTGATCATCTTTGTCCACGATGGTGGATTTGACATTAAAATTGATTTTGTCTGAGATTAGAATTGTCACCCCTGCTCTTCTTTGTTCATTGTTAGCTTGATATATATTCTTCCAACCTTTAATTTTCAGTTTGTTCCTGTCTTTAGGTCTCAGGTGAGTTTCTTCTAGACAACATATGGATGGGTCGTGTCTTTTGATCCAAGATGACACTTGGTGTCTCTTTACTGGAGCATTCAGTCCATTCACATTCAATATAATTATTGATAGGTATGTGTTCACTGCTGCCATTGTGATATGTTTATTTTTATGTTGATGTTTTCTCTGTTGATCTTGTTAGTCTGTTCTGGGACACTCTTTTTTGTGAGTTGATTTTTCAGAGCTGGTTTTATAGTTGTTGAGACTCGTGTGTTAGATTTCTTGAAATGGTATGATACACCTTTTGTGCTTTCCAGCTGCCCCTATGAACCCCCTTAATAAACTATATGTAAACCCAATTTTAATAACTACCAGTCTTGACATCTTCCTCTCCATCTGGAAGGACTATAATGACTGTAGTACACCCCTCTTTTTATTATGATGACACCATAGTTTTCATGATGATCACTGGATTGCTTCTTTCCCTATCAAAGCTGTGATTTACTTTGGAGCCTTCCCTAAATGAGTAGACTATTGAGTAGTGTGTCGTTCTAAAATATAAAGTTAGTGGTTTTGCTCTTCTAAGCCAAAGCCAAGAACTTCTTTCAGTATTTCTTGTAGTTTGGGTTTGGTTTTTACAAAGTCTCTGAGTTTCTGTTTATCTGGGAATGTCTTAATTTCATTTTCGTATTTGAAAGACAGTTTTGCAGGATATATAATTCTTGGTTGGAAGTTCTTCTCCTTCAAGACTTTGAATGTGTCGTGCCACTCTCTCTGTGACAGCATGGTTTCTGCTGAGAAATCTGATGAGAGCCTACAGAGTTTCCCTCTGAGTGTTAGCTTTGCCTTGCGTCTTGCTGCATTTAAGAGTTGCTGCTTATGTTTCATTTTGTTAAGCTTGATTATAATATGTCTTGGAGTCTTTCTTTTGAGATCTATATTGGGTGGTGTACGATATGAATCTGAGATGTCTATATTCTCTTCCTTCATGATTTCTGGGAAGTTTTCTTTCAGCAGCTCAGCAACAATACTCTCTGTGTTCTCAGATGTCTCGCCCTGTTCAGGGACTCCAATTAATCGAAGGTTGTTCCTCTTAATAGAGTCCCACATGCTTCTTAATGTTTCTTCATTTTTCTTGTTTCTTTTTTCGATTTCTGCTCATAGACGCTGGCATCAGTAGCTCTGTCTTCCAAGTCAGAAATTCTTTTTTCCATTTGTTCCATTCTGTTTTCTTGGCTTTGCATGGAAGTTTCTAGGACTTTGATTTTCTTCTTGATCTGTTGGATTTCAGAGTACTGGTGTTCCATCAGATTGAACAACTTGCTTAATTTTTCATTTTGTTCTGCTGCATTTTGTATAAGGTCTAGAAGGGCTTTGTATATAATCAATTTGTATTCACTCCCTGATGCTTTCATAAAAGTTTCTTCATCTGGAAAACTCCTTGGTTGCTTTGTTTGGGAGCCTTCTGAAGCCATGAGTGATTGCTTGTATGCCACAATTGTCTGTTGCTTTTTGGGTCCCATGTGAGTATATAGAGGCTGGAAGAGGTACTGTGAGGATGGATTGCAAATGTTTCTCTAGGCTGTCTTCAAATGTAAAGCAAAGGGTATCTGACCAGTTCACAAGTCAGTTAGGTTTTCATGTGTAGAGGTCCCTGTTCTCATCTGACAAAGTAAGTACCACTGTATCCAACTCCATATGATAACAAACTAGTTCAGAATACAGCAATGCTACTGCCCTGGTGACCTCTGCTGACAGGGCCTAGCCTTAGCCAACACTGCGTCAAGTACTGGTTTTGTGATAGGAAAGCCTCTCCTGTGGGCAGGCTCTGGCTCCCAAGCTAAGAACTAGGTCCAGCTGTGGCCACCGTACCCAAGATGGCGTCCTCCACACAGGCAGCTGACAGAGGGGCTGAGGTTTCCGAGAGGTAGTGATTCCTCTGCTTCTGTTGCCGGGCCCCCAACGTAGGCAGCACTGTGCAAAATTACTCCTTTTCTGTCAGAGAAGCGCTGTCCGTTTGCAGGTGCTGGCTCCCAGGCTAAGAACGAGGTCCCGCTAAAATCTCGGTACCAACATGGTGTCTCACACACTGACTGCGAAGCTCCTCACAAACCCCTCTGAGGCAGACACAAAAGGAAAGGCTCAAAGTGTCTAGATTAGCAGAGTCCGAGCCTGGCTCTCAGAACATGGGAATTTCGCCTGCCTATCCCCCCAGCAGCGTGTCTGAGTCCAGCCGCCAGGCAAGACCCAGCTCCGCCCGCCAGCCGAGACCGAGGAAAAAAAAACTCAAAGTGGTGCGTTTACCTTCCGTCCGTGAGAGCCGGGGCTAGCCAGGAGCGGGAGTCAGCGAAAGAGAGGAGGTTTTTCGCTGAGTGGTATAAAGTCCCAATTAACAGCTCTGTGCCGTGTCCTGAGGTTGATTAGGTGCTCAGAAGGCTCTGTTTGATTGTCAATTCAGGTCTTGGTTTCCAGAGGGATAGAAAGAGATGTGGGCTTAGTCCACTATCTTGACTCCTAGGTTTCTGTGTTATACTGTTTTAATGAAGGCTGACACTGTTGTAGTCAGCCTACAGGTGTGTATCCAGGGCTAAAATGCATTCAAAGTCCATGGAACTTTTATACTTGTGCCTATTCAAAGACAATATTTCTGTCCTGAGTTACCAGTTTAGGTAAGCCAGCAGATTACTTTTTCCCTGTTGGTGAATTTATTTCCTGTCCAAGGCTGGGAGAACAACTCAGGACATGTAAGGAATTCTCCTTTTTCGTAAGTCTGACATCAGTCACTGAAGTCAACTTGGGCACAGTGCAGAGTGGGATGAGGGCAGATAAAAGAGTGAGAGGTTTATTCCAACGAAGAGTTTTCAAATCTGTGCATGGTAAGTTAGATGCAATTTATTTATGTTTTGGTGATCTAGTACCTGGTTTTCACTGATTCTGGAGGTGTTAGTGAACTCTTCTGCAAGGTCTCTCTAGATGTGAAAAACATGTTTCAAATGCCACGGCTTGTTGTCAGTATATCCAACCTGTGGGGTACTAATTTCCACTGAATCCAGTCTCACACCTCTTTGCTGCTTTTTTACCTTTCTTTTTGTGTTTTGCTGGTTAGTCTGATAGCTGCACTTCACCTTTGATATTTGGGATTCTTAGAATGTCACATATAACTGAATCATTTGTTTTTTTTATGAACTTTACTATGAGTGATCGTAGAATTATCTAACTACTGTACCCCCTTGGCCTCACCTATACTTTTGCATTTCTGTATTATCAGTTTAACCTAAGGAGGTATGAATTTTATGTTGAATAGGCGATACTCAGTTGACAGCAAATAAATACATTTCTAAAAATTCTTATTTAATTCATATTGAGTTATGTGTCTTGATGAAGCTATGCATTATAGAATACTAGATTTTTTTAAATATATTTTTTGAAAACGCATACTGTTTTTAAAGGTTTGTAAAGCTGATACCATGGAAACTGAGCAAATGAAGGCAGTTATATTACCTTTTTCAACTGAACTGTCACAATGGTGTCAACAACTTTGTTTACACCCACTAGGGAAGTTATTCTACACAATGTATTTTTATTAAGACAGATGGTGCATGAAACTTGGCAGAAGGTATTAAAATTCTTCTCTATCAGTCTTGAAAGACTGTCTAGTATTTTCCTCTGTCAATATGTTTCTGAAATCTCATCTGTGTTTGTTTATTGTCTATCTACATATCTGTTTACCTCTTTCAATCTTCTCAAAGTAAATAAGCCACATTCTTACACATATCTTTTTTTTAATTGACAAATATTTATGTAATTAGTTATTTAATGTGTTTCATTTCAAGAACACTCAAGAATGTATATATTTATAGTGTGGAAAATAATTTTTCCCAAATTGTGATATGATAAAACTATTAACATCAAGAATGAGCACATAATAATAGAGCCGTAAAGAGGCAGGGGCAAGAACTCAGAAACTGCTTGTTATAGTCATTCTTCCTTTATTCCTTTATTATAGTCATTATTCCACAGAATACATTTATGTACAGAATGTGACTAAAATGAAGTTTGGAAACAAGAGTATGTGTAGTTTCCAATACAGTAACTTTTTAAAACAATGAAGTCTTTTTGTTAGTTATCTAGTTCTTCTATAACAGAAATACCACAAGTGAATGGCTTTAACATAGACAGTTTACTCTTTCATAGTCTAAGAGGCTGGAAGTCCAAATTCAGGGTGCCAGTTCCAGAAAAAGGACTTCTGTTTCTGTAGGCTATGCAGGAAGGTCCTTGTTATCAATGTTCCTGTGCCTGAGGAGCTTCTTAGTGCAGGGACCCAAGGTTAAAAGGACATTCTTTGTGGTGCTAGGTTCTTATATCCTCTGCTATAGTTTTGTATATCTCAAAAGAGACTGACTCAAGATACAATCTGATCCCATAGATTGAGCTCTACCTCATTAACATAACTGCCTCTAGCTCTGCCTCATTATTATTATAGAGGTCAAATTTACAACACATTAGAATATCACATCAGATCAGACAATGGCAGATGGCTCCATAATATAGGGATCATAGCATGGCTAAATTGACACATATTTTGTGGGGACACTATTCAATACATAAGAATCTTTTTGCATCATGTCCTATTTGGAAGTATTTTGAAGTCTTATGTTTGATGTAGAAGTTTGTGGTTATGACTTTGGCCAAGACTTTGTCCTGTAATATCTGTAACTAAAATAGCTGCTTTAATATTTTTTCCTTCTTAATATTAATCTCATTGGCAGAAAATAAAAATGAACTATTTGATTTCATGTATGTTACAAAGATATAATAAGTAATCTTTTATACATTCATAGTCCTGTATTTTTAATATAAAAATGAACATGACTAATATAGGTTGATTCATTTATGTAGATCATATCTGTAACCTTCACAATTCAAGGCTTGGGTTATAAAGCCAAATGGGTAAGACAGTCAGATGAATGGTAATCTCAGAAAAAGTGATTTTATTATTAACTGTGCTTGACTAGGTTAGATCATTTATGTTAGGAAAATAAGTCTTGACATTTATATGTACAATTTTGTGCCTTAGTTGTCAGCCTTCCTTCAAGACATGTATCTGATTAAACTCTGATTGAGAATGAGAGCTGTAATACATTATTAATGAACTCAGGGTAATTGTAAAGTTTTATGACTTAGGGATCAGTGGAAATTGGTTCCATGGTCAGTTTGAGAAATTCTGAGAGTTCATGTTGCACTGGCGGTGCTGATAGCTTAGCATTAGTCATGGTCTTCCTGCAGCCATGGCCTGTGACAGCACTAATGATAGTCATTTTGTAGCATGACCGTGCATTAGAATTCATTTAGAAGAGCATAAAATGTCAAATGTTGGAGTAAGATTTTTCAGCAGTTTTGGGCACAAGAGACTTTATATTCCCAGAAGTTCAAGTTCATTGAAATTGTAACCTGTTACAATGATTTGAAGGTGAGTAGGGACGTGTGAATTAAATATCAATTAATCTTTAAAATTAACACTTTAGAAACTAAAATCCTATTGCAAAACAAAGCCTACAAAAACAACATGAAAGTTTGTTCTTTAAAAGTTGTTTTTAAGTGATATTTTGTTCAAAAATTAGTATTTCTCATATTTCTTGTTGATGAAAGCAAATACACACATGCTATTTAATGAATGATTTACTTACATAATTAGATAATATTGAGAAATTTCAGTTTAAAGTTCTCAGTATCATTTGTTATTAAAAAAAAAGTATGTACAATAAATTTACATTGAAAATATGAAATCATGGATATCATAGGAGCTAAAGTAATATAATAGGTAAAGGAATGAGTTTAACATGAAGACTTGAAGAGCCCAGTCCAACATGCTTTAGTCTAATTGTTTAACCCACTATGGTTGCTTTGCTCACCTTTGAAGTGGCAAAGATTGTGATTTATAAAAGGATTGTTAGAAGGAGTCACTGAGAAAAAAGAAGTGGTCACTTTACTACCTAATACACAAGCCAAGTGCTGTCGAGTCAGATTTGACTCATGGCGACCTAATACACAAAGGTATATAAATTTTTGGGGGTATCTTTTCAACATAATTTTACTTAATAAAAATCTATTTACCTAGTAAAACAATATTTCAAAGTGAAGCAAATATTGAGATTACTATTAAATCTATTTCTATTAAAATGCAATGATATAAAATCATTTTTTATTAAAATGCAAGGATATGAAAATCATAACTCCGACCAGGCTTGTGAGACAGAGAAAAGATATGGTTTCTGCAAGATAATTTCCATTTGTGTGGACATTGATGCAGGCTGCGTTTTGGTTCACCTTTTAAGCTTCACTGACTAGATAGAATTTTAAAGGCTGGTGAATAGCCTAGGTTGTTCAAAAATATCAAATAAAATCAAAGAAACTAAAATCATCAGTGAATATTGAAAACTGTAAAATTCAGAGCTGCTAGAACATATCACAGTGTGTCCTGCAACAGTATATTACATTGTTAGACAATTCTTATAAAAGAACAGGGGACATTATTTAGATGATAGTTTTTTGTTGTTGTCATTGTTGTTTTAAATAATGACTGGAAAATTCTACCCTTTCCCACTTTGGTAAAAATTATTTTTTCGGAAGCTTTTGTCACTTGAAGACCCAAGTAAATCAAGCCTATGCTCATTTAATATTGTAGCAGATACAGCTCACAATTTCTTTGATTCATCTATTTTGAACCCCATATTTAGTATTAACACTCAGGGAACCCTGGATGTACAGTGGTTAAAAGCTACAGCTGCTAAACAAAAGGTTGGCAGCTCAGATCTACTAGACACTCCTTAGAACTGCTATGAGACAATTCTACTCTGTTCTATATGTTCATTCAGAGTTGGAATTGACAGCAATGACTTATTAATACTTAAGTTCTAGAAATCATTCAGCCATGAAAGAGAAGTTGTAAAAGTTGTGTACTTTTCAGTGAGTTTATAGAATGCTGGCCGAATTCAGTGAGAACAAAATTGTGTAAGTATTCATTATTGATGAAATAAGGCATTGGCATAAAAATTTCATTTAAGGATGATGTTGACCAAACTGTTTAAATGCCATGAACTAATTATATTAATATCTATCTTTGTTTTTCATGATTGGGGAGACTGTCATCCCTATACTATAAGTTAACTGCTTTTCCTTAACAATACTAGTACAGCTATCAAAATAGCATACATCTCTGGGGCATGACCTGACAAAATCCCAGCCTCTGGAGGATTATTTTCCCCATGCTGTTATGATGGATCAAAACTCCTGTTGTGGTTAGGTGTCATTGAGTCACTTACAATTCATAGCGACCCTATGCAAAACAGAATGAAACACTGCCTGGTCTTGTGCCATGTCCACAATCATTTTTATGATTAAGCCCATTGCTACAGACACTGATTCAATACATCTCATCGAGAGTCTTCCTCTTTTTCACTGATCCTCCTCTCAACCAAGCAAGATATCCTTCTTAAGGGACTGATCCTTCCTGATAGCTTGCATGTAAGACACCCTTGCCATCTTTGCATCCAAGGAGCACTCTGGTTGTACGTCTTCCAGAACAGGTCTGTTTGTTGTTTTGGCAGACCATGATACATTCAGCCTTCTTCTCCAACACCACAATTCAAAGGCATCAGTTCTTCTTCTGTCTTTGTTCATTGTCCACCTTTCAAATGCAAATAACGTGATTGAGAATACCATGGCTTGGGTCAGCTGCACTTTAGTCTTCAAGGTGACATCTTTACTTTTCAATACTTTAAACGGATCCTTTGCAGCAGATTTTTCCAATGCAATGTGATTTGATTTCTTGACTGCTGCTTCCATGGGCCTTGATTGTGGACCCAGTAAAATGAAATCTGTGACAACCTCAATCCTTTCTCCACTTATGATGATGTTGTTTACTGTTCCAGTTGTGAGAGTTCTTGTTTTCTTGATTTGAAGTGCAGTCTGTACTGAAGACTATGGTCTTTGATCTTCATCAGTAAGTGCTGCAAATCTTCACTTCTAGCAAGTAAGGTGGTGTCATCTGCCTAAGGCAGATTGTTAATGAGTTATCCTCGAATCCTGAAGCCTCATTCTTTTTTGTATAGTCCAGTTTCTCAGATTGATTGCTTGGCGTACAGACTGAAAAGATATGGTGAAAGAATACAACCTTGATGCACGCCTTTCCTGACTTTAAACCGTGCAGTCTCCTCTTGTTCTGTTCGCACACTGCCTCTTGATCCATATACAAATTCCTTCAGAAAATAATTAAATGTTCCAGAATTCCCATTTTGCACAATGTTAGACATAATTTGTTATGACACACACAGTCAAATGCCTCTGCATAGTTAACAAAACATAGATAAACATCTTTCAGGTGTTCTCTGCTTTCAGCCAAGATCCACCTGTCATCAACAATGATATCCCTAGCTCCACATCTTCTTCTAAATCTACTTTGAATTTCTGGCAGTTCTTTGTCAATATACTGTTATAGTCACCTTTGAAGGATATTGAGCAAAGTTTTGCTTGCATGTGTTATCAGTGATATTGTTCGGTAATTTCTGCATTTGGTTGGATCACCTTTCTTTGGAATGGGCATAATTATGGATCTCTTCCAGTAGGTTACCAGGTAGCTGCCCTCTAAATTTTTTGGCATAGAGGAGCGAGCACTTCCAGTGCTACATCTGTTTGTTGAAATATCTCAGTTGATATTCCATCAATTCCTGGAGCCTTGTTTTTTTTTTTTTTTTTTTTTTGCCACTGCCTTCAATGCAGTTTCAACTTCTTCCTTCATTACCATCAGTTCCTGATCATATGCTACCTTGTTAAATGGCTGAACGTTGACCAGTTCTTTCTGGTATAATGGTTGTGTATTCCTTCCATCTTCTTTTGATGCTCACTGAGTTGTTTAATCATTTCCCTGTAGAATCCTTGACTATTGCAACGTGGTGCTTGAATTTTTGCTTCAGTCCTTTCAGCTTGAGAAATGGAGAATGTGTTCTTCCCTTCTGGTTTTCCATTACCAGCTTTTTGCACATGCAATTATAACACTTCATTTTTTCTTCTCAAGCTGCTCTTTGAAATCTTCTGTTTAAGTCTTTTACTTCATCATTCCTTCCTTTTGCTTTAGCTGCTTGATGTTTGAGAGCAAGTTCCAGAATCTCTTGACATCCAGTTTGGTCTTTTCTTTCTTTCCTGTCTTTTAAATGACGTCTTACACTCTTCATGGATGATGTCTTTGATGTCATTCCATAGTTTGTCTTGTCTTCAGTCATTAGTGGTCAACACATCAAATCTGTTCTTGAGATGGTCTTTAAACTCAGGAGGGATATACTCAAGGTCAAACTTTGGCTTTTGTGGACTTGTTCTAATTTTCTTCAGTTTCAGTTTGAAATTGCATAGGAGCAATTGATGGTCTTTGCCACAGTCAGCTCCTGGTCTTGCTCTGACTGCTGATAAGGAACTTTTTATCATCTTTCTCTGCAGATGTAGTCGATTTGGTTCTTGTGTATACCATCTGGTGAGGTCTGTGTGTACAGTTGTTGTTTGTGTTAGTTAAAAAGATATTTACAATGAGTAGACTTTAGTCTTGCAACATTCTATCATATGATCTCTGGCATTTTCTGTCACCAAGGCAGTATTTTCCAACTACCAATCCTCCTATGTTTCCATCTTTTGCATTCCATTCACCAGTATTTGTCACTGTGTCCTGATTGCATGTGAAATCAATTTCAGACCGCAGAAGCTGGTAAAAAATCTTCAATCTCTTCTTTGGCCTTTGGTGTTGGTGCATAAATTTTGAATAACAGTCATATTAACTGGCCATCCTTGTAGACATACGGATATTGTCCTATCACTGACAGTGTTGCACTTCAGGACAGATCTTGAAATGTTCTTTTTATGATGAACACAACATCATTCCTCTTCAAGTTTTTGTTCCCAGCATAGTAGACCATGTGATTTTGGATTTTTGGACAATGCTTGTCCATTTGATCTCACTAATGCCTAGGATGTAGTGCCTAGGATATCAATGTTTATGCATTCCATTTTTGATGATTTCCAATTTTCTTAAAGTTATATTTCTTACATTCCATGTTCTCATTATTAATGGATGTTTGCCGCTGTTTGCCCTAATTTTGAGTTGTGCCACATTAGCAAATGAAGAAGCCAAAGGTTTTACTCCATCCACATCATTTATGTTGACTGTACTTCGAGGAGGCAGCTCTTCAGAACTCCTAGGATGAAATATGTATAGCTCTTACAGTGATCCATAGGGGACAGAGTTTGTAGGCAGATAGTTTCTGAGCCCATTGTTCTCACTTTTCTCTTTCTCTTTGAATCTTTACTATTTTGTTTCAAAAAATTTTTATTTTCCTTGTAATTCTTGACTGATCAATGATAGGTACAAAAATATATCCAAATACTGTTAATAAAGAAAAGTGTAGAATATTTCCACCTTCCTCTTCTCTCCTTTTCACTTTTACTGAATTAATGCTGTAGGTTATGCTATTGAAATTGCTGGTTGTCAGGTGACATTAGAAGTGATTAGATAAGTGAGGTGATAAAAACAAAATGTAAGTAAATTGAATGTAGATTAACCTAAAATACATTTCCTATCATATATTTAGTTTCAGTGCACTGCAGATTTCTATTTCTTGTCAGTGTTATGAATAGAACTGTAGCAAAACCACATGTTTAAGTTAAGCTTTTCCAGGAGTCACAATAAAATGTTCTACCCAGGCCCCTAGGGTCACAGTGAGTCAGATCTGACTCGACGGCACTTGGCTGGCTTGGCAAACAAAATTAATAGTAGCAATTTATTTAACTCAAATATTCAAAACATCATTATTATGATATGCAGTCAATGTTAAAGCATCATTGTTTTTTTCTAAAATCTGATAAGAATTTTACATTTAGAAAGCATTTTAATGTGGATATAAATTTTTGATTGGAAATAGTCTAAGTTTCAGTAAGCTGGAACTGACGTGACAGCACCTAATAATGACAAAAAATACCTTATGAATGTTATGACACATTTATTGTTGTTATTAGCTAACTTTGCTTTGTTCCTGACTCATAGCAATCTTACGTACAACAAATTGAAACTCTCCCCAGTCCCACAGCACCCTTATAATCTTTGCTATGCTTGAACCTGTTGTGGCAACTGTTGTGTCAGTCTATCTCACAGAGTGTACTCCTCTCTTTTGTTGACCTTCTACTGTATCAAATGTGATGTCCTTGTCCAGGAACTGGTACCTCCAGTTAACATTCCCAAGTATATGAGATGAGATCTCACCATTATTGCCTTTAAGGAACATTTTGGTTGTACTTCTTCCAAGACATGATTTTGTTCATTCTTTTGGCAGTCCATAGTATACTCAGTAGTCTTTGCAGACACCGTTATTTAAAGGCACCAATTCTTCTACAGTCTACCTTATTCATTGTTCAGCTTTCACAGGGCTTGTCAGGCAAACAAGAACACCGTGGTTTGGATCATGCGCTCCTTAGTCCTTAGTTTGCTTTTTAACACTTTAAAGAGATATTTTGAAGCATATTTGCCCAAAGCAATAATCGTTTTGGTTCTTGACTGCTACTTGCATGGGTGTTGTCTGTAAATCCAATTGACGTGAAATTTTTGACATCTTCAGTCTTTTCTCTGTTTCTCATGATGTCACTTGTTGGTTCAGTTGTGAGGATTTTGCTTTTTTTACAATGAGATGAAGATTGTAGTTCTTGATCTTCATTGGTAAGTTCTTCAAGCTTTCTTCACTTTCAGCAAGCAAGGTCATATCATTTGCATATCTCAGGTTATTAATGAGACTTCCTGCACTTGGCTTTTGGCTCCTTTATTCCTTTGGCCCCATTCTTCCTCATACAGTACAGTTTCTCAAATTATTTGCTCAGTATAAAAATTGAATAGCTATGGCAAAAAGTGAAATCCAGATGAAAACTTTTCATGACTTTAAGCCACACAGTGCCCTCTTCTTGTGTCTGAACAACTGATGTACTGCTACCACTTTTTAACGATCTTTAGCAGAGTTTTACTTGCATGTTATTATATTAGTGATATTGTTAAATAATTTCTGAATGAGGTTGGATCATCTTTCTTGGGAAAAGGAAGAAGGATAGATCTCTTCCAGTATGTTAGCCGGGTAGCTGTCTTCCAGATTTCTTGTCGTAGACAAGTGAGCACTCCCAGTGTTGTGTGTGCTGAAATATCTCAGTTGATATTATGTCAATTTCTAGATTCTTGTTTTTTGCAAATGTCTTCAGTGCAACTTAGACTTTTGTTTAGTAGCATTGCTTCCAGACTATGTGCTACTTCCTGAAATGATTGAATGTTGATTAATTCTTTTTAGTACATTGAGTCAGTATATGACTTCTATCATTTTGATGCTATGTCATTTAGTATTTTCCCTTTAGAATCCTTCAGTATTGCAATTGGTGGCTTGAAATTTTTCCCCTCTGTCCTTTCAGCTTGAGAAACACCAAATATGTTTCTCCCTTTAGGTTTTCTAGCTCCAGTTCTTTATACATGTCATGATAATATTTCACTTTGTCTTGTCAAGCAGCCCTTTGAAGTCTTCTGTTTAGCTCTTTTATGTGATCATTTCTTCTCTTCACTGTAACTACTCATTGTTCACTAGCATATTTCATGGTCTGATAACCAGTTTGGTCTGTTCTTTCTTTTCTGTCCTTTTAATGACTTCTTGCTGTCTTCTTATGTTATGACTCGTACAATACCTAAATTATTGTAGCTAGAACTATTTTAATTGGATGTAACATGTAGTTTTGTCTCAGCTTGTCTATTTCAGCTAGTTTTTCAATCAATATTTATTTGGTATTTTCAAAAGAAAGCTGTAAAAATGTAGCTATCATATTAGAGTTTAGTCTTTTTTTTTGGCCTATTTTTAAGTACCAAGAGAAAAAATGAGGCCCTTAAAGTGCCACAATAAAATCATAGGATGTGTCTCTGGGATTTGTTTCAAATTTTTGTAGATAAATTTCTTTAGATACTTTAATGTGTATAAATATCAGTTATGGTCTATCAATTCTACCTTTAAAACTGTCCAGTAAAAATAAAATGTGGTGTTACCAACCTCTTAGAGTTAAATTGTATAGCTGTCATGTGGGCTGTAGTCACTTCTCTTCCTTCAAATCCTACTTGATTTATTGTTTTAATCTTTGATTTTTCTTTTCTGTCAAATAAAAACTAGTAGACATTGATGAATGCATTTCCTAGCTCTGTAAAAATTGAACTATAATATTTTTGTATGACTCAGAATTGACTCTATGGCAGTGAGTTTGGTGGTTTTTTAAAATATATATATAGTTAAAAGGTATAAAAGAACAGATATTTATGTATTTTAGATATATCAAATGAATTTTCATCTGATAACTGAAACTTAAATTTACCACAGGTTAGGCCAGATGTATTAACAATTCTCTGGGAGTATGTGTAATTCTCCTTTCAAAATATCAGGCTGTCAGAACATTAGATTTTATCAAGTCATATGTTTTCAGAAAGACATATCATAGGTATAGCAGTTAGAGTTGTAGATAGACAATATTATAAAAGCATTTTACATAATATTTATGAAATGGGTACTATATATTAAATAGTATTAACTTCTGAGTTAATCTAAAAATAAATGATCCTGAATGTCTTCAGAAATTGTTTATAAAATAATTATTTCTCTGGTTTTCTTGAAACAATGCCTTATTAAAGCTAAGACTATGGAGAAAAATATATAATTTAATATATGTAAATTAATAACTAATATTCATTGTATTCGATTGTTTAAAAAGCAGTTATAACACATGGTAAAAAGTTGTAGAATAGGATCTCTAGCCTCTAAACATTATTTTCTGCATTAAAAAGATGAAGTGGTACTAAAGCAACTTAATATATGTGAATGCATGTAGCTACTGCTTTGCTAAATCATAAAATTACTGAATTGTAGGAGTGGGTAAATTCTTAAGCCCTTGGTTTTCAATAAATGACTCAAACCTCTGGTAGGCTATAAACATAGTCTAAGAGGGACAAGAATGTTCCACACAGTAGCTGAAAATTCATGGTTTTAACTTATAAATCCTCCTACAAATACATTATGGATAACAAAATTGGATGAGAACTCAACAACATGAAATGAAAATTATATACATTTTATTAGTCAGTGATTTTTAGTATAATTATATACAATGACTACTTAAATTACATTTGGTAATTCTAACATCCACTTAAACTTATTCCTCTGTAACAAATTGCTAGAACTCTAAGGCAACATGCCCCTCAGTCTTAGGACAAATCTGGTTTCAGCATTTCTTCTGCTTTTAGATACACTGAAGTTCCACCTATCACTTTTGATGTGATCTATGTCACTCTGCCCAGGCATGTTTTGTCTTTTGTCATTTGTTTGTCTTGAAGCAGGGGCCTTGACCTTACCTGCCTCAACAGCAATTATACGAGATCTGACAATTAGGTCCATGAACTTGTCCTCGACAAAGTGCTACATATCTCGTTGCTGAATATCACTATGGTCACCTTCCAAGTACTCCCCTTGGAAAGCAACATACTGACACCAGTGCCTAGTCCACCCTTCAAAGCAATTTTGGAACTCTTGCTGGAGTGGCCATCAGAGCTGTTTTATTATTGTTGATGCCCAAATGTCATCAAAATGTCTTCCTTTCAGTATTTCCTTTATCTTTAGGTAAAGAAAAAAGTCGTTGGGGGCCAGATCAGGTGAGTAGGTAAGGTATTCCCATACAGTTATTTGTTTACTAGCTAAAAATTCCCTCACAGACAGTGCCATGTGAGCTGGTGCATTGTCATGATGCAAGAGCCATGAGTTGCTAGCAAAAAGTTCAGGTTGTTTTTGTCTAACTTTTTCATGCAGACTTTTCAGCACTTCCCAATAGTAAACTTGGTTATCTGTTTGCAGGTTAGCAACATCACTTGCTTCTTGATTTGGACTGACAGAACATTTTTGGTAGTGGAGGATTGGCTGAATTCCATTGTGCATCTTTCCACTTTTTGGGGGGGATGGGTCTTATTGGTAAATCCTTGTTTCATCACCAGTGATAACATGGCCCAAAACATCATCTTTCCTCTCCAAAACGTCATGGCTAACTTTGACTCTTTTATGCTTTTGTTCATCAGTGAGCTACTTCACTGATCTTCTTAACTGTTTCTCTATCAATGCTTACTTGGTCTGCTATGCTTTTCACAGTCAGTCAATGATTTTGACACACAATCTCTTGAATTTTTGCAAGATTTTCGTCAGTTCTGCTCTTAACTGGCTGCCCTGACCTCTTTTTATCAGTGATACTTTCTCTCCCCTCAAGAAAACCTCTCTCCCCTTAAGAAATCCATTTGTACTCTGCTGTTTTCCTCGTGGCATTATTCCTGTAAACTTAGACTAACATGTCCATAGTTTCACTTCCACTCTTGTCAAGTTTAACAAGAAATTTAATGTTTGGTCATTGCTCTAATTTAAGCTCCCACATTGTTGTACACAAAACACACAAAAACCTGCAACAATAACATATGCCACTTAGCAAGACACTACTACATGTCAGAACAAGCACAACTGTGAGACACTGGTATTTCAAGGTTATGAAACCTTGCCAAGTTGTTTTTACAGTGCTGCCAACTAAGCACACAGTGGCAAGTTCAGGAACATAATTTTCAGACCTCATATTCTTAGGAACTTTCTAGTTCAAAACCTTTTCCTACTGAGTTACCCAAAGTAGCCTTCCTCTTGGCTCTGTTAATTTCTCTGCACTGATCTGATGCTGAGTGTTATACTGCTCTTTTACTCTTGTTTTCATTTTTCATATCGTAACTTGTCCTCTTTGATATGTTAGGTCTTCTCACAAAAAAAAAAAAAAAAAAAGAAGTTTTTCTTTTATTGGACTTTTCCTTTCTTCATTTTAATTTTCCCTGTCTTACTCAATGTTTATTCTACTTCTCTCAGCTTCTTCACAGTGTCAGGCCCTATCCCACGTTAGACTTTGTGAAGTTACAAAGCTACAGTGCTCAAGGGTCTAGACATATTGACTGTTCTTCCCTGTACTCATGTGTTATAATAATAGGCTAGTTGTGCCACTTGGCCTCCATTTTTTTCTGAGAACATGTCCTCCAGCCCCCTGTCCCAGCTACTCTGTCCTTGTAATATTGGATTAAGATGGGAGGAGTACTTGTGTTATGTTGAAGTCCAGTTAATACTGATCTTATTTTTAATGTGTGCTGTCACCGATTTCGCTCAACCAAATTTCTAACAGCTATCTAATTTAAGCCATCCCCTCCTTGCCCTCCCTCCCTTCCCACCCTCGAAGCCATCCAAGAGTCTTTTCTTCTATGCATGAGTCTGTTTATAAGTTCTTATTGTAGGAGTGGGTCTCATACAGTATTTGTCCTTTTGTTGCTGACTACTTTTCACTCAACATAATATCCTCAAATTGAACCAGGTTATGAGATGTTTCTTAAAATCATCATTGTTCTTTATCATTGCATAGTGTTCCATTGAGTATATATACTATAGTTTGCCTATTAATTCCTCTGTTAATTGGGCATCTGGATTGATTCCATCTTTTTGCTGTTGTGGACTGTGCTGTGATAAACATTTGTGCACATGTATCGCTTGGTGTGAATGGCCTTAATTCTGTAGGATATATTCTGAGCAGTGGAATTACTGGGTCAAATGGTATACCTAGATCCAGCTTTTTAAGACAGTGCCTGATTGCATAGAGGTTAAACCATTTTGCAATCCAACCAACAGTGCAGGAGAGTTCCAATTTCTCCACACCTTCTCTAGCATTTGTTTTGTGTTTTTTGGATCATGGCCAAACTTGTTGGGGTGAGATGACATCTCACTATAGTTTTGATTTGAATGTCTTTAATACCTAATGATCGTGAGCATGTCCACATGTGTTTTTTGGCTGCCTGGATTTTAGTGAAGTGTCTGTCCATCTACTTTGCCCAGCATTTATTTGGATGATCTATCTTTTTCTTACTGATATTTTGTAGTACTTTATAGATTATGGAGATCTGTGACATATAGTTGCCAAATATTTTTTGTTATTTTGTAGGTGGCCTTTTAATTCTATTAATAAAGTCTTTAGATGAGCAAAAATATTTGATTCTCAGAAGTTCCCATTTATTTTCTCTTCCGTTGTTTATGGTTTGTTTGACAGATTTTGAAGTCTGTCTATGTTGTGTACTAAAACTTCCGTTGTTGTTCCTACTTTTTCATAGATGAACTTTATTGTTTTAGATTTGATATTTAGGTCTTTTATCCAGTTGGAGTTGGTTTTTGCATAAGGTGTAAGATATGGATCTTGTTTCAATTTTTTATATCCAATTTTGCCAGCACCATTTGTTGAAGAGATTGTTTTTACCCCAGTTTAATGTCTTAGGGCCTTTGTTGAATGTCAGCTGTTCATAGGAGGATGGTGTCATCTCTGTGGTCTCAGTTCTGTTCCGTTGATTTATCTATCTCTTTTGTTACCAATACCAGGCTGTTTTGACTACTGTGACAGGGTAGTAGGCTCTAAAGTCAGGCAGTGAGAGGCCTAGCAGTGTGCTTTTCTTCTTCAGTAGTGCTTTACTTATCCAGGGCTTCTTCCCTTTTCAAACAAAGTTGATGATTTGTTTCTCCATCTCATTAAAAATGTCACTGGAATTTGTATTGGGATTGCATTATATAAGTAGATTGCTTTGGGCAAAACAGGCATTTTCACAACGTTAATCTTCCTATCCATGAGCAGGGTAGGTTTCTCCATTTATGCAAGTTACTCTTAGTATCTTGTAGTAAGGGCTTGTAGTTCTCTTTGTAAAGGTCTGTTACTTCTCTGGTTAGATGTATTCCTAGGTACTTTATCTTCTTATGGTCTATACTAAATGGTATTGATTTGGTGATTTCTTCCTTAATAATCTCGTTGTTGGTATAGAGGAATCCTACTGATATACTTATGTTTATCTTGTATCCTGAGACTTTGCTGAAACCTTCTATCAGTTTGAGCAGTTTACTTATTTTTTTTAGGATTCTTTGCACATACAGTCATATCATCTGCAAATAGGCAGATATGTATTTCTTCTTTGCTGATGCAGATTCCCTTTATTCCTTGGTATTGTCTAATTGCTCTATCTAGAACTTCTAGTACAATGTTGAATAGGAGAGGTGAGAATGGGCATCCTTGTCTAATTCCTATTCTCAAGGAAAACTGTTTCAGTGTCTTTTTTCTGGATGATGTAGTCAGTGGGCTTTTTATAAATGGCCCTTATTGCATTGAGGAATTGGCCATCCCTTCCTATTTTGCAGAGAGGTTTTAGCATGAATTGGCATTGGACTTCATCAAATGCCTTTTCTGCATCAATGGACAAAATCAGGTGAGTCTTGTCTTTTGTGTTATTTGTGTGATTGATCTCATTAATTACTTTCCAAATGTTGAACCTGCCTTGCATCCCTAATATGAATCCAACTTGGCCATGATGGTTTATTTTTTGGATAGGTTGTTGTATTCTACTGGCAAGAATTTTGTTGAAGATTTTTGCTTCTAGATTCATGAGTGATATCGATCTGTAGTTTTCCTTTCTGGTTGGGTCTTTCCCTGACTCTGGTACCAGGGTTATGCTGACTTCATGGAATGAATTTGAGAGTATTCCATCCCTTTCTATGCCGTGAAATAGTCTCAGTAGTATTGGAGATAACTCCTCTCTAAAAGCTTGGCAGGTAGTTTTTTGATGACGTTTCAATCTCTTCCTTTGTGGAGGGATTATTAAGTTGTTCTGCTTCACCTTGTGATAATTTTGTTAGGTGATGTGAATCAAGGAATTTTCCATTTTCTCTAGGTTTTCAAATTTGCTAGAGTACAGTCTTTCATGATATTCTCTTATGACATTTTGGATTTCTGTTGGATCTGTTGTGACAACTCCCCTCTCATTTCTTATTTGGGTTATTTCCTTAACTTTTTTTTCTTTAGTGAATTTAGCCAATGCTTTGTGAATTTGGTTGATGTTTACAAAAAATCAGCTTTTGGTCTTTTCAGTTTTTTCAATTGGCTTCTATTGGCTTGGCTATTCTCTAATTCATTTAGTTCTACTCTAATCTTTATGATCTGTTTTCTTCTGGTGCCTGAGGCATTCCTCTGCTGTTCTCTCTCTACTTGGTCAAGCTGTAGGGTTAGTTCTTTTATTTGGTTTTTCTCTTCTTTTGAGATGTGTTCATTTATGCAGATAAACTGACCTCTGAGTGCTCCTTTGGCTGTATCCTGTAGGTTCTGGTAGGAAGTATTTTCATTCTCATCAGAATCCATAAATTTCTTTATTTAATTCTTGATTTCTTCTATAATCCGTGGTTTTTTTGAGCAAGATGTTGTTCAGTTTCCATGAGTTCCACTTTCTATCTATATTTTTTCTGCTGTTGATTTCAACTTTTATTACTTTTTGATCTGAGGAGATGCTTTGCATTAATTCAATGGTACAGATTTTGTTGTGCATTGCTTTATGTCCTAACACATGGTGTATTCTCGAGAATGTGCCATGTGCTTTGGAGAAGGTGTAGTTGTCTGCTGATGGATAGAAAATTCTGTATATGTCGATGAGGTCTACTTGGCTAATTGTGGCAATGAGATTTTCTGTGTCTTTATTGTGCTTTTTTCTAGACAGTCTGTCCAGTATTGAGAGTGGAGTGTTGAAGTCCCCCAGTAGTTTTGTGGAGTGATGTGTCTCATTTTTGAGTGTAGTCAATGCTTCTTTGGTGTATTTAGGTGCTCTAATATTAGGTACATAAATATTTAATATTGTTAAGTCCTGCTTGTGTATTGAACCAGCAATAGTTTCCATCCCTGTCCACGATGGCAGATTTTACATTGGAATCTATTTTATCTGAGATTAGAATTGCCACACTTGCTCTTCTTTGTGTTTTCTTAGCTTGATATATATTCTTCCATCCTTTAATTTTCAGTTTGTTCCTATCTTTAAGTCTAAGGTGAGTTTTTTTCCAGCAGCATATGGATGGGTTATGTCTTTTGATCCAAGATGTCACTTGATGCCTCTTTACTGGAGCATTCGGTCCATTCACATTCAGTGTGATTATTGATAGGTATGTGTTCAGTGCTGCCATTGTGATTATATTGTAAACTTTTGTTAAATATGTGAAATTAATTTCCTAATGGTTAGTAGCTTGAAAATAATTCATAGTTAATAATTAACCTATTAACTTTTTAGAAAAAATGACTACTTTTCTTTTTACTTTTGAAACATTTTGTTTCTTTTATAATAACTTACTTTAAATATTTTGTAGCCAGTAATAATTACTTTTTATATTTAGCCATAATCTATTATATTTACTTTCTTTTTTGCAGTGTTGATTAAGATTTCCTTGTAACCAAACAAAACAGTGATAAATCAAAGGTCATTTTTTGTTATGTTCATCCTATAGAATTGAGCTAAGATAGAATAATTTTACTGATAAATTGTGAAATAAATGAGATGCAGCTGTTTACATGCATAATTTCTCAGTACTGTAGAGTGTCATTAATTTAAACATATTGTTCTAGTCATTGAGTGCTGCTGTAACAGAAATACCACAAGTAGATGGCTTTAACAAAGAAAAATTTATTTTGATACAGTCCAGTAGGCTACAAGTCCAAATTCAGGATGTCTGTTCCAGTGTATGGCTTTCCCTCTGTGTCGACTCTGGAGGAAAATTCTTGTGTCATTCTTGGTCTAGGAGCATCTTGGTGCACTAATGTCAAGTTTGAAGGATACACTCTTTTTGTGGTGCTGCTTTCTTGAGTGTGTAAGGATACCAATTCTCTGCTTGCTTCTTTTGTTGGATGAAAGAACGAAAGCTGGTGTAAGTCACACTCTAGGAAAACTCCCTTAGCAAGAGTGTTACAGTCCCACCCTAATCTTCTTCTAACATAATTATCCTATCTATTGGATGCAGGTGGAGATTAGGATTTAGAGTATAAGAAAATCTCAAAATATTGGGAATGATAGCCCAGCCAAGTGGTCACAAACATTTTCGGGGGGGTCACAGTTCAATCCACGACACACTAACAATTTTTATTCTAATTTTATTGTTAAAATTATTCATTTTGTAAGTATTTGTAGAGACAAACATAGTGCTAGACACATAAAATTAATAGTGAACAATAGAAAATAAGATTCTGCTGATTCTTGAGTGGGCACTACTAAACAGCTAGTAGAGTTACAGAACACAGTGGTGTCATAAGATACAAAAAAAACAGAATTTAGAAAACAGATTAGAGAATAAGTCTCATTTAGACAAAGAAAGTGACATTAGTAGCAATTGGCCAGCTTACTACTATGTTATTTCTGACCAAAGAAACAGCGTGGAAAAATTCTAGATATTAAAGTGGAACAAGAGCTTACTCAACTGAAGGAAAGTTGTCCTGAGCACAGTCCAGTGTGAATGCATGGGACTGTGTGTCTGGGTGGCAGCTAGATATGGATAAATAGGAAATGGTAACAGATGAGACTAGAGCTATCTCTCAACACACTGAAGAGACTGGCATTTACCTTAAGAGGAAATGTATTGCCAAGTAAACTGCATACAATATGCAGAATAAATTGATGAGAGACTAACACTCAAGGCCGTGTATGAGATCATGTCTGTTTTCATAGTCCAAGATAAATTTGATTTTACCAAGACTCGGTAAATTGCAATGGTAAAGGGTTTGGGTTATTGTTCTTTCTGCATATTCTTATTGAAATGAGTGGAGGTAAAATTAGAAAATTTGATATTCGTTGTGTTTGATTTGTGAAAGTATGGTATAAGGAGGAAATAACAGGTTTCTGTTCAAAGCATCTGGATGCAACTGGTGCCATTGACTGATAAAGGTAAGATTAAAAAGAATATTTTGAGTGAGATAGATGATGTTCTCAGTTTGGGATATATTGAATTTGAGATGTTTGTGGGAGATCCAATGTACTGCTCAATGGTTCTTTAAATATATTGTTTTGAAAGAGCATTTCTGAAGCACAGAAAAAGTTTTTGAAGCACGTGGATTGAAATTATGTGCCTTCAAATCATTTACCTACAAATAATAACATGATGATTACTCATAGAATGTGTATGAAAGGAAAACAGGAAAAGAACCCATGACAAAAGCTGAAGTAGTCTAACATTTAAGATGTAAATAGAAAGAGGATTGCTGCATCCATATAAACACAAAGCAAAGAGGAAAAAGTGAGAATTTTAGCTAAGAGTGTAAATACAATAAATAATGGAAGTTTGTACTAACAAATTTCACTTACACTAGCAAATAGGCTCAAAGATGAACCACTTGTGTCAGAATACTACTACACGTAGATACAAAGACAATGCCAAAATATAAGAACAAATGTAGGTAAATGTGAAGATTAGCAGACCTGAGTCTGATGGAGTTCTGTGGCTACCATTCTGTCTATGAATAAGAAGCTAGATAATTTGTTGTAAGTGGTATTCATATTAGCAATATTCAAAGTTAGGGTAATGTAAAAGAATTTAAAAATGCACTATGATATAGAAGAATTGATGAGCATAATCAGAATTTTAGAGAGACTGAAGAAGATTATTTGTCAGCAGAACTTAACACAAGAAAAGTAGATCATTGCATTTGTTTAAACCAGTGTTGATTGACACTTTTTGGCACTGAATTACATGTAAAACTTGTAATGTTTTATGATGCCTAGCAAATACTGACAAGACTCTTAGGAGCCAGATGTGGTAGCCTAAAAGCTCTGATTTTCCTCAAAATTGGTTCCTTGCCAAGGGCTATGGTCCACTATCAGGGCACACCTGGGGTACATATGCCTCACATAGATAGACTGATGGGAAGCTCTGACCAAGCCTTGTTTTTCCAGTTGAGTCACTGAAGGAAGCAGGTCGGTAAAGTAGTATTTTGAAGAGTGTTTTAGGGAATGAAAGGAATAGAGATAGAAAAGACTAAAAGACAAAGGAAAAGATTAGTAGGAAACACTCAGAATGGGTAACAAGTATAGGTGATACGTATCACTCATCCCTTAATTGACTAATAACATGCTAGCATAATATCTATATTTATATTTTAAAAGATGGATAATGCAATAGTGAGGACAATGTTCCTTGACCTGATAGTATGTGATCCATATGAATTGGATGTGTTTCAACAATCATTAAGGATAAGAATAGGATTTTATTAGCAAAAAAGAGACATTTTTCATAAAGAAGAGGCAAGGTCCAATCCATGAGAAGTATTCAATTTATGTTCAGAACCTGTTGATTACAGCATCATAAGAGGAAAGAAACTTGTTTGTAAGTTGGAGATGACCTGTACCTATTTATCCTTTCTTGGTTTTACTTCTTGATTCTCCTTCTCATTGTCTACTTTTCTGCCTGCCTTCACAGGGATCATTAGGATTGGTAATAATGGAAAATGTCTTAATTCTTGGAAAACACATTGTCATTTTTCCTCATAACTAGGCCAATGCTTTAAGAAAAATCTATAAATAAATAAATAAATAAACTTAGGAGATAGAGCATTACCCTTCTGTACACTGCCCTTCCAAAAATAAGAATTCAACATGCTAAATATGGCTTATCACATTTTAATAACCAGTCCCATTTCACATTCCTCCACAGTTAAATAGTGCATGGCCCATCACCCAATTGTTGCCTGAACAGTATCTCATTAGTGTCCTCATAGTGCAATGTGTAACTATTTGTGAATGAAAAAAATGTTCTCACTGCAGTGGGATTAGTGTATGATTAGCAACTGCCGACTAAGAAAGGAACTGATTTGAAAGCAGAAAATCTAACCAATTTAGATAGCTTCCCTGATGAATTCAGGCTTGAATCAATTTATACTCAGTTTTTGAATGTGATATAATTTTGACTAAAAGCTGAAACAAGATTATTTCTGTAAATCTAATGTCTCCTTTCTGAAATGTTCTCTGATATAAAGTCTACCGTACCATGAAATAGGTCTGTTGTACTTTTTCTTTCAACTCTGATGACATGCCTAATAAACTGCTGCTTCATTATCCCCAAAAGTATATTCATTTCTCAGACTTAGCATTATATGAAAATGGGTTTCCATGTTGTTGTTTCACCTGATAGACTATTAGGAAATCTGTAAGTGTATAATTACCAAGAGTAATCTTGTTATTATCAGTTGGTCATGACCTGGAAATAGGTTCAAAATTGCAAAAGGTATAGTCAGAGATAATTTCTAACATTTATGTGGGTTATGTCTTTAAGACACTTTGTAATCTTACCAACTTAATTCAATCAATTTTAATGAGAATGCTGATATTTAGAAAATGATGATTATTAACTTTTACCTAAGAATCTAAGGTTATTTTTATTAATCATTGATGAATTACGATTCTATGGCTTGGAAAATGCCCTACCATCAACAGACAGAAATACCCTTAGCCCCTTTATTTAGAAAAGCATTATTATTTTTATTTTATTTTTAAAGTAATTAAACTTAGGTAATCGAAGAGAAACTAAAATTAGTCAAAATGCTTGTTTTGTAGCAGTCATTAAATTGTACATATTTAAATATCCAAAGAAGCCAATGTGAGTCATTCTTACAGGGTTAAGTTATAACAATAACAACTAAAAATAGAATTGACACCTTTGAATCAAGTTATTGGCAATGAATACAGAATATACCAGGGACTTCAAAAGAATGAACAAATCTGTCTTGGAAGTACGACAACCAGAATGTCCCTTAGAAGCAAGAATGGTGAGATTATATCTTACATATTTTGGACATGTTATCAAGAGGGATCAATCCTTGGCGAAGGACATTATATTTGGTAAAGTACAGAGTCAGTGAAAAAGATGACAACTTCAGTGAGATAAACTGGTATAGTGATTGAAGCAGTAGGCTTAAGCTCATCAGCCATTTTGCGCATGGTTTAGGACTGGACATTGTTTCATTATTTGGTACAGAGGGGTCACTATGAATTGGAAGCGACTTGATGGCATCTAAGAATAGCAACAAATATAGAGGGAGAGACAGAATGGTTATTGAAATCTAAAACCTGTGAATCATATTCTATGCATTGTTAAAAAAAAAAAAAAAAAGTTGATAGTTATGAAAGTTTCCTAGACATGTATGGAAACATTGTAAAAAAGAAGTGCTACCAATCTGATTTTGTGTATTCTGGCTTAAAAGTTACGGCTTTCCCAGATAAATCATACTTAAGGAAGGAGATCCTATGATTTAATCTCCAAGGCTGAAAAAAAAAAAATGTATAATCAGCCTAAACCAATCAACAAGTTTACTGTGAAGTAAGTATTTTCAGTCAACAAAATGTATCATGGTGGTGAACAATTTTTCAATTCATAGGAAAGCCAACGTGATAATTTTATTTTGTCACTCAAAATGTTTCAAATGTGCCCGTTAGTTTCCACTTGCTCCATGAATTTCTGCTTAGTGTTATGTCACTAGACACCTGCAGGCTTAAGTTATTAGATTCTTGGTCAGGGAAGGTCAGCTATAGGGTGTTCTAGGAACTCTCTTCATCCAGAGAATGAAGTCTAAAATTAGCCTGGTGCTTTCATGTCCAATGACTGGACCTTGGGATGGAGTACATATGAAAATATTAAGATTAAACAACACCTTTTTCTTCTAATTGCACAATGTAAAGCCATCCTGCCCATTCAATACCTTTATTAAAACTCTTCAGCTGTTCACTTCTCAGCTTTCAGCCTGAGGCCCCAATACATAATATTACTAATTCATTTCCATATAATGAATAACTACATTAAACTCTAGTTTTTGAACTAGGGACAGAAAAAAGTAAATTACTGTTGTATTACAAGAAACAGAGACTATGCTTTGCCCTGATTGTATTTGCAATGTTTAGATCAAGAAAAAGCATTGTTATTCTCTCTCTGAGTTTTGAACCAATGGATAAAGAAGAACACATTGAGCAGACACAGAAAGAAAAACATGAAGTCTCAGCAAATACAAAGCCATCAACATAGATAAAGATATAAAGAAAATGACTCAGCATAGAATATTAAATAGAACAAAGGAGTTGTCTTCAATATGCAAAGACTTCAAAATGACAGCAAAAAGTTCATATATATCAAAATCATGAATCATACTGAATGTAAGTGAATTAAATGCACAAATAAAGAGATAGAGAGTGACTGATTTTTTTTAAAGACCTATCTATATGCTACCTATGGGAGACTCAAAGACACAAACAAAATAAAACTCAAAGAATGGAAAAAAAAAATATATATATATATCTCAATCTAACTCGGATCCAACTCGACGGCACTTGGCTTTTGGCAACAACATTCAAAACAGTTCAGAAGTAGTAGTAGTAATTTCTGATAAAATAGACTTTAAAATCTGTCACATTGGATAAGGAGGGGCACTATATAATGATTAAAGGGTCCGTTAACTATAACTGGAACAAGTGGAAAGAGAGTAAAAGAAGAACTTCTTGAGCACCAAAAGAAATCAAATAACAAAAATTGCCCAGCGCAGTGCCTTTGAGTGAGATCCGACTCATGGTGATCCTAGAAATTACAAGAGAAATAAGTTAACTGACAAACAGAAAAATGATTAAGAATTAAGAAGACCAAAAGCTGTTTTTTTTTTTTTTTTTTTTTAAGATCAACAAAATTGATAAACCACTTGCCAAACTGACAAAAGAAAAACATGAGTGGAAGCAAATAACTCAAAAAAAGAAATGAGATAGTCCGTGTGACAACAGACCCAACTGAGACTGAAAGAATCGTGACATAATACTATGAAAAATTATATTCTGATAAATTCAGAATCCTAGAGAAAATGGACAAATTTCTAGAAATACACAACCTACATAAAGTAGGACAAATAGAACAACTGAATAAACCTATCATAAAATTAGAGATTGAAAATGTAATGTAAAAACTCCCAAATAAAAAAAGTCCTGGCCCTGACAGCTTCACTGGAGAATTCTATCAAACTAGAGAACAGTTAACATGACTATTACTAAACATATTCCAGAGCATAGAAAATGATGGAACACTCCCAACTTCATTCTATGAAGCCAGCATAACCCTGATACCAAAATCAGGTAAAGACAGCACAAAAAAGAAAAATTACAGATGAATATCTCTCATAAACTTTGATGCGAAAATCCTCAACAAAATGCTAGCTAGCAGAATTCACCATGACAAAGCAGGATTCATACGTGTGTGAACATTAGAACGTAAATTAATGTAATCATTAACATAAATAAAACAAGAGACAAAAACTACATAATTTTATCAATTGATGCAAAAAGAACATTTGGCAAAATCCAACACCCATTCATGTTAAAAATTCTTAGCAAAATAGGAATACAAAGACTGTAAGCATAATAAAGGTCATCTGTGCAAAGCCAACAGCCGAAAATATCCTAAATGTAGGCAGTCTGAAAGCATTCCTATTCAAAATGAGAACCAGACAAGGATGCACATTGTCACACTTTTTTCAACATTGTCCTGGAGGTTCTAGCTAGAATAATTTGGCAAGGGAGAGACATGATGGGCATCCAGATTGGTAAAGAAGGAGTAAAAGTATCTCTATTTGCAGATGGCATGATCTTATATACAGAAATCCCTAAAGAAAACACACACAAAAATATTTATACCAGGGATACAGGGACATGTGGTTCAATATTAGGAAAACTATTAACATGATGAACCACATAAACAAAACAAAACACAAGCACCCCTTGATTCTATCCATGAATGTAAAAAGGCATTTGAAAAAGTCCAATATCAATTCATTTTAAAAACTCTCAGCAAAATAGGAATAGAAGGGGAATTCTTCAAACTAATGAAGGCCATCTACACTAAACCAACAGGTAACATCATACTTAATGGAGAGAAGTTGAAAACATTCCCCTTAAGAATAGGTACTATACAAGATGCCTATTGGAACTGTTTCTATTCAACATTGTTTTGGAGGTCCTAGACAGAGCAATTAGGCATGATAAAGAAATTAGGGATATTCAAATTGGTAAAGAAGATGTTAAAATGTCACTGCTTGTAGATGACATGATCACATACACAGAAAACCCTAAAGAATCCACCAAAAAAATTACTGAGTCTAATGGAAGACTTCAGCAAAGTATCAGGATACAAGATGAACACACATAAATCAATGAGATTCCTTTATACAGATAAAGAGACAACCAAAGGGAAATCATGAAATTGTTATCATTTACTACAGCCCTCAAGATGGTAAAATACCTAGGAATAAATCTAACCAGAGATGTAAAAGACCTATACAAATGAAACTACAAGAACCTACTGCAAGAAACTAAAAGTGACTTACGTAAGTGTTGAACCCTACTTTTCTCTTGGGTAGGAAGACTCAACTTTGTGAAAATATCTATACTTCTCACAGTGATCTGTACATACAATACAATCTGAATTCAAATTCCAATGACATTTTTCAGTGAGGTGGAGAAGCATATCACCAGCTTCACATGGGAGGGAAGAAGACACAGACAAGGAAATTATTACTAAAGAAGAAGAAAAAAGTGGGAGGCCTTATTCTTCCTGACCTTAAAACTTGTTACACTGCCACTATAGTCAAGAGAGAGTTCTGTTTTGACTGTATTACATTTGAGATGCATAATACAATGCTCATGTGGATGGTGCCAGGCTGGCCAGTGTGTCCTTCTACTATGAACAGGGTCATTATATGGTGATGTTCAATTCCACAGAAGCTAAGAACAACAACAGATATCCACATGGTGTTCCCGACTGGTATTCAATTATATGTACAGGCTTGGAATTTAGGGGGAGGTCACACTGGAAGTTTTGACTTGGGAGTCTTTTTTATGTAGGCTCATTGTATGGTTCACATTTTATATAAAGCACAGAAATGATGGTTTCAATTAAGTGAGCTGACAGTAGTAGGTAGAGAGAACTCTTATATTTGAATGAAAGAATGAATAAACAAATATGAAAGCAACAACTAGTGGAGAGGAAAAGATGAAAAAAATCTAGGGAAATCACCACAAAAAAAAAAAAAAAAAAAATGGAGAAAAGAAATTTTGAAGACACAGTAAAGAAATTATAGAATATTTAAGATACTGCATATAAAACAGGACTCTAATTATTTGGATTACTTTTTAATCAGTGGATCACTTCTACCTTATGATTTCTGTGAGATGAACCTATCATTGTATAGTGTAGTCCATACTAAAAGCAATTAAAGAAATCTGCCTAAAGTAAATATAGTCAACAGACAAAAAGCCAAATATTGGAGATAGTCTACAAGGTAATTCTTTTGAATATGTAATGGATACCAGCCAGCCAATGTAATGGATAAAGTTACTTAATTTATCGATAGGCTACATGCTGACTAGCTTAGGGCTGCTGTGGATGACTTGAACAAAGTAGATGATTTTAACAAAGAGAAGTTTATTCTCTGGAAGTCTCCTAGGCTGCAAGTCAAGATTCACGGCTTCAGCTCCATGTGAATCCTCTCTCATTCTGTAGGCTCTGGAAGAAGATCCTCGTCATCAGTCTTCCTTTGATATGGGAGCATCTCAGTATAGGAACCTTGGCTTCGAAAACATGCTTTGCTCATGGAACTGCTTTCTTGGTAGTATGAAGTCCCTTTCCTTTTAGCTGCTGTAGGATAAAAGGATAAAAGGGAGTACAAGCCACATTCCAGGGAAATTTCTGTTACATTGGAACAGACAGGTAACTTGTGTAAAGGTGTTACAATCCCATCCTGATCACCTTTAACATAATCTGATCTTGCCATATTATTACAGGCAGAGATTAGAGTTTACAACATAGAAAAATCACAGAATGGAGGAAAGTCACGCCATAGTCGGAATCATGGCCCAACAAAATTGATACACAGATTTTTAGGGAGGCACAGTTCAATCCTTGACACTATAATATGTTTCAGCAAAGTCAATCATTTAATGAAAAGTAATTATTACAACTGTTTTGCTGTTTCTGTGATAAACATGGAAACCTAATTAGAAAGCCTGTCTTTTTAGGAAGAATTGAAAGACATTCATGGAATTACACTGGAAAGAAAAATTAGGCTTATTTAGAAATGCATACAAAAATATGTATTTAAAACTGATTTAGACTATTTGATTATCTGTACAGAAATTCAATAACTAAAAAGTTGCATAGCAGCATTTTTGTGGCTGCATTCAAACTTGTTATACTTAATAATTTATTTGTCAAACAAGTGAAGCCTTTACTACAGCTCACTGAATCAAATTAGAAATCTCATTTAAATTCCATCTATACTTTGGCAAAGAAAGCTCTGAATTTGTATATGTACAGATCTTAAATGTAGCCTATTGTTGTCAAATCACGTAGAACATAATCAGAAATTGAAAAGAGTCAATCACAAATTCTTTTTCTGACAATTTTTATGATACTCACTATATCACTTGGAATTTTGGTGTTTTGTTAATGATTTGTCCTGAACAGGATCAAAAATGATTAGTTGTCCTTTAAAAATGTGGTACCATTGCTATTTCTGTGTATTTAGTAACTGTTCACTTTATTCTTATCTTAAAAAAAACCTTTTTAGTGTCAATGTGTGTAGGTGGTTATTGTAAGTGCCAGGGATGCTAGAATGAATACTTACATTTTTATTATATTTTCATGAGCCCAAAATCTTAAGGGGAAAAAAAATGAAAGTATGTAAACAGACAACACAATGTCTTCAGAAAACTGTCCATAGAGTAACAGAGATATGAATACTGCAGAATGTTGAAACGACTATGTATGCCTGGAAAGGATAGGCAGATAATTCTCTGAGATAATTTAGGAGCATGGTTTTTTAAAGGGAAATAGGCTTTCCCAGGCAAAATCAGACAGGAGAACATCACAGGTGAATTTTGTTTCAGTGTTTCGAGCAGAGAGTGCTCAAGAAAGAGGCAGGATAGATAAGACCAGGAAAGTAGACCAGATCCAAACTTTGATGTTCCTGTCGACAATGCTGTAGGTGTTCATCTTCTAAATCTGTATATCTCAGACTAGAGCCTAGGGTTTGTATACAAAGCTTAGACAAAGCCACAAGAATAATTGAATGAACTGTTTTGAACTGTCAATTTTCCATGCATACTGAAATGGGAGGAATGCATTGCAGTTGTCTTAGTTGGCTACTGCTAACAAAACAAAACAAAAAATACTGCAAGTAGGTGAGTTAATGAAGGGAAGTTTATTTTCTCACTGTTCAGGAGACCAGAAGTCCAAATTCATGATATGGCTTGAGGGGGAGTTTCTTCCTTGATACCCTCAGGCTTTAGTGCTTTCCGGCAACCCCTGTAGATGCATACTAGGACTGCCAATTGAGTTCGCAAACCCATCCTCAAAAATGTGCTACATACCTCGTTGCTGAATATCACTATTGTCACCTTCTCAGTACTCCCCTTGGGAAGCTATGCACTGATGCCAGCACCTAGTTCACCTTTCAAAGCAATTTTGGAACCCTTTTCCTGGAATGACCTTCAGAGCTGTCATCATATTACCCTTGATGTCATGAGTGGCATCCAAATGTCTTCAATATTTCCTTTATCTTCATGTAAAGGAAGAAGTCATTGGGGGCCAGATCTAGTGAGTAGGGAGGGTTTTCCGTTACAGTTATTTCTTTACTGGCTAAAAACTCCCCAGCAGACAGCTATACAATTAAGTTCATAAACTTGCCACTGTGCTACCATATACAAGGGCTATTCTTGAAAAAGAGTTCCAAAATTGCTTTGAAGGGTGGACTAGGTGCTTCTGTTGGTGCATAGCTTGCCAAGGGGAGTACTTCCAGGGGGACCACAATGATATTCAACAATAACGTATGTAGCACTTAAAACAATTAAATTCACAGATTTAATTGTCGGATCTCTATACCTCAATTGTCTATCCTCTTCTTCCCTTTCTACATGTCTTTGTGTTTATTTTTCTCTTTCTATAACTGAGAGATGTGTAGGTTAGGGATTTATTTTGCTTGAGTATGGTCTTATTAACCTACCTGCCATCTAGTCGTGTCTGACTTACAGTGACAAAAACCCTATTTCCAAATAGACTGGCTTAAAGTTTCAGTTAAGAATTACATCACATTTTGGGGTAACTCAATTCAGTTCGTAACAGTGGTAAGGAAAAGAATATGTATGTTAGCAAGGGTATAGTATGTTGCAAAATACAAGATTTGCATTTATTTTAAAATTGAAGTATCAAGTTTGGGGAACAAAAATAAAATACATGTTTTACTCGGTCTAGGTTTCTTGTCAAACCATCAGGTTCTCTGAGGTCATCAATTCTGTATCCTCAGGGGTTAGGCCAAAATTGTTTCATCAGATTTATCTTTTATAAATATAACCTAATGATCACAGAGAATTCAAGTTGATTAAGGGCAACAAAGAATTCAAAAACACATGTAAAAATGGTAACCAAGGAGGCCAGAACAATTGATTTACCCAACTGCTGGCACGTAACCTAAGTATTTGAGACTTCAACAGAAAATAAAAAGAGTATAAAATTAATAATTTAACATTTTAGTTTCCTTATACTTTTGAAGAAATCTGTGCCTATAGGAACATTCACAAAATGTGTTAGCAGTTACTAAACTTTAACAGATTGATAAATTTGCACAAAGCATACATCACTGTGTCTTGAACCCTTGCGTGAATTCAGTGGTTTGCTAAGATGTGGAGTTTTTATTTTACAGGTGAAAGCAATATGCTGGCTCTCCCAGCATTTATCAGTCAGTGCAATCTGAAAGCTATTTCCAGTCAATATATATCAAAAATGAGGTTGGACTGAAAAGCCAAAAAGACTGTACCATATAGGGAAAATCTAAATCTAGCTGGAAGATTGGACGGTAGCTACCACAATGGACTTGATCACATTGGTTATAATAAAACTAATGGAGGACTCAGAAGCATCTCGTTGTGTTGTATGTACAATCACCATGAATTAGAGTCAACTATCTGTCTGTCTGACTAAATCTAGTTATTCTTTTTTTTTCTTTCTTTTTTATTGTGATTGAGTGAAAGTATACAATCCAGTTTAAATTTGCATGCCTGCCTATCTGCACCTCCTTCTGCTCTCCTTGCCCAGGAACAGCACATGCCTCCTTTCCGTCTATACATGTTGTAGCCTCTTAACAATTTCCTGTCTTGCCTCTCCACTCTCTCCTCTCTCCTCTAATAAGAGGCCAGTAGGATGACATCCTATAGATGCATAGAACCATAAAGTTCACACACCATATAGCCACTGTGTGTCCCTGAGTACAATCCATTCCTTTCTGAAGAGTTGATCTCAGTAATGATTTATGATCAGAGGGGTGTCAGGTCTAGGGGCCATGCTCCCAGGGGAACACCCATGTCTTCAGACCATCAGTTGTGGTCTTTTAGTGGAGTTCTCAGGGTGCACCCTTTTTTTTTTCTTGTATTGCCACTGGGACTCAATGTTGTGAGCCCCATTATGGCTGTCATTGATGGTGGCTGAGCACCATCTGGTTCTTCTGGTCACATGTTGACATAGTCACCCATTCATGTGGTTTTTCCTGTCTTATAGATTCTCTTTCCCCTATGTTGTTGTTGTCCTTGGTAATTATCTGTTTCTGCTGAGTTGGGACCATTTGGTATACCTCAGATGGCAGCTTACTAGCTTTTAAGACCCCAGACACTACTCTCCAATATGGGGTGGAGAAGACACTCTTAGAAATAGTCTAGTTATGCCAATTGGCCACAATGACCCCTGGTCTCTGGACCCCTGACCTTCCTACTCTGTCCTTGCAATATTGGGTTAATGGAAGAATTTTCAGGTTATGTTGAAGTCCAGTTAAGTTGATCTTCTTTCTAATGTGTGCTGTCACTGATTTCACCTAAATTTCTGTCAACAATCTAATCTATACCGAGTCCTCTCTCTCCCTCTCCTCCTTTGCAGCCACCAAAGCGTCTTTTCTTCTGTACATAAGTCTACTTTCAAGTCCTTATAGTAGGAGTCTCATGCGATATTTGTCCTTGTGCTGCAGATTGATTTCTCTCAGCATAATGTCTTCCAACTGAAACCAGGTTATGAGAGGCTTCCATTGTTCTTTATCATAGCATAGTGTTCCAGTGAGTGTATATACCATCACTTATTTATCCATTCACTTGTTGTTTGGCATGTGACTTGATTCCATCATTTTGCTGTTGTAGACTGTGCCGCAATAAACGTATGTGTGCATGTATCTGTTTATGTGTCTGCCCTGGCTTCTGTAAGATATAGTCCAAACACTGAGATTGCTAGGTTAAATTGTATATCTATTTCCAGCTTTCCAAGGAAGTGCCAGATTGTTTTTTAAGGAAGCACCAGATTGCTTTCCAAAGAGATTGTACTGTTTTGCAGTCCCGCCAGCAGTGTAGGAGAGTTCCAATCTCTCCACAGCCTCTCCAGCATTTGTTGTTTTGTGTTTTTTGGATCATGGCCAGCCTTACTTGGGTGAGATGGTATGTCGTCTTTGTTTTGATTTGGATTTCTTTAATAGCTAATGATCATGGGCATTTCCACATGTATCTTTTGGCTGCCTGGTTATCCTCTTTAGGGAAATGTTTGTCCATCTCCCTTGTCCAACACTTAATTGGGTTATTTATCCTTTCCTTGTTGGTATTTTGCACTACCTCATAGATTATGGAGATCAAACATCAGTCTGACATATAATTGCCAAATATTTTTTCCTGGGTTGATCTTTATCATTGTAGGTTTCATATTTAGGTCTTTTATCCAGTCTGAGTTGGTTCTTGGGTAAGATATGAGATATAGGTCTTGTTTCAATTTTTTGTAGGTGGATGTCCAACTTTGCCAGCACTGTTTGTTAAAGAGACTGCTTTTACCCCAGTTTACAATCTTAGGGCCTTTGTTGAATATGAACTGTTCATAGGAGGATGATGGCATCTCTGTGCTCTCACCTTTTTTCCATTGGTCTATGTCTCTTTTTGTACTGGTACCAGGTTGTTTTGACTGCTGTGGCAGTGTAATAGGTTCCAGTTGGGTAGTGAGAGGCCTCCAGTGTATTCTTCTTCTTCAGTAGTGCTTTTGCTTATTCAAGGTTTCTTTCCCATTCAAAGTTGGTGATTTGTTTCTCCATCTCATTAAAAAATGTCACTGGAATTTTTATTGGGATTGCATTGTATGTGCAAACTGTTTTGGGTAAAACAGGTAGCTATTCTTCATATAGCCCATGATTTATTTCTAAATTTAGCAAATTAAGAGAAATGTTTTGTTATGAAAAAATTTTTATTTTTTTTTGGAGAGCAGAGAACTTTATTGCCAGTGTAATTCTTTTTTTTTATTATGACTGTGTGAAAATGTAGATTCCTGTATAAATTTACATACCTGCATATATGCAACTTTGTCAGATTTTGAAGTCTGTCTACATTATGTATGAAAATTTCCATTGTTGATCCTGTTTTTTCATACCTGCGTATATGCAACTTCCACTGCTCTCCCTGCCCGCCTGGGAGCATGGCACCTGGTCCTGATGCTGCCCTTGCCCATAAATCATAACGAAGGTCCACTTTTTGGACACGAATGGATTGGACTTGGCGATGCAGAGTGACCATATATTGGATGCACTTTATGGTTCTACGCATCTGTAGGATATCATCCTGCTGACCTCTGACTGGAGGAAGGAGAGTGGGTGGAGAGGAGGGGAAAGGAGACTGTTGGGAGGATGAGACATGTATGGAGCAGAGAGGAATAGTGTGCTGTCACAGGATAAAATTGTTTTTACTTGATTTTATTTTAATATGAATGAGCCAAGTGCCGTCGAGTCGGATCTGACTCATTAATATGAATAAGAACATATTATATTTTGGAGAATATTAAGAAAAAACATATGAAGCTCATCTAAATCATTAACAGTATTTTAGCAAAGCTACCTATATCCTCTCTCAGAGAACCTACTTGTGACATTTCAACAGTAATTATTCTTTCTCCTGAATCAATGGTGTGTTATTATATAATTGACACTGCAAATTATGTGACTGTTCAGCTTTTTTTTCCCCCTTACCTATTTTTCTTTATTCCTGTTAGAAATATTAGGGTCAAAATAGTGTCTGACTGAAGTGATGTCTTTTTAAAACATACGCTTTTAACCATATTATTGAGTTTATTTCATAAACCCACTACATGTTTTCTGAAACATCTACTTTGAGCCTATGTTCCTATGTTTTATTTCACTTCTAAGATCTTTTCTATGACAAAGCCTGGCTAATATGCTTAGATGGGTAGATGGAGAATTGAAAAATAATTATTCTATTGAAATTACAGAAAACCTTCAGGACTGGTTCTCTTTGGAACTTCTGCCTCAGGTTTTGGGGTTGAGCTCAGATTGGGCTTCTTAGCTAAGGGTTTATGGTCCCCAGCTCCTCATCAGGGGTCAACACGATGGGCAGTGTTTTGACAGGGAGTTGAAGCCACAGCAGAGGACAAGAGGGTGTCAAATATTATTTTCTAACCAAAAGAATAATCTTATGGACAGGGAATAATCAGAAATACATGGAGTGAGAGATCTCAGGAAAGTGAATATACAAAGTATAAATAAATGGAAAGTAGAGGACAAAAACTCTGCTTAAGTAAATCTACACTTGTAATGGGGATTAAGGAAATCCTAGTGGTATAGTACTTAAGTGCTGGGGCTGCTAAACCAAAGGTCAGTGGTTTGAATTCACGAGGCCCTCCTCAGAAGCCCTGTGGGGCAGTTCTATTCTGTCCTATAGGACCACTGTGAATCAGAATTTACATGACAAAAATGAGCTTGGTTTTATAGAGATTAAAGAAGTGAATAGATGCAAAGTTCTTAAAGTATTGCCTCGCATATAGTAAACACTCTGTAATTGTAACCATGATTTATAGATATACAAAACACATACCAAAATATAGCTTTCAAGACCCTTACTGAAGGTATTCTCTCAGGATCCCATGTATTTAAAGTAACTGTATGTGAGTAAGAGACTGACACAGAAACTCAGAATAGTTATTGTTCATAGCAAAAGAGCATAATCTATCTTTTTCTAAACTGCAGCATGGAAATCATACCCTGAAAGTTTTGGTATGAAAACTACTGTATTCATAACTGAAGTGACTAGAAATACCACCTTCATGCTTTTACAACAATCATTGATCTATATAATTTGTAAGAGATTCGTGAACTCATTTCTCGATTCATCAGCTTTTAACTTTTCCCTAAAGGAGTTCTTTTTTTCCCCTTGTATTTGTTTCTCTCTTTCTATATCCATATGTCTGTTGCTATTATGACTTGTATTTCTGCATAAAATTACTTTCTGTATAAAATTACTACTATATCCAAATACCTTATTGAGGTATAGGTACTCATTATGAATTAACTCAAAATATGGTGGCATGAGTTTATTAGAATTAACTCTCTAAACTTATTGTAATTGCATAATGTAATGTTTGTAAGAATCAAGAATGAGTGATGTGAACAAATCACAGAAAGCTTTATGTAAAGCATAATTAAAAGTAGTTTTAACAAGATCTTAAATTTTTTACTATATAATTATGAACCACAAATGCTAGTTTAATGATCATCACAGAACTAGCTCTACAAGTTTCAGCATTTTTGTGTGTAACTTTGGTTTTTCTGGAGACCATTTTAACACAATGTCCTAAGAATGTTTAATAGGGATTTGTATTTTTAGTTATTTTATATCTGAATATATTTTTTATCACTAATCATAAAAGGTACTGTAGCTTAATATAGAACTATAGTTTCAAAATCAAAAACACTGTTTCTAGCATTCAGTATTATTAATGTTATATCTGGTATCAGTGACTCGATAGCCCTTGGCTGGCTTTGGCCGGTATCAATTTCATATTCATTATTTTAGGTAATTTTTTTCTCTCTAGAATCCCTCACAATGTGTTTTTGCCTTGAGATAGCAATATCACCAGTGTTTATTTGGAAAGGAGCACCGGGACATGAGAGTTAGAACCAGAAATATAGATACAGAGATCATGCTTGTACAGGTTTAGGTAAAATCTTGAATGTAGAAAATGTAGGCAGGAAAAGTAGGACAGACAGTTAAAACTTATTAGAATACAAAAGTATAGATGAGATATAGAGAAAAATAAAAATTTAATGCACATAGTGTAAGTGGATATGTAGAGATATGATTAAAAACCAAACTTCTTCATATACATAGAAGGTTAATGACTGGCCAATGAAGTGATATTTTATGGAATTATTTAGTGTTCCAAAGACTTCTGTTTGTCATACATAATTTCTATAGGCCTGTCTTCAAATTTACTAACTTTGTCTTCTGCCACCTGCTATGGATCTCCAGTAAAATATTCACGAGGTCCAGCAATAAAGTGTGCAAACTTAATTGTTGTTAAGTGCCACGTACCTCATTGTTGACTATCACTGCGGTCGTCTTTCAAGTGCTCCCCTGGGGAAGCTATGCACCTTTGCCAGTGCCTAGTCCACCCTTCAAAGCAGTTTTGGAATTCTTTGTGGAATGGTCATAGTGCACGGTGGCAAAGTGGTAAGTTCGTGAACTTAACTGCATAATTGTCTGAGTGAATTTTTAGCCAGTAAACAAAGAACTGTATTGGAATACCCTCCTGATCTGTCCCCCAGTGACTTTTTTCTTTACCCAGAGATAAAGGAGATAGTGAAAGAAAGACATTCTGATGCTGTTTAGGACTTCAAGGTTAATAGGAGAACTGCTCTAATGGCCATTCCAGAAAAAAAGTTCCAAAATTGCTTTGAAGAGTTGACTAAGAGTTGACATTGGTGCATAGCTTCCCAAGGGGAGTACTTCAAAGGTGACCATAGAGATATTCAGCATTGAAGTATTTAGCACTTTTTCTAGGATGAGTTTGTGAACTTAATTGGAAGACCTCTGTGTCACTTGCTGGAATTTTCAAGTATATGATTTCCATTTAGTTCATTGTTTACATTGTATTTCTTTATTGGTATTCCCTATATATTATATCATTTTTATAACAATTTAATTATTTAAATACAGTTTTGAAAGTTTTATATGCTAAAACTATTATCAGTGTCAGCTGCAATCATAAGCCAGAGCTTGTGAGGCTTGGTAGAGAAGCCTAAACTAACTACATAATTAGCGTTACAAACTGAAAATGAGGTTAAAATTAAGTTAAAAAAAATCAAGTAACAAATACATTAAAGGTAAAATGATCAAAACTTATAAACAGTAAACATAAAAGAACTGAGGAGACTTTATAAAACTAGAAAAAGAAAACATTTTAAGGCAAGAAGTATCATTAGAGACAGGATATTTTTACTATGATAAAAGGCTCAATAAATCAGAAAAATATAGCAATTATACCAATAAATACACCTTACATAAGGTGTACCATAGAAATTACAAGAAGCAAATAATAATAATATAAATAACACTATTTGAAAGAGAAATTTATAATTTAATAATTATAACTGGAAATATCAACATATCAGTACTCTATCATAATAATTAATGGAAAAATTACATGGAAACGTAAGTAAATATATAGAAGAGATGAACATCACCCAGCTAGTCCAACCAGAATTTATAGAAAACTTCACCTAAAAGCTGCAGAACATGTATGCTTTTTGAGTACACATAAAAATTCCTCACAGCAACAGTGTGCTAGGTTATAGAACAATACCAAAATAGAATCAATTAGAAATCTGCAACAGAAAGACATTTGGGAAATCACAGTAGTTGGAAAGTAATCAATACATTTCTGAATAATCAATATTCAAGGAAGAAATCATAGGATATATTAGAAAATTCTTTAAACTGAGTGATGTAATGGTTTAGAACTACAGCTGCTAACCAAAAGGATAGTGGTTTGTATCTACCAGGCACTAAATGGAAACCCTATGGGGCATTTCTATTCTATCCTGTAGGGTTGCTATGAGTCAGAATCAACTTGACAGCAATGGATGTTTGTCTTTCCCTTTTTCTTTTTTAATATGAAAATGCATGGGATAGAGCTAAAGAAGTATTTGGATAAGAAAGTGTAGTTTTTAATGTTTAAACCGGAAAGAAAAAAGATCTAAAGTCAATAATTTTAGCTTATACCTCAACTGGCTGGAAGCAGAATAAGAAGTCAGGTTCAAGGTAAGTAGAAGGAAAAAGAAAGAGCAACAAAGGGAACCAACAAAACCTAAAAGTGACTCTTGAAAAATCAACAAAATTGGTAACACTTTAGTTAGATTAGCTGAAAAGTTGAGAGGAGATGCATTATAATATACAAGAATGAAAGATGGGACACCAGTAAATCAATATTACAGAAATGTTTAATGATCACAGGTAGTGTTACAAACAAATATATGTAAAACAAATTAGAGGGGATTTTTAAAATCCTGGCAAGAAACTGTTTGCAAAGTCTTTAAAAAGAATTAGAAACAAAAATGAACAAATGTAGAACAAGTAAAAAAAAAAAAAAAAACTAATTTCTAATTTAATGCTTACCAAAAAAAGCACAGGCTCAGATAACTGCTTTAGTAAATCTTAAAATGTAAGGAGGAAATCATATCAGTGATAAACAAACTCTTTCAGAAAGTAGAGAAAGAAGGAACATTTTCCAACTAATTCTATAAGGCCTATACTGCTCGGAAAGCAAAGCTAGGCAAAGACATCACAAGAAAATTGTAATATTTCTAACTTTAAAAAGTGGAAATCTAACCTTCTGTCTTTTTGAAAGCAGAAAGGGAAAAATGTTGAACATTAATGAATTATTAACATTCATGATATTTACCAAAAATATGTGGAAATTCTCTTAAGTATTTTTCTCTAATATCCTCATCTTTAAATTGAAATATAAATATTTAACAATAGAGACAAAAACATATTGTTATACACATCAGTAATAGAGTTTGTTCATATGGGCACTCAGACTGACTTAATCAGAGTAAGATACAGGAGGGATTATTAAAGGAATGTGTGTTGTGGGACCTGTGGAATCCTTATAGACTATTTCAAAATTTTGAATAAATAGACTAGGCAGCAGAAGACCACTTCAAAAAAGAAGCCATGTTGGTAGGATAAGAATGCAACTGTTACTAAATGGCACTATGACAATGTTGTCACTAAGGCCCTACAAACTGAACTGATTGTCCTGCCATCTGAACAAAATCCAAATTGTCCTCTAGCTCTGCATCTTTGCTTCACCAGTTTCATCGGTGGGTCCATCAAATTAATCAACCTTTGGTTACATAGCCACATTTAGGGGTAACTAAGACTGGAGAGGAAACTCTGGTGAATAGTGGTTAAGAGTTACGTACACTTATCAAAAGTTAGTGGTTCAAATGCACCTTGGATAGCTTATGGGACAGTTGTAATTTGCCTTGTAGGGTCACTGTGAATCAGAATCTACTCAACAGCAATGTTTTTCTTATTTTTGGAGACTGGATAAAAAAAGTGATTTTTATTTTTAGCTTGAGATGTAGTCTCTAACTTTCTTCAACCAACAACTAAATCAGTAATTATCCAAATTTAAAAGGGGAGTTGCAGTAATGAGGAAACCCTGGTGGCTTAGTGGTAACATGCTGTGTCTGCTAACCAAAAGATCAGCAGTTCAAATCCACCAGGTGCTCCTTGGAAATTTTATGGGACAGTTCTACTCAGTCCTATAAGGTCATTATGAGTCAGAATCAACTTGAAGGCAGTGGGTTTGGCTTTTTGGTTTTGTGATGATGAGTAACCTAAGTAGAGTAAAAAAAGACAAATTCTACTGTATTTTCTTATTAAGCAATTCTATTAAATCATATCACATTTTTCCTTAAGAAACATATATATTTATGAACATGAGTATTCATTTATTTTATAGTAATGAAATGAAGAAGAACTGAGAGGTTTTATGCTTGTTTGTTTTTTTAAGAATATTTTAGGCAGCACCCAGATATGTACAACATATAGTTTTTGAAGGGAAAGAAAAACAAATTGATGTCTTAATGCTGTACAGTCATAAACACTACCTCTTCATATAGCATGTTTTTAATGTTAAGAAATAATGGAAATTTTAAAATTTCCTCAGACCAACCAGACTAAATCCATTACCATCCAGTTGATTCCAACTTGTAGAGACTCTGTAGGTTCTCTCAAATAAGATGAAAGCCACAGTTAAAGTTATATCAAAAGAGTAAATACCTAATTCATTGAATTAGCTGGTGTGTTGACTTTTTAAGAAGGAAAGTGAAAATATCTTGAATAGTCTCAGATGTAGTTGCCAGTTGCACTTGTGACACATTTATAATGAAGCGAATTCTTTGTCTGTCTCTAAATAATAACTGTGAGATTAAAGCAGAGGAGTGTCAGAATGATTGCTGTCCAAATGGAAGTGCTTGTGTTTATCTTCACAGCACTTTTAGCTCCCTGTGTCAAAAAGGATTTCAGGGTAGGTGCACATGCTAACCAAAACTCTTATACTGAATATTAACTTCAGTTGGAACTGACTCCTTATTTTTGGAATATACAATTCATCTCATAGATGTATATATTAATATTCTTCCAGGGAAATTTTTTATTATGTATCTGTTTGGATTGTCAGTGTCATTGTAGGCATACTTATTTAAAGTTAATGATTCTTTTTTTTTATTATGACTGAGTGAAAATGTAGATTCCCATATAAATTTACGTGCCCACCTATATGCAGCTTCCACTGTTCTCCCTGCCCGGTGACAGCACACTATTCCTCTCTGCTCCATACATTCTCAACCTCCCAACAGTCTCCTTTCCCCTCCTCTCCACCAACTCTCCTTCCAGGGTTTACAAATGCACTATTTTTCTTACAAATTTGATCCATAAGGATGTTTATCAAGTAAGAGTTTTAAGGCTTAAAAATGTAATTGTTCACTCATTATTATTTTAATAAGTTAATATTCAATAATTTAGTAAATTTCACAATTTAATCAGTCTGAATTTTTTTATATTTAAAAATTTTATTTTAATTCTTCCTAAGGTTGATGTTTTATGACAATTTTCACTTAATATTTTAATTTGTCAGTGATATCAGCATTACAAATGGATTTTCTCCAGTCTAGACTTGTGTGAATATTTTAGAGAAATTTCCTTCTTAAAAATGCAAGGAAGATTTCCATTCATAACATCTGTGGATAAAGTATGTCATATGTAAGTGGTTTTTGTTTCCCCCTATTAATATAAATTGGCAATAAAATTAGTTGCTCTCACTGATAAGAATCAATTCAGTGTCAATTAAAGTTTGCTTTTCTGGCTTTCACCTCTTGGGAAACTAATAAACAATCAGAGTAATACAATAAGAAAGCTCAGCATGAACAACACAAATTCTAGGTGGAGCATAAATGCAAAGTCTGAACTAAAGAACTAGTTGAAAGAAAATGTTAAGATCATACAGTCACATCTCTGTTTTGCTTTCTTTCCATATCAGCCTAATTTGTGAAGTTAACAGAAAGAACTGTGATTCAGCACCCTGTCTCTGTAATTCTATACATACAGAGCTCATGGGTAAAGTCAAATTCATCTGTCCCCTCAACTTGATTGGTATTTAGTGTTTGACAGCTGCACCTTTTAAAGTATATTTAATCCTCAGGGATGTGAAAAAGGGTGTTATTGAGTCACTAGCATTTTATTTTTGTTTCCCTTAGGCTAACATTTTATTTGCATCCCAGTAATCTGAGAGAGACATCTATTCCATCTCTAGATGCCAAAGCAAAAGATAAATTAGTTCACATATGAGCAGACTTTGTATGTTTACAAACTCAGAGGAGATTAGTCTGCATTCAGTAATTTCAAGAAAAATTGCTGCTGTTTGTTTTAAGGTGAAATAATGGGCTTTGACACTAATGCATGTGACATTCTTATCTGCTGAATTTAGTCTCAGATCTTCAAGTGAATTGAAATACTTGGGTAAAATTAAAGAAAACCTGACACCTGCTTGCCTTATTAAAACTTAAAATACTTTTAAAAATTATTTTTCAAAGACACAAGATGTGAAATTGAGATAGATGAGTGTGCTTCACATCCTTGCAAGAATAAAGCCACTTACATTGACCAACCTGGTAATTACTTCTGCCAATGTGTGGTTCCATTTAAATGTAATGAACACCAAGGGAGAAGGAAAAGCAAACATAATTAACTTAAAAAAGCATTTCTGTCTCTTGTCTGAACTCATTTCAGTCTTCCAACATTATTAGTCCTTCATCTCTTAAAGTCAGCTTCTAAAGTGACCAACCAATTATCCCTTAGGCAGAAACTAAAGTGAAATGAGCTTTGTTTATACATCCACCCAAAGACTCATCTTTCTTGTTTTTCTGTTAGGAAGACTACCAATAAAACTAAATGGTATAATGAAAAGTAAGTAACATATTACTATCCTATTACCTCATTTTTTTTCTCTCATTCAATTCCCAAGGCTTTATTTTGAAATCATTTATTTAATTTTGTGATGTAACTGTGCCAAGCCAAGTCAAGTGCCGATGTAACTGTGAGGACTGCCAAATAAGTTTGCCAACTCATCCTAGAGAAAGTACTACCTACTTCATTGCTAAATATCACTATGGTCGCCTTCAGAGTACTCTCCTTGGGAGCTATGCACTTACGCCAATGCCTAGTCAACCTTTCAAAGCAATTTTGGAATTTTTTTTCTGGAATGGCCATCAGAGATGTTGTAGTGTTAACCTTGATATCCTGAACATCTTCCTTTTCAATGTTTCCTTATCTTTGGGTAAAGAAAAAAGTCACTGGGGGCCAGATCAGGAGAGTAGGGAAGGTATTCTAATACAGCTATTTTTTTTACTGGCTAAAATCTGCCTCACAGACAACTATACTGTTAAATTTTCAAACTTCCCACCTAGCCACAATGCACAATGGCAATTCCAGATAGAGTTCCAAAATTGCTTTGAAGAGTAGACTAGGTTCTGACATTGGTGTACAGCTTCCCGGGGGAGTACTTCAAAGGTGGCCTTAGTGATAGTCAGCAGTGAGGTGTGTAGCACTTAGAACAGGTTAAGTTTATAGATTTCATTGTCAGACTTCCTGTATTGTGGTTACCAAATAGCTGTGAAGTTACTTTTTACTCAGTTTGAACTTGGGGAATACTTTCTTTCTTTTCTTTATTGTGATTGAATGAAAATATACAATCCAAATTAAATTTGCGTGCCTGCCTATCTGAAGCTCCTTCTGCTCTCCTTGCCCTGTGACAGTACATTCCTCCTTTTTATTCTATGTATGTCATATCCTCTTAACAATCTCCTGTCCCTTCCTCCCCACGCTCACCTTTTCGCTCTAGTAAGAGGCCAGTAGGACAGCATAATATAGATACCTGGACCGGAAAGTACACACACTATAGGGTCACACTGTGTCCCCGAGTCTGGCCCATTCCCGTCCCAAGAGTTGACCTCAGTAATATTTTCTGATCAGGAGCAATGGCAGGTCTAGGGGCATGTTCCCAGGGGAACCTGCAGGCCACTGGACTGTCAGTTGCAGTTTCTTAGTGAAGTTCTTGTAGTGCACCCCTCTTGTCTCATGTTGCCACTGGAACTCAGCATTGTGTGCCCCATTGCAGCTGTCTTTGGTGGTGTCTGGCACCACTGGTTCCTCTCATCACGTGTTGATACACACCCGTGCACATGGGTCCTTTTGTTTCCTGGGCTCTTTTTTCCCTCATATCTTTATTGTTCTTGGTGATCATCTGTTCTGGATGGGCTGGGACTATTTGGTGTACTTCAGATGGCAGCTTGCTAGCTTTTAAGAACCCAGATGCCACTCACCAATATATGGGGTGCAGAAGACTCTCTTAGCAATAGGCTAGTTATGCCAGTTGGCCTCAATGTCCCCTGAAAGCATGGTCCCCAGACCCCTGTCCTTGCTAGTCTATCGTTGAAATGTCAGGTTAAGATTAGAAGGGATTTCACTTTATGTTGAACTTTAGTTTAGTTGATCTTCTTTCTACTGTATGCTGTCACCTAACCAAATTTCTATCAGCTATCTAATCTATGACCAGCCCTCTCTATCTCTCCCTAGCTTTGCAGCCATCAAAGTGTCTTTTCTTCTGTATATAAGTCCATCTTTAAGTTCTTGTAACAGGGGTCTCATAAAATATTTATCCCTTTGTCCCTTACTGATTTCACTCAGCATGTCTTCCATTTGAAACCAGGTTATGATATGCTTCTTAAAATCATCGTTGTTCTTTTCATTGCGTAGTGTTCCATTGAGTATGGGTACCATAGTTTATTCATCTGTTGTTGGGTATCCAGGGTGATTCCATCCTTTTACTTTTGTAAACTATCATGAAACAATCATTTGTGTGCACGTATCTGTAGGTGTGACTACTCTTGATTCTGTAGGATGTATTGAGCAGTGGAATTACTGGATCTAATGGTATATCTAGTTCCAGCTTTTTAAGGAAGTGCCAAATTGCCTTCCATAGAGATTGTACCATTTTGCAATTCCACCAGAAGTGTAGGAGAGTTCCAATCTCTCCACAGCCTCTCCAGCATTTGTTGTTTTGTGTTTTCTGGATCATGGCCAACCTTGTTGGGGTGAGAGGTCATCCTATTGTAGTTTTGATTTGGATTTCTCTAAAGCTAATGATCAAGAACATTTCCTCATGTGTTTTTTGGCTACGTGGATGTCCTCTTTGGTAAAATGTCTGTCCATCTTCTTGGTCCATCAGTTAATGGGATTATTTACCTTTTTCTTGTTGATACTTTGTAGTACCTTGTAGATTATGCAAATCAGATACAGGTACAACATGTAGTGCCAAATATTTCTTCCCATTCTGTAGGTGGTCTTTTAATTTTTAGGATTAAAGTCTTTGGATGAGCAAAAGTGTTTGATTCTTAGTAGTTCCCATTTATCTATTTTCTTGTCTGTTGACTGTGTTTTGTCAGATTTTAAAGTCTGTCTAAGCTGTATGTTAAAGCTTCCATTGTTGACTCTTTTTATTCTTATGTGATCTCTATCATTTTAGGTTTGATATTTAGGTCTGTTATACAATTTGAGTTAGTTTTTGTATGATGTGAGATATGGGTCTTGTTTCAATGTTTTGCAGATGGTTATCCAATTTTGCCAGCACCAATTGTTAAAGAAAGTGTTTTTACCTCAGTTTACAATTAAGTGATTCAGTGATTATATCATGAAAACTATGATGTCATCATATTAAAAAGAGGGGTGTACTACAATTGTTATAGTCCTTCAAGATGGAAATGAAGTAAATAAGACTTTCAGTAGTTTAAATTGGGTTTAAACATAGATTATTAAAGGGGATCACAGGAATAGACTCAAAGCACAATAAAGCTGCAACAATAAAGAAACATAATACAGGAATCTCAACAACCATGAAACCAACACTGAAAAAGGTGAAAAATCAACTCATTAAAAAAAAAAAAAAAATGTCCCAGAACAGAATAGTAAGAACAACAGAGAAAAACATCAGCACAAAAATATACATATCACAGTGATAGCACTAAACACATACCTATCAATAATTACATTGAATGTGAATGGACTGTACTCTCCAGTAAAGAGACAACGAGAGACATCTTGGATCAAAAGACACCACTCATGTATATGTTCCTCACCAGAAATTCACTTTAGACTTAAAAATATGAACAAACTGAAAATTAAGGGATGGAAGAATATATACCAAGCTAACAATACACAAAGAAGAGCAGGTGTGACAATACTACTCTCAGGCTGAATAGATTTTAATGTAATATCCACCATCATGGAAGAGGGGACATGCTATTTATTGCTGAAATATTCACTACAAGTAGGACTTAACAATATTAAATATTTATGCACCCAATACTGGCCAAGCCAAGTGCTGTCGAGTCGGAGACTCTAAATACATCAAAGAAACACTGACTACCTTCAAAGACAAGATACATCATAACACAATAATAGTGGGAGACTTCAGCAGTACACTTTCAATACTGGATGGATTATCTGGAAAAAAGTTCAATAAAGTTCAAAAAAATTCAAAAAGTTCAATAAAGACAGAAATGATCTTGTTGCCATAATTAACCAACTAGACCTCATCGACATATATAAAACTTTCTATCCATCAGCAGACAACTATACCCTCTTCTCCAGTGCACATGGGACATTTTCCAGAATAGATCATGTGTTAGGACATAAAGCAAATCTTAACAAAATCCATACCATTGAATTATTGCAAACTGTCTTTTTAGACCATAAAGCCATAGAAGTCTAAATCGATAGGAGAAAAAAACATAGATAGAAATTGGAACTCATTGAAACTGAACATCTTGCTCAAAAAGCCATGGGTTATAGAAGAAATCAAGGATGAAATAAAGAAATTTGTGGGTTCCAATGAGAATGAAGTGACTTCCTACCAGAACCTATGGGATGCAGCCAAAGAGTGCTCAGAGGTCACTTTGTCTCTATACGTGCACTCATATGGTAGGAAGAAAGAACTCAAGCCAAGGAACTAACCCTACAGCTTTAACAGGTAGAGAGAGAGCAACAGAGGAAACCCACAGGCACCAGAAGAAAACAGTTCATAAAGATCAGAGCAGAACTAAATGAAGTAGAGAATAGAAGTACAGTTGAAAAAATTGAAAAAGGCCAAAAGCTGATTTTTTGAAAAGAACAACAAAATTGACAAACCATTGGCCAAACTTAGTAAAGAAAAACAGGTAAGGAACCAAAACCCGAATAATAAATGAGAAAGGAGTTGTCACAACAGATCTGATAGAAATCAAAAATACCATAACAGAATACTACAAAAGATTGTATTCTAACAGATTTGAAATCCTAGAAGAAATGGTCAAATTCCTAGATTTCATATCACCTACCAAAATTATCACAAGATGAAGCAGAACAACTCAATAAACCTACCACAAAGGAAGGGATTGAAAAAGTCATCCAAAAACTACCAGTGAAAAAAAGTCCATGCCCAGATGGCTTCACCACAGAATTCTACCAAGCTTTTAGAGAAGAGTTATCTCCAATACTGCTGAGACTATTTCACAGCATAGAAAGGAATGGGATACTACCAAATTCATTGTACGAATCCAGCATAACCATAATACAAAAGCCAGGGAAAGACCCAGCCAAAAAGAAGAACAACAGACCAATATCACTCGTGAATCTAGATGCAAAAATCTTCAGCAAAATCCTTGCCAATAGAATAGAACAGCATATCCAAAAAATAATTCATCACAACAAGGTTGGAGTCATACCAGCGATGCAAGGCTAGTTCAACATCAGAAAAACAATTAATGTGATCAACCACATAAATAACACAAAAGATAAGAATCACTTGGTTTTGTCTACTGATGCAGAAAAGACATTTGATCAAGTCCAACACCCATTCATGCTAAAAACTCTCAGTAAAATAGGAATAGACAGCAAATTCCTCAGTGCAATAAGGACCATTTATACAAAGCCAACTGCCTACATCATCCTGAATGGAGAGAGACTGAAACAATTCCCTTTGAGAACAGGAACTAGACAAGGATACCCACTCTCACCTCTCCTATTCAACATTGCACTAGAAGTTCTAGTCAGAGCGATTAGACAAGACCAAGAAATAAAGGGCATCTGCATCAACAAAGAAGTGAAAATCTCCGTTTGCAGATGTTATGATTGCATGTGAAGAGAATCCCAAAGAATCCATAAGTAAACTACTCAAACTGATAGAGGAGTTTGGCAAAGTCTCAGGATACAAGATAAACATAAGTAAATCAGTAAGATTCCTTTATACCAACAACGAGATTATTGAGGAAGAAATCAGCAAATCAATACCATTCTATAGCCCCCAAGAAGATAAAATACCTAGTAATGAATCTAACTAGAGAAATAACAGACCTTTACAAACAGAACTACAAAATCTTACTACAAAAAACTAAGAGTCTTGCATAAATGGAGAAACCTACCTTCCTCATGTATAGGAAGACTTAAGATTGTGAAAATGTCTATTTTGCCCAAAGTGATCTACTTATGTAATGCAATCCCACTACAAATTCCTGTGACATTTTTTAATGAAATAGAGAAACAGATCACCAAATTTATTTGGAAATGGAAGAAGCCACGGATAAGTAAAGTGCTACTGAAGAAGAAGTGCACACTGGGAGGACTCTCACTACCCGACTTTAGAACCTGTTACACTGCCACAGTTGTCAAAACAGCCTGGTGCTGGTACTAAAAGAGACAGATAGATCGGTTGAACAGACTTGAGACCCCAGAGATGATGCCATCCTCCTGTGAACAGTTCATATTTCGACAAAGGCCCTAAGACATTAAACTGGGGTAAAAACAATCTCTTCAACACATGGTGCTGCCAAAATTGGATATGCATCTGCAATAAATTGAAACAAGACCCGTATCTCACACCTTATACAAAAAACAATTCAAACTGGATAAAAGACCTAAACATCAAATCTAAAATGCAAAGTTCACCCAAGAAAAAGTAGGATGAACAATGGAAGTTTTAATACACAGCTTAGACAGACTTCAAAATCTAAAAAACAAAGCACAATCAACGGAAGAGAGATAAATGGGAACTACCAAGAATCAAACAATTCTGCTCATCCAAAGACTTTATCAAAAGACTGCTTACAGAATGGGATCTTTTGTGTTATTTATGTGGTCGGCCAAGTATGTGGTAGATCACATTAATTATTTGTATGATTGATCACATTAATTGTATTTCTGATGTTGAACTAGCTTTGCACCCCTGGTATGAATCCATGTTGGTCGTGATAAATTATTTTTTTTTGATATATTCCTGTATTCTATTGACTGACCTCTTGCTGGTTGTGGGAGTGAGGGTGAAGAGGAGAAGATAGGAGATTGTTAGGAGGATATAACATGTATAGAATGTAGAGGAAGAGTGCACTGTCACCAGGCCGAGAGAGCAGTGGGTGCTACACATAAGCGGGCATGCAAATTTATATGTGAAGGTACATTTTGACTCAATCATAATAAAAAAATAGAAGGTTGAATGTTTTACTTCAAATTGGCTTTAACTATTTAATAAGTTATGATTACCCACAAACGAGAGATGAGAATAACACCTATCTCATTAGTTTGAAGATAGATTAAATTGTGTAAGTCATTTATACGTCACTTTACCTGCCAGGAGATGATAACTATCAATTTTTTTAAAAATAGTTATCTAATATACAATATATAATTTTGCAGAGCATAGACTGCCAATATATATTTATTTCATCTTTAAGCATGCATAAGAGGAGCCCTGGTGACTGAGTGGACAAGCCTCTGTTGCTAACCAAAAGGTCAGCAGTTCTAATCCATCAACCTTGCCATTGGAGAAAAATGTTCTCTACTCTGTCCCATAGTGTAGCCGCTATGAGTCAGAATTAACTTGATGAAAATGCATGAAGATATACAGCGAGTGGCCTAAGTGTTTCCAGTAAAGAAAAAAAATTACTTGATGAATAATGAAGTTTTAGTTTTGAGCAAGTTGGATGACAGCTATTATTTTGCTATCTGGCTCATGAAATATCCCACACAATCTTTCACTGCCTATGTCATCTTTTCTTGTTGAAGGAGACATGTCTGGGAAGCTAGAAAAAAGTAGAGTCAGAACATAGAACAGTGCAAGTCCCTAAATAAATATCTGGAAAGCTATCAATTGACCAGGATAATTTTATTGTATGAAGTGAATGAAAACAAACATTTTTTTTTTTTTTTTATTGTTTTAAGCAATTGAAGTCAGAGGAGTTTCTTCATTATAGCAACTAGCATTGTTTACCAAAAGTAATGCACTTTCAATATTCAGAGGAATAGAGCACTGGATGCCAGCCATTCCTTGGAAACCTTATGAGGCAGTTCTGCTCCATCCTTTAGGGTCTCTATGAGTCAGAATCAGTTTGACTCCACTGGGTCGTCACAGGAAGGACCTCCTTAAAAATCTCATTGGAACTGACTAAAAAAGAGCCCATGAGTAGAAGAAATATTTATGCAAGCTAATTAGGAGTTTAGTTTGCATTTTTAAATGCACTAATTTTTGAAAATTTAGTAATTATTTTTCTCTAAGTTTTATCTGGGGATGTTAGAAATTTTGTCACCTATTTTTCATAGGATTTTTTTTCTTTCTTTTCTTTTTTTTTTAACAAAGAAAGATTTATTCTTACACAGTCCAGTAGGTTACAAGTTCAAATTCAGGCTGTCCACTCCAGGGGAAGGCTTTTCCCCTTGTCAGCTCTGGAGGTAAGTCCAGTATTGCATCAGTCTTTGTTCAGGGAGCATCTTGGTGCAGGAACCTGCTTGCTCCACTGTAAAAGGAGTTTTCCTGAAGTATGGCTTGCCCCACCTTTAATCCTTTCATCCTACAAGAGATAAAAGGATTTTTTTTTTTTAATTACACAAATTGAAACTCCAACAAAACACATGAAATCACAAGATTAGTTTTTGGTAAATATTTAGTTGATTCTGTACTTTAATAAGGTAACTGGCATTGAGTAGGGCAGAGGCCACAAAACTACAGCTGCAGGGGAAAATCCACCCCTTTTTCTGTACAGCACTATAAATGTATTTGCTGTCTATTGTTGCTTCCAGCCACAACTTCAGAATGTATGTTTTAAAATCTAAAATAATTATTTTCTGATCTTTATAGAAAACTTGCTGATGCTGGTATAGATAATGCTAAAATGACCTACTTTAAGCCTACTTTTCCCGGTGTTCTGTAGCATATTCCACGTGATACCTCTTGAGTCTTTATTTTTACTAACAGGTATTTTGATAAAATAGTTGACACAATCTCCTTTCGTTACAGGGACATATAGCTCTACTGTACTGCACTAGATTATGTTCAATCTCTTTCAGCTTTGAGTAAGATTTATGAGAGGAAGGAATGCATGCATATATATATTTATATATATATATGAATTTAAAAAAATATATACACTAACTATTTACCAAATATATGGATATGTAAGATGCAGTACTTCGAATGTTTTAGAAATTACCCTAGTTTAGGCACTTTGATATTTGCGAAGCTTATGATTTGTTGCTAGTCATAACCTGTTAAAACATACACTAGATGAAGAAATTAGTCCAGAGAGTAAATTGTGATTATATAGTCCTTTTATAGAGACAAAAGAAAATAATCAGAAAAATTTTGATGCTGATTACTCCTGTAGAGCTGAATAATGCCATGTTTTTATGTATGTTAGTTTCTAGCATTATAATTACAGAACCTCCACAAATTGCATAGATTTTACACATAATGTCATTTTACTGCTACAGATTTCTTTTGAAATCTGTGTAATCATTTTTTATTCTTTTTTTAAAGAAGAACAAATAAACATGGAAAACAAACCCTGCAGTACACCAAATCTCTTTCTATGAGATATTTATCTACTGAAGTTATCAAGTAGTTAGCTCTGATTTAATCTCAGTCCCCTTCCAGATTCTAGTTTTAGGAACAGAACCTAGGAAATTAACGTCAAGTATGCATTTCCTTCAGATGAAAGGACATTATTATTAATTTTTATTAAACAAAAATATATAACAAAATATGCCAAGTTCAACCATTTTTAAGTATACAACAAACTCATTAACATTAATTACATTTACAAAGTGGTGTATAACCATCATCACTATTTCCAGATTTCTTCTTCACCCAAAATAGAAACTGATCGTTTAAGTAATGACTTCTCATACTTCCCCCTCTCCAAGACCCCAGTGAAAGTAATCTATTTTAACTGTACCCATTTACCTACACTAGTTATTTCGTACAAGTGGAATCACTCAACATTTATCTTTTCATGTATAGTTTATTTCACTTAATATAATATCTTTGAGGTTCATTTGTTCTGTTGTACACATGAGCAACTCATTAATTTTTATGGCTGTGTAATATTTCTCTCTGTCTCTCTCTCTCTCTCTGTCTCTCTGTGTACTACTTTTTTGCACATCTATTCATCTGTTGGCAGTTCATATCCACCAGGTGCTTCTTGAATACACTGGAGGTCAGTTCTACCCTGGCCCCTAGGGTCGCCATGAATCAGATCCAACTTGACGGCACTTGGTTGGCATTCATCTGTTGATACAATCTTGGGTTGGTTTGATCTTTTGGATATTGTAAATAATACTGCAGTGGACATTGATATGTAAGTGTTTCTTTGAGTCCTTATTTAATTTTTTGTGAGTGTATACCTAGGAGTGAAATTGTTGATACATATGATACTTCTGGAAACTATGGTGACATAGTGATTAAGCTACAGCTGCTAATCAGAAGGTCTGCAATTCAAATCCTCGAGGCATTGCTTGGAAACTCTATGGGGCAGTTCTACTGTGTCTATAGGGATGCTATGAATTGGAATCAACTCTGTGGCTATGCATTTTTTGGTTTTATAATACTTCAATACTGGACTTTTTGAGGAATGGTCAATGAGTTTCCCATTTTACATTCCTACCAGCTTTGTAGGAGGCTTTCAGTTTCTCCACATTCTCAACAGCACTTGTTATTTTCCTTCTCCTTTGAATTTTGCTTTTAATAGCCATTTAAAATCTTATTGTGGTATTGACATATTTGTAGCACAGTGGCTAAGCTCGCCACTGTTAACCAAAAGGTCAGAAGTTCAAACCCACCAGTCGTTCTGCAAGATGTAGCTATTGCAGCCTGCTTCCTGTAGAGATTACAGCCTTCCAAGCCCTATGGGACAGTTTCAGTCTGTCCTGTAGGGTCACCGTGAGTTGGAATGCACTCGATAGCAATGGATGTCTTAGTTATCCAGTGTTGCTATAGCAGAAATACTGCAAGTAGATGGCTTTAACAAACAGAAATTTGTTGTTTCACGGTATAAGAGGCTAGAAGTCCAAATTCAGGGTACCAGCTACCTGGAGAGTTTTTGTCTCTATCAGTTCTGTGTGAATGTCGTGGTCATCAATCTTGTCCTGGCCTAGAAACTTCTCTGCACAGCGATCTTGAGTCCAAAGGGTAAATTGCCCTCCTGGATCCTCGTTTTCGGTAGTAAGAGTGTCATCTCTCTGCTCACTTCTCTTGTATCTCAAAACAGATTGACTCAAGATGCAACCTGATAATCCTGTAGCTTTGGATCCCTACCCATTAACATAACTACCTGTCATCCTGCCTCATTAACATCATGTTCTTGTTGTTATGTCCTCTACCATCAATTCCAACTCATAGCAACCCTATGGGACAGAGGAGAACTGCTCCATAGGGTTTCCAGTGAGAAGCTAGTGTTTTTGAACTTCTGAAACTTGTGAAATTTCTAGTTGGTAGCCAAACTCTAAACTACTATACCACCAAATCAAAACCAAACCCATTGCCATCAAGTCAATTTTGACTCATAGTGACCCTATTGGACAGGCTAGAACTGCCCTGGAGAGTTTCCAAGGATAGGCTGGTGAATTTGAACTGCTGACTCTTTGGTTAGCATTTGTAACAGTTAACCAGGACACCACCAGGGTTTCCACTATACCACCAGGACTCCTTTTTTAACATCATAGAGATTAGATTTGCAAGATACAGAATAATCACGTTAGATCACAAAGTGGTGAGCAGCCACAACATACTGAGAATCATGGCCTAGCCAAGAGGACACATGTTTGGGGGTGGGGGTCACAATGTCATACATAATAATGGATTTGGCATTTTCTCCTCTCAATAGTTTGTAAAGATGTTCAGCATTAGTTCATGTCCTTTTGGTGTTGTATCTAAGAACTCACTGCCAAATCCGATATTTATTCCTACATTTTACACTAAGGGTTTTGTGGTTTTAGCTCTTATATTTAGGCTATCAATCCATTTTGAGTTACCCTGTGTGTAGTGTAAGGCAGGAATGCAACTTCATTGTTTGTGTGTGGAAATTCAGCTGACCTAGCACTGTTTGTTGTAAACTACTTTTTCCACAGTGAATAGTCATGTCATCCTTGTTGAAAACAAGTTCACCTTAAATCTGTAAACTTATTTTATATTCTTAATTATATTCCGTTTGTGTGACCATCCTTGTGCTGACTTTGTACTAGTTGGATTATTGTAGCTGTGTGGCAGGTTTCAACATTAGGAAATGTGAGATCTTCAACATGGTTCTTTTTCAAGTTACTTTTACCTATCTCAGTCTCTTGAAAAGTTGTTTGAATTTGAGGATAGGCTTTCCTATTTCTGTAACAAAGGGCTTTTTTTTTTTTTTTTTTAATTGATAGGGATTTTGTTGTATATTAAGATTGTGTGGTAGTTATACTTCATCATTATTAAGTCTTCTAATCTGTGAATGTGGGATGTCTTCCCCTATACTTAGGTCTTTACTTTCTTCAGTCAATATTTTGTGATTTTCACTGTAAAAGTCTTTATTGAAAATTGGGAAATTTTTTATTATTGATTCTTTCACTTGTTAAGGTTCTGTTGCAATTTTCAATTTCTTGAGTCATTTCAGGTAACATTTACATTTTTAGAAATTTATCCATTTCATTTAGGCTCTCTGATTTGTTGATATACAGTTACTCATAGAATTGTTTTTCTGTCTCTATAGGATCAATAGTAGTGTCCTAACAATTTCTGCTAACCACAAGGTCGGCAGTTCAAATTCACCAGGCGCTCCTTGAATACTCTGGAGGTCAGTTCTACCCTGACCCCTAGGGTCGCCATGAGTTGTATCCGATTCAAGGCACTTGACTGGCTTGACTAATTTAAATTCAGATTTGTTTGCATCTTCTCAGAATATTTTCTTTGTCAGTGTAGCTAACGCTTCTCAATTTTTTTGATCCTTTCAAAGGATTATCTTTTGGTTTTGTTGAATCTCAGTATTCTTTTTCCATTCTTTATTTCGTGTATGTCCGCTTCATCAAAAATGGAATTTGTTTTGTTTATAGGAAGGACACCTAGAGATACAGTGCTTTGAGCACTCAGCTACTTAACCTAAAGGTTATAGTTGTAACCTATCAATTACTCCTCAGGAGAAATATGTGGCATTCTGCTTTTGTAAAGTTTAGCCTTGGAAACCCTGTAGGACAGTTCTTCTCTGTCTTGTAAGTCTCCTGCTCTGAGTCAGACTCTAGTCAATATTTTTTTAATGAGAATATCTTAATTTTTACCTCTTTGAGGATAATTTTTCAAAATATAGAATTATTGCTTCACTTTCTTTTTCAACACTTCATTTTTTATTTTTACATTTTAAATTTTGATTTTGCCTTAAGTTTTTCTTCATTTTTAAGTTGTACTTTTGGTGAAGATTTACAAAGCAGTTTCTCATTAATAGTATACATGTTATTTAATGACTGTTAGCAACCCCACATCATATCAACACTCTCTCTTCTCAACCTTGGGTTCCCTGTTTAACAGGCTTCCTCTTCCCTCCTGCCTTCTAGTCATTGCCCTTGGACTAATTTGCTCCTTTAGTCTCATTTTATTTTATGGGGCTGTCCAATCTTTGGCTGAATGGTGGACCTCAGGATTGACTTCCTTGCTGAGTTGAAAAGATGTCTGTGGGCCATAGTCTCATGGTTTCTCTGGTCTCTGCCAGGCCAGCAACTCTGGTCTTTCTTTTTGATTCAGAATTTTGTTCCACATATTTCTCCAGCTCTGTCTAGGAACCTCTGCTGTGTTCCTTGTCAGAGCAATCAGTGGTGGTACCTGGGAACCATCTAGTCGTTCTGGGCTCAGTGTGTTGGAGGCCATTGTAAATGTGGTCCATTAGTTGTTTGGATTAATCCTTCCACTGCATCTTTAGTTTCCTTCATTATTCCTCAATCATGAAGGGATGAGATTAAGGCAGTATCCTAGATGTCCATTCACAGCCTTTTAAAACCTCCAATTATACTTATAAAAGTAGAGTTTAGAACACTTATTTTTAAATTGTTACATAAGTTGAGCTACATATTCCACAACAGCATGGTCCACACAGCTTTCAGTCAAGCAGTTCAGTCCCTCAGGGAGTTTGGACGTGTCTGTGCAGCTTCCATGACCTTGCCTTGCACATGTTGTGCTGTCTTACCCGTAAATACGCATGTGTGCTGTCTACCCATAACCAGAGTTACCACTTATCTTTTGTCTGTCTAGGGGTTTTGCATTCATACCCCTCCCCATCCTTGTAAATATCAAAGATCATTTCTCTTTGCGTGTAAACATTTTCATGAGTATTGCAGTAGTGATCTCATAAAATATTTCTCCTTTTGTATCCGACTCGACAGCACTTGGCTTTCTTGTGACTGACATATTTCACTTAGCATAATGTTGCTGTTTTCAACAGTTGAAATCTGGCATGCTGTTGCCTTCTTACTTATATTGATTCTGATGAGAGATTGATTTGTTAATCTTTCTTAGGATTCGTTGTACATGACAGACACTTCTCTCTCCCTCAAAAATCACTTCTTTGGTTTGGCTTTTGAGGGTTTGATTAAAATGTATATCACTGTGATTCTCATTGAGCATATGCTATTCAATATTTGTCAATCATTTTGAATGTGTAGATTCTTTTATTTCTCAAATTTGGGAGATTTTTCAGTTTTGCTTTTTCAGATATTCTTTGTGTTCCTTTCTCTTTGTCCTCTCCTTCTGTCATTCCCCTTAAGTCATGTACTGGTCTACTTGATGATATCCCATATGTCTCTTAGGCTGTGGTAGTATTCTTCATTCTTTTTCTTTCTGCTTCGTGTATCGGATAATTATACTTGTTTTATCTTTAAATTCCTTCAGTCTTTCTTGTGCCTACTCAAATTTGCTGCTGAACCTTCTTGTGATTTTTTTTTATTGTGCTTAAGTGAAATTATACAATGCAACTCAATTCTACATGCCTGCCTACCTGCAGCTCTCCTCACATTGTGACAGCACACTACCCCTTTTCACTCTGTACTTCTAATATCCTCTTAACGAGCAGCTGTCTCTTCCTCTCCACTCTCTTCTTTCCCATCTACAGAGAAACCAGGATGACAGCCTCCTATAAATTTAAATAAGTAAATAAAGTGTGCACACTGTATATTCACACTGTGTTCCCAAGTCCAGTACATTCTTGTCTGAGGAACTGACCTCATTACTGGTTTCAGGTCAGGGCCAGCAGCAAGTCTAGGGCCCTGTTCCCAGGGGACCTTCCAGGCTGCCGGGCCATCAGTTCTGGTCCTTTATAAGAGTTCTTGAACTGCACATCTCTTTTTCTCATGTTGCCTCAGGGACTCTACTTTGTGTCCTCCATCATAGCTCCTTTTGGTGGTGGCCAGGCACCACATGGTTCTTCTGCTCTCATGAAGATGGAGTCTCTCATTCATATGGGTCCTTCTGTTTTCTGGGCTCATTTTTCTCATGTCTTTGATGTTCTTGGTCATCATCTGTTCCACATGGGTTGGAACCATTTAGTATACCTCAGATGGTAGTTTGCTAGCTTTTAAGACCCTGGACACAACTCACCAATATGAGGTACAGGTGACTCTCTTAGTTAAAGATGAGCTATGCCGGTTGACCTTAACATCCCCTGAAAACATCATCCCCAGACCCCCGTCCCTACTACTCTATCCTTTTAAATATTGGATTGAGTTTAGAAAACCTTTCAGTCTAGTTATGCTGATCTGCTGTCTACTGTGTGCTGTGACTCCCTTCACCTAACAAAATTCTGATTGAGTATCTAATCTGTGAACATCTCTCTCTCCCTCCTCAGCCCAGTAGCTGTCAAAGATTCTTTTCCTCTGTACTTAAGTCCATTTTTAAGTCCTTATAGTGAAGGTCTTATATAATATTTATCCTTTTGCAGCAGACTGATTTCACTCCACATAATATCTTATAGTAGAAACCAGGTTATGAGATGCTTCATTAAATCGTCATTGTTCTTTATCATTGCATAGTGCTCCATTGTATATATGCATCATAGTTTGTTTTTCCAGTCATCTGTTGATGGACACATACGTTGATTCCATATTGTTGCTGTTGTTGACAGTGTTGCAATAAACATTTGTGTGCGAATATCTGTTCATGTGACCACCTTTATTTGTGTAAGATATATTCCGAGCAGTGGGATTGCTGTGTCATATGTTATTTCTATTTCTAGCCTTTTAAGGAAGCTCCAAATTGCTTTCTAAAGACGTTATGCCATTTTGCATTCCCACCACCAGTGTGGGAGAGCTCCAGTCTATCCATAGCCTATCTAGCATTTGTTGTTTTGTGTTTTGTGGACTATCGCCAACCTTGTTAGGGCAAGATGATATCTCATTGTACTTTTGATTTGGAGCTCTGTAATAGCTAATGATTGTGAACATTTCCTCATGTGTCTTTTGGCTTCCTGGATGTCCTCTTTGGTAAAGTGTCTGTCCATTTCCTTTGCCCACTCTTAATTGGGTTATTTACCTTTTTCTTGTTGATATTTTGCAGTATCTTGTAGATTATGGAGATCAGATGTTGATCCAACACGTAGTTGCCAAGTATTTTTTCACATTCTGTCAGTAGTCTTTTAACTCTCTCAATGAAGTCTTTGGATGAGCATAAGTCTTTGATTTTTAATAGTTCCTGTTTCTCTATTTTCTCTTCTGTCTTTTGTATATTGTTGGTCAGATTTGTAGTCTATCTAAAATGCGTGTTAGAACTCCATTGTTGACCCAGATTTTTCTTGCATGATCTTAACAGTTTTAGGATTGATATTTAGGTCTTTCATCCACTTTGAGTTAGTTTTTGTATAAGTTATTGTTTTTGTATGAGTTATGGACTTTTTTCAGCTTTTTGCAGTTGGCTATCCAATTTTGCAAACATCTTTTGTTAAAGAGACTTTTTATACAGTTACAGCCTTTGGGCCTTTGCTGAATATTGGCTGTTCATAAGAGGATGGTCATATTTCTGGGGTCTCTAGTCTGTTCCTTTGGTCTGTATGTCTGTTTTTGTACCAATACCAAGCTGATTTGACTACTGTGGCAGTGCAGTAGGTTCTAAGGTTGGGTAGTGTAAGACCTCCCACTGTGTTCTTCTTCAGCAGTACTTTACTTATCTAGGGTTTCATCCCTTTCCCAACAACACTGGTGATTTGTTTTTCATCTCATTAATAAATGTCACTGGAATTTGTGTTGAAATTACTTTTTATATGTAGATGACTTTGGGTCAAATAGACATTTTCACAAAATTAGGTCTTCCTGTCTGTGAACAAGGTAGGGTTCTCCACTTATGTAAGTCTCTTGATTTCTTGAAGTAGAGTTTTATAGTTCTCTCTGCATAGGTCTCTTATTTCACTAGTTAGATTTATTTGTGGGTATTTTATCTTCTTGGGGGCTATAATAAATCATATTGATTGGGTGATTTCCTCTTTTATGATCTCTTTTTTTGGTGTAAAGGAATCCTGCTGATTTACTTATGTTTATCTTCTATCCTGGTACTTTGCTGAACTCTGCTATTAGTTCCAGTAGTTTATTTGTGGATTCTTTAGGATTCTCTGTGCATATGATCATATCATCTTCAAATAGAGAGATTTTTACTTCTTCTTTACTGATGTGGATGTCCTTCATTTCTTGGTCTTGTTTGATTGCTCTGGCCAGAATCTCTAGCACAATGTTGAATAGAAGTGGTGAGAGTGGAAATCCTTGTCTAGTTCCCATTCTCAAGGGAAGATCTTTCAGTCTCTCTCCATTCAGGATGATGTAGGTGGTTGGCTTTGCATAGATTCCCCTTATTGTACTGAGAAATTTCCCTCCTATTGGTGTTTTGCTGAGAGTTTTAGTATGAATAGGTGTTCGACTTTGTCGAATGCCTTTTCTGCATCAATTGAGAAAATCAGATGTTCTTATTCTTTGCAGTATTTATGTGGTTGATCACATTTCTGATATTGAATCAGCCCTGCTTCCCTGGTATAAATCCAACTTGGTCTTAAGGAACTATTTTTTTTCCCTCCATGAGTTGTTGAATTCTGTTGGCTAGGATTTTGTTGAATATTTTTGCATCTAAGTTCACGAGTGATATTGGTCTGTAGTTTTCTTTTTTTGTGAGATCTTTCTCTTGCTTTCAAATTACGGTTATGCTACTTTCTTAGAATCAATTTGGGAATATTCTGTCCTTTTGAATTCTGTAAAACAGCTGCAGTAGTATTGGAATTAACTCCTCTCTACTGCTTTTACAATAAAAGTTTAGTAGAATTCTCTGGTGAAGCTGTCCAGGCCAGGACTTTTTTTGATTGGTAGTTTTTTAAATTAATTTTTCAATCTCTTCTTTTGTGATGGATTTTTTAAGTTTTTATGTATGATAATTTTGGTGGGTGAAGTGGATCTAAAAATTTGTACCTTTCCTCTAGGTTTTCAAACCTGGTACAGTTTTTTTTTGTAGTATTCTTTTATGATGCTTTTGATTTTGATTAGTTCTGTTGTGGTATCTTGTGTCTCATATCTTATTTATTTGTTTCCTTTCCTGATTTTCTCTTTAAGTTTAGCCAGTGGTTTATCAATTTTATTGATCTTTTGAAAAAACAGCTTTTGGTTTTGTTAATTCTTTTGATTGTTTTTCTATTCTGTAATTTGTTTAGTTTTGCTCTAATTTTTATTATCTGTTTTCTTCTGGTGCCTGAGGAGTTCTTTTGTTGCTTTCTTTCTACTTGTGCAAGCTGTAGGATTGCTTCTTTTTGTGTACCTTTTCTTCTTTTGAGATGTGTGTGTTAGTAGAGATAAATCGACCTCTGAGCACTGCTTTTGCTGTATCTCATAGCTTCTAGTAGGATGTGTTCTCATCCTCATTTGATTCCATGAATTTCTTTATTGTGTCTGATTTTTTTCTATAACCCATGAATTTTTGAGCCAGATGTTTGATTTCTATGAGTCTGAATTTTTATCCATGTGTTTCTGATGTTGATTTCAACTTTTATGGCTTTATGGTCTGAGAAGATGCTTTGCAATAATTCAGCGGTCTGGATTTTGTTGAGACTTGGTTTATGGCCTAAAATGTGATCTATTCTGGAGAATGTTCCATGTGTGTTGGGAAAGAAGGTATACTTCTTTGTTGTTGGGTAAAAAGTTATGTGTATGTCCATGAGGTCTAGTTGGTTGATTGTTACAATAAGATCTTTTGTAACTTTGTTTGACTTTTTTCTGGGCAATCTGTCCATAACTGACAGTGGAATGTTGAAGTCTCCTGCTATTTTTGTGTAGCAGTCTATTTCGTTTTGCAGTGTCATCAGCTTTTGTTTGATGCATTTACGTGTGTTGGTATTGGGTGCATAAATATTCAACAGTGTTACATCCTGCTTATGTATTAAACATTTAGCAATAAATAGTGACTATCCTTGTCCATGATGATGGATTTTACATTGAAAGTCTATTTCATTTGAGATTACTATTGCTACTCCTGTTCTTCTTTGCATGACATTAGCTTGGTATATATATTTTCGTTCTTTGATTTTCAGCTTGTTTACATTTTTCAGTCTAAGGTATGTTTCTTTTAAGCAGCAGATAGATGTATTGTGTTTTTTTGATCCAAGCTGTTAGTCTGTCTCTTTATTGGAGCATTCAATCCATTTATATTCAGTGTAATTATTGATAGATATGTGTGTAGTCCTATCATTTCAGTGCCTTTATTTTTGTGTTGTTGACATTTTCTTTGTTCTACTTAATATTCTGTTCTAAGTCATTTTTCTGTATGGGTTTTCTTTTTGTTGTTTTCAAAGCTGATTTTTTGTCTGTTGAGACTCCTGTATTGTTTCTTGTTTCAAAATGTAGCTCTTTTAGTTTGCTTTGTGGCTACCTGTTTGCTGCCCCTTAATGTTCTAAATTTAAACCAATTGTTAACTTCTTTATATCTCTTGAACTACCTCTCCATCTGAAAGGGCTGTAACTACTGTAATATATCAGTCTTTATAGTGTAGTGATATCATAGTTTACATGTTGACATCTCTGGTTCTCTAGTTTTAATATTTTAGCTTTGCTTGAGCTTTGTGACTTCCCTGAGTAGGACTCTGGATGCTGTATCCTGCATTGTGTCATTGAGTATACACCTGATGTTAATTGACTTTCTAAATGAAGAGCTGCTTTTAGTATTGCTTGCAATTTTTTTTTTTTTTTTTGCAAAGTTTCTAAGCTTCTATTTATCTGAGAATGTCTTAATTTCACCATCATATTTGAGAGACTATTTTGCAGGATATATAATTTTTGGCTTTGAGGCTTTATGTGTTTCATTCCACTGCCTTCTTGCCAATGTGCTTTCTGCTGAGAAGTCAGAAGACAGCCTTCAGGGATTCCCTTTGTGCGTTAGTTGGTCTTTAAGCCTACCTGACTTTCAGGGCCTCTCTTTATGTTTCATTTTATTAAGTTGATTTATGATATGTCTTGATGTCTTTCTGTTGGGGTTCACCTTTTGTGGTGTTCAGTAAGCATCTTGAATATGTATGTTCTCCTCTCATGATGCCAAGAAAGTTTTATGTCAGCAACTCTCCAACAGTTCTTTCTGTATTTTCTGCTATTTGTCCCTGGTCAGGAATTCCAATTATTCATAGATTATTACTCTTGTTAGAGTCCCACATGATTCTTAATGCTTCTTCATTTTTCTTGTATCTTTTATCTGATTCCTCCTCATAAATGTTAGTGTCAGTTGCTTTGTCTTCTGTCTTGCTAATTCTGAATTTCATTTCCTCAGTATTACTCTTTAGGCTTTGCACTGAATTGTCAAACTCTGTAATTTTGTTATTGATCTGATAGATTGCACATCATTGATGTTCTATCAGTTCATATAGCTTACTTGTTTCTTTTTTTTTATTTGGTTCTGCTGTACTTTGCTTAATCTCTAGAAGGGGTCTATACATAATACTTTTGTATTCTACCACCGACAATTTTAGAAAGACTTCATCTGGAAAGGTTTTTGATTCTTTATTTTAGGAGTTTTACATACAGCTTTTCTGGTAATAGAGACACTGTCAAATCCCATGGTACTGCTTGGCTTGGTGGCTGGTCTCAGCTGTGTCATCAAGGGTGGCAGCCCCTACCTCCTGCTGAAAAAAATGTTAATCTACTTGTGCTGACTCTCAGCATCATGCAAGTCAACACTATGGCAGAGCTCAAGGAAAGGAGGAGAGAAAGTTCTTCCACACTTGGCTGCCAGGGTATTCTGTTTTCTCTAACTGTTCTTATCTTCAAAACTGATTTTCTGCTGAGAAGATCTCTGTCTAGTGGCAACTGAAAGCACCTGAGCTCTTACGGGTGGTGGCCCACCTCCTGTCTGGCAAAGATGTCACCCTACTCATGGAGTCTTCTAGGGGCTATAAGCAGATGCTGTGACTTCACTCAGTGAAGGGAGCTTGAAATGACACTACTATACTTGCCTGCTAGTCACTGCTTCATTCTGCTAGATACACTAATCTTACAAACTGCTCTTCTGCTGAGAGGTGTGACTAGTGGCAGCCAATGCAGCCAGGCCTTCAGGGGTGGCAGACCCTGCCTCCTGGCTAACAACAATGGTGCCCTGCTTTGGAGTTTCTCAGGAGCTGTTAGCAGACACTGTGACAAGACTCAGAGAAGGGAGGTAGAAATGGCAGTGTCACACTTGGCTGCCAGTTACCACCACATTCTCTAGATGTGCTTATCTTAAAAAAAAACTGCTTTTCTGCTGAAAGAGTCATTGACCAATGTCAGCTGAAAGCTGTTGGGCCCTCAGGAGTGGCAGGAAGATGGCTCCCTACTTATGGAGTCTCTGGGGCTGTCAACAGAGGCCATTACATGGCTTAAAGAAGGGAGAGGTTAGGGTACTGTCACACTTGACTGCCAGCCACTAGTATTTTCTCTAGGTACAACTGTCTTAAAAACAGCTTTTCTGCTTGGAGAAGAACTGTTCAGACAGGCCCTGTTGCTCAGTGTGGAAGTTAGCCCTAGCTAAGCTGTCAGGAGTGGCTACTCTGCCTATTACCTGACCAAGATGGCATTCCACAGGAGCTGCCTCTTCTGCTCTAAGTCAGTTGTATCTATGACTCAGCTCATAGAAGAGAGGGAGCAGGGGCACTGTACCCTCGGTTGCCAGCTGCTGCTGGGTTTTCTAGATGTGACTGTCCCAAGCACAGCCTCTTTGCTGCAGGATGTGCTGTTTACTTAGGTACTGCAGCTGAGCATAGTAGCTGGTCCATGCCAACCTCTAACATTAAGCAGTCCTGGTCCCAGTGTCCCAGTTAACAAAATAGGCATCCGTACCCATAGTGCTCTCAGCTGCTATGCCAGTAGAAGCTGGACTCACTGCACAGCTGTCTTGCTTCTGGCAAAGATAGTTTCCTCTTCCTGTCACCCAATGCAATCTCACAACCTTATTCCTGATCTTGGATCTCCTAGAATGTCTGTACTGCTCCATTCAGTTATTTTTCTAGGCCTTAGTTCTCAGAGGGAACCAAGGAGATGTGTGACTAGTCCACCAGCTTGGCCCCACCCTTGTTGGTTTTTTTTTTTTTTTTTAGTTTCAATTATTGCATTTTTTTTAATTCTACAGTTTCTGTGTGATTCATTATTGCAATTTGAATATCTTTATTGACAATTTTTATTTACAAATTATTTCTTTATTTTCTTTAATTCATTGTTTATGATTTCTGTTCTTCGAAAATATTTACTACAGTTGTTTTAAAGTCTTTGTCTAGTAAAACCAATGTCTGAGCTTCCTCAAGGACAACATCCATCAGTTTATTTTGTCCTCATCATGGGCCGTATGTTTCTGTTTCACTGTATGTTTTTTGTGACATTTAGCAACTGGAAATTTAAATATTATAATGTGGTTACTCTGAAAATCAGTTTCTCCCATTCTGTAATATTTTTTTGTTTTTATTTGATTGTTCACGATTTAGTTCACTATTTGTCTAGTGATTTCTCCAAACTATTTTTACAAAGATATATTTCTCATCATGTAGAGAGGTACTATACATAGTATAGTACCTCTCCTTAGCTTGTGCTCAACTAATGTTTTGATAGAATGTCAAGATTTATAAAAGAAATAAATAAGCAATAGCTCCTACCAGTCTGCATATTGGCTCATTGCTCAGAAACTCATTCAGCCTTAGCTAGCATTGCACTGAGCCTAGACATAAAAAATAATAATAAAAAATTGCCATCAAGTCAACTCTAACTCATAGCAACCTTACAGGACAGAGTAAAACTGCCCCATAGTGTTTCCAAAGAGTGTGTGGTGAATTCAAATTGCTGCCTTTTTTATTAGCAGCTGTAGCATTTAACTACTATTCCATCAGGGTTTCTAACCATAATTTTTTAGATATAAAACCTAAGATATTCTCAAGATTCTTGTGAACATATATTTTTGCCTTGCATGTGCACATGGTTTTCTTTGTGCACATACACTTCCGTGTGCCTTCATTTCCCAAAAAAAAGCTCTTCTCAGGTTTTCTTATGAGGTTTTAGTCAGTTTGTTATATATTTAAGCACAATCTTTTGCCCCAAGCAGCTGTAGGTCAGTAGTTAGCCTTACAAAATTTTGAGTAATTCCTTCCACTTCTCTGTCCTGAGTGTATTCTATGTCAGGCAAAAAATAAAGAAACACCTTTCATCAGTTCCTCAGGAAGCCCCAGACAGTTTAGAAGAGACACTCACAATAATCTGACCAGAGTCCTATAATGGAACATAAGCTAGGGAGAGTGGGAGCCAAGTGCAAATGAAAAAGCCACAAAGCTTAGTTACTGTTTGAAAGCCACCTTTTTCTTGATTTAAGGTTTTTTTTTCTTGTGGCTATAAATATTTGACTATTCTCCAGAGTTTTAACAAAGTCAGTTGTGAAAGCTTCTGCTTGTTTTTCAGTGTTACCTTCAAAGGCCAGCAGCTTGGATATAGGTAACTATTTTCATTTCCCTGGAGAAGATAAATCTGTGCTCTGCTATGCATAGTACCTCTCTGGCATCCATGAAGACAATCTAAAGGAAAGTTCTTCTGATCCTATCAGTAATTCTGAAATTTTAATAATGAATGTAAGAGACTATTTTGAAAGGACAGTGCTTGCTCATCCTATACTACTGAATTCTATAGGAGTAAATAGTTTCTACTAACTTGGATCAGTTTAAACTTATGCTTTCCACATAAGTAGATAAGACATGCAGTGCATTCACATTCTCCTTGATATTTTGATATCATATTTTTTTTGTTGTTGTTTAATGTAAACCCAAAACATATAACTCAGTGATCTCTACATGAACTGTTCTTCTGGTTAATTGTTTCCTGTCACAACCAATCACTACTTTTACTTAAACACTCTGTACTAAAGCCTTTTATGCCTAACGTCCCCCGCCACCAGAATTGGATGATCTGAATTTATTGTGTAAGGGGCCTTTACGTTTCTACATGTGTCACAGAGAATGCTTTAGTGTATAAATATTCTTTCCACCTAAACATTAAAGGAAACACTCATTAAACACATCACACACACACACACACACACACACACACACACATCTGAGATTAAGCACACTTGTTCACCTTTCCTATGGCACTAAATGGAATAGTGTATGTGAACATATTTTACAAATACTCGTTATTATCATTTGTTTAAATAATTCAGTCAGTGTCAAACAATAAGGCAGCTCTTCCTCAATCAGCAATTTTAAATTCTAAAATTAGTGTCTTATGAAATAAAGTGCAATTAGAGAAAAAGTAAAAAAATATCATCTATTATGAGTATGTTTTTGCTGACAGACTTAGCCAGAGCTTCTCTCTCCTTATCTGGAAGCACAGAAAGTAGAAAAGTCTGTCTTAGAATTGAAATATATTTCTAGAGGAAAAAACCATGACTCTCAAACTGCCCATAAAATCAGTGACACTTTGGGCTATGTAAAGTAAATTCTGTTATGCTCTATGGAAAGTATGGTATATAAATCCCAAATTTCAAGTGTGTATTTACTAATAACTAAAATTTTGATGACTTTATACTTTCTGAAATATGAATTTTGGAGATTAAATTTTATTGAATAAAGAGTTCTGAGAAAAAATAATATTGCATTATCATTATTAAAGAATTAGTGTGTGTATTTTCATCATTTTGGGGTTGAAAATTAAGCTGTTACGTTTCTCTTGCAAAATATAAAACAAAGTTACAAATACCTAGTACCTATTACAAAGAAGATAAATCCTTGATGTAAATTATGGCTTGATTATCAAAATTAAGTGCTAAGACTAATAAGAACATCATTTTAATAAAGCTGCATATATGCAAATAAAATAGAGCTATTGTTTGAACAAATCCCTTATCTGGTAAACTTTTAGTGGCACATGTCCCTAAACGTGTAGCAATTAAGATTGAAAAAAATCAGAAATGGTAATTAGCGATTAAACATGTTTATAAAAGAGAAAGTAAACAAAGCTAAGAGAAGGAAAACTCAGCAAAATAAAAATGCTTAAGTATGTTGAAAGCCAGAATAATAATGCTGTTTTCTGTATAGGACACTCTGTTACAGGAACTTGTAATTAGAAAGTAGATTTAAGTACATATTTTTTAGTGCTTGTGAGGTGGAAAAGACTACAGATAATGAAGCAATTAGTTTTTCAGCCTTCCCAGACGATATCCAGTCACTCGGGTGTTGAGCCACAATGGAGAGCTTTAGATGCTATAATTAAATGCTCTAGTGTAGTCAGTCTACAGCTAGACGGAGCATTCTTAGAGGACAATTTGTTGTTGTTCTGAAGACTTCAGTTCTCAATTCAGACTATACAACCATCTTTGATTTGTTTTGAAAATAGTTGAAAGTCAGCTACAAATCGAGCATATCAAAAAATAAATTTGATTTGATTTCATTAATAAAAGTGAAAGTATTAACATCATTTGTGAAGATGAGTCACATACATGTGCTGCATTCATGGAGAAATAAATCATTCTTTTAATAGCTGATATTGTTAATTTTAGGAAACTCTGGTGGTATAGTGATTAAAAATTACAGCTGTTAACCAAAAGGTCAGCATTTCAAACCCACGAGGTGGTCTTTGGAAACTGAAGGGGGTAGTTCTACTCTGTCTTTTAGAGTCATTATGAGTTGGAATCGACTCAACAGCAGTGAGTTTTGTTTTGTTTTTCTATTGTTAATTTTCTCTTCCATTTGTTGTGTGCTACAATTAAAAGGTAGTAAACCTCAAGTAAATATTGATTTGACCATCAGTATTGTGCTCACTTTGATAACTTCATTGTTGCATTTTATTCAATATAATTGTTTCAATACAACAACTGTTTTACATACTGAGGTCATTTAGATAGGAAGCATGCAGGAAACCTAACTGGAGGCTAGAAATACTTCTCTTCTGCATTGATAAGCAAGTTGTTGCTGTTCAATTAGTTCTGACTCATGAAAACCTCATGTGTGCCAGAATAGAGTTGTCCTCCATAAGATTTCCTGTGGCTGAGTTTGTGGCGATAGATCACCAACCCTTTCTTCTGATATGCCTCTAGATAAACTAGAACCTCTAACCTCGTGTTAAACAGCCGAGTACATTAACCATTCTGCCTATCAAGAACTCCTCTTTAATTGTAAACTTTATTAAATCTTCTTGATTATTTTATTACTTAATTTCTCTGTGTTTAGAATTCAGAAGCATATAATATCTTGGTCATATAGTTAATTGTATGATTTTAATTATTGTTTGTTAATGGATCAGGACTAGTATTTGTTGTTTTGGTATTTCCTACATACTTCTTTATAACCTATTGATTTTTCCATTTATGTGAGAAGTTAAATTTGCTCAGTTTCCTATAACCATAGAGTATCAAGTGAAAAAAATATCATCACTTGCTGTAAAGGTAAATGTTTAATATTGAATGGATTATACAGGATAATCAATTAAGGCAATGTTAATTTCATCTAGGTAGCCCAGTAAGTGTACTAATACAATGAGAGACAGCAGATTCCAAAAAATGTTTATACTCTATGTTTTATATTAATCACTTTTGATTTCATGTTATATTACCAAAATGAAATTATGCAATCTCAATTAAATAAGAAGGAGAGATAATTATAATTGATAATTAGAGAGAAAGACTGATTTCCATTGCACTCATAATAATTGTTGCTGTTACGTGCTGTTGAGTTGGCTCTGGCTCATAGGGAGCCTATGCACAACAGAACAAAATACTGCCTGGCCTTGTGCCATGTCCACAATCGTTTTTATGTGTACGCCCATAACTGCAGCCACTGTGTCAATCTATCTCATCTAGGGTCTTCCTCTTTTTCGCTGACCTTCCGCTCTAGCAAGTGTGATGTCCTTCTCAGGGACTGATCCCTCCTGAGACCATGTCCGAATACATATGACACAGTCTCACCATCTTTAATTCCAAGGAACACTCTGTATTTCTTCCAAAATACTGTTGTTCTGGCGGTCCATGATACATTCAATATTCTTCTCCAACACCACAGTTGTAAGGTATGTGTTCTTCTTCTGTCTTCCTTATCAGCTTTTGCATGCATATGCAATTGAAAATGCCATGACTTGGGTCAGAGGCACCATGGTTTTCAAGGTGAATCTTAACTTTTCAATACTTTAACGAGGCTCTTTACAGCAGATTTTCCCAGTGCAATGTCTTTTGATTTCTTGAATGCTGCTTTCATGGGCATTGATTGTGGACCCAAGTAAAATGAAATCCTTGACAACCTTGTATCCTTTCTTCAGTTATCATGATGTTAGTCCTGTTGTGAGGATTTTTGTTTCCTTGACATTGAGGTGCAATTCATACTGAAGGCTGTGGTCTTTGATCTTCATCAGTAAGTGTTCCAAATGCTCTTCACTTTCAGCTAGTAAAGTGGTGTCATCTGGATAACCCAGGTTGTTAGCGGACCTCACTCCAATTCTGACACAATTGTTCTTTTATAGTACAGCTTCTCGGCTTATTTGCTTGTTGTATAGATTGAGAAGATATGGTGAATGGATATGACTTTGACTCACACCTTTCCTGACTTTAAACCATGAAATATAACCTTGTTCTCTTCACATGACTGCCTCTTGATCCATGCACAGATTTCTTAAGAGCACAATTAAGTGTTCTGGAATTCCTGTTCTCCATAATGTTAGCCATAATTTCTTATGATCCCTATAATAGAATGTCTATGCAAAGTCAATGAAACACCTTTCTGGTATTTTCAGCTTTCAGCCAAGATCCATCTGACATCAACAATGATATCCCTGGTTCCACATTCCCTTCTGAATCTGGCTTGAATTTCTGGCAGTTTCTTGTCAGTATACTGTTGTAGTTGCTCTTGAATGATCTTAAGCAAAATTTTATTGTGTGTGATATTAATGATACTACTCAGTGATTTCTGCATTCTGTTGAATCACCTTTCTTTGGAATGGGCATAAATGTGGATCTTTTCTAGTCAGTTGGCCAGGAAGCTGCCCTCCAAATTTCTTGACATAGATGAATGAGTACTTCCAGCACTGCATCTGTTTGTTGAAATATCTCAATTGATATTCTATCAATTCCTGGATCTTATTTTTCAACAATGCCTTCAAGGCAGCTTTGACCTTTGCCTTGGGTACTGCTGGTTCCTTATCATATGCTACCTTGTCAAATGGCTGAACATCACCCAGTTCTTTCTGGTATAATGACCCTGTGTATTCCTTCCATCTTCTTTTGATGATTCCTTAGTAGTTTAATTTTTTCCATGTAGAATCCTTCACTATTGCAACTTGAGGCTTGAGTTTTTTCATGTTGAGACATGGAGAATGTTCGTCCACTCTCCTTTTCCATTTCCAGCTCTTTGCACGTGCCATTGTAACACTTTATTTTGTATTCTCAAGCTGTCCTTTGACATCTTCTGTTTAGTTCCTTAACTTTTTCATTTCTTTCCTTGCTCTGTGTTCAAGAGCAAGTTTCAGAGTCACTTCTGACATCCATTTTGGTCTTTTCTTTCTTTCCTGTCTTTTTTTTTTTTTTTTTTTTACAAATTTTAAATTTTATTCATTGTCTTTGAGAATCTAATGACAGAACACACACACTCAACACTTTCTAAACGTACGATTCAGTAACGTCGATGACATTCTTCCAGTTGTGTAACCGTTCTCACCCTCCTTTTCTGAGTTGCTACTTCCCATAAACTCACTGCCCCATCATCTGGCTTTCTGTTGTCAATTTGATCCCAGATAGATAGTTCTTAAAAGAGCATAATGCCCAAGATGGACATTTTTCACTAAGTGAAACTGAGGTTTTAAGAAGACTTCAGGGCTCAGTAGCTACTTGGACTTGAGAGACTGATAGAACCTGGTTAAGCAGACCATGTGGGGTGTTCCCTTGAGCCCTCACTCCAGTCCAGTGCAGAGGTACTCCTATTGCTGTCCTGTTCGTTTTTTTTTCTTTTTTTATTAAATAAAAAATGAAAGTGTACATACTGTCCTTACAATATTGGGTTAAGAGAGGAGGAATACACAAGTAGTGTCGAAGTCCCATTAATATTGATCTTCTTACTAATGTGTATTGTCACCGATGTCACCCAACCAAATTTCTAACAACTATCTAATCTAAACCCTTGCCCCTCACCCTCCCGCCCTCCCACCTCTGCCTTGTAGCTGTCAAAGAGTCTTTTCTATTGTGTATGAGTATGCTTTTAAGTTTTTATCGTAGGGTTCTCATATAATAATTGGCCTTCTGTCGCTGACTAGTTTCACTCAACATAATGTCCTCCAGTTGAGACCAAATTGAGAGATGTTTCCTGCTATCATCGTTCTTTATCAATGTACTCTATTGACTACATATACCAAAGTTTACCATTCTTCTGTTGTTGGGCATCTGGGTTGATTCCAGCTTTTTGCTGTCATGGACTGTGCTGCAATTCTTTCCTGTATTTTTAATGACCTCTTGCTTTCTGCATGGGTGATGTCTTGATGTCATTCCACAGTTTGTCTGGTCTTCAGTGACTAGTGTACAACACATCAAATCTGTTCTTGAGATGGTCTCTAAAATCAGGTGGGATATACTCAAGTTTATACTTTGGCTCTTATAGATTAGTTCTAATGTTCTTGAGTTACAATTTGAATTTGCACATGAGCAATTGATGGTCTGTGCTATAGTCAGCACCTGGTCTTTTTCTGACTGATGACATGGAGTTTTTCCATCATATAGTTGATTTGATTCTTGTGTATTCCATCTGTTGCGGTCCATGTGTATAGTTGATGTTTGTGTAGCTTAAAATTGTTATTTGTAATGAAGAAGTCTTTAGTCTTGCAAAATTCTATCATGAGATCTCTGGGATTGTTTATATCACCAAAGCAGTATTTTGAAACTACTGATCCTTCTTCTTTGTTTCCAACTTTTGCATTCCAGTCACTGGTAATTATCAATGCGTCTTGATTGCATGTTCAGTCAATTTCAGACTGCAGAACCTGGCATCAGTCTTCAATTTCTTCATCTTTAGTCCTAGTGGCTGGTGTGTAAATTTGAATAATAGTCATATTAATTGGCCTTCCTTGTAGTAATATGGATATTGTCCTATCACTGACAGCATTTTACCTCAGGACAGATATTGAAATGTTCTTTTTGATGATTAATGTGACACCATTTCTCTTCAAGTTTTTCTTCCTGGTATAGTACACTATGTCATTGTCCGATTCAAAATGGCCAATACTGGTCTATTTCAGCTCACTAATGCCTAGGATATCAATAGTCATATTAACTGGACTTCCTTATTGGCATATGGATATTATCCTATTACTGACAGCATTGTACCTCAGGACAGATATTGAAATGTTCTTTTTGATGATTAATGCAACACCATTCCTCCTCAAGTTTTGTTTGTGGCATAGTAGACCATGTGATTGATTCCAAGTGGCCAATACTGATCTGTTTCAGCTCACTAATGCCTAGGATATCAATGTTATAATTTTCCTAGATTCATACTTTGTGGATTCCATGTTCTGATTATTAATGGATGTTTACCACTGTTTCTTCTCATTTTAAGTCATGCCACATCAGCAAACGATGACCCTGAAGGCTTTATGACATCCACATTGTTAAGGTCCACTCTACTTTGAGGACACAGCTCATTCCTAGTCATCTTCTGAGTGCCTTCCAACTTGGAGGGGGGCTCATTTTCCTGCGCTGTATCTGACAGTGTTCTACGGCTATTCATAAAGTTTTCCCTGGTTAATTCATTTCAGAAGTAGACTTACGGGTCCTTTCTAGTCTTTCTTAGTCTAAAAGTTTAGCTGAGACCTGTCTACCATGGGTGACCCTGCTGATATCTAAATAGCATTGGCATAGTTTCCAGCATCACAGCAATGACAAGTGACACAGTATGACAAACTGATAGACAAGTGGGGGATTCATAATAATTAGAATCCTACAAAAATGGGAAATAGAAATTGCTATTGTTTTGCAAATCTTACTGTTACTTATTGAATTGTGTCACCCCAAAAGTAAGTATAGCCACGTGGCTGGGCCATGATTCCCAGTATCTTGTGGCTGTCCTCCATTTTGTGATTTTCCTATGCTGTATGTTAAAGGGCTAGGGTGGGACCATAAATCCCTTTATAAGATCACCTCCCTGCTCCACTGAAAAGGAAGTTACCCTGGAGTATGGCTTGTGCCACCCTTAATCCTTTCATCCTACGAGACATAAAGGACAGAGAAGTGGGCAGAGACTTGGGAACCTCACACCATCAAGAAAGCAGCACTAGCTGACTAAAACACTTACCTTCTTTGGTTCCTAGTACATTACTCTTAAATTCCTATAATATTCTGTCCTCAACCTCTTACCTTTTCACTGTCTATGTTTTCAGGTTGATTAAATCTATTGTCAACTATCTCTTTCCTAAAATTTAGAGAATGATCTTCCTTTCTTCAAACTAACAGAGCTGTATGCTTAATGATTTTTTTTTTTTTTTTTATTGTGAGTAAGTGAAAGTATAAAATTCAAGTCAATTTTACATGCCCACCTATCTTCAGCTCCTTTGGTTCTCCTTGTCTAGTGGCAGTATGTGCTGATGATTTCTAAACTGTCACCATCTGTGTCATAGTAATATGAAAATTTAAAATAAAGCAAAATGAAGAGAGAAAAGACAAAATAAAGCATGGGAATTCAAATAGATTAAAGATGTTTAGTGTGGCCAAAAATTACCCTTAGTGTAATAAAGCTGGAGAGTTTACCAGATTTCCAAGTGAGATGTCATCCAAGAAATACTATAGATGATGGAAAATCAATAATCTGAGGATATCATATTGTCATGTATATTTTGAGAAAATGGAAAAGTGGAATATTATATTTTTATAAAACAAATTAAAAAGTGTATCATTCTAGAGGTACCTGAGATTTTAAATGTTTGTGGTAATCAAGTTGTATTGTGAACTAGAGACATGGAAACAAGACTTGACATAATTGGATGATTTCAGAAAACATTCAGGAGACAGGATACACAGTTTTTGGTGAGTGTTCAGACGCATAAGGTGAAGAAGATAAAGAAAATCATGCTCGGCTTTTGTGGGTGGATAAATTATTTCTATAGAGCCACAGGAGTAGTTAGGGTAATTAATGGAGAGATCAGCAGAGCCTGAGACATTCTGAGTTTTGTCAGCCTATCAGTTATTAAAGAAGAAATTTCCCTTAAATAATCTTAAATATGTGAGTCTGAAGCAGAGGAGAAAATCCTGGAATTACTATAGTCGCCTACAACTTCAGTTAGGAAGTAATATATAGAATGACAGAGGAAGGAAAGCTTAGCGTAGGCACTAAGAAACAATGGACTGTAAGAAATGGGTGGAGAAAAAGTATTATACAATGAGGAGAAGAAGGCAAGAGAAGAGAAAGTGTCAGGAAAAAAACAATAACAACAACAAAAGTGTCAAATATTGTTGCACGATCTAGTATGATTTTTGTGTGTAAACCATCCAAAAAAAATAATATTGAAGGCGTCTTGTGACCTTGGCAAAAGGAGTTTCAGATGGTGCTTAGTTGTTCCTGTTTGTGTGTGGCAGGGGGAGGGAGAATGGTAGGAGAAGAAGGTAGAGAAGACAAGAGAAAAGAGAGATGGCAAGACCAGATAATACAGTGACAATTATTTGACAGGGAAGGAGAAAGCAGACAAAGGCTACGTGGGATAGGTTTTAGACATAGTTTTTTTTTTTTTTTTTCCTTTTAAATTTTATGTTGTTTTACATCAAGATACCTTCCGTTTGTCTTTCCACATCTATTCTATGCCTGACAGGGTAATCTATGTAAACTGTATTTCCCCGCCTCCTTGAGCTGGGTAAATTAGCATCTCAGGCTGACTGAAATAAGAGGGAAGAAGACTGACTGAAATAAGAGGGAAGAAGAAGAGGTACATCAAAATGTTTATCTCCCATTTCCTTTGGTGGGTTGTATTACTTCTTAGTTGCATCACTCAACCAAGGGTCACCTCTTTCTTACAACAGTGGTCTTCACACAACCTGTCCATCTCAAGTTCTAGAAGCTTCTTCTGCTCAACTCTTTCCAACTAGATGTTGGAAATGATTCCACTCTATGCCTTGTGGTTCTGATAGACCCTGCCAAAAGTGGTTTCAGTTACAAAAAGACAACTGTAAAGCCCTCAGTTAAAGATCAGAAATGCTTCCATTTCACCATAAAAAAATTTGAATGTTTATCTGGTGTTAGTCTTCAAACTTGTGTGTTTCTGTCCCTCAGTGTTTAGTGTCCTAAAAAAATGCACAGAGATTAAGGATTGGATTTATCCAGAATTACTGAAATGTAGAGAAAGTGACAGTTTCTTACATCCTTGAATAGTAAGGAAAATGTGGTATATGAACATGCCATTCCTTAGACAATTATAAACCCTGAACAAATTATAAAAGATATCTATTTGAAGGCACTAAAGAGTGACCAGGAACAGGTTGAAATTGTACAGGAGTCAATCCTTTAAAGAATGAAACTATACTGGATACAATTTTTGTTGATGTGACTTTCCACTTGAGAACATCATCAGTCTGTACTTCATGGGCACAGAAAACAGTAGCAGAATGCTTCAATAATACTGGCAAAAGGAGTTAGAAGACTAGAGTTTGAGGCTTCTAGATTGGCAGAAAAGTGAAGAGGGCAAATGGTCCATGAAGGAGGGAACCACATACAGAGTAGTACTAAGTTCTCATATAAACTGTACAACTGCTTCGTGAATGCATGAAGAACACATGGGAATGGAAATTTTAAGGTTCACTGTGGAAAACAACCACTGAAAATATGGAGAGTTGAACAGTTTCATCAGCTGCTAAATACAGGTGAGGTAGGATTCAGAGACTGATCTTACCCATTGAATTAGTTTTCTAGATAGATCTGTGGTAAGAAAATACCAGTGGGTGGATTTAAAGAACTGAAATATATTTTCTTACAGTTCTGTGGGGTTGAAAGTTCAAGATTAGGGTCTTAGCCATGTTCATTCCTTCTGAGACATTTTCTTCTCCCTTATTGGAGTTCCAAGCATTCTTTGACTTATAGCTATAATATCACAAGACCTCTTTCCCTCTGTCACTCTGTGTCCTTTCACCTCTTTTTATAGACACTTTTCACCTGGAAAACCCTGGTAGCATAGTGGTTAAGTGCTATAGCGGCTAACTCAAAGGTCAGCAGTTCCAGTATACCAAGCCCTTCTTGGAAACTCTAAGAGGCAGTTGTCCTCAAAATATAGGGTTGCTATGAGTCAGAATTGACTATTGTGTTGGGTGGTGGATTCACTCTGGGGGCATAGTGGTTAAGTGTTATGGCTGCTAACCAAAAGGGCAGCAGTTCAAATCCACCAGGTGCTCATGGAAACTCTGTGAGGTAATTCTGCTTTGTCCCATAGGGTTGCTATGAGTCAGAATTGATGGCACAGGCTTTTTTTGTTGTTGTTGTTCAGGTTACTTTAGAACATACCCCACTGTGGTTGAACTGATGCTAGCTGTCTGAGCAGCTCTTGCCAGAGGTGAGATGACAAGGTGAATGGGGACAGGAGTTGGTTGAATGGACATGGGAAGTACAGCATAGAAAGTAGAAGTATGCTGTCTCAGTGTGGGGAAAGCAGTTAGAGTGGCACAGTGGTGTCTGCACAGGTTTTACATGGCAAATTGACTCAGATTGTAAACTTGCACTTGAAGCTCAATAAAATATTTTAAAGAAATCCTTTAACAAAAGTGACAAAAACTTTTAAAATATTAGAATTTTTGTTTTAAATGTGAAAAAAATCTGTAGAAAGGTGAAAAGCATTACTGAGAGAAATGTAAAGATATATACATTAAAAAAATAACCTGGGTATAACTTGAAAGACTGAATATGGTTAAGATGATCTAGAAATTCAGTACAATACAAACATTGTTTTCCTCAAAAATTGACAGTCTGACTCAGAATATGAAAATGTATGAATTTGTAATAGCAAAACAAATGAAAAAAACCCCTACCATTTTGAAATTAAAGGATAAGTCTGGAGTGATATGTATGTAGAAATGTCTTTGTACACATACATATATTGCTTAGTCTCCATCCCTGAGACATAGATATAATGACATTGTGATAACAGTGAGGAAACCTTGGTGGCATAGTAGTTACATGCTACAGATGCTAACCAGAAGGTCGGCAGTTCAGATCCACTAGGTGCTCCTTAGTAACTCTATGGAGGCAGTTCTACTCTTTCTTTAGGGCCACTATGAGTAGGAATAAACTCAATGACAGTGGATTTGGTTTGGTTTAGTAGTAACAATGAACACAGACAAAGCCAGATTCTCATTACCATTCTGCAATGAAATGAATCAAGGCTCCCTAGGAGAATCAATAGTTCTAAGGATGGGACAGGTAAAATACAAAATAAGCCCAAAGTATTTTGTAGTACCATAAGAAAGTACTTAAAAAACAGAATAAACAATGCCAAGAGGATAGAGTAGGTAACCTGAAACAGTTTTCAATGGCAAAGCTAAAAAATTCTAAGCAAGAAAAGAGATAAGTATTGAATTTTAACAAAGAATAAAATAAATATTCATGAGTTCATGCTGATATAAATAAATAATTCAATAAATGGGGAGGAGAAAAAGGAAAATTCTTCTTCAAAGAAGAACCTCAAGGTTGCATCTACAAGGAATGAGAGAAATTAAAAATTATCATTGCAACACTACAGGGATAATTATTCCAGGCAGTATTCACTGATGAATACTGAAATCAATGGGTGAAAGTATAACACGGGGCAGGAAATTTGCATAGCTTCAAAGTATCTCTGCTATATTATATACTAATTACTGTGGTGGTTTTAATGTATGTCCACAGATTCTTTGATATTCATCTCTTTAGAAAATGGAGCTTGATCCCCTCCCCTTTAGTAGTACCAGGACTTAGTAACTTGCTTCCAGTTAATAGCCTATGAAAAGAAAAAAATCACAGAGGATAACTTTTGGAGAAACTTCGCTCATACCACCTCACCAAGTGATCATGCTCAACATCACCAGTAACAAGTCGTATTGACATCATGTACCCCTGATTTGATGTGATGACAAGGGCACTACCCTTGGTGGCATTTTGCCCCAATTTCATAATCCTAGTGTAATCGCGAGAAACACTTGAAAAATGCAGACCGTATAATATACTGTGGGTATCCACTGTGTATTTGCTGAATGGTAAGTTAACAAATTAATGTTCTTTAAATATTACTTTTCAATTATTTGAATAACATATTTCCTGAATTTACAGAGGTAAGTTAAATAGGTAAGAAACCCAGAGTCAAGAATTACACACATTTCAATGTGGAAAATACCCAGTGCCGTCAAGTCATGTACAATCATGTGGAAGTGATAAAAGTTAATAATGCATCTTTCTTTCAGAACCCATTTGTTTAAAATTAGTGTGTTTTCTTTGTTGCGGAGATATGTTTTCTTCCCAATGTTATTTTAAATAGTGATAGATAGTTGCTTCATCCTTGATATTTGATGGTTCATATCTTAGTAAAATGGACATAAAAGGATTCACAATGTCTGAAATTCTCTATGTCTAAGTAGCTTTACCAAGAGGGTAATGCATATTGATTCTCAGTTTTATAATGGACACAAATATACTGTGTAAAGTCTGTTGAATAATTTAATCTGTAAAATATTTAAAACAACATATTTCTTGGAAATTTAAATGTGAATTAACATTTTTCAACATAGAGTCGTGTTTCTTGTTTACAGGAAGAGTTATACAACAAGAAAATACAAAAATTTATCTACTTCAGTTCTACTACAGGCTGTAAACTAAATACTCTTCAGTCCTCCTACTTGAGGCTTTATAGCCTGAAAAGACTAAAGCTAATCATTTGACTGGTAATACTCAATGAAAGCTCAGAGGTAGAGTTAACCTTTAGCAATGTTATAAAAAAAAAAAGTCATTTTGTGAGTGACTATATCAACATGTGACCAGAAGAACCAGATGGTACCCAGCCACTGCCAGTGACAGCTGTGAAGGGCTAACAGTGTTGAGTCCCAGTGGCAGTATGAGAAAGAAAAAGATGCACCCTAAGAACTCCACTAAAAGACTGCAGTTGATCGTCTCAAGGCCTGGGGATTCCCCTGGGACCATGACCTCTAGAACTGATGCTGCCCTATCATAAATGATTACTGAGGTCAACTCTTTGGACAGCAATGGGTTGGACTTGGGGACACAGAGTGACCATATTGTGTGTGCACTTTATGGTTCTGTGCATCCATAGGATGCTGTTCTACTGACCTCTTACTAGAGGGGAGTGGAGAGGGTAGAGAGGAGGGGAAAGAAGATTGTTAAGAGGTTATGACATGTATAGAGCAGAAAGGAGGTTTGTGCTTTCACCAAGCAAGGAGAGCAAAGGGAGATGTAGATAGGTGGACATGCAAATTTAAATTGAATTGCACACTTTCACTCAATCACAATTTAAAAAAAAAAAAAAAAAGTCATTTTGGAGCACTTTCTACTAATAATGAGTAATAGTTCATAGAAGGATTTTTATATGTCTTGGAGCCTTTTGGGGTCTATGTTGAGTGGCATTCAGTATGCATCTTGAATATCTATATTCTCTTCTTTCATAATTTCTGGGAAGTTTTCTGTCAGCAGCTCAGCGGCAATACTCTATATGTTCTCAGTTGTCCCACCCTGTTCCGGGACTTCAATTAATTGTAGATTGCTCCTCTTAATAGAGTTCTACATGCTTCTCAGTGTTTCTTAATTTTTCTTGTTTCTTTTTTCCTATTTATCCTCATAGACGCTGGAGTCAGTAGCTTTGTCTTCCAAGTCAGACAGTCCATTTTCCGTTTATTCCATTCTGTTTTCTTGGCTTTGAACTAAATTTTCTATCTCTTTGCTTTTGTTCTTGATCTGTTGGATTTCAGAATACTGGTGCTCCATCAGATTGAATAGCTTGCTTAATTTTTCATTTTGCTCTGCTGCATTTTGTATAACATCTAGGAAGGCTCTATATAATACTTTTGTGCTCACCTCCTATAGTTTCAGAAAGGCTTCTTCATCTGGGAAGTTCTTTGGATCTTTCTTTTCTGGGGCTTCTGAAGCCATAGGTGAATTCTTTGTAATGTTCTGGTCCAAATTTGTTGCTTACAGGACACCTGGAGGTTGTTTTGTTTGTCCAGTGTTACTTTAATGGGATCTAAAGCTCAGTTTGAAAAGGAAGTTGATCACCAGAATCATCTATGTACTCTAGTGACTGGGGTCAGTTGAATCTCTGAGGTAGCAGGCTCCACCTCCTGATTGGCAAAGAGATAGCCCCACTTATAAAGTCACTGGGGAGCTTTCAGCTGACCTTATAATGTGAGACAGTAAAGGATGGAAGAGATGCCTTCCAGATGCACTGCCATTATTTCTATATTAGAAGGTAAAAGGTATCTGACAGCTTCCAAAATTAGTTGGGCTTTCAGGTGTGCAAGTCCCTCTTCCCAGCTGACAAAGTACGCACCTCTATATCAAAGACTGCTTTACTGCTGAAAAAGGTCTTCAGGTAGGCACTGCCTCCCAGCCTTGGAATTAGGCCCAGCTGAGGCTTCCGTATAGGAAAATCTTCCTCCTAGTGAATCAAGATGGCATCTCACACAAGCTTCTCATTCCCATCTTGGAAAAGGCTGTTCAATGGCAGAGATTCAGAGATTCCTAGAGAGAGGGTGGAGATGCAAAGTTGCACAGATTCCAAGGCCAGGATCTCAAAATGTGGTGACTCCACTAGCTGATCTCATCAGCAGTGCATCTGAGCCTTGCTGCCAGTCAGCTCAGCCCCTCCTGATGGCTAAGACAGCAAAAAAAACAAGAGTTAAAATGGTAATTTACATTTAGTCTGTGAGAGCTGGGACTCAACAAGGGCAGAGGTCAGTGAAAGAGAAGAATTTTCCTGCTTAGTGATATGTAGACCAAATAGACAGCCCTATGCCATGTCCTAGGGATCACTATGTATCCAGAAGTCTCTGTTTAATTATCAGTTCAGGCCTTGGCTTCCAGACAGATTTAGGAAGAAATATGTTTAGTCCCCTGTTTGACCCTGCCCCGCTTGAGAGATTTTTTTAAAAAGTCATGTGAATAATCTCCTTTCATGGAATGTCAAGAATTAAGCAATGTGACAAATTTAATCATGGCCTATTACTTTCAACTGTTATATAACTCTGAAATCAAATACAAAGCATAATTAATTTTTAATCTAAATTTTATTTATATAAAACTACCTTAAATTAGATTTCAAAAGGAAAAGCAGCTTTGAAAAGCAGATGAGTATGACGTGCAGTACCACACAAGCTTTGGGATTCCCTCACTGCCATCATCTCTCTGTACCTCTGCTTCCCCACCTGAAAACAGGAAAATTGCACCCACTCATAGGCTCTTTGTGAAAATATAATGAGTTGGCATATGAAAAGCACTAGAAGAGGGTGTGGAATGTTGCAAGGTCTAATTAATTGTTGTTACGATTATGACCTAACCTATCAGTGAGAACTTGCCTTACACTGACTCTGAATGTCTCACTGTGGTTTTAATTGTTCTTACATTGACTTTTACATGGCCTCCCTGTTACCCTCCAGTTGATGCCAACTCATAGCAATCCCATGTAACGGAGTAGAACTTCCCAAAGCAGATTGCCATTTCTTTCTCCAGAGTATCGCTGGATAGGTTTGAACTGCTGACCTTTCAGTTGGTAGCCAAGTGCTAAATTTTGGCCCACTAAGATATAAACACCAAAACTATTTTCATTACATTACTTTCCTAATTTTCCTTCTTTATTCCAAATAGACATTTATAGATGCTACAGTTTAAGAAAGCTTGTTTTGTAAAATGTAATGACAATAGTAATTTCTGCTTTGTAAGATTTATGTTTTGTGAGATTTATGCTTTACAGAAGAGAACAGTGGCTTCATAACAAGAGGAGTTCTCAGCCTTAAGAACTTGAAAAGATTTTTCCACTTTTTAACATTTGCAATCTTTTTATCTAAGATTGCTTAGTTTCTTGAACCACTGTGAACCATTTCTTTTTTTAAATATTGAATTTAAATTTAAATGCCTTCAGTCAGGAGAAAGACTCTTGAAAACTTTAATTCTTGTCAGTGGTATTAAAACAGAACATGGGAAAATGACTAGGCGAGGTTCTACACTGAACCCTTAGAACTTTTCCCATGACATAATGGTTAGTGTGCTCATCATGCAGCAAAGAAATTTTACTGATTTCAACTAAGATATCTCCAGTACTGTGCAACCTCTTATAGCAGTGGAAAGTAATGGGTTCTTGTGCTCCAAGCTTACCTGCTTCTCACTAAATTGGTAGCACTTTAAGTTTTCTATCTTGGGATCAAAACATAGAATCCTAAAAATGAAGTAAAAGTCGCCTTCTCTCTAGTGTTTGGCTATGCAGAAAAATGTACCTTATTATCTCATACCCCTTAAAGAAAAACAGTGTAAACAGGTTCGTCTATTTATTACAAGTGTTGTTTGCTTTTAGAACCTGGTTAATAAATTCATGGTGAGCTTTTAGAGTTTCTGAAGAAGCTTAGGACACATCTTTAATATTTTGAAGTAAGCTGAATAAAGAACTGTGTTTACACACTATATGTCTTCTGACCTCTCTGAAGAGGCAGGATTTGTACTGTTAAGTCTGATTCACTTTAACTTTGAAAGATTTTGTTGCAGGCTGTAGAAGTTGGAAATTTGATTTTTAGTTCACTTTTATGATGAATTCTAAAAAAAAAAAAAAACAAAAAAACAAAACTTAGTTGCCCTCAAGTCAGCTCTGACTCTTGGTGACTCCTTGGAATAGAGCTATACTCCCCAGGGTTTTCAGTGACTATTCAAAAAAATCTCCACACCTTTCTTCTGAGGTCCTTTTGGATAGACTCAAACTTCAGACTTTTGGTCAGCAGCCAAGTGTGTTAATGTTGTACACTCACTTTCAAAATGGCCACATTTTTATACATACTTGGCTTCTGCTGCCACTTTAAAAATTTTAAACAGTGCTTGTTTTCTTTTCAAAGTTTAGATGTATCATCCTGAAGAGTACTGAAACCACTAATTTTTTGCTAGAGTAAGAAAGACATTTAGCATTTTCAAATCCTTATAAATATGTGCATCCATATACAGCTTTTAAAACAGTACTCTCGAAAGCTTAACTATATAAGAACTGCATACTAAAAGTGATTCACTGACTTGAAAGTGACATACTAATTTGATTGATGCAGATTACAATTAGAGGAGAAATACTTTGGTTAAAGGCACATTTTTACCAATGCAGTGTTGATATGAATGTCAGCAGTTGTGATTTTCCAACTTGATGGTACTGTAAAAAGAAATGAATAGACATTAAGTTTTTAATTTTTCCTACTAAATACGTATGCAAATAAAATACGTATTATCTTGGCTTGTCAATTTTAAGTTCTATCACAAAGAATGCAGTTTTCAGTAAAATTAAACTTCACTGATGATAATAAACATGTATATTTATATGTAACATTTTATATAACTAGATAGATACACACACCACCGAGAAATGTATGTTGTTTGTATGCAAACTTCCCTCTTTACCACATCTTTAAGAAAGCTTTCAATAGCCCCTCAATGCACAGGTCCAAGACCATACTGCTTAGTGTGGATCACCTTGATGTGGCCAGCCAAGTGCCGTAGAGTCAGAGCTGACCCCTAGGGTCACCATGAGCCTCCTTGACATAGAGAAAACAAAAATCCTTGCAGTTGGGACAATAAGCAACATAATGATCAACAAAGAAGATTAAAGTTGTCAAGGATTTCATTTTACTTGGATTCACAATCGGCACCTCGGAAGCAGCAGTCAAGAAATCAAAAGATGCATTGCACCAAGCAAGTCTGCTGCAAAAGACCTCTTTAAAGTTTTGAAAAGCAAGGATGCCCCCTTGAAGACTGAAGTGTGCCTGCAGAAGTCATGGTATTTTCAGTTGCCTCATGCGCATGTGAAAGCTGAACAATGAATTAGGAATGCCAAAGAAAAATTGATGTCTGAATTGTGGTGTAGGCAAAGAATACTGAATATACCATGGGCTGCCAGAAGAATGAACAAGTCATCCTTGGAAGAAGTCCAACCAGAATGCTCCTTAGAAGGAAGAATGCCAAGACTAAGTCTTACATTTTGGACATGTTGTCAGGAGGAATCAGTCTCTGAGGAAGGACAACATGCTTGGTCAGCACAAAAGAAGAAGACCTCCAAGAGATAAAATGACACAGTGGCAACAATAGGGGGCTCAAGCATTTGGATTGAGAGAATGTTGTGGGACCAGAAACTGTTTTGTTTGCACATAGGATCACTATGAGTTGAAACCCTCGCCATGGCATCTAAAAACAACAACCCCTTGTTACATCACGTGGAGAGCTAGTCCGGCAGTGCTTAAGAGATCAGCTGTTAGCCAAAAACTTTCAGCAGTTCAAATCCACCATTTGCTCCTTGGAAACCTGTGAAACAAACAGTTCTACCCTGTCTTATGGGGTTATGGTGATTTGGAATAGACTCAGCAACAGATGGTTTGGTTTGGTTATTCCATTACATTGATTTAGTGTCTTATTTGGGTTCTTTATTGTTTATAATCTCAGCATCCAGCACAGTTCTTGCCACCCAATAGAGACTTACTAGATATTTCTATGATTAATTAATAGGCAAATAAGCACAGTATTAATGATACAGTAAATTCATATATATTCTGCAGAAGAAATTTTCATGAGTATTTTATCAAATTTGAGTATGAAATAACTCAAAATATATTTAAATTACTGTTAAACTACTTAATGGGTTGTACGCATGAGATTATTTACCAAAGAGACAGCTGAATAATCTTCACACTAGAAAGCAAGACAACTATTCTCACAATTAAATATTTAGAAGTCAATAGGTAGGGGGTGGAGGGCAGACTTAGTATGAGAATTTCTTATTGGGAATAATTCAGTGTGGGGGATTGTGTTTGTACATTGTCCCTTCTTTTTGAAAGACAGCATATGTCCATTTTGATGAAATAGTATTCAAAAGTATTTTTAATATATTTCAGACACAAAATGGTTCTTATGGTTTTTGTGGTTCTTATTTTGTTATTAGGTGTCATTGAGTTGGTTCTCAGTGAGGATCTTCCTATTTTTCACTTACCTTCTGGTTGATGAAACACGATGTCCTCTGCAGGGACTGGTCCCTCCTGATAACTTGTGCGAAGTACATGAGATGAAGTTATGCCGTCCTTGCTTCTAAGGGGAATTCTGACTGTACTTCTTCCAAGACACACTTATTCATTCCTCTGGCAATCAGTACTATAATGTAGTGTTCCTTATTCATTGTCCGCCTTTCATGTGCAGATTAGATGATTTAAAGCACCATGACTTGGTCCTTAAAGTAACAAGTTTTGGACACTTTAAAAATATTTTTGCTTTACATTCTGACCTGAAGCTTAGATTTTTTTCTTCAGTTCTTTCAGCTTGAAAAATGCCAAGCATGTTCTTCCCTTTTGGTTTTCTGACTCCAGGATTTTGCATATTTCATTATAATAGTTTGTCCTCTCCAGCTGTCATTTGAAATCTTGTTAACAGCTTTTTTACTTCATCATGTCTTCTTTTTGCTCCATGTTCATGAGCAAGTTTCAGAATCTCTTGTGACATCCACTTTGGTCTTTCTTTCCTGTCTTTCTCATCACTTCTTGCTTTCTTCACATATGATGTACTTGATATCGTTTCACAAATTGTCTGATCTTCCATCATTAGCACTCAGTGTGTCAAATCGACTCTTGAGAGGTCCCCAGACTCAAGGTCATCCTTTGACTTTCATGGACTTGTTTTAATTTTCTTCAATTTCAGCTTGCACTTGGATATGAGTAATTGATGGCCTGTTCTGCAGCCACCCCCTGGCCCTGTTCTGATTGATGATATTGAGCTTTTCCATCATTTCTTTCCACAGATGCAGTTGATGTGATTCCTATGCACTGCATTTGTCAAGATCCATGTGAAGTAGCCACGGCTTATGTTGATCTTGCATAATTCGGTCAACTGATTTCTACTGCCATTTCTATCACCAAGGCCATATTTTTCAACTACCAGTCTTTCTTCTTTGCTTCCAACTTTTGTATTCTATTCACCAATAATTATCAGTACATCTTGATTGCATGTTTAATCAATTTTAGACTGTGGAAGTTGATGAAAATCTTCAATTTCTTCATCTTTGGCCTAAGTGAGTGGTGCATAAATTTAGATTATTAGTCATAGCAACTGGTCTTCCTCGCAGATGTACACATATTGTCCTATTGTTGATAGTGTCATACTTCAGGATAGATCTGGAGTAATCTTCTGGATGATGAATTCACCACCATTCAATTCAACATCATTCCTCCTCACTTTGTCATTTCTAGCATAGGGGACAGTAGGATCGCATAGTTCAAAATGGCCAGTGCGAGTTCATTTCATTCATTCCTGGGATATTCACATTTATGTGTTCCATTTCTTCCCCTTTTTTTTTTATTGTGATTGAATGGAAGTGTACAATCCAATCTAAATTCTCATGCACTCCTATGTGCAGCTCCTCCTGCCCTCCTTGCCTGATGACAGCACACTCCTCCTTTCTATTCTATGCATGTCATATCCTCTTAACAATCTCCTATTCATTTCATTTTTAATGATTTCTGGTTTTCCTAGATTCATACTTAAGTAATATATTCCTCATTCCAATTACTGATGGATGCTTGCAGCTGTTTCTTCTGATTTTGAGAACCATGTCACATAAACAAATGAAGGTCACTAAAGTTGATTCCATCCATGCCATTAATATTGGCTCTACTTCGAGGAAGCCCAGTCATGTTTTGAGTGCTTTCTAGCTGGAAATGCTCATCTTCTGGCACTATATCAGACAGTGTTTCTTTTGGGGATCCTGTTTTAGCTCATTGCCCTTATATTATTGTAATGTGTATTCAGGTACCTTTCTGATAAAGATTTGGCTTTTTGTGTAAGTCTTCCTATGGGGAGAAAAATGTCAATGTGAATATTTTAGCCCTTGAATGTTGTTTTCATTGTTAATAAACTCTTCTTGTTGTTTAAAAAAGATTGTTTTCACTGCCTTTTTCCGTAAGTAGACAACCAGGTCTTTCTTCCTGGTCTGTAGCAGTTTGGAAGCTCCACTGAAATCTGTTCACTGTGATAGACCCTGCTGGCATTCTAAATGCTGGTAGCATAGCTTCCAGCATCACAACGCTACACAAGCCAGCACAGTAAGGCAAACTAGCAGACATATGAGGCTTATCTTATGAATACTGCATTATTTTTGGTCATTCCTTAATTACATTGTTGATGTGTTCAAGAGTTTGTAGATGGCTTTTCTTACATTTTTATGTGGTTGGAATTAAGAGAGTGGTAGAGATCTTGAGGTTTTAGAATTTCTCAGATTGCCACTGTGCTTCTCAAGTTCAAAAACTCCATCTCTAGTCTTCATTTGTCTTATTATCACTTCAATCCCCATCATGGGAATTACCAAGAAAACAACACTTGAAAGATTTAAAAATTTCTGTATTTTTATTTTGTGTCATGTTCATAGACACTTTTAGAACCTGTGTACATATGTATGCAATAAGTCTGAATATATATATAACATATTTTAGTGAATTAATGCATTTAAATGCTTTCCAAATAGCTAATAGCCGCAGATTTTTACTATGTTCGGAAAACTGACGCCTGAATAATGATTTTTCTTTGATGAACAACATTTTTTTTTTTCAAGATTTCCATTCCCTTGAATCTAGCCATTATATTTCTTATCTCTAAATACTTAACATTTCCTCAGTGTCAACACTTTATCTGGTTACATTTTCTGAGCAAAATATAAAACTTAATTCCAGGACTGAGGTGTTACTAATAAGATTAAAGGTTTATTAAATTGTTTTTCACTGTTTAATTGTTTCGAGAATAGTGATAAATCTATCAAGTAAAGATTATAGTGATTGCAACCTCCAGAGGAAGTAAACACAGGCAACGTGAAATCATTACTAATACACCTTTTAATTGCAATGTCTTCAGAAGACATTGATGAGCAAGATGTGGGAAGTATGAAGAAAAAAGCGTGATATTTTAAAAAATGTTGTCACTTAGCATTGCTGCCTGCTGGTTCTCTGTTACATGAAGCATAGAAATCATAAATTATCCTTTTGCTTAAACTGTTTTGTGGAGAAAGAGAATCACAATAGTAATACTGCAGAGAATGATGAGTCACTGCCTAGAGATGAAATGGAATGCATTTATGCAGAAATGTACCAGTTAAAGAAGTTGCAAGGATTAGTTCATTATTTTATTATAATGATGATAGTTTTTCTTTTCCAGGTTCTAACTGTGAATTTGAACCTTGTGAGTTTAGCAGTCCTTGTGGGAACGGAGCTGTATGTACAGAGGAAATGGATCTGAAAACCATTCCCCGTGGGTTCCAGTGCCAGTGTGGAGAAGGCTTTGCTGCTCGGTGCTCTGAAATCAGTATCAATGAGTGCAGTTCCAATCCCTGCCTACACGGATATTGTTATGACTGTGAGTTCACTTACCTCATGTACCTATCATGAAGTAGTGCAGTGTTGAATCTGACATAGTTACAGAATATCAACGATGCAACTGTGATTACTTATTGATATTTAGCCTGCTTTGAATGTTAAAGACAGGCCAATAATGTTTTCACAAGAACACCTCCACTGATGGCAAAATCATTTATAATTCTGTGAGTCACAATTGTAGCAGATTAGAAAATTTAATGAGATGTGACTTCTGTGTTCTGATATCAGAATTAATGTTTTTTTTATTTCCTTCTTATGTGGTAGAATTATTAATGGCTGCTTATGATTCATATATCACACAGTGCCTGAATTACTTATTGCATGATACTTATTCTAATTTGTTAACATTCATAAAGCCATATGTAATATACACAAAAGATGCAAAAAATGACACCATTTTACCTCATTAATTTATTTACAAATATGTTATGTATTTGTGAACCATTGGTACTCAGTAAGAGAAGTTTACAACTAGAATGTTAGGTGAAAAGGTTAAAACAGAAGTAAAATGTTGTCTCAAGAGCTGCCAAGCCATAAGTGTCTCCCTTGTCTGCTTTGGATGGCTGTGGTCTGCCTTGTTCTCCAGAGAGGTTCCAGGTCTATGTCTGCACGGAAACAGGACCACAGGACACTAGAGGCCAGCTACATGTTTTTCAGAACTTTGAAAAAGCTAACACCACACAGGACCTAAAGCATTTAATGAGAGTAATATGGAATATGTGCTCAGAGGCAGAGTGGCATTGTAGATTACAAGGTAAATCTGGAGATAATGAAGAACCCAGGGACTCATGAGCAGCAGCCATAAATCTGTGCCTGCTCCAGCTGCAATCCTTGCAGTCACCGTTTCCTTTAGATGCCTTAAAGATGTCATTCTTTCTTTCACCATTAGTAACAAAACAGAAGACAAATTTTGATCATCATTTTTAAAGGAGTATGAGGAAATGTGAAAGCGCTGTTTTAGGTAAGACTTATCTATTTAAAATCAACCTTCAGATCACTATGTACTTTAAATGTAACTTGTCACATGACTTTTATAAGCAGTTATCTTCTTGGGTCTTAAACCTAAAACAATCTGAGAAAAATGAATTGAGGAAAAAAGTAACCTATTTATTCTATGTGCTGTTTGCTTCAAAAAAAATTGCCTGTGTTATGGTTAACAGGAATTTTAAGACATTTTCTCTTTTCTGTCATTCGCAGTGGTTGATGGTTTCTCGTGCTTATGCAGCCCTGGCTATGCTGGTGTGAGGTGTGAACAGGATATTGATGATTGTATCCTGAATGCCTGTGAGCACAATTCTACCTGCAAAGATCTGCACCTGGTTAGTATCTATTGCTAATGTACTAGGATTACTAATGCACCACTAATTACTACCAAATCAAAACCAGACCCACTGCCATTGATTTGACTCTGACTCATGGCAACTTGATACAACAGAGTAGAACTGCTCCATAGAGTCTCTAAGGAATGCCTGGCAGATTAACTGCCTACCTTTTGGTTAGCAGCCATACAGCTCTTAACCACTAGGCAACCAGGGTTTCCCATCTCACTACAGACTAGTATAAATTAAACCTGAACAACTTAGTCAATTTCTGTTTATGTCATATATTAGTATATGTCTATCTATCAAGTGACTCCCATATTTTATTATAGATAGAAAATGGAAACTGAGGCAACATTAAATATTTTTAATAGTACCAAAATATTATATTTACTATTTTCTATAGGTTAGTGAAAATTTTATAATAAATGGCTCTTTCTTTGGGTTCACAGTTCTTGTCAGTATTATTTCAGAAATTATTCTTAAAAAGTACTGTTTTATAGATACTTTAATTCTAGATACTGTTTGTATACATGTTGATGACCATTTATAATCTGAAATTTTTAGTTTCTATTTCACATTGTGTATTTCTATTATTTTCTTTGTGCATCTGGGTTGGTGCTGTCCCTTTAGTACATGTCCATTTGTCATCACCTTTGTCACAACCATGTCATTCCGCCTTAAATGGACTGTGACACGGTTGGCAAATCAATGGGATCTCCTCAGGATCCTCATTTCTCAAGAAGTCTGACTTAAAAAAGTATCTACTCAAGATGGATTCACCATCTGGCTTCAGAAATAAATGACATGTGATGCAGGTTAATGCTACAGTGCTAGTAGAGGCTAATAGTTCATTCTTCAGCAACAGAGCTGATTTCCACAAAAGGATTGTACATGCTTTGGAGTTAGAAAACAAAGGTTTGAAAAATCTATTTTGACTATTTTGTACTGACTTGTTTTTTTTCAATGAAGAGATGATCTATGTCAAATCATTTCTTTCCCATTATGTGAACAAAGAAGGCAGACACTCAAATAAATAACTATCACAAACATTTGAATATCCATGACCGAAAATAGTCCACAGGTGATCTAGCCACCATTTAAGTCCGTGTACTGATCCAGCTGCTTGACTCTGATAGCTAGATCGCACCAGTTTTGTTGCCAAAGTCCTACTTGTCTCAGAGATTCCTTGAGGAACTGACAAGTGGTGCTGTTCTCATCTCTGAGACAAGATCCTGTAGACTTCTTGATGGGGAAGGGCTTCCCCACCCCCTCATGAGATATAAGGAAAATATAGGCATACCATCTTCTAGACTTTGTAATATTTGGATTTTATGCAGAACTTTTACAGAGCCCCGATAGCACCGTGGGTAAGTGTTAACAGCTGTTGGCCACGTGGACAGCAGTTAGAACCTGTCAGTCAGTGCACGGACACCCTGTGGTGCAGTTCCCCTCTCTCCTGTGGGCTCACTATGTGTTGGAATCGACTCCTTAGCAACAGCTTTGGTTTTCCAATATATTTTATTAGCTGTTGCTATTCTCAGGCTTCAAGGAGCTGGAAGTGAAGAGGAGTGTGAGACAGGTTCAGCCCAAGGATGAAGTGCCCTGCAGGCTGCAGAGATGAGAACAGAGGCACATTGGTTCTTAACGAGCTGTTGACTTGTTGAGCTCCTGACTGGGGCTTGCTTGATCTGTCACCTAATCTTGTGAGATCACTTACAGACAATTGTTTAATATAGCATAAATCAGAAAGATTTTTACTTTCGGGCAAATCATCTAGATTTCTATAATGTGTCAGCCTGTGGGTTCAGCTGTAAGTTTGTAACAGGAGTGTGTTATAATGGAAGGAACTTCAGCCTTATATTCACAAGATTCAACTTCTGGGCCTAACATTTCCACAAGTTTAAGTGTGTGACATTAAGCCTGTTATTAGACAACTCTGGGATTACAACTGTAGGGATAATACCACCGTCAATATTAGAAACTCCAGGTCTGGTTTTCTCTTATATATCCATTTGAAAAATTGCCTGTAAGAAATTATTTGGACTAACTTTGTTTAAATCTTTTACCCCTGTTTCCAAAAATTAGTGTAGTAAGGATAAAGAAACAGGGCAGACAGCAACAGGGTTGAAACAAAATAAAGTTCTTGAAAGTTCCCCCAATCAGATTTTCATGTTCTGTAATTGGTTTAAATGTATTTACTACAAAATAGATTATTGTCTACTAGCATTTGTCTCGAAACCATAATTCATATGGCAGTTTCAAGAAAAACAGAAACACCAACTGATCGATGACATCCAGTCAAGAAAATATGGGATGAAGTCAACAAATTCCTAGACAATCTAAAGGATATTTAAAGTATTTTGTGGTTTTGAGATATCATGTTAAATATTGCATTTTCATATAGGTTAAACGGTACACAACTGAGCAAACTGTAAATCTTACAATAATGAACCAATAAAAAGGTCATAGCAAAGATACTATGCCATCAAGAACAGGAACTGATAATTTTGAAATGACTTTGGCTGAAGTTAAAATCAGTTAACCATCAAGATATTTCTGTCTCATGGAAACCCTGTGTGTGCCAGAGCAGAACTGTGATCCTCAGACATTTTAATGTCTGGTTTTTCAAAATTAGATTGCCAGACTTTTCTTCTGAAGTGTCTTTCAGTGGACTTGAATCTTCTATGCTAGAGACTGTAGCTTAAAATAGACAGAAAACCAAAGTCACTGCCTTCATGTCAATTCTAACTTACAGCAACCCTGTAAGAGAGAGTAGAACTGTCCTGTAGGGTTTCCAAGGCTGTAAATCTTTATGGAAGTCGACTGTCATTGTCTTTCTCCCAAGGAGCAGCTGGTTTACTTGAACCACAAAACTTTTAGTTAGCAGTCTAGTATCTTAACCCCCTCCACGCTACAAGATTTCTTAAAATAGGTAGCATAAATAATTGAAATAACAGAGGTCCAGTTTGAGTTTTGTATTTGCTCTCTGCCACTAACTCTTTACAAAATGACAAACCATGAAATGTTCCAGTCCTTGAACTAGAGAAGAACAATAGAAAATCTTAGATAGGAATTCATCTGAAAAATATTTAATAATCCCCCCAAATGGAAAGATGGCTTTAAGAAATCTGTATGTCACTAGTGTTTGAAGAAAAGAGACAGCCTCCTGCTTGTGTGGATGGGAATTTCTAAATGAACCACAAAAATGTCACTGACATAAGACTTGCTACTTTTTTAACTTGGAATTGGTACCAATTTAAATTAATACCTTCAAATTTAGTGTGTATCCTTGTGATTATGTTACAGCGTAGTAAAGTTGAATTTGGCATAACCAAAAGCCCCAAACTTGTTGCTGTCAAGTGAATACCAATTCATAGTGACCCCCCTAGGACAAAGTAAAACTGTTCCATAGAGTTTCCAAGGGACAGCTGGTGGATTCAAACTGCTGGCCTTATGGTTAGCAATGGAGCTCTTAACTACTGTTCTACCAGGGATCCTGAATTTGATACGAGAGGCACAAATCAGGTACCTCTGAAACCAGGATGAGACATATTTGTAACAATCAGCTTTCTTCCTTTCTTTTCTTTATATTAAAGTAAACCTAAGGAAACAATGGTAGAGAAAAAGGAAATGTTGAATGTCTGGCACATAATAAGAATTAAGAATGGATGTAGTAAGATTTTCTTCTCATGTAAATTTTTTATGTATATGTGAGAATAACTACTTCTTTGTGACTAAATCTGTATGAACAATGTATTCTAGTGTTTTCCTCTTATTTGATATTTTACATAAATAATGAACATTTAACCAGATAATAGCAGAGGAAACAAAAGTGTAAATGAAAAGTTTGTAGTACAATAGAGCTAGCATGGTAGGAATAATGTTTTCATTCATATAAAGCTATGTAACAGTGTATGTATATTATGTATATTGGCATACTACTGATACACGTTTCCTCCCACTCAGATACAAAAACAAACAAAAAACATAGATTTATATATTTTTGTAATGAAATAGAAAGCTATTTTTACTTTCACCCACTGGATCCTTGAAAAATGTTTTTCAGGCCTTTGGAAATGTCCCATTTCCTTACACTGGGATCATAAAGTTAATCCTGAGAGTACACTGATTCACAGTTAGGAGAGAAGAAACCTTGCGTCAGTTTACTTTGGCTAAGACTGAAATCCCATCTTGCATCCCCATGCTCCTTTCCGAGACAGGTCAATCTGCTGAATGCTTCTGATCCATCCTTGTCAAGTTTAGCTCCCAGTACTTTTTCTGCACCCTGCCCTCCAGGGTCATGGTGCTTAGTTAAATAGTGTTGCCTCTTTGACATCTAGTTGGAACCATTGCTCCTTCTGTGTCCAGCTCTGTCTCTGGGATTACAAACCCTCTGCTGATGTTAAATCAGTCCCACTGCTCTTTTTCCATAGGAAAGTCTTAATGTCTATCATGCCCTCTTTTCTCAATAGAAGATTTTGATAATCTTACTTAATGGAAATTAATATACTCTGACTTCCTGTCAGGAGCTTGGGAGCTCCAGAATTCTCAAATAGAAAGAGAATACCTCTAAATATTGATTGATAGGTTTTGGGGGGAAAGTCCATTTGGGTACAAAAAGAGACTACGTATGAATTATTTTCTTAACAATTTCTTTTATACATAGTGATGTGATGACTTATGAATACCTCAGTTCTTAATTGTATATATTTTTTTCTTTTTTTATTAAATAAAAAAATGAAAGTGTACATACTCTGTGTTTACAATACTGGGTTAAGAGAGGAAGAGTACACAAGTTGTGTCGAAGTCCCGTTAATATTGATCTTCTTACTAATGTGTATTGTCACCAATTTCACCCTACCAAGTTTCTAGCAACTATCTAATCTAAACCGTCGCCCCTTGCCTTCTCGCCCTCCCATCTTTGTCTGATGTGCTGTATATTAACATTACCTTTAAGTCATGGTCCCAATAGACAACAGTCTGAAATACTACACTTTCAAAGTACAAATTATTCCATATTCATTTTTTTTCCTTTAGTTTTAAAGCAACTTAATTGAGTAGAAAAAACAATTCAAGATTGGTTTGGCTTGGATTTGTTCTAAGATTTACAAAAGTCACAACCTATTTGAACTTTAAAGTAAAGAATGTTTAGAATGTTCACTCCAGCTCAATATATATGGTTCTATTTTGTTATTTTCAGGACTGTAAATTTCTTGGGAAACCCGAGTGGCATAGTGGTTAAGTGCTACTTCTGCTAACCAAACAGTTGGCAATTCAAATCCACCAGGAGCTCCTTGGAAACTCTTTGGGGCAGTTCCCTTCTGACCTCTAGGGTTGCAGTGAGTTAGACCCAACATGTTTTTTTTTTTAAATAGATTTCTATTTTACTTACGTATCACCTTATACCTAAGCAAGTATCTATTATTGGCCTTTTTGGTTGGAGCTCTAGTGGCACAGTGATTAAGAACCTCTTTGCTAATCTAAAGATCAGCAGTTCGAACCCACCAGCTGTTTCTCAGAATAAAAGACTTAGAAATCTGCTCCGTAAAGTTATACAGCGTAGGAAATCATATGCAAAGTTCCCTGTCTACCATAAAGGGTCTCTATGAGTTGGAATCAACTTAAAGGCAGTAGGTTTGGTGTTTTGGATTAGCTGGGTTATCATTTTTTTCTGTCTACAAGATGAATAGGTGGAGGGATGTAATTGAAAGTGCACATACTTGAAATTCTAATTCAGTACGTAGATCCTGACATCTAGATTATTTATAATTCTTAGTGACTTTAATGACTACCTCTACTTGAGAACAACTAAACTAGGTATGTAGAAGGTACTTTTTAGCTCTAAAGTTCTGTGACATCAAAGGGGAGCACCGAGCCTGCTATTTCATTGGTATTAATACAAATAACCAAAAACTTAGCTCCTCAAAACAATAAAGATGATTTGCAAAATTGTTGTTATCATTAGGTACCATCAAGTCGGTTCCGGTTCATGGCAACCCTATGAACAACAGAAGGAAACACTGCCCGGTCTTGTGCCACGTCCACAATTGTTTTTGTGCTTAAGCTCATTGTTGCGGCCACTGCGTCACTCCATCTTGTCGAGTGTCAATCCATCTCTTCCAGGATCTGCCTGTTTTTCACTGACTCTCCTCTCTGCCAAGCATGATGTCCTTCTCCAGGCACTGATATTTCCTGGCAACAAGCCCAAAGTTGCAAAATTAAGATTTTTGATTTTTGAAAGAATCATCAGTGTTTTTCATTTGTTTCGTTACTTTTGTCTTTGTTTCCTTTGACTTAAAAGCAGTGAAACAAATGAAGCATGTGAAAGAGTGGCGCTTGTATAAGGAAGATGTAATAAAATATGCTGCTAAAAACACTGATGATTTTTTTGCAAAATTAAGATATTTGAAATAACATCAATGTTTTTAGTAGCATGTGTTATTGCATCTTCCTTATACAAGTGCTACTCTGTTTTGCGTGTTTCATTTGTTTCACTGCTTTTAAGTCAAAGGAAATAAAACCTAAATTTTTCATTCCAGTCCTTTTTTAAAGGAAATAATGTCTTCTCATCATAGCTGCAATAATACAGTGATGTGTGAGTCTCCCTAAGTGTTAACATTTGATAACCAGAAAAGCTGTACGTTATAACTTTTCTTAGAGGCTGGGTATAATGGTTCAAACTATTTTGAGACAATTAAAAAAAAAAGTCAAGAAGTAATTGAATAGTGATTGAATAGTGAATAAGTGATTCAATTGCTAATATTAGTCAAAGATACTGACTGCAGGGCATCTAACAACAACAAAGTTGCAGTTAATCTCTTGATTACATCATTTACTTTATTACTTAATCACAGCAAAACAAACAAACAAACATAAACAAGACTTTTCAGCCATCAGGTAGATTCTGACTCACAGCTATGAGACAGCAGGTAGAACTGCCCAGTACAGCTTCCAGAGGGTGGCTGGTAGATTCAAACTGCCAGCGTTTTGGTTTATAACCAAGCTCTTAACCACTGTCCCACCAGGTCCCCTACACAGACAAAATTTTAATCTAAAGCTTGATATATTAGCTAACAACCAAACTCTTTGTTAAAAGGGATGTTATAGTGATTAGGCAACTCAGAATGGAGTCCCTGAGCTGTGACAGTTCTAGGTAACCTTATTTTATTTTATTTTTAAAATACATAGGATAAAATTTGACTGAAGTATTTTATTACACAAATACCTACTTTTTATTACCAGTTCCTTACTAAAAACATTATTGAGAATAATTTAACCACCTGTAGTTCATTGTAATAGATTTTAGTTTTCTATTCTTTTATAGGTTAACTACAGTATGGTATTGATACCTTGCTTCATCTAAAACTACTACAAATTTAAGCTCATGCATGTACTAACCTGTATAATGCTTTGTCTATTTTCCTCTCAGTAGTCAATTTTGGTCATAAATAGTATGGCTATCTGAGGCAACACCATTTTTCTCCATTTTTTTATTCTGTTGGTTTTAAGCTGCTATGACCTGGAAATAGATATTCAAATTTGTCAGGAATATATGCAAAATAAAAATAAATAAGATCTGAGAAAAGGCTCATTGGTTCACCTGACTAAAGAAATATGAGCTTTAATGCTTCCAAGTTGTGAGATCTGTTTTAGAAATTCAGGCTAATTTTCCCTTCTTTCTTATTCCAAGATTCATTACTGAGAATTGAGGTTTACAGATGGCTGAATTTTGAGATTTAAAAAATCTGTGGAGCAGTATTGTATTTCAAAATACTGTTGTGAGAACATAACAGATCAGACAGGAATTTTCCATTTGCAGACTCGTAAAAAATGAGCAGTTCCCAGAAATTGTCTAGCTTGAAAAAATGATTTAGAACTGATTGAATCCTACTTCCATTGCTAATATTAGCCGAAGCACATTGAGAAATGAGTTTGTTTTCAATGAATCATGAGACAAATTAGATAAGTTTATTTCAATGCATACATTATAATTTTACATCATTTGTCATATTTATATAACTAGAACTGAAACTCTTCTCTGGGCTTGACAATTTGTTTTTGAGAATTTAATTAATACATGAGTACATAATAACTCCATATTTTCCTGGAAAACATTCTTTCCACTATTTCTATTAGTGCCATTTTTAATGGGTAAGTCTATTTAAAATTGCTTTCAAAAATGTTATATTGAGTTTTAGGGTCAAGAAAGAAAAAAATAGTCTTTCAAGAGAACAGGTTGACTTCAACAATTTGTTATTAACTGAAAAGAGTCATTTTTAAAGGACAGTAGATATTTCATCTTTGTCAGTGAGGCACTCCATTATAAGTATCAGTTTCTTTCTAACAGTCTGTTTTGTCTTGTCCAGTTTTAGGGAAAGTGAAAATTCAAGGAACTTACGAATTTGGGAGTGGCCACTATGTGTCAATAAAATTTTATATACACATATGTGTGCACATTTCTGTGTACTCCTACAAGAAAGAATATGTATTTTTTTGTTCCTTAGTCCTTTTACCAGTAGTCCTGAGTTAATTAGAAACTGAAAGCTTTCCAAAATCAAGTTCTGGAGACAAATTCAAGGTCAAATTCTTTTTTATGAATTTCCGTTGGTTAATTTATGTCTGTGCTTGTGAATGTCATTTCCCTTGTTGATATTAGCTAAAGCACATTGAGAAATGAGTGCTTTGGCCAATATACATGTCTTAGTTATATAGTGCTGCTATGATAGAAATACAAGTTGGTGGCTTTAATAAATACAAAAATATTTTCTCATAGTTTACAAGGCTAGAAGTCTAAATTCAGGGTGCTGGCTCGAGAGGAAGGCTTTGTTTCTCCACTGGTGCTAGAGGAAAGTCCTTGCCTTTTCAGCTTCTGTTCCTAGGCTCCTTAGTGGTCTGCAATTAATGTTGCACTGTCTTCCTGCATCTCTGATTGCTGACTTACTTCTATATTTCAAAAGAAATTGATTTAAGACACACGACAAAATAATACTGTTTTGTTAACATAACAAAAAAAAATCAATTCCCAAACAGTATTATAACCACACTAATAGGATTTGAGTTTATAACTAGTTTTGTGCAACACAATTCAAAGCATAACAGCACACACACACACACACAAATAAGTAACCTCTCTTTGTTAAGTTGGTGACCCTTGGCTCACAATCAGAGATAGGCCTGAGGCATCATCTTGATTATGTTATTGATGTTTTGTGCCATCAAACCAATTCTAAGATTGCAGTAGGGTTAAATTTTGTATGATGCCCTTTAGAGCAAACAGGGCTGTATGTAAAATAGAAGATACACATTACTTTTGGAAGGTCACTTACCCTTTCCTAGCTTTGGTCAGCAAATTATTAATAATGGACAGCTTGTAACGCCTACCTGGTAGGATTGTTACAAAGATTAAATGAGATACTGCATCTGAAACGCTTAGTTGTGGTTGTTGAGTTCAAACAGTCAACATTTTGGTTATCAGCCATGTGTTTAATGAACCACTGTGCCATCAACGGTGGCAACACCCCTTCAAATAAGCATTTTAAAACACTTATTTGCTAGACAGTGCAACACTAATTGCAGATCACTAAGAAGCGACAATAGTTTTTTTTTTTTTTTTTTTTTTTAAGGTGCCCAGGACAGCGTGAGATACTGCATCTGCCACATACAAAGCAATTAACAGTTATAAAATTGATGATGAGAATGGTAATGCCTGTGATTTCATTGTGGAAGCAGTTAGAGAGTTTTTAAGTGGAGCTATAGCTCTCATGGTGGTGTGCCAAGCCAAGGTGTATGTAAATCCCATGTAGGTAAACCGTGATTCAGTCTATTTTCTCTTAAAACAATTAAATTCTTTGCTAACCTATTCAAATAATAATTTACTCCTTGTAGCCAGATAACAGATTATAAATTACTGTTTCCACATTAAAACTTGGAAGAAAACATAACCAAGCCAATTGCTGTCAAGTCAGATCCAAGATATCCTATTGTATAGATACATATAACACTTCCACCCATCACCACTTTTTTTTTTTTGAGCCCTAGTGGCGCAGTGGTTAAGAGCTATGAGTGCTAACCTCAGAGTTGCAATTCCAAATCTACCAGCTGCCCCTTGAAAACACTATGAAATTGTTCTACTCTACTCTCTAGGGTTCGCATGAGTAGGAATCGACTCTATGACAATGATTTTGATGTTTCAGTGTTTTTTAATAACCATTTTTACATTATTTTGTTGTGATTTAATTATTTATGCTCTCTGCTAAATGTGAACTCTTTGACAGTGAGGACTATGTCTTATTCACTGTTGTATTCTCAAAGATGACATAAGACAGTGCCTGGTCCATATTAGATTGTGAAAGAAAGAAAAAGAGAAAGAAAAGAATGGAAGGAGGGAGGAAGAAAAGAAAAAGGAAGGAAGGAAGAATTTGTCAGTATTTGACATATTCTTTATGTTTTAGGGTTTCTCAGAGTAAGAAACTTAGAGTCTGGACTCCGGCCAAGATTCTAGAGATATGGCAGCTGTTAATGGTGTTTAGTGTCACACGTTTCCAGGCTGTAGGGGCTCTTGGGCCATCCTTTAAAGCTTGCTGTGAGATTGTCACATTTCTGTTAAAACACTTTGATAATCAAAACATTTCAGCCTGATCTCTCTCTCTTTTGGCATCAAACCTTTAATCTGGATAAATATGCCTTATTCTTATCAGTGTTACAGCCTTTCAGGTCAGTTCCCCTGATTTAAGTTACCAGCCTTCTCCGCCTCCCTGGCACATGTATTTCCCTTGATGTAAATGCTATGTAAGGAGACTTGATGGCACAGTGGTTCATTAAACACATGGCTGATAACCAAAAGGTTGACAGTTTGAACTCAACAACCACTCTGCAGGAGAAAGAAGTGCCATCTGCTCCTGTAAATGTTACAGCCTTGGAAAATCTATTTGTCCCTCATATTTAAAAAAGGTTTAGCAGGCAAAGTCAAGATGGTGGACTAAATGCACATCTCCCTAAATCCCTCTGGAAACCAAGATGTGAAATGATAATTAAACAGAGACCACTGGACACCTTATAAGCCCTGGGATGCAGCATAGGGCTGTTAATTTGGACTTCATACCACTGAATGCAAAACCCCCTCTCTTTCACTGACCCCACTGTCAATGAGCACAGGCTTGCACAGACCAAAGGTAACTCACCATTTTGATTTTTTTTTTCCTTGTCAAGCTGTGACTTGACTAGCTGCTGGTCTCAGATGTGCTGTGGGGTGACCGGCAAGCGTAATTACCAGGTTCTGAGAGCCTGGCTTTAGACTCTCTACACCTTGGCTCCTCTGGCCTCTCTTTCTGCCTTGGCCATGTGGTAGCCATGCAGACGTGCTTGTGCAGGATGCCTTCTTGATCCACTGGGAAATGGAGAAGCCCAGGCAGAGGCTCTGGCCAGACTTGGTTCCTAGCCTGGGAGGTGGTGTGTGCAGGAGGGAGAGTACTCCCTAGCAGGGAGGTGGTGTTTTGCACAATGACACCTGGGGCTGGGGCCCAGCAGTGGAGGCTGTGGACTCTGGGCATTTCAGCACTCTTGGCCTTTCTTTCTGCCAGTAGTCTGGGCCCTGCTGGCTGGCAAGCTTGTGCGAGATGCCACCTTGTTTGGCTAGGACACGGATTCATCCATATGGAAGCCTCAGCTGGACCTAATTCTTGGGCTAGGACACAGTGCCTAGCCAGAAGAGACCGCTTTTCCAGCAGAAAAGCAGAATTCTACACAGTATCACCTATAGCTGGGGCCCTACAGCAGAGGTCAGCAGTCCATTAGCCTTTCTGTATTTTGAGCTAGTTTATAATATCTAGGATTCAATATAGAGGTGATTACTTTGCCAGCTGGGAAGAGGACCATATACACCTGAAAACCTGACTGAATTTGGAATTTGTCAGATACTTTTTACTTCTGATTTTAAGATCACCTAGAGAAACAACTGTTGTCTGTCTTCATAGTATCTCTCCCAGACTCTATTGACCCACATGAAACCCAAAAAGCAACAAACAGTGGAGAAGACGGTAGTGTGGCAATCACTGGAAACTACCTTAGGACTTCTCAGATGAAGAAGCTTTTCTGATACTATCAGAAGGTGAATACAAAAAGATTATATAGAGAGCCCTCCTAGACCTTATACAAAATACAGCAGAGCAAAACGAAAAATTAAGCAAGCTGTTTGATCTGATGAAACATCTACTTGAAAATTCAACAGATCAAGAACAAAATCAAAGACATCAAAACTACAATTCAAAGCCAAGAAAACAGAATGTAACAAATGGAAAAAAGAATTTCTGATTTGGAAGACAGAGCCACTGACTCCAGCACCTATGGGGAGAAACTAGGAAAAGGAAACAAGAAAAATGAAAAAGCATTAAGAAGCATGTGGGACTCTATTAAGAAGAATAATCTACGATTAACTGGAGTTTCTGAACAGGACAAGACACCTGAGAAAACAAAGAGTATTGTTGCTGAGCTGCTGACAGAAAACTTCCCAGAAATCGTGAAAGAAGAGAATATAGATATCCAAGATACGTGTCAAACACCACTCAATATAGATCTCAATAGAAAGACTCCAGGACATATTATAATCAAGCTTAAACAAAATGAAACATAAGTAGAAACTCTTAAAGACAGCAAGATTCAAAGCAAAGCTAACCTTCAGAGGGAAACCTTATAGGTTTTCATCAGATTTCTCAACAGAAACAATGCTGGCACGGACACAGTGACATTACATATTCAAAGTCTTGAAGAACTGCCAACTGAGAATTATATATCCTGCAAAACTATCTTTCAAATATGAAAATGAAATTAAGACCTTCACAGATAACCAGAAACTCAGAGAATTTGTAAAAACCAAACCAAAGCTACAAGAAATACTGAAAGAATCTCTTGGCTTTGAAGAATAAAACTGCTGTTATATTTTAGAAGGACACATTATCCAGAATCCTACTTGTTAAGGCTCCAAGCACAATCAAAGCTATTATAGCGAAAGTAACGATTGAGTGGTCATGTCATGTAAACTATGATATCATCATATTAAAAAGGGGAGTGTACTACAGTCGTTATAGTCCTTCCAGATGGAGTTGAAGTTCACAAGGCTAATATCAATGAAAATTGAGTTTATATGTAGCTTAGTAAGCAGAATCATAGGGGCAGCCATAAAGCACAATAACAAAGCAACATACTGTATCAAGATATCAAGAAATATAATACAGGAGTCTCAACAACCACAAAACCAACACTGAAAAAGGTGAAAAATCAACTTACAAAGAAGAAGGTCACAGAACAGATTAATAAGAACAACAGAGAAAACATCAACACAAAAATAAACGTATCACAAAGGCAGCACTGAACACATACCTATCAATAGTTACATTGAATGAATGGACTGAATGCTCTAGTAAAGAGACATCAAATGACACCTTGGATCAAAAGACATGACCTATCTATATGTTGCCTACAAGAAATTCACCTTAGACTTAAATATAGGCGCAAACTGAAAATTAAAGGATGGAAGAATATATATCAAGCTAACAATGAACAAAGAACAGCAGGTGTGGCAATTCTCATCTCAGATAAAAGCAATTTTAATGTTAAATCCACCATCACAGGCAAGGATGGTCACTATTTATTACTGAAAGGTTCAATACACAAGCAGGACTTAACAATATCAAATATTTATGCACCTAGTATCAGTGCGCCTAAATGGCTTTGGCAAATATGTCAAAGAAACACTGACTACACTCAAAAAGGAGACAGATCACTCCACAATAATAGTAGAAGACTTCAACACTCCACTCTCAATATTGAAAGAAGCTGAATAAAGACACAGAAGACCTTATTGCCACAATAACCAACTAGACCTCATTGACATGTACAAAACTTTCTGTCGATTAGTGGACAACTATACCTTCTTCTCCAGTGCATATGGAACATTCTCCAGAATAGACTATGTGTTAGGAAATACAGCAATTCTCAACAAAATTCATGCCATTAAAATAATACAAAGCATCTTCTCAGATCATAAAGTAAATGTTAAAATCAATAACAGAAAAAACATAGATAAAAAGTGGAACTCATGGAAACTGAACAACAGCTTGCTCAAAAAAATGATGGGTTCTAGAAATCAAGTATGAAATAAAGAAATTTATGGATTTCAATGAGAATGAAAACACTTCCTACCAGAACCTATGGAATACAGCCAAAGCAATGCTCAGAGTTCAGTTTATCCCCATAAATGCACATATCCGGAAGGAAGAAAGAAACCAAATCAAAGAACTGACCCTTTAGCTTGAACAAGTAGAGAGTGAACAACAGAGAAACCCTTCAGGCACCAGAAGAAAACAGATCATTAAGATCAGAGCAGAACTAAATAAATTATAGAACAGAACAACTCAAAAAATTGAAAAGCCTAAAAGCTCTTTTATTGAAAAGATCAAACAAAAATTGACAAACCATTAGCTAAGCTTAGAAAAGAAATAACCCAAATAAGAAAAGAGAGGGGAGTTGTCACAACAGATCCAACAGAAATCAAAAATATCATAGCTGAATACTATGAAAGACTGAATTCTAACAAATTTGAAAACCTAGAGGAAATGGAAAATTCCTTGATTCATATCACCTACCAAAATTATCACAAGGTAAAGCAGAACATCTTAATAAACCCAAAGGAAGAGATTGAAAAAGTCATCAAAAAACTGTGAACCAAAAAAGTCCGTGCCCAGATGGCTTCACCGCAGAATTCTACCAAGCTTTTAGGGAAGAGTTATCTCCAATACTACTAAAACTGTTTCGCAGTGTAGAAAGTGATGGAATACTCCCGCATTCATTCTATGAAACCAGCATAACCCTAATACCAAAGCCAGGGAAAGACCCAACCCAAAAGGAGAACTACAGAGCAGTATCACCCAGGAATCTAGATGAAAATATCTTCAGTAAGATTCTAGCCAATAGAATACAACAACATATCCAAAAAATAATCCATCATGACCAAGTTAGATTCATACCAGGGATGCAAGGCTGGTTCAACATCAGAAAAACAATTAGTGGGATCAACCATCTAAATAACACAAAAGACAAAAACCACCTGATCTCGTCTATTGCTGCAGAAAAGGCATTTGATAAAGTCCAGCATGCATTCATGCTAAAAACTCTCAGCAAAATAGGAATAGATGGCCAGTTCCTCAATGCAATAAGGGCCATTTATACAAAACCAACTGCCTACATCATCCTGAATGGAGAGAGACTGAAACAGCTTCCCTTGAGAACAGAAACTAGACAAGGATGCCCACTGTCACCTCTCCTATTCAGTATTGTACTAGAAGTTCTAGCCAGAGCAATTAGACAAGACCAAGAAATAAAGGACATCTGCATCGGCAGCAAAGAACTAAAAATCTCCCTATCTGCTGATGATACAATTATATATGCAGAGGATCCCAAACATTCCCTCAGGAAACTACTCAAACTGATAGAAGAGTTCGGTAAAGTCTCAGGATACAAGATAAACATAAGTAAATCAGTAGGATTCCTTTATACCAACAGCGAGATTATTAGGGAAGAACTCACAAAGTCAATACCATTCACCATAGCCCCTAACAAGATAAAGTACCTAGGAATAAATTTAACCAGAGAAATAACAGAACTTTACAAAGAGAATTACAAACCCTTACTACAAGAAACTACGAGAGACTTACATAAATTGAGAAACCTACTGTGCTCATGGATAGGAAAACTTAACATTGTGAAAGTATCTATTTTACTCAAAGCAATCTACTTACATAATGCAATCCCAATACAAGTTCCACTGACATTTTTAAATGAGATAGAGGAACAAATTACCAACTTTTTCTGGCAAGGCAAGAAGTCCTGGCTAAGTTGAGCATTACCAAAGAAGAAGAACACACTGGGAGGCCTCTGATTACCCAACCTTAGAAGCTATTACACTGCCACAGTAGTCAAAACAGCCTGTTACTGGTACAAAAACAGACAGATAGATCAGTGGAACAGAATCGAGACCCCAGAAATCACATCATCTGCACATGAACATGTGATATTCAACAAAGGCCCTAAGACATTAAACTGGGGTAAAAACATTCTCTTCAACAAATGGTGCTGGCAAAATTGGATATCCGTCCACACTAAATTAAAACAAGACCCATATCTTACACCTTATACAAAAACCAACTCAAATTGGATAAAAGATGTAAGTATCAAATCTAAAATGATAAAGCTTATCCAAGAGAAAGTAGGAACAACAGTGGAAAGTTTAATACGCAACGCAGTCAGACTTCAAAATCTGTCAAACAAACCACAATCATCAGAAGAGAAAATAGATAAATGGGAACTGCTAAGAATCAATCACTGTTGCTCATCCAAAGGCTTTATTAATAGAATTAAAAGGCCATCTACGGGAAAAAAATATTTGGCAACTCTGTCAGACCGATGCCTGATCTCCATAATCTATAAAGTATTGCAAAATGTCAATAAGAAAATGATAAATCATCCAATTAAGTGATGGGCAAAAGAGATGGACAGACACTTCTCCAAAGAGGAGATCCAGGCAGCCAAAAAACACATGCAGATATGCTCACGATCATTAGCTGTTAAAGAAATTCAAATCAAAACTACAATGAGATACCATCTCACCCCAACAAAGTTGGCCATGATCCAAAAAACACAAATCAACAAATGCTGAAGAGGCTTTGGGGAGATTGGAACTCTCCTGCGCTATTGGTGGGATTGCAAAATGGTGCAACCTCTTTGGAAAGCCATCTGGCCCTCCCTTAAAAAAATGGATATAGATATACCATTTGACCCAGTAATTCCACTGCTTGGAATATATCCTGCAGAATCAAGGACAGTCACACCAACAGATACATGCACACGAATGTTCATTGCAGCATGGTCCACAATACCAAAAGTGTGCAATCAACCCAGATGCCCAACAACAGAAAAATGGATAGGTAAACTATGGTATATATACTCAATGGAACACTATGCAATGATAAAGAACAACTATGATTGCCAGAAACATCTCTTAACCTGGTTTCAACTGTAGGACATTATGCTGAGTGAAACTAGTCAGCGAGAAAAGGACAAATATTGTATGAGACTCCTACAATAAGAACTTAAAAACAGACTCATGTATAGAAGGAAAGACTGTTTGAGAGCTGCAAGGGTGGGAAGGGAGGAAGCATGAGGGGGGAGGGTTTAGATTAGACAGTTAATAGAAATTTGGTTGGGTGAAATCAGGGACAGCACACATTAGAAAGAAGATCAATAATAACTGGACTTAAACACAATTTGAGTTCAACTCACATCTTAACCCAATATTGCAAGGACAGAATAGCGGGGTTGGGGGGCCTGGGACCATGCTCTCAGGCAAAATCAAGGCCAATTGGCACATCTAGCATTTTGCTAATGAGAAAACTCTGCACCCCTCATCAGTGAGTTGTGTCTGGGGTCTTAAAAGCTGTCAAGCTGCCATCTGAGGGTATAGCAAATGGTTCCAACTCAACAGGAATGGATGATCACCGAGGACAAGAACGACATGGGGAAAAGAGAACCCAGAAGACAGAGAGACCCATATGAGTGAGTCTCTACATTGACTTGTGACCAGAAGAACCAGATGGTGCCCGGCCACCACCAGTGATAGCCACGATGGAGCTCACAAAGTCTCACTGACAAGAAGAGAATAAATAGGGGTCTACCCTGAGATCTCCAAAGAAAGACCACAACTGATGGTCCAGAGGCTTCCGAGTTCTCCTGGGAGCATTGCCCCTGGCCCTGATGCTGCCCCTGTCTGTAAATCTCAATGAAGTTCAACTTGTCAGACAGCAATGGATTGGACTTGATGACGCAGAGTGACGGTATGTTGTGGGAATTTTATGGTTCTTTGCATCTATATGATGTCATCCTGCTGACATCTTGAAGGAGGAAGGGGAGTGAGTGGAGAGAAGGGGATAGGAGACTGTTGGGAGGATAGGACAGGTATGGAGCAGAGAGGCGGTGTGTACTCTCACTAAGCAGAGAGAGCAATGGGAGCTGCATATAGGTGAGCGTGCAAATTTGAATGTACATTTTCATTCAATCATATTATAAATAAATAAATAAATAAGGTTTAAGGCAAAATCTCATAAAAAAGATATGGATATAAATAAGATTAATATAAAGGCATAATTAAATATAAAATTACATATGTTGTTGTTAGTTGCTGTGGAGTTGATTCCAACTCATGGCAACCCATGTGTTATAGTGTTGAATTGAACACTGTGAAGTCTTCTTGACTGTAATCTGTAATGAAGCTGATGGCCAGGACTTTCTTCTCTGGCATCACCTGGTAGGTTTGAATCATCAACCTTTGGTTAATAGGCAAGCACAGTCTAGTAAGATTATTATTATTGATACTTCCATTAATACATAAAGCAGAATGGCACACAGTTGTGACAAAGGTGATGACAAATGGATATGTGCTGAAGGGAGAGCACCAACCCTGATGCATAAAGGAGTACGTTGCCTTGGCGCACTTGCTGACAGAGCTAAAAGAGTCCTTTATAACACTTACCCTAACAGGGCAGAGTCCAAGGGGTCATAGAGAGATGTGACTTTGAGCACAGCTAGGAACAGACTGTCCTGTTTCAAGAACTGTCTCCTGAGCATTCCTGAGCCTGGGTTGTAGCCTGTTACTTCCCTCATAAATTCCATAATCTTTGAGTGTTGTCTGTGAGTCCTGCATAGTTACTGCAATGAATTATAGAACCCAGCGGAGAAGTAGGGAGGGCCGTTGGAAGAATCGTTAGTGTTAGAATTGATAAAGATAGCCGAGACAGGAGACATGTCGTATCTCCATGTCATAGGGCTCTACTTTGGGTGGTTGTTTTTGAGTCTCCTCCTATGTTATGAAGTTAAGAGATGGGCTGCTTGCCAAAAGGTCAGCAGTTCAAAGCCACCAGCTGCTCCTTGAAAACCCCAGGGGGCAGTTCTATTCTGTCGTACGGGGTCATTATGAACTGAAATCAATGTTGTGGAGACAGGTTTAGTTTGGTTTCTTGTGAGGTTAGTTGTATGTCTTCTTCATGTCCTTTTTACCATCATGAAAGATATATTTTAGAGAGAGGTAAAAGTAAAGTACACTGGAGGGGGCGGGAGTAGATTAGTCACTGTTACAGAGTAACGCATAGTAGAGTCAGAACTAGCCTGCAAGGCAAATGTTTTTCTCAAGATGCCCTGGTGGTCCTGGACTTTTTATACCTATGAAACAATCAGATCTAGAGTTCATCTGCCCACAGGATTCACAAAACTCTGTGAGCTAAGGATTCCAGGAGCAAATCAGTGTTTCAGAGATTCCAGAATGCATCTGTATTACCTTCACTGTTTAAAAACATTCGCTTGTATTTTGGACTCACCACAGAATATCCTCGCTAAGTAAATAGAATTTGAGATCTGAGCATGTACGTTTTAAAAAGTTCTCGAGAAGATTCAGATGCACTGTCATAGTTCAGATACTGAATTATTCACATATTCTATGTTCTGTGGAGACGGGCACAGCCATGGTGATGTTTCATGTTCGTAAGCATTTCTTACGGAGAATTGAGCACCCAGCAGATGATAATCTGTGCTGGAAACCTGCCCTGAGAGGTGTAGGGAGGACAAGACAGTTAAAGGCATGCTGTGTCAATAGGTGTGTGATAGTTAATTTTAGGTGTCAACTTGGCTACTGTTTGGTTTTGCCAAACATCAGTCATGGAATAATTATATGTGATTAGACTAGTTTGCCTAGCTAGTGTACTGTGAAATACCTTCCCTAATGTAATCACATGTAATATAATGGACTTATATTTAATGTAATGTAATCACTTCCTTTAATGTAATCTAATCAGCCAGTCACAATCATACCAGTGTAAGCGGATCCTAAGCCTAGTCACTTCAGAATTATAAAAAAAACAGAATGGACACACACACACACACACGCATGCACACACACACACACACACACAGGTGAGTATCAAGGGTTAACAGCAGTCCCCAGAAACTAGGACAGTAAGGCTAATAGATGAAATACACACAGCAGAAACCCTGATTTGGATGTTCAACCTTCAGAATTGTGAGAAGATATCTGTTCTTAAAAGACAATCACGATATTTTTCTTACAGTATTACTAGGAAGTCAAGACAAACTGATGAAATCCAGCCACAGAGACTAATGTTTAAGTACAGAAGTCTCATCCCCCAAATAATTATGGCTGCAGAAAACTTAGAAAAAACTGGAATTCTAAATATAGGTGTTTGTGAATACTACAATTAAAAAAAGAAAAAAACGCTGCCATCGAGTCAGGTCCAACTCACAGTGACCCTGTAGGTCAGGGTAGAACTGTCCCACAGAGTTTCCAAGGAGTGCCTGGCAGATTTGAAATTTGGACCATTTGATTAGCAGACATAGCACTTAACCCACTATACAACCAGGTTTTCCTGAATACCACAATAGATAGAATTAAAGTGGGCATTAGCCCTTTTTAAAAACAATTATAATTTTGACAGCATTACTGATAATACTTTTTCTGTTATTAAAGTCATTTGGTGTCCTGCACCCTTCCCTTCTCTTTTATGCTTCTCTCTTTATACTCATTCTGTGTAACCCTGGTAGTAAGTGACCCTTTTATTATGTAGCTTGGCTCTCTGGACAGCCTTGATTGGATCGTAGTTACATTCTACCCAGATGGTTTATACTAGTGGTGAGTACCTGACCCGGGTTGGTTTTTCCATCTAATTTTCCCTGCAGGACTTTTAAAACTTGATTTCAGGATAGAAAAAGTGAGTCCTCTTTTTTTTTTTTTTGTTTATATGTGATAGAATCTGTAGGAGATGAGACTTGGAAGATCTAGGTTATGTTTTTCTGTGCCCTCCTAATCGTGGTAAACAAGGGGTCTAGGGCACAAGATTGAAACTTTCAGAACTGTGCACATGTTTTTTGTCATCATTGTGTGCTGGAGGTTTGATCGCAACTCACAGTAACCCTACAGGACAGAGTAGAATTATCACGTATGATTTTCTAGGCTTTGATCTTTATAGAAGTAGATGATCGGGTCTTTTCTCCAGAGGAGAGGCTGGTGGGTTTGAACCACACCCTTTTGGTGAACAGACAAGCACTGAACAGTTACACCTCCAGGGTTCCTTGTCCAGGAGTCTTAATCCTTCCTCTCATGTAGAGGAAATTATTGTTAAGAAAGGAGAAACTGAGCAATGACAGGCCAAAAAAATAGTGAGAAAGTGAGCCCTAGCCTTGTCAATACTTTGTTTCCAGTTGTTTGTAAAGTCTTTCATTCCACCCTTTCTGAGTTTTTCTCTTTGACTTTATTAAACTGTAGATCCTACGGTTAATTTTTTATTTGATTCTGTTAAACAATGTAGTATTCCTTGATGTGAGTTATTTCCAGGTAGGATTCTATAATATGCAACCAAAATTACTCTGAGTAATGTAAGTTAACTTCTGGCTCTCTGGACTCTAATATTTCCTAAAATCAAAGACAGAACTGTATAACTATTTATAAATAAAATGACTACAAGAGTGATGAGCAAAAGATTATTTAGAAAAAGAATTTCATTTGACATTTCAGTATCAGATTTTGAAAACTGCTAAACCAAGTGCCGTCATTATGAAAAAGATGGTACCTAGATGTGAAGGGTATCTTCTCTTTTATTTCATTAAAAAGCATCAGATGACAGGACTTGAAGCTCAAGGCTAGGTTAGATAAACACAGATATGTTCTTATTGACATTAAAAGTAACAACTGATTTTGTTCAATTTAGACTGATCAAGTTTTCTGACAATGCCTTTCTTCCCTTTTATTTAATTATGAAAAATGGAGGCAGACTCATAAAATGACTTTAGAGTTATATTAGCTACTTTTTAACAGTAGTAATATGCTTCTGCTATTACAAAGTTTAGATTATATATCCTAAAATCAAATGCCTATGGAGTTAAGATACGTAATTAAAATGGGAATATTGATCAAGGTATAATAAGGAATAGATCATTTTATTTAGAGACATTTAAAATATGTTCAATAACTGTCCATCCAAGAAACTTATCTGTCAAGACTGACCTCTGGGCAACCTGTATTCACACTATCGTCTAAGTCTTAGGAGCTTTCAGTCACATAGTTGTATTTGGTATAAATAGCTGGGTAGTGCAGATGGTTAAAACACTCAGCTGCTACCCTAACGTTTGGAGGATTGAGTCTATTCTGAGGTACCTCAGAAGAAAGACTTGGCAACCTGCTTCTGGCAATCACCCAATGAAAACCTCATGGAATGCAGTTCTACTCAGACATCATGTAAGTAATTTCTTTTCTAGAGATCAGCACAAAGGTGATTTCTATGATGCAGAAGTTAAAGATGTCCAAAACGTCTGACTTTCCCAAGCTGTTTTACCACCGCATCATCTCAAACATCACCTACGCTGTCTCACCTCTATACTTTCCCTTCTGTCTCTGTGCCCCCTATTTTCTTGAAATGCCTCACAGAGCTCACAGGCCATATGAAAGAAGAGACTCTAGTTTAGGAGGCCAGTACATCCCAGATTCATGTGTCACATGTAGATTTCTGCCTGGCTCTCAGTCTCTGCCCAGAGACACTCAGCTTTTGAGCTCCATGGACCAGGAAGCCCTGTGTGATGTCTCCACAGAGTCTCATCTCTGGTGGTGGTGGGCTCACCTGTCCACTCTGGACCTGGCTCTCCCCTAAGGCTAAACTTACCGATCCCCTTGGGAGACCATAATTACCTTATCCTACAATCTTCTGGATGACAGCTACATGGCTATAAGGCCACCCCCACACAAAAGTAACCCACCATACTGGAAGTCACAGTCACCTAAAGGGCAACTTATTATTCTATTCATTTGTCATTAAGGGAATGATGAGCTCTAATTTACTCAGGGGTTAAAACCACTTGAAACAATTCATTACTGATTAAACTAGCTAAAATGCTAGACAAGTTAGACAGTAAAGATACTGTGATCAATTAAACTTCTTGGGCTTTTGGGAGCTTATGTTCTATTGTTGAAAGAATACATCAAAGAGCAAGTGTGATAAATATTTAAAGTAGTAATGGAGGAAGATGAAAAGGAAGTTTGCCTAGCTGGAAATTCAGAAGATTCCACAGTGTATGCAGAATTTATGCTGAGACTGGTAACGTGAACAGGAGTTACTGAAGTGAAGAAGCATTCCAAGGAAAAGAAACAGGATGTTTGCAACTGTGAAACAGAAAACAGCGTGAGAGGAAATGACAAGAATCCAGAGTGGTTGTAACATTGAGAGTGAGAAGAATTATAGAATGAAATGTACTTGAGAGATGTTTCGGTGCTTGATCTTAACAAAGCCTGTAGGGCAATGCTTTTTTTTTAAAAAAAAAAAAAAAAAAAAAAAGCTTCACACTAAGGGTGATGGGAAGACCTGCATGGGTTGTAAAAGAGAAAATGACATAACAAGATTTTTACTGTAGCATAAATGACATTGAGGATAACACAGAAAGACAATTAAATGGTGACATTTGAAGGAGCCCTGGTGGTGCAGTGGTTAAGCAGGAGACTGCCAACGGAAAGGTCAGTAGTTCAAACCCAACAGCAGCTGGAAGGGAGAAAAACGTGGCAGCCTGGTTCCCTGAAGATTTAAGCCTTGGAAACCCTGTAGGGCAGTTCTCCTCTGTTCTGTGGGGTTGTTGTAAGTCAGAATTAACTTCATGGCAACATGCTTTGGTTTCAGAGACAGTTTTAGCTGTTTGGAAACAGATGCCAGAGGAATTAACAACATTCTCTTTTGTCAACCCTCTGAGAAAAAGGCCAGAGTGGTGAATCTACTTCAGGGTTATCAGTCACTCACATAAAGGGATGTGCTGCCACCCTAGGACTTCTGTGTTTCTGATTCTGTGTAGGCTACTCATGAGGAGACAAAAGTCAGAATCCACAAGAGAATGAAAGCCCTGTACTGAGACCTCCCATTCTGCTTATGGGCTACTCCAGAACTACTGGAAGTACTTCAGCTGAGGAAGAGAAATAATAATAAAAAGAAGTTACAGGATCTCATTTCCCAAGGCATAAAGTGCACAGGAAAGTTGTGGGTGCTGAAATATACAGGAATAAGCATTGAGAAGGGAAAGCCGCTGGCTAACACAGATGGATGAATTTGAGGTCCTTATGTAAAGCTTGACGGTGCCCCAGCATGAGGTGGTTAATAGATTGGCTGCTAACTGGAAGTCTGGCAGTTGATATCCACCAACCACTCCTTGGAAACCTCATGGAGCTCTTCTCCTGTGCCCTACATGGTCCCTGTGAGTTGGAGTCCACTTGAGAACAATTTTTGTTGTTGTTGTTAATGTTTATATAAAGCTTGATTTTATTTGCAGAACTAAGAAGCATGCAAAAATAAGACTTTACCTTGTTGTTTGGTAGTATAAAAGTATTATACAGGACAGAATTTAGATTTAAGACAGAATTAGGATGCTTAGGCTTTCTTTTCTGTCAAGTGAGAAATTTTTATGAAAAGAAAAGCTGATGTCTCAGCTGGTTTTGGTGAGCAATGGTAGCAGTCCTGGTCATCAAAGTGTAGAAAGAACACATAGGTAGACATATAAGAACTGCCAATTAAGTTTGCAAACTCATCCTAGAAAAAGTGATTGCTGAATATCACAATAGTCACCTTCAGAGTTCTCACCTTGGGAAGCTAAGCACCAATACCAACGTCTACTCCTCCGTTCAATGCAATTCTGGAACTCTTTTCCTGGAATGGCCATCAGAACTGTCCTTATATTACCCTTGATGTCCTGAATGCCATCAAAATGTCTTCCTTTCAGTATATCCTTTATATTTGGGTAAAGAAAAAAGTCAATGGGGCTCCTATCAGCTGAGTAGGGTGGGTGTTCCAATACAGTTATTTGTTTCCTGGCTAAAAAATCCCTCACAGACAACTGTACAATTAAGTTCATGACATTACCATCTTGCCACGGTGCCCAATGGCCATTCCAGAGGACTTTCAAAATTGTTTAGAAGGGTGGGCTAGGTGCTGGCATCAGTGCATAGCTTTCCAAGGAGAGTACTTCAAAGGCATATGTAGTGATATTCAGTAATGAGGTATATAGTACCTGGAACAATTAAATTTGCAGACTTAATTGTTGGACCTCACGTAAAGGACATTGTTGAGGACTAGAAAAGTTATTGGACATGATGGAACTTTAGAGATTTCCCCCCCACAGAACATACAATGTATTTTAAATTATGATTTGATGCACCGTAACATATTTGGAAATTGAATGTGGGAAATACTCCATAATATCCAGTTGATTCCTTAACAGTCTCCATGATTCTGAGTAGGAACTTCAGGTTTCAAATATTCACAATGTAAACTGGACCCTTGGTGCTACAAGAAGTCTAGCACAAGGCTTAGAACCATTGTTCAAAGGATCTTTCTGTAGCTTTGAAGTGAACTATGGCTGCAGAAGGATACCAAACCAATAAATAAATAAATGTACTACTGCTGAGTGAATTTTGAATCGTGGTGACACCATAGGACAGGGTAGAACTGCTCCATAGAGTTTCCAAGGAGCACCTGGCTGATTTGAACTGCTGAACTTTCAGTTAGCAGACATACTATTTAACTACTATACCACCAGGGTCTCCACAGAGGAATACTAGTTAGTAGAAATGTAGTAATAGAGACTAGCAGAACCTGGGTGCAATCACAGACACAAGTTTCTATGTAAGGGAAGCTACCAGAGCTCCAGACTTAAGACTGTCAGTGAGACAAGGGACGTTAGACTGTAGACTTATAAGCAAGTTGCTAGAGAGGAATTGACTTCTGAAATAGATAGAAACATAGTAATGGGAAATAATTCTTAGTCTTATCACCTGGACAATTTGTCATCTTTCCTCTTTTAATGGGATAGAGAGCCTGCCAAATTTATTAAATGAGAACCTAATGAATATATACAACTGAAACAACTGTAGCCAAATAGATATTCAAACTACTTTAACACTTGAGTCACAATGTCTTCCTGCCTGGTGGTAATATTGTGAGTGGGAAGGGTTGTGACCCCAACCCTGTAAGCGGAGCATAATGCATTTTAGAATATTGTATGGTAATTATGCCTGGCCAGTGAAAAATGGACAGAATCACAGATAGCCAAATTGTAAAAGATAAGCAGCACTTATGCAATGGGTTAGGAATTTAAGTAAAATGCTAGCAATAGATGCTAAGAGAAAGTTCATGATTCATAACTGTGCCATAGAATCAGAGGAATTTTAGAGAATATTTTAGAGAAAATATTCAGCACTGTAGATGCTGTCCCACAACAGTCAAAGCAATGATTTATTGCCAATCCCTAGAGTTCAGAAGTCCAGTTCCCATCCTTCAGATAACTGGGGGATATGTCAAAAGAATGGCTCCAATCTGAGAATGTATCCATGATATGAAAGTATAAACAAGTATTTATACAAAGTAAAAATTAAATATAATAACTAGTGAGGACAAGTGTCCAAGTAATGTGTCAAGTCCTGAGTAGAATATGATTGCTTTCCTTCCGGTCCAAAGACTGCAGGAACATTTTTATACTAAAATATTTCTTGAATATGGCTAAGTGTATCCTTGAAGAAGAAGCAAAGGAGATAAATTAATTCTATGTTAACAATAATAATAGTAATAATAAACAATAACAAATCCCTAAACCAAAAAAGAAACCTACTGCTGTCAAGTCAATTCCAACTTACAGCAACCCTATGAGTCAGAGTGGAAGTTCCCCATAGAGTTTCCCAGGAGTGCCTGGAAGATTCAAACTGCCATCTTTTTGGTTAGTAAATGTAGCACTTAACCATTATGCCACCAGGGTTTCTTAAATACTAAAATTTACTTAATATCCTTAGGACTTTTTGGAAATAGAGGTAAATATGACCTAAAATTGCACTTAAAATTCTTCGTTTTTACAAATGTGTGCTAACCTAAGTCAAAAAGATTCTAATATCTGCAGTTTCATGTATTTCAAAATAATACATCATACATTAGAGATTAGAATTTAACATGTGTCCAATATACAATGATTTATAGGGGTAAGCTGGATTCCTAACGAGAAATATTTGATCAGATATTCAGATTTCTGAGTTACACTGATTGGCATTGAGTTAGTAAATATAAATGGTGAGTAGATACATCAAAAAAGGAGCCCTGATGGTCTGAAAGGTTGGTACTTTGAACCCAACAAGAGGCTCTGCTGGAGAAACACCTGGAAGTCTTCTCATATAAAGATTATGTTGTATTGTTAAGTGCTGTTGAATCCATTCTGACTCACAGCGACCCTATGAACAACAAAATGAAACACTTCTTGAGCTTGCTCCACGTCCACAATTGTTTTTGTGCTTAAGCCCCTTGTTGCGGCCACTGTGTCAATACATCTCATTGAGGTCTTGCTCTTTTTCACTGACCCTCCACTCCACCAAGCATGATGTCCTTCACCAGGGACTGATCCTTCCTGACAACATATCCAAAGTATGTAAGACACAATCTTGTCATCTTGGGTTCCAAGGAACATCCTGGTTATACTTCTTCCAGAACACATCTGTTTGTTCTTTTGGTGGTCCATCATACATTCAACATTCTTCTCCAACACTGCAATTCAAAAGCATCCATTCTTCTTCTGTCTTTGTTCATCATCCACCTTTCGCGTGCGTATGATGAGATTGAAAATACCATGCTTGGGTCAGGTGCATTTTAGTCCTCAAGGTGACATCTTTACTGTTGAATACTTCAATGAGGTCCTTTACAGCATATTTTCCCAATGATATATATCTTTTGATTTCTTGACTGCTGCTTCCATGGGCATTGGTTGTGGACCCATGTAAAATGAAATCCTTGACAACCTCAATCTTTTATCCATTTATGACAATATTGCTTACTGGTCCAGTTGTGAGGATTTTTGTTTTCCTGATGTTGAGGTACAGTGCATACTGAAGGCTGCGGTCCTTGATCTTCATCAGTAAGTGTCTCAAATCTTCATTTCCAGCAAGTAAGGTAGTGTTGTCTGTGTAATGCAGGCAGATAATGAGTTGTCCTCCAATCCTGATACCTCGTTCTTCTTCACAGAATCCAGTTTCTCAGATTATTTACTCAGCAAACAGATTAAAAAGATACAGTGAAAGTATACAACCCTGATGTACACCTTTCCTGACTTTAAACCATGCGGTGTACCCTTGTTCTGTTTGCATGACTGCCTCTTGATCCACATACAGATTCCTTAAGAGAACAATTAGGTGTTCTGGAATTCCTGTTCTCTGCAATATTAACCATAATTTAGTGTGATCCACACAGTCAAATGCTTTTGCACAGTCAATGAAACATAAGCAAACATCTTGCTAGTACTCTTTGCTTTCAGCCAAGATCCATCTGATATCAGCAATGATATCCCTGTTCCATGTCCTCTTCTGAATCCTGTTTGAATTTCTGGCAGTTCCTTGTCAATATACTGTTGCAGTTGCTTTTGAATGATCTTGAGCAAAATTTTACTTACGTGTGATATCCATGATATTGTTCAGTAATTTCCACATTTGGTTGGATCACTTTTCTTTGGAATGGGCATAATATGGATCTCTTCAGTCAGTTGGCCAGGTATCTGTCCTCCAAATTTCCTGGCATAGACAAGTGAGCACATCCAGTGCTGCATCTGTTGGTTGAAATATCTCAATTGATAATTCCATCAATTCCTGGAACCTTGTTTTTCTCCAATGCCTTCAGTGAAGCTTCGACTTCTTCTGTTCGTACCTTTGCTTCCTGATCATAAGCTACCTCTTCAAATGGCTGAACATCGACTAGTTCTCTCTGGTGTAATGACTCTGTGTATGCTTTCCATCTTCTTTTGATGCTTCCTGAGTCATTTAATAGTTTCCCTGTACAGTCCTTCACTATTGTAACTTGAGGCTTGAACTGTTTTTCAGTTCTTTCAGCTTGAGAAATGCTGAATGTGTTCTTCACTTCTGGTTTCCCATTTCTAGCTGTTTGCACATGTCATTATGCTTTCTTTTGTCTTCTCAAGCTGCTCTTTGAAATCTTCTGTTTAAGTCTTTTACTTCACCATTCTTTCCTTTTGCTTTAGCTACTCGACATTCAAGAGCAAGTTCAGAGTCTCTTCTGACATCCAATTGGTCTTTTCTTTCTTTCCTTTGTAATGACCTCTTGCTCTGTTCATGGATGATGTCTTTGATGTCATTCCATAATTCGTATGGTTTTTAGTCATTAGTAATCAACACATCAAATCTGTTCTAGAGATGGTCTTTAAACTCAGGAGCTGTATACTCAAGTTCATACTGTGGTTCTTGTGAGCTTGTTCTAATTTTTGTCAGTTTCAATTTGAATTTGCACATGAGCAATTGATGATTTGTGCCACAGTCAGCACCTGGTCTTGTTCAGACTGTTGATTTGGAGCTCTTCCAGCATAGTTTTACAGAGATACAGTCAGTTTGGTTCCTGTGTATTCCATCTGGTAAGGTCCATGTGTACAGTTACTGTTTGTGTTGGTTAAAAAAAGTATTTGCAATGAAAAAGTCATTACTCTTGCAAAATTGTATCATGCGATCTCTGGCATTATTTCTGTCACTGAGGCCATATTTTCCAACTACCTATCCTTCTTCTTTGTTTCCAACTTTTACATTCCAGTCACCAGTAATTGTTGATGCATCCTCAGTGCATGTTTGATCAATTTCAGAATGCAGGAGCTGGTAGAAATCTTCAAACTTTTCATCTTTGTCCTTAGTGGCTGGTACATAAATTGGAATAATAATCATATTAACTGGCCTCCTTTGTAGACACATGGATATTATCCTATCGCTGACAGCACTGTACTTCAGGGCAGATCTTGAAATGTTCTTTTTGATGAGGAACACAACACCATTCCTCTTCAAGTTTTCGTTCCCAGCATGTAAGTAGACTATATGATTGTCGGATTCAAAATGGCCCAAACTGGTCCATTTCAGCTCACTAAACCCTAGGATGTCAGTGTTTATGTGTTCCTTCATTTTTGACAATTTCCAATTTTCCTAGATTCATACTTCGTGTATTCCATGTCCCGATTATTAATGTCTGTTTGCAGCTGTTTCTTCTCATTTTGAGTCATTCCACATCAGCAAACAAAGATCTGGGAGGTCTTACTCCATCCCCACCATTAAGGTTTACTCTGCTATGAGGAGGCGGCTCTTTCCCAGTCACCTGAGTTCCTTCCAACCTAGAGGGTTCACTTTCCAGCACCATATCTGACAATGTTCAGCTGCTTTTCACAAGGTTTTCCCTGGCTAATTCCTTTCAAAAGTATACTGCCAGGTCCTTCTTCCTAGTCTGTCTTAGTCTGGAAGCTCACCTGAAACTTGTCTACCATGGTTGACCCTGATGGTATCTAAATACCAGTGGCTTAACTTCTTGCATCACAGCAACAAGCAAGCTTCCACTGACTGATAAGTGAGAGCTGTTCACTGTCTTTACGCTCCTTAACTGATGGTGTTACCCTGCTTACCTGATGCTATTACCCTCTTTACCTAATGCTTTTACTCTCTTTAGTGATGCTATTACCCTCTTTACCTGATGGTGTTACCCTTATTACTTGATTGGGATGTCATGGATTGAATTGTGTCCCCCGGCAAAATATGTGTAGCCATGTGGCTGGGCCATGATTCCCAATATTTTGTGGTTGTCCTCCGTTTTGTGATTTTCCTGTGTTATGTTGAATAATTAGGATGGGACTGTAAATCCCTTCATAGGATTACCTCCCTGCTCTACTGAATTTTCCTGGAGTATGGCTTGCCCCATACTTAAGCCTTTCATCCTACAAGAGATAAAAGGAAAGAGAAGCAAACAGAAGCCTTAATCCACTAATAAGTGGAAGTTTAGGCTAGCAAAACTCTTTATATACCTGAATCTTGGGAAAATGTAATAAACAAGTTAGAGATAACTATCTGTTATAGAGACAGTCTGCCATCCAATAATGGCAAGTCAAAACTTCACCTGAATAAAGGTGGACAGGATATGGGCATGAAGAGCTACACCATAGACTATGATTGGTGTCTAGAAAATAGGCAGATTAGGCCAATAATGGGCTACAAGACAGTTGAGCCACTTCTACAAGTAGTTTTCATGTAAATTCTTTAAACCCAAATTGACAAATAACGGCTCTGCTCTTGATTTAGAATTACAGTCAGTTTAAGGTTGCCATATTTAGCAAATAAAACTATGCTCTGCCAAATACCTTGGGAAACATACCTATGCTGTCTGTGTGTGTGCAAGCACACGCATGCGACTGTGTTCACGTGTATTTGTTTAAGTCTTAGCTTTCTTATCCAAATTTAATGTTAACTGGACGTCCAGTTATTTATTGTGCAACCCTATTTTGAACTTATTTTAAAGAACTTTGTGTATAAATCATTATATATCTGTTTCAAATTCTTGTCTTCTTTAAAAAATATATTATTTATTTTTATACCTGCCCCTAGAATGGGCATGTAACAAATGAGGCCAATGACTGAGGGTCTCATTGATAGTCTTAATTATTCAGATCCCAAATAGTGTTCTACTTCTTACTGTCTATGCAATTAACGGAGTGAAAAGGAGAAATTCTAGCTTCAAGAAAAGTCATAACATTTGTATAGGTTAAGGCCATTACACGTGCTCTTGACAGAATTTTGTCAAAGGTTGTCTTCAGTGGCCATTTGTTTTTGTACTCAGAGGTGATTTGAGATGGTCTCAGTTCAGTTGCCACCTACTAGACTTATTTATAAGGCTTGTTATGTATCTGCATATTGATAAAACATGCTATAGTTCTTGTCAATATATGAAGAAGACTATACCAGAAAATTAATATATGTGAAGTCAGGGGAAAACCCAATGCATACTAATTTTCAGACTTTGAGCAAGAGCTCATAGAGTCGCTGCATTTTTAAGAGTGAACTGATAGCTTATTTGTTAAAGAAAGGCAAAATCTCAAATTCTCGCTAGTCTAAAATTTCAGAAGCCAGGAAAAACACTTTTATTTCTACTATAAGTAACTTTTCTACTATACTAGTAGTGATAAATGGAAAGATAATAATAAATCCTGAATTTCATCAGAAAAAGAAATTCATAAGGAAAGCAGACTCTGGGCTGTATCATAAAATGTAGAGGAAGCTTGAATTTCTGTACAATAAGAAACATCTTATAAATCCGTCATAAGGAAGTTTATAAGAAAATGTTAATTTCTAATTTAAAATCATGTATTTTCTGACAGTAGTCTATATAGCTAGCTAATTATCTTTTATGTTTTTCTAGTAACTCCATTATCTTGTTTTCTTATATAGGAAATTGATCACTACACAGAGTACTGTACCAACTTTTTTCAATTTCTGCAAATAACTTTAATAAAAATCTGATTGAAAAATTAAGTTTTGTTAACACTGTCTTCAAAAGTAGAGAAAAACAATAAAACAAAAGTTATTTTGAATCCTACTATCATGACATAAATAGCCAATCTGTCTCGCTACACAAAAAATGGTTATAGAAAAATATTGTCACATATCTGTATTTTTCTACTGATAGTTTGATCACCTGTCAACTCCTTTAAAAGTAGTACAGTGACACAATTAGTCCAGACTCTAAATGTTTGAACTAAGAGGAAAAAAAAAAGAAAAGGTGCATGTGCAAGTCTAAGAGCTGAATTTGTCCTCAGGAGTCTCTAATTTGGTTCCAGTTTGGAGGCGTAATTTTCTAACACTTAAGGACAGCCAGAATTCACATAAGAATCAGGATTTCATCTTCATTTGAATAACCAGGAGATGTAGTAATGTCATGCCAGATTCTAATACAGAGAATCTACCCGCTTTAGACATTTGTTTGTTTTGTTGCAACCTGTAACACTTCAGGTTACTGAATACTGTGGCCTTATGTCAGGTGTCTAAGAACTTTGGGTTCAAATGCTACGAAGTATTGAAGAATGAACCTAAAGACCAGTATTACTCAGTCTGGTGGCTTCAGCCAAAAAGGGGAAGAACATTGATGAGGTGCGCTGACACTGTGGACACGACAATGGGTTCAATCATAGCAATAATTGTTAGGATGCCTCAGGAGCAGGAAGTGTTTCATTCTGTTGTACATAGGGTCACTGAGTCAGAAATCACACAATGGCACCTAACAACAGCAGTGACATCCTGAAGTTTCAGTCTGAAGAATAGACTAAAATGGGTGAACCCACCAGAGCTCAAATATTAGGAATTTACTGAAAAACTGAGTCTGAAACAGTAGGGGAAGCAAACAAACAACAGCAACCAAGAAAACATTTTTCCTTGATGGAGACTGAGTGTGTCCATGTTTCAGTTAATACATACACATAGATTATTATAGGAAAGAGAAACAAAAGGAGTCTTTAAATAGGCTTCATAACAGAATGTTTTTTAATGGTTTGAAATGTACTGGTCAGCAGTTTATTACATTGTATACTTTGTGTGTTGGGGAAGACTCTTCTTTTTTGAATAAAGATATCTAAGTACAGTTTTTTTTTGTAAAAATATCATTAGTATAGACTATTGTTTAAGTTTGTATATATTTATTGTCTATGTACTTATCCTGACACAAATAGCACATATATGTCCTCATTTATTATATTCACACTGAAATATAAATAGATTAATTGGCATAATGCAGTTATATGTCTTTTTAATGTTTTCACTAGACAAAAGGTGCACTCTGTTGAGACAGTTTCAGTTCATGAAGTCACTCTTGCTTCATATTGCACATTATTCTGTTTAGGCAGTGTAACAGTCCTGTTGACATTTGTCCCATGGACAACTTGGTTCATGTCTAATTCCTATTCAGTTGAACTCTGTAAGGAAATCAAAAGATGCAATATAATATGAAAGTTTATCTTTTTATGTATTCACAATACAAATGAAGGAAAACAAACTGATGTGAAGTTCATAATACTATAAAATAAGAAGTTATTAATCCATGATATCTTTCTATCTAATTGATTTGTGCTTGCATCCATTTCTCTGGCACTGGCAAGCATTGTAAGGATTTTTTTGAACGATTTCTCATATAGATTTGGATCTTTTTAATAGAGAGCTGAAAATATTGTATACAGTCCATTTATAAAAGGATAATTCTTTCTTAAAAATTAAACTTTTTGGTTTTACTCAAAACTTACTACTTTTTCAAGTACTTCAGTTGAAGTAAAAGTTTATAATCCAAATCAGTTTCCTTACAAAACACCGTACACACACCATTATGAAATTGTAACTGCTCTCCCCCTTGACAACACACTCCTCCTTTTCAACCTATACTTCTTGTATCCATTCAGTCTATGCCTGTCCCCCTCAACCCTCTCCTCTTGCCTCTTGACAAGAGTTGCTCAGACAGCTTCATGTATATATTTAAGCCAAGATGCACATTCTTCTCCAGTATCACCCTATGTCCAGTCCGTATCTGAGGAGTTGGTTTCACTGTGGGGTTCAGCTCTGGTCTAATAGAGAGCCCAGGACCATGTCCTCAGTGTGAAAGATCATCATGTGTGATCTCTTTATAGAGTTGTAGTTCTACACACCCATTTTCTCCCACTACATCGGGGGCTTTATGTTGTATTCACTGTCAGAGGAGTCATTGGTGGTGACCACACATACCTAGTTCTTTTGGTCTCATGCTGATGTTGTGTCTGGATCGTGTTACACCTGTTGGCTCCTGGGCTCATATTTTCATCATGTTTTTGATATCCTTCCTTCTCTTCAGTTCAGGTGGATTGGGACCAATTAATGCTAATTAGATGGTGTGCTTGCTAGAGTTTAAGACCCCATACCCACTCACCAACGTGGTATGCAGAACATTTTCCTAAAAAACAAAACCAAAAAACCTGAGCTATGACAATTGGTGTCCGCTGAAATCGTGTTGCCCAGACCCCTGTCCATGCTACTCTGTCCTTAAAAATGTTGGGTTATATTTAGAAAAGTTGTTAGTTTTGGGCAGTCTCGTTGTGCTAACCTCCCTTCACTGTCACTCCCTTCACCTAACCCAACTCCTATCTACTATCCAATCTGTGAAGACTTCTCTCCCTCTCTCCCCAACTTGGTAACCATCAAATATCATTCTCTCCTGTGCTAATCCTTTGCTCAAATCCTTTGCTCAACTCCTTATAACAGTGGTCTCACACAGTACTTGTCCTCCTGCAACTCACTGACTTCACCCAGCTTAATGTATTCCAGGTGACCCCATGCCATGAGATGATTCCTAAAAACTCACCATTTTCTTTATCATCACACAGTATTCCATTGTGTAGCTATAACACAGTCTGTCCATCCATTCATCTGTTGATGAGCAGCCAGGTTGGACATCCTTCTGCCACCATGGACAGTTTTGCAACAAACACTGACATTCATGTATCTGTCCATCAGCATGTATGCTTGGGTCAGATTTTTTTTTTTTTTTAATCTGATCTTCCACTTTCTGTCTCTTAGTGCATTTAGTCAATTTACATTCAGCATGACTATTAACAGGTATAAGCTTAGTGCTGTCATTTTGATGTCTTTTTTGTGTGTGCTAAGTTCTTTTGTCTGTGCTGTTTTTTCCTTTATGTGTTTTCGACATTTTCAATGTTGATGGTTTTATACTTTCTGAGACTTATTTTATACTTTCTTGTCTTATTTTGATATGTTCAGTTGATAGCTTCCTTTGTGATTTCCTAATACTTACCCCTATTTTTCTACATTTAAATGAGTCTTTAATTTGGGTAATCACCTTGACTTCCTCTCCATTAGAAAGATCTGCGACTGTATTTTCTTTTGGGCCCCTCTTTTTTGTTATAATGTTTACATGAGGACAGCTCTGGCTGGCTGTTTTCATTGTTTTGCCTATGATTTGTTTTTGATTCTTCTATTTGGTTTGATATCCAGTTGTTTTCTTCTGTCTTCTGGTCTTTGAGTGTTATCTGATGTTTTTGGTTTTCCCACCAAAGAACATCTTTTAGTACTTCTTGTGAACTTGGTTTGCTTTTTGCAAATTCTCTGTATTTCTGTTTATCTGGAAATGTACTTATTTCACCATCATATTTCGGAGACAATGTTGCTGAATATATAATTCTTGGTTGGCAATTATCTTCCTTCAAGGCTTTGTGTATGTCATCTCATTGCCTTCTTGCCTGCATGGTTTCTGCTGAATAGCCTGAGTTTAGTCTGTAAGTTTTCCTTTGTAGGTTATTTTTCATTAATCCCTAGCCACTTTTCAAAGTGTTCTCCTTGTCTTTTAGTTTTGGGGAGTTTAGTTGTAATATGCCTTAGTGCCTTTCTTCCTACCTTATGTGGAGTTTGATGAATGTCTTAGATAGGTATCTTCTCATCTTTCATGATATCAGGGAAGTTTTCTGCCAGCAAAATTTTGGCAATTCTCTCTGCAATCTCTGTGTTTTCTATTATCCTTTTCTGTTCTGGTATTCCAATCACTATTGGATTATTCCTCTTCATAGAAAACAAAACAACAACAAAAATCTAGTGCTGTAAAGTAGATTCCAACTCATAGAGATCCTATAGGACAGAGCAGAACTGCCTTCTAGAGTTTCCAAGGAGTATCTGGTGAATTCAAAGTGCTAGCCTTTAGGTTAGCAGCCATAGCACTTAACTGCTATGCCACCATGGTTTTGTACACAGAAATGACATCAAATATAAAATAAAGTACTTGATATGATTTTTAAAGTGTTCTCTTGTTTCATGAGGACTGTACAATCTGGCAAAGTTTTGTTGTGTTATAAATAAGACTTCTGTGAGTCAGTGCTGACTTGGTGATACCTAACAGTACTAGTTATATTAGCAATCTGTAATTTTTCATTACTTAAAAGTCATTAATTGATTAGTGAATTCAGAGTCATTAAATGTGCTTTGTCTTCCTTTTTATGCACTAATTAACTCTTTCACCATAAAGATTTGAAAGTAGAGTTCTGTTTTCAGTTTTTCAAAAATTCTTACTGTTAAGAGATGTTCACAATAAAAAAGTACTATATAAAGATACATAGTTAAATATGAAAGACGTATAATGTTGTATGTGCTTACCCATTCATTATATTTACATTTCAATTTCATCAACTAATTATTCTAAACTTGCAGAGGGAAAGTAGAGGTAAGACTGGCTTGGTCCTATTCCTCCTCTTCGAGATTTTGCCATGGCCTGGTAGAAGTCTATGCTAGTCCAGTCTGAAAAGGTAACTCTTGTTAGAGTAGGGTGCTGTTTAATTTCTTTTTCCTTTGGAGACATTCCCACTGGTAACATCTGACAGTAGTTCCAGGATAAGTAAGCTATTGCCTCACCCTAGTCACTTATAATGCCTCTTTCCACCATTTTGCATCCAGTTATTTTCCTCTAACACAAAGCCAAGGAATAAACCTTGAGAAGTCCCTTTAAAAATGGGACTTTAAAACCTTTAGATTCCACTATGGTATATCAGTAAAATGAAGTGGTTAAGATTTGGATCTAAAAACCAACCTACTATGTTCAAATTGAGGCTCAGCCACTTACAGGCTCTATAACTTTTCAAAAAATTGCTTAATTTCTGTATGCTTCAGTTTCCTAGTTAACTTGGGGAAATATATAGACATGATATTAGTAAGTGCTGCTAATTTGTGAGAATTTCAGGAAAATTCTGTTACAAGGTACTGTTTAAGTAGAGATATGAAGACAAGAAGTAAGATAGTGTGCCATGTGGATATCTGTGGAAGAGTGTTCAAGGCAAAGGAATGAGCTTATGTAATTATTGAAGTAAGAACACATATATATGCCCTGTCATAGAAAAAGAAACAAGACAGTGGCTGAGGTGGAGAAGTATGGTTGCATTCAAAGAGAAGGTATGGAGTCAGTTGAGACAGAACTGTAAGTTACTATAAAGACTTTGCTTTTGACTTATAAAGAGATGTGAGTCAATGAAGGACTTTGAATACAATTTTCACAAGATGTAAAGATCTGGCTTAAATTGCAATCTTTTTTTTACTGGAAATCAGTTCCTTTTTTGTGCCATTTACCATAACGCACTCTGACATAATGGGTTTACCTGTCCTTCTCTATGTAAGTCTCTTGAGGGCCATGATAGTACCTTCTTCATTTTTGAATCTCCAAAGCCTAGTATAATGCCTGGAGGTATATAGATGATAAAGACATTTACTATGGAGAATGAATTGCAAAATTCAGAAAAATTCAGCCCTGAAGAAGTCAACTGAGTACAGTAGGAGATCTGTTTTGGGATTCAGTAATCTGGAACTTCTGGCTCAGGACCACTGATTGGGACTATATACCAATTCAGTAATTATTGACTCATTCATCTAACATTGTTTGAGTAAATTCTATGAATATAGTATGGGATCTCTTAAATTCTCTGGATCTTGCTTTTCTTATTTTTTACAGTGAGAACTGTAGTTACCCGTAAAGTCCTATTCTGTTTCAGAATATCTAGTACTAGGAATATTGTGAGTCTTGAGGAATTTGTTTTAACTTGTTCAAAATGACCATTTCCCAGGTATTTATTTATTTATTTATTTATTTATATTATGACTGAGTGAAAATGTACATTCCCGTATAAATTTACATGCCCACCTATATGCATTAAATAAGATTGAAGACTTCCCACCATTTGCTAACTATTAAGGCCTTAGAGAAATCATTAGTTTTATAAAACTCTAAAGTGCTTTCTCTGATTTGGTTTGACATTGCTAATGATCTTGAATCTATTTTCCCCCTAAATATTCTTATATTGTCTAAGTGATAAAACTTAACAATGCATATACTGCATATAAACCTACATCACTCTTCAATATAAAGGAGCGAGGAACACAGAAAAATATATACAATAATGCAACCATATAAAAGCAACTATATTAGTTACTGTAAGTCATATTGTAGTATGAATTCCATCCCTAATTACTGAAATATGCATTCAATAATTCATCTTTCATTAAATGCTTGGCTAATAATGCACCATAAAAATACAGCATATAAAAGAATATATGATATATTTACTGTGGCATTTCTAGAGAATGATCTTGAGGCTACATACTAATTTAAAATAATATCATTCTTATCACACATTCTTTGCTATTTCATAGAAATAGTCATATATTCTTTTCATGACCTAGCTTTAACTCAGCTCTACTGATATTTTTCTGCACTATTTTATTTCCTTTGGGGGATAGGGGTTGGGATTTAAACTAAGATCATTTTTCTGTAATCATAGTATATTATTGTGGCATGTTGAAATAATAAAACTTAGCACTGCCATCTTTTATATGGAGGGAAGGAAAAAAAAACTTGCAGTATGCTTTTGTTATTAGCAAGTCCAAGGTGAAAAGACTCTTTGTACTTGGATTTAGTTATTTTAATTTGAGCAGTAGAAAACTAAACAAAGGGTGCCAATTATTTTACTTAAAGCACTATCTATTAAGGCAATAAGCTTAGGTGGTAACTTTAAAGAGTATACTCTTGCCATAGTAACATCTAAAAGCAATGTTGATAACACTGTTGACTTCATTGTATATTCAAAATAATTTACTATGGTCCACCACCTGATAAATTAGTGGCAGTTTGCACAATTTTATTCCATATTTGTTGATCAATCTATGTAATAGTACAGACTTTAAAAAAATACTCATTAATGCACAATACATCCTATTATACCATTGTGTGAACTGGTTCCCCAGGGTCTGTCATCAACTGCTCTTTCCTTTCCTTCTTTATTCTTCGTTGCAGTTAGGTACATCCGGATTATGGACCTGCTCTAGAAGCCCTTGGAATTCTGGCAAGCTGGAGCCAGTATCTATGTATAAGCGCCTTTCAAATTTCTGGTTTCTTATCTTTATCTTCTTTCCTTATACTGCCTCTTCAACAATTAGTTGTATTTGTTTTGTAGTATGCCTACCTGAATGAAGGAAGGTGCATAATTGTACAATTTAATTTATTTTTCAATGTAACATCGTAACTTTCCAGAAGACAAAATATGGTTCCTGAATTAGCTATATCATCATCACCAATGAGAGCATTAGAAATGCACATTCTCTGGCCTTACCTAAAGAGTCCCCCACACGTTTTTCAGTTTGTTGTACTGTGGGGGCTCGTGAGTGGCCGTGATGCTGGACGCTATGCTGCTTGTATGCGGATACTAGCAGGATCACCTGTGGCAGACAGATTTCAGATGAGCTTCCAGACTAAGGCTAGAAAGAAGGACTCAGCAGTGTACTTCTAAAAGAATTAGCCAGCAGTGGGGCATTGATACAGTGCCAGAAGATGAGCCTCCCTTCCCCAGGTTGGAAGGAATTCAGAAGATGACTGGGGAAGAATTACCTCCTCAAAGTAGAGTCACCTTTAATGACATGGATGGAGCCAAGCTTCCAGGACTTTTATTTGCTGATGTATTAAGACTCAAAATGAACAACAACAACAAACCAGCTACAAACTTTCATTAATAATCAGAATATAAACAAATGAAGTAGGAATCTAGGAAAGTTAGAAATTATGAAAATGAAATAGAACAGGTAAACATCAATATCCTGGGCATTAGTGAACTAAATGGACCAGTATTGGCCATTCTGAATTGGACAATCATGTGGACTACTATGCTGAGGATAACAGCTTGAAGAGGAATGTTGTTGCATTCATCGTCAAAAAGAACTTTTCAAGATCTATCCTGAGATAAATTGCTGTTAGTGATAGGAAAACATTCATATATCTACAAAGAAGACCAGTTAATACCACTGTTATTCAAATTTGTACACCAACTGGCAAGGCCAAAGATGAAGAAACTGAAGAAAGCTACCAGCTTCTATAGTCTGAAATTGATCAAACATGCAAACAGTATGCATTAATATCATGGGTACCTGGAATATAGATGCTGGAAATGAAGAAGGATGAGTAGTTGGAAAATATGACCTTGCTGACAGAAACAATTGCATAATTCAATTTTGTAAGACTAACAACTTCTTCATTGCAAATGAATACACAGGAATCTATATATTTAAAGCCCGTGGCCATTGAGTCAATTCTGACTCATAACGGCCATGTGGGACAGTCAATCTGCTCCCATGGAGTTTCCAAGGAGCACCTGGTCTATTTTAATTACTCACCTTCAGGTTAGCAGCTGTATCACTTAACCACTATTCTATCAGGATTTCATTTCTCTCTCTTCTCTCTCTCTCTCTCTCTCTCTGTCTCTCTGTGTGAGATACACACACACACACACACTGTAGAACTTCTATGAGCCGGTTCTACTATGACCTGTACAGTCACTCTGAGTTGGATCCCACTCAGCAGTAGTGTGTTGGGATTTTTGGTTACACACATAGGCACACATGCACACACACACATGTATTAAAAAGAGACAGAATAGAATACTGTCTTCTGTTTAAAAGAAATGATACCTTATAGTGAATTTTATAATAATTTTTTGAAAGATCATAGTTTTTGTGACATAGAAAATTACAGCAAAATTCCTCCATACTTATTCAGTCTATATGCTGAGCAAATAATCCGAGAATCTGAACTAGATGAAGAACAGGCATCAGGATTGGAGGATCACCCATTGACAACTGGTGTTATGTAGATGATGTAACCTTGTTTGCTGAAAGTGAAGAGGACTTGAAACACTTACTGATAAAGATTGAAGACCAGAGCTTTCAGTATGAATTAGTTCAACAATAAGAGAACAGAAATCCTCATAAAACATCATATGCCTGTAAAAGCTGGGCAATGAATAAAGAAGACAGAGGAATTGATGCCTTTGAATCACAGTGGTGCAGAAGAATATTGAATTTGCCATAGGCTGTCAAAAAATTGAACAAAACTGTCTTGGAAGAAGTACAATGCTCATTAGATGCCAGGATGGCCATCATACACACTTTGAACATATTGACAGGAGAGATCAATCCCTGCAGAAGGAAATTATGCTTGGTCATGTAGAGTGTCGGCAAAGAAGAGGAAAACCCTTAACATGGGCTGACACATTTCTGTAACAAATAGGCTCAAGCATACCAACAATTGTGACTGTGGTGCAGTATTGGGCAGTGTTTCGTTCTGCTGTACAGAGGTGTCTCTGTGTCAGCACCAACTCTATTGCAGCTGACTACAACAGCATCCTAAGGGTTTATCAAATTGTAAATTCTGATATGGGACCCTAAAATCTGTGTTTTAACAAACTCTCCACACTGTTCTATCACTCTGAAGTCTGAGAACCACTGCCATAATGGTTTTGTGTCATGTAGGACTTCGAACTGTTTTTCCCTCTTACTATACTAGATATGGAAACCCTGGTGGCATAGTGGTTCAGTGCTGTATCTGCTAACCAAAAGGTCAGAAGTTTAAATACACCAGGAGCTCCTTGGAAGCTATGGGGCAGTTCTACTCTGACCTATAGCGTTACTACGAGTCAGAATCAACTGGATGGCAGTGGATTTTTTTATTTTTTTCTGGTTTTATACTAGCTATGTCCTTCATCTTACTCTTTTGCAAAATCATCTGTTTAAGTGTTCTTTGGTGCTTCTGTCTTAGATTCTTACAATAAACACCTCAGTAAGTACAAGCCTAGCTTCTTTACTTCTATACTTTTTTTTCTGTTCAATATTCAAAACTGTCCACCAGGATGACCTTTAACGTATGTACTCCCTTAGCACCTTTATTAACACTGTCTAATAGAATAATTGTATCTTAATCTTTCCCAGGCAAGGCACAGAGACTTGTTTCTTATTTATAGATCTTCCTTTAAACTTCTATTCTCGAAAGGCAACCTATACAAGTGCAAAATCCAAAAAAACAAATCCAAGAAAACAAACCCATTGCCTTTGAGTCAACTCTGACTCATAACAACCCTGTATTCATTGTATCTTTTCTTGATATTTCCAGCATTGTTCACTATTTTACATATAGAATCCTTTGGCATTTCACCTTGAGTTGGAAGTTTCTCCTCAGTTCTTTCAGCTGTAGAAATGCTGAGTATTTTCTTTCCTTTTCAAACTCCATCAAAAAGTCATATATCACTTTCAGAAGGCACTACATTTTGGTACAGTTTTACTGGAGTTGCAGAAGCAGTGATGAAACAAATGTGGGTTTCAAGACAACAAAGCAATCTCTTGACTTCACCTTGGGAAATGAGAAACAGCAAAGAACACTGATAGCACCTGAGGCTTTTTTCAGTGCTCGCTGGATGGTGAACTGCCAGAGCTATGTGTAAAAGAGAAAGCTTTGTATCTCTGCTCAAACTATATGCACCTTGATCTAGGTTATAAAGTCCCTTTCACCAGTGGAAACTATACACCTTTACATCTCATATACAGGACTGAAAGCATTACCATAACTAAATATCACCAGACCTGCATTCTAGGTCTCTGCACATTCATCGTATTTTACTTTGTCTTCACTTCTTTTATGTCATGGTTTATTCCATTTACTTTAGCTACTCTGTGTTCAAGAGCAAGTCTGAACGTCTCTTCTGAGATTTATTTTGGTCTTCTACTTCCTTTTTTTTTTTTTTTAAATGACTTCTTGCTTCAAGTGTGGTATCCTTGATGTCATTCTACAACTCATCTGATCCTTGATCATTAATGTTCGCTGTATCTAATCTTTCCTTGAGATGCCATAAAAACTCAGGGTGGATATACTCAAGATCATATTTTGGGTCTTAATGAGATTCTTTTAATTTCAGTTGAATTTGCCCATAAGCAACGATGGTTTCTTCTGCAATTGGCCATGGACCTTATTCTGACTGATGATATTGTGCTTTTCTGCTGTCTATTTCCACATTTCCACAGATGCAGCCAATTTAATTCTTGTTTGTTTGTTTTTTTTTTTTTTTTCTCTGTCAGGAGAGATCTATCAGTATAGTTGCCTTTAATTTGTTGAAAAAAAAAATGTATATGCAGTGAGTAAGTCACCGGTCTTGCAAAATTCTATCATATGATCTCCAATGTCATTTCTACAACCAGGGCTATATTGCCCAACTACTAATTGTTCCTTCTTTCTAACTTTCATATTCCAATCACCAGTAATTGTTGTATTTTCGGTGAATTTCAAATTACAGATGTTGGTAAAAACCTAAAGTTTCTTCATCTTCGGCATTAGTGGTTGTAGTAACTGATATTCCTTGCAAACTTATGAATATTATCCTATCACAGTGGTTCACTTCAAGATGGATCTATTATGCTAGGCCATCTATAGTGCACAGAACAGTCTCCAACAACAAATAATTACCCAGCCCCCAAATGTAAAATTAACATACTTGAGAAATCCTAGGTTAGAAGCTAGAATGGAATTTAGTCCAATGTGCCTTTCAACTTACTTTGATTCGATTCATTCTATGTGTGTGGGATTTTATTTTCATACCGACTGAACTTCACACAGGCTTTTCATAGAATTATTGAAATGCATTAGTGACAGAAACATAGCTGTCTTTTATCTCTAGTTGAATGGAAATGAATTCCATAATATGTAATAAATGCTAGATGATGAAGATAGTAATGCTAAAATTAATGCTTTACATTATAAAATAGACCAATGCTATAAAATTTAAAGCATGGCACTTTGAGCATGCCTCATTTTATATTCATCACAAACTGGTTGTTGAACCTCTGCCAAGAAATGTCCCTAAAAAGCAGCTGCTCAGTACACCTAAACTTGTCAGTTTTGACAATTTCTTTCACTGTTACCTGATTTTCAGTAATAATTGTTTGAATTCTTAATTTCTTTTACATTAAAAAAGTGTGTATGATTATGATGAATTCATTTAATAAACATGAAGATATTTAACTACTATTTTTGAACTTTAATGTTTTTTAATGTTTTATTTGAAATAAGTACAGGTATTTAACTACAGATATTGTTCTAAATATTTAAAATGTTTTATTAAATCAACCTTAAAAAGTTGGTTACACACACATACACACACACAGAAAAAGTTCCATATTTTCAATACAATATTTAGTTCCAGTTAAATTTCAAATGTATTTAACATACAATTATAACCTGTTTTCAGTATGGACCACCAAAAGAACAAACAGATCTGTTCTGGAAGTCCAACCAGAGTGCTCCTTGGAAGCAAAGATGGCAAGACTGCATCTTACATGCTTTGGACATGCTGTCAGGAAAGATCAGTCCCTGAAGAAGGACATCATGCTTGGTAGAGTGGAGGGTCAGCAAAAAAGAGAAAAGCCCTTGATGAGATGGATCGACACAGTGGCTGCAACAATGGGCTTAAGCATAACAATGATTGTGGACATGGCACAAGACTGGGCAGTGTCTCGTTCTTTTGTTCATAGGGGTGGTCACTATGAGTCGGAACTGAATTGACGGCACCTGAGAACAACCGTATAACAAACCAAACCCATTACCGTCAAGTCAGTTCTGACTCAGCAACCCTATGGAACAGAGTGTAGCTTTTCCATAGAATTTCCAAGGAGTGCTTGGTGGATTTAAACAGCTAATGTTTTGGTTAGAAGCTATAGCACTAACTGTACCACCAGGGTTTCCTTCGACATGGTATTACTAAATTAACACACTTGGCTTAAGAAATTAAGAGAGTAATTATAGATGAAGAAAATCAAAACGAAAAATGTTTAAGAGGCTCAGCCACTCAGCAAAAGACACAGAAATACTGTAAAGCCTCTGTGACTTTTTTGTCCTTCATTCATATGCAGTTAACTAAACCACATTTGCAGTAAATGACCACTTACTAATGGTCCGTTCTTCAGACTATTTTTATTTTTTAAGGATAATTATTCATGTGGATTTATTGGGTCTTGTATGAGAATAGCCAATGAAGTTCAAAAACTCATTGTAGAAATAGTCCTAATGCCTCATTGCTGAATATCACTATGTCACCTTCAAAGTCCTCCCCTTAGGAAGTTATGCACCCATGCCAGTGCCTAGTCCACCCTTCAAAGTAATTTTGGAACTCGTTTTCCAGAATGGCCATCAGAGCTGTCGTCATATTATCCTTGATGTCCTGAATGTTATCTAGATGTCTTCCTTTCAATATTTCCTTTATCTTCAGGTACAGAAAAACATAACTGAGGCCAGATCAAGTGAGTAGGGAGGGTACTCCGATACAGTTATTTGCTTCCTGGCTAAAAACTCCCTCACAGATCACTCTACAGTTAAGTTCATGAACTTGCCACCTTGTAACTGTGCACAATGGACATTTCAGAAAGAGTTCTAGAATAGCTTTGAAGTGTAGACTAGGGGCTCGCATTGGTGCATAGCCTCCCAAGGGGAATACTTTGAAGGTAGCCATTGTAATATTATTCAGCAATGAGGTATGCAGCACTTAGAACTATTAAGTTTGCAGACTTATTTGTCTGGCCTCCTGTATGGACCTTGCAAGTATGAATTTCAAGAGAGAAAGAAAAAGCAATTCAAACGTTAAAAAAAATTCCCACAGATGTCTTTTTCGTCACACCAAAAAGTTCATTCAGCATATTGTTTTTACTCATAAAACTATGGCAAAACTTGTATCTCACTGATTTAATTCAATTCAGTTAATAATTATTTATTGTTGATTGCCATCAAGACTTGTTCTGGGTGCTATGGAGTATACACAAACTAGTAAGATAATATTGTTATACTTAATAAGTTTACAAGTTACAGGGAAAGTAGTAAGAGAAAAATGTCCACAGAAAAAATAGTGATTGAACCCAGATTGTAATATGTAGCCTAAAAAAGGACAAAGAATGCAATGGCTTGTTGATTGGATGAAAAAAGTCACAGCTCTATCTCCCACAACTTTTTGACTTATATAGAAATTTGTAGTATATGGAGGTATTTGAGGAGAGCCACTCTAAATATCGAAAGATGTAACTCTCGTTCAGGATGATGCTAAAATGCAGATTCCTAAAGGCCACCCTAAGTTTTCTGAGTCAGTCTTTCTGAGCCCCAGAAATCCCTCATGTTTAACAAAGATGTCAAATGACTGAGATCAACACATCCTTTTGAGATTCCGGGAGTTGCTTAGATTATGGGACTTTAAATTTATCTTATGTGAGTTAAATCAATAGTCATCTAATAAATACTATCCTCTCTGTCTTTTTGTCTGTTTGTTTGTTTGTTTTGTTTCCCCAATTAACTTAGCCAGATTTTGTTTGTATTGTTCATACATGTACACTGTCTGAGTCAATAGGGAAATTTTGATTAATATTTAAATAAATATTTTCAGGAACTAAGATATTTTGTTGATTTGCATACTACCTATGATTTTTTAAAAAGAACACATATGTGTAATTCAGTAAAATTAAATCAAAAGTGCTATTTAATACCATTGTTAATATACTTCCTCAATGTATATTTATTCCCTACATTTTTTTCAGCTATTCAAAATCTATTTTGGTTTTGTAGAAAGAAAGGAATTATATTCTTATGTATTTTATTCTGTCCTATATTTTAATTTTATATACCCAAATTTGTATAAAACTAAGGGATGTTTCACCATTTTCTTTTGGAAATGATAGTAAAGATCACTAGGGGAAAAAATTAATGTATGTATCTATGAAAAATGCAATATATTTAAGAATAATAATACTGTATCTGTAATTATACCTCAGTATGCAGTGAGAATCTTCAGAGCTTAGCACTGTCTGCAGTCAATGAATGTTTCATGAATTACCGACATGAATGTGTTCTCAGTTTGGTTTGCAAGATTAGTTTGCCATTCACTGAAAAATATTCAAAGCTCAAAACATATTTCCCTGTGTTGATGTCTGAATAGAAAATAATGCACAACCTTTTCTCTCAGGACTCTTATAGACAGTTTCAGATACATAAGCTGTATTTATCATATAGTGCAATAAAAATAACACATAGTCCAAAGCTAAAACACTTGTTTTTGTAACAAATGTATAACAAACTCTCAGTGCACAGTGTTACTTCTCCCTATGGCAAAGACTATTATGATTCTATACATTTATATATGATTTTATATTCCCTCCATTTTTTGTTTCCTCTGCATCATTCAATTTTTTCCTATTCAATTCTTCAATATTGCAATTATATATATTGCACTATATATATGTATGTATATATTATAGATAGTACTGATTGTGTGTGTGTGTGTGTGTGTGCGCGCGCGCACGCACATGACTCCCTATGATTTGTCTAGAGAAACAAAATAAAATCTCTCTCTTACCAGAACTGAGAAGTCAGGTTTCTTAGGAATTCACATTTGCTTATAATTAAGTACTCAGTCTAATCATAATTTTTCTCACTGCTGACTATATATGCATATGCATACATACGTATATATGTATATGTAATGCTCCACATTTGTAAAACTGACAAAACTGAAAAAAATTTGAGACTTTAGTTACAATTTTGAAGTTCTCTGTGGATGAAATACTGAGTTATGAGGGAAGCTTCAAAAAAGGGTGGAAGGAATATATAATCACTGTACCAAAAAAAGGAAACCTGGGTGATGTAGTGGTTAAGTGCTATGTCTGCTAACTGAAAGGTCCGCAGTTTGAATCTGCTAGACACTCCTTGGAGACTCTATGGGGAAGTTCTGCTCTGGTTGCTATGGGTCAGAACCAACTTGACAGCAGCAGATTTGGTTTGGGTACAAAATAAAAGTGATCAACATTCAATCATCCAGGAGGTAGCATATGACAAGAAACAGTAGCAGTCATTTCAGGAAGAAGCATATGATCGAGAACTAATGTTACTGAAGGAAGAATTCCAAGCTGCACTGCAGATACTGACAAAAAACGAGGCTCCAGGACTTGACAAAATGCCAACTAATATGTTTGAACAAATGGGTGCAGCACTGAAAGATCTCACAGGAACTTGGAAGACAGCTACCTGGCTAACCAACTGGAAGGGATCTGTATTTGTGCGAATTCGAGAGAAAAATGATAGAACCCAATGCTGAAATTATCAAACAATGTCAATAACATCACATGCAAATAAAATTGTCCTATAACTCAAAAGTGGTTACACAGCACATATGCTGGAAACTGCCAGAAAATCATGTTAGACTCAGAAGAAGTTGTGGAAAGATAGATATCATTGCTGATATCAGATGGATGTTGGCTAAAACCAGAGAACTCCAGAAAGATACTTACCAGCATTTTATTGACTATGAAAAGGCATTCCATTGTGTGTATTCCAACAAACTATGGGTAAAACTGCAAAGAATAGAAATACCAAAACATTTAATTGTGATCATACGGCACCTCTACATAAACCAAGAGGCAATCATTAAACATAACAAGGAAATATTACAGGATTTAAAGTCAAGAAAAGTGTGTGTGTTATGGTTGTATCACCTTACTATAATTATTCACTCTGTATGCCAAGTAAATAATACGAAAGTCTGGACTATGTGAAGAAGAATGGTACAGCAGGGTTGGAGGAAGATTCACTAACAACCACATTACCCGGATGATGTGTTTTTGCTTGCTGAAAGTGAAGAGGACTTTTAGCACTTACTGATGAAGATCAAAGATTATAGCCTTCTGAATTGATTACACCCCAACACAAAGAAAACAGTAATCTTCACATCTGGACAAGTAAGGAATATCATGATAAATGGAGAAAATACTGTAGCTGTCAAGGATTTCATTTTACTTTTATCCACAATCAAAGCCCATGGAAGCAGCAATTAAGAAATCAAATAATGTATTGTTTTGGGAAAATCTGCTACATAAAACCTGTTAAAAAGCACTGGGATCACTTTGAGGATGACTAAGGTACATCTGAACCAAGCTACAATATTTTCAGTCACTTCAAATGAATGTGAAAGCTGGATTATGAATAAGGAACACCAGTGCAGAATTAATGCTTTTGAACTGCGGTGCTAGCAGAGAACACCAAGTATACCATAGACTACCAAAAAACGAGTAAGTCTGTCTTGGAAGAAGTACAGCCAAAGTGTTTCTTGGAAGCTAGGATGGGACATCATTGTCTCACACACTTGGACATGGTTTTGTGTGTATATATATCCAATTATGATGCCCATATGTATGTGAGTTATGTATGAAATATATATATTCCAAGCTGCACTGTAGACTAGTGAAACGTAATACTCTAAGAATTGACAGCATACTGAAATGTTTCAACAAATGGATGCAGCATTGGAAGTACTTACTCCTCTATGCTAGGAAATTTGAAAGACAACTAACTGGCCAATTAAGTGGAATAGTTACAACTATAACATGTCTTACAAGCAAGGATGGTGAAACTACATCTCACATACACTGACCTGTTATCAGGAGAGATCAGTGCTTGAAGAAGAGTATCATGCTTAGCAAAATAGTTTTGGCAAAAAAGAGGAAGACCCTCACCATTCAACTACGTAGATTAACAGTAGCTACAACATTGGGCTTAAGTATAATGTTGAACTCAAGAATAACAATGATTGTGCAGATGGTGTAGCACTGGGCAGTGTTTCCTGTATTGACTATAGTGGTGAGTGAAACTGACCTGAGGACACCTCGCAGCAACAGGAAATATGTGTTTGTATATGTGCGGCCTGCCAAGTAAGTTCACAAACTCATCCTAGAAATAGTGCTACATAACTTAGTGCTGTATATCACTACGATCAAGTTCAAAGTACTGCCCTTGGGAAGCTATGCACTGATGCCAGCACCTAATCTGTTCTTCAAAGCAGCTTTTGAACTCTTTCTGGCATGGCCATCAGTGCTGCCATCATATTACCTTGATGTCCTGAATGCCATCAGAAGGTCTTCCTCTCAATATTTCCTTTATCTTCAGGTGAAGAAAAAAGTTGCTGGAGGCCAGATCAGGTGAGTAGGGAGTTCCAATACAGTTATTTGCTTACTGGCTAAAAGTCCCCTCACAGACAACTATGTAATTAAGTTTACTAGCTTGCCCCCTTGCCCCTGTGCCATGTGGGCAACAGCTATTCCAGAAAGAGTTCCAAAGTTGCTCTGAAGGATGGACTAGGTGGTGACATCAGTACATAGCTTCTCAAGGGGCATACTTCAAAGGTGACCATAATGATTCTCAGCAAGAAGGTATGTAGCACTTAGAACAATTAAGTTTGCATAGTTAACTGTCAGACCTAGTAGATACATATATAAAGACAGAAAAACTAGAAATTCTAGTAATCCAGTAATGTTTTGCCCCAAATAGATAGAAGATATTTGGGAAGAAAGTAGGATAATTCTGGCAATCAGTTTCATGAGATCCCCCCACCTTATGGAAGGTGATCAGTTTTACTTAGGTCCAACTGATTTAAATGTTATTGTTGTGTGATGTTTAATGGGTTCTAACTTATGGGGACCCTATAGGACAGAGTAGAACCTTTCTATAGCATTTCCTAGGCTGTAAACTTTAAGGGAACAGATCACCATGTGTTTTCCCCACAGAGCTGCTGGTGGATTCAAACTGCAGATCTTTCAGTTAGCACCTAAGGGCTTAACAATTTTGTCCCCGGAAGTCCTTGATCAAATGCTGTTGATTAAGTTCCATCAAGTCCTTTACTACTCATAGTGATCCTGTGTGCAACAGAATGAAGTATTGACCAGTGCGTCAGCGTCCTCTGAGCCCATGGTTACAGCCACTGTGTCAAATCATCTGGTCAAGGGTCTTGCTCTTTTTTGATGACTCTCTGTCTTGTCACACATGATGTCCTTCTCCATGGACTGGTCCCTCTTACTTAACATGTACAGTATACATGAGACAAACTGTAGCCATATTTCAGTAGCCTTTTGTATGTGTGAGAGCTGCATAATGATTAAGGAAGACTGGAAAAGCATTGACACATTTCAGTTATGGTTTTGACAAAGAATATTGAATATATCATAGACTGAAGATCAGCCAACAAGTCTGTCTTGGTAGAAGTACAGCTAGAATGTGCTTTGGAAGTTACTAAAATTCTTATTACATATGATACTTTGTACCAGCATCTAGTGTTCTACCCAACAACTAGGCATCATAGCCTATCTACATTGACACATAAAATTGATCCTCAGAGTGCGTATTTTTTGCTTTTTCCTCCTCTCTGTCATCCTGCTTCAGAGCATTGCTCAATTCCTACAGCACAGAAACTACTGAGTAAATATCTCTTAAATAAGTGAACACAAATGTCTATCCTATAAATTCTTATTCCTGAAAAACAGCTTTTTCAGGGTCAAAGAAAATCGAGCTTTCACTCTTAATTATTTTTAACTCCTACAAAACTAGCACACTGATCCTCTAAGTATGTAGGTGTGAGTAGACAGAAGTAAAGCCTGATCCTTATTTATTGCAAATTATATATTTTAAATGATAATTGATAAAGTGAATTTTTAAAAAAATATTAAAACATCTACATATTTTTCTAAGTGAAATGCTTCTGGATCAGTTGTTTCTTTAACTCTGATTCATGCAAATTGGAGGTGAAATAAAAAAGACAGCTTTTGAGTATAAAGAGATTATATACAGATAATACCTGTGATATTAAACTTAATACATAGTTCAAAAAACCAAACCCATAGCTGTCGAGTTCATTCCAATTCATAACAACCCTATAGGACAGAGCAGAGCTGTCCCATAGGGTTGTGACTCAGCAGCTGGTGTATTCAAATTCCAAATTTTTTGGTTATCATCTGAGCTCTTAACAACTGCACCAACTAGGCTCCTTAATATGGTTACTTAACGTATGCTGCATTATTATTATGAAAATAGCCAATATACTGAAACAAATCCCCCTTAAAAAAAGATTATGTATCACTTAATTCTTCCAAAAATTTAATGACTGCATAGTAATTTTTTTGTCTTAGGAGAGGTGGAGGCTTCAGGTAACTTCCAAGTTTACAAGTTTAGCAGTACTAAGGTTTAATTCTCCTTGGCCTTTGAGATTTCATGGATGATAAATTGTTGACATCCTTTAGTATCTCTGCAAGTGTGGGCATACTTGATGTGTATGCTATGAAGGAAGGCTTTGATTGGAATTCTTGTCATGCTGCCTTTGCAAGTCTAGTGGTTGTTGTTATTAGTGCCATAGAGTCTACTTGAAATTATAGCCACCCTAAATACAATAGAATGAAACACTGTCCATTCCTGTGCCATTCCCACAGTTGTTGCTATGTGTCAGGTATTGTGCATAAAAATATGTCAACTTGGCTAGGTCCATATTCCCAGTACTGTATGGTATTGTCATCTGAATCATTTTCCTATGTGTTGTAAACTCTGTCACTGTTATGGTAATGAAATGGACCAACAGCAGTTATTTTAATTAGATCTACAAGATTAGATAATGTCTTAAGCCCATCTCTTTTGAAATATAAAAGAGAAAATTATCAGAGAGAGATGGGGACTTCATGCTACCCAGAAAGTAGTGCTGGGAACAGGGCACATCCTTTGCGTCCAGGGTTCTTGGGCAGAAAATCTCCTAGTCCAGGAGATGAGAAAGCATTCTTGCAGAGAAACATACAAAGAAAGCCTTCTGCTGCAGTGATATCTCAGATTTGGACTTCTAGTCTACTAGTCTGTGAGAAAATAAGTTTCTCTTCGTTAAAGCCATTCACTGTGTCCTTTCTCTGATGGCGGTACTAGGTGACTAAGACACTATGTTTGAGCCTGTTGCTGCAGCACTGTGTCAGTCCATCTCATTCCACATATTCCTTTTTCTCAAAGACCCTCTACCAAGCATGATGTCCTTCTCCTTCCTGATAGCATGTCCAAAGTGCCTGATACAAAGTCTCACCAGCTTTGTTTTTAGGATGCTTGCTGGTTATGCTTCTTCCAAGACAGATTTGTTCTTTCTTTTGGCAGAAATGGATGTATTTCATATTCTTTACCAACACCCTAATTCAAAGGCGTCAATTCTTGTTAGCTCTTCCTTGCATATTGCCCAGCTTTTGAACGCATATGAGGCAATTGAAAATATCATGTCTTAAGGCAGACACACTTTAGTGCTCAAAGTGACATCTTTGTTTTTTACCACTTTAAAGACATCTTTTGCTGCAGAAATGTCCAATAAGATATGGCATTTAATTTTTTGACTGTGGCTTCCATGGCAGTTGATTGCAAATCCAAACAAAATGAAATTCTTGACAGCTTCAATATTTTCTCTGTGTACTGTGATGTCTGGTGCCTTAAGTCCAGAGAAGGGCCCTCTGGCTAAGCTAAGTGCCGTCAAGGTGTAGCTATTCTGCCTGCTGATCACATCAGTGGTGTGGCTGAGCTTTGCTGTCAGTTAAGCCCAATCACTACTGGCTAACAAAAACAAACAAACAGAAAGTTAAAAAAAGACAGTTACTTTCAGTCAGCAAGAGCTAGCCATTCAACAACTGCGGGGATCAGTGAAAGACAGTAAGTTTCCCACTGAGTGGTGTGTAGTCCAAATTGCCAGCCCTATGTCATGTCCAAGGGCTCCCTAGATGTCCAGAAGCCTCCATTTAATTATCAATCCAGGCCTTAGTTTTCAAAGGGAATAGAGGAGACATGTATCTAGTCTGCCACCTTGACTCTGCCCCCCCAAATTAAACCTTTTTAGGAATTCTCTTGTGCTTATAATTAATTTGGGGGCTCAGTGTTTTTGTTTGTTTTTAGCTCTGGCTATTAGAGATGAGAGTCTCTTCATGTACTGTAAAGATGCTTTTCAGTGTTATTCTTTGTCTTTAAATTGATGATATTTTTACCTAATCTATTTTTATTTTGTCTTTTCGACGGCACTTGGCTTGGCAATGCATCAATGGCACTCTGCAAGAGCCATCTCATCCCGTTATTCTTATGATTTCTGTCTCTACTAAACTTAAATGCTTGTGATAATGCATGTATCAGTGCATTCTTTTACACCAGTATCCCACCCAGTTTCCAAATGGTAAAATGTTTTAATAGTTGTCCTGTGTCATAGGTTGGATTGTATCCTCCCCAAAAATGTGTGTATCCATTTGGCTGGGCCATGATTGCCAGTACTGGGTGTTTTCCCTCTATGATGTAAAATATAGGAATGTCTCTATGATGTGAAGAAGGAGGAAGGGGCAGTTGTGCTAGTGAGGTGGGACTCAGTCTACAAGCTCAGGTTGTGGTTTGAGGCAATCTCTTGAGATATAGAGGAAAGAGAAGCAAGCAGAGAGTGTCGGACCTCACACCACAAAGAAAGCAGCACATGGAGCAGAGTGTGTCCTTTCGACTTAGGATCCTGGGCCTGAGAAGCTCTTTGAACAGAGGGAGACTGAGAACAAGGACCTTGCTCCAGGGCTGACGGAGAGAAAGTCTTCCACTGGAGCTGAAGCGCTAGTTTTGGACTTTCCACTGACTTTAATGTGAAAACATAAATTTATCTTTGTTAAAGCCACCTACTTGTGGTATTTTCTGTTATAGAAGTGCTAGATGACTAAGACACCACAGTACATCAAACTACCTATCATACCCTACCTACAGCCACTGATGGGAGTCTTCTTGCCAGGTAAGTAGGAGGCATTCCAGTTTCATTTCTATGGCCCACGTCCTTGTCCACTCCTGGCTCCAGCTCATTTATGTGGGATTCTCCAGGAAGATGAGTATGAAATAGACATGTTCGTGTAGAAAGTTTATCATGAAGTAGCTTTTATCATGAAGTAGCTTGGAAGTACTATCTGTGAGGGACAGAAAAGAAATGAGCAGAGAAAGTTTGAACTGTGCTGCAGTTGCAACAGAGATTTGAGCCAATCCCAAGGAAAGTTCTTGAGCTGGAGTACCCCTTCAGAGATACACTGAATTAAAGGAAACTGTTTCTCTAATGCCTTTGTACCTCTGTGTAAATCAGTAATTTTGAGTAATCAGGTATGGGCTGTTAGGAGGAGAGGGAGCACAGCATATTGGCTTAACGTTGGGCATGGTAGCCACCTTCAGACAAGAGCAGCATTTCCTAGGGAAGGGCTCAGATGCCAATATTCCGAGTAAGTGGTGCCAGCAGAGCCTCTGATTTGAAGAGGTAAAACAGCACCCGCTACAACCACCTACAACCCTAATCACTAGCAAGGAAATCAGCATCGAGTAAGGAACCCATAATTTGGCAAATATAATCTGGGAAGCTAAACTGAGTAGCTTGGGTGATGTGAATGTTTTATTTTATGGGGGGAGAAAAAGAATGCTGCAAACCTTTGCATAGCAATCAAGCTGTCTCTTTGCTAACAACACTTCAAAAAGATAAAGAAATTGGTTTGAGAGGTATATTTTTAAGTGAATATACAGAAGCTTTAAAATCAACAAACTGAGAAATCTGCATTTTCCTCTATTTTAAATGTGAAGAAAGCAATGCATATATTTTCAAAAGAATGAGAGCATAATTATTCATTTAGAAGGTTTTAAAAAAAATACACAGTCACCATAATTTGATATCATGTATAACAAAACATAACACAAGGTAACTTTAAAATTGCTGTCAACCAAAGCTTGGGTCAAGTCTGTGATTTAGTGGATGTTTTGTATATTTTTTTACTATCCTCCTGAGGAATAAGCAATAAAAGCAACAATGAAAATACAAGCAGAATCTGTATTTTTGTTTCATTTTACTGTGGTAAAATATACACAAAATAAAAGTTACCATTTTAAATAGGAAACTCAGTGGTACTAAGCACATCTCATTGTTGAGTAACTGTTCCTATCATCTACTTCCAGGTCTTTTTATCATCCCCAAAAGCAGCTTTATGTCTATTAATCTATAATTTCCCATCATCCATCTTCCAGGCCCCTGCCTTATGAATTTGTTTATTATAGATATCTCACATAATTATAATAATTCAGTATTTGACATTTTGTGTCTAAATCATTTCACATAACTGTATTTTCAGTGTTCCTCCGTATTACAGCATATTCAGAGCTTCATTTTTCATTGTGGACTACATGATAGTCCATATATGTGTATATATATATATATATATATATATATATACATATCATTGTGTTTATCCATGTCTGTGTAAATGGACATATTTGTACAGGTTCTATCTTTTAGTTATTGTGAATCATGTTGCTATGAACAATGACATAACAAATATCTGCTACAGTACTGGCTTTTAGTTTTTTTGACCCATGCTCATGGTCCAAGTTTTGGTTGACAACAATTTTGAAACTACCTTCTTTTAGGGTTTGTTTATATAAATTTTGTACTGAGTTACAAATTATGGTGATTTTTTATACCTAAGATTGAGTCAGTTTTGTTTTTATTTTTTTCCAGAAATTACTAAGCTGATTTCTAAACTGGTGGTGATATTTACAAACATTGTACATACAGAAGTTCCAACTTCTCCAAGTCCTCACTCTCATTTATTGTTTTCCCTTGTTGTTGGATTCTGTGTTTGTTTTCCTAATAACTGTTTTACTAGATGTGAAGTGTACATCAGTGTGGCTTTGGTTCACATTTCTGTACTGAATAATGAGATTTGAGTTTCTTTTCATGTGTTTTAATAGACCATTTTGTGTCTTCTTTGGAGACATGTACTCATTTTTGACCATTATTATTGCTATTATTATTTTCTGTTTAGTTGTAAGAATTCCGTATACATTTGGGGGTATTAACCCCTTATCAGACATACGATTTCCAAATATTTTTCCCATTCTGTGGATTGTCTTTTCACTCTCTTGATAATGTGCTTAAATGTGCATTTTTTTTTTTTTTTTTAGTTTTGATAGAGCCCAAGAAATTGTTTTTTCTATTTTCAATATACTTTGGTGTTTTCTGTAAGAATCTGTTGTCTCATCCAATGTTGTAAAGCTTTTCACCTTTGTTTTTTTCCTTAGAGTGGTTTTGTTGTTGTTTAAGTCTTTCATTCATTTCTAGTTGATTTTTGTATAAGGTATAAAACAAGGGTAAAATATCATTGTTTTGTATGAAGACATCCAGCTTCGACCGCACCATTTGTTGAGTGGTTTTTCTCACTGAATAGTATTGGCCTGCTTGCCAAAAATCATTGACTATATATGTGAGGATTTATTTCTGAGATCTCTTTTCTGTTCTAACACCTGTCTTTATTCCATCACTATGCTGTTTTTATTACTGTGGCTTTGTAGTTGAGTTTTTAAATTGAGAGTGTAAGTTCTTAAAGTTTGTTATTGTTTTCAATATTGTTTGGGTAATTCAGTATCCCTTGAAATTTCATATGAATTGTATGATGGAATTGTCTATTTCTGTGACAAATAGCATTGGAATTTTGATAGAAATTGCGTTTAATCTGAATATTTCTTTGGGTCATACTGTCATGTTAACAATATTCAATCTTAAGATCCACCTATATGGGCTGTTAACAATTCACCTAGGTCTCCTTTTATTTTGTTCAACATTGTTTTAGTTTTCAATATACAAGTCTTATCTCCTTTGCCAAGTTTATTTCTAGGTATTTTTAATTTTTATATTTTAATGTTTTTGTAAATTTAATTATCCGACTCGACGGCACTTGGCTTTGGCTCAAATTTAATTATTTTCTTCCTTTTTGATTTGCTCATTGTTGATGTATAGAAATACAGGTGATATTTGTGTGCTTATTCTCTATCCTTTAACTTTGCTGAATTTGTTTGTTAGTCCTAACAGTGTATTTCTTTGATGTTTCCTATATGTATGATCGTGTTACCTGAGAAAAGGTCTATTTTTTTTTCAATTTGGTGTCTTTATTTTTATTGCCTTTTTCCTTTGGATAGACCTTTCAGCACTCTGTTGAATAAAAGTGGTGAAAGTGGCATTCTTGGTTTGTTGCTAATCTTTTGGGAAAAGCTTTCACAATTGAATGTTATTGACTCTCTTGCTTTCCGATACCCTATTTTGTTTGTCTCTCTGCTGATAAGGTAGAATAAAAAATTAACCTGTGTGAATAGTCTCAATGGAAGGAAAACAAAATAAATAGTCTTAATTGCTATAATTCAACATACTGTATTTGTAACAAAAAAGCTTTAGCATAGTTCATGATAAATTTGACAAAGTTGAGAGATTAAAAAATGAAGACTTCTGTACTACCTATGAGTTAAATAAAATAATTTTAAGATCCTTTTACAAGGAAGCCAAAGAGATACTGGAGTTAATAATTATTTCTAAATTAAAATTATGAAAATAAAAATTCATCCACAGTTTATAAGAATGTGTCATATCTTGATACTCAAAAGTCTTCTAAAGGAAAATTAGACTGTATAGTTTTTTTGTAATTTGAAGTCCAAATTATATGTAATTAATTTTCAAATTGTTTAAAAATCAACATTGAGAATCATCTAGTAGTAATTATAATAACAAAACATGTATTTTACCACTTAAAATGTGAAAGGTTTTGTCAAGGTCAGTTAATAAGTATTACTTCCTAAGCTTATTGACAAGAAATATTGATCATTTTGTAAAAAGATTAAAAAAAAAAAGCACCCTACAATGTTATTCAAATATATGGTATATGCTGAAGGTTGCTTCTTTCACTCTTAAAATAACCCTTTATATGTAGATCTGCCCCTAACTTATTGGCTATCTCATTTCACAATTTTGACAATGGTAAAAAATCTATTATCCAACTATTTTGTAGATTAATAATGCATGTCTGGTAGTAATGAACTCTGAGATATGAGATTAAAAAAACTTGCTCTAATGGTGAAGGCTATGTGTCAGCTTGGCTGGGCTGTGATTCTCAGTGATTTGGCAGTTATGCAGTAACTGCCACTTTGTGCTCTGATGTGGTCACCACTTTGTGATCTGAAGTGGTCACCATGCATTTTTGCATAATGCCTATATTTGCATAACTATTTGGTCTCTAGAACTTAGTCGTGTCAGTAAGTGAAGAGTGGTTGTATATATCTTTATGGAGTTCCGTGGTGATGCACATGATTATCACACTCAACAGTTAACAAAATGATTGGAGGTTCAAACTAGAGCACCTGTGAAGACACTGCTGGTGATCTTCTGAAAACTCAGAAATTGAAAATGCTGTGCTATGAAACACATGTGGGTCTCCAGGATTTATAATCAACCTCACAGAAACTGGTAAACTGTGTGGTAAATGTGTAATTCTACATGACAGTGATCTCTATCTCACCATCTATATCTATATTCTTAAAGAGAAACACTTTCTCTTTAAAACTAAGGAAAAGTTCTACCTAATCTTAAAGAGGAAACCCTAATGGCACCGTGATTAAGTGCTGCATCTGCTAACGAAAAGTCTAGCAGTTCAAATCAGTCAGACCCTGCTAGGAAACTCTGTCAGGCAGTTCTACTCTGTCCTATGTGGTCCTTATGAGTTGGAATCCACTAGATGGCAGGGGCTTTGGCTTTTGTAATCTTAAATAATTAAAAAAAAAAAAAGTAAATGAAAATTTTTACAGAGCATAAAACAGTGTATAAAGCATCTTTATATTATTTCATTTGTTATATTTATTTTACTTTTTGAATAATAAGGTGGATATTAGGAGACATTGAAAGATAGCTAAGGCAGTACAAGAATATGTTATTTGCTACCTATATGTATTATTGTTTGTGAAAAGTCTAGCTTACTTCTCACTTTTAGGAATCTTCATATTCCTTAGGGCCACTATGTTTAAAACAATTTCTATACTTGTGGTTTCAAAAATTCCAAGTACACAAATTTACATATGCCCTGGAGCTGCAAATATTCCATTCCTGTGTCTTTCAGTCAAAGCAGATTTTTTTCTATACTTCTTTCACCAGCGCAATCAACCTTAGTGATGATAAGAATTGCATATATTTAATATGAAAATGATGTGTGTTGTTGCAGGAATTATCTTTATACTGTGCTTTTGCAGGTGAAATTGCATAATTAATAAATATGTGATTGGAGCTTTCCCCATTGTTCTTTCTCATGTGAGGGTAAAGATAATAACTGTTGGTAACCATTGTTATATGGTGTCATGTTGGTGTCAACTAGACCATGTAAAAATTTGCTAATATACAAGGAAAACTGAATATGGAAATTTATATATTATGGTTATTCAGTGAGTATGATCTGAAGATTGTCTTAATTGTCAGCTTCTTTTCATGATAAATTTCAAATATATATTTCTGATTTAATTATTTTACCACTGGTTTTTTAGCTGCATTTGTGAAGACTCAACAGGGCATTGAGAGACTTGAATTCTAATTCCAGTTTTGCCATCAACCAGTTACAGTAGTTTGAGCAATTAACCTCCAGGGGATCAGCTTACTCATTATATCATGAAATAGGTTGGATGCATTAGTGGTTTTCAATCTGTATTTTGAGATGTATGAGGAGGTTAACAGTGCCCTTTGGACTGGTGGGGAGAGAGAGTCCCTGAAGCAGATAAATGGGCATGGTTCTGGGCTTCCTTTCCTGCTTAAATCAAAGTAGATCTGCCTTATGCTGCTTTATTTATTTACACACTCCAAGGAAATGGATTTGTATAAGACTTCCTTATTTAAAATTAACAAAGTGTTTATTACCATAAGACCTAAGGATCTAACATTTAAGATAGCTTCCAGCAATAATTGATGTAAAATTCTTTGCGCTTTTGAAAGTGCTACAAGACAAGAGTTTGAGAGAAGAAAGTACATATTATTCTTCTGGGAAATGTTCTGGAAATTGTCTGTTGGAAAGAAATAACTAAGTGATTTTTAGTTTTCTATGTGCTTGCATTGTTATTGTCATTTGACTTTCAAACCAAAAAGCAATTGACCCAAACATCTAAGCTATTTTAAGCAGAATGCGGTTCATATTCTGACATCTTTGAGTTTGTGATAGTCTCTGAAAAATTGCATTTTCTGTATTGTGAAGTGTTATATTTATCCTGGGGATAAAACTTTGAATACTTGACTATATCTCTAATTGTCAAATTGAGTCCATGTGGAAAGCATTATTTAAGATATGTAAATATGCTTGAATGATATATGTGGATGGAAGATGAGTTATTTTCCTGAGGATGCTATATGATTAATAAGGACTAAAATTCTGTTTCTTATAGCATAAGCCTCTTTATTCTGGTTTTAAATCCTTTTCTCTTTCCTTTTCTCTCTTTCCTGCTTTATTTCTCTTTATTTTTCCTTCCACTCTCTGTCTGTGTCTCTCTCTAAGTCACTGAGGGAATTGTTTAGAAAGTACCACAAGTGATACATAAGCCATACTATAAGAGAACTAGTTTGTAAGGAATGACTGGATTACAGAGACCCTAGATCAAAAATAGCAGAATAGACGAACAACTGGGGTTATTTTGACTAATAGCTTTTGAAATTGTATTAGTAGATTGAGTAGAACATAGAAAATGAAGCTATTGGAAATTTTCTCTTAATGCCAAATTTTTCACGTAGAAAATTAGACCATAAAATACTAATTTTCTTTTCCTATCAGTAATTAAGGAAACCCTTGTGGTGTAGTGGTTTAAGTGCTACCTCTCCTAACCAAAACGTCAGCGGTTCAAATCCAGATGCTCCTTGAAAACTCTAGGGGACAGTTTTGCCCTGGTCTCTAGGGCTGTCATGAGTCAGACCCAACTTAGTGGCAATGGGGGGTGGGGGCTGTTTAATCAGTAATTTAAAAAATATATATATATGTATATATGTATATAGCTGAGTTTCTTACAGTTTTATGCTTCCTTTGAATATCTTGTAAAAGACCAGGATAGCGTGACTTATGTCTTATTTATATCTACATCTACCAGATGAATTTTTATATACTTCAAGTATTTATATTATATTTTCCAAGTTATGCAAAATGTGTTTTTATCCCTGAAAATGTGTTTTCATGACTGAAAATACCACTCATTTTAAAATTTATTTTCTTTGCCTTGTTTCTAAATATGTTCCATCAAATTCAGCATATATAACTTTTCATAGAAATTGTTTTTAAATATTCCATTAACTTTCTGTCAGAATAATGCATACTGTTTCACTTTATATTTAAAGCCTCAAGATAAGTCATTTTATACAGCTGAAAGAAATCATATTAACATTTTTAAAAAATAAAAACTACTGTATCTATGCCTAATCCTGAGTATTGTTATATCCAGCATTTGATAATCTTTGTATGGCCAAATTTTAAAATCTTTATAAATTAAAATAAATATTTAAAAATAACATTTAAGGAAAATAGACAATAAATCAATGGGCAGGGCTTTTTATTCTTACAATAACTGAATTCATTTTAGATTTTATGTCAATTTTTTTCATTTTATTAGACAAAATACATTTCCATCCAGAATGAGTAGTACTTCATAAAAAGAACACAATTTAAATTTCTTATTTTTATTCTTTCACTGTAAATCTATATTTCCAGTAGTCTGAAAGTAAGTTTCACAACCCATGAACTTTAGTAAGATAAATTTTCTGGTTATGGTTGACTCAAATATAATGATACCAATACACAACTACTTTTCATATTATTGGTCCAACTTTTCTTTCATTTAAATTTTAAATATTTGTAAATTCAGTTTATATTGATAGTAATGGAAGTGTTATTTAAGGTAATTGATTTTTTTCTTGTAAGGAAATGAGATTATTAAATGTAGAAATTATAAACCAATTATTTATAGCTTTATATCACTAATTAACATGTAATTATTTATTATTACTGATTAATATTCAGTGTTTTACAAAAAAGATGCAAAAATAATTTATGAAAACCTTGCAAATATCACAGTCATTGAAATTGTTAATATGATAGTGAGCAAAATTTATAATCTAATCACTGCTAAAATCCAACAAAACATAAGTATTATTGATGAGTCCTCTGAGAGGACAAGTTAGCATAACATGCATTAGGGATGTAAACCTGGTATTGACTGATGGTTTTCATCTTTCTGCCTTTTGATTGCTTTCACATGGGGAAAACCAACTGTCTGTTTTAGTCCAAAGCAGAGTGCACAGTGGAAATCCTTATACATTTGAAGTCTTAAAACCTGAATGCGCTTGTACAGAGCATGTATTTACTGGTCCTCTGGTTAAGATTTTGCTTAACTATTATGTTTCAAACAAATGTGCTATACCACTCTGACACAAGTGTAGACTCCATTTGAAGTCTCTTTGGAATACTTACATAAGACTTTACACTATTTTTCCTATTATATTTATTCTTTTTGGTTTATTTAACTAACATACATTAAGCATCTGCTGGGTGCCAGGCCTGCTCATTATGCTGGGTGTGTTAAGCTTGGGTACATTTTGTATCTCAGGGACCTTCTGTATTCATCTGCGTACTTACAGCTATGTAAACCCCTTAACTCTATTCAGTCAGGAATGCAGATTGACATCATCTAGTATATCTCTGCCTAATAGAAATATGAAAGCCATGTGTAATTTACATTTTCTAGCAGCTGCATCAACGGTAGAAAGATGTGGCAGTCTGCTTCCAACGATTACAGCCTTGGAAACTCTGTGGGTCTGTTCTCTGTCCTGTAGGGTTGCTGTGAGTCAGGATCAATTAAGTAGCAACAAGTTTAATTATTTGTCAGTAACATCACAAATCCATCAGGTTTACTTGGTTTTAGTTATACTTTTTAACTTTTTAGCTACTTTCTCTGTTACATATTGAGTTTTATACATACCAGTAAGCATGAAATTGCTCATAGACTATTCAACTTTTAAGATATTTAACAAGACTGCATTGTGAACTTAATACTTTAATAAGTTTTAATGTTTTGTATTAATTTTGTGTACATACTGCATAATATAACTGAATTGTATATTAAATAAAACTATGCACACAATTTTTAGATTATCGTAAAAGTCAATTTTTAGAAGACTATACTGTTAATGGAGAAAGAGGCATGAATTGGCAAAGAGATCAAAATATATAGTAATAGTTTAAAAAGTAAAAAATAACCTAAGTTGTATTTTCCTATCCCTTTAGAGCTATCAGTGTGTCTGCCCACCTGGTTGGGAAGGAACGTTTTGTGAACAAGAAGCCAATGAGTGCAAAATGTATCCTTGCAAGAACAATTCTACCTGTACTGACCTTTATAATAACTATCAGTGAGTAACATATTTCTACTTTTATTTATGAAATTACCTAGAGTGTACCCTGTGCTTGGAATGTATCCAGGCTTTATTTTCATTTTACATCCATTTAATTAAAATAACTGTTCAAAGTCAAAGAGTCATGTCCTGACAGGATAGCATGGCATTCAAATGAAATTTGCAAATACTGAAGTGTGTCAAATCAATAAGGAAATAAAATTTAAATATTTCCAGATGTGTTGATAATAAAAATTTTCTTCTTCAAAATATGCTTTTGCCATTTTAGCACTGTTTGGACCATTCCATGCAGAATAACAGGTACCACAATATGAGAAAGAAGGAATGGATCTACCACTGAATTAAGACTGTTAATATCTAGATATTTCTATGAGTTTGTATTATTTTAATCAAGTTATAGATAAATTTAATGGAATAAGTAATTTCTATGTTTCATAATTCCATTGTATTAATTAGCATTAACATGAGAAAGAGTATAAAATCTAAGAAAATATTGCTATTCTTTCAAATGCTTAGATATAGGTAGTCCTCAACTCACAGTGAAGCTCTAGTTCAAGGATTCCAATACAAATCAGTTCTGATATGTTGAACATTTCTTTTTTTTTTCCCCCCAATTTTTTAGTATTCTCTATATTGTCCTTCTTTATCAGTATCTTTATAAATCTGGGGTTTATTTGTCTCTGAGGATAGAAAATATTATAGATAAACTTAGAGATACATTGTAACATTGTAACCCTGGAGGCATTATGGTTAAGTGACATGGCTGCCGACGTGGATGAATGTGTTCCTGAAAGAATCTGTGACAGTTTGACTGTGCCATAACTCCTGGTGTTGTGTTATGTTCCTCCATATTGGGATTCCTGCTTCTATGGTATTAATAAGAGGGGAGAGGCAGCACTTGTGTTGGTAGAGCAAGATTTAATATGTAAATTTGTTTTACACCTTGAGGCAATCTCTTGAGCGATAATGGGGAAACTCTGGCAGAGAGATTTGGGAACCTCACACCATCAGGAAAGCAGTACCACAAGAAGAGAGCATCCTTCAGACCTGAGGTTCCTGTGCCAGTATGCTCCCTGAGCAAACACTGATGCAACACAAGGACTTTCCTCCAGAGTTGACAGTGGGGAAAGCCTTTATCTGGAGCAAATATCCTGAACTTGTAGCCTACCAGACAATTAAAGCCATCTACTTATGTTGTTTCTGTTAGAGCAACCCTAGCTGACTAACACAGCTGCTAACTAGAAGGTTGGCTGTTCAAAGAAAACTCTTATGGGGCCATTCAACTCTGTCTGTAGAGTTGCACTAAGTGTTGGAATCCACTTGATAGCAGTGACTTATTTTTCTTTTTTTTTACGTGTTGTTAACAATAAGATTTCAAAAAAAAAAAAAACAGCTTGAATACATTGTGAGCTGGGGACTACTTGAAATAAATACTTTTTATTCCTTGACTTGTTCAATATATACTAGATCTCATGAATAGATGCCAAATCAGGTGTGTTGTAAGTGTACTGTCTTGCTTCATGCCACACAATCAGGTTAATAGAAAAGCAAATACACTTAGATGATTATTCTCCAGGAATAATTCAAAATGACTTTTGAATATTCCTCAAAGTAGCTCATACACTTTATTTTGCCTTGTGATTACAGTCAAGAGCCCTGGATTACCTCAAGAAGGTAGAGGTACACTTGGAAAACAACCGGTGTTTCTCACTTGTGGTTACTGAAGTGGTGAGCTGTAGGTAGTTTATCAAAAGGGAAGTACCCGACAATAGTTGCCGTGATATCTCGATGGCAAGGCGAAAAGTATAGATAATTTGGGTAATATAGACAAACTCAAAATGCCGATAGTTAATATTAATTTATATATAAAATTATATATAAAAATTTATATATAAAACTGCAAGGCTAGTTTTATATGATATCAGTTAGTAAGCATATATATCCTCATAAATTGCTATAAACAGCCTCTCCATCTATGTAGTAGAGAAATGACTTTTTGTGGGCTGGGGGAAAATTATTAGTTATCAATGGTTAATTTTCCTTAAATAAATCTGTTTATTCTATTTCATAAGTATGTGCTATTGGTTTTCAAGCTTTTATTTTTCCCCCACTAAGATACTGATACATAATTTTATCTTTGTCTCTTTTTTTAATTCTTAAAAATAATTTGTGTATGCTTGTGTGTATGGGCACCCCCACTGTCAGTATCCTCCAATGAAAGCCCACACTCCTGGGTGAACCATGTAGGACAGCACTACATCTCAGTGCAAGGATTTTATAAGGATTTAGTGTAGCTTTGAGCTTACAGGTGATCTGGGTTAGAATTGAACAAAGTCAGGCTTTGCACTGTATTAGGCATTGCCAGGATGTGGAGATAATTGTGTGGTTGGGTAACTTACAAAACTCTTATCTACAAGGATGGAAGATTTGACAGAGGCAAAAGTCAAATTGAAGAAACAATAGTCATTCATACCCGTCAGGATAAGGAAATATTTGACAGTTTGGGTTTTGACAGTGTTTATGTTTTTGTTGTATTCATATGTGATTATGAGGTAATTTTTTTGTTGTGATTCATGATTTATCACCAAATGGCTTTGTCTAATATTTATATTAATATTTCTGTTAAAATTGTCTGTTGACATGTTGGGCCAGAGAACCTCAAGATCTGGCTGTAAGTGCTCCCTCCCAGCAGCAACAAAACCTGGTTGATTACGTCTCACCGTCTGCTAGATATTAGGAGCTACTTTTCTCTTTCTCATGATGTAGTCTCATGCATATGTGTGAATATGCAATATACATATGCATGTATGTAACCATGTATGTGTAAGTGCATGTACACCACACATGTATGTCATATATATATATGCATATGGATGTAAACCACTTAGTGTTCCTCCATTTGAAAAATGAGTTATTTTTATAAGATGCATCAAATGGAATTAGAGTACTCAAATATTGATTTATTTTCCAACATGGCATTCGTTTATTTAAATAAAAATATTACTATTTAATGCAAATAGCAAAATTTGACAACAAAACAAAGACTATGAAGCTCAAGTAAAATTACTGTATTTTAATATTACTGAATCATAATGTAACAGTAACCCTGAAAACTCAGATGCAACCCCTACCCAAAGTTTGGTTCAGATTTCAAAACCAAAGACACCACACACACACCAAGACATCACGACAAGTTTTTTTATTTATACAGTTGAAGTCTCTGGGAAGAAAGGACTGTTTTCTCTAGTAGGTTCAAAATAACTTCAGAGAGCAAGAAAAAGAAAATGACTTGTAGAAAAATTATGACTGGAAAGTTTTGGCTATTATTCCCTCATGTATTCTGTCTGCCCTTTTCTGTCTCCCTTCTCTTCCTAGAACTCCTGCTATGTGTATGTTAATTCTTTTGGTGATGTCCAACAGATTTCTAAGGTTTTCCTCCTATTTCTCTCTCTCTCTCTTTTTTTTTTTTTTTAAATCTCAGATTGGGTGATCTCAACTGACCTGTCTTAATTTTGATTGATTTATTATTCTGCCATCTTAAATCTGCTATTGAACTCCTCTAGGAAATGTTTCATTTCAGTTCTTATATTTTCAACTTCAGAATTTCTCTTTTAATAAGTCCTGTCTCCTTATTGATGACCTCTGTTTGTCAACCTTTCATTCTTGTGTGTTGTTTTAAATTAGACATTGTTCCTTTCATTATTTGAAAATATTTATTGTACCTGTTTCAATATTTTATTGAGTAAGTACAGTATCTGGGTTCCCTCAAAAACAGCTTTTATTGAATTAATTTTCATGTATGTTTGAACTATACTTTTTATCTCTTCACATATTTCATGTTTTAAATGAAAACTTTTCCTTTTGTATGATAAATAGAACATAGCAACTCTACATCAGATCACATTCCATCTATAGATATTATTGTTTATTGTTCTTATTGCCATTGCTTTTGTCAGTTTAATGATTTTCCTGCTTTGGTTTTGTAAACTATTTGTTCTTGGTCATGTGTGTCCTTTAAACTATCTGCTTATTAGCTTAGCATTTCGCTAGTAGTCAATTTCTTAAATGTCTTGGACTAGTAAGTCTCTCAGTCTTTAGTGAATGACTATGAATGCCTTGAGACAAGCCTTCAAACCTCTTTTGAATTTGCATCTCTTGCATCTAGCCTTCACTTCTTGCTTGTGTAAATCCTCTAACTGGGTGACAGATCAGAGATTAGGACCTCGTTATGTTCACCAGGTGCTCCTTGGAATCTCTACTGTGTCCTGTGGGGTTTTTATGAGTCAGAATAGACTACAGCACTGGGTTTGGATTGGTTTTACGTCTTTCATAGGCATGAGCTCAGATCTGCTCACTTGTATTTCCTTCCAATTTTCCATGATATACCCGACCTTACCAAAATCCACTATGAACATCTCATGCTCCAGCATTTACTTTTAAGTGCTTTGGTTATTCTTTAGTTAGTCCCTACCGGAAAGACTACCTCAAGGAAGCAGCAATGTTAAATACTTGCCACTGAGTTTTGTCAACAAATTTCAAGGGAATAGCTTGTTCTAACAGAAATCACTTTGAATTAGGTCAAACAAAGTCAAGTTGTTAAAATGGAGCTCTTCAGAGAGCTGCAAGATCAGTTATGTAATGAAAATTTCCCTGGGAGTGGCCTTTCCATTATATTCCAAACCCATACTGTCTCCTCCAGTAGGTTCTAGGTTGCTTGTTTCACAGCTGCTGTAGTTTAAATGCAGTTTATTGGTTCTCATGGCAATCTTAGATCTTAGAAAACAAAAAAGGGAAATAATGCAAGATAGAAAAAAGTACATAGTTGGCTGTTTTATGAGACACAGTCGTTTTTCTGAATAAACACTCTTCTGATTGTGCCAGCCTTTACTTATTAACTTCCAGAGGTTTTTTTGTTTTTTGTTTTTTTTTTTTTTTTTTAATTTGTTCCAGTTTTTCCACTCCTTGGGTAATCCAAATTTCTAAGTGCTCAACTACTAGCTGAAAGTTGGAAATTCAACACAACCCTCCCAAGCCCCAACAGAGGCATCCTAGAAGGCAGGCTTGGATATATGCCTCTGAAACATCACAGCTTTCAAAGTCCTGTGGACTTCTGCCTTGCACATATGAGTTAGCCGTGAGTCGGAATCTACTCAGTAATGAAAAGCAACAGCAACAACAACAACAATGACTTTTGTGGAAGAGCAGATTTTCAGAGGCCTATTCTTTACCATTAAGGTAATGATTCCAACAAGTTGTATTTTGTATTACTCATAGGCTATATAGGGGAAAAGTAATCAAAAAACAAGGTCAATGTTCCTGTAAAGAATTTAGTCCCATCTCTAAATATTGGTATGAACTGGCATAAATAAGTTTTCCTTATATTTCTATGTTTCAATTTTTTTCCTATAGAAGATAGAAGTAATAATAAAAAAAATCATAGATTATTATGGTAATAATTAAATTAAATTCTTTACAAAAGCATTTAACTCAGTGCGTGATATACAGTAAGCCCTACATATCACTGATTATTTTTATTATTCCAAACTTTATCATATTTTGAAAAATATGTGTATGGATAAGACTAGAATAGCATCTTATAAATGATGATATAAACAAAAGTCCTCACAACTGGACCAGTAAGGAACATTGTGATAAATGGGGAAACGATTGAGGTTATTAAGGATTTCATTTTACTTGATCCCACAATCCATACCCATGGAAACAGCAGTCAAGAAATCAAAAAAAAAAAAAAAAAAATGCAGTGAGAAAATCTACTGCAAAGGACCACTTTAAAGTATTAAAAACTAAAGATGTCACCTTGAAGACTAAGGTGCTCCTGACCCAAACCATGGTATTTTCAGTCACATCATATGCATGCAAAAACTGGACAATGAATAAGGAAGACAGAATTGACACCTTTGAACTGTGGTGTTAGAAAGAATGTTGAATACACCATGGATGCCAAAAGAACAAACAAATCTGTTCTGGAAGAAGTACAATCAGAGTGCTCCTTGGTAGCAAATTTGGTGAGACCACATCTTACATACTTTGGACGTGTTGCCTGAAGGGATCAGTGCCTGGAGATGAACATCATGCTTGGTAGACTGGAGGGTCAGTGAAAAAGAGGGAGACCCTTGACTAGGTGGATTGACAATGTGGCTGGAATGATGGACGTAATCATAAAAACAATTGTGGACACGGTGCAAGACCAGGCAGTGTTTCTTTCTGCTATGTGCAGGGTCACTGTGAGTTGGAAGTGAGTCAAAGACATCTTAGAATGAGCAATAATTATACAAGGTCTGATGACTAAGTCTGAAAACTGAATTGTTCAAAGTGCCAAATACTCTATTACTGAATATGTCTACAGTCACCTTTGAATTACTCCCCTTGGGAAGCTTTGCACTGACACTGGGGCCTAGTCTACCCTTGAAAGCAATTTGGGAACTCTTTCTGAATTGGCCATTGCACATGGTGTCAAGATAGCAGGTTTCACAAACTTAATTGTATAGTTGTCTGTGAGGGAGTTTTTAGCTAGTAAACAAACGTGTTGAGACACCCTCCCTGCTAATCTGATCTGGTCCCCAAAGGCTTTTTTCTTTACCAAAAGAGAAAGGAAATATTAAAAGACATTTTGATGACATTCAGGAACATCAAGTGTTGTATGACAACTCTGATGGCCATTCCAGAATATGTATATAAAATCTTCCCAGCATTGCTTTCAAGGAACACTCTGGTTATACTTCTTCCAGAAGAGATCTGTTTGTTCTTGTGGCAGACCACATAATGTGTGTGTGTGTGTAAACATTGCTAAGGAGTCAATTCCAATTCATAGCAAGCCTGTAGGAAATAGTAGAACTGCCTCCATAAATTTTCCAAAGAGTGGCTGGCAGATTCGAACTTTTGACCTTTTATTTTGCAGCCAAGCAGTTGACCTCTGTGGTACCAAAACAGTATACACCTATAATCAAAATCAATCTGATTGCCATCAAGTCAATTCAGACTCATAGTGACACTGTAGGTCAGAGTAGAACAGTCCCATAGTGTTTCCAAGGAGAAGTTAATAGATTCACACTTCTAGCCTTTTTGTTAACAGACATAGCTCTTAACTATTGCAGCACTAGGACTCTGTGGATATGTATGTACATATACATACATACATAGATATGTATACACATAAAACCAAAACTAAGGCCATTGTCATCGAGTCAGTTCAGACTCATAGCAGCCTTATAGGACAAAGTAGAGAGAACTGCCCTGTAGGGTTTCTGAAGAGTGGCTGATTGATTAAAACTGCTAGCCTTTTGGTTAGTGGGTATAGCACTTAATCAGTGTGTCACCATATACATTTATATAGATAAATAGATATAGATATAATGTCTATATATAGAAATCCAGATATATTGGTGCCATAGAGTCAGTTCTAACTCAGTGTGGCCCTATGTACAACAGACCCCAAGCACAACATTTCAACTCAAAATGCCTCTGTGCGTACTGCTCAATCCTGTGCCGTGCCCACAGTCATTTTTATGCTTACTCCTGTTGCTGTTGCTACTGTGTCAGTCTCTTTTGTTGAGGGCTGTCCTCTTTTTTGCTGATGTTCTACATTACCAAGCATTATGTCCTTCTCCAGGGATTGATCCCTCCTGACAACATGTCCAAAGTATGTGAGATGCAGTTTTGCCATCCTTCCTCCTAAGGGGCACTCTGGTTGCACTTCTTCCAGAACAGATCTGTTTGTTCTTTTGGCAGTCCCTGGTGCATTCAGTATTCTTCTTCAGCACCACAATTCAAAAGCATCAATTCTTCTTCTGTCTTCCTGATTCATATATAGAGAGAAATTCATCCCATTTTATATAAAACCGATAACATTAATTATTCCTTTGTAACTGAGAAAGTTTATTTAATTAAGATTTGGAGTGTAAAGCATTCCTAAAGATTTCCATTGAAAAAAAAAAAACTAGAGGAGTCACAATAAACGACACAGTGCCTATCTATTTCATTTTGCAAATAGTCTGAAGAAAAGTTACCAAAACATTGCAAAGAAGTGTGCTGTCATCATGCAGGGAGAGCAGTGGAAGCTTCATGTAGGCCAGCATGCAAATTTATATGGGAATGTATATTTTCATTCAATCGTATTAAAAAACAATTACAAAGAAGTTGACATGTGCAAATTCTTCATCTTAAAATGCATACTGTTTGAAGGGAAACATTATGAAACAATGAATGTTTAAAATAACATGTTTTAATAGATCAAATGAGAATTTCATTCCATTGGCCATATGCTTATATTCCTTGAGAAAAAAGAAAATGGTGGGATAGTGAGCATTATTTGGAATATTGAATCTCTTCAAGTTATCTGTGTGTTCTTAGTTCCTGCACTACCTATATGGGCTCATCTCTAAGCAACTGGAGTTAACATAGTTTAGTGTTTACACAGTTTCAAGACATTAAAAAGCAAATTGGGCTAGAGATGTAATTTGAATGCTGACTGCAGCCTGCCTTCTGCTATTCCTGGCATGGTTTAGGATTTAACTGCCTTCTTTATTTCTGGTTTTTCTTCCCTCAAAGCAGAGTCAACAGCTTTAGCTACAGATGAGACTCTGTATGGCAGTTATTGGGCCCAGATGCCACACTCTGGAGCATGTTTTGCCAACAGCATCTGGCTTCTTTGCTGCCTGTGTAACTGGCATTTGCTGATGCTTTGGCTGGGTTTCCTTATGGACCCTATGGAGGAGACTTTCAGACAACATGAAGATAGTGTCAGTGGTAGCCTAGCTACATTTTTTTCCATTTTTCTAGTTGACATTTTATGCAAATTTCTTGTAAATAACTTAAAATATGACCAATATACATTAGAAAATTTCATATTTTTATAAAGGTAAGTTCAAAAAATTAAGAGCTGTGATAATTAAAAATAAAGATGTGCCTAGAGTTTAATAAATTTAGATAATCTGTGTTGATTTACAGTCACTTAAATATATTGAATGACAACTATGAAGTCTGGTGTGTTAACTAGAGATTTTTTTCTATCTATGCATAGAAGACCTATGTTACAGAATACAAAGTAAAACCATAACCAAAATGAATCAAGGCAATAGGTATCTATGTCAAAATATCCATCTTTAAAAAAATGAATGACTTTTTTTTTTAACACAAACCAAACTTTTCATAAACATACTAGTATGTAGTATTTTCACCTTTTTATAGCCGCACTATACGGATATAACAGTATGGTCACTTAAACAGACTTTAATAATCTGTGATCATAAACTTGCATTTGTATGTACCCCTTTGTGTATATATGTATATCTATAGACTGAATTCCTGCAAGTGAAATTGTTAAAGTGTGTCTGCAATCAACATTTGAACAGATATTATCTAATTATATTTTGTAGGGCTTTAACATTATATTCACAGAAACAATTAATGGGCTTATATATACCAGATATTTAGAGATTATTCATTTTATCTCAGAAAAAAATCAATTAGTGATGCTTTATTAGTGCCTCTTTTATTTATGAGAGAATCAAGTCTTATAAATGTTCCCTAACTTGCACAAAGTCAGTGTCAGACAGTGGTGAATCTAAGTATCAGACCCAGGTCTGTATGACTTCTAATACATGACTTCAGATTACTATCAATCTAATCTTTATACATATATTGCCACTGCCTACATGAGAACTCTGAAATATTTTTACAATTTTACTGTAAATTTTCCATCATTTTAAAATTTTAAAAAAGTTACTTCATACATAAAATTTGATTAAATGATAAAAATTAGCAAAGTGGATTAAAGAAATAATAGCCACTGGTAGGACGACTAAGCAAAACTCAATTTTCACTTAAAACAAACACAGGTTTTTTTTTTGAGGTACAATTACTTGCATTTTACAAACGAATTAATCATAATGCAGCAGAAGTGGGTATTAATATAAAATAAATTGGAATTTTAAACAAGGAACTTCAGCACATCACCGAGGGAAAATTCATACTTACAAAAGGGTTAATCTTCAGTGGCTAATCACCTAAGAAAAGAGCTTTGAAATATATGAAACCAAAACTCACAAAACTAGAAGATGACATATGCAAAGTTTGGGATTTAGTAGACTATTTTAGCTGCCTTTTTACAGAACATGTAGAACAAGTGTAGCCCCAATCAAGAAATATATGCATATAGAAGATTTGAAAAAACACAACCAGCTTAATGTAATTGTCATTTATAGATTACTATACCCCAAACTGCAGAATATTCAGTTTTTCAGTTACAGATGGAATGCTCACCACACTCGACCTTATCCTTTGCCATAGAATATGCCAGTACATTTCATTGTTTTATCTCATATAGTGTATATTCTCTAACCATAAAAGATAAATAAATAAAATTCAGATATCTGGGAAGTAACTAAATACTAGGAATTTAACCAATGTATGTTTAATGAGATATGTGATGATGGAGAGACATCATGGGGTGGGGGGAGATATAACTGAAGAAAATAGAAAAGAGCACAATATGTGATATGGGTACTGCCAGTTAAGTTCATGAACTCATTCTAGAGAAAGTGCTACATAACTTGTTTCTGAATATCACTACAGTCATCTTCAAAATACTCCCATTGGGAAGCTATGCACCAACACCAGAACCTAATTCACCCTTCAAGGTAGTTTTGGAACTCATTACTGGAGTGGCCATCAGAGCTGATATAGTATTACCCTTGATGTCCTGAATGTCATCCAAATATCTCCTTTTCAATATTTTATCTTTGAGTAAAGAAAAAATTCATTGGGGACCATATCAGGTGAGTAGGGAGGGTGTCCCAATACATTTATTTGCTTCCTGGCCCAAAACTCCCTCACAGACGACTATACAATTAAGTTTGCCAGTTTACCACTGTCCCACCATACCACCATGCACAGTGGCTATTCCAGAAAGAATTGTAATGAGTCAGTATGGGTCTGTTAGTCAACAGAATGTGTGCTTAGGTGAAGTATCTGTTTATAACCTTTGGCCATTTATGTTGTATTTTGTTGTTGAGATTTTACAGTATCTTGCAGATTTTAGAGGGTAGATGTGGACTGAATTTGTCATTGCCATTTTTTTTTTTTTTTTTTTTTCCTAATCTGTAGGTTGTCCTTTTACTCTTTTGGTGAAATCTTTGGACAAGGATAAGCGTTTCATTTGGAGAAGTGCCAGTTACCTGTTTTCTCTTCTGGAATTTGTGCGTTGTTAGTAATGTTTATATGCTGTTCGTGCCAGGTACTGGGGCTCCTAGTATTGTTGCTATTTTTTTGTTCTGTAGTGGGTTGTGATATTGCCCATTTCATTTCTTATGGGCTATTGCATACTCTCCTGTTTTTCTTTTGTCACTCTGGCCGGTAGTCTACCAATTTTGTTGATCTTTTCAAAGAACCAGTTCTCTTTCAATTCTTTTTCTGTTCTCGAATTCATTTAGTTCTACTCTAATATTTATTATTTGTTTTCTTCTTGTTCCCAAGGCGTCTTTGACTGGTCTCTCTACTTGTTTGAACTGTAGTGTTTATGCTTTGATTTGAACTCTCTCTTCTTTTTAACTGTGTGTATTTATTGAAATGCTTTTGCTGAACACTACTTTTGCTGTGTCATAAAGGTCTCGTAGGATATGTTTTCATTCTCATTTGATTCTGTAGATTTCCTTATTTCATCCTTGATTGTTTTCTATAGCTGAGTAGTTTTCAAACAAAGTGGTGTTCACTTTCTGTGCTTTTGATTTTTTCCCATGTTTTTTCTGTTATTGATTTCTATTTTAATGGCTAAAGATGCTTTGTAATATTGCCATGCTTTGAATGCTGCTAAAGCTTGCTTTATGGCCTAATACGTAGTCTGTTCTGAGAATATTCCATGTGTTTTGTATAAGAAAGTGTACTTAGCTGCTGTTGGATGGAGGGTTCTGTATACATCTATGAGGCGAGATTAGTTGGCTGCTACGTGCAGATCTTCTTTCTATGTCTCCATTGCACTTCCTTTTGGTTTCTCTCTGCTTCGCCAAAAGTGGTGTATTGAAGTCTCCTGCTATTATTGTTGAGCTATTTCTCTTTTCAGTGCTGTTAGTTTGTTTATTTAGTCAGGAACCCTAGTTGGGGGTAAGTAAATATTTAGCATGATTATGTCCTCCTGGTATATTGACCCTGTAAAGATTATATAGTGTCCTTCATTATCCATTGTGGTGGGTTTTACTTTGATGTCTATTTTATCAGAAATTAATGTTGCCACTCTTGCTCTCTTTTGCATACTGATAGCTTGATATATATTTTTTCCATTCTTTTAGTTTTAGTTTGTATATTTAAGTGTGTCTTCACATTTCTCTTTTATAGGCAGCATATAGAAAGATCATTTTATTTATTTATTTAACCTGCCTGCCACTCTGTCTCTTTACTGGTGCATTTAATTAATTTACACTAAGCATAATTATTGATAGTTATGAGTTTAGTACTGTTGTTTTGCTGCCTGTTTGGTATATTGTTGTTGGTTTCTTTGTTCCACTTAATTTTCTATGCCGTTTTTTTTTTTTTTCTTTATGTATTTTCTTTTCATCATTGTTGGTTTTGTATTTCCTGAGTCTGTATATTTTTCTTGTTTTTCACCTATAGGGTCACTATGAGATAGAATCAACTCAACAGCAGTGTTTTTTTTATTTTTTATTTTTTGGTTTATTTTGATGTGTAGGGTTGTTAGTTTTCTTTGTGGATACCTTAATATTTACTCCTGTTTACCAAGTTTAAACCAGTCTTTAATTTCTTTATATCTCTTTGACTTCTCCATATGAAAGATATATGTCTACATTTCTTAGTAATTTTCATTACAATGCTTTTGTCTTTTACATAATGATATACAATAATAGCAATGTTTCCCTATTTCCATTGTTTTAGCTTTAAACACTGTGATTCCCATATATGATTTGATATCTGATTGCTGTGTCTCATGTTCTAGTCTGAGGTTGTTCTGTGACATTACTGATTTTCTAATCAAAGGACTCCTTGTAGTATTTCTGGCATCTGGTATGGTTTTGCAAATTTCGTGAACTTTTGTTTACCTGGAAACGTCTTAATTTTGGCATTGTATTTGGGAGAGTTTTGCTTAATATATACTTCTTGGCTGCCATTTTTTTCTTTCTTTCAAGACTTCATATATATCATCACATTTCCTTCTTGCTTGCTTGGTTTCTGCTGAAGTAGTCTGAGCTTAGTCTTACTGACTTTCCTTTGTAGATTATTTTTTGTTTATCCCTAGTTACTCTTAAAAATCTCTGTTTGGGTTTGGCAAGTTTGATTATAATATATTATGATGACTTTCTTTTGGGGTCTACTTTCTGTGGTATGCCATAAGCATGTTGGATAGATATCATCTCATCTTTTAGGATATCAGGGATGTTTTCTGCAAGCAAATATTCAACAATTCTCTCTGTTATTTCTGGTATTCCCTTCCACCTCTGGTACTCCAGTCATATGTGGATTACTCCTTCATATAGAGTCCCATGTGTTCTTAGGATTGCTTCATTTTCTACAATTATTCAATCTGATTTGTCCTCAAATATGTTGATGTCAAAAACTCTATCATCAGCCTCACTAATTTTGGTCTCTATTGTCTTAATTCTCTTCCTTTGAATTTCTATTCAGTTATCTAATAGTGAAATTTTATTGTTAACCTTCTGAATTTCTGTTTACTGTATCTCTATGCATTCATGCAGACTTTAATTTGTCACCATGCTGTGCTCTAAACTTCTTCAGTTCTTCAATTACTGTGTTTGTACCTTTTTTGGCGTGTTCTGCATTTTGTCTGATCTTCCTGATTGTTCAAGAGTTGTAAATATTAATTTTTCTATTGTATATCCAGTGATTCCAAGAGTTATTTTCATCTAGAAAATTTCTTTATTCTTTGTTTTGGGAGTTTTCTATAGCCATTATGGTCTGCCTCTCTATGTGTTGCTATTGACTATTGTTTCCAAGCTGTCAGTAACTTGTTGTATTTATTTATTTTATGGTTTATTAATGTGTCCTAGATTCTTGTTTTGTTTTGAAATGGCCAATAGGCTGATTGCATGAGCTAGTTTGATTACTGGTATCTTTGAATCTCTAATGTCCTGTTAGATAGTTTAGCTGTTACTAGTTATGTGAGCACAGGAATCCATTTACTTTTCTTATATGGATTAAGATCAGGCATGGAAATAGTCAGTCACCAAGCATACAGTGCAGGATTTCACTGACAGACCTAGATGGGCAGGGATTCTTGTGCTGAGCAAGATGAGGCTGACAGCCAGCCACTCATGAGTGTCTGTGAGGAAAGTGTGCCCTTTTTTCCTAAATCATGTGGACAGGCAGGGGTTGTAGCTGGACTGTGGATGCTCAGTGCTGTTGACTTTAGGGATAGGGAGGCACCACTTATTCTTTGACCAGTTTTGTAGTTGGCTAGCTGGTGTGAATGCAGCCATCACTCCTCAGATCTCTGCTCTGTGTAGGTGTGGATTCTGTTTATTAGGCAGCACAGCATGAGAAGTCAGGAACTTGCCTTTCTACCATATAACTAATACATTAAAATTAGATTTCAGTAGGTGGAGCTGAGATGGTGGACTGGATGCTCATCTCCTCAATTCCCTCTGAGAACTAAGGCCTGGAATGATAACTGAGTGGAGCAACACGGACACACAGGGAGGCTAGGATCTGGCATAGGGTTGTCAGATTTGACTACACACCTGTAACAGGATAACTACCTGTCTCAAAGATGAGGGATCAACATACTGAGCCCTGCTTCTGCTGATTCAGCATTTGGGATGACTGTAGGTACTGATGCCTTCTTTGTTATCAAAAAGGTGGGGGTTGGGCATGAGCCAGCTAATATACTAAACTGCAGTGCTTAAGTAAACAGCATATAGTGCCACAGAGAGTGTGCTTTGGATAGCCACATATTGAGAGCCTAGGTGCTGATTGAGGGCAACACTGTGCCTCCACCCTCTCTTTTCTGAACTGTCTCATAGATTCTGCTGTTTTACAGCAGGCAGGACACCTCAGGCGAGATACCACCTTGGTTAGCTGGGAGACAGAGCCACCCACCTGGAGGCCTTAGCTGAGCCTAATTATCACACAGAGCAGCAACCCCTGTCTGGAAAGTGTTTCTGCAGCAGAAACTTGTGTTTAGGGCAGCAGTGCCTAGAGATATGGGTCGGTCCTGGCAGATGATGGCAGCAAGGATGTAAAACCTCCCTACTTTGAACCACATCATAACATCTGGTGACGGGCTATGAGGTGCTTTCATTGTCAGCTGGAAGGTAGGGCCTGCCACACCTGAGGATTTCAGCAGCTGTTGGACAGCTCCTTGCTTAGGACTAAAGTACTTTTTAAAAATAAGGCCACCTGGAAAACTGACGGCTGAGTGACCTGGCAGTATCTCCCACACCCTTCACTGATCCACATCATAGCAGTAGCTGGTAGTCTTTCAGTGACTACATGAGTAGGGTACCTTCTTTGTCAGCCAGAAGGTGGAGCTAGCCACCCCAGAGAGTCCAGCTGGGGCCAGTGACTAGAGTACACAGAGAACGCTGGTGACCAACTCTACTCCTAGAACTAGACTTTAGCTTCTGTTGAGGTAATGTTGCAGAAACCAAACAGTTTCTAGATAGAATGAAGGCAACAATCCATAGCTAGCCATTTAAAGAAACAGTCCACCATGGTTCTGGAAAACTCCCAAAACAAAGAATCAAAAAACTTCCCAGATGAAGAAGACTTTCTGAAACTATCAGAGGTCAAGTACAAAAGAATTAAATATAAAGCCCTCCTAGAAATGAAACAAAATGCAGCAGAGCAAAATGAAAAATTAAACAAGATATTCAAATTGATGGAACATCAACAATCTGAAATCCAGCAGATCATTACTAAAATTACAGATTAGACAATTCAGTTAAAGCCAAAAAGAAGAACTGAAGAGTTGGAAGCCAGGGAAAGTAAGCTTGAGGGTAGAGTAACTGATGCCAGCATTCATGAGCAGAAATCAGAAAAAAAAGAAAAAGAATAATGAATAAACGTTAAGAAATATGTGGGACTCTATTAAGAAGAACAATCTATGAATAGTTAGAGTTCCTGAGTTCCTTAACAGGGAGGGATAGCTGAAAATACAGAAAGTATTGTTGTAGAGTTGCTAACAGAAAAAAATCCCTCAAATTATGAAAGAAGAAAACAGATTTCCAAGACACATAGGAACACCACCAAAGAATAGACCCCAAAAGAAAAACACTGAGACATATTATAATCAAACTTAATAAAATGAAACATAAGCAGAGGCCCTTAAAGTTAGCAAGGCTCAAAGCAAAGCTAGCATTCTGAAGGAAGCCCTATAGACTTTTGTCTGATTTCTTGGCAGAAACAATGGTGACAAGGAGGCAGTAGGATGACATGTTCAAAGACTTGAAGAAGAAAAACTTCCAACCAAGAATTATATATCCTGAAAAATTGTCTATCAAATACAAAGATGAAATTAAGACATTCACAGACAAACACCAACTTAGAAATTTTGTAAAACCCAAACCAAAACTGCAAGAAATACTGAAGGAAGTTCTTTGATTAGAAAAACAAAAACATTAATTGTATACTTAAGGAGGCAATTCATGTTACAGCATCTAGAATCCTCCTGAGTTAGGGAAGTCACAAAGCTCAATTAAAAGAAGGGAAATAATAATCTTGACACAGTAACTATGACATGACCACACTAAAAAGAGGGATATATTACAATAGTTTTAATCATTTCAGAAGAAGGGGAAATTTAAAAGATATGTAGAAGTTAAAATGGGGTTTAGACTTACAATATTATGGGGAATTATAAAGGTAGTCACAAAGCAAAATAACAGTGTGACATATCAAAACAAGAAACATAATACAAGAGTCTCAACAAACATAAAACCAACACTGAAAAAGATGAAAAGTCAACCCATCAAGAAGAATGACCCAGAACATAACATTAAGAACAACATAGAAAACATCAACAACACAAAAATAAATGCATCAAAATGACAGTAGTAAACACATACCTATCAATAATTACACTTAATGTAAATGGACCAAATGCTCCAATAAAGAGACAGTGAGTGACATCCTGGATCAAAGGACATGGTTCATCAAAATTTGCATACAAGAAACACAGCTTAGACTTAAAGATATGAACAAACTGAAAACTTAAGAATAGAAAAATATATACCGAGCCAACAACATACAAAGAAGAACAGAAATGACAATAATCTCTTATAAAATAGACTTTAATGTAAAATCCACCATTATTGACAAGGATGGTCACTATTTATTGCTGAAAAGTTCAATACATAAGCAGGACATAACATTATTGAATATGCACCCAATACCACAACATCTAAATGCATTGAAGAAAAACACTGACAACATTGAAAAATGAGATAGATCACACCAAAGTAATAGTAGGAGATTTCAACACTCCACTTTGAGTAGTGAACAGATCATCCAGAAAAAAAGCTCAGTAAAGATATAAAAAATCTTATTATGCAATTAATCAACTAGACCTCATTGACATATACAAAACTTTTTACCCAACAACAGATAAGTACACCTTCTCCAATGCACTTGGAATATTTTCCAGAATAGACTGTGTGTTATGACATAAAGAAAGTCTCAAGAACCATTGAATTATTGCAAAGCATCTTCTCAGACCATAAAGCCATAAAAGTTCAAATCAATAGAGGAAAGAGTGTAGGTAGAAATTTGAACTCGTGTGGACTGAATAATACCTAGCTCAACAATGCATGGGTTCTAGAAGAAATTAAGGACAAAATAAAAAAAAAAAAAAAAATTATGGATTCAAATGAGAATGAAAACACATCCTACTAGAACCTATGGGATACAGCTAAAAAAGCACTCAGAGGTCAGTTTTTCTCTGTAATGCACACATTTGCAAAGACTAATATACCCAAACCAAAGAATTCACCCTTCAGATTGAAGAAGTAGAAAGAGAGCCACAGAAGAATGCTTCAGGCACCAGAAGGAAACAGATAATACAGATTAGAACAGAATTAAATAAAGAATAGAAGAGCGATTGAAAAAATTAACAAAACTAAAAACTGTTTTGTTGAAAAGATCAACAAAATTGATAAACCACTGGCTAAACTTACAGAGGAAAAAGAGGAGAGGAAACAAATAACCCAAATAAGAAATGAGATGGGAGATGCCACAACAGACCCACCTGAAATATAAAGTATCATAATAAAATACTAGGAAAGACTATACTCTAATAGACTTGAAAACCTGGAGGAAATGGACAAATTTCTAGATTCATATCACCTACCAAAATTATCACAAGGAGAAGTAGAATAATTTAAACTATGTACAAAGGAAGAGATTGAAAAAGTCATTAAAAAAACTACCAACCAAAAAAAGTCCCGGCCCAGGTGGCTTCACTAGAGAATTGTACCAAACTTTAGAGAAGAGTTAATACCAATACTACTGAGACTATTTTACAGCATAGAAAGGGATAAAATACTCCCAAAATCACTCTGTGAAGCCAGAATAACCCTGATACCAAAGCCAGGGAAAGACTCCACAAAAAAAGAAAATTACAGACCAGTATCACTCATGAACCTAGATGTAAACATCTTCAACAAAATCCTTGCCAGTTGAATTCAACAGCATCAATAATAATAACTCATCATGACCAAGCTGGATTCATACCAAGGATGTAAGGCTGGCTCAGTATCGGAAAAACAACGTGATCAACCGCGTAAATAACACAAAAAATAAGAATCACATGATTTTGTCAACTCATGCTGAAAAGGCATTTGACAAAGTCTAACACCAATTCATGGGAAAACTCTAAGCAAGATAAGAATACAGGGGAAATTACTCAGTGCAATAAGGGGGGTCTACACAAAGCCGACTGCCTATTTCATCCTGAATAGAGAGATACTGAAAGAATTCCTTTTGAGAACGAGAACTAGACAAGGATGTACACTCTCACCGCTTCTACTCAACATTGTACTAGTGGCTCTAGCCATTGTGATTAGATGAGACAAAGAAGTAAAGGACATCTGCATTGGCAAATAACAAAGAAAAATCTCCCTATTTGCAGATGATGTGATTGTATATGCAGAGAACCCTGGGGAATCCATAAGTAAACTACTGGAACCTAATAGAAGAGTTCAGCAAAGTATCAGTACACAAGATAAACACAATCAAGAGGATTCCCTAATACCAAAAAAGATACCACCAAAGAAGAAATCACCAAATCAGTACCATTTATCATAGCCCACAAGAAGATGAAATACCTAAGAAGAAATCTAGAGAAATAAGAGACCTATACAGAGAGAACTGCAAGACTTTACTACAAGAAACCAAAAGACACTTACATAAATGGAGAAACCTACCCTGCTCATGGATAGGAAGACTTAACATCGTGAAAATATCTATTTTACCTAAAGTGATTTAGGTATACAGTGCAATCCTAGTACAAATTGCAGTGTCATTTTTTAATGAGATGGAAAAACAAATAACCAACTTTGTTTGGAATGGGAAGAAACCCTGGGTTAGTAAATCACTTCTAAAGAACAGGAACACAGTGAGAGGCCTCACACTACCTGACATTGCCAGAATAGTCCTAACAGCCTGGTCCTGGTACTGGTACAAAAAGAGACACTTAGAATAGAGTTGAGACTACAGAGATTCCACCATCCTCCTATTAACAGCTGACATTTGACAAAGGCCCTAAGATTGTAAACTGGGATATAAACCACCTCTTTAACAAATAGTGTTGGCAAAATTAGATATTCATCTGCAAAAAGTGAAACATGACTGGTATTTCAGACCTTGCACAAGAAACAACTCAAAATGGATCAAAGACCTAAGTATAAAACCTAAAACCATAGAGATCATGCAAGAAATATATAGGGTCAAAAATGGCAGTTTTAATACACAGCTTAGACAGACTCCAAAATTTGACAGAGCATGATCAACGGGAGAGAGAATAGTTAAATTGCAACTACAAGCAGTCAAACACTTTTTGCTGATACAAGGAATATAAAAAGAGTTCAAAGATCACGAACAGAATGGGAAAAAATATTTGGCAACTAATGTTGGACCAATGTCTGATCACCCTAATCTACATAGCATTGCAAAATATCAACAAGAGAAAGATAAATAACTCAGTTAAGCAATGGTCAAAAGATATGGACAGATACTTCACCAAAGAGGACATCAAGGAAGCCAAAAGACACACAAGGAAATGCCTACAATCATTAGCTATCAGAAAAATCCAAATCAAAAGTGAAGTGAAATACCACCTCACCATGACAAAGTTTACCATGATCAAAAAAAATTGTGAAACAACAAATACTGGAGCGTTTATAGAGAGATCTGAACTCTCATCCACTGGTGGTGGGACTGCAAAATGGTACAGCCTCTTTGGAAACCAATTTGTGCTTCCTTAAACAGCTGGAAATAGATACAACATTTGATCCAGAAATCCAACTGCTTGGAATTTATCCTGCAGAAATGAAGGCTGTCACACAGATTACATGCATACGAATGTTTATTGCATCATAGTCCACAACAGCAAAAAGATGGCATTAACCCAGATGCCCATCAACAGATGATGCATAAACAAACTGTGGTATACATACTCAGTGGAACACTATGCAGTGATAAAGAACAATGATGATTTTAGAAAGCATCTCATAACCTGGTTTCAGTTGGAAGACATTATGCTGAGTGAAATCCGTCAGTGGCACAAAGACAAATATTGTATGAGTTCCAGCTATAGGACTTAAAAATAGATTTACATACGGAAATTAAGACTCTGATGGCTACAAGGGTGAGGAGGGAGGGAAAGCCTTGGTTATGGATTAGGAAGATAGAAATTTGGTTAAGTGAAAGCAGTGACACAACACATTATAAATTAGATAAACTTAACTGGCCTTCACCATAAACTGAAAATTTCTAATCTTAACCCTTAACCCAGTATTGCAAGGACAGAGTAACAGGGCCTGGGTATAGGGACCATGGGGACCCTTTCAGGGGACATCAAAGCCAATTGACATAGCATAGTGAGCCTATTGCTAAGACTGTCTTCTACATCCCATATTGGTGAGTGGTATCTATGGTCTTGAAAGCTTGCAAGCTGCCATGTGAGTTACACCAAATGGTCCCAACTTATCCGGAACAGATGATCACCAAGAACAACAAAGACAGGAGGGAAAAAGAGCCCAGGAGACAAAAGGACCTGTGGAGCATGTATTAGCATGTGACTAGAAGAAACAGATGGATGGTGCCTGGGCACCACCAAAGACAGCTGTGATGGGGTGCACAATGTTGAGCCCCATTTAGCAACACGAGAAAAAGAGGAGTGCAGCTCAGGGACTCTACTAAAAGACCACAATTGATGGTTTGATGGCCTGAGTTATCACCTAGGAGCATGACCCCTAGAGCTGCTGTTACCTGCAACCAGAAAATATGACTGAGGTCAAATCTTTGGACATAAATGGACTGGACTCGGGGACACAGTGTGACCACAGGGTGTGTGTACTTTATGGTTCTAGGCATTTTTAGGATGTTATCTTACTGGTCTCTTACTAGACGAGAGAGGAGAGGGTAGAGAGGAGGGGACAGAAGATTGTTAAGAGTATACGACTAGTATGAAAAGGAAGAGTGTGTTGTCACTGGGTAAGGAGACCAGGAGCTGCAGATAGGTGAGCATGGAAATTTATTTGGATTCTATGCTTGCACTTAATCACAATAATATAAATACAGAAAAAAATAAAATAAGAGTTCAGATGTACACCCTGTTGTACTGTGCAAATGAAGGTGTGTGCTACATTGGTGGGCCCACACGAGACTATAGAGAGGTGAAAGGTATTCAGAGTCCACAGACCCCTTATGTCTGTGCCTAGGCAATGGAACTGTTTCTGCCCAAAGTTCCTGGCTCAGACAACCTGGCAAATTATGTTTTCCCTGTTTGTTAATTTGTTCCTTCTTCAAGGCTGAGTGAATGGCTCAGGGTTTGTATGGGGTCCTTCTTTCAGCTTAGGAAATGTGTCAGTCTCTGGTGACAGCTCCAGCCCAGTGCAGAGGCCAGGTAAAAGGGAGACAGCATTATCCCAGAGGAGAGTTTTTGTATCTGTGCTCAGAAGATTAAATGCAAGTTTCATATGTTTTGACAACATAGTGTTTCTTTTCACTGAATTCTGGAGGCATGAGCAGCTTCTCCACCACTTGGACTCTTCTGATGTTGGAAACAAATTTTAAAATTGTGCTGGTGCCAGTGGATCTGACTTGAGGGGTGCCAGTTCCCACTGAGTGAGGTCTGGCAACTTCTCACCACTAATGAAACTTCTCTCCCTCACCTGCTACTCCATCTCATTTCTCAGCATTGTCTTAGCTTTTCAGGGCTCCTACAGTGTCATGTGTAGATTCATTTATTTTGGGCAGTCTATGTTGAAAGAGGCATAACAGAAAGTGTCTGACTACTCTGCTGTCTTAGCCCCATGCACTGCAAAATCCTAAAACCATTTTGTAAATATATGAACAGTCTTACTTCATTGAAGCTTAGTTGGGAAGAAGAATGATGCAGACAATTTTATCAGTCACCACAAGTTCTTGCAAAAGAGATGAAGCTCCTGGTTTATCCCCACTCTGTGAAAACTCCCTGTACACCTGGTGGTGCCTTGCAACTACAAGTATTAAAACATTCCTTATCTCATAGAATTGTTCAATAAGCTTACCAAGGAAATAACTTTTTTGGAAGCAGACTTCCACATCTTTCCCCTACAGAGAAACTGGTGAGGTTTTGGCTAGCAGCTCAGAACTTACCACTGTATCACCAGGACACCTCCTCTCTTAGCCGTACATAAAATGTGCTGCATTTTATTCACAGAGCTGTATGGGGGCATATTTAAGCACTAGCGTTTTTAATTTTTAAAAAAGAAAATAATCATTGGGTACCAATTATCTAATTATTTAATACAGAACTCAAATGCAAAGTCTGGATTAAATGTGATTATTGTGTTAGGAAGGAATGAATTTAATTTGTTAGGTTGTCAATTGACATTCAAGTAAAATGATGGTGACTTTATTTTTACAAAGTCCCAGAAATTATTAAATGTAAGAAAGACTGCAAACAATTTATATATTCAGACATACTCAGAAATGGTTCATTAGAAATAAATGGAAAGTCCTCAGTGATTGTCTCAGTTTCATTGGTGTGTGTAAGTGTAATGGCACAAAACGTAAAATCTAGGATTATAGGATTTGCTATTAAATTATTTTGTATTGAACTGTGAAAAAAGATGAGTAAACAGTTGCACACAAAGGGAAATTGTAAATGAGAATCTTACACATTGCAAAATTCATGTTCTTTTTTTTCTGAAATGATAATTTTATGATGTGTTCTTAAAATATAATGTGATATAGTCAAGTGAAATAGCTATTATACTTGCTTACATTTTTCTTAGCAGTCTTTGTTCATTTTTCTTTCTTATTGTAGTGGTTTCTATTTTAAGAAAAAGAGCCTCTTTAAAATACTAAATCCATTCATTGTTGTATTGTTTCATAATGTACAAACAACAAAATACAAAGATATTACATGTACAATTTAAGAAATTTTAGCAATTCTATTTCCCTGTGTAACTGCCATCTGAATCAAAAATAGAATAAACTATAACCATCATCCCATCTAAGAAATTCTGAGGACAGCCAGCTGATCAGTAGACTGGAAGAAAGCCCTATTCATGTCTATTCTCCAGAAAGGTGATCCAACCAAATGTGGAAATTATCAAACAGTATCATTAATATCACACACAAGTAAGATTGTGCTTAAGATAATTCAGAAGTGACTGCAACAGTATATTGAGAAGGAACTGACAGAAATTCAAGCCAGATGCAGAAGAAGATGTGGAACCACAGATATCATTGCTGATGTCAAACAGACCTTGGCTAAAAGCAGAAAACATCAGAGAGATGTTTACCTGTGTTTCATTGATTATGCAAAGACACTCAACTGTGTAGATCATAACAAATTATGGATAACATTGAGGAAAATGAGTGTTCTGGAACACTTAACTGTGCTCATGGGGAATCTCTACGTGGATCGATAGACAGTCTTTTAAATAGAACAAGGGAACGCTGCATGGTTTCAAGTCAGAAAATGTGTGTGTCAGGGTTTTATCTTTCTCCATACATTATGAATGTGTTTGTTGAAGAAATAATCTGAGAGGCTAGACTATATGAAGAAGAATGAGGCATCATCATTGGAGGAAGACTTATTAACTACCTGAGTGATGCAGATGACTCAGCCCTGCTTGGTGGAAGTGCAGAGAATTTGAAACACTGATGAAGATCAAAGAAGCCAACATTCACTATGGATTACACATCAGCATCAAGAAAGTGAAAATCCTCATCACTGGACTAGTAAGCAAAATCATAATAAATGTAGAAAGGGTTGAGATTGCCAGGGATTTCGTTTTACTTGTTGCAAAATCAATACTCATGGAAGCATCAGTCCAGAAATCAAGGCACATTGCATTGGAAAAATATATTGCAAAGCCTCTCCTTAAAGTGTTGAAAAGTAAATAAGCCACCTTCCAGGCTAAGGTCACCTGACTCAAGTGATGTTATTTTCAGTTGCATCATATATATGTGAAAGCTGGACAATGAATAGGAAGACAGAAGAATCTATAGCTTCGAATTGTGCTATCAGAGACGAATGTTAAATGTACCACGGACTTCCAGAAAAACAAACAGATCTGTTCTGGAAGAAGTCAAACCAGAGTGCTCCTTGGAAGCAAAGAAGGTGCGACTGTGTCTTAAATACTTTGGACGTGTTATCAGGATGGATCAGTCCCTGGAGAAAGACAACATGCTTGGTAGAGGGTCAGTGAAAAAGAGGAAGACCTTCGACAAGATGGATTGACACCCTGGCTGCCACAATGGACTTAAGCATAAAAGTGATTGTGGGCATGGCTGAGAGCCAGGGAATGTTTTGTTCTGTTGTGCATAGGATTGCTGTGAGTTGGAACTGACTTGAAGGCACCCAAGAGCAACACTCATTTCAGAACTTTTTTTGTGTTCCTTTCCAGTTTCTGGACTCTTTTCTCCTATGGACAAGGTGAATTCTATTAAATTTATTTTACCTAATTGTGCATGCATAATGGGACTGTATAGTATGTACTGTTCACTCAAATTTTAATTTTAATCTTAAGTCAGCGCATTTATTCTTTTCTGAAGCCAGTCCACACTTGTAACATGAATTTATCCTTCCCTTTTTAGAACATACCAATGGTTATTTTTTTCTCTTCAAATTTTTGTATCTTCTTCTGTATGAAACTTGCACATTTTACAGAGCCATATTAACTCTTCTCTCAAAATTTTTTCCACCCATTCCTCCTCAAAAATGTTTTGTTATGCCTTAGTATTCCTAAGAATAACTTATGTTCATGTTCCAGAACCGCTTGTGCTTAACTCTCTATCATACAATTGCCATTCTCAAAATATACTGAAAATATTTCCTCAGAGATTGTCAATAACTTCTAATTGCTAATTAATTTCTTTATGGAAACTGATATGTCAAAGCATATTAGATTATGATGCAGTGAACCATACCCCCAAATCTCATAAGATTTAAATGAACAAAGATTTGTTTATTATACTACCATCTGCACAGATGGCTAGGAGTTTTTCCTTTCACTCCTTATTCCTGAAGCAAGGATTAACAGGCAGCCACCAACTGAATTATTAATAAATTAAGCAGAAGTAAAGAAAGCTCTGAAAGTTCTCTCACTCTCAAATACCCTAACTTTAAAGTGATTCTTATCATTTCTGTTCACAAAGTGTAGGCCAGATCTAGTCATGCTAGCACACTTATCCAGGAGCAGACCAGGAAGTGCAATCTTGCCTTTTGTTTGGAAAGTAGAAAGTCCAAAATAGTTACTGAATCGTACTATTAACCTCCACAACTCAATTTTCTTTTCTTTTTTTTTTTATTGTATTTGAGTGAAAGTTTATAATACAATTCAAATTTGCATGCCTGCCTATCTGCAGCTCCCTCTGCTTTCCTTACTCAGTGACAGTACACTCCTCCTTTCTGTTCCATACATGTTATATCCTCTAAACAGTCTCCTGTCCCCTCATCTCCACCTTCTCGACTCCACTCTAGTAAGAGGCCACTAGAACAACATCCTGCAGATGCATAGAATCATAAAGTGCACACATGATATGGTCACTCTGTGTCCCTGAGTCCAATCCACTCCTGTTTGAAGAGTTGACCTCAGTAATGATTTACGATCAGGGGGAGCATCACATCTAGGTGCCATGCTCCCGGGGGAATTTCCAGGCCTTCAGACCACCAATTGCAGTCTTTTAGTGAAGTTCTTAAGGTGGATCCCTTTTTTCCTTGTGTTGCCACTGGGACTCAGCATTACGAGCCTCATAACGGCTGTCATTGATGATGGCCAGGTACCATCTGGTACTTCTGGTCACATCTTGATATAGTCACTCATTCATGTGGGTCTTTCTGTCTTCTGGGCTCTTATTCCCTCGTGTCATTGTTGTACTTGGTGATCATCTGTTCTGCCTGAGTTGGGACCACTTGGTGTACCTCAGATGGCAGCTTACTAGCTTTTAAGACCCCAGATGCCACTCACTAATATGGGGTGGAGAAGACTCTCTTAGCAATAGGCTAGTTATGCCACTTGGCCTTGATGTCCCCTAAGAACATGGTTCCCAGATCCTCATCCCTGCTACTCTATCCTTTCAATATCAGGTTAAATAAGATTGGAAGAGTTTTCAGGTTATGTTGAAGGCCATTTAAATTGATATTCTTTCTACACTGTGCTGTCACTGCTTTCACCCAACCAAATTTCTATCAGCTATCTAATCTATAAACAACTCTCTCTTTCCCTCTCCTGCTCGCAACTGTCAAAAAGTCTTCTCTTATGTACATAAGTCTGTTTTTAAGGCTTTATAGTAGGGGTCTCATACAATATTTGTCCTTGTGCAGCTGACTAATTTCACTCGACATAATGTCTTCCAAGTTAAACCAGGTTATGAGATGCTTCCTGAAATCATCATTGTTCTTTATGATTGCATAGTGTTCCATTGAGAATATATACCATAGTTTGTTTATCTATTCATCTGTTGTTGGGCATGTGGCTTGGTTCCATCTTTTTGCTATTGTAAACTGTGCTGCAGTAAACATTCATGTGCATGTATCTTTTCATGTGACTGCCCTTGCTTTCCACAGGTCTGAAGGATGCACTCTTTTGGTGCTTTCTTGATGATGTGAGGTTTCCAGTTCTCTGCTTGCTTTGCTTCCTTTTATTTCTTTCAGAATCAAAGTATTAAGGTTGCTGTAGCCCATACTCCAGGGAAACTCCCTTGAGATGATCTTATGAAGGGATTTACAGTCCCACCCTAATCCTTTGACATACAGCACAGGAAAATCACAAAATGGAGGCCAATCACAAAATATTGGGAATCATGGCCCAGGAACTTGGCTACACATATTTCTAGGGGGACACAATTCAATCCATGACAATCATGTTAATTGTTTTTCTGATGTTGAACTAGCCTTGCATCCTTGTTATGAGTCTAACTTGGTCATGATGAAGTATTTTATTGATATGTTGTTGAATTCTATTTGCAAGGATTTTGGTGAAGACTTCTGCATCTAGGTTCATGAGTGACACAGGTCTGTAGTTCTCCTTTTTTTTGGACCTTTCCCTAACTTTGCATCAGGGTTATGCTGGCTCCATAGAATGAAATTGGGAGTATTTCATCCTTTTCTATGCTGTGAAATAGTCTCCGTAATATTGAAGTTAATTCTGCTCTAAAAGCTTGGTAGAATTCTGCAGTGAATCCTTTTGGGCCAGGGTTACTTTCGTTGGTAGGTTTTGAATGACTTTTTCAATCTCTTCCTTTGTGATGGGTTTATTAATTTGTTCTACTTCTCTTTATAATTTTGTTAGGTGATATGAATCTAAGAAATTGTCCATGTCCTCTAGGTTTTCAAATCTGTTAGAATGCAATCTTTCATAGTATTCTGTTATGATACATTTTATTTTTGATGTATCTGTTGTGACATCTCCCATGTAATTTTTACTCAGGTTATTTGTTTCCTCTCCTGTTTTTCTTTAGTAAGTTTAGCCAATCGTTTGTCAATTCTGTTGATCTTTCAAAAAACCAGCTTTTGGTCTTATCAGTTTTTCAGTTGTTCTTCTATTTTCTATTTTATTTAGTTCTGCTCTAATCTTTATGATCTGTTTTCTTCTGGTGATTGAGGGATTCCTCTGTTGCTCTCTTTCTACTTGTACAAGATGTAAGGTTAATTCTTTGGTTTGGATCCTCTCTTCCTTCTGGATGTTTGCATTTATAGATGTCAGTTGACCCCTGAGCACTGCTTGGCTTTTTAAGGTTCTGGTTGGAAGTATTTTCATTCTCATCTGAATCCATAATTTTCATTATTTCATCCTTGGTTTCTTGTATAACCTGTAGTTTTTTTGAGCAAGATTTTGTTCAGTTTCTGTGAGTTGCATTTTCTATTTTTTTTTTTTTTTCGGCTATTGATTTCAACTTTTATGGCTTTATAGTCTGAGAAGATGCTTTGCAATAATTCAGTGGTTTAGAATTTGTTGAGATTTGCTTTATGTGGTAACACATGGTCTATTCTGGAAAACATTCCATGTGTGTTGGAGAAGGAGATGCACTTATCTGTTGATGGATAAAAAGTTCTGTATATGTTGATGAGGTCTAGTTGGTTAATTGTGGCAATAAGATCTATGGTGTCTTTACTGAGCTTCTTTCTAGAAGATCTATCCATTACTGAAAGTGGAATGTTGAAGTCTCCCACTATTATCATGGAGTGATCTACCACATTTTTGAATGTAATCAGTGTTTCTTTCATGTATTCAGATGCTCTAGTATTAGGTGCATAAATATTTAATATGACTAAGTCCTGCTTGTGTATTGAACCTTTCAGCAATAGTGACTATCCTTGTCCAATATGGTGGATTTACATTAAAGTCTATTTTATGTGAGATTAGTATTGCCACACCTCCTCTTCTTTGTTTATTTTTAGCTTGGTATATATTATTCCATCTTTAAGTCTAAAGTGAGTTTCTTGTAAGCAATACATAGAGTGATTGTGTCTTTTGATCCAAAACATCACTCATTGTCTCTTCACTGGAGCATTCAGCCCATTTACATTCAGTTTAATTATTGATAGTTACGTATTGAGTGCTCTCTTTTTGATATATTTATTTTTGTGTTGGTATCTTCTCTGTTGCTGTTAATTTTCTGTTCTGGGTCATTCTTTATCAGTCATTTTTCATCCTTTTCAATGTTGGTTTGGTGTTTGTTGAGACTCCTGTGTTACATTTCTTGTTTTGATATATTGAATCTTTATTGTGCTTTGTGGCTACCCTAATAGTCCCCCTTAATAATGTAAATTTAAACCCAGTTTTAAATTCTACATATCTTATTAACTTTCCATCTGGAAGGGCTATAACTAGTATTCCCTCTTTTTAATGTGATGGTATCTTGATTTTCATGATATGATCACTGGATCCCTTCTTTTAATATTATGGCTTTGATTGAGTTTTGTGCCTTCTCTAACTGAATTTGTTTCTGGGTATTGTGTCCTGCACTACCTCCTTAAATATAGAATTAATGGTTTTCTGTTTCTAAGCCAAGAGCTTCTTTCAATATTTCTTGGAGCTTTGGTTTGGTTTTTACAAAATCTCTGTTTTTACAAAGTGTCTGTTTATCTGCAAATATCTTAATTTCATCTTCATATTTGAAAGACAGTTTTGCATGACATATAATTAGTGGTTGGAAGTTTTTCTCCTTCAAGACTTTTAATCTACCATCCCACTGCCTCCAGGTCAACATTGTTTCCGCTGAGAAGTCAGGCAAAAGCATATAGGGCTTCCCTCTGAATGTTATATTTGCCTTGAATCTCACTGCCTCTAAGAGTTTCTGCTTATGTTTTATTTCGTTAAGCTTGATTATCATATGTCTTGGTATCTTTCTTTTGGGATCAGTTTTTATGTGGTGTTTGATACACATCTTGGATATCTATGTTCTATTCTTTCATACTTTCAGGGAAGTTTTCTCTCAGCAACTCAAGAATACTCTGTGTTTTCAGGTATCCCTCCCTGTTCATGAACTCCATTGAATCATAGATTGTTCCTCTTGGTAGAGTCCCATATGTTTCTTAATGCGTCTTCATTTTTCTTGTTTCTTTTATCTGAATTCTCCTCATATATGCTGGTGTCTATAGCGCTATATTCCAAGTCAGAAAGTCTAGTTTCCAGTTGTTCAGTTCTGCTCTTTTGGCTTTGAATTGATCATCTAATTCTGTAATTTTGTTGTTGATTTGTTGAATTTCAGAATGCTGATGTTCCATCAGATCAAATAGCTTGCTTAATTTTTCATTTTGCTCTGCTGCATTTTGTATAATGTCTATGAGGACTTTGTATATAATTGCTTTGTACTTGACCTCCAATAGTTTCAGAAAGACCTCTTCATCTGGGAAATTCTTTGATTCTTTATTTTGAGAGTTTTCTGGGACCATGGATGAATGTTTTTTTAGATGTTTCATTAAGGTCTGTTGCTTTCTGGACATCAAGAGGCTGTTTAATTTTCTCTGGTGTTGCCTTAAAAGGAGCTGTGGCACAGTTCTGAGAAGGCAGTTGATCACCAGCCACCACTATGTACTTCAGTGAGTGGGCCCAGTAAAATCTCTGGGGTAGCAGGCTTTGCCTCCTAGCTAGCAATGACACAGAGTCACTGGGGGGCCATCAGCTAACCCTATAATGTGGGTCAGTAAAGGCTGGAAGAGATGTCATCAGGCTGCACCACAGTTATTTTTCTAGGCAGTCTTATTTTGAAAAGGTAAAAGCTATGTAATTGCTTCCAATATCAGTCAGACTGTCAGGTGTTGTAAACTCCTTCTTCTGGCTTACAACAGAGGGGCCTCGTCAGCTGTTCGCAGATGCTGTGATATAGTTCAAAGTATGACAGGCTACTAGTTGGCTGTCATCTCTTCTGGACTCCTCCCGTAAGGCTGCACTGTACTAAACACAGCTTTTCTGCTAGCAAGGCACTCCCCGTACTGGGACTGCCTCCTAGCCTGGGAATTAGCCCCTACTGAGGCCTCCAGTTGGATATTTCCACCTCCCAGTCAAACAATATGGCATCCTGGTCACTCTGACCTGCCACCGTGAAACAGCAGAATCTATGACTGAGGTCCATAAACAGAGGGTCGAGGGGCTATGGTACTCTGAGTCCGGAGTCAGGCTCTCAAAATGTGGCTATTCCACCCACTGATCAATTTAGCACTATGTGTATGTGTAGTTGCTCTTTGAGCTGCTACCCCATCTGCTGGACAACAGAAAGAAAAAAAGTTAAAAACACCAGTTAACTTCAGTCCGCAGTAGCCAGCCGATTCAACCAGAGCAGGGCTCAGCCAAAGACAAGCAGTTTACCATTAAGTGGCATGCAGTCCAAACAGATAGCCCTATGCCGTGTCCTAGGGCTCACTGGGTGTCTAGAAACCTCCATTCAATTATCAATCCAGGCCTCAATTTTCAGAAGGAATTAAGGAGACCTGTGTCTAGTACACCATCTTGACTCTCCCACCCAAATGTCATTTATTCATTTTTCCTAGATATGCCTCTGCAACACATTGAGCTAATTAAAAAACAAACAAGATAAACCCTACCAATTTACCATGCTACCTTATGCTTTCAGTTTCCTTTCAGATCAGTTTAAGAAACATCTATTTGAACTTTTCTGTATTTCTTGCAAAGCTATACTGAGCAACGTAGTACATTATGTATCCCAGTACTTCATGATAAAAAACTCATGTGTAAAATTCTTTCCTGAATTCAGAATCAAAAAATATTTTTCTCTCCACAGAAGAAAGCATGCTTTCATTTGTCATAGATTTTAACATGTATAGTCTAAGCATTCTTCATATTTGACATTAACTCTGAAAGGAAATCAAAATAATACATGGTCATCTGCAACAAATCTTTTCAAATACCAGTCTTTTAAAGACTATGTGCCTTCTTTTTCAAAGGTTTTAAAGTTATGTTTACACTTTTTTTTTTCCACCTAAAAAAGCAAGGCTATGCTTATGGTTTGAAGCCACCTAAGCTGTTTAAAAAAGTTACATAAAATTTTAAGAATAATTTTTGTTTGTTTACTTCACTAAAGATGCAACTATTTTCCTAAATTCCTTTTTACTATGGTATAATTTAGGAGTTTTAATGTTGTTGGGGAACATTATTAAGTTCTTTTGCTTTGTACAATGATCAAAAATCTAGCTGTCCTATTAAGATGCACCAGAAAGTTAGAATTAGTAATGAATACAAAATTTTATCAAACTATTTCAGTTAGAAAAACAAGTTAATTAAAGGGAAAAACACATGATTTTTTTTGAGATATTGTAATATTTTATGTTAGTTATATAATGTAAGGTGCCGTATCGTCTGCTGGGATTCTTTCATTGACCAAAACACACTGAGACCTCTTCTGGTATTTCTTCTGCTTCGGAATACTACCTCCCTTCCTATCTTATTCTTTCTCTCTAGGCCCCTTAGACATCACCTGGAAGTGGTCTCTATGGAAGCTTTCTGACCACCCCATCCAAAGTACCACAGTTTATTTTTTGACACTTGCCACATTTATGAAAGCAGTTTTATGTTATTTATTTTATGCTCACATCCCTCACTGGACTTATTCAAAGCTGCTCTATTTCTTTAGCACATCAGTGCATACCAAACATCCTGTGACTCAATGTACTTAATATATATTTTAGAATAAATATATTAATAATTATCCATTTAGTTAAAATTATATTATGTCTAGCTATTTTTAAAGTATCAGGTCTGACCATTAAGCTCGTGAACTTATCCTAGAAAAAGTGCTACATAGCTCACTGCTGAATGTCACTATGGTCACCTTCACATTGCTCCCTTTGGGAAGCTATACACCAATGCTAGTGCCTAGTCCATCCTTCAAAGCAATTTTGGAACTCTGTTTCTGGAATAGCCATCAGAACTCTTGTCTTATTAGCTTGATGTCTTAAACATCACTAAAATGTCTTCCTCTCAATACTTCCTTTATCTTCCTATAAATTAAAAAGCCACTGGGGGATACACCAGGTGAGTTGGGGAGTGTTCCTATACAGTTATTTATTTAGTAAAAATCCATCAAGGACAGCTATACAATTAAGTTTGCAAACTTGCCACCATACCACTGTGTGCAATGGCCATTTCAGAAAGAATTCTAAAATTGCTTTGAAGGGTGGACTAAGTACTGATATTGGTACGTAACCTCCCAAGGAGAGCATTTATAGGTGACTGTAGTGATATTCAGCAATGAGGTATGTGACATTTAGAACAATAAAGTTTGCGGGCTTGTCAGATCTGGTTTGTGTAGCTCAATTGTTTACAGAATTCTAGATTTAAATGCATTATTTTCTGAATAACTATGAAATAGTAGACTCTTCCCAATATTGTCCTAACTGTCACATACTTGTTTACATAACTTTTCATTGGCCTTTCCCAAACTGTCTCTTCCAAACTTTATCGTGACAGTAATGACAGCTTCCACTTTCTGTTCCTCAAAAGAGATTCTCATACTGCTGTACTTTATTTTTGACTTTATTTAAGTACAATTAATCCTATATAATGAGGTGAAGAAGAGTATGTCTGGAATGCAGAGTATCCCTTAAGGCATTTCTTAATGCTACCATGTGCTGTGATTCAAGTCAATGTAAAGCTGTGCCAACCAAATTCCAACATAATTGCTAATGACCCAGACCCTTGTGGAGTGAAAGTTTGGGTTACTCCACCAGGCAGAGAACCACAATCAGCTGAGATGCTTGCTCGGGTAAAGGGAATATGGATTTTTTTTTTTTTTTTTTGTGGAAGAATGTAGTTCTGAATACCAGTTATGATCATATGACCAGCTATAGAAATGAGGACTGTAATTATTATGAGAATTTCTGCTTTGTATGTGTGCATCAAATATTTTTGTTTTCTTCACTTATAAAATATAATGTAAACAGGGCTAGTGCATTTTTAGTTGTAAGTGTGTTAGTTGTATCGTGTTAGGTAGAAATATGACTTTAAAATTACCTTTAATATTTAGAGATTGTATATGCTTCCGGAAGATGGGGGCATCTAGCAAGTTGACAAGGAGTAGACTGATGTATGGATTGTGTGGCCAAATTGGCCAGACCATGATTGTCAGTGTTTATGTTTGACCACTCCTATAATAGCATATGCTGTGAGCAGCCAATCTATTTAAAGGGAGTTTCATTGGAGGTGTGGCCTGTATCTATATATAAGAAGACATCCTGGCATTTTGCTTGCTCTTAACCCTGCAGCTGCCTCATATTTGTCTGACATCTCTCTCTTGGACCTTGAACTATCAGCTTAACTGTAGATCTAGGAATTCATTGATCTTCACAGTGTGAGAGGAGAAGCCCTTCTTTCTGACCTCCAAATCTTTGGTTCAGTAGTTTCTGCAGTTACTTAAATCAAGGGAAGCCTCCATCCTGATCCATGGACTCCAGATGACCCAGTCTCAAAAATCATATGAATTGTTTCCTTGATAAAAATATTTCTATGTATGTGTATGTTTTTCTGGCTTTGCTTTCTAGAGAACCCACCTTAAGACCACATCAGTTCTGAAAGTTACCTCATTGGAGTTAAAAAGCTTGGTTCTCACAAGACCTGAATAGATATGTTCTCAAATCCACGTTCTGAAAGCTCATCCTTAACCAGTGCTAATTGATTCAGGCTTCAATTCCTAAATGAGGCACTCCAGGGAGATGAATAAACTTGGCTGCACTCTGGAACTGTTTAGAAAATGCTAAGGCCTGGGTCCTACACTATGATATTCAGAATTAATTGACCTGGTATAAGTCTAAACTTCAGGAATTGTACACGTAACTAGATGATTTTAATATGCAGCCAAGGTTGACATCCACTGGCTTAGAGCCATCAGACCCACCTCAGGCATAGAATGTTGGAATAAGATAAACTTCATGTTTATTACATGACATGTGGAGGAGGGGGAAGATACCTGAATAAAGTCAGTTACATGAAGAAATAGACAAGGGAGAGTGTGTGACTTTTGAGTAACCTACAATATCACAGTACTTTGCAATATTGTATTACAATATCTATAATATAAAGTTAAAAAAAAAGATTCTGGCATAGCAAAGTCAGTTTACTTGCTTAGAATTTTGAAGGGCAACAATGAGTATAATAAATGATATTAAATCAGACTCTAAAATACTGTATAGATTATATATGAAAACAGAGAAAACAAGCAAGCATACATAAATCAAAATATATTTGTGTTTTCTAATAATAAAAAAAAACTTTATAGGTAAAATAAAAAATGGAAAATGGTGTACTAAGATTGTCATAAAAGTTAGAGGAACTGTTTATATCAATGAAAATGTACACAATATTTGATGTTCTAATAGTCCATATTTTCAAAAATAGTAATGTATCATCTGGCCTTAATGGCAACCAGCCTTCAGTGGAGACACTGATGAATTCTCATAAATTAAAATGATATATCAAAGTGATAAACATTTTATTTCACTTATTAAGAATAAGATTGTAACTACTCACTGAACAAATTACTAAGCAATATGCACATGTCAGATCTGATGAACGGAAAAAGATGGAGCATTACCCTGGGTGGTGTGTTGAATAACAGCATATATGTCTTGAATAACTAACAAATGGAAAAGAGACAGGTTGTGAAGGCCAATATTTCAAATTTTTTGCATACTTCACATTTTACCTTGTAATAGCACTAGATGTGATAGCTAAATACTCTGAATTTTGACTCTGGGTGTAATATAAGCACAAACAAATTAGTGTGTATGTATTCAGCATTATTGAATTTTAAATATTTCCTTTAGAAAATTTTGAAGAAAAAATACTGAAATAAAAAACAAAGCATACTTTAATATCTGGTGCTGAAATGAAATAGAATGTGTTCTTGATAACATATAATTCTGGCATACAAACATAACACTAACAATCTTTATCTGCCCACAATCAAGTTCTCAAAAAAATTATTTTTCAACAACTTGATATGGTCAGATTTCCTGGCTTAAATTCCACATTTGCCAAAAATTGGAATATTGTTATCACCAGGCAGTGTTTCTGCTATGACTAGTCAACTTCAGTTGACATTTGCTTATCTCTGAAGGCATTTCAAAAGAAAATGAAATCAGCGATGCCCTCCTACAAAACCTTTATATAAGCGAAGCTCTGTTTTACATTATAGGAAGGCAAATCTCTGCATACAGGAGAAAAACAATGACAACAACAGCAAAAAAAAAAAAAAAAAAAAAACACTTTTCTCCAATAAATATCTCAAATAAATTTAGTTCAATAAAACCATTAAGGATATATTACTCTAACAAAAAAAACTGTTCAAAATATCAAATCAATCACAATTTATCTCAATTGAGTCTTCTTAGAATTATTTTAAATAACAAATAAAAGAGAGAAGGAAGATAACATCACCCTTGACAGGGAAATAACACTGTCTATGTGCCAAGAAGACTAAAAGATCAGCATCATGTATCAAGCATGTCATCAGATTAAAAAAGGAAGTAAACAAAAGAAAATCATAGCGTTCTTAAAAATTGTTTAAACAGCAGGTAATGGTGGAGCATCTAGGAACACTTTATTATCTTTTATTTTAGAAGTATGAACGTTACAGGCAAAAATTTCTGGCACCATTGTTGGCCACTGCATTCAAAAGTTGCTCTTATGGGGAACTTGAGGGAACTTTTGCAAACCTGGTAGAAAGAAAAGGCTTCTCAAGTTCACAGCAGGGTTCTTTCTCAAACGTAGAAGAAGCACCAGAAAGGAGAGTGGACATGTCAACATCATCACTGTGGCCATGTTGCCATGCCTAGCAGAAAGCAAATGGAAGGATAATAGCTTGTAGTGGTTTAGAGTTAGGCTTAGGTTCCTAATCTAATGCTTTCACCCAATCCCAGAGATGCTCTACAAATAATAAGTCTCCTGGGCATTATTTATTATTATTATTAGTCAGACTGGCTACTTGGCATTAGTCAGACTTACAATGAATAATTTTAAATGATGTAATGTTAACCAGGTAGACAGTCAAAGGATCAAAAGAGAATGTACTCAACTTTGGGGGGATCAATAACATGCAAAGACAGATTTCTATACTTGAAAGATTAAACACAACAAACAAGGGGTAAAAAAAGAAGAATCCAAAGAAGCAGTATTCAGCTGCTGACTCATACTACAAAATATATTTCAAAAAATAAAAATAAAAATTATAATTTGTTTTTTAAAAAACTACTTTTTAAAAGCTTTCTTATTTTTAGAGTATTGTGAATACTAAGTGGACAATTATATTAGAAAATTAAAATGAAATGTTCTGTCTCCCACCCCAAACTCACTCCTTGATGTCTCCATAATTATTACTCGTTTTTATCATGGTTACCACCGTATTCCAAGCACTTTCTAGGTGCTTTGTGTGTATTAGGCGTTTAGTTCCCACCTAGAAAAACCTTTCTAATTGAGGGAAATGAGGCTCAGAGATGTATATTAACCAAGATTTACACTGTTTATAGCATCTAGCCCAAGAAAGGTGGACAAGGAATAAGGGCGGCTAAAGAAGAATTGAAGGCTCTGAATTACAGAGTTAGCAAATGTCACAGATTGAATTGTGTCCCACTGAGATACATAGCAAGTTGGTTAGGCTGTGATTCCCAGTACTGTGTGGCTGTCCTCTATTTTGTGATTCTAATTTTGTGTTAAGAGAGTATTAGGGTAGGCTTGTAATACCCTTACTAAGGTCCCATCCCTGGTCCAATGTAAAGGAATTTTCCTGGGAAAGTGGCCTACACCACCTTTTATGAAGAACAAGCGATGAAAGGGAAGGGAGCACAAAACGAGGGCCTTGGGCCTCAAGAAGACAGTGCTGGGAGCAGAGTGCATTCTTTGAACCCAGGGTTCCTGCAAGAAGAAGCTACTAGTCCAGGAAAGATCAATGACAAGGACCTTCCTCCAGAGTCAACAGAGAGAGAAAACCTTCCCCTGGAGCTGACACTGAGTTTGGACTTACAGCCTGCAAGCGTATGAGATAATGAATTTCTCTTTGTTAAAGCCATCCACGGTCTGTATTTCTGTTACAGCAGCACTGTATGACCAAGACAACAAAGAATATTGAATGCACTGAGGACTGTGAGAAGAACCAACAGGTTTGTCTGGGAAGAAGTACAGTCAGAGTGGCTCCAGGGAAGAACTGTGAGATTTTGTCTTACGTACTTCGGACATGTTATCAAGGAGGGATTGATCTGTGGGGAAGACATCATGATTTGGTTAAGGTCAAGGGTCAGCGGAAAGAGAAAGGCCTTCAATGAAATGGATTGACTCAGTGGTACAAGAATGCCCTCGATCCATAATTCTAAGGATCGAGCAGTGTTTTGTTCTGTTGTACACAGGGTCAATATGAGTCACAACCTACTCAGTGGTACCTGACAACAACAGCAACTTAAAAACCAAAAGAAAATGCTTGTGAGAGACTGAACTGGACAGAAGCAGAAGGTGAACTGTGAGGCAAAGATAGTGGAGTTCTCACCAGTCCCACTGAGGTTCACAGAGCAGAGGCAACTCTGGAGAGTTTTCCCACTTGGAGGCAAGGGAGTTGAGCTGCTTACGTCTAGATCAACCAGGCACTGATTTGGGGCTGCCCCAGCAAAGAAAAGAAGTGATCTTGACTAAAATGACTCTTGTCAGCTGAGAGCAGTTACTAGGACCCACACTCATTGAAGCTGGGGAAATGAAGACATCACTGGGCAGCACATAACAACATCTACTACAAGCTGTATCTTGTACCTTTAAATTCACTTGGGCCATATACATTGTGACGATATTACTACAGGATTCCAGTAGGACTTTTTTTTCCTAGTATACCTTAGAAGTAGAAGATTGTTAGGATAAATTATAGCCCTTATCCTTAAAGCTGGTTTTCAGGGGAAAACTGATACATTATCTCCCTCCTTCATTACATATTATATTCTCTACTGTTCAGTAGCCTTTCTCTGGACTTCCTCTAATCCTGAGAGTCTAGGTTGTGATTCTTTTACTGAAGCTCACCGTAAGGTTTGCAAGACATCTTTTGCCACCAGTGATATCTTGAATACCAAAAACTGTGTTGATAGCCAAGCCAAGTGCCGTCGAGTCGGATCCGACTCATGGCGACCCTAGGTATCATTCAAAAAGCCAGTGCTCTTATACTTAGCCTGTTGTGAAGACTGTCTGCTCTAAGACTAACTCAAAGCTAACAGCCATCTGTATCCACATATAGGTAAATACCTGTCCTGAGAATCCTAAAGGCCTATTAAATATTGTGCCTCCTCTTTAGCTGGTGATGTGCAGTGCAAGATTCAGCAGTTTGTTTTTAATCTGGCGATGTCCCAGGATGACTGAGAGAACTGAATCCTTCATAACTTCAGTTACATAACAGGCCCTTGGATCTTCACTGGATGTATTCCCTAATATCTAGAACACATGTGTCCTTCCAAGGCCTTTTACTAGATACTTCTCGCTCATGTAGTTTAACATCTCTTCAGTATAGGAAAACAATGTGGCAATCTGCAGAATGTTCACACAGTCCGTGTAACGTCATATTATGAAAAAAGTGAGAGAGTTAATATAGCCTTGAGGCAAGATCTGATTTTAAACATATGCTGTTTTCTCTCCAAAGGAAACTCAAATTTTTGACCCTATTGCCTGAGACAAATGTGAGAGAAAAGATTCCCCAGCTTCTTGGTCACAAACAATATATTCAAAGCAGTTTGAATCTGTATTATCAAATATTCCACATCTGGCACAACAGCTGCAATTAGGCTACTACTTGGTATAGGTTGCTCAAAGTGATTTTTTTTTTTTAAATAAGTGAAATAAGTGGAGAAATTATATTGAAAAATCCTTTGATTTTAAGAGGAGGCTTAATCTTAAACTGTTACCTCAGGATTGTTATGTTATTTCCATTTTGTTTTAATATATGGTTGAAGCAGATTCTTAGTCTTTCTCTAAAGTTCTAATACCTAGCCCTAGACAATTATATCAAAGTTCTACCAACTAAAAGGAATGTGCATTTGAGATATATATTCAAGGTATATCTTCAGGGACCAGGAAATGAAAACTGAAACCAGTGGACCCACTGTGCTAGATACCAGGGGCAAGGAATCCATTTACTTCCTGGCCTTTATATGTGCACCATTGTAACATGAGGTAAAGGAAACATCAGAGAAGTAGATGCCAGTGTTAGATTGAGCCTGAATACTTGCAGTGTTAGTCATTCCTTTCGAAAGGTGAGTTACTCAAATAAATGGCTAAAAATATTTTGGGAGGTGTTTGGCAGAATAATTACTACATACACTTGTAAGGCTGCAGGGTCTTTTTTTATCCTGGGCACCTGACCTCTTTTCCACCTGGTGGGTGTCATGGATTGAATTCTGTTCCACAAAAATATTTGTCAACTTAGCTAGGCCATGATTCCTAGTATTGTGGGGTTACCTTCTATTTTCTGATTGTAATTTTTCTTCAGAGAGGATTAGGGTAAAATTGTAACATCTTTCCTAAAGTCACATTACTGATCCAGTATAAAGGGAGTTTCCTTGAAGTGTGGCCTGCACCACTTTTTATCCTACAAGAGATAAAAGGAAAGGGAAGCAGCTGAGAATGGGGACTCATACCATCAAGAAAACCGTACAGGGAGCAGAGTACATCCTCCAGACCTGGCAGAGAAACTGGTAGTTCAGGGTAAGATTGATGACAAGGACCTTCTTCTAGAGCTAGAAAGAGAGAAAGCCTTTCCCTGAATTGGGTTTCAAGCCTACCTGACTTTGAGAAAATAAATTTCTCTTTGTTAAAGTCATACACCTGTTTCTGTTACAGCAGCACTAGATGACTAAGATAGTGGGTTTGCAGTCTGAAAACTGGGCAAGGAATCATGATTTTTTTTTGTTGGAATGCATATACTCAGCCTCCTGATCATCCATTCTCGGTTCATTATGATTACATAGATTGAAAAATTGTCTTGTTTGCCTATCCTGCCCATAGAGAGATACTGTGTCCTAGTAGACAGAGACACTCTGTTCTAGGTTTCTCTATTGTTTCCTGGATCAGGCTCCCTTAACTGTCTTTCCAATCTCGACGTTCTTTACACCTGTAAAGTTGTGCTCACATAACTATGAGGTTTATACACTACCCCCTGGCCTTTTTTATTTCCGGGATCATACCATCCCAATTATTTATAGAGAACCTGTTTCTATAAAAGTGTCTGTTACCACCGGCTCTACCCTACAGAGGAACCACTGAGTATAAACTCCAGATGTCAAGTGTTCTTACAAAAAGCATATAGCTTAACACTGACTGCTTGTTTTCTTTTGTTTCCTCCTCTCCTGACCATCTGTGATGGCAAATTGTCCAAGCTTCATTCTCTAGAAAGAATTTTCATTGGTTCTCTGCTCTTGAAAATTCTAGGATTTCTGTAGCTTCAGACACCTGCTCCTCATATCCTCTCTCAGCTTGGTCCCCTTTATACTGTATTTGTTTACTCATCTTTTTTATAATCTGGTTTGGGATTATTGATAACTTTTTTTTCCTTACTGCTAAACATAGAATTTTATCATATGCTTTTTATTTTTCTTGTGAGTTTGGACTAGATTTGGACATTAGGCTGGTGACTTTGCCTCATCTTGAAATGTGACAGCTTATCTTCTGTATAGAATTTATCCTTTTACTCCATCAACTTAAAGTGGTGAAATAGAGATTGTTTTTGTTTGTTTTCAAGACTCTCTAAATTTTGTAATTCAACTATTTGAGCACAGGGTTAGCTAATCGAGCGCCAGGAAGGTTCTGGTTAGAAATAAGATCACATGTATAAATAAATCCCAGATAGCCCCTGACTATCTCACCTGCATTGTGGGAAATCCTTTTTTTTTTTTTTTTTTGCTGTGAATGAGTGAAAGTATTAAATTTGTGTTCCCACGTATTTGCAGCTTCTACTGCTCTCCTTGTGCAGTGACAGCACACTCCTCCTCTCTGTTCTATACATGTCATATCCTCTTAACAATCTCCTGTCCCCTGTTCTCCAGACTCTCCTCTCCCTTCAAGCAGGAGGCCGGTAGGACAGCATCCTATCAATGCATAGGACCGTAAAGTGCACACACCATATGGTCACATTGTGTCCCCGAGTGTAATCCATTCCTCTCCAAAGAGTTGATCTCAATAATGTTTTCTGGTCAGGGGCACCAGCAGATCTGGGGGCCATGCTCCCAGGGGAACCCCCAGGCCTTTTGACTGTCATTTGTGGTCTTGTAGTGGAGTTCTTCAGATTCATCCCTCTTTTTCTATTGTTGCCACTAAGATACGACATTGTATGCTGCATCACAGCCGTCTTTTGTAGTGCCTGGGCACCATCTGGCTCTTCTGGTCACATGTTGAGACAGTCACCCATTCACATGGGTCCTTCTGTCTCCTGGGCTCTTTTCCCTCATGTCTTTGTTATCCTCGGTGATCAACTGCTCCAGCTGAGTAGGGACCATTTGGTGTACCTCAGATGGCAGCTTGCTAGCTTTTAACACCCCAGACACCACTTACCAATATGGGGTGCAGAAGACTCCCTTAACAATAGGCTAGTTATGCCAGTTGGTCGTGATGTCCCCTATGAGGATGGCCCCCATGCCTCTGGCCCTGCTACTCTGTCCTTGCCATATTGGGTTAAGATTAGAAGAGTTTTCAGTTTATGGTGAAGCCCAGTTAAGTTGATTTTCCTTCTAGTGTGTGCTGCCATTGCTTTCAGCCAAACAAATTTCTATCAACTACATCATATATGACCGGCCGTCTCTCTCCCGTCGCTCCCTTGCAGACACCGAAGAGTCTTTTCACCTGCATATGAGTCTGTTTTTAAGTCCTTATAGTATTGGTCTCATACAATATGTGTCCTTGTGCTGCTGACTGATTTCACTCGGCATAAAGTCTTCCAATTAAAACTAGGTTATGAGATGCTTCTTAAAATCGTCATTGTTGTTTGTCATTGCATAGTGTTCCATTGAGTATATGTACCATAGTTTGTTTATCCATTCATGTGTTGTTGGGCATCTGGGTTGATTCTATCTTTTAGCTATTACAGATTGTGCTGCTGTAAACATTCATGTGCATGTCTCTGTTTGTGTGATGGCCCTTGATTCTGTAGGATATAGTTTGAGCAGTAGGGTTACTGAATCAAATGGTATACTTTTTGCAGCTTTTTAAGGAAGTGCCAGATTGCCTTCCAAAGAACTTGTACCATTTGGCAATCCCACCAGCAGTGTAGGAGAGTTCCAATCTCTCCACAGACTCTCCAGCATTTGTTGTTTGTGTTTTTCAGATCATGGGCAACCTTGTTGGGATGAGGTGATATCTCATTGTAGTTTTGACTTGGATTTGTTTAATAGCTAATGATCATAAGCATTTCCAAATGTGTCTTTTGGCTGCCTGGATGTTCTCTTTAGTGTAGTCAGTGTTTCCTTGATGTATTTAGGTGCCATAATATTAGTTGCATAAATATTTAATATTGGTAAGTCCTGCTTCTGTATTGAACCTTTCAGCAATAAGTAGGGTCCATCTTTGTCCATGATAGTGGATTTTACACTAAAATCTATTTTATCTGACATTAGAATTGCCACCCACATTCTTCTTTGTTCATTGTTAGCTTGATAGATGTTCTTCTATCCTTTAATTTTCAGTTTGTTCCTATCTTTAAGTCTAAGGTGAGTTTCTTGTGGGCAACATATAGATGGGTCATGTCTTTTGATCCAAGATGTCAATGTCTCTTTACTGGAGCATTCAGTCCATTCACATTCAATGTAATTATTGATAGGTATGCGTTCAATGCTGCCATTGTGATATGTTTATTTTTGTGTTGATGTTTTCTCTGTTGTTCTTATTAATCTTTTCTGCGACCTTCTTTGTGAGATGATTTTTCACCTTTTTGAGGGTTTGTCTTGTGGTTGTGGAGACTCCTATGCTACATTTCTTGATATGGTATGTTGCTTCTTTATTGTTCTTTATGGCTGCCCCTACGCTCCTGCTTAATAAACTATATATAAACTCAGTTTTGATTGCTACCAGTCTTGTCAACTTCCTCTCCATCTGGAAGGACTATAACGACTGTAGTACATCCCTCTTTTTAATATGATGATATCGTAGTTTAGATGATATGATCACTAGATTCTTTATTTCACTATTGATTGTGTTTGGAGCCTTCTCTAACTGAGTAGGATTCTAGATAATGTGTCCTTCTAAAATGTAAAGTTAGCAGTTTTGTTCTTCCAAGACAAGAGATTCTTTCAGTATTTCTTGTAGCTTTGGTTTGGCTTTTACAAATTCTCTGAGTTTCTGTTTATCTGCGAAAGTCTTAATTTCATTTTAATACTTGAAAGGTAGTTTCCAGGGTATATAATTCTTGGTTGGAAGTTCTTCTTCAAGGCTTTGAATGTGTCATGCCACTGTCTCCATGCCAGCACCGTTTCTGCTCAGAAATATGATGAAACCCTGCAGCGTTTTCCTCTGAATGTTAGCTTTTGTTTGAGTTTGCTGCCTTTTAAGAGTTTCTGCTTATGTTTCATTTTGTTGAGCTTGATTATAATATGTCTTGGAGTCTTTCTATTGAGATCTATATTGAGTAGTGTCCGATACATATCTTGGATATCTATATTCTCTTCTTTCCTAATTTCTGGCAAGTTTTCTGTCAGCAGCTCAACAACAATACTCTCTGTGTTCTTAAGTGTGTTGTCCTGTTCAGGAAGGCCAATTAGTTGTAGATTGTTCTTCTTAATAGAATCCCACATGCTTCTTAATGCTTCTTCATTTTTCTTGTTTCTTTTTTCTAATTTTCCCTCCTAAATGCCGGAGTCAGTGACTCTGTCTTACAAATCAGAAATTTTCTTTTCCATCTGTTCCATTCTGGTTTCTTGGCTTTGAATTCAAGTGTCTATGTCTTTGATTTTGTTCTTGATCTGTTGGATTTCAGAGTACTGATGTTCCATCAGATTGAACAGCTTGTTTAATTTTTTGTTTTGCTCTGCTGCATTTTATATAAGGTCTAGGAGGCCTCTATGTAAAATCTTTTCATATTCACCTTCTGATAGTTTCAGAAATGCTTTTTTATCTGCAAAGTTCTGAGGTGGTTTCTTTTGGGAGCCTTCTGATGCCATGGGTGACTTCCGAGTTACTGTCTTCTCCAACGTTTGTTGGTTTGGGGGCTTCATGTGGGTCAATAGAGGCTGGGAGAGATGCTGTGAAGATGGAACACAGTTGTTTTTCTAGGCTGTCTTAAAATGAGAAGTAAAAGGTATCTGAACAGCTTCCAAAGTCAGTCAGGTTTTCAGGTGTATATGTCCCTCTTCTCAGCTGGCAAAGTAATCACCTCTATTTTGAACCCCAAATGTTATAAACTAGCACAAAATACAGAAAGGCTGCTGCCCTACTGGCCTCTGCTGTTGGTCCCCAGCTGTAGGTGATACTGTGTAGAATTCTGCTTTTCTGCTAGAAGAGAAGTCTCTTCTGGGTAGGCACTGCCTCCCAGTCCAGGAATTAGGTCCAGCTGAGGCTTCTGTATGGATAAATCTGCCTCACAGCAAACAAGGTGGCATCCCGCACAAGCGCACCAGCTGGTCAGGACCAAGATCCCTGCAGAAAGAGAGGCGGAGAGTGCGGAAATGCCCACAGACCACAGCTTCCGCCGCTGGGCCCAAACTCCAGGTCACACTGTGCCAAACACCATCTCCCTGCTGGAAAAGCAGTCTCCTCCTGGCAGGCGCCACCTGCCAGCCTAAGAACCAATGTCTGCCGGGACCTCTGCCTGGGCTTCTCCAGTTCCCTATGGATCAAGATGGCTTCCCACACAAGCGGATCTGTATGGCTACCACATGGTGAAGGCAGAAAGATAGGCCAGAGAAGCTGAGGTGTATAGAGTCGAAAGCCAGTCTCTCAGAACCTGGCAATTATGCTTGCCAGTCCCACCAGGAGTGTGTCCAAGACCAGCAGCTAGTCAAGTCCCAGCTCTGCCCACTGGCCAAGATAGAGGGAAAAAAATCGTCATGGTGAGTTACCTTCGGTCTGTGCAAGCCTGTGCTCACTGAGAGTGTGGTCAGTGAAACAGAGAAGGTTTTGCATTCAGTGGTATGAAGACCAAATTAACAGCCCTAGGCCATATCCCAAGGCTCACTAGATGTCCAGAAGGCTCCATTTAATTATCATTTTGGGTCTTGATTTCCAGACGGATTTAGGGAGATGTGCATTTAGTCTGCCATCTTGACTCTGCCCACCCTAATTCTTTTGATAAAGTCTTTGGACTAGCAAAAGTGTTTGAATCTCAGTAGTTCCCATTTGTCTATTTTCTCTTCTGTCGATCATACTTTGTTTGTCCCATTTTGAAATTTGTCTAAGCTGTGTATTAAATGTTCCGTTGTTGACCTTGTGTTTTTCTTCCATGATCTTTATTGTTTTAAGTTTTATATTTAGGTCTTTTACACAATTTGAGTTAGTTTTGTGTAGGGTATGAGATATGGTTCTTGTTTCAATATTTTGGAGATGGCTACCCAATTTTGCCAGCACCATTTGTTAAAAAGACAGTTTTTACCCCAGTTAACAATCTTAGGCCCTTGGCGAATACCATCTTTTCCTAAGAGGATGACGGCATCTCTGGGTTTCAGTTCTATTCCATTTGTCTGTATGTCTCTTTTTGTGCCAGTACCAGGCTGTAGTTTCTAAGGTAGGATAGTCTGAGGCCTCCCACTGCATTCCTCTTTACAGTAGTGCTTCGCTTGTCCAGAGTTTCTCCCCTTTCCAAACAAAATTGGTGATTTACTTTTCTGTCTTATCAAAAAATGTCACTGGAATTTATATTGGGTTTGCATTGTATATGTAGATCGCTTAGAGTCCATTTTCCCACTGTTAAGTGTTCCTATCCATGAGCAGGGTAGGTGTCTCTATTTATGTAAGTCTCTCCTAGTTTCTTGCAGTAAGGTCTTGTAGTTCTCTTTGTAAAGGTCTGTTATTTCTCTGGTTAGATTTATCCCTATGTACTTTATCTTCTTAGGGGCTATAGTAAATGGTATTGATATAGTGATTTCTTCTTTAGTGATCTCTTTGTTGATATAAAGGAATCCTACATCAGCTTATGTTTATCTTATATCCTGCTACTTTGCTGAACTCTTCTATCAGTTCAAGTAGTTTGCCTATTGATTATTTAGGATTCTCTGTGTATATAATCATATCATCTATAAATAGGGAGATTTTATTACTTTGTCTTTGCCAATGTTGATGCCCTTTATTTCTTTGTCTTGTCTAATTGTTCTGGCCAGAACTTCTAGTACAATGTTTAATAGAAGTGATGAGAGTGGGCATCCTTGTCTAGTTCCTGTTCTCGAGAGGAATCTTGTCAGTCTCTCTCCATTCAGGATGACATAGGTGATTGTCTTTGGTTAGATGGCCCTTGTTGCATTGAGGAATTTTCCTTCTATTCCTCTTTTGCTGAGAGTTTTTAGCATGAATGGGTGTTGGACTTTGTCAGATACGTTTTCTGCATCAATTGACAAAATCAACTGATTCTTATCTTTTGAGATATTTATGTGGTTGATTAATTGTTTTTCTGATATTGAACCATCCTTGCATCACCGGTATGAATCCAACTTTGTCATGATGGATTTTTTTTGGATGTGTTGTTGTATTCTATTGGTAAGAATTTTTTTGAAGATTTTTACATCTAGGTTCATGAGTGATATTGATCTGTGGTTCTTTTTTTGTGGGATCTTTCCCTGGCTTTGATATCAGGGTTATACTGGCTTCATAGAATGAATTTGGGAATATTCCATCCCCTTCTATGCTGTGAAATACTCTCAGTAGTATTGGAAATAGCTCTTCTCTAAAACCTTGGTAGAATTCTGCAGTGAAGCCATCTGGGCCAGAGCTTTTTTATAGTTGGTAGTTCTTTGATGACTTTTTCAATCTCTTCCTTTATGATGGATTTGTTAAATTGTTCTACTTCTTGTGAAATTTTGGTAGTTGGTATGAATCTAGGAATTTGTCCATTTCCTCTAGGATTTCAAATCTGTTCGAGCTCAGTATTTTGCAGTATTCTGTTATGATACCTTTGATTTAAATTGGATCTGTTGTGCTATCTCCCATCTCATTTCTTGTTCAGGTTATTTATTTCCTCTCCTGTTATTCTTGTGTGAATTTAGCTCGATTTGTCAATTCCACTGATCTTTTCATAAAACCAACTTTTAGTTTTTCATTATTTTCAATTGTTTTTCTATTCTCTATTACATTTAATTCTGCTCTAATTTTTATTATCTGTTTTCTTCTGGTGCCTGAGGGGGTCCTCTGTTGTTCTCTTTCTACTTGTTCGAGCTATGGGGTTAATTCTTCGGTTTGGGTTCTTTATTCCTTCTGGATGTGTGCATTTATAGAGTTAAACTGACCTCCGAGGGCTGCTTTGGTTGTATCCCACATGTTCTGATAGGATGTGTTTTCATTCTTATTTGAATCTGTAAATTTCTTTATTTTATCTGTCATTTCTTTTATGATTCATGGCTTTTTGAGCAAGGTTTTCTTCAGTTTCCATGAGTTCAAATTTCTATTTATGTTTTCTGCTACTGATTTCAACTTGTATGGTTTTATGGTCTGAGAAGTTGCTTTGTAATAATTCAGTGGTTTGGATCTTGTTGAGATATCCTTTATGTTCTAACACATGGTCTATTCTGGAATATGTGCTCTGTGCATTGGAGAAGAAGGTGTACTTATCTTTTGATGGATAGAAATTTCTGTATATGTTGATGAGTTCTAGTTGCTTAATTGTCACAATAAGATCTTCTGTGTCTTCTGAGCTTTTTTCTATAGGGTCTGTCCATTACCTAAAGTGGCATGTTGAAGTCTCCCACTATTATTGTGGAGTGATCAATCTCTTTTTTCAGTGTAGTCAGTGTTCGTTTGCTGTATTTGGATGCTGTACTTTGGGTGCATAAATAGTTAATATTGTTAAGTCCTACTTGTGTATTGAAACTTTCAGCAATAAATAGTGACCATCTTTGTCCATGATGGTGAAATGTACATTCAAATCTATTTTATTTGCTATTAGTATAGCCATACCTGCTCTTGTTTGTATATTGTTAGCTTGGTGTATATTATTCCATCCTTTAATTTTCAGTTTGTTCATATTATTAAGTCTAAGATATGTTTCTTATAAGCAACATACAGACAGTTTGTGTCTTTTGATTCAAGATGTTACACATTGTCTCTTTATTGGAGCATTCAGTCAATTTACTTTCAGTGCAATTATTGATAAGTCTGTGTTTAGTACTGTCATCTTGATGTGTTTATTTTTGTGTTGACATTTTCTATATTTCTCTCAACATTCTGTTCTGTGTCATTCTTTATGGGTTAACATTTCTTCTTTTTCAGTATTGGTCCTGTGTTTATTGAGACTTCTGTATTATGTTTCTTGTTTTGATATGTTGCATTGTTATTGTGCTTTTTGCAGCTGTCCTTATGATCCCCGTTAATATTCCAAGTGTGAATCCAATTTGAACATCTACATATCTTTTTAACTTCCTCTCCATCTGAAAGGATCATAACTACTGTAGTATATCCCTGTCTTTAATGTAATGGTATCATAGTTTTCATGATATGATCACTGGCTCCTCTCTTTTAATATTATAGCTTTGATTGAGTTTTGTGCCTTCCCTAACTGGGTAGGTTTCTGGATGTTGTGTCCTTCATTGCCTCCTTAAGTACACTTAATAGTTTCATTTTTCTAAGCAAATAGCTTCTTTCAGTATTTCTTGTAGTTTTGGTTTGATTTTTACAAAGTCGCTAAGTTTCTGTTATCTGCAAATATCTTAATCTCATCTTCATATTTGAAAGACATTTTTGCAGGATATATAATTCTTGGTTGGAAGTTTTTCTCCTTCAAGACTTTGAATGTGTCATCGCACTGCCTCCTTGCTGCCATCGTTTCTGGCAAGAAGTCAGATGAAAGCCTACAGGACTTCCTTCCAAATGTTAACTCTGATTGGAGTGGAGTCTCGCTGCCTTTAAGAGTTTCTTCTTACGTTTCATTTCATTGATCTAGATTATAATATGGCTTGGTGTCTTTCTTTTGTCATTCGGTTTTTGTGGCATTCAATAGATGTCTTGGATATCTATGTTCTCTTTCATGAATTCAGAGATGTTTTCTGTCAACAACTCAACAACAATACTCTCTGTGATTTCAGGTATTCCTCCCTGTTTAGGAACTCCAGTTAATCATAGATTATTTTTCTTGATGGAATCCCACATGTTTCTTAATGCTTCTTCATTTTCTTATTTGTTTTCTCTGATTTCTCCTCATATCCTCCAGGTCACTAAGTTTGATTTTCAGTTCCTAAATTCTGCTCTTTTGGCTTTGAATTGAATTGTCTGACTCTGTAATTTTGTTATTGATCTGTTACATTTCAGAACATTGATGTTCCATTAGTTCAAATACCTTGCTGAATTTTTCATTTTACTCTGCTGCTTTGTTTAGTCTCTAGGAGAGCTCTTTATATAATTATTTTGTACTCAACCTCTGATAGTTTCAGGAAGGCTTCTTCATCTGGGAAATTTTTTGGTCCTTTATTTTGGGAGTTTTCTGAAGACATGGTGGGATGTTTCTTTAAATGTTTAGCCTGTGAGCTAATGGTATGTTGCCTGTGACCCATCCAAAGGCTGTTTATTTACACTGGTGTTGCCTCAGCAGGAGCTGAGATGTAGTTCTGTGAAGGAAGTTGGTCACCAGCCACCTCTGTGTACTCCAGTGAGTGGCTCCAGTGGACTCTCTGGGGTGGCAGTCTCCACCTCTTGGCTTACAAAAACAGTGGCCTACTTATAGCGTCCCTGTGGTCCATCGGCTCACCCTGTGATGTGGGGCAGTAAAGGTTGGAAGAGATGCAGTCAGTCTGCACAGTAGATATTTCTGCAAGCAGTCTTATTTTAAAACGCTAAGAGCTATCTGACCACTTCCAAAATGAGTCATGCTGTGAGGTGTGACAGGTTCCCACCTTCTGGCTAAGAACTTAAGCACCTTTTCAGCATCTGCAGATGTGATGATGAAGTCCAAAGTAGGGCCTAGAGCCCTGTTGCCATTCTCTGTCAGGCCTTACCTGTAAGGCAACACTGTGCTAAACAAAGCCTTTCTGCTGAAAAAACACTCCACGGATTGGCACTGTCTCCTAGCCTGGGAATTAACCCCGCTGAGACCTCTGGTTGGGTGACTCCATCTCCCAGCCAACCAAGTTGGCATCCTAATCAAGCTGCCCCTCTGCTGGAAAACAGCAGAATCTATGGCTTAGCTCAGAAAAGAGAGGGTGCAGGGGCTGTGATGCTCTCTGTCTGCCACCAGGCTCTCAAATCGTGGCTCTCCCACACGTTATTTCTCTGCTGTAGCACCAGCTGTTCATTTCAGCACTGCTACTCGGTGTACCTGCCAGTTCATACACATTTTCTGCCTACCAGCCAACAAAAAGAACAGTAAAAAGCGGCACTATTTTTTGTCCATGCAACAAGCAATACAGCAGGAGCAGTGCTCAGCAAGAGAGAGGAAGTTTCCTGTGTAGTGACATGTATTCCTGTCTGACAGCCCTGTGCTGTGTCATTCAGCGCAGAGGGTGTTCAGAAAGCTCTGTTCAGTTATCAGTCCAGGCCTTAGTTTTCAAAGGGAATTAAAGAGAACTGTGTCTTGACTGCCATATTATTACTATTGTGGGCTGTCCTGCAATAAACATTAGTGTGCATGCATCAGTTGGTATGAATGGCCTTGATTCTGTAGGATGTATTCTGAGCAGAGGAATTACTGGGTCAAAAGGTATATCTAGATCCATCTTTTTAAGGCAGCACCAGATTGCTTTCCAAAGAGTTTCCACTATTTTGCAATCCCACCAACAGTGTAGGAGAGTTCCAATTTCTCCACAGCCTTTCCAGCATTTCTTGTTTTGTGTTTTTTGGATCATGGCTAACCTTGTTGGGGTGAGATCGTATCTCATTGTCATTTTGATTTGAATTTCTTTAAAAGCTAATGATTGTGAACAGGTCAGCATGTGTTTTTTGGCTGCCTGGATCTCATCTTCAGAGATATGTGTGTCCACCGCCTTTGCCCATTGCTTATTTGGATAATTTATCTTTTTCTTGTTGATATTTAGTAGTAGTACCTTATAGATTATGGAAATCAGGCATTGGTCTGACATTCAGTTGCCAATTTTTTTTTTACCCCATTCTGTAGGTGGCCTTTTGATTCTATTAATAAAGTCTTTGGATGAGTGAAAGTGTTAGATTCTTAATAGTTCCCATTTATCTATTTTTCTCTTCTGTTGTTTGTGGTTTGTTTGACAGCTTTTGAAATCTGTCTACATTGGTTATTAAAACTTCCACTGTTGTTCCAACTTTTTCTTGGATGAGCTTTATTGTTTTAGATTTGACATTTAGATCTTTTATCCAGTTTTAGTTGTTTTTTGTATAAGGTGTAAGATATGGGTTTTGTTTCAGTTTATTGCAGATGCATATCCAATCTTGCCAGCACCATTTGTTGAAGAGATTGTTTTTACCCTGGTTTAATATCTTAGGACCTTTATCGAATATCAGCTGTTCACAGGCAGATGGTGTCATCTCTGGGGTCTCAATTCTGTTCCACTGATCTATCTGTCTGTTTTTGTACCAGTACCAGGATGATTTGACTACTGTGGCAGTGTAATACTTTCTAAAGTCGGGTAGTGAGAGGGCTGCCAGTATGTTCTTCTTCAGTAGTGCTTTACTTATCTGGGCTTCTTCCCTTTCCAGACAAAGTTGGTATTTGTTTCTCCATCTTGTTAAAAACTATCACTGGAATTTGTATTGGGATTGCATTATATAAGTAGATTGCTTTAGACAAAATAGATGTTTCACAATGTTAATTTTTCCTATCCATGAGCATGGTAGGTTTCTCCATTTATGTAAGTCTCTCTTAGTTTCTTGTAGTAAGCGTTTGTAGTTCTCTTTGTAAAGGTCTGTTATTTCTCTGGTTAGATTTATTCCTAGGTACTTTATCTTCTTAGGGGTTAAAGTAAATGGTATTCACTTGATGATTTCTTCCTTAATAATGTCGTTGTTTGTATAAAGGAATCCTACTGATTTACTTATGTTTAACTTGTATCTTGAGACTTTGTTCAACTCTTCTATCAGTGTGAGTAGTTTACTTATGAGTTCTTTAGGATTCTCTGTATATACAATCATCATTTGCAAATAGGGAGATTTTTACTTCTTTGCTGATGAGGATGTCCTTTATTTCTTGGCTTTGTCTAATCACTCTGGCTAGAACTTCCAGTACAGTGTTGAAGAGGAGAGGTGAAAGTAGGCATCCTTGTCTAGTTTCTGTTCTCAAGGGAAACTGTTTCAGGAGGGAAGCTCTCCATTCAGGATGATGTAGGCAGTTGGATTTGTATAAATGGCCCTTATTCCATTGAGGAATTTGTCATCTATTCCTATTTTGCTGAGAGTTTTTAACATTAATTGGTGTTGGACTTCATCAAATGCCTTTTCTGCATCAGTAGACAAAATCAAGTGATTCTTGTCTTTTGTGTTATTTATGTGGTTGATCCCATTAATTGTTTTTCTGATGTTGAACCAGCCTTGCACCCCTGGTATGAATCCAACTTGGTCATGAGGGATTATTTTTTGGATATGTTGTTGTATTCTATTGGCAAGAATTTTGTTGAAGGTTTTTGCATTGTAATTCATGAATGACATCGGTCTATAGTTCTCCGTTTTTGTGGGGTCTTTGCCTGCTGTGGTATCACCGTTACACTGGCTTTGTAGAATGAATTGGGGGAGATTCCATCTTTTCTATGCTGTGAAATAGTCTCAGTAGTACTGGAGATAACTCTTCTCTAAAAGCTTGTTAGAATTCTTCGGTGAAGCCTTCTGGGCCACAGCTTTTTGGGGTTGATTAGTTTTTGGATGACTTTTTCAATGTCTTCCTTCATGATGTGTTTATTAAGTTGTTCTGCTTCACCTTGTGGTAATTTGAGTAGGTGATATGAATCAAGGTATTTGTCCATTTCCCCTAGGTTTTCAAATTTGTTACAGTACAGTCTTTCATAGTATTCTGTCATGATGTTTTGTATTTCTGCTTGAGCTGTAGTGACAACTCCCCTCTCATTTCTTATTTGAGTTATTTGTTTCCTTTCCTTTTTTTCTTCAGTAAGTTTAGCCAGTGGTTTATCAATTTTATTGATCTTTTCAAAAAACAAGGTTTTGGTCTTTTCAATTTTTTCAACTGTTCTTCTATTTTCTAATGTATTTACTTCTGCTCAAATCTTTATGATCTGTTTTCTTCTGGTGCCTAAGGGATTCCTCTGTTGTTCTCTCTCTACTTGTTCAAGCTATAGGGTCAGTTCTTTGATGTGGTTTCTTTCTTGCTTCCGGATGTTTACTTTTATGGAGATAAACTGACCTCTGAGCACTGTTTTGGCTGTATCCCATAGGTTCTGATAGGATGTGTTTTTGTTCTCATTGGAATCCATAAATTTCTTTATTTCATCCTTGATTTCTTCCATAACTCTTGGCTTTTTAAGCAAGATGTTCAATTCCATGAGTTCTACTTTCTGTCTATGTTTTTTCTGCTATTGATTTCGACTTTTATGGCTTTATGATCTGAGAAGACACTTTGCTGTAGTTCAGTGGTATGGATTTTGTTGAGAACTGCTTTACATCCTAACACGGTCTATTCCGGAGAATGTTGCATGTGCACTAGAGAAGAAGGTGTAGTTGTTAAAATTTTAAATTTTAATGAAATAGTGTGTCCTTACTGACTTATGTATCTCAGAAGATACGTTAGCATTCTTTTTATATAGACTCATTTTCCACTTTTTTATATTTATTATCTGAATTTATGATACAGTTCACAGTTAAATGTATTATATCCATACTGCCTGGAAAGAAATGTGTATAATTTGTTATTAGAGTATGTATTGCTGATACATATATTGCTTCTGAGAAGTTAAGGAGCAGGTAATAGCATTTATTATAATTTTATTCTCTATGAAAAGCTAAAGGTTGTGTTTGATTACTATTTGTTTAGAATGCATATTTTAAATGTATAAAAAGGCTTTGGGTTTTGTTTACTTCGTTGATTTCCTTTTGAGACTTAAAGTTCGTTGTTTATTGAATTTTGAGTTTAAAACATATCTTTATAAAACTGTTCTGATTGATATTGTAAACTTATAAATTATTTTGGAAAATGTTCATAAATTTGATTAATGCTACAACACAGTACTTTAGTGCCTTTAAGTAATACTCTGTATCTTGTTCTTTCTTTTAAATGCCTGCCTCTCCTTAAATTTGTACTTAGAAGTATGCATGCATGTATGTACAGGCACACACACACATATGCACACACCATAGGCATGCATATATGTGCATAAATGTTTTCTAGTACAATTTGAAAGTATGTATGTGCATTAAGAAAATTAAGGCATTAAGAAAAATTGAGATACAGTTTAAGGTTTTTTATTATATTTTGTTAAACTGTATTCAGAAGACTGCTCATGTGTTTTTAGAGGGCAGTTTGAATATAGTTTGTACAGATAGATGTGTATATATTTATATGTAGCGTATGTATGAATATCAGACACACATATACAACCATATATGTACTCGCTTAAATTTCTAGAGTAAAACAGGTAGAACTCTACATTTCTTTGTACATTTAGTAAATTACATATAGAAAAACACTTACATTTACTTCCCCAAAGGATCCATTTGGAAAAACACCAGGAATCTCAAGTTATAGTTACTTTCTCAAGAATAACATGTATGTCATCGATTATCTATGTATCTGTACATAGATACAAAGGCACACATGCACACATCTATACACACACTTACCAACAAAGACAAAACCTCCAAAAGCACTGCTGTGGAGTCCATTCTGACTCATAGTGACTCCTGTAGTACAGAGTAAAACTGCCTGGTAGAGTGTTCAAGGTTTCCTTGGTGGATTCAAAATACTGAATTTCTGGTTGCTACTAGGGTTTCCAATAAAGGCAAAGAAATATCAAATATTCAAATTTAAGGAAGTAACTACATTTTTATTATTCTGATTAAATGAAAATATACAATCCAAATTAAATTAGCATTACTACCTATCTACAGTTCCTTCTGCTCTCCTTGCCTGGTGGCAGTACACTCTTCGTTTTCATTCTATATATGTTGTATCCTATTAACAATATCCTTTCCCCTCCTCCCTACCCTCTCTTCTCCCTTCTAGTAAGAGGCCAACAGGACAGCATCCTATAGATGTATAGACTCATAAAGTACACACACCATATGGTCCCATTGTGTCCCTGAGTTCAGTCCATTCCTGTCCAAAAAGTTGACCTCAGTAATGATTTCTAGTCAGGGACATCAACAGGTCTATCAGCTATACAACCAGGGGGTCCCCCATGCTGCCAGACCATCAGTTGTGGTCGTTTAGAGGAGTTCTTGAGCTACAAACCTCTTTTTCTCATGTTGCCTCTGGGACTCTATGTTGTGTGCTCCAACATGGCTGTCGTTCGTGATGATCGGGCACCATCTGGTTCTTCTGGTCACATGTTGATACAGTCATCTGTTTGGATGGGTCTGTCATTCTCCTGGGCTCTTTTTTCCTTGTATTTTGGTTGTTCTTGGTGATTATCTGTTGCTGATGAATTGGGACCATTTGGTGCACCTCAGATGGCAGCTCGTTAAGTTTTAAGACCTAGACACCACTCACCAGCGTGGGGTGCAGAAGACCCTCTTAGAAATAGACTAATTATGCCAGTTGGCCTTGATGTCTCTGAGAGCATGTTCCCCAGACCGCTTCCCCTGCTGCTCTATCCTTGCAATATTAGGTTAAGATTAGAAGAGTTTTCAGTTTATGTTGAAGTCCAGTTAAGTTGATGTTCATTCTGCTGTGTGCTGTTACTGCTTTCACCCAACTAAATTTCTGTCAACTATCTAATCTGTGACAAGACTTCTCTCTTTCTACCCATCTGTGCTGCCATCAAAGAGTCTTTTTTTCTGTACATGAGTCTATTTTTAAGTCCTTATATTGTGGATCTCACAGAATATTTGCCCTGAAACCAGGTTATGAGATGCTTCCTGAAATCAACACTGTTCTTTATCATTGCATAGTCTTTGTTCCATTGAACAAACTGCACACTATAGTTTGTTTATCCATTCATCTGTTGTTGAGCATCTGGGTTGATTCCATCTTTTTTCTATTGAAGACTGTGCTGCAATAAATATGTGACTCCCCTTGATTCTATGGGACATATTCTGAGCCATGGAATTACTGGATCAAATGGTCTATCTATTTCCAGCTTTTTAAGAAAATGTCAAATCGCTCTCAATAGGGGTTGTAACATTTTGCAATCCCTCCAGCGGTGTAGGAGAGTTCCCATCTCTCCACAGCCTCTCCAGCTGTTTCTTGTTTTGTGTTTTTTGGATCACGGTCAACCTTGGTTTGGCAGGATGGTTTCTCATTGTAGTTTTGATTTGCATTTCTCAATAGCTAATGATCATGAGCATTTCCTCATGTGTCTTTTGGCTGTATGGATGTCCTCTTTTGTGAAATGTCTATCCGTCTTCTTTGCCCATCACTTCATTGAGTTGCTTATCTTTTTGTTGTTGTTGTTGCAATTTGGAGATCAGACATTGGTCCAACATGTAGTTGCCATATATTTTTTCCCATTCTGTAGGTGGTCTTTTAACTGTTTTGATAAAGACTTTGGATGAGCAAAAGTGTTTGATTCTTAGTAGTTCCCATTTATCTATTTTCTGTTGATCTTGCTTTGTCATATTTTGAAGTCTAAGTTCTGTATTAAAACTTCCATTGTTGACCCTATTTTTATCTTGCGTGATCTTTATGGTTTTAGTTTTGATGTTTAGTTCTTTTATCCAATTTGAGTTAATTTTTGTGTAAGATGTGGGCTATGGTTCTTGTTTCAGTTTTTTTTTTTTTTTTTTTTTTTGGCAGATGGCTATCAAATTTGGCCAACTCCATATGTTAATGAGACAATTTTTATCCCAGTCTACAATCTCAGGGTCTTTGTTGAATATCAACTGTTCATTAGAGGATGGTGGGATTTCTGAAGAATTAACTCTGTTCCCTTGGTCTATAGGTATCTCTTTTTGTACCAGTACCAGGCTGTTTTGACTACTGTGGCAGCATAATAGATTCTAAGGTTGGGTGGTGTAAGACTTCCCATTGTGTTCCTGTTCTTTAGTAGTGCTTTGCTTATCTTCCTTTTCCAAACAAAGTTGGTGATTTGTTTCTCTATCTCATTAAAAAATGTCACTGGAATTTGTATTGAGATTGCATTGTATTGTAGATGGCTTTGGGTAAAACAGACATTTTCACACTGTTAAGTCTTTCTATCCATGAGTAGCATAGGTTTCAAGTCTCTTAGTTTCTTACAGTAAGGTCTTGTAGTTCACATTGTATAGTTCTCTGTGTTTCTCTAGTTAGATTTATTTGTAGGTCGTTTATCTTCTCGGGGGCTATAGTAAATGGCATTGATTTGGTGATTTCTTTTGTCATGATCTCTTTGTTGGCATAAAGGGATCTTACTAATTTACTTATGTTTGTCTTGTGTCCTGAGACTTTGCTGAACTTTCCTATTAGTTCAAGTAGTTTAAATATGGTTTCTTTAGAATTCTCTGTGTATACAATCACATCATCTGCAAATAGAGAGATTTTTAATTTGTCCATGTGGATGCCCTTTATTTTTTTATCTTTTCTAATTGATCTGGCTAGTACTTCTAGCACAATGTTGAGTAGAAGTGGTGAGAGTGGGAATCCTTTCTCAAGAGGAATTCTTTCAGTCTCTCTACATTCAAGATGATGTAGACAGTTGGCTTTGTGTAGAAGCCCCTTATTGCATTGAGGAATTTCCCTTTTTATTCCCATTTTGCTGAATTTTTAGCATGATTGGTTGTTGGAGTTTGCAAGTGCCTTTTCTGCATCAACTGAAAAAAATCAGGTGATTCTTGTCTTTTGTGTTATTTATGTGGTTGATCACATTATTTTTTTTTCTTGATGTTGAACCAGACTTGCATCCCTGGTATAAATTCAGCTTGCTCATGATGAATTATTATTATTATTATTATTATTTTGATATGTTGTTGAATTCTTTTGGTGAGATTCTCAAGTGATATTGGTCTGTAATTTTCTTTCTTTTTTTCTTTTTTTGGGGGTGGGCGGGTGGGATCTTTCCCTGGCTTTGGTATCAGAGTTATGCTTCCTTCATAGAATGAATCTGAGAGTATTCTATCCCTTTGTGTGCTGTATAATATAGTCTTATTAGTATTGTGGTTAACTACCCCCTACAAGTTTGGTAGAATTCTATGGTGAAGCCATCTGGACCAGGACTTTTTTGGTTGGAGTTTTTTGATGACTTTTTCAGTGTCTTTCTTTGTGATGGGTTAATTAAGCTGTTCTACTTCTCTGTGTGATAGTTTTGGTAGCTGGTATGAATCTAGAATTTTTTTTCATTTCCTCTAGGTTTTCAAATCTTTTCATGTACAATCTTTTGTAGTATTCTGTTATGATACTTTTGATTTCTGTTGGGTCTGTTGTGGCACCTCCCATCTCCTTATTTGAGTTGTTTCCTCCTTTGTTTTTCTTTTGTGAGATTAGCCAGTGGTTTATCTATTTTGTTGATGTTTTCAAAAAAAACAGCTTTTGGTTTTGTTAATATTTTCAGTTGGTCTTCTCTTCTCTAATTCATTTAGTTCTGCTCTAATCTTTATGATCCATTTTCTTCTAGTGCCTGAAGGGTTCCTCTGTTGCTCTCTTTCTACTTATTCAATCTATAGGGTTAAGAAGGAGTCCTTCCTTCTGGATGTGCCTTTATGGGGATGAATTGATCTCTGAGACCTGTTTTGGCTGTATCTCACAGATTCTTGTAGGATGTGTTTTCATTCTCATTTGAGTCCATAGATTTATTTTGTCCTTGATTTCTTCTATAATGCATGGCTTTTTGAGCAAAGTGTTGTTCAGTTTCCTTGAGTTGCAGTTTCTATCTGTTTTTTCTGTTACTAATTTTGACTGCTATGGATTTATGGTCTGAGAAGATGTGTTGCAATAATTCAGTGGTTTGGATTTTGTTGATACTTTATGTTCTATCTAACACATGGTCTATTTTAGAATATGTTCCCTGTGCAATGAAGAAGAAGATATATTCATCTTTTGATACATAAATAGTTTTGTATATGTTGATGAGATCTAGTTGGTTAATTGTCTTAATATGATCTTCTATGTCTTTAGTGAGGTTTTCTCTAGATGATCTGTCCATTACTGAAAGTGGAGTGTTGAAGTTGCCAACTATTACTGTAGAATAGTCAACCTCATTTTTCAATGTAGGCAGTGTTTAGTCAATGTATTTACACAGTCTGGTATTATGTGCATAACTGTTTAGTGTTGTTAAGTCCTTCTGTTGAAACTTTCAGCAATAAATAGTAACCATCCTTGTCCACAATGGTGGATTTTACATTAAAATCTATTTTATCTGAGATTAGTACTGCCACACCTGCTTTTCTTTATATGGTGTTGGCTTGGTATATATTATTCCATCCTTTATTTTCTGTTTGGTCATATCTTTGATTCTAAGATGTATTTCTTTTAAGCAACATATAGACGGTTTGTGTCTTTTGATCTAGATGTCACTAATTGTGCCTTTATTGCTATGTTCATTCCATTTGCATTCAGTGTAATTATTGATAGGTATATGTTTAGTGCTGTTAATTTTATGTATTTGTGTTTGTGTTGTCTATGTTGCTCTTAATATTCTGATCTGGGTCTTTATGGGTTAAATTTTCTTGCTTTTAAGTGTGATTCTGTGTTTGTTGAGACCCCTGTGTTACATTGCTTGTTTTGATATGTTGCATTATTATTGTGCTTTTTCACTACCGCTATCTTGGCTGGCTCATTTCCCCCTTAATATTGCCAGTTTTAACTTCTGCATATCTTTTTAACCTGCTCTCTATCTGAAAGGACCATAACTACTGTAGTATATCTGTCTTTTTAGTATGATAGTGTCATAGATTTCTGTGATATGATCTTGGCTTCTTTTAATATTGCAGCTTTCACTGAGTTTTGTGACTTCCCTGAGTAAGTTTCTGGATGCTATGTCCTCTAATGCCTCCTTAAATATGTGCTTAATATTTTTGGTTTTCTAAGCAAAGAGTCAGATCTGACTCGACGGCACTGGGTTTAAGCAAAGAGCTTCTTTCAGTATTTCTTGTAGTTTTGGTTTGGTTTTTACAAAGTCTCTAAGTTTGTGTTTATCTGCAAATGTCTTAATTTCATCTTCATATCTGAGAGACAATTTTACAGGTTATACAATACTTGGTTGTTAATTTTTCTTCTTCAAGGCTTCAAATGTGTCATCACACTGCCTCCTTGCCAACATCGTTTCTGTTAAGAAGTCAGATGAAAGCCTACAGGGCTTCCCTATCAATGTTAGCTTTGCTTTGAGCCTTGCTGCCCATAAGAGCCTCTTTTTATGTTTCAGTTTACTAAGCTTGACTATAATATGTCTTGATGTCTCTTTTCAGGCCCATTTTTTGTGGCATTCTATAAGCATCTTGAATATCTGTGTTTTCTTCTTTCATGATTTCAGGGAAGTTTTCTGCCAACAACTTAAAAATACTTGCCATGATTTCAGCTATCCCTCCCTGTTCAGGAACTCCGATTAGTTGTAGGTTATTTCTCTTGATAGATACCCACATGTTCCTTAATTCTTCTTCATTTTTCTTATTTCTTTTCTTTGATTTCTCCTTATAAATGCTAGTGTCCTCAGGGTCACTCAGTCTGACTTCTGTCTACTCAATTCTATTATTTTGGCTTTGGATTGACTTGTATAATTCTGCAATTTTATTATTGGTCTGCTGGATTTCAGATCTTTGTTGTTCCATCAATTAAAATAGCTTGCTTAATTTTTCATTTTGCTTCGCTACATTTTGTTTAATTTCTAGGAGGTCTCTATATAATTTTTTAATACCCAACTTCCGATAGTTTCAGAAAGACTTCTTCATCTGGGAAGCTTTTAGTTCTTTATTTTGGGTGTTTTCTGAAGCCATGGTGGACAGTTTCTTTAAATGTTTAGGAATGGTTTGTTGCCTTTGGGCCATATAGAGGCTGTTTAGTTTCTCTGGTGTTACCTCAACAGGAGCTGAAGCATAGTTCTGAGAAGGGAGTTGGTCATTAGTTGCCTCTGTGTTCTTCAGTTACTGGCACCAGTGGACTCCCTGGGTTGGCAGGCTCTGCCTCCTGCCTGGCAAAGATGGCTCCCTACTTATCAACTCACTGGGGGGGGGAGCTGCCAACCAACCCTATGATGTGGGTCAGTAAAGGCTGGGAGAGATGCTGCTGACTTCTCAGCAGTTTTTTTTTTTTCTCCAGGCAGTCTTATTTTAACAAGCTGGGAGCTGACCAACAGCTGCCAAAATCAGTCAGGCCATGAGGTGTTGCATATCCTGCCTTCCAGCTGTCAAAGAAAGCACCTCTTCGGCCATCCCCAGATGCTATGATGTATTTCAAATTAGGGAGCAGTTCTGGTCTTGCTGCCATCCTCAGCCAGGTCCTACCCATAAGTTAACACTGTGCTAAACACAGTATTTCTGCTGGAAAAGTGCTTTCTGGACTGACACTGCTTCTTAGCTTAGGAATTATTCCCTGTTGAGGCCTTTGGTTCGGTGACTCTGCCTCCCAGTCAACCAAGATGGCATTCTGGCTGAGCTACCTTTCTTGCTGTGAAACCACAGAATCTGTGGTGGAGCTCAGGAGAGAGAGGGTTGAGGGTCAGGGGTGCCCTCAGTCATAGCCGGGCTCTCAAATTGCAGCTATCCCACAAACTGTCTCTCTGCTGCACTATACACTGTTGATTTTATTACTGTGCTTCAGCTTATTTCCAACTCGTGCACATCCACCACCTCCCAGATAACAAAGATGGCATCAGTACTTGCAGTCTGACCAAGCAGTAAGTCAACAGGAACAGGGCTCAGGGTGCATTGCCTCATGTTAGAGAGAGATAGTTTCCCATTTAGTGATGTGTAGTCCAATCTGACAACTCTATGCCATATCCTAGGACTCCCTGGGTATCCAAAGTGCCCCATTCAATTCTCAATCCAGGCCTTAGTTCTGAGAGGGAATTTAGGAGACCTGTCTTAAGTCTACCATCTTGGCCCCACCCCTAAATTTATACATTTTATATAATTACTGAATTTATGATCAACGTTGAATCACAAAATTATCCAGTTTACTTATTGATATTGTGTTAACATTATTTTTGGATCAACAAGTAAATGTACAGAATGGTAGCTTCAGTGATTTTGCATTCTTTCTAAGACATTGTTTTATTTCAGTCTGCTTCCAGATAATTTTGAAAAAAAAAAAAATTTAAAAATAAGTCCCTCTGCTTCTTTTAGCTCTAGAAACAAAATTTACTAAAATCTGATCATATAACTCAACATTAGAATGTCCTATTCTCATTGTTCCTGTATATCTACAAATGTTCTCACTGTCACTCTTGTTAGCTCTGCTGTCTCCATCCCTGATTTAAGCATATGAATTTTGGGTTTTCTCACAAATGCTCTGGAGTTCAATTAGATTTATTTTGGATTTTCAATGTTAGTATACCAAATGCTTGACCTGATGCATTTCTCTGTCTCTGTTTGGCTGCCAGTTTAGTTTCCTGTTGTGCAAAGAAGCAGCCTCTGCATCTTGAAAAAGCCAAGAATTGTTTTTAGAGATGCTGACTTGCCTAAAGAGCAGCTTGAAATCAACAACTGTGAAAAAGACTATTGACCATCTGTCTTCTTATATAGCACAGGAGATTAAATCATGTAGGTTGTTAGACATACATGGGATATTTAAAGAGAATTATATCCATGGAATAGTCAAATAAACTATTTATATCATAATACATTTTACTTAAAAACATAGATGATAACATTTTCACTATTGTTTTCCCTTTTTTTTAATTTTTATTTAACATGACTGAGTGAAAATGTACATTCCTGTATAAATTTACATGCCCACCTATATGCAGCTTCCACTGCTCTCCCTGTCCAGGGACAGCACACTATTCCTCTCTGCTCCATACATGTCTCATCCTCCCAATAGCTTCCTTTCCCCTCCTCTCCATCCACTCCCCTTCCTCCAGCCACAGGTCAGCAAGATGATATCCTATAGATGTATAGAATCATAAAGTCCTTCCAATATATGGTCACTCTGCATTGCCAAGTCCAATCCATTCCTGTCCAAAGAGTGGACCTTTGTTATAATTTATGGGAAAGGGCAGCATCAGGGCCAGGGGCCAAAACTGCTGGACCATCAACTGAGGTCTTTTAGTGGAGATCTCATGATGCACCCCTTTTTATTCTTGTGTTGCCAATGAGACTCCTCTCTGTGAGCTCCATCATGGCTATAGCTGGTGGTGGCCGGGCACCATCTGGTTCTTCTGGTCCCAAGTCGATGTAGGCACCCACTCTTGTGAGTCTCTCTGTCTTCTCAGTCGTCTTTACCACATATCATTTTGGTCCTCAGTGAGCATCCATTCCTGCTGAGTTGGGACCATTTGCTGTGTCCTCGGATGGCAGTTTGGCAGCTTTTAAGACCCCAGATGCCACTCACCAATGTGGGGTGCAGAGAACTCTCTTAGCAAAACGCTAGTTGTGCCAACTGGCCTGGATTTCACCTAAAAGCATGGTCCCCTGCCCCCTGCCCCAGCTACTCCTTGCAGTGTTGAGTTAAGATGGAAGGAGTACTCAAGTTATGCTGAAGTCCACTTAATGTTGTTCTTGTTTCTAATGTGTGCTATCACCGCTTTCTCCCAACTAGATTTCTAGTAACTATCTAAACTAAACCCTCCCTCCCTCACCTTCCCTCCCTCCCCTCCCTTGCATCTGTCAAAGAGTCTTTTCTTCTATACACAAGTCTGTTTTTGAGATCTTATCATAGAGGTCTCATACAGTATTTGTCCTTTTGTCACTGACTACTTTCACTCAACATCATGTCTTCCAGTTGAAACCAGGTTAGGAGATGTTTCCTGGAATCATCGTTATTCTTTATCATTGCGTAGTGCTCCATATTGTTTTTCTTAATATTACATTGTCAAAATCATAAAAAATGTATGTATTTCTTGAAAAGAATATAGTGACACTTGATAGAATGAAAAGATTTTTTTTCTATTAATATCAAAACAGAAATTCTTGAGTTTGTTTTGAATATGTACCCTGTAATCTTTTCTTCAACTTGTTAAACAAAAAAGTAAGCTAATAGAAAGTTTTATTCTCTGTCAGATCAAGCACTTTCTCAACCTGCCTAGTGGAATCAATTTTTAACTCATTCCTTCCCACACAAAGATTCTATAAAATATCAAAAAATGTATCACACGCTGAACAGATCCACCCAGTGCTGTCGAGTTGGGTCTGACTCATGGTGACCCTAGAGGCCAGAGTAGCACTGCCAATAGAGTTTCCTTGAGGTATCCTATATGTTACATACGATAACTTTACATTTTAGTAGAGAGGAAGATTTAAAACATATAGGCTTCTGAGTACATTCCTTTCACACTTGCAAATTTTGGTATGATTTTCTTTTTCTGCATATAACTAATGGCTGCAAGAAATAGTGAGTGAATTAATTTTTTAAGAAAAGATTTTCTTTAAAAAATATTAAGTTTGTGTTTACAAGTTTGTGATCAAAATGTCTATGTACCTTTATTTGTTAATCAACAATATTTAATTATCTCATATGAATATTTATAATGAGGAAGATATATAGTTAGTATTCAGAAATTGACATTTTTGAGACTAATGAATTTCTTTGACCAATACTCATTTTTGCTTTTTCTATTTTTTTAACAATTGCTGCTTTATTTTCTGTGATCTTGGTAATTTAAATCAACTTTTAGCAACTGAAACGTAAAACTCCCTTACTAGGGAAGATGACATATTTAAATTTAGTATGCTATCTTTTAGGGCACATTAAATCAGTCTTTAAGTGTTTGCTACTAGAAGTTGTACTCTTCAAGAGACATATGATATGCTTTTTCCTTATTAGTTTTTTTTTTTTTAATTCACAAAGATTCTGCTTCTTGCTGTAAGCTCTCAAAGTCCTGCCAGAACATAACGACTTCTGCATTATTTCATGTTACAAGCTAAATGCTATACTGAAGCTCTGACTTAGAATATTTTTTCCATCTATCAAAGACTGGTGTTTCCCACCTGTACAAAAAGAAGGCAAATATATTTAAGCCAGTAAATCTGATTATTTGTTGCTACTAGTTACCTTTTTTCCTCCCTAAAAGTTTATTTTCTACAAAATATTCATTCATCTCCACATGGTTCAGTCTTGACATCATCAGGCCAGATACCTTCCTGAGGATTTGATTCTTGTAACTTTTTAACTCATTCCTTCCCACACAAAGGTTCTATAAAATATCAAAAAATGTATCACACACTGAACAGATCCACCCAGTGCCGTGGAGTTGGGTCTGACTCACGGTAACCCTAGAGGCCAGAGTAGCACTGCCAATAGAGTTTCCTTGAGGTATCCTATATGTTACATACAATAACTTTACATTTCAGTAGAAAGGAAAATTTAAAACATATAGGATTCTGAGTATATTCTTAATCATAGTACTCTCTATGCTATAACTAACAATACCACATGAAATTTTCAGGCCACCTTTTGTTTGAGAAGATAAAACAAACCTGCATTGTATGTGAAATATTCAACCATGTCAGTTATTCCCAGGAAACTTGTTTAAAGTTAGCCAAGTTGAAATTATGTACTCATGACAGAATACAATACAGAAAAACATGAATATTTTCTACATCCTCTGTTATTTGTTGTCATGATGTGGTAATAATAAGGATTTCAGAAATATTCTCTTTTTTCTCTCTTAAAACTGCCATAATGTATGCTTTAACTCTCACTATATAGCTGAATAGTTATATCTACAGTAAAGTATTTCAAGTAAAATAAATGCACTGAAGGTATTTTGCTATGGCTGGAAAATATCTAAAATTAACATTATTTCACAGAATGTTAAGTCATCTGATAATGGGTTGGAAACATGGGGGAAGAAAAACAATTGTGATGAAATGTAAGAAGATGAGAAGAAGAAGTATGAACTTCAGGTCGTTAGCTAATACTAACCACATAACCAAGGAGCCCTTTTGGCACAAAAGTTAAGTGATCTGCTGCCCAATTAAAAGTAGGTAGCTGAAACCCATCAATAGCTTTAAAGAAGAAAAGACCTGGTGTTCTGCTTCCATAGAGCTTACAGTCTAGGAAACACTATGGAGACTTCTACTCTGTCTTTTGTGGCTGTTGTGAGGCAGAATTGACTGAAAGGATTTAACAATAATAAAAACAATAACAAACACACAACTTGGATAATCATTTTTATTTTTTTATACTTTCAGCTTTCTTATCTGTAAAATGAGAGTAAGAATGCCTCTTCTACTTATTTCAAAGCTTTGCTGGAAGTATCGAATTGAATAATGTATTTGAGAGAAATTTAAAATGTAGTCTGACTTGACAAACTAATGAAGAACTTGAATATGAATAGAAATGGTACCCATTGCTGATGTGCGTTTTTTGTTTAGGTTGATAGGGCAATAATGCTTGTTAAAATACTGTAGTTTCACCTAATAACCACTGTAGATGATTAGGCATTGCAGAATTCCAATACCATAAGAATCACTTTTTATTTAATGTATTATTTTTTCTTTAGAACAATTCTCTGAGAGTACCAGTTCCAACAAACTGTATGATTTGAAGTTTCCCAAATGAAGGAATTCATGCAGGTCTATCTAATTTTGATAGCTAAACTTTTGTCAAGCCAAGCCAAGTGCAGTCGAGTCAGATCCAACTCACAGATAAACTTGGCTTGGCTTAGTAGTATTGTCAGCATTTATTATGTACATGAGAATATGGAGTTTTACATAATCCTTACCTTAAGGAATCTGTAGATTAATAGTGCAAGCAAGCCATGTAAATGGCTCCAAGAGAAGGTGACACATATGACAATTTCCTAAAGAGTATAACAAGCAAATGTTTGAACAAACTGATACCATGTGCACAATTAGTAAATAAACAACAGCATAGTTTTTTTTTTAATATAAAATTTCAACAAGGGGAATAGGACAGAATTAAAGATAAAGAGACTAATACCTTACACATATTTATAAATGAAAGAGTGTCTTTTAAATAAGTATTCTGGGATAACAATCTTAAACCAGAACTGTCTAGGCAAATGTAAGGGCTGAGATTCACCAATGTGATGAGCAATGAAGTGTTCTCACAGGGGGACATTAAAAGGTTAAAGTATTTCCTGTTTCACAGAGGACATAACATTTCCATAGGGAAATATTTGATATTACAGAAATTTGAATTGCCTCAGTTATAGCATGCCTAAAGCAACCAAATGCTGTAAAGATGTGTTCAGTTTTCATAGCAGAACTCGCTTTTTTTACGTACTGAATTTATAAAAATATCAGACAAATAATAGATTTAAACGACGGCACTTGGCTACTTGGCTCAGTAACTACAACAGATTCTTAGTTCGAATTTAATCTTTTCAATTAGAGAACACTTCATTTTAAATTATGCCTAAGACCATTTCGCTCCCTACTATTTTTCTTTGTTTGTTTTGATGACTACTAAATCTGTTTAGAATTCTTCTTCAACTGCTGGGGCAAGCCATTCACTCAGCTATCTCTTACCACAATATTGGTGTGCTTTGGAATATTTAATAGCATTGGTATAGTTATCAATACAGAAATTTCATTCATCTTCCTGCCTGTTCCTCCTCCCTCCCTCCCATATTTTATATCTCGCTCTTTCTCTCTGGCAAGATATTACAGATCACAGAGCAAGTGAAAGGATTTCAAGTTATCTTTAAAAATTTACAGTAAAAGATTTCTTTTCTGTAAATAATCCTTCTAATATTTCCAATGCCTTTTTTCATGAATAGTTTCCTGTCTGAGATCACAGTTACTCAAGATTTGAGGCTATTGTATCTCTACAGTCTTACATACATCTTCACCCTAAGCCTAAAATTTATAATTGGCTACCACAGCTGATGAACAAACTTACACTTCCTGGCAATCTGCAGATTGAATTTTAATCAATCTTTCCCTCTTCTTAGACATTACTTTATATTGAAAAACTTTTCACACTGCCCTATCTGTCAGAATTGTTCTGCTTTTGAGAGCAGAACTGGCATAGTCTGATGGAAGATTCTTGGCTAAAGTGGAATTTGAAGTCAAAAGTTCCCAAGACAGTGATAGGCGCTTAATGGTAAGAGGTCAAGCTAAGCTACAGCCTGATGTTCATCCAGCTTCTGAATGCTTTACTAATTTGTTTTCTTTATTTTTCCCACACTGTTCAAATTGCATTAGGAAACAAGATTTTTCAAAACATATCTTAAATAGTTTAACAAAAGAGATGCTTAACATAAAGAAGCACCTTGGTTAAAACCTGTTGCCATCAATTCACTTCCATGTTATACACACTGTCACATAAACTGTCCTACAGCGTTACCAAGGAGAGCTGATGGATTCAAACTGCTGAGCTCTTGACTAGCAGCTGAGCTCCTAATGACAGCACCACCAGGGCTCCACCCTGTTTTAAAACAAAACAAAACACATTGCATTCTTATATCCACACTATAGGGCAGAGTAGAACTGCCCCATAAGGTCCAAGGAGAACCTGGTTGATCAAATTGCCAGCCTTTCTGTTAGCAGCTAAGCTCTTAACCATTGCACCACTAGGGCTCTAGTAACACTGCACTATGATGTATTTCAGTGCATACCTATATTAGAAATAACCAAATACATCTTAAATCTTCTTATAGCCAATTAAGTCAATTTCACATTAATCTTCATTAATTTGCCCCAGGAAACTAGGTTAATGATATTTTTAAACTTACATTATTAAAAAAAACAAACAAACAACAACAACAAAAAGAAAACCTACCAACCAAACAAAAAACACTACCATGATAAATACTGTGATCTCGTTTAAAATGTAAAGGATAAACTGAAAAAAAAAGTGTTCACATTTCTTAAACTCTTAACGAAAAACTATTACAACTTTATTTCAGCTGTGAATGTACATCTGGATGGACTGGACAAGACTGTAGTGAAGAAATAAATGAATGTGACTCTGACCCATGCATGAATGGAGCTCTTTGTCATGAATCTACTATTCCTGGCCAATTTGTATGTCTCTGCCCACCCTTCTACTCTGGACAGTTCTGCCATCAGCGCTATAACCTCTGTGATCCACTCAATGGTCCTTGCAAAAACAACTCAACATGCTTGACTTTGTCAGATGGAGATCATTATTGTGTTTGCAGAGAAGGTAAGATAGCATATGTGTTTCAACTATTTTTAGCTATTTTTGTGTCTGTTTATTTAGTTATTTACTTATTGGCTCCTATGGGTTTATGGACCCTTAAAAATAATTGAGAAATGATTTTTCTGTATGGGGAAATCTAGGTATCTGAACACATTGGGGAAATAACATTAAAAAGTAACCTAAATAGTGTGCAGGGAGAAGGAAACAGTAATGCTTTGTGTCTTTTTTGGATCTACTACCCGCCACCGCACAGAAATTTTCTTCTTTCATAAAAATTTAGCTTTCCTGTGAAAATATGTTCATGTAGGTTAGTGAAGTTAATCTCATACCTCTGGTCATAATGTCTGGTCTTGATGAAAGCAGTTAGGAGATGAGAATAGATCCAGTCTGAAGTAACTGAAATCTTTTGTGTGGCTTTTCACTCATAGCTAAGTTTAGGCATCACTTCTTTCTATTAAGATTGATAAACTAGTATAATATTGCTCTGGCTACTTTGTTCCATAGAAGAAAGCCCATACATAAGATAGAGAATGGGCAAATCTGATTATTGGGGATCGTGAATTCAGCCATACCTGAAGACAGAAGTGCTTCTGGCTTTTTGAGTCACATAAGTCAATAAATATACTTATCCTTAAATTTGCTTGGTTGGAGTCTCTTCAGATGTACTCAAAGAGCTATGACTAATGCACAGGTGTTTTGAATATATACTATTGTCATACATTGCTGGCCTCTAGAGCTACTGCTAAGTCATGACTGTTTTTTCTGTAAAACAAAAGCATTGAAGTTTTTCTTTAACTAGAACATATCAACATGAGATAAATACCACACTGCCTTTAGAGACCAGCCTCTATGACTAATTTTCTTTCTTTCTCTCTCTCCCGCTCCTTCCCCCTCCCTCCCTCCCTCCTTCCTTCCCTCAATTCCTCTTTCCTTCCTTCTTTTCTTTATTAATTACAATAAAAGAACAAAAGTTCTAACATCTATCAATTAATAATGATAAACCCTCAGCCCCACCCCTTCACCCATGTAGCCAACATAGTCATTTTCTTCTATGGATAAGTCTCTTGTTAAGTCCTTATAACAGGGGTGTTTTAGTCAGCTAGGCTGCTCTAACAGAAATACCACAGAGTGGATGGCTTTAACAAAGAAAGATTTATTCTTACACAGTCCGGTAGATTGCAAGTCCATATTCAGGGTGTCCGCTCCAGGGAAAGACTTTCCCCTTGTTGGCTCTGGAGGAAAGTCCGGTATTGCATCAGTCTTTGTCCAGGGAGCGTCCTCACGCAAGAACTTCTGGTCTGAAGGACGCGCTCTGCTCCCGGTGCTGCTTGCTTGATGGTAGCGAGGTTCTCAAATTGTCCTGTGTGTCTTTTTCCTTTTATTCCTTGCAAGCTAAAAGCATTAAGGATGGGGCAAGCCATACTCCAGGGAAACTCCCCACACAGCGGGAATTCACAGCCCCACCCTAATCCTTTAACATACAGGTTAGCAAAACTACACAATGGAGGACAGTCCCAAGATACTGGAAACCATATCCCAGCCACGTGGCTGCACACATTTTTGGGGGACACAATTCCAACCATGACATCCCACCCTTTGACAACCCAAAAATCACATCACAAAACATTTAACACATTCATCTTACCATATCAAAATTATGTCCATCCATATGACAGAAGTCTTAAATCAGTTCCAAGTCCAAAATGCAATAACTCTTCTACATCTGTGAAACTTAGAAGGCATTAACAGGCAACAGGCAAGTCAACAGAACACATTACATTAGCCCTCAAAGCTTTGGAAATACTCTTACATTTTCTGAGACATTCTACACAACAGCAATGCTCTCCAGACTCTAGGTATCGGCCATACTCTCTGGTTTCTGAATGGAGACCTCCAGCCCCATGCTACAACTCTGCCTTCAAGGCCCACTTGGACAGAAACTCTGTCCCATTGGCTTTAGGAGCACCCTAAGCCCAACTGAGTGGCAATTTCACCCTTACGAACACAGCATGCCATGGTTCCACCCTTTCAAACCCCTGAGGTCATGGCCATACCTCTTGAGACTGAGGCAGCTCAGCTTCTCACGCTATTTGTCTCTTCAGCTTCAGCTTTCTATGGCCGCATGGCCCGGGCCTCAGGCCCACATCTGCCCTGCTGGGCAAGTGTTCCAAAGCTCTGTAGCTCCACTGGTTTAAGGGCCCGGAGGCACCCCACTCTTGCTGGAAAGCGTTCTGCCCAAAGGCACTCAATTCTCTCACTCTGTGGGTCAGCAAGGCCAGCTCCACTGATTCAAGTGCCCAGAGGCACCCCGTTCCGCGAGGAAAACTCTGTGCAGGCACTGACCTCTCTCGCTCCACGGGTCGGCTCCAGCGCTGCCTCTGGTTCTGCTGCTGCCACTGCCGCTGCTGCCGGTCCTCTGTTGTTTCTCACCATCTGCGCCTTCTTCGTTCCTTGTGAATCTTCTATCCATTCGCAGTTTCAAAGTGGCTTCCACATTTTAGGTATTTGCTAGAGCAGCACCCCACTCCTGGTACCAATTCTGTTTTAGTCAGCTAGGCTGCTGTAACAGAAATACCACAGAGTGGATAGCTTTAACAAAGAAAGATTTATTCTTACACAGTCCGGTAGGTTGCAAGTCCATATTCAGGGTGCCCGCTCCAGGGGAAGGCTTTCCCCTTGTCGGCTCTGGAGGAAAGTCCGGTATTGCATCAGTCTTTGTCCAGGGAGGGTCCTCACGCAAGAACCTCTGATCTGAAGGACGTTCTGGTGCTGATTGCCTGATGGTAGCGAGGTTCTCAAATTGTCTTTGTTTCTTTTTCCTTTTATTCTTTGCAAGCTAAAAGCATTAAGGGTGGGGCAAGCCATACTCCAGGGAAACTCCCCACACAGCGGGAATTCACAGCCGCATCCTAATCCTTTAACATACAGGTTAGCAAAACCACACAATGGAGGACAGTCCCAAGATACTGGGAACCATATCCCAGCCACGTGGCTGCACACATTTTTGGGGGGACACAATTCCAACCATGACAAGGGGTCTCATACAAATTTGTCCTATTCACACTGATTGATTTCGCTCAGCATGATCTCTTCCAAATGAGACCATGTTATGAGATTTTTCTAAAATTGTTGTTTTTTTATCATAGCACAGTGTTCCATTGAGTCTATATACCAGTTTGCTCATCCATTCATCTGTTGATGGACATCAGGGTTGATTCCAACTTTTTGCTATTGTGGACTGTTCTGCAACAAATATTCATGTACATGTGTCTGTTTGTGTGACAACCTTTGTTTCTGAAGGATAAATTTCGAGCAGTGGAATTACAGGATCAAATGGTGTATCTATCTTCGGCTATTTAAGGAAGCATCAGACTATTTTCCAAAGAAGTTGTACTATTTTGCAATCCCACCAGCAATGGAGGAGAGTTCCAATTTCTTCGCAGCCTCTCCAGCATTTGTTGTTTCTTGGTTTTTGGATCATGGCCTACCTTGTTAGGGTATGATAGTATCTCATTGTAGTTTTGATTTGAATTTCTTTAACAGCTAATGATCGTGAGTAATTCTGCATGTGTCGTTCGGCTGCCAGGATATCCTCTTTAGAGAAATGACTGTCCATCTCCTTTGCCCATCACTTAATTGGGTTATTTATCCTTTTCTTGTTGATATGTTGTAATACCTTATACATCCTGGCGCTCAGATGTTGGTCTGACATACAGTTGCCAAATATTTTTTCCCATTCTGTAGGTGGTCTTTTAATTCTTTTGATGAAGTCTTTGGATGAGCAGAAGTGTTTGATTCTTAGTAATTTCCATTTATCTATTTTCTCTTCTGCTGAATGTGCTTTGTTTGTCAAATTTTGAAGTCTGTCTTTATTGTGTATTTAAACTTCCATTGTTGACTCTATTTTATGTTGGATGAGCTTTATCATTTTAGATTTTATGTTTGGGTCTTTTATCCAATTTGAGTTGATTTTTGTATAAGGTGTGAGATATGGGCCTTGTTTCAGTTTTTTGCAGATGGATATCCAGTTTTGCCAGCACCATTTTTTAAAGAGACTGTTCTTACCCCAGTTTAAAATCTTAGGGCCTTTGTCAAATATCAGCTGTTCGTAGGAGGATAGTGGCATCTCTGGGGTCAATTTTCAATTTTTTTTCTAAATAATTTATTGTGATTGAGTGAAAGTATACAATCTAAAGTAAATTTGCATGCCTGCCTATCTGCAGCTCCTTCTGCTCACCTTGCCCAGTGACAACAGACTCCTTCTTTTCATTCCATATATGTCGTATCCTCTTAACAATCTCCTGTCCCATCCTCTCCACCATCTCTTCTCCCTTCTAATAAGAGGCCAGGTGAACGGCATCCTATAGATCATAAAGTACACACAACTTAAGGTCACATCATGTCTCATTGTCCAATTCATTCCTGTCCAAAGAGTTGACCTCAATAATGTTTTCTGATCTGAAGTAGTAGCAAGTCTAGGGGCCAGGCTCCCAGGGGAAACCCCAGGGCATTGGACCACCAATTGAGATCTTTTAGAGGACTTCTGCAGGTTCACGTCTCTTTTTTTATTGTTCCTACTGGGAGACAACATTGTGTACCCCATCACAGCTGTCTTTGGTAGTGATGGGGCACCATCTGGCTCTTCTTGTCACTTGTTGATGCAGCTGCCCATTCAAATGGATCTTTCTGTCTCCTGGGCTCTTTTTTCCCTCATGTTTGTTATCCTTGGTGATCATCTGTTCCAGCTGAATTGGGACCATTTGGTGTACCTCAGATGGCATCTTGGTAGTTTTTAAGACCTGAGACACCACTCACCAATATAGGGTGCAGAAGACTCTTCTAGCAATAGGCTAATTAGGCCAGTTGGCCTCAGTGTCCCCTGACAGGATGGCCCCAAGACTCCCGCCCCTGCTACTCTATACTTGAGATTAGATAGACTTTGGCATGATGAATTATTTTTTGAATATGTTGTTGAATTCTTTTGGCAAGGATTTTGTTGAAGAGTTTTGCATCTATGTTCATGAGTGATATTGGTCTGTAATTTTTTTGGTGCTATCTTTCCCTGTCTTTGGTATCAGGATAATGGTGACTTCCTAGAGTGAATTTGGGAGTATTCTATCACTTCCTAGGCTGTGAAATGGTCTCAGTAGTATTAGAGTTAACTCTTCTCTAAAAGTTTAATAGAATTCTGTGGTGAAGTCATCTGGATCAGGACTTTTTTTGGTTGGTAGTATTTTGATGACTGTTTCAGTTTCTTACTTTGTGAAGGGTTTATTAAGTTGTTCTCCTTCTCCTTGTGATAATTTTGGTCATTGATATGAACCTAGAAATTTGTCCAATTCCTCTAGATTTTCAAATCTGTTAGAGTACAGTCTTTTGTAGTATTCCTTTATGATACTTTTGATTTCAGTTGAGTCTGTTGTGACATCTCCCATCTCATTTCTTATTGGGCTTGTTTCTTCTCCTGTTTTTCTTTTGTAAGTTTAGCCAGTGATTTATTAACTTGGTTGATCTTTTTTAAAAAACAGCTTTTGGTTTTCTTAACTTTTTCAATTGTTCTTCTGTTGTCTAATTTGTTTAGTTCTGTTCTAATCTTTATTATCTGTTTTCTTCTAGTACCTGAGGGATTCCTCTGTTGCACCCTTTCTATTTGTTCAAGCTGTGGGATCCTTTCTTCCTTCCAGATGTGTGCATTTATAAACTGACCTCTGAGCATTGCTTTTGCTGTAACCCATAGGTTCTGGTAGGATGCGTGTTCATTCTCGTTTGATTCCCTCAGTTTCTTTATTTCATCCTTGATTTCTTTGATAACCCAGGGCTTTTTGAGCAAGGTATTGCTCAGTTTCCATGAGTTGAAATTTCTATCTAATTTTTTTTCTGCTATTGATTTTGACTTTTATGCATCATGGTTTGAAAAGATGCTTTGCAATAATTCCGTGGTTTAGATTTTGTTGAGACTTGTTTTATTTTGTAATATGTGGTCTTTTCTGGAAAACTTTCCATGTGAATTGGAGAAGAAGGTATATTTATCTGTTGATGCATAAAAAGTTCTATATAGGTCGAGGAGACTTAGTTGGTAAATTGTCACAGTGAGATCTTTTGTGTCTTTACTGAGCTTTTATTCTAGAGGATCTGTCCATTCCTGAAAGTGAAGTGTTGAAATCTCCAACTACTATTGTGGAGTGGTTTATTTCATTTTTCAATATGGGCAGTGTTTGTTCAATGTATGTAGATGCTGTGGTATGGAGTGCATAAATATTTAATATGTTTTTGTCTTGAATCTTTCAGCGATAGTGACCATCCTTGTCCATGATCATGGATTTTGCATTAAAATCTATTTTATCTGAGATTAGTATTGCCACACCTGCTCTTCTTTGTATGTTGTTACCTTGGTATTGTATTATTCCATCCTTTAATTTTCAGTTTGTTCATATCTTTGAGTCTGAGATGTCTTACCTGTAGGCAACATATGGAAAGGTCAAGTCTTTTGATCCATGATGTCACTCTTGTTCTCTTTTTTTGAGCATTCATTCCGTTTATGTAATTATTGATAGGTGTGTGTTTAGTATTATCATTTTGATGTATTTATTTTTGTTTTGGTGTTTGCAGTGTTGCTGTTAATATTCTGTTCTGGATGAATCTTATTTATGGTTGACATTTCATCTTTTTCAGCATAGCTTTTATGATTGTTAACACTCCTGTGTTTCATTTCTTGTTTTAGTATGTTGTACTGTTATTGTGCTTTGTAGCTGCTCCTTTGCTTCCCCTTAATATTCTAAGTTTAAACCAGACTTTATCTTCCACATATCTTTTTAACTTACTCTGCATCTGAAAGGATTATAACTACTGTAGTATATCCCTCTTTTTAGTGTGATGGTGTCATAGTTGTCATGATATAATCACTGATTCTCTTCTTTTAATATTGTATCTTTTATTGAGTTTTGTGCCTCCCCTAACTGAGTAGGATCCTGGATACTGTGTCCTGCATTGCCTCCTTAAATATACACTTAATGGTTTTGTTTTTCTAAGCAAGGAGCTTCTTTCAGTATTTCTTCTAGTTTGGGTTTGGTTTTTACAAACTGTCTAGGCTTCTGTTTATCTGAAAATGTCTTAATTTCATCTTCATATTTGAGACATTTTTGCAGGATATATAGTTCTTGGTTGAAAACCTTTCTCCTTCAAATCTTTGAGTGTGTTTTCTCGCTGCTTCCTTGCCAACATCGTTTCAGCCAAGAAGTCAGATGAAAGCCTACAGGGTTTCCCTCTGAATGCTAACTTTGCTTTAAACCTGGCTATCTTTAAGAGCTTCTGTTTATGTTTCATTTTGTTAGCCAAGCCAAGCCAAGTGCTGTGAAGTTGGATCCGACTCATGCTAAGCTTGACTATAATATGGCTTGGTGTCTTTCTTTTGGGGTTTAGTTTTTGTGGTGCTTGATATACGTCTTGGATTTCTATGTTCTCTTGTTTCATAATTTCAGGGAAGTTTTCTGTCAGCAAGTCAACAATACTTTCTATGATTTTAGGTATCCCTCCCGGTTCAGGAATTCCATTTAATCATGGAATAGTCCTCTTTAATAGAGTCCCACATGTTTCTTAATACTTTGTTTTTCTTGTTGTCTTTTCTCTGATTTCACCTAATAAATGCTGATGTCAGTTGCTCTATCCCCAATGTCACTAAATCTGACTTCCTGTTCCTCAGTTCTGCTCTCTTCACTTTGGATTGAATTGTCTAATTCTGTAATTTTGCTATTGAGCTGTGTGTATACTTCTTTTGTACTCGACCTCTTCAGAAAGGCTTCTTCTTCTGCAGATTTTTTGATTGTTTATTTTGGGAGTTTTCTGGAGCCATAGTGGTGGACTGTTTCTTTAAGTAGCTAGGAATGATTTGTTGCCTTTGGGCCATCTAAAGGCTCTGGTGTTACCTCAACAGTAGCAGAGGTGTAGTTTTGAGAAGGGAGTTGGTCTCTAGCCACTCTGTTTACTCTTGTGACTGGCCCCAGTGGACTCCCTGGGGTGGCAGGCTCCACCTCCTGGCTGGCAAAGATGACTCACTACTTATGAATTCACTGGGGTGGGGAGCATCAACTGACCCTGGGATGCGGGTCAGTAAAGGCTGGAAGAGGTGCTACTGGGCAGCTCAACATTTATTTCTCCATGCAGTCTTTAGAAGCTGTGAGTTGACCGACAGCTGCTGAGATCAGTCAGGCTGCCAGGTATGGTAGGTGCCCCTTCTGGCTTAAGAATGAAAGCGCCTCTTTGGCTATCTTCAGATGGTATGATATAGTTCAGTTAGAGACAGGTTACAGCCTGGCTGCCATCCTCAGCTGGGCCACTCCCGTATAGTATGACTGTCCTACAGAGCATTTCTACTGGATGCTTTCTGGACTGTTGTTGCTTCTCAGCTTGGAAATTTACCTGTGATGAGACCTCCAGTTGAGTGACTCTGCCTTCCAGCTGGCCATCTTGGCTAAGCTGCCCTTCCTGCTGAAAAACCACAGAATCTATGATGCAGCTCAGAGAAGACAGGGTGGAGGGACAGTGGTGTCCTTAGTTAAGAACCGGGTTCTCAAAATGTGGCTATCTCACTCACTGTCTCTCTGCTGTGCTATATGCTGTTGGCTTTATCACTGCAGTTCAGCATGTTTGCCAGTTCATGCCCATCCCCTGCCTCCTGGATAACAAAGACAGTATCAGTACCTGCAGTCTGCCCAAGGATTTAGTCAGCAGGAGTCAGGCTCAGCACATGCTGCCTTGTCAGAGAGAGGTAGTTTCCTATTTAGTGGTGAATAGTCCAATCTGACAACCCTATGCCATATTCTAGGGCTTCCTGGGTGTCCAGAGTGCTCTGTTCAGTTTTTAACTCAGGCCTTAGTTCTCAGAGGGAATTGAGGAGACATGTGTCTAGTCTGCCATCTTGTCCCTACCTCTCTGCAGTTAATTTTCTGATACTCACTTACACGTTGGTCTAGCTTTCCTATCCTAGGGCTTGTTAGGGTAGGAGTCCATTAAACACATGGGCAATGAAAAAGACTGGCTTAGACTATATCAGTTTGTTAGGTTTCTTAGTCAAAACTGTTTACATTTGTTTTCATAAACCTTCTAAAATTTATTCAAGACGTAAGGAAAGCCATAGTAAATTTATGGGGATAGATGTTGGAACCTTGTACATGGAAGACACTTCTTTGCCTTTTAAGGGACTAGAAGAAAAAACTTGCAAGCTAATAGAAATAGTTTTTGCAAAAAAAATATGGCCTTCATAAATCATATTAGGGAGGTATATATAAAGCATGCAGTAATGTATTTTCAGGCATGATGTAGGAAAATCAAAATTGAGAGAAAAAATGGAGCATTTAATACACCTGAAAAGCTAAGTAAATATTAACTTTGTAATGACAATGAGTAAATACTTCTATCAAAAATTTATTGAAATTTCTTAAAATATATTCAGTATCAGTGAAGGAATTAATTTACCTATAATTCTTTACATATATTAACTATTTTTTTCTCCAGATATTTCTACAATAATTAAGAGGGTGGCAGTATATCTGTTCACTTTTAGTAAAAATTCTCCGTTTCCACCACAGATAGGCTTTTATTTTGCCATTTATTTTTTTTTAATTCATTTGAGGAATTTATAAAATAGAGTAGAATAGGAATTTCAGAATATTTAATTGTGTTCATGAGCAAACTAATCTTAGGTCAAGAGGCAGATGTTCAGACAGAACAAAGAGATGCTGTGTGATTTAGTCAGGAAAGCTGTACATATGGGTTGTATCTTTTGGCCATACCTTTTCAGTCTGTACGCTGAGCAAATAATTAGTGAATCTGGGCTATATAAAGAAAAAGGACATTAGTATTGAAGGAAAACTTATTAATAACCTATGTTACACAAAATATAAAACAGTTCTTGCTGAAAGTGAACGAGACTTGAAGCACTTCCTGATAAAGATCAAAGACCTTCAGCTTTAGCATTGATTACACCTCAACATAAAACAGAAATCTTCACAAATGGACAAATAAACAACATCATGGCAAATGAGAAAAGATTGAAGTTGTCAAGAATTTCATTTTACTTCATTCCACAATCAAGATCCAAGAAAATTACTGTCAAGAAGTGAAAAAAAAGCATTTCATTGGACAAATATTGCTGCAAAAGACCTCTTTAAAATGTTAAAAAGCAAAAATATCACCTTGAAGGCTAAGGTGCCCCTAAGCTGTGGTATTTTCAGTCATATCACATGCATGCTAAAGATCGATAATGAACAAAGAAGACAAAAGAAAAACTAATGCTTTTGAATTGTGGTGTTAGTGAAGAACACTGAATGTACCATGGACTTCCAAAAGAATGAACATACCCGTCTTGGAAGAAGTAAAACCAGGATGCTCCTAGGAAGCAAGGATGGGAGACTATGAGTTACCTACTTTGAACATGCTGTTAGGAGGGATCAGTCATGGAAAAAGATAACATGCTTGGTAAAGTAGAGGGTCTGTGGAAAAGAGGAACTTTCAGTGTGATGAACTGACCCAGTGGCTGAAACAGTGGGCTGAAGTGTAACAATGATTGTGAGCATGGCACAGGACTAGGTAGTGTTTCATTCTATGAGTTGAAAACCAACCAGACAGAAACCTAACAACACCACCAACAATAAAATGTAGTAAAATTCCGAGCCTGTGGTTGTGGGGTAAGAGAAAAGTATGTTAAGATAAACCATGAAAACTTGCCCTTACGTATTAAACTAGTAGTAAGATTTCCCATCCACATTAGCATTCTCAAAGCTTCAGAGAAATTTAAATTTAACCATCATATGTAATAACATTTTTTCCCTTTGGAGCTTTATCATTCTACTTGAGGCTCCAAGAGAAATATAAACAAGCAAATCAAAACTTTGGACAGAGTGATGGGGCTGGAGTGCAATACAAAGATAAAATGAATTGTGTGTTTATGCCTTTCTACTTCTACTTCAGCACAAAGATATTTGAAATGTATGCCATTTCAAGCTACTTAGCTTCACACAGATATACATAAAACAAAATGAAAAATGTGCTTCTAAGCCTAAGAAACCAAAGGAGTAAATTTATGTAAATCAATTTTGCTACAATGTTTACTTGATACTGCTTTTAACAATGTATCCTCTATGGCAGATAAAAAATAAATGGCTGCAACTTTATTTATGGAAACTCTCTCAGACAATTAAAAAGAAGTTAAATATAGAGTATTTTAGAAGCTATTACCTGAACCATGTTACTAACTTATTTAAAATAGCATCTAACTCAAAAAAACACTATACAAAAATATTCTGATCGAATTCCACTTTAATAAGTACAAAAAGTTAAAACCCCAAGAAGTTCTAAGACTTAACATCTTATGCAGATATAGGGTTCATAAACTTTGTTGGAAGTTTTGTAAATTGTTGGTGTTTGTGACTAGCATGTGTTAGATTAAAAGAGAATTAAAGCTTAAGGTCTGAGGGTTCAGCACATGTATTTATGAAATTCTTTTTCATAGTCCTTAATCAGTCTGTAAGGTCTGTCATAGTTTAAGTGTGAAAATTCTAGATATAGAGTAATAATATGACAACATGTCAGAAAGCTAAATTATTAGTTTAAAAAAAATGCCATAGAGTTGATTTTGACTCATAGCGACACTATATTATAGATCTCATTTAAATTCACCCTCAAGAACCAGTGAATAAAATATCTAACACTTTTCGATTTATACCATAATGATGGCTCAGCAGGTAAGCTATTTTGGTGAGTATGATTGAAACTTATATTTAAAAAAATCACTCATCAAATCCTTGTTGATTCATTATGAACTTCTTAGAAATTATATGGATAATAAAACACCAGAACTATTGTGATCACATTTTGAAAGAGAAATTACGAGCTATGTGTCTGTCTTCTGAAGAACTGAGTTGGATTAATTTGGTCCTTGTGAGTACTGAATATTTTCTATCAGCAAATAGTTAGACAAGTATATAGCAGTAATAATTCAATCCAGGTTTGTTTTATTTGTTGAAGCAATTTCTGTGATTAAAAAAAATAAGAAATCATTGCTTTAACAAGCAGAAAATATAGCACATAGAAAGGAAACACAATTTTATAACATTTCCAGAAACAAATGGGGTTTATTCTTGACACCCCCATAGTGTTAGATTTGGTGCTTTAGTACACAATTTCCACTCTTCAAAATTTATTTTATCGTACAACTGATTTCTCTTTCCTGCCATTAACTATATACATAACACACATCAGTCCTGCAAATTCTTGTGAGTGGTCCTCAGGAAATCTAAAAATCATGTTCTTTATTAACTGATTTAACAAACATACATTGATTTCTTACCAAGTGTCAAGTCTTAAGATAGGGTCTAGAGAAATTAAATATGACAAAGCTATGTCTTCAAGTAATTTCAAGTTTAAGAGTGAGAAAGACAAGTTAGCCAACCATTGAAAACCAATGAAGTAAGATGTTACACATTTGTGGAGGGAGTACACACAAGGAAAAAGAATCTATAGATACACACATACCCCAGCTTTCTGAGTTATGATTCAACGGATTTCCAAGAGGGTTCCCAGTAGGCTCAAACTTCAGTTGTCCACAGTAATAACTTGCTTATTAAGTACACTTTATTCCCATTCCAGTTTTATTTCACCATTCTCTTGCAATAATTCTAGAGATTACCTCTCAAAGAAACTACTTGAATACAAATCATTATCTCAGGATCTTCTTTAGGGAGAACTCGATATAAAACAAATCACAAATCCCATCCCTCTGGCAACTACTCTTAGTCCAGGATGTGGGCATTGTGAGTGAAATACTGCTTGCTTTTCAGATACTTTCTTTGGGTTTGATGCTGAAAGAAAGAGGCTTTCTCTTTCAACCAGAAGTTTTCAATTGGTCCTGGCAACCACTGTGCTCCCTTTGCAAGTCTGGGTGCAGAAGAGTAGTGTTTGTGAAAGAACTAGTACTAGCAGTGTTACCCAGCTTGGTTCAATTTCTCCAGTTGTTGCTTTAGTTCTGCAGGCTGCTTGATGTACCTCAAAATTAGGCTACCAATAAATCTCATTATTTGTTTAAATTAGTATTTTACTTTGTATCATATGTAAAGCCCTGGTGGCACAGTTGTTAAGCACTGGGGTGCTGTTCAAAAGATCTACAGGTCTGAATCCTCAGTTGGTTCTTTGTAAACCTCGTGGGGAAGTTCCACCCCATCCTGTAGGGTTGCTGTGAGTGGTAATCAATTCAGTAACAATTTGTTTTCAAATTTATGTGTGTGACCAAAAGAATAATGGCTAATGAAAACAGCTAATGAAGTGAGGAAAGTTCAGTAGACTGGGTCCAGTTACAGGGTGGTGGATACAGAATCTAAGAGCTATATAGGAGTTTAGAAGGTCTATATGACTAGATAAAATGTATGTGAATTTGTGTGTGCATAGCACACAGTGTTATTGCTATATTGATGTGTGTATGGCAACAGATCTAACATTATTTCATTTTGAGTATGTACTACTCTTAAAGTTCTACTCTTCCTTATCTTTTTGCTTTGATTTACATATCAGATTACAGGCAAAAGTGTAACCCCTATTAAATCATTTAATGTTTCTAGATATAGTCACTTACTCATATACCTCCAAGGAAAATGGAGCAAAGGTTTCTTTTAAGTGACACTTTTCCAAGGACTAAAATGTGGAAAAGACACTTTGTAAGATGTGTTAAAAAGCAAAATCAGATCATTTGCATGTGTCGTTGATTTACATTCAGGATCCTAAGCCTCATGGATTTGTAGTACCAGAGGAGACTCATAAATGTGTGTAGTATTCCAATATACAATATACCATTATGACATGCCACACAGTCTAAAATATTTAACTTCTAGCATCAAATAAATGTCACTTGTCAAAACAGATTGCCTATAATATACATTACCCCTTTGGACAAATTTAAAACATTGAAACATATCTGTAGTAACTTAGATATTTGGTTTAAATAGCTGTGAGAAAAATTATATTAGGGAAATTTTTCAAAGAAAAATATATATATTGCTATTATCCTTAAGCCACTCTAAATATTTATTGCATTTAAATTATTGGCTTTTCTACACATTAAAAAAAATTGAATTTGATGTTTACATTTTTATCTATGCTTATTGGATCTATGTTTTGTACTGGTTAATTTATATAAAATATGTATTTAAAAATAAGAAAAAATATTTTAAAAAAGTAAGATTTCAGACATGTCAAGAAAGAACTCTATGTTTTGTTTCTATAATGTTTTAAAATATAGGTTTTAGCTTGAAAAATCAGAGTTCTTTACAGAGAAGAAATATGAATAATTTTCTGGTTTCTATTGGTTAAGCACTTGTCTGCTAACTAAAGGGTTAGCAGTTCAAATCTACCAGGTGCTTCTTGAAAAACCTCGGGGGCAGTTCTCCTGTCTCTGTGGGTGACTACACATCGCTAAGTGGTGGGCTGCTAACTAAAAGGCTGGTGGTTTGAGTCCCTCCATAGCTGCTAAGGAAGAAAGGCTTAGTAGTCTTCTTAGAAAACATGAGCCATTGAAAACCCTGTGGAGCACAGTTCTACTCGGATATGTAGGGTCAACATTAATTGGAATAAACCGAACAGCGGCTGAGTTTCCATTTAATCGTTTTGAAAATATTTTGTTTCATTTTAAAATGTAGGTTTTTTACACTACCTCTGTTGAATACACTATTTCTTACTGTATTCTTTCATTTCTAATTATTTCCAACTAACATCACTTCTAAAGTTTTAAGGTTTAGCCCTAAATAATAGAATTTTTTTTAAAAAAGTATTTAGAAACTTTTAATATTTTTGTTATCAATAAACACCTACTTATTGTTAGCACTTTGAGCTAGAGAATCATGTGCAAAACTCTTGAATTTGTTATGAGAAAATATTAAGTGACTTAAAAAACAATACCTGTAATCTAGATTGATATGGCACCTATATTTAAATGATATTCTTACCAATTTTATGGTATGTATTGAGGGATAGATAAATTTGAAAATAAGATTTATTAAGAATTCTTGTGCATGTGCTACAATAATGGATGAATAAGACAGTGTTAGAAGAATTATTAAGAAAGAATCCCTTTGAAAATAACCCAAGTGTGTGAAGAACCTTACTGCAGTTAGTAAAGCTGACACAAATGAGTAACAAGGAATCATAAAATTAGTTCACTGTACTTTCTTTTTACAGTCATTTAGCTGAACTGCATATATTCAAAACAAGTACCCTTCACACAAATGAATGTCAAGCTCTAATAACATCAGAGTCTGTGGAAAATTTAGTTTGAGACTAGGTATATGTACATTTGATTCCTTTAAATTCCCCCAAATAAGCTTTCTAAGCAAATCTTTGACTTATTTTGAATTCAGCCCATGTCTACTTTATTTTTCTCCCACGTCTACTCATTTTAGCAATTTTATTTCCTTACCTCTTTGACATATGTTGCTGGTTGGTAACAAAGCTCCGTCACAGAAATGTCAAGCATAATGAATAAGAAAAATCACACAAAAAAACAAGGCTATACTGTGAGCTGTCTGAGTTTCCTAGCTGCTGAGTGTTCAGATTCATAAGTTCTGCTGGGCTCAGGGAGGCACTTCAAACACCGAGCCTTCTTCAGCCGTCCAATGATCTGGAGCTCCAATGGTTCAAAAGAACATTTCTAAGAGACTTCTTAGTGTCAGAATGGCCTACCTTCTCAAGAAAGCCCATCACACTAAAAATGGTAACATGTATCCTAGGTTTGTGATTTTTAACTTTTAAAAACAGGAAAAAAGAAACTCAACTGCAAAAAAAATTAGAATATCTTCGGGAAGTAGAAGCTAACTTATTTATAACTGTAACATGACATTTACAATTTATATAAAGAAGTAACAGAGAGTGATGACTGATGGAGTGTGTTGAATAAAAATACTTTGCTCAACTAAATAGAGAGAATTTTGTTAACTAGGAAATAATTTTTTTTGTTTTAATGCTGAGCTCATAAATGAAATTACAAGCATATAGCTTCACATTTTTAACTTTGAAACTCCAGGAAATGAATTTAAAATATAGCAAATTACTAATCCTTGTAATTAAAATTATCTTCTCTGCTATTCACAAACCTCCCCAGCTTTGTTATGACTAGTGTTTCATGGTATATCTTCCTTCCATCCTGGTGCTGTTAACCCATCTTTGTCTTTGTGTTTAAAGTGATTTTTTTAGGTATCTTGTAGTTGGTCCTGTTATTTTGTCTGACTGTCACTGCCTTTTAATAGAGGGGTTTTTTTTGTTGTTGTTGTTGTTGTTTGTTTTCTAATCACTGTTTAAAATCATTCTGATATGTAAGGCTTTAGATGTGCCATCTAACAATTAAAAATCCTGTATTTTGTTCCTTTTTCTTCTTTGCTTTCTTTTGGACTAATTGAATATTGTTTAGTTTTTCATATTATATACTGCTGAAGAGGCAGCCAGCTTTATAAGGCACAATCCCAGCCTTCTGATTGGAAGACGATTTAGTACTGGACCAAACTTTCTTGTTAGGCATTTTTGAGACTGACAAGGACTTGTGACATGGATTGATGTGAAAGATAAAATGAAGTAATTCCATGTTCTATTGTGGAAATTGAATGAGGAAATACTGAGAGAATGTTACATTGAAATGACGTGGAAGCCATGTGGTATCATCTGCATGCTAATGTCTGAAATCACTTGAAATTTTGAACAGGAATACATCTTTTCATATAGAAATAAGAAAACAAACTGTATGAAAAGAAAGAAGGACAGATGCTATGGGAAGAAAACAGAGCTGTTCATGAATCATTAACCATCATCTACTTTAGATGCTTCTCATTTCTAATTCCAGTCTATGTGTATGTCAACAGTAAATCCCGTTTACTTAAAGTAACTCAATATAACCCTCTATTACTCAACTAAATCAATCTTACTGGTAACATCATTTCTGAGAACAAAACCTGTTGCCACTGAGTTGACTCCAGCTCATAGTCACCCTCTAGGGCAGAGTAAAATTGCTCCATAGTGTTTCTAAGAAGCAGCTGGTAGATTGGAACTGCTGACCTTTTGGCTAGCAGCCAAGTTCTTAACTACTGTGTCACCAGGGCTCTGTCATTTATACTGTATCTTCAATTTTCATGTGTAAGCTATATCCCTAAAAAGAAAAAAAAGAAAAAGAAAATAAAGAATGGGACATCTTGTTTCTCACATTTTCTAACAATTACAGAAAAATATTAATAAAAAATATTGCTAAAGCAATCTACTTATATAGTGCAATCCCAATACAAGTTCCAGCATCATTTTTTAATGACATAGAGAAACAAATCACCAATTTTGTTTGGAAAGGGAAGGAGACCTGGATAAGTAAGGTACTACTAAAGAAGAAGAACACACTGGGAGGCCTTTCATTACCCGACCATAGAACATATTTCACTGCCACAGTCGTCAAAACAGCCTGGTACTGGTCCAAGACTAGACACATTGATCAATGGAATAGAATTGAGACCCCAGAGATGACACCATCTGCCTGGGAACAGCTGATATTTGACAAAGGCCCTAAGACATTAAAGTGGGGTAAAAACAGTATCTTCAACAAATGGTGCTGACAAAATTGGATATCCATCTGCAATAAATTGAAACAAGATCCATATCTTACACCTTATGCAAAAACCAACTCAAACTAGATAAAAGACCTAAATATCAAATCTAAAACGATAAAGCTCATCCAAGAAAAGATAGGAACAACAATGAAAGTTTTAATGCACAATGCAGACAGACTTCAAAATCTGTCAAACAAACCACAATCAACAGAAGAGAAAATGTGTAAATGGAAACTATTAAGAATCAAACACTGTTGCTCATCCAAAGATTTTATCACAAGAGCTAAAAGGCCACCTACAGAATGGGAAAAAATATTTGGCAACTATATGTCAGACTGATGCCTGATCTCCATAATCTATAAGGTATTATAAAATATCGATAAGAAGAAGATAAATCATCCAATTAAGCAAAGGGCAAAGGAGATGAACAGACATTTCTCTAAAGAGGAGATCCAGGCAGCCAAAAAACACATGAGGACATGTTCACAATCTTTAGTTATTAAAGAAATTCAAATCAAAACTACAATGAGATACCATCTCACCCCAACAAGGTTGGTCATGACCTAAAAAACACAAAACAACAAATGCTGGAGAGGATGCAGAGAAAGTTTAACCCTCCTACACTTTTGGTGGGGTTGCAAAATGGTCCAGCCTCTTTGGAAAGCAATCTGCCACTTCCTTAAAAAATTGGATATAGATATACCATTTGATCCAGTAATTCCACTACTTGGAATATATCCTACAGAATCAAGGCCATTCATACCAACAGACACATGCACAAGAATGTTTATCACAGCACAGTCCAGGACAACAAAAAGATAGAGTCAACCCAGATGTTCAACGACAGAGGAATGGATAGGTAAACTATGGTATATATAGTCAATGGAGCACTATGCAATGATAAAGAGTAATGATGATTCCAGGAAACATCTCATAACCTAGTTTCAAATGGAAGATGTTATGTTGAGTGAAAGTAGTCAGCGACAAAAAGATAAATATTGTATAAGATCCCTATGATAAGATCTCAAAAACAGACTTATGTATAGAAGACAAGACTCTGACGGCTGCAAGGGATGGGAGGGAGAGAGGGCAAGGTGGGGAGAGTTTAGATTACATAGTTGGTAGAAATTTGGTTGGGTGAAATCAGTGATAGCACACATTAGAAACAAGAACAGTAGTAAGTAGACTTCAACATAACTTGAATATTCCTTCCATCTTAACCCAATATTGCAAGGACAGAGTAGCTAGGGCCGGGGGCAGGAGACCATGCTCTTAGGTGAAATCAAGGCCAATTGTCACAACTAGCATTTTGCTAAGAGGGCTCTCTGCACCCCACATTGGTGAGTGGTGAGTGGTGTCTGGGGTCTTAAAAGCTGCCAAGCTGCCATCCGAGGGCACAGCAAATGGTCCCAGCTCAGCAGGAACGGATGCTCACCGAGGACCAAAATGACATGGGATAAAGACAACCCAGAAGATATAGAGGCCCACATGAGTGGGTGCCTACATCAACTTGGGACCAGAAGAACCAGATGGTGCCCAGCCACCACCAGTGGTAGCTGCGATGGAGCTCACTAAGTTAAGTCTCAGTGGCAACACAAGAATAAAAAGGAATGCACCCTGAGATCTCCACTGAAAGACTGCAGTTGATGGTCCAGTGGCTTCAGGGTTCCCCTGGGAGCATGGTCCCTGGTCCTGATGTTGCCCTTGCCCATAAATTGTAACGAAGATCCAGTTTTTGGACAGGAATGGATTGGACTTGGCGATGCAGAGTAACCAAATATTGGATGCGCTTTATGGTTCTATGTATCTATAGGATATCATCTTGCTGACCTCTGGCTGGAGGAAGGAGAGTGGGTCGAAAGGAGAGGAAAGGGGACTGTTGGGAGGATGAGACATGTATGGAGCACAGAGGAATGTTGTGCTGCTACGAGGTAGGGAGAGCAGTGGGAGCTGCATATGGGTGGGCGTGTAAATTTATATGAGAGTTTACATTTTCACTCAGTCATAGTAAAAAAATTAAAAAAAAAATTTACACCTAGTGTCTTGGATTGAATTATGCCTCCCCGCCATGTGTGTATCATTTCCCAGGATTGTGTAGTCATCCTCCATTCTGTGACTGTAATCTTATGTATAAGAGTATTATGGTGGGACTTTAACATTCTTACTATGGTCACATCCCTGATCCAAAGTAAAAGGAATTTCCCTGGAGTGTACTACAGATATAAGGAAAAGGAAGCAAGCAGCAAGGAGGTACCTCATTGCACTAAGAGATTCCTGCATTGAGATGCTACCAGACCAAAGGAAGACCAACGCACCACAAGGACCTTCCTCCAAAACTGACAGGGAGAGAAAGCCTTCCCCTGGAGCTAGCATCCTGAATTCATCCTTCTAACTAACTAGACTGCGAGACAATAAGCTTCTCTTTGTTAAAGCCATCCACTTGTGGTATTGCTGTTACATAAGCACTAGATGGCTAAGACACCAGATTTATATATAACCTTGGAAATAATTATTTAAATAGTCATTATAAACAAATATTTAATTTTATTCTGAAAATGATGCCATGCTGATTTTTCTGATGCTAACTTGTTGAAATAATTAGAACAGCTTCTCTTAACAGTCAGTATAATTTTCTTTCTTTCTTACTTCCTTTTTTGTGTAACTGGCATGTATTTAAATGGTTGGCTGATTACGTAGCTATGAATCAAATTTTTTTTGTTTTCTTTAAAGTACTTTGATATGAAAAGCAATTAAATAATCTGCTTTATCTGCTAACTGCCTTCAATAAACTGATCACTGAAACTCAATTTTACTTTAAGATTGGCCAGTATATTAAATCACTTGTTTGCCAGATTATTTCTAATTTTCCTGCTGAAACATTGAAATGCCTTAAAGCAATAGTAACATCAACAATTTGCCCACAGGATTTGGTAGAGTATTGCCCCTTTGATTCTTTCATTTGAACACAGTAATCTAGAAACTAGCATAACTTTACTCATACATTATTTGAAATAGAGTTTTATGAGTAGGCTGAGATATTTTCTGTCTTTCCTTCATTTCTTTTTAAATTCTATTACGAACATATTCTCCAGACTCTTTCATTGATTCTGACTTTCACACCCTATAGAGAAGACTGCTCATCCACATGCATCCAATCTCTCTTGCAGGATTTGAAGGTGAACACTGTGAAATTGATATGAATGAGTGCCTCTCCCTACCCTGCCAGAATCATGGTGTTTGTGAGGATGGGGTCAACAATTTCAGGTATAGAAAAAAAAGTAAAAATCTACATAAGCTGGATAATAATAAGTTTTGCATTTCACTTAACAAATTCAGCAACATTTCTGATTATTAACAAATGTTCCATGCTGCAGTTAATTGACACAGTGGCTAAAATGATGGGCTCAAACATAGCAACAATTGTTGAGGATGGTGCAGGATCAGGCAATGTTTCATTCTGGTTACACTCAGTGTCACTCTGAGTCAGAACTGAATGGACAGCACCTAACAATAACAACAATGATAATTACTTCAGATACTAATGTTACACAACTAATGGAGTTATTGTATTTCTTGTGGACTAGATGTGTTTGCAGACCCGGATTTTCTGGATCTCTGTGTGAAATTGAAATTAATGAGTGTTCCTTCACACCTTGCAAAAATAATGGAACCTGTGTGAATCTTACTAACAGGTTTGAGGCTACTTTTTACTGAGTCTATTATATTTAATGTATAATTTAATAACTAAGTGAACAATATGTATATTAAAATTAGAAGCAGAATATTTCCAATATGTCTGTGCCATACCCTAACTGCATTCTATTACTTACCATTCAATTTTACTGAATACCCTGAAATGTTAGGGTCCGTACTTTTAATTTATAGCATTTATTTGTCATGTGTACGTATGCCTGAACAAAATATTTTAGCTGGCGTGTTAATGTAATTGAAATAATATTGCTTATAGTCTCCTGAAATTTAGTTATTTTTGCTCAATATAATGTTTCCACTTTACCTGTTTATATGTTAAGCTTATTTGTAACTTCTGCCTACTAATGTTCTTTTCTTATTGACTTGGATGTATCTCAATGTATCTTAAATACTAATACTTTTGTTAGTGGTGTGTAATGAAAATATATTCCCTCAGTGTCTCAGCTTTTCACATCCTTTATGATAAGTTTTGAATACTAAAACTCAGTTTTAATGTAGTTGAATTAATTTATTATTTTGTGTGCACTGCTTGTTTTGTCTTCTTTAACTATGTCTTCTCTGCCAGAATACTTCCTTCTAAACTGTTTAAATCTCTGACTCTTCATACTTAAATTTGAAATGCATCTGGAATAGTGTTTATATATATGTTAGTGTGCATGTAGTATGAGGTAGGCATCTAATTTTTTTTTAATATGAATAATCTATTGTGTCTGCTACAGGAGTTGCTGAAATTCATCTTTTAATCAGTGATGTGAAATGCCTCCTTGACTGTATAGCTTAAGTCCCCATACATCAATATGTCTATTTCTCTGCCTTTACTCTCTTCCCTTAATTTAGCTAGTAATTCTTAAGCCAGCACCATAAATCTTAATGATTTATCTTTGAACTGTCATTATACTGGTGAGAGAAAACATCTTGCCTTCTAAACTATCTTCAGGAATCATTAGCTATGTTTGACCATTTCTTTCATTGCAATTGACTTGTTATGTTTTTATATAAACATACCACCAAATAAGCAAACATGCAAATCCAGGGGGAATTTTGCCTGGAATTGCAATTATTGTGTTAGATCAATTTGAGAAGAAAGGATATATCATTATTTATTTAGCTAATTTCAAACTAGAAAAGAAACTTTTCCAGATGTAATTGAAAATTGATTAGGGTGATTGGCACACCATGTATCAAGGGCTTTCTTTCTTTCTTCTTCTTTTTTTTTAATGTTTTAATAGAGCTCCTACATCCAAAATTGTTGTTGATATCATCATAACAACTTGATGAAGTTTCCAATGATTTTCTATCATTTTCTATGGCTTATCTGTGTTTTGTACTGTTCAGTCTGATGGAGTAGTGGAAGATATTCTTAGAATCAGTACCCCTAACTCTCTTGAGTTTTTCAAGGTGACATAAGTCACTACAAGCCCTGTGTTAGCTGCTATTTAATTGACTTTGACTTATGGAGACATTATGTACAACAGAACAAATCTGTCTGATCCCGCATCCTCCTTACATTGCTGTCATGTTTGAACCCAAAGTTATGTCTGTTGTGCAAATCCATCTCACTGAGTGTCCACTTTTTGACCTTCTACATTACCAAACATGATGCCCATTACTAGGGACTGATCCCTCCTGATGATATGTCCAGTCAATCAGGTCTGATAGTGTTGTGTTATGATCCATAATATTTTCATTAGCTGTTTCTTGGAAGTAGATTACCAGGCTTTTCTTCCTATCGGTCTTGGGTTGTAAGCTCTGCTAAAACATTTATACCACAAATGGCCCTGCAGGTATTTGAAATACTAGTGGCACAGCTTCCAGCAACATAGTAACACTTAAACTACGTCAGTACGACAAACTGACAGATACATGGTGGCTAAGCCTCATAGCCCCCTGTCATCGAGTCAGGTCCGACTCACAGTGACCCTAGAAGTCAGAGTAGAACTGCCCCATAGACTTCCCAAGGAGCATCTGGTGGATTTGAACTGCCAACCTTTTGGTTAGCAAACATAACACTTAACCCAGTACGCCACCAGGGTTTCTATTAAGCCCCATAGGGCTACGGAATTGCTTTCAGTTAAAAGTCTTAACCGGTCAAAAGGAACGGTTTAAGTCTTTCAATTAGTTTTTTTGTTTGTTTGTTTGTTTGTTTGTTTTTACATAATATCACTTCATTCAAATGTGGAAATTCTATTAGTAAGCATATTTGTTATATATACATTCAGGAGCCAGGAAGAAACCTAAGCATGAATTTATGCTTCCATCTGATGTGACCTCAATAATCTTGTATTCGCATACAGCAGTAGTATTTCAAAGATGACCATAATTTCTAAGCCAACACAAAATACCTCCTGAAACATATGGACATTTTTGTTTCCCCAGTGAATAGCCATGCTGGTAAACTACCTCATGCACCATTGAGGAAGATCTTAGGGAAGACAGTGTCTGTGTCTTCTTCAAATAGACCCAGAGTTAACCACAGTTGAGAGATTGGGCCTGTGATGTAGCTTATATATGAGAAGTAACAGGACAAATGGTCCTACAGTGTCAAATTTAATTATGTTTTCTATATACTCCCGTAGATTCCTAGGACTCATGCCATGAATCCCTATTCTGCTTCTTTGGCATATGTAGGTATTTGTTCATTTTGTACCTGAGAATCAAGCATGCCAAACAAGCCTTCTCCTCTAATCCATATCAAAAAAAAAAACAAACAAAAAAAAACCTACTGCCAGCAAGTCGATTCCAACTCACAGTGACCCTATAGGACAAAGTAGAACTGCTTCATTGAGTTTCTGAGGATTGCCTGGAGGATTCAAACTGCCAACCTTTTGGTTAGCAGGCTAGCATTTAACCACCACTCCTTTGGGGTTTCCTAATTCATATCAGAAGATCTAATTTCTTTGAAACACCCTCCATTGTTATCTTCAGCCTACAGAGAACAGTTACCACAAAGCTTCAACAATATTACTGCCTACTCCCAACTAATTATTATTATCATTTAGATGGGGGTTTACAGGACATACTGTTAAACATTTAGCACACTTGTTGCTTCATAACATAGGTTAACAACTCCATGACACATCAACATTTTTACCTTCACAAACTTGAGGTCCCCATTACCAACTTTCTTGTCTCGTCTTACCCTAGTCCTTGCCCCTAGGATGATACACTCTTTCAGTCAGCTTTTGTTTTATGATCTTGTCTAATTTTTAGCTGAAGAATGAGACTCACGAATAACTTTATTGCTGAGCTAAAATGGTATCCAGGAAACACACTCTTGGGGATTCTTCAGTCTCTCTCAGGATTGTAAGTCTTATGTTTTTCTGTACATTAGAATTTTGTTCTACATTTTTCTCCAGCTCTCTCCAGCACCCTCTTTTGTGATTACTGTCAGAGAAGTCAGTGGTGGTAGCCAGGTACCATCTAGTTGTGCTGGACCTTGTACCATTCTTTTTGAATAATCCTTGGTGAATGGAATGTCTTCCTAGGAGAGTGGAATACTCACCTGTATTCTCTTGCAATAGGAATTAGAGGTGTCAGATCAGTTTACACAAAGTAGATCCATCCTGATATTTGTATTCCTGAGAACCTATGAACCATGCACTCTTTTATATATCGAGGAGGAAGGTTTCTCATTTCTACTTCATTAACTTAAGCTATATTTGATTCCAGTATTTGATTAGCAATTCTAGCTCACATGATACCCTAGTGCTTATGTCAACACATTAGATCTCCTATTCGCATTTATGTCAACAAATTTGACTTATTTGTTTTTCTGTCATCTGACACCTTAGTTTAATCCTGCATGTGCTCCTGAACTTGGGATAATACTAACTGATATTAGTTGTTTTTTCCCAGAGTAAGTCTGTTTTTTTTTTCTCATCAGTAATATTGGGATCTAACTTTTGGGCTATGTGCCTGAAACAGTGAGAGATGTTTAGGGTAGGGAAATACAGTTATAAAGAAACTCTTCCAGTTACAGTTGGAGACCAGTTTTTTATGCAGAGAAGCACAGATTCCCTCAGGCTTAGGTAATCTCTGTTGTCAGTTAGGAGGATTTAGAAGAACTTAACTTTCTTAGCCATATCTGTCCTGTATCTGCAGGAAGTCAGAACTCCTTCAAAGTTACCGTAGAAACCAGCTTTTTATACTGTTCTTAGCAACCTGAAAACTCAATGGTTTAAACTAACAATAATTAAAAAAAGAAAGAAAGAAACACCAAACCCAGTGCCATACAACTGATTCTGACTGATAGTGACCCTCTAGGGCAGAGTAGAACTACTCCAAAGAGTTTTCAGAAGTGCCTGGTGGATTCAAACCTTCAACCTTTGGTTTATAGCTGTAGCGCTTAACCACTACTCCACCAGGGTTTCCAAAACTAACAATCACTTATGATTATTTTCACTGCATAATCTTCTGGAAATAGGCTAACCAAGTTTGGGTTCAACTTGGATGTCTGTAAGTCACAATTACAGCATCTTTGCAGGTCTGTAGGACAACTGAAATGATCACACTCTAAGTGTCTCTCATCCTATTCAGACTGCAGTATTCTTCTAATGTAGTGGCCAAGTCTCCAGATAACCAGCAGAAACAAGCAAATCCTTTAAACCTACGTTCTGAATCAGTTCTGAATCAGCACATGTCTGCTTACTTACAGATCACTGTCCAAAGGAAAAATCATAGTGAAGCTCAAATGCATGGAACAAAAAGATACCCTCTGTCCATGATGAAGATCTTTCCAGGAGGATAAATTAAGATAAAACATTCAGTTAATCACAGTAGACTACTGGCTTTTCAATCTGTACTTGGTCAAACCCTAACATACTCACTGTAGTTTGTATGTGAGGCAAGATGCTGTGAGTGATAACTGAGTGCAAGCCTGAATGAAATTATCCAGTGATCCCTGGTTGAAAACAACGTAAGATCAAAGCAATGTGAGAAAATATAGGAAAATTATATATAAAACTAGTTTAAAGAGGAGGAAAAAATAAACACCAAGTAACCAGAGAACAAGCAAACGTAAATAAAAGAGACAGATTTTACAACTTTCCAGGAGACATGTCATCCCATTATGATAGAAAGATGAAGAAAAACCTCCTTTGGGGATAAAATGCTATAATGTTTAATATGTATATACCCTAGAGAAAATTTTGAGTATGTTTACGTGGAGATGTGTACTATGTACAACCTTTGAGATCTGTTATACTAGTACACAATAGCTTACTAGATGAGAATCAACAGAGGGCAAACATCCACTTTCCCATTTTGGCATTTCTGAAACCCAGTCAGAAAAATTTTAGAAAATATTGAAGATATTAAGGATTTTATTTTACCTGTCTCCACAATCAATGACCATGGAAACAGAAGTTAAGAAATCAAATGACATAATATGTTGGGCGAGTCTGTTGCAAAAGACTTCTTTAAAGTGTTAGAAAACACAGATGTCACTTTGATGACTAAAGTACACCTGACCCAAGCCATGGTATATTCAATTACTTCATATGCATGCCAGTGTTGGACAATGAATAAGAAAGATCAAAGAAGAGTTGATACATTTGAATTATGGCATTGATGAAGAATATTGAATATACCAGAGCAATGAACAAATCTGTCTTGGAAGAAATGTAGCCAGAATGTTCCTTAGAAGCAAGGATGATGAGACTTCATCTCATATACCTTTGGACATGTTTTCAGCAGTGGTAAAGGACGTCATGACTGGTAAAGAAGAGGGTCAGCAAAAAAAAAGAAGACCTTCAATGAGCTGAGTTGACATAGTGACTGCAACAACAGGCTCAAACATAGCAACCATTGTGACAGTAGTGTAGCCAGCCAAAAGCCAAGTGCCATCGAGTCGGATCTGCTGAACATATTGTTCTGTTGTGCATCAGGAAGCTATGAGCCAGAATAGACTTGATGACACCTAACACAATAACAGTAAAATCTCAATCTCTTTATACATCCTAAAAATTAAGTGTACAGCAAATATAAAGATATAATAAATTTCACTTCTTCAGTATAGCAAAAAGACAGAGAATACAAGAAATTTCATGGTAACAAAATAGTATGAATTATATTGAAGATAATAAAAACTAAGTTTCTCACTGTCAGAGAAAGGAATTGTAACTATAGAAAGGACTAGCTTGAAATGAATCCTATTATGTCAAGGCTGTAGGGAGTTATTTTATTAAGTACACTGCCTTTAAACTTCACATTAAACCATTAAATAGCATGTGATTTCTCCAACAACTCCAAACACAATTAAACACAAGTAATAATCTTTCTTCTAAAGGAAAAAAAAAAATAGATAATTAACTAAGAGAGCTTTAGTGTCTGAAAAATAACATTCAGTTCATGGACTGAGTGACATGATATGGTTGAATGTTTATATTATTGTAGTAGGATAACAGCAGGCACTTCTTGAATACTCTGGGGGTCAGCTCTACCCTGGCCCCTAGGGTTGCCATGAGTCAGATCTGACTCGATGGCACTTGGCTTTGGCTTGGCGAGATAACACGTCTTGCTGGACCATGCTACAACTGTATGATAATACTCCAAATCTGGGTTGTGCTTACAGGTTGAACCTGATTTCTAGATAGCTAGGAGGCCATTAGAAAAAAGGCACCAATGACTAACATGGACTGCTCTATGGATGTCACCTCCCCCAAGTTGGAGCTTGAACACACATTAATGCAAGGAGAGTATCTTTTGTTACTTAAAGGAATCAGAGAACGTTCGGAAAAGTTCCGTAACAAGAAGTCCTCTTCAGAAACTATCTAGGCAGAGATGGCAACTTTTGTACACTCCAATTTGTACCATTGGTGAGGGACTTAACTGGGACCCTAACTATTGCCACTGTCTCTCTGGCCAGGTGGGCCTGCTTAGGCGGGTTGTAAGCTTATGCTATATGTGCCCCAACTGCACCAGAGCTGAGGAGACTCAGAAAACTACTCCTGGCTGTTTTATAACCCCAGCATAAGTGACACTGTGTCTCTTTAACTCTGCTAAACATCTTGGTGCATCTTGCTCCCCTAAATTCCTGAAAAAGGGAAGTGGTTAGCCCTAAGTTGTATCTTTTTAATTTTCCTAACAACGTAAGTGGTGATTTGTTCTGAGGCATACAGGTGCCAGCAGGGAGTGGGAAAGAGAAAACAGTGGTTGTCTGAAAGACTTATTCCTCATAGATGTAATACTAAAAAGAGTACAGTTATAGAATTAAGCTTGGGAGTTGTTATCTAGGTTCTAGTAATTATCTACTCAGAGTCCTTTAATTTCTCATGTAAGAAATATTTAAAGGAAAAAATATATTGGGCATTCAATTTCTGTATTTTTTAAATGAAGCTACTATAATGCATTTACTATATTAAGTGAGTTAAGTATATGAATATGAATTACGTATTATAAAGAAATGTTTTTCATTGTTACATGCTTATTTCTTTCTCATTTCTCTATTTTTCTCCAGATTTGCATGTAATTGTGTACCAGGGTCTCATGAATCTTTCTGCAAATTGAATGTGAATGAATGTAAAAGTTTACGTTGTCTAGATGGAGAAAACTGTATCAAGAGGGTTGGAGGATACAAATGTGTCTGCACCTCTGGTTATACAGGTAAAGAGTCAACATCAACAGATTTCTGCCTGTAAACAAGTGGTAACCTCATAGCTACATTCTAAAACTCTAAATAACCTACCAGATGCAAACGGTACACGGAAGTAAAGATGCTCTTTGTCTCTTAAAAGAAATCAATACAAAGTAAAGTCGTGTTTATTTTTTTCCAACAGTTTTTCAAACTGAAGGTGTCTGAAATACACTGAATATATTTTGAATCTATTGAATACATTTAAACAGAATATATTTTAGATATATTCAAAGTATAGAATATATTGAATGTATTTCAAAGACATACATGTCTTAGCCAAGTGCCGTCAAGTTGGATCCGACTCATGGCGACCCTAGGGGCCCATGTCTTAGATATTGAATATATTTTGACATATATTGAACATATTCAATGTATGTCAAAGTATTCTAAGTTTTATGTTTTTCATTGCATTGAAGTTTATGTGAAGTATGTTAATGTGCTTATAATACATACTGTTATGCATTATAATATGTATTATATTACTATTATGAATAAACTAAGAGCAGTTATGTTATAGCTGTTATGCTAATACTATTTTGAAAATATAATCAATTTAGGTCTTTAAATGCACATATATATTGGAAATCATTCAGAGACTACTTGTGAATTTAATGTGCTAGCCAAAAAGCGTGATTTGGAGTTAACTGTCTTAATATCAATTATACCACAGTGTAAGTTCAGTCCAAATGTAAAAACAAAATAATCAAGAAACTTATAAAAGACAGATGCTTAGGTTCTAAACTTCTAGTGAGAAATTGCATTTCTGAAAAACGAAAATCTATGTTGTTTTGACAAACCAATATTAATGATGTGAGTCCAGTAAGAGTACATTCAATTCTCAAATCTCTATTAATGTCTATGTTCTCCAATACTAGTGTCCTTTAGTTTCCCTTCCATAGGGAAATTAGTTAAGTCAGTCTAGTATTAGGTTCTACACAGGCCAGAGTGAAAAAACAAACAAACAAACAAAAACTAAACACATGTGAGACCTTGAGGCAAAAATGGTAAGAAACTAGAAGTATTTCCAGAGTAAGCTATCAAAATATAATCTAAGGTGTGATGATGACCAAGTATGCAAATAACTCTCCTCAGGAATCTTGAGTTGTTTCAGAGAAGGTTAACTTGCTAACAGTTGCTGCAAGCACAAAAGTCTCATATTAAGCAAAAATAAAATATCATTATCTAGGGATTTTATTACATAAGAAGCACTCAATTTTGGCTATTTAACAATACCTTTTATAAGTTTCATATTTCCCATAATTTTCCAATTACTTGAGAATTGTATTCAGGACTATAAATATCAAGCTAGTGATATCATTTGCTATGTTGCCATTTCTGTTACTAGCACTGCTAACAGTGTCAAAATAAGAAACAACACACCAAGCTCCACATGAATGAGAAATACATTTTATAAAACTGTTCGATACAACACATTGCTCTTATATTTTAAATACATTCCAGATTATAAAGTGTTAACATGTTCTTTATTGTTCTTTTCAAAATCTATTTCTGTTACAAAATTATATGGAAAAACAGTGGTTAGCATGTTAACCAAGATATACCATTTATTGTTGTCAGTTGCCATAGAATCAGGTACCATTTCAACCCTCAGTAGTGTTTTTCAAGCTATGCACTCTCAGAACTCAAAGAAGCAGATTTTCAGAACTGCGTTCCAAGGCAGTTCTAAGTGAATTTGAACAGCCCAAGTTTTGGCTGTTTATACCATCTACATTTGCTTGTATATTGGTTTAAACACAAGTAAAATAAAATACAAGTGATTGTTGACTTACGGAAATGTTGTGTGCTGCACAACTTTGACTCATAGCAACCTTATAAGATAGAGTAGAACTACCCAATAGGATTTTCTAGACCGTAGTCCTTACATAATAGATTACCAGGTCTTTTCTTCTGTGGAGCCTCTGGTGGGTTTGTGCCACTGTATTTTCAGGTGGTAGTTTAGCACTTAACCATTGTGTCACCAGAGTTCTTTCTTAAATAAACAAGAGTTTATTTTTTCACATATAGTAAGAATTCTGTAGGTAGACTGTTACTGGTATCAGTCCAGTGGCTTGACAATGCCAGGACTGGTTATTTATTTATTTTTTCTTTTTACCTCCCATTTTCATGGTTTCAGGATGGTTGCTGCACTTCTAGGTATCATGTTGTCATGGACTGAATTATGTTACCCCAAAATGTGTGTTAACTATTTTGTTAGGTCATGATTCCCAGTATTGTGTGTTTGTCCTCTAATTTTGTGATTGTCATTTTTGTATATGTTATAAATCCTGCTCTCTGCTTGTGGTTAATGGGGCAAAATTGGATTATGTTAAAGAATTAAGGTGGAACTGTAACACCTTTACTAAGGTCACCTCCCTGATCCGCTGTAAAGAGAGTTCCCCTGGGATGTGGCCTGCACCACCTTTGATTTTACAAGAAATAAAAGGAAAGGGAAGCAAGCAGAGAGTTAGGAACCATATACCATCAAAGAAAGTATCACCGAGAGCACGTGGAATAGAGCTCATTCTTTGGCCCTGGGGTCCCTGTGTCTGAGAGACTCTTTGACTAGGGGAATACTGATGAGAAGATCCTTCCTCCTGAGCCAACAGGGAAAGCCTTTCCCTGGAGGTGATGACTAAATTTGGACATGTAGCCTACTAGACTAAGAGAGAATAAGTTTATGTTAAAGCAACCTATTTGTGGTATTTCTGTTACAGCAGACTAAATGACTAGGACACATGTTTACATTCAAGGCAGAAAAATAGATGACATCAATGCAGTTGGCCCTTTCTACCAAAAATGCCTTCCTAGAATAACTAATATCAGATTTCCACCAATATTTCATTGGCCAGAGCTTCTACTTGCCATAGAAGCTGGACAATTGATAATTTCTTTCTTTCTCAGATTTACTGTTAAAGACAAAAAAAAATGAAATATGAGTTAGACTTTGGTTTTACATTAAAAAATGTAGTACTGGATATCTTAATTATCTAGTACTGCTATAACTGAAATACCTGGATGGCTTTAACAAACTAAGTTTATTCTCTGTCTAGTAGTCTACAAATCTGAATTCACAGTACCACTTCCAGGGGAAACCTTTTTCTCTCTCCAGGCTCTGGAGAAGGGCATTGTCATTAGTCATTCCCTGGGATAGGAGCTTCTCAGAAGTGGTAGCTTGGGTCCAAAGGACACACTATTCTCCAAGTTCTTGTTTCTTGGTGTGAGGTCCCTCTGTCTCTTAGCTAACTTCTCTCTTTTGTATCTAAGAAAAAAAGAGATATCGGCTTAAAACACAGCCCAATCTTGTCTGTTTAGCTCTACCTCATTAACATAACCTCTAGTCCTACCCTATTAACATGATACAGGTAGGATTTACAACCCATTGGAAAATCATGTCAGGTGACAAAATGATGGACAAACACATTACTGGAAATCATGGTCTAGCTAAACTGACATACATTTTGGAGGGACACAATTCACTCCATAACACTGGGCATTCAAAAAGAAGTAACTCCCCTCAAGAGGGTTACGTGTATTTTTTTTTTTCCTCCGTGGAACTACTCTTTTGACACACACATTAACCTTTCCTCCATTCATGGATATTCAAAGTTTTGTTATTCTCAGCTTCCTGGAGCACTTGCTTTGTCTGAGCATCATTCTTCTTTGAGGCTACTAAAACTCTAGAGTTTTTGTATAATGTGTTAAATATATTTATTGTCTTTTCCATTTCCAGAGAGTCATGACAGTATTTTTAAGATTTTGCTTTATGAATCATACATTTTAAGACCAAAGGAAATTTTATCATGTTGACCCTGATGCCACAAATGGCTCACCTCTTTTTTTTTTTTTAACTTAACTGCATTTCCTGCAGATATTTTTTCTAGACACTTTAACATTTGCAGCTATTCATTTTTTATTTTCATAGCAGCCATCTTCCCCATTGAACATATCAGGGGTGTGTAAAGTTCCAATTAAATTATCGGCTTATCTGGGGAGAATCTCCATTTCTGCCTTGATCATCATTTTATCTCTAATGCCACTGATGTTTAATGTACTCTGCTACAGCTTGACAGCTGAGTTCCTAAGAAATACAATGTAGTAAAATAGAATATAAATGTGATTAATTAAATGGAAAACACAATGTGTTAACAACTCACAATTCACAGTATATAGCTAGAAAAAATGAAATGGAAAGAATTTAGTGGTTAATGTTTGAATCATCACTTGATAACTTTTAGTCTTTTAGTCATACATAAAACATAACTTCTAGGCATACATAGAACTTAAGAATACTGGAAAATATTTGACATTTGATTACACTTATTTTTAACTTTTAAGCCAAGAGTAATCATCTTTTGTTTTCAAGGACAGCAGAGTTTTTAGCATGGCCTTTTACTACTAACATTTACGATAAATGTTATTAGTTGCCAGGAAGTGAATTATGATTCATGGAGACCCCATGTGACAGGAACAAAGACCCTGAAGCAGGCATTGTGTTCACCTGCTTTTCCATTTCATAATAAGTTTCAAAATTTATTTTGACAACTCAGATGTGCAAAACTAGACTGTTATTTCTCTAATAATGAACTGAGCATAATATATGAGTCTCATTTCATCTGATAGAGGGAAAAATCAATTTTGTAAGTCAATGTGTGTGTTTATCAAGATAAAACAGTTATTTCAGGTTTAGAATCCAATACATTTTCTATTCCAAGTTCTATTACTCTTTTCCTCTGTGAAAGTTTGTTTCCATGAGGCAGTACATCATCCCTGGTATCTAAGTACCATTAATTGGTTTAGGCGCTTGGTTTCTTCCATGACTTGAAGCATTTGATCCAAGCGCTCTTTTCCTCATCTCAACTCTGGGCACTTGTTATACAGTTGTTGCTTTTAAAACCTAGTAGTCTATTTGTCTCTCATTAAAAACATATTACACATCATAAATTTGTTTTGAATAAAAAAAAAATCTACTTTTAAATTACAAAAATTCACATACTACTTCAATTTACGTCTTTGCTCTGCTTTTCTTAAAGCAATATGTGGATATATGTATACACAAAGTCATCAGGTTTCTATAAAGCCCTTATATTTGCTTAAATCTCAAGTGGAGCAATAGGAAAGATGAAATAAAAATGACGGAATTTGCTGTTGGAAATTCATATGATAGATTTAAAATTCAGATGTTAATTTTAGTAGCCAAGTCTCCAGTTTTACTGAGATTTTACTTATAACTACCAGTCATCACATAATGTAATTTACGTTTCCTAACTATAAATGCTTAAGTGCATGTTATGAGCCAAGTACTGTTCAAAGGCCTAAAGAAAGTATGGTGAATATCCTGTACTACTGTCGCTTGTGTTCCAATGGGGAGAGATATTCAGCAAAACCCAAATGTGAATGCAAAATTGTCTGAGATAATGTTAAAGGATATGAAGAAAATATAACTAAATACTTTTACCAGGATAAAATTAACTGCTCAAAGATACAAAGAAAAGCCTGGTGGTGTAGTGGTTAAGTGCTATGTCTGCTAAGCAAAAGATACAAACACCAAAATATAAAAAATAATAGGGCTAAATTAAATTAGAAGTTTACCTTTCTTATAAAAATATTCTAGCAAGTCTAGACTGATCTGGAAGTTTTGTTCCCTAACATCATGCAAGACCTAAGTCTTCTCCCCACACTCTGCTACCACCTTTGTAATTTGTCCTTATGTGCGTTACTAAAGCTGGGCAATGTAAAGCATTCTAGCCTATAGCTAGGGATATGAACTCAGTGAATGAGACTTAGGTTAAAAAAACCCAGTGCTGCTGAGTTGAGTCTGACTCATGGTGATGCTAGAGACTTAAGTCAGAAATAACAGAACAGCTAGACACATTACAGCCAGTCTCTTTCTGTTGGGTGACCTTAACCACATGCCGCCCAAGCTGCACAAGAGGCTTGGGAATGCAGTTTTTGACTATTGCTACGTGCCCCTGATGAAGAAATATTTTGAAGGAATATAGAGAGAATAGTTATTGGTGCTACCACTGATCTGTTAATTTGTTATACTGTGGTGGTTTACGTCTCAAAGAAGTATTGGAAGCTATGCCACTAGTATTTCAATACCAGTAGGGTCATTAACGGTGGACAGGTTTCAGCAGAGCTTCCAGAGCAACATGGGCTAGGAAGAAGGATCTGGCGATCCTTAAAGCTTGGACAGTGCAGCCTCTATGAATGGCAATGGACTAATGCTATACTGCCAGAAGAAGGGGCCTTCAGGTTGAAACACACTGAAAATAGGACTAGGAAGAGCTGACTCCTCAAAGCAGAAGTCAACTTTAATAAGGTGGATGGAATAAAGCTCCTGGAACCTTCACATGCTGATGTAGCATAACTCAAAGTGAGTTATAACAACTTCAAACATCCATTAATTAGAATGTGAGATGTACTATAATCAAAAAGCCAAGCCCACTTCTGTAGAGTCAATTCTGATTCATAATGACCCCATAAGACAGAATAGAACTGCTCCATAACATTTCCCAAGAGTAGCTGGTGGATTTGAATTGCTGATCTTTTGGTTAGCAGCCAAACACTTAACCACTGAGCCACGAGAGCTCTTATCGGTCTAGGAAAATTAGACCATTTCAAAACTGAATGGAATGCTTTAAGATTGCTATCTTAGGCTTTGGCGAGCTGACATAGACTGGTGTGGGCCATTTTGAACCAGACAATCACGCGGTCTACTATGCTGGGAATGGCAACTTGACAAAGTATGGCCTTGTACTCTTCATAAAAAGAACATTTCACAATCTATCCTGAAATACAATGTTGTCAGTGATAGGATAATGTCTATATGCCTACAAGGGAGACCAATTAATTCACTGCCATTCAAACTAATGTCAAAGACGAGGAAATTGAAGATTTTTACCAACTTGTGCAGTCCAGAATTATTCACACATGTAATCAAGATGCAATGATAATTACTGGTGGTTAGAATGCTAAAGTTGTAAATAAAGAAGAATCAGTAGATGGAGAATATGACCTTGGTGACAGGAGCAATGCTGGGGAAAAGAAAATAACTACTGATTCCAACTTACGACAACCCTATAGACACAGTTGAACTGCCCCATAGAGTTTCTAAGGAGTGCCTGACAGATTTGAATTACCAATCTGTTGCACAGCAGCCATAGCAGTTAACCACTACACTACTAGGGTTTCCTTGGCATGATAGAATTTTGCAAGACCAACGCTTTTTTGCTAGAAATTTATTTATTTATTTATTTATTTATTTATTTTTAAACAACATAAATTATGACAATATTTGTGGACCTTCCCAAATGGAATACACAGAAATAAAATTGACTACATCTGTGGAGAAAGACAGTGGAAAAGTTCGATATCATTATTCCAAATGAGTCCAAGGGCCAACCACAGAACAGGCCATCAGTTGCTCATATGCAATTTGAAACTGAAGCTAGAGAAAAGCAAAACAAATTCATGAAAGCTAAAGTATGACCTTGAATTTATCCCACCTAAATTTATAAATCATTTCTAATATAGATGTGATGCATTGAGCACTAATGAGAGATGACCAGAAGAGTTGTTAGATAACATCAAGAGCTTCATAATATGAAGAAAGCAAAAGGTCATTTAAAAGACAAGAAAAAGGAGACCAAAATGAATGTCTGCAGAGACTCTGAAACTTCCTCTTGAACACAGAATAGCTAAAACGAATGGCATAATGATTAAGTAAAATAGTTGAACACAAGATTTCAAAGGACAGCTAAAGAAAACAAGTGTTATAAAGAAGTATTAAAAGACCTGGAGTTTCAAAATCTAAAAAAATAGATCATGCTCAGCATTTATCAAGCTGAAAAAAGTATAGGAAAATTTTAAGCCTCAAGTTACAACAGTGAAGAATTCTATGAGCAAAATATTGAACAATGCAGGAAATATCAAAAATGAAAAAAAAAAGGTATAAAGGTTTCACAACCACTGTACCAAGAGGAGTAGAAAGCCTGGTTAGGTAGTGGTTAAGTGTTTCATCTACTAACAAGAAGGATGGTGGTTCAAATCTCCTAAGTGCTCCTGGGAAACTCTACAGGGCATTTCTGTTGGAAAACCTGGTTGCATAGTGGTTAAGTGTTGCAGCTGCCAACCAAGAGGTCAGCAGTTCAAATCCACCAGATGTTCCTTGGAAGCTCTATGGAACAGTTCTACTCTGTCTAGAGGGTTGCTATAAGTTGGAATTGACTTAACAGCAGTGGGGTTGGTTTGTTTTAGTTTGGTACTAAAAAGAATTGATTGATTTTCAACGATTGCAGGAGGCAATACGTGAGTAAGAGTCTATGATACTGAAGAAATAAGTCCAGCCTATACTGAAGGCATTGACAAAAAACATGGCTCCAGGAGCTGATGGAGTGTCAGTTGAGATGACTCAACAGATTATTCTAACACTGGAAGTACTCACTCTTCCATGTCAAGAAATTTGGAGAACAGCTACCTAGGCAACTGACTCAAGGAGATTTATATTTTTGCCTATTCCAAAGAAAGGGAATCCAACAGAATGTGGAAATTATCAATGGCATGGCTTGTGGTTATTAACATCACAGATGAGTAAAATATAGCTGAAGATGATTCAAAATGTTTGCAGTAGCCTATTGACATGGGACTGCCAGAAATTCAAGCAGAATTCAGAAGAGGATGCAGAAGGAAGAATATCAGATGGAAGAATGTCAGATGCAATACTAGAAAATGTTTACCTTTATTTCATATGCTATGCAAAAACATTTAACAGTGTAGATCCTAACAAATGAAGGATAACATGGGGAAACATGGGAATTGCATAGTACACAATTGTATTCATGCAGAAACTGTATATAGGTCAAGAGACTCATTCAATCAGAAAAAAGGTAATACTGTATAGTTTAAAATCAAATTTAAAAGTCCATGTCACTGTTATATCCTTGCAGAATACTTATTCAATCTGTAAGCTACACAAATAATCTGAGAATCTGTACTATATGAAGAACACAACATGAAGACTGAAGGAAGACTCATTAACAACATGTGATATGCAAATGACCCAACCTTGCCTGCTAAAAGTGAAGATTAATTGAAGCACTTACTGATGAAGATCAGTGACTATGGGGAGTGCCAGTTAAGTTTCCAAACTTATCCTACAAAAAGTGTAGTTACCTTATTGCTGACTATCACTGCATTCACCTTTGAAGTAGTCCCCTTGGGAGGCTATGCAGCAATGCCAGTGCCTAGTTCACCCTTCAAAGCAATTTTGGAACTCTTGTTGGAATGGCCATCAGAGCTGTAATCATATTACCCTTGATGCCCTTAATGTCATCAAAATATCTTCTTTTCAATATTTCCTTTATCTTTGAGTAAAGAAAAATGTCATTGGGGGCCAGTTCAGGTGAGTAGGGAGGGTATTTAAATACAATTATTTGTTTACTGGCAAAAACTCCCTGACAGACAACTATACAATTAAGTTCATGAACTTGCCACTGTGCCGCTGTGTGCAATGGCCATTCCAGAAAGTATTACAAAATTGTTTTGAAGGGCGGGCTAGGCCCTGGCATCAGGGCATAGCTTCTGAAGGCAAGTACTTTGATGGTGACCATAGTAACATTTAGCAGTGAGGTATGTAGCACTTAGAACAATTAAGTACATGGACTTAATTTTCAGATCTTATGCAGCCATCAGTATGAATTGTATTTCAATGTAAAGAAGACAAAAATCCTCACAACTGACCCAACAATCACCGTCATGATCAATGTAGAAAAATACTGAATTTATCAAGGATTTCATTTTACTTGGATTCACAATCAGTGCCCATAGAAGCATCAGTCAAGGAATCAAGCAATGCGCTATATCTGCTGCAAAAGACCTACTTCAAGTATCAAAAAACAAAGATGTCACTTTGAGAACTAAGGCATTTTCAGTCATTTCACACACATGTGAAAACTGGATAATGAATAAGGAAGTCTAGAGAACAATTAATGCTTTTGAATTATGATGATGGCAAAGAATGTTAAATATACCATGAAATACCCGAAGAATGAACAAATCTGTCTTGGAAAAGGTACAGCCAAGAAATCTCCTTAGAAGGGAGGGTGGCAAGTCTTACCTCATGTACTTTGGACGTATTATCAGGAGTGACCTGTTCCTGCTGAAGGACATCATGCTTGGTGACATAGAGTGTCAGTGAAAAACAAAAAGACCTTCAACTAGATGAATGCACACAGTGGTTGCAAAAACAGCTGAAACATAGCAATAATTGTGAGGTTAAGGCAGGAATAGGCAGTGTTGTGTTTGTTTCATTGTACATAATGTATGTTTTGAAACCAACTGAATGGTGCCTCACAACTACAGGGAAATTATTGGGGAGTTTCAGATAGAATTCTCTGTGACTTCTTGTTTGAGAAAATGACATTTAAACAGACATATGAAGGGAGAGGCCTTTACAAAAATCTGGATGAAGAATATTTGTAGACTAAGAAATAACTAGTGTGAAGTTCCTAGGGTGAGAAGTAAAAACGGAAGTCTAGTGTTGCAGTTGAGTGAGGGACTGAGGAGTGGTGAGCAATGACAATGCTGAGACAGATACTGTCTGAACATGTTGGACCTTGTAAGAAGTGTCGACTTCAGCACCAACAGCTGCAGGTAGCTGTAGGAGGATTAAACCATAGAATGCTATGGACTTATTTGTTCATTTATTCACCAAGCATTTTTGAGCACTTACTATGTCCTAGACAATATTCTAAGCCCTGGATAAATCATTGCCCAAAAGATGGGAAAAAGTACCTGACCTCTGAGAATTTATATGCTACTTTGAAGAAGTAGACAATAAGAAAACAAGTAGAATAGAACCATCCAGATCGCATTCACTACTGTGGGTAAAAATTATACAGGAAAGGAGATAGGGGAGAAAGATTAAAGTGAGGAAATGTTGAGGTAAATTTAAATTAGTCATAATAACAATGATTTGATTTAAGATTGAGATGCCAGTTAGGCAACCAAGTAGAGTCATGTAATGAAGTAGTGAATGCACTAGGATATAGAAAATAGAATTGAACATACAATTTGGGAAACTGAATAGAAAATCATGACACTGAGTATGATCACAAAAGGAACGAATGTGAACGAAGCAGAAAAGAGAACTGACATGGGAGCCCCTGGACACTGCAAAATTTTGGTGTTGGTGTGTGGAAGAAGTACCAACAAAGAAAGCTGTAGAGCAGTGAGTGATACAGGAGAACGAACGAGAGCAGATGGCTCTGAAAGCTGAATAAACAGTTTCAAGGAGAGGAGATGATCAGTAGTGCCTAGTGCTATTATTAAGCCCCAAACTAAACCTGTTACCATATAGTCAATTCCAACTCGTTGTTGTTGTGAGGTGCTGTCAGGTTGGTTTCAACTCATAACAAACCTATAGAATGGAGTACAACGGCCCCATAGAGTTTCCAAGGAGTATCTGGTGGATTTGAACTGCCAACTTTTTGGTCAGCAGCCACAACACTTCACCACTACACCACCAGTGACCTAAGTAGAACTGCCCCATAGGGTTTCCAAGGAGTGCCTGGTGGATTTGAACTGTCAACCATTTGGTTAGTAGCCATAGCTCTTAACTACTGTACCAAATTGTGTATACTCAGTCTCAGCAATTCAATTTCCTCATATCCTCCCTTAATCCTATTTCAAATAGATCTTTTCACCATCCGCTATGGCTAATCTGCTTCCTTAACAATGTGAAAGGTAACATTCAGATGCCAGCCAACATTCACATAGCCAGCTTCAATGTTTAATATTTAGAATTTATCCTACTTTACCTAGTAGTACTTGTAGGAAACTGTTGTGCTGTAGTGGTTATGAGCTTCAGCTGCTAACCCCATTTGGAAGTTGGAATCTACCAGAGGCTCCTTGGAAACTCTATAGGGTCATTCTACTCTGTCCTCGAGGGTTGCTATGAGTTGTAATGGGCTCAGTGGCCAAGGGTTTGGTTATGCTTTTTAAAAGTTCTATTATTATCTAATAATTTGCTATTATTATTATTACCTAATAATATGCTGCTACTATTGTTATTACTTAGTAATATGCCATTATGGGTAAAGGAAAATAAATTCCAAACGTTAAGCATTCAAGTTGGGTTGTTGTTGTTAATATGCTTACAGGATTTTTTTTTCCCATTATTAGAAAATAAGAAATGGAAATAGGAGTGAAGTTAAAAATAGTTTGTGTCATGTACATATTTTATAAATGTTTGACTACTGTATGGAGATGGGACTGAGGGTTTCAACAGTGGAAACAAAGAGACAAATCAGGAGGCCTTGAAGCTGGTCTCTGTGATAGATAGGGTGAATTAAATTTGGATTGCCTAGTTGAGATGGTGAAAAATGCCTTTACCTAGCATGTTATGTATGTTTCATAAGTATTCATGAACTGATGTACATTTAACAAAAGATTAAAGTTTATCATTGAATTAAATTTCATTCTTTACTAATCAGTGTTTAATAAAACTATTTCTCTTATGTTTCCTTGAAAAAAAACTTTAACTCTTTCTTATTGATTCCTTACATTCTGAAAAGCTTTATTTTCTCTTTGGAGCTTCAGGCTATTTTTGGAACAGTACTTTCATAAACATTCACTGAGCATGTACTGTGTTCATAATTGATTAAAGAGAAGCCTGCTTAAGAATTAATAATTCCTTGAGATTGTTTTATTTCTAAATCCAAACTTGGCTGACCTACTTTCCAAGGAAAATTTGAATTTTATTGTCAAAGTGTTTTAGTTAGAAATCTACACAAAGAGAAATTAGGACCCTAGATAACTTACTCTGTAACATTCAAAAACATGGCAAATGGAAAACTAATGAAAGTAAAAAGACCCACCATTAATGAGATGTCAGGTTTTACTAATAAAATAGTGACATATCCTGATACACCAATGTCATCAGTCTCCTAAGCCCACCCATGAACGGGAGTTTTTATTTAGCGTTTAAGTAGTTTTCCCCCACGTATTAACCAAAGCCCTAGGGTCGCCATGAGTTGGATCCGACTCGACGGCACTTGGCTTGGCATTAACCAAAGCTAGCCAAAGATTATCTAATAAAAGAGAAATATCTCTGAATAAAGAGAAAAATGAAAAATGAACCACACACACAGGAAGAAATAAAGAATTTGGAAAAGACTGAGGCAAAACAGGAAGAAAACAATACAATGAAATTGCTTATCTTAGAGAAAGAGGTTTTACAGAATTCACTAAAGTAAGTTGTAAGAGCAGGACAAATTAAACCTGAGAACTAAATGGATTGAATCATGTCCCCAAAAATATGTGTCAACTTGATTAGACCACGTTATGTGGTTTCCCTCCATTTTGTGATTAGTGTAATCTTCTGGTATCTGCTGGTGGTTAATGAGCCAGGATTAGATTATTTTTAAAGGATTAACGCTCTTAGCCTGGTCTCATCCCTGATCCACTGTAAAGGAAGTTTTTGTGGTGAATAGTCCACCTCACCTTTCATCTCTCAAGAGAAAAGGAAAAGGAAGCGAGCAGAGAGATGGGGAACTCATACCACTAAGAAAGCTGCCCTGGAAGCAGAGAGCATCCTCTGGTCCCATAGTTCTTGCACAGAGCCAGGACAGATAGATGAGAGGGACCTTCCTCCATAGCTGACAGAGAGACAAATCCTTCCTTTTGAGTTGGAACCCTGAATTTGGATTTCTAGCTTAATAGACTGTGAGAAAGTATTTTTCTTTTTGTTGAAGTCATCCACTTTTGGTATTTCTGTTATTGTAGCACTAGATGATTAAGACATTTTCTGTAACAAGTTACAAAAACATTGGAAAAAAGATGAGCAAAAATAAATATGCAAAAAGAAAAACACTGATATGGCTTTAATAATGTTAATGACTTTTTAGTAATTAACACTGATAAAACTGATTCGTATGGAAGGAGTGAGAATGCATACATGTGATGGCAGGTAGGATAGTGTTACGATAACTAATTTCTTGTTTTCCTTTGGAACAATTAATTAGATAATGTGCAAAATGTATGAAGTAGCTGTACGGGCGGTCCTGGGTTACCAATGAAATCCATCCCTAGGTCTGTCTTTAAGTCGAATTTGTAGGTAGGCTAGAACAAGTCAATACAGGTCTTGTGAAGTGTCAGTCAAATTTTTGCCTTAGAATGGAATATATATTTTACCTTTCTATACACATAAAAGCACTTAAGAAACACTACCAAACCATGTAATGTTTTCATGAATATCACCAAGCAGTGGATGCTTGTCATTGCAAATCATTGTAGTTATTGAAATGTTTAATATAATAGGCTTTATGGCAGTCTGTTATTAAGTAAAAGTTGTCTGAAATTCCCATGGTTAAAACTAGGTCCTGTGGATATAAGCATGTTATTTAAAATCATATGGCTAAATATCATAGGGAATAGGTAAGAGTGTTGAAATAACATATTTTGGGGGATCCAGTTTGTTATATTTTCCATATTTACCTTGAAGCATTACTCTACACTCCTGATTTATGCAGGTAAATTAGACTTTTACCAGGGTTATTCATCTTATTTCTCTAAGGGTTGTAATTGGATCGTGTTTAGGAAGTCACTGTACACTGTAATCATCACTGAATGTGGACTCATCATCAAACATAGATGTGGGAACCAATACCTGCTGAAGAAGCAGTGAATACTTAGACTTTTAGATTAGTCTTTCTATAATGTCTGTGTTTGTTTGTATGTTATTTCCTAGTGCATCAGACTTCCAGATTGCCTTAACTACATTTAAAATCCCTAGGTGTTTCTCCTACTTAATTTGTGATGTGCTGACAGTATTTTTTCACAGTTTTATAGACACTGTGAAAGTTCTAATGTCTCCTAGAAATACCAAAGTTTCTTTCTAGGTTTATTCTTTTCCCCTAACAGTCCAATTACACAAAAATGTAAATACAAATTCATAGAAAAATATGTTGGCTTTGGCTTTGTAGGTACTAAGTGTATTTTGGTACTTGATCTATTATTATAGAAAATGAGAAAAGGAAGCTGGAGGCAGGGATGAGGATACAACAAGGAAACAACCTTGTTGAACCTTGGGAAAGTTAGAACCTTAGACCAATCCTATAGTTCTGGTGGTTAAAAGTAGCCAACAAACTTTTAGGAAAGCAACATATAAAGTAGAATTTATTTTTTCTCCCGTGCTTTAAGCTATTTCTTCAAACCTCTAGTGGAAGTCTATAATACATAATAGCTGTGTGACAGTGGAACTTTGGGAAAATAAACAGATCAATGGAGTCTTTTGCACAGGGCAGAACTGTGCAAAAGAAAAGACTGAAGTTGCAGGAGGACAGAAGCTGAGTGATGAGGGGGAAGATGGTATGGAATGAGATCACAAGGTGACTAGGAAATATATAAACCCCTCAAGAATTTTTGGCTCCTGATTGCTAATTCCAAATTATGAACTTTTCCGCTTTCAAAAAGAAAAAAAAAAATCACCGGGCAGAAGAGCAGTGGAAGCTGCATATAAGTGGGCATGTAAATTCATATGAGAATGTACATTTTCCCTCAGTCATAATAAAAATAATAATAATAACTAAAAAAAAAAAAAAAAATCACCCAGCTAATTTTAAGTAACATCATCAGCGTTTGCTACACGTCGTCTCTCTTTACATCATTTGTCTACACTCCTTCGTGGTTACTCTCTTTACATGCACTATGTAGTTTGTTGTTGTTCTCCTCACTTCTCCAATAGTCAGCATTCTTAGTGATTTTAAAATCTGTGCCCACAGAGATGAATTCATTCAACACTGTGTGGGCATAGTTCTGTGTCACCTTCACCTCTGTTGATTTTGTCCTCATTCCATTTTAGGCAGCCACACTCATGAATATGTCACAGATCCGGTCATAACGAAGAAGTCCATCCACATCTCAGTTCTAGGCATTCTCTCTACCTTTTTTCCTGCCTTCCCTGCTCATTGGCCTTTCTGTTCCTAGCAGTTCCTCAAACATTAGGATTTCAGGTTCATGAGTCGTGTCAACTCTTTAGCTGTCCTGCTTCCACAAGTCCTCACACCCTGCTGTTCTCAGTTTAGATTCTCTGACTCCTCGTTATAATCACTACTTTCTTTACAGTCTCCTCTCTCTGACCCCTCTCCTCTTCCATCTTGCTCGCCTTCAGAACTTTGACCCTGATGTTGACTCCAACTTTCCATGTCTTTCACTCACAGCAGTTGCACAGGGTACCCAGAGTGATCATTTTAAATACAAAACTTCATTCCCGAGCTCTTCACCCTCCATAGTGCCCCATAAAGATTTGACTGGCATATTGTGGCAAGTGATCTCTTCACTGTTTTTTGAAAACCTCAAACATGTACAAATCTTTGAAGCTGTCATTCCGTCTGGGTGTGAATGTCTTCTAGACATAAGCATCATCGTCTCCATTATATCATCAGGTCTCAAATGTGAGTTTCTCGTAGAGGCCTGTCCACAGTGAATAAAAATAACACTATAACACTTTATTCACTCTCTTCCCACTTTTTTTTTTTTTTCCTCCATAGAATTATTGCTTTCTAAATCCTTGTGGCATAGAAACTAAGCAGTTTGGCTACTAACCACAAAATCAGCGGTTGGAATCCATCAGGCACGCCTTGGAAACCTGATAGGACAGTTTTAGTCTGTCTGATAGGGCTGCTATGCATCAAAATTGACTTGATGACAGCAGTGGGTTTGGTTTTCTTTTGGTTGAATCCTTAATTAGAAGCTCAGTGTCTGACTACTGACTAAATGGTTGGCAGTTCAAATCTACCAGCCACTCCTTGGAAATCTTAGCGGACAGTTCCACCCTGTACTACTGAGTCCCTATGTGTCAGAGTTGGTTTTGTTTTTGCTTAATTCTTATATTATTTTATGCAGGTATATACTTTAGATAATTTATTTTCTCTCTATCTACTAGAATTGGAGTTCTGTGAGCCAGGCATTTTTTTTCTCTTCTGCTCGCTATTGTATTATCAGAGCTTAGAAAATTGCCTAGGACATAAAAGACATTGAAATATATATATTTTTAAGTTTAAGAATATTTCACAATTCCAAGTATTTTGATTTCTTATTTATATTCAATTTTAATATTTTGCATGTTAATAAATGCAATGTAAATGTAAAAATACATGATTTTATTTTTTCCTATAAAACCAATTAAATAAATATTTTTAACATCAGTAAACCAACAGAAAATAAGCTCACTTTCATGGTGTCGACTTGCTGATACTGTAGCAAATCATCCTAAGTTTTTTATGCCTGTGTATCTAAAAACAAGACCCTGAAAACGAAACAAATTCTAAAATAAAAGCATAGATATGCTATGCTATAACTTATGTCAATTCTAAATTCAGGAGCAATATAATTTGATTTAATATTACAGAGTGAAATAGTTTTATGCATTAAATCTAGAAGTGACCTAAAATGCAAAAATTAGGACTTTTATATTAGTCATTAACCCATAATAAATCTTTCTCAAATGAAGCCTGTAGCAAATTAAGCCAAGTGACCTTACCATTGATGATTCTTTTTATGATATATAACAATCTTGAGGCAGTTAATTTTTTATATCCTACAAAATAAGATGCTAAAAATAATGATTTGAGATGATGTACCAGCTATTAAAAGCACATCAATTAACAGATATTTATAGGTCATTATTCATTTATATTTCATTTTCTAGGGCAGCAATATATTTGTATGTCATAAATGTAGTCATTTGATATTTTAGAGTTATTGAACCTAAATAAATTACATAGTTATAGGATTAAAATATATATTTATCATAACACTAACACGTATTATGCAAGCAGATGTTAATCAGAATGCTGCTTAAGACCACTGAGTACACCAAATAGTAATTACAGTATGAAATGTCAGACACTGTACTGTGGTTTCAGTCTCATCTTTCAGTTTTCCTTTTCCCCAGGTTATAACCAGTAGTAAGTACCCAAAAGACAAGATTGTATCAAAGTATTTGATTTTTTTCCTGAATTCCCAATAATTTCAAAGTATAGGGTTCTCTCTTAAAAATAGCTGAAAGAACGTGTCTGTGACTTATGTTCCAAACGAGGAATTGTAATATTACCAGCTTCTCCACCTAAAATAGAGAGTTTTTTTCCTAAACAAAGAAAGAATTGAATGTGCACAACAGACATCAAATAAGGTTCACACATCTGGCTTTGCAGGTTTGGAGTCAATTGAATAAACAAGGCCAAAGAGCACTTGGATAGTGGCAGACCCTCAGATGTGTTTCTGGAAGGCAGGTCCTGGTCCTTCCTGAGACAGCATCTGCCGCTGATACCCCAGGCCAAATCCCCTTGGTTCGCCTCTGATTTCAGCTGAAGCTGGAGTAGTTCTAAGTGATCTTGCATTCCCTAAAGATAACAGTGTCCTTCCTCAAGAGTGTTTGCCAAGGGCCTTCTCCTACACCATCGGAGCCACCTTAGCCAACACGCAGACACAGGCTCCACTATAAGATGTTAATGTCCCTGGTGCCACCCTTCGAGAAATGGGAGACGGAAGCCAGTTCATAAATGTTGCATATACCAGTTTTTCAGGAAAACAACTCTTGATGATACATTGTTTATTTCTAGAAAGGTCACCGAAAGCTTAGAGCTCTATTGCCCACACTTTACCCCTAATAAGTCATTGTTTTAATGACTTTTCCTCCTTCTCTGATTTTACTCTCCCCAGTCCTTTAATTCTAGTTTCTTACCACTTTAGAATTCACCTGTTAGTAGAAACTTTACATATAACAGTGAATTAGTATTTTCAGTCTTATTAACCCTAGTGCCTCTTAGCTTGTGACAAGAAACTTTCATCAGGTTACCTTTATTATGCTGTTTTATGTAGTTACCTTCAAGATCTTCTCTTTAAAGTTCCATATATAGAGTGATGACTCCCAATCTAATTACCTAGCTTTGCAATTTATTTCGAATAATTTGTACTTTATTTCCGATCTCATGTTTCTTGCAGCTTAAGTTTAATATTTCTCCACTTGGATGTCTGTAGCCCATAATATATTTAATATAAGTAAATAAATAAAATATAAGTAAATAAGTAAAATAGAACTTTTGATATTTACTTCATATATACACTGTTCCACTGTGGTCATGGTAAATTTTCTTAACTAATAGCTTTTTCTGAGATATAATTCAAAAACCATAAAATAATCTCTTTAAATTGTAAATACCTTAATTCTTAATAATTCTTAATATAGTCATATAGTTGTATAATCATCATCACTATCTAATTTTAGAACATTTTCAGTACACCAAAAAGAAAAATCCATACATACAGGGAGTTGCTTCTACTCCTACCTCCCCTCTGACCTTAACAAAATCAAAGCCACCACTGTCAAACTGATTGTGATTCATAGGAATCCTGGAGGTCAGAGTAGAACTGCCCCATAGAGTTTCCAAGGAGCAGCTGGTGGATTCAAACTGCCAACCTTTCTGTTAGCTGTCATAGATCACTGCAGCTTTTAACTACTACACCACTAGTGTTCCTCACTCGATAGCAACAAATAATACATTTTGTGTTTTCAAAAATTTACCTATCCTGGACACTTTGTAAAATTCTAATCATATATGTGACTTTTAGTGTCTAGCTTATTTCATGTTGCATAATGTTTTTGAATTGCATCTATATTTTAATATTAATATATTATCAGTAGTAATAATATATTCTTGTTGCATAATAATTTCCCATTGTAGGGATATCTGATATTCTGTTTACCCTTTTGTCAGTTGATGTACATTTGGGTTTTCTCATCTTTTCAACTATCGTTAATAGTGCTCCTGTGAATATTCATGTGCAAGTTTATATGTGGGTATACATTTTAATTTTCTTGGAGTGGAATTTCTGGGTTGTAGGATGACATCACAGTCTTACTCATCTTCTAAAGTAACCATTATCTGTCCAGTGGTTCAAGAAAAATGTGCTCAATTGCTTTTATTTACTGTCCAAATTTAAAACTTAGCCCTTTCAATTTTAAATTAAAAGTACATCTTAAACATGTCTGCGTCTCTCCACTTCTTATAACGTCAAATGATAATATCATTATCAACCTTATTTTAGATTTCTGCAATGCTTCCGTTTATCTTACTTCTGTTGTGACCTTTGTCTAATAAATTCTGATGCTTATTATAGAACGTTCCTATAAAAAATAAGATTGAAACAACTTAGCCTGGGCCTCAAGACCTTACGTCATCTGCTCCATCTGAGGCTTATATCTCAGTTTTACAACTTTCTCAGCTGTCTCGACTTCCATTCACCTCCATCCACATTGACTTCAAACATGCCATTGTGTAATTTCCTGTGTGGACTTTGAATATCATGCTTCCTGTCCTGAAATGTTCTTTCTCGGGGCTTCACATGGCAGTTTGATTTTTCTTTTCCTCATGTCTAAACTAGACTTTGTCTCTTTAGAGAGACCCTTATGCAATGAAGTATTTTCTAGTTATTATTGTTATTATTTGCATTATATCATCTGTTTGATTTTCTTCTGAGATCTTGTCTTCATTTGTAATTGCTTTCGTTTATTATTTTTGTTGTCACTTTTGTGTTTCTCCTAGGGGGACAAAGCTCTCCAGGCCAGGGCCTTTGCATTTCTTGTGCCAGATGTAGAAAAGATGAAGAAATGTTTCAAACATATTTGTTGAAAAGACTAATGATATGGGATTGAGAAAGTTATTCTTTATCAAAGTAAGATTAAGTAAAACAAATGACTACGCATTAATATGTTCTGAACAAATGTACACACTCCTCAAGCAAGCCAGCTTTTCTGTTAAACTCAGAAGCCACAGGGCACATTCCTCAGTAAATCTAAGTGATAAGTGGGCAACAGGTGTCTATTACATAAAATATGACATGAATTTTATTTTAAATTATGATAAGAATGTAAGAAATCACAACTGAGGTCTGAGAAAAATTAATCTTTAATATATGTTCTAATTAGCAAATTATGTTTTAAATGATAAAATGGATAACACTTATCTAATTAAATATGTCTATACCTAAGATTTTAAATATTATAGTATTTACTGGCAGGGAGGAGAGAAAACAAAAAAGATCACTGAAATAGAAGAATTTCCTGTAAGTCCGTTTGGAGAAAAGTAATAACATACAGAATGTCAAAGATATTCCCTGGAGATTATTTAGATAATGATATTTTTTCTTCACTTCATAGACTATTTCTATAATTTAATGATCCATGAGAGAACAATGTAATTCAACTGATGATTATGTTTGATGGCCATTATTAAGAATATGATATTATGTGCCCATAATAGAATGATGCAATGTATCAACAGCCTAGGAATATAGTAGCCTTGTATATTTGCACTTTGTTGAACATACTACTTCCATAAGGAGACTTTTTGGGACATCATGTACAAGCAGTGCTGACACATGCCAAGCAATTACCCACTGTGCCAACAAGTCTCCAATAGAGTAACCAAACCAAAATTTGTTAATATGATTGAGAAAGAACTATGAATAAACTGATTGTTTAATAATATCTTTCTTATTACTCCAGGCCTTATAAATCATAGGTTAAGGTTGAAAACTGTAATGTATTGAAGGTACATAAGATTACATGATTTCTCAGAACACTTGTTTACTACTCAAATGTGATAAAAAGTAACTAACATATATTTTACTTGATATTTAGTATAATTTTTGTGCTTTTGTCATTAAGATATTTTAACATAACTTTACATGTGAAATAAGATTAAATTAATAAATACCAAAAAGATAAGAAAAATGTCCAAATTTATATGAAGAAAAAGATTATTGTTGATAATTCAATATTGTATTTCAAGAGTACAAATTAGTGTTTACCATATTAAAACGGCTCAATAAATATATAAGAATTAAGAGATTAAAAATATTAGAAAAGTTAAAGTGATTATACTAAAGTAAGCACATTATTCAAATAAGATAAAAATTATAGTTATAAACACACTAATAGTTACAATGTTTCAAAAATTTTAAAATATTCCATATAAATTGGATATTGGAACAATCCATGGTATTAAAGCTACTTTAAAATGCATACAAAGCTTTTAATTACTCACAAGATTTTTATTAAAGACATAAAATCAAAATCAATGATGCTTTCAGTGAGGCTTGCTCAGTTTTCTAATGAAAGTTCATTGTGTGACAAGTGTTAACTGCAGATAAAAGGGCAGGAAATGTACACAAATAATTATAATCCATCTAGCGTAAAGGCATGTTCTGACAAGTAGAATTTAAATTTGTATGATTTTCTAACATGGATTTAGAATTTTCTGGAAGCGAAAAGTAAACTTGTGTTACTACTACAGAAAATTCTGAGATGCAAATGCCTCCATTCAGCAAACGTATGCTGAACTACATTCTACTGTAAAAATACAAGTAACATCTAAGAAATAGCTCCTGCCTCAAAAAAGCAAAACTGATGAGGTGACAAGCATTTGTAAAGAACACTTTGGATCCCAATTAAGGGAAAGGAGAGACAAACTTCAGATTTATTGACAATAAGACACATGTTTGATTTTGAAGACATGTTATATAAAGATTGAAAAGTTTGGTCCATGTTTAGTGGGATAACCTGATTGTCCAAATGCAGACAGCTAAGGAGGAGAGTGTCGGGAAGTTTGTGAGTGCTTACTATCTGACTTCTCTAGTTCTGCTCTAACAAAAATACCAAAAATAGATGGTTTCAACAAAGAGAAATTTATTCTCTCATAGTTTAAGAAAGTAGAAGTCTGAAGTTAAGGCACTGTCCTCTCTGCCATCCCACAATTTAGGGAGAAAGTGTCCTGTCAGCATTTGTGTTGCTTGGACATCTCCATATTGTCTTCGTATCAACTTCCCCATGAGTCAAGGAGATTCCCAGTGCAGGGGCTAAGGACTTCCTTCGAAGGACTTTTTTCCACTACTAGGTCTTCCTTCTTGGTTTGTAGGAGTCTCAGGCAGCTACTGTGACAGGAAGTAGACTAGTGTGTGTCAAACCACTCAAAACCATAGTTGAGCAAAGTTGACATACAAGATAAGCCATCATAGGGTCAATCAAATAATCAGTGACAAAGTAAGAAACATATGTGAAGTCCTCAGACTTCTATCCACAGCTCTTTGAATCACTCATCCAACAGAAGTGATGAGTGCTCAATGAAAATTAAGCCAGGAAGAATGGGGATTGTTAAGAGGATACAAGCATAGAATGAAAAGAGGAGTGTGCTGTCACTGAGTAAGGAAAGCACAAGGAGCTGCAGATAGGCAGGTATACAAAACTAATTTTGACTATATACTTCCATTTAATCACAGTTAAAAAAAAGTAAAAATTAAGCCAAGAAGAAATAAAGGAAAGTCATGAAATAAAAAATTTAGTTTTCTTTAACCTGTTTTCCCAATGATTTGTTTACCAGACATGGAATCTATCATGGCTTCACTGTTCACATCTCTAAAGTAGTGTAATAAATGTCCTTGTTATCTTAGTCCCACTAGTCATCTATCAGTTCGTTGTTCTATAGTGACTTGCATGTTACTGTGATGCTGGATGCTATGCTGTCAGCATTTGAAATACCAGTGGAGTCAACACGGTGGACAGATTTCAACCAAGTTTCAGACTAAGACAGATGAGGAAGAAGGATCTAGTGATCTTCTCCTAAAAACAATTGACCAGTAAAAATTTTATAAGTATCAGCAGAGTACTATTGGATATAGTGCTGGAAGATGAGGCCCTCAGGTTGGAAAGCACTCAAATACAACCAGGAAAGATCTACCTCTTTAAAGGAGAGTCTACTTAAAAGACATAGATGAAGTGAATTTTTGGAATCTTCATTTACTGATGTGGGGCAGCTCAAACTGAGAAGAAATGGTTGAAACCAGTTACTAATTGGAATGTGAAACATACAAAGTATGACTCAAGGAAAACTGAAAGTTGTCAAAAATGAATAGGAATGCATGAAGATTCATATCCTAGCTATTAGTGAGCTAAAATAAGCTGATACTGGCCATTTTGAATCAAACAGTCAAATTGTCTAATATTTTGGAAATGACAAACTGAAGAAGAATGATATTGCATTCACTGTCAAAAAGAATGTTTCAAAATATACCCTGAAATACAATGCTGTCAGTGATAGAATAATATCCACATGTCTACAAGGAAGACCAGTTAATATGACTATTACTCAAATTTACATACCAACCACTAATTCCAAAAAAAGGAAGAAATTGATGATTTTTACAAACTTCTGCAGTCTGAAGTTGTTCAAACATGTGACCAAGATTTATTGATAATTACTGATGACAGGAATGCAAAAGTAGCAAACAAGAAGGATCGAAAACTGGACAATATGCTGTAAGTAACAGGAACAACATACAACATCTCAGGATGGAATTTTGAAAGACCACTGATTTACTCATTGCAATACCATTTTTCAGCAACGTAAATGGAAACTATTTATGTGGACCTCACCAGATGGGATACACAAGAATCAAAAGAATATGAGGACTTCCAATTAAGTTCACAAACAACAAAAATCTGAAAAATTCTAGACTATGTGAAGAACACCACAACAGATTTGGAGAAACTCACTAAAAACCTGTGATATGCAGTTAATATGACCTTGCTTGTTTAAAGTGAGGAAGACTTGGAACTCTTACTAATGAAGATCAAAGATTTTAGTATAGGTGACATCTCAATAAAGAAAACCAAAATTCTGTCAGATGTACCATCATGTTAAATGGAAAAAATAATGAAGTTATCATGGATTGCATTTTGCTTGGATCCACAGTCAGTGTTTGTGAAAGTGAGTCAAGATATCAAATGATGTGTTGCGTCGGGCAAATCCTTTATGGAAGACGCGTTTAAAGGTTATAATAGCAAAGAAGTCACTTTCAGGACTAAGATGTGTTACATCCAATGCATGATATTTTTGATTATCTCATAAGCTTGGAAAACTGGCCAATGAACAAGAATTGATGCCTTTGAACTAGGTCCTTAGAAACAAAGACGTTGAGACTTGCCTCATATAATTTGTTTGAACATGTTATCAGGAGGGATCGTTCAATGGAGAAAGCTATTATACTTGGTACATTAGGAGATCAGCAAAATGTACTCATTGTAAGGTATTTCATTGTAAGGACTTAGGTCATTTTATTCCAGTTCATAGATGAGAAAACAGGCTGAATTTATATTTGTCTGGAGACAAACAGTCTTGCAGAGGATTTGGGACTGAAACTTATGTTTGGTTGTCTCTAAAGTATGTAATTGCATCTGCAGGAAATTTGGAGTAAAAATAAATAGATATTTTGTAGACTTTGAATTACAGCTTCTTGGCAAATCTGTCATCCTAAAGTAGAAATATAGTATCTTTGATGTTTCTATGACTACAATTAAATACCTGGATTTGATAGCCATTTATTGAATAAGTATCCTCTGAATAGATTTATTTGTAATACTTTTTCCCCTTTTTAAAGTTCCTTTTAATTCTCTTATTAATGAAGAAAATAACCTTGTTAGGATACATAGGGATTCTGGAATATGAGAATGACAGATCGTCTATGTTACTATTAATGATTAAGATATTTTTTTCTCCTTCTTAAGACTGTTTTTTCTGATTTATTTCCTTCAGTGTTAATCATTTTCCTTTTTATACTATAATAAGATAATGTTCTCAGTAAGATATAGAGCCTTTTTAAAATTTACATCGTATAAGAGAACTTGATGTTTTAAAGCTTCAATTTTAATCCTTTAAGGACATATTTGTATAAATATATGTCTTATAACATATAAATATACTCTCACATAATAGTAGACACTTAACACCAAATAAAAGTAAAAACAGGAAAACAGAGTTTTAGATTTATGAGACTTATACCTAGTCACAGCCTTTGAGTATATTTAACATTCATTCAATCAAGGAAGAAAAATTCTATTGCTTTAAATATTTCAAAGACTGCTGAATAATTAATAAGCCATAGGGAAACATGACCTATATTCATAGGTTAGAGAAAAAAGCTGATAAACTGTGTATTTGCATGTATCTCCTTTATGAAATGACTGACAGACAATTCTGGTGAGTGAAACAGATCCTAAAGGATAAGAAAAACATTCCAAATGTTTTGATGCCCTTAGGATTCAACTATTCAGCTAGAAAAGGAAAGAACTGTGTTGCTGTTGTTACTTGCTGTTGAGTCTGTTCCTACTTGTGATAACCTGTGGGTCTTGCACCATTCTCACAATTGTTGCGATATTTGACCCCAGTGTTGCAGCCATGGTGCCAGTCTATCTCATTGAGGGTCTTCCTCATTGTTGCTGACTTGCTACTTTAACAGGCATGATGTTGTTCTCCCAAGACTGGTTCCTTCTGATAACATATGGAAGTAAGTGAGGTATAGTCTCACCATCCTTGCTTCTAATGAGCATTCTGGCTGTACTTCTTCCAAGACAGGTTTGTTCATTCTTCTGGCAGTCCATGGTATATTTAGCTTCTTTGTCAACACCAGAATTTAGAGGCATCAGTTCTTCTTTGGTCTTCCCTAAAATTGTTACCTTTTGTCCTGTATATAAAATGACTAATACCATGGCTTGAGTTAGGCAGGCACACCTTAGTCCTGAAAGTGACATCTTTGCTTTTTAACATGTTAATAAGGTCTTTTGCTGCAGGTCTACCTAATGCAATAATAAGTCATTTGATTCCTTCTCTGCTGCTTCCACTGACATCGATTGTGGATCCAAGTAAAATGAAATCTTGGACAACTTTAATTTTTCTCCACTTATCATGATGTCATTTATTGGTCCAGCCTTGAGGACTTCTATGTTCTTTATGTTGTGTAATCCATACTAAGGGCTTCACTGTCAAGTGTTTTATCTTCATCAGTTAAGTCCTCTATTTTCAGAAAACAAGGTTGTGTCATCTGCATAGGGAAGATTGTTAAGTCTTCCTCAAATCTTGAGGCTCTATGAATCATATAGTCCAGCATCTTGGATTATTTGCTCAGCATACATATTGAATAAGTACTGTGTTAAGGAAGGAAGGAAGGAAGGTGAAGGGTGGGAGGAAGGGAGGGAGGAAGAAAGGAGCTGCTGAGTGGATTCTAACTCAAAGCAACCCTGTAGGACAGAGTAGAACTGCCCCAAAGTGTTTCCAAGGAGTGGCTGATGGATTCACACAGCTGAGCTCATCACTTTGGTATATTATATATTATATATTATATACCATATACAATTTATCCATAAATTGTATAATTCTCCAAAGAACAAGTGCCAACCATACATGTATGGTTCTAAATATTTATAAAATTTAATTTTGTGATTTCTCCAAATTGATGTTATATACTTTTATGAGCATTCAAAAACTGAACTACAAGATCAGTTTCTAAATATAATAGACATAGTAATTAAACAGTCTAAAAAATGAACAAAAATACTTTACAAGGAATCTGAATTTCTTACTTAATGTCTCCAGCTGACTACTTAACGGGGAATTTAAATTATCTGTGTACCCTAGAGCATCTCTCACTCACAAACCTGGAAGCCATGTGGTGTCAATACTTCTCTCATTTTCATTTCCTGTACATTGCAAAGACTTGTTAGTTTTTACATGTAAATACATTTCAAAGTCTGCTGCTTTCTTCTGTTGCAGCCACATCAGTTTAAGCAACCTTTATCTTTCATCAAATCTTCAAGTCTCACCTTCTGATTGGTATCTCACCTCCCTCTCTCCATCGAGAGAAAAAATATTTAAATAGTTTTGCCTCTGTACTTTAAACTCTTTAAAAGTTTATTCCATTGAGCTTAAATAAAAATTAATTTCTCAGTGTGGCTTAAAATCTTTTATATGATTTGGATACTGACTGTTTTTCAAGTATTTCCATTCCCTTCTTGTCAACTACTTTCATCATATTTATTTTCCAGTAGCAAAATGGACAGTTGGAAATATCTGTTGGGTCTTTCTGTTGCGTGTTGGAAAAATCTCATTTTTATTATATTTGTTCTATGACTAGTAAGCTGAACTTCTATTTCCAGTGGAGAAATAGTTAATTGAACTTGTACTTTTTCTGTAAACAACTATAAACCTGGGCTAGATACATAAAGTAGTTTTTTTTTTTTTTTTTTCCAATTAAATCACAGACCCTGCAGGGATGCGATACATGTGATGAGGTTTGTACTCAAATGGTCGAAACTATAAGAAGTAACTCTGACTTTGAATCTTGGTGACACAGTGGTTAAAAGCTTTGCTGCCAGCCAAAAAGTTTAGCAGTTCAAGTCGACCATCCAGAGTTCTACCCTATTCTACAGGTTCACTATGAGTGCAAATTGACTTGAAGGCAATGGGTATGATACTTATTTCAGGCAAATACAAACAAGAATAAAATTGAATAACGTATTTAAATTACTGAAATAAAAATTACATATAAATTTTATATTCAGCAAAAATTTTCTATGAAAATGTAGATGAAATTAAAAAAAACAAGAAGTGCAGAGAATAGACACTGTTGATGAACTGATTCAGTCATATAAGAATCATGATTATTTGGGTGTCTATTCTCTGTGCAGATTATTGATGTAACCAGAAGCTGAGTAATTCCTTTGTTATTGATGATCTTACTTCTGTAGTTCAATCAAGAAATAAAATGTTAAAATCATTTCCCAGGTCATTTCCATTAGAATATCTATGATTATATCTAATCATCAGAGTATGAAAAATCTCCTAGGTGATTCCATTGACTTATAGGTTGGTGGACAATAGTAGAGATGAAAAATTGTAAACTTCACCACTAGACCTTGGCACATAAGTTTGTATAATGCTGAGGCTTGCTGCTGTCATTCCCTACTACAAATACAGCAGCAAGTAAAAAGCTACCATGGGAGGAAGAGAGTGCTGAGCAAGACTCCTCTGTCATATAATTGTACAGGGACCATAAAAAGCTGACTGTGGTGCAATAACATTGAGAAAACAGCCCATCAGCCTTCAAACAAAGCAGAAAACAGTATAAGCCCAGCACAAGACAAATTTGAAGTCTGCGTGCAACAACAAAAGCCAATTCCGTATGTCAACTGATGAAAACCTGTTGTTGTCAAGTAGATTATGACTCACAGCGTGGTATTTTTAATTACTTTTAGCTCATTTTCTTTATCTGCATACTAAATAGAAAAACTTTGTTTTCACAGCTAATATCCACATTTGAAACATTTTAATAGTTTTGAACTGTCCTGTATCTGTCATCTCTCAATGTAGTGAGTTCTATAATGACCCTGCCTGCATCTCTAATTCAATATTGTGCATTGTCCCACTGACTTCATGTCCTCTGGGTATGGTGGTTTTCCTTTAGGAATTTTTTGTCTTGATGAAAAGCTCATTTTTCCCTGGTTTTCTAGTAAATTCTACTAGGTATCATTTCCAGTTACTTGCTTAGGGAATCTCCTCTACTGTATGTTTGAGAATTCCTCTAATAGTGGCTTTTATAGAATTATTTAACCTTCATGATATTTCTTCACTGTTTTAATTTTACATTTTTTTGTGTAATTCATTATTTAAGGTGTAACTCTCCTATTAGAATGCCATCTTAAGGAATGCAGGGAGATATCTGGTTTTATTAACTGGTTTATTCCCAATTCCTTGAATGAAAGAAGATCCATTTCAGCTGCAAATTATATTAATGTTCTTGATATTTGTCTGGTCTTCAGACCAGACTACTGTATTTCACTGAGATGGAGAAAATATCTTGGAAGTGCTTTTTGGTAACCTTGATGGCATAGTGTTTAAGAGCTACAGCTGCTAACCAAAAAAAAAAAAAAAAAAGATCAACAGTTCGAACTCAGCAGGTACTCCTTGGAAACTCTATGAAACAGTTCCACTCTGCCTCTAGGGTTGCAGAGTCAGAATTGACTTGATAGCAGTGGGCTTGATTCTGAGAACATTACCTGGAGCCCTGGTGCAGTGGTTAAGAGCTTAGCCACTAAGCAAGAGGTAAGCAATTCAAATCTACCAGCTGTTCCTTGGAAACCCTATGAGGCAATTCTACACTGTCACTATGAGCTGATATCTACTGAACACCAATGGAGCTTGGTATCATTTTACAGGAACTAGCATGTAACTGGCTACCAATACTTGTATCTGATTTAGAAGTCTATAATAGCTTTCCCAAAGTTACTGTACCAGTTCTCCTCTGAAGCAACAAGAGATCTTATCAATTGTAGATGTAATCTTTTTCATAAATGTATCACTGCAGAATTTCAGGCTAATTATTTCCTCTATAAACCTCAGGTAAAATTTACCACGTTGAATAAAATTTATTGTATCATCTACCAGTGCCATAGTTTCTCAAGCTATATGTTACATTCTATAATGGGGGGTGGATTATTTCTTAGAAAAAAATTGAATTATGATAATTACACTTAGAAAACAAAAACATACAGTTTAAACTTGGTTAATGGCTCACTGCCATAGTCTATATGATAAGGAAGAGTATGATGAAACACAGTGTTCGTATCAAAGAGCTAGTTGTTTTACCCCTCTTTGACCTTCTAATGTGACTTTTGTCTCATATTGTTTCTTTCTCACGGCACTCAGGATTCTACTGTTACTCACGTTTCATAACTTTTTTCCAGTGGTTTCAAAAGCAGGGTATGAGCAAGTAGTAGTATAGTATGTAGTAAGGATGTTCTAGTTTTTTCACCCCTTTGCCTCTGGCTATAACCCTGATAAAAACTTGTTCCCTGTATTTCAGTGGAAGTGCATGGTGAAATCAATTGGATTGTTGTAAAAAACTCAAATTTGGGGGGTGGAGTCAAGATGGCGGACTAAGCCCACGTCTCCTTCTATCCCTCTGGAAACCAAGACCTGAACTGACAATCAAACAGAGCCTTGTGATCACCTAATCAGCCTCAGGACATGGCACAGAGCTGTTAATTGGGACTTTATAACATTCAGTGAAAAATCTCCTCTCTTTCGCTGACTCCCGCTCCTGGCTAGCCCCGGCTCTCACGGACGGAAGGTAAACGCACCAGTTTGACTTTTTTTTTCCTCAGTCTCGGCTGGCGGGCGGAGCTGGGCCTTGCCTGGCGGCTGGACTCAGACGCGCTGCTGGGGGGATAGGCAGGCGAAATTCCCATATTCTGAGAGCCAGGCTCGGGACTCTGTTAATCTAGACACTTTGAGCCTTTCATTTTGTAGCTGCCTCAGTGGGGTTTGTGCGGAGCTCCGCGGTCAGGGTGTGGGACGCCATGTTGGTGCCGAGATTTTAGCAGGACCTCGTTCTTAGCCTGGGAGCCAGCGCATGCAAACGGGACAGTGCTTCCGTCAGAAAAGTAGTGATTTTGCATAGTGCTGCCTACATTGGGGGCCCAGCAGCAGAAGCAGAAGAATCGCTGCCTCTGGGCACCTTTAGCCCCCCTGTCTGCTGCCTGTGTGGAGGACGCCATCTTGGGTACGGTGGCCGCAGCTCGACCTAATTCTTAGCTTGGGAGCCAGAGCCTGCCCACAGAAGAGCGCTTTTCTATCACAAAACCAGTACTCGACGCAGAGTTGGATAAGGCTAGGCCCTGTCAGTAGAGGCCACCAGGGCACTAGCAGTGCTGTATTCTGAACTAGTTTGTTATCATCTGGGGTTGGATACAGTGGCGCTTACTTTGTCAGATGGGAAGAGGGACCTCTACACCTGAAAACCTAACTGACTTGTGAACTGGTCAGATACCTTTTGCTTTACATTTGAAGACAGCCTAGAGAAACATTTGCAATCCATCCTCACAGTACCTCTTCCAGCCTCTATATACTCACATGGGACCCAAACAGCAACAGAGAATTGTGGCATACAAGCAATCACTCATGGCTTCAGAAGGCTCCCAAACAAAGCAACCAAGGAGTTTTCCAGATGAAGAAACTTTTATGAAAGCATCAGGGAGTGAATACAAATTGATTATATACAGAGCCCTTCTAGACCTTATACAAAATGCAGCAGAACAAAATGAAAAATTAAGCAAGTTGTTCGATCTGATGGAACTCCAGTACTCTGAAATCCAACAGATCAAGAAGAAAATCAAAGACATAGAAACTTCCATGCAAAGCCAAGAAAACAGAATGGAACAAATGGAAAAAAGAATTTCTGACTTGGAAGACAGAGCTACTGAAGCCAGTGTCTATGAGCAGAAATCAGAAAAAAGAAACAAGAAAAATGAAGAAACATTAAGAAGCATGTGGGACTCTATTAAGAGGAACAACCTTCGATTAATTGGAGTCCCTGAACAGGGTGAGACTTGTGAGAACACAGAGAGTATTGTTGCTGAGCTGCTGAAAGAAAACTTCCCAGAAATCATGAAGGAAGAGAATATAGACATCTCAGATGCGTATCGTACGCCACCCAATATAGATCTCAAAGGAAAGACTCCAAGACATATTATAATCAAGCTTAACAAAATGAAACATAAGCAGCAACTCTTAAAGGCAGCAAGACTCAAGGCAAAGCTAACATTCAGAGGGAAACCCTGTAGGCTCTCGTCAGATTTCTCAGCAGAAACCAGGCTGGCACAGAGACAGTGGCACGACACATTCAAAGTCTTGAAGGACAAGAACTTCCAACCAAGAATTATATGTCCTGCAAAACTGTCTTTCAAACATGAAAATGAAATTAAGACATTTCCAGATAAACAGAAACTCAGAGACTTTGTAAAAACCAAACTCAAACTACAAGAAATACTGAAAGAAGTTCTTGGCTTTGGCTTAGAAGAACGAAACCACTAACTTTATATTTTAGAATGAAACACTACTCAATACTCATTTAGGGAAGGCTCCAAAATAAATCATAGCTTTGATTTGGAAAGAAGCAATCCAGTGATCGTCATGAAAACTATGGTGTCATCATAATAAAAGAGGGATGTACTACAGTCATTATAGTCCTTCCAGATGGAGAGGAAGATAACCAGACTGGTAGTAATTAAAATTGGGTTTATAAATAGTTTATTAAGGGGGTTCATAGGGGCAGCTGTAAAGCACAACAAAGATATATCATACCATTTCAAGAAATCTAACACACGAGTCTCAAAAACTATAAAACCAGCTCTGAAAAAGGTGAAAAATCAACTCACAAAAAGAGTGTCTCAGAACAGACTAATAAGAACAACAGAGAAAACATCAACATAAAAATAAATATATGACAGTGGCAGCAGTGAACACATACCTATCAATAATTACATTGAATGTGAATGGACTGAATGCTCCAGTAAAGAGACACCAAGTGTCATCTTGAATCAAAAGACACGACCCATCCATATGTTGTCTACAAGAAACTCACTTGAGACCTAAAGACAGGAACAAACTGAAAATTAAAGGATGGAAGAATATATAGCAAGCTAACAATGAACAAAGAAGAGCAGGGGTGACAATTCTAATCTCAGACAAAATCAACTTTAATGTCAAATCCAGCATCATGGACAAAGATGGACACTATTTATTGCTGAAAGGTTCAGTACACAAGCAAGACTTAACTATATTAAACATTTATGCACCTAATGTCAGAGCACCTAAATATGTCGAAGAAACACTGACTACACTCAAAAGAGAGTTAGATGACTCCACAATAATAGTGGGAGACTTTAACACTCCACTCTCATTACTAGACAGATCATCTAGAAAAAAGCTCAGTAAAGATACAGAAGACCTCATTGACACAATTAACCAACTAAACCTCATTGATATATACAGAACTTTCCACCCCTCAGTGGACAACTACACCTTCTTCTCCAGTGCACATGGAACATCCTCCAGAATTGACCACGTGATAGGCCATAATGCAATGCTCAACAAAATCCATACCATTGAATTATTGCAAAGCATCTTCTCAGATTATAAAGCCATCAAAGTTGAAATCAATAGCAGAAAAAACAGAGATAGAAAGTGGAACTCTTGGAAACTGAACAACATCTTGCTCAAAAAAAACATGGGTTATAGAGGAAATCAGGGATCAATTAAAGAAATTTATGGATTCGAATGAGAACGAAAACACTTCCTACCAGAACCTATGGAATACAGCCAAAGCAGTGCTCAGAGGTCTGTTTATCTCCATAAATGCACACATCTGGAAGGAAGAAAGAAACCAAATCAAGGAACTAACTCTACAGCTTGAAGAAGTAGAAAGAGAACAACAGAGGAACCCTTCAGTCACCAGAAGAAAGGAGATCATAAAGATTAGAGTAGAGCTAAATGAATTAGAGAATAGAAAAACAATTGAAAAAATTGAAAAGACCAAAAGCTGGTTTTTTGAAAAGATCAACAAAATTGATAAACCACTGGCTAAACTTACTAAAGAAAAGCAGGAAAGGAAACAAATGACGCAAATTAGAAATGAGAAGGGAGTTGTCACCACAGATGCAACAGAAATCAAAAATATCATAACAGAATACTATGAAAGACTGTACTCTAACAAATTTGAAAACCTAGGGGAAATGGACCAATTCCTTGACTCATACCACCTACCCAAATGATCACAACGTGAAGCAGAACAACTTAATAAACCCATCACAAAGGAAGAGATTGAAAAGGTCATCAAAACAGTGCCAACCCAAAAAAGTCCGGGCCCAGATGGCTTCATGGCAGAATTCTACCAAGCATTTAGAGAAGAGTTATCCCCAATACTATTGAAACTATTTCACAGTATAGAAAGGGATGAAGTACTGCCAAACTCATTCTATGAAGCCAGCATAACCCTGATACCTAAGCCCAAGAAAGATCCAACAAAGACAGAGAACTACAGACCGATATCACTCATGAACTGAGATGCAAAAATTTTCAACAGAATTCTTGCCAACAGAATACAACAACATATCAACAAAATAATCCATCATGACCAAGAGGGATTCATACCAGGGATGCAAGGCTGGTTCAACATCAGGAAAACAATTAATGTAATTAACCACATAAATAACACAAAAGACAAAGATCACCTGATTTTGTCCATTGATGCTGAAAAGGCATTTGATAAAGTCCAACACCCATTCATGCTAAAAACTCTTAGCAAAATGGGCATAGACGGCAAATTCCTCAACACAATAAGGGCCATTTATACAAAGCCAATTGCCCACATCATCCTGAATGGAGAGAGACTGAAAGACTTTCCCCTGAGATCAGGAACTAGACAAGGATGCCCACTGTCACCTCTCCTATTCAACATTGTGCTAGAAGTTCTACCCAGAGCAATTAGACAAGACGAACAAATAAAGGGCATCAGCTTCAGCAAAGAGGAAGTTAAAATCTCCCTGTTTGCAGATGATATGATTGTATATGCAGAGAACCCCAAGGAATCTATAAGTAAGTTACTCAAACTGATAGAAGAGTTCAGCAAAGTCTCAGGATACAAGATAAACATAAGTAAATCAGTAGGATTCCTTTATACCAACAACGAGACTGTTAAGGAGGAAATTATCAAATCTATACCATTTGTGATAGCCCCTAAGAAGATAAAGTACCTAGGAATTAATCTAACCAGAGAAACAACAGACCTTTACAAAGAGAACTACAAGCCCTTACTACAAGAAACTAAGAGAGACTTAGATAAATGGAAAAACCTACCCTGCTCATGATAGGAAGACTTAACATTGTGAAAATGTCTATTTTACCCAAAGCAATTTATTGATATAATGCAATCCCAATACAAGTTCCAGCATCATTTTTTAATGAGATGGAGAAACAAATCACCAATTTTGTTTGGAAAGGGAACAAGCCCGGATAAGTAAGGTACTACTAAAGAAAAAGAACACACTGGGAGGCCTCTCATTACCCGACCTTAGAACATACTACACTGCCAGAGTTGTCAAAACAGCCTGGTACTGGTACAAGAACAGACAGATGGATCAATGGAACAGAATTGAGACCCCAGAGATGACACCATCTGCCTATGAACAGTTGATATTCGACAAAGGCCCTAAGACATTAAACTGGGATAAAAACAGTATCTTCAACAAATGGTGATGCAAAATTGGTTATCCATCTGCAATGAACTGAATCAAGATCCATATCTTACACCTTATACAAAAACCAACTCCAACTGGATAAAAGACCTAAATATCAAACCTAAAACGATAAAGCTCATCCAAGAAAAGGTAGGAACAACAATGGAAGTTTTAACACACAATGAGGACAGACTCCAAAATCTGTCAAAGAAACCTCAATCAACAAAAGAGAAAGTAGATAAATGGGAACTATTAAGAATCAGACACTTTTGCTCATCCAAAGACTTTATTAATAGAATTAAAAGAACACCCACAGAGTGGGAAAAAATATTTGGCAACTCTATGTCAGATTGACGCCTGATCTCCGTAATCTATAAGATACTACAAAATATCAATAAGAAGAAGATAAACCATCCAATTAAGCGATGGGCAAAGGAGATGCACAGGTACTTCACTAAAGAGGAGATCCAGGCAGCCAAAAAACACATGCGGACATGTTCACGATCTTTAGTTATTAAAGAAATTCAAATCAAGACAACAATGAGATATCATCTCACCCCAACAAGATTGGCCATGATCCAGAAAACACAAAACAACAAATGCTGGAGAGGCTGTGGAGCAAGTGGAACCCTCCTACACTGTTGGTGGGGTTGCAAAATAGTCCAGCCTCTTTGGAAGGCAATTTGGCGCTTCCTTAAAAAAATGGATATTGATATACCATTTGACCCAGTAATTCCACTACTTGGAATATATCCCACAGATTCAAGGCGTTTCACACCAACGGACACATGCACCAGAATGTTTATCGCGGCACAGTCCACAATAGCAAAAAGGTGGAATCAACCCAGATGCCCAACAATAGAAGAATGGATAGGTAAACAATGGTACATATACTCAATGGAGCACTACGCAATGATAAAGAATAACGATGATTCCAGGAAACATCTCCTAACCTGGTTTCAACTGGAAGACATTATGTTGAGTGAGAGTAGTCAGCGACAAAAGGACAAATACTGTATGAGACCTCTACGATAAGATCTCAAAAACAGACTTGTGTATAGAAGAAAAGACTCTTTGACAGCTGCAAGGGAGGGGACGGAGGGAGGGAGTACGAGAGGGGGAGGGCTTAGTTTAGGTAATTACTAGTAATCTAGTTGGGAGAAAGCGGTGACAGCACACATTAGGAACAAGAACAACATTAAGTGGACTTCAGCATAACTTGAGTACTCCTTCCATCTTAACTCAGTACTGCAAGGATAGAGTAGCTGGGGTGGGCGGCGGGGGACCATGCTCTTAGGCAAATTCCAGGCCAATTGGCACAACTAGCATTTTGCTAAGAGAGCTCTCTGCACCCCACATTGGTGAGTGGCGTCTGGGGTCTTAAAAGCTGCCAAGCTGCCATCCTAGGACACAGCAGATGGTCCCAACTCAGCAGGAATGGATGCTCACTGAGGGCCAGAATGACATGCGGTAAAGACAACCAAGAAGATAGAGAGACCCACAAGAGTGGGTGCCTACATCGACCTGGGACTGGAAGAACCGGATGGTGCCCGGCCACCAGCAGTGATAACCATGATGGAGCTCACAGAGAGGAGCCTCACTGGCAACACAAGAATAAAAAGAGATGCATCATGAGATCTCCACTAAAATACCTCAGTTGATGGTCCAGCGGTTTTGGGGTTCCTCTGAGAGCATGGCCCCCGGCCCTGATATTGCCCGTTCCCATAAATTATAACAAAGGTCCACTCTTTGGATAGGAATGGATTGGACTTGGCAATGCGGAGTAACCATATATTGGAAGCACTTTATGGTTCTATACATCTATAGGATATCATCTTGCTGACCTCTGGCTGGAGGAAGGGGAGTGGATGGAGAGGAGGGGAAAGGAGACTGTTGGGAGAATGAGACATGTATGGAGCAGAGAGGAATAGTGTGCAGTCACCGGACAGGGAGAGCAGTGGAAGCTGCATATAGGGGGGCATGTAAATTTACATGTGAATGTACATTTTCACTCAGTTATGTTAAATAAAAAAATCCCTCAAATTTAAAGATATAACAGTTAAATTATTATAAATGCATAGCACAAGATTAAAATAGATTTAAAAACTATGAAAAGCAGGTTGGTATTATATTGGCACATGAATGCTTATATATTTTTCTCTTTAGCACGTTTATTTAAATATATTTTCAACCTTAACTTATTTTCAAAATGACATTCAACTTCTTAATATGCTCTGTTTGATGTGGATGGCCATTGTATTTTACTGGTAAATGAAAATCATTAAAACTTGTAGTATGAAGAGATTATTTCAAAAGCCTGACTATCTTTATATTCATTCATATTATTTACAGTTCTGCCAGTGAAAAATATAACAGGCATATTCATACTGCATGGCTGAAGATGCTTGATGATCTCATATGTAACTAATATATGAATTTCTTACCTGTTAAATAACACTCAAAAAACAACCTAGGCACCGTCTGTGAATTTTCATCTTCCTTTAATTAAATGCTGATTATTGGGATAGGAAAGTTTTACACTAGATGGATTCATACCCTGATCCATGTCTAAATTTATCATTCTCTGCTTCATTTGTTCTGTGTATTAATACCCAGTTGTGCTGTATACACTGGCTGTATTCTCTTGTTCAGTACAACTAAGACATTTATCCTCCAGCTCACACACCTGATCTCTTATGTGCTCCCACACCCATTCCCATTGGAAACAAGCTATTTGTCATAATTTTTTTCCTCTATGTTTCTTGATAGTTTGAAAACATCAAGCCATTATTATAAATCTCTCTCTTCAATCTGTTAGTGATGCAGTTAACTGAAAAGGCTTCCCCAGAAGTGCCTCCTGCTTTTATAAGCTTTACTATAAAAGCAATTTTAACTCCTTATAAGCATTTTTAACCTTTGCACCATTGCTATTTGCCTACTCTGCAGTTTAACAGCAACTACTGAAATCTGTATAAATGCCTGATTTTTAAGTGATCAAAGCCTAGCCTTAGTCATTAAAAATCTCCCACATGAAATTTTAAAGACAATAAAAAAAATTATGTACTCATTTTAAATGACTTAAGATAAATGGCTGAAGCATAGAAATAGGTATCTAAGGCTATCTCTGAACTGTGTAACAAAAAAATCACCTTAAAAAATTTTTTTCACATGCATTAAGGAAGGAGTAATGGACATTTGCAATAGGCATTGAAGCTACAAATATTAAGCTACATTGAAGCTACAAATATAATGTGCTCAGTTTTGTCAATAAATAATTAGTCCAATACAGTAACTGCACAAAAATATATGTAAAGAAAGGAACTATTTAATCTTGTATGTCAGAAAATTATTTGAAAAGAACATAACAGGACTTGAGATTTGTGAGAAATGCACTTTCATAACTGAATAGAATAGGAAAAGACCAGCAAAGTTATTTCGGGTGAGGAATTTCTTTTCTTTTTTTTAGCATTCTTTTTTTTATTATGACTGAGTGAAAATGTACATTCCATACAAATTTACATGACCACCTATATGCAGCTTCCACTGCTCTCCCTGCCCAGTGACAGCACACTGTTCCTCTCCGCTCCATACATGTCTCATCCTCCCAACAGTCTCCTTTCCCCTCCTCTCCACCCACTCTCCTTCCTCCAGCCAGAGGTCAGCAGGATGCTATCCTGTAGATGCATAGAACCATAAAGTGCGTCCAATATATGGTCACTCTGCATCGCCAAATCCAATCCATTGGTTTCAACTGGAAGACATTATGTTAAGTGAAAGTAGGCAGCGACTAAAGGACAAATATTGTATGAGACCCCTATGATAAGATCTCAAAAACAGACTTATGTATAGAAGAAAAGACTCTTCGTCAGCTGCAAGGGAGGGGGAGGGAGGGAGGGCCAGAAGAGGAGGGTTTAGATTAGATAGTTGCTAGAAATCTGGTTGGGTGAAATTGGTGATAGCACACATTAGAAACAAGACCAATATTAGGGATTTCTAATAAACATCAAAGGATATTGTTGGATAAAGGACTTAGTTTCTTTTTCCTTAGCTTAGAAGAAATAACCCTGGGAGTATTTGTGATGCCTTAATTTGGCTCTTTCAAGCCATACCTGAGGATTTGTGCTGGTGAATGGGGGCTGACCAAGCCAGAAAAGACTCCCCTGGGAAGCTGAAGTCTGCTAGCTGTCAGAGACATGCCTGAGTCTATCATGCAGCACTGGCCAGTAAAGTCTTGAAACACAAATCCTCAGCTTCCTTCTCGATCAAGGGAGGATAACATGTCCTGTCTTAAACATGGCAGTACCACACTGGGAAGCTTCCCATATCTTGCCTTTGCATCATTTTTTTTTTTATGATGATCCTAACTTATATCTTTTTGCTGTAATAAAACCAGTACTCATAATGTCTTTCATAATTTCTATGAGTGAATCTAAGAACTAGGAATGCTAAATTAATTAATGCTCTTAACTTGTAATGGTTGACTAGCTCCAGCTGTTTAGGGACAGAGAGGGAAGGAGAAAGAGAGATGTGTGGGCAACTGATGTCAGAAATGAGGTAGATGTAGGAAATCAGGAATACAACTGATCTCTGCCTTCTGGGAATTGATTCATACTGACTCTCATCTAGGAATACATCAAATAGGTATGATCAGACATGTATTGTGCGTGATTTAAAGGGTATTGTGCTAATGGAGCCCCAATGGTGCAATGAGTAAGGCAGTCGACTTCTAACATAGCAGCTGGCAGTTGGAAACCATCTGAGGCTCCCCAGGAGAAGGATGTGTGAGTCTGCTTCTGCAGAGATTTGCAGCCTTGGAAAACCTATGGGGGAGGAGTGGACTCCACAGTAGAGGGGTTATACTATAAGAGGAGATCTGATTTCTAAGAGCTTGGCTACAAAGCAACCAGCAGGTAGAATTCAATAGATATTCCTTGGAAATCCTATAGGGCAGTTCTCCTCTGTACTGCAGGGTTGCTCTGAGTCAGAATCCAACTGTCAGCAATGGGTTTGGTCTGGTTGGTCTACTACAATAAAGTTGTGCTTTCCTTAAAAAAGACAAACATTATTGACAGCTATTGGACAGAAATATGTGTGTGTATATATATATATGTATATATATGTAATTTCATTTGTGTTTTTAGAAAAATGTAGTGGAATTTAGTGTAAATGGAAAGAAAAAGGTTTTTGATGTTGTTGTTTTTAAAAGCCTTTAAAAACACTGCTGAGTTTGTAATTGAAATTCTGGACTAAAACAATTGTCTTGGAAAATGGATAGATAATATGAACTTAAAAAGCATTATATAAAATTTGGATATGGAGTAGAAAGGCTCGTAATTGACTCAGAATTTTCTAGTTTAAGTTCATAAAGAGGAAGATATGAGACATAATACAAGCAATATCAACTGTTTAAGTAAAATATTGCTTTAGTATTGTAGTAACAATATTCACTAAATTTTGTTAAATTAATTTTGTTAGCATTAACATTTGACCTTATTTTACTTTTTAAATAAAGTGGTAGAAAGTCAGTTTATTTTTATTAATTGCACATAAAATTTTAATGTATCCCCAAAATGAATTGCATTACCACATTATGTAATTCCTAAATCAATACAGTGGCATTGATATTAAAATAAGTAGTGGCATCTAATATAGATTAAGATTGTTATTTAAGTATTATTTTATGACTGCATTGATAATATATAGAATATACATCAGTAAAACTAAAAAATGAATCTGTATTTCTGTTGAGGTTAATACTGTATTGCTTTATTTTTTCAAGTTTAATCTGTGAACTATGACTTTAACCTTGCAAGACCTTAGATTACAATTATTCCTACCCACCTTTCTTGGCAAACTGAAATTGTATCACAGCTATACTCTGGCCACCCCTGCATCCTGTACTGTGACCAAGGCTACCTTAGTTTCCCCATACCAGCAGAATGTAAACAGTGCTCAGCCTGAATTCTGACTGTTCACAAATCTTTATGCTCTATGCGGAACAATCAAAATTCTTGGAGTGGTGGAATGAGATTCCTGGGACTGCTTCTGTAAAACTATTACTTTGAAAATTTGTGTAAGTTAGATTAAGGAAGACAAGTAGTATCCTACATGACTTTAAAAGTAAACAGGTGTGTGATCTGAAGTGGTGTCAGTGTAAATGGAAAGGAAGGGCCATCTACCTAATGAAGGAGACATTTAAGGGGATTATAAATTGACTTTACTGCTATAGCATTGAACCTGGATAATTTATGTAGAGACAGGAGTTTAGAAAAGCAGTCTTTTATTTTTGAGTAAGAGGAATGAAATATTAAGGAAGAAAAAATGAAGACAAAAGCAGTCTCCTCTATCTTTGAATTTTAAAGTAGTAAAATCATATTAGAATTTTAAGTAAGCCATTAGAAATGAGGATCTGAGGCTTGTAATGGAGAAGAACTGCAGCTTCAAATTGAAAGTCATCTGTAAAGAAGGAATGTAAAGCTAGGGAAGATGGTCCTGAAGAGAGTGAGAAGACAGAGGATGGAGAGAGGAAAGGCCTGGGAGTGTGGGTGGAAAGAGAGAAAGAATGACCTGTTACCAGAAACCCCAATAAAATCAAGTATATTTCAACAATTCTAAGAGGCCATGGAGGGAGCAGTCAAGAAATAAAAACAAACGAGGTTATGAGATGTTTTCTGGAGTCATCATTATTCTTTATCATTGCATAGTGCTCCATTGAGTATATATACCATAGTTTATCTCTCCATTCCTCTGTTGTTGGGCATCTGGGTTGATTCCATCTTTTTGCTATCAAGGACTGTGCTGTGATAAACATTCTTGTGCATGTGTCCATTGTGTGAAAGACCTTGATTCTGTAGGATATATTCCAAGTAGTGGAATTACTGGGTCAAATGGTATGAGTCGGATCCGACTCAACGGCACTTGGCTTGGCATATCCATTTTTTTTAAGGAAGCACCAGATTGCTTTCCAAAGAGGCTGGACAATTTTGCAACACCACCAACAGTGTAGGAGAGTTCCACTTTCTCCACAGCCTCTCCAGCATTTGTTGTTTTGTGTTTTTTTGGATCATGGCCAACATTGTTGGGGTGAGATGGTATCTCCTCATACTCTTGACATGAATTTCTTTAATAACTAAAATATTGTATGAGACCCCTACTATAAAATCTCAAAAACAGACTTATGTGTAGAAGAAAAGGCTCTGACGGCTACAAGGGAGGGGAGGGAGGGAGGCCGAGGCAGGGGAGGGTTTAGATTAGATAGCCTTAGATAGTTGGTAAAAATTCGGTTGGATGAAATCGGTGATAGCACACATTAGGAACAAGAAAAATAAGTGGACTTCAGCATAAATTGAGTACTCCTTCCATCTTAACCCAATATTGCAAGGACAGAGTAGCTGGGGCAGGGGGCAGGGGACCATGTTCTTAGGTGAAATTGAGGCCAATTGGCACAACTAGTGTTTTGCTAAGAGGGCTCTTTGCACCCCACATTGGTGAGTGGCGTTTGGGATCTTAAAAGCTGCCAAGCTGCCACCCGAGGGCACAGAAAATGGTCCCAACTCAGCAGGAACGGATGATCACTGAGGACCAAAATGACATGGGGGAAAGACAACCTAGAAGATAGAGAGACCCACATGGAGTGGGTGCCTACATCGACTTGGGACCGAAAGAACCAGATCGTGCCCGGCCACCACCAGCAATAGCCATGTGGAGCTCACTAAGTTGAGTCTCACTGGCAACACAAGAATGAAAAGGCGTGTACCCTGAGATCTCCACTAAAAGACCTCAACTGATGGTCCAGTGGCTTCGGGGTTCCCCTGGAAGCATGGCCTCTGGCCCTGATGCTGCCCTTGCTCATAAATCATAATGAAGGTCCAGTCTTCAGACACAAATGGATTGGACTTGGCGATGCAGAGTGACCATATACTGGATGCACTTTATGGTTCTATGCATCTATAGGATATCATTCTGCTGACCTCTGGCTGGAGGGAGAGTGGGTGGAGAGGAGAGGAAAGGAGACTGTTGGGAGGATGAGACATGTATGGAGCACAGAGAAATGATGTGCTGTCACCAGGCAGGGAGAGCAGTGGAAGCTGCATATAGGTGGGCATGTAAATTTATGTGGGAATCTACATTTTCACTCAGTCATAATAAAAAAGGAAAAAAAAAAGAAGTCAGAAGACTCATTGCATTGGGAAAATCTGCTGCAAAGGACCTCTTGTATCCAAAAGTGAAGATGTCACCTTGAAGACTAAAGTGCACCTGACCCAAGCTGTGGTATTTTCAGTTGCATTGTATGCATATGAAAGCTAGACCATGAACAAAAAAGATACAAGAATTGATGCCTTTGAGTTGTGGTGTTGGAGAAGAATGTTGAAGGTACCATGGAACGCCAAAAGAACAAACAGATCTGTTTAAATGATTGCGTTGAATCAAAAGTTCAAAATTTGTAAAGAATACCATTATCCTCTTTCCACTGTTTATTTGAGTGTAAAGAAATGAATGAAAGCACGGAGAAAGTTTCAAGAAAATTGGCCTCATTAGGAGGGAGTCAAGATTCCGTTAGAATTAGAAGGGGAATGAGAGCTCAAGAGAAATTTTAATTATAGAGAAAAAATGGCTCAGAGAGATAGGAGGCAAATTTACTTGCTCAGAAATGACTTATGATCTAGTACAACTATAAAACTTTTCCTTGGAATCATCTCTTATGATTGATACCTTTTGAAATATATTTTGAGAAAATTTATTTTAGAGTATCAAGCACTGAATTTAACACCCCATGTTAGTCAGATTTCTAGAGGATTAAAACCAGTGATTGGTATATACAAGTATATTTACCTAAGGAAGTGACAATGTAGTTGTGGGATCCAGCAAGTTCCAACTCTGTAGATTAGGCAGCAGCTTGGAGACCTCTGCTGTCTTCGTGATTGCAAGAGCCTGGCAAATCCAAAATGTATAGATCATGTGGCAAGCCAGGGACTTCTACAGATTATATCCTAGGATCTTGAGGTCAGACTATGAGAAGAGTGCAGGATCAAGTGAGACAGCAAGCTCTACCAGAGCATCCACTTACATTCTGAAGGCAGACCAAACCCCAAAGAAACTTCTCTTTGAACTAGTTGATGAAACATGTCAGATCCCACCACTGAAGGTCATTACATGACATTACCTTACAGTGCATTACATTATATTATATTACATGGAACAGTAATCAATTTAGTATCTTGTCCAGATTACTGAGAATCATAGTCTAGCAAAGCTGGAACATAAATTTAGCCCTCATACTGCTCTTCAAAGATATGAAAATTCTAAGCTACATTATTATATTCTTAGTCATTTATGATTACAAAAATATTATTTGAGGAAATAATATCCATAAAAATATTGTGTCTTAATCTAAGAAGTTAACATGGTATATAGAGACAAGAGACATCAGTAGAATGAGCAGTAACCTTGTCAGAGAATAGATAAATGAAAATAATGACATGTCAGATCAAACTTTTATGTTTGCTATTCCTTGTGCTTTGTTTGCTGTTACAGATCAGAAAAATTTGTTTTAGCAATCTGGTAAATAATGTGCTGCTCACAAATTTGTTTGTCTTTATCAAGGTTCTTTTAATGTTAATTGTAAAACAAATGATGTTATCACATTTAATGGTAGTTCTACAGATACAGAGTAATAGGTAGAGACACTGAAAATGCTTGGTGCCAGACATGAAACAGTGACTTACTGAAAGTTGTCTCTCAGTTCATAGGATTTTAGAAGGAATTTGCTTTATTTCCTTTTTAACCTCATCCTTGATTTTCCAAGATATAAGACAGGGTGCAGGAATCTGAATAATTGAATCCAGCAGTTAATCTGAAACTTAAAATAGATGTTAGTGTTATGGATCGAACTAGGTCCCACAAAAATACCATAGTAAATGCTAACCATCATGCCTGTACTTAATAATCCCATTGGGCATGAGTTGTCTTTGTTATGTTAATGAGACACAATTAGTATATTATGTGTTATAAACAAAACCAGCAAACAGACTATAGATGGAGGAAGATAGGTGTCAAGACACAAACAGAAGCTAAGGAGATAAATACTTTATGACACAGCCTATAGAGAAGGAATGCATTCTCTTACAGCCAGTGCTTGGCAAATGTTCTGCAAAAGCTCTCTTTAAAATGTTAAAAAGCAGAGATGTCACTTTAAGAACTAAGGTATACATGATCAAATCCATTATATTTTCAGTTATCTCATGTGCATGGGAAAGATGGACAATGAGTAAGGAAGATTGAGGAATGATTTATTTAATTATGGTATTGCTGAAGAATATTGAATATACCATGGGTGGCCAGAGGAAGGAACAAATCTATCTTGGAAGGAGTATAGCCAGAATGTCCCTAAGAAGTGAGGCTGGCAAGTTTTCATCTCATATACTTTGGATATGTTCCCAGTGGTAATGATTTTCTAGAGGAATTATGCTTGGTAGAGTCAGTGAAAAAGAGGAAGGCCCTCAACCATGAGGGTTTACAGAGAGGCTGAAATAAATGAACTCAAATGTAGTGATTGTGAGGAAGGCACTGGACCTAGCAGTGTTTTGTTCTGCTGTACATGGTGGTGGTGGTGGTCATAACAGACTGGATGCCATCTGACAACTACAACAACAGAGACAGTGCACTGAATTCACACTTCTAGCCTTGTAAACTGTGACAAAATAAATTTCTGCTAAAGCCACCCATTTGTGGTATTTCTGCTTGAGCAGTGTTAGATACCTAAGATATATTTTGGTGCTGAGGTATGTGAGTGTTGCTCTAACAAACACCTACAATGTGGAAATGGTTTTGAAATTAGGCAATAAGTAGTCTGGAGGAGTTTGGGGTTGCTATGAGTCAAAATTGACTCCATGGCAACAGGTGTTTTTTGTTTTTGTTTGTTTGTTTTTGAGTACTAAATGCCTAGATTGCCTTGAGGAGATTATTGGTAGAATTATAGACATCAAGGCTATTCTAGAGAGGGCTCAAAAGGAGATTTATGGGGAAAGTCTATCATCTTAGAGTATACATGTTAAGTGTGCTTCTAGTAAGACTTTGCAAGAAAATGATGAACATGTGATTGGACAGTGGAGCAAGGGCAATGTTTCTATGCAGTGGTAAAGATCTTGTTTGAATTAAGTTAGAATGTTCAGTGGTCAGTAGAATTTTTAAATGATCAACTTAAATATTTGGCTGAGGAGCTTTCTAAACAAGATCTTAAAGCAGCTGCATGGTTTCTCCTTGCTGCTTATAGTAAACCATGAAAGGAAAGAGATGGATTTAAAAGTGAACTCTGCAAAATAAAAGCAAAACTTAAAGATTTGGTAAATTCTGTTGCACAAACTAAGGATACAAGTCCTAGAATATTCACAAAGGATATGGCTGCACAGTCTTTTGTCAAAGGGATTAAACTTGTGGTTTATAGATCTAAACAACCACCACAGCAGAAAAACCATCATTTTAGGCTGAAGGGGACAGAGAAGTGACAAAAAGAAAGAACACTGTCTGTCTTTGGACCTCTACAGGCAGGAAACAGACAAAAGGAGCTATGTCTGTTGTCCTCTAAGAAAAGAAAAAAGGTCATCACTGGAGCAGCTCAAAGGTTAGCAGAACTGTCGGAAAGAGCAGGAAAAGTAATGTAGGGTCATAGACTACTGGATCTCAAAGGAGGCTATAGCCTCCTAGATTGCAAAGAGTTGGATCATTTCTAACTTTGTTCTGGATGGTGGGACTGCTATTCTAAAGTATCAAGAGGATGAGACCACTTCCCAAAGCTAAAGGGACAGGGCTTCCATCCTTGAATAGCAGAAGAATGGGGCTTTCTGGGGCTAAGGATGTGAGATGACTATTCGAATAGACTAGGAAAATTGGGTCACCTAAAGCTGTGGTATTTTCAGTCTTATCATATGTATGTGAAAGCTGGAAAATGAATAAGGAAGAGAGAGAATTGATGCCTTTGAATTGTGGTATTGGAGAAGAATATTGAATGTACCGTAGACTGCCAAAAGAACAAACAGATCTTTGCTGAAAAAGTACAACTAGAGTGTTCCTTGGAAGCAAAGATAGACTGTGTCTCACATAGTTTGGATGTGTTAGCAGGAGGGATCAGTCCCTGGACAAGGACATCATGTTTGATAAAGTGCAGAGTCAGTGTAAAAGAGAAAGACTGTCAAGGAGATGGACTGACACAGTGGCTGCTATGATGGACGTAACCGTAAAAACAATTGTAGGCATGGCACGGGACTGGGCAGTGTTCTGTTGTTGAAAGAGTTTGCTGTGACTCACAAGTGACTCAGTAGCACCTGATAACAACAACACTTATAGTAGGAGACTTCATTTTTCTACTACACACTATTTTCTGTGAAGGACAGAACATCCAGAAAAACAAACAAGCAAACAAAAAACAGTAAAGACGTAGGAGATCTAAATGCCACAGTCAAGCAACTTGACCTCATAGACATACATAGAACACTCCACATAATAGCAGCCAAATATACACCCTTTCCAAGGCATGGGGAACATTCTCCAGAATTGAAAACATTTTAGGCCACAAAGCAATCCTTAACAAATTCCAAATTACTGAGATGTTACATAGAATCTTTTAGAGCACACAATCATAAAAGTAGAAATCTGTAAAAGACAAAGGAAAGGAAAAAGTCAAATACAGGGAAACTGAACAACACTTGTCTCAGAAAGCACTGGGTTATAAAAGAAATCAAGGACAGAATAAAATAATTCACAGGATCAAATGAGAATGAAAACAGTCTAACAGAACTTTTGAGACACAGCAAAAATTGTGCTCAGAGTTCAACATACCTCAGTAAGTACACACATTCGGAAAGAAAAAAGGGCCCAAATCAAAGAATTAATCCTAGAACTCAAGAAGTAGAAAGAGAGAAGCAAAAGAAGCCCTTGGGCACCAGAAGAAAACAAATAATAAAAATTAGGTCAAAACTAATTGAATTAGAGAATAGAAAAATGATCAAAAGAGTTAGCAAGACCAAAAGCTGTTTTTTTGAAAAGATCAATAAAATCAATAAAGCATGGGGCAAACTGACAAAAGAAAAACCGGAGAGGAAGCAAAAACTTGAATAAGAAATGAGTTGGGTCACAGTAGATGCAACTGAAATTTAAAAAATCATAATAGAATACTATGAAAAATCACATTCTAATAAATTCAAATACATATAGGAAGTGGACAGATTTCTAGAAATGTACTACCTAAATAAACTAAAACAAACTGAAATAAACAACTAAATAAACATACCACACAAAAAGAGACTGAAAACGTAATTTAAAAACTCCCAAACAAAAAAATGCTGTAGTCCTCACAGCTTCGCTAGAGAACTCTATCAAGCTTTTAGAGAAGAGTTAACACTACTAGTACTAAAGGTATTTCTGAACATAGAAAAGGGTGAACTGTTCCCTGCCAGAATTACCCAGATAACAAAATGAGGTAAAGATACCACGAAAAAGGATAATTACAGACCAATATCTTTCATGAACTAGATGCAAAAATCCTCAGCAAAATTCTAGCCAATTCAACAACATATCAAAAAATAAATCACCATGACCAAGTGGGATTTATACTAGAGATGTGAGGATGGTTCCACATTAGAAAAACAATCAATGTAATCAATCACATAAATAAAGCAAAAGATAAGAACCATTTGATTTTATCAATTGATGCAAATTGCAACAACAATTCATGTTAAATACTCTTAGCAAAATAGAAATAGATCCACTCGCCAGTAATTATCAATGCATCCTGATTGCATGTTAGATCAATTTCAACCTGCAGAAGCTGGTGAAAATCTTCAACCTCTTCATCTTTGGCCTTAGTGGTTGGTGCATAAATTTGAATAATAGTTGTATTAGCTGGCTGTACTTGTCGGCATGTGGATATTATCCTACCAATGATAGCATTGTACTTCAGGACAGATCTTGAAATGCTCTTTTTGATGATGAATGCAACACCATTCCTCTTCAAGTTTTTATTCCCAGCATAGTAGACCGTATGATTGTCAGATTCAAAATGGCCTAAACCAGCCCATTTCAGCTCATTGATGCCTAGGATGTCAATGCTGGTGCATTCCATTTCAGTTTTGACAATTTCCAGTTTTCCTAGATTCATACTTTGTACATTCCATGTTCCAGTTATCAATGGATGTTTGCAGCTGTTTCTTCTCATTTTGAGTCATGCCACATCAACAAATGACGATCCCGGAGGCCTTACTTCAGAATCCACGTCGTTAAGATCTACTCTACTTTGAGGAGCTAACTCTTCCCCAGTCATCTTCCAAATGCCTTCCAACCTAGGGGGCTCACTTTTTGACATGACATCTGACAGTGTTTGGCTGTTATTCATAAGGATTTTGCTGGCTAATTCCTTTCAGAAGTAGACTGCTAGGTCCTTCTTCCTAGTCCGTCTTAGTCTGGAAGCTCAGCTGAAACTTGTCTGCCATGGGTGACCCTGCTGGTACCTAAATAATAGCTTCCTGTATCACAGCAACAAGCAAGCCTCCACTGACTGACAATTGGGAGCTGCTCACTCCCTCCTTACCTGATGCTGTTACCCTGCTTATCTGATGCTATCACCCTCCCCACCCAATGCTGTTATTCTCCTTACCTGATGCTATTACCCTCCTTGCCTAAAGCTGTTACCCTTTTTACCTGATCTGACTATCTGCCTTATCTGATGCTGTTACCCTCCTTGCCTGATGCTGTTACCCTCCTTGCCTGATGCTGTTACCTTCCCTACCTGATGCTTTTATCCTCCATACTTGGTACTGTTACCCTCCTTACCTGATGTGGTTGTTGCTTATATGAAGATTCAAACTGAAACTGAAGAAAATTAGAACGAGTCCGTGAGAGCCAAAATATGACCTTGAGTGTATCCCTTCTGAGTTTTAAGACCATTTCAAGAACAGATTTGATGTGTTGATCACTAATGACCAAAGACCAGAAGAATTGTGGAATGATATCAAAGGTGTCATCCATGAAGAGAGCAAGAGGTCATTAAAAAGACAGAAAAGAAAGAAAAGACCAAACTGGATGTCAGAGGAGAATTTGAAACTTGCTTTTAAACACTGAGCAGCTAAAGCAAAAATAGGAATGACAAAATAAAAGACCTGAACAGAAGATTTCAGAGAGCAACTCGAGAAGACAAAAGAAAGTATTATAATGACATGTGCAAAGAGCTGGAAATGGGAAACAAGAAGGGAAGAACATGTTCTGCATTTTTCAAGCTGAAAGAACTGAAGAAAAAATTCAAGCCCTGAGTTGCAATAGTGAAGGATTCTACAGGGAAACTATTAACCGATTCAGAGAGCATCAAAAGAAGATGGAAGGAATACACAGAGTCATTACACCAGAAAGAACTAGTTGATGTTCAGCCATTTGAAGAGGTAGCATATGATCAGGAACCAATGGTACTGAAGGAAGAAATCAAAGCTGAATTGAAGGCACAGAAGGAAAACAAGGACCCTGGAATTGATGGAATATCCGGTGAGATATTTCAGCAAACAAATGCAGGACTGGAAATGCTCACTAGTCTATGCCAAGAAATTTGGAGGACAGCTGCCTGGCCAACTGACTGGAAACTATTACACTGCCACAGTAGTTAAAAGAGTGTAGTACTAGTTCAAAAACAGGTTCACAGATCGATGGAACAGAATTGAGAATCAGATAAAGCATCATCCATGTATGAGAAGCTGATGCCTGACAAAGGTCTGAAGTCCATCAGCTAAGGTAAAGGCAGCACCTTTAACAACTGGTGTTGGCATAACTGGACATCCATCTGCATAAAAATGAAACAAGACCCATGTCTCATACTACACACAAAAACTAACTCAAAATGGATCAACTATCTAAACATAAAATCTTACAATAATAAAATTTGTGAAAGAAAAAATAAGGACAATGCTGGAAACCCTAATACATGGCATAAACAGCATGCAAAACATTACTAAAAATGCACGAACATCAGAGGAGAAAGTAGGAAACTGGGCACTCCTAAAAATCAAACACTTACGCTCATCCAAAGACTTTACCGAAAGAGTAAAACTATAACCTACAGACTGGGGGGAAAAATGCCTACCACAGATCTGATCAGCATCTAACTTCTGTAATCTATAAGATACTAAAAAACCTCATCAATAAAAAGATAAATAACTCAATTAAAAAATGGGCAAAGGACGTGAACAGGTACTTCACTAAAGAAGACAACCAGGATGCTAAGACATACATGAGGAAATGCTCATGATCATTAGCCATTAGAGAAATCCAAAATCAAAGCTGTAATAAGATACCATTTGATTCCAACAAGGCTGGAATTAATAAAAAAAAAAAATATACAAAATAATATATATCAGAGAGACTGTAACAAACACTGCTGGTGGGAATATAAAATGGTACAACTATAGAAATTAATTTTATTCTTTCTTAAAAAGCTACAAATAGAAATACCATATGATCCAGCAATCCCAGTTACTTGAATATATCCTAGAAAAACAAGGGCTATCATATGAATAGATACATGCACATTAATATTTATCACAGAACTGCCCACAATTTCAAAAAGGTAGATTCAACATAGGTGCCTTCAATAAACCATAATATATTCTCACAATGGATTCCTATGCAATGATAAAGGACAATGATGATCCTGGGAAACATCTCACAGTCTGGAGTAATGTGGAAGACATTATGCTAAGTGATGTTTGTCAGTTGCAAAAGGCCAAATATTGTATGAGGCCACTACTATAAGAACGGAAGAAGGGGTTTAAGCACAGAAGCAGACAGTCCTTGATAGGTGTGAGGATGGAGAGGGAGGGAAGGAAAGGGATATTCATTGATTAGAGGGTAGATAGAAATTAGATTATGTAAAGGGAGTGAGATCGCACAGTAGAAGGGAGGTCAGCACAGCTGGACTATAGAAAAAGCCAATCGGTTTCCTAAATATGACCCAACATTTCAAAGGACAGAGTAGCAGGGGCAAGGTTCTGGATACCATGGTTTCAGGGAGCATCTAGGTCAATTGTCATTTAAAAAACAAAGAAAAGAACCCTCTGATTTCAAGTCAATTCTGACTCATAGAGAGCCCAGAGTAGAACTGCCCCATAGAGCTTCCAGGGAGTACCTGGCGGATTTGACCTGCTGACCTTTTGATTAACAGCTATAGCACTTAACCACTCTGCCACCAGGGTGTGCAGAATGAAATCAAATTTTGAAGTTTTAGAAGATGACTCAAAGCAATCTAGTTGCCATCATAATATTTTTATTGTTGTTGTTTTCTTTAAGGTAAAGTTCTATAGCCCACTTTGATGAGTGGTATCTGGGTTCTCAAAAGCTAGCAAGCTGCCATCTAAGTAGTGTCAATTGATCACAACCCAGCTAGAACAGACAAAAACAAAGCCCATAAAAGATATGAGGAAAATGTAAACCCAAGAGACAGAAGGGGCTGTATGATCTGGAGACTACTTTAGTGAGAACAGAAAAACTAGATGGTGGCCAGTCAACACCCATGACTGCTCCTCCGTGGCTGAGGGAGAAAGCCTTCCTCTGAAGACAGTGATCTGGATTTCGGATTCTAGCATTCTAATCTAGGAGAAAATAAATCTCAGTTTGTTAAAACTACTCACTTGTGATATTTGTGTTTTAATGACTGTAGGTAATTAAGACAGAAAGAAATGTGCCAGGAAATGTTTAACAGCAGACTCATAGAGGGAAAAAGAAAACCCTGATTTGTAAATTTTGCTCACTTCTGAAATATACATACTCCCAGTACAACTGATTTCAAGTTACCAACTCATGTCACCTGGTGCCCAAAACTTAAAATTTTGTAACTGGTGTTTGTGAACAAATGCCACTCAGCCCCCTCTCATCACTTCATGTTGATATACCCAAGCCGTATACTTGGGTAGAAAGAGTCCTTGGTTGGGGGTTGGGATATCATTATATACTGGTCTTAAGTTTATCTTCTAATAGTATTTCAAGATTTAATGAATAGGAACTGTGTTTTATTTCTTTCTTCCTTTTCAGTATCTAAACACACTTGTTATCTGTAAGAGACTCAAAGAAGGATGTTAAGAAGATAGATACCAAGGTAGATGCTGTTCTCTTTGTACACATACACACCCACAATATTGAATTTTTTTCAAGTCAAGAAATATGGCTTGAATATTAATAGAGGAATAGAGTGGTAGAGATTCATCATCTCTGAAATTCTTTCCTCATAGTGATTGTTTTACTTACAAATTTCTTTTTGCATGTTCAAGAAGATGAGATTAAATAGCAAGTTTCTAATGTCTGTGCATGTAAACACTTGGAAACCCCTTTCTGCTCTTTATGTTGTATAGAGGCCCAGAGTGTACAATCAATTCCTCTTTCATTTCGTAGGTCTAGATCATGCATTCTCACTGAAGGATAGAGTAAAATAATCTTACTTTTTTTATATGTAAGAGACAGGTTCATAAAAAGTATGTCTGTGGCATTTAAATGTCATAGTAGGGGGAGTAATTATGAAAGACACATCTGAAAAGATTCCTTGTTTTTAGTTGCTGTCAAGTAGGTTCAGATTTATGGTCACCCCATGTGTACAGAGTGGAACTGTTCTATGAGATTTTCAAGGCTGTGAGTTTTCAGCAGCAGATCTTGAGGTCTGACTTTCCAGGATTCTCTGTGGCTTTGAACCACCAATTTTTCAGCTAGTAGTCTGGCACATAACAGTTTGTGCAACTCAGAGACTTTTTAAGAAAACTGCTTAAAAAAAGAACAAAAATAAACAACAACAAAAAAACAAATGAAAAGCCATTGCTACTGAGTTGATGCTAACTCATAGTAAACTGATAGGAGAGAGAACTGCCCCAAAAGGTTTCCAAGGAGTGGCTAGTGAACTCAAACTGCTGACATTTTGATTGGAAAGTACAGCTAGCTCACTTTAACTCTTAACCACTGCACCACTAGGGCTCCTTAGGGAGGCAGTGATGATGTTTTAGAAAGGCTGAAGAACACTGACTTAAATCACTGCCATTCAGTAGAACTTTCTGCCTTGATAGACATATTCTATTATGTGCTATACAATACCACTAACCACATGTAACAACTGTGCAAGTGGGCGGGGGGGGGTGCTACTGAGAGCACTTGAAATGTAGCTAGCATAACTGAGGAACTGAATTTTAAATTTCACTTACTTTAAATTAATTGAAATGTGAATAACCACATTTGCTTAATAGCTGCAGTATTCTAGTGAAAAAAAAAAAAAAACCTGCTTAAAGCACCAAAAGCCATAAGTTGATTCTGACTCCTAATGACCCTGTAGAACAGTTAAACTGCCCCATAGAGATAAGAGTTCCCAAGGTTTAGAACTGCCCACTTTGGTTAGCAGCCAAAACTCTTAATTTCTTAGCCACAGGGTTCCCTTAAAGGCACACAGAACTGTTATTTATGAAAAATAATAATTTAAACAATCATTAATTTTTCTTATATTAAAAGTATATCAAATGATTCTATGACTACATATGTTTTAGTTCTAGAAGAATGATGCAGACTCTGTGTAATTCCCAGCAGAACAATCACCATTTAAAGTCTATCTCGTAATTTGGGAATTTCCTAACTTTCTTCCCTTCAAAATTCACAGCGTTTTTTTTTTTTTTTTTTATTCGATATGATTGAGTGAAAATGTACATTCCTGTATAAATTTACATGCCCACCTGTATTTTTGATAAATGGTTGTCCTGAATGACCTCCACCCATCAAGTGGTTCATCACCTTGTGGATTCCTTTTTGAGAGCCTCCTGAACAAAATACCCTGAGCTGGGTGCTTTATGAGAATAGGGAGTCTCTGAATGGTGCAAACAGCGATGTGCTAGATTGCCAACCTAAAGATTGAAGATTTCAGTCCACCTGGAGGTCCCTTGGGAGAAAGACCTGGTGATCTACTTTCTCTGAAAATCAGCCACCGCAACCCTGTGGAGCATAGCTCTTCTGTGACACATGTGGGATCACTGTAAGCCAGAGGTGACCTGACAACAAGTTTTTCTTTTTTCTTTTCTTTCTTTCTCTTTCTGTCTTTACTTCTGTCTTTTCTCTCCCTCCCTCCCCTTTTTCTGTCTCTCTCTCTTTCTCTCTCTCTGTTTCTTTCTTCTTCTTCTTTTTAATAACAACAGAGATTTATCTTACAGTTCTGGAGGCCAAAAGTCTAACTTGGGAAATTGGCCATATTAATTCTTTCTGAGGCTTTTGTTATTTTTTGTTCCATGCCTCTCTCAGGGCCTTTGATAGTTAAAGACATTCTTTGGTTTGCAGCAGCAGCATCATAGACATCCTGTCTCTGTATGTCTTCTCTTTTGTGAGGATACTGGCCATATCGGATTAGGACCTGCCCTAATTTGGTATAACCTCGTATTAACCTAATTGATAACATCCTCAAAGACCGTATTTCAAAATTGAATCACAAGTGCATGGGTTAGGATTTCAACAAATCTTTTTTTTTTTGGAGATATAAATTTAATCCTCAATATTGAGGAAACAAGTTATTACTTCAAAGAAACTACTCTCAAAGCCCATGTTACTTATTTTCATAACATCCTCTGTTAGCATAGCAAAACTGTCAAAAATCAAAGATGTTGGAAGTTACATTTTAATTCTTTCAATGTGTATTGATCCATTGAATTACACATGCTCTAAAATAAGAAACCAGTTATCTTTTTTAAAAAAAAACTTCCAATTCCTGTATAGTATTTAATAGCATACTGTAATAACAATAAGTGTGATGGTCATTCAGCACTATGATAATTCATCTTAAGGCAACAATATGTGAAATAATACAACTTTATAAATGAAGCATGGCAAGCTGGATCATATACACTAAAAGCAGAGAGAAAGAGACAATACTCAGAGCCAAATGAATTTGATTCATATTTATGTTCATAACTACAACTACTATTAGGCTACTCATTAGGCAAGTGAAATTACATTGCTCTAGTTAAGTTTTTCATTACCAAAGTTTTATTTAAAAAGTTGATATAGTGCTTTTGGTATTTGAATGCATGCTTATTAGTTCAAGTGTGCTTAAATTTAGGGTTGGCAATATGGATTTTGAGAAATACGATCTGATAATACATTCCACCAGTGAAACAAGTGGCACTGTGGCACTACCGATGTGTGGCATGACAATATGCCACTGAAAACTATGTAGATAATTTATTGCTGGTGCCCTACCATTTGGTTATACGGGAAACCTCCAGTTTTCCAAAGATGACACAGAAAAACTGAAACAAACCATCAGGGTTCCCTAACTATCACCCAGGAAAGTCATAATTGTGTTTCTAACCCTTATCTCACAAAAAATAAAGGGGGAAAAAAAGCAAAAGCTTATACAGTGAACACATCCAGGAGACATCAGCTGATAGAATGCTCACTCGATCTACACAGCAAAGATGCACCCACCTTCGGTCTGCTGAGCTTCACACATTTCAAAAGAAACACTAAACTGGGAAATAACCTTACCCCTTAGGTCCAGAGACATAAAAAGTAGATGGTATACAGTTTAGGCTAATGATAACAAAAGGGTTTTTGTTATGTAAGTAAGTATATTGTGTTACAGTCACAGTGCACTAAGTTTAAAAGGTGATGTAAGGTCATCTTGGTATTTTTGTCATACTGAAATATAAATAATAACGATAGCTATTGTGTTACTAGTTCAGTCTATAAGAAAGGTATGTGGAATTGCTAATTATCTAATGACTAATGAAATTTATGTATCCAATTTACTTTTCAGAAGAAATAATAGGCTTTTTTATTGTATTTATAGTGAATTGCTCAAGCAAAAATTAATGTAATATGATTGCATTGGATCAATGCAGCAGCAATAAGGACAAGTCTAGAAAGCATAGCAAAATGTTTAATTACAAGATGTTAATCATGTAGAATAATGATATAATTTTTATTATGAATAGAATACATAATTGGTAAGACCTGAGACAGAGATAAAATTAAACATAGTACCTTGAAATCTATGTATAGCGTAGATATTTTTCTGCACAGTTTGTACATATGGAACTTAGTCAAGTACAGGTTACAGTCTACCATGGACCTTTAGCTCCTCCTAGGTGCTCAGAATTTACATTGAAAATGGAAAAAAAAAAAAGTTGCATGTTGAGAGTCAAGTGTAATCAGTTCTAACCTAGAGAAAACTATTTTAAGTGGTGAGTAATAAATGAATTTCTCTTACTTATGCATGCATATCACAGTAGTGTAGGGAGAGATGCAACAGATGCTATAAATTCTGATAGCATTTATTTACTAAAACAAAGTCATACTAGCTGTGTTCGATATGTATATCATACGACAGCTTAATATATCATGTTTATATATGCATCTCCGTGTGTGTGCATACGGAAAGAAAGAGATATTCTCCATATGATAGCCTATATGGTTACCACTTATTCCTGCTTACAAAACACTTGAACTCATTTCCAAAGGAAAATATTATCTAATGGTAGAAATTTCAACAATGTATCCAAGACTGTAGACAACATATATACTACTTTAAAACAATTTAACCAGTTCCCTTAAGCACCACTTGAAAACCTATCCCCAAAGAATCTGATCCTAGGTCTTTAGTCACAAGAAATTGTTGTAAAATACTTCATATCAGCCTTATTTTGGAAGAAATCTATTTCTTCTGGTCAGTAAATTCTCTATTGCCATCATTTGTTTTAGATTAAAAAAAATGGATAGTGCTTAGAAATCTACTTTTGTATTATCAATTTGCCTAGAACTCTTTTTGACCAGAACCATTTCAAAAAAATTAGAATCAGCATGAAATGCATATGCTCCTCTTTTTCAAAATTGATATAAGGATCACGGAACTACTGATACATATATATATATATATAAAGAGGAAGTCCAAACTGCCATTCACCTATGAAGACCACAGAAAATTATTCTTAGCTTTACAATTTCAAAGAATATGGTACCTGGTAGTACAGTGTTTATGAGCTACAGCTGTTAACCAGAAAGTTGGCAATTCATACCCACCAGATGTTCCTTGGTAACACCATGGGGCAGCTATACTCTATCCTGTATGGTCACTAAGAGTTGAAATTTACTCAGTAATAACGGGCCCTGCATTGTGTGATACATATGTGTGATATATAGATATATAGATATAGATATAGATATAGATATAGATATAGATATAGATATAGATATAGATATAGATATAGATATAGATATAGATGATATAGATATAGATATAGTGGGGTATGTATATGTGTACATGTGTATAAAACCACTATCAGCCAAACAACATAGAATTATCAAATGTAGGTATTGCAATTAAAAAGAAAAAGAAAACCCATTGCCATCAAGCATCAAGTCAGTTGTGACTCACAGCGACCCTAGAGGTCAGAATAGAACTTCCCCATAGAGTTTCCAAGGAGCACCTGGCAATTTGAACTGCTGACCTCTTGGTCAGCAGACATGGCACTTAACCCACCATACCACCAGGGTTTCCAATTAAAACAAAGTATTAGATTAATCCTAGATTAGGTATATATATAAAACTGAATAAGTATTTTTTTCTTTGCTGAGAATATTACTGATGATTTAATTAATTTCCTTTATTTTTAAAGAAAAGAACAAGGCAAAGTAGACTGAAAGTTAAGTGGCATATGAATGGAGAAAGTGATAGACTTGGTGTTCAAGAAAAAATTCTGTATTTGATGCATCTATTTCTTAAGTTATAATTAAATTTGTATCAATGTTTAATTGATTTCTCTAAAGTAAACTTTAAGATAATTCTAGTTGTGTCACAGAATTAATAAGTATTTGAATTTCAAGGCATAGATCATTCATGCATTCATTTGGAAAATATATCCAGTTCTACAGTGTATGTTCAGTACAGACATAAAGTCCTTGCCCTTAAAAAAATGAAACAAAATAAGCAAAAAACGCTGCCATGGAGTGAATTCCAGTCCATAGTGACTCCGTGAGTTGCAGAGTGGAACTGCTCCATAGGGTTTTCGAGGCTGTGACCTTAAGGAAGCAGATAACCAGGCCTTCCTTCCAAGTTGTCTCTGGGTGGGTTCTACCTGGCAACCTTTCATTTAACAGTTGAGTACATAACCATTTGGGCTATCCAGGAACTCAGCCTCATTAGTGAACCCTCTAAACAGCAAAAAGAGTAGAAGGGGGAGAGAGAGAGAGAGAGAGAGAGAAGCAGCAAGAGAATAAAAAATATGCATATATATAAAGGAGGCTGTCAGATTCATGGGCAAGTATAATAAATCTAAACAAGGATAAATGTCTTAAAATTTCTCTCTTAAAAGACAAATGCACCATAGAAAATTTAAAGCTGAATCATAAACTATGCTATGCTTAAGAAACATGTATAAAACTAAATGGCACAGGAACAATAAAAATAAAAGGCTAAGCAACAATACATCAATAAACTTGAACTAAAGAAAGCAGAAGTAGCAATATTGCCATCAGAAATCAGCATGGTTTTTTGAAGGCAAACTGGTTTTATACAAATAATGTAAAACTATTATTTTTTTAATTAAAGTTGTACTATTGAAATACCTTTTTTCTCATTAAAAAGTAATCTGTGTATATGATAGCTGTATTACAGAAAAATTCAAAAAGTTAGAATCACAAAACAGCTATCACCAGAAGTAAATGTAACAGCTGTACATCTTTTTTTTTAACATTTTAGAACTAGTTTTATATTTTAGCATTAAGCAAAACAAATGCAGTCATCTGAATTTTGACTTAACAATATGTTCTGAAAATTTTTCATGTTACTTAACTTCCATAGCATGATTATTAAATATTATTAATAATGTTTTTAAATTGGCAAGATTTTGAGATTAGAAATAATTAGTACTTACTTTTATTTACTTAAATATTTTAATAATTTTAATATAGTTTTATCATAAAAGGAAAGAAGACAATAAATTGGATGATGAGCTCAGTAGAAATAGAAATGTCTTTTATCTGTCATTTATGTTTATTTTCACTGCCATCACTTCTCACTCAGGTCTTACTGATTCACAATTGGATTAAAAAAATACTGTCTTACTAACTCCTTGTCTCTAGCCTTTTGCCATTAAAAATACTTGGTATGTTATCTTCAGTGGTTGTTATTTTGCTTTAGCATAGAGGTTAAATTTGCTATAAATTATTATACACAAGGTTATTTGATTATTTAGAGTGGAGATTCTCATACCTGACTCCTTGGTAGAGCTGGATTTGAACCTACCAGTTAATAACTGTCCAGTCTTCAAGATATTGTGGGTAGCTTGCTTCTGTTATCTATGAACTGAGGATACAAGTGGCACTCCAGGCTGTAGCTGTGTCAATTATCACAGTTTCTGCCAAGTGTGTAAAACTTAATGAGTATTAATAATAAAATTATTTCTATTATTAGAGCTCTAAAATCCTGCCCTAATTTACCACTTAAATTTTGTGTTGTTATTCTAGTTAGTGAACAGAGTATCCTATAGCATGTTGAAGAATTGTTTTTGCAACACAAACACACACAGACACACCACACACATTTCCTTGTATCATTGCTTCATCCCAACTTGTACAACCCACTGCCTGGATTGCCCTGATGTATTTCAGTTATCCTTGCTTCAGTTTCTCTAATATTCTACTTAGCACCAAAGTAATAGCCAGGAGAATACTTCTCCAATGGTGTGACGGAGCCAGCCTGTGCTATATTTTCAGAATTTTATCAGTTGGTTAACAGTATTTGGTATATGGAAATCAGGAAAGGTGTAAAGATTTGCACCATAACAGTTAGAAAATATTATATATAAGCATTCCCTCCAGCATCTCCTCTCCCCTACTCCCACTTTTGTAGTTGTTCTGGGGAACCAGCTGTTAAAAGATTTACAAGCACGCCACAGTATCTCCGCTCCTTTACAATCCTTGAATTCTGTGTTGTGCATACTTGGCCGCTCATTTTAAGTCAGATGATACCACACTGGAGTTTGCTTTCATGACTATTTTATACCAGACAAGTCAGTGAGCAGCACATCTCTAAGCTTGTTTCGTCTGTTTCCTGTGGATAATAGTAGCAACTTGACAGGCGGATTAAAGGGTAAATCACATTAACACATACGAAATTTATTTGTAAATTGTGAACTACAAAACAGGACTTAATTGTTGTAATCATCCCTTAAAATTTCAGTTTAACTGCAAAATCGTGCATCGCAGTCATTATTTTTTAAATAATTCACCAAAAACAATAAGATACTTTATCAAACTGTGAATAGATATGTAACTCATAAACCACTCATTACCAGTGTACATTTTTAATAAATACAGTGTTATACTTTTGATATAAGGATTTTAAAAAAACAAAACAGAGAAGAAAAAACAAACAAATGAATGTAAAGACCCTATAAATCAGATGTTCTGTTAATACTGGAATGTTTCTGAAAGGACTGAGGTCACTGGGTTTTTGACTGCATGATGAAATTAACATAGGGGCTGTAGAGTGTGCTTCCTACTTAAGTAAATTATAGAATTTGTCATACAGACAATGCCAGAAAGAGCATTAATTTGAAAATTTTCCAATTTTTCATACATAGCTCTGCATTAAGAATAATAGCAACTACAGATGCATTTACCTTGAAGCTTATGAATTTAAATTTCAGGGCTATCACTTAGAAGGGCTTATTTTAAGATCTTGTGCCTAATTTTTTATTGTAATTTTACTTTTTTTTGATTAATTAAAGAAGGTTCCCCAAATTGTATAAGCTTGAGTTCTCTATTTGCTTTTGTTTTTTTAATTATGCTTACATGGAAGTCTGTAGTTCAAGTTAATTTCTCATACAGAAATTTATACAGGTATTGTTATGTGGCACCAGTTATGATCACTATAATGTGACAGCACACTCCTTCTTTCTACTCTAGATTTCTTGTGTCCATCTAACCAGCTCTTGCCCTGTCTGCCTTCTCATCATGCCTCCTGACAGGAGCTGCCCGTTTGCCTTTGTGTTCCTGCTTGAACTGAGAAGCACACTCTTCACGTATATTATTTTGTGTTTTATCCTGCAGTCTAATTTTTGTCTAAAGACTGGGCTTTAGGAATCATTTTAGTTCTAGGTTAACAGAGTTTCCAGGGGTCATGTGTTCTAGGGTTCCTTCAGTCTCAGTCTCTATTCAGTGTTGATCAGGAATATTTATCTTCTTCTCTAAGTGTCTTGCTTCACCACTTCAGTGAGTGATGAATAGGTTACTTTGGTTTTCTTGTAGGACTGATATGTTGGATTCACTCACTCAGCCTAAGTCAGTCTTTATGTCAGAGTGTGTCTGTGTATATTCTTGACCCTAGAGGACAGAATGGAACTGCCCCATAGAGTTTCCGAGGAGTACCTGGTGAATTTGAGCTGCTGACACTGGTTAACAGCCATGGCACTTGACTACTATGCCACCAGGGTTTCTGTGAGATTGGGGCAAACAAAATCTTATTATCTTATCAGCACCCTAAATTTAAGTACATTCTAGTGATGAATGAAAGCTTTAAGGCTTTTACTTATTTTCCAAGTTCTCGGTGGAATTGTCAGAAATGAGATGTAGTCATGTCAGTGTATTCCAGTTTCTTATCAACCATTCTTCCTGAAATGAAATTATCCTATACTCAAATTTAAGAATAATAGAAATATTCCTTCTTAGTTATTTCCATTAAAAGTAAATATGAATAACCTACAGCAAAATTCTTATATGAAATCATTCAGTTTTTTTCCCCTTCAAGCTTCTTTTTATAGCTATTTTATAATCCTTGGTGTAATCTATTGATATATTTTCTTTACTGTGTAAAGATTTTGATATGCATATAGGATTAAATAAGTTTGTGATGTTCAAGTGAAACTAATAAATTACATATGATCAGAAGCAAAGTGCTGTGTGCATCCCATATTTATATACAAGCCATATATATAATCTGATGTAAGCCATATAAATGTGCTAATACTGTTCGACTTTGCCATTCAGACTAGCCTACAACAATCCTTCCTAGAGTGTATCTTTTGAAAAGCTACTTACAAAGCGCTAACTTTGTATAAGACTCCCTAAGTACCAGGAATAGTTAAGTACTTGACTACTTGCTGTGAAGTGTGGCAATTTGATACCACCTAGAGGTGCCTTGGAAAACGGATACGGTGATTGGCTTCCAAAAGATCATGGCCTTGAAACTTCTACAGAGCAATTCTGCTCTGCACACAAGGGGTTGTCATGAGTCAGAATCAACTCTACAGCAACTAACAACTTTGTATAAACACATTTTATCCTACGAGGTAATGATTAGAAATCTTTATTTTATAAATGGTTAATAAAACTTAGTTTTAAATATGGCAGAACCAGTTAAGTAAGCAATACTTCAAAAAACAAACTACTTTTTATGTGAACTTAAAAGAGGTTTGATAATTTGTTTGAAGTAAAATTTTTTGAGTGTATTTAAAATAAAAATTTGTTAATATTAATATGTCAGTAAATTATAATACACCTGAATTTCATCTTGATGTGTGAAGTTCTTTAGTTCTGAGAATATTTTAACGTGATAATTTTAATCAACACATAGTGTCCTGAGGTAGTGATTATTCTATGCAATTATATATGATTCTGACTCACTCATAAACTCTGTAATGGATATTAATACTTTCTACTGTCCTCTGACTTCCTTTTTTTAAAATTATTATGACTGAGTGAAAATGTACATTCCTGTATAAATTTTCATGCCCACCCACATGTAGCTCCCACTGCTCTCTGTGCCGGGTGACAGCCTCTGCTCCATACATCTCTTTTCCTCCCAACAATCCCCTACCTCCTCCTCTCCACCCACTCCCCTTCATCCAGTAAGAGGTTAGCGGGACAACATCTTGTGGATAAGTAGAACCATGAAGTGCACATATAATATGGTCACTCTGTATCGTCAAGTCCAATCCATTCCTGTCCAAAGAGTTGACCTCCATTATGATTTATAGGCAAGGGCAGCATCAAAACCAGGGGCCATGCTGCCAGGGGAATTTTGAGGCCCCTAGACCATCAATTCTGATCCTTTAGGGCCGATCTCTGGGTGTAGCCTTCTTTATTTGTGCTGCCAATGAGATGCAACTTTGTGAGCTCCATCATGACTATCACTGGAGGTGGCCAGGCCCATCTGGTTCTTCACGTCACAAGACAATGTAGTCACCCACTCACGTGGGTCCGTCTGTTTCTGGGTTCTCTTTCTCCCATGTCATTTTGGTCCTTGGTGATCATCCATTCCTGCTAAGTTGGGACCATTTGCTGTACCTTCAGATGGCATCTTGGCAGCTTTTAAGACTCCGGATGCCACTCACCTATGTGGAGTCCAGAAGGCTTTCTTTGCAAAATGCTAGTTGTGCCATTTTGACTTTGATTTCTCCTGAGAGCATGGCCCAAGGCCCCCCACCCCAGCTACTCTGTCCTTGCAATAATGAGTTGAGATGGGAGGAATAATCATGCCATGTTGAAGTACAGTTAATACTGATCTTTCTAATGTGTGCTGTCCCAGATTTCACCCAACCAAATTTCTGTAAACTATCTAAACCCTCCACCCCTCACCCTCCCTCTAGCAGCCCTCAAGGAGTCTTTTCTTCTATGTATGAGTCTGTCTTTAAGTTCTTAATGTAGGGGTCTCGTACAGTATTTGTCCTTTTGTTGCTGACTACTTTCACTCAGTGTAACGTCCTCCAATTGAAACTAGGTTATAAGATGTTCCCTAAAATCATCATTGTTCTTTATCATTGCATGATGTTCCATTGAGTCGATATACCATAATTTACCTATCTATTCTTCTGTTTTGGGGCATCTGGGTTGATTCTGTCTTTTTGCTATTGTTGACTGTGTTGCAGTTAACATTCATGTGCATGTATCAGTTGGAGTGGATGGCCTTGATTCTGTAGAATATATTCTGAGCAGTGGAATTACTGAGTCAAATGGTATATCTATATCCAGCTTTTTAAGGAACAGTCAGATTGCTTTCCAAAGAGTTTGCACCATTTTGTAATCCCACTGACAGTGTTTCTCCACAGCCTCTCCAGCATTCATTGTTTTGCGTTTTTTGAATCATGGCCAACCTTGCTACGATGAGATGGTATCCCATTGTAGTTTTGATTTGATTTCTTTAATAGCTAATGATCGTGGGCATGTCTGCATGTGTTTCATGGCTGCCTGGATCTCCTCTTTAGACAAGTATCTCTCCATCTCCTTAGCCCATCACTTAATTGTATTATTTATCTTTTTCTTATTGATATTTTTAGTACCTTATAGATTATGGAGCTCAAGCAGCGGTCCAACATATAGTTGCCAAATATTTTTTTTTCTCATTCTGTAGGTGACCTTTTAATTCTATTAGTAAAGTCTTTGGATGAACAAAAGTGTTGCATTCCTAGTAGTTCACATTTATCTGTTTTCTCTTCTGTTGTTTGTGGTTTGACAGATTCTGAAGTCTCTCTATGTTGTGTATTAAAACTTTCATTGTTGATCCTACTTTTTCTTGGATGAGCTTTATTCTTTTAGGTTTGATATTTAGGTCTTCTGACTAGTTCAAGTTGGTTTTTGTATAAGGTGTAAAATATGGGTCTTGTTTCAGTTTATTGCAGATGGATATCCAATTTTGCCAGCACCGTTTGTTGAGAGTTTTTTTTTTTTTTTTTTTTTTTTACCACAGCTTAATGTCTTAGGGCCTTCATCGAATATCAGCTGTTAATAGGAAAATGGTGTCATCTCTGGGGTCTCCATTCTGTTCCATTGATCAATCTGTCTCTTTTGTACCAGTACCAGGCTGTTTTGACTACTGTGGTAGTGTAATAGGTTCTAAAGTCGAGTAGTGAGAGGCCTCCCAGTGTGTTCTTCTTCTTCACTAGTGCTTTACTTATCTGGGGCTTCTTCTGTTTCCAAACAAAATTGGTGATTTGTTTTTCCATCTCATTAAAAAAATGTCCCTGGAATTTGCATTTGGATTGCTTCATACAAGTGCATTTGCTTTGGGTAAAATAGACATTTTCACAATGTTAAGTCTTCCTATCCATGAGTATGGTAAGTTTTTCCATTTATGTAAGTCTCTCTTAGTTTCTTGTAGTAAGGTCTTGTAGTTATCTTTGTAAAGATCTATTATTTCTCTGGTTAGATTTATTCCTAGGTACTTTATCTTCTTCAGGATTATAGTAAATCGTATTGACTTGGTGATTTCTTCATTAACAATCTCTTTGTTGATGTAAAGGAATCCTACTGATTTACTTATGTTTATCTTGTATCCTGAGACTTTGCTGAACTGTTCTGTCAGTCTGAGTAGTTTACTCATGGATTCTTTAGGATTCTCTGCATGTACAATCATATCATCTCAAATAGAGAGATTTTGACTTCTTTGCTAATGCAGATGTCCTTTCTTTCTTTGTCTTGTCTAATCACTCTGACTAGACCTTCTAGTGCAATGTTGAATAGGAGAGGCGAGAGTGGGCATCCTTGTCTAGTTCCTGTTTTCAAGAAAAATTGCTTCAGTCTCTCTCCATTCAGTATGAAGTAGGCAATTGACTGTATAAACGGCCCTTGTTGCAGAGAGGAATTGGCTGTCTATTCCTATTCTGTTGAGAGTTTTTAGCATGAATGGGTTTTGGACTTTATCAAATACCTTTTCTTCATCAGCAGACAAAATCAGGCGATTCTTCTCTTTCATGCTAGTTATGTGGTTGATCACATTAATTGTTTTGCTGGTGTTGAACCAGCCTTGCATCCCTGGTATAACTCCAACTTGGTCATGATGGATTGTTTTTTCGATATGTTGTATTCTGTTGGCAATAATTTTGTTGAAGATTTTTGCATCTAGTTTCATGAGTTATATCAGTCTGTAGTTCTCCTTTTTGGTTGAGTCTTCCCCTGGCTTTGGTATCAGGGTTATGCTGGCTTCACAGAATGAATTTGGGAGTATTTCATCCTTTTCTGTACTGTGAAATAGTCTCAGTAGTATTGGCAATAACTCTTCTCTAAAAACTTGGTAGTATTCTGTGGTGAAGCCATCTGGGCAAGGCTTTTTTTTCATTAGTAGTTTTTGATGACTTTTTCAATCTCTTCCTTTGTGATGCATCTACTGAGTTGTTCTGTTTCACCTTGTGATGATTTTGGTAGGTGTTATGAATCAAGGAATTTGTCCATTTCCTCTAGGTTTTCAAATTTGTTAGAGTACAGTCTTTCATAGAATTCTGTTATGATATTTTGAATTTCTGTTGGATCTGTTATGACAACTCCCCTCTCACTTCTCAGTTGGGTTATTTGTTTCTTTTTCTGTTTTTCCTCTGTAAGTTTAGCCAAAGGTTTGTCAATCTTGTTGATCTTTTCAAAAAAACAGCTTTTGGTCTTTTCAGTTTTTCAACTGTTCTTCTAATCTCTAATTCATTTCATTCTGCTCTTATTTTTATGGTCTGTTTTCTTTTGGTGCCTGAGGGGTCCCCTGTTGTTCTCTCTCTACTTGTTCAAGCTTCAGGGTTAGTTCTTTGGTTTGGTTTCTTTCTTCCTTCCAGATGTGTGCATTTATGAAAATAAACTGACCTGTGAGCACTGCTTTGGCTGTATGTCCTACGTTCTGGTAGGAAGAATTTTCATTCTCGTTGGAATCCACAAATTTCTTTATTTCATCCTTGATGTCATCTATAACCCACGGCTTTTTGAGCAAGATGTTGTTCAGTTTCCATGAGTTCCACTGTCTGTCTACGTTTTTTCTGCTATTGCTTTTCACTTTTATGGTTTTATGATCTGAGAACATGCTTTGCATTAATCAAATGTTATGGATTTTGTTGAGAATTGCTTTATGCCCTAGTACATGTTCTATTCTGGACAATGTTCCATGTGTGCTGGAGAAAAAGGTATAGCTGTCCACCGATGAATAGAAAGTTTTGTATATGTCGATGAGATCTAGTTGGTTAATTGTAGCAATGGCTGGTGTCTTTATTGAGCTTTTTTTCTAGATATCTGTCCAATATTGAGAATGAAGTGTTTGAGTCTCCTGCTATTATTGTGGAGTAATCTATCACATTTTTGAGTGTAGTCAGTGTTTCTTTAATATCTTTAGGTTTTCTGCTATTAGGTGAATAAATGTTTAATATTGTTAAGTCCTGTTTGTGTATTGAAACTTTCAGCAATATATAGTGTCCATCTTTGTACATGATGGTGGATTTTACATTAAAATCTATTTTATCTGAGATTAGAATTGCCACACCTGCTCTTCTTTGTGTATTGTTAGCTTGATAAGTATTCTTCCATCCATTAATTTTCAGTTTGTTCATGTCTTTAAGTGTAATGTGAGTTTCTTGTAGACAACATATGGATGGGTCATGTCTTTTGATCTAAAATGTCACTCCATGTCTGTTTACTGGAGTGTTTAGTCCATTCACATTCCATGTAATTATTGATGGATATATGTTTAGTGCTATCATTGTGATATGTTGATTTTTGTGTTGATGTTTTCTCTGTTGTTCTTATTAATCTCTTCTGGAACCTAATTCTTTGTGGGTTGATTTTTCACCTTTTTCAGGGTTGGTTTTGTGGTTGTTGAGACTCCTGTATTATGTTTCTTGATTTCATACATTGAATTTGTATTGTGCTGTATAGCTACTCTTATGATCCCCCTGAATAAACTATGTATAAACCCAATTTTAATTACTACCAGTCTTATCAACTTCCTCTCCATCTGGAAGAGCTATAATGACTGTAGTATATTCTTCTTTTTAACATGATGACATCATAGTTTTCATGATATGATCCACTGCATCATTTCTTTCACTATTATAGCTTTGACTGAGTGAGTTTGGAGCCTTCCCTAACTGAGTAGGTTCATTGTGATGTGCCCTGAATTTGCTTCTAAAATGTAAAATTAGTGGTTTTATTCTTCTAAGCCAAGGGATTCTTTCAGTATTTCCTATAGCTTTGGTTTGGTTTTTACAAAGTCTCTGAGTTTCTGTTTATCTGTAAATGTCTTAATTTCATTTTCATATTGGAAAGATAGTTTTGTAGGATACATATTTCTTGGTTGGAAGTTCTTCTCTCAAGGCTTTGAATGTGTCATGCTGCTGTCTCCGTGCCAGCATCATTTCTGAAGAGAAATCCGATGAAAGCAGACAGGGTTTCCCTCAGGATGTTAGCTTTGCTTTCAGTCTTGCTGTCTTTAAGAGTTTCTGCTTCTGTTTCATTTTGTTAAGTCAAGCCAAGTGCCATCGAGTTGGATCCAACTCATGGCGACCCTAGGGACCAGGGTAAAACTGACCCCCAGAGCTTGATTATAATATGTCTTGGAGTCTTTCTTTTGAGATCTATATTGAGTGGCATTTGATATGCACCTTGGATATCTATATTCTCTTGTTTCACACTTTCTGGGAAGTTTTCTGTCAGCAGCTCAGCAACAATACTCTCTGTGTTCTCAGGCGTCTCACCCTGTTCAGGAACTCCAATTAATCATAGATTGTTCCTCTTAATAGAAACCCACCTGCTTCTTAATGCTTGTTCATTTTTCTTGTTTCTTTTATCTGTTTTCTCCTCATAGATGCTGGAGTCACTAGCTCTGCCTTCCATGTCAGAAAGTCTCTTTTTCATTTGTTCCATTCTGTTTTCTTGGCTTTGAATCAAAGTTTCTGTCTCTTTGATTTTGTTCTTGACATGTTGGATTTCAGAGTACTGGTGTTCCATCAGATCGAACAGCTTGCTTAATTTTTCATTTTACTCTGTTGCATTTTGTATAAGGTCTAGGGAAGGTCTCTATATAATCCTTTTGTCTTCACCTTCCGATGGTTTCAGAAAGGTTTCTTCATCTTGGAAGTTCTGTGGTGCTTTCTTTTGGGGGCCTTCTGAAGCCATGGGTGATTTTTGGTTATGCTTTGATCAAGAGTTTGTTGCTTTGGGGACATCATATGAGTCAATAGAGGCTGAAAGAGATGCTGTGAGGATGCACCACAGTTGTTTCTCTAAGCCATCTTAAAATGAGATGTAAAAAGTATTTCACAAATTCCGAAGTCAGTCAAGTTTTCAGGTGTACAGGTCCTTCTTCCCACCTGGCAAAGTAAGCACCTCTCTATCCAACCCCAGATGTTATAAACTGGTTCAAAATACAGAAAGGCTATTGCCCTGCTGGTCTCTGCTGCTGGGCCCCAGCTGTAGGTGACATGGTATAAAATACTGCTTTTCTGCTGGAAAGACACTGTCCTCTGAGGAGGCACTGCCTCACAGCCTAGGAATTAGGTACAGTCGAGGCCTCCGTATGGGCAATCTGTGTCCCAGTGAAACAAGATGGCATCCTGCACAAGCTCCCTGCTTCCTTTGGTAAAGGCTACTCAATGGTAGAGGCAGAAAAAGATTCCAAGCTACTCAGATGTACAGACTACAAAGCCAGGCTCTCAAACTATGGCAATTTCACCCACTGATCCACCAGCTTTGTGTTTGAGATTAGCTGCTATTCAAGACCCAGCTCCATCCACTGGCTACAACAGAGAAAAAAAAGTTACAATGGAGAGTTACCTTCAGTCCATGAAAACCAGCATTCACCAAGAGCAGGGGACAGCAAAAGGAAGGAGGTTTTGCATTCAGTGTCATGAAGTCCAAATTAACAGAACTATGCCTTGTCCTATGGCTCACTAGGTGTCTAGAAAGCTCCATTTAATTATCAGTTCAGGTCTTGGTTTCCATAGGGATTTAAGGAGACGTGTGTTTAGTCTGCCATCTTGAAACCACTGCTATTTTTAATTTACTGTCATGTACTTGTCTACAGTTATCTATGTACTGTGTATTTATACTTTTCCAGAGTTCTTGACATTGTTGTTTCATGAAACACATGCCTAATGTCACATACTTTTCCAGACTCATTGATTTGTCATCATTTTCTGAATCAATAGAGAAGTAACATATGAATGAAATGTTGGTTTTGCTCATCTTAGCAATCCTGTGAATGGTATTCTGAATATCTTCTTTAAAAGATTTTTGTTAATGTCATAGTAACTGATTTGAAGACTTTTCCCCAAAATATGAAGTATTCCCATGTCAAACTATACTCAGGTAGTAAATGAAGTCTAAGGAGAAAAAGCCCTCATTTAATAACTGACTTTATATTTGAAGAATTTCCTTCATTCTTTGTACAGAAGAATGTATGAAAAGATGGAGACAAGAATTAAATGAACGTTATTATTATCATTATTTCTATCACCAAATATGTAGTGACACTTGTTCCTTGCTTGAAGCTCTAAGGATTAGTATAATAAATTTTAAAAGCTGCTGTCCAATCAGGATATTTCCAGCACAAAAATAAAGTATCACTAAAAGTTCCTTTGAGAGATTTTGAAGATATTCATGAGTTGTGCATTGTCCTCATAAAATCTCTCCAAATAATAAGTATATTATCAAAATGATTGTTAATTGTATGCTTAATCCATTGTTGTTTAATCAAGGAAATAAAATATCCTATATTTACATGCTATTTCAGTGTATTGTACAATGAAGCATCTCTTGAGATCAATTGTATATAATCTAGTTATAGCTGTTTTATAGCATTTGAAATAAAAACAGAAAACTTTAATACACATTTTATCTCTACATTAACAACATATGGTTTAGTAATCACTACAATTTATTTACTTGCAACTTGCTTTGTTGTTACTGTTATTGTTATAATTTTATTGCTCCTGACCAGAAATTATAAACTGTTCCTAAGCAGATATATTACTTTCTTAGAAATTTTTTCATAAGACAAATTTCCCAGGAAATAATGCTTTTCATGCTAGTGGCTTATTGAGGGATTGATTTCAAAAACAGCTGTGAAGAAGAAAGATTACTAGCAGGACTGGGAAGGGAAGATTTCAAGTAATGTGTAGTTACAAAAGCAGCCTCAGCCAATACCTCTCAGATGACCCTTCAAAGCTGATCCAGATTTAGTCAAGGAGTTTGAACATTGTATACCTGCCATACAAATGCAAGGACCTAGTACTCTGGTACAAGGCAGCTTCCTTTGGCCAAGAAAATTTCATGGGGAGGAATTCAGCACTGAACTGTTGGCAGGCATTACCTCCAAGAGCTGGGAGAACGAGTGCCTCGGTTCTGAATGGGGTGTGGTGTGCTCTTCAGCAGCAGCAGCAGCACATTTATCATAGTTATCCTCTTGTGTCACTCACGTTCACCTGCCTTTTATTTTAAGTGCACCTCGTCTGGACACTGCTCCCACATATTCATGTTTTTGCACCCCCTCGCTTTTCCTGGGTAGATGTATAAAAGGATGATTTCTGAAGCAAGCTACAGCTTCTGTTACTGATGCATGTTTTGAGATTGTAGCTGATACTAATCTTTTTTTTTTTTTTTTTTCTCTCTTATGCAATTTAGATGATCCTCATCCTTGGCTAGCACTTCTACTGGTCTAGCAGAGTAGGTTAGAACTTCCTGCCTCAGAGTTCTGACCTCCCAGTCAGGCTGTGGTTTTTGTGTTTGTCTGTTTGTTGACAAAAAGAGATGTCCCAGTGGAGTACCTTGACACCAACTGTTTTATTTTTTTCACCTGCCTTCATTTCAAAGCAGTTTCATACTTCCTTTTGGTGATCAGACTCCATTTCCCCTACAAAGATGGTGACTTGTTTCCTTGTCTAGTTATCTCTTGACACAAAGAGTTCAAAGAGCTGGATGGCAGCCATAGATTTTTAAAAAGCATCTGTGATGTCTCCTGGTATAAGGTACCCTTTACTGGGAATTAAAACCTGTAGATCCATGGAACATGTATTTTCAGGAATGGAAGTACAAATAACTCAGTGGTGTGGAGAAAGTGGTGGTATGTAGTTGCACTCTTACTCTTGCTCCTTGATTTCTAATTCCATGTGTTATCCCTACTAAGACAGACCACCATACAATGATCACCGAGTTACAGTGTATACTGCTTTCTACAGGATGGGGCACCACCCCTACAAGGTCTCATTTCATGCTGACACTTCAGTTGCACCTTGAAAAGTTGTTCCATCACTCTGTGAAGCCAACAGCTTTTAGGTGGTATGGTAAATTACAGAGGCAGTGGACTCCATGGTCATCTGCATATTTTCACATTTGGCTATAAAGTGGGTTCCTTGGTCCAGGGAGATAAGAAATCTCATGTTGGTGAGTCATAACTAAATAAGTCCTTGAATAGTGGGAATGTTAGAGAAAAATTAAAGGAAGGCAAGACATACCTGAAATATTTGTCAGTTTTGGTAAAAAATGAATCACAGCTCTTCAGCCCACTGAAATGTGCTGAGCAGTAAGTGAATGGTAACTTTGGCCAGCGCTCCTAGCAAACTGGATATTTAATGGTTGCAGCCGCTAGATCAGTCTTTGAATACAACAGCCAACTCATACACTGAACCTGTGTATACTCTCCATTTCTGTCACTCGAGCTAATCTGTTCATGTTTATTGTGCCACCATCATGGTTAGTAATAATAGACAATGGTAGATGCCAACTGGTTGAGTTCTTTCTACTTGGTTATTTAGTGTCTCTTTTTTGATAGATATTCTATAGTAGACATTAATATGCACTATATGAGCCTAGAAAAGTTGACAGTAGCCAAATAGAAGGGAAGGCAAGATTGACCCAAGGAATCTAGTTTTAGGCAGAGAAGTCTAAATTTATTACAGACAGTAAAGCATTCATGAAACATTTTTGCTAGAGTATAATGTGAAACTGAAAGAATTGGGAATCAGGAAAGTAATTCTGCAAACTATATTCAAAATGTAAGGCTGACCAGTGAAATAAGGTTGGGTAAAGAGGTTTGGAGAGAAAGTAACACAGGCTGAAGAAAAGTTTAAATAGGTAGATGGATGATAGAGATAGATAGATAGTGATATAGACAGACAGGCAGACAAGTAGTTAGCTATAGAGATGGGTACATTAACAAATATTGTTCCTGTTATAATGTTGACAATATGTGTGAATATTCTCCTGATCAATCACTCCTGTTTATATCCTTTACTGACTTATTGAGTGAATTAATTTCTAATGTGTGAATTTCAGATATGGAGGCAGACAAGAGACAGACCAGTAAAGAAGGTTTGGGCGCAGGTAGAAGCATTCCAGTTTCCCGAATTTTCACATATAAGCCATTCACTATGATTAAAAATGAAAGTTGCCCTTGCTGTTGATGAAAATGAGAGCCTTAGTATTGGAATAACAAATTAAACATTATCTCAACTGTAAATTATTGCTATAGCCCCCCCAATCAGGCAACAGGATAATTGAAAAGAGCACACATATGTCAGACATAACAAAAAGTAAAATTTATTGGCATAGTTCTTCTTTTATCAAATTCCTATAATACTAATCATTATATTACTTGGAAAATGTATCTGTTATGATGAAATGGAGGTAGCAGTGTTGTTCAGCAGATCGAAGGGAACTACAAAAAAAGTAGAGAGCTATGCCTGACACATGGGAGTTGTTCATGGAGTAAATTAATGCATAGTGGGAAATAACTGACATATAATTAGGACAGTGCAGGCCAAGAATTATCTGAGATTGATTGGATTAATGGAGACAGTGTCAAAGTAGTCACATTATGATCCTATGAAGAAGATAAATGAACATGTTATTATAAGTATAATTTATTATCTTGTGTGTGCTGCTAAGTATTTGTACACACCTTCTCAAACATCTTCAACTGTGATACAACCTACATATTTTGATGAAGGATTGTAGGTTTGATTAGGTTGATAATTATGCATGGGAGACAAAATTTGAACCAAAGCCCAACACCCTCCACAATGGTTTTCTTATCTGGAAAGTTTCTCTGTTGAAAGTTGGGAAAAAGTAGAGTAAATGAAGTAACTTGGCTTCACAGACAGCAGAAGTACTGCCAGCATGCACCTCAGGGTGAGTACCTCACTCCGGATTCTGGTGTTCACCACTGTAAGGACGAAGATTCTGTCCCCACTCTCAAGAATCAATTAGCCTTTTATTGAGAAAAAAGATGGGGATTTCTGAGAACAAAACTGACGTTAAAAATAAAATATGGACGTATATAACAAATGTTTTTAAACAAATATCTGGATGCCTTTTATATTCTGGGCTCTGGGGATATATCATTAAACTACATGGAAAAAAATTTACTTCCTCTTGAAACTAAGGACGTAATCCTTTTGACAGGCAAAAATAAATGAAATTCAGTAAATGTCACAGAATGTGACATGGAAATTTAACATGAGAGTATAAATGGACAGTGCCAATTGCAGGTATTAAGGGGGTGTCAGGCTCGACTTGATGGCATCTGGCTTGGCTTGGCAATTTTAAGTAGTTTGGTCAAATTAGGTTTCATTGAGATAGTTGCGTTTGAATAAAGACCTGGAGAAGCACAACTAGCGTTTTGCTAAGAGGGCTCTCTGCACCCCACATTGGTGAGTGGCGTCTGGGGTCTTAAAAGCTGCCAAGCTGCCATCTGAGGGCACAGCCAATGGTCCCAACTCAGCAGGAATGGATACTCACCGAGGACCAAAGTGGCATGGGGTAAAGACAACCCAGAAGATAGAGAGACCCACATGAGTGGGTGCCTACATCGACTTGGGACCAGAAGAACCAGGTCATGCCCGGCCACCACCAGTGATAGCTGCGATGGAGCTCACTAAGTTGACTCTCACTGGCAACACAAGAATAAAACAGGGTGCACCCTGAGATTTCCACTAGAAGACCCCAATTGATGGTCCAGCGGTTTCAGGGTTCCTCTGGGAGCATGCCCCCTGGTCCTGATGCTGCCCTTGTCCATAAATCGTAACGAAGGACCACTCTTTGGACACGAATGGATTGAACTTGGTGATGCAGAGTGACCATATATCGGATGCACTTTATGGGTCTACGCATCTATAGGATATCAGCCTGCTGACCTCTGGTTGGAGGAAGGAGAGTGGGTGGAGAGGAGGGGAAAGGAGGCTGTTGGGAGGATGAGACATGTATGGAGCAGAGAGGAATAGTGTGCTGTCACCGGGCAGGGAGAGCAGTGGAAGGTGCACATAGGTGGACATGTAAATTTATATGGGAATGTACATTTTCATTCGGTAATAATTTAAAAAAAGAAAAAAGACTTGGAGAAGATGAGGGAGTCAGTTGTATCAATATCTAGAGGAAAACTCTCGGAAAGTGCAAAGTGGTAAGAACATACCTAAAGTATTTGAGAATAACAGGAGGTCAGTGTGACTAAAGCAGAGTATTCAAGGGCGAAAGTAGGTAAAATGAAGTTAACAAGATAAACAAGAACCCTGATAGATATGGTGCTATGGTATTATGGTCTATACGAGAAAATAATGGTTGCATCAACTAGAATGTTCAGGCTAGGTAGTCATTACATTCTTACTTTCTCTAGAGGTTACTTGTTATTTAGTTGTTAGATGTTGTCACATAATTGCTAACAGCATGGGCTCTCCCACTTAACAGCTATGAGACTCTGTGGTTCATTCTCTTCATCTGTAAAATGAGAATAGTAATTTCTATTTCGTAAGGGTATTGTAATGATCAAAAAGTCAATCTATGTAAAGTTCCTGCAACACTGCCTGGCACATAGTAAGGGCTCCAAGCACCAACAGTAGTGGTCATTGTCATTATTTATTTCTTGTAATAAGATTATTAGTTTAGTTCTCCATACCCCTAACAGACCTGATCTTTTCATCTAAATGAGCCAAGTTTTCAATTAAGTATCCACTGTGTTACTTATCATAGTAATTTGTGTACATATCAAAGTTTTTGTAGCAGGGTAGTTGTGGTTGTTAGGTGCTGTCAGGTAGGAGGTGGGTTACTGCTCACAGCAGTTCTGCACCATCCTCACAATTTTTGCTGTTTTTGATTTCATTGTTGCAGTCACTGTTCCAATCTGTCTCACTGAGGGACTTTTTCTTGTTCAGTGACCTTCTACAGGGTAGGCAGTATAAAGTAATGGTCAGAAGCACAAGTCAGGGGACATGATTGGAATCTTGATTTGCTGTTTTTGGCTCCATAGACAAGACTACTTACCAGTAGTGAGTTGGAACTGATGAGATATACCTCTAGTTTTGATATACAGTAACTGAAATAATGTTGTGTAAATTCTTTAGCACAGAGCTTTTTACAGTGGTACAAATGAATACAATACACAAAGGGATTATTCTGATCATTTTATACTGACTTTCCAAGCTTTCCTAATTTCTCTAACATGTGGAACCTGAAACACAATCTAGCTTTCTTTTAGGTCGTGCTTACTTTTTTCTACAGATGTATAGAGCTAAAGATTGTATATCTGTGTATCCTGTAGCCCTGACAAGGTAACTTTCTGCAGTGATAGTTATTTATTTGCCTGGTGCCCCTTGTTAAGCACAGAGGTGGTGCTTGATAGGTTCTTAATAAGTATTGACAATATGGCTTTTGAAATCCCTAGGTATTTAGCCAAAATTAAATTCTGTTTGACATATCATACAGCCCATTTGTAGCCTCACCAAGAGCAAAATTTAAAAACTTCAAACTCTTTCTTAATTCCTGAATATAAAAAATATTTGATTTTCAGGAATCATTACCAAAAATAAATTATGAATTTGTATTTACACTGACAGTTTGATATGATTCATTACTTCATTAATCTCAATAAACTCTTCATACTATAAACAAATTTCTTAAACATACTTAGCTTGTGATTTGTCTCTTTCATCCACATTAAATTAATAGTCTGAGACTTTATGGACCTAACCATGTTTAACCTTGAAAAATGTCAAGATGTCAAATTGTCATTATGGGTAAAGAGTCTTGATGTCTTAATGACTTTTACCATCATGAATAAACTTCTGAATTTTGCATTTAAGTAGTCTTATGTAACTGAAATCATTCCTGAAGCCAACATTTCAGAGAAGTATTAGACTGGGCTAGAGAACAAAAAATGATACTCATGAAGACAGTGCTTCTTAGCTCAAGTAGATGAAACTAATGTGGAAGTTCCTGTCAGGAGAGGAGATGAGAAGGTGGAAAGGGACAGGATCTGGCTGAATGGCTATGGGAAATTTGTGTGAAAAGGAAGAATGTGCTATCACTTATAGACAGAGATGCTAAGGTCACATAATAATGTGTGCATAACTTTTTGTATGAGAAACTGACTTGTACCATGCACTTTCACTTAAAGTACAATTGAAAAAATAAAAAATAGTTTTGTGTTTTGTCTCTTCTAATGTAGGCATCGACTGTGGGCTAAATACAGACGAATGTCTATCAGAGCCCTGTCTCCATGATGGAATTTGTATCGACAGCGTCAATCATTACACCTGCGACTGCAAGAGTGGGTTTTCTGGAAAACACTGTGAAGGAAATGCAAATGAGTGCCTCTCAAATCCTTGTCTTCATGGAAGGTAGATATTTTTATTTTTCTATTATCAACTCTAAGAAAGTGTATTTAACTTATAGTATTTGAGACAATGTCAAGGGAAAGTTGATAAAGGTAATTTTAATTATGCTCTTTCATAAAACAAGAGCTAAGTACTGCTAAGATGATAGATGCTGCCTGTTTTAGTTAATGCAATGTACTGATACATTATCGCTGCCTTTCCTTTATTTCTGTTCATTAGCATAAAGTAATTTCAGATAAATCTGGATTAATTAGACTTTAATATACTTAAAGAAAAATGCTTAGGATACTAGAAATAGCAGGTAGGATGATGAGACTTTCTATTGTTTGTTCTGTGGATGGATAATACCACACAGTTGGTATTAAAAATATTCCTAAGTAGCCTAGTCGTTCATCACTATGGGCTTGCAAGGTAATTTTTGGATATCTGTATGGAACTTATAATAACTCCACTGCTCATGAATAATATTAGTTTGTACAAATGTAGAGCAGGAGTATCTTTCCAGGAGATGAAGGTGGAAAATAAGAAAGTCTCACTGAGAATGCACCAAGCTGTCTTCTGCAGCATTAGTTTTCTTTTGTAGTCATTGCATTGACTATGTAAGCAGGAAAAGGAGAATGAAGGTGGGCAGTTCATTACAATGCAGCTTGCCCATAGCAGATTCCTGCCTAAGCCCCAGACATAGTTTTCATCTGTCAGAATTTTTCTTTCTTGCCATTTCCATGGGGAAGACGGCGGAAATGAAAATTGATCCATCCAGTCACCTTAAAGCAAAAGAAACCAGAAACAGACTTGCGTTCTGTTGCTCATGGGAATGTGTTTTTCACCTGAAGAATAAAAGGTGAATTTAAAATGATAAAACTCTCTTGTAGTTATGCTTTAATGTCTACTTACATAGAAACTTAATTTTCTTTTGCAGATGCATAGATCTTGTTAATGAGTATCGATGTTCATGTGATGCAAGTTGGACTAGCTTGAGATGTGAGATCAAGATTAATGTAAGTTTTAAAATTTTAATATGCTAAGACACACACCTAAAGTAATTTGAAGGAAAAAATCAAATTGCTTGTTGTAGATTTCAGAGTCATTGTTTTAATAATTAGTGACAACTGCTCTGTTTTTCACCTTTTCATTTGTGGAATTCCTCAGCTCTTCTAAATAAAGCCACAAATCACAGCTTTTCCCCTCTTTTTTGCCCTTGTGTCACATGGTATCATAGACTTCTGTAATCTGGAGTTCTCATGACACTAACCTCACAAAGCAGTCTTTGTCAAAAGAAATTCAGGATGGCTTTTGTTTCACCATTTGCTGCCCTCTCTGTTTTTAGAATACACGTTACTATGGACATGTAGGAATGAAACTGGGTTACCCTGAGCCAGACAGTGCAGGAAGACAGTAAGTGCTGGGTAGATGAGCTGAGTCAAAGGTATATGTGAAGAAGCCCAATAACCTGTAATACTACGGGTATCTGAATTCTAATATTTAGGAATTAGAGGTAATATGATTCATATGTGGCATTTGATGTGAAATATCTGATCTGGTGAGAAATGCTGATTGCCTGAAGTTTTGTAGCCATTCCTGGAGAATGAGTCTCCTGAGCTGTTCTGGATAATGAGGAGTTATTCCCATCCTTCTTGGCTGACATTTGCTTGGTACAAGAATGAAGCACCAGGACTAAAAGTAGTCTTTGTCATCATAAGACTATAGACATTGTATTCAAATCCTTGGTGTCTCTGCTTCTTCGTCAACGAAAAACAAAAATAGATACAATAGTTCCTACATCATAAGGTTGCTATATACTGATCCTCATAAGACATGGTAAAAATTCAATAAACAGCTCTTTTAGAGGTATAGATGGAGTGGTTTAATGCATTCACAAGGGCCCTGATGGAGTTTTTATTTTGTTACTTATACTTACTGTGTTTTTGGACAACTCATATGTTATGAAGTCCATTTATACCTATTCAAAGAACTTTTTTTTTTGTTTTGCTTTGCTAATCTTTAATGTATGGTAACTTTTCACATTCGAAAGTTTTTATTTTTAATCTGCTTCCAAATTTACTAGTCTTTTTCTCCAAAACTTCTCTGATTTGTAGTGAATTTAAAATAGTTTATTTAAAAAAATTCTTCCAGTAGTTTTTGTCTATTTATTTATTGATTTGCCATTTCCTGATTGATCTGTTGGAATGCCTTTTGGAGTGTGGTTTGAGTTCAAAGCTATTTGCTTCAGCAAATGTCCAGCTATTTCTTACAAGCAATTCTAAAGAACATCTTTTTTGGATTGGAATTACGTCTTTAAAATAAATGAAACATTAGAAATGGGAACATTATCACACATACAACAATTATCTTGCTTTTTCACTTAATTTGTTATTGCAGATTCTTCTATATTCACATGTATAGTTGTACTTCATTATTAGTAGTATTCAATTTTGTAGGCATAGCATGTTTATTTAACCAATACCATATTGAAGTGGAGATTTGTGGTATTTTATGTGTATTTTTTCTTAAACTTCATTTTGTATCTCATGTCAGAAGTATAAGATACTCATATTTTTTATATCATGGCATTCACTAATCCTTAGCATTGTTAAGACTCTCTTGATCATTTTGTAAAATTCATTTGTTTTTTTGTTTTTCCTTGCAAGTTCACAGCTACACCTCTCCCACTATCTTCATGTATTTATTGATTTTTTTTTTTTTTTTGTCCTCCTCATGTGCTCTGTCACAATGTGAATGTTTACTCTTGGGGCATATATTCTGTTTATACAAAGTTCATTATTTTAACCCTGTCAATGTGCTGCTGTAACCACTTTGGAAAGATCCTCAGCAAAATTTTATTTGTGTGTAATATTAATGACATTACTTGATAATTTCTATAATCCGTACTGAAGGGTATAGTCTTTGATCTTCAACAATAAGTGCTTCAGGTACTCTTTGCTTTGAGCAAGACAAGCTGTATTATCTACACATCACAGGTTGTTAATGAGTCTTCCTCTAATCCTCATGCTGTGTTCTTTTCACATAATCATGCAAGTCACCGCAAAATGACAAACTGGCATTTGCATGGAGGAAATAGCCAGTAGCAATCAGATTTCTACTGATTGGCAATTACATTTGACTTGTGATTTTTTAGTTGTTATAAAGGTATGTACATTCATACACACACACACAAGTATAACTCAACATTTGTCAAGTCAATGTTTTTAGGTGTGTATTTTAGTGATAGCAATTAATTGTGTAGCATCACTAATAATCTTTATCAAATTTTCCATTACTCAGACTTACCATATTTGCTGTATATAAAATACATTGCTTCACATTATTATTTCAATAAGTGAAACAGGATAACAAAATATCAAAATTGAGGTTCTTATAGCAATTTTAACTTTGCGTGTTATTGAAAAGGTAGCTGGCAGTACATCTGGGAAGATAGGTCATTTAAGTAAACAAAACCATACTCCCAATAATAGCCTGAAAAGTATAAACAAATCAAACACAGAAAAGTACCTAAGACAGGAAGCTACAAACAATGCAAATTCACAAAACAAACCACAAGATTTTGTGACAGATAATTCAGAATCTCAAAACATTTTTTTTTTTAAAAAAAGCCCCACTGGTACTTTTCTTTTCACGAGAGAACAAAAGAGAATTACAAAAGAATTCTAAAGCATGTTTTCAGAATCTCTGTGCTCCAGCTTGAGTGTTCAGGGATGACACATCATTCCAGAGAGCAGGAACGCTTGATTAGATGCTTCTGAGGTAAGTGTAGCACTTTAAGGGGTATGTGGCTGGCCTGTGTGGTCAGGAGACACTTGTGGAGGAAGTGAAATTCCCCTCGCCTCTACCATCTGCTCTGTCAAAGTCTGGACTCAGTCTTTCCTCGGTAGTGTTGCTAGAGATCTTCCCCTGCCTGAGAGACTCAAAGTTTTTATGCTAGGCAAAAAGTGGAATAAATAAAAGACAAATCCCTGACTTTACCAGTGTCTATGGCTGTGTGAATTGGAAGAAGCCTCTATTCTCATTCCGGACTTTGTACATTTCAGCCTGTACAATCACATGAGCTGTTTCGCTGATGTGAATTTCTATATTCACGTTTATATGCTCTCCTCTTGTTTCTCTAGGAAACTCATCCTAAGGTATTTATGTTATTAGGTGGAACTAATCCTTGGAGAAGTATACCGTGCTTCAGTAGACAGTGAAAAAGAGAAAGATGCTCAAGGAAATGTATTAATAACAGTGGCTCTAACAAAGGACTCAAGCACAACAAGAACTGTAAGGATAGCACAGGACCAGATATCACACGGGATGGGTGTGAATTAGAACCAACTAGATAACAACAATAACAACAGATTAGCTATTTCAATCTCACATTCAGCTATATACATTTAGAAAAAAAAAGATCATTTGAAGATATGTTGGAAGTAATCCCTATGGGCATTATGTCTTTACGACATACAATTTAATACTCAACAAATTACTCTGAGAAATAAATTACTATTGGTAGAACGAGCTTTAGATTGGAACTCAAGATATTTAGTGTCTAGGTGGTATGGTTCTGTGACAGTTTTGCTATATGATCTGCAAAAGTCACTCAAACACCTTTGTGCTCATTCTCATCCTTGGTGAAAATGAAACTGTTGGACTTGCATTTTGCCACTGGGTGCCTGGTCCATGGAATCACAGCATAGGGATTGCATGGGGATTTCTTAGAAATGGAGAAACTTGAGTCCCACACCAAATCTACTGAGCCAGAATCTGCAATCGAACAAGTCACTCTGGGTACTAATACACAATTTAAATCTGAGAAACCCTGGAGTAGATTAGCAGTTTTTAATCTGAGCTGTACAAAGCCTGCAGGATTTTGTGAAGTGTATATAGGGTTGCTGTGAGTCAGATTTGACTTGATGGTAGTGGGTTTGGTTTGGGTTTTGGTAATAAGCCTTTGTATGGATTAAGGTAGAGACCTAATGATCTCTGCCAGTAAGATATTGTTGCTGTTGCTTGGAGTCTTCAAGTTGATCCTGACTAGGAACACCAGGCAGCGGAGCAGAACTACCTTATGGAGTTTCCTGACTGTAATCTTTATGGAAGTTGAGCTCCAGGTCTTTCTCTCATAGAGTGCTGGCTGGGTTCTAATCAACAACCTTTGGGTTAGCAGCCAAGTGTTTAACCTTTTGCACCATCAGTGCTCCTTTTCAGTGAGGCAACTGGCACATTTACCAGCTGAGCTCAAGTTTTGCTTTGAGTCAGCAGTGCACAATGAACAGATCATTGCCCTGTTACTATCATCCTCCTGTACATTATCTGACATGGCAATTTGAGTGCAGGTGACTGTAGGTAGGATGGGAGGCAGTGTCTTGCTCCATTTTCTACATGACGCAGGCCTGCACTGATCCTCCTAGCTTCCTCCCTTTTCTGAATCACACCAACTTTTCTTTCATTTTCTGCAATTTAATTAGTGAATTCTTCTTTGGAAACACTTTATTATAGTAAATGGAAAGTATAACAATGTAATATAAATGATGGTGAATACAAGAAAAAGCATTCTCCTTAACTTTTGAACTAGAGAGATGAAGAACTTGAAATGATGATTTGATTTTCTCTAAAAAAGAAATTGCTTTTGTATTTTCCATTAAGCCTTCTAATTAATTTTCTGAAAGATTCTTGTAAACCCTAGAGATAGAACTTTTGGCAGTCTTAAAAACTAAACCTTTCTTCCCACAGGAGATATAATTCAATTAGTTTATGTAATGCTTTCTAATAAATCATTCTATATATTCTCAGCCCTAGGGCTGAAAGGGAAATGTGTTGTTTCCATGCCACTCCCCATGGAATTCTGCATTTATATTTTGTAAAGATAGCTGCAGTACCTCCAGGAAGTCTGCTAAGTGCCCTTGGTTATGCTTAAGGAGTCCACATTTTCAGAAAGGTAGAATAAATATCAAAATGATGATCATTTGTAAAAAACACACATTTAGCACTTGGGTGCATGTAAAAGATCACCGTCTTGGGTCCAGGCATGACATAAGTTTTACAGTCAAAGGCACAATCATAATGAAAATGTTTCTAACTAAACTCTTGTAATTTTCACAGACTTTTAATTTTCCACTAGATACATAATAGCTTTGTTAGTGTTTTTATTGTTAACATTTTTTAAAAGTCACTAAATGTTGGTAATCATAGGTATCAAATAACAATAGTTAGTTCCAGAAAAAAAATACCAATTTTCAGGGTAGAATGCTAAAGAAGTATTTCATGTATGTATATATAATTAGCCTTGAGGATGTGTTAACATGAGACCCCCAAAGAAAAACAGTTTAAAATTAGTGTATATTTATTACATATATAACACGTTGAAAATACGTTTTAAAACCCCTTTTGATAGTGAGTCATAAACTTTTATAAATCATTTCTTAGAATGAATGACAGGAGCCAGTCTTTTTGGAGTGAATATTACATTGAAAAGTGATGTCATACAGCTTTACTCTTAGCACTAATAATCAAATTTCTCTGTTTCTTAATTTAGAACTGTACATCAATTCCTTTTGCAAATGATGATGTCTGTCAGAAGTTGGTAGATGACTTTACTTGCATTTGTCCAAGTGGATACTCTGGCATATATTGTGAAACAGATATCGATATCTGTGCTGAATTTCTGGTCCTTTGTCTGAACGATGGAATTTGTGTGGATGATCCAGGATGCACTTTCTCCTGCAGGTCAGTGTTTATTTAAACACAGTTAATAAATACTTAAGACAGTTTTTACACATCTCACTAGTAATACACTGACAAAAAAGATTCTAATTTTTAAAATAAATTTGCACCTTAAATGTATAGTCATTGATATGAAATTAATAGTAAAGAAAAATACAATGCGTGTGCTTTTTCCAGTCACCCTTGCCTTTATAGTCATCACAAGGTTTGATTTCTCAGTTTAATGAGCTTTCTTTTTATAATTTTTTCAAATTACTTCTTCTCTTTAGAGATGGGCTTTTACTTTTTCTTAATTATTTTATGAAAAAATAACTTATGTTTTTAGTATAATTCTTAGTCAAAAATTTATTTCTGCTACTGCTATGCGTGTCTTCAAAAATATAAAGAACTGGTAAAAAAATTTAGTTGTTAGGATTTTAAAATCATCACTGCCTTCCTGAACTGATAACTATTTAACTAAGTATTATTTTAATTCCCTAGGAATTTAATTTTCAGTTATTTTGTTACTTCTATCTATATATAATATAGATAATTGGTTGTATATTTCAGAATTTAGCTATGCCCTGAATACATATAATATATATTTATATTTTGAAATTACTTGTTTTCATTTTTTCAGTCTTATGTGTGATAAGCTCATATTGAGTTAAAATCTGTGAACAAAATATTCTTGTCAAAATAACAAATTTCTGTTTATGTGTGTTTTGGTACATAATTATTTAATTTTAATTAATTAATCATAATTACTTTTATAAATTATGTTTCCTTAGGTTATTAATATTGTCTGCCATATGTTCAATATCACCATATACCTATTTTCTTTCTTCAGTGTCTAGTATACACTGTTTTCCTTTTTTTCCATTTACTTATTTGATGTCTATTGAATCATTTATTTGGGGCATATATTGTGTAAAACAGACATAGATGCTAATAATCACATATACCAAGACTATTAGATTTTCATTTAACATATAGTGTTTATTATCATGACACATTTATTATCACATATTGCCTAATATTCCATCTTTTTTTAATATATATGCAACATACACATGACACATTCATGCATTGACACACAATCTTGCTGTCTATTATTTAGTATTTTTGTGCATGGACTTATTTTCCTCTGGTGATTGTCCAATTATGACAAGTAGATATATTTATAATGCCAATAATAATGATGTTAAAAATAATTATAAAAATGACCACTACAAGTGCCTTGAGTATAATTTAATTATTGCCTGGATTACATTCCATAACAGTAAATTGAACATTTATATCCAAAGGATGCAGTGCTTTGAATCAGAGTTCCATTCATGGAAACTCCCTATCTTTGATATAAATAACAAAGTCTATCATATAAATAAATAAGTGTGAAACTAAAGTCTATATTTTTACATAGATTAATGTTAATATTTGTGGACTCAAGCACTGTAAAAACTACTCCATATTTAATTTCAGAAGGACATTATCCATTGGCTAGACAGGATGAATTCACTCTAATGGTATCTGCTGCTTTTCCTGGCATATCTCCTAGGGACAGGTTTATTCAATTTGTAATTTAAGTAAAAGTCATTTGTTTTCAAAATTTTCCTGATGATTCAGTGCACCTGATAACTGATAATAGACAGTCAGTGCTGAAAGCCCTGAAAGGAGCAGTTTCTGTGGGGACTTCTATGATCAGAATTGTCCTTAGATAGTTTCTTATCTAAAGAGAGAAACTTATAGTAGAGAAAGGAATGCTTTACAAGTAAAATCAACAGGTTTGCATGTGGGCTAAGGGTTAACCTATGATGCATTAATTTAAAATCACATTACAATAATCATTTTCCTTTCACTGAAAAATGAAATTAAACTTAGTGTTTTCAGACTTATTCTGCATTATTCAAGTTTAATCATAAAGAACAATCTGTCTCTTAGTAACCTGGTGAAATATTTTCATTGAATTATTTATGCTCACTGTGTTCCAAAAGTTCTACAGATCATAGTTAAAATTACTAATATCTTCATTCTCATTACTAGTTTATTTTATAATGCAGCCTTCCAAATTCTTTAAATACTTATTAGGAAAATAATTATCAAAACATGTGGCTTTATACTTAAGAATATTTATCCTGAAATCTTATTACTAACTAAAATTTATTTATGAAAAGATTTCAACTCTCAATGATATGCAGTATAATGTACAGTACTATTTTTCTAATGATCTTAGGATAATTAGTTTTATTACAACTGAAATCTTATATTAAATCACATTGCAAAATCAAAAAAAAATAAAATCCATGCTTTCCTTTAGAATTCTCTGTAACTTTCAAAGTTTAACCTGTAAACATGTTTCTGTATTATTGGCTTCACATATGAATTATAACTTAGCAAATTTCCTAGCTCTTAACTGTGAGTATGGACTATGTATTATTACTTTGATGTTGCTTTCGGTCAGTCATTGCAGAAGATAAATCAAAGGATAGCCTATTTTCATGAACATTATATTTTATGAATGCTGTTAATTCACTTGCTTTATAGAAGTTAAAGTTTTAAATTTCTTTAATTAGAAAACATGTATAAAATACTTATAATGACTGAGATATAATAGAGAACTGTCATAATCGAATTCCCTATATTTTAAAAGATGCTGCTACCGCTGCCATCACATAGAATTACTTTTGTATTCAGATCCATTGGCAAGGCATTTCTTCGTTGAGTTGCTTCTTTGTCTACAGGACAATTTTAATGATAGGCCTGATTACTTGTAGGGCTGAGATCAACTATCAATTAACACAGAAACACACTAGAGAATAGGTGTGCTCACTACAAGTGTTTTGATTGCATTCTTCTGAAGTAAAATTGCTGAGAGGTACAGATCCATTTAAACATCATGTCTCTTCAGAGTTTGAATATTGAGCTTCTCTTGATCTAAAGTATTTCAGATTTAAAGTTTGATTATTACCTGTTTTTCTCACGAAGATCTCTGAGTATTTTATTAACATAATAATGGTGCTATATAATAAGAGTAGCAAATATTCTATCTTCTCTGGAAGCAGCAGGTAAATTTTGACACATACAGATAGTCTTTAAATAGAGAAAAAAAATGTTGCTGAATGTGACTTTTTTTGGATTTCACCCTTAGAGATGGTAAAATGAATGAACCAGTCATGGAATGCTGACTAGTTTCCTTGTGACTGTGTACAAATATAAAATTGAACTTTTGAGACTGTAGGTGACATTGAAATAAAATTTTTTCTCTATAAAATCCAAACCATTGATTTACTGAAAAATATCTTGTTGGACCATAGAATTATAAAAGTTGAAATCAATAGCAGAAAAATCATAGGTAGAAATTTAAACTTATAGACAGTGAACAGCACATTGCTCAAAAAGCCTTGAGTTGTAGAAGAAATTAAGGACAAAATAAAGAAATTTATGGAATCAAACGAGAATGAAAACACACCCTACCAGAATCTATGGGATACAGCAAAAGCAGTGCTCAGAGGTCAGTTTATCTCTGTAACTGTACATATCCAGAAAGAGGAAAGGGCCCAAATTAAAGAATTAACTTTACAGCTTGAACAAGTAGAAATAGAGCAACAGAGGAGCCCATCAGTCACCAGAAGAAAATAGATTTTAAAGACTAGAGCAGAACTAAATAGAAAAATAATAAAAAAAAAATCAACAAAACCTAAAGTTGGTTCCTTGAAAAGATCAACAAAATTGATAAACCATTGGCTAAACTTACAAAAGAAAAACAGCAGAAGATACACATAACCCAATTAAGAAATGAGGTGGGAGATGTCACAACAGACCCAGCTGAAATAAAAAATATCATAACAGAATACTACCAAAGGCTGTACTCTAACAGGTTTGAAAACCTAGAGGAAATGGACAAATTTCTAGATTCATATCACCCACCAAGATTATCACAAGGAGAAGTAGATCAATTTAATAAATCTATCAGAAAAGAAGAGACTGAAAGAGTCATCAAAAATCTACCAAACAAAAAACAGTCCTGGCCCAAATGGCTTCACTGGAGAATTCCTCCAAACTTTTAAGGAAGAGCTGACTATTATACTACTGAGCCTATTTCACATGATAGAAAGGGATGGAATACTCCCAAACTCATTCTATGAATAAGTTTTTATCTATAATGCTGATACCAAAGACAGGAAAAGATCCCACGAAAAAAGAAAATTACAGACCAATATCACTCACGAATCTAGATGCAAAAATCTTCAACAAAATTCTAGCCAATAGAATTCAAGAGCATATTAAAAAAAAAATCATTATGATCAAGTTAGTTTCATTCCAGGTATGAAAGGCTGATTCAACATCAGAAAAACAATTAATGTGATCAACCACATAAATAGCACAAAAGACAAGAATCACCTGATTTTGTCAGTTGATACACAAAAGGCATTTGACAATGTCCAACACCCATTCATGCTGAATACTCTCAGAAAAATAGGAAAAGAGGGGAAATTCCTCAACACAATCAGTAGCATCTACACAAAGCCAACTGCCTTCATCATCCTGAATGGTGCAAGACTGAAAGAATTCCTATTGAGAATGGAAACTGGATAAGGATGCCCACTCTCACCACTTCTATTCAACATTGTGCCAGAAGTCCTAGCCAGAGCAATTGGACAATACAAAGAATTAAAGGGTATCTGTATCAGCAATGAAGAAGGAAAAATCTCCCTATTTGCAGATGATATGATTGTATATACAGAGAATCCAAAGGAATCTGTATATGAACTATTGGAACTAATAGAGGAGTTTAGCAAAGTATTAGGATACAAGATAAACATAAGTAAATCAGTAGGATTCCTTTATTCCAACAAACAATTCATCAAAGAAGTAATCACCAAATAAATACCATTTACTGTAGCCCCCAAGAAGAGAAAATATTTAGGAATAAATCTAACTAGAGAAATAAGAGATCTATACAGAGAGAACTACAAGGCCTTACTGTAAGAAACCAAAAGAAGACTTACAAAATTGGAGGAAACTACCCTGCTCATGGATTGGAAGAGTTACCATTGTGGAGATGTCTATTTTACCTAAAGTGATCTGATTATACAATGCAATCCCAATACAAATTCCAGTGTCAGTTTTTATTGATGTGGAGAAATCTATCACCAGCTATTTTAGTCAGCTAGGGCTGCTCTAACAGAAATACCATAGAGTAGATGACTTTAACAAAGGAAAGTTTATTCTTACACAGTCCAGTAGGCTACAAGTCCATATTCCAGGGGAAGGCTTTCCCCCTTGTCGGCTCTGTAGGAAAGTCCTGTCTTGCATCAGTCTTTGTCCAGGGAGCATCTCAGTGTAGGAATCTCGGGTCTGAAGGATGTGCTCTTCTCCCACTGCTGCTTTCTTGATGGTGTGAAGTTTCAAATTCTCTGCTTGCTTCTCTTTCCTTTCATCTCTTGTAGGATGCAAGGATTGAGGGTGGGGCAAGCCACACTCTAGGGAAACTCCCTTTACAGTGGAGCAGGCAGGCGATCTTCTGAAGGGATTTACAGTCCCACCCTAATCCTTTAACACACAGCACAGTAAAGTCACAAAATGGAGGACAATCATAGAACACAGGGAATCATGGTCACATGGTTGGAAAGAAACTCGGGCTTAGTAAAGCTCTTCTGCAGAAGAGGAACACAATGTGAATTCTCACACTACCTGAACTCAGAAACTTTTAAACTGCCACAGTAGTCAAAACAGCCTGGTGCTGGTACAGAAAGAGACATACAGACCAATGGAATAGACTGGAGACCCCAGAGATGCCAGCACCCTCTTATGAACAGTTGGCATTTGACAAAGGCCCTAGGATTGTAAACTGGGGTAAAAAGAGTCTCTTTAGCAAATGGTGCTGGCAAAATTAAATATTCATCTGCAAAAAACTGAAACAAGACCCTTATCTTACACCTTACATGAAAACTAACTCTAAATGGATTAAGGACCTAAATATCAAACCTAAAACTATAAAAACTGTGCAAGAAAAAATAGAATCAATGAGGGAAGTTCTAATACACAGTTTAGATAGACTTCAAAATCTGAAAAACAAAGCACAACTAACAGAGGAGAAAATAGATTAGTAGGAACTACTAAGAATGAAACACTTTTGTTAATCCAAAGACTTTATCAAAAGAGTTAAAATGCCACCTACGGAATGGAAAAAATATTTGGCAACCACATGTCAGACCATTGTCTGAGCTCCATAATCTACAAGGTTCTGTAAAATATCAACAAGAAAAAGATAAAGAACCCAATTAAGCGATGGGCAAAGGAAATGGGCAGACACTTTAATAGAGAAGGCAGCCAAAAGACATGAGAACATGCTCACAATCATTACCTATCAGAGAAATCCAAATGAAAACTACAATGAGATATCATCTCATCCCATCATGGTTGGTCATGATCCAAAAACCACAAAACAACAAATGCTGGAAAGGCTGTGGAGAGATTGGAACTCTCCTATATTGCTGGTGAGATTGCAAGTTAGTACAACCTCTTTGGAAAGCAGTCGGGTGCTTTCTTAAAAAGCTGGAAATAGATGTATGATTTAATCCTGTAATTCCACTGCTTGGAATTTATCTTTCAGAAACAAAGATTGTCACATGAACAGACACATGTACACGAATGTTTGTTGCAGCTCAGTCCACAATAGCTAAAAGATGGAATTAACTCAAATGCCCATCAACAGATGAGTGGATAAACAAACTATTGTACATACACTCAATGGAACACTATGCTATGATAAAAAACAGTGATGATTTTAGAAGACATCTCAAAACATTGTTTTAATTGGAAGAGACCATGCTGAGTGAAATCAGTTGCTGTCAAAAGGACAAATACAGTATGAGACTCCTATTATAAAGTCTTAAAAATAGAATTATCTGCAGAAGACAATAACTGTGTAGGCCAGAAGAGTGGAGGGGAGGGGGGAGGGTTTATCATAGATGGAATAATTAATAGATGTTAGATGTTTTACTCTTTTACTGTAATTAATAAATGGTAAAAATTAAAAAAAGAAAGACTTGAAATGCAGCTATGCCAAGCAAAGTTTGTCATAACTACTTTGACTTAATCAGTTACAGAACTGTTAGGTGCATAGAAAATACAATGTACTAATTATTCTGTAGCTATATTTTACATGATTTCTAGGGAACTGGAAGTACATTTAAATCTATGGGATTATTTTTAATAATATATGTATCAGGGATATCATATACTTGGTCATTAAGTTTATATTGCCTAATGAATAAATAGAGCCCTGGTCACACAGTTCTTAAGAGTTTAGGTACTAATCCACACTGACAGTTTGAATCCACCAGCTGCTTCTTGGAAACTCTGTGGGGCAGTTCTAATCTGTCCTCTAGGGTCACTATAAGTCAGAATCCACTTGACAACAATGAGTTTGGTATGGGTTTTAATTAAGAAATACTAATTTAACAATTTTACATGTAAAATAAACATAACTTCTAACCGATGAGCTTGTCAGTGTCTATATTTGCAGACTGCTATTTAAAATAATTTATTGTATCTCCTCATTCAAAAATTTTAATACCTAATTAAGGCATTTCTAGTTGTAAATTCAAAGGGAAATTTCTTATTGACTCTGGGTTTCAAATCTGAAGAAAATTATAGAAATTACCTCTAGCGGCTGAGTTGTTGTATAGACGGAAAAACAACGACCTAAGAAAGTTTATACTGCATTGACTACATAGACAAAAGTCATGATCAATGGGAAAATCAATGCTAGATACCAATGCATTACTTTTTAACTTTTTTTTATTATCATACTCTTGATTTAAAGTATAAAATGAAAAGCCAGCCAGCCAAGTGTCGTCGAGTCGGATCCGACTCATGAAATGAAAAAGGAGTGTATAAATATGTTATGAGTTGAAGATACATATGTAGGCAGATATCATGACTATTCTGCAAATGCAGTTAAACATCTGTTTTCTTCTTTATAGCCTAGTGCAAAGTTTAAGGACATTAATGACTTTGTTCAGTTTAATAGTAGCTGCTTTCAGAAGTCCATAAGTATTATTAACCATGTGTAACAGTTTAATGGCATTTTAATGCATGTGAGTTTTATTAAACCGTAAAAACTGTGGTGAAATTACGCTAAAATCCAAATTAGACTCACAGAGTAGAGGACTATAGAAATAAGTGAAAACATATAAATAAATTTTTCTCTGGCTTCATGTGTATTGTTTAGGACCTTGCAAATAATTCGTAAAACATTTAGAAGGATGTTTTTGTTTTTAATATAAGAAATAGCATTCTTCATCACTTTTTTGTGATGTTCTCTGCCTTTGTCTTGTAATCCCTTTCTGTATCTTGCAATTTCCCTAACCTCTGTCTCCCCAGCCACAAATGTCCCTTCATTCTATTATTTCCTCCTGGATTCAGTTCTCCTTGGCCATTGCTCCCGTAATCTGGAGGTATTTTATATTCCTGGCTTCCTCATTTATCTAACCTTCATATACTTATTTTACTCCAAACTGAGCATAATTATTTCATTGCTCAGCTACTAACCAAAAGATCAATGATTCAAACACAGCAAGTGGTCTGTGGAAGAAAGGCATGGCAGTCCACCTCCATAAAGAGTACAGCCTTGGAAATCCTATGGGCCAGTGCTACTCTGCCTTATAAGGTCACTGTAGGTTAGAATCAACTATGGCAGTGGATTTAGTTTTGGTTTTTAACAAAATATGCAAGGAGGCCTCATGGTGCAATAGTTAAGCACTTGCCTGCTAACTATAACGTTCATGTCTTGAATCTACTCAGTGGCTCTGCAGAAGCAAAACCTGGTGATCTGCTTCTGCAATGATTGCAGCCCATTAAACCCTACAGCACAGTTCTTCTCTATCAGATGGGAGCTCTGTGAGTTGGAATTGATGGTTCCTAACAGAAGCAAAATACATTATGCTGAAGATTGATATTCTTGGACATTTGATTTTTCACAGTGGCATATTTTGCTTTTAAAAAGATCTTAAAGAAACCATTCAAATAATAAAAATTTAATTACAGGATCACAAATATCATGTTGTTAGCCAAAACATTTAACGTAAATATCAAACCCCAAACTAAACCCATTACCATCTAGTAGATTCTGCCTCATAGTGGCCCTATAGGGCATAGTAGCATTGTCCCATAGGGTTTCCAGTAAAATGCACTGGACTCGAACTGCAGATGTTTTGGTGTCAATAAAACTCTTACCCAGTGTGTCACCAGGACTTCTTGAGATAAGTAAACTTTACTAACCCCTCTAAGGAAGACAGATGCTATTCCGTTACATGTTTGGATTGAAAAATTTTATATATGTATGTAGAAAGTTATACTTATATATGTAGTGTGTATATGTGTATGTATGTATATATGCATGTGTTTGTTTATATAATGTATATACATATACAATGTATATAATTGAAATTACACACACACACATATACATATGAAAACTAAGAGAAGTTAGTTGACTAATGGAGGTCATAGGATACGGAAATCTTGCTATTCCAATCTACTCTTGACCATCATCATTCATCTTACTGCAAGTTAATTTTTGTTAAAGCTTGAAATAAAAGGGCTACATTCTAACAGCTACACTTAGGTGACTTTCCATAATATAATGCTTATGGTTTTCAAAAGCACTAGGTTTACCATGTAACACATCTACTAACAGCTGTTTTTTTTACTCTTTCCCTCTCAGAATAAACCTTTGGCCAAGAGCCTAAAAAATAAACATAAATGACTAATAAGAGAATACTTTGTAAGAAAGAGAAATTATACTGTTTAGTATTTGGAAACCCTGGTAGACTGCTGATTAGATGACATGGCTGCTAACCAGAACATCAGCAGTTCAGATCCACCAACTGCTCTTTGGAAATGCTATGGGGCAGTTCTAATCTGTCCCATAGGGTCATTAGAAGTCAGTAACAATTTATTTTTTAAATTCAATTATATATTATAAAGTATTGTAAGAGATAGGGCAAAAAACAATATGCCCTTTCCTTAATATATAGTAAGGTAATAATTTTTGTTATCTTAATACATTACTTTATAAGGATCCTCAAATTTAAACTTATTTTATTGTTATAGGTATACTTTTAGTTTTATTAATTATACAAATTTAATATATAATTTTTCTAAATTGAAATTATAGTCTATTTGCTGTGTTCAAATATGTTACAATTTGGTGTTGTAATAATGTAGAATCCCGAGGACCTGAATGATCACAGCTCTTATATTTAATAGTTAAGTATTATTTTCTTTGTTCATAACTTAAAAGAAAAAAGAAAAATCACTGGGATTATCAGTCTCATTTGGCTGATATTTTATTACATGTTTTATAAATTTACTTCACCAAACCAATTGAATCACTATGCTTTTAACACTTCGTTATTGTTGTTGTTTTTCAGTGTTATATACTAGTTTAAGTCAGACTAAAATATAATTTTACTAAATAAACATATTAACTCACTGAACCAAAATACATTTGAATTTAAATGTGTACAACTTTTGCATAACTTTCAAAAACGACTTTCAACCTAATGTGTGTTACATTTTCCACTCTGTTTTTATTGCTGTTTTGATTTTTACATTTCTTTTTATAGGTAAATAAGTAATATTATGCTACAGTATTAGTAGTTTGTCTTTCAAAAAACCTGGCAAAAATTCATGTTGAAATCAGTAACTTTTGTAAGATATACTTAAATTATTTTAGACATGAAAACAATACCAAACATACAAAATATTAAGTTAAATCCAAAGGGAAGTAAATTTATGTGTTAAATGAAAAACTTAAATTACTGCCAGAGAAACTGTTTCTACAATATGATAAACTTGATCCTGTAACAAAAACATGGGATTTTTCTCTATAGCTCTAAATTTTCGATTATGTTCTTTTAAGCTGTGTTGGGACACAATTAGTATCACTTTAGTTTATTAACACATATAGAAAATCTAAAACCTCCAACATCTACTGAATTGAGTACACTTTGTATTGTTGCTATTGTTAGTTGCCATTGAGTTGATTCTAATTCATGGTGACACTATGTAGAATCCTAATGATTTACTCTCATAAAATTACACTGAAACTTGATGATTATTGCAGGTTTTTGGACAAATACTGATTCGATATCAAAATATTCTGGACTTGGAAAATAATAAATTTAATAATACATCTAATTAATGTACAACAAAATTTAAGAACTGTTTCTTGAAAAAAACTGTGTGTGAAACAATATCCTATGATCTCAAAATTATATTAATAGCCCCATTTCCATTTGTCTTATAGAAATTGCTGTAAATTACATATAATAGATGGTAAATTGCATAGGGGAAATTCTGGAAGGACAAGCATGTGATTTAAAGTTTGCAGATTATTTTTAATCTTGAAAAGTATTTGAATAGCTGTACATCTTGAAATATCTGTGAGACTCTTTGGCAGAAAAGATGAGTACATAAATGTAACCAAATACTTTACCATATAATGAAATAGAAATGGTATTGAATGGGTTAAAATACCTTTATCTTGTATGTGTGGACTTGGCATGAAATATCAGGTTCATTGGGATGTCATGGTTGGAATTGTGTCCCTCCAAAAATGTGTGCAGCCACGTGGCTGGGGTATGGTTCCAGTATCTTGGGACTGTCCTCCATTGTGTGGTTTTGCTAACCTGTATGTTAAAGGATTAGGGTGGGGCTGTAAATTCCTGCTGTAGGGGGAGTTTCCCTGGAGTATGGCTTGCCCCACCCTTAATGCTTTTAGCTTGCAAGGAATAAAAGGATAAAGAAACAAAGGAAATTTGAGAACCTCGCTACCATCAAGCAAGCAGCACCGGGAGCAGAGCGCGTCCTTCAGACCGGAGGTTCTTGCGTCAGGACACTCCCTGGACAAAGACTGATGCAATACTGAACTTTCCTCCAGAGCTGACAAGGGGAACGCCTTCCCCTGGAGCGCACACCCTGAATATGGACTTGCAACCTACCGGACTGTGTAAGAATAAATCTTTCTTTGTTAAAGCCATCCACTCTGTGGTATTTCTGTTACAGCAGCCTAGCTGACTAAAACAGAATTGATACCATGGGAGTGGGGTGCTGCTCTAGCAAATACCTAAAATGTGGAAGCCACTTTGAAACTGCAAATGGATAGAAGATTCAGAAGGAACGAAGAAGGCGCAGATGGTGAGAAACAACAGAAGACCAGCAGCAGCAGCAGTGGCAGCAGCAGAACCAGAGACAGCACTGGAGCTGACCCGTGGAGCGAGAGAGGTCAGTGCCTGCACAGAGTTTTCCTGGCGGAACGGGGTGCCATTGGGCACTTGAATCGGTGGAGCTGGCCTTGCTGACCCACGGAGTGAGAGAGCTGAGTGTCTTTGGGCAGGACGCTTTCCAGCAAGAGTGGGGTGCCTCCGGGCACTTAAACCAGTGGAGCTACAGAGCTTTGGAACACTTGCCCGGCAGGGCAAATGTGGGCCTGAGGCCCGGGCCATGCGGCCATAGGAAGCTGAAGCTGAAGAGACAGATAGTGTGAGAAGCTGAGCTGCCTCAGTCTCAAGAGGTATGGCCGTGACATCAGGGGTTTGAAAGGGTGGAACCATGGCATGCTGTGTTCGTAAGGGTGGAATTGCCACTCAGTTGGGCTTAGGGTGCTCCTAAAGCCGATGGGACAGAGTTTCTGTCCAAGTGGGCCTGGAAGGCAGAGTTGTAGCACGGGGCTGGAGGTATCCACTCAGAAACCAGAGAGTGTGGCTGATACCTAGAGTCTGGAGAGCATTGCTGTTGTGTAGAATGTCTCAGAAAATGTAAGAGTATTTCCACAGCTTTGAGAGCTAATGTAATGTGTTCTGTTGACTTGTCTGTTGCCTGTTAATGCCTTCTAAGTTGCACAGATGTAGAAGAGTTTTTGTATTTTGGACTTGGAACTGATTTAAGACTTCTGTTATATGGATGGACATAATTTTGCTATGGTGAGATGAACGTGTTAAATGTTTTTGTGATGTGATTTTTGGGTTGTCAAAGGGTGGGATGTCATGGTTTGAATTGTGTCCCCCAAAAAATGTGTGCAGCCACGTGGCTGGGATATGGTTCCAGTATCTTGGGACTGTCCTCCATTGTGTGGTTTTTCTAACCTGTATGTTAAAGGATTAGGGTGGGGCTGTAAATTCCTGCTGTAGGGGGAGTTTCCCTGGAGTATGGCTTGCCCCACCCTTAATGCTTTTAGCTTGCAATGAATAAAAGGAAAAAGAAACAAAGGACAATTTGAGAACCTCGCTACCATCAAGCAAGCGGCACCGGGAGCAGAGCGTGTCCTTCAGACCGGAGGTTCTTGCGTCAGGATGCTCCCTGGACAAAGATTGATGCAATACCCGACTTTCCTCCAGAGCTGCCAAGGGGAAAGTCTTTCCCTGGAGCGGACACCCTGAATATGGACTTGCAACCTACTGGGCTGTGTAAGAATAAATCTTTCTTTGTTAAAGCCATCCACTCTGTAGTATTTCTGTTAGAGCAGCCTAGCTGACTAAAACAACAAGCATGTGATCTAAAGTTTGCAGATTATTTTTAATCTTGAAAAGTATTTGAATAGCTGTACATCTTGAAATATCTGTGAGACTCTTTGGCAGAAAAGATGAGTGCATAAATGTAACCAAATACTTTTCCATATAATGAAACAGAAACGGTATTGAATGGGTTAAAATAACTTTATCCTGTATGTGTGGACTTGGCATGACATACCAGGTTCACAGAAGCCAAAGAAGAGCATAGATGATGAAAACATAATACACGATTCTGCACTTCTTAGAACCAAAGACGATAAGGGAAAAATATGAGATATTTTAACTGCATTAAGGATATCTGTGACAGTGGTAATTCTGGATTACTGTAGTCTGTTAATCATAACTACCAGAAAGCTAATGAACGTGGTCTTTTACTGAAGCAGGTATGATGAGAAAATTGTATAAAATGATTTGCCATTTAAATTTTGATAAGAGTAAGAGTGAAGTATTATGTATCACTCTTCTTTTATTTTACTTAAGAGTACTAAAAGTCATACACATTGCTGACAAGTTACACTATCTTTAAAATTTCCTGCTGTAGCACTGTTCTACTCTTAAAACAGTTAATCCTTAATAATAATGAATTACTTAATCCAGGTAGCCTGACATTTTAGGGGAACATCTTAAAATATTTTAGTTAGTAAGTATCAAATGGCCATCTCAATATAACGACGTGCTCATTATTTAATGACTTCAATAGATAGCAAGCAATATAGTAAAATAAATTAGACACAGAAAATAATATTCATGAATCAGCATAATATCAGCAACATCTACCTAAAAGAGACAAATGGGTAGATAGACACACAGAGAGATGAGATTTAGATAGATGAAAATTTCTAACAAAGAAAACTGATACCTAGATTAGTTTTTACCAGAAAGCTCTACAGTGGCCTTAGTCCTGAGATAGCTCATTATTAATAATCTTCAGAGAAAGGGTCATATTAAAAAGAATTGTTCATATTTCAATTTTAAACTATTGGTCTCTATTATCTAATAATACAAAAATGATACATCATCAGACAACTATACCTTCTTGTCCAGTGTGCATGGAACATTCTCCAGAATAGACCATGTGTTAGGACATAAAGCAACTCTCAACAAAATCCATACCATTGAATTAATGTAAAGCATCTTCTCAGATCATAAAGCAATAAAAGTCAAAATCAATATCAGAAAAAACATAAAAAGTGGAACTTAGGGAAACTGAACAACATCTTGCTCAAAAAGTCATGGGTTATAGAAGAAATAACGAATGAAGTAAAGAAATTTATGGATTCCAATGAGAATGAAAACACTTCCTACCAGAACCTATGGGATACAGCACTGATACAGTGCTCAGAGGTCAGTTTATCTCCATAAATGCACATATTCGGGAGGAAGAAAGAAACCAAACCAAAGAACTAACCCTATAGCTTGAACAAGTAAAGAGAACAACAGAGGACTCCCTCAGGCACCAGAAGAGAACAGATCATAAAGATTAGAACAGAACTAAACAAGTTAGAGAACAGAAGAACAGCTGAAAAAATTGAAAAGACCCAAAGCTATTTTTTTGAAAAGATCAATAATATTGACAAACCACTGGCTAAACTTACTAAAGAAAAACAGGATAGGTAATAAATAATCCAAATAAGAAATGAGAGGGGAGGTGTCACCACAGATCCAACACAAATCAAAAATATCATAACAGAATACTATGAAAGACTGTACTCTAACAAATTTGAAAACCTGAGGAAAAGGGCAAATTCCTTGATTCACATCACTTACCAAAATTATCACAAGGTGAAGCAGAACAACTTAATAAACCTATCACAAAGGAAGAGATTGAAAAAGTCATCCAAAAACTACCAATCAAAAAAAAGACGAGGCCCAGATGGCTTCACGACAGAATTCTACCAAGCTTTAAGAGAAGAGTTGTCTCCAATACTACTACTACTATTTCACACAGTAGAAAGGAATGGAATACTCCCAAATCCATTCTATGAAGCCAGCATAACCTTGGTACCAAAGCCAGGGAAAGACCCAACCAAAAAGGACAACTACAGACTGATATCACTTAAATGAATCTAGACGCAACAACATAATCCAAAAAATATCCGTCATGATCAAGTTGGCTTCATAGCAGGGATGCAAGCCTGGTTCAACATCAGAAAAAACAATTAATGTGATCAACCACATAAATAACACAAAACACAAAAATCACCTGATCATGTCTATCGATGCAGAAGTCCAACACCGATTCCTGCTAAAAATTCTCAGCAAAATAGGAATAGACAGCCAATTCTTCCATGCAACAGGAGCAATTTATACAAAGCCGACTGCCTACGTCATCCTGAATGGAGAGAGACTGAAAGAATTCCCCTTGAGCACGGGAACTAGACAAGGATGCCCACTCTGACCTCTCCTGTTCAATGTTGTACTAGAAGTTCTAGTCAGAGCAATTAGACAAGACCACAAAATAAAGGGCATCTGCATCAGCAAAGAAGTACTAAAAAATTTCCCTATTTGTAGATGATGTGATTGTATATGCAGAGAATCTCAAATAATCCATAAGGAAACTACTCAAATGGATAGAAGAGTTCAGCAAAGTCTCAGGATACAGGATAAACATAAGTAAATCCGTAGGATTCCTTTATACCAACAACCAGATCATTAATGAAGAAATCATCAAATTAATACCATTTACTATAGGCCCTAAGAAGATAAAGTACCTAGGAATAAATCTAACCAGAGAAACAACAGACCTTTACAAAGAGAACTATAAGCCCTTACTACAAGAAACTGAGAGACTTAGATAAATGCAGAAATCTACACTGCTCAAGGATAGAAAGACTTAACAGTGTGAAAATGTCTATTTTGCCCAAAGCAATATACTTATATAATTCAGTCCCACTACAAATTCCAGTGACCTTTTTTAATGACATGGAGAAACAAATCACCAACTTGCTTGGAAAGGGAAGAAGCCCCGGATGAGTAAAGCACTACTGAAGAAGAAAAACACACTGGGAGGCCTCTCACTACCTGACTTTAGAACCTATTACACAGCCACAGTAGTCAAAACAGCCTGATACTGGTACAAAAACAGACACATAGATCAATGGAATGGAATGGAGACCCCAGAGATGACACCATTTTCCTATGAACAGTTGATATTTGACAAAGGCCCTAAGACATTAAGCTAGAGTAAAAACAATGTCTTCAACAAATGGTGCTGGCAAAATTGGATATCCATCTGCAATAAATTGAAACAAGACCCATATTTCACACCTTATACAGAAACCAACTCAAACTGGGTAAATGACCTAAATATCACATCTAAAACGATAAAGCTGATCCAAGAAAAACTAAGAACGACAATAGAAGTTTTAATACACAACACAGTCAGACTTCAAAATCTGTCAAACAAGCCACAAACAACAGAAGAGAAAATAGATAAATGGGAACTACTAAGAATCCAATACTTTTGCTCATCCAAAAACTTTATTAATAGAATTAAAAGGCCACCTACAGAAAAAATACTTGGCAACTGTGTGTCAGACCAAAGCCTGATCTCTATAATCTATAAGGTACTACAGAATATCAATAAAAAAACTATAAATAATCCAATTAAGCAATGGGCGAAGGAGATGGACAGACACTTCTCTAAAGAGGAGTTCTAGGCAGCCAAAAAAACACATGAAGACATGCTCACGATCATTGACTGTTAAAGAAATTCCAACCAAAACTACAGTGAGATACCATTTAACCCCAACAAGGTTGGCCATGTTCCAAAAAACACAAAACAACCAAGGCTGAAGAGGCCATGGAGAAATTGGAACTCTCCTATACTGTTGGTGGGATTGCAAAATGGTGCAAGCTCTTTCGAAACAATCTGGCACATCCTTAAAAAGCTAGATATCAGTAGACCATTTGACCCAGTAATTCCACTGCTTGGAATATATCCTACAGAATCCAGGCCATTCACACCAACTGATACACACACACAAATGTTTATTGCAGCACAGTCCACAATAGCAAAAAGATGGAATCAACCCAGATGTCCAACAACAGAAAAATGGATAGAAAAACTGTGGTATATATACTCAACAGAACACTATGCAATGATAAAGAATGATGATTTCAGGAAACATCTCATAACCTGGTTTCAACTGGAGGACATTATGTTGAGTGAAAGTAGTCAGCAACAAAAGGACAAAGATTGTATGAGACTCCTACGATAAGAATTTATAAACAGTTTCATGCATAGAACAAAAGACTCTTTGATGGCTGCAAGGGTGGGGAGAGAGAGTGAGCAAGGGGGTGGAGGGTTTAGACTAGATAGTTCATAGAAATTTGGTTGGGTGAAATCTGTGACAGCACACATTTAGAAAGGAGATCAATATTAACTGGACTTCAACATAATATGATTACTTCTCCCATCTTAACCCAATATTGGAAGGACAGAGTATCTGGGGCAGGGGGCCAGGGACCATGCTCTCAGGGGAAATGGAGGCTAATTCACACAACTAGCATTTTGCTAAGACAGCCTTCTGCACCCTGCATTGGTGAGTGGTGTCTGGGGTTTTGAAAGCTGCCAAGCTGCCACCTGAGGGTACAGCACATGGTCCCAAATCAGTGGGATGATCACCAAGGATCAAAACGACATGGGGGAAAGAAAACCCAGAATACAGACAGATCCATGTCAGTGGGTGACTACATTGACTTGTGACCTGAAGAACTGAATGGTGCCCAGCCACCACCAGTGATAATCGTGATGGAGCTCATGAAGTTGAGTCTCACTTGCAACACAATAATAAAAAGGGGTACACCCTGAGGTCTCCACTAAAGACTGCAATAGATGTTCCAGGAGCCTCAGAATTCCCCTGGGAGCCTGGCCCCTGGCCCTGATGCTACCCCTGTCCATAAATCATAATGGAGGTAAACTCTTTGGACAGGAATGGATTGGACTTGGTGACTCAGAGTGACTGTATAGTGTGTGCACTTTATGGTTCTATGCATCCATAGGATGTCATCCTCCTGACCTCTTGCTGGAGGCAGGGGAGTGGGTGGAGAGGAGGGGTTAGGGGATTGTTGGGAGGATAAGATGTACATGGAGTAGAGCGGAAGAGTGTGCCGTCACTGGGCAGGGGAGCTGCATGTGGGTGGGCATTCAAACTTATATGGGAATGTACATTTTCATTCAATCATGGTTTTAAAAAAAAAAAAAAAAAGTAAAAAAAAAAATCTACCTAGAATTCAAACCCTTATCCCGTTCTCCTGGAAAACCTTCAGCTAGTCTCCCTTTGAGGAAGACAGATTTTGGAGGCATGATCTCTGTCTCCTTGCCTACTGGTATGCAATAAATGTCTTCCTCCTCATCTCAAAAAAAAAAAAGATGAAATATGAATGAAGAAGTAGCAATTAAGAAGAGTTTCATGAAGTAGAATATTGTAATTTTTCCCCATCTTTTTATCATGGCAGGTTTAGTCAGCTCTTCCTGATAAGTGTGTAGCCCAAGTCAAGAATGAGGGCTATGAATCCAGACAAAATATGTTCAAGTCCTTTGCTCCTTTACTTAGTACAAGTCAGTCTTCCTGAAGTTCAGTTTCCTCATTTATTAAATAAAACTAACCAAACCTGCCACAGAGCTAATTCTGATGCATAGTGCTTCTCCAGGACAGAGAAGAATTGTCCTGTAGGGTTTTCAAGAACGACGTTCACATCTTTCATGACAGAGCTGGTGGATCTGAACCACCAACCTTTCAGTTAGTAGCTAACTGCGTACATTTATTGAATATTAAGCAGGATGATATACTATTAATTGAATTAGAGTATGATAACAATTTCATGAGATATATATAGATCACTTATAGGAACGGCCTTTGCCTGGCAACTAGTTTAGAAAAGATAACATTTCTTTCTACCTGTACCATCTCCCCCTTTACACTTCATGCAACCCTGATTTGTTGTAACAAGTTATAAAATAATTAGAATAAAACTGTGGTATTATGTGTCATATCTCCTATTCTTTTGTAGGTTACTTTCCATCTTTGATGTAACTCTTGATACATCTACTAGTTTTTACATGTAAAAAAATCATTTGTGTAAATGATAAACTTGTACCCACTGACATTGAGTTGAGTACAGCTCAGTGATCCTATGGGACAAGTAGAACTGCCTGCATAAGGTTTCCAAAGAGTGCCTGTTGGATTCAGACTTCCAGCCTTTTGGTTGGGAACCATAGCTCTTAACTGCTATGTCACCAGAGTTTCCGTAAACATGGCTAAATTGCTATCTATCATTAGGTGACGTTGAGTTGATTTTTGACTCACAGTGATCTCATGTGACAGGTGTATAGTTGCCCCATAAGGTTTTCTAGATTATAACCTTTGCAGAAGCAAATTACTAGGTCTTTTTCCCATGAAGCCATTAGATGGGATTGAATTGACATCCTTTAGGTTAGTAGTCAAGCATGTGTTAGGACATTCAATTAATTCACAAAGGCAGTAATTCATAGAGTCAATTGTAATCTAGAGTATGTGGCAATTTTAACAGTTCCCTTATTGTTATTATTTTGATGCTTACAAAAGAATGTATGTAACACATAAGTAACTGAGTTTATGATGTAACACACTTTTCATAATCTGTATAAGACATGCTTTAAAAGAATTTATGAAAGAAACATTTAGTAGCATCTAATAGGGTCGCCATAGTTGGATCTGACTCGACGGCACTTGGCTAATTTAGCAATGCCTTCTAGAATGATGTGGACATTGTGTTTGAGTTATCAGTAGAGAGAACAGCATGATTTAGCATTTAGTTTTATTTCTTAAAAAAAAAGTGTACTTTGGTCAAATTATTTTAAATGCTCAACAGTTGTCCTATAGAAAAAATAATTATGGAAATTTACAGAATGCAAATTTTAATGCAATGAACTAATGGCTGTGAAACTATGATGTTTTATATTATGCTGTTTTTTGGAAATGATGCCCTTCTTAAAGAAAAAGCAAGTCTCCCAAAATTTTAAAGCTATAGCAGTCAAAACTGATTAAAATATTTTGATAAATATCAACTTATGGTAGTAATGCTGATTATTCAGGGAATAGAGAGAAAGGAGAAAATGCATAGAGGCTTAAAAGATCCAAGCAAGTTCACATAGATAGTACAATTTAAAGCCATTTAAATGTCTTCTCATAATTTGGAAAACACGAATAGTTCATTATTCTCATGGCATGTCTCTGTGACAGCAGATTATTCTTACATTTGCAGATGTAGACATTAAATGTTCAAAGTTCTGATGCTTTTTATTACTTTCCCAAAATATGACTCATGCTTTCACCTTGAGTTAATTTTTTAGCTACATTTGATTGATAAATTCTATGCACATTGAAAAGAAAAAAAGTCTTAATTATTTGTTCCAGTTACTCACTTTTATTATTTAAGTGGTATTCAACTTTTCTATTATATCAAATATGTAGAATTACATAATTTTATACCTGTGATAATGCAAAAACTAGCCAATAATTGGAAAAGATTGCATGAAGGAGGTATTTCTGCTGGTGCATTGGTTAGGAGTTTGTTGCCAACTACAAAATGAGCAGTTGGATCTCGGCTAAGGGAGAAAAATTTGTCTATCCCCTTCCCTAAAGATTATAGATAAAAATAACTCTCAGGGGCACTTCTGTGTCACCTGAGTCTCTTTGAGTGAGAAACAACTTGACACCATCAAACAACAAAAACAAATTTGGAAATTATTTTTTTAAAAAAAGCGTTCTTTGAGGATAAAAAAATACAGATGTAACTGCCCTGTTGCATTTTGTGTACACAGATATATAAAGACAGTAAGGAAAAAAAATAAAGCTTAAAATGTTTCTTTTGACCTAATAATATTATTGGTGAATGTCCGTGGTTTAAAAGAGTTTTCAAAATTTCTAATTCTTCTACAATAAAAGCCAATATTAAAATTTGATTTCTGTCTACCTGATTGGATAGAATTAAATTTTAATGCTACATTCGGCAGTCTAGGTTGATGATACTTTTTCACCAAAGATATTGGGCAGTAAAGAAAAAAAATGTTCCTGCTTCTTACTATCAGTGGAATTACAGAATCTCTACAGGTCAGTGTGCCAGTACATTTACAGTATATTTTAGTTCTTTAGCAATACCTTTTGCAGACCGATTCAAATAGCTGAAAACCCTTCTTGCCTTCAAACTTTAAAAGCATGATTTTGATTTCTGTTTAACCGCAAAAGCTTTCTAAGCTTCTCCTGAATATTTTAGGTCTGGCAGAACTATAAGCCTGATAATGAGATTTTTCTTTTTTAAGATAAAGGGATTATTTTATAAGTACTTTAAACAATAATACCAATGTGACAGTGTGTGTGTGTGCACGCATGCTCGTATATGTGTAAAGGAGAGAGATGTGAATTATGTATATTTAGGACATAACAAATTTGTACTGCATCACATATAGTGTACTCTACAGAAATACATATTTTTAACTTAATTAACATCTCTTTATTCAACAAACATTCCATAGGTACATTCAATCTGGCATGTGCTAGTGGCATAGAAATACATAAGAGGAGTCCTTTAAATGAGTAGGCATATAGTCTAATAACGGCAGAAGTTAAAGAAATGTAACACTGTCTATAAAGGCAACACACTACAAGTCGCACGCAGCTTCACTGAAGAAATCAGGCAGAGCATGATCCACTCTGTCTTGAGAAATCCTGAAAAGCTTTGACTGGAGGTGTCTTTTGACCTGATTCTTAAAAAGATTAGCTCATCACAATGATTAGTTTAAAGACAATAATAAGAAGCAATGAAAAAGGAAAAGAAAAAAAAAAAATCGTGACGCCTAGAAAGGTAAAGCAGAATGCCGATGTTGGTGGGTTATGCGGAGTTCACAGTTGGGGCAATAAAGAAATGGAACGGTGCTGTGGCAAAACAAGTCAAGTGAAGTTAAAAAGAGCCAGACTCTCAAGAGATGTGTAGAAGATACATTTTGAACAGCTGGGTTTATCCTGTAAACAAGATTTGAGGACTCATTTTAAATATTTTTCAGGAAGGGGACGAAATAATCAAAGAATGTTTTCATGAAAATAACTTCAGGGCAGATTGGTTTGGCAGTGACCTAGATGACGGGTACCTGAGCCCAACAGGCAGGTAAATGGGAAAAGACGAGGGACTGAGAGAGATTTCAAAAGTGAAGTATTTTGTTACTGATTGGATGGGGAGGAAGTGGAAGAGTCAAGGATGACTGTTTTGTGGTATTATTATTTAGATTAGTGTAATGTGGCCCTAAATAGAATCATATTCAAAAATGCCGTATTTAGATGATAAGCACTGTGCTGTGTCTCTTGCCTATGTGTAACTCTGTGGTTCAGTCAGGCTGAGTTCTCAGCCCACAGCCAATTTATGGGAGTGAAAGATCCAGCTGGAATGAACCTTCAAACCAGTGCTGTCACCCAGGGACACAGTAAGGTTTAGGATACACAGAGTTAACTGAACAGGTTTATATCTCTCCTGTACACTTTTTTCCTTTTCTTATTTTTATTTAGGCTAATCACTTACAAACAATAAAGTAGACATTCATATCATTTTGAATGTATGGAAAGATCTTTGTTGATCTATAAATGCCAGCCAAGTGCCATCGAGTCGGATCCAACTCATGAGTGGATGTATATTTAAACATTTTTTAGTATCTCATAAGCTTGTTATATCCCTGTAGATTGAAGCTGTTCACCATGTCATTAATTTTGTTTTAACATCTCTATGAACATGGATATCAGGGCCCTTAAAAATCCTTAGGGATATACAAGTATGTAACATCAGAGTTCATAAAATCAATGGAGTAATTAATGAGGTGAAGACTTTTGTAATGCTCTAAATAAATACTATATACCATAGTGTGTGCATGTATTGATACGGGTTAAAGAAAACCTACAAAGAAATGATGGGCTTCTTAATTTGGCACTAATATTTATTAAAAGCTACTTAATAGCAATATAATTATAAAGCATTAAGGAATAATTTTTATGATAGATATATCCTTGGCTTATTCATAAAAATTATTTAGTACATAAGATATTAAACCCCATCTCTTACTTAGTCTCTGTTTTTGAGTATTTCGTAATTGGAACAAGCAGGTGTTATATAGAAATTAAAGAAAACTTTTTTTAAAAAAATTTAAATGCCATCTGGCTTGTTTGCAACGTGAAGAGACAGTATGTATTTAGTGGATCTAGAGTTCTCACTCAGGGCACTGCTGGTTTAAGTTCTGTACGGAAGCTTGGGTGACACAAGCCCATTCATTCAGGTAATGACGTTTAGAACCATTTGAAATGCTTTTCAGAATAATTTACAGAAAGTGAAAACATGTTTGTATTCACTGCTAATTTTATACATGCAAGTCTATTTTCAGGAAAAGAGCTGTTTTTCCTATAATTGGTTAACCATTCTTTTAGCAATATTTATTTTAAGGGTACTATATCACTTCATCTCTGGAAAACAATGCCTATAGATTTCTGTGATGGTTTTATTTCTCTTTTCCAATTGTAGTCACTATTTCTCTAAAATAAATCAGCCATTTCATTCTAAGTCCTTGTTGCTGCTGTAGTTAGTAGCTATTGAGTTAGCTGACTCGCGGTGACCTCATACACAGCAGAACAAAGCACTACCTAGTCCTGCACCACCCACATAATCCTTCCTAGGTTTGACCCTATTTTTGCATCCACTGTGCCAATCCGTCTGAGGATCTCAGTCTTTTTCACTGATGCTGTCCTTTACCAAGCATGATGCCCTCCTCCAGGGATTTGTCCATCCTGATAACATGTCCAAAGAATATGAGACAAAGTCTGCCCGTTTTTCCTTCTGAGAAGCATCTGATTGTACTTCTTCCAAGATAGATTCGTTCATTCTTCAGGTAGTCATGGTGTACTCAGTAATCTTTGCCAACACTGTAATTCAAAGGGATCAGTTTTTCTTTGGTCCAAAATCTTAGGTCCACAACAATGTATTTAGATAAGTAACTTTGGCGACACAAAGTATATTTGAATATTAACTTGAGATCTTTAAAATGAGAGGTATTTACAGAGGTTACTATTTTGTCCATTCTGTCTATAATTTTAATGTCTCTTCCTTCAATACAATTATTTTCTCCTAATTCTGCTTGTTATTATAATCATGTTTTCTTTGCTTTCTTCTCTCGTATCTGTTTCTGATATTTGTTTATTGGCTATTTTTTTCTCCCAGACCTACATAAAATCTGCATATAATATTGGTACCAGAATGGTCTAATTAGCTGGTATCAACCGATCAGATTACAGTTTGCTTGACAGGAGCTGTAATATATACAGTTGTTCTTTTCTTAAAAAAGTTTCCAAAACTTTAGAGAAGCAGAACTGTTTGTGACTGTTCAGGTGAGTATTGACACTGAAAGTGTAGCTGCTATGAAGTTTCCCACACTATCCATTCTGTAAACAATACTGCATTACTTAAATTCTGTAAACTAAAATAGCAGTAAGCCTCAGATCACAAGGAAGACTGAATTCATTTTTTTTTTTTTTTTCACCTCTCGTACAAACTTGGTTACAAAAGTATATCCCGTGTCTGAGATAAGTAGGTGAAGGACTCTTCTTTTCGGTAAAGTTGTTCCTAGTCAAGATCACATCACAATTTTGAGAAGTGACAGCTCTGCTGTTTTGGACCTAACCTTGACCATGTGGCCCTTGATAAGAACTGTAAGTTTAGACACTTGAGAATACAGTCTCTGTGTTCATTAAGCTATAGCTTCCCTCTGTGTCTCTTAATTTCTTCAGAGAACTTCTATTATTTTTATAATCTGAAACTTACTTTTGCATTGAGGAACTTGAGAGTGACGTGACACCTCCTTTTAAGTGGTTTGCAATCTCATTTATGTCTGTCCCTCTCATTTTATAGTGCCAGTATCCTCAGTGAAGTCTTACCAATCCTGGATGAGGTCCTCACTTGCCAAAGATCTGGCTGTACATGTGTGTGCGACAACTGCCACATCTTTTTTCTCTAAGCCCAATTGCCTCCAATCTGAGAGCCCACTTCATGAGTTTTGGGCTACCTACTTTCAGTCATTACTGGGGTTACTGGTCAAGTCCAGTTCATGCAAATTAGCAACGACTTCATGCCATCAAATGCAATCAAGAAAAGACATTGTGATTCATGCAGGTGTTGTTTTGTTGAAGTTTACACTATCCTCTGAGGGTGGGATATCAGAGAGTTGGGTGCTGACCTTGGGTACAACAATTGATCAACAACAAGTTTAAGAGAAGTACAGGCCAAGAGTCCTTGCTCTTACAGTTCTGCTCCACAAATATCCAGTAGTAGTCCTCAAAACTGGCTGCCTCGTGAACATGAGGTTTATCGTGTGTGGAAACAAAACAATATCACTGAACAAACAACCACATATATCCTTCCCCCACCAAAAATTGTCCTCCTACTTTAATTCTTGGGATGTCTACTTCTTCTCTATCTTCAATTTTCTCCTTCATTTTTCTCTTTCTAGAAGATATTTGCCTGTTTTCTCTTCCTCTAGGAAACTTAAATATTACAGTAATCATACTTTGAAAAAAAGTCAGCTTCTGCTTGCAGCCTTGTAGCAAAAAAGTGACAGGGCGGGGGAGTGCAAGAAGCAGAGGAGAATAGGTATTCCCTATGGAATGTGTGTGTGTGTGTGTGTGTGTGTGTGTGTTTCTTTTCTCACTATTCTACCTTTTTCTATCATTCTCAATAAATAATTGAGATTAATAGATCTCATTTATATTAGGATGTCCTTTAAAAATATGGTAAAAGATCAATTACCTGAGTTGGCTACTGTAAGTGATAAAAAAAATGAAACTCAATTTATATATTAGAAGATATAAGGAAAAGAAAATTTATTCTAGTGACCGGTTGCCAATTTTCACTAGACTGTATATTCCTGCACCTCAAGCCTTTGAACTTGATACCATAAATAAACTGAAAGGTAGTTGTCCAGTGTACTGCTTTTTTTTTTTTTTTTAATCAAGTCTAGGGCAGACTGTAGCTACATCTGCAGTAACTATTTTACAATTTTATTAGGCAAATATATGGCCAAAATTGTCAAATATTATTCAAGAATATTTTTGGTCACTCAAAACCTCAGTCCCTTTATATTAGTAACTAGCATCTAAGTAGGTAATATAAAAGGACACTCTCAAAGTGGATAGTAGTCCTTCTCCCACATTATACTTGACACGTAAAATTTTACAAGAATATATCACACAACTTCTTTAGGGTTTAATTCACAAATATTGCTGTAACATATAATCGATTCAAACTCAAGTAGTAGAATATAGCTACCATTTAGAGGTAACTCTTTTACTCTGGTAAACACAGCATTTTAGCCAATTATGTAGTTCTTTTCTAGGAAAGAAAGATTTCTTTCTCAGGTTCTTTGTATTCTACTTTTTCTGATAAGTACTTCCAGTAAATGGCAGTATTTTTTGTCACCCCATACTTTAAAATACATATCATACTTTAAAAAATACAATATTTTTCAAAGTCTCACAGTAAGTACTTAGACAAATTTAGAAAGATCGTCAGACATGTTTGTTACATAATACACACCGTACTTTAAAAAGTATAGTATTTTTCAATCACACCATAAGTAGTCATACCAATTTAGAAAGATCAGTCAGACATGTTTATTACATAAAGCGATTTCTGTAAATCAGTTTTGAAATATACGTGGGTCAAACGTGTGCTTTGGCAAAATTTCAGCTCTCTAGATATCTTGGATGTTTATCAATGGTCTTCCGTCATATCAACTGCAAAGAGTTAGTCTGTAATTTCCTAGATCTCTCTTTACAATGTAAGTAGTTACACAGGCATTCTTTGGAAACCCCTTTTTATTCTAAGATTCTTAATTTAATAGCTCACTATGCCAAATAAATCCTTTTCAAAAGAGTTTAATCTGCTGTTTCTACTACATTAAGAAAACTTTTTATTCCCTAAAATATTTCAATTTCATGTGCTTTGGCACTTCAAGCACTAATCCTCTCTCTCTCTCTTTCTTATCTTTTGTTAATTTTTCAAATGAAATTAGTCTCACTCAAGAACTAGAAATTAATACCCTAGAAGTAAACTTTCTTATCACATTTTGATACTGCTGTATTTTAAGGTAAAAACCCTGACAGCCTGTTTCTCTTTAGGTAGTGTTTCTTAAAGTAGAGACCATGAACGTATGGTAGGTTTCTAGACATACTGTATAATTCTAATTTCATAAATACATGAAAAATGATTTCCTGACTGTATTATGAATATATAATCCAGAACTGACACAGAATATTTCTTATATATGAGTTTCTGCTTTCCATTGTATTGTTGCCTAACAGTATGACTTTCAACGTCAGAAGTTAATGGGAAAGGATTGGGACAGGCTTAATAGGTAAATTAGTCGTCAGAGCTAAGTGGTGTCCCCCTGACATGATGCCACAGCAGGATGCATGAAGATTTCACAGTAGTCTGAATACAGAAAAGTGTAATAAAATCGAGTTATAATAAGCTAAAAGTGAATAGATATAAGCTGAGTTAAAAAGAACCTGTTCTGTGGTGTTGTGAACTGTATTCATATTGCAAGGAAACAAGGTGATAAATATTATTAAGTTAGTATTGATTTTAAATGTCATTACTTTTATAGTTATTTAAATACATTATAAAATTTTGTTTTGGTTATATGTGTCTCAAAATACTGCAAAGATATAGTTTTGACCATGTTTTATGTTTGTTCTTGTTTAAATTGCATTATACTAAGAACAGAGCCCTGGTAGTACAGTGATTAAAAGCAACTACTACTAGCCAAAAGTCAGCAAGTTGAATCCATCAGTTGCTTCTTAAAACCCTATGGAACAGTTTCACTCTGTACTGCAGGGTTGCTATGAGTTGGACTTGACTAGATGGCAAACATTTGGTATTTAAGGATATGTTAAAAATAACTAAATACAGCACTGTAGGATAATATTGTCTGTATTAAAATTGGCCTTCATCTTAAGAAACTTTGAATTATGTTTTCAAACAGCTAACTAAAGTTATTGATTTACATTTTTAAAACATGCTTAAAAATTTTTAAAAAGAGACAAGTTTGATTACATGATGAGATATGCTGAAAAATAAAGTTAAAATTAGAAATAGTACTTATCTCGTTTAAATTTTCACAGCAATTTTTATTCCTCTTATAACCATAGTTTGTTTTGTTAACTAGTGGGGTAGTGGTTAAGTTCTACAGCTGCTAATCAAAAGACTGGCAGCTCACACCCACAAGGCATTCCTTGGAAACTGCATGGATCACTTCTACTTTGTCCTACAAAGTCGCTATGAGTCGGACTCTACTCAGTGGCAGTGGGTTTGGCTTTTGGTTTGATGTTTTTATTTGCCCCATCTACATGCAAAAGCTGGGCAATGAATAATGAAGATGGAAGAATTGATGTCTTTAAATTATGGTTTTAGTGAAGAATACTGAATATACGGTAGACTTCCAGAAGGAACTAATCTGTCTTGGAAGAAATAGAGTCAGAATGCTCATTAAGAAACAAGGATGGCGAGACTTTATCCTCATGACTTTGGATGTACTATCAAAAGGGACCAGTCCCAGGAGAAGGACATCAGGATTGGTAAAGTAGAAGGTTGTAGGAAAAGAGGAAGGCTCTTAACAGGATGGACTGACACAGTGGCTTTAGAAGTGGACTGAAGCATAGCAAACATTATGAGGATGGTGTGTGATTTTATTCTGTTGTACATAGTGTCGCTATGCATTGGAACTATTCAGAGGCACCTAACAAACCAGGAAATAGACTTGATACCTTTGTTAGATAAAACGTGCTGTGTGACAAACAGGGCACATGAAGAAAAATGAAAAGAACTTTCTTTTTTTGTCTATACATAGATGCTATAAGTTACTATAGCATATAGAATGTTGTATTTAGTTTCAGGAGACAGTGAATGAGAACACTGTGTTGTCTTTATATTGGTTAGGACACAATTGACATTAAAATGGTAATTATGTGCAGGTAAACTCCAGATTTATACTGGGCATATGTTTCTGAACCAGACTACTGACAGTAGGTTTGAATGAGCCCTTGAACTATCTTGATTTAAGGTATATTAATCTTTGAAGGGGTAATTGATCAATTAGTGCCCCCCCAAACCCACTACCCCACCTCCATACTGCAATAATCTCTTATTGTACAGAAATACAAATAATTTTAATCTACATATGCAAATGAGACTAACACCAGTTTTATCTTTTCTGTTTGGGCATAAACAGAAATGTATCTGGCATTCAGGTCAAGACACCCTTTCAGCAAAACTTCTGAAAGCTGAGACCTTGTAAAGATATTATTTCTTGCATATACTGTTTAGTTAGTGTGAATGCTAAATGTTTTCAGTAGGGTTCCTGCCCAGGAAACTCTTCAATCAGCAGAGCTCCCTACCAAGCATTATATTGTTTTGAAAGTACAGCTTAATGTAACCTGTTCTGTAAAATAGGAACTTGTGAGGCATAACAATGGGAAAGCAGAGGAAAATAATAAAACACCTTGGAAAGATCAAGCATGCAATCTATTCTAATCTGTTAATATTGTACAATTTAGAATACTAATTTAGAAATATTGTGAAATATTCAGGGCTACAGAGTCCAAAGTCATTGCTCTGGTTTTGTTTGCAAAGTAAAAGATTATCAAATTAATTAAACCTTAAAGTCTTTTATATTTAGGTAATAGAATCTGTCGACCAAACATTAAACCATAAAAAACAAAACCACTGCCATCAAGTCAACTCCAACTCATAGCAACCCTATAGTACAGAATAGAACTATCAAGTTTCCAAGGAGCACATGGCTGATTCAAACTGTTAACCTTTTGATTAGGAGCCATAGCACTTAAGCACAATGCCACCAGGGTTTCTGACTGAACATTAGGAGATAGTAATAGGTTTTTTAAAGGGTCTACAAGTTTGTTTCAATATTAAAGTTATATAAACCATTGTTGTCAAGTCAATTCCTACTCATAGTGACCCAATAGGACCAAGTAGAATGGCCACATAGGGTTTCTGAAGAGCACTTGGTGTATTCAAATGTCCAAATTCTTGGTTAGCAGCCGTAACATTTAGCCACTACCTCACTAGGGTTTCAAAAAGTTCATGTTGTGTCCACCCAATTATTCAATGTTACTGGGTAAAGTTTTCCATGTTTTTGATACATTCAGCAAATTTTTCTATGAAGCATAAAACCAAACCCAAACCCAATGCCATTAAGTTGATGCTTACTCATAGCAATCCTATAGGACAGGGTAGAACTGCACCATGAAGTTTCCAAGGAGTGCCTGGCAGATATGAACTGCTGACTTTTTGGTTAGCAACCATAACACTTAACTGCTATGTCACCAGTATTTCCTATAAAGCATAATTCACTAAATTAAGCCGCATATAATACTGCAAATCTTAACAACTAGTATCTCTGTGAAGTATGAAGAAATTTTGAATCTGCAAGCTTACTAGGGTCACCATGAGTCGGATCCAACTCGACGGCATTTAGCCTAGCTTAGCAAGCTAAAGTATGAAACAAAATTGTGTATAAACCATATACAATATTATTATCCATTATCCGTGTAAAGATGTTATTTGATTCTTGATAGAAAAGGTAGATAAAATTCTTTTTCCACAAAGTATGTCTCTTTCTTACCATCCAATCCTAATGTTTTTAGACATGATTGCTAATTTTATCACTATGTATATAATATTATGTGACAATTGAGGAGCACTGGTGGCACAGTGTGTTTGAGTTCAGCTGCTAACCAAAATTTGGTAGTTCAAATCTTCCAGACATTCCTTGGAAGCCCTATGGAGCAATTTGCTATGAGTCAGAAAAGACTCAATACCATTTTTTAATGTAATAGTGAGAATTTTATTGTCATGTTGTGTAATAATACTGTATTTTGTTAGATACCATCAAGTAGTTTGTAACTCATAGTGTCAGTGACCCTACATAAAACAGAATGCAACACTTTGCAGTCTTGTGTTATCCTTACAATTGTTACTATTTTTGAACCACTGTTGCATCCAGTGGGTCTTCCTCTTTTTCACTGACTCTCTTCTTTACCAAGCATTATGTCCTTCTCAAGGGACTGGTCCCTAGTGATAGTGAGTCCAAAGTACATGAGACAAAGTCTCATCATCTGTCTCAGTCATCTGGTACTACTGCTATAACAGAAACACCGTGAGTGAATGGCTTTAACAGGAGACATTTATTTTGTCACAGTGTAGTAGGCTACAGTCCAAATTCTGGACATTAGCTCCATGGGTAGGCTTTCTCTGTTGCTCCAGAGGAAACTCCTTGTCAATAATCTACCCCGGGACTGGGAGCTTCTGCGGTAAGGAACCTGGGTTCTTTTCAAAGGACACACTCTGCTCCTGGCACTGCTTCTTGGTGGTATGAGGTTCACAGTTGTCTGCTTTCTGCAGACAACTTCTTTTTTGTCTAAAGAGACTGCCTCAAGGCACAATACACTCTTACACGTTGAGTCCTGCCCCACTAACACAACAGCTGCCCATCCTCCCTCACTAATAACATAGAAGCATTACCTACAACATATAGGAACATCACAGAATACCTGGTTAAACTGTGACGTGTATACTTTGGGGGACATAATTGAATCTGTGATACCATCCTTGCTTCTAAGGAACATTCTGGCTGTGCTTATTCCAAGACAGATTTGTTCTTTCTTCTGAAAGTCTAATATATTCAATATCCTTCTCTAATACCATAATTCAAAGGCATCAATTCTTCTTTGCTTTTCTTTATTCATTGTCCAGCTTTTGCATGCATGTGAAGTGACTGAAAATATCGTGGTTTTCGTTCAGCACACCTTAGTCCTCAAAGTGACATCTGTTTGCACTCAACTTCTAACCCAAAGTTTGGTGGTTTGAACCCACCCAATGATACTGTCCAAGAAAAGACCTGATGATCTGCTTCTGATAAAATTGTTAGTTGCTGTCACACCAATTTCATCTCATGACAATCACTTGTATTATAGAGTAAACTGCTCCACAAAATTTTCCTGGCTATAATCTCAGTAGAAGCAGACAGTCAGACCTCTTTTCTGTGATACCACTGGGTGGTACCTTTAGGATAGCAGTTGAGTGCAAACCATGTGCACCATTTAGGGACCTTTTTCTATTAAGATTACAGTCAAGAAAATGTCATAGGGCAGTTGTATTCTGTAACACAATTCAGCATTGACTCAATAGCAACTGACAATCACAACAATCATAAAATGAATTATTATATGGTTTTAATCTTAAACAGGCCTATAAGAAACAACACATCGTTTTTTAGACAAAGACCATCAAGCTTTAATTTTTCTTTTTTGTTTTTGTTAGTTTCTTGGTATGGGCCTCTGATTTATGGTGACCCAAGCAGAGTATCATCAAGCCATTATAATCTATAACCTTTATAGATATGTATCTTTGTGATGACAGGACTCTAAAACACATCTTTAATAAAAGTAGTAGTCCACAATAATAGTCAGATAATTCAACAGACTACTTTTGGTGAAGGGAAGAACATCTATAAAGAAACTCAGTAAAGATACAGAAGATCTAAATGATACTATTAACCAACCCCACCTCATAAACCCTAAAAAAATTCTACCTAACATCAGCACAGTATGCATTCTTTTGCAAAGCACATGAAACATTCTGCAAAATAGACCACATTTTAGGACACAAAACAAGGCTTAACAAAATCTAGAACACTGATATAGTACAAAGTATCTTCTCTGATTTAAATGCCGTAAAAGCAAAAACCAGGAACAGAAATAGCAAGGAAAAGAAATCAAATACATGGAAACTGAGCAACACCTTGCTTAAAACTACTGGGTAATAGAAGCATTCAGGAGTGGAGTAAAAATATTCATAGACTTATATAAGAAAGATAATACATCTTACCAAAATCTTTGGTACACATTAGAAGCAATGCTCAGAGATTAATTTATGTAAATAAACACACATCAAAAAAGGGAGAAAGGTAAAAAAATCAAAACATTGCAACTTCTAAAATAAAGATTAGGAGAGCAGAGTCAAGATGGCAGACTAAACACGTATCCCTAAATCCCTCTGGAAACCGAGACCCGAATTCATAATTAAACGGAGCCTTCTGGACACCTAATGAGCCCTAAGACACGGCATAGGGCTGTTAATTTGGACTTCATACACTTAACAGAAATCTTCTCTTTCACTGACCCCAGCTCTTGATGAGCGCTGGCTTTAACAGACAGAAGGTAACTCGTCATTTTAACTTTTTTCTCTGTCATAGCTGGTGGGCAGAGCTGGAACATGACTAGCAGCTTATCTCAGATGCAGCGCTGGTGGGATCAGCAAGCAAAATTGCCATATTTTGAGAGCCCATCTTTGGAGTCTGTGCATCTAAGCACCTTTAGCCTCTCTTTCAGACTCTGCCATTGAGTAGCCTGTACGAAGGCAGGAAGGGAGCTTGTACGGGATGCAATCTTGTCCCTATGGGAGTCAGATATGCCCATATGGGCCTCAGCTTGACCTAATTCCTAGAATGGGAGGCAGCGTCAGCTCAGTGGAGAGTGCTTTTCCAGAAAAAATGCAGTATTCTACACAGTGTTGCCTACAGCTGGGGCCCAGCAGCAGAGGCCAGCAGGGCAGTAGTCTTTCTGTATTTTAAACTAGTTTATAACATCTGGTGTTGGATATAGAAGTGCTTACTTTGCCAGCTGGGAAGAAGGACCTGTACACCTGAAAACCTGACTGACTTTGGAAGTTGTCAGATACCTTTAGCCATTCATTCTAAGATGGCCTAGAGAAACAACTGCAGTCTATCCTCACAGCATCTCTCCCTGCCTCTACTGACTCACATGATGCCCCCAAAGCAACAGACCCTGGGTAAAAGCATAACCAAAAATCACCCATCGCTTCAAAAGGCACCCCAAAGAAACAAACAAAGAACTTCCCAGATGAGGAAACTTTTCTGAAACTATTGGAAGAGGAATACAAAAGGATTCTATATAGACCCTCCTAGACCTTAAACAAAATGCAACAGGGCAAAATAAAAAATTAAGCAAGCTGTTCGATCTGATGAAACACCATTACTCTGAAATCCAACAGATCAACAACAAAATCAAAGACATAGAAACTTTAATTCAAAGCCAAGAAAACAGAATGGAACAAATTGAAAAGAGATTTTCTGATTTGAAAGACAGCTACTGACTCCAGCATCTATGAGGAGAAATCAGAAAAAAGAAACAAGAGAAAATGAAGAAGAATTAAGAAGCATGTGGGACTCTGTTAAGAGGAACAACCTATGATTAATTGGAGTTCATGAACAGGGTGAGATACCTGAGAAAACAGAGGGTATTTGCTGAGCTGCTGACAGAAAACTTCCCAGAAATTGTGGAACAAGAGAATATAGAGCTCCAATATGCATATCGAATATCAGTCAATATAGATCTCAGAAGAAAGACTCCAAGACATATCATAATCAAGCTTAACAAAATGAAGCCTATGCAGAAACTCTTAAAGGCAGCAAGACTCAAAATAAAGCTAATACTCAGAGGGAAACTCTATAGGCATTCGTCAGATTTATCAGCAGAAACAATGCTGGCATGGAGACAGTGACATGACACGTTCAAAGCCTTGAAGGAGAAGAACTTCCAACCAAGAATTATATATCCTGCTGAACTATCTTTCAAATATGAAAATGAAATTAAGATATTCCCAGATAAACTCTGACTCGATGGCACTTGGCTTGGCTGGCAGATAAACAGAAACTCAGAGACTGTGTAAAAACCAAACCAAAGCTACAAGAAATACTGACAGAATCTCTTGGCTTAGAAGAACAAGACCACTAACTTTACATTTTAGAAGCAAATACAGGACACATGACCCAGAAACCTGTTCAGTTAGGGGAGGCTCCAAACTCAATCAAAGCTATAATAGTGAAAGAAATGATCCAGTGATCATATCATGAAAACTGTGATATCATCTTATTAAAAAGAAGGATATACTACAATTATTATAGTCATTGCAGATGGAAAGGAAGTTAATAAGACTGGTAGTAATTAAAATTGAGTTTATACATAGTTTATTAAGAGGGAGCATACGGGCAGCTCTAAAGCACAATAAAGATGCAACATATCAAAACAAGAAACATAATACAGGAGTCTCAACAACCACAAAACCAACCCTGAAAAAGGTGAAAAGTCAACTCACAAAGAAGAATGTCCCAGAACAGATTAATAAGGACAGCAGAGAAAACATCAACACAAAAATAAACATATCACAATACAACACTAAACATATACTTATCAATAATTACATTGAATGTGAATGGACTGAACACTCCACTAAAGTGACGTCTTGGATCAAAAGACACGAGCCATCCATATGCTGCCTGCAAGAAACTCAACTTAGACTTAAAGATAGGAACACACTGAAGATTAAAGAACAGAAGAATATATATCAAGCTAACAATACACAGAGAAGAGCAAGTGTGGCAATTCTAATCTCAGATAAAATCAATTTTAATGTAAAATCCACCATTGTGGACAAGGATGGACACTACTTATTGCTGAAAGATTCAATGCACAAGCAGGACTTAACAATATTAAATATTTATGCACCTAATATTAGAGCACCTAAATACATCGAAGAAACACTGACTACATTCAAAAATGAAATACATTGCTCCACAAGAAAAGTGGGAAATTTCAAGGCTCCACTCTCAATACTGGACAGATCATTGGGAAAAAAGCTCAGTAAAGACACAGAAGACTTTATTGCCACAATTAACCAACTAGATCTCATCGACATATGGAGAACTTTCTATCCACCAGTGGACAACCACATCTTCTTCTCCAGTGCACATGGAACATTCTCCGGAATAGACCATGTGTTGGGACATAAAGCAACTCTCAACAAAATCCATACCATCGAATTAATGCAAAGCATCTTCTTAGATTATAAAGCCATAGAAGTCTAAATCAGTAGCAGAAAAAACATAGATAGAAAGTGGAACTCAAGGAAACTGAACAACATCTTGCTCAAAAAGCCTTGGGTTTATAGAAGAAATTGAGGATAAAATAAAGAAATTTATGGATTCCAATGAGAATGAAAACACTTCCTACCAGAACCTATGGGATACAGCACTGATACAGTACTCAGAGGTCAGTTTATCTCCATAAGTGCACTCATCTGGAAGGAAGAAATGAAACCAAAGAACTAACCCTAAAGCTTGAACAAGAGTATTCTGTATTGATATTTTTTTATTTCAGTTGGATTTGTTGTGACATTTTGTCTTATTTCTTATTTGGGTTATTTGTTTCCTCTCCTGTTTTTCATTTGTAAGTTTAGCCAGTGGGTTATTACTTTTGTTGATCTTTTCAAAGAAACAGCTTTTGGTTTTGTTAATTTTTTCAACTTTTCTTCGATTCTGTAATTCATTTAGTTCTGCTTGAAACTTTATTATCTGTTTTCTTCTGGTGCTTGAGGGATTCCTCTTATATATTTATTCTGTTTATACTTATTCAAGCTGTAGGGTTAATTCTTTGGTTTTGGTCCTTTCTTCATTCTGTATAAATTTTTGAATGAAGAATTAATTTGAACTCTAAACTTTTACCTGAACACAATTTAAAAAATATATAATCCATAGAGTTTTCACAGATTGATATTTGGCAGTAGATTGCCAGGACTTTCTTCCTAATATGGTTTAGTTTGGAAGCTCCTCTGAAACCTGTTCATCAACATAGTAACACAGAAGCCTCCCCTGACACACAAGCAGTAGCTGTGTTTGACATACATTGCCCTGGACTAGAACCAAGTCTCCCCCATAAAGGCAAAAATTTTGCCGCTAAAACACTATACCACACATGTAAGTTGCAAAAATTCACAGAAACAGCAACAAAACACAGACTAACATACATACTGTATTTTTGTACTAACAACGTGCCTACTATGTTTGTTTGCCAATGGCACCCTCCGTCTGCAAAGTATTTGTGAAACCACGCTAATGTTTTCAATGGAAATCGTATCAGGGCTTATGAAAAATATATCTAGAAGGGTGAGTGTGTTTAACAAACACAGAAGATGCATGTTATTTGCATAAAAATGTGGTAATCTTTTTTATATTACGTGATGACAGACATGTTGGTGATTGTATGAGGTCTGACAAGTCCACAAACTTAATTATTCTAAGTGCTACATATCTCATTGCTGAATACCTTTCTGTTCACCTTTGAAGTACTCCCCCCGGGAAGCAATGCACCAAAGCCAGCACCTAGTCCACTCTTCAAATGAATTTTGAAACTCTTCCTGGAATGGCCAGTACGCAAGGTCACAAGTTTGTGAACTTAATTGTCCAGTTGTCTGTGAGGGAGTTCGTAGCCAGTAAGTAAATAACTGTATCTGAACACCCTACTCACCCGATCTGGCACTCAATGACTGTTTCTTTATCTGATGTCATGGGTAGAACTGAAAGGTGTGTAGCCATGTGGCTGGGCCATGATTCCTGGTATTTTATGATTGCTCTCCATTTTGTGATTTTTTGATGATGTACATTCTAGTTTGTGCTTGTGGTTAACATAGTGGATTATGTTAGAAAGAATTAGGGTGGCATTCTAAATCCCTTCCCAAGGTCACTTCCCTGCTCCAATGTAAAGGGAGTTTCTGTGGAGTGTGTCTTGTATAACCCTTTGTCCTTTTATCATACATGGGATAAAAGGAAAGGGAAGCAAGTAGAGAGTTGGGAACCTCACACTGTCAAGAAAGCAACACTGGGAGTAGAACATGTCCTTCTGATCTAAGGTTTCTGTGCCAGGATGCTTCCTGACCAAAGACTGGTGCTACCAATGGACTTTCTCCTAGAGCCAACAGAGGGAAAGTCCTTCCCCTGGAGTGGACACCCTGAATGCAGACTTGTAACCTACTGGACTGTGTAAGAATAAACTTTCCTTTGTTAAAGCCATCCAGTTTGTGGTATTTCTGCTGGAGCAGCACTAGATGGCTAAAACACCAAATATAAGGAAAGATTGAAAGGAAGACATTTTGATGGCATTCGAGATGTCAAGGGTAATATGAGGACAGCTCTGATGACAGTACTAGAAAAATAATTCTGGGACTATTTTGAAGGTAGACTAGGCACTGATGTCAGTAAAATCTTCCCAGAAGGAGTATGGCAAAGGTGGCCATAGTGATATCCAGCAATGAGCTAAGTGGCACTTTGTCTAGGATGAGTTTGCAAACTTAATTGTCAGCACTCGTATACATTCAATACAGGAATAGACCAAAGTGTATTCCTCCGTCTGAACTTTCAGTTTACTAATTATTTAGCCGTAGTGAACATGTCATTCAAAAATTCTTTCTATTGTGTCCTTTTCTTCAAACCTGGTGTGCTTTTATTACATGAGAACCCAATTTTATATGAGATCTTATCCTTGCCTTTCATTATTAATATCCTCCCTTACATTTTTGACAATATTTAATGTGCTTACTTTTAATTATTTTGGTTTAAAGCCTACTTCATTTTGTATATGTTGTTTTCTCTTTTAGAGTGGTTCTGTTTATTAGATGTCTACTTATTTGTCCTGTGAATTAATGTTTACTTGAGTATGTCAGCCTCCACACTTTGAGTTCCTCAAGCATCAAATACCAGGCCCTAGACTGTGTTATTCTTTAAGTTTAAGGAAAACTAGATATGTTGCTGTGTAGATTAAGCACTACACAACTCTAGAGGGGCTATTCATATAAATGGTGTACATGGGAGACCCTACAGAGAGATGATCTCCAAGTTCTCTTGGCTGTAACTCATGAGACCTGGATGAATCTAATTGGAGAAGGAAAAAGATACTCAAGAGAAGTTTTGTCCCTGTTGTCTGTGTCATCCTGCTACGTACTATGGGACACTCACAGCTTTATCCTGCCAACACCTGAAGCCTAAGCTTTTCCAGATTTCTTTGGATGTGGAATAGGCATTATTTTATCATGAGACTCCATTCAGATGTGTCCCTTTACTCTTTCAGTGGGCACAGACACTTTCAACCGCAAAAGAATAAACTAAGCCTGTATTAGAGGATACAGACACACAGTTATTAGCCCAGGCAAGATAAGTTTTTTGGTCAACCATAAAGTCTCAGCACCCATCTAAGTTTTCCTGGTATCAGAGACGTTTGTGTAAATGCTTCCAGGATTCCCAGTAGCACTTGGCCTTGAATTATCCTTTACTATGAGATTACCTTTAATCTCTTTGTGAAAACACAAAACTAAGTCACATTAGTAAAAGAGAAGAATATAAAAAGGTTATTTAACTAGGTTGAATCCCTTTCAATCTTAAAATGTTCTCCTTAAAAATTTGCATTCATAATTTATTGCCTCTATAATAAATACTTCCGTACTGTCTACTGGTAGTAGATATATACAAGACTCATTGTTTAATTAATTTTCTCAAAGTCTTGAGACTATTTTAAAAATTTGTGGCAGCATCTTCTCATTAAGATAGATTTTTTTTTTCTTTTTTTTAGTTTTGTTGCTGTAAGAATTAGGTTGATTGCAAAAGAGGGAAGTAAATTAGAACATGAAGGTTTGTTTACTTTCCAAGATTACTTTATATGCAAACCAGAAGATGAATATTCTTGATCTTGAAAAAAGAAATTGCAAGCACTTTATTGTTTAGAGTTTACAGTTCTCATTACTTGTCACATTTGTAGCAAACTTATATTAAAAAGTAATAACTTTGCCGTGGTCTGATTACGAAAACTAATCAATGTATTAATGATAAAGCAAGCCTGTGTCATAGTTCAGAAAATCACAGGACCTGTTCATTACTTCTTGATCAGAGTGTGGTATTTAAGCATCATATATAAGTAAAATAAGAATTGCGCAGTTAAGTACTCGAGGCTTTTTCTTTGTTAGATAACATTTATTTTATTTTAATTTAACTTAGCCTAACATTCTAACAGCATGTTTACCACCACATTAGGACTACTGTTTGTCCAGTGCTTTCAGAAAATAAGGTATAAGTAAGAACTAAAATCATGTTATTATTTGGAAGGCAGAGATCCGCTTAATATAGCAGTCTGCCTCATCTGTTTAATATCATTATCTGCCCTACAATTAGATGACATCTGAAATCTAGGAGGGATCAATCCTAATGACAGGAATATTTCTGTGCAACTTCTTACCCTAGCTAATGCAGCATAAAGGAAAATTTTCAGCTAGTGTCAACCATTTTAGCCTGTGATGTAAGCTTGGCAGTGTGGCAAGTAGTATTAATTTCCTAAGCACCAAAAGAATATGCTAATGATTTGTGTGTTGGTAGCTTAGAATGGCCCCACTTTAAATATAGACAGCCTTAGTATTTCTGGTAATCTTATGTAATTACACATAAACTGCAGTAGTCAGCAAAGAACTTAATAAAATTTCTCCTTTAAAGAATTCACGTCCTGCCAGATAGCCAGCAAATACATTTAAATACAATATAAAAGATTTTTTTTGCTATATGTGTTCAGGAAATACTCCTTATATATCCTACATCACCAGTGAAAAATCTTTCTGTGTAGTATTGCAGGTTGGTATAAACCCTCAGGTTTTGCTACTGTATCTTTTATGATATAAATGAGATATCCTACAGCTATTTCTAGAGTAATTTAAAACTCATCCTATGAAACTTCATAAACCACAGAAATAAGAAAAGCCTATCTAGACACAAAAATAGGATTCCTAATTCTTCTCAAGCAATGAATTTTTTAAAAGTTTACTTAAAACAACAGAGGATGTCAGTCGGCTGTATCAGCCCGCATATGAGCTTTCAAATGCAGTTGTTGTAAGCCCAGGCAGCTGGGTGAGTTGTACAATATTTGATGGCTAGTTTTCAGCAGGCCATTTTGATTTATTTGCATTTTTATAGACAACAGCAACCCTACAGTAGGCTCTATTTTGCTAATAAATTTTGCATGTTGATAATAGCAAAGGTTGTGTAGTGCTTGAACCTAATACAGATACGCCATTTTAAACATCATAACTGCTGAGAAACAAGCCCTAAAGGAACTAAAACACAAAATAACTGAAAATTATATTTTATACTTTTTATTACCTACATGTCCTGAGTTATTCTGTTTTTCTCTTTTTATACATACTTATAATATTTTAGACTTTTAGCAAGTATCATGAAGATGTTTCCATATAAAAACACTATCACAGCCATTGTGAAATTTTACAATAGATAAAAATATTCTCCTACAATAATATTCCAGTCCAAATTACCACTACTGACAGCAAGACTACTTTTGAGATGCCCGGTTGGTCTAGAGAAAAACATACAATGAGTGCACATATGAAGACCGGGAAATTAACATGAAATGTCTATTTTTTGTCCTTGAATCTTTCTTCATTTATGTCAGTCTTTCCAAAACAAATTTTATATATAAATCAATATGACCATTTCATAAAACAGAACACTGAAGCTCAGAAAACTTAAGAATTCACCTTGGGTTGTTCAGCGTAAAACAAGAAACACTTTAATGTCTATCTTAAATCCTGTTGTTACTGGGTATTTTTGTTTAGATGAAAGCAGGTTGAACTGTATCACACATGCAAACTTGATGGGCAAAAAACAAGACATCACACAATAAATGTGTACAGCTCTGAGAAGGAGAGAGAGGCAGTATATTTGAAGCGGATGAGGAGTATTTAATAACAAGGGAAATTTTTGCAGGGATTCTCAAACTGACTACTCATAGTTGTAATGCAAAACACATTTGTTTGTTGACTTGAACTTTAGAGAGTCTTAGAACCAATTTGATATTGAATATCTTTAGACAGTGATAAGATTTTCATCACTTACCACTCCCTACTGTCTTACTACTGAGAGTCACACTTGGTTATTTTATGTATGTGATCTCTTATAGACAGTAGTTTGCACTCCTTCGTCCACAGTTATTTGCTAATCTGATCGACACTACAAATACCCTTGTTCAGTGTCAAAAAATATTCTATGAGACAAGCACTAAATAATTAAAAGTAAAAAATATTTACAGCATGCAAATTTGCTATCAGGTGTATAAATTGTAGACAGAAAGGCTGCATGTTAGGTAAAACCAAGGAATAAGGTAATGTTGAACAGAGGAGAGAGTGACAGGACAGAGAAAACTAAACTTTAGCCTAAGGAAAGTATGTTTTACAGTGTGAGGTGTCAAACCAAGGTGAGAAATTTGGAAGACTCAGTCTGATCTTAGATCAGATGAGGGCTGATGGAGGTTTAAGATATGGGCACATGTTATCAGGGGGTTCAGTTTTAGGAACTGTGATTTAGACATGACAGACAGGGTTCAAGACAGAAAGCTAAGCCTTTTCATGGGTTTCTAAGTCATTTAAGTTAAAGATTAAGATGGGACCCTAGTTACTGGGAAACTAGCAAACAGAGGTCAAAGGAAAGCATATACTAAAATAAAGTCCACACTGAGCCAATACAAAAGTGGTGGGAATTGCATATACATATTTCCTTGTCTGGGTGGGTGTATATGTAATCTGTTACAAGTGAAGACAATCATACAAGTTAATGTAAAAAAAAAAATCACAGCCTTTACAGTTAAGACTGTGTGCTTATATAAAGCTTTACCTGACCTTATCACTTTTTGTTTTCCTTTTTTCTATAAAATAAAGGAGGATAACATAGAAAAATTAAAGAGAGGCAATTTGGCAAAACAACTACCATTTCCAGAATCTTTCTCCTAAAATCAACCCTGGGGAAATCTCAGAAGTGAGAGGTATAGACAAACTAGAGGACATTAACATAGAATTTGGTAGGGTACTCCTGCGAAGTCCCAGAGCTGATGGCAAATTGTCTCGCGCGCTGACTGGTAAATCTTGCAGGCTGGTGGAGAGCTCCTCATGTTGGTAGGGAAAGTGCATTCCTATTCTGCTTTTCCAGCATTGCTTTCCAGAGAGGTTTTGTAGTTACTCAGTATAAAATTTTAGAGTCAAGCCACCTATGGTCTACAGGTCTCCCCAGTTTGTATCAAGTACAGTCTAAGTGTTGCCTCCTGTGTCTGTTTATCATGGCACTGCTGAGTCATATCATATGCACTGATTTGGTTTTTGAACTGTATTATCCAGATGTTTTTCTAAAAGTTTTACTATCGCAGCAATCAAAATCGTTCTAGTTTGTAATTATTCAAGAAACGGTTTCACGACTAAGGGTTAATAGCTTCCTACAACTTAGATTTAAGAATGAGATTTTTTCTTTTTTCCCACATTATTACGGTCCCTATAAATTTCTGGCTAACTTTTTCAACAAAGGAGTGCTATGAGATGGCTTATTAAAATGGTCTCCTATTAAATGTAAATATATAAATATATGGAATTCTGTTTATGTGTGCATACTTCACCTATTCTCTGTCCTTATGAGTTGGAATAGACTTGATAACCACTAGCAACAACAGCATATAAATAGATTGCTTTGCGAGTCACTCTGAAAACAGTTATCTGAAGGGTCATTTCTCCTGGCCATCTGAAGTTAATCAGTATTGTCAGCAGTGGAGTAGCAATAGATTACATCATGTTCCCCCACCCAAAGCTCTTGCCTAAGGAAAGCACATTGATTCTACCATTTCCAATCTAGTTTGACGGACTACTGGTCCTCTATCCTCTTATTGTTTTACCTGAGAATTCAATAGTCTCCTTTATATAAATTCCTCAGAACTTCATTTACTTTATTTCAACTTAATAACTGATAATATCTATCTATAGATTACATCAGTAACCTCTAGGGTTAAATTGTTATTATCTTTGGAAATAGTTTGGTATCTGGTATAATTGAGATCTAACTTTATTGTGTTTCTGAGATGTTTTCCTTAGATGCCTCTATATCATTTACAAGATTATCTATTCCCACTGATTTAAAATGCTATTTAAATTTAAGAGTCAGTGTCTGGATTGATTCCTATTATACTATTTCATTGAGAATTATTACAGTCCAGTAAGCTACAAGTCCAAATTCAGGGCATCACCTCCAGGGAAAGGTTTTCTCTGTCAGCTCTAGAGAAAGATCCTTGTCTTCAATCTTCCCCTGGATTGGGAGCTTCTGAAGTGCAGGGACCACAGTTCCAGAGAACTCAGTCTGCTCTGTACATTGCTTATTTCATGGCGATGTGAGAACCCCAGATCTCTCTGCTAGCTTCTTTCTTTTATATCTCAAGAGATTACTTCAACATACAATACAGTCTTATGCATTGAGTTCTACTTCTCCAACACAGGTGCTGCCCATCCGTCCTCATTATATCATAGAGGCAGGATTTACAACATATAGGAATGTCACACAATACCAAGAATTATGGCCTAGCCAAATTGCTAACATATTCATTATATAACACAATTCATTCTATAAAAGAAGTTCATATTTTTTAACTATTAAAACAACATTAATTAAGCATTTAAGAGTCTTTGAAGCTGTTAGCAAAGTGTTGTTTTTAACTAGGTGTGTATTATTTTTTATTGATAATAACTTTCTTCATAATTGGCATGATGATAATTGTTAAATAGATCCCTAAAAGATATAGCTTATCCAAACACAGGGAACAAGTATATGTAACACTTAGTATATATGGAAATTAATATCTCAAAATTTATGGCAGCAATGGAATATTTAATGAAGTATATAAGGGGGAAATTGTTAAGTTTGTAGTGCACACTGTAAGAGTTGTAATTCCTAAGAAATGATAAGATAGATACGAAAATAACAAAAATTTTATATGACCAAAAGCAAAAAGACAAACACATACACGTATAAAGATGAATTTGAACACATAAAATTTTAAATAAAATAAAGACTGCTAATGAGTACATTAAAAACTTTTCAACCCACCTCATATTAGAAAAACTGTAGATTTATGCAATACTAAAATGTCATTTTAATCCTCTCAATTTAGCCATGACTATGTACTTGTAGTGATGGTTCTCGTAAATGATTAAGTAAAATTATTTGGGGGGTACATTAGACAATGTCTGTTGAAGACTTTGGTACAATAATATAATTCCTTGTACTTTGGGAACTAAAGAATAATGTGTAGCAAGTTTCATGTGTTTCTGTATATGTGCACGCATATGGGTCAAATAGTGATTTTTTTAAATAATGGAAACATATCTGTGTTTCTGTGTATGTGTATATTTGTGTTTGTGCGTGTGTGTGTTTCCATAGACATAACCAGATAATTGGTTACATATATGGAAACATGTATGTGTGTGTATGTATATATGTATTACGTATTGAAGTGTTTATTGTTGTTATTAGATGCCATTGAGTCACTTCCAATTCATAGCAACTCTGTGCACAATGAAAAGCTGCCCTGTCCTCTGCCACTGTAACAATTATAGGTATGTTTAATCCCATTGTTGCAGCCATTCTATCAATAATTTTCATTGAGGAAGGTTCTTCCTCTTTTTTGCTGACTCTCTACAAAGTATAATGTTTTTATCTAGGGATTGATCTCTTCTAATATAATGTCCAAAGTAAGAGAGATGAAGTCTCATTATATTCACTTCTAAGAAGCGTTCTTCTCAAACAAATTTGTTCATTTCTTCCCAAATAAATGTGTTCATTCTTCAGGTAATTCACAGTATTTCCAGTTTTCTTCACCAACATGGTTCAAATACATCAATTCATCTTCAGTCTTCTTTATTGATTGTCCAGCTTTTACTTAAATTGAGATGATTGGAAAGCTCATGACTTCGGTCAAATACACCTCAGTTCTCCAAATGACATCTTTGCTTTTTAAAATTTAGAGTCTTTTGCAACACATTGGCTCAATAAAATCCATTATTTGATTTCCTGACTGCTGTTTCCATGGATGTTAATTACTAATCCCAAAAATGAAATTCTGGGCAACTTTGTTATTTTCGTCATTTGTCATGATGCTGCTTATTGGTCCAGTTATGCTGAAACATAATCCATACTAAAAGCTGAGTCTTTCATCTTCACCAGTAAAGACTTCAAGTCCTCTTCACTTTCAGCAAACAAGGTTATATCATCAGCATATTACAAGTTATTAGTGAATCCTCCTCCACGTCTAATGTCACATTTTTCCACAGATAGCCCAGCTTCTTAATTTATTTGCCCAGCATACAGATTGAGCAAGTATGGTGAAACGGCAAGACCTTAGTACACGCTTTCTTTTATTTTTAACCAGGTATTATCCCTTGTTCTTGTCAAACAGCTTCCTCTTTTTCTATGTACAGGCTTTACAAGAATACAGTTAAGTGTTCCAGAATTCTCTTTCTTCAAAATGGAGTACACTGAGTCCCTGTGCCAAAAAGAATGGGTCAGTGTTCAAACATTTCATGAAGTCCTATGCCATTAATAACTAATGGAACTGAAGGAAGAAACTTAAACTCCACTAAAGGCATTAGAGAAAAGCAAGGATCCAGGAATTGATTTAGTACCAATTGAAATGCTGTTATAGATTTAACTGTGGTTCCCAAAGAATATGCGTCAACTTAGCTAGAGTATGATTTCCATTATTCTATGGCTGTCCTCTATTTTGAAATCTGACAATCTTATGTATTTTAAATCTTAAACTCTGTGATGTTAATAAGGCAGGATTAGAGGTAGTTGAGGTAGGTCACAATCTACAAGATTAGGTTGTAACTTGAGTCAGTCCATTTTGAGACAGAAAAAGAAAGAAGCAAGCAGAGAGGCAAAGGACTTCATTACCACCAATCAAGAAGAGCCAGGAGTTGAGTATATCTTTGGATATGTGGGGCCTCTGTGTTGAGAAGCTACCAGGCCAGGAAAATTTGATGATAAGGAACTTTCTTAGAGCTGGCAGAGAGATAAAGCCTACCTGTGGAGCTAACACCTTAAATTCAGACTTCTAGCCTCCTGAACAATGAGAGAATAAACATCTGTTTCTTAAAGCAATCCAATTATGGTATTTCTGTTATAGTAGTACTAGATAACTAAGATAGAAATTGCTACCAGGAGAGAGATGCTGCTCTAACCAAACCACTGCCATTGAGTTGATTCTGCTTTATAAACAGACACCTAAAATGTTGAAGTGGTTTTGAAACTGTGAATCAGTAGAGACTGGAAGTGTTTTAAAGTTCCTAATAGTAAAAGCCTCAATTGCCTTGAAAAGATTGTTAATGGAATCATGGATACAATGACAATTCTGATAAGAACTTGGTAGGAAGTGAGGAGATCTGTAACACCAGAGATTGTACAGATGACAAGAAGCAGCAACAGAATGGAGAAACCTTCCTAAGACCGCACAGGAGCTGACCCACAGAGCCAGAGAACTCAGTGCCTTCAGGTAGGAGGCTCCCTACCACCTTAGGTAATCATCAGTGATTAGGTTTCCTAGCTGCTTCTCTGTACTCATCAGTGCAGCTAGGCTTGCCGACTCACAGTGTGAGAGAAATGAGTATATTCTGGCCGAGGTTTACTGGCAGAGTGTGGTGCTTCTAGGCACTTATCAGTAGTACTAAAGAGGTTTAGAAATTTGCCCAAGGACATGAGAGAAAGAGAACCCAGAAGATGGAAACACCCACACAAATGAGTGACTACATCAACATGTGACAAGAAGAACCAGATGATGCCTGGCCACCACCAGAGACAGCTATGATGGGGCTCACAAAGTTGAGACTCAGTGGCAGCATGAGAATAAAAAGGGATGCACCCTTAGAACTCCACTGAAAGAACATAGTTGATGGTCTCAAGGCCCCAGAGTTACCCCGGGAGAATGACTCCTAGACCTGATGCTGCCCCTGTCCATAAATCATTACTGAGATTAACTCCTTGGACAGGAATAGATTGGACTTGGCAACACAGAGTGGCCATATTATATGTGCATTTTATGGTTCTGTGCACCTATAGAGTTTCATCCTACTGCCCTCTTACTAGAGAGGAGTGGAGAGGGTGGAGAGGAGGGGACAGGAGATTGTTAAGAAAATATGACATGTATAGAATGGAAAGGAATAGTGTACTGTCACCAGGCAAGGAGAGCAATAGGAGCTACTCATGGGCAGGCATGCAAATTTAAACAGGATTGTACACTTTCACTCAATCACAATAAATAAATAAAATATAAAAAAAGAAAAAGAAATTTGCCCAATCAAGGCAGATGCCAGACTAGAACTAGCCCAAGAGGTATGAAAGCCCTCAGGGTTGAGAGGCTAAGGAAACAGGAAGCAACAGTTGAAGATACAAAGAGCACAAGAAACAGAGCTGCCTCAGTTTCAAAGAGTAGTGCCAGCGGTGGAGTCAAGATGATAGACTAAACACACATCTCCCAAAATCTGTCTGGAAACCAAGACCTGAAATGATAATTAAACAGAGCCTTCTGGGTACCTAGTGAGCCCTAAGATACTCATAAGGCTATTAATTTGAACTTCATACCACTGAACGGAAAACCTCCTCTCTTTTCCATCCCCTGCTCTTGGTGAGTGCCAGCTTTCATGGACTGAAGGTAATTCACCATTTTAACTTTTTTTCTCTGTCTCAGCCAGCGGGTAGAGCTGAGATTTGACTAGCAGCTAATCACAGACGCACAGCTGGTGGGATCGACAGGTGAAGTTGCCACATTTTGAGTCCCCGACTATAGACTGTGTGCATTTTGGCACTTTTGGCCTCTCTTTTGGCCTCTGTCATTGAGTAGCCTTTACCAAGGCAGGTAGGCAGCTTGTGTGGGATGCCATCTTGTTCCACTGGGAGGCAGATGTAACCGTACAGAGGCTTCAGCTGGACGTAATTCCTGGAGGAGAATACTTTTCTGGCAGAAAAGCAGTATTCTATACAGTGTAGCCTATGGCTGAGGCCCAGCAACAGAGACCAGCAGAGTAGTAACCTTTCTGTATTTTGAACTAGTTTATAACATTTGGGGTTGAATATAGAGGTGCTTATTTTGCCAGCTGGGAAGAGGGACCTGTACACCTGAAAACCTGACTAACATTGGAAGTTGTCAGATACCTTTCACCTTTCATTTTAAGACAACCTAGAGAAACAAATGCAGTCTATCCTCACAGCATCTGTCTCAGCCTCTATTGACTCACATGATGCCCAAAAAAATAGTGAACTCTGGATAAAACCGTAACGAAGAAATCACCCATGGCTTCAGAAGGCCCCCAAAAGAAACAATCAAAAAATTTCTCAAACGAAGAAACCTTTCTGAAACTATTGGAAGGTGAATACAAAAGGATTATATAGAGAGCACCCATAGACCTTATACAAAATACAGCAGAGAAAAATGAAAAATTAAGCAAGCTTTTTGATCTGATGGAACACCAGTACTCCAAGAGTGGGCCACAATTTATGAGATCTCGAGGATGAAACCATGGCTTACTGGATCTCAAAGAATGGGCCATGCCCTCTGTGTTCCAAAGAGTCAGATTTTCACCACTTCAGTTTCAGAGTGTGGGACTTCCTTTCATGAGTGCCAACATGATAGGGGCACATCTACTGCCCAAAGCCTAAGGGACTGGGTTGCTATACTCGGTGAACAGAAAGTTGATTTAAGACTTTTTGGATGATGTGATGGGGGTGAATGGTTTTATGTGGCAAGAATGTGAATTTGAGGAGTCAAAAGGGTAGAATGTTATGGGTTGAACTATGTCCTCCAAAAATGTGTGTCAACTTGGCTAGGCTATGATTCCCAGTATTGTATGGTGGTTCTCTGTTTTGCAATCTGATGATATTATCATATGTGTTGTAAATACTAACCTCTAGGCTGTTAATGAGGCAGGATTAGAAGCAGTTATGTTAATAATGTAGGACTCAACCTATTGGATTTTTTTGTACCTAGAGTTAATCTCTTATGAGATACAAAAGAGAACTGAGCAGAGAGGAAAGGGATCTCATACTTTAGACCCAGGACCCCTGCACTGAGATATTCCTAGACTCAGGGGATGATTGATGACAATGACCTTCACTCAGTGCTAACAGAGAAGGTCTTCCCCTAAAGCTGCCACCTTTAATTCAAACTTCTAGCCTCTTAAACTATGAAAGTATGAATTTATTTTTGCTAAAGCCATCTATTTGTGGTATTTCTGTTATAGAAGGACTAGATAACTAAGAAAGATGCTTAAACAAATGGACACAATGCTGAAAAAAATCACATGTTTACACATAGAAATTTGGAAGATGCCTATCTGACAAATTGACTGGAAGCAGTCCATATCTGTGCCCATTCCAAAGAAAGATGATGGAATGAAATGTGGACATTACTGAACATCATCTTTAATATCATATGCAAGCAAAATTTTGCTGAAGATACTTGAAAAATGGCCACAGCTGTACATATCAAGGAATTGCTAGAATTTCAAGCCAAATTCAGAAGAGGACATGGAGCTTGGGACATCATTACTCATGTCACATGTAAAACTGGGCTAAAAGTAGAAAGATGTTTGCCTTTATTATACTATCTACACAAAGGTGTTCAACTAGTGGAGTATAACAAATTATGGGTAACACTGAAAGAATGGAAATACATGAACACTTAACTGTGCTCCTGTGACCAATGAATTTAAGTGTTCAGTCAGACAATACTGAACTATCACATACTCTCTTCCTCACTGTTTCCTCACTGAGAGAATCTGTTTCTAGGCTTTCTCTTCTGTAACTTCATATGAAATAATGATATTCAGAAATAAAAAATGATGCTGTAGATGAAGGATTATGATTTAAATGATTATCATTCAAATATGTTATACTATACTGAGTGGAAAATTTTCAATTACAAAGCACCATGTCTTCAAAGGCTACATCTTACATATGAACTATGGGTGTGAAAAGAAAGACTCAGATGCAGATTTTAACTGTATTTATCTCTTGGTAGAACTCCATAGTTTTTGTTTAATTGTATTTGCTAGTATTCTCTACTTTGTAAAACAATATGTGTAAGTATTTGTAATAAAATTTTATTTAAAAAGAGATATGAATTGAAAATAGAACAAGATGATAAATTTGGTATATACATCTGCATCTTCATTCAAATTAATATATATATATTTAATTAAAAATTGGTTTATTTTTAGGGTAAAGTTACAACAGCACTAACAAGTAAAGGAAAATATTAAACAGCATTGTTAGTGTAGACATTTTGATGGATTCCTGAAAATAAACTATCATGATTAACAAGGAAGCAAGAGTAAAATCAACCATAGCAGGAAAATAAAAGCTGGACCGTGAAAACATATGCACAGGTACTGGCAATTTTAGTAAGAGTCAGTGCACACATAAAAGGACAGAGGGCGTACTATGCTCTGGGGAAATCCCAGTGAACAAGACACTTAATTCCAATGATTAAGACTGCATTCTGAACCTCAGGCCACTCTGGTCCACTCTCCTGTTTCACTGTGAGTGTTAGCATCAGGGGTTCTTGTCCCAGGAACCCAGGATAGCTCTGATGAAATGGAATGGATAGCATATGACATCTATTAATATGGATCTTGGTGCCTAAAATTTAGAGTATATGTTAAGAAAACTCTAGATCTCCAAAATAGATGCTGAGAGAGGTGAAAAGGCAGGGAGAGGAATAAACTAAAGTGCTTCAACCTTACAGTAAAGTCTGTATAACAGTGTAAGTTGAGAGAGGGTATGAGTTCTTTTTCTCTATCAATGTAACTTAGATGAAGCATGCTACATCAACTCTGAAGGAGTCTGAAGAAGTCATCCTCCTTAGAACATCCAATACAGCTACCTACATAAACCAATGCCTTTATATTCAAAACTGATCAGACCAACACATTCACAGACTTTAAAAAAAAAAAAATCACAGAAGACATAGACCATGGTAACAAGACAGTTGATATAGGAGAGAATATATGAAAGTCTACACTAAGATTAATTCCATTAAATAAAAACACCAGTGTTGTTGTCAGGCGCCACTGAATAGGTTCCAACTCATAGTGACCCTATAGGTCAGACAACTGTGTCATAGAATTTCCATGGTGCAGCCAATGAATTTGAACTACTGACCACTTGGTTAAAAGTGAAGCTCTTAACCACTGTACCACGAGGGCACCATTAAATAAAAATATACAACTTGAAAAACGTATTTTACTAGTGAAGGTAGAAGATAATAACATGCAAACTAGTATATAAAATGGAATTCAACCATATGTAGTTCTTAATAAACATAACCAAATATGATGTAGGTACAAAATTAATTGTTCATTAAAGGAATAACAAGAAACAATTACAAGAAGAAAACAGAATCCACTTTGGAACTTATTAAGTGGAACGAGATTTTTCTTATTATTAAAGTTTTGGAAGACTATTAAACACAAGTTGGTTTTTAAAAATACAATACTATAAAGCTTCTCTCAGAAAAATATGTGAATTAGATGAATTGAAATAATGATGCAGTGTAGTTGAATGATGAAAGGAGATAATTCATTCTTACATTTAGAACACTGCATCCATCAGAAGAAAATGAGCAAATAAGCATGTATGAAAACAAAAGGCAATATTAATAAAGTCTGTGAGGCAGAAAGCATTTAGTCCACATTTTCTGGCTATATTACAATAGAAACAGCAATTAGCCATAAAATAAAATAAAAATAGCCAACAAACTGGGTAGGATAAAATGAAATTGAAACTATAATGATAAGCTATTTCAAACTGAAGGGCAACGAAGGACTCCATGCTAAAAACAAACAAAGCCATGCAAAGGCATAAGCTTAAATACATGTAGTAGAATTTAATAACAACTTAAAATAAATTGATAATGGTAAGTAAGCTTAAGTAAATAAATTCAAAACAGGACTTCAAACCAATTTGTTTCAGTTCAACCTGCTGCTGAGAATTGGTATACATATATTTCTATCAAATTTCTTGGCAGTAATTTACATTTCTGCCCTAGATATACTGAGTTAGAATCTACAATGTACATTTTTAACAGTATCCCCAGATGATTCTTATGTATAGTATCCTTGGAAATTGTTAGACTTATAAATGCTCAGCAGTGGTTCAAAACCAAAGCAATCAGTTTTAAGCCCTGATTCAAAATAAGTACAAGAGACATTATTCAAAATAGAAATCAAAATCAATATGACACCAAGGAGATGCAAGTGACAGCCAATGTACCACATCATCCCTCTACAGCAAAGACCTGAGAAATAAAGTGTGCCAGATTTATGTGATAACCCTGGAACCCAGAGCATCAGATGAGAGGTTATAGAATTACAACAAGTATCTGCTGTAAAAAGAAAGTGAACAACAGCAGCTAATGAGCAGAGACATGGAACAGACGTACCTTTCCAGACAGCCTGGCACAGCAGGGCAATTTTGTGTGTGGGGGGGGAGAATAAAAACAGCGGAGACCCTGGGCAAGGAATATAGAAAGATAACATCATAGAACCTTCAATAGGAGACAGAGAAACTATGCTGATGTACCCAGAGTGAAACAACGTGAGTGGGACATGAACTGGAGCTAAGAAGAAAAATACAGCAAGGAGAACAAGAGCTTTGAGATTCTTCCATAAACAGAGCAAGAAGAGAGCCAGAACCCTGAGAGAGGGCAACTCTCCATAGGTAGTGCCTGACCAGTAGGACCAGCACTGAGCAAGGAACAATAGATGAACCTTTCTCCCTCTTTTTTCTTCCTCTCCCCACCACCATCAGGAACCCAAGAAAGCACTTGCTGACCCCCAGCAGCCTGTTCCACCCCTCTGCTACCTTGGAGAGTACTTGTACTCTCCCTGGCCACCTGGGCACTGCCCCTCTGCCAGAGAGAGTGCTAGTGAGCCCAGCCACTGGCTTCATCTTTTCTCCCGGGAGTGCCTGTGCTCCACCTGTCCATCCATCCCACCTTTCCCCAACAAGAAAGAGTACCAGTGGTCCCTGAGCAGCTTTTCCTATCCTTCCCACCCCTCTGACAGGAGAACAATTGCACTCTTCCTGGCAACACACCCCCTCTCCTGTCCAGAGAGCACCTGCACACTCCCATGTGCCCACTTGGTTCCTTTCCCACTGTTGAACAACAGTGAAAATTCATATACCACTGCATAAAACCCAGTATGCCCTCAGCCGTCTCACAAGTCAGGTGAGTAGTAAGATGATGTCACCCTGTCCACCACTGCCACACTCAGTGATGACAGGAAGGGAATACACCTGTGCTGCCAGAAAAACAGCATCACCGGGATTCCAACCCAGACAGAAATGTTAAAACTGAAATAAAGCTACAGAACTTAGAATAGAGAACAAAAGATATTACTCTGAAATTGACAACATTTTCAGAACAATAAGCAGGAATGAATGGTGTAGTTACAGATCTTCCATATAGAGAGGAAGGCAAGGCAATATCTAAAAATCATGAGGTTTTAAACATAGGGTGATAAAGGTAAACATAAAATTATCCGCAAAGCAGATTAACAAGCCCTAGCCATCAAAATAAAGAATAGAATCAATAAAAACAAAGTAAATGAAAAGACAATCAATGAACCAAAAAAAAAAACCAGCACAGAAAATTAAGTAGAATAAAGAAACTGTCAACATTCCACCCTCCCCAAAACGTAAAATAAAATAACAGCAGTAAATTTATATCTATCAATAATCAATAATGTAAATAGGTTAAATATACTAATCAAGAGACAGTGGCAGAATGAATTTTTTTGTAAAACATGACCTGTGGAGTGTAGCCTACAAGAGACACACCTTAGACACAAAGACATAAAGCAGATAAAAAAACGTCAAAGAATGGGAAAAGTATATATATGAAGTGAACAGTAATGAAAAAATAGCAAGAATGGCAGTACTAATTTCTGACAAAGTAGATTTTAAATCAAACTTCATTTTAAGAGTCAAGGAAAGGAATTGTATAATGATGACCACATCACTCCACTGGGAAGATACAAACATAATAAATAAACATCCAGTGACAGAGCTCCAAAACACACAAAGCAAACACTAACAGAAATGAAAATAGAAATAGATCTGCTAAACTAGTGGGAAACTTTGACCCATTACTTTTGATAGTGGACATAAAAAGTAGAAAGTCAACAAATATACAGAAGATCTAAGCAGCACAATCAATCTATTTGATCTCACAGACATATACAGAGCATTCCACTCAACATTAGTTCAGTACACATTCCTCTCCATTGTATATGGATCATAGGCCATATCCTAGGCCACAAAGCAGGCCTCCATGATTTCAAAAACATTGAAGTACTACAGAAAAAGCAGTGCTCCACAATTTATAGCAATAAACACATCAAAAAGCAGAAAAAACAAAAATCCATACCTTACTCCTACAACTCAAACAAACAGAAAAAGCTGCAAAAGAAGCCCACAACCACCAGAGGACAGGAAGTAACAAAGATCAGAGCAGAAACAAATGAAACAAGAAAAAAAAGAAATAGCAACACTGGAAGCTAGTTCTTTGAAAGGATTAATAAAATCAATAAACTACTGGGCAAACTGACAAAAGATAAAAAGAAGATGTAAATGACACAGATAAGAAAAGAGGTGGCCAACATCACAACAGAGTGAACTGAACTGAACAGAATCGTAACAGGAGACTAGAAAAAAAAAATTATATCCAATATATTTGAAAAGTTAGAGGAAATGCATCAATGCCTAGAAACACACTACCTACCTAAGTTAATACTACCTGAGGTAGAAAATCTGAATGGATTCATAACAAGAGAAAGAATTGAACAGGTCATTTTAAAAAAGAGATGAAAAGAAACCAGTAACAGAAAAACAGTCCTGGCCTGGGCAGTTTTACTGGAAAACTCGGCCAAACATTCAGAGAAGAGTTGACACTGATAATACTCAAGATGTACTAAAATATAACAACAGAAGGAATACTCCTGAATTCATTCTATGAAGCCAGTAGAAGACTGATACCAGTGCTAGGCAAAAAAATCACTAATCATAATGATGATAATATTCTTGACAAGTATCCCTCATGAACATTGATCCAAAAGTTCTCAACAAAATTATAATTGATAGAATCCAACAACATATCAAAATAACAATAATGTATCATGTCCAAGTGGGGTTTATACCAGGTATGCCAGTATGGGCCAGCATTAGAAAAAAAATCATTCAATGTAATCTGCTTCATAAACAAAACAAAGCAGAATAATCATATTAAAATCTTAAATGCAGAAAAGGCATTTTATACAGTCCAACACCCATTCCTGATTAAAAACTTCTTGCCAAAATAAGAATCAAACTAATGTTCTTCAACATAATTAAGGGCATACATACAAAACTAAAAACCAACATTACTTTCAGTAGACACACACTGAAAGTATTCCCTCTGAGTATGGGAACCTGACAAGGATGTGGTTTATCACCAGTCTTACTCAATACTGTACTGAAATCCTAGCTACAGCAATAAGACAAAAAAGAAAGACGTCTAAATCTGTAAAGAAAAAGGAAAACTATCCCTATTCATAGACTATATGATCCTAAACATAGAAAATGCCAGAGAATCTGTAAAAAAAAAAAAAAAAATATTGGAACTAATAGAAGAACTCAGCAAAGTGTCAGCACAAGATCAACATACAAAAATCTGTCAAATTCCTCTACACTAACAAAGAGTACTTGAAAAAAGAAATCAAGAAAACAATACAGTTTAAAAATCCCTCAAAGATAAAATAAATCCTTTGTTGTGAAGTTGATTCCAACTCATAATACCCCTCTAGGACAGAATAGAAATTCTTCATAGAGTTTCCAAGGAGCACCTGGTAGATTTAAACTGCCAACCTTTTGGTTGGAAGACATAGAGCACTTAACCACTATTCCAGCAGGGTTTCCAAGAATAAAACACTTAGGACTAAACCTGACAAGAAGTTCTGGTGCTGAAGTGGTTACAAGCTATAGCTACTAACCAAAAGCTTGGCAGTTCGAATCTACCAGACACAACTTTGAAACCTTGTGGGGCAATTCTGCTGTATCCTATAGAGTTATTATGAATTGGAATTGACTTGAGTACATTTTGCAATCCTAGTCCAGTCAAACCTAACTAGGGACATAAAAGATTTGTACAAAGAAAACTGAAAAACAATAAGAAACCAAAAGACACATACATAAGTGGAAAAACCTAACCATGCTCATACATAAGAAGAATTAGCATCGTGAAAATGTCACTACCCAAAGCAATCCATAGATACAATGCCATGCTAATTGAAACTGCAGAAACATTAATGAACAATGTTATATGGAAAGGATATAGTCATCCTCAGACAAGTAACACATGACTGAAAAAGAACAAAGTGGAAGGCCATAAACTATCTGATCTCGGAACCTACTATACAGCTACAATGCTGGTACTAGTACAACAGCAGACACAAAGAACAATGGGACAGAATTGAGAACCAATAAAGGAATCCATCTATCTATGAACGCTTAATCTGCAGCAAAGTGTCTAAGTCCATTAAGCGGAGAAGAGATAGTTTCTCCTTGTTGGCAAAACAGGATACCCATTTTGAAAAAGTGAAACAGGCTCCATACATTACCCCATACACAAAACCTAACTCAAAATGGAGCATAGACCTAAATGTAAAACCTGCAACTATAAACTTCATGAACAAAACATAAGGGTAATGCTAGGGGCCCTAAGTTATGGAATAAGCAGAATATCATACATAGCTAAAACTGTTCAAACTCAAAAAGATAAACTAGATAACTGAGTCCTCCTAAAAATTAAATACTTATATTCATCAACAGACTTTCCCAAGAGAGTAAAAAGAGAACCTACAGACTACGGAAAAAATGTTTGGCAACAACATATCTGAAAAAAGATTAATCTCTAAAATGTACAGAAAATTTCAACAGCTCAGCAATAAAAAGAACAAGCAACTCAATCACAAAATGAGGAAAGGACATTGTCATAGATTGAATTGTGTCCCCCAAAAAATGTGTATAAAAATTTGACTGGATTGTGATTACCAGTATTGTATGTTTGTCCTCCACTTTGTGATTTTCCTATGCTGTATGTTAAAGTGGATTAGAGTGGGACTGTAAATCCTTTCATAAAGTCATTTCCCTGCTCCACTGTAAAGGGTGTTTCCCTGGAGTGTGGCTTGCACCGCCTTTTTTCTTTTATCAGAGAAAAAAAGAAAGGGAAGCAAACTCAAACCATCAGTAAAGCATCACCACAAGAAGAGAACATCCTTCAGGCTTGAGGTTCCCGTGCCAAGACGATTCCTCATCAAAGACTGATGCAACACAAGGACCAACAAAGTGAGACAACCTTCCCCTGGAGTGTAGACACTGAATTCAGACTTGTAGCCTTCTGGACTGTGTGAGAATAAGCTTTTCTTGTTAAAGCCATCCACTTTGTGAGTATTCTGTTGGAGCAGCCCTAGATAACTAAAACAGAATTTGGTACCAAAAGCCCGTCCCTGGAGCAGGCACCTTGAATTCAGACTTGTAACCTATTAGACTATGGAAGAATAAACTTTTCTTTGCTAAAGCCATCCATTTATGGTATTTCTGTTAGAGCAGTACCAGAGGACTAAAACAGAATTTGGTACAAAGGTAGTGGGGTGTTGCTCTAACAAATACCTAAAATATGGAAGCAGTTAATACTGAATGAATAGAAGATTCAGAAGGAATGGAGAACTCTTTACATCAAAGAAGGTACAGATGGTGAGCAACGAGCAGCAGAGGACTGGCAGAAGCACCAATGGACAGGCAGCACAAATGGACAGGCAACAGCAGAACCAGCCCGATGCAAGACAGAGCTGGAGCTAACCCATGGAGGGAGAGAACTGAGTCCTGTGCACAGAAGTTTCCTGGCAGATTGGGGTGCCTCCAAGCACTTGAATTGGTAGAGCTAGGCTTGCTGACTCACAGAGTGGGAGAGCTCAGTGCCTGTGTGCAGAGGCTTCCTGACAGAGTGAGGTGCCTCCCGACACTCAAATTGGTGGAACTACAGAGCTTTGGAACACTTGCCCCTGCTGGGCAGGTGTGGGCTTGAGGCCCAGGCTGTAAGGCCATAGGAAGCAGAAGCTGAAGAGACAAAGAACATGAGAAGCTAAGCTGTCTCAGTTTCCAAAGGTATGGCCATGACCTCAGGGGCTTGAAAAGGTGGAGCCAGGGCTTTTTGTGCTTCTAAAGGTGAAATTGCCACTCACGTGGGCTTAGGGTACACCTGAAGTCAAGGGGGCAGAGTTACCATCCAAGTGGGCCTAGAAGGTAGAGTTGTAACACAGAGCCAGGGGTCTCAACTCTGAATCCAGAGATTATGGCTAGTACCTAGATTCAAGGCAAAGCTAATGTGTAAACTGTCTCAGAGAACAGAGGATTATTTTCAGAGCTTTGAGGGCTAATGTAACGTGTTCTGTGGACTTGCCTGTTGCCTGTTAATGTCTTCTTTCCCTGGAAATTCTCCCATTTGTAATGGAAATGTCTAGCTTATACCTGCCTGTCCTACTATTAAACTTTGGAAGGAAATAACTTATATTCTTGATTTCACAGTTATAGAGAAATTTTTGTGTTTTGGACTTCAAACTGATGTAAGACTTTTGGTATCATGCGGGTGGACATGTTTTTGCTATGACTTTTGGTATAATGGGATAAATGTGTTACATGTTTTGAGGATTGATTTTTGGGGGATGAAAGGGTGGAATGTCATGGATTGAACTATGTCCTCCCAAAAAATGTGTATAGAAATTTGGCAGTGTTGTGATTACCAGCATTGTGTAATTGATCTCCATTTTGTGATTTTTCCTATGCTGTGTGTTAAAGAAGATTAGAGCAGGATTTCAAATTCCTTCATAAAGTCACCTCTCTGCTCTATTGTAAAAGGAGTTTCCCTGGAATGTGGCTTGTACCACCCTCTTATCTTACAAGAGATAAAAGTAAAGGTTAGCAGGTAGAAAATTGGGAACTTCATATCATCAGGAATGCACCACCAGGTGAAGAGCACATCCTTCAAAGATGAAATTCCTGTGCCAAGATGATCCTTGATCAAACACTAACGCAACACAAGGACCAATAGAGAGGAACACCCTTCTCCTGGAGCCCAGCCAAGGCCAGCCCACTGCTGTCGAGTCCATTCCAACTCATGGTGACCCTATAGAGCAGAGTAGAATTGCCCCATAGAGTTTTCCAAGGAGCACCTGGTGGATCTGAGCTGCCGACCCTTCATTTGGCAGATGTAGCTCTTAACCCACTACGCCAACAGGGTTTCCGGAGATACAAAAGACCTATACAAGGAAAATTACAAGATTCTATTGCAGAAAAAAAAAGAAAAAAAAATGGAAAGAGACCTACTTAAGTAAAGAAACCTATCCTGTTAATGGATAGTATTTAACATCATGAAAATGTCTTTTCCACCCAAAGCGATCTATAGATAGAATGCAACCCCAACACAAATTCTCATGGCATTTTTTAATGAGATGGAGAAACAAACCATCAGCTTCATATGGAAAGGTAAAAAGACCTGGATAAGTAAAGTATGACTGAAGAAGAACAAGGTGGGAGGCCTCACATTATCTGACTTAAGAACCTCATATTCTGCCACATTAGTCAAAGCAGCCTGGTATTTGTAAAAACAGATACAAAGATCAATGGAGGAGAATAGACATCATATGAGAACTGATATTTTGCGAAGGCCCAAAGTCCATGAACTGATTCCTTCAACAAACGGTGTTGGTAAAACTGATATCTATCTGCAAAAAAGTGAAACAAGACCCATATCTCACACCATGAACAAAAACTAACAAAATGAATCAGAGACCTAAATGTAAAATCTAAAACAATAAAAATCATGGAAGAAAAAATAGGGACAGTGCTGGGAGCCCTAATACATGGCATAAACAGATCGTAAAATATTACGAACAATGCCCTAACACCAGAAAAGAAAATAAATAAATGAGAACTAAAAATCTAACACTTATGCTTATCCAAAGACTTCACCAAAAGAGTAACGAGACAACTATCTTAAGCTGGGTATTCTAGGGAAGTAAAACCAGTAACACGTATATGTACAATGAAAGATTTACATATAATGGAAATAGACCACATAATTGTAAGAGCTGAACACCCCAAGTCCTGAAACAAGCCTCACATGACCACAGGAGCTGGTGAATCCAAGGTCAGCAGGTCAGAGACCAGAGTACTAGATCACTAGCTACGTAGGAAGATGGATCCCAAGCTGGTGACCAGACTGCAAGGTCTCTGTTGACTCGCAGAGCTGCAGGGGCTGGTGAACGCAGGATCAGTAAACAGGACACTCACTCGACAGCTGTAAGGGTTGATGAATCCAGCAGCTACTAGTTCAGGTCCAGGAACCAGATGCAAAAGAGAGCAGGAGCTTCTGTCAGTATGAGCAGACAGAAAGGAGAGAGATGAGAGCTGAGGGGATAAAGCCACTACAGGTCCCACCCCTGCCACTTGTTACAGCAGCCAACTGTGGAGTTGCCGGTTGATGTAGTCTTGACCACCACAGTCCATCCCTTGTCAACTTGGCATCTGCAAACATCTCCCCTTACCATCCATAGTCTCTGAAGGAATAAAATTACAAAGTCATACTTATGTCTAACATGACATAACTAACACATGTACAACTAAAAATGCATTAGCCCATATTTTAGTCAGCTAGGGCTGCTCTAATAGAAATACCACAGAATGGATGGTTTTAACAAAGGAAGGTTTATTCTTACACAGCCCGTTAGGCTGCAAGTCCATATTCAGGGTGTTCACTCCAGGGGAAGGCTTTCCCCCTTGTCAGCTCTGGAGGAAAGTCTGGTATTGCATCAGTCTTTGTCCAGGGAGCATCTTGGCACAGGAACCTCAGGTCCAAAGGACACATTCTTCTCCTGGTGCTGTTTTCTTGATGGTGTGAGGTTCCCAATTCTCAGCCTACTTTCCTTTCCTTTTATCTCTTGCAGACTGAAAGGATTAAGGGTGGGGCAAGCCATACTCCAGGGAAACTCTCTTTACAGTGGAGCAGGGAGGTGATCTTATAAAGGGATTTACAGTACCACACTAGTCCTTTAACATACAGCATAGGAAAGTCACATAATGGAGGACAGTCACAAGATACTGGGAATCATGGCCCAGCCACATGGCTACACATATTTTGGGGTGACACAATTCAACCCATGACAGCCCATTTACATCTTATGTTTCATAAGTAAATGAAAATATTTGATACACACATACAAAGCAGAAATACTCATAACAAATTAGTCTTCATTTCTGAAACTGGTCATTTGACCATAACTGATATTTAGAATTACCTTCTTCTACAACCCATTCTCTACTTCCTTTGCCCTTAGCAAGCACCTCAGCTGGTCATGGTTCCTTGCCTGGTGGGGTGACCCAAAGCTTCATTGCTGAAGGGTCTGGGATATTAGCAGTCATTTTGGAATTGGGTTGTTGTAGTTTTCCATTGACTTTAATCACAGGCTATGGTGGTACTAGGAGACATACTAAGGGATCTCCTGCATTCCAAACATACTCTTTTTTACCTCCATTATGTAATGTCAATCCAATTTCATCTTGATAATCAGGCTCAATCACACCAGCCAGTATAGTAACTTCCTTCTTTGTTGATCCAGAGGCACAGGGAGCTCAAAATGGCCTGGTGGCAATTTAGCTTCCAGTTCAGTGGAATTGTTGATGTGTCTCCAGGTGGCAACATTCCTCCCTTTGGCACTAAGATGTTTAGATCCGCAGAGCATAAGGTCATGGGGACAGGAAACAAAAATCTTGCAAGTGAGTCACTAGGGTAATAATGAGTGGTGCCACTCCCATTTCCACCCCTTGATCCCTGGACCCGTGAATCCTGGTTATAGGAGAAACAGCACCATATATTAGATGCTAGTTTACAGCATACACAGCCTCCTGGAGAACATTTCCCCAACCCTGCAAGGTATTGCCAGCTAGCTGGCAGCATAATTGTGTCTTTAGGAGGCTGTTTCATCATTCTATCAAGACAGCTGCTTCAGGATGAAGATTGGGGAACATGATAAAACCAGTGAATTCCATGAGCCTGTGCCCACTGCTGTACTTCATTTGCTATGAAGTCAGCCCCTTGATCAGAGGCAATACTCTGTGTGATACCATGATGGTGGATAAGGCATTCTGTAAGTCCACAGATGGTAGTTTTGGCAGAAGCATAGCATGCTGGAAAGGTAAATGCATATCCAGGGGAAGTATCTATTCCAGTAAGGACAAAACGTTTACTTTCTGTGATGGAAGTGGTCCGATATAATCAATTTGCCACCGGGCTGCTGGCTGATCACCTCGAGGAATAGTGTCATTTTGAGGACTTAGTGTTAGTCTCTGCTACTAGCAGATTGGGCGTTCAGCAGCAGCTGTAGCCAAGTCAGCCTTGTTGAGTGGGAGTTCATGTGCCCATGCACAATCCCCATCCCTGCCACCATGGAACGTTGTTCATGAGCCCATTCTGCAGTGACAGGGGTAGCCAGAGGAAGAGGATGACTGGTTCTCACAGAATGCATAATCTTATCCACTTAATTGTTAAAGTCATCCTCATTTGAGGTCACTCTTGGGTGAGCATTCACATGAGACACAAATATCTTCACTTCTTTGGCCCCTTCAGTGAGATCTATCCACATACCTCTTCCACATAAATCCTTGTCTTCAATTTCCAATCATGTTCCTTCCAAGTCCTTGACCAACCAGCCACGCTGTTGGCCCCGTGAGTCAGTATGCAGCCTCACATCTGGTCATTTCTCCTTCCATCAAAAGTGAACAACCAGATGCACTGCTCAAAGTTCTGCCCATTGGGAGGATTTGCTTTCACCACTGTCCTTCAGGGAGGTCCCAGAAAGGGGCTGTAGTACTGCTGCTGTACACTTCCAAGTGGTGGCAGCATAAAGCACTGAACCATCTGTAACCAGGTATTAGTTTTCTCTTCCTCAGTCAGCTGGTCATAAAGAACTCCCCATGAAGCCGTAGGTGCAAACTGGGAGATGGAAGGTAATGTTACCAGAGTGAAGACCACGGACATTTGGGCCACTTTCTCATGCAACTTACTTGTGCCTTCAGGTCCTGTGCATGGTCAAGATTATGTCATCTTGGCAACTCCAACAACCTAAAGACTGGGAAAATAAAAGTTGGCAACCATATATCCAAACAGCATCTAATCTCCATAATTTATAAGTCCTGCAAAACCTAAACAAAACAAAGACTAACTCAATTAAACAATTGCCACAGGAGATGAACTCTTACTTCACCAAAAAGACTTCCAGGCAGCTAACAGATAGATCAGCAAATGCTCATGATCATTAGCCATTACAGAAGTACAAATCATAACTACAATAAGATAACATCTCACTCCAGCAAGGCTAGCATTAATCTAAAATAAATAAACAACAAATATTGGAGAGACTACGGAGAGACTGAAACTCGTTTACATAGCTGATGGGAATGAAAAATGGTATAATCACTTTGGAAATCAATATAGTGCTTTCTTAAAAAAGCTAGAAATAGAAACACCATATGATCCAGCAATCCCATTGCTTGGAGTGTATCTTAGAGAAATGACTGTCACGTGAACGGCTACACGGAAACCAATGTTTATTGCAACCCTGTCCACAACAGCAAAAAGATGGAATCAACCTAGGTGCCCATCAACAGAGAAATGGATAAACAAAACATGATGTATTCATACAATGAAATATTATGCAATGATAAAGAACAACAATGATCCTGGGAAACATAAAATTGAGTCACCTGGAAGACAATATGCTGACTGAAATTAGTCAATCACAAAAGCACAAATATTACATAAGACCACTTTTGTAAGTACTCACAGAAAGGTTTAAGAACAAAAGAAAATAATATTTGATGGTTACAAGGAAGGGGCTGGAGGGAGAGGGGAATACATAGATTAGACAGTAGATAGGATTTGGTTCAAGGGAAGGAAGTAATAGCATGTAGTAGAAGGGAGAGTAGCTGAGGCAGGGATCTGGGGACCGAGGTTCCAGGGGACATCTAGGTCAACTGGCATAACTAGTGTTCTACATATGTATTTTCTTTTAACAAAATGTTCTGCATCTCATTTTAGTGAGTGGCATCTAGGAGCTTAAAAGCTAGCAAGCTTCTATCAAAGTAGCATCAGTTGGTGCCAACCTACCTGGAGACTAGGTGAAACAAGACATCAAAGGCATGAACAAAATATGAACCCAGCAGACTGAAGGTGCTGTATGATCCAGAGACTACATCCACATGAGACCAAAAGAACTAGATGAGATTCGTGGCCACCACCAATGCCTGCCCTGATAGTAAACAAACTATATAGTCCTTGACATAGTGGGACAAAAATGGTCATGCCAATCTAGAACTCTGATGAAAGACCAGAGTTGATAGTCTGACATTGCCTCTGAACTCTCTGCTAGTTCAGAGCTGAAACCAGTAATCAAGCCAACTTTCTAGACAAAGATTAGACTGGAGTAGAAGACACAGAATGATGCTGGTGAAATGTGTGCCTCTTGGCTGTTGGAGTAGCTCTTGTGAAAGGAAGAATGTGAAAGTTGAGAGGAAAGGACAGAATGAACACAGTAAGGATAGGGTAGAAAGGAGCAGTGTGCTGTCACAAGGCGGGGGGAGCATCTAGAATTGTGTAGTGGTATATGTGCTAGGTTTTATAAGACAAATTGACTTGGATGGTGAGCTTTCACTTAAAGTATAATAAAATTTAAAACCAAAAAAAAAAAAAAAGGAGAAACATCATAATAAATTCTCAAAGTTGTCAAGGATTATGTTTTACTTGGATCCAAAATCAGTACCCATGGAAGCAGCAATGAATCAATGAAATGACCTATTGCACAGGGCAAGTCCACTGCCAAGAACCTCTTTAAAGTGTCAAAAAGCACAGATGTTCTCTTGAGGACTAAGGTGTACTCGACACAAGCTGTGGTTTTCATCATCTCATATGTATGTGAAAGTTGAGAAATGAACAAGGAAAACCAAAGAAGATTTGGTATTTTTGAATTATAATGATGGTGAAGAATATTGAATGTTCCATGGACTTCCAGAGGAACAAAGAAATCTGTCTGGAAGAAATACATTCAGAATGCTCTAAAGACATGAGGATGGTGAGACTGTCTCATTAATTCAGATGAGTTAAAAAGAAGTACCAGTCCCTGGAGAAGGACATCATGCTTGGTACAGTAGAGGATCCCTCAAATAAAGGAAGACCCTCAAGGAAATACATTGACACAGTGGCTATGGATACAAACATAGCCATGATTGGGAGGATTGTGTGGGACTGGACAGTGTGTCATCCTGTTGTAGATAGTGTCACTGTGACTCAGAACTAACTGGATGGCACCAATCAACAAGAAGAGTACAATGAAGAGTTGTACGTTAAATGCATTGTCTACGTGCTGTCATCAAACTTACTGTCAAATTACTGTGAAGAAATCTAAGGGCACAAGTAGGGAAAATAAACACACACATCTCTGTGTGGTTATAAGTTGCCACTGAGTTCTGATTCATGGTGACCCATGTGAGCAGAATAAAACTGCTCTGTATCTTTTTCAAGATTATCATCTTTCAGAAGCAGAGGCATCTCCGGGTAGATGTGGATTACCAGCATTTCTTCTAGTAGTCAAGTGCTTAACTGTTTGCAACACTCAGCATCTCTGATGTCTGTCTGTGTGTTTGTGTGTGTGTGTAAATGGCATTGAGATTAAATCACATCTTAATATACATAGTTGCAACAAAATTAGCTCATCTCTACTTCAATATCCTAGTTTCTTGTACATCGTTTCCTCTTTGAAATGTCCACATAGACTGTTCCTTTAGCTTGACACACTTGATTCCCTTATTTCAGCTTCCTATAGCCTTCTGGAAGGTTTTTCTGATTCCGTAAGGACCAGGTTATATACGTTTCCTAGGGGCTACAACCGTCTGGGTGGCTATGAGTCTGTATCAACTCAATAACAACAGATTTGTTTTGTGTGTGTGCTACAGTCATATCCTGTCTTTTCTTAATCTTGACATTCATCAAACTATAGTAATGTCACCTGTTTAATCAAGTAGTAGGTATGTTTATTATCACTAGATTTGCCACAATATAGATTGGCAAGATATGCAGGCCAAAGCCAGCTGGATACTTATTTTTATACTATCCACAAGCTAAGCATAGTTTAAAAATAAATTTAAAAGACATTATAACTCAAGACATGAAAATTATGTGAAATTCAAGTTTCAGAATCCAAAAATGAAGTTTTACTGGAAGATAGCCGTATCTATTCATGAATGTATTGTCTATAGCTGCTTTCAAGCTGCAATGGTAGAGATTAGTACTTTTAACAGAGAGCTAATAGCCTGCCCGACTGAAAATACTTAACTATGTGTCGTTTTGCAGAGCACCTTTATCCTGCAAACCTGCAGTTCGTTAGGTAGCTACAAAAGGGTTTACAAACTTAATAAAACATTTGCTCAGTCCTCCAATATTCCAGTGAATCACACCTTTATCATCAGTGTAAAATCTGTTAGCTATGTTACTATTGCCTCCCAAAAGTTTCTCATGGTCTCCTGCAGTCTTCAATGCTGTATTAATTATATTTCACAGGTGTAAATATTGTCAAGGGAGAAGATAAGATCATGAACAGTGGTGTTAAGAGATACTCAAGGCTTCAGCCATTGACATGGTTCAGGACAAGTTGGCTTTTCTTAAACTCCAACCAAATTCACAGACAAAGTTCTACTCCTGAACCTTCTTCATTAAAGGGCATATTTTATAGTTACATGTTCACTTAAAGACATCTGATAAATTTATCAGATGGCTACCCTGAAGTTATAATAAAACTTTTCGGATATGGCCAGAAACACATTTAAGGAAAATGGTTCATGTTGTTGGCCCCTGTAGAAAGAACTTCTTACCAACAATTTACTACAAAGACTAAAAGTGTATGACCTTTATGAAATACCAATGCTTACAATCAGGCTCTACTTCAACCACTTGCAATTGTTCATAAAAGAGAATTCAATTCCCCACTCTTGTTTATTTTGTATGGGTATACTTTGAGTTAGATATATGACTAAGGAAATTATTAAAAATCATTGTCATCATAATTATCATCCTTTTTAGCTTTCTATTTCAAAAAAACCATATAAAAATTCTGAAATCATCCTAATTCATTTTAAGAAATATTTTGTATAATTTTAATGTGAATTAACACCATATTATTTTTAAATGATAATCTTACTCTGAGTATTCTTAGCAAAATATAAAAAATATACAAATTAGATACAATAATTTAATGGATTGCTATCCTGGTAGTTTTTTATTTTAATTTAAACTTTATTTTATATTAATAACAGAGATATTACAATGTTTTGACTGATCCTTTGCTCATTAAGAAACCCTGGTGGCATAGTGATTAAGTGGTATGTCTAAAAACCAGGTCAGCAGTTCAAATCCATTAGGTACTCCTTGGGAATTCTGTGGGACAGTTCTACTTTGCCTTCTAGGATTGTTATGAGAGACAACTGACTCAATAGCAATGGGTTTGGCGGGTGCTAGGGGGAGGGAGTTGCCCATCCAAATTCACAATTTTATCTTCATATGATTTAGGAGTAAAAAATATATGCAGCTTTTGTGAACATAAAGTATTTCTCTGAGCACTCTAGTAATATCTTACAAATAATTTCAATCTCTTCCATTTGTGATGAAAACTTTAAAAACAAATGACTTTTTTCTAGTTTTCTTTTTTATCTATATTGATGCTGTTTTTTCATAAGAAACCAATTTGCCTTTACCTTCCTCACAGCTATGAAAGTTATATTAAAAATAGCGAAATACTCAACCTATGTTAAAAGTATTAAGAACTTATTGCATTAGACAATAATGGAAATGTATAATTCATTGGAAGTTTACCTGTAAAATTTCTCAATTTGTTTTTCAGTTAAAGGGAAAGTATTGAAATATTGGTAAGATAAACACAATGAACAATTTCTTGGTTGTCATTCCATGAAGTTAAAAAACAAAAAATTAAAACATATATGCAAAATCTAAAAGTACTTCACAATACTTCTGGGATGTCTCATTTTGTACTCTGCACTGCATTTGTATTAAAAAAAAATAGATTTACAGGAATTCCTTCACTTTATCAAGAGTCTAGCTATTATGCTTTGAGAATATAATAATCTAAAGACAGAGATGCCAAGAGCTCAATGAAGTGTGAGAATTTAGTGTTAAATGTTTTCAAAATTTATTGATTCTGAAATGAGTACACAAAGTTATATCTTTAAATCCCAACTTCATTTCTTTCAAAGAGATAGCAGTGGTAATTTGTAGCATTAGATCAAAGATGTGTTTTCTTCAGAATAAAAGAAGCACTGAAGATATGTTAAAGAATAACCGTAGTAGGCAGTCCCATTCTCCATTGCATACTGTGTTCCTAATCCCCATTTATAGCGTTGTATTTTGTTATAGCCAGTTATTTTCAAGAACTTCATTAATAGTCTTTGACAGGGAATTTATTTCTGATGTCGTATTATACAGATACTTTCAGTTTTGTTATTTGAAATCGGTTCCATTTCAAAACTAGTACAATCAAATCTAATGTAGACTACAGATACATTTACTAAAATCAGTATACTATGAATGCCTGTTTTCTCTGAAGACAGTAAAGTAAACCTATAACCCACTGCTGTCGAGTCCATTCTGACTCGTAAAGTGGTAAATAAAATGGCATAATCACACTGGTAAAAGAAAAGGATTCAAGATACCAAACAAATGTTTTAAAAATTTCTATATGTAAAATGAGCTGTATGTGTGTCTACACGTGTTCATTCTCAAATGTATGAAAATATACACATATCTACTTTAGACCTATATCTATATATCTGCTTTTTCTGTGGATAAAGAGCAATAAATATAACAAAAAAAAAGAGATAACTATATTGGAGAAGTTAATCATGACTTAACGCTCAACCCATTCATTGCTTTCTAGTCAATCCTGACTCGTAGAAACCCTATAAAACAGAGTAAAACTGCACTATAAAGTTCCCAAAAGGGAGGATTATGGCTTTGAACTGCTACCCTTTTGGTTATCAACCATAACACTTAACCCTTTCACCACCAGGGTTTTCTACTCTCAACAGAGGAAATAAAAAACATTCAATTCTCTATTCTATCACTTCATGTTGCATTTTACAGAAACCTTAGAAGCAGTTGTGGTTAACTCCAAGGAGTACGTTTCCAAGGTCACATAATTTAGGATTAGATTTTAACACAACATATTAAATGCTGTATACTCAGGTTATTTTTGAACAGTGTCCCAAATATACGTACAGTGCAGAAACAAGTTAAACTTTTGCTTTCTGTAGTTTACTAGATGAGGCTTCTTATGGATTGTATTACCTCTCCAAAAGTTATGTTGAAGCCCTAAACACTATATCTATAATTATGACTGTTTTCTAGTATTGCTGTAACAGAAATGCCACAAGTGGGTGGCTTTAATTTTCTAAGGTTCAAAGGCTAGAAGTCTGAATTCATAGTGTGGGCTCTAGGAGAAGGCTTTCTCTGTAATCAGCTCGCTGGTCAGGGTTGGTGGGGAGTGTAGTTCTTGTTTCTTAAACTTCTAATTTCCTGGTTTCTTGGCAACAATCCATCCCTCATCTCTGTTTGCATAATCTGTTCCTTTTATCTGTTGTAAGAGATTAACTCAAGACACACCCTACACTAATCCTGTCTAATTAATGTAACATAAAATTCGTTCCCAAATGGGTTTATAAAGATTAGGACTTACAACACATATTTTGGGAGGATATATAATTCAATCCATAATATTTCATTCCAAAAAATTCATAGCCTTGCCACATGTAAATACATTCTTCCCATCTCATCATCTCCAAAGTCGTAAATCAACTGTAATTCTGAAACCTCATCTTTTGAATCATTTATATCAATATTGACGAGATCTTAGAGTATTCTGTCCTGGGGCAAAATTCATCTTCATCTGTGAACCTGGGAAATCTAGACTGTAAATTATCTGTTTCCAAAGTTCTGTGGTAGAACAAGGACAAGGTAGACAGTTCCCTTAGAAACAAGAGAAAATGGAGGGAAAGCAGAGATAACAGGAACTCAGCAAAACTGAAACTCATCCAAACAATTTACATTAGCTTTCAAGCCTTGAAAATAAGCCCCTATTCTTTGGGACCCTTCCAGCAATGGCCCCGTTCTCCAGACTCTGAATATTAGCTATGCCCTCTTTTTTTGGGCAGAAGCCCCTTGATCCCAGGCTTCAGATTTGCCTTCCAGACCCATTAAGACAGCACCTCTGCTCCCTTAGCTTTGTTTGGCCCCGTTCTCCTACACCATCTGAGTTGATGTCAATTACTGCCATTTTTCTGCCCAGTGACCATGGCAGCCTTGTTCCCTCAGTTTGGGCAGCAGCTCCATACCCACAGCACACTTTAACAAAAGCCCCACAGTCTAGAAATGAGTTGACAAACATCTGACTCTTTGAAATTTAGGAGGCTATGGCCTCACCTTTGAGATCTGGGAGATTGTGACCCTATTCTTTGAAACGGAGAGTGCCGTGCTTCTCATGTTCTCTTCAGTAGTTCTGCTGATCTCTCAGCCGCTTCCGGATGATCCTTTTCTTTTCTTGAAGGACAACAGATAGAATTCCTTTGGCCTATTTCCTGCTAGTAGAATTCTAAGAGGGAGACAATAATTTTCCTTCCCTCCTTCCCTCCTTTCGCCCTCCCTCTGCCTCCTTTTCTCTTTCTGTTGCCTTCAGTCTAAGCTGATGGGCTTTCTTCAGCAGTAGTTGGTTAGATACATCAGCCACAGGCTTAATTTGTTTAACAAAGAGATTGTGTAGCCACCTCCTTGGTAAACATTCCAAGGCATGTGCTTTGGTTTGTACAACAGAGTATTTCAAATTCTTTTCATTTTGTAGAGTTCATTTTAAGTCCCTCTTTTTCCTTTTACATTTTACTATAAACAGCAGAGAGAAACGATGCAGTCCCTATCAGTTCTTGCTTAGAAATTTCCTCAGGCAGATATCCGAGTTCATCATCTACCATCTGAACATAATTCAGACGATTTCTTTCCTACTGTATAGAAAGTGCCTTACCTCACTTTTCTAATTATGTTTATCCTTTCCTTTTAAACCATCACCAGAAGCACATTAAAATCCAAAACCCATTGCTGTTGAATCAATTCTGATTCATAGCAACCCAATAGGACAGAGTAAAACAGCCCAGTAGGGTTTCCAAGGAGCAGCAGGTAGATTCAAACTGCTAATTTTTTGATTAGCAACCAAATTTGTAAACACTGTATGCCACTAGAAATACATTGCACATCCACTTTTCTTGCAACATTCTGTTGCTAGTGCCATCTGTACTCTCTAAGATAATAGCAATTTTCTCTGTATCTCTCCTCACTTTCTCCTGGACCCACATCAGAATTACGCTTGATGTTCATAGTCATACCAACAGTGTCTTCAAGGCAATCTAAGCTTTGGTCATTAGGCATCTTAAATCTTCTCCAGCCTGTATTCAATACCTAATTCTAAAGCTGTTTCCACATTTTATTTATCTGTTAGACTAGTACCCCACCAACGTCTGAGGCTCGGTTCTCTAGAGGAGCAAAACCAGTGTGGCACATGTATATGAATATATAGAGAGAAAGATTTATTTCAAGGAAAATTGCTCCTGAAATTGTGGAGGTTGGCAAGGATCAAATCCATGGTCAGGCATCAGGTTGGAGGCTTATCCTGACTTGTGTAGTTCCAGAGAGTAAAGAATTCAAAGTTGGCAGGTCAGATGACGTACTGTTGATTCATGGCACTACTGAAGCTGTGAATCCCCAAACTGACAAGTCAGGCAAAATCTACTGCTAACATTCCCAAAACTGGAGGTCAGAGAATAACAAGTCACTGTAAGATCCAGAGAATGAGAGAGCATTGCCAGAACATAGGACTGCCAATTAAGTTCACAAACTCATTTTAGAAAAAGTGCTACATACCTCACTGCTGAATATCACTACGGTCATCTTTGAAGTGCTCTCCTTGGGAAGCTATGCACCAATGCCAGTGCCTAGTCCACCCTTCAAAGCAATTTTGGAAAACTTTTTCTGAAATGGCCATCAGAGCTGTTGTTATGTTACACTTGATATCCTGAATGTTATCAAAATGTCTTTCTTTGAATATTTCTTTTATCTTTGGGTAATGAAAAAAGTCATCGGGGACCAGACCAGGTGAGTAGGGAAGGTGTTCCAGTTCAGGTACTCGTTTACTGGATAAAAATTCCTTCATAGGCAACCAAACAAAGAAGTTGGTGAACTTGCCACCATGCCACAGTGTGCAATGGCCATTCCAGAAAGAGTTCCAAAATTGCTTTGAAGGGTAGACTAGGTTCTGGCATTCACAATGGCTTCCCAAGGAGAGTACTTCAAAGGCGACCATAGTGACATTCAGCAATGAGGTATGTAGTACTTAGAACAATTAAGCTCACAGACTTAGTTGTCATCCTGCGTATATACTGAATATAAGCCACAACCCCAAGGAAACTCTCCTTTCTACTGATTAGTAGTCATATAAAATCCCCAAATGGAGGATGATTACATAATATCTGCCAAACCACTGAGAATCATTGCCTTGCCAAGTTGACATAAAACATTATGACCCTGTTTTGAAAAAAGGTCATCATGGTGTTGATTGCAAAGCATTTCCAGTGGCAGATTGTTTGGAAATAGACTACCAGGCCTTCTTCTCATGTGCTTTTGGGTGTACCCACCTCTATCTTTTGGTTAGCAGCTGAGTGTATTAATAGTCTGTGCCACCCAGGACCTCTTATTTGAAAAGTGTTTTTCCTTTATGTTAATGATGGCATACAAGTGTAGAGTGAGTCCTAAACTAATCCTTTCTGAGATATCTCTTACAGATAAAGCGAAATAGACCGGTCACACTAGGCCATATAAGGAAATTTCTTCAAGAGTCCCAAGGAATGCCTCAGGCTACTAACCAGGAAAGATTTTCCCTAGAATTTCTGCTCTGATTTGACTTTTATCCTCCAGAAGATTAGGATAATTTATATTCTTTAAAGCTACCCATTTGTGGTATTTTTGTTACAAGAGTGTTCTATAACTAAGCCAGAGCTCTTCATTCATTTCAGGTCTTTTATTTTTCTCTCAAGAAGTTTGTCAGCACTATGGTTATAAAGACATCTTCACATTTTTTGTATTGATGTTATGTGTCATCTGACTATTTCTATTTACTTTTAAGCTCTAGTATAAATTAAAATAATACTAGCAATAACATCAATAGATAATTTTTTGTTGTTCATTTAATATATATGTATATGTGTATATACTTATATATATGTATGTATCTCAAGAGCATGTATCATGAGGCCATAGGTTTTACTGTTTCTCCTGTTTACGATGAAACAATTAGGAAAACTGCATCAATTTCCCAGAACAAAAAAAGTTATCAAATTCTCAGTGATGAACAGATTTTCAGGTTTTCAAACAGACTGATTCTTTGCACTTCACTGAGGACATAGTGTCTCCTTTTCCCTCACTACTTGATATGACTGCATTCAGAGTCTTGGGTTTTCAGTTGCCTAGACAAGACTATAGTGGCTTCAGATTGTATGATCTCAACTCACTTGTCCAGACAACTCTAGATGAATGCAGTTATAATCAAGAAATCTTCAAATTGGTGGTGGGAAAGACTTAGTGTGACATGAAAAATACTGAGTCATCTTTCTCATGAAAGCTTAGTCTCTTTTAGTGAAAAATGAAAAAGGATTCTCTTCCACCTCCTTCCTTGTTCTTTCTCCCACCAAATTATATCAAAGAATTTGATGAGGTGGCTGAGTTCTGACTTCTTCTCTATTCCTCACTGGTGCCATGATCTCTTTAGATGTATCTTGTGTCACTGGTTGTCTGATTGTCAGCCCCTGACTTCAGTGGTTTCCTACTGATACATTCATGGCTGCTGGTTATTCCCTCAACTCTGTGAATGAATCCACTGTTCCCTTGAAATGCACATCATCTACAATTCGTAAGCCTCAATCTGAGCCACTGTTGGTCTGCCAAGATTCAAGAGTATTCTATACAACAATTTCTGCATTTAGGTTTCCTTGAGTCCATGGCTTCTGGAGAGACATACTGGCCCTTAGATCTCAAAATTCTTTGCCATAACCATGGATAATATTTTGGTTCATTGTTTACCTTATAGAAACCTAATGAAAATAGGAGGTATATTGCCTCAGATTCCTTCTCTTTTTGCTCTCTTCTAAGTTGGCACCCTTTGTGCTCTGTGAAAGACTGAAACAGGCAGAGAGAATACAAGTAGAATGGCCAACCATGCTGTTTTATAGCAAAGCTAACTCCAGTTCAATACACTGTTCATTTTTTTTGCACTGAAGATTTATTTTCACTTCAATATTGCACAAATAGGTGGAAATAAAGAGATCTTTCATTTGCTTTGACTTTCTTTTCCACATTATTACATATGGACAATATTCATGATAGTAATAACCTACTCCTACTGAGTCAGATCTGACTCATAACGAGCCTAGAGGTCAGAGAAGAACTGCCCCACAGAGTTTCCAAGGAGCATCTGGAGGATTTGAACTGCTGACCTTTTGGTTAGCAGATGTAGCACTTAACCCTCTATGCCACCAGGGTTTCCCCACGGTAGTCATAGAAAGTATTATATTATCTTGTTAGCTATTCATTTAATAAAGTGTTCTGTTGGCTTCTTCTCAAAATTTCTGATTTTAAAGGCTTTACTCTTTACTAAGTGTCAATATTTTCTCTTAATTGCTCTTGCTAAAAATAACTCAAAAGAAATGAGTTATCTGTATCATTTATAGACTATTAGATAATATATCCTCATTTATTTTTATTTTAAATATAGGTCTCTTTTCCTGTGAAACATATTTAAAAACTCTTATTCCTTTTTTACCTTCTCAATTATTTATTCTGTACTTACAATACAATTAATTATAAATTGAAATGAGATAGTAGAGGTAGAATTAAATTACTGGTGTTATATCTGTCTAAATATAGGATGGTTTGTATATTTCAAGTCTCCCCATATATTCATGTGGCTTTTATTAGCAAAGTGGATGAAACTGCTAGAGAATTATTTTCAGTACAATTATAAGAATAAAAGTATATTTTAAAAGGCATAAAAATAGCTTACTAGTTAACCAAGTAAAAATAGACAACGAAAATTGTTGATAAGGAGTTTACTGGGTCACTGAAGCTATAGCTTATGTAACTACAAGTAATGTGACTGTTCGAAAAGAATGTCTTGATTGAATCAAGATTTCACCTAACTAAATACCCTCAAGCACTTGATAACAACTTGTTTCACTACAATTAAAGACAATTTTCTTTTTCTAGGGTAGATGTAAGGGTATTTTCTTTTTCTCTGTGTAGATTACCTTATGCACATAAGGCAGATTTATAGTTAGTAAAACAAAGGTAGACTTTAGCTCTGTTTTTGAGCCTCCCTTGCGGAGGCAGATGTGGTATATCAGGGCTTGTTTTTATATCAAGAAGAGTGCTGCACACAATGACATTATAAAACCTGATTAGAAGACTCCAGCAACACTTAGGGCACTAAGAAACTGGGTACATGCCCTCAAGGGAAGGAGAGAAAACTCCATCAGTGGGTTTCTGTGGGCACAATAAAGGTCATGTATTGGGTACACATTCTGTTTTTATAGGTTTACACTGAGAAAGAGTCATGGGCTCTCCCTTTTATGGGGATGAGTCCAATTACAGTGCTAATAAGCAACCAAACATTCAAGTAACAGGCTGACCATGCACAAGGAACTCAGCTGGGACAATGTTGTCGAAAAAAGGTGACTATACTAGGGAAGTTTCAACTTACTTTATTTGACCAATGGGGGCAATGGTAATTCTGTGGTAGAATTATTACCTACCATGCAAGAGACACAGGTTAGATTCCATATGCAACTACTACCCATCTATCAATGTGGCTTGTATATTTCTGTGATACTGAACACATTTCAGATCTTCCAGAATAAGATGAATTGGGAACAAAGGCCTGGTAGTCTACTTCCAAAAATCAGTCAATGAAAACCCAATGAATCACAATGGCCCAATAAACAACCAATTATGAGGATGATGTCAGACTGGCAGTGTTTCATTCCATTGTTTGTGGGGTCACCTTAAGTAGGGTCTTGATTTGAAGGCAGCTAAGCAATAAAATGATAGTGACGAACTGCCAAGAGGCAAACAGAAACAAAGCCAAACTAGCTGCTGAGTTGATTTTGACTCATGACAACCCCATGCACTATAGAGCAGACCTGCTCTACTGGGTTTTCTTGACTGTAATCTTTATGGAAGCAGATTGCCAGGGCTTCTTTTATGGTGCCTCTGGTGGGTCAACCTTTAAGATAGTCATCTAATGCAAACTGTTTGGGCCACCCTAGATCCTTATGCCTTAAACACTGGTGACCTAATCAGACCCTTAGAAAATTAATGCCAAATATCTCCAAAGTCTATGCCGTTTGCTATGAGAAAGGAACAAAGTTTCTAATAAATTCAAAAAAATTCTATCTGGTCTTAGAGAAAAAGAAATGGGACATTAGAAAAAGCATGTAGCTAAACGGTGAAAAGGTGAGTAAAACAGTCTACAGCAAGTATAGTATATTTTTATTAACAAATTTATAATTGCATGTCTCAATGTTATTTTGATATAAATTTAAATCATGAAAGTAAGGATAAAATACATGCCAAGCAAATCTTTGAAATACAGATTTCAAGAATTGTAGAAATTAAATCTTTCTAAAGTCTTACAAGTCTGAGTATTTAGTGAAAAGTTAAAGAGTTAGATTTATAAATGCAAAATTTTTTGATCCTTCAGACTTCGGCCTCATCTTCTCATACTCTTTTGAAAAATTAGAATGTCTGGAAGTTTAGATTGTGCATGTGTCCTCATCTTCATATTTCCCAGATGCTCCTCCTTCTGTGGAGCGCCATAATAAATAAGTTGTCTGAGGAATGCTAACCTAGTTTCCTTTAGGTAATATGTTTGGAGTTTAGATAATATTTAGCAACAAGGCCAATTTGGGAATTGTGAAAATTCAGAGAGAGGCATAGGGATTAGGAAATATTTTATTAGAGAAGATTTGGCAGACCAAAATATACTACCAGATATACAGAGCCGTAAGAAAGGGCTGGTAAACCAAGAGAAGAGTCTTAGCAAAAGACAAGGAAGAGAAAGAAAAAGAGAAGGAAGAGGGGGAGGGGAAGGGAAGTCAGAACAGAAAAAAATATTGTGACTTTTGGGGGGGCGTTGTGGTTGGGGTGTAAAAGTTTAGACTAGCATACTACCAGTAAACAGTGAACAGATATTTCATAGTCACTGTCATTTTCCACACCTGCCTTCTCATCCTCCCATGCAATAGAGAAACAATGTAATCAAGATAACTGTCAAACAATGACATTTCAGTACATCGGAGTACTCTCGTTTTCTATATCTACACTAGCTGGAATGCTAGCATCTTGGAAACATGTTGATTTGTATTACATACAATTAAATATGTTTAGTGCATTTGCTAGTGACATTGTATGCATTTAAATTTAACATAGAACAAAAGTTACCTGAAAAATGTTACTCTGCTTTACAGGTGACACACAATGCAATTTAAATGCCAACCCAGTGAAAACATGCTCTAATTTTGTTTTTCTCTTTTTTTCAATATCAGTGACAGAATTCATAATGATAAACAGCACTGGATTTCTTTTTTTTTGTTACTTAAGAATTATGTAAATGAAAAAAAGGTGATAATATGTATTATGTATAGAACATAAGTGAAAAATAGCTAATTGTTGACAACTTGTATGGTTCATTAGGAGAAACAGAAAACAAAACTTCATTCTGTTTATCCTTTCCAGTTATCCTCCTCCATCCCCCACCAAGTCCTTATATTCTTGTTTGGATAGACTTGGTAACAGACACAGAAGGTAGGGTGAAACCTGTGAGAGCTGGAACTCAACAGAGCTGCCTTTTTTTTATGAGTCTCTCATGTTTTCTGTCTTTGAGAGCCTGTAGTCTTAACACTTTTCTGTCCTTCTTTCTTTCATTTTAGTGGAAAATATTTTACCTTCCCTTCTTTGAGAGGTTTCTACCTTACACATTTTCTGACTTTCGCATATTTCACTGTAATTCCAATCCCCTGAGCACATTTTAAAGCAGCAGGAGGGAGAACTGAGAAGTCGGTAATGAAGTGACTCCCACTGTGAGACTCTGGCTGTGCCATGTCTTTCTTCTGTACCTATTTAATGGTTCAAACAGATCAACTGAGGGGACTGAGGATTCATTACTTTCCCCAGAAGCCACTAAATGCTTCTAGGATTACAAAACCACAAGGCTGGAAATAACCAGCGTAAAGGCGACCAAAAAGGAAAAGGGATAGAATAGAAATTTTTTCAGAACATTAGAATTATGGTGGGAAATTAAAATATATATATTTTTTACATAGTTCACAAGTTATTTTAAGAGTTGTGAAATTGTCCTGGACATGAGTAGATGACCGTTTTAGTATAAGACGTTCACATTGATCCTAATCTACCATCATAGTTTTGTTTACTCTCTCAAAAACTAAGCAAGTGTGTTACTGTAACTACAGTTTCACCAGGGAGTGAAAATTGGGGGCCTTCAGAGGGGTTATATAGAGAGAAAGATGATATTCCCCAAGCTGCTGCTTTGCAAAAGAAAGCTTGAGGCAAGAAAGCTATTAGCCAGAAATCTGCTGAGCAATTCTCATTTCAAAACCAGACATAGACTGTGGCAGAATTAATAAGCCATAGCGAATTAAAATGACCAGATTTTCAAGCCTATTACAACTTGCAAAGTTCAGGTGAATTGTAGTACTATGTTAAAGGGTATTAGGCACCTGCAGGAACATTTAGAGAATTGAGTGATGGATGATGGATAAACTGACAAAAGTGACTTTATACATCAAGGATTCACATTAGCTTATGTATATCTGGACAGAAGATTGCATGAATAAATGTAGTACTAGAGCTAACTCAAAATGCTTAAGAGGCATCCATGGAAAGAGTAGGATGGATGTTAGAAATCCAGTCATCCCCAAATATTTGAATCATAGTATTCAACAGTTGTTTGAAAATTATGTAGATGTACTACGGTGCTGTGATATTATTATAAAACACAGCCCAGATAAAAATGTTTCCTTCTCATACCCCAGTGGTCCATCTTCTGAATCCCAGAAGGGATCTGTATCACCCTTGGGAGATGACAGCTAAGCAAATAAGAATATGTGGGATTCTTGAAAGGAAATGGGAACCTGGTGGCGTAGTGATTAAGTGCTATATCTGCTAACTGAAAGGTCGGCAGTTAGAACCCTCCAGCTGACCCTTAGAAACTTTATGGAGCAGTTCTACTCGGTCCTATAGGGTCACTATGAGTCAAAATTGGCTCAGTGGCAGTGTTTTTTGTTTTTGTTTTTGCAGTGAAATGGAATGAGATGATCAATGTATGTTCATTGACTTTAAGAGAATTAGAATTGTTCTTTCATCTTTATTAGAAAATAAACAATAAAAAAATGCCACATTATATATTTACAATAAAATTGAAAATATGGTAATTAGAATAATTGGTCATTCTAGATTTAGTTGAAAAAGTATACAAAACTTTCCTCTTCTAAATTTCTTACATACTTGTTGCACTTTTCTGTGGCTACTAACCTTAAAAACATCGTTGTTTAACAAAATAAAGTGCATATTTATGCATCTATTAAGCTGATACAAATGGTTGCTTTGTTTATGCTGACATATTTTACCTTCTGTTTAAGATTCTCCAGTTATGTAGCATGTTACTGATAGTAAAACTACATGTTGCTTAAATTAGGTAATTTTCCCTGAAGATTTTGGAAAAATAAATTAACTACTTTGAGAAGCATTTAAAAAAATCAATAAACAAATAATTTAATTTTATATTATAAATGTTTTGAATCTAATGACAAATATAGTGAGCATGTTTTATCTTTCCAGAAACACGAAAAAAGGGCTATAGGGTACATGGTGTTTTATACTCAAGTTTGATATTACAGAAATTAGAAAACAAGGATAGAAACATGTTCATTTCTATTCTTGAGTAATTGATAACAAAGACATCTATTCTCAATCATTAAATTGTTCTGAGCAGAAAATTCTTTCCAGTATATCTAAATAGACCATTGAAGAAAGTTGGAATCAGCTCAACAATAAAGTATGCATCCTACAGTCAAACAGATTTTTGAATTTAGATAATTAAAATGAATATCCCTTTATTCTTGCTTTCAATGTAAAGTGAGTGTTTTTCCAAATAGACAAAGGTTAATGTTATGTACCAACTCAGCTAGGTCATGATTCTGAGTATTATGCAATTATCCTTCATGCAGTGCATCAGAATTGGAGGAAGTCTCATTAACATTCTATATAATGTGGATGACACAACTTTACTTGCTGAAAATAGAGAGGATTTGAATCACTTACTGATGAAGATCAAAGGCCAGTGGATTACTCCTTAACATGAAGAAAATAAAAATCTTTCCAATTAGACATACGCAATACCATTTTGAATACTAATAAGCTGTTTACCTGTGTTTTACTGACTATGCCAAGAAATTTGACTATGTGGATCATAACAAATTATGGACAAATTTTTGAAGAGTGAGAATTCCTGAACACTTAATTGTGTGTATGTGGAACCTGTACATGAGGTCCCATAATTAAGTCCATGAACTTAATTATTGCAAGCGCTATACAACTCACTGATGAATATCACTGCAGTCAACATAGATGTACTCCCCTTGGGAAGCCACATACCCAGGCCAGCACCTGGTCCACACTTCAAAGCAATTTTGGTACTGTTTCTGGAATGGCCATTGTACACAGTGTTGTAGTTGCAATTTTGCAAACTTAATTGCATAGTTCTCTGTGAGAAAGTTTTTGGCCACTAAACAAATAACTGTGTTGGAACAACCTCTCTGCTCACCCAATCTGGCCCCCAATAACATTTTTCTTTACCTGAAAATCAAGGAAATATTTGAAGGAAGACATTTTGGTGAAATTCAGGACATCAAGGGTAATATAATGACAGCTGTGATGGCCATTTCAGAAAAGGCTCCAAAATCGCTTTGAAAGATGGACTAGGTGCTGGCATCAGTGCATAGCTTCCCAAGGGGAATGCACTGAAGGTGACCACAATGCTATTCAGCAACAAGGTATATGGCACTTTTTCTAGGATGTGTTTGCAAACTTAATTGTCAGTGCTCATAGACTAAGAGGTAGTCAATAAAACAAAGAGGGGATCCTATATGGTTTAAAGTCAGAAAAGATATGTTGTTAGGGCTGTGTTCTTTCACCATATTTACTCACTGGCTCCATTATGATTCTAGAGGTGAGAGTAGAACTACCCTGTATGGTTTCCAAGGAGTGCCTATTGGATTTGAACTGCCAACCCTTTGGTTAGCAGAGGTAGCACTTAACCTACTAAAGCACCAGGGTTACCTGAAGAGGAGTAAGGCATCAGAATGGGAGGAAGTCTCATTAACATCCTATATAATGTGGATGACACAACTTTACTTGCTGAGAATAAAGAGGACATGAATCACTTACTGATGAAGATCAAAGACCAGTGGATTACACCTTAACATGAAGAAAACAAAAATCCTTCCAACTAGACTAATATGCAATAACATAATAAACAGGGAAATATTGAAATTGCCAAGGATTTCATTTTACTTTGATCGATTTTTTAGATTAATCCCCGTGGAAGCAATATTCAATAAATCAAATGATATATTGGGCAAATCTGCTGTAACAGACCTCTTTAAAGTCTACAAAAGCAAAGATGTCACTTTAAGGACTAAGTTTATTTGAGCCGTGTTGTTTTCACTTGTCTTATATGCATGAAAAAGCTGGATTATGAATAAGGAAGACAGAAAAAAAGAAGGCTGTATGAAGAACAACAGAACTGTATTGAAACAACCTCCCTGCTTGCCCAGTCTGCCCCCCTCTGCCCCAGTAACATTTTCACCTGAAGAGCAAGGAAATATTTGAAGGAAGAAATTTAGGTGAAATTCAGACCATCAAGTGTAATACAACGACAGCTGTGATAACCAGTTCAGAAAACATTCTGGAACAACCTGTCTACTCGTAAAATTATTTTATTCTTCTTCATGTAGTCCAGCTTCTAGGATTGTCTGCTCAGCATACAGATTAAGTATGATGAAAGCACACAACCCTCACATGTATCTTTTCTGACTTTAAGCCACACAGTATCCCCTCTCTGTTTGAGTGACTACCTCTTAGTCTATGAGGACTGCCAATTAAATTTGCAAACCATCCTTGAATTTTGGTGTTGGCAAAGAATATTGTATGCAACACTGGATTGCCAGAAGAAAGAACAAATCTGTCTTGGAAGAAGTACAACTAAAATCCTTAGAATCAAGGATAGAAGACTTCATCACACATACATGGGACATGTTATCAGGTGGGACTAGTCCCTGGAAAGGACATCAAGCTTGGTAAAGTAGAGGGTCGGTAAAACCAAGGGAGCTGCTCAGTGAGAGACATTGACACAGTGGCTGCAACCGTGGGCTCAACCATTACATCAGTTATGAGGATGGCACAGGACTGAGCAATATTCCTGGTACATAAAGTTAGAATTCCTAAGAGTCAGAGCCCAAAGGACAGCTTACAACTCCATTTTGTCAGCTGATGTGATTATTCTCTCTCTCTCTCCCTTACACACAAATACATGTATACACACTTCAATAGTTTTGCTTCTCCAGAAATCCTAACCTGCAGTTATAATTTACTGCTTCTTTCAAAAAAACAGAAAAAAACATTTTATATATATGTATCTCCTAACTGTAGTATTATTTTAGTTTACATATGCATAAAATATTTATTCCTATATTTTATGCATCTGTACATTTCACAGTTGCTGACTTCTGTTAGCTCAATTTTCTTTTTTTTTTTAAGTAACTATTTGCATTAATGTTCTTATATCATCTAACTTTTAATCTACTTCAATAAATTCTGATACTGGTCACATACAGGCAGTGAAAATGTTCTCTACATATTGTGTTGGCTGTGAACATGTGCTATCTGCTGTAGCAGGTGTCCAAAATAACTTGTCGTTGGGAAGGCAACAAGATGCCTTAATTGTGTCAATTGAATGTTTCTCTCAAGATCGGGTATTAGCTGGGAGGTACAAACTGAGCAGCATCTGTTTCTCGCTCCAACTCTTATTTGACTTGGGATTTAAATCTCTTTTAACTAAAAAATTCAGTTTATAAATTAATGACATGTTACCCCAGTGGTTTTCAGCTCATTTCCTGATTTCCTGGACAACTGGAAATAATCTAGTGATGCTAACCGAAGATATGCTTAAGAATTATGATCCTTCTAACAGTTGTTGAATGGTAAAACATCTGTTTCATTTTCTAAAGGGTAGAAAATACGATTTTCATAATAGTATAATCTGATCAAAGATTACCAGTTAAAGATTTCTTGTTAGTGTACTAGTGTCAGGCTGCAAGGATATGGGTATACATCAGAACTTCCAAAGAGAGTCATCTAAGCATTATAAAATTGTATTACAATAAAAATAGATAAATATTTGATAGCATTTTCCATTTTTTAGAGTAAAAGAACAAGGCTTAAAATGTGATGGAGCTTATATTTCATCTAGAGAGGAACACTACTTTGATGTCTTTTGTCCTTTTTTCAGCTTGTGATTGTTTTGGGCCTATATTTTCTGTGTATAGAAATCAGTAAGAATGTTTTCTAATTATTTTCTGTTTAATCTAAATATATCAAAACTTTTATTGAAAATAGTATTCCTAAATTACATTCTAAAAAAAAAATCAAGTAAACTGTTTAGAGCACTTTTGACATTTGATGCTATAAACTGAGAACATAACATATTTTCCACAAATACTGTAAGCTATGTACTTAAAAGAACTTTAGGTATTTCACAATAGAAGAGTTTTTTGATGTCATGAAATTAAATATTTAGTTCTTTTGAAAAGCAGAGTCAGTACTGTAAGAATAGTTTACTTGTTTAGTGGAAACTTGGAAAACATAATATTTAATAATTCATATTATTAGAAAATCTGACACAGATCTGACTTGACGACACTTGGTTGGCTTGACATTATTAGAAAATAGATTTGGAAATTGACAGTAAATAATTTAAAACTACGTAATAGAATCAAGAAGACTTAGAAATTTTCCAGACAAGGCCTTTTGTGTATGTATTTTAGCAATTTAATCAGACAGAGTAAAATTAAAAAACACATTAGGATAGATCTCATGCATTTTATCTTTGACACCTAAACATGCCTGCGTACTCCATGACTTAGGCACTCACTACCAGTGTTTCTAAGTGACTTATGGACTTATTTTATGTATTAAAAAATACAACCCATTGAAACAAACTTGTATAGCAAATGTTAATCTTAAACCATTAACTCTGGTATACTGTATTTCTTTAGTTGGGTTTCTCCTAAATCATACCTCAACTTTGCTAGGTGGAAATTTATTCAGAGTCATTTCTGTTTCTCTCCCACTCTATATCCAGGAAGACAAATGAATCTTAGAAGATGTCTCACTGTTAAGGAAAATGCCCTAAAACCTCTAAATTTTAAGTCTCCATATTTCATACTCCATTTTCTTATCATCCAGCTGGCCTTGTTCGTTTATTACTGCTGGCTTCGCTGCTTTTATTCTCCACTTGCAGTGTGAAAAGCGTTGACAAGTCAGAAAAACTAAGTAACAGCCTCCCTGTGTACACAGTGAAGCCATCCCCTCTGAGGTCCTAGCCACACTGAGGGAGGGGTTGGTATATCTAAAAAGAGGAAAACAAATCCTAGCTGTGCATACAAGTCACTGGTTTGATTTTTATTTATTTGTTTGTTTATTTGGTCTAGTCTTGGGGAATTTCTCTATCCTTTTGACTTTAGAAGTCAAAATCTTATCTTCTCTCTATTCATCATCAGAACCCCTAGCATAATACCCTCAAATAAATTCAGAAATAAACAACAGAAGGAATGCTTCCAATCTAGTTCCTGATCTTATCATTCTTTGTGGTTGGTCACAGGTTAGACTCAATTCACTGAGGAGAACGCAAAGCTTTCCCCATTTGTAAGCCAGATCCAAAAAACAAGAATAAACTATTTTCATGTACAACATTATAAAATAAAATCTCATTCATTGACATGATACTTGAAAGAGAAAAGAAGACAACTCACTTCCTCACTACATTTTCTACTAGGGTTGGATATTTCCCATGGAAAGAGTGGGAGTCTGTGACAAAAGCAAATAGGTATGAGGTCAAGTGTTCTGCCTGGACAGATCCTGGATGTGTGTCTTTAATCTGAGACTCCAAGGTGCTGTGTAATATCAGACCTGGAAGAGTGTGCTCCAACATATGAGTGTTGCCAAGCACAGTAGACCCATTGCCTTGATTTGGCATAATTCTTTATTTTAGAAATAAGGATTTTCAGGAGGTAGTAGGCTGATCTTTTGTATGCTGGGAAATAGAATAGTTGATGATTACTTTACTTTCTGTGTTTACTGCTTTGGTTTCTGGTAAATCCCATGGTTTTTTAATAATGGTTTACAAAAACCAGTGGCTTGGTTTTTAGTGCAACTTTCTACATGTTTTCTAATGACTTATTGATATTTAGTAGGTTTGTTTCAGGTGGGGAATTTTAGACATGTGTCTGGCATATAATACTTAAAAATATAGCTATACTGTGGTTCGATGGAATTAATAGAACTGTCAATTCATACTCAAATTTAATGCCTCTTCTATTCCAACTGAAAACAAATGAAAAGTACATACATATATATATACACATATATAAAATGCATACACATACATGTATATGTATGTATTTTTAAGTCAATGATAAGTTAATACTATTGGAAGAATGTCTTTCCTACCATCATTTGTTTTATGGTATAATAGTAAAATGAGAGTCTTGAAATCATATCTACTTCCCTCTCATCTGCCACAGACTGTGTGATATGAGCAATGCCTAATCATTGAGTAAAATAATAAGGAATTATTACTGCAAAAATTATTCAGCAGTATTCCATAAACTGAATGTTACTTTATAGGGACTTAGAACATAGGTTTATGTAGGTGTTCAAAATACAAAGTGTAAAGCAAAGCCACTGCTGTTGAGTTGATTCCTACTCATAGTGACTCTATAGGTTAAAGTAGGATTGCCCCATAGAGTCTCCAAGGATGGCCTGGTGGATTTGAACTGCCAACCTTAAGGCTAGCAGCCATAGCACTTAACCACTATGCCACCAGGCACCAGGGTTCCTTTACAAAAACCAAAACCCACTGCCTGGAGTTGATTCAAACTCATAGTGACCTGATAGGACAGAGTAGAGCTGCGACAGAGTTTTCAAGGAGCACCTGGTAGATGCAAGCTGTCAACTTTTTGGTTAGAAGCTGTTAGCACTTAACCAGCGCACCACCAGGATTTCCAAAATACAAGCAAGCATTATTAGCAGCAGAGAAAAAAAGCTATTTTGTTCTTCAGTCATAGGTGAGCAGAATCTATATGCTTTTAATAAATACATGAAATGCAAGCAGACAAATCATCCTTTCACTATGATGTGGCTATCATAACTCAAACCTGACGTCCATACCAAACCCAAACCCATTGCCTTTTCAGTGGTACCTGATTCGTAGCAACCCTGCAGGACAGAGTAACTGCTCCACAGTTTCCAAAGAACACCTGGTGGATTCGAAATGCTGACCTTTTGGTTAGCTGATGAAGAACTTAACCACTATGCTACCAGGATTTCCATATACAAGAATCTCTAAAATATGTCATTTTCATGTATTTTTCACTGTTTGTATATTGAAAACACAGTCTAACACATTATGTAAACTTTATGGGAATGATACACCAGAGCATTCTAAGATTTATAAAGTTCATTGGAACTTCTTACTAAAGTATTTTGTGAGATTTATTACAATGTCAGTAGCCTAATGTATTTTATTGTATTTATTTTTCATAGTTTTATTTACATTTATTGAAATGATGACTGTATGACTGATGTCTGATACTAGAAGGATGAAAAAGATTGTAATTATTCATGGCTTTATAAGGTCGCTCAGTCAGAACTGAGTCAATAGCAGTAGGTGTGGCATTTTGGTTTTTATACAAGATTTTATTTATTATATTGTGTTTATTGCCATGAGTTGGATCTGACTCGACAGCACTTGGCTTTGGCTTTATTGCATTGTAATGTATTCATGTTTCATAGTTCACATAGTAGTAACATGTCAGTAAAGAAGAAAGTAGTGTCACTTAAGTATTAGTAAATTAGACATTAAAAATTACTTCTTAGTCATTTTTGCTTTCTTAATAACAATGTTATTTATATTAATCCCTGCTATATAATGAATGAGAGCCCTAACCCAGTTAGTCTAGGATTATAAGATTTATGATAAGATAAACAGTATTTTGCAGTTTACTGTTTTGAAATTTCTCAACTTGGAGGGAGTTAGAATTTCTCTGAGGTCCTTATGGAAGTTTGTGATAAATGACAGTTTTAGTACTTATAAATGTTCTGGTGATGCAGTGTTGCTAGACAGAATCATTTGGAGTGAAAAATAGGTACAGCTAGCTTATAAACAAAACAAGCTTAAATAATTTTGCTGACTTGCAGTCTGTCTCATATCCTAAGTGAATAAAACACTTTAACCAGATCTTTCTGCACCATCCTGATAAGACACTTTGATATTATCAACAGAGAGAGAGAGAGAGACAGAGAGTGTTTAAATATGGCCAACCTGATGTAGAAACTCTGGTAGCATGGTGACTAAAAGTTTGACTGCTAACCAGAAAGTCAACAGCTTGAATATACCAGGTTATGAGATGCTTCATAAAATCATCATTGTTCTTTATTATTGCATAGTGTTCCACTGAGTATAGGTACCAAAGTTTGTTTATCCATTCATTGTTGATGGACATTTGGGTTGATTCTATCCTTTTGCTATTGTGGACTGTGCTTCAACAAACATTCTTGTGCATGTATCTGTTCAGGTCGCAGCCTTCGATTCTGTAGGATATATTCTCAGCAGTGAGGGAGATTACTGGATCAAATGTTATATCTATTTCGAGATGTTCAAGGAAGTGTCAAATTGTTTCCCAATGAACTTATACCATTTTGCAATCCCACCAGCAGTGTAGGAGAGTTCCAATCTGTCCACAGACTCTTTAGCACGGTTGTTTTGTGTTTTTTGAATCACTGAGAACCTTGTTAGTCTGAGATGGTATGTCACTTTAGTTTTGGTTTGTATTTCTTGACAGCTAGTGATTCTGAGCATTTCCTCATGTGTCTTTTGGCTGCCTGGATGTCCTCTTTGGTGAAGTGTCTGTCTATCCCCTTTGCCCATCACTTAATTGGATTATTTGCTTTTTGTTGTTGTTGATTTTGCAATACCTTGTAGATTATGGAAATCAGACGTCAGTCCGACATGTAGTTGTCAAATATTTTTTCCCATTGCATAGGTGGTCTTTTAACTCTTTAGATAAAGTCTTCAGATGATCAAAAGTGTTTGATTCTCAGTAGTTCTTGTTTATCTATTTTATCTTCAGTTGATCATGTTTTGTCAGATTTTAAGTTTGTCTAAGCTATGTGTTAAAACTTACATTATCAACACTATTTTTTCTTGCATAATCTTTATCATTTTGGGTTTTGTATTTAGGTGTTTGATCCATTTAAATTTAGTTTTTCTGTGAGGTGTGAGATATGGCTCTTGTTTCAATTTTTGCAGATGCATATCCAGTTTTGCCAGCAACATTGGTTAAAGAGACTGTTTTTACACCAATTTATAACTTTAGGTCCTTCATCAAATATCAACTGTTCATAAGAGGATGATGGCATCTCTGGGATCTCAGCTGTGTTCCGTTGGTCTATATGTCTCTTTTTGTACCAGTTCCTGGCTGTTTTCACGACTATGGTAGTGTAATAGACTTTAAGGTCGGGTAGTGTGAGGCCTCCCACTATGTTCCTCTTCCTCAGTAGTACTTTACTTACCTGGGGTTTCTTCCCTTTACAAGCAGAGTTGGTGATATGTTTCTCCATCTCATTTAAAAATGACACTGGAATTTGAATTGGGATTGCATTATATATGTAGATCGCTTTGCATAAAATAGCTATTTTCACAATGTTAAGTCTTCCTATGCATGAACAAGGTAAGTTTCTCCATTTATGTAAGTCTCTTTTGGTTTCTCGCAATAAAGTGTTGTAGTTCTCTTTGTGTAGTCTCTCATTTCTCTAGTTTGGTGTATTCCTAGTGTTTAATCTTCTTGGGGGCTATGTAAATGGTATTGATTTGGTGATTTGATTTCTTCTTTAATGACCTCTTTTTTGGTATAAAGGAATTCTACTGGTTTACTTATGTTTATCTTATGTCCCAATACGTTGCTAAACTCATCTATTAGTTCCAGTAATTTACTTTATGGATTCTATAGGATTTTCTGTATACACAATCATATCATCTACATATAGGAAGATTTTACCTTCTTCTATGCCAATGTCAATGTCCTTTATTTCTTTGTCTTGTCTAATTTTTCTGGCTAGACTTTCAGTATAATGTTGAATAGAAGTTGTGAGAGTGGGCATCCTTATCTAGTTCCCATTCTCAAAGGGAATTCTTTCACAATCTCTCCATTTAGGATGATATAAGCGATTGGCTTTGCATAGATGCCCCATATTGCGTTGAGGAATTTCCGCTCTATTCCTAATTTGCTGAGAGTTTTTATCATGAATGGCTGTTGGTCTTTTCAAATACTTTTTCTAAATCAACTGACAAAATGAGGTGATTCGTATCTTTTCTGCTATTTATGTGGTTGATCACATTAATTCTTTTTCTGATGTTAAACCAGCCTTGCATCCTGGGTGTGAATCCAACTTGGTCATGATGAATAATTTTTTTAATATGTTGTTGAAGAATTTTGCATCTAAGTTAATAAATGATATTGCTCTGTAATTTTCATTTTTGTGGGATCTTGCCCTGACTTTGGTATCAAGGTTATGCTGGCTTTGTAAAATGAATTTAAGAGTATTCCATCCCTTTCTATGCTGTGAAATAATCTCGGTAGTATTGAAATAAACTCCTCAAAGTTTGGTAGCATTCACCCCTGTGGCCATCTGGGCCAGGACTTTTTTTAGTTGGTCATTTTTGAATGACTTTCTCAATTTCTTCCTTTGTGATGGGTTTATTAAGTTGTTCTAGCCCTTCTTGTGCTAATTATTGTAGGTGATATGAATCTAGAAATTTGTCCATTACCTCTAGGTTTTCATACCTGTTAGAGTACAGTCTTTCATAGTATTCAGTTATATTTTTGGTTTCTGTTGTGTCTGTTGTGACATCTCCCATCTCGTTTCTTATTCAGGTTATATGTTTCCTGTCCTGTTTTTCTTACGTAAGTTTAGCCAGTGGTTTATTAATTTTGTTGATATTTTCAAAAAACCAGCTTTTGGTTTTGTTAATTTTTTCAGTTGTTACTCTATTCTCTAATCATTCAGTTCTGCTCTAATCTTTATGATCTATTTTCTTCTGATGTCTGAGGGGTTTGCGTGTTGCAATCTTGGTACTTTTTCAGATGTAGGGTTAATTATTGGATCTGGGTCCTTTCTTCCTTCCAGATGTGTGCATACATAGAGATAAATTGACTTCTGAGCACTGCGTTGGTGCAGTAGGTTCTGGTAGATGTGTTTTCATTCTCATTTGATTCCATAAGTTTCTTTATTTCATCCTTGATTGGTTCTGTAACCCATGGCTTTTTCAGCAAGGTGTTCTTCAGTTTCCAGGAAGTCAAATTTCTAACACTTTTTTTTTATGCTATTGATTTAGACTTTTTGGCTCTAGGGTCCAAGGAGGTGCTTTGCAATAATTCAAAGGTTTGGATTTTGTTTAGACTTAGTTTATGTCCTAACACATGGTCTATTCTGGAAAATGTTCCATGTGCATGGGAGAAGGTGTGCTTATCTGTTGATGGATAAAAAAGCTCTACATGTCAATGAGATGTCGTTGGTTAATTGTCACAATAAGATGCTCTGTGTCTTTACTGGGTTTTTATCTGGACAATCTATTCATTACTGAAAGTGGTGTGTTGAAGTCTCCCACTATTATTGTGGAGTGATCTATCTCAGTTTTCAATGTTGTCAGTGTTTGTTCAACGTATTTAGATGCTCTGGTATTGGGTGTGTAAGTATTTAGTATTGCTGAGTCCTATTTGTGTATTGAATCTTTCATCAGTAAATAGTGACCATCCTTGTCCACAGCGGTGGATTTTACATTAAAATCTATTTTGTGTGAGATTAGTATTACCACATCTGCTCTTCTTTCTATGTTATCAGCTTGGTATATATTATTTCATCCTTTAATTTTCAGTTTGTTCTTATCTTTGAGTTTAAGGTGTATTTCTTGTAAGCAACATATAGACAGTCCATGACTTTTGACCCATGATGTCACTTGCTGTCTCTTCATTGGAGCATTCAGTGTGTTTACATTCAGTGTAATTATTGATAGGTATGTGTTTAGTGCTGTAATTTTGATATAGTTATTATTGTGTTGATGCTTTCTATGTTGGTTTTAATATTCCGTTCTGGGTCATTCTTCTTTGTGAGTTGACTTTTCATCTTTTTCAATGTAGGCTTTATGTTTGTTGAGACTCCTGTATTACGCCTCTTGTTTTGGTATGTTGCATTTGTATTATGTTTTGTGACTACCCCTTTGGTCGCCCTTAATATTCTAACTTTAAACACAATTTTATCTTTTGTATATCTGTTTAATTTTCTCTCCATCTGAAAGGACTATACCTACTGTAATATACCCCTTTTCAGTATACTCATGTCAGTTTTTGTGATATGATTACTGGTTTCCTTCTTCTAATATTGTAGCTCTAAGCTTTGTGACTTCCCACAATAGAATTCTTGATGCTGTGTCTTGCATTGCCATCTTAAGTACACCCTTAATGGTTTTATTTGTCTAAGCAAAGAGATTTTGGTATTTCTTATAGTTTTGGTTTGGTTTTTACAAAATCTCTAAGCTTCTGTTTATCTGAGAATGTCTTAATTTCATCTTCATATTTGAGAAACAATTTTGTGGGCTATATAATTCTTGGTTGGAAATTTTTCTCCTTCAAAGTCTTTAATGTGTCATCCCACTGCCTTCTTGCCAACATCATTTCTGCCGAGAAGTCAGGTGAAAGCCTACAGGACTTCCCTCTGTATGTTTGCTTTGAGCCTCACTGTCTTTAAGAGAATCTGTTTATGTTTCATTTTTTTAAGCTTGATTATAATATGTCTTGTTGTCTTTCTTTTGAGGTCTTGTTTTTGTGGCATTCAATACACATCTTGAATATCTGTGTTCTCTTCTTTCATAATTTCAGGGAAGTTTTCTGTCAGCAACTCAAGAACAACACTCTCTGTGGTTTCAGCTATCTCTCCCTGTTCAGGAACTCTAGTTATTCATAGATTATTCCTCTTAATAGAGTCTCACATATTTCTTAATGCTTCTTCATTTTTCTTATTTCTTTTCTCTGATTTCTCCTCATAAATGCTGGTGTCAGTTGCTCTGTCCTCAAGGTAACGAAAAGTTTGACTTCCATCTCCTCAATTCTGCTCTTTCAGCTTTTGATTGAATTATCTAATTCCATATGTTGTTATTGATCTGCTGGATTTCAGGTCCTTGATGTTCCATCATTTCAAATAGCTTGCTTAATTTTTTATTTTGCTCTCCTGCATTTCGTTTAGTCTCTAGGAGGGTTCTGTATATAATTATTTTATACTCAGCCTCCAATGGTTTCAGAAAGATTTCATCTGGAATTTTTTTTTTATTATTATTTATATTTTCTTATTTGATATGACTGAGTGAAAATATACATTCCTGTATGAATTTACAGGCTCACCTATATGCAGCTTCCACTGCTCTCCCTGTCCAGTGACAGCACACTATTCCTCTCTGCTCCATACATGTCTCATCCTCCAAGCAGCCTCCTTTCCCATCCTCTCCAACCACTCTCCTTCCTCCAGCCAGAGGTCAGCAGGCTGATATCCGACAATCCACTCTTTGGACACGAATGGATTGGATCTGGAAATTTTTTTGATTCTTTATTTTGGGAGTTTTCCAGAGCCCCAGGGGGCTGTTTCTTTAAATGGTTGGCAATTCTTTGTTGCCTTCATGGCATCTAGAGGCTGTTTAGTTTCTCTGGTTTTAACTCAACAAAGCTGAGGTATAATTTTGAAAGAGAAGTTGGTCACCAGCCACATCTGTGTATGCTAGTGACTGGCCCCAGTGGACTCTCTGGGGTAGCAGGATTCCCCTCCTGGCAAGCAAAGACAGCACCCTACTTATGGAGTCATGAGTGGCCATCAGCCAACCCTGTGATGTGGGTCAGTGGGAAGTAAAGGAGATGCCACCAGGCCACTCAGCAGTCATTTCTCCAGGCAGTCTTATTTAAAAGCTACTTTACTGTTAAGCTGGAAGCTGTCCAACAGCTGGCAAAATCGGTCACTTCCTCAGGTGTGGCAGGCCCCGCCTTCTGGCTGACAACAGAGGCACCTCTTCAGCTGTCCCCAGATGCTATAATGTAATTCAAAGCAGAGAGAGGTTACAGACTATTGTCATCCTCAACCAGGCCCCACCCATAAGGTAACAGTGTCCTAAAAATAGTCTTTCTTCTGGAGAAGTGCTTTCCGGAGTGACACTGCTTCTCAGCCTGGGAATAAGCCCCCACTGAGGCCTCTGGCTGGGTAACTGTCTCTCAGCTAACCAAGATGGTATCTCACTTGAGCTGCCCTTCCTGCCACAAAATAGCAGAATCTATGGCACAGTTCAGAAAAGGGAGGGTGGAGGTACCGTGATACCCTCAGTAAGCAGCCAGGCTCTCAAAATGTAGCTATCCTACACACTGTCTTTCTGCTGTGCTGTGCACCATTTATTTTAGCACTGCAGTTGAGCTTATTTGCCAGCTCGTGCCTAGTCCCCACCTTCCAGATAGCAAACAAGGTGTCAGTACCTGAAGTCCTCTCCAACAGCAAGTTAGCTGAAATGGGATTAAGCATGAGCTGCCTCTTGTTAGAGAGAGGTGGTTTCCCATTTGTGGCACGTAGTCCAATCTGACAACCCCATGCCACATCGTAGGGCTCCTTGGATGTCCAGAGTGTTCCATTCAATTATTATTTCAGGTTTTAGTTCTCAGAGGGAATTGAGGTGACGTGTGTCTAGTTTGCCATCTCGGACCACTCCCCTGTTTTTCTTTACTATACCAAAATGTAGTTAATTTGCCTTTCTATCATTTATCATGAATTGCAGTTTTACATTTCTTTGTATGATATCCTTGTTCTGTCTTCCTGGCAGTTATTAAACTCTACAGTTATGGTCCACTGCCTGATTTTGTTCATTGTTTCATCCCTCACCCTTGATATAGTAATGGAACTGTATATATTTAATAAACACTATCAGTTTAAAAATATAGGAGCATGTCACGCTAGAGATATACTGTTTATAAAAAAAATAAAAGTGTGATGTTTTGTTTACCAGGAAGAACTTCACAGAGGAGATGAAATAGTAACAATTATGGTAATGAGCTAACAGGGGAAATGGATTTACAAAAGGTTTGGTAACCAATACATCTTAATGATTCTGGGAAAATTCTTTAAAATGGTTTTAATGCTACTGAGTCTGAGAGTGCAATTATACTATAAGAATAAAGATGGTTTTAGGAAATTAGCATTTTTGTTATTTCTTTAACCACTCTGGGTTTTCCATTTTCAATTTATCTAAAATACTTCAAGAAGTAATAAAAAAATAGTTTCTTTAATGTTATGTAAATACAACTTTAATTTGCAAATAAATAATCATTTATCTGTTGTTTATTGAAGTGTTTCAGTTTTATAGAAGGAAATATTCAAATAAATATTCTCAAACATATAAGGAACAAGGAATAAAAAACGCATGAAGCTACTTGGATGATTTCAAAATTATTAAAACGTACACTTTTGGGACCACTTATTGTGAATTTTCATTATGAATTAGTATAATTTGACAGAAGAAAAACTTTAGAATAATATGACAAAGACTTGAGAAATTTAGTATCTAATTATTGAGCATACAGCTAATTATGAATACTAAATTCAATGCATTTTTACAGAACTTCAAGGACATAGCTACCAGCTTGATCATGAAAGGAATACAAAATTCTGAAAAAGGTTTATTTAATTTAATGTGATATGTGCTTCTTCTGTTTTAAGTTTTATGAGCACAGATCATGATTTTTTTTTTGGTATATGTATGTTTTGTTATTTCCTTCATGATGTGGAACAGAACTTTTTATGTATATGTTTTCTATTAATGTAAATTATGTTATTTAGGTTACTAAATTTCTCCCTAACAACTTTATGATAGTCAACCTAATGTCAAAAAGAAAACTAACTTCTGTTGATCATTTTCATATTTTCCTGTTAGTAGTTATCAATAACATGAAATCATTCTAACTTTCTCTCATTTTCCTATCAATTTAAAAAGTGAACATCAACTCATTAAATGCTTTAATTGGTATATAATAAAAATATTCAATATAATATTCAATATAATAACATATAAGTTATACAGTTCAATATATTTTTAATATTTTAGTTATACCTTTTTTCTTTGTTATTTGGATAAATTCTTATTTGCTAAAAATATCTCCAGGCAATTTTAAGATTAATTGTGTTTCCATCCAAATTTGAATGTTTTAATAAAAAAAAATCAGAAAATCTAAATTATATTTTACCCAAAATTGTGTGATTTAGACTAGACTTTCTCTTCTTAAAATTTGATATATTCTATAACTGCATGCCTTTATCACCCCATAAATTTAGGTTTAAGAAGCATACTTCTGTATAATGCCAATCATTTATTAGATGAAAACATGATATGCAGCTAATCAAGGAATAATATAGAATTGTTACATTTTTCCCTGCATATTATAATTAATGAGAATGTCACCATGTGTGAATATGCAAAGATATCTTAAAGTTATAAAACAGTACAGTGGTCTTGATTTTTCCCTTCATGTCTAAGCGGGCACTAATTACACTCTTTCCTATGTGTGCAAATCTGTCCAGCATCTACTCTCCTGCACATAACCATGCCCCCCCCCACATGAAAGTTCATGCACACTTTCTAGAGTACATGGTTTAGTACATGTTTTTCTTGAGAGAGGACTTAGATAAATGATTAGAGTAACCTGTTTTCATAAAAAAATTATAAATGAGCAGTAGAAGTATTAAGTAGATTAACATACAGTGAATCCAGTTTTACAACAGATTGGCTAAGCAAAGCGTCATATTTTGGGGAAGGAAATAAATTTACCTGTTCTTGTCCATTACACCCTTGTAATGGCAGTCGCTGAGAGGAATAAAAAATCAGCAGAACATACGCAAACTAAAATTTATGCAAATTATATATACTTATCATCTACTTTTTCTCATGGTGACCCTAGAGGCCAGAGTAGAACTGCCCTAGTCTACAGTATTCAAGGAGCACCTTGGTCGCCATGAATCAGATCCGACTCGATGGCACTTGGCTGGCTTGGCTACTTTTTCTCTGTATACCAATATTGCTAAGGTGTTGTGATCATTAAGGTGGTGTGTCAGCTTGGCTGGGCCATAATTCTCAGTGGTTCAGCAATTGTAATGTAGTGTGGTAGTTGTATAATGATGTAATCCCTTCCAGGATGAGATTTAATATAATGTGATCATTTCTATGATGGGGTCGCTGTGAGTAGCCAGTCTGTTAAGAGGGAATTTTCTTGGGGCTGTGGATTGCATCTGCTATAAGTGGACTTTATGGCAAGGCTCCTGAGTTTTTGCTCAGTTGGATGCTGCAGCTGACTTTAATTCATTTGACCTCCAGTTCTGTGACATTAGCTAGAGTATTACTTGCTAATCTTGGGATTCATCAGCCTCTCCAGCCTATAAACCAGAAACCTGTAAACCTATAAACCCTGTTGGATTTTTCAGCCCCTGTGGCTCCGTGAGTCAGAAGAAGCCTGACCAACAAGCTTGGAACTTTCCAGCTGCTACAACCGTGTGTCTGTTTTCTTGATATTACTCTCTCTGTACAGATATTTATTTTTATGCTGCACTGGCTTTGTTTTTCTAAGGAGCCCATACAAAGATACTTGGTGCCAAGAAGGCGGTCCAGATAAAGAGAAGGCTCTACAGTTGGTTCAAGCCACCATGCCAGCAGGTTTGCTACTTGGGCTGTATATGTCTAATCAAACATAAGTGGACTTTCTGGAAAGGATCCTGAGATTTTGCTCACTCTGGATCCTGCAGCTGGCTCCTGTTCCTCTTCCTTCCAGTTCTTGATATTTGAGCAAGAGACTGTCTGCCATTTTAACGACTGATCTTGGGATTTGTTGGCGTATACATCCTGTGAGACAGAGGCTTGCTGTCTGAACTTCTTATCTTGAATTCATCAGCTGCTCTGGCCATGTGAGTCAGGAGATACCTACAGTCCAATGCATGGACTTGGCGCTTTCCAGCCTCTACAATTATGTGAGCCATTTCTTTGATATAAACCTCTGTCTCTCTATAAAGTTACACAATGTGCTGACTTTGTTTCTCTGGAAAACCAGCATAAGACAGGAGTAATTTAAGCACAGAGGATGATTCAGAAGAAAGGAAAACCTTCATAAAAGATTTCTGCAGATAGTTGCCACTAGTAAAAGAGTTCTTTTTTAAATTTAGAAATGAAAGTCACAATGTTAGTTTATTTCAGCCTTCAAAAAGGCCTTTAATTATATTACTTTATTAAAAATAGAAATTCCTTATAAGGCCAGCATAAAATCTGTTATTTTTTAGTTTTTGTTTTTTTATTATTTTAAATATTTTTCCCCCAGAAATATCTTCAGTGTAGACAGAAGATTAAAGACGTGGGGAAATTCCAAAATAGAACATTTTTGCTAGAGGTTGTGGTTTTCATCTCAGAATTTTTTTTGTTCCATTGTTGCATAAATGCAACTGCCCTGAGAGAATTACATTCTGTTATTTTAAAAATGGTGTGTGGTTATTTCTTTTAATAGTATATTAGTATATAACTCATATAATTTATATCACAGTCATTTTTACACCTTTTTTCCAAAAGGAGGTATTTTGTTTGTGTAAATAAATGAGTCTAATTGAACTTATTTCTCTTCTTTCCAAGATGAAATTATAGTTCTTGTATAACTATTTTTTTTTTTAAAAAAAGAAAAGGAAATAAATTCACAATAGACATCATATTTCTGCTTCAAAGAAATCTTTAGTTCTTACTTATGGTCATTATCTTAGTCATCTTGTGCTACTTTAGCAAAAATATCACAAGTGGATGGCTTTAACAAAGTTTGTTCTCTCACAGTCCAGTAGCATAGAAGTCCAAATTCAGGATGCCAGGTCCAAGGGAACACTTTCTCTCTCCACTGGCTCTGGGGGAAGGTCCTTGTGGTGTATCTTTCTTTGGTCTGGGAGCATCTCAGCACAGGAACCTTGTGTCCAATGGACACACTGCTCTTGGCACTGCTTTCTTGGTGGTATGAGGTCCCCATGTCTCTCTGCTCATCTCTCTCTTTTATACCTCAAAAGGGGTATAAAATCTTGTAGACCATATCAGATAACTGCTGCTAATCCATTTTATTAAGTCATAGTTATAGAATTTACAACACATAGGAAAAATTCCATCAAATGACAAAATCGTGGAAGGTCATACAACTCTGGGAATCGTGGCTCAGTCAAATTGGTACACACCTTTTTGGGGGGACATAATTCAGTCCATCACAGTCATATTTTAGAATTTTCAATACATTTTATCAAGAAGTGATGCTGATCTTTAATACATTAAAAAATTGACGCTTTAATTATGCTTTAGCATCTAGTTGTTAAGATATTTATGAGGATATCAGAAAATGTTTGTATAGTCTGCACTTGCCATTATTATCTGTATTGCTGGTGCAAATGTGTGTGAACATTCATAAAAGTGCAAAGCAGATAGCTAAACATGGGACTAAAGGAGTTGTCAACACTTTCCCCTGCAAAAGGCTCCATTTTACCGGGTGAGAGAAGAAAATTAGGAGAATAATTTCATGAAGAAAAAAAACAAACAAAAAATGTCAATTAAAAAAATTCATGATTCCAGTAAATGGTGAAAGATAGTAGGTTCTAAAGAATTCTGAATAACAAATAATCAAGTGCAAACAAAGGAATCACAAAAAGCTTCTGGGTAGAAGAACTGAGATGGGCTTTTTTTTTTTTTAAAATATTTTATTGTGCTTTAAGTAAAAGTTTACAGTCCGAATCAATTTGCCATATAAAACCCTGCAAACACACCACTCTCCCACCTTCCTGTCCCGTGACCGCAAATTCCTTGTTCCCACCTGTTCAGCGAACACCTGTCCCCGTCCACCGTCTCACCTCCACTGCAGAGAGGAGCTGCTCCGACAGCGTTGTATATATATTGAAGCCATCATCACTCTGTGTGTTATAGTCCAGTCCAGTCTTTGTCTGGGGAGTTGGCTCATCTCTTACAGAATTCTAAATATTAATCTTTCGTGTTTTACCTCTGATAATTTTAGGAAGCTTTCTTTGTCTGGAAAGTTTGATTATTTGTTTTGGGAGCTTTCTGAAGAGATCTTGGTTCCTGCCTTTAAGTGCTTTCACATGGACTGCTGTTTCCCAGCCATCAGTAATTGAAGTTATTAATATTATGCTTGCCTACTGTGTTCTAGCTTTGTCTTTTAAAATGTACAGTTTACATTTCTTGTATGGGTTCAGCCCAGTGTATAGTTCAGGCTCTTGCCTACTGTCCTAGATGGGAAGGGTTGCTTGGTATAGGCACAGGGGTCTGGCTGCAGCCACTGAGAATGGCCAGGATTAACAGCTATCCCTCAGTATCTGTGAAGTTGAGATATCCTCTTTTGTCCGAATCTAGGTGAAGGAATAGTTTCTGCTCTGATTTTCTGGCTTAGGGGATTGGCAGGAAAAACAAACAAACAACCCCCAACCCCCTTTCCCCAAGTTTGTTAAGCTGTTTTCATCTCCCAGTCTCAGAGAGTGGCTCAGGGCTTGCTTCAAGTGTCTGAATCTCCAGCTTCCAGCTCAGACTCTAGGGCTAGGTGCAGTGCTGAGGAGCAGGGAGACAAGGGCTCCTGGCAGACTCCAGGAGTCTCACTTCCGGATGGATTAGTGGCGTCATACTCTAACACCTGACACAGTTCAGAGAAGGAAAGGAGGAGCATCAGGAGAAGGGGGTCAGGCCCATATCAGAGGAAAGACAGAGATCTGCACAAGACAGGTTACAGGTGATGACTGAGCTTTCAGTGATCTGGTACTGCCCCTCCCTGGCTCCAGAGATGCGAGTGTATTCTCCAGACAGTCACCTCCATGCTGCACTCACCACATGGCCTTTTCCTGGCAGGTCAGGTTAGTGAAGTCCCATCCATCCATTCCCAGTGCTATTCTCCCTTTCCCTTTGCTCAGTTCAGTCTCTCAGCATTCTCTTTGATTGTCAGGGCTCCTAGGATGTCATCTGTAGTGGATTCATTTGTCCTTTTGTGTCTTTGTTGTTCGAGGGTCCTCAGGAAGCATCTATCTACCACTCCATCTTGGCTGAGGGTCCTTGGGAAGCATCTATCTACTGCGCCGTCTTGGCTGAGATGAACTTTTGAAACAACGAAGGAAAAAGAACATTAATAAATGGGGAACCGTATTTTAAAGTCTTAAAATGGAAAATAACTAGTTATATAATAACACATCATAGAGTCAATTCTGACCCATAGCAACTGTATAGGACAGAGAAGGGCTACCTGATAGGGTTTCCAAGGAGTGGTTGATGGATTCAATCCCCCCACCTTTTGGTTGGCAGCCAAGCTGTTAACTGCCGTGTCACCAGGGCTCCAGTTGTATCATAAAACCAAAAAACAAACCTGTTGCTGTTAAGTTAATTTGACTCACAGCAACCCTGTATGATAGAATAGAACTGCCCCATAGAATTTCTAAGGAGTACCAGCAGATTCAAACTGCCATTTGTTTGGTTAGCAGCTGTAGCACTTAGCCATTGTGCCTCCAGGCTTATACAACGGAGCAGGGCAATAGACTCTTCTACAGAGGGACGTAAAAACAACATTTGGTAAACAGTAATCTAATGTACCACACTTCAGTTCTGTGTCACTGCACAGTCTTGGGGATATGATGGTTTTACCTACACTCGTGTGGATGCTTAGGAATACTGAATGCTATGCTAAATAATGTAAATGTTGCCATATTAGTATTGGGTTCCATTAATGAATTTAGTTCAGAGTGAGAAGGCTTACCAACAATACGGAAGATAGAAGGAAAATGGTATAATCTGGCTCTAGAAGTCAATCAACCTAGATAACTCCCCCCGAATCACTTGATTCAGTCCTGGTATTCAAAATATTGCTTAGGCACAGTTCTGACTGTAAATCATTTATTTTAAACTTGGCCTTTGTTATTTCTCAACATATATATTGTAAATGGACAATAAAATTCCCCAAGAAGTTGTTTCCAGTCTTATCCAAATTGTTTAATCCCTCATTTCTGTACCTGATGGCAGAATAGAAGCCACTTGATACAAGCACAATAATATTACATTTTCTCACTTCAGCAAATCCTTGTGGTCATACGTTCTTCATCTCATTAGAATTCATCTTTTCATCTTTCCTTCTTGCTTCCAAGTAAGATATGTGTGTCCTGTCCTTCAATGAATGGTGAAGGTCATTCACAACTTAGCTGAGCAGTCTTTGTTTAAGATAAATCAGTAACTCTCTCTCATATCTTAACTCTTCTGCTTCATTTATGTTTCCCTTCTGATAGTAAATACTTTTAGATTATTTCTTTGTTTAAAGAAATAACAATGGGGAAAAAAAAACAAACAACAGAAATCCTTCTGGCTCCCATAACCTCTGTTAGCATTCTTCTTTTCATCAAAGAAATCCCTAAACTCTGTTGATATTTGCTTTTTTTTTTTTTGTCTTCTTTATCCTCTAACTAGGTACCCTGTCTTTCATAGTATTCAGTAACTAACATCTTTGCATGTATAACAAACCTAAACTCTCATTTTTCTCAATGGTTTCACCAAATTAGATTGATAATTGTATAATCTAGGACCTCTTAAAATCTCGATTCTCCTTATGCTTCTCTGAAATGTTTTTCTTCTTAGTGTATCAGCCAGTTTTATCTAAGACAACACTGTGTACCAATCCACGTCAAAATTGCGGTGGCATCTGGCAACAAGCATCAATCTCTTGTTCATCCATGGATTAGATGGTATTCAGTTCAGGTATAAGTGGCTCAATGGGATTTGTTTCCAGTGCATTCCCTGTCTTTCGTACTCCCTGTGTCAAAGACTGTCCTGCGGCACGTTCTTCTAATTGGGAAAGAGAGCAGTGCAAGAGAACAAGTCATACAAGCAAATTTTGAGGTCTGCACACGTCATCATTTTCTCTGTCATCTCATTAGACAAGGAAGTCATATATATCAGTTGGAGAGGGGAATACATTCCTGACATGAAAGATAATAAACCAAAAAAACAAGTCTCTTGCTGCCAAGTCTTACTGTGACTCATGGAAACCCTGTAGGACAGTGAAGAATTGCCCTGCGAGATTTCCAAGGAGCAGCTGGTGGATTCAAACTGTCAGCCTTTTGGATAGCAGCCGATTCTTTAACCCATGTGTGACAAGAGCTCCTAGAAGGTAGTAGAGATTAAATATTTGCTAATGAATAATCTAATTTACTTCACTGGGGCGAAAACCCTGGTGGTATATTGATTAAGTATTGCGTCTACTAACCGAAATATTGGCGGTTCAAATCCACCAGGTGCTCCCTGGAAACTCTGTGAGACAGTTTTACTCTACCTTGTAGGGTCCCTATGAGTCTGAATTGACTTGATAGCAGTGATTTTTGTTTCTTGGGGTGTCATGATAGTATTTGTTTTAGTCACCTGCTACTGCTCTAACAGGAAATGCTATGAGTGAAAGGCTTTATGAAGAGAAACTTTATTGACACAGTCCAGAAAGCTGCAAATCCATTTATGAGTTATAGGCCCACTCAGAAAGAGAAATTGTCACAGTGCACTAGGCTGAGTCCAAGTTCCAGGAGAACATCTCAGCACAGGAACCTCAGGTCCAAAGGATGTGCTTTGCTATTGGTGCTGCCTTCTTGGTATGAGGTTCCCGACTATGTGTACTTCTCTCCTTTGTGTTCAACAAGCTAGTAGCTTGATTGCTGCCTCACCAGCACAACTGTAGCCCATTCTCCATCATCAATATCACAGAGGCAGGATTGACAACACATGAGAGGAACTGCACCATATTAGGACTCATAGCTAAGTCAAAGCAATACATGCACTGAGGGGTGGGACACAATGCAACCCATGACAGTATTTGCTGTTAGCAGTTGTCAGGTTGCCTCCAACTTGTAATGATCCCATGTGCGGTAAAAGTAAACGTTGCTTGATCTTGTGCTATTTGCATAATCATTTGTATGCTTGAACTCATTGTGAAAACTGTATTTTGGGTGTTTTCCAACCTGTAGGGCTCATCTTCCAAAAGTATATTGGACAGTATTCCGTTGTGATATGTAAGGTTTTCATTAGCTAATTTTAAATCTTTCTTCCTGATTTATCTTCATCAGGAAGCTCTAGCAGAAACCTACTCACTGTGAGTGACCTGGTTAATATTTGAAGTATTGAGGTATAGCTTCCAGAATCATAGTAACTGATAAGCCACAACGGTATGACAGATGGATTATGGTCATGATACTGTGTACTACTACCGCCTGTTGCTTGGTTGATTCTGATTTATGGTGATCCTCTGTTATCAGAGAAGTACTATGCTCTAGGTTTTTCAAAAGTAGATCACCAAACCTTTCTCCCACAGTGCATCTGGGTGGACTCGGACCTCTAACCTCAAAATTAGCAGCTAAGGACATTAGCTGTTTGCACTATCCAGGGATTGTCATGGCACTGTGGGGATAAAAATTTCAATTCCATTTCCAAATAGAGTTGGAATTAATGGTGCAACTGAGAGACCGGAAAGCTAGAAACCAAACTGATGGTCTTCAAGCCAATTCCAACTCAAAGAGACCCTACAAGACAGTAGAATTGTATAGCAGTATAAATTCATTTCGACATTTCATCCTGGATAATGTATTGAATGTCATTACTCATTCCTCTGAGTTATTTTGTAACATTTGTGTTATCACACCATGGGCTGCTTTCGTAGTCTAATGAACGAAGGTCATTGCCTACGTATGACGTGATGAGAGTGTGAGACAATATTAGTATAAAATGAGGTAGTCTTTGGAAATCTAAAGACAACTTTTACCTTTTCTTTTGACTGTGTTACCAATATGTTACTGATATTTTATTCTTCATTTGTCACAAAACTTTTGAGATTTTTCTTTCCACTTCAGTTGAAGAAATGATTACCTATTTGACTGTTTGTTAGACATGTTTAAATGAGCCAGTAGCAGCATAACCTGTCTTCCCTGATAATCTGAGAAGCAGTGTGACAGCTATTAAATAATAAAGTGATGAAGAGGTGAAATTGATGAGAAAACTTGCAATCTACTGACTAATTCATGATTTTTATGTCTACAAATAAAGACAATATTGTCCCAAAGGATTTCCAGGGAGCCCCTGTTGCATTTGAACTGCCTACTTCTTATTTACCAGATATAGCAGTTAACCACTACATGACCAGGGTTTCTGTACAGAGAAAGAAAACATTCAAAGTCTACTTTTTCCTTTATTTTTGAATCCAAGAACTTCCCATTTTGAGGGAAGTAAGGGAACTGGAGGAAATATTGTCTCTAAAAATGCATAAATTATACCAAACATAAATATGAATGCCTCCCTCTTAGGTGATACTTTGATTTTTTAATATATTTAATACCTCAGTCTTAGGAGTTACATAATCTTTTAAGCTGCATATCAATTCCTTGATGAAAATAAGGTTCAAATTGTTTGTTTATGGTTATTGCCAGTTTAGAATTAAAAATACAAAAGCTCATCACAATTATTTTCTCATCTCCACATTTCTCTGGAGAGGATTCCGGTTGCATCAACGTGTATCCCATCGCTTTGCCTTTGCTTGCCATTTAGTGACAGGATTCATTGCTTTTGCTAGAAAAGAAGATTACTGTAGTTCTAATTCTGCATGCTCGGTTACAGTTTACTTTTGTGTGAGGTTCTTTAAGTGCATGTTTCTTGTTGTTCATGAAACGTGTCATTTGTAAATCTGTTTTGAAAGCCACAAATGGAACATTATGTTTCTGTTGAGCCATCTCATATAGATATTGTTTTTATTCTAGAGGAATGGTATTTTAAGTATTGTATCTTCTTTCTGCTGTGTTATCTGTCACATCATTCTTCAAATCTCACTATGTCACCATCATTCATGTGAATAGGGTTACAGAATCAAATTCTATTAAAAAAAAAAAAGCAAATAAAAACCTTACTTTTGGTTAAATTGGTGAGGCCTGCATTCTTAAGTTTACCACAGAGGAAAAGTGTCTCCCATCTGCATTTCTTCTTTTTCTACTTCAACCTTTTGGCAAAATTATAGGATAACAGATCATAAACAAAACAGTTATGTAATATCAGTGTACAATAACTAGTAATACATAAACCATTTTTACTTAAATATAGCATGCATCCTGTGTTTATATATTTAAAATATTAAAAAATTTTACTTGATTCAGTAAATACTTAAGAACCACAGTAGGCATTGTGCAAAATAGTGGGAATTCAAGGGAGAATTAGACCATCTCTGTTCTCCTGAGGCTTGTTTATGATCAAGCAGAAGAATTGAAAATAGACTCAAATCACACATCATAACAACCAAATGATTTGAATAGCTATATGAGGATGCTTTCAAAGTTGCCCAGAGTGGCTTAGGCAGAAGTGCATTGGGGAAGGGCTCACAAAAGAAGGTAAAATTCAAATTAAATCCTGTCTTCTGAGGTGTTTCTGAGTAGATTCAAACTACCAACCGTCCAGCTAGTAATTGAACACTTAACTGTTTTCTACCCAGAGACTCCTGCATAGTAACACATATGCAGTGAATATGTATAAAAATAACACATGTGTTAAAATTTTTGTGAAGTTACTCTGTTATATTTCTAAAGAAGCCTTAGTTTCTTAATCACTATTAGTTATTTGCAATATCACAAGAAGTTTCAAAAGAAATCTGATTTTAATATATGAACTGTACTTGATTCCAGAGTAGGTTTATATATTTATATGTTTTATGAGTAACACATGATATCTGGTTGTTTAAAGTGGTATGGATATCACATTGAACAAAGATTAGACAGATAGCCTCTACAACATGAAGGAAAATCTATTTCCATTTGGAACATGGAATTTGTGCTTAAAATTAAAAATCTGTACTGATGATAGAGAATCAAAAGCTGTTAAAATTCTTCTTTCAGAGCAATGTACTAGTATATTATCCGACCAGTAGGCACAAAAGTAGAAATTATATCAATATTGCACATGCCCTGAGAGGCTGACAGTCATAAGAAATACCGTGTAAAACCACTGATAGGATTGTCTATAGGAGTGTCAACATGGATGGTTTGGGCAACAGGTATGTCCTTAATTTCATCTCCAGCCTCTTAAATCAGCTCCTCAAGTTCACCTTCAGATCAGTACTGAGTATGTTTTCATTGGAGCTTAGTCAATATTTAAAACAACAACAACAGTGAGCACATTGTGAGTGCCAAATGAATCCTCAAGATTGACTTTTTTAGCAGATGGGCCTTGATAGACCTGGAGTCACCATGAGGTTAGATTGAAGGAGAATGCCAAACAGCAGGGCAGAGCCATAGCTATAGCTACACATCTTCAGGGAGGAAAGGATATTAATTTATAGAAAATGATATTAGAGAGAAAGAATAATGATACATAGATCACAGATGCTGCATCAGCATATGGAAGAATTTTTGCATCAGCAAATAAAAGGGGTAAATAATGTGAAGATCATGCATGTAAGATTTATTAGAAAGCTTTATTGCTATGTGATTTATGAATCACCATAGAAGGCAGTGATATAGTATTATATTCACAAACATGATGTAGTAAAGATTATTAAAGTATCTAGCAGTACTGTTTTTGGTTTCAGCCATAGACAAAATACCTCAGGGCATTCTTTACAAAGGCAGACCAGCATTCCCGATTTTCACCATACTGTTTACACTGTTGAGTTTCTTCTGAAAGCAGTTTAGCATTTGTCTCATTTTTCTATTGAAAATTCAAATCTGACTGACCAAAGTAGTGAGTGGGTTATTCTCTAGAAGATAAGCTAGGTAACTGGGATCTTTTAAAAACTAAATATGCTCATCAGAAGATTTCACCAAGGAATAAAAGGAGACCATACAGATTAGGAATAATTTTTTAGCTATGACAGTCTATCAAAGGTCTAATCTCTAAAATCTACAGGAAAATCCAACACCTCTACATTAAAAAAGAAAAAAAAAGAAAGACAAATAATGTAACTGAAAACTGAAGAAATCCAATGGCCTGGGGAATCCCCAAGGAGCATATCCCGTAGATCTGCTGCTGCCCCTGTCTAGAAAACACTACTGAAGTCAACTCTTCAGACAAAAGTGGACTAGACTCAGGGACACATTGTAACCGTATGGTGGGTGTACATTATGGTTCTAAGTATTTGTAGAAGGTTGTCCTACTGGTCTCTTCCTAGATGGGAGAAAAGACAATGGGGAGGAGGGGGCAGGAGCTTGTTAAGAAGATACGACAAGTATAAAATGAAAAGGAGGTGTGTGCTGTCACGGGGCAAGGAGTGGAGAGGGGCTTTAGATAGGTGGGCATGCAAAATTCATTTGGGTTGTATACTTAATGACAATAAAAACAAGAAAGAGAAAGGCACAAACTTCACTGAAGAAGACCTTTAAGCTGCTAACAAACACAGGAGGAAATAATCACAATCAGTACCATTAGAAAAGTACAAATCAAAACCAAAACATAACTGCCTCTCACCCCAGTATTACGGGAACAAATGAAAACAACAGACCATAAATGCTGGAGAGGCTGCAAGGAGGCTGAAAATCTTACATACGGCCGGTGGGAATGCATAAGGGTACAACCATTTTGGAACACATTATTGGCACTTCCTTATAAAACTAGAAATAGAAATTGTCCTGTACGATCTAGCAATTCCACTTCCAGGAATATATCTTAGAGAAATAAGAGCCATCTCATGAGTAGACGTATGTATACCCAAGTTCATTGCAACATTGTTCACAATAGCAAAAATATGGAAACAAGCTGGATGCCCATCAACAGAGAAGTGGGTGAACAAATTACGGTGCGTATACATGATGGACTACTACACAGCGATAAAGAGCAGTGACGAATCTGCGAAACATCTCAACATACATGAATCTAGAGGACATCATGCTGAGTGAAATATTGTGTGAAACCATTATTACAAAAAAACTCATTAAATATTTACAAACAAAACAAAATAACCTTTGATGACTGTTAGGGAGTGGAGGGGTGGGAATAGAAAAGCATTAAACAAACACTAGGTAAGTGGTAACTTTGATGAAAAGTAGGACGGTACCCCAGATGGGGGTAGCCAGCACAACTTATCCAAGGCAAAGTTGTGTAAGCTCCATAAATACATACAAATTCCTTGAGGGAATAAATCACCGGGCTGAGAGCTGTAGAGACCATGGTCTCTGGGAAAATCTAGCTCATTTGTTATAACACAGTTTATAAGGATAATGTTCTACATTCTGCTTTGGTGAGCAGTGTCTGGAACCATAAAAAAAAATTTGTGAGTGGCCATCTGAGGTACTCTGCTGGTCTCTCCCACTGGAAGCAAGGACAAATGAAGAAAACTAAAGATATAAAGGAAAAAATGTTCCCGAAGACAAAGAGAACACAGCTACCACAGCTTCCACCAGACTGAGTCCAGTACAGCTAGATGGTGCCTGGCTGACTGCTCTGACAGGGATTGCAATAGGCAGTCCTGGAGAGACCTGGATAAAAATGTAGATCAAAGTTCTAACTCAAAAAAAAAAAAAAAAGAAAGAAAGAAACTGGAGAAACCCTCGAAAGTATAGCCCTCAGACACCCTTTTAGTTCAGTATTGCAGTCACTCCTGAGGTTCCACCTTTCAGCCAAAGATGAGACAGGCTGACAAAACAAAACTCGACTAAAGGGATGTGTGGTTCAGGAGAAAGACTAGAAGGCAGGAGAGAACAGGAATACTGGTAATAGTAAGCCCCAGGTCAAGCAAGGTGAGTCCTGACATGTCATGTGGTTGGTAACCAGTGCCACAAAGCAATAGGTTTAATAAGAAGGAAGGTAGTCCTGTAAACTTTCATCTAAAGTGCGATAAAAATAAAAAATAAATAAATAAAAAGAGAGCACGGATTATAAAGTAGAATGCCTGCCTCCAGGTGGTGGTTCTACCACTGCCTGACCTCTGTGTTCTTCAGCCAGCTCCTTCATTTCTTCCTGGGCATCTCTTTCTTCCCCAAGAAAACAAGTAAAACAATAACACTTACTGTAAAGATCTGTGGCAAGAAGTCAATCAATATATAACTAAGTCATTTAGAAGAGTGTCTGGCATCTGTACAGGCTAAAAATATTAGCTACTAGTTTGTTAAAAAAGGAAAATATTCTTGAATATTTTAATCAACTGAATTAGCCTTCTATACCAGAGAAGAATGAATCTGAAACATTGTCCAAATAAATAAATAGTTTGCCTGTGATATGTGCTTCCTAAAATTTCTAAATAAAAGCTATATTATCCAGGTCTTGAATATAATGCTGGTAGTAAAGATCCCTTATATCCAAAGGCAAATTCAAGTTTTAATTGGAGACTTAAGCCTGTAACTTGAATTAGCTAAATGTCTAGTAGGAACTGAATACCAGTATATGTGTTTTCCATACCTAATTTCAAAACAAAACTCCAAGTGGCATCAATAATACTCTTAAAAGAATTGTGTTTCAGTAAGGTTAAAGAGCTTATTTAATGCCATATAGTCAATAAATGGCAAAACAAATACCCAGCCATTTATATGTACATGTATACGTATAGTTATATGGGCAGCACTGACAGTTCAATCATAAAATTCTCACATGTTATGCAAGAGGCGCAAGTGTGATTCCTGGCAATGCTCCTCATGTTCAACCGCCACTGGTCATCAGCTGAGGCCTGTGTGTTGCTGTGATAACTGAGTGTGTTTCCATGGAGCCGAACTAGGAAGAAAGGCTTGACAACGTACCTCTAAAAATCAGCCAAGGAAAACCCTATATTTTAATATTTTTGGTCCAGTCCCCATCTAGTCACACAGATGGTGTTTCATACAGCAATGCATGTGTACACCATGACTTGGGGTCAACTTGTCAACAGCTAGGAAAAACAATACTTATGCATATGTATAGGCTCTCAGCTGCTAAACAAAATTTGGTGATTCCAGCCCAGTCAATGGCTCTGTGAGAAAGACCAGGAGATTTGCTTCCATAAAATTATAGCCGAGAAAACTCAATGGTGCAGTTCTACTTGGTCTCATTGTGTTCTTTTGAGTCAAAATAAACTTGGTGGCACCCAACAACAACATGTAAGTGTATGTGTATAAAAAGTCCTGGTGGTGCAGTGGTTAAGCACTTGGCAGCTAACTGAAGAGTTGGCAATTCACACCTGCCAACCACTCAATGGGTGAAAGATGTGGCGGTCTGCTCCACAAAGATCACTGCTTTGTAAAATTTTACTTTTCCTAATAAGGTTGCTATGAGTCAGTATCAACTTGATGGTGATTTTGGTTTTTGTATTATTATATATACGTGTATTTCACAAACTGCTGTAAAACACTAGTTAGACTATGTATAGGTATGTGTGCACATACTTGCGGGTGTCTGGTGTGCGTTCTTGTCCATAATTGTTCTTTAGGTCAATATGTTAAATGTGTTATCTGTGCTGTCAGTCATATTTTCAGTTACAGTTAAAATATTACAAAAAACTAAGCTTTTCTCTATGGCTGAAAATTTTAAAGAACAGTTACCAATGAGTTGATTCTGACTTACAGGACTTTATTTGTATCGGAGTAGAAGTGTGTTCCACAGGGTTTTCAGTGGCTGACTTTTTGGAACAAGACCACCAGAGCTTGTTTATAAGGCACTTCTGGGTGGACTCGAAAATCCAACCATTCGGTTAGGGACCTAGCACATTATCATTTGCACCACCTAGGAACTTCTTAGCAAAAATATTTCAGAAGCTACTGGCAAACTTTCAAAACTCCATATTTTTTTTAATTGTGTTTTAAGTACAAGTTTACAATCTAAGTCAATTTGTTATACAAAAATTTGCACATGCACTGCTCTGTAACTGTAGGTGCTTTGCCTACCCTGTGACAACACACTCCTCTCAAAACACTTTCTTTTAAGCTCCCAGCTGAAAACAAACCATTTGTGCCATTTGCGGACCTCTATAAGAGAGCGGCACTGATACAAATAGGAAAAGCTATCTTTTAATAATTTTAGTTTAAATTTTAGGTATGTATTGATTTCTAAAAAAATGAGAAGTAATAAAAATTTAAATAATATTTTGGGAAAAAATGTGGATGCTCTGAAAATCAGGAGACAAAGGAGAAAGTTTTATCAATGATAAAATAATAAATGAACTAAACATTATGAGATTTTGAAAATGTGCAAGACCAGTTCCTGTATCATCTTAATAGATCCCTAAAGTAGGAAATTATTCTTTCGAGACCGTTTAAGCTTAGTTATTGGGCATGAGGGCAGTTTTCCAAGTTGCATTTGCATGCAATGCTAGTGTGTATATTTAGTCCCAGAGTGAACCCTATCAGCAATGAATATTAACTTGTTACTTATTATTTTGTTAGCTGATTGTTGAAGAAAAGAATTCCAGGGTAAGTGTGTATTGCTGAAATCAGTCCTTCTAACTGGTTCATTCCAGTTTGACCCCGCGCTGAGAATTTTCGTTTCCACTCCCAGATACACTGAATCAGAATCTACATTTTAACATAGGTCTTGCTTAAATATATCTGGGGGCAGGAAGACAAACTCTCAGCAGGAGACTCAACCAGAATAAAATGTTTGGAAGCCCTGCTTCAAGCTTTAAGAGCCTAAACAACCATAGACACAGTAATGAGATGTTTATTTTAGTTGAACCTGCATTTATAAATCTCCCTATAAATTTATCTCATTACAATTTCCAAAGGAATATAATCAAACTGACCAATATGAACTAAAAAGCCTTCTGAATTTAAAATAACTTCTTGGAATGTTCAAATGTATTTTATACTTTCCCACGTGCAATGTTAGGAGTAGTTAGTACAGATTTACTGACCTAAAATATTCTGAATTTTAAAGGTATGTCTATTGTCAACCTCAAATTGAGATTTCATCTGTGTGATAACAATTTAGAAGCTCTGTATAATATAAGCTGAATAATGTTGCCACTTACTGAAAGGAAAATGTGGGTTGTTTTATTCAGTTTTAATGAAGCAATTTCCGATTTTACACTTTCTTTAAAACAGAATGATATCTTAAAACAGTAAGTTACAATGTCAGTGAAAGGCCAGACAAAGACTAATTCAGCTATCTGTGTCAAAACGATCAGCAAGTAAATTTACTATTGCAGAGGCTTTAACGCTCAGCGTTACTGTGGGAAAGTACCATTAATGAAATTTCTTTCTTTCTTGACTATGAGAAAACTATATTCTACCTTTGATATGATATTCTTAGGGAATTTATGTAAATGTAGTCTTGTATTCTTCATAATGGTATTTTTAATGAACTTGGATTTATTAGTTTCAGGTGCTTTTTAAATTCAGTTACTGAAAATAACATTTTGTGATAGAATTCTGATTTCTGTTTCTTTTTTTTTTCCTCTCTCCTCTGCCTTTTTTTCATCAAACCTGCCATGACTCCTGTACATGGCTCATCATCTGTTGCCTTGGGCTGTGAAAAATTAACTGTGCATCAGCTTTGCTCTCATTCAATTATATTTCTTCCTTTATGATGCCCAGGATTATGATTTTCAAATTGTCAGATCCGTCCCCTTAGTCACCACAATATTTTTCACTTCATTATATACAGTCCAACCGTCTGTCACATTGCTATTTCCTTTTGACTGTCTCCACTGTTAAAATTGAATACAGTACTTTGTTTTCTCCCTTACCTAAACCAGATCTTTCTGTACTCCATTATAAACGGAAATCTTCAACTACAGAGCAGTTTCTGTTTCACTGTACTGTTTCTTATATTGAAATATTTACAGCCCAGTTGACAACACTTTAGCTTCTGTCTAAATTCATGATTTATTTTACTTGTGCAACATACGGCCAGCCTGGAAACTGTAACATTTGAATAAACTGACTGACTGTATTTACTGGATCTTAGACTCTAGGAAATCATCTTCATAAAATCTGTTCTCTTCTCATTGTGGTCTCCTTCCAACTGAGGAGCCCTGCAAATGTAAAACCTATACACATGGAACCAAAATGCAAAGTAACAAAAAGCAAAACAAACAAAAAGATTGCTATAGATCCAGCTAAATGTATTCTTAAAATAACTACTCTTAGTGCTATTATAAAAACTGCATAGAGGCCGTGGGTCTGACCTCCATAACTTCACAAAGGATAATGAAATCAAGATTCATAACTCAAGGCTGATGCCTATGAGGCAGGCTTCAGAAATGACTCCTCTGTCTGCTGTCTGTACCAATTCTGACACCAACCTTCCCTCTTGTGACAATTCTGCTTCTCAGCTGGGTTTGATAATCAGTTCCAATGGCCTCAAAAAACTCAGCAGACAATAGTCATGATTCTGGGTTTACTGGAGAAGTAATAGATTGTAATTCATGCTCAGGAGTATTCAAGGCTACCGTTCTTCCATCAGGATAGCCTCTTTCTAGCCATACTAACAGGCACACCTCTCCCAGTCTCTGTCCAAAGGCACTCAGTTCTCCTGTTCAGTGGACCAAGCCCACTGCACTGTAGCCTGTGAGTCCGTTCTGAAGGCGTCTCCTGCTGGTCTCTCCTTCCTTGAAGGTGGTAGGCTTTTCACTTTCCAGTCTCAAGCATTGCTCATTTCAAGCCTAGCAGGATGACAAAACTGACCAGTCTCCTTGGTGGGCCACAATTACCCTGTCACACAGTCCTGCCCAATCCCTTGGGTGGGAGTTACAAGACCATGGCTAGAAAGCCTACACAAAAGTGATCCATCATACTGCAATGCTTTATAGCTTTTAACTAATTTCTAAAATATTCTTTAAAGGTTTTCATGTTATTCTTGTTTCATTAAAACAATTTTAAGAGCATGATGTATAATTTTCTCACATTTTCAAGCATATGATACCAGAATAGAATGAATCAATTTAAAAGACAGTCATCTCCTGTTTGAAATGTAAGCTCCATGCTAACAGGAGGTTTGTTTTGTTCACTGATCTATTCCTGATGTCTACAAGAGTGCCTGGCTCATTCCAAGCAATCAATGATTTTTAAGCACCTCTTGAATCTTTCCAAGTATTTCCATTTTTCTAACCACTATTCTAGTGTTGGTCATATCATCCCCAGACTATATTCCTGAAATAATTCTGAGCTGTCTAGACTACTCCAGGTCCTACTTCTTCAAATTCATCTTCCAAGATGTGAAATGACTTAGCTTGCTATTATGCAATAGTCAATAAATGAACACAATTAGGCCTCTGGAAATATATTGCTTTGTGAGCCCTTGGAAAGCAAAGAAAGTAGAGAACCTTATATATTGGGACATAATGCCTACAGTAATATACTTTTATGCACATTTCCCCAAAGTTATTGGTTTTGTGGAGCTTTGCCAAAATGAAACATTTCCCTTCCAGGAACTCACTGAAATAAGAAGTACTAGAACACCATTTTTACTGTAGCATAATGTGAAGAAGTTTCACAGAAAATATTATTTAATACATAAATTAGGCAGCCAGGGCATAGATCTCAGTGGAGTGCTGGTTGCACAGTTTTTAAAGGACTCAGCTGATGACTGAAAGGTCAGTAGTTGGAATTCACCAGTTGCTGCATAGGAGAATGATGTGGCAATTGGGTTCCACAAAGATGAAGCCTTGGAAACCCTACTCTGGTCTACAGGGTGGCTATGAATTGGAATCAAGTCAACAATAAGGTGTCTGTCTTGTTTTTGTTTTTTCAATGGGTCTCATAGAGTCATGGAGTAATCCCAAGAGGCCTGTTTTTCAGGCTTGTTCTCTTTACCTGCTGTCATGAACAAGTCTTCCCTTCTGTAAACTTGCACACAGTATTTGAGAGTTTATAGTCTTTTATTTTTATTTTTCCTAAGTCATTTATATTCCATATAGTTCCAGTTATAAGCTACTGGACTGAATGCCTTCAGGAATCTACATTAGCTGAGTATTAATTTATTAACATTTATACTTTTATGAACTTTTAAAGAAACTTCCTTCATTTGAACATGTGGGGAAATAAGAAACATTTTTATTCCAGACTCTGATTAAAATTGTGTAGCCGTGTTAAGATTAACTTTAGGCCACTTGAGATTTTTTTTTTCTGATGGTATGGTATCTTTTTTCTTTTTTTTTTTCTCCTCGTGCTGGTAGTTATGATGGGGAAATTTGTATTCTCTTGTTTAAGAATAAAAAAAAAAAAATCTGTTATGTTTTTTTAGAACCAGTTAGGTTTTCAGTTCAATATTCATAGAGTCATTAAAATAATGAAGAATTAGCTCTGCAAATGACTTGAAATAAGCTTACAAATGCAACACCGTTTTATTCTTTGTGCATGCACGGATACCCACACAGTCAATTCAAATTTGTTTAAGAGACTACATTTTCTGTCAAGGGCTTCTGTTGACATTTTCAAAACTTAACTTTTTTCCCCTGAAATATCAGAAAATAAAATATATCTTCTTAATGTGTAAAGAGATAGTAGCCTTGGTAGCACAGTGGTTAAGATCTATGGCTGCTAGTCAAAAGATCAGCAGATGGAATCCACTAACTGCCCCTGGAGACCTCATGGGGCAATTCTATGTCCTACAGGGTTGTTGTGTGTCAGAATTGACTTGACAGCAATATGGTTTTTTGTTGTTGTTTTCTTGGTTATGTATAAAGCATAGGTGTAGCTCCACTCTGTATGCTACCCATTGCTACTGAGTTGATTTCTAGTCATAGCAACCCTGTAGGACAGAGTAGAACTGTCCCACAGGATTTCTAGGGAGTAGCTGGTAGAGTCAAACTGCCAACCTTTTTGTTACCAGCTGAACTGTTAACCACTACACTGTCAGGACTCCTGTATGTTAAGAGAACCTACTTTCAAAACAAACATAAAGCTTATAATTCAAATTATGACATTAAACATGTTGGCAATTTAAAGGCACTCAGTGTGTACACAAAACATCACATTCCTGTTTGATTTTTTAATGTAAACATCAAATTGTCATCAAGTGATCAATCTGAAAATAATTGTTCATGTGCTCTGGTTTTCTTTCTTTACCAGCTAACGTGGAAGAACTTATTTAGCCATTGGATAGCTGATGTTTTGTCTTGTGTATACTTTTTTTAATGCTGTATTACTATAAGTAGTTTGTTGCTGTAACTATAATTTTAACATTTTATGTAGTTTTGCAGAACTGAAATGTTAATGTGGATAAGCTCATAAAAACCTGTTGCTACTGAGTCAATTCCAACTCCTAGTTACCCTATAGGACAGAGTGGAACTGCTCCATAGAGTTTCCAAGACATGGCTGGCAGATTTGAACTGCCAGTATTTTAGTTAGTAACTATAGCTCTTAACCACTGTGGCACTAGGTTTTTTCCATTGAGGGTCTAAACACAAAATGGGAAAACTTGCTTTTGTGCGTATTTTGATAGGGATTCTTACGTGAAAAGGAAAACAGTTACAGAAAAAAGTTTTATTGATAAATCCGATTTTGAAGTGATCACAATACTACTGTTTCTCTCCACTTTTCTTACAGACTTCACATTGTTGGCTCAAAAAACATTATCAGAGATTGTTTTCAACATTTTATCATATATATATATATATATTTTCAATTAATTACGAGGGATGGTAATCTAATTTGAGTGTCAATCTTCTATGAAATAACATTTCCCCTTGGATCTGCATGTTCAACACAGGGAAGAATACAGATGCTTAATGGAAAAGAAGTTACTCAGTAAATTTTCGTATTTGCAAAACTCAGATAATACTGAATTCAGCAAACTATGAGTTTACATTTTGTTAGAACGTCATCTGGGTTATCTTTAAATTATTCATTCATTCAAACATTAAGATGATTTTCCTTTAAGAAATGTTCATTCTCCTTAAGCTTTCCCTTCTTATACTAAGTAGGCATAGTCGTATTTAACTACTTACATATAGAAGGTGAGAAGTGTTAGAACCATTATTACCATGGTCTACCATAGTATTTTGATTTTATTGATTTTTTTTTTTACTAAAGTATTACACAGTAAAGTAGGTTCCCATTTGACAGCTTCTGCAGAAATCATTCAGTGACATTAGTTACTGTATCACAGTGTGTCGACATGCTCTTTACTTGTGTCCTCTTTGTTCCGTTTCTGGAGGTGTCCTAGTGAAGTGCTACAGCTGCTAACCAAAAGTCGGCTGTTTGAATCCACCAGGCACTCTTTGGAAACTCCTCTATGGGGAAGTTCTACTCTGACCTATAGGGTCGCCATGAGTCAGAACCAACTTGATGGCTCTGTGTTTGGTAATTTTGGTTTTGTTCCATTTCCAGTACTCTAGTTTCCCTACCCACTTACCTTCTCATCTTTGTTGACCCTTTCCTCTCACATTGATGGGCAACACCCTTTATTTTGTATGCCACTCTGCTATTGTGCTATTTGAGCGGCTAAGCTTAGTCCTGGGTCTAAAGAGTGCCTTTGGGTAGTCCTGTCAGGGAGTCCTCTATTAGCTACTGCTCCCATTTGTCGAGACTTTTTTTTTTTTTTTTTTTTGGTAATAAGAATTGGACTTCTGCTCCACATTTTTCTCTTCTGTCTGGGACCCTGGACAAAATAGTCAGTGGTAGTATCAGAGTATCATTTATTTCTTCTGGTCTCAGGGTAGATGGTGTGGATTGTATAGATTTGTTTCTTCTCTCTGCTTTTTCTCCTGCCAAGTAGAGACACCTAGTTGTGTATTAGGTGGCTGCTCAAAAGCTTATAAGACCCCCAATGTTATTCACTTCATTAGGATACAGGTCATGATTTTTGTGAACTGCATTATGCCAGTTGACTAAGTTGTCCCATGAGACTATAGTCCTAAGCTTTCAAACCCAGAAAATCAATCTTAGATGTTATTTGTTTATGGCTGTGGAATACTCTATTTTTTTCCTGAATGAATCTATACGTCAGCACCTACATATTTGCATTCACATATGCCTACAGATACTTCTGTTTGCTCTCATGTATGTACACACCTGTACCCACTTATAGGTCAGCATTCCTGTATCTATCCATATGCTCAAACATTTATTTTTCCTTTTATTGTGCTGTGCTCACTACATCCACATTCAGTGATGGTTTTCCTTGAGGCATCTTGAAATGAATCTTGAAAGAAGCTGCATCACAGGTAGAGATTACAGGTGACTATGGTTCTAATTCAGACAAACTGAAGCAGGACTTGGAAAGTGAAGAAGTACAAGCAGATTTTTATTCTGCTGCAGTTTTGGAAAGCATATTCTGAAACTCAAAAGGGTATGCAGCACAGGGTTTCAGTATGTTTGAAGGAATATTTACTGCTATGATTTTATATTTATTGCCCATAATACTGGCATTTTAGGACATAAAGTTACTTTCCAAAGTCATATTAGATGCACACATTTTAAAAAATGCATTTCCCTTGGCTGTTTTACACATCAAAAGATGGGAAAGGACATGTGGGTGCTTGAACCTTGTTTGGTTTGGTTTATGAATATTTTGAGTGTGTCAGTGGTATAGGGATGTTTTGAGAATGCCTTGTTCTAACAGTTGTTTTGATGTGTGGCTTTATGAATTTGATCCTTTGAAACAAACTGTGCTGCACTTCATTGCCTTGGAGAATTTGGCTCTGTTGTTACACAGTTGTCTTCTGTTTCACCTTCCAGCATTTCAGATTTTTTTTGCAGGACATTGGTCCTGAAATACCTCAGCATTTCTATACTTTGAAACAAATTCCAGGAAAGATGAATAAATTGCTTATTTAGAAAATTACAATAACAGCACTAGTAGCACTGTAATGAAGGAATGTTTTCTGTTGTTACCTCTGTGTGGGGCTTCAGAATACTTAAATAGTTGTTGCTGTGTCTGAAAATACACGATATTCAGAAAATTCACTTGCTCATTCGCTGCTTCTAGAGAACGTTAGTTCTTGAATCTTTACTTTTCTCTAAATTCTGTTTCTTACAGCTGTTGTAGTTCTGGCTTTTATCATTCCTTGTTTGTGCAGAATCTTTAAATTGTCACTCAGCATGCAGTTCTCACAAACTTCTGTATCCTGCTGCCAGTCTTCTTCTCATTTATCATTAGCACCATTGAATCATGCTCTCATTGCTACTGGAGTTGATGTCTTTCTGAAGTAGACTGATCATATTTCCACCAATCCTTTCTTTTCTTCTATCAAACCCTTTTATAAAGTGTGTTCCACTGACCCTTCTTGTGTCATATGCCAGTTTTTCCATTCATCCCATATTTGACCCAAATGAGGGATGTTTGTTGAAAGCGCACATTCCCACACACACTTTCTGGCATTTTTCATGCTATGGAATAGCATACTCAGAAGCTTTTTACCTAGATAACCAATTTAAGTTCATCATTTAAAACCTTTTCATTGATTGATCAATTTAATTATTTATCATAGTAGTTATTAAGTAGTTATTAAAACTGTGCTAAAAAAGAGGGCACAAAAATGAATAAAATACATGCATTACTATAAGCAATTTCATAAGGCCTCTGTGGTAATCCCTCCTCTGTCCTGACCCTCCTACTTATAAACACAAAAGGAAATTCCTCCAATCTATTCTCTCAGATCTGTTTTTTTTTTTTTTGAGTTTATTCTTTTCATACTATTTTATATGATGCACTATAATTGTCGTCCTGAATATCCTTCTATGCTCTTGGAAAGGCTGTTTTGTATTTTGTATTTATTTTACTGCAATTTTGCAGAATTAAACTGAAGAAGTAAAGAAGCTGATGGCATTGTATTATTTAAGTTTTTTAGTATTATCTAGTATTATGACAACCACCCTTTCTTAGCTACTAGATTAGGCTTAGTAGAGTCACTTAACAAAATTTAATAGATGTACATCTTGGCTTGTATATAATAAATAAGCTTATTAATTGCAATTATTTTAGGATTTTTCCCTCACTAAGGGCAGCAAAATTCATCACCATGCACATGATTGCACGCACATATATTTATGCCATAATGTATACAATCAGAAACTTTAAAGGTGCTGTTTTTGTGGTCTTAGAATACATAAAAACTTCATGCTGCTGAAAATGGTAATCAGTGGGTTTAACTATTAAAATTAAATGTTACCTTCTGCTTCAAGTAATTTTCCTAAATTCTTTATTATTTTAATGTGCCTGAAACATTGGTGAAATTAATTGTTGAGGTAAACAGTGTCTTCTTAATTATTAGTAATGGGGTGCCAACTGCAGAATTAACACCAGATTCATATCTTGTGCAGATAAGATCACCTTGTCAAAAAAACGGATTTTCTACAGAAATCTCTTAGTATTATCTTGTAGTATTTTTCAAGGATACACTTTTTCTCTGTCCTTGGACATCAGGTCCACAAAATCCCTGTGTAAATTGCAGGTTTATTAGAGGTGGCAGCAACTATATTATTTCATAAAGTAAAAGCCAGGCGAGTGCTTTTGAACTATAAAATAAGTTGTTCTGAGCATAACTCAAGCCATCCCTGAGACCTTTGGTGAACACCTGCAAAAGTGTGCCACAGAGAAACAGGTAAGATAAAGTAGGTGATGATCTGTCCCAATCATACCCTGGGAAGAACTGAAGGAGCAAGTGAGATTCTTTTTCATGATGTAAAGTAGGCTTTCAGATAAATGTCAACCTCCCTGTCTTCAGGTTGTGATATGGATTCTATGTGACAGCCTATTAATTTTAAATTCAGAACTCTCTTATATATCATGAATTAGTATTTTGAACATTATTTGATTATTTAAATTGTCATTATTCATTGTTCCTGAATAAAGTTGAATTCTTTGTGACTAGTCACGTATCTTACCTTTTGAAGAAAAAAACAGTTCACAGACCAGTGTAAAGAATTATGTAGATATTTACTCTTGATTTTCTAAAAGAGGTAGAAATAGGAACACCATACCCTGAAATTCCAAAAATTTAGTTTTAATGACCTGTTTTTCTCTGAACTCTATCATAGCATGGTAGCTGTTAGGGAGAGATTCACTCCCTTTTCTTTTTGTTCAAATTTCTCAAACACTCATTTATTGCACAAACCTTATGCCCCTCCTCCAAGCTCTTACTAACTTAACTAGTCTTATCTATACCCGGTCCTTAAATTAATCACATGTCCCCATTGCTTGTGTTAACATAACAAAATATTGTAACTCACCTGTATAAGTCCTGGTGGCGTAGTGGTTGAATGCTTCATCTGCTAACGAAATGGTTGGCAGTTCAAATCCAACAGACACTCCTTGGAAATTCTATGGGATAGTTCTACTCTTTTCTATAGGGTCGCTGTGAGTTGCAATCAACTTTGTGGCACTGTCTTTTTTGTTGTTGTTTTATTTTTGTTTTTTTTAACATAATCATTACTAAAGGGGATGAGGAGAAACTGCAAGCTGTGAGTTACTCAAACTATGTTATATATGTATATATATATGTATGTGTGTGTAATATATATATATATTATCTAACTCATTTAAATGTTACCTAAAGTTTATCATACTTTATACAATGCAGAATTACTCCTGGGCTTGTTAAAAGGGGATAAGTAGAGCTGGGCATGAAAAGAAAATTTAAATACATTTCAGGAAACTTTATGCCCAAGGAGAGCAAAACTGAAACACAACCAAAATGTGTTTAAGTGTCTATGTCTGTGCATGTCAATCTGGTTTAGTTGACTACAAAGAGATGCTATTTAGGACTAGTTCTGGGCTAGGTTGCAATGTAATCTAACATTTTGAATGTGGACATGGGAGCAGGAATATCAAGTAAAATTCTTCTCTGTACTCAGTGTCAGCTTGACTTTCCCCAAATCACTTAATTACTTCATTGGCTCTGAGGTTTTCCTTAGAAAAGTAAAGATAACAATAAGATTAAGGCATGTGATGCCCCTAAAAACTGATAAACTGTAGTTCTCCTCCTCTACTTGCACATTCAAATGGAATATGTGAGTTACACACACATACACACACAATCACACACACAGGATTCCTGGTTGTATAGTGATTAAGCACTTGACTGCTAGCCAAAAGATCAGCAATTTGAACTTACCAGCAGCTCCACAAAAGAACCATGTGGCAGTCTGCTTCCATGAAGATTTACAGCCTTGGAAAACCTATGGGGCAGTTCTTTATCCTATAGTGCTGCTGTGAGTTGGACATCAGCATATTTGCTTTTAGGAATATGTGTATTTCTTAAGCTAGCCTTGATATAAATAACATCTTCTTAAATACAACTATAATTGAATGAGAAAGTGGCATATGCCTTTTAGCAGAATGAGGTGAACTAGATTATAAAAATTTTAGTAGCTACAGGGCACTGATATTTTTACTATATATTGCATTCTCTATAAAATAATATTCCACGTATGCTCAAGCAAAGAAAATGAGTTGGTGAATGTAGTGGTTTCAGTGACCAATGTCAAATTATGTTGATCTCCTAAAACAAAAAATTGACTTTCACCAATTTTGCTTAAAATGGCTCATACTTTAACTTTGATTATTTTTCCATGATAAATAGTACAATTAGGGGGCAGGGCCAAGATGGAAGACAAGACATGCATCTCCTCAATTCCCTCTGAGGACTAAGGCCTAGAGTGATAATTGAATGGAATACCCTGGACATCTGGGAGCCCTAAGGTCTGGCATAGTATTGTCAGATTGGACTATGTACCAGAAACAGGGTAACTACCTCTCTCAAAGATGAGACAGCAACACTGAGCCCTGTTTTGGCTGACTCACTGTCTGGGAGAACAGCACATACTGACACCATCTTTGTTATCCAAAAGGTGGTGATTGGGCATGAGCCAGCTAAAACACTGAACTTCAGTGCTTAAGTAAACAGCATATGGAACAGCAGAGAGACTGTGCTTGGGACAGCCACAATTTGTGAGCCCAGCTACCGACTCAGGGCACCACTGCCGCTCTACCCTCTCATTTCTGAGCTGCACTATAGATTCTGTAATTTCACAACAGGAAGGAAACCTTGCATGAGATAGCCTCTTACTCAGGTAGAAGGCAGAGTCACCCACCTGGAGGTCTAAGCAGGGGCTAATTCTTAAGCTGAGAAGCAGTGCCTGTCTGGAAAGTGCTTCTCCAGCAGAAAAGTTCTCTGTATAAGACAGAGGAGACCAGGATTTTTGGTGGGACCTGGCAAAAGATGGCAGCAAGGTGGTAACCCTCCCTCCTTTGAACCATGTCATAGCATTAGAGATGGCCTATGAGGTGCTTTCTTTGTCAGCTAGAGGGCAGGACCTGCCATACCGTGGGGCCTGACTAATTTGGGCAGCTGTTGGACAGTTCCCCACATAGCAGTAAGTACATTTTAAAATAAGACCACCTGGAGAACTGATGACTGAGTGGCCCAGCAACATCTCTTCCACTCTTCACTGATCCACATCATACTGTTGACTGATGGCCCACTAGTGACTCCATAAGGAGGGTACCATCTTTGCCAGCCAGGAGGCAGAGCATGCCACCCCATAGCGTCTACCTGGGGCCAGTCACTAGAGTACACAGAGGCAGCTGATGACCAACTCCCTTCTCAGAACAATATCTTAGCTCCTGCTGAGGAAAAAAAACAGACAAGCAAACAGCATCTAGATGGCCCAAAGGCAACAATCCATAGTGAACTATTTAAAGAAACAGTCAACCCTGGCTACAGAAAACTACCAAATAATCAAAAAACTTCCCAGATGAAGAAGCCTTTCTGAAAGTATCAGACGTCAATTATAAACGAATTATATGTACAGCCTTCTAGAGAGTAAACAAAATGCAGCAGAACAAAATGAAAAATTAAGCAAGTTATTTGAACTGATGAGACATCAATGATTTGAAATCCAGCAGAACAATAATACAAGTATGGAATTAGACAATTCAATCCGAAGCCAAAAGAGTAGAATTAAAGACTTGGAAGCCAGAGCTAGTGACCTTGAGGACAGAACGGTGGACACTAGCATATATGAGGAGAAGTCAGAGAAAAGAAAAATGAAGAATTAAGAAACATGTGGGACTCTATTAGGAGGAATATCTATGAATAATTGGAGTTCCTGGGCAGGGAGGGGAAGTTGAAAATACAGAGAATGTTGTTGTAGAGTTATAGACCAAAAACTTCCCTGAAACTAAGAAAGAAGAGAATACAGACTTTGAAGATACGTATCAAAACCACAAAAACATAGACCTGAAAAGAAAGACTCCAACACATATTATAGCCAGCCAAGCCAAGTGCCATCAAGTCAGATCTGACTCATGGCAACCTTAATAAAATGAAAGAGACAGAGACTCTTAAAGGAAGCAATGCTCAAAGCAAAGCTAACATTCAGAGGAAGACCTGTATACTTTTATCTGACTTCTCAGCAAAACAACATCGGCAAGAAGGCAGTGGGATGACCCATTCAAGCCCTTGAAGGAGAAAAACTTCCAACCAAGAATTATATATCTTGCCTCTCAAGTATAAAGATGAAGTTAAGACATTCACAGGTACACAGAAGCTCAGAGGCTTTGTAAAAACCAAACCAAAACTATAGGAAATACCGAAAGAGGCTCTTTGCTTAGAAAAACAAACACATTAAGTGTATACTTAAGGAGACATGCAGGACACAGCGTCCAGATTCCTTCTCAGGGAATTCACAAAGCTCAATCAAAGCTACAATGTTAAAAAAAAGGAAACCAGTGATCATATCACAAAAACTATGATATCAGCACACTAAAAAGAGGAATATATTACAGATCCCTTTAGATAGAGAGGAAATAAAATAGATACGCAGAAATTAAAGTCTGATTTAAACTTAGAATAGTAAGCAGTATTATAGGGGTAGCCACAGAGCAAATTAACAATGTGACGTATCAAAACAAGAAACAGAACACAGGAATTTTAACAAACACAAGTCCTACCACTGCTAACCACAAGGTCGGCAGTTCAAATCCACCAGGCGCTCCTTGAATACTCTGGGGGTCAGTTCTACCCTGACCCCTAGGGTCACCATGAGTCAGATCTGACTCGACGGCACTTGGCTGGCTGTACTGTAAAAGATAAAAAGTCAACCCATAAACAAGAATGACCCAGAATAGAACATTAAGAAAAACATAGATGCTCTTCCAAAGACTTTATAAATAGACTTAAAAGGCCACCTATAGAATGGGAAATATATATATATATCTCGAAACTATATGTAAGGCTAACACCTGGTCTCTATAATCTATAAGGTACTACAAAATATCAATAAGAAAAAAGATAAATCATCCAATAAAGTAATGGCAAAAGAGATGGACAGATGCAGCCAAAAAACACAAGCAGACATGCTCAAGATCATTAGCTATTAAAGAAATTCAAATCAAAGCTACAGTGAGATACCATCTCACCCCAGCAAGATTGGCCATGATCCAAAAAATGCAAAACAACCAATGCTGGAAAGACTGTGGAGAAATTGAAATTCTCGTGTATGGTTGCTGGGACTGCAAAATGTTGCAACCTCTTTGGAAAGCAATCAGGTGCTTCCTTAAAAAGCTGGATATATATATATATATATATATATATATATATATATATATATCATTTGACCCAGTAATTCCACTGCTTGGAATATATTCTATAGAATCAAGGCCATTCACACCAACTGACACATGCACGTGAATGTTTATCACAGCACAGTCCACAACAACAAAAAGATGGAATTAACCTAGATGCCCAAGAACAGAGGAATGGATAGGTAAACTATGGTATATATACTCAGTGGAACACGATGCAATGATAAAGAACAATGATGATTTTAGGAAATATCTCACAACCTGCTTTCAATTGGAGGACATTATACTGAGTGAAAGTAGCCAGCGAAAAAAAGACAAAGATTGTCTGAGACCCCTACGATAAGAACTTAAAAACAGACTCATGTGTAGAAGAAAAGAGACTTTCACGGCTGCAAGGGTGGGAAGAGAGGGAGGGTGAGATGGGGTGGGTTTAGATAGATAGAAATTTGGTTGGGTGAAATCTGTGACAGCACACATTAGAAGGAAGATCAATATTAATTGGACTGCAACATAACATGATTGCTCCTCCCATCTTAACCCAGTATTACAAGGGCAGAGTAGCTGGGGGAAACTGAGACCAACTGGCACGACTAGTGTTTTGCTAAGAGAGCATTCTGCACCCCACATTGGTAAGTGGCATCTGGGGTCTTAAAAGCTGCCAAGCTGCCATCCAGGGGTACAGCAAATGATCCCAACTCAGCAGGAATGGATGAATACCAAGGACCAAAATGACATGGGTCAAAGAGAACCCAGAGGACAGAAAGACCCAAGTCAGTGGGTGACTACATCGACTTGTGACCGGAAGAACTGGATGGTGCCTGGCCACCACCAGTGATAGCTGTGATGGAGCTCACATAGTTGAGTCTCACTGGCAACATGAGAATAAAAAGGGGGTGTACCCTGAGAACTCCACTAAAATACCACAACTGATGGTCCAGGGGGCTCAGAGTTCCCCTGGGAGCATGGCCCCTGGCCCTGATGCTGCCCTGTCCATAAAGCATAACAGAGGTCAACTCTTTAGACAGGAATGGATTGGACTTGGTGACAGAGTGACTATATCATGTGTGCACTTTGTGAATCTATATAGGATGTTGTCCTGCTGACCTCTTGCTGGAGGTGGGGTAGTTGGTGCAGAGGAGGGGATAGGAGATTGTTGGGAGGACAAGACGTGTATGGAGCAGAGAGGAAGAGTGTGCTGTCACTGGGCAGGGATAACACTGGGAGCTGCATATAGGCAGGCATGCAAATTTATATGGGAATGTACATTTTCATTCAATCATAATAAAAATATTAATAAATAAATGAAAGAAAAGCATAGAAAATATTAACAGCACCAAAATAAATACATCAAAATGACATCACTAAACACATACCTACCAATAATTACACTGAAAGCAAATGATCTGAATACTACAATAAGGAGATACAGAGTTACATCCTGGATCAAAAGACATGATGTTGCTTACAAGAAACATATGTGAGATTCAAAGATATTAACAAACTGAAAATCAAAGGATGGAAAAATATATACCAAGATAATAACATCCAAAGAAGAGCAAGAGTGGCAATATTAAGCTCAGATAAACTAGATTTTAATGTAAAAATCTAATATGGACAGGAGTGGTCACTATTTATTGATGAAAGGTTCAATACATAAGCAGGACATAAAAATGTTATCTATCTACTTACTCAATACCAGAAAATTTAAATACATCAAACAAACACTGACTTTATTGAAAAATGAGATAGATCACTCCACAGTAATAATTGGGAACTTCAACACTTCAATTTCATTAATGGATGATCATCCATCTAGAAAAAAAGCTCAGTAAGGACACAGAAGATGTTATTGTGACAATTTAACTACTAGACCTTATTGACATATATAGAGCTGTTTATCCATCAACAGATAATTATACTTCTCCAATTCACATGGAACATTTTCCAGAATGGACCATGTGTTAGGAAATAAGGCAAGTATCTACAAAATTTGAACCATTGAATTACTGCAAAGTATCTTCTGAGACCATAAAGCCATAAAAGTTGAAATCAGTAGCAGGAAAAACAGGTAGAAATTGGAACTCTTGGAATCTGAGTAACACTTTACTCAAAAATCCATGGGGTATAGAAGAAATCAAGGATAAAATAAAGAAATTTATGGAATCAAATGAAAATGAAAACACGTCTTACCAGAACCAATGGGATACAGCCAAAGTAGTACTCAGAGGTCATTTTATCTCTATAAACGCACAAATCCAGAATGAGCAAAGCACCCAAACCAAAGAACTAACCCTACAGCTTGAACAAGGAGAAAGAGAGGAACCTCTTGGGTGCCAGAAGAAAACAGATCATAAACATAGCAGAACTTAATGAATTAGAGAATAGAAGAACAATTGGAAGACTTAACAAAACCAAAAGGTAATTCTTTGAAAAAATCAACAAAATTGATAAACCATTGGCTAAACTTACAAAAGAAAAATGAGGACAAAAATAACCCAAATAAGAAATGAGATGGGAGATATCACAACAGACCCCAGTGAAATCAAAAGTGTCATAACAGAATACTATGAAAGACTGTACTGTAACACAAAATGGACAAATTCCTAGATTTATATCACCTACCAAAATTATCACAAGGAGAGATAAAACAATTTAATAAACCTGTCACAAAGGATGAATTGAAAAAGGTATAAAAAAAAACCTACCAACCTAAAAAATTCCTGGCCCAGATGGCTTCACTGGAGAATTCTACCAAACTTTTAGAGAAGAGTTCACTCTAATACTCCTGAGGATATTTCACAGCATAGAAAGGGAGAAATAATCCCAAATTCATTCCATGAAGCCAGCATAATCTAGTGCCAAAGCCAGGGAAAGAGCCCCCCAAAAGAATAAAATTACAGACCAATATTACTCATGAACTTAGATGCAAAAATCTTCAACATAAGCCTTGCCAATAGAATTAAAAACATATCAAAAAAATTATTTATCGTGATCAAGCAGGATTCATACCAGGGATTCAAAATATTGAAATAAGACCCGCATCTCACACCTTACACAAAAACTAACTCAGAATGTATCTGATACCTAAATATCAAACCTAAAATGATGAAGATCATTCCAGAAAAAAATAGGGTTAACAATGGAAATTCTAATACACAGCTTAGACAGACCAAAATCTGACAAAGAAAGATCAACAGAAAATAGATAAATGGGCACTGCTAAGAATCACACTTTGGCTCATCCAAAGACTATCACAAGAATTAAAAGACCACCTACAGAAGGGGTAATGTTATGATAGGTTCTGTTAATTTTCGTGGTGCATATTTCGCCATCTTTCCCTGCGATTTCTCCCGTTTGTAGTGAAACTGTATAGTTTATGCCTGCCTGTTCTACCACTGTACTTTGGAGGCAGATGATTTATATTCTAGATTTCCCAGATGAGGAATTCATGGATTTTGGACTTGGAGTTAAGACTTTCCATGATATGTGTATGTTTTGTGTGTTAGAAGGATGTGATTTGGGAGGAACAAAAAGGTAAACAGTCATGGATTCGATTGTATCCTCCCAAAAACATGTGTAGCAAATTGGCTATGCCATGATCCCTAGTATTGTGTGATATTCCTGTATGTTGCAAATCCTGTCTCTCTGATATTAAAGAGAGAAGACCTGCAATGTTTATGTTAGTGAGGCAGCACTCAGTCTGTAAGATTGTACTGTGCCTTGAGGCAATATCTTGAAATATAAAGGACAGGGAAGCAAGCTGAGAGTTGGAGACCTCATATCCTCGGGAAAGAAACAGTAATGGGAGCAGAACATGTCCTTTGGATCTGGGGTCCGTGATCCTCACAAGCTCCCAGTCCAAGAGAAGATTAATGGACAACAAGAAATTCTTCCAGAGCCAACACAGAAACACTTCTCCTGGAGAAGAATCTGAATTTGGACTCGTAGCTTTCTTTTCTTAGAAAAAATAAATTTCTCTTTGTTAAAGCCTTCCACTTGTGGTATTTCTGTTATAGCTGCACTAGATGACTGGGACAGTAGCTATGTGGAAACGTCTATATAAAGAGAACACATATAATTTATTTTTATTCTATTAATTAATTGTTCAGTTGAGCGTGTTGCTTAATTTGCTTCATCTAAGATTCCTCATTCATACAATAAAAATGTAATCTTTAAGTAAAAAGAATAACCTTTTATATAAACTAAATAATGCTTTTCTTATAATATGTGTGTATTAGCATATTTTCTTCTTCCCCATCATCTTCTCTAAAAGAAAATATCTACTTTTGAGAGCATATTTCCTGCAAGGTATTTATGTTTTTGTATTGGTTCTTCATATATTAGAAAAACAATTTGATATCTTAATTCTAATATGAAACATAATTTTATCATAAACCACAAAGTAGATTCCTAGATTGTTAGCTGAAGGACATAGAGGAAAACTAGGTTAAAAACCTTTTAGAAATAAATTTAAGAAAATGCCACCAACAGGATCACCTGTTTGTAGTAGGTCATGACTAAATTTTATACTGTGACTTTAAAATAAGCAGTCTATAGTATTAATGAATAGTTCAAATCTTAATAAAAACAAAGTGTTATTTCACACTAATGCTCTAAGACAAATTTGCATATCTGACATATGACTCATTTATATAAACTGGTTTCTTGTTTTAGATTTGAATGGCCTATAACTCCAACAGAGGTGTTAGTATCTTCATTGTTTCAGGAACACCTAGGGGTGAATAAACTTCTGATTTTCCTAACAGAGATATGTATATATGACTAAACAGTTTCAAATTAATAGGCAGCCCATGTAATATTAAATATTTATGTAAATATTTAAAATGTGGGCACATTCACAGATTTAGGAAATCAAAGACAATGACATAAAATTTATATTAAAAGAATAATAATGTCATCTAGCTGAACATAGAAAAAGAAATTTAGAACAAACTACGTCAAATGTCTTTTTCAAGCATGAGGTAGTGACACTTGTTTAAGATGTAGATTGGTTCTTAAAATATTTGTGTATCAAGGAAAACTATTCACAAAATCTCATTGCTGAAACTGCTGTGACCATTAGTATCAGTTTCATAATGCAAATGACAATATAGATTTTATAATTTAAAATATGAAAGTGAAAGTTATAACACCTACACATACATAGGAAATGTAAGAAAATAAGGAAAATTATTAACATTCAAAAATAATCACTGTTTACATTTCATCATCATTCTTCCATATATTTTTTAAAAATATCATGTCTGTGTATATATTTTCCCAGTTGCGCATACACAGGTCATTTGATACATTGCTTACTGCTACATGTTCTTTTCTGGATAATAATCTTTCATATGCATGAATTAACCAATTCAGTATTCAAAATAAACTGAAGAGATGTCAAGTACTGTGAAGGGTCTATCTTGTAAGTTTACAAGTTACACTGCCACAGTTTAATGGATGCTTGCAGAAGTCAAGCGACCCTGAGTCAGAGACAAAAGTCATTATTAACTCACGGCACAGCAGTCAGCATAATCTCCTTATTCGTTTTGGTTTTTCTTGCTCCCAAATTGATCAGGGCAATGCAGAATAGTTCAGATGAATGCTGCACACTTAGTAAGCATGCTTTACTGCTGAGAAACTTAAGTTTGGGAAACCCCAATCTTTTATAAAGATACTGTTAGCACCTGCCCCGTCTTTTCTTTTCCCTTGAGTGACACATTATTTATTTATCTTTAAATCAAGAACAGCAAGGAATTCTACTTTTTACTCTGGAGCAAGACACTGTCTCTTTATCTTCCGAGACTGTTTACAAACAGCCTTAAAAAGATAGCGCAGAGCAAAGCTGTTAATACCTATGCTCACAAAACCAAACAAAACCAAACCCAGTGCCATCAAGTTGTTTTCTACTGTCAGCAACCCCAGAAGCAGAATAGAACTGCTCGATAGAGTTTCAAAGGAGTACCTGGCAGATTCAAACTGCCAAAATTTTGGTTAGCAGATGTAGCACTTAAACTACTATGCTACCAAGGTAACATATCCAGAAACACAAGAGACAGGAAAATGTGCTTGAATCACAACAGGGCAGATTTCATTTGCTTTCAATGCTTGAAAATAATCTCTGTCCTCAGAGCCTACCTGGACAGTGGCCTAACCCCTAGATTCAAGGTGTTGTGCCCATGCCCTGGAAGCAATGAAGTTGCCAGTCCTATGGAATTATTTATAGGTACTTCCACTCATTGAAACTGAGCAACAGCACTGTCCCCACATTGGTCCAACAATCTCTCAGGGGGTGTCATGCCTTTTCTTGAAGAACAGATGTTTGCAGTCATGCAGTCCAAGAGGTCTGTTTGTATAGTAGATCATAGAAGTTCAATAGCCTTATTTCATTTCCTCTTGTCTCTGTTGTGATCAGTCTAAACCAGCAGTGCTTCTACTAAGATGGTTGATTGGATTCACAAGTCACACACTTAATTCTTTAGCAGTTAATCATCCACCCATATTTAATATTATTAAGTCCTGTTTGTGTATTGAAACTTTCAGCAATAAATAGTGACCATCTTTGTCCACAGTGGTATATTTTATGTTAAAATCTATTTTATCTAAGATTAGTATTGTCAGTCCTGCTTGTCTTTATATGTTGCTAGCTTGGTATGTATTATTCCATCCTTTAATTTTTAGTGTGTTCATACCATTGAGTCTAAGATGTGTTTCTTATAAACAGCATATACATGAGTCATGTCTTTTGATCCATGATGTCACTTGCTGTCTCTTTATTGAAGCATTCAATCCATTTACATTCAGTGTAATTATTGATAGGTATGTGGTTAGTGCTGTCATTTGATATATTTATTTTTGTGTTGGTATTTTCTATGTCACTCTTAGTATTCTCTTCTGGGTCACTTTTTATGGGTTGACTTTTCATCTTTTTCAGTGTTGATTTTGTGGTTGCTGAGACTCCTATATTACATTTCTTGTTATGATGTGTTGCATTGTTATTGTGCTTTGTGGCTACCCCTACAAACCCCCTTAATATTGTAAGTTTAAACCCAATTATAACTTCTGTGTATCTTTTTAACTTCCTCTCCATCTGAAAGGACTGTAACTACTGTAGTATATTTCTCTTTTTGTGTGATAGTGTCATAGTTTATGTTATATGTCAGTGGTTTCCTTCTTTTAATATTGTAGCTTTGATTAAGTTTTGTTACTTCCCTAGCTGAATAGGATTCTGGATGCTCTGTCCTGCATTGCCCCCTTAAGTATACACTTAATGTTTTTGTTGTTCTAAGCCAAGAGCTTCTTTCAGTATTTTTGTAATTTTTGTTTGGTTTTTACAAAGTTTCTAAACTTCTGTTTATTTGCTAATGTCTTAATTTCATCTTCATATTTGAGAGACAGTTTTGCAGAATATATAATTCTTGGTTGTTAGTTTTTCTCCTTCAAGGCTTTGAATGTGTCATCCTGCTGCCTGCTTGCCAACATCGCCAACATGGTTTTTGCTGAGAAGTCAGATGAAAGCCTACAAGGCTCCCCTCTGAATGTTAGCTTTTGCTTTGAGCTTCTCTTTTTTGAAGAGCCTCTATGTTTCATTTTATCAAGCTTGATGATAAATATGTCTTTGTGTCTTTTTCTTGGGGTCTATTTTTTGTTGTGTTTGATACACATCTTGGAACTCGAAGTTCTCTTCTTTCATAATATCAGGGAAATTTTTGGTCAGCAGCTCATCAGAAATACTCTGTGTTTTCAGCTATCCCTCGCTACTGAAGAACTCTGATAAATCTTGGATTATTTCTCTTAATGTAGTTGCACATGTTTCTTAATGCTTCGTCAATTTTCTTTTTTCTTTCCTCAGCTTTTGCCTCATAAACACTCTGTCTTCAAGGTCACCAAGTCTGACTTTTACCTCCTCAATTCTGCTCTTTTGTCTTTGGACTGAGTTATCCAATCCTGTAAATTTGTTTCTGATCTGCTGGATTTCAGATCATTGATGTTCCATCAGTTCAAATAGCTTGCTTAATTTTTCATTTTCTTCTGCTGTATTTTGTTTAGTATCTAGGAGGTCTCTGTATATAATTATTTTGTACTTGACCTCTGATAGTTTCAGAAAGCTTTCTTCATCTGGTACCTTTTAATTCTTTATTTTGGGAGTTTTCCAGAGCCACGGTGGACTCTTTCTTCAAATGTTTAGGAATGGTTTGTTGCCTTTGCACCATCTTGAGGCTGTTAAGTTTCTCTGGTGTTGTTACCTCAACAGGAGCTGAGACATATTTCTGAGAAGGCAATTGGTCACCAGACACTTCTGTGTACCCTAGTGACTGGTCCCAGTGGACTTTCTAGGGTAGCAGTCTCAGCTTCCTAGCTGGCAAAGTTGGCCGCCTATTTATTGAGTCACTGGGGAGTTATCAGCTGACCCTATGGTGTGAGTCAGTGTACACTGGAGGAGATGCTGTTGGGCTGATCAGCAGTTATTTCTCCAGGCAGTCTTATTTTAAAAAGCTGGCTGTTGTCCAATAGTTGCCAAAATCAGTCAGGCAGCCAGGCGTGGCAGGCCCCACCTTCCATCTGACAATGGAAGCACCTCTTTGGCCACCCTCAGAACTATGATGTAGTTCAAAGTAGGAAGGGGTTATAGCCTCCTGCCATCCTCAACCATGCCCCATCTGTAAGGTAACATGATCCTAAACCCAGCCTTTCCACTGGAAGAGCACTTTCCAGACTGACATTGCTTTTCAGCTTGGAATTTATGCTCTGCTGAGTCATCTAGTTGGGTGACTCTTCCTCCTAGCCAACCAAGTTGGCATCCCAGCTGAGCTGCCCTTCCTGCCATGAACCAGCAGAATCTATAGCGCAAATCAGAAAAGAAAGGGTGGAGGGGTGTTGGTTCCCTCAGTCAGCAGCTGGGCTCTCAGAATGTGCTATCCTATGCATTGTCTCTTTGCTGTGCTATACAGTGTTTACCTTAGCACTGCAGTTCAGCATATTTGCCGGCTCATGCCCATCCCCTGCCTCCTGGATAACAAGGAAGGTGTCAGTGCCTGTAGTCCACCCAAGAGGTGAGCGGCAGAAGTGGTGCTTAGCATGAACTGCCTTGTGTTAGAGGAAGGTATTTTCCTGTTTAGTGGCACATAGTCCAATTTGACAACTCTTTGCCACATTCTAGGGCTCCCTGGGTGTCCAGAGTGCTCCATTCAATTATCACTCCAGGACTTAGTTCTCAGAGGGAATTGAGGAGATTTGTGTCTAGTCTGCCATCTTGTCCCAGCCTCTTCTGTTTAATAATTTCTGTCTTTTTATTGTTATATTTGATGAGACATTGTAATCAAAGGTTTCTTTACTTCTTAACCATCCTTTCCTTTAGTTTTATGATATGTTTATAATAGCTTCTTTATTTAATGTGACATCTGAACCTTATCACAGGCAGCATCTGTTGTTTTTTCCCTTTGGAATGAGTCACACCTTCATATTTCTTTGTATTTCATTATTTTTTGTTAACATCTGAACATTTTGTGGTCTGGGTTAGGCACTTTATCTAATATATTTTTAGTATTATCTCTTGGTATTGTTTTTCCTTGTCTCTTTCTTAATCTGGAAACCTTGGTGGTGTAATATTTAAGTGCTATTGCTGCTAACCACAGAGTCACTAGTTCAGACCTGCCAGGTGCCCCCTGGAAACTCTGTGAGGCAGTTCTAACCTGCCTTGTAGGGTCACTGAAAGTCAAAATTGACTCAGTAGCAATGGGAATTTTTTTTTTTTTCTGGAGCTTGTATTCTTGTCAATTATTTTAGTGACTTCACTAGATGATTTTAGCATAAAGAGCATAAAGACTCTGATGATGCTTCACAGAGGATGCAACTTTGGGCATACTCAAAATTACCCTAAGATGGCAGTGTTTGTAGCAGGATTCTGAATTTCTCTTTACCCAATCTCTGTGTTAAACTAGGATTCCTTAGATAGCAAAAATGAATAAATAAAGCTATTGCTACTGAGTGAATCTGGACTCATAATCATCCTATAGGACAAAGTAGAACTGCAACTGTCCTTCCATAAAAATTCACACCCAGATATATGCTCTGCTAATTAAGAGGTCATTGCCATATTATTTTCAATGATTCACTGGGATATAAATTTCTCCAGGGTATGATAAAATCAAATTCAAGCAAGGGTCAATTTTAGGTGAGTGTTTATAGTTTGTCCTGCCACCAGGAGGGCTCCTCTTTGCATTGTTCTTTCTAGAAAAATAATCAGACTAAAGTTTAGTTCATGCTCTCATAGATATCACCAGTCTCCTCTTACATGCTTACTCCCCAAATCCTGATTTGTTTATTTACTTATTTTCAAAATGCCCTTGTGTTTCAGCTTTCCCACAGAAAGATTTTGCTTTGTGCTGGAGCCCTGAATTCAGACTTCCAGTCTACTGGAGTATGTAAGAATGACTTCTCTTTGTTAAAGCCATCCACTTGTGGTGTTTCTGTAAGAGCATCACTAGATGCCTGAGACATGGGGATAAAATTCAATCCATAATATCTTTTTTCCACACTTTTCTCAGTTAGTTTCCTAACTGTGGCACATATTCATACTTTCTTCCAAACTCTCCCGTTGTTTTATTACTTAAGTGATCATCTATTTTACTTACTGAATAGTGTTTTATTTCTCTTCTCTAAGGTGAAACATGCACACACACACACACACAATCCATCATTTTAAGGAAAAAAAAAAAAAGAAAAATTTTGAAATGTAGTGAAACTAATTTAATTTTGCTGTGAAATAATTTGGCCTGGGAAGTAGGATATATATTATGTAAGAGATAAGAGTAAAGTGTGAAATTACACAGTGGGAGAAGAATGACTTAAGATAAAGAGCTTATCTCCACAGTGTTTAAAGAGTACTTAAAAAAGAAAAAAAGATGTCAACACCCTGATAGAATAGAAAGTGGTCAAAATGCTGCATAAAAACTTCAGAAAAAGAAAGACAAATAGCCTCTAACCTTAGAAAAACTGTTCAGATTACTAACAAAAAAAAGAAATATAATTAAAACTGCAATGACATATCATTTTTTGCCTATCAGTTCAGCAAATAACTAGGAATAATGACACTCAATTATTGAAGCTGTGAAGGTATTCTCACACATTGCAGTGAGGAGTGCAAAACAGTTTAATCATTCTAATAGAAGATTCAGGGGATGCTGAGCACTTTAGGGGAAATATAATTCCCATATTTTCAAAATATCACCAGATATTTGTTGATTGCAAAGAGAAGTAAAAAAAAAAAAAATGTATTTTTGATGAGGAAACCTAGGATTACCATATTTAACAAACAGTCAAATTCAGCATTACTACTTATAAGAAAATCTAATATTAAGTTTTTCTTAATATGTTTCCATATAAGGATTTTATGAGGGATTCCTACCAAAAAATGGCTAACCGGAAACTAATCTGACTATTAGATCTAAATTCAGATTTCTTGAAAATACAGAGCATAGAAACACTAAGTTAACAACTATTAAAGTTAACAATTACAAGAATCTATAATGAGAGAAAATTACAAGACAACAGGTGGTTAGTTTTTAAGTCATTAAGCACATTTAGATTAAAAAAAAAGAAAGCCAGAATAATTCTAATAACTATACTTAGTTAATAAAATCAACTGCATCTTTGTTTAAAAACAAAAACTAAAAATAAGTCATAAACTATATTAAAGGGATAATTTACAATATCTCTGATTTGCTCTCAAAAGAATTAAAAAGTTTAAGATAACAAGCTGTCATCCCAGCTCATCTGGAACAGCTGACGACCAAGAACATCAAAGATGCAAAGGACAAATGAGCCAACGAGTCAGAAGGAGCCGTGTGAATGGGAGACTGTATCAGCACGAGACCAGAAGAACCGGATGGTGCCCAGCCACCACCGAAGGCAGCCGTGATGGGGTTTACAACGTAGAGTCCTTGAGGTAACGTGAGAAAATGAGGTGTGTAGTTCAAGAACTCTACTAAAAGACCATAACTGATGGTCCAACAGCCTGGAGGATCCTCTGGTAACGTGGCCCCTAGACTTGTTGCTGCTGATCCTGATGTGAAACCAGTACTGAAGTCAACTTTTCATTCATGAATGGACCGGACTCAGGGACACAGAGTGAGCATGTGTTGTGTGTACTTTATGGTTTTATACATTTGTAGGAGGCTGCCCTACTGGTTTCTTTCTAGATGGGAGAGGAGAATGTAGAGAGGAGGAGACAGATGTTCTTTAAGAGGATACTAGAAGTAGAGAATAAGGAGAAGTGTGCAGTCACAGGGCGAGGAGAGCAGATGGTGTTGCAGATAGGTGGGCATGCTAAATAATAAAATAAAAACAAATAAAAAATTCACACATTAACATAAAATAAGTTCTCTTCAGCTGCTGTGTGGAGAAAAAAAATGGCAGTGTGTTTCCATAAAGATTTACGAACTTAGAAATACTATGAGGAAGTTCTACTCTGTCCTATGGGGCTTGTATTGGTCAGAATCAATTTGATGCTAATAGGTTTGGGTTTGGATATACATATAAGAATATAAGTTGAGGAAGAAAGAAGTTATAACATTCCAGTTGACACATCCCGGGTAATAAAGAAAGAAACATACCTAGAGTGGGAGTTTAAAAGAGAGACTTAGGCTGAACACGTTTTGAATTAGGACTACACATGATGTAGAATTTGACTGAAGTTTAAGACTGAAGGTAAAAGAGTCATAGGAGTTTAAAGTATGTATGTGTGTTACTGAAAAATGGTGGCATCATCAATCAAAGCTGATACTTAAAGTTTAGTAATTTATCATGAGAAGAAAATAAATACTTTTGGGAATGTTATTTTGACATCTATGGAGAAAACAAGTAGGTTGGTAAGAATTTGAGATTGTTGTCAGGTCAGGGTGGAGAATCATGAGTGTAGAGAAACAGCTGAAACTAAAAGTGAAGGAATTTCCAGTGGTAGAGCATATGAAGAAATGATATTTGAGGACAATCTTATGGTAGTGAGACTTAAAATTTTCCTTTTAATTTTTTTCAGAGAATTTGAGAAGTAAAAGAAACCTATGAGTAGATCAGTGTGTGTGTGTGAGAGAGAGAGAGAGAGAGAGATTGAGAGAAACTCTGGTTGCATAGTGGTTAAGTGCTATGGCAGCTAACAAGAAGACTGGCAGCTCAAATCCACTAGGGGCTCCTTGGACACTTGATGGGGCAGTTCTACTCTGTCTGTAGGGTTGCTATGAGTCTGAATCGCTTTGATGGTAATAGGTTCAGTTGTATGGAGAGAGAGAAGGAGAGAGAGAGAGAGCCCTGGTGGTATAGGGTCAGCAGTTCAAATTCACCAGCTTCTCTTTGGAAACTGTACATGACAGTTATGCTCTGTCTTATAGGGTTGCTATGAATCAGAATCAACTTATCAAAAGAGGATTGAAGCTTTTGTGGTATGTGTGTGTGCATATATATATCTGTATATATATATATATAAACACATGCGCATATATATTTTCTGTATGTCATGAATATATATAGAAATGTGTACCAGAAAGCAAGCCAACTGCCAAGTTGATTCTGACTTATAGAACAGAGTAAACATGCTGTATCAAGTTTCCAAGGAGAGCGTGGTAAATCTGAACTGCTGACCTTTAGGTTAGCAGGCGTAGCACTTAACCACTACACCAAGAGAGTTTCCATAGAAATGTAAGGATACAAATACACACACATACATATGTATGAAAAATAGAGGTTCCTGTGGGTGCTGTTAAGTGTCATTGAATCAGTTCTGACTCGTAGCAACAGTACGTACAACAGAATGAAACACTGCCTGGTCCTGTGCCACCTCATGATCGTTTTTGTGCTTGAACTCCTTGTTGCAGCCACTATATCAGCCCATCTCATTGAATTTCTTCCACTTTTTCGCTGTCCTTCCACTTTAACAAGTCTGATGCCATTCCCCAGGTTTCTTCCATCTTCCTTACTGAGTGCCTAGTTTTTGCATGCATATGAGGTGACTAAAAACACCAAGGCTTGGGTTGGGTGTGTGTAAGTCTTCAAGGTGACATCTTTTCTTTTTAACACTTTAAAGAAGTCTTTTGCAACAGATCTGCCCCATTCATTGTGTTGTTTGATTTCTTGACTGCTACTTCCATAAACCTTTATTGTGGAACCAAGAAAAATGAAATCCCTTGCAAATGCAATCCTGTCTTTGCTTATCATGATGTTGCTTATGGGTCCAAATATAAGGATTTTTGTTTACTTGAAGGAGATGTAATCCCTACCAAAGGCTGTGGTCTTTGATTTTCATCAGTAAGTGCTTGAAATCCTCTTTTAGCAAACAAGATTGGGTCATCTCCATACAGAGGTTGCTAAAGAGTTTTCCTTCAATTCTAATGCTGTGTTCTTCGTTATATAGTCCACCTTCTCAGAAAATTTGTTCATAATACAAATTGAATAAATTTGGTGAAAGGATACAACCCTGATGTACAGTTACCTGACCTTAAACCATAGAAGTTCCTCATGGGAACAAATAGTTAAGCATTCATCTACTAGTCAAAAGATTGGCAGTTTGAACATTTCCAGAGGTGACTAGGAAGACAAGCCTGGCAATCTGCTTCCAAAATGTCACAGATCTGAAAACACTCTGACCAGTTCTCCTGTGGACATGGGGTTTAGCATGAATTGAAGACATCTCTATGGTGACTAACAGCAACACCATATGAAATATGTATGCATATATACATATAAACAAAGTAGATAGAGTAGAACAGATTCATAGGTTTTCCAAAGAGCAGGTGATGGATTCCAACTGCTGATCTTTTGGTTAGCAAAGCTCTCAACTGTGGGCCAAAGGGTCAGAAATGATAGAGGCCTGACACGTGACAGAATTTCAAGGAAGTGTTTCTCTGGATGCCAGAGAAAGTAATAGAATAGTCAAGAATTTTCTTTTCCTTAGGCAATTAAGGGTGTTTTAACATATTAAAAATACAAGTGCATATGAGACCAGGAGTTTGAGGTAAATAATACTAATCCATTAAGGGGTGTGAAGCTTCTTTTGTACTTTCTTTCTCTGAAAAATTTCTTGAGCTGACTCCCAGGGTTGCTAGCTGACTGTAGAGAACTTTCATTTTACTGTCAGTCATTGTGTTCGCTCTGTACCAAAAAGAGAGCTTGAACTTATTACACAAAGTTCTTAAATTTCTTCCTATCGTACAAGAAAAAGAAAGGAGAAAGGTATATACTTTGCCAAATTGAAATTTCAGTGAACAGAGGAGTCTCAGAGAAATTGGGATATTTTGTCTTCTCAGAGAACCTATTGAACAATTCTGTACGTGATGTATCAGCTGCCATCTGCTAAAAAGGTCAGGCATCCAGAGGACATTTGTGCTGCTGCTCCTCTCTGCTAATGACAGAGATGGATAATTTCATGATACCACTGAGAATAGATTTTAAATATTTACTGAAGTTCATAGGCCACTATGCAACTTTTATAGTACATTACTCTGTATCACTAGTCAAAATGTCATCAGCGTATATATTTTTTTTGTAAGTCCTTCTCTTTTTAAGTGGAGGAGCACCACTACATTGTAGTTTTTCTATTAGTTACATTTCATTGAATTTGTAAAAGTCCTTAGATTGTGTCAAAATTCAGAACATGTATTTTATTGATGGTTGCATGCTAAATGAACTTTTCTGGTAGGAGAAAAATACCACCACTAGTTAGCATCAAACTGAATCCAGCTCATGGTGACCAGATGTATCAGAACAGAACTGCCCTTCATAAGATTTTCAGTGGCTGAGTATTCCGAAACTGATCACCAAGTCTTTCTTCCCAGGTACTTGTGGGTAGACTGGAGCCTGCAACTTTTTGTTAGTTGCAGTTATAGACTGAAATATGTTTCCCCAAAAATATGTGTTGGAAATCCTGGTTCACATGCTTCTTGTTGTAGTTCCATTTGAAAAAATTTTTTTCGTTATGATAATGAGATATGATAAGTGTAAAAGAGATAAAATAAGCCAGCTAGGAAGCAGACATAGGGGGAGAGAGATGACAAGTCACTTAAAGATCACCTGAGACCAGAAGCTAAATGAAATAAGGACCATCCTCCAGAGCTGATGGTGAGAAAAAGCCTTCCACACAGTCAAAACCCTGAACTCAGACTTCTAGCATCCTAAACTATGAAAGTATACTTCCATTTGTTAAAACCACTCACTTGTGATAGATAACTGTCATGAATTAAATCATATGCCCCCAGATATGTGTGTAGCAATTTGGCTGGGCCATGATTTCTAGTATTTTGTGGTTGTTCTCTATTTCGTGATTGTAATTTTTATATTTGTCATCAATCCTAATCTCTATCTGTGTTAAGGGGGAAGATTGGGTTGTACTAAAGAGGATTAAGATGATATTGTAACACGATTGCTAAGGTTACCTCCCTAATCCAATTGAAAGGAAGTTTCCCTGGGTTGTGGCATACACCGCCTTTTATCCTACAAGAGATAAAACAAAAAGGAAGCAAGCAGAGAGTTGGAAACCTCATACTACCAGGAAAGCAGAGCCAGGAGAGCACATCCTGCGTACTTGAGGTTCCTGCTTTGAGATGTGTCCAGACCAAGAGAAGATCTTCCTTCAGAGCCAACAGCAAGGAAGCCTTTCTCTGGATCTGACACCTGAATTTGGACTTGTAGCCTGCTAGACTGGGAAAGAATAAAATTATCTTTCTTAAGGCCTAGCCATTTGTGGTATTTCTACTATAGCAACATTAGATGACTAAGACAGAATTTGGTTTTGAGAAGTGGGAGTGCTGCTCTAACAGATACTTAAAATGTGGAAGCAGTTTTGAAACTGGATGGATAAAGGAGTAACAGTGCAGAGGGCCAGCAGGAACAGGGGACCTACAGTGTCAGAGAAGCAACAGTAGCAGGAAACCTGTAGCTGCAGAACCAGAAAACAGTGCTGGAGCTGACTCATGAAGCAAGAATGTTGAGCGCCTGTGCACAAGACGCTTCCTGGTGGAGTTTGGGTGCCTCTGAATACTTCTTGGTGGAACTGGAATTGCTGACCCATTGATCAGAAGAGCTGAGTCCCTGTGTGTAGCAAGCTTCCTGGAGGAGTGAGGTGCCTCTGGGCATTTATCTGTGGAACTGCAGAGCTTTGAAACACTTGCTCCCTTTGCCCTAGCAGGGCAGATGCAGCCATGAGAGCTGAGTCCTGAGGAGCCAAGAGGCCAAGAAACCAGAAAGCAGAAGATGAAGAAAAAAGACCACAAGAAGCTGAGTAGCCTCAGCGCAAAAGGGAGCAGATAAAGACTGAAAGGAAAACATGCTGTCTGCCTCTTGGAATTCTACAAGCAGAAAATAGGCCAAGAGAGTTATACTTGTGGGCTCCCACAAAAAGAAAAACACCACCCTGGAGCAACTTAGAGATTAGCAGAACTAGTAGAAGGAGCATGGGAAGCAGAGAAAGTGTGGGGCCTTGGGTCCCAAAGGTTAGGGCCACAGCCTCCTAGGTTTCAAAGAGTTGGATCTTTACCAGTTCAGTTCTAGAATATGGGTTTGTATTAATGTGTGCTAGGGTGATGCAGCTGCCTCCAAAACAAGAAGAGGGCTGCTGTACCCAACGGGAAGGACAGGGCCTACTAGGCCTAGAGGCATTTTATTGCCCCTGAGATAGGGGCTTGGAAAATGGGGCCTCCCAGAGCCAAATTAGCTGAGTTCCTTTCCCAGAGGGCCTAGAAGGCAGGGCTGAAGCCCAGATTCCAGATAGCATGACCAACAACCAGAGTCTGGAGAGCAGTGCTATTGTCCTTACGGTCTTAGAGAACGTAGGATTATTTTTAAGCCTTGTGAGCTAATGTAATGCATTCTGCTAGATTTTGAACTTGTTTGGTCCTTATTATCCTTTCTTTCAGTAAAATTTCTAATATTTGTAATGGAAATGTCTGCCTTGTACCACCACTGCACTTTGAAAACAAAAAAACTTATGATTTAGATTACAGAGGTTTACAGATAAAGATAAATTTACCCAGCTTGGAATATGCCTAAATTCTCACCCATATTTTATTTAGTTGATTCAGAAGATGAAATTCTGGACTTGGAGTTAATTTACAACTTTTGAGATGATGCAGTGGGGTGAATGGGTTTTGCATGTGGTGAGGAGATGAATTTGGGGGCAATTAGTGGAATACTATCGATTGAATCATGTCTCCCACAAAAATGTGTTGTAAATCCTAGTCTCAGTGGGTGTGATTATATCCCATTTGGGAATGGGTTGTCTTTCTTATGTTAATGAGAAAGAACTGGTGTAGAGTTTGTCTTAAAACTTTTTTTGAGATATAAAAGAAGTTAAATAAGCAGTAGTTACTTAAGAAGCTATGAAGCTGAGATGAGGGAAGCCGGGTATCAAGTCACATGAAGGAGCAAAAGGTTAGAGACCAGGACCTTCCTTAAGAGCCAACAGAGACAGAAAATCTTCCCCAAGATCCAATGCCCTGATTTCATGCATACTTCTAGCCTCCTAAACTACAAGAAAATTAAATTCTGTTTGTTGAAGCCAGCCACTTGCGATATTTCTATTATTGTAGCACTGGATAAGTAAGACAGCAGCCAAGTTCATCAACCTTTTGTAAAATAGATTTTCATTTATTTAGCTGTCATTTTTTTTTTTCTATTAGGATTTTTTCTGGTTCAGTGGTTAAGTAGGTTTCTAACTACCATTTGATGATTCAAACCCACCAGCTGCTCTACAGGTACAAAGATGTGACATTTTGATTATGTAAAGATTATGGACTTGGAAACCTTGTGGAGGCAGCTCTGTGTGTCCCACAGGGTCACTGTCAGTGAGAATCAACTTGATGTTAATGGGTTTTGCCTGTTGTTCAGTATTGCTTTGCACCATTGGATGAATATGTTTTGGGTATTAGTATAAAGATATACTCTACTAGTTCGCGTTAAAACTAACATCAAGAATAGTGAGATACAGGTTGTTAACTCTGATTATTTCTGAATTTATCAGAGAATGTCATATCAATAAAATGTAACCTCATTTTTAAAGATCTTGAAGAAAGACTCTTATCATGAAAAGTGTGAATAACTATAAGATTAACTCACTCTATCAACACAAGTATTTTCTTGTTACAGGCAAAAGAATTAGCCTGTGACTTTTAAGAGTTTTGTGACTGCTAGCAGTAAGGCATCAACGTTTCAAGACATTGTTAAACTGGAGCACCAGGATATTTTATTAGGGACAGAGAATGAGATAATGTATTCATTCAATAGTAATTGAAAAAGTTGCTTCTTAGCATCTGTTCAGGAGTTAGTATCACCATAACTCTATATTGTGGTCGGCATAAATGATCTATATTTTCTGTCTCACATATATTGTGGCTTCTGTGTCCTGTGATCTGGGATGCCTGTGCAATATTTACCTGTGTGGTGGGTGAAGAGAGCTTACAGAAGTCCATCTGGATAGCGATGCATGTAGTAACAACTTATCTGAAATTCTACCATGGAATTTTCATTCTGCAGAATGGTTTTAAAAACAGATTGTATATCTTTGAATGAAATAAAGATGGATAATATGGACTCTGAAGTTAAAATAATCAGAACCCAAACCTGTTGTCATCATATCAATTCCAACTCAAAGTGACCCTAGAGGGCAGAGTAGAGTTTCCAAGGAGCAGCTGGTGGATTTAAACTGCTGAACTTCTGGTTCCTAAGGAAACTCTTTTTTTTTTTTTTTTTCTTTTTTAATTTAATATAACTGAGTGAAAGTGTACACTCCCATATAAATTTACATGCCCACCTATATGCAGCTTCCACTACTCTCCCTGCCTGGTGACCACCAGGGTGCTGAAGTGAAAATACTCCTTGAACTATAGCTTTAAGAAGAACAAAGCTAAACATAGAAAAACTAGAAATCAGGTAGAAATTTCAAAGGAATATTTTAAATTTTAATGCCACGTGTCTGTAAATTATCTTAAATATGAAAGCTCTTTATTCAGCCAAGCTTTAGGATATTGGCTATGTTTCTTTTCCCTGTGAAGGTTATAGAGCAAGAATGTTAAATAGTTTGAATACTTACCTACTTTTTAGGCCTTAGTTCAAGTTCAACCAGAGAAGTTAATTTTTTTTTTCTTGTTGTCAGGAAGAGTCACAAAGCGAAATTTATTATTTACAGCTTCTATCTTGTGTGCAGTTACTGGATTCAAAAGACTAAGGTATATCAGCCTTTGGAAAGCTATTTAGTTCACTTGTGTGAGGTCTCTGGAATCCAAATTGATTGTGAAAAGGGAACAATAAGAGAATAAAGGAGTAGAAATTATATATTTTAGAGGAATTTGCATTAGTATGTGTGCCGTACAATATCCCCATCATACAAAGTAATAAAAAGTGAATGCCTCTCTGCTATTTCTTTTATGCATCCCTTGAATATTTTAAAAGGCTTGAGGGAGGTTCAAATCCCATTATACCTAAATTAGAGTCCTAGACTAGTAGAACAGGAAGAAAGTTTAGTTTTCAAAGTCATCAAGACATACAGTATGTATGGCAGAAAAAAATAGAGACAAAGAACTCATATTGTATGTATTTGTATCACAAAAATGTGTTGTCTTTTTGTGTGATAGCTAAATGTAATTGAGTCTTGGAAAGCTGCCACCATGTAGATGCTTTTTTGTTACAGACTAAGATGGTTTGTAAAAGGGACGTGGGCCAGGAAATGAACAGTGACTAGAGTGTAGGTTACAGGCGAAAAATTGTTGAAAAAAAAATCTAGCAAAACTAATTTGTATTTGAAAAATCTTTGGAGGATAAGACCAAATATGACTTTCCTTCAAACATATCTAAATTTAAGAATAGATCAGTACTACAAATGATACTCATTTTCTTTTTTTCTAGAGATGCAATAAACCAATTATCCTTTAAGGTTATGGAGCTCTGATGGCACAATGGTTAAGAACTTAGCTGCTAGCCAAAAGGTAGCAGTTCAAATCCACCAGCTGTTCCTTGGAAACCTTCTGAGACTGTTCTACCCTGTACTACAGGGTTGCCGTGAATAGGAATTGACTCACCAACAATCTTTTTAAGGCTGTAGTAATTTTTCCATGGTAGTTAGCCACATGTTAATTTGTGTAAGCAATAATGGTGAGCTGCTCATAAATTACTATTTGTTACTTCTCTATCATGATAATCCACAATATACTGTATATGGGCCTGTGCCAAATCATGTTCAAACAGTAGAAAGTATTTACCATTTGAGCACTAGGTATAAAGATATTAGCAACTGTACTTAAATGGAGGAATTGCCTGTCCTCTAAATTTACTCTTATTTCTGTTTGTGATTGTGATATACATCTGAAAAGCTTTAGGATAATGTTTGCCATTGTTATTATTACTAAATCTGTTACACAGTGAGTTAAAAATAAAAAATTAACTAGGCTAAAGCTTCTTTACTGACTCCTGGAGGACAGACCCACGTCTTCTTTCTCGGGGTTGTTGCGACCCTTCATCTTCCTTAGCTCTCATCTAGGTAAAGAAGAAGGTTTCTAAGGAGTTTTTTGGACTTAAGATAATATAATTGAAGACATGTTTCTGGCCTTGGGTAGAGTAAAAGAAAGGGAACCTGTTCTTTTTTCTGGGGGAGAAGAAAATACAGTGACTGGGGGTGAGTATTGAGTTCTACCTAATACTGGTAGGAGAAATAGGTCCCAGCGACAATGTCCAGGATCCATACATGTGTATTATTTGGATTGAGGAAGGAAGTGATGGATGCTGGTGAAGGAAATTTCTGTTGTGAGGGACATCCCTGAATACACCTGAGGCAGCAGCTCAACGGAAAAAGAAAACAGACCTGACTTCGCAGCAGAGCCTAGAAACTGCGTCACCCGTGAAAGATGTACTTATACCGTTGGTCAGTTTGCTATCATCACCAGGCCCAAGGTGGTCGGGTATGCCCAAAGGAGTTGTACAGGGGCAGCCTCTAGAAAATAAGCAGAATTGAATTTACTGCTGCCTGTTGGGGGAGGGTACTTAGAGGATCCTAAATTGGAGTTAGAAAAATAATGTGAAATTTCTCATGCCCTTGGTTTTATTGTGTGAAATAACTAAATCTGTGAATACAAAAAGGCCAACCATAACAGATTTATGCCTGTACCTTCCTAGAATTAGCCCTTTTGGGTTTTGTGGGGCCATTTTATATGCAAAATTAAGTACACCAATTTAAGTATCATCCTTCAACCCATGTAGGTATGGGGCAATAGGCATTGTTCCTCTTACTGGGTATTAGGGATTTTACAAGTGCCTTTCACACCCATTTCAGTATGTTAAAAAGTAACAAAACCAAGAGAAATAACATTTTTAAAAGCAAATGAAATATATGTAACTTCTATAAATCCTGAGACCCAAATGACCACGACTCTGCAAGGATTTGCATTATTAAAAATGCAGACCAGTGCTCTCAACTAATTAAAACGGAATAGCAGCACTTAACCGTGTCTCTTAAAGCACATTAGAGTGGATTCGTTTCATTACCCACACAACCACTTCTCGAAATCTTTTTTTCTTCTCCTCGTTCTCTCACCCACAGTGCTAATGAGAAACTTCTAGTCTCTGTATTCACAACAGTCTTGCACGCACCCACTCCCTGGGACTATTCTCTGTGTTTCCTCATTTTTCTCAATGTTATCTCTCATTTTTTATTGCATTAAAGAATAGGTGTTAACCTTTTAATACACAAAATATTCATTCTGGCTTTTAAGTCTTCTTACAACCCTCAGCCCCTAGACTAACCTGTAAAGTAAATCCGATTGTTAAACAGGGAATGACAACATTTTTGTTAAGGCTGCTACTATTCTTAATCCTGTTTGGCAAGAGTCACTTACATGTGTGTTTTACATACATTTTGTTGAGCACAGAGTACTGCTAATGACATTGGGAAATTTCTTGGGTTTCGTAAATATCAGCTACTAAACTATTAGATTTCTGGGATGTATTCATGGACTATATCATACTGAATGAGATTATATACCCCTTAGCCTAAATGCTGCCAGGCTGTGCTAAGTCTCTATTGTTTGCCTGTTGAGCTTGGAGGTTAGAAGTGTGGGAGGACTAGCAAATTAGAATTCACACTGACATAATGAGAAATGTTGACTCAGATGTACAGATAACACCACATCTCTCCATGATAGTCTTGTTTCTCTAAATGCAGAGACATTTTCACTTCTTTTTGTGTTTCTAACTATTTGGCTTACCTTCACTTTAAGGGCCCCTTTAACTTTTGTAGTTCTCAAGAACTAGAAACTAAACAGCTTATCTATGGATATTAAATAAGAATACTGTTAGCATTGCTTTATCTCTTTTTGAAATTTTTTGATTTACAGTCAAAGTGGAACACAAGAAGAAAGGGTCATTTTAGGGAAATAATCTGGCTGTGCACAGGAAATCTCTTAGAAGAGAGGCAGGTATGAGACTAGGGTAGAGCAATGAAGTCTACTCTGATGTGGTCCTCATTTAAATAAAGAGATTTGTATGACCTTGCAACACTGTGCAAGAAAAGTGTCTATTGTTTAGTTATGGAAAGACTGTAGATGGGAGAGACATATCCTGCAAGGATCTTGATAATTACACAAATTTGCAGACCAGAGACAAGAAGGATTTTAACATTTATATTGAAGTTATCATTTTAAATAATCATATCTCAGTACAAGTGGCCTTCTCTTAGTGAATGTTTTGGTATTCATCTGGAAGTACTAATTTTTTTGAGAGGCAGTTCTACACTGGTCTCTCAGGTTTCTGTGTATCCAGCTGGCAAAATCACAGCTATCTTTGCTTTGGATTATCTTTTTGAGAATATATATATAGCAAAGGCTTGGAAGGCAGAACCTCGCTCTCCAGAAAAGGACAGCAATAGTTACTGCCCATTATAAAAGATTCAGATCCCCTAAGCTCAGGATTACTGTCTTGATTCAGTACTGTTCTCAAATTGCATTTAATAAATATGATATTTTTATACAATGGACAGATATTAAGATACTAGGGGATGATAATATAATTGGAAAAATGCTTGTATGAATGAATTTAAACTAGTGTCATTAGCTACTGTTTTATTATCAAAGATATTGACGTCTGGAAAACATATTGCTGTAAATACATTTATGAAAAACTTGCCCTTATAGAACAAAAAACCAGAAATATGTTTAAAAATACACAAGGCAAATATAAGACTATTCATTAAAGATCTCTTATGTTGAGGAGGGAAAAACAAAGGTTGCTTGCCAAAATGAAGTAACTGGTAAAAGTCCAATTTTGTAACCCATTTAGGAAACCCTCCTGGTGCAATGGTAAGTATTACACTGCTAACCAAATGGTAGGCAGTTTAAATACACTAAGTTCTCCTTGGAAGCTCTGTGGGCACAAGTTCTGCACTGTCCTATAGGGTCGATATGAGTCAGAATGGACTCGAGGGAAATGAGTTTTTGTTTTTTATGGAGAAGCATATCATGTGAGGAAAATATAGTGAATCAGTAAACTGGAAATTACTGAAGTATGTTGAAAAATATATATTAATATAAAACCAAAGAAATTAGAGTTGAGGACTCTGAAGTTATTTCTACTTTTTAATCACTATTAACTTATACTGGGATGACTTTCCTTGTACATATTTTATTGTTTGTTAATCTTTTTAATTAGAATAAATGTACAGAAGTAGAATATTTGAGTAAATAATGTCAACTCCCTAAAGAATTTTTTTCAGTTAATCATATTATTTTCTTCCTTTCATTATGATTAAGTGAGAGCATACAATCTAAATCAATTTTGCATGCTCACCTATGTGCAATACCATCTGCTCTCATTACCCTGTGACAGCACACTCCTCCCTTTCACTGTTCTGGTATCCTCTTAACAAACACCTGTCCCCCTCTCCTCTCCTATCTAGAAAGAAACCAGAAGGACAGCCTCATGTAAATGTATAAAATAATAAGGTACACACACAACACATGCTCACACTGTGTCCATGAGTCCAGTCTATTCTTTTTTATTATTATTTCTATATTTTTATTATGATTGAGAATATATAACCCAATATAAATTGACATACCTGCCAATGAGCAGCTACCACTACTCTCCCTGCCCAGTGACAGCACACTACTCTGTTCTCTGCATGTCACATCCTCCTAACATCTCCTATCTGCTCCTCTCCATACTCTCCCCCACATCCAGTAAGAGGTCAGCTGGATGACATCCTATAGATGCATAGAACCGTTAAGTGCACTCATGATATGGTCACTCTTGTGTCACCAAGTCCAAGCCATTTCTGTCTGAAGAGTTGACCTCCATTATGATTTATGGACAGTGGCAGCATCAGGGCCAGGAGCCATGCTCCCATGGGAACCCCAAAGACCCTGAACCATCAACTACAGTCTTTTAGTGGATATCTCAGGGTGCACCCCTTTTTATTCTTGTGTTGCCAGTGAGACTCAATTTGTGAGCTCCATCATGGCTATCACTTGTGGTGGCCGGGCACTATCTGCTTCTTCTGGTCACATGTCGATGTAGTCACCCTCTCACATGGGTCTCTCTGTCTTCTGGGTTCACTTTCCCCCATGTCATTTTTGTCTTTGGTGATCACCCATTCCTACTGAACTGGGACCATTTGATGTACCTCAGAAGGCAGCTTGTCATCTTTAAGACCCCAGACGCCACCCACCAATGTGGGGTGCAGAATGCTCTCTTTGCAAAATGCTAATTGTGCCAATTGCCCTCACTTTCCCCTGAAAGCAGGGTTCCAAGCCCCGCACCCCGGCTACTCTATCCTTACAGTAATGGGTTAAGATGTGAGGAGTAATCATGTTATGTTGAAGTCAAGTTAAAACTGATCTTCTTTCTAATGTGTGCTGTCACTGATTTCACCCAACGAAATTTCTGTTAACTGTCTAGTCTATTCCCCACTCTCTCCTTCTGTCCCTCCCCACCCTTGCAGCCATCAAAGACTCTTTTCTTCTAGGCATGAGTCTGTTTTTAAGTTCTTATCATAGGGGTCTCATACAATCTCTGTCCTCTTGTCTCTGGCTACTTTGACACAACATAATGTCCTCCAAATGAAACCAGGTTATGAGATGTTTCCTAAAATCATCGTTGTTCTTTATCATTGCATAGTGTTCCATTGAGTATATGTACCACAGTTTATCTATGCATTCCTCTGTTGTTGGGCATCTGGGTTGATTCCATCTTTTTGCTGTTGTGGACTGTTCTGCAATAAACATTTGTGTGCATGTGTCGGTTTGTGTGAATGGCCTTGATTCTATAGGGTATATTCCAGATAGTGGAACTAGTGGGTCAAATGGTATATCTAGATCCAGCTTTTTAAGGAAGTGCCAGATTGCTTTCCAAAGAAGTTGCACCACTTTGCAATCTCACCAAGCATATAGGAGAGTTTCAATTTCTTCACATCCTGTCCAACATTTATTTTTTGCTGTTTTTTGGATCATGGTCAACCTTGTTTGGTTGAGATGGTGTCTCATTGTAGTTTTGATTTGAATTTCTTTAATAACTAATGACTGTAAGCAATTCTGTATGTGTCTTTCCACTGTCAGGATATCATCTTTAGAGAAATGTCTATCTCCTTTGCCCATTGCTTAATTTGGTTATTTATCCTTTTCTTGTTTATATTTTATAATGCTTTATAGATTATGGAGATCAGATATCGATCTGACATATAGTTGCCAAATATTTTTTCCCGTTCTGTAGGTGGTCTTTTAATTCTTTTGATGAAGTCTTTGGATGAACAAAAGTGTTTGATTCTTAGTAGTTCCCATTTATCTATTTTCTGTTGATTGTGGTTTGTTTGTCAGATTTTGAAGTCTGTCTACATTGTGTATTAAAACTTCCATTGTTGATCTTAATTTTTTTAATGAGCTCTATCGTTTTTGATTTGATATTTAAGTCTTTTATCCAGTTTGATTTATTTTACCCAGTTTGTTTTATTGTATAAGGTGTGAGACATGGGTCTTGTTTCAACCTATTACAGATAGATATTTAATTTTGCCAGCATCATTTGTTGAAGAGGTTGTGTTTACCGCAGTTCAATGTCTTAGGTCATTTGTCGAATATCAACTGTTCATAGGAAGATAGAGTCATCTCTGGGGTCTCAATTCTGTTCCATTGATCTCTCTGTTACTTTTTGTACAAGTACCAGGCTGTTTTGACCACTGTGGCAGTGTAATAGGTTTTAAAGTTGGGTAGTGAAAGGCCTACCAGTGTGTTCTTCTTCTTCAGAAGTGTTTTGCTTATCTGGGGCTTCTTCTCTTTCCAAACAAAGTTGGTGATTTGTTTCTGCATCTCATTAAAATTGTCACAGGAATTTGTATTGTGATTGCATTGTATAAGTAAATTACTTGAGTAATTTACAGGACATGTTCACAATGTCCTGTCCATGTACCCTGTCCATGAGCAGAGTAGATTTCTCCATTTATGTAAGTCTCTCTTAGTTTCTCTCGTAGTTCTCTTTGTAAAAGTCTATTATTTCTCTGGTTAGATTTCTTCCTAGATATTTTATCTTCCTGGGGGCTATAGTAAATGGTATTGATTTGGTGATTTCTTCCTTAATAATCTCATTGTTGATTTAAAGGAATCCCATTATTTACTTATATTTATCTTGCATCCTGAGACTTCTCTGAATTCTTCTATCAATTTGAGTGGTTTACTTATGGATTATTTAGGATTCTTTGCATGTACAATCACATCATCTGCAAATAGGGAGATTTTGAATTCCTCTTTGCTGATGCAGATGTGCTTTATTTCTTGGTCTTGTCTAACAGCTCTGGCTATAACTTCTAGTACAGTGTTGAATAAGAGAGGTGAGAGTGGGCATCCTTGTCTAGTTCTTGTTCTCAAGGGGAATTGTTTTAGTCTCTCTCCTTTGAGGATGATGAAAGCAGCTGGCTTTGTATAGATGGCCCTTATTGTGATGAGGAATTTGTCATCTGTTCCTATTTTTGCTGAGTTTTTAACATCAGTGGGTGTTAGACTTTATCAAATGCCTTTTCTGCATCAATAGACAAAATCAGGTGATTCTTGTCTTTTGCATTATTTATGCGGTTGATTACAATAACAGTTTTTCTGATGTTGAACTAGCCTTGCATCCTGGGTGTGAATCCAACTTGTTTGTGATGAATTATTTGTTTGATATGATGCTGTATTCTATTGTCAAGGATTTTGTTGAGGATTTTTGCATCTAAATTCATGTGTGATCCTGGTCTGTAGTCCTTCTTTTTTGTTGGGTCTTTTCCCTGGCTTCGGTACCATATTATGCTGGCTTCATGGAATGAATTTGGGAGTATTCCATCCCTTTCTGTGCTGTGAAATAGTCTTAGTACTATTGAAGATAACTCTGTGCTAAAAGCTTGGTAGAATTCTGTGGTGAAGCCATCTAAGCAAGGACTTTTATTGGTTGGCAGTTTTCTGATGACTGTTTCAATCTCTTCCTTTGTGATATGTTTATTAAGTTGTTCTGCTTCACCTTGTGATAATTTTGATAGGTGATGTGAATCTAAGAATTTATCCACTTCCTCTAGGTTTTCAAATTTGTTTGAGTACAGTCTTTCATAGTATTCTGTTACGCTATTTTGGATTTCAAATGGATCTGCTGTGACAACTCCTCTCTCATTGCTTATGTGCATCATTTGTTTCCTGCCTTTGCTTACTAAGTTTAGCCAATGGTTTGTAACTTTTGTTGATCTTTTCAAAAACCAGTTTTTGATCTTTTCAATTTTTTCAATTGTTCTTCTATTCTCTAATTCGTTTAGTTCTGCTTGAATCTTTATGATCCATTTTCCGGTGCCTGAGAGGTTCCTCTATTTTTTTGTCTCTACTTGTTCAAGCTGTAGAGTTAGATCTTTGATTTGGGTTCTTTATTGTTTCTAGATGTGTACATTTATAGAGATAAACTTACCTCGGAACACTGCTTTGGTTGTATCCCATAGGTTCTGGTAGGAAGTGTTTTCATTCTCATTGGAATCCATAATTTCTTTATTTCATTCTTGATTTCTTCTATAACCCATGGCTTTATGATGATGATGATGATGATGATTGAGTGAAAATGTACATTCCCATATAAATTTCCATGTCCACCTATATGCAGCCCCCACTACTCTCCCTGCCTGCTGACAGAACACTCTTTCTCTCCACTCCATTCATGTCTTATCCTCCCAACAATCTCCTATCCTCTCCTCTCCATGCAGTTCCCCACCACTGGTAAGAGATCAGCAGGATGACATCCTATAGATGCATGGAAACATAAAGTACACACATGATAAGGTCACTCTGTGTTGCCAAGTCCAATCCATTCCTGTCCAAAGAGTTGACCAGCATTATGATATATGTACAGGGGCAGCATCAAGGCCAGGGGCCATGCTGCCAGGAGAACCCCAAGGCCCCTGGACCTTCAATTGCAGTCTTTTAGTGGAGATCTCAGGGTGCACCCCTCTTTATTCTTGTGTTGCCAATGAGACTCAACTTTGTGAGCTCCACCATGGGTATCACTGGTGGTGGCTGGGCACCATCCATTTCTTCTGGTCACAAGTAAGTGTAATCACCTCCTGTCATGGGTTGAATTGTGTCCCCCCCAAAATGTGTGGCTCTGTTGAACTGTATGTTAAAGGATTAGGGTGGGGCTGTAAATTCCTGCATGGGATTACTTCCCTGCTCTGCTATAGGGGGGTTTCCCTGGAGTATGGCTTGCCCCACCCTTAATCCTTTCAGCCTGCAAGAGATAAAAGGAAAGAGAAACAAGGAGAATTGAGAACCTCACACCATCAAGAAATCTGCACCGGGAGAAGATCACTTCCTTCAGACCTGAGGTTCCTGCGCCAAGATGCTCCCTGGACAAAGACTGATGCAATACCAGACTTTGTTCCAGAGCCGACAAGGGGAAAGCCTTCCCCTGGAGCGGTCACCCTGAATATGGACTTGCAACCTACCGGACTGTGTAAGAATAAACCTTCCTTTGTTAAAGCCATCCACTCTGTGGTATTTCTGTTAGAACAGCCCTAGCTGACTAAAACACCCACTCACGTGGGTCTCTCTGTCTTCTGGGTTCACTTTCCCCTATGTTGTTTTCGTCTTTGGTGATCATCCATTCTTGCTGAACTGGGACCATTTGGTGTACCTCAGATGGCAGCTTGTCATCTTTAAGACTCCAGACTCCACTCACCAGTGTGGCGTGCAGAATGCTCTCTTGCAAAATGCTGGTTGTGCCAATTGTCCTTGATTTCCCCTCAGAGCATGGTCCCTGGCCCCCTGCCCTGGCTACTCTGTCCTTGCAATATTGGATTAAGTTGGGAGGGGTAATCATGTTATGTTGAAGTCTGATTAATATTGATCTTCTTTCTAAGTGTGCTGTCACTGATTTCACCCAACCAAATTTCTATCAACTATCTAATCTAAACCCTCCCCTACTCACCCTCCCTCCCTTCCAACACTTTCAGCCATCAAAGAGTCTTTTCTTCTATACATGAATCTGTTTTTACGTTCTTATAGCAGGGGTCTCGTACAATCCTTGTCCTTTTGTTGTCACTTTTACTCAGCATAAGTTCATCCAGTGGAAACAAGGTTATGAGATGTTTCCTGAAGTCATTGTTGTTCTTTATCATTGCATAGTGTTCCATTGCGTGTACATACCATTGTTTACCTATCCATTCCTCTGTTGTTGGATATCTGGGTTGATTCCATCTTTTTGCTATTGTCGACTGTGCTGCAATAAACATTCATGTGCATGTATCAGTTTGTGTGAAGGGCCTTGATTCTGTAGGGTATGTTTCAAGCACTGGAATTACTGGATCAGATGGTATATCTAGATCCAGCTTTTTAAGGAAGTTCCAGATTGCTTTCCAAAGAGGTTGCACGATTTTGCAATCCCACCAAGAGTGTAGGAGAGTTCCAATTTCTCCACAGCCTTTCCAGCATTTGTGGTTTTGTGTGTTTTGGATCATGACCAACCTTGTTGGGTTGAGATAGTATCTCACTGTAGTTTTGGTTTGATTTTCTTTAATAGCTAATGATTGTGAGCATGTCTGCATGTGTTTTTTGGCTGCCTGGATGTCCTCTTTAGAGGAATGTCTGCCCATCTCCTTTTCTCATAGCTTAATTGATTGATTATTTATCTTTTTCTTATTGATATTTTGTAGTACCTTGTAGATTATAGAGATCAGATGTCGATCTGACCTATAGTTGCCAAATATTTTTTTCCCATTCTGTAGATGGCCTTTTAACTCTATTAATAAAGCCTTTTTAATATTTTATTTTTATTACAATAAAAAAATAAAATTTCTAACATCTATCGGTTATCTCATCTATGATAAACCCTCATCCCCCTCCTCCACTCCTGTAGCCCATACAGACATTTTCGTCTGTCGGTAATTCTCTTGTTAAGTCCTTATAACAGGGGTCTCATACAAAATCTGTCCTTTTGACACTGATTGATTTCACTCAGCATGATCTCTTCCAAATGAGACCATATTATCAGATGTTTTGTAAAATTGTCATTGTTTTTATCATAGCATAGTGTTCCATTGAGTATATGTACCATAATTTGCTTATCCATTCATCTTTTGATGGGTATCGGGTTGAGTCCAACTTTTTGCTGTTGTGGACTGTGCTGTGATAAACACTCGTGTGCATATGTCTGTTTATGTGACTTCCCTTGCTTCCGTAGGAGATATTCCAAGCAGTGAGATTACTGGGTCAAATGATATATCTATTTCCAGCTTTTTAAGAAAGCACCAGATTGTTTTCCAAATAGGCTGTACCATTTTGCAATCCTGCCAGCAGTGGAGGAGAGTTCCAGTTTCTTTACAGCCTCTCCAGTATTTGTTATTTGCTGTTTTTGGATCATGGCCAACCTTGTTGGTGTGAGATGGTATCTCATTGTAATATTGATTTGAATTTCTCTAACAGCTAATGATTGTGAACAATTCTGCAAGTGTTTTTCAGCTGCCTGGGTATCCTTTTCAGGGAAATATCTGTCCATTTCCTTCGCCCATTGCATAGTTGTATTATTTATCCTTTTCTTGTTGACATTTTATAATACCTTATAGATTATGGAGATCAGAAGTCAGTGTGACATATAGTTGCCAAATTTTTTTCCCATTCTGTTGGTGGACTTTCAATTCTTTTGATGAAGTCCTTGGATGAGCAAAACTGTTTGATTCTTAGTACTTCCCATTTATCTATTTTCTCTTCTGTTGTTTGTGGTTTGTTTGACAGATTCTGAAGTCTGTCTATGTTGTGTATTAAACCTTCCATTGTTGATCCTACTTTATCTTGGATGGGCTTTATCATTTTAGATTTTATATTTGGGTCTTTTATCCAATTTGAGTTGGTTTTTGTATAAGGTGTGAGATATGGGTCTTGTTTCAGTTTTTCGCAAATGGCTATCTAATTTTGCCAGCACCATTAGTTAAAGAGACTGTTCTTACCCCAGTTTAAAATCTTGGGCCTTTGTTAAATATCTACTGTTCATAGGAGGATGGTGGCATCGCTGGGGTCTCAACTCTATTCCCTTGGTCTATTGACTTTTTGTGCCAGTACCAGACTGTTTCAATGACTGTGGCAGTGTATTAGGTTCTCCAGTCAGGTAGTCAGAGGCCTCCAAGTATGTTCTTCTGCTTCAGTAGTGCTTTATTTATCTGGGGCTTGTTCCCTTTCCAAACAAAGTTGATGATTTGTTTCTCTATCACATTAAAAAATGTCACTGGAACTTATATTGGGGTTGCATTATGTAAGTAGATTGCTTTGGGTAAAATAGATATTTTTACAATGTTGAGTCTTCCTAAGCATGAGCAGAGTAGATTACTCCACTTATGTACGTCTCTTGTTTGTAGTTTCTTATAGTAAGGTCTTATAGTTCTCTTTGTAAGCCAAGTGAAAAAGAGATCTCTTATTTCTCTAGTTAGATTTATTCCTAGGTATCTTATCTTCTTGGGAGCTATAATAAATGGCATTAGTTTGGTGATTTCTTCTTTAGTAATCTCACTATTGGTATAAAGGAATCGTACAGAATTACTTATGCTTATCTTGTATCTCGTTACTTTGCTCTATTAGATCCAATAGTTTACTTATGAATTTCTTTGCATTCTCTGTATAAACAATCATGTCATCTGCACATAGGGAGACTTTTACTTCTTTGTTGCCAATACCAATGCCCTTTATTTCTTTGTCTTGTCTAATTACTCTGACTAGAACTTCTAGCACAATGTTGTATAGAAGTGATGAAAGTGGGCATCGTTGTCTAATTCCCACTCTCAGAGGGAATTCTTTCAGTCTTTCACCATTCAGGACAGTGAAGGCAGTTGGCTTTGTATAGATGCTACTGATTGTGTTGAGGAATTTCCCCTCTATTCCTATTTTTCTGAGAATTTTGAGAATTAATCGGTGTTGAACTTTGTTAAATACTTTTTCTGCATCAATTGACAAAATCAAGTGATTCTTAACTTTTGTGTTATTAATGTAGTTAATTGCACTAATTGCTTTTCTGATGTTGAACCAGCCTTGCATCCCTGGAATGAACCCAACTTAATCATGATGAATGATATTTTTAAATGCTGTTGAATTTTATTGGCTAGAATTTTGTTGAAGATTTTTTCATCTAGGTTCATGAGTTATATCGGTCTGGAATTTTCTTTTCTTTTTTGTGGGATCTTTCCCTGGCTTTGGTATCAGGATTATGCTGCCTTCATAGAACGAATTTGGGAGTATCCCATACCTTTCTATGTTGTGAAATAGCCTCAATAGTATCGGAGTTAACTCTTCTCTAGAAGTTTGGTAGAATTCTCTGGTGAAGCCATCAGGGTCAGGACTTTTTTTTTGTTTGGTAGATTTTTGATGAGTTTTTCAATCTCTTCCTTTGTGATAGATTCATTAAGTTTATCTACTCCTTATGATAATCTTGGTTATTGATATGAATCTAGAAATTTGTCCATTTCCTCTAGGTTTTCAAATCTGTTAGAGTACTGCCTTTCATAATATTCTGTTATGGTATTTTTTATTTCAGCTGGGTCTATTGTAACAACTCCTGTCTCATTTCTTAATCTGGTTATTTGTATCTTCTGCTGTTTTTCTTTTGTAAGTTTAGCCAGTGGTTTATCAATTTTGTTGATCTTTTCAAAGAACTAGCTTTAGGTTTTGTTAATTTTTTCAATTGTTTTTCTATTCTCTAATTCTAGTTCTGATCTAATCCTTACAATCTGTTTTCTTCTGGTGCCTGAGGCATTCCTCTATTGTTCTCTTTCTACTTATTCAAGCTGTAGAGTTAATTCTTTAATTGAGGCCCTTTCTTCATTCTGGATGTGTGTGATTATAGAGATAAATTGACCTCTGAGCACGGCTTTTGCTGTAAAAATGTCTTTGGATTATCAAAGTGTTTGATTCTTAGTACTTCTCATTTATCTATTTTCTGTTGTTTGTGGTTTGTTTGACAGATTTTGAAGTCTGTCTATGTTGTGTATTAAAACTTCAGTTGTTGCTCCTACTTTTTCTTCGATGAACTTTATTGTTTTAGGCTTGATATTTAGGTCTCTAATCCAGTTTGAGTTGGGTTTTGTATAAGGTGTAAGATACGAGTTGTGTTTCAATTTATTGCAGATGGCTATCCAATTTTGCTAGAATCACTTGTTGAAGAGATTATTTTTACCCCAGTTTAACGTCTTAGGGCCTTTGTCAAATACCAGCTGTTCATAGGAAGATGGTGTCATCTCTGGGGTTTCAGTTCTATTCCACTGATCTATCTGTCTCTTTTTGTGCCAGTACTAGGCTGTTTTGTCTACTGTGGCAGTGTAATAAAACCCTTGGCTTTTTGAGCAAGACATTGTTCAGTTTCCATGAGTTCTACTTTCTATCTACATTTTTTCTGCTATTGATTTCTACTTTAGTGGCTTTGTGATCTCAAAAGATGCTTTGCAATAATTCAGTGATATGTATTTTGCTGAGATTAGCTTTATGTCCTAACACAGTCTGTTCTGGAAAATATTACTTGAGTGCTGGAGAAGAAGGTGTAGCTATCTGCTGATGGATAGAAAGTTCTGTATATGTCAGTGACATATAATTGTTTAATTGTGCCCATAAGATTTTCTGGGTCTTTATTTAGCTTTTTTCTAGACAATCTGTCCAATATTGAGAGTGGAGTGTTGAAGTCTCCTACTATCATTGTGGAATGATCTATCTCATTTTTGAGTGTAGTCAGTGTTTCTTTGATGTATTTAGATGGTCTAGTATTGGGTGCATAAATATTTAACATTGTTAAGTCCTGCTTGTGTACTGAACCTTTCAGCAACAGTGTCCATCCTATCTATGATGGTGGATTTTACATTAAAATCTATTTTATCTGAGATTAGTATTGCCACACCTGCTCTTCTTTGTGTATTGTTAGCTTGATATGTATTCTTCCATCCTTTAATTTTCAGTTTGCTCATAACTTAAGTCTAAGATGAGTTTCTTGTAAGCATCATATGGATGGGTCATATCTTTTGATCCAAGATGCCACTCATCTCTTTACTGGAGAATTCAGTGCATTCACATTCAATGTAATTATTGATATGTATGTGTTTAATGCTGTCATTGTGATATGTTTATTTCTTGTGTGGATATTTTCTCCGTTGTTCTTATTATCCTGTTTTGGAACTTTCTTCTTTATGAGTTGGTTTTTCACCTTTTTCAGGGTTGGTTTTGTAGTTGTTGAGACTCCTGTATAGCATTTCTTGATTTGATATGATGCATCTTTATTGTGCTTTGCAGCTGCCCCTGTGATCCCCCTTAAGTCTATGTTTAAACCCAATTTTAACCACTACAAGTCTTATTAACTTCCTCTGCATCTGGAAGGACTATAACGACTGTAGTAAATCCCTCTTTTTAATATGATGACATCATAGTTTTGTCATATAATCACTGGATCACTTCTTTTAATATTACAGCTTTGATTGAGTTTGGAGCCTTCCCTAACTGAGTAGGTTTCTGGATGATGTGTCCTATTATTTCCTCCTAAAATATAAAATTAGAGGTTTTGTTCTTCTTAGCCAAGAGATGTATTTCTTGTAGCTTTGGTTTGGTTTTTGCAAAGTCTCTGAGTTTCTGTTTGTCTGCAAATGTTTGATTTCATTTCTATATTTGAAAGATAGTTTTTCAGGATATATAATTCTTTGTTGGAAATTCTTTTCCTTCAAGGCTTTGGACGTATCACCCCATTGTCTCTGTGCTAGCATCATTTCTGCTGAGAAATCTGACAAAAGCCTACAGGGTTTCCCTCTGAATGTTAGCTTTGCTTTGAGTCTTGCTGTCTTTAAGATTTTCTGCTTGTGTTTCATTTTGTTAAGCTTGATTGTGTCCTAGAGTCTTTCTTTTGAGAGTTATATTGAATGGCATTTGATATGCATCTTAGATATCTATATTCTCTTCTTCATAATTTCTGGGAAGTTTTCTGTCAGCAGCTCAGCAACAATACTCTCTGTGTTCTCAGATGTTCCACCCTGTTCAGGAACTCTAACTAATTACAGATTATCCCTCTTAATAGAGTCCCATGTGCTTCTTAGTGCTTCTTCATTTTTCTTGTTTCTCTTTTCTGATTTCTCCTCATAGACACTGGAGTCAGTAGCACTCTCTTCCAAGTTATAAAGTCTATTTTCCATTTGTTTAGATTTGTTTTTTCTTTTTTTGGCTTTGAACTTAATTTTCTATGTCTTTGATTTTGTTCTTGACCTATTAGATTTCAGAGTACCAATGTTCCATCAGATCAAACAGCTTGCTTTATTTTTTCATTTTGCTGTGCTGCATTTTGTGTAAGATCTAGGAGGGCTCTCTGTAGGATCCTTTTGTACTCGCCCTCCTATAGTTTCAGGAAGACTTCTTCATCTGGGATGTTTTTTGTATTTTTCTTTCGTGGTCCTTCAGAAGCCATGAGTGAATTCTTCCTAACGTTCTGGTCCAACGTTTGATGTTTTTCTGGCATCTGAAGGTTGTTTTGTTCTCTGGTGTTACCTTAACAGGATCTAAAGCTTAGTCTGAAAAGAAAGTTGATCACCAAACACCTCTATGTACTCCAGTGAGTAGGTGCAGTGGAATCTGTGGAGTAGAAGGCTCCATCTCCTGATTGGCAAAAACACAGCCCCACTTACAGAGTCACTGTGGAGCTGTCAGTTGACTCTATAATGTAAGACAGTAAAGGCAGGAAGAGAAGCCATCCAGATGCACTGCAGTTATTTCTCTATTGTAAGGTCAAAGGTATCTGACAGCTTCCAAAATTATTTAGGCTTTCAGGTGTGCAAGTCCCTCTTCCTAGCTGGAAAGTACACACCTCTGTATCAAAGACTGCTTTACTGTCAGAAAAGCAGTCTCTGGGCAGTCACTGCCTCCCAGCCTGGGAATTAGGTCCAGCTGAGGCCTCCATATGGGAAAATCTCCCTCCAGTGAATCAAGATGGCATCCTGCACAAGTTCCCCTGCCCACCTCAAAAAAGGCTTTTCTGTGGTACAGATATGGAGATTCTGAGAGATAGACAAAGAGTTTAGAGGTTTCACATTGCACAGATTCCAAGGCCAAGCTCTCAAATTGTGGCAACTCTGCTTGCCGATCTCCTCAGCAGTGCGCCTGAGCCTAGCTGCAAGTCACGTGAACCCCTCACTCTGGAAAAGACAGAGGAAAAAAAAGTCAAAATGGTGATTTGCCTTCAGTCCATGAGAGCTGGGAGTCAACAAGGGCGGGGGTCAGCAAAAGAGAAGACGTTTTCTGCTCAAGAGAAGAAGTTTTCTGGTCAGTGGTATGTAGAACAAACAGACAGCCCTATGCCATGTCCTAGGGCTCACTAGATGTCCAGAAGGCTCTATTTAATTATTATTACAGGCCTTGGTTTCCAGAGGGATTTAGGGAGACTTGTGTTTAGTCCACCATGTTGACTCCTCCTCCCCGATCCTTTCTTGTCTGAAGAGTTGACCTCAGTACTGGTTTCAGGTCAGGGTCAGCAGGAAGTCTAGGTACCATGCTCCCAGGGGACCTTCAGTCTGTCAGACCATCAGTTCTGATCTTTTAGTAGAGTTCTTGAACTGCACACCTCTTTTTTCTCATGTTACATAAGAGACTTTACATTGTGTCCCCCAGGGACTCTACACTGTGTTCTTCAGATGGCAGCTTGCTAGCTTTGAGACCCCAGATGCCACTCACCAATAAGGGGTGCAGAAGACTCTCTTAGCAAAAGACAGTGTCATTCAACTTCACTGTCTCCTGAAATAATGGTTCCCTGACCCGCATCCCTGCTACTCTATCCTTGGAAATGCTGGGTTGAGTTTAGAAAACCTTTCAGTTTGTGCCGTATTCCAGTTCTGCTGATCTGCCCTCTACCTGCATCTTGTCACTCCCTTCACCTGACCAAATTGATATTGATCGTCTTGTCTATAAACATCCCTTTCTCTCCCTCCACACCTTTGTAGCTGTCAAACAGTCTTGTCTTCTGTACATAAGCCCATATTTGAGTCCTTATTGCAGAGGTCTCATACAATACTTGTCCTTTTGTAGCTGCCTGATTTCACTCAGTTTGTTTTCTAGTTGAAATCAGGTTATGAAATGCTTCCTAAATTCTCATGTTCTTTATCATTTCATAGTGTTCCATTGTGTATATTTACCTTATTTGTTTATCTATTGAACCTGTTGATGGGTACCTAGATTGATTTCATCTTTTTGCTATTGTGGACAGTGCTGCAATAGTCAATCATGTGCATGTATCTCTTGTGCGTGACCCGCTTTCTTTCTGTAGGATATATTCCAAGCAGTGGGATTGCTGGAGCATAAGATATTTCTATTTCTAGCTTTTTAAGATAGCATCAGATTGTTTTCCAAAGGGTTTGTACCATTTTGCGTCCCCAGCAGCAGTGTAGGAGAGCTCCAGTCTTTCAACAGCCTCTCCAAAATTTGTTGTTTTGTGTTTTTTGAATTATTGCCAACCTCGTTGGAGTGAGATGGTATCTCATTGTAGTTTTAATTTTGATTTCTCTAGTAGCTAATGATCATGAGCTTTTCCTCATGTGACTGTTGGCTACCTCAATGTGTTCTTTAGTGAACTGTCCGTCTGTCACCTTTACCCATTGTTTAATTGGGTCATTTACCTGTTTTTCATTGATATTTTTCAGTACCTTATAGATTATGGAAATCAGATGTTGACCTGATATGTAGTTGCCAAATATTTTTTCCCATTCTGTAGGTAGTCTTTTAACTCTCTTGATAAAGTCTTTCAGTGAATGTGTTTGAGTTTTAGTAGTTTCCATTTATGTATTTTCTCCTCTGTTGTTTGTGCATTGTTGGTCAGATTTTATAGTCTGTCTAAGCCATGTCTTAGAACTTCCATTGTTGTCCCTATTTTTTCTTGCATGATGTGTATAATTTTAGCTTTGATGTTTAGGTCTTAGATCCACTTTGAGTTATTTTTGGTGTAAGGTGTGAGATATGCATCTTATTTCAGTATTTTTCAGATGGATATCCAATTTTGCTGAGACTATTTGTTAAAGAGACTCTTTTTACCCCAGTTTACAACATTTGGACCTTTGTTCAATATCAGTTATTCATAGGAGGATGGTGATATTTCTGGGGTCTCTATACTGTTCCATTGGTCTATATGTCTCTTTTTGTACTAGTACCAGGCTGTTTTGACTATCACGGCAGTGTAGTAGGTTTTAAGGTTGGATAATGTGAGGCCTCCCACTGTTTTCCTCTTCTTCAGTAGTGCTTTACCTATTCAGGATTTCTTCTCTTTCCAAACAAAGTTGATTTGTTTCTCCATCTCATTAGAAAGTGGCATTGGAATTGCATTGTACATATAGATTGTTTTGGATGGAATAGACATTTTCACAATGTTAAGTCTTTCTATTCATGAGCAAAGTAGATTTCTCCAGTTATGTAAGTGTCTTTTGATTTCTTTCATTCAGGTCTTGAAATGATATCTGCATAGGTCTCCCACTTCACTGGTTAGATTTATTCCTAGGTATTGCAGCTTCTTGGGGTCTATAGTAAATCGTATTGATTTGGTAATTTCTTCTTTGATGATCTCTTTGTTGGTGTGAAGGAAACCTACTGATTTATTTATGTTTATGTTATACCTGGATACTTTGTTCAACTCTCCTACTAGTTCCAGTAGTTTATTTATGGATTCTTTAAGCTTCTCTGTCTATACAATCACATCATCTGCAAACAGGGATATTTTTACTTCTTAACTGATGCATATACCCTTTATTTCTTTGTCTTGTCTGATTGCTCTGGTCTCCCTAAAGGACTTTTGTTATCCCTTGTAAAATCCCATCTTAAATGGTCACTCTAGTTAACAATTTTGTAAGAATAATGCAGCTACAATTGTGATTGCTTATGTATGAGTACTTTTCACACATTATCATACTTGACTGTTACCATGCGATGAGTAAGCTGTTGCCTTTAGGGCTCACAACCAGTAAGTGTGGAATGGAATTCCAGAGGTATCAGATAAAAATCTCTGTATGTTTCCACTGCACATTTGTGTCTTTCTTTTGGGTATATGTCATATAAAACTTTAACCATTTGATATCAAGAAAGAAGGAAGGTAGACAGGTAAGAAGGTAGGAAGGAAAGAAAGAAGGCCTCTCTCTCCAAAGCCAAAAGATACCACACTGTGATTTTAATGTGCATGTTTTTCTATTTATATGCTTGTATCTGTTGACTATTTCTATTTCTTCTGTGTCATGCCTTCTGACCACTTATTTGGAAAGACTTTGTGTGTTAATCATGCACAGACATGCACATGCACAGTGTGTTATATGTAGTGTATATTCATCCAGCTTTCTGTATCTTTAATTTTATCTTGATTTACTCTCTTCTACCCATTTATGTATGCTAGCAAGAGGTATCCAGATGCATTTAAACAAGAGATGGCTAAAGCTAACTCACATAGTCCACTAGCAAAAGGAGTAATGCTGTTTTTCTGTCCAAGGTAATGTCAGGAAGGATAGAGGGGCAGTGAGGATTGAAAACAACTTAAATTCGTTGTCTTTTCTTGTAATAAAATCAATGAGAGGAACAAAAGATATGCCTCTGGACCCATGCACCCTAGTGCAAAGGCTTATTTAACCCTTTTACATATAATCAAATTATTTTCCTTGGGTCCTTATCTTTGTCTAGGGCAAAGTTCTCTTTTCTAAATCCTCTTTGGGCTTTTCCCTAAAGTGGGTCTAACTAAACTATATATTTTTTTCACTCCAATTACAATTTAAATTACTCATGTGTACATGGTTCACAGCTCTTCTTGTTACAGTGTGGTCATAAGGTAAAGCTGTCTTTTCAGGTTCACATGAATTAGTGCCTGAGCAGTTCAGCTTTAATTCCATTAGTTAAATACTTCCCATGTTCTTGCTTCAAACTAAATTTGTGGTTTCAAGTATGTAAACATTTTGTGATAGCGCCTGTTATATCTGTTTTTTCCATTTAAATTTTTGATCTGTGTACATTTTTTACCCACATACATTAACTTCATATGGTATAATTGTCAATTACCTTTGGTTGCAACACAGTCTTTCTTTAATGCCTCTACCTGGCAATTTCTTTTGTTTTTTATTTATGTTTGAAGTTGTCAAAGATTTCATTTTAATTGGATCCACAATCAATAACCATAGAAGCAACAGTCAGGAAATTAAACAATATTTCCTTTACATTGGGCAGAAACCCTGGTGTTGTAGTAGTTAAATGCTGTGTCTGCTAACTAAAAGATCAGTAGTTCAGATCCACCAGGTGCTCCTTGGAAACTCTGTGGGGCAGTTCTTCTCTGACTTGTAGGTTCACTACGAGTCAGAATGGACTCATGGGCACTGGTTTTGGTTTTGGTTTACATTGGACAAACCTGCTGCAAAAGACCTCTTTTAAGTGTTAAGGGCTGTCACTTTAAGGACTAAGATGTGCCTGACCCAAGCCACTGTGTTTTACTCGTCTCATATGCATATGAACCGTAGGAGTGAATAAGGAAGACCAAAAACAAAAGAACTGATGGCTTCTTGTAGTTATAATGTTAGAGAAGAGTATTGGATATACCTTGGGCTGCTAGAAGAATGAACAAATCTGTCTTGGAAGAAGTACAGCCAGAAAACTCATCAGAAGAAAAGATAGTGAGACTTCCCCTCATATACTCTAGACACATTATCAGTAAGGACCAGTTCTTGGTCTCTACTCAGTCAAGTAGAGAGTCAGTGCAAAAGAGGAAGACCCTCAGTGAGAAGGACTGACATAGAACCTGTGACAATGGAAAACAGCATTTGTGGGGTGGCACAGGTCCCAGTAGTGTTTCATTTTGCTATGTGTAGGGTCGCTTTGAGTCATAAATGACTTAACAGCGCCTGACAACTATAACAACTTGGAAACTTCTTTTGTTTTTTATTTACATTTGAAAAATTTAAAGTAATTTTTTTGTGTCAATCTTCTTTTATATATATTATGCTAGGTGATCAGTGAACCACTTTAGTTTAGAATACTAAATGTTCAATAACGAGGAAAATACCAATTAACAGAATGGTCGTGAGGAAAAAAAGATAACCTGGATGGAATATCAAATTTAAAGGCAAAAAATTAGGAAAATGTTATCTCTATTAAAAACAACATTCAAGAGAATTTTAAATATAAGGCATTTTAACTTTAATAACAGTTACTTCCCAGTGTATATAATTTTATGTAGAGCATATAGAATATAGAAAATTCCTAATTTATGTTCTGAAATTGACTGGTTTAGAAACCAAATTTTGAAGGCAGTAAAAGCAAGCACACAAACATAGATGTAAAAATGAAATGTAGTTACATATTTATGCTGTATGGTGATCAATAAAATTAATTTAAATACAAAACTCATCTATTTTAAAAATATATCAGTACATTCAAGAAAAACAATGACACTGGCATGGTGTGAATCATGAACATCTATCAATGCTTAATATATGTCAGGTAGTGTTCTGTCTTAGTGTATTGACTCACTTCATTTTCAAGCATTTATCTCAATATAATAAAATAAATTTATCTGAAAACAAGTATGCTATTTTTAATAATGAAACATTAGCCAAGCCAGGTGCCATCGAGTCAGATCGTGTTTCCATTTAATTAAGGACTACATGATATCAATATTTAATGATATTCTCTAATTTTTCCAGTTGTAAACAAAGACAAAATAAAAAGTTCTATGAGGTATAACTGTTGAAAGTTAAAGGTAGTAGTTCCTGGAATAAAAGATGTTATCCTTATCTAGAAAATGTGGTTTCCAACTAGTTAAGCACTACTATTGCACATTGATATATTCTCATACTTAGACCATTTTAATTATCATTAATATGCTCTCTCTTTCTGTATTAATGGACTTTATCAGATTAGTACGTATTCTAGCTAACCCTAATATGGTCACTAAGAGTGGCAGCATGCACATTAAAAGAAAAAAAGGGAGGAGGGATTTTTCTTTTAAAAGCTCTGTCTATAAATGGCTGTATTTATTTTATTTTATTACCTTGTATTCTACAGAATATTTTAAATTTCTCAACTTTTTTAAAATTAATTTCACTTTAATGCTTTCTTGAAATTGTAGTGTTTTCCTTTATTAATTTTTACCTGATTATAAACTTAGCAACATCCCATAAGTTTTAATATTGTGTATTGTAGCTTAAAGGAGCTCCAGTGACATAGTGGTTGATAAGCACTCAAGATGGATGATTGAAACTGATTAGCTGCTTCTGAGGAGAAAGATATACTAGTCTGTTTAGTTAAAATTGCAGTCCTGGAAAACTCATGGGATAGTTCTACTCTGACATGTAGGATTGCTATAAATCAGAATTTACTCAACAGCAATGGGTTATTCTCATTTAAGCATATTGTAAATAATCTGTGACATTTTAATTTCATTTTTGATTACTTGTCAGTTATGCATTTTAATTGCAGTTAGTTGTTGGCTTTAAAATTTATTGTTTTCAATATTTAATGTAAATAATGTAAATAACACATGTTCTACTTAACTATTATCATGTTTACTGGAATATAGTTGATGCTTTCTTGAACACCTATAAGAATGCAAAAAAAAGTAGTAAATCCCTATTTTAGATTATAATTAAGTTAATTTTACATAATCTAAAAGCTCAAGGTATCTCAGCTTCAACATTATTGATATTTTGGGCCACATAATCCTCAACATTATTGATATTTTGGGCTGTGCTATTCACTATAAGATTTTCAGCAACATTCTTGTTTTCCCTTGCCAACCCCCCAAGTTGTAGCAATCAGAAATCTTTCTAGATATTTCAAAATGTCTTGGAGAGTGTCATAGGCTGAATTGTTTCTCCCCCCAAAATATATGTAGCCATGATTTCTTGTATTTTATGATTATCCTCCATTTTGTGCTTTTGCTATACTGTATGTTAAAGAATTAGATGGGAGTATAAATCCCTTCTTAGGATCACCTCCCTGCTCTACTGTTATGGGAGTTTCCCTGGAGTGTGGCTTGCACCATCCTTAATCCTTTAATCTAGCAAGCGATAAAAGGAAAGGGAAACTGACTGAGAATTGGGAACCTCACATTGTCAAGAAAGCAGCACCAGGAGAAGAACGTGTCCCTGCACCAAGATGCTCCCTGAACAAAGACGGATGCAATATTGGACTTTCCTCCAGAGCTGACAAGGTGGAAAGTCTTCTCCTGGAACAGACGTCCTGAATTTAGACTTATAGCCTACCAGACTGTGTAAGAATAAACCTTCTTTTGTTAAAGTCATCTACTTCGTTGTATTTCTGTTGAGAACTGTGCATTGGGGAAAACTTTCCCCTGGAGCAGACATCCTGAATTTGGACCTGCAGCCTACCAGACTGTGTAAGAATAAACCTTCCTTTGTTAAAGCTGTTCACTTCTTGGCATTTCTATTGAGAGCAGCACTAGCTGACAAGCAGGGAGGAAGGGAGCTAAAATCCCCAGTTGAGTGCCATGCAATTTCCCAAATCATCGTGTCTGTTGTTGTTAGGTGCTGTTGAATTGGTTCCAACTCACAGCGACCCTGTGAACAACAGAATGAAACACTGCCTGGTCTAGTACCATGTCCACCATCTAGTCCTTGTATCTTACAAGTAGAGAAATTAAGTGATCCTTCACTACTCTTCAATCATTCCTGGATTTCCTCCTAAGCTTTATTCTCCTTTTTTTTTTCTTTTTTTTATGTTACACCCTCAGATTAGTTCCATCTTTTGCCTTTATTTGATCTGTAGTCTTGGTGTACAATTCTGAGATCCACCTCGTGTTGCAAAATAATGTTCATCATAGCTTTCTGAATCATTTCCTTTATAGTTCTCTTTGGAACCCAAATGGAGCAGCAACTAAGAGCTCAGTTTTAACCACATGGTTGACAGTTCAAATGTAGCAGGCACGCCATGGAAAACCCAGGGAGGAGTTCTACTCTGTCCTATAGGATCACTATGAGTCAGAGTCAACTCAACAGCAATGGATTCTTGGTTATATTTTTCTTTAGTCATAATTTTTTTGGGGTGAATGTACCTTCTTTCTGTGGGTTATCTTTTCACAAGTATCCCACAAGTTACCATTTCAGCTACTAGTTTCTGCCTTATCTAGATCCCATCTCTATGGCACAGCCACTTGTGATCTAGACAGGAACAAGGAATAATTCTCTACTTTGTAGAGGAAACAATTCTTGGGTGAACAGTAGGATTAAGTGATCCTTCTTAAGTGACCTAGAATCCATTGATTTCTTTTTTTTTTATTTTTTATTTTTATTTAACATAACTGAATGAAAATGTACATTCATGTATAAATTTACATACCCACCTATATGCAGCTTCCACTGCTCTCCCTGTCCGGTGACTGCACACTATTCTTCTCTGCTCCATACTTGTCTCATCCTCCCAACAGCCTCCTTTCCCCTCGTCTCCGTCCACTCCCCTTCCTCCAGCCAGAGGTCAGCAAGATGATATCCTATAGATGTATAGAACCATAAAGTGCTTCCAATATATGGTCACTCTGCATTGCCAAGTCCAATCCATTCCTGTCCAAAGAGTGGACCTTTGTTATAACTTATGGGAAAGGGCAGCATCAGGGCTGGGGGCCATGCTCTCAGAGGAACCCCAAAACCGCTGGACCATCAGTTGAGGTCTTTTAGTGGAGATCTCATGATGCACCCCTTTTTATTTTTGTGTTGCCAGTGAGACTCCTCTCTGTGAGCTCCATCGTGGCTATCACTGGTGGTGGCTGGGCACCATCCGGTTCTTCTGGTCCCAAGTCGATGTAGGCACCCACTCTTGTGGGTCTCTCTGTTTTCTTGGATGTCTTTACCGCATGTGATTTTGGTCCTCGGTGAGCATCCGTTCCTGCTGTGTTGGGACCATTTGCTGTGTCCTCAGATGGCAGCTTGGCAGCTTTTAAGACCCCAGATGCCACTCACCAATGTGGGGTGCAGAGACCTCTCTTAGCAAAATGCTAGTTGTGCCAATTAGCCTGGAATTCGCCTAAGAGCATGGTCCCCCGCCCCCAACCCCAGCTACTCTATCCTTGCAGTATTAAGATGGAAGGAGTACTCAAGTTATGCTGAAGTCCACTTAATGCTGTTCTTGTTTCTAATGTGTGCTATCACCACTTTCTCCCAATTAGATTTCTAGTAACTATCTAAACTAAACCCTCCCCCCTCCCCCTGCCTCCCTCCCCTGCCTTGCAGCTGTCAAAGAGTCTTTTCTTCTATACACAAGTCTGTTTTGAGATCTTATCATAGAGGTCTCATACAGTATTTGTCCCTTTATCGCTGACTACTTTCACTCAACATAATGTCTTCCAGTTGAAACCAGGTTAGGCGATGTTTCCTGGAATCATTGTTATTCTTTATCATTGCATAGTGCTCCATTGAGTATATGTACCATAGTTTACCCATCCATTCTCCTATTGTTGGGCATCTGGGTTGATTTCATCTTTTTGCTATTGTGGACTGTGCTGCGGTAAACATTCTGGTGCATGTGTCTGTTGGTGTGAAAGGCCTTGGTTCTGTAGGATATATTCCAAGTAGTGGAATTACTGGATCAAATGGTATATCAATATCCATTTTTTTAAGGAAGCACCAGATTGCCTTCCAAAGAGGCTGGACCATTTTGCAACCCCACCAACAGTGTAGGAGGGTTCCACTTTCTCCACAGCCTCTCCAGCATTTGTTGTTTTGTGTTTTCTGGATCATGGCCAATCTTGTTGGGGTGAGATGGTATCTCATTGTTGTCTTGATTTGAATTTCTTTAATAACTAAAGATCGTGAACATGTCCGCATGTGGTTTTTGGCTGCCTGGATCTCCTCTTTAGTGAAGAGTCTGTTCATATCCTTTGCCCATCGCTTAATTGGATGGTTTATCTTGTTCTTATTATATTTTGTAGTATCTTATAGATTATGGAGATCAGGCATCGGTGTGACATAGAGTTGCCAAATATTTTTTCCCATTCTGTGAGTGTTCTTATAATTCTATTAATAAAGTCTTTGGATGAGCAAAAGTGTTTGATTCTTAATAGTTCCCATTTGTCTATTTTCTCTTCTGTTGATTTAGGTTTCTTTGACAGATTTTGGAGTCTGTCCTCATTGTGTATTAAAACTTCCATTGTTGTTCCTATCTTTTATTGGATGAGCTTTATCATTTTAGGTTTGATATTTAGGTCTTTTATCCAGTTGGAGTTGGTTTTTGTATAAGTGTAAGATATGGATCTTGATTCAGTTTATTGCAGATGGATAACCAATTTTGCCAGCACCTTTTTTTAAAGATATTGTTTTTACCCCAGTTTAATGTCTTAGGGCCTTTGTCGAATATCAACTGTTCATAGGCAGATGATGTCATCTCTGGGGTTTCAATTCTGTTCCATTGATCAATCTGTCTGTTCTTGTACCAGTACCAGGCTGTTTTGACCACTGTGGCAGTGTAGTATGTTCTAAGGTCGGGTAATGAGAGGCCTCCCAGTGTGTTCTTCTTTAGTAGTACCTTACTTATCTGGGGCTTCTTCCCTTTACAAACAAAATTGGTGATTTGTTTCTCCATCTCATTAAAAAATGATGCTGGAACTTGTATTGGGATTGCATTATATAAATAAATTGCTTTGGGCAAAATAGACATTTTCACAATGTTAAGTCCTCCTATCCATGAGCAGGGTAAGTTTTTCCATTTATCTAATTCTCTCTTAGTTTCTTGTAGTAAGGGCTTGTAGTTCTCATTGTAAAGGTCTGTTGTTTCTCTGATTAGATTAATTCCTAGGTACTTTATCTTCTTAGGGGCTACCATAAATGGTATTGCTTTGATAATTTCTTCCTTAACAGTCTCGTTGTTGGTATAAAGGAATCCTACTGATTTACTTATGTTTATCTTGTATCCTGAGACTTTGCTGAACTCTTCTATCAGTTTGAGTAACTTACTTATAGATTCCTTGGGGTTCTCTGCATATACAATCATATCATCTGCGAACAGGGAGATTTTAACTTCCTCTTTGCTGATGCAGATGCCCTTTATTTGTTCGTCTTGTCCAATTGCTCTGGCTAGAACTTCTAGCACAGTGTTGAATAGGAGAGGTGACCGTGGGCATCCTCGTCTAGTTCCAGATCTCAAGGGAAAGTCTTTAAGTGTCTCTCCATTCAGGATGATATGGGCAATTGGCTTTGTATAAATGGCCCTTATTGTGTTGAGGAATTTGCCTTCTATGCCCATTTTGCTAAGAGTTTTTAGCATGAATGGGTGTTGGACTTTATCAAATGCCTTTTTGACATCAATGGACAAAATCAGGTGATCCTTGTCTTTTGGATTATTGATGTGGTTAATCACATTAATTGTTTTCCTGATGTTGAACCAGCCTTGCATCCCTGGTATGAATCTCACTTGGTCATGATGGATTATTTTCTTGATATGTTGTTGTATTCTGTTGGCAAGAATTTTGTTGAAGATTTTTTCATCTAGGTTCATGAGTGATATCGGTCTGTAGTTCTCTGTCTTTGTTGGATCTTTCCCTGGCTTAGGTATCAGGGTTATGCTGGCTTCATAGAATGAGTTTGGGAGTACTCCATCCCTTTCTATACTGTGAAATAGTCTCAGTCGTATTGGGGATAACTCTTCTCTAAACGCTTGGTAGAATTGTGCCGTGAAGCCATCTGGACTGGACTTTTTTTACTTGGCAGTGTTTTGATGACCTTTTCAATTTCTTCCTTTGTGATGAGTTTATTAAATTGTTTTGCTTCACGTTGTGATAATTTGGGTAGGTGGCATGAGTCAAAGAATTGGTCCATTTCCCCTAGGTTTTCAAATTTGTTAGAGTACAGTCTTTCATAGTATTCTGTTATGATATTTTTGATTTCTGTTGCATCTGTGGTGACAACTCCCCTCTCATTTCCAGTTTGGGTTATTTGTTTCCTTTCCTGCTTTTCTTTAGTAAGTTTAGCCAGTGGTTTATCAATTTTGTTGATCTTTTCAAAAAACCAGCTTTTGGTCTTTTCAATTTTTTTCAATTGTTTTTCTATTCTCTAATTCATTTAGCACTGCTCTAATCTTTATGATCTCATTTCTTCTGAACCCCAAGGGGTTCCTCTGTTGTTCTCTTTCTACTTGTTCAAGCTGTAGAGTTAGTTCCTTGATTTGGTTTCTTTTTTCCTTCCAGATGTGTGCATTTATGGAGATAAACAGACCTCTGAGCACTGCTTTGGCTCTATCTCATAGGTTCTGGTAGGAAGTGTTTTCATTCTCACTGGAATCCATGAATTTCTTTAATTCATCCTTAATTTCCTCTATAACCATGTTTTTTTGAGCAAGATGTTGTTCAGTTTCCAAGAGTTCCACTTTCTATCTCTGTTTTTTTCTGCTATTGATTTCAACTTTGATGGCTTTATGATCTGAGAAGATACTTTGCAGTAATTCAATGATATGGATTTTGTTGAGTATTGCATTATGGCCTATCACATCGTCAATTCTGGAGAATGTTCCATGTGCACTGGAGAAGAAGGTGTAGTTGTCTGCTGATGGGTGGAAAGTTCTGTATATATCAATGAGGTTTAGTTGGTTAATTGTGTCAATGAGGTCTTCTGTATCTTTACTGAGCTTTTTTCTAGATGATCTGTCTAGTAATCACAGTGGAGTGTTAAACTCTCCCACTATTATTGTGGAGTCATCTAACTCTCTTTTGAGCGTAGTCAGTGTTTCTTCAACATAGTTAGGTGCTCTGACATTAGGTGCATAAATATTTAATATAGTTAAGTCTTGCTTGTGTACTGAACCTTTCAGCAATAAATAGTGTCCATCTTTGTCCACGATGGTGGATTTGACATTAAAATTGATTTTGTCTGAGATTAGAATTGCCACCCCTGCTCTTCTTTGTTCATTGTTAGCTTGATATATATTCTTCCATCCTTTAGTTTTCAGTTTGTTCCAGTCTTTAGGTCTCAAGTGAGTTTCTTGTAGACAACATAAGGATGGGTCGTGTCTTTTGATCCAAGATGACACTCGGTGTCTCTTTACTGGAGCATTCAGTCCATTCACATTCACTGTAATTATTGATAGGTATGTGTTCACTGCTGCCATTGTGATATGTTTATTTTTATGTTGATGTTTTCTCTGTTGTTCTTATTAGTCTGTTCTGGGACACTCTTTTTTGTTAGTTGATTTTTCATCTTTTTCAGAGCTGGTTTTATAGTTGCTGAGACTCGTATGTTAGATTTCTTGAAATGGTATGATACATCTTTGTTGTGCTTTACAGCTGCCCCTATGAACCCCCTTAATAAACTATTTATAAACCCAATTTTAATTACTACCAGTCTTGTCATCTTCCTCTCCATCTGGAAGGACTGTAACAACTGTAGTACATCTCTCTTTTTATTATGATGACACCATAGTTTTCATGATGATCACTGGATTGCTTCTTTCCATATCAAAGCTGTGATTTACTTTGGAGCCTTCCCTAAATGAGTAGAGTATTGAGTAGTGTGTCGTTCTAAAATATAAAGTTAGTGGTTTTGTTCTTCTAAGCCAAAGCCAAGAACTTCTTTTAGTAGTTCTTGTAGTTTGGGTTTGGTTTTTACAAAGTCTCTGAGTTTCTGTTTATCTGGGAATGTCTTAATTTCATTTTCATATTTGAAAGATAGTTTTGCAGGATATATAATTACTTGGTTGGAAGTTCTCCTCCTTCAAGACTTTGAATGTGTCATGCCACTGTCTCCGTGCCAGCATGGTTTCTGCTGAGAAATCTGATGAGAGCCTACAGGGTTTCCCTCTGAATGTTAGCTTTGCCTTGAGTCTTGCTGCCTTTAAGATTTGCTGCTTATGTTTCATTTTGTTAAGCTTGATTATAATATGTCTTGGAGTCTTTCTTTTGAGATCTATATTGGGTGGCATACGATATGCATCTGAGATGTCTATGCTCTCTTCCTTCATGATTTCTGGGAAGTTTTCTTTCAGCAGCTCAGCAACAATACTCTCTGTGTTCTCAGATGTCTCACCCTGTTCAGGGACTCCAATTAATCGAAGGTTGTTCCTCTTAATAGAGTCCCACATGCTTCTTAATGTTTCTTCATTTTTCTTGTTTCCTTTTTCTGATTTCTGCTCATAGATGCTGGCATCAGTAGCTCTGTCTTCCAAGTCAGAAATTCTTTTTTCCATTTTGTTCATTCTGTTTTCTTGGCTTTGCATGGAAGTTTCTATGTCTTTGATTTTCATCTTGATCTGTTGGATTTCAGAGTACTGGTGTTCCATCAGATCGAACAACTTGCTTAATTTTTCATTTTGTTCTGCTGCATTTTGTATAAGGTTTAGAAGGGCTCTGTATATAATCAATTTGTATTCACTTCCTGATGCTTTCATAAAAGTTTCTTCATCTGGAAAACTCCTTGGTTGCTTTGTTTGGCAGCCTTCTGAAGCCATGAGTGATTGCTTGTATGCCACAATTGTCTGTCACTTTTAGGGTTCCATGTGAGTATATAGAGGCTGGAAGAGGTACTGTGAGGATGGATTGCAAATGTTTCTCTAGGCTGTCTTCAAATGTAAAGCAAAAGGTATCTGACCAGTTCACAAGTCAGTTAGGTTTTCAGGTGTAGAGGTCCCTCTTCTCATCTGACAAAGTAAGCGCCACTATATACAACCCCAGTTGATAACAAACTAGTTCAGAATACAGCAATGCTACTGCACTGGTGGCCTCTGCTGACAGGGCCTAGCCTTAGCCAACACTGCGTCGAGTACTGGTTTTGTGATAGGAAAGCACTCTCCTGTGGGCAGGCTCTGGCTCCCAAGCTAAGAATTAGGTCCAGCAGTGGCCACCATATCCAAGATGGTGTCCTCCACACAGGCAGCAGACAGAGGGGCTAAAGGTGCCCAGAGGCAGCGATTCCTCTGCTTCTGTTGCAGGGCCCCCAGTGCAGGCAGCACTGTGCAAAATCACTACTTTTCTGACGGAGAGGCGCTGTCCTGTTTGAAGGCACTGGCTCCAAGGCTAAGAACGAGGTCCCGCGAAAATCTCGATACCAACATGGCGTCCCGCACCCTGACCGTGGAGCTCCGCACAAAGCCCACTGAGGCAGCTACAAAACAAAAGGCTCAAAGTGTCTAGATTAACAGAGTCCCGAGCCTGGCTCTCAGAATATGGGAATTTCACCTGCCTATCCCCCCAGCAGCGCGTCTGAGTCCAGCCGCCAGGCAAGGCCCAGCTCCGCCTGCCAGCCGAGACCGAGGAAAAAAAGTCAAAATGGTGCGTTTACCTTCCGTCCGTGAGAGCAGGGGCTAGCCAGGAGCGGGAGTCAGCGAAAGAGAGGAGGTTTTTCGCTGAGTGGTATGAAGTCCCAATTAACAGCTCTGTGCCGTGTCCTGAGGATGATTAGGTGATCAGAAGGCTCTGTTTGATTGTCAGTTCAGGTCTTGGTTTCCAGAGGGATAGAAAGAGACGCCATCTTGACTCCACCCCCTCTGATTTCTCATGTAAAGGGAACAATCAGAATTTTTTTTTTTAAAGAAAATGGCAGGATTTAGGGTTTAGAAAGATATATTGTAGATGATAAAAATTAGAAAGCAGTGTAATATTAAATATTCAATGTGCTATAGGAAAGAAATGTATTTAGGGTGAGAACAGTAACTTGCAGAGTTGGGAGGCCTGGTGGTATAGTGGTTGAGAGCTCTGCTGCTTAACAAAACATCAGCAATTTGGATCCACTAGCCACTCCTTGGAAATGCTATGGGGACAATTCTGTCTTGTCCTTTAGGGTTGCTATGAGTTGGAACAGACTCCATGGCAACAGGTTTGATTCTGGTTTTACTGAAAAGTTGAAGGTTTCAGAAATATTTCAGAGACATTTTAAAACAGACTTGATTGATCAGGAGAAAAAAGAAAAAGGTATCCCTTTAGTCAGTAAACTATTGAATAGATGGAAATAGTTTTGGAGAAATAACAGTTTGGGTTTAGACAGGTTCATTTTAAGGTGTTTAGAGGTTCGGTATGAATCTGAATCAACTTCAGGCAGTGAGGTCCCGTTAGAGCATCTGGAAACGCTGGCGGTGTACTGGTTAAGAGCTTCAACTGCTAAACAGAAGACTGGCAGTTCAAATCCACCACGTACTCCTTGGAAACCCTGTGGGGCAGTTCCACTCTGTCCTTTAAGGTCACTGTGAATCAATTGACTTGCTAGCAACTTTTTTCTTTACCTTGGGGTATAGACCATCCATGTGAGATAACCAAGTGGTTTATATAAACAGGTTAGATGACACTCTTTTAAGCAGTGGCACTATATTATTGTAGTGGAATAATTTGGAAAAGGTTATCAAGAACAGTTATACAACTTAAAGAAAGTAAGCAGTGTTACTGAATTGTACCTGAATAATTTGTTGAAATGGTGTATCCTTTTCTGTGTATGTTCTAACAACAAATAAAATTAAAGAAATGAAAGAAATACAGTAACAATAATTAGAAAAAATTTACCCTAGTTTAATGATAGTAATTTGGACTGGAAACAGAAGATTGGAAGCATTGTCATCTCATCTATAAATGATAGCTATTTGTGGGTGGGATTATATCACAAGAATTTGTAGAAGATAAAAAAAGAGGGCAACAGATTCTAGAGCTCAGTGAACAACAATTAAAAAAACTAAGTGATGGAACTTGGAATAAAGAGCCAAAGCCACTGCCATCGAATCAGTTCTGACTCATAGTAACCCCAATAGTAAAATGAGGTGTCACGGAAGCGAGCGGAAAACTGAGCTCCCTGGGAAGATTGAACTATTGGTCAAATATCAAACAGAAATCAGGATTTAGAAGAGTGTTTTCACTTCTCTAATCATTAGATTTGATGACGTTTGCTGTAGTAATCTGACCTAACTTTTAGAAGTCAGAGTTGTGTCATGTTGCCATGGTTTGAGGAGTAAATAAGGGGAAAAATAAGTATAGACTAATGCTGAAAGAAAGCAGCAAATAGGGAAATAGGAAGAGGAATCACAGTATTCACTTTAGAATGGGGAGACTTAAACATACAGGAGTTTCGAGAACATGCAAAGAATGGAGGGACTAGATTTAGAAAACAGTAGTAATATAGGTTCCTGTGAACAGAGGAACTGAGATCAGGATAAGAAATAGGATAAGAAATAAGAAGAGTTATTAGAAGTAAAAACGGTGACAACAACTGAGTAAACTAAAGCCTCATGTTAAATGTGTTTAACTGCTCAGTATAGTAGTCATTTCCAAATTTATTTTAAATTCCTAGACACAATTAATTTTCAGACCTGCTAACTTAAAACATTTATGAATAAGTATGTTTTTATAGTAATGATAATTTTAGAATAATTCTAGAAAGTTGACTATGATAATATTGATATGATTGGGACTCTTTCCTTTTGTCTGAATTTAGCCAAAACTTGGAAATCTAACATATAGTCTAGAGAAGAAAAAAATCATCTTTGAGCCAAGTAGAGCAAAATTTGATTTAGACTATAATAATTTGAAATCCAATTTTGGATAAGTCCTTTACGCAAAGCACTTACTGTAATTTAATTATGTTTTGCCTTTGCTCTCTCTACTTTACCTTTTATTTTTTTTTCAGTTCAGTCCTCCTTTTCTTATGAAAGACTATTTCATTAAAGAAATCATATTTGTGACTTTACTAATCATTTAAAATATATAGTATGCAGTATTTTGTAAATGTCAAAACTTTATTAAAAATGAGCAAAGCTTCAGAAAAAATGTAATATGCCATTCATAAAAACTTGGAAAATCTGTACTTATATTTATCACAGACATATCACATTTATTCAGTCCGTGTGACGTGTACCCTGGTGGCATGGTGGTTAAATGCTACAGCTGCTAAACAAAAGGTTGACAGTTTGAATCCACCAGGAGCTCCCTGATAACTCTACAGGATAGTTCCACTCTGTCCTGTAGGGTTATTATGAGTCAGAATTGACTCAATGGCAATAGGAAGATTTTTAAATATAAGCTTTTTTTGTATCTTTCATATGAGTGTGTGTGCGTGCACACACACACACTCATATACAGGGAGAAATTGAAAAAAATAGGCATACGAACAGATGCAGACATAGATTATATATACAAATATATAGAGACCTGAATCTCGTTTCACATGGCGGTGCGCATCATGGCTTCGCTGTCCCTCCTAGTACTTCAACTGACTGTCTTCCAGGCACGGTGGCATCATTGTACTTCCTGGCTCCTTTCCAGTGATTGGAGCATCATCAGCATTTCTGGTTAATGAATTTGGATAAAAATGATATGTGTCTCTTTAGAGGAAGAGAGAGTGAACGCTGATGGGCATATGTACTGATCTCATCTCTTTCTTTACTGTGGTCGCTAGCAATGCTCCATATGGTGATGTTTTGTCGGCTTAACTCTATAGAGTAAGGACAGTAACTGAGGACAACTGCCAACTGGGCCTGCAATGGGCTTATTGCATAATGGATAAATAATGCTGTGTTATGTTAAGCCTCTAAGATTTGGAGGTTATTCATGCAGAATAATTTAGACTATCATGATAGATACAATTACAAATCCTTAGAGCATTTGGCAATTAATTTAGGGTGTGGTCACAGGTTGTGATAGCCAATTAAAGACTTGCTCCTTTACACTTCTATATATGGCTTACTGAGAATGAAAAGTTAGAAATTCTCCCATATCTCTTATGCTATGTTTCACTAGAATGTTTCTGTTAGTGAGCTTTAATCAATTTTGAATTTTTAGCAAAATATTTAGCAAGGTAACTTTACTATTTCCAGGAAATCTAGTTATTATTATTTCTTTGATAAAGTCAATTTTTGTGCTCTTACAAAGATGAACTATATCTGTGTCCCCTAAGTAAAGGGCTATTTTTCTCAGGGCTAAGATTACTTAAAGATCTGGGGCAATATGTTTTTTCTGTCCTGGATGTGCATAGTTACCTAGTAGTTATGTGTTTAGGTGTAAGAAATCACTGCTTCTATCAGTAATTGTCTGCAGTAATGATTCTCAAAATCTGAAGCGAGTGTAGCAGAAGGCTTTCCTGGGTCTGAACCTGCATCCTTTACTTGTAAATAGTGTAACTTTGGGCAATACTTAATCTTAGTAATGTGCACTGTTTCCAATGTATAAAGTAAAACAAAAAAGTTATGCTTATTTCAATGTATCATTCTGATAATTAAATATTATAATTCATATTGAGTGTGTAGTATTGTGCCACAGACTAGTTAAAGTATAATTTTCCAAAGCAGTAAAAGCATAACTATAAGATCATTATGAATTGTAATCAACTCAATGGTGATTTTTTCTCATGAAAATATAAAATGAGTAAGTGTAAATGACTTTATGTAACTCATTAATTAATAAGAAAATCATAGCATGTTAAGACTGGTTCACAGGAGCACTTGAAGAGAGTTATGTATGTATACTTGTAGACAGATTGATAAAAACATTTTAAAATAACATGCCTATGTTAGATACAAATTTGTTTACTATTCTACAGGACAATAAATTATGACTTTTGAAATTATTATGAATTTTCCCATTGAGCACAAATTGTTTCCATTTCTACTGGATAAAAATCTACAAATCACCTAAACTGGGACCTCTAATCAATAGTATTAATATGTGCAAATGACTTTAGATGCTATCTGTGCCGTATTTATTCTAATTTGCTCCAGCCGATTTCCAGCTGCTAGTATCTTTATCTTCATATAATCCTGCAAGCTTTTCAGAAACTCCCTCTTTCAAGCAAACCAGAAATTTGTGAGACATAACACCCTTTCTTTCCTCCTCTGCTCCTCAGCGAAAGTTTAAAACTGATTCTGACTAATAACCTCTCGACAGGACAGAGTAGAACTTCCCTGAAGGGTTTCCACAGACAGCCAACCACAGACAGGAGTTCTGGATTTGAACTTCCAATCTTCTGGTTAGCAGCCAAATGCTTAACCCTTTTGTTACCTGTACCAAAATGTGAAGTATAGCCCTCAACAATAACCGATGGGAGCTTCATGGTCCCATTGGGTAAGATGATTCCTAAATTTGTATTTTTTATGGTTGACCAGTTTCCTTGAGGTAATAACCTCCAGCTGACTGTGTTTGTTGACCTCACAATGCAGACTTCACATTCTGTGTTTTCTTCCTCTACCAACTTCCGTATCTGTAGGTTTTTGTACCTCCTAATATACAAATCATACCAAACCCTGTTTGGTCTATGTTTCTGGAAAATCCAAACTAAGACACCTAAATTCTGAAAAAAAAAGATTCTTAGGATTTAGCATGTCCTGCATTGAGTCAAACCTGTGGGGGAAGTTGAGTAGGATGTCTGATTTAAACCTGCTCTTCTAGCATAAATATTAATGCTGTTTACTTTCCTCCTGTTCTCTCTCAGAACTGCCCCAGGTAGGAAGTTAAAAGATCAAAGAACTGTGTAGCCAAGTGCCAAGTGCCGTCTAGTCAGAAGAATTGTGTAGGGAAGCCCTATACATCCGTCTTACCAAACTCCTATTCAACCAAACTAAGTTCGATCTACTGCTAGTCACTGTCATGGAAATTGATAAGATTTGTTTATTTGTGTGGTTCTCTGACTGTAAACTGACAGGATCATCATTGTGTAGAATGTAGTACGTCGCCACATACACAGTATTTGGCAAATTTGAGAATGTTCGTCAGTAAACAAAGGAGAGAAACTAGAAACGGTTACAGAAATACTGTTGTCAACTTATCAGAGAGCTGAAGATATCACAAACAACTTCTCATCATACAATATTTACTGGCTTAGTAAAATGTGGAAATACTGTAGATTTATATTTTTCTAATTGTCAAATCTCCATATAATAGCTAATAATGGATGCTGTGATTTGAATTATATTCCATCATCTATTTTCATTTTCATGTCAAAATTTATCATAATAATTATAACTTAGTGAATCATACGTATTTATTTTTTAATAAAACAAACTCATAAGAGCTGTAGGAAACTATTGATCTGAATATTAGCTTTTCCTTTCATGATGAAAAACAAAATGATAATTCATAAGGCATTACAGAATGTTGACTATATATACCTAATAACTATCCAAATCTCTTTTTGATTTCAGTTGCATAATCTAGGTAATTTTCAGAATATCCAACTTGTAACTATTCCCTTTTATTACATACTTAAATTTTATGGGAAAACTTTAGTCACTTTGGTGTTGCCTTCTTTAAGTTAAATGAAAATTGGAAAAGAAGAAAAGTATAGTAGATCTCTAAATACTGATGGGTGCTGACGATTTGACACAGAAATGAAAACTGATTATTTCTAAATAGCTTATTACCTTATGGATTTTGTAAATGTATCAAAAAAGTCAAGCATGTGTATTTTTTCACAGGTGGTACAATTCATTTCTTTTAACTCAAATTAGGTTTGGTAGAATTTTTGCTGCAATCATAGTCTTTATTGATATTTTTGTTTTACAGTTTTCTGATATTTATTTGTTTAAATAATTCATATTTTATTTGCATTACTATTGTGACTACTGCAAAATAATGAACTACAATGAAAAGTCTTTATAAGATCCAAATTCATATCATATATTAGATATTTTCAAATTAAGTGTTATTAAGTTTAGAAATTTTGTTAGCATCATATATTGCTATCCTGATAATATTATTATAGCTGAGAGAAAAAAAGTTTTAAATGAATATTTTTAAGGTGTGAAACCTACTTATCTTACCAAAATAAAAAAATATATCAAAGTAAAATCAATCATCCATCTTAATGTGGTTCAGCAAGGTCATTTCTCATTGGTATTAATGTAACTGAAGGGCATTTAGCTCAAAAAGATTCGTAGTAGTTCTACAAATACTTGAACTTTATAGCTGTCCTTGCTCCATATTTTGATGGGGAGGGGATGAGGTTGCATGTGAGCAGTGATTAAATGAAAGTTAAGGCCTTTGATGGATTGACTTTTTTTTTTCACATTTTAATTTAGAAGGTAAAACTTTCTATCACAGTTTAAGCTGAAAATTATGGCTGAGATAATAGAGGTCTGATTTCAGTGCAAGTTAAAGAGGAAAAAGTTGCTGCTCAAATGTCAAGACATCTTGTGGTCCAAGATGATTAAAACTAAACTGTTTGCAGTATGAATCCCAAGGTGCAGCTATATCTCAGCTTTGGTGACATTTAGCCAGTGACTTTTCATAGCTTGTTAATAATATATAGCTGTCCCTATATAAATTTGCCTTGACAGAAGTGGCCATTTGGAGTGGAACAGTTAATGAGATTTATCCTTGACAGAAAATGCAGATTTGAAAAGTATTTCTAGAAAATCAAGATTTATGTCAAAAGAAATTGTGTATTTAACAGACAATGGCATCAAAACAATTTTTGGGGTGTTTTAACCAAGAGCACAGAACTTTGCCAAGTAATGTATGCTCTAGTTTTTCTCAGTGTTCTGTAGCCAAACCACAGCTCCCTCTGCAGCTAGTTTCTATTTATCCTACATAAATAGTAGCACTTTACCTTACAAATTTCAAATTTTCTAATTTGGAGGTTTTCTCACTTCTGACTTGGTCAGGTCAACAAAATTCATGTCATTTTTCCATCATAAGGTAGTCAGTTAAAGGATAGACACAGCATTGCAGCAGGTTGACTTCACCTCATGGTGACCATATGACTCCAGTCCCTGGCCCTGGGCTGTCCTTTTAACTGGTGACGTGTTCTAGGTTATTGTTGCGGCCGTTGTGCACAGCCATCTCACTAAGGGGCTCCCTCACCCTTGCTGACCTTCTGCGTCACCAAATGTGATTTCCTCCCCTAAGGGCTGATCTTTCCTCATGACATGTCCAAACCAAGCGAGGGAGATAATACTTTGCTGTGAGTCACAGGGTTTTCATTGGCTACTTTTTGTCAGTAGCTCACCAGGCCTTTCTTTCCAGTCTTTCTTAGTCTGAAAACTCATATGAAACCTGCAACAGTGTGTGATTCTAATGGTATTTGAAATGCCAATTATATAGCTTACAGTATCACAACAACATATAAGCTACCACAGTATAACAAACTGAAAGGTGCTGGAAAAGATATACTTCATAGTACTTCATAGAATCTGTGGTGGTGTACTGGATAAATGCTATGACTGCTAACCAAAAGGTTGGCAGGTCAAATCTGTCAGGCATTCCTTGGAAACTCTGTGGGGCAGTTCTACTTTGTCTACTGGGTTGCTATGAGTCAGAATCAACATGACAGCAATGGAGTTTTCTGGTTTTATATGTATCAGGCATACTCAGATACATAAATATACTAATAGTTGATAAATTTAAAGCATAACACTGATGATAAATTATTATAATTACTTAACTGATATCTGTCTATTCCAATAACATCACTAGTATGCTTCTCAGAAAATTTTTGCCATTCACTGAATACCCAAATGATTTCAAATGATTGAACCATTATTAGCATATGCAGATTTGCATGTCTTGTTTTAAAAAAGGAGAGTTGTTATTAATTTACTAGACAATGGATTGAATTTTTGTAAGAAAACCAGTTCATAGTCTAATCAATATTAATGTCTGATTAATTATTTTGCTCCAGTAGAAGCAGAAGATTGCTGTCTTCAGTCATGTCAGTATGCAGCATTTTAACTTTAAGCCTGAAATACACGCAAATAATGCATAAGCTACAAAATGCCACAGGTAGATACGAAGAGACTGAATTGAGAAACAGGAATCGAAGAAAGGAAATCATTTTACAAGTTAATTATTCATCTTTATTTAATATCTATAAGGATATGTATAACCCCCAAACTCTGCTGATTTAAAAAAGTATTTTTTTCTCAATCGATATTCCATTCACTTAGCTGTGAAAGCAATAAATATTTCTTATGAAAACAAAAGTTAAGAGGAGTACAAATAACAAATTTAAATATTAGGCTGAAACATGTAGCTGGATTAAACAATACAAAGTATCAACAATTTCATATGATCCCACCTAAATATATCCCAACAACTGAGTCACTGTTAAATGTTATTAAGATTCTATGTGAATATATAAATAGGTAATATATAAAAGAATATGAATATATGTAGAATATGCACATATATGGAATGGCATGCACAATTCTTTAAGTGTGTGCCACGTGATCTCCTGTAACAAAGGATTTACAAATATGTTAGTTGCTGTCTGAAATGCCATCTTTTGTTTACCTGCTCTTTATTGCTAGACATATAAGTAGCTTCTAGATATTTTGTCATAAATAATCCTGCAACGAGTATTCTATTTGCTTTCTCTTGCTGCATAGAAAATTATCACAAATTTGGCAGTTTGAAACAACTTGGAAGTATTATTGCACAGTTTTTTAGTTTACACGTTCTGGCATGTGGTATCTTGATTCCCTTCTCATTGACTCACATGGCCAAAATCAAGGTGTTCTCTGAACTGCAGTTCTTACCTCAGACTTAGGAACCTCTTCTAAAAGATAAACTATATTCTTACTAGTTTATCTTTTTGATTATCATTTTCCTACAATCAATTTCTGGTAGGAAAATTGCAAGTGCGAGCTTTCGTAAGTATTTAAAACATGTTGTTAAAATCTCATTTTCACTTCTACCAAAATGCCATTAAATCTAATAACTGCTTTTTAGATTCTTCAAGAAAAACACACAAAAATAAAAAGCATCTGTAATATATAAATACATTCTCAATGTAAATGATTTAAACAATTCAGAAGTATAGACTTCAAAATATCTTTAAATACCTGCAATATATTTCCCTGAAAACTATAAGCCCTGTCTATATGAACAGCTAGAGTGACCCCCACTTCATAATAACTATGAATATTTCATAACATAGATAAGTCATAAATTATTTAACCGTTTTAGGGTACTGTTTATGTCATAAGCCTTTTGACACTTTTTGAATTTATGTAAAATTACATACATGTTGACTTAGGCTGTGTTCTTAAGAGAAGCTAAACTTGAAGCATATATGTGAATGTGCTTCACTAGTTCATATGTGTGTATATATATATATGTATATATGTATATAAAGAGCCAAGCCAAGTGCCGTCGAATCGGAGCCGACTCATGGAGAGAGAGAGAGAATTTATCTCAGAGTAATAGCTCTCATCGTTGAATGGCTCACATGATTGTGGAGGTTGGGAAGTCCCAACGTCAGTAGTCAGATGCTGATGGGAAGCTTTCCCTGGTTTACAAGATTGCAGGGGCTGACAAACCCAGAACTTTGCCAGAATGTCCATACATATTAGGGACAGGACACTTCGCTGAAGGAATTTCCCTTATAACTGACCACATGGCACAGTGATTAAGCTTTGAACCACTGACCAAAGAGGTTGGTAGTTTGAGTTCACCAGCTGCTCCTTAGAAACTCTGTGATTTCTAACAAGAAAGATTAAGTAATGTTTAAAAAATAAGAATAGTTTTTTCTCTCTTTAACTGAATTTAAATATAATTTATTGTTTATTTTTCTGTTTATGAAAAGTGTATGTTTCTTGTCTAAATATTTAAAAAAGAATTGCATTAATAAAAAATAATACCCATAATTCTATGCCATAATGGTGATCATTATTAGTATATCACCTATATTGAATTTATAAGTAGAGAAAATGTATATATTAATATATGTACATATAGTTTGCAAAGCTGTCAGATAGTCCTAATCAGTATTCTTCGTCCATTTCCCAAACATAAGTTTCTATATTGGAATAAAAATTCTACTATGTAAAGTACAAGTAACTTTTAAAACTCAGTAGCTAATAAGTTTATGTTGTTGTTCTTAGTAGCATTTAAATTGGTTCTGATTCCTGGCAACCCCATGTATGCAGAGTAGAACTACCCATAGTGTTTTCAAGGCTATGACCTTTTAGAAGCAGATTGTGCTCTATTTTAAGGGATAATATTTACATAAATGTCCATACATGTTGGCCACAGGCCACTTCCTTGAAGAAATTTACATAATGTCCATATTTACAAAATACACAGTTTTCTGAGGTACTTCCAAGTAGGTTCAAACTGCTAAACTTGCAGGTGGTATCACCTAGGGATTGTACATACCTTTATTTAAAAACTATTTATTACATGAAAATTTTATCTTTTTGGCTATTAGTTGGGATTCTTCTAAGTATTACTGTTGTCTGTACTCATTTATGGCACTGGAATACATCTTATCACTATGTACTTTATTAAAAATAAGGAAGACAGTATGATGTATTTCAAAATATGTAGTTAACGCTTTATATTGTTGTACATTAATTCCACTATTAGGTTATGTCAATATTAAGCCTTAAAATAGAATGCATCTTAGTTATACAGCAGATGGTTTATTTAAAAAAAAGAAAAAAAATGCCATCAAGTTGATTCTGACTCATAGCAACCCTACACAGGTCAGAGTAGAACTCCTCTATAGAGTTTCTAAGGAGTGCCTGACAGACTTGAACTGCTGATCTTTTGGTTAGCAGATGTACCACTTAGCCACTACACCACCAGGGTTTCCAAATGGTATATTTTAATTTTTTCCCACTTTTTTTTTTTTAGTATGACTGAGTGAAAATGTACATTCTCCTATAAATTTACATGCCCACCTATATGCAGCTTCCACTGCTCTCCCTGCCGGGTGACAACACACTATTCCCCTCCACTCCATACATGTCTCATCCTCCCAACAGTCTCCTTTTCCCTCCTCTTCACCCACTCTCCTTCCTGCAGCCAGAGGTCAGCAGGATGATATCCTATAGATGCATAGAACCATAAAGTGCATTCAACATACGGTGACTCTGCATCGCCAAGTCCAATCCATTCGTGTCCAAAGAGTGGACCTTCGTTATGATTTATGGTCAAGGGCAGCAGCAGGACCAGGGGCCATGCTCCCAGGGGAACCTCGAAACCGCTGCACCATCAATTGAGGTCTTTTAGTGGAGATCTCAGGGTGCACCGGGCAAGGGACAGAGGATCACACACTTAGGCGAAATCGAGGCCAATTCGCACAACAAGCACTTTGCTAAGAGGGCTCTCTGCACCCCACATTGGTGAGTGGCATCTGGGGTCTTAAAAGCTGCCAAGCTGCCATCCGAGGGCACAGCAAATGGTCCCACTCAGCAGGAAGGATGCTCACCAAGGACCAAAATGACATGGGGTAAAGACAACCCAGAAGGTATAGAGACCCACATGCATGCATGCCTACATCGACTTGGGACCAGAAGAACTGGATGGTACCGGGCCACCACCAGTGATAGCCGCGATGGAGCTCACTAAATTGAGTTTCACTGGCAACACAAGAATAAAAAGGGGTGCACCCAAATGGCTTATTTTAAGACCTGGAAAATTAGGAAAACAAATCAATTTTTTTTAACGTCTTTACTAGAGTTAGAATTTTTTTAAATGCTATATTCACTAGCCTTTCTTCACCTCTATTCACATTACTTACAAAATTCCGTCATAACCTTCACACTGAGCTTAAACTAGGCAGTAGTCCAACAATCCATCATATTATTAATATTAATATGCTTATGAGAAATAATACAACTCAGCATTTATGAAGAAATTTTCTTAGAAGCATCTTGAGCATCATAAACACCTGGAGCCAAGCCAAGTACTGTTGAACAATTATATGCTTATAAAGAAATTTAAGAAAGGAAGATTAAATATCACTTTAAATCATATTTCTAGAGAACTGAAATCTTTACACTGAAGTCAATGTATTGTTTGAATATCATGTTTTTTTTTATTGCTGTTGTCTGGTTCATCATGTATATCAACACTTGTTGTGCCTTTCCGACAGTCCATCCTAAGCCCAAATAGATTCTGTCTTGTTAACAATTGTAAGGGAACAAACTGAAAAGATATAATTATGTATTTATATCTACAGTTTTAAATTGAAAGGATTCACAGACTAGTTCTTCATATTTCTGAAAACAGGATATATTTATTATTTTTAAACCATGCTAACCATAATTTGACCAGAATATTTATCTAAAGTTCTTCAACAGGTTTTTACTGCAAAAAAAAAATAAAAATCAAACCTTTGTTAGTCACTAGTTCATGAGTTTTTATTATCTAATTCCCAAATCATTGTTACTTCTAGGATAGCTTTTCCATATTAATGTTTCCTAATACATGTAAGTTGTTATCTAGTCTTTAAGTGTCATAGTTAATTGAATAAAAGTTGCCTCTCTGTCTCTCTCCTTTCCCCTCCCTTCCCTCCTTACTTCCCTCCCTTTTTTTCTCTCTTTATGTACTAAGCAAACATTTATTTTCTCAAGGCTTAGAAGACTAAAAGTTGAATTCAGGGCATGAGCTCTAAGGGAAGGCTCTGTCTGTCTACTCTCTGAGGGAAAATCTTTCAGCTTCTCTCTGTGGTTCCTTGGGAACAGTCTTCCTCCATTATGCTTCCTTCTGTGTCTAATTTTTTTTTTTTTAATATCTCAAAAGTGATTGACTGAAAATATATCCTACACTAAATGACCTCATTACATAACACAGAAATACCTATTCCTAAATGACTTTAAAACCACAAGTATAAAGATTGGAATTTATAATACATAATTTTGGGGGAGGGGCATAGTTGAATCTATAACACTTTTTTAAGTGCTCTGACATACTAGCTGTTAATTCTGACATGACTAACCAAGCGTTGTGTTGCTGTGAAGTCTGAGTTTAATAATCATTAACTTCATTGAGCACTTTCTGTGTGGGGTATAATGTATAGGTCCACCCCCATATGAGATCAAATTGGAAGCAGCAACTTAGGAGGATAGATAGGAACCTTCAGGGGGGTGAGTTTATGTTAATAAGGGAGACACAACTCAATAAAAGGGAAGTAAGAATGGTTGAACAAGTAATAGAATGTAATAAGTGTCACTGAACTGTACATTTAGAATCTTGAATTTGGCTGCATATAGTCTCAACAACAGCTGTCTCAGTTGTTTAGTGCTGATGTAAAAGAATGGCTTTAGCAACAAGAATATAGTCTGTTGCAGGTGAGGAATCCAGAAGTCCAAATTCAGTGTCCCACCACTTGGGGAAGGTTTTTTCTCTCTGTAGGGTCTGGCAGAAGATGCTTATCTCTTTCAACATCTATGGGTTCAGTGTTCCTTGGGATTTCCATGTGTCTTGGCATCAATTTTCCCCTAGGTCTAAGAGGTTTACAGTGCAGGGACCCCGGGTCCAAGGGAGGCACTCTACTTCTGGCTCTTCTTTCTTGGTGATAATGGCTTTTCTCTCTCACTGCTTGCTTCTCTCTGCTTTTGTGTCCTGTAGGACAGTAAAAGCTGATGACTCAAGGTACATTCCAGCCTAATCCTACCTTATTGACATAACACACAAACCTAATCCTTGTTAACATGTCCTAATCCAGCCTCATTAGCATAACAGACAGTTAACTCACAAATAGAATCATAAATGCACTCATAGAGGCCAGGAGTCACAACATAAAACAAAATATAGGAAAATCAGATAACAAAATGAAGGAGAATCTCAGAATACTGGGAATCATGGCCTAGCCAAGTTAATATGTATTTTTGGGAAACACATTCATCCATGACAACAATAATAAAATAAATTATTAAAAGCCAAGAAAAACAAAACAAGTTTTAGCTTAAAAAATGAATCCTTGGAGTTCAAAATACTGATAACACCACAGTCAAGCTCAAAGTACTGCTAACACTCCAAGCCAAACAGCAGATGTGGTTTGAGTTTATTGGCCTCTCCGGTGTTCCCTGTGGCAATGCCTACTTGTCATGGAGGGGAGATTTTCTCCCAGGATATCCAGCTCAGAGTCTCTTTGTCTAGTTACAGTGATTTTAGAAAGAGGAACCCTTTGGGAGTAGAGCAGACTATGTGTAAAGTCACAGAGTAACATCTAAAGATTTCCTTCTAGCTATACAGATTATCCTCACTCTAGTAAAAAAAAAAATTCTGGGTTGATTAAACCAGACAGGAAGAGCAGTGGAAGCTACATATAGGTTGGCATGTCAATTTATATGGGAATGTACATTTTCATTCAGTCATATTAAATAAAAAGAAAAAAAATTCTGTGACCTCACATTATATAGAACTGCAAAATTCACAGAACACTTTCATACTCATTTCCCAACTTGGTAACTCTCTTGCTAAATTTCTTTGGGCAAGTTACCTAAATTTTCTGTTTTTCAATTTCCTTGTCAGAAAAATTAAGAAAATGATAGTTTCAATATTTTCAAATGTTGCTCTTAGATATTGTGGCATATTGTCTTTAATTGGATAGAAAAAATAAAATATAAAAATGTGTTTTTCTAGTGGTTAAAACTCTGTTTCTTTGAGAGAATTTAAGCTTATCCATCTCAACATTATACTCTGTCCACTCAATAATGTAAATAACAACTACAGCATTTATAAAAGGAGAGCGATATAAAATCACTAGAATTTAGTAATCTTTTTTCCCTTTTTCAATATTATAATTCAGATGACAGTTTGTGAAACAAGCTAGCTTGTCATCAAATAACTAGTACACATTTTATGACACTGATTAACCTAGTAACATGTCAACACTCTCCCTTCTTGACATTGGGTTCCCTGTTAACAGCTGTCCTGTCCTGTCTTGCCTTTTAGTCATTGTCCTTAGGCTAATGTGCCCCTTTAGTCTCATTGTTTCTTATTAGCCTGTCTAAATGGTAAACCTCAGGAGTGACTTTAGTACTGAGCTAAAAAGCTCTCTGTGGGCCATACTCTAGGGAGTTTTTCTAGTCTCTGTCTGGCCAGTAAATTTGGCCTTTTTTGTGAGTTATAACTTTGTCTGGTCAGTTCTACTCTGGCCCCTAGGGTCGCCATGAGTCGGATGCGACTCGACGGCATTTGGCGACTTGGCTAACTTTGTCTACATTTTCTCCAACTCTTTCCAAGACCCTCTGTTGTGATCCCTGTCTGAATAGTCAGTAGTGGTAGCTGGGCACCGTCTAGTTGTGCTGGAGTCAGTCTGGTGGCAGCTGTGGTAGTAGTAGTCTGGTGGTCTTCTGGGCTAAGCTTTCCCTTGTGTCCTTAGTTTTTTTTGCTTATGATGGAGTGAGACCAGCAAAGCATCTTAGACAGCCACTCACAAGCTTTTAAGATTCCGGATGTTAAAAGTAATCTCATTCTAGTCAACATTCTAATAAGTGACTTATATTTACTCTTTCAGTTAATTCTCATAATCTATGATTTTCATTCCAATATAATTCTGAATTGATAGGTGAAAACATTACAGAAGTTTGTACACGGAAAGCTTATGTTATTTTTCAAGATCAGATAGCTAGCAACCAGCCAGCCAAGCCCAGCAGAGATCTTATTTATCTCCGTCTCTAAGTCCAAAACCCTTTCCACATCACATCCACCTGTCTCCTTGTTTCTGTTACATTAAAAACATAGTCCTCTGGATACTTTTTCATGGAGTTAATTTCAGTTCTGTAATTACATACAGAATTAATGTCGACGGAGAGGACCTGTTTGGGATTTACATCCAAGAAAGAGAATCCTTCTGAATATGTAGTTGTAGAGAGACTGAGAAATTGACCAGGAGACAATCCAAGAGATGTGGGCTTTTTTCAAGGAAAACTTAGTAGGACAGCAGCACTGAATCCACTGAGGACCAGCTGGACAGGACTGATAACCACATGCCAGTAGGGGCAGCCAGCTTTTTTTATAGATGCTCCCTCCCCATGGGTCATACTGGTTCTGGTCCAGAGGGATACAACATATGTTAATCAGGGTTAGGCTGATTGTCCAATGGGAGTGATGATGACATATTGCCCTTCAGCTCCACAGTTATAGACATCTGCAACTGCGTGTTGGGTCCACGCTTGGTGAGTATGTTAATGGTATGTTAACAACCCATTTTATGTCAAAAGATCAGCCTTGGAACATGCATTAATAAACCTGCACATGAGCTACTTGGTGTTTTTACTTAGGTCCTCAACTTTCTCTTTTCAGAGACTTGAGGGGAAAACATGAAGGGCTGCAGTTGACATTCTTACTTATAACTACAGCCTAAAAGGTTGTGACAGGGTATTTTCATCCTTACTCTGTACAGGATCCAAGATTGTAATTTGTCTGTAATAGCTCTTGTCTTAGTCTGGGTTTTCTAGGGAAGCCAAGCCAGTAACATGTATGTGTACAAAGAAAGATATACGTTAAACAAGCAGCTCATACAATTGTAGAAGCTGAACATCCCAAGTCCTGGCACAAGCCTCATGTGGCCAGAGGAGCTGGTGAAGCCGAGGTCAGCCGGTCAGATACCAGAGTTCTAGATCTTTGGCTGTGCAGACCAGCAGATCCCAAGCTGGCAGGTGACACAGTGAGGTCTCTGCTGATTCATGGAGCTGCAGGGGCTGGCAAACCCAGGATTGGCAAGTCAAGGAACAGGACCCTCACTCACAGCTATAACGGTTGATGAATCCAACAGCTGCCAGTTCAGGGTCCTGAAACTAGACACAAAAGAGAGCAGGAGCTGCTGGAAACATAAGCAGACAGAAAGTAGGTACTGGTAGATGGAGATAGGAGAGCTGAGGGATGGGAAGCCACCACAGGCCCTGCCCCTGCAACTTGACAGAGCATCCAAACATGTTGCCAAGTTGACACAGTCTTAATCACTGTGGTTCTACTTTAAGCTGTTTAAAAATGTTATGAAAGTCTTAATAACTCAGTTTCATTTCTTTCTTTCATTCAGACTTCACTGGTGTCTGCTTTTGGTGTTTCTTTGCTCGGATAATGATGTGGTCACTGAAATCTGCTAATAACTTAGTGTTCATCCTTGACTTTAGCACTAAGATAGACCTAAAATTTTCTAATAGTTCAGTGCCAAGTAGAAATAGTAGGCAGTATTTATTTCCTAAAGAATTTCAACTATCTTGTGAAGATTACCTCCCCCCAAAAATACCACTGTTGCCCAGTCAATTCTGACTTACAGTGACCCTCTAGGACAGAACAGAGCTGTCTTGCAGAATTTCCAAAGAGTGTCTGGAAGATTTGAACTGCTGACCCTTTGGTTAGCAAACATAGCACTTAATCACTATGACACCAGTGTTTCTAGTTGATGAAAAATAATAATGTTCCAATAAATTGAGACCTAAGTGATTATTTCTACTTGTTGACTCACTAAAAGTGATTCCCAAGCCAAGTGCCATCAAGTAGGATCTGACTCATAGCAACCCTAGGAATTAAAAAAAAAAAAAAGAAAAAAAACTTTACACAGCAAAGAATTGATAATGAAGTAGCTCAGGTAGCTGGCTTGCAAACAGTGCATTCTGCAAGTTCAAACAGAGATTTCTCCTGTGTAGTAAATCAGCATGCTTTTGGTTCAGAGTAACTATTTGGTTCAGGTAAACAGTTGCCCTAAAACTGAGAATACGACATGAGCTATAGTCACCAATCCCAAGGAAGTAGAGCCCAGACCACCATGTGAACCACATCAAAATCAATGTTTAGATCAGTATGGGCAGGCTGAGATAAGGAAATGGTTTTCAAGATACAGTATTTTCATACATCAATAGTTTCTGTGCTCATCATTTCTTCATGATATCATGCTATAATGTTATCTCTCTCAATATTTCTATAATTAGTGTTTGAAGAAAATTACAATTCTGCAGAATAAGTTAGTTTCATAATAATTCTTACAAATAAAGTTCTGTCTCCAGAAAGTATACATTTCTAAAAGGCATATTGAGCATACAAAATATAATAGTGCATACATTCCCTTTATAATCCTTTGTCTCACAACAGAGGCAAAGATGTTTCTGTCTGAATTCATCTTATTCTGCTGATTCCCATTGTCTTCTCTTCATCTCAATTTTTTTTAACTGTAGGGTGAAAAAAATACTATGTTGACACTGAGTTTACCACAAGTTTTATATCCATATCTCTATTTCTATTTATATATGAAATCTAACCCAACCCATTTAAAACAAATATAGATTTCTTATGACTCATTAAACTGGAAAGTTCCATTATGAAGCTAAGTTTAGGCTTAGCTAGCTCCAAGAATGGCTCAATCCAGAACTTATTTCTTTATGTTTTAATTCTGCTTGTCTGCATGTACTGGCTTTATTCAAAGGTACACTGCATAGCTGCTGGGAAAAACTGGTTGATAAACTTGACTCTGTCTTCTCACTCCACAGTTCAAATGAAAGAAAAACTAGACCAACTCATAAGAAAATCTAGTTGGCACTACTTGAGTAAAAGAAAATCCCAGCAAACGGGGTTTTCTTATTAACCAGTCTGTGTGTGTTATTAACCAGATGGTGTGTGTTAGGACATCATGATTAATGTCACATACCTCCACCAATAAATCACAAAGCATCATATTTCCTTTGAGGAAAAAATGTTAGGCATACCAACGGTATCAGGACTGTACATAATAGTTTGCTAGAAATAGTTCTGATTTATGGTTGTTGCGTTACCTAACTAATAATACCCAACATACTACCTTAGAGTTGATTCTGACTCATACCAACACCACACTGTTTCTGAGGCTATAAATCTCTATGGAAGAAGACTGACACCTTTTTCTCCCTTGGAGCCACTGGTGGTTTTGAACCACTGACCTTTCAGTTAGCAGTCAATCACTATCACCTCTGCACCATCAGGGCTTCTTTAATTCATAATACAGCATCCTTTAACCACTAAAATATATACACTTAGATGAGAATTATGAGGTCCCTCTATCTGTGGGTAAAATTTCATCTCTTATTTCTCTTAAATGGGAAGTAATTGCTTTTAGATTAACTAAGTTGAAAATTTTTTTTCTTTTGTTCAGTTTGTCTGTTAATTAAAGAACCAAACTCAAACCAAACCCATTACCACAGAGTCAATTCTGACTGACAGCAATTCTATAGGACAGAGTAAAACTGCCACATAAAGTTTCCAGGGAGTGCCTGGTGGATTTAAACTACTGACCTTTGGTTAACAGCCATAGCACTTAACTGCTATGCTGCCAGGGTTTCCATTAATTAAAGAAAGAACCTATAGTTATTCTTTCCTCTTAATGCAGAGAAAGAATTTTAAGAGAATGAAAAGAAGAAATAAATTGTTTTCAATAATTCTTCAGCTGGACAAGTGTTATTTTTGATAGGTATCCTGACTATTCATAGATATTATTATCTCATTCTTTATTTCTCAAAAAAGAGAGCAAATGTATTCATGTTGCAAAGGATTATGTGGATATAATGATGTGGAATCCAGGGCTGCATCAGGATTATATAGATATAAAGATGTGGAATCCAGGGCTGCATCCCATGCCTTGCTTCCAGTCAAAATAGACCCATTGCTGTTCAGTCAATTCCAACTCACAGTGATCATGTAGAATAGAGTAGAACTCCCCATAGAGTTTTCAAGGAGCAAACTGGTGGATTCAAATGGCCAACCTTTTAATTAGCAGACAAGTTCTTTATCACTCACCAGCGGGATTCCCTAATATCCCTGAGGGGAAAAAAGATATGTACTAATTGTAAGTATAAGAAAGGGTATGATATGTTTCTAATTTATACCATAATTATGCTTATAATTATTGAAATGTATAACAGAAACACAGAACATAATAGTACATTAAATCTCATGGTGCTATGTATTATGAAAATGTATGCACGTTAAAAATGTTTTAAGATAGATTTTGATCAGAAGATAAATACAAAGTCTGACAATTAAGTCTGCAAACTTATTGTTCTAAGTGCTACGTACTTCATTGCTGAATACTACTGTGGTCACCTTTAAGTACTTCCCTTGGGAAGCTATACAGCAATGCCAGCACCTAGTCCACTCTTCAGAGCAATTTGGGAACTCTTTCCAGAATGGCTGTTGCACACTGTGGCGTGGTGGCAAGCTCACCAGCTTCATTGCTTAGTTGTCTGTGATGGAGTTTTTAGCCAGGAAGCGAGTAACTGTATTGGAACACTCTCTACTCAGCTGATCTGGCCCCACAATAACTTTTTTATTTACCTAAAGATAAAGGAAATACTGAAAGGAAGACATTTTGATGACGTTCAGGACATCAAGGGTAATATGACAACAGCTCTGATGGCCATTCCAGAAAGAGGGTTCCAAACTTGCTTTGAAGGGTGGACTAGGTGCTGGCATCAGTGCATAGCATCTCAAGGGAAGGACTTTATAGATGACTAATTGGCTTGGCTTGGCATAGTGATATTCAGCAATGAGATATGTAGCACTTTTCCTAGGACTAGTTTCAGGAACTTAATGGGCAGTCTTCATACAAAGCTGTTTCAAGAAAAAATTCTATCATTTAAGGTATGTTTAAGTAACTGAACAACGACTAAAATGGTCAAATAATGGAGATTTATTTTTTCCAGAAATAAAAAAAATCCAGACATTGGTGGTACCAGGTTGATTTCAGTATCTTGATGAGGCCATCAGGCAGCCAAGATTTTTCTTCTGTTCTGCTCTCTACAACCTGTCTTCATTATATAAACATGACTTGCTTTCTGAACACTCTGTGACTGGAGCAGTTCCAAGTCTCAAATCCTTGCACAATAACTATTTATTTATTTTCAAATACAGAAGGAAAATCAGAAGCATTCCCTTTAATGCACTGTATCTCTCTTGTCAACAAACATCTTTCCTAGAAACCCATGAAAAGCTTTCCCTTAGGTCTAACAGGCCATAGTTGGGTCACTTGTGCATATTTTTGCAGAAGATAGGCTTAGGAAATGAGTACTCCACATTCTCAGCCTCTCTGAAAGCAAGTGCCTTACTCCTGCATGGAAGAAGAGGGAAGGAATAGTTATTAGAAAGCTAGTCAGTGATCGTGTCCCAGAACAAACCCACTGTCATCAAGTCAATTCCAACTTGTAGTGACCCTAGAGTGCAGAATAGAACTCCTCCATAGAGTTTTCAAGGAGAGCCTGGCATCTTCAAACTGCTGATCTTTTGGTTAGCAGACATGGCATTTAACCCACTACACCACCAGGATTTTCAAAAGTCCTGACAGTCAACCATTATTCTCTCAATGGGGGTGCCATCCACCACTGCAATGCCACTTTGTGTAGATGTGTGTGCATTTTGTGTGTATTCATGGAGAGTTTTAACACATATGCACTTCTGATGCTATACCAGTGCATAGAATCCACACATTTATTTGGTAGCAAGATAATATCACTCTGTAGCAGTTATGGTGTGCTTGGAATCAGCTGAGTGGCAATGGGTTTTGGTTATTGTAAATATGTTTGAAGACAGGCCTGGCAATCTACTTCTGTATGGTCACAGTCACTGAATAAACCTATGAAGCCCACTTCAGCTGAGTCACTAAGGATCACCATGAGTCAGAACTGACACAATGGTGCTTTTTTGTTTCTTTGTTTGTAGTAAAGATGTGGCTTTGGATCAAAAAAAAAAAAAAAAAAAAAAGTCTTCTCTACCTGGTTAAGCAGGCATTCATTTCAACTCCTTATTTTTCATCAAGTGGAAATTTCACTCTCTAACTCAATAAGGGTATGACAAGGGCTAAGCAGCTGACCTAAATTTCTCAGCAGAGCTGCTCTGTAGCTGTTACCTAAAGGTGAGTCACTTAACTGTGCTTAGTGAAAATAAAGAATAGAAGCGAAACAGCAGAATGTACTTTTAATTTTTATCATGGCTATATACAGTAATATATATTTTTCTATGCTTTGCGTGATTTAAGGGACCTCCTATTTAATACCTTTTAACTAAAAACATGCTGAGAACTTTTTTTATTCACAGTGCATGCATTTCATGTATTTAGTTCTATTCCACCTCTTATACTTAAGTATAAAAAATAGGAAAATATGCCCATAGTGATAATAATTATGCACAAAAGAAGCCACAGGACTGACTGGGAAAAGGTTTGTATTAATTTATTATGCCAGTGCTTAAATATGAAATGGCTGTTTCTGATTCTATGAAGATTCTCAAAATGGTGTCTAGTCACTTTAAGAGACTGCTTAATCTTCTTAACATGTTTTAATGTCTGGATTTACTTAACAACTGATGTATTTGATTTTTCCTCATGTGAGTGTCGATGGTACTTGGCTTGGCTGGAGTGGATTACTAGAACCTGGTTATTAGCTAGAGATAGACTGGTTTATAGGTAAGTGGGGGGAGAGAAAATGACCAAAAATAAAAATTTCTGAAGCAACCAAAAACTGTTAAAAATTAGAGGTTAAAGTTAAAGAGTAAAATGGTTAAAGACAAGAATAAATAATTTGAATATGCTAGGAATAAGATGACATTGAAATGACACATTAGGGACACAGGAAGATCAGCACCGTCTTTGTAACCTGTTGCCCTTGAGTCAATTCCAACTACAGCAACCCTATAGACCAGAGCAGAAGTATGCTATAGAGTTTCCAAGGAATAGTTGGTAGACTTGAACTGCTAACCTTTTGTTTAGCAGTAGCTGCTGTAATTAACCACTGCACCGTTATATCTGTAAATGAATTTCTCCATCATGTTCTTAAAAATTCCAAAAGAAACATATATTTAGGGAAAATTGCTTGAAAATGAGCATACTTTATTTCAATTAAGTTGTGGCTTTGAACTCTCCAGTACAAAATATTTTTGAGGTAGTATCAGCAAAAATTCTTTTGGCCCAACATGGAGATAGCCTAAAAAGAAGACAGGCTGGAAGGCTTGCTTTTTCTAGTGAACTCCTGATGAATGAAAGAATGGTAAATACTGAAAATCAAAAGAATATGAATAAAAATAACTTGCCTAGACTATATAGCTTTTTCTAGTAGAAACAGAGTAACAAATTGCATGATACTTACCATACTTAATAACTATAATTAAAACATTATATAAAGATTTTAATAGGCATTTAATTAATTAATTTGCACATCCTATTATTAACACAATTGACATTCTCCCTATTTTGATACATAGACTGCTTAGAGAATTCATTCACAATTTCTTTAGGAAAACACACTCAGCTGTTTATAGCAGAAAGATGTCTACCTATATTTTATTGACTATGTAAAAGCATAATCATAACAAATTATGGATAACATTTCAAAGAATGGGAATTCTGGAACACTTAACTGTACTCATGAGGAACCTGTACATAGCTCCAGAAACAGTCTTTCAAATAGAACAAGGGGAAAATGTGTGGTTTAAAATCTGGTAAGTATGCATCAGGGCTTTTGTTTCCTTTCACCATACTTACTCAGTCTGTGTGGTGAGCAAACAATCTGAGATGCTGGATAAGATGAAGAAAATGGGGCAGTAAAATTGGAGGAAGACTCTTTAACAACTTGTAATATGCAGCTGAGGCAACCTTGCTTGCTGAAAGTGAAGTGGACTTGAAACACTTACTGAGGAAGATCAAAGACTACAGACTTCGTTACGGACAACACCTCACCATAAAGGAAACAAAATTCCTCGTAACTAGACCAACAAGCAACATCATGATGAATGGAGAAAAAAAAAAATGAAGTTGTCAAGGATTGTTTTTATTTGTATCTGTGATCAATATCTATGAAAACAGCAGTCAGGAAGTCAAAAGACACATCAGGTTGAGCAAATCTACTGCAAAAGAGTTCTTTAAAGCATTAAAAAGCAAAAATGTCACTTTAAAGACTAAGTTGGCCATACCCAAGTCATGGTGTCCTCAGTCTCTTTATATGCATATGAAAGCTAGACAAGGCACAAGACCAAAAAAGAAGTGAAGCCTTTTATTTATGGTAATGATAAGAATATTGAATATACTCAGTGCTGCCAAAAGAATGAACAAATCTATATTGGAAGAGCAGTCAGAATGCTCCTTAGAGGGAAGATTGGTGAGACTTCTTTTTACATTCTTTGGACATGTTATACAGGAGGAACCAGTCCCTGGAGAAAGACATCGTGCTTGGTAAAGTTGTGGGTCAGCAACAAAGAGAAAGACCTCGATGAGATGGATTGACATAGTGTCTGCAACAGTGGGCTCAAATATAGCAATGATTGTGAAGATGGTGCACGACAAGGATTGTTTTGTTCTGTTGTGTGTAAGATTGCTATGAGATAGAACTGACACCATGGCACCTAACAACAACAATATGTGATATATAATTACCTATATCTATCTTGGAAATCCTAGTGGTGTAGTAATTAATTAATATGGCTGCTAATGAAAAGATCACCAGTTCAAATCCACCAGGTGCTCCTTAGAAACTCTATGGGGCAGCTCTACTATGTCTTGAAAGTGCCCTATGATTCAGAATTGACTCACTGGCAATGGGTGTTTGTTTCTTTGTAACTGTCTTATTTCAAAAAGAATCAGAGACAGGGCCCAGATGGCAGAGTAGTCAGATGCTTCTCTGACCTGTCTAATAATAAATACCCAAAAGAACAAATGAACCCATTATGTATAACATCCTATGGCCCAAAATATCAAACGGACGGTTGAGAAATTGGACTGAACAACAGGAAAGACAGAGTCGGATTTGCCAGACCTGACCCACTAAGAAACAGCTACAATTATCATGGTGGTTAAGCGTGATGGTTGGAGAACATACACCCCAGCAGGAGAAACTGACAATAGAATCCACTCATGCCTCCAGAACCAGTGAAAAATAGCACAAGATGGTCACAAGCTGAGTCTTTGGGTGTAACTTACCATGCACAGATCTAAATAGTTCCATCAGGATAAGCTTCTCTCTCTTCTCCTAGTGCTTCCCCCTCCCTTCTCTACACTTTCCCTTGGTTCTGGAGTTTGATGCCACTAACCTGAACTGGAATTAAGACTCCTCAAGCCCTCTCTGAGCCATTTTGCCAGACTTAATGGGAAACAATTTAACAAGCGGAGGGAAGAGGGGAAGAACACAAAAACAATATGCTAACTCCACTAAGCCAGAAATACAGGGCAATAATTGTTCCTTCACCTAAATTCAGAAGTAACAGACATGGCATTCTCACAGACACTCATGGACAGCTATTAGCCCCCTGCACTTCTCAGTGGCTGTAGCCAGATACTTGGGTCTACAGTAGTTGTGCCCACCCATCTAGGACAGTAGGAAAGAACTTGCTCCACAAATTTGGTGACTACCTGGACACCTGAGCTAAATCCATACATGAAAAATAAACTCTTGGACTCTTATGTTTAGTAACAGCTCTAACCACCTGGTAACAGGACATTAGGGCTTCAAAGGCAAGAATATCTTTATTATCACCAAAAAAAAAAAAAAAAAGTGCCATTGTGTTGATTCTGACTCATAGAAACCCTATAGGACAGAGTAGAACTGCTTCATGGAGTTTCTAAGGAGTGCCTGGTGGATTCAAATTGTTGACTTTCTGGTTAGCAGACACAGCACTTATTCACTACTCCACCAGGGATTCCTACCAAGCTATTTAGACATTTCAAAACAAAATAAAAAAAAAAAATGGAAACACAGTAGACAAACAAAAATAAATAAATATAACTTACTGATGGCATAGAGTCAACAGTCAATTTGAAATCAGTTAAAGAGGCCGATCATTATGACTTCAGAAAGCTCTGAAAACAAACATTCAGATTTTTAAGAGGGTGGAAATTTCCTGGAATTATCAACAGTAGAATACAAAAGATTGATTAACTAGAGCTCTTTAAGCGATCAGCAAAGAGATGAGGCGAAATGCAGCAGAGCATAATGACAAACTGAACAGGCTTCAAGAAGGTATAGATAGCAAGAATCAAAAATTTGGAAAAGGAATCACAAAGAAATAAAGAGAAAGCACTGAAAATGCTTTATAAACCGTATAATAAAAATAAATTAAAAAAACTAAAGGAAAATGTAATCACAGATCTTTCATATGGAGAGGAAGTCAAGGTAGTGTAACAAAATTAGGGAGTGGTTGAAATTTAGAAAAACAGGACTAAATATTAAAGTAACAATAAAGGAAACTAATAATCCTATGCATCAAAATAAAAAAACAAGAAATACTTGAAGTCTCAGCAAATACAAAGCCACCAACTTTGAAAATGACAAAAAGAAATCACATGAAGAAAAAATACTCAGCACAAAAAATTAAACAGAACAAAAAATTGTCTATAGTGCTTAAGAAAAGATACCAAAATGACAGCAATAAACTCATACCTGTCAGTAAGCATGCTGAATGTACATGAAAGAAATGCACCAATAAAATGACAGAGAGTAGAAGATGGAATAAAAAAAAATCAAGACCCGTCTATGTGCTGCCTACAAAAGACACACTCCAGACTCAAAAACACCAATAAACTAAGGGTGGAAAAATACATATAAAGGTAATGACATTCAAAAAAAGAAAAGCAAGAGTAACAATGTTGATTTCTGGTAAAATAGACTTTAAAGTAAAATCTAGCACATGGAAAGTGAAGGACACTGTATAATGATTAAAAGATCAATAGTCTAGGAGTGCATAGCCATATTAAATATCTACACGCCCAATGATAGGGCTCCAAAATACATAAAACAAACACTAATTGCATTGAAAACAGAAATAGATAGCTCCACAATAAGAGGAGACTTCAATATACCACTTTTGGTGAAGGACAGAACATCTAGAAAAAAGCTCAGTAGAGATACAGAGCATCTAAACGTCACAATCAGCCAGCTTGACGTTACAGACATATACAGAACACTTGTGCCAGCAGCAGCCAAGTACACTTTCTTTTACAATGTACATGGAACATTCTCCGGAATTAAACCCATATAAAGCCACAAACCAATCCTTAACAAAATTCAAAGTACTGGCATATTACAAAGCATCTTTTTAGACTACAAAACCGTAAAATTAGGACTCAATAACAGGAAAAGGAAGAAAAAAAATCAAACACATGAAAACTGAATGCCTTGCTAAAAAATAGCTGGATTATAGAAGAAATCAAGGGTGGAATAAATAAATACACGTAATCAAATGAGAATGAAAACACATCCTACCACAACCTATGAGATGTAGCGAAAGTAGTGTTCAGACATCAATTTATTAATAAATTCACACATCCAAAAACAAGAGAGGGCCCAAATCAGAGAGATATCCCTACAGCTTGAATAAATGGAAAGAGATCAGCAAAATAACCACTTGGGCAGAGGAATAAAGCAAATAATAAAAATTAGAGCAGAACTAAATGAATTAGAGGATAAAAAAAAGATGGAAAAAGCTAGTAAAACCAAAAGCTAGTTTTTGAAAAGAAAGGAGTCAACCAGAAAACCACTGGCCAAACTGACAAAAGAAAAATAGGAAAAGAAGCAAATTACACAAATAAGAAAGGAGAATATTGCAATAGAACTAAGCTAAATTGACAGATACTCTAATAAATTTGAAAACATAAAGGAAATAGACAAATTTCCAGAAACATGCCACTTACCAATGCTAACAAAGAAGTAGAACCACCAAAAAAAATAAATAAATAAAATAAAATAAAATCACAAAAGGAGAGATTGAGAAGATAATTAAAAACCTCTTAACCACAAAGAGCTCTGGTCCTGATGGCTTTACTGGAGAATTCTACCAAATTTTTATAAAACAGTTAACACCACAATTACTAAAGGTATTGCAGAGCACAAAAATGATGGAGTACTCTCAAATTCATTCTATAGAGCCAGCATAACCCAGTTAACAAAAACAGGTAAAGACAGCACAAAAAGAAAAATTACAGACCAATATGTCTCATGAACTTACATGCAGAAATTCTCAACAAAATTATGGCCAATAAAATTCAACAATATATCCAAAAAATAAATCACCATCACCAAGTGGGATTCATACCAGCAATGCAGTTATGGTTCAACATTAATAAAACAATCATTGCGGTCAACCAAGTAATTAAAGCAAAGACAAGAACTACTTGATTTTATCAACTGATACAAAAAAAGCATTTGACAAAGTACAACACCATTTGTGTTAAAAATTCTCTGCAAAATAGGAATAGAGGGAAATTCCTCAACAAAAGAAAGGGCACATATGTAAAGCCAACATCATCCTAAACGGAAGAGTCTGAAAACATTCTCTTGAGAACAGGAACCAGATAAGAATGCTATTCTTATGACTTTTATTCAACATTGCCCTGGAAGTTATACTCTAAGCTATCAGGAAAGACAATGAAATAAAGGACATCCAGATTGGTAAGGAAGAAGTAAAAGTATCTCTGTCTCTATTTGCACATGATAAGATTTTATACATTAAAAAAACCCTAAAGCAAACTTGAATTAATAGAAGAGTTCAGTAAAGTATCAAAATATGTGATAAACATACATAAATCAGTTGGATTCCCTAGACATAAAAAAAAAAAAAAAAGATACCATGAAACAGGAAATCATCAAATCAATACCATTTACAGTAGCCCCTATAAAATACTTCGGAATGAATCTAATCAAAACTGTAAAAGACCAGCGTTTTGCTACAAGGGCTCTCTGCACCCCACATTGGTGAGTGGCATCTGGGGTCTTAAAAGCTGCCAAGCTGCCATCCGAGGGCACAGCAAATGGTCCCAACTTAGCAGTAATGGATGCTCACCGAGGACCAAAATGACAGGGGGTAAAGACAACCCAGAAGGTAGAGAGACCCACATGATCGGGAGCCTACATCGACTTAGGACGGGAGGAACCGAATGGTGCCCGGCCACCACCAGTGATAGCCGCAATGGAGCTCACTAAGTTGCGTCTCACTGGCAACACAAGAATAAAAAGTGGTGCACCCTGAGATCTCCACAAAAAGGCCACAGCTGATGGTCCAGCGGCTTTGGAGTTCCCCTGGGCGTATGGCCCCTGGCCCTGATGCTTCCCTTGCCCATAAATCATAACGAAAGCCCACTCTTCGGACATAAATGGATGGGACTTGGCGATGCAGAGTGACCATATAGTGGATGCACTTTATGGTTCTATACATCTATAGGATATCATCCTGCTGACCTCTGGCTGGAGGAAGGAGAGTGTGTGGAGAGGAAGGGAAAGGAGACTGTTGGGAGGATGAAACATGTATGGAGCCGAGTGGAATAATGTGTTGTCACCACACAGGGAGAGCAGTGGAAGCTGCATATAGGGGGGCATGTAAATGTATATGGGAATGTACATTTTCACTCAGTCATATTAAATAAAAAACACAAAAAATAAAAAATAAAAAAACTGTAAAAGACCAATATAAAAAATTTACAAGACTGTACTCCTGTACTGCAAGAAACTGAAAGAGACCTAATTAAGGGGTGAAACTTACCTGGTTCATGGATAGGAAAACAACATTGAGAAAATGTCTGTTGAGTCGGATCCAACTTGACAGCACTTGGCTTGGCTATCTAAAGTGATCTATAGATACAATGCAATTCCAATACAAATTCCAATAGCAGTTTTTAATGGGAAGAAGAAACCAATTGTCACCTTCATATGGAAAGGGAAAAAGCCACAGATAAATAAAAGTATCACTGAAGAACAAGAACAAAGTGAGAAATCACACACTACCTGGCTTTAGAACCTATTACACTGCCACTGTAGTCAAAACAGCCTGGTATGGGTACAAAAACAGGTACATAGATCAATAGAACAGAATTAAGAATCCAGATAAAACATCATCCACCTATGAGCAGTTGATATGACAAAAGCCCAGTCTGTAAACTGAGGAAAAAACAGCCTCTTTAACAAATGGTTCTGGCATTACTAGATATTCATCTGCAAAAAAATGAAAGAAGAGTCATATCTCACATCATGCACAAAAACCTAACTCAAAGCAGATCAAATACCCCAAAATAAAAAGGAAATAAATAAATATGAATGAATAAATAAATAAAAATGAAAGGAAAAATAGGTTAAAGTGTTTGAAGATATTATACTGACTGAAACTAGTTGGTTTATTACTATTACAAAGACTCAGGAAAAATAGTCTTTGATGGTTACAAGGGTAGGGAAGGAGGGAGAGGGTTATTCGTAGATTAGATATTACATAGGCATTGGGTTGTGGGAAGGAAATGACAGCACGCAGTAGAAGGGAGATTAGCACGGCTGGACTGTACCAAACACTATGATGTTTCCTAAATACAAACACAATTTTGAAGGAAAGAGCAGCAGAGACAGCTGTCTGGGGCCCATAGTTTCAGGACACATTCAGGTCCATTGGGATAATTAAGATTTTTTTTTTAAGAAAATGTTTTGCATCTCACTTGAGCAAGTAGCATCTGGGTTCTTAAAAGCTAACAAGTGGCCATCTAAGTAACATCAGTTGGTCCCAATCCACCCAGCACAGAGGAGAATGAAGGACATCAAAGACATGAGGAAAATAATGAGCCCAGAAGACAGAAGGGGTCATATGACCCAAAGACTATATCACCACGAGACAAGAAGAACTAGATGATGCCCTGACACCACCAATGATTACCCTGACAAGGAACACAATGTACAGTCCTTGATAAAGTGGGAGAAAGATGGCAGTGCGGATCTAGGACTCTAATAAAAGACCAGACTTGATGGCCCAACAGACTGAAGGGTCTCCTAAAGTCATGGCCCCCTGACTGTCTGTCAACCCAGAGCTGAAAAACTGATATTGAAGCCCACTCTTCAAAGTTCAGACTGGACTGTAAGACACAGAGTAATGCTGACAAAGATCGTGCTTCTTGGCTTAAATATATACATGAGGCTGTCTGACAAGCTCCTTTTCAGAGGTCAGATGAGAGGCTGTGGGGAGAAAGGAGTTGGCTGAATGGATACAGGAAGTACCAGACAGAAAGTAGGAATGTGCTGTCACAGGATGCGGGAGCAGCTCGAGTTGCATAGCTGTATGTGTGAGGGGCTTCATATGGCAACTTGACTTAGATTGTAAACCTGTACTTAAAGCACAGTAAGATATTTTTTAATATAAAAAGGGAGGAATCAGATTCTGTTAAAGGTTAGTTCTTGTCACAGAGTCAGAGGGCTAGCAATTTTTAAAAACAATGTGGGTATTTAAAATTTGTAATGGTTTGTTTTTTTTTAACATTGCTATTTCAGATTTTTTTTTTAAGTAGTAAGTAACTATTCTCACAGTGCTTTCTTGTACACTTAAAAAAATCTGTTTAGGAGAGCAAGCTTATCTGGAATGTCTGATGTATTTGGAAGGTTAGTATGTATAAGTGAAGGCTATTGTGTTGGATGTGTCAGTGTGTCTGGAGTAGTTGATATTTTTAGAGCAGTTTGTATGTCCAGACAGGTTAGAATGTTTGGAATGACTGTTATGCCTGCATGAGATAATCAGAAACCAGAGTACTCAGTGTGTCCAGTGGGCTCCTGTAGTGAGTCCATCTACAGTGCACCAGATTTCATGAACCGTCGTTTATCCCAAAACCTCATGTTGAAGTCTACTTACATGGTTCTGCCTTGCTCCTGCTGAAAACTACACATACTTCAGTTGCTCCAGCATATTTCTCCTGCCTTGCTAATTTATTTGATTAGGAAATCCAGTAAAAGGAAGATTATCTTCCTCTTCTTATACATCCTCTGTGCCCCAGGATCCCCATCTGCACTCAAATTGTCACACCGGCTGAGGGAGTCAAGGTTGAACGCCCCTCATGATCCCTAATCATTACATGTCTACTCTGTTCTCCTCATATTTCCTCTGCCTTGTAATCTAATGTGGAAACTCTGGTGGCATAGTGGTAAGTGCTGCAGCTGCTAACCAGAAGGTCAGCAGTTTGAATCCTTGGAAACTCCATGGAGCAGTTCTACTTTGTCCTGTAGGGTCACTATGAGTTGGAATTGACTTGATGGCATTGGTTGGATGGATGTAATCTAATGTAGTCTAGATTATGGCTCAGTCTCAGGAACATCTAAGGCTTCACCAGCTGCCCTTTGCTGCCTCTGGCCAACATTCAGTTATCTTGTGAACTGAAACCATGCATTTGAGGTGCTTGGCCTAAAGTGGTCATTCCATAGATGTTGAACACCATTTAAAAATGTCTTCTGTATATGTAAAACTCTTAGACTCTTTCACCCAGATTCCTAAGAGGCTGATCTTTAGGTGATTTGTAGGTATATCTGGATGTGCTAGCTAAAAGAATCCTTCAAAAGTCATGTTCATCTGAGCCTTGGGGACACAATAAAAGTATGGTCATGTGAAACTAGGAAAATTTTACTAAATGTTTAACATATTTTTTTCATAAAAATTATTTTCATGAATAAGCAACTAAATCCTTAGTAGTTAATTTTTTAACACATTGTTTAGAAATCATACTGAACATTTTTAGTGAAAAGAGAGAAATATTTTACAAAGCAATGTTTCAGCTCTGAATTTTATAGTTTGTAAAATGTTTCTCATTACCCTTCTTTAGGATAAATGTGACTCTGCTATATTCATTAGTTTCTGTAATTGGGGTTTGGATTGGTTTTCTTCCACTCAGTTTGCTAATAACAAAATTACAAATTAGAAAGTCAGATCTTTAGGAAATATAGTTTGATAAGTAAGAGGATGTAAGAATAGTTAATAAGCACTTTAATAAGCCTAGTGGGAGCCATTAATATTCTTCAAATAAATAAATCCTCTGGATATTAAAATATCCTAAAGACATTACTTAAAGTCCAATTTATGCACTGACTTGTTAATTATGAGCCTAGTTAGGCTGATGAGTGGTCAATTTCCTTGTTTGCTTCTGTTATTTTGTGAAAACAGTAGAAGGCGTATTTAGTTTATTTTGGAAAATGTATAATCAAATTGGCATTATCAGCAACATGGTTTGTCACAACTAAAAAGGATTTCTGAAATTTCTGATCCCATATTGAACTAGAAAACACATCCAAAATTTAGTATAAAAGTAAAGTCCAGAAATAACAGCTACATAGAAAGAGGAATGTTTGCCACACTTCTATTTCTCTGCTGTGCCTGTGACAACATGGAAATAAAATGGTATCGTGATTCAGGCATCCTGTTTTGATGAAGTCATCTGAATTCTGACAGTTAAGTTTCTGAACTCATCCTAGAAAAAGTACTACATAGCTCCTTGGTGAGTATCACTGTGGTCACCTTCAAATTACTCTTCTTGAGAAGCTGTACTCTGATGCCAGCACCTAGTCTACCCTTCAAAGCAATTTTGGAACTCTTTTTCTGGATTGACCATCAGAGCTATCATTGTATTACCCTTGATGTTCTGAATGTCATCAAAATGTTTTCCTTTCAATATTTCCTTTCTATTCTGGTAAAGAAAAAAAGTCATTGGGGATCAGATCAGGTGAGTAGGGAGGGTGTTCCAATACAGTTACTTTTTTACTGGCTGAAAATTCCATCACAGACAGTGTTATGCGAGCTGGTGCATTGTCATGATCCAAGAGCCATGAGTTGTTGGTAAAAAGTTCAGATCATTTTTGTCTAGCTTTTCCACAAGACTTTTCAGCACTTCCAAATAATAAATTTGGTTAAGCACTTCCAAATAGCAAATTTGGTTAACTGTCCAGTTGGTACAAATTCATAATGATTAATCCCTCTGATATCAAAAAAGGTTAGCAGCATAGTTTTAACTCTTAATTTGGACTGATGGAACTTTTTTGGTCGTGGAGAACTGGCTGATTTCCACTGTGCACTTTGATGCTTTGTTTCATCACCGGTGATAACACAGCCCAAAACATCATCTTGTCTCTTCAAAAGATCTTGGCAAACTTCAACTCTCCTTCGCTTTTTTCATTGGTAAGCCCCTTCATGACCACTTTTGCACTCACCTTTCTCGTACTAACCTTTTCTGTATCGATGTTTACTTGGTGGGCTATGCTTCTCACAGTCAGCTGACAATTTTGATGCTCAGTTCAATGCATTTTTGCAATGCTTCATCAGTTCTGCTCGTTACTAGCCGCTCTGACCTCTCTTCATCAGTGACGCTTTCTCTCCCCTCAGAAAAATGTTTGATCCATTTGTACATTGCCATTTTCTTCATGGCTTTACTCCCATAAAATTGAGTGAACATGTCCCTGATTTTGCTTCCATTCTCATCAAGTTTAATGAGAAATTTAATGTTTGTTTGTTGCTATAGTTCAAACTCCAGCATTCTCACTACAATCAAGAAAACACATAACAACAATAATGAATGCCACTCAGCAAGACACCACCACACATTAACACAAACATAGCTATGAGTCACTGGCATACCAAGATTATGAAATCTTACCAAGTTTTTTGTACAGTGCTGCCAATGTACGTGGACAGTGGCAAGTTCATGAACTCAATTGTCAGACCTCGTATGTCTAAAAGGAAGAACACTGGAGAAGTGAAATAATGCATCAAATACATATTATATCATTAATTAAGTAGAGAGGATCATTTTCTCCTGAGTGTACGTTATTTAGCTTCCATGGCTGGCATGGTGGCCAGTGGTTAACGGCATGGCTGCTAACAAATTTTGACAGTTTGAACCTACCAGCCAGCTTCAAGGTGAGAGAAAAATGTGGCAGTCAGCTTTCTTAAATATTAAAACTAGTAACCAAACCAGTTGCTGTGGAGAGGATTTTAAGTCATAGGACAGAGTAGAACTGACTCATACGGTTTCCTAGGAACACCTGGTGAATTTGAGCTGCCAACCTTTTGGTTAGCAGCCATAGCTTTTAACCACTATACTAAAAAGCTTTCCACCTTAAATATTAGAGCCTTGGTAATCCTATAAGGTAGTTCTACTCTGTCCTGTATAGTTGCTATGAGTCAGACTTAACATGAGAGCAATGGAAGTGGTACAAAAGTTTAAGTGCTTGACTACTAGCTGAAAAGTTGGAGGTTTGGACTTCTCTAAAGGCCTCTGACAACAGGCCTGGTGATCTGCTTTTGAAAAGTCAAAAGACTTCAAAAGCCATTGGAGAAGTTCAACACTGCATACATGGATGGGGTCTCCGTGAGTTCAAATTGACTTACAGCAATTAACAGTAATATTCATTTATTTAGCTGTTAATTCATAAATACTCTTCCTTCAAGATTGTATGTAAAAAAAAGTCACTTTTAATATTAACACAAACTAAAACATACCTAATAATTTAGTATTGCTATATTTACCCATTGAATTAACCACTGAGAATCAGTCCCTTGATGACTGGCAAAAAATGCAATGCAAACACAGTGTACGTCAAATTGGATGCACTTTATGGTTCTATACATCTGTAGGATATCATCCTGCTGACCTCTGGCTGGAGGAAGGAGAGTGGGTGGAGAGGAGGGAAAGGAGACTGTTGGGAGGAGGAGACATGTATGGAGCAGAGAGGAATAGTGTGCTGTCACTGGGCAGGGAGAGCAGTGGAAGCTACATATAGGAGGGCATGTAAATTTATACGAGAATGTACATTTTCACTCAGTCATAATAAAATAAAAATAAAATAAAATTAGAAATATTACAATGATGTGAAATTTTATGAAATTTACAAAAGTATTGCTGGATACTGGTTCCAATATTACAGTATAGCCAATAAGGATTTGACAGTCTGGTTAGTATTGAATAAGAAAATCAACAGGAAAGATGCTGATGGGAGGCCTGTGATGGTTAATTTTGTGTTAGCTTGGCTAGGCTGCGATGTCATTTGGTAAAGCACTGGTTAAATTGATGTTATAAAATAATTACATACAACTAAAAATTTTGACCTTAAATAAACCAGATTATTTTACCAGATTATCTTCTATGATGTTGATATTTCTCAATAAATCAGTCATAATACCTTAAGAGAAAAAGAATTTTCCTATGGTAAGTTCTACCTGCAGACAGTAAATAGACATTTTACCAACACATAGTTATTCTTCACTCTTCTTGTTTTCTGAACTACTCACCAGGGTACCTCTGATTTATCATTCTGGTGTTCCTGTTATACTTCTGATACTTTGAAAAATCACAATATCTATAGAAACAGTAAGAGAAAGGAAAACATCAATATTGTAAAGGAATAGCCATTCACATAAAAGTATACATAAATAAAGTTATACGGTACGCAATGATCTGTATCCTTTATAGGACCATGTTAGTATCAGTTTGTCAGTTTTATCATACCAGACAAAGAAGCGGTCAGGCTATGGTGATAAGAGAAATACAACCCACCCCCCATGGCTAAAATTCAGAACTATCGCCATTTGTATGAAAATAAGCCAGGAATTTCAGAAGGTGTAAGGTTTTCTTTGTTGTTGTTTCTTATGAGGGCACGTACAAAAAGAAGTTGTAATGTCAACAGTAGGTGTGTTCCTCACTGAAAGCTATAATCATGAGTGACTTTTTAGTAGTTATCTATGAAGTCTAATTTTCAAATGTCTAGTATTTAATATATCAAAATATGATATAGCTTCCTATTTTGGTATGCATGGATGTTATTGGAGTTATGACCCTTGTAATTACTGATTATTAAAAAACAAGAAAAGATGACAGATCACAAAAAGAACTGTGAAGATTCTGAGATCATGTAAAGCTACTTACATATATGATAATTTTTGGCCATTGTAACTTGAGGATTATTGGCTTCAGCAGAGTTCCTGCTGATGAAGAAATATTTCTGTTTCTGAGCACTTGAAGTTTATGTATTTAATGATGGTTCCACATAATTGAAACAAACACAACAATCATTTTATGATGTGGTACTTTCCTTGACAATTACTAAACTACACTATGCTGAATTACAGCTTTAAGGCCCAGGAAATGGAATACTGGATCTGATTACTGAACTTTTATTTAAAGTAGAAAATGATTTTTTTCAAAGTCAAATAAAAGTTTAGTGAGTTTGTGTAAGTTGAATGAAGAACCCCAGTTTAAATTAAATTGTAACCTATCTCAGTGGAGTTGTGGTGCAGTGGTTAAGTGCTTGCCTGCTAGCCACAAGGCTGGCAGTTTGAACTTATCAGCCACTCTGCTGGAGAAAGCTGTAGCAGTAGCTTCCATAAAGATCAGAACAGTAGACACACTATGGGGCTCTTCTGCCCTGTCCCGCTGGATTGCAATGAGTCAGAACCAGCTCTATGGAAGCAGGTTTTAACCCACCTAAAAGGATGTGTGTGGTGATGCTGGAATGGAACTGATTGTGTGAGACAGAAATTCAGATTGTTAGTGACTCTTACTCCTTTTCACTCTGGCTATACGATACCGGGCGTTGCTAATTGTATGTTAACAATTTGTCTGTAGAATTTCTTTGTTACATGCCTTATAATTTTATTTGACAAATAATACAGGTTTTTAATTAGGTAAATTATTCCAATGTATCAGAAATTCATTAAAGTGCTTACAGTTCTAAGAAATGATTAAATATGTATGGAACAAAATTGTCTATAAAACCAATATAAAATTTCTATCTATGTATATATATGTCACTCCAGTGGCATAGAGGTTATGAGATATGGCTACTAACCAAAATGCCAGGAGTTTTAATCCACTGGGTGCTCTTTGGAAACTCTATGGGTCAGTAATACCCTGTCCTATAAGGTCGCTATGAGTTGGAGTCTACTCAATAGCAACAAATTGGATCATATATATGCAGGATCTATATGTAGTGCAAAACATTGATGAGGGGACTAAAATAAGAACCTAAAGAAGTGGAAAGTCTGTATTCCTGATGGAGAGACTCATTATTAAGATGTGGTTTGTTTTCTAGCTTGATCCACACATTCAAAGCAATGCTAATTAAATATCATATTTTTATTATTTTTTTGGTATATATGGACAACTGATTCCAAAGTTGGTATTAAAAGGAAAAAAATAAATAATTCAATACAATTCTGAAAGGAGAAAAACAAAAAATATAAGATTCATACTGTCTAACCCCAAGATCACTACAATCAAGAAAGTATGGTAGTTCTCAGATATCATTGAGTAGATTTGGGGCTCATAGGGACAGAACAGTATGTGGCACAACAGTTATACTGATCAACAGAACACACAGAAAATCCATAAGTACGCAGACAGATACAGCAAACTGATTTTTGACCAAGATGCTAGGGTTATTCAATGGGGACAATATAGTCTTTCTAAAAAAAGACAGTGCAACTAGTGGATATCCATATGACAAAGAAAAGAAAAAAGGAAACTAGATATAAATCTTATTTATTCCTGCCCAGTGAGTTCTGACTAATAGCGACTACAGGAGAGATTGGAACTACCCATGGAGTTTCCAAGTCTGTAATCTTTATGGAAGCAGACTACCTCATTTTTTTCCCCTGAAAGGTCTGGTGTATTCAAATTGTTGATGCTCGAGTTAACAGCTGAGCACTTAACCATGACGATACTTTTTTTTTCAAGTTTATAGCATATTTTCTCCATGTTTTGGGCATATTTGGGTACCTTCACAGAAATCTTATGCCTTCACTCAAAACAGATCATAGACATAAATGCAAAACTAGAAGACAAAGAAAACACAGGGGAAAATATGAAAGAAAACAATAGGAGAAAATTCATCAACCTTGGTTTGGTGATAAGGTTGTAATAGAGAAACAAAAGCATGATTTACAAGAGAAAAAATCACAATTGAACTTTAATAGTATTTAAGGTTTTCTATGTGTAAACTAATGTTAAAAGGATAAAAATATGCCGTAAACTTGGAGAAAATATGAAAATCACACATATCGGATAAAGAACTTGTATATAGAATATACAAAGTTCTTTTAAACTCAACAGTAAGAAAACCAACAATCCAATTAAAAAATAGACAGAAATCTGGAGACAGACATCTCATCAAAGAAGGCATACTATGACATACGAGATCTGGCGATTAAGTTCACGAACTCCTCCTAGAAAAAGTGCTACATACCTCACTGCTGAATGTCACTGTGATCACCTTTGAAGTACTCCCCTTGGGAAGCTATGAACTGATGCCAGCACCAGGTCTACTTTTCGAAACGGTTTTGGAACTCTTCTTCTAGAATCTCCGTAAGAGCTATACTGTATTGCCCTTGATGTCCTGAATGTCATCAAAATGTTTTCCTTTCAATACTTCCTTTATCTCTAGGTAAAGAAAAAGTCATTGGGGCCAGATCAGGTGAGTAGGGAGGGTGTTCCAATACAGTTATTTGTTTACTGGCTAAAAATTCCCTCCTAGACAATTATACAACTAAGTTTGTGAACTTGCCCCTGTGCCACCATGCCCAATGGCCATTCCAGAAGAAGAGTTCCAAAATTGCTTTGAAGGATAGACTAAACGCTGGCATGGGTGTGGAACTTCCCAAGGGGAGTCCTTCTAAGGTGACCATAGTAATATTTAGCAGTGAAGTGTGTAGCACTTAGAACAATTATGTTTAGGGACTTAATTGAGGGAGCTCTACACTCATGAAAAGATGTTTAGTGGCATTTGTCACTGGAAAAAGGAAAGTAAATCAACAATGAAATACTACTGAACACCTATTACTACTGTTAGGTTCCAGCACTACTCCATTTCAAATGCTAGCAAGTATACAGAGCTGTAGAATTGCTCATCGTTGCTGGTTGACAAATGATAAAGTATTCACTGGTTAATTTTCAGCAATAGAATCCCTGGCATTTTTTTCTGAAGCATTTATGGTTGGACTTGAACTGCTAGTATTTTCAATAGCAGCAGAGTACATTAACTACTTACATCACACAGAGATCATATATAGTATTTATTACAATATTGTGCTTGTTACTTGTCTATTTTCCCTACGAGGATGCAGGCTTTGTGAAAGTGGACTCAGTGACTTACTTTTTCTCTGTGTGCTTAGCGTTCAGTGTCTGTCATGGTGTAGGCACTCAGTAAATGTGTGCTGCTCTTGTACACTGGCAAGTCAAGTTTTGACTTATAGCAACCACATGTGAGAGTAGAACTGCTTCATAGAGTTTTCTAGATTTTAATCTTTAGGGCAGTAGTTTGCCAGGTCTTTCTTGCTTAGAGCTTCTGGGTGGGTAAGAACCACCAACCTCTGGTTAAGAGGGCTTCACTATTTGTACCAACTTCAATCCATCTTAGTGTATCCTCCATCAGTTCTTGGACCACATTTAAGAACTGACATACAGATTTTATAAAATTACTCCTAAAGATAATAAGAAGGAAAAACATTTGAGTTTGAGCAGATCCACACATTGTCACCCTAAGACAGGCTCTCAATTGTATGTTTTTGACTTTCTGAAAACACATTTATTTGAAGGAGTGAATCCCAATGTAAAAGGTGATAATAGTATTAAACAACAGTAAGCAAAATCAGCATTTTAAATGGTATATTCACCTACATATTGCATATTGGTTTCAATTTATCTGTGACATTTATAATTTAAAAAATCCATTGCAATCAAGTCAATTCCAACTCATAGTGACCCTATGGGACAGAGTAGACCTGCCTGTTGTATTTATAAGACTGTAAATCTTTATGGGAGCAGATGGCACATATTTACAGCTGAGGAGTGTAAACTTCCAACCTTTGGGTTAGCAGCAAAGCATTAACCATTGTGCCACCAGAATTCCTCAAAATGTAATTAGGTTTTGCACTAAGAAATAACTTATTTCACATGCAGTGTTTCTGGTGTTTTATTTAATTATCAAACTATAATTATTTCAGCAGTTTACAGGCTGACTAGCAATCAGTTTTAACCAATGTTTTCCATGATCCAAACAGCCAAACCCATTGTTGTCAATTTGATTCCAACTTATAGCAACCCCGAAGGACAGAGTATGAATTTCCTCACAGGGTTTCCAAGGAGCAGCTGGTGGCTTCAAACTGCCGACCTTTTTTGTTGTTGTTGTTTCTAGCATTCATTAACACTTAACCACTAGCCCACAGTATTTCCACTTTCTCTATAGTATAGCCACAAATCACTTTAATAACTGATACATACATGTGCACACAACATGCATGTTGTTAGGTGCCTTTGAGTTGGTTCTGACTCATAGTGACCCTATGTACAACATAATGAAACACTGCCCAGTCCTGTACCATGCCCCCAATCAGTTTTATGCTTAAACCCATTGTTACAGCCACAGTATCTATCCATCTCCTTGAAGGCCTTTCTCTTTTTCTCTGACCATCTACATTGCCAAGCATGATGTCATTCTCCAGGAATTCAGCTCTCCGGACAATATGTCTAAAGAATGTAAGAAACAGTTGTCCCAGCTTTGCTTCCAGAGAGTACTCTGATTGTACTTCTCCCAGAACAGATTTTTTGCTTTTTTGGTAGTCCACAGTAGATCCAATATTCTTCTCCAGCACCACAATTTAAAGACATCAATTCTATCTTCCTTATTCACTGTCCAGCTTTTGCAAGCATATCATACAGTTGATGACATATATGGGTAAGACACATGCATACCTAACTTGTATCTATTTCAAATAGATGTAAGAAGAGTTAAATCTCCAGTGATTTCAGTTATGTGATGCTTCAGATGTTAGTATAAGCCAAAAGCCAAGTGCCATATGAGTTAGTATAAAAGTAGGTTGTAATATTCGTGGTAAACCACTCTTAATTCTTGCATGGATTGAATGGATGGAGTCCTGTTTCTTTCCTTTAAAAAAAAAAAATTTGTAACTGTGGTTGTTTTTACATCAGTTGTTCTCACTTTCTTTGGAAGTAAAAACTGGCATCAACTAAATTGTCTCTTATATGTTAACTACAATGAACAACTACTTCATGTTCTTGAGTCTATTCTAATTTGGCAGATATAAAATATAAACTAGTGCCACCCTTTGTTTTTTAGATGTCTTCCTGAATTTTCTGGCCAATTTTGTGAAATTAATATAAATGAATGCTTTTCATCACTGTGCCTACACAATGCAAATTGTGAAGATCAAATCAATGGATATATTTGCAAATGTCAACAAGGTAAATACTGATAAAAATTAATCAACCATAATGTATATATACATTATAAATATATGTTTGTATCTATAATATAAACCAGAACAAAACCAAATCCAATGCCACTGAGTCGATTCCTACTCATAGTAACCCGATAGAACGGAGTAGAACTGCTCCACAGAGTTTCCAAGGAAAGCCTGACAGATTTGAACTGCCAACATTTTGGTTAGCATCTGTAGCACTAAATTAGTATGCCACCAGGGTTTACATATATTAAATATTATAATGTGTATATATATGCAAATTTAGAGAATTCACCATACCATTCAGATGTTGCTGTTAATCAAGTTCTAGGTCATTAATATTCTTAAAACTATGAAACTGATATTCTGTAATACTAGAAATCAATCACTTAATCATCAGCAAAAAGTCCTCAGATTTAAACCATATTTCATTATTCTGATTCTCTAAATTTCTGTAAGCCCCAGTCAGTTTCTTGACCTCTATCTGTATCAGTGATGGCTAGGAAATATAAATCTTTTAGAAATGTCGGTTCTTATTAATATTGACATTATTATTACTTTTAACAATTATATAGAACTGGACATGCTGAGTAAATGATTTTGGTCAAGAATAATTTCTTAGTCATAGCTAGGTCTTTTTAGCCATTTTTACCTTTGGGCATATTCTCTTTAACACTATACTGATATGAGTATGTTGTATCTGTCTCTTCCTGATCCCAGTTCTCTTAACTTTTGTCGCTTTCTTACTATGTCTCCTCTTGCTCATCTTATCTTCCACATTTAACTACACCCACCTATAAGAGCTACAGTGCATGAATTTGCTTGAGCATCTATAGTGTCTTAAGACTATAACTAGGGATATCTTTGTTCAATCATAAAAATACTCTATCTATATACTTTCAAATATTTCATAGAGTTTGTGTATAGCCCTGTGTTCTGGACCTCTGGCTATTGGCATCCTAAGGGAATATCACTCAGACAGCCGTGTGGGTGTTAGGGCCCCCATGATTTACATATGGGTTGGATTCAACTTGAAGGTGAAGGGTAGAACTAGTGATATGATTTACACGAAGTCTTATAAACTCATAAGTACCTCTCAACTGAATACCACACAGATGCTGTTTTCAAGTTCACTGTTCACTCAGAATTCTACACACTGATTATTATGTTTACTTTGTTAGACGTCATCTAGAAACTGTGGCTCCTGCATTTTGACAAAGTAACTTGCATTTTGACATTGTGATGTGTTTCAGGTAAAAAAAGAATGAGTACAGTTTCTTGATGTAATAAATGAATGCTGTTTTGAAAGTTTTGCCTCTCCCAATAAAAATACGTTGATGTCTGAGTATTTAAAACCTTATGTTAGCTATCATAAGCAATGGAAATAATTCTAGAAAACAGTTAAAAATAAATGTAGAAATATACAAAGCATATTCATTTCGATACATACCTCATTATTACCAGTTCAGTTTTACTTTGCACATTAATATATACTTCATCCTGGTTAGATGGGGCTAAGATAGCAGAGTAATCTGATGCTTCTCATGATCCCTCTAGCAACAAAGACCCTCAAAACAAAGAATTTACTATATACAACATTCTAGGAGCCCTGGGCATTGAAGGGAAAGTTCAGAAATCAGCCTATGCAACAGGGAAGGGAGAGTAGGTCGAGAAGTACCTAGTACTAGCCAGACCTGACTCAGTGGGAATTGGCACCCTGCAACAGTAAGCATGGTAAGGGAGCTGTGACATTAGGAAAGTGTGTTACGCAAAGTGAGAGACTAAGGGTTGGAATGCAAACTCATACCTCCAGAATCAGTGAGAAACAGCATCTTTCCATGAAAAGCTCATGTCTAATCTATGGTACTGAGAGCTAAAACATTCCTTCAGGATAAACCTTTCTTCTTTTTACCAGCACTTCCCTCTCTCCTCTCCACAAAATACAGCTCTCAGCTCCATACTCTTGCACATTCCTTGGGCAAGAAGTAGGGCCCTTTATGCATGCTTTGAGCCATTCTCCCAGACTTGGAGAGGAAGCAATTTAAAAAACAGATGAGAAGGAGAATAACCTGTTGACTCCCTTAAGCTAGAAACTCAGGGCAGAATCTGTTCCTTTGCCTAGTTATAGGCATATGGGTTCCACAAACTAGAATGCCTCTTACTTTAGCATGCAGTATCAACTGCCCATTGTCCTGCTGCAAAACCTATCTACCTATGTACTTTAAGGAACACAAACATGTTGCCTTCACAGATACTCACAGATGGCTGTCAGTCTCCTGCCTTTCTTAGTGCATGCAGCCAAGTACCTGTTCCTACACTAATCACCACTGTTCCTCTGGAACTGTAGGGGAGAGCCTGCACTATGCATTTGATAACTAACTATATGGATATCTGAGCTGAATACATACAAGAAAAGTGAATGGACTCCTGGGCTCGCATACCGAGTAACACTTCTCACCAACAGGATGCTAAACACTCAAAGACTCCAGTAATTAAACAGGTTTGTACAAGTCTGTTGGAAATTTCAATACGAAACAAGAGGCAAGAACACACTGTATAAATATTTTAAAAAGTACAACTTACTGATGGCTTGGAGACAACAGTCACTATCAAATCACAAAGAGGTACACCACATGGCTTCAGAAAAATTCCCCCCAAAAAAGAGTTAATAAATTTTCCAAGGTAGAATACAGAAACTACTAGTTAGACTCTTCAAGAGATCAAGAACAGCAGGTATAATAAAGCAGACCAGATGACAAACTGGAAAGGCTGCAAGAATACATAGAGAGGCAGTACATAGAAATTCAGAAGATTAATAATGAAATTACAAAATTAAACAACTCAATAGAAAGACAAAGGAGAAGAAATGAGGCACCAAAATACAGAATTAGTGATATTGAAAATAAAGCACTTGATACCAACATATTTGAGGAAAAATCAAATCAAAGAATTAAAAAGATAAACACTAAGAATTCTGTGGAACTCTTATCAAGAGAAATGATCTATGAATGATTGGAGTATGAGAATGGGAGGGGGATAAAAAATACAGATGAAATTGCTGAGGACTTGTTGACTGAAAACTTCTCTGATACCATAAAATATGAGTAGATATCTGTCCAAGATGCTCAACAAACACCACACAAGGTAGATACCAAGCCACATTATAATCAAACTTGCCAAAACTAAAGATAAGGAGACCATTTTAAAAGCAGCTATGGATAAACAAAAAATAATCCACAAAGGAGAGTCAAGAGAACTAAAGTAGGACTACTCAGCAGAAAACATGCAGACAAAGAAGACAATGGGATGACATACACAAAGCTTGAAGGAAAAAAATTGCTAGCCAAGAATTATATATCCAGAAAAACTGTCTTTCAAATATAGCCAAAATTTAGGGTACTTCCAGATAAACAGAAATTTAGAGAACTAAAAAAAAAGAAATCAAGAAATACTAAAAGGAATCCTTTGGTAAGAAAATCAATAACATCAGATAAAGCACCCAATAGCAAAATGATGGAATATATCTATGTGCCAGAAACTACTAGTTAGACTCTTCAAGAGATCAAGAACAGCAGGCAAAATAAAGCAGACCAGATGACAAACTGGAAAGGCTGCAAGAATACATAGAGAGGCAGTACGTAGAAATTCAGAAGATTAATAATGAAATTACAAAATTACTGCTCTAATAAAAATACCACAAGTAGAGGGGCAGAGCCAAGATGGAGGACTAGACCCACATGTCCTCAATTCCATCTGAAAACTAAGGCCTGGACTGATAATTGAGCAGAACACTCTGGACAATAATCTAAAATCTAGCATATCAATAAAAAATTTACAGAACTAGACAATTCAATCCAAAGCCAAAGGAGCAGAATTCAGGAGATGGAAGTCAGACATAGTGATCTTGAAGATAGAGCAACTGACACAGCATTTATGAGGATAAGCTAGAGAAAAGAGATAAGAAAAACAAACAAAAAACATTAAGAAAAATGTGAGACTCTATTAAGAGTAATAATCTATGAATAACTGAAGTTCTTGAACAGGGAGGGATATCCGAAAACACAGAGTGTATTGTTGTTGAGCTGTTGACAGAAAATTTCCCTGAAATTGTGAGAGAAGAGAACACAGATATCCAAGATGTGTATTGAATATCACAAAACCTAGACCCCAAAGGAAAGACACCAAGACATATTGTAATCAAGTTTAATAAAATGAAACACAAAAAGGTTCTCTTAAAGGTAGTGAGGCTCAAAGCAAAACTAACATTCAAAAGGAAAACCTGTAGGCTTTAATCTGAGTTTTTGGAAGAAACAATGTTGGCAAGGAGACAGTGGGATGACACAAAGCCTTGAAGGAGAAAAACTTCCAACCAAGAATTATATATCCTCCAAAACTGTCTCTCAAATATGAAGATGAAATTAAGACAGTCACAGATAATCATAAGCATAGAGACTAAGTAAAAACCAAGCCAAAGCTACAAAAAAAAGTAAAACCTGAAAGAAGTTCTTTTCTTAGAAAAACAAGACCATTAAGCGTGTGTTTAAGGAGGCAATACAGGACACAGCATCCAGAATCCTACACAGTTAAGCCAAGCCAAGTGCCATCGAGTTAAAGAAGTCACAAAATTCAATCAAAGCTACAAAATTAAAAGAAAGGAACTAGTCATCATGTAACAAAAACTGTGATTTGATCATACCGAAAAGGAGGATATATACAGTAATTGTAGTCCATTCAGATGGAGAGGAAGTTGAAAAAGATATGCTGAAATTAAAATTGGATTTAAACTTAAATTATTAAGGGAGGCTATAAGGGTAGGTGCAAAGCTCAATATGGATGCAACATATCAAAAGAAGAAATGTAATACAGGAGTCTCAACAACCACAAAACCAACACTGAAATGATGAAAAGTCAACCCATAAAGAAGAATGATCCAGAAGAGAATATTAAGAACAGCATAGAAAACACCAACACAAAAATAAACCATCAAAATGACAGCACTAAACACATAGCTATCAGTAATTAAACTGAATGTAAATGGAATGAATGCTCCAGTAAAGAGACAATGAGTGATATCCTTGATCAAAAGACATGGCCAATCTATATATGCTTACAAGGCATACACCTTAAAGATATGAACAAACTTAAAATTAAGGATGGAATAATGCATGCCAAGTCAACAATATTCAAAGAAGAGCAGGTAATCCCAGATAAAATAGATTTTAGTGTCAAATCAATGATCATGTACAAGAATGGTCCACTATTTATTAGTGAAAGGTTCAAAACACAAGCAGGACTTAACCATATTAAATATTTATGCACCCAATACCAGAGGGTCTAAATACACCCAGCAAATACTGACTACATTAAAAAAATGAGATAGATCACTTCACAACAATAGTTGGAGACTTCAACACTCTACTTTCAGTAATGGACAGATCATCCAGAGAAAAAAAAAGGTTATTAAAGACATAGAAAATCTATTGCTACAATGAACCACGTAGACCTCATCGACATATACAGAACGTTTTATCCATCAACAGATAAACACACCTTCTCCAATGGACATGGAACATTTTCCAAAAGAGACCATGTGTTAGGACATAAAGCAAGTCACAACAAAATCCAAACCTTTGAATTATTGCAAAGCATTCTTCTCAGGTCATAAAGCCGTAAATGTTGAAATCTGTAGCCAAGAAAACATAGATAGAAATTGGAATTCATAGAAACTGAACAACACCTTGCTCAAAATGCCATGGATTATAGAAGAAATCAAGGACGAAATAGAGAAATTTATGGAATCTAATGAGAATGAAAACAGATCCTACCAGAACCTATGGGATACAGCCAAAGCAGTGCTCAGAAGTCAATTTATCTCTCTAGGTGCACACAACTGGAAAGAAGAAAGGACCTAAACCAAAGAGTTAACCCTTCAGCTTGATCTAGTAGAAAGAGAGCAACAGAGGAACCCCTCAGACACCAGAAGAAAAGAAATCATGAAGATTAGAGCAGAACTAAATGAAACAGATAATAGAAGAACAATTGAAAAAAATTAAGAAAACCAAAAACTGGTTATTTGAAAAGGTCAACAAAATCAATACACCATTGGCTAAACTTACAAAAGAAAAACAGGTGAGGACACAAATACCCTGAATAAGAAATGAGGTGGAAGATGTCACAACAGACTCCACTGAAATCAAAAGTATCATAACAGAATACTACAAAAGACTGTACTCTAACAGATTTGAAAACCAAGAGGAAATGGAAAAATTCCAAGATTCATGTCACCTAACAAAATTATCACAGGGAGAAGTAGAACAAATTAATAAACCCATCACAAAGGAAAAGATTAAAATAGTCATCAAAAAACTACCAACCAAAAAACATCCAGACCCAGATGGCTTCACCATAAAAGTCTACCAAACTCTTGGAGAACAGTTAAGTCCAACACTACTGAAGCTATTTTACAGCATAGAAAGGGATGGAATACTGCCAAATTCATTAATTAAGCCAGCATAACCCTGACATCAAAGCCAGGTAAAGATCCTACAAAAAAAGAAAATTACAGACCAATTTCACTCATGAACCTAGATGCAAAAATCTTCAACAAAATCCTAGCCAGTAGAATTAAACATCATGTTAAAAAAATAATTCATCATTACCAAGTTGGATTCAGACCAGGGATGCAAGCCTGGTTCAACATCAGAAAAACAATTAACATGATCAACCACATAAATAACGCAAAGGATAAGAATCACCTGATTTTCTCAATTGATGCAGAAAAGGCATTTGACAATGTTGAAAACCTATTCATGCTAAAAACTCAGCAAAATAGGAATAGAGGAGAACTTTCTTAATGCAATAAAGGGCATAGCCAACCACCAACATCATCCTCAATGGAGAGAAACTGAAAGAATTCCCCCTGAGAATGAGAACTAGGCAAGGATGCCACTCTCACCATTTCTATTCAATGTTGTACTAGAGGTTATCGCCAGAGCAATTAGACAAGACAAAGAAATAAAGTACGCTTACACTGGCAAAGAAGTAAAACTCTCCCTATATGCAGATGATATGATTGTATATACAGAGAATCCTACAGAATCCATAAGTAAACTTCTGGAACTAGTAGAGGAGTTCAGCAAAGTATCAGGATATAAGATAAACTAAGTAATTCAGTAGGATTGCTTTATACCAACAAAGAGGTCATCAAAGAAGAAATCACCAAATCAATACCATTTATGATAGTCTCCAAGAATATAAAATACCTTGGAATAAATCTAACTAGAAAAATAAGAGACCTATACAGAAAGAACTACAAGACCTACTGCAAGAAACCAAAAGACACTTACATAAGTAGAGAAACCTACCCTGATCATAGAAAAGAATATTCAACATTGTGAAAATGTCTATTTTTCCCAAAGCAATCTACATATAAAATATAATCCCAATACAAGTTCCAGTGTTTTTTTTTTTTTTTTTTTTTAATGATATGGGGAAATGAGTCACCAACTTTGTTTCGAAAGGGAAGAGACCCAGATAAGTGAAGCACTACTGAAGAAGAGGAACACAGTGGGAGGCCTCACACTACCCAACCTTAGACTCTATTAGACTGCCAGAGTGTCCAAACAGCCTTGTAATGGTACAAAAAGAGACATATAGACCAATGGAACATAGTTGAGACCCCAGAAATGCCACTGTACTCTTACAACAGTTTATATTTGACAAAGGCCCAAAGATTGTTAACTGGGGTAAAAACAGTCTCCTTAACAAATGATGTTGGCAGACTTGGATGTCCAACTGCAAAATCTGAAACAAGACCCATATCTCACACCTTTCACAAAAACTAACTTCAAATGTATCAAAGACCAAAATATGAAATCTAAAACCATAAAGATCATGAAAGAAAAAATAAGATCAATGATGGAAGTTTTAATACACAGCTTTAAAATCTGACAAAGCACGATCAACAACAGAGAAAATAAATAAATGGGAACTACTAAGAATCAAACACTTTTGCTCAGCCAAAGACTTTATGAAAAGAATTAAAAGACCACCTACAGAATGGGAAAAAAAAATATTTGACAACTACATATGAGACCAACATCTCATCTCCATCATCTACATGGTACCACAAAATATCGACAAGAAAAAGATAAAAAACCCAATTAAGTGATGAGCAAAGGAGATGGACAGACACTTCACCAAAGAGGATACCCAGGCAGTCAAATGACACAGAAGGAAATGCTCACAGTCATTAGCTATTAGAGAAATCCAAATCAAAACTGAGATACCATGTCACCCCTACAAGACTGACCATAATCCAAAAAACACAAAACAAGTGCTGGAGAGGCTGTGGAAAGGGAACTCTCCTACACTGTTGGTGGGATTGCAAAATGGTACAACCTCTTTGAAAAGCAATCTGGCGCTTCCATAAAAAGCTGGAAATAAATACACCATTTGATACAGTAATTCCACTGCTTGGAATTCATCCTACAGAAACAAAGGCTGTCACACGAACAGACAGACACATGTAAACGAATGTTTATTGCAGTACAATCCACAATAGCTAAAGATGGAATCAACCTAGATGTCCATTAACAGCTGAATGGATAAACAAACTATGTTACATATACTCAATGGAACACTATGCAGTAATAAAAATCAATGATGGTTTTAGGAAGCATCTCAAAATGTTTTCAGTTGGAAGACATTATTGCTGAATGAAATCAGTTAGTGGCAAAAGGACAAATATTTTAAGAGACCCCTGCTATAATGACTTAAAAATAGACTTATGTAAAGAACAAAAGCCTCTTTGATGGCTACAAGAGTGGGGGGGGCAGGGTAAGGGTTGATCGTAGATTACATAGTTGATAGAAATTTTGTTAGGTGAAAGCACTGACAGTACACAGTAGAAAGTAGAATAACTTAACTGGACTTTGCCTTAAACTGAAAGCTCTTCTAACCTCAATCCAATATTTCAAAGACAGAGTAGGAGGGTCTGGGGATTGTGCTCTCAGGGGACACTGAGGTCATTTGGCATAATTAGCCTATTGCTGAGAGAGTCTTCTGCACCCCATATTGGTGAGTGGCATCTGAGATCTTAAAAGCCAGCAAGCTGCCATCTGAGGTACAGCAAATCATCCCAAGTCATTTGAAACAGCTGATCACTGAGAACAACTAAGATATAAGGAAAAAAGAGCCCAGGAGACAGAAAGACCCATATACTGGGAGACTGTATCAACATGTGACCAGAAGAACTAGATGATGCACGGCCACCACCAAAGACAGCCTTTATAAGGCACACAATGTTGAGTCTGTGTGGCAACCTGAGAAAAAGAGGGGTGCAGCTCAAGAATTCTGCTAAAAGACTACAATTGATGGTCCCATGGCCTGGGGGATCCCCTGGAAGCTTGGCCCCTAGACCTGCTGCTGCCCCTGTCTAGAAAACACTACTGAGGTCAACACTTTTAGACAAAAGTTGACTTGACTCGGGGACACAATGCAATAATAAGGTGGTTATACTTTATGGTTCTATGTATTTATAGGAGGCTGTCCTACTGGTCTCCTAGATGGGAGAGAAGAGAATGGAGAAGATGGGACAGGAGCTTGTTAAGGGGATATGACAAATACAATATGAAAAGGAGGAGTGTGCTATCATGGGCAAGGAGAGCAGAACAGATGTAGATAGGCTGGTATGCAAAATTGATTTGGGTTGTTTATTTAATCACAATAATAAAAAGAGAGAGAGAAGCACTCATTTACAGCCTATGATATGCAAATGACACAATCTTGTCTGCTGACTGCAAACAAGATTTGTTTGAAGCATTTACTGATGAAGGTCAAAGATCACAACTTTCAGCATGGAAGAAATCTCAACCTAAAGGAAATGAAAATTTTCACAAATGGATGAGTGAACCACACCATGATAAATAAAGAAAAGTTTGAAGTTGTTAAGGATTTCATGTTATTGGATCCACAATAAATTATCATAGAAGCAGCAGTCAAGAAATGAAATGACATAGTACTTGACAGAAATCTGCTGCAGTAGACCTCTTTAAAAGGTGTTAAAAGCAAAACGAAACAGAAGTGTCGCTTTAAGGACTGAGGTGCCCTGTCCCAAGCCATGGTATTTCTGGTTGCCTCACATGCATGCAAAAGCTGGGCAATGAATAAGGAAAACCAAGTAAGAATTGATGCCTTAGAATTACAATGTTGGTAAAGAATACTGAACACACCACGCACTGCTAAAAGAACAAATAATCTGTCTTGGAACAAGTATACTCAGAATTCTGCTTATTCATTGGACGTGTCATCATACTTGGTAAAGTTGAGGGTCATCAAAAAAGAGAAGACCTTGAATAAGTTGGATTGACATAGTAGCTGCAACGATGGGCTCAGACACAGCTATGATTGTGAAAATTGGATGGCGTTTTGTTTTGCTGCACGTAAGGTTACAATGAGTTAGAGTTGATGGCTCTATGCAATAAAAGTGGATGGAGGCTTGAAAAGTTTTAAGCTACCTAGTAGTAAAAGCCTAGATTGCCTCAAAGAGACTTGATAGAATTATGAACATCAAGAGCAATTCTACTGAGGATTCAGTAGAAAGCTCAGAAGGAAGCAAGGATCGTTACATAGAAATTCCTTGTCTTCTCTGAAAGTACATATGGCAAGAGCAAAAGAACATTGATAGAAATTGGGGAGTTAAATGTGTCTCTGGCATGGCTTTAAAAGTATATGATGAACATGTGATTGGAAAATTGGACAAATGGTGATGTTTTTTATGCAGTGGCAGAGAACTTGTCTGAGTTATGTTCTGATTATTTGGTGGAAGGTAGACTTTGTTAGTGATGAATCTGGATATGTGACTGAGAAGATTCCTAGCCAGACAAGTGCCGTTGAGTCAGATCCTTAAAGGGGCTGTGTGGTTTATCCTTGTAGCTTATATTAAAATGCAAGAAGATAGAGATGGACTTAAAAATTAACTGTACAAAACAAAATACAAACTTAAATATTTGGAAGGTTGTGTTGTACAAATGAAGGACATGTGTTCTAGAGTTTTCACCAAAGATGTGAGTATACGATCTTCTATTAAAGCAATTAAGACTATGATTAGTGGATCTACCACAACAGCAAACCTATCAATTTAGGCTTAAGGGGACAAAGAAAGAAAGGAAGGAGAGAACTCTGTCTGCCTCAGAATTCTACAGGCCAAGACACAGGCCAATAAACTTATATCTATTGTCCTCCAAGGGGAGAGAAGGAACATCCTTAAAGCCACTAGCAGAAGTGCTGGAAGGAGCAAACTGTGCAGAGCTATCACAGTCTTAAAAGTTGGGTCCTGGCCATTAGGGTCCCAAATACTGGCACCAAGGCCTTCTCGGTTTCAAGGGATGAGAGAACGAATTTCCATGTTTAAAAGATAAAGATTTTCACCAACTTGGTTCTGGCTTATGGAACTGTGATTAAGGTATGCCAGGGAGATGAGGCTGCTACCCAAAGTTGAGGGAAGAGGACTTCTATTCCCAAGGGTCAGAAGACTGGGGCCTGCTGAGACAAAGAAAGTAGGTAGGTCCCTGAGATCGACTAGGAGAAAAGTTCACCAGAAGCTGAAGCCAGGGCCTGGGAACCTCCTCCACTCAGAGTCCAGAGTCTGGAAGCAGTGCCATCGCCCAGATGGTCCCCAAATTAAAGGATTATTTTCAAGCCTTAAAAGCTAATGTGATTTGTTCTGTTAGATTTTTTCACTATTTTCATGCCCATTTTTCCTCTTTCTCTCCAGTTTCTCCTGTTTGTAATGGAAATGTCTAGCTTAGTGGTTGCTCCACCATAGTACTTTGGAAACAAATACCTTGTAGTCTAGATTTTACAAGTGGAGATGAAAAGAAAACTTTACCCAATATGAGATAAAAGTCTCACCTATATTTGGTTTTGATAATTCAGAAGATGAAATTTTGAGCTTGGAATTGATTCGAGACTCTTGGGATGATATGATGAGGTAAATGTGTTTTGCATATGGCAAGGGCATGAATTTTTGAGTCCAAATTAAAATTTTGTTCTCCCTCAATATGGCATTATAAGTCCTAATCATTACACAATTTGGGTATCGGTAGTATTTGTTATGTTAATGAGACAAGATGGCATAGGGTTTGTCTTAAATCAATTTCTTTTGATATATAATAGATATTAAACAAGCAAATAGAGATGAGGTGTCATAGATGCCAAGACATATGGAGATCTCTAAGGAACTAGGAAGCTGAAATTGAAGAAACAAGGATCTTTCTCCACAGCCAAAAGAAGGAGTAAGCCTTCCCTTAGAGGTTGCACTCTGAATTCATTTTTCTAGTATGGATTACACCTCAACATGAAGAAAGCAAAAATACTCATAGCTCGGCCAATAAACAACATAATGATAAGTGGAGAGAAGACTGAAGTTGTCAAACATTTCATTTTACTTAGGTCCACAATGAATACCCACGGATGCAGCAGACAGGCAATTGAGAGGCGCATTTCACTAGGCAGTTCTGCTGCAAAAGACCTCTTTAGTGTGATAGAAAGCAAAGATGTTACCTTGAACAGTAAGGTGTGCTTGACCCAAACTCTGATATTTTCTATCATCTTGTATACATGCAAAAGCTGGACAATGAATAAGGGAAGACCAAAGAAGAACTGAATGTTGAATATACCATAAACTGCCAAAAGAGCAAATAAATCTGCCTTAGAAAAGTACAACCAGAATGTCCCTTAGACGCAAGGATAATAAGACTTCATCTCACAAACGCTGGACATGTTATCAGGAGGGATAGTCCCTGGAGAAGAACATCATGCTTGGTGAAGGTGAAAAAGAAAAAGATGCTCAACGAGACCGATTGACACAGTGGCCACAAAAATGAGCTTAAGTATAGTGATGATCGTGGGAATGGCACAGGACTCGGCAGTGTTTCATTCTGTTGTACATAACGTAGCCATGATAGTGGCATGTAACAACACAACAGATTCATGAATTGTGAGAAAACAAATTTCTGTTTGTTAAAGCCATGCATTTGTGGTATTTTTGTTAGCAGCACTGCATAAGAAAGAAACCTTATGAGCGATTTGAAAATGAAGAACAATCTCTACTGCAAATGTGACAGATTCACCAAAATTGGTTCTTGGACCCTGGGGCAATCACTGTGCCCAAATATTTCTTATACTCAAGAGTAGTGTAATAGTGTTTGTATAGGTGATAATATAAACTGACGATACACATTTTGCTCTTAAAATAGCATTATTCCTTTTGAAGCAGAAATGTTACATTGTCCTTTGGGCAAGGAAATGAAAAACACAGCTGATATCTGCCACAAATGTTCGCAATTATTAGGTCAGGGTAAAACTATTGTATTTATTACAGAAGCAATGCAAAATGTTTCTTTTTAATCAAGACTCATAAAAAATTAAATATAAAAATGTTATGTATTTAATATGAAATAAAAAAGAATGTATGCTGCAATCTTTTCATGATGATTTAAATGTAGAAATCAATACTTACACATATGCGAGAGTTAGACTAAGGAACTAGTTTTAATTTATATTATCCAATCACTAGATGATATATTAACTACTAAAACAGAATTACTACAGGTAGAGGATTAATTTAATTTTATTTCTCTCAGATCAGATGCAAAGCATATGGAGCTAAGGGGGAGGAGAAAAAGAAAGTAAGACATATAAATCTTTGAAATAGTAACCTGTTTTCACTGAGAAACTGAAACTTAAAATGGTTAGATTACGGTATAGAAAGCTACCATTCACACTAGCTAGTGTCAAGCTTTTACTTTGTTCCTTGACTAGAAAATTACTTTCATTTTGTCTTATTTTCATTACAGTGTGCCATCTGAGGATTTCTTATATCCACATCATTTGGCATCAGTTATTCTGCAAGCATTTATTTGTTTTTTTCATAAGTATCAGATAATATGCTAGTAATATTTATTGCTATAATAATGTGACAGCTTTTTCTGAAGTTCTAATGAGAACTTTTCATTTTTTGCTTTACGTTATCAAAAAATATTTTCTTAACATTTTATTACTTTATTAAATGAATGTTAAAGCTACATGGGAACCCGAAGATAATGTATTTGTATTAGCTATACTTCTGTACTTTTTTCCCCATCTCACCCAATGGATTTTCATGTGGCTAGCTTATATCTCTGTGTGCTATCCTCATATTTTTACCATCTCCTTATAAGCACCAGAACAGAAACATTTATCTCATTTACATATTTCTTTGTTTAGCATCAATGTTATTGGCACTCATCATTCATTCTTACAAATTGTCCCTGTGCTACAGAAGCAGCAAAATTTGAAACTGCATTTTCTAGTCTCTCTTGTGGATGAGATTGTGAATATGAATTTGACTCCACTGATAATACAAGATCTGACAATTAAGTCCATAAACTTAATTGCTCTAAGTGCTGCATGCCTCATTGCTGAATATCATTATGGTCACCTTCGAAGTACACTCTTGGGAAGCCAAGCACCAAGGCCAGCACCTAGTCCACCCTTCAAAGCAATTTTGGAACTTTCTGGAATGACAATTGCACACAGTGGCACAGTGGCAGGTTTGCAAACTTAGCGGTATAGTTCTTTGTAAGAGGGGGGTTTAGACAGTAAACAAGTAATTGTATTGGAACACCCTCCCTACTCACCTGATCTGGCCCCATGACTTTTTCCTTTGTTGCAGTTCAAATCCACCGGGTGCTCCTTAGACACTGTATGGGGCAATTCTACTCTGTTCTCTAGGGTCGCCATGAGTCGGATCTGACTCAATGGCACTGGACTGGTATTGGAAGATAAAGGAAATAATTGAAAGGAAGACATATTGATCCCTTTCAGGATATAGTAATATGAGGACAGGTATGTGGCCATTCCAGAAACAGAGTTCCAAAATTGCTCTCAAGGATAGACTAAGAATTGGCCTTGGTGCTTGGCTTTCCAAGGTGAGTACTTTGAAGGTGACTGTAGTGATATTCAGCACCAAGGTATGTAACACTTTTTCTAGGATGAGTTTGCAAACTGAATTGGAGGTACTCATATAATTTTATATCGCATCTGAGGACCTTGGTGGGTGCCATTTCTGGCTGTCTGAATAGCTCCACCTGTGAACAAGACCATGGAGATAGGTGTTTCCTATAGCAGGTTTTCATGCAGTGGTCTCTGGCTTTGTGTATGCTAAAAGGAGAACCCACAGGAATGGCAGCCAGACTCTGCACTCCAGGGGTCAGTCGCTACCACCAAGGAGTGGAGGGGCAGCTGCTCTGGCTGTAGTGGCAGCTCCCTGAATCCTGGGTTAGCAGAATGCCTTCATGGTCTCAGTAATCCTTAAGACAGCTTTTATGTTTCTTAATTTCCACATCGCAGCTTAGAAACTTTATCCCAGAGTGAGTTACTCCCACCATTTTTCCCCCAATAATTGTTAACTAATTCCCTGTTAGTAAGGCTTCATATTTGTTTAAATAACTAGAGTAATTTCTATTTCATTTGTTGAATATAGAAATCCTGGCAATGTAGTGATTAAGCGCTATGTGTGCAAACCAAAAGGTTGGCAGTTCAAATTTGCCTGAAGCTCCTTGGAAACTCTATGGGAAGTTCTATTTTGTACTCTAGGATTGCTCTGAGTCAGCATCATCTCAACAGCTGTGTGATTTTTGTCAAATATAGACCAATTTATTCTCTATCCTAGTTTTGTGTTTTCTATCTTGTGATTTAAAGCTTTGTATAGGGTTCATATGAGTTGGAACTGACTCAAAAGCAGTGGGTTTGGTTTGGTTTTTAGTAATGCCCTTTATGATATTATAGCTAGTGGAAAACTGTGTATTATTTTAATTCTATAACATATATTTGATACATTTTATTCAATCAAAAAATTATACAATGCATTTTTCTTATATAAGGAATGATAAAACAATTAGGTAGGTACCCACCACTTGTTCATAAGAAGAATGTTAACATTAATTCTAGCCTCCTCTGTATGCCTCCTGAGAATTTTAATGTCTTCTACTCTGTGACTACTATTTTAAATTCTATCTTTAAACATTCACTTGGTTTTATTACATATGTATGCTTATCTAAACAATATTATGAAATATGTACTTGATTTTTATAAGAATAGTTGTTACAATGTAAATATGGAAAATACTTTTATGTTCAGTAGTGTGTTCATGAGACTCGGCTATGTGAATGACTGGTAGTAGTAGCTTTTTATAAACCCTATAAAGTAATATTCTTTTCTGTATTATCACTCTGTATAATTTCTAAAGTAGACATCCAAACAGAATCACATCAGCACTCGAAAGAGCATTGAAAAGTGCAATATTGGATGACTAGTTGGTAAAAGTAATCAGCCTATATAGGCACATTCTACCATATCTCTTATACTTTGAAGTGCTCATTTTCCTTCTTATAATTCCATGTTGTATTAAATAATTTAAAAACACCTCCAAAATATTTAATTGTTCTTTGGTAATTTACTAGGGAATAGCCCTGAGAAATATACTGCTAAGTAGGGGGCTAAAATAAGACTGTCTTTCTTCATAACTTGGATTCAGTTTAATGCTGTTGAATCATAAATAGAAAAACAAAGAATGGTTTAAAAAGTTTCAGTCATAGCAAGTATTATTAACCAGTGAGTGATGACAGCTGCCTTTAAATACTTGTTTTCCTTGTAGACAATGGTACATTTATGTTAATATGATATTCCAGTTGACAAGCTCTTAAAAATGATAAGATTCATCTAAATATAGAATAGAACCAATGATTTGCAAATGTATTCCCAAATATATACATAATAAATCATAGCTAACATATTAACTTATAGAGAGCTTAGTGTTGTTGGTAGTAGGTCAGTAATGAAAATGATGAAATGTTGATAAAAGACAAAAAGAATACACCACACACACACATACCCACACACACAGTGTTTGGGTATAGAAAATTAGATCATAATGTTTAAGAATTCTTGCAGCTGATGGTCAGCTAAATATAAAAGACGTTATATACCATAAAGATAGCTTAAAATTACTAAGTATAAAGTACTAAAAGTACTAGAAGCAAACAATGGATATCAGTAAATCTACAGAGGTTCCTTTCCTTGTTTAAGATTTATATTTCATAAGAACTATGAAGAGTATTTATTCTATTGCCTTCAATATATTTATTCCAAGGTAACATATGTAAAGATATTTGCATATGCAATGTAGAATGACATTGTGGGTAAAAGCTTAAACTTTCTTTTTACACTACTGGATTCCATTTTCCATGCAACTATGATATGAGGGAATGTGATTTGTCTTCTCTGATTCTAATTTTCTCATCTGTTAAATATAGATATTAGTCGAAACTACATACAAGATTGAGGAAGAGAAACTGAGGTAGTTTATACAAACTTTTAACACTGTTACAGCAGATAGTAAGAGCCAAGAAATGAGCTTTTATTATTATCTGTTTTTAAAATACAACAATAGCAGCTTTGTTATCTACTTTAATAGGATGGTCAGGACTTCTCCGTGCAAGACAAATTGATGAGTGCATTCCTAACTCATGTACTCCTGGAATATGCATAGAAAGTGAATCAGAATTTGGCTCAACCTGTTTATGCATACTGAGATTTGAGGTAAGGATTGTTATTGTTGTGATGATTGTTTTCTCATTGTTTATTAAAAAAAGCAGTGTATGCATGTATGCATGTATATTTATTTAGTAATAAATAAGGTCATTAAATTCAGTGTTCAGTCCTTCATTTTTTTTTTGTCTTTATGTGCTACACTCTTAGCATTTTTCTTTCACTTCTTGCTCACACATCTGTTGAACATGGAGCAGAACTCACATGCTGTTGAATATAAAAGCAAAGAGATTTCTTTGGGAAATAGAAGTAGCCAGACTGGGGAAATACAATGCAATGTTTGATCACAAAGTGTTCCAATATTCTGAGGCAGAGGTAAACTTTTATATGGAAAAGTTGAGGAAGGGATACATAGCCACAATCATGAGGGGTTGAGGTGAAATGAAATAGTAAATTAAAAATTTGTAAAATTAGCTAACATAGACTCTTTGGAGTCAACCTAGCAAAAGATTTTCTTTTTTCTTTTTTAAGGGTATTTTTAAAAATTTTTTTTTTATTTGATATGACTGAGTGAAAATATACATTCCCGTGTAAATTTACATGCCCACCTATATGCAGCTTCCACTGCTCTCCCTGCCTGGTGACAGCACACTATTCCTCTCTGCTCCATACATGTCTCATCCTCCCAAAAGTCTCCTTTCCCCTCCTCTGCAACCACTCTCCTTCCTCCAGCCAGAGGTCAACAGGCTGATATCCTATAGATGTATAGAACCATAAAGTACATACAATATATGGTCACTCTGCATTGCCATAAATTATCTACTTATACATTCTTCTTGGTGCATATTGTGCAAACATTTTCCCAACTGGATAAATATTTCTTGACACACTTTTCTTAACAAACTGTAGCCCTGCTCCCCGCCCTGACTCTGCTTGCTGATGATGGTTAAAGTTTTACAGAAAGTCACCAGACTCTAAATCACATACTGTATTTTTAGGAAGGCACAAAAGAGAATTTAAGACATGTTCAAATTTAATTCAAGAAAAATGGAACTTTGATTCAGATTTGGGTCAGTCATTTTAAATCAAGCCATGCATCTCAGTTTTAGGGTGCCTTTACACATATCACATGCAACCTCTGCCTCTCCTTTCAGTGAAAAGCATTCTTATAAACTGATCCATACTCAGGTGCAGGTGACTTAATGTATTGTCCTTTAATGTCTGAATGCATTTGGAAGGAAGATGCAGTGGAGGAATTACTTAATTTTGTCAGTGTCTTGGCAGACCCTCTATCTTGCCCAAGGACATTGTGCTACTTCCAGTGTTGGCTTCAGAGGACTGTGTGTCCAAGGAGGATGGAATCTGCTTCCTTGGCAAATTCAAGCTGGTCTGAACTCAATTAACATTAAAATAAACTCCCCCCTTGGTAGAAATATGTCTATTAAAAAAAAGATTTTGACCACAATCCTTTATTAAATCTGACCACAGCATATAAACATAGGAAAGGAACAGTAATTGACTAGACTCAGCTGTTGTGAATTTTAAATGTGTATTTATAAATACTATTGGCAGATGAACTGGTTCTAATGCAGATTAAGATCAAATAATTAAAGAAGGGATACAGTTAGATGATGCAGTGGGAAATAAAAAAAATCAGATTTTGTGGGTCAAGATGGCAGACTGAACAATAGTCTCTCTAAATCCCTCTGGAAACCAAGACCTGAATTGATAGTTAAAAGGAGGCTTCTGGATACCTAGTGAGCCCTAGGACACTGCATAGGGCTGTGAATTTCAACTTTGTACCACCAAACAGAAAAATTCCTCTCTCTCACTGACTCCAGCTCTTGGCAAGTACAGGCTTTCACGGATCGAAGGTAATTCACCACTCTCTCTCCATCTCTGCCATAGAATAGCCTAAACTGAGGCAGGCTGTGAGCTTGTGCGGGATACCATCTTGTTTCAATGGGAGGCAGAGATACTCATACGGAGGCCTTGGCTGGACCTAATTCCTAGGCTGGGAGGCAGTGCCTGCCTGGAGGAGAGTGCTTTTCTGGCAGAAAAGCAGTATTCTACACAGTGTCGCCTACCACTAGGGCCTGACACCAAAGGCCAGCAGGGCAGTAGCCTTTCTGTATTTTGAACTAGTTTATAACATCTAGGGTTGGATATGGAGGTGCTTACTTTGCCAGCTAGGAAGAGGGACCTGTACATCTGAAAACCTGACTGACTTTGGAAGTTGTCAGATACCTTTTAGCTTTCATTTTAATATGGCCTAGAGAAACAACTGTGGTCCATCTTCAAAGCACCTCTCCCAGCCTCTGTTGACTTACATGATGCCCCCAAAGCAACAAATTCTGGATAAAAGCATAACCAAAAATCAATGACTTCAGGAGGCTCCAAAAACAAACAACCAAAGAACTTCCCAGAGGAAGAAACCTTTCTGAAACTATCAGAAGGTGAATACAAAAGGATAAACATTCATGTCCGTGTATCAGTTGGTGTGAACGGCCTTGAGTCTGTAGGATATATTCTAAGCAGTGGAATTACTGGGTCAAATGGTATATCTAGATTCAGAAATTGTCTACAAAACACTAGTTTTGCAGTCAGATTCACTGTTAGGATTTATAAGATTGACCATTATGCATTTTCTTTGCATGTATACTCTAATTATACAGCTGATACAGTACCACATGCAGTCAGTGTTAAAAGACATTAAAATATGTCAAGCCATTGGAAATATAGTAGTAATAGGTTTCCGATTATAACATGAAATAACAAAACTTAAACCATTAAGGGATTGAGTTTACAATTTTAACTCGAAACAACAAAATTTACTACACACAGTTAAACCTTTCATTGAAATCATTTTGTAGCAATTCCTTCCATATTAAGTGTATTTATCACAACCAAAACTTAGCTCCTAAACTTCAGATATATTCCACTTTCTGTTGTACTTCTTTTTATTTAAGCTATTTTAGACTTTCACTAATTAAATTGCCATAAAAATATTAACTCAATTCCATGTTTATGGGGTTGCCAAGCCACAAGCCAGAACATTAATATTACTGTAATTATTCTGTTTGATAATGAACAGTAACATGGGAAGAGAACATCCCCTGCTGGTAGGGGGAGGAACACTGTTTTCTTTTCTCTTTATTTCCTAGAGTTAATTTTTAGCAGATAATATTGAAGACCTGAACCCTCAGGTTTTTCTTAACATTTAGAGTGGTGACACTCTCTTGACAAGATGATAATTAGTGTGAATTATTCTTTTTAACAGATTCAGTTGAAATAGTAAGTCAAAACAACATTAAAGTCCTTACGTTATTCTGAAATTCAAATGCTATGTTAAGGAACTTTAGTGACATAACACAATTTAGTGAACATGCTAGGCCTGCTAAAAAAATTCCAAACAAATGATCTCCCTCTTTTTAATTTGATCAGCACTGCTCATTTCTTCTTCAGTAAATGAATTCCACCAAACAAGATTGATCCATACATTAACTGATGTCTGTCAATGGCTCATGTTTATTGTGTTTTGTGAATGCTGGCAGTCAATAAAAGTGTTAATGACATTCTTTGAATTAAAACTTAGATCTTTTTGTAGTGTAGAAGCTGTCTTTGTATTGAACAAAATTAAAATTTAAAAGAAGAAAAAACTATTATGCGCATGAGAAAAAAGTAACATTAGTTCTAAGGGATTATTGACTTTTTGCAATATGTAGTTTTTAAATGCTACCTTCAAAATAAACCAAAAAGAAAGACAGGGGATAGAAAAATAGACCATTTGACTCACTGTTTCCCTATAGTTCTTGGGTTTATTTTTTCATGACATATTATTCACAAATATTTACCAAACATTTACTATATTCAAGGTGCCATGACTTATCCTATTAAACAATTAAAGTTTATTTTCTCTACATATAAACTAAGCCCTGCTGTAGAGTTGACTCCAACTCATAATGACCCTATAAGGCAGCATAGAACTGCCCCATATGATGTTCACAGAGCAACTGGTGAATTTGAACTGCCAACCTTTTGGTTCACAGTCAAACATTTAACCACTGTGCCACCAAAGTTCTTTGTCTGTAAATACAAAGTTAGTAATAAAAATGCAATTCTTAGACAAACACATAATAGCTTTTGTTTTAAAAAGTGTTTTCTAATTTTGATAATCATATTGGAACTCAGGTTGTTGATATTTTCTATCAGTTAAAATGCATGCTTTGGGTCCTCAGCATAACAAAGTTATTGGAAAGCTTATCATAGAAATACATGGACACATTCGAGAGGAAGATGGGTCCACGTGCAGCCCTGAATGCATAAAAGTACACAGCAGTGCTCCTCTTCGGGGTAAATTCACCATACTGCTTTAATACTGAACTCGCGTTAGGTGAGAGCACTATGCTATGTCCTCAAAACAATATAAAATTTAATTGAATTGGCTCACTTTCTCACTCAAAAAGAGTTTTCAAAGGAATGTGGAATTAGGAAAGTCAGTAACTAATGAATTCAAAATGCAGGAAACTGCATGCTGAAAGAATTGACATCAGCCATTCTAGTCAGCTTGTGCTACTCTGACAGAAATACTGCAGAGTTGATAGCTTTAACAAAGGCAGATTTATTCTTAAACAGTCCAGGAGACTACAAGTAGTAAATTCAAGGATGTCCACTCCAGGGGAAGGCTTTCTCTGTTGTCGGCTTTGGAAGAAAGTCCGGTATTACATCAGTCTTTGTCCAAGGAGTGTCTTGGCACGGGAACTCAGGTCTGAAGGACACATTCTTCTCCCGGTGCTGCTTTCTTGATGGTACGAGGTTCTCAATTCTCTGCTTGCTTGTCTTTCCTTTTATCTCTTGTAGGATGAAAGGATTAAGGGTGGTGCAAGCCATACTCCAGGGAAACTCCCTTTACAGTGGAGCTGAGAGGTGATTTTATAAAGGAATTTACAGTCCCACCCTAATCCTTTAACATACAGCATAGGAAAATCACAAATGGAGGACAATCATAGAATACAGGAAATCATGGCCCAGCCACACGGCTACACGTATTTCTGAGGGGACACAATTCCATCCATGACAGCCATTAAGCTGTTTATTGAAGTAATACTAAAATAATGCTACTAAGACAACTGGAAAGCCTTCTTAGGGGTAAGAAGAAAGCCTTACCTTGTTAAGGGTAAGAAGGCTTTCCAGTTGTCTTAGTAGCATTATGGCTTCCTCCTAAGGATTAGAAAGTTATTTCTAAAAGTGCTAAGAGTTTATCTGTATCTCTTATTGGAATACTCCATTAGGGGATTGCTTAGCATCTATAATGAGAATACTAAATATGCAAAAGTATTAAATCCTAAATATGGGTGGGTGGAGGAGGACTCAATATGCTTTTCAGGAATAGTTTCACCATAAACAATAGGATGTGTGCTTAATGCGTTTCTAAGCAACATAGTAGTTTAGTATTTTGTAACTCAAGAGATGTGATGGTGTTGAGCAGGCTGGACAGGGTGTAAAACTGGAGTGAAAACTTGTATCAGTGCAGAAAGGAAGTCTTGCATGTTGAATAAATACAACTCATATCAAATAAATAAAATTTATGATGTGAAAAATTAGTTTCAAATTACAGAAGTAGAATATTCAGGATAACAATTTATCTCCCATTTTATGTAACTGACATATGACAAATCTATTGTGAATAATCTAAATGCCTTAGAAGTGGTTTTTATTGGTAAAAGGAGTATAGTAGAATTCCGACTACCTCATATCCCAATATAGATACTATGGATGACAATTGCATTGCATATCTCCTACTTAAAGAAGCATAGCTTATGCAAGAATGCTTGTTTTTGTTAGAACACCAAAATATATTTGCCATATACTGCTTCAAAGCAAGATAGGCTTGCATTTTAGGTCCTGTACAGACTGGCAGGTTCTCTGAGCCTCAATTTCTTTATCTTTAAGGGGTGGTTGAGGTGACTACCAAGCCATATGTAAGATAATATTGTAAGTCCATTGGAAATGCTGGTGCATAACATAAAATATCCAGACTTCTATGCAGTGTTCTTTCTCTATGCTGTACTGATATAATTGATAATTAAGATATATACCATGTGTGATATTAATAGCAGAAACCTTGGTGGCTGACATGGTTGAGAGATACATAAGCTAACTAAAAGACTGGCAGTTAGAATCCACTAGGCTCTCCTTAGAAATCATTTGGGGTGCTTCTTCTCTGCCTTATCCCATCACTGTGAGTTGAAACTGATTCAGTGGCAATGGATTTTAACATTTAATACTTATAGCAATATGAACAGAAAGTATTATTGAACTACTTTTCAAAATAAAAGCCTAGGCCAGAATCTGGAATCTGTTCCAAAGTCCCACGGCTTAACTTGGTTTACTAGACTTGCCCAGTTTGGCTCCCCACAGATTGCCTCTCTCACCTTACCTCCTAGATCTCTGTACTGATGCCACATGTTCAGGTTTCTTTTGCTTAAATGTACCATGCAAAGACCTCTCTATTGTTCTGCGCACATACTCTTCTTCACACACATTCCTCTCACTTCTCCTCTGCTTTCCCCTCCCTTCTATTTTTCTCCCTTCCCTCTCCTCTCATTTTAGCTCTGCTCATCTGTATCCAGCCTGACACTTACCATCTAATAGATAGTAAATACAGCTTTACTTGTTGAATTCATAGAACACAAACAGGATCTATAATTGTTTCAGTTTGGATCACTACTCAGCACAAAAAAATTGTGATATAAACTGTGGAATATAATGTCATATATTATTAAAGTTATAATGAATTCATTTCTATAATAATAAATTTTAAATGTCATTTGAACCATTTGAGATGTTGTCATTCGAGAAGTATTAACTGTCTGCCAAGCTAAGTGTTTTGGAAGCATTACCTCAAGTAATGCTCAAAACGACTTTGTAACGTAAGAAATGTTGTTATCTCTGTTGTACAGATGATGAAACAGACTCAGGAGAGGCTGGTCCTGTTCTTGAGAAGTGGTAAATGCTAGAATTAAGTTTGTCCAGTGAAATCCAAATCTTATGACAGTATATTTGGGGCTAGAAAGGTTTTATTCTATATTCAACTAGATTCTGTATCTTCCCACTCTGAGCTGTGCTTAAATTTCTCTTGCCAAACATAGTCTACATTAAAAAGGATTTAACTGTTATAGGTACTACAAAATTCTCTTTTATTTTTACATCAAAATTTCTTATTTTATAAAGGTCTTATGTTATAGCAAACTCTGCCTTTCATACCTGTCCACTTATTCTGTAAATAATTAAATGCAGTCTAGGCAGGAGAAGGAAATGTGATAAGCCTCATCTGCTTTATTTCTTTGAAGATAAAAAATCAATCTCTCTGTTTTTCTACCTTTTCTGACACTGATACTGAGAAACAGCAGGATTTTAGTGCTTCCCTCGTGCCCTTGGAATTTTTTAATATTCATACTCAATGAATCTGATTTAGTTTTTCTTTCTTAATTAAATACATACAAACTAAAAAAAAAGAATCAATCTGTAGGGAAGAATAAAACCTACGGCCGTCCCTGTCTGTGAAGCTAAGGTGCACTGATGTTCACTCTAGTCTGCGTATTTTTCTTGCTGCATTTGATTTATTTGGGGTATTAGATATTGTCCTTCTACCATAGGATTAGACTTATTTTTGTCTTATTTTGTGTAACTTTTTTCAGGGGATTTGTGCTTGCATTTCGCAGGTAGAGGAAGGATTGTGTACACATTCACAGAATTTGAAGATTAGCTTGAAAGACGTTCTCACTGTAAGCCTAACCTACTCCAATCTGAAGAGAAACAGATAAAATGTATTGCCACAGTATGATTCAGAATATAAGATAGGCTTGGTAGTTTACAGAGGTCAGTCTTTTTAATACTTTAAAATGTGATTTACCTTTATGTTTTAAATGATATACTAGCTAAATAAAAGTGTAAAGTAATTGGCATAGTGATTAATCATTGTTATGTGTTGTGAACATCACTGGCTATTTTGGTTGGTAAAGGAATAGTTTCCCAATGAGAGAGATGAACAAATAAATGACATTAAGTCATGTGATTTGATATCCTAGGAAGATCCCTCAGGAAGCACTGTCAGTTAAGATTGCCGTTGCCTCCCCCATGGAGGCACAAATGCAAAGATGTGAAGGCATTCTGTTCTTAAAAGTTATTTCCCTTTTATCATGCAGATTTTCTTTGACATTTAGGATTGTATATTATTAGACTTGGATTAACAGAATTGTTTGGAATATGGCTTTTGATATTAATGGGTTCAAACTCATGAAGGTGAGACAAAGCATTACTAGAAACAGTTATAATACAGAATAGAAAGAGATGAGTGTCATAAAGTGAGAATGAAAAAAGGATTACAGGGATTCAGAGACTGAAGACATTATTTCCATTTCTAGGAGTTAGGAAATGGTTCATGAAATAAGTGTCTTTCTCATAGATAGAAGTTGAATTTCCTGTTACTGAGGAAAGATGCAACATTATAAGTATTTGCTGGTAACAAGAAAGTTTTAACTTTCTAGTTATCAACTGGAAAATGACGGTTAATGATACTGAGTAGTCACGTTCATGAGCCACTAATTGATCCACCGCATCTCTGATTTTCCTCTTGCTTTCCCAAAATAGTTGATAAGCCTGACTATTTAATTTCTGAGATTATTTTATGTGCAACTCCAGGGTTCTACCTTGGGTATTAGCTTCTAGGACTGATCGCTGATACAGACAATGGTCTCAAGTAAATCTTTAACATATTTGGTTTCCATGAGGAGGGACTTTGGAAACCACTTTAGAGGATGATACTAGCATTAAGATCTCAGAGGTTTAGTTATTGCATTCATGCTGACACTTTGTACCCATAGTGATTATTACAGTTATTAAATGATTGTTATGACTAGCATAGAGCAGATTCTTAGTATTGTTATTATTTTAATTTTGATCAAATTAAAAATAAAATATGAAGGTATTTGCAATATGTACTGTGTTTCAGTCAAGCATATAACTTTACATTTTAATGTATTTCTTCTATCCAAGAATAGTATCTATAAGTATAGTTAATGCATAAGTGATAAAACATGTGATTAAGACTAAACCAAACCCTGATGCTGTCAAGTCAGTTCGGACCCCTAGCAACCCTGTGGGGATCAAAAAATTCAATTGTTAGGATAGAATTTGTACATTTTGGAAAATTGTTTTTTTAAAAAAAACAAAACAAACAAAAAAAACTTCTCACTTAAAATTTGGAGGTTGTTATGGCTTGAATTGTCTCCCCTCCCAAAATATGTGTATTGGTTTGGTCAATGCATGATTTCCAGTATTATATAATTATCTATCATGTCATCTGATGTGATTTTCCTGTGTGTTATAAATCTTACTGCTGTGATGTTAATGAGATGGGACTAGAGGCAGTTATTTTTGTGAGGCAGGATTCAATCTACAAGATTAATTTTGTTTTAAATTAATTCTACTGAGATATATAAGAGAAAAGGCAGCAAAGAGGTGGGGCTCTCATACCAACAAGTAAGTAGAACCAGGAGCTGGGTCCTTTGGACCCAGAGTCCCTGCACTAAGATACTTCTAGAGCTGGAGGAGACTGACAACAAGGACCTTCCCCCAGAGCTAACAGAGAGAGAAAAACTCCCCTTGGAGCTGTCAGCCTGAATTTGTACTTCTAGCCTCCTAAACTGTTAAAGAATAAATGTCTCCTTGTTAAAGCCCATCACTTGTGGAATTTTTATTATAGCAGCACTAGATAACTCACACAAAGATGAATTATATATGTATTTTTAACAAAACGTAATAAATTCCACCAGTTTGCTGTACTATAATGGCTTATGTGTTGCTGTGATACTGGAAACTTTGCCCCTGGTATTTCAAATGCCAAAAGGTCATACTAGACATGTTCAGCTGGGTTTCCAGACTAAGGTTAGGAAGAAGGACCTGGCAATCTACTTCTGACAAAAACTAGCTGGTAAAAACATTATCTGATAGAATGCTGGAAGATGAGCCCCTACGGGTGGAAGGCACTCAGAATACAACTGGAGAAGAGCTGCCTTCTGAAAGTAGAGTTGACCTTAGTAATGTGGATGGAGTCAAACTTTTGGGACCTTCATTTCCTGGTGTGGCACAGCTCAGAATGAGAAGAAATACCCACTAATAGTAGGAATGTGGAGTACACACAGCATAAGTCTAGGAAAATTGAAAGCCATCAAAAATGAAGTGGAACATATTTATGTCCCATGCATCATGAAAAATAAAACAAAAAACAAACAAACAAACTTAGTGCTGTCAAGTTGATGCCAATTAAAATGGAGTTGTATTGGGCATTTTGAAGCAATCATACGGACTACTCTGGCTAGAAGAGTAGAACTACTGCTCCATTTCAACTGTCATTGACTTGAAAGCACTAGGTTTGTTTTTGTTTGTTTGTTCATATAGACTACTAGCCAGATCAACAATCAAGCTCTATGGAAGGAAGCAGCAACCAAAAAATCAGAAGACACATTGCATTGGGAAAATCTGCTGCAAAGGACTTCTTTAAAGTGTTCAAGGATAAAGATCTCACTCGGAAGACTGATGTGCTCCTGACCCAAGCCATGGTATTTTCAGCCACATCATATGCATGTGAAAGCTGGATAATGAACAAAGAAGACAGAGGAAGAATTGATGCCTTTGAATTGTGGTGATGGAGAAGATGCTGAATGTACCATGTCCCAGCAAAAGAACAAACACATCTGTTCTGGAAGAAGTACAACCAGAGTGCTCCTTGGAAGAAAAGATGGTGGAACTGCATCTTACATACCTTGGACATGTCAGGAAGGATCAGTCCCTGAAGAAGGACATCATGCTTGGTAGAGTGGAGGGTCAGCAAAAAATAGGAAGACTCTCAACAGGATGGATTGACACAGTGGCTTCAACAATGGGCTTAAGCATAAAAACGATTGTGGACATGATGCAAGACCAGGCAGCATTTTGTTCTGTTGCTCTTAGGGTCACTATGAATCAGAACCAACTTGACAGCACCTAGAAACAACAACAGTAGCCAGAAATAACAAATTAAAGAGGAATGGCATTGAGTTAATCATCAAAGAGAGCATCTCAAGATCTATCCTGAAGTACCGAAAACGTGGTGGTATAGTGGTTAAGTGTTACAGCTGCTAACCAAAAGGTCAGCAGTACAAATCCACCAAGCACTCCTTGGAAACTCTATGTTGCAATTCTACTCTGTCCCGTAGGGTGTCTATGAGATGGAATCAACTCGACAGCACTGGGTTATCCTGAAGTTCAATGCTGTTAGTGACAGGATACTGTCCATATGCCTATGAGGCAAACCAGTTAATAAGACTACTATTCAAATATATGTGTCAACCACTAGCACCAAAGATAAAGGAACTCAAGATTTTTACCAAGTTTTATAGTCTGAAATATACAAATACAGTGACAATTACTGACATTTGGAATGCTAAAGATGGAAGGGAAGAACAAGAATCAGGAGTTGGAAAAGGTGACCTTGATGACAGAAATGATGCTAGAGATCGCATAAGAGAATTCACAAGAACAACTACTTCTTCACTGTAAATACCTTTTTTTTTTTAACAAAATAAATGTTGGCTATGCCCATGGACCTCACCAGGAATCAAACTGACTTCATATGTGGAAAGAAACTATGGAAACTCAATATCATCAGGCAGGACAAGGCAAAGGGTCAACTACAAAATAAACCATCAACTGTTCATATGCAAGTTCAGAGTGAAGCTGAACATATTGGAATAAATCCAAGACAGCCAAAGCACAACCTTGAATTTTTCCCATCTAAATTTAAAAACCGTCTCCAGAATAGATTCGATGCATAGAACCCTAATGAACAAAGATCAGGTGAATTATAGATTGACATCAAGGATACCATACATGAAGAAAGCAAACGGTCACTAAAAATACAGAAAACAAAAAAGGACAAAAATTGTTGTCAGAGAGACCCTAAATCTTGCTCATAAAAACAAAGTTGCTAATGTGAAAGGAAGAAATGATGAAGTAAAAGAACTGGACAGCAGATTTCAGAGGGTCACTGTATTATCATGAAATGTGCAAAGACTTGGAGGTAGAAAACCAAAAGGGAAAAACTCGCTTGCATTTTTCAAGCTGCAATAACTGAAGAAAAATTCAAGCCTCCTGTTGTAATATTGGAGGATTCTACAGGGAAAATACTAAATGATGTGGAAATACATTCATCCACTGCTATAACAGAAATATCATGAGTGGATGGCTTTAACATAAGAAAGTCTAACACAGTCCTACAGGCTACAAGTCTGAATTCAGAGCATCAACTGCAAGGGAAGGCTTTCTTTGCTGGCGTTAGAGAAAGGTATTTGTCATCAATCTCCCCCTGGACTGGAAGCTTCTGAGGTGCAGGGATCCCAGTCTTTTTCAAAGGACTAGCTCCTGGAACTTCTTTTTGGTGATATGAGATCCCAAAATGTCTCTGCTAGCTCCTCCTTTACATCTCAAGAGATGGCCACAAGGCACAAAACAAACTTACCCATAGAATTTTGCTCTACCAGCACAGCTGCCATCCATCCACCCTCATTAACATCACAGAGGCAGGAATTTTAACATAGAGGAACAGCACATGATTCCATGAATTATGACCCAGCCAAACTGTTACAGATTTTTTAGTGAACGTAATTCAATGCATGACACATGGTGAGAACAAGGAAACAGACATGACTGAGAAGTAAACTGAATTATATAGTGACTCATAAACAGTAGCAAATAATTTGAACTTTATTGAAATGCAATGACAATATTTTAGAAGTTTCTCAACAAGGGAGTAGCGAAGTCTTATTCAGATGTTACAACATTTCTGTTCTTCTGTGAAGCACCTGAAAGGAGGTCATAATTAGGAGTGACAAAATCAGTAGGGCCCTTGCAATTCTTATGTGAAAAACAGTGTTGGTACTTGCTTTAGTGATGTGTGAAAGCAAACTGAAAGAAAAGGTGTAAGATTAAAATATACTATCAGAGAAGAGTTAGCAAGTCACAGAATGGAGTGCGTGTGTGAAAAGAGAAAGAAAGAAATCAAGAACGATGAGCTAAGTAAGTGAAGGTAGCACATTTCCGATGTTCAGTAGATGTCTAGAGGGTCATACTGGCGTGGAGGAGCTGAATCAGCAGTTAACTGTGATACATATTAAATTTAGAGAATCCATGTGACATTTAAGTAATGATGCTAAAAAGATAGATGGCTAGGAATATACTGCAAAGAAGTTTGAACTAGAGATATAATTGTGTAAAAACACTTTGGAGAAGAATGTGGAAGGAAAAGAGTTACTGACTAAGGCTTGAGAAATTAGAAAAATAGCTGTTAGAAAGGGTAACAGAGTCCATGAGAGGAAATACACCAAAAGAGTGGTAGTGAGGGAAGTAGGAGCCAAAAAATAAATAAATAAATGCTGTTGAGTTGGTTTTGACCCATCATGACCTGATAGGACAGATAACTGCCATATAGGGCTTCCAAGGAACAGCTAGTGGGTTCAAAGTACAGACCTTTTGGTTAACAGGGGAGTCCTACAAGTAGAAGAATGTTTTAGGAGCAAGTGGTTGAAATTTGCTGAGAATCAGAATAAAATGGAGGATGAAAGCTGTACTTGGAAATAAAAACTTGATAGTTATTTCTGGAAATTTACAAAAGCAACTTTAGTGAAGCCATGGTACAAAAACTGGATTAGAATAGCTGGAGGAAGGAAAGGAAGATTTGACCTAACATTAACTAATATTTTGATTTTATGGGAAACTCTGGAAAAATTGAAAGTATTTTTCTAATCATATTATATCATACAGTGTCATCTCAGTATTATACAACTCCTAAAGGCAATCCACATTTCTTGCCATATGGTCTTCTCCATCTTTAAAACAGCAACAGGCTTCAGATCTTTCTTGTGATTCAAATTTGTGTCCTCTTCCTCTGTGACCAGTCAATAAATAAATAGATAGACACATAGATAGATAAATAAACCAGGGGGGAAAAAACACTAAATTTTAAGGGCTCGTGTAACTATTTCAGGCTCATGCAGATAATCTCTTTTTTAAAACCAATTGTGCCATTTAACTATCTACTCACAGAAGTAAAACCTATCATATGAGTTCCAACAATTAAGTTTGCAGACTTGCCACCATGCACGTACATTGGCAGCACTGTACAAACAACTCAGTGAGGCTTCTTAACTTTGGCATACCAGTGTCTCAAAGTTGTGTTCGTGTCCATGTGTGGTGTTGTCTTGCTGAGTAATGTTCATTATTGTTTCATGTTTTTGTGTGCCATCATGAGAATGTTGGAGCTTGAATTAGAACAAAGGACAAACATTAAATTTCTTGTTAAACTTGGCAAGAGTGGAACTGAAATCAGGGACATGTTAGTCCAAGTCTGTGGGGATAATCCTACAAAGAAAACAGCAGGTACAAATGGGTTAAACTTTGTTACAAAGGGAGAGAAATTATCACTGATGAAGAGAAGTCAGGGCGGCTAGTAACGAGCAGAATTGGTGAAAACATTTCAAAAACTCCTCTAATTGTGCATCAAAACCATCAGCTAACTGTGAGAAGCATATCAGAAAAAATAAACATCAACAGAGAAACTGGAAAATCTTAACTGAAAATCTTAGCATGAGGAAGTTGTATGCATAAATTGTCCTGAAAGAGATCACAGGTGAACAAAACCAAAGGAGAGTCAAAGTTTGCCAAGATCTTTTGGAGAGGTAAGATGATGTTTTCGGCCACGTTACCACTGGTGATGAAACATGGGTGTACCAATACAACCCTGAAACAAAGCATCAAAGTGCTCAGTGGAAGTCAGCCAATTCTCCATGACCAAAAAAGTTTCATAGTCCAAATCAAGAATCACAGTGATGTTGCTAAACTTTTTTGATATCAGAGGCAAAATTTCATTATCAATTTGTACCAGATGCACAGTTACCCAAGTTCATTATTTGGAAGTGCTGAAAAGGCTGTGTGAAAATGTTAAATGAAAACAACCTGAGTTTTTTTCCAACAACTCCTAGCTCTTGTATCACGGCAATGCACCCGCTTACATGGCACTGTCTGTGAGGCAGTTTTTATCCAGTAACGAATAACTGCATTGAACACCCTCCCTACTCACCTGATCTGGCCCCCAGTGATTTTTTCTTTACTCAAAGATAAAGGAAATATTAAAAGGAAGACATTTTGATGACATTCAGAACATCAAGGGTAATATGACAACAACTCTGATGGCCACTCTAGAAAAATAATTCCAAAATTGTTTTGAAGGGTTTATTATAGGTTGGTGTTGGTGCGTAGCTTTCAAAGGGAGTGATATTCAGTAATTAGATGTGTAGCACTTTTTCTAGGATGAGTTTGTGAACTTGTCAAATCTTGTATTCTACTCTTTCAGATTGTGTAGAACTTGTAAACCAGATATACAGGAAGTCTTATAAAGCATGTTAGAATTCTGCATCCCACAGACAGAGTGGAAATAAAATTTCCATTTGTAATTTTCTCTTCCCTCACTATTTAACCAACAAGTAGCGGGAGAAGAGTCCTAACTAGATGTAAGATACTGCTGATGTTTGCACCTTGACAGTGACTTGAAATACGTGACTTAGTGATTTCATGTAGTGATTTTTTAAATTCTTTTTCTGCGATTAAGTGAAAGTATACAATCCAAGTCAGTTTTACCGGCCCCCCTTTCTGCATCTCCATCTGCTGTCCTACGCTGTGACATCACACTCGTCCTGTTACTCTTTACATCCACTATCCACTTAATGAACAGTTGTACCCTCTCATACTCCTCTAGAAAGAAACCCATAGAACAATGTCCTATATATGTAAAAATGCATAAAGCAGACACAGCACATGCTCACTCTGTGACCCCAAGTCCAGTCCATTCTTTGTCTGAAGTGTGGACCTAGTATTGGTGTCAGATCTGAGCTAGCAGCAAGTCTGTGGCATATGTTCCCAGGGGACGCTCTAGGCTGTTGGACCATCAATTCAGATCTTTTAAAAGAGTTCTTGATCAGCACACCTCTTTTTTCTCATGCTACATCAGAAACTCTACTTTGTGCTGCCTGTCAGGGCTGTCTTTGGTGGAGGCCGGGCACAATTAGGTTCTCTAGTCTCATGCTGATGTAGTCTGCCAATCACATGGGTCCTTCTGTAGTGTAGTGATATTTTTACAGAACTGGAAATGATGCAAAATTTTCCAAAAACGCAAAATTTTCCAAAAACAAATCCTCTGTAACATAGCAACCCCTTTCTAATGAAACATGATTATTCCAATGTATATAAATTGAAAGTCTCACTATTTAGGAATGAGGGAAGAATGAATTGCTTTCTAAAATTGTAACTGATGGTGTAACTAAGCCTCTACAGAGGAATTGCATCACATAGTTACTTTACTAGGCTTCTGCTGTCTGGTGTTTCCTTCTAAGTCTACCAGAAATGTTATGTTGTGAACTTAGATTACCAATCTTATCAACTATTTCTTCTAATTATCAAAAATATATTTTATCTTAAGAAAATAACTATGGCTGTGAACAAATTTTCAGAGTTTTAAACCACAAAGGAATAGATCTAGTGTTACACAGTGTTTGGAAAAAGTAGTTAATAAAAACAAGCTGCCTACACAGGGTGTAACGTTTGCATTTACAAAGAGGCCTTTGCTTAGAAGAGTTTCTTACTGAATCTAATAATGTGCTGTCACTAACTGGAACTTCTTAATTTTTAAGTTGGGCTCCACATTATCCTTTTGCATTGGTTCCCACAAATTGTGTAACAAAGTCAGTATATAAGCAATGAAATATAATGATAGCACATATCCGGAATGGAAATACTGGTGGTGCAGTGGTTAAGTGCTATATCTCCTAACCAAAAAGCCAGCAGTTCAAGTCTACCAGCTGCTCCTTGGAAAGTCTATGAGGCAGTTCTACTCTGACCTCTAAGTTTGCTGTAAGTCAGAACTGACTTGATGGCAGTGGTTTTCATTTATTTATTTTTGACGTATTTGGGAGTTGTCTTAGGTTAGGTTATCTACAGTAGCAAAAACAGTGATGCACATAATATATATAAACCCTTATGCCTAGTGGTTAAATGCTATGGACAGCAAAAGGACAGTAGTTTGAATCCAGGTGCCTATTGGGAACTACATAGGATAGTTTTGCTTTATTCTCTAGGTTCTCTATGAGTCAGAATCAATATTATTTGGTGTATATATACATATTTGATTTATATATAAATGTATATATATATATGTGTGTGTGTATGTAAATCAAAACCAAATTTCCCCAAATCTGCTGCTACTGAGTTGATTCTGACTTATAGAAACTTTATAGGATAGATGAGAACTGTACCACAGTGTTTCAAAGGAGCTTCTGGTAGATTCAAACTACCAACCATTTTGATTAGCAGTCATACCACTTATCCATACCACCATGAAGGTTTATATGTATCTATATATTACATATAATATATTATGTATAATATTATACATACATGTAAATGTGTGTGTGCACACGCGTGTGTAACCTAAGAACTAGAGATCAGGGAATGACAAATGAGATTCAGGATCCAGAGTGGGTGAGATTTGCCAGAACATCATCCATCCATCCATCTGTCCATCCGTCTGTCTGTCCATCTGTCTGTCCATCTATCTATCTATCTGTCTATCTGTCTATCTGTCTGTCCATCTGTCTGTCTATCTATCTATCTATCTATCTATCTATCTATCTATCTATCTATCTATCTATCTATCTATCTATCTATCTATCTATCTATCTATCTATCTATCTATCTATCTATCTATCTATCTATCTATCTATCTATCTATCTATCTATCTATCTATCTATCTATCTATCTATCTATCTATCTATCTATCTATCTATCTATCTATCTATCTATCTATCTATCTATCTATCTATCTATCTATCTATCTATCTATCTATCTATCTATCTATCTATCTATCTATCTATCTATCTATCTATCTATCTATCTATCTATCTATCTATCTATCTATCTATCTATCTATCTATCTATCTATCTATCTATCTATCTATCATCTATCTATCTATCTATCTATCTATCTATCTATCAATCAAGCTATCTATCTATCTATCTATCTATCAATCAAGCTATCTATCTATCTATCTATCTATCTATCTATCTATCTATCTATCTATCTATCTATCTATCTATCTATCTATCTATCTATCTATCTGTCCATCCATCTGTCCGTCCGTCTGTCCGTCCATCTGTCTGTCCATCTATCTATCTATCTATCTATCTATCTATCTATCTATCTATCTATCTATCTATCTATCTATCTATCTATCTATCTATCTATCTATCTATCTATCTATCTATCTATCTATCTATCTATCTATCTATCTATCTATCTATCTATCTATCTATCTATCTATCTATCTATCTATCTATCTATCTATCTATCTATCTATCTATCTATCTATCTATCTATCTATCTATCTATCTATCTATCTATCTATCTATCTATCTATCTATCTATCTATCTATCTATCTATCTATCTATCTATCTATCTATCTATCTATCTATCTATCTATCTATCTATCTGTCCGTCCATCTGTCCGTCCGTCTGTCCGTCCATCTGTCCGTCCATCTATCTATCTATCTATCTATCTATCTATCTATCTATCTATCTATCTATCTATCTATCTATCTATCTATCTATCTATCTATCTATCTATCTATCTATCTATCTATCTATCTATCTATCTATCTATCTATCTATCTATCTATCTATCTATCTATCTATCTATCTATCTATCTATCTATCTATCTATCTATCTATCTATCTATCTATCTATCTATCTATCTATCTATCTATCTATCTATCTATCTATCTATCTATCTATCTATCTATCTATCTATCTATCTATCTATCTATCTATCTATCTATCTATCTATCTATCTATCTATCTATCTATCTATCTATCATCTATCTATCTATCTATCTATCTATCTATCTATCTATCTATCATCTATCTATCTATCTATCTATCTATCTATCTATCTATCTATCTATCTATCTATCTATCTATCTATCTATCTATCTATCTATCTATCTATCTATCTATCTATCTATCTATCTATCTATCTATCTATCTATCTATCTATCTATCTATCTATCTATCTATCTATCTATCTATCTATCTATCTATCTATCTATCTATCTATCTATCTATCTATCTATCTATCTATCTATCTATCTATCTATCTATCTATCTATCTATCTATCTATCTATCTATCTATCTATCTATCTATCTATCATCTATCTATCTATCTATCTATCTATCTATCTATCTATCTATCTATCTATCTATCTATCTATCTATCTATCTATCTATCTATCTATCTATCTATCTATCTATCTATCTATCTATCTATCTATCTATCTATCTATCTATCTATCTATCTATCTATCTATCTATCTATCTATCTATCTATCTATCTATCTATCTATCTATCTATCTATCTATCTATCTATCTATCTATCTATCTATCTATCTATCTATCTATCTATCTATCTATCTATCATCTATCTATCTATCTATCTATCTATCTATCTATCTATCTATCTATCATCTATCTATCTATCTATCTATCTATCTATCTATCTATCTATCTATCTATCTATCTATCTATCTATCTATCTATCTATCTATCTATCTATCTATCTATCTATCTATCTATCTATCTATCTATCTATCTATCTATCTATCTATCTATCTATCTATCTATCTATCTATCTATCTATCTATCTATCTATCATCTATCTATCTATCTATCTATCTATCTATCTATCTATCTATCTATCTATCTATCTATCTATCTATCTATCTATCTATCTATCTATCTATCTATCTATCTATCTATCTATCTATCTATCTATCTATCTATCTATCTATCTATCTATCTATCTATCTATCTATCTATCTATCTATCTATCTATCTATCTATCTATCTATCTATCTATCTATCTATCTATCTATCTATCTATCTATCTATCTATCTATCTATCTATCTATCTATCTATCTATCTATCTATCTATCTATCTATCTATCTATCTATCTATCTATCTATCTATCATCTATCTATCTATCCATCTATCCATCCATCTATCCATCTCTCTGTCTCTATATCTATATGTGTTTGATGCAGGCCACACCCCCAATAAACTTCCTCTTTCAACTGATTGGCTAGTCACATTAGATGATAAAATGGAAGATGATTATGTAATATCTGCCAAACCACTAAGAATCATATGTATTAGGTAGCAGAGTGTTAGCTACTACAATTATAATAACTCAAATTTTACTAAATTAATATAATAGAAATTTATTTCTCATCACATAAAGTACAAATGATTTTAGCTGTTCTCCTTAATTTAGAGATTAGACATATGGGCTCGTTTCATCTTGTGGCTCCAATATATTCAACATTTGTGTTCAGGGGTCACCAGCTACAGGAAGAGTCCAGATATCACATATAGCAAATCTTTGTGTGCCATTCTGAAAGTGTCGCACTGTATAGTCATTCATATTTCATGGATTAGAACTAAGTCATTCATAACCACCAAGATGACTGAGATAGGTTTAGTAAACATCAGACAAACAGTCTTGGATTTAATTATGAAAAATACAGATCCATATTTATGACTACTAAATCCATATATACGACTTTTCCAAAGGAAGGTGATTCAACAGTGTGGAAATTAGTGAATAAATATCATTAATATCACATACGAGTAAAGTTTTTCTGAAAATCATTCAGAAGTAGTTGTAGCAATAAAGTGGCAGACACTGCCAGAAATTCAAGCAATAATCAGAAGAGGATGTGGAACAAGAGATATCACTGCTGATGTCAGATGGAAACTGGCTGAAAACAGAGAATACCAGAAAGATATTTCACTGGGTTTTATTGACCATGAAAATGCATTTGACTGTATGGATTGTAGCAAATTATTAACAACATTGAGAAGAATGGGAATTCTAAAATAATTATGCTCATGAAGAACCTGTGCATGGATCAAGAGGTGGTCATTGAAAGAGAACAAAGGGATACTACATGGTTTAAACCTAGAGAAGGTATGAATTAGGGTTGTATCATTTAACCGTACCTATTCAACCTGAACACTGAGCAAATAATCAGAGAAGGGAGACTATATGAAGAAGAATGGGACATCAAGATTGGACGAAGACTCATTAACAACCTGTGATATAAAGATGACATGACCTTGCCTCCTGAAAGTAAAGAGTACTGGAAACACTGATAACGAGCAAAGACTAATGGATAACACTTCAATATAAAGAAAACAAAACTCCTCATAACTGGACTAATAAGAAACATTATGATAAACAGGAAACATTGAAATTGTCAAGAATATCATTTTCCTTGGATCCACAATCAACACCCGTACAAGCATCAGTTAAGAAATCAAGGGACTTATTGCATTGGGCAAATCATTTTGAAGACTAATGTATGCCTGACCCAAGCCGTGGTATTTTCAATAGCCTCATATGCATGAGAAAGCTAGCCAAAAGGTAAGGAAGGCTAAAGAAAAATCAATGTCTTTAAATTACGGTGTTGGAAAAGAACATTGAACACGCATACCATGGACTGCCAGAAGTACAGCAAAAATGCTCCTTAGAAGCAAGGATGATGAGATTTCCTGTTACGTATTTTGGACATGTTTTCAGGAGGAACCAGTCCCTGGAGAAGGACATCATGCTTGGTAATGTAGAGGGGCAGCAAACAAGAGAAGACCCTTGATGAGATGCGTTGACACAATGGCTGCAGCAATGAGCTGAAGCATAGCAATGATTATGATGGAGCATGACAGAGCAGTGTTTTGTTCTGTTGTACAGAGGCTTTTGGAGTAGGAACAGAGCCGATGACAGATAACAACAACAACAAAATAGAACTTCTAAGTTCCCAATCTCGAGGGGAATGTTTTCAGATACTCTCCAATTAGGATGCTATTGGCTGTTGGCTTTGTATAGTTGCCCTTTATTAGGTTGAAGAACTTCCCTTCTCTTCCTGTTTTGCTGAACGTTTTTATCATGAATGGGTGCTAGATTTTGCCAAATGTCTTTTCTGTATCAATTAACAAGGTTATGTAGTTCTTGTTTTGCGTGTTATTTACGTGATGGATTACACTGATTGTTTTTCTAATAGTGAGCCATCCCTGCTTGCCTAGTATTAACTCTTAAAGTTTGGTAAAATTCTCTAGTGAAGCTCTCAGGCCAGGACTTGCTTTGTCTGGGAGTTTTTCTTATCACCTTTTCAGTCTCTTCTTTTGTTATCAGTTTATTTAGTTGTTCCCCCTCTGTGTTAAGTTACCTAGGTAGTATGTCTCTTTTTAGTGCTAAGAGAGTTTGTAGATGATCACATGCTGAGCAAGGCAAGTGGCTGACAGCCACCCCTGAGTGTCTGTGAGGAAAGCGTGTTCCTGTTCACTAGAGCATGTAGGTAGGTTGCTTTTGAAGCCAGACCATGGCCACCCTCTGCTGTTGGCTTTAAGGACTGGGAAGGCAATTTATTTTTCAGCCGCTATTGTGGGTGGTACATGGTGTGGGTGGAGGCACCCATTCTCAGGCACTTAATACAGGTAAGTTAGGACCCTGCTGAATAGGCAGTATGGTGTCAACTGTCACTGACCTGCCATTCCACCATGCAGCTGAGATAGTTGAGGTTGGTCTTCAGGTATATACATTGTTGTGTGGTGCTAATGAGGGTCTGTACTGTTGAGATGGTCTTATACATGTCTATACAGGAATGAAAGGCATTCAAAGTCTGTGAACTCCTTGTTCCTGTTCCTGACTTAGGAAAACCAGTAGATTATTGCCAAAGTATTTCCCTCTTTATTATGTTTTCCCTCTCCAAGGCCAAGAGAATCACTCAGGACACATGATAGATCCTACTTCTGATCCAAGGATGTGTCAGTCTCTGAAGCCAGCTGGGACCCAGTACAGAGAAGACAGGTAAATTGGAGAGCAGCTTTTCCCAAAAGGGTATTATTGTTTGATCAGCATGGTAGGATAGTAGATACTTACCTTTGGCAACTGAGCATCACATTTCCCTGATTCTAGAGACATGAGTGAACTTTCAGTCACTAGGTCTTCCCAATGTGGAAAACATGTCCCAATGCTACTGTTTGCTTCACCAAGTTTGTGCCAGGGGATCAGTCCTGCAGGGTGCTGTTTCTCACTGAGTGAGGTCTGATAACTCCTCACTGCTTCTGAATTGGTTCCCTACTCCTGCCACTCAATCAGATTTCTCAACATTGCCTTTGATGTTCAGGGCTCCTAGATGGTCACATATACTCAATTTACTTTGTTTTTGGGGGAGAGGTGATTCTTACGAACCACTCAATTTTTAGGGACCTTAGGAAACATCTGATTGCTTTACCACCTTGATTCTTCCTCTTGTATGTCTTTAGTGTTAGAAAATAGCCATATATTTGTATTTTTAATATCATATTTAAATTTCATTATCTTAAAGTTCAAAGTACTTACCTCTGCATTTAAAAGACATTTAAAATAAGGTCTATTCATACTTACTTTTGCATACATCCAAATTCCTATAATTTTTTTTCCATTTGTTGTATTCTGTTTTCTTGGCTTTGAATGGAAGTTTCTATGTCTTTGATTTTATTCTTGATCTGTTGGATTTCAGAGTACTGGTGTTCCTTCAGATCGGACAGCTTGCTTAATTTTTCCTTCTGTTCTGCTACATTTTGTATAAGGTCTAGAAGGGCTCTGCATATAATCCTTTTGTATTCATCTTCCGATGATTTCAGAAAAGTTTTTTCATCTGGAAAGCTCCTTGGTTGTTTCGTTTGGGAGCCTTCTGAAGCCATGGGTGATTTCTTGTTTGCCACAATTGTCTGTTGTGTTTTGGGTTTCATGTCAGTAAGTAGAGGCTGGGAGAGATACTGTGACTGCAGATGTTTCTCTAAGCTGTCTTAAAATGTAAAACAAAAGGTATCTGACCACTTCCCAAGTCAGTCAGGTTTTCAAGTATAGAGGTCCCTCTTCCAAACCGGCAAAGTAAGCACCTCTATATCCAACCCGAGATGATATGAACTAATTCAAAATACAGCAATGCTACTGCCCTGTTGGCCTCTGCTGACAGGGCCAAGCCTTAAGCGACACTGTGTAAACTACTGCTCTTCTGGTAGAAATGTGTTCTCCTGTGGGCAGGTTCTGGCTCCCAAGCTAAGAATTAGGTCCAGCTGCAGCCACCATATCTAAGAAGGTGCCCTCCACATGGTTGGCAGATAGAGGGGCTAAAGGCACTGAGAGGTAGTGAGTACACAGCCTCTGTTGCCGGGCCCTCACCATAGGCAACACTGTGTAAGCTACTGCTTTTCTGTCAGAGAAGCGCTGTCCTGTTTGCAAGTTCTGACTCCCAGGCTGAGAATTAGGTCCCACTAAAATCTCCGTATCCATCGTGGCGTCCTGCACATAGGCCCCATGGTTCCGTACAAACCACACTGTGGTAGAGATAAAAAGAGAGGCCCAAATTAACTAGGTGTACACAGTCCTAAGCCTGGCTCTCAAAATATGGCAATTTCACCAGCCTATCCCACCAGCAGTGCTGCTGAGACTAGCTGCTAGGCAAGACCCAGCTCCGCCTGCTGGCCAAGACAGAGAAAAAACATTCACAATGGTGCGTTACCTTCAGTCCATGAGAGCCAGGGCTAGACAGGAGTGGGAGTCAGCGAAAGAGAGGGGGTTTTTTGTTCAGTGCTATGAAGTCCAAATTAACAGCCCTGTGCTGTGTCCTGGGGCTCATTAGGTGACCAGAAGGCTCCGTTTGATTGTCAATTCAGGTCTTGGTTTCCAGAGGGATATACGGAGATATGTGCTTAGTCCGCCATCTTGACTCTGCCCCCAAATTCCTATAATCTGAAATCAGTTTCTTTATATAAAATATACTGTTTGAGAATGTGACAGAAATAGTCTATTCATATTACATTAAAACTTGTAAGAAACACAGCTTCTATAATTGAATACAAACTGTAATAACTAGAAAATCATAAGAAAATGTTTTCAAATTATTCTATTGTAGATACTGCATTTTGTTTTAGCTTACAACAAATAAGACATTTAAGGCAAAAAAATTGATTATTTGTAACATAGTTTCTAGATCCACACTCACTGCCTCACAGCACAAATTCTTAAGTGGAAAATATATGTAAAAGCAAATGCAGAGTGGTAATCTGACTTAAAATTAAAATGGTTAAAGTAAGTGTAGGCACTCCATTGATATTATCCAAAATACGAAGGATTAATTTTGGAATATTTGTAAAACTTAATGTGAAGAGATTATATTTTTGAATAAAATAAGGTTGTGATTTGAGCTACATAATTTTACTATGAAAATACATATGGTCCTCAAAGGTGGCTTTAAATATTCTTTCTCAGGGACAAAGAAGCTGTGAGCTTAATTACAGTGACTGTCTTATGGAGAATTGCTCCATTGGGCTTCTTTGTGGCTATGAAATAAACAGAGTTACCTGTGTACTTCCCTTCTCTCGAAGAGATAACATTTCTGCAGAAACATATACAGCACCTCCTTCTGAGACTTCAGTCAGCATCCTTCCATCGCTAAGAGCTACAAGACAATGGCCTCTAACAAATACTTACTCAGATGATCAAGGTGAGTAGATGTGAGTAAGATATGGAGAGGTTTGAATTTAGAGAACTTGCGTGTACTGCATTGTATGGGTGATCTCAACTCTTATTTTTCAGAGATAGTTTTTTCAGAGTATAAGATTATTTGAAATTTTTTCAGTTATGGTTCTTTTGCTAAGTTTTATTTTAAGAATATCAATGTCATTTGCTAATGAATACACTTTCTGTGTCAATGGAAAAAAATATAGCATTAATAGGCTATATTCTGTTAGGTAAATTCTGGTAAATAAATAGGCCCCAAACCTAGCTCATTTTGTTCAGATTATTATTAGTACTTATTTAAGAAGAACTAATATTGCTTGCCTCATTATGTCTTCATCTAATGTCTTCTGAATCATTATATGTAAATTTATACTGTTATCATTTTATTTGAAAAAGTTACTCAGATGTAAAATAAGTGTTTGTTTTCTTTTTCTAAAGTGTTTTGACTTGAGTCTGTTTTTAAATGTCATATTAGTTGACTTCCTGAAATAATGTCATATTGTAAATAGTATATTGTATTTTAAAATCCAAATTCTCTCTTCATATAGTGCATGTCATTCAGAATTACCAGAATGAGAGTTACAACCCTCACCAAGGTATTGCTTAGTCAAGAAAGAATATTTTTGAAGGCCAGTGGGTATGCTAAGCAGGAATGTAGACTGCTCGAATATCTTCCTTATAATATATGTTCTTTTAAAAATTTAAGTTGAAATATGATACTATCTAATATAAATATGAAGAATGATTTGCCTATTTAGAAACTAAAATGAGAGTGTTAACATTTCTAATCTAGTGAATCAAGTATTCATCAGTTCTATCAGTAACAAACCATAGTGATTTGTGCAGATTTTTAAAATTAGTTCAAAGGAAACATTTTCTTGGGAATATATCTATTTTGTGTATTAGCCCTCTCTTGGAGCATGAATAACAGGAGTCTTAGCATTTATGCCATTTGCGAAGTCACTAAACTTTCTTATACGTCTTTATTAGAAATACAATTTACAGAGCCAGATATGTGTATAATGGGTGGGAGTTGGCATTGTAACTTGCTAAGATTCAGGCCAAGACCTGCTTGTTCAGTTTTAATTCATCTTGCTCATTCTTTTGTGCTTTTTTCTCTCTGAAGTTTCAAAATAAGAGAGATTTTCAAGTATCATGTTCTGCCAACCACTGGTTTGACAGCATCAAGCATTGGTTTATCCATTAAAAGCTGTTTACTTGAAGAACTGATTTTCACTAGAGAACTTTTGGCAAAACACAGTATTCCTTCTTCCACAGACACCTTTTTTTTTTTTTTTTCTGTATCTGAATTTAGGTGTTCCTGCTCCAGCACAGTTTGTCTTGGACACAACATCTGGATCACACATACCCACCCAAACTTTAGCAGGCACTGCAGCATTACTTTTTCCTGACAGAATAGAGATGACTTTGTTTGTCACCTCTTAATAACAGATTTCAGTTTCCATACACAATCTTTATTGTTTGAGAACTATCACACTGTTGTCTTTTCTGCTGCCACAATGGTTTCAGTAATTAGTGACATTCCAGGGGCTGACATTAAGTTAAACAGGCCCTCAGTACTCTCCCGTGGATTCCTACTCACAACTTCTTCCACAAGTGCACCTCCGTTTGTCTCTTTGGGGAACTCAAGAGGTTGTTGAAGCTGTTTCCTTAATTTCAAGAAGACGGCACTGGAGCTCCTTACTGCCTCCCATTTCTCCTGCTAGGATAATGACATGCAAACAGGTAGCCATCCCAAACTCATCAACTATGTACCAATTCAGTACCCAAGTCTCCATTCCCAGTGAATATCAAATTATTACTGAAGCATCTAGCAGCCAGAGACTCACAAACATCAAATCACAGGCTGCTGATTCTTTAAGTGAATTAAGCCAAACATGTGCAACATGTTCTATGACTGAAATAAAATCCTCTCATGAATTCTCAGATCCAGTTTTGCATAGCAAACAGTCCCAGTTTTATGAGACATTCTGGATGAACTCAGCAATATTAGCCAGCTGGTGTGCACTAATGGGAACGCAAATGATCACTTCTGGGCATTCATTTTCTTTTGCTACTGAAATAACACCATCAGTGGCATTCACAGAACTGTCATCTTTATTTCCTTCTAAAATGAACACAGAAAGAACAATTTTACTCTCATCCTTGTAAGAATCCATTACCCCATCAAGTAATTTGGATGTTAATTTATGTTTGGATAAGAACTGTTTACCCGTTGTCCCTTCACAAGCTGTGTCTTCAGACCTGATGCACTCTGATTTGACTTCAGAACTGACTACTGGTTATTCTCCAGTATCAGAAAATATTTTAAAACTATGTAAAATTAGACAGTATGGTATAACTATGGGACCCACTGAATTACTGAATGAAGACACTTTATTGGACTTGCCAGAGAGTAAGAGATTTTATAAGCCATTCAAACTTTACACAACTGACAGATTACAACTTTGAATTAAACTCAAAAAGCCATCCTGATATTAGTTTTAACATAAACTTAGAAGCCATACATTCAAGAGATCTCAACCTGCCGTCACATGTAGACCCAGTGTCTGATATTGCAGAAGTGACTTCTAATGTTGCAGTTTATTCTGTTTCACCAACTCAGTCACTTCCAATACAGATGTCTTTACCCAAATTTGGAGTTATACCAGATTGGCCGTATTATACAGATTATCAGACTTTAACATATGACTCAACAGAAGAAGTCAGTACTTCTTTACAATGGTCTAAATGGGAACTTCAGACAAGTGTGCAAGACTGGGAATCTCCTGCAAGCCAGAGTCTTTCCTTCACTAGATCTCTCACTTTGTCTTCACTGGAGTCTATTCTAGCACCTTGTCAGCTGATGATTACTGGTGAGTTTCTCTTCAGTAAACTTTTAGAAATGATTTTTTTTTTTTCCTTCTCTTTACACAGAGAAGAGAGAGGCTTTGTGGTAACCAGGTGCTCCAAACAGTTTCATTGTAATCAGGGCAGCAGCTAGTTCAATGGGGATGACACCCGCTGTTGTAGCTGACACAGATGGTTATTCTTTATGCACTGCCACAAAGACTACCAGATCAATACAGGAGGATGCTGGAGACGGCTATCCTGCTGGCAAGCAATCAGAAACTGAACTCGTTCAATTCATTACAATAGATCTTTCAAAGTTTAGGAATAACTTTTATTATTCTCATTTCTTGAAATAGCTTCTTTGTCAGGTAGGACACAATGTAGCATAACCTTTCTAACACTTTCTTCAGTCCTGGTAGTTTTTTTTAATGGTAAAGATGAAGAAATCAAAGGAACATCATTGGATTTTCCCACCCTACATTTTATGGTGTAGCCTTTTATCATACAAAGCTTTGATGCTTTCAATGTAGTGGATATAAATTATTAATGTCCTTTATTTAATCAAATAAGTATGTAAAAATTAAAAAAGAGATAATATCTCACTTGTGAATTTGAATTCAGAAATTTTTAATAATTAGTGAAAAAGAAATTTTCTTAGGTAACAGTTCATACTTTAAAGCACTTCCGAAATAATGGTTATCCTCTCTCATTTGAAGTTACTGTAAAATTAGGGAAGGATGACAAAATTTTTAAAATAATTACATTCATCAGAAAATAGAGACATTTTTCATCCTCTAAAGAAAACCCATCTTTGAAATTTCAAGTGTAGCTTTGTGATAGTGCAATTAACTTAGCCTTCAATGAGAGATGCATAGATTGTGTGTGTATGCTTCAGAAAAGATGTATCATTGTTTCCTGGTTTTTAAGTGTACAGTTGATGACTCACAGCTCAGTCATGTGAAAGACCAAATTTATGATTTTTCTTACAAAGTATCTTATGAAAAACATAATATATTACAGATTTAAATGTAGTGGTCTCCCTGTGCTTTTATAAAATAATAGCTTGTATCACTATGGAAATCCTGATGGTATAGTGGCTAAGTGCTACATCTACTAACCTTGGCAACTCTATTGAGCAGTTCTGCTCTGTCCTAAAGGGTCACCATAAGCCAGAATTGAGTTGACAGCAATGGGTTTGGTTTTGAGTTGGTATCAGTGTTATGACTGACCAATAATGTATACCTTATACATCACTTCTCAAATATCAGATCTCAGTAAGGATAGTTGAATTAAAACCTCTACTCTGAGTTTCTCTCATCTACCCATTGGAACTAATTATGATGTAACTTCTCCATCTCCAGGAAATCAAACTCTAAGTTTATACTTAATCAACAAAGTATGGCCACATTCCATTTTTCCCATTCTGTCATTCCAACTACAAATATTCTTTGTATATATCTTGACTTCTTTCAGTTCTCTTAGTCTCCTTCTAGTTCTACGAGACTACCAGAGTCATTTCATTGTTGTTGTTAGGTGCTATTGAGTCAGTTCTGACTCATAGAAACTCTACGTAAAACAGAACAAAATACTGCAGGGCCCTGCACCAGCCTCCCAACTGTTGATTTGTCTGGGACCATTGTTGCAGCCAGTTTATCAGTGTATCACCTCAGGGGCCTTATTCTTTTTCATTGACTCTGTATTTCATCAAGCATGATATCCTTCTCCAGGGACTGGTCCCTCCTGATATCATGCCCAAAATATGTACGATTAAGTCTCTCCGTTCTCACAACTGAACAGCATACTGGCTGTACTTCTAAGACAGATTTGTTCTTCCTTCTGGCTATGCATTGTACATTTGGTGTTCTTTGCCGACACCATAAGTAAAAAAACATCACTTCTTCTTTAGTCTTTCTCATTCCTTGTTCAGATTTCCTCGGCATGTGAGACAACTGAAAATACCATGCCTGGGATCAGGCTCCCTTTAGTCCTTAAAGTGTTATCCTTGTCCTTCAACAGTTCAAAGAGGTCTTTTGCAGCAGACTTTCCCAATGCACTACAGGCATATCTTGTTTTATTGGTTTTTTTGCTTTATTGCACTTTGCAGACAGTATGTTTTTATAAATTGAAAGTTTGTGGCAACTTGCATTGAACAAGTCTATTAGTGACATATTTCCAATACCATATACTTTCTTTGGATGTCTGTGTCACGGTTTGGTAATTCTCACAATATTTTAAACTTTTTCATTATTATCATATCTGTTACAGTGACCTATGATCAGTGATCTTTGATGCTACCATTGTAATTGTTTTGCAGCACCACAAATTGTATGTATACGAAATGGTGAATTTAACTGATACAGGTGTATATTCTGACTGTTCCACCAACCACCTGTACTCCTATCTGTCTCCCTCTCCTTGCATCTCCGTATTTCCTGATATATAACAATATTGAAATTAGGACAGTCAAAAACCTATAATGGGAAGTCAATTGGCATAAATATTTTTTTTCTAAGAAATTGTGCTCCAGGGGTCTTAAAAGCCAGCAAGCTGACATCTAAGGAACATCAGTTGGTCCCAACCAACCTGGAACAGATAAAAATCAAGAGCATGAAAGATATGAGGAAAATATGAACCCAGGAGACAGAAGGGTCCATATAATTGGGAAAGTATATCAGCACGAGACCCGAAGAACTAGATGGTGCCTGGCCATCACCAAAGACTGCCTTGACAGGGAACACAATGTAGAGTCCCTAATGTAGCAGGAGAAAAAGATCAGTCCAGTTCTAGAACTCTAGTAAGTGACCAGACTAAATGGTCTGACAACCTGGAGGGTCCACTGAGAACACTGCGCCAGGTCTTGCTGCTAGCCAAGAGCTTACAACAGTACTGAAGCCAAAACTTCAGAAAAAGATTATACTGGACTATGGGACATAGAGTGATGTGGGCAGTGTGTGTACTTTGTGGTTTAATATATGTATGAGGCTGTCTGGTTTCTTTATAGAGGTAAGGGGAGAGGTTAGACAGGAGGGGACAAGTGTTGGTCGAGTTGATGCTGAAAGAGTGGAAAGGAAGAGTGTGCTGTCACAGGATGAGGAGAGCAGATAGAGCTTCATAGAGACAGGTGCTTGGGGTTTTACATGGCAAATTGACTTGGATTGTAAACATTCGCTTAATCACAATTAAAAAAATATGATATTCTCTAAGTGAAAGGAAGTGAAAGGAAGAGTTTAATGTCGCTTACTTTACATAAAAAGCTAGAAATAATTAAACTTAGTGAAGAAGGCATTTCAAAACCCAGGCTAGGCCAAAAGCTAGACTACTTGAACCAGTTAGCTAAACTGTGAATGCAAAAGAAAAATTCTTGATGGAAATTAAAAGTGCTACCCTAATGTCAGCATATGAATCATATGAAAAAGAAACAACCTTTTAGTGATCTGAAGAGATCAAATGACTCACAGCATTCCCTTAAGCCAAAGCCTGTCCTAAGCAAGACCTTAAAACAGACAAAAAAATCCATTGCAGTCTAATTGATTCTGACTTATAGCAATGCCTTAGTACAATAGAACAGCTTCATAGGGTTTCCTTTTGGTTACTAGCTGAACTCTAAATTACTAACTCTCTTCAGTTCTTTGAAGGCTGAGAGATGTGAGGAAGATGTAGGAGGAAAGTTTGAAGCTAGCAGAGTTTGGTTCATGAGATTGAAGGAAAGAAACTGTCTATAACACGTGCAAGTGTAAAGAGAGGCAGCAGGTGCTGATGTAGAAACTGCAGCAAGTTATCCAGAAGATCCACCTAATGTGAGTGAAGGTGGTTACACCGAACAACAGATTTTAAATGTAGATGGTGTAGCCTTTTGTTAGAAGAAGATGCCATCTGGGACTTTCATAGCTAGAGAGAGATCAATACCTAGTTTCAAAGTACAGACTGACTCTCTTGTTATAGGCTAATGTAACTGGTGACTTTAAGTTGAAGTGAGTACACATTTACTGTTCTGAAAATCATAGGGCCTTTAAAAATTCTGATAAATATACTCTGCCTATATTCCATAAAAAGAAACAACAAAGCCTAGATGACAGCACATCTGTTTACAACATCATTTATTAAATATATTAAGCCCGCTGCTGATAACTACTGCTCAAAATATCACTGCTCACTGACAACACACATGGTCACCCAAGAGTTCCATTGGAGACATACAAAGGAAGTCATGTTGTTTTCATCCATGAACACAGCATTTCTTCTTGAAGCCCATGGATAAAGCAGTAATTTTCAGTTTCAAGTTGATTTTTTGAGAATTTTTTTTTTGTAAGACTATAAGTGGCACAGATACTGACTCCTCTGATGGTTTGAGGAGAAGAAAATTGAAACTTTTCTGGAAAGGATTCATCATTCTAGATGCCCTTAAGAATACTTTTGATTCGTGTGGGGTACGAGAGTTTGGAAGAAATTGATTCCAACCCTCAAGGATGACTTGGAGGAGTTCAAGACTTCAGTGGAAGAGGGAACTACAAATCTGGTGAAAATAGCAAGGGACATAGAATTAGAAGTGGAGCTGGAAGGTATGTCTGAATTGCTGCAGTCCTAAAATTTTAACTGATGAGACAAGCTTCAGATGGATGAGCAAAGAAAGCAGTGTCTTGACATGGAACGTACTGCTGGTGGAATATTTTGAAGAATATTGAAGAAGATTTATAATATTATATAAACTTATTTGATAAAGCAGTGGTAGACTTTAAGAGGATTGGCTGCAGTTCTGAAAGAATCTCTACTGTAGGCAAAAATCTCTACTGTGGGCTATCAGATATCTTTGCATGCTATAGAGAAAAATTTCATGAAAAGAAGAGTCAGTTGGTGCAGCAAACTTCACTGTTGTCTAATTTTGAGAAATTGTCACGGCCACCGGAACCTTCAGCCACCACCACCTTGATTAGTCAGCAGCCATCAACACTGAGGCAAGATCACCACCAAAGGTAATGAGGCAAGATTAGCAGCAAAAAGATCATGAAACACTGAAGTTTCAGTTAGCATTTTGTAACAAAATATTTTTTAATTAAGTTATGTACAGTTTTTTCAGATGTTATACTACTGCACACTTAAAAGTGTCTAGTGTAGTGTAAACATAATTTTAAATGTTCTCGGAAAGCAGATCATTCACGTGACTCACCTTACTACTGCGGTCTAGAAGTGAACCTGCACATCTGCAAGGTATGTTTGAACACTGGTTGGTTTCTTAACTGCTGCTTCCATGGCCCTTGATTGTGGATCCAAGTAAAATGAAATCCTGAACAGCTTAATTTTTTTTTTTTTTACCTGTTTATTGTGATGTTACTTATTGACTCAGTTGTGAGGATTTTTGTTTTCTTTATGTTGAGGTGTTATCCTTACTGAATGTTGCAGTCTGAACTTTATCAGTAAATTCTCTAAGTCCTCTTCACTTTCAACAAGCACGGTTTTGTCATCTGCATATCATAGGTTGTGAATGAGCATTCCTCTAATCCTGAAGCCCTCTTCTTCTTCATGTAGTCCAGATTCTCAGATTCTGTCCTCAGCATACAGATTGAGTAAGCACAGTGAGAGGATACAATCCTTATGCACACCTTTTCTGATTTTAACCCCTACAGTATCCCCTTATTCTGTTTGAACTGCTACTTTTTTGTATTCTGTAATTCTCGTTCTTAGAAGCATTATCCATAATTTTTTGTGATCCACACAGTTAAATGCTTTTGTATAGCCAATAAAAAGCAGGTAAACATCTTTCTTGTATTCATTGCTTTTGTCCAAGCTCTATCTGATATCAGTAATGATTTCCTTCTTCTATATCTTCTTCTGAATCTGACTTGAGTTTCTGGCATTCCTAATATTTCAGAAGTAGTATGTATTCATTTACAAGTCATTGCTGATATTTTCTTGTGTGTTCACCATTCATGTCAGTCAAAATCACATGAGGAAAGAATTAATGGGCTTCAGTTGAGTAGTCGGGGGAAAGTTTAACTAAAGAATTACTTACAAAGATTCAAGTAGTGTTTATGGAGAACACTAAGGGATGATACAGTTCTTTAGGGAGTAGTAATGATAAAAGTTCATTACCAACCATAGGTCTGAAAGAAGGAGGAAAATAGCACTTGATCAAAATCAAAAGCTGTAAGGTGGCAGCAGCTATGGCCCTTAAGAGAAATAAACAACCAACCCAAAGCAGATCACCAGGAAGAGACCAGAAGGTATGTGTCCAATCTCACTTTGCTGCAGTCTTTTAGTCACCTGCTGGTATTTCCCATTGACCAAACCCATTCAGTAGGTAAAAAAGAAAGTCACCTTTCTCAGTCAATCTCCTATGATTAAAGAATACAGCAAAACATGGAATAGGAAAAAAATAATCTTTAGGAGCAAATCATTGATCATTAATACTATCATATTTGCCAATTTCCAGTCTGCACTTTCTCAGAACTCATACTAATGGCTTTTTGCACTCCAATTTTTATGACTACTCTCAGTGGAGCCCTTAATTCTTCTAATCAAGCGTTAGTTAATTTTGAACTGGGTTCCCGAAGTGCTTTTCACAGTGATTTTCCCTGTTGATTTTTTTCTAATCTTTTGTAACATGAACTCCAAAAATACCTTCCTTATTTAGCAAATAACCTCATGTCCTACCCCTTAGCTAACCAATACTATACAGTCTAGTCAGTCATCTTATTTTTAGACTCTTCGTCTTAAATTTAGCTGGCAGTGGAGGAAAGGGGAATAAGAAAACTTAGCTATGAGATTGTACCAGCACCGTATGCTTGAAAGGCTATTCCTTATCCAATGAATTTCTTTCACACCTTCTCAAAAACTAATTACCAGTATTCACCTATTTCTGGAATCTTTATTATTTTACCCTGATCTATGTGACTGTCTTTTCCAATACCAACTGTCTTGATTGTTGTAATTTTGTTGTGTTAGATTACTTTATTTAAAATTTAGATGTAAACATTCTCTTAGCATTAACGTCTGCCACAAGGGAAAACCAAATCAGAAACAACGCCAAAATATCACTCTGCACTTTTAAAAATGCTCATATTGCTTTCAAAATTTTATAAGTTCTTTAAAACAGGGTTGAAAATCTGTAACTCACTGGACTAAATCTTGCCAAAGCCTGATATTTTTTTAATATTGTTTTGGTTTTCATAAAGTTGTTTTAGAACATAGGATGATCTTGTGTTTATTTGTTGTCTACAGCTACTTTCTACTTTAATGACAAATTTGAGTAGATGTGAAAGAGACCATGTAGCCTGAAAAGCATAAAATATTTACTGCTTGACCTTTGCAGCATAAAATATTTTTTAACATTTGCTATAAAGAATTATATAGTGTTTGGTTAATAATGTAACTGTTATGGAAAAGTCTACCTACCTATAAATACATCTTCTTCCATATGTATAGCTGATTTCTTATTCAATTTTTTTCCAAGTAATTTATCTTACAGTACAGTAGTCATGTAATTGTTATATTTATATCTTTTTTCACCTATTTTAGACACAGAGTGAGAAACCTTTCTAAAATAGCATGGGACTTGTTCTGTGTTTGCATATTTTATCACATATGTCTAAAAATATACAAATATTGTATTTTATTATTAATTTCATGAGAAGAAGGCATAGAAATTTATTTTGAGAGAAATGGAGATTCAGCAATTTAACACTATATTGACTGACAGCAATTTGAAAAAAAATGCAAAATTGTAAACTAGATATATACACATTTGAACTCTTTTATAAAATTATGACAGTGGATATTTTTATTTAATGCTATTATTATTGCAAGTTTAAAATGAATATGGGAAGGTAGGTTAAATACATAAGCAGGTTGTTCCTTCTAGACCATATTTTTGTAAAAATTAAGACATTATATCTGGGCTAACTAGAGAACTCTACAAGAATGAAAGTGTTTGGCCACAGGTAATTAGGTCTCAGTACATTCTCTGCAAATAGAACCAAAAAAAGTTACATCTTTATTCTGAGATATATATTAAATATTAATTTTCCCCAGTGGCATTTTTATTCCTTCCCCTAATGTGATTTCTACAAAAGAGAGAAGATCAATTTCTCATCCTTTAAAGACTACCCAAAGTCATAGAAAGAAGAAAATATGCTACTTTCCATATATTAGCTTTACTATGTTCATTTAAAACATGTAAAGAATATAATATAACAGAATATCTCTTTTTATAGTGTTATCATAAATAGAGAAGAGTTACCATAAATGAGTGATTTAAGACAGATATTAAAAATGTAAGGCTATAGATTTGAATGGAAATATATGTTCTTAATTAACTTTGAAAATATTCTCAAATTTAATTATTGCCCCATCCTTATAAACTACAATTTAGGTTGTCCTATCAATCATAAAATGATAACTGGCATCAAATTAAGTAGCTAGCCTTGCGTAATGATGCTTGCTTCATTGTTCACTTCGTATTCCTAATTTTTAATGCCATCTGATGTTAAAACAGACGCTTAGTGCTAGTTGCACAGATGTGACAAGTAACAATACTGCTGAAAGAACTGAAACAGAATGCTAGAAAAAATCTTAAAAAGAAAATCTAGTCGACTATCTTCATGTTCAAAAAAGGCATAGGTGATAGTAGAATGGTCCACAAGAACTAAAATCTTTAGTAGCTTTCATGTCATTACCAAAATGTAGCATGAGTATGCAGTTGTAAGGAAGGGACCATTTGCTTGCATGTTCCAGGAGCGAGCATTTTGTTCCGATACACTGCTTTCATCTAAGAAAAGTAGAAAAGGTAGCACAGTCTTAGTTCTGAGTTTCTTTTCTGTGGTGAATTCCTTGCTCTGTATTTCGATGCTCAGAAAAATGGCAGCCTAAGGAACGTCTTGTGATTAGTAAATTGAGGCATTGTCTTAGTTATCTAGTGCTGCTATAATAGAAATACCACAACTGGTGAAGATGCCGCTCTTTGAAACCTAGGAGGATATGGCCCCACCCAGCTTTCCTTGTCCCTTGCAACAGTTCTGCCCGTCTCCCAGCTGCTCCAGGGATGGTCCTTTAAAAAAAAAATCTTGGGGGCCAGCAGATGTAGTTCCTATAGCCTGTTTCCTGCCTGTACATTCCAAGAGGTGGACAGCATTCTTTCCTGTCATTTTCTCGTTGTTCTCTATGGTCTAAGATGACCTTTTTCTTTTTGCTGTGGTAGCTGGTTAGATCCTTCAGTCACAAGTTTAATCTCTTTAACAAAAGATTATGTAGTCTTGACCATGGTGAAAACCCTGGGACATGTGTTCTTGGTTTGTGCAACAGAATTTTCAAAACCTTTAGTTTTGTTTTCATTGGCACAGTTAATTTTTAAGTCCATCTGTTTCACGCTTTACTGTAACCAGCAAGGAGAAGCCAGGTGGCCCCTTTAAGGTCTTATTTAGAAATCATCTCCGCTAAGTATTCAGGTTCATCACTTATATTTTCTACCTTCCACCAAACATTCAAACATGATTTAAACAAGTTCTCTCCCCTTTTCCCCATTTTTCAATCATGTGTTCATCTTTTCTTTTTAAAGCCATACTAGGATCACATTTAAAGTTCACATTTCTGTCAGCGTTCTGTTGATGGCACCATATGTATTGTCTAAGGTAACAGATACTTTCTCTCCCTACTTCCCTCTGAGCTGTCACCAGAATTGTCTTTGACGTCCGTAATCTACTGTCTTTTCAAGGTAATCTCATCCCTTAATCTCGAGTCAAATCTGTCTCATAGCAATCCTACAGAACAGAGTAGAACTACCCATAAAATTTCCAAGGAGAACCTGTAGATTTGAACTGCTAATCCTTTGGTTAGCAGCCATAGCACTTAACTACTATGCCAAGGTAAACTAGGTCTTTGTTATTAAGCATCAAGAAACTCTTCCAGCCTTTATCCACTACCCAGCTCCAAAACTGCTTCCACATTTCAGCTGTCAGTTAGAGCAACACCCTGTTCTTCTGTTACCAAGTTCTGTCTTTGTTATGTAGTGCTGCTGTAACAAAAATATCACAAGTGTGTGCCTTTGTTGTTTCTGTTGTTGTTAGATACCCTCAAGTACGTTCCAACTCATAATGGCCTCATATAAAACAGAAGAAAACGCTGTCCAGTCTTGTGCCATCTGCACAATTGTTACATTTAAGCCCATTGAGCCCCTTGTTGCAGCCATTGTGTGAGTCCATTTTTTTCCAAGACAGATTTATTTGTTTTTCTGTCAGTCCATGATATTTCCAAAGCCGTTAATTCTCCTGTCTTCCTTATTTATTGTCCAGCTTTTACGTACATATCAGGTGGTAGAAAGTATTGTGTCCCGGGTCAGGTGCACCTTAGTCCATAAGTAACATCTTTGTTTTCAAACAATTTAAAGAGGTTTTTGTTTTTTGTTTTTGTTTTTACAGCAGCAGATTTAGTCAATGCCACACATCATTTGATTTCTCGAGTACTACTTTCATGGGCATTGATTGTGCATTCAAGTAAAATGAAATCCTTGACATCTTCAATACTTATTCCATTTATCATGATGTTGCTTGTTGATCTACTTTTAAGGATTTCAATTTTCTTTATTATGCATTGTAATCCATACTGAAAGTGAAGTTGTTGGTCTTCGTCATTAAATGCTTCATGTCTTACTCACTTTCAGCAAGCAAAGATGTGTCATCATCTGCATAATGCACATTGTTAATGAGTTCTCCACCAATCCTGATGCCCTGTTCTTCATATAGCCCAACTTCTTGGATTATTTGTTCAGAATACAGATTGAATAAGTATGGTGAAAGGATACAACCCTGACACATATTTTTCCTGACTTTAAACCATGTGGTATCCCCTTGTTCTGTTCAAATAACTGTCTCTTGGTCTGTGTACAGATTCTTCACAAGTACATTTAAGTGTTCTATAATTCACATTCTTTGCAATGTTGTCTATAACTTGTTATAATCTACAGTCAGATACCTTTACAGAATCCATAAAGAATAGATAATCATCTTGTTGATATTCTCTGCTTTCAGCCTAGATTCATCTGACATAAGCAATATCCTTCATGCCATATCCTGTTTAGAATATAGCTTGAATTGCTGGCAATTCCATGCCCATGTATTTCTGTAAATGCTTTTGAAAGATCTTTAGCAAAATTTTTCTTGTGTATGACATTAATGATATTGTTGAGTAATTTCCATATTCTCTTAGATCACCTCTCTGAAATGAGCACAAATATGGGTCTATTCCAGTTAATTGACTAGGAAGCTGTATTCCACATTTCTTGGCATAGACTAGTGAGCGCTTTCCAGTGCTGCATCACTTTGTTGAAACATTTCTCCTCGTTTTCTATCAGTTCTTGGAGCCTTATATTTCACCAGCATTTCCAGTGCAGCTTGAATTTCTTCTTTCATTTTTTTTTTTTTAGAATTTGAGTTCATTTGACCCATTTATTTTATTTTATTTTTTTACTTTCTTTTTTTTATTATTAAATAAAAAAAAATAAAAATGTACATACTCTGTGCTTACAATATCAGGTTAAGAGAGGAGGAGTACACAAGTTGTGTCGAAGTCTCATTAATATTGATCGCCAATTTCACCCTACCAAATTTCTAACAATTATCTAATCTAAACCCTAACCTCTGGCCTTCCCGTCCTACCACCTTCCCCACCCTTGTAGCTGTCAAAGAGTCTTTTCTAGTATGTATGAGTATGCTTTTAAGTTTTTATCGTAGGGATCCCATATAATAATTGTCCTTCTGTCACTGACTAGTTTCACTCAATATAATGTCCTGCAGTTGAGACCAAATTGAGAGATGTTTCCTACTATCATTGTTATTCCTTATCAGTGTATAGTACTCCATGGAGTACATATACCAAAACTTACCTATCCATTCTTCCGTTGTTGGGGATCTGGGTTGATTCCAACTTCTTGCTATCGTGAATTATGCTGCAATGAACATTAGTGTGCAGGTAGCAGTCGGGGTGAATGGCCTTAATTTTGTAGGATATATTCCGAGCAGAGGAATAACTGGGTAAAATGGTATTTCTATATCCGTTATTTTAAGGTAACGCCAAATTGCTTTCCAAAGAGGTTGCACCATTCTGCAATCCCACCAACAGTGAAGGAGAGTCCAATCTCTCCACAGCCTCTCCAACATTTATTGTTTTGCGTTATTTGAATCATGGCCAATCTTATTGGGGTGAGGTGGTATCTCATTGTCGTTTTGATTTGAATTTCTTTAACGATTAATGATCGGGAACATGTCTGTATGTGTTTTTTGACTGTTTGGATCTCCTCCTTAGAGAAATGTCTATCCATCTCCTTTGCCCATCGCTTAATTGGATAATTTGTCTCTCTCTTACTGATATTTTGTAGAACCTTATAGATTATGGAGATTAGGCGTCAGTCTGACATAGAGTTGCCAAATATTTTTTCCCATTCTGTAGGTGGTCTTTTAATTCTTTTGATGAAGTCTTTGGATGAGCAGAAGAGTTTGATTCTTACTAATTCCCATTTATCTATTTTCTCTTCTGATGAATATGTTTTGTTTGTCAGATCTGAAGTCTGTCTATATTGCATGTTAAAAGGTCCATTGTTGACCTTATTGTATCTTGGATGAGCTCTATCGTTTTGGCTTTTATATTCAGGTCTTTTATCCAATTTGAGTTGATTTTTGTGTAAGGTGTGAGATATGGGTCTTGTTTCAATTTTTCACAGATGGCTATCCAATTATGGCAGCACCATTTGTTAAAGAGACTGTCCTTACCCCAGTTCAAAATCTTAGGACTTTTGTCAAATATCAGCTATTCATAAGAGGATGGTGGCATCTCTGGGGTCTCTACTTTGTTCCATTGGTCTATATGTCGTTTTTGTACCAATACCAGGCTGTTTTGACTACTGTGGCAGTGTAATAGGTTTTAAAGTCAGGTAGTGAGAGGCCTCCCAGCATGTTCTTCTTTTTCAGTATTGTTTTACTGATTCGGGGTGTCTTCCCTTTCCAAATAAAGCTGATAATTTGTTTCTCCATCTCATTAAAAAATGTCATTGGAATTTGTATTGGGATTGCATTATACAAGTAGAGTGCTTTGGGCAAAATAGACATGTTCACAATATTGAGTCGTCTTTCATTTTTATTGGTTCTCGATCATATGAGGTCTGACAGTTAAATTCACAAACTCATTTTAGAAAAAGTACTGCATATCTCATTACTGAATATGGTCATATTCAAAGCACTCCCCTTGGAAAGTTATGCACTGATATCAGCACCTAGTCCACCCTTCCAAGCATTTTTGGAACTGTTTCTGGCATGGCCATCAGAGCTGTAGTCATACTAATTTTAATGAACTAAATATCATCAAAATGTCTTCCTGTCAATATTTTCTTTATTTTCAGGTAAAGAAAAATGTCATTGTAGACCAGATCAGGTGAGTAGGGAGGGTGTTCCCATAGTTATTTGTTTACTGACTAAAATCTCCTTTGCAGACAGTGCTGTGTGAGCTAATGCATTGTCGTGATGCAAGAGCCATGTATGAGTGTTTGGAAAAAGTTCAGGTCATTTTCATACAACTTCTTCCATACAGCCTTTTCAGCCTTTCCAAATAGTAAACTTGGTTAACTGTCCAGTTGGTGCAAATTTCTAATGAACAGTCCCTCTGATATCAAAAAAGGTTAACAATATAATTTTGACTCTTGATTTGGAGTGACTGAACTTTTTTGGTCATAGAGAATTGGCTGATTACATTGTGCACTTTGACACTTTGTTTCAGGGTCATATTGCTGTACTTGTGTTTTGTCACCAGTGATAAGATGGACAGAAACAATGTCTTGTCTCTCCAAAAGGTCTTGGTAAACTTTGACTCTCCTTTGCTTTGTTCATCAGTGAGCTCCTTTGGGACCATTTTTGCACACACCTTTCTCATGCCAAGATTTTAAGTTAAGATTTTCCTAACTGTTTCTCTTTTGATGTTAACTTGGTCTGCTATGCCTCTCACAGTCAGCCAACAATTTTAATGTACAATCTCATGAATTTTTGCAATGTTTTTATCAGTTCTGCTCATTACTGGCCACCCTAATGTCTCTGCATCAGTGATGCTTTCTCTCCTCTAAGAATATTTCTCCCATGTGTATGCTGCTGTTTTTTCATATTATTATCTTCATAAACTTGGACTAACATGTCCCTGGTTTCACTGCCATTCTTGCCAAGTTTAACAAGAAATTTAGTGTTTATCTGTTGCTCTGCTTCAAGCTTTGATATTCTTGTGACAGAATCCAAAAACACACAACAATGATGAATATCACTCAGCAGGACACCACCAAACATTGACATGAACACAGCTGTGAGACATTTATATACCTAGGTTCTGAAACCTCAACAATTTTTTCCTACAGTGTTGACAGTGTAGGTGCACAGTGGCAAGTTCAGGAACCTAATTTTCAGACCTCATATGCTACCTCGTGAGATATTTAGCCTTAACCAATATCAATTTTGTTGTCTCACAGTTTAGGAGATTGGAAGTCTGAATCTGAGTACTAGTTTTAAGGGAAAGTCTTCTTTCTGTATTGGCTCTGGAGGAAGGTTCTTGCCTCTGCAGCTTCTGCTTCCTGATTCCTTGGAGATCTCCATGTGTCTTGGCATCTATCTTACCTCATCTCTGTATCTGGTCACTTGTTTAATCCTTTTTATATCTAAAAAAAAAGCAAGATATACCCCAAATGAATCCAGCCTCATCAGCATAACAAAGACAGTGCATTCCCAAATGAGAATTTTATCATGGTCATAGAAGTTAGAAGTTACAGTACATATGTCAGGGGGAAATAATTCAACCGAGAATGAGATCTTAACCACAGGCATAGAAAGAAGGATTTATGACTTGTAATTTTGAGTGGCATAACTTAATCCATACCAGGCATTATGGCGTCATTCTGTCAATATATTCTTTGAGTTCTGTGTATCCTTTGCGGTACTTGACTGCAGTGTAGTGATTGCAGTGTAATGACATCTCTATTAAGTTGAACTCAAGTTCTCATTCTCAGTTGTCTTCTAAGCTGGACCCCCACCCCACACATAAAAGAAACATTATCATTTTTGTAGGCTTTTTTTTTTTTTTTTTTTTTTTCCTGGAGCAATATAACTCTGTATGTTTCTGCCAGTTGTTTGGGATAGGCACAAGGGAGAGCAAACAGTTTCCTGATCCAAATATTCTCTAATAGTAATGCAAACAGTAACAGGAAAACATCATATATATCCCATTTGGCTCATTCTTACTTGTTACAAGTAAGCCAAAGTGGAGGAAGAGATTTCCCCCTGGTGAGAAGATCTCCAGAAGAGCCACCCAGTCTGCAACTGAAATGTTGATGGCTTCTACCAGCCTTCTAAGTTACTTTACTGCACCCTTTCCCGGTGGTCAAGGAACTATCACACAGAAGACAGAAGTTTGTGTCCCAGCAATTAATGGCCACTTTTGTTCTAATTTACTTAAAGTGCAGAAAACAAAACTCATTTGGAAAAGATTCAGTAATGAATGCTATTGGCTTTTTTTGGATCACACTATGTCTGCTGGAACATGGAACATGTCAGTAGCAAAATCCTGATATTTGCTTTTCCCACGAATATTTCCCTCACAAACCAATGCCCTGTATTTTCTATGGTGTGTCAAAGAACATGTGTTATTTGGCTTTCATTCATACCGGTCAATAAAAGAAGTAGCATTGTTAACCCCATGTGCAAAATACAGTTTAGTGAATCATATAGTTCAGTAATTTAAATTCTTCATTTACCTTACACTGTTATGTCTCAAAAATACTCCCATCCTTATTCTTAAATACCCATCTCAGCAACATTTAACTTTTGAAAACTTAACAGTGTAGTCCAGGTACCAACAGACTAGGGCCTGCAGGCCAGTTTGGTATGCTACCAGTTTTTGCAAAGGAAGTTTGATACACATTTATTTACGTATTGTCCCTGGCTGAGTTCCCTCTGTGAAGTTAGACATGAGTAGTTGCAACAGGATCTATGTGGTTTACAAAGCCTAAAATATTTATTATCTTGTCATTTATAGAAAAATTTGCCAACCTCTAATACAACTATATGTATAGGTTTTATATTTCTCAGCTAAGAATATTTTACTGTTCTAGCTGAGGGGACAGTATCAGCCATACATGGCACAGAAAAGTTCAGATTTTCTTGTTTTCAGATGCCATGGAGTGGATATCAATTTGTAAGGATACATGCAAAGAAGTAGAATAGTCTGACAGGGTTTCTAGGCTGTACTCTTTATGAGAAATTGTTGTTTCACAGAGCCAGTGTGCAAGTTTGAATTGCTAACCTTTCACTTAGCAGCTGAGTGCTTAATCACTATACTATACTGCTGCCATATCTCAAGACATGACATCCCATCATCTGTACCATTCTGATGTAGTCCTAGTGTGAAGCCACAGACAGACCCATCACTCACCATTTGTAAAGCCTCAAATCTCTGTCCCGACATGGCTCCCATCATCTGTTCCTTGTGTGCTAACACAGGGCACTGTGCTCTGAAAGGTCCATGGCTAGTGGAGCCACACGGCTTGGGATGTCCGTGATACTCACAGCCAGTACAAGGTGAGGGTGTTATGTAGCCCATCAGTTTTCATAGAGTGTTGGTGGAAGGCATGCATATCAAAAACTGAGATAGAAGCAGTTGTGTTAGTTTTCCTCCCTGTTGTGGTAAGGAGAACATGTATGTGTGAATTTTCAAGTATGAATTACATCATTTTCATGATTCTCCGTGAGAGTTAAATGCTCTTATCTCTGCATTTAAAACTGGCATGGCAGAATATAAAGATGAAAATTAAAATTTGTGCTTTTAACTGAAATTTTAGTTGTTTCCTTATTGGAACAACAGTAAACAACATATAACATGAAAACCTGAACAATACAGTACAAAAAAAAAAAAAAAAGAAAAAAAGGTTATATTTTAGTAGCATTTCCTGCCTTTTGAAAAAATGTACCTGTATTTTCATTTGCACTGAGCTCAACAAATTGTATACATGGCCCTGTCTGTGGTCCTGCTGCTCTAGAATTCTCCTTCCCCCGTCTGCCAGCCCAGTTTCATGCAGAGCCTCCTCTTTATCTGCAGACCTTATTGGATAGAATCCCCTATGATCTATTTTTGTACACCCTCACTTTTACTTTACTTTCCCCTTCCCCTCATTCTTTTTCACTCAGTTATTGTTCGTTTATTTCACAATTTGTCCTAAGAAACAGACTAACTACATTCCTGTTTTCAAATACATGCAAAAATATAAATTCTCTTCTATTTTCAGGCTATTTAACATTTTAATTCTGTCAGTCCCACAGATACCTTATACTTAGGACAAAATACGTCTGCAGTATCACAAGCCCCATCTCTCTCTGTGCCCGTACTTTCTTTTCTGATTTACACCTTTGGCATGAAATTATGTTCACTTAGATTTCAGAGCCTCAGAGTAAATTTTGTTTTCTCTTTTTCCCTCTTTTCATTTATTAATAACAGTACTATGAATTCTATCTAAAAAGTTACCCTATCCAGCCTCTTCTCCCAGCTAGCTGTTACTGCTATAGTTCATACTTTTTTTTATAACTTTTTGTGCTCATGTAGTACTATTTAAAATGGACTAAAAAGAAATTAAAAACCAATTGCTATTCAGTCTGTTCCAAATCATAGCAGTCCCACAGGACAGAGTAGAACTGCCCCCACAAAGTTTCCAAAGAACAGCTGGTGGATTTGAACTGCCAGCCTTTTGGTTAGCAGTCAGATGCTTAAACTACTGCAGCACCAGGGCTCCCAGCTGTTTCTAGTTTCTATTCCTCCTGGTCCTTCCACATTGTCTTCAGAGTTATTTTCCTGAAATAAAGATATGACCTTTTGCATTCTGCTGCTTTAAAAAATTACAATGATTCAGCATTTCCAGTAAAAAGTCTCAAATCCCAAGCATTCTAATTATAATATCAACATGTATTGTTTCTTCTAAAGTCATTTGCTGTCACTCAGAAACCTGTATTCCACCTTGTATATCACCAAGCACCCTTCAATCCTGATCACAGAGCTTTGCATAGTTTCCACTAGTTCTTCCTCAGGAAAATTGCTATTGTCCAACTCACCAGAACTCATATTCTGAGGACCAATTCAAATTTCACTTTTCATTGAAGACCTAAAAAGAGGCACATGATGATTTATTTATTTTTTTATTTATTGCTTCCTCTGGAATATTTTTCATAACTCAGTATTACCCTCACTTTCATTATTGGATGTTATGTTAGTTTTCTATGGCAATATTCAGGTTTTTACAGGAAAACCAAAAAACCAAACCAGACTCAGTGCTGTTTAGTCAGTTCCAGTTCATAGCAACCCTATAGGGCAGAGTAGAATGGCTCCATACAGTTTCCAAGGAGTACATGGTGGGTTCAAACTGACAGCCTTTTGATTAGTACATGTAGCACTTAACCACTACATCACCAGGGTTTCCTTTGAAAGGAAAACAACGCCGAATGTTATTTAGTTTCCTTTCTCCAGGAACTTGTACATCTTTAAGTGAATGGTGATGCATAGATATTGGGGTGTGTTATATAAGGTCCTTCAATTAAGTCTGCAAACAATTGTAAGTGCTGCATAATTTCTTGACCATGCACCACCAGCACTCTGTATACAGTATACTATACTTTGTTTTATATATTTTTGTAAATATCTATATACCTATATAGATACTACTGTAACTACTATAGATAAAACAAAAAGTAGAGCCTAATGTGGGGGTAGTAACAATTTCTAGGTTGATGGGAGAAAGTACTAAACAGCATTAAATACTAAGATTGGAAACCCTGGTGGCATAGTGGTTAAGTGCTGTGACTGCTAACCAAAAGGTCAGCAGTTCAAATCCATCAGATGCTCCTTGGAAACTCTGTTAGGCAGTTCTACTCTGTGCTATAGGGTCACTATGAGTCAGAATCAACTTCATGACAATGGGTTTGGCGTTTTTTGTTTGTTGGTTTGTCTTGTTTTAATATTGAGCTTAGAACTGGTCTTTTTGAGAATGCTATGGTAAGGAGGATGAGAGGGTTATCTGTGTAGCTATCCCGTTAGGGTGCCAGGGCAGTGGTAATGTGAAGATGTGCCTGACGTTTTCTAAAACCAAAAGCCAGTGTGTGTAGAACATGTAAATCAAAGAAATACTAAACAAGATTAAGAAATACGAAACAAGATTAAGTCAAATAGATAATGGGTAGAGGGGAGGATTTGAAAAAAGGTTTGCAGATAAAGCAGAGAAATCAGTAAGGAGACCAAAAGCGACCCCGGCTCAGTCAGGGTATCAGCAGTGAAGGTCTGAAAAATAGTCTGATTCTGGATACATTTTGAAGGTTGAACCAACAGAATTTGCTGATATGCTGAATTATTTTTATTTATTTTTGTTAACCAGCTGTCTTAAGCAGAGGACTATCTTAAGCCTCTATCTGATATAAAAGGGCAAACAAAAGGAAATCATGTGAACCAATTTTTCCAGACATGCTGCAGGTGGAATTATCTAAAATTTTATCAGTTATAAGACTGTGTCTAAACAGCAACACTATTAAATACAAAACTCTGATAAGCTTATAACGATTTTCCTGATTACAGTCCTGAGGGACAAAAAGGCTTCTGAATGCTGCATCTGTCAAGCACTGATGGATTACGTTCAGCCTGGAATATGCTGTATTTTGTGGCATAATTGGAATAATTTATTTAATTAATCAGCCAACTAGATCTCTTTCCTTTGTGGGAAAACAAACCCTTTCTCAACACTTCCACTTCTCAATCACTACCAATAAATTTGTTGCAGGTTTCTTTTTTTTTTTAATTACAAATTTGTTACTGTAAAAAGACACAGACTTACACAAATTATAATCATTTTATTAAATTATATATCTTAATTTATTTTAATTTTACTTTATTGACTGAACCTTAATTTAAATTCTTTGTGATATCAGTTGATATCTATTTCCTCTGTTTATCTCGTTTCAAAGAGACATTCTATTAATCGAAACAGTGTTATTACTTTTTGGTTTCATTAATTTTACCACTTAACACAATGTCAGGACTCCAAGTTTTAAATCATTCATATCTAAGTGTTGTAGATTTTGAAAAGACCAAATTGTATTAAAAATAAAATAATTAAGGTTCACATATATGTGCATAACTCTCTGAAACATGAGTAATGTGTGGATTTGGAAATTAGCTATTTTTTTAAGTTAAGCATAAATAAGAATGTGGATAAAAGGAAGCTTCTCGATACATTTGTAGATGTTCAAATTTTAATGAGAATTCTTCCCTTTTAAAAAATGTTAATAAAAACACATATGTTGTCTCCTAAATTTGTTTGGACAATCACGATTCATAACTTTTAGTCTAATCTTCATAAAGACAGGCATTTGAATTCTTTACACTCACATTTATACATTTAATTCTACATGAAGCTTTCAATTTAGTGCAGTCAGTTTCCAAAGGAAGAAAAGAAACAATTGATAGCTAATAACACATCAATCCATGATTCAATGATGCTTTTAAATATTTTGCTTGCCTGAAAGAATCTATTAGCTTTCAGTCATTCCTTGGAGGAATTTATATGTTAGCAATAAGAGATATTCTAGAATGACATATCTAAGAGTAAATGGTAAATTCAAAACTCAGTGTCCTAATTTTAAAAATTTTTCTTGTCTTATAGAGTTAACTTCAATTCAACTCAAAGCCAATTTTCTCAAAGATTTATATATATATGTATTAAATTTTACATTTAAAACTGATTTGAGCTTCCTAGAATTTTTATTTACTTGTTTATTCTTGGTATGAAAGTGGAATTTAGATAAGGAGACTAAAGAAGCATGAGGTTCTCCAGGAGTTAAAAAATAGCTGATTCCTGTACAAAGGTGAAAGCGTTCTAGTCTACTCACTCCAGCTACCTTAAGAAATGGCAAGTTAAGCCAAATTTGTTACTTCTGCTATTTGTTATGTTTGCTATGATGTATTCTTATGTTTTTAAACAGGAACTTTCATGATTTTCAATTAGTTTTACTTTACTATTTTTGTTTACAAAATCAGAATATAATTTTTAAGAGAAAGAAAATGTAAGATGATTAATTATAATAATTATGTTTAGATTTTGCTGATTTTCACAGAGGAAATGGTAGTAGGTAGTGGTTAAGTGCTGCAGTTGCTAATCAATGGATCGGCACTTGAAATCCACCAGGTGCTCCTTGGAAACTCAATAGAGCAGTTCTACCTTGTCCTATAGGGTAGCTGTGAGTTGGAATTTACAGCAATGGGTTTGGATTTTTTTTCAAATCTTCACAAGTATCTATCTCATATCTTCTTTAGACTTGGTCACAATTACTTTGAGGCAACTGTAAGGAAATTGGCATAAGTTATAAATTCAGCTGAAATTTGACAATTAAAGTCTATTAGCATTGCCTTTATTTACCCTGACAGTATAGTTTGGAGATCAAAGTAGGTCTGGAAACAAATAATAATGTAAATACCTCTAAAAATTTTGGGAATATCACTTTGCTTTTTCACTTTGTTTTTTCCTATGACTAAAACTCACTGACATAGAGACCTTTCTGTCTCACAGTGACCCCACAGGACAGAGTAGAACTGTTGCATAAGGTTTCCAAACTACAGCTTTTAGATTTGAACTTTCTGGTTATCAGACAATCACATAGAGAAGACCATTTTGGTATTTTCTTATTTGGTTATCTGTGGAATCTATGTTATGCCAGCCATTTTTTATGCCTCTGTAGTTCTTTGATAAGTTAGTAACCCAGTTTGGGGGAGGAGTCAAGATGGCAGACTAAAAATACATTTCTCTAAATCCCTCTGGAAACCAAGGCCTGAACCAATAATTAAATGGAGACTTCTGGACACTTAGTGAGTCCTAGAACCCAGCATTTGGCTTTCTACTTGGTCTACATACCACTGAGTGGAAAACTTCTCTTTTGCTGACCCTCCACTCTTGTTGAGTCCCGGCTCTCATACTGAAGATAAATCACCATTTTAACTGTTTTTTTTTTCTCTGTCTTGGCTTGCAGGAGGGGCTGAGGTGATTGACAGAGAGGCTTAGGCACACTGCTGATAAGATCAGTGATTGGAGTTGTCACATTTTGAAAGCATGGCCTTGGAATCTGTGCAACTTGGCACCTCTAACCTCTCTCTCTATCTCTCAGAATCTCTGTATCTCCACCACTGAATGGCCTTTTCCAAGGTGGACAGGGGAAGCTTGTGCAGGATGCCATCTTCATTGACTGGGAGGCAGTGCCTAATCCCCAGGCTGGTAAGTGGTGCCTGCCTGGAGAGCTTTTTCAGTAGTAAAGCAGTCTTTGATATAGAGGTGTGTACTTAGTCAACTGGGAAGAGGGACTTGCACACCTGAAAGCCTGACTAATTTTGGAAGCTGTCAGATACCTTTTGCCTTACAATAGAGAAATAAAGTGCATCTGGATGGCTTCTCTTCCAGCTTTTACTGTCTTACGTTATAGAGTCAGCTGATGGCTCCCCAGTGACTCTATAAGTGGGGATGTGTCTTTAGCCAATCAGGAGGTGGAGTCTGCTACCCCAGAGATTCCATTGAGCCAAGTCACTGAAGTACATAGAGGTGTCTGGTGATCAACTTCCTTTTCAGACTGAGATTGAACCACATTAAAGTAACACTGGAGAAACAAAACAACCTCCAGATGCAACAAACTTTGGACTGGAACATTAGGAAGAATTCACTTATGGCTTCAGAAGGCCCACAAAAGAAAGATCCAAAGAACTTCCCAGATGAAGAAGCCTTTCTGAAACTATCAGAGGGCAAGTACAAAAGGATTACTTATAGAGCCCTCCTAGATCTTATACAAAATTCAGCAGAGCAAAATGAAAACTTAAACAAGCTGTTTGATCTGATAAAATACTGGTACTCTGAAATCCAACAGGTCAAGAACAAAATCAAAGACACAGGAACTTCAGTTCAAAGCCAAGAAAACAGAATGGAAAAAATGGAAAAGAGACTTTCTGACTTGGAAGACAGAGCTACTGACTCCAGCATCTATGAGGAGAAATCAGAAAAAAGAAACAAGAAAAATGAAGAAGCATGTGGGACTCTGTTAAGAGGAACTATCTATGATTAATTGGAGTTCCTGAACAGGGTGGGACACCTGAGTACACAGAGAGTATTGTGGTTGAGCTAATGACAGAAAACTTCCCAGAAATTATGAAGAGAATGTAGATATCCAAGATGCGTATCAAATGCCACTCAATATAGATCCCAAAAGAAAGACTCCAAGACATATTATAACCAAGCTTAAGAAAATGAAACACAAGCAGAAACTCTTCAAAGGCAGTAAGACTGAAAGCTAAGCTAACATTCAGAGGGAAATCCTGTAGGCTTTCATCAGATTTCTCAGCAGAAATGATGCTGGCACAGAGAAAATGGGATGACACATTCAAAGCCTTAAAGGAGAACTTCCAGCCAATAATTATGTATCCTGCAAAACTGTCTTTCAAATATGAAAATGAAATCAAGACATTCGCAGATAAATAGAAACTCAGAGACATTGTAAAAACTGAACCAAAGCTGCAAGAAATACTGAAAGAAGCTCTTGGCTTAGGAGAACAAAACCATTAATTTTACATTTTAGGAGGAAATATAGGATACATCATCCAGAAACCTGCTCAGTTAGGGAACGCTCCAAACTCAATCAAAGGTGTAATACTAAAAGAAGTGATCCAGTGATCATACCATGAAAACTATGATGTCATCATGTTAAAAAGAGGAATATACTATAGTCGTTATAATCCTTCCAGATGGAGAGGAAGTTAACAAGACTTGTAGTAGTTAAAATTGGGTTTAAACACAGACTTTTAAGGTGGATCCCAGAGGCAATTGCAAAGTACAATAAAGACACAGCATATCAAATCAAGAAACATAATACAGGAGTCTCAACAACTACAAAACCAACACTGAAAAGGGTGAAGAATCAACTCATAAAGGAGAAAGTTCCAAAACAGAATAATAAGAACAGAGAAAACATCAACACAAAAATAAACATTACAATGATAGCACTAAACACATTCCTATCAATAATTACGTTGAATGTGGATAGACTGAATGCTCCAATAAAGAGATGAGTGACACCTTAGATCAAAAGACATGACCCGTCCATATGTTGCTTATAAGAAATTCACCTTAGACCTAAAGGTATGAACAAACTAAACATTAAAAGATGGAAGAATATATATCAAGCTAACAATACCAAAGAAGAGCAAGTGTGGCAGTACTAATCTCTGTTTTAATGCATTTAAAATGTATTAAAATCCAGTTTTAATACATTTAGCCTCAAGGAGGGAGACTTTGAAAACCATGAATTCAAGAATCCTAAATTGGAGACTTGTGTACATTAGCATTGTTTTAGGCAATGCTCCCTGGATGCATGAATTTTCTAAACTTTGACAGATTTGCCCCAATTTCTGTAAAATAAGACTCCTCAGTGTGTTTTCCAGTTACTGTGTTCTCATGAAAATGTACTTACCACAAGAGTAAGCTATTGCCAGTATTCTTCATTCAGTCATAATAGCCACTTTCTCCTTCATGCCATTCGTTGTTTCCAGATGTTACAGACTTCCTGTTTTTCTATCTTCTAAACATTAAATAATGCCTTTGCAATGTAAAATAACCCATTATAGTGGTACTTTCCAAGAGACTCATACACCCATAAGTTGTTATTACCCTGCATTCAGTCTTAGGACCCAATCACTGCTTCCACATGTATAAATCATAACATAAGTTCTGAATTAGTTAAGCAATCAGTATGTCTTCCATTAAGTAAAACACATGTTATGAACAAAAAAAGTTAAAGGACAAAATAATTGGATCACAAAAGAGTTAAGGTATCAAGCCTACTTTATTTCAACCTAAAGTTCTAAAGCCTGCCTGGGTGACTGTCTGTAGTATGATGGCCTAGGTAGTGTAGACTAATCAATAAAGGAGATCATGACAGAGAAATTGAGAAATGTAAGATATTAAGGAAAATCATTTAGTAACATGTCTTAGGGTTTTTGTTAGTGGTGTTTACTTTTACATAACAATCACCATACATTTAGCAGCTTAACACTGCAAATGTATTATCTGATAGTTTCTTTAGGTATGATATCTTATTATTGTATGATTGGGGTTTTGGTGCAGTGTTTCACTTCAGTGATGTCGAGGTGTTGTTTGGGATTATGTTGGTTGCCTGGGGCTTTGAGTCTTCTTCGAAGTTCATTGGTTATTGGCAGAATTTATTTCCATGGAATTTTAGGGTGGAGATACTTGTTTTTCTCTCTGGTGATCAGCTGAGGACTACTCTTAAACAAATAGAAATTATTCTCAGGTTTTTGCCCTGTGACCCTATCCGCCTCAGCAAAGGAGAACTTTCATTATTTATTATGTTCATCACACTAAATTTTTATCACCACCAGTATGGTGAAGAGGAACTCTCCTTTAAAAGGAGAGTTGGCCCTACCTATTTAAATTCTCTTTTACAATATAACATGAATATGGGAGTGATATTGCATCATATTCACAGGATTCAGCCATTCTCAAGATGTAGGTCGTTTAAGGATGAGAAGCACTGGAAAAATAGTATTCTTGGAACAACACAGGAAAATGCAGAAAATTGTAACGTCACAGTCCAAAGAGGTAGACAGTGACCAGAAGACATTGGAAACAAAGAGACTGCACATAGATAAACCATAGTTAGTGCCTGCTTTCCAAAATCTGGTTGGATAAATATCTGCATGTGAGATATAAGAGTTCAAGCTGGGATCATCATTCAAATATTTCTGTGTAAAAAGAGTGTCAGAAACAAATGCATAAAATAAGCATTTTGACAGGAAGAAGCCAGTGACAAGGTACGTAACTCAAACCAGGATAGAAATTCCCAGAATGGGGCAAATTGAGACTGACAATGAAAAGGTAAAAGTTATATGTTGTTTTCAAAATATTTATAACCACATTCTTGGAAAGCTGATAGCTAAATATGTATTGAGCATTCCCTATGTGCTAAGAGTGAGCAAAACTTGGTGAATGTATTGTCCCTTTTTACTCTCACAATAATCTCCCAAGCTTCTTTGGTGATGTAGGTCAGATAAATGTAATAGCTTCTCTGTGATGATACTTTCCAGGGACTCTTCATTACAATTTAAGCTTACGATTGTATGCTCTATTGTCCATTGGTTCCCAGTATCCAACTAAATGACAAGCTGTTTGAAAGCAACTCATGCTTCTCACTCATATTTGGGTCTTCAGCACCAAGCACAGAAGTAGATATTCAACATAAATTTGTTTTTTTACCTTGTTTATAAGTATATGTATATATACATGTATATAAATATATATATACATACATATATACATATGTGCATATACACATGTGCATATGCACATATGTATATTTATATATTATTGTGATTAAGTGAAAGTATACAATTCAAATAAATTTGAGTGCCCACTTATACACACAGCTTCTCCTCTGCTTGCCTGGTGACAGAAGACAACTCCTTTCTACTCTATACTTGTGGTACCCTCTTAAAGAAGTTCCTGTCCCCTCCTTTCCACACTCTTTCGTCTAGAAAGAGACCAATAGGACAGCCTTCTATAAATGCATAGAATCATAAAGTATACACACCATATAGTCACACTATGTCCCTGGGTCCAGTCTGTTTTTGTCCAAAGAGTTGACTTCGGTAGTGTTTTCTATTCGGAGGCAGCAGCAGGTCTAGGGGCCACGCTCCTGGGGATACTCCAGGCCTTTGGGCAATCAATTCTGGTCTTTTAGTGGAGTTCTTGAGCTGCACCCCTCTTTTTATCGTGTTGCCACAGAGATTCTGTATTGTGTGCTCCATCATGGCTGTGTTTGGTGGTTGCTGGGCCCCATTGGGTTCTTCTGGTTACATGTTGATACAGTCTCCCATTCACATGGGTCGTTCTATCTCCTAAGCTACTTTTTACCTCATGTCTTTGTTGTTCTCAGGAATCATTTGTTCCAGATGAGTTGGGACATTTTGGTGCACCTCAGTTTCTTAACTTTTAAGTTAAGACTTTTAAGACCCCAGATGCCATTCACCAATATGGGGTGCATAAGACTCTCTTAGCAATAGGCTAGTTACTCTAATTGGCCTCAATGTCTCATGAGAGTATGGTCACCAAAACTCCGCCTCTGTTACTCTATCCTGGCAATATGGGAAGATTAGAAGATCTCTCAGTTTATGGTGAAGTCCAGCTAAGCTCTCACTGCTTTCCCTCAACCAAATTTCTATCAACTATCTAATCTACAAGCAACATGTCCCTCCTTTCTGACCCTTGTAGCTGTTAGAGTGTTCTGTACACAAGTCTGTTTTTAAGTCCTTAAAGCAGAGTACTCATACAATATTTGTACCTTTGTCATGGACATTTCACTCAGCATAACATCTTCCAATTGAAACCAGGTTATGAGATGCTTCCTACAATCATTATTTTTCTTTATTATTGTATAGTGTTCGAGTGAGTACATGTACCCTAGTTTGTTTATCAATTCATCTGTTGATGGGCATCTAGGTTGATTCTATCTTTTTACTGTGGTGGACCGTGCTGCAGCAAACATTCATGTGCATGTAACTGTTCGTGTAGAAGCCTTTGTTTTTGTAGGATATATTCTGAGGAGTGAGATTATTGTATCAAATGGTATATCTATGTTCAGCTTTTTATGGAAGTGCCAAATTGCTTTACGAAGAGATTGTACCATTTTGCAATCCCACCAGCAGTGGAGGAGAGTTCTGATCTCTCCATGGCCTCTCCAGCATTTGTTGCTTTGTGTTTTTTGGAATATGGTCAACCTTGTCGAGGTGAGAGAGTATCTCATTGTAGTTTTGATTTGGATTTCTCTAATAGCTAATGATTATGAGCATTTCCTCATGTGTCTTTTGTCTGCCTAGATGTCCTTTTTGGTGAAGTTTCTGTCCATCTACTTTACCTGTCATTTAACTGTGTTATTTACTTTTTTCTTGTTGATATTTTGCAGAACCTTGTAGACTGTGGAGATCAGACATCAGTCTGGCATGTAGTTATCAAATATTTTTCTTCATTCTATAGGTGGTCTTTTAACTCTTTTGATAAAGTCTTTGGATAAGTAGAAGTGTTTGATTCCTGGTAGTTCCCATTTATCTATTTTCTTTTCTGTTGATCATGCTTTGTTTGTCAGATTTTGGTGTCTGTCTAAGCTGTATATTAAAACTTCCATTGTTGACCCTGTTTTTTTTTTTTTTTTTTGCATGATCATTATCATTTTATGTTTGATATTTAGGTCTTTGATTTAATCTGAGTTAGTTTTTATGTAAGGTGTGAGATATGGGTCTTGTTTCAATTTTTTGCAGATGAATATCCAATGTTGCTGATACCATTTGTTAAACAGACTGTTTTTACCCCAGTTTATAATCTTAGAGCCTCTGTCAAATAGAGAATGATGGTGTCTGGGGTCTCAACTTTGTTCCATTGGTCTACGTATCTGTTTTTGTACTAGTATCAAGCTGTTTTGACTACGGTGGCAGTGTAATAAATTGTAAGGTCAGGTAGTGTGAGGCCTCCCTCTATGTTCCTCTTCTTCAGTAGTGCTTTGGTTATCCGAGGTTTCTTCCTTTTCCGAACAAATTTGGCGATTTGTTTCTCCATCTCATTAAAAACTGTCACTGGAATTTGTACTGGGATTGCTTTGTATATGTAAAGGTTCTGTGTCAAACAGACATTTTCACAATGTCAACTCTTCCTGTCTGTAAGCAAAGTAGATTTCTCCATTTATGTCTTTCTTAGTTTCTTGCAGTGAAGTTTTGTAGTTCTTTTTGTATAGGTCTCTTCTTTCACTAGTTACATTTATTCCAAGGTGTTTTATCTTCTTAGGGGCTATAGCTGCTTTGGTGATTTCTTCTTTAATGATCTCTCTGTTGATTTAAAGGAATCCTACTGATTTACTTAATCTTGATCTTATATCCTGAGACTTCGCTAAACTCTTCTGTTAGTTTGAGTGGTTTACTTATGGATTCTTTAGGATTTTCAGCATATATAATCACATCATCTGCAAATAGGGAGGTTTTTACTGCTTCTTTGCCGATGCAATGCCCTTTATTTCTTTGTCTTGTATGATTGCTCTGGCCAAAACTTCTAGTACAATGTTGAATAAAAGTGGTGAGGGTGGGGATCCTTGTCTAGTTCCCATTCTCAAAGGGAATTCTTTCAGTCTGTCTCCATTCAGGATGATGTAGGCCTTTGCCTTTGCATAGATGGCAGGAATTTGCCTTCTGTTCCTATTTCTCTGAGAGTTTTAAGCACGAAGGGGTGTTGGATGTTGTCAAATACCTTTTCTGAATCAATTGACAGAATCAGTTGTTTCATATCTTTGTGCTATTTATGTGATTGATCACATTTATTGTTTTCCTGATGTTGAGCCAGACTTGCATCCTTGGTGTGACTCCAACTTGATCATGACAAATTATTTTATTTTTTTAAGTGTAAAAATATTTAGTCAATTCTAAGGTGGATATTTGTTCATATTTTAGCATCTCTGAAAACAGAACACATATTTTAATTGATGTACATTAAAACTGCTATCAGCCATAAAGCCATGTTAATATGGGCATCAGTGTCAGTGCATTCATGACACCAAAAGTGCTAGTATCAAAACTTGTGTATTGGACACCAGCATCTCAGAAAAAAATCTTACAACAATAGCGGAGCAGTATTTTAACTCTTGAGAACCAAATAACGTGGGAAGGGGATGAGAAAGTAATTACTCAAACAGATTTAATAACATTTCTAAAGCTGAACTTAAAAAGAGGTCTATTCTACATAATTGCAAAGCTAGATTAAGAGCCAATACCAATGGCTATTAGTTCTTCTTAGAAATGCTGCTCTTGATAGTGGGGTGGGCATGATGCAAGACTGGGCAGTGTTTTGTCTTGTTGTATGTGTTGTTACTATGAGTCAGAACTAACTCAGCGCTACCCAACAACAACATATACTATTTACGTGCTTACTGGTTTTCCTCTCTAGAGAACCCAGCCTAACACAGTTAACTTTCCCAGTAGTTGAAACATACCAATAGAAATTTTGTCAATTTCTGGAGCCTAGTTTTCCACCAATGCCTTCAGCACAGCTTGGACGTCTTCCTTCAGTACCATCATTTCCTGATCATGGGCTACCTCTTAAAAGGTACGTGCTACCTCTTAAAATCTAAAAAACAATGTACATTTTAGAAAACATCTCATAACGTGTTTCAATTGGAAGATACTATGCTGAGTGAAATAGTGTCAAAAGAGAAATATTGTATGAGACTCCTGTTACAAGAACTTAATAATGGAATTATCTACAGAAGAAAGGTACAAGGGTGGGGGTGCGTGATGGCTTTTGATAGATGAGATAGTTGATAAGTGTTAGAAATTTTACTTATTTACTGTAATAAATAAGAAAATTAAATTAAAAAATTGAATTTTTTGATGTTTTCTGTTCGCTAGGATTTTGTTGAAGATTTCTGAATCTAGGTTTGTGAGTGATATTAGTCTGTAATTTTCCATTTTTTGTGGGATCCTTCCATGGCTTTGGTACCAGGGTTATGCTGGCTTCATAGAATTAATTTGGGAGTACTCCATCCCTTTCTATGCTGTGAAATACTCTCAGTAGTATGGAGTTAACTCTTCTCTAAAAGTTTGGTAGAATTCTCCATTGAAACCATCTAAGCCAGGGCTTTTTTTGGTTGCTAGTTTTTTGATGACTTTTTCAATCGCTTCATTTGTTACAGATTTATAGTTGTTCTATTTCTTCTTGTGATAGTTTTGGTAGTTGATACGAATCCAGGAATTTGTCCATTTCCTCTTGGTTTTCAAATCTATTGGCGTACAGTCTTTTGTAGTAATCTGTTATGATATTTTTTTTATTTCATTTTAATCTGTTGTGACATCTTCCATCTCATTTCTTATTCAGCTTATGTGTTTCCTTTCCTATTTTTCTTTTCTAAGTTTAGCCAGTGGTGTATCATTTTTGTTGATCTTTTCAAAGAACCAGCTATTGGTTTTATTTTATTTTTTTCAATTGTTCTGCCATTCTCTAATTCATTTAATTCTGCTCTAATCTTTATGATCTCTTTTCTTCTGGTGCCTGAGGGATTCCTCTTTACTCTGTTTCTACTTGTTCAAGCTGTAGGGTTAATTCTTTGGTTGGGCCCTTTTTTCAGTGTATATATAGAGATAAACTGACCTCAGAGTACTGTTTTGCTGTATCTCATAGGTTCTGGTAGGATGTGTTTTCATTCTCGTTTCATTCCATAAATTTCTTTCTTTTGTCCTTGACTTCTTCTATAACCTATGGCTTTTTGAACAAGGTGTTGTTCAATTTCCATGAGTTTGAATTTCTAGCTCTGTTTTTACTGCTATTGATTTTAACTTTTATGGCCTTATCATCTGAGAAGATGCTTTGCAGTAATTCATTGGTTTGTATTTTGTTGAGACTTGCTTTATGTACTAACACATGGTCTATCCTTGAAAATGTTCCATGTGCATTGGAGAAGAAGGTATACTTCTCTGTTGATTGGTGAAAAGTTCTGTATGTGTTGTTGAGGTCTAGTTGGTGTATCATCACAGTGATGTCTTCTGTATCTTTACTGAGCTTTTTTCTGGATGATCTGTCTGTTACTGAAACTGGAGTGTTGACGTCTCCAACTTTTATTGTGTTGTGACCTATCTCATTTTATCAATGTTGGCAGATTTTGTTCAATGTATTTAGATTCTCTGGTATTGAGTACATAAATACTGAATATTGTTATGTCCTGCTTATGTTCATCAATAAACTGTGACAATGCTTGTCCATGACAGTAGATTTTACATTACAGTCTATTTCATGTGAGATTAGGATTACCACTCCTGCTCTTCTTTGTATGTTGCTAGTTTGGTATATGTTTTTCCATCCTTTGTTTTTCAATTTGTTCATTTCTTTGAGTAAAAGGTATGTGTCTTGTAAGCAGCATATAGATGGATTGTGTGTTTTGATCCAGGATGTCACTCACTGTTTCTTTATTGGAGTGTTCAGTCTGTTTACATTCAGTGTAATTATTCATAGGTGTGTGTTTAGTGCCACTATTTTGATGCATTTATTTTTGTGTTGTTGATGCTCTTAATATTCTGTTCTGGGTCATTCTTTATGATTTGACTTCATCTTTTTCAGTGCTGGTTTTGTGTTTGTTGAGAATTCTGTATTATGTTTCTTGTCTTCATATGTTGCACTGTTATTTTGCTTTGTGACTACCCCTATCATCCCCCTTACTATTCTAAGTTTAAACCAGACTTTAACTTCTATGTATCTTTTTAATATCGTCTCCGTCTGAAAGGGTTAAACCTTATGTAACATATCCCTCTTTTTAGTATGATGATGTCATAGTCTTCGTGTTAAGATAACTGGTTCCCTTCTTTTGATATTGTAGCTTTGATTGAGCTTTGTGACTTCCCTAACTGAGTAGGATTCTGGATGCCACATGCTGTACTGCCACCTTAAGTATACACTTGATGTTTTTTTTTCTAAACAAAGAGCTTCTTCTAGTATTTGTTGTAATTTTGGTTTTGGTTTTCACAAAATCTCTAAGGTTTTGTTTATCTGCCGATGTCTTAACTTCCTATCATGTTTGAGAGACAATTTTTCAGGATATATAATTTTTCGTTGGAAGTTTTTCTCCTTCAAGGCTTTGAATGTGTCATCCCACTACCTTCTTGCCAACATCATTTCTGCTCAGAAGTCAGATGAAAGCCTACAGGGTTCCCTTTGCATGGTAGCTTTTCTTTAAGCCTTGTTGCCTTTAAGAGCCTCTCTTTATGATTCATTTTAATTTTATAAATTATAATATTTATAATATATATTAATATATTATATATTTTGATATATATTGTTATATAATATGTGTATTATATATACATATATATGTATATATTATATATACATATAAATATACTTATATACTATATAATATCTATATTTAAATATTTGTGTATTATATAGTTTATATATCATATATAAATTATAATATAATATACATATATACTATGTATATAAATTATAGTATGTCTTGTCTTTGGATGTATTTTTTGTAGCACTCCACAAACATCTTGGACATCTATGTTCTCTAGTTTCATAATTTCAGGGAAGTTTTCTGTCAGCAACTCTACAAGAATGCTATCTTTATTTTCCTCTGTCCCTCCATATTCAGGAACTCCGGTTATTCATAGACTATTCCTTTTAACAGAGTCCCACATGTTTCTTAATGCTTCTTCATTTTTCTTATTTTTTCTCCCTGATTTCTCCTCATAAATGCTGGTGTCAGTTGCTCTATCCTCAAGCTCACTAACTCTGGCTTCCATCTTCTCAGAACTACCCTTTTGGGTTTGGACTGAATTGTCTAATTCTGTAGTTTCATTGTTGATCTGCTGGATTTTAGATTGTTGATGTTCAATCAGTTCAAATAGGTTACTTAATTTTTCATTTTGTTCTGCTGCATTTTGTTTAATCTCTAGGAAGGCTCTCTATATAATTCTTTTGTACTCAGCCTCTGATAGTTTCAGGAAAGTTTCTTCATCCAGGATGTTTTCTAATCCTTCGTTGTGAGAGTTTTCTGGAACCATAGTGCACTACTTCTTTACATGGTTAACTATCGATTATTGTCTTTGTGCCTTTAAGGAGCTGTTTGGTTCCTCTGATATTACCTCAACAGGAGCTGAGGCATAGTTCTAAAAGGGAGTAAGGACCCTACTAGTTTTGGTCACCAGCCACCTCCTTGTAGTCTAGTGACTGGTCCAGTTGGACTCTCTGGGTCTCCAAGCACCACCTCCTGGCGGCTAAAGGTAGAAGTTACTTTGTGGTGTCTCTCTGTCATTATGGCAGACAAGCATATAGTTTAGCTCAGGGAATGGAAGAGAGAAGGATGCCGCTCCGCTAAGCTGCATGAGACTGCTGCACTCTGCAGATACGTTTAGCTTAAAAACTGCTTGTTTGCTGAGAGGGGTGCTGTGCAGTGTCCACCCAAGGCAGCTGGGATCTTGGGGTGGGTAGCAAATATGGCATCCTACTTATGGAGTCCTTGGGAGGCTGTCAGCTGACACTATGATGTGGATCAGTGAAGGGTAGTGGAGATACTGTCATCCCACTCAGAAGTCAGTTCTCCAGGTGTTCGTATTTTAAAAAGGTGCTTAACTGCTGAGTGAAGAGCTGTCCATCAACTGTTGAAATCAGTCAGGCCCTCAGGTGTTGCAGGCTGTGCCTTCTCGCTGGCAACAAAAGCACCTCCTAGGCCATCCCCAGATGCTATGAAGTGGTTCAAAGAAGGGAGGGAGTAGGGCTTTGCTGCCCACATCTGCCAGGCCCAATCAAAACTCGCAACATGAATTGGAGAAGCACTACCCAGACAGGGACTGCTGCTCAGCCTGAGAATTAGCCCCAGCTGAGACCTCTGCCTCCCAGCTGACTAAGACGGCATCACACTGAAGCTTCCCTTCATACCATGAGACAGCGAAATCTATGGCAGAGCTCAGAGAGGAGAGGGTGGAGGTGCAGTGGTGCCCTCAGTCAACATCCAATCTCTCAGTATGTGAGTATCCCAAGCAAGTCTCTCTGCTGCTCACTATACTGTTTGGTTAACCACTGCAGTTCAGCATATTTGCTGGCTTGTGCCCACTGCCCTGCCTTCTGGAAAACAAAGAAGGTGGCAGTACTTGCAGTCTTCCCAAACAATGTGTCAGCAGAGGCAGGACTCAGTGTGCCATGGTCTCTTCTTTGAGAGAAGTAGTTTTCCTGTATATGGTGCCTAGACTAGTCTGACAATCCTACGCCAGATCCTAGCTCTCCCAGAATGTCCACACTGCCCCATTCAAGTTTCATTCCAGGCCTTAGTTCTCAGAGAGAATTGAGGAGACGTGTATCTAGTCTGCTAATCTTGGCCCCACTCCTCTAAGTGTATAGTTTTGATGTAAACTTTGTGGTGGAAGAAACTGGATGCACTTCTGGGAACTGAATTCCAATCTAGCTCCCCTTAAATTACTCTGACATTATGTGAAAGTTACTTATTCTCAGCTTCTACAATCGTTAAAGTGAAGGACTGAATATGATTTTCTCTATGAACTTCTAATGACAATTTCTAGCTTTATAGAATTGTTGTATTTTAAATAGCTTCCGAAAGGAATTTTTTAACCCACTCTAATTTTAGGAAAAGTAGAAAATGAAAATGAAACGGTATTTATTTTTCAAATGCATCTACTTATATGGTTAACTATTTTGTTAGTATTTAACTGGAGAAAATGATCATTAAAAAATAATTTCATCTATTTACAGTTTCCAACATGAAACTGATAGTATTTATTCCTTACTACATTTATTTTAAAGTGTAATTTTAATCACCAAGTTATATTCAAGAGAGGTAATACTTTTTTGTTTACTATTCATTTCTTTTAGACACTCAGCCAGCAATAAAAATACCCATACTTCTTTCTCCTGTTTCCTTAGAAATTGTTTCTATAGCAACCAAGTATCTTGAGCTGGAAATCCAAGGGATGCCACATAAGAGTGTATGCATGTATACTGAAAAACAGTCTTTACTTGATCTCTTATTTTTCAGTGTAAAAATAATTGATATCAAGTTGGTTGGAACAATTTTGTAACAAGTTATATGTAAAATATTACAATGATGAAGCAAATTTTTTTCTTTAATCACAATTAAGTAAACAATTCCAAGCATGTGACATCATTTTTAATCTGTGAATGTGCCCATACTTGATGTCCCTGATATCAGCATCAAGAAGAGTGCTAAATTATCTTCTGAAAGTTATTAGTTTCAAGACTTGAACATTAATTTTGCTTAAAAATATAAAGTCTAAATATAAAGTCTCATTTATGTGCATGCTGTAGTTTAGACAAGTGATCTAAATAATTAGAAATATTTGTGATGTAAACTAATAACAAGAATGTGACTATTTATTGGCTTGGCTTTGCTGGACACAGGATAATAAATGAAAGTGTGAATTCATTTTTTTCCTAAAACAAAATATGTGAAAGTAGATTTTTTTGTCAGAAATGAAATGCAATTGAGAACAATATAAAAGTCATTTGATCTATAAAATATATGAAGGGTGCTGGCTTCATGTTATAATAGCTGTTTATGCTATGCACTGTGTTTTGTTTTGATCACACTTCATTCACCGCTATTGTGGATCCATGTACTTTGTGATTTTCTGCACAGTTCCAAAAAAAAAAATAAGAAAACCCTGGTACTTTTGTTTAAAAAGCAATAAGCAACAATTTTCTGTGTATGCACAAGAGTTTTCCTTTTATGCTAGTTATTTTTCTAAAAATTATACTTTAAGCCTTTACTCAAGTTGTTTTCTGAATTTTAAAATGATTTTCAACCCCAAATCTTACTGCAGTCTTATTTTGTTTTAAAGCCTATGTGAAAATTTCTTTCCTCAAGGAGACTTTCTTAGTGCCCCTGATCGTGCAATCCTTGATGGAATTAATCCCCTTAGTATCATTTATAATTAATATTTACACATATTGTTGATATCCCTTGAACAGTTTTTCTCATCTCCGTATTCCCCCCATGGTAGAATGATGTGACTATCTGCTTCTGTTAGGATTTACTGCCTTAGAAACACTATGGGGCAATTCTGTTCCATCCTGACAAGTTTGTCATGAATTTAAAGTGACTCCATAGCAGTGGGTTTTGGATTATTTTGCCTGATTTTTTTTCTCTCATCACCCTCTCCTCCATAGCCCCCTCACAGAGAACCAAAATCAGCATCACAAAGATTTTGAATTAAAATGATAATCCTAGAGTAAATCATTTTTGTGTTTCCTACCTCAATCCTGAATAACTCTGTTTTAATGTAAGAACAGGACCCTACTTATTATTGATATTGGGTTCAGAGGCTTTGAAACCTGAATATTATTAGAAGCTTTGACTAAAACAGTTGGATTTGATTTGAAAAAGCTCATGCTTGAGAAAAGATAAGATGAGAAGCACACTGCTCAGGAAACATGCACAGAGGAAATTAAGACTCTTGTTCTCTTGTTACTGAGGAACGGGCCTAGTAAAGACAGAGTGAGTGAAGGAGGAATCTGTAAAAGAAACCAGTAAGTAGCCACCAGAGAGAGGGGAAATTCAAGCTGTGTCTTAGTTTCTTAGTGTTGCTATAACAGAAATACCACTTGCGGATGCTTTTACAGAACAGATTTATTTCTTCACAGTTCAGAGGGCCGAAAGTACTAAGTCAGGGAACAAGTTCAAGTGGCAGGTTCTGCTCTGTCCGCCTGGGGGAAGAGTCTTATCTCAGCTTCTGTAGCCCAGGCTTGGCTCCTCGGAGATTTTCACAAGGCATCTATCTGCCTCAGTGCATGCTAAATTCTGTGACTAATCTTCTCTTTATACCCCTCAGAGATGATTAGATTGATTAGATGTAGGATACACCCTGAACTGGTATGCCCTTGTTGATATAATAAAGACAATCCTATGTCCAAAGAGAATTGCATACACAAGTATAAGGGTCAGGCCTCTAACATGCATTTTGAGGGAACTCAGTTCGATCCATAACTGAGTATTCTGCCAAGGAAGCAAAGGGAAGAGAACATTTTAAGGGGGGAAAAAAAAAAAAAGTGGACAGCAATACTTGGTAGGTGAAAGGTTTGTGAAGACAGCAATGAAATATATATGTAGTCTTCAGGTTCATTTACCTGGAGACTTTCAGTGACCGCAGCAAACAGTTATATCTGCGAATTGTAACAAATCCAGACCAGGACACGTTTGAGAGTAGTTAAAAAATAAAGGCATGGATGATTCTTTTTTCTCCTTAAAACAAGAATGAGTATTAATTGTTTAATATGTGGTAGAATTCACTAGTGAAGCCATATGGACTTGGAGTTTTTCTTGGGTTTTTGTAGGAAAGTTTTTAACTAAAATTCAGTTTTTTAACATCTAGGAAGCCATTCAGCTTGTTTAATTCTTGAACGAACTTTAGTGCTTGTGTGCATCTGCAAAAATGTTATCTTTTTCCACGCTTTGGAGTATAAGGAATGTATTTATAATGATTCTGCTATCTTCTGTTCCATTTCAGTGTCTGTTTCTATTGATTGATTCTTTCCTCCTACAACGTTTTGTTTTGTTTCTCTGCTTCTTTGTACACCTTGTGAATTTTTTATTGGGTGACGGACATTGTGAAAATAATCTTGTTTGTGCTGGAATTCTTTCTTTAAATGTTTTTTTTTTTTTTTTTTACTTTGCTTTCTGTGATACACACTTCAGATACCTGGAAACAGTTTACTCCTTTGAGACTTGCTTTGAAGTTTGTTAAGCAGCATCAGAGCTGAATTTTGTTAGAGCTAATTTTCCCTCACTACTACCATTTCCTGTGTGTGAGGAAGCTTCTCTACTTTAGTGTTCAGGAATTTGAACAAGTCTCAGCTTTCTATGAGCTTCCTAAATTGCTTGGACTGTTTTTGTGGTTATTTCCCAGCCTGATAGATTTCTGCCATAATTATGTTAATCAGCACTCAGGTAATGACTTGAAGACAGCCCTCTATAAGTCTCTGCAATTGTCTCTGTGCACCTCTGTTCTGTCTGGTTCTTCTCAGGAAGTTCAAGTCAAAAATACTCAACTCTGCCTCCTCAATTATGCTATGGTCTGTTTGGGGTCCCACAACCTATGCTGCAGTCCAGAGATTCTCCACATAGTATGATGGGATTATCAAAGGGATCACTGTCACGTGTAGTCTCTTCTTTAGTGCCTGAAAGCCCTTATTTCATGTCTTCTTGTTCAAGGCAGAAGGGTGAATCTCTTTTCTATTGCTCCATCACTGCTGGAAGGAGAAGTCAGTCCATTTTATTTTTTCTTTTCATGGAGAATATCGCCTGTAAGTTATGTTTTCTTTCTGCTTAGTATTTATTTTTCTTTTAAACCTCTCAACTGTTTTTAGCTTTAACCTTTTTGTGACTGTTTTGTGCTTTCTCTAGATATCACATGTGATGGTTAAGGTTTAGTGTCATTTTGGCTGAGAAGTGATTCTCAGTGGTTTGGCAGTCATGACATAATTTGGCAGCTATGTAATCACTTCTTCATGAAATCTGATACAACTGCCTTCATGATGAGATCTGCTATGAGAAGCCAATATACATGGCCTGCATCTGGTATACATGGACTTTATGGCAAAGCTCACTGGCTTTTGTTCGCTCCATATTCTGTAGCTGGCTCCTCACCTGACCTCTAGTTCTTAAGACTTGAGTCAGCAACCTAGTGCCAGTCTTCAACTCATCAGCCTCCATAGTATGTGAGCCAGCTTACTGCCGTTGTACGTGCTGATGTTGGGATTTGTTGGCCTCTTCAACCAAAGGGCTGCTGTCTGACCTATCTTGGGGTAGGCAGCCCCTGCAGCTACAGGAGTCAAGAGAAGCTCCAGAGAGACTTGGGACTTTCCCACTTCTGTAACCATGGGAGCTATTTCCTTGATGTGAATCTCTCTCTGTACATACACATCCATATATGTACACACACTTCACTGATTTTGCTTATCTAGAGAACCCAGCCTAAGACAATGCAAATAATGACTATTTTGACTTTTTATACCTAATTCTTGAAGTTTTTTATTTGTTTTTCTTGCTATAGTGTATTATTTAGAATACTCAGTATCAACTGTCTCTAGTATATAATGCATACTTGATAATACTGGCTAAAAAATGAATTAATTACAGAGATAATTTATATAGCATATAAAAAATTCATAAATTTTTCTCAGCTATTGATATTTGATTCAGATATAGGAGGCATGGTAAATATTGTTTTGTACTAATTATGATAAAACAATGAAATTTCCTTTAAATTCTTAAGTCAAATTTGGTCTTCAGAATTTTAAATACAAGAGAATTTTCTGTACAGCTTAATTAATGATCATACTACTGTTTGTTTGAAAAGACTCTCTGGTATTCTTTAAAGGCCAAGAATTCTTTTTCATATGCTTCAAAAAAGAAAAAGTAAAAAGAACATTGTAAACTACTTCTCTGTATCAGAGAATATATATTGAATGCCAGAACTTCAGATTCTGCATCTTTAATGAGCTCTAAGTCTAGGGAAAATATGTTCCAGTAATAACCCAGAAAATGTGAAAACTTAGATTGTCACTGATTTTTGCTAGTCAACCAAATTAGGCACTTTGATCATATAAATTATTAATTTCATATGCAAAATTCAGGTGAGCTATCTCAGTATCTAAATTCAGTTTCACTGTTGTTTCACCACTAATTAATGATTAAAGTTAAAAATGTTTGCATTGTATAAAATCTGATAAAAGTGATTTATCTATGATGAATTTATGTATTACACAAAATTGCAGTAAGAATATTTGATTCTATCTTTGACAGTTATCTGATTTATGGAGAATTATTTATTCACATCTAAAACAGACACAAAAATAAGGTAATGGTTAGTTAGAAAACAGTCTGGTGGAAACAAAATAAAACACCAAAACTAAATCCATTGCCATTCAATTGATCTCAACCTCTGTCTTTTCTCTGTTTACTATCATGTTGCTTATTGATCTAGTTATCAGAATTTTGTTTTCCTGATGCCAAGGTGTAATCTATCCTCAAGGCTGTGGCCTTTGATCTTCATCGGGAAGTGTTTCAAGTCCTCTTCACTTTCAGCAAGCAAGGTTGTATCATCTGCACAATATAAGTTGTTAATGAATGTCTTCTTCCGATCCTAATGCCCTGATCTTCTTCGTATACTCCAGCTTCACTGATTATTTGGTCAGCATACAGATTGAATATTATGATGAAAGGATGCAATCCTGATGCATGCATTTCCTAACATTAAACCATGCAATGTGCCCTTGTTCTGTTCAAACAACTGCCTCTTGATCTACGTGTAGATTCCTCATGAGCACAGTTAAGTGCTGTGGTGTTTCCATACTCCAGAATATTATCTATAATTTGTTATGATCCACACAATCAAATGCCTTTCCATAGCCAATAAAATACGAGTGGACATCTTTTTGTTATTCTCTTTCAGCCATGATCCATCTGACATTAGCAATGGTATCCTTGGTTCCATATCCTCTTCTGAACCTGATCTGTCACCAGTTTCTGACAGCTGCCTGTCAATATTCTTCTGAAGCTGCTTTTGAATGACCCTTACCAAAATACTACTTTTGTGTGATATTAATGATATTGTTAATTAATTTCAGCATCTGGCTGGACCACTTCTTAAGGAATAGGCATAAATATGGATCTCTACCAGTCGGTTGGCCAGGTACCTGTCTTTCAAATTACTTGGCACAGATGAATAAGTGCTTCCAATGCTGTATCTATTGAAATATATCAATTGATATTCCATCAATTCCTGGAACCTTTCTTTTTGCCATTGCCTCTAATGCAGCTTTGACTTCTTCCTTCAGAACTATTTGTTCCTGATCTTATGCTACCTTTTAAATAGTTGAACATCCACTAATTCTCGTTGATTTAATGACTGTGTTCCTTCCGTCTTCTTTTTTTGGTGGTTCCTGCATCATTCAATATTTTCCTTGTAGAATCCTTCACTATTTCAACTCAAGGCTTGATTATTTTTTTTATGTTATTTCACCTTGACAACTGCTGAGCACGTTCTTCCCTCTTTGGTTCTATCTCCAGCTCTTTGCACATACCTTTGTAATACTTGACTTTGTTTTCTCAAACTGCTCTTTGAAACCTTCAGTTCTTTTACTGTATCATTTCTTCCTTTTGCTTTATCTACTTAATGTTCAAGAACAAGTTTCAGTCTCTTCAAGATCCATTTCTTTTTCTCCCTTTCATGTCTTTTTTAATGATCTCCTGCTTTTTTCATATATGATATCCTTGATGTCATGCCACAGCTTATCTGTTCTTTGGTAGTTAGTGTTCAAAGCATCAAATCTATTCTTGAGATGGTCTCTAAACTCAGGTGGTATATACTCAAGGTCGTACTTTGCCTCTTGTGGACTTTTTTCTAGTTTTCTTCAGTTTAAATTTCAAATTGCGTGTGGGAAATTGATGATCTTGCCACATCTGGTACCTGGTCTTCTTCTGACTGATGATACTGAACTTTTCCATCATCTCTTTCCATTGATGTTGTTGATAAGATTCTTGTGCATTTCATCTGGAGAAGCACACGCATATAGTCATCATCAATACTGATGACAAAAAGGTATTTGCAGTGAGGAAGTCATTGGTCCTGCCAAGTTCTATCATGAAGTTTTCAGCATAATTTCTGTCACTCAGTTCACGTTTTACTAATCTTTCTTCTGTGCTTCTGACATTTGCATTCCAATCTCCAATAATTATCAATGCATCCTGGTCATATGTTCCATCAATTTCAGACAGCAGAAGCTGGTAAAAACTTATGTTTGGCCTTAATGTTTGAATTTTAATAATAGTCCTATGTACCTACTTCCTCGTAGGTATGTGGATATTAGCCTATCACTGACAGCATTGTACTTTGAGATAGATCTTGAAAGCTTCTTTATGAGGATGAGTGCAATTCTATTCCTCTTCAAGCTGTGATTCCTGACATAGTAGACCCATAAGACTGACTGATTGAAAATGGCCAATACCAGTCCATTTCAGCTCACGAATGCCTAGGACATCGACTTTTGTGTGCCATTTTATTTTTATGATATCCAGTTTTCCTAGATTCTTACATCATACAGTCTGTATTTCGATTATGAATGGGTATTTACAGCTCTTTCTTCTCATTTTAAGTTGTGACACATCAGCAAATGATGGACCCAGAAGCTTGACTCCATCCATGCCATTAAGGTCAACTATACTCTGAGACAGCACCTCTTCCCCAGTTATATTTTGAATGCCTTCCAAACTGGAAGGCCCGTTTCAGACTGTGTTCTGCTGCTATTCATAACGTTTTCACTGGCTAATTCTTTTCAAGAGTAGAATGCAATGTCCTTCTTCCTAGCTGTCGTAGTCTGGAAACTCAGCTGAAACTCATTCTTTTAGAGAAATACAGTTATCAATAAAAGCTGGAAGTCTTTACATAAATGAAGTGAAATTTCTGTATACATGTTATTAGCCTGTAAACTAATCACATGAAACGTAAATGAATTTTCAGCAATGTTCAGGCATGTTTAAGATGTATTGATCTATAATACAGACTATAACATGTGGTATGTATAGACATTGCCATCTATCACAGCAGCTGGCACTGAGGTACAGCAGGCTTACGTGATAAGTAAAGATGACATGGACAGAAAAAGCAGTGAGTTTCTAATTAGAGTGTAAAATTGAAAGTCAAAAGAGAAGACACTGTACTACCAGGCTTATTTTATCTCAGCTAAATTTCATGGTTACTTTTATGCAGGATGCTTGAGAAGGGAGTAAAAGTACAGATTTACTTAAGCAGAGCTCACAAGTCTGTTACAGCCTACTGAGGAAGCCAGATAGTCTAGAGTAATTTGGTTAGCTAGGTTTTCATAGTGCAAAATTTACTTTTGCTCAACATTATATAACTAAGAAAATAATTGTATTGTAAAAAGTTGTCTGGATTTTGTGTCTTTAAATTCTTTCTATGATCTTCTTTAGTTAGTACCAGAATGTAAGTACTCACAAAGCATCTAAGCAAATAGAAGTGTCTTAATCACTTTTATATTTGATGATGTCTCTAGATAGCTTAAAATCACTAATTTAATTTTTTGAAAAAGTCTTGTCTTGAAGTTTTGAAAACCTTTTGAAGTACATTAATGGAGTTTTAAAAGCATAACCCTGAAAGAGTTTTAACTTCTTTGAATTCATTCAAATTAACTATGCAAGGTCTTTGGTTGTTCAAGTTCCAAAAAAACTAATTAATAATTTCCTACAAGTACTCTGAATATGATATCATGGTATTTAGTGCCAAATTTTCAAAAGTTTGCCACTAACCTTTTGAGTGAGCAAAACTACATGTGTAATTGGTTATATCCATAAGTGGCTAATTAATTGCATAAACTAATTGGCCGGTTATACTGAAAATAATCAACAGAATGTGAAATTCGCATAAAATTATTTAAGTCCAGCTCAGAGCATTTCAACATTTGGTCTGTACACATACCATTTGGATCTTTTAGAAAATATTCTTCCTCAGTAGCTCTGTGAGCCCTGGGCATCAATACAGGTAAGGGGCTCCCAGTTAATGCCAGTGCAGCGCCTTGACTGACTAGGGATAGAGTTTCTTCTGCTCTCGCTTCCTCACTAAAAATTGAGGAATATGGTACAAAATCTAAGCAATTATTCAGATATTTGCCAAATTATCAATGGTTTAGTATCATCTAAAAAACTCATATCATCTAGCTATTGAGTGTAGTTTAGATATAGTTATGCCCATTCATCTAGACTGTTCTGCCTCATTTCTCTTTCCCAGGAGGAAACATATCCTTTTTTCTTCCAGTTGAGAAAGAAATGAATGTGTAAGTTATCAGCATCTTCCTCTTTATATTCTAGTATTTGGAGTTATTATTGTGGTATAGCAGAAAATGCAAACAGCATTACAATTTATATTCATAAATATGTTGGTGTTTTATTTGGCTGGGATGAAAATAAGGAACATCCAGGGAATATAGCTATTTGAAAGCTGAATTTTTCATGAGGCCTGATGCATAAAAGCAGTAGGCACCTTTCAATATATGCTAATTGAATTGAACCTACAAAAATGTCTCAGGAATAAAAAAAAATGTAGATATCCAGCATATGATTCCCTTCCAATGCCACTCATTTCTCAACCATATTCTAGAAAATTTTCTAAAAAAAAAAAACCATCTGAATTCATTTTCATAGTAAGTTTACATAAGATAAGGTAAGAGAAGAGCGAGAAAACAAGAAACACAAGCACTGCCTCCAGGCTTTTTTTTCTACAGACAATGTATACATAGAAAAAATATTAACAGTATAGAAATGAAAGTGGTTTGCCAATCATTTCTTGACCACTGTGAAATATGTTTTCTTTGGTGTATTTACATTTTTCCTGAACTTTTCAATGAATAATTACAAAGCTGTCATTCCTTTCTTAAAAGAATCTACCATTAAAGAAGCAAAGACCTATCAATGCTTTGTTGACATAGAGTTAACTGAGGATACTTGAAATGATTTCAACAAAAGCACCTTTTGCTATTTAAAAAGCAATTACTGTGTTGTTGCTATAGTGATTGCTGGAAGAATATGCACATTTGCCCTGTAACCACTTATGGGTCAAACCAATGGCACAGATGTTCTTGATTTTCATTTCTAAAGCTGTTAAAGCACTCTTTTCAATGATAAGTGTCAGATATAAACAATGTGCTCCAAATGGAGTGTTAAGGATGACCTCCTATGCTTGAAATGGACAGTTAATCACTACTTTTGTTTTGCATACTTTATGCAGAAAATTTTAAATAATAGCTATGATACCACCCGTGTAAAGGCAAATTTCATGCAAGATAGCAATAAGCAGTTGATGAAATGAAACTGCAATTACTTATTATGCTAATAATAAATATACAGTACACCGGTGGAGCAGTGGTTAAGAGCTCTGCTAACTAACCAAAGGTCAGCAGTTGAAGTCCACCACCCACACCTCGGAAATCCGATTTGAGTAGTTCTGTTATCCGCTGTAGGGTCACTATGAGTGGAAATTGACTCAACGGCAAGGCATTTGGTTAGATTTTTGGTTTGGCTCATTCTTTTAATGCTTTACATTTCCTGATATTTCTATCTGGATTTATTTTGTGCCCATGTAATCAGAATAAAAACAAGTAATCAGATGTGAGTCGATAGCTGTTAAACACCCTAAAACCAATGTTTCTTCTTTCTACCTATGCAATTAGTTATTGGGTTCCTCTTCCACTGGGGAGAAAATACAACCACTTACAAATACAATAAAACCAAGCTGACTTATGAGGAAACTACTGCATATAAACAGCTGACATTAATCACTGAGTGGACTTAGACTCTTGTGGATCCTGGGTGTGTGAGAGTAGACCTCTGAGCCACAGGATTTTCTCTGACTGCTTTTCCAGAAGCATACCACTAGGACTTTCTTCCAAGGCACTACTGGGTTAACCCACGACTTCCGCATTTCAGTTCGTAGCACAGCATGTTAAACATTTGCATCACTCAGGGACTCTAGCTACTGCACAGATATTTTAGCTTTTGGGCCTATATATTTTTTCATTATTCAAAACATGCTTTGAATTGCCTAAAAACAGAAAGTTAGATTCTACCTTGGGAAGACTCTTCTGCTAAGCACTTTAGTCCAAATTTCTAGGCTGGCTAGTATTGACAGTTAGCAGCAGCAAGGAGGGCACTATGAAACTTAAGACTTTTAATGCCTAGGAAGGCTTGAGGAGCACAAGTTGGATCTTTCACACTTGTACGTGTAGAATCTCTTGAAAAAGTCCAGGCATATTTTGAGAAGCTTTATTTTCTACGACCAGCTGTGAGAACACAGGGGAAGGAAATAAGAATTTATCAATGGGCAGGTGCGGGAACCTGGTGGTGCAGTGGTTATAGTGAGTTATAGTGATCTGTGGCTGCTAACCGAAAAGTCAGCATTTGGAATCTACCAGCTGCTCTCTGAAAATGCTACAGGGCAGTTCTACTCTGCCATGAGTGGAAATCGAAGCGACGGAAACATTTTTTTTAAATAAAAAAGATGTGTGATTGGCATGGAGGGGAGTCTGGGCTCATTTGTCGTATTGTGCATGGGGCTGAGGGAGGGATTGCTTATTTTAAAATTTGTAATAGAAAACCAAAACTGAAACTTTTAAAAGTCAACTAATAAATTGAGAAACATAACTTGAAGTTTAACTTGTTCTGTAACTTTGGCTCTATTGCTTAACATAATAATCATAGTAGCACCATTGACAGTGTTCCACAAAGGTGTCATTGTCTGCCTTTTGATTTGAGAGTCCTCTGCTAGCAATATGAGAATGGTGATGAGAGGTCCGGTTTTACGGTTTGAGTGCGTGAGTGCCTATACATGAGAGTCGGTATTGGGGTACGGTCATGGGTACCACACCCACCCACCAATAAAGAAAAGGACTGTTTCTACCTTTGGAGGTAGTTGTTATTGTTGTTAACATTAACACTGTTAACATTAAGTTGTTAATGGTAAGTGCTTCATCTGAGTGAGGCAGTGGCAGTTCAATGGTGGAATCCTTACCTTTTCTGCACAGGAGACTTGGGTTCGATCCCTAGCCAGTGCAGGTCATTCAGTCACCGCTTGTCCATCACGGGTGGATTGCATGCTGCTATCATGCTGAAGAGGTTTAAACACAGTTTCCATTCGAAGACAGACAGAAAGAAAGGAAAACTTTGTGGTGTACTTTAGAAAATCAAGCAGTGGAAATCCTCTGGATCACAGTAGTCTAATCTGCAGCAAGTGTATGGACAGCTCAAGACTGTATCCTTCCATTTTGTGTCTGGGTCGTCAAGATTCAGGCGTCCACTCCATAGTAGGTAAGAATAAGAACGATAAAAAGGTGATCTGACATCTCCTCATATTAAATATATACAGAACAATGTCAATTAAGGTGGCTGATTAAGCCTTCAAGCTTCTGTTTCCTCATTTTCTGTTGAATTCAGCCGGTGAGAGACAGTGGTTGGAGACTGGGAGCGGGGCAGAGAGAAACACGCAGGCGTTTTCCTGCTCCCCGTCTGCCTTGGAGCCTAGTGGGACAATGATTAAAAGCCGCACTGCTTACTGAAAGGTCGGCAGTTCGAGTCCACCAGCTGTGTTTTGGGACACTGTGGGGTGATTATACTCTGCCCTGCAGGGTCACTGTGAATAGAAGTTTACCCAGCAGCAACGGGTTTGGTTTCTTGGTTTTCTCTGCCTTAGCACCTGCTCTGGGAGGAGCTGCATGTCCATGGCTCCGACGGCAGCCGGAGGCTCACTAGGGTTCCATCTGCTACCCAGGGACTGGGCTTACGTTAGGTGACACCATCACTCCCCTTTCTCTCTCCAGACTGGGACTACTAGTCTCTGGGTATTCTTAACTTCCTCTGGTTTCTTCTCAGCATCTTCTTTCTCTCTGTAGCCAAAAACTGGAATTGAATTTACTTGGTTGCAATCCTTTCCTGATTATTCCATCACTGAAGTAGTGCAAGTTCAACTAATTATAGTATTGGAACTGTTTCTGTAAATTGGCTCAAAATGTAATTATCTCAGTTAATCCATGAGTTAAAAGAGGACAAGAAAAGAAAAAAAAAAAAAAACACTCAAATTAAGTGAAAGGCTGTGGTTTGATCTCAGTGTCTCAAATGGTCATACCCAGCAAGAGTTACATTAACTGGTCAACAATGCAAAACAATTCAACAAATTATCTTACAGGACTTATCAGAATTTCAAATATAGTTTTACAGGTAATAATCTGTAAGAGACATTGCTTTTATGTCTAGCATATTCTGAATGAGGAATTAGAAATCTAAGTTTCGCTATGAGTCAGACCCAACTCAATGGCAATGGATTTTCTTTTAAGTTACTGTAAGTGACTGTATGCTTATAATTTATTATAAACGAATTAAAAAGCCTGGAGTATGAAGTAGAATCCAATGAGTTTGGATCCTACCACCACAGCATTTTCTTTGTCATGCCGTAGATCGCTTAGCCTCTCTAGACTTTGGTTTTATGGGACTAGAACAGAGATTATTCTAATATATTCCTATGATATGACTTATTATTCCATTTACAGACTAGGAAATTGACAAATTATTTTATTCTCTGAACCTCAAAGCCCACATAACTAATATATAACTAGTACATAGCAGAATAAATTTTTAATGAAAATTTGTAAAACTTCAGCATTCTTCCTCATGCAAATGTTTAATTGAAAATAGTGTTCTATAAAACTAATGAACTAGTATTCTCTACTGCCTAGATTTTATTAGCCATATTAATTTTACAAGAAAATACTGTCATAGACCTTTCAAGACGTTTTCAGAGGAAGAAGTATTTCAAATAAATAAATCCAAATATATGAGCCCATAAATGTTGTTTGAATTTTGGAAAAAAAAAAAAAACGCAGATTCAAATAAACTGTCCAATGAGACTGTTTTTCTGTATAAAAAGTAACTAATATAATTCTAGGAATAAGGCAGTTTCTTAAGTTACTGTAATTTTAGCAAGTCCTTCTAAACAAAATAGTTAAAGATGATTAGCGTATGTTTTAATACAAGCTGATTTTTTCATAATTCATAGTAGATATTATTTTATTGATTTTTTCTTATCTGAACATATGTCAAGATTTATATGACTCTGAGCATTCACAGTTGAAGCTGAGACTTAACGAAAAAATATCTTATAGTACCTTATAATTCTTCTCTTCAACTTAAAAGCTATAAATTACTGGTAATAAAAAATAAATAAATTACCTGTTCTTTGTGGTGATGTATCAGACGATGGACTTAAAAGAACAAAAACTAGTAACAGCCAGAATCTACTCAACCATGGAAATTATATGACTCAATTAAAGAGCATTCCCTTTTGAACTAAGACATCAATTTCTTAAGACAGCGAGGTGTTTATATCTAAAGCAGTTAATTGCTGCAGTCTGTAATGGTAAATACATCGCTTTCTTGATAAGATGATGAAAATAATGAATGGCTCAGAAATCTTGCCTTATAAAACCTTTTCTAAAATATGACTGTAAAATCTTCTTTAAGGAAATTGCTTTGAGGTGCTATTATCATGCATCTCCTTAGAAGTATAGGGACAATCTCTTTCATGAAGGATGTTCTTCCATCCTGTTCATTATATGTTGATGTTCTTAAAAAATGCTCAATTATTTTTCTGTTCACGTGTGTGTTTGTGTGTATATATATGTATATAAATTCATCTTAAATGTGAAATTAGAAACTACTTTAATCTCTGTCTTGGCAAAGGGGTAAAGCTCAGGAAGCTACTCTGATAATACGTTACATTCTAAAGCAAGTTAATACAAGCATTCAGCAATAAGTCTTAAGTGTCCAAAATCCCCATTGAACTATATGCCTTTTATTCCAAGGTTTTATATTCAGGTAATAACACAAGATAATTGTGAGGCTTTTCCTCCCTAAGGGAAAAGAGAAACATGGGTGATGCTAGGACTTCTAAGTAGGTAGAAAAAGAAGTTGGTAAATACGGAACACTGTTCTGGGTCACATTTTGGTAGATGATGTTTACATATATTTCTTTAAGTCATAAAGGTCACTGTGATAGCAATATGAACTTAATTATGTCAATGTGTTAAAAAAAGTGATAGAGACAGCTCTTTTTCTTTCTTGACAGAGAACCAAACATGTTGATTTGCTCATCAAAATTCAGAGGTGGACTATTTCATTATTTTGACAACAAATATTCAAAACTTCCTATTTTCTGTTTATCTTGGCATTTTGACAAACTCTGAGTACAAGCTCTAAAGAATGCGTTTCTTACAGGGAAAAAAAAGGATACCACTTTATAAAATAGTGCATGACTAGGCAAATATAAGTCAAGGGCTGCATTTTTAAATGCAAAGATCTTTCTGACAGCAGTTCACTTTTTAGTAACTTGTTTCTGAATGTACAAAATGACAGCATAATAATTCTCTAAGTCATGTACAAAACTTGTATAAAAGTTTATACTTTCTAAACACCTGCATGTACATTACCATGTTGCTTTCTCACAAATCCAAATGAAGTAAAAAATTCATATGTTTTTAATCTCCATTTGCAAATGTCATAATTATCCCTTGGTAGTAAGAAGTCACATGCCACATAGCAGGAAAGAACAGAAATAGGAAAAGAACCCAACTCTTCTGAAATATTCATGGATTCAGAGTGCTAACAATGGAGTTGAAATTATAGAAGGCAAATATAGAAGAAAAGGAAAATGACAAGATGGTAATTTGCGAAGGACAAATAAAGAACTCATTATATCTAAAACTTCTGAAAGTATGCAGTGGGGAAGGAGAGGCTGCTCATTCGTAAACTGAACACATAGGTTAAAAGCACAGTGGTGGTGAGACATGGTTTAGAGAGATGGGTGACAACTATTTCCTTAAGAAAGTAAACAGGAAAACAATAAATTTAGAAGTTCTCAGAAATTACCTTTTTGATTACATAAACACAAAATCAGAAAAATGAAAAGACTACTCAGACATATAATATGAAACATTAAGCTGAGTATTGGAAATATCATCTTGAAAATGAAGTATTCCTATCTATCTGCAAAACTGAGTGGTCCTTGAATACAGGTGCTGTGAACACTTGGTGGATGACTTAATAAGAGGTCTGGCCAGAGCCCCTGTGGTCAGCTCTGAACCATCATGGGTAGAGACCATAGCTTTATTTGGAGCCAGACTGTCAGATTTGTTAAGACTCAATCAACAGAAAAGACTGTGAATTAGGTGTTTTCATCCTACAAGGAGTCAAGGTTCGCTCATTATTCCATTTAATGAATGTATTAGAAAGAGTGTACTAGAAAGACACAGAAAAAAATCAAAGAAGAATAAGAAACTCAATACCAAAGAGCAAGATTTCAGCTTTAAGGTCAGTTCAGCTCTAGGAACAGAGTTAACCATCCATTTTATGAACAGTGGACATTCCTTTTATTCTCTGCTATCCTGTTGACTTTCTTTATATCATATTCACACTTCAACCAGAGGACATGTTGATAGAACTGTTTGCCATGTGATACAGAATTTTCAAGTCAAGTCACTTCAGTGGGTACTAGAAGAACTTGAGGATAGATGTTGGCATGAATTTCTATCAAATATTAATGAAGTTGGGGGTTTCAAGCTAGAACAGATTATCTGCTAGTGATGACCTGAAATTGCCTCCTGTTAGCATGGCTTCTTCAGAAGGAAATTACAGGAGTGCCAATTACAGTGAGAGCTACAGGTCCTGTTAAGTTTTTGCATGCTAATTGAATACCAGTAGGCAGCTGGGGTCAAGTTGATTTTGACTGGTGTGACCCTGTATGTGTTACAGTAGACTGTTTTGTTGTGAGGTGCCATTGAGTCAGTTCCAACTCATAGCTACCATATGCACAACAGAATGAAAAGCTGCCCGGTGTTGCATTACGTCCACAATCATCTTTATTCCTAAACCCATCATTGCAGCCACTCTGTCAATCCATCTCATTAAGCTTTGTCCTCCACTCTACCAAGTGTAATGCCCTTCTCCGGTAACTGATCCCTCCCAACAACATGTCCAAAGTGTATAAGACATAGTTTTGCCATCTTTGTTTCTAAGGAACACTCTAGTTGTACTTCTTTCCAAACAGATCTGTTTGTTCTTCTGGAAGTCCACGGTGCATTCAATATTCTTCTCCAACACCACAATTCAAAAGCATCAATGATACTTTTGTCTTCCTTATTCATTGTCCAACTTTCACATTCATGTGATGCAATTGAAAATGCCTTTGCGTGGACCATAGAACTGTACTCCACACAATTTTCAATGCCCAGTTTTTTGAAAGTAGATGACCAGGCTTTTTGTCTGATATACCTCTGTGTGGACTCAAACTGCTAGTGTTTTGGTTAGCAGCCAGTTTATGTTAACTGTTTGCACCACCCCAGAGCTTCACTACTTGTGCATGGGCAAGAAAGATGAGCACATGAATCAGAAGCATGGAACCTAGGACTAACCCAACAGTAGGAATTCTTCCCACAAGTTTAGTTGCTGACAGCAACCTTTTATCTGGAAAAGACTTTGGCTGGTATGTTTTAAGACTCTGGAAAATTATTCACCTTGTCAGTGAAGCTGAAAAGACAGGCTCTTTGATATGTAGCAGCAGCTTGGAACCTGTTCCTCTCTTCTGAGCAGTCGGGGTGGAAGGAAACTTTTCAGTGTGTCTCATCACAGAAAATATCTCAGGACCCGAGCATCTTAGACATTTAAAATGAATATGCTTCCAGGCCAAAGGCATCAGAATTTGAAAGCACTAGTGAAGGCCATCAGAAGCGACAAACTCTTTTTGCCCCCTCATTCTGCTAATGGGAACAGGAATGTACAAGTCCGTTAAAAATGATTCTGTGGTACAGAGTAAGGATTTTACAAAAGGTTTCATCTCACATGCCAATTCAAGTCAAGTAACAGTGGCTTCTTTTTTGGCAGGGGTGGGAATGCTGAAGGATATGTTTATTACTTTGAATTTGGTTCACGATTTTACAACCAGTCAACCATTTGACAGTGAGTCGGTTCTAACTCATAGCAACCACTTATGTGTCAGAATAGAACTGTGCTCCATAGTTTTCTTTGTCTATATTGTTGAAAATTAAAGGGGGAGGGAGAGCTAGCAAAGGACAATGAAAATGGTTGCACGGCTGAGGAATGTTGTCAATGTCCCTGAAGTGTGTGTGTAGACACTGTTGTCGTTAGCTTCTTAGATGTCTTCCTTAAGAAAATATTTATGAGCTTATTATTTAAGCTGTGGTTTATGGATCAGTAGCACCAATATCACCTAATACAGATACAAAATCAGATATCCACACCAGACTACTGAAAAAAAATCCATATTTTGAAACTACCCTCAGTCGATTTTTTGGAACATTGGAGAACAACAGGCATTATTCTGGCCCACATCTGAGCCCTGTAGGAATGAGCCTCATATATGTAGACAGCACAATTCCTAGGCATGTTACCCCTGGCAGAATAGAGGGAAGGAAATGCTGGTAGCTCTGTGGTAGAATCTCACCTTGCATGTGGGAGACCTGATCTAATTCCTGGAGAATACACCTCATGTGCAGCTACCACGTTTGTCAGTTGAGGCTGACAAGTTGTCATGAGGCTGAACAGGTTTCAGTGGCACTTCAAAACTAAGAAAGACTAAGAAGAAAGACCTGACGATCTACCTCTAAAAAGAGGCTAATAAAAACTCTATGTATCCCTGCAACTGATCCTTAACCAATCATGGGGATCCTGCAGGACCAGGAAGCATTTTATTCCATTGTACATTTCATTCGATTGTACAACTCAGTGGTGACTAACAACAATGGGATAGGAGAAATAAGAGTTTGGATTTGAAAAAGACCTTTCCTACAATGCCAGATCTACTGCTTATTGGCCATTTGGGAATGGGACGTTCTTTATATTGTCTAATTCTCAATTTTTTCTAATTGATAAAATTGCTGTAATAACCCATTACAGATCTTTTTTTTCCTCAAAGAAAAGGGAGTTGCATGCTGGACATTAATTACACTGCCTGGCACACAGTAAGGGCACTTAACAGATAATTTATCTTTTTTTTTATATTTATATAAAAAAAGTCCCACCATTGATCTTTTCAAACCTATTCTGGTACATAACAGGATAGTAAGCCTTTGCAATTTACTGACTCTTGGTCTAAAAGAAAAAACAAGTGTATTGAATATGATTTAGGTACATAGACAATGTAAAAGTCAAAGAAATGTGTAGCATCCAAGAATCTTGAAAAGTTATAATTATAAAAGACAATATATAAGCCATCTCAACAATTACAGATCTCTCTTGATCTAGAAGAAGAATACCTAAAACTAATCAGGAATTCATTTCAATTATTCAGTGTTAAACACTAATGTTTTTAAAGTAACATATTTTTATCTCAATACAAAAAAACTTAGTACCTATTCAGTACGGCATAGAATTAGACATGTTGTCATTCTGGGGTGCCATCAAGTCGGCTGTGACTCATAGCAACCTTCTTCTGTACAACGGAAGGAAACGTTGCCTGGTCCTCAGCCATGCCCGTAATCTTTGGTATGCTTGAGCCCGCTGTTGTAACCATTGTGTCAGTTCATTTTGTTGAGGGTCTTCCTCTTTTTCACTGGCCCTCTAGTTTACCAAGAATGATGTCATTTTCCAAGGATTGATCCCTCCTGACAATGTGTCCAAAGTACATAAGATATAATCTCATCATCTTTGCTTCTAAGAGGCACTGTGGTTGTTTTTCTTCCAAGATGATTTGTTTGCTTTTTTTGGCAGTCTATGGTATATCCAGCATTATTCTCCAGTATCACAACTAAAAGATGTCAAGTCTTCCTCTGCCTTCCTTATTCATTTCCTGGCATTCACATGCATAAGGCGCACCTGAAAACACCATGGCTTGCATCAGGGGCCCTTTACTCTTCACGGTGACATCTAATGGTTTTCAACACTTTAAAGAAGTCTTTCCCAGCAGGCTTTCCCAATGCAGCATGACTTTTGATTTCTTAACTGCTTCTTCCATGAGTACTGATTGTGGATCCAAGTAAAATGAAATCCTTGAAAATCTCAATCTTTTCTGTTTATCATTATTGGTCCAGTTTTTTGTTTTCTTTTTCTTTATTTTTTTCTTTGAGGTATAATCCATACTGAAGGCTGTGGTCTTTGATCGTCAGCAGTGTTTCAAGTCCTCTTCATGTTCAGCAAGCAAGGTTGCATCATCTGCACAACACAGGTTGTTAATGAATCTTTCTCAAGTCACCATGGCCTGTTCTTCATATATATCAGCTTCTTAGCTTGTTTGTTCAATATACAGATTGAACAGCACAGTGAGAGGATACAGTTCTGATGCACACCCTTCCTGACCTTAAACCATGCAGTGTGCCCCAGTTTTGTCCCTATGACTGCCTCTTGAGCTATGTGCAGATTCTTCATGAGCACACTTAAGTGTTCTGAAATTCCCATTCTCTGTAATACTAGCCATAATTTATTAGGACCCATGCCTTTACATAGTCAATAAACCACAGGTAAACATCTTTCTGGTATTCTCTCCTTTCAGCAAAGATTCACCAGATACCAGCAATGATATCCCTGATTCCACGTCCTCTTCTGAAACTGGCCTGGATTTCTGGCAATTCTTTGTCAATATACTATTGCAGCTGCTTTTGAATGATCTTAAGCAAAATATTTTTTGCTTGTGATATTTATGATATTGTTCAATAATTTCCGCATTCAGTTGGATCACCTTTTTTGGGAATATGGATGGATGTCTTCCTGCCAGTTTGCCAGGTATCTGTTCCCCAAATTTCTCGGCATAGACAAGTGAGCACTTCCAGTGCTGCATCCATTTGTTGAAACATCTCAGTAATAGTCTGTTAATTCCTGGAGTCCTGTTTCTTGCCAGTGCCTTTGAATACAGCTTTGACTTCTTCCTTCAGTACAACTGATTTCTGATCACACACTGTCTTGTGAATGTCTGAACACTGACTAATTGTTTCTAGTATAATGATCTGTATAGTCCTTCCATCATCTTTTGATGCTTCGTACATTGTTTGACATTTCCCTGTAGAATCCTTCACTATTGCAACTCAGGCTGCAATTTTTTCTTTAGTTCTTCCAGCTTGAGAAATGCAGAGCATGTCCTTCCCTTTTGGTTTTCTATTTCCAGCTATTTGCACATGTCATTTCAGTACTTCGCTTTGTCTTCTCCAGCTGCCCTGTACAATCTTCTGTTCATTTCTTTTAGTTCATCATTTCTTCCTTTTGTTTTAACTACTCAGCATTCGAGAGCAAGCTTCAGAGTCACTTCTGACATTCAGTTTGGTCTTTTGTTTCTTTCCTTTCTTTTTAATGACCTCCACATGTTTGACCATTTGTCATACTGCAGGGGCTTGTGTGTTGCTGTGATGCCGGGAGCTTTGCTACTGGCTTTCATATACCAGCAGTTTATCCCGTAGCAGTCAGTTTTCAGCAGAGCTTCTAGAGTAAGACTGGGAAGAAAGATCTGCCAATGTACTTCTGAAAAGAATTAGCCGGTGAATACCTCATCCATAGCAGCAGAACAGTATCTGATATAGTGCTGGAAGACGTGTTCTCTGGGTTGGAAAGCACTCAAAAGGTGACCGAGGGTGAGCTACCTCTTCGAAGTAGAGTCAACCTTAGTGATGTGAATGGAGTCGAGCTTCTGGGACTTTTATTTGCTCATGTGGGCTGACTGAAAATGAGAAGCAGCAGTTTGATTTAGACGTAGCTCAAATTTAAGAGTAATTGAGTTCACTTAGAACATTTTACCATGTGTATCCACCAACTTTTTTGTCTCATATTATGACCTCACATGTGTGACTCTAGATAATACTGTTCTTCTTCATGGACTAATGTTTTATGTATCCCAGCTTTATATTTAGTTGCTTGCTTAGTCCTTATATCTCTGGTATGGAACTGACACTTATTCAGTCTCTGATCCAATGTGCCTTAAGAATAAACTTCTTCAGAAGCCGATATTTTAGAAGTATATCTGCAATGTTTTAATCAAAGACATAAGCTATTGCTAAAATAATCAAAACACTTTCTCATTTATGAATAGACCAAATTTTATTTGAATTATATTTTCTTTATTATTTTTTAGTGATCCTAGCTATAGTAGCAATCAAAAGTTTAAAGTTTTTTTCTTTTTATTTTGTCTTTTTAAATAATTTTACCTGTTTTTCTGAAGTATTATAAAGGATAACAACTAGTAAGCTTATTTATACAGAATGATAAAATATTTCTCCTCAAAAAAAGGAAAGCTGCAAATAAAAGTACACCATTATTGTTACGTACCGTTGAGTCAGTCCTGTCTGACTCATGGAGACTCGATGCACAGCAGAACAAGGCCCTGCCTGATCACTGTCCCCACAATTGTCACTAAGCTTGAGCTCATTGTTGCAGGCACAGAGTTGCTCCACCTAACTGAAGTTCTTCCTCTTTTTACTGATCCTCTTCATGAAGTATGACGTCCTTCTCTGAGGAAGGATCCCTCATGACAACATGTTCAAAGTATGTGAGGTGCAGTCTCACCATCCTTGCTTCTGAGGAGCATTCTGGTTGCACTCCTTCCAAGACAGATTAGTTCATTCTTTTGACAGTTCATCCTATGTTTACTGTTCTTTGCCAGCACCACAGTTCATAGGCATCAGTTCTCCTTTGGCCATCTGTATTTATCATCCAGCTTTCACATGCATATGAAGTGTATACATGTAAGGGGGCTGAAAACACCACTGTTTGGATACTAGCTGAAAGCAGAAAGTTCCAGAAATATATTTATCTGTGTTTTATTGACTATGCAAAGGCATTTGGCTATGTGGATTCTAACAAATTATAGATAACATTGTGAAGAGTGAGAATTCTGTTAACATTTAATTGTGCACATGATAACCTGTACATAGATGATCAACAGGCAGTCATTTGAACAAAACAAGGAGATACTGTGTGGTTTAAAGTCATGAAAGGTATGTGTCAGGATTGTCTCATTTCATCATCCTTATTCAGGTATATCCTAGGATTTGCATTTTCATATCATTTTTATGTAATCTTTTGATATGATTACAGATGCTAGTGTTATATGTAATAATATGTAACTTATATATGATTTCAGGTAAAAATGTAATTTTCCAAAATGTATGCTTCTATCAATGAGCTTAATCAAACAATGAATTAAAAATAAAAATAAGCACTAGAAAAATCAATGGTAAAGTGATTGACATAGTACTATAAGATTTTACTTCATCTAAACTTAAGGTAACATGTTATTTATAGATCCCTTAATATGCATATTTTAATGAATTAAATATGGCATTAAAATAATTTACTTCTTAAACTAACATATATGTCTATAAGATTCAGAATAATCAATTTATAAACATCTAAATGATTAGATATGGATTTAGATTTGTGATTGTGGAAACAAGGTTACTTTTTTTTTTAAAACTCTAGTATGCAAGAATGTATTTTAGTCTCCAATTACTTTATTTAGTTCTTTGTTTTGCCATAGCAGACAATGTTCTCATTTGTTATTAAATAATTATTTTAAGAAGTATTAATCAGAAAGTGAGAGAAACAGTCATAGCCTTAAAGCCTATTTAAAAAAAAAAAATCTCAGACTTAGAGATAGACTTTAATTTTGCTTAAAATATTCGTGTGTCGGTGTGTGTGTGTATGTGTGTGTGTGTGTGTATGTGTGTATGTGTATTTCCTGGCAATTGGGGAGCTGGTAAGGCTGAGAGGCAAGCAAAAGGAAACTAAAATTAGCAACTGAAGTAACTATATCCAGAGAGAAAGACTAATGTTTGTTGGTGGGTAGCAGGGATCAGGAAGGTTTCACTCTAGACTGTAGATACTTGCTATTTTATATAATGAGAAAAGTAGCACACAACGTGGGTATAATGAGCACAGCTTAACCAAAGTAAACAATGTCACAAAGAACAGCAGTGTGCTAAGGAATGTGACATACAGAACACCAACAATAACTAAAAAATAACTGTGTGGTCACATATGTGGCTGTGTGAGTGTATTTATATGCACAAGAAGGTACAGGTTAGTACATATGTGTGCACAGATAGAAGTTTCTATATATAGTGCATTTATGGATATGAGTGTAGGCATATTCATAGAGGATAGTTATTATGCATACCAGACATAATGAAACAGCTTACTAGAATGATTTTTCTGGGTTTAAAGGCTTAGGTCCTTAGTCTCATGGGCAGCTCCATCAGTTGGCACCACAAAGTTCATGTTCTGCATCTTAATGGATTGAGTAGCATTTGAGAACTTAAAAGTTTGGAAGCAGCAATCTACTCATTAGGAGCAAAAGAAAAAAAAAAAGTAACCAAAATTGCAGAGAAGAATCTGGTTTGCAGGACTACTAGCCTACAGAAAACATAGCCTGGCTGCTACTGATCATTCCAATTAGGACCACAATAGTTACACCTGGAAAAAATGGGAAAAATGCAGAACAGAGCTCAAATCTTAAAATGTCCACATTTACTGGACCAGTTGAGACCGAAGGACTCTGTCATGGATTGAATTGTGTCCCCCAAAAAATAGATGCAGCCATGTGGCTGGGCCATGATTTCCTGTATTCTATGATTGTCCTCCGTTTTGTGCTTTTGCTACACTGTATGTTAAAGGATTAGGGTGAGGCTGCCAAGTGCCTTGGCGTAAAGCCTTTTATAGGATTACCTCCCTGCTCCACTGTAAAGGGAATTTACCTGGAATATGGCTTGTCCCACCCTTAATCCTTTTATCCTACAAGCGATAAAAGGAAAGGGAAGCCTGCAGAGAATTGGAAACTTCACACCATCAAGACAGCAGCACCGGGAGAAGAGCACGTCCTTCAGACCTGGGGTTCTTGTGCCAAGATGCTCCCTGGACAAAGACTGATGAAAAACTGGACTTTCCTCCAGAGCCAACAATGGGGAAAGACTTCCACTAGAGTGGACTTCCTGAATTTGGACTTATAGCCTACCAGACTGTGTAAGAATAAGCTTTTCTCTGTTAAGGCCATCCGCTCTGTGGTGTTGCTGTTAGTGCAGCAGTAGCTGACTAAAGCAGACACCCTAAGACTGTTGCTTTGAGATATTCCCTACACTTTGAACCAAAACTGTACTCTGAGGTCACTTATTTTTGAAATAATAGACTGGCAAAAATAAAAAATCCTAACTGTGAGTATGGGGTCTCATTATAAACTCTTCTGTAAGAGACCAAAATGTCAACTATTACTCTGAATCAAAGATGAGAAGACACAGGAAATAAGGAAAATACAGGCCTGGAAACAGAATGAAAGGAATGCAATTGGGGGAATAAAAAATGTTGAGATGTTGTGAAAAATGTAACTAATGTCACTGAAAAACTTCTGTAGAAATTGTCAGATAAGAACCTAGTCTGCTGTATAAGCTCTCACTGAAAACATGATAATATGCACATGTATATATATATTAAAAAAGAAAACAAGAGAATGAACAGAGAAGATTGACACATAATACAACCTGATATATACTAAAATCTCAACCAAAGAGAATGAACAAAAATGAACAAGGACAAGCAAGACCAAAGATGAAGATTGGAATTTTGGAAAGCACATACAAGAGAGGCTCATTGAAGAAAGTGTAGACTTTGTGTGTGTGTGTGTGTGTGTGTGTGTGTGTGTGTGTGTGTGTATGAGAGAGAGAGAGAGATTTAAAGAGGCCTGAATAACTATGTTACATGTCAGTCTATGTCATCATCTGCCAGTGCCCTGCTACGAGTCCAAACTGACTGGTGGCGTGTAACAACAAAGTATTCACTGGAGGACGTCCGTAGATCTTCCTTCTTCTCCAGAGCCACTGGTGGGTCTCAATTGACAAACTTTGGGTTAACAGCTGAGTACTTAATTGTTGTGCTATAAATCAAAAGCCAAGACCCATTGCCATGGAGCAGATTCTCATAGTGACGTCACAGAACAGAGTAGAACTGCCCCATAGGATTTCCAAGGAGTGGCTGGTGGATTCAAATTACCAACCTTTTGGTTAGCAGCCAAGCTCTTAACCACTACACCACCAACACAAACAGACAAATAAAAATGAAGGTCATTAAAACAGCAACAAAAAAAAATTAAACCCATTGTTGTGGAGTCGATTCCAACTCATAGTGACCCTATAGGACACAGTAGAACTTCCTCGTAGTTTCCGAGAAGCCCTGGTGGATCTGATCACCTGACCTTTTGATTTACAGCCATAGCTCTTAACCACAATGCCACCAAGGTTTCTAATACCATTAGTTAACATTATTTATACTAAAAGATACTTTTTTAAATTTAAAGTAAACATTTCTTCTAACCAAATCATTTTATAATTTTTGTTAGTTAATATTACAGTTGTAGGAGATGGTTAAAAAATTATTGCATATGCTTTTATTTCTTCAATGTTGTCTTATTTTTTTCTGGGGTGAGGAAGTATAGTGTCAGATAGAATTTCAGTGCATTTCATATCTATAGGAAAATACAGGCCTATAGATAAAAAATCTATAAGAATACCTCTCTAAAAAGGGTAATGAGGATATATATATATATATATATATATAAAATGAGGAAATACTCCATTAGACTTCAATCACATGAACAAACATTTAATATTTTTCCGCCTCCCTGGGATCAAAGGTTTCAAAAGTTTCTGAAGTTTCTGTCCTATATGCTTTAGTACTTTTTCTAAATTGTCTCAAACAATTGATGTACTTGATTAAGCTTTGTAATTAACAGTTTGTTTACTTTTTAGTATCAGTGACATATACTAAATATCACAGTACTAAAAAAAAGTGGCTTTTTTACTTATAAATTAAAATAGACTGTAGTTTAACATGGAGAACATGTAAAAAAAAGACTAGATTTTTCTCATTTGATCCTAAAAGTTTATACTTCTTTCTTCTCAAGAGCCCAAATATCCACACACTGTCTCACACTGCTTTTCTGCCCACAGATGAACCTGTGTTTTTGTTTTCTGCATTGGGTTGGAAGACTCCATGTCTACTCGTTCTGCTGACATTCCTTTAACTCCTGGGTCTTACACACTTCAAACTTTTTTGAGCATGTGATGTGTTCTCCCTGCCGCAGTTAGTGACTCTGCAATCAAGTGTTTTGCCTTCACTTTGTAAGCTCCTTGACAGTTGAGCCCTAGCATTCATTTATTTTAAAGAAAATGTAACACGGCTGTTATTTCCAGCAGTGTTCTATATGCTTATTTCTCGTTTAATCACCGTAACATTCTTAAAAGACATTATTGTTATGTGATGTCAGTCTGGTCACTTCTGATCTAGAGCAACCCTGCAGGACAGAGTAGAACTTCCCTAGGGGGTTTACCAGGCTGTACTGCTTACAGGAAGCAGATCACCAGGTCTTTTCTCCCACAGAGTAACTGGTGGATTCAAATAACTGACCTTTTGATTAGCAGCCAATTGTTTAACCATCACACTAACAGGGATCTTATTTTAGAAATAAGTGCTATAATTATTCCCATAATAAATAAAAGCATAATTCATCCTTTAATCCCTATAGTGCTTAGCACATAAGAAATTTTCAATAAATATTGAATTAGACTTCAGTCACTTATTTAATTAATACACATATATTAAATCTCACTGATCTTAGAATTTATTAGATTCTGTGGATTATAAACATGAATAATCCAGTTCTTAACTCCATAATTAATTGTGGGATAGTGGCACCAACAAGATAGTGACTATTTTTCCTAGAGGGTGAGTATACACTAGGCTACGATCAAAAGTGCACATTACGCACAAATTAATCTGTAACAAAATGTAGATACGCAGTAGACTGCTGAGAGGAAGTTAAGTATTCTAAACAAAGTAGACAAAGAGCCGGAAATCACCAAGTTTGGTGTGGCCGGACCACAGAAGGAACTACTCAACTGGGTAAGAGGTGGTGGGCATCTGTGTTGATCGCCTGCTGTGCTACCCAAAGCAGTTCGCATTCCAAAGCTGACCTGACGTTCTTCACAGAACAACAGATATCTGTAAAAGACTTCTAGGATCAAATAATTTTAAGAAACTAGGTGACCTATACCTTGCAACTGGAGACACAGAGCATATAAATATATTAACAGATTTTAGAAACACTGAAGTTAAGGGAACTATCTGTTGTTTAGCACAATAATTTCCGTATTTATTTGACCATGAATCACCTGTTGAGTATGTCAGTTAATATCTGTAGAACAGTTTTGAGAAAGCAATGTTGTATGATATTCGGAGCTGTGTCCATGATCTGACTAGTATTCCAGAAGGATATACATTGTGGCAGTGTACAGATAGATTGCAAGTGGCAAGGTAATAGCCAGGGAGACTGCCAGGAGTTATTTCCTCACTGAGTCTCCGGGAATAATCACTTAGAAACAGACGTTGAGGGCTATCTAAGGTGACTTAGATGGATGGGAGAGACCCTTTTAGAAATACACGGTACACAGCATTTAGCAGTAAAGAAAGAAAAGTAAAAAAGGAAAGGAATAAAACTCAGATTTTTTACCTGAATGACTAGATGGATCTTTTGTAATAAACAAAATCTGGAAATTGAGGGTAAATCACGTAATAAGAGAAATAAAATGACTAAAAGGACACATGAATATGCATCTATGTGGAATATCTAGATGATACAAACGAGTTGGCTCCCAGGAATGAGTGAGGTGACTCAGGAGAACTAGCAGAAAAATTTTAGAACTTAGAGCTATAAAGGAAACTACTGGAATGCAGTAAACATCAAAGGAGGTTCAAGAGTTTGTCTTGACAAGGAAGCCAGGAAGGAGAAAATTTCTGAGTCAGTAATGCTGGGATAGTTAAGGGATAAAAAGTCTTGTTATTTAGATGTCACTAAGGAGAAGATTCTGGAAGGAAAAAGGCAAGATCCTTATCAGTTAATGAAGGTAAGCAATGAAAGTGAAAACATGGAAGAAGTTAAAATATACAGCAATCAATTTTCATATTGAAGAAAAGTCTATTCAGTATTATTTCCCAGTCATTCCAATTGCTAATATTCTGTAGTTAAACCTGTTTGTCACTGCATGGTCTAATTTTTACGCAGTTTATACTACTGTGGTTCTGTGAGCTTTTACATACTTACATTCACATAATACTAAGAAATATGTGGAGGTGCATCTTGCCTAAAAATGCCCACTATGAAAGAATTCTTGAATTTTAGGAAAATAGTTTGTTTTGCTCTTAACTATTAATTTTCAGTAAATGGGTATTTTTGTTGTGATCCTTTCTCTTTTGTTCTGCCTCTACACTTATGTTTTAAATATATATACATATATATCCTTCTGAAGTTTACAGTTTGAATCCACAAGGTGCTCCTTGGAAACTCTATAGGGCAGTTCTACTCTGTTCTCTAGGGTCCCTATGAGTCAGAAATGACTTGACAGCAGTGGGTATATATCCTTCTATTGATACAGGTAAAATTTTGCACATACACTTCTATTTTCCTTTAAATGTTCATTTTTAGTTTCTGTTCCTCATTAAATATCATATATAAAATGAAATGTACCTGTTCCATGCCATTTTTCTATGAGGAAATATTAGAATATTCAAAATGAAAGTCTTCCTTCATTACCCTAAATATTTATTTCATAATTACAGTTTTATTAGTACTTCATAACATATTTCTTCAGTTAAAATAAAATTAAACCTTTTTAGGATAAGGTATTGGGATATTGAGACTAGCTGTTTAACAGTAAGGTGTTTAAAATACATGTATTTAGGAAAGTAAAAATGCCTCTAAAATTCTATAGCCTGGGCCATTCAAACCTGCATTTTTATTTGCAGAAGTTGGCTTGCAGGCATCATCCTATTTTATTAAAATCATTGCATTAAAAAGGAACAGAAGGAAGCCCCTGGGCCTGACACGTTTACTTCATTTTGTTTTACTCATTTTCATTTTTCTATTCCCCTTTTGGTTGTTATTTAAAACAGGCAACAGAACCGTGCCATATGTTGAACCCATGAGAGCTCACCTAAATGTGTTTCTGTTTCAAATAGAAGATCATTCTTTGACTACTGAGATATTTAGTAAATCTCTATATTCTGTGTTGCTCCTGGACATACTGTAGTTATTTTCTTTTAATCCAGGTACTTCCATTTATTTGCAGCAACAGCATCTTAAAACTTGTCAGACAGATATTTCTTAAAGATTTCTTTTTTACTTTATTAAAAGCACAATCAAGTATCTTCACGTTGTGACCCACAGCATAGAATCTGTTCCTCTTATATCTTATGTATAGATGGTAGACTAAAAATATAACAAACATGATCACTCAGAACTTAAGAGAAAGTAAATCAAAATAGTATGTAGTAGAATCTTTGTCTCACTTTAAGAAATAACCCCTATTAATGGAGAGAAGAAAAGAAGTTTAAAAATTGGGAAACTTGGCTATGATGATTGATTAGATAAGCATTTTACTTTCTTTAACTTATTTACAGATGTAAACTGACAAATAAGAACCAAACCAAACCCATTGCCATTGAGTCAGGTCCAACTCATAGTGATCCTAGAGGTCAGAATAGAACTGCCCTGGAATAGAGACAATTATATTTACCTTCACTTCTCAGATTTTGTTTTCCTTCTCACATCTTCCTAAGGATGATCTGGGTAGTGGAGGTAGTCTTTCAATTTCAGATATAATATTAAGAAAAACAAAATTAACAACCTTTATAAAAATTTAGAATCCTATGAATATCATAGACATATAAAGTAATAGACATCACACACCTCATATGAAATTGTCAATATGCAATTTGTTCATTATCTATTTTTAAGTGAGTTGAAAAATATATGCTTTTAAATGAATGAATTATTTTTTAAAAATTTATCCTAAGGTTTTTTTTTTTTTAAAGAAAAACTTTGAAAGGATTTTAAAGATACCATACCTAATCCAAATATAGGGAACCATTGTACATATATTTTATGCATTTTTTTGATAATTTAGGTCACTGTAGCAAAAATAATTTTCAGAGAACATTTTTGTACAAAGCGTGTGTTTATATTATCTTTAAGCTGGAAAAGCTGTTGTCTTAATCCTCATTATAGCTATAGAATCCCTGGTAGTGTAGTAGTTAAGTGCTCCAGCTTCTAAGTAAGAGCTTGGCAGTTCAAATCTACCAAGTTCTCCTTGGAGGCTCTATGAGGCAGTTCTACTCTGTGCTCTACGGCAGCTAGAAGTCAGAATTTATGACAGCATGTTTGTTTTTTGTTGTTGTAATTATAGTTACATCTCAAAGGTAATATTTTATAAAGCTAGCATTAGCTGAATATCTCCTTTACCATGTTTCCTGCAATTAAAAAAAAAAGTAATACAACACGCACATATGCACACATGCACACACACAAATACATACAAAAAATAGGAAAAAAGGTATACATAAATACAAAGACAAAACAAACAAAACAATACCATCCAATCATAGGAATCTGTTTTAACAAAGTAATTTTTCTTTATCTCATTATTTAGGCTCAACACTTAAACAGATGTGTTCCTAAAGAAAGCAGTGGGGAGAAAGAACAAGATGCTTTCATTGAATCATCACAAACAAACAAAATAATGTTTATCACTATTTTAAACCCAGTTTTTGGAACTCTTCATACAAGGAGTTTCACTTGACCTAGATACATTATCTTCTCATTTTGCTAGGTCCTTTCATATTTATCCCCTTCCCCAGTAAGACATCCTTTCTGAAGAAGCAAATAAATTGTTGTTCTCATCTTACATAAAATACCTTTTACTTTCTGAGCCAAGCCTTGAAACCCAATAATGATCACAACTATTGAGTCTTGCTTTCCATCCCAAGTACTTAGCAAAGACATTTTCTAAATACAGTGCACTTTCCCTGTAGAAAAATGGAGGAATCTCCTGATTTCCAATAATTGGTTCAAAAGGAAGAAATGAATGACAAAACCAACAAAGTGAAAACATACTCTGATGTAATCAGGTCAGAGGGTTGTGTTGAAAGGAGATACAAAAGAAGAGATTTACTTAAAATTAAAGATACTACTGATTATATTTTTTAATCGCTTGTTGGAATGCATTTTAAATTCTCTTAACATATCTGTCTGTTTCTTGGTAGACCAGACTCATCACTAGTAAAACATGATGGATTTTCAAGTAAGAGAATTTAGTTAAAACCTCAAAAAACAAAACCAAAAACCCAAAGACCATTGCCATCAAGTAGATTATAACTCTCTATTGGACAGAGTAAAACTGCTCCACAGGCTTCCCAGGAGTGGCTGATGGATTTGAAATGCATATCTTTTGGTTAGCAGTCGAGCTGTTAACCACTGTACCACCAAGGTTTCCATAACTAGCCCTGTTTTAAATGCTAAAACTGTTAACTACTCTGCCTGTAAGAATCAACTAAATTTAAATAAATGTACAGGTTATGCCCTGATATTTTATTCCTTTAAAAAGACATTGCAAAAAATTTCTACCAGGTTGAAATATGTAATTGATCATTCAGATAGTCTTTTGATCACCCAAACAATTGACCTATTTTCATCTTTAAAATGTGCTCCTCACATCACTGTCACCTGAAAAGCTTTAACATTCAGAGATACTTAATAATATATTGTGGTTTTCCTTTGACATTTGTTTTATTTATCAATTATGCCTTACATTTTTAACCTTTAGAGATCAAGTGTATTTGAAAATGAAAAGACTTGGATATCTGGAGAAAACAGTAATTCAGGTCAGGGTCAATAAGAGCAGAGGGTGAATGAGAGCTATTTGTGGGAGGCTAGACACCTCCCGCCCATTATGTGACCCCCGGGTCTTTACTCTCTACCGAGTTGAGATATTTAAGAGGAGTTGGGGTTACTGTCATTTTTTCTTTTTCTGTTTTTTAGCAAGCTGGCTTCAGCTCATACAGATGCATTCAATATGTCGTTAAACACTAGACTGCCCTCATTCCAGCACACTTAGTTTCCCTGTCTATGAGTTAAACTATGAGGATTTCTTCACCCCTACCCCATCACTTCTTCAAGTCTGAGTTTCTCTTCTTTTGGTAATATGCTCGCAATGGTTAGAAGTGATGGGTTAGAACATATTGGTAGCTGCTGTTAAGTCGACTCCTAACTAATGGCCACCCTAGGCAGAGGCAGAATGAAATAAAATGCTGCCCAGTCCTCTGCTATCTCCACAATCTGTTGTGAATCAAAACAATTGTCATACACTAGGTGGCTTTTTTCTTGATAGATCTCCAGGTCTTTCTTCTTAGGCCCTCTTAGTCTCAGAGCTTTGTTGAAACCTGCTAAGTATCAAAGCAACAGGCCTGCCTCCTTTGACAAATAGCTGGTGACTTCACATGGGTTACTTTAGCAGGAGATCAAGCCTTGGTCTCTCACATGGAAAGCTAGAATTCTATCATTGAACCCTCACTGTCCCTCACTTTCTATACTATGACTTACTTAATTCCTACTGCCCTCAGATATAATGAGGGTTCACATATGCTTTGATATGTGCATTTCTTCTGATGGTCCTTTAAGCCTCTCATTTCCTGACCCTAAATTCTTCATACCTGGTCAAATTCTGATTCGTATATTTGTTTTGAAGAGAAGGAGAATTTTAGATTCCAGAGTAGATGATACTGAAGTAAACAGTTTTGTGTGTGTGATGTAGATTATGGTGCCTTTAAGCAGACTGAACTGGTTCATGGAACAAGTAGAACTCTCAGGGTATTTTTTTTTTAAATACATTGCAAACTCTTTTCTTCCTGTAGAACCTGTGCATTCATTCTTCGCCACTCATCTGTATTAAATAGGGAGACTTTTCTTGCCATTTTCAACTAACGAAAATATCTTGCAATAAGTTTATTCCCTAAGGTGTCTCAGTTCATTAATTATTTATATCTAATTCAATATTATAATAAAAATTCAAATTCCATTCAAAATCAAGTTCTCCCTTTCCACGGCTCAGGCACCCTGCAAACAAGAAGTCTACAGTGGGAGGGTGGGGGCGGTGCTAGGGGGCTTCTTTGATTTTTTGTTTAGCTGCTCTTATCTGACCAGTATTCAGTTTCAGTTTTGAAACAGACAAAGGCAGAACTGTTAACATAATGGAACAAATGCCACTCTCTCAGCTTCCATCTTTAGCGTGTTTCCTATGGGCAAGGCTGGTCAAAATGCACTCATCTAAGCATTTTTGTGAGTTCTGCGAGGACTTCCCTTCCCCTGTTATTGCATTTCTTGCCAGCAGTTCTCAGACTGGATCGCCAGCTTTCCGGTCCCTGCCTGACTCCCTCATCGAGGCATGCATATTGACTCTGCTGAGGTCACATCAACTCTCCAAGAATATCTCATGGCCAGGATTTGGAAGTCTAAGGCTAGTTCTGTTCCTTTCTCTTTTTCCTAGAGGCCCATCTTAGGTCCACAGTAAACACACTAGTTTGAGTCATTTTTGAGTTGGCACATAGTTTCTTGTGAAGCTCAGTATTCTTTTCCTTTTTGCTTTGTGGTAGTAGCTTTAGCCACTCTCTTCTTAACCTTTAGATTTCCCAGGTGTGAGTTAGATATTTCTATCGTTTTACAAAAATTCCTGCAAATCCATAGGATAGAAACTTTGTCAGTGGTTTCCTTGAACTCCTCCTCAGTTTAATTTGCAGTGGGAGTACAACACCACGCCTCCTTCAAGGCTTTGAAGGACTCACAGCACCAAGACCACGCTCTCCAAAGGCATCTGCCAATCTCAGCTTCGTCTTGCCTTGGACTTGGATCCCTTCCTGTCCTCACTGGTGAGGAGACAAGGGTGGAAAACTTTGTTGTAACCACTTCCTTTGAAAAACCTGGAAAGATACCTCCCTCTGGTCTGTAAGAATAACTGACCTCTGTTTTCCCTGGCCAAAAGTGAAACAAAGTCATAGGTTGATATTCACAATTATATTTAAAAGGCCGCTAAGTGTCTTTTTGTCTTCATCAACTAAAGTGTCTGTGTTTTCTCCTTTCTGTTCTGTTTCTTTTTCTGAATAATTTGTATAAACCTCAAATTAGAAGCAGAAGAATTAGCATGTCAGATACTTACCTGAAACTAAAGTCCTTACCATTTCTTTCCTGGAACTACTTCTAGCACCACTCCTGGAAAGCTTCCCTTTGAAAGATCTTGGTGAATTACAAGGTCTCCAAAATGACCTCAGTTGTTCTTTTCTGCTTTCCTGAGGACTGAGTCATACCTTTCTCAGCTATTGGAGGACAACAAGTCCTTCCTTAACCCCATCTAGTGATTGCTCTTCCTGCCTCCCCCATCCATGAACCTACCCAACACCACAGTCTCTTACCCTAGTATCCTTCTTGGGGGGCTGTGCTTCAGGACTTCCTGAACCAAATACACATGGTTCAGCTGTCCAGCAGCTCCTGATTGTACTTTCTTCCTGACAAGATATTTCCTTACACTTTTATGGTCAAGAGTGAATTTAGATTATGTTTAAATGTTATCAAGTAAAAGCAATTTTTGAGAAATATATAGTTATTTGTAATCATATAGTAAAGAAGGAAAATTTTAACATGCAAGAGAGTTCTTCAGTAGTAAGTGTACCATACTTTTCATTCCATGAAATGATACCAAATATGGACAGAGAGAATATAGAGCCTATATGACAAAGCAGTGAATGCCACTATCAGAACGGTTGTGAACAGCTACAGTCAGAGGCAGAGCACGTGGCAGATGTCAGCTACAGGACAGAAGGGCAAGACCAGGGTCTAAACTAGGGTCTAAAAAACTGCAAGTTTGTATTACCATGTGTACTGTTTTGCTTCCACATACAATATCAGTTGGCACAGTCTGTGAGAAATATATGGGGAAAGATGGGAAAGTTTGACAGTTATTTTCAGAGTCTATTTTGTCGTATCAGGAATTTGAATTTTTTTAATGTTCTGTTTGTTTTAACTAAGTTAGACATCAGCTTTTCAGAACATGTGATTATTAATAATATGTAAAAGTTTGAATCAAGGTCAGTTTTATAGGGTCTTTGGATTAATTGAAAGGACGAATTGCAAAGGAAAGATAGGTAATTTACGAGGGACACATAGGCAGCACTGTCTGGAAAAGGGCAAAGGACTAAATAGGTTATGAGTTTTACCAAGCAAGGTCTTTTCATGTTTGCAGCCAAAAAAGGGAAAATGAAAATTTAATTAATGATACAAATTGGCTCATGTGTAATTTTCTGGGAAAATGCTGAGATGCTCTGAGAACTCCAGAACTGGAAGAACACATCTACCAGAGTGTAGAAAGTACTGGTGAAGTGATCACATCATGGATTTTCTATCCCAAGAGCCTTCTTAAGCGTCGAATGGAATTTAACTAACCCTACTATTTCCTATGCCTTACCCCAGCATCCACACCCCTGTTCTTTCTCTTGGCAGGAGAAATGGGAGAACCATTCTGAACTGTCTCCAGTACCTAAGTTTCTTGTCATTCATGATCTACTTTTCATGTTTTACATCTTTTCTAGAAACTGAAGAATTGCACTGCCTCCTACACCTCTAGTTCCATTCTTGTAGACTCATTTCCTGCCAAACTATTCTTGTCTAAAATTTCTAGTTCCCATGATTACAGCTGTGCTGTGTAAATTTATTTCCATATCCTCACTGCCTACTGCCTGATAGTAAAACTTCCTAAAACACCTTGCATATTTTCTTACAACATGTACTAAGATAACTCTAAAGTTGTCTGTCTCTGTGCCCATGCATGTGTCTAGATTCTTGAATCCTACTAGCTTCCTAGATGCCTGTCTGTGTGTCTTCTCGGTTTATATGGCTCCATTCGTAATTAACTTTCCCCATCCCTTCTTATCAAAACAAATATTATCACACTACATTGAAAAGAAACACCAATTAATCCAAGGTAATGATTTTCAAGTTGATGCTATATAATCTTAATAGTGAAGATTATTTAATGAGCTTATGCCAATTATCTGTAGAAGTAATCTTCTCATAACTCCTGTATCTATGCTAGGCCAATGTCATAGATTGAATTGTGTCCCCTCCCCGCCAAAATGTGTGTGGCAATTTGGATAGGCCAAGTTGGCTAAGCCAAATGATTCCCAGTATTGTGTGATACTCCTACATGTTATAATTCCTGCCTGTATGATGTTAATGAGGGTAGATGGGAGGTGGTTAGTGAAGCTGGACACAGTCTGTAAGAGTATATTGTGCCTTGAGACAATCTCTTGGAATATAAAGGAAAGGGAAGCAAGCAGAGAGTTGTACCCTGATAACATTAGGAAATAAGCCATGCTGGGAGCTCAGCAAGTCCTTTGTACCTAGGGCCCATGTGCCTCCAAAGCTCCCGGTCCAGGGGAAGATTGATCACAGGGAACTTCCTCCAGGGCCAACAGAGAAAGACATTTCCTGGAATGATGCTCTGAATTTGGACGTTTAGACTACTTTTCTGTGAGAAAATTAATTTTTCTTTGTTAAAACCATCTACTTGTGGTATTTGTTAGAGCAGTACCAGGTGACTAAGACAGTCGATATTAAGATATAAATTTCTACAATAGGTTGATGTTATTACTAAAACAAGTGGATATTTACACTTATTTACTTACATAGTGTCCTTGTGTATAAAGTTCAAATAACTTTTTATTATACAAAGTCCTTTCTTCTCTACTTGAGTTAAATTTAAAACAGTTTTGTATGATATTTGGTGTTAGGTCTCAACACCTAAGTGAGGTTTAAAACTACTTAAATACTTTATAGAAAATATGTTCTCATTAGAAATCACTATCTATAAAACCATTGCAATTTTCCATTTAACCAATTATAAATATGAATATTTTTGTTTTTCTGATACTGTACCCTAACAGAACATATCTGTGGCTATAATTGTATAGAGGAATGGGTTTAGTACTGGTAAGGTCCAACACTCTAATTTTAACTCCTTAAATATGCAACTTTAAGGTGATTCACATTTTCTTCACACTTTTCACAGTTCAGCTTTATGTAGCTGTAACTCACTCAACCTTTGAATTTTCATAAACTTTAAAAATATTTTAAGTGTCTTTAATCTTCAAGATTTGATTTAATGTTTAGAAATTCATTTAACTGCACCAAGGGTATAAATTCAGAATGTATGATGCAATTATTATAAATTAATTATATCTTTGGTGACTTTTAAAAGCTGGAGTTTAATGCACATATATAAAAGAGGAAACCTAGTTAATATACAATAAAATTATATGAGAATTACTTAAACTTAGGCCATAAATGTAAATTACATTCTTATTAGCATATAAAACTTTCAGTATTACTGTTCTCAAGACATTTAGCCACTGCGATAAAGCATAATTACAGCTAGAATTAATTCGTTTTAAAAAAATAAAAAGAGTATTATGTTTATTATGTCTTTTGGTGGTACTAAAATACATTTAATTAACTTCTTAAAAACAATTATATTAAATGTAAATTGACATATAAATATTACAAACATTGCTTATAGATTTTATCACACATACATGTATTTTTATACATATACATTGTTTAACATGTATGTATAAATAAAACGTGATTAATACAATAATGCTATATTTAAATAAACTGTCATTTGACAATTACATAAAGTAAGATTTCTATCAAAAACAAATAGCCATATTCCTAACACAGTATTTTGAGATCATATATTTTTAACTGTGCTGACATTCAGTAGTAAGTTTCCTTAGCATATTTTAACAAGAATTGAAAATAGTCTGTTTAAAAATAAAATAGGATTTAAAGTGAAATGCGTAATCATTATTGCAATTAAACAAAGCAATCTCTGTTTACTTTCACAAATTAATGGACAGGCTTAGTCAAGATAGTTTCTTATATTAAAAATGGGACTTTGTTTTACTAATCAATTGACCTCACTAGAGGGTAGACTAATTCATCTAAATGTGTGTGTAATTTTTTCAAATTAAATTATTGTGTTTATGCCTATGTTGTAGCAAACTATGGAGTGAAAATCTATTTAAAAAGCGTTGCTGTCTAGTAACTTCCAACTCACAGTGACCCTATAGGACAAAGCAGAGCTGCCCCAAAGGTTTTCAAGGTTGTAAGTCTTTATGAAAGCATACTGCCATATCTTTATCCCACAGGGTTGCTGGAGGGTTGGAAATGCTGACATTTTTGGTACCAGTTGAGCACGTAACCACTGTGTCATAAGAGCTCCTGAACAATATATTGGTTTTTAGTTATGAACTTACAATACAATTTTGCTTTTAAGCTTTATTTTCAGAGCTATAACTAACACCAGTAATGATAATAGAAAGTTAAGGAGAAGTCATCTCTTAAGCTATGATTCTATAGATCTGTTTTGAAAAAAAAAAAGTACCAAATAAATCTATGACAGTAGAGAAAAATTGTGCAGATATAATTAGGAGATAGAGGAGTCCTGTACCTGTTTATAACGTTAGAGAAAATTTGAGCCACTCAAGTCTTTGTGATTCTCCTTGCTTTCATGAATAAAATTTCTTAATCTCTGTTCCCTTTTCTAGTTTTTTTCCCATGGAGCAGTAGTTAAGAGCTCAGCTGCTAACCAGAATGTCAGTAGTTCAAATCTACCTGTCACTCCTTGGAAACTCCATGGTGCAGTTCCACTCTGTCTTGTATGGTCGTTACAAGTCAGAATTGACTCAATGGCAACAGACGTGTGTGTGTATGTGACTCTTCAATAGTGTCATGTCCTGAGTTTGAGTCGCATGTTCTCTGTAGCCATTCGTTTAACAAGACAGGTCAGATTAAAAAAGGAAAAAAAAAATCTTTGATATGATGATAATCACTTGGGATGCAACCACTTGGCCTCTCACAGCTTGGTCACTGATGAACACTGTACTCACCATGAGTACCTTAAGAATCTCTGTCTTCCTAGCATTCCCTGAAATTTGAAGTCTTTTATAAGCATTTGTATTTGGTCATGTTTCAGTCACACAATCATGTTTTGGCTGCCCAAAATCGTCCAAGAAAAGCTCTTTTCTCTTCCGAGAGAGTATCCAAGACAAGATACTCTTCTAATTTACTGTCTGCCTGTTCATTTGCATTCTCCTGGACTTCATAATTAGCACTGCCGTTTGGGTGGTGCAGTAGTTAACACTTGGCTGCCTACTGAAAAGTCAGTAGTTCAAACCCTCCAGTAGCTCCAAATGAGAAAAATGTGGCAGTCTGCTTTTATCAAGATTACGGCCTCGGAAACCCAATAGGAAATGAGGTTTTTGCTTGCTTGTTTGTTTCATACAAATAACTAATACTCTCTTTTTTTTTCCATCTAAATATTGATTTTCATTCACACTTGTGTTTACTCATTCGGTTAACACGTATTAAGGGCCTGAACTAGATGCAGGGGAGATGGTCACAAATAAGATACAATGCTGGCCAGAGATGGGAGGGCACAAAGGACAAACTGCGCTCCATGCGCTAAACAGTGTTTCAGTCATAGAAACTGTACTGTGTAAATGTAGAAGTGGAATGATCTAACGAACAGTAAGGTTCAGAAAGGTGCCAGGTTTTTTTTTTTTTTTTTCTGCTGTGTGCTGGCCTCCCAGTCTCATTTCTTGCATTCCAGCCTACAGTTTCCTACAAATGTGATCTGACAGCATAGCAGCAGCAATGTACTCTTCGGTTCTAAGTCATTAATTGTCTTTTGTTTAAAAGTGTAGAATAATACCTACAGTTTCTACCCAAGATGTAGTCCTTGTTGACTAATCATGCTAATCAGAACTCTTTGTCTTCAAATACACTTAATACAACATTCACTCAATGAGTTCCTTTACTCACAGTCTGACTTCCACCTAAACTATACTTCCCTGGATTGTTTGCTCTAAACATCTTACCTACACTTCAGATGGAATCCCTGGCGGTGTAGTGGTTAAGTGCTATGTTTGCTAGCCCAAAGGTTGACAGTTCAAATCCACCAGCTATTCTTTGGAAACTCTATGGGGAAGTTCTACTCTGACCTATAGGGTTGTGATGAGTTAGAATCAACTTGACAGCAGTGGCTTTTTTCTAGATATGTACTTCAGGTATCGCTAACTATATAACCTTCCTTGATCAGCCTGGTGTGAGGAATTACTATTAGGGTTTATAATTCTATAGTACTTATCCTTTATTATAAGAACAGCAATAATATATTTTTTTTTTGTTTTCTGCTCAGTGTTTCACATACATAGATGCTGAAATTTTATATGTCTCAAAGTTGAACACTAACTTAATCATCTTTCTCTGCTTAAGATACTAATTTATCATTTTAATTATATGTCTAACACATAAATTTAAAGTATTAAATGAACTATTTGATAAATATCAACAAGGTATTTTGATAAAGAAAACAGTACACTAAACAATGAGAGTTTCATTAATTTGTACATTTTTATGATTAGAGAACAGGATATCTCACACTGAGAATCCATTTTTAATTGTGTACCCTTTCATAAATTTTATACTGCTTATCATGAAAATATCTACCCCAGTATTTTATAATTAAAATTAAATTGAATTTCCTAATAGGTCTAACACATGTAAGCCCCTTATAGCAAATCTATATTAAAATATGTTTATAAAAGTATAACTAGGACAAAATGTACAATATAGAAATATTTGAGTCATTCCTTCTTAAGTTTGTTTTAGAATAAAATGGTATTTTATTAAGAGTGATGCAGTGATTCATCCTTTGCTTTTTTCAAGCTGTATTTACTTTTTCAGAAAATGTAGGAAAGAATGTTACAAAACCATGTGCAAGTGTAACAACTGAGTGTCCATAAAAATTTCTGGTTTCCTCTATTTTTTTCTTAGAATTATGTTATTGCATGTATGTGTATATATACATATGTATATATGTATGCATGTGCATGTATATACATACATGTGTGTACATATGTACATGTGTTTATATATTTGTAAATATGTACATACATATTTGTGTTCGTATGTATATATACATATTTGTACATATGTGTGTGTGATTATATATATTTGTACATATGTGTGTATATATATATACATATATACACATACAGATAATACACATATATATTGCACTGGTGTGCAGTGGTTAAGAATTCTGCTGTTAACTAAAAGATCAGCCGTTCACATCTACCAGGTGCCTCTAAAAATACTATGGGACAGTTAAGTTTGTCCTATGTGGTCACTATTAGTTGGAGTTGAGTCCATGGCAAGAGGACATACATATCTATATACACATATATATAGATATAGACATACACACACACACAGAGGTAGATATTTAGAAACCATCAGCCATTCAGTCCACGAGCAAAAAGACTTGGAGATGTGCTCCATACGGATTGTTGTTGTTATGCTGTTAGTGCCACTGAGTCAATTCAGACTCATAGTAACTCTGTGTAACAAGAGAACAAAATACTACTCAGTCCTGTGCCATCCTCACAATTGTTGCTATGTTTGAGCCCATTGTTATAGCCACTGTGTGAATCCCTCTTATTGAGAGTATTTTTTTATTTAAATCTGGCACTGTACTTGACCAAGCACTATGCCCTTCTCTGTGGACTGGTCCCTTTTTACAACATGTCCAAAGTACATGAGGTAAAGTCTGACTATCTTTGCATCTAAGGAGCATTCTGACTGTACTCCAACAATAACACTTGTTCTTTCTTCTGGCAATTCATGGTATATTAAATATTCTTCACCAATGCTGCAATTCAGGGGCATTAGTTCTTCTTCGGTCTTCCTTATTCATTACCAGGCTTTTATGTACATACGAGGCAATTGAAAACACCATGACTTGGGTCATGTACGCCTTAGTCCTCAAGGAAACATCTTTGCATTTTAGTACTTGGAAACACTTTTGCAAAAGTTTGATCAATGAACTAACTCATTTGATTTCCTGACTGCTGCTTTGGTGTTGATTATGGAACCAAGTAAAATGAAATCCTTGATAACTTTAGTGTCTTCTCCATTTATCATAATGCTGTTTGTTGGTTCGGTTGTGAGGATTTTGTTTTCTTCATGTTGAAGTATAACCCATAGTGAAGGTTGGAGTCTTCCATCTTCATCGGTGAGTGCTTCTTGTCCTCCCGGATTTCAGCAAGCAGGTGTGTCTTCTTCATGCCACATTTTGTTAATGCGTCTTACTCCAAACCTGATGACATGTTCTTCTTCACATAGTCTGCCTTCTTAAATTACTTTATCAGACTAAATAAGTATGGTGAAAGGATACAATGCTGATAACGTACCTTTTCTGATTTTAAACCACGCAGTATCCCATTACTGTGTTTGAAAGACTGCCTCTTTGTCTATTTATAGCTTCTGGATGAGCACGCTTAAATGTTCTGGAATTCCCATTCTTCACAAAATATCCATAATTTGTACTGATCCACAAGTGGAACATCTTTACATAATCCATAAAACACAAGTGAACATGTTTCTGGAATGCTCTGCTTTTGTTCAAGATCCATCTGACATCAGCAATGCTTTTCCTTGTTCTGCATCTTCTGAATTTGGCTTGAGCTTCTGGTAGTTCACTGTCAATGTACTGCTGTAATTATTTTTTTAATTTTCTTCAGGAAATTTTACTTGCGTGGGATATAAATGATATCATTTGACAACTTTAGCACCCTTTTGTTATCACATATCTCTGGACGAAACATGGATCTCTTCCAGTCAGTTGTCCAGGTAGCTGTCTTCAAAATTTTATAGTAGAGACAGCGTCACTGCATTCAGTGCTGTATTCATTTGTTGAAATAACCCAGTTCGTGTTTTAGTCTTCTGGTGGTGCTCTAACATAAATACCACAAGTGGATGGTTTTAACAAAGGAAAGTTTATCCTTACATAGTCAGGTAGGCTACAAGTCCAAATTCAGGCTGTCCACTCCAGAAGAAGCCTCTTATCACTCTGGAGGAAAATCCCTGTGTTGCATCAGTCTTTGTTCAGGGAACATCTTGGCACAGGAACTTTGGGTCTGAAGGACACACCTTTCTCCCTGTGCTGCTTTCTTGATAGTGTGAGCTTCCCAATTCTCTACTTGCTTCTAACTCTTTCTATCTCCCATAGGGTGAAAGGAGAAAGGGTAGTGAAAGCCACAGTCCAGGGAAACTCCCTTAGCAAGTGTGTGGCGGTTACACCCTACTCCTGTCTTAACATAATCATTTTATCTATTAACCACAGGCAGAGATTAAGATTCACAGCATTAGAAAATCAGCAAATGGAGGGCATTCACAGATTATAGGGGATCCTGGCCCAGCAAAATTACTACACATATTTTGGAGGGGATACAATTCAATCCATGACAGTTGGTATTCTGTCAATTCCCGAACCCTCTTCTTTCAGCATGGTCTTTAGTGCCACTTGGATTTCTTCCTTTACTATCTTCAGTTCTTGATGATATGTTACCCCTTTAATTGGTTGAATACTGACTAGTTATTTTTGGTACAGTGACTGTGTATTCTTTTCATCTTCTTTTGATACTTTCTGTTTGATTAAATGGTTTACCTATAGAGTTTTTCATTATAACAGTTCAATACTTCAACTTTATCTTTAGTCATTTTAGCTTGAGAAATGCTAAGCATGTTCTACCTTTTTGGTTTTCTAACTACTAGCTTTTGCACATTTCATTATACTTTATTTCATCTTCTTGAGCTGCCCTTTGAAATGTTCTGTTCATCTCTTTAGCTCATAATTTCTTCCTTTTTCTTTAGCTACTCAAGGTCTTGTCCAACACTCATTTTGCTCTTTTTTTTCTTGTCTTTTTAGTGAACTGTTCCTTTCTTTATTTAGGATGTCTTTGATGTCATCTTACAACTGGTCTGGTCTTTGGTCACTAGTGTTCAATTTGTCAAATTGATTCTTGAGATGTCTCTAAATTCAAATCTTGACTCTACACCAGTGTTCCACTGCTATTCATATGGTTTTCACTGGCCAAATTTTTAGAGGTTACCTGCTCTTTTTTCCTACTCTGTGTTTGTCTGGAAGTATTATAGAAATCTGTCTACCATGGATCACCTTGTTGGTATTTGAAATCCTGGTGGCACTGCTTCCCGCATCACAGCAACACACAAGTCACAAAAGCATGACAAACTGTCATAAGAGCAGAAGCCTTTAAAGATTACATCCTAAGAAACACTTTATGACACTTCTATGTTATAGGGTAGCTGTGAGTTGAAACTGACTTGATGACACGTAACAATTATATAATATAAAACCATTTGCCATTTCAATTTTTTTGTCATGTATAATTTAGAGACATTAATTATATTGACGTACGTCATGCAACCATCACCACTAAAAACTATGTACTCTAAAAAAAAAAAAAAACCTTTAAATGTAGGATGCTTACTGTATCATTTCAATGTTTATTCTTTTTCCAAGGCTAATCCATATATCTGTGTTATATTTCCATCCCAATCATTTCTATACTATTTATAGAAACCCCTGGGTGGTACAAATAATAAAGCTCTCAGTTCCTAGTTGAAAGCTTGATGGTGTAAACTCACCCAGAGGTACTTTGGAAGACTGGTCTAGTGATCTACTTCTGAAACGTCAAAGTCTTGAAAACTTTATGGAACATAGTGTTAGTCTGCACACATGGGCTCACCGTAAGTTAGAATCATGCAGATGGAAACTAATGTCAAGGTCATTTTATAATCTTCTGTACAAACTATTGTGTCTTCAGATCTTCCTCTGCCTTGCTTTATTCTCTTTGTTTATCTCCAATATCTCAGATTAATCACAACCTAATCTTGATGGCTGTCTCTTCCCCATGTAACCACTTCTCATATTCCTTTAACTTCCTTTTCTCTTCATTAGTCAATCCATGACAGTCTAGCTGCCTATTGTCCCTACTTCACCCTGAGCATCAGCATGCAGAAATTTTTCTGATGAGGAGAACCATCTTCATTTTCAAAACCACTGACTTTTTCCTTCTCATTTTGCTTAACCTTATTAAACCCATTGAAAAACCCTTTGTCAAGCTGATTCTGACTCATAGCATCTCCGCATCTGTTACCTACTGTGGCTGGCACTATGTTTTTCATAATTCCTTTCTATCTCTTTGGACATTACTTGTTGGTGGTATCTTCCATTGATTTCTCTCCTATAGAATAAGTAATTTTTAACTCTTAAAAATTGTATTATAGTCACAGATCTTACAGACAGTAGAATCCAACTCTGGAAAATTTAGCAAATGCACACACATGTGTGAACATATGCATGTACACATGTGTGTATACATACATGTACATATATGTCTATATGTGTATATAAAACTTTTATCAGAAGGATATTGAAGGAAAATTCTGAGAAAGTTTCATAAAGGAAAAAATACCAAAAAGTCAATATCAAATAGTAGGAACTATTGATGATTTCTTGAGGTACTTCCATGCCCATGAGTGTGCTCCGAACATTCTTCAGTTTATATTTCCTTGCCTGCCCCTGCAAATTTTAGTAAGTTAGTATTCGATCTGTATAGATACAGTCTGGAGAGATAATGTGCTTATTTACCATAACTCCAAAATTAGTATCCAAAAGATAAGTTATAAAAACAAAATTTACCATTATATTTGCTTTCTCTTATCCTCTCAAGAAAAATTCCCTGCGTGAAGAATTGTACAGAGGGGTGAGAGACAGAAAAACTGGCATAAGTAGTGTTTGTGTACTGAATGTCTGGTACCTAGAGTTCTGTACATCCCTCCATCTCTAAACCGTGGCACAACTTAAAGTGGTTAAAAAGAGAAAACCACACAGTGCAATTTTCCTAACAGATACTCAGTTTTGTGCCACTGACTAAGATTAAGGCATAAAGAATATTATGTATGTCATGGACTTTTCAATTGTGTACATTAATGACAAATACAAAAGAAGTAAACTTTTTTTTTGTTATTGATTTATAGGAGTACTTTAAAAATACTTTTAGAGGATTTTTCTTTTTTACGTACCATATAACATGGTTAAGATTTTCAGAATCTTTCATTAAAACAAAACCATTTCCACTGAGCCAATTCCAACTCATAGGGCCTCCACAGGACAGACAGGAGCTGTCCTATAGGTTTTCCAAAGAGTAGCTGGAGGACTTGAAGTGCTGATTGTTCGGTTAGCAGCCAGACTTAACCACTGCAGCAACCGAAGGGATCCCTACCATCGATCTGAAGAAAAAAAATTTTCCCTTAAGTCAGTTATGATTCATAGCAACTGTATGGGACAGACTCAGACTGGCCCATAAGATTTCCAAGAAACAGCTGGTAGATTCAAACTTCTAAACTTTAGGCTAATAATAGCTACATGCTTAACCATTGTACCACCAGGGTTCCCTACCATCAATTATGTTCCCTAAATATGCCACCCAGAAACAGAGAAGACCTAGCAGGAGAGGTGAAGAACAGAATAGCTGAGGATGAAGTGCCATCCAAGAAAGAATGGCATCTGGAAGTTTAAATACAGCTCTAGATGGGAAGACAAGTGACCGTGGTTCCGTGAAGACTGTCCTCACTTTGTATAACTAAGCTCAGTAGAAGTAGAGAGGATGCTGATGTTAAAACATTTTAGAAATTATCTTTAATATTTCCTTTCATCTTGTACAGAGCTGACAGATATACAGATTCTTTAAGGAAGTAAGTCAAAATTAAACATCTGATGCACTTCCCCCTACTTTGATCAAATGTTGATGAAGTTTGCCAGTTTTCTGAGAGTATGGTAATAGATATTTAAAATTCTGACATGATCTATGATTTTAAAATGTAATAAAATCAAAAACAGTTTACTCCATGTGCAGTGCACTAGTAATCACTCTTTTATCAGATTATGCATAGAAGCATTTTGGATTTTTAAGTACTTAAGTTTTTAATAAAGGCTAAATTTGTGTCATAATTTTTCACTCCTATTTATCTGTTAAAAAAACTGAGAGAAAAGCATTCATGAATAAATGTTCCTTTACAATTTTAAAAGTTATAAATTTTATATCAAAAATAAATGTTTGAGAATGCTACTAAATAATATAGGATAGTTTTAAAGATTTTTAGTAAGGTAGAAATTTTTATAAATGCCTCAACATTTTTGCTAGTGATTTGATTTTTATTATGAGTATTGCAATTAAAAGATACAGGAAGATTGAGCTAACTGCATAATTCCAATAGTATTTGAAAAGTAGCATACTAACTGGAATTTAGTGATGAATATTTTTGTTGAAAATTATCCTGTCCCTGAAATTTCAAATAGAGATTAGATTACTACTCTACAATAATCTATTATTTTATACCTTTTCAGATCTAAATAATTCTGATTCATTTAATCTTTCCACTTTTCTCCAAGCAGTCATCAAATTACCATAACTGGTACTTAATTACTTACCACTAGACTAAATATTCCCACAGATAGATTTGAATATGCATTCTAGCATTTGAGAGAACAAAGAACCAAAGAAATGAAACAGCAGTTGATTCTCAGTGTTCAGTAAGCAAAATAATGACCTCCCCAAAATCCGAGTGGAAGAATCACATGTGCCTGTCTTCATGAATTGGCTTGCATCTTGCATATGTCGATCCCAAAGTAGCACTGACAAATATTTAAATTATATTTTTCTTCTCTTTTTATTCTGTGCCTTATTACAAATATTACATACATAATTGTTGCCATTCTAAAACAGCACAACAGCCATCTGTTCATGATTATTTTATATGATAGAGATTTGCTCCTCAGAAAGACTCAGTCCCCCTTGATATACATAATTGCAAAATACTCTTTCACTGCAGGGAAATTATTTCACGCCACATCATACCCATTAGCGTGCCCCCTGTAGAGCTGGAATTGATTATTATTTTAATGTTGCCTTGATGATAGTCTCTCTATTTTCCTAATCACATCAAATCTATTGGATACAATTGAACTTTGTTCCTATAACAACCACGAGAAGAGGGAAAAACTACAGTACAATTATATCCTGCACTTTAAAAGACACAAAAATATTTTAAGTGGTGATGAGGGTGAGAAGACTCACAAAACCCAAACTCCCTGCCATTGAGTCAGTTCTGACTCATAGTAACCCTGAAGGACACAGTAGAACTGGGTGACAGAGGAGGGGAAACGCTGACTCAGTCATTGCAGAAAAAGGCCTAGGAATATGCATGCTAAGAAACTGTCCACCTCATTGTCAAAGAAATCTAGAAAGCCTCATCTTCTTCCTGAATAAAATTTGACTGTTTAAGGAAATGTGCCTTCAGACTTCATAGAAGGTTAAAATACTTTTTGAAATAAAAAATTTGAGGATGCCAAGCCAAGCCAAGTGTTGTCGAGTCGGAGCGGATGAAAGAGTACAATTTTAAGAATTTGATTGAAAGAGGCTTAAACTAGAGACTTAGCTCAGCTAGGTGATTTGTGTAACTTAAACATTTTTTTATTCAAGTTGACAACACAGTTCTAGCCTCTTTCAATAAGAGAGAGAGAGAGTATAGGTGAGTTATATAGGACAGACAGGTTATTTAGTACTTTGTTCATCAGTATTGAGAAAGGAGATAAGACTAACCTGGACAATAACCAAGGAAAAGTTTCTAACTTCTAGATGAAAGTGTAAGAAACAACTGAGGTCACAGTGCTTAAAGTAAGGGTATTAACTTTTTCTTTTTCTTCTGAAGATCTGCATGAATCAGGCTAAAACCAAGGAGAGTGGAGGCAGCACTAGGAGAGTGACAGCTGGTATTAATAATTACTAGGGTACACTGTAATGTAATTCAGTTAACACACTGGGCTGCTAACTAAAAAGCTGGAGACTCAAGTCCACCCCAAAGTGCCTCAGAAGAAGGGTCTAGCTATCTACTTTTAAAAAAATCAATGATTTGAAATGCTCTGGAGCATGGTTGTATTCTGATACGCTTGATCTCACTATGTGTTAAAGTTGACTTGATGGCAACTGTAAATGTTTTAAATGTAATCCAAATGAACAAAAGTCCTTTGATGTTCTCAGTAATTTTCAAAGCTACTGTTGGAGAGCAGTGTGAGGAGTACTATTTCCACAGATTTCACTCCTGTCCATACAATTATTTACCCAGTTCACATGGATCAGTAAAATTGATGAGAACCTGATGTTCATTGGTCTACATTTCTTGTGGTACTAAATTTCCCTGAAGAAATAATTTTGAGTAAGCCATCTTCCTAGGAAAGCTAAACAGTAGGGATGAGATGAGTTATGGGGTGATGTACCCTTCCCTAGCTTCTCTACCTGCAAATTGAATGTTAATAAAATATGACGAGCCTGGTTATCATGAATTAACAGTGGGAGATGGAAGCAAAACTATGATCTCCAATAATGCTTTCCAGCTTTGTCAGGCACCTTGTAGTATAATAGAGCCCTACTTGGATGTGTTTTTGGCTCTTTAGCTTATAATCTTTAGTTTTTAATAAAAATCAGAGGATAAGGGAGATTTGTAACTGGATCTCTAACATCGAACAGCAAACAGTTAACAAAGTTAGAGAGCATCACCTAGTGTTGTTCCCCCCCCACACTACAATAATTTTTTAATCATATTTCAAATTTGTTCTGATTAATGTGTCCACTATTTTATAAACCTAAGGGACACTGGTGGCAAAGTATTAAAGAGCTCAGTTGCTAACTAAAAGGTCAAAATGTCAGCAGTTTGAATCCAGTTGCCAGTGCTTGGAAACTCTATGGGACAGTTCAGTTCTGTCCAGAATGACTTGATGACAATGACTTTATTAATATTAACAGTTATTCTGGCTTTGAAAAATCTGACAATAGATGATTTTCTCTTTGCATATGGTAAAATGAAAATAAGCAACAGAAGAAATAATTTCAGTCTGAATCCAGACTATTTCTAGTGAGCGTTTTGATGCACTGGCATTGGGCCTGCATTGATTCCTAGGCAATCACAACATTTAAGGAAAGAAAATAAGAATGATTCTTTCCAATATGCAGCTGTCATTAAGAATCCTTCAGTTAACTCATGCTGTGTGTTAGAAAGACTAATCAATGGAAGATTTGACAGAAAAGCAGTCAATGTACTTGTTCTCCTGTGCAATTCTAAAGTTGCATTAAATGAGATTGTAGTAAATTACTGCTTATCAAACATATAAATCTTTGAGGGTTAGGTTTTTCAGAACTCCCACATCACCAATCTGGAAAATCAACATTAACTCCTTTTTATAAGTTGATGAATAGGGAGAAATGTGATTAAAAGTAATAAGCTCAAATCCTTTTAAAAATATCCAATTCAAATCACTTTCAAGTGGTAATTGGTGACAGAAAACTCTTGATAATTGGAGTCTATAAGTTATATGATTTTCTCATTTTTATTCTATCGAGGTAGATAAGTCCTATAGTACTCACTAGGTGAGATAGTTTTAAATCAGGAAAACACAGGAAGCTGAGGTACTTCACGCTGATCCCTTGACAGGACATTCACCCTTCAGCAGACAGCAATGAAAAATAATAAATTATTAAATTTTATCATGCCAACAGTGACATGACTTTTCAAATGTGAATAGCAAAATATATTCCACCAAAAGCATAACTATGAATGTTGCTAACTTTGACATGAGACTATTAATAATCCAGTTTTATTATTAACATAGAAAATTTAGGAAATGGTTGAGTATTGCAAATAAGAATTATTTTTAACTTCTGACAGTTCAAGTTCTATTCAGGATAGACCAATAAAATATATTTTTTCATAAATGAGAATATTAAATATTATAGTAAATGCTATGATTGTGTATTAAATGCAGTGTTCCTTGACAATGATTTCAGTATTTCAGTCATATAAATTTTAAAACATAAATAAATAAAGTGCTTTTTATATTGGAATGCCCTTATCTATCTTTGTTTGGGGTTTTATATATATATTTTTCAATTTATGAAATCATTGTTTGAGACAAAATTATTTCTATCACAAAGATGAGGAAACAAGTTTTGAGGTAACTGAGTAACTTGGCCAGGTTAGACTGTCAGCGTGTTGCCGAGGTGCTATTGGCAGGATTACGTTTCTCATTTGCAAAGTAGTTGCTCTTATCAACCTACCATCATGATTATTAGAGCATGCCAGCATACGGAGATGCCTCTTGCAGTGCAAAAAAAAAAAAAAAAAAGAAAAGAAAGAAAGAAAAAAATGCTTGTATTACTATTTATCATTCATTTTTATTGTATTAACATAAATGTTCATATCACAGGTATTGGTACTTAATATTTTTACGTGATTATGATTCATTAAATAATCTCAATAATTCATGAATTGTATTTAATTCTTTCTAGATTATTAAAATACAATTGTCAGGGAATTCCAGAAGCCTAGATATTTGGAAAATACCTATATCCTTTCACTGAAACAGGCTTAGGGATTATCCACATGACAACCTAGTGCTTATTGTTACGAATTCATTTTTTTTTAATTTCTATTATTATGGTGGTTGAATATTTAGTGTTACTTATTATATGTTTCTAAAACCACAGTAATTAAGAATACAAGTGAGGATCACTAGGAGAACAAAGGGATTTTATAGTTACAGTCTTCTGTAAGAAAGCATGTCTAGTTGACTTGGTTGAATTTACACTTGGCCATGTCCAGAAAGCACATCATCTTAGTCAGCTGTTGTTGTTGTTGTTAGGTGTCATCAAGTCAGTTTCGACCTGTAGTGACCCTATGAACAACAGGATGAAACATTGCCCAATCTTGTGCAATGTCCACAATTGTTTTTATGCTTAAACCCGTTGTTTCGGCCTCTGTGTCGATCCATCTCATCAAGGGTCTTCTTTTTCGCTGACCCTCCAACTCTACCAAGCATGATGTCCCTCTCCAGGAACTGATCCTTCCTGACAACGTGTCCAAAGTATGTAAGATGCAGTCTTACCATCTTTGCTTCCAAAGGAGCACTCTGGTTGGACTTCTTTCAGAACAGATCTGTTTTGTTCTTTTGGTGGTCTGTCATACATTCAACATTTTTCTCCAACACCACAATTCAAAGACATCAATTCTTCTTCTGTCTTCTTTGTCATAGTTTAGCTTCCGCATGCATATGATGTGATCGAAAATAACGTGGCTTAGGTCATGTGCATTTTAGTCTTCAAGGTGACATCATTACTTTTCAATACTTTGAAGAGGTCCTTTGCAGTAGATTTTCCCACTGTAATGTATCTTTTGATTTCTTGATTGCTGCTGCAAGGGCATAGGTTGTGGACCACGTAAAATGAAATCTTTGACAATCTCAATCCTTTCTGCATTTATAACAACGTTGTTTACTGGTCCATTTGTGAGGATTTTGGGTTTTCCTGATGTTGAGGTGCAGTCCATACTGAAGGCTGTGGTCCTTGATCTTCATCAGTAAATGCCTCAAATCTTCATGTCCCGCAAGTAAGATGTCATCTGCGTAACACAGGTCGTTAATGAGTCATCCTCCAATCTGGATGCCTCTTTCTTCTTCATAGCATCCTGCTTCTCAGATTAATTGCTTAGCATATAGATTAAAAAGTTGTGGTGAAAGGATATAACACTGATGCACACCTTTCCTGAATTTAAACCATGAAGATTCCCCTTGTTCTGTTTGCACAACTGCCTCTTGATCCATATACAGATTCCTTCAGAGCACAATTAGGTGTTCTGGAATTCCTATTCTCACAACATATGCCATAGTTTAGTATGATCCACACAGTTGAATTTTTTTGTGTAGTCAATGAAACACAAGTAAACATCTTGCTGGTATTCTTTGCTATCAGCCAAGACCCATTTGACATCAGTGATGATATCCCTGGTTCTATATCCTCTTCTAACCCAGCTTTCATTTCTGACAGTTCGTTGTCAATATATTGTTGTAGTCATTTTTGAATGCTCTTGAGCAGAATTTTACTTGTGTGTGATATCAATGATATTGTTCGGTAATTTTCACATTCAGTTGGATCACCATTGTTTGGAATGGGCATAAATATGGATCTCCTCCAGTCAGTTGGCCAGGTCGCTGTCCTCCAAATTTCTAGGCATAGACAGGTGAGTTCTTCCAGTGCTGCTTCTGTTTGTTGAAATATCTCAGTTGATATTCCATCAATTCCAGGAGCATTGTTTTTCACCAATGCCTTAAATGAAGCTTCAACTTCTTCCTTCAGTATCATTGGTTTCTGATCATACGCTGCCTCTTCAAATGACTAGTGCCTGTTTAACAGAACTGCAGGTAAACACCTTCAAAGGAGAAATTTTATTGTTACAGTCCAATAAGCTACAAATCCATTTGTAAACTACAAGTCCATTCAATATGAGAAATTCTAACAGTCTAGTAGGCTAAGAGTCGAATTCAATATGAGAGTATCTTGGTGTAGGCACTTCAGGTCCAAAGGACATATTGTGCTCTCAGTGCTACTTTCTTGGTGCTATGAGATTCCCAACAATCTGCTCACTTCCCTTTTCTTTTGCCTCTCAAGAAATGACTTCAACACAATCCAAGCTTGTAGATTGAATACTACCTTACCAATACATCTGTCGCCCATTCTGCCTCATCACCATCATAACAGAAGCATTGACAACACCTGGGAAAAGCCACACCTTACGGGGACTCATGGCCAAGCCAAACTCATACAATGCAATCCGTGACATACATCACGGAATAGGAGTCTGTGATCGGTTATGTGGTTATGCAGCTCTTTTACTATCACTTTGATGCAAATAGGTCTATTATACACGAAGAGTGTTAACCTGAAAATTTTAAAAACAAGCATAGATTCCTTTATTCTGAAAGCCTTTCTACAAAGTATTTAAGATGGTTTATTATAAAACTCATGAAGAGTCAATAAAATTGAAACAGAAAAAAACAAAAGTTATACAAAGAATGAAGATGGATGCATGCTAACTGTGAGCATCACATTCTATAGCTCTGAATTTCTTGCCCTTCAGAAGAAGGAGAAAGTTATGTCAGTATCCAAGAGAGGAATTGATGATAAAATATACCACAAATCTGGCATTGCCTTGTGTCCCTACTCTTAGAATCTTACAGCAGCTTCATAACTGAGCACTCAACTCAACAGGTAACAATTAAACATGTTGTTTGTCTGAACTAGAAAGGAAACTCTGGTGGCGTAGTGGTTAAGTGCTATGTCAGCTAACCAAAAAAGTCAACAGTTCAATTGCTGTGAGTCAGAATCAACTCAAGGGCAGTGTGTTTGATTTGGTTTTTGCTTGTCTAAATCTAAGTGCTGAAAACACAAGGATTTTTGAAGAACAAATCAGCCTAATCTACCAAGAAATTCTCATAAACCTGATCATGTCCTTCCTCTCTTTAAGCCCGTTTCTGACTCTACTTGGTCTACAGACTAAAATTTATTAGCTTAGCCTCCCTGGTTAGTTATGACCTGTCTGTAGGGTACCCTGCAACTTCACCTTCTGCCAGTCCTCCTCAGTCAGCCCCTCTTAGCCCATGCACGTACCCTTTCTAACTGCTGATCTTCATTTCTGTGCATTTGCAAAATTATAACATCTGCCTCTAAACTCCTTCCCTGTTGCCTACTCATAAATGTTTATTCACAATTAAACACCAAGTCAAATGCCACCTCTTCATGGAAATCTTATTTCCCAGAAAAGTTGGTCCTTGCCCACCATTGCTCTCCCAGCTTTTCATAACATCAGCTTTTCCTTTCTGTCAGTCTCTTTGACCTGATGATGCACTTTCTAAGCACATTTCTGACTATTGAGCATCCAGCAGAATATGGCCCCCTAGCAGACAATATGTTTTAGATAAATAAATGAACAAAAAATAAACAGCAAATATTCAAGAAAAATTCTTTCTTCTTTTTGTAAAATTCTAGTGATAAATTGCAAGTTGGATTTTATGCTGGGTTCATTAGACGTCATGACAGAAGTGTCACTGATGTGTTTTCCTTAAAATGTAGGAGTAATATTCAAATATCTGAATGTTTCAAAGATCCTATAAAAAATGAGTTAATAACTACAAAGTATTCTCCAGGGCTGATAATCATGGTAAATATGAGGCAATGAATTTCAATAATGTAGCTTTCCAGATCTCATAAGGGTAAACTAAAAATCAATAAGTAAACAAATAGCCATGTTATCAAGTCAATTCTGACTTATAGCAACCCAGTAAGTACAACTGCTCCATAGAGTTTCCGAGGAGGCACCTAGTGACTCTAAACTGCCACCCTTTTGGTTAGCAATGGTAGCATTTAACCACTATGTGACCAGAATTTCTCTATATAAGGACAGACTTGCTTGTATCTGCAGTAGGAGAGGGTTGTCCAAGATCACAACATTCTCCCTTAAATATTGCTGAACCACTGATGTTTCAGAGACAAGGTTGTTCTCAAGGATTAAGGACTTTAGGAACTTAATTCCTCAGGTTGTTTTATGATGAGTGTTTGGTAACTAAACAATCTGGCTACTATTCTAGTAGTTAGCAAACAGAAACTGTGACCTCAATCCCTCCCTGCAAATACTACTTGGGAGTTGTTGTTAGGTGCCATTGGGTTGGTTCTGACTCATAGCAACCCTATGAATAATAAAACTTAACACTGCTGTGTCTTGTACTATGTCCACAATTGTTTTTATGCTTAAGCCCATTGATACAGCCACTGTGTCAATCCATCTCACTGAGGGTCTTCCTCTTTTTTGCTGACCCTCCACTCTACCAAGCACGATGTCCTTCTCTGGGGACAGATCCTTCCTGACAGCATGTGCAAAGTACATAAGATACAGCCTTACCATCTTTGCTTCCAAAGAGCACTCTGATTGTACTTCTTCCAGAACAGATCTGTTTGTTCTTTTGGCTGTTCAAGGGCTATTCAACATTGTTCTCCAGAACCACAATTCAAAAGCGTCAGTTCTTCTTCTGTCTTCTTTGTTTACTGTCCAGCTTGCACATATGATACCCTTGAAAACACCATGGCTTGGGTCAGAGGCACTTTAGTCTTCAGGATGACATCTTTACTTTTGAATACTTCAAAGAGATCCTTTGCAGCAGATTTTCCCAGTGTGATGCATCTTTTGATTTCTTGACTGCTGCTTTTGGTTGATTACGGACCAAAGTAAAATGAAATTCTTGACAGTCTCAGTGTTTTCTCCATTTGTGATGATGTTGCTTTCTGGTCCAGGTGTGAGGATTTTGGTTTTCCTGATGTTGAAGTGCAATCCATACTGAAGGCTACAGTCCTTGATCTTCATCAGTAAGCATTTCAAATCTTCTTCACTTTCAGCAAGTAAAGTGGTGTCGCAGGTTGTTAACGAGTCATCCTCCAATCCTGATGCCTTGTTTGTCTTTGTATAATCCAGCTTCTTGGATTATTTGCTGGGCATGCAGATTGAAAAGGTATGGTGAAATGATACAACCCTGACACGCACCTTCCTGACTTTAAACCATGCAGCTTCCTCTTGTTTTATTCACATGACTGCTTCTTGATCCATGATCTTAAAGTGCACAATTAAGCATTCTGGAATTCCCATTTTATATTGGGGGGTTACCTATAAACCCTCTTAACTTACTGGAGTAACTCTTACTGATAATCACTGAAACACTTAGTTTCCATGGAACCACTTTGGGAATGGCTTTACAATAGCCTGCTTTCTTAAAAACATAAAGTACCCCCATCAAATTCACCTAAGGATGGGTAATCATTGATTCATATCAGCCTGAATTTTGTAACACAAAGCTTTGAAAGGATGATTTTACCTGGAATTTTTTTGTCTCCTCTAAATCACGCCAGCTTCCTCAGCTTGAGAAAACACATCTCAAGGACTATCTGTCTTTGAAACACATAGTGCACCTGCCAGGAGAATTTAAGTGCCAAATGTTTCCACACGTACCTGAAGAAATTGGCTAACTTTATAAAATTATTTCTCAGTGACTATTAAATTAGTAAAATACCTAACAAAGGCAAAAATTCTGGTTTGGTTTTGACAGAATTTATGCTTTTTTCCTGACAGAGTGAAAAACCTTAAGCAATTTTTATGTTTTGTTTTATATAATAATCTAATGTCGGCAATCTAAAGGAGATATTTATGTCCATGCTTCTTATGGCAAAAGAAAGTTAAGCTTATTTTAAAAATGAGCAGATCCTTAAGGGATTACATCACAGATAAGGACTAAAACAGCTTAGATTCATGCCTTGAGAAATTATGCTTTGGTCTTCTACGAGAGTATTCCTTCCTACCTGTCTCTGTTCTTACAATATCTGTAAATTCTTATGTTACAGAAGCATCAGAAATCTATTTTAAGCTTATTTAGTTTTAACCAAATGGATTTTTTTGTTTGTTTCAAATCTGTTAATACTAGCTCTCCCTGAGTCCTAAATAGCAGAAAAGAAAATTGTCAGTAGCAAGAAAAAAAGAAAAAGAAAAAATTTCCTGAAATCCATTTACTCCTAACCTAAGACTTAAGCTTATACTTTCTTTTTAAATAAATGGAGATATGAATAGAAAAGGGTGTTTGAAAACTAGTGGAGCATTAATATAAAACAATTAGAAGATTGTCCTTTATAAGATACTGGGTTATGTTTGGTATTGCTATTATTTTAAACCTTTAGGCCTGCCACCCATGTTCATATACCTGCTCCCACTACGTGGTGCCATTAATACAAATATAAAATAATCATAAAAGTTACAATCGTAGTTAGCTTTTTATGGCACTCTTGTAAATACTTAGCATACATTAATAATTTAATCCTTATGACCACTTTACAGATGAGGAAACTGAAGCACAAAAGGTTAAGCAATTTGCCCCAAGTCCCAGAAATAGTGCTTGGAGTAGTTACTCAAGTACCTTGACAATCTGACTCCAGTATCTTTCTGATCACATATTACAGTGATGGAGGTATAACAAGGAATAAGGTGAAGTCTCTGTTAGAATTTTGCCATTTTATTTTTATGCCAGGGATGCTCATTTTCCATTTATGTCTCCCATGGTCACTTACTGTTTATTATATTAAGTTACTCCAAACCTATGGCTTCGAAGCATGGACTTTTAAATGTACACTTACAACCATCTCAGTATTGATTAGTAGCATTTATTTGGTTTCAATTTCATAAGATATATCATTTCTTCCTTCCCAAAGTTTGGGTATCCAAGAGCAGCATCTGGCAGTGAGAAGACTTGCATTAAGACGTACTCCCACCTTTCCCAAAATAACGTTTTCAGTGAACAGGAATCCACCATTCTGTGGTCAATATCTTCATCATTTTTCTAAGGTGGTGTTTTTAGAATCTTCTTTTGTTTTGATTATCCAAGATATATATTCCATAATCATATAGAGTAATGGGACTTCAGAGCAGAGAGAAACCATGAAATCTTTTGTTTTTGAAGCAGGCTGTACCCAAATAATATTTCACAGTTTTTAATAGTCTCAAGTAGTATAACTTATTTCAGCATTTAACAGCCCAGTGCACCACAAGACAGCTGAGATAGTCACTTGCTTTCTTATTTCATCTATGTTAAATATTGCTTAAAAGAAAACAAATACCACTATTCCACTCATTATTTTCTTACAAATTAGTATGTTCAACCATGTGATATTAATGACCGCCAAGCCAAGTGCTGTCGAGTCTGATTAATGAGTGAAAAGTTAAAATAATCTAGAATTTGATCAGCAATTAAAAGGGGGCATAAATTTTCATTTTTTTAAGAGTCTTCCCCTAAAAATTGGAAGAAGGTCTACCTAAACAGAAAGAAAAACAAATTGTCAGTCAATAGCAATCTTAGTAAGAAAACTGGAGGGCTGCACAGTTAACATAATCAATGTTATGCAATCAATAATGAAAACAGCCAAAAATACTGACTAAGCCTTGCCATGGCCAATTTAGTCCTGTCATCTGGATACAATCACATTGGTTTTCTAATACATTTTTTTGTCCTGGTGGATACTCTGAGAAAGTAAAGTAATCCATTTAAGACTCTTCAGTAACAATTCACCTCACTCTGCCTTTGACTGGATCCCTGTAGGGTTGCTATGAGTCAGATTTCACTCAACAGCAATTGGTTTGGTTTTGGTTGATCAGTTTCTGTAAAACAAGAAATATGTTACTTACTAACTTTTGGAAATTACTAACCAAGAGGTTGGCAGCTGGAATCTACCTCTTACTCCTCGGAAACACTATGGGGCAGCTCTACTCTATCCTGTAAGGCAGGTCACTGTGACTCAGAATTGACCTGACGACAACAGCAACAGGCTACCTTTGACTTAGAGATGTTAGTATATCTTCCACCAAATTCCTTCTAGTGGACACTCACTTCCTGAAACAACAAACTGTGGCTAATCAATATAATAGCCTTAACACTGCTGCTTTTTTGATATATACGGTGATGTTTTAACAGCCATTAGTATTTGATTGAAACAATATCTTTGCTATGTCTACAAAATTTCTTTTCTCAGAGATGCACCTTACATGAATGTATTACTAAATTTTTGAAATTCAGAGCATTTGATTAGTAACAAAAAATAAATCATTCCAACATAAATTTTAAGCCCATTTATAGAGCTGCAGAAATTTTCAAGTGCATGAAGCCATCTTAAATGTAACTTCATACTTATTTTAAGGAGATTATGCTACACCTAGAATAAGTATAAGTTTGGTATTTCTAGGGTCTTGTCAAACAATAAACAGATAAGAACCACATAAAGAAGGAAAATTGGAGTACTTGAAAACCAATAAAATTTTGCAAATCTCCTATTAAAGAAAAAAGACCTATAGTGGCCATTTAAATTATCTTGCATAAATATAAATCATGTGAAATATTTAAATTAAAAATTGTTAAAGTGCTAGTATTATATAACACAGGTAACAAATACATCACTTATTTAAAAGTAACACAAACATTGAAAATTGACCAATATTGGCTTGATTTTCATTAGTTGGTACTTTACTAGTCTCCATTTATAGCTTTGAAAAAGTTAGTGTGTTGGCCATTGTGGTATGGCTCCCTCTCTCATTCACAGGTTCTCATTCGCGGGCTAAAAATGGGACTCCCTACCTGTTTCAAGTACTGCCTGCTTTAAGTCCTCAGCTATTAGCTTCTTATGGGAATTGCCTCAACTAAGGTCAGGCCTCAATTCTGGGGAAATCTTCATCTAAGGAAGGGTTAAACTAGGAGTAGAGTGTAGTTTGACCAGCTATATAAAACTGTGAAGGATTAGCCCAGCTTCAGAACACCCTGTCGGTTTAAGCGGTCTTCTATAAAGATTACATCATGACTCAACTTTTTTCTTTGCTCAGTGCTTCTTCCATTCCACAAGTATTTATCCCACAGGTACTTCTTTGTAAACTTACAGTACCATAATCCCCATCTTAGAGTTAACTTTCTAGGGAACCCAACTGTAACAGACAGAATGTCAAGGTCATGAAAATTTCATCAAACAAATCACTTTTCTAATTCTTCATCCACATGATGTTTTGTAAATAATAGTCTGATATCCAAAATATTTATATAAGTATAATATCAAAATCAACTCTGTTGTCCTCAAGTCAGTTCCAACTTGTAGTGACCTGTGACAGAGTAGAACCGCCCTATAGTTTTCAAAGGAGCAGCTGGTAGATTAGAACTACCAAGCTCTCAACCACTGTACCACTGGGGCTCCATAACTAAAGAAGATGTCAAGTAATATAAGCTACTGTTGTTGTCTACAAGGAAGACCTGTTAATACAACTATTATACAAATTTACTCACCAAGCACAAATGCCAAAGATGAAGACACTGAAGGTTTTTACTAACTTCTGCAATCTGAAATTGATCAAACATGAAATCAAGATGCATTGATTATTACTTGTGACTGGGATGGCGAAGTTGAAAAAAATGAATCAGTAGTTGGAACATAGGTCTTGATAGAGACAATGCAAAATATAGTGTGATAGGCTTTCATAAGACCAACAACTTATTCCTTGGACTTTTTGATCAACATAAGTGGTGATTATATACATGGACCTCACTGATGGAATTTAAAAAAAAAAAAAAAAACTACAATAATATCTGTTGTCATAAAGTCAACTCTGACTCATAGCATCTTTGTAAGAAGAGTAGAACTGCCCCATAGAGTTTCAAAGGAGCATCTGGTGGATTCAGACTACCAACATTTTGGATAGGAGCTATAGCTTTTAACTACTACCTCACAGGAATGGAATATACAAGAACAAAATATACATTTAATGAAATAAATGCAGATACTTCATGTTATCTGTCACAACAAGGCCAAAGGCTTACTACAGAACAGCCAATGAATTGCTCAAATACAAGTTCAAATTGAAACTGAAGAAAATTAAAACAAGTCCTTGCAAATAAAGTACCACCACAAGTATATCTCACCTGAATTTAAAGATCATCTCAAGAAGACATTTGACACATTGAACACTGGTAAGCAAAGACCAAAATGAGTTGTGGGATGACAGCAAGGACAATTACGGAAGAAGAAATCCAAAAGTTATTAAGTAAACAGAAAAAAAAGACAAAATAGATGTCTGAACAGACTCTGAAACTTGCTTTTTAACAAACTAGCTAAAGAGAATAGAAGAAATGATGAAGTAAAAGAGCTGAACGTATGATTTCAAAGGGTAGCTCAAAAAGACAAAGTATTATAATGAGATATGTAAAGATTTGGAGTTATGAAACCAAAAGGGAAGAAGAAGTTTGGGGTTTCTCAGGCAGGAAGAACTAAAGAAAAAAAAAATCAAGCTTCAAGCTGCAATATTGAAGGATGTTGTTGTTATGTGTCTCAGAGTTGGTTTCAATATATAGTAACCCTATGTACAACGAAGCACAGCTGGGTCTTAGGCCATCGTCCTAGTCTTTGCTATGCTTGAATTTATTATTGCAGTCACTGTGCCAGTCCAGCTGGCTGAGGATCTTCTTCATTTTAGTTGACAGGCTTCTTTACTAAGCATGATGTCCTTCTCCTGGCACCATTCTCTCCTGATAGCATATTCAAATTTCATGAGATGAAATCTCTCCATCGTTGCTTCTCAGAAGCATTCTGGCTGTACTTCTTCCAAGACAGATTTGTTCATTCTTTTGGAAGTCCATGATATCATGGATTATTCTTTGTTAACACTATAATTCAAAGGCATTGATTGTTCTTTAGTCTTCCTTATTTGTTGTGGCTTTTGCGTGCAGGTAAGGTAATTGAAATCATGGCTTGAGCAAATAAAATAAAATAAAATTTCCATTGAGTCAATTCTGACAGGTGCACCATAGTCTTCAAAGCGGTATCCTTGGTTTTCTACACTTTAAATAGATCTTTTGCAGCCTACCTGCCCAACGTAATATGTCCTCTGCTTGACTACCATTTCCATAGGAGTTCATTGTTGTTGTTATTAGGTGCTGTCAAGTTGGTTTTGACTCATAGCCACCCTATGTACAACCGAATGAAGCACCGCCCTGCCCTGCCCCACGCTCGTAATCTTTGTTGTGCTTGAGCCTGTTGTTGTAGCTGCTGTGTGAATCCATCTTGTTGACGGTTTTTCTATTTTTTGCTGACTCTCTACCAAGCACAATGTCCTTCTGTAGCGACTGATTAGACAGTGTTCTGCTGGTATTTCTTTCCTTTCTTAAAATTGTGATTAAGTATGCAATTCAAATCAATTTTGCATACCTGCCTATCTGCAGCTCCTTCTGCTCTCCTTGCCCAGTGACAGCACGCTCCTCCTTTTCGTTCTATACTCATTCCTCTTAACAAACTCCTGGCCCCTCCTCTTCACCATCTTCTCTCCCATCTGGAAAGAGACCAGCAGGACAGCATCCTATAAATGCATAGAACCATAAAGTACACACACCATATTGTCACACTGTATCCCCCAGTCCAATATATTTTTCTCTGAAGAGTTGACTCAGTCATGTTTTCTAGACAGGGCAGCAGCAGGTCTAGCAGCTATGTTCCCAGGGGATGTGCTGCTGTTTATAAATTTCTGACTGGGTAATTTTTTTAGAAGTAAACTGTTAGGTCCTTTATCCTTATCTGTCCTAATCTGGAAGCTCAGCTGAAATCTGTCCACCATGAGTAACCCTGTTGGTATCTGAATATTAGTGGCACAGATTCCAGTATCACAGCCCTGTGCAATCTCCCAAAGTATGACACCTGAAAGACATATGAGGGAGGAGTTGATTAGCGGTCTAAATAAAATTCTTGATAACTTTAATCTTTTCTTCTTTTAATATGAAAGTATGTATTGGTGCAGTTGTGAAAATTTTTGTTTTCTTTATATTGATGTACAATATGTACTGAAGGCTGCAGTCTTTGATCTTTCTCAGTCAATTCCTCATTTCCACTTTCAGCAAGCAAGATTATGCTATCTGTGTGTCACAGGTTGGTAATGCATGTTCTTCCCCCAGTTCTTTTGGTCCCTTCTTCAGATAGTTCAGTTTCTCAGATTACTTACTCAGCATCCAGATTGAATAAACACAGCGAAAAGAGATCACACTAATGCACACTTTCCTGACTTTAAATGATATAGTATCCCCCTTTCCTGATTGAACAACTGCCTCTTGGTCTATATACAAGTTCCTCATGAACACAATTAAGTTTTCTGGAATTCCCATTTGTTATAATGTTATCTATAATTTATTATGCTTTATACAGCTGAATGCCTTCTCATAGTCAATAATATAGGTAAACATCTTTCTAGTACTCTCTACTTTCGGCCAAGATTGATCTGACATCAACAATGAAATCCCTGGATCCAAGCCCTCTTCTCAATTGGCTTGAATTGTGGTCAGTTCGCTATGAACATAGTGCTGTCAACACTTTGAATGCTCTTCAGCAAAATTTCACTTATATGTTATATGAGGGATGCTGTTGTATAATTTCTGCATTCTGTTGTATCGTCTTTCTTTTCAATAGAAAAAATATGGATATTTTTCAGTTGGCTGGCCAGAAATCTGTCTTCCAAATGTCCTGGAATGGATGGGTGAATATTTCTAGAGCTTTTGTTGAAACATCTCAGTTGGTATTCTCTCAACTCCAGGAGCTTTGTTTTTGCCATTTCCTACAGTGCCACTTGGATTCCTTCTATCAGCACCATTGACTCTTGATCATATACTACTTCCTGAAATACTTGAACACTGAGTGATTCTTTTTGTTACAGTTGTTGCTGTTGTTGTTAGATGCCATTGAGTGAGTTCCAACTCAGGTGTCCTATGAACAACGGAATGAAATACTGCCATGTCTTATGCTTAAGCGCATGGTTGTGGCATTGTGTCAATCCATCTCATCAAGGATCTTCCTTTCTTTCACTGACCCTTCACACTACCAAGCATGATGTCCTTCTCCAGAGCCTGAGCCCTTCTGACAACATGTCCAAAGTATGTAAGACACAGTGTTGTCATCTTTGCTTCCAAGGAGCACTCTGGTTGTACTTCTTCCAGAACAGATCTATTTGTTCTTCTGGCAGTCCATGGTACATTCAACATTCTTCTCTAGCAGCACAATTCAAAGTCATCAATTCCTTTTCTGTCTTCTTTGTTCATTGTCCAGCTTTTACGTGCATGTGATGCTATTGAGATGTAGCATACTCAAGGTCACATTTTGACTCCCATAGAGTTACTATAATTTTCTTCAGCGTCAACTGGAGCTTGTATATTGCTTAGATCAGGCACACTTTAGTCTTCAAGGTGACATCTTTACTTTTCAGTACTTTAAAGAGACCCTCTGCAGCAGATTTTCCCAATACAATGCCTCTTCTGGTTTCTTGACTGCTGCTTCCATGGTCATTTCTGCGAACCCAAGTAAAATGAAATCCTTGACAATCTCGATCTTTCTCAATTTATGGTGATGTTGCTTACTAGTCCAGTTGCTAGGATTCCTATTTTCTTGATGTTGAGGCACAATACATATTGAAGTCTGTGGTGCTTGATCTTCATCAGTAAGTGCCTCAAAACTTCACTTCCAGCAAATAAGGTGGTGTAGTCTGCATAACACAGGTTGTTACTGAGTTGTCCTCCAATCCTGATGCCTCATTCTTCATATAATACAGCTTGTTGGATTATTTGCTTGGCATACAGATTGGAAAGGTGTGGTTAAAGTGACTGCATATTCCTTCTGTTTTCTGTGGATGCTTCCTGCATCATTCAGTATTTTCCCTGTAGAATCCTTCAATGTTGTAACTTGAGGTTTAAATTTTTTTTTCTTTAGTTCTTTCAGCTTGAGAAAGAAGACTTCTATTCAGTTGTTTTACATCATCATTTCTTCTACTCCCATTAATATGTGTTCAAGAACAACTTTCAGAGTCTTTTCTGATGTGAATTTTATTTTCTTTCCTGCTTTTTCTTAATGACCTTTTGCTTTCTTCATGTATGATATTCTTGACAGCATTCTACACTGGTTTGTTCTTCAGTCATTAGTGTTCAGTGCATCAAATTTATTCTTGAGATGGTCTCTACATTTAATGTGGGACATACTCAAGGTCATATTTTGGGTCTCGTAGAGTTACAATAATCTTCTTCAGCCTCAACTAGAGCTTGTTTATGAGCAACTGATGAAATGTTACAGTTGATCCCTAGTTTAGGTTTGACTGATGATACTGAACTTCTCCATTGCATCTTCCCACAGATGTTAGTCAGTTTGATTCTTGTGTATTTCACTGATGAAATGTAAGAGTATAGCCACTGTTTATGTTACTGAAAAAAGTTATTTGCAATGAAGACATTTTGGTCTTCAAATTTCTATCATGCAGTCTCCAACATCATTTCTATCACTTACACCATATTTTCCAAAAACTGATCCTTCTTTATTTCCAACTTTTGAATTAGAAGTGCCAGTAATTACCCATGCATCTTGATTGCATGTTTGATCAATTTCAGACTGCAGAAATTAGTAAAAATCTTCAATTACTTCATATTTTACATTAGCGGTAGGTGCATAATTTTGAACAACAGTCACATTAAGGGTCATCTTTGTAGGCATACAGATAGCATCCTGTTACTGACAGCATTGTACTTCAGAATGGATTTTGAAATATTCATTTTAATGATGGATATGACACCAATCCTGGCATAGTAGAACATATTATTGTCCTATTAAAAAAGTTAATAACAGGGGCGGAGTCAAGCTGGCGGACTAAGCCCACATCTCTTTCTATCCCTCTGGAAACCAAGACCTGAATTGACAATCAAACAGAGCCTCTGATCACCTAATCAGCTTCAGGACACGGCACAGAGCTGTTAATTGGGACTTTATACAACTCAGCGAAAAACCTCCTCTCTTTCGCTGACTCCCGCTCCTGGCTAGCCCCGGCTCTCACGGACGGAAGGTAAACGCACCAGTTTGACTTTTTTTTTTCCTTGGTCTCGGCTGGTGGGCGGAGCTGGGCCTTGACCGGCGGCTGGACTCAGACACGCTGCTGGGGGGATAGATAGGCGAAATTCCCATATTCTGAGAGCCAGGCTAGGGAATCTGTTAATCTAGACACTTTGAGCCTTTTGTTTTGTAGCTGCCTCAGTGGGGTTTGTGTGGAACTCCGTGGTCAGGGTGCGGGATGCCATGTTGGTACCGAGATTTTAGCGGGACCTCGTTCTTAGCCTGGGAGCCAGCGCCTGCAAACGGGACAGCACTTCTCCGTCAGAAAAGTAGTGATTTTGCGTAGTGCTGCCTACATTGGGGGCCCTGCAATAGAAGCAGAGGAATCGCTGCCTCTGGGCACCTTTACCCCCCTGTCTGCTGCCTGTGTGGAGGACGCCATCTTGGGTACGGTGGCCGCAGCTGGACCCAATTCTTAGCTTGGGAGCCAGAGCCTGACCACAAGAGAGCGCTTTTCTATCACAAAACCAGTACTCGACGCAGTGTTGGATAAGGCTGGGCCCTGTCAGCAGACGCCACCAGGGAACTAGCAGTGCTGTATTCTGAACTAGTTTGTTATCATCTGGGGTCGGATACAGTGGCGCTTACTTTGTCAGACGGGAAGAGGGACCTCTACACCTGAAAACTTAACTGACTTGTGAACTGGTCAGATACCTTTTGCTTTACATTTGAAGACAGCCTAGAGAAACATTTGCAATCCATCCTCACAGTAACTCTTCCAGCCTCTATATACTCACATGGGACCCAAAAAGCAACAGACAATTGTGGCATACAAGCAATCACTCATGGCTTCAGAAGGCTCCCAAACAAAGCAACCAAGGAGTTTTCCAGATGAAGAAACTTTTATGAAAGCATCAGCAAGTGAATACAAATTGATTATATACAGAGCCCTTCTAGACTTTATACAAAATGCAGCAGAACAAAATGAAAAATTAAGCAAGTTGTTCGATCTGATGGAACACCAGTACTGTGAAATCCAACAGATCAAGAAGAAAATCAAAGAAATAGAAACTTCCATGCAAAGCCAAGAAAACAGAATGGAACAAATGGAAAAAAGAATTTCTGACTTGGAAGACAGAGCTACTGATGCCAGTGTCTATGAGCAGAAATCAGAAAAAAGAAACAAGAAAAATGAAGAAACATTAAGAAGCAGGTGGGACTCTATTAAGAGGAACAACCTTCGATTAATTGGAGTCCCTGAACAGGGTGAGACATCTGAGAACACAGAGAGTATTGTTGCTGAGCTGCTGAAAGAAAACTTCCCAGAAATCATGAAGGAAGAGAATATAGACATCTCAGATGCATATCGTATGCCACCCAATATAGATCTCAAAAGAAAGACTCCAAGACATATTATAATCAAGCTTAACAAAATGAAACATAAGCAGCAACTCTTAAAGGCAGCAAGACTCAAGGCAAAGCTAATATTCTGAGGGAAACACTGTAGGCTCTCATCAGATTTCTCAGCAGAAACCATGCTGGCACAGAGACAGTGGCACGACACATTCAAAGTCTTGAAGGAGAAGAACTTCCAACCAAGAATTATATATCCTGCAAAACTGTCTTTCAAACATGAAAATGAAATTAAGACATTTCCAGATAAACAGAAACTCAGAGACTTTGTAAAAACCAAACCCAAACTACAAGAAATACTGAAAGGAGTTCTTGGCTTTGGCTTAGAAGAACCAAACCACTAACTTTATATTTTAGAACAACACACTACTCAATACTCATTTAGGGAAGGCTCCAAAGTAAATCACAGCTTTGATTTGGAAAGAAACAATCCAGTGATCATCATGAAAACTATGGTGTCATCATAATAAAAGAAGGATGTACTACAGTCGTTATAGTCCTTCCAGATGGAGAGGAAGATGACCAGACTGGTAGTAATTAAAATTGGGTTTATAAATAGTTTATTAAGGGGGTTCATAGGGGCAGCTGTAAAGCACAACAAAGATGTATCATACCATTTCATGAAATCTAACACACGAGTCTCAACAACAATAAAACCAGCTCTGAAAAAGGTGAAAAATCAACTCACAAAAAAGAATGTCTCAGAACAGACTAATAAGAACAACAGAGAAAACATCAACATAAAAATAAACATATCACAACGGCAGCAGTGAACACATACCTATCAATAATTACATTGAATGTGAATGGACTGAATGCTCCAGTAAAGAGACACCGAGTGTCATCTTGGATCAAAAGACACGACCCATCCATATGTTGTCTACAAGAAACTCACTTGAGACCTAAAGACAGGAACAAACTGAAAATTAAAGGATGGAAGAATATATATCAAGCTAACAATGAACAAAGAAGAGCAGGGGTGGCAATTCTAATCTCAGACAAAATCAACTTTAATGTCAAATCCACCATCGTGGACAAAGATGGACACTATTTATTGCTGAAAGGTTCAGTACACAAGCAAGACTTAATTATATTAAACATTTATGCACCTAATGTCAGAGCACCTAAATATGTCGAAGAAACACTGACTATGCTCAAAAGAGAGTTAGATGACTCCACAATAATAGTGGGAGACTTTAACACTCCACTCTCATTACTAGACAGATCATCTAGAAAAAAGCTCAGTAAAGATACGAAAGACCTCATTGACACAATTAACCAACTAAACCTCATTGATATATACAGAACTCTCCACCCCTCAGCAGACAACTACACCTTCTTCTCCAGTGCACATGGAACATTCTCCAGAATTGACCACGTGATAGGCCATAATGCAATGCTCAACAAAATCCATACCATTGAATTATTGCAAAGCATCTTCTCACATCATAAAGCCATCAAAGTTGAAATCAATAGCAGAAAAAACAGAGATAGAAAGTGGAACTCTTGGAAACTGAACAACATCTTGCTCAAGAAAATCATGGGTTATAGAGGAAATCAGGGATCAATTAAAGAAATTTATGGATTCCAATGAGAACGAAAACATTTCCTACCAGAACCTATGGGATACAGCCAAAGCAGTGCTCAGAGGTCTGTTTATCTCCATAAATACACACATCTGGAAGGAAGAAAGAAACCAAATCAAGGAACTAACTCTACAGCTTGAACAAGTAGAAAGAGAACAACAGAGGAACCCCTCAGGCACCGGAAGAAAGAAGATCATAAAGATTAGAGCAGAGCTAAATGAATGAGAGAATAGAAAAACAATTGAAAAAATTGAAAAGACCAAAAGCTGGTTTTTTGAAAGGATCAACAAAATTGATAAACCACTGGCTAAACTTACTAAAGAAAAGCAGGAAAGGAAACAAATAACCCAAATAGAAATGAGAAGGGAGTTGTCACCACAGATGCAACAGAAATCAAAAACATCATAACGGAATACTATGAAAGACTGTACTCTAACAAATTTGAAAACCTAAGGGAAATGGACCAATTCCTTGACTCATACCACCTACCCAAATTATCACAACGTGAAGCAGAACAACTTAATAAACCCATCACAAAGGAAGAGATTGAAAAGGTCATCAAAACACTGCCAACCCAAAAAAGTCTGGGCCCAGATGGCTTCACGGCAGAATTCTACCAAGCATTTAGAGAAGAGTGATCCCCAATACTATTGAAACTATTTCACAGTATAGAAAGGGATGAAGTACTCCCAAACTCATTCTATGAAGCCAGCATAACCCTGATACCTAAGCCCGGGAAAGATCCAACAAAGACAGAAAACTACAGACGGATATCACTCATGAACTTAGATGCAAAAATTTTCAACAAAATTCTTGCCAACAGAATACAACAACATATCAAGAAAATAATACATCATGACCAAGTGGGATTCATACCAGGGATGCAAGGCTGGTTCAACATCAGGAAAACAGTTAATGTGATTAACCACATAAATAACACAAAAGACAAAGATCACCTGATTTTGTCCATTGGTGCTGAAAAGGCATTTGATAAAGTCCAACACCCATTCATGCTAAAAACTCTTAGCAAAATGGGCATAGACAGCAAATTCCTCAACACAATAAGGGCCATTTATACAAAGCCAATTGCCCACATCATCCTGAATGGAGAGAGACTGAAAGACTTTCCCCTGAGATCAGGAACTAGACAAGGATGCCCACTGTCACCTCTCCTATTCAACATTGTGCTAGAAGTTCTACCCAGAGCAATTAGACAAGACGAAGAAATAAAGGGCATCTGCATCGGCAAAGAGGAAGTTAAAATCTCCCTGTTTGCAGATGATATGATTGTATATGCAGAGAACCCCAAGGAATCTATAAGTAAGTTACTCAAACTGATAGAAGAGTTCAGCAAAGTCTCAGGATACAAGATAAACATAAGTAAATCAGTAGAATTCCTTTATACCAACAACGAGACTGTTAAGGAGGAAATTATCAAATCTATACCATTTGTGACAGCCCCTAAGAAGATAAAGTACCTAGGAATTAATCTAACCAGAGAAACAACAGACCTTTACAAAGAGAACTACAAGCCCTTACTACAAGAAACTAAGAGAGACTTAGATAAATGGAAAAACCTACCCTGCTCATGGATAGGAAGACTTAACATTGTGAAAATGTCTATTTTACCCAAAGCAATTTATTTATATAATGCAATCCCAATACAATTTCCAGCATCATTTTTTAGTGAGATGGAGAAACAAATCACCAATTTTGTTTGGAAAGGGAAGAAGCTCCGGATAAGTAAGGTACTACTAAGGAAGAAGAACACACTGGGAGGCCTCTCATTACCCGACCTTAGAACATACTACACTGCCACAGTGGTCAAAACAGCCTGGTACTGGTACAAGAACAGACAGACGGATCAATGGAACAGAATTGAGACCCCAGAGATGACACCATCTGCCTATGAACAGTTGATATTCGACAAAGGCCCTAAGACATTAAACTGGGGTAAAAACAGTATCTTCAACAAATGGTGCTGGCAAAATTGGTTATCCATCTGCAATAAACTGAATCAAGATCCATATCTTACACCTTATACAAAAAACAACTCCAACTGGATAAAAGACCTAAATATCAAACCTAAAACGCTAAAGCTCATCCAAGAAAAGATAGGAACAACAATGGAAATGTTAATACACATTGAGGACAGACTCCAAAATCTGTCAAAGAAACTTCAATCAACAGAAGAGAAAGTAGATAAATGGGAACTATTAAGAATCAAACACTTTTGCTCATCCAAAGACTTTATTAATAGAATTAAAAGAACATCCACAGACTGGGAAAAAATATTTGGCAACTCTATGTCACATTGATTCCTGATCTCCATAATCTATAAGATACTACAAATATCAATAACAAGAAGATAAACCATCCAATTAAGCGATGGGCAAAGGAGATGGACAGATATTTCACTAAAGAGGAGATCCAGGCAGCCAAAAAACACATGTGGACATGTTCACGATCTTTAGCTATTAAAGAAATTCAAATCAAGACAACAATGAGATACCATCTCACCCCAACAAGATTGGCCATGATCCAGAAAATACAAAACAACAAATGCTGGAGAGGCTGTGGAGAAAGTGGAACCCTCCTACACTGTTGGTGGGGTTGCAAAATGGTCCAGCCTCTTTGGAAGGCAATCTGGCGCTTCCTTAAAAAAATGGATATTGATATACCATTTGACCCAGTAATTCCACTACTTGGAATATATCCTACAGATTCAAGGCCTTTCACACCGACGGACACATGCACCAGAATGTTTATCGCGGCAAAGTCTACAATAGCAAAAAGGTGGAATCAACCCAGATGCCCAACAATAGAAGAATGGATAGGTAAACTGTGATACATATACTCAATGGAGCACTACGCAATGATAAAGAATAACGATGATTCCAGGAAACATCTCCTAACCTGGTTTCAACTGGAAGACATTATGTTGAGTGAGAGTAGTCAGCGACAAAAGGACAAATACTGTATGAGACCTCTACGATAAGATCTCAAAAACAGACTTGTGTATAGAAGAAAAGACTCTTTGACAGCTGCAAGGGAGGGGAGGGAGGGAGGGAGGGTGAGGGGGGGAGGGTTTAGTTTAGGTAGTTACTAGAAATCTAGTTGGGAGAAAGCGGTGACAGCACACATTAGGAACAAGAACAACATGAAGTGGACTTCAGCATAACTTGAGTACTCTTTCCATCTTAACTCAATACTGCAAGGATAGAGTAGCTGGGGCGGGGGGCGAGGGGCGGGGGACCATGCTTTTAGGCGAATTCCAGGCCAATTGGCACAACTAGCGTTTTGCTAAGAGAGCTCTCTGCACCCCACATTGGTGAGTGGCGTCTGGGGTCTTAAAAGCTGCCAAGCTGCCATCCGATGACACAGCAAATGGTCCCAACTCAGCAGGAATGGATGCTCACCGAGGGCCAAAATGGCATGCGGTAAAGACAACCGAGAAGACAGAGAGACCCACAAGAGTGGGTGCCTACATCGACCTGGGACCGGAAGAACCGGTTAGTGCCCGGCCACGACCAGTGATAGCCATGACGGAGCTCACAGAGAGGAGCCTCACTGGCAACACAAGAATAAAAAGAGGTGCATCATGAGATCTCCGCTAAAAGACCTCAATTGATGGTCCAGCGGTTTTGGGGTTCTGCTGAGAGCATGGCCCCCAGCCCTGATGCTGCCTGTTCCCATAAATTATAACAAAGGTCCACTCTTTGGACAGGAATGGAATGGACTTGGCAATGCAGAGTAACCATATGTTGGAAGCACTTTATGGTTCTATACATCTATAGGATATCATCTTGCTGACCTCTGGCTGGAGGAAGGGGAGTGGAAGGAGAGGAGGGGAAAGGAGACTGTTGGGAGGATGAGACATGTATGGAGCAGAGAGGAATAGTGTGCAGTCACCGGACAGGGAGAGCAGCGAAAGCTGCAAATAGGGGGGCATGTAAATTTATATGTGAATGTACATTTTCACTCAGTTATGTTAAATAAAAAAAAAAAGTTAGTAACAGCTCATTTCTGTTTCTAGGATATTGAATTTTATGTGTTCCTTGTAATTTTGGACAACATCCAATTTTCCTAGATTCATACTTCAGACAATCCAATTTTTCCTTATTGATGGATGTTTACAGCTGTTTCTTCTTAGTTTGATTCATCTCATCTCAGCAAATGAAGATCCTGAACACTTCGCTCAGGGTTGGAAGAAGGCTCTTTAACCATCTGTGATGTACAGAAGATACAGCCTTGCCTGCTGAAAGTGAAAAGGACCTGAAGCGTTTGTTGAAAAAAATCGAAGACCAGAGCTTTCAGTATGGATTACATCATAACATGAAAAGAGTCAACATCTTCACAAATGAGCCAATTGCTGTCAAGATTCATAATCCACACCTATGTAAGCAGCAGTCAAGGAATCAAACAGTGTATTGCGTTAGGCGGATCTGCTGAAAAAGGTCTGTTAAAGTGTTAAAAAGCACAGACGTCACATTGAGGGCTATGGTGTGCCTGACCAAATCCAAGGAATTTTAATTGCCTCCTACCCTTGGGAAAGCTGGACAATGAATAAAGAAGACTAAAGAAGAATTGATGCCTTTGAATTATGGTTTTGGCAAGGAATAGCGAACATGACACGGAATGTAAGAGAAAGAAATCTATCTTGGAGTAAATACAGCAAGACGGTCCTTAAAAGTGAGCATGGTGAAAATTATTCTCAAGTACACTGGACAAGTTAGCAGGAGGAACCACTCACAGGAGAAGGACATCATGCTTGGTAAAACACAGAGTCAGTGAAACAGGAAGACCTTCAGTGAGATGTATTGACACAGTGGCTGCTACAATGTACTCAAATACAGCAGCAGTTGGGAGGAGGGCACAGAACTGGGCAATATTTTGTTCTGTTCTACACAGGGTTGCTATCAGTTGAAACCAACTCATCAGCAGCTAACAACAACAACAGCAACAGTTAGGTGTCACTGATTCTGTTTGTTACTCACAGTGACCTAATGTGGCAGAGTAGAACTTCCCCATAGGGTTTTTAGTCTACCCCTAGGTAGACTAGGGGTTCTCTCTTGCAAGGATCTGCTACATAGTTTCAAAGCACCAACTTTTAGCAACTGAGAACTTAACTGTTTGTACCACCATTGCCCTTTAATATGTAAGTATACCATTAATGTAAATAATAACATGTTCAGAACAGTAATGTAGTAGACAGTATTTCTCATTTTGCACAGCTTACTTCTGTCTACCACATTCAAGTTGTTTTCATACAGTTCATGTGTATATGCTACAAGAACTCTTAAATCAGCATTTGTTCATTTTTCAGCTATAGATGGTGGTCAATAGAATTTTAATGCTTGCAAATAGAAACATAGTTTACTGTGCTCTTATTGACTGCTCACTGACCTTGAGGGTAATGACTTGTTCACTTTGTGTGTTATGTATTATCTTACTCCTGACATTTCCTGTTCAGTGTTAAAAATGAAAACCTTTATAGTCTGCAGCCTTATAAGTCGATTGCTAAAGTAGATATCATGTAGATATCATGTGCCCTTAACTCACAACAGACTTAAATAAGATTATAAAATGCTTTTTAAAACTAAAGTCTTTATAGAAAGGTTATTTAATTACAACCATTATGTGGCTGACATAGGTCAATATATCTTAGTATAAACTCTCTTTCTAAAGAAATTACTCTGTGTCAAGGCCACTGTGTGAAAAGAATTACAATGCGAATCCAAAGCCAAAAATGTCATTTTCTTATTGCTGAACCATCAGAATTAATAGTGATAGAGTTTAATTGGCAAGATGCTGATTACTTGAACTAAAAGATGTACTGGGTTGATGCTGTAGTTGGATTCCTTTTAAGTAGAGTTGGTGATTGTGAAAAAAAGGAGCCAGAGATAGCACACTGAGATAGGAGTTGAGTCAACAGTTAAGCATTAGAGCAACGGTGCAATATCTCTTCTGAGTAAAGCTGCTGAGATCACTTTTGCTTCCTTTCTACACAGTGCCTGTGACTTATCTTTCTTTTGTGTGTGTGTGTCAATGAATCTGTATTCTACTGTACTTGAACTGATTTGAATGTTATTTGTTGTTGTTAGGTGCCATCGAACTGATTCAGACTCATAGCGACCCTGTGAACAACAGAGTGAAACACTGCCCAGTCTTGTGCCATGTTCTCAGTCGTTTTTATGCTCAAGTCCATTGTTGCAGCCACTTTGTCAGTCTATTTCATTGAGGATCTTCTTTTTCACTGAACTGGCACACTACCAAGCATGATGTGCTTCTCCAGGGACTGATCTTTCCTGACAACATGTCCCAAGAATATAAGATGCAGTCTTGCCATCTTTGCCTCCAAGGAGCACTCTGGTTGTACTTCTAGAACAGATCTGTTTGTTCTTCTGGTGGTCCATGGTACACTCAACACTCTTCTCCAACCACAATCCAAAGCATCAATTCTTCTTTTGTCTTCTTTGTTCATTGTCCAGATTAGCATGCATATAATGTGACTGAAAATACCATGGCTTTGGTCAGGTGTAACTTAGTCTTCAAGGTGACATCTCTACTTTTCAATATTTGAGAGAGATCCTTTGCAGTAGATTTTCCCAATGCAATGCATCTTGATTTCTTGACTGCTGCTTCCGTGGTCACTGATTGCGGACTTACGTAAAATGAAATCCTTGACAACCTCAATATTTTCTCCTTTTATGATGATGTTGCTTACTGGTCCAGTTGTGCAGATTTTTGTTTTCTTGATGTTGAGGTGCAGTCCTTACTGAAGACTGTGGCCCTTGATCTTTATCAGTAAGTGTTTCTAATCTTCTTCGCTTCCAGCATGTAAGGTGATGTCATCTATGTAATACAAGTTGTTAATGAGTTATCCTCAATCCTAATGCCTTGTTCTACTTCATATAATCCAGCTTCTCAGATTATTTACTTGCCATACAGATTGAAAAGTTGTGGTGAAAGGATACTGTCCTGACCTACACCTTTCCTCACTTTGAACCATGCAGCATTCCCTTGTTCTGTTCATACAACAGCCTCTTGATTCATATACACATTCCTTAAGAGCACAATTAGGTGTTCTGGAATTCCCATTCACCACAATATTAGCCTCACTTTGTTATGATCCACACAGTTGAATGCATTTGCATAGTCAATGAAGCACAGGTGAACGTCTTTCTGGTATTCTCTATGTTTAGCCAAGTTCCATCAGCAACAATATCCTTGGTTCTACGTCCTCTTCTGAATCCAGCTTGAATTTCTGGCGGTTCCTTGTCCATGTACTGTTGCAATCACTTTGGAATGATCTTGTGTTTAATATTAATGATATTGTACAGTAATTTCTGTATTCAGTTGGATCACCTTTCTTTAGAATGGGCATAAATATGGATCTCTTTTTAGTCGTTGGCCAAGTAGCTATCCTCTAAGTTTCTTGACATAGAAGAGTGAGAACTTCCAACCCTGCATCTCTGTGTTGTTGAAATATCTCAATTGACTGGTACTCAATCAATTACTGGAGCCTTGTTTTTTGCAAATGCCTTCATTGCAGCTTTGACTTCTTCATTCATTACCATTAGTTCCTGATCATATGCGGCCTCTTCAAATGGCTGAACATCGACCAGTGCTTTCTGGTATAATCATTCTGTGTATTTCTTCCATCTCCTTTTGATGCTGCCTGAGTTGTTTAATAGTTTCCTTGTAGAATCCTTTGCTATTGTAACTCAAGTCACTGAAAAATCAAAAAATTAAGTTAACTTATAAGCATGGTAGGACAAATATGAAAGACAGTTTTGGTTACTAAATATATTTGAAATTGAGTTATTATCTTTAAATAATGTGACATTTAGTACCTTGATCACCCAAATCTTATAATGGATGCACTTAGAAAAGATGGAAAAATATTGCCATTGTCTTCTTACCTCAGTCCTTCAGAAATTCAACTTGAGTTCTGTTTTATATTCAGGATTTTTTATCATCTCAAATCAACCTTCTCAGGAAATTGTTGGATATGGTTATTTTACGTGTATCTTCATCTATTGTAAACATTCTTTTTCAAAAAGGGATTTTATTGACAAATTCAATAAATTTGGTATAATTTAGGGTAGAAATTTATAATAATTTGTAGCTATATAAAAATTAGTACCATTCATGCTATATATTTCTACATATGTTTCCTATTTGTCCTACCATGCTTATAAATATCTCCTATTTGTTCATTCACTTATTTCTAGATTTCTCAAGCAGTTATTGTATGTCAGGCACTGTGCTATGTATTAACAATATAATAATAAACATACTGCCCTTGTTTGCAAGGAACTTATGCTTCAGTGTGAAAAGCCAGATATTTAAATGTGCCATAATACAAACTAAAATTTGATACTAAAATAAAAACATGCACCTAATATGGAGGAACTAATTGATTCTCCCTACAGAAATTGAGAAGCATATGAAAGAGATAACTCTGAACTGAACTTTGTGTCAGTTAGAAAGCTCTTGCCTAAAGGTTGTGGAAAACCCTACTTCACGGATTGATAATTAAGATGTTATCTTGATATGTCAGTCATATTTATGGAAGTTCATAAAGACAGAAGAATCTAGTTATAAGTTAGTCAGTAGCTTAGACGAGTAATCAAGGATCCAGGTTCTTTTTATGTTTCTGATATGTCATTGGCATCAACACCCTAAGGCTAGTTAGGTAACTGTTATAAGTTGGTTATGAGTAGTAATTAATGTTATAATTTTCCCTGCATTGGTTCAACAAAAGAGAGAGAAGACTTTTCACCCTACCTGGAATATGAATTCTTCCTTGATTGAACAAGACATTCAAGATGCATGTCTATGATTTGGCCAAAATCAGTCATCAGGGGATCCCGTGGGTCGATTGTAATGGCTAATCGTTTGTAATGAGATGAGTGCTGCTGACTCAACCACAGTATGATTTACAGGCCTGAAAGCTGATTAGTCATTTTCTAGTCAACCACAGCAATCTTCCATTCAGTTGAACTGGATTATGCAAAAGTAAAGTATTATGAAGGAATATGCCACAACTTAGAATGGCAACAGATAGCAGAATTTTTTAACAGAGTTTTGGAAATGAGATTAGATATGCATAAAACCTTTTCTCCTCAATTTGATTCCAACTCAGAAAAACTCTGCAGAAGCAAGAAATTCTAGTGGCACAAGTATTAAGTATTCAGTTGCTAACCTAAAAGTTGGTAGTTGGAACCCACCCAGGCATTTTGCAAGAGAAAGACCTGGCAATCTACTCCCATAATGTTTACACCCTAGAAAAACCTATGAGCAGTTCTACTTTGTTATCCAGGGTTACTATGAGTTGAAAATTGACTCCGTGTTACCTAACAATGATAGCGATCTATATACAAGTATTGAATTGTGAATGGCCTTATTGGCCATGCTTATCAGGTGCCACTGAATATTTTTAAATTTCATTGGAGGTCTTGATCAGTTTTTCAACAAAGGATTTACATCCACTGCTCACCGACATGGTTAGTTCCAAAGGTCAGATCATTGTGCAAAATCAGCATTATGTGAAAACGAAAGCTGACCACATTGGATCACAGAATGGAAGATAATTGTGTTATTACAAAGCTGTCACATCATTGAGAATCATACCCCACCCAAGCTGACCGGTAACTTTAATCATTACAGCCAATGTTACCCTTTCCTGTTCACCTCAGTGTTTGTTATAACCAAATGTACATTGTTAATGCGCAAAATAGACAGTAAATTTTTTACTATTATCATAAATGCAAAATTTCCCATAAAAAGCTAGCTGATAAATGATATCTAAGTTATTAAACTAGGAAGAGTTTAGAAGCCAGGAGATCAGTTATGAAGTCATTGTAACATGAGAAGTAAAAGATAAAGAGGGTCTGAATGGTGGATTGATAGGCAGTACCCATAAAGAAAAAGATAGAAGACCTGAAGGACAGAGAACTTGATTACTAAACTGTTAGGGATGAAGGAAGCAGTACACACCAGCAGATTAAACACAAGAGCTACTTGAGTTCAAGAATTGCATCCAGAATTTACTAACTCTGTAAACTTGGGGAAGATAATTGTTCATGTTCTTCAGTGTTCTCATCTGTAAAATTGCTTCCATGATGTTGTTATTGCTGTTAAGTGCCAGAGAGCCAGTTCTGACTCATAGTGACCTCGTTACAACAGAAGAAAACACTGTTAGATCTTCTGCCACTCTCACAATCATTGTCAGGCTTGAGCCCACTCTCGCAGCTACTGTGCCAGTTCATGTCGTTAACATCTTCCTGTTTTTCACAGACCCTCTGCTTTACCAAACATGATACCATGATAGTCATCAGGCTAGAAAACTTACTATTCTGATCCATCTTTCCTTCTACCTTCTCTAGACAAAGTTTTATTATGTCTGAGACCAAACAAACAAAACACATTCATCAGCCACTGTTTTACATTCTCATCTCTAAATCTCAGCCTAAGTGGTCACAATCACATTCCTGGCTTAATGCTATAGCTTCCAAGCTGGCTTGCCTGTCTGTTGTACCTGGTTATTTGCATACATGCCCATTTACCATGTCACTCCTGTGCCTAAACAGTTCAGTATAACCGTTTCCTGGTATAATACTTCTGCTTTTATAATTTTCTTCTGAGGTCTATGGATCCTCACCTCCTCATACTACAGTTTACTCACCCTGTTCTCATCCATGATTCTTTGTCACCCTATAGTCACACTATAACCATTACAACTTCAGGGCTCACATTTTTCTGGCTGCATGCATTTTTTTTTATCTTAGCTACTCAAATATGGACAGTATCCAAATGCTATCTCTTCTTCCAGAGTCAGATTATCAAATCAAAATAGAGCTGTGTAAGGATAATTTCAGTATGTATGATTATATATTTTTAATGCAAAATACTTCATTTAAAATGAACCAAAAAGAGACTAAATCAAATACTTTTCCTGACTATGTAAGGCCTTATTCTTCTCCAAGTTTTCAAAGTAATCACAGTCCTCTGTGGTGAAATTTCACACTTCATTTTATGACATGTCCAAATGGAATATCTTCTTATAGCACTGCATCACTAAATAAATAACTTCTTGAAGGCAGGGATTCTCTCATGCTTTTGTTATATCTGTAACTACATCTCATGTAGTGCCTGGTGAATAGTAACTGTCCTTTAACACATATTTGATTGAACTAGGATTTGAGGTACCACTCCTAATTTAATGGAAATGAAGATAAATTATAAAGTTCAAATCATTATGTATAATAACTCACTTCCACAATTTGTGATTTTTTATGTATTGGAAATTCTTTAGGCTGTACACAAAAGAGAAAATTCATGAAGTATGAAAAACTTTTGTGTTCCTTAAAATGGAGAATCCATTCCAACACAAAAATGTAGACATGCTACTTTGGGGAACTGGTTGAGAATTTGAAGCTAATAACTAAGAAGCATAACCTAAAACATAATAATTATAAGCAACAAATACATAAAAATTCATTTTACTTCATGACAGCAGATAATTATACCACTTAATATTATTCCTTGGAAAATGACAAAAAGTGAACAAAGGTATCAAGTATTGTTCTTGAATGATTTATCAACAATAAATGTCAGAAGAAAATACATAGTGACAACATCTGAGGAAGAAACAAACTCTTCTAAACTCTACTAGTTTAAGAAAGAGATTTATTTAGAATTTAAATCAGCCATGATAGCATGAGGCAATGACAATAGGAAATATGAAATGGTTTTACTGCAAAAGATGCTTTTCATGACACTAAATAAAGGAGGTAAGAAAATTAAGTCGGAGATTTTGTGTCTTCAGATTAATTGCTGTGAAATGCCGCTGAGCCAGCTCTGAATCATAGTGAACCTATTACAACAGAACAAGACTCTGTTAGGTCTTATACAATTCTTACAATCATTGCTATATTTGAGCTAATTGTTGTAGCTACTGTGTCAGTCCATCTCACTGAAGGTCTTCCTATTTTTTGCTGACCCTCTATTTTACCAAGCATGATGTTCTTCTCCAGGGACTGGTCCTTCCTTATGCGTATCCAAAGTATGTGAGACTAAGTCTCAACATCTCCATTTTTAAGGAGGATTCTGACTTTACTTTTTCCAAAACAGATTTCTTTCATTGTTCTGATCATCAAGGTGTATTGAGTGTTGTTCATCAACACTATAATTCACAGTCATCATTTCTTTCATCTTCTATATTCGTTGTGGCTTTTGTAAGTATATTAGTCATTGAAAATACTGTGGCTTGGGTCAGATATATGTTAGTTTTTGAAGTAACAGTTTTGCTTTTTAACACTTTAAAGTGGTTCTTTGCAACAGATTTGCCCAAGGCAATATCTTATCTGAATTTTTGACTGCTGCTTCCATAGACGGATTTTGGATCCAAGGTAAAGGAAATCCTTGACAACTTCAGAACTTCTCATTTATCGTTACGTTACTTATTGGTCAAGTTGTGAGGTTTTTTTTTGGTTGGGGTATTTATTTTTAATGTTGAGATGCAATCCATAATGAAGGAGGCAGTCTTTGATCTTCATCAGGAAGTGCTTCGAGTCCTCTTCACTGTTAGCAAGCAAGATTGCATCATTTTGCATATCACAAATTGTACACAAGCCTTCTTCCAATCCTGATACCCCATTCTTCTTCATATAATCCAGCTGCTTGTATTGTTTGCTCAGCATACAGATAGAATAAACCAAAAAAACCAAACCTACTGCCATCGAGTGTATTCTGACTCATAGTGACTCTATAGGTCAGAGTAGAACTGCCCCATAGAGTTTCCAAAAAGCTCTGGTGGATTTGAACTGCTGACCTTTTGGTTAGCAGACATAGAAAGGAATCACTAGGCCACCAGGGTTTCCACAGATAGAATAGCTATGGTAAAATAATATAATTCTGACAAACAATTAATTTAATTTAAACTACAGGTATCTCCATTTTCTGTTGGAAAAACTACCTTTTGATCTATGTATGCCAAGCCAAGTGCCGTCGAGTCGGATCAGTTAAAAGCTTCATGTACCCATTATTCTCAATATTACCCAAAAGTTATTATGATCCACACAATCAAATGTCTTTTTATAGTCAATAGAATACAGGTAAACACCTATCCTCTGATATTTTCTTTTAGCCAAAACCCATCTGATACCAGCACGGTAGCACTGTTCCACACCCTCTTCTGAATTAGGCTTGCATTTCTAGCAGTTCCCTGTCCATGTACAACTGTTTTTTAAATTATTTTCTGCAAAATTTTGCTTGTACAATGATATTGTTAGATAATTTCTACATTCTGTTGAATCATTTTTTTTATTGTGATTACATACAAGTATACATTCAAATTACATTTGCATGCCCGCCAATTTGCAGCTCCTTCTGCTCTCCTTGCCTAGTAACAGCACACTCCTTCTTTTCATTCTATATGTGTAATATCCTCTTAACAATCTCCTGTCCCCTCCTCTCTGCCCTCTCCTCTCCCTTCTAGTAAGAGCTCAGTAGGACAGCACCCTGCAGGTGCACAGAACCATAGTTCTGGGGTCTAGTCCATTCCTGTCTGAAGAGTTGATCTCAGTAATGTTTTTTTGGTCAGGGGCATGAATCATCATTTTTTGGAACTGTCGTGAATATGGATCTCTTCCAGTTGGTTGGCTAGGTAACTCTCTTCTAAATTTCTTAGCACAGGCAAGAGGGAACCTTCATTGCATTGGTTTGCTAAAATATCTCAAATTGTTATTTTGCCAATTTCTAGGGCCTTGTTTTTCACCAGCACCTTCAGTGTAGCTTGGATTTCTTCCTTCAGTACCATCAGTTCTTGATCATACGCTACCTTCTAAAATAGTTGAAGGTTGACTCTTTCTTTTTGATACGGTGACTCTGTATTTTATCCGTAGAATACATCAATATTGAAACTCGAGGGTTGAATATCGAATTTATGTCTTTCAACCTGAGAAATGCTGAACATATTCTTCCCTTTTGGTTTTCTAACTCTGAATCTGTGTACATTTCTTTATAATGCTCTACTTTGCCTTCTCAAGCTGCCCTTTGATATCTACGTAGGTTTACAGTATAAAGAAAAAGCACCTTCTCTTAAATAATGCAATTTCCATTGTTGGAAAGGCTGCTTGCTTAAGGACCATGCTAAGCACTTGATACATATTATCTCATTTATGACATCAACAACTTGTTTAAACTGGCAATACTGTTATTTTTATTTTACAAACCAAAAAACTGAGGCTTGGAGAGGTTGTTTAATTTGCCTAAGATCACACAGACGTCACAGACCAGAAATTTGAAATCAGCACTTTAGATTACACAAATATAACCACAGTTTTCTTTATACGGAAAATCCATTTGCAGACAACTGAGAAAAAGGCAAAAGAAGATGGCTGATATTTTCAGATTTTTAGAACTAAAACTATAACCCTCTCTCCTGATTTTAATGAAAAATAGTTAATAATACTCATGCTACTACTTTTTCATTATTAAAGAAGTATTTTTAACTAAATGTTCAATATTTATAAATATCCTGTCATATTAGGCTAAGAAAACAAAGGAGTGATTAGAAATGCATGCTTTACTTAAATAATGTATATTTTCTTATCTGTAAACATCATGAGTCCATATTTTTAGTTTTTTATTTCCCAGTACTTTGATTAATGTGAGTGTTGAGTGAATGAGTGCATTAATTCATATTAAGCAATGAAAATAAATTGTATTCCTTTCATAAGAAAAAAAAATCTCAATAATCAAGACAACCTTTAAAACAGTTACAGTCTTGTGTATATTTTTCATTCAAAATGGTGTTTGAAGGAAAAATAAAAATCTAATCTTTTCCGAGACACAAATATTTAATCTTGAAGTGAAAATTTAATTATTCATTGAAATAAAGACATTAACGTGTGTTTCTAAAAGTAGGAAATCAGCAATAATTCATGGCATAAAAGATAAATATAAAAATACAAATAACAACAACAAAAGGCTAGTGAAGGAAAATACAAGGTTTCATGCCTGACTCTGTTCATGTCTTGTCTACATTTGTCACTTCCATTTGTGCAACTTGACTTGACCAGTTGTGCTATTTGTCTTCCCAAGATTAAACGTTGTGCAGCTCTATAAAGCCGAGAAAGAAATATCAAGGCCAACATGCATAGCAGACATCTAGTTTGTTCTATTTCCCATTGATTTTTAACTTTTCTCGTTCCTATTGGTAGGATTCATTTACCACTTCACCTGACCTGTAATGCACTTTAGCTTCCATCTCAGTTTATCCCCGGCACTTGTATTTGTTAAGGTTTAATTCAAGATACAACTTTGCTGACTCTTGAATTATAGGTGGTTCTAATTTATTGTCATCTTCCAAGCCCCATTGACACTCTCACTTAGGGTATGATTTTAATGTCATGTGGCTACCAAATATATATAAACTATCTTTTATCTGAAACCCAAGAAAGTGTCTGATATATTGTATGGCCTGAGATTCCTGATTCCGTGGACTTCTATGCCCCTAGTTTCTGTATCTCATCAAATGTGGCCATGCCTAATGTACGCCACCTGAATAGGATCCCTGGCAATCTGCTGTTCACTATCTGGGCAGTAAAATGACATAAATATTTGTTCTTTCTGTCCAGAGAAACTTCAGCAATCTTACATTCAACAATGATTTATGAACATGGCACAGAAATTACATGATGATCAATCAGTTTTTAAGCAGTAACAAAATAGTCAACAATAATGTCCTAGAAATTGACATATTTATCCCAGTTATACAGAGTCTGTGAATACATTAACCATATGTGATAGTTACAACTCATCTACAAGAAAATGTTGTCTTTTGTAGGTTGAGAAACAGATCCAGAGAAGACAAAAAATATGGCATTTGTGATGCGTAGAATGGAACTAGGATTTGAGGCCATAGTCCAACTTTGAGTGTTCACTCTAATTCACTATTACTTCAAGTAGAACTAGAAGTATGAAAATAAATATACTAATAACATGCCAGCCAAGTGCCGTCGAGTTGGATCTGACTACTAATAACATAGATATATAAATAAATACATAGTCAGAGATAAATTTGCTGATTTACTCATTCATTCAAGTATTTTTCTAATAACTATTACTTTTAGTTCCTTTAAAGTGCTAAGTGTGAGAGTATAAGTGAATAAAAGAAGTGTGCATTCAAACCGCAGAAACAAAGTGCAGACAGGTAAATAAGATACTACAGAAATAGTTCAAACAAAGTATAGAAAGAATGAAATCCTGTGAGCAGGACTTTTTGCCCAGGAAATAAGGAACTGTGTCTCAGAAATATAAAGTGGTTAAAGTCTGAGAATCAGAGATGTTTTGACCTTATTTTACACACACACTCACATACACACACACACACAATGAGCTCATAAGGTTTATAATCAGGTCAATGGCATAAACAAATTTGAATTAAAAAAAGAAAAAAATATATTCATCTGCTTTGCTTAGAATGATCTGTGGAGGGACAGGCAGAGAATATCTGCCCAAAGAGACTAAGTGGAAGACAGTTTCATTTCTTCATGAAAAATGAGGACAGAATAGACAGAAATGTCTACTATTCAAAAATCAAGTTGCATACACAATGTATAAATTATCTTTGTTAAATCTGAATCTGGCATTCATGAATAAAGAAATACTTGTCTCTTCCAGTGAAAATCTTCTTGGTTGAGTATCTCACAAAATAAGCTTAACAATACCTTCAGTGTCAAGGGATGCAACAGTAATTAATGCCCTTGGTAGATGAGAGCTTCTCTAGTATCTGACTCTGATAACAGGCTCCTTGTATTGTATATAGAGGATTTATAAAAAAACAAAATAAAACAACAACAACCAAAAAACAACAACAAAAAAAAACCATTAATCCAATACATCCTGGCATTTATCATCTGGGGGGAGATGTGAGAGTCAAGGGAAAACATGAGTCATTCCATTCATGCTTGATGGTGTGACTTTGACTTTTGTTTGAATGTTGATTCTAATTAACAGGAGTTGGGCATATAGAATACATTAAGGTAAACAATCTGACCTCATAAATAATTTTATAAAGAACAACAGAAAATATGGGGATACTGAAGAAACTTATGAAAGAGTACAAGAATGCAAGAGCTTAGAAAGAATTTCTGACACCTAGTGCCACCAAGTGAGTTCTGACTAATAGCGACCCCGTAGAACACCGCAGAACTGCCGTATAGGGTTTTCAAGGGGTGACTGGCAGATTTGAAATGCCGACTTTTTGGTTAGCAGCCAAGCTTTTAACCAGTATACCACCAGATGTACAAAGTATTTGATAAACTATCTTTTTAATGAAGTATCTCGTGTGGTATTGCTTTATTGTCTGATTCTATGATTTTTATTATTAATTTTCTGAATTTCTAATCCTTGCCACTGTATGCTTTCTTGTAACCTAAACGATTTATCATTATGCTCTGATGCCTTTTTCCTCATCTCCTTCCTGATCTCTTAACGAGTTCTAAATATTAATATTTTATATTCTGTCTTTGATAGTTCCAGGAAGTTCTCTTCATCTGGAATTTCTTAATTATTTATTTTAGGAATTTTTTATGCCATTATGTTCTGCTTCTTCAAGTGATTTGATACAGACTATTGCCTGTGAGACATCAGTATGTTGTTGTATGTATTTATTTTGTGTTCACTTACTGAATTCTAGCTTCTGGTTTAGTTTTGTTTTGAAATGTTCAGGTAGGTTGGTCATGTGTGCTAGTTTGATTGCTGGTACCTCTGAAATTCAGAGATGTGTTACCAGGTGTCTAGACCTGTTACTAGATATGTGAGTCCAGAAGTCTGTTCACTTGCATGTATTCAGCTTTTGTGGCAGGTAGGCACTCACCATATATGGTACAGGCCACTCTGTATTGTCAGATTGTCAGGGGTGATTGATATACGCACAGATACCTAGCTGTAAGTGCCAAGAAGGACAGGGGACCAACAGCCTTCCATGAGCGTGTGTGAGATGGCGTGTTCCTCATATCTCAACCTTGGGTGAAGGAATTGGTTCTCGCCTGAAGTTCTGCCTCTCATTTGGAAGCCCTAGTGGTGTGGCAGTTAAATGCTACAGCTGCTAACCGAATCCACCTGGAGCTCCTTAGAAACTCTATAGTGCAGTTTTTCTCTGTGCTATAGGGTCACTGAGTCAGAATCAGCTTGACAGCAGTGGGATGGTGGTGGGACAGATTATTTCCCAGATTCCCCCAGTTTGTTACATTGTTCCCTCTCTGAGACTAGGCAAATGGCTAAGGGCAGGTTTAAGGAGTTCTGCTTGTGGCCCAGGTAATGGCATCAGGCTCTGGAGCCAGATGCAGTGCAGAGAGGAATGTGGAAGCTCTGGGAAAAGGAAGAGAGGTTTATTCTGAAGGAAAGACTCAGAGCCTTATGGCATATGTTGACACTAGTCATTAGCTTTTGATGGTGAAGTGCCTTTTTTCATTGGTTCTGGAGGCTCAAGTGTACTGTCTGTTTTTCTTTGCTGCTGAAGAAAATGCCCTCTGAAGGCCACCTCTCTGTTCACCACCCTGGCTCCAGTCATTTCCTGTTGGGTCAATTCGAGCCAGTCCTATTTATTTCCCCTTAGATCAGTCTGATTTCTCAACTTTCCCTTTGATGTTCATGGCTGCTAGAATATCATGTGAAGTCCAACAATTAAGTCCATGAACACAATTGCTATAAGTGCTACATACTTCATTGCTAAATATCACTACAGTCATCTTTGAAGTATTCCCCTTGGAAAGCTATACACTGATTCCAGTGCCTAGTAAATCCTTCAGAGTGATTTTGGAACTCTTTCCGGAATGACCATTGCACATGATGGCAAGGTGGCAAGTTCACAAACTTTTTTTTTTTAATTTTTATTTAACATGACTGAGTGAAAATGTACATTCACGTATAAATTTACATGCCCACCTATATGCAGCTTCCACTGCTCTCCCTGTCCGGTGACTGCACACTATTCCTCTCTGTTCCATACATGTCTCATCCTCCTGACAGCCTCCTTTCCCCTCCTCTCCATCCACTCCGCTTCCTCCAGCCAGAGGTCAGCAAGATGATATCCTATAGATGTATAGAACGATAAAGTGCTTCCAATATATGGTCACTCTGCATTGCCAAGTCCAATCCATTCCTGTCCAAAGAGTGGACCTTTGTTGTAATTTATGGGAAAGGGAAGCATCAGGACTGGGGGCTATGCTCTCAGGGAACCCCAAAACCGCTGTACCATTAATTGAGGTCTTTTAGTGGAGATCTCATGATGCACCCCTTTTTATTATTATGTTGCCAGTGAGACTCCTCTCTGTGAGCTCCATCATGGCTATCACTGATGGTGGCCGGGCACCATCCAGTTCTTCCGGTCCCAAGTCGATGTAGGCACCCACTCTTGTGGGTCTCTCTGTCCTCTCGGTTGTCTTTACCGCATGTCATTTTGGTCCTAAATTCACAAACTTAATTGTAGTTATCTGCGAGGGAGTTTTTAGCCAGTAAACAAATAACTGTACTGGAACACACTCTCTACTCACGTGGTCTGGCCTGCAGTGACATTTTTCTTTACCCAAAGATAATAGAAATACTGAAAAGTAGACATTTTGATGACATTCAGGACATAAAGGATAATACAACAACAGTGCTGATGGCCATTCCGGAAAAAGAGTTCTCAAATTGCTTTAAAAGGTGGGGTGGGAGCTGGCATTGGCACAGAGCTCCTCAAGAGGAATACTTCAAAGGTGGCCATAGTGATATTCAGCAATGAGGTACGCAGCACTTTTTCTAGAATGAGTTCACAAACTCAATTAGCAGTCCTCATATGTAACTGATTCATTTGTTCTTCTGGGTCTTTGTTGTTAGAGGTATTACAGAAAGCACCTGACTGTCTTGGCCCCGTCTCAAGAGTTCTAAATATTAATATTTTATATTATGCTTCTGACAATTCTAGGAAGTCCTTTTCATCTGGAAAATTTCTTGAGTCTTTGTTTTGAGAACTGTTTGAAGCATCATGGTCTGCCTCTTTAAGTGATCTGATATTGAATGTTGTCTCCAAGTCATCAGTAAGTTGTTGTACTTATTATTTTATGTTTGCCTACTGTGTTCTAGCTTCTTATTTCTTTTGCTCTGAAATGTCAAAATAGGCTGGTCAGGTACAGGGAAGTCCTAGGTACTTCTTGATCTACTCTCTCTTCCCCATTGCTCAGTTCAATTTCTCAACTTTCCTTTGATATTTAGGGCTCCTAGGATATCATATGTTAATTGATTAATTTGCCCTTTTGGGTCTTTGTTTTTAGAAGGACCTTAAGAAACGTCTGACTATACTGCCATCTTGGCCCCACTACTTTCATACTGTTCTGTAGGGTTATCCTTAATATTTTTGAAAACTTGAAAAACATCTGTTAGATTTGATGTTTGGTTTATATCTGTAAAGATAAATGCAACAAATGTAATGAACACAGATAAGTAAATATTATTAATACTTTAAAGATTAATACTTTAAAGATTTTTTCCAGAATAATATATTGTCAGAGTTTTTCTATAAACATCTAAATCCTGTAATATTTACTGAAAGACAGATACTTTATTTTGTTATCTTTTACTCTAGGAAAATATTCCATGTGGAAACATAGTCATCTTTCTGACTGATGATTAAACTTTTAAGTTGTGCTATGAGTTTGTGAACATGGTTGGTTTTAAACATGACATGTTTGATCCTATAAGACAAGGTAAAACTGCCCTGTAGGGTTTTCTAGGCTGTAATTGTTAGGGGAATAGAATGTCAGGTCTTTTTTTCTCATAGAACAGCTACGGGTTTGAATTGCCAAACTTTTGGTTAGCAACTAAGAGCTTAACAGTCACCACCAGAGCCCCTTAAGCAATGACACAGACCCCCTAAAAAGCATCCCTACAGTTAATGATATTATTATCACTAGGAAACCTTAGGGCTGTTGTGGTTAAGAGCTATTGTTGCTAACCAAAAGTTCAACAGTTCTAATCCACCAGGTGCTATTCTGTCCTATAGATCACTGTAAATCAAGTCAATTCAATGGCAATGAAATTAATCAATATTAGCATTAACAGCATAACTGTCTACCTAACCTCAAACACCTGTTAATCAGTTAATCCCAGTAAATAATCAATTTAATGGGAAGAAAAATTACTGGATTTCTATAGACTTATACAAAATTTAGAGTTTCCTATTGGTTTTGATGTTTTTTTTTTTTAATTGATATCTTTTAGATGTCCTGATTTTCAGTAGTTCTACCACATGTTATGTCCTATTAAGATAAAACAAGATGCATGTGGTTTTGGAAATAATTTGTTCTCTGTAAAACTTTTAGTACATTTGTAGTCTTCCAAGCCCTGTCTGACGGTTGTGCTAAAATTAACGCTAATCTCAGTTCTCAGCTTTTAGTTATTAATATTCAGAAAAATATCTACTGAGTACTGTTGCTTTTCCAATATTTATAAATCTTCATCTGCCTAGTGACTACATTTCTCAAAATACTACACACTTTGTTGCACTGTGTTGAATTCCTTGTATTAATATTCTTTGTATTTGTGTGACTTGAAGCATTCACATCTTGATCTGAATGCTAGGAAGATACACATACCACACAGTAAAGGTTTTTGTCACCATTAATAGCAAATCAGTTAAAAACAAAAATATCTAGACTCAGAGTTACAGGGATTTCTTTTATTGTCTATAAGAAAAAACACTTTCGATTTAAATTATTGATTTGTTTCATAAAATTAGACAGGTATTGCCTCTTGTCTTTGGAGCAGAATGATATTTTTCACAACTATTTAAGTCATTGAAGTATTTTACTTCTTACACACTTTACATGAACGAAAATTTACGTAGCCTCCTCTTGGAAACCATGATTGCCTAGTGGTTAAGGGTTATAGCTGCTATCCTAAAGGTCAGCAACATGAATCCACCAGGCACTCCTTAGAAACTTTATGGGACAGTTCTGTTCTGTTCTAGAGGATTGCTGTCAGCTGGAATTGACTCATTGTAAATGGGTTTGGTTTTTTTTTTTTTTAGTCTTCTTTTTCTAGTACATAGTTTCTGAAAAACATTAGTCTGATGCAATTCCTATTATCTTTTCCTTTTTACATTACCTAGCACTGACAAGCAAGTGCAGTAAAGAAAGGAATCTTGTAGGCTGTACCCCAACATCTAGCATTGAATGTCTTCACATTTTTAACCTGGTTGCCTCATGTCTAGACTCTTCTCATTGTGTTTCAGTTTCTTATATATGACTTTCTTACATATAATATCATTTTTCATTTGGTTTCTGTTATTGATCACAATGGTCTGATTTGTAACCTGTTGTTAGAGATGATGTAAACTCTGATAATATAAAGGGTAAGTGCTATGCCTAGCAATCAAACATTGGCAATTCAAATTCATAAGGAATTCCTGAGAAACATTTAATGGCACTTCTGTGTCCTATAGGGTTACTTGACAGCAGTTGTTTTGGTTTTTGGTTTTATAAAGATGACACAGGACCAACCAACATTTTTTTTTTTTCTTTTATGCATGATGTTGCCCACTGAACAGCAGCTAACAACAAAGTTCTTGAGCCCACTTAACTAGGTCAAGGTCCTCAAATTACAATTTAGCCTGGGCCTGAAGGCCTCATATTCAAAGGATGGATAATTATTGCTCAGTTTTTAACTTAAAATTTCAGTTCGTACTATAGCAAAGCAGATTTTTTAAATGAAAAAAATTATAATAATTAATAAAATTCTCCAAGAACTAAATTAGTTCTGACATTAATAGTCTTGCTGGAAGACTGCCTTCCCAGACTCTGCCAAAGTATGCTAGATTCACTGTCATTATGCTATTCATTAGTGAGGCTTCTTCATGAAACATGTGCATTCCAAAAATTAATCATGAATCTAGAAAGGAAACAGCCTTTCTAAAGAGCTATGCAATATGTAACCAGAGATATATAAAAATACTTTGCATTAGAAGTCAAATACTGAAGATTTTAATGCAGAAGCAAATATATTACATCTTACTATAATTTTTAAATAGAACATCGGAATGTTAACTAATTGATAGCGGTCTATTAATCTGAGATGTCAAAATAATTGTCATGAGCACAGAAGTTTAAAACAAAAAAATAGTGATTTAAATTTTATATTAGAATTTCTCTATTAGTTTTTTATATTGACAATAAGTTGGAAGATATTTTTCCATTTTGGATAAAGTACAAATTGTTGTATTTACATCTTAGAAATGTTATACATCTTTATATGTATTCTAAATATGTATACAAAAAGTTAACTTATTTTACCAGATACCAGAGTTTTGAAACTTTGAATTTGAAAACCCCTTTACTACAGTTGAAAACTGTGCACAAAAATCTTACCAAGTCATTTACTGTATTTCCATGGTCCTTATATAATGTTACTAATTGCACTGAAAATTCTGAACCTATTATCTATAATGGAAACCCTGGTTGTATCGTGATTAAATGTTACGACTGCTAAGCCAAAAAGCTGTCAGTCTGAATCCACCAGCTGCTCCTTGGAACTCTGTGAGACAGTTCTCCTCTGTCCCATAGGGTCACCATAAGTCAGAGTTAACTGGATAGCAATGGTTGGGTTTGGTGTGGTTTGGGTTTGGGCCTTTACGTGATTTCTAGTATCTTTCTAGGTAAATACCTTTATAAACAAGTAGTAGATGATCCTAGTTCTCTTACTTTTTCATGAAACAGCAATTTTTATAATCAGTCCTTTTCAGGTAAAGCATTCAAAGCATTACCACAGCATAATAATATATATATTTTAATTACTCTACTGTATTTATAAAGAAAGCATCAGGTAATATGGGTGACTTAATTTTATATTCTTGAAACTTTTTGGTGACCCCACATTTTTTCCTAATGGAATGGATGCTGAATCATTGCTGTTGGTAGTGTGAGTTACTTAAAAAATGAGGTGCCAATTGCAAGCAAGCCGCATCAGTCCCATGTTCTATGCAGTACATCACAAATGCGGTGCATATCAGTCTCATGGCTCAGGAGGTATACAAAAGATGTCTTCACGGATGTGAGCACTTGGTAAAAGATGTCATCAGGCAGGTAACTAATGTGAACAGGCAGTATTGTTGCTATCTTTCATGAAACACATCACACGTGCAGTACATTTTGGTCCCATGACCGAGAAAGGGCATCACTAACTGTTTTTACTCCCAACGTAACTCATTTTCTTGAATATTTCCAAATACCAGTAACTGTACCTTCCCAGTCATAGGAAGGAAATAATAAATACAATTGCCAAGACTTATCTCACTGTACAGAAACTGAATGACACAAAAGCTTCACGCAAGTCTCTTCTCCAGAAGGCATCCTTGCATAGAAGTCACAGGGGGCAACACTCAAATGTGGTACAGATCAAATTACATGTATTTTAGGCTGTCACACAAGTATCTGCCGCAATGTCAGAACATACTAGAGTGGCTCAAATGTGCATCAGTACACCTCTAGGGACAGAAAATATACCAGGAACATATATTTCAGCATCCTTAAAAGGGATAATAAAAGGAAGTAATTCCTAAAGATTTACTGTGTACCAGACACTGTGCAAATAATTTTATAAGTATTAGCTTTTTCCATCTTTTAACTGATCTTTGAGTTTTTATTCTCCATTTACAAAAAGAAAAGCACAGATATGACAGATGTCTAGAGCATGATCCCCAATCCTGCGTATTTCTGAATAGGCACAAAGATGAAAAGCTGTAGCTTCAGCATGACAGCTACACATTTCTACCACTATGTTTACCTTTTGCCAAAACTGGAAAACTGAGTAACTGGATTTCTCTTTAAATTGTTTTTGTTTATTGGAAAAATGAAGGATTATGGTATATGAGACCAAAAGATTCTCATATAGTTATGGCACAATGAAATGAGGAACATATTAGGAACTTTCAATTTCAATTCTAACAAATGTGTTCTGCTGACTTAATATAGTCAAAGAAAATGCCAGTTGAGGACACTGCCTTCAGACTACATAATAGTTATTTCTAGAATTGATTTCTGTATACTTCAATATAATCCATCTGCCTTGTTCTAAGGTTATTTATATAAAGTCGTTGTCCTAGTCTTGGGATTATTTCTTAATCAATGGTCACTTTTCAAATTGCATACAGCATAGTACCTTATACATAGTAAGTAATAAATATGTTTTTTTTAAAAAAAATATGTCTACTACATCAAAGTAACAGGGATTCCACAGTGCTAACTGCCGTAGAGCTGTGCAGTGAAAATTTTGCTTCTCATTTTGATTTTCCAAGCAGTGTCAAAATTAAAGGAGAGACCCAACTTGTCAGAAAAGGACTGTATGAGGGTGACATCACACTAGAATATGCAGATGGGATTTGGTGAGGCCAAGTAGAGACACATGCTGTTTCTTACATTTCGTACCTTTGACTTGGGATTTGGTGAAATCAGGTAAAAATGTCTCTAGAGAATATATTAAAATTTTCAATTGTCAGGAAAAAAAATTACTTCAATTTTTGTGTTGTAGAAGCTGCATATAGGTGGGCATGTAAATTTATACGAGAATGTACATTTTCACTCAGTCATATTAAATTAAAAAATATAAAGAAAGAAAGAAACATCTTTCACTCTACAAAGATTTTTTTCTTCAGAAATAGGTTAAAACAACTTTATACCTTTATGGACTTAGTACCACATTAAACTGACCATCACTCTGTTATTTTCACTTTCTCCTGATCATCATAACAATTAACTTTGTGTAAAAATAATTGGGTCAATCATACAGATGTCATGGGCAATCTCCAGTGTCATTTCTATTGCCGTAGCCATATTTTCCAACTATTGATCTTTTTCCTTGTCTTTTTTCTTTTCTCCTAACTTTCGTATTCCCATCCCTAGTAATCATCAATGCCTGTTGATTTAATGTTTGATCTATTGCAGATTGCAAAATTTGATTAAAATCTTCCATTTCTTCATCCTTGGCATTGGTGGTTGCTGTGTTACTTTAAATAGTAGTTGTATTAAGTGACTTTTCCCATGTAAACTTACAGATATTGTCGTATCAATTGTCAGTGTAGTGCTTCAGGATAGATCTTGAGATGTTCTCTGATGAGTGCTGTGGTGGTCTTCTATTTGTCACTTTTGGCATATTAAAAAAAGAAAAAGAGAAGAAAAACCAAAACCTTTGCTGCCCCATAGGTTTTCCAGGGAGTACTTAGTGGATTTGAACTGCTGATCTTTTTGGTTACCCACTGCAGCTCTTATCCACTGTACCACTAGGGTTTTTCCTGGCAAATTGGACTATATGATTTTCTATCTTACTCCACATCAGCTCACTAATGCCTAGGGTGTGAGTCTTTATGTGTTCTATTTCATTTTTGATGACTTTCAATTTTGCATTATCCATACTTTGTAAATTCCACATTTAAACTACTATTGTATGTTTGAAGCTGTTTCTTCTCATTTTGAGTCATGTCATGTTAGCAAAAGAAGATCTTAAAAGCTTAACTCTATCCATACCATTAAGGTAGATTTTTTTTTTTTTTTCCCCTGAGGAAGAAACTATTCCCAAGTTATATCTTGAGTACTTTCTAACAAGAGGAGTTCATTTTCCAGCACTGTATCAGACAGCGTTCTGCTCATATCCATGATATTTCCGCTGGCTTTTTCACCCCTCATAAATAGATTGTCAGGCCTTTCTTTTTAGTCTGTCTTAATCTGGAAGACCTATTGATACCTGTGCACCATGGGTGATCCTGCTTGTATTTGAAATACCAGTGCCATGACTTACAGCATCATAGCAACATGCAGGCCTGCACATTACAACTGACAGACAAGTGATGCACACACACGTGTGTGTGTGTGTGTGTGTGTTTATGTATATAAAACAGAAGAACCAAACCCATTGCCATCAAGTAGATTCTAATTCACAGCAACTCTATAGGACAGAATAGAAATACCCTACAGTGTTTTCAAAAAGCACCTGGTGGGTTTTACCTGAAGACCTTTCAGTTAGCAGCAGAGCTCTTGACTGCTGTGCCACCAGTGCTCCCTGTATGGATGTGTGTGTGTGTGTATGTGAGTGTGTGTGTGTGTATTTGCATCTTCTAACCAATAAATGCATGTGCTTACATACTTTATTGTTAAAATTTTATGGCCTAATTCACCAGGAAAATCCCTGGTAATATAGTGGATGGGAGTAACAGTGGATAAGAAAAAGCAGTTTGAGTCCACCGATTGCTGCTCTGAAAGCTGTGGGGTGGTTCTACTCTGTCCTGTGGAATCACTATGAGTCAAAATTACCTCAATATAGAGAACACAGGTGTTCTATACATTGCATTTGTTTGCTAGAAAGTGCAATTAAGAATTACAAAACTATGGAATTCTTTATAACAACCCATTTAAAACATCATTATTGGTTCAAAATAAGAAATGAAAAATGGTAAATATTAACAGGAGTGTAGTCTCTTCCTTGAGCTCTAATAAATTTATATTGGGACATAATAATTTCATAGAAAGTATAAGTGATATTTCAATATCAAATTTTAAATGGATATTGATTCAAAAATATACTTAAGGTTCACTTGTTTCAATACTAAAGAGATTATCCAATTAGAACAGAAATTATAATAGCTTTTTTACAGAATTATGTCTTCCAGGTATTCACGTGCCTTTACTGTATCATTTTTCTTTTATTTTCTTTGTTATTATTTTTCATATCACATAGATATGATTTCAGGTTAAGGATAGCATTTAGAATACAGTAACAAACTTCCTGGTAATAATAGACTCATATATAAAATGATACATCTGAAAAAAATTCACTATATCCCAAGTTTCTCTTTAAAAAAAATTCTTTCTACTCAACCAGAAAAAAGATTTTTAACTAGGCATCTTTCTTTTTTTTTTATTATGACTGAGTGAAAATGTACATTCCCATATAAATTTACATGCCCACCTATATGCAGCTTCCACTGCTCTCCCGGCCTGGTGACAGCACACTATTCCTCTCTGCTCCATACATGTCTTATCCTCCCAACAGTCTCCTTTCCCTTCCTCTCCACCAACTCTCCTTCCTCCAGCCAGAGGTCAACAGGATGATATCCTATAGATGCATAGAACCATAAAGTGCACCAAATATACGGTCACTCTGCATCGCCAAGTCCCATCCATTCATGTCTGAAGAGTAGGCCTTTGTTATGATTTATGGGCAAGGGCAGCATCAGGGCCAGGGGCCATGCTCCCAGGGGAGCCTTGAAGCCGCTGGACCATCAATTGCAGTCTTTTAGTGGAGATCTCAGGGTGCACCCCTTTTTATTCTTGTGTTGCCAGTGAGACTCAATTTAGTGAGCTCCGTCGCAGCTATCAGGATACAAGATAAACATAAGTAAATCAGTAGGATTCCTTTATACCAACAACGAGACTTTAACAAAGAAATCATCAAATCAATACCATTTACTATATCCCCTAAGAAGATAAAGCACCCAGGAATTAATCTAACCAGAGAAATAACAGGCCTTTAAAAAGAGAACTACAAGCCCTTACTACAAGAAACTAAGCATCTTTCAAAAAAGTGTTAGCAAAGTTCCATAGAATAGTTAATGCACAGATGCGAAATGATCTTCTCTTAATGATTGATAGCCTATGAAACCCTATCATTGCATTATTTTTTATTTGTACTATACAGAGTATAATGTGGAGTGAGGATGAAGAAACCTTGTACCAAAATTCTCAAATCACTCACTGAAATGATTACACCAGCTATATGATCTATGGAAATATGTAATTTATTATTAAGAAAACGAAACATTCATACCGAGTCTGTTCCAACTTGTACTGACCCTGTAGCACAGAGCAGATCGGCCCCCCAGGGTTGCCCAAACTATCATCTCTATGGAAGAAGACTACCACATCTTTCTCCAACAAAGTGGCTGCTGGGTTCAAGCCATCTACCTTTTCATTGGAGCTGAGCACTTTAACCACTGTGCCACTAGGGCATCTTGAAATTCTTTATTAAGAAAGTTATTAAAAAATAAAACCGCAATTGTTGAATCAATTCCAACTCACTGAGACCCTATAGGGATTGCAAGGTTGTAAATCTTTACAGAAGCAGACTGCCACATACACTGCCAAAGGATAAATTACTGTAAATTGCAACAGAACAGTGTAGAATTGGTGTAAGAGAAGATTCCACCTCTAACAAATATGATCATTTCCTTGCCTAGAAAATTCCCTTATAAGTTTTCCAACCTTCGTTAGGCCTGAGTGATTCATGCGAAGGTAGCTGAGATCCTTGGAGACCCATGATTCTATATTATTCTAAGCTGACCTTCCATTCACTCCAGAATTGGCCTTTTGGGGCACAGAGATCAGTTTCCTCAGAAATGGATACAAGAGCAGCTTCTGGTTGTAGTTTGTATTTTTAATATGCAGACCCACATCTGTTATTCTACTACTGGGCAAGCAATTAATCAAGTGTAGTAATTGTGCCATGATGCCTGCGTCTACTTAGCAGTAAGTAAGTTTAATCAATAATTTTGATAAACATCTATGTAGAAAATGTAGATTTAAAAACCAAGAAAATGCTACTATTTATAAAGTAATACTCAAAATCTCTTAAAAACATTTTGGGAACTTGTTAGTGTGTCATGACTTTTGACCTTTGTTATATGAGGCTGTCAAGCAGAATGCGAGACAATCCAAGATTCTATAACATATTTTGTTTCTGTCTCAGTGGATACCCTTCAAAACTAAATATAATGGAATTGATTGTGATATGGCCTTTCCAAAGCCGCTGAAATAACTGCATTCTGCCTTTATCACAAGCTAACCAAAGCATAACATTTCATATCACAAAGCAGCCTAAGTTCCAGGAATTAAAAAGTACTTCATCTTTTTCTCTTAGAATCCCAATACATTGTTATGATAGGATTTTGATAATTCCTGTAACTATGTTAAACCATGCGTGATTACAAAATAGTTATACTAGAAAGATGGTGTATTTTTTTTAAACAGCTGCCACTTCTTTAAAGCTAGTGTGTATTTCTCTTTGCTATTATCTTTTATGTCAATGCACAGAATGTATACAATTATAATGCAAAAATGTATATTGACTAATGAATGGATGAGTAATTTGTGTAGGCAATTGTCTGCTTCATTGAGACTTGTTTTTGTAAGATGCTGTAGAACCTATGTATTTCAACTCATAGAGACTACATGTGACAGACTGGAACTGCCCCGTTGGGTTTTCTAGCTGTTGTCCATACAACACCAGATCACTGGACCTCTTCTATCACAAAACCACCTGGTGTGTACAAACTGCCCACCTGTCATTGTAACAGTTGAGCACTTCACTGTAGCACCACCAAGCCTCCCACCATAATACTTAAACTCAGTGCATTAATCTATATTTGCCTTTGGATTCATTGTATAAAGTTCCGTCTGCCTGAAGTCCTTCACTTTAGAGGAAACTACTAGTAGCCTGTTTGATTTAGTATGTAATGTATTTAATTTGGTAGGTAGCAGTTTGGAGGTGAAAAACTAATCCTTCATAATCAGTGGGAGGATTTTCCCAGCAAAAATATTCATAGAAAACTATGAACTACTTTCTGCGTATCTGCTCAACACCTGTAGTTTGGACACTGAGTGGATGTTACTTTTGGAGAGCGAAGTGGGTTCAGTAAACAATCCTTCTCCTTATCCCCTCAGTTTAGATCAATGAATATTTAAGCAATGACAGAGGAACTAGATATCTCTAACTTATATACTGAGAAAAAAGAAATTAAAACCTGCCACAGTTACTAGTAGTTAAAGAGTCTTGACATAGATACTTCTTATGCAAATTTCCTACCAGCATGCTCTCTTACAGTTGGAAAATTATCCTCAAAGAAAACATGAGCTCAAGCTGCTGCTGTGGCTTCTTATGCTTGTGCCTTTTATTTACAAAAAAAAAAAAAAAAAGATTGCCATTGAGTCAATTCCTATAGCTGAGTAAAAAACCAAGTCCTCCGCCACATGCTCCTCCAAACCTTTTTTTTTTTTTTTTACCTGAGCAATTCTTTTTGTTTTTCTCTCTCCTTATAGAACTGCTCAAAAAGTGGATATCACCATCTCTAACACATTAGAAGTAATACTCTTATCTGGGAGGTCAATGCCTTCCTTTCACTTTCTGATTCAAACATTTGTGTCTTGTTTGTATTAATAAATCAGTAAATTCTAACTCTGCCAAATGTATAAATGGTTCAAACAAATCTTTGCCCTTTACATTTTTGTTTTAAAAACCACATGTAGTGAATTTTCCCCCATCAGAAAATACTTGCCTCAGCCCTGACCTTGATCTATGCTTGTTTTGCCTGGCTCCCTCCTTCTCCTCAAAGTCTTAGTTTAATAAATATCCTTGAAGATGCTGTGTATTAGCACCCTCCATATTTTTGCTAGTTTGAGAATTTTATGGCCATTAAACCTGAGGACAAGTCCTTGATCCTAAGTGCAGTATGGAATTTGGGGCACCTGATCTAACATTGCCCATCTGGGCCAAGCATTAATAGTTTAAAACTAAATCATAACTACCACATAGACAGTTCACCTTGTAGTTTAAAGCAGTAAATATTATGCTTTACAACAATGACTAAAGACCCTTTGGGGTTGTTTTCTGTCCCCTTTAGTTACTTCTGGACGTAAGCCGTAAATTTTTAAGGAAAACTTTGCCTGTGTGATCTGAGGTCAAACCATACCAGACTGTACTTAAAACCAGCTAAGCCAAGTAAGACTTTGGCATGGGCTCTTTGTTGAAATCCATAGGCCAGGACTTTATTTCCCGATACACATGAGCAACAATTTGCTTAAAGCTTTCAGAGGCTACCCTTTGTCTCTTGTGCTCTTTACTGAGTCACAGTCTTTGCAGAACTCCATATCTTTGCTGAGTCAGCTGTGTTTCCCCTTGTTAGGTATCTGCATGGATAGTATTTGGCTGAAGTACTGATGGCTTGCATACAGGTACAGAAGGTTACTTTTGCTTAAAATTACTGAGACTTTCATGTTGGTCATTGTGTTTCAGGAAGGTGGCACAAGTACCAACAAGGCAATAGAAACTGTTACGCTCCAAAGGTACTTGAAATGGTTATCTCTTACAGTCAAAAGATACCTGCCCAAGTCACAACATGTAAAAGTCAACTGAAAAATACTCCATGGCTTATGTTATCATCTATAAAACACCAAAGTTACTTTTTTCACATATTGAAGTTCAGTGTTGAGACCCATGAGCCCTGTCCTTTCCAAAATCCACTAAAAAATCCCAATCCTCATCTACACGTCACTGGTCTTGAATATGCAATAGATGTCAGAGTTTGAGAAGGTGACCAGTAACTATTACTTCTTTCCTCTTACAAATGTGAAATAAGTTAAAAGTAGAAAAATATTGCCTTTATTACTAATTAATATTAGACTGAGGCTTGCATCTGATGACGTCAACTATAAAACATTAAGTAAACTTACTCATCTGGTTACTGACTGCCCTGACCAGAGAGCTTTCTGCACAGAAGGTGGTCTGCTCTCTCATAGCTGTTGAGGAACAAAACAGAAGTAGATAGCAGGGAGTACCAGACAGAAGTATAAAAACTAGAAGGGTATACCTGCCTTATGAGGCAGTGGTGGTTCAGTGACAGATTTCCCAGCTTCCATGCCAGAGACCAAGGTTCAGATCCCAGCCAGTGCATCTTGTGAGGAGCTGCCACCTATTTCTCATGATAAGGCTGCAGCTTTCAGCAGAGGTTCCAGATGAAGACGGACTAGGAAGAAAAACTGGATGATCTACTTACGATTATCAGCCAATGAAAACCCCTGTGGAATGCAAGGGTCTGTCTGCAAGGGATCTTGAGGAGACTGTAGTAACCAGGCAGCGTTTTGTTCTGCTCTGCATAGGGTTGCTGTGAGTTCAGAGCCAATTTGGCAGTTAAAAGCAGCAACATATATGCCTTGTTTATCATTCTAAGATCGCCAGTAGATAAATCACTCCTACTCCTTTGGTGATAACTGAGAAACAAGATGGACAAAAGCCAAGAATTTAACTTAAAGGAAACCCCTCCCATATGGAAGAAACCACCAACACAGGGGAAGCATTCTTCAACAGCCCAACATATCCCAGTTTTTAACACTCCTGACTTATTGCTCCAAGCCACATTTCTAATTAATCATACAATTCACATGTTTTACCCCTTGGGGGTAATACATCAATCTCTATCAGACAAATTCTCTCATCTGATAGAATTTTGTACATATTTTTTTGTAAATAAAATTTTAGTAGAATATAGTAATGTACATTTGTTTTCATATTGTGTATGGCTTTTTTTATGTTGTTTCACCAAAGTTTAGTAGTTGCAATGAAGACATCATGTCTCACAACACCTAAAATATTTATAACCTAACCCTCTACAGGATAAGTTTGATGGCATTTGTCCTAGACACTAGGAGACAGATCTTGTTTATATTTAGGTCAGCTCTGGTGGCTAACATAGAAAATCTTTGAGAAATTTATTTAATTAATAGTTCAATAAACTCATTGTTATAGGGGAAATAATCTAGTGCTTTCAGTATGAGAACACTGTGTTGAGAAATTAGGAACAGCTTCAACAAGGTGTTGACATATGAGAGGGAGATACAGTTAGAATTTGCAGATAAAAAAGGCATTAGCTTTGCAATTGCTTTTCCATCAGATGTTCACAACCCAGCAGATACAATTGGAAATGAAAAATACTTTCTCTTTACACTCTGTGTTAAGGTACAATGTTAATGTATTTTAGTCTTATTAATAATACAAAATGGCAACTGTGATAATAGTTGCAAATAACACTGATTAAACACATACCTACTGTATGAGTACACTTTTGCAAGCACTTTGCTATAAGAATTCACACATTTTCCCAAAACACATGAGACAGTTACTGTTATTTTCACTAAATGGATGAGAAAATTGAGGTATCCAGCAGTTAAGTAAATTTTCCAGTCATACCTGTACATACAGAAAATAAAAAAGCCATATTTAAGAAAACAATATAAACTCTTCCCTTAAAAATTAACTTCTTTGTTGATCTATATACATGTAGATATTTTGAAAGCAAGACTAGATAGTAGTCAATGCTAATTATTTCACGATAAACTAATGCATTGATAACAGACATTTGAGTTCTTGATATCCACTTCACATTACGTAAGTCACTGACAATGTGTTAATTGACACATAGACAAGATACTTACAGTATCTTGCTCTGTGAGTAACTATTTTAGGAATAGGCAGTCTAAGATGTATTAGACCAGTGAAGTAGGAGAACTGGCTTGCTAATGTCTTCTTGGGAGAAAAAAAAGTTTTTTCTATATATTTTTGCATAAGAGCTAGAAAATATCCCTTCCATTGTTTCTGACAGTCACTGAGTGAGTTAACTTTCACAGTATACTGTGAAAAGACGTATCTAATAGTCTGGCAGTGGGGCTGAACTAAGCAAATGCGAGCCCACTTTGCTGCCTTTATTCTGTCTATATATGAATGTATACCTATTGTTGTTGAGTCGCTTCTGACTCATTGTGGCCCTATAGGACAGAGTAGAACTTCCCCATAGAGATTCCAAGGAGCCTGTGGTGGATTTGAACAACCAACTTTTTGGTTAGCAACCATAGCACTGAAACACTATGTCACCATTCCAGTGAATGGAAACAGGAACTTATTTTAGAAAATCAAGTATGAATTGAGATTCATTTATTAGTAACAACTGAGCATGTCCTGATTCATTCAAAAGGAAATCAAGCTACAAGTTCTCTTATCATAAAGATCAGCTACTAAGCACTTTGGAAGCCTTATATTATTCTGCATAGAGTGTTCTTGCTATGTGCCGCTGAGCCAGTTGTCAACTCAGCCACCCTATGTGACAGAGCAGAACTTCCCCATAACGTTTTCTTGGCCATAATCTTTATGGCAGTAGATTGCCAGGTCTTTTTCCTGTGGAATTTCTGGGTTGGTTGAAACTGCCAGCCTTTCAACAAGCAGCTGAGCCTCTAACCATTTGTACCACCAGGGCTTTCATGTCTATAATGGTTTGGTGAGTTGAACTTATGCACTTCGGATATAGCAGGACGACTGCAAGGTATGAGTAAATCTGGGTGCTGATTTTGGCCTTGTAGCTAACACTATGAGATTCTTTGAGCAAATTAATTCAATCTGTTGCCTCCCCTAAAAAATGAGACATTTAAGTAGGTTCTTTGGTCTCTATCAAGCTTAGGGTTCCGTGACATAAGGTTATACTGAATTTATACTAATTCTATGCTAATCTCTAAATGAGATTTTCCTTTATTTAAAATCTTAAATCACTCCACTCACTTTTTTTTTTTCTCTCATCATAAAAATAATGTATAAAATTAACACCAACACAGGTTTTCTGGTAATTCAGATTCTGGTTGAAGAGACTGCTTTAATGAGCCTTCCATGCCTCATTATAATAAACACCCAAAGTAAATGGAGCGTTAAATACATTCAGACTGGAAAAAAAAAAGTCTTACTTAAGAAAAATTTGTTCACCTTGAATGCTGAACATTTTTCAAAAATTATGATTATGTAAACAGTAAAAGATAATAACATCGAGATCACTGGTGGAAATATGGTATATTCCAACATTAACATGAATCAAAATTTTAAAAATTGGTCTTGTGGGAAATCTGAAAACTATACTCAGTATAATGACAACACAACTTGAGCAAATGCATGTCTTTTGTTGCACCTGATAGCAAGCAAATTAAAATCTATGTTGTAGCTTATACATGAGGATTTATGTAACAGCAGGAGAATAGGTGCCAGCCGAATTAACAAGTCGATTGTGTAAGCAGCAAACCTTGTTTTAGCTAAACTGCATTTGACAAATTGCACGACATTCTGTCTGGTAAATTTGAGATTTATAATGTTTACTGCTATCAACAATAATGAAACAGCAGAGAACTTCAATATCTGACATTTTAATCTGTATATTGCACTTTTCTTCTTGTTAATCAATACTTAATTCCGGAATATATTTTATGTTTTGTTATCCTTTCAGCTGCAAAATTTGATATATTCTTATCAGTGTTCATTGAAGTATAACGTTGCCCAAAGATTAAATTTTACTTCACTCTTCCTATTTAATGACTGGAGTTACTGTGAAGAAAATACTTTTTAAAGTCCATGAGAAAATTCACAATTAAATTGCTCACAAGTTGAAATGATAATAATATCAGTGTATCTTTTAAATCAGAAAGCTATCTGTTGGCATGATTGGTGATAACATAGATGCTTAATGACAGATTTGGAAATATAAAATCGAAGTGATATTTACTATGGCACCTGCTTGTGCAATTTTGAATAGTTAAGATCTACAGAAAATAAAGTTCTCAGCTGTCACAAAATATTACACTTTTTAAACTCGATAGTTGTGTTTCATGAGTTGGTAGTGATATTTGGTAGACATTGATGAGAATAAATGAAATGACGTTTTTATTTAGAATTTTCACAACACTGCAATGTGCACTTACAAGGCATGGCAACAGATTTCTGAGACTATTTTTCAGATCCATCTGATGGTTCACTTAAAAGGCTGCATTTCAGACTGCCACACTGGTGGCAGTTTATTCTTTTTTAACTTGTTGCTCAAGTATTTTCCAAACTTGCCATCCATTACTTTTGTGCAAAAAAAAAGTAAAAAGTGAGGCTCTGTTGCATTGGGTAATTGCCTATTGCTGCAACTTAACCTGTCCTTATTAAGTCAAAATCTGAGTACAGAATTAGATGGCAAATGTACTGCTAGTGAAACTGTTTAAAAATGGTACAACTAGTTTATTTACCTTAAATACTTTAAATCATCTCTTAAGAAATGGGTGCAACAGACTAAAGCAAGATTAAACTTCAAGATGAAACTAAATGGTCTCAAATTTGGAGAAAGATAGCATTTGAAGACAGGGATTGAGGCATTTGTATGTTCAGGAAATAATACTTTGCCTAGTGTGGTAGGATGATAGTGGATTTTCCAGTTCACCTGGCATTTACAATAAGAAATTGGTGGGAGCTTATAACAATTGGCAATACCACAAAGTAAATGGTAAAATAAGAGAATGACATTCCTTGAAAGGCTTTGAATGTCATGCTAAATACTTAATTTTATTGGGTAAACAATATCATAGACTAGGAAAGTGACATAATCAAAATTTTCTGGAAAGTAATTCTGAAACCTTGAAAAGAATATTAAACGAAACCTGGGTCTTGAAGTCAGTTTAGGAGATGACTACAGTAGTCTACACAAGAAGTAATGGGAGTCAGAACGATGCTGGATGAATGAAAAGAACTATGATCATAATCTCTTAATTATTAATTCTGAAGGCTTTATACTAAGCCACATTACCAAAAGTGTAACTTTCACTACAGTTTTCACTGCATTGATTCAATATTTTGAGAATGTAAGGAAAATATTAAACATATTATGGTTTCATTAAACAATATCTGACATTGAAACTACCTTCGTTGTACAATTACATGTTCCTATAACAATGTTATTTTCAACTTGTTTAGATACAAGCGGAATAAGCCACTTAGTCTCTTACTGGTTATAAAACTTAAAAAAGATAATTTACTATTTTCATGAAATATTTTTGGTTTTCTTATACATTCTTATACATTTATAAGAAAATTATTTTAAATGAAGTACATTTAAATGTTATTACAAAATAGATTTTTATATAAGATAAAATTGGGTCTCTTTCACTAGAGAAAATACAAACACTCAAAAACTTATGTTCCCTCATCTTTAATAGTAACACCTACCTTTTGTGATTATTATGGAGATTAAATAAAACTTGTACTGGAATTAGAATATTATTTGTCATACAGTCAGTTACACAAATATGAGTAGTATTGGTATTAATTTATCAACCAGTCATCAAATAACAGACAAATGTATCATTTACCACTATTGCAAGTACTAGTAATAGTAGATTTTTATGGAGTTTTAGACTGTGCAAATTAAAAACATTTAAAAGTTTAAAATGTCACAAAAATTTTGTTTTTCTTTATTCAGCTAATTTTATTAAGCATCTTCTGTATACTTAACACAATTAAGATAGCGAACTTAATTGTTCTAAATACAACATAACCTCATTGCCGAATATCACTATGGTCACCTTTGAAGTACTCCCCCTTAGGAAGCTATGCACTGATGCCAGCACCTAATCCACTCTTCAAAGCAATTTTGGAACTTTTTCTGGAATGGCCATTGCACATGGTGGCCTGGTGGCAAGTTCACAAACTTAATTTTAAAGTTATCTGAGAGGGAGTTTTTAGTCAGTAAACAACTATATTGGAACACCCTCCCTAATCACTTGATCTGAACCCCAATGACTTTTTCTTTACCCAAAGATGAACGAAATATTGAAAGGAAGACATTTTAATAACATTCAGGACATCAAGTGTAATATGTCAACAGCTCTGATGGCCATTCCAGGAAAAGAGTTCGAAGGGGCTGGTCTTGGTTCACAGCTTCCCAAGGAGAGTACTTCCAAAGGGACTGTAGCGATATTCAACACTTTTTCTAGCATGGCTTTGTGGACTCGACTGTTAGTCCTCATATATTGTTCTAAGTCGTGGGCTAAAACCATAAACAAAAACAAAATTATAGTTCCTCAAATTTTGTAAGTTTTAGATCATTAAAATGTAATACTGTATAAAAAATAATACTTATTGAAGGTGCGTACATAGGATGACAACACTGTAAATGGCTGAATTACCTACATGCTCTCTAAAAGCATGGTTGATTTTTATAAAGAAACTCAATATTTGTGTTGAAATTTGCTAAAAATAATGTTCTAAGAACACAGTTGATAGACAACATTATAAGAAGTGGACAGAAAATGAATACAGGCACAAAAGATCCCGCATGTCTTAATTATAGATGCTTTAGCTAGAGTAAATGTGAGAGCGTGGTGACAGCAGAAATAGAAACTAGAGGACTATTTTACAAATAAGAAAAGTGGGAGAGACCACAGTTTAAATTTATTTAGCCAGTAAATATGAGACAACAAATTTGAAAACAAATTATTTCCTGAGACATTTTTTCTATTTTAGATTGTTTTAATTCCAAAAGTTTTTTGTTCCCAAACAACAGATTATCAAATGTAAAATATGTACTTTATTGTTAGACAATGTTTTTGATTAGTAATTTCTGAGCCCATTGATTCTTATTTAACTCATGATGTTTCTGAATTATCTTATTAATAATACTCTGATTTGCCTTTGTTTCTAATGGGAATAATTTGTGAATTGTCAGCAGAAGCTTAGGGAATACATCTCCAAAATAGTGAGAATGCCATGATAACAGGAGAAAAACAAGGACGGATGAGCAATGAAGCGTGTAGGAAGAAGAAAAAGCATAATTACGGTGACATTTGTAGATTGGGCAGCATGAGTCAGGAACCAAATTATATACTGAAAATGGACAAAATGTGACTCTGAACTGGATCAGCTCCAGTTATAAAATCTCATGATGCTAAGACTCCAAATATGAGTAGCAATGTGAGGCAATGGAATAATTTCAAATAAAATACAAGTTATATCCCTGTACTCAAGTAGCTTATTTGTTCCCTAACTGGATAGTGCACATGTACCTGCATAAAACATTGAGAGTGTAAGTGTAACATTCAATACCTAGGAGGTAAGAGAAGAAAGCATCACTTCTAATTAGAGAATAGAGAATAAATCCGAGGAGAAGTGGTTATGTAGAGCTCTTGCAGGGATAGCACGATTTACACTGGGAGAAGGTGTGAGGACTTGGTGAGCCATTTGTAGGGGATGAATCAATAAGTCACAGACACTTTTGAAGAATGGCAGGGAGTGCAAATCAGGAGCAACAGTCTTCCTTTCTGTTATGTCAGAGAATTGTATTCTTGTATTCCACTGCATAGCTTCCTGTTTCCTTTTTAGTATTGAATCCAGGCTTCATGGAAGATGTAACAAAAACATTTCATAGGACTATAACTTCCCTAGATCATTTCAAGTCAGTTAAAATTTGAATAGAATCAATTGTCCAATCCTATTTGAGGTGTTTGGACTATTAATTGTTAGCACGTGGTGTGCTTTTTCTTTTTCTTGTTTTGTTCTTCAAATGAAGATATAGAAAGTATACTAACTTCTCACTAGACAATTAATACACGTACTGTTTTGTGACGCTGTTTGCCAGGCCCAAACATGTCAGCTATCTTCCCTTCTCCACCTTAGATTTTCCATTACCAGCTTTCCTGTCCCTCCTCTGCCTTCTTGTCCCTGTCCCTGGGCTGCTGAATATGTTTAGTCTCATTTCATTCCATGCGTTTGTCTAATCTTTGACTGAAGAGTGAACCTCAGGAGTGACTTCATTACTGAGCTGTAAAGGGTGTCTGGGGCTATAATTCTAGTGTATTTCCAGTCTCTGTCAAACCAGTAAGACTGTTTATTGTTTGTTTTTCCCTGGGACAGAATTCTGTTCTACGTTTTTCTTCATCTCTGCTCAGGATCCTTTGTTGTGATCCGTGTCAGAGCTGTCAGTGGTAACAGCCGGGCACCATCTGCTTGTGCTGAACTGAGTCTGGCGGTTGTAGTCCTTCTCTTGTTGTAGTCTTTCTCTTGTGTCTTTGGTTTTCTTCATTTTCCCTTGTTCCTGATAGGGTGAGACCAGTGGCATATCTTTAAATGGCCACTCACAAGCTTTTAAGACCCCAGACCCTACTCTTCAAAGCAGAATGTAGAACATTTTCTTTACAAACTATGTTATGCTATTTGAGCTAGATGTTCTCTGAAACCATGGTTTTTCCAGCCCGCAGCCCAGCAGTTCAGTGTCTCAGGGAGTTTGGATGTGTTTATGGAGCTTACATGACTGTAAGTGCCTCAAGTTGTGCTGACTTCCCCAGCATTGTGAACTGTCTTATTTTTCACCAGAGTTAACGCAGATCTATTGCCTACTTAATGCTTTTCTTCCCTGCCCTTCCCCCTCTCATACCCATTAAAAAGTATTTCTTTTTGTGTGTAGATCTTTTTATGAGTTTTTATATTCATGTTCTCATACAGTGTTTATTCTTTTGTAATTGACTTATTTCACCAAGTATAATGCCCTCTAGATTCATTGATGTTATGAGAGGCTTCATAGATTCATCCTTGTTCTTTGTTACTGTGTAGTATGCCATTGCTTATATGTACCATAGTTTGTTTATCCACTCATCTATTAATGAGTCTCATGGATTGTATTGCATCTTCCCCAAAATGTGTGTATTGATTTGATTCAGCTATGAGTCCTAATGCAATGTGAGTCCTCCCATGTGTTGTGAATCCTGCCTCTGTAATGTTAATGAGGGAGAATGGGCAGCAGTTGTGCTGGTGTGGCAGAACACAAGCTACTAGCTTGTGGGATATAAAGGAGAGACGTGAACATAGTAAACTGGGAACCTCGTACCACCAAGAAGTCAGCCCCCCAAACAAAGCATGTCTTTTGGACCTGAGGTTCCTGTGCTGAGATGCTTTTCTGGAACTTGGACTCAGCCTGCTGGACTATGACAATTTTTCCTATTAAATGGACCTATAGTTAGTAAATGAATTTGTGGCTTACTGGACTGTGACAGTAAAGATTCTCTTCATGAAACCATCCACTCATGGTGTTTTCTGTTAGAGCAGTACCAGGTGACTAAAGCAGAATTTGGTACTGGGAGTGGAGTACTGCTCTAACAAATACCTGAAATGTGGAAGCTTTTTTGAAACTGTGAAATATATGGAAGAAGGAACCCCAAAGAACTGCTAATAATACCTGAGAATGCAGCAGATGGTGAAAAAAGTAGTAGCAGCAACAGCAGCAGTGAACTGGCAACAGCAGAACAAGGAGCTGACCCACAGAGCTGGAGACCTCAGTACCTGTCCACAGTTTTCCTGGTACAGTGGGGCACCTCAGGGCACTTGAACTGGTGGGGCTAGACTTGGTGACCCACCAAGCAAGAAAGCTGAGTGCCTGTGTGCAGGAGACTTCCTACAAGAGTAGGGTGCCTCCAGGCACTTGAACCCAAGGAGCCATGGAGCTTTGGAACTCTCGACCATGCAGGAGAGATGTGAGCTTGAGACCTGGGCCGTGAGGCCACAAAAAGCAGATGCTGAGCAGCAGAAACTGAGCTGCCTCATTCTCAAAAGGTATAGCTACAACTTCAGGGGTTTGAAAGTGTGGAGTCATGGTTTCCTGGGTTTGTAGGGTGATATTGGCATTCAATTGAGCTTAGGGTGAACCTAAAGCCAAGGGGACAGAGTTGCTGTCCAAGTAGGCCTAAAAGGCAGGGTTGTAACACAGGGTGTAGATCTCCACTCAGAATCTAGAGAAGGTGACTGATACCTAGAGTCTGGAGGGCAGGGTTATTGTGTAAATTGTCTCAGAGAATAGATTATTTTCAAAGCTTTGAGGGCTAATGTAATGTGTTCTACTGACTTTTTGTTGCATGTTAATGCCTTTTTTTCCCTGCCATTTCTCCATTTATAAAGAAAATGTATAATTTGTTCCTGCCTGTTCTACCACTGTATTTTGGAAGGATGGCATGTGTTCTGGGTTTCACAGTTGAAGAGAAATTTATGGACATTGGACTTGAAATTAAGACCTTTGTTATAATATAAATCAACATATTTTGCATGTTCTAACACATGATTTTTAGGGTGGGGCAAAGGGTGGAGTGTTATGGATTGTACTGTGTCCCCTTCAAAAATGTGCGTATTTATTTGACTCAGGTATGAGTCTCAATGGGGTGCAATTCCTTCCATGTGTTGTGTATCCTGCCTCTGTGATGTTGATGAGAGAGACTGGGCAGCAGTTGTGCTGGTGAGGCAGCACTCAAGCTACTAGTTTGTGGGATATAAGGGAGAAAAAGTGAGCATAGTAAGTTGGGAACCTCACACCACCAAGAAGGCTGTACTGAGAGCAGGGCATATCCTTTGGACCTGAGGTTCCTATGCCTGAGATGCTCGCCTGGAAAATAGGCTCAGCCTACTGGACTGTGACAATTTCTCTTATTGAATGGACCTCTAACTTGTAAATGGATTTGTGGCTTACTGGACTGTAACAGTAAAGATTATCTTCATGAGATCATCCACTCATGGTATTTTCTGTTAGAGCAATACCAGGTGACTAAAAAAAAATGAGCATCCAGGTTATTTCCATATTTTTACTACTGTGAGTAATGCAGCAATGAACGTTTGTTTGTCAGTTCTTCTCTAGGATGTGTTCTCAGGAGTAGAACTGCTAGATTACACATACTTCTGCTTGTAGTTTTTTGTTTGTTTTGTTTTGTTTTTGTTTTTTAAGAAAGTGCCAAATCGTTTTCCAAAATGGTTGTACCATTGCATTCGAACCAGCAGTGTGTAAGGGTTCAAATCTCACTGCAGCCTCTCCAACGTTTGTTATTTTCTGGCTTTTTTTTTTTTTTTTTTAATTCACTCCAGGGTTGAGATGTTATCTCACTGTAGTTTTGATGTGCATTTCTCTGATGGTTAATAATCACAAACATTTCCTCATGTCTATTAGCTGTGTGAATGACTTCTTTGGTAATGTTCCTGTCCATTTCCTTTACCTCCTTTTTTAATTGGATTCTTTTCTTTTTGTTGTAGAGGTGTTGGATTTTCCTATAGATTTTAAAGGTTAGATCTTAGTCAGATTTGCCATAAGCCAAAAATTTTACCCCAGTCTGTGGGTTATCTTTTTACTCTTTTTGGCAAAGTCTTTCAGTGAACACAAGTGATTAATTTAGAAGACCTCAGTCATTTAGCTTATCTTTGAAGTTTTTATTGTTAGTTGTGGTTATGTCCTGTTAACACAGTGTGTTAGGACCTCTAGTATCAATCCTATTTTTTTCTTCTGTGGTCTTTATGGATTTTGGTTTTATATTTACATCTTTGATTCATTTGTGAATGTCATATGTATGGTGTGAGGTGTGGGTCCTGCTTCATGTTTTTACAGATGGATGTTGAATCTTGCCAGCAATAGTTGTTAGAAAGACTGCCCTTTTCCCATTTGATGGACTTTATACCTTTGTCAAAAAAGATAAGGTAACTGTAAATAAGTGGGTTTACATCTGTGTTCTCACACTGGTTCTATTGGTCAACACATCTGCCATTATACCAGTACCAGGTGTTTTGACTACTGTAGTTGTATAGCAGGTTCTGAGTTCAGGTAGTATGAATCCTCCTAGTTGATTCTTCTTCAGTGGTGTTTTCTTATTCTGGGCTTCTTCACTTTCAATATAAAGTTATTGATTGGTTTTTCCATCTGTTTAAAGAATACTGTTGGTATTTGGCATGTGGATCAGGATTGCATTGCATTTGTGGATTGCTTTGGGTGGAATTTGCATTTTCACAAGAATAAGTCTACCTATCCAAAAACATGGCACGTCTTTCTATTTATGTTGATCTCTTTTGGTTTCTTGCAGCATTATTTGTGGTTTTCTTTGTATAGATCTTTTATATCCCTCGTTAGATTTATTACTGAGTATTTTATTTTGGGGGGCTATTATAAGTGGTATTATTTTCCTAATTTCATTATTCTCTCCATTGGTGTATAAAAATGCAACTGATTTGTGTATCTTTATCTTTGATCATGCTGCTCTGCTGAATCCTTTTATTAGTTGTAGTAGTTTCCTCATTGAGTCTTTTGAGTAACTATGTATCATATCATATTATCTGCAAATAGGGACACTTTTACATGTTTGTCATCAATTTAGATGCACTTTATTTCTTTTTCTTGCCTTATTGCTCTAGCTAGGGCTTCTAGTAAAATCTTAAATAGTAGAGATAAAGGATATCCTAATCTTGTTTCTGTTTTCAAAGGGAATGTTTTTAGCCTCTATTCATTAAAAATTATGTTGGCTGTTGACTTTGTATAAACCAAAGCCAAACCAAGTGCTTTTTATTATCTTGAGGCATTTCCCTCCTGTGTTTGTTTTATGGAGTGTTTTTATCAATAACAGATGTTGGATTTTGTTGAATGCCTTTTCTGTGCTAATTGACGTGATAATGTGATTCTTCTACTTATGTGGTGGCTTATGTTGATTGCTTTCCTAATGTTGAATCACCCTTACATACCTACTTAGTTGTGGCTGTATTTTGTTCTTTCATATGATGCTGAATTCTATTGGCTAAACTTTAGTGAGAATTTTTTCATCAATATCTCTCAGATTCGTGAGGTCTATAATATTCTCTTTTTTGTGATGTCTTTGACTGGTTTTGATATCAGGGTTATGCTGTCTTCACAGAAGCTGAGAGACAGGTGGTGGCATGATATAGTTGCCAGTAGTAAGGCTTATTATGTGCTGAGGACTAGTATTCAGTACACAGATTTTTTTTTCTTTTGTCATTGTTTGTCTGTTTTCTCATTTAGTACTTAGAGTAACTTATAAAATAAATATCATCTGTTTTAGTCAGCTAGGGCTGCTGTAACAGAAATACTACAGAGTAGATGGCTTTAACAGAGAAAGATTTATTCTTACACAGTCTGGTAGGTTGCAAGTCCATATTCAGGGTGTCCACTCCAGGGGAAGGCTTTCCCCTTGTCGGCCCTGGAGCAAAGTCCGGTATTGCATCAGTCTTTGTCCAGGGAGCATCCTCACGCAAGAACCTCTGGTCTGAAGGATGTGCTCTGCTCCCCTTGCTGCTTGCTTGATGGTAGCGAGGTTCTAAAATTGTCCTTTGTCTCTTTTTCCTTTTATTCCTTGCAAGCTAAAAGCATTAAGGGTGGGGCAAGCCATACTCCAGGGAAACTCCCCCCACAGCAGAAATTTACAGCCCCACCCTAATCCTTTAACATACAGATTAGCAAAACCACACAATGGAGGACAGTCCCAAGATACTGGGAACCATATCCCAGCCACATGGCTGCACACATTTTGGGGGGGACACAATTCCAACCATGACATCATCCATGTGATATATTGATCCACAAAAAAATTTAGCATATAGGAGATATGTGATAAATTGTTGTTAGGTGCCATTGAGTCAGTTCTGATTCATAGCGACCCTATGAACAACAGAACAAAATGCTACCCGGTCTTGCACTATGTCCACCGTTGTTTTTATGCTTAAACCCATTGTTGCAACCACTGTGTCAATCCATCTCATCGAGAGTCTTCCTCTTTTTTGCTGACCTTCTACTCTAGCAAGCATGATGTCCTTTTCCAGGGATTGATCCTTACTGATAACATGTCCAAAGTATGTAAGATGCAGTCTTGCCATCCTTGCTTCCAAGGAGCACTCTGATTGGACTTCTTTCAGAGCAGATCTGTTTGTTCTTTTGGTGGTCCATTGTACAGTCAGCATTCTTCTCAAACACTACAATTCAAAGGCATCAGTTCTTCTTCTGTCTTCTTTGTTCATAGTCCAGCCTTTGCATGCATATGATGTTATTGAAAATACTATGGCTTGAGTCAGACATTTTAGTCTTCAAGTTGCAATCCTTACTTTTGAATACTTTGTAGAGATCCTTTGCAGCAGATTTTCCCATTGCAGTGTGTCTTTTGATTTCTTTACTGCTGCTTCTGTGGGCTTTGATTGTGGACCCAAGTAAAATGAAATCTTTGACAACCTCAATCCTTTCTCCATTTATGACGATGTTGCTTAGTGGTCCAGTTGTGAGGATTTTGGTTTTTCTGATGTTGAGGTGCAACCCAAACTGAAGGCTGTGGTCCTAGATTTTCATCAGTAAGTGTCTCAAATCTTCTCCATTTCCAGCAAGTAAGGTGGTGTTGTCTCCATAACACAGGTTGTTAATGAGTCATCCTCCAATCCAATCCTTGTTCTTCTTCGTATAATCCAGCTTCTTGGATTATTTGCTTGACATACAAATTAAAAAGGTATGGTGAAAGGATACAACCCTGATGCACACCTTTACTGACTATAAACCATGCAATGTCATCTTGTTCCGTTCACACGACTGCCTCTTGATCCACGTACAGATTTCTTCAGAGCACAATTAGGTGTTCTGAAATTCCCCTTCTCCACAGCATGAGCAGTAGTTTAGTATGATCCACACAGTCGAATGCTTTTGCATAGTCAGTGAAACACAAGTTAACATCTTTCTGGTATTCTTTGCTTTCAGCAAAGGCTCAAATAGTAGATGTAGTATGGGAAAGGTTACCAAAGTAAGTTGAGACATTGGGAAAGTGATGAAAGCATTTGTATCAGAATGTCTTGGGTAATTCAAGCCTATGAAATGATCATAGCGTTGGGGGAAAAAAAAGATACTTATAAATCCATGTTTTCTTATCTGTTCTTCCTGTCAGCCATTGTCTCATGGTGGGAGAATATAGGAGAAACAGCTCGGCATGAGTGCAACTCTGGATGGTGCTGTTTCCCCTGCTGTTTCCTGTTTCCTAAAGGAAGAAGTCCACCAAAGAGTTAGGAGAAATACCACAGAAACAAAACAAATGTTAAACTATCCATTCATGTGAAAATGGTTTTTTATCCATTCATGATAAAGGAAATAAGTTGAAAAATAATTACTGATAATGAACTGGTCTTTGTATACCAGTGATCGTTATTCCTATTTTTAAATATTAAAGTATTTGCTGATACCACTAGTATATTTACTATCATATTAAGTAAACAGTTCATATTAAAATATGCTACAAACAAATAAAAATAAAATAAAACAAAGATGCCACAATCTTTTTATTTTTTAACCTAAGAAAAACATGTTGGCTAGCAGTATAAATAGCACTGCTGTATGGGGTTTTCTTGGCTATTATCTTTATAGAAGCAGTTCAAGAGGTCTTCTTCCACAGAGTTGCTGGTTGGATTAGAATCACGAACCTTTAAGTTAGCAATGGATCACAAACAGCTTGTGTCACCCTCTATTTAAGAAAGAGCCCAGCATCATTGATATTGATAAAACTTTCACATTTCAACTTATAATCTTCCAAAATATATAACAGTAAATATAACCAGAGTTTTAATAAATTATAGATATATACTCATTACCACTGAGTCAATTCCAACTCAGAGTGACCCTATTAGACAGAGTAGAGCTCCAGAGGATTGCCAAGGCTGTAACCTTTATAGGAACAGACTCCACATCTTTCTTCCAAGGAGCAGATGGTGGTTTCAACTGATGACCTTTCTGTTAGCAGCCAAATGCTTAACTTCTGCACCACCAGGGCTCCTTTACGTGGGTATGAAACTAGTTGCCATTGAGTAGATTTAGATTCATAACTACAAATGTATAGTTCTCTTTTACTTTTGAAATTTCTTGTTTTCTTCTAAATCTTCTTTGGTTGCCTAGCAACTACAGGTTGTCCAATAAAATAAATGCTGTCAGCAACTATTATCATGATTTTCTTTCAACAAAACAAATGGTAAGAAAAACTGAGATTTAAAATTAGCCTTTTCTTGTGATAAGATTGTGAGGTGAATAGTACAATTTTAAATAGAATTAACTCATTAAAAATCTACCCTTTCATCTTGCATGGACTATCGAACATTTTTTGTTGAGCTCCTTAACAGAAGGATGAAACTTAAATAAAATCTTTGCAGCACAGTCATAGTATATGTGTGATTACTCTGGGATGTCATTATGATATAATAAGCTGGAATGGGCCCCAGCCAAAAGCCAAGTGCCGTCGAGTCGGATCCTACTCATCCATGTTGTCAAAATTGCTGCACAAAAAATCACTGATTTTTTAGCTATTTTTTTCTTTAACTCCTTTGTATTATGTCTCATTTTAACTCATTGTAATAGCCATTAAAAAAAATAGCTGTCAGTGTGTGACAGGTCTCTGAGAAAAAAATGTTATGTTTCATGTGTCTGTGTTTCCTAATTCAGCTAGGAATTAGGAAATTATTTTAGACACTAAGGTAAGAAATCACAATTCAATTTCAACTCATAGTGACCCTGTAGGACAGGGTAGATCTGCTACACAGGGTTTCCAGGGAGGCACTGGTGGGCTGAAACTGCTGATCTTTTGATTAGTAGCTGAACTGTTAACTACTGTACCACTAGGATACCAGTTATCATCTAATTCAATGATTTCTCGAGGCAGAAAGGGATGTGGTTATATCTCAATAAATGTGGAGTGGCAGAGGCCTTATCTATAGGAAGACTGTATTGTGGTAGAGCTAAAAGAGATTTTGTATCTTCTTTTGAGACTTCTTGTATGTACTTGGAGCTTTGGAATGTGGTAGGATGCTGAACATGGAACTACCTATCTAAATGTTTTCATCCTTGTTTGGGGAAAGCCAAGCCAAGCCAAGAGCTGTGTCAAGTCAGATCCAACTCATGGCAACGCTAAAGGTCAGAGTAGAACTGCCCTCTAGGAAGACCATATCAATTATGTACATGAAGCTAATGAGTTTTGAAGACTGAAAGTTACTGAAAATTCTGTGTCAATACAAAATCTTTAATAGATAAGTTATATTAATTTGGTTATTTAAACCCCTTTATAGGAATTTCCCTCAATTTAGGAGAACCTAAAAAATGTTAGGAAGAAAATATGATGATAAGGACAATATGCTAGCAATAAGCCTCTAGGAAAACTAAATAGCTCAAGAATTTTCTGTAAGAGAAGGACAGCTACAGTGAAAAGTTGGGCATTATTGATCAAACAAGCTAGGGGAAAATTTCCATCTTGGAATTTCTATTCCATGGTTATAGCTGTATTTCCCCAAATAAACGCTGACATATACATGGCTTATATCAGTGTAATATGTGACAGTGATAGACAGATATGTCAATGTAACACCTGACAGTGACAGAGCAGACTCCAGTCAATGTGCTATGTAACATTTGGACTAGTTTTCTTGGACAAAAAAATACAGTCATTCCAGGGGCAAACTAGAAGCTAACCTAAATTCTACCCCATTCCTGGTTATTAAATTTTTATCTTCTTAATTATTTTTGTTGCATTATGAATAAATGCAATAAAGATTAACACCTCATATGAGTAAAAAATAACAGTAAAACTTAAGTAGAAAGTCATCAGCAACTTTTAGATCACATTTTTTCTTTTTAGTTGTCATTGTCTAGATGCTATTAGGAAATCTTGTTGATGCAGTGGCTAAGTAATACAACTGCTAACCAAAAGGTCTGCTGTTTGAATCTGCTAGATGCTCTGTGGGAATTCTATGGGCCACTTCCACCTTGTCCCATACACAGTGTTGTTGTGAGTCAGAATTGTGCCAACTGCAATTGCATTGGCTTTTGGCTTTTTAGTTGCTGTTTTAATCAATTTGCTACGTAAGTGGGTGCTTCTATACAATATTTTCTTTCTGTTGGATACTTCAAACTTTACATACATCTGAAAATTTGTATTATTTGCTACTTTTCTTTTTTTAACATTGCTTTTTAGATTCTTCCATGCTGATGTACCTTAGCATATGAGAAGGCAGAGCTATTTTATAAACATAAAAAGTAGATTCATTAGTTTATGAATTACAAATATTCAACTTTTCTTGTATCTGTTAAATGACCTTGCTAAGTGGTTGCATCTATTCCCAGTCTCACCTGCACTCTAAGACAATGCTGGTTATTTTATAACTTCATGAACGCTTAAATTTTCAGACCATAAATTGGTCATTCGGGTGGATAAAAGGTATTTCATTGAAGTAATTTACATTCCCTGTAAGTTAATAGCATTTAACATCTTTCTCTGTGTTTCTTGGTCATTCATGTTCCCTCTTTTGAGAATAGTCTTTGCAAGACTTTTATGAATCCTTCAACTGGGCTCATTGCTTTTTCGTTACTGGATTATAGAACTTTTGTTTGGCTCTTTGTCTTTAATTTTGATACTGATCTTTTGTCAGTTATATATTTTATAAGTATCTTCTGTTTCTGGCTTATCATTTTATATTGTACTTCACATGAAGGTTTATAAACAAATTTCTCATTAAAGTTACATTGTTTTATGACATTGGCTAAGAACCCCTCAATAGGTCAACACTCTCCCTTCTCAAACTCGAGTTCCCTGTTGTCAGCTTTCCTGTCCCCTCTTGCCTTCTGATCCTTGCCTCTGGGCTGATGTGCCCCTTTATTCTTCTTTTGTTTTATAAGCATGTCCAATCTTTGGCTACACAAGGAACCTCAGTGGTAACTTCATTGCTGAGCTGAAAGGTGACTGAATGTCATCCTGTCCGGATTTTTTCAGTCTCTGTCAGGCCAGCAAGTCTGGTCTTCCTTTTTGAGATAGAATTTTGTTCTATAGTTTTCTCTGCCTCTGTCTGGGTCCCTCTGTTGTGATCTCTGTCAGAGAAGTGAATGGTGGTAGCTGGGTACCATGTAGTTGTACTGGATACAGTTTGTTGCAGGCCAGTGTAGACGTGGTCAGCAGTCCTTTGGACTAACCTTCCCGTGTATCCTTAGATCCCTGCCTTCTTCCTTGCTCCCAAAAGGGTGACACCAGTGGAGTATCCTAGATGGCTGCTCACAGGCTTTAAAGACCTTCTGCTCTATCTTAATTTCTTTAGTGTCTTCTGATAAACAGAATTCTTTTTTTAAGTTAATTCCTCAGACTTACTCATTTCATTCACAATTTAATCTTCTTGTGTCTTCAACTGCTTTTGGAGTGACTGAATTTTCTCTTCACTGAGTCATTTTAAAGCTGTAAGCTATTTGCTTAGTTTCTATCTCTTCAATATTAGTATATAAAATTTTATAATGCATAAGTGAAATGTCTAAATTTAATCAATAATTTCATTCTCTAAATAAATACGAAAATCTTTGAACACTATCTATAATCACTTTTCTCCTCTTTATTTGATACTGTACTCTTTTTAACTCTTTTTTGTTTTATGCCCTGAATCAGACAACCTTTATTGACTTACAGACTTATCTAGAAGTTTTCACTCCCTTGTCCATGACACCATGTATCTTTCTTACATTTCAGCTCTGTCTTCTAAAATTCTGAGTTGAAGTCACCCTTTCTTGTTGTTTTTTTTAAAGTTGAGATTTGTTGAAGATATTTCAATTTTGTCTACCTGAAAATGTATGCTTTTATTTGAACTTCATGCTTCAAAAATTTTTCCCTGAGAGTAATTCTACTTTAAAAATTATTTTCTCTCATCACATTAAAGCTATTATTCTGTTGTCTTCTAGCTCCTAGTTTTTACTCTTTAGAGACTGACTTCTGGTTACCTATTATTCACTTAATAAGCCATTAATGTATTTTTTTTTTATAAATTTCACTATGTTTTTCATTTCCACTGATATTTGTCTATGTTTATATTTTCAGACTGTAATTCATGAAACTGCAGATCTATGATTTTAACCGATTGTCTCGGTTTCCTAGTGGTATTGTAATAGAAATTGTAATGGTGGTATTGTAATAGAAATACCACGAGTGAGTGGTTTTAATGAACAGAAATTCATTTTCTCTTGGTTTAGGAGACTAGATGCGTGAATTCTTGACACCAGCTCTAAGGGAATGTTTTCTTACTCTGTTGGCACTATGGGAAGGTCCTCTTCTCTTTTAGGCTTCTGTTCATCAGTGTCTTAAGGCATGGCATCTGTCTTTCCTAGTTGTACTTGTTAACTCCTGTGACTAATCTCTCTTTTTTATATCTCAGCCATGATTAACTAAAACCACATATGACCTCGTGAGCATAGCAAGTAAAACCCTATTGCCAAATGAGATGACATTCATAAATATGTTGTTGTTACATGCTATAAATTAGACTTAACGTCTGCAACACACAGTTTTAGGTGGATATAATTCAATTGATAACACTACTGTCCAAAATTCTCAATCATAGTCCCTTTGATTATTGTTTCTCCCCTATTTTCTTTCTTTTCTGTTTCTGAAACTCTAGTTAAATATAATTTTTTTTTGTTTAGCATGTTTATTACTCTTTTTTGTATTTTACATTATTTAATGTCTCTCTACTTAATTCTGGATAATTCATCCAGATCTACCTTTCTGTATACTAATGATCTTTTTAGCTGTTACTTGTTTGTTGTTTGCAGTCCTACATAGTGCAAACAGTCTGTAATCAACTGCTAATCTAAATGCTGGTGATGCAAACACACCTCACAGTACAGCGAAAGAAAAGGCTGGACAGTCTGCTTCCATTAAGATCACAGCCAGGAAAATCCTTGGAGCAGTTTCCTTTTGTATTACATAGGGACACCATGAGTCAGAATTGACTCAACAGAAACCAACAAGAACACCAACAGTCTATTGTTTAATTTAAATGCTGAGTTTTTAGTTCAGTTCTTTTGTTTCCTACAAGTTTTTGACTTGTTTTCAAATCTTGTTGGTCATACATATGTCTCTAGTTCTTTGTATTTCAATTCCATCTGATAGATTTTTTAACATGTTAAATGTAACTATTTTACATTCCACATCAGCTTATTTCAACAAACTAAAGTCTACGTGATACCCTGCTTTCATTGGTAGTTTCTTGCTCATCATGCTTTCTTTCTTTTGTATTTTGTGAGAATTATTTGAAATTATCTGACCTTGCAATTTCATTTGTACAAATTCTTTGAAGCCTGTTTCATAGTGTGTTATTCTAGATATGTTTATTGATTGCTTCTGCCAAGTTACATGAGTGCTATAAGCCATGAAACACTTTAAAATAAATTCTAGGTGTGATGTCTTTTGACCAGATATATACTGTAGATTCAGGTCACAAACACAAGAGGCTGACTTTTGGTTATAAGTTCTCAAGATTTTATTCCCTCACATCATGACAAATACAATTGTTTCTTTGCCAACCTCTTCTGTAGAGTGAATTTATTTCTAGCTTACTTTTAAAGCCCAGCTTTGTGTTTTATGTTCTTAGTTCTCATTCTTGAATTGATCCCAAATTTCTGTATCTATGCCCCATATGAACATTAAAACATATGTTCAGTATCATCAGATATCACCAGAAGGTCAGCCTTCATGAGGACAGCTGTTTTCATTGCACTTTCATTTGTGTGAATCCCAGCTTCCATATCAACTGTTGCCTCTCAAGATATTCTTGTCAGCTCAAAATTCATTTAAAATACTTATTAAAATATTTTAATCAGAATATTTGGAGTTTTCAGCAGTGATTGTTATTAGGAATACTTAGTTTTACATTTTGCTAGGGTCTTTCGATGAACGGGAAACTTATTATTCAGTTATGTAACTTTTATAACCAAACTAACGAATGTCCAGCAATGTTGGGAAGATTCTAGTCCTATTCTGGGACACATGCATAGCAATAGAGTTTATACACTAAACCAAAAGAATTTCTGTTGATGTTTTTATATTCACAAAATTGTGTAACTGACTGCACAATTCCCACTTTTCTGTGACTTTTAAATATTGGAGAAAGCTCAAATTTCTAGATACTACTAAGATTTCTCGTTAGTTTTACAATATCACATGAAGTCTTGGGTTAAACACTATTAACCCAAGTTAATAGATTCTGAAAAGTAAAGATAGGTTCTCTGAATTGGAATTGACTCACTGGCAGTGGGTTTGTTTTGTTTTGTTTTTAAAGATAAGGCAATGGATAGCAACAAACAAAAAAATTACTATCAAGTCAACTCTGACTCGTAATAGCTTACATTATATTTTCAGATAGATAGAAAGTAGTGGAATGTGTCATGATGTCAATTTTTCTCCAAGAACATATTTTGTAGACGTAGAGTCTTTCAGTAAACCTATAACTTAGAGATTAAAATTATTTTATAAATGTGTCAAGTACACATATATTTTGGATGTGCCTCTAAAATCAAAGCTGAAAAATAGCCCTACAAAAAATAATTCTCTAAAAATGAAGAGAATTGTGATAGCATGTTTAACTGAAAGATGTAGAATAACAACAAAAAAATTAAGTTAGAGATGATAAAGTAACAATGAAATGTACCTGGTCTTATTTCTAATATCCCACAAAAATGAGTAAATTATATAATTTTAAGTTACAAACACATTACAACCAAGAAAATGGTGGAAAAAAATAGCCATAAAATTTTGGAAATAAGAACAGTTGGATGAGTGGTACCAGAGCTAGCAGAGATGTGGAGAAGCCTAGTGACTTATGGCACCAAACCTGCAAAAGACTTAGAAAGTCTCAACACTAGTTAATGGCAAGAGTAAGTGAAAATAAAGTGAAGATCTTACCAGTTGAACGTTTTAGAGATGATACATTTTTCATCAGACTGTCTATGTGCTGAACCCTGCAGTCCTTGAATGAAATCAGACTAATTTTTTAACCTTAATATGTCAGGCTATCCAGCATAGCTCACTGGGCCCACTGAGAACTACAAGGACATCCAGATGATAAGAGAAATACTGATCTTTACACAAACTATTTTCCAAGTTAATCACAAGTCTTTTATTTTTCACTTTTAAATCCAGTTTGTTCTCTAAGCACTATATCATTCAAATAAAATCAAGGTAATAACATATGTACCTTGAATTAAAAGGGCATATTTTAAGTTAAAGTGTGAAGGTATCCCTCAACTAAATTGTGAAATAATTTTTTTAATGTTATTAAAAATAGAAATATTAGAATATAAATAAGTGTTTAATATAGTTTTGAGGCATTTTAATAATTCACTTGCTTTTAAGGCTCATTTTAAGTGAATGGTTACTTTTAAATGTTTGCTGATTTATTCATTTACACATACAGAATAGAAAGGAAATAAAATATCAATAAGTTTCTGAAATGAAAATTTAATTTAACAATAAAAAAGCTCTTTTATTCAGTAGTATGAAGTACAAATAATTTCCCCACAATCAAAATAAAATGAACTTTCAAAAACTTTCCCCGATAAAGGCAAGATAGTCCCCTAGTTTATATAGTTTATATGTTGTCAGTTAAAATTGTCCCGTGAGTCTAGATTTAATACTCTTTTTTTAATTCATACAGAATATGTTTATTCCAAGATATAAGAAAAATGTATCATACTTCAGGTTTGATACGTGTCAAAATACATGAACTATCCAGAACTTTTTTTTTTATTATGATTGAATGAAAATATACAATCCCTTATAAATTTACATACCTGCCAATGAGCAGATCCCACTGCCCTCTCTGCCTGGTAACAGCATACTCCTCCTCTCTGTTCTGTACATATCATATCCTCCTAACTGTCTCCTATCCCCTCCTCTCCACCCTCTTCCTCTCATCCAGTAAGAGGTCAGCCAGATGAGATCCTATAGATACATAGAATTATAAAGTGCACACATAATATGGTCGCTCTGTGACACCAAGTCCAATCCATTGCTGTCCAAAGGGTTGGCCTTCATTATGATTCACGGACAGGGGTAGCATCAGGGCCAGGGCCCATGCTCCCAGGAGAACCCTGAGGCCCCTGGACCATCAATTGTGATCTTTTAATGGAGTTCTCAGGGTACACCCCTTTTTATTTTCATGTTGCCTGTGACACTCAACTTTGTGAGCCCCCTCACAGCAATCACTGGTGACGGCCGGGCACCATCCAGTTCTTCCGGTCACATGTCAAGGTAGTCATCCACTCATGTGGATCTCTCTGTCTTGTGTGTTCTCTTTGCCCCATGTCATTTTGGTCCTTGGAGATCATTCATTCCTGCTGAGCTGGGACCATTTAGTGTACCTCAGATAGCAGCTTGGCAGCTTTTAAGACCCCAGACACCACTCGCCAATGTGAGGTGCACAAGGATCTCTTATCAAAATGCTAGTTATGCCAATTGGCCTCGATGTCTCCTGAGAGCATGATTCCCAGATCCCCACCCCAGCTATTCTGTCTTTGCAATATTGGATTAAGATGGGAGGAGTAGCATGTTATGCTGAAGTCCAGTTAAAACTGATCTTTCTAATGTGTGCTGTCACAAATTTCACCCAACAAATTTTCTATCAACAACCTAATCAATACCCCACTCTCTCTCTTTCCCTCCCCCCACCACCCTTGCACCTGCCAAAGAGTCTTTTCTTCTATGCATGAGTCTGCTTTTGAGTTCTTATTGTAGGGGTCTCATACAATATTTGTCCTTTTGTCGCTGACTACTTTCACTCAGCATAATGTCTTCCAGTTGAAACCAGGTTACGAGATGTTTCCTGGAATCATCATTGTTCTTTATCATTGCATAGTGCTCCACTGAGTATATATACTGTAGTTTACCTATGCAATCCTCTGTTGTTGGGCATCTGGGTTGATTCCATCTTTTTGCTATTGTGAACTGTGCTGCAATAAACATTCTTATGCATGTATCAGTTGGTGTAAATGTTCTTGATTCTGTAGGTATATTCCAAGCAGTGGAATTACTGGGTCAAATGGTGTATCTATGTCCAGCTTTTTAAGAAAGTACCAGATTGCTTTCCAAAGAGGTTGCACCATTTTGTAATCCCACATGCAATGTAGGAGAGTTCAGTTTCTCCACAGCCTCTCCAATATTGATTGTCTTGTGGTTTTAGATCATGATCAACCATGTTGGGGTGAGACGGTATCTCACTGTAGTTTGATTTGAATTTCTTTAATAGCTAATGATCGTGAGCATGCCTGCATGTGTTATTTGGCTACCTGGATCTTTAGAGAAGTGTCTGTCCATCTCTTTTGCCCATCGCTTAATTGGTGTATTTATCTTTTTCTTATTGATATTTTATAATACCTTGTAGATTATGGAGATCAGATGTCAGTATGACATACAGTTGCCAAATATTTTTTCCCATTCTGTAGGTGGTCTTTAAATTCTATTGATAAAGTCTTTGGATGAGCAAAAGTGTTTGATTCTTAGCAGTTTCAATGTATCCATTTTTTCTTCTGTTGATTGTGGTTTGTCAGATTTTTAAGTCTATCTATGTTGTGTATTAACACTTGCATTGTTGATCCTCATATTTCTTGGATGAGCTTTATCATTTCAGATTTCATACTTAGGTCTTTTATCCAGTTTGAGCTGGTTTTTGTATAAGATGTGAGATATGGGTCTTGTTTCAATTTATTGTGGATGGATATCCAATTTTGCTAGCACCGTTTGTTGAAGATGTTGTTTTTACCCCAGTTTAATGTCTTACAGCCTTTGTTGAATATCAACTGTTCATAGGCGGATGGTGTCATCTCCAGGGTCTCAGTTCTATTCCATTGATCTGTCTCTTTTTATACCAAGTATCAGGCTGTTTTGACAGCAGTAGCTGTATAATAGGTTCTAAAGTGGATCAGTGAAAGGCCTCCCAGTGTGTTCTTCTTTTTCAGTAGTGCTTTGCTTATCCGGGCTTCTTCCCTTTCCAGAAAAAAATTGGTGACTTGTTTCTCCATCTCATTAAAAAGTGTCATGGGAATCTGTATTGAGATTGTGTTATATAAGTAAATTTCTTTGGGTAAGATAGACATTTTCATAATGTTAAGTCTTCTTATCCATCAGCAGGATAGATTTCTCCATTTATGAAAGTCTCTTTTAGTTTCTTGAAGTAAGGACTTGTAGTTCTCTTTGTAAAGATCTGTTATTTCTCTGGTTAGATTTATTCCTAGGTATATTATCTTTTGGGTGGCTATAGTACATGATATTCATTTGGTGATTTCTTATTTAATAATATCATTGTTGGTATAAAGGAATCCTACTGATTTACTTACGTTTATATTGACACTTTGCTGAACTCTTCTATCAATTTGAGCAGCTTACTTATGTATTCTTTAGGATTCTCTGTGTATGCAATCATATCATCTGCAAATACGTAGATTTTTACTCCTCTTTGCTGATGCAGATGCCATTTATTTCTTGGTCTTATCTAATTACTCTGGCTAGAACTTCTAGTACTGTGTTGAATACAAGAGATGAGAGTGGGCATCCTTGTCTAGTTTCTCTTCTCAAAGGAAACTATTTCAGTCTTTCTCCATTCAGGATGATGTAAGCAGTTGGCTTTATATAAATAGCCCTTATTACTTTGAGGAATTGGCCATCTGTTCCTATTTTGCTGAGCATTTTTAGCATGAATGGATGTTGAAGTTTATCAAATGCCTTTTCTGCATCAATAGACAAAATCAGGTGATTCTTGTCTGTGTTATTTATGTGGCTGATTACATTAATTGTTTTTCTGATTTTTAACCAGCCTTGCATCCCTGTTATGAATCCAGCTTGGTCGTGATGAATTATTTTTTTGATATGCTGTTGTGTTGTACTGGCAAGAATTTTGTTGAAGTGATATCGGTCTGTAGTTCTCCTTTTTCTGTTGGGTCTTTTCTTGTACCAGGGTTATGCTGGCTTCACAGAATGAATTTGAGAGTATTCCATCCCTTTCTATGCTGTGAAATAGTCTCAGTAGTACTGGAGATAACTCTTTGCTAAAAGTTTGGTAGAATTCTATGATGAAGTCATTTGGGCCAGGGCTTTTTTTGGTTGACAGTTTTTGATGACTTTTTCAATCTCTTCTGTTGTGATGGGTTTATTAAGTTGTCCTGCTTCACGTTGTGATCATTTGGGTAGGTGATATGACTCTAGGAATTTGTCCATTTCCTCTAGGTTTTCAAATTTGTTAGAGTACAGACTTTCATAGTACTCTGTTATGATATTTTGGATTTATGTTGGATCTGTTGTGACAACTCCCCTTTCATTTCTTATTTGGGTTATTTGTTTCCTTTCCTGTTTTTCTTTAGTAAGTATAGCCAATAGTTTGTCAATTTTGTAGATCTTTTAAAAAATCATCTTTTGGTCTTCTCAGTTTTTCAATTGTTCTTCTATTCTCTAATTTGTTTAGTTCCGCCCTGATCGTTATGATCTGTATTCTTCTGGTGATAGGTTCTTCTGTTGTTTTCTCTCTCTACTTGTTCACGCTGTAGGGTTCGATCTTTGGTTTGGTTTCTTTCTTGCTTCTGAATGTGTGCATTTATAGAGATAAACTGACCTCTAAGGACTGCTTTGGCTGTATCCTATAGGTTCTGGTTAGAAGTATTTTTGTTTTTGTTGGAATCCATAAACTTCTTTAGTTCATCTTTGATTTCTTCTGTAAGCCATGGCTTTTTGAACAAGATGTTGTTCAGTTTCCATGTATTCCACTTTGTGTTTTTTCTGATACTGATTTTGACTTTAATGGCTTTGTGTTCTGAGAAGATGCTTTGCAATAATTCAATGGATGGATTTTGTTCAGGTTTGCTTTATGTCCTAACACATGCTCTATTCTGGAGAATGTTCCATGTGCACTGGAGAAGAAGGTGTAGTTGTCTGCTGACGGATAGAAAGTTCTGTATATGTTGATGATATCTAGTTGATTAATTGTGGTAGTAAGATCTTCTGTGTTTTTATTGAGCTTTTTTCTAGATGATCTGTCAAATATTGACAGTGGAGTATTGAAGTCTTCTACTATTATTGTAGAGTGATCTATCTTGTTTTTGAGTATAGTCAGTGTTTCTTCAATGTATTTAGATGCTCTAGTATTGGGTGCATAAATATTTAGTATTGTTAAGTCCTGCTTGTATATTGAACCATTCAGCAACAAATAGTGTCCATCCTTGTCCACGATGATGGGCTTTACATTAAAATCTATTTTATCTGAGTTTAGTAATGCCACACCTGCCCTTCTTTGGGTATTGTTAGCTTGATGTATATTCTTCTATCCTTTCATTTTCAGTTTGTTCATATCTTTAAGTCTAAGGTGAGCTTCTTGTAAGCAACATGTGTATAGGTGTGTCTTTTGATTCAAGATGCCACTTGGTGTCTCTTTATTGGAATGTTCAGTCCATTCACATTCAATGTAACTATTGATGCCAAGCCAAGTGCCATCAATTCAGATCATAGGTATGTGTTTAGTGCTGTCATTGTGATATGTTTATTTTTGTGCTGATGTTTTCTCTGCTGTCCTTATTATTCTGCTCTGGGACATTGTTCTTTATGAGTTGATTTTTTCATCTTTTTCAGTGTTGCTTTCATGGTTGTTGAGACTCCTGTATTACGTTTCCTTATTTAATATGTTGCATCTTAATTGTGCTTTGTGCTTTGTGATCCCCCTTAACAGTCTATGTTTAAACCCAATTTTAACTGCAAGTCTTATTAACTTCCTCTTCATCTGAAAGGACTGTAACAACTCTAGTACATCCCTCTTTTTAATATAATGACATCATAGTTTTCATGATTGATCACTGGATCAGTTTTTTTAAAATATTAGAGCTTTCATTGAGTTTGGAGCCTTCCCTAACTGAGTAGGTTTCTGGACGATGTGTCCTGTGTTTCTTCCTAAAATATAAAATTAGTGGTTTTGTTCTTCCAAGCCAGAGCTTCTTTAAGTATTTCTTGTAGCTTTGTTTTGGTTTTTACAAAGTGTCTGAGTTTCTGTTTATCTGTGAATGTCTTGATTTCATTTTCATATTTGAAAGATAGTTTTTCAGGATATGTAATTCTTGTTTGGAAGTTCTTCCCCTTCAAGGCTTTGAATGTGTCATGACTATGTCTAAGTGCCAGAATGTTACTGCTGAGAAATCCACTGAAAGCCTGCAGGGTTTCTCTCTGAATGTTAGCTTTCCTTTGAGTCTTGTTGCCTTTAAGAGTTCCTACTTGTGTTTCATTTTGTTATGCTTGATTATAATATGTCTTGGAGTCTTTCTTTTGGGATTTATACTGAGTGGTGTTTGATATGCATCTTGAATATCTATATTGTCATCTTTCCTAATTTCTGGGAAGTTTTCTGTCAGCAGCTCAGCCACAATACTCTCCATGTTCTCAGGTGTCCCACCCTCTTCAGGAACTCCAATTAATAGTAGGTTGTTCTTCTTAATAGAGTCCCACATGCTTCTTAATGCTTCTTCATTTTTCTCATTTCTTTTTTCAGATTTCTATTTATAGATGCTGGATTCAGTGACTCTGTTTTCCAAGTCAGAAAGTCTATTTTCCATTTGTTTGGTTCTATTTTCTTGGCTTTGAACTGAATTTTCTATCTCTTTGATTTTCTTCATCTGTTGGATTTCGGAGTACTGGAGTTCCGTCAGATCGAACAGCTTGCTTAATTTTTTATTTTGCTCTGCTACATTTTGTGTAAGGTCTAGGAGGGCTCTATAAACCTTTGGTACTCGCCCTCTGATAGTTTCAGAAAGGCTTCTTCATCTGGGATGTTCTTTGGATCTTTCTTTTGTGGGTCTTCTGAAGCCATAGGTGAATTCTTCCTAATGTTCTGGTCCAAAGTTTGTTGCTTTTCAGACATCTGAAGGTTGTTTTGTTTCTCTGGTGTTACTTTAACAGGATCTAAAGCTCAGTCTGAAAAGGAAGTTGATCACCAGACACCTCTATGTACTCCAGTGACTGGGTGCAGTGGAATGTTTGGGGTAGCAGCCTCCATCTCCTGACTGACAAAAACACAGCCCCACTTATAGAGTCATTGGGGAGCCATCAGCTGATGCTATAATGTGATACAGTAAAGGCTGGAAGACATGCTGTCTGGATGCACTGCAGTTATTTCTCTATTGAAAGGTAAAAGGTATCTGATAGCTTCCAAAATTAGCTTTCAGATGTGCAAGTCCTTCTTCCCAGGTGGCAAAGTAAGCACCTCCATATCAACAACTGCTTTACTTCCATAAAATCACTGTCCGGGCAGGTACTGCCTCCTAGCCTGGGAATCAGGTCCAGCTGAGGCCTCTCTATAAGAAACTCCACCTCCCAGTAAATCAAGATGGCATCTCCCAGAAGCTCCCCTGCTTGCTTTGGAAAAGATTATTCAATGACGGAGATTCAGGGATTCTGAGAGAGAGAGGTCAGAGGTGTCAATTTGCACAGATTTCAAAGCCAGACTCTCAAAATGTGGCTACTCTTCTTGCTGATCTCATCAGCAGTGTATCTGAGCCTTGCTGCCAGTCAAACTTCAGCCCCTCCCACTGCCTAAGACAGAAGGAAAAAAAGTTAAAATGTCAGTTTATCTTTATTCTGGGGAGCCGACACTCATCAAGGGCAGGGGTCAGTGAAAGAGAAGAAGTTTCCAGCTCAGTGGTATGTAGACCAAATAGACAGCCCTATGCCATGTCCTAGGGCGCACAAGGTGTCCAGAAGTTATTATTTAATTATCAGTTCAGGCCTTGGTTTCCAGAGGGATTTAGGGAGATATGTGTTTAGTCTGCCATCTTGACTGCCCCCCACCCCAGATTTTATATTCTTACCATTAGAATTATTATTTTTGACCAGATTTTCTTTCACTCGTATGAATATGGCTTTCTGCTAAATCTTCCGCCAAACCAAACCTGTTGCCAGTGACTTGATTCTAACTTATAGAGGCCCCAATTGTTGTAGAAAAAACTCCATAGACTCTTCAGTGGCTATAATTTTACCAAAGTGCATGAAGGCTCTATTTTGTAGTGCTACTAGGTCAATTCAAACCACCAACCTTTAAGTTAGTAGTCAAGCAAAAACCGTATTTCAGTGAAGCCACTAGATTTCCCTCAGTCACCAAAATATAAATAAAATAAAGGCCCAAAGTTGTCAAGATATGTGCAGAGAAAACAAAAAAATATTGCATCGAATATGTTATTCAGCTTCTCATTCACATGACACCAGATTGCTTTCCATGAATCAACCTCCAGTGCTCTTATTCCTAAACTTGATGTCCTTGGCTGTTTGCCTTGTAGCTGGTATGTCACTTTTTTAGATGCAAATGCTCACGTCTTTATTCATCACCAAAAAAAACTGTATTCTTCTTTCTTTTTGTCACACTATATTCTAAAAAGAACTGGCAGCCCTTTCAAAACAGTCTACATAATGCAAATAAGTGAGGAAACATGATATGTGGTTTATGTCTTGACATTTTAATCATGTCTTTCAGCTCAGTGAAGGGCATACTACAGTATTGATGCCAACAGGCCTCCTTAAAATTATCTTAATGTAGAAGTATTCAGAATAAATCCCCCCAGCCTCTCCAACCTGAGGGACAATATTCACATGTAAGAAATGTTCCCATTAGTGGTTGGAGAGACAAAATAGATTGCGCTGTTGGGACCAGTATCTTATTAGCTTGGCTATTAGGGTAAAGATTATTACAGAATTTAGGGTTGAAACAACATAGACTACAACCATGTTATGCAAATCTGTTAGCCTAACATTCAATCACATGTCTTAATAGGCCTTATGTAAATAAAGATAAGAAATGTATGCTATTCCAAGTTAGTTTTTTTTTCCAAAATTTCTCCTGTTGAGAATTAGAATCAGGACTACATAGTGAGAGAGAGCTTGCACCCCAAATCTTGCTAACTTTGTTACTTCCTACTTTTTGTGATCTGCTACAAAGTATTAGTCTTTATGAGTCCCTGTCTTTATTTCTAAAATGTAGTAAAAGCACCTCCCTCTGTGGGGTTGATGTGAAGCTTAGATAAAATAGCACATGTTAATTTTCTAAGGCAACACCTAGCACTAAGCATATTATTCTCAATGATTGGCATGCATTATTATTTCTGTTGCTCTTGTTGTTATGCAAGAAATGGTTATAGTCTTTTTCTAAATGAATGCTTGTAAGTGAAACTAAATTAAAATTTTAAATAAAACATGTTTTCATAAAGTGATGGAAAAATGAAAAAAATCATTTTTTTAATCCTTGAGATGTACAATTAATACAAATCGTGTTAAAGACACATGTATGGTTTTTACTTGCGTAGCCTTTTTATCTCTGTAACTGTGTCCCACAATTTTGAGAAACATAAGTCTGCTTTTCTCTTGTACTCTTCTCTGCGATCCACTGCTGGTTGATAGCAGAATGCATTCTTGAACATCTAACAGTGTTGAAAGATCAGGCGAAGACTTGAAAATTATATTTATTTAAAAGCTGATTGCTATTAAGTTGAAGAATGGATAATCACTATACTAAAACATCTATTTCACTTTTATCAGAAGAATCTGAGCATTGAAAAGAATGAAAGCTGGTAATTACCAGGACTGCTTGATAAAGGACAATTAAATATTATTCCTACTGTTCAAGTAATATAATGTGTTGGAAAATAAAGTACATGACAAGAAAATTATGAGTAAATGTCATGGATATATGACTATATAATCATTAAAAAAAAAACAACTCACTGCCATCAAGTCGATTCCGAATCATAGTGACTTAACAGGTCAAAGTAGGACTACCCTGTAGAGTTTCCAAGGAGCACCTGAACTGCTGACCTTCTTGTTAGCAGATGTAGCACTTAACCACTACAGCACCTGGTTTCCGATTCACCATATAGAAGAAAAGAATTAACTTTTTTTTTTTAGTATATGAAAAATATTTTACTCTTGAGTTTTACTGCCCTAAATAAGAAGCAGTATGTCCAAAAAACAGAAAAAGAAATGTCAAGTTTTGATTAATTGTACATGTTATTAAAGCAAAGTATTTAGTTATGTTGCATAAAGGATAGTAATGGTAGTAATATTTGCATTTTACTTCACGATAAATTAAACCACGCATTAGGCTTGAAATCTTGTTAAATTGCGCTTTTACTCCCAAATGTATTATGAGCAACCAGTATGAGACTAAATCTGATAGCTGCTGATGAATACACAATATGACGTGACTACTTAATTTTTATGCACTTTATCATCCTGCAGAGTCTATTATGATGATATATTTTGAAATGGCAGATAATTAAAGTTGCTCATTCAATGTAAAGTTTTACATGTTTTGTTATTACTAATCTTCTAAATGTAAAATAGAATCTGTCAAAATGTTAACTAAAAAAATACAAAAACTTCTCAACCTTGAAACAATAGCTTATCTTTGCTTTTGAATGGAAGACATTCAGGAGCCAGCTAGAGCCTTGAAGAAGAAAACAAAAGGTCAGAAAAACAAAACAAAACAAAAAACATATCCTGAATCACCACTTTTGTTCTCTTTGTACACTAGCCAGTCACAAAGGTGAAAGGTTTAGAGAGGTAATAAAAGTTTCCCCACTGCTGCAGAATTCTCATTTTTCTGTGGAAATGTACTTTCCTCATGCAAGTGAGATTTTGAGTAGTGGGTGGTTTTGCAGACTATTTACAAAACCCATAGAGCCTATAGTATTCCTTAAGCATTAAACAGCAGGAGGAAGATGAGGAACAAGAGCAGAGCAGACAAGTCATCTCAAAGTTCAAATGTAACTTAATTTCCAAATGTTGTAATTAATTCAGTATTTATTGTGAAAAAGTTAGGATTTTGCTAATTATTTATATGTTATTTTAAGAAAACAGCAATACTCAAAAAGTGGCTTATAAAATATTTTGGAACCCACTGGTAAGTAAAAAACCAAAACTGATTGCTGCAAAGTAAATTCTGACTCATCATGACCCTATTAGACAAAGTTGAACTGTCCTATAGAGTTTCCACGGAGCACCTCGTGGACTTGAGCTATCAATTTTTAGTTAGCAGTAGTGGTACTTACCTATTATGCCACCAGGGTTAGATTATCGCGGTGGATAAATTACTTTTTTTTTTTTTTATTGTGATTGAGTGCAAGTATACAATCCAGTTTAAATTTGGATGCCCGCCCAGCTGCAGCTCCTTCTGCTCTCCTTGTCCAGTGACAGCACACTCCTCCTTTCCATTCTATACATGTTGTATCCTCTGGACAATTTTCTGCCCTCCTCTCTACCCTCTCCACTCCCCTCTAGTAAGAGGATGATGTCCTATAGGTGCATAGAACCATAAAGCGCACACACGCTCAGTGGATAAATGACTTTTGTGTGTGTCCTTTCTAGCTCTAATTTTGTAACTGTCACCCAGGTTACTAGGCAAGACTGTGTCATAGGATGATTGTCACCTACCAGTGGAACTGGTCAGTTTTTGTCAGCTTTTGCTTAAAAGAGCAAATTCTAGAGCATAGAAGAGGATCCTACCACCACTGAGGAAGAACAGTCAGGAGCAGAGAGCATGTCCTTTGGACCTTAGATTCCTGCACTAAGAAGCTCCTGGGAGTAGGAGACTGAGAAAGAAAGACAGCACCTGCATCCTGAGTCTTCCCGGGCCTGAACTGTAACAGTTATTTCACCAATAAACCTCACAGTTGTGAGTACAGTCTGTGAGCTATGTGTGGCCATTGCAATGACTTATGGAACTAGCAATGTGGTGGAGAGTATTATGTAAGTGTCAGATGGTATTTGAATTAGTAAGTAGGCTGGAGAGAAGAGGCCCGTCTTGCTCTGTGATCTCGGTTTTCCTTTCCCCTTATGGAGTTGGAGGAAGGCATACATTGTCTCCAAACCAGTTTTTACAATTACATTTCTATTATTAATCATTGTACTACTGGCTCAATTTGGAATTCAGTACGAGTGTCCACATTCGAACCCTTTAAAAAGGACTGTTTTCCTGGAAGAATTGTAAAATTGTATGCTTAAAGATATTAGATAAGCAGCTTGTTCTTAAGGAATAAAACTAATGTTAAAGAACATGGGCTTTGATGAAAGAAGCCCACTTCTTTGATAAATTGTCTTGACCAGATGACCATCCATAGGCCAAAGTTTCTTGCTATGGAAAGCAGTAATCGTAAGAATTTTGAATCTACATGACTCCAAGGTGAGAATAAACATTAATGATAGATATAAAAATTTTTGAAAAGGATAAAAGACAATGTGATATGCATTATTATTATCAGTGAAACTTTGAAAATTGCTTTGTTGTTGTTCCTCACTGCCATCAAGCCAATTCTGATTCATAACAACCATACAAGATAGAATTGTTCTATAGAGCTTCCAAGAAGTTGGTGGATTCAAACTGCTAACCTTTCGGTTAGCCACTGTAGCACTTGACCACTATGTCACAACAGTTGTTGTTGTTACCTGTCGTTAAATTACATCCGACTGCGGTGACCCCACCTGTGTGCAGGATGGAACTGCTCTGTAGGGTTTCCAAGGCTGGAAAGCAGAACCCAGGCTTTGGGAAACAGAGCCAGGTCTCTCTTCCAAGGCACCTCTGGATGGATTTGAATCAGCAACATTTGGGCCAGTAGTTAAGTGTTTAGTCATTTGCCCCAGTCAGGGACTGCTTTAGCTTAGTTCTCTTCAAATATTTTAATCTTGTCAGTAAAATAAGTGAACATTTAAGTGGCTCTGATAGCAAAAGAATGGAGAACATTTCCGGATGTCATGACATTTAGTCATCTGTCACCTTAGAATTCTTAGGGCTTTCTGTCATTCTGGGCCAGTAGCTACAGTTACTTGAAGTTTTGTTTGTTTGCTTTTAATGTGTTTTTGGTAATGATTCCACCTGTTAGAATTCTGCTGTTTAGGTATTAACATTTTATGTTTATTACTCAGATTACAATCTGTGCTTTTCCAAACACCATAGTAGCCAGTGCAGGACAAATGTAACACATGTGAAGGCTGCTGAGTTCTCCAACAGGGTAAATCCAGCTCCAGCTGTCACAGCAGAGAGCTTTCAGTATTGCCACATTCAACCATTCAGACAAGACAACAAGTTTTCTCATTTACCGTGTGCATTTTATGAAGCTCTATCCAGGTCGATGTGGCAATGTCTATGCCTAAGAACTGTCTAAGTATATACCTCAGAAAAAATCAGAAGGAATGCATAAAGAAATTATATTTTAACAAACTTTGGTTCCTAAAACTCTGTTTTGTTATAAGGGAAAATTTTCTTCCTCAAGAACAAACCAGAACAAATTCTGTTACCTAGCAATCACGCATAAAATTATAACAGCACAACCTTGTCATTCTTGTCACCTTTATTCACCAAAGAGACTGACAGACTCAAAAAACTTAGACGTTTTCTCCAAGTTTGCAAGAGTTTAAGTGACAATATGCATCAGGAAATCTAAGGGTCCTAACTAAAATGAGATGTGTTTGAATTCAGGCTCGTAATGGGTGCCATCCTAGTTTTATGAGCCAAGGTCGGCGTGCACAGAAATGAAGTGACTTCTCTACAGAGCACGTGGTCCAACCAACGCTGGAACCAAGTCTCCCTAAAAGCCAGTGATTTTTGTTTTATTTTTGTTTTTACTATAACATTCTGTTTTTAATCAAGGCATTAAATTGAAATATTTTGTAGTTATTTTAGGATACTGTACCAGTCATAATTTCCTGGTTTGATACAGAGTTTGATTGATGGGTAAATACAACCACCTCAGAGAAGAGAAAAGAAAATCTTATTCCCCAATTCACTTAATGAAACAAAGTAAAACTAGCCAAAAAATCTGAAAGAGCACAAGAAAAGAAAGTCCAAAAGCAGTTTAATCGTCTGCATAATTTCAAATACCCTAAACATGATGCTACCAAATCAACTTCACATATGCATACACGCAATAAAAATTTCTAGTGTAAAATTATGGTTTGGTGTTATATCATTTTTTTTTTTTACAACACAATTTCAATCCGTAAAGTAATCAGTAATATGTAATATCCAGTTCCTATAAAAATGTCTAGGAAGCTGAGAATAAGAGAAAAGTTTCTTCACTATTTAAAGGGAATTACTTTGAAAAGAAGAGCCGGACATTACATTCAAAGGAGAAAGCTTAAAAATTTTTATTATTTCAGTTTAATGTTTTCTTTTTGTCTTTTTATAGTCCCAGGCAGTGAATAAGGTATCTTAACACTTGAGAACCCATGGAATAAAATTTCCATTACTCACAGATGATAAAGAATTATTATGAGACTTCAAGTTTATACAATATATGAATCAACTATGTTTCTGTATGCCACTGTAATTAATGAGCTAAACTGATAAATTAAAAAGAAAACTAAACCAGCAACAATTGCATAAGGTTTTCTTAGGAACTGACCCAACAAAATACACATATGACCTTTTTGAAGAAAAGTATAACACTATACTAAAAATATTTAAGAACTCTGTAAGATTTTACAGTGAATACATATACTGCATCTATATGTAGGAACATAATATATCATAAAGCTATCAATTATTTACATTTTGTATTAAAAATCAATGGAATTCTAATCAATTACTGTTTTAGTCAGCTAGTGCTGCTGTACCACAGAGTGAATGGCTTTAACAAAGGAAAGTTTATTCTTACAGAGTATGGTAGGCTGCAAGTCCAAATTCAGGATGTACACTCTAGGAGAAAGCTTTTCCCCTTGTCAACTCTGAAGGAAAGTCTGGTACTGTATCAGTCTTTGTCCAGGGAGCATCTTGGCACAGGAACCTCAGGTCTGAAGGACACACTTTTCTCCTGGTACTACTTTTTGATGGTATGAGGTTCCCAATTCTCTGCTTGCTTCTCTTTCCTTTTATCTCTTGTAGGATGAAAGGATTAAAGGTGGGGCAAGCCATACTCCAGGGAAACTCCTTTTACAGTGGAGCTAGGAGGTGATCTTCTGAAGTGATTTACAGTCCCACCCTAATCCTTTAACATACAGCACAGGAAAATCACAAAATGGAGAACAATCACAAAATATTGGGAATCATGGCCCAGCCACATGGTTACACATATTTTGGGGGGTACACAATTCAATCTATGACAATTACTAATGAGAATTTTTATATAATTTGGTAGGTTTTTGTAAATGTAACTGATTCTAATATCAAAGGGAGTGAGACAAAAAAGCATGATCTTGTAGAAGAAGACCAATGTGAAGAAGTTGCTCTGTATAATACCAATGTTAAGCACAAAGCTATACAAGCACAAAGCTATACAAGCACAAAGCTATACAAAGGAAGTCAGTGTTTTATTTGCTGAAGGCTAACAATCTGTCCGGTGGAATGAGGTCATGATCCCAGAAAGAGACTTGTATGTAGCGGAGATTAATGCATGACAAAACTCCAACATACATAAGGAGAGATGACTGTTCTGTAAATTCTCCTAGGATAATTGGCTGTGCATATTAAAAGAAGCAAGCAGGAAGAGAGGATTTGGAAAGATTTTACCCAGAGTGAACACTCAGCAATTCTGTTATAGGCAATCGGTAGTGTGAAACTATATTAGGCAGCAGAGTGACGTAATGTTATTTTTATTTTAGAAAGAGTTACTTCCCATACTTACTGGCAGCTATTAAGAGAGTTATCCTGAGACCCGATCTCCATTTGATGGAAAAGAAAAATATTAGGGTTATAGATGTAGTGCTTTCTTTCAAAAAGATTATTGATTGCTTTTAGAGGAAAAAAAATGTTCAATCTCTCCTTGAGCTTTCCTTGCAATCATTTGTGTTCTTAAAATCTGCCTCTGTGTTTATATTTATTATATATTTCCACTGGTTGACTAAGGAGTGTCTGAAAGATTTCAACTGTGTGCCCTGGTTTTATATTTCCATGCTGCTGATTGCTTTCTAAGCTTCCTTTTATGCATTATGCGATTAATACTTGTTCTATAAATTGTGCCACTTATTCACCATTCATAAGCCAATCAATCTATAGGAATCTATGAAAGAAACAAATATTGAATACTTTATTTTGAAGTAAGCTTAATTTCTACAAAACACATTTTCATAAAACATGGACCTTTAAATTGCCACAGAGGGGAAAAAGAACAATGTTTCAAGGAGCATGGGTAAAGCATCTAAGAAAAGTTAGCCCATAGTAGGCTGTAGCTAAGTGATAATTTTCTTTCTTTCTCTTTCTGCATTAATGAATATTAAGCTAACTGAGATGAGTTCAAGTGGATCATGCAAAGTGAGATTTCAAGGTGAATTAGACTAAATTTTCAGAACATGGTAGTATAATGCATTAAACATGTGGAGTATTTTGTAATGATAAAAGCTAAGCTCCTCCTTCTAGAAATAACATGAACAAAGAGACCCCAGTCACAGAGTTTTAGCATCCCCTAAGCGAGTGTTGATTTCCTTACTAGTAGAAATAAGACCACAGAGCAAATTTCCTATTAAGCACTTTGGTTATCATTTCTACATTAGTTATATTTAAATAATTTATATATAATCTTTTCTAAGATTAATATTTTACTTACCAGTTGCCTCTGAAGTCAGGTCTGATGATCTACTTCCAAAAAGCATACACAGAAAACCCTCTGGAGAAAAGTGGAGTGACACAAAAAATAAAGGATATTACTTGTTAGATTAGTGTTCTGCTACAAAAACACCTGTATGAGTCTGAAAGATCAGCATTTAATCAAAGCAAAGATGAGAAGATAAGGGAGCAAGGAAACTGGAATACCAAAAATAGAACAAACAGAACACAATCAATGAGAATGGTGATACATTGTGAAAAATGGAACTAACGTCATTGATCAACTCGTGTGGAAATTGTCTAAGAGTTTCTATATCTTTGATTTTGTTCTTGATCTGTTGGATTTCAGAGTACTGGTGTTCCATCAGATTGAACAGCTTGCTCAGTTTTTCATTTTGTTCTGCTGCATTTTGTATAAGGTCTAGAAGGTCTCTGTATATAATCCATTTGTATTCACCTTCTGATGATTTCAAAAAAGTTTCTTCATCTGGAAAACTCCTTGGTTGTTTTGTCTGGGAGCCTTCTGAAGCCATGGGTGATTTCTTGTATGTCACAAGCGTCCATTGCTTTTTGGGTTTCATGTGAGTAAGTAAGGGCTGAGAGAGATACTGTGAGGATGGACTGCAGATGTTTCTCTAGGTTGTCTTAAAATGTAAAAAAAAAAAGGTACCTGACCATTTCCCAAGTCAGTCAGGTTTTCAGGTGTAGAGGTCCCTCTTCCCAACTGGCAAAGTAAGCACCTCTATATCCAACCCCAGATAATACAAACTAGTTCAAAATACAGCAATGCTACTGCCCTGCTGGCCTCTGCTGACAGGGCCCAGCCTTAGGTAACACTGTGTAAACTACTGCTTTTCTGGTAGAAAAGCACTGTCCTGTGGGAAGGCTCTGGCTCCCAAGCTAATTAGGTCCAGCTTTGGCCACCTTATCTAAGATTGCGCCCTCCATACGGTTGGCAAATAGAGGGGATAAAGGTGCCGAGACATAGTGAATCCTCAGCCTCTGTTGCCAGGCCCCCACCATAGGCGATACTGTGTAAACTACTACTTTTCTGTCAGAGAAGCGCTGTCCTGTTTGCAGGCGCTGGCTCCCAGGCTAAGAGTTAGGTCCTGCTAAAATCTCCGTATCCAACATGGTATCCCGCACACAGGTGCAGCCAGTTCCTTACAAACCACCCTGTGGCAGAGATAAAAAGACAGGCCCAAAGTGACTAGATGAACAGAGTCCTAAGCCTGGCTCTCAAAATATGGCCATTTCACCTGCCTCTCCTACCAGCACTCAGGCTGAGACCAGCTGCTAAGCAAGACCCAGCTCTGCCCACAGGCCTAGACAGAGAAAAAAAAGTCAAAATGGTGCATTACCTTCAGTCCGTGAGAGCCAGGGCTAGCCAGGAGTGGGAGTCAGCGAAAGAGAAGCGGTTTTCCTTTCGGTGGTATGAAATCCAAATTAATAACACTGTGCTGTGTCCTGGGCTCACTAGGTGACCAGAAGGCTCTTTTTGATTATCAATTCAGGTCTTGGTTTCCAGAAGGATATAAGAAGACATGTGCTTAGTCTGCTATCTTGACTCCATCCCCTAGAAATTGTCTAAGAGGAACCTAACTTGCTATATAAACCTTCATTGAAAACTCTGATTCACAGTTCTATACACACAGGGTTGTCATGACCCAGAATAGATTTGAATGCAATGGCTGTCATTCCATCCAAAAGTGTTCCATTATCTGCTAGATATTACTTTCAAGTTACATGAAATAAGTAAAGGGACAGTTTATACTTTAGTTGCAAAATATGCTTAATATTGAGCTAGTGATATATAACCCAGAAAGTAATACATATTCTCTGTTTATCATTCTCATTGTTCATAGATCATCTCATACTGATGAAAACCCACAAGAAATAGTGGTGAATCATATATGATTCTACTTAAGCATTGTTAGGAAACCATGGTGTAGTAGTTAAGTCCTATGTCTACTAACCAAAAGGTCAGCAGTTCAAAACTACCAAATCCTTCTTGAAAACTCTGTGAGGCAGTTCTACTCTGTCCTATAGGGTTGCTGTGAGTTGGCATCAACTTGATGGCAATGGATTTGGTTTGGTTTATCCGGAGTCATGGAAACCCTGGTGGTGTGGTGGTTAATTGCTACTACTGCTAGCTAAAAGATTGGCAGTTCAAATCTGCCAGGCCCTCTTTGGAAACCCTATAGGGCAGTTCTACGCTGTCCTGTAAGGTCACTATAGCTGGTTTAGACTCAGTGGCACTGGATTTAGTTTTTTGTTTCTTCTGGTTTTATCTAAAGTCATAGACTATCAAATTATCAATCTTGTAGAAAAGATTTGTATTTAATTATTTTCTTGTAAGATTCAACTTTCTTTGAAATCTATTTAGGATTTTAAGATCTGCTGTGCAAGAAATAAAACAAACCAAAACCAAAAAACAAACCCACTGCCATCAAGTCAGTTCCAACTCATAGAGACCCTATGAAACTGAGCAGAACTGCTCCATAGAGTTCCCAAGGAAAACATGGAAGATTCAAATTGCCAACCTAGGGTTAGCAGCTGTAGCACTTAACCACTATGACAAAGGATTCTTTAATTTTTCTATGATATTTGAGTAATTATTCATAACTCATTAATTAATATTATACATAATGATTCATTTAATTAATTTAAAAGCATCTCTATTGTTCATTTCTTCTTCTAAAATATATTATTTTCCTATTCTATTTAAAAAGCTTTTTTTTTTAGAGTAGGGAGAGGGAGAATGACTGACTCCTGGTTTTGTTTTGTTTTTTTCTAAAACAACATTTAAGTTTACCTTCATGTGATAGGAGTAGTTACAGGTTAGTATATGCTGGAAACTCATTTACATGCTTAAACAATGACAATTGCTCACTTAGCAACAACAGCCAAGTGTTAAACATATTTACTGGATAGAACTGAACTTAATGTGTGCTGCTGAAATTGGAGGTAAGTGATCTGGTGGCATCGTGGGTTAAGTGCTATGTCTGCTAACCAAAAGGTCAGCAGTCCTAATCCACTAGGTACTCCTTGGAAACTCTGTGGGGCAGTTCTACTCTGACCTCCAGGGTCGCTATGAGTTGGGCTCAACTTAGCAGCATAGGGTGGTGGTGCTGCTGCTGCTGCACAGAATGAGAAGTAGGGCTAGAAGTCGAAGATAAAAGTCAAGATCTCTAACTTGATCATGCAATTAAATACCTTGTGTCTTTGAATCAGCCAGTCAGACATTAGCCAAGAAATAAGACATAAGTGGGGGAGAAAACTAGAATCAGAGTTGGAGACATTCTTCCCAACAGAATGGTTGGTAATTTTTTGGAGTTGTTTTTTTTTTTTTTTTTTTTCTAAGCTATCTACTCATCCCCAAGAATCTCCATTGGAACTGATCTCATTTTCAACTTTGCCGGGTAGATTCATTCCTGACCCAGTTCTAACCACTTCACTTTTAAGAAAGTTTTTTTCTGCACTTGAGAAAGTTCTTCCTTTCTCTTATTGGAACCAAACACTGTTGGGGTTCCTGCCCTGCCTTATTAGAGAATTGAAATAAAAGAGACACCAATTGCAAGGAAAACAGAAAGTGCAAGTTTATTGCTTGACCAGAAAGGAGCCAGTCAGGGTCTAGCCACCTAAAAACCACATGCTGTCTGAGTAGGGTGGGGAGAGTTTTGTTTCCAACTGCATCCAAGGGTTGAGTTTGGTACCGAAACTTTCTACCACCTAATTTGGAGGTCCAGATGTTGCATCATTTTCCTTCAGATGTTAGTGTGGTTAGACCCCTCACTTCTCAGACAGTCTCATGTGAAATCATAGGCTGGGAGTATCTTCCCTTCTGATGATAATTGGATCTGGAGTCAGTGAAGGACATGATCTCTTCAATCTGTGCATGCTCCAAGGTCTACATTGGGGTGATTCAGTGATCAGAGCCACTATCCGTTGTGGTTTCCAGAGAAAAGATTGCTCAAAGCAAGCTTATGGTTAGCAAGACAAAGGAGGGGAAGGGGTGTCAATTGGAGGTTTAATTATGAAATAAGTATGATAAACTAACATGGCTAAACTACCATTGGCTACCCTAAGAAAATCATGAGATTGGATATCTCAATTAAATTCCACACTGTGGACAGCAGAGTGGAGTGACAGGGAATTTGGGTCTTTTACGAAGTGCCACTTGAGCTGATACATGCATATAATCCATCTAAAAGTCTATCCTATTCTTGAATTTGCTTTTACTTATACTGTTTTATTGCTACTGTGAATTGGACTTTCTGGTTATTTGTACCAACAGCATACAAACTCATTCAGAGGTGTATTATAAGAGCACACAATAAAGATTTTTTTATTTAGAAAGCTGAAAGGCAGCATTCTGCCTATAAATAAATATATGGAATTATTATTTTACTCTAACCCACTATTACTGGAAATGTCTCTATTTATTTCCATAAAACTGTTCTGCAATTCTTATGCAATCCTTTTCATCGGATTAAAGGCTTTTGATAAGGGAGGTATAAAATAACATCAGTATTCATTCATTTAAATAAGAAACACAAAAGATAGGGTCAAATACTCTGTGTAACAAGTTTGAATACATTAGTGTTTTTATTTTTTTCTCACCCAAATAAATTTTTTAAACCACATTTAAGCAAAAACAATGACTTTTTTTCCTTGAAAAATACTGTTTTCAAAACCCTGATAGTATGATCCCAGACACCCTTTTAGTTCAGTGATGAAGTCACTTCTGAGGTTAATCCTTTAGGCAAAGATTAGACAAGCCCATAAAACAAAATAAGTCTAAAGTGGCATATCAATCCGGGGGCAAGTATTACAACACATGAGTACACAGGAAAGCTGGTAATAGAGAATCCAAGGTCAAGAAGGGAGAATATTCACGTGGCTTGAGGTTGTTAACCTGTGTCATAAAACCATATGTATATTCACTATTTAATGAGAAGTTAGTTCTGTAAATTCATCTAAAATACAATTTTTTAAAAAAGTATGAATGGAAAGAGGGACCCATTGAGGGGAATTCTAGCATGTTTGTGCTGGATGTCTGTGTCAGTCCTCAGCTAGGCCAGGGTCCTCCAGAACTCTGGAGAACCAAGAGGTCAGATTCACTTTCTTCAAAAAAAAAACAAGAAAGAAAAAGAAAATATTGTTTTCACATGCTTAAGAAAATCAGGTACTGTGCTAGGCATTTGGGAGACAGTGATAAACCAAACACAGGTATTGTCCACATAAGTGTAACTAACTGTCACACACGTGTCAGTTTTTAATAGAGCATCATTTACAGATGACAAAGGCATTTAATTTGAAAGAAAAAACCTACTTTATAAAAATATGTATGTCAAAAAATGTAAAGAGGTAGCCATTATTGACTGGACAATCTATTTGTAAATGATTTAAAATACATGTTTCTTTATTTTACCAATAATGCATATATTTATATTATAATGTTAGTGTTTTGCCTGGAAAGATTTGTTCTAGCATATTTTGAATTTTAAATCAAGAACAAGTGTTTATTTGCGTCTCACGTTCATTCAAAGAGATGGTGGAAACCTTTTCAAACAATTTAATGTACTGTCAAACTGTTGTGTACTATGCTTTTAACACCACTGTTCAAACTCCTCAAGGAAGAAACTTCTGTCTACCTCACATAACAACTAAAACAATTAAAATTGAAACATGTTGTTAACACCTTAAATCTTTGAGCCATACTTCACTAAGGAATCTCGTGATTAAAAAGGAAAACAAAAAAACATCCACACCAGCCTTTATGTCCCCAAAGCACAAATGTTTTCTGGCTGTTGTTGAAACCTACTTATTTCTTGTTAAAAGAAAAAAAAAAAAAAAATACTTGTGTTTTGGTGACTGTTTCTATACAGATTTTTACAAATGTAAAAATTTAACTCAATGAGAATCTCTACAACTTTACCGAAAATTTCAAATAAGAAAGACATTATAAATTATGTTAAGGTTTAAAAGTACAGATTTAAAAAAGAGTGCTATGCAATGAAGAATCACAAACTAGAACTTTCATAAGTGATGGTTCCCTTTAATTGTGAAAAAGAAAATTTGGAAGATTTAAAGAAGTCACTTTGTGTGTGAATACGTGGCACAGAGAATGCAGCAGAAAGAGACAAAAAGTTAAAGATAACACACAAATCCATTGTTAAGAAAATATTACCAGCCAACAATAATCAATCAAGTGTTTATCAAATAAAAATAATTACTATTAGTAATAATATAAAGAAGTTAATAACTTGTTCAGGGAAGTAAGCTAGCTTCCTTTTATAACGTATGTATTTATAAATTTAAGAACACAAATTGCCAGTGCTTTTTACTCAGTGTCTTAGGTTTGTCTGATAATGTAAGGCTAACAAAATGTCATTATCCTAAAGGCAAAAGGAAGAGACAGAGAGACAGATGTTTGTCGTGAGGATTAAATCACATAGAGTGCTGATAACAAAGCCTGGCAAAGGGTAATTCTTTACTTCCCAATAAATTCTGTCAGTTTCTCACAAGCTACCCCAAATCAAATTAACAATAATGGCATAACTTGCCATTCAGCACTTAAATCTTTACATAAACAGAAAATAACACTTTATTTCAGAATATGTTGACGTTTAAAGTACTTATTTTAGAACATTTATGAAATTTTACTGTTTGTGTTAACCTGTTGCATAAACTCTAAGTGGAAACTGTTAATCATTTAGACATCTCTGCTTTCCAATGAGATTTTTTCAGGAGAACCCCAAATGCATAGAAGTTAGGACACAGCTGCTGTAACTATGCCAAAGAAATAAGTACTTAGGCTAAAAAAAAAAAAAAAAAAAGGCAGAAAAATTCACACATCAGCCATTTTCAGAAAGTATTATGGTAATATAAGTAATGTGAAATCCAAGTATTGCGCATTCAATTCCAACCTAAATCACATTCTTTTTCTAACTCCACAGATTTCGGTTGTGTTCGTTATTATGGAGATTCCTATCTGGAATTTCAGAAAATGCTTTTAAATCCACAAAATAACATCTCCCTAGAATTTCAGACCTCCAGTTCCTCTGGACTTGTGCTTTTTATTGAGGAAGACTCAAATTCAGTAGATGGATTTTTTATGCAACTATTTATTGAAAATGGCACTTTGAAGGTAAGCATTTTAAATGTAAATTCACTTAATTTAAACAAAATTTTAAGAAATTGTAATTCTCCAAGCTAGCATTTGTCATGAAAATAAAATTTATACTTCAATGTGTATTTTACACACTGACCACCAGGCTCTTTTATTCTGTTTTTCTAAATTCTTTATGTTCAATGTTTATGTATCAAAACTGTATATATCTTGAATAGCTTTCATTCTATTCTTCATGTTTGCAACTGTTCTTCCATTTCACATTGACCAGCTTCCCAGTTTCCCAGTGGTAATAAGTGTTACTATTGTTTAAAATCTTAGTGTTAGGTGTGATCAGGAAACTTTAGGGAAACCCAATAACCTGTCAAAACATCTTTGAGATAAAAACTATTCTTGTAGTAATCCTTAGGATTGCATTTGCCTTTTCATTTTCATACTTTCTTACACCCATGGTAGAGTTTTCTAGAGACTGAATGACATGATAAAGCAATTGTTCCAGTTGATAATGTAATATGTGCTTAGATTTCTCAGTTCTTCTTAAGATTTTCTGCTTTGATATCTAATGTCACTATTTATAAGCATAACAAATAAACAAAACCTTTTTAGGGTTCTTAAACATTTATAGAGCAAAAAGGGGTTCTGCCCTGGTAGTGCAGTGGATAAGAGTTATAACTGCTAGCCAAAAGGAAGCCCTTTCTGGGCAGTTCTCCTCTGTCATTTAGGATCAGTGTGAGTCAAAACTGACTCAACAGCAGTAAGTTTGATTTTAGGGGGAAAGGATTCTGAGATCAAAAAGTTTGACATCACTGACTTAACAACTGGTAATCTAAGGATCCCTAGTGATACGGTGGTTAAGCACTTGGCTGCTAATGGAGGAGTTGGTGGTTCAAACACATCACCAGCTTCTACTCAAGAGAAAAGTGTGACAGTATACTTCCATGAAGATTATAGCTTTGGGAAACCCTATGGGACAGTTCCACTATGTCCTGTGGGGTCACTATGAGTCAATACTGATTCAATAGCAATGGGTTTGGCTCTTATAAGCATCATTTAAATTTAGATTTAAATTAGATTTTTAAGCTAATTGTGATGGAAGCACATACTTCTTCCCTAATACCATTCTCCTTCAGTAAAGCACATCACAGTCCTGTTCTCAGCACCCACTTTAGGGAAGTCATCCCAATCATCATAGCAATAAGGTAATTCACTTTGCATAGTTTAATATGTGAAACATAACTATATTTTTTAGTTTGTCATTTCTTTTTGACATGATTTATGTATGCATGCTTTTTTTGCCATAAAAGTGAAAAGTATACTTCTCTTAGTCACTTAGTACTGCTCTAACAGAAAATACCACGAGTGGAAGGTTTCAAGAAGAGAAGCTTTATTGTCACAGTCTGGTAAACTACAAATCCGGTAAAAAGTCGTAAGTCCATTCAGAATGAGAAATCATCACAGTCTGGTAGGCTGAGTCTAAATCCAGTGAAAGCATCTCAGCACAGGAACCTCGGGTCCAACAGACATGCTCTGCTCTCAGTGCTTCTCTCTTGGTGGTAGGAGGTTCCCAACTCCCTCAGCTCACTTCTCTCTCTTATATTCCACAAGCTTGTAGTTTGAGACCTGCCTCACTAACACAACTGTTGCCTGTTCTCCATCATCAGTCGCACAGAGGCAGGATTCACAACACGTGGGAGGAAGGGCACCATATTGGGACTCATAGCCAAATCAAATCAACAAACTTTTTTGGTGGGACACAATTCAACCCATGACAATACTTTATAATTTAAATAAGCTAAATTCCACTAGCATAATTTCCTTCAAATGCTGATAATTCTTGGGTTATTAAAATACATATATCATTTAGGACACAATCTGATATTATAAACATATATACCAATTAGATGTAGCAGAATACCAGCAGCAATAGTCTTTTGTTCGCTTAACCGTTGAACAAGTATCTGTCACCAGTCACTATACTAGGTTCTGAGGATTAAATAGTAAATGAGACACAATTGGTATTCCTCGTGTTACTTTCAGTTGATCAGAGACAGTAGCAAAGACAGTTGAAAGAAAATAGGACTTTGTAACAGATAAAGTAATGAATCATCAAGCATCAGAACTAAGAGTAAAACCAATAGGCTAGTAAATTTCTCCTTTGGGTGATAAGAGACCTGAGACTGAGGAAAGTTAACCTCTCCAACTCCCCCCCAAAAAGGTGCTGTAGAGTCCGTATTCAACCCTCAGTAACCCTATAGGACAGAGTAAAACTCTCCCACAATGTTTCCAAGGAACAGCTGGTGGATTTGAACTGCTGACCTTTTAGTTTGCTGAGCTCATAACTACTGAACCAAGCATCTGCATAATCTTTGATTTGCTCCTGGGGCCACATAGCCTAACATATTTACTAACTCTTTTTAAAAAGTTTGCTGATCTCTGTTCTAAAGCATTTTTTTTCCTCAGCTAAGTCCTAAAATTTCCACTAGTCTTCTGATAAACAGCAGACGTATAGAGACCAAATGTAAGAAATTATAATGCACGTAGGTTACTGAGTGTCGGTTGTGTTCAGAATGTGCTTACAGCACAGTTATTTTGTGTGTGCTGCTAACTCGGCTCTGTAACTGAGTATCTTAACACAACTAGTTCCTCTCACCAATGTGGGTGTCTCTAGTCAGAGGTGTTATAAGGAATTAACAGAAAACTGTAAGGGCTGTAGATGAAAATATTTTATGAAATAATGACTTATGGTTGCTGATACTCTCTTCACTTTCAGATAGATAAAAAATAAATTCACAAAAATTTGAATTCAGATACTTAGAAAGTATAAAATTGTGACGGATGAAGAAAGATGTAAAATTTATTTCCCTTAGATTTCATGGAAAAGAATAGGTGTATTTTAATAAAACCTGTTGTCATCTTGTCAGTTCTGACTCACAGTGATCCAATAGGATACAGTAGAACTGTCCCATAGGGTATCCAGGAAGTGGCTAGTGGATTCAAACAGCTGAATTTTTGGTGAGCAGCTGAGCTTTTAACTACGTGGGGATAACAGGGGTTCAGTGGCGGAATTCTTGCCTTCCCAGCCAATGCACTTGATGCATAGTCACCACGTTTCTACTGATGGAGGTTTGCATGTTACTTTTATGCTGTACTTGTTTCATTGGAGTTTCTCTACAAGCAAGACTGGGAAGAGCGACCCGGAGATACACTTTCAAAGATGAGCCGGTGAAAACCGTATGGATCGCAATGAATAATGGGAGTGGTGTATGATGAGGCAGCCTTTGGTTCTGTTGTACATGGTCACCATGCACAACATGCGGGCTGACACCAGGGCAGTTATCAATAACATCAACAAAAACTATAGGCCATTTGGGTTTAAATCCTAGCTCCACCACTTAAAAGTTTTGGGATTCGGCAAGTCATTTAATACTTTACATTTAAATGTATTTGGCTATGACATGGGGGTAATATAAATTGTAAGATTTAAATTAGTAAATGATTAAATGTTGTGAGGAAATATAATTCAATAAATAAGTGAATAAATGCACATAAAATGTGTAAAGCATTGGACATGATAATCCTATGTGAGGGTTACCTAGGTTCTCATTGCCTCCAGAAATGATTCTACAGACAAACTGAGAGTGTTCAGCAAGTTTCAGTATGTTCTTTAAGCTCTTTTAACTTTTAAGGATGACAGATCAGGATTTTTACTCTGTTGTTTATGTCCCCAATCTGTGATCTTTTCAGTACACATTACTGCTTCTCTTGCATGATTTAGAAAAAAAAGCTCGGTGGTATTTTATTATCCTGAATTTAAGATTTCCTTTGTTCTGCTATAATCTGCAACATCATAATCCAGTTTCCTCATTTTAAAAATACAGTTTTATGGGAATCCATATGCATTACAACTTTTCTAAAAAAGACATGTTTATCATTGAATCTGTAGAGTGATCATAATTTAAGACCTATTGAAATTCAGAAATTTAGAAGTTCTTTTTAAAAAGTTTTTTAACAAGTTCAGATTTTAAAAGTATTTTATATAGCAAACTTAAAGTTGTTTTAGAGATGTCTTTGGCTCCTAACCAGGAGGTAGATAGGTAATGCAGTGTCTGGATTTCAATTTCAGTCATCCCACTTACTTACCAGCTGTGTTACAAATCATTGCACCTTTCTACCTGGAGACAACCGATTTAATCTCAGTTCCCACCTCTGAAAAATAGTTCTGGTTTGCTCTGCTTTGTTTAACAAGGGAGCAACCAGTGGAAGGTTACAAAGGGCTTCAAAAATCCATGGCATAGAATAATTTACTCTATAAGCGGTAGCTATTAATTTTATATGTATCATATTACATCCATTCATAATAAGAGAAAAGGCAGATAAAATTATAGGATCATCCATTAGATATTTTATATAGATCATGTGTCACTATATTATCAAATTTGACAGATCTGAAAATAATAGGGAATTAAGAGTAGGAGTGCCTGAAGGACCATTTTGTAACGCATTTGGCCAAAACGAGGAGACTCTACACACCACAGTTGATCAATACATTATAATTTTAGTTTAAATAAGTTAATCTTAGGTAACACTTTACATGTCAGAATTATGCACATAAGAAGCAGTGAAATTATTAGCTGTGCTGCTGAAATGTTAAACTTACTAATTGGTCAGCTTGGTTGGATACTAGGCACAGTGTAAGAATTCAATAGAAGACCACTGACTTTCCCTTAGTTGGAGCCATGGTGACACAGCTATTCAGAGTGCATCTGCCAACCCAACAGATCACTCGCTGGGTTCCATTAGTTGCTCTTTGGAAACTCTGTGGCCCTGCTCTTTGCCGTAGGGTCATTGTGAGTTGCACGTGGCTTCAGAGGAATGTATAGCTAGACATTATTCAACTGATTTTCCTGAAAGTACATGTTGGTCTGCTTGTTTCTGAAAATCTCAGTGCAAGGTAATATATCTCTTAAAGTCAACTTGTAGTAGATAATTTTGTAAAGTAAAATAACTTGTTGAAATGAACACGATAAAAACCTTACCTAGTCCCTAGGTGGAGCAAGTGGTTGAACACTCTGCTAGCCAAAAGGTTGCAAGTTATAACCCACCCTGAGGTGCCTCAGAAGATGCGCCTGGCAGTCTACTTCTAAAAAAGCAAACATTAAAAATCCTATGGAGGCTATAGAAAATGCCATTAATAAACAAATGATGGTATATATATACAGTGGAATATTATGCAATGAAAGAGAACAGTAATGATTTTAGGAAGCGTCTCATAACCTGGTCTCGACTGGAAGACATTCTGGTGAGTGAAATCAGTTAGTGCAAAAAGACAAATATTGTATGAGACCCCTGCTATTAGGAGTTAAAAACAGACTGTTCAGTAGAAAAGACTCTGACAACTACAAGAGTGGGGTGGGGGTGAGGGTTTATCATAGTTTAGATAGTTGATAGAGATTAGAAATTTTGTTCATTTACTGTATCCTCAGGGGGAGTGCTATCTAACTATAAACTTGTTGAAAGTGGAGAGACTTTGAAAGAGTGCTAAATCTGTATTTGCAGTGTACAAATTTCTTTTGTATTTTAAACTGAGTCTTTGGAAATGGAAAAAAGAAGTCTCATGGAATGGTTTTACTCTGCACATAGGTACACATAGGCTGCATTCATCTTTGACTCTAAGAAGAAACTTTTAGATACATCAACTTAAATATTGTAGCTGAGTGCATAGCAGTTATGAAATACTATATAACTAAATTTCTTAACATATTGGCTGGGTTAGGGATCTCTTGCAAACCTAATAAAGACTATGAAACTCCTCTCCAGGAAAGAATAGTCAAACTATAACTCATATACATATCAGCACCTACATGTTAAGGAAGTGCATAAGCAACTTCAGGTGACCCATGGAGTTCTGAAGGGTTCCTGCTCAAACACACTTGCTATAGACATCCTTTTCCCCCTCTCAGCTGTCAAATTAGCAGTAATCTTACCAGTGGTCCTGTGCCTCCTCCAGATTAAAGAATCTTGGAATCAGTGTTTAACTTCCATACTCTTTTAAATGTCACTTCTTAAGACATAGACAACACACTTTAGATTGTATTTTAGATTTTACATAACTCAATTAATTGACAGTATCTAGCAAAACTTGCCAATAATGATCTCTTACTGCTAAAGGAAGACAATACCTATTTCACCATGTTTCCAAGAAAACTATAAAGGAAGATCTATTTATGTATTTACTCTTATGTGTGTGCATCACTTATATATTTGTTTTAATTCGAGCACTTAGCTTGAGTTGTCATTTGTCTTGAAATTTCAAACTTTTATCTCCCAGAGCAACATAAAAATGATTGGTAAATTTTAAAGTCTAATGCACATATGTTTATTTCATACAGGAAAGCTGTTTGAGGCAAAACTTTTTCTTTTTTTCCCCTATAGTACCACTTTTCCTGTGCTGGTGAAGAAAAATTGAAAATCATTAATACTGATGTAAAAGTAAATAATGAACAAAAGTATACGGTGCTTATCAGGTAAGATGTACTTATTTTTTCCCACTTAGTCTCATAAATAGCAAAGATTATTTATCAAGACATTGTGTTTGCCATTTTAAAACCGAAGCCATTCTCATTAGTATTCACATACACATGTATATGAATTATTATTTATCAAGCTACTCTGTTTTCTCTATATGCCCTAAACTAGTGGAGTGTTTTTGAGATTATATTATCAATATACTTATAAAAGCAGGTTAACAAAGAAGCTATGAAAGTTTTATGTGATTTTTCATTTAAAGGTATTCTGAATAGCAATGGTAAAAACCAAATAAACTGGTATTTTCTCCTGATTAACAAAGTAAAATGTATTTGCTGTAGAAAATTTGGAACATCCAGTAAAACACAGGGAAGGAAATTAAAGTGATCTATTATACAACAGTCCAAATAGAATGATTATTGTTGTTATATTCCTTAAAACTGTGTTTGAAAATGACCTGTACCCAAACCTGTAGCAACCTCAGATATTATAAATTGGTTTACCAGTCTTATAAGTGAAAATAATATTTTCTACTCTGGGGATCAGTCCTACCCTGGCCCGTAGGGTCACCATGAGTCGGATCCAACTCAACGGCACTTGGCACTTGGCCAATTTTATCGATATATATATATATGTGTGTGTGTGTGTATATGTATAAAGCCTTTTTGCTTTATCCTACCTGTTTTTTTTTTTCTTTCTTTTCTTTAAGTGACACTTTAAAGCACATACAACATGTCTAATAAAAGTATGTTCATTAAATCATTGGGTTATGTCAATAGGTATCTAGTAAAAATTATGAACTTACGGATCATGGTGGAGAAATGCAGTATTGTTGCATCTCTTATCTTCTCTGATAAAAATACTAGCATCAGAAGAATATTAATTTCTACATATCAAACAACTACCCCATGTCTTTTACAAATACTTAGCTATATTTAATCATTGTAAAATCCGTAACACTCATTTTGCATATTTGAAAGCTGAGGCTACCAGAAGGTAGCCTTGTTGTTCAAGATAGCATTGCTAGTCAGTGAGAGAGCAGGATCAAAACTCAGATCTCCTGTCATCTCATTGAATTTTTTTTAATATACTGTGTCTAATCTGTGTTTTAAAAAATGATAGAATAATATGTAAGGTTTTTCATTTGTTTGGTTTTTAAAGAAACATTAAACATAAAGATTTTTTTGTTGTTTCAAATATCCATTTCTTACTGTCTTCAACATACATCACTTTTCAAGATACTTAAACAAAAAGAAGTACGCTTTCCTTTGTTATGTTCTATGACTATTTTTTAAAAAATCCTTTTTAGAATTTAAGTGCAGTGTTTCTTTTTACTTTTTTTAAATTCTTTTATTTTTATTGTGATTATGTGAAAACGCACAATCCAAATCTATTTTGCATGCCTTCCTATCTGCAGCTCCTTCTGCTCTTCTTGTCCGGTGACAGCACACTCCTTTTCATTTTATACTTGTCATATGTTTTTAACAATCTCCTGTCCCCTGTCCCCTCCTCTCCACCCCCTTCTCTCTCATCTAGAAAGAAACCAGTAGGACAGCCTCCTATAAATCATAGAATCATAAAGTATACACACCACACGATATGGTCACACTGTGTCCCTAGGTCCAGTCAATTTTTCCCCAAAGAGTTGAACTCAGTAGTGTTTTCTGGTCAGGGGCAGCAAGTCTTCCACCCTCCCGGGGATCCTTCATTCTGTTAGACAATCATTTCTGGTCTTTTAGTAGAGTTCTTGAGCTGCACCGCTCTTTTTCTTGTGTTGGCACAGGGACTCAACATTGTGTGCCCCATCCCGGCTGTCTTTGGTGGTGGCCGGGTACCATGTGGCTCTACTGGTCACATGTTGACACAGTCTGCCTTACCTGGGTACTTCTGTTTCCTGATCTGTTTTCACTCCATGTCTTTGTTGTTATCGATGGTCATCTGTTCCGGAAGAGCTGGGACCACCTCGGACGGCTGCTTGCTAGCTTTTAAGACCCCAGATGCCACTCACCAATATGCGATACAGAAGATTCTGTTGGCAATAGGTTAGTTATGCCAGCTGGCCTCAATGTCCCCTGAGAATAAGGTTCCCAGACCCTCACTCCTGCGACTCTGTCTTGCAATATTGGGTTGAGATTAGAAGAGCTTTCAGTTTATGGTGAAGTCCACTTAAGTTGTTCTACTTTCTGCTGTGTGCTGTCATTACTTTCACCTAACCAAATATCTATCAACCATCTAATCTATAATCAACATTCTCCTTCCCTCCTCACACCTGTAGCTGTCAAAAAGTCTTTTGTTCTGTACCTAACTTTGTTTTTAAGTACTTGTAACAGGGGTGCTTTTGATGCTGACTAATTTCACTCAGTGTAAAGTCTTCAGTTGAAAACAGGTTATGTGATGCAGCCTAAGATCATCGTTGTTCTTTATTGTTGCATACTGTTCCTTTCAGTATATGTACCATAGCTTGTTTATCCATTCATCTGTTGATAGACATCTAGGTTGGTTCTATCTTTTTGCTATTGTGGACTGTGCTGCAATAAACGTTTGTGTGCATGTATCTGTTCGTGTGACAGCCTTTGTTTTTGTAGGATATAGTCCAAGCAGTGAGATTACTGGATCAAATAGTATATCCATTTCCAGCTTTTTAAGGAAGTACCTAATAATTTTCCCAAGTGGTTGTACCATTTTGCAATTCCACGAGCAGTATAGGAGACCTAACATCCCTCCATAGCCTCCCTAGCATTTGTTGTTTTGTGTTTTTTAGACTATGGCCAACTTTTGTTGGAGTGAGATGGTATTTCTTTGTAGTTTTGATTTGAATTTCTCTGATAACAAATGGTAGTGAGCATTTCCTCATGTGTGTTTTGGCTGCCTGGATGTTCTCTTTGGTGAAGTGTCAGTCCATCTCTTTGTCCATTGCTTAATTGGATTATTTACATTTTTCTTGTGAATATTTTGCAGTACCTTGTAGATTATGGAGATGAGACGTTGATCCAACATGTAGTTGCCAAATATTTTTTTTCCCATTCTGTAAGTTGTCTTTTAATTGTTTTGATAGGCTTTGGATGAGTAAAAGTGTTTGATTCTTGGTAGTTCCTGTTTATCTATATTCTCTTTTGCTGATCATGCTTTGTCTTTCAGAGTCTGAAGTCTGTCTAAGCTGAGTGTTAGAGCTTTCCTTGATGACTCTATTTTTTTCTTGCATTATCTTTATCGTTTCAGGTTTGATATTTAGGTCTTTGATCCATTTTGAGTTAGTTTTTGTGTAAGGTGTGAGATACGGGTCTTGTTTCAGTTTTTTGCAGGTGGATATCCAATTTTGTCAGCACCATTTGTTAGAGAGACTGTTTTTAAACCCAGTTTACAATCTGAGGGCCTTTGTCAAATTTCAACTATTCATAAGAGGATGATGGCATCTCAGGTGTCTCAACTGTTTTCCATTTTTCTGTATGTCTCTCTTTGTATCGGTACCAGGCTATTTTGACTACTGTGGAAGTGTAATAGGTTTTAAGGTGGGGCAGTGTGAGGCCTCCCACTATGTTCCTCTTCTTCAGTAGTGCTTTGTTTATCTGTGTTTCTTCACTTTCCAAACAAAGTTCATGACTTGTTTCTCTATCTCATTAAAAAAGACATGGGAATTTGTATTGGGATTGCATTGTATATGTAGATGGCTTTGGGTAAAATAGACATTTTCATAATGTTAAGTCTTCATATCCATGAGCAGGGTAGGTTTTTCCAGTTGTATAAGTCTCTTTTGGTTTCTTGCAGTAAGATCTTGTAATTTTCTCTGTATAGGTCTCGTATTTTTCCAGTTAGATTTATTCCTAGGCATTTTATCTTCTTGAGGGTTATAGTAAATGGTATTGCTTTGCTGATTTCTTATTTGATGATCTCTTTGGTGGTGTAAAGAAAGCCTACTGATTTGCCGTGTTTATTTTATATAATGATACTTTGCTGAACTCTTTTATTAAGTCCAGTAGTTATAGATTCTTTCAGATTCTCTGCATGTACAATCATATCATCTGCAAATAGGGAGATATTTACTTCTTTGCTGTTGCAGATTCTCTTTATTTCTTTCTCTTGTCTAGTTCCTCTGGCTAGAACCTCTAGTACAATGTTGAATAGCAGTGGTGAGAGTGGGCATCCTTGTCTAGTTCCCATTCTTAAGGGGAATTCTGTCAGTCTGTCTTCATTCGAGATGATGTAGGCAGATGGTTTTGCACGGATACCCCTTATTGTGTTGAGGAATTTCTCCTTTATTCTCATTTTGCTGAGAGTTCTTAACATGAATGGGTGCTGTACTTTATTGAATGCCTTTTCTGCATCAACTGACAAAATCAGGTTATTCTTATCCTTTGTGCTATTTATGTGTTTGATTGCATAAGTTGTTTTTCTGATTTTGAACCAGCCTGCATCCCTAGTATGAATCCATCTTGGTCATGGTGAATTATTTTTTTGATATGTTGTTGAATTCTATTAGCAAGGATTTTGTTAAAGATTTTTGCATCTAGGTTCATGACTGATAGCCAAGCACCATCGAATCAGATCCGAGTGATATTGGTCTGTAATTTTCTTTCTTGATGAGATCTTCCCTTGTTTTAGTGTCGTGGTTATACTCACTTCATATAATGAATTTGGGTGTATTCTATCCCCTTCTATGCTGTGAAGTAGTCTCAGTAGCACTGGAGTTAACACCTCTCTAAAAGTTTGGTAGAATTCTACAGTGAAGCCATCTGGGACAGGAATTTTTTTGGTTGGTAATTTTTTTTTTTTTTTTTTTAATTATGACTGAGTTAAAATGTACATTCCCACATAAAGCTACATGCCCACCTACATCCCGCTTCCACTGCTCTCCCTGCCTGGTGACAGCGCACTATTCCTCTCTGCTCCATACATGTCTCATCTTCCCAACAGTTTCCTTTCCACTCCTCTCTACCCACTCCTCTTACTCCAGCCAGAGGTCTGCAGGATGATATCCTATAGATACATAGAACCATAAAGTGCATCCAATATGTGGTCACTCTGCATCACCAAGTCCAAAGTATTTGTGTCTGAAAAGTGGACTTCCATTATGATTTATGGGCAACAGCAGCATCAAAGCCGGGGCCATGCTCCCAAGGGAACCCCAAAGCTGCTGTGGTCTTTTAGTGAAGATCTCAGGTGCACCCCTTTTTATTCTTGTGTTGCAATTTAGACTCAACTTTGTGAGCTCCTTCATGGCTGTCACAGGTTGTGGCCAGGCACCATCTGGTTCTTCCGGTCCCAAGCTGATGTAGGCATGCACTCATGTGGGTCTCTCTGTCTTCTGGGTTGTCTTTCCCCCATGTCGTTTTGGTCCTCAGTGATCATCCATTCCTGCTGAGTTGGAACCATTTGCTGTGCCCTTGGATGGCAGCTAGGCAGCTTTTAAGACCCCAGACACCACTCACCAATGTGGGGTGTAGAGAGCCCTCTCAGCAATACACTAGTTGTGCAGATCGGCCTCGATTTTGTCTAAAAGCATGGTCCCCTGCCCCCTGCCCGAGCTACTCTGACCTTGCAATATTGGGTTAAGATGGAAGGAGTATTCAAGTTATGTTGATATTCACTTAATATTGTTCTTGTTTCTAATGTGTACTGTCACCAATTTCACCCAACCAAATTTCTATGGTTGGTAGTTTTTTTTAATGACTTTTTCAATCTCTTCCTTTCTAATGGGTTTATTAAGTTGTTCTACTTCTCCTTGTGATAATTTTGGTAGGTGGTATCAATCTGGGAATTTGTCCATTTCCTCTAGGTTTTCAAATCTGTTAGAGTACAGTCTTTTGTAGTATTCTGTTATGATGGTTTTGATTTTATTTGAGTCTGTTGTGACATCTCCCATCTCATTATGTGTTTATTTGTTGCCTCTCCTGTTTTTTTTTTTTTTGGTAAGTTTAGTCAATGGTTTATCAATTTAGTTGACCTTTTCAAAGAACCGGATTTTGGTTTTGTTAATTTTTTCAGTTGTTCTTCTATTCTCTAACTCATTTCCTTGTGCTCAAATCTGTATTATCTGATTTATTCTGGTGCCTGGTGGGTTCCTCTGTTGCTCTCTTTCTAGTTGTTCAAGCTATAGGATTAATTCTTTGGTTTTGGCCATTTCCTGATTCTGGATGTGTGCATTTATAGAGATAAATTGACACCTGAGCACTGCTTTGGCTGTATCCCATAGTTTATGGTAGGGTGTGTTTTCATTCTCATTTGATTCCATAAATTTCTTTATTTCATCCTTGATTTGTTCTATAACCCATGGCTTTTTGAACAAAGTGTTATTGAGTTTCCATGAGTTCAAATTTCTACCTATGTTTTTTCTGCTATCGATTACAACTTTTATGGTTTTATGGTCTGAGAAGATACTTTGCAAATATTCAGTGGTTTGGATTTTGTGGAGAGTTGCTTTATGTCCTAACACATGGTCTATTATGGAAAATGTTCCATGTGCATTGGAGAAGAAGATATACTCACCTGTTAATACTTAAAACGCTCTGTATATGTCTAAGAGGTCTAGTTGGTTAATTGTCTCAATAAGATCTTCTGTATCTTGACTTAGCTTTTTTTTTTTTTTTTTTTTTATGATCTGTCCATTACTGAAAGTGGAGTGCTGAAGTGTCCAATTATTATTGTGGAATGTTCTACCTCATTTTTCAATGTTGTCAGTGTTTGATGTATTTAGATGCTCCAGTATTGGGTGCATAAATATTAAATATTTTTATGTCTTGCTTATGCATTGAAACTTTCAGCAATAAATAGTGATGATCCTTGTCCACGATGATGAGTTTTACTTTAAGGTCTATTTTATCTGAGATTACTATTGCTACTCATGCTCTTCTTTATATGTTGTTAGCTTGGTATATGTTTTTCCATCCTGTGAATTTCAGATTGTTTATATCTTTGAGCCTAGGGTGTGTTTCCTGTAAGCAACATATAGATGGATCATGTCTTTTCATCCACTGTGTCACTCACTGTCTTTTTATTGGAATGTTCAGTCTATTTACATTCAGTGTAATTATTGACACATATGTGTTCAGTGCTGTCATTTTGATGCATTTATTTCTGTGTTATTGATGTTTTCTATGTTGTTTTTAATATTCTGTTCTATGTCATTCTTCTTTATTGCTTGAGTTTTCATCTTTTTCAGTGTTGGTTTTGTGTTTGTTGAGTTTCCTGTATTATGTTTCTTGTTTTGATATGTTACATTGTTATTTTGCTTTGCAGCTACCCTTATAATCCCCCTTACTTTTCTAACTTAAACCAGGCTTTAATTTCTGTATATCTTTTTAATTCCCTCTCCATCTGAAAGGCTTATAACTACTGTAATATATCCCTTTTTTTAGTGTGGTGACATCATAGTTTTTGTTATGATCACTGGTTCCCTTCTTTTAATAGTGTAGCTCTGATTGAGCTTATTGATGTCCCTAAGTGATTTAGGATTCTGGGTGATGTCTCCTGCATTGCTTCCTTAAGTATACATTTGATGTTATTGTATTTCTAAACAAAGAGCTTCTTTCGGTATTTCTTGTAGTTTTGGTTTGGTGGAAATGTACATTGACATCCAGAAGATACTAAAATCATTCATACTAAAAACTGTTTTACTGAGAAATTAGCCATAGTTGCTGCTCAAATTTTAATGAAAAGGAAAGTGAAACTATAACAAAGCAGTAACGTTTAGCTACTGAACAATAGCATATAGCATATTAAGAGGTAAAATATAAAAGGATGTGCCTGTGTCAGTCCTCACTAGAACAGCACTGACATATTAAAATAAGAACTGCCAAGAGGGCTTAAAATAGAAGTTTATACCTTCTTTGGCAAACAAAAATCCAAAAGGATAATGTTTTATTTTATCCATGCCTATTGGTATATACTCATAATTAATTTGTATGCATGTTATTTATATTATTATAAATATTATTACATTATAAGATTATATACTGTTGTCATTAGATGCCATCAAGTTTATTTTTAACTTACAAAGTCCCCATGTGGTAGCATATAATTTCTCCATAGGGTTTTCTAGGCTGTAATCTTTATGGAAACAGACAGCTGTGTCTTTTTCTCTTGGAGCCGCTGGCAGGTACGGTGTCAAACTGGGAGTCTTTCAGTTAGTAACTGTGTACTTGATGTTATGTCACCAGATCTCCTTATATGATACCATTGAATAATATTGTGGTAATAATTGAGTTTGCAAATAATAACAAGTATATTATGAGGCCCCTCCTCAACACTTCAAGTCATTGCTTAACATCTCTCTGAGTCCTTGAAAACAGAAAGGATTTGAAATTGGAAGAAAGAAATGTTAGGATCTTCTGACCACCTCAATTATGGCCCTGTAAGATTTTTCAAATTCCTACCAATTAAAAATAAAAAAATTAAGGCTATGAATAAGAAAAAAAAAGTTCTTTTATTTCACTGCTTTAATTTCCTACTTTCGATCCAGGATTTTAGGTTAATTGTGTGAATTCTATAAGTTCTGCTAGAGCTGTATCATGGAGATTTGGTTTGCTGATGTCACCCTGTGACTCCAGACAGGCAGCTTCTATGCTAAGAGCTGAAGAGAGCCAAGCAAACTAGGACAAATGAGAATATTTTCAGGTATCCTTGAGAGAATCATATATCAGCTACTCTTTACATACACAGTCATGTGTACCTTCAATAAATTAGAGTTATGAAAAAGAGGATAGTAGTTTTATGAATAGTGAATGAAACTTAGAAGACTTATATCCTCTACTGATAAACTCACATGGTGGCAGAAATTTTTTCAATATATATGGGTACAGCACTGGATGTTATTATTGAATGTTATTTTAATGACGACATACTATTCAATATTTATTCTGACCAAAAAGCAAGTATATCTTTTAGAGCTTGGAATTAAAGAGGTTGTGAATGTGCTCTAGTGAATAGAATGCTGGGTCTGCATCCAACTTCTGGCTTCACTACATAGCAATAAACCTTATTAAGCCATATTTATCTCTTTGATGATGTTGCTTTAACAGCCATTACGTTGAATAAAATAATGTATCTATCTAAAGAGGCTGGTATACTCTAGGTCTTCTCTAAGTCGTGAACATTGCTTTCAAAAGACGATGAGGTTTTTGGGAATCTTTATTCTGTAGAGGTCTTGTAATGGGGGGAAGGAAGAAAACTGCAGCCTTTTCTCTCCTCCCTAATCAGAGAATCTCCCTTTATGTTTTTTCTGTTTAATTAATTATATTTTCCTACAGTTTCTGATACAATAAAAGGAACAAAGCTTCTCCTTTATTCTAAAATTTAGTGTCATGCATATTAAGCACTCATCTTAGATGCTTTTTAAGTTTCAGGATTGAGGCCACTTAAATACATCAAGCTTTTCCTACAGGGCCAGTTTCATCTTCACTCCAAACCCCAGAATTAATCTTTTACCTATCCAATGGAAGTTTGATGATGTCGGAAATCAAAATCAGACTACTTTCATGTGATTCAACTTCAACTCTGAATTCCAGTCCCAAATTAATCCTTGTCATTAATGCCTCACTAGTGTGAGATACTTCCTAGACTACAGAGCAGCTCACTGGACTACAAGCTATTCCTTAAATATCATTCCCCATAATTGAGTGCCCATAGATGCTAGATAGTCTTGCTGGAACCAATGTAGCTCACTGATGCTTAAATAATAAGTATTAGTATTTTCACTCATATCACATTTTTGATATAGAGACTAGCTGCTCTCCAAGTACCTTTTCTAGTTTGTAGCTCATCATTATAATTATATGGCTTGGTACTATTCTACAAATGAGGAGAATAATGTTGACAGGACAACAGAATATCAGAATAAGTGTAGAATCTCATGTTTGCATATAAGTTCTTCATACAAAGTCCACATTCCACTATGTTACTTTCCTTAGACGATGACAGGAGGAACGTATTGGATGAGTAAGCAATAATTTCAAAGGACATCCCTCAAAGAAAGAGAGGAATGAGATAGAGTACTGTTGAGACTATGTTAATGTAGGAAAGATTGAATATAGGATTGAAATTATAATTGCAGTCAGGTTGTATGCAAGGTCTGACAATTATGTTTGTGAACTTGCCACCATGCACTTACACTGGGAGAACTGTGTGAACAACTCAGTAAGGTTTCATAACCTTGGTATATCAGTGTCTTACAGCTGTGTTCATGTTGATGTGTGGCTATGTCTTGCTGAGTGGCATTCATTATAGTTGTTGCATGTTTTTGTGAGCCATTGCAGGAATGTCAGAGCTTCAGTTAGAGCAACAAACAAACATTAAATTTCTTGTTCCCACGGTAAGAGTGGAAGTGAAATCAGGTCCATGTTAGTCCATGTTTAAAGAGATAATATCATGAAGATAACAGTGTACAGATGGATTAATTTCTAGAGAGAAAGAAAGTGTCACAATGAAGAGAGGTCAGGATGGCCAGTAATGATTAGAACTGATTTTAAAAATTGCAAAAATTAATTGATTTGTGCATCAAAATTATTGGCTGACTGTGAGAAGTGTAGTGGACCAAGTAAACTCTGATAGAGAAACAGAACCTTAACTGAAATTCTTGGCATGAGAAACATGTGTGTAAAAACAGTCCCAAAGGAGTTCACTGATGAAGAAAAGTGAAGGAGAGTCAAAGTTTGCCAAGACCTTTTGGAGAGGCAAGGTGATATTTGCATCATTTTATTGCTAGTGATGAAACATGGGTGTACCAATATGACTCTGAAGCAAAGCATCAAAGTGCACAATGGAAGTCAGTCAATTCTCCACAAACTGAAAAAGTTCTGTCCGTCTCAATGAAGAGTCACAATGTTGCTAATCGTTTTTGACACCGGGCGGATTGTTCATAATGAATTTGTACCAACTGGACAAACAGTTAATCAAGTTTACTTTTTGGAAATGCTGAACAAGATGGCCTACTGGGCACATGTTTCCTCAGTTCCCACTAAGAAGTAAGGCCTGGAATGATAACTGAATGGAACAGTGTGTCCATCCCAGGAGCTCCAAGATCTGGCATAGAGTTGTCGATTTCTCTAGGCACCAGTAACAGACTAAACTACCCCTCTCAAAGACAAGCCAGTGGCCACTGACCCCCACTTCTGCTGACTCACTGTGTCAGAGGTCTGTGGATACTGAGCCTTCTTTGTTATCTGGGAGGCAGAAACTGGGCATGAGCTGGCAAGTTACCTGAACTGTAGCTCTTAAGTAAACAGTATATAGAGAAACAAAGACAATGCATGGAATAGCCACATAATGAGAGCTTGGCTGCTGCCTGAGGACACCACTGCCCCTCTACCCTCTCTTTTCAGAGCTGCACAATAGTCTCTGCAGTTTCACAGCAGGAAGGACAGCTCAGCCGGGAAAACATCTTCGTCGGCTGTGAGGCAGAGTCACCCAGTCAGGAGCCTTAGCTGCACCTGATTTTCAAGTGGAATAGCAGACCATCTGGCAAGTGTTTTTCCAGCAGAAAAGTGGCATTTGAGACAAAGCATGTCTAGATTTCCAGGTGGTGCCTGGCAGAGGATCACAGGAAGGCCCTAACCTCTCCCAACTTTGAACCACGTCGTATCATCTGGGTACGACCTATGAGATACTTTCTTTGTCAACTGGAAGATAGGCTTGCCACACCTTAGAGCTTGACTGTTTTCAGCAGCTGTAGGAGAACGCTCTGCTCAGAAGTAAAGTACCCTTTTAAATAAGACTCCCTGGACCACTGACTGCTGAGAGTCCTGGCAGCATCTCCTCAACACTTCACTAATTCACATCATAGGGTTGGCTGATGGCTCCCCTAGTGACTCCATAAGTAGGGTGTCATCTTTGTCAGCTAGGAAGAGGAGCCTGCCACCCCAGAGAATCCACCTAAGGCCAATCACTAGAGCACATAAAGATGGTTGGTGACCAACTCCTGTCCTAGAACTATGCCTCAGGTCCTGTTGAGATAACACCAGAGAAATCAAACAGCTTCTCAATGGCATGCAGACCACAGTCCATAGCTAACCATTTAAAGAATCAGTCAACCGTGGCTCCAGGAAACTCCTAAAATGATCAAAAATCTTCACAGATGAAGAAGCCTTTCTGAAACTATTGGAGGTCCAGTACAAAAGAATTATATGTAGAGTCGTCCTAAAGATTAAACAAAATGTAGTAAAACAAAATGAGAAATTGAAGAATCTATATGAACTGATGCAACAATGATCTGAAATCCAGAGATCAATAACAAAATTACAGAATTAGACAATTTAATCCATAGCCAAAAAAGCAGAATTGAGGAAATGGAAGTCAGACTTTGTGACCTTGAGGACAGAGCAACTGACACCAGCTTTTATGAGGAGAAATAAGTGAAAAAATAATAAGAAAAATAAAGAAACATTAAGATACATGTGGGACTCTATTGAAGAAATAATCTACAAATAATTGGAGTTCCTGAACAGGGAGGGAGGGATGAAAATACAGACAGCATTGCTGTACAGTTGCTGACAGAAAACTTCCCAGAAATTATAAAAGAAGAAAAAGTAGATATCCAAGATGTGTATTGAATACCACAAAAACTAGACCCCAAAAGAAAGATAACAAGAGAAATTATAATCAGGCTTAATAAAATGAAACATAAACAGATGCTCTTGAAGGCAGCAAGGCTCAAAGTAAAGCCAACATTCAGAGGGAAACCCTGTAGGCTTTCATCTGACTTCTCTGGAGAAATGATGTTGGCAACAGTGGGATGACACATTCAAAGCCCTGAAGCAAAAAAATTACAACCAAGAATTATATATCCTGCAAAACTGTCTCTCAAATATGACAGTGAAATTAAGACATTCACAAATAAACAGAAGCTGAGAGATTTTATTAAAAACCAAACCAAAACTACAAGAAATACTGAAAGAAGTTCTTTGCTTAGAAAAACAAACACAATAAGTATATACTTACGGACGCAATATACGTCACAGCATCCAGAATCTTACTCACTTAGGAAAGTCAATAAGCTCAATCAAAACTATGTTATTAAAAGTAGGGAACCAGTGATCATAACATGAAAAGTATGACATCACCACAATAAATAGAGGGGTATGTCACAGTAGTTATACCCCTCTCAGATGGAGAAGAAATTAAAAAGATATGCTGAAGTTAAAGTGGTTTAAACTCAGAAAAGTACGGGGGATCATAGGGGTAGCTGCAAAGCAAAATAATAATGTGACATATCAAAGCAAGAAGCATAATACAGGAGTCTCAACAAACACAAAACCAACACTGAAAATGCTGAAAGGTCAACTCATAAAGAATGACTCAGAACAGAAAATTAAGAAAAACATCGACACAAAAATAAATGCATCAAAATGGAAGTGCTGGAAAGGCTGCATGAACGAGTTGGATAAAAATTTCCTGAACTTTTTGCTAGCAACTTAACTGCTCTTGGATCACAACAATGCACTGTTTCACATGGCACTGTCTATGAAGGTGTTTTTCGCCAGTAAACAAATAACTGTATTGGAACTTCCTACCTACTCACCTGATCTGTCCCTCAGTGACTTTTTTCTTTACCCAAAGTTAAAGGAAATATTGAAAGGACAACATTTGATGATATTCAGGACATTAAGAGTAACATGACAGCCCTGATGCCCATTCCAGAGATACAGTTTCAAATTGCTTTAAAGGATGGGCTAGGTACTGGCATAGGGGCGTAGTTTCCCGAGGGGACCACTTTGAAGGTAACTGTAAAGATATTCAGCAATAAGGTATGTAACATTTTTTGTACAATGAGTTCTGAAACATAATTTGTCAGACCACATAAGTCATTCAGTGTTACAGTAAGAATTGTGGACTATATCGCATGTAAAAGAGATACTTACCAAAGATTAATGTGATCAAAGAAATGTTCATTTTCCTTAATAACAGTGGATTAGGTTAAGACACACTAACCTATAGTATACAACAGACTACAAATTTCTGTGCCTCTCTAAATTTATCCTATAATCTCCTACACTCAGCTCTGAGCCTTTGAGATTGATGTGTATGGAGTATGTTAATTGACTCGCTTGTCCTCTGGTTTCTTATAAGGGTTTATTCAAAGGGAACAACGGGAAATTAGAAAAAGCGGGAGACGTGTAACCTCTTGGCCCTGTGTGTTTTCTCTGGGGCTGACTCTGTCTCTCAAGTCAAGGTTTCAATGGTTCAAGCTTCCAAGTTCTAGTAACTGCTCTCTCTTGCTAGCCTTTAGCTGTAGAGATGGTGTCAGAGTACTCTTGTATTCCTCTCATATGAACCATCAAAGTGGCTTTCCCAGCTGTTACCCTGACCTTTGTAAAATTTAATCCAACATGACTTGAAACTCATTGCTGTCTAGTCAGTTCTGACTCGCAGTGTCCCTATAGGGCAGACAGAGTAGAACTGCCCCATTGAGTTTCCAAAGAGTACTTGGCAGATTATTACTGTCAACCTTTTGGTTAGCAGCCATAGTTCTTAACTACTATGTTACCAGGTTTTCCAAACTTTACTTAAGTTATGTTAGTTTAAGTATGTCATATGTTCTCTGCTGAAAACATGACTGATTATCCACCTCAGTCAACATAATGAAGAATGAGGGTAGGATTTAATGGCTCACAATTTAATAGGGAAATTTTCACTTCTCTTTCTAGTTCACTGACTCTATCTTAGTCACATGGACATACCTAATGAATCAGAAAGGAAAAAGAGCTCATCGGTTAAAACAATGGAGTAGATAACACCAGAAATAGTTCCACGAGAAGAAGAAAGGTTACTATCTGTAGGAATCAAAATAAATTATCAGGAATGAAATTTATAACCTTCAGGTAGTTTAATGTGAACTACATTCTTTATATGTTATTTAATCTTGTCTCTGAGTAGGTTACTGCACTACTGTAAGAAAAAAAGAAAGAACTATATACACCGTTTTCTACTAAATACTTATAAGTAGGTCTAAAACGCACACAATGTAAGATTTTATGTTATAAACAATTGCTTAATTTTGTATGTTTCTATTTTCTATGTCCCCCAGTATAATAACACCCTTATGTAAAGTACAAGTGCACAGTGCCTAGGAATGATACATTATTTTCCCTTCATACCATAAACCTTGAATATCTTATATATTTGAGAGTTAGAAAATGTTATATTATTAAAGTGCAACAAAATGTGCATTCAAAACACACATACATGACAAAGAAAAATTGGAACACTATCCACACAGCAATCGTCAACATTTTGTGCTTTGAAGATGTTTGTAATAAAGTCAAGGGCGCAACATGTGCCAACCAGAGCAAGAGCACTTTGGCTCAGAATGCTGTAAAATTAGTGAAGTGGAAATGGAAAGAAATAAACCATTTAACTACTCTCTAAAAATTAAAGATTTTTTCCTCTAATGAAATGTGTACATTATTTCATTAATCTTTTCATTAACCACTGCAGGAGTGTCAAGAAAAACGTGTCAATGGAATAATGACTTTACTTCAACTTGAATAAAATAAGAAACAATTGATTTTGATTTATAGATGCAGTAGAATGTCCCTTTGGCATAAACTTCTTTTTCTTTTTCTCTCAATGTTATGTATTCATTCAACACAAAATATATTGAAGTGAATAGAAATTTTATCACTTAATTTTGGAAAAGATAAAGTGTAATCTACTTAAGCCAGTTAATCCAAAGAGAATTAAGCATTTTTAGTCTGACATACTTTTATCTTATAAATATCCCAATAAGTCGATTATGTTTTAGAGGCTTATTTTAAAACAAGAGATAAAATAATTATATATTTAAGTCACACATTTACCATAATTGTACTTTAACATCTGAAAAACTATTGCCTATAACCAAATTACTGAAATAAATCTAAAGAAGCTTACTGATATTATTCATACTATTTGTCAAATCAAAGAAGTACAGTGCTAGTTTTGACTGTGGTTAATTCGTATGTCCATTAAAACACCATAGCTTTTTGTTTGTTTGTTTTTACCTTAAACAAGACATGGAAATTAAGGCTGAAGCTATGCAGCTGATTCTCAGAGTGATGGTTGCCCAGGGTTACCGAATATTCTTGATAGGATCATCAGCAGAAGGTGGAGACATTGCCACCAGCAACGCAAAGTAGCTTTGTATACAGGCATTTACTGGGGAGCTGTTGTTGTTTTTAGGTGCCACTGAGTCAATGTCAACTCATAGCCATCCTATGTGACAATGTAGCACTTACTGCCCATAGGGTTTTCTATACTGTAATCTTTATGCGAGTGGATCATCAAGTCTTTCTGCCTTGCAGTTGCTAGGTGGGTTAGCAGTCAAGCACTTCATTTGTGTGACCATAGCATCTTCATCTAGGTAATTTTAGTATGCATCCAGGACATGAAAACTCAAAAAGACAGAGTCCTAAGTCCTACACATTCAGAAGAATATTTTTAAAATACATTTTATGAGAAGTTTTTACAGCAAGATGACATTATAGACTAGAAATAGACATAATTGTAGAGTTGGCCTCTTTCTTCCAAATAAATGGCTTTAATCATGACAATTTAGTGACAACTACTGAGCTGTCCACATATATGTTCTTCTGAGGCTCTGTCACCTGTGGCAACAAAGGCTAGCACATCATACATATAGAATCCACCAGGTAACCATTGATTATCCCTGTGCTTTCATTTGACCTGAGGCTGCCTTGGCTTAGATGTTGTTTTGTCCTCTTGCCTGATAAGAGACTAGTATAAATGATTTAGAATTAAAAACTGTGACTCCATGAATATTTTTCTGTTTAACGTACAGCTTACCTTATGGTCTATCTTTCTAGCTTGCTTTGTTTTTCTCTTTACTTTGTCAAAAGGTGAACTCTGTCTCCTATGCTAATAAAAACATATTGAAATAAACTGAAAGCTGATAGTTCATAAATTTAATATTGCACATCAAACAACAGAAGGCAGAAAAAAATTCTTGCCAAAATCGATACAACAAAGTTACATTAATCATGTGTTTGCAAAACCCTTCTGTTAGTTGTTAAATTGTAAAGGTAAAAATAAACAAAGATGTGTGTCACCTTATTAAGAGAAACTTGCAATCTAGATAACAATCGTTGTGATAAGTTGGTAATTCTAATTAACTTGAACTACTATGATTAAACTGGATACATTTTGAAATGTTTGGTATATGATACTCTGAACTCAAGTCTTTAAAACACTTAGACTGCAGTTAGTTTCCTGAATCACTGAATGCGAAAAGAGTCAAATGTCAAGAGTTGATTATGTAGTAGGAGGGGGCCTTATTTTTGAGAAACATGTTTAAAATACCCATTATTATTATTTCAGACAATTAACATTTTAATTCAATTCATCTAACAAATATTTTTGGAGTCCTTTCAAAGGCTGAAAAGGACTTACTCTATTTCACTAAATATTTCTGAAGTTGTTTCTGTTGACAGAGAGTGATTTTGCAGACTGCAATTCTGAGGCATCACTAATACATTGCTTTATTTAATGTGTTCTCTCATTGCATTTTTCATTGGAATGATCTAAAAATCCAAAGCCAAGTCTACATTTTCTTTCCTTAGTGACATATTGCCATTGTCAAAATATGTAATATTTTCCAATTGACCTCAAAGTTTGTCAAAAAGGGTAACTAAATAACAGTTTCTTGTATGGCCTTTTTTATACTTGGGATATATTCAAGGTTGCAACTTTCAATTAAATCAATACAACAATAGCAAAAATTCAAAGCAGCCTAATTGAGAAGTGCAGCATACCTCCAAAAGGGTCTTCACAGTTCATTTACTAGAGACTACATGGTATAAAGTGGAATGTATATCATTTAGATTGTACACTGAATGTCTCCCCAAGTTGACGTTCTCTAGAGTTGTCTGTTATGTGCTCCTTTGGTTTAATTTGTGGTATGACCTTGCAGGTTGCTTTAATTGTTAAAGCCTCATTGATCACCACATGTCATTAGAAATGAATCCATTAAGGCTGCATCCACAGATTCAGTAGCAGAAAAAATTAGGAGAAGCTATTGAAATGTTAATTCCTAGATAATCCTGTCAAATGTGTTTATTTCTAAGGGAACAAATCATTAATGACTAATTATCATGCTACTGTGAAGAACATTATGCTAATCTCCCCAAATTTAAACTAAAAAAGAAGGTTTTTTTTTTTTTTTTTTTTTTTTTTAAAGAGAAAAACTTCAACTTTGCAAGATATTCATGAACATTCTTTGGAACAGTGTATAAAATGGTTCTCCTGTGTAACTAACCAAATTAGAACATGTTAGTTACACCCATTTCTGTAGAATTGATTCTGGCTCATAGAGATACTGTAGGCTAGACTAGAACCTCCTCTATAGGGTTTCCAGAGGGCAGCTGGTGGATTCAAATCGCTGGCCTTTTGGTTGGCAGCCCAGCTTTTAACCATTACACAGCCAGGACTCCACGTTGGGTACAGCAGTGCTCTGAATGGGAAAATAGAATAATTAAGTCTTAAGAGAACACAGGAGAACCATGCAATATATGCTTAAGAGCTAGGATTGGACTGCTAACCAAAAGGTCAGCAGTTCTAATCTATTAGGTGCTCTTTGGAAATTCTATGGAGCAGTTTACTGTATCCTGTGGGATCACTATGAGTCATGGCTGATTCTACAGCAATGGATTTTTTTTTTTTTTTTAAGAAAACACAGAGAGTAAAGGTGGAGACTTCAGTTTGGAAACTAAGGATATTAGTCTCAAGATACTAGTGTGGATACCACATCATGCATAAAAGTAAAAAATATGGAGGACAAGTATGATAAACTTCTTATCAAAAGCAAAAACCCACTGACATTGAGTCCATTCCTACTCAGAGCAACCCTACATTGCTTATTTGGAAGTACAGAAATGGTACACAAGAATACTGTAAGTCAGAGGAAAAGGACTGAAGAGAAACAGTATTATTTCTGTTACTTGGAGAACCTGACACAGTCCTGTCCAAGACAATCTCTCTGCTTGTACCTGCCCTCTACCACAACTGTCATTCTCAAAAACTTACTTGCTTCACTGTCATCTTTTCCACTTACATATATATATGTATACATATATATATATATGTATACATATATATATATATATTTCTGGTAAACCAATGCCCCCAAAATACAATCAGGCTTAAGAATATCCAACATCTCTAACTGATCTAATTTTGTGTTGGGTCTGCTTCAGAGCCAAATATCTCAAAAGTTGGCTACATATGAAATTTCTCATTCTCTTACCTGTTTACCATTCAACTAATTCCAATTTAGCTACCCTTTCCCTACAATCAACTTCTGTTAATGTTGCTTGTGATCAGGGAGCTTATCATGCAAACTGATAGTTTTTTTTAGTGTTAAAGGGTGGTATTTCTAGTAATTAGGACAATAGCTGTAAACTGGTACTGTTCCATGCCAGTTGAGACCAAGGATCACCCTGTACAACACTCATGTAGACAAAGACAAAAAAACATTGTTCTTTCTTTACCGTCTCAACATCTCAGTGACAGACACTCTGTCTGCTTGAAACCAGCTTCTTTTTCAGCTTTGAATTTTTTTTGTCTTTCACCTTTCCCTGTTGTCCCTTTTTATTTCTCGTGTTAGGCTTCTTCTGGCTTAGGTGTTTCTTCTGATTCACAAATGCATATATCTAAACACCTTGAATTTAACACATTCAATATAAAATTCCTAACCCCTTGCTATATAGACTAGAAAGAAGGATCTGGCAATCTCCTTTTGAAATCTGAGAACCACTGTACCAAACTTGAAGCACTGATGGTGCAGTGCCTCAGGGTCGCTATGGCTCAGAATCAACTTCCTAGCAATGGGATTAATTTTGTTTTTTTTAATACCTAACTTGTTCTAATTTGACCAGTTACATAGAAGAACCATTGTACAAAATACTGACACATAATTTCAAAGAACATTCATGAAAACTGCAGAATTTAAAGGAACTGGCAAGCAAAAAATATCATAGATAGCAATGAAACATTGTCTGATACAGTGTCAGAAAACGGGTCCCTCAAATTGGACCAAAACCAAAAACCAAAGTCACTACCATCAAGTAGATTCTGACTCATAGTATGCCTACAGAGCAGAGTATAACTACCCCATGGTTTTTCCAAGAAGTGTCTGGTTGATTTGAACTGCTGACTTTTTGGTTATCATACATAGCATTTATCCACTATGCCACCGGGGAGACTCTCAGAATAGCTAGAGAAGAACTGCCTCCTTAAAGAAGAGTCAGCCTTAGTGGCGTGACTGGGATAAAACTTTTGCAACCTTCAACTGATGATGTTCCATTATTTAAAACAAGAAGAAACAGTTACAAACACCCATTAGTAATCAGAATATGATATGTACAATGTATGAATTAAGGAAAATTGAATGTTGTCAAAAAATGAGATGTGTATTTGAAGACTTATCTCCTAGTCATCAATGACCTTAAATGTACTGGTACTGTCCATTTTGAAGACTTGACCCAAAACATGGTGTTTTCGTTCACCATATATGCATGCCAAATGTAGACAATGTACAGGGAAGACCAAAGAACAATGTATGTCTTTTTATTACAGTGCTGGCAGAGAATATTGAATATACCATGGACTGATCTGTCTCGGAAGAAGTACAGACAGAAGGTTGTTTAGAAGTGAGGATGACAGGACTGCATCTCATGTACTTTGGACATGTTACCAAGAGAAACTAGTTCCTGGAGGACAATGTATTTGGTAAACAGAGTTTGAATAAAAGAAGAAGACCCTTAAAGAGATAGAATAACACAATGGACACAACAGTGGGCTCAAATTTAGCACAGATTGTAAAGTTGGCGTAGGATCAGGCATTATTTTGTTCTGTCGTGTATACTTTTGCTATGCACTGAAACCAACTCAGTGGCTCCTAACAAAAGCAGCAACAATTCTTGATCCCTACCACCCTACCTCAGCCTACCTGTTTCCCCTTGGACTTTTCTATCTTAGTTAATAGCACTATCATCTTTCTGCGGACTAAGACTCACTCTAGTGTTTTGTTTTTATCCTTTAACAATTTTTATCTTTTATCTGACCATTTCTATCTCTTTCCTTTGAAACCTTCTTGGTCAAAGTCTCTACCAGTTCTCATTTGGATGGACAGCTAAATTTTTCTCTTGTCTACTTTTAACTACTCTTCATGCTTTGGCCAGGGTGATGTAAAATATTTTTCATCAAGTCACTTCTTTGTTTGAAGATCCCTTTGTGGTTGCCTTTATTCTCAGAACAAAATCAGGACTTTCTGTTATTTCTACAAGGCCCTACATGGTTGGGCTACTATCTGTCAACCTCGCCTGAAGACTACACTCCTCCTCTTGCAATGCTTCATTCATTTTTGTGTCCTGTTGTCCTTGTAATGCTGTAAAATGCTTTTCTACATGAGGATGTTTCATCGTACCATTCCTTCAGACTAGTGTGCCTTCTTCTTTAGTTTTGTCTTCTTAGTGTTTTTCCTCTCACACTGCCTCTTCATTACTACAGTTTTAGATTAAATGTCACCTCTTTAGCGTGACATCTTTTAATCATAACACTCATTATTAATTTATATTTACTTGCTTTGCTCAGTGACTTTTTTCTGCATTTCTGAGTAGACCATAAGCTTCTTGGGTTCAGGGACATGTCTAGCTTGTTTCCTGCTGAATTCATTCTGTGCATCTAGCAAAGTGAATGGAGCACAATCAGTTGACTAAGTAGTAACTGCAGAATAACAGCTGAAAGACAAGAATGAAAGTTGATTTCAGGTCTCAATAGTTATCAGGAGTTGAAGAACAAAGAAAAGAGTGAAGCGAAGGACATGAAGTATAGAGAAGGCTTTGCCTGTTGTCTCACAAAGAAGACAGTGATTACAGGGTAACAATACAGAAGCAGGTTGAACTGGCTATAGATATCAGAAATCATATTGCGATAGCATCTCTGGGCTTTCCAACCAGCTAGAACAAGTCTTAAATTACTTTTTCTCTGTTGTTACTAAGACTCTCTGGGTGACGTAAATGGTTAGGCGCTCAACTACTAGCTGAAAGTCTGACAGTTCAAACCACTCAGAAGTACCTCCAGTGACAGGCCTAGCCAATCTATTTCTGTAAACCCCAATGGCTTTACCAGCAACAACAACCAAGACATTGTGTCTTATCTGTTTAAAAATTTATAAAACATAAATAATAGTATCAACATTTAAAATAATACTTTTTGACTTAAACATCTTAAAATATTTTTTGTTTTAAACTTTGTAAGAGATGCATGTGAAGTTTTGTGGACATCTGTGTATCTGTGTAGGTATTTGATTCAGGTTGTAAACTTCCAAAAGATAGAAACAGAACTGATTTAGCTAACTTATCATTACTGCGGTTATTTTGATAGATGAAATCATTAACTTGCCTTAACTTAGAGTCAGACTTCATTTTCTAATATTTTACAGTTGAAGCTTTTGTTAATGATTAAACAACTCTCTTACTAAAATAGAAAGTTAACTTTATTTAAATGGTTGAAAAATTTAGGACTGAATTTAAAAGGAATGCATAATGGAAGGCCAACTACTAAAATAAATGTCCTCTTCGCCATGAGTCGGATCCAACTCAACGGCACTTGGCTGGCTTCCATAAAATAATGTTACTTAAAGTATTCAAAAGTAATTATGTTTAATGATAACTATGAGTCGGCATTGACTTAACGACTCTGGGCTTGGGTTATGTTTAATACTAAAGTAACAAGACCCTAGCAAAAAGGAAAAAAAAAACAAAAAAACTGAACCTGTTCCCACTGAGGTGATTCTAACTCACAGAGACTGGCAACTAGGTAAATTTGTTTACTGGTATATTTATTAAAACCAGTCATTTTCCTTGTTGGGATTATCATACTACCCTAAAAGGTATGACAATTCTTATATATTTTTATATAATTTTATACTAAAAATTACTGCTTTGTATATTTGCTTCTGGCAGTAATTAACCCTAAACACAAGCATTGTGAAATACATGTTTACAAAATAAGATTACAGCTAAAATGTTTAGCTGTCTGTATTTGGAAAGGATATTGATTTTATAACTAGGGAATGAAATAAATTGCTTGATCTGCATATGATAGCTTCAAGTGGATCTATATAGCATGTGGCAAGTTACTCAAAATGTAAGTGAATATAATTGTGTCAACTTCCTTTCCAATCAGCTTTCATATCAATAATGACTAATCCTTGCAAAGAAAATGTTCCAGAATTAAGAGCTGTGCATTTTGAGGGTGGCAAATTTGCTTATTAATCTTTATATTCTCAGTACTTAACAAATTGTTTTGTAGAGCACTCAGTAAACATTTATTTAATGACTGACTGATTGAATAAATGAAGGAATAAAATATTTACATATTAGGCATTCAGCATTGTCAGAACCAAATTAGTTTTTTTTAAAAAAGGAAGAAAACACTTCATATTCCTGTCATCCTAGTAGCAGTGTATGACGTTTTAGAAGACAATTATAAGCTGTTACATATTCTATCCAAATGTGAAATGAACTCTTTTATCACGCCCATTACTATTCTGGAAGAAAAGCCTACAGTAGAAATGAAAGCAATGGGTACTCTCTGATCCACTTGTGAGGTGACAAGAATATTAAACCAAGTAGTAACACAAGGTGAAAGTAGATATTATGTTCATAATAATTAACCTCTCACTCCATTGTTGTAAGAACAATTAAGAACAAATTTATTAATAAGGTTTCATTGCATTAATGTGATGATAATCATCATGTGAGGATCAGCTTCTCAGAGACTAAATTTGTTTAAATAAAAGCAAAGTGAAAATCAAAGATAATTCTAAAAGAACATGTTTGCCTTCAATTAATTAATTGACGCTTTACAACAGAAAATTCAGTATTTCCAGGCTTCCCAGCTCCTTTAGTTAAGCAAGTACCCTGAGACCATACAGGATCAGTGCTGCTTCTTCAGTGGATGGAGAACAGCAGTGGATTGATTGGCCTCTACCCTTAGTTCTTGCTAACATGCTGTATTGTTTCATACAGGGAATAGATGTTTATCCATATCCTAGAAAGGATAGACCCATGGCTTTTTCAAATCTCTTTCAGCACTGCATTAATCTCCAATACTACATTTGCCTAACTCAGTGAGAATATTTGAGTGACTCTTCCAAAAAAGAGAGGAATTTGTTTCAGGTAATATGAAGTCTTCCTCTCAATTAACACCCTATTCAGTATCTTTCTTAGAAAATTTATCTATCATCTGTCTGTCTGTCTGTCTGCTTGTCTGTCTATCATCTATCTGTACCAGAGTTCTCAACCTCAGAACTAATAACATTTTACACCAGAAAACTTTTTGTTGTGTTATTCAGTCCTGTTCACTGCAGGGTGATTAACAACATCCCTGGCCTCTACCCCTCTCTCCTCCTGTGGTTGACAATGTTTCCAGACCCTGCCAAATGTCCCCTGGAGGGCATCCCCCCACAGTCATTGAGAATTACTGATCTTCACCCCCACCCACCCACCCACCCACCCACCCACACACTTCCTGAACTATTTCAAAACTGTAGTTCAGCAGTATCCAAATTATAAGCAATAGGTGATCTTATTTATTTATTTATTTATTTTCTTCATCTTGGCTTTGCAGAACAGAAAGAGCAAGTTTGTTACCATGTATATTTTTAATTTCTTTGCAAAGTAAATAGTATTCTGATTAAGTTTAGGATTTAAACAGTAGATGATTTTAAAATGTATTATGAATTGAAGGTATGTTCTTAATTTATTTTAAAAAATATGGTTCTATGCATCTATAGGATATCATCCTGCTGACCTCTGGCTGGAGGAAGGAGAGTGGGTGGAGAGGAGGGGAAAGGAGGCTGTTGGGAGGATGAGACATGTATGGAGCAGAGAGGAATAGTGTGCTGTCACCAGACAGGGAGAGCAGTGGAAGCTGCATATAGGTGGGCAAGCAAATTTGTACGGGAATGTACGTTTTCACTCAGTCATAATAATAATAATAATAATTCCTAGGTGAGATAGGTGAAAATGACACCTACATCTTTCTGGCTGAGTTTTTAAAAGATGAAGCTAATAGAAATAGCAGTTTTCCTAAATGTCCTTTTCCTCCACTATGGCCACTTATGATAGCAGACTAGGTGGAGAAAAACACCTGAAGAATTAGCTTGGAGGAGATTTTTATGAATGGGTGTGGCTGTAACACATGAAGGTATAAAACGTAAAATTCTGAATCATAGACTGACCTACTCTGTTTGGGTTTGCATTTTTTGGTTCAGGTAACACCTGGGAACCCTATACAATCTCCCCAGTCATCTCTGGAACAGTAAAACTGACAAGAAAGGTTCTGAACTGTGATCCATGGGATACTTTTAATGCCTCACCCACTGACTTTCCTTGGTGACTGCATGTTCAAAACATAAAATCGATGTAATATGGGAACAAAAGCAGGAAAACAGAATGGTAAAAGTGTCAATTTGGTGAAAGGTCCTCCTTTTCCTACAGTAAAGAACCCCTTTAGCTCCTACCATAGGCATATTTTACAATTATAATATAACCCCCCCCACACACACACACCATGTCTATCAGTTTGTCACACTGTGGGGCTTTCTTCCTGAGACTCTGGGAAACTATGCCACTGTTATTCAAATACCAGAAGGGTCACCAGTGACAGGTTTCAGCTGAGCTTCCAGACTAAGACAGACCAGGAAGAAGAACCCATCAATTTACTTCTGAAAAGAGTTAACCAGTGAAAACTTTGTGTATAGCCATGCAACATTGTCTGATACAGTGCCGAAAGATGAGCCCCTCAGACTATAAGGCATTCAAAAGATGAGTGGGAAAGCTGCCTCCTAAAAATGAAGTGGATCTTAATGACTTAGATGGAATCAAGCTTTTGTATCTTCACTTGTTGATGTGACATGAGTTAAAATGTGAAAAAACAGCTGCAAATATCCATCAATATTCAAACCACAGAAAAAAATATATATATGCCTTTATATCCTAGGCATCAATGATCTGGAATGAACTGGTGTTGGCATTTTAAATTGGACAATCACATGGTTTACTAGACCGGGAATCAAAACTTGTTGAGGGATAGTATTGTATTTATTGTCAAAAAGAACATTTCAAGACCTATCCTGAAGAACAACACTATCAGTGACAGTATAATATCCATAAGCCTATTAGAAAGATCAGTTAAATAAAATGTTATTCAAAATTACACATGCACCACTAAGCTGAAGATGGAGAACTGCAAATTTTTACCAATTTCTGTGGTTTGAAATTGATCAAATATACAATTAGAATGCATTAATAATCCATGGAGACTAAAATGTAAAAGTCAGAAACAAAGAAGGATCAGTAGTTGTAAAATATGGCCTTGGTAATGGAAATAATGCCAAAGATTGGAGGACAGAATTTTGCAAGACTAACAACTTCTTCATTGCAAATATCTTTTTCACAGTAGAAACAGAGACTATACATACAGACCTCAACTGAGAAATAGACAGGAAACAAATTGACTACATCTGTGGGAAGAGATGATGGAAAAGCTCAATAACATCAGTCAGAACAAGTCCAGGAAACAACTGTGTAACACACAATCAACTGTTCATACACAAATTCCAGTTGAAACTGAAGAAAATTAGAATGAGACAACAAGAGCCAATGTATGGCCTTGAGTATAGATATCTGATTTTACAGACCATCTCAAGAATACATTTGACTTGTTGAGCACTGTCTTTGCCATCTCATGCTGATGTGACAGGAATATCACAAGTAGATGACTTCAAGAAAGAGAAGTTCATTCTCTGACAGTCCAGGAGGCTGTAAGTCCCAACTCAAAACATCAGCTCCCAGGGAAAGGCTTTCTCTCTCCCTGTTGGTTCTGGAGGAAGTTCCTTGTGATGCATTATCTTTCCTTGGTCTAGGAGCATCTCAGAGCAAGAATCTGAGGTCCACTGGATGCAATCTGCTCCCGGCACTGCTTTATTGGTGACATGTTATCCCTATGTCTCTCTGCTCTCTCCTTTCTTTTACGTTTCCAAAGAGATTGGCTTAAAATGTTCTCCAGTCTTGTAGCCCTTATCAGTATAACCACCACTAATCCATCTTAATTGAATCTATGACAAACACTAATGACTGAAGACCAGACAAGTTGTGCAGGGATATCATTCTTGAAGAAAGCAAGAGATTAAAAAGATAGAAAGAAAAAAAAAAAGAAAAAGATGTCAGCAGAGACTCTGAAACTTACTCTTGAATGTAGATGAGCTACAACAAAAGGAAGAAATGACAAAGTGAAAGATTTGAACAGAATATTTCAAAGGACAACAGGAGAAGACAAAGGACAATAATGACGTGTATGAAGACCTGGGGATGGAAAAGCAAAGGAAAGACCACAGTCTGCATTTCTCAAGCTGAAAGAACTGAAGAAAAAATTCAAGCCTTAAATTGGTATATCAAAGGATGCTACGGAAACCCTGGTGGCATAGTGTTTAACAGCTATGGCTGCGAACCAAAAGGTTGGCAGTTCAAATTCATGAGGTACTCCTTGGAAACTCTTTGGGGCAGTTCTGCTCTGTCCAATAGGGTCGTTATGAGTTGGCATCCACTCAACAACACTGTTTTTTTTGGTTTGTTTGTTTGTTTGTTTTAGTATGGAGGAAAGATCAAATGATACAAGGAACATCAAAAGTAGATGGAAGGAATACAGAGTCACTATACCCAAAATGATTGATGTTCAGCCATCTCAGGAGGTAACATCTGATCTGCAACCTACGATACTGAAATGCTAAGGCATTTGACTATGTGGGCCATAACAAATTATGGATAACATTGTGGAGAATGGGAATTTTAGACACTTAACTGAAGGTGTACATCAATCACGTGGCAGTCATTTGAACAGAATAAGGGGATACTGCAAGTTTGAAAGTCAGGAAAGGTATGCCTCAGGGTTATTCCTACTCATTGTATCTGTTCAATCTGTCTGCCGAGCAAATAATCCAAGATGCTGGACTATATGAAGAGGAATGAGGCACCAGGATTGGAGCAAGACTCACTAACAACCTGCATTATGCAAATGTCACAGCCTTGCTTGCTGAAAATGATCTCAGAAGAGATCAGTCCCTGGAGAAGGACATCATGCTTAGTTGAGAAGAGGGGCAGCAAGAAACAGGAAGACTCTCAACAAAGTGGATTGACACAGTGGATGCAGCAATGGGCTCAAGTACAAAAACAATTGTGAGCATGACACAGGAATGTCAGTGTTTCATTCTTTTGTATGTAGGGTTACTGTGAGATGGAATCAACTCGATGGTACATAAGAACAGCAGCATGTAGAAATTTCAGCCAAAATATACAGATATGCAAGACGTGTAATTTTATCTTCCACAACTTAACCTATTTTCCATTTCCAGCATTGTTTTTGGTAAGATAACAGAAAATCAATTTCAGTCAAATAGATTTTTTTTTTCCTCTGTTCCTCATATTTTCTCAGCCCCAGAGGGCTGGCTCAGTTCCAAGCACAGGTGGTACTGGTGGTCTTGCAAACACAAGTATCTTCCCAGCATGCAAGACTCTGGGGAGATACTCATGCCCCATCTGGTTTTGCTCATTAGATCGCATAGAGGGCAAAGTCCAGGATTCCTGTAGACTCAAAGGTAGAAAGAAATTCACCTAGTGCTTTCTTCTCTGTAAGAAAGTGAATGGAAAATAGAAAGGTTATAGCTTTCAAAAAATTGCCCAAAGCCTTCTTAAAACACACACCTTAATGTGTTCCAAGTGTACACTCAGTTATGAAGAACTGGAATGGAAATCCTGGTAGTGCAGTGGTTAAGCGCTACAGCTGCTAAGCAAAAGGTTGGCCGTTCAAATCCACTGGTATCCTTGAAAACTCTACAGGCAGTTCTACTCTGTCCTACAGAGTCACTATGAATTGGAAACAACTTGACTGCAATCACTGGATTGTGTGTTGGTTTGTTGGTTTGGAATAGTCATACTATTCTATAGAGATATTTTTACAAAAGGCATCTTAAGTGGGTAGCTATAATGTAAATTATGAAAAGTGGCACTTCTCTTGGATCTAGGGGTCAGTGGAAGGGGTATCAGCAGACGACTACAGTGACTGCCCTGCCTGGTCTCTCCCTCTGCCCTGGAACTATTATTAGGCCGTGACTCTGTAATTTAAATAATCATAGGAGACCATTTCAGAAAACACTGCTCTATTATAAATGCTTTAGTTTCAATAGTAGTACTAGCAAAACAGTTACAAGTAGGCACACTGTGTTTTCTAGGCTACAGCTGAAAAAGAATTTTCTTTTAAAATACTTCATCAAATAATAGTTAAGATACAATCAAATTATGTCTTGATAAGCTCCATTGTATTTTAGTTGTGTGAGAATTGTCATTCTTCAATGCAGTGTAATTCAACAGCAACAAAAATATCTTAAAGTTCTATTTTGATAAAGCACAGGTATTTTCACTTTTCTTGATAACAAGGAAGTATAGCACACCAGTTAAAAACATATTTCTGGAAGTAAGTTACTTAGAAGCAAATCCTAACGGTACTACTGGTTGAGAAAACCTATGCTACTTACCTCATTAATTGCTAAAAGAGAAAAGGACTTGAAATACTAATGAAGATCAAAGACCACACCTTTTAGTATTGATTACACCGCAACATCAAGAAAACAAAAATCCTCACAACGGGGCTAGTAAGTAACATCATAATAAAGGGAGAAAAGATTGAAGTTGTCAGGATGTCGCCTTGAAGGCTAAGGTGTGCCCGATGTGAACTTTAGCATTTCCAATTCCATTATATGCACATGAAAGAGGACAATGAATAAGGTAGGTAGGAGAACTGATGCTTTTGAATTCTGATGTTGGAGATGAGTGTTGACTATACAATGGACTGTCGAAAGAATGAATAGATCTGTCCTGGAAGAACACAACCAGACTGCTCCTTAGAAGCAAGAACGTTGAGACTACAGTTTAACATACTTCACATATTTTGTCCAGAGGGATCAATCCCTGGAGAAGGACACCATTGTTGGTAAGGTAGAGGATCAGCAAAAAAAGAGGAAAACTCTCAACAAAGTTGATTGACACAGTGGCTGCCACAATGGGCTTAAGCATAACAATGATTGGGGGCATGACACAGAACCAGGCAGTGTTTCATTGTGTTATATGTAAGGTCTCCATAAGTTGGAACTGACTCAAGAGCACCTAACAACAAAAACAGTTACCTTACAACTCAAAATCTCACTTCTGTCATCTGTAAAATATAGGTAGTAATAGAACCCGCTACATGCATGAGAGTATTGTACAAACCATTTAGTACAATGCCACGTGCTGCCTTGCAGGTAGAAAGCATTCAATAATATATCTGTAATTCTTTGTAACATCGATGTCAATATTTTAAGTAACTTTAAAAATTACCTACATGTAGCTTTTCACATTATTAATGAATCAGAGTTTCAATTATGATACTATTGTGTCTAGGAATTAAAGGACTATGGCAGTTAGTACTGTGGCATAATCATTTTGGACAAATTTAATATGGTTCTAAAAAACATAAGTTCTTGATTTGAACAGGCAGATTTCTCTCATCCTTTATCCTCACTTGCTGTGAAATTTGTGTCAATTCTTATAGTTGTTAAACATTCACTAGGTATATTGAAGACCAAACTAACTAAAGCAGGTAAAATCGCTTAGTACTATCATCTAATAAGTATTAGCTATTATAGTCATTTTATCACAAAAATTAATATTGTTTTTTACCTACCATTATTTTTTTCCCTAACTAGTATGTGCTGAATAAGATTTGGAAATGCCTGGAGAGAATCTAGAAAACTTTACTATACATCAAATATCTCAAAAAAAAAAAAAAAAAACTTCATTATAACTGAATTACCTTATCTTAGCCTTGGTAAGTGATGAATATTAGGTAATACATAAAACTGTGATGAAGATATGAATACATCAATAGATGAATTAATTAACATAAGGAGAATAAAGACAACCCTGAGAAAGTGCAAAAAGGCATTAATAACTCAGAGACAACTCAAGTAGATATGCAACCACACGCACTAAAATAGGAAATAATTCAATAAGCTCAGAAGTTGAGTGGTTTAGTACTACTCGTTATTTGGCTTGAGTTTGGCTGTCATAGATCAGAGTACAAAGAAGAAAGATTTGAGAGCAGCACTAGGAGAATTATTCTCAGCATCAGAGTTTTAGATCTGAGTTTAGGTGCTTATTCCTTTTGATTATAAATGTAAGAAAAGGGGTTGACTTTGGAAGTACTTGCTATGGAATGATCATACAAGCAAAAACACAAATTCTAGGAACTGAGCCAGGCTCTGATTTTTTTCTGTCCCTGGAGTGTTTTATTTAAGGAAACTATTGATTTCTGCCACTGCTCTGAAGAAATGCATGTGCAAAGGTGGCCAAGAATTCTGCCTCAGATTCAGTTTTCTAGGATCCCTTCCAAGGGGAGATGAGCTGCTTTGGATTAGCACCTGAGTGGCTCTGCTGCAAATAGCCTTTTATACCTTACGCTCAAATTTTATATAACATGTTGAACAGGAAAGAAAGACTCTCTGATAGTTTCTATGAGTCAGAAACTTTCATTTGCTTCCTTTTAATACTTAGGAAAAAAAAAGTCTACAATCAAATGAAGTTTTTCTAAGGAAACTGTCAACAGCTTACCATTTGCCTGAGGCTTACTTCGGGCATTTTCTTATGATATACTCAAGTACAATTAAAAATGTCTAGCTTCATGCCTTATGATTTGAAGAAAACTACAAAATCACTAGCAATTTCTTTTATTATTGGATAAACATGTTTGCACACTGGGTCAATAAAATAATTCTACACTTTGCAGCTTAAAATAATGAAACCAATGACTTTCTCCTAGTAACCTAGAGCTTTTCATTTAATACATATACCCAAAACATTGTATTCCCAGAATTGGCTGCAGACTCATATATAAAACATCAGTAAAGGATGGAACACATGCATAGCATGCCTGATGTTCTTGTCAAGACCAATTATATATTAGGTAAGAGAAAAAGTAAAATGTATTGATATTTAATTTTAACAAACATGATCAATGGTGCTGTAACTAAGAAGTTACACACATTCACTTTTAAGAAGGAACTTCTTGTTTTTGGGAGCATGATGAAAAGCAGAATTAAAATACAAGGGAAGCTATATGATCTTATGCAAAGCATGCTTGCTGTTTCAAAAGGCTATTTTAAATGTACACAGAATTTGTTTTCTCGGATATATTAAGAGACACAGACTTGGAAACAAATTTCATGAAAGAAGTTTGTAGTGCTCACAGTCCCCTGAGATAAACACAGCACATGACATGGTCGGCAGGGCCACACAAAGGGCTATACTCAGGGACCAGGTAATAACAAGCTGAAATTGTAGTGTAGCAAATAGATGGAGTTAGTTAGGCTTTGTGTGCTTTCAGGGGACTGGGTATTTTGAATGATTCTACAGACTATATTACATAGGAGCCCTTGTCACACAGCATTTAAGGGACATGGCTGCTAACCAAAAAGTTGGCTGCTCAAATCTACTGGTCACTCTTTGGAGACCCTGTGAGGCAGTTCTACTCTGTTCTTTAAGGTTGCTATAGGTGAGAACGTACTTACAGGCAACATGGTTTACTTTTTGGTACATGGCATGGAGGCTGTCCTCACTTGTTGGATGTCTGACCTTGTGCAGTTAGGGCAGGTACCTAGTCACAGAAGGGGAATGGTAGGAGAGCAGACTTAAGCAGCTTCTCAAGAAGGGATAATGATTGTCTTCAAGGTAAAAAGAAAATATGTCATGTCGTAGATAAAGGGAAACTGTCCCACAGGGTTTCCAAGAAGCAGCTGATGGATATACTATGTCAACCTTTGGCTTATCAGCTGAGTTCTTAGCCACTACATCACAAGGACTCCCTCAAAAGTGACAAGAGAGCACCTTAAGGAAGAATTATGTTGACCCAAGCTGTGGTCTTTTATCTTGCCTCACATGCATGGGAAAGCTGAACAATGACAAAGAACGACAGAAGAAATGATGAATTGAAACAGTGGTCCTGATGAAGAATATTGACTACACTGTGAACTGCCAGAAGGAACAAATTGGTCTTAGAAGCAATGCAGAGTTCTCTTTAGACACTGGGATGGTGAGACTTCAATTTGCTTACTTGAGAAACACTGTCATTAAGGACTGATTCCTAGATAAAGACATCGTGCTTGGTAGATGTTAGTAAAAACTAATGAAACCCACAATGAGATGATGAGATGGATTGTCACAGGAGCCAGAACAATGGAGTCAAACACACCAGTGAAAATGGAAGTGGCTATATTGCATTCTGCGATATAAGGGTTTAAAGTGGAGAGTCACTTAAAAAAAAAAAAAGGGAAATCCTTCAACAGGATGGACTGACACAGTGGGGTCAACACTGGGCTCAAACACAGCAACAATTGTGCAGATGACACAGGAGACTGGGCCATGTGTTATTCGTTTGTTCACCAGGTCTCTATGAGTCAGAAATGATTCCACAAAGCAGTTTTGAAACTCTTCCTGGAAGGGCCATTGTGCACAGTGATGTGGTGGCAAGTTCGCGAATTTAATTGCATACTTGTCTGTGAGGGAGTTTTTAACCAGTAAACAAATAACTGTTTTGGAACACCCTCCCTGCTCACCTGATCTGGCCCCCAGTGACTTTTTTCTTTACCTGACAATAAAGGAAATATTGAAAGGAAAACATTTTGATGACATTCAGGAAATCAAGGATAATACAACAACAGCTTTGATGGCCATTCCAGAAAGAGTTCCAAAATCGATCTGAAGGGTGGACTAGGCACTGGCATTGGTATATAAGGGCTACTTCGAATGTGACTATAGTGATATTCAGCAGTGACGTATGTAGCACTTTTTCTAGATGAGTTTGTGAATTCAGTTGGCAGTCCTCATTCCTGAGTCAGATCCAGTTAGTGGCAACTAACAACAACGTACCATGTAAGTATAGGCAAAGATTCTTGTTTGAAATTTATTTACCTACAATGTTATGGGGAAACACGTTTTGTGGTCCCCGGTGTGTTCCAACCATCTCCCTGGACTTGCACCTCATGTCATAAAGGCCATTTGCGGTCCATGAAGTGTAACAATGGATCATCAACACCTACAATTCTTTTCTTCGCTGACTTGTTTCCTCTTGTCGTGTGCAACCTCTTTCATATCTTTGTGTTCATTTTGTTGCATATACTTTTTGTGTTGAACTGGTTTTTCTGATAATCATAAATTTAGCCCAAAAAATTACATAAGACAATTTTCCAGTCCTTCTTCATTTCAGAGATGAAGTACTTCTAATTCTTTTAGTAGTTTCTCCTACATTTTTAATGTCATACTTCCAAAACAAAATGCTGAGTACTCTTTTTCTGAATTAATTTTCAGTGTTATCATATTGTTGTACCTTTTGTTATGACAGATGAGAATTTGTTTCTGTTATATAGTTTCTTTGTGCCCAGCATTATCCTCTCAAAAACTAAATCATCTTTCTGAAAAGCAATATACAAATAAGAAAATCATTATGAACGGCACATACTGAGTTTTGCACAGGCCGAACTATACTATACTATTAAAAATTAAAAAAAAAATAAAAAAAAAAACAGCTGCTATAAAGTCCATGAAAATCAGGTTGCCACACTGTTCTCCCACAGAGATGCTGCTGGGTTTGAACTACCCGCTTTTGGGTTAGCAGTTAAGTGCTTAACCCCTGGACCACCGAGGCTCCTTACTATGTTCTAGCACGGTACTGGTACTAATACTACCTTTCGTTTCTTTTGCATTCTCAACCTACAGCCAGTGAATAATTGCTTTATTTTTTATATGCATAGCTCTCAATATGCGTATCACCCAGGGTTTTGTTTTGTGTTTTGGTTGGTTTGTGTTTTGAAGTGTCGTCAGATCCGCTATTTGACTGTCAGTGGAAGCTTCGTTTTGCTGTTCTCCTTTGTCTGGCGGAATGATTTCTGAATCTGTCATTTCCTTTTTCTTGTTTTATTCCATTTTGCGGTACTATATTATAGGTTAGCTTTTTGAATTAAAGGATGCATGAAAGGTAACCATCTTGCCATGTCTTACACATCCTCAGCCTTAATTTTACACATTGAGTTTTAAACACAAAATATGAATCATTTTCTCCCAGAATTTCAGAAGCATTGCTCCGCTGATTTCCAGTATCCTCTGTCTCTCTGGAAAAATCTAATACCTGCCAGATGTTATCCTTTCATCTGTTACATCTTATCTCTCTTGGAAAATTTTTGAGATGTTCTTCTTATTTTTATTCTTCTGAAATTTAACAAAGCTATACTTAATGTTCGTCATTCACCGTGCTGGACACAGTATAGAGGCTTTCACTGTTTGGCATGATTCTTCAGCATGGGTCTGTTGATCTCATAGTATCAATTTAGATCATTATCCTACTTTCTGAGACCCTTTGAACATTGTATTTCAGTACTGTATTTACAAGCACTTGGCTGCTAGCCGAAAGTTTGTTGGTGCAAACCCACCAGCCGCTTCACAGAAAAAAAGCATGTTAACAGTCTGTGTCTGTAAAGATTTGCAGCCCTGGAAGCACTGTGGGGTGGTTCTCCTGTCCTACAGAGTCAGTAGGAGAGGGAATTGATAGAAATGGGTGTTGTTAATGTTCAAATATTAAGTATAGTTTGTCTAGTATTTTTTTTTTCTTTTAAAGCTCTGTTTTGTTTTCTTTTTAAGGAATCTTTAACGATAGCCTCTTGAGATCTGTGCTCTTCAGAATTTCTCAAAGATGATGCTTTCTTTTTATCATTTATTGTTCTGGATGATCCATGAACCCTTTAATGCTATGACGTAGTTCTTCAGTTTTAATCTATTTGCCTCTTAGATTTTTTCACTTATCTTCACCTCTTTTTCTTTTTTTCCTAATATTTGGGATGTATTCTTTACTTGTATTTCTGTATTTCAAGACTTCTTTCTTATTTCTCGTCTAAGTGCTATCATTTTATTTTCCTGTTTAATACTGTATTGTTGTTTCAAGAAAAGAATAACCTCTTTCCTCCCTAAGATCTTATTTAATTATAGCTTTTTGAAGGTTTCTCCTATTCTCTTACATCAGTCAGGATTCCAGCAGGCGATGGATGTATTTAAGCTCAAAGGGTTTAATTGGAGAGATTTAATGTAGGTACTGCTTCTAGATATCTAGGCAGGGGTAGGGGATGAGGAAGACACTAATCATGGCTGAGAAGTTGTCACTACACTTAGGCTTGAGAAGGAGGAGAAAGAATTCCAGCAGACAGCTTGGAGCTGTGCAGAAGGAGTCCCTCTGAGCCCACAGGAACTTTGACACTGGAGAATCAGAATCAATGCCCAGCTCACGGTGTGGTACTGATGATGAATAGCTGATCTTCTTGAGAGAGAGTGGGGAGTAGTTGCTTACAGAGGCAGAAAAGGGGAATTGCATGTCCACTTGCACTCCGAGTAAACTTTGAACAGTAGACGTAGTTTTACTCCTGCTCTTTACATATCTGCAACCCAAACCTTTTAGGAGCTCTGTAGGATAAATTGACTTGCTTCTAGTATCCTCCTCTGTAGGCACTTTAGGGTGAGCCAAAAAAACAAACCCATTTCCTCTGAGTAGATTCTGCCTTATAGCAACCATATAGGACAGTAAAACTGCCCCCCTGGGTTTCTAAAGAGTGCCTGTTGCATTTCTTCTGCTGACCTTTTGGTAGCCACTTTAGCTCTTAACCGCTGCACCCCTAGGGTTTCATCTGCTGATTTGGCTAGCACTGTTCCTTGTCGTGGAAGCCCTGGGGGCATAGCGGTGAAGCGCTATCGCTGCTAAGAGGTCGGCAGTTCAAATCCACCAGGTGTTTCTTGGAAACTCAATGGGGCAGTTGTATTCTGATCTGTAGGGTCACTGTGAACCAGCACTGACTTGATGGCACCCTACAACAGCAACAACAACTCCGTGTACTTCCTGTCTTTAAAATTTTTTCAAACTTTCTCGTCCATCCATACATCTTCTTTCATTTGCTATGTCTTTGTGAGTTTAGACATTATTTCATTTATAGTAACAGAAGTATGGTCTCAGAAAGGAGAGGCGATAGAAAATAATCACCCACATTCATCTTTTATCTCTAACTAGAACTACTAAGAAGAATTGACTTTTGCAATAATATCTAGGTATGGTAGTGGTTACACAAATATTCATCAGGAGAGTATAGTATATGCTAAACAGCTGAAACTTTTGAGATTTTTAAAGAAAGAAAAAATGAAAGTAACATCTTATTAGATATCAACTCCTGTCATTTTTGAATATCACATGTACTAACCCTCCATCCCTCAGCCGGCACTCCCAGTTAGCTAACAACTTCCCCAGTATTTTCACTTCTTTTTGCCTGTTTATTTACTGTACTCCCACATCTCCACAAACCCAAGTACTTAGCAAACACAATCAGGTAGAAACAATACTAGGGGAATAAATATTGACACATACATTTCAGTGTTCCCTCAACCTAAACGTCCTTAGCTGCTAGGAGTCAGAATTTTGTCAATGGCAGTTTTGTTTTGTTTTCTTTTGTTTTGCATACGGAAACCCCCTGGTGGTGTAGTGATAAAGTGCTGTCTGCTAACCACAAGGTCAGCAGTTTGAATGAGCCAGGTGCTGCTTGGTAACTCCATGGAGCAGTTTTACTCTGTCCCTTAGGGCTGCCATGAGTCAGAATTGACTCAACAGCACTGAATTTGTTTGTTTTGATATGCTAATATATGTGTATGTGTGGATGTGTGTGTACAGTGTGTATATATGTATGTATATATATACACATACACTCTGTAACATAAACTGATAATTTAAATAATGTTTACATACTCTGTGGTCTATATATGCTTTGTATATGTAAGAGGCGATGATGGTGTAGTGGTTGAGAGCTTGTCTGCTAACCAAAGGCTGACAATTGGATTCCACCAGCTGCTGCTTGGAAACCCGACGGCACAGTCCTGCTCTTTCCGATAGAGTCACTATAAATCAGAATTTACTTAAGAGTAATGGGTTTTACATACACACACACACACGCACGCACACAACCGTATACACACTAAATGGTATATAGACTATATATGTTACCTATGACATGTATATACTAAATGTTTATAAACTGTATAACATAAAACATTCATACCATGTGAGTGTGTATATATATGCTTATATATATATACACACACACACAGTTACATAAAGCTATATAATTAAAAATGGAATTACAACTGTCTAATTCTTAAAAATCATCATAATAAAATTTTTCTGGAGATCAATTTACACTTAACATCTCAAGTATTAGAATCCACACTCCTCTCATTAACACCAAGTATGTTCCAGCACTACCATTTTGCTATTTTTCATAATGTGATTTTCCATTATATTGATGAAGGCTTTCATAGTCAGTATCAGCTTAAAGAATATTTTAAGAATGAACCACAGTTTGCAAATTTCGATGTATGCAACCAATAAAACTGAAGATTTAAAATTTTATGGTTCAAACCATCAGTTTTCATTTCAATTTTATTGCCATGTTTGGAATGTCTGAAAAAATGGCCATAAGTGTGATTTCTGAGTCTGTAGTTGCTGCATTTTGGGACCTATAAGTGTAGGTATTATAGTGGTGGTGGATTTAATGCTGTGCTAGGTTTGCCTAAACAGGTCTTCCCAAAGCAGCTTCTGTGTAACTTCAAACGATGAGATCCAATTCCTCAGGAAACTTTATTGCTATTTGTAAATCTGTGCATGTATGCACTTTCCTGACATAAGCGAATGTTCATCAGCAGTTTGCAAGTACATTATCTTTTGAATTCCACGAAATCACCTATTACTCTCTGTAACTACAGTCTAGTGGGTACACATTCTTACTGCAGAGACTCAGCATCATTACTTAATGTCCATTATGATGGCCTGCCTCTCTATTTCTCCTTTCAGCATATTAGAGTATCTCAAACAAAACAACAGGATTACAGAATCAGAGTTCAAGAATTCTAGCTTTAGGGTCATACGCAGTGGCTTTAGACAATTTGTTAGATCTGGGCAAGACTCTGCATTCTGGCTTTCACAGCTGTCAGGGGAGATACAAATAGTTATAATAAACAAGATAATACAGTGCAGAACACTTAACAATAATATCAAATGTGGGCATTTAAGGAAAAAAATTAATACATTTCTCTTAGAATATGTGGCGCCATTAAAGATCCAAGTCAGTTTATTGGAGCTATATACTTGGACTTCAGCAGACTTCCGTTGATCATTATTTTGCTCAGTTTAATGTCATTTGATCAGTTATGTTCCTGCTGGTGTTAATAATGTCATTCCTATTATAATTTTAAATGCATTGCCATATCATTTCTCTCATCTTATCAGTGTATCCCTAAGTGCTTATAACACTGCATTTGATAATTATACCTGTTTTTACAAGTATGTATAGGCTAAATGTAGCTTTATTTGACTTATGCAGAAATTATTTTGTAGCATGGCGTATCAGTATGGGATTATTCATTTTAGGAACCACAGTTGAGCAATAAGTTCAGAGTAACCAGAATACTAGCATCATGAAGCCAGGAGACACAACTACATACAGAGCGTAAAGTGAAAGAGAAGAATAAAGCAAGAGGGAAATAGTTTTAAAAAAAGAAAAAGAAGTCCTATAAAAGAATGAGTGCTAAAAGATTTTATGGCCTAGAATGAAAACAGTGGAACACATGTAGTTTAAAAACAGTCTGATCAAACATAAAGAAACAAAAAACAATCAAACGTGCAACAACAAAAATGACAACTATCGTTTATTGAGTATCTTTTTTCTAATTGCTCAAACTTCCTGCTGGACAAACAGGATGGGTAGATAAAGATGCATATTTCTACCAATAGCTTGTTTGACACATTTCATTTTACAGATATGTAAACTGAGTATAAGAAACTTACATATTCCTCACTTCTCTGATCTCATCTTTTTTAGCAGCATTTGCACATAAACATAAAACGTGAGATGATTGTGATTCTGCCTTCTAAACTTTCTTTCAATTGACTCCACCTCACATCCTGTTCCAAGGAGCTTTCATACATGCTGTTCCCTCTGCCTGGTGAACTGTTAGCTAATTGTGCTGACCACACAGATTCTTATGTATTTTTCAGATTTTATCTTCAATTTTGCTTCCTTAGGAATGTACTCTCTTACAGATTAAACCAGCCTTATCTCATATGCATTCTAAAACTTGATATATGTCATCTACCCTCTAGAGTTTTTAATTAACTTGCTGGACAAATCAATGAAAATCTCTTGAATAGTAAATAATAAAGCTTGGGGGGGGGGGAATTTTTTGTGACTCCAAAATCTATGCTTTTCCTCTTTTCTTTTGAAAAAGCATTTATTTAAGGAATTTAGGAATGGACCAGAGAGCAGAAGTAATTTACGTGCTCCTGAAACACAATTCAGGTGAGCAAACAAAATATGATGGCACGTGGCACCTGGTCCCCAGCTTTGTTCCCTATTTTACCCCCCCCATAAAAAATGTTAGATACAAGAAAAATCTGGAGTCAATCTGGAATCCTCCAAACATCTCTTAATGTGAATTGTTTTTATGGGTTTGTGTGGAAATGTAGCTAGACTGAGCTGAAAATGCCCACCTGTATATGGAGTTTTGTCAAACTTAATTATGTGACTAAACTGAAAAGTAGACACTCCCCAAATTATTCACAATAAAATGGACTTCACCTTATTAAGAATGAGATATGCTAACAATTTAGAACAGAGGATGTGAGATGTACACCTGTAGTACAGGTTTAACAACGAATCTCAGCATCTCACTAACCTGAAGGTTATTTGTGATGGCTAGGATTGTATGTCCGCATGGCTGGGCCATGATTGTCGTTGATTTTATGTGATCACTCATATGACTGCATCTTCTGTGAGTAGCTATTGGTTATGGCCTGCATCCATATATGAGCAGACGTTCTAGCATTTTGCTTGCTCTGGATCCTGTGGCTGCTTCCTGTTCTTGTGACCTCTGGCTCTCAGGACATGAACTATCGGCATATAACACAGATCTTGGAGTCCATCAGTTGTCAAAACCTGAGAGCAAGAACCCTACTTTCCAACCTGCCAATCTTGGGTTCACTGGCTCCTGCAGCTGAGTGAATCAAGAGAAGTCTCCTTTCTGATTCACACACTCAGGACTTTCTAGCCTCTGAAATTGTATGAAGTGTTTCCTTGAAATAGTTTTTTCCCTAAATATATTTGTATACCTTACTGGTGTTGCTCTCTGGAGAACCCAACATAAGATGGTATTCTTTGGACTCATTAATGGAAAGAGGCAAATCCAGGTACTGTGAAAATGTTTTAATTGCTTAAGTCATCTTGAGTGCATATTTCCACTGTGCTCTTTAACCCTACCCCCTCTTTCTCTGAATAAGCACACTCCCTCTCCCAATTCCACTTCCGTGTTTGCTTGAAGAATTTTGACTGTGCTGTGTATGGTTAGGCAGTCGTAAGACAGCTGACCCAAAAGTCTTTGAGGGATTGTCCGTGGTAGGAAGAAAAGCACCACTACATAAATCTTCCTTTAAAAATAGAATAAAGTATTTCAAAATTCATTGATTTGCTTTATTTTCTTAACTGAGAAAAGCAAAACATAAACGACATATTTAGGAGTATACAGAAATTTTGATGATCATGTTAAAAATTTGTTTATATCATTATGCCAAATAATATAAAATGCAAATGTCTGCAAAATCTAATTTGTGGAGTTTTTGTGTGTTCTTTACCTAGAGTACATATTTTATCTTAAGTAAATAATATCAGAAGTAGCCTAATTGGTCATAATGATATAGATAATAATTAGATACATTGTAGTTGATTAAATGTCATTAGTGACCTTAATATTTAATAGCCTAATGTCACTTATTTTGATACTGAGCATTATTTTACAGCTCCTAAAACATAATTTCATTAGAGCCACTAAAATAAATATGGGGTATTATTATCATATGGCTGATGTTTTAGTTACAGTCACAGCTGTAAAACTGTGCTTACAAATCTACTTAAGGAACATAGGCAATTCCTGATTACCAACAAGATCCATTCCTAAATTCATCTTTAAATCAAATTTCCAGTAAGTCAAAATAGGTACATATTTTTTTATTTAGTATCGGTCAAATCCACGAAGACAGAAGAAAACCAAAAGGGAAAAACATGTTCAGCATTTCTCAAGCAAAGACCTAAAATAGTTTCAAGCCTCAAGTCGCAACATTGAATGATTCTACAGGAAAAGCCCACCAAGTGACTGTCAGTCTGTCTTGCTGTGGTGGCTTGGGTGTTGCTGTGATAATGGAAGTTTTTCCACCGGTGTTTCAAATACCAACAGGGTTATCCTTGGTGGAGAGGTTTCAGTAGAGCTTTCAGACTGAGATACACAAGGAAGAAGGAACTGGTAGTCTATTTCTGAAAAAATTGGCCTTCACAAACTTTATGAGTAGCAGTAAACATATAGGACACGGTGTTGGGAGATGTGCTCCTCAGGTGTGAAGGCACTCAGAATACGACTGGGGAAGAGCTGCTTACTCAGAGTCAACCGTAATGACATGAATGAACTCACACTTTGAGGACCATCATTTACTGTATTGAAAAATTAATTCAAATGGGAGACACAGCTATAGCCATGCATTAATAATGAGAATGTGAAATGTGTAAAATACAAATCTAGGAAAACTGGAATTCATCAAAAATAAGATGGAACATGTAAATGTTGATATCATAGGTCTAGGTGTTAGTGAGCAGAAATGGAATGTTATCAACCATTTTAAAGCAGACATATACATGATCTGCTATGCCAGGAATGACAAACTGAAGAGAAATTGTATCATGCTCACCATAAAAAATAAATAAATAAGTAAAATAAGATCTTTCCTGAGGACATCTAGGTCAATTGGCTTAACAATTGTTTTAAAGAAAATGTTTTGCTTCTGACTTTGGTGGACCGTTATCTAGGTCTTAAGGGCTAGTGTCCAAGAAGCTTTCAATAATGTCAACCCATCTGGAACAGAGGATAATGAAGACCATCAAAGATATATGGAAAATATGACCCCCAAGAGAGAAAGATCCACATAATCCAGAGAGTACATCAACATGGGACCAGAAGAACTAGATGGTACCTGGCCATCACGGATGACTGCCCTGATAAGGAAAACACAGAATGTCCCTGATTAAGTGGAGGAAAAATGCAGTGCAGAATGCACACCCTATTATAAATACCAGACTTGATGGTCCAACAGATTGGAGGGTCCCTGTAAGACATGGCCCTCAGAATCACTGTTTGCCTAGAGCTGAAACCCTTCCTGAAGCCAGCTCTTCAGACCAAGAGTGGACTAGAGTAGGAGACAAAGTGATAGTGGTGAAGAGTGTACTTCTTGGCTTACGTCAATACATGAGATTACCTGGGCAGCTCCTGTCCAGAGGTGAGATGAAAGGGAACAGGAGCTGACTGAGAGGGAAGGGGAGGTATGTGGCAAAAAGGAGAAGTATGCCATCATAGTGCGTGGAGAGTGGCTAGACTTACACAGCAATGTATGTGTAAGTATTTATATGACAAATTTAATCGAATTGTAAACTTTCACTTAAAGCACAGTCAAATACTTAAAAAGTCTATCCTGAGGTACAATACTATAAGTGACAGGATAATATCCATCTACCTGTAAGAAAGACTAGTTAATTCAAATATTATTCAAATTTTCTCAATCACCACTAAGGCCAAAGAGGAAGAAATTGAAAATTTTTACTCATTTCTCCTATTTGAAATTGATCAAATATGAAATCAAGATGCATTGATAATTATTGGCAGTTGGAATGTAAAAGCTGGAAACAGAGATGAAGAACTAGTAGTTGGAAATTATGACTTTGGTTACAGAAAAGATGCCAGAGATCACGTTACAAAATTTTGCAAGACAAATGATTTCTTCATTGCAAATTATCTTTTTTCAGGAACATAAACATTGACTTATACGTGTGGACATCACTAGATGGAATACACAGGAATCAAATTGGCTACATCTGTGGGAACATATGATAGAAAAGCTCTTATCACCAAGGCCAGGGGCTGACTGTGGAACAGACAATCAACTGCCGTATGCAAGTTCAAGGTGATATTGAAGAGAACTAGAACACATCCATGAGAGCCAAAGCATGACACTGCATATGGCCTGCCTAAATTTGGAGACCATCTCAAGAGTAGATTTGACGGGCTCAACACTAATGACTGAAGACCAGACAAGTAGTGGAATAAGACCAAGGACATCATACACGAAGAAAGCAAGAGGTCATTAAAAAGACACAAAAGAAAACAAATACCAAAATGAATGTCAAAAAAGGCTCTGACAGTTTCTCTTAAATGAAGAGTAGCTAAATGAAATAAAGATATGATGAAGTAAAAGCTGAATAGAGTATTTCCAAGGGCAACTCAAGGAAAAAAAAAAGTAAAGTATTATAATGAAATGTTCAAAGACAGAAAGCCAAAAGAGAAAGATACACTTTACATTTCTTAAGCTGAAGGCCTTTGTGATGTTGAAGCATTCTATGGAAAACATACTAAATGACACAGAAAGCATAAAAAGAAGATGAAATACATACAGTCACTGTATCAACCATTTCAGAAAGTAGCATATGATCTAGCATGATGGTACTGAAGGAAGAAATTGAAGTGGTCCTGAAAGCATTGGTGAAAAACAAGGCTCCAAAATTCACAGAATGCTAAGTGAGATATTTCACCCAACGGCTATGGTGTTGGAAGTGGTTACTCATCTATGCCAAGAAATCTGGAGGACAGCTACCTAGCCAACAACCTACAAGAGATCTATATTTATATCCATTCCAAAGATAGTCCAACAAAAAATGTGGAAATTATCAAACATCATTATTATACACACAAGTAAAATTTTGATAAAGATCATTTAAAAGCAGTTGCAGCAGTATATCAAATGGGTAACTTCCAGAAATTTAGGCCAAATTCAAAAGAGCTCATGGTGCGAAGGATATCGTTGTTGAAGTCAAATGGATCATGGCTGAAAGCAGAGAATATCAGAAAGATATTCACCTTTGTTTTACTGACTATGCAAAGATGTTCAGTTATGTGGGATATGTATTTTGGATAACATTGCAATGCATGGGAATTATAGAACATTTAACTGCACTCTTCAGGAAACTGTATGTAGATCAAGAGGCAGGTGTTCAGATGGAGCAAGAGAATACTGCAAGGCTTAAAGTCAAGAAAAGTGTGTGTTAAGAGTTATAACCTTTCAAAATAATTATTCAGTCTGTGCGCTGAGCAAGTAATCTGACAAGCTGGACTATATGAATAGGAACAAGGCATCTGGATTAGAGGAAGAGTCATAAACAACAGACAAAATGTGAACTGTAAAACCTTGTTGAATATGGGGAAGACTGGAAGACCACAGGCTTTAGTGTAGATTACATGGCAATATAAACAAAAATCCTCAAAACTGGACCTATAGCCACATCATGATAAACAGAAAACACTGAAGTTTTTGAGGATTTCTTTTTACTTGAATTCACAGTCAACACCCCTGCAAGCAGCCATCAAGAAATGAAAGGATTCATTGCACTTGACAAATTCTCTGCAAAAGATCTCTTTAAAATATTAAAAAGTGAAGATGTCACTTTAAGCACTAAGGTATTCCTGACTTAAAACTTGATGTTTTCACTCACCTCGTGTTTGTGTGAAAGCTGAGCAATGAGTGAGGAGAACCAATCAAGAATTGATACCTTTGAATTAAGTTAGGGGGAAAAAAATTGACTGTACCACAGACTGCCAAAAGAACAAATAAATCTGTCTTGGAAGACACAGCCAAAATGTTCCTTAGAAGGATGAAGAGTGAGACCTCATTGCACATACTTTGGACGTGTTATTAGGAGAGACCAGACCCTGCAGAAGAACATTATACTTAGTAAACTAGAAAGTCAGTGAAAAAGAGGAGGGCCCTCAGCAAGATGGATGGATGTAGTGGCTTCAACAATGTCCTCAGCACATGGCAATGATTGTAAGAATGGCACAGGACTGGGCAGTGTTTCATTCTGTTGTGCATGGGCTCATTATTAGAGCTGACTTGACTGCATCTACCAAAGTCACATGTTTGTATTTCTATAAAATACATATTTTACCTTTCTTTTCATGTAAGGGAGCCTCTTTGGTACGGTAGTTAAGGGTTTGGCTGGTAACCGAAGGTCAGAAGTTCAAATCTGCCCTTGATGCCCTTCTACTCTGTCCTGTAGGGTCATTATGAGTTGGAATGAACTGGACAGCAGTTCCTTTGGTTTGGTTTATGCATGAAAAAGAGCACTTAACAAACACTACCAAAATGCCAAATATTTTCATGAGTGTTGCAAAATATTTCATGTGTTCATTATTACAAATCACTGTATTTCACTCAAATTTATTTTTTTATTTAATATGACTGAGTGAAAGTGTACATTCCCATATAAATTTACATGCCCACCTATATGCAGCTTCCACTGCTCTCCCTGTCCGGTGACTGCACACTACTCCTCTCTGCTCCATACATGTCTCATCCTCCCAACAGTCTCCTTTCCCCTCCTCTCCAGCCACTCTCCTTCCTCCAGCCAGAGGTCAGCAGGATGACATCCTATATATGTATAGAACCATAAAGTGCACCCAATATATGGTCACTCTGCATCACCAAGTCCAATCCATTCATGTCCGAAAAGTGGACCTTCATTATGATTTATGGGAAAGGGCAGCATAAGGGCTGGGGCCATGCTCCCAGGGGAACCCTGAAACCACTGGACCATCAACTGAGGTCTTTTAGTGGAGATCTGAGGATGCACCCCTTTTTATTCTTGTGTTGCCAGTGAGACTCAACTTAGTGAGCTCCGTCGCGGCTGTCACTGGTGGTGGCCGGGCACCATCTGGTTCTTCCGGTCCCAAGTTGATGTAGGCACCCACTCATGTGGGTCTCTCTATCTTCTGGGTTGTCTTTACTGCATGTCATTTTGGTCCTGGGTGAGCATCCATTCCTGCTGAGTTGTGACCATTTGCTGTGCCCTGGGATGGCAGCTTGGCAGCTTTTAAGATCCCAGACTCCACTCACCAATGTGGGGTGCAGAGAGCCCTCTTAGCAAAACGTTAGTTGTGCCAATTGGCCTCGATTTCACCTAAGAGCATGGTCCCCTGCCCCCTGCCCCAGCTACTCTATCCTTGCAATATTGGGTTAAGATGGAAGGAGTATTCAAGTTGTATTGAAGTCCACTTAATATTGTTCTTGTTTCTAATGTGTGCTATGACCGATTTCACCCAACCAGATTTCTAGCAACTATCTAAACTAAACCCTCCCCCCTCCCTCCCTGCCTCCCTCCCCTCCCTTGCAGCTGTCAAAGAGTCTTTCCTTCTACACACGTCTGTTTTTGAAATCTTATCGTAGAGGTCTCATACAGTATTTGTCCTTTTGTCGCTGACTACTTTCACTCAACATAATGTCTTCCAGTTGAAACCAGGTTAGGAGATGTTTCCTGGAATCATCGTTATTCTTTATCGTTGCGTAGTGCTCCATTGAGTATATATACCATAGTTTACCTATCCATTCTTTGGAGTGCTTTCTGGCAATCTAGACAGAACAAACTGTCCTTAAGTCAGATGCTTATAATGTGGGGACTGCCTTAAGAAGATCTGATATTCTGTGAAGTAATACCTTTTCACAGGAATCATGAGAGAACTGCTGTTCCATGTTAAGAAAAAATTGCTTATTATATGGGTCTAAAGTGTATGCACTCTAAAAACACTGAAAGAAGTGATCAACCAGAAAGAAATACTTGGTTTAGATTTAACCACAAAACAATTCTGTTTCATGGATTTTCTAGTACAAATTCAAAATGATTAGACTATTCTTTGTTCAGCTGCACAAAATTGTTAGAAAATCTGACTGTAATCAATGAGTGCAGTTACTTTGCCAGTGAAAAAGCCCTCTGAGCAAAGGGATGATTGTGTTCTAACAGGAAGACCAAGTGTCAGTCTGCGGTCACAGAAAAAGTGGTTCATGGACTGAGCTGCAGCTTGAAAGTTTCCTGTCTATGACAATAAAATAATCTCAGAATGAGAACACTCATTTTGGGCAAAAGAGAATGCTTGGTATATTTCTAGGAACACAGTTGTTGCTAAAATCTTAAAATTGATATTTTTTTAAGGTCAATTGGCCAATGCCTAAGTTTAATGAAGAAATCAAAGATGGATAATACTCAAGTCTGTAAATGGAGAGATTTCCCCCCATTGAAAAGACAAAACATGCAAATATCAATCGTATAGCAAGATAAAGTAATACACAAGTGAGTGCAAAAATGAGTGACACACTATTGATGGTCTTGGAAGTTATAGAAATCATTAAGACTACAAACATTAGCAATAAGTAATATGTGGAGCATAACTAAGATCATAATTATGAGTATTATTTAAATTAATGGAGGCCTGGAAAGATGAAGAAACTACTCTCCGCCAAGTCCCATACAGATTCATAGCCAGGTCCATGTCTAAAGGCAAGGAGGATACTGACCTAAGCGTAGCAGAAAATTCCCGGTACGGAGTTGTCAGAAATATAGATAGTGAAACGAGAGAATCTTGAATTGAAAAGATGGCCACACTTGAATTCCAAATGGAGCTAGTTAGATAAAATTATTTTAACAGTCATCTTCCATTCAAAGTTTTAAATCTAGAAACATAACTTATTTTGCATTTTTTAAAATATATGATGGGGGAGGATGAGCTGGGAGCAATTCGACATCACCTGAGGATATATTTACAAACATAGGAATTGAATCAATCTCCTTAACAGAAATACACTATCTGTTTAATTCACTTTCAAAGTGAGCAGACTGATTTCAATAAGTACCTTCAAAGATAAATGAACATTACATATCTCTAGATATCTGGGAGTAATTTAATCTGCTGAAAAGTATTTTCCATCAAATTGCCTGAATCTTTTCATGTATCTTTCATTTTTGTTTATATGAATAGACACCCTGTAGGTCATTTGTTATGGTATCATCCTTGAAAGGATAAGGTTATTATTTTAACTTTATAGTAAGTTCTTTATATTTTTAATAACTAGATCAATTGATCTTTTTAATGTAAATATGCAAAATCAACAAGGAGAATACCCACATGTTCAGTTTTCAGTTTTTATGGGAAGGTTTATTAATGCTAAGAAAAACTTCATTATTAAGCATGATACAAAAATCAGAGTAATTCCTAAACCATGAACTTCTTAATGGTTAAAAATAATCAAGTGAGGTTTATTTTCAAAATGACAGAATTCAAACAGAACTTTGCTATTTCTTGTCTTTGTGATTGTTAATTTACAAGATAAGCTTATTTCATGTATACCTTTCGGTCATCGTAAAGTGTGGAAACTTAGAATTTGTCATAATAATACGACCATGTAAATACTATTGCAGTAGTTCTCCCACATCTCTATGGCATTCAACATAGTTGTATGGCTTTTCCTGTTTTCTGCTCTGAATAGCTAAACATAATGGATAAAACTCATGGGATGCTATTTTTTTTTTTAAGTTCTGATTAGTGGAGAGTAGTTCATGACTACTATCAAACCAAAAAACAAGTCTACTGCTGTTGAGCCAAATCCAACTTACAACAATTCTGTAGACAGAGTGGAACTACCCCACAGTGTGTCCACGGACAGCCTGGAGATTTGAACTGCTGACCTTCTGGTTGGCAGCCACAGCACTTAACCACTATGCCACCAGAGTTTCTGTGATTATTATTACTTGAGTGTAAATAATAAATGTGAACAATGACTACAAGTTTGGGAGAACAGTTACAGGTAGCTCAAACATCAGTAGTACTCAGGAGACTGCTATATGTATTTATAAGTATGCAAAAAAGGAAAACAAAAACCTCTTCTATTCATTTGATCTCTAAAGCACCCTCTGTGCTAATTTCAGAGAAAGCATTAAAAAGTCTTGATGGAAAAATTTTATACTGCATGGCATGCTAGGGAAACTGTATCATCAGCAAATGCTGAACAATAATGTTCTAAGATTGTTTTCCTACATTCAGTCAATTCCTGTTAGATTCATATGAGCACAATCAGAACAGAATTGTCTCCACTCTAATGAGCCTAAGGGAAAAGATACAACTACTGGTAAAAAGTGTGTCTGTTGAATAAAATAATGATCCTACTAGATGAAATCTTAGAATCACATTTTTGGCAAAGAAATCCTCAGGATCAGTGTTGCTGTAATGGATACACACTCACCCTGCATCGTTTATAGCATATCTGCCAGCTCTCTGGAATATGTGTATGAGAAAAAATGATAGACCATCTTTGCATTCATTTACAATGAGTAATTTATTTCAGAAGTGACAATAGCTTTGAAAACAAGAATAACCTATGCAAAATTTTAAGTAGGAAAGAAAAATCCCCACACTTATCCACAAGTGAAAGCCTGCAAAATTAGTATATAGGTAATAGTGCCCCTGAAGATAAAGCAATCTACTCTCTGAGAATAAAAATGTACTAAAATAATAGAAATCATAATAAATTTCAAGGAAATGCCTCCAATTCACTGTGTCCATGACTAACTAATTTCCTACCATGATATCTGAGCCTTTACCCCATGCTTCCTATTCTTCTGTTCATTTATCCAAATCAGAGGTCATGGCAAGTCTCTAAATTGGAGTCAAAGGCCAATCAGCTGTTCCATTGCTATTCTTGCAGGAAACCTCCTGAGGAAGTAAATTAATGTGGCTAAAGCTGATTAAGAGTCCTTAGTGGGCAAAGGGTTAGCACACTGAGCCTCTAACCAAAAGGTTGAAGGTTCAAGTTCACACCCAGAGGCACCTCAAAGAAAGGACCAGTGATCTGTTTCCAAAACTTCAGCCATTGAAAACTCTATGGAGCACTGTTATAGTCTGATATACATGGGATCACCACACCTTAGAATCGACTCCTTGGCAGTTAAGAAAGACAAGCCTTGAGGTTTTAGCAGAAAGTATTTTTAGGTTCAGCTTCAAACGGTCCAATTCCACATCCATTTAACATTGCTGCTGCTTCACTGATGTGATTATAAGATAATATGAGAAATACCTTCCTGTGTACTGGGATGGATAATCACCTTGATACTCTTGGATTATGTATTAAGGGACTTACTACAAAGAATTGGCTTCCATGTATGTGGGAGCTGTCTGAGGAGTTCAGAATTGTAGAGCAGGTCAGCAGGCTGCAAACTCTCAAACAAGAGCTGATGCTGCAGTCTAGAGGAGGAAATTATTCTTTCTCAGAGAAACCTCAGTTTTGTTCTTAAAGCTTTCCAAGTGCTTAGATGAGACCTATCGCATTATTGAGAATAATCTCCTTTACTTTAAGTCCGTTGGTCCTGCATGTTAACTTTATCTACAAAATACCTTCACAGCAATACCTAGATTAGTGTATGATTTAATAACTTAGCAATATAGCTTGGCAGGAGTCCTGGCAGTACATTGGTTACGAGCATGGCTGCTAACCAAAAGGTCAGGAGTTCAAATCCACCAGCTGCTGATTAGAAGCCCTCTGGGGCAATGCTAGTCTGGCCTGTGTGGTCTTGATGAGTCAGAATGGAATCAACAGCAACTAGTTTTTATAGCCTAGCCACCAAAGGGTCCTGGTTGTGCAACAGTTAAGTACTCAACTGATAACTAAAAGGCTGGCAGTTGTAACCCACCCAGCAGCTTCCTGTATATGCTTCTGTAAAAATTACAGCTAAGAAAACTACAGTGAAATTCTATTCTGTCATGTGGGGCTGCCATGATGTAAAATTGACTTGACGTCACCTACCAACAACAACATAGCCTAGCCAGGTTGATACATAAAAGTAATCTTATTTTACAGATAGTAAAATAAGAAAAATTCTGAGTAAAATTAGAAAAAATACAATGTAAGTATTAAGTGTGTATAGATACGTGTATACACACACACACACACATATGTATATAATAAATCAACTTCCAGAAATTTTTCTAGGAAAATGAATTGATGATATGTATATCAGGATTTGTGAAATAATCGTATATGGTTGTTTTATAGAGACTAGTGAAGAACTGAAGAAAAACATATCCAAACATAATGCTTGAACAAATACCAGGTCTGACAATTAAGTCCATGATGTAAACTGTTCTAAGTGTTACACACCTCACTGCTGAATATCACTGTGGTCACCATGAAAGTACTCCCTTTGGGAAGCTATACACTGATGCTAGTGCCTAGTCCACCTTTCAAAGCAGTTTTAGAGCTCTTTCTGAAATGAGCATTGCACACTATGGAAAGTTTGTGAACATAATTGTATAGTTGTCTGTGAGGAAGTTTTTAACCAGTAAGCAAATAGCTGTATTGAAACATCCTCCCTACTCACCTGATCTGCTCACTCCCTTCTCCCTGCATGATTTTATTCTTTACCTGAAGATAAAGGAAATATTGAAAAGAAGACAGTTTGATGATGTTTGGGACGTCAAGGGTAATATGATGACATCTCTGATGGTCTTTCCAGAAAAGTAGTTCCAAAATAGCTTTGCAGGGGGTACTAGGCACTGGTGTCAATGTATAGCTTCCCAGGGGGAGCACTTTGAAGGTGTTCATAGTGATACTCAGCAGTAAATTATACTGCACTTTTTCCAGAATAATTTTATAAACTTAATTGTCAGGCCCCATACACACACACACACACACCTACTAAGCATCCATTAAAGTTAATAATTTTGAATATTTAATAACATACAGAAATGTTTGCAATATATTATAAAATTAAAAAGGAAGACAACTATGAAAGAGTTTATATAGTCCACTCTCAACTTTGGGGAGAATTCTATAACAAAATGAAAATGTTATATTATTTTAAAATAATAGTTTTTCTGGGGTTATTCAAGTTATTTGCTTTTCTTTTTACATTTTTAATATTCTTTGTAATTATAAAAAAATAAAGCAAGTGCTGTCTTCAAAATGAAAGCACTATGTCATCTAAGTATACAGTATGTTTTAGACAGAAAAACTGTTCAACATTCAATATATATTGAGTGTACAACACAAGCCATTGATGTCAAGTAGTAAATAACAAAACCCTCTAATCATGCTGTTGATATTGTTGTAAGTGAATTACTAATCTCTGTACAGAATGTCTAGGGTTGCTGAGTTGGCATTAACTCAGCGGCAGTGGGTTTGGTTTTGGTTTTAGTGCAGAATATAATATACTCCATACACTCAAAATAGAGAAGCTTACAAGCTAGTGTGATTTTTAATGTTACGGTCAACCTTGACTAGGCCATGATTTCAGTAGTGTGTGGTTGTTTTCCGTTTCATGATCTGATGTAATCATCCTCCATTTCACAGGTTATAGATTCTAACCTCTGTGTGGTCATGCATTAGCATTAGTATTGGGTGTTTCTTGGATCACAGCTTTACAAGAATGTATGACTCAATTCATATCCTTACTGTGATGAAGGGGGAGTTCTCTTGGGGGTATGACCTGCATCCAGTATAAATATGGATGTTGTAGCAAGACTCACCTTGCTCTGAATCCTGAATCTGGCTTCTTGTCATCTGATTACCAGTTTTGGGGACTTGAACCTGTCATCTGACCTGCTGATGCTGGAATTTGCTAGCTTCCCCAGTCCTGAGAGCCAACAGCCTAAGTGGGTTTGTTAGCCCCTGCAATCATGTGGCTTGGGAGAAGCCTCCATCCTGATGCCTGACCCATGTATTTGAGATTTTCCAGCCTTTGTATCCATGTCAGCCACTACATTTATCTGTCTATCTGTCTGTCTACCTATCTACCTACCCACCTACCCACCCACCCCCCACCCATCCATCCATCCATCCATCCCTCCCTAGATAGCTATACATATGCTTCACTGGTTTTGCTTCTCTAGAGAACCCAGCCTAAACAGCTTGTACTGACCAAAGCTTTCATTCTCAGCTATGCAGAGGCTTTAAAACTCCATTTTGTTCATATTTTACTTATACTCTTACACTTTTTCTTACACTCACTCAAGCTATCACATTCACACTACCTGCTATTCTCTCATTTTTCTATTATAGTCATCTTCATTCTCTAGGAACTGAATTTTATTCAGTGACATTGTGAATATTTCCAACTTCATTTTTTTGTAAGCTGTTCTACACAATTTAGTTCAATCATTTGATATATTTATATCTATACACACATATGTGTATATATTCATCATTCTCTGAACAGTTTCACAAGGGTAGAAAGCACATTGAGTATGGAAAATCAACATATAGTTAATTGGAAAAAATGCAATGTTTTCCCACTGTAATAAAATATTTTAATTTGCAATTCATTTACATATATGCAATGTATATAATATGAACTCTACTTATCTGTGTATTAGATATATATATGCAGATTGTGTGTGTGTTTACAGGTGAGTCTTAGTCATCTGGTACTGCTCTCACAGAAATATCACATGTAGATGGCTTTAACAAAGAGAGGTTGACTCTCACACAGTCCAGTAAACTAGACGTATGAATTCAGTGTACCAGATCCAGGGGAATGGACTGTATTTCTGTCAGCTCTGTAGGAAGCCCCTTGTATTATATCAGTCTTTCTTTGTTGTGAGAGTATCTGGGCATATAAATCTCAGGTATGGAGTACATTCTCTGTTCTTGGTGCTGCTTTCTTGATGATATGAAGTCTCCAACTCTCTGCTTGCTTCTCTCCCCTTTTATCTCTTGAAGTATAAAAAGTGGTACAAGCCACACTCCAGGGAAACTCTCTTTATATTAGAGCAGGGAGGTGACCTTAGGAATGGTGTTAGTGTCCACTGTAATCTTCTTTATCATAAGCTAGTTTTGCCCTGTTAACCACAGGCAGAGATTAGGATTTACAACACAGGAAAACCACACAGTGGAGGACAATCACACAGTACTGGGAATCAAGGCCCAGGCAAATTGCTACACACATTTTTGGGGGCCACAATTCAATCCATAACAAGATGTATATTATAATGTTGCATATGGTCCAGTTGTGAAGATTTTTATTGACACCGAGGTGTAATCCACACTGAAATTTGTAGTCTTTGACCTTTGTCAGTAAATGCTTCACATATACACACACACACAGATGTTTATATGTTGATTTTAACTCATAGTGATGCTGTAAATCAGAATAGACTTGATGGCAATGGATTTTTTTCTTTTACCATGTGTATGTGTGTACGTGTGTGTGTAAACCCTGGTGGCATAGTGGTTAAGTGCTACATCTGCTAACCAAAAGGTTAGCAGTTTAAATCCACAAGCAGTTCCTTGGAAACTCTATGAGGCAGTTCTGCTCTGACCTATAGGGTCACTGTGAGTCAGAATTGAGTTTATGGCTCCGTGTCTGTGTGAGTGTGTGTGTGTGTGTGTGTGTGTGTGTGTGTGTGTGTGTGAAGCACTTACTGATAAAGATTAAAGACTAAAGTCTTCATTGTGGATTATGCCTCAGTGTGAAGACAATAAAAATTCTCACAACTGGACAAGTAAGCAACATTATGATTAACAAAGAAAGTATTGAATTTGTCAAGGATTTCATTTTACTTGGATTCACAACCAATCCCCGTGAAAGAGCAGTCACAAAATCAAATGGCATATTGTTTAGAGGAAATCTGCTGCCCAAGACTTCTTTAAACTGTTATAAAGCAAAAATATCGCTTTGAGAACTAAGGTACACCTGACACAAGACATAATATTTTCAGTTGCTTCATGCGTATGCTAAATCTGAACAACAAATAAGGCAGACTGAAGATTAATCAATGCCTTTCGATCATGTTGTTGGTGAAAAATATTGAATATACCACGGGCTACCAGAAGAATAAACAAGTCTGTCTAGGAAGACATGCACCTAGAATGCTCCATAGAAGCAAGAATAATCAAACTTGCTCTTAGGGTCTTTGGGCGTATTATCAGGAGAGATCAGTTCCTGGAGAGGACATCAGGCTTGGTAAAGAAGAAGGCTAGTGAAAAGCAGGAAGACAGAGCAATGATATAGACTGACACAATGGCTGCAACAATGGGCTTTAACAGCAAGAATTGTGTGGATGGTGCAGGACCTGGTGGTGTTTCATTCTGTTGCACATAGGTGTCTTAGGCTAGGTTCTGTAAGAGAAGCAAGGCTAGTAAAGCATATAAATATTCATATAGAGAGAGTTATATAAAGGGCATAGCTCATGAGATTGTAGAGTCTGGAATGTCCCAAATCTGTGAGTCAAGTTGGAGAGTACTCCTGATTCACGTAGCCACAGAGCCTGTCAAACTTGAGTTTGGCAAGTCAGTGAGCAGGACTCTTGCTCACAAGTTGCATAGACTGGTGAATCCCAAGACTGGTAAGCAAAACCACAGGAAAACAGCTAGATTAAGTCCCAAGAACCAAAGATCAGCTGAACAAGAGCAAGCTACAGGGTCTAGAGACAGCAAGAGCCCATAAGCCTTGCCAGAATGTTTAGTTATATTAGATTCAGGCCACATATCCAAGGATACTCTCTTTCAACTGGCCATTTATTGAATATTTCTTCATGCAAGTAATCACATTATATCAAATCTCATCATGGTAGTTATCACATAATAATACAACTATCAAACTACATCATAACTGCCAAATCACTGGGAACCATGACCCAGCCAAGTTGGCACACAACCTTATTGATCACAGTCATGTTGCCATGAGTTGGAACCAACTTGATAGCACCTAACAACAATGTGCACATTTAAAAGGATATGTATATATTGTATATGTATGTATATGTATACATAATGTATACATATTATGTATGTACATAATATGTATACATAATATGTATATACATAATATGTATACATAAATATATGTATATATTTAAAAGGATATGTACATATATAATATATATACATATATATACATATACATATATACATATATACATATATATACATACATATATATACATACATATATATACATATATACATACATATATATATATACATACATATATATATACATATATATAAAAGGATATATACATATCCTTTTAAATTTTGGAAAATACAATAACTTTTTTCCAAACATTTAACTTTGACTAAAATTCCAATTGCAACTTTTGGAAGAGACAAAAATAGATTCCAAATTATAAACTTGTCAAATCTCAAGAAAATCTTTGAAGAAGAGTTATAGGAGAACACACTTGGAATACCAAAAACTGAAAGATTAAAATAAATCAATCCAATGTAATAATGAAGTCGACATCATAATTGGTTTCAAATATGCCATAGAAAGACCTTAAAATAAAATGTGAAAAATATCCACTGGGAAACACAAAAACTTACTATGAAGTGATGATGGTCTTCAAATCTGTTTTTAAAAAGAAAATGTAAACAAATATTTATCTCCTTCATGGTAAAAGATTCACCCCCAAAGAATATGCTGAAAATACTGTCAGATTTTATCATATGATATACATATAAAATAAACAAAAGTGGGCACTCTATCATTGCTGGTTGGAACAGACTTTATGGAGGGTAACCTGCCAATTTGATGGCCAAGTTTCACATAATATGATCCAATAACAACAACAAACATGATCCTAGATGTCATTCACATCTGGAAATACTTCCTAAGGAAATAATTAAACAAGGGTAAAATTGCTTTTCAAAAATTAATTACTGCATGATTTTTTAAAAATAATTTTCAAATGGAAACTGTATGCCTAACAGTAGAGTCGGCTTAAATCATAATATAGTCACGTAAGTGAAAATAATACCAGCCAGCCAGTCAAGTGCCGTCGAATCAGATCTGACTCAAGGTCACCCTACCAACAATATGTTGATATGCATTGTATTGCCATTTTCCTATATTTTATGTTACATGCTGTCATAGATTGACATGTGTCACTGGCAGAAATGGGTGCAGCCTTTCAGCTAGGCTGTAACACCTGGTACTGTGTGATGTTTCTACCTTGTAAACACTGCCTCTGTGATGTTAGTGAGAGAGGATGGGCAGTAGTTGTGTTGGTGGGGCAGGACTCAGTGTATAAGACTGTATTATGCCTTATTCAGCCTCTTCAGATGTGAAAGAAAAGAAGCTAACAGTGAGATTTGGAGACCTCCTACTGTCAGGAAAGAAGCAAGACAGGGAGCAGAGTGCATCTACTGGAAAGGACTCTAGGTCCCTGCACATCAGAAGCTCCTAGGTCAGGGGAAAACTGATGACAAGGATCTTCCTCCAGAGGCAACAGAGACAGCTTTCCCCTGGAGCTGATCTCTGAATTTGGACTTGTAGCCTACTTGGCTGTGCTGAATAAAATTTCTCTTTTTTAAAGCCATCCACCTATCATATTTCTTTTACAGCAGCAATAAATGACTAAAACATGCAAACATGCAATATAATGTTCCACTGCTACTCTTTGCTAAAACATTCATATATATTGGACACAGGTCACAAAGCCAATAAGCGACTCTTTAATTGATTGACTACTCGTAAAAGATCACATTATGGACTTTTTTCAGCTATCTAGTGCTGCTATTAAAAAATACCACAGTGGATGGCTTTGGCAAAGAGAAATTTACTCTCTCAGTGTAGGAGGCTGTAAATCCAAACTCAGGGAACCAGTTCTAAGGGAAGGCTTTCACTCACTGACAGATCTAGGGGATAATTTTTGTCTCTTTTCAACAGCTGTGACCCTGCTATTTCTTGGAGAGCTCCATGTGTTGGGCATCAATCTTCCCCTGGGTCTAAGAGGTTCTCAGCACAGGGACCTCCAGTCCAAAGTATACAATCCACTCCTGGCTCTTGTGTCTTGGTGGTACTCAGGTCTGTCTCCTCTCTGTTCACTTCTCTCTCCTCTTATCTATTGCAGGGTTGTGGCTGGAGTAAAAGTGTCTCTTGAAGCTAGTAGGCAAGCACTTAAACATGTTTGCTACCACAGATTGGCTCACATATACAGTTTTTAATTTACTCATTTATATGTTAAAAACAAAAGCCAGATAAATTTCTTTGACATCTTACTGAATTTCATTTGCTTGGTGAAATACAAATATATATATATATATTTTATTAGCAAAACACTAGTGAATACTTACTATTGTTATTTTAATATGGCAGAACAGTACAAGTTATTTTTTCAAACATTAAAATTTATAGAATGATTGGAGTAGAAGCAGTTGTGCTTTTTATTTTTATCATTTAATGAATAGCTTCCTGGAAACTGTATCCTTCCCAAGATATTTTTAACAGTTTAATTGCAAGAAGTAATTATCCCAGAAAGCTTCTAGTTTGCTTCTAAATACAAAATACAAGAATATCAAGTGAGTTCTAAAAATTCTCAAAAATTTTATTTATCTTGTACTCTACATTGGCTTATGGTTTTATGTGTTCTTAGTTCTATTTATAAAAAACAAATGTACAAATCCATTGATGTCAAGTTGATTCCAAATCATAGCAACCCTATATGACAGAGTAGAACTGTCCCATATGGCATCCAAGGAACACCTAGTGGGTTTGAACTGATGACCTTCTGATTAGCAGCTGTAGCTTTTAACCACTACACCATCAGAGTGTCCATTATGCCTTATGTAAGGAGAAGGAAGGTATAAAGAATATCTGAAAACATTCTTTTGTAAGAAAAAAAATACAGACATCATAGGTATAATTTCATTAAACCTAACCTTTCATAGTTTCATTGTACCTATTTTAAATTTACTGCAAAGGTGAGTAAATGTGTGTTGTAAATGTGGGTGTTCATGTGAGTGTGAGGTGGGTGTGAGTGTGTGTATGTAAAGACCAGCCATATTCACAAATATAGAACACTACATTCAAAACTCTTGCAGGGTTATTAATCTTTTACTAAAACTGACCAAGTGCTACACTATGCAGCCTGAGTCAATATATCTTTTTAAATGAGCTAAAATTATATTATAAAAAAGAACTAGAAAACTCCTGTATATCTTTAAATAAATACACATTTAAATAATTATTGGGCCAAAGGGGGAAGGGGAAAAGTATCACAAAGGGAATTAGAAAATATTTTGACTAGAAGGTAATAAAAATAGAAAACACAATTTAACAAAATGTATACAAGTATACACAATAATACATGTATACAAGTATACACAAATAATAAATAAATAAATACTAAAATGAATACATATTTCAGACCGTCCCTCAAAGAAAACTGAAGACCCTGTAATGATGAATTCTGTCATACGTTAAAGATAAATGTAGCAACAATTTTATACCAGCTTTTGAAAAGAAAATAAAGGTAATGTAACCTTAATACCAAAACTTCACAGAAGTCAATACTAGAAAGGATTTTGAAGGACAATCTTTCTCATTGACCTATGTGTGAAAATTCCTTAAGATATAGAAAAGTGAAATCAATGTTGTATATATAACTTTAAAAGCATATATCATGACCAAATTAGACTTATTCCAGGGATGCTTTCATACTTTCCAGAAGCAGTAAATAGAATTCACCCTAACTAAGATGAAAAAAGAAAATTATATACAACAATCTCAAGAGAAAAGCTTAACAATGTAAGGATTTATTTTGCTCCGTAGCTAGACTTACTATAAAGCATTGGTAGTCTAGATAGTGTTGTATTTGTGCAAGGGTAGAAACATGGACCTAGGAAACAGAGTTCAGGAGCGCACACACACGTGCGCACACACACATACGTGCACACACACGTATACAGCTAAAACAGTATGGCGGTGGGGAGCTAGAACCAAGTAGAGAAACTTACTGTACTGGATATTAAAAACTGTTTTTATAATAATTCATAAGACAGTGATATATTGGCATGGAGAAAGAGAAATTGACCACTGAAACCAAATGGAGAATGTAACAAAGAACCACATATGTGCAGAAATGATTTATGACAAAGGTGATGTTGCAGAGCAGTGGGGAATAGACAGCTTTTCTAGTCATATTATGGAGTCAACTGAATTTTCATAAGGGAAAAAATGAAAATTGGCATATACCTGGAAGTATATACGTATGAATATGTATATATGGAAACCGTGGTGGCACAGTTAGTGGCTAAGAGATGCAAATGCTAACTGAAACGTGAGCACTTCAAAGCCACCAGGTGCTTCATCGAAACCATATATAGCAATTTTACTCATTTATATGGAGACTGTAAGTCAGAATCGACTCAATGGCAATGGCTTTTTGTTTTGGTTTGGTTTTGGATTTATACATACATATACATACATACATATTCATGAAACTCTGGTGATGTAGCGGTTAAGTGCTATGGATGCTAACCAAAAGGTACTCAGTTCAAATCTGCCAGGCACTCCTTGGAAACTGTACGGGACAGTTCTGCTCTGACCTATACAGTTGCTGTGAGTCAGAATCAACTCGGTGCACTGGATTTTTGGGGTATACTTATGCATACAATGGTGAGGCTTTGTACATGTCATCAGAAGGAGTCAGTCCTTGGAAAAGAGCATCATGCTTGGTAAACAGATAAACAACCAAAACCAAACCTGCTGCTGTTGAGTTGATTCCAACTCACAGCACCCTATAGACAGAATAGAATTGCCCCACAGAGTTTGTAAGGAGTGTCTGGTGGATTCAAACTGTCCATCTTTTGTTTAGCAGCTGTAGCTCTGAACCACCACAACATCCAAGTTGCCTGGTGAAGTAGTGGGTCATAGAAAGAGGAAGGCCCTCAACAAGATGCACTGACAGAGCAGCTGCAACAGTGCGCTCAGGTGTGCCGATGATAGTGAGGATGGTGCTGCACCACTCAATGTTTGTTTTTGTTGTTTCTGCTGTACACAGGGTCCTTATGTATTAGAATTGACTTCGCGGCACCTAACAACAACAATGTATATCCAGACCAAATCCACTGCCCGAGAGTGGTTTACAATTCATAGGGACTATGTAGGATGGGATATAACTGCTCCATAGAGTTTCCAAGGACCGCCTAGCATATTCGAACTGTAGACCTTTTGGTTAGCAGACACTGCACTTTACCACTACGCCACCAGCGTTTCAAACAACATTCATGCAGACATATACATATAATGTGTAGATATTAACAGCATATATATATATATATGCTGTCAATATATATATATTGTGTGTATATGTATTTGTGTGTATAAAATCAACCCTAGATACATTTTGGGTTTAAATACTCTCCAGCCTTTCAGACCTTGGCTTTTGGCCTCTTGAGTAGGCCCAGCTGGCATCTGTCCTGCTCAGGTTTACATAGCTGCTTAGCTCCACAAGTAAGTGCCTAGAGCCACCCTACTCAGCCAGTAAGCTTCAGCCTGAAGGCACTCAGCTCTCTTACTCAGTGGGTCAGTGAGCCTAACTCTACCTACCTCTCAGAAGCGCCACACTCTACCAGCAAGCCTGCTGCCCAAAGACACTCAGCTTTCTCCTTCCACAGGCTAGAAACCCACCACACCGTCTCGTTGTCAGTCCCTGGTTCTCCTGTCTTTGCTGCCACCGTTTCTCAGTTGCTACGTCTCAGTATCTCTTGCCGTCTCTAGTGCAGCTCCTTCTTTCTTTCTGTGTCACTTGGGTTAAAATGTTCACAGTGCAGGAATCCTGAGTTCAAAGGATGTGTTCCACTCCTAAATCTTCTTTCTTAGCGATAGTGAGATACCTTCCTCTCTGCTAGCGTCTTTCTTCTTCTATGTCTTGTAAGATAAAAGGTGAGACTCAAACAAGGTTGAGACTTGAATAAGGGTGTGACTTGAGTCACATTGTGTTATAAAGCCATGGCTTAAGATACACCCAGAACAGATCCTGTTTCATTAATCTATAAATTTTAGAATTCTCAACATATCACAAAATAGAAGAAAATTACACCATCGTATAACAGAAGACAGTCTCACAATACTGAGAAGATGGCCTAGCCTAGTTCACACATATTTTAAGGGGGAACATAATTCAATTCATGACAAAGTATATTAAAAATATTAACTTCAGATCATTAAAAGACACGATTAAGAGAGTAAATATGTAAGCCACCGAAGGGAAAAATCTTTGCAATACATTTAACTGAAAAGCGCATATATTCAGATCATAGAGAATACTTAAATCTTTTTTTAACCCTATGTACACCAAAAAATATGTACAAGCGTGTTGACAGCAGCATTACTAGTAGTACAAAAATTAAAATAACCTAAATATTATTCGACACTAAAACTCTCTGCAGCTGAGTAGATTCTGACCCATAGTGACCTTACAGGACCGAGTAGAACTTCCCCACAGGGTTTCTAAGGAGCAGCTAGTAGATTCAAACTGTTGACCATTTGGTTAGCAGCCTAGCTCTTAACTACTGTGCTACCAGTGATCCCATTCAACACTAAAATAATTTGTCAAGTATCCAAACAACGGTGCACCTTGCAAATGGAAGAAAAAAAGAAAATGATTAAATTCAATAATACAAATAAATATTAAAAAAATGCTGAATGACAATGAGAGGTTGTGCTACTCTGAGTGTGTGTGTGTGTTTCTGTGTTGAGGATGAGATTTCTGGCTATTAAAAATAGGGACTTTTTACTCAGGTAGTGATTATATGGGTGCATTCATGTTAATTCACAGAGCTTTACACTTTTCATATGGGCACTCCTTAATATGTGTGTTGTAATTCAATAAAATGTTGTCATAAATATCAGACAGAATGTTCCATATGGACACAATAACATGACAGTGTTAGGTAGGTGCTACATGAATATCTTTTAGAATAAGCATACAATTACCCTGGAAGGGATTGTACTGTTTGGTAAAACCAAACCAGACCCACTGCCACAGAGTTCATTTCAATTCATAGTAATACTGTAAGACAGAGTAGAACTGCACGCGAGGGTTTCCAGGACAGACTTAAATTGCTGGCCTTTTAGTTAGCAGAGATCTTAACCATAGGCTGAATAGGTCATTAGTTTCGACAGTTTCTTCTGTGAAGCGTCAGATAGCAAACATTTTTTAGTTTTCAGGCCCTCGAGTCTCTGTAGCAACTACTAAATGGCTGGGAAAACCAAAACGAAACCTAGAGAAGATATATAAACCAGTGGGTGTGGCAGTGTTCCTATTAGCCTTTATTTACAAAAACAAGCAGCAGGTGAGATTTGGCCTGTGAGCTCTAGTTCAGCAACCCTTTGACGAGTAGACAGACTGAGTAACTGAGGAATATGTCTCTACATGTTAGACCATTGGTGAAATATTTGGTTTATGTCATCTTTCCAAACAATGGGCAAAAAAATTTTATTATTCTGAGTATCCTGATTAAATTATACTGTATGTATTCATTGGTAGTTTTTACTTGTGTTGTTTCTTTGTATAATTTATACTGTTACCACTAGTTACTCTCTGTAATATTTCTGTTTTAAATCTAAAAATATATTGTGCACTGAATATCCACATTTGAATTTGCTCTTTGTCAGCATCTTTCAGTCTGAGAAAATTCAACCATTTAATAATTAGAATATTATACTGTAAAATAGTTTCAGTGATTGGTACAAAGATCTACTTATTATCTAGGGCTTTTTTGTTTAGTTAGATGATGTTATAATGTATTATTTTATCAAAATTTAGCTGTTCATTTGCATATACAAATCATTAATCATTTTTATTTAGAACAAATTAAACCACTTCCAGTTTTATGGTGAGAAAATCTACTTGAATCTTTTTTCTTTGGTAATCTTTTTTCTTTGGCTTAACTAATTAGTCAGACAAATGTTTATACAAAACGTTCTAAAACCATGAATGTCTTTCCTAAATGGCTCTAGGCAAGAACTAGATCCGTGCAAAGCTGAAGTGACTCTTCTAGGGAAGATGATAAAAGCAAGTGACTCTATCAATCGCAACTCTGGAAGATTTCTGCCAGTGTCAGGATCCGTCTTTGTGGGTGGCTTTCCAGATCTTCATGAAAGAAACAAGGTATTTGTTGTTAAAAACATGAATTATGTCATTTTGTGGAAAAAAGAAAAAAATAGTTTCCTGGTTACTGAGCATGTCTATATGGTTTCACAAAGAAATTTTGAGCAATTCAATTAAATGTGTGTATTTTTAATCTATTAATCCAAAGTATACTAAAAAATTACTGCTCTTAATGTACAACATTGTTCCAACAGCCAGGTTCACATGACAGTAGCATGTGAGTTATAATTCTTGATAGCATTAAGCATGTGGACTTTTGCTTGCTCTAAGCTAGCAATTTCAGAAGGACACGTGAAGGGGTTGGCTCAATAATATCTCTGTCAAAAATGTAATTTGAGACCATCCCCAGTCTCTGCTTCACACAGCATTACTAAAACCTGGGAATGTTCTCTACAGAATGTCTAGGCATATGCCAGCCCACTCTTTAAATTTCCATTTAGATAATTAGCTTATTTTCTTCATTATTAAGCTATATTTTAGGGCAATAGCTTGCATGCTGACTTAAATACTATTGATTATTTGGCTCTGGTCTTTACAATTACAATTACTTTAAAAAATTAAGATTGCTTGTTAACAGTACCAATAGCTTCTTGCATGTATGTATCTATTTTCTTAGAATATTTACAAGCATAGTTCACATATTTGAATTTACTATGTTTATGTTACTGCAGATAAAGAAAAATGCTATTATTGGAACATTCAAGGAATTTAAATTGCATAAAAATCTACTTACTGTGTTATAAACATTTGTCATTCTGGTATATGTAAAATAAATAATTTTAAAGAAAATATACTTGAACAAAGGTCACTTGCATATTTGATGTTACACATGCATTTTTTAAAGAAATAAGAAAATTCTACATCTGTAAGCTTGCAGCCAACTTGAACCAATTATTAATGAATGTCAAAGACTACCACCATAAATATCAATTACCCTTGAACATAACGAAAACAAAAATCCTCATAATTGCGCTAACAAACCATATAGTGATAAATCTCGATGACCCTGAATTTGTCAAAGATTTCATTTTACTTAGACCAGCAAGCAATCCCCGAGGAAAAAGCAGTCAAGAAATCAAATGACTTATTGCACTGGAAAATCTTCTACAAAAGACCTCTTCAAATAAAGTTCTAAAAAGCAAGATGTCACTTTGATGACTAAGTTACACCTAATACAACTCATGGTAATTTCAATCTCCTCAAATGCATGTGAAAGCTAGACAATGAAATAGAAAAACTGCAGGCATTTGTATTGAGGTACTGGAAAAGAAAACTAAATATATCATCAACTAAAGGAACAAACACATTTGTCTTGAAGGAAGGACAGTCAGAATACCCTTTCTCACTTTCCTTATGAATTCTCACTTTGAGCCCATGGTCAATAAAGACCAATCTCTAGAACACAACTTATTAAAGAAGAGGGTCAGCAAAAAGGAAATGGATTGATGTGCTAGATACCACAATGGACCAAAACATACCAAAAACTGTGAAGATTGTGCAGCCAAGTAATGTTTTATTCTGTTATATGTAAGGTTGCCATGAGTTGGAGCCAATTCAATGGCCACTAACAATGACAAACATGTAGAAATTATTTTAGATGCAGTGTTACTCCACTAGCTTTATTTTTCTTGATTATGAAACAGACTTTTATGATTTTTTCTATATTACTGTGCTTGATCAACTTTTTTTCCTATATAAACCAGCCTATATTGTCATAGTTTCTTTGGGGGCAGTTCTACTCTGACCTCTAGGGTCTCTGTGAGTTGGACCCGACTCGATGGCAGTGGGTTTGCATTTATATGTTCATAACAGTAGAAAATATGTCTCCTCTATTTACCTATCTATACCCCAAGCCAAAGACGGTTTCTGTCACATGGAAAGTGCTCAGTAAACAACTTTTAAATAAATGTATCAATTAGAGAATGGACAAAAAAATTTCAAATACTTACATAAATTAACTTTTAGTTATTTACATTTCAAATAATTTCTTATTTCGTAACTGTGTAGGTATTTTCCCAAGTAAAAACTAAGTGTTCATGTAGAATTTAATTTTATGAAGCATACATTAATTAAATTCAATGTTTAAAGGTTCAAAAAGCTATTATTCTATTAGCAAGATCCGTAAATGTTTCTAATAACCATTAGGTATTTAATAGAAATGTGAATATAAAGAAGCAATACAGAAAAAATGGAAATGGAGCCTCTTAGCCTTCTTGTATTTAAGCACAAATTTAAAGGATGAACAAATGTCTGTAAGTTAATACGTAGACTGTCTTTCCAGGCAAAGCAGACATCACTTGTACTAGCTTATGTAATGGAGAAAACAAGGTAGGGATGGATGCAAGAAGCAAAAGCAATTTATGGTTTTGAAGACATGTGATTTTAGAGGAAGTGAGCAAGAAGAAGACTTGAGCTTGGTGAAGTGAACAAGGACCAGAGCATAATGAATGATATGTAGAATACAAACAGTATAGATCGTACTCTGGTGATCGAAGGAGGCATGTAGGACATTTGAACAGGGAATGATACTATGGCACTTTCACTCTCACAGTAAACAGAATGTAAAATCAGAGGGAATTGAGACTACAGGTTAGGAACTGGTAAGATTATGTAACAGGAAGACATAAAAATGACACTGTGGAAACAGAACAAGGGGGAAACAATGAACGCTGTCACAATGTTAAAGATAAGCACTTGGGAAAAACTTGGAATTCAAATGACTGGTTTGGCTTATGTAACTAGAAAATTTATGGGGTCATTCTTGAGATGGGAAACAGAAGATGATTTACAGGCAAAGATGGAAGGTCCGCCTCTGCATTTGAGTTACTTTGGAGTGTGGGTGATTTTCAAATATTTAACTCCTAACTTGGCACCAAAACTTACACATCATTCCACCAGATCGTTGCTTCCCTGTTGTTATTTTCCTGTTAGTAGAATGTTGTGGTCAGACGTGTAAATAGGGCTTTGAGTTATAAAAGGTAATGGAACATTTGACCGTGGAAGTCGCTGGGCAGGTGCTGTGGGAGCCATGATCATTGATCGGGTTGATTGTGAAGAGAGAAGACGAAGACTGGGGCCAAGGAATGCCGTGGAAGAAGCGCCCACAGAAGTGGCTAAGTAACGGAGAGAAGGGTAATAGAAAGACAAGACCAAAACAACATTTTCACAAACAAGAAATGCAGAAAGTTTCCAAAAGAACCATGTGTTCAGCATCATTCAGTGCTACAGAAAGGTCAAGAAGAAGTTTCAGGAGAATACCAACAGAAAACAAATGGCGTTGTTTTCAGGAGCAATAAACGAAGCAGGAAAGCAAAACTGTGACTTTAACTGCTGTTTCTAGAAGCTTGTTTTCTTGATTATCTAGTGATGCTGTAACAACGACAATGGCAACGACAACAAAAATACTACAGATAGGTGGCTTTAATGAACAAAAATTATTCCCTTGCCATTTTGAAGGCTAGAAGTACGGATTCACGATATCTACTCTAGGGCAAAGTCTATCCTTTGCTGCAGACCCCGATGTGCCGTGACATTCCTTAGCTTGTAGACGGACCCTTAATGATATTTTCCCCAGTGTACGCATCTCTTATCTGTCTTCCTTTATATAAGATACCACTCAGAAAGGATTAGTTTTAGGTTTTACCCTATTCTAGCCTGGACACCCTAGTTGTGTAGTGGTTAAGTGCTATATCTGCTAAACTTTTAAAAGGTCAGCAATTTAAACCTGCCACGAGCTCCTTGGAAACCCTGTGCAGCGGTTCTGCTCTGTCCTATAGGGTCGCTATGAGCCAGAATCAACCTGACAGTGGTGGGTTTCTTTTTTTCTTTAGTTTAGCATGGTCTTATTAACACAAGGGAAGAAAAATCCGACTTCTAAACATTCACAAGCACGTAGGCTGAGATTGCAAATAATGTTTTTCATGGACACAATTTAATACATAACACTTGTTAAAAAACAAAAAAGAGAGACGAATTGCCATCAAGGGGTAAACTGTCATAGTAGAGTGGCAGAGACATGAATAGTAAACTATATTCTAAAACCATTTTCTTTCCCAAAAATTTATCTGAAAGAATTTGCATTTATTAAGGGATTATGTCACTAAAAACTTGATATTCGGCCTGTGATTTATTTCTACAGTGGGCAAATGGACATCTGTTGTAATCAGATTTATGGGAACATTGACGTATGGACTACTGAAGTTTACCTTAAAAGAGTAGCCAACTAAACAGATTCCCCCTCCCCCCCTGATAATTAATATGCTGTATTGGAAAGCTTTTAGGTTAACCTCTTACTGATTTTTTATTCTTTATAATATGCTTACTGTGTCATAGTAACTGTATATATGCATGTAAATTTGGGTGTGACATACCTTTGTATAGATATTCACTAGATGAATAATACAAGCATGCTATACAACGCATTAATATGGTAGCACTTAAAGGAAAATGATACTATGAATCAGACAGAAAGAGATAAGGGAGAAACAGAAAAGAACCTTGTAAACCTGTTCAGTGCTGACCCTCTGAACATCCAAGTAACACACAAGCTTTAACTATCTAATTATTGTGTTCTGATTAAGAGCTGCTGCTTAAGCACAGTGGGTTGTCAGTGAGAAGAAAATTAAAAACAACAGGTTTGCAGTGTAAAACACTAAGGGAGAGAACTGCAGTTGATTCCTTGAGCCAGTAAATCCTAAGTTTTACACTTATTCTCCTGCCACACAGTTTACAATGATGGCTTTCTGTACTGGCCAGAGCACCTACCCATGATAAAAGTCCCTAATCCAATGTGTATTTGCTGACAGGTTGTTTAATGCTTCCTTTAACAAAACACACAGAGATCAGTATGTGAGGAGAGAATGAAACTGTTAGACGCTTTCAATTTTCTGCCTGGAGTGTGAAAAGCTCTGCATCCCCTGAAGACTGTAAATGATGATAACTTCCAAGGTCCAAGTGTAAGTGGCTCCCCTCTGGTCGTAGGAAAGCCCTTTCCTTGCCATGCTTTAATCCCTTCCAGTGCATGGACTCCTGACTTGGGGGCTGTATTGCTTGAGGACTAAAACCTTAATCTCCAATAAATGCAGACCAAGCTGCGATGGTACTGGATTCCCTCTACTTCCTATAAGAGAAAATAAAGTAGTTATGGAAACAAACGTTATGGTTAATCCATTAGTAGGTTTGTTTGTTTTTTTTTTAATTTCTGCAGAAAATGGTAGCATAAAATGAATTCTGGGTTCAACTTTTTCTCACATGCCAGCTGATCACTAAGATTAAAAACAGAATAAGTGATGACATGTACTATTATTAAGACTGGAATTTTGTAATACTCTGTGACTGTTTTTAAGAGTCTAAGAACCTATTTTAATTTTTAATTCCTACATGTTACAGCTGTTGAATATGTGTATTTCTCTATATGTATTTCTAATGTTCAGGGAATCCTCCTGTAAAACAAGAACACAAATAATCATTATCTACTTTAGAGCTATAAAGGATCCCTGATGATGAAGCAGTTAAGTGCTCAGCTGATATCTGCCTGAACCCACCCAGCAGGTCCATGGGAGAGAGACCTGGGGGTCTGCTCCTGCGACGATCACACCCCGGAACACAAGCAGTTTTGTCTACCACGTGGGATTGATGTCACTTGGAATCTGCTTGACGACACTTTACAGAAGGGGGGCAATGGCAGTTCAGTAATAGAATTCTCACCTTCTATGTAGGAAACTGGGGTTCCCTTCTCAGCTCGTCTACTGCGTGCGCAGCCACTACGGACCTGCCTGGGAGTCTTTCAGGTTGTTATGATGGTAAACAAATTTCAGCAGTTAGACTAGGACAGACCAGGAAGAAAGGCCTGTGTATCTGAAAATCTGAAAATCCGCCAACTGAATCCCTATTACAGCAAGTCTAATCCCCTGCCCAAGAGTGGGAATGGCATAGCATTTGGTCCTGTTTATATGGGGTCCCTGTGAGTAGAGATCCTGGCAACAACAAATTTATGGTATATTCACAGCATTTATTTAAATCTTCAATAACTAATTTGTTACTAATTCTTTCTTAGTTATCCAGTACTGCTGTAACAGAAATAATACAAATAGATGGCTTTAGCAAACAGGAATTTATCTGTCACAGTATACCAATACCAAACTAAACCAGTCCCTGCTGAGTTGATGGCAACCCATAGTGACCCTATAGGACAGAACAGAAGTGCCCCATAGAATTTCCAAGGAGTGCCTGGCAGATTCAAACTGCTGACCTTTTGGTTAGCCCCTGTAGCAATTAACCACTATGCCACCAGTATAGAAAGTTAAAGCCCCATATCGGGCTAGCTCCAGAAGAAGGTTTCTCTCTCTGTAGGCTCTGGGTGAATGTTCTGATCTCTTTTGAGCTTCTGGTCTTAGGTAATCTTCCTGTGGCCTGGCATCTCTTGGCTCCACTCTCTGTTTTTATATCTCTTAAGAGACTGACTCAAAACACACCCTATTGTAATCTCATCTCATTAGCATAACAAAGACAACTCATTCCCCATGGGATTATAAACACAGGCATGAATATTAGGATTTACAACACATATTTTGGGGGAAACACAATTAAATCTGTAACAAATATATTCACTTTTATAAAAATGGCTAAAGACATAAAAATATAATTCTCCTTAAGAACTAGTAATAGATTCCTGAACAAGCATTGAGAAAATCACCTTAGTTGTCTTTCGCTTTCCATAGCATTATTTTGTCAGTTTGTGTTACTGTTTCTAACTCATCATTAAATAGAGAGGTAATTTGGCTACATATCCCATGACACCTTAGCAAACGCATTTATCAAATTATTAGAGGATGTTTGTCAGCTTTTTTGAGATCTTCCTAAAGAAACCAAATCCATTGCCTTCTAGTCAATTCCAACTTATAGCCATGTGCTAGGACAGACAGTGAACTGCCCCACAGGGTTTCCAAGAAGCAGCTGGGGGATTTGAAAGGATCTGGTCAGCAGCCAAGCTCTGCGACCACTGTAAGCCCAGAGCTCCTTGAGCCTTTCCTAGACACTTGTTACATGGACACATCGTAATCACAAATAAAGTGAAGCACACTACTGGCAAAACAACTAAAACTATGTTAACATTTAACCCTTTGGTTTCAGTAACAGTAGGTTGGAAACAAGTTTACCCTCTAACTTGTCCTCATATTTTGGCCAGCTATTTCTTAAAGAGAGATGCATTCCACAATAACTAGAAGTCTCTTTATCAAATAATTTGTTTACATAAACCTGCTTTCTGATGAATGGAAGCCCACATCTGCACCAAACATAAGCAAGATGATAGCAACATGAAAGCTTCACTGCAATATTTTAAGATTCGTTGTTTCTTATTGAGCCTATTTGGTAAGTTATTCATTCATTCATGTGGTCACTCTACTAGACACATTTTTTTAATGTTTATATTTTACTCTGTTTGGAACAATATTAGTACTGAATTTGAAAAGAGACTGTGGTGTGAGTAAAAACAGGAACACTAGTAGAGAGCCATGACGCTGTCCTGTCTCTGAAATTACAATCACAAATCAACATATTTATTTTACAAGTTTATGACTTAGGCAAATATTTTTTAAGCACTATCTGGGGCACCTTGAGGACTAAGGTGTGCCTGACCCAAAGTATGGTGTTTTCAATAGCTTCATATGCATGCAAAAGCTGCACAATGTGTCAGGACGACCAAAGAAGAATTGACACCTTTGAACTGTGGTGGTTTTGAAGAATATCGTATATACTATAGAACACCAAAAGAACAAACAAGTCTGTCTTGGAGGAAGTAGAACCAGAATGCTTCTTGGAGGCAAGGATGGAGAGACTTCATCACATACTTTGGACATATTTTCAGGAGGAGTGATCAGTCCCTGGAGAGGAACTTCATACTTGGTAAAGTAGTGAGTCAGTGAAAAAGAGGAAGACCCTCAATTAGGTGAACCGACACCGTGGCTGAAACGGTGAGTTCAGGGAAAGCGACAACTGTGAGGCTGGCTCAGGACTCAGCAGTGTTCCCTCCTGTCATATGTAGGGTTGCTATGAGTCAGGATCAACTCCATGTCACCTAACAATGGCTTCTTGAACAGGAGCCCTGTGGTACAGTGGTTAGGTGCCTGGCTGCTAACTGAAAGGTTGGTTATTGGACCACATCAACCGTGCTGTGCAGGAAAAAGATGTGGCAGCCTGCTTCAGTAAGATTTACAGCCTTGAACGTGCTACAGGGTAGTTCTACTCGATCCTATAGTAATGCTATGGGTTGGAATTGCATCGACAGCCAGTTGTGTATGGCTTCTTGAAACTCAAAGTATTTCACATGGAAGACATAATGTCTATAATGTAATACTCTGTAATACTTCCTGGAACAGCATCAAAAATAAAATTGCACATTGGGAAATCTTGCTACATGGAAAAAAGTATGTATGAGTGTGTATATACACATATATACACGCATACATACACATATGAGTGGAGAACCCTGTTGCTGTAGTAGTTAAGAGTTCAGCTGCTAACCAAAAGCTTCCAAGTGTTCCTTGGAAACCCTGTGGGGCAATTCTGTTCAGTCCTATAGGGTCTCTATGACTCTGAATCAACTCGTTGGCAATGTTTGTTTCAGTTTTGTTTTTACAAAAACACAAACACACACGTTTTTCCCTTCCATACATTTATATGCTCTTTCTAAGAACAATTTGAATTAGCTGATTTTTAATCATGTCTCTACCATAAAATAATGTCTTGTGATGTTGACCACTACCAGGCATCTCTGGGCCTCAAGTTACTCTTCCATAAATGATGATGTAGGACTGTATTATTTTTTAAGGCCTATTCCAATGCAAAATATGGTGTATCTGTATTTATTTTGGAAACCTGGTTTCAGTCGTTAGGAGCTCAGCTCCTACCAAAAAGGCCAGCAGTTTGAATTCACCAGCTCTTCCTTGGAAACCATATGAGGCAGTTCTACAGTGTTCCACTGAGTAACCATGAGTCAGAATTGACTTGACAACAATGAATATGGGTATCTATTTAACACATTGTTTATAATGTATATTTACTTACAATATTAATTGTACAACTATTCTTTTTGTTAACGTACCGTATCTGACACAAGATCTGTAATTCTTTGATCACACAGAGTCACCTCACTTTCATAGGATCTTCCTGAGGATATCCCCAGAGACATTCACATCATGTGGCTCCTCTGCTTCTCCCTAAATTTCCATTTAGTTGTAAAAGTTCTCAGACTGTTTTCATTGAAAAATTCCCCCCACAATCAATACCATATGCCAGCCAAGTGGTATAATAATGCATTTTATGTCCATTGCTTAAACTATGAACATATTAAAAAATACAAAAGAAAACTGTGACAGATCAATACATATTCATCTTTTTTTTATGTTGCTACCAACATATATTAAAATCAAAATGTTTTAGTATTCCCTTGTTAGGGAACAACAGGTAAAGTACACCAAGAAGTAATCTAGTTTATATTAGTGGGGGAATTCTAGTAATACAAATCATAATTTTAAAACCTTATTTAATTTTCAGCACAGTCAATGCAACTCAACAGCAAGAAGAGTAAAATCAATTTTTGGCTTAAGTGCTTTGGGGCTATTAATTTGGGAGATAGTATTTGTAGTGAAATTTAAGAATTTAATGCTAATTTAGCCAAGGGCTGAAGAACAGAACCCTCAGGTGAATGATCTGACATATGAAAATGATAATGTAAAATTTAAGAAGGCTGAGAATTGGGAAATAAGTGAAGCATGAACTCAGAGAATTTTCAGCATAATCTACAAAGATGAAAATTAAGTACTCCATAAAGTCACTAATAAAATGTTACACAATCTGAAGTTATTAAAACTGCCTTTATCATTTACTACACTGACTCCTTCAAAGGCAAAAACCGCACAATGCATAGTTACAAAGCATAAAACAAAACTAGCTTTCCAATAACCGAGAACCAACCTTCTTAGTACTACTCAGTAGTTGCTGTTTTTGAGACATGCTGGATAACATCAGATAATGCTTTCCTAAAGGATTCAGTGATGTTACTACTATAAGCGTTCATTCAAAAAAGACAGTAGAACTCCAAGGTTAAGGACTGTAGCTCTAGAATTGGAATCTTGTTTCCTTCGATTTTAGCCTTGGGGCCCCAGCAAACTACTTTCCCCTTCTCAGCTTCTTTTTCTTCATCTGCAAAACAAGGATGCCACCCTTCTAAGGTTGTAGTAGGTGTGACTGAGATATTACTTAGTGTTTTAGTCAGCTGGTGCTGCTCTAACATAATTACCACAAAGCAGATAGCTTTAACGAAGAGAAATGTTTAATATTCTTACACAGTCCTGTAGGCTACAAGTCCACATTCAGGATGTCCACTCCAGGGGAAGGCTTTCACCCTCGTCGGCTCTAGAGGAAAGTCCTTGTGTTGCATCAGTCTTTGTCGAGGGAGCATCTTGGCCCAGGAAGCTCCGTTCTGAAGAACACGCTCTTCTCCTGGTGCTGCTTTATCGATGGTGTGAGGCTCCTAATTGTCTGTTTGCTTCCCTTTCTTCTTATCTGTCATAGGATGAAAGGATAAAATGTGACACAAGCCTCACTCCAGGGAAACTCTCATAGCAAGGGAGCAGGGAGGTGGTCTTATGAAGGGGTTTACAATCCCACCCTAATCTTCTCTAACGTAATCCACTCTGTTAACCACAGGCAGAGATGAAGATTTGTGACTTGTGGCATCAGAAAATCACAAAGTGGAGGGCAATCAGAGAATACAGGGAATCCCAGCCAAATTGTTACACATAGTTTTGGGGGGACACAGTTCAACCCATGACACTTTGCGTTTAATAACAGTTTATCCCTTACTGTTAGTTTATTTTACATCCCAGGTGGTACAGTGGTTGAGAGTTTGGCTGTTAACCAAAAAAAAAAGTCATCAGTTTGAATTCATCAGCTACTGCTGACAAATCCTATGGGGCAGGTCTGCTATGCCATGTAGGGTAATACAAGTCAGAATCAAATTCATAGCAACAAATTTGGTTTGGGGTTTCTTGCTTTAAGCTTCTTTCCATCGTTAAAACTCTACTTTGTGCTCAATGGATATGACATCTCTTTGAATTCACTTATAATGCCGTGGTCTGCTGTCTAGGCAAAAGTTTTGAAATTAATTTGGTTTAAAAAATGGATGCTCATGCTATGAAAAACCATGAACCCGGTCCATATACTAAACGCTTTCTTAAATGCTTAGTTGAAAAGTATGTAACACTTTGATTTTCTAAAATGCTTACCATGTTTTTGTTTTACATCACTTGCTTATACCCTATGGCATTTAAGGCAGTACAACTTATCTACCTTTCTAGAATAAGTAAGCAGAAATTATTCTTCTGTATTTCCATGAAACCTTGTTTTTCATGGTTACAATTGTTACTGGCTGTTAATTGTTCATCAGGCCTCAGCACATTACCAGTTAGTCTTTATTACTGATGTGAGAGATCACATCATCCATACAACTTAGAGTGTGCTGTCCATTCATTCAAGAAGTCAGAAAACATTTCTGGAGTACACATTGCTATGATCTTTTTAAGTTCATTACACATAGTAAGCTTCTAATCTTTGTATCAATCTGTTTTATGCCAAGCCAAGCCAAGTCATGCTATTATCCCTTTGCTAATAAGAGGACATCATGTGTGGTAGAGCAGAGGAAGTTAGGGAAACCTTCTATTAGATGTATAGACAAAATAACCACAAAAAAAGGCTCAAACACACCTAAAGACCATAAAGACGGGGCAGGACCAGGTAACACTTTTGGTGTTGTCCGTGGGTTCGTTATGAGTCAGAGCCAACGTGACACTCACCAACGATAACATCGTTAGCCCTATCTACAGCCGAGATAATTGAGCTGCAGCAAGGTTCAGAAGCTTGCTCAGGTTGCAGAGCTAATGAGTAGTAGGCTGAACATAGCTACAACATCCACAGTATTATGCTATCTTATTTGTCTTATTGTTGATGCTTACAAAAGAAAAACTTTGTCTAATATTTCAAGAGTCTGTGGAAAAATGATCAATTTGGAACATCTTTTTACTTCCAAAAAATCAATAAAAGATGCTCTTTTTAAATAAAATCATTGTCTTTGTAATAATAGTTTCTGTCCTAGGCTGAGTTCTCTAGTGGAGCAAAACCAATGAATCATATTTAGATATGTATGTATACGTGTGAGTGTGTGTATGTATGTATATGGACACAGAGAGAGATTTATCTCAAGAAAATGTTTTACACAGTTGAGGAGGCCGGCAAGTCCCAAACCTGTGTGTCAGGCATCAGGCTAGAGGCCTTTCCTGCTTCATTTGGTTGCAAGGGCTGAAGAACCCACAATCAACACTCAGGTGGAGGTTGCTGGCTCATGTCCCAAGATCCAGAGGTCAGAGGATGAGCCAGATGCAGGATCCAGAAAGAACTTTGCCAGAACATCCATGTGTATTGGCTTCAGGCCATGCCACAAGAAAATAAATAGACTCTTGACTGATTGGTTCTCAACTGATTGACCATTGAATTGATTGGCTACTCAAATCAAATCACAAAATAAAAGATGACTGCATGGTATCTGCCAAACGACTAGGGATCATGGCCTAGCCAATTTGACACATAAAATTAGTTATTGTGGCTTCTCAACTCATTATCTTTGGACACCTCTTATAAGGGCTTCAGACATATTATTTCGGTTCAGGCTTTTAGCAGCTCTTCAAAGGAGGTAACATTACTTGCTCCAAGGATGTAACCTTGGTTACACAGCTGTTTAGCGGAAGAATAAGAATTCAAACACACACTTTTAAAGCATACTCTGTGTTGCTTCAGTATAAATAACAATATTGGACCATATTGTTCTCATTCTTTCTTTATGTCTTATGCTTAATATAAGGCCTGTTTCAAGCAAAATTCAAAGATATTTAATGTTATAACTAAATCAAGTGTTGGTAAAATGTTTTCTTTGCACTCACCTGTCTTTTAGAATCTTTTTAAATTTTATTTTATCAATTCATATTCTGAAGAATATCTTGATTCATTAGTATTTACTTTTTAAATAGGAAAGAGCAAAAATAGACAAAAGGAATAGATTTATTCAACAAATCTATCTATCCACCTGCTTTAGTTACCTAGAGCTGCTATAATAGAAATACACTAGCAAATAGCTTTAACAAACAGAAATTTATTCGCTCACAGTCTAAATAGTAGGCTAGAAGTCTGAATTCAGGCTGTCTGTCTTTTTGGGCTCTGGAGGAAGGTCTTTGTCAGCAATCTCCCCCCTGTTAGAAGCATTTCAGTGCCGGGACCCCAGATCCAATGGACACATTCTCCAACCAATGCTGCCTTCTTGGTGGTATGAAGTCCTCCTGTCTCTTTGTTGTCTTCTCTCTTTTATATCTGGAAAGAGATAAATTCAAGACATAACCTAGTCTTGTAGATTGAGTCCTGACTCATTACTATAACTGCCTCTAATCCTGCCTCATTAACATCATAGGATTTGCAATACATAGGAAAATCACATCAGATGATAGGATGGGGGACAATCACACATACTGGAACTCATTGCCTACCCAAATTGACACACATTTTTGGAGGACGTAATTCAATTCATAACACCATCCCTCCTTCTAGCGAGTATCTACTGTGTGCCAGACATTATTCTGGGTACTGGAGATCCCCCGGCAAACAGTCAAACATGGCTCCATCTTTTTGGAGCTTGCATACTAATCTCTGCCTTCTTGCTGTTGGTGTTAGGTGGCTTCAAGGTGGTTTTGACTCATAGTGACCCTGCGTACAACAGAACACAACACTGTGCAGTCCTGCACCTTCCCTCATGACCAATGCTATTCCCGAGCCCAGTGTTGCATCCGCTGTGTCAGCCTATCTTGCTGAGAGTCTTCTTCTTCCTCACTGATCTTTCGCTTTACCAAGAATGACACCGTTCTCTTTCCTGATAACATCTCCGAGGTATGTTTCATCATTCTTGTTTCCAGAGAGCATTCTGATTGTACTTCTTCCAATATAAATTTATCTGTTCTTTTTTGCAGTCTGCAGAATATCCAATATTTCTTCTCCAACACCATAATTCAAAGTTGTTAACTCTTCTTTGGTACGCCTTGTTCATTGTCCTGTTTTTGCATGTACATGAGGTGACTGAAAACACTGTGGCTTGAGTCAGGCACAACTAAGTCTTCAAGGTATTGTCTTTGCTTTTCAACAAAGCTGATTTCCAGCTAATTTACCAAATGCAGAGTGTCTTTTGATTTTTTGACTGTTGCTTTCATGTGTGCTGATTGTGGATCCAAATGAAAAGAAATCCTTGACAGCCTGACTTTTCTCCATTTGTCATGATGTTATTTATTGGTTCAGCTATAAGGATTTTCATTTCTTTAATGTTGAGGTGTAATCCATACTGAATGTTATGGTATTTGTTCTTCATCAGGAAGTGCTTCAAGTCCTCTTCACTTTCAGTAAGCAAGTTGTGTCACCTGCATAACTCAGGTTGTTAATGAGTCTTCCTCCATTCCTGATGCCTTGTTTTAATTCATAGAGTCCAGTTTCTCAGATTATTTGCTCACTATACAGATTGAATAGGTATGGTGAAAGGTTACAGCTTTGATACAAACCCACCTTCTTGTGTCAGTATTTACTTGTCAAAAAAATCAATCACTATCTTTAGATAAAGGGTGTGATTCATTACTTATTAAACATATATAAAAATATAATCATATCAACAAAGAACAAGCATGAAATTAATGATATGTGCCTTTTCTTCATAGTAAATCTATGAAATGCACTGTGTTTTTTACACATGCAATAGATTTCAGTTTAGGTAGTGTTCAGTAGTCACATGAGGCAAGAGAGACCACCAAGTTGAGCAGCCCTGCTCTACAAAATAATGATTCAACAATATGATTGGCTGATTGCTTTCCACTGAATATATCTGGTCCTTAGATGTAGTACAATTCACACATTTTCTGCAATTGTTTACTGAGTTTTTACTATTTATTAGATGATTTACAGTGAGTGTAAAAGTCCCTTCTTTCTTGAAGTTCAGTCAGTTGAGGAGAAAGATAATTCTAATAAAATGTTCCAAACACAGTGCTTTTAGAGGACTTGGTAGACTAATGGTAACTGGTATATAACCCAGATGAGATAGTTATATTTAAACAAAACAACAATAGTTCAACTACGCCAGTGATAGGCCAATAGAGAAATGAGGGATGTGTGGATTCTAACAGTGGAGCTGTGTGATAAAAGACAAAAAGGAACAAGAATAACAACAAAATAAAATGTGAGAAATGCTAACAGGTTAATGTTCTCCAAGTACATAATGTGTGTAGGAGGACAGAATAAATGATGAGAGCGAAACGGCAGGCAGAGACCAGGTCATAGAATGCACTGGGTGTTATTTGTAGTAGCTGGAATTATCTAGTGAGATCAGACTTTAAGTGTTAGATGTATGTCATTAGTAACTGTATGGAAAGTGTATTTGGGAGAACAAAATTAGGAATCAGAGATTATCTAGGAGATTCCTGAATGGTTCAGACATGAGAAAATAAAATTTCAATTTGTGTAGGGAAGCTGAAGTTAAGAAAAAAACAGATTTTATAGGTATTTGGATGCAAATCAAAAAGAGCTGCTAACAAATTGGATTCAAATTGAAGTAATGGGTAGAGTCAAAGATATCAGCCAGGTTTCTGTTCTTGGCTGATTATGTAGCTGAGAAAACCAAACCTGAGCCCAAAAATTTATAGAAAAGGAGGCAAATGCAGGAAAAGAAGAAAAGGAAAAAGAAGAAATTTACTTTTGTAAATTGAAGTGCCTATGGGAATATCAGGTTGAGATTTCCAGGAGACAGTTGGTGAAGCCAGAGGTGATACTTGACTGAATGTGACTGCAACTGAAGCAACGAGAAGGAATGTGATTACCTAGGGAGAATGTAGAATTCTAACCACCTTTCAGAAAACAAAACAACTCAGTCCCTCACATATCCTCTTGGAAATCTTTGGCATTCTCAGTATGTCTCCACAGGATTGTCAGAGGAGTGTTTCTAAGATATCACTGATTTATTTCAAATTCCTAAGTCTCCTTTCTTTTTGGTTTGCAGACACTTAACTCCTTACATCCCATTAACTTGGCTTTCGAATTTATCCACAAAGTTATAATTCAATGTAATTACTACAGTCTATATTTGCTCTGCACTTTTGGTGTATATCCCAACATATACTCAAAGTTCTTGAATAGTCTTTGCCCGACTACCTTTTATCCTATTCTCCAAATCCTGAAGAAAGTTTTCCCTGGCAATGAAATCTGAATTAACTTCCTCTTAATGGGATTTCATAGCAACATGTAGTTTTATCTATTCTAGAACTTACCATCTTGTTTTTACGGCAATCATCATTTTCTCTTCTGTCTTTTTCCACTACGGTACATACATTTTGAAACTGTGAACTTTGTTTATCTCTACTACTTATAACAGTGTCTGAGTCTACAGGAGCCCATAAATATTTATTGACTAGGAAGATACTGAATTTAATTTCATTTTGGGTTGCATTAACTTGCATAGAATTGAAATGAGTTGAATTTTTATGAGGCTTACTGGTAAATACAAAGGAAAAACAATTGTTGATAACAGGATTGCTTTACGTTTAATCATTTTTGATGTCTGAGTCATCTAACCTGAAACCTTCTACAAAATGCTTCGTTTTAAAACCTTTCAGATACACCTCAACTTTTGTCTTGTCTGCTTTTTTGTCCTTTTCTGAAGAGAGTTGTTAAGACAAAGACTCATCCTTTGTTCCTTACTATGCTTTGCTGGGAAACCCTGGTGACATAGTGGTTAAGTGTTGCATCTACTAACTCAAAATTCAGCAGTTCAAATCCACCAGGCTTTCCCTGGAAACTCTATGGAGAAGTTCTACTCTGTCCTATAGGATGGCTATGATGGCAGTCTTTTTTTTTTGGTTTATGTTGTACTACATTAGCCAGAATGTCTTCTTGCTGTAAACTGTCTTAAGCCAATTTGACTCTTCAACAATTGTCAAGTTCTTTGTAAATAGCCAAGCCAAGTGCCATCGAGTCGGATGTGATACCTGAGTAAATATTAGAGATAGATCATGTCATTATGGACACGGCGCAAGACCGGACAGTGTTTCATTTTGTTGTTCATCGGGTCGCTATGAGTCAGAACCAACTCGACGGCACCTTACAACAACAGCCGTGTCATTTTGTCCACTTTCCTAGAATCTCAGCAGTAGGTGGTATGTTGCAAAGAAAGCAAGCCTCAGGTCACATTGTCAAACATACAAACATGTATCAGTGAAGAGTCAGAAAAAACAAACTTTATCACCCTTTCTTGCAGCCTGAAAAACTCTCGCTCTGTCCTTTGGCTCTCTGATTCATGTTGTGAGTGAAGGATTGATTTTAAAGCTGACACAGTGGCATTCTGATGGCAGCAGCAGTCAACAACCTTGTGGCAGAGCCAAGTGACAGCTTGTTGGGTAAACTGGAGAAATGAAAAACAAATTATTCTGTGTACCAGGATTTTTCCTGTGCTGTGCTTTTTCAATGCTTAATTTATGAGTCTTGAACCCCTGTATTTCTTCAATGAAAACATTAGATTCTTCACCTGTGACTTTAACAAGCTATATGTTGACTTTGAAGTGCTGAGTAACCAGCATTTTAGGGCTAATATTTGAATTGTATACCATTTCCTTTATGATCTCCTGCTGTGTAACATGTCATGGCAAAAACTTAGCATTTAAAACAAGTACTATGATCACAATCCTACAATGCTATTAGGGTTCAGTAAAGAGAACTCATCTGTGCTCCACTTACCATCTTTAGTATTAAAATATCGAAGATAGTTATTTCACTCACAGCAGGGATGGTTAGAAAAGCAGGCTAGGTGGGTAACTCAGTCTTTCTCTGTCTCATAATTCTCTTTCTCTGTCCCTTTACATGACCCCTCCACGTGGTTAGCTTGAACTGTCTCACTTTGTGGAAATCTCCAGGCATTAGATTTCTTATGTTTCTTACAGCTGGCTTTCTACAGAACGTAGAAGTAGAAGCTTCCAGGCTTTCTTAATTTCTGGATTCAGAATTCCAAAATGTCATTTATGCTGTTACTGACCAGCCTATATTCAAAAGAGGGATTTTGGACTCCATTCCTTGGTGGAGAAATAGCAAGTTCAGATTGAAAAAGAGAATACAAAGATTGCTACCATGGGACCATGACCTATCACAAATACTTAACCATTTTAACCCAAACCCTTTATAGGTGTATATTAAAGCAATTAATACTAATGCACACATTGTAGTATTTATGCTAACATGTTTTCAAAGTATATTACAGACAATATAATTTTTAAACTCTATTCTAGTAAACAAATTTACTTCTGTGGATTATATATGAATTGTTTTATCACTTACGTGGCACCCTTTGTGTACAGTAATGTCAAAAATAGCAGATCATATCTATCCTTTGAATTCCCACAGGCTGTTCTTCCTTGCTGTCTGACCCTTGACCTGTTTCAAGCAGGTTTGGCCTATGTGAACCTCAGGAGCATTTGTGAGCATAGTTTGCATGGGACTTAGCCTGCTTTCTGGAAAATCTCTAGTTGATGCTTCCTTTCTCTCCCCTCTAAGGCTTCTTCTCAGTCTCTGTTATCACTAAGTCAAACTCCAGAGTGTTACCATTTTTACCTACTTCCGCTGTATAAGTGGCCTAGTAATCATTTCTTTCATCTTTTGTAGTCCTGCTTCTCTGCTCTTTTCACTCCCTTTCTAGCCCGTAGTTCCTTCTTCTCTCCTTAGAGCTGTTGTTCCTTGTTGTTGTTGTTATTGTTAGGTGCTGTCAAACCAGCTCTGACTCGTGGTGACCCCACGCACAACAGAAGGAAACAATGGCTAGTCTTGAGGCATGCCCACGATTGTTTTAGGTTTAAGCGAATTGTTGCACATACTGTATCAATCCATCTTGTTGAGGGCCTTCCTCTTTTTCAGTGACCCTCCACTCTACCAGGCATGAGGTCCTTCTCCAGGGACTGATCCCCTCCGGACAAGTATGTCCAAAGTGTGTAAAATGCAGTCTTGCCATCTTTGCTTCCAAGGAGTGCTCTGGTTGTACTTCTTCCAGAACAGATCTGTTGGTTCTTTTGGTGGACTGTGGTACTTTAAGCATTCTTCTCAAACACTACAATTCAAAGGCATTACTTCTTCTTCTATCTTTCTTTTTTCCTGTCCAGATTTTCACACATATGTTGCTATTGAAAATATCATGGCTTGGGTCGGGCGCATCTTAGTGTTCACGGTAACAGCTTTACTTTTCAGTACTTTAAAGAGGCCCTTTGCAGCACATTTTCCCAGTGCAATGCGTCTTTTGATTTCTTGGTTGCTGCTTCCGTGGGGATGAGTTGTAGAACTGAGTAAAATGAAACCCTTGACAACCTCAATATTTTCTCCGCTTATCATGATGTTGCTAACTGGTCCAGCTGTAAGAACTTTTGTTTTTCTGGTTGTTGAGGTGCAATCCATACTGAAGGCTGTGGTGTTTGATCTTCATCAGCAAGTGTTTCAAATCCTCTTCACTTCCAGCAAGCGACACTGTGTTGTCTGCAGAAAGTAAATTTTTAATGAGTTTTCCTCTAATCCTGATGCCTTGTTCTTCTTCATACAGTCCAGATTCTTGGATTATTTGCTCATCATACAGATTGGAAAGGTATGGTGAAAGGATACAACTTTGAAGTACACGTTTCCTGACTTAAAACAAGACAGTGCTCACTCCTTTGTTCTGTTTACACATCTGCCTCTTGATATATGTACAGTTTCCTTAAGAACACAATTAAGTGTTTTGGAATTCACATTCTCTGCAACGTTAGCAATAATTTGTTATGATCCACACAGTTAAATGTCTTTGCATAGTCAGTGCAACAGAGGTAAACATCTTTCTGGTATTCTCTGTTCTCAGCTATCAACAATGATATCCCTGGTTCCACCTCCTCTTCTGAATCTGGCTCGAATTCCTGGTAGTTCCCTGTCAATATACTTTGCAGTCACTTTGGGATGATCTTCATCAAAATTTTACTTATGTGTAATATTAATTATATTGTTTGGTAATTTCCTCATTCAGTTTGATCACCTTTCTTGGGAATAGGCCTAAACATGGATCTCTTCCAGTTGGTTGGCCAGGTAGCTGTCCTCCAAATTTCCTGGCATAGATGAGTGAGAAGCTCCAGCACTGCATCCATTTGTTGAAACATCTCAGTTGATGTTCCATCAATTCCTGGAGCCTTGCTTTTTGCCAGCTCCTTCAATGTAGCTTCAATTTCTTCCTTCAGTTCCATTGGTTTCTGATCATACACTACCTCTTCAAATGACTGAACATAGACCAGTTCTTTCTAGTATAATGGTTCTGTGTATTCTTTCCATCTTCTTTTGATGCTCCCAGAGTCATTTAACATTTCCCTGTAGAATCCTTCACTGTTGCCAACTCAGGGCTTGAATTTTTTTCTTCAGCTTTTTAAGCTTGAGGGGTGCAGATTGTGTTCTTCCCTTTTGGCTTTCTATTTCTAGCTCTTTGCACATGCCATTACAATACTTACCTTTGCCTTATGGAGTGGCCCTTTGAAATCTTCAGTTCAGTTCTTTCACTTCATCATTCCTTCCTTTGGCTTTAGCTGCCTTTCTTTCAAGAACAAATTTCATAGTGTCTTCTGACATCCAATGTTGTCTTCTCTGTTTTTCCTGTCTTTTTAATGATGCCTTGCTTTCTTCATAGATGATGTCTTTGCTGTCATTCCACAGTTGGTCTGGTCTTCAGTCACTAGTGTTCACATCAAATCTGCTCTTAAGATGTTCTCTAAACTCAGGTGAGATATAATTCATATTTTGGATCTATCTTTTATCTATCTAATTTTCTTCAGCTGCAATTTAAACTGGCACATGAGTAACTGATGGTCCATGCCAGAGTCAGCACCTGGTCTTGTTCTGACTGCAGATATAGAGCTTTTCCAATGTCTTTTCCACAGATATAGTCAATCTGATTCCCATGTATTCCATCTGGTGATCTCCATGTGTACAGCTGTCACTTCCATTGGTGAAAAAATGTATTTACAATGGAGAAGTTGTTGGTCTTAACAAAATTCTATCATGTGATCTCCAGCATTATTTCTATCACCAAGGCTGTGTTCTCCAACTACCAACCCTTCTTCTTTGTTTCCAACTTTTGCATTCCAATCACCAGTGCATCCTGATTGCGTGTTCTATCAATTTTGGACTGCAGAAGCCAGCAAAAAACAAACTTTGATTTCTTCATCTTTGACCTTACTTGTTGGTGTGTAAATTCGAATAATGGTCTTATTAACTGGCCTTCTTTGTAGGTGTATGGATGTTATCCTATCACTGACAGCATTGTTGTACATGACATATCTTGAAATGTTCTTTCTGGTAATAAACACAACACCATTCTTCTTCAACTTTTCATTCCAGGCATAGTAGACCATGTGATTGTCTGATTCAAACTGACCAAAACTGATCTACTTCAACTCACAAATGCCTAGGATATTGATGTTTATGTATTCCATTTCATTTTTTATGATTTCCGATTTTCTAGATCCATACTTCATGCATTCCATATTCTGAATATTAATGGATATTTGCAGCCATTTCTTCTCATTTCAGGTCATGGAATGACATCAGCAAATTAAGGTCCCGAAGGCTTTACTCTATCCACAGTATTAAGGTCATCTCTACTTAGAGGAGGCAGCTCTTCCTCTGTCATCTTACGAGTGCCTTCCAACCTGGGGGGCTCATTTTCTGCCACTATATCTGACATTATTCCTTAGGTGATAACTATTACCAACTGAAAAGAATCTTTTCTTCCATGTGTGTACTTTTTTATTTTTTTGATTGTTTTGTTTTTCATTTCCATTTGATTTTTCTCCTAAGGTTTTTTTTTTTGAATAATTTATTTTGTTGATGTTGTTGAAAAAAGGTACACAATAGAACATACACCATTTCAACAATTTCTTCATGCACAGTTCAGTGACACTGACTATATTCTAGAAGTAGTACACCTATTCTCACTCTCCTTTTCTCAAATTGTTCCTTATCCAATAGCACAAACTCACTGCCTCCTAAGTTTTCTATGTATGCTTTCAGGTTGCTGTTGTCATATTGATTCCCTATAGTTCTTTAAAAGAGTACAGTGCTCAAGGCAGATACTCTTCACTGATTCCTTTTGAATGTTTTAATTGCCTCATTGCCACTAACTTCTATCTTGAGATCCTTCTGAATGATTGAAGTTAAATAAATTAAATGATACTTAAACAGCAATAATAACAAAAACTTATGCAGGCAATAGGAGTATCATTTTTAATTATTTAATAACTATTAGTTTTAAAAAATACAAAAGCAGTTAAACTAAGCTCAATAAAACTTCCAAGTGCCACTTAACTTGAATTAGATGGATTTTTCTAATTATGAGATACATTTTCAGCGTAAAGAATCTTTAAATCATGCTACTTTGCTTCAAAATGGATTCACTTGTCATTGACAGTGAAGAGAAAGGGAAATGCATCAAAGTTGTACTTGGTTTAAGTACAGTTATATTATCTTTCTATGACTGTACAAGAATCTTTTGGCAGATCATCAAATAATTTTTTTTATGTCCAGGTGATCTATTTAAAATGTTGTTGAATTTGGAGTTTATATAAACAGACACATATTTTAGCTCAAAGTTAGCTTAACTTTCATAGAGTTCAGATGCCTTATTTTATATAGAGATAAGAAAACTGATTGACAGGATGAAATCACTAAGTTTAGACAGCTACTGAGGACAGCTAGAAGCAGAAACAAAGTCACTTGTGTCCAAGAAAGCCCCCTTCTTGATCTTTAAATGGAAAAAGTTGATCAAATTATTTTGTAGGGTATACGTGAATATTAGGTGATAAAAACTGAAAAAAGAAAAGAAATCCTAGAGGTTAAACTTGTACTTACGAAAAAGAAAGGGGGTCAGATGACAAAGGGAAAGTCCAGAATATTTAAGAACGGCACAACAGCTTATGGAGTTAATCAGAGTAATCAGCAGACCAGATAGAGATTGGGGTAGAAAGCAAGAGAGGATGTTTGGGGCAACTACAAAAAATGTGACATTTATGGAGAGCAGAAGATGTCCAAACATAATGTTTAGGAAATGCTATTATGTGACTACATATGACCTGCCTCCTTTGGGTTTTAATAAATTTTCAGTAAAAACCTACTGTACTTATTAATGTTACTATAGAATTGTTTGCATTTCTTTTTTTATTGTGATTAACTGAAAGTTTACAATCGAAGTCCATTTGCCACATAAAACCCCAAGCACCCACCTCTCTGCAACATTATCTGCTCTCCTCACCCTGTGACAGCATACTCTTCACTTCTAGTATGTTTGCATTTCTTTGTCATTCATTGCAGTAATAAATAAGACTTAAGAAATTGGAAGGGAAGCTTAGTTTAATTTGAGATATACTTAGAGTAAAACATTTGATGTTAAAGTTTGCTGCTATTCCTAAACCTAATTTGGTAGAATGATGATGACTTTGTGTAAGTTCTATGAAATAATGATCAAATTTGTTAGGTACATACTCTGAGCCAGGCATCCTATAAATTATGCACTTTCAGAACTTTTAGTTTCCTTGCTATAATATCCCTAAGATGTAGGAACCATTATTATCTCCATTTGAGATTAAATAAGCTAAAATGTACCAAAACACCAAACCCATTGCTGTGAAGTTGATTCTGACTCATAGTGACACCATTAAACAGATTAGAACTGCTCTGTAGGGATTCCAAGTAGTGGCTGGTGAATTCAAACTGCCAACCTTTTGGTTAGCAGCTGAGTTCTCAACCACTGAGCCCTGAAGATAGAAATAGTAAGCTATTTGTCCAAGTTATAGCTAATAGTTTACACAAATAAGAAAAGGTGTCAAAACACAAAAGTATTCATGAGTAAAGTGATCACCCTTAAATCCTTTCTATCAGGCATCCCTCCCTGTTTAACACTGGTATTTGTTTCAAACTATCACATCTACATCTAAGAATAAGTCTGTTGTCTCTTTGCTAATTGTCAAAGTTAAAACACAAGGCAAATCCAATTAAAACTGTTTATAAAAGAAAAAAACGCATATCTTGCAAAAAATGCAGAATTTCTCACTATCAATTAAAGTATTTTGGGAAACAGTTTAATCATATGAAGAATAACAGACAAATGAGGATATAGCAAAGTTAAAACAGTTAAAAATGGAATAAAAGCAAATTCACAAGCATAGGGTCAAAACACTTTAAACAAGAATCATTTGAATTTAACAAATCAAATGCAGCCCATGGGAAAGCAAATGAAATCTTAGAATAGTTTCATAATAACAATTTCACCTTATTTATGCTGATAAAGTAAAAATGCAAATAGAAGATGTTATATGATATCATTATAGAATTTTTTGGAAGAATCATGCCATCCTCTGACCCCAGAAAAACTCAAAAAGCAATCAAATCTTCATTCACTCTTGATGATATGTTCTAATAATTAAAGCATAAGAGGTATATTTCCTGTAATTCATTCAACATATATTGTCATTAAAATCATAAGTTTGTTTAATCTTTTGAGATGATACCACAAAGATTCCTTTCCTACATTTTCTATAAAATTTGGGGGTAATTTATGTATAGTTGATTTTTAGCAGTCTTATCTAGATAACCAAAAAATTCCAAACCTGTTGATGTCAAGTCAATTCTGACTCATAGTCACCCTAGAATTTCCCCATAGAGTTTCCAAGGAGTGCCTGTCAGATTTGAACTTCTGACTTTTTAGTTAGCAGCCATAGCACTTAACCACTACACCACCAGGGTTTCCAATCTGTATAACACTTATCCTCAAATAATTAGTAACCTCTATTTTTCAAAGTCTTCAGCATAAATGAGAAAAAATACTGTTACTTTTTCCTGCTTTATCATTGAAATAACTATTATGATCACATAAAATATACTTTATTTCATGAATTTCTACTAAAATTATTGGGGGATTTGGTAAAGGCTGTATTTCTATACTCACACTTAGTGATTTTTCAATATCGATCTTGTTGGTAATAAAAGCTGATTTTCTAAACCTCACTTTCATCATTCCTAGATATTGTCTTAAGACTAGTAGTTGAAGCTGAAGATTCTGAAGTTGAAGCTTTTATAAAAAGTTATGAGGAAGTAAAAGACATCAACAACTCCAGCAAATAAATCCTTGAGGGTTTCTTCTAAACTGTTTGATATCATCACTCTAAGTTGAATGTTCAAAAAATCCCACATAGAAGTAATAAAAAATGATCCTGGAAAAAGCCCGCCAAATGACCTAAAATGAAGAGGTAATATACAACTCAGCTGACCCAAATCCAAGCAGGCAAGGATGCTTCTGAGAAATGCTTAGAGGGGCATGATGAAAGCACAGCCTATTTCAACATGTCATTTCCATTTTGAGCCCGCTTTACATTTAAAAGTTTAGTTGCTATTAAATTCTGAGGAGAAATGAAAAATAAAAAGCTCTAGCATTCAAAAAAAATGATTGATCTAGTTAAATGAATGTGATGTATCCTAAATTCAAGTGTGCTTTTAAGAAAATTAAAAAAAAATAAAATAAAATAGCAGTTGTTAAAGAAATATGTTTCTGTTTACATATTCCTCAAATTGAAGATAAGTTTTATGTTCAGTTTGTAAGAATGTATGGCTTGCATAATTATGACTTTTTATCATAGAATAATATAGAGTATTAAGACAAAAAATGAGGGAAAAGAGTCAAGATGGTGAACTGAACACATGTCTCCCTAAATCCCTCTGTAACCAAGACCTGAAATAATAATTAAACAGGCCTTCTGGACACCTAGTGAGCCCTGGGATGCAGCATAGGGCTGTTAACTTGGATCTCATACCACTGAACATAAAACCTCCTCTCTCCAACTGACCCCACTCTCAGTGAACACAGGCTTGCACAGACCAAAGGTAACTCACCATTTCGATTTTTTTTCCACTATTTTGGCCAGCGGGCAGAACTGGAACTTGACTAGCTGCTGGTCTTGGATGCACTGCTGGTGGGATCAGCCAACAGCCAAGTGGACCAGCAAGCATAATTGACAGGTTCTGAGAGCCTGGCTTTGAACTCTATATACTTTGGCATCTCTGGCCTATCAGGAAATGGTGAAGCCCAGGCAGAAGCCCCAGCTGGACTTGGTTCTTAGGCTGGGAGGTGGCACCTGCTGGGGAGCGAATGCTTTTCTAGCAGGAAGGTGCTGTTTTCCACAGTATTGCCTGGGGCTGTGGCTGAGCAGCAAAGGCTGTGGACTCTGGGCATTTCGGCACTCTTGGCCTCTCCTTCCGCCGGGAGCCTGGTCCTGGCCAGCTGGCCAGCTTGTGTGTGACACCATCTTGTTTTGCTGGGAAGTGGGGTCACCCATACAGAAGCCTCAGCTGGACATAATTCCTGGGCTGGGAGGCAGTGCCTACCCAGAAGAGAGTGCTTTTCCAACAGAAAAGCAGAATTCTACACAGTATCTCCTACAGCTGGGGCCTAACAGCAGAGGCTAGCAGGCCAGTAGCCTTTCTGTATTTTCAGATAGTTTATAACATTTGGTGTTCAATATAGAGGTGCTTGCTTTGCCATCTGGGACGAGGGACATATACACCTAAAACCTGACTGACTTTGGAAGTTGTCAAATACTTTTTACTTCTCATTTTAAGAAAGCCTAGAGAAACAACTGTGGTCCATCTTCACAGCATCTCTCGCAGCCTCTATTGACCCACATGAAGCCCAAAAAGAAACAAATGTTGGAGAAGACAGTAACCAGGAAGTCACCAATAACATCAGAAGGCCACCAAAAGAAACCACCTCAGAACTTCCCCGATGAAGAAGTCTTTCTGAAATTATCAGAAGGTGAATACAAAAAGATTTTATAGAGAGCCCTCCTAGACCTTACACAAGATGCAACAGAGCAAAATAAAAAATTAAGCAAGCTGTTCAATCTGACGGAACATCAGTATTCAGAAATCCAACAGATCAAAAACAAAATCAAAGGCATAGAAACTTCAATTCAAAGCCAAGAAAGCAGAATAGAACAAATGGAAAAGAGAATTTCTGATTTAGAAGACAGAGCCGCTGACTCCAGCATCTATGAGGAGAAATCAGGAAAAAGAAACAAGAAAAATGAAGATGCATTAAGAAGCATGTGGGACAATATTAAGAAGAACAATCTACAATTACTTGGAGTTTCTGAACAGGGAGAGACACCTGAGAACACAGAGAGTATTGTTACTGAGCTGCTGACAGAAAAGTTCCAAGAAATTATGAAAGAAGAGAATATAGATATCCAAGATATTTATCAAACACCAATCAATACAAATGTCAATGGAAAGGCTCCAAGACATATTATAATCAAGCTGAACAAAGTGAAACCTAAGCAGAAACTCTTAAAGGCAGCAAGACTCAAAGCAAAGCTAACATTCAGAGGGAAACCCTGTAGGTTTTTGTCAGATTTCTCAGCAGAAACGATGCTCACATAAAGACAGTGGCATGACACATTCAAAGCCTTGAAGGAGAAGAATTTCCACCCAAGAATTATATATGCTGAAAAATGATCTTTCAAATATGACAATGAAATTAAGACCTTCACAGATAAACAGAAACTCAGAGACATTGTAAAAACCAGAATTTTCTACCCATCAGTGGTCAACTATACCCTCTTCTTGAGTGCACATGGAACATTCTCCAGAATAGATCATGTGTTAAGACATAAAGCAATTCTCAAAAAAATCCATTCCATTGAATTAATACATAGCGTCATCTCAGATCATAAAGCCGTAAAAGTCAAAATCAATAGCAGAAAAACATAGATAGAATGCGAATCTCCAGGAAACTGAACAACACCTTTCTCAAAAAACTGTGGGTTATAGAAGAAATCAAGGATGAAATAAAGAAGTTTATGGATTCTAGTGATAAAGAAAACACTTCCTACCAGAACCTATGGGATACAGTCAAAGCAGTGCTCAGAGGTCAGTTTATCTCTATAAATGCACATATCTGGAAGGAAGAAACAAACCAGATCAAAAAGCTCACTCTATAGCTTGAAGAAGTAGAAAGAGAACAACAGAGGAACCCCTCAGGCACCAGAAGTAAACAGATCATAAAGATCAGAGCAGAACTAAATGAAACAGAGAGTAGAAGAACAATGGAAAAAATTGAAAAGACAAAAGCTGGTTTTTTGAAAAGATCTACAAAATTGACAAACCACTGGCTAAACTTACTTAAGAAAAACAGGAAAGGAAATAAATAACCCAAATAAGAAACAAGAGGGGAGTTGTCACAACGGATCCAACAGAAATCAAAAATATCATAGCTGAATACTATGAAAGACTGTATTCTAACACGTTTGAAAACCTAGAGGAAATGGAAAAATTCCTTGATTCATATCACTTACCAGAATATCACAAGGTGAAGCAGAACAACTTAATAAACACATCACAAAAGAAGAGATTGAAAAAGTCATCAAAAAACTGTCAACCAAAAAAAGCACAGGCCCAGATGGCTTCACTGCAGAATTCTACCAAGCTTTTAGAGAACAGTTATCTCCAATACTGCTGAGACTCTTTCACAGTATAGAGAGGGATGGAATACTCCCAAATTCATTCTATGAAGCCAGCATAACCCTGATACCAAAGCCAGGGAAAGACCCAACAAAGAAGGAGAACTACGGACCGACAACACTCATGAATCTAGATGCAAAAATCTTCAACCAAATTCTTGCCAATAGAATATAACAACATATCCAAAAAATAGTTGATCATGACCAAGTTGGATTCATACCAGGGATGCAAGGCTGGTTCAGCTTCAGAAAAACAATTAATATGATCAACCACATAAATACCACAAAAGACAAGAGTCACCTCATCTTGTCTATTGATGCAGAAAAGGCATTTGATAAAGTCCAACACCCATTCATGCTAAAAACTCTCAGCAAAATGGGAATAGACGGCCAATTCCTCAATACAATAAGGGCCATTTATACAAAGCCAACTGCCTACGTCATCCTGAATGCAGAGACACTGAAACAGTTTCCTTTGAGAATAGGAACTAGACAAGGATGCCCGCTCTCGCCTCTCCTATTCAACACTGTAGTAGAAGTTCTAACCAGAGCAATAGAAAAGACCAAGGAACAAAGGAAATCTGAATTGGTAAAGAAGAAGTTAAAATCTCCCTATTTGCTGATGATATGATTGTATATGCAGAGAATCCCAAAGAATCCAGAAGGAAACCACTCAAACTGATAAAAGAGTTCAGCAAAGTCTCAGGATACAAGATAAACATAAGTAAATCAGTAGGATTCCTTTAAACCAAGACAAAGCCGAGTGCCTTTATACCAACAACAAGATTGTTAAGGAAGAAATCACCAAGTCAATACTATTTACTATAGCCCCTAAGAAGATAAAGTAACTAGGAATAAATATAATCAGAGAAATAACAGACCTTTACAAAGAGAACTACAAACACTTACTACAAGAAACTAAGAGAGAGTTACATAAATCAAGAAACCTACCCTACTCATGGATGGGAAGACTTAACATTGTGAAAATGTCGATTTCACCGAAAGCAATCTACTTATACAATGCAATCCCAATACAAGTTCCGGTGACATTTTTTAATGAGATGGAGGAATAAATTACCAACTTTGTCTGGAAAGGGAAGAAGCCCTGGATAAGCAAAGCATTATGAAAGAAGAACACACTGGGAGGCCTCTCATTGCCCAACCTTAGAACCTATCCTACTGCCACAGTGGTCAAAACAGCCTGGTACTGGTACAAAAACAGACAGATAGATCAGTGGAACAGAATCTATACCCCAGAGATGACAATCATCTGCCTGTGAACAGTTGATATTTGACAAAGCCCTAAGACATTAAACTGGGGTAAAAACAATGTCTTCAACAAATGGTGCTGACAAAATTGGATATCCATCTGCACTAAATTAAAACGAGACCCATATCTTATACCTTATACAAAAACCAACTCAAATTGGATAAAAGATCTAAATATCAAATCTAAAACAATAAAGCTCATACAAGAAAAAGTAGGAACAACAATGGGAGGCTTAATATACAATGCAGATAGAGTTTAAAATCTGTCCCACAAACCACAAACAACAGAAGAGAAAATAGATAAATGGGAACTACTAAGAATCAATCACTTTTGCTCATCCTAAAACTTTATTAATAGAATTAAAAGGCCACCTACAGAATGGGAAAAAATATTTGGCAACTCTATGTCAGACCGATGCCTGATCTCCATAATCTATAAGGTACTACAAAATATCAAAAAGAAAAAGATAAATCATCCAATTAAGTGATGGGCAAAGGAGATGGACAGATGCTTCTCTAAAGAGGAGACCCAAGCAGCCACAAACACATGCAGACATGCTCACGATCATTAGCTATTAATGAAATTCAAATCAAAATAACAATCAGATATCATGTTACCCCAACAAGATTGGCCATGGTCTAAAAAACACAAAACAACAAATGCTGGACAGCCTGTGGAGTGATTGGAACTCTCCTATACTGTTGGTGGGATTGCAAAATGGTGCAACCTCTTTGGAAAACAATCTGGCACTACCTTAAAATAATGGACATAGATATACCATTTGACCCAGTAATTCCACTGCTTGGAATATATCCTACAGAATCAAGGCCATTCACACTAACTGATACATACACACGAACGTTCATTGCAGCACGTCCACAATAGCAAAATGATGGAATCAACTCAGATGCCCAACAACAGAAGAATGGATAGGTAAGCTATGATATATATACTCAGTGGAATGCTATGCAATGATAAAGAACAGTGATAATAGCAGGAAACATCTCTTAACCTGGTTTCAGTGGAGGACATCATGTTGAGTGAAGGTAGTCAGTGACAGAAGGACAAATATTGTATGAGACCTCTACGATAAGAATTTAAAAGCAGACTCATGTATAACAGAAAAGACTCTCTGATGGCTGCAAGGGTGGGGTAGGAAGGGGGGAAGGGTTTAGATTAGATAGTTGTTAGAAATTGAGCTGGGTGAAATTGGTGACAGCACACATTAGTAAGAAGATCAATATTAACGAGACTTCAGCACAATTTGTGTACTCCTCCCATCTGAACCCAATATTGCAAGGACAGAGTAGCTGGGCTGGGGGGCCAGGGAATGTGCTCTCAGGTGAAATCAAGGCCAACTGGCACAACTAGCATTTTGCTAATGAGGACACTCCGCACCCCACATTGGTGAGTGGTGTCTGGGGTCTTAAAAGCTGCCATCTGAGGGTACAGCAATTGGTCCCAACTTAGCAGGAACAGATGATCACCAAGGTTCATAATGACGTGGAGAAAAGGAATCTAGAAAACAGAGAGACCCATGTGAGTGGATGTCTACATCAACTTGTGACTGGAAGAACCAGATGGTGCCCAGCCACCACCAGTGACAGCAATGATGGATCTCACAATGTTGAGTGTCACTGGCAACACAAGTATAAATGAGGGGTGCACCCTGAGATCTCCACTAAAAGGCCACAATTGGTGGTCCGGGCACTTCAGGGTTCCCCTGGGAGCATGGCCCCTTGCCGTGATGCTGTCACTGTCCATAAATCATTATAAAGGTCTAGTTTTTGGACAACAATGGATTGGACTTGGTGATGCAGAGTGACCATATTGTATGGGCACTTTATGGTTCTAGGCATCTATAGGAGGTAGTCCTGTTGAGCTGATACTGGAGGAAAAGGAATGAGTGGAAAGGAGAAGATTGGAGACTGTTGCGAAGATAAGACATGTATGGAGCAGAGAGGAAGAGTATACTGTCGCCGTGCAGGGAGAGCAGTGGAAGCTGCATATAGGTCATGTGCAAATTTATATGGGAATGTACATTTTAATTCAGTCATAATAAAAAAAAAAAATGCTGTCAGGTGAATTCTAACACAAGTCTACCTTATCGGATAGAGTAGAACTGCCCCATAGGGTTTCCTAGGAGTAGTTGATGGATTAAAATGAGGGACTTTTTGATTAGCACCTGAGCTCTTACCGCTGAGCCACCAGGACTGTGATATAGAACATAGGCTATATTTTTTAGTGGTTTGAAAAATACAATTTATATAACATACATTGTAACTAATGTCTTCAAATTTAACTACTTTGTTAGTGCTTCCTTAGACCCCCCAGGGAGACTCCATCTTTCCCTTACTTGTGTACCTGTGGTCCCATTTACAATCACATTTTAAAAAGCAAAAACCAAACCCACCACTGTTGACTTGATTCCAACTCATAGCTACTCTATAGGGCAGAGTAGAACTGGTCCATAGAGTTTCCAAGGAGCACCTGGTAGATCTGAACTGCAAATCTTTTGATTAGTAGATGTGGCACTTAACCACTACACCGCTAGGGTTTACCTCCCCTTAGCAACTGTATGCTCGGTAGTCACTTATTTCTGTCTCTTCTACTAGAAGGTAAGGTCCTCAAAAACACATACCACATGTTAGTGTCATTTCTATACTGAAGGTCTAGTGCTGTGCCTGACACCTGGTAGGTAAAAAGCACATGTAAAGAAAAGCATGAAGAATGCTTTACTTCAAAAAGCAGTTTTACAATTCTTAATGCAAAATTTTGATAGCAAGAGAATACAATTCTATATTGCTCAGAACTATATTTTCCAGAAAGCATATTTTTCTCAATGTAGCATAACATCCAAGAAATCTTTTGGTATGTTTGTTATTGCCTGAGATTGATTTTCCTTTTCTGGTTGCTTCTAGGTTTTCAGGATAATAAACTTCTGGTTCCCTTGCTGCCATAATTGGGTCAATTTACACTTCTTATTTTGTTTGTTTTTACATGTGAAGAGTCCAAAAGACATAGAAGCAAGATAACATATACATTGAAAACTAAGTGCCTTGGTGTCTACCCTCCTTTAAGATATGGTTAGTTTTACTGACAGCTACTAACAGATCCAGTATATTGCATGTAATTATATGTGTATTATTTCTCTATCTGGTATTCAGAAGATCCACTTCTTATGGAAATAAATCCATGCCTTTGTGACAATGGTGCATGAATTTTGTAATAAAATGAGAGACAAAGTATTATGTCCAGAGTTTCATATTTAGTAGCCTGAAAGCTGGAATCAGTGTCTCAGAGTTGAATTTCTAGAACTCTAACCTGACTAGATAGATAGATATTTACATCTGGATATTATATTAAATAATGCTTACATCTCTTAACTGCCACTTACCTGTCAGGTTGTCATACTGTGGTAGCTTGCATGTTGCTGTGATGCTGGAAGCTATACCACCAATATTTCAAATGCCAGAAGGGTCTTTCATGGTGGATAAGTTGTAGGAGAGCTTCCAGGCTTTCAGCATTTTTCAAGCTGAAAGAACCAAAGCAAAAATTCTGGCCTAGAGCTGCAATATTGAAGGATTCTATGGCTAAAGAAGTTGAATGATGCAGGAAGCATCAAAAGACAATGGAATGAATACACATAGTTACTATGCCAAAAAGACTTGCTTGACAGGAGGTAGCATGTGAGCAAGAATTGATGATATGGAAGGGAGAAGTCCAAGCTGCACTGAAGACACTGGCAAAAAAAAAAAAAAATAGCCTCCAGAAATGACAGAATAGCAGTTGAAGTATCTAAAACAACAGATGTAGTGCTGGAATCACTCACTCATCTATGCCAAGCAATTTGGAAGATAGCTGGCTACCTGGCCCAATAGAGTGAAAGAGATCCACATATGTGCCCATTCCAAAGAAACATGATCCAAAGGAATGGAGAAATTGCCAAACACTATCCTTAATATCACAAGCAAGTAAAATTTTGCAGAATATCCTTCAAAAGTGGTTGGTGGCAGTACAATAAAGTTAACTGCCAAAAATTCAAGCCACATTCAGAAGAGGACATAGAATGAGGAACATCGTTGCTGATGTCCAGTAGATTTTGGCTAAATGCAGAGAATACTGGAAAGATGCTTGCCTGCATTGTACTGACTATGTGATTTTCACAGTTGACTGTGTAGATCAAACAAATTACAGACTACATTGCAAAAAATGAAAATTCAAAAATATATAATTGTGTTCATGAGGAGCCTGTACATAGGCTAACGAGCATTTATTCAAACAGAACAGAGAAATACTGTGTGGCTTAAAAGCAAGGAAAGACGTGCACCAGGGTTGTTCCTTTCACTGTACTTATGCAATCTACATGCCCAAGCAAATAATTTGAAAAGCTACAGGATCAGAGGAAGACTCTTGAACAACTTGTGATAATGCAGATGGCACAATCTCATTTGCAGAAAGAAAAGAAGGTTTGAGGCACTGACTGATAAAAACCAAAGACTACAGTCTTCAGTGCAAATAGCACTTGGACCTAAAGAAAACAAAAACCCTGACAAGTGGATCAACAAGCAACATTTTGACAAATAGAGAAGACCGAGGTTGTTAAAGATTTCATTTTGCTTGGATCAGCTATCAAAACCCACGGAAGCAGCTGTCAAAAACTCAGATGAAGTGTTGCATTGGTCAGATCTGCAGCAAAAGACCTCTTTCTGAAAAAGCAAAAATGTCACTTGAGATCCAAGGTGCTCCTCACTCAAGCCATTATATTTTCAATCACGTTTTATGCATGCAGAAACTGGGTGGATGTATGAGATAGACTGACCAAGAATTAATGCCTTTGAATTATGGCATTGGCAAAGAATATTGTGTAAATTTCAGACTGCCAGATGAATAAACCAATCTTTCAAGGAAGAAGTACAGCAAGAAGAGTTCTTAGAAGAGAGGATGACAGACGTTCACCTCACATACTTTGTATGTGTTATTGGAAGGGATTATTACCTTTAATACCATGCTTGTTGAAGTAGAGAGTGAACTAGAGAGAGGCATACCCTGTCTTCTGACATAGTGTCTCCAACAATGGGCTCAAACATAGCAACAGTTATGAGCATAGTGCAGGATGGACAGTTTTGTTCTGTGGTACAGTGGGTCATTGTGAGGAGGAACAGACTTGATGGCATCACAAGAATGATGTAAAGTTCCAGGTTACAGTATGTTCAAAAAGAAGTCTGCCTCCAAGCGGTAGGTTATGATAACAGCATCATGTAGAAAGAAATCTCATCTAACTTTTCAGCAAATATTCACTGTCTGAAATAGTGACCCATATGGCCATCTCTGGGTTATGAGTGTACTGAGCTCATTCCAATATCCAGACATTTAAGATAAGAATGTAGAAAATAATTATCAAGTTAGAATTTCTATACAGCTGTCAAAATTATGAAACCAAGTAGTTTGTGAAATACCACTGAAGTTAGTTTCCCCATTACAATTTTGGAATATATCACAAGACCGTTACGTGGGTACAATATGATAGGGCATGTGAGACTACCAACACAGTTCTAGACACATAATAAACACTTCATAAATGATGTTTCTTTTATTTTCCTTTTTTGTCAAAAATGTCATCTTCATCATCACTGTCTTCAGTGCAAGGTTCTAAAATTGAGTCAAAAAGAAGAAAGATACAGTGTAACATGTTTATATGACTGCATATATTTGTTTAAGACAAAAAAAAAACTTGTTATCCTTGTTGAAAGAAAAAAACAGTGTCAATAATATGATGCAGCTGTAATGTAGCTGATAAAAACCTAATCTTATTTTAGTATATAAATATATATGTAGAATCCAGAATTATGAGAATAAAAGTTTCCACTAAAGCATGCTTAACATATGTGGATGTCTGAGATAGTTCTCTCAAAATGAGTGTGAAATCTGTTGTGTATTAATATAATCTTGTCTGTTATAAAGAAATAGTATACTCCCAAAAGATGCATCAAGATAAGGAGTTTCAATTACACATAAGGGAACCATAGGAATAGACAGATATCAGTGAAGGTGTTTGTGGGGCCTCATTGCTTTAAAACCTTTGTGGATGGGCGCCTTTGAAACTCTGTGTGAACTTTATGTCTATCTGGTACATTCTCAGACACACTGGAGCTGATCTGCAGGGCCACTGTGAGTCTGAATTAATTCAACAGCAAAGGGGTTTGGTTTGGAATTATCCTCAATTTCACTGAGTGCCCTGACAGTTTTTGTCTAATGTGGCAGTTGCTATTCCTTGAGTTCTATCAGCTTGGGATCTATAGGGCCTTGCTTTGGACAACCAGTGCCCTGTTTGTTAATGCCCTAAGTACATGCTTGCATTGATAACTGAATAATTCAGCCCTGATGTATAACTACAGTTATAATACTTACAGCTGAACAGATTCATTTCTTTCCTCACTGAGCTCCAAAATTTGGTTCAGATATGTCTCTTTAGTGAATGACATGAAACAGGGGAAAGGATGAGTGAGTATTCTTGATATGTATGAGAGTTCAGAGATTTTATGCATTTCCACAAGAGCCTTGAAGAATCATTTTGAGGAAATATCCTAATGGCAAAGGACAGGCAATTTCTTTGGGTAGCCTTCAGATGAAAATCAAAAATGTCATGTATTTCATATCCTCTTACCTTATTGGGCAGATAGAGCTTCGTTGTGGTCTCTTCAAACTGGAAATAGGAAACCACTCATGTGTGCTTTTTAACACTATTTCATGTATACGGTGTTCTCTGGAAGAAAAAAAAAAGTCATCAGGAAATATCTGTGTAATTCTATGATGAGAACAAATGTCCAGAATCTGAATTCTAATTATTTTCACTACCATATAAAACGATGCAGTGTTTTTTACTACATATTTCAATTATTTTGTTTTGATTCAGGTTATTTAATGTGATCACCCAGCTATTAATCGGCCAAAGAGAACCATTGAATAAATGCAAATTGATTCTGCCCCTAGAAATAGATGTTGACTAATTCAAGTTTAATGAGCCTCAAAATAATGTTTTAAGTACATTTTTATTTTTTATAGGCTTTAATCATATCTGTCTTTAGGGCTCTGATTTAAGAATGCTAAAGACCTATTCTGAACTAATTAAGCTTGCTCACCTGACAGGTTTTCCACAGCTAACTCAGCTGTGCTCAGGGCAAAAGCCATAGTTACAACAGGAAAAGAAAAAGGAGATTATGTTGAAACAGATTTCTACAATATGCAGACAATTCCATCCTCATATATCATCCTCCATAACAACGTCACAGATTATTGCAAAATTGCGTACACTTGGCAAACACAGAATAATTGTCATTTATACCTGATGCCCTGTGCAAAAATGCCTCCTCTGATCAAGCGACTGTTTCCCATAGGTAAAGATGGGCAAATGGTTGACATTTCAAAAACTGGGAAAATATAGAATTTACAGTGTGCTGTTTAAACCCTGGTGGCATAGTGTTTAAGAGTCTCAGCTGCTAACCAAAGGGTCAGCAGTCTGAATTCCCCAGCCACTCCTTGGAAACCCAATGAGGCAGTTCTACTCTTTTCTCTAGGGTCGCTGTGAGTCAGAATTGACTCAGTGGCAACAGATTTGGTGTTTTGATTTGGTTTAAGCCTCAGACTAAGAATTTTCTCTTTGTTTTGAATTAGGATTTAAATATTCAGAATTATAATTATTCTATACCTGGTTAAACACATTATTCTCCTAATATATAAATTGCTGTAGGGAGAAGATGAGATACCAACACACTATTTAACTTTCTTTCTAAAGAAATAAATTACTGCAGTAGGTAGAGTTTAAATGGCAACAGAGCAAGAGTGATGGAACACAGCTGAAACAGCAATTCCAAGACTTCATTAAAAGCCTTTTTTCCCCTTTTGTACAATGGATATTTAAATAATACAGACAAAATGTCACATCGTAACATTGGAACTGAGACATAAAGAGCATGGGACCTGAGCTCAAGTTTCACTTTACTATTAGACAGATTCCAGTAACTTCCTGGCAAAATTGGGACAGTGATTGGTATGTGGAGTGGATTCAATAAGACAGTGCATGACATGTGTCAGAGTGCTTGTTGCCTTGAAGTTCCCTGCTCATTTCCCCAGCTCTAAGCTGGAAGTTGTCTCACCCTTCATAGGTGACCACAGACTCACATGTGGAGCCCTTCTGTACGCTTGTTACTTGTTACTTATATGAATGTCACTTATTAAGTCTCTTAGGGACAAATTCAACACGTTTCATCTTTGTAATCCCCCACTATCTTCTTTCTGTACATATTAGCCACTCAGTGAATATTTGAATTGATGTTTTAATTAACATATACTCAAAACAGTAAGCTAGTTTTAGGAAATAAATTCAGGATAATGATTTTTGATTTGTATCAGCAACTCTGTTGTATCTTTGGAATTTATTCAGATAATCTGGGATTCATTCTCAACCTAATGGTTAATATTTAAACAATATTTGGATGGAAAAGTTGATCGTATAAATATCATGTAGCAGTTACTCTATTTAAAAAATATATATTCCAAGAACCACTATGAAAGATGATCTATTTTATATAGAGATAGATAGATATAGATATGATATAGACATAGACACAGACATAGATGTAGATGTAGACTTAGATGTAGATATAGATATAGATATATGACGTGAAGGAGCCCTAGTGGTACAAACACTTGACTGCTAACCAAAAAGTCAGTGGTTTGAACCCACTAGCACCTCTGCAGGAGTAAAGACCTGCCAATCTCTTCCCATAAAGATTACTCTGTCCTACAGGGTCACTATGATTCAGAATCAATTCTGTAGCCTACAAAAGCAACAGTGTTGTTATGCGCCTTTCAGTCAATTCCAGCTCATAGCAACCCAATGTATAACACAGTGAAACACCTCTCAGTACTGTACCACACTCATCATCTTTGTTATGCTTGAGCCCATTGTTACAATCACTATGTCAATTCACCTTATTGAAAGTCTTCCTCTTTTTTGAAGACCCTCTACTTTACTGAACATGATGTCTTTCAACAAGCAGTGGTGCTCCTGATAACATACTTAAATTACGTGTGATGAAGTTTCACCATTCTTGCTAAGGAAGAACACTCTAGTTGCACTTCTTCCAAGACAGACACATTGGTTCCTCTGGTAGCTAACAGTATAATCAATATTCTTCACCAACACCGCAAGTCAAAGGCATCAGGTTTTCTTCTGTTTTCCCTACCCATTGCCCAACTTTCACATGCACTTGAGGCAACTGAAAATACCATGGCTTTGGTCAGGCACATAGTACTCTTCATGAGTCATCTTTGTTTCTCAACACCTTTAAGAGGTCATTTGCAGCAAATTTGCCCAACGTAGTATCTTGTCTGATTTTCTGACTGCCGCTTTGGTGAGCTTGATTGTGGAACCAAGTAAAATAAAACCCTTGACAATTTCAATGTTATCTCCATTTATCATGATGTTGCTGATTGGTCCATTTCTGAGTATTTTTATTTTCATACTGTGGTCCTTGATCTTCATCAGTAAGAGTTTCAAGTCCTCTTCATTTCTAGCAAACAAGGTTGTGTCAACAACCTTGAAACATCTCAATTGATATTCCATAAATTTCTGGTGCCTTATTTTTTAATAACATCTTCAGTGTAGCTTAGACTTCTTCCTTCTGTTCTAGTGAGTTTTCATCAGATGCTCCAGCCTAAAGTGGTTAAATGTCAACCAGTTATTTTTGGCACAGTGACTCTGTGTGTTCCTTTCATCCTTTTTTGATGTGACCTATATTGTTCACTCTTTTCCACATAGAATCTTTCAATGTAGAAACTCGAAGATCCCTTTTTTTCTTCCATTATCAGGTAGCTAATGAATCTCCATCAAATTCTGATGCTGAGTTCTTCACATAGTCCAGCTTCATGGATTGTTTGCGCAACATACAGACTGAATAATTATGGTGAAAAATACAACCCTAATATATACCTTTCCTAACTTTAAAGTACACAGTACCCCTTTGTTTTGTTTGAACAAATGTGTTTTCATCTATATACAGGTTCCTCATGAGAACAATTAAGTGTTCTGGAATTCCCATTCTTTGCAATATTACCCATAATTTGTTATGATGCACAGAGTCAAATGCCTCAGGATAGTCAATAAACCACTGGTAAACACCTTCTGGTGTTTTCTGTTTTCAGCCAAGATCTATACAGTATTAGCAATCACATTTCTCTTTCCACATTCTCTTCTAAATCTGGCTTCAATTACTGGCAGTTTCTTCAGTTGGAACTATTTTTTAATCGTCTTTTGCAAAATTTTCCTTAATGATATTGTTTGATAATTTTTACATTCTCTTGTATAGCTTGTCTTTAGAATGCGCATGAATATAGATATCTTTCAGTCAGATGGCCAGGTGGCTGTCTTACAAATTTTTCAACATAGACTACTGACAACCCGTATGTTGAAACATCTCAGTTGGTATTCCATAAATTTCTGGTGCCTTATTTTTTAATAACATCTTCAGTGTAGCTTAGACTTCTTCCTTCTATTCTAGTGAGTTTTCATCAGATGCTACCACATGAAATGGCTACATGTCAACCAGTTATTTTTGGTACAATGACCCTGTGTGTTCCTTCCATCTTTTTTAGATGTGACCTCTATTGTTCACTATTTTTCACATAGAATCTTTCAATGTAGAAACTTGAAGATCCATTTTTTCTTCCATTGTTTTAGCTTAAGAAATTTCAAATATGTACTTCCTGTTTGCCTTTCCAACTCCAAATCTTTGCACCTTTCATTATAATATTTTATCTTCTTAAACCTCCCTTTGAAATCTTCTCTTCTGCTTTTTTTAATCATTTTTTTCCTTCACTTTAGCCACTCCATATTCAAGATTAACTTTGAGAGTCTCTTCTGATACCCATTTTAATCTTTATTTCTCTCTTATATTTTACTGAACTTTTACTTTCATTATGTATGATGTCTTTGACATCATTCTACAACTCATACAGTCTTTCTTTGGTTATTAATGTCCTGTGTGTCAAATCTCCTTTTGAGGTGATCTCAAAATTCGGGTGAGATATACTCAAAGGCATATTTTGCCTCTGGTAAACTTGTTGCCATGAAATGATTCCAACTCACAGTGAACCTATGAGACAGAATAAAACTTCCTTACAGGGTTTCCAAGGAACGGATGGTGGATTGCAACCGCCAGCTCTTGGACTGGCAGCTGTAGCTCTTAACCACTGTAGCTCTGGTGGAAGTGCTCCAATTTTCTTCACCTTCAACTTGAACTTTCATAAAAGCAACTGATGGTCTGTTCAGCAGTCTGCCCCAGACCTTGTTCTGACTGATGGTAACTAAGATTCTCCATCACCTGTTTCCACAGATGTTGTCAGTATGACCTATGTATTCCATTTGGTGAGGTCCATGCATATAGTTGCCATTTATGTTGTTAAAAAAAAGAAGGTGTTGTCAATTAAGAAGGCAGTGGTCTTTCAGAATTGAATCATACAATCTCTGACATCATTTCTGTCATCAAGGACATATTTTCCAACTACTGATCCTTCCTCTTGTTTTCATCTTTCACATTCCAGTCACTATTACTTATTATTTCATCTTGTTTACATGTTTGACTAATTTCAGACTTCAGAAATTTGTAGGAATCTTCAGTTTCTTCATTTGGTGGTAGATGTGTAAATTTGAATAATAGTCATATCAACTCATCTGTCTTGTAAGAGTATGGATGTTATCCTATCACTGGCAGTATCAGACTTCATGATAGATCTCGAAATGTTCTTTTCAGTGATGAATGTGAATGCTATTCCTCTTCAATTTGTTACTCCCAGCATAGAAAACCGTATGACAGTGTAATTCAGAATGGCCAGTATCAGTCCATCTCAGCTCACTGATTCCTACAATGTCAATGTTTATGTGTTGCATTTTATTTTTAACAACTTTCACTTTTGCTGGGTTCCTACTTTGTACATTCCACTTTTGAATTATTAATGGATATTTGCATATGTTTCTTCTCATTTTGAGTCACATCACATTAGCAGGTGAAGATCATGGAATCTCTACTCCATCCCCATCATTAAAATCAAACTCTACTTTAAGGTGACAGCTTTCCCCCAGTTGTATTCTAGTGCTTTCCAACTCAAAGGGCTTATTTTCAGTACATTTCACTGGTCAATTTTCTTTTCTTTCTTTATTTTTTGTTCATTTTTGTAGTTAAGCTTCAAAGACCTTCTTCCTAGTCTGTCTTAGTCCGGAAGCTTCACTGAAACCTGTTCACCATGGATGATGCTGCCAGTATGTGAAATGTTGGTGGCATAGCTTCCAGCATCATAGCAACATAAAAGCCACCACAACTGACAGAAAAATGTTAGCAACAACAAAGAGAACAATGTATATATATATATATATCATTTATTTATATTTATAGATACGTATAAGCTAACTGCTATTGAGTAGATTCTAACATATAGCCACTCCATAGATTTTCTTAGACTATAAAATCTCTACAGCAGCAGATTGCCACATCTTTCTTCCAAAGAACTTCTGGTAGTTTCAAACCACCAATCTTTCAGTTAGTAGTCAACTGCTTTAAGCAATGCACTGTCAGTGCTCCTTATATGTTTACATGTATGTATGTGCATATAAGCATATATGCACATATATGTATAGTATATAAAGTAGAACATCTTTCATGATTGTCTCACACTTCCCAAGTGGTGATGCTGATAATATTATTCCTATTTTACTAAGGAAGAAAGTAGTGAATTGGAATTTGCACAGCTAAACAGTAGAACAAGATTTAAATTTGGGCTGTTAACTCCAGTCTCCATGTCCTTAATTCACAAGCAAAACTAACCAATTGATGGGGAAATTTAGGAGATCATATTTGACTGTGTACAGATTTTTAAAATTTTAATTCTGTGTTTATTTAAATCAGGTTTCATCTAACATAAAGGACTCCTGGTAGAGCAGAAAAAATATACTTCACTGTTATTAGAAGATCATCAGTTCAAAACCACTAGCTACTCCCCAGGAGAACGATGTAACATTCTTTTACTGTAAAAGTTTACAGCCTTGGAAACCCTATGGAGCAGTGATACTCTGTCCTAGTGGGTCCTTATGAGTTGGTATTAACTTGACTTCAATGCTTTCATACAATAAGCACATCATACTCATTATTTCATGAATATTTTTGCTTACCAAAAAAAAAAAAAGTCAAATTAACTGTCAATTCCAGCTCATAGAAACCCTATGTAACAGAGTTGAATGGCCCCATAGGGTTTCCAGTGAGAAGTTGGTGGATTCAAACTGCTTGTCTTTTGGTTATCATACATAGCTTGTAACCACTGCACCCTTGCTTAGCACAAGGTTAAAGTGGATAGTGATATTGGTGATGAGTAGTTTTAAAGAAACAGATAAAGTAGTAATATTGGTGGTGTTCAGCCACAGCAACAATTCTAAGATGGCTTTTGAATAACTAACAGTTTTAAAGGAGCCCTGGTGGCATGATTGTTAAGTACTGGGCTGCTAAGTGACAGATCAGAGGCTCTAACCCACCACTGCCTGCATGAGAGAAAGGCCTGTGGTCTGCTCCTACAAAGACTTCAGCCTAGGAAATCTTTCAGGGAAGTTCTATTCTTTGAGGGGTTGCTATGAGTAATTGACTTGATGGTGCCTAACAACAATGGCTAAGAAGGCATCCCTAGGTGGCGCAGATGGGTATCACACTAGCTGCTATCCGAATAGTAGGAGGGTCGACTCCTCTCACTGGAACCTCAGAAGAAAAGCCTGAGGATCTCCTTCCAATATCTTATTCTGTTGCACCCAGGATCACTGTGAGTAGGTGCCAATCTGAGGGCACCTAACAACCACAGAAACCCTGGTGATGCAGTGGTTCAGAGCTACATCTACTAACTGCAAGGTTAGCAGCTCAAATACACCGGATGTTCCTTGGAAATTGCATGGAGCAGCTCTACTGTGTCCTGTAGGGTCTCTATGAATTGGATTCGACTCGTTGGCAGTGGGTAGAACAACAACAATTACTGTGTATGCACATTTTAGTTAGATTTATTGGTGGAAATGGAGTGCTTTTAAAAACAGACTTTTCAAAGTTCCAAACTTGTCTACATAGTAAGCTGAGAACTTAATCACTGGGAAATTTTGAGAATATTAATTTTCAGTTACATTCCATATTCAAATACAGCACTGAATGAACAGGGAAAACAATGTAGGTCAAATTGGAAATCATGACTGCTTTTCCAGATGCCTACACCACACATTATAGACTGTTAAAGGTGAAGGAAAACACCCAGTTTAAAGCTTCTCTTTTAATGGTGAGGAGACAAACTGTGAAGCTTCTATCTTTGCCTTCACTCGTCCACCTACAATTCAATATGTAGCATTTGAGATTAGAACATACATGACCTATATAAAAATCTAAAGGGAAAAATTTAAAGTTAGTACAAAGAAACAACAAACAGTGGTGGTGGTGTTTGTGGTAGCAATCTTGTCCTTGTCTTGCTGAACTAATTGCTGTGGCACCTATTTTAAAATAAGAGTCTTTGTTTGCATAAAATTGTGATTGAATTTACCCTTTCCAGAAAAAAAATTATACACTTGCTTAGAAAGCTAACACTGATCAAAGCTATTTGCCTCTCTCTCTGCTACAGTTCCCAGGAATAAGGCGGGGAAAATTTACCATACATCTAATGCTCTGTTTATTATACTAGCATTTTGTCTTCAGACGGATCAAATGAACCTCGTATTAGAAACTGAGCTCTCTGATTTTGGTTGTTCTGAGTGACTATTTAGTGCTTTTAAACTATTTTGAATGACTGTTCTGTGTAAGCCGTAAAAGGAGCAGTGTTCAGGCAAGACTTCATCTGCTTCTTCCCAGCAGTGAATCTCTGGTGGCCCAAAGTGCCAGTTGCCTTTCTCTATATTTACAAATTCCTTTCTAGTAAAGGAATTTGCACCTATGGGACTCTGACAACTCTAGCACAAATGTTACCTTTGTCCCATGAGGCTAGAAATGCTAGACTGCAGGAAGCAGTGGACCCGTCTGGGGGCCTGATTTCCCCCGCACAGTCATGGGTGCCCTCATATTCTCTTACCTTGCTTCTGCTCCCACCCCCAGTATCACTGCGCTTCCACTAGCTTCTGCCCCATCAATTCAGGCTCTTAGGAAGGAATCTGATCAAAGATTGTCAAACGTTTGATAATATTTTTCATCTCTTTGGGATATTCATACGTCAAAGTCTAAAAGTCTATATCAGAAAGGATAAATTTCAAAATAAAACAACAAACCCACTGCTGTCAAGATAATTCTAACAGTAACTTTATAGGATACAGTACAACTGTCCCACAGGGTTTCCAAAACTGTAATCTTTAAGGAAGCAGACTGCTAATCTCTCTCCAGAAGAGCAGCTGGTGGATTTGAACTGCTGACTTTTCTGCTAACAGTCAAGCACTTAACCACAGTGGCATCAAGGCTCCTCGGTAAATCTCAGAGGGTGGGATTTCTGTCATCATCAAACCAAGAGGGAAATGTTGCTGCTCATTCGTTCTGGAGTTTTTCTCTGTTGTTGTTAGGCACATTCTTCCAGCTCACAGTGAACCTGTGTATTATAGAACAAAACACTGCCCGGTACTGTGTCGTCCTCAGTGGTTGCTATATTTGAGCCCACTGTTGTAGCCACTGTGTCAGCCCACCTCAGACCCCCCATTTCAGTGAGGATCGTCTTCTTTTTTGCTGACCCTCTGTTTTACCAAGCATAGTGTCCTTCTTCAGATATTGGTCATTCCTAATAACGTGTTCAAAGTGCATGAGAGCTATCCATGCTTCTAAGGAACATTCTGGCTGCACTTCTTCCAAGACAGATTTATTTGTTCTTCTGACAGTCAATAATATATTCAATATTCTTCAATAACACCATAATTCAAAGGCATCAATTTTTCTTCAGTATTCTTTCTGCATTGTCTAGAATTAGCCTGCTTATGAAGTGATTTTCCTAATGCCCTAGAGATCACACCTGGTTTGCTTCAACCAAGTAGTAGGAAGATCTCTTAAACTGGCCGTAGTTCTGTTATACACTACTGTTTTCTCCTGGTGCAGTGGAGTTGATTATGACTCATAGTGACCCTATAAAACAGAGTGGAACTACCACGCAAGTTTCCAAGAAGCAACCAATGAATTTGCGCAGTCACACTTTTGGTTACCAGCCAAGCTATTAGCCACTGCACGGCCAGCTCCTGCTTATGCACAGAATTCCCAAATGCCCCATAGAGAAGATCCACAAGTATTCATGGAGAAAGAAATGGAAAACCGCCAAAACAGTTCGAAAGCTGCAGGGCTCACAGGATTGCCACAGAACTTAAATGACATGTAAAGTTCTGGTCCAAAGACATTTGGAATCAAATGCTGATGTTTCCCTTTCCCAGCTAAGTTTTAAGGACTAAAGTTCACACAGGTTTATATCTAACACTAAGAGTATACAGTGTCTGCTCTAAAAATACCTGCTAGAAGTAAAGCAAAAATAAAGACATATCTTACTCTTTACGGAGCACCTAGTCACATTGCATTGTGATTTTCTTTTTCCATATTTATACTCTGGCCTACACTGGAAATCATTTTAGGGCAGGAATTATGTTTTATTGAGCCATTTGTCTCCATCCTTGGCACAATTTATAGTGTATCTAAGATGTGCAATAAATACTTATTAAATAAATTTTAAAGAAGTGTTGATATAGGCCCTGGATTAAAAACATTGGAGTATATTGCATAATCAGTGAAATTTAACAATTTTAGAGGAAATTTAGTAAAGAAATAAGGTTTAGGAGAGATGATTACAAAATTCACAATGAAATTGCATTTTTTCAAAAGACAGTTTTTGTTCTTAAAAGATTACGATTGTGTTCCCCTTTTTCCAAACATAAGTGTGGGAGCTTGAAAAATAGGTAAACAGGTGTGTTGATGTTTATTTTCTTTTTCCATTGTCAATATTTTAAGTTATAAATTGCTCATTCAATCAGCTAGTCCACAGATACTTATTAAGGACTTTCTTGGTGCAAGATTAAGAGCTAGGCTGCTAATACAAAAGCAAATGGTTTGAATACACCAACGATTCCTTGTCAACCCTGTGAAAGAGTTCTACCTTGTCCTATAAGATTGCTCAGAATTGACTGAATGGCAGTGGCTGGAGGGTTATGTTTGACATTGAGAAAGGTGCAAGGCAAGGTGAAAAGACAAATATTCACTGACGTTAACAACATTGTACATTCCATGTAGTGATGCAGGAAATGTCACATTAAGAAAACAGTGAAGATAGTGAGAAGATTTTCTCAAAATTTGATTATATGTAGATGCGTGATAATAATACTAGCTAAAACATATTGAATACTTAATAATTAGACATTGTTTTAAAATACATATATTAACTAGTTAGGATCACAATGACCCTAGGATGTAGAACTTTTTTTTTCTTGTCCATTTTTATTTTCATATAACAAAACCAATGTGCTGACAGGTTAACTTACTTGCCTACATTCACAGAGATAGAAAGTGGTGTAGCTACAATGAGCACCCATGCTGGAAATCACCATTGTAGTTGCTGAAGAGGAGGAGACATCAAGGAACAACATTACTTTAAGATGGGCAATATTAAAGCACGTTTATGTGAAAATTGGAATGGTCCGCTAGAGAAGGATAGGACTGAAAATATGTTTCCTCTTGAAAATTTTTGATAGCATTTTTGCAGAAGGAAAAAATCTAGGACTTTTTCCTCCTAGAATTTTCTGTCATATAATTAATTATTTATGATTTCTATTTCTGTACCAAATGGCTGCATAATATACTGAAATGATGCTAATTTTTTTAACTATCTTTACACTTTCGTATACTCTGAATTAAGAAGAAATAAGTCCACCTTTGGATTTATTTGTAAAGACTCTGCAAATAGCTATAGATATAGATTCAGATACGATATAGATATCAACATAGATATAACCCATCACCTTTGAATCAATTCCAACTCATAACAAGGTAGACATACCAAAAACCAAATCCATTGCTGTTGATTCTAACAGCAGCCTTGTAGGACAGAGTGGAACTGCTTGACAGATTTTCCAAGGAGCAGCTGGTATATTGAAACTGCTGCCCTTTTGGTTAGCAGCCACAGTAGTTAACCATTATGCCACCAGGATTTCCAGTGTAGACATAGGTATAGACAAATGTGTAAATATATGATAGAGAAAAAAAAAATCTGGAGTCTGTGAGTACTATTTGGACTAGCCTGACTTTTGTCAGAATGATTTGTTTCTATTTTTGCCACAGTCAAATATACAGATGAATTGAAAATACACTTACGTAACTAGAATAAACCTAAGGAATTACAGACTATTTACCCCAGCTTTGTTTTCATTGTTAGTTTAGTTGGTTGTTTGGCTAGCCTAAAATTCTACTAAATCACCATACAGTATGATAAATTTTCATTCAGTTAATATGTAGAAAACTGAATTCACTGGGTTTTAACACAATGGACTAACTCATAAACATAGAAATGTAATGTCTGAGGATGGGTACCTTTTCCCAAGAGAAATGTGAGAGCTTGTCACAGAATCTTTCTAATTTCAAACAATACTTTCCTTTCCATCATTTCTTTTGTAATTTAAAAGATACAAAATGAGAGATGTAAGAGGAAAGTGGTATAGGTCAGTTTGCAGCATGCCAGACAAGACTGGGATTGACATCAGCCTTCTGTGTTGATATATTGATGCCTAGTCTTTTCTTCATGCTTTGAAAGTCTAGGGTAAAGCTGTGAAAATCATTTGCAATAGCTAAACATGGGGAGACAAGAGCTATCCATAAATTATTGAATATAGAGGAATGTTTGTGAATTATTTCATGAGTTTTTAAGTTTGACATAAGGTGGAATAAATTTATTTTAAATAATGCCTAGCCATAATATTAATAGAATTCTTTTAACTTTTACTTTTTTCATACTCTAGAATCTCTTACATGATACTTTTTCTAAAATGTGTTCAACCTACATTATAACAGCACAGATGGGAAGCTAAAGTAACACCATAACTTAATGAATATTCTGCAGTACCAAGAAAAAGCCATAATTGTTGGCCTTTGTGTGGAAAGTATTCTGCAAAATTGCTAATAAAGCTTGTTTACTGACAAACGTGATAGCGTATCTGAAGGCAAGGACTCTGGAAGATATGTTGGTGACTAGTGTCCAAACAATAGAACCTCTTTTGTTTCCAAAACATTTTGTATTTAGTGAAGTGTGATGTGACTAGCCCAAAAACAAAACAAACAGTAAAAATTATTCTTTTTCCAGTCTTTGCTATTTGTCATGGATTGGATTGTGTTCCCTGGAAAATGTGTGTAGCAATTTGTCATATTCCTCTATATTGTAAATCCTGCCTGTATGATGTTAATGACTGTGGATGGGCAGTGGAGGCAGTTGTGTTAGTGTAAGATTGCTTTGTGCATTGAGGCAATCTCTTCGGGTGTAAACAGAAGAAGCTAGCAGAGATATTTGGGGACCCCATGCCACCGAGATGCAGTGCCAGGAGCTGAGAATATCCTTGGGAAAGGGCCAGGGACACTGAACATCAGAAGCATCCAGTCCAGGGGAAGATTAACAGTAAATGCCTTCCTTCAAGTTCAGCAGGGAAAGCCTTCCCCTGGAGCCAGTGCTTTGAATTTGGACTTTGAGCCTCCTAGATGGTGACTAAATAAAATTTCTCTTCCTAAAGCCCTCCACTTGTGGTATATCTGTTAAAGCAGCACTAACTGACTAAGAGACTATTGTTATTACAAAAATATTATACTAATCAGTCCACCAAGCCAGAATTACTTGAGTTCGGCTACCCAACTGGCTGTGGATAATATGAGATGAAAACTTTTCAACTTTACAATATAAACTCAGGATCTTTATTACTAAATTATTAAATGATTTTCCTTTGCCACAAACATGTGTAGGCTTAATTAAGGAATAAATATAGAATAAAAACTATTCAGAAATATGTAAATTATGTCTCAACAATGCTACAGACAATTTTATTGAAATGAAACATACCAGAAATTGTGAGAGGCATAGGCTGTAACGATGATGGCGTGGAGAAGGGGGTGTCTAGCTTTGCTGCAGGGAAGGATAAACTGGAGACAGACACCTGGTGTCGTGCTCAGGCTTCTGTACTGACTTTGTACACAGTCTTTCCCTGTCTCTGTGCTGAAGGAATAGTAATCATCAACAGTACTAATGCAGACGTTCACAGGGAGAAATTTTAGACAGCTCTAACATCTACTTCCTTGAAAATTTTAGAAATAATCTTCCCCATTCAATCCTCCAGGGGGAGTGATTACAACCTAGAGAATCCTCCTCATATGCTGTTTGGCTTTGGTGCAAAGAAGATACAATTCACGCCCAAAGATTTGATTGGCTAGACAACTTCAGATGAGTTATTAAGTGTAATTTTACTTGCCTGAGGCTTTCCTCCCTGGGACTCATTCTTTTTGGCTTAAGTCAAAGTATAGAGTAGCCAACATTCTAGAGAGATATACACTTAAAGAGCAAAATACTAAGACAGCTAAGGAACAGAACCACCCCAAGAAACAAACCGGAAATGCATTACATATGTTAGTATAAGTATCATATGCAATATTGGTAACAGAAGTGTTAATCGGAGCACACATTTAAAACAAGCTTAATGAGCACACTAAAAGAGACAAGGGAAGGCATAAGTGACCTTAAAAAAAAAGGAAGAAGAAGAACAAGAAATTATTTTAAAAAGATTGAAGAGAAAATAGTCAGGCTACAATATAAGAGTTGGAACCAAACAGATAAGTTGGTTATTTTAAAATGGAGAGTAGCTGAATAGATTAGTAGATTGGGAAGATTAGGAAAAATTCTCATGAAAGAAATAGGGAATCATAAAGAAGTAGAAAATATAAAGGCAAAGCTCAGAAACGTGGAGATAAGAAGAACCTCATAGTCTTCAGCAGATGAAACACAAAGACCTATATTAAAAGCCTTCGGAGAACTCTTCAGATAAGAAAGTAAACAAATCATACAGGAACTACAAAATGTAAGAGTGACCAAATGCCTTGTGCAAGAATATCAGGGTGGATTTTGGTTTCGATTCTCCAATTCATAAGACAAAAAGAGAGTCAACTTCAAGTTTACTTAAGGTCTAAAAGAATACGGAATGGAGAAAGCAGCACCCAGCAGGCATGGTTAAATTACCCACTAAGCAAGTTAAACACAGGCTTAATTGCACTTATTTATAAATTCACTGCAAACAATTTCACATGGGTTTCACCACATTTTATATGAAACACGTGAAACAGTTTGCCACAGTAAATTTACAGATTCCCAAACCAAACCAAACCTGTTGCTGCTGAGTTGATTCCAACTCATAATGGCCCTGTAGGACAGACCAGAATTGCCTCATAGAGTTTCCAAGGAGTTCCTGGTGTACTGGAACTCCTAAACTTTTGGTTAGCAGCCATAGCACTTAACCACTGATGTCAAGGATTGAATTGTGTCCCCCCGAAAATAGGTGTGGTCATGTTACCAAGATTCTCTGTATTCTATGATTGTCCTCCCTTTTGCAGTTTTCCTATGCTGTATGTTAAAGGATTAGAGTGGGGCTGTAAATCCCTTCACAGGATCACCTCCCTGCTCCACCATAAAGGGAGTTGCCCTAGAGTATGGCTTGCCCCACCCTTAATCCTTTCATCCTGCAAGAGATAAAAGGAAAAAGAAACAAGCTGAGAATTGAGAACTTCATACCACCAAGCAAGCAGCACTGGGAGAAGAGCGCGTCCTTCAGACCTGAGGCTCCTGCGCCAAGATGCTCCCTGGACAAAGACTGATGTAATACCCGACTTTCCACCAGAGCCGACAAGGGGAAAGCCTTCCCCTGGAGCAGACACCCTGAAATAGCACTCTTGTGCTATTTCTGTTAGAGCAGCACTAGCTGACTGAAACAACTACATTACCAGGGTTTCCAAATTTACAGATTACAGATTAATAAATAAGCACAATAAGCCCATGCTTGCCTTGCCTCCTGAGTACTGCATTCCTGTCAGGGACTGTAAATGTGGAACAAGTCTTTGATTCTGTAGGAAGATGCTGTGGGATTGGGAGGGAGACAGATGCCAACCATACGCAGAAGCGGGATCTTTGCTGTGGCAACAAAAGGTGATAATGTTCGCCTTTGAATAATCTGCCATTGACTGTACCATATGGAGTTCTTGGACAGCTGCATGGAATTTTGAAAGTCTTAACCACTGGAGTTCTAGTTTTATGCTGATTTCTTCATCTTGGCATCTAATTTCATAAGCATATTAATATGGATTGAACTGTCTCCCCAAATATATGTTGGAATTCTAACTTCTATGCCTTTGGATGTAATTCTGTTATGAATATGTTGGCTTTGTTATTTTAAAGAGGCTATATCAGTGCAGGGTATGTGTGCCAAACCTAATTACTTGTGTCTCATAAAAATAGCAGATTACACACAGATGAAGCACAAAGAAGGGAGTATGGATGCCACTGAGGATAACCGAAGAATCAAGACACACTGGGACTATGACAGAAAGACAAAAAGCCTTCCTCTCCAGCTTACCCTGAAGTCAGACTTCTATCCTCCTGAATTGTGAGGAAAAAAATTCTGTTCTTGAAAGTCCTCACTTGTGATATTTCTTTTATGACAGCACTAGGAAGCTAAGATACATACTAATTACAAGATTACGTTTAAGAGACTAAGTCTGATGATTCTCTTATGAGAACTTCTTGTGAGTTTATCCCTATTGCTTTTTATTTTCCTATTTGTTTGTTTATTTTTGGATAGTCGATGCTTCCTTCAGAGAGGATATACTTTCTTTTTTTAATAACAGGCAGCTACTACTGATCTGCCAGTTTGTTATACTGTGGTGGCTTTCATGCAAAATTTTGCTGCACAGTGAATAACAAAGACCAAAAAAATGACCCATTTGAACTGTGGAGTTCACAAAAACGTTTAATGCTAGAAGAACGAACAGATTTGTCTTGGAAGAAGTACAGCTAGCATACTTCTTAGAAGAAAGGGTTGCAAGACTTCATTTTATGTTCTTTGGGCATATTATCAGGAGGGACCCGTTGCTGGAGAAGGACGTTATACTAAGTAAAGTAGAGAATCAGTCAAAAAGGGGAAGACTGACATAGTAGCTACAACAATGGGCTGAAACATAGCAACAATTGAGTGAATGGTGCGGCATCAAGTAGTGTTTCATTCGGTTGTGCTAGAGTGACTACTATGAGTTGGAACCAACTCGATGGCAACTAACAACAACAACAACATGGCAGATGGTCATATTAAGGGCAGATTACCTAAATCAAATTACTTTAATCCAAACAATTGGTTGAAAAATAGTCTTCAGGATTTGGAAAATCAGGCTATTTCCAGATTGTTCTTAATCCTAAAATATATCCCTTTGCCAATGTTAACGGGAAGCTTTAGTTGTTTATTAGAACACTGTCTGCTTGTTTAATCCTAAATTTCAGTGTCTTTGCCCTGGCCCCAGAAAGCTCACTGACGCTCCTGTTGAGTTTCTCCAAATCTCAACTGTTGCTTATCAATTCCTAAGTATATCAAGATGAAATCAGACACGGAATGTCAATATCAACACTTAGTGCTTCCCTTTTCTATATATTTACCACTCAAGTCCTTGCTACATTAGTAGTTTTCTGTTGCCTTTTCTGATCTAAATTCCATTTTGTTTGTCTAGTCACCTTTGTAAGAGGGTTCGTCTCCAAAAGAACACTCTGTCATTACCAGAAACAGAAATTCGTTATTTTCTTCCTCTTCTTTTTTTAACTGAACTTTATCTGGTTTTCTACTGATGTTCTACTTCAGTACTGACTAGTCCCACAGATACTAGCCTGTATGGTAACATTGTTTGTATTAAAAAAAAAAAAAAAGTCAACCCTATGGATAAACAAATTTTTAAAAGTAGACCTTTCTGGAAAGATAACCTAAAGAGAAAAATGTGATTACATTTCAGTCTTTATTCCATTTCATTAGCTAGGCTCATTTTGTCAGTGCACAAAGTGTATAATCATACATGGCAACCATGTGCTTACTAATCTAGAGAATTAAGCTTTATCACCATTCTGGTTTTACTTCTACATGTAGATTTTATATACATGAATCCTAAAAACATTACAATGCACACATGATAATGTATCAAAAATGAGGTTGGCAATTCCATTTACTATAGCCCCCATACCATTGCTATTGAGTCGGTTCCGACTCATAGTGACCCTAGAGGTCAGAGTGAAACTGACTCCTAGAGTTTCCAAGGAGCACCTATAGCCCCCAAGAAGATAAAATACCTAGGAATAAATCAACTAGAGAAACAAGAGATCTTTACAAAGAGAACTACAAGACCTTACTACAAGAAACCAAGAGAGACTTATGTAAATGGAGTAATCTACCCTGCTCATGGATAGGAAGACTCAACATTGTGAAAATGTCTATTTTGCCTGAGGCAATCTACTTATATAATGCAATCCCAATACAAATACATTTTTTAATGAGATGGAGAAACACATCACCGTCTTTGTTTGGAAAGGAAAGAAACTTCAGATAGCTAAAGCACTACTGAAGAAGAAGTACACTCTGGGAGGCCTCTCACTACCTGACTTTAGAACCTATTACACTACCACAGTTGTCAAAACAGCATGGTACTTGTACAAAAAGAGACATATAGATCAATGGAACAGAGTAGAGACCCCAGAGATGCCACCATCCTCCTATGAACAGTTGATACTTGACAAAGGTGCCATGATTTTAAACTGGGGTAAAAACAGTCTCTTTACAAATGGTGCTGGCAAAATTGGATATCCATCTGCAAAAAAATTGAAGCAAGATCCATATCTCACACCTTATACAAAAGCCAACCCAAATTGGATAAAAGACATAACCATAAAATCTAATGATAAAGCTCATCCAAGATAAAATAGGGTCAACAGTGGAAGTTTTAATACACAACGTAGACAGACTTCAAAATCTGGCAAACAAAGGACATTCAACAGAAGAGAAAACAGATCAATGAGAACTATTAAGAATCAAACACTTTTGCTCATCCAAAGACTTCATCAAAAGAATTAAAAGACCACCTGCAGAATGGGAAAAAAATATTTGGTAACTCTGTGTCAGACTGACATCTGGTATCTGTAATCTATAAAATATTACAAAATATCAACAAGAAAAGGATAAATAATCTAGTTAAGCAATGGGCAAAGGAGATGGACAGACACTTCTCTAAAGAGGAGATCCAGGCAGCCGAACAACACATGCAGAATTGCTCACAATCATTAGCCATTAAAGAAATTCAGACCAAAACTACAATGAGACACCGTCTCATCCCAACAAGGTTGGCTATGATTAAAAAAACACAAAACAACAAATGCTGGAGAGGCTGTAGAGAAACTGGAACTCTCCTACATTGCTGCTGGGATTATGAAATGGTACAACCTCTTTGGAAAATGGTCTGCTGCTTCCTTAAAAAGCTGGAGGTAGATATACCATTTGATGCTGTAATTCCACTGATCAGAATTTATCCTTCAGAAACAAAGGTTGTCACACGAACAGACACATGTACACAAATGGTTGTTGCATCACAGTCCACAATAGCAAAAAGTTGGAATCAACCCTGATGCCCACCAACAGATAAACAGATAAGCAAACTATGGTACATATACTCAATGGAACACTATGCTATGATAAAAACAACAACAATTTTAGAAAGCATCTCATAACATGGTATCCTTTGGAAAACATCATGCCGAGTGAAATCAATCAGTGTCAAAAGGACAAATTTCATATGAGACCCCTGTTATAAGGACTTAACAAGAGAATTATTCATAGAAGAAAATGACTGTGTGGGCTACATGGGTGGGTGGGAGCTGAGGGTTTATCACAAATGAGATAATTGATAGATGTTAGAAATTTTATTCTTTTATTGTAATTAATAAAAAATAAAAAAAGAAAATCATTAAAAAATGAGATTGATTCTTGTAATAATAAAATTTGGAGACTAAAATCACTCTATTAGTGCATAGTTGTTTTCTCATTATTTTGCTAATGTTGAATTTTAAGATATTTAACCACTAAATTGTGTCAGTTATACTAAAATCTGTTCTTATCCTACATAGGAGCGAAACATGTAAAGCACTACATATTAAAATCTAAATTCATCTGTAGGTACTCTAAATAAGTACCTCCTACTAACTTCTTGACATCTCATTTCCCAAATTCTCCAGCCTCCAAATAATTTTTTCAGAAACTACTACTTAGCAGGCATTCAATAAATATTCGTAGCATCAAATTGTATGCTTCTTAATTTAAACTTACTCTTTTTGGCCCCGTATGTAATTTGTCAAAGTCCTATTAATTCTTTCATCACAATACTACTCACGTCCTTTCTGTTTTTTAGCAACTAACAAATACAGGACTTAATCACATCAGCCTGCATTGTTTTATGAGCCTTTAGTTGCTTCAGTCAGTTTGAAGCTGGTGTTGACAAAATCTGATTTTATAACAATTTTCCATATTTTTCAAAACATATTGAAAGGTTAAACCTAATATCAGCTCTTATAACTTGGAGATGTTATAGAAAATTATTTTTATTTCTCTTTTAAAAAGGTAAAAGTTAAATAGATGAGAAGGCTTTACACTTGCTGGTAAATATGGTGATTAAACAGATGCTTATATTCTCTCCAAATTCCTAAAGTATCACTAAATGAGCATCACTTTTTTGTTGTTATTTTTAACACCTAAAGTGGAAGTGTGGAGATGTAAATGCAAAAAAAGAGAATAAAAAAAAAAAAAGAGAGAGAGAAGACACATGCAGCGTAACAATTCAGAAAATAATAAAGCAGATGGAAAAGTGGTGATTGACTTGAGCTAGCCAGAGAAGGCTAAAGTAGAACCAGGAAGGAGATAAATGACAAATACAAGCTTGTTTGTTCATAAAAAATTTAAAGAGGTTCAGAAATTGAAGTGGCAGAGATCTCAGAAACTAGTGTTGTTTTGTTACTGATTTCTTCAACAACAACAAAACAATCAAACCCACTGCCTTCAAGTCGATGCTGACTCATAGCAACCATAAAGACAGAATAGAACTGCTCCAGGGAGTTTCCAAGAAGTGTATGGTGGATTTGAACTGCCAATCTTCAGGTTAGCAGCCACAGGACTTAACTACTATGCCACCAGTTGTTTACAGGCATGTTTAAGAAGGCAGTTTACTTTCCTTCACAGGCAATAGGCATTTGTTTCACACCCTGGAACAACTCTAAAAGTTTACACTCCAGCATCCCATGCTAGAGAATCTGAACACTGAAAGAGATAAGTCTTCAATACTGTTATATGAAGGGTTCCCCCAGAGAAATAAAAGCAAACCAAACCCACTGCCCTTGAGTAAATTCCAGCTCCAAGGAGTGCCTGGCAGATTTGAACTGTTGGCCTTCTGGTTAGCAGCCATAGCACTTAACCACTACACCACCACAGGTTTCCCCAAAGAAATAACCTAGATTAATCAACTGTAAAACCCCAAATCTGAATGATACCCACTGTCAATAAACCCTCATGTGCATGCAGAATTCTCACTTTCCTTTTATCTTTCTCACTTTTAAATACCAAGGGACAGATAAGGCTTAGACACACATGGGGAAAGAAAAAAGTGTGAAACATGAGACAAAACTCAAAAAAACTAGGAGGAAAAGACAATGTAAAAGACAGAAGTAGTCTTTTGTAAAGTATGAATAGTATCCACAGAAAGAGAATAAGCAGACATTCCATCCATACAATAAAGCGGGGGAAGGAGGAGAGAGAAAACAAAACAAAACAAAAAGATACAGTAAGTTTAAAAATAGGATAGCTGAAGTAAAATATTTAATAGAAGAATCAGAAAATACTACATTTGGGACACTATGCTCAAAAAAACAAACTCATTGCCATCGAGTAGATTTTAGCTCATAGTAACTCTATAAGACAGAGTAGAACTGCTATATAGTTTATCCAAGGAGCAGCTGGTGGACTCAAACTGCTGTCCTTTGGTTAGTAACAGAGCTCTTAAAATAAATAAAAGTAAAAAATTATCCCAGGTAATCCGTTACATAATAATTACTTCTTCAATGAAGGATAGAGTAGAAGGAAAGAACTATATCATTAAGAATATACTTCAAAAATTATTGCCTGAAGTTGTACTTCTAAATTCACTATTCACCTGAATAATGAATTAAAATAGACTTACATCAATGCATATCATTATGAAATTTCAGAAATCTCATAATAAAGAGAAAAATCCTAAGAACTTTCAGCATGAGAAAAAAAATCACGTGAAGAATTAGGAAACACAATGCCTTTATATTTCTATGGTATAACATATAAACCTGAAAAAAAATGCAGTAATGCATTAATGTATAATACTCTGGAGAAAATGTACTTATAACCTGAAAATCTATTCTCAACTAAATTATGACCTAACTACAGAAGAGTATTGTATGTCATCTTACAACATTGCTGAACTATGTCAAAGTAAAATTCCCACTTTTGTATACATTATAATCAAAAGCATTCTTCTGTGACCACTTCATTTTTTCTTTAATTAGTTAATTATAAATTGCACTAATTCACAAGTTTGTGGTGTTTCAGGAGAGGTAGATATAACATTTAAAAATACTAAACTACTTTCATGCACAACTGTGATGAAAATAAAAATTAAATTAAAAAAACTAAAGGACTAATGAAGCCCACAATAATTTTAAGCTAACAGTTACAAATCAATAGTTTCCTGTCTGTAGCACATAAGTCACATATTTCTGTGTTCTTTTGAATTAACCTGACTGCTTTGTAAACTTACCCTGTGAACTATTGTTTTATTTCTATTTCAGTCATTTTGGCATTTGACAGAGTATTACTGGTTGAGAGGCTTCGCAATGCATTTGAGCTTGTATCAAGAAGAAAAACAACAACAAAAACCCGGTGTCCTCGAATCAATTTCAACTCATAGAGACCTATATATATTTTATTTCGTCTTTTAACACACAGTCTCAGTTTTTAAATTTTAATATTTTCCCATCTTCTTCTTAATGACATCAAAAAGGGAAAAACATAAAATTTAAAAACTGAGATTGTGTGTTAAAAGATGAAATATCTTCACCATAAATTTTAAAAACAAGGCAATCAAACCAGTATTTATTTGCGACATCACTTTTAATGAGAAAGCAATTCTTGAAAATGCAAATAGTGAATATTTTCCATTCAAAGACTAAGCTAGGTAACTTATTGGTCAGTGTGTAAATTCAGTGGTTTTCCTGGCAATCCATCTTAGCTTGAAATTTTCAATAGAAATGAAATCTTAACAGAGGAAAGAATCTAAGGGAAAATTTATTTCTGGCTTTTGAATTTCAACCTGTGCCTTTCTCTAATTTTTGTTTCTCCTTTTCACATAAATGTAAATTTACATAGACATATAATTACTGGTGTAATGTTGTTTTTTCTAGAATGCCTGGGTGATACAAACAATTAACTGGCTCAACTGCTAAGGAAAAGCTAGAGGTTCGAGTTCAACTAGAGGCAGAAAAATGGCAGCTTACCTGGGAAAATCATCCACTGAAAACCCTGTGTATTATACTTCTACCCTGACACACAGGGGGTCAGCAAGAGTTAGACTGCATGTGATGGCAATTGGTTTTTATTGTTTGCTCAGGGTAGAAAGAGAGAAAAACCTTATGTTGTTCAATTTTAAGAAGTTATTTTTGTTCATTAAAATAGTGTTTTCTAAAATCTGTAACTTCTTTTTGTTCTTAACTCTTTTGCAATCTTCCTAGTATTCCTAATGGGCATAGACCACACAATTTAACACAGGAACATCAGAAAGCATCAGGACTACAGAATGTCACAAATATTTCTAGCTTTTTGTGTGTTTCCTTTGCCCCTGAATGAGCAATTTTCCTGATGTTTCACTCTGTGTGATGGGCTGTTGAAAGTAAAATAAGGCAAAGAACAGAAACAAAATATGGAAAATTGTCGTTTCTTGATGGGAAAGATGAGTATATCAGCTTTTTGTCTATTTTTCATTGATAAGTCGCTATAACTGTAAAAACTTTTGACTATATTACTCATTTATTAGTGAATTTGAGTAACTTATGTAGCAATTAGTATATACAGACTCCGGGTAATTACTTGGCACTTTTTCCTACTAATTTTTTGAATGCTCTATATAAAATCCACTGTTTAATGTCGATATATTGAATAAATAAAACCAGCTCCTCAATGCAATACCACAACCGTGCCAGCATGCTGTGCTACAAGGAAAATATCTTAAAGAAAATCATATAAATTATCTTTCCCTGTCTTTCTTCCTTTTCCCCTTCTTCTATTTTTCTTAGATTTCTGGACCAGTTAAGAATTTTACTGGATGCATAGAAGTTATAGAAATCAATAACTGGACATCACTTATACCATCCAAAGCAGTGGACAAAAATCACATTGACGATTGCAGGTAAAGATCACTAATGATTTCTAAACATCTTGTTCAAATAACACACCAAGAGGTAGAATTTCTAGCTTCATAGTCTCTTGCAAACTATCTGAGGGACAGAATTATGGGGCTAGGAACCATGGTCTCAGGGGACATCTGGCTTACTTGGTATACTATAGTTTCATAAAGAAATGTTCTACATTTTCCTTTGGTGAGTAACATCTAGCTTCCTAAAAGCTTGTGAGCAGTCATCTAAGGTATTCCACTGGTCCCACCCCATCTGAAGCATGGAGGAATCAAGAAAACCAAAGACACAGGGAAAGGTTGATCTGATGGCCTCATGGGGGCTATAACTACTACTGGACTCTGTCCAGCACAATTAGATGATGCTACCACCACTGACTGCTCTGATGGAAATCACAACAGAGGGGCCTAGACAGAGCTGAAGAAATCCTGACTCTCACACACAAAAATAAAAAAACACACTTAGTACTCTGACAGACTGGAGAAACCTCAAAAGTCTGGCCCCCAGACACCGTTTTAACTCAGCACTGAAGTCGCTCCTGAGGTTAGCACTTTAGGGAATAATTAGACAGGTCTATAAAACAGAACAAGACTAAATGCCCACACTAGCCCAGGGACAAGGATGGGAAGGCAGGAGCACACAGGAAAGGTGGTAATGCGTGAGAAGGGCAAAGTGTTGACATGTTGTAAGGTTGGCAACCAGTGTCACAAAACAATATGTGTAATGTTTAGTGAGAAACTAATTTGCTCTGAAATTTTCTTCTAATATGTGATTTTAAAAAGGCAGAATTTCCATTTGAAATCATTTAGTCAGGAATTGAACTGTTTGTTTCATTTTTTTTTTCTTCCACCTTCCACACTCTACTTTTTCATAGGCTATGAAATTTTTGTTATATTTCAATTAAACTGCACTGTTTATCTGTTCCTGCTTTGTGCTGTATAAGATACTTCTTATCGATCAACAACCTGTGGTGAGTCAAGCATGATCAAAAAACATCATCTATCAGGTCTAGTTTAAGAAGTGAATACCCAGACAATCATGCTTGTGGAGTATTTTTGGCATGTTAAAATGTTTCTTTCTCCTACAATATCACTCTAGATAAATTGTCCTTGTGCTTAAATTTTCAATACTGGTGACAAATGCTTTTAACCAATCTGCTTCTGGCTACAGAAACTTCCAAATGTGAGGATGTGAGGGGACTACAGAGATGACACATTTGGGACAACAGCAAGCATAAATGCCTTGTCGTGAACTTGTTAAAAATATATTCTCTTCACTGAGAGGGAAGAAAAATGATGCTTTGGGAAGCATAGTGCTGAACTGGAAAAGGGTCACGTAGGATATGTAGTATGGTGTGGAAAGACAGGATGTTTGGACACAGGGCAGCATAAAACCCGGTTTATCAAAGCAGAAATGCAATGATTCAGTCTAGGTAAAAAAATGAAATGTTGAAATCGTAATATATGCTATGGTCCAAAGGTGAATCAACAGCGGCACAGTGTATGTTGTCAAAGAGTTTATACAGTAGAGGGGGAAATATTGATGAAATACTCTAATGAATGTATAAATATGAAGAAAGCTTGAAGGAAAAAAACATAAGTTTATGAAAACTTTCCATACATAAATACAATCAAATATGTTTTCTTCACACTGTCAAGAGAATGCTGTCTAGAAAACCAAAGCCAGACCCATTGTGATCTGGCTGATTCGGACTCATGATACTGTACAGGAGAGAGTAGAACTGCTCACTGGGTTTAGAAGGAGCAGCTGGTAGACGTAACCTGCCAAACTTTCAGTTAGTAGCCAAGCCCTTAACCACGGCTCCACCAGGGCTCTTATATTGTACATTTTCACATGCTGAAAAAATACTTCAAAAATTAAAAAAGATGATTCATTGCTTATTATATCATGAACATGGACTTTCAGGCTAACATCTAAAATGCATTTGTGGCCCTGATGATACAGTGGTAGACTGTTCATTTATCTGCTGACTTTTATTTTTAATTAAGTGAAAAATACAGTGTCCTACACTATACACTGTAGATGGTTCCTGAAATTTTAATACAAATAAAATGTGCATACGTCAAGTTATGTTTTACTATTCATTCCTAATTTTAAAGAAAAGTTTTACATTTTTTTTGATTCATAGTTAACAGTGTTTCTGAACACTGCTTTGATAAGTTCTTTTCTCCCTCCTTTCTTTGCAAATACTTAGAGATTTGTTAACTGATAGTTACATGAATTATGAGTAATTACTAGGTAGTTAATCCACTACATATAGCTTACAGATTCTAGTGACAGTATCTTCATAACATCTAATATGCCTCTGGGAAAATAAGAGGTATTTTTCTTGTAATTAGGTATAGGACAAGTGAAGACTACTGGAATTTCTCTGTATTTTTACTCTACTGGGTGACGTAGTGGTGAAGTACTATGGACGCTAACCTGAAGGTCAGGAGTTCAAATCCTCTGGGCACTCCTTGGAGACTTTATAGGGCAGTTCTACTCTGTCCTATAGGGTCTCTGAGTCAGCGTCAACTTGATGGCAGTGGATTTTTTGTTGTGGTCCCTCACCAACCCATAAGATCAAACTAAATCACACAGAACCACACCAACCCATAAGACCAAACTAAATCACACAGAACCACATTTCCTAAGAGAGGCATTATACTGCATTGGTTTAGAATACAGACTTAAAGCCCAATTTTGCAACTTATTGGCTGTATGATATTGACCAAGTTTTCAAAGATCTCTATCTTGAATCTTTTTTTTCAGTCTGTTCAGTATACTGTTATGCTGAAGCAGTTGAAGAAATTCTGACCTCACATAAGTATGCATTTGGAAAAGATAAACAGAAACCATTTGGTGTTAACTCTGACTCATGGTAACCTGGTGTGGCAGAGTAGAAGTATGCTCCATGTGTTTGGTGACTAGTTTTTCAGAAGTGTATCACCACGCCTTTCTTCCAACACGTGTCTAGATGTACCAGAACCTTAACCTCTCAGTTAACCTGCACCTTCCAGGAAGTCCTTAGACAAAATAGAGGTATTTTAACATCCTTTTCAGGTCATTAAGAATATTCTTCTTTGGTATTTTACCAAGACTTGGCAAGTAACAGATCATTAAACATTATTTGCAAAGTGGAATATGAAATAACATCAGTGAAGTTGTCATAATCTGTTAAATTAAAATCTTGCACTTCAGGCTGATCTTTAATCTATGCATGATTTTGTTCTATCATTTGGAAAATGTAGGTCCTTAAGTAATAGCCAAGCCAAGTGCTGTCGAGTCAGATCTGACTCATGGCGACCCTAGTAATAAGCTACTCAAAATATCAAAAATTTTCTTCATGAAATAATTTATAAAAATATTTTTCTAAACATTAATATTTGCTGGAAACTTATTATTAAAAATAAATACTATTAGCTGTTTTTACTGTAAGTGATAAGATCATTTCATTTATTTTGAGAAAATGTCTACCTAGTATCTAAGACTTTATAACCATAATTTGAATGTAAGTTGATCTTCCAAGCAAAAATTGTGTTCCATAAAAAAGTAAATAGCTTGTCTTACAAGTCAACTAATCATACAGTGCTTTTCTTTGACACAACCATCATACATCAGTACACAGAAGAAGTATTTTAGGCAAACTTTCCTTTTCATCACGTGTATTTATTAATAAGAGTCATGTTCTTGCATGAGCAACAAACTACAGAATACATAAATTGAATCCCATAAAAATTAAATACTTTGTCCATTAAATGACTTTATCAACAAAGTGAAGAGAGCATTTACAGATTGGGATAAAATCTTGGAGAGTCATGTATGTGACAAATGCGTAACACCCAAAATAAGTAAATAAATGTGTTTATATACATATAATACCTAATTTGTATATATAAACTTACATGTAAAACATTTTTATATATAAAACTGTTATGACTTAACAACAGAAAAACAACCAAATCAAAAAATTGGCAAAAGACTTGAATAGGTATTTTAAAAAAGAGGACATACAAATGACCAACAAATACATGAAGAGATACCCATTGTCATTAGCCATTAAACAAACAAAACAACCTACTGCCATTGAGATGATTCTGCCTCTTAGAGATCCCATAGAAAAGTGCAAATCAAAACCAGCACAATTAGGTAACAGTTCACCTTCATTAGAATGGCTGTGATTAAAAAAAAAAAAAGTGGAGAATAACAGGCATGGTGAGGGTGTGGAATGACTGTAACACTTATCCATTGCTAGTGGAAATGCAAAATGGTACAGCTGCTGTAGAAAACAGTTTGGAGATCCCTCAAACAGTTGAACATAGACCTGACCTATGACCCAGCAATCGACCTCCTAAACACATACCCAAAAGAACAGCAAGTAGGAACAGAAACTGTAAACCAACGTTCATTACAGTACTAATCACAGTATCCGAAAATTGAAAACTCAAATCTTTGTCAATGATGAGTGGATGAACAAAACATGCTGTGTGCATACAAGGGGATATTCCTCAGCCACAGAGAGAAATGAAGTCTCGCTACAGGCTGCATTATGAATGTACCTTGAGAACACGTTACTGAATGAACTTAGTTGCGAAAGGACAGGTACTATGGCTTTCATTTAGGTGAAACAGGTAAACACAACCCCATACTTATTATGGTTGGCAGGAGTAAAATGGAGGCAATTGTTTTATAGGGGGCTCTGAGTTTATATTAATGTTGGTAAAATAATTCAGAAAAAAAGATAATGCTAATGGTTGTAGAATATGTAAAAATTACATAATTGGCAAATATTTAGATATATATGTTTCAGTGCAAATGTAAACAGTAAACAGGTGAACAGTATCATAGTATTATTACTAAATTGTTTTGACCACATGGACAGTAGGAAAGGGACTTGAAGACTTTCAAACTACACTTTGAAGATGGCTGCTGTCCACTGATTGGTGGCTCGCTGTTCACCTGGTTGTTACAGCAAAGATCATCTGCAAAGATATTTACCGCAGCGGAGGACTAAATGAACTGGAGCCAGTCTTACATGCAGAAAGCAAAGTGACTATCCCAAATTACAGGTCTCTTGCTTGAAGATACAGAGTTTTATTATTTTTTTCCCCCCTTGTAGGTAGCTAAACCCATTGCCACTAAATTGATTCCAGCTCATAGAGAGCCTATAGGACAAAACAGAGCTGCACCATAGGACTTCCAAGGCTATAATCTCCTGTAGAGTGCCTCTTGGGTTTGAATGACTGACCTTTTGATTAGCAGTCGATTACTTTAACTACTGTACCATTAGGTCATTAGGTTCCAATTTACTAAAAGAAGTTTTTTTTTAATAGAATGTTCTAGTTCCTCAGCTCTTTTTTGCTTCCAGCTTTATACTGGTAATAGAAGCAAAACCAGCAGCAGCTTTCAATTTAGCATTGTCAAGGAAATTGATTCACCTATTTAGTTTTTTTTTCAGTTTTTTTTTTAATTTGTTTGTTTGCTTCAATCATTTCACCAAGTTGTTCCCAGAAGCAGACTTGATAATGATTTTGTCTTTCTATAAATTTTTTAAGCTGCCTTATAGCTAAATAATGGCAATGCTCCTTACTGTGTATTCTAAAATTTATCCATATAATAGTAAATACTCTGGTAGATTAGGTATTATTTGTACCCTGTTATTCTCTTCTAAATAAGGACCATTCCTGGAAGACTGTGTTGTGATAATGAGAACAGATATTCAAAAGAAGGAAATGATTCTGAAAATAAAGGACAGAAAGTGGTAAAGATCCTTTGTTTTCTAAAAAATTATCTTAACAGGATATTAGCATCATTAACTTGATTGCTATTTACTTTTCAAAAAAGAGGAAGTTATAGAATATAAGCATGTTACTTTTGGGTAACTCTCTAAATGCCCTACTTTTTAAACAAATATTGACTGTTTTATTAATAGAAGACTAAATTGTAATCTATCATAGTAATGTATCAATGTCATTTATTTTTAAAAATTATCTATTATCACATGCAACTAAAATTTTCCTGAAAATCATTCAAAAGTGGCTGTAGGAGTATATTGACAGAAAACTGTCAGAAATTCTGGTCAGGTTTAGAAGAGGACATGGAACAAGAAATATGATTGCTGATGTCACATGAATCTTAGCAGAAAGCAGAGAATACCAGAAACATGTTTGCATATGTTTTATAAACTATACACAGTGATTCAACTGTGTGGATCATAACATATTATCAATAACATTAAAGAGAATGAGAATTCCGTAATGCTTTATTATGTTCACGGAGAATCGATATATGGATCAAAAGGCAGTCATTCGAACAGAACAAGGGGACACTGCATGGTTTAAAGTTGGGAAAGGGATGCATGCGTTAAGGTTATATCCTTTCACCGTATGTATTCAATCTGTGTGCTAAACAAGTAATCAGAGAAGCTGGACTATAGAAAAAAGAATAGGACATCAGAGTCGGAGGAAGACTTATTAATAACCTGTGCTATGCAGATGACTCAAGATCATTCAAAAGTGAATGCAACAGTATCTTGATAAGGAACGGTCAGAAATTCAAGCTAGATTTAAAAGAGGACGTGGAACCAGGGATTTCATCGCTGATGTTAGACGGATCTTGCTGAAAGCAAATACCAACAAGAGGTTTGCTTGTGTTTCATTGACTATGAAAAAGCATTCAACTGTGTGAATCATAGTAAATTATGGCTAATATTCTCTAGAATGGGAATTCCAGAACACGTAACTGTGCTCTTAAGGAATCTGTATGTAGGTCAAGAGGCAGTCACGCAAACAGAATAAGGGGACACTGCATGGTTTAAAGTCAGGAAAGTTGTGCATCAGGATTATATCCTTCCGTCATAACTTTTTAATCTGTATGTCAAGCAAATAATCCAAGAAGCTGGATTATACAAACAAGAATGAGGCATCAGGATTGGAGGATGACTCATTAACAACCTGCCTTATGTAGACAACACCACCTTACTTGCTGGAAATGAAGAAGATTTAGGACATTTACTGATGATCAAAGACCACAGCCTTCAGTATGGATTGCACCTTAACATCAGAAAAACAGAAATTCTCACAACTGGACCAGTAAGCAACGTTGTCATAGATGGAGAAAAGATTGCGGTTGTCAAGGATTTCATTTTACTGGCATCCATAATTAACGGCCTCGTAAACAACAGTCAAGAAATCAAAAGACAAGTTACACTGGGAAAATGTGCTGCAAAGGACCTCTTCAAGGTATTCAAAAGTAAAGATGTAAAGATGTCACCTTGTAGACTAAAATGAGCCTGAACCAACCCATGGTGTTTTCAGTGACATCATATGCATGTGAAAGCTGGACCACAAACAAAGAGACAGAAGAACTGATGCCTTTGAATTGTGGTGTGGGAGAATATTGAATATACCATGGACTACCAAAAGAATGAGCAGATCTCTTTTGGAAGAAGCACAACCAGAGTGCTCCTTAGAAGCAAGGATGGCTAGACTAGTGATACATACTTTGGACATGTTGTCAGAAGAGATTAGTCCCTGGAGAAGGACATCATGCTGGGTAAAGTAGAGGTTGCAAAAACAGGAAGACCCTCAACAAAATGGACTGATCCAGTGACTCCATCAATGGACTCAAGCATAATAACTATTGTGGGCATGGCATAGGACCAGGCAGTGTTTTGTTCCGTTGTATATAGGGTTGCTATGAGTTGCAACTGACTCGTGTCACCAAATTGTAATTATACCCAGTATTACTGTGAGTTGTTGTTAGCAGCCATCAAGACAATTCTTGAATCCTGGTGATTCCATGTGTGCAAAATAGGCCTACACCGTAGCAAGGCTGGGCCCTGCAGATGATTGTCGGGCCTGTCTGAGGCACCTCTGGCTCATTGTAAACCACCAACTTTTTTTCTAGTAGAAGAACACTTAACTGTGTGTAACACTGAGAGAATGCTACAAATAGTACAGACTTCAAAAATAAAATCTATTATATTTTACTCAGAAATAGGAATACAGAATTTATGCATCCAGGAAATCAAGTTGTAAAAGGAAATTTGGAGAAATTAGGTAAATTATTACCTTCTCCAGGTTTTTAAACATTCAGATATTTGTCTTACATCAAATATTTGTTCTATAGAATGCAATGTTCAACAACATTAATATATTCAGTGTTTCCTAGAGAAATCATTGGTGTTTACAAATGAAGACCAAAGAATAGGGAAGAACTGATATTGCAAAATTTGATATTTATTTTGCATTTGTACATTTGAGATAGAAAAGAGGAAAGCTTTTATCTTGAAGTTGTATTTATTGCCGATGTCAGAACTGTTTTTAATACATCTTCTTGATGTACTTATTTTTGATAACTTTCAGTTTATAATACTCTAATATTTGAATTATGTCATGAGTTGCTGATTACCATGATAAGGACAATAGCATATGAGACTTGCTTTCAAAGAGTTCTCTGTTACTCTGTACTAACAGATCAGATACCACCATAACAACCAGTAATAATAATAAGAGCTTTTTATTTCAAAATTCTCCTCTTAGAAGATTTCTGTGCCATCCAACAAAATAATGTTGACAACCTGATGGTTTCATGTTTCCATTATTTCTATTCTACTACACTGAGTTCTTTCACTTCTACTACAGTATTCTTTCACTTCTTTTACTATTATATTTGTTTCCCTTCTTCATTTTTGCTATCTTGTGTGAGTTAATGTCTTAGAATTTTCATTATAAATTTTCAAGTGCTCCAAAGCTTTGGGGAAATAATGTATCATCATTTGTTGCATTTTTTTTTCAGTTTTATTGTCTAATTTATACCTTTAACACTTAATTAAGTATATGGCTTTATATTGAAGACATAGTAAATTTGAAAACAATGATGAGACTACCATATCAAGTACTTTAACTGTACAATATTTAAAATTAAGGCTATGCCAAAACTTTTGCTTCAGAAAGTTGTGCAGTGAAAAATATTGCAGATCTATCCTAATCTAATTCAGCAGTTCTACATGAGGAAAAAAATGCAGAGATGATAAACTATATGCTAGAAAAAAAATATGTATCTTCTCAAAGCACTAGATTCTCTCCCATATATCAAATACATTTTGGTTTTCTTTTGAATTTTATGTGTGCGTGTCTTCAAAAATAAAAGAAAATATATTTACTTAGAAAATAAGTTTCACTTTTGAACTCTCAAAATTCAAATATGATGTTCCTAACAGTCTTAATAATTAATTAAATTGGGAAAATGTCCAATTATTTTATCTAAAGAGTAACTCTATTTTATCATCTTTTATATCTTGTGTTATTTTTGATGTCTAACGATTACAAAATTTAAAAATGAGTTGATCCTCTAATGTTCATAATGAATTTAATCACACAGTCCAGTAATAATTTAAATATGACAAAACAGTTCTAATATGCATAGGTGGAGTTTGCCCATGAGTAGATATGGAATAATGAACACATGAGTAGTTTCTTCAGTAGATGTGACCAAAGATACATTACAATAGGTGTAGTAAGCACATAATTGAAATATCCAACAAACTAGGCTTATAAAAATCTAAGGTGTTTAATTGAATATGTGTGCACATACACATATTATTTGGCTACTCAAGGATCAGTGATAGAATGCCCATGAATTACTCAGTTTTGTAGAAATGTAAATTCCTTTGACACTTCTAAAACTGAAAACGAGCCTTCACCCCTGTGTGATTAATGTCTAATGTCCTTCCTGTAATCACAAGGGAATTTAGGTTTGAAGGCATTGCTTTTGTCATAGTCTGTTCATTTACTCTTCCTTGATGATATTTGTACTCTAATTCTGAAGCTCAGAGTTAATTGAGTAGGAAGGTAAGAATAATGATTCTGAAACCGCATGTTGAATGATGGTTGCGTCACTTACTTCTATGACTTAGTAGCTTCTCCATCTATAAAAATGTGATGATACCAATACTGGACACAGTGTTGATGTAAGAAGTGCACGATTTGATATATATGTTTAAAATCCTCAGGTTAGTACCTGAAATATGTCTTTCATAATTATTAGCTATTGATGTCTTTGTTACTTTTGTTGGGTGCCTCTTCAAAAAATCAGTTTTTTCTAAGATCTTTTCAGCTATTATAAAAAGTCTTCAAGGTGATTGAAAAGTGTCACCTTGAAGACCAAGATGCGCCTGACACAGGCTGTGATATTTTCAGTCACATCATATGAATGTGAAAGCTGGACCACAAACAAAGACAACAGAAGAGTTGATGTCTTTGAATTGTGGCGTTGTTGAAGAATGGTGAATGTACCATGGACCACCAAAAGAAAAAACAGATCTGTTCTGGAAGAAGTACAACCAAAGTGCTCCTTGGAAGCAAAGATGGCAAGACTACATCTTAGATATGAAGGCAAAGACAGATTGCCTCTGCTATGTTACACAGGACTAGAGAGCTTATCAGCTGGTTTTGTGAAACTCTAAGTTAAACTGGTATTTATGTCAGAGGAGTTAACAGTTAATAAGCTCTACTGCTTATTATACACATAACCTGTCAAAAGTTACTTACCTTCTTATTACCTAGTTCTCCTTGTCTGTATATAGGGATAATAATATTTTTACCATAAGGCTGAAATGAGAAGTGAATAAAATTTTATACAAGCAAAATTCTTATACAATGCCTGGACACAGGAGCTGTTTCATTTTAGTAGCTACTATAATTAGTCATCTTCACATGTGTTTATTAGATCAGTTTCTCAGTTCAGGAAGGAGTCATCTAGGAAGAAGAATGCTTTCCATTAGAAGTTTGAAAACTCTATCTTCAAGCTTTTTGTTTGTTAATGTCTATTTTTATTCAAGTAAGAAATAAGTGGAACAAAATAAATAAGAAGTAGATATTAAGACATTTAAGATTTAATATCAGGGTACAAGTATGAAATCCAGACATTTGTTACACTAAAAGTTGAGGATGTTTCTATTGCATTTTGACTTTTTCATTTTGCATTAAGTTTGTTTTAAAACTGAATTATATTTTCACTTCCCTAGACATTAAAAATTTCCCAGTGTTCTATTCCTGTCTCATTCAAATCTTTGCTGCATCATATGCTCTCCTTGACAATGGAAAGATATCAATATTTATACTTTAAGGTCTATTTTAATATTTGAGAAAAGAAACATTCAGGAAAAGGGAATCTATTTTTAGTTTTGCAATAAAAATGGATACAGTCAGGTTTTACTTATACAAATATCATATTTGGTTGAACTTGAAATGAATCTTTTTCAAATATTATTTAAGATTCTAGTAATATATAACATGTATTAATATTATGAGAAATAGAAGGATTGTTCATCTTGGAATAATAGCATTCATGAAATTGTTCATGATTAATGATGGCTTTGCTAAAACTGTCTCAGATGTTGAGAACTCTTGTGAGACTGATACACCTCTCGTATCTTTCTATGCCTTCAGGCTTCTATATGCTGTATTATGTTTCAGGCATAATTCATTTTCAGTTTCTCCTTTTATTATTAATGGATGGCTGTCTTCCAAATGCTTACCATTACTTTTAGAAGAAAAGTTAAATTCTCTACTAGCTTTTCCACAGAAACTCATATAGCCCCTCCATAATGCAGATTGTCTTTAGAAGTAATTTTCTAGCCAAAGATAGATTTGCCCAGTCCCTTCTATCCCCCTTCCATCTAGGTGGGATCATGGGGCTGGTCCCCGTTAGGGGAAGACCAGCTGAAGGAAGCATGCAATTTGTTTTCTATGATGTTTGGGAAGTGCATTTACCATTGCTAACTGGGTGAGGAGAACCTTAAGGCCCTAGGACATGACAGACTAATAAATTGTAAAAAGCCTGAGTCCCCAAGTAACCAGACAGGGAAAGATGACTGCCTATCTGGGTCGGCTACCATACTAAAGGTGTAAAAACTAATTTTTTACTGTATTATACCACTGAAATCTGAGAAGTTATTTGTGATTGCAGTTAGCATGGCTCTAACTGCTATAAACATTGATACTGACTATGAGGAAACCCTGTGGCGTCATGCTCCATCGGCTAGGGTCCAGTTCAAATCTGCCAGGTGCTCCTTGGAAACTCTGTGGGGCAGATTTACCCTGTTGCATATGGCCATTGTGAGTCGAAATTGACTTGATGGCAGTGTTGTTGTTCTTGTTGTTTTTAATGAGGCACCATAGGTTAAAATTAGTATATAATATTGACTAAGCAAACAGGTAGTAGGTGATAAATAAATAAATAAAGTAGTAGGTGATAATGACATAAACAAATGAGGCAGAAAATATGGAGACTGTTGTAGTGCAGAGGCAAAGTTTGACTGAAACTCTCACCCAAGTTAATACGAACTGAGGATTGTCTCTTCACTCTCTTCTTACTCTAGGAAAGAGATTGGAAAGAGCCAGAGAATTATGCATGTTTGGTAAAGTTGTCACAATAAATACATGAGTTCAGGAAATAATTTGTTGGTTTAAAAACAAAGACAGAAGGGAAAACAGAAAAAAGAAATTGAAGAATACACACAAACGCACACACACAAAATAAGAACATATGCTTAGAGCAACACAAGCCCATTAAGTTATCACAGCTAAGCATAAGAACTCAACCACACAGCAAATATCAGTACAAAACATGTTTCATATCTACCAAGCTTATTGTTCAGATAGCTCCAAAGTATTGCCATTAAATTGGGAGACAGAGTTATAAGGGGGAGAAAAGCAAAGAAAGAAATCTGTCTTAAGAACTATGCTAAGGAGAGGATCTTGCGTGTTGCTGCTAGCATCGAGCAGACTAGACGCAAATCAATAAGGGCTTCTTTAATGTTGATGGCAGTATATTGCCAAGAAAACTGTAGTATGAATCCAAGAAGCCAATGACTATAAAACACTTCTTGAATTTCAACATGTATGCCAATACAAAGAAGTATGAGCACTCTGCCATTCCCAGAGGATATACTCTCCAAAACCCACCATGAGTAGTGGACAGAGAAGCTGCTCCTCAAGAGAATCCATCTAATCAGAGAACCTTCTCTACTTCTGAGATAGAAGTGCCACAACTGCTGCCCTGGCTGTTTATTTTATTTATTTATTTATTTGTGGTTGTTATTGTTGCTGTAGATTTGTAATTGCCGTATATTTCCTATTCCTCCATTATCTGAATAGACGTTTTTGTGAACTTACCTTGCCCCTTCTCTGCCCATTTATATTGAAGGATTGTATTTTATCTGCAACAATCTTGACCATGAGAACTTATAACCAGATCTGATGGAAAGCACTGGGCATCACCCGGAGACATTTGCATTTGATCTAAATGCAGTAATTGGATAAGATTTCATGTTATGTCCTTTGGGAAGGGGTTGAGTGTGAGCTACCTAAGAGGAAAAGTCATGCATAGCTATTTAGTGGTCAGAAGGTTAGAGTAACAGAGGCACGGCTAGACGTCTGTCAAAACAACGTAGAAGTTTTACTAACAACAGCAGTGGCTCAGACAGGGATGACCTTTCCTAACCACAATAAATCTTTGTCAGAGATCAGTCCTGGTCACAGGCCAAAGTTAGCCCACACACCCTACCCCACCCACATTTTTTTTATAAGGCTCAGGAAATAAAAGTGTCTTTTACATTTTCAAGGTTTTTTTTTTAAGCAAAAAAAAAAAAAGAAGAATATTCTGTGACACTTGGAAATTATATGAAATTTAAAATTCAGTGTCCATAAATAGTGATCCACTGGAACGTAGCCACATCCATTCATTTACATATTATCTGTGGCAGCTTTTGCACTGCAAAGACAAAATTAAACAGTTGGAATAGAAGCCATATGGCCCACAAACCCTAGAACATTTATTTATCTGGCTCCCTACAGAAAAAGTTTGCCAACCTCTCATCTAAATGGTGCAACAGAGCCAGTTCTAATCCATGGAATATTGACAGAATTGAAATGTATCACTTACTGGTCAAGATGATATGAAAGATCATGTGACTCTTTTATGAGTTCTCTCTTCCCTGTTGTTTTTTCTCTCATCTTTTAGCAGGATGTGAAGAATGTAAGCCGCCAGTTAATGGTGGAGTCATGGGCTGGAAGGGTCCTAAGACTTCAAATCCCCACCGGGAGAAATCCCTCTCCAAACAGCGCTGAATATAAACATCAGCAGTCAACTGCTGAGTGAGCAAAAAGGAACAGTTGTGCTAGGGCACTGAACTTTAGTGATTCATTTGTTACTGCACTGAGGATGGTACAAACTAGTAAAACACAAAACAAACAGAAAAACCTATTGCAGTGCCGTTGATTCCTACTCATGCCAACCCTGTAGGACAGACTAGAACTGCCATATACTTTCCAAGAAGTGGCTGGTGGACTCAAACTGTTGATATTTTGGTTAGCAGTCAAGGTCTTGACCTATGCGCCAGGACTTTGAATGATTAATATAGACTGCTAAATTTTTATTTCACCTAAAATGTCAAGATGTCTCTGTTCAGTTTTAAAAATCCTTCCTGTTTTCATTATTTTCCTCCAATCTCTCTCTTAGCTGGTCTCTCAACTTAATTCTTCAATATTTCTTAACTCCTACTGCATACTAATAGAGCCCTGGTGGCACAGTGGTTAAGTGATCTGGCTGCTCATCAAAAAGTTAAGGGTTCAAATCCGCCAGAAATTTCTTAGAAACCCTGTGGGGCAACTCTGCTCAGTTCTGCAGAGTCGCTATGAGGCAGAATAGACTCAACGGCAATAGGTTGTACAACATGTTAATGTTGTGGACACTGAGATTAATAAAGAGAGTTTTCTTATGAATTTCACAGTATTTTAAAGAGGAGAACACACAGATAATTGCAGTAAAAATTATCAATTAAAATGTTGTACATATGTCCTGGGTTGCCAGAGGAGTGTCTACGATCAAAAGATACCAACAGACAGAGGAATTCATTTACTACAGCTAACAACATGTGACTTGTTAGCACACAGTCATGTCTCAGAGCTGAGCAAGGATACAGATCATTCCCGGTCAGAGACATGACACCCCTGAAGCTTAGTTCCCAAGGAAGGCACTCAGCTGGGACACATATCGCTTGATAGGGCAGAAGTCTCTTCAGGCTCTCCAGGAAAGTTTCTTTAGCACTATCAGGCTGCTTTCCCATACAGACTTTGTCATATGGCTGACTATTCACCAAGTGTAATAACCTCAAAACCAGGTAATAACCTCAAAACCAGGTAATAACCTCAAAACATCCTTTTGGACTATATAAAATCAGAAGTCAAACAGTTTAAGAACACCATTTGGCCATAGGTAGCTATAGTCTCAAATATTCGTGAGTTTTATCCCTGTATATATTCATTCACTCATTCATTTAGTAATACTTATTGCCTACTTACTCTGTGCTTTGTATTCTAGAGATTTGGATATAAACATGTACTTCTATCCCTTGTGAGACAAAGTGTGGTGCAGTCATTTTCAGGGAGTGAGATAAGGAGGGTTAAAAAGGAAAAAGATGCCAACATCGACAGAATGCCAGAGCTGAGTCATAGCCATCCCGTGTAGAACAGAACAAAACAAAACACTACCCAGTCTTGTACCATCCTAACAATCATTGCTATGTGTCGGCCCATTGTTGCAGCCACTGTGTCAGTCCATGTCATTGAGTCCAGAGCAGGGCATATCGGAAATGATGCCTGGCTTCTGTGCTTCAGAGCCTGAAGTACCTTTCAAGTATTTAGGGTAGGGAGATGTTTCTCACGCCATGAGAATCCCTACCATGTTGAGGAACTGGTAGGTGAATGTTGTATATCACATGTATGTTAGGATAGAAAAAAAAATTGTGACTTACTCTTCCATTGGATATATAAAGCATTTTTTGTTATGCAGTGTGTATGAGTGATTAAAAAAAAAAGAAGAAGAAGGAGAATGCCTGAAGTTGGATCTAAAGTGACAGTTTACTGGAAGAATAGGGAAAGTTATTCTAGATATATATTTTTTCTTTTTTTAATGGCATGTTTGCTACTGCTGGATCATAAAAGAAGTAATAAATAAAGCCAAATGCAAAGCCTAGGGTGGGTAATGAAGGACACGGTTTGGTGGGTTAAAGAGCTTGGAGATCTTGAGAATCTGAAATGTTAAGACATGTATTTTAAAATGATTATTCTATATAGATATGGAGACTAAAAGTGAAGAAATGAAACTGGAGTTAGAGAGGCCAGATAGGAGATTATAGCAGTAGTCCTAGACAATGTTGATGAGTGCCTGAGACAAGCCAGTGTTAACAGAAATAATAAAGAATAACTTTTTATGTTTTTAGAAGGAGAGTAGGCTAGATTTAGCAACTTAGTTCCTAGACAATTAAGGAAGAGACAGGAGGCAAGAACAATGCTAGAATAAACATCTAGGAAGATATGCCCGTCAGGCAGATTTATATCAGAGATTAGATAGCATAGGGTAATAATATGAATTAAAAACATGTTTGGAAATAATTAAGCAAAAAAGTATTAGGTAAAACGATTAAAATGAATAGACATCCGAGGAAAATCTGTGCAGTGAGAAGAAGAGTGGGCCAAGAAAGATGACTTAACACCATCAAATTTTTTTCTTTCTTTTCTTACAAATGTCAGTCAATGAAGTACATAAAAGAGACGGTTCTTTAGAGAGTCATCAACTCTCTGTTCATAAGTTTACCTGTAGCAGAATTTCATGTCTCAGAGAGAACTACCCTGGCAGAGTGTTCTTCACAGCTGTTTCAATTACCTAGAGTGCTTTGTAATTCATCTCTCTCATTTGGGGGGCACATCAGTTCATTTGTATAAAAATATCAATGACAGCATGCTAAGTACTTTGGATTTAATGCCGAGCTTCATAGAGTTGGTCTCTGATCCCATGAAACTTTCAGAGGGGTCATTTCACTTAACAATAGAGATTCAGAAAGTTTGTTATATTCCCTATTGTGACAACATAGTACATTCAGGTCTATTGTTAACGATGAATTGTAACTGACAAAACTCAGAGGATGTTCTAGATATCTTACTCCTTTTAAGTACAATGGCCTTACAATGTCTATTCTAAAGGTGGTATTGGCATTTTGAAGAGCTACGTGCATTGCTGATGACCATACGTTAATTTCATAACATCTGAGAAGCGCTAGTCCTTGCACCTTATTTTATGACATTGTAAAAACAGATAACATTCTAAGGCAATCCATTTGCTTTGATACTTTGATGAGTCTAGACCTATATGACTTCATTTTAATCATCATACTGGTTGCCAAGGACATACAGCCGTCAGTAACTTTCATTATACCATAAATATATTTCCCATTCATTTTGTTGTTGCTGTTAGGTGCTGTTGAGTATTCTCTAACTCATGGCTATCCTATGTAGAACAGAGCAAAACACTGCCTGATCTTGTATCATCCTAATGATCTTTGCTACATGTGAACCACTTATAGCCACTGTGTCAACTTATGTCGTTTAAGGTCTAACTTTTTTTCATTTAACCTCTGCTTTTCAAAGCATGGTGTCCTTCTCCAGGTACTTGTCCCTCCTGATAACACGTCCAAAGTTTCTAAGATGAAGTCTTGCCATCCTTGCTTCTATATGTATTCTGGTTGTACTTCTTCCAAATCAAATTTGTTCACTCTTCCAGTAGCACATGGTATTTTCAATATTCTTCACCAATGCCTCAATTCGAAGACATCAGTTTCTCTTTGGTCTTCTTTATTCATTCCAGCTTTCACATTCATATGAGGTGATTGAAAAATACCATGGCTTGTGTCAAATGCACCTTAGTGCTCAAAGTGACATCTTTGCTTTTTAACACTTAAAGAAGTCTTTTACAGAAGATTTGCTTAATACAATACATTGATTTCTTGACTGCTACTTCCATGGGCACTGACTGTAGATCCAAATAAAATTAAATTCTTAAAAACTCTAATCTTCTCTTTACTTATCATGATCATGCTTATTGGTCCAGCTGTGGAGATTTTTGTTTTCTTTACGTCAAAGTGTAATCCATACTGAAGATAATGGTCTCTGGTCTTCATCTGTACTGCTGCAAGTTTTCTTTACTTTCTGAAAGCAAGGTTATGTCATCTAGATATTACAGTTTGCTAATGATGCCTCCAATCCTGATACCACTTCTTCCAATCCTGATGCCACTTCTTCATATAGTATACCTTCTCAGATTATTTGTTCATCATACACATTGAATAAGCATGGTGAAAGGATACAATGTCAGTGTACACTGTTCCTAAATTTATTCAGTATCCCCTTGTCTGGTGTCAACAACTGACTCTTAGTCTATTTATAAGTTCATCATGAATACAATTAAGTGCTCTGTATTTCCTATTCTTCACAATAATAATCTGTTGTGACCCACACAGTACAATGCCTTTACTTAGTCAATAAAGCACAGATAAAGAACTTTCTGATATTCTTTGCTTTCAGCCAAGATCCAGCTGACATTAGTAATGATAACTTTGTTGCACAGCTCCTCTGAATCTGGATGAATTTCTAGTGATTCCAGGTTGACGTACTGCTGCAAATATTTGTGATTATCTTCAGCAAAATTTTGCCAAGCCAAGTGCCGTCGAGTAGGATCTGACTCATGGCGACCCTAGAGCCAGGGTAGAACTGGCCCCCAGAGTATTTACTTCCTTGTGATATTATTGGAAACCATGGTGTCATAGTGGTTAATTGCTACAGCTGCTAACCAGAAAGTTGGCAGTTCAAATCCACCAGGAGCTACTTGGAAACTCTATGGGGCAGTTCTACTCTGTCTTTAAGGTTGCTGTGGGTCAAATTGACTGATGGCAGTGAGTTTGGTGGGGTTTCAGTGATACTAATGGTACTGTTCAGTACTTGTCTGCATTCTGTTGAACAACCTTCCTTTGAATGGGCACAAATATGGATCTCTTCCAGTCGGTTGGATAGGTAGATGCTGTCCAAATTTCTTGGCATAAAGGACTGAGCACTTCCAATGGTAGATTCCTTTCTTGAAACCTCTCAATTGGTGTTCTGTCAGTGCGTGTCCATTGATTTTCACCAATACTTCCAATGCAGCTTGGACTTCTTACTTCAACACCATTAGTTCTTGATTTTATGCTGCCTTGTAAGGTAACCGACTGTCAACCAATTCTTTAGGTACAGTGTCTCCATGTATTCTTTCCATCTTCTTTTGATGCCTTCACAGAGTTCAGTTTTTCCCCCATGGAATGCTTCAGTATTGAAACTTGAATACTGATGAATTTCATCAGAAATTCATATAGATTCAGAGGAGGATGTGCAACAATGATTCTCATTATTGACATCAGCTGGATCTTGGCTAAAGGAAAGAATACCAGAAAGTTTCTTCCTTGTGCTTTATTGACCGTGTGAAGGCATTCTACTATGTGATCTCAGCAGATTATAGATAACGTTGTGAAGAATGGGGAATCCAGCCTATTATGTTCAAGAGGAATTTGTAAGTAGACTGAGTCTGATGATCAAACCACACAAGTTTAAATCTTTCCTTCTGCTCTTTCAGCTTCAGGAATGCTAAGAATTTTCTTCCGGTCTGGTTTTGTAATTCCAGGTCTTTGTACATTTTGTTATAATCCTTTACTCCATCTTCTCACGCTGCCCCTTTGAAATCTTCTCTTTAGCTCTTCCTTTCATTTTAGTTCCTCAGCCAAGAGCAAGTTTCAGGGTCTCTTCTGGCATATATTCTGATGATTTATTTATTTTACTTTTTAATGACCTTTTGGTCCCTTCATGTACAATGTCTTTGCCATCACCTCAGAACTTGTCTTCAGTCATTAGCACTGAGCACATCAAACCTGTTCTTGAGATGGTGTCCAAATTAAGGGAGCTAGATTCAGGATCGTGTTTTACTTCTTGGGTGCTTTTTAAATTTTCTTTAGCTTCAACTGCAGCTTCAGCTTCCATATGATCAACTGAGGATCTGTTTGACAGTTGGTCTCTGGCATTGTTCTGACCGATAATATTAAGCTTTTCCATCTTCTCTCCCCACAGATGTACTCGATTTGATTTCTGTGTGTTCCAGCTGAGGTTCATGTGTATAGTTGCCATTTATGCTATTGAAAAAAAACGTATTTTCAATGAATAAGTCTTTGGTCTTAGAAAATTTTGTCATGTGATGTCAGGTGTCATTTTTACCACCAAGTCTATACTTTCTGACTACTAATTATTTGTTTCCAGCCTTTGAATTCCAATCACCAGTAATTATCAGTGCATTCTGACTGCATGTTTGATCAGACTTTAGAAATTGGCAAAAATCTTTAATTTCTTCACCTTTAGCATTAGTGTTTATTTGAATAATAGTCATGTTAACTCATCTTCCTTGTAAGGGTCTGAAAATTATCCTATCACCGAGAGGGTTGTACTTCAGGATAAATTTTGACATGTTCTTTTTGGTAATGAATACAATACCATTTGTCTTCAATTTGTTTTTATTCCTGGCATAGTAGGTCATATGACTATATGACTCCAAATGGTTAATATCAGTCCAGTTCAATTCAGTAATACTTAATGTCTTTCTATTAGCATTCCATTTCATTTCTGCTAACTTCCAGTTGGCTTAGATTCATAATTCATGCATTCCATGTTCCTATTATAATAGATATTTGCATATATTTCTTCTAATTTTGAGTGTTACACATTGGCAAAAGGAAACTTGACTCCACCCACATCATTCAGGCTGACTTTACTTTGAGTTGTGCCTTGAGTGCCTTCAATCTGAGGGGCTAATCTTCTGGCACTATGTCAAAATAAATCACATTGCCATTGAGACAATTCCAGTTCATAGCAACCCTCCAGATAATCTTTTCCTGCTACTCACAAGGTTGTCACTAACTACTGTTTCAGAAGTAGACCACCAATTCCTCCTTCCTATTCTGTCTTAGTCTGGAAACTCTGCTCAAGCCTGTTCTCCATAGGTGATGGTGCTGGCATTTGCAATCATTGTAAGAAGTTTTATAATAAAACCCCAGGCATTAAATATAGTATAATTTTATTATTTTGGAAAAGCCTTACATGCTTGGATTATATATATATAATCACAGAACATGATCATAGTTGTCCATTTCTGAACAGGCTTATTTTGCCAATGGTAGTGGAGAAAAATTGTCCAGTTCTATCTTGGCTGTCAGTGAAACAGTGGCTAAAGGCAGTGAATTAATTAAGGAAGATTAGAGTGAAAAGTATCTGTCTTTTCAAATGTCACTTTTCAGGTTTAGGGTTTGAACTAACAAAAAAAAAAGAACTCAGGCATTGTAGCTTTGTTATTTAAATTATTTTAAAAATGGAAACAATTGTTGGGGGTTGTGTTTGTAGGAACTCTTCATACCTCATTAACTTCCAACATTTCTAGATTCTCTTCTGGAAAGAATTCATTTTGCTTACAATCATTGTTATACTGTGTGGTATTATTATAAAATAAAGTACAGAAAATACACAAAAATGCATTTTCTAAACATGTTAAAAAGAATTCATTCATTAAGACTTACAAAATGACTTAATCAAGGGCAAGCCTATATAACTACGAAAGAACTAAAATGATCAAATAAAATACCTATCAAGTTTTACTCATTGAAAGAATAAAAAAATAATAGTCAGAAACATGATTTTTTTACATTTATGTATTTTGACTTACAGAGCATGTTAAAGAAAGCCTACCATGACAGTATGACAGACAAGATGATTTAAGATCCTGTTTTCCAGTTTAAATGTCTTATCCACACATAACATCTTTTCCTATTTCAAAGATGCTGCAATATCAGTGCAAAGCAGGGCAGTGGAAACTGGTCCAGTTTTAACGATATCACCACCTTTGTCACATATAAGGGCTGCTACATAAATATCTCTATTGGTATACTATTCTGATGCAGACTATATTCACCTGTGACTACTATTCTACTGACACTGAAAATTACATTTCTGGTATAGATAACTGACCAAACCAAAAACCAAACCCAGTGCTGTGAATGAATTCTGACTTATACCAACCCTATAGGACACAGAAGAAACTCTGATGGTGTAGTGGGTTAAGTGGTATGCCTGCTAAGCAAGACGTCAGCAGTTCAAATCCACCAGGTATTCCTTGGAAACTCTATGAGGCAGTTCCACTCTGGCCTATAGGGTCACTATGAGTCAGAGTCGACTCAACAGCAGCGAGTTATAGGACACATTAGAGCTTCCCCATAGGGTTTCCAATGCTATAAATCTTTACAGAAGCAGACTACCACATTTTTTCCTGCTGAGTGGTTAGTGAGTTCAAACCACCATGCTGCTGATTAGCAGTTAAATGTTTTAACCACTGTATGACCAGCAATACTTAGACAATTGACAGGAAATGAAAATTAGACACCATGTCACCCACGAGTATGTGTTGAACACCTTCAGGTCTGTGTTGGCTTCAAGAAGAAAATACATGTCCTTCGGCAAAGCCTACACGGCTCCTCTTGGTCACGCTGCGCTACTACAGGGCTTCGGTTAGCTCAGTTGTAGAGAGAGGACATTGGAGACTCTGCAGGAGTTACCTAGAATGTGAGCCATGCATCTCACTTTGGGAAAGGAAATTCCCATTTATTGGAGGCTTGTTCTCTTGCAAGAACTGTGCTGAATACCTTGTGTTACATTAAAATAATGGTCTGAGGAACTTCCCATTATCTATCTTCTTATCCATTTTATAGATAAGAAAACTGAAGCAGGAGAAGTTTAAAAACATCCCAAAACATACTGCCATTATAAAGTGGAGGTAGGATTTTGTTTCTCCTTCTCAGCTCGTCTTAAGAGACAAGAGATAACAAGCTGGCAGTTCTCCTCTTCCCAGGAAGTTGCACTTATTCATTCATTTATTCGTCTGTATTCATTCATTCCATAAATAGTTTAGAGTACTGTGTGTCCACTTAAATGTGTATGAGAAATGATCGGAATTCTGAGCAAAGGCATGACATGATGCAGCATGTATATTTAATGTATGTGACTGACTGCCGTGTGGGAAAGACAGTGGGAAGAGACATCAGAAAAATTAGTTGAACAGTCACCAGATTTATAATGGGTTTTGAATGCAGAAGCAATAAACCTGGTGATGGATTGAGTGGCACTGAAGTGAGTTGAAAGTGAGTTTAGTCTCAGTAGTTCAGGCTCAAGGTAAGAGTCTTGACCTAGGGTTGTGTTCCAATTACTGTGTCTCAGTAACAAATTAATCCAAAACTTGCTGATATAAAACAACAACTTATTGTGCTTATAAATTCCGTGGGTCAAAAATTCCAGCCAAGTACAAAAAAGATGATTTGTTCCTCTCTAAAATGTTAAGAACTTCAGTTGGAAGACTTAAAAACTAAGGACTGAAATCATCTAAAGACGTATTCAGTCATATTTCCGGTAACTGATTCTAAATTCACATTTTTAGATTAGAATTAATCGATGTTCTGAGTCTTCAATGATTTTATCATATCTCATTAGAGATGGAGCTTTGTCTTCACTTTCCTTGAAGTACTAAACTCTTGTGAGAACATACAGAAGGTTGACTCTGATGTGGAAACATAAACCAAAACCAATTGCTATCGGATGACTCAAACTCGTAACAATGCTGGAGGCCGGCAGAACTGCCCCACAGAGTTTCCAGGCAGCACCTGGTGGATTCAAACTGCCAAATTTTTAGATAGCAGCTGTAACACTTAACCACTATACCACCAGGGATTTTCTGTGGAAGTGCAGTAGGAAGAAAAAAGAGCTCATCTCAGAATTGGTGCTTACCTGTGTTAAAACATGTTGCAACATTTTTTTTGTGCAGCCAATAATGACTAATAGTTCATTACCCCAAAATCAAAGCAAGGTTGGTGGACAATCCCAACCTGAAGCTGTGCATCTAATTTCTTACTGATATAAATAGACTGAAAGTAATGTATATGATAGGTTCACTTATTTCATATATTAGTCATTTTAAAAACACATGTTGTGTACCTACACAGACATACAATAGAGAGATGCCTCTCCGTGAATGCCTCCACTGTCGTATACAATCATGGTCAATTCATTGTCTTATTATCTAGCCAGTAAATTCTATCAATTATGTAACCTAAGTGTGTCGCAAATTGTTCCTACACCTCCAAATTTAAGTCTACTATCTCATTCACCATGAGTCGGATCCGACTCGACAGCACTTGGCTTTGGCTTATCTCATTTCAGAGTTATTGCAAAACCCTCCAAACAATATTCTTGCCTTCTCTCTTGGTCCCTCTGACTTCTTTTTTTCACTACATTACTATAACAGTGAAGTAGTCCATCTAAATTGAAAATCAGGCTGTATGTGTATAATAACTAATGGGAAAATCTAAATCATTATCGGGGGCCATAGAAAATGATCAGCTGTTACCCCAGTCTGAAAAGAGTACTAATTTAATGTAAATATTTTCAGCAATTGGAAGTCACTTATGTTTAAATATCAATTTAACTTTTCATAGTGCTTTCACAGTGAATGGTAGTTGAGCCAAGCTTGCAAACAGGGGTAAAAAATTCTGTCAGTGTTGAAATAATTTTATTAGCTCACAATGTTTTATGTATCTTTCCTACACTGAAGAATGCCATCCATCAAGAAGTACATGGACACAGACATTAATACTAAATGAGACTGGAAACTGTTCTTTTACTTTTTTGTTTCAACTAAAAATTTCTCTCTCAAAATGTTTTTTGGGCCCCAAATAAACATGCTAATATCCTGATTGGGGCTTTAATTGAATTTACAGATTTTGTTAGGCATCTATAATCGACACGTGAGAGTTTAAATGATGCAAGATTTTTGTCATTTCTCAAGGTATTTTCTTTTTTAATGTACTTTTAGAAATCTATAGGACTGATCATCTTGATTTCTGTACTTGACTGTCACCTCAACAGTTTTTGTTTTTCACAGTTTAACAAGATAAATTTTGTTACTTTGGGATTATTTTGAACTAAGATTGCTTTTGAGTTTCTTTATTTTTCAAAACTGCCTTAAGTTATACAGTTTAGGTAATTATACGAAAGTCTTCTGTTTTAGAGATTAACAGATGTACCAATGATAGAACCAATTCAAAGATCACAGTGCCCGGAAACCATTGAGGCCATTGTGTTTATATTTCGAATTTTAAGGCAGAATGATTTAAATAATTCCATAGCAGAAATATATATTGTCCTTTATGAGACCTTGACTGTAAAAGTTAATGAAAATACTCCTACCCACTAGCATGGTTAGCTGCTGCAGAAAGACAGATATTCTTACCAACAAAAGAAACATTCATTTCCAAAAACTGCACATAAATATTTTACACAGTTACCTAATTTTCTGAAAGTTTAAATTGATTATAAATAGTTTATGTGCTTTTTCTGTATCTGAAACCTGCAGAACTCTTAATGAAATCTTTCTTAAACCTTTGTCAATAAACCACATTTGATGCACAGTACAGCAGCGCCCCCTAGAGCTCGATGGTCTTACAAATTAACATTTTATAACTGATTTATTTGATCAGAACAACAGAAACAGTGATTAATATTCAGAGACTACACTTCCTGTAATCTACAGATTAATGCAATGGTAACTACAAAGTCATATCCACAGGCTTTTGTTTCATTTGAAGTGTTTTTCTATAGATTATTCTGTACAGGATGGTATACAAATAAAACTATCCGTACGTACTTGCCATAAACTCTTCCTTTTAGTACATACATGATTTAGATTTTTCTTCGCTCCCAGATGTGAATGGAACCACACATCTACAGGGTTGATGTAAATGGTCTTAAACACATTCATAATATATGTCACATATTGCATACATCTTATTTGTGGCATTATCTACATGTCCTAAAGACAATAGAATTTTGAACTGGAAAATACCTTAGAGCTCAACTAGGCCTACATGCTCGTTTCCTCTGCTGGGTGCAACTGAGTCACCTGTCTGAAGTCACACAACCAGATTTACAAGAAAATCAGAGCAGTGCAATTGTGCACAGCATCGTCACTAACTAAAAACACTACCACCAATTTTACAGTTGATAATGAATGTATTTCTTAGTAAGAAGATATGCATTCCTAATTATTGTGCACTACTTGACAGCAGTGGGGTCTTGGGGTATTCACTATCCTGATGGCACTGTGGCTAAGTGCTACATCTGTTAACCAAAATGTTGACAGTTCAAATCTACCAGACACTACTTGGAAACTCTATGGGGCAGTTCTGCTCTGATCTCTTTGGTCACTATGAGTCAAAATTGTCTCTACAGCAGTGCTTGGGATTTTTTTGTTTGTTTTTTGTTTTTTTAATTCACTATATAGGAGCACTGGTGGCACACTAGTTAAGTGCTACAACTACTAACCTAAAGGTTGACAATTTGAATCCAACAGACACTCCTTGGAAATCATATGAGGTAATTCTACTCTGTCCTGTAGGGTTACTGTGAATCAGAATTGACTCAGCAGCCACAGACTTTTATTTTCTACTTAAAAATAAATCTGTACAATATTTAGCATTACTTAGAATAAAGTTCACTTTACATGTGAGAGAGCAACATTGCCACTTCTAATTTAACAGTCAGTCATAATGGGAAAAATCTTGAAAACACTTTCTTTCTTTGCATATGGCTGTGTCCAGTGAATCATGTCCCAGTTTCTAGAGCCTCAAAGAAACAAAAAATTAAAGGAAGCGAGTAATTACATACAGGGTGCAAATCACTTCACTTCTTTAATTTGATATAGTTATAGAAGCATAAACTAATATTCCTAATGCAGGTCTCTTTGGAACTTGACGTAGACAGACAAGCCATGTAAGTTGCAAAAAAGGCAAAATTAAAGAGGTGAGGGGAAAAAAAAGAGACAAATGGAACATAGAGGAAAAAGGAACCATACGGCAATTCTCAGTCAACATGGGAGAGACTAGTTTGAATCCACTAAAGAAGAGATACTCATCTTCAGCTGTCTCACTTTTAAGGACTAATTATTAGCCATTAAAAAAAAAAAAATAGCACATCCTTCTTTGTTCTGCCCGTTGACATAGAGTGTGTGCCTCAGAGTCCGATAATCCCAAACCGCAGGTAGTAGAGCTGGGAGCCATGCGTCTACTGCCTTTTCTGGAGCGACTAGCCATCATTTGCCCAGTGCTCTTACAAATGGAAAGAGAGGTCTCTAGAGGGGAGCGGGGAGAAGCTGAGTAAATAGGAATTTAGTGATGTTTACTTACATATATGGCCTTTTCTCCTCAACTCTGACTATAAATTTTCTGTTAAAAAAAAAAAGAGACATCTATTTATTATGTTTTTAGGCCAATATAAGCTTCATGCTTCTGTTAAAATGCTATCCTTTTCCCTAGGAAATCAACAGTGTACATATCAAATATATTCTTGCAGAGCAAAACCAGCAACCTTTTTATAAATTCATTTCAAGCCATTTATTGTCCTTTATATTTGATACGATTTTTGAAGAAAAGACTAATATATGTCTGTTAAGTCATAGGTAGTGCTGCTATTTGTTAATTTTTGACATTAACAAATGTGCAAAAACAAATACAGATTTTCAAGTGTAAATTAATTGAGAAATTAAAAGCAAGCATAAGAACTTAGAAGATGGTATAACAGATTGCCAAAAACATGGTTTTGTAGTCTGTTAAGTAAAAGATTCTGGCTGGCATAACTATAGAAAAGCTTTCGACAATGTTGAAAGCAGGTCATTACTGAAAATAATCATAATAAAGTAAAAATGTAGAACAAAAATCAGGGTGTCATGGATCGAACTATGTCTCCCCCAGACTGTGTGTAGCCATTCGACTAGACCGTGATTCCTGTTACTGTGTGCTGGTCCTCCATGCTGTAAACCCTGCCTCTGGGATGTTAATAAGGATGCATGGGCAGCAGTTGTGTTGCTGGGGCGGGACTCAACAAGTATGACAGTGTTGTGCCTTGAAGCAACCTCTTGAGACATAAAAGAAAAGGAATCAAACAGAGAATTGGGAGTTCTGGGAGCAGGGTTCCCAGTATCTCAGAAGCTCCGGGGCCAAGACTAACGGTAAGGATCTTCCTCTAGAACCAACAGAGAAAATCTTCCACTGGAGCTGATGGCCTAAATGTGAACTTGTAGCCTACTGGACTGTGACAGAATAAAATCTCTCCTTTTAAATCCATCTACTTGGGGTATTTCTGTTATAGCAGCACTAGATGACTAAGACACAGGGCGTGATTTTATGATATTGCAAATTGTGAAGAATAACTTAAACTTTCAGGCAGTGTAACACTTTAAACATGTGCCTTTTTTGGTTTCTAAACATTAGAAAAACAACTTTCCTTAGGCTGGACTAATAAAATGAAGAAATCTCAAGAACGTAAGTCTCCTAAGTTTATTTGCATGAAATACAGAAGCAAAAAGATATTTATCAAATATCTCAGATCTTACAAAGTACATTTTTAGAAAGAGAATGAATAATTTCTGTATTAAAATGCTTCTTAAAATATTTAATAAAAAAGCATCAGTAATATATGATCTTGGTATTATATTCCAACAAACAGTGGTCTGATATACTGCAAATGACTTTCATGAATTAGAGGAAACTTTAGTGATTGTATAGTTAAATTTTCCACCGAATTCAGAAACACTCTCTAAGGAATCTTTGGCAGGTGGTCATCCATGTTATCCTTACAGATTTGATGTGGATTTTAACAGCTCATAAGGCAGCCAACTACATTTTCAACTGCTATAAGAGCAATAATACCATTATGCTAAAATCTCCAACTGTAGCTCTTCTGTTTTCATGTAATTGTTTTCTGCTTGCTGCTCTTTCAGTTTTTTGAAGACCATAAGACCTGTACTAAGTATTTTTAAGTCACATATCAACAGTTCCTGTTCTCAAATTACATGATTTCTGGATCTTCCATCCTTTCACCTCCTCTTGACTTGATATAATTCATCATCTATTACTTAGTTTTGGCACTGACAACCAAACTCTTTCAAATGTCATCTGAACACTAGGTGCTCAGAATTTAGTCTCAGGTTGCATCAGCATTTTTGAGTTAATTCAAGTACTTCATTTTCTCACTTTTCCTTGATAGCTCAAATACTGAGGTATTTATATCGTTCCCAACCTCAGCATATTCAGTCCAATTCTTTTTTTACCTTCAATTCTTTTTTTAGCTTGACAGATAAGAGATGCATATTTTCTTTGTGGAATACAGTGGTATTTCTTCATCTACCCAGTCTGCCTTCTTTCTTCTTTCTCTTAATTTAGAAAACAAAGCCTCTTGTACTCACAAATATTTTTATAAATTTTAGCTCTTCCTGTGCCTCTTATCTCAGAGGTTTATGTGACAGTAGCGTGTTTGCGCTTGAACATAAATCGTTCTTGGATACAGCCAAATTCATTTTCTCATTCAGATTATTTGAAACTGAATCATCAGGATGGTGATCAGTCTATACATTTACGTGTATAACACTGATGGTGTGTTCAATAGTCCTGTGGAAATCGCAAGAATACGTTCCACGAAGGTATTTTGGAGTTTCCCATAATTTTTATTTTGAAGGCAAAGTCTAGCAAAGTGTTCTACTTATCAGTACACGAATAAGCTTCATAAGTCCACAATTCTTTGTGTAAAGACAGTATAGAAATGAACTTTTGAGAGTGTCTGTGGCAGCTATTAATGAGTACCAATCACAGTGCGAGAAATATCTCAAAAATACTCCCATGGAATGTATTGGTGTGATTTACATAGATTCTGAGACAATTTGCCTCAATAAAATAGCTGTCACGTGTATTCATGAGTACTGTATCAGTCATCTGGTATTGCTGTAACAGAATTAACAAGAAGAGGCTTTAAAAAGAGAAATTTTATTTGCCACAGTCCAGTAGGTTACAAGTCCAAATGTGGGGTGTCCGCTCCAGGGGAAGGCTTTCCTCTGTCAGCTCTGGGGGAAGGTCCTGTGTTCCATTAGGGAGCATCTTGGAGCAGAAACCCCAGGTCTGAAGGCCGAAGTCTTCTCCCGATGCTATTTTCTTGGTAATGCCGAAGTCTTATGTAACCAGTTAGACCCCAAGAGACCTGGTTGGTTTCCTGAGATTGTGCTAGCAAGTTCGTCTCCCTACAGGTGGCAAACTGGGCTCCGCCTGCACCAAAGCACAGGAGGATGCATCCTTTTTGGTAGCAAATGCCTCAGAAGTTTACTAAGGGAAAATACGTTCCAAAGAGGAAAGGGGTCAGTCTCCATAAATGGAAAAAAGACCTGTTATAGATTTTGGGGGTGCTTTCTGTTGGCAAAAGCAGGAGTGATGTCATAGATTGGAGGAGGAGGTAGATAACTTGGTTTTTTATTGGGTTTGAGGCTACTGTAGCCACTTCACAACTGCCAGGAGGAATTGTTGTATTTGCATCACAACTGTCAGGGAGAACTTCTATTTGCCTCACAAACTGTGAGGGAGAATTGTGGATGTGTAGCAGGTCAGGATCCCTTGGTCACCTTATCAATACCGAGGGCTTGTGTCTACACATGCGTGTGAGTGTGTGCATGTGGCAGTGATCAGGTCACCTAGCTAACTTGATCAGTGGTGTGCGGTTCCCAGCACTTTGCTTGCTTTGCTTTCCTTTGATCTCTTGTAGGATAAAAAACTGAAAGGTGATGCAAGCCACACTCCCAGGTAACCGCCTTTAAGTGGAGCAGCGAGGTAATCTTAGGAAGAGTCCCACCCTAATCTTCTTTATTATACAGCATAGGAAAATCACAGTATGGAGGATGCTCATAAAATTCAGGAAATTGTGGCCCAGCCAAATGGCTACACATAGTTTTGGGGGGACACATTTCAAGCTTTGACAAGTACTAAATTAATATGCTTGATTTATGGAGTTAACATTTTGCAATTATCTTCAAAATTAATTCTAATTTTAGAATTTTTTATGTTAACTCATTCTTGTGACAATGATTACAATAAGCCTATACTATTGAAGTCATGGGTCCCCAGGCGGCAAAGTGGTTAAGAGTTTGGGTGTTAAGCAAAATGTCAGAAGTTCAAACCTACCAGCTGCTTCTTGGAAACCTTATGGAATAGTTCTGGTATTTCCTATGGGGTTGCCATGAGCTGGAATCAACTTTGTGGCGATGAGTTTGGTTTTAGCGTGTTTGTTTGTTTTTTATTGAGATCGTGACTGGGTTTTGACAGATAAAAGTATATTATTATCAGAGACAGATGTTATCTGTCTTCCTGTTTCTTCTTCCTTGACCAGTACTCTTCTAGTGTTTCAGGTCCTTGAATCATGCAATATAATCACACATATAATTTCAGCACAATAAAGGTCATTGAAATTTCATTTGTTACATGCCTCATGTTGCCTTCCTTTACTTTTTTATAGTAGGATGATGTCATGGATTGAATATGTCCCCCCAAAAACATATGTAGAAATTTGGCTAGGCTATAATGCCCAGTTTTGTGTGAGGTACCTGTATCCTGTAAACCCTGCCTCTGATGTTAATGAGGGAGAATGGGAGGCAGTTGTGGTGGCTGGGAAGGACTTAGTGTATAAAATTGTATGGTGTCCTGAGGTGGTCTCTTGGGATATAAAGGTAAGGGAAGCAAGTAGAGAATAGGGGACCTCATACCATCTGGAAAGGAGCAGAGCACATCCTTTGGAAGGGACCCCAAATATCTGTGCCTCACAATTTCGCAGTTCAGGGGAAGACTGGTGACAAAGGACCTTCCTCCAGAGCCAAAAGGGAAAGCCTTCCCCTGGACTTGTAGCCTACTGGTCTATGAGAGAATAAAATTTCTGTTTTTAAAGACATCTACTTGTGGTAATTCTGTTACAGTGGCATTAGATGACTAAGACAGATGATAATGTGTCTTGTTGAGTCTCTCCCAATATTTTTATAGTTTTCCTTTAAGCTATCTTTTCTAATTCATGGTTATGATTTAAGTCCAGAGTAACAATTCCTGTCCCTGCTTCTGGATTTTTGAAATACTCAGGTATGTGATTAAGATTGAACTAAGGTAGATTTTACTTTTGTATAGATTAAGTTGTAACTGTAATGTAGCTTGTTTTTCTCGTAAAATTGGAATTGATAAGTGCAGTTGATTTAAAATGGCAGTAAAATATTTTCCATCTTTGAAGGGAAATAAAAGAAGATAAGGCTATTTTTCTTAGAACATAGTTGACTTGCGTCTAATTAGAAGAAATTGTTCACAGGTCCAAAATTGCTAAGAACTTTTAGAAACTTTTCACTTAACCAACAATAAATCTGTAACAGTCGCACATAGATACGGCAGTGAAAATGATCTGGTTCTTGTTTTCTGTAAACCTATACTCCAATAGAAAACAAAGAAGCATAATTTAATTAAAACAATACATTAAATAACAAGAGACAGTGCAGCTTGGGGCTTAATTTACATAGAAGAGTCAGAGAAGTTTTTTTGTTTGTTTAAACTGGAATTTTTTATTTTAAATCTGACTAAAGGAAAAGAGGACGTGTACTCCACTCCACAATGAAAGGAAAACCTTTACAAAAGCATTCATATGATCAAACTTGGAGTATCTGTGAGTCAGAAAGAAAACCAATATAGCTGGTTCACTGTAAATGAGGGAAGGAGCGGAAGAAGACAGGCAGGCAGGACAACATAGAATACAGCTCTGACAGTAAACTCTGTCCAGCTGTTTGAGTTTTAAGCAGTGAAACCATATTTTATTATACATACTTATTTGCAATCACTAGGCAGGGGTAAGAATGTTGTGATCCACAAAGGATAATGTCTGGAGGCTGAAAGAGGTTTTAAGAATGATGGGAAAAGCTACTAGAAGTCACTGCCAGAAGTTTAGTCAAAAACAACAAAATATCTCCATAGTGGAATTATACGTGATCTCACCAATAAGATCACAAAGACTTGAGAGCTTAATAACTTGACATTGTACAAATATGACCAGCTCACTCTAAGGGGAAGAAATAAATTGAATTCTGAAGTTTACTTTACCATCAAGAAAGGAGACTTTTCAACTTTTTTTAGCATCTTAATTTGCTACGCTGTTTTCAACAAAAGACCATGCAAATAGCTTTCCGGCTGCACAGACCTACAAACCCAGCTCGTCTCACCAAGATTAAGACAACAGAATCATGCACTTAAAATATAATCTACCATGTATGGACTTTGAATGTCTTTTTTTTCGATTGTAATTAAGTGAAAGTATATGATCCAAGTCAATTTTGCATGATCACTCATCTAGAGCTCCTCTGTTCTCCTTGCCCCATGACAGCACACATTCTTTCATTTTATGCTTGTATCCTCTCAGTAAGCTCCTACCCCTTCATCTCCACCCTCTCCTCTCCCATCTAGAAAGAGACCAGTAGGACAACATGCTATAGATGCATAGAAGCATAAAGTACACACACCATATGGTCATGATGTGTCCCTAAGTCTAGTGCATTTTTGTCTAAACAAATTGACTTCAGTAGTGTTTCCTAGACTACGCAGCAGTAAGTCTAGGGACCATGCCCCCAGGGGATCCTTCCGGGCCATTCGATCATCAAATGTGGTCTTTTAGTAGAGTTCTTAAGCTGCATCCCTCTTTTTTCCATGCTGCCACAGGGACTCAAAACTGTGTGCCCCATAATGGTTGTCTTTTTAGGTGATCGTGCACCATCTGGTTCTTCTGGTCACATGTTGATACAGTTTCCCGTTAACGTGGGACCTTCTGCCTCCTGGGCTCTTTTTTCTTCATGTCATTGGTATTCTCAGTGATCATCTGTTCTGGATGAGTTGGGACAATTTGGTGTACCTCAGAGGGCAACTTCCTAGCTTTTAAGACCCAAAACACCACTCACCAATATGGGGTGCCGAAGACCCTCTTACCAATAAACTAATTATGCCAATTGACCTCAATGAGTCCCGAGAGCAGGGTCCCAGACCCTGCTCCTGCTATTGTATCCTTGCAATATTGGGTTTAGATTAAAAGACCTTTCAGTTTATGGTGAAGTCCAGTTAAATTAATCTAGTTTCTCCTATGTGGTGTCACTGCTTTCCCCTAACCAAATTTCTATCAACTAATGTATTACCAATGCTTGCCTTCCCTCTCCACTCTTGTAGCCGTCAAAGAGCCTTTTCTTCTATTTTAGACAGCTTATAGCAGGAGCCTCATACAACATTTGTCCTTTTGCTACTGATGGATTTCACTCAGCGTAATGTCTTCAAATTAAAACCATAATGCCTTCTGATTGAGATGTTTCCTAAAATGATCAGGTTTTTTTCTGTTGTCGTTTTATCATTGCATAATGTTACACTGAATATATGTACCATAGTTTGTTTATCCATTCATCTGCTGATGGGCACCTAGATTGATTCCATCCTTTCACTATTGTGGACTATGCTGCAGTAAATATTCATGTGCATGTATCTGTTTGTGTGACAGTCTTTGTTTCTGCAAGATAACTTCCAAGCAGTGGGATTACTGGATCAAATGGTGCATCTATTTCCAGCTTCTTAAGGAAGTGACAGATTGCTTTCCAAAGAGGTTGTACCACTTTGTAATTCCACTAGCAGTGTAGGAGAGTTCCAATCTCTCCACAGCCTCTCCAGCATTTGTTGTTTTATATTTTTTGGATTATGACTTAACAGCAGTGGATTTGAGTTGTTGGGGTGAGATGATATTTCATTGTGGGTTTGATTTGGATTTCTCTGATAACTAATGATTGTGAGCATTTCCTCCTGTGTTATTTACCATTTTCCTGTTGACATATTGCAGTATCTTGTGGATTATGGAGATCAGACATTGGTCCAACATGTAGCTGCCAAATATTTTTTTCCCATTCTGTAAGTGGTCTTTTAACTCTTTGAATAAAGTCTCTGGATGAACAAAAGTGTTTGATTCTTGGTAGTTCTCATTTATCCATTTTCTCTTCTGTTGATCATGCTTTGTTTGTCAGATTTTGAAGTCTGTCTAACTTATGTTTTAGAACTTCCATTGTTGACCTTATTTTTTCTTTCATAATTTTTTATGATTTTAGGTTTGATATTTAAGTCTGTGATCCATTTTAAGTTAGCTTTTGTGTAAGGTGTAAGATACAGGTCTTGTTTCAGTTTTTTACAGTTAGATATCCAGTTTTACCAACAACATTTGTTAAAGAGACTGTTTTTAACCCAGTTTACAATCTTAGGGCCTTTATGGAGTATCAACTGTTCATAAGACGATGGTAGTATCTCTACAGTTTCATCTCTGTTCCATTGATCTACATAGTCTGTTAGTTCCACTGGTCTACAGGGCTGTTTTGACTACCATGGCAGTGTAATAGATTTGAAGGTTTGGTAGTGTGAGACCTCCCACTGTGTTCCTCTTCTTCAGTACTGCTTTGCTTATGTGGGGTTTCTTCTCTTTGCAAACAAAGTTGGTGAACTATCTCATCCAAAAAATGACACTGGCATTAGTATTGGGATTGCACTGTATATGTAGATCACTTTGGGTAAAACAGACATTTTCACAATGTTAAGTCTTTCTATCCATGAGCAGGGTAGGTAGAAACCTACCTACATAAGTCTATTTTAGGCAGCTTTATAGCAGAGGTCTCACACAATATTTATGATGGGTTTATTAAGTTCCACTTCTCTGTGTGATAATTTTGGTAGGTGTTATGTATGTAAGTTTCTTTTGGTTTCTTGCAGTAAGGGCTTGCAGTTCTCTTTGTGTAGATCTCTTATTTCTGTAGTTAGATTTATTCCATGTATTTTATCTTCTTAGGAGCTGTAGTAAATGGTATTGATTTCATGATTTTTTCTTTGGCAATCTTTGTTGATATAAAGGAATCCTACTGATTCACTGATGCTTATCTTATATCGTGATACTTTGCTGAGCTCCTCAATTAGTTCCAGTAGTTTTCTTACAGATTCTTCGGGATTCTCTGCATATACAATCATATCATCTGCAAATAGGGAGATTTTTACTTCTTCTTTGTCAGTGCAGATGTCATTTATTTCTTTGTCTTGTCTAATTGCTCTGGTTAGAACCTCTAGTACAATGTTGAATAAAAGTGGTGAGAGTGGGCATCCTTGCCTAGTTCCCATTCTCCAGGGGAATTCTTTCAGTCTTTCTTCATTCGCTATGATGTAGGCAGTTGGCTTTGCATAGATGTCCCTTAGTGCGTTGAGGAATTTCCCATCTATTCCTATTTTGTGGAGAGTTTTTAGCATGAATGTGTGCTAGACTTTGTCCAGTCCTTTTCTGGAAAATCAGGTGATTCTTATCCTTTGTGCTATTTAAATGCTTGATCACATTATTTTTTTAATGCTGAACCAGCCTTGCATCCCTGGTATGAATCCAACTTGGTCATAGTAAATTATTATTTTTTTTTGATATGTTGTTGAATTCTATTAGCAAGTATTTTGTTGAAGATTTTGGCATCTAGGTTCATGGGTGATACTTGTCTATAGCATTCCTTTTTAGTGGGATCTTTCCCTGACTATGGTATCAGAGTTATGCTGGCTTCATAGAATGAATTTGGGAGTATTCCATCCCTTTCTACACAGTGAAACAGCCTTAGGAGTATTGGAGTTAACTCTTCTGAAAGTTTGGTAGACTTCTCTGGTGAAGCCAACTGAGTCCAGGTATTTTTTTTTTATTAGTAGTTCTTTGATAACTTTCAATCTCTTCCTTTGTGATGGGTTTATTAAGTTGTTCTACTTCTCCACATGATAATTTTGGTAGGTGACGTGAATCTAGAAATTTGTCAATTTCCTCTAGGTTTTCAAATCTCTTAGAATATAGTCTTTCATAGTATTCCGTTACAATACTTTCAGTTTCATTTGGGTCCCTTGTGACATTTCCCATCTCATTTATTATTCAGGTTATTTATTTCCTCTCCTGTTTTTCTTTATAAAATTTAGCCAATGATTTGTCAATTTTATTGATCTTTTGAAAAAAAAACAGCTTTTGGTTTTGTTAACTTTTTTAGTTCTTCCATAATTCATTTAGTTCTACTCTAATCTTTATTACCTTTTTTTTTTTTTTTTTTTTTTTTAGTGCCTGAGGGGTTCCTCCTGTTCCTCTCTTTCTGCTTGTTAAAGCTGTAGGGTTAATTCTTTGATTTGGGCCCTGTCTTCATTCTGGATGTGTGCATTTATAGAGATGAATTGGCCTCTAAGCACTGCTTTTGCTATATCCCACAGATTCTGGTAGGATGTGTTTTCATTCTCATTTGATTCCATAAATTTCTTTATTTTGTCCTTGATTTCTTCTATAATGTTGGATTTTTGAGCAAGGTGTTGTTCAGTTTCCATGAGTTCAAATTTCTATGTTTTTTCTGCTATTGATTTTGACTTTTATGGCTTTATGGCCTAAGAAGATGCTTTGCAATAATTCAATGGTTTGAATTTTGTTGAGACTTGCTTTATGTCCTAACATGTGGTCTATTGGGGGAAAATGTGCTATGTGCATTAGAGATGTACTTATCTGTTCATGGGTAAAAAGTGCTGTATATGTCGATAACATCTAATTGGTTGTCACATCTGTTTCTTGACTGAGCTTTTTTCCAGATAATCTGTCTATTACTGAAAGTAGAGTGATGAAGTCTCCAACTATTTTTCTGGAGTTATCTACCTCATTTTTCAGTGTTGTCAGTGTTTGCTCAATGTATTTAGATGCTCTGGTATTGGGTGTATAAATATTTAATATTGTTATGTCCTGCTTATGTATTGAACCTTTCTGGAATAAATAGTGACCATCCTTGTCCACTGTGGTAGATCTTACATTAAAATCTAATTTATTTGAGATTAGTATTACCACTCCTGCTCTTTTTTGTATATTATTGGTTTGGTATATGTTTTTCCATCCTTTAATTTTCAGTTTGTTTGTATCTTTGAGTCTTAGAAGTGTTTCTTCTAAGCAATGTATAGATGGATTGTGTCTTTTATCCACAGTGTCATTCACTGTTTCTTCATTAGAGCATTCAGTTTGTTTATATTCAGTGTAATTATTGATAGGCATGTGTTTAGTGCTGTCATTTTGATGCATTCATTTTTATGTTACTGATGTTTTCTATGTTTTTCTTAATATTTTGTTCTAGGTCATTCTTCTTTATGGATTGCCTTTTCATCTTTTTCAGTGTTGGTTTTGTGTTTGTTGAGACTCCTGTATTATGTTTCTTATTTTGATATATTGCATTGTTATTTTGCTTTGTGGCTACTCCTATGAGTCTCCTTACTATCGTAAGTTTAAACCAGACATTATCTTTGGCATATCTTTTTAATTTCCTCATCTGAAAAGTTTGTACTTACCACTCTTTTTAGTGTGGCAATGTCACAGTTTTTATGATAACTGGTTCTCTTCTTTTAATAATGTAGTTTTGATTGATCTTATTGACTTTCCTAAGACAGTGGGATTCTAGATGCTGTGTCCTGCGTTGCCTCCTTAAGTGTACATTTAACATTTAATGTTTTTGTTTTTCTAAGCAAAGAACTTCTTTCAATATTTCTTGTAGTTTGGGTTTCGTTTTTGCAAAGTCTCTAAGCTCCTGTTTATTTATGAATGTCTTAATTTCACCATCACATTTAAGAGACAGTTTTGTAGAATGTATAATTCTCGGTTGGAAGTTTTCTCCTTCAGGGCTTTAAATGTGTCATCCCACTTCTTTCTTGCCAACATTGTTTCTGTGAAGAAGTCAGATGAAGGTCTACAAGGTTTCCCTCTGAATGCTAGCTTTGCTTTGAGCCTTGCTGCCTTTAAGAGAATCTGTTTATTTTTTGAGTTTTATTAAGCTTGATTGTAATATGTCTTGATGTCTCTCTTTTGGGATCTAGTTTAGGTGGTGTTAAAAACACATCTTGGGTACCTGTGTTCCCTTCTTTCATAATTTCAGAGAGGTTTTCTGTCAACAACTCTACAGCAAAGCACTCTGTATTTTCTTTTATCCCTCCTTGTTCGAGAACTCGTTATTTGTACATTATTCCTCTTAATGCCATAGATTACCACATATTTCTTAATGCTTCCTCATTTTTCTTATTTCTTTTCTTTGATTTCTCCTCATAAATGCTGGTGTCAGTTGCTCTATCCTCAAGTTCACTAAGTCTGACTTCAACCTCCTCAATTCTACTCTCTTGACTTCGGATTGATTTGTTTAATTCTGTAATTTTGTTATTGATCTGCTGGATTCCAGATCATTGATGTTCCATCAGTTCAAATAGCTTTATCTTTCATTTTGTGTTGCTGCATATTATTTAATCTCTAGAAGAGTCTATATAATTCTTTTGTACTCAACCTTTCATAGTTTCAGAAATCTTCTTCATCTGGGAAGTTTTTTGATCTTTTATTTTGGGAATTTTCCAGTTCCATGGTGTATTTCTTTAAATGTTAGCAACTGACTGTTGTCTGCACAACATCTAGCAGCTGTTTGATTTCTCTGGTGTTAAAGGAAGCTGAGGCTTAGTTCTAAGAGGGAAGTTGGTCAACAGCTGCCTCTGTGTACTCTAGAGACCATCCCCAGGTGGAATCTCTGAGGTTGCAGGCTCTGCTTCCTGGCTGGCAAATATGGCACCCTACTTAAGGAGAAACTGGGAGCCATCAGCCAATCCTATGAAGGGTGGAGGAAATGCTGCTGGGCCTCTGAGCAATCAGTTCTCCAGGTGGTCTTATTTTAAAAGAGTACTGCTGAGTGGGGAGCTGTCCAACAGCTGCCAAAATGAGCCAGGCCCTCGTGTTGCAGGCCTCACCTTCTGACTGACAACAAAAGTACTTCATAGGCCATCCCAGCTGCTATGATGTGGTTCAAAGTAGGGAGGCATTAGGGCCTTCATGCCACCCTCTGCCAGGTCCCATCCATAAATCTAGACCCAAATTATCTCAAATGCCACTTTTCTGCTGGGGTAGCACTTGCCAGATGGGCTGCTGCTGCGCTTGACAATCAGCTGCAGCTAAGGCCCCAGGCTGGGTGGCTCTACCTCCCATCCAACCAGGATGGCATCCTGGCTGAGGTCCCCTTCCTGTTGTGAAACAGTAGAGTCTGTGGCACAGCTCAGAAAAGAGCAGATGGAAGGTTAGTAGTACTCTCAGTCAGCAGCCAGGCTCTCAACATGTGGCTATTCCATGTACAGTGTCTCTGTTGTGCTATATACTGTTTCCTTAAGTGCCACAGTTCAGTGTATTTGCCAGTTCATGCCCAGACCCCACCTTCTAGATAAAGCAACTGTCAATTCCTGCAGTCCTCTGAAATAGTGAGTCAGCAGGAGTGGGCTCATCAGTTGCTGGCTTATCTCGGGAGAGAGGTAGTTTAGTCCATTACTGACACATAGTCAAATCTGACAACCCTATGCCAGATCCTAGGGCTTCTTAGATGTCTACACTGCTCCATTCCGTTATCATTCCAGTCCTTAATTCTCTGTGGGAATTGAGAAGACATGTTTTCAGTCCACCATCTTTGCCCCCCCCCCTCAGGATTTCTAATAGCTTAAGAAAGAATTTAACAGTGTGTATGAAAAAGAAAGGGGCTTTAATAAAAATGTCCCACAGGACTTCAGGATACTACACCTCAGAAGAATCTGGAATCTTACAAGATGACTAAGTTGAAAAATGAAAGTTGCAGATCTCTATGCAAAAAAAAAAAAATCTGTGCAGAGAAATTGCACAGACCTCCAAGGAGATTTTGAGGAAAAATGAAGACTTGTAATTATCTTTGGCTACTGATTTTGAAGTTAGTTTTACTAAGGTTTTCCCTGTTCCAAGATATTTCTTTAAATATTCATGTAGTCTTCTTATGTCTTCATAGTTTTGTTCTATTTCTTATTTTAAGGTCTTTACTTCAACTGGACTTTATTTTGCCATTAAGGATACCTCTAGCGGGGATGCCTGGGAAAAGCGTACTTCAAATGCAGTCAATGGAAAGGTGTTAATCAAAGATAATGAAAGAGAAGCTAGCTACAGAGAACGAGATGATAGAGAAGCAGTGATGGCAGAAGTTGGTATAAAGGGAAGGAAAGGACAGAGTAGGAAGAATGTGCACAGAGCTTCATAGTACCCATGTGTCAGGAGTAATTTTGATGCACAAGGGACTGTTACTTTCCATGTGTGACACTGACTTCACTATCAGTCCCATTCTGATAAAGCATTTCAGATCCCCTTGAGTGCTGTATTTTAGTGTTAATTTCATGCAACATTTCCCCTTAAAAAATAAAAGGTGGGATAAATAAATTTCAAAGGAGCATACAGAAAACCTTTTCTTCACTGTCTTCAGATTTTCAAGGATTAAATGTGTCAAAAAAATAAAAAAACACCTCATTTTTTTCAGGAGCCCCAAGAGCATATTCTACTTTTTAAAAAAGTTGAATCCTTTAAGGATTCAAAGTGTGACCATTTTTATTTCTTCTTGCTTTCTTCAAATATGCAGCCCATTAACAAATGTTTCTTTACAAACATGAAGTATTACGCAGTGATATCCTTAATGGTCACTGTTTGCGATGCCTTCATCTTTATAGTACTTACTTCTTTTGCTGCTGTCAGCCTGTATTATTGCATCTAATTTGATGAGTCTTATTGAATACCCTAATGTTTGATTAATAAGTTTGAGTTTGCTCCATGTCCCCTAGTCACGTTGGTAACTCTTCTTACAAACGTGACTGCACACAGCCCTTGCTCACTAATTCCCTGATCTCAGCTGCGTTCTGGATGAGTTGAGGTTGCCATAAATCTAACCTCCACGTAAGTGAAGTGTCACTCTGACATTTTATCAGATTTGTCCTTAACTGTCTTGTCTTTTTTTAAAACCAAAATTGGGATTTAAGATCTTAAAGCAAAATCAGTGTGGTAACACTCTTGAAAATGTGCCTTGTTATAATGGAACTGTAAACTCACTGAACTGAAAACAGTTCTACCCTAAAGAATATAATTTTTGTTACACTTTGGCTGACTGGTAAAACATTGCCTACTTGCTTTTGTTTTGATTTTTGAAGCTCAGAACTCTTTATTGTTTTGCTTTTCAACAGGAATATTTCACTAACCTCTCACCCAAATTTAAATCACTGTTGCTTAAGTGTTACTGATATATTCATGCTGAGCTAGACCTCAATCATATTTTAATTAAAATGCCCAATCACTAATGAACTAATTGAGTCTTCAGTATCTAGGTGTTATACCCTTATAATTTTAAGAGATAAAATTAGAAACTGAAATAGATAATTCAATCTGATTATCTTAGAGTTTTAACACTTTGTAATAGTTATTTCTTTGTGCTCTCATTTTAATATATAATCACTTGAAAATTATGTATGGTGTAGTTCTTACAAAAGAGTACATATAATTTCTATATTTAATATTCTTTTATTAAACTACTCTTTTCTCAGAATACAAAGGTGAAAAAGAGACTGGACTATGTATGTCCCTAGTTTTCAAGTCTATAATAACTCCATTAACCTATTGACATCCAGTCAATTACTACTCATGGTGACCCTATGGGACAGAGTAGAAATGTCCCATTGGGTTTCCAAGGCTGTACTCTTCACTCAGCCTGTCACATCTTTCTTCTGAGGAGAGGCTGATGGGTTTGAATCACCAACCTTTTGGTTAACAGCTAAGCATTTCTTAACCACTGTTCCACTAGGGCTTTTTTATGTCATCTCGAAATGGAAAAAGAGAGTGTGGTATTGTGGTCAGGGGCATAGGATTGAAGTAGAATATGTCTCCATAGTTTTCTCAACCACATACATGAGGTCATACAAATCCCAGGAATTATTAGACCTCTATAGTCTTATCTTAAAAAATGTATGTATACTGATCCTTCCCAATAGGTCCTAAACAGAGTGGGGAAGAAATGTAGAAAAAAATTCAAACTCATAAATAACACTTAACTGACCAATCTGATACAGCTTGGTGGAACCCCTGAGACTCTGAGCCTTAGACACCCTTCAGACTTGAAACCAAACCAACTCCCAGAGATCACATTATAGCCCAATAGGCAGGCCTATAAAATGAACAACACCTGAGAGGAATATACACTTCACAATAGTCAACCACATGAGTCCAAAATAATACCACTTGCCCAAAAGCAAAGTTCAGGTGCAAGCAGAAGTGGGAAAGATGAGCAAATAGAAATAAGGAACCCAAGGAAGAAGAGGGGAGGACGCTGGCACTTTGGAAGAACAACAACCAATGTCACAAAACAAGTTGTGTATAAGTTGCTGAATGGGAAACTAATTTGCTCTGAGAACTTTCATCTAAATCAAAATGAAATATTATTAAAAATAAATATAATAACTTCTACTCTGATAATTCTGCGGTATTTTTTTCTGATAATCAAATGAGATAATGGTAATAAAACTGCTACCATTGCATTTACCTACAATTTAAGTGGGAAACTAGCATGACTATCTGTGTTAAAATCTTAAGATATAATTTCCAGTATGAAACATCAATAAGGAAATCATTCATATATTTGAAGAATCTGTAGCAATATATTATTTATAAGTATGAGGGCTGCCAATTAAGTTCATGAACTCATCCTAGAAAAAGTGCTACATACTTTATTGCTAAATATCACTAAGCCATGTTCGAAGTACTCCCATTGGGAAGTTACGCACTGATATCAGCACCTAGTCTACACCTCAAAGCAATTTTGGAACTCTTTTTCTGGAATGCCTACCATTGCTGTCATCATATTACCCTTGATGTCCTAAATGTCATCAAAATATATTCCTTTCAATATTTTCTTTACCTACGGATAAAGAAAGCAGTCATAGGGGGCCAAACCAGGTGAGTACGCAGGGTGTTCCAATACACTTACTTGTTTACCAGATTAAAAAAAATCCCTCACAGACAAATACACAATTAAGTTTGCAGGCTTGCTACATTACTACCATGAGCAATGACATTCCAGAAAGAATTCCAAAATTTCTTTGAAAGGTGGACGAGGCACTGGCATCAAAGCAAAGCTTCCCAGGGGCAGTACTTTGAAGGTGACTATAGTGATATTCAGCAATGAGCTATGTAGCACTTAGAACAATTAATTTTGTGGGCTTAGTTGTAAGACATCATGTGTATATATTAAACAGAGAATCAGAGGAACTTGCATTACAAATTACTCATCATAAGTTATAATAAGAAGCTTGGCTCTTCTATTAATTTTTCGTTATGTATTTTGTAAAAAAATGTACTTGTGATGCTGTGAGTACCTAGATCTAACAACTATTCCTACTCTTAACTGAATGATTAAATCGACTAACAGGAAATATGGCTGGGAAGAACCTAGGGTTATAGACATAATTCTAAAACTTTTAACTGTGCTGACTCCAGTAAGTCCCTACCAACACTTAGGAAAAGAAGAACTGTGTTACGGTCAATGCCTGCTATGATCACGACAGTCTAATAATTACTTTATGTGCAAATCCCATTCTCAGAAAAGCACTTTCAAAGGTAGAATACATTGTCAGAGAGATTAATTAATTTACCAGAAACCATAATGGTAATGAAGAGTCCTTGGATAGGACAAGCTCCAGTGTTCTTGTTTTTTGTTTGTTTTCTTATTGTTTTTCTATGTTACGATTTTGAAATATATCCTTGGATAAATTACATGTATTTTTTTTTTAACTTCTGGTCATGAACTGGTACAAGATAATTTTGTCAGAGGTTGATAGGATCACAACATATCCTGGAAATTTCTGTCTTGTTGATATTTAAGGATCAAGGAGACCAAGTTCAGGTTCAGAAGAAGCCCAAAGGGATCAATTCAAAGTTTAGGTACTCATTCTGCAGCCAGGACAGTTTAAATCATTCTAAATAAGCAAAGTCTATCATGATCAAGTTACAGATATTCAGGGTTCAGAAAGACCATGTTTAGCTATTTGATCAGCACATTCTTGACCTTTTCTTCTCACCTTTCAGCTTGTTGTGAAAAGCAAGGACTTCTAAAGCAGAGTATCCATACATGAAAAAAGTCTATATTGGTACTTTAGTGTATAATTTTGGATTCCATGTGACTACTGAACTCTGACATAAACTATTCCATTAAATTTTCCAAGAAAATACAAAATAATAAGAATCAAAGGAACAATAATGGATGGTAACTTGAATTTTGGGAAAAAAAAAAATCTAAATGACAAGGCTGGACTGAACAAAGTAGTCAACTGAATTTTGATATGCAATGATAAAAAGTTAGAAAATATTTCTTCCCTTTACCACTGTGATAGATGGGTTGTAAAAAATTTCCCCATTTCTCTACTCCTCTCTAAATCTGTACCCACGGCAATGTGACTTCACCACTGTAGCCACCAAGAAACGAAATCCCTTTTCCTGCTCTTTGCATCTAGAGTGGCCCTGTGACTTGATTTTGCCTAAAGAATATTACAGAAGTGCTGTGGCAATTCAGAGCTTAAGTCTTGAGAAGAAATAATAGTTCCTTTATTCACTTGATTCTCCAGTGACTACTATGAGAACAAACAGTTTGCTAATTTGGAGTCCTTATGTGATGTAAATAGTTAACATGCTCTGTTGTTAACTAAAAGTTTAGAAGTTCTGGTCTACTCAGAGCTCCTGGGAATAAAGATCTGGTGATCTACTTCCAAAAGATAAGCCATGGAAAAATCTGTTGAACGAACTTCTACTCTGAAATACACGGCATTGCCAGGAGTTCAAATCTACTCAATAGCAACCTTAGTCCAGTGAGAAAGCACACAAGATAGAAATGAGATGTTCCTGTTGAGACCATATTACATACCACTTGGATGTTAGCAGAAGCAGCAGCTGTCTAAAAATGCTTGAGTACGTCTAGGTGAGACAACAGTTGCCCAACTAAGCCTCATCCAGATTACCAACCTACTTGTGATGATGAGTTAAATAAATGTTTATTGTTTGGTAGTGGTGTGTTGCGTAGTATTAACTAGCTCATACAACCACTATTAGCTTATTCAAAATCTAAAGTTTCTCCTTCAAATCAAATCTGAAAACTAAATATCTTTCCCATTACCTGCACATTGTGGTTTGTTGTTGTTTTTTAACTCAGTAGAGTACTGAATCTGCTATCTAATGTATCTATGTGAATTATTTATCTTTAACTGAGAATAAAAACAAAAAAAAAAGAAAAGAATAAAATCCATCTAGGTAAATACAGTCCCATAAATTAATAGCACTTGCTAAATACTATGGCAGAGAGATTTCATAGCAGTGAATTTCGGGGTTTATATTTTTAACCAAGTCCTCCCAAGCCTTCTAGAGCTCAGTAACACTCACACATAGCAGTGCCATGAGTCTGAGTCAATTCTCTAACAACTTTTTATTCCCATTTTGTTCGTGAAGGGTGTGATCTCATTCTCAGGAGAGCCACAAAAGCAGAGCAGCTTATAGATCCCAACTTCCAACTTGGAAACTGAAGACATCGTTACTTTCTGGATCTAGATTTAATAAGAGACTGTTTTCCAGGCCAATATATCCAAGGACAATGCTCAGAGTCAAGGAGAATTAATTACCATGTCCAGATAAACAGAAAATACTTGTTATAGCCTATAGCCATGACTTCCTTTATTAGTAGGAATAATGAGATATTTAGAAACAAAAATAATGACAGGCTTTATGAAAAAGTGTGAAAATAAAAATAAACACATAAGAAAGTGAACAGCTTCATGAAAGGGGAAGGACATACCTCTAAAAAAGTGGTTAACTCAGGACCAAGGAAAAAGTGTTGTATTAAATCAAATCTTAAAAATATGAAATGAGACAATAATGTCATAAGGAAAGAGCAGGCTGACTTAAAAGGACAAGAAAACTAGATATGAAGGCTACAAACTGAAACTATAAAGAATCTAGGTAAGACCAGAAAGGATTTAAGTATAGCTAAAATTGCCAAACTTTGAGTAAAATGCACTGGATTTACTGAAGAAAGTTGGTGACTTGAGAAAATCAGATCAATAGAGAAAAACCTCCAGAAGTGTTCCCAGAATAAGTGAAAAAACAAAAAAAGAAAAAGGAAAAGAGAGATGGTTCTGGATGATTATAACAGTTAACATTTATTAAGCTTTTACCTTCTGCCAAATTATTTTTTGGTAATACACAATTACTTCCTCTCACAATAATCGCAAATTTTATACTATTACTTATTCTCATCGCTTCACAGTTAACTGAAAACTGAAGCAAAGCGAATTTATAGAAATGACCATAGACTCCAGAGCTTGTAAATCTTGGAGGTAGAATCTGAACCCAGACAGTCTGACTCCACACATTAGGCTGTTAGTACTAACATAATAGTTACCAGCCCTTCTCTCTCCCTCTCCTCGTCCCTGCCTCCCTCCCTCCCTTTCTTCCTCCCTCTCTTTTTTTGGGGAGGGGTCTCTATGTGTATGTATGTCTGTATGTGTGTGTGTATAAAGAATCAAAAGGCCTTGCAAAGAAATGTCTGCTGTTGATAAAAGCCTTGCATAGCAGATCAAAAGAATTAACAAGATTCTTGCAAAGTTTGTAAAAAGAGAACCACAGTAAATAAATCTGGAAAACTTCATTATATTTAAAGGAAGAGTTTAGAATGCTGGAAACATAACAAAATAAAAATAAATCACTGTCTTCAAATCACACAAATTTTTTCTCCAAAATTAAATGCTAAAGAAAGTGGAGCAAAGTAAAAAGAAGGTGTGTCAAAAATTCTGGCAAATTTTCATTTGTGTGTATTAATGAAATATAAATCAAAATACAGTCTCAGAAAATACACTACTTACGTAACATAGCCAAACCACACTTGTTACTGTTTAGTCCATTTTGACTACAGGACGCAGTAAAAATGCCTCATCCTGTTTCCAAGTGTTACCAGAAAAGTCAATATTTTATGTTTACATAGTTTCAACATCAACATTGTTCTTCTGAAATCAGGGGATCCTCATTTAAAGTTGATTGGGACACAGCTTCAAGCATAGTTTTCAAGTACGTATGAGCAGTTAAGAGCTTGGCTGCTCACCAGGAGGTAAGCTGTTCGAATCTGCCATCTGCTCTTTATGAGACAGGAAACAGGACAGCAGAACTGAAAGAAACCACATATAATGTGAATGAATCCTTGTCTTTCCCAAGCAAGGATACACAAGAAATACCAAAAATTAGCTTCACTTTAGGAAGCTTTATTTTAAGAGTGACAAACAAAAGGCACCAGCAGGGGTCTAAGCCTCCCAAAAGCCTGACTAGACTCAGAGAAAGAGATTGCAGGCTTTATAGTCTCAAGGCTAAGCAGGTGGCTATGATTATTCAACAGTTTTCTGAGAAAGGGGCATAGTTGGAAGCAGGCTAATGAGGTTGCATGCACAGCTGGGCACCAAGAGGGATTCTACAGCAAATATTTGTAGGACCTGGAGCAGGCCGTCTTAGGAGTTGTGCTTGCATAATTTCTTGCTCCCCTGTTCAATCCCCACCCTGGGCCAGCATTCCCAGGCTTTCCTGTTGCCAGGTCATATAGCAGTCAACAAGTTTTTCTTTATGCGTGGTCAGCAAACTGTGTCTAGCTGACCAGTTTCTGAGAAAACAGCTCAAGGACACTGGTTAGCTACTTTGAGTGACTTATTTTACCTTCCCAGAATGTGGCAAGGCCAAGGCAGTATTGTTTTGTTCCAGATGGTTGTTATCTCATGTCACATATTTCACATTATATTTCATTATGTCTATCGCACTGTCCCATTTCCCTTTCTCACAAAGAGTGGATGGTAGGTTTCAACTGCTTACCTTTTGGTTAGCAGCCAAGCTCTTAGCTACCCATATATACTTGGAAAATATGTTTGAATATATGTCCCAATCAACACTAAATGAGGCTGCTGTATTTCAAAAGAACAATGCTGATGTTAAAACTATTACACACAGGAGGCAGGGTCAAGCTGGCGGATTAAGCACACGTCTCCTTATATCCCTCTCGAAACCAAAACCTAAATTGATAATCAAACGGAGCCTTCTGATCACCTAATCAGCCTCAGGACACGGCACAGGGCTGTTAAATGGGACTTCATACCACGGAGTGAAAACCTCCTCTCTGTCGCTGACTCCCACTCCTGGGTAGCCCCGGCTCTCACGGACGGAAGGTAAACCCACCATTTTGACTTCTTTTTCTCTGTCTTGGCCGGCAGGTGGAGCTGTCTCTTGCCTAGCGGCTAGACTCAGACGCGCTGCTGGGGGGATAGGCAGGCGAAATTCCCATATACTGAGAGCCAGGCTTAGAACTCTGTTAATCTAGCCACTTTGAGCCTTTTGTTTTATATCTGTGTCAGCGGGGTTTGTAAGGACTTCTGCAGCCAGTGTGCGGGACGCCATGTTGGTAGCGAGATTTTAGTGGGACCGAATTCTTAGCCTGGGAGTCAGCACCTGCAAACGTTACAGCGCTTCTCTGACAGAAAAGGAATAATTTTCCCAGTGCCACCTACGTTGCAGGCCCTGCAACAGAAGCAGAGGAATCACTACTTCTCGGCACCTTTAGCCCCTCTGTCTGCTGCCTGTGTGGAGGACACCATCTTGGGTACGGTGGCCGCAGCTGGACCTAATTCTTAGCTTGGAAGCCAGAGCCTGCCCACAAGAGAGTGCTTTTCTATCAGAAAACCAATACTCGACATAGTGTTGGCTAAGGCTAGGCCCTGTCAGCAGAGGCCACCAGGGCAGTAGCATTGCTGTATTCTGAACTAGTTTGTTAACATCTGGGGTTAGATATAGTGGTGCTTATTTTGTCAGATGAGAAGAGGGACCTCTACACCTGAAAACCTAACTGACTTGTGAACTGCTCAGATAACTTTTGCTTTACATTTGAAGACAGCCTAGAGAAACATTTGCAATCCATCCTCACAGTACCTCTTCCAGCCTCTACATATTCACATGGGACCCAAAAAGCAATGGACAATTACGGCACACAAGAAATCACCCATGGCTTCAGAAGGCTCCCAAACAAAGCAACCAAGGAGTTTTCCAGATGAAGAAGCTTTTATGAAAGCATCAGAAAGTGAATACAAAATTATTATATACAGAGCCCTTCTAGACCTTATACAAAATGCAGGAGAACAAAATAAAAAATTAAGAAAACTGTTCGATCTGACGGAACACCAGTACTCTGAAATCCAACAGATCAAGAAGAAAATCAAAGACATAGAAACTTCCATGCAAAGCCAAGAAAACAGAATGGAACAAATAGAAAAAAGAATTTCTGACTTGGAAGACAGAGCTACTGATGCCAGCATCTATGAGCAGAAATCAGAAAAAAGAAACAAGAAAAATGAAGAAACATTAAGAAGCATGTGTGACTGTATTAAGAGGAACAACCTTCGATTAATTGGAGTCTCTGAACAGGGTGAGACATCTGAGAACACAAAGAGTATCATTGCTGAGCTGCTGAAAGAAAACTTCCCAGAAATCATGAAGGAAGAGAATATAGACATCTCAGTTGTATATCGTACACCACCCAATATAGATCTCAAAAGGAAGACTGCAAGACATAATTATAATCAAGTTTAATGAAATGAAACATAAGCAGCAACTCTTAAAGGCAGCAAGACTCAAAGCAAAGCTAACATTCAGAGGAAAACCCTGTAGGCTCTCATCAGATTTCTCAGCAGAAACCATGCTGGCATGGAGACAGTGGCATGACACATTCAAAGCCTTGAAGGAGAAGAACTTTCAACCAAGAATTATATATCCTGCAAAACTGTCTTTCAAATACGAAAATGAAATTAAGACATTCCCAGATAAACAGAAACTCAGAGACTTTGTAAAAACCAAACCCAAACTACAAGAAATACTGAAAGAAGTTCTTGGCTCTGGCTTAGAAGAATGAAACCACTAACTTTATATTTTAGAATGACACACTACTCAACACTCTTTTAGAGAAGGCTCCAAAGTCAATCACAGCTTTGATACGGAAAGAAGCAATCAGTAATCATCATGAAAACTATGGTGTCATCATAATAAAAAGAGGGATATACTACAGTTGTTACAGTCCTTCCAGATGGAGAGGAAGATGACAAGGCTGTTAGTAATTAAAATTGGGTTTATATATAGTTTATTAAGGGTGATCATAGGGGCAGCTGTAAAGCACAATAAAGATGTATTATACCATTTCAGGAAATGTAACACACGAGTCTCAACAACTACAAAACCAGCTCTGAAAAAGGTGAAAAATCAACTCACAAAAAAGAATGTCTCAGAAAAGACTAATAAGAACAAAAGAGAAAATATCAACATAAAAATAAACACATCACAATGGCAGCAGTGAACACATACCTATCAATAATTACATTGAATATGAATGGACTGAATGCTCCAGTAAAGAGACATCTAGTGTCATCTTGGATCAAAAGACATGACCCATCCATATGTTGTCTACAAGAAACCACTTGATATCTAAAGATAGGAACAAACTGAAAATTAAAGGATGGAAGAATATATATCAAGCTAACAATGAACAAAGAAGAGCAGGGGTAGCAATTCTAATCTCAAACAAAATCAATTTTAGTGTCAAATCCACCATCGTGGACAAAGATGGACACTATTTATTGCTGAAAGGTTCAGTACACAAGCAAGACTTAACTATATAAAATATTTACGCATCTAATATCAGAGCACCTAAATACGTCGAAGAAACATTGACTATGCTCAAAAGGGAGTTAGATGACTCTACAATAATAGTGGGAGACTTTAACACTCCACTCTCATAGACAGATCATCTAGAAAAAAGCTCAGCAAAGATACAGAAGACCTCATTGCCACAAATAACCAACTAAACCTCATTGATATATACAGAAATTTCCACCCTTCAGCAGACAACTACACCTTGTTCTCCAGTGCACATGGAACTTTCTCCAGAATTGACCATGTGATAGGCCATAATGCAATGCTCAAGAAAATCCATACCACTGAATTACTGCAAAGCATCTTCTCAGATCATAAAGCCATCAAAGTTGAAATCAATAGCAGAAAAAACATAGATAGAAAGTGGAACTCTTGGAAACTGAACAACATCTTGGTCAAAAAAAAAAAAATGGGTTTTAGAGGAAATCAAGGATGAAATAAAGAAATTCATGGCTTCCAATGAAAATGAAAACACTTCCTACCAGAAACTATGGGATACAGCCAAAGCAGTGCTAAGAGGTCTGTTTATCTCCATAAATGCACACATCTGGAAGGAAGAAAGAAACCAAATCAAGGAACTAACTCAAGGAACAAGTAGAAAGAGAACAACAGAGGAACCCCTCGGGCACCAGAATAAACGAGATCATAAAGATTAGAGCAGAGCTAAATGAATTAGAAAACAGAAAAACAATTGAAAAAATTGAAAAGACGAAAAGCTGGTTTTTTGAAAAGATCAACAAAATTGACAAACCACTGGCTAAACTTACTAAAGAAAAGCAGGAAAGAAACAAATAACCCAAATTAGACATGAGAGGGGAGTTGTCACCACAGATGCAACAGAAATCAAAAATATCGTAACAGAATACTATGAAAACCTGTATTGTAACAAATTTGAAAACCTAGGGGAAATGAACAAATTCCTCGACTCATACCACCTACCCAAATTATCACAGCGTGAAGCAGAACAACTTAGTAAACCCATCACAATGGAAGAGATTGAAAATGTAGTCAAAACACTGCCAACCAAAAAAAAACTCCAGGCCCAGATGGCTTCACAGCAGAATTTTACCAAGCATTTAAAGAAGAGTTATCTCCAATACTACTGAGACTATTTCACAGTATAGAAAGGGATGGAGTACTCCCAAACTCATTTTATGAAGCCAGCATAACCCTGATACCTAAGCCAGGGAAAGACCCAACAAAGAAAGAGAACTGCTAACCGATATCACTCATGAATCTAGATGCAAAAATCTTCAACCAAATTCTTGCCAACAGAATACAACAACGTATCAAGAAAATAATCCATCATGACTAAGTGGGATTCATACCAGTGATGCAAGGCTGGTTCAACATCAGAAAAACAATCAATGTGATTAACCACATAAATAACACAGAAGACAAGGATCACCTGATTTTGTCCATTGATGCCAAAAAGGCATTTGATAAAGTCCAACACCCATTCATGCTAAAAACTCTTAGCAAAATGGGCATAGACGGCAAATTCCTCAACACAATAAGGGCCATTTATACAAAGCCAATTGCCCACATCGTCCTGAATGGAGAAAGACTGAAAGACTTTCCCTTGAGATCAGGAACTAGACAAGGATGCCCACTGTAACCTCTCCTATTCAACATTGTGCTAGAAGTTCTAGCCAGAGTGATTAGACAAAACGAAGAAATAAAGGGCATCTGCATGAGCAAAGAGGAAGTTAAAATCTCCCTGTTTGCAGATGGTATGATTGTATATGCAGAGAATCCCAAGGAATCTATAAGTAAGCTACTCAAACTGATAGAAGAGCTCAGCAAAGTCTCAGGATATAAGATAAACAGAAGTAAATCAGTAGGATTCCTTTATACCAACAACGAGGCTGTTAAGGAAGAAATTGTCAAATCAATACCACTTACGATAGCCCCTAAGAAGATAAGGTCCCTAGGAATTAATCTAACCAGAGAAACAACAGACCTTTACAAAGAGAACTACAAGCCCTTACTACAAGAAACCAAGAGAGACTTAGATAAAACCAGCCTGCTCATGGATAGAAAGACTTAACATTGTGAAAATGTCTATTTTACCCAAAGTCATTTATTTATATAATGCAATCCCAATACAAGTTCCAGCGTCATTTTTTAAAGAGATGGAGAAACAAATCACCAATTTTGTTTGGAAAGGGAAGAAGCCCCAGATAAGTAAGGTACTACTAAAGAAGAAGAACACACTGGGAGGCCTTTCATTACACAACCTTAGAACATACTACACTGCCACAATGGTCAAAACAGCCTGGTACTGATAGAAGAACAGACAGACGGATCAATGGAACAGAAATGAGACCCCAGAGATGACACCATCTGCCTATGAACAGTTGATATTCGACAAAAGCCCTAAGACATTAAAATGGGGTAAAAACAGTCTCTTCGACAAATGGTGCTGGCAAAATTGGTTATCCACCTGCAATAAACTGAATCAAGATCCATATCTTACACCTTACACAAAAGCCAACTCCAACTGGATAAAAGACCTAAATATCAAACCTAAAACGATAAAGCTCATACAAGAAAAGGTAGGAACAACATTGGAAGTTTTAATACACAATGAGGACAGACTCCAAAATCTGTCAAAGAAACCTCAATCAACAGAAGAGAAAATAGACAAATGGGAACTATTAAGAATCAAACACTTTTGCTCATCCACAGACTTTATTAATAGAATTAAAAGAACACCCACAGAATGGGAAAAAATATTTGACAACTCTATGTCAGACCGACACCTGATCTCCATAATCTATAAGATACTACAAAATGTCAATAAGAAGAAGATAAACCATCCAATTAAGCAATGGGCAAAGGAGATGGACAGACATTTCACTAAAGAGGAGATCCAGGCAGCCAAAAAACACATGCAGACATGTTCACGATCTTTAGTTATTAAAGAAATTCAAATCAAGACAACAATGAGATACCATCTCACCCCAACAAGATTGGCCATGATCCAGAAAACACAAAACAACATATGCTGGAGAAGCTGTGGAGAAAGTGGAACCCTCCTATACTGTTGGTGGGGTTGCAAAATGGTCCAGCCTCTTTGGAAAGCAATCTGGCGCTTCCTTAAAAAAAAAAAAAAAAAATGGATAACGATATACCATTTGACCCAGTAATTCCGCTACTTGGAATATATCCTACAGAATCAAGTCCTTTCACATCAATGGACACATGCACGATAATGTTTATCACAGCACAGTCCATGATAGCAAAAAGATGGAATCAACCCAGATGCCCAACAATAGAAGAATGGATAGGTAAACTGTGGTACATATACTCAATGGAGCACTATGCAATGATAAAGAATAACGATGATTCCAGGAAACATCTCCTAACCTGGTTTCAACTGGAAGACATTATGTTGAGTGAAAGTAGCCAGCGACAAAGGGACAAATACTGTATGAGACCTCTACGATAAGATCTCAAAAACAGACTTGTATATAGAAGAAAAGACTCTTTGACAGCTACAAGGGAGGTGAGGGCAGGAGGGTGAGGGGGGGAGGGCTTAGTTTAGATAGTTGCTAGAAATCGGGTTGGCAGAAAGCAGTTATAGCACACATTAGAAACAAGAACATTAAGTAGACTTCAGCATAACTTGAGTACTCTTTTCATCTTAACCCAATATTGCAAGGATAGAGTAGCTGGGGCAGGGGCAGGGGACCATGCTCTTAGGCGAAATCGAGGCCAATTGGCACAACTAGCGTTTTGCTAAGAGAGCTCTCTGCACCCCACATTGGTGAGTGGGGTCTGGGGTCTTAAAAGCGGCCAAGCTGCCATCTGAGGACACAGCAAATGGTCCCAACTCAGCAGGAATGGATGCTCACCGAGGACCAAAATGATATCAGTAAAGACAATCTAGAAGACAGATAGACCCGCAAGAGTGGGTGCCTTCATCGATTGGGACCGGAAGAACCGGATGGTGCCCAGCCACCACCAGGGATAGCCACGATGGAGCTCACTAGGTTGAGTTTCACTGGCAACACAAGAATAAAAAAGGGTGCATCATGAGATCTCCACTAAAAGACCTCAATTGGTGATCCAACAGTTTTGGGGTTCCCCTGAGAGCATGGCCCCCGGCCCTGATGCTGCCCTTACCCATAAATTATAACAAAGGTCCACTCTTTGGACAGGAATGGATTGGACTTGGCAATGCAGAGTGACCATATATTGGTTGCACTTTATGGTTCTATACATCTATAGCATATCATCCTGCTGACCTCTGGCTGGAGGAAGGAGAGTGGGTGGAGAGGAGCAGAAAGGAGGCTGTTGGGATGATGAGTCATGTATGGAGCAGAGAGGAATAGTGCGCAGTCACCGGACAGGGAGAGCAGTGGAAGCTGCATATAGGTGGGCATGTAAATTTATACGGGAATGTAGATTTTCACTCAGTCATGTTAAATAAAAAAAAAAAAAAAAAACTATTACACATAAAATATATTGTAAATATTTTTATAAATATTAGTGAAAATGACAAAAATAATCTCAGAAAATGCATGCATGTAATATAAATATAAATAATGTTGAAGATTCCAAAATTCAGACTATAACTGAAATGAGTCATGTGTTGAAAGTGGATGTGGGGTAAAGCAGCAGAACTGCTTATCATATAAAGGGAGAAATGATATAATCCAAGCTCACTTATGACATAAAGGCAGACATCATAGAAAAAGTATTTAGAAAGTCAAAGAAGTAAAACACTGGATATTTCATCCTAGCTAGTATTATTTATTATACAAAAACAGACAATCTAACAAATGCACTTGCAATCGAGTTGATTCCCACTCGTAGGAAGAACTCCTCTTTACAGTTTTTAAGCAGAGAATAATGGATTTGATCTGCTGACCTTTTGCTTAGCAGCCAAGTTCTTAACCACTAACTCACTAGGGCTGCAATATTTATATGGCCAAACCAAGTGCCATCGAGTCAGATCCGACTCATGGATATAGATAATTAAAAGTTACTTGACTTTAGGCATGTATTCCATCAATGAACCCAGAAAGAAAAAATACAGTAGACAGTATCATATCAATGAATGCCAAAACACTGCAGTCCATATTACTAAAACCCTTTTGATTAAAACTTCTGGAAAATTAGTAATGAAACAATATTTAATGATTAAGACTATTTTAAGTTATGAGAAAAATCATAATGAGAGGATACTAATGAGATATGAAGAAGTGCTACTGAAACATGACTAAGAAATGTTTTTATCACCATTTTTAATATTGTTATAAAAGCCCTGGCTAATTAAGACAAAAATATAAATAAAAAGATATAAATGATAAAATAAATATAAGGTACAGTTTTCATTATTTATAGTATTAGTGTCTTAGATTAATATATCAACCTGAAGTCTATAAAAATTAATATAAATTCAGTTAAATGATGGCATCCAAATTAATCCTTTATATATATTATTACTAATCAGTTAAAGGATATTGCATTATAGAAAAGATTAAATGACTAGAAAACAAAAAAGCATGAAATTCTTAAGATAATCTTCAGAAGTAGAATGTCTAAAAGAAAGTGATAAGGAGTTGGTAATAGCTATAAAAAGAGTTGAGTAAATGGAAGGAAACTGGTAGGAAAATTGAGTATCACAAATATTCAAAACCTCAGTCAGAATAGGTATCCATTAGTATCTTCATTTCAGAATTGAAGACCAAGCATAGATATGCATCTTACTTTCTTCCTCAAAATCCAGTGTAATTGCTTTGGAAGTATAATAGCTACTTGGTAGCAAAGCTGGAAATCTAGGAAAGGCACCAGTACTAATCAGGTTTAAGTTCGTTTATGAATGGCGTAACACAAACAAAAGCATGCAGCTAGAGGCACACAGAAGTTGGTTATACCTCTTAATACAAACAGAAACTGGAAAGTACGGCAACTTTATTTTAACTTAATGCCGTGCTATCTTCACTGCTGGAAACTCTAGAGGTGTAGTGGTTAAGAGCTAGGCCTGCTAAACCAAAAGGTTAGCTAATTTGAATCTACTGGGCTTCCCTTGGAAAGCCTATGGGGCAGTCCTACTCTGTGCTATAGAGTTACAATGAGTCCAAATCAGTTTCTCTGCAATGAGGTTTCTTTCCTTTTTTTTTTTTCCAATTCCCAAATGTGAGTGGCCCAGAATTAGTCAATTCCTTATGATTCTGAATACTGATCTTTATATTAATTCAGTGATTTAGTGCCTGGCGGTAAATGCTATTCCACTCTCTTTGTATGATATTTATGCTGACTTTGATAAAAGGCAATGCTCTTATCATTCTGTCTGGCTTATTATTGCTATTAGAATCTGTTTAGTCTTAAAATCTGTAACATTGGATTCAAGATTTACACTTTTTCCCCTTTTTTGTTTTTATTTGTCTACCTTATCCTCTGAATTAGCATGGAAAAGCAAAAGTCCTCTCTGCATTTGGAGAGAAAGATGCCTAAACATTCTGTGGTACATTTCCTTCCCAATTAGTAAAGACTGATGTTTCTGTCATTCTTATTAGGCTAGCCTGGGGGGTTAACTTCCCAGATGCTTTAGTGCTCTACAGCTTAAGACTGCAGAAGAACCATACCCGGGTCCCCTTGACAAAAATTGACTGATGATTCTTGACAATTAGAAACTTGTACATTACCAAGCTATATCCGTGCTTACTCTCAAATACAGAATTTGAATCTAATCCTTGCTGTACTGGGAAATGTGGGGCAGATTGGTTGGAGAAAGGAATAGATACACTTTGTATCTCATATCCATGCCATCGTGTATCACAGGTCATTAGGCAATGTAAGAATACCAGTGGGCTTCCGGTGGTGCCAGGACTAAGTCAAGGTTTGGTACCAGTTTGAAGACAGTAAGAATAATGATTCTAAAAAATGACACTGAATTCTAAGTTTCCTATGAACCCTTTCTCAGTGACAAAACCAGAATGTTTCTAGTAACCAATAATTAAATACAATCTTAGAAATCTGTATGTATAACTTTTTTTTTTCTGTTATAGTATAAAATTGGAATGGTTGATCACTGTTGCTGTCATCATTACCACGTGATTGTCCAAACCATTTATTGCAGGCCTGGGGTGTGGGCATTCCTGGAGAGGGGTTATGGCAGGTGAATTCCATGTCGCTTCTTAATAAAGAGCTGGGTAAGGATATAGTATACACAGTTCTTCCTGGTGAACGAAATGTATTGAGTATCTCCCAGTGCAGACACATTGCTTGATGCCAGATATACAAAGGTTTGTACCATGAACCTGCTGCAATCATTATAGTTTAGAAAAGGAGCTAGAGAGAGAGAGAATTCCAGTGTTATATGATACTTATTATGGGGGCATAAGGTGATCCTTGAAGAATGGATAGGGATAAACAGAAAAAATGGGGGAAAAATAGGCTTCTTTAGATACATTAAAGAGAAGCAACTATAATAGGAAACAACTATCAATTGCTAAATAGAGGAAGGTAGAAATTCTATAGGTAGAGGTATTTGAAAAGACACATAGAATGGATGGAATCTTAAATCACAATGGATAGACCTACCAGAAAAGAATTATAGGTAAGGAACTGTTGGAAAATCTAGACTCTTAGTGCGAAGCACAGAGCCCTTAAGTTTAGAATATGTTTGTGAAATGGTAAACAGAAATGTTTTGCTACAGTGGAAATAAGAAGTACAAAAATCATTTTGGTATCAGGTAACTGTCTGGGTATTTTTATAGTTAGTTTCATTAAATATACAGAAACCTACTAAGTTATCATGCACATATGAGAAATAAAAAAAAAAGAATATAATATAAAACCTAGTATCAGTGACCACAAAGATCTGCATGAATATTGATTTTTAAAAGTGACCCCTGGATAGTAGGATTGTATGATGCTTGATTCTTTAGGAAATTAAGGACATTCATGGTGTGTTTGGAGTTAGTTTCCTGGAATTCTTTAAAATAATTAAATGTAGCATGTTGTGTTGTAACTTGGCTTAGCTGGCCGCAAGTTGGAAGGGACACTGAAGATTGCGGGAACAGTTAGGAAATTATATCAATAATCCACTCTCACAAGGAGTTTAGACTGAAATGACAAAAAGAGTATAGTATAGAAAGAAATAACTAAATATAGGGTAAAGGAAAATAAGAACAAGTCAAAGATGTCACAGAGGTTTTCAGTCTGAGTAAATGAAAACTGAGTTCACTTTGAAAGGAAAAAGGATATTTGATTTGAAGACAATAGCAAGTGAAGTATTGACTCGACAGGAGAAGAAAATGACCTTTAAGGGAGAAGCAACATGGAACTGAAGCTCTGGAGAGCTAAACAAGAAGCAGAATTGGAAACTGGCAGCTGAGAGAGAGAGCTTCATTTCTTATTCCTAGCCCTGATGAGACTGTTTGCATAGCTATAATTACGTTGATCTCTCTGGCACTATTGGCACATGGATCAAAGGCAACATTTACTGTTAAGCCCGAAACTGGTAGATTATGTTCCCTGGCTGCCTTTCATTCCTTTACACTTGGTAGTTTATAATGGAAAATCTAATTACTACTGTTGGAATTGATGACCATGTATTCCTTTGTGGATGGACGTCATACAGACCCCTTAATGACTTTGCTGCCAGAAACATGAGCTTCAGTAAATTCCCAGTATGGTTAAGTGTAGCTTCCCACTTTTTCTCCTTCTTTGTCTTTTCTTTTCTTTGCAGCTTGACAATAAAAAATCAAAAGTGGAGGGGTGAAAGAAAATTGGAGTCAAATCCACAGGAGCCTCTTTAATAAAATATCAAGCCCTAGATTCTCAGTATAAGTGGCTTCCATACAGCCATTGATGGCGAGCCCCTACTAGGCTGAAAACAAAGTATCCATTGAATTGCACAGATCTATAGCCCTACATCTAAAACCAGTCATGACAAATGTCCCGAAAGCAAATAGATTAAGTATTTTTTCATTCTTTGTACTTGTCTTGAAAAATTTAAATTTTGTATATTCTAAGTATATGAAGGACAAGTGAGATACGGAGTGGGAAATTACAAAACTGAATCCATTGGCAAAACTAAATTTAATATGTTGATATTTACCAATGATAAGAATATGACTATATTAACGATACTTAGAGAATTATTTCTATAATATGCTATTTAGAGTAAATGATTTCTCAGATTTACACTATTGAATAAGTAGCTCCTACAGTCATACATAAAAACCAAAAACCCCACAGCCAATAAGTGGATTCCAACTCATAGTGGTCCTATAGGACAGGGTAGAACTGCCCCATAGGGTTTCCAAGGCTGTGAATCTGTATGGAAACAAACTACCATAGGTTTTCCCAGTGGAGAGGCTGAGCTAAGCACTTTAACCACTGTACCTCCAGTGCTCCTTCTTTCAGTCATGCATAAAACCCAAGCCTGCAGCTGTTGAGTTTATTCTGGTTCATAGCAATCCTATAGGACAGAGCAGAACTGCCCCGTTTCAATTGCCAGCCTGCCAGTTTGCAGTCATAGCACTTAACCACTGCTTCACTAGGGTTTCTAGTTGTATGAGGAATATATAAAATACTGATTTATACCAATCATCTGAGATACCAGTAAGTTTTTATATTAGGTACTACAAGTATAGACACTTGAGATAGAAGAAAATAAACCCAAAATGTGGAAAACAGTATAAAGTTTTCATGATAAATTTGTATGAGGAACAAACATATTATATGTGTGTGTATCTATCTATCTATCTAAATACATGTGTCCTACAAACATATACACATACACATATATGTAAACATACACTTGACTATTGCAATGGTATGATTGAATTATCTCCTAGAATAGAATGGACAATGTTCCTTGACGTGAAATAGTTGAATTAAGCCAGTAATAGTTCCTCTTTACTGTAGAAATGATAACTTGATTAATTCAATTAGAACCAAATTAAAATGTCATGAATCATTTTTCAAAGGTACATATAAACAGAGAGAATATTAACGTTGAATCATTAAAACTTTTGATGCCAGTAACTCATAATACTCACAATACATTTCATTTATCTTTAATAGAACCCCAAGGCATCTCTCAATTTGTTGTAGTGTGCGAGCTTGCATGTTGCTGAGATGCTGGAAACTATGCAACTGGTATTCAAATACCAGCAGGGTCACCCACGGGGACTAGTTTAAGCTGAGCTTTTAGACTAAGATAGACTAGGAAGAAGAGCCCAAAGATCTACGTCTGAAAAGAATTAGCCAGTGCAAATCTTATGAGTAGCATTGGGACGTTGTTTGACATGTTGCTCGCAGATTGGAAGACATTCAAAATACAAGCAGGGAAGAGCTGCTTCTTGAAAGGAGAATCAGCTTTAATGACGTGGATGAAGTCATGCTTTGGGGATCTTCATCACCTGATCTGGCACAACTCAAAATAAAAAGAAACAGCTTCAAACATCATTAGTAATTGGAATGTGGAATGTATGAAGCATAAATCTAGGAAAATTGGAAATCATCAAACATGAAATGGAACACATAAACATCAGTATCCTAGACATTAGTAAGCTGAAATGGACTGATATTGGCCATTTTGAATCAAACAGTAATATGCCCTATTAAATTGGAAAAGACACATTGTTGAGAAATGGTATTAGATTCATTGCCAAAAGGAGTTTCAAGATCTAGCCTGAAATACAGTGCTGTTAGTAATAGGATAATATCCATATGCCTACAAGAAATTCAAATTAATAAGACTATTATTCAAATTTTCCCACCAACTGCTAGGCTCAAAGATGATGAAATTTAAGATTTTTGCCAACTTCTTCAGTCTGAAATTAATTGAACTTGCAATAACGATGCATTGATAATTACTGGTGATTGGAATGTGAAGGCTTCAAACGAAGAAGGATCAGCAGTTGGAAAATGTGACTTTGGTGATAGGCCTGGTGGAAGGAGACGGCATGATAGAATTTTACAAGATCAACAACTTCATTGCAAACATCTTTTCTTCAACCAGGTAAATGGTGATTGGATGCATGACCTCACCAGATGGAATATGCAGGAATCAAATGTTCAATTGTGGAAAGAGATGATGGAAAGTGTCAATATCATCAGTAAGAACAAGACCAGGGGCTGACCGTGGAGCAGACCATCAATTGCTCAAAGGTATATATAAGTACTGAAACTGAAGAGAATTAGAAAAAGTCCATGAGAGCCCAAGTATGACCTTTAGTGTATCCTACCTGAATTTAAAGACCACCTCAGCCTACAAAAAAAGGCCTCTTTCAAGTGTTAAAAAACAAAGATGTCACCTTGAAGATAAGATGTGTCTGAGCCAAGCTGTGACATTTTCAGTCTCTTCCTAGGTATGCAAAAGTTAGACGATCAGTAAGGAAGACTGAAAAAGAGTTGATGTCTTTGAATTGTGGTATCAGTGAAGAATATTGAATATACAATGGACTTCCAGAAGAAAGAACAAATCTGTCTTGGAAGAAGTACAACCATAATGGTCTTTAGAAGCTAGAATGGCAAGACTACGTATCACATACTTTTTACATGTTATCAGGAGAGATCATTCTCTGGAGAAGAACATGTATTTGGTAACGTAGAAGGTTACCAACTGAGAATGAAATCCTCAGTCAGATGGATTGACACAGTGACTGCAACAGTAGGTTTAAGGCTAACAGGAATTGTGAGGCCGGCACAGGACTGGGCAGTGTTTCATTCTGTTGTACATGGTCACGGAACCAACACAATGATACCTAACAGCTACATTTAATAGAAATACTAGTTTGAAAAATTACAAAAAGAAAATTAGGTAGAGCAGTGGGAGCCACTCATTGGTGGGTATGTAAATTTATATGCGATTGTATATTCTCATTCAATCATAACAAAAATATATATATATATAAAAAGAAAATTAGAGGGAGAAAGAAAATGGTAATCTATAAACTAAGTAAGCATCGTTTCAGTTGAGGATGTTTCTAGGAAGAATCTGAGTATACTAATCATTTCATGAACTCTTTTTACTTGTCATAGATATTTTGTCTTTTGCCAAGAATATATTCCTCTATTTCTGTTAACTTCCACACCTCCTGCTCACAACACAGTCCATGACTGGCTGGCTTTTGCATCAACCACCTCTACTGAAATTGCTGTCATCATAGTGAATAATGATGAGCTAAGTGCTAAAAATCCAGTGAACACATTTCAAACCTCGATACCTTCCATCTATCCATAGCATTTAACTGTCTTTTATCTGTGAGCAGTTCATGCCAATTTAATCCTCTCCAAGTTTTACCTTTGCCTTTATGCCATTTCTTCTCTATCTTGGTCAAGTCATCTTTTACACTGATTTTCCTTTGACTCATATAGCCTCGAAGGTTACTGTTAATCCCTTTTCCTTTTACTTCCTAAATGTAATCTCGTAATTTCCTATGACTTACATTGCTTCTGCAAAGCTATTTTTTTAAAGATACTATTTTCCAGTGTATCAATCAGGATCCATACAGATAACAGACACAACAAATTATGATAATTCAACCAGGTTTATTTATGTGGGACTGATAACTCAGGGGCAACCCTGGTGGTGTAGTGGTTAAGAGCTGTGGCTACTTACCAAAAGGCCAGTGGTTTGAATCTACTAGGTGCTCTTTGGAAACTCTGTGAGACACTTTTCCTCTGTTCCATGAGTTGTAATCAACTTTCTTTGTTTTTTTTTGTTTGTTTGTTTGTTTGTTTTGTTTTAAATCCTCAGGAACAATTGAGTGTGGTAGAAACCCAAGAAGAGCAGGTAAACAGCTTATAAGCCATTACAATCCCAGGCCCAAAGGGAAAGGATAGGAGGAGAAGACTGGCTTCAGCCAAGGAACACACTCAATTTAATGTGGTCTCAGAGAGGAGAACTCTCTTAGTTATGCAGCACTGCTGTAACAAAAATGACACAAGTGGGAGGCTTCAACAGAGAAAAATTTATTCTCTCACAGTTTAGGAGACTAGAAGTCTAAAATCAGGGTGCCAGCTTCAGGGGAACTGAGAGTTCTCTCTCTCTCTCTGGGCTGTAAGGAAATGTCTTTATCATCAATCTTCCCCTGATCTAAGAACTTCTCAGTGCAAGAACCCTGGGCCCCAAAGATGTGTAGCCCCTGGTTCTTCTTGCTTGGTGGTGATGGGGTTGTCTTCCTCTCTGCTGGCTTATTTTTTATATCTCAAAAGTGATTGAGTCAACATACAACCTAATCTTATAGACTGAGTCCCACCTCGTTAACATATATGCCTCTAATCCTGCCTCCTCAATGTCATGGATGTTAGAATTTACAACATATAGAATAATAACATCAGATCACAAAATGATGGGAATCAGATCACATAATACAGGGAATCATGGTCTAGCCAAGTTGATACACGTTTCTGGGAAACAGAGTTCAATACACATCAGGAGTGCAGAAAAAGAAATATAACTCAGACCTCAGTCTCCTGTCTCCTTCACAATTTCTGCTGGGGCTCCCCTCTGGGCAATATAAACTGAAAACTAGAGGATATATAGAAGCCTTGCTGATGAAGTCTGATAAATCAGAATCTTGGACATATACCATGGGAGAGCAAGCTGCCAAGTTATCTGGAAGGGCAAAGTAACTGAATTATCTGGTATATTAAGTTAGACTGAAAACAGAACACCCTGTACCAGTTAGGGGTATAAACTCAGAAACAGAGAAAAAATTTAAGGAATTGATTCATGTGGTTGTGGGGCCTGGCAAATCTAAAATTTACAGGGAAAATCAGCATGTTAGAAATTGAGGCAAGAACTGATACTGCAGTCTTCAGTCCAAAATCTACAGGTCAGGTCCATAGCCTGGAAATCTAGGATTTTGTGTTGCAGACTTGAGGCAAAATTCCTTGTTTTCTGGGAAACCTCAATTTTTTCTTCTTACAAGCTTGAATTAACTACGTAAACTCCACCTATATTATTGAAGATATTAAGTAAAGTCAGCTGATTTTAACTTTTTAATAATATATTAAAAAACACATCCAAAGTAATTTCTAGACTAGTATTTGACTCAAAGAAGTGGGCATCATAGGCTAGCAAAGCTGACATGTAAAAATAACCATCACTCTTTCTGTTATATTTCTGTTTTTTAGCTACACATACAGAGACCACACACACTTAGTATTAACTGATTGCTCAGCTTCATGGGACATCTCAAGAGAAGCTGTATGCACTACAAGACCTTGTAACAGTCTTTGTGGGGAGGAAGAAAAGAATTTATGTGCTGGTCTCTTTTCAGCCCTTGACTTCTGCTGGGTAAAGAATATTCCTGGGGGTGTTAACTCCCCTGCACATAAAAGTTGCCTGAGTGTCCTTTGTAATCATACCCTGGGGAAGCCAGAGTCCTGTTGGTTCACAGTGCGTGTATAGTGGTTCTTCTAAGGTAGATGTGCTCTGGGGAGAGGGCTGGAACTATGCAGGACAGAAATCATACTTCTTCAGTGAAGGGGAAACTGAGGAAACACTGATGCCTACTTAAGACTGAGAAATAGTTTGTAGCAATGGTTGTCACACTAGTGAGTGACCTGAGATCTTAATTATGATGATGTTAATAGTGCAAGCTTTTCTTAGCCATTCTTACAAGAAGGCTTCTCTGCAAAGGTACAAGTAGAATAAATGGTTTGTGCTAGATAGTTAACCTAAAGGTTGGTGATTCCAATTCACCCAGCAGCACCACAGAAGAAAAGCCTGGCAATCTTATTTCATAAAGATTACAGCCAAGCAAACACTACAGAGAAATTCTACTCTGTAACATGTGAGTTCACCATGAATCAGAACCGATTTGACAACAGTGGTTTTGGCTTTTTGTTACTTAAACTGAACTATGGCCTTCAGGTGCTTACATGTAAATCTGGATATATCATTACCCTTAGCATAAAACTCAACAACACCTACAACAGTGTTCAGCGGGAGTTTCCCCTGTGTGCAAACAATGGCTGTAAAGAGAAAACAAATAGATATCTTGTGTCTTACTCTAGTAGCAGAATGCAAACAAAATTTCATGGAAATTCTATGTTTTATTTTACTAAACCATGCAAAATTAAGTATTAATATAATTAAAATATCTAAACAATACATTAATTAACTTTGTGGAATATTGATTGTCTTAGAAACTGCTCTGTATTTATCCTACGATTCCAGTACTTTCTGCCATGTATTTGAAAACATATTGGTGCATAGAATTCAATCCAAGATCCTTAACATGTTAGGGTCTCTGATCAAGAATCTCCTTATTATTCATTCATTCAGCTACTCCTCAACTATTTACTGAGTGCTTTCATTATTTAAGGGATTGTGTCTGATGCTTGTAGTACAATGATGGGGAATAAATAGACAAAATTCCTCAAGTTACAGTTTGGACTCCAAAGGAAGATACAAATAAGACTATTTCAGTAAAGGAGATAAGACTTCTAATAGAAATACAACAGACTAAATGTATAGGATGTATGTCTACCTCGGACTTGAAGAGTGTCAGGCAAGTCTTCCTAGAAGAACTATCTTCTAAGTTAAGAATACAGTATGAATAGGTATCAATCAGGGAAAGCAGAAAAAGCAAAGGAGAACATTGTTTGAAGGCTGGGAGATTAGTGATGCAACACCTCAGGTGACAGCACCAGCTTGTAACTGGTCTTGAAAACCACAGTAGAGAGTTTAAACTTGATACTAAGAGCAGTAGGGAGTCTTGGAATGTTCAAGAAAAGGAGCATTGTGATCAGGCTGATATTTTAACATGATCACTCTGACTGAACTTTGAGAAATAGATTGATGGGGTCAAGACTGGAAGTAAGGAGGTGAATTAAGTTGCTTTTGTAATCATCGAGAAAACAAATGGTTACGGTATAACATGAGTTGAATCTAGATATACGGATAGAGAAATCCTGGTGGCATAGTGGTTAAGTGTTAACCAAAAGGTCAGCAGTTCAAATCTGCCAGCTGCTCCTGGGAAACTCTATGAGGTAGTTCTACTCTGTCTATAGGGTTGCTATGAGTTGGAATCAACTTGATGGTCATGGGTTATATTCTGGACATAGGGTGGCTATGAGTTGAAACTGACTGGTCAGCACCTAACAATAGCAATGTAAGACAAAACATTTAAAAACTGATTTTAAGATTATTTGCATTTGTACTGATGACTCTGAGCTCCGTTATCAAAAAATGTGTGAAATTCTCCAGCCATGCCAAATGATGGAAATGTTTCTCACTTTTTCACATGCTGTTTTTTCAGCCTAGGATAACTTTTAACAGTTGGAAATCTCTCTTCAGGACTCAGATCAGTTAATTTCTCTGTGAGACCTTCTTAAAACCTTCTGATGAAGACTTAAGCTCTTCTTCTGTGTGTTGGTATAGCATTTCTCATTCGGAAACTAATCCTAACAGATTTATTTGTCTGTGGATCTGACTCAGCTCACCAGACTTCTTAAACAATACCTGGCACATAGTATTTATTGAATAAATGGAATAGAGTAAAAATATCACTATTTCTTCAACACAAAGCTTTAGAGAATGATATTTTTTTAAAAAAGGAAGAGAATAACAAACATGGTTTTGCTGGGCTTGAACTACATAAATGTTTTTTCTGTCGACTGGAAGTCATGACTATGAGAGTTTCATTTTCTGTAATTTCTTGCATAGCGCCACTGCACCAAAGTCACTTGTCTTTCTTTAGAGTGAATTCCCCTTGACATTCACGATGATACTTTAATGCACTCAGTAAAGTAAGATAGCTTGTATAGATGTCACAGACAACTCTTGCTTCTTATTGGTTATTGAATAGTACTATAGGAGAATTCTCTGGGGTCAATTTCTTCTTACTCTGTTTTCTGAAATATGATGTTAAAATTCATAGACATTCCCAAGTTGAGCCATTGAAAAAACTATTAAACATATTTACTTTTCTTGATATAAGCTGAAAGTTTATAAAAGCTGTTTTTAAGACATCGCTACTTAATGCATAGAAAGGGATAGTTCTACTGGTTTCAGGATATTGCTGGTTAAGATCAACTGCCAGTTCTTACAGACCAGCTAACAATAAATGATCGTATTAAAAAAAGAAGAAAATCTATTGCTTTAGTAATATAATTTGGTGTTTAGGAACAAGCCAAAGCAGACATACTTCTTTAATGTCCTCAGCTATCCTTCACTTCAACACCTTATGATCTGCTTGTTTTCAGATTACCTAACATATTCCTGAGAAAGATCAATCTACACAAGTAATTTAAGGTTCTCTTCTATTTGAAGATGTGTATAAAGGAAAAATAGTATGCTAAACACTTATAAAAGTAATGAAATACACAGCTATATTTGGTTCTTTAAAAATACATGGAAATTGTTTTAATGCATTGAATGTGAAAACTTGTGCTTTGTAATAGAAATGTATGTAATGCTTTTGCATTTTTATTTTAAATTAATTTTTTGTGTGCATACTTTTTAAATTCCCCAAACTAATTCATCAGATTTCTGACAGTAGACAGAAACCAATGACTATTCTTTAATGTAAGCCATTATATTTTGAAAGCAAATCTACTATGTCTAGTATTTTTCTTTAACCTTTTGAATTTCAAAGTAAACTTTTTCTCCATCAAACCCTTAGTTACCTGTGGCTCTATTTTCTTAGGCCTAACACGCTAAAATAAATCTTGTAAAGGATTCCTTTGATTCAGTAGACATTGGTAATAACTGCATTTTTTTTCTTTGGGGAAATGATTATTTCCCTTAGCTATGGCTGCCTGCAATTCTAGCTTCCCTCAGTTGGATGATGATAGCAAGGGTTGTAACTTCACAACTCAGCTCAACGTTTATTTATAAAAGATGTGTTTTACTGACTTCTCATGCAAGGTGATAAGTTCAGGTATTCAAATTTCTTCTCTCCCTTCTCTCCCTTATTTAAGGAATATTTTTATTTTAAATATATTTAATTATGCTTCTAAAATATCAAGTATATACATATATATTAATGTAAATTAAAAATGATTTCTGTAAAAAGGAGTGGGTACTGTTGACATGGCTTTTTTTTTTTTTTAAAGGATTTTTGTAAAATATCATCCAGTTAGGAACAAATTGAGAGAATTTTTGCCTAGGCTGAGATTCTTATCTTCTATATCAACAGTTTGCCCGTTTAACCAAAAACAAAGCTGGGGATCTTCTGCACTTTTCTCCGTTTCTGCCTGGGCTGTGTATTCTGTTTCACCTCTAGATCCAAATTCCGTCCTTCTCCAACTTGCGTGGTCCCCTCGGAGGCTACCAAGAGCGGCTGCAGCTTGCAGTCTCTCCTTGATTTCTGACTCTCGGCTGTGTTTTGCCAGTGGGATAGCAGTGCATTGAAGAGGCGAAAGAAAAAGGAAAAAGAAAAAGAAAAAAAGTCCACACAAAAATGTGTTCATCAGTGTTCATAGCAGTATTGTTCACAATAACTGAATATGAAATTAACAATAGAAATGTCTATCAGCTGCAGAATGGAAAAATAACATATGATGTATCCATAAAATCACTCATGAAATATCATTGTCAGTCAAAAAGGAATGAAGTAGTGATACATGTTGCAATGTAGATGAACACTGAAATTATTATTCTAAGCGAAAAAGTCAGTTACGGAAGACTGCATGTTAAATGATTCCATTTACATGAAGTGCCCCAGACAGGCAAATCTATTAGAGATAGAAAACAGATTTGTGGTTGTCTAGAGCAGGAAGCAGGGATCGAGGGTGACTACTAATGTGTACCAGTTTCTTTGGAGAATAACAAAAATAATATAAAATTAGACTGTGATGACGGTTATATGACCCTGTGATATGCTAAACCATTTCAAACGGTGACCTATATGTATGAAAATTGTGTTTCCATGTAACTATTAGAAATAAATTCGAGATTCAGATAACAGACGGAGGGAAACCTTGATAAATGCTGAAAGTAATTAACTGAGAACTGATAGAATCAGTTGTGGTGACCTCTGACTCTCAGTTGTGTTTGGCCAATGGGATAGCAGTGTAGTATTTAAAAAAAAAAAAAAAATGAAGAACTCCACTTACTGATGCAGGTAGCTTGATAAGAGCAAGTTTTAGATGAAAAACTAAAAGTAGAACAGCACATTTGCATAGGTAAACGGAGAATGGAGAATTTGTATTTTCACTATACTATATTATTGGCTTTATATTATATGTAGTATGCTTGTTTCATTATATGGTATGCCATATAATAATACAGGTCTGTATGATTTGGAATCGACTTCACTACAACAGGCTTGTTTTGTTTATTTAATAATATACTATAAATAATCTTTAGCTTTTTTAATAAAAAGTAATGTCTACATACGTTGTTTGTAGAACACATTTTTTACTTAGATTATGATACATTTATGTTACTTGCCTTTTTAATGCAATCGCATTGATTTTGGAAACTTCTCCTACACACTTAAGAAACCAGAGCCAATATTCATCCACCTGTGTTTCTTCATTTATTTTTAAACCTTCAGCAACAGTCTAAAAATGTCTAACTTCTCTGCTTGTGCAGCTGTGTTTTCAGAACCACACATGTGAGTGAGTCACACTCCTAACATGATGAGGGCAGACAAGTGTCCTTTGAGCCTCGTTGAAGTCAGCAGACAATGAGCGAAGCCCTGAGATTGTAACAATGTGAAATCGTAGCCTGATAGTGTGGTTTTTGTGCCGCTGGTTGGCTACATCCCAAGGGACTGTTTAGAACTCCCTGGAAAAGGACTAGTGGCTGGAAATAGACGAGTTTCCTTCTTGTCCTGTTCTGTCTAGAGTGTGCCCCACATAATTGGAAATCACTGTCACATTAGAATGTGTTTTTCTGAGGACAGGCTTGTTTTTGAATACAATTACTGTGTTTTATTCAGTCTTTGATTCATTAAGGCAAAGTTTTGAGAGTTTACTACTTGTTAGAAGAGCAACAGGTTCATCACTGTATCCTTATACAAAGTTACCCAAACAGGAGTCTCCCCTCTAATCATTTTCTATTTGGGGTAAATCAAGCATTTATATAAAAAAGCAAAGAAGTCTACTTTTTATAGTGTTTTGAAAAACAGTTTTGAAAATTGTTAGTTTTGCTTTCTGAGCTCACATCATTACCTGTTTTTTGTTTGTTTTTTTTAAGAGAAAAAGGAAATTATGACTTTAATGGTCTGTTTTTACACTGCTAATGTGTTACTATGATCATGATCTGGTTCCATTTAACAATCATTTGATATTTTTAACATTCAATGTGAAAAAGAAAATTTTAGCTTTCTAATGTAATTCCTGTTTCTAAATAGATAGCAAACTGAATAAATTTTATTTATTTTAATTCCAAATTCTAAAGTAGATAAATTCATGACACATAATTTATAATAATAAATATGAAAATATTGAAAGCCAAGCATGACTACTTATCAGATACAAAATTTGATCTTTATTAATTTACAATACATCTGATTAATGCTGTTTTCAAAATCGGATTTATGATCCTGATGTCTGACATGATGAATCAATTAATAGTAATTTTTTGTATGTAATCAGTTAGCAACTAAAATGTGTAGCATGTTGGTTTCTCAGGTAAGATTTAGCAGTTACAGTATGAGAAAGAGGGAGTGACACTTAATTCAGTCTGATTTGTTCCTGAGAAAAAAAGCAGTTGACTATAGTTCATGAAGTCCATGGCAAGTGTTAAAGGAAATGGCCAAGTCATTCAGAAATACCAAAACTAAAAATTAAATGACACTACAGAATGCTTAGTAATAAATTCCATACAGTTCAGGTTAGTATTAAAATTTAACTTGACAAATGTTATGTTAAAGAACTTGTGCTACAAGTATAAATGGAAAATACTATGCTAATCTAATAGAAGAAAATCGGAGAACACTGATCATAAGACTACATCAAAAATGTTAGGATTTTATTATTATTTATTAAAGCACTACATAATTGAGTTACGAAATTGCCCTTGGACCAACAATATTATCCTTATTGGGTTCTTTTCTTGTTAGCAATGTAATATGTTGTATGTTTACAAAAAGAAGTCAAATTCATTTGTAAAACATTAATTGGAAAACCTACTGGGGCCGAGCATTGTTGTTAGGGACACAGTGAAGAAAAGAGCAGAGGTGATCTTGCCTTAATGGAGACTGAAACCATAGAAGAGAAAAAGGAGTCAGACTTTAATATGCATAAAGATACAGAGATGGTAATGACCTATAATTAACACAATAAAAATATTGTCATATTGTAAAAGGACTGTAAAGCAAAAAGACTGACCTAAATATTAACATTTTGAAGATAAAAGGTTCCCATAAATTATTACGTTTCTCACTTTCTTCAGTTCTTTTTCAAGTAAATTTACATCAGTATTCATGGTAGATACAAAGATAACTACATATCTTAGAATTGACTCCATTTGCTAAGTTTTACCTTTACGACCACGTACAGAATTAAAACTTACCTAATAGATAATTGAAGTTCTAGATAGTCTTATTGCAGCATTGTTATACTTTAAAAAGCTGTCTCTCCCTAACTATTGCCCTAAGATATCTTTAAACCTTAAGCCAAAACTATCTGCCGAAGCCTTCTTCAAACCATAGTTTAGCTTAACAATAAAGAATGTATACCTTGAGCATTGTGTTCTTTTGTGATTATCCATACAGGATTTTGACAAGAATATCTCAAAAGATTAAACAGGATCTCTAAGGGGAAAGTGAGTTTATATTAATGGAGGATGAACAACTCAGGAGGGTGAGAATGCTTGAAGGATGCAATCAATGATATGGAAATGCTGAAGTAGAAATTAGAATTGCCATATTTTGGGCTGTGTATATCCTCAACAACAACAAACATAAAATTATTTTAAAAATTATTATCTCATGATCAAATTAAATTAGAATTTCAATAGTACCACTTCCCGATCAATGCTGAATACTTTGGAGTACACCAAAGACATTTATTCAACAAGTATTTAAAATGTGTTTAATCTGCATTAAGAAATTCTGCCAGCATGAGGAATCTGTGTGTGAGGGAGTATGGAGGAAACAAGGATCACTGTAGATCTTACTAAGGGGAGGTTGCACATAAAATAAAGCTATGCTACATCATAAACATTCTAACCATGATGTATTGTGGAATTTTAGAGACAAGAGAAAGATCTTGGTGGGCCAGGGGAAACTATGAAGGGTATGTAGAGGAAGTAATTATCTTTGTTCATTATTTATTATGCAATGCCGTCGAGTTGGATCCGACTCATAGTGACCCTAGAAGTCAGAGTCATTATTTATGAGAGAAGAACTCAACTGATAACAAAAATGTGTAAAAAAATTAGGCAACCTTTTGCGTGCATTGCTCAGGTATCTCTTGGAAAATTACACGAAATGGATCTAATTTATTTTGAGGATGTATTTCAAGCATTCAACCTAGAAACAGTTCAAGCCCAAGCAGTTTTACATTAAAATGTTACACAGTCTGATTTCTTGGTCTTAGGATTATGAGATTCGGAACAGCCAAAGCAGAACTATGACATGCCAACATTTTAATATTTTACTTAAGAGAACTGACTTTTAGAGTTATGAAGGCTAATTCATCCAAGTTTCCTGCTATACTGAAGAAATTGATTCAGTTTTTCAGAACCATGTAGATTAATTACAGCTTCATGAATCATCAAGGGTCACAGTATGTGGTTAGACATTTTTAATGTTTGAAAACTCCCACTGTTGCAAAACAAATGTCACAATTCCCTTTGCCCTCAGTTAAGCCTTGGATTATGTTGTTTTTATTTCCTTTTATTTCTATTAGAGTTCTTGATACTTATATTTTGTTTTCTGCTGTGTTTACAAATCACAGGTTCTGGGATTCTACTCCATCTCCCACAGCTACCTTTCTGGCTCCTTCTGGTGCGACAGAAGGGGCTGACTCTGTGTGGACTTCCCAAAGCCCCTCTTCTCCAGCACCAGCCATGTGCCAGGAGGCTGTGTGCCACAATGGGGGCAGCTGCCATCCTGTCTTCCTCTCAAGCGGTGCAGCCTCATTGCAGTGTGACTGTCCCCTGCATTTCACTGGCCGTTTCTGTGAAAAAGGTAATCAATCTTCATTATCCTCCTTACGTCTCTCTCTTTTTTTAATTCTCTAGAGGGGGATGTGAAGTGAAACACATTTAAAACATTCTGATGAAAGTGAAACATATTTTAAACATTCTAATGAATAATTACCACAAGCAAGAAATATCTTCTGATTTAAAGAAAAATGAATTCAGATAGAATTCTTTCAACTCAGTAATGTGGAAGCAAACTTAAGGTCTTTTTTTTTCTCCATTGAGATTGCTAGTCTAAAAATACTTTCAATTACTACCTAAAATCAGAATTAAAATTGCAATGCAGTATTGTTTACGTCATCACCTCAAAAATTATGATAAATTTATCCTTTGTCACCATATGTGCAATTAAATTTTTATTAATACTTGTTTATTGTTTAATTACTGATCAAATTACTATATTTTTATATTTTAAAAGTAGATGTCCATGTCTAAATGTTTTCAGCATTTAAGAAGTATACTTTTCTTTGATGCTTTAATATATGATTTTAGCATTTGTGGATGTATTTATGAATCAACAAACATTCTGCTATTTTCAACATCTCTGATAGCCTCCTAAGAGGTTTTCTCAGTTAATTAAGGCAGTACTGGGTAGGAATTAGAGCCAAAAATGTCTTGGCTAGTTTGCAGACATCTTTGTTGGTTAGGACAAAACTGAATGCATGTAACCACTCGTAGTGATAATCTGAAAGTGTTATTCTTGTCTATGTAAGACTGATCACAGTTTCCAGATTAGGGAATTGGGGACAGAGATTACTCATGAATTCAGATTAAGGGGACACAATCTTCATTGTCTATCTGACTGTTTTCAATAACTCCCTTTTTTGTGATGACGTTTAGAACTTCTTCAAGGTAATTCAAAAGTTGTTATTAGTTGCCTTAGAGTCTGCTCCGTCTCATGATGATCTTACGTATATTGTCACAAAATGTTGCCCAATCCTGAGCCAGCTTCATGGTCCTTGGTATGTGTGACTCCATTGTTCTGTCCGCTGTGTCAGTCCATTTCATCAGCATCCTTTTCTAATGGTTGGTCTTTCCAGCTGACATGTTTAACGTGAATGCATTGAAATCTTGCCATACTTGCTTCTAAAGAACATTCTGCCTACATTTCTTCTAAGACTGGTTTGTTTGTTCTTTTGACAGTCCATGAAATATTTGGTATTCTTTATAAACACTACAGCTATAAAACACCACTTTTTCTTCTGCCTTACTGTTTCTTATCCAGCTTTCACATAGATATGAGGTAATGGAAAGTACCATGGCATCTGTCAGATGCAGCTTCAAAAAAATTGCCCTGTAGTGAATTCCAGCTGGAACAAATGGTTAAACACTTGACTACTAACTGAAAAATTAGTGCTGGTGTTAGAACCTACCACAGACTTGCCTTGGAGGAAAAACTCAATTTGCTTTAAAACATCAGAAAAGTCAGAATGGTCTCACGGCAACCCCATGTGTTACAGAGTAAAACTGCTTCCCAGGATTTTTCTTGTCAGTGATCTTTACAGAAGCAGATTGCCAGACCTTTCTTCCTGTGACTGGGTTGGCTCAAACTGCCAAACCACTGAGACACATCTTAGTCACATGTCATTAAGCTTTTCTTCCCAAATGGCCTTATGAGACTGCTATAAATATCTTTATATTCAGTCAACTAAGCAAGTGCATAGAAGAAAAAGCACAGTAATGGAAGCACTGTCTATTTTCATATTCACCATAAAACAACATGTAAGTTTTCTTCAAAGACTAATTTTTAAGTAGTAAAATTGTTTTGAAGATGCATCACTATAGCTTGATGTTTACATAAATATTTCATATGTCTGCAGAATATTATGACATTTCCCTTTTTGGATACAATTTGAGACAGTCTGTGTCACATTCTGCAAATATCAGTGTAGGGAGGTTATCAGGCTGCAGAGCTCTTTTCGATTCACGCTTAATCGTCTGTAACTCTAGCTGAGCAGTAAAAATGCAAAGAAAATTTTCTTTCTTTAATTTTTGTGCTAGGTGGAGTTTTAGAAGATCATCCTCTTTATCATCCTCTATAAACATACCTTGATACTTTAAAATTAAGAAAAAAAATTCCAAACTCGCTGACCATGGTGATATTGATGTTGTGAAATGAAGATTCTTTCGTTACTAAGTTTCTCTCTGTCCATCATACATATTAGACCAGAAATGACCCCCGTGACTTCTCTTCTCTCTCTCCTGTTTGCTCCCCAAGTTCTGCTTCTTTAATTCCGTATCCATTGGCTTCAATACTTCATATAATGACCTAGGCTTTCTTCCAGGGAAAAAAGAAGTCTAGGTTTATTTAGAGTTTAACCTTCAAGTTTTGCTGAAGTTTGATCATAATTGGTGTGTTGTAGGAATCTGATGTTAAAAACAGAATAGGACTCACTATTTTATATTCATAGTTGAAAGTATTTTATTTTTTGCCAACACCATTAAGCACCTTCTACTTTGAATATTTTTAACTATCTTTCCTGTTGAATCAGTAGTATTTTAAAAACCACTCAATCAAATGGTAATGCTTTCATAAATACTAGATAATCTGCTATAAAATATTTTTTGGGTGCTTAGTATTCAGATATTAAACTGTAGGAAATGATTGCCAATGGAGGAATTTATCTTTTACTAAAAGAAAAACCTTTTATCTGTAATATCTGAGACATACTGAATAAAACTGATGTAAGGGACTGGTTTTAGATTAGATGCTGTATTTAGTTTAGTAGATACCATAAATATCACTTGTAATTCTGTTGTTGCCTCACCTTCTTGTAGAATATTTCAGTATAACATTTAAAGTGTGATTACATAGGCATTTTCAAAATTGGAAATAATATTTAAATATAAAGGTGATATTTTGAGCCATTTTTTCTAAGTTTTTCCACCTGTTTGAATAAAGTAGCTTGACACAGTCATGAAGAAAATTGTTTTCAACCTAAGGCTCTGATTTAGAATATAATTTGGCATAGTGTGTGTTTTAGAATCCAGATAGATAGATTATAATTACCACCTAAGGGCCATGATTCAAGAGTCGGAAATCACGTTGTGACTTACTTATAGTCTAATTCAGGTCGGCCAGGTACCATGTTTTTTAAATGTTGATCTCAATAAATAAGATGCTTGACAGCTTCATAATATTTTAACTAAATTAAGGAGAAGAAGAAGGGAATGACCGGTACAAACATGACTTAAATAAGCAGTCCCTAAATCTGATATCTTTGTATGTTTTTAACATTTGCTTCTTAAGAATATTCTAAGTATTATAACACTCAGGAATCTAAAATGCTTTAATAAGTAATCAGATGACAGTGCTTTGTTAAATACTAAGTAACTGACTACAGAATAGACAGATTGTTATGAAAGTAATTCCTTAAATGAGTCCCTATTGAGTACAATCAGCATTTAAAATACAAGAACTTTTGCTTCAAGATTGCTATTTGTGTAATATCATTGCTACCAGTTGTGATTTATCAGACACGGGGCTGAGTGCCCCGTGTATCTCCTTTCACTTTACTGTCAGAACAGCCCTGCTGAAGTCAGTTCTCCATGTTACCGCCTTTCACAAACAAAAAATCTGAAGCCAAGTGTTCCATTACTCAGGGTCACACAGTTTGCACACAGTGGTTTGGGTTGACTTTAGACTCCACATTTAACCATAATTCTATATTGTCACACTAGTCACAAATTCAGATTTAACAAATGGCATGAGAGTGAGTTTCTTAATTGTCACACTGCTTTTACCTGTCTGTAAGAGGCTTTGGCGGGGGGGGAGAATAGAATTTTCTTTGAAAATTAGAATTTCTGAAAATCAGAAAACCACAAAAGTTAATGATGATCTAATAAAATGTTAATGAAAAACAAATTCTTGTTACCCACCTACCAGTTAAATGGAAGGGTGAAACTGAGGATGAACTCAAAAGGAACAGCTGGTATTGTATCAGTTTCACCTCTTAGAGATCCCACATATTTCAGGGTAGAACTGTGTTCTCTAGGGTTTTCAATGCCTGCGAACATTTGGTAAGGAATTGCCAGGCCTTTCTCCTGAGGCACCTATGGTCGAATTCAAATTTACCAACCTTGTGGTCAATAGCAAGGTGCTTAGCCATTCATGCTACCCTGAGACTCCTGCCAAGCATCGTTGGAGACGTGAGGAGTAGTATTATTCCACAATGACTTCAGCTAAACTATAGAAAGATCTACATTTCAGAAAGAAATCTAGACATAGCTGGTTAAACAATATGACTCATGGAAAAAAATAAATAATTGCATAAACATCTAGACTTAAAGATATGTCAGAAGTTGACGTTCCTTCACAAGCCTTGTTCTGTTAATATTCTGTTAATATTCCAGTAAATATTCTTAACCTGTGAAAGAATGTTGAAGTATTTTGTTTTAATAACTTTGATCTCTCACCATAAAATGGAGGTATAACTGAAATATAGGTCTTAGTTAAAGTAACACTCACTTCAGAAATATGGAAGGAGGCCTTTTAGGGTTATGGAACTTAGTAATGGGTGAACCGTAAGCATATTTTCTATCTATGTGGCATTACATCATATGATCTACTTTATCAAATCATTCATATACAGTCACCTAGTAACACTGACTTACATAATCAGCTTGATTTAATATGTTCTTGTTTCTCTCCAGACATGCTGCCTTAATTCATATTAGCTAAACCTTGCTGCCTGCTTTATCATAATGATCCTGCGTCTCACCAGGGAAAGCACAAGAGCATATATTCTTGCTTTGTTTTAGATGGCTGCATGCAGGCAGATGGCTGTCTCCTACTGTAAAGTTCAGAATGACAGATTTAGAATATCAGTGCCTTGTGCTGGGGAAAAGCGTATTGCCTGTGCCTATTAATTATAAGATTAACATTTTTAACAGTCCCATACTTTCTAACGTTCTATAAAACAGTTTTATAAATAGTGCAATAAAGGAGTACTTAAATGCCATGCATTAAAACTGAGAAATCTTTTAGTTTATTTGATATCCTGTCTGTATATACTCTATATACATTTAAAGGTCAACTGTACTGAGTAAATTGCAAATCTAGGAAAAAAAATGAGAGATTTTTACTAGGTGTTTTTCCTAGTTTTTTTTTTTTTAAAGGCATGCTGTGATATCTGCCTTTATTTTCACCATAGCTGGCATTTTGAGGGCACATTAAAACAGTTGGAATTTATTTATTAATGTGAGATTAGGTGACTGAATGTCTGGCATCCCTGAGCTGTGAAGACAGAAAAACAGAGAATTGTCAAATTGTTAAAACCATGATTCATCTCTGTTCCAGAAAACTGATGGTCTACATCATCAGAAAAAGACCAAAGAATGAGTTTCTGTTTCTTTACACATAGTAGCTGTATCTGAAAATCTGCTGCTCAGATTGAATAGCAATGCTTTTGCTTCACGTTTATTGGTAAATGGCTACTGCTGAAATATTAAGAAGTTAAATTGAATATGAACGGGGATAGAAGGCAAGGGCAGAGACTGAAAGGAGAAAGCTTGCCAAGCCAAGTGCCGTTGAGTCAAAGAGGACCAATAATCAAAAACAGAGGATTTTGTCTACGGTGGGCAGGGGCAGGCTGGAGGGCTCTGCTTTGCTCTGCTTTTCTCCAGCAGGGAGCACTGTGTTCAGCTGATGGAAAATGACAACTACTTCCCATCTAGGTGCTTGTAGCTACCTAAAAACTAGATGACCGTCAATCTCTCAGCTTATATTGATAATAATCAAGACATTTCTGCATGGAATGAGAGAATATATATAATATACATAAATATATACACAGACACATATATGTATATACCTTAAAAAGATCATTTATTTTATTTTTCTCCTTTATTACCTTACTAGACCTATAATTCAATACATTTGAATTATGTTCAGTTATAATTCAATTCATTTGATTGACTAAACACTGTGTATAACACATGGAGTTAATCACTGGAATTGGTATGGAGATGAATAAAACTTTTTTTTTTGTCCTTAGAAGCTTGAAAGTAGTTACTAGTGTAGGGTAGTGGAAGGGGGATGTGTAGTATGCAAAAATGGGTAGATGATGGTAACACAAAAATCAGCTGCCGTTTCCCACTTGCCTCCTTAAGGCTATATCATTTCAACTCAACATCTTACTCTGCTGCCTTCCTTGTTTAGTGCTGCTATAGCAGAAATGTACAAGTGGATTGCTTAACAAATAGAAACTTGATTCTCTCAGTCTAGAAGACCAAAAGTCCCAATCGAGAGCTCCAGCTCCAGGGGTAGGCTTTCTGTCTCTGTCAGCTCAGGGGAAGGTCCTTGTCATCAGTCTTCACTTGGTTTAGGAACTTCTCAGTGCCAGACCCCAGGATCCAAAGGATACATTCCTCCCTTGGTTCTGCATTCTTGGTGGAATGAGTTCCCCCTATTTTTCTGCTTGTTTCTGTCTTATATCTCAAAAGAGATTGATTTAAGACACAACCTAATCTTACAGATTGAGTCCTACCTCAATCACATTAGATAACAAAATGGTACACAATTACACAACTCTCGAAATCATGGCCTAGTCAAGATGGCACACATTTTGAGAGGACACAAGTCAATCCATGATACTTACCAGTGCCTTACTTGGGACTGTATTAGTTTTCTGTTTCACTAATTAAATTTCCACAAACTTAGTGGCTTAAGTGATAAACAAATATTGTCTTACAATTCTGTTATCAGATATCTGACTGAGTTAAAAATCAAGGTGCCAGCATGCTGTATTTTTTTCTGTAGACACTAAAAGAGAGTCCATTTCTTCCTTTTCCAGCTTCTAAACATTACCTACATTCCTTAGCTCATGACTGCTTTCATGTATTTTCAAAGCAAATAATGCATGGCAGATTAAGTGTTTCTCACATTTCATATTGTGACCCAATTTTCTGCTTCCTTCCGGCACTTCTAAGAGCCATGGTGATTATCCTGAACCTGCTTAAGTAATCTAGCCAAATCTGCCTCTCCCAAAGTTGACTGTCTAGCAGTCCTAATTTCATCTAAGATTGCAATTTCTTTTTGCCATGTAACCTAACATATTCATAGGTATAAAGACACACATATCTTTTAGGATTATTATTCTGTCATAGACTTCTGACCACTTCCCAAGTGAATTCTATGCTCACATAATAAAAAAATAAACAAAATTTATTGCATGAATATCTGGGACACAAAGAACTGAGGGAAGCAAATGGAACCATCCTGGAAAATGGGCTCTGACACATGCCCTGGACAGCTAGGCAACAGGAACCACAGTGAAGCTTGTCTGTGGGCTGGTTGTTCAGTGTGCCACCACCACTGAACATGGGCTCAAAGTGCACCAAGTTCTCAGTCACTTGCTCAAGACTCAGAGTTAAAGTGACACTCCAAGATTAGAGGCATTGATTGCCAATACCTCAACCATATGCAAGAGCAGAAAGACAGGGACACAAGAGGGGCATCCTTTGCCTTACCACCCACCCACTTCTACCACTGAGTCTGGTACAACTCATAGGAACCCTAGAGGTCAGAGTCGAATAGCCCCATAAAGTTTCCAAGGAGCATCTAGTGGATTTGAACTGCCAACCTTTCAGCTAGCAGACATACCACTTAATCCACTATGCCACCAGGCTTTCTTCCTTTGCCATAGGCATCTAAAATAGCAATTAGAGCATGCAAACTACTCAGATATCACACAATGGGACGTTTCTTGATTTCTGCATGCAAAACAATCATTTACACAAGGCTTTCACAGCAAGCAGATGTTCAAACATTCAGTCAAACCTTGAAAGTGAATATTAGTCCTTTCCTTCAAAGCCATCTGATATTTTCTCATCTTCTCAGGGATCCCTTTCCCTCTTCACTCCTCTGTTCTCTGTTTTCTCCCTGACATTTTTATTCCGTTAGATAGCAGAGTAGTTTGGCAAAATCTTTTGTTGATTTTCCCTCTGCTAACACACTCTAAATAGCTTATCAAAATATTTTCGTAAACAAATGCTATTTTCTTTCATACATTCAATGGAGGTAATGAAGAAAAACATCCCATAGAGGAAGCAGTATCTAAGGTGGTATTTAAAGGACTGAGCCTGCGGGACTAGAATAAACAAATACTTGAAGGAAAAGAGTTGCCTTATTTCACTTGAGAGGAGAGTGAAGGGGTTGAGAAGTACAGCTAGAAATTCAAGAAACACACGTACTACCCCAAAATGATTGCTGTTGAGTGGCTTCAGCCTCATAGCAACCCTATAGGAGAGCATGGAACTGCCCTATGGGGTTTTCCAAGGGGTTGCTGGTAAATTTGAACCACCAATCTTTTTGTTAGCAACCAAGATCTTGACTAGTATTTTTAATAACTTAAGCTAATTCCATCTTCTCATATTCCACTCAATTCGAACTTTCAATTGGAAAAGTCATCTATTCCCCATCTCAGTACTCTAGTAAAAATGACATTATTACAACTGCTCATTCATTTTCCTTAGCTCCTATAAAAGTATTCAGTCCCGTATTGTAGCCACCAGACACACGTGGCTATTGAACACTTTGAAATAGTCTGATTTGAATTAAGGTAGACTGAATAGATTGAGATGGGGAATAGATGACTTTGCCATTTGAAAGTCTGATTTGAGTGGAATCTGAGAAGATGGAATTAGCTTAAGTTAGTAAAAATATTATTGAAAAGATTTAATTGCTCATTAAACTAGTGTGGTGGTTACATTTATATGTTAACTTGGCCAGGCTATGGTGATGAGTTTTTTGGTAAAACACTATTCTATTTGCTGTTTTAAAGTAACTGTTAGCTGCCCTGATGTCTGCTCCTGATTCAGGAAGGTCCTATCCACAATGGAACAAAACATTGATCATGACCAGTTACAGATCAGATTATTGCAATACGTATGTTATCCACTGGCTGATTACAGAAGTAGATCACCAGGTCTTTCTTCCTAGTCCATCTTAGTCTGAAATCTTCACTGAAAATTGCTCAGCATTGTGATGGTTGAGAGCATGTGATAATTTGGCTGTACTGTGATTCTCAGTGATTTGCAGTAATGGTGTAGTTTGGCAGTCATGTGTTGTGATGACTCCTATGATAAGAATTTGATATAGTGTGATCTTATCCATGATGAGATCTGCTGTGAGTAGCCAAACAATTAAAAAGAAATTTCCTTGGGAGTATGGCTTACATCAAATATAAGTAGACTTTCTACCAAGCCTTGAGGTCTTTTGCTCCTTCTGGATCCTATAACGTTCTCCTGTTCGTCTTACCTCCTGCTCTTCGGACTTGAGCTATCAGCTCACCTGCCATCTGGCCTGCCAGCCTTGGGATCTGTTCATCTTCACAGATTAAAAGCCCTGCTGTTGGACCTACAGCTTCGTGAATTAGGGCAAGCCTCCAGGCTTCATCCGCAGACTTGGGTGTTCTAGCCTCTTGCTTCTGTACATAACGCAGCTTTAGCCAAGCATCATAGCAACACTGACTGACAAGTTAGGACTGCACAGGAGGTGCATTTTCTGGTAGTTGAACCCAGGCCCCTAGCACATAAGTCGAGAATTCTATCACTGGACTACAAACACTACAAACACGTAATGAGATCAGTCAGCCTTAAGTAAAGCAGATTATCTTCCATAACACAAATGGGCCTCAACTAATTATTTGAAAATATTAAGATACAAAGAAGAACTTCTCTGGGAGTATTCTACCTCCAGACTATAAGTTAAATAGACATTTTGCCAGAATACTTGCTCTTCACTATTTCCTTGCAAGATCTGTGAATTTTAGGATGCAGCCTGCGTGAGTCTCCAAGCTATCATTGCTTGTCTATAGATTTTGGACTTGTTATCCACCTCCACCCCCACAATCACATGAACTGATTCCTTGAAATCCCTCTCTTTATATGTGTATGTGTATGTACAATTTTTCTATTTCTCTAGGGAACCCTAAGACAAATAGCAAGCATGAAAAGTAATTTATTTAAAAAAAACCTTAGAGTGATCATTGTGATCTCTCTTCTCTTGACTACCTATGCTTATTTTATCTGTCTACTGTTAGATGAAGAGACCCGTGTGACACAACGGTTAAACACTCAGCTAATCAAAAGTTCAGCATTTCAAATCAACCCATAGGATCCAGGGGGGAGAGATCTGGTGATTTGTTCCTATAAAGATTACAATCTGAAAAATTTTATGGGGCAGTTCTACTCCATCAGATAGGTTGCTTGAGTCAGAATCAACTCAATGGCACAAAACAACAACAAAAACAACTATTAGATGATATGGTTAAATCCAGTCTTGTAGCTTTAAAAGCCATTTGTCTGCTGATTTTTTCCAGTCCTGGCAATGCCAAATTCATATGGTCAATGATGGGCTTTTGCTGCATGCCAGGTACATGCATATATTGTGTATCAAAGAGGGCCTTCCAAACAAAAAGAAGTCATTAATCTTCAGTGTAATTTCTTCTTCATTCTTTCATTAGTACATTAATTCCTTTATAAATTAAGCTAGATGGAGTTATTAATATACCTAACAAGAATTCACTGTACACTTACTATATAATAAGTACTACATTAAACATTGGTCCTATATTGGTGAATAAACAGCACATTCTCCATGCTCCTTGTCATTTATATTAGTTGTGGACCAATAAAAACATAAATCCTCAAATATGTAATTCAAGCTTGTACACAAGCTCTGAAACAAATAAGGTGGTATAACAAAGAATAGGTACATTTGGGTGAAAAGAGACCTATCCACAAAGCGACTCTGAGAAAATGTCACTTGAGCAAAAAATCAGTCTTTTGGAAAGCAGGAGGGAGGATGTTCCCAACAAAGAGAACAACATTTTACCAAAAGCATGAATATGTAATAGTGTCTTTTTGTAATAAGTTCCATTTTAAGGGAAAACTGTAATTGCCAATAATTTTCTAAAACTAACTTTGGGGTTCAGATAAACTAATAAAGAGAAACAATTCCTCTAGTTCATTTATTTCTATTTATAATGAACCCATTGTTTCTTGTTTCAAGAAATGCATTAGTTTTATGTCCAAATGTTAAATATAATGGTGATTTTTCTCAGTTGCTGTAGTCCATATGCTCAGAAAAGTATAAGTTTTTCCATATTATAGTATCTCACCAGATAATTACATTAATTGGATTTGGTTAAATTGTACCATAATACCTTTTATCATTTTAGTATTTTAAGTAATGGTAAAGAGGATGTATGAGAACATTTATATTGAACTATTTCAGGGTAGGAGGCAAACTTATTAACAACCTGTGTTATGCAGATAATAATAACTTTTTCTTGCTGAGAAGGAAGAAGTCTTGAAGCACTTACCAACGAATATTGAAGACTACAGCCTGCAGTATGGATTACAGCTCAATGTGAAGGAAAAAAAAAATCCTTACAACTGAACCGAGCCATGATAAATGGAAAAAAGACTGAAATTGTGGAGGATTTCATTTTACTTGGATTCACAGTCAAGGCCCATATGAAAGGAAGCAGCATTCAGGAAGTTAAATGACACATTTCTCTGGCAAATTGACAGCAAAGACCTCTTTAAAGTGTTGAGAAATAACGCTATCATCTTGAAGACTAAGGTGCACCTGATCCAAGCCATGGTGTTTTCAACTGCCACCTACGCATGTGAAAGCTGAGCGATGAACAAAGAAGACCGAAGAAGAATTGGCACCTTTGAACTGTGATGTCGGCAAAGAGTATTTACTGTACGTGGACTGCCAAAGAATGAAGAAATCTGTCTTGGAAAAAGTACAACCAAAATTCTTCTTAGAAGCAAGGATAGCCGAACTATATCTCTATATAGCAAAACTATACTTTGGTCACCCAGTCAGAAAAGATCAGTCCCTGGAAGACATCATGCTTAGTAAACTAGCCGGTCAGCAAAAAAGATGAAGACCCTCAAGGAGACGAACTGACACAGTAGCTTCCACAACGGGCTCAAGCTGAGCAGTGATTGTGAGGCTCGTGTAGGATCGGGCAGTATTTTGTTCTGTTTTGCGTAGGGTCACTATGAGTTGGAACTGACTCAGTGACACTTAACAACACTTAGAATAAAATAGCAAAACAAAGGTGTATTTTTAATACCATTTTCCAGTGAACTAGTAGGAATCAGAAAAGATATTTGATGGCTATAAACTTGTATGATCTGAGACTAAAACACAGTAGAAGTAAGGTAATGTTAACCTGCCCAATAATGTAACTACACAATGGCAAAACAAAAGAAGTATAATGAACAGCGGTAATTAAGGGCAAAACATGGGACTTCTTAGCAATGAAGTTTCTGACAACTATTTTCCTCATGTGATGGACCTTTGGGAGAAAAAAAATAATGAATCTTGTGTTGAAGAGGAAACAGTGTGCAGTTATTTGTAAAAACGATCTTATTAATGAAGAACCACGTGAGAAAATAGTTATTCTTTGAGCTGTCTTTCAAATATTAAATCAATTTCAGTTGCTTTAGTTCTTTATGTTAGGGCATCTCTGTGAATGTCTTTATTCCGTTCTAGAATCACTGGTGCAGATATGAATAAATACAGAGAAATAGGAAAATTTAAACCAACCTTTATACATATGTATGTTATCCTTTGCCTGTGGATTCCACTGATGCTTATAGACTAAAAGGAATGAATGTTTTGAATAATGTTGATATTCCTGTAGAGCAGCATCAGGTATAATAATGAAGTAAGCAATGAACAATAGTCTCTGACAGTCACTGAATATTTCGTATATGACACACTCAGTGCTAATATCTTCCTGTGCATTTTCTTTTTCAGTCCTCACACCAACTCTATAAATCAGGTAATATTTATTAATGAAAGTTATTTCTTTTTCTATCTTTTAGAAACCAATTCAGTAATAACTGACATTTACTAGAGGCTTAATATGTATTAAGCATTGCTCTCCAGCCTCACTGCTAGTGGTTTATTTAATCCTCATTCAACTCACTGAAATAAATATTAAGACAAAACAAAACCACTTGTCATCAAGTCAGTACCAACTCATGGTGACTTAATGTGTTATAAAGTAGAATTACTCCATAAACTTTTCTTGGTGGTAAGCCTTATAAAAGCAGATTGCCAAGCTTTTCTTCCATAGCACTGTTGTTTGGGTTTCAATGACCAACTTTCAGGTAGTAGACAAGCAAAAACCTTTTACACCATCCACGGGCCCTTAATAAATACCATTATTCTCTCTGTAATTCAGGAGAGAAATTTGAGGCAGTGAGTTCAAGCATCTTCTGTTTGGTTACATAGCCGATAAATTCTGGAATTAGAGTTTAAATCCAAGTTCTTAGAACTAGTATGCTACCTGATCAAAGCTGTTGTTGTTGTTGTTAGGTGCTGTGGAGTCAGTTCTAACTCATAGCAGTCCTATGAACAACAGAACAAAACAGTGCCTGGTCTTGTGCCATGTCCACAATTGTTTTTATGCTTAAGCGCATTATTGTGGCCACTTATCAATCCATCTTGTCAATGATCTTACTCTTTTTCACACAGCATCCACTGTACCAAACATGATCTCTTTCTTCAGGGACTGATCCCTCCTGACAACGTGTCCTAAGTTCATCATCCAGCTTTCGCCTGCATATGATGCAATTGAAAATACCATGGTTTGGGTCAGGTGCACTTCAAGGTGACATCTTTATTTTTCAGTAGTTTAAAGAGATCCTTTGCAGCAGATTTTCCCGGTGCAGTGCATCTTTTGATTTCTTCACTGCTGCTCCATGGGCCTTGATTGTGGACCCAAGTAAAATGAAATCTTTGACAAACTCAATACTGTCTTCATTTATGATAATGTTACTTATTGCTTCAGCTGTAAGGATTTTTGTTTTCTTGGTGTTGAGGTAAAATCCATAATGAAGGCTGTGGTCCTTGATGATGAATGCAACGTTGTTCCTCTTCAAATTTTCAGTAGACCATATGATCACCAGATTAAAAATGGCCAGCACCAGTCCATTTCAGGTCCCTAATGCCTAGGACATAGATGTTTGTGCATTCCATTTCATTTTTGATGATTTCCAATTTTCCTAGATTCATACTTCATACATTCCATGTTCCAGTTATTAATGGATGTTTGCAACCGTTACTTTTGATTTTGAGTCATGTCACGTCAGCCCCCACTTGTCTGTCAGTGAAGGCTTGCTTGTTGGTGTGATGCTAGAGGCTATGCCACCGGTATTTAGGTACCAGCAGGGTTACCCATGGTAGATAGGTTTCAGCTAAGCTTCCAGACTAAGACAGACTAGGGATAAGGACCCAACAGCCTACTTCTGAAAAGAATTAGCCAGGGAAAACTTTATGAATAGGAGCAGAACATTGTGAGATACAGTGCTAGAAGATAAGTCCTCCAGGTTGGAAGTTGACTGGGGAAGAGTTGCCTCCTCAAAGTAGAGGCAACCTTAACGTTGTGGATGGAGTAAAGCCTTGGCAATCTTCGTTCGCTGATGTGGCATGACTCAAAATGAAAAGAAACAGCTGCAAACATTCATTAATAACCAGAACATGGAATGTATGAAGTGTGATCAAAGTTAGATTATGAAAAAGTAGAAAACTTCTTATTAAAATATGAAGGCATTATCTCATAAAACTCCACAATAGCCATTGAAGAGACTTTCAGAAAGGGATGAGAACCGGGAACAGGAACACTCCAGGTACTTTCTTTGCCAGAAAAATCATTAGTTTTTCTCTGCAGATATTGATTAATAATGACTTTCAAATCAGTACTATAGAGACTGAGTCTTTCTCTCTTGGCTCACAACTGAGGAAGAGATATTGACCATCTGGCTTTGCTAAGAGGACCACTCCTTTCACTGTGGATGAGAGTATACTGTTACCAGCATGGCTGCTGAGAGGAGATGTGCTTTGATCTGTGGATGAGGATGCAGTTGTCCAAGAAGAGGGGGAGTTATTGAGGACTGGGAGTATACCACAAAATGTGTGAACAATGATTAATGTCACCATTCTACTAGGGCCACAGAGGAAGTGATTTACTAAGCTGAACTCAAACCAACTTGTGTTTAACTTCAAAAGGCATTCTTTTAACCACTCGGAAACAGCAACAAGAGTAAAGATATTGATGCAATGCTATCTTTGTTCCATAGTAATGCATTTGGTTTATTAAACATTACTTGGTGTGTTACAGCCAGGAATAATGTTGCCTTCTCTCAGCACTGACTTTAGATATTTTCTCTCAGAGTTCTTGTCCTCTTTCCTTTTGACAGCTGGGGTGTACCTCCTTGTTTATCACTTGCAGGTATTACAAAATGCAATCCAGTTTAAAACTGACACCCCCAATGTGAAGCCACTACTGCCTTCTATCCATCTCCTTTCCCTCTTTCCTCCCCAGCACTAATCTTTACAGTCAGAGCAGAGATAGTAGCAATCAAAGAGAAAGTAGCAATCAAAACATCTAAAGTCTTGTCCCTTAGAAAGTGCTGATTGCAGTTCTTCATGGGCAGTAAATGTCTGCTGTCACTGCAGGTACATCAGTGCTTTATCGATGATTCCTCGTTATAATTTTCCTCTTTGATGTGTACTCTCTGATCTCTTGCAAATTCCCTTTAGCTGCCAGGGGTAGTGTACCTATAGTCTCTTTTGACTGGTACACCTGGCCCAGGAGGCATCTTCTTAGACAACGTTCTTTCTAGATGGTTTGAGTTTACTAACAATCTTCCTTACCATCAGCTGGACTGTAGAAAACTCTCAAGCATCCCTGTCCTGACAACAACAGATAAACTACGGGTGAATTCTTCCTCTTGATACTAGCTTCACATGCTGCTTCAGCCAGCTGACAGCCTTCAGGATTCTCCCAGCAAGAGGTGGAAGCAAGTAACCATTTCCTGACTCTCAAATCTAGGCACACATGTTATATTCTCCCAAGAATCCCTGTCTCTGCACTGATGGCATCAGGAGGGTTACTGCAAATCCCTTCAGCTCAGCTAGCATGCAGCCAAGTAGCCTCAATTTATGAGTGGTATTATTATTATTTGGAACATTCTCATTTGATTTGGGGTAGGGACAAGAAATGCCACATATTTTTATTCCTTTAAATTCCCTCCAATGAATTCCTCTCCATGATAAATGTCTAGCCTTCTCTTATTGAAGATTTTGGGGATTATAGTCACCGCCTCAGTTAGGCTCCTTTCAGCATGCCTAGGTACACTTAATACCTTTCTTTAGAAGAGTGGTTGTTATTCCACCTCCCCACCCCCCACCCCCCAACCCTAGACACACACAATCACTACTGTTTGGAGATTTTAATGAACATTTGGAGAAAGGAGTAAAGATCTTCTTACAGATGCTATTAGCATATTCAGAAAACTAGAATATGTTTTAATCAAGATGGAAATGAATTTGATTCTTCGGAATAAGTGTATTCTTTCATGCAGTTCTTTTCAAATATTTATACCGAAATGTCCCTATGTCCTTAAAGACATAACTGAATTCCTAAGATCTTGAGACTCTCTTCTTTTCTTGATCTTAAAAGTCACGTACTCTTCACATTTTACAACATGTATGTTGTAATACATACAGTGAATGGAATCATCCAGCAGGATGATTTCACATGTTTCTGCTGTGATGTGAGCAAATCTGACATACTGATACAGATTTCCGAAGACATATGTATTTGAGAAGCATGGGCTTACTGGGAAAAGCAGTAGGTCGGAGTAAACAGATACAACATTCAATCTCAATCCATGCCTTAAATGGTTTCGTAGCTTTGAGGAAGTCATCATTTTTTGACCTTCGTTCGTCTGTCTTTGAAGTGGTACAGCTGGGTGTTTCTAACTCTGAAATTTGTTGACACTTAGGTAGATCTCTTAACATGAAACCTTTTAGGTGTTATTCATGCTATTGCTCTGAACCTCAGATTGAAGAAACAACCTATGAAACCATGCTTCACTTACAAGAGTACCTACTCACCTTGCCAGGAATGCCTGCCAGGGAGATCCTTTTCTTACTTTATTGGCCAAATGTTGCAAGCTGGGTTCCCTGAGAAGCAGAATATGAGACCGAGACTGTATTGCAGGAACTTTATCAGAGTGCTGTCAGTATTAACACATTGATGGCAAGGTAAGACAGCAGGATTGGCAATCTAGTGCTTAAAGCGCCTACCACACTGTATCATATATGCCCTTGTGTTTTCTTGGAGCCTTGGTGGTGCCTGATGAACTATAGCTATTCACCCAAAGGATGGCAGTTCAAATCCACCAACTGCCCTTGAAAAGTCAACAGGGAAATTCCATTCTTCCTGTTGCCTCACTTTGAGTTGCAATCAACTCAATGGCAGCGGGTTTTGGTTTACTTTTGCTGTTCTCTTAAATTCAACAATGGAATGTCATATTTTTTTTCTTGTGCCCTAATTCCAGAATGTATCTGATTTAGTTTGGCTTTTCTTACATGCTTTCTCTGACCATGTTTCCGGAACAACTTCTGAAAAACAAGGACTTTGGGAAAAATGAAGCTTCTCGGGGTTGTAGATAACACTTGAAGTTCGTGTTCTCCCTGATTTGTTTTGGTTTTAATTATCTTAATTGAGGAATTCAATGTTGTGGTGATTTATTCTTGCATATGATCACATGAGATTCCCCTCAGCAACCCACAAGTGTTTTCACTCATCTGGTTTCCTTACAGACTTCTTTTCCAAAAGATCTGTGCTTGATGCTTCTTCCAAGTCTCTACCTAACATACAGTGCTCTCAATGATCTGATTCCTGCTTGCTCAGCAAACTTCGTTTTCCTCAAATCTCTTTCATACAAACATACAATCCTTTTATACAGTATGATCTATAACTCCCCTACATTTCATGTCCTCACATGGCTTATGTTCATTGCCTCCTCTTAAAGACCAGGTCAGTTATCCATTCCTCTGGGAAGCCATCTGTTGGTGCTCACATCCCAAGCTGCTTTTGGTGTTCTACCGTATGGTCCCACAGCATCCTGTGCAATTCTTAATGTGCTGTGGTCATTTAGTACAGCTCCTAAGGTATAAAAGGAAATCAAATATTGCTTGTTGAATAAGGAAACTATTTCTAATAGCTATTTCGTAATATAGGTATGTTTGGTAAATGCCATGGTATTTAGAAAGAAAACTTACAAAGATCACCTCCTTCTGTTACAAATTAGGAAATCCTGATGGTGTAGTAGTTAAGCGCCACATCTGCTAACCAAAGTGCTATGTCAGCACTTCATATCGTCCAGGTGCTCCTTGGAAATTCTATGGGGCAGTTCTACTCTGACCTATAGGGTCACTATGGGCTGGAATCGACTGCACAGCAGTGGGTTTGGTTTGGTTTTGAAATTACATATTAAAGTCATAATCCTTGTTTTTTTTCCTCCCCATCTAAAATAGTTCTGAATTTAAACTTTTTAAAAATTTTATATTATTTTCAGTGTGTGCCCTGAATATTCCCACAGCTGTCCTAACTTCAAATTATTGAAGAACTCAGAATAACTCTTACATTTACCTTTTCTTATTTTAGAGAAAAAGTATGAAATATGTGGAATATGGTAGCTGGAAATGTACTTGAAGACAAACGAACAAAATTTCATAGAGTGCTTCCCCATGGCTATCACAGAATTTAAAACATGCCAACATAAGATTTAGACTATTGTCCTGAACAAATGAGAAATAACCCTTCATTTTCATACATATTTATTACAGTATGTGTGACTCAGCCAAATCATGAGCTCAGCTGGATTATCATAAGCCATTGAAAATTAGCCTGTAGATATTTCTATAATAGAATCTTAGGTAAAAGAAAGATGACTTGAAATCTTTTGAACCAAAATATAAGTGTGAAGCCAACAATGTAAATGTTCTAAATTTTTTTGAAGAAATTTTACTTAATACTACCTGATTAGCATAACGTATCACATGCATGAAGGAGCCCTGGTTGCCCAGTTGTTAAGCCATGGCTACCAACCAAGAAATGCTGGCAGTTCGACTCTACCAGTCACTCTGTGGGAGAACTCTGTGGCAGTCTGTTTCTGTAAAGATTTACAGTCTTGTTTAGTTCTACTCTGTCCTCCAGGGTCGCTGTGAGTCCTTACTGACTCAACAGCAGTAGGTTTGGTTTTGGATTTTATAACATGCATGTCAAATGGCACATTACTCCAAAGTCAAGGACTTGTTAACATTGTTTACAATGCTATTTGGTTAATCAAATTGTGAATTCCTTGCCATGAATTTAGTTCCCTGTAAAGTCATTCTGGCCATACATACTCCATTCTCCAATGCTGATTGGCAATTATCTTTGGAGGGTCTTATTAGCGTACCACAAAACCCAATCCACTGCCATGGAATTGATTCATAGCAACCTTGTAGGATAGAGTAGAACTGCCCTACTCAGTTTCCACAGAATAGCTGGAGAATTCAAATTGCTGAGCTTTTTGTTAACAGTCAGACTCTTAAACACTGTGTCACCCTTTTTATTAAAAAACAAGCCAAACAAAACCTGTTGTCGTCAATTCTGACTCGTATACACCCTATACAACAGAACAGAACTGATACACAGTGTTTCTAAGGAACAGTTGGTAAATTGAAACTGCCAACCTTTTCATTACTCTTGACCACTATGCCACTAGGATCACCTTGCTATTGTTCAGCTTAATTAGCCGCATCTTCAACCTGTATCAAATTAGTAGGTACTTAGTGTGTATACACCAGGGATTATGGGTGTGCTTACCCTGTGGAATATATCTACATACATCCTGTAGAATATGTGCCCTTACGAATAGTTACATCATTATACTTCTTTCTACTGCTTTAAAAGAAAGACAGAAATTGGTGACTAAGAAGAAATATACTTTTAATGACCCCACAAAACAAACTGCTCACATTTTGTAGTGTGAGCTTTTCGTAGCAACGTTTTTTTGCTTTATCACTACTCTGTAACACCTCGTTTAAGAGGGAATCTAAGATTCCTACCTGCTATGGATTCTGGTGTGCAGCACATCTGACATATTCTTGGAATAATATGCAACAGAACCACTTAAAATTAACTCACTTATTCAAATCACCATAAGCAATGCCAAAACTATATTCTGAAAAGAACTTGTACACAGTTAATATTTTCAGAAATGTGGAGAATTAGAACAAAAGGAAAAAGAATAAGCCAAGGTAAGTTTTCTTTCTCACACATTGAGTTTAAATATTCTTCTCTTCCCTTACTAGGTAGATACTTGAGAACTGCACATCTTTTCATGTTAAATTGATTTATAATTCACTTTGCATAGAAGTGATAAAAAGGCATTATGTATGAATATCCAGAAAGATTACTGTGCAATCACTTGAAAACAGCCAACATTTAGAATTTCTAAAAATGATGAATGTGTGACTCTGGACACAATTAGAGTTTGTGAAATCAACCATACCATTGTTCAGATGTTTGAACATATGTTTGAAAGCCCAAAGCATATCTGCATAGAATTGTTTCCTATTGTAAAGCAATGTTCTCTTCATTTTAAACTCATTTGTATTATAAAAAAAAAATGATATAACCTACAGGTATCTGGTTAATTTACATTGGGCCCTTTTGAAATGCAGTTCTTAAAAGGCTCTCTAATGTGTCACTCTTTGTAACTTAACTTCTCACATTAATGTTTCAAGAATCTATGGATTAGAATGTTAAGCTTCTGCTTTTTAACCTAAAGCCATAAATTTTGGTAGTTGTCACTCTCATGCAAACACTGTTAACACGGTGCATACACAGATTTTTGTGACCTTCAATAAATGTAATCATTTTTTATATTAATTTATAGCTATAATACTTATCAGGTCTCTCATATATCATTTGACTCATACCATTTCATATCAAGCTATTTTGTTTTGAAATAATGTATATATCTGCCGAGGCTTCTCAAAGTCTCTGCTAGTAAGTATGTTTTTATTATAAAGTAGAAGCTACCTCAGTGCATTCATAATGATTTAACTAGTTTTGTTCTTATTTACCCTTCTAAAATTCATAACATTTTTAAACTTTCAAAAGGACTCTTCTCTATAAAAAATAGTTCTGTGAAACTCATTTCTCAAAAATAATTCTTCTCTGTACAAGTTGTGATAGGATGAGTTACATAAGTCACCCTCACTTTTGGGGAAAATAATGACCTCCAGGATCAGACATAACTCATTAATTATACATTTTCCTCTTTATGGTCATTTCTTCCCTTTCATTATCATTTCTTCTACTATTAGACCATCTGAAGTTAAAAATGATTCTGTGGCTTCCTTAACAGAGATTTATGCCCTGTATCACATGAGTTATATGAGCCTAAGTTGATACTTGTTCAGAGCATTGCTTAAACCATAGAGTAAAATGAGTCGAAAGATAAAGGCCTATGACCTTCCAATAAATACTTTGTCTAAATTCAATATTAACTTATTTGTCCATCAACAGACTTTTGGAAAATTTAACCTGTGATAGATTAAAAAAAAAAAGTTTTACTAAGGCATTCATCCACACTCAGCTACAATCATAGAGTTGCGTGATAAAACACAGGTTCTAAGTTAAATTAAATTTCAGAAAAGTAGCAAATAGCTTCTTTATTGTGTTTTCCAAATAATGCATGGGAGACACTTGTACAAAAAAAATTATTTGTTTCTTATCTGAAATTCAAGTTTCAGTGAGTGTTCTCACATTTCGTTTGATAAATATGACAATTCTACATTCATCTCAGCATCTATGCCTTAAAATGTTAGCTTATCAGAGTAGTTTTATTCAGGCCAGGGGACAGGAAATTTTCTTTTAATATAGATCCAAATATTGAACACCTTAGGCTTGATTGGCGATGTTAGATCTCTGTCATATGTTCTGCTTAGCTCAAAGACTGTTTGGCTGACTTGCTGAAAGCGGACTGAATTTGCTCAGGAGTCATGGTCTGCTAATGTCTGCTTCAGATCTTCATTTCACATTTTACCTATAAACCACAAATGCTTTGCTAAGTCAAGAATGGCATCTCCATGATTCTTCCCTTGATCTGCCATAAAACTTTAGATCAGCATTGCTTGCTGGCACGAAAAGTATTGACTGCAAGTTTTTATAGTCTCACAAATTAGGTGAAAATATTTTATTTTGCCTGGCCAAATGTGAAACTCAACAGTACCCATATATCCTTTCGGAAATTTATACATCTTCTTTTTTCCAATAATTAGTGATAGGTTTGCACATCTCCAATCTTCTGATTGCTTTTTCTTTCTTCACAAAATCTTGGAAGTTCACTAAGAAGAAACTTGAAAAAAATTCTTAAAATCCATCGTCATGAAGCTGATTCCAACTCATAGAGACCCGGCAGGACAGAATAGAACTATCCTGTACGGTTTCCAAGGAGTGGCTGGTAGATTCAAACCGCTGACCTTTTAGTTAGCTGCTGAGCTGTTTAATTAATATAACTCCAGGGTTCCTTCTTAACTTAAAGTAGTTGAAAACAGCACCAGATTCTAGTTCAGATGGATAACTTTGAATAAATTATTAATTACCAAGTTTCTCAAACATAAAATAAGTATTTGTTTACTTTTTAAAAATGTTTATTGGATACTTCCTGTCATGTGTTGAATTTTGTCTCCCCCAAAACGTGTGTAGCAATTCGATTAGGCCATGATTCCCTGTATTGTCTGGTGCTCCTGTGTGTTATAAACCGTGCCTCTATGAGGTTGATGGAGGAGAATGGGCAGCAGTTGTGTTGGTGGGGCAGGAATCAATGTGCAAGATTTTTGTTGTGCCTTGAGGCAATCTCTTGAGTTATAATTGAAAGGGAAGCAAGCAGAGATTTGGGGACTTCACACTATCAGGAAACAAGTGCTGGCAGCTGAGCACATCTCTCGGAAAGGACCCAGGGTCCCTGTGTATCAGAAGCTCCCAGTGCAGGGGAAGACAGGAACTTCCCCCAGAGCCAGCAGACAAAGCCTTCACCTGAAGCTGACACCCTGAATTTGGACTTTTAGCCTACTTAGACAAAAGATTTCTCTTTTTAAAGCCATCCACTTCTGGTGTTGCTGTTTAAGCAGCAAAAGAACACTAAGACACTGCCTTTGTGCCTATATATGAGCTGATGAAGGTAAAAATAAAAATTTAAATGTTACCTGACTACCATCACCATTTGGTCTCTACCATTACTTTCAGTTGACATATCGTCAGCACCAACTCATCGAAGACCCTTTGTACGATATAACAAAGCATTGCTCAGACCTGCCTGACCGTTGGAATGTTTAAATCCATTGCTGTGGCCACTGTGTAGTGCCTTCCAACCTAGTGAGCTCATCTGTCCACACTATGTTGGACAATGTTCTCTTGTGATCCATGAACTTTTCATGGGCTAATTTTCAAAAGTAGATCACCAGTCCTTTCTATTAGTCTGTCTTTGTCTGGAAGCTCTACTGAAATTTGTCCACAGCTACCTACCCAGTTGTGAAGAAAGACACTCCAGATACACAGATATACAAAAATATGTAGGTAAATATGCGTGTGTGTGTTAAAATCATTTGCATTTAAAAAGTAGCTTTGGGGGCCACATTTATTTTGCAATTTTGCCTCCTGGGAATAGTTTTTCTGTGTTTGTACTATATATACATATACATTTTTTTAATTCTTGATATGTGTATTGTCATCCATCTTTCATATGATCTTTTAAAGGCTGAAAGTATCAGTAAGTTAGTGGAGTAGTCCTACTTATATAAATATGTATTTTTAGTTTTTCTCTGTAACTCATTACTAGCAAGTTGGTTCTGACCCACAGTGACCCTGTAGGACAGCACAGAACCACTCCACTAAATGAGGTTATTTATTTGTACTCATGGGATTTAACTCACAATAATTTTTCTAAACAGTAGTATCATTTCTATCTTACGTATCTAATTTAATTTAGTCAGGCTTTGGCTAAGGAGAAGTTAAGGTCAAAGAAAGTATGTAAAATATATATGATTGTAATTAAGTGAAAGTATACAATCTAGATCAATTTTGCATGCCCACCTATCTGCAGCTCTTCTGCTCTCCTTGCCCCATGACAGCGCACTCCTCCTTTTCATTTTATACTTGTTGTTTCCTCTTAACAAGCTCCTTCCCCCTCCTCCTCAGCCTCTTCTCTTCCATCTAGAAAGAGACCTATAGGAAAGCCTCCTATAAATTCATAGAACCTTAAAGTGCACCCACCATATGGTCACATTGTGTCCTCAGGTCCACTCCGTTTTTGTCTGAAGGGTTGCCTTCGGTGGTGTTTTCCAGACAGCAGCAGCAGCAGCAAGTCTCAGGGCCATGCTCCCAAGGGATCCCCCAGGCCATCGGACCATCACTGTGGTCTTTCAGTAGAGTTCTTGAACTGTACCGCTCTTCTTCTTGTGTTGCCACAGGGACTCAACGTTGTGTGCACCATCACAGCTGTCTTTGGTTGTGGCCAGGCACTATCTGGTTCTTCTGTTCACATGTAGATACAGTCTCCCATTACATGGGTCCTTCTGTCTCCTAGGCTCTTTTATGCTCCTGTCTTGGGTATTCTTGGTGATCGTCTATTCTGGATGAGTTGGTGTACCTCAGACGGCAGACCTTATTTGATGTACCTCAGATGCAGCTTCCTAGCTTTTAAGACTCCAGATGCCATTTACCAATATGGCACTTATGTCAACTATGTCAGTTGACTTTGATGTCCCCCGAGAGTATGGTCCTCAGACCCCGCCTCTGCTACTCTGTCCTCGCAGTATTGGGTTGAGGTTAGAAGAGCTTTCAGTTTATGGCAAAGTCCAGTCAAGTTGATTTGCTTTCTACTGCTGGCTGTCACTGCCCCATCCCCGCACACCCCTAGCCATCAAAGAGTCTTTTCTTCTGTGCATAAATCTATTTTTAAGTCTTTATAGCAGGGGTCTCATACAATATTTGTCCTTTGAAAATATATAAATACTAATAGTGTTAATCAAATGTTTGAAGCTGTGGAAACACCACAATTTAAAGTTAGATTAGAAAAATTGCTTTGAAACAGACAGGAGACCTAAAAGATTATCCAAGAGGCAGGCAATAAACTAGAGGGAAAGAGTATCACAGAATCTAAAGGATGATCTTTCAAGATGGATGACATTTCAGCTGTGTAAAATACACAGATCAAGAAAAAGAAGCTGGATTCCTCTTTAAAAAACAGAGTCTGTAACAGAATTTCAGGAGGTAGTTTGAAAAGAAGCTGAAACAGAAAGCAGAAAGAACTAGGACAACATCTATCACCAGAAGGAGACTAGTGAAGATTTTTCAAACATAAGGACATGAGCTCCAGCTATTGAAGGTGGAAGAGAAGGAGTTAATCAGGAGCAAGCTGTTTTATGCTTTTCTTTTTTTAAAAAAAAAAAAAAGCATTAAAGACATGACAACCTGAAGAAGTGTGAGACCAAAAATAGAACTGATAATGCAATGGAAAGCCTAGTAGGAGAAAATGAGATGGAGAAAAAGGGGGTAAAAAATATAGAAATGACCACTAAAATATTATATTTATTAATGTCCATTTGGGGAATAAACCTAGCGTTAATTACATGGCATACTTATATTACTAAAAAAAAGTATATATTGACAGAATGATGGAATCACTCAAACTGTCATATCTGTCGATTTCTTTTATAACTGAAACATTTGAAGGAATACAGCCTCAAGTATTGGCTTTTAAAATAAAAAGTTATTATGGCAGTTATTAAGCAGAATTTGATTCCCTTAGTGGCTGTATGGTTTGCTAGTTAATTATTTTTAGACAGTGAAAATACTCCCTCAATGCTGAAATGTCAAAAGAAGATTGATGTAGTACAATCCAGGGGCAATAACGGAAGAAAATGAAGAATCAGACAAGGACTGGCCATTTGCTTACAAGAAGACAGTTAGCGTCTATCATCAATGTGGTCATGATTTCATCTATTCAAAACCATATATTGAGTGTTCAACATAAACAACTATAGTATACTATGCATATAAAAGACAGAAACTATCTCCAACTATAATAATATTATTTTTCCACATTTACTCCTACTTTCCTTTATGTTTTTTCCCTAATTATGGTCTAAACATAGCATCTCAATCAATTTAAAATATCCTGAAAAGTTAATTCAGCTGAGGCAATCAAGTTGATTACGACTTATCTCAAGCATACATGTTGCAGAGTGTGACTGCAGTCCATAGGATTTTCCAGGTTGTGACCAGAAGCAGATCACCAGGAACTTTCTTCCAAGATACCTCTTGGTGGTTTCAAACTGCCAATTTTTCTTTCAATAGTCAAACACTTAACTGTTTGCGCTACCTAAGGATTCTCATTAAAATAATTTGAGTACAAATATACCTGCAACACAAATATTTGTTGCACATGCTTACCGCTAATTTTAGGTTTCCTTTGTATTTATAGCTTACGATAGTTTTTGTCACGTGGGCCTTAAAATTTATCCCAAATTATCTGTGCCCTAAGCCTATATTTGAACAGCCAGTTAAAGGTAACGCCATATGCTTCAGCTTTTTCTGCTTTTCTGTGTCAACTCTCCCTGAAGGTAGCTAGGGCAAGTCTAGTATGTTAATAAATAAGAAATGAGGTTCTAAAAAGTATGACTTCATATGCTAATATTTACTGCTTCTAAAACACAATGTGCTCTTTTAGCTGTGTAATAATATAATAAAATGTATATTTAATATTCCACAAATGACTTTAATATAATTCAGAATGCCTAAGAGGCTTTAAAAGACTGCATAATGTTATGACCAATAGTGTAAGAAATCAAACAGAAAATTTTCCTGCTATAAAAGCTGGATACCTCATAACCACACAACAGAATGACGGAAAATTCTTACTGAGAGGTAATGGTTGTGTGTAATTCAAGAACAATAATGCTGTGGTGAAATCAGTGTCCTTTGGATCCCAAAATGAGCTGGTTAATGAGAAATCGTTTTAATAACTTGGCTTTACTCTACAATGCTGCACTGATGACATATTTTCCTATCAAGAGAGTGATAGAACAATCTCAAAATCTCCACAGACTTCCGTCAGCTATGAAAACAATATTTAAAATTTGTCATAAATCTGACATTTGAAGAAAATCTTGATGAATTCTGCTTGTTTTCTAGAAATAGCCCATTTTCTTCATTTAAATTCTCATATCTTTGCTCCATAAACGCTATGCAGTCTCCTTCATGTAATCAGGATTCACTGGTTAATTAACTGATGTGTAAGTTCTGTCTGTTCTACCTAGCCACTATCAGTGACATTCATTATACTTACCAGTAACGCATATCAGTGAAAGCATCCTGGTCTAATTATTCTTTATTATAGTACTCTGGTGGTGTAGTGGTTAAGAGCAAGAACTGTTAACTAAAAGGTTAGTAGTTCAAATCTACCAGGTACTCCTTGGAAGCTCTATGAGGCAGTTCTACTCTGTTCTATAGGATTACTATGAGTTGGAATGGATACAACTGTGATGGGCTTGGTTTTAATAACATATAATAAGAACATATAAAGTTAATATAGCATAAAATAATTTAGTTTGTCTCAGATAATAAAATTCACTAGTGACCATGATTCTAACTTACTCTTTCTTATACTCAAAATGAGTTTATCATAACCAACCAGAGTCCCATCTTTGGACTTCATGGCCTTTCTCTGTGATTTTAAGATATCATAAAATGAATGACCAGCATATCAATTCTGTAGTGAAGTTGGAAATATGATAAAAGTAACAGATTTGTATCAAGTTAATCATTACATCAAATACCATTCTTCATTGAAATCTGGCAGGTTTTAACCACAAGTCAGTTGAAATTACAAAGTCAAAAACAATACTTATGACAGGAGAGATTATTGAAAAGAAAGTCATTTAAATAACAAAGTATTAAGACAGACCTTTGAGAAAACTGATGAATTCACTAAGATAACCCTTTGGAATACAATGTGAAATATCAAATGTGATGTGACTGCTAAAAATTGCATTATTAAATCTGTATGAAGAATTACACCAAAACTTAGTATATGATTATGATTTATAAACTTAAATAAAATACGTTGATCTTACTTACATAATTTCTGGTGGATTTTTTCAAGATAAATTCTTACATATTTTAGACATTTACTTTACATTTTTATCTCTTTTAAAATTATATTTCATTAAGTGTTGTTTGTTTGCAAGAGGTACGTAACAGTTTTTCCTTCACAATAAGAACCTGTGTGGACAACAAATAAATTTCTAAACACATATTTGCCATTAAAATATCCAATCATGAGAATACAACCTCTGAGAAGCAGATAAGAATAAGTTAATGAATCAATTTGTAAAGCTATTTGTAGGTTCTTATGAATAATTAGGAAATCCTGGTTGCATCAGGGTTAAGTGCTTTGACTGCTGACCAAAAGGTTGGCAGTTCAAATTCACCAAGAGCTCCTTGGAAATACAGTGGGGAATTTCTCCTCTGTCTATAGGGTCACTTATACATTGGAATCCTTATTATTAATAAGAACCTACAAATAACCTTACCAATTGATTAATAAACTTATTATACACTGCTTCTCAGAGACTATAATCTCAGGATTAGATATTTTAAGTACTAGATACTTGTGTAGAAATGTATTTGTTATACACATAAATTCTCATTTTGAAGGAAAAATTGAAAATAAGAAACTATGTGCACAACAAACACATTTCTAAGTAAGTATCTAGTCCTTAAAAGTATCTAGGTTATTTTTTGTATTAATAATAATTCTTTTAAAAAAAAATCCTTTTAAGCAGTCACCTTTGACAGTTCTGACAGCTGTTTTAACTATCATAAAATGTTGCTGATGACATAGTATTGTTATGTGAATCCTTGATGTATCAGCATCATGTGATACCTGATATGGTCCCAGTGAATATTAGCAGCTCCATGCAACTGGATGATTTAGAAAATGTGTTAGCCCTACAGTTACTTCAGAAAATGTCCTGAAAGGAACTTGGCAGACAATATCTTTACCACCGATTTCCTCATCATTATAAATAGGGGAACTAACTTTAAAATACAGGTCAATGTATATGCTACTTAGCACAGTTCCAAGGAACACAACTTTAACAAGCAGCGAATTTATCATTTCACCCTGGTTCCACATAAATTGCCTTCACAGGTCTCAAGAAAGTATTCAGATTGAAATCCATGAGGTCATATCACCTTCTGGATTATAAATCAACTACTATACCAAGAAATTTTGTAATGTAATGTGTATGTATAGAAAACCTTGGTAGCATAGTGGTTAAGTGCTACTACAGCTACTAATCAAAATATCAGCAGTTCAAATCCCCCAGGCTTCTTGGAAACACCATGGAGCAGTTCTTCTCTGTCCTATAGGATCACTATGAGTTGGAATCGATTCAACAGTAATGGGGTTGGTTTTTGTATGTATGTGTATCTATAAAAGTAAAAATACTTATAAAGCTTAAAATCCAACCCAACGCTTGGCAAAGCTTAAAATATAGTAGCTGCTTGTAATTTTAAGTCTGAAAATACAAAGGAATAGCAAAAATATGACCAAACTTAATGAAGAGACCAACCAGATTGTTTGTGATGAAATAGAATTATGCAAATCTTTTGTGTTTCTATGGAAATAAAGTATTTTTAAAGTGGTTTTTCAGCTTTCCAATGGAAATGTTAATTAGAAAATGGAAACACGAATTGTAATGAATGTGTTTAATTTTTTTTACAACATTTTATTATAAAAAATTTTAAAGTATAAAAAGGTGAAAGAACTTTAATACCTGAGTTACCACTACGTGGGTTCTAACATTAACATTTATCTTTCTTATTTTATTACATATCAATCCATCACTCTCTCAGTACAGTGTCCATTTTTTTAATACACTTCAAAGTTACAGATATCAGTGCACTATAAGGCACTTGGCCATACCACTAAACACTGTAGCGTGGACATAGTAAGAGTTTAATTTTCACTTGTAGATCTTTTATTTCTTTCGAGGCAAAATTCACAGACAACGTAATATTCAAATCTTAGTTGTACCACAGGGGGGATTTTGACAAATGCATACACCTGCCTAACACAAATCTCTATGAGATATAGAGCATTGTTCCAGAAAATATATTTGTGTCTATTCCCAGTGACTCCCTTTCCTCACTTTTTTTATTTTTTCCCATCATATATTAGTTTTGCCTCTTACGAGTTTTCATATAATTGTTTAAAATTTTGCTACAGACATTCAAAAGTGACTGCAACCATACATTAACAGGGAATTGCAAGAAGAGGCATGGAACCAGGGATATCATTGCTGATGTCAAATGGATCTTGGCTGAAAGCAGGGAATACCAGAAAGATGTTTACCTATGTTTCATTGATATGCAAAGGCATTTGACTGTGTGAATCAAAAAGAATTATGGATAATGCTGTGGAGAATGGGAATTCCAGAACATTTAATTATGTTCCTTGGGAATCTGTATATGGATAAACAGGCAGTCGTGCCAACTAAAAAAGGGGATCCAGGATGGTTTAAAGTCAGGAAATGTGTATGTAAGGGTTGTAGCTTTTCACTATACCTTTTTCAATCTGTGGATGCAGAGTCAAGATTGTGGACTAAACACAAATCTCCTTAAATCCCTCTGGAAACCAAGACATGAACTGATAATTAAACAAAGTCTTCTGGACATCCAGTGAGCCATAGGACGAGGTATAGGGCTGTTAATTTGGGCTTCATACCACTGAATGCAAAACCTCCTCTCACTGACTCCACTGTTGGCAAGCAGAGCCTTCCACAGAATGAAGGTAACTCACCATTTTAATTTTTTTTTCCTCTGTCTCAGCTGGTGGACGGAGCTGGGACTTGACTAGCTGCGAATCTCAGATGCATTGCTGGTGGGATCGGCAAGCAAAATTGCCATATTTTGAGAGCCCAGCTTTGGACTCTATGTATCTTGGCACTTTTGGCCTCTCAATCTGCCTCTGCCATATAGTAGCCGATACCAAGGCAGTGGTAAGCTTGTGCAGGACATGATCCTGTTCCACTGGGGGGTGGATACACCCATACAGAAGGCTCAGCTGGACCTAATTTCTGGGCTGGGAGGCAGAGCCTGCCTGGAGCACAGCACTTTACTGGCAGAAAAGCAGTATTCTGCGCAGTGTCCCCTATAGCTGAGGTATGACAGCAGAGGCCAGCAGGGCAATAGCCTTTCTGTATTTTCAGCTAGTTTATAACATCTGGGGTTTGATATAGAGGTGCTTACTCTCTCAGCTGGGAAGAGGGACCTATACACCTGAAAACCTGATTGACTTTGGAAGTCATCAGATACTTTTTACTTTTCATTTTAAGATAGCCTAGAGAAACAACTGTGATTCATCCTCACAGCATCTCTCTCAGCCTCTATTGTCTCACGTGATGCCCCAAAAGCAACAAACTCTAGAGAAAACTGTAAGCAAGAAATCACTCATGGCTTCAAAAGGCCCCCAAAAGAAAGCACCACACTACTTCCCAGAAGAAGAAGTTTTTCTGAAACTATCGAAAGGTGAATACAAAAGGATTATATATAGAACCCTCCTAGACCTTATACAAAATGCAGCAAAGCAAAACGAAAAATTAAGCAAGCTGTTAGATCTGAGGGAACACCAGTACTCTGAATCCAACAGATCAAGACAAAATCAACAAAATCAAAGACATAGAAACTTCAATCCAAAGCCAAGAAAATAGAATGGAACAAATGGAAAAGAGAATTTCTGACTTGGAAGACACAGCTACTGACTCCAGCATCCATGAGGAGAAATCAGAAAAAAGAAACAAGAAAAATGAAGAAGCATTAAGAAGCATGTGGGACTCTACTATGAAAAACAACCTATGATTAATTCAGTTCCTGAACAGGGCGAGACACCTGAGAACACAGAGTATTGTTGCTGAGCTGATGACAGAAAACTTTCCAGAAATTAGGAAAGATGACAATATAGATATCCAATATATGTATTGAACACCACTTGATATGGATCTGAATAGAAAGACTCCAAGACACATTATAATCAAGCTTAACAAAATGAAACCTAAGCAGAAACTCTTAAAGGCAGCAACACTCAAAGGAAAGCTGACATTCAGAGAGAAACCCTGTAGGCTTTTGTTGGATTTCTCAGCAGAAACCATGCTGGCACGGAGACAGTGACATGATATATTCAAAGCTTTGAAGGAGAAGAACTTCCAACCAAGAATTATATATCCTGCAAAACTATCTTTCAAATATGAAAATGAAATTGACACATTCACGGATAAACAGAAACTCAGAGACTTTGTAAAAACCAAACCAAAGCTACAAGAAATACTGAAAGAATTTGTTGGCTTGGAAGAACAAAATCACTAACTTTATATTTTAGAAGGACACATTATCCAGAAGCCTACTGAGTTAGGGAAGGCTCCAAACACAATCAAAGCTATGATAGTGAAACAAACAATCTAGTGATCAGATCATGTGAACTATGATATCATCATATTAAAAAGACTGATGTACTATAGCCGTTACAGTCCCTAGAGATGGAGAGGAAGTTGACAAGACTGGTAGAAATCAAAATTGGGTTTATATATAGTTTAATGAGCAGGATCATAGTGGCAGCCGTAAAGCACAATAAAAAGGCAACATACCGTATCAAGAAATGTAACACAGGAGTCTCAACAACCACAAAACCAACCCTGAGAAAAGAGAGAAATCAACTCACAAAGAAGGTCACAGAACAGAGTACTAAGAACAATAGAGAAAACATCAACACAAAAATAAACATATCACAATGGCAGCACTGAACACCTACCTATCAATAATTACATTGAATGTGAATGGACTGAATGCTCCAGTAAAGAGACATTGAATGACATCTTGGATCAAAAGACACAACCCATCCATATGCTGCCTACAAGGAACTCACCTTAGACTTAAAGACAGGAACAAACTGAAAATTAAAGTATGAAATAATATATATCAAGCTAACAATGAACAAAAAGAGCAGGTATGGCAATTCTAATCTCAGATAAAATAGATTTTAATGTAAATTTCACCATCATGGATGAGGATGGACACTATTGCTGAAAGGTTCAATACACAAAAAATACTTAACAGTATTAAATATTTATGCACCTAATATTAGAGCACCTAAATACATCAAAGAAACACTGACTACACTGAAAGAGGAGAGAGATCACTCCACAATAATAATGAGAGACTTCAACACTCCACTCTCTGGAAAAATCATCTAGAAAAAAAGCTCAGTAAAGACCTCAATATCAAGCAAACAAAAGTCTTCACAACTGGACCAGTAAATAACACCATGAGAAATGGAGAAAGGATTGAGGTTGTCAAGGATTTTATTTTACTTGGTTTCACAATCAGCATCCATGGCGGTGCAGTCAAGAAATCAAAAGAGACATTGCATTGGGAAAATATGAAAAGGATCTCTTTCAAGTGTTAAAAATATGTCATCTTGAAGGCTAAGGTGCGTTTGACCCAGTCTGTGATGTTTTCAACTGCGTCATATACATGCAAAAGCTGGACAATGAATAAGGAAGACAGAAGAAGAATTGATGCTTTTGAATTATGGTGTTAGAGAAGAGTACTGTGTGTGCTATGGACTGCCAAAAGAACAAACAGATCTGTTCTGGAAGAAGTATAATCAGAGTGCTTCTTGGAAGCAAAGATGGAGAGACTGTGTCTCACATATTTTGGACATGTTGTCAGGAGGGATCAATCCCTGGAGAAGGACATTGTGAGTGCTAGAATAGAAGGTCAGTGAAAAAAGAGGAAGGCTCTCAGCAAGATGGATTGACACAGTGTCTACAACAACAGACTTAAGCATAAATACAATTGTGGGAGTGGTACAAGACTGGGCAATGTTTTGCTCTGTAGTGCATAAGGTTCCTATGAGTTGGAAGCAACTCAATAGCACCTAACAGTAACGACAAGTTTGCATGTAAATGGAACCATGTAGGGTGTATATATGGTTTTGTGTGAGGCTTCTTTCTGTCAGCACATTCTTGAGATTCATCCATGCTATATCAGTAGTTCATTATTTATCCATTGTACATTTTTTCTTCCTACTGATGGGTACCTGGGCTATTTCCAATACTACACTAATATAAAGAAGTCTACTATGACTTTTTCATAAAAGTCTCTTGGGATACGTATATTTAGCTCCTCTTGGATGAACAAGAGGAGCAGAATGATACATCATGGGATATATCTATGTTCAGCTCTGTATGAAATTTCCAAATCTATGTTCAAAGTGGTTATGAGTATTTTTGTGTGTAAAATAAAAGTTTTGAAAACCATCAGTTTGAAGGAACAACTTTCAATATGCTCATGCATATGTTTCCATAACAGACAAGTAAATTACTCCACTTATTCTGTTTGATAGTATGTTGTACATTATTAAAGAGTACTTAAATCAAGTACTCAATGCCAAATATTTCTGCTTCAAGGTATTTATTTTCATATTGAATTAAGTGAGAATAGCCTTCATATTCATACAGTTTATCTTGGATAATGATTACATTTAAACATTAATAATAACCATTGACAACAGGTTTTCAATTTGGACTTTGAACTAAGTACATTTTTTTTCTTTTCTTCTTCTGAACACTTGTCCATTCATTAATAACTTTACTTATTGTATAATAGTAATATATGAATTAGGTACTGTGTGTCAGTGTTGTTCTAGGTCTAGAATAAGGCAAATATATTTACAATAGTTGTTGGTATAGCTTTAAAATTATTTCACATTATTCAGTGTTTTTCAACTCTATCAGTTGGAACATCTAGGGGGCAGTTCTACTCTGTCTTCTAGGGTCACTATGATTCAGAATTGACTCAATGGCAGTGGGTTATCAGTTTGTTGTACTGTGGTGGCTTGCATGTTGCTATCATTCTGGAAGCTGTGCCATGAGGTGTTCAGATAATACTAGAATCACTTAAGGCAGACAGCTTTCAGCAGAGCTTCCTGACTAAGAAAAATTAGGGAGAAAGAAACTGGAAGTCCAATTCTGAAATAATTTAGCAAGTGAAAATCTTTTGAATACCAGTGCAATATAGTCTGATACAGTGTTGGAAGATATGCACTTCAAGCTGGATGCCACTGAAAATATGACTTCAGAAGAGACAGCTCCCCAAAGTGGATTCAGCCTAAATGACCTGGAGAGAACAGAGCTTTCCAAACCTTCATTTGTTGTCATGACTCACAATGAGAAGAAACAACTGCAAACATCCATTAACAATAGGAACACAGAATGTACAACATATGAATCTAGGAAAACTGGAAATTGTCAAAAATGAAATAGAATGCATAAATAGCAGTATCACAGGCATTAGTGAGCACCAATGAACTGATATTGGCCATTTTGAATCATATAATAATATACTCTGCTATCCTTGGAATGACATCTTGATAAGGGATAGTGACATATACATCATCAAAAGAATATTCCAACATCTAAAGTACAACACTGCCAGTGACAGGATAATATGCATATGCTTACAAACCCTATTAAAATTTATACACCAACCACTAAGGCCAAAGATGAGGATAACTTCTACAGTCTAAAACTGATCAAACATGCAATCAAGATACATTAGTAATTACTGGTGATTCAAATTCAAAAGTTGGAAATGAAGAAGGTTCATTAGTTGGAAAATATTGCCTGAAGATTGCCCGGTAGACTTTTGCAAAACCAATTGTTTCTTCATTGCAAATAACTTTTTTTTTCTTTTAACACTGCACAAAGTAACTATATACAGGAACATAGATGGATAGAATTCACAGGACTCAAATAGACTACACGGAAAGAGATGACAGAAAAGCACAATATCATCAGTAAGAACAAGGCAAGTTACCAACTGTGGGAGAGACCATCAATTACTCATATTCAAGTTTAAGCTGAAGCTGAAGAAAGTTAGAACAAGTCTATGAGACCCAAAGTAGGACTTTGTGTATTTCCCAGCTGAACTTAGAGATGATCTCAAGAATAGATTTGATATGGTGAACACTAATAAACAAAGACCAGACCAGTTGTGAAATGACTAAAGGACATCATACATGAAGAAATCAAGAGGTTACTAAAATGCAGGAATGAAAAAAAAGACAAAAATGAATGTCAGAAGGGACTCTGAAACTTGCTTTTCAGTATAGAAAAACTAAAGCAAATGGAAGAAATGTCTATGCAAAAGAGCTGAAAGAAAGATTTCAAAGGGAGGCTCAAGAAGAAAAAGTAAAATATTTAAATGTTATGTGCAAAGATCTGGAGTTAGACAACCAGAAGGGAAAAACACTCATCGTTTCTCATTAATTGAATGGTATGGATTTTGTTGAGAATTGCTTTATGTCCTAACACATGGTCTATTTGGGAGAATGTTCCATGTGCACTAGAGAAGAAGGTATAGTTGTCCACTGATGGATAGAAAGGTCTGTATATGTCAATGAGATCTAGTTGGTTAATTGTGGCAATAAGGTCTTCTATGCCTTTATTGAGCTTTTTTCTAGACTACCTGTCCAATAGTGAGAGAGGAGTGTTGAAGTCTCATACTATTATTGTCGAGTGATCTATCTCCTTTTTGAGTGTAGTCAGTATTTCTTTGATGTATTTAGGTGCTCTAATATTAGGTGCATAAATATTTAATACTGTTAAGTATTTTTTGTGTATTGAACCTTTCAGCAATAGTGTCCATCCTCATCCAAGATGGTGAAATTTACATTAAAATCTATTTTATCTGAGATTAGAATTGCCATACCTGCTCTTCTTTGTTCATTGTTAGCTTGATATATATTATTTCATACTTTAATTTTCAGTTTGTTCCTGTCTTTAAGTCTAAGGTGAGTTTCTTGTAGGCAGCATATGGATGGGTTGTGTCTTTTGATCCAAGATGTCACTCAATGTCTCTTTACTGGAGCATTCAGTCCATTCACATTCAATGTAATTATTGATAGGTAGGTGTTCAGTGCTGCCATTGTGATATGTTTATTTTGTGTTGATGTTTTCTCTATTGTTCTTAGTACTCTGTTCTGTGACCTTCTTTGTGAGTTGATTTCTCTCTTTTCTCAGGGTTGGTTTTGTGGTTGTTGAGGCTGTGTTACATTTCTTGATATGGTATGTTGCTTTTTTATTGTGCTTTATGGCTGCCACTATGATCCCGCTCATTAAACTATATATAAACCCAATTTTGATTTCTACCAGTCTTGTCAACTTCCTCTCCATCTCGAGGGACTGTAACGACTATAGTACATCAGTCTTTTTAATATGATGATATCATAGTTTACATGATCTGATCACTAGATTGTTTGTTTCACTATCATAGCTTTGATTGTGTTTGGAGCCTTCCCTAACTCAGTAGGCTTCTGGATAATATGTCCTTCTAAAATATAAAGTTAGCGATTTTGTTCTTCCAAGCCAACAAATTCTTTCAGTATTTCTTGTAGCTTTGGTTTGGTTTTTACGAAGTCTCTGAGTTTCTGTTTATGTGTGAATGTGTCAATTTCATTTTCATATTTGAAAGATAGTTTTGCAGGATATATAATTCTTGGTTGGAAGTTCTTCTCCTTCAAGGCTTTGAATATATCATGTCACTGTCTCCTTGCCAGCATGGTTTCTGCTGAGAAATCCAACAAAAGCCTACAGGGCTGAATGTCAGCTTTCCTTTGAGTGTTGCTGCCTTTAAGAGTTTCTGCTTAGGTTTCATTTTGTTAAGCTTGATTATAATGTGTCTTGGAGTCTTTCTATTCAGATCCATATCAAGTGGTGTTCAATACATATATTGGATATCTATATTGTCATCTTTCCTAATTTCTGGAAAGTTTTCTGTCATCAGCTCAGCAACAATACTCTGTGTTCTCAGGTGTCTCGCCCTGTTCAGGAACTGAATTAATCATAGGTTGTTTTTCATAGTAGAGTCCCACATGCTTCTTAATGCTTCTTCATTTTTCTTGTTTCTTTTTTCTGATTTCTCCTCATGGATGCTGGAGTCAGTAGCTGTGTCTTCCAAGTCAGAAATTCTCTTTTCCATTTGTTCCATTCTATTTTCTTGGCTTTGGATTGAAGTTTCTATGTCTTTGATTTTGTTGATTTTGTCTTGATCTGTTGGATTCAGAGTACTGGTGTTCCCTCAGATCTAACAGCTTGCTTAATTTTTCGTTTTGCTTTGCTGCATTTTGTATAAGGTCTAGGAGGGTTCTATATATAATCCTTTTGTATTCACCTTTCGATAGTTTCAGAAAAGCTTCTTCTTCTGGGAAGTAGTGTGGTGCTTTCTTTTGGGTCCTTTTGAAGCCATGAATGATTTCTTGGTTACAGTTTTCTCTAGAGTTCGTTGCTTTTGGGGCATCACGTGAGACAGTAGAGGCTGGGAGAGATGCTGTGAGGATGAATCACAGTTGTTTCTCTAGGCTATCTTAAAATGAAAGATAAAAAGTATCTGATGACTTCCAAGGTCAGTCAGGTTTTCAGGTGTATAGGTCCCTCTTCCCAGCTGAGAGAGTAAGCACCTCTATATCAAACCCCAGATGTTATAAACATCTAGCTGAAAACACAGAAAGGCTATTGCCCTGCTGGCGTCTGCTGTCAAACCTCAGCTGTAGGGGACACTGTGTAGAATTCTGCTTTTCTGGTGGAAAATCACTTTCTTCTGGGTAGGCATTGCCTCCCAGCCCAGGAATTACGTCCAGCTGAGACTTCTGTATGGATGACCCCACCTCCCAGGAAAACAAGGTGGTGTCCTGCACAAGCTTGCCAGCTGACTGGGACCAGGCTCCCAGCAGAAAGAGGCAAAGAGTGACGAAATGCCCAGAGTCCACAGCCACCACTTCTGGGTCCCAGCCCCAGGCAACACTGTACAAAATATCACCTCCCTGCTGGAAAAGCACTCTCCCCCCAGCAGGTACCACCTCCCAGCCTAGGAGCCAAATCTGGCTGAGGCCTCTGCCTGGGCTTCTCTATTTCCCAATGGATCAAGATGGCGTCCCACACAAGGGCATCTGTATGGCTACCACATGGCAGAGGCAGAAAGATAGGCCCGAGGAGCTGAGGTGTATAGAGTCCAAAACTAGGCTCTCAGAACCTGGCAATTATGCTTGCTGGTCCCACCAGCAGCGCATCCAAGACCAGCAGCTAGTCAAGCCCCAGCCTGGTAGCCAAGACAGGGGAAAAACCAAAATTGTGAGTTACTTTCAGACTGTGCAAGCCTCTGCTCACTGAGAGTGGGGTCAGTGAAAGAGAGGAAGTTTTGCATTCAGTGGTATGAAGTCCAAATTAACAGCCCTATGCCACATCCCAGGGTTCACTTGGTGTCCAGAAGGCTCTGTTTAGTTATCATTTCAGGTCTTGATTTACAGAGGGATTTAGGGAGATGTGCATTTAGTCTGCCATCTTGACTCCGCCCCCCACTCATCGTTTCTCAGTCTGAAAGAACTGAAGAAAAAATTGCAGCTGCAAGTAGCCATGTTAAAGGGTTCTGTGAGCAAAATATTGAACAATACAGGAAGCATCAAAAGAAGATGGAAGGAACACATAGAGTTACTGTATCAAAAATAATTGACCAACATTCAACCATTTCAGGAGGTAGATATGATCAAGAACCAATGATACCAAAAGAAGAAATCCAAGCTGCACTGAAGACACTGGCATAAAACAAGGCTCTGGAAGCTGACCAAATACCAGTTGCTATCTTTCAGCAAACAGATGCAGCACTCAAATTGTTCTTTTGTCTATGCCAAGAATTTTGGAAGACAACCACCTGTCTCACCAACTGGAGGAGATCCATATTTCTGCTCATTACAAAGAAAGATGATTCAACAGAACGTAGAAATTATCAAACAATGTTATTAATTTCACACTAAGTAAATTTTGCTGAAGATCATTCAAAAGCAGATACAGCAGTACATCAACAGGGAACTGCCAGAAATTCAAGCCAGGTTCAGAAGAGTATGTGGAATGAGGGGTATCACTACTAATGTCAGGCCGATCATGGCTAAAGGCACAGAATGACAGAAAGGTGTTTACCTGTGTTTTATGGACTATGCAAAGGCATTTTGACTGTGTGGATCATGACAAATTATGGATAACAATACAAAGAATGGTAATCCCAGAGCACTTAAGCATGTTCATGAGAAACCTGTACATTAATCAAGAGGTAATCATTCAGAAGGGAAAGGGGATGTTAACATAGATAAAGTCAAGAAAGATGTGCATTACGGTTCTATCCTTTCACCATACCTATTCAATCTGCATATTGAGCAGATAATCCAAGAAGCTGAACTGTATGAAAAAGAATAGGTTATGAGGTTTGGAAAAATACTTATTAACAACCTACATTATGCAGATGACAAAATCTTGCTGAAAGTAAAGAGGACTTCAAGCACTTACTGATGAAATTCAAAAACCACAGCCTTCTGTATACATTACACTTCAACAAGAAGAAAACAAAAATCCTCATAACTGGATCAATAAACAACATCATGACAAATGGAGAAAATATTGAAGACATCAAGGGTTTCTTTTACTTGAATCCACGTAAAACAACACTCATAAAAGCAGCAGTCAAGACATCAAAGCACACATTTCATTAGGCAAATCTTCTGCACAAGACCTCTTCAAAGTGTCAAAGGAAAGAAAACAGACTTGACTTTAAGGACACAAGCCATGGTGTTCTGACTTGCCTGGCATGCATGCAAATACTGGACAATAAATATGAAGACCACAGAATTGATGCCGTTGAATTACAGTGTTGGCAAAGGATGGTCAGTAAACGTTGGACTGCCAAAAGAAGGAACAAATCTGTCTTGGAAGAAGTACAGCCAGCATGCCCTTTAGAAATAAGGTTGGTGAGACTTCATCTCAAATACTTTGGACATGTTATCAGGAGGGAATAGTCCCTAGAGAAGGACATGTTGATTGATAAAGTAGGTTAGGGAAAAAAAAGTCCCTCAAGGAGGCAGATTGACACCGTGGTTGTCACAATGGAATCAAGCATTACAATGATTATGAAAATGATGCAAGACTGTACAGTGTTTTGTTCTGTTGTACGTAGGGTCCCTATGCATCAGAATCAACTTGAAGGTACCTGACACTAGTAAAAGTATTCAATATTATTAATGTTTACTTTTTTTATTAAGTGTTCCACTCTTGTCTTTTTCATCTCCTACCAGCTATAGTTGTGACAGTTTCAATGTTGAAACTTTTCCCTGTTCTAAAAACAGCTAATCAAAGTCCGCAGTTTCAACATAATCCTGGACAAGTATGCACTGAGTAACATTACTTTCTAAAGAGTTGACTTGACACTGAGCATTCAAAAAAAATAGACAAGTCAGTTCTGACTCATGATGACCTCATCTGTGTCTGAACAGAATACATTTCATAGTTTTAAAGGCTGATTTAGGGACCCTGAATAATTCTCCAGGAACCAGAGTCTTTTTCTAGCCTACAGCTGGTTCAGCAATATCCAGATGCCCCAACCAGACAATTTCATGTCTTCTCTTCCTCACTCCAACTGATGATTTGGGTTCTACCCTGAAAGCACTGATTCTCAGGATCACAGATCTGTATTTCACTTGATAAAAATAAAATAAACCTGCTGCCATTGAGTTTATTCCAACTCATAGACACCCTATGGTGACCCTATGGGACAGAGTAGAACTGCTCTCTAGGGTTTCCATGGAGTGCCTGGTGGATCCTAACTGCACACCTTTTGGTTAGCAGACACAGCACTTAACCACTACACCACCAGGGTTTCTACTCCACTTGATAAGGTGCATTATTACTGCAAAGCTTACCCACCATTTGCGGCATTTTAAGTGTCATTTGGAAAGCCTGGTTGCATGAGAGTTAAAAGCTCTCTATGGCTACTAACCAAAAGGTCAGCAGTTCAGATCCACCAACTCTCCTTGGAAACCTTTGGAGCAGTTCTATTCTGTCCTGTAAGTCTACTATGAGTTGGAATCCTCTTGAAGACAATGAGTTTTTTGATATTTGGTTTTAAGCTTCTTTGAATGTTAAAGTCAAGCCCCTTTAGGCACTTGGTATGTTCATTGGCTACCCTGCTCATGGTCCAGTTTTAGATCCTACTCATTATAACAGACATCTAGCATATTCTGACACTTGTTTCTGCCTCCAGTGACATTCCTTCAAATGAATTATCAGACATGCTAATCTTGAAGATTTCAGGGCTGTCAAGGCCTATAGTAAAGTGTTGTGATGCCTCCTCATATCTTTCTGGCCTTCTGCCCTGTCAGCTTTTATCTGTAATTTTTTTCAAGCTTAATGTATTTTCCATTTGAATGTGGAGTACTGCCAAGTTACAGATACTGATTTTCTGAAGTAAGGTTTTCTTATTTTTGTTGAATTAGGAGTTGTTTCTTTATGTTTTTTCTGAAAATTTACAGGACATTCCATGCAGTATTGTAATCTTTGATTTTGTAAGGGGGGTGTGCCAAAAAGATAGTGTGTCTTCTTTCCCCTTCCTACAGTGTCTTTTTTTAAAGTAAATTCTTAGAAGATAAGTTCATGGTGAGATTTTGAAGACCAACTTAAGCTTGATCGTCACCTCCAGAGACTGGGCTAAGCAGTTCACCCTGTGAGAGAAACACAGTGAGTGGACTGAGTCCACTCACTGACAGCAATCTGCGAGGACTCAGAGATTGTGCTGGAGTGAAATGAATAAGGAATGAAAAAACAAACAAACAAAAAGATACTTTTTGTATTTCCAGAATTCATCAATTCTATATCCATTTGCAGAAATTTCTCTGTCTCAGAGCTTCTCAGCCTTGGCTCTGCTGACATTGCTTATTGTGGGTCTGTCTTGTAAGATATTTAGCAGCACCCCTGGCATCTACTTACTGAGCGCTACATGCACCTGCCTATCAGTTATGTCAAATAAAAAAGTTTCCAGATGTTGCTAAGTGTTCCTTCAGGGGCAAAAGTCACACCTAGTTGAGAACCACTGGCCTATCTGAACATTTATTATTCACCAATGAAATTACATCCTTGAAAGTGTGAATCTGTTGAGCTGTGAAGCCATCTACCAAGATTCACAGAGTTTTGCTTTGTTGTTAGGTTCTGTCAAGTCGATTCTAACTCATAGAGATGATGTACAACAGAACAGAATGGGATCCTGTACCATTCTCACTATTGTGTTTTGAATTTGAAATACTTAAAGAATTTTAGATTTTCAGAAACTTGGAAGATTTTTGTTACATTAAGTGTATCAGATATGTGTAACATCTATTTTGCTCTTTTTGAGAATTGGTAGAATTTTTTTCAACTCCTTAGGGCTATTTAGGCCTCTTATATTCCAGGTCATTAATTTTAAAGGTTAAGATATTGTTATGTGGCACTCTTAGAATGCAAAGATTCATACCAACAATTCTACTCCTGTGCAGGGAAATGCTATTTTTCTTGGTAAAGACAAACCATTTCTTTGAATTTGGAAAAACTCAGTTTCTAAGGCTCTGTTTCCATTTTATTTAAAGCCCCTTTAGCACCAGTATATTGAATAACAGCTCACCATTTTGCCCCATATATGATTCATTTAGAGAAGTAAGAAAGCTCATAAAAATATCTAACTAGTGTTTATAGACCTTCCATTTCTCTGTAATACTACAGGAAGTACTTTTAATAACTCTGTATTGAAATAAAAAAAGGAAATAAGCAAATATAAAGAGAAATTAAGACAACTTGCTATCCTTTGTTTCAGATAGTATCCTGTACTGACTTGAATGTATGGTGCGCCAAAGTTACCTGTTATTTATCAGCTGTTCTTTTCTTTATTCAGTAAAAACTGAACTACAATGGCTTGAATTAATATTCAAAAAATGCGTAAAAATCTGAATCATCTTGGCTTTCATCTTTAAGATCCCAGGAGATTACAGAGTTTTGTAAATTCCTAAGAGGTTAGATAAATTTGAGTAGTTTAAATCTAGCAACACATTAAAATATGATTGATGGGCCAGGAAAAAAGACCTGTATGGACAAGGTATAGACTGAGTGCCGACTGTACCTCCTTCTTCTTTTACACATCCAGAGTAGGATGTTTAGATGTTACTTTCTTTTATACAGCCTTTATAAGTTCTGTGGGAACTAAAACTTATAGACTCAGTGGGAAGAGACTCTTTAAGGAAAAACAATACAAAATTATAGATGTTAAACTCATGATTCTGAAAGAGGTACTTGCAAGTAAAGAGCTCGGAAGATTAAGCTTAGCCTTGTGGGTCTTTCATTCAATGCCATGATTCACCTTCTTTCAGCCTCTCTCACATCCCATTCCCAAGAAGAAAGAGCAGTCAGAGCCATAGGCAACTCCAAGACCGACAGACCTCTCCAAGAACCTCAGGTAGAGAAGGGAAAGGGTAACACACAGGCCCCTGCTACTAAGTCAGTTCTAACTCATGGTGAGTCCCTATGCAACAGAATGAAAAGATGTCCAGAGTTGTGTTAGCCTCACAAGTACAAGTATATTCAAGTCCACTTTTGCAGCTACTAGCCAAACTATCTCACCAAAGGTCCCCCTTACTGACGCCGACCCTTTTCTTTACCACATTCAATGTGCATCACTGGGGATTGATCCCTCCCGACATGTGGCCAAAGAAAGCTAGTCAGACAACATTCTGTAGGGACTGGGGCAGACTATCCAATAAGCAAAGTAGGTATGTAAGTTTCACCACATGTGAAATTGTTCACTACAGCTTGTGCATACCTTGCTAACTGGGTCATGTGCCTGTGTCAGGGGTTGTAAATTTGGAAAGAAGCCTGATTCTGTAGAAAGGTGCTGTGCTACAGATACAGCCATACTTGGAGAGATACAGATTCCAGCTATACTTAAAATCTTTGATGTGGTTAAAAAAAAACAATCCAAATTGTTCATTACAGTTGATCTGGCAGGCAAAATAAGTACGGTGTTTACTGTGCCTGTTGGATAATCAGCCCCTAGTTTGGATTCATAAAGTTTTCACTGGCTAATTTTCTAAAGTAGATCACCAGGCCTGTCTTACTAGTCTATCTTAATCTGGAGGCTCTGCTGATATTAGTCTATCATTCGCATCCGACTCGACAGCACTTGGCTGGCTTGCATGTGACTCTTTTAGCATTTGAAATACCAGAAGCATAACTTCCAGCATCATAACAACATAAAACCACCACAACAAACACGGTGGTGGTGGCCCTTTTCTTTAGTTACCAAGAATTTATACATAGTATTTGCATGTATATTTGATGTACTGAAGGCATACACACAGTTAAAAATTTTAACATTCTAAGTAGTCTGATCATTTACTAGAATTCCTTCAGGGGTGGAACCAAAACTTTGGTCTTCAGAAGCAGAGTCTCTTTTAGACATGTCTTCCCACTCACAATCTTGATCTCCTCATGTCCATATACACATCCTTTCTACAGTTTTCTCTGTATGAAACTTTGTGCCTCTACAAACTTCTTTCCCTGGAAGGAGGCTCATTCTATGCATCATCTTTTGCTCCTGTGTGAACTCCCAAGTCTGGCTCCTGTTCCCTCAAGTGGAGACCCATTCTTAGGCTTCTAGGTGGTGAGGCTTCTGAGTGGCCCATCTTGAAGGTGCCTACAGTAAACTCCAATCTCTTGGGCCAGAAAACTCAGAGTCTACCTTTCCAGTTTCCAGTTCAGCATCGCCATCTGCGGGAATCAAAGCCTTTACAAGATGATCAATTAAAACAAGTGATGTTTCCGAAAGCTAACATTCATTTTCCTCTAGTGACAATAAATTTTAGCTTATTTGCTGAGTTGGGAAGGCATTAGCCTCGACTTCAAATCACTAACTCTCCACTACCATGTGGAGCAGGTTTGGCTGCTTCTTCCACATCACTGAGGCAAGGTTTGTAAGAATAATAAAAGTTCATATAAACCTTTAATCGCTATCCTCTTAGCAGGCAGAGGCTTCAGAGTACCCCCTAATTATAGGAGGAGAGTGTATTCTAATTACTTTACCTAGGTGGAAAAATGTTGAAAGAAGTGGTATGAATTAACAAATTAAAAATAGAGACCTGCATCCCAGAGAAAAAACAGTGGTGGAGATCCCCAGGATTTTCTTAAAAGTTGAGATAGTGTCACTGGACATAGAGATTGACAGGTCTAAAAACTATGTAAGAATTTATTTGAAGAAATTGGTCATGTGGATGCAGAAGAGAATTAGTTAAAATAGAGAAACTAACTTAGTTCCTATTAACTTCTTAAATTGTTAGAGAATTTGCATAATAAAAAAGTTTACAGATGTTTTTCTTACAGTATGAATTTAACAACTGAGGGTTGAAGATCTTGAATATAACCTACCTAGCCTTAAGTAAACCATGGAAATAAACGTGCTGTAAAATACTAATATTATAACATTGAAACTCAATAGATATTCAGGATCAAGTGTTACTTTATGCTCTACAGAAGCTCTGATGGTGTACTGGTTAACTGCCATGCCTGTTAACTGGACGGTCGGCAGTTCGAATCTGACAGATAACTCCTTGGAAACTTTATGGGGCAATTCTACTCTGTCTATAGGGTTACCATGAGTCAGAATTGCCTCAACAGCCATGGATTTGGTTTTATTTTTCTTATGCTCTATAAAATGTGCATAAAAATTAAGAGATACTAATGTAGTATACAAAATAAAGCTGGGAGATATCTGAATTTATTGTGTAGTAAATACCGTAGTTTTAAACAAATAATTCAACCTCAATTTTTCTTTTTTTTATCCCCATGAGAATACTTTTTCAGAGAGTAGTTCGAATGAAAGAGGGAGAGCTAGTGTTTTCTGTTTTCTTCAGTTTCTTGAACGTTTCTGTTACAGTCATATATTTAGGTGTGCAATAGACACTGTGTATGACGATGGTGAGGGAAGAATTTACAATAAGTTCTGACCCAGAATTTCAAAGTCCAATGCTAAACACAACCAAAAGTTGGAAGGAAAGAAGCCCTGTTAAAGAACTCTTTTTTTTTTTTTTTTTTTAATTTTTCTCTGTTGGATTTCTTACTGGTACTTCTTCCTCTGTCTGAATTATTTAACCTCCTCCCCTTCTGTGCCACCCATACTTTCTTTTAAAGCTGCAAGTATAATTACCATAATGCCATCACAGCTTTTTGTTTTAAATGTCTCTCTTGCACTAGGAAGCAGATGAGAGATTTTCAGGAAAATGGTGAGCTGAAACGACTTGCTACTTTTCACCTTCAAATCTGCCTTTCCTGCTGCAGACAGGCAGCGGGCTACAAACGATATTTCAAACTCCGTGAATGTCCCAATGATGAGAATTTTGGTAGCAGGAGCCAGACACCAACACTGACAGCCCCAAGCCAAGTGCTCTAAGACAAGGACAGATCTGAGCTATCAAAGAGCAGTCACACCTATGGGGAAGGACCCGTTTGACAGGGGTTGGTGTAAGTGCCTCAGAGGCCTCAAAGGGTAACATATACATTGTTTTCAAGCCATCCTCTAGGCTGAAAGAAAGCAGGCGACCTGGGAGAGAGGGGAGACTGGTTTTCAGGCAGTGACAGGCTGCACACAGTTGTACTTCGTGCTCACAAAGAGTCTGGAACTAAAAAAATAATAATCATTAAATCAATTAAAAAAGAAAAAAGGAGTTGAGGAAAACGGAGGAAGGATAGAAGTCACAGTATTTGCAAAATCTCATCCTACTTATTTGGAATATGCAGTGGTTTGACAAATGTGTCTGGGTGGGAGAGACTGCACTTTTGTCAGCGAGTTTACACCTTGTTTCCAAACAGGAATATGGAGCTCTGTCTCTAATTAAAAGCTCCAGGAAAAATAAATATGGACATGTGAAAATTAAGATAGAATGTCCAGATTAGGAGGGAAAATTTTTTTTGAACGAATAGCAACTTAATAACACCAGAAAAAGTAAGAAAAGTAGTAAAATAAGTATTGGAAGACAATGGGTAAATAAAATTAAGTTACTGGGACAGGTGCATAAGAACTAAATTATTTTGTTAAAAGTCAAAACTCAGAAGAATAAAACACACACACACATATACACAAAATGCATTGCCATCAAGTTCATTCTAACTCACAGAGACTCTACAAGTTGGAGCAGAATTATTGCACGGGGTTACCAAAGAGCAGATGGTGGATTCCAAGTGCCAGCCCTTGTGGTTAGCATCCATAGTGCTGAGCCACTGTGCCACTAGGACTCTGGTAATAAGATACACACACAGTGACAGAAACAAACAGGAAGAGAGAAAATTACAAATAAAGTGAGGGGAGGATAAACACCTGGAAGATGTAAACAAATTGAAGTTAGGAAGGAAGCAAAATTAATGCTATGCAAGATGGAATCTGAAGTTAAAGCTACTAAATAGGTTAATATGTGATACTATATAATGATAAAGGATACACTCTATTAAAAAAAAAAAGATGTGACCATCATAAACCTCTAGGACAGCAAGGAAAACCGCCTCCCTTAAAATTTAGCACAGTGTATGGACAAAAAAGATGTTTCATGAAAATTCATAACCACCTGCCAGTCTTTATGGTTGTTCTACCTAAATTCACACTATCTAGATGGTGTGAAAAATCTCAAGTCAAGAATTTTTATTAAATCATTGCAGGCTGGTAATATCCTGTGTCTCTGGTAAAAGTATATGCAAATCATCTGAGCAGATTATAAAGGAGAGTAAGACAGGAACAGCATGACAGAAACAAAGAGAAAAGAAGCATGTGGACATAGACACGCAAAACCTTAAAACTTGCAAAAAAGGCACCATGAGCGATGGTGTGCAGCAACCAGAAAAGGTAGAATCCTATTCATTACGACTTTAACATCAAAATAATCAAACATACAGTAAATGAAGTGTTGGTTACTATATTAAAAAAAATGGTGGACTAAAAAAACTGCATAAGAAGCAAGATGATTTTATGATTAATACCAATTATATTTAAAATAACTAAAGTAATATTTAAGAAAACAGTCATATATAATTATATGGACATCCACAAACAGACACATCTTAGTTATATATTAGACATTGTATAGGGAAATTGCACTACTTCAGAGACAAGTGTACAATCTTAAGGTCAACAAAAGAAGGAGAAATGTTCCCTTGAAATTAACAAAAAAGTAGAAGATCATTTAACTTGCAAAACTAGCAATAAAAGGTAGAAATCAGTGACTTATCTTGATTTTGAAAAACATTAGAATCGAGCATTAAAATATAGAAAGTAAAATAGTTTACAACTAACAGATCTTTACTAAAGGACGATTTAAATGTACTTTAGGTATAAGAAAGAGATTTCAGATGAAGAATCTAATAGCCATCATCAGAAAGGACAATGCTTAAAAAATACTAAATATATGAGTGATCTAAACAAATATTAACTATATAGACATAACAGTAAATCATTGAAGAAAGCTAAAAGGTAGAATTAAAATCCATAATGATAATAATAATAGTTATTATTGGTTAGGAAAAAGGAATGACAGTTGAAATGTTTTAAGGTGAGTTACCCATTAAAATTAGAAACCACAAAGAAAATAGCAACAGAATATACAGCTTCCAAACTGTGGCAGAGATTATGCCAAAGATTTTCTAACCCCTAGATGAATACAGAATTGTTTCAGAAAAGCAGCTGCTTAGTCAGGGCCTAGATATTCACTATCTTCCTTTTTTCTGAGTATGACAAACTGTCTGGGCCTCACCAATAACAAACAAGCAGAAATGATATCTGTTACTTCTAGATAAAGTGGTTAAAAAAATAGTATGCCATCTTCTCCTTTCTGTAGGCTTGATGTTTTTGGTTAGTTAATGAAAACCCTGCTTTAAAGATCATGAAATCTGGATCAACCAGAATAGATTTATCTGTTTCTTCTCACAATTATATTAATTTTTGTCTTGTCTGTGTTGAAGATAAGAAGCCTTGGTGGTATTGTAGTTAAAAGCTCAGCTGCTAACTGAAAGCTCAGTAGTTAGAACCCTCTAGTCATTCTGTGGGAAGAGACGTGGCAGTCTGCTTCCATAAAGATCTACAGTCTTGGAAACCCTATGGAGCAGTTCTACTCTTCCTGCAGGGTCACTGTAAGTCAGAATTTAATCAACTTAATGACAGTAGCAGTTTTATTTGTTTTTATATTGAAGTTGAGTTATGGCAAATCCCAACTCATTGACGTGTAATCTATTCCTACTCACAGCGACACTATAGGATGGGGTAGAACTGCCTCTGGGATTTCCAAGGAGTAGCTGATGGATTTGAACTGCCAGCCTTTTGGGTAGCAGCCATAGCTCTTAACCACTACCCAACCAGGACTCCATGTTTTTAGGTACATTTAAGAATATACTTATTATATTTCTTCTCACAATTTTTGATATTATGTAGTAATTCTCCATACTGTGAGGGGCAGGGAGTAAGAGCTAATTTGCCATATAAATCCCAGAATACCCACCTCTCTACCTCTCTGCACCTCTATCTGCTCTTCTCACCCTATGACAGCACACTCTTCTTTTTCATTCTTCCAGTAGCCACTCAACCAACACTTGTCCCCTCATCTCCACCCTCTCTTCTCCCATCTGAAAAGAAGCCGTAGGGTGACCTCATATATATATGTAAAACCATAAAGTCACACATCACATGCATCTGTCTGTGTCCGTAAGTCTAGTCCAAAATGTTGATTTCACTACTGGTTTCAGCTCTGGAGTAGCAGCAAGTCTAGGGTCCATGTTCTCAGGAAACCCTCCAGGTTGTTGGACTGTCAATTCTGGTCTTTCAATAGAGCTCTTGATCTGCACACCTCTTTTTCTTAGCTACATCAGGGGCTGTACATTATGTCCCTATCCGGGCTGTCTTTGCTGGTGGCTGGGCATAATCTAGTTCTTCTGGTCTCATGGTGATGTAGTCTCCTAGTTACATGGATCCTTCTGTCTCCTGGGCTCATTTTTTTCTTGTGTCTTTGATATTCTCAGTTGCCATCTCATCCAGGTGGCTTGGGACAAATTGAGGTTCCTCAGATGACAGCTTGCTGGCTTTTAAGACCCCAGTCATCACTGATGAATATGAGGTGCAGAAGGCTCTATTAGAAAAAGACTAGTTATGCCAATTGACTTTGCTGTCCCCTAAAAACATGGTCCCTAGGCCCCTTACCTTGCTACTGTGACCTTTGAAATGTTGAGTTGACTTTAGAAAACCTTTTAGCTTGTGGTGTAGTACAGTTATGCTGACCTGCCTTCTACTGCGTACTGTCACTCCCTACACCTAACTGAATTCTTATTGACTATCTAATCTGTGAATAACCTTCTCCCTCCCTCTCCACCCTTGTAGCCATTACAGACTATTTTCTTCTGTGTATAATTCCTTTTTAAATTCTTATAATAGTGATCTCATACAATATTTGTCCTTTTGCATCTGACTGATTGGCTTTTTAAGATCTGTATTATCAGATAAATAGCATTTATACCATGTCATTTTACATTGCCTTTCTCATACACATAGAAGCAGACAACACAAAAATCAGTGTACACAAAATTAGAATAATATAAATAACAATAAAAATATATAGGATATATGGAGAACACGTCAATGTTCTCAACAGTCTAAATTGCTGTAAAATACACATTATTGCCAATCACAAACAATATTCATGAAAATGGCCATTATTTTGTCAAAAAGCAAATCTGATATTGTATCGGTCATATTCACTGACCAAAGTACAATTATGATGAAGTCAGTAATCAACAATGTAACTATAATATTTGTAACAATTAAGAAATATAATTCCAATAGCAAATAAGTCAAGGAAGAAATTATAGTGAAAGTTATAAAATATTTGGAACTCAGTAATACTACATTTTTAAGTATAAAAACACATTTAATACAAGTAAAGAGAAACTTATAGCCTTGAATGCTTATATCAATAGGAAAACATATAAAATTAATAATCTATCTCACTTAGGAAGATAGAAAATTTAACAATAAACTAACTCAGAGAAATTAAAAAATAATAAATGTAAGAATAGTCAAGACTCCTTTAAGGTAAAAAATAGTGTGAGGCAAAACTGTACTAGTTAAACACTTATTATGAAACTATAGTAATTATTTCTATATAAGGTATAGAACTCAACAAATGGAGATACAGCCATGTTCATTAACTGGAATACTATTAGTATAAGGACTCCATTTTTTTTCTAGTTGATTCACAACAGCAATTTAATTTCAGTCAAAATGAATTTATTTTGTGAAGTTTCACAAGCTTGTTCTAAAATTTATACAGAAAACTTCTTTTAAGGAAAAAAAAAAAATTGCCCAGGAATGAAACCAAGTGGAGGGAATTTCTCTTCCCAGAAATTAATAAATATTGTAAATCTATAGTCATTAAGGCCGTGTGACACACTGATTGAAAAAAGAGACCAATGGCACAGAAGACAAGATTATAAATAGGCCCCCACACATACAGAAACATAATTTATTCAAGAGTGAGCACTGCCGATCAATGGGAAAAGGATGAATTAACTGTTCATCGGATTGTTCAAGGGCAATTAGTTATCCAGACAGGAAAATGCAAAAGTGGACCTTTCCATCACACCATACACGAAATTCACTTCCAAATGGACTGAAGACTTAAATATGAAAATAATAAATAAATAAATTCAGTAGCATGTGTAAGTAAATTTCTCTATGACCTAGGAATAGGAGATTTATTAAGACATAAAAATGCTTAAAAACAGAAGAAAAAGCAATTTTGACAAAAACCAATTAAAGACTTCTATTTTTCAAAACAAAGTGAAAGGAGAGGGAAGCTAAGTGAAAAATGGAAAAAGATACACAAAAAGGATATCTACAAAGGATATACAAGGAGTGGTATGCAGAATTTTTACCAAATCCTATAAATAAAAAGAAACCCCAAAGGAAAACTAGCAAACACATCAAAAGCAGAAACAAATGAGTAGTCCAAAACCAAAAAACCAAACCAACTGGCCTCGAGTTGATTCTGACTCATAGCAACTCCACAGGACAGAATAGAACTGCTCCACAGAGTTTCCAAGGAGAGCCTAGCAGATTCGAACTGCTGATTGTGTGGTTAGCAGCCGTAGCACTTACCCACTACACTATCAGGTTTTCCAAGTGACTAGAAAGTAAATAAAAGTGTATGCATTATTAAATAAACCCCCCAAATCTATTGCTATCTAGTAGATTCTGAATCATAATAGCCCTATAGGACAGAGCAGAAGTGTTCCATATTGTTTTCAAGGAGCACCTGGAAGATTTGAATTGCCAAGCTTTTGGTTGGCAGAGGTAGCACTTAACCACTATGCCACCAGGGTTTCCTATTATTAAATACGGAAATAAATGCAAATTAAAACCACAATGAAACATCGTTTTCTACTCACTCCCTTCAAACACCAAAGCCTCTGGCATCAAATAGGAAAACAAGGCCTGGAGCAGTTCTAGCTGGCAGCATCGTGTTGGTGGTAGCGTTGCTAGTTGCCTTCCAGTTGATTCTGACTCATGGTAGCACCATGTGTGCAGGACGGAACTGTGTTCCATAGAGTTTTCTAGGCTACGACTGTGCAGAAGCAGTTTGCCAGGCCTGTCTTCCGAGGTGCCTCTGAGTGACAGAAAACAGCCAACTTTCAGCTAGTACAAAAACGAAAACTAAACTCGATCCTATCAAGTCTATTCCCACTCATAATGAGCCTAAGGACAAAGCAGAACTGCCCTGTAGAATTTCCAAGGCTATAAACTTTACGGAAGCAAACTGCTACATCTTTCTACTTCAGAGTAGATGGAGGATTGCAACTGCCGAGTTTTCAGTTAGCAGCCAAGCACTTAACCACTGTGTCATCAGGGTTTTGTTTTAGCTGACAATCCAGATTGACCACGGTACCACCCAGTGACATCATAGGTGCTATGTAACTAACATATTAAATATAGAGTTGATATAAATGTGAACATACTCTTTTTTTCCAGAATCTTAAGCCAATCTCTCTTTTTTTTTGTCTGAGTTAAAGTTTACAACTCAAATCAGTTTCTCATATAAAAATTTACACAAGCTTTATCATGTGACCCTAACTACTGTCCCCAAAATGTGACAGCACTATTCTCCTCCTCACTTTTTATTTCCTAAGTCCGTTCAACCGATTTTTGTCCCCCTTAGGCTTCTCACCTCATCTCTGGACATAACCTGCCCATTTAGTTTTATGTATCTACTCAGGCTAAGAAGCACTGCCTTCACCAATGTTTTTTTATGTCTATGCAGGATCCCCAGGTTCAGTTCTTGACCTTGGTCCAGACACCACTGCTTGTCTGTCACTGTATACTTTTTTATTGCTATGATGCTAAATAGAGTTTCAGCAGAGCTTCTAGGCTAATATAGACTGGAAAGAAAGATCTCACAATCTATTTCAAAAACAGCCAGTGAAAATCCTGTGGATCACAATTGCCCCATCCTCAACCTATCATAAGAAGGCACAAGACCAGGCATCAATTTGTTCTGTTGAGTTGGGGGCCAGTGAAAGGGTTTCAACACATAACCACTACCACTGAGTGAATTTTGACTCATAGCAACCCAATAGGCTGCAGTGTTTACGAGGCTGACTGCGCTGTCTTTGTCCCACTGAATAGCTGACGTATCTGAACTACTAATCTCTCACTAAGCAGACCAGTGATTAAACCACTGTGCCACCAAAGTTCCTCTTCTCACCTACAGTGTTTCTATAGGACAGAGTAGAACTGCCTCATAGGATTTTCTAGTTTGCAGTCTTTTTACAGGAACAGGTCACCAGATCTTTTCTCCTGTAGAACCACTAGTGGTTTCAAACCATTGAACTTTCACTTAGCAACGGAGAGCTTCATGACTGTGCCACCAGGTCTCCTTGATGAGGCTGATGATCAAGCTGCAGAGCAGTCCTCGTGGATGCTGCTATCCTTGGCATTCCACACAATGCCTGGTGCATAGTCGTCACTAAGTGTTGACTGAGGTACATTTGTATGGATGACTGAAGAAAATGATTTAGTATGCATCTAACACAGGGCTCAGCAAGTTTTTTGGTGGAGAATCAGCTAGTAAATATTTTAGGTTTGCAGGCCATATAACCTCTGTCACAACTACTCAACTCCACTGTCTTACAGGAGTCGTAAGTTAATGCTGTAAAGTCAATTCTGACTCATGGCAACCCCACAGGTTTCAGAGTAGAATTATGTGGCTGTGGTCTTAGGTAAGCAGATTGTGAGGCATTTCTTCCTCAGCAATGCCGAGTGGGTTAAACTCCTCTTTTCTTTTTGTGTTAACTAATGCTCAACTCCAATTTGTGAACATGCATACACACACACTGTACTCATTTATTAATGTGCTTATTACATGCTAGGCTTTTCACTAGACCTGGTTGATATAAAGACCCACAAGATGTGTTTCTTTGAAGGTTCACAAAGTTAGGCAAGAAAATGTTTAGGTACGTACCATTTGTCAGCCACTTTAATGTTTTCATTTAATCTCATCAAAATGAAATTTTAAAAGAAAAACATAAGATTTAATTATTTAAAGAATTACAAATTTATCTTCTAAAAAATAATGTTCACTCTTAAAAACTCATTACTATATTATGTAGCAAGAGTATTTCCAGTAGGTAATGACATTTTTATTGCTCTTTTCAGAACTGTCAAGTAATTTTTAAGATTCAAATTCCTCTTATCCTCAACATAGGGAAATCAAAGATCCTTATATCATTTGTGAGGAAATTTTATTTTGGAAGTGGAAAACTGGTGAAATTAAAGATAATCATCTAGTTATTTTGTCTTATGAGTGGTTCAAGGTGGATCAAAAAGAAGATAGACATTTCTACTAAAGAGTTAAAATGTTATTGCATATAAGCAGTCTTTGATGGAATAAGAATTACCTATTGCTTCCTCCTGGTTTCTCTTTCCCAGGTAAAATCAATAACTCTAGCCGATTACTGAATTCTAATTAGATCCAACATGCTATTATTTCTTCCTTCAACGAGAGTCTGTTTTGTAGGTAAAAAAAGAGTCCTATATAGCTGGACACTAACACAGATTTCTGTTAAACTTGGTGTGATGGTTAAGGTTGTGTGTCAACTTGACTGGGCCATGATTCCCAGTGTTTTGGCTGTTGTGCAATGTTGTAATCGGCCCTGTAATGAAATCCGCTGAGTAGTACCAGCAGGTGCAGGGCCTGTAGTAGGTCACTGCCCCTCAGATTTCACCCCTCCGCGCTCTGCCTCCTACTTCCTTCCAACTCCAATTTGCCAAGGTTTGGGGCTTGTCATGGATCCAGCAACTCCATCTCTTGTCTTCTGACCTATAGTTCTTAGGATGTGAGCTAGCAGCTTACCTGCCAATCCTGAGATTCGTTGATCTTCACAGCCTGTGAATACGAGGCCTCCTCACCCTCCTGATTTAAGGTTTGCTAACCCTGCAGCTATATGAATCAAGAGAAACACTATGGTCTTGCCTGCCATCTTGGGGTGTACTGACCTTCACAGCCTGCTTTCACTTGAGTTCCCAGCTTTCATGGTTTCGTGAACCGGCAGAGGCCTCTATCCTGGTCCAGGACTTGGGATGTTTCAGCCTCTACAACTGTGTGAGCTGTTCCTTTGTTATAAATCTCTCTCTCTATATATAAACACTTATGTGCTTTACTAGTTTTTCTTTTCTAGGGAAGAAAGCCTAAGACAGTTGGTATAAAATATTTGATTCTTAATTGAGCCATTTAGTGTGCTGATTTTAAAATTACATTTCAGTGTTTTCCAACACAAATAAAGAGATGAAGTCTCACCAGTAACTACCAAAATTATTCTAAAATAAGATAAAATACAATTTAATTTAAGCACTCTAACTTAAGAATTCAGTTATTTTTCTTTTCTGTATATTGCTTGGCACATCTTTAGAAAATTTACAAAGGATGCAATTGGGGAATATAAATGGCTGTTCACTGCCGGATTTCTAGTTCTCACAGATGAGTAGGGAAACAAGGCACAAAGTAGAAGATGTACAGATGGTGAAGGAAGGGAAAAAATACTAGTTCAAATGCACATTTTGAGAAAATAATGAGAAGCTTGAGGAAGGGGTAGAGTAAGACAGCTCAAGAAGAGGTAGACAAAAAATATATACATATCTAGATAAAAAAAATCCTGGATGGTACAAATGATGAATGCACTCATATCCTAGCTAGACAGTATCATTCCACCCAGAGGCACCTCAGAAGAGACTCCTGGTGACAGACTTCCAGAAAATCAAGCATTAAAACCTTCTGGAGCATAGTTTTACTATGGCACACATGGGGCCACTAGGGATCTGAAGTGACTCAACAGCACTTGCTTTTTTTTGTTTGTTTAACTTTATAGTGCTTTAAATGAATGTTTACCACTAAAATTAATCTCTCATTCAAAAGTTTACATACATATTGTTTGGGGACATTCATTGCAACCCCTATCACATGCTGGTACACTCACGCTTTCTACTCTTGGTTCCCTGTATCCATCCATCTAGTTTCCATTCCTTCCTGCCTTCATATCTTGCTTTGGGGCATAAATCGTCCCTTTGATTTCATATATTTGACTTACCTAAATATCATATTTCCCATGTGAGTTGTTTTTGGTTTTCTAGGCCTATCTAATCTTTGTCTGAAAAGTGGTTTCTGCTCTAAGTTGGCAGAATGTTCAGGAGCCATAGTCTTAATGGTGTCTGCCATCTCTAAGCACTTGGTTTTCTTCTGGTTGGTTGATTTGTTGTTTGGTGTTTTTAAGACAGAATTTACCCCACAAATTCATCCTACGGGGACAGCATAGAAGGTTATTTTGCTCAGGCCTTCCAACTCTGTACAGGGCCATCTGGCTGGGACTAACGCAGTTGTTTCAGCATATATAATTTGTTGATTCAGTTATATAATTTGTTTATAGCCTTCAGGGCTCAAATCTGCCAGCCAGCCAGTTTTGTTCTAAGCCAGTATGTAAAGTCATTGCTCTCTGCCCACTGCCTGTTGAATGCTGTAACTGCCTCCAGCCTTTGCACCAATAAACCTACTGTGACTACAGCTGCTGTACCTCCATTGCTGAGTCTGCCCAAATCACGATTCTGCATCCCTGGCCTTGAACACCTGCACTCTGCTGATACTCACGTTAGATTTTCTTTAAATTGGTCACAGAAGATCGTTGCAGAAATTCAGGAGGAAAAAAAGACATACAACCACTGCATTTGGTAAATCTCCTGAATTGCGTAACAGAAAGTATGTATGAGACTAAAAGGGGCAGATGATGCGGTGGGACACACAGCAAAACCGTTAAACACCTGTTTATAAATCAGCCACTTATAGCATCTTCATGAAGAATTTATTCATTTTTACTACTCATAGTTTTGAAAGCATGTCTTAATTTATAGGTGCTTATATTTTAAAAGTAGTCAAAGCTGAACTGTGAGAATTCTTTTTGCCACTTTCAGTTTTCTCCTTCTGAGAGACTGTTAGTTAAGTGATAGAAAAATATCTGTTTAGCTTTGTTTCTCTTTGCTTCTGCTTTTACTGCAGGAAAGAAGGATGTCAAATCTGTCCCTGCTCAATGGTATCTCAAGTGATTTTCTAGTGCATCTCTTAGTCCTTCTTGTGATGTTCTTTAAAGGTTCCAAAAAGTTTTAAAATACAAGTGACAAAGACACATAGTGTCTTAGCTATCTAGTGCTGCTGTAACAGATGTGTCACAAGTTGATGGCATTAGCAAATTTTTCTCTCACAATTTGGAAGGCTAGACGTTCTGATTTTAGACATCTGCTATAGGTGAAGACTTTCTCCGTGGGTTCTGGGGGAAGGTCCTTATCTGCTTTCAAAATCTGTCCCCCTAGATTTCATTGTAAATCTCTATGCATCATGGCATCCATTTTCCCCTGGGTCTTGGAGTTTCTCAGCACACAGACTCCCAAGTCCAAAGGGTGTGCTTTGCTTCTGGCTTTTTTTTCTTGGTCCTAAGAGGACCCTATAGTCTTCTCTGGCTTCTATCTTTTATATCTGTAAAGATACTGACTCAAAATACAATGTGATCCCGTAGATTGTGTCCTGCCTCATTAACATAACTGTGTCTAATCCCGCCACATGGAAATCACAGAGGTTAGGATTTGCAGCCAGCAAAGTGCCGTCAAATTGGATCCAACTCATGGTGACCCAGCACATGATATAATTTCATTAGACCACAGAATAGATGACAACCACACAATACTGGGAATCACAGCCTTGAAACAGTTTTGGGAGACACAATTCAATCTGTGATGCACAGGAACTGTGGACCTTTTATCCAAAATATGAATTAAATGATAGAAGCTGAATTATACTGTTACTTTATACAATTTTTAAACATCTGTTCTGGCACTTGGCTTTGGCTCTGGTAAGATATTCACTTAAATTTATTCAAATGTATTCAAAACAATATAATACAATGGCTACCTAGTACTTATATTTGGCTTACACAGTTTTTTAGAAAACATGAATTTGGTTTCCTTCAAAAATGAGAGATCATGTGTGTGCGTGTGTGTATAAAATAAGGTCAAAATCTATATGGCCTTGGTTGAATATATGGCAATGCTTTTGGGGAGATGGAGACTCAAGGTCACATCCTTCTACAAAGCCTTTGGACGCCCCAATTTCTATAACCCGTACTCATCTTGACTCACTCATTTAGATGAGGAGGTGGGCCCCGTGAAGCATACAAGTTTGCTCCACTTGTGAATATTACCTGGAATCTGAATGGTGCTATTTAGCCTGTTGTTGACAGAAAAACACTGAATGAGCCTGGGACCAGCTCTACAAATTTTTAACTTTGACATCTGAAATGAGGATGCTGTAACTATCAAGTTTCCAGATACAGTACTAGATAAACTGTATATTAAATTAATAACACATCTGGCATACATGCGTAGGAGCTCTCCAATAGCCAGTTGTTAGAATAAGATAACGACAGTGATTATTATGAAAATGGTGGTATGATATTAACAACAAAGTCACTCAGGCTTTGAAAGACAGTTTTCTCCATGAAAAGGAAAAGGTTCAGATTAGATCACAACAGTGTCCTTTAGCTGTGAATATCTCCAGAGTAGGTATTAAATCCTGGTCTTTTTGGTATTCAACTTCTATGAAACTTCTAATCCTTTCATTGTTTTTAACAGTTGTTCATAGGAGGCCATGTGTTTTGACTTTTTGTAATAAAGCTCAGTTATAATGAGACGTAATTAATTTGTCATTCACTGACTGTTAAAAAAAAGAAGATAGATTAGGAATGTGTGGTGAAATTCAGCAATTTTTAAGAGTATAGTTTTTGATTTAGAGGATAGTTATGTTTCTAAATAAAACAGTGTGAAAAAGTAATCTTATTAAGTGGATAGGATATTTTCTCTCCAATGGAGCCTTTGTTGTCCCATGGTAATGATATTTAGCATAGAAGTGGCTTTGAGTTAGTGACAAATTATTTTCAGAACATTAAACAATGTCTTAGTGTGTTGGTAAACACAATTTCTAAGAACACGTTAATTACAGAGATTTACGAATAGCCCTGAGCATGAATTAAGGCTTGCTGGGTGGATTTAAATCTTGAACATTAAAAAATAAAATAAAATAAAGTTGTTCTCAACCCTTGGTTTCAGGAAACCTAAACAAGGAGTGAAAGGTAAATTCTTTGCTTTTCTGGATACTCATTTCCTTTGACGATTTAGCTGTTTCTCTTCAAGTAGTTTCATGAGTCAGCCTCCCAAAAAGGAGGTGGGGGGGGAGTAAGATGCCAGTAGTTGGAAGGGATATTTTGCATAATGGAGACTTTGTAGCCAAATAAAGTTCAGAGTCTCTAGAATGCTAAGTGGCTTTCTGAAGAAAAAGTTTTTCTCCCTCACACGGAAGTGAGGTAGGACCCTAAGCTTTCTGCTAACCGCAGTGGTAGGTATACTTTCTTCCTCATACATTTTGCCCTCTTGGAAAACACTCATACCCATGACTTAAAGGGAAGTGAGTTCTTAGAGAGCAACTGTGATTAAAAATTACATTCTCAAGAGAGAACTGCCATAAAAAGAAAGTTTGTTTTGAAGGCTGTGAAGCTGTGTTATTAATATTGATGATCTGTCACTGTTTCAATCCACCCACATAAAATAACTGGGTAAAATGTGGTGGAAAGGGAACACTGTGTTTCCATTTGTTTCCGTTTGGTTAAAAAGAAATTTTTTTTTTTTTTTTGGTAACATTAAACAAAGAGAATGTTAGAAATTATGTTGCCCAGTACAATCAAGAATCTCTAAGTCATGCTTCATTAGCTAATTGTTAAATTTTCATGACAAATTTGGTTTCCTCAGATGAATAGTCAGCTAATATTTATTGAGAAGAACTGAATATCCTCTATTTTCTTTCTGTTATTCATTTGAGCACAAATGTGCTTGAACGCTAGCCAAATGTTCTGTCTTGTGCTGAGTGCCTGGAATCAAGTGGGAAACATGACAGACAGAGTCACTGCTCTCGCAGAATGATGAAGTACAGACACACGCTGCTCAGGGAACGTAACCTAGCCCAAGAATCAAGCTCCTGAGAAAGCAGTGTTTAAGTTAAAGCCTGAAAGAAGAGTAAGAAGTCAGGTGACGAGGAAGAAGGCAGATGTGTAGAGTGAAAGACAGGGACAGGAAAGAGCATTCTAGTCGGTGAGACTGATGTTAGGAAACCATGGGGCAGAGACGGTGGGAAAAAGAGAATTGAGGGCAGCAGAGAAACAGAGCTGAAGAGCTGAGACTGAGGCGGTCAGCAGCAGCCAGTGGAAGAGTCTAGCCTGTGTTCTGAAGAGAAGAGGAAGCTTCTGATGTGTTAAGAGACACGTTACACGAAGCTAATGGCGAGATGAGTGGATTTAGGAGAGGCAAGAGATGAGGAGATGGGACTTTTTTTCGAATTGTTACTTTAAAGTTGTGCCAATGAATAGTACGCTTGCGTGCTGATGGCAATGATGCAGCAGAAAGGGAAAACTTTGCAAAGGGAAGGCTGAGAATAAAGGAGCCATGTCCTTGAGTGTTGGGAAAATGCATGCTGACATCCCACCCAACGTATTGGCTATAGAGAGGAATACTGGACTCTCGATCCTCAGTAGCTTGTGGTGTGACGCTTCTCAGCTACTTTCGTCTCAATAACAAAGGAAGAAGTGCTAGTTTGAGGAAAAGTAAGATACAAACTAACCACCTGCAATAGTGGAAATTAATGGACTAGGCTAGCAGCCTGGTTGAAGGGCTGACTCTGTATAATGATTTCACATAAAATAAGAATTTTATAATATTTTTAATAAAACCAGAAAACCATTGTATACTAAAGCATAACAGCTACAATTGAAAAATTTCAGTGACAAGGAAAGATATTATTTTGTGTCTTCATGGTTAAAGCTCAATGAAGATACAGGTGAGAATTAGTATTTAATATTCAAGAAAACAGTTAAGTCTTGTATAATCTGTTAGAGAAAGGATAAGGGCATGGCACCTATAAAGTTGACCATAAATTGAAATGATCAGACAAGAATAAAATCCTGACAGATCAGAGTTAATGATATTTAAGTCTTTCAGCTTTTTGGACTAATTGAGAATACTGGTAACAAATGAATTGTTTGCCAAATCATCAGCTGATTTGCTAACCCTTTAAAAAGCTGTCATTTAAAGCTAGTTGAATATTATAACCTTTGCCACAGAAGTGACAATTGCATTTTTTACCCCATCTATGTCGTTTTAGAGATAAAATGACATCTTTTTTAGTAGGACTGAAATGCTAGCATCTATTCTGTTGGTGGTAATTTTCTGATAATTAAGTAATCTCGGGAAATGTTATGTGTCTTGTCGGGCTCTGTGGAAATACAATGGGGATCCTGCTTTCAAAGATGATGATTTATCTGCATTATTCTACCAGAAATATAACAGAGTAAGCAAAATATAACAAACTCATTTAGTATTCCTTCTGTGTTTACTCAGAAAACAAAGATGAGGAACAAATTTTGCCCTTTATTCTATCATAGGAAGTTTTTACAGGCATTAATAAATACATCTAGGATTAAACTGTTTTTGGAAAAAAATGAATCCTCTAATAGTATTCATCTACTTTTGTTCTTTATTAAATAATACATTGTAAGAACGTTTACCAGAAGAGATTCTTTATTGCAATCTAATAATTTAGCAATAAAATTTATACAACCAGAGCATTGCTTTTAATCTAAAATCTTTACTGTCCAGTGTTTTCTGTGCTATAGAGGATACTCTTTGATTACAGTCAATTTAGCATTTCACAGTGCATTACCTTGTATTTTGGCAGTGTTTCTTTTCTCTACTTATTTCATGCACTATATTTTGTCTCTTTTAGAAGACTACATGGTCTTTTTTGATAAGTGTCTACTTTGGAATCTTTTCAGATACCTACTGTACCCAGCCCAACGTTACAATTGAATTCAGTTATTAAGATGAGGTTGACCCTAGATTCACTGACTCTTCTTTTTCTGGCACTGCAAAGCTTGGTGTTAGAATTATGATGAGTTAGGGATAAAAATAATTTTATATTCCAGTGACATCAATATATGGGAGCGTTATGTGCTTAAAGTACCTAAGTATCTTGAAAAACTGCATAGAAAGTACAATACTCTGTATTTTTATTTTAAACAATGGTGAAGGAGGCAGTATTAAGTATATTGTCACAGCAAGAGGACCAAAAAAAAAAAACCAACAGAAAAAACTTTTAATGTGTCCTCTTGAAATTTTTGTCAAGAAAAAATATTAATCCAGTTATTATTCAAGCTGATAGCATATTGCATAGCATATTGTGCATTTCTGCAAAACAAGAATGTTGTAGAAGCAAAGTGTTGAAATTAGTTTAGATCTATCTAAACCCGTTTTATTTCTCCCTAGCACTTGACCACCTCTGTAGTTTGGAAATACTGCCTAATTCACTTTCTCTAATCTCAAATCCCAGAGTTTATAATGTCTCCCAGCGCATGAGTCACCTGAACACAATTTGGAACATGATTTGCTTCTGCCTGTTCCCAGTTCATTCATGTATTTATCAACTCAGTTGTGCTCAGTTCACAAAAATTACTGCCCTCGTAAAAGCCTTTGTTCTCCTAATCTGTCCCTGATGTTTTGAGAATTGTCATGCAGTATCCACTACTAATTTCTGCCTAAACACAGCACAAAGTGCTGATAAAGTTTAAAGGAATGAGAGACAGTTCACTAGTCAGGATTAGAGGCCTTTAGATGTGATGTGAGATTTTTATGATAACTCACTAGGCCCTTAGGAGACTTCATGGATTCTGAAACATGTTTTTCCCACCATTCTTTAAATCATTAATTTCACATTTTTAGGCTACATAGTAAGTGGCAGGTCCTCTGCTGATTGCTTTACACATACAATCTTGGTGTCATGTGAATGTTGATCTGTAAGATTTTGTAGGAAATATACTCAAGGTTTTATAATACCTTAAGTTTAACCTTACATCTGATATTTTGGTTATTTCTAAAATTCCATGAGCTAGTATGCCAAGTTATACTGTGATTTAGAATTTGTATTTTAAGTCATTTTAAAAATGCAATTTCTTGTGTTTCATGCTCTGGCAGTTTTAGTGTAGAAATAGCCCGAGGTGGTTTCACAGCAATAAGGGATATCTTGTTGAAGAAACCTACTAGTACCTTACCTTTTATTCTTTTATTTCCCACTCCAAAACAATTGAAAAAACTAGAAACTGAACCCAAGGGAACTTGCTCTCAAGAATGATCTGAAACTGTTGGGAAATACATTCTTTCGTGTTTAAATAAAACAATATTCATTATATGCTCACGACAGAGGTATTATTGGGTTTGTTTTAAAAATGTGTCAGTATGTACCTGAGGCTTTGGATTGCTTTTTAATGCCAAAGAGATGTCTTACAGTTTTAAACGCTATCACAAGTGTATTGCCACACTACGAGCATTATTTCAAATTACAAGGCAAGCAGAAAAGTAAGAAAAAAAAAGGGCAACATTCTTGCCTAGTAAGGCAATTGTGAACTTGCTTGGAGGCCAAACTTGGTTTATAAATTTAGGTCTCCTGGTAATAATGATTTAATATTATTGCAGGAGTATAAGCAAAGACCTACCAGTGTCAAGAGTAAGGGATAATATATTATTTGTATGACATTTTTATTGTTGGTGCTTTTCTTTCATGATGTGTAAAGTGCTTTTTAAAATATCTTCCTGGCAGTGCTGAAAACTCCTTTGTTTGTCATGGCAGTCCCTTCCTTCAGACGGAGAAAATAAATTAATAGTGTGTAACTTGCAGAAAGTCACATTTCTCTGGTTACTATTAGGGATAAGATTTTCAAGCAAAGTGCAACAGTCTGTCTCCACCCCAACCCTATTTTCATTGTCTGAGTTAGACACATATGCTATAATCATAATGTTTGTAAACTCAGTGATGTGATGTACTATGGCAAGAGTAGTTGCACATATTGAAGCAAACTGATTCTAACCAGATAGGCAGTTAGAGAGTCAGCAGCAACTTGGATCAAACAAGGGCTTTGTTGTCTTATATAACAAAACCAGTGAAAGAACTTGGGCACAGCTGAGCTCAAAGGTAAGTAGGACCAAAACTAGAAGCACCACCAAAGTGTCTTTTTATTGGTTATCTCTAACTCTGTTTCTGTCGGCTTCCTTTATCTGGCTAATTAGCAGTGTAATTAATAAACTAAATTAAAAGAACTTCCTGAAAAATATATGCCATCCAAATTCATATAAAAATAACTAAATCTGAAAATTTTAACAGCTGAAAACCTAGTAACCTATAGCTCTTGTTTCACAGCCTTAGTTGCATTCCAAGAATAGGAAAAAAAAATCTAGGAAAGAATCTCATTGTCCAGGTTAGGGTCATGCTCATTCTCTTAGCCAACGAATCTGGTACTAAAAGTAAAAAGCCAAATAACAGTTGCATGGACTCATGGTTGGAGTAGATGCAATATGGCAGATACAAAGCAGTACCTGAAAGAGACAAGATGTCTCAAAAGAAAGGGAAGAGTTGTTAGACAAATCAGATGACAACTCAAATTATGGAGCAATATTTCTAAACATTAAAGACCCTTTTGCTGCACTTGGAGTACCACTGTAACCAAGTTATAACCAAGAGAGAAAACAGTGTGTGAAAATTAAACAGACTTTGAAAGTGTGAGTCACAATAGATGAAGCCATAGAAGGCTTTTAGAGCACCTGTCATATAGTGTTTCATAAACTTAAGCCTCAATAAACATTATTTGATGAGGATATATGTTGATGATTAGCTGTGCAATCAGCAAAGTAAATTAGATGGACTTCCTGGAAAAATACAAGCCATGCATATTCATACAAAAATAATTAATTCAAAGGATTAATGACATTTCAAAAAGAGATAACCAATTATAAGAATAATTTAAAATATAATCTCATTAATGTTGATTAGTTTTACAATAGTTTTAGAACATGACATGATAAAGGGAATGAGAAGGTTAAGATATATGGGAAAAATTCAGCTAACAAAGTACAAATAAATACAATATATTCAATCATCTCATAAAAAAAATCAACTTGCTTTCTGCAAGTCAATAGAAAAGTAAGGTACACCAAAAGTAAATAAGCAGAGTAAAAATTTGGTGTTTCAAATAACAAATTTATTTTTATCCAACTGTTAAAGAAGAGCCTTAATAAACGTGAGCAAGATATAAGTTTAACTTTATTTTGAAAATCAGAAAATTATGATGATATGAATTAGGTGTAATTTAAATTATTAGTAAAACTGGCCTTTTATACAGCCATATATTTTTAATCAATATACCATTAATGATTTGTGCAGCAACAACAAATAATAAGGGAGAAAAAATTATCAAGGTCTATCTTACATATTTTATATTACCTTATTAGTATCTTATGATTTTAAATCATATTTTATCCTCAAACTAAATGCAAAATATACAAACAACTTAAGATTACCTTCTTGAATCTTTTTAGTCATTGGCCTTTGACACTAAAATTTCTTTTTGTATGAACACACCACATAGTACTTTGTATTCAATTTTTAAGCACTTAATTATTTTAGCAATAACTTAGTCATAAGTAATAAATGGTCTTTAAGGGATGTTTCCCAAGAAAGTTAACATAATCTTTAAGTCAGTCATATCTTCAATGAATTTAGAAGGTTATTTTTCACACTGAAGTCCATATTTGAAGAATGATCTCAAAGATCTTTTATGTTCATCCAAAAAATTAAAGAAATTGAAGCAGAGCCAAAACTTCAAAACAAAATGAAACTTCCCACATATTTAGGGCTCATATACGTGTATTTACAATCACAATGTATGTTAAATGTGTCCTTCCTCTATAAAAGCAGTTTTTCAAAATCTAAAAGTTTATTATTAATTTTTTTTATCTTAAGGAATTGTACAACTATAGAATATTAAAATACTTTTGATCAAAATTTCTTGCCTTCTGTGATAAAACTCAAAATTATAAGGTAGAAAGCAAGCAGAATATTGCATATGGTAAGTCTACACAGGGAAAGCATTACTGAATACGGCTATGCAAAAGCTTGCAAGTAGGGGACATCATACCACTGAGAGCACAGCGCTGGGAGCAGAACATGTCCTTTGGACATGAGGTTCCTTTTCTAAGATACTCCCAGACCAAGGGAAGACTGATGGCAAGGACCTTGCTTGAAAGCCAACAAAGAGAGAAAGTCTTCCCCTGGCGCTGGTGCCTTGAATACAGATTTCTAGCCTGCTTGACTTTGACAGAAAAAAACTCATTGTTGAAGCCATTCAGTCACATTTCTGCCACAGTACCACTAACTAATTATGGAAGAATGTGGTACCGTGAGAGCAGGATGCTGCTCAAACTGAAACCTACAATGTGGAAGCAGTTTTGAAGTAGTGAATGGCTAGAGGTCTCAGAAGGAAATGGGGAAAACTGTTAACAATGGGTAAAGTACAGATGGTGAGAAACGCAAGCAGAGGACCAGCAGCAGCAGCACCAGGAGATTAGCACAAGACGGCACCATAGCCAACCTACGGAGCAAGAGAGCTGAGTGCCTATGCCCAGGAGGTCTCCTGGTAGAAAGTAGTGTCTCCAGGCACTTATTGGTGGAACTACAGAGCTTTGGAAACAGTTTCCTCCATAGAGCAGATGCAGACATGAGGTGTCACAAAAAGCAAAAGCTGAGGAGACAGGGAAGACAAGAAGCCAAGCTGCCTCAGTCTCAAATAATATAGCCAGGATCTCAGGGGTTTCAAAGGGTGGAGCCATGGCCTCTGGTGTTTCTAAAAGTTGTTTTGCCGTTCGGATGGCCTGGGAGAACCGTGTGCCCAAGGCTGTGGAAGCAGAGCTTTTGTCCTACTTGGCCTGGAAGGTAGAGCTGAAGCCCAGGGCTGAGGGGCCTCCACTCAGCATCCGGAGACTGTGGCCAATACCTGAAGTCTGGAGGGTAGGACCATTGTACAAAATGTCTTCAAGAACATAAGATCATTTCCAAAGCCTTCAGGGCTAATGTAATGCTTTCTACTGATTTGCTTGGTGCCTGTTAACCCTTTTTTTTCCCTTCCAGCTTCTCCCATTTATAACAGAAGTATCTAGCTTGTGCCTATTCTGTCACTGTACCTTTGGATGCAAATAAGTTGTATTCTAGATTTTACAGATAAAGACCAATTTTTGAATTTTGGATTTGTAGTTAAGACATTTGTTGTGATGACGTGAATATGTTTTACATGTTGAAAAGATGTGATTTTTTGGGATACCAAAGGGTAGAATCTCATGGATTGAATTGTATCCACCCAAAATATGTGTGAACATTGTTAGGTTATAATGCGCAGTACTGTGTGGTTGTCCTCCATTTTATGATGGTAATTTTATGTTAAAACAAGATTAGGGTAGGATTCTAACACCCTTACCCAGTTCATATCACAATCTGATGTAAAGAGAATTCCCCGGGGTATGGAACAGAGGGTCCCAGACCAAGTGGGAGAAAAATCAGAACAAAAAAAAACAAATTCTCGAAAACAAAACAAAACAGACTTACTTATTTCTGGTTCTTCATTTTTGGTGGTCTGAGGTCTCTTACCTCTCTACTCACTTCTCTCTTTAAAATCACAAAAGAAATTGACTCAACACAAAACCCAGTCTTGTTGAGTCCTGCTGTATTAGCATAAGTGCCTCTAATCCTGTCTCATTAGCATCATGTGGGTAGATTTACAACACACAGGAAAATCACATCAGCTGCCAAAATGGGGGACAGCTACCAATCACACAATACAATACGGGAAATCATTTTGGGGTGTCACGGTTCAATCCACAACACAAAGATACTATGTGCATAGAGCACTTAGTATAGGTACCAGACAAGTCTTGTGCACCAAGCCTTAGTTTTAGATCCTCTGGAGATCTAGTTCCTAGGGATCAGGGTCTTTGTTGCAGCCACGGTTGCCTCTGTGATGGCTAAGTCGTTGTAACAAACTTCACGGGACACAACTTGACAATTCTGTGTGTCATGCCTGTCATAAGCTTCTCTCACCTCTGGTTTCAAGGCTTCTCCATGGAAGCTGAGCCTTAAAAAGCTCAATGGCCTTCATGCCCTGGGGCAACACCCCAATACTGGAAAACTAATATCCTTCAAAAAGAAACAGAATGAATGATCTCCCTTCAGTGAATAAGTTATTCTCCCTTCTTCCTTCACTCAGATTATCTGGAAGTGTAGCTATGTGCAGGTCCTCTCAGAAGGAAGTTGTGCAATTTTGAGAAATCGTTTGTCTGTGACACTGTGTGGTGGCCAGAGTGGTTATGTACCCCTGTGTTAGTTTTCTCTGCTTTTCTCCCCCAATATCCTCTTCTGTTACTTCTGCTCCTTGGGACTGTACTCGCTGGAAAAAAATTAACAGCATACTGACTTTTGTCTCAGATTCTGCTTCTGGAGAACCTTGGCTAAGACAGTAGTTGCTAAATAAATATATGTTTATTGAATGCCAAGCCAAGTGCCGTCAAGTCAATACATAAATGTAAATCTATAATATCAAATAAAGAGATAAAAATATTGAGCAATTAAAGATGATGTCAGCATATCCAAGGCATCAGATATTACATCAAGCCTAAAGGGTGAGAAAATACTTTATCATGAGTCAACTTATAACAAGATCATCACTTTCTTAGGTTTTCTTTTCCCCCTTGCACACAAAGGGAAGAAAAGAAATCTTACATATTCAGTTTAAAATAATACATCCAAACTTCCTCACTACCATATTACCTGTATTACTGTTTTGGGCTTCTATAAAACTTGCAAAGACAACCATCTCTAGTCTACTAGTTTAATATTTTTGAAGAATCTCTTTCCTTTCTACATTTTGCTATACCTTAGCATTTCTCAATGATACTTTAAACATAAATACAGTCTAGCTTTAAGTGAGGAAAAGGCTTGCTTGATTATTTCCCAGTTAAACACAGATATGACTATAAATAAAAATGCATTTACTGACTCATTCAATAAACATACTCAGAGTGTAGTAGGTATCCATGACCTAAAAGACTGGAGCAGTAGGCCATAAACAACATTAATAGATTCAACATTAAATTTAAGAATTTGTCTAAACCCAGATTTGGTATCCCTATAATTATTAAGCATCCCTGGTGGCATAGTGGTTAAGTGCTACATCTGCTAACCAAAAGATTGGCAGTTAAAATCTAGGCACTCCTTGGAAATTCTATGGGGCAGTTCTACTCTGTCTACAAGGTGACTAAGAATTGGAATCAACTTGACAGCAGTGGGTTTGGGTTTATAAGTATTAAGATTTGCTATTTTTATATTCATTTCATTTACTTGTCTCATATACCTTCAGAAATTGTTGCAAGTGTAAACTGGTATTAAAATTTGTACTTGATTCAAAACGATTCAACAGCTAATAGTATAAAATAGTAATGTTCAGTTTTGGATTCATAATTAAAATAAGAAATTTCTTGTGTATTACAGTTACTAGGTTTTACTGCTATATTATGCCTATAAAGGAGTAAGTTTAGTTATAGGCTACATACGAAGGTGAGATCAAGGCCAGTGGCATAAAAGGGTCAAATCAAACTGGGGCTGCAGAAAGTAAGCAAAATCCATGCTACCAAAGCTGCAATATGCCATGCCTATCATGCCTGCCTCTCAGTAAAAAGATTTAAAGACAGAGAAAACAGGGACAATAAAGAGGCAGAAGGAAAGTACTACATAAAATGCTTCAAAAGAGTGAGAACACCATTATCATCATCATCATTATATGTTATGGGTTCAGTTGTGTACCCCAAAAGTGATATGTTAATAAGTCCGCTCCAAAAAAAGATAAAGTTTTATGCTCCAATATCAGTAGATGTGACCTGATATGGAAATAGAGTCTTTACAGAAATAATCAAGTTAAGATGAGGTCATACAATGAGCCCTAAATCCAATGAGAGAGTGAGATTTGGAGACAGAGACAGGCAAACAGAAAACAGCCGGGAGAAAACGGTAGCAGAATTAGAGTGATGAAGACACAAGCCCAGGAATGCCCAAGACTGCTGGCAGCCGTGAGAGGCTAAAAAGAGGCAAGGAAAGATTCTTCCCTAGAGATTTCCGAGACAGCACGGCTCTGAGGCTAACACCGTATTTTGAGATCTCTAGCTTCTAGATTGTGAGAGAATTAATTTGTTGTTTTAAGCCACCCAGTTTGTGATGATTTGTTACAGGAGCCCTAGGACATTGATACATTAATTTAAAGGTAAGTAAGTTTCTCGGGAAGTACGTAATGTGTTGAACCCCTGCTTCCTGAGCCGCTCAAGCTTCTTGAATCAAGATCTGCAATTTTCTGTTAGGAACTATTTATTCTAGCTGTAGGATAAAGCAGTAAGTTATTTGCTCCATGAGACGGCACAGTTTAGAGACCCAAGCCAATTGATGTTCAATGCAGACCAGATCAAAACACATTTCCTTGCACCTGCCGTTCCTAGCTCCTCATATTGTGCCTACCTGAAAGTTCAGTCCCTCCATAGTTCAAAAATAACCCATATGTAAGGCAAATCATATTTACTCTAAACAGCCTGCCTTGGTGCCCACTTGTTACTACCCAGGAAGGGGATTTAAACACTCGATCTTACCCCTCAACCTCAGCATTCTACTTCAATTTCTTCTTCCTTAACGTCAAGCTATATTCTGATAGCCCAGTTTCACCCTGGATCCTTCTTCCCCCTTTCTCCAGCAAGCCTCTGTAGGAGAAGGCTGATCTAAATAGACATTTCAAGGCCCCTCTGGCCTCAGACCTTTGCTTGGTTTGGACAGTGAAGAGCACCCACCAGGACGTCACTCGGAGGAAGGAGAATGAAGTCAGTGCATTTGTTTCCCCAGAATCCTCCCCTGAAAGGTCACCGTTGGCTGAACACTTAACCAAAGATTACTGCTCCCCTCTTTTTCGTGTGATCTTCTTCATAAAATTAAATTTCACTTCCAGGAACTCTTCCTTCCTCTCATACCTAAGGACCTTCTACTGAGGCTCCTCTTCTTTCCCAGCCTCAGATTACTCCTCTATAAATACTTGTGATGACTCTACATCCTGCACTGCATATGATATTTTTCATAGTCCTTTTGTGAAAACTCCTCAACTTGGCGAAACTTGATTATTTCCCACTGAGATAGATTGATAATCAGCATCCCCCGTGTCTGTCGTTCCTGTCCTCATGTTTCTCAACTTACAGAAAAAGGTTTCAGCTACGTCATATTTTATCCTTATCAGTATCTACATGACTTATTGTAAACTTTGGCCAAATGGATGAGAAGCTCCTTTTCTCCAGTTAGACTACCTGGAAGGGGCATCATTCATTCATTCACTTATTCACTCACGTAGTATTTATTGAGCAACTTCTCTGAGGCAAGAGCTCTTCTAAGTGTCAGGAGTCAACTGGTAAACAGGGAGGTCAAGATCTCTGTTTTTAGGGAGCTAACAAAAATAGGGAGAGTAACCATTCATACAAGATACCAAAATAATTTTTAGACAATATGGTTTCCGTTATCAAACTTTTTAAGAATCTTCCCAACTGTTTTCCAAAGAAGCTGCACAGGTTTACGTTTCCACTCACAATGTGTGAGGATTTCCATTTCATCATGGTCTTACATATACATGTTATTGTCTCTTTTGGACAGCAAGCACTTTAGTGAGAATAATGTGATTATCAAATTATGGTTGTAATTTGCCTTTCTTTAATGTCTGATGATGTTTAGCATCTTAATGGCCGTTCATATATGTCCTCATTGAAATGTTCAAATGTTTCCCCCATTTTTTATGTGGGTTATTTGTCTTATTATTGTGCTTTAAATGTTCTTTATACATTCTGGGTACAAGAACCTTCTGGGCCATACAATTTGTAAATATTTTTTGTCAAGTTATTGCTTTTCTTTTCATTGTCTTAATTAGTTGTTGCTAGGTGCTGTTGAGTCAGTTCAAACTAATGGTGGCTCTGTGTAAAACAGTCTGAAACATTGCCCAGTTCTGGGCCATCTTAACAATTGTTGTTACACTTGAGTCCATGTTGTAGCCTCTTTTTCATTGATCCTCTTTGTTACCAAGCATGATTACCTTCTCCAGGGACTGGATCTTCCTTATAATATGTCCAAAGTACGTGAATCAAAGATTTGTCATTCTGGCTTCTACGGAATACTCTGTCTGTACTTTTTTCTGAGAGAAATTTGTTCATTTTGGCAATCCAAGGTATATTTGATATTCTTTACGGACATCATAATTCAGATACCAAGTCTGTTTTCTTTATTCATTGTCCAGCTTTTGCAAACATATGAAGCAACTGAAAACATCATGGTTTGGGTCAGGTACACTTTAGTCTTCAAAGTGACACCTTTGCTTTTCCATACCTTTAAGAGGTCTAGTGCAACAGATTCACCCATTGCAATACGCCCTTTGATTTTCTGACTGCTGTTTCCACAGGTGTTGATTATGGAGGCTTGTGAAATGAAGTCCTTGACAACTTCAGTATTTTTTCCATTTTCCGTGAAGTTGCTTAGAGGCCCAATTGTGAGAATTTTTGTTTCTTTATGTTGAAGTGTAAAGCATACTGAAGGCCGTGGTCTCTGATCTTCATCAGTAAGTGCTTCAAGTCCTCTCCATCTTCAGCAAACACTGTTGTATCTTATTAAGTCTTGTTAATGAGATTGTTAACAAGTTGTTAGTGAGTCTTCTTCCAATCCTGATACCCCATTCTTCTTCATAAAGTTCAGTTTCTCAGATTACTTCTTCATTATGTGGATTGAATAGATATGGTGAAAGGATACAACCCTGACATATATTTTTCCTGACTTTCAACCATGCGGTATCCTTTGTTCTGTTTAAATGAGTGCCTCTTGGTCTCTGACAGGTTCCTCATGAGCACAAATAAGATTTCTAGAATATCCATTCTTCAAAATGTTATCCATAATTTATTGTTATCCACACAACCAAATACCTCTGCATGGTCAGTAAAACACAGCTAAACATCTTTGTAGTGTTCTCTGCTTTTGTCCAAGATTCATCTAACATCAGCAGTAATACTTCTCATTCCGTGTTCTCTTCTGAATTCAGCTTGAACTTCTGGAAGTTCCCTGTTAATGTGCTGCTACGAACACTTTTGAACTGTCTTCAGGAAATTTTTCCTTGTATGTGATGTTAATGATGTTGTTTGGCAAGTTCTGTGTTACGTTGGAACACCTTTCTTTGGAATGGGCAAGAATATGAATCTTTGCCAGTTGGTTGGCCAGGTAGCTCTCTTCCAAATTTTTTATTATAGACGTGTGAGTACCTCCAGATCTGCAACCATTTGTTGAAACATCTCAGTTAGTATTAGGTCAGTTCCTGGATCCTTGATTTTTACCAATGCCTTTGGTCCACCTTGGGCTTCTTCTTGAGTACTGTTTGTTCTTGATCACATACTACCTCCTGAAACGGTTGAATGCTGCCCAATTCTTTTCGGTACAATGAATACGTATTCCTCCCATCTTCTTTTGATGCTTCCTGCATCGTTAAGTATATTGCCCATAAAATCCTTCAAAATTGCAACTTAGAGTTTTTTCTTCACTTCTCTCAGCTTGAGAAATGCTGAGCATGTTCTTCCCTTTGCTTTTTCTAACTCCAAATCTTTACATACATCAATACTTTACTTTGACTTCACGAGCTATCCTTTGAGATCTTCTTTTCAACTCTTGTATTTCACGATTTCTTCTGTTTGCTTTAGCTACTGGAAGTTGGAGAGCAAGTTTGAAGCTTTCTTCTGAAATTTGTTTTAGTTCTTTTTTTCTTTTTGGTCTTTCTGTTGACCTTTTGCTTTTTTCATGTATGATGTCCTTGATGTCATTCTACAACCTGTCTGGAATTGAGTCATTATTGTCCAGTGTGTCAAATCTATTCTTGAGATGATCTCTAAATTCATGTGGAGTATACTCAAGTTCATATTTTGGCTCGTGTACTTGTTTTAACTTTCTTCAGCTTCAACTTGAACTTACATATAAGCAGTTGGCGGTAGTCACTGGTAGTTATTAATGTATCTTGATTGAATGTCAATCAATTTAAGGCTGCAGAAATTGTTAAAAATCTTCAATTTCTTCATCTTTGTCTTTAGTAGTTTATAGTTAAATTTGAATAATAGTCACTTTAACTGCTCTTTGCTGTAGGTGTATCAACACTACCCCAAAGCTAATCACATCATACTTCAGAATAAATCTTGAAATATTCTTTTTGACAATAAATGTGATGGTATTCCTCTTCAAATTGTCATTCCCAATATAGTAGAATCTATGATTATCTGACTCAAAATACTAATACCAGTCCACTTCAACTTACTAACACTTAGGACATCAATCTTTATGCCACCCATTTTTGATGAATTCCTATTTTCCTAGATTCATATTTTGTACATTCTTATTATTAGTGATGAAATCCTCATGAATAATACCGGTTAAGGGCTACAGCTGCTTACCAAAGGGTTGGCAGTTTCAAATCTAGCAGGCAGTCCTTGGAGCAGTTCTGCTCTATCCTGTAGAGTTTCTACGAGTTGGAATTGACTCAGCAGCATCAGGTTTTTGGTTCTGATTTATTATTAATGAATGTTTGCTGCTGTGTCCTCTCATGGAATCCTGCTAGATCAGGAAAGGAGGTCCCAAAAGCTTTACTCTATCCATGTCATTCAGGTCAACTCTACTTTGAGGAAGCAGCTCTTCCTCAATTATCTTTTGAGTGTCATGGGCCTCATTTTCCAGTGCTATGGCTAAAAGTATTCCACTGCTATTCATAAATTTTTCACCTAGCGAGCTTTCAAATGCGGACTGCCATGCCCTTCTTCCTCAGCTGTCTTAGTCTGGAAGCTCTGGTGAACCCTGTTCAACATAGGTGACCCTGATGGTATTTGGAACATCAATAGCCAAGGGTCTGGACCTTAGCATCATGCAGACCATCACAGTACAACAAAGCAATAGACAAGTGGTGGTTTCTTAGTAAAGTTTTGTTTTATATTGTGTATATGTAATTTTCCATTTCTATTAGAACATGTAAATTATCTTTCATTTTTACCGTTTTGTAAGAGGTAGTCAAGCCAAGTTCTGTATCCTGTCTTGTAACCAGCCCTGAATTTGCATGTAAATTGTTCAGACCTATTCTTAGAATCTTGGGAATTTGAAATGTTCAAAATGTACATTCTTCTCACATTAATTAGCCCATGCACTAAATTTAAAAGAAAAAAAAAGTGAAATGGATTGACATTGTCATATAGGGTTGTGAAAAGTTCATCTTCACATCTCTTTGTTGTCATCAACTATGTATCAATAAGCTATCACCACATCACAAGCCTGTTTGCTGTTAAAACTGCTCGAAATATAAAAACTCCATCATTTTCCACATTGACGCATAATTTAATTTTATACTGTGGGAACCATTTTATATACCAGAAGAAACTAACTAAATAATAATCACTCCTTACACTTACTATTTTCTTGTTTAGAATCATGACTCGCTACCAGATTTACACAACCATTAACTGAAAACACAGGAAGATTTAGGCTATCTAAATGAAATCTTTTTCATGTCTCCTATTAAAATATTTCAGATCAGCCAGCAGGACATCTTCTATTGCTCATAAAATTTCATAAAACTATGAAATAACATACTTGTGCACACATAGTGGGGAATCTAAATGAAGCTCTGCTTTTTTATATACTGTGATTCTACAGCTTAGGCAAATTTTTATAACATTGTTAGTTAAAAAGAAATAGAACATGACTGTGTCCAGGAAGTATGTTATTAAGCTGAAATATAACACTGTGCTACTAAGAAATTTAAAGATATGTTATCATTAGTAAGTTACCTTTACAGAAAGACAGGTAAATTAGGGTTAGTTACTATAAACATTGTGTTCTGTTTCTAATTAATGTATATAACTCACCCCAAACTGGGTCAAAAGAGCAGAAACATTTTCTTTGCTTTGGCACTATTGCTTGTATCTTCCCAAAACGCTGCATTAGCATGAGATCTGTTCTGGCCCTATACACAGATGTTCCAAGAGATCCCTCTTTGTTAAAATCAACAAGTAATCTCTTCAGGATGACAGAGTGCAGAATCTAGACCTCAACATGTCACAGCTACATCCCTCTTGTATTTCTTCTGTTTCTCTCCAGATAATTTTTGACAGACTATAAAATAACCTATTGATTGAAGTCTGAAGGTTGTAAATGTGATTTATGTGCTGCATTTGATTAAAAGTGTGACTGCTGCAAGGGATGTAGACATTTCTTCCTGTCAGTGGACAACTGTGCAAATCACTCATATAGAAACCTATAGGCTGGGAGCACCTTTAAAAAAAAAAAGAGTCAAAATTGTAAACTACAGCATAACTAGTTAAGTCAACAGCACTGCAACCAAAAACCAAAGGAGATTCTAGGTCAACAGTTAAAATCAACATTTACATTGTTGCAAATTTTAAGAACTTGAGTGTTGTGTGGGGAGAATTTTTTCTGACAAAAAGCAGGGACTGAAAGGGGCAGGGCCAAGGTGGCAGAGTAGACAGACACTTCCTGTGAACCCACCAGCAACAAAGACTCAAAAGAACAAATGAATCCAGTACATGTGATGTCCTAGAAGTCTTGAATATCAAAGGGAAAGCTGAGAAATTGTACTGAGTAATTGAGAAGGAAGAGTGATGATGCCCCAGGTGCACAGGATTCTACAGACCTGACCTGGGAAACAGATGCATCTGTCACGATGGGGTGGGTGGTAGAGTTCTGGTGGGGATCCTCCCGCGTGGGAGAAGTCATCTGGAGGGTTCACTCGTGCCTCCAGAGCTAGTGGGAGACAGCACCAGATCATCAAAAACTAAATCTTTGTCTGTCACCTACCTTGCATGCATCTGACTCTATGTCTGACTCTATCGACATAGGCCTGTCTGCCTTCTCTCAGAACTGCCCCTTCCTTCTCCGTATTGCACCTGGAGCTGGAGTCTCATGCCATTCACTGATCTGGAAATGGGGCTCCCGCAGCCAACCCTCTCTGAGTCGAGGAAGGGGGTAAAAAGAAAACAAATTCTGCTGACTCCCTGCCTCAGGCTGGATTTTCTAGGGAAGCAAAACAAATAACATGAAGATGTACAAGGAAAGATTTATAGAAAAGAAGCAACTGACATGACTGTAGAAGTCGTACAACCCAAGTTCTGGCACAAGCCTCACATGGCCATGGTAGCCAGTGGACCCAAGGTCAGCAGGCCAGGGACCAGAATTCTAGATCGCCAACCACGTAGGTCCACAGATCTCAAGCTGGCAGTGAGACTGTGAGGCCTCTGCTAGCTCATGGAGCTGCAGGAGCTGACAAACCCAGGATCGGCGGGTCAGGGAACAGGACTCTCACAGCTGCAAGGGTTGATGAATCCAACAGATGCTAGTTCAGGTCCAGGAATCAGATGCAAAAAAGAGCTGGAGCTGCTGGCAACGTGAGCAGACAGGATGCGCGTGGTAGAAGATGATGAGTTGAGAGCCGAGGGGAGGGAAGCCCCCCACAGGCCCTACCCCTGCCACTCGATGTAGCAGCCAAATATGCAGTTGCCAAGTTGACACAGTATTAATCACCACACTCTTCTCAACTAGAAAATCAAGGAAGAAACAGTTCTTCACTCAGACATAAGGGGATACAATATCCTCACAGACGCTCAGGGTTGGCTGCTAAACCCCAGCCATTCTCCTTTCCCAATTGCTTGGTCTAATTTCTCAGTTTCCCTTTGATGTTCAGGATGTTCCTAGGATGTTGCATTCATTTGTTTTGGGGGGTGTTTGTCATTAGAGGGTTCACAGGAAGCATCCATCTACTCAAAGTAGTGTCAGTTGGTCCCAATGGAATACTATGCAATGATAAAGAACAACGATGATCTTAGGAAGCGTAACATAGAGTCATCTGGAAGATGTATTATGCTAAGTGAAATTAGTCAAATGCAAAAGGAAACATATGATCCCACTATTATAAGGGCTTAAGAAAAGGTTTAAGCATGGAGAAAAATAATCTTTGTTGGTTACGAGGGTGGGGAGGAGGGGAGAAGTGGTATTCATAGATTAGATAGTAGATAGGAATTGGATTAGGTGAAGTGAGTAACAGTATACAGTAAAAGCGAGGTTAGCACAGCTGGACTAGATCAAGAGCTAAAGGGTTTCCTAAATACAACTCAACATTTTGAAGGGCAGACTAGCAGGGACAGGAGTCTGGGGACCATGGTTTCAGAGGACATCTTGGCTAATTGACATAACACAGTATTTTTTAAGAAAATTTTCTGCATACCACTTTGGTTAGTGGTATCTGGAGTCTTAAAAGCTAGCAAGTGGCCATCAGAGCAGTGTCAGTTGGTCCCAAATCACCTGGAGCAGAGGAAAATAAAGGGCGTCAAAGACATGAAGATAACATGAGCCCAGGAGACAGAAGGTGCCATGTGATCTGAGACTACATCAGCATGGACCCGAAAGAACTAGATGGTGCCTGTATTCCACCAATGATTGCCCTAATAGGGAACTCTATTAAAAGACCACATTTGATGACCTGTCAGATGAAAAGTTCCCCTGAAGACATGGTCCCTGAACTCCCTGTTAGCCCAGAGCTTAAAATAGTTCTGAAGCAGACTCTTCAGACAAAGACTGGACTGGACTACAAGACATAGGTTGATGCTGGTAAGAATGTGCTTCTTGGCTTAAACATATGCCTGAGACTATCTGAGCGGCTTTTGTCTGGAGATGAGATGAGAGGGTGGGTGGGGACAGGAGTTGGTTGAATGCATACAAGATATACAGGGTGGAAAGTAGGAATGTGCTGTCACAAGGTAGGGAGAGCAGCTAGAGTTGCATAATGGTGTGGGTACAAGTTTTTATACGGCAAATTTGATTGTCAGCTGTCACTTAAAGCTTAATAAAATATTTTATTGTTGTTAGGTGTCATCGAGTAGGTTTTCATTCATAGTGACCCTCTAGGACAGAGTTTCCAAGGAGCACCTGGTGGATTTGACCTGCTGACCTCCTGGTTAGCCGCCCTAGAACTTCACCACTACACCACCGAGGTTTCCATAAAAAAATATATTTAATAAATGGGCGGGAATAAGTGATCACTGCTGTTGCTTTGGAAACCCTGATGCCGTAGTGGTTAAGTGCTAAGCTGCTAACTGGAAGGTCTGCACTTACTTCTACCAGGCATTCCTTAGAAACTCCATGAGGCAGTTCTACTCTGTCCTATAGGTTTGGTCTGAGTCAGAATTGACTCAGTGGCAGTGGGACAGTTGCTTTCTAATCCTGAAATGTTCCAGAAAATTCAGTAGTAATGACCATCATAGCAAAAATGACACCATTGTCGGATCCGACTCGACAGCACTTGGCTTACATAATGTTAGGATTAATGCTAAATAGGGCTATGGACTGAACCTTCAGGAATGCAGGAAGAAATGATATCCTATTTGATTGAAGTTCAGAAAAATATGGTGATTTGTTTGTCACTTACAATTTCATCATACTTTCAGATTTAGGAACAGCTAGCGCTAGCAAAATACCATTATAAAAATCTTGGAATAAAATGACTTAATCCTCATATCACTATTTCTGAAACATGTTCCACGGCAGCATTTTTCTAAATAAGCATTTTTTCTGTCTTTTAAAGTACATAAATCTCAAGTATTCAAAATATGATATATTGAAAATATGTTTTTCAGTATCTAACTAAATTGGGGGCCTGCAAATGTCTCAAGGACAATTCGTGTTTCTTTGCCCAAAGAAGCCATGCCAATGGCTAATAATCTTTAAGTGTTAACTTGTAAAGTTGACAGTTAAAACCCCCTGTTGGTATCTATAAAGACCACGGAAGTGCTTATTAACACCAAAAACTCATAACAAAAAAGATGAAGTAAGCATAGCTCTTAGAAGAGGAAAATAAAATCAGAAAAAAAAAATTCCTGTAGGAAACAGTTTCCAAATTTTGAACTATATTTAACAACCATATTGAAGAAAATAAACATGAAGACTTGTAACTTTCTGATATACATAATTTTCTTTTGTCATAAGAAAATTTAAACTTTCTATTTGAAATAAATTCTGTAATTTGATTTATCAAACCAATTTGAATACAATCTTAAAGGGCATGGTAAATTTCAATATGCAGTGATTTTCCTTATTTTCATTAGCCATGACAATTTGAAGCATTGTCCCTGCTCTGCTTTATTTGCATCAAACATTGTGGTATACATTCTGTTTGGAATAGACCTTCTGCTTTTAATTAGCTATTAAGACAATCACCTGAGAATAACTCACTTAGCTCATTGATCACTTTGAAATGTACACAAAAAACTTTCCCCTGATTTTGTCATGTTTCAAGAGAACAAAAGATGAAAATATCAGGAAAAGAACATCAAAGAAATCATTTTCAGTACTTTAGATTTCAGGTTGAAAAACTTGATTATTTATTTATATCTGTACTTCAGCAGAAACTTGCATAAAATTTTGAACAGTATCTTTTTATTTAGCAAAATTTTGTTCTCTGCTTAAATACAGATAATTAAACTTAATGTAAAGATAGGGCCAAGGATTGGTACCAGCAATTTGCCTACTCATTCATCCAACAAATATTAATTCATTCAACAAATCAAAATACCAGATACTTAAATACCTAAGTGAACCGAGGTCCCTTGATGCCTTAAGAAAATCCACGTTTCTTGGCCTGATTGGGCTGTCCTAATGGAAAATCATCTCTAAAACATAAAGCAGCCTGTGAAATTGGCAGAAGGCAGGCCCTCTGTTCATCATGTAAAAGCCCTATCATCTCCTTAAAACCAAGCTGTCAAGGCTCCACTAGTGTGAGCAATGTCAATCATGCTGCCTGCTCTTTGAAGCTTTTAGTCCAGTGCAAAGGAGAGGTGTGCGTTAGTATTCCTTCTGAGCTACACATGAAAGATTCTTTTTCAACAAACACTATTATTCCATTATAATATCTAGACAGTGCCAAAGGTCAAATCTCAAATCCAACAACTTACACGTATTTTTTTCCAAGAAAAGGCTCATACTCAAGTCAGGATATTTTGAGCTGTAGCAAAACAGGAAAAGTATTTATTTTTATCTTCTCCTCTTCACTTGGATTGGCTTGGCATGTGCTTCCATAAATAAGATTTAACAGATGACTTCAGCAATTAACAGATAAAGAGGAGATGACAGTGGTATTTCCTAGAGTGATCAGAAAGAATTAAATTTTGTTCACACTGAAGAGTTAGCTTGTAGGTGTCACACTAAAGAGCTTATGTCACAGATATTTTGATGCCTGGCAAGATTAGCTGTGAATTAGGAGCCAGGGAGAACTTTTTTTTTTTTTTCAATCTAGAAAACAAAATCAACACAACAAATTAAAAACTTCCTTCAACTGTTTGAGAAATACACTTTGTCTTCTCCCAGATGTGACTGGCATCTTACTTCCATATTTAATGAAAAATGGGTATTTTGCCTTACAGAAAGATTGATCCTATGTCACTCAGGGAAAACAAATTTCTGCACATTAGCAAATAGCATTGGTTCCCATGTATAAATGATACTCTTCATATGACAATTAAACAGCTATATTTTTTCCCTAGAAAACTCTTAGTAAAATTCAAAGCAACAAATTGTATTAAAGTGTAAAATTGTATGCAATTAGATCATTACATATTGTGTAAAATTTAAGAGATGGGTACATTTAGGGCAATGAATGGGTTATAAGTAACTAAATGTGTAGATTATAGTTGATTCATTTCAGGGGTATGTGAGAATATCAGAACATTGGAAAGAGTGTTCAGCTCATAGTTGAGCTTGGATTTACCTTCTGCAAACTTCTAGAGCTAAAAAAAAAATGAAAGGATGAAAGAACTTTTTAAAAAGTCAGACAAACAACCTGAATGAAATGATTGAAATAACTTGGAAATGTCAAATGAAAAATAATAATATTTGAGTGCATTAGGCAATATTCTCACTAACTTTTATTTGTTTTCAGGCCTACAATAGTTTTGTTGTTGTTGTTGTTTCTCTTTGCTAGACAACTTTTATAAGTAAGCTGAAAAAAAATAAACCCATTGCAGTTGAGTCAATTCCCACTCACAGAGACCATATGGACAGTGTAGAATCACCCTATAGGGTTTCCAAAGAGTACCTGGTGAATTTGAACTGGTGACCTTTTGGTCAGCACCTGTCATGGGTTGAATTGTGACCCCCAAAAATATGTGTAGCCACGTGGCTGGGATATGGTTCCCAGTATCTTGGGACTGTCCTCCATTGTGTGGTTTCGCTAAACTGTATGTTGAAGGATTGGGGTGGGGCTGTAAATTCCTGCATAGGATTACTTCCTTGCTTTGCTGTAGGGAGAGTTTCCCTGGAGTATGGCTTGCGCCACCCTTAATGCTTTCAGCCTGCAAGAGATAAAAAGAGAAAAAGAAGCAAGGAGAATTGGGAGCCTCGTTACCATCAAGAGAGCAGCACCGGGACAAGAGCGCGTTCTTCAGACCTGAGGTTCCTGCACCCAGGACGTTCCCTGAACAAAGAATGATGCAATACCGGACTTTCCTCGAGAGCCGACAAGGGGAAAGCCTTCCACTGGAGCAGACACCCTGAATATGGACTTGCAACCTACCAGACTGTGTAAGAATAAACCTTCCTTTGTTGAAGCCATCCACTCTGTGGTATTTCTGTTAGAGCAGCCCTAGCTGACTAAAACAGCACCTGTAGTAGCTCTTAACCATTACACCAGCAGGGTTCCCTTTCATAGCTAAAGGGGCTTTTTTCCCCTGCTGTAACACATTTTCTTGCTGACTCCTACATGTATTTCCAGGTCTCATACAAAACCATGTAATGTTTCGGTACGATTAGATCTCCTTAGGAAGCAAGCTGGTTGGAGACAGAGACAGTATTTCTGTCCCTTTTATCTATCTCCAGGAGTAAGTAAGATACCTCGTACAGAACAGCACTTAAACATTTTCTGAAAGAATAAATACATGAATTCACATTATTTATGTGCAGTAAACTATGAAGACTACTATACCATAAAACTGAAGCTAAAATAAGTAATGCAACTTACAGTGACCCCAAGTGTGCCAAAACAGAACTAACTGTGTTCTACAGAGCTTTTAATGGCTGAGTTTTTAGATGTTATGTGCCAGATCTTTCTTCTGAGGCACTTCTCATTGTACACTCAAACCTGCAACCTTTGGGATAGCAGCCAAGCATACTACATTGTAGTCAATTAAGTATTTTAAAAATTATGAAGAGTAGGGAAACTCTAGTGGCATAGTGCTAACCAAAGGATTGCAATTCAAATCCACCAGGCAGTCTTTGGAAACTCTATGGGGCAGTTCTGCCCTGTCCTATAGGGTTACTGTGAGTTAGAACCAACTTGCTGGCACAAGTTTTGATGGGGGGTGGATGGTTAGGGAAGCTATTGCAATGATTTAAGGAAAAAAAAAAAATGTTATCCATGCCAATATAAAAGAGTCATAAATATTGAAAAATCTGAAACTAAATTTTTAAAGATTAAGTATAGCATAAAGGGAATGTATAACTTGATTATAGAATGTATGTTGAATGTAATTTTGTTGTGTAAAATATACTAAAGGAATAAAAACACTCCTCATGAAATACCTTTGTGAAAGAGCCTTTTGGAGAATTAAAGAATAATTTTGTGTGTCAGACTAAGGAAGTCTCAAGGTGGTGGATGGGAGGAAACAAAAACAGCTTATTATTTGGCTGAGAATGACTAGGAACAAATTTATGAACTTTGTTGTCTTGCTAACTGTCCTCCCAACTGTCTCCACAGTCAGTGCAATTCTACTTCTCAGGATTTTTCCCTTCATTTTCTCCTTTCCTTCCTCACTCAAGAAAGACAAATAGGGTGAACCTGTTGTTATAAACTACCCTGTGGGCCTTTGTCCTTGGAAAGTAATGTAGAGTAGCATGCCAAAGCCAAGCCAAGTGCCGTTAGTCAGATAGAAGCTATATAAAAATAAGTAACATTGTAGACAAGTATGCATGAAAGCATCTCAAAGGAAACAGTGGTCTAGCATCCAGGTAATACCAAAAGAAGACTTTAAAATACACATTTAGAAAGTTAACAGTAATTCAAAGATTGAATGAGAATGACTTCAGGATGCAGGTGCTGTAAGTGGACTCTAGAAATTATAAGATCCAGATAAAGCAAAATCGAAAAGTATATGTAATAAGAGACATAAATACAGGTTATTTCAATGTTATCAAGCTCTCATTAAAAATCCCAAACAAAACTTTCAGTTCACTTTATTTCTTTTCATAATATATACCCATGTCTCAATATTTATATGGGAGAAAATGAGTTCCCTGAAACTCAACTAAAGTGGAGTTTTAGGTATGCTCCCCCTGCACCCCCGCCCCCACCATAGGAGGCTGACTTTTATGGAATGAGGGTTGAGGGCTCCTACACCTGGCAGAAGGTGAGAAAAAGGAAAAGACTGAAGTCAAGGTGTTTATTCCCTTGACTCCCTGGCTTTGAGGCAGGCCAAAACTAAAAGGAACCCAAAGCCTATCAATAGGTTAGTAGAGAAACAGATTGTGGATATACAATGGAAAACAAATGAGCTATTAATGTATACAATAATGGAGATGATTCTCATAGTAATGCTGCTGAGTAAAATAAAATCTAAGTATATACTGTACAGCTCATTGTATGAAATTCTAGAAAATGCAAACACATTCATAGTGACAGAAAGCAGATGGATGATTTTCAGAAGAGGGCATACAGGGAGGGACACAGGCACTGCAAAAGGAGGTGAGGAGACTGTTAAGAGTAATGTTCATTATTTTGATTATGGTAATGGTTTAACCTGTACATTAAATGTCAAAATTTATTAAATCATACACTTTAAATATGTGTTTTTGAATGTTAGTTATTTCTCTATAAAGGCAATTTAAAACCCCTTGCCATCACATCAATTCCAACTCATAGTGACCTTATAGGACAGAATAGAACTGCTGTTAGGTTTCCCAAAGAATCACAGGTGGATTCAAACTGCTGACCTTTTGGCTGTCAGTCAAACTATTTACACCATGGCACCGCCAGGACCGCTATAAAGGCAACTGAGGGTGCAAAATCGAACAATGCTTTGCTACACCAAGTCTCTGGAGGTCCTGAAGTCATTTAGTTGAATTCTATGACCTTAATTATATAAAAAAAACAATTATATAAAGTTTAGAAATTAAACAGTAAAAAAGGGAAGACAAAACTCTGAACCTGGTCATCCCATGACTCAGTGTGAAGCATCAATTATTTTAGTCTCCTAACCTTGAGTTTTTGCTTTAAAAAATGACGAAGTTGAACTAATTCATCTCCAAAGATCTCTCACCACTTTTTTTAGGAGGAGAAATATTTCACTTGAAACAAATTTTTTTTTTAAGTAAAAATAATAATCTACTTCTCTATTATTTTGTAGTAAAATAAAAAGTGGCAAAACATATATTTGGCATTGAATACAAATAACCCAGTGATTACACATTTTCTTAGTGATTTCTAAGATAAAAGACAAATGGGTAGCATTACTAAGGAAAGACCCTATGCCCTTTCTCTGAAATTAAACGGCAGAATCATTTGAGAGGAACCCAGAATGGCAACTCAAGCGACAATGTGGGGGTCACTCAAGATTGGAACTACTAACTCTGAAACTCACTAAACCCTCCAAGCCTATATCATCAACTACAAAATGCAGATAACAATGAAGCCTATGTGTCAGGATTATTGTTATTAAATGAAATAATTGCTGTAAAATATTTTGTTATTTGCTTGACACATGGTAACCCCTTGGTAAATCTCACTATCTTACAACCAAGTCCCAGTTTGCCACTATTTGCAGAGGCCATCTGAGTCCCTTCTTATAAATTGAAAAGAATAGACCCCATATTATACAGTTTCATTTTGAAATCATTTTATGATAAAGAATTATTAGAATAATTGTCCACTTCATTTTTAACATCATATCATAAAAAAAAATATTTTATTTCAGTGACTCAAAGTATCCCTAGTATTTGCTGGTATTCAAACTCACAGATGCCTTTCACTCCCTTTGAAAGTGAATGTAAACTGTGTTTTATCTACTGCAAAAAAATATTTCCTAGAGAAATAATTTTGTGTTGCAAATGACTTTACATTCATGAAATCACTAAGATATTACCTCCAAGACAGAACAGTTATATTTTGTTTCGTGGGAGTTGTTAATTGGTTTATAACTTTCCCAGCAGCAGCAACCTACTGATGAGAGACAAATATTTATTTGCTTCCTTCTGGGTACAATGTGCTCTAAATGCTTGTTCTTGATTAGAAACAGGGAATTTCTTGATTACGTGGCTGATCAAATGCTTTAGACGACTATTATTTATGTATCCTTCCAGGTGGCCTGTCATGTTACCCAGCAGTGCACACATGCAGCCTATAGAAACATCTAGTTTCTTGACGCCTTCTAGTGAAAATGTTTGTTAATACTTACACTGCATTTTCAGTAGTTCTCTGAAGGGGCTTAGGGAATGGCTAATCTGAAAATATTCTGGATAGCGTATTTTATACTAGTTATATAAAGAAACTCTACATTTTATAAGGAGTCTCTCTTGTATAGACTTTTAAAAATAAATGAAATCATTCATAATGAGATTTTTCTAGGCCTATATATTAAAAAAAAAAAAAAAAAAATCCAAGCCCATTGCTGCTGAGTCCTTTCTGACTCATATTGACCCCATAGGTCAGAAAAGAACTGCCATATAGAGTTCTCAACCACTAGCCACCAGGGCTCCCAGGCCTGTATAGCTTTTTTATTTAGTCTTCAAAATACTTAAACTCAAAAACAAAACCCAGTGCTACTGAGTCAATTCCAACTCATAGTGACCCTACAGGACAGAGTAGAAATGCCCCATACAATTTCCAAGGATTCAAATTGCCCATTTCTGGTTTGCAGCCACACATCTAACCCCTATGCTGCAAGGGTTTCTTCAAAATACATAGGAGCTGTACGTTAGTACATAACCATCTTGGCTAAGTTATAGCAAACTTGGCATCAATCATACAAGCATTCTTGTACAGTCCCTAAAGAAATCTATCACTAAAATTAAGAATGGACTCCAAGAGAGAATGCGTTACTGAGAATTCTTTCATCAACAGGTTATGGGCAGGATATTTGGCAGGTGTACATACCTCCTCGTCAAGAATGTATTATATCAAAGAGGCGCACATATTCTGTTCTTCATTCAACAGTGTTTATTGTCAAAAAAAGGGAAAATAAATAAAGCTATATTAAGGCAGAAAATGCCTGCACTGAAAAAATGAAAATGAACTTTGGACTTAAATAAATTTATTGAATTCCACAATGCACCCCAAATTTGAGCAAATACTGTGATTTTTTTTTTAAAGTTGGTTTTGTCTTTGTCTTGAATAAATTATATCCTGCTACAGAGGAGGTGGGAGTCACACACACAGAGTAAATGGCAAATGCATTTGTCTTCCCTGTCCCTGGGAGTACTTTAACTCATTAAATATTAAAATCAATTTTGTGTTCAATAGGAAGTCAATATAATTTCGTCAGAAAAAATGATACGCTCAGTTCATGAGAATGAATAACTTGAACATTTTATGCAATTGTGTTCAGTGGTCTAATTTTTCAGGAAAATAATAGCATTTATTTATAGTAATCTAATAAATATGTTTATGAATTTCTTCAGTTCTGCTCAATTTGAAATGATTGTTGTAACCCCCAAAAGTGGTTAGAAAATGAGAGCACAAACCTATTTTTTAATGTCCTTCATAAACAGAGATTGTAATGTTGAACAGGCAAGAACTGATAAAATTCCTGAAGTCATTTTTCACCTGGACACATACAACAGATAACAGGAGGTTGTAAATTAGGTTTTCCCATCTGACGGCTCTGGGTCCTTTGGAAAGTGAACTGCCTCAATTTTGTGCTTCAGTTTTATCATTTGTAAAATAGAATAATAATAGTATCTACTAATTTGTTTGGGGATCAGAGTTCTTAACGTAAACAAATAGTTTACAGAACAATGGGAAATGTACGGCAGTAATACTTAGAAATGCCAGAAGGAGGTGAGGGACTACACCCAGGCAGCTAAGGCCCTTCTTAGAACTGCTGGCCTGTAACTATGGCCTTCTCTACAGGCTATTATTTCCTGCTGTATCAACTTTTCTTTGGATGTGCATGTGCTGTGATCCAAGCTGAAGAGTCAGAGTGAAAAGGAATTGTTTAAAAAGGGGGAAAAAATGAATTGCTTGATGTCAGCCAAGTGCATATATATACTCTTTGTATTCATCATAGTTATAATTTTAAATCCATCTACACAAGAGCAAAAAACAACAAAAAAAGATCAGCTTTTAGAGGACAAAAATAAATTGCTTCATTGCTAAAAGATGTGCTCTTTCTATTCATCATTATCATTTTAAAGCAATTGACACAAGACCATAGAGAGGGTCTAGTTTTTCCTCCTTGTTAGTCCACAGCTAACGCTTTGTTTATCAAATCCAACACTTTGCACATAACAGATGTTTATTTTAAACATCCAGACTGAGCTGGTTAATGAATTTGGCCTGAATTGATTAATGTATTTTTCCTGTACTTACTTGGTCCCTTCTCCAAGTACTATGATGTAAAAAGTACAAAATACTACAGTAATTTTGGCTGTGGTTACTAGGGGAACAAAAGTAATAGAATCCTTCAAAATTAATAATGACTGCAGTTAGGTGAACTGAATAAATTAGTAAATAGAACAAAGCAAGTCTTCGCTGAGTGGACACCAATTCACAGTGATTCTATGGGACTGAGTATAACTGCTCCTTAGGGTTTCTACTGCACCTTAGGGTTTCTACTGCACCTTAGGGTTTCAGAGGAAACGCTGGTGAATTCGAATTGCTAGGCAGCCATAACTTTTAACCAGAACTCCAAGTAAATGGAAAAAGAGATGAAGTCATAAATCAGTAAACATAGATTATTGTTAGAAGATCCCCCAACAATTATTCAGATATAATGTAATGTTGGGTGAGATGTGAGTTAATGACAGAAAAGTGTATAGGAAAAGAGACCCGCTTCATGTACAATAAAGAGAGAATGGTCATTGGTTCACTGTACCTACAGCTATGAATTCCTCAAGTTATCATTGCAGGTCTTTAGTTAGCTACCTAACTAACTACTAACTAGTTAGAGACCATCTCAAGAACTTACTTTTCTAAGGGTTTCTTATTAGCATGATACGTCACTGTGATTAGTCCAGTGTATGTCCTCTACATGGAAAAATTAGAAATTCAATTTAAATTTTCATATTTAGTCTATTCATTGAGAAAAAAAATCAAAAGCTTATAGATGTGCAAAATATAAATCCAAGTGTCTCAGTCAGCTGGTGCTGCTCTAACAGAAAATACAACAAGTGGATGGCTTCAAGAACAGAAATTTTGTTATCACCATCCAGGAAACTACAAGTCCATCTAAGAACACAAAGACTTCTAAGAATTTAAAGTCAGGAAAAATGTGTGTCAGGGATGCATATTTTCACCATACTTACCCACCTTATATTCTGAGCAAATAATCCAAAAAGCTTGACTTCATGAAGGAAAATGTAGCAGCAGGTTTGGAGGAAGACTCAATAGCAACTTGTAATACAGAGATGACACAACCATGTTTACTGAAAGTGCAAAGGACTAGAAGCACTTAATGAAGATGATTCAACCACACAGCTTTCAGTTTAGTTTACACCTCAGCATAATAAAAACAAGAATCTCCTCCACTGAACCAATAAGTGCCATCATTATAAATGGAGGAAAAAGAGTGAAATTTTCAAGCATTTTCTTTTACTTGGCTCCACAGTTAACGCCCATGGAGGCAGCAATCAAGGAATCAGATGATGCATTGCACTGGTGCCTTTGCTGCAAGAGACTTCTTTAAAGTATTGAAAAGCCAAGATGCCACCCTGAACACTAAAGTGCAACTGACCAAGCTAAGGTGTTTTCAGTGACCTCATATGCATGCAAAACCTGGATGACGAATAAGGAAGACCAAGGAAGAACTGACACTCAAATAGCAGTTCGGGTAAAGAACACTGAATATACCATGGACTACAGAAAGAGTGACCCAATTTGTCTTGGAAGAAGTACGACCAGAACGTTCCTTAGAAGCAAGGATGGTGAGACTACATCTCACACACTTTGGCCACCTTGTCAGGAGGTCTTAGTCTCTAGAGAAGGACATCATGGTTGATAAAGTAGAGTGTCAGCAAAAAAATAGAAAGACTCTCAATGAGACAGATTGACCCAGTGGTTACAGCAATGGGCTTACGCATAGCAATGACTATGGGGGTGGCACAGGACCACGCAGTGTTTTGTTCTATACATATATGTGTGTATGTATATGAGCATGTGTGTGTGTGTGTGTGTGTGTGTGTGTGTGTGTATGGAAACCCTGGTGGTGTAATAGTGAAGTGCTACGCCTGTGAATCTAGAGGTGAGCAGTTCAAATCCTCCAGGTGCTCCTTGGAAACTCTATGGGACAGTTCTACTCCAACCTATAGGGTTGCTTTGAGTCAGAACTGAGTCTACAGCACCCAACAACAATCTATGTATGTACATGTATATATATGCCTATGACATCACCCCAGAGGTAGTTCCCACATTCATTTCCATTGTCACTTTCCTTTATCCCAGTGGGTCTAAAATGTGGCAGATTAGGCATTTGCCTCACATTCAAAGTTAAAAAGGGCACCAATATACTCAATAATCAGGTTAAATAATATTTAATGTAATACAGCATTTTGAAAATCAAAATTAATTTTAAAAAATCATAAAGAAAATGTAAACAGTTTGAATAACGATGAGATCAGTTCTTATACTTGCATAGCCTTCCTTGCTCATCCTAAGCCCAGGCTTGTGTAACTTTTCAATTATTTCTTCCTCTGCTAGCTGATAAAATTTGCATGATACAATTTCTAACGGTATTTTAGCAAGTGACAAGATGAGTCTCTAATTGCATATTGTCAGACAGATGCTTTGTAGTTTAGCCTTTTGATTGGTCCCCTGGGCTACCCCGTGAACAGGTCCTCCCAACTTATTTGAAAGCAGAGCTGGGTTCACCGAGGCTAACACTGAAAATCATGCACCTGTTTCAGAAATGCATCTGTGGTTCCCCAGGACTGTTCACAGTCACACCAGGAATGTTTTACACAAAAAGAGTCTGGGCTTATAGGCAGTGTTTAAATCCTTTTAGTCAGCGATGATAAATTGTGTCTTGGTCAGTATTTCTAATAACAAGCTGTTGCTTCGAATTGAATGTTAGATACAGCGTAACGCTGAATCCTGTGTATCTATTCATTATCCCCTCCAGGGCTAGCCCTAGGCAAAATTGTAAAGTAGGTTAAGCTTATTCTTGACAAACTCCCACTATGTCCATAATGTATATAGGTAGCCATTCTCCTCCCAGACTGCCTGGGTGCCCCACTGACCTGCCCGTTGCTTGAGTCAGTCTCCTGGAAAGCATACCAAACTTTTACCCATGTCCATTTGGAACTATGCCACTAGCTTTGTAGTCCTGCAGGACCTCAAATTAGATTGCTGTGATTGGAAAACTTTCAGTCAAACTAAGTTGCCCTGAGGTATAATGTCCAGTAATATTTTAAAGTGTTTTCATGGCCAGAATATTAGCATTTTAACGTAGGCTGGAAAAATGCACTGTGACATGCCTCTATAGAAGGCAGAAAAATGTGTCTATGGTATACTCAACAGCTATAAACTAGTATTATCACTGTAAGAAAGCTTACTGAATTTTAAAAGTTGTCTTTAAATATTGATATAATGAGTGAAGTGTCTCATTTTTTGCATTTTCCTTTTTTTCTGTGATAAGCACGTTACTTTTAGTGTGAAATATTTTATTCACATAACATAGAGGGTAATGAGTGAGAAATAGCCACTGTCCAGCTCCACACTCCATTTTGCTATATTTACTTTGAAATCTATATTATTAAATAAAACATTTTAAAAGTTGAAATTCTCTGTAAGGCCACTTTCCCTCCTATCTTCCCTCCCCTTTTCTTGGATGGAACCATTCTCATAAATTTGTTGTTTATTATTACTCTATAAGTTCTTACAATATTTAAGTAGATTAAACAAGCTGCTATCAAGTTATTTCTTACTCATGGTAAATCCATGTGTGTCAGAGTAAACTGTGCTCCATAGGGTTGAAAGGCTGAGTTTTCACAAGTAGGTCAGCAGGCTCTTCTTCCCAGGGACCTCTGGGTACACTGAAACCTCTGATCTTTTTGTCAGCAACAGAGTATATAATTCATACCATTCAGGAACTCCATCTAAGCAGGAAAATACCCCCAAACAATAAGAGCAACTATTTTAGAAATTTTCAAAAATTCTATGAATCCTCTTTTTAGACCAATAATTTTTCAATTGCTCCTCCCATTACTTCTTGTTAATTAATATTAATTTACTTACATTTTCTCCTAGTGCTGTTTTTCTTCTTCTTCCTCTTTTTTTTTTTGCCTACATTACAAGCAATGCTTGTTGTTGTTGTTAGATGTCAACAAGTTGATTCACAGTGACCTTATGTGAAATAGAACGAAACCCTTCTGGGTCCTCTCCATCTTCACCCTGGTTGCTATGTTTGAACCCATTGTTGCAGCCACTGTGTCACTCCATTTCCTGTCATATTTTGTGTGTTTTCCGACCTGAGTTGCTTGTCTTTCAGCACTATATCAGACAACGTTCTGCTGTTGTTCATTGATTTTTAATGGCCAATTTGGTTGTAAGTAGACAACCAGGTCCTTCTTTTCATTCTGTCTTAATCTGAAAGCACCCCTAAAACCTGTCCAATATGTGTGGCCCTTCTGGATCTGAAATACTGGTGCTATAGCTTCCAGTATCACAGAAATGCACACGCCACCACAGTATAACAAACTGACAAATAAGCATAAGCAATACTACACCATCTATAAAAAATTGTAAATATTTCCCTATGCACATGTGCAAAAATTGCCCTAAAATCTATTTGCACAAGTAAAATTGCTTGGTGAAAATATACGTACATGTGCAATGACACTAGATAATTCTAAATTGCTCTTCAAAGTAGTTTACACTCCCATCTGCAAAGGACAGGAGATTCTGTATCTCTACATCCTTGACAGCACTTGATATTGCCAGCCTTTGTAACTTTTTCCAGCCTAGAGGATATATAAAAAAACACTTCATAGTTGCTTTATTTGCTTTTATCTAACAACTTGTCAAGTTAAAATCTATTCATATTAATTATACATTTTGATTTCCTCATTTATTGTTTATCTATTAATATCACATTCTATATTATATAAAGGTAAACAGACTGTATTCTAATAAAAATATGTAGTAATGACTTTTTCAAGTAATGTGATAAATAGTGGGAACAATCTTCTTGTTAGGGGTTAAGGGTTCACCTTATTACCTGAGTCAGCTTGGACTCTTGGGAACTTTACATGTAACAAAATGAAAAGTGGCCTGGTCCTGGGCCATCATCATGATCACTGATACACTGTGGTTACTGGGTAATCCATTTCACAGAGAGTTTACCTCATTGTACTGGCCCTCTACTCTACCAAACATGATATTCCTTTCTAGTGACTGACCTTCCATAGATGATATGTCCAAAGTAAGTCAGTCAAAACCTTGCCAGCCTCACTTCTCAGAAACACTCTGGTTGTGAATCTATTTCTTCTAAAACAGGTTAGGTTGTTCTTTTGGTCAGTTTGCACTCTATTCAGTATTCCTCACTCACACCAGTTTGAATACATCCAGTCTACGTCTTCCTTTCTTCATTGTCTGGCTTTCAGGTTCATATGAGGCAATTGTAAAGATCATGATTTGGGTCAGATGCAGCATAGGTATCAGTTACATCTATGCTTATTAAAACTTCAAATAGGTCCTTTGCAGAAGATTTGTCCAGTGCACTATATTGTTTGATTTCATTATTTTTGCTTCCATGAGCATTGATTATTGATCCAAGTAGAATGTAATCATTGATAAGTTCAATTTCTTGTTCAGTGATCATGATGTTGCTTAATGGTCCAGTTGTGAGAATTTTCATTTGCTTTATATCCCATTATAATCCATACTGAAGGCTGTAGTTTTTGATTTTCATCAGTAAGTTCTTCAGTCTTTTTCAACAAGCAAGCTCGTGTCATCTGCATATCACAGAGCATTAGTAAGTCTCCTTCCAGTCCTGATATTATATTCTTTTTCATATAGTCTGGGTTCTTGGATTATTTGTTCAGCATACAGATCGAATAAGTAAAGTGAAAGAATACAACTTATGCTGCTCACATTTTCTAATTTGGACCTTGTAGTATCCCCTTGTTCTTTTCAGTCATGGTAGGTAAATCAAGATGGAATCGTTCAGATAGGAGCTTCCCAGCATCCATTGAATACACATAGTGTGCTTTCTTTTTCTGTACCAGAGATGAATTCTGAAAGTCCCGATCATTGTTCTTTCTGGTCTATAAAGTAAGATTAAGCAAATGAATCCAAGAGCTGACAGCCTTAGATTCATATCTTCATTTATTACTTTTCTATGTGTGATGTCAGACAAGAAGCATCTCAGAGGCTCATTTTCCTCATCTTAAAGTGAGATAACAGTAACAATAACTCCAAATCCAATAGGATTTTGAGGAGTATATAATGATACTGGGAATTTATACAAAGTTGTTACATTGATGTCTGGCATGCAGTACTTATTACTATTAGCATATACTGTATATTTATTATGAATCATGTGACAACCTAAGCACATTTAGATGGAGGGATAAGGCTTCCATAATTACATTTGATTCCTGTAATGTTTTGTGCTCTGCATAACGTAAAATATTTTAAAGTTGTTATTTTGTCTTCTTCTCCATTTCTTTTTATTGTATACTTTTGTCCAATCAAGCTATTTGTTATTCTCTGTTATAGATAAATTTTCCCTCCATTTATTATATAGCTTTATAAATCTTAACGAATGCTGTAAAAATACTTTAAGACTTTTCAGTGAAAGATATTGTGACAATATCTTTGGTTTTCTTTCTTAAATGACTCAAAAAGGTGAATCTCTAGATGCAAACTCATAGCCATTTCCAAAATCTTAGCAAGAAAATGATGATCTTAAACTATGGCTATAACTGGAAATGTCATTCGATTGCACTGCTACAAAATAATACCTTAGACCCTAGTGCTAAAAGCTAGGTTAAAAGCTTTGAAAGCAGAGCCATCCTTTGTAATTGACTGTGAAGTCCCCTAAGGTACTAAAAATTGAGGGATCAAGATAGAAAATTATAGGAATAGCATGGTGTGGTTGATGCCTGAGAGCACTAAAATCTAATCACAAAACTGAAAACAAGAGAGAAGCAACCACACTTTTCCAAATAGTCTCTCCCATCGCTTCTTTACAATCTCTTACATCTCTGTTGTTATCTACCCAGCAAAATTACGCACAATGGTTAAGATGATGGACTTTCACAGTTGTCATGTCCTTGGTCTTCCTCATAATCCAAACATTATATTCCGAAACCATCATCTTTGTAGTCTGTCCTCACACAAATTCCTGGCCTCTTCTCTGTCCTCTTACTTCCCATACTTGAAAGTCGTGACTGTGTCTTAACGAGCTAACTGTTCTTATGCTTTTTATTCAAAAGTTATCCTTGAATTTTTGGCAATGAAAGTAAAAATAATTTTAGAATTGAAATAAAGTTTATTGTTTAGTAATACTGAACCTGAGAATTTCACATATAATATTACTGGGGAGTAGAGTTATTCGTCCAACTTTGGAAAAGGCGGTGATCAAAGAAAGAAGCAGGGGCATGGAGATGTCAGAAGGCAACTGTTTCTTTATTAAAAAAAAAAGTTTTGTGTTTTTAAATTATAGATCTTCTACTTGCTTGCTATTGAAGTCCAAATAATATAGATGTGTATAATGTTCAAACTGAAAGATGTCCCACCCACTTTCAGAGCCATCTACCCATACCACCAGTTTGTTTTGTTTTTGCATTTTCAAGCATTTTTACTATATGAGAATATAAAATAAAATAAAATTATTCAAAGTGATGTTAAACAGGCTGAGTGACAGACCAACAGATAGACAGAACGAGAAGTTGATAAAAATCCTAACTTGCTTATTGTTTTCACTGTACAACGTGGTAACTTGCTTATTTTCACTAGAAATCTGGAGATTTTTCCGCATAAATAGTCTTTGTAGTTGTATCAGAGTGTTCCATTATAACACTGAACATTGTATTCATTCTTCAATCACCTAAGCATTTGGATTTTCTCTTTTAATTTTTCTTATTACAAACCACGAATACCATTAAGGTAAAATATGTGTGTATTTCAACAGATCATGTAAGAGTGGTTGAAGTAGAATTACTCATGTTTTGGATATGATCATTTTAAATGCTGGTAGATTCTACCAAAGAAACCTCTAAATATATTGTATCACTTTACACTCTGGCCAACATTGTTTGAAAACGACTAGTTCTTTGCATGACTGTTCACGATGTATGCCTAAAAGCAAAGACGAAAAGTCGGGGAGATGCAGGGGAACCAGAAGAATGGTGATAGGGAACCCAAAGTAGAAACGGGGAGACTGCTGGTATGTTGTAGGGATTGCAGCTAGCTAATCTTAGGGAATAATCCGTGAGTTAATTATCGAATGTAAAGCTAATTTACAGTGTAAACTTTCACCTAAAGCAAAATAAAATGTTCAAAATACACAAATAAAAATACCATATGTACTTGTTTTAGTTCTTTATATTATTCTTCTTGTTGCATGCTTGCCTGCCTGCTCTGCTGTGACAAATACAACTAGAATGAATAATTTCATGCTTTTTTTCAAATAAGTCTTTGTTTCATAGTCACATAATGCGTCCTAACATATACATCAACTATATGTAATGTGACAAGTTTACAAGTCCTTTAAGCCTTTCCTCCACACCTTCTTAAAATAAATAAATAAATAAACCTTAGACTTTTTCTAAATCTTTTGCCCATGAATCTGATTATACCAAAACTGTGAAACCTTTGTATTGTGTCTGGGGAATATCTTCATGGTACATCAGTTTTTGTATTAAACTTCCAAGACTTCATAAATCTCAGACCACTTTAGTGAAAACAACTTAGAGATAGTTTTATTTTCTATATTAAGATCATAATTTCCTCATGATTTTATCTACTTGATAAATGTTTTCTTACTACATACATTTTACTGCACAGTTTGAAAAAAAAATACTTGGATATATTAGAATACTCGAGTTCTGTTCCAGCTGATTTTAATACTTGTGCAACTTGGTGAAATCTTTTAATCATCCTAGACCTTGCCTCAGTTCAACTCTTGTCAAACAGTAAACATTTTAGAACATTTTCTATTTTGTACCTTTTTTTTTTTACTCCTGTGCAATATGTACATCATAAATACTGTTTCGATAGGGATTATATCTGCGTTCATCTCATTAGCTTTCGGTTTGGTTCCATTCATCTATTGTATAGTCTCTTTTGTTAAAAAATTGTCTTTATGACATTCCTCCTAGTTTTCACCTAAAATTGCCTTAAAGAAATACTTTCAAGGCTTAATTGTTGCTGCCATTTTCCCTCATTTCCTTATTTTTCTACATAGACAAACTTCAAAAGTCCATTGCTGAAATTGCTCATTTTCATTACTCTGAGCACATTTCTCTCATTTAACTTTCTTTACTGCTTTATAAAGAGAATTATTATCCTCTTTAATCTTTTGTTAGAATTCTCAATACTCCCTGTGATATTCCTTCTTTCTCAGAACATCCGTCTCATCAGCTCTCTCTTCTCTCCTATAACCCCTTTTAGAGTTTTTCAGTCCTGATAGATGTCCCCAATGTTAACTATCCAACATCTGCCAGATCCTTCTGAAGTGTGCAGACCACTTCTCTTTCTTCCTTAAAAACGATATAAACAAACAAAACACATTCAACAGAGGAGAAAATGGATAAATGGGGATTACTAAGAATCAAACTCTTCTACTCATCCAAAGACTTCATCAAGACTTAAAAGAACATCTACAGAACGGGAAAAAATATTTGGCAACTCTATGTCAGACCGACATCTGATCTCCGTAATCTATAAGGCATTACAAAATATCAACAAGTATAAAAAATCCAATTAAGCAATGGGAGAAGGAGATGGACAGACATTTCCCTAAAGAGGATATCCAGGCAGCCGAACAACACATGCAGAATTGCTCATGATCATTAGCTATTAAAGAAATTCAAATCAAAACTACAATGAGATACCAACCCAGCAAGGTTGGCCATGATCCAAAGAACACAAAACAACGACTGCTGGAGAGGCTGTGGAGAAATTGGAATTCTCCTGCATTGCTGGTGGGATTGCAAAATGGTACAACCTCTTTCGAAAGCAGTCTGGTGCCTCCTTAAAAATCTGGAGATAGATGCACCATTTGATCCTGTAATTCCACTGTTTAGAATTTATCCTTCAGAAACAAAGGTTGTCACATGGACACATGTACAAGAATGTTTGTTGCAGCACAGTCCACAATAGCAAAAAGTTGGAATCAACCCCGATGCCCATCAACAGATGAATGGATAAGCAAACTATGTAACACTATGCTATGATAAAAAATAATGACAATTTTAGAAAACTTCTCATAACGTGGTCTCGTTTGGAAGACATCACGCTGAGTGAAATAAGTTAGTGTCAAAAGGACAAATTTTGTATGTGACCCCTGTTATAAAGACTTAACAAGAGAATTATCCACAGAAGAAAATGGCCTACATGGACACGTGAGGGGCTGAGGGTTTATCACAAATGAGATAACTGATAGACATTAGACATTTTATTCTTTTTCTGTAATTAATAAAAAATTTAAAAAGTTAAAAAAGATATAAAATTAAACACACAAGCAAGCAAGCAAAGGACATCATGTTAATAAAGTGTGTTTGTCTCTCAATCTGGCAGTTTGCCAGGGCTGTGGATGTACATAACGTACTGACAAGCCCGTAGTCCTGACTTCTGGTACAGCTGATGCTACTCAGAAATCACCTGGGATAACAGAGTATACTCAGGTCTTGCAAAATCCTTCTGTGCATATGTAGGGACAACTCTGCAATCTGGGAAACCTTGGGAGATGCTGGTTCAGACAACCCTTTAAGGGTGCCAATCGGTCACCTTCACTAACACCTAAAATCTCTGGAATGCCTTCAAGACCACTGCTGTCAAGTTGATTGCAAATCATAGGGACCTGATAGACAGAGTAGAACTTTCCTACAGAGTTCCCAAGGAGCGTCTAGCAGATTTGAACTGCCAGCCTTTTGGTTAGCAGATGTAGCGCTTAACCACTATGCCATAGTGTTTCCTACTTTAGGCAAGGGTTTCTCAAACTTAGCCTAAGAATCATCCAGTGATGGTGTAAAAGTGCAGATTCTAACTCAGTATGTCTCAAGTGATGCCTGAGATTCTGCGTTTCTGATAAGCTCCCAGGAGATGCTAAGACTGCACCTTTGTGAACAACACTGTGAGTCACAAGCCCCGGACTGTTTATGTAAGAGAGGAACCTAGAGGCCGTTCCAATTATCAAAACAGTTACTATTACCAGTAATGTTGACTGTAAAATAGTTCACACTTATATGGCATTTAAAGTTGATAGAGCATTTGACATGTGTTAGCTCTGTCTAATATTCGCGATAACTCCTGACATAGGCAGGAAATTAATTATTCAGAGGAGAAATTGAAGAAATATTAACTGTCTTGCTCGACGTCACACAACTAATAAGTAGTAAGGGGTCTGTGAGGTTTACTCAGACGTGGAGACAACAACTAAGAGTACAAACTTTGGAACTGGTAAGATCTGTCTTTGAAATTGTGTCCTTCATGTCTTAACTGTGTGGTGTTGTCCATATTAACCTTTCTATTTTAGCTTCCTCATTATACATTGGATATGCCTATTTTTATACACTTGTTAGACTTAATAACTTTTAAAGTGCCTAGTGCGAGTTCTCGTCACTTGGGAATCTCTAAGTAGGTGGCAGCTGCTGCTGTTGCTGTGTTGTCCTTCCCTGTTACCCCAGAACTCTGCTGAATTTCTGCAGGTACCTCACACCTTTGCAAAAACCTCAGTGCCCACCTAGAGGGAATATCTAACTTCCTTAGAGCAGTTGACCATCAAGGGCCCTACATGAAAAATATGAAAAATATGACAGGATTAGACACTTGGAGTGAACCTTTTTTCAGTATTTCTCTGTTTAGCTGCATATGTAGGAGGACTTGCAGTGTGGCTGCCTATTAATGTGTTCTTAGGTATATGAAGAATTTCTGCCTGAAGAGTTTCTACTATGGTTCCTTTCAAAATCCCACAAATTCATCCACATTTTCTTAAAGTATATAAAAAATGTTTTTTTTTTTTTTTTTTTGGATGGGGGATGCTGCTGAACCATTACACTTGCTTAAGTTTCAGATGATTTCACGTTTTCTGTTTTCTGCAAAAGCAGCTGAGTGGTGACATGGGAAGAAAGCTGAAAAATAACATGTATATGCTGGTGACAGATAGAAAAAGCAAGACAAAAGAATAGGCTGTGCCAGATTGATAAATCTCTGGAGTATGCCTTAAGAAATTGTCTCAATAATCACTAAATGAGTTTTTTCACCCTTTTTGAGCACAAACATCGAGGCTAGGGCAACACAGCCTTTTCAGATGTCTTCACAAATAAAAATAGACATTTTCTACCAGGTTAGTTTTTTCATCAAAAGAATAAAGGTGTAATCTTTTTCCTGTTTTATCATAAGGTTCTTGTTATGAAAAATTTTTCAGTTCTGTGGCTGAAAATTTCAACTTTCCGTATATTTTGACTTCTAATCATTTTTCCTCTAAAACTTGATCATTATAACATAAGTTTTATACCACAATACTTTTCAGATATCCTAGATACACAAGAAAAAAAGTATAGAACAGAGATAAACATTTAAGATAAATTAAAAAGTTAAGAAATATGAGATTTTATTTTTATAGGACTGTCAATCTGATGAATAATTAACTGATCACCTCAAAGACTCAAATCAGTGATTTTGCTTGAATGCCTGACTGATTCATTGTAAGCAGTGAATGTGGTGTGTGAGGTGGAATGTAGGCACCATTTTTCTCATCATATGGGTCAGGACTCCTAGATCAGGGAGAATACTTATTTCCTTTTGCAGTAGGAATATGTTGTTGTTGTTGTTAGGTAGCACTGAGTCGGTTTCAACTCATAGCAACCCTCTGAGCAACAGAAGGAAACACTGCCAGTCTTGCACCACGTCCACAATCATTTTTATGCTTAATACGATTGTTGAAAACACTGTGGCAGCCCATCTTGCCAAGGCTCTTCCTCTTTTTCCCTTTCCCTTTCTATTAAGCATAATATTCTTCTCCAGATCCTGATCCTGATCCTTCCTGATGACATGTCCAAAATGTGTAAGATATAGTCTTGCTGTCTTTGCTTCCAAGGAGCATTCTAGTTGTACTTCTTCCACAACATATCTGTTTGTTCTTTTGGCACTCCATGGCACATTCAACATTCCTCTCCAACACAATTCAAAGGCATCAATTCTTCTTCTGTCTTCTTAGTTCATTGTCCAGCCTTTGCATCCCTGGGATGTGATTGGAAATACCATGGCTTGGGTCAGGCGCATTTTAGTCTTTGAGGTAACATCTTTGCTTTTCAATACTTTAAAGAGATCCTTTGCAGCAGATTTTCCCAATGCAATAGAACTTTTGATTTCTTGACTGCTGTGTTATGTAATGCTGTGTATTATATACTAGGAAAAAGAGAACTAGCTGGTGAAACAAAGGATTATTTTCACATTTCTACCAACCCTGTTACATTAGAACATAAATTTACAAAGAAGGTTCAGTGACATTGGGTAAAACAGTAATGGTGTTTAAAATGAAGAACTGAATACAGAAATTTTGCTTGCAATAATATTTCAACAATGTGAATATATATATACATATGAAAAGAACTAGAATAAAATACACCAAAATTAGTGTTGCTGCTAGGATGTGAATTTCATTTCCTTCTGATTGTATTTTGTAATTTACAAAATGTTCATGTCATTCATGAATTACTATTATATGAAACTATACGATAAAACATTTAAAGATAAAATAACCTGGAAGCATGAGACAACATTAGCCAAGCCAAGTGCCGTCGAGTCAGAACCAATGGGATTCAGGGTCTCATTGGCTTGAGTTAACAGTTTATCACGCCACTCAGCAACACCCAAAATGTCTTTGACTTATCACAACAAAAGTTTATTTTTTCACACATGCAAAGTCTACTGTGACTCCAAAGCCAATGCACTACAGAATAATTTCTCTGTGCCTAGTCTCTGTACACATATGCTTCCACCATAAATATGGTATGGGAAAAGACTCAAGTACTGAGAGCTGAACATCAGTGTTTAAACACATCGGCTTGGAAACGGTGCTCATCATTTAAGCTTATAATCCATCAATCACATCGAAGTGAATACTCTTTGTTTGTAGAAAAGAGACAGATACAGACTTGATAAATGTTCATATTGAGTACTACCAGTTAGCCTGCTGTATTCTGTTGAGTAATGACCTTCTCTCAGATTTCCTTAATCCTCTAATAATCTTGCTGGAATATTTAAATGGTAAAAGACACGTAAAGCAATTTCAACAGGGCCTGGCATGGAGAAAATAGTTTAACTTCACTGAATTCACCCTTTGCCTAGGCCTAGAGCGATTTGCTATTCTTCTGCCTTTGAGTTATCTGACGTGCCACGGGTAACTACACTCCCTTTGTCCAGATTTACAACAGAATTTTGCCACATTGTATTACATCATCTAATTCAGGGTGTCCAATGATTTGCTCGCAAACCTCAATTTGCTTTTCTGTAAACTAAGAACCCCAATTTACCTCTTTGCAGCAGGAACTAGAAAAAGAATACTGCAGTACTTAACTGTCATGTTAACGACATCTCCTCTTACTAGCCGTCAGCAATTTCACTTTACAATGTTGTTACTGGCTAATTCTTTTCAGAAGCAGACTTCTAGGTTTTTCTTCTTAGTCTGTCTTAGTCCGGATGCTCAGCTGAAACCTGCCTGCCGTGGGTTACCCTGCTAGTATCTCAGTACTGGTTGCATAGCTTCCAGGATCACAGCAACATGCAAGCCCCCATAGTACAGCAAGGTGTCAGACAAGTTGGGGAGATAATCAGCTAATACTGGTCTAACAGAAATACCTCAGAGTAGATGGCTTTAACAAAGCAAGGTTTGTTCTTACACAGTCTGGTAGGCTACAAGTCCAAATTCAGGATGTCCATTTCTGGGGAAGGCTTTCACTCTGTTGGGTCTTGAAGAAAGTCCTTGTGTTGCATCAGTCTTTGATCAGGGAGCATCTTGACACAGGAACCTCAGATCTGAAGAACACTGTCTTCTCCCAGTTCTGCTTTTTTGATGGTATGTGGTTCCCAATTCTTTGCTTGCTTCCCACTCTTTTTATCTCCCGTAAGATGAAAGGATAAAAGGTGGTACAAGTCACATTCCAGGAAAAATCCCTCAGCAAGTGTATGGTAGTCTCTCCCTACTCCTTTTTTTTTAATTGTGATTGAGTGAAAGTTTACAATACAGTCCAAATTTGCATGCCTGCCTATTTGCAGCTCCCTCTGCTCCCCTTGCCCGGTGACAGCACACTCCTCCTTTCTGTTCCATACACATCATATCCTCTTAACAATCTCCTGTCCCCTCCTCTCCACTCTCTCTACTCCCCTCTAGTAAGAGGAGTTACAGCATCAGGGCAATCGGAACATACAAGGACTCCTAGCCTCGCCAAATTACTATACATGTTTTAGAGGGGACATAATTCAATCCACGACACTGATTTTCTAGTCAAGAAATTTCCAAAACTATTTTACATGTTTAAGAAAGTTATTAACTTACTAAAGTATACTAAAGCTACATTATATGGAAAAATAAAGTGGCTTCTTACATTCTTCTTTTCTAGGGGTGTGTGTGTGTGTGTGTGTGTGTGTGTGTGTCTGAAGATGAAATGATGTTAAGATCAATTTGTAACAGATTTACTTTGAGTGCTATTCTAAACTATAATTCTAAATCCAATTCAGTCATCATTTTTAGGTAGTAGACTAAATCCTAGGTCATTTATTTCACTTCTATGGAAACATGATTTGTGGGGGGAAACTGTTCTTTCTGTTCATAACTTACTTTCAGTTGATCACTTTATGACTGTTTGGAAGGATTTGTGTCATCTCATTCCCTTCAAACACTTTTTAAAGTGAATGCAATATCCACGAGTGCCTTCAAATTGACAGAAATTGCAAATAATTCTTTGATGTATCTAAAATACAGTGAAGAATTAAAAAAGAAAAAAGTATAATCTTTCCAAATAGTATGTCAGTATTATTTTTGAGCTAAGATTTTTTAGAATGTTCTTATTTAAATAAATAAGTCTTTATCTTCCTTTGCTGTTTACTGCAGTCCGTTAGTGGGCACATGGGTTCATGTGTGTGTGATTACGTGTGTATGTGTCTGCGTGCGTGAATGTTTGTAAGCAAACCTAAATGGAAGAAGCATGGACATTTTCTTTCCAGGCACACTGTTTTATTATAATTTTATTCTTTTGTAAAATTCCCTACAACTATAAATTATATATAAAATTTTCAGGAGGCATTGCTAATTTAAGTAAGATGGTAAATTTTATTATTAATAATATTGATGTGTAGCATCTATTTGAAAATAAACAAATATAAAGAGTTATTAGCAGTCTATGCTAATCCTACTACATCAAACAAAACAAGTAAATATTAAATATTTCTTTCTAAAAACTGAGTTTAAAATAATATTTTAGCTCCCTTTTCCCTTAATAGATAACATTTATATGATTTAGATCTATAGTATAGGATTGAATTTTAAAACATATAATCAAAAGTAATACGTAGAGGCTGTGGAGAAATTAGAACTGTCCTACACTGCTGGTGGAATTGAAAAATGGTAAAACTTTCTTGGAAAGCAATCTGGTGTATCCTTAAAAAGCTGGAAATAGGTATACCACTTGACCCAGTAATCTCACTGCCTGGAATATATCCTACAGAATCAAGGACAGTCACATGAATAGATATATGCACATAGATATTTATTACAGCACCGTCCACAACAACAAAAGGCTGCAATAAACCCAGATGCCCAACAACAGACGAATGGATAAACAAACTATGGTACATACACTCAGTGGAACACTGTGCAATGATATCTTTAGGAAGCATCTCATAACCTGGTGTCAATTGGAAGACATTATGCAGAGTGAAGTCAGTCACTGGCACAAGGACAAGTCTTGTATGAGACCCCTACCATAAGGACTTAAAAACAGATTCATGTACAGTAGAAGACTTAATGACAGCTACAAGGGAGGGTAGGGAGTGAGAGTGAAGGAGCAGTGTAGATTAGATAGTTGATAGAAATTTGGTTGGGTGAAATCGACTTCAGCAGAACCTGAAAACTCTTCCAATCTTAACCCAGTATTGCAAGGACAGAATGGTAGGGGCAAGGGTCGGGGGACCACATTCTGGGGGGACATCGAGGCCAGTTGGCATAACTAGCCTATTACTAAGAGAGTCTTCTTCACCCCATATTAGTGAAACAAGCTGCCATCTGAGGTACAACAAATGGTCCCAACTCAGCTGAAACAGATGATTACCAAGGACAAGAATGACATGAAGGGAAAAGATCCCAGAAGACAGAAGGACCCACGTGAATGGGTGGCTGTATCAGCACGTGACCAGAAGAACCAGATGGTGCCTAGGCAACCACTAAGGACAGCCATGATGGGGTTTACAAGGAAAAGTCCCAGGGGCAACACAATTGAAAAAGAACTCCTAAGAACTCCACTAAAAGACCACAACTGATGGTCCAAAGGCCAGGGAGTTCTCCTGGGAACATGGCCCCTAGATCTGATGCTACCTACCCCTGATCATAAATCATTACTGAGATCAACTCTTTGGACAGGAATGGATTGGACTCAGGGAGACAGAGTGACCGTAGCGTGTGTGCACTTTATGGTTCTATGCATCTGTAGGATGCATAGGGTGGAGAGGAGGGGACAGGAGATTGTTAGGTGGATTCGACATGTATAGAACAGAAAGGAGGAAGGTGCTGTCACTGAGCAATGAGAGCAGAAAGAGCTGCAGATAGGCAGGCATGCAAATTTAAATTGGATTGCACACTTTCACTAGGTCACAACAAAAAAACAAAGTAATATGTAATGTCTACTAAATTACAATTAGTACATTCAACTGTATTTGTATATAAATGTGGAAAAGGCATATTACAGTATAGGGACAATCTAAATTTGTGTCATATATGTGTCAGCATAATTGTTACATGAAACACCTATGATAGTTATTTTTACCTATTATGCATTGATTTATTAGTCTTCAAGCAACAGATACATTAACATCCAGTTATCTCATATTTTTGTTTATTTCAAAATATAAATTAAATAAATATAGTAAGCTAATTTTTAACATACTAAACATTAAAAATATGTACATAATTTTGATAGTCTTGCATATTTTGATGTTAAAAAAAAGGAGGCTAAGATTGAGTTGCGGATATTTTGAATGTTCCTAACTCACATATGATTTCCTCTCACCCTGTAACTAAACTCAGATTTGTAATGTTAAATAGTTATAACTAACACATGTTATCATTTTTCAAGGATAGAAAGACAAACACCAACTCTTGAAAAAAAGACATTAATTTTTTTATGTACCTTTAGTCTAAAGATTGTTCCCTGATTACCATACCTTTTTTCACACTACTATTGGCATTACTGAAGATAGCTCACTTCCTAAATAAGATTATTGCAACTCCTATTTCTTCAGAAAAATAGCTAGTAGCTCTTTGCATTTGTTTATTCTATCTAGTATATTCCTATGTTAGGCATCCATATTTAAGGAAAAAGAAAAATACAAAATCTGTTACATCTTACTTTTAATGTTAATCAAATTGTTTGTTGGACCTACATATAAAAAGCAAATCACTTAATTTGAAGAAAAAAATTTGCTATTTTATATGACAATGTGTTCTTTGCAGAGCCTTTATTAAGAAAAATGAAAATTATGGTATAAGGCTTAAAATTAAGGCCCAACACTCCGTGCTGAAACCAAGAGGGCCTTCGGTATTCTAGCTGCAAGTTCTGTAAGCACTCTTCTCCCAGACAAACAAGACTCCTTATCAAGGGGACCAAGTACAGTTCCTGCTTGTTCCTGACTAGCAGATTTCAGTTCATGTAATTATTGAAATAAGCCAATCATATCCTCCAGCAGGAACCAGCCGCTCCCTGCCTCAACCCTCTTAATACTATACAGCTCCTATTGTTCAGTCTATCCTCAAGAGTAACTCTGAAGTGGCCCTGTGATCCACAGCATCCTCTTTCCCCAGGTCAACAGTATATGTAACTAATAATCTGCTCCAGCTCTCATCTGTCCGGTGTTGAGAGCCATGTAGTCAGCCATCCTCGTAACTCTTAAGACACAAATCCAGTCCTCATCGGTGACCTGAACACCACCACCAGCACCAGTTTCCATGAAATCAAATTCAACTTGTGGAGACACCATGTGTGTCAGAGTTGTGCTCTACAGGGTTTTAAACAGTTCATTTTTCAGAAGTAGATGAGAAAGCCTATCTTATGAGGTGCCTCTGGGTAGATGTGAACTGCTAATCTTTTGGCTGGAAGCCAAGCACTAAACCACTTGCACCATTCACTGTAGCTTCTGAGGCGCAGCGTAACATAGGTCCCGTTGTCCCTTACCACTTTACTTCTGTTATCTGGCTATCTTTTATTTCCTTTAATATGTCTGTTTATTTATGTATTTATCCTACTTCATTGTCTTTGCCTCTGCTAATTCTGAGTGTAAAACATATTCTCTATTCTTTGCATGGATGACATCGTCTACCAAGGATGGGCAAACTTCTCTACTGGGTCAAATAGTAAATATTTTCAGCTTTGCAAGCCATACAGCCTCTGTTGCAACTACTCAACCCTGCGGTTGTAGTATGAATATATCCACAGACAATACGTACACAATGGATGCGATTGTGCTTCAAATACAAGGAAGTGGAATGGATTCGGACCATGGGCTATAGTTTGCTGGGCCACTGTAATCTAATTCTTTACCTCCTAACATAAATGCTGTTCTCCATTTAGCCTTGTAATTTTTTTTCTTTCATAGCACTTAACACAGTGAATATTCCCTTGATTTATTTACTTGTTTATTTTTCTTTCTCAGACACCTTCACACTCTCAGAACTCTAAGAGTTAAGTGTAATATCTGTTACTTAGAAGACACTTAATTTTTTTGTTTCAAAAAATAAATATCATTTTATCTGACTTTAAAGATGAAGAAAACCAAGTCAGTAGAACAAAAAGCTGTAAAGATTATCAGCTGCAGAAGCACATCTTTTATAAAGCTTTTTGGATAGCAGGAATAAGCTTTACTATAATACGTAGAAAATCATTCTTTTGCAGCCGTAAGCTCACAGGATACTGGAATGTTGATAGTCCTTATGTTTCTGCTGCCTCAGGATTGCCTAGGGATTAGAGATAACCATGACCTCATTTTTATTGAATATGCATGCAGTGAGAATTAGAACTGAACAGGCCATCTGGGGGATAGGTTATTCCTCTAGCATTGTTCATTTCATAAGTATATCCATGAAGGATAGTCATTTCATGGAGAAAATTAAGAAGTCACAGCAATCAAAGCATGCTTCCTTTCAAAAAGTTCATGGTATGCTTTAGGGCTAAATATTCACAGCATGCATTTTAAAGATGCAATTACGGGCAATGATGCACAAAATTGCATGTGCAAAGAAAATATTTTTAGAAATGCAATCGAAACTAAAGGAGCTAAAAATAAAAGACTGTACTGCTCAGGTGAGAATCTACGGCAATGTAACAAGGTCTGTACACAGCACGAGTTATTACTACAAAGCAGAAAATTGTTTTCAAACTTTTGATGTCCTAAAGTGAATAACCTTTGACCTAGATGGAGTGATCCAATATCCAAGAGAGTCAAGATGTTGGCTGACATTGTCAAATAATGTTTAGGTACCAATTTTTATAATTTATGCACACTAGTTAAATTTCTGACTCATTATATTTATCATCCGTTGTTAAAATTATTTCAAAAAATTCAAGATCACTTTTTGATATGCAGGTTTGGGCAAGATTAAATTTTTGACTTATTTTTCTGTATTTGACATGAACTATCATAATTTGCATGTTTTTGATGATGGTCAGGGTTTTTTAAAATCATTTCAGTATCATCCAGTCTTGGCACCTGAAACATTTTTCTGAGTGTCTCTCCTTTGGGTGTGGTATCCCAGGTATACTGTGTTTGTAGTCTATTGGTTTCTAAACTTGATTTTCTATGTATTAATCCCTAACTATAGCTTACATTACTTTCTAAAGACTTGTGGATTACATTTCTAACATAAGCAATTACTTTCTATGAATTGTAACAGAGTGAACATGAATATTTTTGCAAGTTTTATTCTCTGTAAATAACTAGAATATGGAGTTATCACTTTGAAGGCAGTAAAAAGATCTGTAAAGAAAAGAAATTACCTAATATATTTTAATATTGGAAATGACCAAAAGAGAAAATCTGGTCCAACTAAAGCTGAGTTTTTTGGTTAGAATCATCTTTCATAAAAAGTAGTTTTCACACTTAATTATTCCACAATCTTTTAGCTAATTGTAAAAAAATTGTAGTTATTATGTGTTAGTTGCTACTGTTGAAAAAATTATTTAGTATATGCACTGCCCAGTTTTCTGTCATCCTCCCAATCACGGCTGTATTTGAGCCCTCTCTTGCAGTCACCGTGTCAATCCATCTCATTGATGGTCTTCTTTTTCACTCTCTCCTTACTTTACCAACCGTGATGTCTTTCTTCAGGGTCTGGTCTCTCCCGGATAACATGTCCAAAGTACATCAAAATGTCACCATCCTTGCTTCTAAGGGACACTCTGGCTGTACTTCTTCCATGGCAGTTTTGTTCATTCTTCTAACAGTCCATGATATATTTGCTATTTTTCTACGATATCACAATTCAAAGGCATCTGTTCTTCCTTGGTTCTCCTCATTTATTATTCAGTTTTCTCATGCATATGAGGTGATTAAAAATGCCATGTGTTTGCTAAGGCCCACTTTAATCCTGAAAGTGACATTTTTTTCTCCTTCACACTTCAAGGAGGGCTTTTGCAGCAGATTTGCCCAAAGAAATACATCTTTTGATTTCTTGACTGCTGCTTCCATGGACATTGATGTGTTGTTGTTAGGGGCCTTTGAATCAGTTCCAATTCACAGCGACCCTATGAACAACAGAATGAAACCCTGCCCAGTCCTACGCTATGTCCACAATTGTTTTTATGCTTAAGCCCATTGTTGCAGCCACTATGTCGATCCACATTGTTGAGGGTCTTCCTGTTTTTCACTGATGTTCCTACCAATCATGACGTCCTTCTCCAGGGACTGATCTTTCCTGACAATATGTCCAAATATGTAAGACATAGTCTTGCCATCTTTGTTTCCAAGAAGCACTCTTGTTGGACTTCTTCCAGAATAGATCTGTTTCTTCTTCTGGTGGTCGATGGTACATTCAGCATTCTTCTCCAACACCATAAGTCAAAGACATCAATTCTTCTTCTGTCTTCTTTGTTCACAGTCCAGCTTTTGCATGCATATGATGCAATTGAAAACACCATGGCTTGAATCAGGTGCATCTTAGTCTTCAAGGTGACATCCTTACTTCTGAATACTTTGGAAAGATCCTTTGCAGCAGATTTTCCCAGTGCAATGTGTCTTTTGATTTCTTGACTCATGCTTCCACGGGAATCGTTTATGGACCCAAGGAAAATGAAATCTTTGACAATCTCAGTCCTTTCTCTATTTATGACAATTTTGCTTACTGGTCCAGTTCTGAGGATTTTTGTTTTCCTGATGTTGAGGTGCAATCCATACTGAAGGCTGTTTTCCTTGATCTTCATCAGTAAATGCCTCAAATCTTCCTCATTTCCAGCAAGTAATGTGGTGTTGTCTGCATAACGCAGGTTGTTAATCAGTCTTCCTTCAATCCTGATGCCTCGTTCTTCTTCACATAATCCAGCTTCTTGGATTATTTGCTCAGCATACAGATTAAAATGGTATTGTGAAAGGATACAACTCTGACACACTCCTTTCCTGACTCTAAACCATGCAGTGTCCCCTTGTTCTGCTCACGTGACTACCTCTTGATCTATATACAGATTCCTACAGAGCACCATTAGGTGTTCTGGAATTCCCATTCTCTGCAACATTAGCCATAGTTTAGTGTGGTCCAGACAGTCAAATGCTTTTGCGTAGTCGAAGAAATATAAGTAAACATCTTACTGATATTCTTTGCTTTCAGCCAAGAGCCATCTGACATCAGCGATGATATCCCTAGCTCCACATCCTCTTCGGAACTCCACTTGCATTTCTGGCAGTTCATTGTCAATATATTGTTGTAGTCATTTTTGAATGATCTTGAGCAGAGTATATCATACTTGTGTGTGATACAAACAATATTGTTCAGTAATTTCCACATTCTGTTGGATTGCATTGCTTGGGAATGGGCATAAATATGGATCTCTTCCATTCAATTCACCAGGTAGCTGTCCTTCAAATTTCTTGGCATAGACAAGTGAGCACTTCCAGTGCTGCATCTGTTTGTTGAAATATCTCAATTGATACTCCATCAGTTCCAGGAGCCTTGTTTTTCCCCAATGCCTTCAAGGCAGCTTTGACTTCTTCCTTCAGTACCATTGGTTCCTGATCATACGCTACCTCTTCAAATGGCTGAACATCAACCACTTCTTTCTGGCGTAATGACTCTGTGTATTCCTTGCATCTTGTTTTGATGTTCTCTGAGTCATTTAATAGTTTCCCTGTAGAATCCTTCACTACTGCAACTCAAGGTTTGAGTTTTTATCTTCAGTTCTTTCAGCTTGAGAAATGCAGAACATGATCTTCCCTTCTGTTTTTCCATTTCCAGCTCTTTGCAAATGTCATTATAATACTTTCGTTCGTCTTCTCAAGCTGCTCTTTCAGACCTTCTGTTTAGGTCTTTTACTTCACCCTTCCTTCCTTTTGCTTTAGCTGCTCGAAGTACAAGAGCAAGTTTCAGAATCTCCCTGACATCTAATTTGGTCTTTTCTTTCTATTCTGTCTTTTTAATGACCTCTTGCCCCCTTCATGGATGATGTCTTTGATATCATTCCATAGTTTGTCTGGTCTTCGATAATTAGTGATTAACACATCAAATCTGTTCTTGAGATGGTCTTTAAACTGTAGAGGGATATACTAAAGGTCATACTTTGGCTCTCATGGTCTTGTTCTAATTTTCTTCAGTTTCCATTTGAGTTTGCCTATCATCAGTTGATGATCTGTGCCACAGTCAACACATAGTCTTATTTGGACTGCTGATATGGAGCTTTTACATCATCTTTGTCCACCAATGTAGTCAATTTGGTTCCTGTGTACACCATCTGGTGAGGTCCATGTGTACAGTCACCGTATATGTTGGTTAAAAAAGGTATTTGAAATGAAAAAGTCATTAGTCTTGCAAAATTCTATCAGTTGATCTCCAGCATTATTCCATCACCAAGGCCATATTTTCAAACTACTGATCCTTCTTCGTTGTTTCCAAATTTTGCATTCCAGTCACCAGGAATTATCAACGCATCCTGATTGCATGTTCAAACAATTTCAGACTGCAAAAGCTGGTAAAAATCTTAACCTCTTCATCTTTGGCCTTAGTGGTTGGTGCTTAAATTTGAATAATAGTTGTATTAACTGGCCATCTTTGTAGGCATATGGATATTATCCTATCACTGACAGCATTGTACTTCAAGACAGATCTTGAAATGTTCTTTTTGATGATGAACACAACACCATTCCTCTTCAAGTTTTCATACCCAGCGTAGTAGACCATGATTGTCGGATTCAAAATGACCAAAGCTGGTCCCTTTCAGCTCCCTAATGCTTAGGATGTCAGTGTTTATGTGTTACATTTCATTTTTGACAATTTCCAGTTTGCTTAGATTCATACTTCGTACATTCCATGTTCCATTTATTAGTGGATGTTTGCATCCACAGCATCAACTAAGGGAGGTAACAGCATCAGGTAAGGCAGATAACAACATCAGGTAGCAGGGTAATAGCATCATGCAAGGAGGATAACAGCACCAGGTAAAGAGGGTAACAGCATCGGCTAAGGAGGGTAACGCCATCAGGTAAGGAGGGAGTGAGCAGCCCCTACCTGCCTGTCCGTGGAGGCTTGCTTGTTGCTGTGATGCAGGAAGCTAGGCCACTGGTGTGTAGGTACCACAGGGTCAACCATGGTAGACAAGTTTTAGCTGAGCTTCCAGACTAAGACAGAATAGGAAGAGGGACCTGGTAGTTTACTTCTGAAAGGAATTAGCCAGGGAAAACATTATGAATAGCAGCTAAACATTGTCAGATATGGTGCCAAAAAGTGAGCCCCCAGGTTGAAAGGCATTTGGAAGACTACTGGGGAAGAGCTGCCTTCTCAAAGTAGAGTTGATCTTAATAACGTGGATGGAGTAAGACCTTCTAGATCTTCATTCACTGATGCGGCAAGACTCAGAATGAGAAGCAACAGCTGCAAATATCCGCTAATAATTGGACATTAATGTAAGAAATAATATAAACCTTTCCAAGTCTGTAAATATTTACAGAAACAAACTGTCACTTTTATTTTTTTTTCCTGCAAAGTGTTTGGTTAGTTCAAACTGCAAATCTTTCTATTAGCAGCCGGAGCCCTTAGCCACTGTAACCACTGGCTGCACATCTGGTGATAAACAGTATGATATTTTTTTATTGTGATTAAGTGAAAACATCTTACAATCCAAATTAATTTTACGTGCCTGCCTGTGTCCAGCTCCTTCCACTCTCTTTGTCCCATGACAGGACACTCCTCCTCTTCATCTGTACTTACCGTATCCTCGACAAGCTCCTGTCCCCTCCTCTCCAACCTTGTCTCTCCCATCTAGAAAGAGACTAGTAGGATAGCATCCTATAAATGCATAGAACCGTAAAGTACACACACCATACAGTCACACTGTGTCCCCAAGTCCAATCCATTTTTGTCCAAATTGTTGGCCACAGTGGTGTCTTCTGGACAGGGGTAGCAGCAGATCTAGGGCCTATGCTCCCAGGGACCTACCCTCCAGGCCATCAGACCATCAGCTGTGGCCTTTTAGTCAAGTTCTGAGCTACACCCCTCACTTTCTGTGTTGCCACAAGGACTCAACATTGTGTGCTCCATCACGGCTGTTTCTGGTGGTGGCTGGGCACCGTCTGGTTCTTCTGGTCACTTGTTGATACAATCTCCACTCACATGGGTCCTTCTGTCTCCTGGGATCTTTTTCCCTCATGTACTTGTTGTTTCTGATCATCCTTTCTGGATGAGCTGAAACAATTTGGTGTATATCAGATGGCAGCTTACTAACTTTTAAGACCCCAAATGCCACTCACCAACAGTGCAGGAGACTGTCTTAGCAATAGGTTAGTTATGCCAGCTGACCTCGATGTCTCCTGAAAACATGGTCCCCAGGCCCTTTTCCTGCTACTCTATCCTTGCAATGCTGGGTTAAGATTAAAGAGTTTTCAGTTTATGGTGAAATCCAGTTAAGTTGACCTACTTTCTACTGTGTGCTGCCACTGCTAACCAAATCTGTATCATCTATGACCAGTCTTCTCCCTCCTTCAGACCCTTGCAGCCATCAAAGGGTTTTTTTCTTCTGTACATGAGTCTTTTTTAAAGTCCTTATAGTAGGAGTCTCATGCAATATTTGTCTTTTTGCCGCTGACTGATTTCGCTTAGCAACATGTCTTGCATTTGAAAGCAGGTTATGAGATGCTTCCTAAAATCATCATTTTCTTTTTTATCATTGCATAGTGTCCCATTGAGTATGTATACCATGGTTTGTTTATCCATTCATCTGTTGATGCACATCTAGGTTGATTGCATCTTTTTGCTATTGTGAACTGTGCAGCAATAAACATTTGTGTGTATGCACCTGTTAATGTGACAGGCTTTGTTTCTGTAGGATATATTCTGAAGAGTGAGATTACTGGATAAAATGATATATCTATTTCCAGCTTTTAAGGAAGTGCCAGATTGCTTTCCAAAAGTTTGGACCATTTTGCAGTCCCACCAGTAGTTTAGGAGAGTTCCCATCTCTCCACAACCTCTCCAGCTTTTTGGATTATGGCCAACCTTCTTAGGGTGAAATGGTATTTCGTTGTAGTTTTAATTTGGATTTCCCTGATAGCTAATGACACAGCATTTCCTCCCGTGTCTTTTGGATGCCTAGATGTCCTCTTTGGTGAAGTGTCGGGCCATCTCCTTTGCCTATCATTTAATTGGGTTCTTTACCTTTTTCTTGTTGATATTTTGCAGTACCTTGTAGATTGTGGAGATCAGATGTCAGTCTGACATGTAGTTGCCAAATATTTTTTTCCCATTCTGTAGATGGTCTTTTTACTCTTTTGATGAAGTCTATGGATGAGCAAAAGTGTTTGATCTTTAGTGGTTCCCATTTATCTATTTTGTCTTCTGTTGATCATGCTTTATTTGTCAGATTTTGAAGTCTCTCTAAACTGTGTTTTAGAATTTCCATTGTTGACCCTATTTTTTCTTGCATTATTTTTGTCATTTTAATTTTGATATTAAGGTCTTTGATTCATTTTGAGTTAGTTTTTTAGTAAGTTGTGCCATATGCGTCTTGGTTCAGTTTTTTGCAGATGGATATCAAATTTTGCCAACACTATTTGTTAAAGAGGCTGTTTTTATACCAGTTTACAATCTTAAGGCCTTTGTCAGACAACAACTGTTCATAAGACAATGGTGGCATCTCTGGGGTCTCCACTCAGTTCCATTGGTCTATAAATGTATCTTTTGAGTACAAATACTAGGCTGTTTTGACTACTGTGGCAGTGTGATAGGTTGTAAGTTCGGGTAGTGTGAGGCCTCCTGCTGTGAATGCTTTCTTTATCCAGGGTTTCTTCCTTTCCAAACAAAGTTGGTGATTTGTTTCTCCATCTCATTAAAAAATGATGCTGAAATTTGTATCTGGATTGCATAATACACAGCATAATATTTTAAAGTACAACATTCTAAAGGTTTATTTTTATACAGAAAGTTAGGTCTGATATTTTAATTAAACATACGTTTACCCTAAAGGTACCCATGACTTTCTATGTTAGGTTGCCTCTATGCATCGCAGTTATCATTTCTAACTACAGTATGCTGGCTATGTCCTATTCAGCTGTGTATTCAGAATCTAGCACTATTTCAGGCATATATGAAAAACTGAATATATATTTAAGTGGATAAATAAATAGACAAATATTGCTAAATTTGGCAAGGGCACAGGTGACTATAGAAAAACTTTGCTGATGGGACTTGAACTTCTCTCTCAAAGATGAGCAATTAGGAAAGGGCAGAATAAAGCAGCTGACAGAGAATGGGGTGGTAAAGAGAGATTTGTTTCTGGAAGACAGAACAAGACTGTGAATACATGGAAGTGTGAAAAAATATCAAAACAACCGTAAGAAGCTAGATACGATGGCAGAATATGCCAGTGATAAGCAACCATCAAATCCTGAGAACTTGATATAAAAGAAAATAATGCAGAAGTGTGCACACTAATTGTCAGATACAATTTATACTGAGTATTGTAGTAAAAAAATCTGACTCCACTTTTTTTATATTGGACTGCTAACAAGTTTTAAGCCCTATTCCTATCTCTTCCCCTTTCACTCCATATCTTGGCAACCTGAAAAGAAAGCCTAGGTGCTTCCTCTTTTTGGTCTACTGGGAAGTTCAAACCACAGGAGTGCTGGAAAATATAAAGAACCTGCAGTCAACCAACCCCTCTAACAACCATAAGAGTCAAGCCAGTCTCCTTTGCCCACCTTTTCTAGTCTTTTCAGGCCTGTTTGGGAGGGCTGCCGTGCTGTCCATAGAAAGCCTCTCATGTACAATAGCTCCTTTGGAGCATGCAGGACATCAACAGTCTACACATATGAACCAAATTTAAGAGGGAGATCTCTCCTAATTCTGCATAATGTGTTCCAAAATACATTTGAATTTAGATCAGAATTTTAGTCTTGAAGAAAGAAATTCTCGTCAAGGACTACCTCATAATTCTTAAATGCTTGAACTGCTGGAGTGCAAATCGAATACTACTGAATTCTGAGATTAAATCAGATGACAGTCATGATATCCTCTATCCCTCTTCTCATGTTTTTGTGTCACTTTCCTACATCCCCACTCCTAGCGTGCCCTGTTTTCTTAGTGTCATAGTAACTTGGATTTCTGACTATGCTCTAGTGTTTAACACTTTTTATTTAGATAAAATGAGCAGAGAACTACAACTATGAGACTTGCTTTTATTGTTACAGCCTAGAGAAACCCACAAGAGATGAGCAAACCATATTCTGTGATAAGCTGCTTAGCCAAGCCAAGTGCTGTCGAGTCGGATCTGACGTTAGATAACTATAAATCGTGGTTCGAAGGAAGCTTAGGATGATTTCAGAATTATATATCTTATGACCATTCATTTTCCACTGAGCAGAAGTAACTTCAGTATCAAATGTTGTGTTATAATTCAAGCCTGCAGAAACGATCATTTAGTCAACAAATACTTAGTTCACAGCCAACAGAGGTCAAATATGTACACTGCACTGGATGCTAGGAGCAATGTATTCGACACTTGTCAGAGTGAACTTGCTTTTCATTTGTTTCTAGCCAGCTTAGCAAAACTTTTTTGTCTCTAGAATATATAAAATAGAGGAGAAAAGGAAGATTCACGTGTAAGAGAAAGAACAGAATGTGAGGTGGAGAGGGTCAGAAGAATCTTATATTATCAATATGTTTCTTACACTTATTTTGAGTCAAATGAAAACCAACGAGACATTTCTAACCCGACAAAGCAAACTGAATCTTTCCTCCTGGCTACAGCATTCAGATGAAAATAAGACACTATGAAAATCCTTGCTTTAAACATCTTTTATAGCTATATACTCTCTCCTGGCTTTTCTTATATCATTCCATGGGGCTTGCTATTTTATACATCACTTTTATTTTCTTTAAGCCAGCAAAATCCTGGCTTGGATGCTTCGCCTTCCAGTGACCCAGCCGCCTTACCATTTTATCTAATAGTTGTAAAATTAGAAAGCTCTGACAAATCCCTTATGGCTTTGCTGAGCCCAAGGAAAAAAATTTCAGTGGCTCCTGGAAATGGGTACTCTGCAAAGAAACTTTCCTGCTGATAACTTTGAAACCAAAAGAACAATCTTGCAATGGAGATTATGAGACTGAAGTCACTCTATAACTTAATCGTGTTATTTTTAATTTTCTGTTTGTATCTTGTTGTTTGTTGTCACCATGCCCTAGCAGCAATACTCATGGATATCATAACACTTTGTTTTTCAAGTGTTTTTCCTAGAACAGAACTCCATAGAATTTATGACCCAATTTTTACCTTTTGATTTAATCTGAAAAATATCCAAGTCAGACAAAGCATGGAGCTGATAGTTAGGAGCCATAAAGCTGCCTCTCTCCTAAACTAAGATTGCTTTGTCAAGCTGTCTCTGGTTCCCTGTGTCAATCTATCTTTCTCTTCCTACTTAAAAATATATTTGCTTTTCTGTTACTTAACTACGCATTGTTGTTTAGAGAAATTAAACTATCATGGTAAAAGTTCTGAACAATATGTCTCCTAAAAGAAGAAACAGTTCAAGAAATCTGTTTTCCAATGAAAGTTTGTCCTAATGTGAAAAAAATTAATAATGTGCAACAGTGAGAGAGACAATATAATAATGTTAATATAACATTGATGACAGCATGAGATCACTATCTATTAAAATATTGTTAAATGTTCCTCATCTGTCTACTTCACTTATGATGAAGATGAAGGACCACAGCTTTCAGTATGAATTGCACCTCAACATCAGGAAAACAAAAATCCTCACAACTGGACCAGTAAGCAACATTGTCATAAACAGAGAGAAGACTGAGGTTGTCAAGGATTTCATTTTACTTGGGTCTACAATCAATTCCCATGGAAGCAGCAGTCAAAAAAATCACAAGATGCATTGCATTGGGAAAATCTGCTGCAAAGGACCTCTTTAAAGTATCCAAAAGTAAAAATGTCACCTTGAAAACTAAAGAATGCCTGACCCAAGCCATGGTATTTTCAGCTACATCACATGCACGTGAAAGCTGGACAATGAATAAAGACAGAAGAAGAATTGATGCCTTTGAACAAACAGATCTGTTCTGGAAGAAGTACAACCTGAGTGTTCCTTGGAAGTGAAGATGGCAAGACTGCATCTTACATACTTTGGACATGTTGTCAGGAAGGATCAGTCCCTGGAGAAGGATATCATGCTTGATAGAGCGGAGGGTCAGCGAAAAAGAGGAAGCCCCTCAATGGGATGGATTGACAAAGTGGCTGAAACAATGGGTTTAGGCATAAAAATGATTGTGGTGCAAGACAGGCAGTGTTTCGTTCTGTTATTCATAGAGTTGCTATGAATAAGAACCAACTCAACAGCACCTAACAGCCTAACAATAATATCTGTCCTCCTGAAGGAAATAATTAATAAAAGTTTCTACATAATTTTTTTTATCATAAATGAAGTATATTTAAATGGCTTTTTAGAAGATCCCTAGTCTAGAAATACGTTTGCATAGTCTAGGAAAAAGTAATCCTTAAAATATCCAACAATAATGTACACGTTTATTTAGTGTTTGTTGATTTTATAGTACTTACAAAGTATCAAAGAAAATTCTAAACGCTTCAAAGTAATAGTTCATTAGAACTATTCTAATATATCTGTGGCACCCCTGCAGCACCAACATTAGGTGCTCTGCTGCTAACCAAAAGGCATGGGCTTTAAATCCACCTTTCTCTGTGGGAGAAAAGATCTCGTGATGTTCCCCCACGAGAATTACGGCTTAGGAAACCCTATAGGGCAGTTTTGTTCTGTCCTATAACGTTGCTGTGGGATCAGCGACTCAACATGATGGCAGACAAAACAACATTCAAGTATTTGTACAGGATAATTCTCTGAAGGTTACATGATTTGGGTGTTGTGCGAACGCCACAGGACACGCAGGAGAGAGCGTCCTCAGAACAAGCGGTCTGGGACCCTCTCAGCTGCTTGCGCTCTGAATAATTACTTGAAAACCTGAGTTCTGCTGCTGCAGTCATGTGTTGTCATTGCCTGGTCTCAGAGCCACACCCAGCTCCACCCGACCTCCCTCCGCCCCTGCCGGCTCCCTTCCCTTCCTTCCTCCCTACCAGCCTTCCTCACCCACCCCCAAGCAAAACCAAACTCCTCTACCTCTCCTTCATCTCCCTCTTGTCCTGAAGCCTGTCTTGTTTTCTTTCCACCACAGTTGCAGCCCAGGCCACTGCAAGGCCACCATCTCAGAAGGAGTTGTGATCTCAGCAGCCCGTGCATGATGCCCGGGGCACCCTGGGGGAGTAGATTAGCAGCCTTGGGAGTATCGCCATTGGTGGTTTGGGCAGCATCTCTTTGGTCCCTGCCTGAGGGGAGCATGGTGGGACAGGCAAGCACAGATGGATGCTGAGACACCCTACTGCTGCTGGCCCCTGGGACGGGTCTGACTCACACCCACAGCTGGTGAGAAATAGATCGGATCTAAGGTATTTAGGATCATGTTCTGCTACTTCCGATTTTCCCATTCTCCCACTGGAATTTCTGAAGTCTATTAGGAATATGGGACCGTGGACATACATACAGCAGGAAAGTTTTCCAGGAGACATTACGTGGCTCATACTCATACTTATGAAAACAAAGCCCTGATAAAGTGCTTGACTGGCAGTTCAAATGCACCAGATGCTTTGTCGGAGAAAAGACCTGGCAATCATAAAAATTACGACCTAGGAAACCATACAGTACAGTTTTTCTCTGTCACATAGGGTCAGGTCACTGAATGGAAATTTCACCAACACCTAAAAGCACAACGACATACCTATGAGATAGGTGTTAATTATCATCACGTTTTAGAAATAAAGAAACTAATACTAAATTTGTATCTTACCTAGGGTTCCACAACTAAAATAGATGAAAGCTCAGAGTCTGCACTGATTCTGCAATCTTAGCCACTCCCTGATGTTCTTCCTAAAATATTTAATCATATTAAACCAATAAATATATAAACAAACCCAGTGTTTTCAAGTGGATTCCAACTCACAGCAACACTATAGGACAGAGTAGATCCGCTCCACAGAGTTTCTAAGGAGTGCCTGGCAGGTTTGAACCGCCAGCCTTTTGATTAGTAGAGGTAGCATTTATATACCATGCCACCAGGGTTTCCTTAATCGTATTATCTGTATTTATTCATCCTAGCTGTGTGTATTCACATTAGCTAACAAAAAATCCAAAAAGTCCTTGTAGATAAGTTTTCTGAGAAATTTAGAGTTACATAGCAAGTTAAAGGAGTTACTTTACTCACTCATATCCATAAGCAATACAAACACAGCTGTCTTCTAGGAAAAAAAAGTGCCTATGCTATCAAAGTGGGCCCTATATATGTAACAGTAATTTAATACTGAAAATGTGTTTTCTAACTTTATATTGTTGGCAATATTTCTATCATTCATTTTTATTTATTATTTTGTAACTATTGGACAGTAGAGCTGTTACTTCACCCAGAGTGAATGTTATGTGTGTCTACAGCACTTGGGAAACAGCTAATATATTTGCTTCATTACATTACTTTAAAAAAAAAATTGCTTACCCCCTAAAAAATAAGGACAAATCACACATTACAAACTCTAAACATAATGCTAAGGAGAATGAAACAAAAGAGATGAATATAAGACATTCTTCAAATTAAAAAATGGAAGCAGTAGGTCCTGAGCAGGGAACTAAACTAGCTCTTGACTGAGCACTGTCCATGGACAAGGTCTGTGATGGACAATGGGCCCTTAGCCCTCTATCAGTGAGGCAGAAGGAGGTACAGAAATGGCCATGCAGACAAGAAAAACTGTGATGGCCCTGGTAGAAATTAGCACTTTAGGATGGGTAACTTTTGGAAATTGGTTTTAAATGAGTTGAATTTAAAGTGTGCTGAGTCATAAAATTAGAAAAATACAGAAGATGCTAAAAATTGGTGACTATCATTGAAGCAAGGCATCGAGATTACTGACATAAATTTTTCTTTCTTTTCCTGTTCTTTTTTTTTTCCCCCCCATCCTCACAATGTGACAACACTCTCCCCCTTTCTACTGCAGGTTCCCTGTGTCCGTTTAGCCATTTCCTATCCCTTCTTGCCTTCTTATCCTGCTTTTGGACAGGTACTGCCCATTTGGTCTTGTCTATCTGCTCAAACGGAGAAGCACATTCCTCACATTTATCATTTTTTAGTCTTATAGTCCTGTCTAATCATTGTCTGATGAGTGGACTTCAGGAATGCTTTCAGTTCTGGGTTAACAGTATGCCTAGTAGACATAGTTTTGGGGGTTTTTCTCGTCTCTGTCAGATAAGTCAGATCTTTTTCTATGAATTTGGGTTCTGGCCTACATTTTTTTTCCTGCTCTGTCCAGGACTCTGTATTATATTCCTGATTAGGGCAGTTATTAGTGGTAGCAAGTCACTATCTAGCTCTTCTGGTCTCAGGCTGGTGAAGTCTCTAGATCATTAGGTTCTTTAGTCTCTGGACTACTGTTTTCTTTTTGACATTGGTTTTCTTCATTGTCTTTTGCTCTGAGTGAGATAGGTCAAGTTGATATATCTTCGATGGCCACTTACAAGCTTTCAAGACCCCAAATGCCACTCACCAAAGTGGGATGTAGAACATTTCTTAAACTATATACCAGTTGACCTAGATGTCCTCCTAAAATTTTGTTTACAATCATAAAAACTGAAAGAAAATTTGGCTTCTGTACCATTGATCTCAAGAGGATATAAAGCATAAAATGTCTGAACTCTGTCTTTTCAACTAGCCTTGTCACGTCTTAGCCCTGCACATTGAGACAAAACACTGAAGTAGATAAGACATTTCACTGTGTATTCTCTGAGTGATTTAAAAAAAAAAAATCAATCTACTGTCAACTGAAAGTCTGGCAGTTCAAATCCACCCAGAGATGCCTTGGAAGACAGGCCTGATAATCTACTTTTGAAAGATCACAGATTTGAAAACACTGTGGAGTAGTCTACTCTGTATGTTTGAGAGTGCCATGAGTCAAAACAACCAGGTGGCAAGTGTTATGCATTGAATTATGTCTCCTCACAAAGTGTATCAATTTAGCTAGGCCATGATTCCCAGTGTTGTTTGGCTGTCTCCCATTTTGTCATCTGAAATGATTCTCCTGTGTATTATAAATCCTACCACTATGATGTTAATGAGGAAGGATTAGAAAGAGTATGTTAATGAGGCAGGGATCAATCTATAAGATCAGGTAGTGTCTTAACTCAGTCCCTTTTGAGATATGAAAGAGAGAATCAAGCAGAGAAATGGAGGACCTCATACCACCAAGAAAGCAGCACCAGGAGCAGAGCACATCCTTTGGACCTGAGGTTCCTCCACTGGGAAGCTCCTAGTCCAGGGAAGGTTAATTACAATGATCTTCCTTCAGAGAAGACAGAGAGAAAACTTGTTCCTGGAGCTGATGCCTTTGTTCTGAACTTCCGGCCCACTAGACTGTGTAAGAATAAACTATTTGTCAAAGCCATAACTTTGCAGTGTTTCTGTTGCAGCAGCACTAGATGCCTAAGTCAGCAGCTAGCTTCACGTCCTCTCAAGAACATCATACATAAAGAGTGTAAGAGGTCATTAAAAATACAGGAAAGAAAGAAAAGACTAAAACCAACATCAGAAGCAAGTCTGTAACTTACTCTTGAACACAGAGCTGCTAACGCAAATAGAAGAAATAATAAAGTAGAAGTTGAAGGGAAGATTTCAAAAGGCAGCTTAAGAAGACAAAGTAATGCATTAAAATGATATTTGCAAAAACCTGGAGTCAGAAAACCAAAAGGGAAGAAAATACTTAGCATTTCTCAAGCTGAAGGAACTGAAGAAAAGTTGCAATATACAAGAATTCTATAGGCAAAAAGTTAAATAACCCAGGAAGCATTAAAAGAAGATGGAAGGAATATACAGTCACTATACCAAAAAGAATTGGTTGTTGTTCACCATCTCAGAAGGTAGCATCCGATCAAGAACTAATGATAATGAAGGAAAAAGTCCAAGCTTCGCTGAAGGCATTGACAAAAAAGAGGGCTCCGGAAACTGGCTGAATACCAGTAAAGATGTTTCAACAAATAGATGCAATGCTGGAACCACTCACTCATCTCTGCCAAGACATTTGAAGACAGCTACTTGGCCAACTGACTAGAAGAGATCCATATTTATGCCCATTCCAAAAAAAGGCAATCAAGCAGAATTCAGAAATTACTGAAAAATGTCATTTAAAACTTTGCTGAAGGTAGTGAAGAAATGGTTGCAGCAGTACATCAACAGAGAAATGGCAGAAAGTCAAGTCAGATTTAGAAGAGAATGTGGAATAAGGGATATCATCACTGATGTCAGATAGATCTTGATTGAAAGCAGAGACTACAAGAAAGATATTTACCTGTGTTGGATTGGCTATTTAAAGGCATTCAACTATGTGAATCGTAGCAAATTGTGACAAACAATAAAAATAATGGGAATTCCAGAACACCTGACTGTGAGCATGTGGAGCCTGTACGTAAGTGAAAAGGCAGACAAACAGAACAAGAGGATACCGAGAAGTTCAAAATCATGAAAAGTGTGCCCCCAGGTTGTATCATTTCACCATCTTAATCTCTATGCCAGGCAAATAATCCAAGAAGCTGGATTATATGAAGAATAGAGGAACAGGATTGGAGGAAGACTCATTAGTGATGTGCATTATGCAGTTGACAAAACTCTACTTGCTTAAAGTGAAGAGGACATAGAGCATTTGCTGATGAAGATAAAAAACTATAGCCTTCAGTGTGGATTACACCTCAAGATAAAGAAAGCAAAACTCCTCACAACTGTTTCAGTAAGTATCATTATAATAAATGGAGAAAAGACTGAGGTCCTCAGTGACTTCATTTTACTTGGCTCCACAATCAACACACAAGCAGCAGTCAAGAAATAGACAATGTACTTCCTTAGGAAAATTTTCTGCAAAAGACTCCTTTAAAGTATTAAAAAGCAACGATGTCAGCTTGACAACCAAGGTGCACCTAACCCAAGCCATGGTATTTCCAATCACTTCATATGCATGTAAAAGCTGAACAATAAATAAGAAAGACTGAAGAAACATTGATGCCTTTGAATTATGGTATTGGGGAAGAAAATTGAATAAACCATGGATGGCCTGAAAAACGAACAAATCTGTCTTGAAAGAAGTACACTCACGATACTCCTTAGAAGCAAGGATGGTGAGAATTCATCTCATGTACTTTAGACATGTTATCAGGAGGGACAAGTCCCTGGAAAAAGACATCATGCTTAGTAAAGAAGAGTCAACAAAAAAGAAGAACCTCAAAGAGATATATTAACACTGTGGCTGCAACAAGGGGCTCAAACATAGCAATGACTGGGAGGGTATTGTGGAACTGGCAATCTTTCATTCCGTTGTAGAGTTGCTGAATCAAAATTGACTCAGTAGCCCCTGATAACAACAACGACAGTATACCAAAACCAAAAACCAAACCCATTGCCATTGAGTCAGTCTGACTCATAACTACCATATATACAACAGAGTAGACTGTCCAAGACTGTCACTCTTTATTGAAACAGTCTGTCGCTTACATAGTGGCTCATAGGTTCAAATCATCGAACGTTTGGTTATCATCCTTCAATTAACACTGCACCAAAAGGGCTCCTTTCTTCCAGTACATAAAGCCTGTAAAATCAGGTCCCTATTCTCTTGAGTGTGGGTGTGATCTGCTAATGTAATGGCAAAGTTATTCTCTCGATTGTTGCTGTTGTTAGGTGCCACTGAGTCAGTTCTGACTCGTAGTGACCCTGTGTGCAACAGAATGAAACACTGTCTGGTCTTGCGCCACATCCCCAATCGTTTTTATGTTTAAGCTCATTGTTGTGGCCACTGTGTCAGTCCATCTGGTCAAGGGTCTTCCTGTTTTTCCCTGACCCTTCACTCTACCGAGCATGATGTCCTTCTCCAAGGAGTGATCCTTCCTGACAACATGTCTGAAGTACAGAAGATGCAGTCTTGCCATCTTTGCTTCCAAGGAGCATTCTGGTTGTACTTCTTCCAGAACAGATGTTTGTTCTTTTGATGGTCTGTCTTATCTTCAACATTCTTCTCCAGCGCCACAATTCGAAGGCATCAATTCTTCTTCTGTCTTCTTTGTTCATTTTCCAGCTTTCACATACATATCATGTGGTTGAAAATATCATGGCTTGGATCAGGTACACTTTATTCTTCAGGATGACTGTCTTTATTTTTCAGTACTTTAAAGAGGTCTTTGGCAGCAGATTTTCCCAATACAATGCATCTTTTTGTTTCTTGACTGCTGTTTCCATGGGTGTTGACTGTGGACCCAAGTAAAATGAAATCCTTGACAACCTCAATCCTTTCTCCATTTATGACAGTGTTGCTTATTAGTCCAGTTGTGAGAATCTTTGTTTTCCTGATGTTGAGGTGCAATCCATACTGTGGTCCTTGATCTTCATGAATAAATATTTAAAATCTTCTTCACTTTCAGCAAGTAAGGTGATGTTGTCTGCCTAATTCAGGTTGTTAATGAGTTGTCCTCTAATCCTGATGCCTTATTCTTCTTTGTATACTCTAGCTTCTTGGATTATTTGCTCAGCATACAGATCAAAAAGGTATGTGAAGGGATACAATCCTGATGCACACACCTTTCCTCATTTTAAGCCATGCAGTGTCCACTTGTTCTGTTCACACGACTGCCTCTTGATCCGTATATAGATTCCTTAACAGCACAATGAAGTGTTCTAGAATTTCCATTCTTTGTAATGTTAACCATAACTTGTTATGATCCACACAGTCAAATGCCTTTGCATAGTCAATGAAATACAGGTAAACATCTTTCCAGTGTTTTCTACTTTCGGCCAATATCCATCTGATATCAGGAATGACATCCCTGGTTCCATATTCCCTCCTGAATCCAGCTGGAATTTCTGGCAGTTCTTTGTCAACACACTGTTGCAGTCACTTTTGAATGATCTTGAACAAAATTTTACTTGCACGTGATATTAATGATATTGTTCGGTAGTTTTTGCATTTGCTTGGGTCACCTTTCTTTAGTATGGCATAAACACGGATCACTTCCAGTCAGTTGGCGAGGTGGCTGACCTCCAAATTTCTTGGCGTGGATGAGTGAGCGCTTCCAACGCTGCATCTGTTTGTTGAAATGTCTCAACTGATATTCCGTCAGTTCCTGGAGCCTTGTGTTTTGTCAGTGTCTTCAACGCGGCTTCAACTTCTTCCTTGAGTACCATTGGTTCCTGATTATGTTCCACCTCTTCAAATGGCTGAGCATCAACCAGCTCTTTCTGATATAATGACTCTGTGTATTCCTTCCATCTTTGTTTGATGCTCCCTGAGTCATTTAATATTTTCCCTGTAGAATCCTTCACTATTTCAATTCGAGGCTTGATTTTTTTCTTCAGTTTTTTCAGCTTGAGAAATGCAGAATGTGCTCTTCTCTTCTGGTTTTCCATTTCCAACTCTCTGCACGTGTCATCATAATACTTCCTTTTGTCTTCTCGAGCTGCTCTCTGAAATCTTCTGTTTAGGTCTTTTCCTTCACCATTCCTTCCTTTTGTTTTAGCTATCTAGTGTTCGAAAGCAAGTTCAGAATCTGTTCTGACATCCAACTTGGTCTTTTCTTTCTTGTCTTTTTAATGACCTCTTGCTCTCTTCATGGATGATGTCTTTGATGTCATTCTGCAGTTTGCCTGGTCTTCAGTCATTAGTGGTCAACACATAAATCTGTTCTTGATGTGGTCTTTACACTCCAGGAGGGATATATGCAAGGTCATACTTTGGCTCTTGTGGACTTGTTCTAGTTTTCTTCAGTGTCAATTTGAATTTGCATATGAGCAATTGATGATTTGTGCCACATTCAGCACCTGGTCTTGTTCTGACTGTTGATATGGAGCTTTTCCACCACGTTTTTCCACAGATATAGTTGATTTGATTTCTGTGTGTTCCATTTGGGGAGGTCCATGTGTACAGTTGTCACTTGTGTTGTTTAAAAAAAGGTTATCTGCAATGAAACAGTTGTTAGTCTTGTAATTTGTTTTGCAGCAACATAAAACTAATGCACTCACAGAGTTGGATGACCAAATAAGACAGTCATAGTGCCTTCTACATAGCATTATCCAAAAAAAAAAAGGTATTTTGGCAACATTATTAGGTGTCTTCTTGAACATTATTTCTATTTCTAAATTTAAAAATAAATGCTAATTTCCACACAGAGACATAAAAAGCCCATCAGAAAGCAATGTTTTCATGAAAATCATAAATAGCTCTGAAGAATTTTTATCTGTGCTAGCATTTTCTTCTCTTCATTTAATTTCATTTAAACTTAACTAGAAGAAGAACTCAGAATATTTAGGTCAGATGAGTACTGGTAGGCTTTTGGTTGCTTTTATTTTGGTTGCTTTTTTTTTCTTGTCTGAGAAGACAAAAGATTTGAAAAACTAAGAAAACACACTAATAATGGTAAATATGTTCAGATTTGCATACAATGTTAAAGCATTAATGAGAGTTTTATTTTATCAAATACTATCTGTAATCTAGTTTAGACATAAAAAAATAATAATATAGAAAAAAGGATGAATTTTGTAATGCTCAAAAAGAAAGGCTGTGAAACAAACATGCACAGTAAGGTGTACTTTCCTCTCACTGGGATGGTTTACATACAAGCTTCCAGAACTAGTGATCGCATGCAGTTTTCAGACCACTTTGTTGCCTGCTTGTTTTATGCCCTCTCCCTGGGATGCTCTTTATGATCAGTTTCACTTCTGTGCAACCCTTTCCTTGGAAATAAAGGATGAATAAAAAATGATCTCTGCATCTGTATCGTTTGCTACATCACAAGTTTTGCTACATTATGAGTTTCTTCAGAGAAAAGATATTTTTGAATTTTAGTTAATGGCATAGGTATGGCTGTCTGAGGGTGCAGTCACTAAGTGATATGGCTGCTAAACAAAAGACCAACAATCCAATTCAACCACCCCCTCCTTGAAAACTCTATGCAGCAGTTCTTCCCTGTCCTCTAGGGTTGCTGTGGGTCAAAATCAACACAATGGCAATCAGTTTTGCTTTTTTTTTTCCTTTTTGGGTTAACATGGGTGTATTCTCAACACTGTATTTTTATGAAAATAATGTGCACCTACTATGTTTGTTTTCCAGCTTTACCCTCTCCCAAAGAGGCATTTTCATGAGCTCACCACACTAAGTTTTTTAGAGAAATATTTTTAAAAATTGGTATAGCAACTCTTAAAAATACCTCATGGAGAGGGCACAGTTGGCAAATAAACTTGAAAGGTGTACATTGTATGTAAAAAATACAATAAATGCTCATTAAACAATTGACTGACAAAACTTATAAATTTAGCATTTTAAAATTATTTTGTGCAAAAATCAGGTCACATGCTAAGTGGTTGCATTATCATCATACTTTTCTACTAACTGAAGACTTAGCAAGTACAGTAAAATCACACTAACAATTGTAGAAGTGACTTTTAGCAATTACATCTATCCTGTATCAAAATGGCCCCCAGGAAAACACAGATAATTCAATCAAGTGATATAGCTATTGCTAGTCAAAACTATTCTCATTTTGTTGACCATAATTTGTAGCTCAACGCATTATTTTAGTACTGTATAAACAAAGCCAATAAAATAAATTACATTACTGAAAACAGTTTGAGTAAGTTTCTGGCATTGTCTGGATAAAAAGCTCAAGTCAATGAAATCTTTTTACATTTTTTTTCCTAGATCTGAGAATATAACTGAATGATTAAGATAAAACACTTTAGTAGCATTAACATTAATTATATCATTTATATTTAAAATAAAATTTAATTTATAGAACATGCACGATAGAACAATAATGTAGTATGTCTTATATCCCAGTTGAGATAATTCTGGTACTCATATGCATGTAGAAGTTCCAGTGTACATTATGAATTGAATTGTGTTCCCCAAAATATATGTGAACTTAGTTAGGCCAGCCAAGCCAGGCACCGTCGAGTCGGATCCTATGTTTCCCAATATTGTGTGGTAGTTCTTTACTTGGTGTTTGATGTGATTTTCCTTGTGTGGTAAATCCTAAGCTCTACCTGTGATCAACGTTGTTAGATAAGATTATGTTAAGAAGGTTAGGGTGGGATTGAACATGATTACTCAGGTCACATCCTTGATCCAGTGTAACAGGTATTTCTACAGGGTGTCACTTGCCTTTATCTCTTAGAAGAGATAAAATGAAAGAGAAGTGAGCAGGGAGTTGAGGACCTCATACTACCAAGGGAAAAGCAATGGGAGCATAGCACTGAGAGTGTAACATATCCTTTGGATCTAAGGTCTCTTCACTGAGACGCTTCTAGTCTAGAAAAAAATTGATGACAAGGACCTTTCTCCAGAGTCAATAGAAAGAGACAGGCTTCCCCTGGAGCTGATGCTCTGAATTCGGACTTCTAGCACACTAATCTGTGAGACAATAAACTTCTGTTTGTTAAAGCAATTCACTTATGGTATTTCTGTTATAGCAGCACTAGATGACTAATACAGGATAATTCTGGTACTTAGTGATGTACATATGTTAAGCATTTGTTACACAAATGATTTTTTTTTCTATGGCTTAGTATTTTAGGATAAATTTAGAAAAGTTTGCATGCATGTAAAAATATTGCATTTTGTGTGAGATGCAATCTACTATACAACAATGAGTTTTGTTTTTTGGTTTATATGGAAAAAGTTAGTTTTTAAATTTAAAGTAGTGTATTTTATAAATTTAGGAAGGTATTACAGAGGATAAAACTAACACAAGCAACAATAAACAGGAGAAATTGTTTTTTTAAAAAAGGAAAAATAATGCAGATGGCAGAAGGTACAAAAAAAGAAAAAAAAAAAAAAAACACTTAACTTTTGTGGGGGGAGGGCCAAAATCAGGCTTATGTTATCTTAGATAAACTCTAAAGCACTTACAGTTTCTCTCCTCATGGCCTTACTGGCTTTACTAAAGCAGAGCCAGTGCTCATAGAGTTTTTCTTTAAAGAGACAGATAGTAAATATCTTAGGCTTTGAAGACCACACAGTTTCTGTTGCAACTATTCAATTCTGTTACGGAGTTCAAAAAGCCATACACAATATATTAATATGCAGTCATGGCTGTAATAAATTTTACTTACAAAAACAGGTAGTTGCCTGCTTGCCAACCCATGCTTGAGATTAGTGTTGAAAATTTTTTATTGCAGGTTTAAAACAAGATAGTAAGAAACTATCTTCACTGTAACTAGTTGATACACAACAAGATACAGTATTGATAATACTTTTGGATACGATATCAAAACTCTATCTGATGCATCTCTGGATGCATACTATGGTGAAATTTAGGTGGAAACAAACTCCTTCTGGAAAAAAGAGTAAATTTTTCTATGGGATTTTTCTTCCATTTTGACTGAATCTAGGAACTCAAAACCAATACTTCTCATTTACTGAATGTACACCATAAACTAGAGATTGCATTTTGTGTTCCATAAATAACATATAGTAATTTAACTTACACAATCTATGATGCTCGTAATGCCCTCCCCATTTTATAGATGAGTAAACTGAAGCTAAGAAGATCACATAACCATCTCTGGTTCTGCCAGCTGAGAAAGTCAAACCCCAAGATGCAACAGTACTGCAGTAATTAAATGAGTGTGAGAACCTTCTTACTCTAAATTCTAATCTGTTCCCATGGAGGGGAATGATGTTCTGCACTTATAAAGTTCATAGGTTAACATAATGCTATTTATAATTAAACTTACAGATTGGAAAATATTTTCAGTGTACTTTGTGTATTACATTACAGTTTGAATGTTGTCTGTGATGAAATGCTTATTTCTTTTGTTTATCAATCAGTAGCTACAAGGATAGTTTGCAGTTTCCTATCAACATAGCCTTAAGGAAGAGACAGAATAAAAAATTATTTTATAATTACAGAACTCTACATTCCATTCTAATTTGCATTTGTGTTGTCATGATGCCAGTGAAATATTTATTTCCTGACTAGGATCTTGGAGGACAGATGACATTAATGAAAAGCTCTCCCTGGGACCATATTCACAGTAACATTTGTATAGAAAAGAATTGCTGAAAATTGGAAAGTAAAATTTGCCTGAAGATATATACATATCCCAAAAGAAGAAAACCAAACCCATTGTCGTAGAGCCAATTTCAACTCACATCCACCCTGTAGGACAGAGTATAATTGCCCCGTATGATTTCCAATGAGCAGCTAATTGACCTAAACTGTCAACTCTTGGTTAGCAACCAAATGCCTAAGCAGTACACCACCAGGGTTCCATATACATACACACATGTGTGTATGTGTGTACATACGTAGTCTTCCAACAAGGGCATCCCATCTTTGAACTTGAATTAAATAAATTGTATAAATGATACAGTTTTAATATTTTTAAGTACCTTTGATGACATTAGGTGTGGAGAAGAGCTCCAGGTGAATGGCTGCTGTGGCATCTTCCAGAAGGGGCCAAAAATAATCAGATATCTCAGCCCATTATCTTTCTCCCTTGAAAGTCACAGTCTATCCTCATTCATCTTGGCAAATATAAGAGCTGGACCAAAATCCACACCAGATGGTAACTTTAGGGGGATGAAGTGGATATTCTTGAATCACCATTGGATTCTCATTGCTCCAAATGTGACAGTTTTGTTAGCTAGCAAAGCCATTCATCCAAAAATGAGCCTCATCACTGAAGATGATTTTCTGGCCAAAAGCAAGGTCAAATTCCAATTGTTCCAGAGCTCAGTCAGCAAATGTATAGCACAATCTATGGTCATGGGACTTCAGTTCTTGAGTTAAAACAATCTTGTAAGGATAAGGCTTCAAGTCTATACGCCCATTTGTGGTTGATGAAAGGCCCAGTTCTTATGCTCTGTGAGAAATTGATTGAGACGGATGCTTGCATATACTCTGAAGAATGGTGGGGTGTGGTTGTTGATGCATAGGTATTATCTGATCGTCAACAGACCTGCTTGTTTCAAAAGTTTTGATTAAACGTTGAATTGTTTTCTCGGTTTCTCTTGGTGGGATGATTACGTGCACTGTAAATTTCACACAGTGAGTGGAATGTTTGGTGAACAGAACACTCAATTTGATAATAAAATTTAATAATCTCTATGCATTATGGAATCTTGTAACTTTTCATGGTTGTTCATCAAAACTAATCAAAAAAAACATGATAAATATGGCTGCTACAGCATCACAAATAAGGCCATTGTGAGCTGTCAAAAATAGTAAATCTTTATTGGAAGATATGAACATATAGAAAGAGAGAGAGACGGAGATTCTTGGTAGTGCAACTGTTAAATGCTGGCTGCTAATCAAAAGATCACCTATTAGAATCCACCAGTTTCTCCATGAAGAAAAAGATACAGTATTATCCTCTTGTAAAGATTACAATCTAGTAAATTCTATGAGACAGTTCTATTGTGTTTTCTAGGGTTCCCAGTCAAAGTCTACTCAATGGCACACAACAACAATATGTACACATACGTATGTATATATGTACATCTATATATACATGTATGTTGTCATAGATTCAATTATGTGCCCCAAATATGTGTACAGCAATTTGACTGGCATGCTTCCAAGTATTATGTGGTTATCCTCTATTTTGTAATTTTCCTATATTATAAATCCTAGTGTCTACCTGTGGTTAATAGGGTGAAATTAGATTATGTTAAAGAGGATTAGAGTGGGATCTAACACACTTACCCAGGTCACCTCTCAGATCCAGTGTAAAGAGAGTTTTCCTGGGGTATGACTTGCACTACCTTTTATCCATTTGTCTTACAAGACATAAAAAGAAAGGGAAGCAAGTAGAGAGTTTGGGTCCTCATACTGCCAAGAAAGCAATACCAGGAGCAGAGAACCTCCTTTGGACCAGAGGTTCCTGTGCTGAGATGCTCCCACACCAAGGCAATACTGATGACAAGGATCTTCTTCCAGAGCTGACAGACACAGAAAGGCTCCTACTGGAGTCGATGCCCTGAATTTGGACTTCTAGCCTACCATACTGTGAGATAATAAACTCTCTTTGTTACAGACATCCGCTTGTGGTATTTTTGTTACAGCAGCACTAGACAACTAAGACGCCTGACAACTTCAGTCTGTTCTCTGTTCAGCATGATGTTCCTTATTCATCTAGAAACTTTGAATTTATAAACACTGTATCTATATATTATCAAAAATCTCAGTTGTGATCTTCAACTTTCACCACCTAATTGGTGACTTTGGGAAAATCACTTAACCTCTTTGAATGTCAGTTTACTCAGCTGTGAAGAAAACGAGGGGGGAAGGGTGGCAGACTAGCTATAAAAGTCTATCACTCTTGGGTGACACAATGAGTTTATACTCAACTACCAACTAAAAGATTGGTATTTCAAATCCAACCAGTGTCCCTGTAGAAGAAAGACCTGGTAATCTTCCATGAAGGTTACAAACAAGAAAATTCTATGAAGCAGTTCTCCTCTGCAATACCTGGTGTTATGAGTCAGAACTGACTTAATAAAAATAGATTTTTTTTGGTTTATCACTTAAGGGGAAAAAAAAAAAGAGTACTAAAATATACATTTTAAAGAACACATTTGAATTTGTCTCTTTATAACAAGTATTGCAGGGCCATATAATTAGCCTTGTCTTTTTTAACTTTTTCATAGTAACTTGGATGAAGGTGTCGTTTGTCTGTCAAGTTTCCAGGTGAAAGAATGTGTGGAAGAATGGTGAACATAAGAGATGAAGAAGAAAGCCAAAGAAGACCTTCACAGGCTGTAATAATGGGCCAAGTCAGAAAATCATAGCAATGAATACTCTCCTTATGTTCAGATACTAATGGCTCAAGTAAATGTGGGGCATAATTCAAAAATAATGTTAGCTAATGACCACATATGGCAATGAGAATTTAGTATTTATATATCTATAGAACATATCTTTCTAAGATTTCTAAGTTCGTTTCTTCTATGCCATCTTATAGAACTTCCAAACAGAGTTCAGTCTGATTAAGCCCAAGTACTGTTTTTCTCCATTTCTGCATCCAGACAGTGAATTACTATATAGAAATACAGTCATCTAGCTGGGAAGATTGGTACCACTATAAATTCATGGCTGTCAATATGCAGCGAACCTGACAAACAGTTAACAAAATACCTTGTCTTTCAGTCTTCTCTCCCAGTCTTCCCAACGATTACTTTAAACTCTCTCTTCATTCCTCAGTCCTCAGACCCCCACTGTTCTCCTCATTCTCGGTGGATGAATTCATATCCTACTTTTCTGAGACAAATAGTTGCCCTCAGATGACATCTTTCAGAACAAATTATAGCTCATCACCCATGTGTTCTTTTGTCTCTGCTAGTACCAGTGAGGCACCCTGGTGGTGTAGTGGCTGCTTATCAAAATTCGGCAACTTACCAACTACTTTTTGGAAACTCCGTGTCACAATTCTGTGCTGTCATAAACTACTAAAAAAAAGCCAAATCTTCTCCCATGCTTTGACTCATATAGTAGATATCTGTTTTTCGTTAGAGTCTCATAACCTTTTTAATACTCTTTTTATATTTCATGAAATTTCCATGTTACACTAATGGGCTCTACAACATAAAAGACAGGACTCAAATTTGCACCTGCCTTGTAACCCGAACACAACCACATGACAGAGACTTGATCAATCAAGTGCAATTGTTTTATTCTGCTTAAACTAGTAAGAGTGAGTTTTCTTTTTGTAACTAAGAGCGCTAAGGAATACAAGGCAAATTTCCTCTCTCCTTTGTGTCTTGCAATATTCACTTTTTTCTTTCCTATATCTTCAATTCATTCTGTTCTATTAGATCTGTCAATAGTGTTCAAACCATTTTATTGCTTCCCATTTAATAAAACTCCTCCAAGAGTTCCGTTACTGTGGAGTTACTGCCTTGTGACTTTCCTCCGTTTCTCAAAGCAAAAGTTCATTTATTGGTTCTAATTTAGTGCTTCCCATTCCCTACCTCCTTCTCCTGTCATAGCCTCGGCTGATCTCAGCAGCTTTCCACACAATTGAGGGTTCCTTCTTACAAAAGATTCTCTTCTTGTGCTTTCTCGAATGCCGCATTCTTTGATGCCTGTCTCTCCTGATGCTCTTTCTCAGTATCCTTTGATACTTCCTCTTCCTCCTTTACAATTCCTTAGTTCTTGACCTTAAACCTCATTTTCTTCTTAATATACCATTTTTTCCTAGTAAATCTTTTCTATGTCTATCATACAGCTTTAATTAGCAGGATACGTTTAGTTACAAATTTTGTATCTTCAGATTAGACCATACCTCCAAACTTCAGACTCATACAGGCAATAAATACCACACAGCATTTCCACTAGTATGGCTTTTTATGTATCAAAGTCAGTTGTTCAGAACTGAACTCCTAGTCTGCACATGCACTCAGTCATCTTTCGGAGTTTCTTACACATGGTACCACTATCTACCCAGTGGCTGATACGAGAAACTTGAAAATCATCAGTGAGAGTTCTTTATCTCCCATTCCCCCTCAAATACCATCTCTCTCAAAAGTGACTTCCAAATTCAATAAACTCTCAAATCTTAAAGTATCATTCAAATATCGTTTAAATTATCCACTCCTAAATATGTCCACTGCCGCCTTGTTAGTCCAAGCCATCATTCTTTCCCAGATTACTGAATTATCTTCTAAATCATTATCTTCAGTCTCTCCTCGTCCCTCTCTAGCCTCATCACTGTGGGGTCATCTTGTTTCCAAACATGAACCTTATCACGTCAACACCCCAACAGCTTTCCAAGGCATTTAGTATAGTATCCAGAATTGTCTATTTAAGTACCAGATCCTGAATGACTATACTCTGCTCCTCTCTCCTGTACAACTTCAACCTGGCTCTGTGCTGTGGTTACATTGCCCTTGTCCTTTTAGTTCTTACAAAAAGCCACGTGTCCTCACACACACTCTTCTCTCACTTCCCACTCCCTTCGCCAGCAAACACCCACTCAGCCTTCAGTTCTCAGCTTATGCATCAGTTTGACAGGAAGCCTTGCCAGATTTCCCCAACACTGGGCTAATTTGTTTTACTACATCATAGCACTCTGGGCTTGTGGTTGGTTGGTGCTGTCAAGTCAGTTCCAACTCATAACAGCCCTATGCACAACAGAACAAAAACGCTGCCCTATCCTGCGCCTTGCCCACAACAATTTTTATGCATAAGCCCATCACTACAGCCGCTGTATCAATCCACCTTGTGGACAATCTTCCGCTTTTTCCCCGACTGTCTGCGTTACCAAGCATGATGTCCTCCTCCGGGGAGTGATTCCTCCTGACAACATGTCCAAAGTATGTGAGACGGAGTCTCTCTATCTTTCCTTCCAAGGAGCACTCTGGTTGTACTTCTTCCAGAACAGATCTGTTTATTCTTTTGGCAGTCCATGGTACATTCAATGTTCTTCTCCAACAGCATTATTCAAAGGCATCAATTCTTCTTCTGTCTTCCTTATTCATTCTCCGGTTTTCATATGCATTTGATGCAACTGAAAATACCATGGCCTGGGCCAGGTGAATCTTACTGTTCAAGGTGACATATTTACTCTTCAACTTTAAAGTGGTCTTTTGCAGCAGATTTTCCCAATACAATGCATCTTTTTATTTCTTGACTCCCGGTTTCATGGCTGTTGATTGTGGAACCAAGTAAAATGAAATCCTTGACAACCTCCATCCTTTATCCATTTATCATGGTGATGCTTACTGGTCCAGTTGTGAGGATGTTTGTTTACATCATGTTGAGGTGCGATCCATACCGAAGGCTGTGGTCTTTGATCTTTATCACTAAGTGTTTCAGATCCTCCACACTCTGGGCTTATCACCTAAAAAAAAAAATGCCATCAAGTTGATTTTGACTCTCAGAGATCCTACATGACAAAGTAGAATTTCCTCATAGGGTTTTCAAGGTGCAACTGGTGGATTTGATTTGCCAACCTTTCGGTTAGTGGCCTAAGCTTTTAACCACTGAATTGGGGTTTCTGGGTTTACCCCTAGTGTGCCAACTTTGGTTGACTATCTAAATTCCACTAAAGTACAATCGGTGTGAAGGCAGGGACTATCTTTCTCCTTTTTGTTACTGTGTTCAGCAGCTAGCACAGGTTTTTTTTGTTTTGTTTTGTTTTGTTTTTATATTTCATAAAATCTCCATGTTACAGGACTGACATCTACAGCATAAAAGACAGCACTCAAATTCCCACTTGTCTTATAACCAAAACGCAACCATAATGGCAGAGACTTGGTCAATCAAGTGCAATTATTTCATTCTGCTTAAACTAGTGAGAGCTCAAAATATATTATTGAAACAAATGAAGTAAGGGAAATATTGTTATAGTTCACTGAAGAATTCCACTCATGCAATGTTTATGGATATCACACTTCCAGAGAGTTTGGACAGTGTGACTTGCTCAGAAAAGGATAACTCAGATGACTGAAAACTGTTTTCAGTGTGATGGACTCCTGAAAGTCCACCTGGTCCTACTTTTGGGGGTAGGTATTAACACAAACCTAAGAGGAGTTTGTGCTGCCTGTTGCAGACAGCCAATCTTTGAGACAGGGGCAAGATGAGAAGATATTTATTGCTTACCAGTAGGCAAGGAGACAGAGGAGATAGGTTCCTCCAAAATCTGCCCCTCTGAAATGGGGACGAACTGGAGGTTTTAAGGAATAAGGTGATGTGGCCTTAAGAGTCCTAAGAATTTACAGAATGTTAATATTCTTTAGGTGGCCACAATGATCACATCGTAGATACCTGTTGACAACTTAATGGTGTTTTGAGCTGGAAGGTAGTTGGGCTATCATATAATCTCCCAGCAGTTTTTCTTTCATGGTCTTTAGATTATTATCATCTGTTTCCCCATAGCCATAAGGAGAGCACAGATTAGTCCTTAGCCTTGAGAGAGACTAAAGAAAAACAAGGGACACATGCTTGGAGATAGAATCAGGAAACAAAGTGGTGCAGGTTATGTTCAAGACGTGGTCACTTATTTTACTCTGCCTGTTCCACAGGCACAACAGAAATAAATAGTTCATTCATTCGGTTCTTGGCTTTTGAGCCCGTCGTGATTTGGTGGCTGTTTTTGTTTAATTTGTTTTTTTGTTGTTGTTGTTGTTGTCATTTGTTTCCTGGCTTTTAATTTAATATGTTCCAAATTAAAAGGCAATGTATAATTTGAAATAATGCAATACAAATATAGATACGTGTTTTAGTCAACTAGTACTGCTATAACAAAAATATGACAAATGCATGGCTTTAACAAAGAGAGGTTTATTTTCTCATAGTCCAGTAAACTAGAGGACTGAATTCAAGAGCCCAGCTCCAGAGGCAGACAATCTATCTGCCAGTACTGCAGCAAAGTCCTTGTCATCGCCTTCTCTTGGTTTGAGAGTGTGTCAGCACAGGAATGTCAATCCAGAGCATGTGCTCTGCTCCCAGAACTGCTTTCTTGGTGATATAAAGTTCCTTGCTCTCTACCTGCCTCCCTTTACTTTTATCTCTAATAGGATAAAAGGTGGTGCAGGCCACACGTCAGGGAAACGCCTTGGACACTCTATCAAGGAAGTGACCTTAGTAAGGGTGTTACTCAGACCAAACCAACTGACTTCAGGTGGATTCCAAATCATAGCAACCCTGTACGATACAACAGAACTGCCGCATAGAGCTTCCACGGAGGGCCTGGTGGATTCAAACTGCCAATCTTTTGGTTAGTAGCTGTAGAACTTAACCATTATGCCACAGGGTTTCCAGTGGTGTTATAGTCCTACCTTAATCTCTTTAACATAATCCCATCTTGCTCCATTAACCACAGGCAGAGATAAGGATTTATGACAGTTACAAAAATCACAATCACAAAATAAAGGACAACCACCCAATACCAGGAACCACAGCCTGGCCAAACTGATACACACATTTTGGGGGGAATGTAGTTCAATCCATGACAATATGTACGAAACCAAAGCTAATAATCTCTCTATACAGCCATCTCCTTGAAATAACCAGTATTAATAATTAGTATAAATTAATATCATTCTATAAATGTTTTTTCTAATAAAATACACAAAGCACATGTATGCATACATAATAGATAAACACATTCATACATACATGTTTGTTTGAGAGTTGCTTTCACAAAATCACTGTTTAACTGAAGTCTACATATTTCGTTCTATATATTCCATTCTGCAATATTTTTACTTTGATGGATAACATGAACATTTATCAATGTGTGTGTGTGTGTGTGTGTGTGTGAGTTTATCACTATAATCTTAGAACATTTAAAGGCAAACAAACACAAAAATTTTTTACAAAATCAGATCATGGGGAACATATTTAAAAGAATAATTTTCTTTTTTTTTAATTCCCACATTCCCCCACTATTCTCTATATACCCCCAACTCTTTGGTCTGTCCTCAAAAATAATGACTGTCTACTTTGTAAAACTTTGGACATACTATCAGGAGGGGTCAGTCCCTGAAGAAGGACACCTTACTTGGTAAAGTAGATGGTAGGCTTAAAAGAGGAAGGTGCTCAACAAGATGGATTGACACAGTGGCCGCAACGATGGGCTCAAGCATAATGACAATTATGAGCATGGCACAGGACTGGTCACTGTTTCGTTTTGTAGTACATATGATCAGTAGTAGTTGGAATGACTCAACAGCAGCTAACAGCAGCAGCAACTTTGTAAAAGTTAATGAGTGAAAAATTAACTGAGTAAACAAAGATGTGAATAAATAGAAATCTAATCATCTTCATCTCTTGTAATATGGGTTTAGAAATTATCTACCTAGCTGTCATTCAAGTTGGAGTCTGCCTTTAGTCAAACATTTAAAAGTACATCTGGAGTAATCTAAGAATATTCCTTATTATAGCATATACTTCTATTTTAATATTCTACTTCATTCCTTACCTCCAGTGTCTGTATTATTGATGTAGGATAGAGTGTGGGAAGAGGAGAGCATGAGAAAGCCTTTATATTTCCTGCATGCTTACTTTTTAAAAAAATTCTTTAGCTTCTATGTGCACAGAATACTATTAATCACCAGTTTCATACTGTGTAGCACTTTACGATGTATTTTTATCCTTAATCCAACAGAAGTCTATATTCAGCTGTAGAAAGAAGACAAAGTGAGCCTACCAGCTAAACAGTATGTTTGCAATCTCTAGCTGTGATTTCAAAGAGGTTTCTTTGGAGGCAGTTTTCTATCCCACTAGTTTTTAATAGGAGAGGGAAAATTGGTTTACAATATGAACTTTTAAACTTTCCCTTATTTTCATACCAATTGCTTGCCCCACACTTGAACCCAGCAATTTTCCATGTATTCAAGTGCTTTGTACTCATGGTTCTTAGCCAGAATCAAAGTAGTTTAGCTGAATGAGACTATGCTGTCATGTGGGCCACAGATAAAAAGACCAGGCACATAAGTAGCAGCAATTCATGGACTTTCTAATGTAGTTTTTTCCCATTTTTGAGCTTATTGAACTAAACTACTGAATCTTTTTAGGCCTATCTCTGGATTTTGACTTTCATTTTGTCCACATTCTTCTTGACTCTGAGGCATTTCACTAGTGAAACAGTACACTCACGTGGTTATATTCATAATCCCTTACTGTTTGTAGTAATTTATTCCTGAAGTTTTCAGAATTATTTTGTGAATTATTTTCAATGCGTAAGATAGCTTCTTAATTGTACCATTGGTATTACATTGTTGTTGTTATTGTTACATGCTGTTGAACTCACTGCAACTCCTTGTACAACAGAACAAAACACTGCCCAGTCCTGTACCATCCTCACAATTGATGATGTTATGTTGGGGCCCTTTGCTGTGGCCGTTGTGTCAGTACTTCCCATTAAGGACTTGCCTCCTTTTCACTGACCCCCTATTTTACCACGCATGATGTTCTTCTCCAGGGCCTGATTCCTCCTGATAACATGTCCAAAGTTTGTGAGACATAGTCTCTCCATCCTTGTTTCTAAGGAGCATTCTGGTTGTACATTTTCCAAGATGGATTAATTAGTTCTTTTGGCAGTCCATGGTATATCTGATATTCTTTGCCAACACTGTAATTCAAAGACATCAATTCTTCTTTGGTTTCTCTTATTTGTTGCAATTGAATTAATGATCTCAAAATTACAATAGAAAATTAAAATTCTCTTTCATCTCATGTAGATATTGTCTAGTTATTAAAACAGCTTTCCAGTTATTGAAGAAATGAAAGGAATGATTACATGGCCCATGGAATGGAGTCAAGTATAGCATCACAAAGACAAAAGTGGGTGGGAGACATTGAAGAAAGGTAGAGACAACATAAATCTTAGTGCCAGTGAGAGTCAGGACAAAATTAAATTTTAAAAGGTTGTGTCAGAGACATGGAGCTGGAAAGGGAAGACATAATAATGCTAGCCTAACAGGCAATATTTGCAGAGGTAATTGGTTGCCATCAAGTCGTATTCAACGCATGACGACGCCATGTGTGTCAGAGTAGAACTGTGTTTCATAGGATTTTCAGTGATTTTAGGTCATCAGATCTCTTTCCAGGGCAACTCATGGTGGACTCAAACCTCTAACCTTTCTGTTAGTAGCCAAGAATGTGAACTACTTTCACTACCCTGGGACTCTGTTTACGGAGGAAGCTAATCTATATTCCAAACTAGAAATGTGTACTGCCTACAGCCACACCACCCTGAATGCACCACATTTCATGGAACCAGAAAAGTACAAAAATGCATTTCGTTGTCTGCATACCCAACAGGGCCAAGGTGAAGGCTTTGTTGAATGCAGTGGTAATAATATATATTATAAATGTTTCAGAGGAGGGGCTCTTATATTACAGAATCTAGGTGAAAAATTTTAACTATGAGACCCTGAATGATTTACTTAACACATTCCAATCCCCTGTTTCCTCTTTTGTAAAAGAGAATAAATAAACGATTGTATTGGGAAATAGAATAAAACAGAATACCCATATAAATGTAATTCTTAGCACAATACTTATATCTAATGAAAATTAAAAACATGTTAGACATTCAAAAGATAATGGGATTCAAAGGAAAGGGACTTTTAGGTTACAAGTAGATAAGAAACATCACGGGGAAGCGGCAGTCGGAGACAGAACCTCTTTGTGGCAGTGATTCTTTCATAGCCTTTGGAGAGTCAGTCAGTATATGTAGGAACCTCAGTACTGGAATCAGCATCAGAGTCAGTTATCAAGAGATATTTCCAGCTGTGCAACATTCAAAATAATGCTCTCCTTTGAAAGAGGCTTAATGGTCTCAGCTATCTCTGCTAAAGAACAAAGGTAGTAATAGTTGTGGAAATGTTACGACTGAAGGAATAGGGAAAACACTGCAGTCTAACAACAGTCTGGAAGTTACTGCACAGGCCGTCCTGTCAATGGGTGGGAACCCCAAGTTCTTGCTCAGCGTGACTCCTGTTGGCTGATAAGCAAGAGACCAAGGTGGAAGAGGAAAGGCACGTTTATTTTTCATTGTAGAAGTAAAAAACGAGTCAGTCAGAGTTGCTGTTGCTGCCAAAATTGCTCCCCAAGAGTCAGTGAACAAATTATTTTTAAGGGGTATACAAGTAGGAAGTTCATACAAGTTATGTCAGCAACATTCTGAATCATATTACACAGGCACACTGAGGTTTACATAGACTCTCCAAGCATGAGTCAAATACAAAGCTGGAGGTAGGAAGCCCAGAAAAGGAAGGAGGATTTTTAATGCAACTCTGCGGGAAAAGAAACCAAGCAAAGAAAACAGGCTTTTTAGTGCAACTTTGTGGGGGCTCTGTCTCAGTCCCAAGGTTATGAACATTCAATTTATGGAAAACTCGTACTTAAGAGTGGATTGCCATAAAGCCTATTACATTAGAAAAATGCAAACAAATGCATACTAAACCAAATGCATTACCAAGAAGTCAGTTCTGACCATGGCCTCCCTATAGGACAGAGTAGAACTGCTCTACAGAATTTCCAAGGAGCTGCTGCTGAATTTGAACCATCTACCTTTCAGATAACAGTGAAACACTTTAACCACTGCATCACCAGGGCTCAATGGCTTGTAGTAATGAATGCATATTCTAGTTTGTAATGCTTATGAAAACATTTCTTGATTTGGAAACATTTCTTAAGTGTTTTATATGCATAGAAGGGCAAAATATTTACTGTATAAATACTAAGACAAACATTTGACTTACTAACTGAAGTTAAATAAGAACTACATGTATCTGTTCTGACTCACCAACAAATTAGACTTAAAGACTTAGGAATGGGTCTCATTAGTAACCTGGTGAATGCCCATGTTTTTCTTGTTTAAATATACAAAGACAGGTGGAAGATATTATAGAACATCTGTGCTTTCTTAGAAATGTATCATCGTTTTTTTGAAAGAATGAAAATTGGTTGACTAGATACCAGTCTCTTATAAAAATGAGAAGCTTTGAATCACCTACTGTAGCAAAAGCTGCCAAAAAAAAGCAGACCAAAATCAGTTGCCATGGTGCCAAACAGGACAGAGTAGAACTGTCTCACAGCATTTCCAAGGAATGCCTGATTGATTTAAGTTGCTTACCCTTCAGTTAGCAGCCATGGCTCTTAACTACTATGCCACCAGTTTCTGCAAAGCAGAGTAACCGCCCCCCACACCAAGAAACAAACCCAACGCCATCAAGTCAATGCCAGCTCATAACAACCCTGTAGGGTAGCATAGAACTGCCTCATAGAGTTTCCAGGAAGGGCCTGGTGGATTTGAACTGCTGACTTTTGGTTAGTAGCTGTAGCACTTAGCCAGTGTGCCACCAGGGTTGCTAGTTGTTGCTAAATTCAGCTCATCTCCACACACAAAGTTTCTACAACGTGATAGGAAGGTTTAGCTAATGAGTGTTACTTGGGTCAGTCCTTGTAAATAACAATAGTAATAGTTTTGTGCTACTATTCTTGCATAAAGAACATTGGTAGCACAGTGGTCAAGCTCAGAGATGCTGCCTAAAAGGTCAGTGGTTTCAACACAACAGCTGCTCTGCAAGAGAAAAGACCTGGTAATCTGCTCCTGTAAACGTCTTGTCACAGGAAACGCTATGGGATGTTTCTACCCTGTGCTATTGGATTAGTATGAATGTGAATAATAAACTCAAAGGCAATGGATTTTTTTGGTTTTCTTTTATTTTAGCTCTTGCACATTCATGCGTATATGCGTGCACACACATGCTTCCATATTTCTTCCTACTGCCAACTAATCTTTGCAGATAAGTATTCTTCTTTTGGATTCCACGATAGTGGATCTTCTTATTTTTATGACAACCTTCAATTATTTTTTCTCCATCTATTTTTCATTATCCCATTGCCAAAATACATTTCTTATTTTTACTCTAACATTATGATATCCAAATTCCTTTAGTTTACCATTACTTCTTCATGGCTGGTTGCCCAGTTTCTATCTCCTGCTCTCGTGTCTTCCAAATTTTTAAGCATCTGCTGCTTATTTCTACATAGACATCCCACTTGCACCACAAAATCAGCACACACACAAACTGATTTTATCATCCTTTCACTGCTAAAATTTCTCTTCCTCCTAGGATTTCCATTTTAGTTTCCTTTTCACTAACCGTGTCACTCAGACTTGAAAACGTTACTGTTTCCCCTGGAGATCTCACTTTGCCTTGACCCACAATCTATTTATTGTCATGCCTTGTCCTTCTTATCTTAAAAGGTTTTTCCTTTCTATTCCCTATTCTCTTTTGCTATCACCAGCATCCTTGACTTCACCCTTCCTTTCATCTACCTGAACTGTTGTTACAGCCTTTTAAACTGAATTCGCAACATCTTAATCTTCCTAATTCAAACTCTGTGCAATTCTGGTAGGTTAGTATTCCTGAAGGACAATTCTAATTTTGTCCTTCTCTGATCATAAACATTTAATGCCCTTGGCTGCAGAATGAAGTTCATTTCCGTTGTTCTGGCGTGCCAGCCCTCTACTTCCTTCTCTAACTCTATCTCCTGTTACTACCTCCACACATACTATACTTCTTGCCAACTGCACTTTAAGCTTTTCTCTGAATAATTCCCAGGCTATTTCAGTGCTTTCTTGTTCATCCTGCTGCCTCTTTTTCATGGTGTAAAAGCTCATAAATTATTTGTTAAATGAAACAATCGATTAATTGACTGATTTTCCCAATGAGAGTGGAAACTCATTGAATTCTGGCTCTATGTCTGATTCATCAGTTCGTCTTAGAATATTCCTCTGAGTCTTCAGCTAAGTTGATTTAAAATATTTTTTAATGAATATTTCCATTTCCTTATTTCCATCAAGGTATTTAAAAGCACTAGACTTTGTGCTTTTAGCATTGATATTCACGGTAAGTTTAAAGTGCTGTTGTTTTCCTTTGCTGTTAAATTATTCATCTTGCTTTTAATTGACTCCTGTATACTCCATCTGGTGAGGTCAACGTGTTCACCATGTATGTTGGTTTTAAAAAAAGAAAAATATTTGCAGTGAAGAGGTTGCTGATATATCTAAAATCTGTCATGCAATCTCCAGCGTTGTTTCTATCACCAAAGCCATGTTTTCCAACTGCAGATACTTCTTTGTTTCCAGTTTTCAAATTCTAATCTCCAGTAACTATCAGTGCACCCTGCCTGCCTATTTAATCAATTTCAGACTGCAGAAGTTGGCAAAAAAAAAAAAATCTTCAGTTTCTTCAGCCATGCCCTTAGTAATTGCTGCATACATCTGCATAATAATCATATTAACTGGTCTTCCTTGTAGACAGATAGCTACTAGCCTATCATGGACAGCTAGGACAGATCCTGAAATGTTCTTTTTGACAATGAACACAATGCCACTGAAGCTGGCCTTCCTGGCATAGTAGACCATGGTTGTCTGATTCAAGATGGCGAATATCAGTGCATTTCAGCTCACTAATACATAGGATATCAACGTTTATGCACGCTACTTCATTTTTGATGACTTTCAATTTTCTTAGACTCATACATTCCACATTCTGATTATTAATGGAGGTCTACAACTGTTTCTTTTCATTTTGAGTCATGTCACAATCGAAAGGTTGACTCCATCTGTATCATTGAGGTTGACTCTACTTTGAGGAAGCAGCTCTTCCCCAGTCATATTTTGAGTGCCATTTAACCTGGTGCTATATCAAACAATGTTCTGTCACGATTCATAAGGTTTTCACTGGCTAAAATGTTTTAGATGTAGACCATCAGGTCCTTCTTTATACTTTGTCTTAGTCTGGCAGCTTACCTGAAACACTTCTACCCTGGGTGACCCTACTGGTATTTGAATACCAGTGGCATACCTTCCAGAATCGCAGCAACACACTAGCCCCCACTGCATGACAAACCTTGCAAACCTTGGCAAAACTTGGCTTGCAAGACCAATAGCTTCTTTACTGCAAGAACTTTTTTTTTCACCAACCTAAGTGGCAACTATACATGTACACTTCTCTAGATGAAAGAAACATGAATCAGTTGTCTACATTCTACAATCTACAATCTACGTTCTACAACCAGTTGTCTTCAGTGCCATTGAGTCAATTCTGAACCTATAGTGACTACATAGGTGGGAAGAAACTATGTAAAAGCTCAATATCAGCAGTCAGAACAAGGCCAGTGACCAACTGTGAAACAGAGTGTCATGGAGGAACTCTGTCACCCAAAAAGTGTGTGTAGCCGTTTGTCTGGATCATGATTCCAAATAGTTTATGATTGTCCTCTGTTTTGTGATTTTCCTATGCTAAATGAATTTGGACATGTAGACTACTGGAGCATGTAAGAATAAACTTTCCTTTGTTAAAGCCATCCGCTTTGTGGTATCTCTGTGACAGCAGTAACAGATGACTAAAACACAGACCATCAGTTGTTCATATGCAAGGTCAAGTTGAAACTGAAGAAAATCACTAGGTGACTAAAACACAAACTATCAGTTATTCATATGCAAGGTCAAGGTGAAACTGAAAAAAATTAGAACTAGTCAACAAGAGCCAGAGTACCACCTTGAGTTATCCCATCTGAATTTAGATACCATCCCAAGAGTAGATTTAATGCTTTGAACACTAATGACCAAAGACCGGATGAGTGTGGAATGACATCAAGGACAACATACAAGAAGAAAGCAAGAGGTCATTAAAAAGACAGAAAGCAACACAAAGACCAGAATGGATGCCAGAAGAGACTCAGACTTGCTCGTGAAATTAAGTAGCTAAAGTGAACCGAAGAAACGATGAAAAAAGAAGCTGAACAGAACATTCCAAAGGGCAGCCTAGGAAAAGAGTGTGAAGAATGACAGCGATGTGTACAAAGACCTGGAGTTAGAAAACTAAAAAGGAATCATTTACTTGGCATTTCTCAAACTGAAAGAACTGAAGAAAAGCTCAAGCTTTGAGTTATAATTTTGAAGGATTCTATTGGCAAAATACTGGACAATGCAGGAAGCATCAAGAGAGGATAGAAGGAATACAGAGTCACTATACCAAAAATAATTGGTTGAAATTCAGCCGTTTCAGAAGGTACCATATGAGCAGGAACCAACGATACTGAAGAAAGAAATCAAAGCTACATTGAAGACGGCGGCATAAAACGAGGATCAAGGATTTCACAGAACAGCAATTTAGATGTTTCATCAAATAGTGTAGCACTGGAAGTACTCATTCATCTATGCCAAGCAATTTGGAAGACAGTTACCTGGCCAAACAATTGGAAGAGATTATATGCATGCCTGTTCCCAAGAAAAGTGATCTTGTCAGATGCAGAAATTATTAAACAATATCATTAACAGCACACACCAGTAAAATTTTACTGAAAATCATTTGAAAGCAGCTACAGTAGTATATGGACAAAGAACTGCCAGAAATTTAAGCCCAATTCCAAAGAGAACTCAGAATCAAGGATACCAATACTAATGTCAGAAGGACTTTAGCTAAAAGCAGAGAATATCAGAAAGACATTTACCTATTTTTTTATTAACTATACAAAGGCATTCAAATGTGTGAATCATAAGAAATTATGGGTAATATTGAGAAGAACTGGAATTCCAGAATACTTAATTGTCCTCATGAGTAACCTGTACATAGACCTAAAGGCAGCTGTTCAGTCAGAACAAGGAGCTACTGTATGATTTAAAATCAGAAAAAGGGTGTGCCAGGATTGTATGCTTCCACCAGACCTGTTCAGTCTGTACATCAAGCAAATGATCTGAGAAGTTAGACTCTATGAAGAACAGGGCTTTAGGGTGGGAAGAAGATTTATTAATAACCTTCATTGTGCAGATGATAAAACCCTGCTTGTTAAAAATGAGAAGACTTGAAGCACTTGATGAAAATCAAAGACCACAGCCTTTAGTATGGATAAACTCAACATAAACAAAACAAAAATCCTCACAAATTACCAATAAACAACATAATGATAAATGGGTAAAAGACTGAGGCAGTCAAGGATTTCATTTTTCTTGGATCCAGAATAACACCCATGGAAGCAGCAGTCAAGCTATCAAAAGATGTATTGCATTGGGCAAATCTTCTGCAAAAGACCTCTTTAAAGTGTTGAAAAGCCAAGATAACATCTTGAGGACTAAGGTGTCCCTGATCCAAACCCTGATATTTTCAGTCACCTCCTCTGTATATAAAAGCTAGATGAAGAATAAGAAAGACCACAGAAGAATTGATGCCTTTGAACTGCGATGTTAGAGAATACTGAATGTACTCTAGGCCCCCAATAATATTAAATGTGTCTTGGAAAAAGTACAACCAGAATGCTGCTTAGAAGCCAGGATGGCAAAACTATGTCTCACTCACTTTAGACATGTTCTAAGGAGGGATCAGTTATTGGAAAAAGACATCATACTTGGTAAACTAGAGGGTCAACAAAAAAGAGGAAGACCCTCAGGGAGATGATTTGACACAATAGCTGCAACAACAAACTTAAACAATGACTGTGAGGATGGTACAGAACCACACAGTGTTTGGTTCTGTTGTATGTAGGGTTGCTATGAGTCAGAATTGACATGAAGGTACCTAAAAATAACGAGCTCTCAATTTTTTCCATAGGAAAGATTTTTCTCTTATGATCACCTGGAATGGCCATTGTACACGCTAGCATGGTGGCAAGTTCACGAACTTAATCGCGTAGTTGTCTGTAAGGAAGATTTTAGCCAGTAAACAAATAACTATATTGCAGCACCTTCACTATTCATCTGATCTGGTCCCCAATGACTTTTTTCTTTACTTGAAGAGAAAGGAAATTGTTTTAGTCAGCTAGGGCTGCTCTAACAGAAACATCAGAGAGTGGGTGGCTTTAACAAAGGAAGGTTTATTCTTACACAGTCTGGTAGGCTACAAGACCATATTCAGGGTGTCCGCTCTAGGAGAAGTCTTTCCCCTTGTCGGCTCTGGAGGAAAGTCCTGTATTGCATCTGTCTTTGTCCGGGGAGCATCTTGGCACAGGAAACTCAGGTCTGAAGGAAGCGCTCTTGTCCCGGTGCTGCTTTTTTGATGGTACAAGGTTCCCAATTTTCTGCCTGCTTCTCTGTCCTTTTATCTCTTGTAGGATGAAAGATTAAGGGTGGGGCAAGCCATACTCCAGGGAAACTCCCTTTACAGTGAAGCAGGGAGGTAATCCTATAAAAGGATTTACAGTCCCACCCTAATTCTTTAACATACAGCAGAGGAAAACCACAAAATGGAGGACAGTCACATGATACTGGGAATCATGGCCCCACCACATGGCTATACATATTTTTGGGAGGACAGAATTCAATCCATGACAGAAATATTGAAAAGAAGACATTTGGATCACATTCAAGACATCAAGGGTAATACAACAACAGCTCTGATGGCCATTCCAGAGAAAGAGTTTCAAAATTGCTTTGAAGGGTGGGCTAGATGCTGGCCTCAGTGCATAGCTTCCCAAAGGGAGTACTTCAAAGGTGACCACAGTTCTATTCAGCAATGAGGTAGGTAGCACCATTTCTAGGATGACTTCACAAACTTAATTGTCCGTCTTTGTGGGTTCTACCTCTAAGAGACTGACCCAAACATACTGCTCTGTCACCAACCAGGCTTGAACTGTTTCTATTCTCCTGGCATCATCTGGGTAATATTTTTAACTATATATGTCATATTCTCTTTCTTCCACATAGTACTTCAAATTTTGAGTGGTTTCATGGGTTGAACTGTGTCCACCCCAAAAGTGGGTATAGCAGTTTGGTTGGGCCATGATTCCCAGTATTTGTGATATTCTTGTATGTTATAAATCCTGCCTCCATATTATTGACGGAGGATGAATGGCTATTGTGTTAGTGGAGCAGGGCTCAGTGTGTTAGATTGTATTGTGTGTTGTGGCAGTCTCTTTAGACGTAAAAGAAAGAAGCTAGAGGAGAGATTTAAGGACCTCATATCACCAGGAAAGAAGCAGTGCAGAGAGCAGAACAGATCCTTTGGACCCAGGGGCCCCGTACCTCAGAAGCTGCCAGTCCACAGGAAGATTGATGAAAAGGACCTTCCTCCAGAGCCACAGAGAAAGCCTTACCCCAGAGCTGATGTCCTCAATTGGACTATGTAGCCTACTGGACTGTGACAAAATAAATTTCTCTTTGTTAAAGTCATCCACTTGTAAAATTTCTGTTGTAGCAGCACTAGATGGCTAAGACAATAGGATAGGCAATCATATGTTTTATTATATGTGAATGGTCTAACCTCTATTAAGATAGTAGTAGATTAAAAAAAATCACTGTGGATATCTGAAATGAGTGACAAAAAAGATACTTCTATTTCTAAGAGTTATTTTAACGAGTAAGAAATAATGTATTCAATCCATTGAAATCAACAGGAAATTATATTACAATATGAACATTTAAATTTAGTACAGTAGTTTTAACAGGTCCCATAATAATCATCATGTTGGAATTTAAATATGCAAGAATTTATACAATAGAGATTATTAATCAAGATTTAAGATTTTTCTTTACTTATAGTCTAACTATTAAAACTAAAACATGTTAAATCTATTCTGGTACCAGTATTTGATGTATTAAGTATATTTAAACAATGTTTTCTTTATGAAATTATGGTTTATCATGAGTAATGAGTATTTTTTTTAAATAGACAAATTAAAATACTTGCTACAATACATGTTTTCTGATTGGCTACTTGGCTTTCCACACTCAAAGAATTTTATTTTGATTTAAGATATTTCATTGATCTAGGAAAAATTATCAATATTAATCAACTTAATAATAAGAAAGATCTACCAAATCTCAACCTTGAAATATTAGCTACTTACTTTTAAATCATTTGCATTTTTCTTTAAAGCTTTGCTTATGTGTGTTACGATGGTATCATTTTAGCAAATCTCTAAGAATTCCATCAACACTTCTGAACATTCTTAGAAATTTTACATTGAATTTGAACACCCATTATTTATTAAATAGAAAGAAAAATATTATACCATATTTTCAGCTATTTAAATTATCCACAAATGGCATGGACTGTCACAATCTATGTATTTCATAACTAGGTATATAAAGATTATGTCAGACATAATAATGAAAATGATTATTTTTTTTCCCTATTACTCAGTTGTTTTCCATTTCATTCTTTTTTAATTTTTTGAAGTGCAGCAATACATTCATGAATATATAAGTGTGTGATAAATACAGGGGAAAAATTACATATTCTATAAGTTAGTAGATGTTTTGTTTTCACTCCTAATATTATTATGTCTCTAGACAAGTTTAAGTGAGAAAGATGGTACTGTTTCTGAGGTTTTATACAATCAATTTGATAGTAAAGATGATGACACCAGGCATCAACTTCTAGAAGCTGGCACACGAGGTATTCTGAAATACTTTCCCATTAATATCAACAAAAATAATGATCAAAATAAAATGCAAATTGGGGGAGGAATCAAAATGGTGAACTAAACACACATCTCCCTAAATCCCTCTGGAAACCAAAGCCTGAAATGATAACCAAATGGAGCCTCCTGGACACCTAGTGAACCCTAGGACATGGCATAGGGCTGTCTATTTGATCTACATGCCACTGAGCGGAAAACTTCTTCTCTTTCACCGACCCCTACCATTGTTGAGATCAGGCTCTCGTGAACTGAAGGTCAGTCTCCACTTTGACTTTTTTTGTCCCTGTCTTGGCCAACAGGGGGTACTGAGGTGACATACAGCGAGGCTCAGATGCACTGCTAATGTGATCAGTGAGCAAAGTCACCACGTTCTGAGAGCCTGGCCTTGGAATCTATGCAGCTCAGCACCTCTAACCTCTCTCTATATATCTTGGAATCTCTGAATCTCTACCATTGAATAGCCTTTTCCAAGGTGGGTAGGGGATCATGTGAGGGATGCCATCTTGATTCACTGGAAGGTGGAGTTTCCTATCTGGAGACCTCAGCTGGACCTAATTTCCAACTGGGAAGCAGTGCCTGCCCGAAGAGAGATTTTCCAACAGTAAAGTAGTCTTTGATATAGAGATGCACACTTTGCCAGCTGGGAAGAGGGACTTCTACACCTGAAAGCCTGACTAATTTTGGAAGCTGTCTGATACCTATTACCTTACAATAGAGAAAAAACCGCAGTGCATCCATATGGCTTTTCTTCCAGCCTTTATGGTATCACATTACAGAGTCAGCTGATGGCTCCCCAGTAACTCTATAAGTGGAGCTGTGTCATTGCTAATCAGGAGGTGGAGCCTGCTACCCCAGAGATTCCACTGAGCCAAGTTACTGGAGTACATAGAGGGGTCTGTTGATCAACTCGCTTTCCAGAATGAACTCGCTTTCCAGAATGAGCTTGTATCCCATTAAAGTAACACCAGAGAAACAAAACAACATCCAGATGCCCAAAAAACAACAAACTTTGGACCGGAACATTAGGAAGAATTCACCTATGGCTTCAGAAGGCCCACAAAAGAAAGATCCAAGGAACTTTCCAGATGAAGAAGCTTTTCTGAAATTATCGGAGGGCGAGTACAAAAGGGTTCCTTATAGAGCCCTCCTAGACTTTATACAAAATGCAGCAGAGCAAAAGGAAAAATTAAGCAAGCTGTTTGATCTGATACAACACCAGTACTCTGAAATCCAACAAATCAGTAACAAAATCAAAGAGATAGAAACTTCAACTCAAAGCCAAGAAGATGGTAAATAGGTTTTCTGATTTGGAAGACAGAACTAATGACTTGAGCATCTATGAAAAGAAATCAGAAAAAAGAAACAATAAAAATGAAGAAGCATTAAGAAGCATGTGGGACTCTATTAAGAGGAACAATCTACAATTAATTGGAGTTCCTGAACAGGGAAAGACACCTGAGAATACAGAGGGCATTGTGGCCGAGCTGCTGACAGAAAACTTCCCAGAAATTATGAAAGAAGAGAATACAGATATCCAAGATGCATATCGAATGCCAGTCAATATAGATCCCCAAAGAAAGACTCCAAGACATACTATAATCAAGCTTAACAAAATGAAATATAAGCAGAAACTCTTAAAGGCAGCAAGATTCAAAGCAAAGCTAACATTCAGAGGGAAACCCTGTAGGCTTTCACCAGATTTCTCAACAGAAATGATCCTGACATGGACACAATGTGATGACACATTGAAAGTCTTGAAGCAAAAATTATATATCCTGTGAAACTATCTTTCAAATATGAAAATGAAAAATCAACTCATAAAGAAGGATGTTTCAGAACAAAATATTAAGAACAACAGAGAAAACATCAACAGAAAATAAACATATCACAATGACAGCACTAAACACATGCCTATCAATAGTTACATTGAATGTGAATGGACTGAACACTCCAATAGAGACACTGAGTGGTATCTTGGATCAAAAGACACAACCCGTCCATATGTTGTTCACAAGAAACTCACCTTAGACTTAAAGACAGGAACAAACTGAAAATTAAAGGATGGAAGAATATATATCAAGCTAACAATACACAATGAACAGCAGATGTGGCAATACTAATCCCAGATAAAATGGATTTTAATGTAAAATCCACCATCGTGGACAAGGATGGACACTATTGCTGAAAGGTTCAATACACAAGCAGGACGTAACAATACTAAATATTCATGCACCCAATACTAGAGCATCTAAATATATCAAAGAAATACTGACTACACTAAAAAATCAGGTAGATCACTCCACAATAATAGTGGGAGACTTCAACACTCCACTCTTAGTACCGGACAGATCAACTAGAAAAAAGTTCAGTAAAGACACAGATCTTATTGCCACAATTAATCAACTAGACCTGACTGACATATAGAGAACTTTGTATCCATCAACAGATAACTACACCTTCTTCTCCAGTGCACATCAAACATTTTCCAGAACAGACCATGTGTTAAGACATAAAGCAAATCTAAACAAAATCTATACCACTGAATTATTGGCAAGCATCGTCTCAGATCATAAAGCCATTAAAGTCAAAATCAATAGCAGAAAAAACATAGATACAAAATGGAATTCATGGAAACTGAACAATATCTTGCTGAAAAAGCCATGGGTTACAGAAGAAATCAAGGATGAAATAAAGAAATTTATGGATTCCAATGAGAATGAAAACACTTCCTACCGGAAGCTATGGGATACAGCTATAGCAGTGCTCAGAGGTCAGTATATCTCTATAAATGCATACATCCAGAAACAAGAAAGAACCCAAACCAAAGATCTAACATTACAGTTTGAACAAGTAGAGAGAGAACAAGAGAGGAACCCTCAGGCACCGGAAGAAAACAGATCATAAAAATTAGAGCAGAGCTAAATGAATTAGAGAATAGAAAAACAACTGAAAAAATTGAAAAGACCAAAAGCTGATATTTTTAAACAATTAACAAAATTGACAAACCGTTGGCTAAACTTACCAAGGAAAAACAGGAAAGGAAACAAATAACCCAAATAAGAAATGAAAGGGGAGTTGTCAAATACATCCATCAGAAATCCAAAATATCATACCAGAATACTATGAAAGATTGTACTCTAACAAATTTGAAAACCTAGAGGAAATGGACAAATTCTTAGATTCATATCACCTACCAAAATTATCACAAGGTGAAGCAAAACAACTTAATGAACCAATTACAAAGGAAGAGATTGAAAAAGTTATCCAAAAACTACCAACCAAAAAAAGCCCTGGCCCAGATGGCTTCACTGCAGAATTCTACTAAGCTTTTAGGGAGGGTAATCTCCAATACTACTGAGACTGTTTCACAGTATAGAATTCTATCAAGCCAGTATAACCCTGATACCGAAGCCAGGGAAAGACCCAACCAAAAAGTAGAACTACAGACCAATATACCTCATGAATCTAGATGCAAAAATCTTTAACAAAATTCTTGCCAATGGAATACAACAACATATCAAAAAAATAATCCATCATGACTAAGTTGAATTCATACCAGGAATGCAAAACTGGTTCAACATTAGAAGAACAATTAATGTGATCAACCACATAAATAATGCAAAAGACAAGAATCACCTGATTTTGTCTGTTGATGAAGAAAGGGCATTTGATAAAGTCCAACACTCACTGATGCTAAAAATTCTCAGCAAAATAGGAATAGACGGCAAAATCCTCAATGCAATAAGGGCCATTTATACAAAGCCAACTGCCTACTTCACACTAAATTGACATAGACTAAAACAGTTCCCCCTGAGCACAAGAACTAGACAAGCATGCCTACTCTTACCTCTCCTGTTCAAAATTGTACTAGAAATTCTAGCCAAAGCAGTTAGACAAGATGAAGAAATAAAGGGCATCTGTATCAGCAAAGAAGAAGTAAAAATCTCCCTATTTGGAGATATGATTGTATATGCAGAGAATCCTAAAGAGTCTGTAAGTAAACTACTCAAACTGATAGAAGAGTTCAGCAAAGTCTCAGGATACAAGATAAACATAAGTAAATCAGTAGGATTCCTTTATACAAACACTGAGACCATTAAGGAAGAAATCAATACCATTTACTATAGCCCCCCAAGAGATAAAGTACCTCGGAGTGAATCTAACCAGAGAAATAACAGACCTTTATAAAGAGAACTATAAACCCTTACTACAAGAAACTAAGAGAGACTTACATAAATGGAGAAACCTACCCTGCCCATGGATAGGAAGACTTAACATTGTGAAAATGTCTATTTTACCCAAAGCAATCTACTTATATAATGCAATCCCAATACAAGTTCCAGTGACATTTTTTAATGAGATGGAGGAACAAATCACCAATGTTGCTTGGAAAAGGAAAAAGCCCTGATAAGCAAAACACTTCTAAAGAGGAAGAACAAACTGGGAGGCCTTTCACTACCCAACTTTAGAACCTATTACACTGCCACAGCAGTCAAAACAACCCAGTGCTGGTACAAAAAGAGACAGATCAATGGAACAGAATTGAGACCCCAGAGATGACACCATCCTCCTATGAACAGTTGATATTCGACAAAGGCCCTGAGACATTAAACTGGGGTAAAAGCAACCTCTTGAACAAATGGTGCTGGCAAAATTGGATATCCGTCTGCACTAAATTAAAATAGGACCCATATCTCACACACTGTACAAAAACCAACTCAAACTGGATGAAAGACCTAAATATCAAATCGATAATGATAAAGCTCATTCAAGAAAAATTGGGATCAACAATGGAAGTTTCAATACACAGTGCAGACAGACTTCAAAATCTGACAAACCACAATCAACAGAAGAGAAAATAGATAAATGGGAACTACTAAGAATCACTTTTGCTCATCCAAAAACTTTATCAATAGAATTAAAAGACCACCTACAGAAAGGGAAAAAATATTTGGCAACTATATGTTAGACTGATGCCTGATCTCCATAATCTATAAGGTACTACAAAAGATCAATAAGGAAAAGATAAATCATCCAATTAAGTGATGGGCAAAGGAGATGGACAGACAATTCTCTAAAGAGGAGATCCAGGTAGCCATTATTAGCTATTAAAGAAATTCAAACCAAAACAACAATGAGATATGTCTAACCCCAACAAGGTTGGCCAAGATCCCCAAAACACAAAACAACAAGTGCTGGAGAGGCTGTGGAAAAAATAGAACTCTCCTACACTGTTAGTGGAATTGCAAAATGGTGCAGCCTCTTTGGAAAGCAATCTGGTGCTTCCTTAAAAAGATGGAAATAGATACCCATTTGACCCAGTGACTTCACTGCTTGGAATATATTCTGCAGAATCAAGGCCATTCACACCAACTGATACACGCACACAAATGTTTACTGAAGCACAGCCCACAATAGTAAAAAGATGGAACCAACCCAGATGCCCAACAAAAGAGGAATGGATAGGTAAACTATCGTATATACACTCAGTGGAACATTATGCAATGATAAAGAACAATGATGATTTTAGGAAACACAACCAGGTTTCAACTGGAGGACATTATGTTGAGTGAAAGTAGTCAGCAACAAAAGGACAAAGATTGTATGAGACCCCTACGATAAGAACTTAAAAAAAGACTCGCATAGAAGAAAAAACACTCTGAAAGCTGCAAGCGTGGGGACAGAGAGAGAGGGTGGTGTATAGATTAGATATTTGATAGAAATTTGGTTGGATGAAATCAGTGACAGCACGCATAACAAAGAAGATCAATTTTAACTGGACTTCAATATAACACGATTACTTCTCCCATCTTAACCCAATATTGCAAGCATGAGGTAGCTGGGGCAGGAGGCCAGGGACCATGCTCTCAGGGGAAATGGAGGCCAGTTGGCACAACTAGCATTTCACTAAGAGAGTCTTCTGCACCCCAAATTGGTGAGTGGTGTCTGGATTCTTAAAACTGCTAAGCTGCCATCTGAGGTGCATCAAATGGTCCCAACTCAGCAGGAATGAATGATCTCCAAGGACCAAAATGACATGGAGCAAAGAGACCCAAAAGACAGAGAAACCCACGTAAGCAGGTGACCACATTGACATGTGATAAGACGAACCAGATGGTGCCCAGCCACGACCAGTGATAGCTGTGATGGGGCTCACAAAGTTAAGTCTCACAGGCAACAGGAAATTAAATAGGTATGCACCCTGAGATCTCCACTAAAGATCGCAATTGTGGGTCCAGGAGCCTCAAGGTTACCCTGGAAGCATGGCCTCTGACCCTGATGCTGCCCCTCTCCATAAATGATAATGGAGGTCAACTCTTCAGGCAAAAATGGATTGGACTTGGTGACACAGAGTAGCCACATTGTGTGTGCATTTTATGGTTCTACACATCTATAGGGTGTCATCCAGCTGACCTCTTGCTGGATGCAGGGGAGATGGTAGAGAGGAAGGGATAGGAGATTGTTATGAGAATATGACATGTATAGAATGGAGGGAGAGCAGGGATAGCAGTGGGAGGCACTCATTGGTGGGTATACAAATTTATATGGGTTTGTATATTCTCACTCAATCATAATAAAAATAAATAAATGCAATAAGATGAAAATCCTTTTTAACATGTAGCTAAATTCCAGAATTCATCCCTGCCATGCAGAAAATTAGGGAAAACTCTAAGGGCAAAAACTGAGACAGTTCTGCAGAATGTGTAATAGATGGTACTTTAAACCACTTAGACAAAGTGAAGAATTCAGACCTTCAAGGGACTTCTAAATCAGAGAAACAGGTAGCCCAATCTGGAAGGATATGTTAAGAAGAATCTTTATCCAAACTAAAAGTTTACTCAGCTGGTGGGAATGGTGGAACAGGGAAGATTCTTAAACAGGGATTATATTATCAAATTAATTTTTAAATAAGATAAATCTGTCAAGAATTGATTAGAGAAGAGACTTGAAATTATGAGGACAAATTATTAATGAATTAGAAGAGTATAAGCAGGAGATGATGAAGGCATGGCAAGTGAAGGAGAACCCACAGAATTAGAATTGATCAATGAGTGATACAAACATTGGATGGATGGTAACAAAAGAGGACTGATGACTATGCCAAGATTTCTATACGGGCAACACTGTAGATGGAAGTTTGAAAATTAAAGTATAAAATAAAGTATTAGAAGCTTGTTCATTAAGTCATTCATCAAGCAGTCTATTGAGTAGCTTCAAAAAAACAGATGTGATAGTTTCTGAAGACACAAAGCCATGGTTCCTGCATATATGGCATTTATAGATGTTACAGAATGAGTCAGGGGAAAAAAAAAATATCGCTGTGTAGTTGACTCAGAGCTGTTTTGAGAGCACATGTTTGTGTGAATTCTGAGGAAAATGTCATTAATGCTGTCCTGGGAAGGAGGACTACATTTGGACAAAGAAAAAAATATCAAACTTCTTTTGGATGTGCTGAGTTTAGCATTCTGTCTTCCTTCTAGTGGGTCTGTATCACAAGCAGCTGAATATATAACCCAGGAGCTGTCTATCCTAATGATTAAAAAATGAGAGTTTTCAGAAACTAGAAAGGAGATGCAGTCTTGGGAGTAGATGAGATAACTAGAGGAAAATTTCTAAACTGAGAGAAGAAGGTATGGGAATAGACTAGAGAGAGATTGGTAGCTATTATGACAACCTGTCAAGCATAGTGCGAGATATTGATGGTTCTTTGCATCTTTCTGGTCCTAGTGTTATTTTTACTAGGTGGAAGATATTTTGATGTGACAAAATAAGGTCTTACCAAATTTTATTTTATAAGTACAAGAAGGTAGGTTCATGGCTTTGGAGTCTCTGATTTTTGAGAGAGTCAAAGGTCAGATAATAATGATAGACCTTCATTCTTTGACAGAGAAATCAAGTTACGAAAAGCAGTACTGCTACACTGACTGTGACAAGGAAAGATGAGAAAGAATGCTTTAATTAACATGTACATTTCTTGGTGCACTGCATCCAGATGCAGAGCGACTCTTCTTCAAGCCCAAAATGGAGGAACCACGTGGCATATGGCCAGAAGGAGAAATGCTAATTTTGCCTTAGTTTGTGTAAATGCTTTCCTAAGGAGAAAAAAGAAGTAGCTGCAGCAAAAATAGTAATAGTACTTGCAGCAAAAACAGAATCAGGCACAAACTGATCAATATTGATAGATTAATAGAAATGTGAATGTCTAATACGGAGGAAATTATCCAAGTAAAAGTGATAATTTAATTCGTGAAATTAGATCAACCAATCCAAAATATTGTTTGAATTCTGAATTAAGCAAGAAGTATACTTTAAAAATGTTTATTGTTCTATATGCGTATTTTTACTATCCTACAATACCATGGAAACTCTGGTGGCATAGTGAGTTAAGTGCTATGTCTACTAACTAAAAGACTGGCCATTCAAATCTGCCAGGGATTCCCTGGAAACTGTATGGGGCAGTTCTACTCTGACCTCTAGGGTCACTATGAGTTGGACACGACTCGACGATAGTGGGTTTTTTTGTTTTTTGTAATATCACATAAATAGTACAGTATATATGTGTGTGTTTTTTTTTAGTGACATTAACGTTCCCACTAATTAACTTGTACAGTCTATTTTACAGATCTTAGAACTGAATTACACAACTTTGGAAGAAATATAGATGACTAATTTTTAGAATATTTCTGGTTACATTTATTATTTTTTGGTGATGATCCTTCTTCAGTAAGAGAGACAGATCAGCATAGTAAATGGTGTTACTCCTTTTGATTATAGAATTTAATAAAAGTAGAATCACAGAAGGAGAAATTCAGCACTTTATATATATATATGTATATTTTATTGTGATTAAGTGAAGGTATACAATCCAAATAAATGTATATGCCCACCTACCTGCAGCTCCTTATGCTCTCTTTGCCTGGTGACCACACACTCCTCCTTTTTGTTCTACATATATTATATTCTCTTAACAGTCTCCTGTCCCTTCTTCTCTACCCTCTCCTCTCTCTTCTAGTAAGATGCAAGAACCATAAAGTACATGCACAGTATGGTCACATTGTGTCCCCAAGACCAGTCCACTCCTGTCTGAAGAATTGACCTCAGTAGTGCTTTCTGATCAGGAGCAGCAGCAGGACGTGTTCCCAGGGGAACTCTCAGGCCACTGGACCATCATTTGCAGTCTTTTAGTGGAGTTCATGAGATGCACTCCACTTTTTCTCATGTTGCCACTGGGACTCGACACTATGTGCCCCATCATGGCTGTCTTCAGTGGTGGCTGAGCACCATCTGGTTCTTCTGGTCACATGTTGATACAGTCACGCATTGCCGTGGGTCCTTTTGTGTCCTGGGCTCTTTTTCCCTGGTGTCCTTGTTGTTCGTAGTGACCGTCTGTTCCTGAGGAGTGGGACGATTTGGTGTACCTCAAATGACAGCGTGCTAGCTTTTAAGACCCCAGACACCAATCACCAACATGAGGTACAGGAGGCTCTCTAAGCAATAGGCTAGTTATGCCAAATTAGCCTTGATGTCCCTTGAAAGCATGGTCCCCAGACCCTCGCCCCTCCTACTCTATCCTTGCAATATTGGGTTAAAATTAGAAGAGTTGTCAGTTTATGTTAAAGTCCAGTTAAGTTGATTTTCTTTCTACTGTGTGCTGTCACTGATTACACACAACCAAATTTCTATTGTCTGTCTAATCTATGACCAATCCTCTGACTCCCTCCCCTCCCTTGCAGCCCTCAAAGAGTCTTTTCTTCTGTACATGAGTCTATTTGTCAGTCCTCATAGTAGGGTTCTCATACAATATTTATCCTTGTGCTACTGACTGATTTCACTCAGCATAGCGTCTTCCAATTGAAACCAGGTTATGAGATGGTTCCTAAAATCCTTTTTGTTCTTTATCATTGCGTAATATTTCACTGAGTATATGTACCATAGTTTGTATGTCAATTCATCTGTTGTTGGGCATCTGGATTAATTTGTATTTCTGCTATTGTGGACTGTGCTACAATAAACATTCATGTGCATGTATCTGTTCATGTGACTTCTCTTGATTCTATAGGATATATGCCAAGCAGTGGTGTTACTGGATCAAATGGTACATCTATTTCCACTTTTTAAGGAAGTGTCAGATTGCTTTCTAAAGAGGTTGTACCAGTTTGCAGTCCCACCAGCAGTGGAGGAGAGTTCCCATCTCTCCACAGCCTAGGAGCATTTGTTGTTTTGGTTTTTTGGGGGATCATGGCCAACCTTGTTGGGGTGAGATGATTTCTCACTGTAGTTGACTTGAATTTCTCTAATAGCTAATAATCGTGAGCATTTCCTCATGTGCCATTTGGCTGCCTAGAGGTCCTCTTTGGTGAAGTGTCTGTCCATCTCCTTTGCAATCGCTTAATTTGGTTATTTACTTTTTTTCTTCCTGATATTTTGCAGTACCTTTTAGATTATGGACATCAGATGTCAGTCTGACACGTAGCTGCCAAATATTTTTTCAAATTCTGCAGGTAGTCTTTTAATTCTTCTGATAAAGTCTTTGGATGAGCAAAAGTGTTTGATTTTTAGTAGTTTCCATTTATCTATTTTCTGTTGATTGTGCTTTGTCAGATTTTGAAGTCTGTATAAACTGTGTATTAAAGCTTTCATTGTTGACTATTTTTTTCTAGTACGATCTTTATTGTTTTAGGTTTGATATTTAGGTCTTTTGTCCAATTTGAGTTAATTTTTGTGTAAGGTGTGAAATATGGGTCTTGTTTCAATTTTTTTCAGAGAGTACCCTATTTTCCAGCACCATTTGTTAAAGAGACTGTTTTTACAGCAGTTTACAATCTTAGGACCTTTGTTGAATATCAACTGTTCAAAAGAGGATAGTGGCATCTCTGGGGTCTCAACTCTGTTCCATTGATCTATGTCTCTTTTTGTACTAGTACCAGGCTGTTTTGACTACTGTGGCAGTGCAATAGTTTCTAAAGTCAGGTAGTGTGAGGCCTCCTACTGTGTTCCTCTTCTTCAGTAGTGCTTTGCTTATCTGAGGTTTCTTCCCTTTCCAAACAAAGCTGATGATTTGTTTTTCCATCTCATTAAAAAATGATGCTGGAACTTGTATTGGGATTGCATTGTATACATACATAGATTGCTTTGGGTAAAATAGACACTTTCACAATGTTAAGTCCTCCTATCTGTAAGCAGGATAGTTTTCTCCATTTATGTAAGTCTCTTTTGGTTTCTTGCAGTAAGATCTTGTAGTTTTATTTGTATAGGTCTCTTATTTCTCTAGTTAGATTTATTCCTAGGTATTTGATCTTCTTGGGGCCTATAGTAAATGGTACTGATTTGTTTATCTCTGTTTTTATAAAGAAATCCTACTGATTTACTTCTGTTTATTTTATTTGCTGATATTTTGCTGAACTCTTCTATAAGTTCCAGTACGTTACTTTAGGATTCTTTAGGATTCTCTGCATATACAGCCATGTCTGCAAATAAAGAGATTTTTACTTCTTTGACAGTGTGGATGCCCTTTATTTATTTATTTATTTATTTTTGTCTTGTCTAATTGCTCTGGCTGGAACTTTCAGTAAAATGTTAGTAGAAGTGGTAAGAGTGGGCATCCCTGTCTAGTTATTCTCAAGGGAATTCTTTCAGTCTCTCTCCATTCAGGACTATGTAAGTGTTTGGCTTTCAGTTGATGTCCCTTATTGTGTTGAGGAATCTCCCTTCTATTCCTATTTCACTGAGAGTTTTTAGCATGAGTGGGTGTTGGACTTTGTCAAATACTTTTAGTGCATCAATTGACAAAATCAGGTGATTCTTATCTGTTGTGTTATTTATGTGGTTGATCACACGAGTTGTTTTTCTGGTTTTGAACCAGCCTTGCATCCCTGGTATGAACCCAACTTGGTGATGATGAATTATTTTTTTGATATGTTGTTGATTTCTATTGGCGTTTATTTTGTTGAAGATTTTTGCATCTAGGTTCATGAGTGATATTGGTCTGTAGTTTCCATTTTTTGTGGAATCCTTCCCCAGTTTTGGTATCAGGGTTATGCTAGCTTTATAGTATGAATTTGAGAGTATTTTATCCCCTTATGTACTGTGAAGTAGTGTCAGTAGTATTGAAGTTAATTCTTCTCTAAATGTTTGGTAGAATTCTCTGGTGAAGCCATCTGGACCAGGACTTCTTTGGCTGATAGGTTTTTTTTTTTCTTTTAACATAACTGAGTGAAAATGTACATTCACATGTAAATTTACGTGCCCTCCTATATGAAGCTTCCACTGCTCTCCCTGTCAGGTGACTGCACACTATTCCTCTCTGTTCCATACATGTCTCATCCTCCCAACAGTCTCCTTTCCCCTTCTCTCCGTCCACTCCCCTTCTTCCAGCCAGAGGTCAGCAAGATGATATCCTATAGATGTATAGAACCATAAAGTGCTTCGAATATATGGTTACTCTGCATTGCGAAGTCCAATCCATTCCTGTCCAAAGAGTGGACCTTTGTTATAATTTATGGGAAAGGGCAGCATCAGGGCCAGGGGCCATGCTCTGAGAGGAACCCCAAAACCGCTGGACCATCAATTGAGGTCTTTCAGTGGAGATCTCATGATGCACCTCTTTTTATTCTTGTGTTGCAAATGAGGCTCCTCTCTGTGAGCTCTGTCATGGCTATCACTGGTGGTGGCCGGGCCCCATCCGGTTCTTCCGGTCCCAGGTCGATGTAGGCACCCACTCTTGTAGGTCTCTCTGTCTTCTCGGTTGTCTTTACCGCATGCCATTTTGGCCCTCGGTGAGCATCCGTTCCTGCTGAGTTGGGACCATTTGCTATGTCCTCGGATGGCAGCTTGGCAGCTTTTAAGACCCCAGACACCACTCACCAATGTGGGGTGCAGAGAGCTCTCTTAGCAAAACGCTAGTTGTGCCAATTGGCCTGGAATTCACCTAAGAGCATGGTCCGCCGCCCCCCACCCCAGCTACTCTGTGCTTGCAGTATTGAGTTAAGATGGAAGGAGTACTCAAGTTATGCTGAAGTCCACTTAATGTTGTTCTTGTTCCTAATGTGTGCTGTCACCACTTTCTCCCAACTAGATTTCTAGTAACTACCTAAACTAAACCCTACCCCCCTTGCCCTCCCTCCCTCCCTCCCCTGCCTTGCAGCTGTCAGAGTCTTTTCTTCTATACACAAGTCTGTTTTTGAGATCTTATTGTAGAGGTCTCATACAGTATTTGTCCTTTTGTCGCTGACTACTCTCACTCAACATAATGTCTTCCAGTTGAAACCAGGTTAGGAGATGTTTCCTGGAATCATCGTTATTCTTTATCATTGCGCAGTGCTCCATTGAGTATATGTACCACAGTTTACCTATCCATTCTTCTATTGTTGGGCATCTGGGTTGATTCCATCTTTTTGCTACTGTGGACTGTGCCGCAATAAACATTCTGGTGCATGTGTCCATTGGTGTGAAAGGCCTTGAATCTGTAGGATATATTCCAAGTAGTGGAATTACTGGGTCAAATGGTATATCAATATCCATTTTTTTAAGGAAGCGCCAGATTGCCTTCCAAAGAGGCTGGACCATTTTGCAACCCCACCAACAGTGTAGGAGGGTTCCACTTTCTCCACAGCCTCTCCAGCATTTGTTGTTTTGTGTTTTCTGGATCATGGCCAATCTTGTTGGGGTGAGATGGTATCTCATTGTTGTCTTGATTTGAATTTCTTTAATAACTAAAGATCGTGAACATGTCCGCATGTGTTTTTTGGCTGCCTGGATCTCCTCTTTAGTGAAGTGTCTGTCCATCTCCTTTGCCCATCGCTTAAATGGATGGTTTATATTCTTCTTATTGATATTTTGTAGTATCTTATAGATTATGGAGATCAGGCGTCGATCTGACATAGAGTTGCCAAATATTTTTTCCCACTCTGTGAGTGTTCTTTTAATTCTATTAATAAAGTCTTTGGACGAGCAAAAGTGTTTGATTCTTAATAGTTCCCATTTATCTACTTTCTCTTCTGTTGATTGAGGTTTCTTTGACAGATTTTGGAGTCCGTCGTCATTGTGTATTAAAACTTCCATTGTTGTTCCTACCTTTTCTTGGATGAGATTTATCGTTTTCGGTTTGATATTTAGGTCTTTTATCCAGTTAGAGTTGGTTTTTGTATAAGGTGTAAGATATGGATCTTGATTCAGTTTATTGCAGATGGATAACCAATTTTGCCAGCACCATTTCTTGAAGATACTGTTTTTAACCCCAGTTTAATGTCTTAGAGCCTTTGTCGAATATCAACTGTTCATAGGCAGATGGTGTCATCTCTGGGGTCTCAATTCTGTTCCATTGATCAATCTGTCTGTTCTTGTACCAGTACCAGGCTGTTTTGACCACTGTGGCAGTGTAGTATGCTCTAAGGTCAGGTAATGAGAGGCCTCCCAGTGTGTTCTTCTTCTTTAGTAGTACCTTACTTATCCGGGGCTTCTTTCCTTTCCAAACAAAATTGGTGATTTGTTTCTCCATCTCATTAAAAAATGATGCTGGAACTTGTATTGGGATTGCATTATGTAAATAAATTGCTTTGGGTAAAATAGACATTTTCACAATGTTAAGTTTTCCTATCCATGAGCAGGGTAGGTTTTTTCATTTATCTAAGTCTCTCTTAGTTTCTTGTAGTAAGGGCTTGTAGTTCTCTTTGTAAATGTCTGTTGTTTCTCTGGTTAGATTAATTCCTAGGTACTTTATCTTCTTAGGGGCTATCACAAATGATATAGATTTGATAATTTCCTCCTTAACAGTCTCGTTGTTGGTATAAAGGAATCCTACTGATTTACTTATGTTTATCTTGTATCCTGAGACTTTGCTGAACTCTTCTATCAGTTTGAGTAGGTTATTATAGATTCCTTGGGTTTCTCTGCATATAAAATCATATCATCTGCGAACAGGGAGATTTTAACTTCCTCTTTGCCGATGCAGATGCCCTTTATTTGTTCGTCTTGTCTAATTGCTCTGGCTAAAACTTCTAGCACAATGTTGAATAGGAGAGGTGACAGTGGGCATCCTTGTCTAGTTCCTGATCTCAGGGGAAAGTCTTTCAGTCTCTCTCCATTCAGGATGATGTGGGCAATTGGCTTTGTATAAATGGCCCTTATTGTGTTGAGGAATTTGCCATCTATGCCCATTTTGCTAAGAGTTTTTAGCATGAATGGGTGTTGGACTTTATCAAATGCCTTTTCAGCACCAATGGACAAAATCAGGTGATCTTTGTCTTTTGTGTTATTTATGTGGTTAATCACATTAACTGTTTTCCTGATTTTGAACCAGCCTTGCATCCCTGGTATGAATCCTACTTGGTCATGGTGGATTATTTTCTTGATATGTTGTTGTATTCTGTTGGCAAGAATTTTGTTGAAGATTTTTTGCATCTAAGTTCATGAGTGATATCGGTCTGTAGTTCTCTGTCTTTGTTCCATTTTTCCCGGGCTTAGGTATCAGGGTTATGCTGGCTTCATAGAATGAGTTTGGGAGCACTTCATCCCTTTCTATACTGTGAAATAGTTTCAATAGTATTGGGGATAACTCTCCTCTAAATGATTGGTAGAATTCTGCCGAGAAGCCATCTGGGCCCGGACTTTTTTGGGTTGGCAGTGTTTTGATGAACTTTTCAATCTCTTCCTTTGTGATGGGTTTATTAAGTTGTTCTGTTTCACGTTGTGATAATTTGGGTAGGTGGTATGAGTCAAAGAATTTGTCCATTTCCCCTAGGTTTTCAAATTTGTTAGAGTACAGTCTTTCATAGTATTCTGTTATGATGTTTTTGATTTCTGTTGCATCTGTGGTAACAACTACCTTCTCATTTCTAATTTGGGTTATTTGTTTCCTTTCCTGCTTTTCTTTAGTAAGTTTAGCCCCTGGTTTATCAATTTTGTTGATCTTTTCAAAAAAGCAGCTTTTGGTCTTTTCAGTTTTTTCAATTGTTTTTCTATTCTCTAATTCATTTAGCTCTGCTCTAATCTTTATGATCTCCTTTCTTCCGGTGCCCGAGGGGTTCCTCTGTTGTTCTCTTTCTACTTGTTCAAGCTGTAGAGTTAGTTCCTTGATTTGGTTTCTTTCTTCCTTCCCAATGTGTGCATTTATGGAGATAAACAGACTTCTGAGCACTGCTTTGGCTGTATCCCATAGGTTCTGGAAGGAAGTGTTTTCATTCTCATTGGAATCCATGAATTTCTTTAATTGATCCCTGATTTCCTCTATAACCCATGTTTTTTTGGGCAAGATGTTGTTCAGTTTCCAAGAGTTCCACTTTCTATCTCTGTTTTTTCTGCTATTGATTTCAACTTTGATGGCTTTATGATGTGAGAAGATGCTTTGCAATAATTCAATGGTATGGATTTTGTTGAGCATTGCATTATGGCCTATCACGTGGTCAATTCTGGAGAATGTTCCATGTGCCCTGGAGAAGAAGGTGTAGTTGTCTGCTGATGGGTGGAAAGTTCTGTATATATCAATGAGGTTTAGTTGGTTAATTGTGTCAATGAGGTCTTCTGTATCTTTACTGAGCTTTTTTCTAGATGATCTGTCTAGTAATGAGAGTGGAGTGTTAAAGTCTCCCACTATTATTGTGGAGTCATCTAACTCTCTTTTGAGCGTAGTCAGTATTTCTCCGACATATTTAGTTGCTCTGACATTAGGTGCATAAATGTTTAATATAGTTAAGTCTTGCTTTTGTACTGAACCTTTCTGCAATAAATGGTGTCCATCTTTGTCCACGATGGTGGATTTGGCATTAAAGTTGATTTTGTCTGAGATTAGAATTGCCACCCCAGCTCTTCTTTATTCATTGCTAGCTTGATATATATTCTTCCAACCTTTAATTTTCAGTTTGTTCCTGTCTTTAGGTCTCAAGTGAGTTTCTTGTAGACAACATATGGATGGGTCGTGTCTTTTGATCCAAGATGACACTCGGTGTCTCTTTACTGGAGCATTCAGTCCATTCACATTCAATGTAATTATTGATAGGTATGTGTTCACTGCTGCCATTGTGATATGTTTATTTTTATGTTGATGTTTTCTCTGTTGTTCTTATTAGTCTGTTCTGAGACACTCTTTTTTGTGAGTTGATTTTTCACCTTTTTCAGAGCTGGTTTTATAGTTGTTGAGACTCGTGTGTTAGATTTCTTGAAATGGTATGATACATCTTTGTTGTGCTTTACAGATGCCCCTATGAACCCCCTTAATAAACTATTTATAAACCCAATTTTAATTACTGCCAGTCTGGTCATCTTCCTCTCCATCTGGAAGGACTATAATGACTGTAGTACATCCCTCTTTTATTATGATGACACCATAGTTTTCATGATGATCACTGGATTGCTTCTTTCCAAATCAAAGCTGTGATTTACTTTGGAGCCTTCCCTAAATGAGTATTGAGTAGTGTGTCATTCTAAAATATAAAGTTAGTGGTTTCATCTTCTAAGCCAAAGCCAAGAACTTCTTTCAGTATTTCTTGTAGTTTGGGTTTGGTTTTTACAAAGTCTCTGAGTTTCTGTTTATCTGGAAATGTCTTAATTTCATTTTCGTGCTTGAAAAACAGTTTTGCAGGATATATAATTCTTGGTTGGAAGTTCTTCTCCTTCAAGACTTTGAATGTGTCATGCCACTGTCTCCATGCCAGCATGGTTTCTGCTGAGAAATCTGACGAGAGCCTGCAGGGTTTCCCTCTGAATGTTAGCTTTGCCTTGAGTCTTGCTGCCTTTAAGAGTTGCTGCTTATGTTTCATTTTGTTAAGCTTGATTATAATATGTCTTGGAGTCTTTCTTTTGAGATCTATATTGGGTGGCATACGATATGCATCTGAGATGTCTATATTCTCTTCCTTCATGATTTCTGGGAAGTTTTCTTTCAGCAGCTCAGCAACAATACTCTCTGGGTTCTCAGATGTCTCACCCTGTTCAAGGACTCCAATTAATTGAAGGTTGTTCCTCTTAATAGAGTCCCACATGCTTCTTAATGTTTCTTCATTTTTCTTGTTTCTTTTTTCTGATTTCTGCTCATAGATGCTGGCATCAGTAGCTCTGTCTTCCAAGTCAGAAATTCTTTTTTCCATTTGTTCCATACTGTTTTCTTGGGTTTGCATGAAAGTTTCTATGTCTTTGATTTTCTTCTTGATCTGTTGGATTTCAGAGTACTGGTGTTCCATCAGATCGAACAACTTGCTTAATTTTTCATTTTGTTCTGCTGCATTTTGTATAAGGTCTAGAAGGGCCCTGTATATAATCAATTTGTATTCACTTCCTGATGCTTTCATAAAAGTTTCTTCATCTGGAAAACTCCTTGGTTGCTTTGTTTGGGAGCCTTCTGAAGCCATGAATGATTGCTTGTATGTCACAATTGCCTGTTCCTTTTGGGGTCCCATGTGAGTATATAGAGGCTGGAAGAGGTACTGTGAGGATGGATTGCAAATGTTTCTCTAGGCTGTCTTCAAATGTAAAGCAAAAGGTATCTGACCAGTTCACAAGTCAGTTAAGTTTTCAGGTGTAGAGGTCCCTCTTCCCATCTGACAAAGTAAGCGCCACTGTATCCAACCCCAGATGATAACAAACTAGTTCAGAATACAGCACTGCTACTGCCCTGGTGGCCTCTACTGACAGAGCCTAGCCTTAGCCAACACTGCGTCGAGTACTGGTTTTGTGATAGAAAAGCACTCTCTTGTGGGCAGGCTCTGGCTCCCAAGCTAAGAATTAGGTCCAGCTGCGGCCACCGTACCCAAGATGGCGTCCTCCACACAGGCAGCAGACAGGAGGGCTAAAGGTGCCCAGAGGCAGCGATTCCTCTGCTTCTGTTGCAGGGCCCCCAATGTAGGCAGCACTATGCAAAATCACTACTTTTCTGATGGAGAAGCGCTGTCCCGTTTGCAGGCGCTGGCTCCCAGGCTAAGAACGAGGTCCCACTAAAATCTCGGTACCAACATGGCGTCCCACACCCTGACCACGGAGTTCCGCACAAACCCCACTGAGGCAGCTACAAAACAAAAGGTTCAAAGTGTCTAGATTAACAGAGTCCCGAGCCTGGCTCTCCGAATATGGGAATTTCGCCTGCCTATCCCCCCAGCAGCATGTCTGAGTCCAGCCGCCGGGCAAGGCCCAGCTCCGCCCGCCAGCCGAGACCGAGGAAAAAAAGTCAAAATGGTGCGTTTACCTTCCATCCGTGAGAGCCGGGGCTAGCCAGGTGCGGGAGTCAGCGAAAGAGAGGAGATTTGTCGCTGAGTGGTATAAAGTCCCAATTAACAGCTCTGTGCCATGTCCTGAGGCTGATTAGGTGCTCAGAAGGCTCTGTTTGATTATCAATTCAGGTCTTGGTTTCCAGCGGGATAGAGGGAGACGTGGGCTTAGTCGGCCATCTTGACTCCGCCCCCTCTACAATCTGGCTGATAGGTTTTTGAGGACTTTTTGAATCTCTTCCTTTGTGATGGGTTTATTAAGTTATTCTGCTTCTCCTTGTGATAATTTTGCTAGGTGATATGAATCTAGACATTTGTCCATTTCCTCTAGGTTTTGAAATCTGTTAGAGTACAGTATTTTGTAGTATACTGTTAGCATTTCAGTTCAGTCTGTTGTGACACCTCCCATCTCATTTCTTAGTCAGGCTATTTGTTTCTTCTCCTGTTTTTCAAGTTTAGCAAATGGTTTATTAATTTTGTTAATATTAAAAAAAAAAAAACAGCTTTTGGTTTTGTTAATTTTCTCAATTTTTCGTCTGTTCTCTAATTCATTTAGTTCTGCTCTAATCTTTATAATCTGTTTCTTCTGGTGTCTGAGGGTTTCCTCCGTTGCTCTCTTTCTACCTATTTTAACTGTAGGGTTAATTCTTTGGTTTGGGTACATTCTTCCTTCTGGATATGTGTATTTATAAACTGACCTCTGAGCACTGCTTTGGCTGTATCCTGTAGGTTCTAGCAGGAATCATTTGATTCCATAAATTTCTTAATTCCATCCTTGATTGCTGTTATTTTATGTGAGATTAGTATTGCCACACCTGCTCTTCTTTGTTTGTTGTTAGCTTAGTATGTGTTATTCCATCCTTTAACTCTCAGTTTGTTAATATCTTCAAGTGTAACGTGTGTTTCTATGTAAGCAACATATACATGGGTCATGTCTTTTGATCCAGGATATCACTCATTGTCTCTTGTCTCTTTATTGGAGTGTTTAGTCCATTTGCATTCAGTGCAATTATAGATATGTATATTTTTAGGGCTGTCATTTTGATGTATTTATTTTTGTGTTGGTATTTTCTATGTTGTTCTTAATATTCCATTCTGGTCATTTTTTTGTGGGCAGAATTTTCGTTGTTTTCAGCATTGGTTTTGTGGTTATTGAGACTACTGTATTATGTTCCTTGTATTGCTATGTTGCATTGTTATTGTGCTTTGTGGCTACCCCATGATCCCCTTTAATATTCTAAGTTTAAAACCAATTTTAACTTCTGCATATCTTTTGAACTTCCTCTCCATTTAAAAGGACTATAACTACTGTAGTATATCCCTCTTTTTAGTGTGATGATGTCATACTTTCTGTGATATGATCGCTGGTTCCCTTCTTTTAATATTGGAGCTTTGATTGAGTTTTGTGACTTCCCTAATTGAGTAGGTTTCTAGATGCTGTGTCCTGCATTACCTCCTTAAATATACACTTAAAGATTTTGTTTTTCTAACCAAAGAGCTTCTTTCAGTATTTCTTGTAGTTCTGGTTTGGTTTTTACAAAGTCTCTAAGCTTCCATTTATTTCAAAATGTGTTAATTGTATCTTCAAATTTAAGAGACAGTCTTGTGGGATATATAATTCTTTTGTGTGTGTGTGTGTGTGTGTGTGTGTGTGTGTGCTTTCTTTATTTTTTATTTAATATGGCTGAGTGAAAATGTACATTCCTGTAAAATTTACATGCCCACCTATATGCAGCTTCCACTGCTCTCCCTGTCTGGTGACAGCACACTGTTCCTCTCTGCTCCATACATGTCTCATCCTCCCAACAGCCTCCTTTCCCCTCATCTCCACACTCTCTCCTTCCTCCAGCCAGAGGTCAGCAGGATGATATCTTATAGATGTATAGAACCATAAAGGGCATCCAATATATGGTCACTCTGCATTGCCAAGTCCAATCTATTCCTGTCCAAAGAATGGACCTTCATTATAATTTATAGGTAAGGGCAGCATCAAGGCTGGGGGCCATGCTTTCAGGGGAACCCCGAAACCTCTGGACCATCAATTGAGGTCTTTCAGTGGAGATCTCAGGATGCACCCCTTTTTATTCTTGTGTTGCCAGTGAGACTCCTCTCTGTGAGCTCCATCGTGGCTATCACTGGTGGTGCCCAGGCACCATCCGGTCCTTCCAGTCCCAAGTCGATCTAGGCACCCAGTCTTGTGGGTCTCTCTCTGTCTTCTAGGTTGTCTTTACTGCATGTCATTTTGGTCCTTGGTGAGTATCCGTTCCTGTTGAGTTGGGACCATTTGCTGTGTCCTCAGATGGCAGCTGGGATATATAATTTTTGATTTTTTGAAGGAGTTTTTCTCCTTCAAGTCTTGGAATGCATCATCCTACTACCTCCTTCCCAACATAGTTTCTGCTGAAAAGTCAGACAAAAGCCTACAGAGTTTCCCTCTGAAAGTTAGCTTTGAGCCTTGCTGTCTTTAAGAAAATCTGTTTATGGTTCATTTTATTAAACTTGATTATAATATATCTTGGTGTCTTTCTTTTGGGGTCTGGTTTCTGTGGCATTTGATACGCTCTTGGATATTTATGTTCTCTTTTTTCTTAATTTCAGGGAAGTTTTCTGTCAGCAACTCAAAAACAATACTCTCTGTGTCTTCACCTATTCCTTCCTGTTCAGAAACTCCAATTAATTGTAGATTATTCCTCTTAATAGAGTCCCACATGTTTCTTAATGCTTCTTTGTTTTTCTTATTTCTCTTCTCTGATTTCTCCTCATGAATGTTGGTGTCAGTTGCTCTAATTCTGTGGAATTAGACAATTTATTAAATTTCATATAGCTATGCTGTACGCTGTTTACTTTAGCACTACAGTTCACCATATTCGCTGGCTCACGTCATCCCCACCTCACAGATAAGAAAAAAGTCTCAGTACCTGCAGTCCACCCAAGCAGCGAGTCAGCAGGAGTGGGGCTCAGCACATTCTGCCTCATTAAGGAGAGGTATTTTCCATTTAGTGGCTTCTCAGCTTAGTTCAATCTGATGACCATACAGTGTATTTTAGAGCTCCCTGGGTATCCACAGCGTTCCACTCAATTATCATTCAAATCCTTATTTTTTAGAGGGAATTGAGGAGACAAGTGTCCAGTATGCCATCTTGGCTCTGACCACCCTGACATTTAACATTTTTAAAAAATACAATATTTTCATAATAATTCTATCATACTGGGTCATTTCCTTTCATGAATTCATAGACTTCATGTGATATTGGCCCTGGAGAAAAGAAGAAGCCTCAACAGAATCATTTCAGTAGTACTAATTGTTTTTATTTTTATTAAATAAACCTAATCTATTTCCATTATAAAATAAGAGTAGCTAACACTATTGTACTTCCTCTAATTAAGAATTATAGCAAATATGTATATGGGTAATTCATGATCTGTTGCATTTATAGTTTTACTTATGTGTTAATGGGTCAGTTTCTGGAATTTGATCATAGAGGCGCTGTATACAAGGCTAAGGGAATTGTAACTCATGTTGTAGGTAAAAGAGCTCCATTTCTAATCAGAATCAAGGTCATTTATGTTGCTTAGTTGCATTGTGTTCAAGGTAAAAATACTAAACTCCTTTGTGGTTTTCCTTTATTGCAAAGTACACCATGGTACTCTCCTAAATTTGCAATGAGCCATTTTAATTAACTGATTGTGCTTCTGATTCCTGCTATAGATACATATTTGAAGAAAAACAAAACTAATCTCATCCTTATTTTTAACACAGGAGCTTCAAATTTGGTACTGTGATTTCATATCTCTTTTTCACAATTTAAGTGTTTGTTTTAACATGGTTTAAGGTTTTAAAAGATCCTTCTTTGGGGTGAATTTATTATATTTTCTTCATGACTGAGAACTGATTTGAAATTTTGTTTTCCATATAAAATTTAATATCATTAGTTAGATCAACTATATGATCTTTTATGGCATTTTAACATTACAGAGTATATTTTAGATGTCTATTTTATAGTTTAGAAAATACTGGTTAAATACTATGTGTCACATTTTATAAGATGCTTAATACATATTTTCATAAAAAAGCTTTTTTACTTTTCCATTTATAATAGAGAGAAATGCATTTGGAATGTATTCAAACAGCATTGCCTGAAGAGGCTTTTGGAAGCAGCAGGAAAACACTCTGTCTAACCCCAATTAATCTTGTTTTCCATGTTCAGAGCAGGTCTGTTTTTCAACAAAACCACTAAATAGGGTAATAAATGGAAATTAATATGGTTAGAAAGCAATTCAATAGCAAATGTTTACTGTTCATAATTGTTGTTCCCTGTCATAATTTTCATGAAACCTGTCAGCTCTGAAAAAAACCAAAAAAAAAAAAAAATTCAAGGAATGTGAGCTGGGAGCAGGCAGGTACAACTGAATTATACAATAGAAATGCTGTTGCAAAGCAAACTAGAAATCATTTTTTAGCAAATTGAACTATATTTTTATTGTACTTTGTGAGTGCACTACTTCTCAGAATTAGCAAAACCCAGTTATAGGAACCGAATAACATCTAAACCAGTATTTGTAGACTATAATCCAAAAATTTTCTTGTAAATTTATCAAAAATACGAAAAAAGCTAACCACAAGAAAAGTGCTGGAGCCCTATTTGTATGGCGTTTCTCATTTCATTTTGATTATAGGAATGTTTTCTGAGTATTTTTCAAATATACATTACAAATGATCATTTTAGCTGTTATTTGTGTTTGTTGAAGAATGTATATATCTACAATGTACAAATGGGGCATCCCATAGGGGGATACAAAGATGAATTAAATGTAAATCTTTTCTTCAGAGAATTCATAGCACAGGAGAAGAGATGTCATAAATTTTTCTGAACTCTACCTTTTAACTAGCCACCATTGTACATTAGGCTCAATGCTCCTCAATGACAGCAAATGTCAGGAGAATAGATCAAGATAGAACCATGCACCAAGGCAAAGTGTAACACACGAGAAGAATAAACTGTACAACTTCCTAGCTTCAGTTTTTTCATGAAGTTAGAATCTAAGCCCCATGTGGATAAGAACTTTCTACTTTGTTCACACTTGTATTCGTTAAATAGTACTTAGAATAAATAAAGTGTTGTTGTTAAGTGATGTCAGTTCAGTTCTGACTCGTCACAACCCTCTGTACAACAGAACAAGACATTGCTTGGTTCTGTACCATCCTCACAATTGTTTCCATGTTTGAGCCAGTTGTTGAATCTATTCTGTCAGTCCACCTCATCAAGTGTCTTCCTCTTTTTTGCTGACCCTCTGCTTTACCAAGCATGATGTCTTTCTCCAAGGATTGGTCCTTTCTGATGACATGTTCAAAGTACAAAAGACATAGTCTCACTGTCTTCACTTCCAAGGAGCATTCTGGCTTTATTTTTTCCAAGACAAACTTGTTTGTTCTTTTGGCAGTCCATGGTAAATTCACCAATCTTCCCCAACACCATAACATAGTTCAAAGGTGTCAGTTATTCTCTAATTCTCCTTTCTCATTGACCAGCTTTCACATGCATATGAGGTAACTGAGATTATCATGGCTTGAGTTACTCACATCTCACTCGTCAAAGTGACATCTTTCTTTTTAAATAGGTCTTTTGCAGAAGATACCAACTAGACGGCACTTGGCTTGGCTGGCAGAAGATATGCCCAGTGAGATACCTCATTTAGTTCCGTAACTGCTGATTCCATCGATACTGATTATAGATTCAAATAAAATGCAATCCATGCCACTGTCAACCTTTTCCCCATTTATAATGATATTGCTTATTATAAGGATTTTGTTTTATGTTGAGATGTTATCCATAATAAAGTCTGTAATGTTTTATCTTCATCAGTAAGTACTACTTCAAGTTCTCTTTGCTTTCAGCAGCCAGCTTTGTGTCATTAGCATATTGCAGGTTATTAATCTTCCACCAGTCCTGATGCCACTTTCTTCTTCATATAGTCCAGGTTCTCAGATTATTTGCTGAATGTACAGACTGAATAAGTATGGCGAAAAGTGGCAACCCTGGCACACACCTTCCTTGATTTAAATTATGAAGTATCCCCTTGCTTGTTTAAACAACTGTCTATTGGCCTAGGTACAGGCTCTGAGTAAGCACAATTAAGTGTTCTGTAAGTCCCATTCTTGCAATGTTATCTATAATTTGTTATGATCCATACAGTCAAATGCAACAGTCGCTCAATATTTGTTGAAAGAATGAACATATTAATGGCCCCAAACAGAAAAAGTAGGATACATGAAGAAAAATATATAAAACTGTAACTATGGTAGAATCAATAGATATACAACATCCAAATAGTTACCAACTTACATGCAGAGGATTCTATTTATTAACAACTCAAGTCCCATCCCTTTGTAATCTTAAATACTGGGTGCCATAACCCTACCCAATTCCTCATCCAACCTCCTTCAATGTACAACTAGCTATGCTATATTGTTACTTGATTGACATGTGGTCTTTCTCATTATAATACTGTTATAAAGTGGTGCCTATGCAGTTTAGCATCAAACACCTGGCCCCACCTGCTGAAGCTCCAGCTGTGTTACATATGGTCTTTCATGATCACCAAAAAGCAAATTCTTCTCCTTAAATCATATTTCCTTCAATGTCTTCTTAGAATTCATTTACTTAGAAGATTCTATATGTGCTAATTAAGGTTAATTCACCTCTCTCATCCAAATTACCAGTTTTACTCTTTTTATCAATTATACCACAAATTTATACAAACACTTGAAAGTTAAGGTAGAAAACAATGTGTACACTAAGTTTTAGGTACAATACTGTGGAGAGTTACAAGTTGGGGAGCACTCAAGGTAGACCTTGAAATAAGGAGAGGATTTATATAATGAGTGATTGGGAGAGGCACATTCTTGACAGAGACAACAGTGTGAACACCAACAGAGCCAGAAAAGAAAGCTTAGTTCAGCCTTAGAGACAGACATGCATGTGTGGGATACTGGAAAACAAACAAACAAAATGCACTGCTACAGAGTCAATTCCAACTCATACAGGTACCCTACAGAGTAGAACGCCTCCATGGATTTCCAAGAGTGGCTATTGGATTTGAACTGCTTACTTTTTGAATGATAGCCATAGCACTTAACCTTTGTGGCCCCAGGGCTTCATGTGTATGAGAAGCACCGAAAAAAATATGACCATGTAGCATCAGGTTTACCAGGTAAGCAGATGAATCATTTTGTAAACACTAAAGGTTTTGAGCAAAAGTTTTACATGATTATTAGACCTGAGTAAAATTGAGGTAACAGTAAAGACAGTATAGAGTCACTATGTAAGAGAGGATTTGAGTTGGAATGCAATGAGAAATAAAGATAGTAGAAACATAAGAAAAGTCATGACGTTTGATTTAAGAAAAGTGACAGAAACCAGCAACTAGTCTGAGACAAGACAGCTAGATAATAACACTGAGTTTCTGAGCCTAGATAAGTAAATACTACCTACGAGAAAGAAATTACGGAAAGAATGAATAAAGAAGAGATGTAAATGAATTCAATAATACATGAAAGAGCCTTAAAAGCTACATACATATGGAATAACTCAAAGAACAGTCTACGAAAGGATGATCAGGCAAGTAAGAACACAGTGAAAACGTAGTACAGTGTCAGGAGAGGCAAGGAGGGAGAAATCTTTAACTAAGACGAGTGTTATAGTGTTCTAACTAAACTTTAACTCAGACTGAACTCTGTGCTAACAAGTCAATTCATAGAAATCCTATAAGACAGAGTGCAACTGCCCCATAGGGTTTCCAATGCTGTAAATCTTTAGGGATGTTAGACTGCCAAATCTTCCTACCATTGAACCACTGGTAGGTTCTGCTGGTGGGTTCCAGTGGCCAACTTTTTGATTAGCAACCTAGAGCTTTAACCACTGTATCACCAGGGTTCCCAAACTTTAATAACCTTTTAAAAAAAAATGATCCAATACCATGTAAGTGGTAAATATCAAAGTGCCAAAGATTATTTACAGAAGGCCAAGAAACAGAATAATATGGAATACGATGAAATTTATACCAACTATTTTGTTGATAGAGATTATTTTTATATGTTTAAACAGAAACGCAAAATGAACTTTCTATCAAAGACCAAGACATATGAGATATTGTAAACAAAATTAGAGGCTATTCATAAAAGCAAGATTTGACAACTGTTAAGAACTATTTTGCCATAGTCAGTTAGGTGATACATCTGCTCACCAAAAGGTCAGCAGTTCAAATCCACCAGGAGCTCCTTGGAAACTCTATGTGGCAGTTCTACTCTGTCCTGTAGGGTCACTGAATCAGAATCTGCTTGACAGCACTGGGTTTGGTTTTGGGGTTTGGGTTTTAAGAACTATTTTTGCAAATCTTGATATAAAAAGAGAATGTGAAGAGAAAAAGAGTTTTTAGACATGATTTTGTAAGAAAAATGTTTTTCTTAGGTCTGGACTACTCAGAAAGTAAATCTATCAGCTGATAGACTCATGGCATTCCTACCTGAGAAAGTAAAAGCAGCTTGTTGGAGAGACAGAGAGAGTCTGACAGTGGGCAAGGAGTGTAGGAGTATTTTCCATGGACTAAATATGGGCTCTTCAGAAAAGAGATCTGGCTTAGAGTCATTATTTTGTTCTGCTCAAGTGGTTCATCACGGCACTAAAGTGGCTGTCAGCAGCAAGAGTCTGCACATACCGTGAAAAATCAGAGTGGGGCCAAGATGGAAGTGACCAGCCAAAGGCAGATTATCACACAAATCTTAAAAGTTACAATTTACTAAGGGTTTTAAAAATTGCACAAATGACTGTGAATCATAGGGTTGCCAGATTTTGCAACTAAAAATGCAAGACACTCAGTTAAATTTAAGTTTCAAACAAACAACGCATACATTTTTAGTATAAGTATATCCTGTGGACTATTTAGGATATACTTATACTAAAAAAAATTAGGTATCTGAATTTCAAATTTAACTGGGTATTTTATAATTTATCTGGCATCCCTACCATGACTGAGACAGCTTTAAACATCTGCCAAGTCCATAGAGCAAGAAGTCTTTCTACCACAGGGTCAATTGTCAGCTCTAAGTGTCCTTAACTATGTGCTTCTCTCTCCTTCCACTCCACACTGCCTTGTCTCATTCAAAGCTGGAAGGATCAGAAACATCAGCTAGCTTGTAGGGTCGGGGGCAGGAAAAGAAAACAAAAAGAAACACATTTTATTCCTGGCTTTCAGTATGAGAAGCAAGTGCCAGGTCATGTCCAGGCCTTGGCCAGTTGAGAGGGTGAGTGGGGAGTCATGTCTCCAAAGGAAGATTTTAAAAGCATTAATAAGTTTCCTAAAGACTCTGTATTTAGCTTATAGATCATCATATGGCATAGAAAGCAGGACTCATGGGACCTACCAAGTATTCATCCACTATCAGGGAAAAATTCCTCAAAAGTGAAAGACAAGAGATAAATTTCCATTTTAACACCCATGGATCATGCTTGCTCAGAGTATCAGTTATACAGACACAAAAGTACTTTTCAAATCATATATACCTCAAAATTAGTGAAGTTAATGACTTATAAGATTAATTTTCTAAAATATTAAGAATTCAAAAAATCATTCATAACTTTTCATGTTAGAGTAACAGAACAATAAAATGTCTTTGTCATAGGAAAGCTCTAAATAGGAACAAAAAGATCCTCTTAATAACATCATTCTAATCTTTTTTGTGTGTTAGGGTTTTTGTTTGTTTGCTTGTCTTTAACCTTTTTATTGAGGTGTAGTTGAGGTTGCATAGTGGTTAAGAGCTTGGCTGCTAAGCAAGTTTTAATCCACCAGCCATTACTTGGGGACTGTGGGGCAGCTCTACTCTGTCCTACAAGATTGCTAGGAGTCAGAATTCACTTGATGGCTAGATGTTTGGTTGTCTTGGTTTCACTCACATAAAATATATTGATTTTAAATGTGTAACTTAATGAGTTTTTGGCTAAATATTCACAGAATATTTTAATAATCTGAGAAAGACTGATTTCACATACTCAGGTACACATAGTTTTCACACAATTTCATACACTTTTGTTGACCTTGGAAACCTACCTATACACATCACATTAAAATATTTGCCTTAAGTCTTTTTCTCTAAACTAAACCAGTTGCTCTGAAGTTGCTTTTGACTCATGGTCACTCCATGTGTGTCACAGTAGGCTTAAGTTCCATAGAGTTTTCAATGGCTGACTTTTAGGAAGTAGTTTATCAGGGGGAAAAAAAAAATCTCATAAGATCACTATGAGTCAGAATCTACTTAGCAGCAACAAGTTTTTAGTTGGCCAGAGCTGTCTTCCAACATGTATCTGGTTGGATTTGAACCTCCAACCAATGGGTTAGCTTCTAAATGGTTTAACATTTTACACCACCTAACATTTAACTATTGCCCTGGTGATACAATGGTTAAGAACTATAACCATTAACCACAAAGGTCAGCAGTTCAAATTCACCAGGTGCTCCTTGAAAACTTTGTGGGGTAGTTCTAGTCTGTCTTACACAGTCACTGTAAGTCAGACTCAACAAGAACCAGTTTTGTTTTTTGTTTTTTGGTTTTGGTTTCAGTTAAATCATTTCATTTTAGAAATGTATTACATGTGTATATTTAAATATTTTAAAGTTGTATCTAACAATACTTATAAATGTAGCCAAGCCAAGTTCCGCAGAGTCAGATGCAACTCATAGCGACCCTAGGGGCCAGAGCAGAACTGATCCCCAGGGTATTCACGTAGTACCTGGTGGATTTGAACTGCCAACCTTGTGGAATATTAGGGTTACCTTTTTAAACAAGTACTCATCACAAACATTACGTTCTTACCTACTTTAGTAGCATTATAACATTATCAGAAAAGATTAATATGACTTTTTAAATTTTTTTTAGATGCAAATTTGTATTTTCCATCTTTCAATGGGAATTCCTATTTAGAACTGCCTTTTTTTACATCCCTGGATGAATTTAAGTCTGTCCCGGAGAAGGAACATAACCGAACTATCACCATCTACTTGACTATGAAAACAAGCTCTTCAAATGGAACTGTTCTCTACAGTGAGTATCAAATATTTGGCCCACTATATATCATGTTTCTTACTTAAATGTTAACCTAGTGCATCAATGAATTATTCATTTAAATATTGTAGAAAACTTCCTAACCTAGTGCATAAAGCATTACCAAAAGCAAATCTGTTCTTTACAGTTTTCTTTGAAGTTTCTTTAATTTATGAGTCATTCAATGGAACATGACTTACAGAGAGGCTCTGAATCGGCAAGAAAGAATACAGGAAGCATAGGAATTTGATGGCATATGGCTGTAGTGGTAAAGCATAAATACCGCAAGTGTTTCAGAGCATAATTTTTTAAGTCACTAAACATGATTTGCATTCAGCACTTGGTAACTTAGAGAAAGGCTGGGAGTTATTTGACAATTGGGAAAATGCCTATCACTCTTTTAGCAATAATCATTATCCTAAAATAAGCTGCTTTGGGGAAAAACTAGCAGTAAAAGTATTTGTTTAAGGAAATTTGTCTGCTCACAGGTTTCTCTATTATGCAACAATACTCACAAAGTTCTCCAGAACTGGAATTTACTGGCCTCTTTCTTCTGTGACTGAACATAACTAATGTAGATTAGCTGCTGTAATCAAAATGCAACAGATGTTTTATTTATTTATTTTTTTAAGGAATATTTGATAGTTTTAACAGTCCCCTGAATTGGAATTGTGACTTTTTCAGTATATAGCCAGATTATCCATCTGTGGGCCAACTCATTATTTCCTAAGTGATTTGTTTGTCTATTCTGGAAAAGTATAAAAATTTGATTCATTATTGTGTATTTTATAAATAATTTTTAACTTTTTTATTATTTGATTATGGGTAAAGTGCCTAAAAGAAACACTGTTAGAAAGCTGGATGAAGGGAAAATGTTTAAACATTAAATTAAAACTGAAAGTCTATGTTACATTTTAGAAACTCAGTTGTCAGAACTAGGTCAAACATTATTTGCTTCCTAGGAGCAGAAGCACCCAAGTTTAAATGATGGCTTTAGATGTTTGGTTTATGTACGGTAAACAAAAAGAAAAATAGGAGATGAAACGAGAAGAAAAAAGACAAACGTGTTTTTATATAGGAACCCTAAGTGCTAATAGAGGACCATGAAATTTCAGGGAAATAGTGCAGAGAGAACAAAACAAACACGAAATGAAAGACACAAATTTAATAATTTTAAAGCCACAAAGCAAAGTGATTTTCTGGCTTTGTGATTTTTTAAGTTATAAAGCATTGGAATGTGCTTCCTTGGGGGAAGTGTGTGTTTACCAGTAAAAAACAGCTCCTAGCCAAAGACACTGCCAACCCTTGGGAACTCAGTTCCACTGGGCCCAGGCTCCTGGCTCATATCCACAGCACTGTTCAAAGCACTCTCTTTGAAGGCCATGGAAACTCAATGCCAAGCATTTTTACACTCTGTTCAAATTTGTATTTTAATATCACTAAAACCTAAGCTGTTGCTAGTGCCACAGGATTATTTTTGCCCTTATCAAAACCAAATACTAGAAGTTATTAGAAAGTAACTGGTGCCAGTACAATGATTATCAATTTCTGTCTTTGTCTTATATAATTGTTGTTGTCCCAGTGCTAGGTACATGAGAGTTCTTTATTCAAGGGAGTTTCACAGCCTGTGAATGGAAAACTCTTTTTTACTGCAAAGCATTCTTTTTGCTCCTTTATAAGGTGATCATTTAGTCATACATTGTTGGGAAAACTGCCCCAGAATGTCTCACAGGATTGTGCTGTTCAGTCCCCTTGTAATTTGTCAGCCTTATAAAAGCCTCACAGCAGATGAACACAAAGACTTCTGCAATTCAGTAAGACACTCGCAATTTAAAAAGTGTCGCTTGACTTAAGGGATCATTTTCTTTCCTTTGAAATCAGCATGTTGTGTGTAGGAGAAATTAAAAGCAGGGAGGAAATCACAATAGCTGTTTCACTTTATGTTCTAGGAGCTAGCTCTGTTTAGTCTGTTTTTTATTGCTGTTTCTCTTTCGCCTCCTTTTTTTCTTTTTTTCATTCCTGAGCATTTCATTCAACTCACTTTCATTACACAAACAATTTACTAGGATTTGTATTTTGTGTCATCAAATGTTTAAATGTAAAGAAGAGAGAACTGTCACTCCGATAAGTCAATGTCAGCTTTGAATGATATTCCTAGTTCAAAACCGTAGATTTATCTTTTCTCCGTTTGCCTCACAAACTAATTGATGTTGAAAAGGCATAAAAGGAAGATAAAGCTTCAATCCTTATGGGGTTACAGTAAAAATTCTTAGAAAGGATAGTTTAAAAAAGAACCCTCTGTGGGAGAGGGACAGCTCTGAGAGCAGTAGTCAAGATGAAAAGAATGCTTTATGAATCTGCCACTGAACCAATTCAGAATTCTGGAACCCAGTCAGAGAAGCTGCTAATAGGTCACAGGAGATGGAATGAGACCACACAAAACTCTTTAGGTGCACTTTCAAAAAATGAGCTTTATTCCACAAGAGCTATCAGTCAGGAGGTTTCGTCATGGGATGTATTACTATGCAGTTGGATCTGTTCTGTGCTACTCCTTTGAAAAGAAATAAGCATGCCCTGTGGACGTATATGATCTTTGAGTGTTTAGAGCCAACATCTGACCAAGTCCTAGGAGGCAAATTACACGAGCATCTCCAATGGGAGGACAGGATTCAGATATAATCTTGATACTTCTTAATACTTGTATTTAACCTAGAAAGTAAAAGAAGTTTCAGTCTTCAGCATCTATTCCAGGCTAGGAATTGACAGCACAAATGGTATTATTGGGACTTCCTTTTCTGCCTTTATAGATTAAAGGAAGAGATTTCTGATACTGCCGAAGAAAACAAATCCAAAGAGTCATTACACATGCCTTTCTCTATAAAATGTTTCCCAGAATACTGCACAGTATCTTCACTAGATATTTATTATGCTTTGTTCCAATGATGTGACAAAGCCAGTGAAATCCTGCATTTCCTGACATCTTATTAAAAAGCCTCTTCTTATAGGAAGAACTGCCACTCAGTTGTTTTTATCAATTTTCGTATGAGCACCACAAGATTATATGCATATGTTTGTTCCTCCTCAACAGTTCACATGGAGCCAGCTGCAGACAGACATGGGAGGGAGTGAGATTGAAAACCTGGATGGATAAATTATGTATTGCCATTGAAAAGGCACTTCAATGCTGTCTGTCATTGTATCCCTTCTATGATAGCAAAGCTGAGCTTAGCAATTTTTAATTGAGTGTCCAGAAAGGGAACAGGACTCTGTTAGGCACTGTGAGGGATTCAAAGACACATAGAAATGATCTGTATCTAACCAAAAGGTTGGCAGTTCGGATCCACCCAAGGTCGTCTCAGAAGAAAGGCTTGGTGACCTGCTTCCAACAAAATCCTTTGGAAGACAGTTCTATTCAGACACCTGGAGTCACCATGAATCAGGATCATCTAGACCACAGCTGGTTTCGATTTTTGTTTTTGTTTTTGTTTTTTTGGCTTATATCCCTAGTGTGTCTCACCATCTAGTGGAAAGATACTATACATATAATTCTATAGTAGAGCTCACTGTGATAGGTCTTAGAACAGGAAAATAAATTAACAATTGGACAGAGTAAAGAGACTGATTATACCAGAAGTCTTTGTTTTTATCTTCTCATAACAGGGAGCATCATACGATCTGGAACTGTTCTATAGCTCTGTATTGTACCCCAGCCCCATGGTAGCTCAACCAGTGTCTTATGTAAAGTGAGCACTTGACAGGGATAGTTCTTTAAGTTCTCTTTGTGAGTTATTCAGCTTTGTCAGTTGTGAATAAAAATAAGTAGTTAGTGAATGTTTCTTTTAGGAGACCTGGTGGTACAGTGGCTAAGAGCTTGGTAGTTCAAACCCATAGCTGCTCATTGGAAACCCTAAGGGCAGTTTTACTCGGTTCCGTGGGGTCTCTATGAGTCAGGATTGATTTGATGGTAACTGGTTTGGTTTTCTGGTTTCTGAAAATTTTATTTTAAGAAAGTATCCTGTTGGGTACTATCTTATTTTTTCCTCTGAAAAATGAGACAAGAGGATACAGATTTTGAGGATTGACTCAAAATATATTCCTAATCAAAAGTAAGTTCATCTTTGGTCTACATGAATGACTAGTTCTGTAAAGGAACAGAAAATAAGTGGTTTTGCAGTCCATAGAGTCTGTGTTCAGTTACTTAACTTATTGTAGTGCTAAAGCAACCATATACAATATGTAAATGAAAGGACATGGTTATGTCCCAGTAAAACTTTATTTATAAAAAGAAGCAACAACAGGGTCTGATCTGTGGGTCATAGCTTGCCAGCCTTGATTTAGAATGTTTGGCTGGCTTGAAATAAAACAATTGTTTTAAGAATAAGTAGATTCTACTTCTCTGATTGAAGTAAGTCAGTAAGAGATAAATCTCTGTTTTTGAAGTAACCATCTCAGAGGAGTATACCAATCAAGATTAAGTTTGCTTCTAAAGCACAGAAGTGAAAGCAAAAGAAAACAAAATTTTAAGAACTAGCTTAGTCAAGGATAGAGCTCATTGCCATACCCATCTTAAGAACAGTGTGACACTGTGATTAAGAAAATTATTCTAAAGCCAGAGTGCCTGGCTCTGCCATTTGGGCAAGTTAGTTAACACCTCTGTGCTCAGTTCTTGAGAAATAGGGTTAAGATAGAACATAACGCTGATAACAATAATAGTTATAATAATAATACTTAAAATACCAAAAAGTTGTAAATATTAAAAGATTAATACATCTAACATCCTTAAGACAGTTCATGGAACATGAAGAGTATGAAGCAAGCATTCAGTATCATACTTATTCTGATAATGCTTTAAGTCCTTTGCTGAATCCTCATGACTTGCCCAGCAAGAATGCTTGAGAACTAGCGTATCAGGTGCAACATGCTTATCTGAGAGATGTCATTAATACTGCATGTATTTGACAGTCGTATCCACCCTGAGGAAGAATAGACTATAAAAATTTCTGGTACTAGGAATAGGATAGTAGTGAAATAAACAATAGTGCAATTTTGGGTTTTCATTTTTATCCTTTTCACTCAAATGAAGGGGACTCATTTCCTCTGTGAAATTTATACTGTTAAAGTCTACTGATTAATCACAATTAATGGGCTAGAAAAAATTAAAACAGGATCTCTAGAAATGTCAGTAAATGTTCCAGAAGCCGTTCTGCAGCAGCATGCAATAAACATGTATGTAATAATTCACTGTTCATGGAAGACTGTTGCTATGACTCTTCAGTTCTCCCCAGACAGACCTCTGCCGGCTCTGTTTCCACTGACCGATCAGCTCTTCATAACCAAGTCCCAGTCTCGGGGCACTGCCATGTCACTGTTGTTCACCTAGGATGTCTTCAGACAATGACCAACCGTGGCTAAGGTGGTTGTTAAAGTTGTTACTGATGTTTTCTGATCTAAACTTTTAGTAAGAGATGGGAAAGAGAGTTTGAATGCTACAGCAAAACATGTGTGTTCAACAGAGGACTCCACACAAGCCCAGAGAACTGAGTCTTTATCACATATCAGGAAGGTAACACCAAGGATGAGGAGGTAAGCTGACTGCTGCTGCAGGCGGTCCTGATTGAAATGTCAGTGGATAACCAAGGATGGATTTGAACCCACATTAGTTGTGAGTTCAATATGAACACAGGAGCAGTTAACTAACTTTTCCATGTTTTACTTCAAGTACAAATCATGCTGACATAGTTATTTTCATTCAGTTTACAAGGTTTACAATACATAAAACTACTTTGAAAAATACAAAACACTGTGCAAATGTAAAGTGTTATTTCTTTTATGAGAGATGATAGAGATCTATATCCTGGGCTGTGATGGAAATATCCAAATTGGACAACCCATATACCTGATTTAACAAGCACATTATCTCTTCCCTTCATTATCAGGTCTATGAAGAATGATGCTGAATTTCATTTCATTCAGACTCACGAGCAATGGATTTCTTCTGACCATTTGTTATAAATTGTCTCAAATCAAACTTCCATTTGTGTTTGAGGACATGCATTACAACAGTTCAAAAAGACAAAAATACTAATATTTTGGATCATATCATATAAACCATAAATACTCCACCTTCAGTATTTTATTGAGAAGATGAATTATCCATGTTTAGAAAAGTTCAGATCTGCAACCCAACTCAAAACCCAATCAAACTAAAATTGTGAAAAAGTTGACTACCATATCAATGTTCCCCATCTGTCTGCATTACTTATTTCCCCATTATTCCTTTAAGAGATAGATAGATATTTAGTTAAAATACGTATAAACACATATATACAAACACACACATATATACACACATAGACATATATGTAAATTTTAGATATACAATTACTAAAATTATGTCTGTAAAAGACTACAAGATTCAGAAACGAGTCCATTGTTTCCCAAGAAATAATTGCTGTTTATTTATTTTAATGTCTCAAGATGGAGTAGTAAATGGTTAACACATTCAACTGCTAACAGAAAAGTTGGTAGTCTCAGTCCACTCAGAGGTGCTGTGGAAGAAAGGCCTGGCAATGTACTTCCAAAAGAACAGCCATTGAGAATCCTGTGGAACACAAGAGAATCATGGTGACACACAAGGGGTCACCGTGAGTCAGCATTGACTCAATTGTAACTGAATGGAATATTTTCAATGGCTTATTTATGCTTAATAAATCTTAAATCAAGAGACTCAAAGAATGATTTTATTAGGATAAATAAAATTCGAGAATTGGAAATTGTTTAGAACCTTCAAAATATCACCCAAACAAAATATATTAAAAATAAAAAATCAAGACAAAAAAATGCTGAAAAATGTCATTACACAACCTAAAAGCATAAAGAACTATTTCAAAAAAGGGTAGGTTACCACTTCTCCAGGAATGGATCATAAAGCATCTGTTCAGTGAAACCACGGAATGATTTTCCTTCAATGACTTAATAGTGATCTTGTCCAGGGCTTTCAAGCCCTGCTCAAAGATAGCACAAATTGGAACATTATGGGGAAAGAAACTCTACTTTTCACATTTTTCATATATAGAGAGAGAGAGAAAGAGAGAGATTCACATTTGCTTAATGTCTCTGGGTTCAATGAGCCATGTCGAACTACATTTAATATGGCATATGAGTAAGTCAGCCCACAAAGTTTAATATAAAAATAGACAAGTCTAAATAAGAGTGATCATTAATTATGATTTTATTTAACAGTTCAATTTTGAAAGCCTTGTATTTTCTTTCTCTTTTACTAATGGCCATTATCATATGCTTCTAAAATAAATCATTTTCACTAATAATTGTGTTTTGAAGTATAATGTCTTTTTCCTATTTGTGAACTCCAAAGAATTCATCCTGAGTTTTTGTTCATAGCTTTTGTCTAATTACACAGTTTATGTTTTAGATGATGCAAAATTAATGGATTGAAAGGTGTGAGTCAATCAAACAATCTGACCTACATTCCTTGAAATTATGAATTTACTGTTGTGCCATGTAGACAGATCAGTAGCCTCAGCTCTTCCATTTTATTAGAAGGCTTTTGAATTATTTTGTGTTATTATATAAAACAAAAAATTATTTATTGCTAGTATAAATCTATCTGTTGAATCAAAATCTGTTCATATATAGAAGAATACAGAAATAACTAAGTTTAGTTGTTCATTAGCATTTTCATTCCCATTGCCTTATTAAATCAGCCTTATCTTGTACTCTTTGACGGAGTAGCTATGCTTTGTAATGGAATGTTGGTAAACTTGGATGAGACTGTTCATCTCTGTCATCGATTTTAGTGGCTGAGTTTCCTTTAAAAATAACTCAGTTTTGCATAGTATTACAAACATGTAGTTTAATGTGTATAATCAGTTTTTAAAATTCAGTTTTGAAGCTCTGAAAAACAAGTTTTGTACATATGGTACAACAGCTTGACCTAAATGTTCAGCTCTGTTCTATCCTCTCCCGTGTGTCATATTTCTAAATCTTAACTCAAAAATGTGACTCTGAAATGGTAATATAAAGTAATCTATAAAAAGCATATTAAGTAGTAGAAAACTTCTGAGTAAAAAAGGTGGGACAGAGCAAGATAACATACTGTCCTTCAGTGAAAAACAAGATGAATCACTCCTCTCAGCTCCTAAAAGTGGAGAGAATAAGCCTAGAACTGCAACTAACTGTAACCTTTTAGGAATCCAAGGAGAAATACAGGCTGCACCCATCCTTCCCACACCAATCACCAGTAGTACAGAAGAAAGAATGAAAGTTGAAAATAACACTAAATGTTCTTAGACTAAGAATTTGACTAGGAAACCATGACAAAAATAAAACAAGAGTAAAAAACCAGTTGGTGTCAAGTCAATTTTGACTCATAGAAACTGTATTTCATAACAATATTAAAGAATAGAAGAATCTCCTGAAACTACTAAGGAACCTCAGGAGACGCGGAAGAGGTCAGTGTGGCATTAATCCAGGCACTTGGATAATTTGAGGTACTGGGTATCTGAAGTCATCCGAAGTGTAATTAGAAACGTGAATGGGCCGAATGACCTGAGTAGAGGACATTTAGGAGGAGCCAAAGAGTGATTTCAACCATATTTACTACGCTCCTTGTGAGATCTAAATCATTACTGTTTAATACTGTTGTTTTTCCCAGCTTGTTACCTTATCTGTGCAAAGTTTTTTAAATCTATTTTGTATGATATTTTTCTTTGGTTTCTCTCTCACTGACTTTACATTATCAATAGTTTTATAGCTTGTGTGGTTTACAGGGAACCTGCTTCTATTTCTTGGATTATGTTCCCATCCCATCTGATGGTTCATGGGATCAATATGGACATTGAATCTTTCCTTCCTTTCTACTCTCTCCGTCTTAGTCATCTCCATGTGGACAGCTCTGTCCAGACTAGGATTACTATGTTGCAGAACACCAGGATACTCCATTTACACTGTATTCTATGTAAATATTCCCCCTTTACAGTTGGTTTAGGTTCTGTTTGTTCTGACACAATGTGAATCATTTCTCCTGATATCTACCATGGCTTTTAAAATTGGAATTAATTTATTTTCCTTTCATCAGTACTTGGCTGGCTTGTTAAAGGATAATTTTTTAAGTTGTATAAAACTAATACATGCTTCCTTCTAGCTGCCAGAGATAATCCATTCCTTGTCTTGTCTGAGTCAGCTCTGACTTGACGGCACTTGGCTTAGCTGTCTTGTCTAGCTTTTGGTGGCTACTAGTGTTCCTTGGTTTGGGATTACGTCACTCCAATCTCTGTTACTTTTGTTACATTTCCCTCTGCTTCCCTTTTAAAGAGCTACTTGAGATTACATGGGGGTCCCAACCAGATAATCCGCTCTAATCTTCCCTTCTTAAGATCCTTAATTTAAGCATGTCTGTAAAGTCTCTTTTCCCATACAAAGTAGCATTCACTGAAACAATGTAGGTACCTTTGGAGGCCATCATTCAACCTACTACCACTCACTACTTCACATGGGGTACAAAAATCACTCTAGGTAGAGTGTAGATATTAAGGTTACAGAAGATAATATAGAAAAATAACTTCATAAGCTTGGAGCAGGAAAAGATTTCTTAAATAGGACACATATAGTACTAACCATACTGTGAAGGAACAGATAAACTGAACTACACTAAAACTAAAAAACATGTCCATCCAAACTAACCTTTAAGATATCAACAAGACACACTATAGAAAAAAAAATGGGAAAAGGTATTTGCAATATTTATAGTTGGGAATTATTTTATCAATATGTGTGTTTGTGTGTGTGTGTGTGTGTGCATGTGTATGTAAAATCAGTAAGGAAAAGACAGACAACTAAATGGAAACATGGACAAGGAACACTGACACTTCACAAAAGAGGATATCCAAATGGTTAATAAATGTAAGTATATTCTCAAATTCACTAATAATCAGGGAAATAAAAGTAACAGAACAAGGGGACACTGCATGGTTTAAAGTCAGGAAAGGTGTTTTCATGGTTTGAATTGTGTCTCCCCAAAAATATACGTTGATTTGACTCATGTACCAGTCTCAATATGATGCCATTCCTCCTGTGTGTTGTGAATCCTTCTCTGCTACTGAAGATGGAGAATGGGCCGCAGTTGTGCTAGTGAGGCATGACTTAAAGTTACAAGCTTGTGGGACATAGGGAGAGAAATGAGCGGAGGAAGTTGGGAACCTCATACTACCAAAAAGGTAGCACCGAGAACAGAGCATATCCTTTGGACCTCAGCTTCCTGTGCTGAGAGGCTTTCATTGAATTTTATGATTTCTCATACTAAATAGATTTGTAACTTATCAATGGATTTGTTGCTTACCAGACTGTGACAACAAAAGTTTCTCTTTCTGAAGCAGGCCACTCATGACATTCTCTGTTGGAGCAGTACCAGGTGACTAAAATAGAATCGGATACCAAGAGCAGGGTACTGCTCTAACAAATGCCTAAAATGTGGAAGTTTTTTTGAGACTGAATGGATGGAGGAAGGAACCCAAGAGAACTGCCAACATCTGAGAAGGCAGCAGTTGATGAGAAAAGCAGCAACAACAGTGAACCAACAGCAGCAGAACCAGGAACCGGCCCACAGAGTAAGAATGCCGAATTCTTGTGTGTAGGAAGCTTCCTGGAAGAGTGAAGTGCCTCTAGATACTTGAATAGGTAAAGATAGGCTTGCTGAGCCATTGAACAAGAGAGCTGAGTGCCTGTGTACAGGAGGCTACTTGATGGAGTAGGGTGCCTCCAGGCACTTGAATTGGTGGAGCTACAGAGCTTCAGAACACTTGCCCCTTCAGGGCATATGTGGACTGCCCAGGGCTTCCCAGGCTATGAGGCCATAGGAAGCAGAAGCTGATGAGACAAAGTTGATGAGAGGCTGAGCTACCTCAGTCTCAGAAGGTATGGCCATGAAAGGGTGGACCCAGGGCTTTCCGTGTGTGTAAGGGTGGAATTGTCACTCAGTTGGGCTTAAGGTGCACCTCAAGCCAAGGGGGTAGAGTCACTGTCCAAGTGGGCCTGGAAGGCAAGCTGAAGCTCAAGGGCCTCCACTCAGAATTGGAGATTGTAGCCAATGCCTAGAGTCTGAAGGGAACGGTTATAAAATGGCTGAGTTTGGAGTATTGTTTTTGAAGCCATGAAGGCTAATGTAATGTGTTCTGTTATTTTGTTTGCTTCTGTTATGCCTTTCCCTTCAATTTCTCCATTTGTAATGGAAATGTGTACTTTGTGCCTTCCTGTTATACCATTGTATTTTCAGAGGATAACATGTTCTGGATTTCACAGTGGAGGTGAAATTTACAGATTTTGGTCTTGGCCTTGGACTTAAGATTGTTGCTATGCTGTGAATGAAGACTGCTGCTATGCTATAAATGAAGGCTGTATTTGTGCTGTGATGAAAGCTGTTGCCATGCTATGAATAAATATATTTTATATGTTTTAATGATATGAGTTTTGGGGGGCCAAAGGATAGGATGTCATGAACTGAATTGTGTCCCCCTAAAAATGTATGTGTTGATTTGACTTAGCTAGGAGTCCTAATATGATGTCATTCCTTCCATGTGTTGTGAATTGTGCCTCTGTGATACTGATGATGGAGAATGGGCTACAGCTGTGTTAGTCAGGCAGCACTCACGTCACAAGCTTGTGGAATATAAGGGAGAGAAGTGAGCAAAGGAAGCTGGGATCCTCATACCACCAACAGAGCTGACCTGAGGTTCCAGTGCTGAGATACTCTCATTGAATTTTGACTCTTGGCCTACCCAACTCTGAAGATTTCTCATATTCAATGGATTTGTAAGTTATGAATGGATTTGTGGCTTACCATATTGTGACAATAAAAGTTTCTTTTTGTGAAGTGTTTCACTCATGGTATTTTCCATTGCAGCAGTACCAGGTGACTAAAACAGGTATGCAACAGAGTTGTATCCTTTCACTATGAGTCATAATCTACTTGACAGCAGTAAATTTGCCTAGCAAATAATTTGAGAAACTGGACTATAGAAAAAAGACCAGGGCCCCAGGATTCAGGGAAGGCTCACTAATGACCTGCGTTACACAGGTGACAAAACCTTACTTGCTGACAATGAAGAGGACTTGCAACACTTAGTGATAAAGACCAAAGAACACAGCCTTTAGTGTAGATTACACCTCAACATCAAGGAAACAAAAATCTTCAGGGTGGGACCAATAATTAACATCATCAAAAATGGAAGAAAGGTTGAGGTTGTCAAAGATTTCATTTTACTTGGATCCATAACCAACACCCACGGAAGCAGCAGTCAATAAATTAAAAGACTCATTGCATTGGGCAAATATACTGCAAAAGGTCTTTTTAAAGTCTTGAAAAGTGAAAATGTCACCTTAAAAAACAAAATGTGCCTGACTCAAGCACAATATTTTCAGTTGCATCATATGCATATGAAAGCTGTATAATTAATAAAGAAAATAGAAGATGAATTGATGCCTTCAAATTGTAGTGCTGAAGAAGAATATTGAATATACCATGGACTGCCAAAAGAATGAACAGATCTTTCCTGGAAAAAGTAAAACCAGCATGTTTCTTAGAAGCAAGAATGGTGAGACTATGCATTATGTACTTGGGACATGTTGTCAGAAGGAATCAATCTGTGGAGAAGGACATCATGCTTGATGAAATAGAGGATCAGTGACAAGGAGGAAGACTCTGAACAATATGGATTGATGCAGTGGCTGCATCAATGGGTTCAAGTACAGCCATGTGGGCATGGTGCAGAGCCAGGCTGTGTTTTGTTCTGTTACACATAGGATCACTGTGAGTTGGAACCAACTCAACAACAGCTAAAAACAACAACAAGTGCAAAATAATTAAAATTTAAAATACAGCAATACTAACTGTTGGTAGAATATGGATCAACTTGAACTGTCATTCACTGCTTGGGAGGTAGTAAACTGAAGCAACCTTTTTGGAAAACCAACAATAGCTACTTAACCAAATCATAGTTATACTCTACAAAGGAACAATGCAACTCCTAGATATTTACACAGACAGAAATACATTCACTTCAGCATTAGAACATACATGCAAGATTGTGTAGCAGCATTATTTGTAATAGGTAAAAAGTGGAAAAAGTGTCCAAATACAGAAAAGAAGATGACTAAATTTCATATATTCATTTAAGAGAATATGAAGTGATGAAAATGAATGAATCATAGTTTGAATGTGCTCTCGTAAACATAATATGCAACAAAATGAAGTAGGCTCAAAAGAATACATACATTCTGATTCCACTCAGATGAAGATTAAAATCAAGCAAAACTAATTCCTGACGTTAAAACGTCAGGAGAGCTGCTACTTTGGGTGGGGAAAGAAAGGTGTGGTGATTGTTAGGGCTTCTGACAATGCAAGTAATGTTCATTTTCTTAACCTGGGTAGTATTTATGTGTATAGGTCCACTTTGTGACAATTGGCTGAGATATATGCTTAAAATTTACATTTTTTTTATCAATTACATTTCAATTAAGAAAATTTTTTTTAAAAAAGAGCAAGATCTATGTGCTCCCTTGGAAAGATCTTGAAAATTTTTTGTAATTTGAAAAGAGAAAGTTGTATGAAGCTATTTATTCCATGGTCTCACTTTTAAGAATACAAGCAAGACTATATATAAATATGTTGCTGTGGATGTATAAATGACAGATAAAAAATTAGTGCCTCTGGCTAAAGTAAGGTGGAGAATGAGGTTGGGGAAAGAGCAACTTCTCTCTCTCTCTTTTTTAGATTTATCTGCCATTGTAATTTTTCTGAGAGACATGTATTACCCTGCAATTAAAATATAAATAAGTTTTAAGAAATGAGAATTAATAGGCAATAAAATTTATAAAATGGATTCAGAACAATAATAATAAATACAAGTTATTCAATATTCAATCTGTGTCAAGCATTTTTCACTCATTATTTCATTTAACTGTCACAGCAGTTCTAATAGTTATTTTCATTATCTCACTTTGACATGTAAGGAAACTGAGGCACAAGATAGACAAAGTCATCAAGCTGCTAGAAAACAGGGCTAGAATTTAAACCTCTTCAGGTTGACACCATGACAGTACCATGTTATTCCCAGTCTGTGAAAAATAATGTACATTTCTAACACAGTAGTTTCATTAAACAATACTCTAGTAACACTCCTACCATCACACCAAACCCTAACTCCTTAAAAGCCGAGTTTGTGTTCAGTGGGTGAATAGTTGTCATTGAATAAAATTTAAATATATATTTATCATTAATTGTAATATGTTATTTATTCTTGAAGGTAGTGAGAAGAATTTTGGTAAACAATTTCTTCATTTATTTCTTGTGGAAAGAAGGCTCACAATTGAATATGGATGTGGAAGTTCTCAAAATATCTTGACACTTTCTGCCAATTACACCATCAACACAAATGTATTTGTACCCATCACAATACAGTAAGTACTCCACAGCAGTTATTTGAATTGTCATGTAAGTCTTTATTTTAAAGTGTCTGTGTCTAATAGCCATTCATAAGTGGGACAAATTCATCTGAAAGCTGTTTTGCCATCCTTTTGTTTTGTTTTACCGTTTTGGTGGTTATATACAACAAATTGAAATAAGGTGTAATTTGATACCACTTTGTGTTGATCAAATTTGTGGTGATCAAATTTTACACAAGCTAAATTTATTATTTTAAAAATAACATGGAGCAAACAAATAGATTAGTGTGAAGACTCAGGTAGTTCATTTGAAATTAAGATCTAGTTTGACTGATCAACAAGATATCTACTGAGTGAAAAGGAACCGAAAAGAGTCATTGACTTTTGCACAGCAAAAGAAAAAGCCAGGAGAAGAGACAATCCAATTGAATATTAAATTAAAACGTCTCTCTGGATCATACAAATTTTTGAAAAGCAGTCTTGCAATCAGTTCATGCTTAAGAATTAAGAAATCTCAGAACAGAGAATTGCCTAAATATGACAGTCACATTTCAAGAGCATTACTGAACAAAACTTACATGTAGCAGCCAAGAATTTAAAATTATCCATCAGTATAGCAATCTACTGATAACAGTCTCCAGAGTTGCTCTGTGCTAATGAAAAATAGAATTTTGCAACTGGATGTGTGTGTTAGATGACAACTGGATACGTTAGTTGGATCAGTGGGAATCCTGGCTAACTCATGAAGGTTATACAAATCAAATAAACTTTCCTAGGGTATGCATTAGTCTGAAAACAGAATCAAGGAAATAGATACCAATCTGAAAATGTAAACTCCTTAAAGTTAAAGGACAATACCTTACTTATTTTTAATGCCTTTATCAGGACATCTGACAGGTAAGAAATGCTCGGTAAACATTGGAAGAAATGGAGCCATCTGGGTTGGGCAGTTTAGTTAGTTATAACAAGAAGGTAAAGAAATTACCCTAAGGCAAAGAAATTATTATTTGTAAATTAGACAATACCCTTTGGCAACATCGAGCTCAATATAAACAAAATAATCTCTTCCTGAGCAATGGACTGAACTCCTATTTCAGCCATTCCTTTTATCAGTGTCTGCTGTTGATCACAAAAAGCACCAAAGTGGAAGATGAAAACTTAGAAACCAATTTAAAAAGCATTTTCTCTTGATAAGATTGTTTTCTCATGTTGTCCTTTTCTACAAACATTTGATTGTATATGAAATAATTTCTATCGTTTGGCAAAACTTATTTAAGGGGTGATTTGATTTATTTTTAAGTAATTAATAAAAATCTTATTAGGCCATCCCAGGCAAACCACACACATCCTTAGGTAACCTCATGGTAAGAGCCTCCCCCTAAAAAATTGGACACTTCCAGTAAAACTGAAAAACAAGTACTTCCAATTTTTGGATTAATTTTATCCAAACTTGGGAAAGCTAAAAATAGAGATTTTTCTACTGATGCAAAATCACAGCTCTGCTTTGTATTGTACAAAATAGTTTGCATAAAGAGGCTTACCTTAAATCTATGTATTTTTAAGGAAACAAATCATTATTTTACATCTTTTATCCAATTTGAGTTGAGTTTTGTATAAGGTGTGAGATATGGGTCTTGTTCCAATGTTTTGCAGATGGATATCCAATTTTGCCAGCACCGTTTGTTAAAGAGACAGTTTTTACCCCAGTTTAAAATCTTGGGGCCTTTGTCAAATATCAACTCTTCATAGGAGGGTAGTGGCATCTCTGGGGTCTCAGCTCTGCTCCATTGGTCTATATGTCTCTTTTGGTACCAGTCCAGGCTATTTTGACAACTGTGACAATGTAATAGGTTCTAAAGTCAGGTAGCGAGAGGCCTCCCAGTGTGTTCTTCTTCTTCAGTAGTGCTTTACTTTTCTGAGGTTTCTTCCCTTTCCAAACAAAGCTGGTGATTTGTTTCTCCATTTCATTAAAAAAATGTCACATGAATTTGTATTGGAATGCATTATATAAGTAGATTGCTTTGGGAAAAATAGACATTTTCACAGTGTTGAGTCTTCCTATCCACAAGCAGGGTAGATTATGTAAGTCTCTCTTAGTTTCTTGTAGTAAGGTCTTGTAGTTCTCTTTGTAGAAACCTCATGTTTCTCTAGTTAGATTTAGTCCTAGATTTTTTTTTTTTTAAATAGGTTGGAGTAACTTTAAAAATGTTCTTTCCTGTGTTTCTCAAGACGTCTTTATAAGGTAGGAAGGATGTGCCTAAACTTAACAATGGAGCCTCGTGCTAGTGGTTCTGGCCAGTTTGGCCTGTAGAGAGAAAGAACTACAGATTGATTGCAGTCGGTCTGCTCCTGGGTGACCCAGGCTTTCTGACCCTTTGTTGTAGAGGAGCTCTCTGATGTGCCCAGAGTACCGTGGCTGGGGGTAGAGGCGGGGCACCAGGGCTACAGGGCTTAGGTTCCTGGGTGCCCTGGAGCTCAGGCTACCCGCAGGAGTCCTGGTACCCCAGAAGGGATGTATCAGTCCCAGTGTGCCAGCAGACACCCCGGCATGGATTACGTCTCCAGGTGTTCACATAGGCGGGCCAAGGCGGGAGCCTCAGTATCTCGGGGTCGCTTATTATTATTAAAAGATTTTGAGTACCTACTTGCTAAATGTCCTCCATGTGTTTCAAAATTTGTGTTTCTCATTTCTCTTTGTGTTTCTTCTATGTTTTATTTGACAAATGGCTCTGATTTGTGGCCCTAGGCTAAATTCTTAAAATTAGGTGGTGTTAGGAATTGAACTACATCTTCCCAAAATATGTCTTATAAATCCTAACTCCTGTACCTGTGGTTATCATCCCATTTGGGAATGGTAATAAGGCCATGTTAATGTAGGGTGTTTCTTAATTGCATTTGATATATAAAAAAGCAGATTGAGATGTGAGCAGAAATGGAAGAAGACAGATACCATGCTATATGAAGATTACCAAGAAACCAAGAAATAAAAACCTTTCCCCAGGACTGAGAGAAAGAAAGCCTTCTCTACAGCCAATGCCTTGATTTCAGACTTTTATCCTCCTAAACTATGAGAAAATAAATTTCTGTTTGTTAAAGCCACTAGTGCTGTTTCTGTTATAGAAGCACTAGATAAGACAAATGATAAACCAAAACAAATAAAATCTTAACTTTTTTGTGTTTACAGTTTAATTAGGAAAATTGACAAATTGTCATACTACTGAGGGAATAATTAAAATTTGAGATGTGTTGGACATTTTAAAAGAAAAAACAAATGATGCAAGAAGAGAAATTTAAACAAGTAGGTAAGCTAAAGCTAGTAAGAAGACCTAGGTCGTTCCCTGGAGGGAAAAAAGGAGTACTGTGTTTTTATGCAAATAGTGCATGCCTGCCCTGTGTGTTTGCCAGCTCTACCCTTCTGTTGGAGGTATTTTTTGTAAGCACAGAACTCATTTTTTTTACAGCGTCATATGGAAGAGGAACGGCATAGTGGTGCTTGCAAGGGTGACTTGCAAGGGGAGGGCACAGCCAGCAAACAAACGTAGAACGCATACATTATTTGAGTAAAAACATGGTTAAAGTGAACTTGGTAAAAACAACAAACAAACAAAAAAACAGACAAAGGAGTAGGTGTGTATTCCAAGCAGAGAGAAGAATATGTGAAGACCCTTAAGTGAGAAGGACTTTAACATATTTAAATATCCAAAAGACCAGTGAGGATGGAACAGAGAAGCATAAAAGGTGGGTTAGTACTGGAGGATGAAAACTGAACGGTCAGTGGTTGGCAGATGCTGTAGGTTCTTACAGCCATGTTAAGTAATGAATTGAGGAGCACCAGTTAGGAGGCTGGATCCGACGGCACTTGGCTTGGCTATCGTAGTCCAAGTAAAAGATGATTTTGGCTTGGATTAGAATGATATCAAAGAAAAATTGAGAACTTCAAGACATAATTAGGAATTAAAATGGACAGAACTTATGACTGAATACCAGAATCATGAAGACCCCACTGATCCACTGCTGTCGAGTTGATCCTGACTCACTGAAACTCTGCAGGACAGAATAGAACCACCTCGTAGGGTCTGCAAGGAATGCCTGGTGGATTCAAACTGCTGACATTTTGGTTAGCAAACATAGCTCTTAACCGCTATGCCACCAGGATTTCCAGAATACAAAGAATGAAATGTCAAAGATAACTACTCATTTCCCAACACGTGCAACTGGATGAAAGATACTGTCAAGAAGAGCAGGTTTCATGGGAAAGATCGTGAGTTCAGGACTGAGCATGCTAAAATTATGGTACCTTGAAACATCCAAGCAGAGTTTTCAAGTTGAATATAGTATGGCTCAAGAGCTCAAAGGAGAGTACTGGATGGAACTATGAATTTATAAATCACCAGTGCACCTATGCTAACTGACAGTATGAGCATAGACGAGAATACAGAACAAGCAGAAAAGTTACCTAGGACTCCACCTTGGGTATGTAACATCTAATGACTGAGTAAAGAAAAGCGGAACTGTAAAAGAATATAAGAAAGATTAACAGAGAAGTAGGAGACAAAGAGCACAGAATTCAGAGAAAGCAATGAAAGGTTTATCATACTTCTGTGATAGGACCATATGGTTCCAAGACCTAGAGATTTCAATGTTGTGGGACAGAGTCAGAAGCCAGATTGGTGTTTACAGGAGAATGAATGATGTATAGTAAGCATAGACAACTCTTTCAAGAAATTTTACTTTGGAGGTATGAAGAGATGTAAGGTGGTAAACAGAGGGAAGTGAGCAATCAAGAGAAAACAAAATTTAAGAGAAAAGGTATTTAAGCATATTTAATTTTTTATTGGAATGTGATTGAATTGTGTCCCCCCAAAATGTATGTAGCAGATTGGCTGGGCCATGATTCCTGGTACTGTGCAATGTTCCTCAATTTTGTAAATCCTACCTCTGTGATGTTAATAAGGAGGGATGGGCAGCGGTTGTGTCAGCAGGACAGAACTCGGTGTGGCGTATTGTGCCTCAGTTGAGGCAATCTCTCAGGATATAAAGGAAAGGGAAGCAAGCAGAGAGTTGGAGACCTCGTACCATGAAAGCAGTGCCAGGAGTTGAGTGTAGCCTTTGGACCTGGGGTCCCTGTGCCTCAGAATCTCCTGGTCCAGGGGAGGACTGATGACAATGACCTTCCTCCAGAGCCAACAGAGAAAGATTTCCCCTGGAGCAGATGCCTTAAATCTAAACTCATAGCTTAGTAGACCATGACCAATTTAATTTTTCCATGTTAAAACCATTCACTTGTGGCATTTCTGTTATGGCAGCACTAGGTAACTCAGACAGAATTATTCTCTGAGTGGAATGCAAGAAAGAATAGTTGAGAAAATAAAGTTAACCAAAATTTGGAGTCATGAGACACGATGCACAGGAGGGAAAATTCCTGTCAGAGAGGAAAGAAGATAGAGAGACATAGTCACTGAGGCTTCTGATTTCCATCCTTGTGGATATATCTTGATCTACGACTGTCTTTCATTTTTTCTCACTCTGTCCAGTTGTATGTGCCACTTTCTCTGTTTCATGCAATCTCCTCTTGTCTTTCTTCCTTAACTGGACATAATTTAGAATTAGAAGGATATTTTGTACAGGCCTCCTTAGCTAAGCTAAGCTACTTCTCACTAAAAGAAATCTAACTACTCAAATTCAGGGTGAATTTCTCCCTAAAAAGCATGCGGATTAGGTTCCTTTTTAATAATGTGAATAATGATGGAATACCTTCGGTTGCTAAATGGTTTTTGTCACTAAAATACTCACGACATGATTGATAAGAACTTATTGTCAGAAACTAACGGAATGAGCTCTAAGATGAGCATGCAAATGATGGCTTTATTTTTTATTTTGTTATTAATCGCTAGAATAAATATGTCAGCATTTCTTCCTACTAAATCTGTAGTGTATCTGTGGGTAGATGGCAGAAGTAGAACAAACTTGTACAAGCAGCTTGGAGTGATTGAGGTCAATTCAGTATCAAGACAGAAACTCTTGTTAAATGAAAAGGAGCAGAGATCACAGTTCTACAGATACATTGTAATTCATGCTCATGCACAGTTTGTCTTTCATTTCAACAAATTTTGAAAGGGATCACATAGAAAGCGCTACTGGTTTTCACAAGACTGATTCTCTTTGGGGGAAGCTCAGAAAAATTGTCTTACTATGTATATATTTTTTAAAGTTTCTGAAGTTTCAAGTTTTCTGGCTGCTTTTGTGTATGGCTTACACTAAAGCCACTCTTTATTCATTCCCCCCCCCAAGGGATCTCTGTGTCCTTTTGTTTAGATGATTTATGATGCTATCTGCATGTTTCAGAGCTACATATCCTATTCTACTTTCTCTAGATTCTGCCATCCCATACACCCAGTAGTTTCTCAAAGATCTGTCCAAGAATATAAAGTTATCTATGTCCCTCAGCACTTGGCTTTGTCTATGTCCCTCTAAGGCACACTCTAATATCTAACAACTCATTTTAATTAATCGATTCTTACAGTAATCAAAACCAAGTTGACATTGGCCTAAAATTGTGCAATTGCTAGAACCACCATTTCCCCATTAGCTACTGTTTAGCACCAAGCCAGTATAGATGGTTTAAGACCAATAGCACAGAAGCCAGCAAATTTTTTAGTATTTGGGCATCTTACTAATCCCAAGTATACATCAGGGAAAAATACTGCAAGTCTTTTTATCTTCTGTCGAGAAAAGAAAATAAACAATCAAAAACTGCTGTTGGATTTTGTAAATGGACTGATTTTGCCTTCTATTGATCTGATTTTGGAGAAGGCCTGGTGGTACATGATTAAAGAGTTCAGCTGCTAACCCAAAAGTCAGCAGCTGGAAGCCACCAGCCCTTCTGTGGGAGACAGATGTGGCAGTCTACTTCTGTAAAGATTTATAGGCTTGAAAACCCAATGGATCAGTTCAAGTCTGCTCTTAAGGGCCACTGTGAGTCAGAGTCAATTCCATGGAATTTGATATACTTTTTTAAGTTTTTATTGATCTTATTAATTTCTATGAGATAAAAACTTCATTACATCCCTAAAGTTTTCTTAAGACTAAACAATAATTTAGCTTAACTAGGAAAAAAAAACGGCTGCCTTGAACGTTAGGTTCTTTTAAGATCTGTATGGGATCAAACTGGCAAAGCAATTTAAAAGATTAGACAGGAACATTAGATGGCAGTGAACTTATGTTAATGGAGGAGGGACAACTCAGAAGAGTGAGAATAGTTCTTCAATTCAAGAAAATATAATCAGTGTCGTTAAGCTCAACAGCGTACATGTTGAGTTGGTGTATATTTGCTGCATATATTCTTAACAACACAGTAAATAAACTTATACATAAAACGAAACTACCATATAACCCAGCAACGCCAGTGCTAGGAATATACTTAAAGAATTAAATGCAGCAACATGAACAGACGTTTTATGTAAGTGCACATTGCAGCATTGTTCATGGCAGCCGAAAGGTAGAAATAACCTAAATTCACATCAGCAGATGAACAACTAAACAAAATGTGACACACACATACAGTGGAATGCTACTCAGCCAATAAGAAAAATGTAGTTTTGATACATGCTGCAATATGGATGGAGCTTGAAGATATCATGCCAAGTGAAACAATCACAAAAGGACAAGTGCTGTATGATTTCACTTATATAAAGAGACAAATAGACAAATGTCAGGAGACCAAAGTTTATTAATGCTTACTAAGGGCAGGAGGGAGGGAATGGGGGTTATTGTTTCTGGAGCACTGAATTCATATTAGGGTGATGGTGAATTCACTTTAGAGTGACGGTGAAATCACATAGATTAAGAGTGTTACACAGACAATTAGCATAGTTGCTGCTAATAAGTTGTACACCTGTAACAATAGCTCTTGTCACTGAATTGTACCTATAAAGTGCTGAACTGCCAAACATTGTGTCACACATGTTTACAACAACAACAAAAAAGCTATTGCTGATGTTATTTATATACAAATCAGTGCTTCAGGGGATTTCATTCCTGGAGGTTTAGGGTACAATTTTCTTGAGGCATCCCAGTTAATTAGCCTAATAATGTGTTCAGTGTTTCTGTCCTAACTCCTAGTTTGTTGCACAGTACCTGGAGTCTTAAAAGCTTACAAAACTTGCATTAACTTTCCATAATAAGAAGTTAAAAGAATTCTAAGTAGAACTGATTTTGGTTATATCAAATGAAAAGATTTACTAGAAAGGATTTTAAAGAACATATAACAACTTATAACACCTGTATTCAGTTTGCCAAAAGCCTCTCAGACAACTAGGGTTGACATCAGATTCCAGTGCTTTGCTCTCTTCCCATGTATGTTACCCACATTGCAACTTGCTGCCCAGGCTTGTGTGACATGTAACTCATTATACAGAAGGAGAACAGGAGACATCCAAGATCAAATCATATCCATAGTACATTAACTATAATTTTAAGAAATGACTCAAAAAGTCATTTGTTTTTGGTTTTCTAAAATATAAAAAAAGTTTTTCATACTTTCCCAGTAATTAATATTATATAAGCTAGGAATTACACATCTTCAGTCTTAGAGCCAATAAACTATATAATAGTGAGAACTTTCACTTCTTGAAACAGATGGTGACTTTTGAACTGTGCTAAATCTATAAGATATTAGATTTATTCATAAAATGTTGCCATGTCAATATGAATAGTTTGGCAAGCTTTTCATCTTAAAAAGGTCAAACTTCATCACTTCAATATTAATTTTTGTAGCTACTCCATCAACTCCTCCATCTGGTATTTCTTAGAGAAAATGTAGGAAAACTGGGGCTCAAACTGGGAAAAACAACATAATACTTTACCATAATGACATGTATGTAAATTCATAAATCTAAACTTTGATTGCATTGTGTGGTGGTTTACATGTTGCTGTGATGCTGTAAGCTATGTCACTGATATTTCAACCACCAACAGAGTTACCCATGGTGGACAGGGTTCAGTGGAACTACCAGATTAAAATAGACAAGAAAGAAAGGTCTGGCCATCAACTTTAGAAGACAAGCTAATTAAAACCTATGGGTCGTAACAGAATATTACCCAATTTGTTTGCTTTAGAAATGTCATGAGGGATCAGTAGCTAGAGAAAGACAACATGTTTGGTGAAGAAGAGGACCGGTAAGGGGGATAGAGACCTTTAGTCAGATGGATTGGCACCACGGACTCAAACAACATATTCAAACATGCTGGCAATCGTGAGGTTGGTGCAGAATTCGGCAGTGTCATGTTCTGTTGAATAGAGTGTTGCTATCAGTCAGAGTTGACAGGAGAGTAGCTATCTCTCTGAACATCACTCCTACTCTTTTACCTGTGCGTAACTTTACAATTAAATACTAACTGGATAGCAAATAATTTATAGGTATTAAAATGTGAAGACCCACTGTAAAATTAAAATTGCTTTCATTGTATAAATTAAACAAAATCTTTAAAGAATCTTTGAAGACATTGGTGATTTCAGTATCATTTATGGTTATTGTATAGTGTTCTCTCTAGTATGTAAAACTGTCTTTAACTTGTACCTGTCTTGAGAAAAAGACAATAAATAGCACTTTAGTGTTTAGTGATACAGAAATGGGACAGAAACTCTCTGAGCAAAAATATCATAATCTGAATCTACACAGTACATTCACTGAATAATACAATAGTAGACTCTACCACTGTCAGTCTCTCTTACTGTGATGGCTGTGTGTCTCTGTGATGTTGGAAGCTGTGCCACCAGTATTCAAATGCTAGCTAGATTCGTTTCAATAGAGCTTCCAGACTAGATCAGGAGGAAAAGCCTAGCGATCTACTTCTGAGAACTGTTGTTGTTAGGTGCCAGAAAGTCAGTTCCAGCTCACAGCAATGCTATCCTGTTGACGGTCTTCCTTTTTTTTGCTGACCCTGTACTCTAACAAGAGTGATGTTCTCCAGGGATTGATCCCTCCTGACAACATGTCCAAAGTATGTGACACCCAGTCTTGCTACCTTTGCTTCCAAGGAGAACTCTGGTTGTACTTCCAGGACAGATCTATTTGTTCTTTTGACAGTCCATAGTACAGTCAATATTCTTCTCCAACACCACAGTTCAAAGGCATTAATTCTTCTTTTGTCTTCTGTATTCATTATACAGCTTTCACACGCATACGATGCAATCAAAAATACCATGACTTGGGTCAGGCGCATCTTAGTCTTCAAGGTGACGTCTTTACTCTTCAGTACTTTAAAGAAGCCCTTTGCAGCGTATTTTCCCAATGCAATGCATCATTTGATTTCTTGGCAGCTGCTTCCATGGGTGTTGGCTGTGGAACCAAGTTAAATATAATCATTGACAACCTCAATCCTTTCTTCATTTATCTTGATGTTGCTCGCCGGTCTGGTTGTGAAGATTTTTATTTCCTTGATGCAGAAGTGCAATCCATACTGTAGGCTATGGTTTTTGATCTTCATCAATAAGTGTTTCAAATCCACTTCACTTCCAGCAAGCAGGGCAGTGTCATTTGCATAATGCAGATTGTTAGTGTATCTTCCTCCAATCCTGATGGCCTTGTTCTTTTTCAGAGTTCTCCTTCTTGGATTATTTGCTCAGCCTGTATATTGAAAGGTGTGATAAAAGGATACAAACCTGACTCATACCTTTCCTGACTGTAAACCATGCAGTGTTCCTTTGTTCTGTTCACCTGACTGCCTCTTGATCAATAGACAGATTTCTCAAGAGCACAATAAAGTGTTCTGGAATTCCCATTCTTTGCAGTGTTGCCCATAATTTGTTATGCTCCACACAGTCAAATGTCTTTGCATAAATAATGAAACACAGGTAAATATATTTATAGTATCTGAGAATTAGTCAATGAAAACCACATGGATCATAACAGAACATTGTCCAACTTGTCTGCTAGGGACACAATCAGTAGGAATCAGGTACTAGAGTAGGACATCATGTTTTCTAAAGTAAAGGGCCACTGAGTGCATAGGAGACCCTGAGTGATATGAATTGCACAAAAGCTATAATAACAGACTCAAATATGGCAGCAAATGTAAAGGTAACACAGGGCCCAGCAATGTTTGGTTCCATTGCACAAAAAGTCACCATGAGTCTGAGTTGATTTGATAACTAACAACAGTGACTCTATAAGCCAGTTTAATATAGGAAAATATTTCAACTGATCATTTGACTATGTAATCATATATTTGCTCTTCTTAATTGTCCAACTCAGTTCAAATTATCCAGATGCAATGGCTAAGAGCAAAGCTTCAAAACTGAACACTCAGGTCCACAATTCCTCATCTTCTCTTGTGTTGAGGAGATAGAGGAGAGAATTTAGTCAACCCGTAGGTCTCAAGATGTACCCTAGAGACTCTGCCGAGGAAAGGTAGGGAGCGCTTAGCAAGTAATCACACAGAGTGACAAATGACTGGATTTTGTAAAAGGAAGAGGAATGTATCAAGGTGACAGCAGCTGTAAGACAATCTGCAAAGACATGGAGGTGTAGGATAATATCCTGGTTCACGTGGAAAATTGTACAGAATTGGGTAGGACAACAATACAAAGTTCAAGTGAAAGGCTATTTAAGTCTTCACCAACGAGTACTGTCATTTCAAACGAAGAGAGTCAGTAAATTAAAACAAAAAGCAAGAAAATGAGAATCTGAGGGATTTCCTCAGATTCTCTTTATCATCTGTTGTTAGTAGTAGATTTTGACAACTGACATAAAGGACTTTTGAAAAAGTTCAAGTTATTCTTATGTGGTGGCATCATGTATGACAAATGGGCTTCAAATCCCTAAAAGTGTTGTCTTTCTATAGCTCTGAAATGCTGTCATCTGTTATCTTTAAGAGAAGATTTTGACAGTTATTAAGAAAGTAACAGGAAGTAAGTAAAGGCTTAGAGTCAAATTAAATATAAGAGAATTTGAGTACAAAACCAAACATTGTTAGGGTCAGAGAACAGTTTGACACACAGAGCAATTAAGTAAAAGGATTTAGCATATTGCAAATAAGATTCACAAGAAAACACCAAGGGATTTTTGTTTTGTTTATTAAGTGGAGAAATGGTTATTTAACCGTATGGATACTGACTTTGTGTATTCTCATACCCCCTTGATTATGTAGACCCCAACTGGGGGTGTCTGTTACGTGCTGCCTAGTGGATTCTGACTCACGGTAACTCTCTGACAAGGCACAGAACTGCCTCATGTGGCTTCCTAGGCTATGATCTTTACTGAAGCAGATCACCAAGTCTTTTCTTCCATGGAGCTCTGAGGGGATAAGTCCTTTAACCATTATACCACCAGCACTCCTACCAACATGGTTATGGCATATTTTATTTTTGCCTTAAAACATTCACCTAGAAAGACAGTTTACTACAAAAAATCTTTAAATCTTATTCTTAGTGGTAAGCTTTGGTCCTGGACATAATATTTATATGAATTAATTCCTTTGCAATAATTCTCACAGAAGGGAATAAAAATGCAGACCATCCTGTTTTTTTAAAAGTCAACCACTACAAGCTACCGTCTGAGGTACACCAAAGGGTCCCAACTCATCTTGTAACAGACCGTCACCAAGAACAACAAAAACACAAGGGAAAAAGAGCCCAGAAGAAAAAAGGACCCCATGTGAATGGGTAACTGTATCAGTGTGTTAGCAGAAGAACCAGATGGCGCCTGGCCACCATCAAAGACAGTTGTGATGGGGCACGTAATATCAAGTCCCAGTGGCAACATGAGAAAAAGAGGGGTGTGCCTCAAGAACTCCACTGAAAGACCACAAATGATGATCCAGTGACCTGCAGGTTCCCCTGGGAGCCTGGCCTCTAGACCTGCTGCTGTCCCTGACCAGAAAACATTACTGAGGTCAACTCTTCAGATAGGAAGGGACTGAATTGGACTCGAGGACACAATGTGACCATATAGTGCGTGTATCTTTGTGGTTCTGTGCATCTGTAGGATGCTGTCCTACCTCTTACTAGAAGGGAGAAGAGAGGATAGAGAGGAGGGGCAAGAGATTGTTAAGAGGATATGACCTATATAGAATGAAAAGAAGGGGTGTGCTGTCACTGGCCAAGGACATCAGAAGTTGGTGCAGATAGGCTGGCATGCAAATTTAATTTGGACTGTATACTTTCATTTAATCACAATTAAAAAAAAGCCAACCACCTAATGTTCTAAAATCGTATCCTTCCTATGCTAGCTTCTCCTCAACAGATCACCCATTACTTCATCAATATACTGAATAAAAAGTAGAGATATATTGAGATCAATTGTGTCACAATTTAATGTCTGTAAATTCTGTTTCAACTAACATATGACCAATTCAGTATAAATTAAAACTTTTAAAAATATTTACTATATTTTTAAGTTGAAAACTGGTTCAATAGACATTATTGGTATACAGCCACATTGTTCAAACCTAATACAGAATGAAGACTTTTATTATTTGTTCCGATAATTAATTCTAATATCATTATGAGACACAGTAAATTCTTATGTTATTTGATATAGAATTCTGTTCTGGTTCCTTCTTTTTTTTTAAGTCTATAATTAAAAAAAGAAAACAACTCGCTGCAGTCAAGTTGATTGTGATTTACATTTACTCTATAGAGTTTCCGAGGCTGTAAATCTCTACATAAGCAGACTGCCACATCTTTCTCTGTGGAGCTACTGGTGGTTTCAAACTGCTAACCTTTCAGTTAGTCGTTGATCACTTTAACCACTGTACCACTAGGGCTGCTATCTTCGTAAGAGCTACCCTAATTCTAATTGCCAATACTATCCACACCCCAAATCCTACCCTTCAAAGACAAAACATGACAAACATAAAAAGGAGGGTCCAGGACAAAACCCTATATCAGATGTCATGAAAGATGAATCTACTGTGTCTCATGATGACATTGTGTCCACATTATATTCAGTGACATCTGATTTACATAAGAGCTGATCAAACACACAGGCAAAGCTCCTTCCTTTTGGAGTGCAGAAAATTCCAGTTATATCTGACGAATTAGGGTAAACTCAACTGTGTCTTAGAATCCCTTCTTCTCCCCAAAATGAGTAAAATAGCCAAGGAGCATCCTTCTGCTTGTGTTGTACAGTCAGTAATACACATCTTTTCACTAGCGTGCAGTAGTAAAATTTAATTTCCCCATATTAGAATGAAAACTTTCAGTTTCTCTAGCACATAAGCCACAGAAAAGGTGACAAAAACACAATTTCAACTTGGTGAAACGCCTATGCAGAATTGTTGGACTAGGAAAAAGTACAGTCATGGTTTGATGAGGCACAGAAATCACCAACAAAAACCTTGATACTTGGACACAGCACACATACACAAGCAGTCCTGAAAATTACTAAAAGTATTTGGAGAGGGAGACTCCATTATGGGCTGCAATTAGTGCAGTTAAAAGGTTGAATTCTCAGCCATTGAGACTGAATAACTAGCATCTTAGGTCAAAGATATCTTTAAAACTTTAAAAGCAAAGATGTTACTTTGATGACTAATGGGCTTGTGACTCAAGCCATGGTCTTTTCAATTACTTCATATGCATGCAAAAGCTGGATAATGAAAAAAATCAGCAGAATAATGATGCATTCAAATTGTGGTATTGAGAAAGAATCCTGAATATACAGTGGACTGCCAGAGAAATGAGTAAATCAGTATGAAAAGAAACACAGACAGAACACCCTTGAGAGTATTTACTTTGAACATGTTACCTGGGAAGACTAAATGCTAGAAGAGAACATTGTGGTTGATAATGCAGAGGATCGGAGACAATTAGGGAAACCCTCAAGAAGATGGATTGACACAATAGTCCTAACCATGGATTCAAACATACCACTAACTGTAAAAGTGGCACAGGTCCAGGCAACATTTGTTTTGTTATCCATAAGGTGTTAAACAGAAGTTGGAGCTGATTTGATGGCAGCTGCCAACAACATCTAAGGTCAATTTCCTTAATAACAGCCACTGTCATGGATACAGAAACACTGGTGCCACAGTAGTTAGTGCTGAGGCTGTTACTCAAAAGGTTAACAGTTCAAATCTCAGGCACTCTCTGGAAACTATAGGCAGTTCTACTCTGTCCTATAGGATTACTGTTAAGTGGGAATCAACTTGATCATATTGAGTCAGGTTTTGGTCATGGATATTTGTATGCAGGAAGTTTATTAGGAAGTACTCTTGGGAACAACACCCGTAAGACCATGAGACAAGCAGGATCAAGACAAGCCAAGCCAAGTGCCGTCGAGTCGGATCAAGACAAGGGGGAGTTGAATTGCAAAGCACTTGCAACAGAGGCATCAGCTGATCCTCATGGGAATTGTCGAAATATGACGACCCTTCACAGTTTCCAGAAATTTGTCAAGAAGACTAAGGATTTGTACCCATTTTCCTCCTTTCACGTCTTCCAGTAGTTGGAAGCAGCCCTGCCCCAAGGGAAAGATGTGTAGCCTTAGCCTTGAGAAAGGACTGCTTTTGGCTGAGGGCAGTTCTCAGTAAAGGACTCTACAAAGAGCCATCAGCAGCTGGGTTTGTTTTCCTTGACCCTGAGACAGATCACACTATCTACTTCAGTTGGTGAGCTCAAGACTATACCAGCACTTAATGGATGATAAAACCTGAGAGACTTGGGTTTTAAATACACCTAAGCAAGTTAATAGGAAACCCTGGTAGTGCAGTGGTTAAGTGTTACATCTGCTAACCAAAAGGTCAGCAGTTTAAATCCACCAGGTGCTCCTTGGAAACTCTATGGAGCAGTTCTACTCTGCCTATAGGGTAACTATGAATCAGAATCAACTTGACAGCAGTGTGTTTGGTTTGCTTTGGTTTTGGTTAAGCAAGTTAATGATGTTTGGGGGTAAAATAGACATATATCTCCCTTCACTGTTAACTCGGTTGTACTAACCCAGGATCTGAGTTTCCTGGGTTAATGACACAGCTCTACTCTCACTTATCAGAAGTAACTCAAAGAAATAGTGAACCTTATAAAGCATAGTTAAGTGCTAATCATGCCAAAATCTAGATTGCAAACCCTGTGGATGTATATCAACATGGAGACAGATAACCACAAATAATGATGAGCCACTAGAACCTAGAAAACTTCCCAGGGAAAACACAAATTTATTTTCTCACAGAAAAGTAGGCTAGAAGTCCAAATTTAGAGCATTAGCTCCAGGGGAAATCTTCCTCTGTTAGCTCTGGAGGAAGGTTCTTGTTGTGAAACTTCCCCTGGACTGGGACCTTCTAGGCACAATGACTCCAAGTCCAAAGGACATGCTCTGCTCCCCATGCTTCTTTCCTGGTTGCATGAGGTCCCTTGTCTCTCTGCTCATTTCTTTCTTTTGTATCTCGAGAGACCGCCTCAAGACACAGAACAGTTTCAGAGATTGAGTCCTGCCTCACCAACACAGCTGCCACCTCTCCTCGCTCATTAATGTAATAGAGGCAGGATTTACAGTATGTAGGAAATCATACAACACCAGTAATCGTGGCCCAGCCAAAACAATGAATGCATTTTGACAGGGATGCAAATAAAACTATGGCACATTATTGGAGCATCACTTTCTAATATACAGATAGATCTCAAAAACCAAATGTATCAGTCATACTTATTGGCTATATGTTTTAGGTATCATTCAAGGTATACATTTAAGGGAGATACTCTATGTCTAGTGAAATTAAGACTCTTTTCTCATCTAGTCCATTATTCTTCCTCTCTTTAGGCATTTCTCCTTTGTTTTCATGGTATAGACTCTTTGACTTTGTTTCTTGGAAAGGTGCCATACAGAAACTCTTAGTAAGTCTTTACAACTATGTCTTACCAGGGGCCCTGGTGGCACAGTGGTTAACAGTTTGGCTGCTAACCAAAAAGTCAATAGTTCACATCTACTAGCCACCCCTCGAAAACCTCATGGGGCAGTTCTACTCTGTCCTATAGAATTGCTAGAAGTTGGAATTGACTTGATGGTAATTGAGTTTTGAGTGTCTCACCAAAACTACTAATGAATGTTTTAGGTCAACTAAGGTGTATTTGGAGCTTTGGTGGTACAGTAATTGAAAGCTTAATTTCAAATCAAAAGATTAGCAATTCAAACCCACCAGTTGCTCCTTGCAAACACTTTGGGACAACCACACTCAGTCCTTTAGGACATTAGGAGTCAGATTTGATTCATCGGCAATGTTTGTTTATTTAACGTATATTTTGTATGAAACATAAGATGTTCCCAGTGGCTTTTACTTGGAAGACACTGCATTTGTCAGTGTAGTAATTAATTCATTAACCTCTTCAACTGTTTTTGAAGTTTCTTGCTTGTTAAGCTTGCCTACTTTTGGAGTTTTGTAAGTGAGATTAGTGGTAAACCTGGAGCCATCAGAAGCCAGGTATTGACCTAAGGTATGAGGTGAGCAAAGTCATGGAGTCACAGAGTATGTGCCAGTCTTCTTGCACTGCAGGAAAGCAGATTTGTTGCATGATTGCAGGGCAGATGGCTACACTGATTTTGTGGTGACTGTCTGGTATGCCTAGGGTAGATCCAACAAAACAAGATTTTGTTTACAAAGATATGCTAAAAATTTCCCTTGCAAAACAGCAGTTTCACTCTAGTCATTTCTTATGTCCATTAATAGCTGTGTAACAATAACCAATAATAACCAACAACAATGACAAAAGTTGTACTTGAATTGACTCCCACTCATGGTGACTTCTTATGTGTCAGAGTAGAACTGTGCTCTGTAGGCTTTTTAGTGGCTGATTTTTCAAAAACAGATCAGCAGCCCTTTCTTCTGAGATGCCTCTGGGTAGACATGAACTACCAACTCTTCAGTTCGCAGCTGAATGTATTAATCATTTACACTACCGAGGGACTCAATGTGGTAATAGTGAATGTTTGTTTAACCCTTCTCATGTGGCAGGAACTATGCTAAATACTATTAAGGACAGCCTCACTTAATCTTCATAATATCCTTATGGGATGGTTACTTTTATGATATCGTTTATAGGTGGGAATACCAAGGCTTAAATAGATCCAGTAACTTATGTAATATCAGGCAATTAGGAAGATCTTTACAAGTAAGTGAACCAGGGTCTCCAATTAGACTTCTTTACTCTGAATCTTATATTTCCCCTCCATGCTACTGTCTTCATTGTTATCAGATTTTCCTTCCTGAAACACTCCTTAAATGAGGTCTTTCAAATTCAACAATATATCAGAACCTTTCATTTATATCCCTTACCGTTGCAATGACAGATTATGTAGTTTATAATCAAGGTTCCCTGTCAGTTTCTTACCAACACATCTGTATCTTCCTGTAATTCTCAGCATGGGTTTTTCCTTTCCAGTAAGCCATAATGCTTGTTGTCTTGCTCTTTCTCACCACATTTGTCTGAGCTAATGCTACGATTTTCCCAAAAAATCTGTCTTTGATCTTTTCTGCTAAATTACACACTATACTTTCAGAAAGCCCTACCTCTTTCTAGAAGCTAGTTAGAAAGAATTCATCTCATAGTCATCTTTCTTATTCTTACCTCTCCTCATACTCATATCTTAAGATATTTTCTATTTACCTTTTTGATAGACAGTTCTGTCATCTCCAAAGCTGAACAAGTGGTCCAAAAAGGCCTTTCCTTTGTCATATTCAAACTATTGTAAAAATGGTATCAGTAGAATAAGTATTTATTAAAAGGTATATGGTTCTGGCAGCAGTGGTAGTTCAATGGTAGAACTGTCACCTTCTGTGCAAAAGATGCAAGTTTGGTTTCTAATTGACAAACAACATGCAAAAAATCACCACCATCCATTTGTCAGTGACGGCTTGCGTACTGTTGTAATGTTGAAAAGACCTCACCAGATCTTTCAGACTGACAAACTAAGGAGAAAAGTTGGGAAATCTAATTCTGAAAAAATCCACCAGTGATGCTTAGGTGTAACCAAAAACCTCATGGAATTTAGCTCCTTGGTTTGGAGGTTTAGGGTCGTGAGTTCATGGAACACCCCAGTTAATTGGCCTGATAACATATTTATTGCTTCCATCTCTTAGTTTGTTTTATAGTGCCTGGGGCCTTAAAAGCTTCCAATATCCATCCAAAGTACAATGATCTGAGAGGAAGACAAACAGTCAGGAATAAGGGTAAGAAATAGGTGTTCGACTAATTACCTCCAAGAACAACTGTCTCCTCTGCCATTAGACCAGGAGACCTGGATGGTGCCTAGCTACAGTTACTAAAAACTTAAACAAAGATTCTATAACAGAATCCAAGTGAAAAGGGAGAAAAGGTAAAACAGAATTTCAAATCCTCATGGACTTCAGACTTTCTGGAACCACTGAATGAACCGCTGAAACTATTCCTCTGAGATAATCTTTAAACCAAAAATATCCCTTGGAGTCTTCTCAATGACTTCTTAAAGACCAAACAACAGTTTCACTTTAAGTAGCAAAAAAATCTGCCTTAGCGTTATGGTCTTTTAAGACTGACTGTCACCACCAGTGATAGCCACGATGGAGCTCACAGAGAGGAGTCTCACTGGCAACACAAGAATAAAAAGGGGTACATCCTGAGATCTCCACTAAGAGACCTCAATTGATGGTCCAGCAGTTTTGGGGTTCCCCTGAGAAAATGGCCCCTGGCCCTGATGCTGCCCTTACCATAAATCATAATGAAGGTCCACTCTTTGGACAGGAATGGATTGGACTTGGCAATGCAGAGTGACCATATATTGGATGCACTTTATGTTTCTATGGATCTGTAGGATATCATCCTGCTGACCTCTGGCTGGAGGAAGGAGAGTGTTTGGAGAGGAGGGGAAAGGAGACTGTTGGGAGGATGAGACTTGTATGGAGCAGAGAGGAATAGTGTGCTGTCACCGGGCAGGGAGAGCAGTGGAAGCTGCATATAGGTGGGCAAGTAAATTTATACAGGAATGTACATTTTCACTCAGTCATGTTAAATAATAATTAAAAAAAAAAAAAAAAGACTGACTGTGTGGCATCTACTCTGTCCTGCAGGGCTGCTATAAGTCAAAAGTGATTCGACAGCAGTAGGTTTTAGGTTATGTGGTATCAACTGTGGTGACATATAGGTTAAGTGCTATATCTGCTAACCAAAGGTTCTGCAGTTCAAATCCAGGTGCTCCTTTGAAACTCTATGGAACAGGTCTACTCAGTCCTGTAGGTTTACTATAAGTCAGAATCAACTTGAAAGCAGGGGGTTTGGTTTTTTGTTTGGTATGTGGTATCAAAGTGACAACAGCAACTCAAAAGATTAGATAGGAACCTTGGAAGTAAGTTTATGCTACTCCTTCAGAAAAGGATGGTGAAAATGTTTGTTCACCTCAACAAATGTGATTGATGTCACTGAATTATAAGTGCAGAAATAGCTGAAACCTTGTATGTTTTACTGTGTATATTTTCAACAACAAAAGATAATATGTGAAACTGAACATAGTATGAAGAAAGACGAAGACGTGATAAATAGAATGAAAATATTTTCTCACGGAAATCGTAAAGGAGATCAGTTTTAAAGTAGAGCTTAAAATATGTGAAAATCACATTAGTAAGAAGATCAGTATTAACAGGACCTCAACACAACTTGTGTACTCCTTTCATTTTAACCCAATATTGCAAGGACAGAGTAGCTGTGGTGGGGGACCAGGAACCTTGTTCTCAGGAGAAATCGAGGCCAGTCAACACATTTAGCTTTTTGCTAATGAAGACTCTCCACACCCCACATTGGTGAGTGGCATCTGGGGTTTTAAAAGCTGCCAAGATGCCATCTGAGGGTATAGCAAATGGTCCCAGATGGTGCCTGGCCACCACCAGTGATAGCCATGATAAAGCTCACGAAGTTGAGTCTCAGTGGCAACACAAGAATAAATAGGGGTGCACCCTGAGATCTCCACAAAAGACCACAACTGATGGTCCAGGAGCTTTGGGGTTCCCCTGGAGCGTGGCCCCTGGCCCTGATGCTGCCCCTGTCCATAAATCATAATGAAGGTCAACTTTTCGGATAGCAGTGGGCTGGACTTGGCGATGCAGAGTGACCATGTCTTGTGGGAATTTAACGGTTCTGTGCATCTATAGGATGTCATCCTGCTGACTTCTTGCAGGAGGAAGGGGAGTGGGTGGAGAGGAGGGGATAAGAGACTGTTCGGAGGATAGGACATGTATGGAGCACAGAAGAGAGGTGTGCTGTCACCGGTCAGGGAGAGCAGTGGGAGCTGCATATAGGTGAGCATGCAAATTTATATGGGAATGTACATTTTCATTCAATCATAATAAAAAAAAAGTGAAAATGAAAAAAAAATTTGTGAAAGCATATAAATTCATCTTTTTAGAAAGGTTATTTAGGTGCTAAGTTTAGCATTACAAAAGTGATAAAAACTGGAGGCTAGGCAATTGACAATCTTAATGGAGCACCACAGATTACGTTACAAAAAAAGGAACAACATTTAAGGTTAGATGGTGTGATAGTTAAGATTGTCTGATTTTTCAGAATAGATCACCAGACCTTAAATTCCTGCATGTGGACATCAACCACCAACTCTTCTGTTAGCAGCTGAATATGTTAACCATTTATACTACCCTGGACCTCCATGTGATAATAGTGACTATCTGTTTTACACTTACTATGTGACAAGAACTATGCTAAATACTTTTAATCACAACCTCACCTAATCTTCGTAATATCTCTATGGAGTAATTACTTTTATGATATCATTTATACTTGGGGAAACCAAGACTTAAACAGATTAAGTAAATTATGTGATATTAGGCAACTAATTAAGTGAACCAGGGTTTCCACTTAGTAATTTAACCAGGGTTTCCTTTTGGACTTTACTCTAAATCTTATCTTTAACCTCCATGCTACATGCCTGGGCCGTGAGTCTTAGTGTTTGGCAGTCATATAATGTTGCGATTGTCATGCTGTTGAGTTTGATATGTGATCAACCCTATGATGGGACCAGCTATGCATAGCTATCTGTTGAAAGGGTTTTGCTTGTCTCAAGAGCCTAGCCTAAGACAGATGTACTATGTTGATCTTAGGTGCTGCTGAGTTGCTTCCAACTCTAGTGACCGTATTCATAACAGAATGAAACACTGCTCAATCTTGTGCCATATCCACAATTGTTTTTATGCTTAAGTCCATGTTGTGGCCACTGTGTCAATCCATCTTGTCAAGAGTCTTCTTTTTTACTGACCCTCAAATCTACCAAGCATGATGTCCTTCTCCAAGGACTGATCCCTTCTGACAAGATGCTCAAAGTATGTAAGATGCAGTCTTGCCATCTCTGCTTCCAAGTACCACTCTAGTTGTACTTCTCCCAGAACAGATGTTTGTTCTTTTAGCGGTCCATGGTATATTCACCATTCTTCTCCAACACCGTGATTCAAAGGCATCAATTCTTTTGTCTTCTTTGTTCATTGTCCGGCTTTCACATGCATATGATGTGATTGAAAATACGATGGTTTGGATCAGGCATGCTTTAATGTTCAAGGTGGCATCTTTACTTTTCAATACTTTAAAGGGATCTTTGCAGCAGATTTTCCCAATACAATGTCTTAAAGAGCTAACATTAATAAACCTATTACTACTGTCCAAGAATACTTCTGATATCTTTACCTGTATTTAATTGGTTGCTTCTAATATTTATCCAGTGAAATATGATTCTACTCATTTTAAAGAAGAGGAAACTGAGGTACAGAGAGGTCACACAGAAAAAGTCTTCAAACTTGGGAAATTTGAATCCAGAGCCCAACTCTTAATTAAACCTTGTCTTAGGCTGGGTTACCTAGACTAACAAAACCAGTGAGGCATATAAGTACATAGATAGATTTCTAGCAAGAAAACAGCTCATATGGTTTTAGAGTCTGAACATCTCAAGTTCATGGATCACAATAGAGACTTCTCCTGACTCACATAGCCCCAGGGCCTGGCAAATTGAAGACTGGAGGTCAGAGAGTAGGGTTGTTATTCTCAGGCTGTGAAGATCCATACATCCCAAGATCACCAGGTAAGCTGCTGGTTGAAGTCCCAAGAACTGGTGGTCAGATGAATAGGAGCCAGCTGCAGGATGCAGAGCAAGCAAAACCATAACATCCACTTACTTATTGACATCCATGTTACATAATGAGTTATCATATCAGAATGCAATTAGGATATAATTTTCACAATTAAATCTTGTTTAGTGAAATTATCCAATTAGAAAATGGCCACTGTGTAAGGTAAAGCTGGAAGTAGAAATGGATATAGGCCATATACCAAGGAAACTCCCTTTCAACTGATTGGCTACCCACAGCAGATCACATCATGGGGATAATCACATGCAAACACTGAGAATCATGACCCAGGCAAGTTAAAATACAGTCTTAGCCTTCACACTCCTCAATACATCATGCACTGTATTACAAATAGAAATATAAGTAAAATGTTTTATACTTTGTGAATTTCACAAAACTTTTAAGAAGTATTCAAAATTCTCCATTTAATTTTTTAATTCAAAATTTTGCATTATCAAATTGGTGACCATAGAAATTTTGAATTCTTGATTGATGATTATTAAAATACAAAGTGTAAACAATCTAAAACTTTTAAAAATTTTCTATTTTCAGCTTTACCTTACATAATTGCCATTTTCTAATTGGGTAATTTCACAAAATAAGATGTAATTGTGAAAATTATATCCTAATTGCATTCTGATGTGACACCACATTGAAAGGAAAATGTGAAACATGGATGTAAGTATATATTTGCCAATTCAATAATCAACAAGAGTAGGCAATTTTTTTTTGACCCACAAAATACATAGACATTATAAACTTAAATATGTTTGAAGATGATTAAGAGATACTGTATGCTGTATGCTATGGTGTTTATTGCAAATAAATTTTTTAATGTATTTGTGCTATAAAAATAACCATGGCACTCTGTTATCTAAAATGCATTAATTGATAATTGTTAGGTACTATTCAAAAATCTCTCAGAATAGATATTATTCATCCTTGAAAATTACTTAGATTAATTCTGTATCTTAGACGTTTTAAGAAAGAGTCCACAGTAAGAAAATTTTAGCACTTTCCCTTTCTGTCTAGTAAGATTTTATATTAAAATTAATATTTATTTCGACTAAATAGAAGACTGAAGCTCACTAATATATTATTTTTTCACTAGCAAGCTTACTGTATTCATGTGGCTATGCATTGCCTCTTGAAACACAAGGTTTTGTCCAAATAGATATGATTAAGATTTGATTAAATGTAAGACATAAAAGATACATTAAAGATACTCTAGTCCAAGCTCTCCACCTCCCTACTGAGAAAACTTCTTGACAGAGGAGGATAAGAGGCTTGCTTGACAAACCTAATGGGAATGCCAGAAGTTATGCTGGAAAAAAAAAAAAAAAAAAAGAAGGATGTTTGAAGTTAGATGGTGTTATGAGCTGAACTGTGTCTCCCAAAAATATATTTTTGAATCTTAACTCTTCTACCTGTAGACATAATCCCACTTGGGAGTAGGATTTTCTTTGTTATGTTAGTGAGGTCGTGTAAGAGGAGGATGCTTTTTAAAGCTGCTTTTGAGATATTAAAAAAGCAGCTAGACACAGAGAAAAGCAAGCAAAAATGGGACAGATAGTTGCCACATGGAGACTGCCAAGGAACTATGGAAATGCCAGGTCTAGAGAAGCTAACACAAGAATTTTTCCTCAAAGAGCTTAGAAAGAGCCTTACCCTGAATCTGGATTTCTAGTCTCCAGAACTTAAAGGAGAAAATAAATTTTTGTTCCTTAAAACACCCGTCTGTGGTATTTCCGTCACGGTAACACTAGATAACTAAGACATATGGAGAGTTGTTTATTCTAATTTTATGTCTTTCCTTTGTGAAAGCAGTAGCCAAGCCAAGTGCCATCCAGTAGGATCTGACTCATGTGAAAGCATTAGGAAGTCCAGATTAAATGACTGCTTTCTTTAAAACTTGACCTAAAGAGATTCTTTTTATGGGAACAGTCATACTCATTTTTATGGTAATTATGTATGAAAATTTGTGATCTTGATTAATAAAGAATTATAGAATTTTCTGCAGTCTCACAATGAACAAGTCTATACTTCTATCCCCTGATGCATACAGAATTCCTGTCTACAATCACTGTGAATCTTGATAGTATTAACTTAGTATTTATAACAGTGGGAAATTGTTTGTAGACACTGTAAATGTTAAAAACTTATTTACACTAAGTAAATATAGTTTTACAGGTTTGTGAACTCTGAAGACTTTAGGTACTTATTTACACTAAGTAATTTTTTTTTCTTGCAACTTGTACACAATGGTTTTATATCTGCTCTTTTAAGGAAAAGCACAAATCTATTTCACTCCTATTTCTAACTCCAAAAGACCCAAACTCATTGCCATCAAGTCAATTCTAATTCATAATGACCCTATGGAACATACTAGAATTGTCCCCATAGGTTTCCAAGGAGCCACTGATGAATTTGAACTGCTGACCTTTTGGTTAGCAGTCGTAGCTCTTAACTATTGCACCCCGAAGGTTCCCATTTCTACATAGTAGTTCTCAACTGTGGATTCTAAACTCCATGAAAGCAAGACTTCCTTTATTTCAATTACCATTTTTCCCAATGTGTAATTTAGAGCTGCATATGAGTATAAAACCCACTGCCATCAAGTAGGGTCTGACTCATAGTGACCCTAGAGGTCAGAGTAGAACTGCTCCACAGGGTTTCCAAGGAGATCCTGGCAGATCTGAACTACCGACGTTTTTGGTTAGCAGACATACCACTTAACCCACTATGTCATCATGGTTTCCCACATATGTGTATCGTATGTGTTTAATACATTTATGAGTACTTTTAATAAATGAAGACAATATGTATATTTTCCCTAAGTCTTCTCTGCTCTAACTAAATATTTCCAGCTTGTAAGTCATTCTCCAGCTGATATGATTTCAGGGGATCCTTACCATTCTGATTATTCTCTACATTCCTCCAGGTATCAGCTATCACATAATCTGGCAGACAGAATGTAACTCAGTGTTCTCATGTAATACAAAAATGCATAGCAAAAGTGAGATTATAATATACTCGAAGAAGAATGCATTAGCTTTCTCAATTTTCAGATCATTCAGACTGTGTTATTAGCCAGCTAAATGCCCAGATTTTTTTTCTTATAAACTGCCTGAAATTATTTAACTTGTTTATTCACACTCCCAGAGTTTGCCAGTTTCTTTTACTATATAAACACCCTCAGAAGATTTAACACAGTAAGTGAGGTTTTCAGTTATTCACAGCCCATGATCAGTGTCTTCCAACAGGCACCGTTTTCTCCTAACTAACAGCAGCATGCTGAAGGAATGCGAGTTTTCAAGGATGGGATGGCTGACTTTGTAAACTGCAACACTGCTCAGGAAGTCACATCCAGATGCCAGCCCTGGTCAAGGGTCCAGGGATGATAAAAGTGCTGGACAGTGGAGAAAGATGAGGGCCAGAGTAGGACTCAAACCCAGGAAGGGATTTGCGGTGGAACTGAGAGTCAACTTCCCCCTTTCGTGTATTTTTATTATACATTATTCAGCAAAAGGAAAGGGTGGAAGTGTAGTTCTACCTCTGCAAAGTTTTTAGCCTACTAAGGTGGAAAGAAATAACAAGTAAACAAATAGTACATAATTATTCATTGTGATAAATGCCTCAGGTACAACAGAGTGGGAATGTAACGGGAAGAGAAGGTCTTCCTTCAAATAAAAGAATCAGGAGAAAACCACCTAAAGAGGATACAACCAGAGATACAGGGATGTGAAGGAGTCTGTCATTTAAAAATGGGTGATGTTTGTAGATGTACGTATAGATATGGATATAAACATATCTCAGTTAAAGGACACAGACTCAGGAGAACAGCCTTCTCACAGGTCCGTCTACCCATGACTTCTCATACCTCCTCACAGGTCCTCACAGCCTTTGCACAGGTCCACCTACATGGACTCAAACAGTCTGAATCATCTCTTCAATGAAGTTGAGTTTCCACTATGGGAGGTCTGACAATTAAGTTTACAAACTCATCCTAGAAAAACTGCTACATACCTCATTGCTGAATATCACTACAGTCACCTTCGAAGTACTCCCCTTAGGAAGATTTGCACTGATGCCAGTACCTAATCCACCCTTCAAAACAATTTTGGAACTCTTTTTCTGGAATGGCCATCAGAACTGTCATCACATTATCGTGATGTCCTGAATGTCATCAGAATGTCTTCCTTTCAAAATTTCGTTTATCTTCAGGTAAAGAAAAAGGTCACTGGGGGCCAGATCAGATGAGTAGGGAGGGTATTTCAATACAGTTATTTGTTACTGGCTAAAAATTCCCTCGCAGACAACTATACAATTAAGTTTGAGAACGTGCCACTGTGCCACAGTGGGTAACGGCCATTCCAGAAAGACTTCAAAATTGTTTTGAAGGACAGACTAGGTGCTGGTGTCAGTACATAGCTTTTCAAGAGGAGTACTTTGAAGGTGACCGTAGGGATGCTCAGCAATGAGGTATGTAGAGCTTGAATTAAGATCACGGAGTTGTCAGACTTTGTAGCTAGATAGGAGGAAACCACTGCAAGAAGCTGCTGCATATAACCCTCTCCTGCTTTGGAGTATCTTGGCTGTCTTATAACCTCATTTTAATCTGCTTTTAGATAAACTACAATGCCCCTTTCTTCTGAAGCCATCAGAATAACAGCGTATATGCTAGTGCTTTAGTTAATCGTATGCTGGCCCATGTGATATCTCAGCCAACTGTCTCCAGAACCTCCACAGAAACATTTTCTTAGCACATATTTATAGGTCACCAGTTGGGCTAGCATAAGCTACATACATGTAGGTCTCTTTCATAGCTTTAAAAAAAACACTTCAACCTGCTATTTTCCTGAGACTCCAGAAACCACTGACCTGGGTGGGCTTCCACATCTTTAGTTTCTAGTGCTTTCAAAGTGGTGTCAATATTCAACTTAATATAGACAAAATGATTTTTTATGATATGGTTAATACTGTGTTGGGCTAGATTCTATGAGGTATAGAAAAGTTAGTCATGCACACATATGTCTCTGTGCATATGTATATGCATACATAAGTATATACATACACACGTGTGTGTCATTAACTTTAGCTATATATACATATACATACAGATATGTACATACATACATATATAGGGAGCCTTGGGAGCACAGTGGTTAGAGCTCAGCTACTAATCAAAAGATTGGTAGTGTGACTTCACCACCCGCCGCTTCAAAAAACCCTATGGGGCAGTTTTACTCTGTTGTGTACTACTGCCCTATAGCGACACTATGAATCAGAATTGACTCAACTACAACAGTTTAGGTTTACATATCTATCTATCTGTCTATCTATCTATACATTATACTTAGTGATACCTGTACCGGTTGATTCTAATAGCAACCTTGTGTTTGACAGAGTATAGCTGTAATTGTGCTCCACGGGATTTCCAGTGGCTGATGTTTAAGAAGCAGATCACCAGGGCTTTCTCTTCCAAAATGCCTCTGGATGGACTCACACCTCCAACCTTTTGATTAGTAGCTAAGTACATTAACCATTTGCACCACCTGGGGACTCCAGTTAGCAACAGGCATGCAGCAATATTACAGATGAAATATACTTATTTCTGCAGCTTCCTTTGCAATGCATCAAAAAATAAGAAGATATGATCAGTGGAAGGGTATATCTATAATAAAGCAAATATATCAAAATATAGGATCTAACTGTATGAGTATTGAATAAATCCTTCAACTTTTCTGTACATTTGAAATATTTCATAATAAAATGCTGAGAAAAGACAATTGATCATAGCTTACTGAAGCTTATAGTTAGTTACCTGGTTCTGACACATGAAATAATTAGAATGTAAGTAATTGCTGTACAATACTGTGAGGTACTGATTATAAGTGCAACAGAAATTCAGAGATAAATCTCTGTAGACTATTACATGAAGAAAGAAGGCCACTTGAGACCTGAAGATCATGCAAGATTTTGAAAAGCAAAGTGAGAGACAGAAAGCATTTTAAGCAGGGGAACCAGCAGGAATGAATACACGGAGGCTGGAACAGAACAGCATGTGTTCAAGAGGAAAAGATCAACTGAACCCAGCGGAGAACAGTTATAAGTAAGTTTGTACATTCAAGAGGAGCCCAGCCGTTCATCAGGGGAAAGACTTGGTGATCAGCTCCCATAAAGACTAAGCCTAGAAAACCCAAAGGAGCAGTTCTACTCTGTCCGAGTCACCAGGAATTGAAACAGACTAGACAGCACCTAACAATAACACATAAGGAAACCAGAATATGGCAAGTCACAATAAACAGAAAAAGATCTGGTCCTTTCTTTTCAGTAGTCCCTATCTGGGTTCAACGAGAAGAAATAGAGACCGGATTTACAAACAGAAGTTTCAGGAAGCTTTATAAGAGAATGTATAAGCACTCAAATGCCACAAACTTCAGGTAATCATGACTCTGATGATCTAAAATAATTGATTCAAAACATTTGAGGTCCCTTTTGTCAGCACAACTTTATAATACTGTGGAAGTCAAGTGTTGGTTACACTTGCACTGGAGCATCTCAAATCCTCCCTTTCTCAAGACAGCAGATTCCACTACTTTAAATTTCTCTAGGCCATTTCAAACCACTGCAGAGGAGACCTTGCTAGGTACAGTCATCTCCTTCCGTGTCATGCCAGCTCAGAAAGCAATGCAGAGTTGAAGTCACAATGTATTTAACACAGTAACTCCTTGAAGCAGCAGAAAATATTGGAAAGATATGACGTATCTCAAGAATTGAAGCAAAATGTCAAAGATAAGGCTCAGAAAATGTAGAAACCAGAGTGTGACCCGGGATCAAGATCACTCTATTCAGGAATAAATGAGTTCCAACTGTTCAGTTTTCATTTCCATTTAAAATTCAAAATCATGAGAGAGTATCCAGGAGGAGATCAGCTGTGTTACAGCCCATTCACTGGTAAGAGAAAGATGGGTGCTAGCATTGCTGTATCCAGTTTGGGTGTGAAGTTTCTTCAAACAAGTACCAAGACCTATGACACATATTAGTAGATCTACCTCTTTGGATTGTGTAAACACCAAATGAGATTTTAAAAAATAATAATGATGAAATGAAACTCACACAATGCTTGCTATGTGACAGAATATTTCAGGGAGGCTTAAAATATTCTTTGCACATCATGACATGTGCAAACACCCAGAGTTAGAAGATCAAAAGAAAGGAAGACATTTGTCGTTTCTCAAGCTGAAAGAACTTAAGAAAAAAAAAAATTCATGCCTTGCCTTGAGTTCTAATATGAAAAGATTCTATAGGTAAATGGAAACCCTGGTGGCATAGGTGTTAAGTTCTATGGCTGCTAACCAGAAGGTGGGCAGTTCAAATCCATCAGGCAATACTTAGAAACTCTATGGGACAATGCTACTCTGTTCTATAGGGTCGCTATGAATAAAAATCAAATTGAAGGGGATAGATTTGTTTTTTGGTTTTTATGGGAAAAATACTGAATGACACAGGAAGCATCAAAATAAGATGGAAGTAATATGCAAAGAGAGTACACCAAAAAGAATTCACCAACAGTCATTTCACAAGGTGGTTTATGATGAAGAACTGATGATACTGATAGAAGGAGTCTAGGGTGCACTGCAGACACTAATAAACAGCAAGACTCCAGAAACTGACAGAATACCAACTAAGATGTTTCAACAAATGGATGTAGTGCTGGAAGTGCTCACTCATCTGTGCCAAAAAAATTGGAAGACAGCCACCTGGCCAACAGGCTGGAAGAGATCCATATTTACATCTATTATCAAGAAAGGTGATCCAACAGAATGGAAATTGTTGAAAAGAATCATTAATATCACAAACCAGATATGCTGAAGATCATTCAACTGTAGCTACAGCAGTGTATCAACAGGAAACAGCCAGAAATTAAGCCAGATTCAGAAGATTCAGCGTAAAACTAGGCTTATCATTGTGGATGTCAGATGAATACTGGCTATAAGCAGAGGATAACACAAAGATGGCTTTTACTGAATAAGCAAAACCATCTTACTGTGTGGATCATAACAAATTATGGATAATATTGTGAAGAATGGGAGTTTCAGAACTATTGATAGTGCTCATGAGGAAACTGAATTTCAATCAAGAGGCAGTCATTTGAACAGAACAGGAGCACACTGCATGGTTTAAAAGTCAAGAAAGTTACACATTATGTGCATCTAGGTTGTAACCTGTCACTATACTTAGTCTGTATGCTGAGCAAATAATCCAAGAAGCTGGATTATGGGAAGAAGAACACAGTATTAGGGTTGGAACAAGACTCACTGACAGGTGACACAATGTTGCTTGCTGGTAGTGAAGAGGACTTAAGCATTTACTGATGGAAGTCAAAGGCTACAGCCTTCAGTATGGATTACACCTCAGTGTAAAGAAAACAAAACTAACTGGGCCAATAAGCAACATCATGATAAACATAAAAAAAGCTGGAGTCATCATGGATTTCATTTTACTGGCATCCACAATCAGTCTACAGAAGCAGCGGTAAAGAAATCAAAAGATGCATTACACTGGGCAAATCTTCTACAGAAGACCTCTTTAAAGTATTATAAAGCAGAGACGTTAGTTTATGGACTAAAATGCACTGGGCCCAATACATGGTGTTTTCGATCACCTCACATGTATGCAAAAGCTAGAGAATGAATAAGGAAGACTGAAGAATAATTGATACCTTTCAGTTGCGGAGTTGTCAAAGAATATTGAATATACCATGGATTGCCAAAAGAATGAGAAAAATCTGTTTTGGAAGAAGTATAGCCAGAATGCTCCTTAGAGCAAGGATGACAAGATTTCATCCCATGTACTTTGGACATGTTACCAGGAAAGATCAGTCCCTGGAGGGCATCATGCCTCGTAAAATAGAGAGTCAGAGAAGAAAAGGAAGAATCTCAAGAAGAAGGATTGGCACAGAGGCTGCAACAATGGGCTCAAGTGTTACAATTATCATGAGGATGGTGCAGAACCAGACCAGGCTTCTTTCTGTTATAGGTGGAGTTGCTACGAGTTGGAAGTGACTCAAAGGCACCTAGTTAACAATACATGTGACAAACAGTTCTAAATATGTCACAGATGTTAAATGTCACAATCCTTATAATAGCTCTGAGATTTATACACTTAAGCTTTGCAGTTAACATCCTAATATGTAACTCAAACTAGACATGAAAGATTTCATCCCGTTCTGTCAACACTTTTATGCCCAAGTTCAAGTGCTTACCAGTGTATCTACTGGAAAGCATCCACTTTAAAATCTGATTGTCCTCTTCCTATTTTTCATTTTTCTAGAGGCTCTCTCTAATTTATTGGTTTTTCCCTCTTCATGTTGATGAAGTTGATTTTCCTGGGGTTTTTTGTGTGTTTTGTGTTGATGACATTCCCCTTTGCTCCTCTTTTCCCACTTGAGGACTATCTCAGTCATCTAGTACTGCTATCCCAGAAGTACCACAAGTGGGTGGTTTTAACAAAGAGAAATATATCCTTTCACAGTCTAGTAAGCTACAGGTCTAAATTCAGGGCATCAACTTCAGCAGAAGGCCTTCTCTGTTGGCTCTGGAGGAAGGCCCATGCCATCAATTTTCTCTTGGCTTAGGAGCTTCTCCATGCAGGAACAGCAGGACCAAAGATAATGCTCTGCGCTCAGCAGTGCTTTCTTGGTGGGATGAGATCCTTCCATCTATCTGCTTCCTTCTCTCTTTTATATCTCTAAAGAGATCAGCTTAAGACACTAACCTTATTGATTCCATCAATATAATTAATACTAATCCATCTCACTGCATAATAGTGGTAATATTTATTACACATAGGGAAATCACATCACACAACAAAATAATAGACAGTCGTACAATACTGGGACTCGTGATCCTAACCAAGTTGACAGATACACTGGGGGGGATACAGTTCAATAAATGACAAGGGCTGTCTTTGCTAACAACTTCTGAGACCCTAAGTGAGCTGGATGAATTATTACCCCCCCAAAATAACTGATAACATCATTACCACGTATTTATTCTTCTTGTCTCACTGACGTTTTTTAAAATTAGAGAAGGAAATTGAAAAACCTCTACTGGGAAAGCAGCTACCTGATTTTTATGCTTGGTGAAATTAAAATATGAAATAATGAGAAGGAAAAGAGCCATTAGGTGAAATACCCTCTGAGTTGAGGGCCAGATGTCGGAGACAGGTGCCCCATGTTATCATTAACACACAGCGTGTTACACTGTGAGAATAAAGGGAATCTGCTGCGGATGGCAAGCTCTGCCTGACCTCTGCCCTACAACCTTCAAAGAGAATAGAAAACGTAAAGAGCCACCGAAATCATGACCTTCTGTCAGACTGCACTTTGTTTCTAATGTGAGAACGTGGAGACTGTCAACACCGCAACAACTTTTCCAGCAGAGGAAAACTGTCATGGTTAAAATTACACATACCATAATCAAGTGCTAATGTCAATGTGTGACATACTACTTTTTTTTTCTTTTTTTGCACTCTAATTTTATAAGGAGAAGATTCATTGTGAGTTTTTAAGGAGATTTAAGCAGCTTTTTGAAAATACTCCTTTTCTAACAGGGAAATAATTTTGCTTCAGTGAAAAAAGGAATTAAATTATACTATGTTTCTATTTGCATATATATATTTATACATATATGTACATAAAATTATGCCCATGAACTTAATTGTTCTAAGTACTACATACCTCATTGCTGAATATCACTACGGTCACTTTCGAAGTACTCCCCTTGGGAAACCATGCACTGACGCCAGTACGTAGTCCACCCGTCAAGCAATTTTGGAACTCTTTCTGGAATGGCAATTGCACCTGGTAGTACGGTGGCAAGTTTGCAGACTTAATTGTGTAGATGTCTGTGAGGGAGTTTTTACCCAGTAAAGAAATTCCTGTATTAGAACATCATCCCTACTCACCTAATCGGGCCCCCAATGACTGTTTTCTTCTACCCAAAGGTAAAGGAACCATTGAAAAGAAGACATTTTGATGACATTCAGGACATCATGGTTAATGCGACGACAGCTCTGATGAACATTAGAAAAAAAGAGTTCCAAAACTGCATTGAAGGGTGGGCTAGGCTCTGATATTGGTGCATAGCTTACCAAGGGGAATGCTTTCAAGGTGACTATAGGGCTATTCAGCCATGAGGTATGTAGTACTGTTCCTAAGATGAGTTGTAAACTTAATTTCAGACCTCGTATACATATATGTGCATATATACATATATATGTATATATTTAAATACACTTATATCAACTCAAATCCATGCTTCAGAATTAAGCTTAATTGTGGAGAAGGGTTAATATGGATCCAGTTAATATGGATCTCGTCATCACAAAATACCTACAGAAATGGCCCTGTTTCCCTCCGGTTAATCCAAATAGGTAGATGGGTATACATGAGCTACAGATTATGAATAGGCAGGCAGTGAGAGATGATAGACGGACAGATGACAGAGAGATATGAGATGGATAGATTGATTGACTGACATAGAGAGATAAATGACAGATAGATAATTGTTCTTTAAAGTTCTGAGACATCACACCACATTTCAAAATCACCCCCAGGATTTCTTTTTCACTTCAACTCTGAAATATAACCTTTCAAATTATTATTGTTAACTAAATTACACAGACATGGACAATTCAGTGTCTTATCCCTCTGATGTTCCCAACTATATCTATAATCTCTAAAATGCATTATGGATACCCTGGTGTCATAGTGGTTTAAGTGCTACAGCTGCTAACCAAAAGGTTGGCAGTTCAAATCCAACAGCTGCTCCTTGGAAGCTTCATGAGGCAGTTCTGCTCTGACCTATAGGATCATTATGAGCGGGAATCAACTTGATAGCAGTGAGTTTTTGGTTTTCAGATGCATTATATATATAATATTTAATTATTGCTAATAACTCATCCAAACAAAAAAAAAATGAGATAGTCTAAAGGAAAAAGGAGGAATTAGAAAATTCATGTCATAGAATGCTCATGTAGTCACTGGGATGAGAATATTAGGCTGCAAGCGGCTTATAGGCTAAAAATAATGATTGTTCCTATGAATGTCCTAAGTGCTCACAGAGGGAGGTGACTGAGTAAGGGGACTCCTCTTCCTCTGGACTGATTGCAATGAAGCATTGTTTTTGTGCGATAGATTATCTCAACTTTCTGTTTGCAATGTTCTGTATATAGCTAGCTTCAATGAGACTTAAGTCTACATTTAATCTCAATCACTTCATTTTATATGTTTGAGGTGTTCTATTTGTCATGTAGTTTCTAATATCCCTCGTCAAGTCTAAACTATTCACGTCAGCCTTTTATTTCCTTGCCCATCTGGAAGCTAAAACAACAAAGCAGCTTGGTGTACTCTATCATATGTTCTCAGCATGGAGTACTATCATTTTTTGTTTTTGTTTCTTTAATTAAAAAAATCATTCAGAAAATTCTATATCAGAAAGAATAATAAAGGAAAAATAAACTTTTTGTCCTAAAAGGAACAGAAAAGTGTTAAGTATTCTAAGAGATGTATAGGGAATGTCGAAGACCAAACGGCCAATACATTTTCATAGCTGCATTAAGTAACAAATGGAGCTGCACAGAATTATTCAGCTACAATTCGAGCTGAGTTGAACAATGCCAGAGTACAGCCACGCACCGTACATGAGAGCCTCACCTTCTCTGTGAACATCTACTCCACCTGAAGAGTTCCTCAGTTCTCTGCCATTGTAATGTTAGTTTTCGTTACATTTTTAACGAGATATCTTCTGCTTTGAATCATCTTCAGGCAGTACTAACGTGAGGAAAGCTAGTAATAAAAAAAAATCAGCACATCTGCACGTAAATGAAAAGCAGATCAACAAAATCATTTAAATCGTTGTCAAAGCTCTCTGTTAATTAAAGGGAATATTTTGAAGCATATTTCCCACTCATTGTAGGAACCTTAATGACAACACATAAGGAAATAGAAATAATGTATTTTTCAAGCAACTAGTATAAAAATCAAGTCATATTTGGCTGCAACGTCCCTTGAAAGTCTTTGGAATCTTCTTTTGAGAAGATGCAGGACTGTGAGATATTTTCAGAACACAGGGTTTTATAAAAATGGCCAATTGCCTATGTCTTGTTAGCAGAACTGATGAAACCTCTCTGGGTGCAGAATCTGCCAGAGGAGGTCTTTCCACAAAGTTCCTCATGTTTGTCTGGAGGTTAAAATGACAGTAAACATTATAGTTGCTTGGAGTGTTTCCCTTTTAAGAAACAAACTTTGTGGAATATTAAGCAATGTACTTTAACTTCCCTTTAAATTCTATTCCCTTTCAGTCATCCATCACCAAAGCTGAAGCTCTTTGTCCAGAGAAGGAGGAAGGTGCCAATCAGAACAAAGAGACTATTAAACAGCTTTGGCCTCAAACTGATTTTCTTGACTCTGTAGTGAGCCAGGCTTGGAGGAGAGAGAAAAAGAATTTTCTAAACAACTGGACTTCATTAACATATCAAAAGACAGGCCTATCAAAGTAGATCTTAGATTTTTGCTTCATGCCTAAGATAAAGAGAATTCAAGATGGTAGGAAGAGAAAGCCAAAGGCTTCCAGCCTGGTGTGCAGCATGAGCATAAAAAAGAGTGTCTTTATAAGGCTCTCTACAGAAACACAGCCATTATAGAACTCCATATATAAACATGGATATGTATATCTCAAAGTCTCGAGATGCCCAGAAGGGCCCCAACTTTGAACTAGGACCAGATGCAACTTGGCAAATGTGTGATGGCACATAAATAATGGTGGGAGGTAGCTGAAAAAGTGACTGTGATGGTCACTTATGTATGATGTGCAAGCAATCCAGATATCCCATGTAGTTCAAGTAGGATCCAATGAATATCCGTTCTATAGCTATAATCATTTTTGAATAGTAAAGACCTGCATATGGATTGAGAAACCCTGGTAGCATAGTGGTTAAGGGTTATAGCTGCTAACCAAAAGGTCGGTGGTTTGTATTCACCGGGTACTCCTTGGAAAGAAACTCTATGGGACAGTTCTACTCTGTCCTATAGGGTTGCTGCGAGTCGGAATCAACTCAACAGCAGTGAGTTTGATTATATACATATATATACACACACATATATATATTTGATTTTACATATATACATATATTATATGGATTGAAACCTTGATAGCATAATGGTTAAGTGCTATGGCTCTTAACCAAAAAGTAAGTGGGTCAAATTCACCAGGCATTCCTTGGAAGCTCCTTGGAGCAGTTCTGCTCTGTTCAGTAGAGTCACTATGAGTCAGAATCGACTCAACAGCAATGGCGTACATTGAATATCTGTATAATTGTGCCCTATGGTAGCACATTTTACACTGTGCACACAAAATAAAACCAAACGGGTTGCTGTCGAGTAGATTCTGCTTCACAGAGACCTTATAGGACAGAGTAGATCTGCTCCATTGGGTTTTCAAGGGGCGCCTGGTTGATCCAAACTGCCAAACTTACGGTGCAGCTGAACAGATATTAAATAACTTGTTCATGGCCACTCAGCTAATAAGGGGCTGGTAAGCTAATGGCAGTGTGGCTCCAGATATGGCCTCTGAAAATGCTACATTATGATGGAAGCTATTTTAGAAAAAATGTAGACAATATGAGGACAGTAGAGGTGCTTAAAGATAGCTGGTGCTGGTTTTAGAGCTACTCAGGGCAGTCAAAGACAGGTGTTAATTAACTAGAGGTAAGTCAGCTGAGAAAAGGTGAAATAATGATCAGGTGGAGTAAATGCAGAGGTGTCCAGTGACCAAAACAATGTTAACAGGGCAAATTTGATAAATAAGCCCTGGGAGAAATAGCAGCTACTAAGTTGAGCTCTGGTGGTACAAATACTATGGTTTCCATATAGTCTCGGCAGTGGATCTGGAGAGATAAAGAAAAGGCAATGTGTCAAGACACTCAGCTTGTGTAAACTATAGGGAGAACTTTCTGGTGCACTGGACTATCCATAAAAAGTCTGCAGTTCACAGTCTGAACACTGCAGAGAAAAGTACATCTTATGTTTATTTGAGCATCTAATGGAGACTGGCCTGATTCTACCACTATATTGCTCCCTCAAAGTCAAATGCTTTTGGATTAGAACAGGACATTTTCATTCTAGTCACAACGTAAATGATTTCCTAAAGTGGCACAAAATAGTTTGATCTCTTCACTAGGGAAAAGCAAGTCATTTTGTGCACATTTATGTAACGGCCCAATGAGTCTTTGCCAGTCATAGAATCATTATTATCATGATTCTAACCAGGACCCAGACTAACCTGCTAATGACCTCAAGCCCAGTCTATCAGTAATCAAGAAAATAATCCACTGCCTTGTAATTTTTACTTTTTTAATTATAAGGAAATACCTACTGTCATCATTAAGTTGTGTGCTCAGTGAACTTTCTAAAGGAGAGTGATTTTTCAAACAGCTTTTTGCCTTTTCTCACTTACACTGACATTTCAGAATCTCAAAAAGAACCACGCAGAGGAGAGTTGGTGAGTTTCAAATGCATGAAAAGAAAAGGCAGGTAACACGTGAAGAGAGTGAAAGGAATCTAAAATGCTTTGAACATAAGAAAAGAAAGACATGCTTATGTTTACTTTGGATTCCAGCTGAGACTCAGACCCATTTTTTAGTTCCTGCAGTAGCTATCGACTTATAGCTGAAACTATTAAGATCTTCAATTAACATGTGGACAGCAGAAATTTCAAAGTATGGAAAATGAAAGGCAAAAACTGTTCTATTCCTGCTTGGTATTTTCTCTCACAAATTCACCAAATTCCATCCCGTGTAGGAAAATTGATATGTACTGAACATTGTTATTAACTTCTGAACATATGAGAGCTGTGACACAAGGGGAAATCTGAGGCTTTAGGATTTATTGCTTTATCACTCTCAGTGCCATCTCTGTTTATCCTCAAATCCAGGGCAGACTACAGGACATATTAAAAGGGCAATGTTTCCTGGATTCCTTTTTCTAAAGGACAAAGCACTTACCATTCTCTACATATGAAGCACTTATCTTTTAGCTTGCTGTTTGATGAACAACACTTAAGCTTGGTTTTTAAACCTCTTTAGTTTAGGAGAATACATTTTCCCATTCTCATTAATTTTTGAGTTTTTATACACCATGATTCTAATTTTCCTGAAAATTGAAGCTGTTTTCATCTATGTTCTCCTTTGTGATAGAATATGTTTTCCATGCACACAAATTTATATAAACCAACCAAACTCATTGTAGTCCAGGCAACACTGACTCATAGTGGCCCTACAGGACAAAGGAGAACTGTTCCACAGAGTTTCCAAGGAGTGTCTGGTGTACTTGAACTGCTGACCTTTTTTGTTAGCAGTATACCATCAGAGTTTGTCAAACATACACACACACACACACACACACACACACATATATAGATATACAGATGCATGTTGAAATTGGCTCCAAACTGTGCAGGTCCATACAATCTTTTTAGTTACAATCATCAGACCTAATCATTCACCTACCTGGAAAAAGTGTCAAAAGCAAAGGTGTCACCTTGAAGACTAAGGTGCACCTGACCCAAGACATAATATTTTCAGTCACCTTGTACACGTGTGAAAGTTGGGCAATGAATAGGAAGACCAAAGAAAAATTGATGCATTTGAATTACTGTGTTGGCAAAGGATATTGAATATTCCATGAACTGCCAAAAGAGCAAACAAGTCTGTCTTGAAAAAAATACAGCCAGAATGCACCCTAAAAGCAAGGATGACAAGACCATATCTCACAAGCTTCAAACATGTTATTAGGAGGGATCAGTTCCTGGAGAAAGACATCATGCTTGGTAAAGTAAAGGATCAGCAAAAATGAAGAATATCTTCAACAACATGGATTGCCACAGTGGTTACAACAATCTGCTCAAGCATAACAATGATTATGGGTACAGCAAAGGACTGGGCAGTGTTTCGTTCTGTTGTACATAAGGTCATTATGAGTTGGAACCAACTGAATGGCACCTAATAGCAACAACACACCTAAAGAAGGAAAAGAAAGTGCGTCACCCAGTCCTTCCCCAAGGCACCTGGAAACTGTAAGGCATAGATCATCTAGCATTGCAAACATAGTACCCATGCACTTGGTAAATGTCATGGATTGAATTGTGCCCCCTAAAACTGTGTGTCACCTTGTCGGGTGCATGACTCACAGTATTGTGTGATTGTCTGCCAGTTTAACATCTGATGTGATTTTCCCACATGTGGTAAATCCTACCTCTATGGTGATGTTAATAAGGCAGGATTAGAGGCAATTATGATAATGAGGCAAGACTCAACCGACAGTATTAGACTGTGTTTTAAGTCAATCTCTTTTGAGATATAAAAGAGAAGTGAGCAGAGAGACATAGGGACCTCATACTACCAAGAAACAAGAGCCAGAAGAATACCATGCCCTTTGAAACCAAGTACCTGTGCTGAGAAGCCCCTCAACCAGAGAAGATTGAAAACAGATACCGTCCCCAAGAGCCAACAGAGTGGGTAAGCCTTCCCTGAGAGTTGGCATCCTGAATTTAGACTTCCATCCACCTAGACTGTGAGAAAAAAAATGTATTTGTTAAAGCCATCTGTGGCATTTCTTTTATAGCAGCACTTGATGGCTAAGACAGTAAATGACCACGGTTGAATTTAAAAAATAGACAAGTACCTGCTGTTCTAAATGTTCTCTGAGTATATTCCCAAGGAACAATTTCTGGATCTAGATTTTTTACAAAAATAACATGTCTTAAACCTAGGGCATTATTGTTCATTTGCTTGTTTTATCTCCTTAAGTCTCTTTAGCTATTCCTTCTTTTTTAATTTACTTGTACTTGTAATCTACATTTCTCTACATGTACATTTTAGTGACACTGATTACATTCTTTGAGTTGTGCAACATTTTTACCCTCTTTTCTCTGAGTTATTGCCACCCTATTACCATAAATTCACTGCCTGCGAAGATTTCTACCTAATCTTTTGAGTTGCTCTTGTCACTTTGATCCTATGTAGACAGTTCTTAAAAGACCCTTCATGATCCTTTATCATAGATAATTGTAAAGGTCAGTTGCAACTTTTTCTAAATTGTAGTGCAGTAATCAGCAAATGTTCACTCTAAAAGTCAGACAGAAATGGTTTAGGCTTTGTGGACCATATGATCTCTGTTGCGCTACTGAAGCCTCCTTGTAGCTCTAAAGCAGTGATAGACAATATGTAAAATATTTTTTGTTTTGTTCCAAGAAAACATGTGGGCCAGTTGGAGCTCTTGGTCTTTAGTTTGCCAACTCCAAGTCTAAGACATAAATACCTCTTTCTTAGTCATGTGCCACACTAAAGTTTCCAAAATCAGTTTAAAATGTCAGAAAACAAAATCAAATTAACATTAAAAAATCAGTTTCACCTTAACAAATTATTAGACAATGCACATACCATATGATAGTCATGTAAAAGAAAGTTAAAGACATCCTTAGTAAGAAAAAGAATCCAAAAAGTAAATTGCCAGATAGTACACATTCCACCTAATTATTTACTTAGAACAGTTTTACTAAGTCTGTTAATTTCTACAAGATTAGCTGCTCATCAGCATGAGTCACCAACCACACTCACTGCTGTCGAGTTGATTCCAACTCATAGCGACTATACAGGACAGAGAAGAACTGCCCCGTAGAGTTTCCAAGGAGCACCTGGTAGATTCAAATTGCCAACCTTTTAGTTGTCAACTGTAGAACTTAACCACTATGTCACCAAGGTTTCCACCAACTACACAGGAGAAATTAAAGGAAAGTGTGTTCCAGCTATGATTCCATATTGATGTTACATTTAAATCATTTTTATCCCACTGGTCACACAGAGTGTTACAAGTAAACTTTAAGCATCTTCTGCACATTATCACATTAAAATAAGCACAAAGAATAGGAACAAGAAAAGTTTTAGTGAAAATACTCAAATTTTTGACAGAACTTAAATATAACACACGCAAAATCCCAATTTGCAGTCTTTAATAATAACAAAAATAAAACGGAAGATTCCTCCTCCCAAACACCTTAATTTACCAAAATTGTTTTTCTTGTTCTAACTTATAACATCTGATAAGATGCTATTATCTGATAGAAGAACATACCAACAGAGTGAACAGCTGTAATTAAGCTTTGGTAGATAGCTGGCCTGTAATGTCTGCGGAGAAGCTAGCATGCATGGAACAGGATTACTCAAGAGATTAGAAGAGGAGATCAGAGTAGTATGAAACAGTTGCAGGTTACACAAGGCCCTGTAGACCACTGTAAGACCCTACTTTTTGCTTTGAGATTTAAAGAGGAATTATTAGAGGATTATCAGTGGACATGGTCTTTTTTTTGTTTTGCTATCATGTGGCTAACCACACTGAGAGAAATGGAATCCTTAGGAGAGCTACCGCAGGAATCCAAGTGAGAAATGTTGGCAGCTGGTACCAGAGAAAGAACAACGGAAGTGGTGAGAATTGGTCAAAATTCTGAGTACTTTTGGAAGGTGTAACCTGTGGGATAGTCTTTTCTGCCAAATTGGATGTGGAGTACAAAAGAAGAGGTGAGTCAAGGTGACTCCAGTTTTTATCCTGAGAAGCTGAAAGGGTGTAATGGCAACCAAGTCTGTGAGTCAGAACCGATTTGATGGCACCTAACAACAACTACAATATAAAAAAATGGAGCCCTCGTGGCACAGTGCTTAAGAACTAAGGTCTGGAGCTCAAATCTGCCAGCCACTCTTCCGAAACCCTAGTGGGCAGTTCTACTCTGTTCCACAGGATTATTATGAGATGGAACCAACTTGATGGTACCTAACAACAACACAAAAACACTATGAATAGAACCAGAGATTTTATTTCCGGCATCTGGGTGAAAAAGAGACCAGGAGTTCACTTTTAGAGATGCTGAACTATGAAAATTTAAGTGTAAATGTCCAGCAGGCAGTTAGAAATTTAAGTCTGTAGTTCCAGGGAAGAAACTAGGCTAGTGTTATTAGCTTACGGGGACATTACCATATAAATGATATATCTTCATCAAAAGGAATAAGATTACTAGGAGGTATATGAGTATAGAGCAGAGAAGACCATGGACCGAGGCCTAAACAGGACAATATTAAAAGGTGGTTGAGAGGGAGAGTAAAAACTAACAAAAGTGAGAAAACAAAAGACAAGCTAAAAAAGGAAAGACGGAAGGAGGGGAGGGAAAGATGGAGGGAAGGAGGGAAGGAAACCAAGATCTACTTGGCAATTCCTACTGATAGATCACCTATCATAAGGAGAGAAAATTGACCATTAAATTTCAGCTACTCTGGAAGATTGGAAGCAATTATTGATGATGATGAAAGACCACAGCCTTTAATATGAATTACATCTTAATGTAAAGAAAGCAAAAGTCCTCACAACTGGACTAATAAGCAACATCGTGATAAACTAAGAAGATACTGAAGTTATTATCATTTTCCTGGGATCTATAATCATTGCTCACGGAAGCAGCAGCCAAGAAATCAAACAACATATTGCACTGGGCATATCTGCTACAAAAGACCTGTAAGTGTTAAAAAGCAAAATGTCACTTTCAGGACTAAGGTGCACCTGACCCAAGCCATGATATGTTCAATTGTCTCTCACACATGGAAAAGCTGGACAATGAATAAGAAAAGCCCAAAGAAATGATACTTTTGAACTTTGATATTGGTGAAGAGTACTGAATATACTGTGGTCTCCAGGAAGAATGAACAAATCTGCCTTGGAAGCTGTACAGCCAGAATGCTCCTTACAGCAAGGATGACGAGACTCACGTACACGAACATGTTATCAGGGGGAACCAATCCCTGACATCTGACAGCAGGGTTAGTAGAGAGTCACTGAACAAGAAGACAAATTGACACAGTGGCTACAACAATGAGCTCAAGCGTAACAATTGTAAGGATGGCACAAGACCTGGCAGTGTTTCATTCTGTTCTATATAGGATCACTATGAGTCAGAAAAGACTCAATGGCCAATAACAACAGATGTTCAAATATACTTTTGTGAACTGTCCTTGCAAACAAATCAATGACAGTGTCCAGACTTCACCCATGCAGATGCCCTGGCTGTTTGGGGTTCTAGGATAAGACTGTAAAGGACAACTAGTGCAATTAAGGTGTGTTTATCTCACTCTACTGCTGTTGAGTCGATTCTGACTCATAGCAAACCTATAGGTCAGATGGAACTGTTCCATGCTTGCCAAGGAGTGCCTGGCAGATTAAAACAGCCAATCTTTCATTTATCAGATGTAGCACTTTACCACTGCACCGCAAGGGTTTTTTCACTATGATTATATTCATAATCATAAACTACAAATGACAAATATCAAAATTTAAAACATAAAATGAACCAAAGGAGGATAAACTGGTATATGTGTCTCCAGAACTGAATTTCTTCACAAGCAAAAGGGTCCTAATCAACACCTGTATTTGAAATTATGAAAATGAGATTCATTAAGTTCAACTGTCTTTTTATTAATCCATCTAAAGAGATTTTCTTCTTTTTTATGTATTCTAATTGATATCACAATCAAATTTCCAGCCAACTGTAACTCTGGTTAGAAATACCTTAGCAGATTATGTGGTTATTATTCAAGTAACAAGGGAATAGCCAGTAGTAAAAAAAAAAAGAAAGAAAGAAAAATTCTTGTCATGGTGTTCACTCAACTGATAGTGAGCCCACAGGTGTCAGAGAAGAACTAAACTCCATAAAGTTTTCAAAGGCTGATTTTTCAAAACTAGATTTCCTGACGTTTCTTCTGAGACACCTCTGGGTAAAGACAAATCACTAACCTTTCTGTTAGCAGCCAAGTAAACTGACCATTTGTACTACCCCAAACAGTTTGATACATCCCAAAATTTCCATTGGTCCAGAAATGATAGCAGCAGAAACTGTAGTCTCTTCTAAGCAGTTGACTAGGTTGGATTCCCAAGTTCAGCTTTATTCTTTTATAATACATTAATACTTAATTAAACTAATAGTTCTTAAAGGAAGAATTTAGTGTCAGGTAAATGAATAATCTACAAAAAAGAGTCTAATTTCAAAGACCACCAATTTCATGAGCTCACCCTGGAGAAAATGCTACATACCTCATTGCCGAGTATCACTATGGTCACCTTCCAAGTACTCCCCACAGTTAGCTCTTCAAAGCAAATTGAGGAACACTTCTTCTGGAACGGCCATCAGAGCTGTTGTTGTATTACTCTTGGTGTCTTCAATGTCATCGAAATGTCTTCTTTTCAATACTTTCTTCATTTTCAGGTAAAGAAAAAAGTCACTAGGGGCCAGATCAGGTGAATAGGGAAGCTGTTACAATACAGTTATTTCTTTACTGGCTGAAAACACACTCATAGACAACTACGCCAATTAAGTTCACGAACTTGCTGCCTTACCACCGTGTGCAATGACCATTCCAGAAAGAGTTTCAAAATTGTGTACTAGGTGCTGGCTTCAGTACATAGCTTCCCAAGGGGAATACTTCATAGTGATATTCAGCAATGAGGTATGTAAATAAGTTTTCAGGACTTGTCAGTTCTCATATGAGCAGATTAATGTATCTAAAGGATTCACTGATTTCCTGACTTGTCAGCCAGGTATTTGAAAACCAGGTAGAATAACGTAAATAAATCAAACTACTGAAAGTGTTCAACTTTGTGAGAAAAGCTCAGTGAGTCAGAAATAGTCTCAGGTCATTAAATAAAAGGGGAGGATTGCCTCTGATTAATCTTGTATGGGACAATTTTAAACCATGGCTAATCAGAAAAAGTCAATTTGATTTGAAATGCATTTGACTTCATTTTGCATGTTTATCAAATTTTATTCAGACAAATTGAAACTTTACTCAGTGCCTAAATTAAAATTTAAGTATCTATGTGATTTATGTTCCCACATAGTTTTATAAAATTAAATGCCACATTTCAGCTCATCTGAACTAATGAAATACCACCCAGTAAGTTAAATCCTGATGTGTTTCGAAGCTGGCATACAATTCACAGTGACTGTACGTGCTCTAGTAATGAACTTAGGACAAGGTAAAAAAAAATCAAGAATAATGACAGATAGGAATTTCTAGCAAATCCACAACAACCTACAGTCTCCTCTGGTTGTATGTTTTTGTTCTTTGTTTCATAGTTTTGTTATGATTCATGTTCATAGAACATGTTAAAATGATGCCAAAGAGAGTACTTTGTTCAAAATCTCATTTCTTCATTAAGAAATCTATCATATTTCTCATAATCTGAGCCTATATTTTTCATGAACAGTTCATATTTTACATTTTTTTAAAGTGACTAAAGCAATCTATCTTTTTTGGAAATGCAATTCCATAAAAGAATCTATTGTACATTTTGTGATACAAACTCAAACGCATTACATTTGTCTCGTTTTCTATTAATATTCATGAAATCCTTGCACTATTTGTTTTCTAGATTGTATTTAATTCAGTTCCCACTTTTCAGCAAATGTGGTTGAATAAAAAGCCCAAATTGCTATTTTTTGAAGTGTACTGAAGTGTTAATGTATAATGTGGTTAAAAATGACTAATGAAAAAGTTAATAGGACTTTTCTCCACAGCCTGCTTCCCAATATGTTCTGTAATATGCTTGCATTATCACTGGTCTTTTAGATTTGAGTATAATATACAAATACTTGTCAGTGTCACCACAGTAAAATCCAATAAGCTAAAAGACAACATGCAAAGATAAAATAAAACCAGGCAAAAAATTCCAACCATTTCGTTAACTGTTACATGATTTAGCTATATGTTCCATAGCCTTGTGAGGTTCAAAATTTGCAAAACATAATGTTTGTCTTTTCTAACATCCCTAATATTCTCTTCCTCTAGTGTTTTATCCCATACTAGTTCATAAGAGAAGCCCTGGTAGTACAGTGGTTAAGAGTCACGATAGCTAACCAAAAAGTTGGAAGTTCAAATCCATCAGCTGTTCCTTGGAAACCCTGTGAGTCAGCCCTACTCTGTCCTACAGGGTTACTGTGAGTCAGAACCAAGTTAATAAGAATAATTGAAAGTATCTTACTTGGATCAGATGCTGATATCATGTGTATTACATTTACCTCAAATGTCTTTATCTGTAGAATGAAAATAATAATTACACCACCATAGACTAAAAGAGATGATTGTTGTTAGCTGCCATCACGTTGGTTCTTGACTCATGGCAATTGTACCATTGTAATAGTCACAGTTTTCATTGGCTGATTTTTGAAAACAGATGGCCAGGCCTTTCCTCTTAGTCTATCTTATTCTGGCTGCTCTTCTGATACATGTTCAATTATAGCAACACACATGAGGTTCATTGGCTGAGAATCAAACTCAAGTCTTCTACAAGGAAGAGAAGAACGCTACCAAACTACCAATGTCTCCTAAAAGAGATAATACAAGTAGTCAACAGCAATCAAAGCCAGTAATCCAGGAATTTTTCTAGTGTCCTTTATCTTACCCCTAACAACCAATCCAGATACATGTTTTGTCATCCCTTAAAGGTTTAAATATTTCTTAACCTGCTCCTTCTCCTTCATCTCCACTGTAATAACTTTGTGTACACCTTCATTTTGCACCTGTGTGGCTACTATATTCTCCTCAATGATCTCTTTACCTGGATTATAATCTCTAATCCGTCCTCAGTAAGACCTCTCACCAAATGTTCAGAATAATGTCACTACAATAGAAAACTGATTTTGCCATGTCAAATTAAGTTTTCAGTAGCATAAATCCTGTTATTTGCATGACTTTCAAGACCATTTGTAATCTGCAATGCAACCCCTGCTTTATTTTGTCAGCATCATCCCGTCTTCTCCCTGTCATCCACCCCAACTCCATCACACTCGGTGGTAGTATCATCTTTACACACTGTTGCACATGCTGTTTCCTGGTCTGGAATAGTAGATAAACAAAAATATACCTCTCCAGATAAGTGTAAATTGTCAGTTTACATCACTGTGTTATAAAGCATGATTTGCTGGGTAAGATCTCGTAAAAGATTACTTCATCGGTTATCACAGGAAGAAAGAAGACGTAAAAATCTAAATTCTAATTCAAAATCTTTTCCAGCATGCAACATTACTCTTCAGTACAAACACAAAGTAATGCCCTTAACAAGATCGGAGGAAGAGCTTTCCAAGTCAAAACTTCAGCAGTGAGCTCAGAATCCAATTTTAATAGGATATGCAAGACTGAATTTCTAATTTACCATTAAGTTTCCCAATAATCACTTTTTATGTAATGTTAGCTATAACAGAATTCAAAGTGATGAAAATGAAAATGGTTTTAAAAGCAATGAAGTGGGTGGGGCAGTGCCAAGCTGGTGGACTAGACATACATTCCCTCAATTCCCTCTGAGAACTAAGGCCTGAAAGGATAATTGAACGGAGCACTCTGCACATCCAGGAAGCCCTAGGATATGACATAGGGTTGTGAAATTGGACTATGCACTCTAAACAGGAAACTACGTCTCCCTAACAAGAGACAGCACACCCTGAGCCCTGCTCCTGCTGACTAACCACTCAGTTGGACTGCAGGTACTGATGCCATCTTTGTTATCCAAGAGTCAGGGCCTGGGCGTGAGCTGGAAAATACACTAAACTGAAGTGCTAAAAGAAATAGCATATAGCATAGCAGAGACACCGTAATTGAAATAGCCACATTTTAAGAGCCTAGCCACTGACTGAGGGTACCACTGCTCCTCCATCCTCTCTTGTCTGAACTACACTATAGATTCTACTGTTTTGCAGCAGGAAGGGGCTGGAAAATACACTAAACTGAAGTGCTAAAAGAAATAGCATATAGCATAGCAGAGACACCGTAATTGGAATAGCCACATTTTAAGAGCCTAGCCACTGACTGAGGGTACCACTGCTCCTCCATCCTCTCTTGTCTGAACTACACTATAGATTCTACTGTTTTGCAGCAGGAAGGGCAGCTCAGGCAGAGTCACCCAATTGGAGGTCTCAGCAGGGGCTAATCCCCAAAGTGAGAAGCAATGCCAATCCAGAAAGTGTTTTTCCAACAGAAAGGCTGTGTTTAGCACAATGTTACCTTATGAGTGGGGCCCAGCTGAGGATGGTAACATGGCCATAATCCTCCCTACTTTGAAACACCTCATACCACCTGGAAACAGTGGAAGAAGTGCTTCCCTTGTCAGCTGGAAGGCAGGGCCTGCCGCAACTGAGGGCCTGGCTGATTTTGGCAGCTGTTGACAGTTCCTAGCTTAACAGTAAAGAACCTTTCAAAATAAGATGACCTGGACAAATGACTGTGAAGCAGCCCAGCAGTGTATTCTCCACCCTTCACTGATCCACATCATAGGGTCAGCTGACAGCTTCCCAGTTTCTACATAAGTAGGATGCTGTCTTTGCTAGCCAGGAGGTGGGGTCTGTCAGCCACCCCAGAGAGTCCATGGGGACCAGTCACTAGAGTATATTGAGGCAACTGGTGACCAACTCCCCTCTCAGAACTACACTTCAGCTCCTGTCGAGGTAACACCAGAGAAACTGAACAGCTTCTAGATGACCCAAAAGCAACAAACAATTTCTAACCATTTAAATAAACAGTCTACCATGGCACCAGAAAACTCCCAAAATAAAGAATCTAAAACTTCCCAGATGAAGAAGCCTTACTGAAACTATTGGAGGTCACATACAAAAGAATTATATAGAAAGCCCTCATAGAGATTAAACAAAATGCATCAGAGCAAAATGAAAAATTAAGCAAGCTATTTAAATTGATGTAACATTAACAGTCTGAAGTACAGCAGATCAATAACAAAATGACAGACGATTCAATCCAAAGTCAAAGGAGCAGAATTGAGGAGATAGAAGTCAAACTTGGTCACCTTGAGGACAGAGCAACTGACACCAGAATTTATTAGGAGAAATCAGAGAAAAGAAATAAGAAAAATGAAGAAGCATTAAGAAACATGTGGGACTCTATTAAGAGGAATAATCTCTGAAAAACGGGAGTTCATCAACATCTCTCCTCTGAGATGTGAAAGAGCAGGTTAACCAAGCAAACAAGCATAAAGGGGAAGACACATACCACATGACTGTCAAGAAATCTAGGAATAAAAATTGAAAAGGGGCAAGAACCTCCAAACCAGCACAGACAGAAACAGAGACGCTTCTGTTAGAGTCCATTTCCTGTATGCAAACTTCTAGCTTCCTGAACTGTCAGAAAATAAATTTCTGCTCACTAAAATCACCTTCTTGTAGTATTTCTGTTATAGCAGTAGTAGAAACTAAGACAAGGAATCATATTTGAACATATTGTTTTGGAGGACGTAAGTCAATCTGTAATAGTCAGGAAACTGTATACAATGGCTATTAAAGTAAAAGAATCATTTCTCTAAAAGAAGAAGACTTGGAAGAATGAGGGAAAATATAGTTTTGGTTTAGGAGTAAGAAAGGAGTAATGACTTTTGCACAATTACAGACATGTAAAATAATGAAGAAATGGCCTTAGACATGATGAGCTTTCTTTCAGAGGCAATATTCAAACAGAATTTGGAAGGCATTCTTTACAAAGTCTTAAAAAGACACCTTTCTTTGGGTAGGAGAATGGACTGTACATCTCAAGTCTTCCTACCGTCCCATCTCTAGGATTCCATACTTTAAGTATAGCTTATGCTGCTCCTTATTAGCATATACAAATATATTATTGTTAACTGACTTTGAAAAATTCTCCTTTGTAAAGTTTGCTAAGTATTTTTATACTAAAGATGAAAGTTCATGGGATCATGTTGTATTCTGACAATTCTGCAAAAGACCACAAGGATAAATAAGGGAGTTACTTCTTTTGCCCTATGTGCTAAAGGAAAAAGAGTTTGTTCTTTATGACCTTCAACCTAAGTATCTACCCAGAATAAAAATTCTAATCATTCATATATTTTAATATTCTCATTAAGCATAGTACTTTTTTTCATTAAAAATCTGTAACTTCAAGAAATTCTAAGCTCTGGATCATACCTGAATAGGCAAAATGGAATGCTTTTTCAATTTATAAAATGCTTTTCAGTAGAGAGGCTACTTAAGGAGCCTATAAGGAGGATGATAGGGTTTCATCATTTGAAGGCATGTCTCTGTTCTTCCATTAGCATTTTAACAGCGTAGTGTAGAGCTGAATGTTGGGGTAATCATAATGCTTATAATAATGTTTCCAACAAATTTTGAAGACAAGAATAAGGTTTCTCCATATATCTACAATATCCTCGTTGAACTCTTTCTTTGATATGAAGAACTCACTATTTTAATATTCTGTTATTCCTGTCAAGATTAAAAATCTCATTGTTACGGAGTCAATTCTTGCTCATAGTTACCCTGTATGACAGAGTAGAGCTGTCCCCATGGGTTTTCCAATCCTGTAATTTTTACAGAAACAGACTGCCACATCTTTCGCTCATGGGTCAATTAATTGGTTTTGAACTGCCGACTTTTCAGTTAGCAGCCAAGTGATTCACCACTCTGCCACCAGGACTCCTTTCCTCAAGATTAAGATACTAGATTCTCAGCTGATTCAGTGTTAAAGCAACTCACTGTGGAAATGTTTACTAGATGAGTTCTCTCTCAACAAAACCTACAACTGATAAAAAAAAATTGGATATCAATTTTTCTTTTTATTATACTACATATAATTCCCCCTCTGATACACAATAAAAAATAAATTTAAGAAGGATATTTTAGACTGCAAAATATCAAGTGATAGAGTAATGAAAATTGCTGGGAAATTCCAACCTATTAGTAACTCCTAAGACTATATTCTCCTTCACAAGTCCACAGTGTTTGGTGAAACAGTGAATATAATTCCCTCTGCACTTTACTGAGGTCTGTTAGAATGCTTTTATTACTCTATTTGAATTGTAATGGATGCAGATACAAGATTTTGGATGCTTGCAATAGATTTACGTGGATTGCATCACTGTTTGCTGTCAAGTTAGACTACGTTGTGAAAATGTTAACAGAAAAGATAACACTATCACTTTCTGATCTGTTTCTTTTCATAGCCATCCCACAAATGAGATATTTGTTAAACACAAACCATTTCGATTATCTGTGTATCTTAATAGGTTGTTCATTTACAATTCAATATATACACATTCTAATCCCATTTATGACTGAACTACATTTTAACTATTGAATACTGCTGCTATTCAAACCCTTTTCTCTTTATTTTTTAGCATTGCTTCATTTAAAAACAAGTCAATGACAACAACAAACCTCCTATTTCATTAGTTTCCTGTGGCTGCTATAACAAATTAACCACAGTCTCAGTGGTTTAAAACAACAGAAATTAATTTTATCCCAGCTCTGGAGGCCAAAGTCTAAAATCAAGGCAGGACTATGCTTCCAGATACTATAGGGAAGAATCCACTCCTTGCTTCTTCTAGCTTCTGTCAGCCTTACTTAGTTTTCCTTAGTTTGTGGCTGTATCACCCCAGTCTCTTCCTTTGTATTCACAACACTGAATTCACAACACCCCTAGGGTTGCCATGAGTCGACTGGACAGCACTTGGCTGGCTTGCCTCTCTGTTTGTGTCTCAAATTTCCCTTTTCCTTTCTTTTATAAAGACACTGGCGATGGTGTTTAGGGGTTACCCAAATAATCCAGGATAGTTTCCTCAACTCAGTATCCTTAATCATATCTGAAAAGTCTTTTTTCCAAATAAGGCTACATTTACAGGTTTCTGTGATTAAGATATGGACTTATCTTCAGGGAATCATTTACCAACCTACCAAATGTTCTGGATGGTGTTTAAAAGCCAAAATATTATTAAATTTTAGTTGAAATGCCAACCACAGAGATATCTGCTGTTGTTGTTGTTAGGTACTGCAGGGTCAGTTCTGACTCACAGCAACCCATGAAGAATGGAACGAAACAGAGCCCAGTCCAGCACCATCGTCCCGATCATTACCATGCTTTAGTCCATTATTGCAGCCTTCTGTTGACAGTCTTCCTCTTTTTTTACTGACCCCCCATGAGTCGGATCCGACTCGACAGCACTTGGCTACTTGGCTTGGCTACTTCCCCAAGCGTGATGTCTTCCTACAGGGACTTGTCTTTCCTGACAATATGCCCAGAGTACATAAGAAGACGTCTTGCTAGCTTTGCTTCTAAGGAACAGTCTGGTTGTACTTCCAAGACAGATCTGTTGATTCTTCTGGAAGTCCGTAGTGTACTCAATATTTTTTGCCAACACTGTAATTCAAAGGCATTAATTCTTCTTCAGCAATTGTAAAACCTATACAACTGAAACAAATGTTATTGTATGCTTAAAATAATGTGAATTTCAAAAGTATTCTTGATCTTGACATTTAAGGAAATTAGATTTGATGAGAAAACAGGAAGCATTATGTAAACAGATCAAAAAAAGCTGTAAAAAAATTAGTTGTCTTTAGCTGTGCTATGGTCCCCACTTAGGTCACCACATAGGTCACCACTATGTTTTTATTTACTTCCCAAAACTAACTGTATTAATTTAGGCTTTTAAATGACACATTGTATGCTGGCATATTTTTCAAGGATACATTAACTCCTGAATTCAGCTCAATTGTTTCAAAAAATTCTAATTTTTTCTCACAATTAACCGGCAATAATTTTGTCACCACAGTTTTCACACAGACATATTTTTAAATGAAAGCGGGATAGGAGAGGGATAGGATAGGAGGACTTCAGCACAGATTTCTGATTTCTCAGCACATTATTTCTCATATAGAATAATTGAACCCTGGGCAATAGAGAAGACAGTACAAGGGTTCTGCAGTATATGTAAAGGCCCTTTTATACAGTATACCAAGAAACTTACCAGTAAATCCACTAAGATTTTAATAACTTCCCTAGACTACTTGCTAGAGTCAGAATTAATTCTAGTTCCTGCATCATCAGTGACTGCTGTCTCTACTTTCCATTACCGAGTGAGTGTGCCAAAGCCAATCATACAGGGCATTCAGAAGTGTAATTGGACAAGACAGGCAGCAGGTAAATAAATGCACCTCTAAGAAAATTGTTGTATTGGCCTGTCCAGTATGATCGAAGTTCACCAACTTCAGTTCAGCAAATACATATTACATGTGTATTACGCACCAGGCACTGAGGTCAGAGCTAAGATTGCCAGGGAGAATCAGATGCAGTCTCAGTCTGGTGCACATGAAAGCAGGAGAGAGAAACACACACAAAACAAACTACAAGAGAGTAATATAACAGACTCGATTTTTATCACACCTCACCAGACCATGGAGTCAACCGAGATCCCATATTTAATAGCAAAACTTACCATAGATCTTTGCCCCCGTCTCAAATTCTGCATCTTCTTTTATCAGAATGCTATGAATCCCAAGGTGATAGATCACAGAGACTCCCAAATACATTCCCTCCCACAGCTCTGCCAGATGCTATGATTCTCTTCTGAATGCATCCCAGACCCTACTGCCAACCCAACACTAACACGGCAGATCATGCTTGTAAGCCATCCTCTTCCTTGTTACTGAATCTTAGTGAGGTTCTAAAAGGTGTCCGTGGTGTCCTAGTAGATTTGGCTTCCAACTCCACTTGGTTTCCTTAGTCCTTCTACCAGAGTCCAGTATAAGGCAGACGTCATGTCAGCCTGAGAAGGATGGAAAGGCAAGTTTGGAGAAAAGACGGGAATTTGTGAACAGATGAGACTGAGGAAATGAGAAGTCCAATTGACACTAAGATTAAGAGTAGGGAAGTAGGTTTGGGAAGTCAGTTCATCCTCTGTCTTAATAGGACAAGACACATGAAGACAATGACACCTTCGGAAGTAAAAGAGGAACAAAAGCTTTCCTGTTTTAATTAAAACAAAGAATTTCTCATTTGCTGCTAACTATTTAGAGTAAGGAAACCCTGGTGGGATAGTGCCATATCTGCCAATCAAAATGTTGGCAAGTCGAATCCGCCAGGCAATCCTGGAAACTCTACGAAGCAGTTCTACATCGTCCTGCAGAGTTGCTGTAAGTCGGAATTGATTCAGCAGCAGTGGGTAATTAGAGCGAGGTACATCAGCTTGTTAGAAGTGAATGGTAGGAGCTTTATTCACTTCTACGTGCCTACCACCTACCACAGTATTGTTTATGTAATAGACATTCAATTATCTATTTTATGAATTACAAACCAAAAAAAGAAACAAACAGGCAAACAAACCCAGTGTCATCAAATAGATTCTGACGCATATGAATTGCAGTCATTTTAATTTTATTTTGAGATTATTGAGGGAAAACTTAATTCCTTCCTATATAAATTTTTCTTTCCTATTTTCTACTTTTTCCCTCATACTAAAAAGTATCTTAAATCATCTTTTTAAACTACATAAATAAATAAAATTAATAAAGATTGTAGATTTTAAAGTTTACTGTTCTGGCGTTTACTTGTGGATTTTGACCTATCAGCCTTCCAATAATTTAGTTTGCTATGATTAAGTGATACAAAAGTTACAAACCATTTCTAAATATCAGTGACTTTTCCTTTCTGAATGACAGTATGGATTTTGGTTTCATTTGCAGTATATCATGTATTGTCAAAAAGTTCCAAAAGATTAGTGTAATTGTTTTTCTTGTTAGGAATGACTCCAGAAATATGTTGTCACTGTTGGAAGAGTACAAAAGGAAGTACTTTTTTTTTATCATCATGCTAATTTGTTCAATTAAATTTCCCTCAATCTTTAAATTGTAAGAGCTCTCACGAGAGCTATTAATAAAAAATAGACTCTAAATTAAAGAAGGGCTAATAACTTATCTTTCAGTCATGAAGCTTAGGTTACAGAGATTTATTGATTCCAACAGTTTTTATAAAGGTTCTATTTTTTTTAAGTTTGCATGTCTCACCAGGAAACAGTTGCTGTTGTGTTGATTCAGACTCATGGAACCCTCATATGAACTGTGCTCCTTACGATTTTTCAGTGATCGATTTTTCAGAAGTAGATTGCCAGATCTTTCCTCCAAGATGCCTCTGGGTGGACTCCAACTTCCAGCCTTCCTATTAGCAGTCAACTACAGTAACCATTTATACTAGTCAGTATTTGGATACCTGTAATTTGGAAGGTTGGGGAGGATAAGAATTAAACTTGACTGTTTTTCATGCCCTGTAGGAAATTTTAGTGATAGAGATGCCATGTTGGGAAAGCTTTACAAGGACAGAGATGAAGGGGGAAGTGGTGTAAATAAAACCTCAGAAATCAGAAAAAAACCACATGTGAGTATGAGAAATAGATGAACTCATCCACAGAAAATGAAATCAGCTGAGGCATGCGGCATTTAGATGGTAGGCTAGCTGGCAAAGAAATATGAAACCAAAAAGGTATTGATCTGAGGCATGGCTCACCGGCTCACACCGCAGTCTTTTTACACCTGGACGGATGGGAATATTTACAGCTTTGGCTCACAGAGTGTTTCTGAAATTTGAGCCCAGTGTGTCTCTATGAATATATTTTCTCTTTATATTTTTTAACAAAAGCTAGATGTGATCTTGACTTCATTGGATTTAAAAGTGTATAGTATATATATGTTGACATTAACTTTTGTTTTTTTCATGAATCTCAGTTAAAATGCACTGCTAGGAAAATTACATGTTACAAGTAATTCTAGTCATGTAGAAAATGTAGTATTTAAATATTAGGGTAACTACTCATTGTTAACACAAGGCAATCTTATAAGAAGGATTCAGCCATCTCCAACTAGAAGATATCTAAAAATAATGGGCAGGGACATGTGAGGAATTTTCCCGAGAAAAGAATGAAAACTGTTGTTCTTTATCGTTGCTTACCAACTCATGGAAGTGAATCTCCACATGCCCATATTGCTAGAATTGCTTTCTGTTGAAATTCAGTATGACAGTCTTTGTTTTGTATCAAACTAAGTTTTTCCATACAGTTTTTCGTTTCAGAAAAGTTTATCTCTCAAAATAAGAGGACTGCCAATTAAGTTCCCAAACTCATCCTAGAAAAAGTGCTACCTACATCGTTGCTGAATGCCGCTATGGCCACTTTCAGAGTACTGCCCCTGGGAAGCTATGCACCAATGTCAGGGCCTAGTCCACCCTTCAAAGCAATTTTGGAACTCTTTATGGAATAACCATCAGAGCTGTTATAGTATTACATTCCATGCCCTGAATACTATCATATATCTACCTTTCAACACTTCCTTTATCTTCAGGTTAAGAAAAAAAGTCACTGGGGGGCCAGATTAGGTGAGTAGGGAGGGTATTCCAATACAGTTATTTGTTTATTGGATAAAAACTCCCTCACAGACAACTAAATATACAATTAAGTTCACAGTGCCACCCCGTGCTATGGCCATTCCAGAAATTGCTTTGAAGGGTGAACTAGGTGCTGGCACTGGCGCATAGCTTCCCAAGGGGAGTGCTTAGAAGGTGACTGCAGTGATATTCAGCAATGAGGTCTGTAGTACTTAGAACAATTAAGTTCACGGACTTCGTTGTCAGGCCTCTATGTGCGAGCTTAGGTGCTGAAGAGAAAGGGATCTGGAATAAATATGTTTACTCTTAATAAATATTTTTAATCCCAATTTTCCATTGATCATACAGTGAATTGCATATGAATACCTCAAAAATGCCAAAAACAAGTGTGTCAGTGTATTAAAAAACAAAGTAAACCAATAGCAAAAGGTAAAACTTAAACACTATCTGATATTATAAATAGATATATGTAGGTTTTAGTAGTAATATTCTTAAAAGTCACATTCACCATCAGAGCGGATTGGTCCAATCTAGAATGGTGAACGAATACATTATAAATGAAGCAGATTTGCTACTGAAATCTTAAAGAAAAAGCCAGCAGTGACTTTGGACTTCTATTACTTTCTTAATGTTTCTGTTCTAAGTGATTACTGAAATCCTGCTAAGGAAGGTTCAAGAAGCTGAGTGGTGTGCAAGTAATTGTTTAACAACCAGTTCCTAGGGAAAGTTTTTTGTTTTCTCACGTTCTCATTTGTTGTGGTGTCTGTTAGTTGCCCTCAAGTCTGACACACAACTACCCTGTGCACAACAAAACAAAACACTGCCCCTGCTGTGCTAACTTCTAACCATTATTACGCTTGAGCCCCTGGCTAGCCGCTGTTTGTCAGTTCGCCTTGGGAACTGACCCTCTGTTTCACCAAGCACGGCATCGTTCTCCAGGGACTGATTCCTCCTGATAACATGTCCAAATCCTTGATTCTTTATTGTGGTTGTTCTTTAAGTTAAAGTTTACAATTCAAGTCAGTTTCTCATACAAAAATTTACACACATTTTCTGTGTGACCCTAGTTGTTCTCCTCACACTGTAACAACTCACACCCCCCTTCCACCCCATTTTTCTCACATCTGTTCAACCAGCTCCTGTCCCCTCTGCCTTTTCATCTTGCCTCTTGACAGGAGCTTCCCAGGGAGTCTTATGTATCTACTTAAGCCAAGAAGCACACTCTTCACCAGTATCATTTGATGTCTTACAGTCCAGCCCAACCTGTGTCTGAAGAGGTAGCTTTGGGAATGGTTTCAATTCTAGGCCATATCTTCTAGCCGTGACTTCTAGGGACCCTCTAGTCTGTCAGATCATCAAGTCTTCACCATCCCTGATTGTAAGGAACATTCTGACTTACTTCTTCCAAGAGACATGGCAGTCTGTAGTATATTCAGTACTCTTCACCAGCACCGTAATGCAAACACGTCATTTCTTCATCAGTCTTCTTGATTCATTGTCCAGCTTTTGCATACATCTGAGGCAATTCAAAATTCCATGGCTTGGGTCAGGTACCCCTTAGTCCTCAAAAGGACATCTTTGCTTTTTAACACCTTGAAGAGGTCTTTTGCAGTAGATTTGCCCAGTGCAGTACATTAATTGATTGTTTGCTTCCATGCGCATTGTTTGTGGTTCCAAGTAAAATGAAATCCCTTGACAAATTCAATATTGTCTCCACTTATTACAATGTTGCTTAGTCTTCCATGCCTTAGTCATTTAGCACTGTGATAACAGAGATATCACACACAAATGGATGGCTTTAACAAAGATAAATTTATTTTGTCACAGTTCAGTACGCTAAAAGTTCAAATTCAGGGCAATAATTCCAGGGGAAGTCTGGAACTGGAGGAAAGTCCTTGTTGTCAATCCTCCCCTGGACCAGGAGCTTCTGAGGCACAAGAAGGCCAGGTCCTTTACAAAGGAAGAACTCTTCTCTCGGCACTGCTTCTTGGTAGTGTGAGGTCCCCAAATCTGTGCTTGTTTCCCTTGCCTTAATATTCCAAAAGATTGTCTCAAGGCATAATGCAATCTTATACATTAAGTCCCACCCCACCCACACAACTGCCACCCATCCTCCCTCATTAACACTGCAGGGGTAGGATCTACAGCACAGAGGGACATCATACAATACCAGGAATCATGGCCTAGCTGAATGACTGCATACATTTGGGGGTACACATTTCAATCCATGACAGTCCAGTTGTGAGCATTTTTATTTTCTTTATATTGTGATACAATCCATATGGAAGGCTGCAGTCTTTGATCTTCATCATTAAGTGCTTCAAGTCTTCTTTGCTTTCAGCAAGCAATGTGCTGTCATCTATGTATTGTAGATTGTTAATGAGTCTTGCATTAGTCCTAATACCACATTCTCCATATAGGCCAGCTTCTCAGATTATCTACTCAGCACACAGATACAACCTGATGAGCACCTTTTCTGATTTGTAGCATTTCCCAAATGCTCCCACCATTGCCAATTTCAAGCTATCAAGAAGTAACTGAGCATAGAGCTGAAAAGAGATGTACTAGCCTGCCCCGAGTCTCCACTGAAGCCTCTCCTCATCAGGTTCAGTACGTGAAACCTGAATGTCAGATCAAAACAACAACCACCCCCCTGGATGCAAAGTTCAAGTTTATATATGTGTCTTATTTATCTAGTGCTGTTATGACAGAAATACCACAAATGGAGAGCTTTAGCAAAAAGAAGTTTATCTGCTCTCAGCTTACCCAAACCAAACCCACTGTTGTCCAGTAAATTCTAACTCACAGTGACTCATAGCTTAGAGGGGTAGAAATCTGAATTCAGTTTGTCAGCTCCAGGAGAAAGCTTTCCTTCTCTGTAGCCTCTGGGCAAAAGTCTTTATTATCAATCTTCCCTTGGCCAGGGACCCTAGTTCCAAAGGACATATTCCACTGTCAGGTCTCTTTTCTTGGTGTTAGGATCTCCTTCCATCTCTCTGCTTGTTCCTCTCTTTTATATCTCAAAAGAGATTGACTCAAAGTACAGCCTAATCTTGTAGACTGAGTTCTGCCTCATTAATATAACTGTCTCTTTTCTGCCTTATTAACATCGTAGATGTAGGATTAACAACACACAGAAACACACATCTGATGACAAAATGATAAACAATAACACAATACTAGGAATCATGAACTAGGCAAGTTGACATAGTTTGTTGCAGGACACATTTCGATCCATGGCAACAAACGATGGTCATGATGTGATTGTTCTTGGTGAGTATTTTAATCAGCTAGGGCTGCTCTAGCAGACATACTACAGAATAGATGGCTTTAACCAAGGCAAGTTTATTCTTGTACAGCCTGGTAGGCTACAAGTCCAAATGCAGGATGTCGGCTCCAGGGGCAGGCTTCCCCCTTGTCAGCTCTGAAGGAAAGCCCAGTACTGCATCAGTCTTTGTGCAGGGAGCATCTTGGCTCGGGAGTCTCAGGTCTGAAGGTCGCACTCTTCTCCTGGTGCTGCCGGCTTGCTGGTGTGAGGTTCCCAATTCTCTACCTGCTTCCCTTTCCTTTTGTCTCTTGTAAAATGGAAGGATTAAGGGTGGTATAAGCCATACTCCAAGAAAACTCCCTGTACAGTAGAACAGAGCAGGGAGATGAAGAGATTACAGTCTCTCCCTAATCCTTTAACATACAGTATAGGAAAATCATAAATGGAGGGCAATCATAGAACACAGGAAATTATGTTCCAGCCACATGGCTATACATGTTTCTGGGGGGGACACAATCCCATCCATGACATTGGGTAAAGAAAACAAGGGAACTTTCTCACTCTATGTATTTATAAGGGGCATCATGAAACTGTGAAATTTGTAGAATACATAATGAATCCTACTGTGCATGAATTAAATAGTATAGTCTGAAGTAAAATTACAGTTCTCTGATATTATTTGATGGCTGGTTGGACGTTCCCTTGATGACTGCTCTGGTTAATCAAGGGTGTAAATGAATCTCCCGCTTCAGTGGTCCCTAGAAATCACCACAAATCCTCTTTTTAATATCAGTGCTTCACAGAAAAAGTGTTTGTTTTCCTCTTGTTTGCTTTGTTATTAAGTGGAAGACTAAATAAAACAGTCTGAAAGTGATAGCCATCTCCTGACAACTCTCTAGGGACCAGCAGTCCTTAGACAACCGCATACCGGAGGCCTCCTCTGCAAGCTGTGTGTGGCCCAAGCGGCCAACAGCCTGAGGCTGTAAGCAAAACAAAAAAAACACTTCACCATGCTTTTACTGTTGGTGTCGCTTTTGTTTGCAAAGGACCCGACACTGTAGTTTTTGTACCTGATCCCTTTTTTAACTGTTTTAACATAAAGATTTGCTGAGTTACACTGACAGCCTCGGGAAGTGTGGCTGTGTTGCTCTGGCTGTGTGAAACCATTGTGCACTTAAACAGCATTTTCCTAAATACTCTCATACTGCCGTGGTGCTAGCCCTGAATATTTAACCAGCAAGGAAAGCTGTATATGTCCCTGGACTGTTTTACACGTATTGCCTGATATACAATCATTTCAATACATTTCTTCCATGTATTACTGTTACAAACAGGGAAAACAATCCCACTGTCAGTGAGATCCTAGGCTGGTTTTCATGCGGACAGGATGGCTTTCAGTCCTTCCATCTCTGCCGTGTACCTTCACTGCCATCTGCTGACCCTGAGTCTCTGGGCTGCCCGTTTCCTATTCCGGCTAGTCTCATGCAGAGTAGTCATAACTCACCGAAAACTTTGGGTTGAAAATAGAGATCAGACCTGCTGGCAACTGAATACAAACTCGCTCAGTCCTAAATCTAGCCTAAGAAGTTACTTTTAGACTAAAGTTCCAGGATGACTCTTAATGTACCTACATTATGAATGCATAGCCGTTTCCTTCAGAGCAATGGTTATTGTTGGCTTAGAAAGTCAGTGGTTATTCAGCTGGAAATGCATTCAGCTGCTTTCCCTATTGCCAGTTACCAGTAAAGGAAACTCGTCCATTCATTCATTGTTGAGATCTATCTTAAGTAAAAAGGAAAGAAAGAAAGAAACTTACTAGCCAAGTTAATTCATATTCTATGTTTAAAATAGACAAGCTAGCATCACTGCTGGATAATAGCCAACCCTAGTGACAAAAGAACATTTATGCTTTGTGCCTGTGAAAACATTTAGTAACATCATCAGTTTTGCCATAATCCCTAGAAGCAGCTGGTGCTGTTCAGTTTTGTTACTGTTACATTAGGGCTTCAAAATCCCCAAATTCTGAAGTTGCTGCAATTATGCTTGAAGTATGTCTTGGGCCCTTCAGCACAGCCTGTAACAGTTTTGTGAAGAATCTAATTTCATCATGGTTTAATGCCCATGACTCACGTCACTCTAAGATTTGACAAGTCAAAGATAGACACCTTAGAGGGGAAAAAAAATCCATACTTTCTAACTCTCTAGGAGGAAAACAAACTACTTATGTGCTTTTGAAACATGCCACTAGAGGGGTGAGAAAAAGAAAAGTGAGACAGATGCATTGAAATGCCTTTAGCACAAAACAAACCTACGATGGAAAAGGAAAATAAATTAGTCTTCTAGATTTAAAGCCTCCAAAATCATAAAGGCATCACCAATCACTTGTTTAATTTTTCTTCATTCTTCCTCTCACAAATTAAAGATAACTTACTGTTTGTGCGACTCTTCAAAAGCAAAGACTTTGTCTGATCTTTAATTGTAGTCTTTTTTTATAATGTAAAAGAAAATGTGAAACTTCTGGTCCAGATGACTTTATAACTTCACACTTTGAAGCTCCTCCTCAGTATAAACTACAGGACAAAATAAAGAAACCATTTTAAAATAGACAGTTAAAAACATAAAGACCATTTCAAAAATAAGATGTGCATCACCTGGGACAAAAAACAGAACAGAAATGAAAAACAGTGAAAGGGCTAGTGCAGTACATCTTCCCAATACAGGTCTAGAAACAGAGCAGCCAAGATCTCAGCTCTCCTAGGGTAACAGGACAAAGACTGGTCACCCCAGCAGACTTCTTGTGAAAGATTGAAAATATAATAATTATTATATGTATGTTGTTGGTGTTACCTGCTATCAAGACAACCTCTCCTGACTCACATGTGACATCATGAATAATGGGAGTGGGTCACTGTGATCCACAGGGCTTTCAGTGGCTGATTTTTCCAAAGTAAATCACCAAGCCTTCCTTCCTATTCTTAGTATGAGAGCTCCATTGAAACCTGTTCAGCATCATGGCAACAGGCAAACCTCTAAAGACAGAAAGATGGTGACTGTCCTTAAGGTGCACTGACTGAGAATGAAACCCAAGTCTTCTGCATTCAAAAAATAAATAAATCAAACCTATGGCCTTAGAGTCAATCCCAACTAATCGCAACCCTATGGAAGAGAGTAGAGGTTCCAGGTAGCTGCTAGTATACTTGAACTGCTAATCTTTTGGCTAGCAGCTGAGCTCTTAACCACTGTGCCACATATGGAAGGTGAAAATTCTAACAGAGAACCACCATTGTTGTATACATAGCATAGTTAGATGCTATCAACTCAGTCCCAATTCATAATGATACTGTGTACAACAGACAAAATGAAACACTGCATAGTCATGCACCATCTTAGCAATTGTTATTATGCTTGAACCTTTTCTTGCAGCTCCTGCATCAGTCCATCTCATTGAAGGTCTTTATCTGTGATGCTGACCCTCCATTTCACCAAACATAATGTCCTTCTGCAGGTACTGATCCCTCCTGATAACATATCCAATGTGAGACACAGTCTTGTCATCTTTGTATCTAAGGAGCATTCTGCAAAGACAGATTTATCTATCCTTTTGGCACCCACAGTATATTCAATATTCTATGCCAAAGCTCCAGTTCAGAAGTGGCAGTTCTTCTCCCGTCTTCTTTGTTTATCTTCAAACTTTGGCATGCCAAGGAGGTAATTGAAAACACCGTAGCTTGGATCAGCCAAAGCCAAGCCAAGTGCCATTGAGTCAGATCCAACTGCAACTAAATCTTTACTTTTCAACACTTTAAAGAGATATAGTAGATTTGCTGATGTAACGTGTCTTTTGATTTCTTAACTGCTGCTTTCATGGGTGTTGATTGTGGATCCAAGTAAAATGAAATCCTTGACAATCTCAGTCTTTTCTCCTTTTCCCATGTTGTTGCCTAATGGTCTGGTCATGAGGATTTTTGTTTTCTTGACCTTGAGGGTATAATCCACACTGAAGGCTGGTCTTTGACCTTCTTCAATAACTGCTTCAAGTCCTCTTCACTTTAACAAGCAAGACTGTGCCACATGCATAACGCAGGTTGTTAATGAGTTTTCTTCCAATCCTGATGGGGAAATCATTTTATACAGTCCATGTTCTTGGATTATTTTCTCATTATGCAGACTGGATTAGTATGGTAAAAGAATACAAACCTCGTGCACAACTTTCCCGTCTTTAAACCACACAATATACCTGTGCTCTTTTCCAACTACTGTCTCTTGAACCATGTATACACTGTCCATGAGCAAAATTAAGTTCTAGAATTCCCATTCTTTACAATGTTATTCATAAGCTTTTACAATCCACACAATGAAATGCTTTTGCATGGTCCATAAAACACAGGTAAACATCTTTCTAGTATTCTCTGCTTTTAGCCAACATCCATCTGACATCAGCAGTGATATCTCTGGTTCCACATCTTCTTTATCTAGCTTGAATTTCTGGCAATTCCTTGTTGATATACTCCTGCTGTGGATTTTTTTTAATGATTTTAAGCAAAATTTTGCTTGTGTATGATATTAGCGATACTCTTCAATAATTTTGGATTCCATTGGATCTCCTTTCTTAGGAACCAACAGAAATATGGATCTCTTCTAGTTAGTTGACTAGGTAGCTGTCTTCCACATTTCTTGGCACAGAAAAGTGAGCACTTCCAGCTCTGCAGCTATTTGTTGAAACACCTCAAGTGATATTCCAGCCTTGTTTTTTGCTAATGCCTTCAGTGCAGTTTGGACTTCTTCTTTTAGTACCAGCAGTTCCTGATGATATGCTGCCTCCTGAAACGGTTTAATGTTAACCAGCTGTTTTTGGCACAATGACTCTGTGTATTCCTTTCATCTTCTTTTGATCCTTCCTCAGTCATTTATCATTTTCCCTGTAGAATGCCTCCAATGTTGCATCTGGAGGCCTGAATCTTTTCTTCAGTCAGCTTCAGAAATATTGACTGGGTTCTTCCTTTTAGGTTTTCTATCCCCAGGTCTTTGCACATTTCATTATAAAACTTTATTTTGTCTTCTTGAGCTGCTCTTTGAAATTTTCCATTCTGCCACTTTCTTCATCATCCCTTCCTTTTGCTTCACAAAAAAGAGCAAGTTTCAGAGTTTCTTCTAATGTCCATTTTGATCTTTTCTTTATTCCTTGTATTTTTAATGTTCTCTTGCTTTCTTCATCTGTGATTTCCTTGATGTCATTCTGCACCTCACCTGGTCTTCAGTTATTAGTGTTCAAAGCATCAAATCTGTTCTTGAGATGGTCTCTAAAGTCAGGTGAGATATACTCAAGGTCATACCTTGGTTTTCATGGACTTGTTTTAATTTTCTTCAGCTTCAACCTGAACTTGCATATTAATAATTGATGGTTTGTTCTGCCATCGATCTCTGTCCTTGTTCTGACTGATGATATTGAGCTTTTCCATTGTATCTTTCCACAGTTTTGGTTTATTTGCTACTTGTGTATTCCATCTGATAAGGTCCATGTGTATTGTTCAGTTTATGTTGTTAAAAAAGATATTTGCAATGAAGACATCATTGGTCTTGCAAAATTCAACAATGTGATCCCCCATATCATTTCTATTTCCAAGGCCATGTTTTCCAGCTACTGATCCTTCATGTCCAATTTCACACCCCAATCAACAGCAATTATCAGTGCATCCTAACTGCATGTTGGATCAATTTTAGACTGTAAAAGCAGGCAAAAATTTTCCTTTTATTCATTTTTTGGCCTAGTTGTTGGTACATAAATTTGAATAATAGTTGTTGTCTTAGGCTGGGTTCTCTAGAGAAGCAGAACTGGTAAAGCATATACACATACAGAAAGAGAAATTTGAATCAGAGAAACAGCTCACATGATTATAGAGGCCAGACTGTCCTAAGTCTGCAGATTAGGATAGAGGCTTCTCCTAACTCACACAGCCGCACGAGCTGGCAAACCCAAGATTGGTAAGTTGGAAGAGCAAAGCTCCTCTCACAGGCTTTGAAGATTAATGAATCCCAATATCAGCAGATAAACTCAAGTCCCAAGAACTGGAAGTCAGACCAATAGGAGTCAGCTTCAGGATCCACAAGGGTGAAAAAACAGAATATTTGCTTATATTCAGATACAAGCCACACTCCCAAGGGACTTCTCTTTCAACTGATTGGATATTCACAGAAGATCCCATCCTGGCAGTAATCACTTACACACACTGAGGATCATGGCCCAGCCAAGCTGATACACAATCTCAACCATCACAGTTGTATTAACTGGACTTCCTTATATCAAAACCAAACCTACTGCCATTTAATAGATTCTGACTCATAGTAACCATATGGGCAGAGTAGAACTGCTCCATATAGTTTCCAAGGAACACCTGGTGGATTTGAACTGCTACCCTTCTGCTTAGCAGTCGTAGCACTTAACCACTATACCACAAGGGTTTCCTTGAGTTTTGTCACATCAGCAAATGAAGATCCTGAAAGCTTAATTCCATCCATGTCATTTAGGTAGACTTTATTTCGAGGAGGTACCTCTTCCACAGTACTTTGAGTAACTTCCAACCTGAGAAGTTCACCTTCAATAGCACTATTTCAGATAATGTTCTGCTGATGTTCATGAGGTTTTCATTGGCTAATTCTTTTCAAAAGTAGACCACTGGGTCCTTCTTCACAGTCTGGAGGCTTAACTTAAACCTATCTTCCATGACTGACTGTCATGGATTGAATGGTGTCCCCCTGAAAACGTGTGTAGCCATGTGGCTGGGCCATGATTCCAAATATTTTGTGATTGTACTGCACTTGGCTGGCCTCCATTTTGTGATTTTCTGATGTTGTAAATTGTAATCTCTGGCTGTGGCTAATAGGTAAAATAATGATGTTAAAAAAGGATTAAGGTGGGACAGCCACACCCTTGTTAAGGGAGTTTCCCTGCAGTGTGTCTTGTACCACCCTTTATTCTTTGATCCTACAAAAGAGAGAAGCAAGCAGAGAGTTGGGAGCCTCATACCATCAAGAGAGCAACACTGACTTGAGGTTCCTGCACCAAGATGCTCCCTCAACAGGACTGATGCAACACAGGGACTTTCCTCCAGAGCTGACAAGGGGAAAAGCCTTCCCCTGGCCTGGAGCAGACATTCTATATTGGGACTGGTAGCCTACTGGACTGTGTAAGAATAAACATTTCTATTTTTAAAGCCATCCACTCATGGTATTTTGGTTAGAGTAGCACTAGCTGACTAAAACAGTGACCTACTGATATTTGATACCAGCGGTATTGCTTCCAGCATCATGCTAACACCCAAGCCCCAAGAGCCCACAGCAAGGCACAGTGACAAACATGTGGAGGAAGATTAATAGAATGCAGTCATGGTATAATGACCAAAAGTGTGCCAAGCAACTGCTGTTTTCTCCTGAATTTATCTGTGGAGACTTTCAATATCACCATAGGACAGAACTACTAGATATTCATTACCTAAGATTCGGGTTAAAGGACTCAGAGGAGCAGGTTGAGAAAAGTCCCAAACCACCTAGCAGATAGATTTGAGCAAAGCAGAAGAAAACAAAAGGAGAAGAGGAATGGGGTACAAAAGAGTCCTCCTCTGAAAATGAGCCTACACACCACAATACCAGAACACTTGGTAATAGTGGAAAAGCAACCAAAAGCCAACCCAAGCCAATTAATAAATGGCATATCAATAATCCAAGATAAAATAATTTTATGACAATTTCTAATGAAATTGTTAAACTAAGTATTTTAAGGATGCTGGAAAGCATAAGTGAAGGAACCTCTATCATTTCCAAAGAGAAATTACAAAAGCAAAACACACATAAATTAAATACATGCACATACACAGAACAATTACAGAAAAGATTCAAAGTCTTAGGAAGAAAAAAAGATAGTCATAAAAATTTTCTCCTCAGTAGATACGTTAAACTCTTGTCCAGAGACACTCCAAGAAAACATTGTTACCTAGAAAGAATACAAGCCAGAGAAATTGAGATTAAAAAAATAAAAGCAATATTAAGAAATTTGGAAGACATTTTAACAGGCTTTCAAAGAAATGTCTAATGATTTCTAGAATGAGATATCAGAAAATACAAATGGTTAATATTTGAAATGATTCGTATGTGAATTTTCCAAGATTGAAGGAATATATAATGTTTTATATCAAATGTACACATGTGAAATGGAAGACAGTGATTATTCTACACCACTATGAGTCAGAATTGACTCAACAGCAATGCATTTGGTTTTGGATATTATCATGAAGAGAAGATTTTAAAGCTACCAGAGAAAAAGTAAAGTAGCAAGTAAACAGCCATTTAAACTAATAATGAATTCACATCAGCAATAGATTATAGAAAGCAAAAGTTTTCAAAGCAAAAATCAATCTAAAACTTCAGGCATAGTTAACCTATTATTCGAGGATAAATGAAATACAACTACATGTTTACTACTCACCAGTAAAAACCAGTTGCCATGGAGTCGACTCCAACTCATAGCGACACCATGGGTGTCAGAATAGACCTGTACAGAGTAGACCAGAGGTTTTCAATGGCAATTTTTTTCAGAAGTAGACCACCTGGCCTCTAAATGGAGTCAAAACTTCAACCTTTCGGTTAGAGGCTGAGTGAGTTAACATTTTGCACCACGTGGGGATTCCTTCTTATTCACTACTTTTCAGTGTAAGAACTACCAATGATGTGCTAAGTAATAAGATAGATTTGTAAACTGGGAGGATGACATGGAATACAGGGAACAACAATGAGCACAGGACGACTTGAAGAAAGTGCTGATAAATGAGTCAATCTCTGATTTGTCTGACTTTTTATTTTAAATGGTGAAACTTGTAAAATTACTTGTGCTTAGTTTTCAAACTTCAGAAAATGCCCATAAGCAGCACACAGAGAGAACCACTCCTAATATCAGTGTCTACACTTCTGGTATCCTCTCTGAGAACATTTTTATAAATATGATTTCATACTATCCAAATTGTCTTTATCTGTTTTCTATTTTGCACAAATATCTATGTCATCAACTATTATTCTACAACCCCAGTTTATGTACTGAATAGCATTCATTTCTGTAAAGGCACTTCATTTACTGAAGCAATGTAATCACCATTACTTACATTTTTACAACCTTTTCCATGCTTTCGAATACCATGAACTTCTAGTTTGTGTAGGATTTTCTAACCGTTGGCAAATAAATCATCTTTTTCAAGTCAGAATGTCCCTGTATATGTTGCTTAACATTCCTGAAAACTACAGATATGTTAAGGGTGGTAACAAATTTTAGTGTTTAAAACAATACAACTCGAGTATTTGACTTTTAAATTCCATTATAAGCAATATTAGTAGAAGTAGATGAACATTTCAACTTGATCATTCAATTTATTTTCATAAAAAGTCTCTTTAGAGATCCCTGTCTAGTCAGCAAATAATTACTTTAACTTGGATTTTAATATTAGCACTGAATGATTCATGTACATTAAATAATGTGATTCTCACTAACCATTTTTGAGCTAAGAATGATTGTCTCCCCTGTGTAGATAATCACACTTCAGGGAAGAAAGGTTAAGTGGTTTGCCTAAGATCACTCAGCTAGTCACTGGATTATCTGAAAATATGCTCCTAGAGTCTTTAAATCATTACAGTCAGCTGGCCTTAGCAATACTTGAGAGGCATAAGGGATGTGCACTTAGGTTCTTCCTTGAATGATTCAGGTGGCATGATGTCTAACTTGTTTACAGAGCCTTGGTTTTTTTCTTCTTATGACATAATTTGGTCTTCAAGCAAATATAAGATATATAAAAATAAATATGGTATGCATCAGAATATTAACTTCCAAAATAACAGATAAATTAAACAGACAATAGAATCAAACATTTGGTGGAAAGGTCAGGGGAAGACAGGGGACAGGTAACAAAACATAAGTAGAATGGCTTACTCTTTTATGACTGTAGATTATAGCTCAATGACCTCTAAATGAAACAAACAAGGTGGACTGGTAACAAGTACATGTGTTTCCTGAAAACTATTCCCTCCATCTTCAGCACAAACCACCCACACATTCAGACTGGCCGCATCAGCCATCACTGTAAATGAGTTTCAGTATGTCTCTGCAATGTAAAGTTCATACGAATGAGCTATTCCGAAATAGAAGGAATTTTAACATTTTAAACAGTGACCCAAATACTTTCATGGAAATTTGTTGCTGTTAAGTGTCATTAAGTCAGTTCTGAATCACAGGGACCCTGTGTTTATCAGAATGAAAACACTGTCCATTCTTGAGCCATCTCCACAGTTGTTGCAATGTCAGAGCCCATTGTTGTGGCCACTGTGCCAATCCATTTCCGTGAAAAGCTTCCACTTTTTCACTGACCCATTATTTTACCAACCATCATTTCCTTCTCCAGGAATTCATCCTTCTTATAACATGTCCAAAATACGTGTGACAAGGTCTCATCATTCTTGACCCAGTAATGTCTGGAGAGTTGACATCAGTAGTGATTTCTGGTCAGAGACAGCAGCAGGTCTATGGGCCATGCTCCCCGGGGATCCCTGACGCCATCAGGTCATCAGTTGTGGTCTTCTAGTAGAGTTTTTGAGCGGCACACCTCTTGTTCTCATGTTGTCACAAAGACTTAACATTTTGTGCCCCATCACGACAGTCTTGGTGGTGGCCAGGCACCATCTGGTTCTTCAGGTCACATGTTGGTACACTCTCCCATTCACATGAGTCTTTCTGTCTCCTGGGCTCTTTTTTTCCGTATGTCTTTGTTGTTCTCAGGGATTATCTGTTCTAGCTGAGCTGGAACCTTTTGGTGTACCTCAGCTGGAAACTTGCTGGCTGTTAAGACGCTGGACAGCACTCACCAATATGGGATGCAGAAGCCTCTTTTAGCAATGGGCTAGTTGTGCCAGTTGGCTTCAATGTCCCCTAGGAGCATGGTCCTCATACCCCACCCTTCTACTCTATCCTTGCAATATTGGGTTGAGATTAGAAGACTTTTCAGATTATGGTGAACTCCAGTTAAATTGATCTACTTTTTGGAGGTGGAGGCAAGATGGTGGACTAAGCACACATCTCCTTATATCCCTCTGGAAAACAAGACCTGAACTGATAATCAAACAGAGCCTTCTGGTCACCTAGTGAGCCTCCAGGACACGACACAGGGCTGTTAATTTGGGCTTCATACCACTGAACGAAAAACCTCCTCTCTTTCGCTGACTCCTGCTCCTGGCTAGCCCTGGCTCTCACTGACTGAAGGTAAATGAATCATTTTGACTTTTTTTTTCTCTGTCTTGGTGGTGAGTGGAACTGGGTCTTGCCTAGCGGATAGACTCAGACACACTGCTAGTGGGATACGCAGGCAAAATTCCCATATTTTAAGAGCCAGGCTTAGGACTCTGTTCATCTAGCCACTTTGGGCCTGTCTTTTTATCACTGTCACAGTGTAGTTTGTACGGATCCGCAATGCCAGTGCGTGGGATGCCATGTTGGATGTGGAGAATTTAGCAGGACCTAATTCTTAGCCTGGGAGCCAGCACCTGAAAACAGGACAGTGCTTCTCCAACAGAAAAGCAGTAATTTACAGTGTCACCTACAGGGGGGACCCAGCAACAGAGGTGGAGGAATCACTACCTTTCGGCACCTTTAGTCCCTCTATCTGCTGACCGTGTGGAGGGCACCATCTTAGATACAATAGCTTCAGCTGGACCTATTTCTTAGCCTGGGAGGCAGAGCCTGCCCACAGGAGAGTACTTTTCTACCAGAAAAGCAGTAGTTTACACAGTGTCACCTAAGGCTCGGCCCTGTCAGCAGAGGCCAACAGGTCAGTAGCACTGCTGTATTTTGAACTAGTTTGTATCATCTGGAGTTGGATACAGAGATGCTTACTTTACCAGTTGGGAAGAGGGACCCCTACACCTGAAAAGCTGACTGAATTGGGAAGTGATCAGATATCTTTTGTTTTACATTTTAAGACAGCCTAGAGAAACATGTGCAGTCCATCCTCACAGTATCTCTTCCAGCCTCTACTTACTCACATGGGACCCAGAAAGCAACAGACACTTGTGGCATAAGAAATCACCTATGGCTTCAGAAGATTCCCAAACAAAACAACCAAGGAGTTTTCCAGATGAAGAAACTTTTCTGAAATCATCAGAAGGTGAATACAAAATAATTATATACAGAGCCCTTCTAGACCTTATACAAAATGCAGGAGAACAAAAGGAAAAAATAAGCAAGCTGTTCAATCTGATAAAACACCAGTGCAGTGAAATCCAACAGATCAAGAACAAAATCAAATACATAGAAACTTCCATTCAAAGCCAAGAAAACAGATTTGAACAAATGGAAAAAAGAATTTCTGACTTGGAAGACAGAGCTACTGACACCAGTGCCTATGAGCAGAAATCAGAAAAAAGAAAGAAGAAAAATGAAGAAGCATTAAGAAGCATGTGGACCTCTATTAAGAGGGACAACCTTTGATTAATTGGAGTCCCTGAACAGGATGAGACACCTGAGGACACAGAGAGTATCCTTGCTGAGCTGCTGACAGAAAATGTCCCAGAAATCATGAGGGAAGAGAATATAGACATCTCAGATGCATATCATATGCCACCCAATATAGATCTCAAAAGAAAGACTCTAAGACATATTATAATCAAGCTTAACAAAATGAAACATAAGCAGCAACTCTTAAAGACATCAAGACTCAAAGCAAAGCTAACATTCAGAGGGAAACCCTGCAGACTTTCATCAGATTTCTCAGCAGAAACCTTGCTGGCATAGAGACAGTGGCATGACACATTCAAAGCCTTGAAAGAGAAGAACTTCCAACCAAGAAGTATATATCCTGCAAAACTCTTTCACATATGAAAATGAAATTAAGACATTCTTAGACAAACAGAAACTCAGAGACTTTGAAAAACCAAACCAAAACTACAAGAAATACTGGAAGAAGTTCTTGGCTTTGGTTTAGAACAAAACCACTAACCTTATCTTTTAGAATGACACATTATTCAGAACTCTACTCAGTTAGTGAAGGCTCCAAATTCAATCACAGTTTTAATACTGAAAGAGGCAATTCAGAGATTCTCATGAAAACTATGGTGCCACCATAGGGATGTACTACAGTCTTTATAGTCCTTCCAGATGGAGAAGAAGATGACAAGACTGGTAGTAATTAAAATTGGGTTTATATATAGTTTATTAAGGGGGATCATGGGGCAGCCATAAAGCACAGCAAAGATTTAACATACCATGTTCACAGCCAAAGCAGTGCTCAGAGGTCTGTTTATCTCCATAAATGCACACATCCGGAAGGAGGAAAGAAACCAAATCAAGGAACTAACCCTACAGCTTGAAAAAGTAAAGAGAGAACAACAGAGGAACCACTCAGGCACCAGAAGAAACCAGATCATAAAGATTAGAGCAGAGCTAAATGAATTAGAGAAGAGAAAAACAACTGAAAAAACTGAAAAGACCAAAAGCTGGTTTTTTGAAAAGATCAACCAAATTGGCAAACCACTGGCTAAACCTACTAAAGAAAACAGGAAAGGAAATAAATAACCCAAATTAGAAGTGAGAGGGGAGTTGTCACAACAGATCCAACAGAAATGAAAAGTATCATAACAGAATACTAAGAAAGACTGTACTCTAACAAATTTGAAAACCTAGAGGAAATGGACAAATTCTTGATTCATACCAACTACCCAATTATCACAATATGATGCAAAACAACTTAATAAACCTATCACAAAGGAAGAGATTGAAAATGTCATCAAAACACTGCCAAGCAAAACAAGCCCGGACCCAGATGGCTTCACTGCAGAATTCCACCAAGCTTTTAGAGAAGAGTTATCTCCAACACTACTGAGACTATTTCACAGTATAGAAAGGGACGGAGTACTCCCAAACTCATTCTGTGAAGCCAGCATAACCCTGATACCAAAGCCAGGGAAGACTCAACCAAAAAGGAGAACTATAGACTGATATCACTCATGAATCCAGATGCAAAAATCTTCAACAAAATTCTTTCGAATAGATTACAACAACATCTCCAAAACATAATCCATTCTGACCAAGTTGGATTCATACCGGGGATGCAAGGCTGATTCAGCATAAGAAAAACAATTAATGTGATTAACCAAATAAGTATCACAAAAGATAAGCATCACCTGATTTTGTCCATTGATGCAGAAAAGGCATTTGATAAAGTCCAATACACATGCAACCCAAAAACTCTTAGCAAAATAGGCATAGATGGAAAATTCCTTAAGCCAATAAGGGCCATTTATACAAAGCCAACTGCCTACGTCATCCTGAGTGGAGAGAGACTGAAAGACTTTCCCTTGAGAACAGGAATAAGACAAGGATGCCCACTCTCACCTCTCCTATTCAACATTGTACTAGAAGTTTTAGCCAGAGCAATTAGACAAGACCAAGAAATAAAGGGCATCTGCATTGGTAAAGAAGAAGTCAAAATCTTCCTGTTTGCAGATGATATGATTGTATATACAGAGAATCCCAAAGAATCTATATGTAAACTACACAAACTGATAGAAGAGTTCAGCAAAGTCTCAGAATACAAGATAAACATAAGTAAATCAGCAGGATTCCTTTATATCAACAACAAGACTCTTAATGAAGAAATCATCAAATCAATATCATTTACTATAGCCTCTAAGAAAATAAAGTACCTAGAAATTAATCTAACCAGAGAAATAACAGACCTTTACAAAGAGAACTACAAGCCCTTACTACAAGAAACTAAGAGAGACTTGGATAAATGGAAAAACCTACTCTGCTCATGAATAGGAAGACTTAACATTGTGAAAATGTCTATTTTACCCAAAGCAATCTACTTATATAATGCAATCCCAATACAAGTTCCAGCATCATTTTTTAATGAGATGGAGAAACAAATCACCAATTTTGTTTGGAAAGGGATGAAGCCCCGATAAGTAAGGTACTACTAAAGAAGAAGAACACACTGGGAGGCCTCTCATCACCCAACCTTAGAACATACTACACTGCCACAGTAGTCAAAACAGCCTTGTACTGATATAAGAACAGACAGATCAATCAATGGAGCAGAACTGAGACCCCAGGGATGACATTGTCTGCCTATGAACAGCTGATATTCGACAAAGGCCGTAAGACATTAAACTGGGGTAAAAACAGTATCTTCAACAAATGGTGCTAGCAAAATTGGATATACATCTGCAATTAATTGAAACAAGATCCGTATTTTACACCTTATACAAAAACAAATTAAACTGGATAAAAGACCTAAATATCAAACCTAAAATGATAAAGCTCATCCAAGAAAAGGTACAAACAACAATGGAAGTTTTAATACACAACACAGATAGACTTCAGAATCTGTCAAACAAACTACAGTCAACAGAAGAGAAAATAGATAAATGGGAACTATTAAGAATCGAATACTTTTGCTCATCCGAAGACTTTATTAATAGAATTAAAAGGCCACCTACAGAATGGGAAAAAACATTTGGCAACTCTATGTCAGACCGATGCCTGATCTCCATAATCTATAAGATACTACAAAATATCAATAAGAAGAAGATAAATTATCCAATTAAGAGATGGGCAAAGGAGATGGACAGACATTTCTCTAAAGAGGAGATTCAGGCAGCCAAAAAACACATGCGGTCATGTTCCCAATCTTTAGTTATTAAAGAAATTCAAATCAAGACTACAATAACACACCATCTCACCCCAACAAGGTTGGGCATGATCCAAAAAACACAAAACAACAAATGCTGGAGAGGCTGTGGAGAAAGTGGAATTCTCCTACACTGTTGGTGGCATTGCAAAACGGTCCAGCCTCTTTGGAAAGCAATCTGGTGCTTCCTTAAAGAAATGGATCTAGATATACCATTTGACCCAGTAATCCCATTATGTGGAATATATCCTACAGAATCAAGGCCTTTCACACCAACGGACACATTCACAGGAATGTTTATTGCAGCACAGTCCACAATAGCAAAAAGATGGAATCAACCCAGATGCCCAACAACAGAGGAATGGATAGGTAAACTATTGGATATATACTCAATGGAGCACAATGCAATGATAAAGAATAATGATGATTCCAGGAAATATCTCATAACCTGGTTTCAACTGAAAGACATTATGTTGAGTGAAAGTAGTAAGTGGCAAAAGGACAAATATTGTATGAGACCCCTGCGATAAGATCTCAAAAGCAGACTTATATATAGAAGAAACAACTCTTCCATGGCAGCAAGGAAGGGGAGGGAGGGAGGGGGAGGGGGGAAGGTTTAGATAGTTGGTAGAATCTGGCTGGGAGAAGGCGGTGACAGCACACATTAGAAACAAGAACAATATTAAGTGGACTTCAGCATAACTTGAATACTCCTTCCATCTTAACCGAATATTGCAAGGGCAGAGTAGCTGGGGCAGGGGGCAGGAGACTGTGCTCTTAGGTGAAATCGAGGCCAATTGGCAGAACTGGTGTTTTGCTAAGAGGGCTCTCTGCACCCCACATTGGTGAGTGGCATCTGGGGTCTTAAAAGTTGCCAAGCTGCCATCCGAGAGCACAGCAAATGGTCCCAACTCAGCAGGAACAGATGCTCACCAAGGACCAAAATGACATGGGGTAAAGACAACCCAGAAGATAGAGAGACCAACATGAGTGGGTGCCTATATAGACTTGGGACCAGAAGAACCAGATGGTGCCCAGCTACCACCAGTGATAGCCGCGATGGAGCTCACTAAGTTGAGTCTTACTGGCGACACCAGAATAAAAAGGGGTACACCCTGAGATCTCCACTAAAAGACCACAATTGATGGTCCAGCGGCTTCAGGGTTCCCCTGGGAGCATGGACCCTGGCCCTGATGCTGCCCTTGCCCATAAATCATAACGAAGTTCCACTCTTTGGACACGAATGGATTGGACTTGGCAATGCAGAGTGACCATATATTGGATGCACTTTATGGTTCCATGCATCTATAGGATAGCATCCTGCTGACCTCTGGCTGGAGGAAGGAGAGTGGTGAAGAGGAGAGCAAAGGAGACTGTTGGGAGGATGAGACATGTGTGGAGCAGAGAGGAATAGTGTGCTGTCACTGGACAGGGAGAGCAGTGGAAGCTGCATATAGGTGGGCATGTAAATTTATACAGGAATGTGCATTTTCACTCAGTCATAAAAAAAAGAAAAAGAAAAAAATAAAAGTAGAAAAAAAAATATGTCAAAATCTGTCGTAAAATACAATGCCATCAGTGATAGGAAAATAGCCATATGCCTACAAGGAAGACCAGTTAATACTACCATTTTTCAAATTTATGCACCAACCACTAAGGACAAAGATGAAGAAACTAGAGTTTTCTACCAGGTTTTGCAGTCTGAAATTGATCAAACATGCAGTCAGGATGTGTGGATAATTACTAGGGATTAGAATGCAAAGATTGCAAACAAAGAAGGATAGGTGGTTAGAAAATATGGCTTTGGTGATAGAAATCATTCCAGAGACTGTGTGATAGAATTTGCAAGGCCAATCACTTCTTCAATCCAAATAACCTTCCTCACCAACATAAACGGTGATTATACACATGGACTTCACCCGATGGAATATATGGGAACCATACTGACTATATCTGTGGAAAGAGATGATTGATGGAAAATCTCCATATAAGCAGTGGAAACCAGACCAGGTGCTAACTGCGGCACAGACCATCAATTGCTTATACACAGGTTCAAACTGAACTGAAGAAAATGAGAACAAGTTCACCAGAGTTAAAGTAAGTATATCCCACCTGAGTTTAGAGATCATTTCAAGAACCAAATTTATGCACTGAACGCTAATGACTGGAGACCAGACAAGTTTGGGAATGATGTAAAATACATCAGCCATGAAGAAAGCAAGAGGTTGTTACAAAGACAGGAAAGAAACAAAAGACCAAATTGGATGTCAGAACAGAGTCTAAAACTTGCTCTTGAAAGTCGAGTAGTTAAAGCAAAAGGAAGTTGTGACCAAGTAAAAGAACTGAGCAGATTTCAAAGGGTGGCTCCAGAAGACAAAGTTAAGTTCTACAATGACAAGTGCAAAGAGCTGAAAATAGAAAGCCAAAAGGGAAGGACACATTGTGCATTTCTGAAACTGAAAGAAATGAAGAAAAAATTCAAGCCTCGAGTTGCAATAGTGAAGTTTCTACAGGGAGACTGTTAAATGACTCAGGAAGCATCAAAAGAAGATGGACGTAATATATAGTCTTTATACCAGAAAGAATTGGTCAACATTTAACAATTTCAAGAGGTAACAAATAGTCAGGAACCTACAGTACTGAAGGAAGAAGTTAAGCTGCATTGAAGGCATTGGAGAAAAATAAGGCACCAGGAATTGACTGAATATCAATTGAGATGTTTCAACAAATGAATGCAGTGCTGGAAGTGTTCACTCATCTATGCCAAGAAATTTAGAGAACAGTTTACTGGTCTTCTCACTGGAAGAAATCTATATTTATACCTAACACTAAGGAAGGTGATTCAATCAAATGCAAAAATTATCAGACAGCATTATTAATATCACACTCTAGTGAATTCTTGCTAAAGATTATTCAAAAGTGATTGCAACAGTATATTGACAGAGAACTGTCAGAAATTCAACTTGGATTTAAAGGAAGATGTGGAACAAGGGATATCATTGCTGATGTCTAATGCATCTTGGCTGAAAGCAGAGAATACCAGAAAGATGTTTACCTGTATTTCATTGACAATACAAAGGCATTTGACTGCATGGATCATAACAAATTATAGACAACATTACAGAAAATGGGAAATCCATAACACTTAATTAACAAATTATAGATAATGTTGAATATCAAGAAAATGATCCAATCAAATGGTATCCAATCAAATGAGATGGGAAATCCATAATACTTAGTTGTGCTCATAAAGAATCTGCATATAGATCAAGAGGTAGTTGTGTGAACAGAACAAGGGGACTGCGCTTGGTTATCATACCTTTTCAATCTCTATGTCAAGCAAATACTCTGAGAAGCTGGACTATATGAAGAAGAATAAGGCATCAGAACTGGAAGAAGACTCATTAACAACCTGCATTATGCAGATGACGTCTTGCTTGGTGGAGGTGAAGAGGATTTGAAACATTTACATAAGAAGATCAAAGACCACAGCCTTCAGTATGGATTGTGTTTCAACATCAAGAAAACAAAAATCCTCACAACTGGACTAGTAAACAATAATAATAAATGAAGAAAGAATTGAGGTTGTCAAAGATTTCATTTTATTTGGGTCCACAATCAATGCCCAAGGAACCAGCAGTCAAGAAATCAAAATATGAATTGCATTGGGAAAATCTACTGCAAAAGACTTCTTTAGGATGTTGAAAAGTAAAGATGTCACCTTAAAGACTAAGGTGCACCTGACCCAAGCCATGGTATTTTCAATCATATCAGATGCATGTGAAAGTTGGACAATGAGCAGAAAAGACAAGAAGAATTGATGCCTTTGAATTATGTTGTTGAAGAGTATTGAAAGTACCTTGAACTGCCGAAAGAACACACAAATGTGTCTAGAAGTACAAACAAAGTGTTACTTGAAAGCAAAGATGAGACTGCGTCTTATACAGTTTGCACATGATGTCAGGACTTATCTGTCCCTGGAGAAGGACATCATACTTCATAGATGGAAAGTGAAAACAAGGAAGACCCTCAAGGAGATGAACTGACACAACAGCTGCAACAGTGGGCTTATGTGGTAAGGGCAGTTTTTGTTTGTTTGTCCATAGGGTGGCTAGGAGTTAGAACTGACGTCAGCACCTCATAACAACAATTACCTAGTCTGTCTTGATTTCAAAGCTCTAATCAACACTGCCCACCATTAGTGACTCTATTGATATATCAAATACTGGTGACGTAGCTTTCAGCATCACAGGAGCAAGCAAATCACCACAGTATGATACAGTCTAATAGAAGCTATCAAAGTACAGACATGCATCATTAACACCCATGATACTTTCTGTGAAGTAGAATGTTACATGATTTGGACATTGTTTGAATCTGAGATTGGATAGTGCTGACTATGAGTCAAAACATACACAGTTACATGGTAAACTTTTTATTTATAGGTAAGGAAGGTACACATTAAAATAACGATGGAAAGTACAGTACAGTGCATATATAGCCAGTGACATAGCATTTATTGTGATTATAAAGACAAATGTATTATAAGTTAAATATGTACTGTAACATATTGTAACTTAATGAAAGAGACATTAGATACACAGGTTACATACTATTGTGTTTGCTACCTTACCTCCAGTTGTTTGCACTACTTCCTGTTCTCCAGTAGAGATTTCTGAACTCTACATAACGAATCTTAGGGGACTTCTGATATATATGCATTTGGATATTGCCCAAGTATACATTATGTGGTACATGACTATATCGCAATGTTGAGCAGAATTAGAAGTTATCTTGGTGATACAATAGTTAGGTGATATAGCTGCTAACCCAAAGGTTAGCAGTTCAAATCTACTAATTACCCCTTGGAAATCCTGTGGGACAAGTATATGGGTTGCCATGGGTCTGAATCAATACAGCAGCAACAGTTTTTGGGGGGGTTGTTTTGTTTTTGTGGGTGTTTCTTTGTCTTGTTTTGTTTTGTAAACTAGAACTGAGGTCAAAAGAGTTGTGGAATGTCATACGGGAAGGACCATATCAGACTTTGTCTGGGTACGGGGAAACGGAGAAGCCATATGGACATCAAGCAGGCATCCTTTTCAAGAAGATGAGGAGAGAAAAGGGCTCCAGTCTGTGTTTTCCATTCAACTTAATCTAAAGAGTTACTTTAAGGATTAAAACAAGGAAAGGATTTAGCAATAGATTGTGTAATGAAACTGACTTTTTGTTTAAAAGTAGAATGACCAATTCATTCCAATTTTCTGAGAACTTTTCTAGTCTTAATAGTAAAATCTTGCAGCTTAGGAAACCCTTCAGTCCCAAGGCAAACTAACTGAAACTGAAAAATAAAATTTAGGAGTTCTTTGTCCAAAATTTACAAAACACAAACAAGCACATAAGAGAATTAAATCATCCACACTCCCGCTATACAAAGAGAGCCGTGTTAACGTCAGTGAATGTACGTCAAGTACTATCTCTGTGGAATAAACGTCATAACAATGCAGATTACTATCATGATAAATGGCAAGTGCCAGGGTAACGTCATTTCAGTGTTTTCTTTTAAAATTCTAAATAAATTGTTTCAAAAGTATGTCGAGCACTTTAGTTGCCTGCCTTTCCACGTGATTGCCTCTCCTTTAAACTCTGATAAAGGCTCAGCTGTACAGTCACTCTTTTAGCTATTCATTCTACAAACTCCTCTCAGCTCACACTTTTCTTTATCTTTGAAATGTGGTATCAGCCAGTACATTAGCAGCTGGCTTTCTGAGAACTGTATCACAGTGTAATCTCGCTGCTCAGGGGTATGCGGCCTTTCATATCTCATTCCATTTCTATTTCCCCTGTAGCCAGAGAAGGAAAATTTCTACCTAGGGAGTTTAGCATCATTCAACACTGATGTTACTTGTCCAATAATCTCCTATTCGATGAGACCATATGTCAGCCATAGTTAGCACTTAAATTTTATGAATATCTACTTATATATATGGAAAGCTGTTTTTGTTTTGTGAGTAGGTTTAACTTTCTGAAGGCACTTCAAGCCTGGATTTAAATTAGGAGGAAAAAGACAAAATAAAATGGAGTGTTTCAAACCGAACCCATTAAGGACCACTCAATTCTAAGTCACAGCAACCTTCTAGGAAAGAGAACTGTCCTATGTAGTTTCCAAGACCGTAATCTTTTTTTCTTTCTTTTTTTTTTTTTTGGTACTTTAAATTAAGGTTTATGGAGCAAATTAGATTCTCATTAAACATTAATGCACACACCTTTTTGTGACATTAGGTGCCCAACCCCGTGACACGTCCCCATGACCTTGGGTTCCCATTACCAGCTTTTTTGTCTCCTGCCTTCTCATCTTCACCTCTGCGCTGGTGTACTCGTTTAGCTTTGTTTTGTTTTATCATCCAACTAACCCTGGGCAGAAGGGTAAGCCTCAAGGGTGACTGAGTTAAAAGGATATTCAGAGGCCATACTTTCAGAGCTTCTTCAGTCTCTGTCTGACTAGTAAGTCTGGCATTTTTTTTGGTTTTGTGAGTTAAATTTTTTTTTTTCCCTGTTTTTCTCCAGCTCTGTCTGGGACCCTTTATTGTGATTTCTGAGATAGCAATCAGTGGTGGTAGCTTGACACCATCTAGTTGTATGGGACTCAGACTATGGTAGTTGTGGTTCATTAGTCCTTCAGACCAATCTTTCTCTCGTGTCTTTGATTTTCTTCATCATTCCTTGCTTTAGGTGGAGTGATGCTAGTGGAATATCTTATATGGCCATTTACAAGATGCCAGACACTACTTCATAAAGTAGAATGTAGAACATTTTTCTTATAAACTATGTTATGCCAATTGAGCTAGGTGTCCCAAAGACAGTCCTCGGCCCTCAGCTCATTAATTCAATCCTTTAGAGTTTGAATGTATCTATGAAACCTCCATGGCTTTCCAAGGCTATAACCTTTATAGAAGCAAACTAGCACCTCTTTCTCATGCAGAAGAGCCCGTGAGTTTGAACCACTGAACTTTCCTTAGCAGCTGAGTGCTTAACCACTGAGTGACTAACCAAAGCCATTGCTATCAAGTCGATCTGACTCATAGCAACTGTCATGGATTGAATTGTGTCCCCCCAGAATAGGTGTCAACTTGGTTAGCCCATGATTCCCAGTATTATGTCCATTTTGTCATCTGATGTGATTTTACTATGTGTTATAAATCTCGTGTCTGAGATGTTAAGGAGGCAGGACTCAGTCAACAAAATTAGGTTGTGTCATAAGCCAGTCTCTTTTGCGACATGAAAAGGAGACGTTAGCAGAGAGGTGTGAGAGATGTCATATCACCAAGAAGCAAGACTCAGGAAAAGACTGTGTAGTGAAACCTACCTTTGGACTCAGTGTCCCTGACCTGAGACATACCTTAGCCAGGCAAGATTAATGACAAGGACCTTCCCACAGTGCTGACAGAGAGAGAAAGCCTTCTCCAGAGCTGGCACACCAAATTTGCACTTCTGGACTCCCAGACTGTGAGAGAATAAATTTATCTTTGTTAAACCATCCACTGGTGGTATTTCTGTTTTAGCAACACTAGATGACTGTCACGGATTGAACTGTGTCCCCCAAAATATAAATGTAACAATCTGTCTGGGCCATGATTTTTGGTGTTGTATGATGTTCTTCTATGTTGTAAAACCTCCCATTACTGTATTAATAAGGGAGGATGGGCAGCAGTTGCATCTGTGGGACAGAACCCAATGTGTGGGATTGTATTGTGCCTTGGGGCAGCCTCTTGGGATATAAAGGAAAGGGAGGCAAGAGGAGAGTTGGGGACCTCACACCCCCAAGAATCAGTGCTCAGAGTAGAACAGGCCCTTTAGAAAGGACTTGGGGTCCTTTTTTATTAGAAGCTGTGGCACAATCATATGCTTTTACAACCTTCTTCCAGGGGGAGGACATTCCTCCAGAGCCAACAGAGAAAGGCTTCCCCTGGAGTTGAATTTGGACTTTTAGCCTACTTGACTACGACCAAATAAAATGTCTCTTTTTAAAGCCATCCACTGTGGGATCTCTGTTATGGCAGCACTAGATGACTAAGACAATGACTAAGATGGTGACCTCTATAGACTACGGTAAAAATGCCTGGTAGGGTTTCCAAAGAGGAGGTGGTAGATTCAACCTGCTAACCTCTGGCTTTGCGCCAAGTTACCTGTGTTAATCACTGAGCCATCACAACTCTTAAAGTAGAATGTTACAAAAGAAACAAATTTTTTATCTATCCAAAAATGTTCACACTTAGTTGCGGTCATATTTCAGGATCATCGTGATCCAGGAAGTACCTCTCTTATTGAAGAAGTATTTACCATTTATGTGTAAAGTTACTCTGTTCTTGCCGTTAGCACATATACTAATGACTCCTTCTGTTTAACTCCTAGCTACACTGTGCCGGATGGCAGCCCTGAAGTTGTCTGTATGATTGAAATGACTGCAGATGGAAATCCTCCAATACGAAAGAAAGACACAAAGGCACACCATGCCTCTCAGGTATGCATGCAAACGTCTGATTTCAAACATCATTAATTGTGCTCATGATTTGTTTTTGTTATTAAGTGTTGCTATATTTTTATTGAGCACATTCCTTACAAAGCTCTCAAGAAAACTCATCTCTGATAACTTTGGGCATCATTAAATATACTTTGTTGCCTATCACTATAAAGTTTTTATTTAATTTAGCAGTGAATTGATTCTTCTCTTGTACTTTGGCTACAGTCTAATGTACTTGATTTGTAAAAAAAGACAGTTCAGGAATGGGAAAACATTAAAAGTTGCAACATTAATATCTTAGCCTTTACAAGAGATGATAATACTTGTACTGCACTTCTAGAAAACCTATTCTCCATTTTCTAGATTTGCTGTGGCCAGCAAATTTTTCTTAGAAACTTTGCATGAAGCTAAATTAAATGAAGATAGAATATCTGTCCCTTCAGAGACCAGGCAGTTTTCTAAATTCTTTTAATTTTAATGATATGGTTGGTTACATTCCTCATAGTATGACTTAATAGCAATACATTCAAAATAAAGGATTCCTGGGTCACTTCATCATCATGGAGAGATAATCAGCGTAATTAGAGCTCCAAAGGGCTAATTTTGGTACACATTAAAGTGGGCAGTGTGCACTGTTCTAGTGAATTAGAAATTCTATTTTCTTTCCTTTATTTCTATGCAGTCTCTTGCTAAGTATATGTATGCATCCAAAAGAAGAACATAAGACCACCTAATATTTGCATAAACACATTAAATTTTCCAAATTAAATTTCCAAATCCATAAACATTATCATATTTGATCCTCATAGAATTTTCCAGAGTAAGAATATTATACTGTTTTTTATGGCTAGGAAAACTGAGTATCAGACTCACCCAAATTTCACTATGGTGAGTAGAGAGACTTAACCTTAATTTTTCTGATTCCCAGCCTTTTGATTTTTCCTTTACAACATGCAATCTCTCTACTACTCTTCATTTGCTTCAATAATTGTTGTAATAGACTCAAGATAGATATAATAGATATAAATTTTTTTTTCATGCTAAAGAAAGTCATGTAGGGCCCAAACTGGTCAAATATTTAGATTTAAGATGTAGATTATTCAGTGATGGAAAAATTTTTGGAACTTTCATAGTGAAAAACAGTGTAAAGCATACAGTGCAATTCCATCTTTATTAACCTCTTATGATCATTCATTTTCTTTATATGAAAAGCTTAATGTCTTCTTATAAATAATATACAATGAGTCAGACCTGACTCGATGGCACTGAGTGGGTGCTATTAAATTGTAGACATTAGTGAATCACATCTTTGCTAAACCAATTCAAGTGCGCAATAGATGACTTATTGTTGGCAATAATATACATGTAACCCTAGCCCTTTAGACTGACTGAACATAGTCCTAATCAGTGCTTATAGATGCCCTGAGTAACACACAAGCGCACACAGAGTTACATTTTAACAAATGAGAATGGGATTTTCTGGTTTAAGTTAAAAGGTGTTTGGACTGACTCAGAATAGTAAAGAAAGAGGACACAAATGATTACTGGAAGGTTCTCTGAAGTTCCAGTGGCTGTTTATAGCCAATGATGTGTCACAGTCATATGCTTTTCCAACTCTCTTCCTCCTCATGTTGAGCCTCTTTCTATTCCCTTTTCCTTTATTATTACAGTAGAGGGATGGTGGAAATATGAGGAATAAAACATGTAAGCACCAAGGATCTTATGACGTTAAAACCGTTAAATTTTAAGAGTCATGGGCTTTGGGCACAAACTATCATCAAAAGTTCTAGCCCTACCTCTGTTCATTATAGTCTATTATCCAAAAAACAAAAACAAATCCACTGCTGTCAGGTCGATTCCAACTCATAGCAACCCTAGAGAACAGAGTAGAAGTGCCCCATAGAGTTTCCAAGGAGTGTGTGCAGGAGTTGAATTGCCAACCTTTAGGTCAGTAGATGTGACACTTAACCACTACATCACCAGGGTTTCCTAATATTCTATAAACCCATAGTAAAGCTAAATCAGAACAAAGGAAAGTAAATCTCAAATGCAATAGTGTGACTGGAGAGAATTCTTTTGTTTGTTTGCTTGGTAATTTTGAAAGTAAAGAGCATAAATTTGTTCTTAATGCTGGTAATAATACTAGCTAACACAGAGTACTAACTATGTCCCAGATGCTACTCTGAGAACATCTTATATTTTACTTATTTAATCCTTTCAAAAATGGTATAAGGTAAATTCTATTATCTTCGTAATTCAGAGTAGGAAAGTTAAGAGTTACAGAGTTTGAATTTCTAGCTCACATAGTTATTGTGGAATGTAAACCTACACCGTTTGGCTCAAGAGTGCATGATTTTAATGTAAGCCGTGCTGCCTTGAAACAGTTAATATCGATTTTACCTTTACCCCTTCTTTTCCAACTTTACCTTTCTTACAACTTTTACTTTATTTTCCTACAACTTTTACTTTATTTTCCACTATCATTTTTTAGCTATTTGATTTCTTCATGACTTACTTCCCCTTACATATAATTACCTTATAGACAAGAATAGTCCCACATTTTTCCTCATTTCCTTGTCCTGAGATCAATATGTCCACAGGGTAGAAACTCAATTCATTGATTGTTTCACTAAAGTTCAGTTCTGCTTTCTGACAAGGAGATAAGGTATTATTTTGAGAACTTTTCCCGGTCTAGAAAGCTTTGAGAATCAAATATTTAACTGCTAAATATGGGACCAGCGAGTACTTCAGTGATATTTATCAAATTGAAAAATAAATCCTCTATGTGTGTACCTCTTCACAGTAATCACATAGCTAAGAACTTCAGTGTAAGGGCTGCCCTGTGTTCTATACCGTGGGTATTAAACACACAGAGGTATATTAGAATAAACTGATATTCCTTCATAGATGATATCCACTGAGGAGATCCCATATGCTGAATCCAGCAAAATTACAAGGTTCCAAGGGAACATAAAGGAAAAGAAGAGCCTAAAGACAAACACAAGACTGAAGAAAAGCAATATTGCTTTCCATGATTCTGATCATTTGTAACAAACCTGTGTTAAAGCTCCTATGTACGAAGTACTGCCACGGATTCTGAGAGAGCCGAAAACATAGGGTGCAGGCCTAGCCCTAAAAAGGACATAATTTAATATAGAAGACACTATATTCCCGTATTTTATCATACTACAGGGTAAAGCAAAGAAGTAGGGAAGAGAAACAGAAAGAGAATTAGAGAAATCTTTTAACTGTATCTGGATAGAGGTTGAGGTAAATACAGCTGCCTCTCTGTCCCCAATTATTTACTGTCTCTAAACAGTTTTTTGAAAATTTAAGCCTTAATTCACATATAGAAGTTAATTTAAATAAATCTCTCTCCCCAAACATTTTACCCAGCATCTCTTACCTATATTCGTTCAAGAATTAACCTCTGGTTTTAAATTTGTCTGTATACAGTTCAGATAACGTTAAACACAAGCTTTGATAATGATACTCAAAGTCAGTGTGTTTCCTTTGTAAGTCAATCATATTGCTGGGTAAAGACCCACACTCTTTGATAATTAATCTTAACCAAAAGGTACATTTGCAATTATTTAACAATATTTTGGAAACCCTAGTGGCATAGTGGATTAAGTGCTGCATCGACAGTTCAAATCCACCAGGTAGTCACTGGAAACTCTTTGGGGCAGTTCTGCCCTGAACTCTAGGATCTCTGTGAGTTGAACCCAACTCAACAGCACTGGGCTTGTTTTTGTTTTGTGACCATTATTTTATCAACATAAAAGTCCTTTAACTTGGACAGACTGGAGGATATAAAATAAAGCTACACATTGTAACAAGGTATTACTACAGAAATATGTATAGTACTCCACCATCTAAATTAAAATACAACAAAGCAAGAAATAGAGCAGCTTCTTACCACCTCCAATTTTTTAGAAGTTTTCTTTCCCTTTACCCCTCTCCTTCTTTTGTTCCTGTGTATTATAAAAGATCAACTACATTCTTCCTTTAAAGAGAAACTCAGAGGAAAGGGAGTGCTCAGTTACTCTTGTCAGATGTTCAGTCATTTTCCCTCAGTTCCCATTCATATGTTTCATTATCCTTATGATTTCTCCTTGATTGTCCATGTCTGTTCTCTGTGGTTTTATCTCTAAGATCATATCTTGATGTCAGATTCTATTCTCCATAGTCTGATTCACAAGACGTTATTAGAAAAGACTTATTTTAAAGACCTGTCTCCTTAGGAATGATTATACACACAAAAGGCAGTTCTAGGATAATTAAGAGTCTGGGGATAGAGTAAGTCAACCATTTTAACAGTTATCTGTGTGCAGTCAGTGGCAGCTGCTGTTTTAGGCATTTCAGGATTCCAGCTAAGCTTGGGTCTTAGAAGAAATACAAGAGCCATCTACTTCTATAGTTTGGATGTTTTTTAATGGTCTAATACATCACAGATAGCTCTATAGACTTTCCATCAGATCTGCCTACTGCTGACAGGAGAGGAGGGAGTTCTTCCAGCCTCTATCAGTTTTGTGCTAAAACAGAACACTTGTCAGTAAGAGGTTTGCTGGACCAGGTATATGAGCAATACGCAAGGCACCAGAGAGTCTCTGCAGAGAGGGTCACAGTGAGGCCGGCGATTCGCCAAGTCTGCATGCACAGTTACGATAGGTCGCACTTGCTCTTAGCAGTGGGTCGCTAATCTTAGCTGATAAGACAGCCCTGCTGATAGTTTGTCACAGTAATTAATATAAACTGGCTTAGCATGTAAGAAAGAAAGACTGAGGAAACAGACAGATGCACTAATGCTTTGTGTGAGGGCTCTGTTGCTACCCTTTGGAACATTCAGCTGCTTTCCACACCACTACTTCTGAAAGTGGTCAACTTCTGGGACTAAGATATGAAGTATTCAGGAAAAAAAATAAGAAACACTCTTAGGAACACAGTCTGAGTTCTTAAAAAAAGAAGAGCTCAAATGCAGAGTTAGCTTGACCTAGTGGAGATCGTAGAGATGTTTTGATGTTGTTAGAGTTAAACATATATCTGTTCTCCATAGGCATATTCACATCAAACCAATACATTTTAGGATAAATGCTAAGTAATGTGACTAGGTAGCTCAATTCTTCTCCTCCTTGTAGATTCCTGACTTAATGCTTAAATTCTTGAAATCACGGCTATTTTGTATGTAGTGCCAGTTTAGCTACTTTGGGGACATCAGCTTGAGAGATATGCAAGTAATCCGGGGTGGAGACATTGGTCATGTAATCCACACGTATGTTGCTGTGTCTCCCTGTTAGGAACCTACCAACCCTAACAAGTGGGGTCTCATTACAAGTTAATCTACACTTTTATAGCATCTCATGAATGTCTACGGAGAAAAAAGAGATTTTATATGTATCTAAATTATGAGAAGTCAATTATATAGAAGGTCTGACAAGTCCACAAACTGAATTATTCTAAGTGCTACACACCTCATTGCTGAATATCACTTTGGTCACCTTCTAACTGCTCCTTTTAGGGAGCTATGGACTAACACCAGCACCACTCTACCCTTCAAAGCAATTCTGAAACTCCTTCTGGAGTGGCCATTGCATATGGTGGCATGGTGGGAAGTTTGCAAACTCAATCGTATAGTTGTCTGTGAGGGAGTTTTTAGCCAGTAAACAAATAACTGTATTGGAATACCCTCGCTGCTCAGCTGGTCGGGCTCCCAATGACTTTTTTCTTTACCCTAAGATAAGGATATATTGAAAGCAAGACATTTTGATGACATTCAGGACATGAAGAGTAGTATGATGACAGCTCCGCTGGCCATTTCAGAAAAAGAGTTCCAAAATTGCTTTGAAAGGTGGACTAGGCACTGGCATTGGTGCCTAGCTTCCCAAGAGTACTTTGAAGGTGACCATAATGATATTCAGCAGTGCGGTATGTAGCACTTTTTCCAGGATGAGTTCATGAATTTAATTGGCACTCCTCCTGTGTTGCTGAAAACCAGATGATTGAGCTAATCCTTACTCATAGCACTGCTATAGGGCAGAGTAGAACTGTCCCATAGAGTTCCCAAGGAGCACCTGGTGGATCTGAACTGCCAAATCCACCAGGTGCTGCTGGTGCATAAGGGAACCTACTTCCTTCCCCAGGTAGACATCGTTGTCTGGAGCCTGCAGAGAAGGGAGATGGAAGCTGTGGTAGAAGGGAGAGAAGTTTATCTCGGAGGAACTTGGTTAGATGCAAGCTACTTAGCTTTGAAAGCTCAAATGCCACTTTTCAAGGTTTCTGGGCTTTCCACTGCTCGGCCTCTGCCCCTGTGGAAGACCCTTTCCAAATGCCACTGCTCCGCTCACCACACTCCTAGCTGCCAGCCCACCTGCAGGATGCCAATTCCTGCTGGGTCAGGTCTGGCCAGTTCCAGGTACTTCTTGACCTACTCTCCCTTCTCTTTTGCTCAGTCTAATTTCTTTTTGAGGTTCAGGAATCCTAGAAAGTTATATATATATACTTAATCAATTTACCTCTTCTTTTGGGTCTTTGCTGTTAGAGGGATCAGAGGAAGCATCTGACTAATCCACCACGTTAGGCCTGCCTCCCTGTATCGCTTCTCTCTTACCCCTTATGCTGGTGTGTTTCACCACTCAGAGGGCGATTTTGGAGTTTTGATATAATATGGATTCTAAGCGTGTGTTTCATCGGGGTGCACTGACAAAACAGTCTACTCCAGTAATGGAAAACTGTAGCTCTGTTGGAATTAACCAACTAGTCTCCAATGTGAGTCTAGTCTCCAAAGGCTGTTTGCCAGCCCGCCAAGTGCCATCGAGTCGGATCTGACTGATGGTGACCCTAGGGGCCAGGTTAGAGCTGTTTAGATTCTAGGAAAAGTTCAGCTTATACCCAAACTTTAAAATGAACTACCATGTAAGATGTGGCTCTGATGTATTGTCCAAATGAAGGTAGATCGAGGTTCCAATTTTACAGTTTCTTTTTTCTACTAATTTTCTATAAATAGGCTAGGTTGCCTTTGAGATGGCCTGGATGCTTTATGTCCTTGATCTAGTTTGGGGGATAAAGGGTAAATAAAGGAACTGAAATATAATCTAACTTCTACTTCTGATGCATGTTTGTCTTTATCTTTTGGGGAAATCTGAATAGATTTTAAAAATGCAACATTTTTAATTTTCTAATATACAAGCATCAGAAATCTTGCTATTTTAGAATATTTAAACTACAATACAATTAACTAACATGGCTTCATTTTATTTATCAGTTATAAATTTGGTAATATGCCTATTGAAATACAAATGAACTTAAAGACACATCTCAAAATAATCACCAAATTTTACTGAGTGCTTATTTTGGGGCTAAATTACATGTTTTGAGAGATGCAAGAGAAATGTAAAACAAGGGTCTTTTTCTAAAGTGGTTTATCTTACCATCTATGATTTTATGCAAACAATGTCTTACAGGAAACAAAAATTTTACGTAAACAATTACAACTTGTTTACACAGAAAAACATATCAAATCTTGCAATTACAGAACAAAACATCCTAGGTCTTCCCCCACACTGTTTGACAACACTTTATATTTTTTGTTACTTTTCCTATAGGTATATTTTGATTTGATATACCTTGGCCATATTCCTGCAAAAGTTGGGATCCATAAGAACAAGGACCACGTTTATGGTTTCAAGGGCTGTATTCAAGAGCTTCAAGTAAACAACAAAGAATTCCTCATCATTGATGAAGCACTGAGTGGAAAGAACATTGAGAACTGCCTCATCCCTGCGTGTGTTCATCATTTATGCCACAACAATGGCACCTGCAGCAGGTTAGTAACAGTTACATTGTTGTTGTTGTCACTGTTGTTGCTGTTGTTAGTTGCTGTCAAGTCATTTCCGATTCATGGAGACCAAGTGTGTGCAGAATGATACTGTTTCACTGGGTTTTCAAGCCCATGATGTTTCAAAAACAAATCACCAAGCCAGTCTTCCAAAGCATCTGTGAGTGAGCCCCAGCCATCAAACTTCTGGCTAGTAGTTGAGCCCTTAACCATTTGTGTCACCTAAAGTACAAGTGTTCAAATTCTTTTGTTTTTAGATTTTATTATTTATATTAATTTTATTTTTTTAATTTTTTATTTAACATGACTGAGTGAAAATGTACATTCCCGTATAAATTTACAAGCCCACCTATATACAGCTTCCACTGCTCTCCGTGTCTGGTGACAGCACACCATTCCTCTCTGCTCCATACATGTCCCATCCTCCCAACAGCCTCCTTTCTGTTCCTCTCCACCTACTCTCCTTCCTCCAGCCAGAGGTCAGCAGGATGATATCCTATAGATGTATAGAACCATAAAGTGCAACCAATATATGGTCACTCTGCATTGCCAAGTCCAATCCAGTCCTGTCCAAAGAGTGGACCTTTGTTATAATTTATGGGTAAGGGCTGCATCAGGGCCGGGGGCCATGCTCTCAGGGGAATCCCAAAACCGCTGGACCATCAATTGAGATCTTTTAGTGGAGATCTCAGGATGCACCCCTTTTCATTCTTGTGTTGCCAGTAAGACTTAACCTAGTGAGCTCCATCGTGGCTATCAGTGGTGGTGACCAGACACCATCCCCTTCTTCTGGTCCCAAGTCGATGTAGGCACCCACTCTTGTGGGTCTCTCCGTCTTCTCAGTTGTCTTTACTGCATGTCATTTTGGTCCTCAGTGAGCATCTGTTCCTGTTGAGTTGGGACCATTTGCTGTCTCCTCGAATGGCAGCTTGTCAGCTTTTAAGACCCCAGACGCCACTCACCAATGTGGGGTGCAGAGAGCTCTCTTAGCAAAATGCTACTTGTGCCACTTGGCCTCGATTTTGCCTAAGAGCATAGTCCCCTGCTCCCTGGCCCAGCTACTCTATCCTTGCAATATTGAGTTAAGATGGAAGGAACACTCAAGTTATGCTGAAGTCCACTTAATGTTGTTCTTGTTCCTAAAGTGTGCTGTCACCGCTTTCTCCCAACTAGATTTCTAGCCACTATCTAAACTAAACCCTCCTCCCATCACTCTCCCTCCCTCCCCTCCCTTGCAGCTGTCAAAGAGTCTTTTCTTCTATACACAAGTCTGTTTTTGAGGTCTTATCGTAGAGGTCTCGTACAGTATTTGTCCTTTTGTCGCTGACTACTTTCACTCAACATAATGTCTTCCAGTTGAAACCAGATTATGAGATATTTCCTGGAATCATCATTATTCTTTATCATTGCGTAGTGTTCCATTGAGTATATGTACCATAGTTTACTTATCCATTCTTCTGTTGTTGGGCATCTGGGTTGATTCCATCTTTTTGCTATCATGGACAGTGCTGTGATAAACATTCTCGTGCATATGTCCATTGGTGTGAAAGGCCTTGATTCTGTAGGATATATTACGAGTAGTGGAATTACTGGGTCAAATTGTATATCGATATCCATTTTATTAAGGAAGTGCCAGATTGCCTTCCAAAGAGGCTGGACCATTTTCAACCCCACCAACAGTGTAGGAGGGTTCCACTTTCTCCACAGCCTCTCCAGCATTTGTTGTTTTGTGTTTTTTGGATCATGGCCAATCTTGTTGGGGTGAGATGGTATCTCATTGTTGTCTTGATCTGAATTTCTTTAATAACTAAAGATCGTGAACATATCCACATGTGTTTTTTGGCTGCCTGGATCTCCTCTTTAGTGAAATGTCAGTCCCTCTCCTTTGCCCATCACTTAATTGGATGATTTATCTTCTTCTTATTGATATTTTGTAGTATCTTATAGATTATGGAGATCAGGCTTTGGTCTGACATAGAGTTGCCAAATATTTTTTCCCATTCTGTGGGTGTTCTTTTAATTCTATTAATAAAGTCTTTGGATGAGCAAAAGTGTTTGATTCTTAATAGTTCCCATTTATCTATTTTCTCTTCTGTTGATTGTGGTTTCTTTGACAGATTTTGGAGTCTGTCCTCACTGTGTATTAAAACTTCCATTGTTGTTCCTACCTTTTCTTGTATGAGCTTTATCGTTTTAGGTTTGATATCTATGTCTTTCATCCAGTTGGAGTTGGTTTTTGTGTAATGTGTAAGATATGGATCTTGATTCAGTTTATTGCAGATGGATAACCAATTTTGCCAGCACCATTTGTTGAAGATACTGTTTTTACCCCAGTTTAATGTCTTAAAGTCTTTGTCAAATGTCAACTGTTCATAGGCAGATGGTGTCATCTCTGGGGTCTCAATTCTGTTCCATTGATCCATCTGTCTGTTCTTGTACCAGTACCAGGATGTTTTGACTACTGTGGCAGTGTAGTGTGTTCTAAGGTCAGATAATGAGAGGCCTCCCAGTGTGTTCTTCTTCTTTAGTAGTACCTTACTTATCGGGGCTTCTTCCCTTTCCAGACAAAATTGGTGATTTGTTTCTCCATCTCTTTAAAAAATGACGCTGGAACTTGTATTGGGATTGCATTATATAAGTAAATGGCTTTGGGTAAAATAGACATTTTCACAATGTTAAGTCTTCCTATCCATGAGCAGGGTAGGTTTTTCCATTTATCTAAGTCTCTCTTAGTTTCTTGTAAGGGCTTGTAGTTCTCTTTGTAAAGATCTGTTGTTTCTCTGGTTAGAAGAGTTCAAATTCTGAAAACAATGAAAACTAGCAGTGATGTCACTTGGGTGACATCAAAGAAAATTCTGGAACCCCCAGACTTTTTATATACACATCTTTTTATGTACACATCAGCTAGGTGATACACACAGTATGGAGAATACTTGTTTGCTCAAGAGAAACATATATTACATCATTCAAAAAAAAAAAAAAGATCCCCATCCTCTGAAAATAACTAGCTTTAAGTGGTTCTGCCTTTAGCAATGTCAAGTGGATCCAAATTTAAGTTTATCCAGGTGTTCCTGCTTTTTATAAACACGAATGAGAGAGTATTTATTAACAATGTATTTTGATATAATTATCATATTTGTTTATTTTTCATTTTGCTTCACCTTCAGAAAAACGACCTGATTAAGTCTCTAAAATTAAAAATAGAGGGAAAAATCTAAATATATTTCTTTTTTTTATTAGCGATTCTTTTTCCTCCTCTCAGTAAAGACTCACATTCTTATAAGTTGAGGGAAATCTTAATTAAAATTACTTTCCGCTCCACCAAAATGTCTTAAGTGAATCGATCCTGAGGGAGTCTCATTTGGGCAATGTAGTCTCATATTTCTTCATTCCTGTGAGTGATCATTATTTTAGGGCTGCAAATAATGCCAGAATGGAAGCTGAAGCATGTGCAGATGTATTTGTAATAATTTAAGTCTTAAAATTGACCAAATCTCACAGGGAATATCTAATTAATTTACCTCAGTGTCTCCAAGGGGCAAGCCATCAACAGTTAATGACTCCATGGAAGTAAACATCTATGTACATAGGGGAGAAATGAAAAAAATTCTATTAAAAAACCAAGACAGGAAACAGCAGGCAGAGATGGGTTCTACAGAATAGGGGGAAAAAAAAGAGAGAACTAAATGGAAAAGACAAGGTACAGAGGAATGGACAAGTGTGATAAAGTCAAGGAGATATATTCGCCAGTCATGACTGACAGTAATAAATTTGAAGACAAGGCATGGTTTAGTGTAGCAGGAACCAATCCAACTTAGAATATCTGAGAGCTGACTTCACCTTTGTTTCTGATTCTCTGTGTCTAAACATGTACCTTGATTTATACTTTTGTGAAGTAGCAGCAGCAAGATTTACTAAGTATAGGAAAAGAGTAACAGATACAGGTCTAAAGAATTTTTAATGAGTGTGAATTTAGAGGTTAAGAGTGAAGATAACTTCCTTAGCCATGGTAACTTTTCTAAAGAAGATGCAATGAAGTCTTTACTTAACAAGGGGTCTGCTTTATAATGGAACTTAGTAATACTTTTTTAAAAATAAATGCAAATGCAAAAATTATCCAGCAAGACAACTCTTTGAATCCTGCAGAAGAACTTGCTTATTCATTTATTTATTTGTGTGGGGCAGGGGCAGGGGTGGCATGATGTCTAATTAACTAGAAAAGGGAAAAACCTTAAAATCTTCTATACTGACTTTGCTACTGTCTGAAATATTGTTATTCTATTGAAATAAATATTTTCAATGGTGATTTTTCATTGACAAAATAATAGGAGTAAATAAGAAATGTGTTTCTTCATTTCTGTGTGTGGTAGGCAGACTCTGTTGGTCTCTGTGATTACCCAAAACTGGTATTCACGCCCTTTCATGAACACCTCCTTTCAACTGCAGACAGGACCTATGACTTACTTTTATCCAATAGAGTGCGCCCAGGTTGACAGAATGTCACTTCCAAAATTGTTACATAGGATTATAAACTCTGTCTTAAAAGGAGACCCCTGTTGACTATGATGAAGCCCACAGCTATTTGGAGGAGGCCCATGTGAAAAGGTACTGAGGATAGTCTCCAGGCCACAATCCCCTAAGAGCTAAGGGTGATCTTTGCCTTATAGCCAGGAAAAAAAGAAGTCCACAGTACTGTAAATGCAAGGAACCAAATTCCGCTTTCAGTGATGTGAACTTGGAAGTAGATCCTTCCCCAGTCAAACCCTGAGATGAGACCTCAGCCCTAACCAATACCTTGAGTGCAGTCTGTAAGGCTCTTATGTAGAAGGCCAAGCTAACCCACACCCAGACTTCTGACCCATGGAAGCTATGAGACAATAAAAGTGTATTGTTTTAGGCTACTGAATACGAGATAGTCTTACTATACAGCAGTAGGAAATTAATATACTGTAATTTTCTGCAAAGATATCTAACAGCACCAACTTACAAAAGTGTACATGAGGGTTAGTTTTACTTAAGAACACAAACCTTCTGAGATATTTTAAGTCAAGTTCATGTTAAATAAAATAAACTACTTATTTGCATATAATTAAAGAACCTCATATATCTTCCTGTCTTCGTTATTTGATTTTAGTTGAAAAGGAAAAATGAAGATGTGAAAAGCAACAGAACAGATACAAGCGATCTCCTAGGTTTATTTATGCTTTTGTTCATTCTCTTAGATTTATTTAACAAACATTTCCTGAGAAACAACTCAAGAAGCCAGGAGTGTACGAAACAGAAATGTGTGTTCAAGATGCTAGTCCTGCATACTATGAATTTGCACTCAAGGCTAGAAGCTTGGTCAATCTCTTCAGGACTTAGGGCCAATATTTCCAGCACACATTTTGTATCCTTCATTATTCTTTCATTAAAACAAAAGCCACAGTACCTACTTTGGGTCAGCAAAAAAGTGGAAGACCTTCCATGAGATGGACTGACACAGTGGTTGCAACGATGGCTTGAAACATGGCAGTGACGGTGCGGAGGGGGCAGGACTGGGCACCGTCGGGTGCTGTTGTCTGCAGGGTTGCTGTCAGTAGAAACTGACTCCAAAGCACCTGCCAACAACAGTATAGCTACTATGAGATTTCATATAGCATATTAGAGGTTGAAAGTCCTGAAATGAAAGTCAGGAATGTCACTTTCTAAAAAGGCAGAATTAAAGAATTTCAGGGAAACAGTCACCAAAGTTCCCAGGTATGTGTGTCTGTGAAGCAGATAAGGGTCAGCATCTTCTCAGAAGCCACAGGAAGCGGCTGCCCATTATCTCAGTGGCTTCTCGCAGCTGCCGACAGAGTAATAGCAGCTCTGCTCCTGCCTCCCAATTACACCAATAACTGTTCTTTGGAAGATGCAGACCTAGAACCACAAAGCAAAGAAAGATCAAGAATACAAGATTCCGAGAACATGAAAAAGCCTATGATGCCCAGCTGACCACAGGTAGCTTCTGAAACTGGCAGAGTAACTTTCTGACACACATATTAATCTGGCTTTGCATACCCATGTCTCAACTTCTTCTCCAAGGAAATACATTCCAACATCAACTGACACTGGCTGTACTGTTTAAGGTATTTGTGATCTGCATGTGCATTTTTTATTGCTAGTGGAATGGAAACTTGCCGGCTGTGTAGTTGGAGAGTAAAACATTATTTCACATCCTATGAACATAAAGTTTATCTCTGTTTCCATGCTGATCTCCTGTAAAGTACCTCTTCAATTACTGTACCAGGACTTGCTGGTCCATGCTTTCCATTCCAGCTACCTCCCTGGGTACCCCAGCACTACAGTATCCTGGAAACTGGCCAGTTCCAGAACAACAACAAAAATACACCTCTCAGAAGAATCACAAGAGCAGGCTCTAGGGGGGTCAGAAATTCAGTGCAAGAAGGAACCGATTGCCATAGAGCAACAGTAGAGATCATCAGAATAAGAATATTTCCTCTCACTCTTCTATATTCTGTGTAAAACACCAAAATCCTACTACAGATAGGGCACTCCAGCTCTCTGTACAGTAATCCAAAAGGAAAACCAGAATATGTACAAAAGCAAGACATGCATTGCCCAAGAAGTTAGGAGCAACTTCATACTCCATCCACAGATGAGAACACAGTCAAAGTAAGTCATCAAAAACACCACCATTACCACCACCCTTCTCCCAATAAACACATGCCGATGCTATGAATACACTGTGGGGTGGAATTTTCCAGTAAACAAACCCGGAGAAACTCTGCTGTTGTGCTCCATCTGACTTTGACAAAATGGATCTGAACGGTTTAATGTATTTGACAATTCACTTCCCATCTACGTCATTGGCCAAGCCAAAAATTTGTTTCCTTTCCATGCTACCACATTAGAAAATAGATGTCTCCCAGGTCTGTTTCCAAATTCTTCCAACCTTTCTGAACTTCTGGTTCTGTTCTTGCTTCTGACTTGATCTTATTCCTGAGCTTAACCAGGCAGAGTCCTAAACTCTCCTCTTCTCCCTGAAAAGGTATTGGGTCTAAAACAATTTTCAAAATAGCAGAGTACTTTGAAAAAGATGTATTAATACTCAGCTTTTCAGGATCCAAGGAGAATAGACAAGGTGACCTACATTCTAGCCCTAAGGGTCTGATTGTTTTCTTTTCAAAATAATAGAATGTCTACATTCAGAAATAAAAAAGTCACTCTAACAAAAACTGGAAGAAAGCCCTGTCTCAAAACATGCTGACACTGATATTTTCATACTATAACATATGTGAATGATGTTTTTACTTGAAAAGGCAAGTAACAGTTTTTATTACATTTTAATAGTTCTGGTTCAGGGATTCTCATCTAAAGAATAAGGAATGTCTACTAAAGAAGTACACACACACACACACACACACACACACACATACTTGAATGGAAATGCACACCCACCTGTCCCAACAATCTAAGAATAATAGTGGTATAACAAGAAGTAAACCTGAAAGGAGTATTTGCTCTAAGCACCAGCAGCGTGGTGAGTCAGCAGAAACTCAGGAACATAGAATTTAGATTACACAAAATAAAATACACCTTCAGTGAATATTTATAAACAATATTGTCACTGATTTTATTACCTTTGTTGATATGATTCAGTGTTATTAAGTATTGTCACTACATTGTAAAGGTAATCTTATAAGTAGATTACTTACAAGAAAGACAAATTACTTACAAGAAAGACAAATTTCTTACTTACAAGAAAGACAAATTTCTCACAAGAAAGACAAATTTCGTGTTGAAAAACATCAAGGGAAGTAATACTTCAGCAGCTTTACTGAGCAAATGTCATTCTGCATTGAGTATCATCACGTGTTTCTGGACAGTATCCAATCTTTCATTTTGTTATAAATCTGTGCTAGAATTTTCAAGCCCTTGTCATTGCTCATTTCAAAGAAATCTAAATTGTATGTAGTGAAGTTCGGTTTAGAAAAGTGATACAGAAGTATTATTCTGAGTATCCAGGTCTCTTTGGACTTTGAATATACTGTTTCCAAAAGGGCATAGGAAGGTTAGCAAATTAAACAGATAATATTTAAATTACCATCTGCTTTCTGTGCCAGACGTTTTAAAATAGGTTGAACAATAGTTTAAAAAAGAGTATCCAGTCTGGGAATACACCTCATGTAACCACTTCACTAAAAACTTACATCACTGATGTGGTTGTTAGGTGTCGTTGAGTCAGTTCCCACTCATAGCAACCCTGTGAACAACATAACAAGGAGTGCCTGGTCTTGGGCCATGTCCACAGTTGTTTTTATGCTTAAGGCATTGCTGTGGCCACTGTGTGAATCCATGTTGTTGAGGACTTCCTCTTTGTCGCTGACCCTCCACTCTGCCAAGCGTGATGCCCTTCTCCAGGGACTGATCCTTCCCAACAACATGTCCAAAGTATGTAAGATGCAGTCTTGCCATCTTTGCTTCTAAGGAGCACTCTGGTTGTACTTCTTCCAGAAGAGATCTGTTTGTTCTTTTGGTGGTCCAGGGTATATTCAGCATTCTTCTCCAACACCATAATTCAATATCAGTGATATTATGCTTAATTATTGAGACACTGATTCTGGACTTGGTCTTAATTTCTCCAGGAGCAAAGTGTATCAGAATGTATTTTACCTACATTCAAAGTCAGTATTTGTCATATGCAAATGGATGTGATTTCTTTGTCTCACAACTTTTATTCATCATTGACCAGTCATATCCTCCATGTGCTAAGGCAGAGTCCAGTAAGCATTTACTGTAAAAGGCCATACAGAGTTTTATCACAATGAATCGACTCTGTCACTGTAGTACAAAAGCAACCACTGGGTATCTGTAAACAAAATTAACTGTCTTCCAGTAAAATTTTATTTACAAAATAGGTAACTGGTATGATCTGGCCCAATGATTCTGGTTTACAGACCACTACACTAGCACAACAGATGGATTCGTTAGTGTTATTCAGTTAATTGTCCAAGAAAATCCAATTTAAATTGATAATTTTTCATATCAAATAATTTGTTTATAAAGCATGTATTTCCTAACATTAGAGAACAATCATCATTTTTAGTGTCCCACCTTAATAGAAGTAAAAGCTGGTTTCTATCTTTTTTCTCCTGTTATTTCATAGACACCTTTTTTAGACTTTTTAGTAGAAAGAAACCATTTTTTCATGATTTCTGAGGTATTTAGTTTCCAAATCATTTAGCACTCAAAACAAGGTAGAGGCCATCAATTGAATTTGAAATTACAATAATAGCAACTATTACAGAGCACAAAGAATTAGAGCATTGTGTCTTAGCTTTTCCATGTGTTCTGTAGTGAGTTGAAGCTACCCCCTGCAAAACGCATGCTGGTCTTCATTGTCATCCTACAATGTCATGTAGCTAGGTATCAGCCGTAGAGATCTTTAAGCCACTACTCTGTATCCAGGCCAGATTACCCCTAAGTCTATCCCAGCAGTCTACCCTATTCTTCTAAATACCAAGACAGAAAAAGCCTGTTTCGGATCAATTTATCACCACACATTTAGACTACACTTTCAGTCTATAATTAACATCCTGAAAATTGTGCATAGGATTTAATTGTTTCTTTCACTGGAGGACCCATTTACATTTTGTTCTATTATTCTTGGCAGCAAAAGTTTTCAACTGAGCTCCGCACATCTCAGTTGCAAACCCCATTGCCATTTAGTTGATTACAACTCATAGTGAGCTTATAGGACAGAGTGGAACTGCCCCACAGAGTTTCCAAGAAGTATCTTGGTGGATTCAAACTGCCAACCTTTTGGTTAGCAGCCCAACTCTTTAACTACTTAGCCACAGGTGTCCATCTCAACTGTAAGCAGCCCCTATTTCCAGAGAAACAAGGGAAAAAGGAAAAATATAAAAATAGGTTTTAGATAAAAACTTTGAAATATATGTAATTTCATAGGTTTCCCCACCTCATTCATCAAGTTAGTTGATTGACCATTTAGAGAATTTATCTATGCGATCTATTTATTTACAGAATTTTAACTTTATATGGTGCAATTGTTAAAAACCTGTTTTTTTCTAATAATCTTTCTTGTTAGTGGCATTTCATGCTTGTGATAGAACTTTCTATTCATTTTCACATTTTTGGTTCAACCTAATACAGTTCATCAGAATCCCTGGTAAGGCAACAGTTATGTGCTCAGCTGCTAACCAAAAAGTGGGAAGTTCAAACCTATCTAGTGGGTCCAAGGTAGAAAAGATCTGGCGATCATCTCCTAAAAGATTACAGCCTGAAAAATTCTATGAGGCAGTTCTACTCTATCCTGTTGGGTAACTATTAATCCAAATCCACCCAAGAACACAAAACAACAACCCCAGTTTATGGCTATCTCACATCCAGTTTGGTGATTGCCAGCCTCCTGCTAGACTGGCTAGCCCTCAGCTTCAGGAATTTACAGTGGAGGGATGAGGTACCTTCTTGTATCTCTCCTCTGCTTCACTCCTCCAAGTTCCCCATTAGTTTGCGGCAGGAAAAACTGGAATAGAAATGACAGGAAGGTTTTCTTATTAACCCTTGCCGTTACTGTACTCCTTTATTGATGGGTTTACAGCTTAGTATAACAGAAGCTCGGTACAGGTTCTCTTAACACAAACTTGTGTGAGTCTTCACCCAGCCCTGCAGAAGGAGCTACCTCATGACCCAGTTGCCTAAGTGGAGCATGTTCTCTTGTACAGCCTCTCTTAGACTTAAACTTTATGACTCCCTACCTGCTGGCATCCACCGGTTTATCCTGAAGCTCAAGATTCAAGACCCCCACCACTCTTTTCACCTGCAATTCTGAGAGCTGGAGGTTGCTAGGAATTATGGTGGGTGGTTATATCTCTGTGTGAGAGTAGAAACTAGGTTTCACTGGAAGGTTGCAATCAGGGAACATTTCAAAGTAAGTATTTCCCTTAAAGGACCTAATGAGATTTCAGAGTAAAGAACCTGAATCTCCAAGTTTCCTTATGATGTTTTGTGATTTCTTCTTTTCTGAATTGAAATAAGTATTCGCTTTTATGCATAATTTTGTGCATGTACTTTAGAATGTTTTGGTTTGTTTAATAAATGGTCCCATCCGTAATCATATAAGCTCTGTTGTTATAGGTGCTGATGATTGTCATCAGGTGAGTTCTGACTCATGGCAACCCCATGTGTGCAGAGTGGCACTGCTCCATAGAGTTTTCAGAAGACTGTCAGGTCTGTTTTTTGAGGCATCTCTGGGTAGGTTTGAACCATCAGTCATTCAGCTAGTAGTAGAAGGCTTAACCACTTGCTCCACCTAGACTTCACACAATCTATACTTGATAATACAAGTCTCTTAGGCAGGGTTCTAAGCAAGCTCAGTACCAAAGTTTAGTTTTCAAGAATTACAATATGACTCTTATACAGGTACATAATGAACACAGGGAAAATATCTAACTATTAATGAAGATTAGAAGCAAGAAGATAAAGCAGCTGGTTTGGAGAGAACTAAAAAATTCAGCATTTATTGTTGTAAGGTGCCACTGAGTCTGTTCCCACTCAGAGCAACCCTATGTACAACAACAGTGTAACACCACCTGGTCCTGTGTGATCCACACAGTCACTGCTACTCATCAGCATGTTGATTCATCTTTTTCACTGACCCTCAACTTTACCAACTGTGATGTCTTTCTCCAGGGATTCCTCCCTCCTAATAATCTGTCTAAAATATGTGAGATATAGTCTCACCATCCTTACATCTAAGGAGCACTCTGGTAGTATGTATTCCAAGATAGATTTGGTCATTCTTTTGGCATTCTATGGTATGAGTTCAATACTCTTTGCCAACACTATAATTCAAAGGCACAAATTCTTCTTTGCTATTCTTATTGACGGCACAGCCTTTGTATGTATATGAGTTAACTGCAAACACCATGACTTGGGTCAGGCACAGCTTTCTCTTTGCTTTAGTCAGCTAAGGCTGCTCTAACAGAAATACCACAGAATGGATGGCTTTAACAAAGGAAGGTTTATTCTTACATAGTCCGGTAGGCTACAAGTCCATATTCAGGATGTCCGCTCCAGGGGAAGGCTTTCCGCCTTGTCAGCTCTGGAGGAAAGTTCAGTGTTGCATCAGTCTCTGTCCAGGGAGCATCTTGGTGCAGGAACCTCGGGTCTGAAGAACGAGCTTTTCTCCTGGTGCTGCTTTCTTGATGGTACGAGGTTCCCAATTCTCTGCCTGCTTCTCTGTCCTTTTATCTCTCGTAGGATGAAAGGATTAAGGGTGGGGTAAGCCATACCCCAGGGAAACTCTTTACAGTGGAGCGGGGAAGTGATCTTCTGAAGAGATTTACAGTCCCACCCTAATCCTTCAACATACAGCACAGAAAAACCACAAAACGGAGGACAGTCACAAGATACTGGGAATCATGACCAGCCACATGGCTACACATATTTTTGGGGGAACACAAGTCAATCCATGACACTCTTCAAGGTGACATTTTTGCTTTTTAACACTCTGAAGAGGTCTCTTGCAGATTTGCCCAATGTAATGTATCCCTCGATTTCTTAACTGATATGACACAGTTGTTAATTGTGGATACATGTCAAATGAAAGCCTCAGCAACTTCAATATTTTCTTTGTTTATCACGATGTTGCTTATTGGTCTAACTGTGAGGCATTCTGTTTTCTCTGTGTTGCGATGCTGAGCTGTTATCCATGCTGCAGGCTGTCATCTTTGGTCTTTATCACAGAGTGTTTAAGTCTTCCCTTTCAGCTAGCAAGGTTGTGTTATTCACATAACACAGGTTGTTAATGAGCCTGCCTGCAAACCCGATGCCCCATTCCACTTCACATAGTCCAATTTCTAGGATTATTTATTCAGCATGCAGATTGTATAACTGTTATGAAAAGATACAACCCCTACACACACACCTCCTGACTTTAAACAGTACAGAATCTTCTTGTTCTGTTTGAAAGATGTCCTCTTGATTTATGTTCAGGTTCCTTAGGAGCACTTCTGAAATTCCTATTCTTTGCAATGTTATCCATAACTTTTTATGATCTGCACAGTTGAATGCCTTTGCACTGGCAATGAAATACAGGTAAACATCTTTCTGGTATTCTCTGCTTTCAGCCAGATCCATTTGACATCAGCAGTGATATCCCTTGCTCAGCTTATATAGGCACTGAAAACATTCTGGAAACAAGGTGCTAGGTTACAGGCCAAATTGGTTTATACCGGATATGGCAATAATATATAATATTTATGGTTATCTTTTTTCCTCACTACAACTCATTTGTATCTCTCTAAGACAAAAATGTATAAATAAGTGTAAACTTCATGAGAATCCAGTCCCTAATCAAAAGTAAATGAAAAAAGTACTTTCTCCTAAGCCAAGCCAAGCGCCGTCGTAAAGAAGGATGTAATCCCTGAGTAGGTCTGTTGGACAGTACTCTAGTATGATATTGAAGGAACATGCAGTCATCTTTTTGTTTCATTTACTAGTTTAAATAACTTTTCTGGATACCACCCACCTTCTGCATCATCTGGAGTTACAGGTCCTAGCTGTTCCAGTGGTACTCTGGCTAGTCACAGCAAAGGGTACTTAAAAGTGGTCCCCTTTTTTCAGTAATACTAAAAACTAATAAACTAATTCTGTTAGTAAAGGAAAACACTAGCCTAATTTAGATTCTATGACTTACTTAAAATACAACACACTGCAAAAAAATATTTTGGTTCACTTTTTTAATTTTATACAATATTCATGTTCAAAATTATTTCATTCTAAGTCTGTGTCATGGATTGAATTGTGTCCCCCCAAGAATATGTGTAGCCATGTGGCTGGGCCATGATTCCCAGTATTTTGTGACTGTCCTCCATTTTCTGGTTTTCCTATGCTGTATGTTAAAGGATTAGGGTGGGACTCTAAATCCCTTTAATGTAAAGGGAGTTCCCCTAAAGTATGGCTTGCCCCACCCTTAATCCTTTCATTTTACAAGAGATACAAGAGAAGCAGGCAGAGAATTATGAACTTCATACCACCAAGCAAGCAGCACCGGGAGAAGAGCGCATCCTTCAGACCTGAGGTTCCTGCTCCAAGATGCTCCCTGCAAAGAGACTGATGCAATACCGGACTTTCCTCCAGAGCTGACATGGGGAAAGCCTTCCCCTGGAGCGGACACCCTGAATATGGACTTGTAGCCTAACAGACTGTGTAAGAATAAACTTTCCTTCGTTAAAGCCATCCACTCTGTGGGAATTCTGTTAGAGCAGCCCTAGCTGACTATAACAGTCTGTTTGATTAAAACAAAGACATATGTCTTTAAGACTGTCCAGTCATCCCTTCTTTCATGCCACTGTCTGTAGAACACCTCCTTTGTGGTAGGCAATGTGATGAACATGGGATTTACAAAGATGAATGAGACACTGAATGTGTTTCTTTGTACGCTCTTTCTTATGATAATCTCAGCTTTGTCAAACATTAAAAGACTGCAGAACAAAACATGTTTTTTTCACTTATACATAAAAAGTGCAGTTTTAGATGAAAACAGCTGAGACTTCCAATCCCTGTTGTTTGTCTTTTTTATCTCATTCCTTTCTCCCATTCTGCAAGTAGACAGTATTGTGAAAATGGATTGATGTGGGATCATTTATTCTTCTTGGAGAGTGTGACTGAAGCTGCAGGGTTTTTAGTTCACTTATAAAAGTGGATCACATATTTTGGAAGCATAATTCTTACCAATGTAAGTGTCACAGGGCTCTTGGTAAAGTACAAATGCAGTTTAAATTGATTTTCTAACCACTTTTATTACTGCTATCCTTGAGTGCAGCAGCAAGGGTTGGACATTTTTTTTTTTATGGGACAGAAAGCATTTACATTCTCTGCAAATAAGAGTTTCATTACAATCATGATGGAAAATACGGTTCTATTTAACAAAGACAAATAAGATTGTATTTGGAAGAAACTGTGTCATTTATACCACATTTGAAAGGTCTGCAAGAGTTAAAAATTTCAAGGTTTGACTAATGGAAAAGACAACTATCAAATTCCACACATATTTTTACATCATATTTATGCAGCAAGGTCAAACAACTAAGGGGAAAAAAAATCTCATCTTCAATTTTCTCTACCCTTAGGTAATAATACAGGGAGAACTCATTTGCCCTGATTGATCTTCCTGGGCATAAGAGACCTCTCCAGCTGAAATCCCATCTGAAAACCTCCTTTCCTTGCCTTTTCTTGTAGAATGCTAACAGTTATGTCTTTTTGTCCCTCTACTTTAAAGAATAAGCAAGTAAAATATGACCTGTTCATATATTTCTCTTGACTGTTTTGTTTCCCTTCAAAACCTAATAAAGGGTTTTGTTTTGGTTTCAGTTGGTATTGTTTTTGTTTTAGTAGAGAATGATGTGTTAAAGCTTGTGTATTTTGTAACTAAAAGCATTTATTCTTGTATTAAATCTACATGGCTTACCACTTACAAATTGCATATGTGCACACACACAACCCCAAAAATGATTTGGTAAATTGTGTTAATCACTATGATGTTCACATATAATTAGGCATGCCACTGTTAAAACTGTGTGAAAAGCTTGACAAACAGAATAAAAACAGAGCAAAGTTAAAGCTGGAATAAACCGAGATCTTTAGAATGCCTAATTGTGGCTTACATTTACAAAATGCTTACAACAAGGAGTTTAAGTAATTAATTTGGTAAGGAAACATATTTAACCTTTTGGTTGAGCAGTATACAAAGTTGCAAACCTTACATTGTCTTCCTGGCCTATTTGCTGGCAAATTATGTATCTTAGGAAAATTGTTCAACCTTTTATTCCAGGAAAATGAAGTCAAAATTGTTCTTATTTGCCTACCTGAAACGCAAGTGATTTGAAGTCAAAAGTTAACTTGGTAAAGACTTGAAAGTGTTTAGACTATGTGGAAACACACTGGAAAATAAATTTTTGTGTTGTCTTTTGACATTAAAATTCAGTAGTGGCTTCAAGCAAGTAGTGTCCAGATGTTAACACTGCTGCTGATTGCCATTGACCTAGCAATTACCGAGTGCTGTCTTTGCCTTGGAAAGTGATATATGACATTGTTCTGATGTGATTTTATCTTAAAATAATGTTACAACTTAGAACATATTTAGAGCATAGATTTAGATTTCTGTTTAACAAATGAGAAATTGGAGTATAAACAGGTAGAGAGATTTGTTCCAGTCAACACTGATAATAAAGACAAAGATAAATTGCGAATTTCTGGACTTGAAGTCAGTGTACTCTGTCTGAAACCCTGTAGTATAAATCAACTATTTACTCCATCCACACACAAAAAAACAAACAAACACAGTTAATTGTCCAAATTAAGTATTTAATAACTATTCTCAGCAGTCATCTGATTAGGGAATTACATTTAAGAGATAAGCTACACATAAAAATTATAGCCTTGTCATAATGAACCAGTCCAACAGTTTAAGAGCTCTATGTTTTGTGCTTGCTCTTGAGTATGCCACTAACCATCTCTGCACCTCACTTTCAGGATCTGTGTAAAGAGATTAAACTAGACTGGAATTTATAAAACCATTTTCCAAGATACACTAATAAGCATTCCTCAGAGAAAAGGGTGTGTCTTTCTGTCTGTCTGTCTGTCTGTCTGTCTGTCTATTCCTAGGGTTAGGGGGAGTTTCAAAGACAAATTCATAAAATATCACATGCCCTACTCCCCTTCTTGAAGTTTCTTAATGGATTTTAATATGTTAAGGTAGTTTGGAGAAAATAACCTACTATAAACTGCATAATTAACAAGATTTCTAAGCTACTTTCACCCCAAGGAATAGATATTAACATAGCATACAACACTTTTTCCTCAGAAATGGTGTCAAGAAATGTTGTGCCAGATAATACAGGCAAGGTCCATTGAGTAGAAAAGTTTTTGATTTTAAAGTATTTCCAAAGCAGGATATTGAATAGCCACAGTTACGAAAATATTCTGAATTTAATATGCTTCTGTTTCAAGACTTCTTTGTCTTATCTGCCTTAACTGCCCTAGGCTTCAGGATAGGCAGATTTAGTTTGCTTATCTCTTTATCCCCTAGATTAGTAGAACTGGGGGAAAATACAGTTTAAATACAAGAGAACTGATAGACAATCACGCCTAAGCATTGGAGTTCAGTATCAGGGTAGAAAATTATCTGGTTGTTAGAAATATCATGTAGTGTTATACCTGAAAATTCATCTGACTAAGTAGAGAATATTAGAACACCAGAAAGATGTTTATCTGTGTTTTGTTGACTACACAGAGACATTTAACTATGTGGATCATAACAAATTATGGATAACATTGTAAAGAATGAGAATTCCAGAACACTTGATAGAACTCAAGTAGAACCTGTACATAGACCACGAGGCAGACAGTTTTTCAAACAGAACAAGGGGATACTGAGTGATTGAAAATCAGAAGAAAGTGTGTATCACCATCAGATGCATTCACCATGATGTTTCAGTCTGTATGCTGAGCAAATACTCCAGGAAGCGGTACTATGTGAAAAAGAATGCAGCATCAGGGTTGCAGGGAGACTCCTTGACAATCTGCTGTAGGTAGATGGCACAAGCTTTGCTGAAAGTAAGGAGGATTTGAAACACTTACTGGTGAAGATTAAAGAGCCTTCCTCGTAACTGGACCAATAAGCAAAATTGTGATAAATGGAGAAAAGACTGAGATCACCAAGGATTTAATTTTGTTTACATCTTCAATCAACACCCATGAAAACAGCCATCAAGAAATCAGAAAAAATATTGCACTGGACAAAGTGTAAGAGACCTCCTTAAAGTGTTAAAAAGGGAAGATGTCACTGTCACCTTGAGGCCTAAGGTGCCCTTGACCCGAGCTGTGGTATTTTCAACTACTTTATGTGCATGTAAAAGCTGGAATAAGGAAGACTGCAGAAGAATTGATTCCTTTGAGTTACGGTGTCAGCTAAGAATATAGAATACACCATGGACTGCCAGAAGAATGAACAAGTTTGTCTTAGAAGAAATACAACCAGAATGTTCCTCAGAAGCAAGCATGATGAGACTTAGTCTCGCATACTTTGGATATGTTATCAGGAGGGGCCAGTCCCTGGAGAAGGGTATCATGTTTGATAGAGTAGAGGTGAGAGAGAAAGAGGAACACCTTCAATAAAATGGGTTGATCCAGTGGCTAAAACAATGATTCAAACCAGCAACTATTGTGGGGATGAGACGAGACTGGGCAGTGTTTCATTCGGCCACACAAAAGCGTGCTATCAGTCAGAACCTACTGGATGGTACCTAACCAAAAAACCAAGTTCTTTCCTCTTTGTTTTCTCACAGATGACCCAGGGCTATTTATTCCCTTCCCAGATGTACGCAACCCCTTGAAAACAGAAAATAAAGCATCACAGATGTCCTAGACCAAAATGTGAGACATGAATATTTGTATGCAGGATTACAGAGTAGGCCACAAAAGCCAGAGATGGCTGAATTGAGGAGGGGTTGGGAAACAGGAGGAGAGTGAGAATAATAGGGATTCCGTGAAATAGGATGAAGAACCTTTGTCTTAGGACCAAGACAGAGCAAAAGGGAGTCTAGTGCCTTGCTGTTCTCGAGTGTGGAGCACTCACATTCACACCCAGAAATCTTGGATCCTTGAACATTTCCCTGAACAGAGGGTGGAACACTTTGGCATCTCATACAGGGATGCAAGTGTAAATGGGCACTTGATCCCCAAAAGAGATGGAACTACACAGAATCATTGAGGTTCGCCCCCATGAGCCAGAGCAACCCTGATACATAGGTTCAGCTCTCATATCTGTACCTCTGTGTAATGAGGGCATACAGCCTCCTGAATTTCTTTTTTTTAATCTAACTGAAAATTGGCAAGACCCTTCTAATTCTAAACATCTGAGAGTCTAAAGGCCCTTATAATGTGATTTTTTTACAGTCTAGAAGAATACCATCTGCTTTAAGTACTAAGAAAAATTTAGATGCATGTTGATTTACATATGCTGGAAAAATATTTTTAAATTTTATACTATGCCATTGTGTGTATTAAGTATTTATTGCTATGCAAGTGAAGAAGGTCACAGGCAGATGAACTGAAAACCTAGAGAATGCTAAAATAAGACATATCGTGTTGTTAGATAAATCACCCTCACCTTGGAAAAAGCAAAAGAGATTACTTGCATGATTTTGCAATGTGATTCTCCAATGTTAGGTTCAACCTTCTGTTGTCTAGTCTACTGTAAAATTTGGTAGAGATAGGAGTTAATCTGTAGATTTTTATCAAGCAGAGATTAATTTTTTTTTCCTGGGGAAAATATTCTAGATAGTACAGCCCATGGTCCACTTGGACATTAATCCACTTTACACATCATACAACGACCTTAACATTGCTTCTTGAACTGTCTTTGAACTAGTTTTAACTTCTTGCTGATCCCTCTTTAACTACTGAGTTGAATAAAATTTTTAACATACACTCATTTTATGTGTCCATGGCAGTCATGATTTTACTAGTATGAAAATTGTGTTTTATCAGTATTGTCAGTCTACTTTCCTTCCCCTCGTATTTTTTTCAATAAAAGAAAGTTGCTTTGAAAATGAAGACCAAATGCGTGTCTAATGAAAGGAAACAATCGTAATGGAGAAGAATAAAGTCAATGTCAGTGCCCTTGCTTCAGGATAGGGAAGAGGGTCCCTGTACCACCAGCACAGTGCTCCCCCACCCCCCACCCAGTGAACCCTACTACTCTCAGCTTCATAGGTAGGGACAGGATCAGACATAATATGCCACCTAAGCTCTTAAAGCAAGGTAGGGTTCCTAGCACCTGTGAGAATCTGTACCCACCCCTTGAGTCTTGTTGTGTGTGATGAAGTACAAATAGAAAACCTCACGACAGGTGATGGCTAAACAATGTAGTGAATATAATCATAAGTAATGTCACTGGACCATACATGTAAAAATTGTAGAAATGACAAGTGTTTTGTTACCTATGTATTCACCACACTAAAAAGAAACAAACAAAAAACACTATGGCAGGAGGACAGGGAAAGAGAAAAGTATAGAGAAAGGACAAGGGAAAGGAAGAGACTGCAGAAGAAGAGGAAAAGATTTTTTCCTTTTTTCTGAACAAAAGGCTGTACATTTTTTTCTTGATTTGGGTCTCACAAATTATTCTGTAGCTGATGCTATGGAGATGCTCAAAGGCAGGGCTGGTTGGGATCCAATTCCCACATATGGAAAGTGGCAATGCAGGCATAAAGAGCCAACAAAGGTGTGCCAGGGTTTTCTATTTTTTATTGCTCTGGAAATCTTTTATTCTTATCATAACATATGTTAAGAGTACAAAATAGTAGTGCAGAAGGTTATTTACAGATCCCACAATAATGATAGAGTACATTCAGAATGTGTCTTATTCTCTATTAGTTAGTCTGGTGGCATAGTGGTTAAGTGCTATATCTGCTAACCAAAAGATCGGGAATCTACCAGATACTTCTTGGAAACTCTATGGCGCAGTTCTGGTCTGTTCTATAGGGTCACTATAAGTCGGAATCAACTCGATGACACTGCGTTTGGTTTTCTGGAGGTTATTTTTTGTTTCTAAAGAGACTCATTCTGCCCAGAATTTATACCCTAGGAGTGATACAAATAAAATTCCTCTTGCCCTGCTTTGAACCCAACTCCTTAACAGCCAGGTTGAGAATACCTAAATTTCTTTTCTCCAAGGTTTTCACAGAAGTTTCCATCTACAGATTTGGTGTTGTAAAATTGTTGTTAGACAAAGAAATATCCATCTTCAGGTGAATTCAGCAAGTATATAGAGAGAGTACCTACTATGTCCTAGTCATTTTGCAAGGCATAAAAGTGGTAGAATAAATAAATCATGATCTCAATACTCAAGATGTTTAAGGGAATATGGCTACCACAATATAATATGTAAGTGGTCATATTAAAGACTGTACACATTGATGTTCCACTGAAAAATGTATAATCATGAAACTCTTCAGCATGAGTTTAACATAAGCAAAAGTAGACGAGCATCGTATTGCGCACCTTCATAGCAAACTCTGTTTTTTACCACAAGGTAAATATTACACCTCACTTATATACAACCAAGAGCACATTTAGTGTAATATAGTCCTAGTTTTCACATGTTCTTCCTAAGTCTTTCTCCTGTTTGATTTTCACTACTGACTGAAATCTAAAACTGCCAAGTAAGGAAAAAAATGCAATGAAATTTCAGAACTTCCTAACATGGCTGACTGGAGACTTAATAGTGGTGAACATCATCTTTTCGGAGCCTGTCTTGGGGAGCATTTTACTGAAAGGAAGACTGAAGTTTACCAGGGGTCATCTGGCAGGAGAGATTTTTATTAGAGATTTGAAAAACCTCTGAAATATTCTGCCTTCACCTTTCTATCCTTGTAGAACAGGGGACTGCAGATCGCATAGCTAATATTCAAACTGAAATTGGACCACATAGATAGGAGAAATCAACTTGACATCAAAGGTTATCCATCTTCCCACAATTGCTTTTCCGGCTCAAAACTCAATTCTATAGGTGCTTTTATTCTTTAGTCCACTTTTTGGGGTATAAAAAAAAATTGCTTTCCTACATATCCTTGTGCTTTTCCTTATTAGATTCCAGCTGCAAGTCTTCTGTTGTTGCTCAGATGTAGACAAATAAGCCATAAGCAAAGTTAAGAAGCAAAGAATTTTAATTGTCTTTGAAAATGTTATGGTGTAAGTGATTTTATCTTTAGTTTAAATTAAAGCCTTCTTCCAGTCCTTGCGTGTATATTTTTCTGACATATTCACGAGTCTTTTTCAGAGAATGTTCTTAGAAAAAGCAGAGAAATGTCAAACTGTACTAGCCCCAAATAGTCTTCTATAAATATAGATGACAAGTACAGAAAGCACATACAGTTCCATGTTCAGCAGGTCTTCTTTTACGATAATTAATGAAAGCAGAATAAAAACATTTTAATACATTAATAATAACGTGGAATTAATTAAATTGGCACTTGTGAAAGTACAGTCTAATGTAACCTAAAACTAAGGAGCAGAATTCAGCCTTATCTACTGCTACTTAATTTTTTCTACTTGCCCTGCCACTTAAAAGCTACACAATTTAAGGCAAGTCGCTTCACCTTTCAAATCCTCAGTTTCTTGCTTGTAAGATGGTGAAGATATACTACCCACTGAATCTATTCCCTGGAGCTATAAAAGGCTAAAATAATAAAACTAAATATATGAAGATGCTTTAAATTTTCACCAAAAAGGGAAAAAAACAAACAAACAAACAAAAAAACCACACTGCTGTCAACTTGATTCCAACTCCTGGCAACCACATAGGCGAGAGAAGAACTGCCCGATAGGGTTCCCAAGGCTGTGAATCTTCACACCGCCATGTCTTTCTCCCACGGAGCAGCTGGTAGGTTCACCCCACCAAACTCGTTGATTAGCAGCTTAAAGCTGTAACCAGTGTACCAACAGGGTACCTCTTAAACTGCAAAGCATCATCCAAATGTAAGAACATGGTATTATACAGGATCAGTATGTTTAACAAGAGAGAATGTGAAGGCTCTTTTTGATTTGAACAAGCAGCTTCTCTACTGCCCTTGGGGATTAATTACAGACTTTCCATATTTCCAAACTACAGATTTATTCAAATGGTGAGATTCAGAACCGACCGAAACACAGTGAGCTGATCAAAAGTCCAAAAACTCCCCAGTTTTGCTTAATACTCATTTCTGTCGGGCTCACATCTATGCCTTTGATGCAAATATTGAGAACAAGGTAAAATCCCATGCTGTCAAACCACTAGGTAGCATAGCCAGTGTCATTAGGTCACTGCCTCTCTCCTCCAAGAAAAACATACGATATAACTATAATTCTTAAAACAGATCTTATTGTGTTTTAGCACCATGTGAACAATCTTAATACTCTTCCCAGAGGAAGAGGGAGATAGTAATAAAAATAGATAACATTACTGATTTTTATAATGTCCAAATTACTCCATAAGCATTGTCTCATTCGATCTTTACAACAATGCTATGAAAATCATGCTACAGTTCTCACCATTGCATAAAGAGAGAAACTAAGGCACAAAGGGGTTAACAAATCTATGTAAGGTCGCATCAGAGCCTGAGGGGAGTTTAAACCTCAAGCATCTACTGCATGCTCTGAGATGTTCTGCAGAGAGGACTTTTACTGAGGTTGATGTTGTTTTGGGCCACTACTTTTTAAGCACTTTGCTATGTCTTTGTGGATGGTACTGAACACTAATTATCTCATTAGCTGATGTCCATTTTTAAAGTGCTACAACACTTATTTTACCAGTAAACAGACTAAAGTTTACAAAAGCTAAATAAATGTTGTAAATTGCTTCACCAGGATTTTAGCCCAGATTTATTGGAACTCTATATCCAATGTCTTTTCAAGAATGTCGTGCTAAATCTCCATGAACTTTTTCATAAGATATTAATATATTTTCTATTACAGACTCTTTCCTCTAAGCCAGACTTATTCCTTCTTTCTAGTTCCTGGCTTTAGGAGAGAAATTATAGGTATTCCAAAGATCATACCACAAAAAAAAAGAAAAGAAAAGTTGACCTTGAGTCCATTTTGACTCATTATGACTGTCGTGCATTGAATTGTGTCGGATCCGACTCGAGGGCACTTGGCTGGCTTGGCTGAAATTGTGTGTAGCACTTTGGTTGGCCATTATTTCCAATATTCTGTGATGGTCCTCCTTTTTGTGATTTTACCATGCTGTAAATCCTAATCTCCATTTATGGTTAATAGATCAGATTATGTTAAAGACAATTAAGATGGGACTATAATACCCTCCCTAAGGTCACCTCCCTGCTCCAGTGTAAAGGGAGTTTCCCTGGAGTGTGACTTGCTCCTCCTATTATCCTTTTATCATAAGAGATAAAAGGACAGGGAAACAAGCAGAGAGATGGGCCCCCATATTACCAAGAAAGCAACACAGAGAGTAGAGTATGTCCTTTGCCACCAAAGTTTCTGTGCCAAGATGCTCTCAGACCAGAGAAAGACTGATTCAACACAAAGAACTTCCTCCAGAGTCAACAGAGAAAGAGAGTGTTCCCCTGGAGTCTGCATTCAGACTTCTAGCCTACTGCGCCGTATGAGGGTAAACTGTTAAAGCCATCCCTTTGTGGTGTTTCTGTTAAAGCAATGCCAGATGCCTGAGACATTGACTCCATCTGCATCAGGATAAAACTGCACTCCATTGAGTCTTCGGGGACTAATTTTTCAGAAGTAGACCATCAGGCCTTTCTTCTAGGTGAACTTCCAACATTCCCGTTACCAGCCAAGTGCATTAACCATTTGTGCCACCTGGGGATCCCAAGACATGTCCAAAAGCCAAGCTGCAAATGCTGCTTTTTTCATTGAAGTTCAGGTGAAGGGATCCAACTGATACAGCAACCTATTTAGCACCACAAGAAAATGCCTTACACAAGAGTTCAAGTGAGTTGTAATACTTTCACTCTACAGTTCTGTTGGATTACAAGTTGATTCCCATAAGAGAAAGGACAATTTGATACTGGATGCTTGTTAAAGGCTTAGGCCTTCCTTGCTCATCAAAAATAAAAATGCACTTTGGATTTGTAAAATATCCTGTTAAAAGTGAAAACAGACTTTACACTTAATAATTAAAACACTGCAAATTGCTGCCTTTCAGGTAGAAATTATGGACAAGGAAAATAAATACTACATGGGCATCAAATTGCCTTTTCTTCTGCCAGCTACCACAATAAAGACTGAAAAATGAAAGAATCCCTGCCTTTATGGCTCTTTTGGAGGAACAAGTTTACCAGGATGTCTTTCACACAAAGCCCTATCCTATACATACCCACCACGTGCTCCTGGGAAACTCTGTAGGGCAGTTCTGCTCTGACCCATGGGGTAGCTATGAATTAGAATCAACTCAACAGCAGTGGATTCGGTTTTGGTTTTATACATAGTAGAAGGTAAAGAAAGAGAATAAAAAGGTTTGTGTTGGCCAAAAACATTCTGCTAGCAAAAGAAGAGATATTAAACATGTATCTCAAAGCCCTTAAAAAATATCAACTTAATCTCCATAGTATCAGTTAAATTATTTTAGAATTAAAGAACTCATAGTAGGAGCCTATTTTAGGAGTGTGAAAGAACTCAGGGAAGAAGGCTAAACTGGTTTATTCTAACAGGAATGACAGGTCTATGAAGCTAAGCTATGCAAAAGCAAAAGTATTCACCATGATAGAAAGATTGTTTTTATTGCAGAAACCTGCCAACCTCCCTTGCTGTATATATGACAGCAACCGCTTCACCTTGCTGGCTGTGTTTTCTTTTGTCTGTGACTCTGTCTGCTGTAGCCTGAAATTGTCACCCTACTTGGCTAACTGGTAAATCACTAGTGATAAAGGAGCTGGTTGTTGTTTTAATTGTACTAACAAGCCGAGAAGTACGAAGGAGAGAAATTCATGTTTCACTCTACTTGTCTTACATTTTTGGATCCAGTATTCTGATTTACAGTGCGACTTGTGCTGCTTCAAGTCTCCGAGCTAAATTATAGAGATGGCTTTCAGCTTCAGCAAATCCTCTCTGGGTCCTGCTGTGTTTCCCTTAATGGCAAGGACAAGTGGATTCCATCTGTAAGGAAGCATGTTTTGCATATGAACTACCACAAAACAGAAGACAATGCAGAAAAAAACTGCAATTCAACAATTTCTCTTTTCTTTTTTTGTTTCTGTGTGTGTGTGTGTGTGTGTGTCTGCGTGTGTGTGTGTGTGTCTGCGTGTGTGTCTGTGTGTGTGTACTTGCTTTTTGTTTCATTTAAACTCCAAGGACAGAAATCAGTCGGTGATTTAGAGAGAACCTTTTCTATTGTGAAATGGAAGGATGATTTTTGTGATCTTTTTTATATGCATGGACTTGAAAGCAAAATGCCATTGCTTAATATAAACATAACAGCAGGCTTTCAGCTCTGAACTAATATTGCTTAGACATCTCACCTTAAGAGTCAGTCGGTTTCTATGAGCTGCTGATTTACACAAAGCCCTCTGCTCTCTAGCTCTAGGTTTGTTTAGTCCGTTGTGAACATAAGTCCCCCCTAGCTGGAGGAAAGCCCACTGAGAATACATAAGTATTTCAATTTTACCTCAAATTAAAATGGGGAAGGAAACCAAACTTCCATTGAAAAAAACTTAGAGTTATTGTTCTTTATATTGGCCCAAAGGTAGAACAATAGTCTCTTTATATTCTGTTTTCTAAACTGGATTTAATCTTCTTTCCACTGGGTAGAGTAACAAAAATAGTAATAACATACTGCCACCTACAGATGGGAGATAAGTCTGTGAAAAGGTCTGCTCGAAGCAAGAAAGACGAACCTGGAACTGACACTAAGGACCCACAGGTCTCCGAACACAGATCTCATAGATGTTAGATGCAAGTAACAAACACTTCCCACCCATCAATACCTAGATTGTGTTGGTAGTTTATGGAATCGAAATGAAATTAAAGCTATAGAAAAACCAAATTCTTTAGCAGTATATACAAACCATTTTCTTCTCATAAAAGTTTCTTTCTAAAGGTAGTGAGACGTCAAAGGTGCATACTGTAGTCTATGTTTTAAAGAGAGGGGAGAAAAACCACGGACTGTGGTAAGCCTTATGCCAGCCTAGAAACTCTTCATGTTGAGTTGATTCTCACTCATAGGCACCGTACAGGTCAGTGTGGAACTGTTCCACGTGGTTTCTAGCTCATGGAAAGGAGCACGTAGAGCAGTAGTTAAAGTGCTCAGCTGTTAGCCAACAGGTCAATGGTCGGAACCCACTAGTTGCTCCTCAGAAGAAAGACGTAGCAGTCTGTGTCTGAGGACTTACCCATCATGCCACCAGCGTTCCTTTGTGCCAGCCTGTTGTGTAATAATGTGTGACCTCACGCAGAGCCAGCAGAGCTGCCTCTCAACTCTGTGAGCAGGCCACCCTAAGATCATAAGTCATGCTGTGTTTGGATATGATTTCTTGAAACCATTTAGCAGTAATGTCTCACTGTCATTTCTCACATTTTTAGTGCTCAATTAACTGGACATTCCCTTTTTCCTTGTTTATAGTATTGTTAGATTTTATTTTTCAGTCCATTTAGTCCTTTCTTTTTTCTTATGAAATACGGCAACACTATGGCTAGCTTCCTTTGGATAAGTTATCAAGAAAGATTCTGTTAATATGGGAGAAATTGATAGAATATACAGGGAGATTTTTTTAGAAGATACTGGAAATTATCTGGATGAAATAAAAGATAATGGCTAAGAACATAGACACACATAGCTGCTGACTTTGAACCAAGTTATTTAATTTCCTGGTTAGATAGTATCTCCTATAAAATACAGATGATAACAGCACATACCCCTCATAGGAATGTCATTGGGTTTAAATGGGTTAATATATTTAAGGCATTCAGCACAGTGTTGGACACATAGAAAGCACTCAAAAAGTGTAATCTGACTATAATTTAACCCAGTCTGATAAATGATAATGAGAGGTGAAATTCTTTGCCTTGTCCCATGCTCACAATTAATGTACATAAAAGCTCAGTAAAGAATATTTCAGGAACAAATATTTTAAACAAAATATTTAATTATCTATCTCTTAAGCCATTGAAACACAATGTGTATTAGGCCTGAAATTTAAATTGAGGTGTATTGTATGCCAAACACCCTAGAAGGAAATTCATCTTCACTGTGTCTGCATTTTATAACAGCTCTACTTAGGAAGAGCCAACATTTTAGAGACTCAGAAAGACTGGATAATTTGTCCATGGCTAATAAATTGGAATCTGAGCCCAAATCTACATTACTCCAAATTCAGTAAGATCGCCCTACTGAAGCCCCTTACTACTTAATGTTAGAAAGATACAAGAGCCCAATTTCAGGATTCCCCAGTACTTAGTTCAGAAACTCTGGTGTCTTAGTGGTTAAGTGCTACACCTGCTCACCTAATGGCTGGCAGTTTGAATCCACCAGGTGCTCCTCAGAAACTCTACGGTTCAGTTCTGCTCTGCTCAATGGGTCACTATGAGTCAGCATCAACTCAACGACACTAGTTCAATAAGAAACACACTACTTGTGTCAGAAGTCCTTGTGGAGTAGTAGTTGAGTGCTACAGCCGCTAACCCAAAGATCAGCAGTTCAGATCCCCCAGGTGCTCCTTGAAAATTTTATGAAAACTCTCTACTGTGTCCTGTACTGTCACTATGAGTGGTGACTGACTCGACACTAGTGTGTTCGGTTTGGTTTTGGTATTCCTCGCATCGAGCTGCTTGCTGTACATCCCTGTTTAATCTTTCCTTGAGTGTGTGAAATCCTTCTTGTCTACTAGACCTCGAAATTCCTCAAACCTGTTCCTAGGTCCTTATCTCATTATTCCTATGCTCTCTTCCCAGACTATCCCATCTATTGCCATGACCCAGAAGGTCATCCGTCTGCTTGTAATTCCCATTTCTGTTGCTTTCATCCTGTAAGCCAACTGTCAACTCAAGTTAGGCAGCTGAAAGTCAACACGTGGTTTTCCCTATTCAACGGATGATGTTTTTGTTGTTAAATGCCAGCGAGTCACTTCGAACTCATAGTGACCCTGTTTACAGCAGAATGACTGCCTGGTCCTGCTCCGTCCTCACAGCTGTTGCTATGCTTGAGCCCAGTGTTGAGCCATCTCATTGAGGGTCTTCCTCTTTTTCGCTGACCTCTGCTTTACCATGCACAGCATCCTTCTCCAGGGACTGGTTTCTCCTGATAACATGTCAAAGTATGTGGGACACAGTCTCACCAACCTTGCTCCTAAAGAGCATTCAGATTATACTTCCTTCAGGGCAGATTTGTTCATTTTTGGAAGTCCATGGCATAGTCAACATTCTTTACCAACACTGCAATTCAAAGGTATCATTCTCCTCCTATCATCTTTATTCATTGTCCAGCTTTCCCATGTAGAAGAGGTATTTGCAAAACCATGGCTTGGGTCAGGTGCACCTGAGTCCTTAGGGTGACACCGTGGCTTTCAACACTTTAAATAGATCTTTTGCTGCAGATTTGCCCAATACAATGCATCTTTCCATTTCTTGACAGCTGTTTTCATAGATATTGATTGTATATCCAAGTAAAATGAAATCCTTGACAATTTTAGTCTTTCTCCCCTTTATCATGATATTGCTTATTTGTCTGGTTGTGAGAATTTGTGTGTCCTTTATGTTGAGGTGTAATCCATACTGAAGGCTGTGGTTTTTGATCTTCATCAGTAAGTACTTCAAGTCCTCTCTACGGTCAGCCAGCAATGCTTTGTCACCTGCATAATCCAGGTTGTTAGTAAGTCTTCCTCCAATCTTAATGCCTTATTCTTCTTCATATAATCCAGCTACTCCATTTTTTTGCTCTGCACACAGATTGAATAGTTTCGGTGAAAAGATACAACTCTGACACACACCATCCCTGACTTCAGAGCAAGCTGATCCCCTTGTTCTGCTCTTACGACTGCTCCCTGATCCAGGTGCAGGTGCTTCATAAGCACAATTAAGTGTTCCACAATTCCCGTTCTTCACAAATGTAATCTGTAACGATCCACACAGTGAAATGCCTTAGTATAGTCCATACAACACAGGGAAACATCTTGTATTCTCTGCTTTCAGCCAGGATGCACTGGACATCAGCAACGATATCCCTGACTCCACGCCCACTTCTAAATCCAGCTTGACTTTCTGGCAGTTGCCTTCAATAGACTGCTACAGTTACTTTTGAATGAGCGTCAGCAAAATTTTGCTTGCACATGATATTAATATTGTTTGATAATTTCTAGATTTGGTTGGATTACCTTTCTTGGGAATAGGGATAAACATGAATATCTTCCTGTCAGTTTGCCAGATAGCTGTCCTCCAAATTTCTTGGCATAGACAAGTGAGCCCTTTCAGTGCTACACCCATTTGTTAAAATGTCTCAGTTGGTATTCCAACAATTCCTAAAGCCTTGTTTTCCACCAAAGCATTCAGCAGTTAATACTACTGTATTTCTAATAATCAAACTTAAAGACTAGAAGTAATCCTAGATTTCTTCTTTCTCTGATCCCTGCTTCAACCCAACAGTAGGTCCATTTCATTTGGCACACAAAGATATCAAAACTCCGCCCACTTTTGTCACCTCCCCTGCCATAAACCAAGTTCAGATCACCAAGCTCTCCTACCTCAACTACCTCCCCAGGGCTCAAGTGGTTTCCCTGACTCCCACCTTGCCACTCTAACACAGATGCTTCCTCTGGGAGTCTAAGTGGTCTTTCACAACTGCAGTTTAGTCAATGGTTACTGCCCCCTCCCTTCAATGTTCTTCAGTGACTTTCCAATTCTCTTAGAACCAACTGTAAATAGTTATCCTTTTCATACGGTCTGCCCAAGGCTAAATCTCCCACAGCAGTTTGTAACAACTCCCCTTGCTCCTTCAGGCAAATTCAGTGATGTCACAGATCGTTTTTATTTGCTGCTCCCTGTAATAGGTTTTCCACAACTCTCCTGACAGGATGAAGGCTAAGGTGTGCCTGACCCAAGCCATAGCATTTTCAGTTGCATCTTATGTATGCAAAAGCTGGACAATAAATAAAGAAGACTGAAGAAGAATTGATGCCTTTGAATTGCGGTATTGAAGAAGAATATTGAATGTACAATGTACTGCCAAAAGAACCAATGGATCTGTTTGGAAAGAAGCACAGCCAGGGTATTACTTGGAAATAAGGATGATGAGACTGCGTCTTACATACTTTGGATACGTTGTCAGGAGGGGCCTGTCCCTGGAGAAGGTCATCATAGTTGATAGATCAGATTTAAAAAACAAAAAAGAAAGAAAGACCCACAACACAGTGGCTGCAACAACGGGCCTAAGTATAAAAATGATTGCGGTCATGACGCAGGACTGGGCAGTGTTTTGTTCAGTTGTGCACAGGGTCCCCATGAGCTGGAAACAACTTGACGGTACAGAACAACAACAACCCCTCAAAGGAGGTCCTGCTTGTTAAATTTCAGTTCAACAATCAGTCTCTTAAGTAAGCTTTTAAAGAATCTCTTGCAGATTATATCCCCATGCCACCACAATCATTATTCTCTCTGAACACCTGACTTACTTCCTCTGGGTATTGATTGGAAAATAAAAATGTCTACTTTTTTCTGCTACTTCTAACACCAACTGTACATGCAGCAGATCTTCTGATCCTGACTATCTGGAGTTGGTCAGACCTCAAAAGTTAAAGAACAGACTCCTCCAGACTGCCAAGTCTGCCCAAGACCTAAGACCCCTGTGGCAAGCTTGGAGTTCCCCAAACACCCTGACTTCTGAAATGCTAACTGCAAATTTGTGGGTTCCCCCATTACCTAGAAACCCTGGGGGCATAGTGGTTAAGTTCTATGTCTATTGACCAAAGGTATGTTCTAATCCACCAGGTGCTCCTTGGAAACTCTATGAGGCAGCTCTACTCTGACTTACAGGGTCACTCTTAGTCGGAATTGACTGGATGGCAATGGCTGGCTCTACTCTCTCAGGGTACCAGCCGTAAGTGCAGGGGTTCCCAATTCACTTCTGACCTACTGGCTCCCACTGATCCCTCATATTTACTAATTCACTAGAATGACTTTCAGAACTCACAGAAAGTGCTACACTTATTATTACAGTTTAATTATAACAAAAATGATATAAATAAAGGGACGTATGGGGCAAGATCTGGAAGGTGTCCCATTGCAGAACACACATGTGCTGCCCTCTCATACGCATTGATGTCTTTCACCAACCAGGAAGCCCTTGGAGCTCCACTGTCCAGAGCCTTTACTGGGGCATCATTATGCAGAGATGATTGATTGAATCAGCCCACTTCTCCTAAGGTCAACTGATATCACAAGGTAGTCTTTCTGGGCTGCCCAGCCCCCACCTGAGTCATCTCATTAACATAAACTTTTTTATATTTTCTGGAGACATCATTATAGACAGTTCAATTACCAGGGAACCCGGAAAGTGTTAAGGGTTATCGCTCAGGAACTAAGGACAAAGACTAAAGCCTTAGGGTAAAGTTAACATAAATCCCAGAACCACCCTTCACAATCTTATTTACATTATTCTTTGTCATTCTACTTACTGACTGCACATCACTTCCAATTGATTGACAGCTTCATGAGACTGGAACCATGCATGTTTTATTCAGTTTGTCCCCAGCACTGAACACAGTGCAAGCCTGGAATATAATAAAAATTCAATGAATATATGTTAACCAAGTAGATGAGTGAATTAAATTAGTTGGTGGTGATCACAAATTTGATTCTTGCCATTAACACATTAGTTTGACTATTAGTCATGGTCATAAACTGCGTCCTTAGATCTATAAACATGTTGAAAAATCTTATCCTTGAAGTAAAGAGAAACAAACAACAGAATAGAGTAGGTCAATTCACAGCTCCCTGAAGTAGAAAATCAGCCCAAAATTTATCTGTCTCAGTAAGTTACATCGACTTCAGTATAAACACATAAAATTATCTCCGTGTCATAATTTGATTTTACAGTAAATATAAATTGTAGATATGTATGATGGCCTTTAACTGTTTATTAAAATTAGAAATTTTCATAGGGTGTTTGAAAATAACTCTTGCTTTCAAAAATTTATTTATTTTTTTATTTTTATTTTTTTTTATTTAACATAACTGAGTGAAAATGTACATTCACATGTAAATTTACATGCCCCCCTATATGCAGCTTCCACTGCTCTCCCTGTCCGGTGACTGCACACTATTCCTCTCTGCTCCATACATGTCTCATCCTCCCAACAGTCTCCTTTCCCCTTCTCTCCATCCACTCCCCTTCCTCCAGCCAGAGGTCAGAAAGATGATATCCTATAGATGTATAGAACCATAAAGTGCTTCCAACATACGGTTACTCTGCATTGCCAAGTCCATTCCATTCCTGTCCAAAGAGTGGACCTTTGTTATAATTTATGGGAATGGGCAGCATCAGGGCCGGGGGCCATGCTCTCAGAGGAACCCCAAAACCGCTGGACCATCAATTAAGGTATTTTAGTGGAGATCTCATGATGCACCTCTTTTTATTCTTGTGTTGCCAGTGAGACTCCTCTCTGTGAGCTCTGTCATGGCTATCACTGGTGGTGGCCGGGCACCATCCGGTTCTTCCGGTCCCAGGTCGATGTAGGCATCCACTCTTGTGGGTCTCTCTGTCTTCTCTGTTGTCTTTACCGCATGCCATTTTGGCCCTCGGTGAGCATCCGTTCCTGCTGAGTTGGGACCATTTGCTGTGTCCTCGGATGGCAGCTTGGCAGCTTTTAAGACCCCAGAAGCCACTCACCAATGTGGGGTGCAGAGAGCTCTCTTAGCAAAACGCTAGTTGTGCCAATTGGCCTGGAATTCGCCTAAGAGCATGGTCCCCCGCCCCCCGCCCCGGCTTCTCTATCCTTGCAGTATTGAGTTAAGATGGAAGGAGTACTCAAGTTATGCTGAAGTCCACTTAATGTTGTTCTTGTTCCTAATGTGTGCTGTCACCGCATTCTCCCAGCTAGATTTCTAGTAACTACCTAAACTAAACCCTCCCCCCCTTACCCTCCCTCCCTCCCTCCCCTCCCTTGCAGCTGTCAAAGAGTCTTTTCTTCTATACACAAGTCTGTTTTTGAGATCTTATCGTAGAGGTCTCATACAGTATTTGTCCTTTTGTCGCTGACTACTCTCACTCAACATAATGTCTTCCAGTTGAAACCAGGTTAGGAGATGTTTCCTGGAATCATCGTTATTCTTTATCGTTGCGTAGTGCTCCATTGAGTATATGTACCACAGTTTACCTATCCATTCTTCTATTGTTGGGCATCTAGGTTGATTCCACCTTTTTGCTATTGTGGACTGTGCCGCGATAAACATTCTGGTGCATGTGTCCGTTGGTGTGAAAGGCCTTGAATCTGTAGGATATATTACGAGTGGTGGAATTACTGGGTCAAATGGTATATCAATATCCATTTTTTTAAGGAAGCGCCAGATTGCCTTCCAAAGAGGCTGGACCATTTTGCAATGCCACCAACAGTGTAGGAGGGTTCCACTTTCTCCACAGCCTCTCCAGCATTTGTTGTTTTGTGTTTTCTGGATCATGGCCAATCTTGTTGGGGTGAGATGGTATCTCATTGTTGTCTTGATTTGAATTTCTTTAATAGCTAAAGATCGTGAACATGTCCGCATGTGTTTTTTGGCTGCTTGGATCTCCTCTTTAGTGAAGTATCTGTCCATCTCCTTTGCCCATTGCTTAATTGGATGGTTTATCTTCTTCTTATTGATATTTTGTAGTATCTTATAGATTATGGAGATCAGGCGTCGATCTGACATAGAGTTGCCAAATATTTTTTCCCACTCTGTGGGTGTTCTTTTAATTCTATTACTAAAGTCTTTGGATGAGCAAAAGTGTTTGATTCTTAATAGTTCCCGTTTATCTACTTTCTCTTCTGTTGATTGAGGTTTCTTTGACAGATTTTGGAGTCCGTCGTCATTGTGTATTAAAACTTCCATTGTTGTTCCTACCTTTTCTTGGATGAGCTTTATCGTTTTAGGTTTGATATTTAGGTCTTTTATCCAGTTGGAGTTGGTTTTTGTATAAGGTGTAAGATATGGATCTTGATTCAGTTTATTGCAGGTGGATAACCAATTTTGCCAGCACCATTTGTTGTAGATGATGTTTTTACCCCAGTTTAATGTCTTAGGGCCTTTGTCGAATATCAACTGTTCATAGGCAGATGGTGTCATCTCTGGGGTCTCAATTCTGTTCCATTGATCAGTCTGTCTGTTTTTGTACCAGTACCAGGCTGTTTGACCATTGTGGCAGTGTAGTATGTTCTAAGGTCGGGTAATGAGAGGCCTCCCAGTGTGTTCTTCTTCTTTAGTAGTACCTTACTTATCCGGGGCTTCTTCACTTTCCAAACAAAATTGGTGATTTGTTTCTCCATCTCATTAAAAAATGATGCTGGAACTTGTATTGGGATTGCATTATATAAATAAATGGCTTTGGGTAAAATAGACATTTTCACAATGTTAAGTCTTCCTATCCATGAGCAGGGTAGGTTTTTCCATTTATCTAAGTCTCTTTTAGTTTCTTGTAGTAAGGGCTTGTAGTTCTCTTTGTAAAGGTCTGTTGTTTCTCTGGTTAGATTAATTCCTAGGTACTTTATCTTCCTAGGGGCTATCACAAATGGTAGAGATTTGATAATTTCCTCCTTAACAGTCTTGTTGTTGGTATAAAGGAATCCTACTGATTTACTTATGTTTATCTTGTATCCTGAGACTTTGCTGAACTCTTCTATCAGTTGAGAAACTTACTTATAGATTCCTTGGGGTTCTCTGCATATACAATCATATCATCTGCGAACAGGGAGATTTTAACTTCCTCTGTGCTGATGCAGATGCCCTTTATTTGTTCGTCTTGTCTAATTGCTCTGGCTAGAACTTCTAGCGCAATGTTGAATAGGAGAGGTGACAGTGGGCATCCTTGTCTAGTTCCTGATCTCAGGGGAAAGTCTTTCAGTCTCTCTCCATTCAGGATGATGTGGGCAATTGGCTTTGTATAAATGGCCCTTATTGTGTTGAGGAATTTGCCGTCTATGCCCATTTTGCTAAGAGTTTTTAGCATGAATGGGTGTTGGACTTTATCAAATGCCTTTTCGGCATCAATGGACAAAATCAGGTGATCTTTGTCTTTTGTGTTATTTATGTGGTTAATCACATTAATTGTTTTCCTGATGTTGAACCAGCCTTGCATCCCTGGTATGAATCCCACTTGGTCATGATGGATTATTTTCTTGATATGTTGTTGTATTCTGTTGGCAAGAATTTTGTTGAAGATTTTTGCATCTAAGTTCATGAGTGATATCGGTCTGTACTTCTCTGTCTTTGTTGGATCTTCCCCGGGCTTAGGTATCAGGGTTATGCTGGCTTCATAGAATGAGTTTGGGAGTACTTCATCCCTTTCTATACTGTGAAATAGTTTCAATAGTATTGGGGATAATTCTTCTCTAAATGTTTGGTAGAATTCTGCCGTGAAGCCATCTGGGCCCGGAATTTTTTGGGTTGGCAGTGTTTTGATGACCTTTTCAATCTCTTCCTTTGTGATGGGTTTATTAAGTTGTTCTGCTTCACGTTGTGATCATTTGGGTAGGTGGTATGAGTCAAGGAATTTGTCCATTTCCCCTAGGTTTTCAAATTTGTTAGAGTACAGTCTTTCATAGTATTCTGTTATGATGTTTTTGATTTCTGTTGCATCTGTCGTGACAACTCCCTTCTCATTTCTAATTTGGGTTATTTGTTTCCTTTCCTGCTTTTCTTTAGTAAGTTTAGCCAGTGGTTTATCAATTTTGTTGATCTTTTCAAAAAACCAGCTTTTGGTCTTTTCAATTTTTTCAATTGTTTTTCTATTCTCTCATTCATTTAACTCTGCTCTAGTCTTTATGATCTCCATTCTTCCGGTGCCCGAGGGGTTCCTCTGTTGTTCTCTTTCTACTTGTTCAAGCTGTAGGGTTAGTTCCTTGATTTGGTTTCTTTCTTCCTTCCCAATGTGTGCATTTATGGAGATAAACAGACCTCTGAGCACTGCTTTGGATGTATCCCATAGGTTCTGGTAGGAAGTGTTTTCGTTCTCATTGGAATCCATGAATTTCTTTAATTCATCCCTGATTTCCTCTATAACTCATGTTTTTTTGAGCAAGATGTTGTTCAGTTTCCAAGAGTTCCACTTTCTATCTCTGTTTTTTCTGCTATTGATTTCAACTTTGATGGCTTTATGATCTGAGAAGATGCTTTGCAATAATTCAATGGTATGGATTTTGTTGAGCATTGCATTATGGCCTATCACGTGGTCAATTCTGGAGAATGTTCCATGTGCACTGGAGAAGAAGGTGTAGTTGTCTGCCGATGGGTGGAAAGTTCTGTATATATCAATGAGGTTTAGTTGGTTAATTGTGTCAATGAGGTCTTCTGTATCTTTACTGAGCTTTTTTCTAGATGATCTGTCTACTAATGAGAGTGGAGTGTTAAAGTCTCCCACTATTATTGTGGAGTCATCTAACTCTCTTTTGAGCATAGTCAGTGTTTCTTCGACATATTTAGGTGCTCTGACATTAGGCACATAAATGTTTAATATAGTTAAGTCTTGCTTGTGTGCTGAACCTTTCAACAGTAAATAGTGTCCATCTTTGTCCACGATGGTGGATTTGACATTAAAGTTGATTTTGTCTGAGATTAGAATTGCCACCCCTGCTCTTCTTTGTTCATTGTTAGCTTGATATATATTCTTCCAACCTTTAATTTTCAGTTTGTTCCTGTCTTTAGGTCTCAAGTGAGTTTCTTGTAGACAACATATGGATGGGTCGTGTCTTTTGACCAAGGATGACACTCGGTGTCTCTTTACTGGAGCATTCAGTCCATTCACATTCAATGTAATTATTGATAGGTATGTGTTCACTGCTGCCATTGTGATATGTTTATTTTTATTTTGATGTTTTCTCTGTTGTTCTTAATAGTCTGTTCTGAGACACTCTTTTTTGTGAGTTGATTTTTCACCTTTTTCAGAGCTGGTTTTATAGTTGTTGAGACTCGTGTGTTAGATTTCTTGAAATGGTATGATACATCTTTGTTGTGCTTTACAGCTGCCCCTATGAACCCCCTTAATAAACTATTTATAAACCCAATTTTAATTACTACCAGTCTGGTCATCTTCCTCTCCATCTGGAAGGACTATAACGACTGTAGTACATCCTTCTTTTATTATGATGACACCATAGTTTTCATGATCACTGGATTGCTTCTTTCCAAATCAAAGCTGTGATTTACTTTGGAGCCTTCCCTAAATGAGTATTGAGTAGTGTTTCGTTCTAAAATATAAAGTTAGTGGTTTGGTTCTTCTAAGCCAAAGCCAAGAACTCCTTTCAGTATTTCTTGTAGTTTGGGTTTGGTTTTTACAAAGTCTCTGAGTTTCTGTTTATCTGGAAATGTCTTAATTTCATTTTCATGTTTGAAAGACAGTTTTGCAGGATATGTAATTCTTGGTTGAAAGTTCTTCTCCTTCAAGACTTTGAATGTGTCGTGCCACTGTCTCCGTGCCAGCATGGTTTCTGCTGAGAAATCTGACGAGAGCCTGCAGGGTTTCCCTCTGAATGTTAGCTTTGCCTTGAGTCTTGCTGCCTTTAAGAGTTGCTGCTTATGTTTCATTTTGTTAAGCTTGATTATAATATGTCTTGGAGTCTTTCTTTTGAGATCTATATTGGGTGGCGTACAATATGCATCTGAGATGTCTATATTCTCTTCCTTCATGATTTCTGGGAAGTTTTCTTTCAGCAGCTCAGCAACAATACTCTCTGTGTTCTCAGATGTCTCACCCTGTTCAGGGACTCCAATTAATCGAAGGTTGTTCCTCTTAATAGAGTCCCACATGCTTCTTAATGTTTCTTCATTTTTCTTGTTTCTTTTTTCTGATTTCTGCTCATAGACACTGGCATCAGTAGCTCTGTCTTCCAAGTCAGAAATTCTTTTTTCCATTTGCTCCATTCTGTTTTCTTGGCTTTGCATGGAAGCTTCTATGTCTTTGATTTTCTTCTTGATCTGTTGGATTTCAGAGTACTGGTGTTCCATCAGATCGAACAACTTGCTTAATTTTTCATTTTGTTCTGCTGCATTTTGTATAAGGTCTAGAAGGGCCCTGTATATAATCAATTTGTATTCACTTCCTGATGCTTTCATAAAAGTTTCTTCATCTGGAAAACTCCTTGGTTGCTTTGTTTGGCAGCCTTCTGAAGCCATGAGTGATTGCTTGTATGCCACAATTGTCTGTTGCTTTTTGGGTCCCATGTGAGTATATAGAGGCTGGAAGAGGTACTGTGAGGATGGATTGCAAATGTTTCTCTAGGCTGTCTTCAAATGTAAAGCAAAAGGTATCTGACCAGTTCACAAGTCAGTTAGGTTTTCAGGTATAGAGGTCCCTCTTCCCATCTGACAAAGTAAGCGCCACTGTATCCAACCCCAGATGATAACAAAGTAGTTCAGAATACAGCAATGATACTGCCCTGGTGGCCTCTGCTGACAGGGCCTAGCCTTAGCCAACACTGCGTCGAGTACTGGTTTTGTGGTAGAAAAGCCCTCTCTTGTGGGCAGGCTCTGGCTCCCAAGCTAAGAATTAGGTCCAGCTGCGGCCACCGTACCCAAGATGGCGTCCTCCACACAGGCAGCAGACAGGGGGGCTAAAGGTGCCCAGAGGCAGCGATTCCTCTCCTTCTGTTGCAGGGCCCCCAGTGTAGGCAGCACTATGCAAAATCACTACTTTTCTGATGGAGAAGCGCTGTCCCGTTTGCAGGCGCTGGCTCCCAGGCTAAGAACGAGGTCCCGCTAAAATCTCGGTACCAACATGGCGTCCCGCACCCTGACCACGGAGTTCCGCACAAACCCCACTGAGGCAGCTACAAAACGAAAGGCTCAAAGTGTCTAGATTAACAGAGTCCCAAGCCTGGCTCTCAGAACATGGGAATTTCGCCTGCCTGTCTCCCCAGCAGCGCGTCTGAGTCCAGCCGCCGGGCAAGGCCCAGCTCCGCCCGCCAGCCGAGACTGAGGAAAAAAAAGTCAAACTGGTGCGTTTACCTTCCGTCCGTGAGAGCCGGGGCTAGCCAGGAGCGGGAGTCAGCGAAAGAGAGGAGATTTTTCGCTGAGTGGTATAAAGTCCCAATTAACAGCCCTGTGCCGTGTCCTGAGGCTGATTAGGTGCTCAGAAGGCTCTGTTTGATTGTCAATTCAGGTCTTGGTTTCCAGAGGGATAGAAAGAGACGTGTCCTTAGTCCGCCATCTTGACTCCGCCCCCCTCAAAAATTTATTTTGTGGGTAGGTCAGGAATTTATGCAGCCAGAGAGAGCAGTATTTTAGAGTTCCTGATCCTTTTTAGTTTTTCTTCCAAGAGACTGTGATCACTAATACATATTACCTATGTTTTTACACTTATTAAAAAAAATTATTTGATATCATATGGGATAAAAATTATTTAGATTATAATTTGGAGAAAGATTTCAGAATATTTAAGTGAGAAAAGAGTGTTACAGTAGGCACATAAGATTTCTTTAATTTTTAGATATATTTTTGACATAAAGAATTTGTTAAGTCTGTACTTAGTTCACTGAAACTTGAAAAGTAGCTTCACACATAGCATAACCTTTTGTCAGAAAACATTTTTTGAACTCCTGTTATTTTATGGGAAACTCTGGTGAGGCAGTGGTTAAGTGCTATTATTTTATAGAAGAAGGAAAGCACCTCTTACCTCAAGGAGGTCACAATCAAATGAATGAGAGGCCTATCTGCAGACAATGAGACAAGCGATCTGTATTAGGCACACAATATGTGTCAGCTGAATGACTGAGTGAGTAGAAAGGTCAATGAAAGACATGTGATGTATGTGATAAGAGCAAAAGAAGTACCTGAGCTGGCCTGAGAACTGGAATTGAGAGTATCTTTCTAGGAAAAGGGACCACCGAACTGAATGCTTATAGATAAACAAAGGGGTATCCAGGTGAAAAGAGGAGCCACACATGCAAAAGAATGAAAGGAAGAGAATCTGTGATATTTGAGAATGTCCAGAATCAGCATAACTAAAAACCGGATACATGCAGGAGGGATAAGAACTGAAATGGACAAGGAGTCAGGAGCCAGGCTCAGTTTAGATTTTATGTTAAATGGGAATAAAATCACATATAAACACAGACACTTCTCTAGCCTCATTTTTCTCCTAAAAGAACTGTATCTATGCATGTATAATTTAAAAAAGTGAATCAACTGTCCACAACAATTATGCATATTTGTGTGGACTCTTCATTAAAAGTATAATTTAAAGTACTTAATTTTAGTTTATGAGTATCTCAAAGATATTGTAAGTAGCAGTTTTCCTAGTATAACACTGAAAATAAAGAACTTATGAAAGTCAAGGTATAACAGATACACCACACGAAGTAGAAGAGGGAAAAAAAGATACATATGTACTCTCCTAGTCATTTAGTCCTGCCATAACAGAAATACCACAAGTAGACGACTTTAAAAAGAGAAATTTTATTCTGTCATAGTCCAATAAGCTATGAGTCCAAATTTAGGGTATCTGTTCCACGGAAAGACTTTCTCCACTGGCTCTGGAGGAAGGTCCTGGGAGCTTCTGAAGGGCAGAGACCCTAGGTCATTTTCAGAGGGACACACTCTGCTCCCAGCACTGTTTCTTCACCGTATGAAGTCCCCCATTCCTTGATTGATTATATCCCAAAATATTGCCTCACAGCACAGTACCACCTGACGCATTAGCTCCTGCCCCACCAACACAACTGCTGCCCATGATCCCTGATAAACATCACAGAGGCAGGGTTTATAACACGCAGGAACATCACACAGTACCAGGAATCTTGGCCTAGTGGAATTGCTACACGTTTTGCGGGGGACACAATTCAGTCCACACACATATATATGAAGACAGTGGTGGTTCAGTCGTACAATTCTCATCTTCTGTGTGGCAGTTCTAAGTTCAATTTCCAGCTAATGCACCTCACGTGCAGCCACCGCTCACCCATCACCGGATGCTGGTGCGCCGCTGTGGTGCTCAACAGGTTTCAGTGGAGCTTCTGGACTAAGGACTAAGAAGAAAATCCTGGTGATCTACTTCCAAAACTCAGCCAATGAATCCAAACTGTGTGACTCTGTTCATGTTGCCATGAGTTGGGGCCTGACTTCAAGGCAGTGAACAACAACAATCATGCATACACACATGCAGTAACATTCATGGAACACTACTTAAATGTCCAAACACAGGTGGATTGCCTCATTTTACCAGTGAAGACCCTAAATCTAGTTGCTTAAATGTTATGCACTATAGTGCCTTATTTGAAACTAAGTGAATAGAATAGTCTTGATTGAAAGCCAGACTCAAATTAGTCTTCTTTCAAAAGTAGAAAGACAAGGAGAGAAGAAAGGAGAGGAGGAGAGAGAGAAATGTCTCCTTTGGCCTTCTAAAATGGAAAAACAGAGCAGTCCTTTCAAGTTTCTGATCAGTAGCTTGTCAGGGAGCTACTACTCCGTGGTGTCACTCGCTCTCTTGATACTGAAGGCAGGTGTCAGTGCGGCTGACATTGTAGAGGAAAGTTACAAGACAGAGGAAAAGAGACTTGTCTCACATTTCTGAGAGACAAAGAAATGGAGAAGCATGTTCTCTCTAGTTCACAAAAGGCAAAGATAAGTGCACATGCTATGAGGAAGCGATTGAGATTGAGAACGCATCTTTGGGGAGAAGAGGAAAGAGAAAGGCATATCCCTCTTCACACAATGGCAGCTTCAACAAAGAAATGACAGAGCACAAGTGTTCTATATAGCCAAGTGTGATTAATAATGAACAAAGATTAGCTGGAGACTCTAAACCAACATAAAAACAAGAACTTTTCCATTTTGTTGTAGTCTTTGGGCTGTGCATATGTGTACACCACTGTTTTAATCAAATGCTTGATGCAATTTTTTGCATCATTTAGTTCAGTGCACTTCTGCTCATGAGTCATTAGTACTGTATTTAATATTCCATTTTAATAAAACCTCCAAAGAGTATAACTTGAGTTTTTAAAAGGCATTTCAAATGAAATCTTCTTCTTAGGACTCATTAGTGAAAACTTTGTTACATTGGCCTAAATGACAAATAAGATATGTCATGACCCATGAAAAAGCCCCGTTTTCTAACCACTCATTTGATAGAAAAGAACTGTTTAATCAATGTCATAAAACAGAAGAGCTCAGTATAAAGCATAGTCAGGGATAGCTTCCTGTCAGAGGACATTTTTTTCTTCACTAATTGTTTAGTTTGCTATTACAGCAATATTCTTGCTTGTTACAAAATGTTTAATGCCTTTACCACTGACCTTGATGGTGTCAACAGAAGAGTTGATTATAGAAATGAGGAAAAGCAAGAGCTTAGAACTTTGAATCGTAACAAGTGAAAATCATCTCAAAAAGCACAGACTAATCATATATACACGCCTAATAGTAGGAAAATTACATTTTTTAGCTATTAAAATTATTTTTTATAAAAAGAAACAATTGCAGTTACTGAAAATCATTACAAGCAATTCAAAACAATACAGCAAAAAAATTATGCTTAAATCATAACAAAAAATCTAATAGCTGTAGTTGCTATTTTCAAGGAATAATATAATTTTATGGTAATAAATTAATGTATTTATTATATACTATTACGCAAAGGACCCCAGGTAATGCAGTGGTTAAACACCCAACTGCTAACGTAAAGTTCAGCAATTCAAACCCACCAGCCACTTCATGGGAAAAAGATGTGGCAGGCTTGGATACCTAATGAGGCAGTTCTCCTCTGTCCTGCAGGGTTGTTGTAACCTAGATTTGACTTAGTGGCAATGGATTTGTTTGGTTGTATTACATATATTTGTAATATATATTTTTAATAGTATAGCTAATATTTTCTAACCATTTCTGAATTCTTTTAATTTGTTAAAATGTGCAATAACTCTTACAGACAAAAACTACTTATTACATCTATTGTTTTCAAGATGAGAATGTTGTTTTTTGTTAAATGACACTGAGTTGATTGTGGCTCACAGTGACCCTGTCTACAACAGAATGAAACGCTGTCTGGGCTTCCATCATCCTCACAGTGGTCGTTTGTTGGAGCCCACGGTTGCAGCCACTGTGTCTATTCATCTCGTGGAGGGTCTTCCTGATTTTCACTGACACTCAACCAATCTTGGTGTCCTTCTGCAGAGACTCCTGATAACAGGTCCAAAGTGCATAAGAGAAAGTCTTGCCATCCTCGCTTCTAAGAAGTATTCTGGCTGTACATCTTCCAAGATGGATCTGCCTGTTCTGGCAGTCCATGGTATAGATAATATTCTTTACCAAGACTCTACTTCAAGTGCATCAATTCTTCTTTAGGCTTCCGTATTCATCAGCCAGTCTCAGCATACAGATGATGCAGTAGAAAATATCATGGGTTGGGTCAAGTTCACCTTCGTCCTCAAAGTGACAGTACAAAGGAATCCTTTGCTGCAAATTTGTCCAATGCACTATGTGGTTTGATTTCTTGACTGCTGTTTCCATGGATTAGAATTATGGATCCAAAGAGCCCTGGTAGTGCTGTGGTTAAATGCTTTGTTGCTAACCAAAATGTCAACTGTTCAAACTTACCAGCTGCTCTGTGGGAGAAAGATGTGAGCAGCCTGCTTCCATAAAGAGTGCAGCTTTGGAAACCCTCTAGGGCAATTCTACTCTGGTCTTTATGGTCGCTATCAGTGGGAATCAACTGAATAGGAACAGGAACATGAGAATACTGAGGTACAAAGAGGTTAAATATTTTTCCCAAGGTCACATAAGCTAGAAAATTTGAAAGCCAGATTTAAAGTCAGCCAGTTTAGCTCTACAGGCAAGCTTTTAACCAGCATTAAAAAAACTAATTTTATTAGGTACCTAATTCTATCTTGATATATCTTCCTTAAACATTACATTGCAAATATGAGAAAAAGAGGGGCCCAGTTCAAGAACTCTACTAAAAGACCAGAATTTATGGTGCCGACCACCTGGAGGATCCCCTGGGAGCATGGTTCCTAGACCTGCTGCTGCCCCTGACCAGAAAACACTACTGAAGGCTACTCTTTTCACAAGAATGAACTGGACTTGGGGGTAAGGTGTGACCATACGGTGCGTGTACCTTATGGTTCTGTGCATTTATAGGAGGCTGTCCAAATGGTCTCCTTCTAGATGAGAGAGAAGAGGATGGAGAGGAGGGGGCAGCAGCTTGTTAAGAGGATACTACAAGTATAGAAGGAAAAAGAGGAGAGCAGAAGGAGCTGCAGATAGGTGGGCATGCAAAATTGATTTGGACTGTGTACTTCCACTTAATCACAATAAAAAAAGAGAGAGAGAGAGCACATTATGTTGTAAAATGCCATTATGCTCACCTTGCAAAACAAGAATTTCAAAATCATGAATTTCTATTTCACAGTTTTAATAAAATATTACCTTTGGGACATGTGCATTATCCCAGACACTTTTATTCAGAATTCTTATAAATCTATTGCTTTACAGTTTTAAAAATACATATAAATCTGGAAGATGGTGGACTTCCTTCCAACTCTATTATGTTGTGAAAAATAATAGTAGATAAAGCTAAAATTTATTTGGAATTTTACACAAAACCCTTTATTTAGCATATGTTCCCTAGAAAAACCAGAAAGCACCACACAACATGTGGCCATTTAAAGAGGATGTAATAAAAAGTAAAGGAGACTACCAGGAAGAATAATCACTATCATTTATATAAAATACTCTTATTACTTAACAGAATAAAACTCAATTAAAAAAACAGTCTTCAATAATATTAACTTTTTCATTATTATTTAGCATAACAACCCATTTAGAAAGTATGACTACATAGTTCAGGTTAATGAGGTTATATCAATACATGTAAAATTAAACATAAAATCAAACCCAAAGGTGTTTGCAAAGCATCTGAGTTTCTGAAGATCTGTGTCCAGGCCCAGCTGTGCCACTTGAGACCTCGGAAAAGTACTTCAGAGCCCTAACTTGAGAATTTGTATTAGCATAATTAGTAAGTAAAGTCAGTTCATAAGATCACTTCCAAGTATAGAGTTCTCTGTTCCTTGAGTTTACCTGCATTTAACGAGTCTCTAGCTGGTGCAGGTGGTTAAGCACTTGACTACCAGACAGATGAAAGATTGCAACTTCCAGTGCGCCAGAAGCATCTTTGCCTAGAGACCTGACAATCTACTTCTGGAAGACCACAGCCTTGAGTAGCCCTTGGCACAGTGCTACCCTGCTGAGTGCAGTAGCCACAAATTAGAATCAGCTCAATGGGAACTAAATAATAACAACCCACACTGAATTCTGAATTATAAAAGAGTGCTTACAAGATAGGCAGAGTAGCAAACTTAAAGTCAAAGACTTCAAGTTCTAATTCCAGAGTCAATTCTAAGAAGCAGGTGCTGCAAATTCTTCTAAACTGGAAAATGATTTAATTGAATATGGGTTTCTGAGCTGCTAACGTAGTATTTTTATAAACCAATTCACCTCACTTGATTCATCAATTAAAAATATTAGTTCAGACAAATATTTTGACAGAATTGGACTAGTACTCAATTTAGTCAAAATAGCCAAATACATCTTGTATTTAGACACAGCATGAGATAGAATTTCTTACTATGGATGTATAATTATGTCTAATTTCTTCATGCAAGTTAATTTTCCGAGGTTTATTGACTAGAAATTTAGACTTAAGCCAGCAATTATATATGTATTTTTGTCCTTTGCAGTAATTAATAATACATCCATATGCTGTTGTGTATGTGTCGCAAGGGATACAAGGAGCCCTGGTAGCACAAGTAGTTAAGCACCCAGCTGCTAACCGAGACCTTGTCTGTTTGAACTCACCCAGTGGCTCTGCAGGAGAAAGACCTGCCGTTTCTGCTTCTTTTCTTAATGACTGCAGCCAAGAAAACCTCTGAGGCAGTTTCGCTCTGACACATGAGCTTTGCTGTGAGTCAAAATCAACTGTGTGGCACCTAATCAGCAGCAATACGAAGACACAGATAGTAGCGAGGGAAGATGGATTACCCCAAATCTTTCGCTGTGAACCTCCCTAAACTTGTGTTCATTACCTAAAGCTATCTGTCGTGTGGCTAAATCATAGGGCCATTAAATAATTCAATCAAAACTGTGATTTGCTTCCACATAATCGAAAACACGAATTACTGACAGTGTTTTTTACTAAGGTGATCATGCTTTTGATATGTAAATGTAGCTCTGTTAACGTCCCTGTAAATTACCTAGCAGTTAAAACTTGTCACCCACTAACACATTTTTTTAAGTGTACTAACAGCCTCTGTGTTCAAGACGCATCGAAGCAAGACCTCTTATTTCTGTCTCCTCACTATCTATGCAGGGACACATAAAAAAAGTCATTTTTGCTGTACATAGATAAGAACCAGATGCATTGCCTTATAATTTGTTGTAAATTGTTTCCCTTCCGGCTTTTTCTATTGCTTACTTGTTGAATTAGCCAGGATTCTTTGGAACATAGGAGACAGAAACCCAACTCCAACAAGCTGGGAAGAAAAAGAGTCATTATTTGTCTTTTATTGGAAAGTCGCAGGCCTCAGGCAGGATTGGATCCTGGGTGCTCCTCCTTCTCTGTCTTTATTCTGTTTCGCCCTGGCTTTGTTCTGCGGCTTTTCTTTCAGAAAAAAAATGGCTCTTGGCATGCCATCTGGAGGGTTTTCACAGCATGTGTTTCAGGAATGAAAGAAAACCATTCTTCCTGCAACCACCTATCAGCCTTTAGGGAAACCTCTTGTGGAAATATTGTTCCGGACAGGTAGCTCTGATTGGCCAGAGCGGGCTCTTACCCACACAAAGGAAGGGATCTAAAAGGAGCTGTCTATAAAGGAGGTTCTAACCCACAGGAACCACACGTATGAAGAGTAGAACTCTGCTCCATAGGATTTTTAATGGCTGCTTTTTCTTAAGTAAGCCATCAGACTTTTTTTCTGAGGCATCTCTGGGTAAGCTCAGACAGCCAAACTCTTAGCAGCCGAAGCTGGTAACTGTTTGTACCACCCAGGGGCTGTAGAACAGAACTAAGTAGCTCAAAACAACATAGGTAATCCATCTGAGGACAAGAGAGGGATTTGGTTGGGTCACTATAGAAAGGACACAAAATTCTGCAGAGAAAGAACACTAACCTCTGAATTCAGAGGGAGAAGCACCCTACCAAAAAGGAACAGCATGAGGTTGGCCTCTTTTAAATTTAACTCGTTTAAATTTTTTTTTTTTTTTGTCTAATTCATAAACTTTTAACTAAATTTGAACTTGGAACCAATTGTTCAAAATTATAATTTATTTACATATATCCTATTTTAAAAAACTTTGCTTTAATTAAAATTTATAACGTTCAAGTTTACATACACTGATATTTCCTGATTTACAATATATTCTAGTTATAACAAACCACACTAAACATCTTTCTTATATATATATGTACACACATATATATTCATTAGTAGTATGTACCACCTACAATTTTACAATGCAAAATTTGCTGATGTTATTCTCAGATATCGACTTGCAGACATTGACAGATTGGATTTACGATGATACTGATAATGAAATAACAATGAAAACAAAGAGATATTCAGTTTATATTAGAACCCTTTACAACTCCGTCATAATTCAGAGACTACTTACAGACATGAATATACAGTAGAGCCTTCTAAAGCCAGAAACTATGTAAAGCAGAAACCTGTCAGAGAAGGAAAGTAAAATATTTTTGACTAATATAGAGGTATACACAAGTGAAAAGACTACACCCTGTCAAAGGTGCAATCTTGCAAGACCCAGAAAAACAAGGCAGTCCTGTCGAGTGTGGGTTTTGACAGGTTTTGCTGTATACCTTCAGACACTTCGTCCTTCACAGATACCTTCACATCTCCATGAAACAATAGGTTGTACCAAATAATACGTAGTCACGGCTCACTGATGTAAACTACCTTACTTCACATTTTTGTATTGGATGAAAAACCAATCAGCAATATGATTAAAATAATTCTAAAATATAATGATAAGGCCACTAGTGGCTACCTAACTAAATTAATTATGAGTTAGACTTTATTTCTCCAGAAAATATTTTTATTTGAAGATTATTTGATATTCTCATCTTTTGTTTTTGTTATTGTTACATGATTCCAATAACGAACATATCCTAACTGTTGCCACTCTTCACTTTGTTATTAAGTTCGCTGTCACTAATTATGGAACACTGTGATGAATTCCTAAAAACAAAACTTTTAGAAAAGCAATCTTGACTTACGCTTTCTTTTGTCAGAACTGAACTCTGAAACACTTTCTCACCCCTGCCAATGTTGTCATCTCTTCCAAGTGGTGTTTTTTGTTTTTGCAAAAACGTTGAAGGCGTTAACAGAGGTAGTGTGGACTTCTGGGCGTCTTTATCACGCCTGTGAAAATTTCACAAGCTTACTGTCTCACTTAAGCTCATTGCTCTAGTACCCCTTCAAGTGTAACTTGGAAGAAGTAATTTTAGAGATGTTGAGCTTGAAGGGGCTTTTGAAATATTTCATTTTTGAGCTGAATCAAAAATAGGCATGTTTGTTAGAAAAAAAAAATCCCCTCACAAAGAAGCTTGTCTGGGAAAAGTATTCTTCAAAACTGTAGACATTTCTTTCAGAAAGCCTCTGTTCCAATTCACAGAGCTTATTGTCCTGATCTCAGAGCTTAGTCTCCACAGCTTCAGTTTCTTTTCAAAATTGTTTAATGAGTTTTAAGAGTGTGTTTCTTCCAAAGTCTCATGAGCTTCCGGTGTCAATGCTTGCCTTTTGATTCCTATTATCTATTTCACTTTTGTGCTCCCAACTCCTTGATATGACAAGGGCCGAAACTCTCTGTATGAAATGTGTATTCATCCAGTTCAGGAATCCTGGGTGCACGTATGTGTCTTAAACATTAGATTTTTTTTTTACTAAAACCTCTTGTTAAGGTTTGACATATGAAATTTTTCATTTTCTGCTATGATTTGTTTGATAAAATAAATTTGTAACTTACCAATAGTGCACACTTGCTCAATTTAGAGAGGAATTAAGGGAACCAAGTCAGTCATTTGTATCGCAATCCCTTACAGATCACCTACATTTCCTGTTTCAGCCAAGAGGGTTAAACCGTATCTCAATACTTCTGTTTAGCATTACCCCTTCATTACAACATTTTAATTTTTCTTTTTTTTTTTAATTTCTGATGGCATGTGTTCTCAGTATTGGAATGCGTTCTTCCTAACTGGGTGCATTTAAATTTGGAGTTGGAAATAAAAACGTTGAGAAATATGGTATGGTAAAACAATCTACCAACGCAGTCTGTCACCACTGATCTGTGGCATAATAATGTAGCAATAAGAACTAAATAGAGAATTTACCGCTGGTACCTTTCCGTTGGAAGCCCTGGTTGCATGGTGGTTGAGTGCTATAGCTGTTAACCCAAAGTTTGGCAATTTGAATCCACCAGCTGCTCCTTAAAAACTCTATAGGGCAGTTCTACTGTGTTCTCTAGGGTCACTATGAGCCAGAGTGACTCACAGTGGCTTTGGGTTTTTTGGTTTACCTTTCCTTTGGGTTACATGGGGAACATCTAGTTTTCCAAACATGATGCAGAAAAACCAAAACAAGCCCATCAGGCTCCTCAACCATTGCGCAGAATAGCCATAATTTGTGCTTGCAAGCTTTGCCTCACAGGAATAAAGGACAGAAAAGGCAAAAGTTTACAAGGTTTAACAAACTACCACACCCAAAATAATGTATACCTGATGAGGTCCGCAGGCATGAGAAGTGTCTGGCGTACTATTATGCCAGTAGTAGCCAATTTCTAAAAACTGTATGAAAGAAAATAGCTTTTGACTTCCCCAAAGCCAACTGAGCTGCCTGGAGGATTGACTAGACTGATGAATATTATCTTTAAATGTTAAAACTATTTGATCCCATCTGTAATTTAGCAATACCCTATAGAACTCGGCTTTCTTAACAACTAGAACACATTACTGTTTCAGTACAGTATTAACAATTCTGATGTCCTAGAAGAATCATTCTTTTAACTCTGTTTCATAAATAGCCACCAATTCTACTCCAAACCAAAAACTAAATCCACTGTCGTTGAGTTGATTCCAACTTATAGGAACACTATAGACAGTAAAACTGCCCCATTGTGTTTCCAGGGAGTGTCTGGTACATTTCAACTGCCATAACATTTAACCAGTATACCACCAGGGTTTCGGATTCTACTCCAGACCTGGCACCTAGATGGTAGTTAAATTAGCATCATTATTAACTAAACAAAATATTCTAAATATACAGCCTTACTGTAAGAATGGGTGAGGTTCACTGGTTACTTGGGTCTTTTGAATTGAGTGAATTGAATCTTTTCCCCCAAAAAGTATGTGCATCGACTTGGTTGGGCCATGATTCCCATGACTGTGTGATTACGCACCATTTCATCATTTGGTGACTTTTCCTGTGCGTTGTAAATTCTATCATTATGATTGAATAAGATGGATCAGCAGAAGCTATGTTGATGAGGTCTACAAGACTAGATAGTGTCTTAAGCCAATCTTTTTTGAGCTATAAGAGAGAAGCAAACAGAGAAACACAGGAACCTCATACTGCCCAGAGAGTTGTGCTGGGAGCAGAGCATGTCCTTTGGACCTGAGGTTCCTATGTTGAAATGTTCCCAGACCAAGAAACCGATATATCACAAAAACCTTCCTCCAAAGCCAATAGAGAGAAATTCTTCCTCTGGAGCAGATGCCCTGCCTTTGGACTTGGAGCTTACTACACTGTAAGAAATAATTTCTCTTTGTTGAAGCCATCTGCTTGTGGTACTTGTGCTATAGCCGCCTTCTACTTTAAGGTCTGGTTTTCAGCTGTGCAAGTTTAAGAAACCTAATTTTATTGGTTTGTCCTGGATGATCAATTGATTTGAAAATCTAAATGCCTATGACTGATTTATCAATCAACTTGCCATGGCATTATTTTATAGTGAGAATTATCATTTCAAGTAGATGGCAATAATTTTATCAGCTACTCATTGAACTCTCTTCCTAGCAAAGATAAATGGAAATCCATTTAACTCCAGAAGGTAGTTTGAGGAATGTCCTATTACCTAGTGCTACTGTAACAGAAATATCACAGATGGATGGCTTTAAGTATGAGACATTTATTCTCTCATGGTCTAAGAGGCTAAGTCCAGATTCAGGGTGTCAGCTCCAGGGGAAGTCTTGATTTTTCTGTTGGCTCTGGGGAAAGGCCTTTGTCATTAAGGGAAGGCCTTTGTGGTCAATCTTCCCCAGTCAAGGAGCTTCTCAGCACAGAGTACCCGGGTCCAAAAGGCACGCTATTCTCTTGGCTCTGGTTTTTGGTAATAGGAGGTATCTCTGTCTCTATCCTTGCTTCTTTTTTTTTTTCATCTCTCAAAAGAGATGAACTTAAAACACAATCGAATCTTGTAGTCCTACCTCACTCACACACTTGCCTCTAACCTGCCTCATTAACATCACAGAGGTAGGATTTACAACACATAGGAAACCCCATCGGAAAACAAAATGGTCTACAATCACATGTGTACAATCACACAGTACTGGAAATCACGGCCTAGCCAAGTTGACATACATTTGGGGGGAACATAATTCAACCAATAGCAGTGAATATTTTTTTAAAAAAAGTCAATATTGAGATGATTCCAACTCACGGGAATTCCAAGTGTGTCATAGGGTTTTCTATAGCTGCATTTGTGAAATTACATAACCAGGTCTTTCTTCTGGCACTCCCCTAGATGGATTTCACCTTCCAATCTTGCAATTAATGGCCAAGCACATTAGTCATTTGTACCATCTAGGCACTTCTTGATGAATACAAACCAAACCAAAACATCCATTGCTCTCAAGTCAATTCTGACTCATAGCAATCCTACAGAGTAGAGTAGAACGGCCCCATAGAATACCTGGTAGATTTGAACTGCCAACTCTTAACCACTAGGCTACCAGGGTTTCCCTGGTGAATACAGAAATACACAAAAAGGCTGTTTAATAGCATTAAGCTTATTCCACCCACAGTAAGACCTAGTTTCACCTCCCCTGCTTCCATATGGCTCCTGAGAGCTTATGTCACTTAAAGACTTCTGCTTAAGGGTTTGAGTTACTCCCATATCCTTTGAAAGATGTTAAAACATTAATATCTCTTGCTCAGAGAGACTTGGAGTTAAGTTTCAGTCCCAAGCATGTAAAGCAATGAAATTGTCAGCTGTTAGACCTTTGTATAGTTGTCTCTGAATTTCCAGGCTCCCACACAACTCCCAAATGAAGCATACAGGAATAAACCCTGGAACAGATACAGTGCTCAAGCCTCAGGACTCCTTATCTTTGTAGACTACTCTCTCCACATTGTCCCAGATTCAGAGTACTGTCTATATCCTGCCACTCAACGGTCCTTTTGATTGGTTCATCAAGTGAAGTTTTCAAGAAGGAAAAGTTAGATAATTCAGTGAAGTTTTAACAAAGGAACTATTTACAAGAATACAACTAGAGTGCAGAAGAAACCTAAGGAAGAGTGAAGAACCAGGCTAGTAATAGCAAAGCTGTTGCCGCTCTAAGGCCAAAGGGAGGCTGAGAGAAAGCAGTTCTGAGGACTCAGAAGGAAAGAGCTATGCAGCTAAAAAACAAATAAAGCAAGTCCCTCGCCTTTGTGTCAAATGTGACTCCCAGTAACCCTATAGGACAGAGTAGAACTACCCCACAGGATTTCCAAGGAAAGACAGGCGGATTCAAACTGCTGACCTTTTAGTTAACAGCTTAGTTGTTAACCACTGCTCCAAACCAAATCAAACTCACTGTCATGAAGTGGATTCTGACTCAGTCTAGTTCTGACAGTCTAGTTCTTAACCACTGCTCCAAACCAAAGCAAACTCACTGCCATCAAGTGGATTCTGACTTACCCTGTTTGGATAGAGTAGAACTGCCCTATAGGGTTCCCAAGGAGTTCCTGGTGGATTTGAACTGCCGATCTTTTGGTTAGCAGCCTTAGCACTTAACAGCTATGCCTCCAAGATTTCCACCACTGCTCCATGAGGTGAAAAATCAAGGGATAGAGCTAGTTTAGGAGACCAAGGAAAAAAGATACCCTAACTTCCCTTCCTCCATCCTTTTGATTTCTCTGTGGGCCTCCCGCTGACTTAAGAGCAAAGGAGCCTGATTAGATTAGCATAGTTCACACAGATCAACACTTCATGGTAAGAAGGAAGGAGAAGGATGCTATGGATTAAGAAAGGAAAATGTAAAATATGCAGCATAGTTCCTCTATCACTGATCAAAATGCATTAGTCCCTATTTCCTTATTTGTTGTGCCGTACCCCAAAGCAGAATTCTAGGATTTGTATAAAATGTTTCTTTATATCAAGAGGTGAGGATAGGAAACTTGGATCTTGATATTGTCTGATGGTTTTTCTGATAATAGCACTGCTGATGCTACCGACAACCACATCCACCTTACTCCCAGTCAGGCTAGGGTTTTCTGTGTCTGTTTTCATCATTTCTTGAGCAGGCGACCCATATCTGAGTCCCCTTTGTACTCCGACAGTTGTATGGCATATAGTGATTGATCAGAATGTTTGCTAAGTAAGATTCATTGTTCTGTTAAATTCTCCCCATTCACTAACATTTTATCACTGGGTACAGTCTCTCACTCTCCTGGGTAGTACCTGCAGTAGCACTGATCTGTCCTTTTTCTGTGTTACTTCCAGCTCTTTAGAATTGTCCTTCATCATTACACCGTCACTTTTCTTCATTTCGCACGCCCTCGTGACATGTTACAATTTCCCAGTTCGCAGCTCATTTTCCATTGATTTCATTTTAGATTGCTTTCTGGTGACATGAAGGAAGACTCCTGAATTTCATCAGTAACATGTCTCCAAATTATATTTTAGTGTATGTTACTTTGGGGAAGAGTTCTTGCAGATGGCTACTAGCATCAAACTTACAGATATTGCTGAAGCAAATCAAAGAGACTGACCTTGAATCAACCACTTCATATTATGTCTCGTTTATAAAACATTTTCAGTTAGATGGGTAAATGAAACAAGTGAATAAATGAACACATGAATGAATGAGTCAATGTAAAGACTTTCAATCACAGGTCATACCTAGGCATTGCCTGGTTAACAGCAGTCATGTTTCAAGATAACCTAAGAATATGGAAATAGAAGTAAATAAAGCCTGGGGCTTTAGAAGGACTCAGCATCCGATTCTAGAGGAAAGTACATATAAAGGGTAGAACACGGTATATAAAGACTGTAGTGCTGTCAGGAAACCTGGTAGCATAGTGGTTAAGTGCTACCTCTGCTAACCAGAAGGCTGGAAGTTTGAATCTACTAGGTTCTGCTTGGAAACAGTTCTACTCTGTCCTATAGGGTCACTATGAGTTGGAATAGACTCAACAGTAGTAGGTGTTTTTCTGTTTTCTATTGCCAAGAAGTCCATTCCAAGTCATAGCAACCCTACAGTACAAGGTAGAAATGCCCCCAGAGAGTTTCTAAGGCTATAAACTTTTATGGGAGTAGACTGTCACATCTTTCTTCCATAGAGTAGCTGAGCTGGTGGGTTAAAATTGCCAACCTTTTGGTTAGCAACTGAGCACTTTAGTTACTGCACCACCATTGCTCCTGTAGAAAGGCTACAGAAGCATGTGAACAATGGTGATCTCATAATGTAATCAATATTAGACTAGCAGGGATTCCTCTACAACTGACAGAGAATGGCTATATGGAATTGTCAGACAATTAGTCTTAAACTCATGTCAACTCGTGTATGTTTATCACCATGGATTCCTGTTTTTAGTAGGCAATCCCAGGTATGTAGACAGACTTTTGTTCCAGAAGGAGTCCAAGTTTAATGTCAGAGGGCTATGATAGATAAGCAGAGCTCCAGTTCTGAAGTGTTAGGCAGGTTACTGAGAGGCACTCAGAGCAAGATTGGAGCTGATTCTTAAGAATAAAACAGAAGGAGAATTATTAGAATGCAAGTTAAGGGCCAGAACATTGAGAGTCAGTGAAAGGAGTCATTCCCTCCAGCTTTATAGATCACTGGAGTTTGAAAGTTCAGAGGTGGGTGTTCCAGGCACAGAGGAGAGCATGAGTCAAACTATCAATATCCAAATCCTGTCTGCGTGACTGTAAGGAAATTAGTTAATGTTTCCATTCTTTTGTGTCTTTATCTGTAGAATGGCAACCATAAAGTATCTCCATTATAGGCTTATACTAGAATTACACATAAAAGGCTTAATCGAGTGCCTGGTACTAGTAAGCACTCAATAAATGTGAGCTATGTTTCAAGAAGCTTAGTGGCCAGAAGCATAACATGAGGACAATACTATCCATTCATTAATTCATTCATTTGTTAAACAAATACTGAATTCAGCAAATATTATGTACAAACCTCTGCTCTGAGCATGGAAAATACAGCAATGAAGAGGCAAACCAGTTCCTGCCGTAGACAGCTTCCATTCCACATGGAGAGATGAGAAAAGAAAACCAGTCAAACAATGGAAAAATTATTTCCTTAGACTCTGGAAAAAGCTTCATGAAGACACGTAATTCAATATAAGATAAAAGAATATTCTAGATTAAGAAAGAGGTGAGAAATTGTTTTTCTGGATAAGCTCAGGAAAAAAAAAAAGATAGATGATTAATAATATAATTAAAATTGCTTACTCACCTGGATGATGCCTTCATATATGGATCACAACAGAATATTCTCCCGTATAATGCTGGAAGATGAGCCCCCTAGATTGGAGGCCACTTCGAATACCTAGTGGTCACAACAATAAGCTCAAGTATCCTAATGATTCTGAAGATTGCACAGGACCAGACAATGTTTTAGTCTGTTGTACATGGGATTGTCATAAATCACAATAGACTTCATGGAAACTAAAAATAATAAATAACCCTTTATACTGGATGGTTTTTCTAAAATCAAAAGTAGGAAAACAGGAACGAACACAGAGGGGAAGAGAAAACAACATCAGATATTATAAAATAGAGGGAATAGGACTTTAGGCAGGCAGCCCAGGAAGGGAGTAAACAATGACTATTGGTAACTGGTATGTTGGAATAACAGCAGGCAGGAAAAGGGAGGAGATGAGTTCAGCTTGGGATTTTTTCCTAGGGAATCCCATGAATATCCAGAAATAGTTACAAACATTGACATTGATTAGGGTTAATCATACAGATTTTGGTATGTTTGTAAATCATTACATCTTTCTGCCATGGAGCAGCTTGTGGGTTTGAACCACCAAACTAGGGGTCGTTCAGTGGCACAAATGTCTGACATGCTCAGCTGCTAACCCAATGTTTGGTGATTCAAACCCACTGACAGGTGTTTTGGAAGAAAGCCCTGGTGTTCTGTTTCTGAAAGGTCACAGACATGAAAGCCTAAATAGTGCAGTTCTGTTCTAAAACCCATGGGTCACTATGAGTCACGGTCAACTCACAGCAACTGGTCTGGTTTAGTTTACGCAGCAGTCAGCAGTGAATAATGTAATTGCAGGAAGGAAGCAAAAAGAGAAGGAAGCAGAGCAAGCAGATATTTTATAGAATAACTAAATTGGCAGGGGAGCAAGCAGAATGAACACAAACAAACAAACAAACAAAACTGCCACCGAGTCAAATCCATCATAGCGATTCTACAGACAGAGTATAACTGCCTGATAGAGTTTCTAGGAAGGGCCTGATGGATTTGAGCTGCTGACTTTTTGGTTAGCAGCTGTAGCATGAAACTACTGTGCCACCAGGGCTTCCAGAATTAAGAAAAGGAGAGACTAAAACAAAGAAAAACAAAGGAAGGAAGCAGATCAAGGTAGGAGACTCAGAAGACCACACTGTCAGAAGTGAAGAGAAAGGGACTTGAGGAATAAGGTACAGATGCTGCAAAGAAGAGGGAGGATGAAAAACAGGAAGAGCTGTTGTGTTTGGGTCCTAAGAGGTTTTTCACAGCTTCCGAGAAAGCAGATTTGGTCAAGTAGAGACCATGGAGCCAGATGTGTGAGGCGGCACAGTGGCTGCTGTTGTTTGGTGTCATGGAGTCAGTTACACTCCTAACAACATCGGTGCCGCAGATCTGCACCACACAATTTCCTAATCTAACCTTTACAGGGCAGACAGCCAGATCTTGTCTCCCACGGAGATGCCTCATTGTTAGGTGACCAGGTGAGCCCTTAGCTAGTGCACCCCCAGGGCCCCGAGAGCAGCAACTGAACTAAACCAAACCTGCTGCCGTTGGAGGGATCCTGACTCATGACAGCGGATTCCTCTCCAAAGACGTGTGAAGGTTGAAAACTACCCATTTTACATCAGCAGTAGTTCCTGCTTAAGCAGGACAGTCTGTAGCAGACCTATAACCCAGTTCATTCACAGATGAATGACTGTAAGTATGTCCTCCCACTTGTCAAATACAGTCAATTAGGAGCCTATCTTCACTTATTCCCGGCAAGGCAAATTCTAGAATCTAGCTCAAAAAAAGCTGAGTTTCTTTCTTATTAGTCTTTTGTTTTTCTAGAACAAAACAAAGCAAAAAAGGGATATGTTCTTTTGCTAATCCTTTCCCTGCGTACCTATTTTTTGTTCATTCATCTTAAGCTCTCTCTGTGATACTTTCTATTTCTTGTTAGGGTACTATCCCTCAGCTATCAGTTATCCAGTTATTTTCTTTCAAGTTCCCTAGTAATAACTTTGAACAAATTGTAATAATCTTTTTGTAAATACATTTCCATTTTAAAAATATGCTTGGATCAAATAAGAGGCTTGATGAGTCCTGAGGTCACTAAAAGTTTGCGTAAGTAAATTGCACAAATTTGTATCTATCACAGAGCTATCAATTAGGATACTGCCTACTATACCACTTGATGTTTATAAAAATACAAAGATATTTATCTTAAAACCTCAGTATGAAGAAAAGTTTTCTGTTGCAATCTGATACAGTTGTTCTCTTTTAGATAACGGATCTTATAAGCAATCTCTTTTTTCCTTTCAGTTTGAGTGCCAGAAAGCAGATATTACTTATCAGATGAAAACAAATGTTATTTATAAATCAGTCCTATTTACTGTCTGAGGTCATGAATACCCCTTCAATATTTAGTTTGAACAGAGATTGTGACACTAGACCTCTATAGGAAGAACTACTCATCACAGCAGTCATCTATTGGGGTAAAACCTTTAAACAGTAGCATATAGTAAGTTTTTTTCTTTTCCTTTTTTTTTGTGTGTGTGATTAAGCACAAATATATAATCCAAATTAAAATTCCATGCCCGCCAATCTCCAGCTCCTTCTGCTGTCCTTGCCCGGCGACAGCACATTCCTCCTTTTCGTCCTATGTGTTTTCTCCTCTTAACAATCTTTACTCCCGTCCTCTCCACCCTCTGTTCTCCCTTCTAGTAAGAGGCCGGTAGGACAGCATCCTGTATATTCATAGAATCATAAAGTACACATACCATATGGTCACATTGTGTCTCCAAATCCAGTCTATTCCTGTCTGAAGAGTTGACTTCAGTATGTTTTCTGTGGTGTAGTGGTTACGGGCTACAGCTGCTAAACGAAAGTCTGGCAATTCAAATCCACCAGTCGCTCCTTAGAAACCCTATGGAGCAATTCTACCCTGTTGTGCAGGGTTGCTATGAGTTGAAATCAACTCAACAGCAGTGGGTTTGGTTTTCATAACTTTCCATGAGTTCAGCCTTGGGATATTATACCTCCCAGCATAAAAAGAGATAAACCACCATCAGTACCTTTTTTCTCCCTAGGACATACCAGCTTTCTGAGTTAGAGACACGTGAGAATCAAGAGCTTCAACAAAATTAGTACTTGACACAGGCCTTGTAGATTGCAGTTTTCTTGCAGTCTACTGATCACTGCTTATTTGTTTTTGTTAGACTCCCTGGGCTTTATTTTAGTAGAGAAGGATTTAGCTTGATTTAGCAGTGAAAATAAGATTAGAAACAGTTCACTTCATCACTCTGAGTTTTCATTAAAATTCCTTAAATAACCAATCAGTAAACATTATTGATGACATACACATGGATCCCATATGACCTATTCTACTTGCCTAGGCAAATCCAGGCAATGTCTTTCCAGGACACTCAATAGCAATCAGACATTTGATCTTTCAACCAGCCTCAAATTACTACTGATGCTCTCACGGGTTTGTATAAATCATAAAACTGGCCTCTTGCTTTTCTGGCTGGATTAAGCTCAGACATAAAAAACTTTTCATTTAAAGAGTGATTGTGTTGTCAGAGCTCCCTCCTGAATCTTATTAGTGATTCTTTGAACAAACTGGCTTCCTAGGTGGCTTTTGGTAATTGTGTCTCTCTGAAAGACTTTCAGGAGGCTTGATAGGGTATTAAGCTGAGTGCACTAGTGTGTTGATCTAGGAGCAACTACAACTAGCTGGATTTGAATTTTGAGTTAGAATTGAAGTGTCAGGAGACAATATATGCTTAAGCAGATGCTATCTGACCTAAAACTAGAAATCAAGGAGTGAAATGTTTACTGTCTAAGGTGAATCAGAATATAGGAGGTCTGACAATTAAGTTCACAAACTCATCCTAGAAAAAGTGCTACATACCTCATTGCTGAATATCACTTATGGTCACCTTCGAAGTAGTCCCTTTGGGAAGCTATGCAGTGACACCAGCACCTACTCCACCCTTCAAAGCAGTTTTGGAGCTCTTTCTCTGGAATGGCCACCAGAGCTGTCATCCTATTACCCTTGATGTTCTGAATGTCATCAAAATGTCTTCTTTTCAATATTTACTTTATATCCAGGTAAAGAAAAAAGTCACTGGGGGCCAGATCATAAGAGTAGGGAGGGTGTTCCAGTACAGTTGTTCGTTTACTGTCTAAAAGCTCCCTCACACACAACTATACAATTAAGTTCATGAACTTGCCACCATGAGCCATGGCCATCCCAGAAAGAGTTCCAAAAGTGCTCTGAAGGATACACTAGGTGTTGGCATCAGTGCATAGCTTCCCAAGAGGAGCATTTCGAAGGTGACCATAGTGATATGTGGCAATGAGGTATACAGCACTCAGAACAGTTAAATTGCAGACTTTATTTTTAGACCCCGCATATAAAATAATATACCTATTGTCAAGCTTACCACTACTCTCCCAACTCCCCAACTCAGTTGAAAGGTGAGAGGCTTGTAACACCCTACATGTCTAAACCACTCAGTCATTTAACAAATATTTGCTGAACACCTACTGTAAGCCTGGTGTTGTGACAAACACTGGGGACATAAAATGCAGAAAATATGACTCTTGGGGAGCTTATTTTCTAATTTAATCCCAAGCAATGAGGAGAGTAAAGTCAGAAGGTATCATATCTTTCTTCCAGATGGTCACAAACTTGATACTAGAGATGGTTGGTCCTCAGCGAAGGAGAAACAGAGACTATGTTTGACCAAAAAAAAAAAAAAAAAAGCCCTCCTCTTTCTGCTAGTAATAACAGTGGTTTTATGAGCTAAAAGTATCTGCTGCTTAAAGTTATCAAAGCATGCCACATAAAACACAACTGATCTTCTCAATCTCCATATTTTTATGATCTCTACTGTTGAGAAAAATACTCAGTAACGTTAAGTGGCCTCCCCAAGTTTACACAGCCCATCAGACTTGAGTTTTTTCTATTAAACCAGTGTCTTCCTAAATTAGCGGAAAGTGGATAAGTCTTAAGAGGACAGAAACCAGTCTGAGCAAAAAAAAAAAAGAAGTCCAGTCAGTTTAACGCAAGCAACACAAGTAGTAAGTTTGCATTTAATTTCAAAGCTGAAAGTGCCTGTTGTAGCTATGACTAGAAAAGAACTATACTTATCTCACAGCCTCCACACTGCCTAACACAGCCATCTCGTGCCATAGTCCGTAGTCCCCAGGGTCCTTTTCTCAGTATCTATTTCAGAAGCCTACTTCTGCTCAACCATCTCTTGTGCCAGAGATTCTGCAGCAACTGGTTTTCACTTTGATACATTGCTGATATGTCAGATTTAAAGTTAAGGAGTTACTGGGCACATCCAACCACAGGAGGAATACGCAACATAGAACTTAAATGATGTCTAAGACATATCAGCTCAGAAAACTCAGATCAGCTACATTTGGCCCATAGGGGTAAAAAAAACTAAAAAGGACAATCTGTCTCAATTCAAATGACTTGTTTCCAGATCAGCAGAAATGCTAATTGCTTTATGACCATGACTTTTCAAGATTCCATAAGGCAAAGTAATAACAAATCTCTAAAGCCTGTCAGGTGCTTTAGACATGCTTCGTGATTCAATGAATAACATATCACTGCCTTAAGCCTGACTGCAAGTAAAGAATAGCTGACCCAAAGTCAGGAGACAGAATCTCTAATCTCATTTCTATCTGTTATTAAATTCAGGACCTTGGTCAGTAAGACTGCGATAGTTATGCTACATGCAAAATCTTACTTATTTTTCATAATTCTTTGTTTGATAGTAATCGCCCCCTAGTTCTGTTGGAAAGACTGAAGCTTAAAGAGTTCAAGTAGCTTTTCCCATATTATACAACTAGTAAGAAGAGAGTCAAGATAAGAATCTAAGTTTCTGTGACTACACAGTTCATGCCCATTCGATCCGCCTTTATCTGTTCACAACGTAATAACACTCATTCATCCTTTCTCAAAGACCTGTTGTGAAATCAAGCATTGTTGTTTTTAGGTACCTTTGAGAGGCTTCTGACTCATAGTGACCGTAGGGTCAGACATATGTACAACAGACCAAACCAGTGTCCAGTTCTGCACCATGCCCACAATCCTTGGTATGGGCTCAAGCATACCAAGAAATCAAATGAGCTAATATTTATTTAAAAACCCCCTGAATAAATCTGTAAGTATTTAGTGAAATCCAAGAAATCAAATGAGCTAATATTTATTTAAAAGTCCCTCTGAATAAATCTGTAAGTATTTAGTGAAATCCTAGTTCTGTTTAGTAATAAGCTAAGTACTAATACAATGGATTAGAAAGTAAAAGATGCAACCTCTATTCACATGTAGGTCATTATTACCGTTGTCAATCTCTACACAATGGTAATGTCAGCAACAAGCAAGTTTCCTTGGATTTTAAGTACTTACTACTTCAGGAAGCATTATAACGTAGGATTATCACTAAACCCTGAAGATTACCCATGACTATTACTGTGAAATTATTACTATTACAGGCATCAACACTGACCTCAAAGCTGTGATTTAAGTGTTGTTGGGTTGTGAAGATCTTGCCCATGTTCTTCCTACAATCACTTATAAGCTGCTTACCTTATTTGTTCTTTCTCCTTCTGTCTTTGATATAATAGAAAAAGAATAACCAGCTATTCAGTGTATTGTTGAGATACTGTAGCTCTGAGAGTGGGTATGAGACATACTGAGCCCATTACATGCATTGTAAAAGTCCCAGATGGTATTAATGTTTAACTTTTATGTATAGTATGCTAGAAGATGAACAACTACACAGAAAATTAAAGCACAAAGGCCCTTCCTGCTAGGCCATTATATTCTAAGGAGAAAAAGCCAATTGTTCCCTTTGTATAGCTTGTTGTAGCATGTGGTAGGGATTCTTTCATTCTGTAATGTTTCTTTGGAGTGAATCAAAGTTATGGATATGATTGACTAGATTAATTCCCAAATTTCACAGAATTGACTAGACATCTTAGAAGCTAACAGTTAAAGGGAACTTTGGAAGAATTGTGTACCTGATGATAAGCTCGTGCTGATAGGATGATCCATGTGGGTAAGCTACACTGGACAGAGATATTAGAAACATACGAAAGTGATTGACTATCAAGTAAAAGATACTGTAACTCCTACTTCATGCAAGTCAATAAAATGAACCTCGTTTCCTGAATTTTTACATAATATTTTCAGAATTATCTACTGCCCCTCCATACAACACACAGAAAAATATTACCATGTAGTTGATTCCAACTTACAGGGACCCTTTAAGAAAGAGCAGAACTGCCCCATAAGGTTTCCACAGAGTGCCTGATGGAGTTGAACTGCAAACCTTCTGTATCTCTTCATCACTGCACCACCAAGGTTGCTGTCTACCGCCCAGGATGGGTAAAATAGACTCTTTTTTTGTTTGTTTAACATAGGGTTACATTTTCCTGTATGTTACTGGCTGGATAGGGTGAATAACATTTATAGAACGTGAATAAACTGAGGAGCTGCTGTTTTGTCTGCAAACATACCAATTTTTAATAGATATTTAATGCCCAGAAATTTTCTCTTTAACATACATTGCATGTTAGTGAACTTCTGTATCTTTTATTTAATCCTCTACACAGCTTTCTTCAGTAACTTGTATCATTTCACAGATAGAACATACGAAGGTCAAGGACAGTAAGTTGACCAAAGACAATCACTACATAAATTCTGATGCTCTGAGCATCCACTGCCGTGTGAAAATCCAAAGCATAGATACGGAATATATCAATTTTTAGGCTCTTGCGTGCTCTGTCATCATAGCTGGGTAGTGGTGGTGATGTAAGACAACCTTACTTCTTGGTTCCCCAGGGAAGCAGCGGCAGTATTAACCAAAGAATACAGAGATGACCCGAAACCACTTCTCATATATTATTCAGTTTTTAACTCTTCCACTGTACGAAAAGAGGAAAGTGTTCAAAGCAGAGACCCTAAATCCCAGTTCAGACATCTGATTTGTTCATTCTAGTTTGGCTTTAGTAGACAAATATTGTAGAATCTTGGGAAGAAATCACTGATACTAAGATTATTTGGCATTCTCTTCATATTTGAAAGATCAGGAGTTTGCAGCCCAGAAGAAGTGACCTTATTGCCCCCAAGGTTACAAGAGTTATTTTTAAGGGCTGCTTACAGGGATGTCAACAACAACAAAAATTATTTTCTCACTACCAGTTTCCTTCTTAGTTGCAGCTTCTCCACTAAGTACTTGTTAGTAGAGCTTGAGTTTACCACCAGGTATTACACAGATAAGGGTGCTGTCTCTGAAACAATGGATTTTAATGTAAAACACAGTGTGGAAATTATCATCCCATATAATGCATGTCTTGTGATTCACTGCCTACACAAACACCTTGAAAATGTTGTTCTAGAATAAAAAACTAATTTTCCGTCTCCACATAGTGCATTTCAAAGGTAACTGTAGCCAATTCACTTTGCATCAAGATTGTGGTAATAAACTGAGTATTAACTTGATAACAAGCCTAAATAGAGAAATTGTCACATCTGAGAACCTAAATTATACGATCCAATTAATTCTGACAGGACAAAACCAAAAAACCAAACCTACTGTCATTGAGTCGATTCCATCTCATAGCAACTGCACAGTAAAGTTTTCCAGGAGCACCAGGTAGATTCAAATTGCCAGCCTTTTGGTTAGCAGCCATAGCACTTAACCATTATGCCTCCAGGGTTTCATCTGAAAGGAGAAGAAATAATATTCCTTGAAGGAATGACATGCAAAGTGTGTAGAATAAGGTAATTTATCCACCACTGAGCATAAGCTTCTGTACACTTAGAGACTGCATTTATTTATTAGATTTGGGGCTTGAGAGCTTTGCAAGGAGCCCTGCTGATGCAACAGTGAGCGTCCTGTTGTTTACAGAAAGGCTGATGATTGAAACCTGCCCAGTGACACTGAGTGACACTTCAAGTGAAAGGCCTGGAAATCCGCTTCAGTCAAGAGTACAGCCTAAGAAACCCAGTGAGACACTTCTATTTTGTCTCTATGAGTCAAAAACTCAATGGCCCCTAACAACAACAAGCTGTGGGGAGAACAAAGAGAGAACGAGACAAAACAGTGGACAGTAGCATTTGACTGGTTGTTGTATTTTACCCACAGGCTAATCAGATGCCAAAAATTAAGACAAATGATTCAATATTTAATTTGTTTCGGCACCAACTCTAGTCTTTCATGCAGAGTTTGAAGATAAGGCTTAAACAATGGTCCATCCCAGTATGATTTCAATGACTTTGCTGTTTTCCTTTCTAGTTTGCATCTTAAAAAAGAATGGCAACTGTAATTTAAATGACCTTTACTGTCCCGAAGTGTGGTTCATTGACCACAGAAAATAATCTTTCTAAACTTTCAATGTTAGCTTACTCTTTGCTTCCACCTAGTGTACTGTTTTGAGTATAGCATGTTCTAAAAAGTGGCCTATTTGCATAATGCATTTGTGAAACGAAATCTTGGTTCATATAGCATTAAGGATCCTGTTTCTTTTGTTCTCTCTGTTGATTAAAAATTCCAGTTTTTAATTTCTATGCTGAGAGAATGAAAACAACACGCCGAAAAGGTTAAAAGCACAGTGGACACATTTGCCAGTCATTGGAAGACTTCTAAGTGCTCTTGCACCAGCATAGTTTTGACAGCCCTTGTTTGATAAATTGAAGTGCAACCTTGTGATACATTGGCATATACGCTTTGAGAGTGTAAGAGCTCTAAGGGACTCCAGGTACCATTCAAGTGCCACTTATTTAACAGATGAGAACATTGAGGGATAAAATGACTTGTTCAAAGTCACAAAACAAGTTATTTGTCAAAGCAGAACTAGAAATGAGGTCAGTCAGCTCCTGTTGATGGCACCTTCCATCTTCCATTCTGCTTTTCTGACTACACATCGGTGGCAGTATCAAATTCTTTAGGCTAGCTTTGGTTGTTGTTGTTTGTTTATTTTTTTGTTACCTTTAGTTAGTATAACAAAATTACTGCCTAGCTCATGAAATTCAACAGATTTTTTTTTCCCACAGTGGGCACAATCGATGATGGTTCTTATGAAAAAGCAATTAATATGAAGAGATGAGAAATTACATGTTTATTTTTGATTTACACTTACTCATAGCCCTTTTCTTTCCTGCCACGCATAATTATTTTATCTCCTAAAACCTGAAGAGGTAAAGAGTTGCTAATAATCTGTAATGGTTACAAATGAAGCTAAGTCAAGTTTTGATACTCCTGAAATGAAAAACTGCTATTTGATTCAAAATACTGTGATGCTACACATGGTTTTGAAGGGAGAAGATTGCCCAAATTAGAAAACCTGTGAACCCTATGATAACAGAGACAATAACAATAGTGAGATGATAATGCCTGGATTCATCGTTTTAACACTTTTGATGTAGAAGTAATAGGTTTTCTTGTTTGTTTGCTTGTTTTTATCTCTACCAAGAACTATCTTTTCTGTGTATTTCCAATGTCAAGTACATGATCAATAATGCCGTTCTTTGCCTTTTTGGGAAAACGTTCTCCATAATGGAAACACAAATCTTCTGTCTTCATTTGATTTCTAAGAATCTATATAAATTCTTAGGAAAAAATAATTTTGAAGTTCCAGTGGACCTTAAAACACTATCTAGTCCAATCCAAAATTTCATATTTCATAGAAAAGGAAAGTGACACTCACTAAGGTTTGTAATAATCTGTTGTTACTATTGATTTAAAAAAAGTCCGATTTTTAAAAGTTGTGTTTTATGTTCTCCCTGTGAGGGAGGCTCAGTAGATGCTGTGGTTGTTGTTTTGGGGTCTTGTCGAGTCCATTTGGATTCATAGTGGGCCCATCATGCTGGAGTAGAATTACTTCCGATTTTATCCACAAAGAAACAAGAGTGTACAGGAGGCTGTGCAGCTTGCTCCAGGCCCCAGAATTCCTCAGGTCAAGCCTTACGTATATAAGCAGACCCACAGAGCAACAGAAATTTCTACCACGTATGTGCAAACCCAGTCATCCATCCACAAACCCATGTTACCAGGATGTGCATAATTAATTTAAAATAAAATCGAGTCTAAGCTTTAACAACACAGGAAGACAAAATTATAAAGAGTAGTTGGTAGAATGAGTGTAAACAAATGAGGTTCAATGGCATAAATCAAGACTACAGCCTAGAAGAACCACATTGAGACTAGTGGCTTAATGTGTTATATATTTCAAAGGGTGCTTCTCATGATAACCCAATGAGATTATTAAATGCAGCAGGTATTAATAGCCTTCAGCTGCAGATGAGAAAAGAGTCCAGAGGACTCTGGAGAGGCTTGCCCAAGGTCACAAAATGAATGTGGTCAGAACTGGTATGGGAATTTCCCTTGTTCAATGCTCATCACACCAAGTCATGTGACCCAGCCTAGCAATGACCCGATATATAACCAGAGACTTCCTAAATGTAGAAAGTGTGACAAGTGATTCTTGTCTGAAATCTCAGAAACTATGGTTTTGGAAAATAACACTGTTACATCAGTCAAGGTCTTGCTAGGAAGCTGAATCCCTTTGGGATTGTTCAAGAGACAAACTAGTTTTGTTTTCAGAGGTATTTGTCACCTTTAAGGAAACCAGTCCGACTCATGGCAACCCTAGAGGCTTGGCAAGGAAACCAAGAAGTGATATTGAGGCAAGGGAGACCCTCAAGGAGGGTAGGCTTCTGGGTACAAGGGGAAGGCAGAGAGAACTAGACTTAGAAGGTGACACTGCCTAACAGGAGCTGTTGTCATGAGGAGTGTTGCACCTTCCAGAAAATGTGACCCAGAGCATAGAGACAGAAATACTTCTCTTTGCTCCCTTCACCTCTTTTGATCCCTTGCTAGCATTTCCGTTAGCTGAAACCAATGGGAAGCCACCCAGCAGGGGACCTCAGGGTAGGGAGTGAGCAGAAGTCGGTCTCCTAAGCATAAGGCAGGACAGAGAAGGAAGAGAACAGGCAGGGGTGGGGAGGGGGAGGTGTAAACAGCGCAGCCCTTATCTTTTCTATAAATTTTACTTCACGATACTTCGAAATGTTACTAGTCTAATCTTTAGTGGCTGCGTATTTTAGTAATAGTCTTGTTGTTAGGTGTCGTTCAGCTGGTTTTGACTCAGTGACTCTATTGACAACAGGACAAAACTCTGCTGTAATAATACTAGAAAATCTTTCACATACACACGCACACATCAATACATTTTTAGATCATTGGTAACAAAGTGGAAAACAGTTGTAATTTTGCCACAGACTAGCAAACAAAGAAACAAAAATCCATTTCCTGATTTACGTAGTGCCAAGCTTCCAGATATCTGGGAACATGTGGACGATTGACAGTATGTTTCATCAGCATGTGGCAGTCTGACTGTACAGCAGAGGCCTGCTAAACGAAGACAACACCGCTCCTTGCAGCAGGCAGGAAATTAGAGGAAACTTACCACTAGATCCAAATGCTCCTGGGGTGAACGTGGTAGAGAAAACAGAACGGACACGCGTCTCACATAGAGACAATTCTGATGGCGAGTGCCAGCAGTAGCTTGGGCTTTGCTGTGCTCGTTCCACCTTGGGAAATCATCCGAGAACACAGAGACCTGGCCAGACCGAGACATGGAGTGTCAAGCCTCCCACCGCTGCTCCTAACAGAGCTGGCCTCTGAGATGAGATTAAGCATATGTCACGGTTTAATAAGATTTTATGCCTACTTTCCAAATCTTCTCTGAATTTTGACATCAGGGAAGATGGTAAATAAAATCGCTGTATGAATCAGATACAAAGGGGACTGGAGATCATACATTTTGAATTATACACTTTAAATAAGAACGTGTTTCTTTTTTCCAGTAAAATCAGAAATAAAACATTCCAATCCTAAAGACTTAGACATAACCTACCAGGCTATAGAAAAGAAAAGCAACCTCACTCCACCTCCCCTTCTTTCCGCTCCCCAACTCTGAGCTCCCACACATCAGCCTGTCTCTCCACCACTTCAGTGCACCACTGCTCTTGTCTCCCCACCCAGCTCCTCCGGCAGCACCAGCGTCACTGTCATCCCCCATTGGAACTGAGATGGCTGCCTTGCATTGCTCAGCGCTGCCCTGATCTGCTCCCTGCTCTCCAAAATTCGCTTGCTTCTCCACCTCTAGTCTCTCTGAATTAGAAAGACAGACCTTTCGGAGCAGGGACTTGCCTAAAGTGAATTGTTGCAGCAGTACATCGATGGGGAACTACCAGAAATTCAGGCTGGATTCAGAAGGGGATATGGAAGCAGGGCTATCGTTGCTGATGTCAGAAGAATCTCAGCTGAAAGCAGAGTATGCCAGAAAGATGTTTAGCTGTGTTTTATTCACAATGCAAAGGCATTTGATTGTGTGGACCATAACAAATTACAGATAATATTGTGAAAAATGGGAATTCCAGGACACTTAATTGTGCTCACGCAGAACTTTTTTTATGCAGACCAAGAAGCAATCATTCAAACAGAACAAAGGCACAATGCGTGGTTTAATTTTGTTACCACATTTTTCCTTCTTAATTTTTTTTAATAGCCTGTGTTTTCAGCAATGGAATGCATGCTTATTAACTGAATGTGTTTAATTTTTTTGGTGCATCTTATCAGTCGAATTGTGTCCCCCAAAATTACATGCATCAGTTTGGTGGGGCCGTGATGATTCCCTGTATTGTGTCATTGTTTACCATTTTGTCATCTGATGTGATTTTGCCACACATTGTATAGTCCTATCTCTATGAAGTTAATGAGGCAAGATTACAGGCAGTTACATTAATAAGGAAGGAGTGAATCTACAAGATTAGGTTGTATATTGAATCAGTCTCTTTTGAGAAACTAAATAGGAAAAAAAGAACAAACAGAGAAACAAAAGGACCTATGACACCAAGAATAACGAACCAGGAGAGGAACATGTCCTTTGAACCTGGGGTCCCCATGCTGAGAAACTCCTAGACCAGGGAGAGATTGACGACAAGGATCTTTCCCTAGAGGTGACAGAGAGAGAAAGCCATCCCCTGGAGCTAGTACCCTGAATTCAGACTTAAGCTGCCTAACCTGTTAGAGAATAAATTTATCTTTGTTAAAACCATCTACTTGGGGGTATTTTTGTTATAGCAGCATTAGATAATTAAGATAGCTGTATATGGATTTGGGGAAATACAAACAAGCAATACCAGCCACCAACGTGGCAAATGGCACTGTGATACCACCAATCTATGGTTTTATACTATACCCAAAACTCACTCCCATCGAGTGGATTCTAGCTCATAACAACCCCATAGGACAGAATGGAAATTCCCCATAGAGCTTCAAAGGGGTGCCTAGTAAATCTGGACTTCTGACCTTGTGGTTAGCCACCGTAGCACTTAACCACTATGTCACCAGGGTTTCCAATACTATACTAATGAGAGCTATATAAATCATTTAACTGTCTTTGCATTAGGTTATCTGTGGAACCTCTAGCTTTCCAAATATGACATAGAAAAAATAAAAACAAAACAAATCTTCAGATCTCCCTAACTATCACGTAAGAAATTCATATTTATATTAGCAAGGCATATCTCACAGAAACAAAGGGAAAAAAAGCAAAAGTTTACAAAACAAACACACTCAGGATGTGTAACCTAATAGAATGTTCAACCTACACAAGAATAAGGCTTTAACTAGGGTCTGCTGAGCTTCACACATTTCAAAAGTGACCTACCTCGACCCTGAATGCATTAGAACCAGAATAACAACCTATGAGGTCCAGAGGCATAAAACGGAGCTAGCATACCATTAGCCCAATGGTAAGGAAAGAGTTAAAATCCAGAAAGGTTGCATTCAAGTGTGTACCCTTTCACCATGCTTACTCAGCATAAGCTAAGTAAATAATCTGAGCAGCTGACTTCCTGAAGAATCTGCTATCAATATTGGAGGAAGACTTGCTAACAACCTGTGTTATGCAATTGACACAAGCTTCCTTGCTACAAATGAAGAGGACCTACAACACTTCCTGATGAAAATCAAAGGTCACAGCCTTCAGTATGCGTTACACCTCAACCTAAGGAAAACAAAAATTCTCACAAATGGACCAATGAGGAACATCATGATAAAGAGAGAAAATCCGCAGTTGTCAGGAATTTCATTTTGCTCGGTTCCTCAGTCAACATCAGTGGAAGCAGCAATCAAGAAATCCAAAGATGTGTTGCATTGGACAAATACACCATAAAAGACCTCTTTAAAGTGTTAAAAAGGAAACATGTCAATTTGAGAACTAAAGTGTATGTTTTAGTCAGCTAGAGCTGCTCTAACAGAATTACCGCAAAGTAGATGGCTTTCACAAAGGAAGGTTTATTCTTACATAGTCCGGTAGGCTACACATCCCTTTGTCTGCTCCAGGGGAAGGCTTTCCCCTTGTCGGCTCTGGAGGAAAGTCCGGTATTTCATCAGTCTTTGTCCAGGGAGCATCTTGGCACAGAAACCTCAGGTCTAAAGGACACACTCTTCTCCCAGTGCTGCTTGCTTGATGGTGTGAGGTTACCGGTTCGCCTGCTTCCCTTTCCTTTTATCTCTTGCAGGATGAAAGGATTAAGAGTGGGGCAAGCCATACTCCAGGGAAACTCCCTTTACAGTGGAGCCGGGAGGTGATCTTATAAAGGGATTTACAGTCCCACCCTAATTCTTTAACATACAGCATAGGAAAGCCACAAAACGGAGGACAGTCACAAGATAACTGGGAATCATGGCCCAGCCACATGGCTACACATATTTCTGGGGGGACACAATTCAATCTATGACAGTGTGCACAAGCCAAGCCATGGTATTTCCTATTGCCTCATATTCGTGTGAAAGCTAGACAATGAATAGGGAAGACAGAAGAAAATTTGATGCTTTGGAATTATGGTGTTGGGGCTTCCAGAAGATCAAACAAATCCATCTTAGGAGAAGTGTGGCCAAGACATGCCTTAGAAGCGAGGATAGTGAGATTTAGCCTCACGTACTTTGAATATGTTATCAGGAGGGTCCAGTCCCTGTAGAGGCACATCATGCTTGGTAAAATAGAGAGTCGGCAAAAAAGAAGAACCTCAGTGAGACAGGTTGACACAGTGCCTACAAAAACAGGTTCAAACACAGCAACAATCATGAGGATGGCACAGGAACTGGCAGTGTTTAGTTCTGTTATACGTACGGGTGTTAAAACTCAGAATCAACTCCGTGGCACCTGACAACAGCAAAAATAAAGTGGAGTGTAGCTTATAGCCCTGAGTGTCCAAAAGTCCTGAATTAAAGCCCAAGGCAAGGTTCAAAGAAGGTTCTCAGCAAATTCTTACTAAATGGAATGGACTAGAGTGGCCACTTCTGAAAACCTGTAGATTTAACAAAGTGAGTAACAAGAATAGGCTTTGTTTTTTTCCCCCCTAAAGCATTTGTAACTAACTAATGAGACAGAGAAATACTGTATCTATTTAGATCAAACTGATACCCAATAGTTGTAATAACTGAAATGCATTCTCCCAGACTTAGAGAGCCTTCAGGTCACCTGGCTAGTTCCACCTCAATCTTTAAGACTTGGCTTCATGTCATCTTCTTGAAATCTTTTCTGTTGCTCCATAGCTGGGCTGAGTGTCCGTCTCTGGATACCATACAAATCTTTCTAGCTATCTGTTCACTTACCCTAAGTCAAATATCTTCGAGAGCAGGACAGTCTCTTTCCCATGTTGGTTTTCAGGAATTAACACAGTGCCTGGGTTATACCCTAGAAGCTCAAGATTCCTCTTTTAAATTAAACTAACGGCCAGAGGGAAAACTCGATGGCACAGTCATTTAGTACTATGGCCTCTAACCAAAAGGTCTGCAGTTAGAATCCACCAGACACTCCTTGAGAACTTTATGGAGCAGTTCTACTCTGTCCTTCTGAGTCGCTATGAGTCAGAACTGACTTGACAGCCAAAGAACGAAGAAAAATTTTTGTACTAAATAGGCACAGAATATAATATTCAAAAGAACAATGAATTTATATTAACAAGCCACCAAAATTACCACAGAGTTTAGGATTCCTTTTTCTTTTTATAGAGCAACCAACTATAAAATGTTTCAGTAAGACTACTTATACAAAGAAATCACAAAATCTTATGCCATTATAGAGCACCAGATTGTAAAGGATGGCTGAAACCTTCTATAACTGTTATCTGTGCTTTTTCTTCATCAGTATTATTTATATAATAACATTTTATCCACATTTTCACTTTGTTGCCAAAATTATCTGCAACAGAGATTGCCTTGCGGTAACTGTTAAACCAGTACAGCCCAGAACAGAGACAATCTGGTACAGAGGATAATTGTTTATGCCCTAGCTCATTCTCCTGAACAGTATACACAAAGACGGCTGTGCAGAATTTTGAATACCTTCTTCTTATCTGAATGGTACCCAAAACTAATGCATAGAGTGTGCTTTGTTAAGAACTTGAAGCCAGCAATAGGAAAAGAGCTGGAGAATCTATTTTCCCTTGTTTCCCACTGATAAGGCTCATTAAAGTAAATAGAAGTGAGGCACGCACACCAATGGGAGACCAGATCCCTGGGGTTCTGTCTACTCTGAAAATTGGACCCGTCAGAAAAGCTGTGTAACTCAGCCTTTTGTGCAATAAACTTTATTGATTTTACCTTTATTGCCTCTTTCGTGTCTGTTTTAATTTCCCTTCCTGCAGTTTGACATTTGGTGCAAGTGATAATTTTCAGAACACTTTGCCTACAATTTTGCTCAGTGTTCATCCTAAAGTAGGCATTTACCTTAAACATAACCTTAAAATACAGAAAGAAAGGTAAGAGCTTGAGTTGGTCAAGTGCAGATACTTAAGTAGAAGCTCTTGTTCTTTACCCTGCTGCTATTTCTCTTTGGCACAGAAGAAGGAAAATTGCAAAGTCTTTGAAGGGCTCCTGAACACAGTGCATTTGTCTGAATACAGAGGCTGTTTGCTGTTGACTTTGTTCTAAATATTAAGGACTTGCCACAGTGAAGACTGATGCTACAGCTCTGTCATTAGATGTCTTTAGCAACTGTTTTATCAACCAGCAGCTTCTGTCAACCAGCACATTTTTGGTAAGCCTATAACTAACCTACACGTACATGACCCTGAGATAGACTGCAAGGTCCTAACGTGTATTTTCTAAGACATACACACAGATGTTTCATAACATTCCACATTGTATCAGAAATGAGGGAATTTTATCACATTCACAATGCTTTAAAAATTGCATTCATGGGCAATATACATGACTGAATTCTTCTCCGCACTGTTAAGGATTCCTGACCTCCCGGTTTAAACATCTTCTCTCTTGAAAGACTTCTCTGATCTCTCACTACCCACTTCCAAAAGCCAAAACTGTCACCCTCCAGTCAATTCCAACTCACAGCAACGTTGTAGGACAGATTAGAACTGTCCCACAGTGTCTCCAAAGCTGTAAATCTTTGTACAAGCAGCCTACCACATCTCTCTCTGGGGAAGCAGCTGACGAATTTGAACTGCCAACCTTCTGATTAGCAGCTGAGTGCTTTAACCACTGCACCACCAGGGGTCTTCCACCATCCACTACAAACCAAACCCACCACCATCGAGTAGATTCCAACTCATAGCAACCCTACAGAACAGAGTAGAGCTGCTCCATAGAGTTTTCAAGGACGGCCTGGTAGATTAGAATTGCCGATCTTTTGGTTAGCAGTTGTAGCACTTAACCACTATGCCACCGACGCTTCCTGACCATCCATTAACTGGGATTAACTGGTTTCTGCGGGATGAATCTGCAGCCCCTTGAAGCCTGTCCTTCCTGCTTTTCTGTTACTGCTTACTGAATTGCTTCTTCAGCCTGCCAGCTCCCTGTGAACAGTGGCAGTGCCTGTTTCATTAACACACAAAGATACTGAAAACATAATACATGATATAACACCAAAAGTCCAAGTAAAAAAGAAAAAAACAATTTTTTTATTTCAAAGGACCATCAAAAAGAAAAAGAAAACCTACAGTGGGAGAAAATATTTGCAAATCATACATCTGACAAGAGACTTGTATCCAGAATATAAATATATATATAAACTAATGCAATCCAGTAATAAAAAAACAAGTAACCCAGTCAATAATAGACAAACATCTGAACAGACATTTCTCCAAAGAAAAATCACAAATGGGCAATAAGCACGTGACAGATGTCCAATATTATTAGCTGTCAGTGAGATGTAAATCAAAATCACAATGAGATACCGTTTCCCAACCACTAACCCCTTGTCACTGAGACAGTTCTGACTCAGCAGCCCTACTGGACAGAATATAACTGCCCCCTAGGGTTTCCGGGGCTTTAAAGCTTTAGGAAAGCAGACTGTTACTTCTTTCTCTTGCGGAGAAGCTGGTGGATTCACACCATCAACCTACCAGCAGCTGAGAGCTTAGCCACTGTCCACCAGGGCACCTTCTCACATTCCCGAAGGTGACTACAACTCATATAATCAAAAATACAGGGAATAACAGATGATAGTGAGGTGTGAGGAAATTGTAACCCTCATATATTGCTGGTGTAACTACTTTGGAAATAAGTCTGACAGTTCTTCGAGAAGTTTAAACTATGTACCTCAGCAATTCTACTCCTAAGTTTTTAATGTTCACACAAAAACTTGTATACAAATAGTCATAGCAGCTTTACTCATAGTTGGCCAAAACATGAAAACATCCCAAATGTCCATCAACTGATGAATGAATAAACTATGGTGTAGTGCAAATGTGGAGTATCATTTAGCCATCAAAATGAATGAGATACTGATACATGCTACAACATGGATGAACCTTGAAAAAATTATATTAAAGTGAAGAAAGCCACTAACAAAAACACGATTCTACTGACCTGACATGTCCAGAAGAGACAAACGTAGAGACAAAAAGATTGGGGGTTGCCTAGGGGTTGGGGAAAATGGCAAGTAAGTGCTAACAGGCATGGGGTTTCTACTTGAGACGATAAAAAAATCCTAAAATTGGATTGTGTTGATGGTTGTACAAGTCCATGACTGTACTGAAAACCATTGAACTGTACACTTTAAATGACTGAATTTGATTGTATATAAATTATATTTCAATTTTGTATGTACAGAGGGCTGTGGCCTTTCAATTGCAGATTGCCAATCCTGTCTTTCTAGGAGCATCTAGGTAAGTTTAGACCACAAAGTTTGACTAATAGTCAGGTGCTTAACCAGTTGGCACCACCCAGAGACTACATACAAGCCTATGTACATATATGTAAGAAACTCTGGTGGCATTAGTGGTTAAGTACTGTGTCTGCTAACCAAGGTCAGCAGGCCAAATCTACCATTTGCTCCTTGGAAACCCTATGGGGCAGCTCTACTTTGTCCTATAGGGTCTCAAAGAGTTAAAATCAATTTGACAGCAATGCACTTGGTTTTTTAGATACGTATATGTGTGTGTATGTATCTATGTAATGGTCCATGTATCAGTTTTGTTGCTTCTGTCACACCCGAGTCCCATGAGCAATCTCCTGGACTGGAACACGAATCATGACAGCTCCTCAGTGTTATAAGAATTTAGAGCTAAAACAATTGGGCTATCTGTAAGTCCCACTGGGTTGTTTTCTAGGTCCTTAGAGGGGCTATGAAAAAATATTTTCCCAGATTCATTTGAAGAAAAAGTTTCCAGAGGTGTTGTCAGAATTTTCAACACAAAAAAAAATAGATGAAGAGAAGCCCTGAAGAGTTAAAGTTCTAGAACCATACTGTCTAACATATCAGCCATTAGTCTGATACAGCTACTAAGCACTTGCAATGTGGCTAGTCTGAATTGAGATATGCTGCATTATGACTCGACGGCACTTGGCTTGGCTGGCTGTATTATAAAGTACACAATGGATCTCAAACACTTAGTATAAACAAATGAATGAGTACTAATGTTTTTACATTGCTTACATTTTGAATTGATAATATTTTGGATATTGTTTTAGTCAGCTAGGGCTGTTCTAACAGCAATACCACAGAGTGGATGGCTTTAACAAAGGAAGGTTTATTTTTACACAGTCCAGTAGGCTACAAGTCCAAATTCAGGATGTGCACTCTAGGGGAAGGTTTTCCCCATTGTCAGCTGCAGAGGAAAGTCCAGTATTGCATCAGTCATCGTGTAGGGAGCATCTTGGCATGGGAACCTCAGGTCTAAAGGATGCACACTTCTCTCAGTGCTGCTTTTTTGATGGTATGAGGTTCCCAATTCTCTACTTGTTTCTCTTTCATCTCTTGTAGGATGAAAGGATTAAGGGTGGGGCAAGCCATAAAGGAAATTCCCTTTACAGTGGAGCAGGGAGGTAATCCTATGAAGGGATTTACAGTCCCACCCTAACCCTTTAACATACAGCACAGCAAAATCACACAATGGAAGACAATCACAAAAAAATGGGAATCATGTCCCAGGCTCTGCACATTTGGGGGGAGACACAATTCAATCCATGACATCCCACACTTTGGCACACACAAAATCACCTTTGAAACATGTAACATGCTTATCTCATATGGTAGAAGTCTTAAACCAGTTCTAAGTCCAAAATATAATTTTTTTTTTTACATCTATGTAACCTAGAATGTAAGTCTTCTGTTTTTAAAGGTACAATGACAGAACAGGCACAAGTTAGACATTTCCATTACAAATGGGAGAAATTGCAGGGAAAGAAGGCATTAGCAGGCAACAGGCAAGTCAGCGGAGCACATTACATTAGCCCTCAAAGCTTTGAAAATACTCTTACAATTTTTGAGACAGTCTACACAATGGCCCTGTCCTCCAGACTCAGGTATTGGCCACACTCTCTGGATTCTGAATGGAGACCCCCAGCCCTGTGTTTCAACTCTGCCTTCAAGGCCCACTTGGACAGAAACTTTGTGCCATAGGCTTTAGGTGCACCCTAAGCCCAACTGAGTGGCAAGTGCACCCTTACAAAAGTAGAATGCCTTAGTTCCACCCTTTCAAACCCTTGAGGTCATGGCCATACCTTCTGAGACTGAGGCAGCTCAGCTTCTCACGCTGTTTGTCTCTTCAGCTTCTGTTTCCTATGGCCGTGTGACCAAGGCCCACATCTGCCCTGCCAGGCAAGGGTGCCAAAGCTCTGCAGCTCCGCCGATTCAAGCGCCCTGAGGCACCCTGTTCCGCAGGGAAAACTGTGCGCTGGCTCTCAGCTCTCTCGCTCCACGGGTCGGCTCCAGCACTGCCTCTGGTTCTGCTGCCGCCAGTCCTCTGTTGTTTCTCACCATCTGCGCCTTCTTTGTTCCCTCTGAATCTTCTATCTGTTCACAGTTTCAAAACAGCCCCCACATTTTAGATGTTTGTTAGAGCAGCACCCCACTGTCACAGCACCAAATTCTGTTTTAGTCAGCTAAGGCTGCTATAACAGAAATACCACAGAGTGGATGGCTTTAACAAAGGAAGGTTTATTCTTACACAGTCCAGTAGGCTACAAGTCCAAATTCAGGATGTCCACTCCGGGGGAAGGCTTTCCCCCTGGTCGGCTCTGGAGGAAAGTCCAGTATTGCATCACTCTTTGTCCGGAGAGCATCTTGGTGCAGGAACCTCAGGTCTGAAGGACACCGCCATCTTTCTGTGCTGCTTTCTTGATGGTGTGAGGTTCACAATTCTCTGCTTGTTTCTCTTTTCTTTTATCTCTCGTAGGACGAAAGGATTAAGGGTGGGGGAGCCATACTCCAGGCAAACTCCCTTTACAGTGGAGCAGGGGGTGATCCTGGGAAGGGATATACAGTGACACCCTAATCCTTTAGCATACAGGGTAGGGAAATCATACAATGGAAGACAATCACAAAATATTGGGAATCATGGCCCTGCCACACGGCTACACGTATTTTTGGGGAGACAATTCAATCCATGACAGATATACTCGGTTAAATAAAATAAGTTATTAAATTAATTTCACCTATTACTTTTTATATCTTTTAATGTGATTTCTAAAAAAATTTAAAATCACCTATGTGAACAATAGAAGAATGGATAGGTAAACTGTGGTACATATACTCAACGGAGCACTACACAGTGATAAAGAATAACGATGATTCCAGGAAACATCTCCTAACCTGGTTTCAACTGGAAGACATTATGTTGAGTGAGAGTAGTCAGCGACAAAAGGACAAATACTGTATGAGACCTCTACGATAAGATCTCAAAAACAGACTTGTGTATAGAAGAAAAGACTCTTTGACAGCTGCAAGGGAGGGGAGGGAGGGAGGGAGGGCGAGGGGGGGAGGGTTTAGTTTAGGTAATTACTAGAAATCTAGTTGGGAGAAAGCGGTGACAGCACACATTAGGAACAAGAACAACATTAAGTGGACTTCGGCATAACTTGAGTACTCCTTCCATCTTAACTCAATTCTGCAAGGATAGAGTAGCTGGGGTGGGGGGCGGGGGACCATGCTCTTGGGCGAATTCCGGGCCAATTGGCACAGCTAGTGTTTTGCTGGGAGAGCTCTCTGCGCCCCACATTGGTGAGTGGCGTCTGGGGTCTTAAAATCTGCCGGGCTGCCGACCGAGGACACAGCGAATGGTCCCAGCTCAGCAGGAACGGATGCTCACCGATGGCCAGGGTGGCATGCGGTGGAGACAGTCGAGAGGACAAAGAGACCCACAAGAGTGGGTGCCTGCATCGACCTGGGACCGGAGGAACCGGATGGTGCCCGGCCACCACCAGTGATAGCCATGACGGAGCTCACAGAGAGGAGCCTCACTGGCAGCACAAGAATAAAAAGAGGTGCATCATGAGATCTCCACTAAAGGACCTCAATTGATGGTCCAGCGGTTTTGGGGTTCCTCTGTGAGCATGGCCCCCGGCCCTGATGCTGCCCGTTCCCATAAATTATAGCAAAGGTCCACTCTTTGGACGGGAGTGGATTGGACTTGGCGATGCAGAGTGGCCGTATGTTGGAGGCACTTTATGGTTCTGTGCATCTGTGGGATGTCGTCTTGCTGGCCTCTGGCTGGAGGAGGGGGAGTGGACGGAGGGGAGGGGAGGGGAGACTGTTGGGGGGATGGGACATGTGTGGAGCAGAGAGGAGTGGTGTGCAGTCGCCGAACGGGGAGAGCAGTGGAGGCTGCCTATGGGGGGGGCATATAAATTTGCATGGGAGTGTACATTTTCACTCAGTTATGTTAAATAAAAATAAAAAATGAAAAAAAAATCACCTATGTGGCTCACAGCACATCTCTACTGCCCTGCTATAGAAGCTTGAATAAAGGAAGCCATCGAACTAGCCAGGGAAAAATTCTAGCAATATGTACAGAATCAGGAGAAAAACGATGCTTCACTATTAAGGTGTTGCTACAAAATAAATCAAGGTATTGAGAAAGGAAGAAAAAGCTTTTAAGAAAATACCACTTGAATTCCAGAAGGCCTGGGTGCAGGGCTTGTGAGCCTGTAAATCAGTGATTGTAAACAGCTGAAAACGGCTGAAATGCATGACATCAGATCCTCAAAAATGACGGGTCTGGCCTGCTGAATGTGACCTCTGCACCCACACCCAGGCCTAAGTGCTTTCCTCTTTGAAAGGTGAATTCACCTGAGGAAGTAACCTTTGTTATACTGTTTAGGTAAGCAGGCACCAATTTACTTTGTGAAGAACTTTCCAAACCCTATTGGAATCAATGCCAGCTTTCTGCCTGATGCCTAAATTAGGGTTGGGATATCGGATACCAGCTTCCCTTCCCTCCTCCACCCCCTCCCATAGAGGTCCAGAGATAAGCTCAGTTTCTAAGGAGAAGGTTCAAGTCCAGATGCCTCTCTCTGGCACCAGCCCAGGATGCTCCTTCCTCCTCCCCATAGAAATCCTTGATAAGCCCAGTTTCTAAAGAGCGGGTAGCATCTTCACATGTAACTTAATGCTAACTGCTTACTTAGTGACTCTTTAAGTATTGCAGATCAATAGAAATGCAATATGAAAATCTGTATACCTGTAACTGCCAATTAAAAGAATATACGGAAATTCCTTTGTCTGCTTACTCAGAAAAACGTACAAATAGATACGTCTGATAACACAATGGGATGCTCAGCTATTTTTCAGACTTGAGTCCAGCCGCCACACCACTAGCTAATAATACACAGCCTCTTCCTCTACAAACAAGACCGTGTTCGAGGTATTTTCTGCTCCGTGGGCCGAATTTATCTTTTTCCTGCTACAGTATAAAATGAAATCAAACAGCGCAAAGTTGTTGCTTGTGCTCTTCCTCCACCCCTTAAAACTTGCAGATGCCATATCTTGCTCTAGAGCTTCTTACCAGTTGCCATTGATTCAACAGTACATTGCATCTGAGGTGCCTCTGGAGAGGTCTCTCTGAGTGGAGTTTAACAATCAATAGCCCATTGCTTAACCTTTGTGCCACCCAGAATCTTCCCTTGGGCTTCCTTAAAAATTGTAAAACCATTGCTGTTGACTCATAAAGATCCCATGTGTTACAAAGTAGACTGCTCTGTAGAGTTTTCTTGGTTACCAGCACAGTGCGTAAGTGCTCAGCAACTGCTAACCAACAGGTCAGTGGTTGAAATCCACCAGCAACTCAATGTGAGAAACATGTGGCAATCAGCTTCTGTAAGTATAGTCAGCCTTGCAAACTCTATAGGAAAGTTTGTCTCTGTCCTACAAGGTCACCATGAGTCAGAACTGACTTGATAGCAATGGGTTGATCCTAACAGGAGCAGATTGCCAGGTCTTTATTCCACATTGTCTCCGGGTGGGTTCAAATCACCAGTGTTTAGGCTACCAGCCCATCACAAACCCCGTGCACCACCAAGACCTTTAAGGCTTAGTAGACCTGTATTCATAATACTGGCAAAAACAAAAAATAATTTTGAACTTTGTGATTGTGATCATTAGTTTATGTCTGTCTCCTTTGCTATACTATTAGCTCCCTAGAGAGTCTGTATATGTTAAAATCATTGTTATACATGCCCAGCACAAAGTAGATGCCCAATAATTACTTTCTAAATTTGAGGTAACTAGCAAAGAACATGTTAGCCACGCACACGCTATTTGTTTTGTGTTTTTCACAGAAGCTACTATGTTAACTGATCTCCAAGTCTAGTATTGTAAAGCACAGCAGTATCTATATCAGTCAGTGAGTAACAAAATATTTTCAAAAGAAAACTAATTCATCCACTCCTCACTTATAGATGTGGTTAGATTCCAAAGGCCAGGTTGTTACATAAACACTGGTGCCAGGATAAAATAAAGGATGACCACATCAGATCACAAAATGGAAGATGACTGCATCATTACACACCCACTCAAATGACATCATTACACAACTGACAAACCACTAAGAATCTTGGCCCAACCAAGTGGATACGTAACCTTAACCATCACAGCCAGTGTTATATCTCATACCACAGTGTTCATTATTTCCAGGTGGTCATGTTAATGGGCAAAATAGTTAGAGAGTAGATTTTTTTATTATTGTCCTAAATGTAAAATGTCAGATAACAAGATACTTGCCTTCAATAAGTGAGGGATAGGTGTGTTTTTATTCAACCTAAAAAAAAATTTGCGTCTTTATAAGATTCAAAGTAGATGAGAGAGGAAAAAAAAATGATCACCGTATTTAACAAGTAGTAACACAGGGTCATACTGGACAATGTTTTAATAATTGTTAGTCTTATTACTCAAAGCTTATCAAGTGTAATATAATGATCAATTAAAAAAAATAGATGAATGGAAAATAACAAGAATAAAAGCCAAGGCAAGTCTGATGTTAAGGGGAGTTTGAAATGCAGATTCTGTTTTTAGCAGTTAGCCTGTCTCAGGCTGTTCATGTTTTAGTTTGTTTTTACTAAATTTCCTATTTTTAAAGGTAATGTTTATGAACATAAGGGCAGATGTTTATCGTGGAAAATAAGTTATAGCAGTGTTGGAAGAAGCAGACATGTATACCTCTGGGACATTTGTAACACAGAATATATTATTTCTGACACCTAAGAGACTAAGCAGCAGGAAGTCTGCTTCAGATTTTTATCAGCTTCAACTGCTAATGGAGCTGATAAAGCTGATTTGTGGGAAAAGTGACTGCAATAAATGTGTGCAGATGCATTTACATTAGGGCTTTAAAAAAATCAAAGACTTCAACCTAGTTTTAGAATTTTTTGCTCTGCTAAGCAATATCATCATCTGTGAGCAGTCAAGTTCAAACCAAATGTGTTTGCTTTCCTCTCTCACTACTACAGCATATTATTTTGGGAATCTAGAATCAACTAAAGGGCAATGAGTAGAAGTTAAGCTGAGAACTACCTTTAATTTATTTTTTAACTTCAGTTAATTAATAATGCACAATGAACAACCGCTATCTAAATGGATTTTTCCATAATTTCAGATCAATCTGTCAGGCAAATATATAAAACAGTAGTAGAAACCTCTTTAAAAATTCTAAACATGTATGTTGACTATCTCTTTTTCAGTTGTTAGAAAGTGTACTGGAAAATGAGCACATATGAACTAAACTTATTAGCCTTGAAATTTTTTCTTAATAATTATTGCCATTCAAAATCACCTAAAATAGTACCATGCCTTTACAAAGTTCTGGTCTGGGTACTGATGTGAAACTTTGGTAGATTATGATACAAAAAGCATCCAAATCAAACACTTTGTCATTGAAACAATTCCAAATCTAAGACACAATGGTGGGTCTCTTTTCATGGGGAGCAAAAGAAAAGAAAGGAAACCAAAGACTCAGTGAAGAAACTGGTCTACAGAACCACCAGTCTACTCTAATCACTGTCTCACCTATCCTGAGACCAAAAGTACTAGCTTGTGGCTCTCTACTACCAACAACTGTTCTAACTGGGGCCACAATAGATGGGTCTTGACAGAAAGGAAGAAAAATTTGTAACAGAACTCAAATTCTTCAAAGTATAGATTTACTAGACCAATTGAGACTAGAAGATTCCTGAGACCATTGCCCTCAGATATTCCATAAACATTGAACTGAAACTACCCCTTCAGGTCATCTTTTAGCTAAATAAAAGACTGGCCCATAAAATAAAGAATATTACCAGTGAGTATTGCACATCTTTAAAAAATCATCTATAGGGAACCAAATGGTCAACAATTACTCCAAAGCAAAGAAGAAAAGGTAAGAGGACAGGAAAGCCAGATTACTAGAAACAAATGAACTAGTTAATCAGAATTTTGGCAGTCTGTGAGGAAATGTAGTCACTCTCTCTGAACAATTTGTGTAGTAATTGAGAATCTAATATGCTGTGTAAGTATTCACAGAAAACACAATAAAATGTTACTGAAAAAAATCCACACGTCTGATGAAAAAAACAAAACCAATCCCCCTGCTGTTGAGTTGGGTCCAATTGGGCAGTCACTATTAAATCTTAGCATTCCTCCAACCTGAAGGATCTGTATCAGTCCTGACCTTGATTTCGCTGAAAGGATGATTTTAACAGCAGCACTGATACTTGATCATCCAACCTTCAGTTATTCCCTTGAAGTGGTTCAGTCTAACAAACAGAGTCCTAATTAGAAAGTTATCACAGGGAGCAATACCAAAAAACCCACTGCTGTGGAGTTGGTTCTGACTCATAGGGAGCAATTGTCTGTCCATAATCTAAGTATAACTTATGGAGCTGGAAATTCTCTAATTCATTGGTTTCTATAATACTCTTTTCTCCTTATTCCTCTCATTTCCCAGTCTTCTTTGCAAGACCCTCCTCATGGACATACCTTTAGAGAGTGGTACTCCCCAGGGAGGCATCTTTGGCTTGTTGCTCATCTCTCTTGATGTATTTTCCCTGGAATGATGTCGTTTTCTCTCACTTTGTAAGATATCACTCCGTAGCCTTGGCCTTCCAAACCAATATACAGCATTGACATCCATCCTGAACAAATATAGTGCAGTAATTGCCAATTTTTAGTGCACATTTGAATTACTTTGATATATTTTAGTAGTTCTGATGCCCAGGTAACAGCCTCAATCAGTTTAATAAGAATGGGATCTCCAGAACCCTTCACTGTGCTCATGGGAAACCTACACATAGATCAACAGGCAGTCATTCCAACAGAAGATGGGAATACCTATAATTTAAAGTTGGAAAAGGTATGCATCAAGGTTATATCCTTTCACCACACTTATTCGGTCTGGATGCTGAGCAAATATCCAAGAAGCTAGACTATATGAAGAACAGACCACTGGGATTGGAGGAAGAAGCGTTAACAACCTGCAATATACAGATGACACAACCTTGCTTGTTGAAAGTGAGGGGGACTTGAAGCACTTACTGATGACTTTCAGTATGGATTGTACCTCAACTTAAAGAAAACAAAACTACAACTACACCAATAAGTAACATCATGATAAACAGAGCAAAATATTCAAGTGGACAAGGATTTCATTTTAGTTGGATCCACAATCAACACTCATGGAAGAAGTCAAGAAATCAAACAATGTATTGCACTGGAAAAATACACTGCAAAAGACCTCTTTAACTGAAAAGCAAAGATGTCCTTTGAGGGCTAAGAGGAGCTTGACCCAAGCCATGGTATTTTCAATTCCCTCATATGCATGTCAATGCTGGAGACCGAATAGGGAAGACTAAGGACAGCAGATGCCTTTGAATTACGGTGTTGAATATACAATGAATGCCAGAAGAACAAACAAATTTCTCTTGGAAGAAATACGGCCAGGATCATCTTTAGAAGTAAGAATGGTTAGGCTTTGTTGCATGTACTTTGGACATGTTCTCTATCAGGAAGGACTGACCAGTCCCTGGAGAAGAAATCATGCTTGGTAAAGTGAAGGGTCATTGAAAAAGACCCTCAGTGAGATGGATTAACACAGAGGCTGCAACACTGCTCAAGCATAGCAATGACTGTGATCACAGTGCAGAACCGCACAGTGTTTGGGTTTGTGGTACACAGGATCACTGTGAGTTATAGAACCGACTAGAGGAAAATAACAAACAATTTAACTGACATTTCTAGGAGCAGGGCCCACCCAGCCACAAGAATTTTTTACATCTACCCAAATAATTCTAACATGCACCAAAATTTGAGGTCTGGCGGTAGCATGCAAGTAAAGATTTAACAACCAGCTCTCTGTAAGAGGAGTAGGAATGATGTCTAACTTGTAGCATTTTCTGATGTTACTGATTTCCTACTCGCACCGTGACCAATTTCAAGTTATCCATGTGATGTCAACCAGCTCCCAAAATTTCTGAAATTTAGCAAACTCTCTAGTATAAGTCTGTTCAAAATATTCTGGGACTTGGAATATTAATGTGTTCAATTTCCTGCTAAATGTATGACACAGATAGTTCACCAGAACCTGAGTCAACATTTGGGAATTTAAATTAATAATTTCTACACTTTGTCCTCTGCATTTCCAGAAGCCTCTCCTCCAGTTAGACCTTGGCTTTCCCATCAGGAAAACAATATAATACCTGGCTTGCTTTGTCCACAAGATTTGATATAAATCAAATGAAAAGGTGAATATAAACATACTTTTAGATGTTAAAAAGCTAGACCAGTGTTTCTCAGGACATTTTTTTCACCCTCATCCCCCTAAGGAGCCTTTTTCACCAGCCGTCTGTCAATCAGTCGTGCTGTAGTAGCTTGTGTGTTGCTGTGATACTGGAAGCTATGCCATCAGTATTTCAAATACCAGTAAAGTAATGCATGGTTGAGAGGTTTCAGCAGAGTTTCAGACCAAGTCTAGTAAGAAATGCCTGGTGATGTATTTCTAAAAATCACCCAATGAAAATCCTATCGATCCCAATAGAATATTGTCCCACTCACTAGTTTTGTACATGTTAACAGGAGGGATCAGTTGCCAGAGGACATCATGTTTATTGAAGTCTCCCTTGGGGAGACAGACTAGCACACTATCCAAAAGAATCAACCTAAACCTGCCAGCGAGCATAAGGATGACACAGAACTGGGCAGCATTTCTTTCTGTCATACACAACGTCACTATGAGTCAGAGTTGACTCGACTGCAGCTATCTACCTATTCAAGGAGCTCTCAGGCATTTTTTTTTTCCTAATTTCTACTCCTCTACGAAATTTACATACCATGGATTACTCTATATCTGTTTATATACTGTTTGTATATATGTGCCTTATGTATAAAAAGAGTAAGATCTTTTTTCCACCCCAGGAAACACTGTTTGCCTTAGAGGAACAATATTGCCCACATTGAAAATGTATGAGATAGACAGATGACTGATGATTTTATTATCATACCTTTGTTTCCCAAACAAGGCAGATTTTCAAAGCTAAATCAGTGAAATATTACGAAATTAAGTGACACTAAAATATAACCTTAAAACTAAAAGCTTTTGAAAAGCATTCAATAGCACTCAAATAGAGAAAATGAAAGTTCTAACACAGACTAAAGTAGGCCATCAGTTGTGTTCCAAGTCAAAAAGGCATGAATTTAGAGACTTTGGTTTGAATAAACATGAAGATTATACTAACCTCTGGCTGAGAATGGACATAGTTGTGGGCAGAGACAAGAAGCAGAGTGTGAAGAAAATCATGCTGGGTGCTAACAGGCTGTCCTATTATAAATGCAGCAAGCTTCTTTTGCAGATATTATTTGCATAGGAGGCACTGTAATTTGTGTATGGCATCTCAGATAAAACAAAAGATTTTTCAACCTTTGCGGTAGATCCGACTCGACGGTACTTGGCTTGGCAGACTAAAAATATAGTCAACAAAATACTAAATGAATTACTAAAAACTACATCACATTTTAGAGCTTTGTGCTGTGATTATGCTTCATAACTGGAAAAATTGAATATAATTTTGTTCATATAGAATCTGTCATAACCTAAAACGTCTCCCAACATCTTCTAGCAAATGAGAGATCGACAGCATAGTGGCAACATTAGCAAACGTGACAATTATCTTATACCTGTCAGTAGCACACACAGCTTTTTAAATATGAAAGCACTCAAATGAATTTCAAAAATTGAACAGAGCACAGTTTATTTTCAAATGCCCATACTAAAATTAGAGGAAAATAGATTTTATTTTCTAGAACCTCAATGGGCAATTTGGATGCTGAACCAGATGAGAAAGAAGGTCAGAACTGGGGTATGGCAAGCGGGACTGAGAGGCAGGACTCTCACAGGTGGCACGAGGACTAGTTCTCAGCAGAATAGCTATACGTCAGGAAAGGCTTAAGGGTTAGCTGAGATTGTTTCATTACAATCAGCATAAAGACCTTAAAAGGCAGATAAAGCCTAGCCCACTGGTTAGATAATTTACTTCAGTATCCTGTAATGAAAAGTCCTGTCCACAGTATTTGAGTCAATCTTTCAAATTTTGCTTTTGGAATTCTCTCAAACAATGGCTATATCCTCTAAACCTGTTATTTTAAAAAACCTTCCCATCAAAAAGAAGTGAAGCTCTGATACATTCTACTAAATGGATGAACCTTAAAAATAGTGGGATAAATGAAAGAAGCCAGACACATTTGCCATGCAGTATGTTTACATGAAACACCCAGAACAGAGGAAATCCACAGACAGAGAAAGCAGATTAACAGTTGCTGGTGGGAGACCTGGTGACACAGTGATTAAGTGTCCAGCTACTAACCAAAAGGTCAACAGTTCAAACCCACCAATCACACCTTGGAAACACTGTGGGACAGTTCTACTCTGTCTTGTCAGGTCACTATGAGTCAAGATCAACTTGATGACAAGCAGGTAAGCGGCTGGTAGGGAGAAAGAATGCGACTGTCTGCTTAGTGGGTACGAGATATCCTTTAAGGAGATAAAAATGTTCTGGGACCAAACAGAAATGATTGTTTTATAACACTGTGAGTGTATTAAATGCTAGTGAATTGGACACTTCAAAATTGTAAAATAATAAATTTAATGTTATGTAAGTTTCACCACAATTAATCATATCTACAGTGCAGCCGTCACTGCCATTTGTTTCCAAAACTTGTTTATTATTGCAAAAGTAGCTCTGCACCCATTAAGTAATAATTCTCCCCATTCTCCTCTTCCCTATCCCGTGATTACCACTGTCATGGATTGAATTATGTCCCCCAAAATATATGTGTAGTAATTTGGCTGGAGAAGGATCCCCTGTATTCTGCGATTGTCCTCTATTTTGTGATTCTCTGATGCTGTAAACCCTAATCTCCGCCTGTGGCTAACAGAATCGATTGTATTAGAGCATTAGGGTAGAACTGTAAATCCCTTCACAAGATCACCTCCCTGCTCCTCTCTAAGTGGAGTTTCCAAAAGGGATAAAAGGAAAGGGAGGAATGTAGAGAGGTGAGAGCCTCACACCGTCAAGAAAGCAGCCCCGGGAGCTCATCCTTCAGACCTGAGGTTCCTGTGCCAAGGTGCTCCCTGAACAAAGACTGATGCACACAAGGATCCTTCTCCAGAGCTGGCGGGGGGATCACCTTCCCCTGGAATGGATACCCTGAATTCAGACTTGCAGCTTACCAGACTGTATAGGAATAAACATTTTTTTGTTAAAGTCATTCCCTTTGAGGTATTTCTGTTAGAGCAGCACTAGCTGACCAAAACAACAACTGATAGATTCTGGGAGCCAGCCCCGGCATCTTTTCAGGGTCCCGCATGGAGGGAGAGAAGGCGTCAGCGGGAAAAGAATTAAGAGAGACAGGAAAGAATTTTTTGGTTTAAAGGCAGCCTAACCAAGAGAGAGAGCTGTCTGTCTTTATTGTTTTTATAGTCAAAGTGAAGTGCATTTTACCCTGCCCACTGACCACACAATCTATTGGCTAATTTGAAACCAAAGCCTTGTGATTGGCTAACCTGAAACCAAAATCTCGTGATCTTGAGGTGATGTAATTTTTACCCTGCCCCCTCCACCACCACATGAGCTATTAGCTAACAGAAACCTTGTGATCCTTTTAATTGTCAAAGCTTTCTAGATAATGGCCTGAGGCAGGTGTGTTGTGGTGATAATTGACAATGAAAACAAAGTTATGCCTCGAGCTCAATCAGCCCTACTCATACCTGAAGGTTAAAAGGTACAGGAGGAGGGTTCTAAAGTTTATGATCTCTATTTGTTCCTACTTTGCTCTTTATTTTATCTCCTCCTGTGGGGACAGTAAACAACTACCGTCCCCCACCCTATGCCTTTCTTAAGCTGTTCTAAAAAGGATAATTCTTTTCACATGGGTGGGGATGTGCAGTTGGGGGAAGTCAGCAGGGCTGGGCGTTCCTGGGCTCAGCGTTTGTCCTTGTGCAGGGAGATGAGGGGATATTTGGGGGGAGAGTTTAACTGGGGTGAAAAAATACAGCCAGAAATATGCCAGGGATGAGATGCATCCGTCCGCCATCACAAAGGCTTGTAGCTCTGCTCACAGAGGTCTTTGTGGGTGATAGGCTTCGGCAGATAGACTTTCTGTCTCCATGCATTTGTCCATGCTAGATATTTCCTATAACAGTAATCAAACAATATTCATTCTGTTTTGCCTGGCTCATTTTACTTAGCATTGTTTTCAAGGTTCATCCATGCAGTAGCATGTATTAGAGGTTTCATGATGTTAGAACATTCTGTTGTATGTATGTTGTTTGTTCATTTATCTGTTTATGGACACATAGGTTATTTCTACCTTTTTGCTTTTAAACAATGCTGCAGTAAGCGTTGATGTACAACACAACACACATCATTAGTTTATCACAATCTACATTTATACAACTGCAGTAAATATGGAAGCCTTTTTCCAATATACTTCTTTCCTCTACCTCCTTTATGTAATCATTCATCTCTAAATGTTATAAAGCCAGCAATATATTGTAATGATTAACATTGTTGTCTCTTAATTTGGAGAGACATATGTTTTCGAAAACATTTATCATTTCCACATTCTTTCTTCTTATGAACCCATGTTACTGTCTCATGCATTCCCTTTGTGTTTGAGGAAACTCTTTAATATTTCTAGGAATAATTACTCTCAGTCTTCTTTTATCTGAGTATTTTTCATTTTATTTTCATTACAGTAGATAGTTTTGCTGAGTATAAAATTCTTGGTTGACAGACTTTTTGTTGTTGTATTATTGATGTTGTTTTTTTCTTCACTTTGAATACACTAATCTACTGCCATCTCATCTCTATTATCTCTGATGAGAATTCAGCTACTAATTGTAACATTGTTGCCTTGTCTGTGATGAGTTTTCTCCTAGCCTTTTCAATAATTTTTCTTTGGTTTTCAACAGTTTTATTATCATATGTATACCCCATGGCCAGTAGGTTGATTCTGACTTATAGCAACCATATAGATGTATATATTTTTGTGCTTCTTGTACTTGGTTTCGAGATTCTTGGATCTGTAGAATTTCATTCATGAAATTAGGGGCTGGGGGTTAGCCATATTTTCTGCTTCTTTATCTCTTCTCCTTTATACAAGGTCCAATAATTAAGTTTTCAGGCTAAACTTTAGGTGGATCAGAACTGTTTTTACTTGGCATTTATCAACCTTTTGTAAAGTAGTCATTGCTAGGTGTGTATAACAGACTGCCAGTGACTCCATGTTTATTTACTTCCTTTGGGCAAGAATTGCATTTATTTTTCAGAATGAGGCATTAAAAAATCAATTGTGTTTTAATCTGATTTGTCTGTTGGGTTGTTAGCAAAACGATCCCATCAGTGCATAGAATGTTATTTATTTACACTTATATTTCTCTCTGAAATTTAGTGCTTGCAAGAATAGTTATATCCATTCACGGTAACTAACTTGATTTATAACTCAAATACTATTTCAGATTATCTGTAAATTAAATTGTTATATTAGAAATCTTTTCTTGATGGAGATTACATGTGATGTAAATTTCTTAGTTTTTATGGATTGAGTTGTTTCCCCTCAAAACCAGTGACAACTTGGTTCGGCCATGATTCCCAATATTGTGTGACTGTCCACCATTTGTCTTCTGATGTGATTTTCCTGTGCTTTGTAAATTCTAATAGTACTAATGAGGCAGGGTTCAAGATAGTTATGTTAATAAGACAGGACTCAGTCTACAAGATTAGGCTGTATCTTAAATCAATTTCTTTTGAGACATAAAACAGAGAAGTGAACAGAGAGATAGGAGACTTCATGCTGCCAAGAAAATAGTGTTGTAACATGGTTTATAAAGAAAATGTTCCACATTCTACTTTGTTGGACAATGTCTGGAGACTTAGAAGCCTGTGATCATCCATTTAAGATACTCCACTGGTCTTACCTCTTTGTGAGCAGGGAATAATGAAGAAAACTGCAGATCCAAGGAAAAGATTAGTCCAAAAGACTGATCTACAAAGGGATAACATTCTAGGCCTATAACAATGTTATCAACCTAAAAAAATGTTATTGACAAATATGTGCCATTCCACTTCAGAATTCACTTAAATTCACTTAAATTCAAGCCTCTACTCATGGATGCCACTACCACTGTCACAGTTCAAGCTCTTTCAGGTTCCATAAACAACAGTCTCATTAGTGTTCTTAGTCTCAGGCTCATGGTCTCCCTCACAAACAAAGGTAAATTGTGACTGTTCCCCTGCCTTGCAATTTCTACTGACCCCTTTTAGATTACTGGGAAATATAGGAATGCCTTGTCTTGACACACAGCCCTTCATGCCACAATCTGTCTTATAGACTCTGCTCCAAACTTTCCAAGGTCAAGGTCAATGTACTACTTGTCCTTGTACCTGCACCACGTGGCCCAAGGTAGAAGCATGATAGGACTTTGAATTACTTTCATAAGGCCACTGCAGTAAATTGCTACAAGCTAACAAACAACAGAAATTTATTGTTTTATAGCTTTGGAGGCCAGAAGTCCAAAAGCAGTATCTCTGGGTTGAAATCAAGGTGCTAGCAGGGCCATATTACTTCTGAGGACTCTAGGGAAGATCAGCAATTTGCCTCTTGTAGCTTCTGTAGGCTGCCAGCATGGCTTGTCTGGTAACTACAATATTTCATTGCCTGGTGCCTGCTGGCACTACCAGCTTTCTTTGGTTTGTAGCCACATCACTCCAGTCTCTGCTTGTGTGGCAACATTGTCTTTTGTCTGCCAAATTCTCCCTTCAATAAAAACTCTTGTGATGCCATTGAGGGCTCACACACATAACCCAGCTTACCGTTTCAAGATCCTGTCATGGATTGCATTGTGTCTCCCACCCAAAAATGTATGTACTGATTTGACTTGGCTGTGAGTCCTGGTATGGTGCCATTCCTCCCATGTGTTGTGAATCTTGCCTCTTTGACATTGATGACAGAGAATGGGCATCAGTTGTGACAGTGAAGCAGGACTCCAGTTACCAGCTGTGGGATATAAGGGAGAGAAGTGAGCAGAATGAGTCAGGAACCTCATACCACCAAGAAGGCAGAACTGAGAGAAGAGCTCGTCTTTTGGACCTGAGGTTCCTATGCCAAGATGCCCTCCTTGAATTTGCACTCCAGCTACTGGACCATGATCATTTCTGTTATTGAATAGACTTATAATTCATGAGCAGATTTGACTTACCAGACTATGACAAATAAAGTTTCTCTTCATAAAGCCTTTCACTCACAGTATTTTCTGTTAGAACAGTACCAAGTGACTAAAAGAGGTCCTTAACTTAATCACAGCTGAAAAGATCCTTTTCCCATATAAGGAAACGTTTATAGGTCCCAGGGATTAGGACATGATAAATTTGGGAGACATTATTCAACCTTCTTCTGCTTGAGGCCAAAGATGTTAATTTAACACAACATGTATTGAGACCTGAAGGAGGCTAAGCAATGTCCCCAAAAGGTATGACATCCCAATCCCTGGGACCTGTAAATGTTACCTCACTCAATAAAACTGTCAGAGAAGGATATGCACCAAACTGTTAACAGAAATTATTCATGAGGAATAGGATACAAATGAAGGGAAAGGGTCTCATTTCAACACTTCCTGCCTTATAAATTTCCATACATGTTATTAGTTGATCAGACTTTTGCATTATGAAAACTAAAGAAGCAAATAGTTACGAAGAAATATTTCATTTTGAGGATCCTATGAAGGAGCCTGACCTATAAACAAATGATCCAGTGTACTGTGATACATGAAAAGAGAGGAGCTAGTTACAGGTACAGTGGTAATAAAACCTGTACTCAAAGAATGATCTAGAATGGATGTATTGATTTGGAACTGGAGCAAATATGAGTTGGACAGCATCATGGAAACAAAGAGCATAACTTTAAAACTTATTGAGTACTACTGTTCCAGTCCAGTGTACCTGGTCCTCCACATAGCTTACAGAGTAGTTAAGCAAGTGGACACATGGCATACCCCAATAGTATGCACAAAATATTTGGGGACGAGAGAGAGAGAAGCTCTTAGCTCAAGACCATAAGAAAACAATTTTTTGTGCCGGTTATAAAAGTCACCCAACCCTCTGTATTCAGATTTAATTCTCCTTGGTACAGTTTCCCTCGATGATCATATGGAACACTCTGAAACTCTTGCTATTGCATTTTTGTACTTTCAAAAAATGTCAACACTCAATTTTATAGCACTTGATTTAACACTTTTAGGGACACTTTTAACCTTTCATAATTTGTAGCCATCTCCCAAAAATGTGTGATAGGCACAGTTAAGGTAGCAGTATGAATAAAAGGTCAGTATATAGATTGAAGTTACAAGCCATCAATACAGATAATAGACTGAAAAAAAAAGTGAAGCAGCATTTGACTTTTTAGAACCTCATCATTTTGTTACAGCCTTATTACCAAATTCCCTAAAGAGTTTACCATTTTGAAAATGTAATATGTGCAACTCATATAACATTACATCTCCCTGAAATCTCCCAGATTTAACATAGTGATCTAAAGTAGTAGTACTAATTTTTCTTCTTCGTACAGCCATATATAAGACATTTCTTCTCTTTTTCAATAGTCTGTACAAGTTACAGCACTTCTAGTTGTGACCGTTCCCATTTCTGTCAATTCCACATTATGGCAATTCCAATTTCTAGATTAGATTGTATGTTATTGTTTTAGTCAACTAGGGCTGCTCTAACAGAAATACCACAGAGTGGATGGCTTTAACAAAGAAAGATTTATTCTTACACAGTCCGGTAGGTTGCAAGTCCATATTCAGGGTGTCCGCTCCAGGGAAAGACTTTCCCCTTGACGGCTCTGGAGGAAAGTCTGGTATTGCATCAGTCATTGTCCAGGGAGTGTCCTAACGCAAGAACCTCTGGTCTGAACGACGCGCTCTGCTCCCGGTGCTGCTTGCTTGATGGTAGTGAGGTTCTCAAATTGTCCTTGTTTCTTTTTCCTTTTATTCTTTGCAAGCTAAAAGCATTAAGGGTGGGGCAAGCCATACTCCAGGGAAACTTCCCCCATAGCAGGAATTCAAGCCCCACCCTAATCCTTTAACATACAGGTTAGCAAAACCACACAATGGAGGACATTTCCAAGATACTGGGAACCATATCCCAGCCACGTGGCTGCACACATTTTTGGGGGGACACTATTCAAACCATGACAGTTATCTAACCTAGAAAACCAAGGATAGGTCTAGTTTTGTAGACAATGTATGTTAAGAAATAAATTTAAAATGTGCCAAGTTGAATACTATAAATTGTACTCAAAAGCAAATGCAATGCTCCTTGAAATAAAATAGATTTAAAATTATCTTTGTGGGACCCATGCCAGTAGACAGAGGATCATTTCCTTTTGTATAATGTAAAACTTACGCAGCATTTAGACAGACACTGTTAAAGCGTGACAAGAAACACCAAGCATCTATTTTTTTAACCAGGATACCAGGAATTGTAGACACCAACTTTTAAGTTCTTTTACAGGTCATGAAACCCTACCATAGATGAACTGTTTGGCCTTAAGGAAGCTGAGATTTAATAGCTGATGAAATATCACTCATTTATTATTCAATAAATATTTACTTGACATTAACTATACTCTATTCAAGCAAGGATCCCTGGTAGTACCTTAGCTCTCAGTTACTAACTGAAAGGTCAGCAGCTCAAACCCACTAGCACCCCGCAGGAGAAAGATATGGATGTCTGCTTCTGGAGAGATTACAGCCTCAGAAATCCTATCAAACAGTATTATTAACATCACACACAAGTAAAATTTTGCTGAAGATAATTCAAAAATAGTTGCAGCAGTACACTGATGCAGAATTTCAGAAATTCAGGCCAGATTCAGAAGAGGATATGAGGAATATCATTGCTTATGTTAGATGGGTCCTGGCTGAAAGCAGAGAATACCAGGAAGATGTTTACTTGTGTTTCATTGACTATGTAAAAGCATTTCACTATGGTTCCTAACAGATTATGGATAACATCACAAAAAATGGGAATTCCAGAACACTTAATTTTGCATATGCAGAATCTATGTGTAGACCAGGAGGCAGTCTGTCCAGCTTGACAAAGGAATACTTTATGATTTAAAATCAGGAAAAACATGTGTCGGGGTTGCGTTCTTTCACCTTATTGCTCAATCTGTATGCTGAGTAACTACTCTGAGAAGCAGAACTATATGAGGAAGAATGAGACATCAGGATTGGACGAAGACTCATTAACAACTTTCCATATGCAAGTGACACACCCTTGTATTCTGAAAACAAAGAGGACTTGAACCACTTACTGATAAACATCAAAGACCACAGCCTTCAGTATAGACAACACTTCAACATAAAGGAAACAAAAATCCTCACAACTAGACCAATAAGCAACATCACGATAAATGGAGAAAATATTGAACTTGTCAACTATTTCATTATACTTAGATCCATAATCAATACGCATGGATGCTGCAGTCAAGAAATCAAACAATGTATTGCGTTGGACAAATCTGCTGCAAAATCTCTTTAAAGTATTGAATATCAAATATGTCACTTTGAGGACTAAAGTGCACCTGATCCAAGCTATAGTATTCTCATTAGTTCACATGCATGCAAGCGCATCTAAGTAAGGTGTTGGCGAAGAATACTGAACATCCCACAGACTGCCTGAAGAACTAAGTAGTTTGTCTTGGAAGTGCAGCCAGAATGTTCTTGAGAAGCAAAGATGGTGAGACTCTCACATACTTCAGATATGTTGTCAGAATGGGTCAGTCTCTCGAGGAAGACATCATGCTTGGTACAGTAGAAAGTCAGCAAAAACAGGAAGCCATTCAACAGATGGATTGACAGCATGACTGCAACAAAGGGTGCAAACATAGCAATGACTGTGAGTGGGGCACAGGACAGGCAGTATCATACAAAGGGTGTGTGAGTCCAAATGCAGACTATTCATATCAGAAGGACAGTATTTCCCTGCAGAACAGAATTCTAATCAAAACTTGAGACAGACTCTCGAAGTCCCTGGCTGGTGAGCATACATTTGTTTGACATTTAGCCAAAAAGTTGGCAGCTAGGACTTCCCCAATAGTACCATAGAAGAAAAGCTTGGTAAATAAAACTCTGTGGAGCATTTCTACTGTGAAATGCTTGGTGTTGCCATCACTCAGAATTAGCTCAAAGGCATCAAGTTTGATTTTTGGTTTTTTACTGTCAAAGAAGTGTTGGTTCTAGTGGTGAAAATACTCCAGAACTGTGGAAACCAGGTCACCAGAAATATTTATCTCAGTCACCTATGAACTTGTTAAAAATACCTGTCCAGTTACTAAATCCACAAGGTGTTTGCATAAGTTCTGTGTGGAGTCTGTGGATCTGTATGTTTTACAAGACCCCTTAGCAAGTCTGATGCAAAACCAACTTTACGAGCTACTAATCTAGATGAGAAACCTTGGTGGTGTAGTGGTTAAGTGCTGTGGTTGCTCACCCAAAGGTCAGCTGTTCAAATACACCAGACACTCCTTGGAAACTCCATGAAGCAATTCTACTCTATCCTATAGGGTCACTATGAGTCATAGCCTATTTGATGGCAGAGGTTAATCTAGACTAGAAGCCTTGGTGGCACAGTGGTTAAGAGCTCAGGTGCTAGTCAAGAGGTCAGCAGTTCAAATCCACCAGCCCCTCCTCAGAAATCATATAGGCGCAATTCTACTCTGTCCTATAGGGTCACTGTGAGTCAAAACAGACTAGACAGAAAGGAGTTTGTTTTTTTTTGTTTTGTTTTTCATTCTAGACTAAAATTCCAGTAAGATAGAGTCATGTTTTATGAGTCTTTCTGCCTCAAGGCCCACTAGTAGCTGACATATTGCATAATGTTTATTCAATAAATATATTTATTTTATTTAATTCCTCAGTAGATGAGAAAATACCTCACCAGTGTGCCAGAGGAAAGGGGGTTGGGGGTGGGACTGCTTCTGGTGATAAGTGTCATCGAGAAGGTGGCATTGAGGTTCTTAAAGTAAAGGAAGAATATTTAGTGCTCTACCTATAAAAATGTAAAGTGCTAAAAATAGATTTTCATGCAGCAGCTGCAGGGCAACAGGACAGGTATTTTTGGACTGGAGAACATCCATCCTTTCAACACATACCACAAAGAAGCCGCTTACATGAGCAACGATGAAGTCTACTCTAGTGCTACTGAACCACATTTAGGCTTTCAGAACCTCATGGAATACTCCTATCTACAAGGTACCATGAAAAGCTTGTTATTTATAAAACACATAATACATTATAAAGATATTGGAGGACATTAATTTCATTTAGAAACTAGAGTGGAACTGATGTTAATGTAGGTAAATTTAGCATGAGATCTAAATGGAAAGAAAAGGCAAATACAAATTTAATAAAAAGAAAGTGCTCCACATAGTATATTTCTTTATGGAACCAATGTTAAGAACTTCAGGGCATATCATTTCCATGACAATTGATAAAGATTTTAAATGTAATGTGAAATTTCGATCAACAAAATTCTATTTTCAAAAGAAGAAACTAACTCTCAAGAAATAAGGACACCCTCCTCTCCAGGAATTCATACCGTCTAGATTAATTCTTCAGTATGTTAATGAAGGAAATTGAATAATTTAAATTTTAAAATGTGTTTAAGATATTCTTTACTGACCTACCTAAGATTTCAAAAATCAAAGTTTAATGCACTGTCTGAAAAAAAATAATTCCACATGAAAGAAGCTTTAAATGCCTAATCCTTGCAAAATAGGCTTATAATTTTGCACATAGAGAACCAAGAAGTATCATAAGTATTACCTGAGTGAGTAAAAAAAAAAGAAGAATGAATGAATGAATGTAAATTAAAGCAAACTAGCTTTGGCAGAGGCATGGCAGGGATGGTGGAAGGCTTGGCCCTTTGCCCTCATGGAGGCTTATGGGACACCTAGAAGAAACAACAGTAAAAAACCAGACACAGTCTGACAGCCTTGTTTTTAACTATCAGTTTGTTCCTGAAAATCATTTTTGTGACTTCATTTCCTGGATGTTTGAGTGATTCTTTTCATAATAAGACAAAACCAAAAAACCCACTGCCATCTAGTCACTTCTGACTCATAGCAGCCCTATACCACCTGTTTTAGTCAGCGAGGCTGCTCTAACAGAAATAGCACAGAGTGGATGGCTTTAACAAAGAAAGATTTATTCTTACACAGTCCGGTAAGTTGCAAGTCCATATTCAGGGTGTCCGCTACAGGGAAAGACTTTCCCCTTGTCGGCTCTGGAGGAAAGTCTGGTATTGCATCAGTCTTTGTCCAGGGAGCGCCCTCACGCAAGAACCTCTGGTCTGAAGGATGCACGCTGCTCCCCGTGCTGCTTGCTTGATGGTAGTGAGGTTCTCAAATTGTCCTTTGTTTCTTTTTCCTTTTATTCCTTGCAAGCTAAAAGCATTAAGAGTGGGGCAAGCCATACTCCGGGGAAACTCCCCCTACAGCAAGAATTTACAGCCCCACCCTAATCCTTTAACATACAGGTTAGAAAAACCACACAATGGAGGACAGTCCCAAGATACTGGGAACCATATCCCAGCCACGTGGCTGCACACATTTTTGGGGGGACACAATTCCAACCATGACACCACCCTATAGGTTAGAGTAGAACTGTCACATAGAGTTTCCAAGGAGCGCCTAGCAGATCTGAACTGCTGACATTTTGGTTAGCAGAGGTAGCACCTAACCACTACACCACCAGGGTGACAAAGCATCCTTTAAATAGTCTGATTTATATAATACAATCTTCCTACCCCGAGGTTTCCTAAAGTGATCCAGACAATCACTCACAATACATTTGGTAATGATTCCTTAACAACTTCCAGATTAGGTTGTTCTTTGTTTGGGAAGAAATAACTCAATTTTAGATACCAGAGGTTGAAAGTAGCTGCAGGCTTTTTCAATTAAAAGTTCTAGTATGTCTCTTCTTTTTAGTGAAAAAGGCTAAATCAGTTTCAGGAGAATGCTGACACAGTATTAAGATAAATCGTGTTTTGTCTTTTAAAATTCTGTGGCATAGTCAACCTTCTCTAAATCCCAAGAATAACAATAGCTTCCTACACGTGGTTAAACTGACAATCCATTATCTGTCCCTTCTCCTGCTTTTTCTCTTGTTTCCATTTTACTTTAATTAGATTTAAAACAACTGAGATAAACAAGAATTTTCTAACTCGTTGCATAAACCAATGTAGTTAAAACTTATGCCAAAAATTCAACCCTGTTATATCATGAGTAATGAAAATAATGTCTCCAATTTGAAGAATAATATTTTGCATATACGTGCCATGGAGTGGGACACAAGAGAATAAACTATAAACTAGATTTCCACATAAATGAGAGAAATACATTTCAATTTAAGATTCAATCATTTCTAAGAAAAAGTTTTTTAAATATGTGTCTATTCAAACACCTTTTAAATTGCTTTGAAAGTTTTAACTTAGCTAGAGCTGTGCTGGAGAATTTGCAACAACTGTTACTCATATATATAAGTAAACAGGATATGTGACTTCTGTTTAAACTAATGAAACAAAATTTCAAATGATGTTTACTCTAAAAAAAAAAAAGAAAGAAAATGTTTCTGCCTTTCAATAATCTGCTCCATGTCGTAATCTGTCACAGAAGAAGGTTTCTGACCCCAACAGGTAATCCATTTGCAAGCCAGTGCTATTTCTGTGCTTTAGTAAGCCTAGCAATGTGGGATTTGTTGAGTGAAGCAATTTAGGAATCGCTTTCTGCAGATGGAGATGCATTTTATAGCGAATCACTGGCACTTTAAAAATAACCAACTGAAGGGGGGAAAAGAAAAAAGGCTTAAAATGATCCCCTCAAATAGTGAAATCTTACCCCACCCCACCCCACCTGACAGAACAATTGAAGGGAAAGAATCTAGTTGAAACTATTGAAACTGCAGGGTAAGTTGACTGTTCCTTTTTCTCCCGTTCTTTCCTTTATCCATTTAATGTAAAAGAAAACTGTCACATGTAATAGTGTCAAAAAAAGTGTTAACCGGGTATGGTATAAATGCCTTTTAAAAGTGTCCTTTACCATCCATAAGGTCACTGAACTAAGAAGGTTGCCTCCAGCCAAAACACCTTTGATGAGAGCTGGCCATTGTACATGGTTTTCAAAGAAATAGCACAGTCCATTTTAACGTCATGTCAACAGGTTCCAAGAAGAGCTTTAGTCTTTTCCAGTGCAAAGGAACCACAAAGTAAAACTTCTAATTGAAAAAGCCTGAAGCTACTTTCAACCTCTTGTATTTAAAACTCAAATTACCCCTTTCAGTATCAGAGGAAGAAAAATCACACTTATTTCAGGGACAGCAAGGTGGTGATTTATTATCAGTAGTTCTTTTCTCAGTAAAGCTGTTTTAAATTCTCTGAACTTTGTACTACAGTTTTAGTAACTTAACACGAAATATTGCCCTAAGCTGTTGTTAGGTTCCTGGAGCTGGTTCCAACTTGCAGTGCCATTGTGTACAACAGAACAGAACCACTGCCTGGTCCTGTGCCAGCCTCACAACCATTACCGTGCGTGAGGTCATTGTTCCAGCCGCTCTGTCGGTCCACCTTGCAGAAGGTCTCCTTCTTTAGTGCTGATCATCTACCTTACCAAGCACGATGTCCTTCTCCAGAACTGGTCCTTCATGATAACATGTCCGAAGTACACGAGACACAGGCTTACCATCGTCACTTTCAAGGAGCACTGCTTGTGAATCTTCCAGGACATACGTGTTTGTTGCGCTGGCAGTCATGGCATATTCAGTAGTCTTCATCAGCACCTTAATTCAAAGGCATCAATTCTTTTTCAGTCTTCCTTATCCGCTGTCCAGCTTTCACATTTGTATGAGGCAGCTGGTCTTGGATCAGATACAACTTACTCCTCAAAGTGACATCTTTGCTTTTCAATACTTTAATGAAGTCTTTTGCAGCAGATTTTGTCATCTGATTTCTTGACTGCTGCTTTCATGAGCATGGATTATCAATCTGATTAAAATGAAATCCTTGGTAAGTTCAATATTTTCTGTTTATCATGATGTTGCTTGTTGGTCTACTGAGGATTTTTATTTTCTTTATGTTGAGGCCTCATCCATACTAAAGGCTGTAGTCTTTGATCCTCATCAGCAAATACTTCAAGTTCTCTTTCAACAAGCAAAGTTGTGTCGTCTATATGATGCAAATTGCTAATGAGTCTTCCTATAATCCTGATGCCGCATTCTTCTTTATATAATCTAACTTCTCAGAGTATTTGCTCAGCATATAGATACATACAAATACAGCGAAAGTATATGACACTGATGCACACTTTTTCTGATTTTAAATCATGCTACCCCCACCCCCAAACAATCCACTGTCATTGCGTCAATTCTGATTTATAGTTACTCTGCAGGCTAGAGTAAAACCACTCCACAGAATTTCCAAGGAGCAACTGGCAGACTCAAACTGCCAACCTTTCAGTTAGCAGACATAGAACTTAACCACTATGCCACGAGGGTTTCCTTAAAAGGCGCACTATACTCTTCATCTGTTCAAAAGACTGCATCTTGGTCTATTTACAGGTTCCACATGAGCACAATTAAGTACTCTGGAATTCCCGCGCTTCAAAATGTTATCCGTAATATGTTATGATCCATAGAGTTGAATGAATGCTTTTGCATAGTCAATAAAACACAGGTAAATACCTTTCTGGTATTCTCTGCATCAGCCACGATCCATCTGACATCAGCTATACCCTTCATTCCATGTCATCTCCTGAATCTGGCTTGAATTTCTGGCAGTTCTGTGTCAATATACTGCTCCCACTGTTTTCAAACTACCATTAGCAAATTTTTACTTTCTTGTGAGGTTAATGATACTTGTCTTAGTCAGCTAGGGCTGCTCTAACAGAAATATCACAGAGTGGATGGCTTTAACAAAGAAAGGTTTATTCTTACACAGTCTGGTAGGTTGCAAGTCCATATTCAGGGTGTCTACTCCAGGGAAAGGCTTTCCTCTTGTCGGCTCTGGAGGAAAGTCCGATACTGCATCAGTCTCTGTCCAGGGAGCGTCTTAATACAGGAACCTCAGGTCTGAAGCATGCGGTCTTCTCCCAGTGCTGCTGTTTTGATGGTACAAGGTTCCCCATTCTCTGCCTGCTTCTCTTTCCTTTTATCTCTTGCATGCTGAAAGGATTAAGGGTGGGGCAAGCCATAGTCCAGGGAAACTCCCATTACCACAGGGCAGGGAAGTAATCCTATGAAGGAATTTACAGCCCCACCCTAATCCTTTAACATACAGTTTAGGGAAACCACAAAATGGAAGACAGTCACAAGATACTGGGAATCATGTCCCAGCCACATGGCTGCACATATTTCAACCCATGACAATACTGTTTGTTAATTTCTGCACCTTTCTTTGGAATGGGCACGTATATGGATCTCTTCCAGTCAGCTGGCCAGGTAGCTGTCTTCCATATTTCTTGGCATAGATCAGTGAGCACTCCTAGCCCTACATTCATTTGTTGAAATATTGAAATATCTCATGTGGTATTTCATCAATTCCTGGAGCCTTGTTTTTCTCCAACACCTTCAGTGAAGACTGAACTTCCTTCAGTACTATTTGATCTTAATCACATGCTAGTTCCTGAAACAGTTAAACTTTGTCCAATTTCTTTCAATATAGTGACTCTGTGTATTCCTTCCACCTTCTTTTGATGCTTCCTAGGCTGTTCAATATTTTGCCCATAGAATCCATCAAAATTGTAAAACACATGTAAATTTGAAGCTCAATAGGTTAAGTTTCCAGATAATACAATAGTTAAAACCACAGACTTCTTCGCAATTAAGATGTTCTTAATTTGCAATTAGTTTAACAACAGGCTAAGGGAAAAACATGTGATCCCAAAGAGACGGTAACCATGGCCCTGGTTTGCCTAGAGTAGTCGCTGTTGCTCGTATTTCCCTGATATTCTTTTCAGATTAACATTTGTCCCAAATGTTTAATTATGTTATAAATGATTGTCACCTTCAGTTGAACTAAGATGACTTACGGTGCTCTCCTTCATGGACATGGCTTTCATCTCCACAACTGTCCATAAGATACTAATGTTTTTTTTTGTTTGTTTGTTTGTTTTTTTCAGGAAGAATAGCTATTTCATAGATTGACTGTTAAAATCAGATCTGTTTCAACTCTGCCTTTGGAGGCAATGGGTGTATTCTGCTGATCCTGCTAGTCTATGACTACTGTTAAGTAATGTGTAATATTTAAAGAAACATGGTCATTACAAATGCTAATGTTTGACCACAAATAGCCATTTCTTCCTGGGTAGGAGTTCACTTAATTTTGGAGCACAAATTATATTACCATTTTCTCAATTCTGGCCCAAGAGGGCTCCCCTATTTCTTCTGTGAGCCCAAATTTTATGTGAAGCTAGTTCACCTTATGGGAAAGTAATTTTTGTGATGGGAATTGTCTACTCCTCACCGCATGTCCTCAGCCCAGCCTCTCACACTATTGTCTTTGTTAGAGATCTCTGCTTAAACTTTACCAAGGCAAGAAATAAAGATCTGGGCACCTGCTTTTCCCATCCAGCGGTGATATTTGTCTACTTTGTTTCAAACTGGGCATCTACATAATACACAGCATCTTGAACACTTGAGAGAAGGAACAGTTTCTCTCCTCACCAACCCTTTCTAGAGATGGATTAGAAGCCAAAAGACAACTTAATACCTAGCACATTGTGCCTAGGTTTGCTGATCCCTACCAAATCCTCCATATCACAGCTATGGAATGATAATTCTGATACGATATTATTTCCCTGTCCCAACTCCTACAATGCCTGTCCTTTGCCAACAAACTAAACTACAAATTATTCACAGGACCTATAGCCCATTCTTACGTCTCAAATGATCCCTACTTTTACTTTAGGATCAAATCTGTTTAAAGGATTAGATTAAGTAAAATGCTAACCTTGACATGTAGAGCTATCCCTTCTTAGGACTTGGGGCAAAGGTAAGGAGAGCTGGAGAAAAATATGAATGAATGGGTAATATGACAATTTAAAGGTTGATGCTGAGGGCTTCAATTTTATTTACAGAGTAGCGGATGAAATATCTCCTGTTAGAGTAGGACATAGGGCTTAGAGATTAGGAAATGTCTAAACTACCATTTTAGAGGAGGAAAAAAAGTCATTGCCAAAATTAGTATAAAAAACTTTGTAAAATAAACTAGTGATGCTATCTTGGAACAAGTGCACAGGATATGTGCCAGGGAATGGGATGCATGAAATTAAGGTCTGAACTTTCATTGGAACTGAAGAAATAAGCTTTTGCATTGTAGATAAATGCTGAGTGGCAATTTTTATGTTGTTTCTAGTCATTGTACAGTAAGTTTTGTGCCTAGGCCTCAGAATTAGTATCTAAAATTGACTGCAGTTCAAGGAGTGGACATTAAATGAATTGCCAGTCAGTAATGTCCAGTCTATGCTGTTCAAGACCCTGACCATATGTAAAGAGGTTTGGGACAATCCTATTAAGTGTCCCATACAAACGATAGTTTAGGAGCAAGCCTGATGACACAGTTAAAGGCACTTCTAAATTCTTTGCCCTCTCCCAGCCAAATTCAGAACCTCAAGATTTTAGAGGAAGAAGAATGAGCTATAATAAGAAATTATAAAACATTATATTTTACATTTAAACAACATAAGGACACAGTAAGTTTCGTAAGGAATATTCAGAGTTCATAAATATGTACCCTCCTAGAGCCTTATTTTCTTACTAGTCCTTATGTTTGTAAGGGATAAAACCCACCCCTCAGCAATTTTGTAAATAGTTCTTGTATCAGAATAAAACAACCGTCAGCATCATATGCCATGTTGCCATCTTCCCGACAACTATTAAATTCTTCATGGTAACAGTGGGGTGTTAATTATAGGTTCCTGAACATTGCTGAGGAAACCGTGGTGGCATAGTGGGTTAAGTGCTACTTCTGCTAACCAAAAGGTTGACAGTTCAAATCCGCCAGGCACTCCTTGGAAACTCGAGGGGCCAGTTCTACCCTAAACCTCTAGGATCGCCATGAGTCAGACCTGACTCAAGGGCAATGGATTTGGGTTTTGAATTTTGCTGAGGTCAAGAAAATGGTGCCTAGGTTTCTTTTTATTAGGAGTTAAAATAGAATTTGAAAAGCCTATACCAACTGGTTTAGCCTTTAGTAGCCACCACGTAAGCATATTATCTTTATAGAAAATTATCTGAGAGCTCCAGAGCTTCATAAGCACTGCATTTACTGATTCTATTAAATTAAATCCTACCCAAGTTGCCCTTACAATTCAGAGAACTGGAAACTGGCTAATCTTGCAATGAAAATGGAGTAAGAAAATGTATTATTATTGCTTGGATATCAAGATTAATCTTTTAAGACACTGACTTTTTTTTCAATCCAAACAAGTAATTTTAAACATTGAAATGATGCATTCAGTCAACAAGTATTAATGCACCATTTTTGACTCTTCTGTCCTTCCCTCCGCCACTAGTATCTTCCACCTCATATCTCCCTTCCTGGCCCACTCTCTTTGTACCAGATTCCATTCTCTTGCTAATTAAGGCTTTACAATCTTACAGTTCATCTATACCCACCTCACTTAGCTAACATAAATTGAATGGCTACATTGTTCCAAGTACTGTACTAGGCACAGTCTCGTACATATTCCACTTAACTTTAGATTATGACCATAAGGCAACACTTGGATGTACTCACTCACCAATGTCCAGAAATTTGTAAGACAACTGACTGGACAACTGACTGGAAAAGATTCATATTTATACCCACTCAAAAAAAAAGTAATTCAAACAGAGTGCATAAATTATTGAACAGTATCTTTAATATCATGCACAACTAAAATTTTGATAAAAGTAACTCAAAAACAGTTACAGCAATACACTGACAGAGAATTGCCAGAAATACAAATCAGATTCAGAAGAGGACATAGAACAAGGGATGTTACTGCCAGATGGATCTTGGCTGAAAGTAGAGATATCACAGAGATGTTTACCTGTGTTTTATTGATTATACAAAGGCATTTAACTGTGTGGATCATAACAAATTATGGATTACACTGGGAAGAATGGGAATTATAAATACTTAATTTTGCTCATGCAGAACCTGTTCATAGACCAAGCGGCTATTGTTCAAATAGAGCAAGGGGATACTGCATGGTTCAAAATCAGGAAAAGTATGTTAGCATTGTATTCTTTCACTGTATTTATTCAATTTGTATGCTAAGCAAATATGCCAAGAAGCTAAACTATATGAAGAAGATGTGGCATCAGGATTGTAGGAAGACTCATAACAACTTGCCTTATGCAGATGACACAACGTTGCTTACTCAGAGCAAAGAGGAGTTGAAGAACTTACTGACGAAGATCAAAGACTACAGCCTTCAGTATGAATTAGGCCTCAACATAAAGAAAATAAAAATCTTCACAAGTGGGCCAGCAAGTAACATCATGATAGACAGAAAATATTGAAATTATCAAGGATTTCATTTTTACTTGGATTCACAATCAACACCCACAGAGGCAGCAAACAAGAAATTAAATGACACATATCATTAGGCAAATCTGCTGCAAAAGACCTCTTTAATATGTTGGAGAAAAAAAAAGGTAAGGGTGTCACTCTCGGGAGTGCACTGTGCCTGACCCAACACATAAGTGTTTTCAGTTGCCTTGGATGCATGGGAAAGGTGTAGAATGAATGAGGAAAACCAAAGAAGAAATGATGCTTTTGAATTATAGTGTTGGTAAAGAACAGTGGATATAAAGAGTCTTTCAATAAGGATGTCCAATTTTTGACAACTCACAGCGGCCATATTTATGAAGCTATAGTGGTCATATTCATCACATTTTGACTAGTCTTGACAAATAGCCATGAAAAGTTACCTGATCCCACAATGCACAGAAATTATTAAAGCTTATTATCAAAATGGGTGTTCTATTTGCCAAACATTCTATGAGTTATGTGAAACTTAAGATGTGCATAATTGCTGAGAGAACAATTTGATGTTTAATCAAAAAATTTGAGAAAATTGGGTCTGTTGCCAATCAGACAACATCTGTGTGTCAATAACCACAGGTTCCAGTGAAAATATTACCACTGTTAGTCAGAGTGTACAGGAGAATCCATCCCAATCAGTGTCTCACCAAGCACAAGGACCTAGCCTTTCAACCACAATTTGACATAATTTGTGTCAGGACTTGAAGCTTCACCCTTACAAAATTGTTTTAACTCAAGAACTGAAATCCAGCAACAATAGATTGCACCCTACATTTGCTGATGGGCTCTGGAGCAATTGAAATTTGCTCCTGCTTTTGGCTAAAAAATCATCTTCAGTGAAAAGACCCATTTGTAGATGAACGGTTTTGTTAACAAATAAAACTGATGCATTTGAAGTGATGAGAATCCAGTGGAGATTCAAAAGCACCCACTTCATCCCCAGAATGTTACTATTTGGTGTGGATTTTCATTCAGTGGAATCACTGGCCATTTTCTTTCCAAGATGAATGAGGAGAGATTCTGACGGTCAATGGCAAAAGATATCGAGCTATGATAACCGATGACTGGGACACCATTTGGAAGGTGCCCAGTGGCCATTTACTCAGAGTTCTTTTCCACACATAATGCCATCAAATGGACTTCAAAACAAGAAGACAAATAAAACTGTATCATTTACACACCTTGTTTTATTCAAGTTCAAAGATAGGACACCATTACTGGAAGACCCTTTAACATAGACTGCCAGAAGATCTAACAAATTATCTCGGAAGGAATACCTTTAAAGTGCTAAAAAAAAAAAAAAAAAATGCTTTTTAGAAGCAAGGACAGCAAGGCACCAGTCATTTCATGCATTCTGGACACGTTATCAGAATAGACGAGTCCCTGGAAAAGGGTATCATGCTTGCTAAAGTAGAGCGTTAGTGAAAATGAGTCAAGACTCACAAGAAGATGGACTGACACATGGCTGCAACAATGGTCACAATTAATTTTTCTTAAATATATTCTTCTATTTGCAAGGATTTTCTTGAAGATTTTTACATCTAGGTTCATGAGCGATATTGGTCTGTAGTTCTCCTTTTTTGTGGGATCTTTCCCTAGCTTTGGTATAAGGGTTATGCTGGCTTCATAGAATGAGTTTGGAAATATTCCATCCCTTTCTATGCTGTGAAATAGTCTCAGCAGTGTTGGAGTTAACTTTTCTCCAAAAGCTTGGTAGAATTCTGCAGTGAAGCCATCTAGGCCAGGATTTATTTTGGCTGGTAGTTTCAAGACAACTTTTTCAATATCTTCCTTTGTGATGGGTTTATTAAGTTGTTCTACTTCTCCTTATGATAAGTTTGGTAGGTGATAGGAATCTGGAAATTTGTCTATTTCCTCTAGGTTTTCAAATCTGTTAGAGTAGTCTTTCATAGTAGTCTATTATGATACTTTTGATTTCAGTTTGATCTATTGTGACATCTCCCATCCTATTTCTTATTCGGGTTATTTGTTTCCTCTCCTGTTTTCGTTTAGTAAGTTTAGCCAATGGTTTATCAATTTTGTTGACCTTCTTGGAAAACCAGCTTTTGGTTTTGTTAATTTTTTCAGTTGTTCTGTTCTCTAACTCATTTAGTTCTGCTCTAATCTTTATGACTTGTTTTCTTCTGGTGCCTGAAGGTTTCCTCTGTTGCTCTCTTTCTGCTTGTTCAAGCAGTAGGGTTAATTCCTTGGTTTGGGTCCTTTCTTCCTTCCAGATGTGTGCATTTATAGAGATAAATTGACCTCTGAACACTGCTTTTGCTGTATCCCATAGGTTCTGGCAGTATGTGTTTTCATTCTCATTTGATTCCATAAATTTATTTTGTCCTTGATTTGTTCTATAACCCATGGCTTTTTGAGCAAGGTGTTGTTCAGTTTTGATGAGTTCCAATTTCTGTCTATGTTTTTCTGCTATTGGTTTTGCTTTTATGGCTTTGTGGTCCAAGAAGATGCTTTGCAGTAATTCAGTGGTTTGGATTTTGTTGAGACTTGCTTTATGTCCTAACACATGGTCTATTCTGGGAAATGTTCCATGTGCATTGGTGAAGGTGTACTTATCTGTTGATGGATAAAGAGTTCTGTATATGTCAATGATGTCTAGTTGGTTGATTGTCACAGTAAGATCTTCTGTGTCTTCACTGAGCTTTTTTATGGATGATCTGTCCATTACTGAAAGTGGAGTTTTGAAGTCTCCAACTATTATTGTGGAGTGATCTCTCTCATTTTTCATTGTAGTCAAGTGTTTGTTCAGTGTATTTAGATGTTCTGGTATTGGGTACATAAATATTTAGTAGAACCAAATCTGCTCCTCTTTGTATGTTGTTAGCTTGGTATATATTATTCCATCCTTTAATTTTCAGTTTGTTCATATCTTAGAGTCTAAGGTGTGTTTCTAATGTGACCTGCATTGCCTCCTCAAATATACACTTAATGGCTTTGTTTTTCTAAGCAAAGAGCATCTTTCAGTATTTCTTGTAGTTTTGGTTTAGTTTTTATAAAATCTCTAAGCTTCTGTTTCTCTACAGATGTCTTAATTTCATCTTCACATTTGAGAGACAATTTTACAGAATACATAATTCTTGGTTGGAAGTGTCTCTCCTTCAAGGCTTTGAATGTGTCATCCCACTGCCTCCCCACTGTGGTTGTCAGGATTATGTCAACTTGGCTACTCCATATTTGGCTACTGTATTAAGTGGCAGGGAGGGGTTTGTGGTGGTTTCCCGCCCCTCAGCTCTCATCTCTCGACCTTCCACTACTACTGCTGGTCTGCTCACGTAGCCAGGAGCTTCTGCTCTCTTCTTCCAGCGTCTGGTTCCTGGACTTGAGCTAGCAGCTGTTGGATCCATCAATCCTTACAGTCAGCACTTGAGACTTCTGCTTCGTGACCTGCCGATCCTGGGTTTGCCAGCTTCTGCCACTCCGTCTCGCCACCAGCTTGGGATCCACTGACCTACACAACCAGTGATCTAGAACTCTGGTCTCTGACCTGCTGACTTTGGGTTCTTCAGCTTCCATGGCCACATGAGGCTTGTGCCAGAACATGGGACATTCAGCTTCTGTGATTGCGTGAGCTGTTTCCTATATCAATATCTATCTACCTATATATATTATAAATCTTTCCTTGTACCTACACATGTGACTGGTTTTGCTTCCCTGGAAAATCCAGCCTAAGACACCTGCCAACATCATTTCTGCTGAGAAGTGAGACAAAAGCCTACGGGTCTTCCCTCTGAATGATAGCTTTGCTTTGAGCCTCACTGCCTTTAAGAGAATCTGTTTATGTTTCATTATATTAAGCCTGATTATAGTATGCCTTGGTGTTTTGCTAATTAATCATAAATTACTCCTCTTAATAGAGTCCTATATGTTTTTTAATGCTTCTTCATGTTTCTTATTTCTTTTCTCTGATTTCTCCTCATAAATGATGATGTCAGTCACTCTGTCCTTAAAGGGACTAAGTCTGACTTCCATCTCCTCAATTCTGCTCTTTTAGCTTTGGATTGAATTGTGTAATTCTTTAATTTTGTCATTGGTCTGCTGGATTTCATATTATTGATGTTCTATCAGTTCAAACAGCTTGCTTAATTTTTCATTTTGCTTTGCTGCATTTTGTTTAATCTCTAGGAGGACTCTCTATATGATTCTTTTGTGCTTGACCTCTGATAGTTTCAGAAAGGCTCCTTCATCTGGGAAGTTTTTTGATTATTTGGGGAATTTTCTAGAGCCATGGTAGACTGTTTCTTTAAATGGTTAGCAATAGTTTATTGTTTTCTAGGCCATACAGAGGCTGTTCACTTTCTCTGGTGTTACCTCAACAGGAGCTGAGGCATAGTTCTGAGATGGGAGTTGATCATCAGCTGCCTCTGTGTACTCTAGTGACTGGCCCCAGCGGACTCTCTGTGGTAGCAAGCTCTGTCTCCTGTATGGCAAAGCTGGTGCCCTACTTAGGGAGTCACTGGGGGGGGGCATCAACCAACCCTATGGTGTGGGTCAGTAAAGGCTGGAAGGGATGCCACCAGGCTGCTCAGCAGTTATTTCTCCAGGCAGTCTTATTTTAAAAAGCTGGGAGCTGTCAGACAGCTGCCAACATCAGTCAGGTCATCAGGTGTGGCAGGCCCTGCCTTCAAGCCCAAAACAGAAGCACCTTTTCAGACATCCCCAGATGCCATGACTTAGTGCAAAGTAGGGAAGGGTTACGGCAGTGCTGCCATCCTCAGCCAGGCCCTACCCATAAGGTAACACTTTTCCTAAATACAGCCTTTCTGCTGGAAAAGTGTTTTCTGGACTGGCACTGCTTCTCAGCTTGGGAATTAACCCCTGCAGAGTCCTCTGGTTGGGTGACTCTACCTCCCAGCTGACCAAGATGAAGTCCTGACCTAACTACCCTTCCTGCCACAAAACAGCAGAATCTATGGCAGAGCTCAGAAAAGAGGGTGGAGGAGAAGTGGTGCCCTCAGTCAGCAGCCAGGCTTTCAAAATGTGGCTATCCCCTACACCTTCTCTCTGCTGTGCTATATGCTGTTTATTTTAGCACTACAGTTCAGCATATTTGTTGACTCATGCCCATCCCCTGCCTCCCAATAACAAAGAAGTCATCAGTACCTGCAGTCTGCCTGAGTGGTAAATCAGCAGAAGCAAGCCTCGGTGTGTACTGTCCGGTATTAGAGAGAGGTAGTTTCCTGTTTAGTGGCACATAGTCCAATCTAATGACCCTATGCCGTGCCCTGGGGTTCCCTGCGTGTCCAGAGTGCTCCATTCAGTTATCAGTCCAGGTCTTAGTTCTCAGAGGAAATTGAGGAGACGTGTTTCTAATCCACCAACTTGGCCCTGGCTCCCCTGGCTGCAACAGTGGGCTCAATCATAGCAACTGTGCAGATGGCACAGGACTGAGCAGTGTTTTATTCTGTGTTACATGGAGTCACTATGTACTATGAACAGCGCTTCATTCTGTTGTATGTGGTGTCACTATGTACTCTGGCAACTCAGTGGTGCCTAACAACAGCAATAATTCCTCCTTTTGAATCTGATATTCTCTGAGGTTCGTCTCTTGGATGCCAAAAAAAAAAAAAACCCACAAATCAGTCTTATAAGGACTAGAGGGTAACAGGAAGTTACTATGTGGTATAAATGATTAAGCACTCACCTACTAACTGAAAAGTTGATGATTTGAACTCATTCAGGTTTCCTCAAAAGAAAGGTCTGCTGATCTACTTGTGAAACTTCACAGCCTTGAAAACCATATGGAGCACAGTCCTAGTCTGTTCACCTGGGAGGCTCTGAGTGAGAATCCATTCGGCACAAATGGTTTTGTTTGTTTGATTGATTGTTTTTTCTGGTTAGAGAGTCATCAAGCAAAAGAATAAAAAAATGAAAAAGACATCTCTTCAAGAAATGTGCTCACTAGGAAGAAAATCTTGGATATTATCCTTTACCAGTGAAGGTCTTTTTAAAAGTGGATCATGAGTTTCAGAGAGAAAAGGAAATGAGACAGAGAGAGAAATGGGTATTCCAATAGAAATTTAACGTTTTTCATGAAATTCTCATGGCAGTGAGCGTCAGATTCTAGAATAAGAAGCAACAAAATTATATGCTGTTTGTGAATCATTACTTTTACATATTATTACTGCATGCATGACTCTTTGACTTTTATCATTATTTTTGTTCTTTTTCATCTTTTTGTTTCCTTTCAAATAAAAGGGAAAAAAAGTCCCTGTAGCAGGACACTTTCCCTAAGCTGTTTCTGTTCATAGATATGTTATATGGAATATATTTCTACAAGTACACTTTCTAGGCTGCCTGAAGGTAATTTTAGTTTTTGTTTGTTTGTTTGTTTGTTTTAATATTTTCATGCATGGCTACTTTTAAAAAGAAAACCTCAAAAAGAAAGGCTGTCAAACATGATGGCATACCCTGCTGCAAAATTAATAAATAACACTCTTTTAGGCAGCTCTGTCTGAGACAAAGGCAGACTATCTGTGTTGCCAAGCTCTGGGTCTCCATTGGCCCATGCACCACACAGCTGACAACTCATTTCAAAGAAGTTCAAACATTTTAAGGCAGATACTAGGTTTAAAATAAAAGAGAGAGAGAGTTACTGCTTTTTAATTAGCAGACTTATTGTAGGATGCTGAAATTCATGAAAAAAGAAAGAAAGTTGGATGTGAAGACTTGGGATTTCGTTTGCATTGTTTCTTAGGTCTGTGCTGTGGTGCTATAAATAGAAGAAACTATACATAGAGATGGGTTATTTTCGCCCATAGCAATTTTATTTTTCGGGAGTATCTACAGACATTATATTCATGAGGATTCATTTCTGCACACTTCCCTGCGGAGAACCTCTCTTGACACTGCAGGGGGCCAACTCTGAAATACGCTAATGATCCGTTAGATACAAAGAATAGACTAAAAGTTATTTATGTTTTAATACATGCAGGAGGCCTTTTAGTTCTACAAGGTTTTCTGGTATCTGGTTGTGTTATGTAAATAGTGAGCAACATTTTCTGACCAGCATCTTTGTTTTGGGGTTTTTGGTTTTTTTTTATAGTTAATTTCTTTTCTAAAGGTAAATTCTAATGCCCATAAAAGTTTCATGGCAATCACTTGGTATGTTACCCATATTGCGGACTTGTAATCAAAAACACTGGCAACATTCACAGTGCCAAAATACACAAATGTTTGCACACACTGAGATAGGTGGTATTTTTTAAAGAAAGTTTTAAAATAACTGAATTTTTCCTACTTTATGCTTTCCTTAAATATCATTTACATGCAGTGCACCATACATGATACTCTAATCTTTGTATTTGGATGAATAAACACCATGTTTTCAGATGTATGTTAGTCAAAAGTCAAACTTATAGCCCAAACAGAGAAAATTATATGGCCCTGGAATCATGCTAAGGGCACAGTAGTAGCTAAAGATCATCAAACATATTTTTATCTGGACAGAAAATGTGTCTCTAGGGACTGGCTTTAGTTCAAAATGGACTATACAAAGAAGATCAGCCAATGACACCTTTAAAATGCAGAATCTGGGCCTTTCCCCACAACCACTAAATCAGGATCTTGACCTCAGAGGGCAGGGGGAACATGGAATCTGTATTTATAAAAGTCATACAGTTTTTCTGGTTACATTCTGTGGTAACTGTAGCTTTTAGAAACTATAGACATCTGAATCCACATTCTACACAGTTAAAGTCTTAAAATTCTTTAATAGCTACCATCCAAATTCATTTGCCTTGTATACACGTTATGTTTTATCAAGCTGTGTTCACATACTTATACTATCTCCCCCTAAGAGAATAGAAACAAGTTTATTTGCCCAATGACATATGACACTATATCCATGACACAGTGACATGACATATTTGTTGAGAGCAATTTGCAGTAAATAGTGTGTTATGGTGAACAGGTAAAATGTATACCAACAATTGGATTATTTACCCAGACCTCCTTTAATTCAGAAGAGTGTCCTCACATCCTCAGAGGTTGATTTGCAGAGCATTGTTCTATATGGTTTACGGGACTGTGAAGGATAAGATTTTCAATTTTTTTTCAAAAGAAAAAAATATATTGTGTATGACTGTATCATCTCCTAAGTAATTTTGTTAAATAGTGTTTCAAACAAATTTGCAGCAATGGGGCACTGTTTGAAGTAAAGTAAGTGAAGGAAGGTGGCAAGGTTTTAGTCACTGTTTCCGAAAGCCAGCTGTTTAACACTGGCTCTGTCAAAGTCAGGCCACTCTCTGTGCTGGTTGACATCCGCTCTGTCAACCTCAGACCACTCTGTGCCAGTTGACACTGCCATTTGCTTCAGGATATGGAGACCAATTGGAGTGGGTTACATAGCAACCAAAAGAGCTGAGTTGGTAACTTTGTAAGAAGTTGGGATTCAGTTAATAGATGTCTTTGGCAAGATCAAAATGGGAGACATCTTTAGGTAGCAGGTGTAACACAGTTGGTAGCAAAGATTCATTATTATTTTTTTAAATGTTGGTGGAAATATCTATCACTCCAGGGATTCTTTTGGAACTTCAAGGTATAATGTGAAGTGTGCAGGGTTGCCATCTGGCAAAAATCTCAATTAGTAAAAGTAATAAAGTACAAAGAGAAGATCAAGATGTTTAAGAACTCTGGACATTTACCCTTGGTGAGCCAGAGAAGGTGATTTTCTTCTTTCTTGGAGCCTTTTCTATGGAATTTCTCTTTCTCTCTCTGCTCTAGCTGCCTGCTGATATACAGATGCACACAGTTAGTCATCTCAGCATGAATTTGTACAACTTTCTCCAAACACCTAACAAAAACAAAAGAGGAAATGAGACTTGACTTATCAAAAAGGCATGATTAAAATCAGTGATTTCCTTGGTTTGTAACATAAAAGTAGCTTTTCTGTGTTTCAAATCTGGTTAGAGCTGTATGCTTAAAGCACTTAAATCAGTTGGTATTTAGATAAATTGGCCTTTTATATGCATGGCATTCTCCTTTTCATAAGATGACCGGTTTGGTTCCTCCAGGATGTAGCCAACAGCAGAGTGGTACTTCTAAACTGTAACCTGGAATACAGATGCTTAATCTTGAACCCTCGGAAGGATGGAGGGTAGGCAGAAACAACAAATTCCCAACCAGTCCCCTTTCCTCTGCCTTCCCAAGACAAGAGAGAGGTACATTTTCCTGAGCGCTGCCTTCTAGACACTAGCAGCCTGGGGTGGAGCCACCAAACTATATTTCAAGCCTGAGTGCTGTGCAGTCAATTACAGCTCCCCACCGTGCTTTTCTTTCAGAATTACCATGAGTGCAGCTCTTGGAGGACTTAGTCCTCGGTGTAGAGAGCTTAACACTACCTTAAGAGTCTCCTTTGAGCTTTCAGCCTAAGAAGGGCTTTTTCTAATAGACATTTGAAGCACTTTATTGAAGCAGTACCACACATATCTAATGAAGCCCTGAAAAGGCACCTACTGTGAAATAAAAGAGGAGATAAATTAAAAATAAAAATAGATGCCTTAAAATAGACTCCCTGACTTCAGGCAATCCATAAAGCTGTTAATCTGCTTTAAATGTTAAGTAAACGGCTAAAAATACTTGGAAGTTGAAAAAGAAAGAGAAAAGACAAAAAACTTCATGCATTAATCAAAATGCAATTGTAATTTTAACTTAATATATGTGTATATGTGTGTGTATGTAATAGTCAGATATGGAATATCAAAACTGATAAGTACAATAAAAATTATTTCCTGATTGGTGTTTTAATGTTTTCCTTTTCCCAGTGAGAGCGAAAACGGGTCTTGTGAGTGTCCAAGGCTCTACTCAGGCAAACTGTGCCAGCTTGCAGCTTGTGAAAACAACCCATGTGGAAACGGTGCCACCTGTGTTCCAAAATCCGGGACAGGCAGCGTCTGCCTCTGCCCCTATGGAATCTCTGGACCACTGTGCACTGACGGTAAGAGTGTTAGATAGCTGAACACAGAACGGGGCAGAACAGGTGAACAGGGGCGGAATAGGCTAGGAGCAGCTCACAGTAACAAAGAACAGCATCTGGGTATCAAATACTTCATATCTTTTTCTTGACTCTTCGCAAGCATCTTGAAGACAAGATCATTAGTGAGACTGATCACTGAGCAGATATTTTCCATATCCATCAAGCAATTACAAAGAAGGTAATGAGTTTTCCCCTACATGAGACTATGGAAAATCTCTTCTTATAAGACCTCAGAGTCAATCTAGCAATAAAAGAATAACAAGGAAAATCAGAAGCAATATATAAAACCAACTTATTTTAAATCATTTTGGCAAATTGAAGTTGTAATATTAATAAATCAACACATTGCAGCCTAACTGAGCTCAAAGATATAGGAAAATACATAACACTATTACGTATGTGTCAGTAAACTAAATCAGATGCCTCTCATTAGGAAAGTCTAGTACATGGAACCCCCAAATTACAAAAAATTGCAAAATATTACACCATAAAATTATTTTAAGAGATAAGTTTCCTAAAAATCTAACATTAGTTTTGATATATGAAAATGTGCCTATGAATATTTTCAGAAATATTAAAAAATAATCAACTTAAGACTGGACTTGTTTCATCTTTATTTTCACTATAAAGATCAAGAATAAACTTTACCACTTTGGTGCTAGTGTGATTTGGCACCAAATTTAAAGCTGCCAACACAAGCACAAAGCCCTGTGTCCCACGCACACAATGTGAGCAGATTCAGCCTGTGCTGATCCGTGAAAATGCTGGACCCTACGTCATGATGTGAAGGGTACAAAATTTGAAACTAGAATAAAGAAGAACTTGTAACTAAAGAAGATTGAAATTTATATATATATCGTTGGAGGGAACAGAGATGACAGATTTATTTGTAGTTGAGAGAGGAGAAGAGTTACAAAGTGCTAGGAATTTCATTCGGTGTGTAGTACGGTTTTATCAAAAGATGTTAGCCAAGTCTCTTTGTGATCAGAACATGTATCATACACTGGATGGAACAGAAGTCTAACCCTTTGTTATAAACACTTCATATGTTTCAGCCATAATCATTCTTGTTCAGAGAAAAGCCATTGGAAAAATGCACTTGACTGTAACAAATTTGATTACTAAGGGATGAATCATCATTTTTGCTTCCTACTTGAAAATTAGACCATAAGAAATAAGAAATGCTGGTTCAAAAGTATATCTTTATTTACAAAAAAAAAAGATTTACATTTTTTAAATTTTTTCTCTGTCTCCTTAGAGTTCTGAAACTTCAGAAATTCACTAATCAATGAGACACAAAACATTGAAAACAGTTTTATCTTCTGTGTCTCCATATACCAAAAGAACTGAAACCCATTGCCATCAGCTAATTTCAACTCAAAGCAACCCTGAGGGAGAGAATGGAAACTGCCCCTTAGAGTTTCCAAGGGGCTCCTGGTGGATTCAAACTGCTGACCTTTCCATTAGCAGCTGTATCACGTAACTACTATACCTCCAGTGTTTTCTGCCTCAGTAGAGGTAAAAAGAAATTCCTACATGCACATACCAAGAGATATTTCTCTAAATAATTTGCTTACACATTAACACATTCCACATTTGTGCCAGATCCAGTTAAAGCTATTGGAAATGTAAAGGTTATCAAGAAAGGTGAAACATTTATCCTCCTACAGCTTACCTGTGTGGAGGAAAGAAAGATGCCAAGCACGTGTTTGTGATGAGGGTCTGCCAGTGGCAAGCAGATCAAAACTTCACAGACTGTGCGCAGGAGTAGATCCGGTACCAACCTGAAGGCAAAGGTGTGAGGCAAAGCACAAGACAGATCAGTACAGGCAAAACATATCGATATTCCATAACAACAGCTAAAATACCCAGCCAAGTATCAGCTCCCTCCAGGAAACATCTTTGCACTAACTAGGAATCAATGCTTTCTTTACCAACTAGTATGAGACAGTGCCCACAAATCATTTCTTGGACATTCCACTTTTATCTGACCTCCAGGAAGTTAACCATAGCATGACGAAAATACATTTATCCCACAGAGTGAAGCCAAGAGCCAACCGTCATAGAAACCAATAAGCACAGTTGTTGCCTAACTACAACTACACGTTAAAACAGGCACAGAATAACACCCAGACTCCCTTTTATTACCATTGCCTTTTCACTAACAGTGAAAAATGCAAAACTGGCTAGTTTTATTTCATCAGCAGTGGTGTCTACTACATAGCACTTTTCGTTGAAAGTATTTCCATATCTACCATGCTATCATATTCTCCGGAGAATAATAGAAAATGTAATTGTGATACTTCCTGCCCTGCTGATGTTTGCACTGGGGAAATGAACTTGTTTTCTTGACTACATCATCTTAGAGACAGAAAGGATACACTATATCTTGTTGCTTGTACCCTTGGTCCCTTCTGCAAATGTTTCTAAATTAATTTACCACATTCTTCCAAACTAATTGTCTCAGTAAACACAACTGGTAGAGAAAACAGTGTAATGAACCTGTTGACTGAGAGCTCAAGCTCTGGGATCGAACCACCTGAGCTAAAATTTTAATTTTACTACTGTCCCATTGACATCTTGCCCATGTCACTTGCTTTGTCTGTGCTTCAGCCTCCACGTGTCTAATGAGAAAACATACTTCAGAGATTTACATGAGAAATAAATGATTTAATGCTTATTAAATGCTTAACACGGTGCTTGGCATGGAGAAAACGCTTGTTTGTTAAGGATGGGGAGCTGGGACTGTCACCCTTGAGAAGCACTGTTGCATTTTGTGTTTGTAGTGTGGAAGACTGGATCACCAATCCAGCTAAAAAGCAAACTGATTAGGGTGTCAAAGGAAATCAAAATAATTTGCTTTCAAGAAATTTTTCTTGGTTGATGCACTCTTTACAGTGACTAGAGACAAGCCAGGTTACTACAAAACCAGGGAGAAAGCAGAGCTCCAGTCACCCGATTATTTAAAGACATGATACCTCTATAAAACAGCTTAATGTCAGGCTGGCATTTTGTAAAGGCGTATTTCAAGTACATGTAATTTTTTGTCATGTAAGCTCATAACTCTTTTGATAGCATCCACTCTGATATAATCCAGTGCTCTCTCTCCAACTCAACGGCTGTTTGACTACCCTGCTGCTCACAAGTCTCCACAGCCCTCATTTGCCACCATGTTTAAATCCAGTGTTTTCTAGCTTCTGGTTACAAAGAAATGTTAAAAGATAAAAAGCCTAATCCCAGGGGAGAGTAAGGCGACAGGGCCAATCACAGCCATACATGAAAGCATTCAAGAAAGCAGACTCTCTTGCTCTCAGTTGAAGGCAGCCTTTGAGTGGTCTGCATTTTTTCTTCGCGGAGAACTGAAGGAATGGCCTTTCCTTAGGCTCAGTGGGAAGGTGTGCACCTCCTGCCTGTCACTTTTTTTTCTTCCTTTTTATGCACCTGAAAAGAGGCTTGCACGCATTAAAAAAAAAGGGGAAAAAATAAAGCAGCTCTTGAAATAAATATATATTTCAATGTACACTAAAATATTCTTTAAAAAAATAGTTTTGGTAAACTCTTGCTTTCAAATCCATCAACACAATGGTCTAATAGTTATTACTAGGACCTTCAGCTTATAATCAAATAAGTTTTTTAAAAAGGATAAATAGGCAGATAGGTAGCTAGACAGACAGACAGATACTACATGTGTGTATATCTGGAAAATATTGTCTAGTCAAAGGCTTTCATTAAATTGAAAAAATACTCACATATCTAAATTTAATGCTATAGTTTTTCTCTAAAGGCCTCGTGCTTCCTACCAATGAAAAGTATTGGATCTACTTATCAAAAATATATATATTAAAAAAAGAAAATAAGATGTTTTGACTTAGAGAATTTTATCAGTTCAGGTAGAGCCTACTAGTGCTCTGGCCAATATGATCACTCTTTTTTTTAGTATACCCTAATTTCATTTGGGATTGTCATGTGTTAACTAAAAATCTATATTTCCATCCTCCCTTAAAGCAGACTGTGGCCCTAGGACTAAGTTCTGGCCAATCAGACGGAAGCATGTACTGTATCGGTACCTGGAAAAACTCTGTGACCCTTTCTCAACCCTCCTTGTTTCTGATGCCTGGATCATGGGTGAGATGACTTAAATTTGAAAAGCCATCTTGGCCCATGAGATGATGAAAGATACGTGGAGAGACAGTGAAGACAAACAAGGAAAAGAGCCTATACCCTGGGAACTGTAAAGCCACGGTGCTGACCTAGAATTGTCCACCTCACATTTTTTGTTTAAATCTCTGTTATTTGGGGTTCCCTGTTCTGTGCACCTAAACCTTATCTTGGAACTCTGGTGGTGCAGTGGTTAAGAGCTCAGGCTTCTAACCAAAAGTCAGCGGTTCAAATCTACCAGCTGCTCCTTAGAAACTCTAGGGACAGTTAGTTCTACTGTGTCTTCTAGTGTCACTGTGAGGCAGAATTCACTTGACAGTAACAGGTACTGGGTAAACATAATTTTAAGTAATACAATCTGTGTCAATATTTTCCTGACTTACGTATCATAATATGTTTTCTTAAATTTTCTAATTTTTGTCCATCTTTAGACTCCTTCTAACAAGACAGAGTACAGAATTTCTCATGTCATCCCATTTACCTTATTTCAGTCTGCCTAAAATAAAAACATACCAGTTGCTGTGGAGTCAATTCTGACTCACAGTGACCCTATGGGACACAGTGGAATTGCCCCGTGGGATTTCCAAGGAACAGCTCGTTAGATTTGAACTACCAACCTTTTAGTTAGTAGCCAAACTCTTAACCACTACGCCACCAGACTAGTATAGTTAATTATATAAAGTTTTTTTTGCAAAATGATGAAAACATAGCTAGAGTATTCTTTTGATTTTGTAAAATAAATACAGTGAAACTTGTGAAAGCTAGAATTCAACAGGACTGCCTTGTTTGGCAGCCTCTCAAGTTTTCCGCCTTTGACGGGGGCAGTCTCACAGTTTTCTGTGCCTCTTTATTAGTGGAAAATATGTGTGCTTTCCTTCTCTGACAGGTCTCTGCTTTATATAGGTCCCAGCTTTTGCAGGTTTTACTGTATCATGGCAAGCAGTCAAATGAAAAATTCTATTTCTAAATTACGAAAATAATAAAGCAGCACATTTTAGGTTTTACTTATGAGATACTTCCTCATATCCTAAAACTAGTCCCAGGAGGCAATTTCTAAGAATCATACTAAATGAAAATTCAAATTAGTTTGTAGGTTTTTCACATTTCTGTTTCTAGGGAGCCGTGGAGCTCTTCTGCTTTTAAACAGAGAACAAAAGGTATTCACCATCAAACTCTTTACCAGTTGTGTGCCTCTGGAAACTGTCAGTAAAACACTAAAATCCAAAGGCCAAGTGTTCTTCTGTTCATTCATTCTGGAGCTCTGTTCTTGTTTAGCACCCTCACAGAATTCTCCTTCCCAATGCCAGCATTTTCTGCTTATTAAAAATGTCTTCAAAATGGATAGACTATGCACAGGGGCAGAATTTTCTCTCCTGAGTTTATTTATGACAGACTGATTTTGTAGACCACATGTGGAAACGCAAACCTTAGCAGTCTATCCTAAAGCTCACTGGAGAATTTTAACTCTGCTGATCTGTCAGTCTGGGCCCTTCCACAAAGAGTCCTTTTTTTTTTTTTTTTTTTAACAAACTGAATGCTGTCAGATCCTACCACACCTATTAGGTTACGCTCAGTCAGTTTAAGAGCTATGCTTATGCACTAATGTGATGCAGCTACCGGTTCCCCAGCAGTGGAGAGCACAAGCACATTTGCTATACATTAACAACAACAAAAAAGAAATTCTTCATAGAAATGGAAAATTGATCTGCATCTGAGTAAATTTATGCATCATGAAAAACTGAAGTCAATGTTTTGTAAGAAGGCAATGGAATCTATCGATTGTCAGGAGTGAAACAGCGGCTCGGTGCCTGTGTGAGATGTAAATTGCCTACTATTCTATAAATGACAGCAACTATTCAGTTCAAGTTCTTCTTTGTTTATATTTACTGATATACTCATACTGTGCCTCTTCTTCTAGTTTGTCATTCTATCCTTGACAACTTAAAATGGCCTCCTATCTTCCTCTGTTCGTAAGAACAGAACAGTTTAAAATGCTCTGGACACTCAGCACAGACAGAGCCCAGCTAACTGCCTCGGCCTCACGCTGTCCACCCTCTGTCAGAACACTGCTCACAGCAGTTTGTATTTCCCTTAGAAGTGGTGCCATTTCTGGTGCACGTTCTATCCCAGGCTGTTAGCTCGGTGAAAGCTTGGTTATCACCAGACCTGCGGACCCATGTTCAGTGCTGGCTATGTGCTAGAGTCCCCAAATTGGGCTGAATCGAAAATGACTTCAGACTATTCATCTAAAATAGATCTACAGCTTAAATTGATTTTTTAGTGTAGTGTGATTAATAGAAATATCATGAAAGGGGTAGTTTTACGCCTAGCACTATGTCTTATTTGCCATGTATTGAATTGTATCCCCCCTAAAATATGTGTAGTAATTTGGCTAGGCCAGGATTCCCCGTATTCTGGAATGGCCCCCCATGTTGTGGTTTCTGATGCTGTGAATCCTAATCTCTGCCTGTAGTTAACAGAGTGGATTATGTTAGAGAGGATTAGGGTGGGACCGTCGTGCCCTTGCTAAGGGAGTTTCCCTAAAGTGTGGCTTGTACCACCTTTTATGCTTTCATCCTATGGGAGACAAAAAGAGAAGGAAGCAAGCAGAAAACTGGGAACTTCACTCCATCAAGAAAGCAGCACCAGGAGAGAGCGTTGCTTTCAGACCTGAGGTCCCTGTGCCAAGATGCTCCCTGAGCAAAGACTGATGCAAACATGAGGACGTCCCTCCAGAGCCGAAAAGAGGGAATGCCCTTCTCCCAATTTGGGCTTGTAGCCTAGCGGACCACATAAGAATACACTTTCCTTTGTTAACATCCACTCTGTGGTATTTCTGTTACAGAAGCACTAGCTGATTAAAACACTATTATGTAACAGATATTGAAAAGGTACTTACCAAATTTGAAAAGTAAACTGACAAAATAATAAATGAGTGAATAGTCTAGTCTGAATGTTTTGGAAAGAGTGTTCCACAGCAGACTGGTATAAAAAGGTGGCCCATTAAAAATAGTCACTGGTGACATGAGCTCACATCTGCTGAAGATTTGCTAGGCACTGGACTAAGTGATTTGTAGTCATCTTCTTATATAATCCTCATAGAAATCCAATGAAGTATACAATTATTTCCATTATTCAGATGGGAAAACTGGCTTCAGGGTTTAAATAACAAGTCAGAGATGATACTGGGCTTTGTGTGAAATGTTACGTGGTACTCTACCCCCCTTTTAGGAACTTAAGGTGTGTAATAGCACAGTAAAGCTTCTGAGAAGTCCTGTTAAATAGCACAGCATTAGACCAAGAAACTCTTCTTTCTCACAGAACAGGTCTTTCATAAGATTCACTAGTTCAGTAGTTTTCAAAGTGAGATATACACATTCAGTTGTGGTACTGGAAGAAAAATACTACCTATCTTTTTTTTTGTTGTTGTTAACCTCAGTGCTCCTATTTCTATTTTTTTGTGGTTTATGATGTATCATATTTTATAATATAGTTTTTAAATAAGTAATAAAGCAGGATCAAAAAAGTTTAGAGACCACTGAACTTGACAATTCAGACATGGCCTGAGATTTCTGTTAGTTCCCTTGATTTCATAAAAGTTATTTGGAAAAGTTGGTTTCAAATTATGGTTGAAATGTATAGTAGGTAATATATACATGTTGCCATACAAAATTAACATAATGCACTCACAAAATTATCTTGCAGAGAGAGGGTGTGGCTGGCAAACAAATGTAGAAGATGTATGTTATTAACATTAAAGCATGGTATGTGTGTATATGTGCAATTTATTATACAGTTCCAGCTCAACAGAGTGGCTTTTTCGCAAGTTGCTGATTCTTAAAGTACTTTAAACCACCCGGTCACCTCAGTTCATATTAAATGAGCTGTGAGAAGATTTCAGAAAGACTATGGAGGAAACCCTGGTAGCATAGTGGTTAAGAGCTATAGCTGCTAACCAAAGGTTGACAGTTTGAATCCATCAGAGGCTCCTTGGAAACCCTATGAGATAGTTCTACTCTGTCCTTTAAGGTCCCTGTCAATCAGAATCAAACTGACAGTGTGTGATCTTTACCTGGCTTTGTATCAGGGTTATGCTGGCTTCATAGAATGAATTTGGGAGTATTCCATCCCTTTCTATGGTGCGAAATAGCCTCAACAGTATTGGAGTTAACTCTTCTCTAAAAGTTTGGTAGAATTCTCTGGTGAAGCCATCTGGGCCAGGACTTTTTTTGGTTGGTAGATTTTTTATGACTTTTTCAATCTCTTCTTTGTGACAGATTTATTAACTTTTTCTTGTGATAATCTTGGTGAGTCATATGAATCTAAAAATTTGTCCATTTCCCCTATGTTTTCAAACCTGTTAGAGTATAGCCTTTCATGGCATTCTGTTATGATACATTTGATTTCAGCTGGGTCTGTTGTAACATCTCCTATCCCCTTTCTTAATCAGGTTATTTGTATCTTCTGCTGCTTTTCTTTTGTAAGTTTAGCCAATGGTTTATCAATTTTATTGATCTTTTCAAAGAACCAGGTTTTGATTTTGTTCATTTTTTCAATTGTATTTCTACTCTCTAATTCATTTAGTTCTGCTGTAATCTTTATAATCTGTTTTCTCCTGGTGCCTGAGGGGTTCTTCTGTTGCTCTCTTTCTACTTACTTAAGCTGTAAGGTTAATTCTTTAATTTGGGCCCTTTCTTCTTTCTGGATGTGTGCAGTTATAGAGATAAACTGACCTCTGAGCACTGCTTTTGCTGTATCCCATAAATTCTGGTAGGATGTGTTTTCATTCTCATTTGAATCCATAAATTTCTTTATTTTGTCCTTAATTTCTTCTATAACCCAAGGCTTTTTGAGCAAAATGTTGTTCAGTTTTCATAAGTTTGAATTTCTATCTATGAACTTTCTGTTATTGATTTCAACTTTTATAGCTCTATGGTCTGAGAAGATACTTGGCAGAAAATCAGTGCTTTGAATTTTATAGAGAATTGCTTTATGACCTAACACATGGTCTACTCTGGAAAATATTCCATGTGTGTTGGAGAAGAAGGTGTCCTTATCTGCTAATAGATGAAAAGATCTGTATATGTCAATATGGTCAAGTTGGTTGATGGTTGCAGTAAGATTTTCTGCATCTTTACTGAGCTTTTTTCTGGATGATCTATCCATACCTGAAAGGGGAGTGTTGAAGTCTCCAACTATTATTGTAGAATGATCTATCTCATTTTTCAGTGTTGTCAGTATTTGTTCAATGTATTTAGGTGCTTTGGTATTGGGTGCATAAATAGTTAATATTGTTAAGTCCTGCTTGAGTATTGAATGTTTCAGCAATAAACAGTGACCACCTTCATCCACAATAGTGGATTTTACATTAAAATCTATTTTATCTGAGATTAGTATTGCAACACCTGCTCTTCTTTGTGTATTGTTAGCTTGATACATATTATTCCAACCTTTAATTTTCAATTTGTTCATATCTTTAAGTCTAAGGTGTGTTTCTTGTAAGCAACATATAGACGAGTTGTGTCTCTTTATCCAGGATGTCTCTCGCTCTCTTTACTGGAGCATTCAGTCCATTTACATTCAAAAAAGATGGCAGAGTAGACACACACGTTTCCTCTTTTCTTTCTGAGAACTAAGGCCTGGGTGATATTTGTCTGGAGCATTGAACATTTGGGGAGCCCTAAGACCTAGCACATTTGATTGGGCACCAATATCAGACTAACCTTCCCCCTCAAAATCGATCCAGCAGCTGTCTGACCTCCACTTCTGCTGTTTCACAGTATCCAAGAACTGTAGCTTCTGCAAACGGCCGGTAACATACTTTCATTATCAGCTGGCAGGTGGAGTCTGACTGTCTGTTCAGGCCAGCACATTGGACAGCTCCCTGCTCCCACTTCAGCACCTGGACAGCTCCCCACAAAGAAGTGTAGTTTACGTTTAAGGCTGAGAGGCCTGTGTACTTTACTGGAGATCTGTCTGTTGAGAGGCCTAGCAGCTTTTCCTCCCAGTCTTCTCTGACCCACATTGTAGGGTTGGCTGACAGCCCCTAGTTTTCCCATAAGCAGGGTAGCCTCTTTGCCACCCAATTAGCAGAGTCTTCCACCCTCAAGAGTCCACCTGGGGCAAATTACTAAAGTATTAGAGACAACTAGTGACCAACAATTCTCTTAGATCCAATACCAGAGAAATCAAACAGTGTCTAGATGGCACACAGGCAGAAATCCATAATTAATCATTTAAAGAGTCAGTCGTTAAATGCTTCAGAAAATTCCCTAAATAAAGATTCAAAAAATTAAAAATATTCCCAGATGAGGAAGCCTTTCTGAATCTATTGGAGGTTGAATACAAAAGATTTATATATATAAAGTCCTAGAGATTAAACAAAATGCAGGAAAACAAAATGAAAAATTTGGTAAGCTATTTAAACTGATGGAACATCAACAATCTGAAATACATCAGATCAATAACAAAATTACAGAATTAGATAATTCTATCCAAATCCAAAAGAGTAGGATTGAACAGATGGAGATCAGACTCAGTGACTTAGAAGTCAGAGTAACTGACACCAGCATTTATGAGGTGAAATCAGAGAAAATAAATAAGACAAAATGAAGAAGCATTAAAAAACATGTGGGACTTCATGAAGAGGAATAATTTACATTTAATTGGAGTGCCTGAACAAGGCGGGATTAGGGAGAATATAGAAAGTATTGCTGTAGAGATGCTGATAGACAACTTTCCTGAGATTATGAGCAAAGAGAACATAGGTATTCACAATGTTTATTGAACACCTCAAAAGCTAAATCCAAAAAGAAAGACACCAAGGCATACTATAATCAAGTTTAATAAGCTAAAACATAAACAGATGCTTTGGAAGGCAGCAAGACTCAAAGCAAAACTAATACTCCAAGGGAAACCCTGTAGGCTTTCGTCCAACTTTTCTGCAGAAACAATGCTGGCTAGAAAATAGTGAGCAGACACACTCAAAGCCCTAAATGAGAAAGACTTCCATCTTAGAATTATTTATCCTGCAAAATAGTCCATCAAATATAATGGTGAAATTAAGACTCTTGAAGATAAAGAGAATTTAGAGATTTCATAAAAACTAAACCACAGTTACATGAAATATTGAAAGAAGCTCTTCCCTAAATGTCTGTTTTAGGTGAGAATTCAGGACACTTCATCCAAAATTCTAATCAGTTAAGGAAGTCACAAAACTTCATCAGAGCTACAGTATTATAATAAGGGAATCTGTGATCATATCATGACAACTGTAGTACCATCACATTAAAAGAGGGATACACTACAGTAGTTATAGTTGTTTTAGATGCAGATGAAGTTTCAGAGTTATGAAGTAGTTAAAATTGGGTTTAATCTTAGTATGTTAAGGGGGATATTACACGTAGCCATAAAGCAGATTAACAATGCATCATATCAAAATAAGAAATGCAATACAGGCGTCTCAACAAACACAAAACCAACACTGAAACAATCACCCTTAAAGAAGAGTGCCCATGAACAGAACATTAAGAGCAATATAGAAAACATCAACATAAAAGTTATTACATCAGAATGATGGCACTAAGCAAGTAAAATTTTGCTGACAATAATTCAAAACGTGCTGCAGCAGTAGTTTGACAGGGAATTGCCAGAAGTTCAAAAAGGATTCAGAAGAGGACATAGAACAGGTGGATCCTGGCAGAAAGCACAGAATACCAGAAATATGCTTACCTGTGTTTTATTGACTATGTGAAGTCAGTCAACTGTAAGGATCATAACAAATTATGGATAACACTGGGAATAATGAGTATTCTAGAACACTTAATTCTGCTCATGACGAACCTTACATAGATCAAGAGGCAGTTGTTCAAACAGAACAAGCAGACACTGAGTGGTTTAAAGTCAGAAAAGGGGTGTTTTAGGGTTGTATCCCTTCACAAAACCTAATCAGTCTGTATACTGTGTAAATAATTTGAGAAACAGGACTATATATGAAAGAATGGGGCATCAGAATTGGAGGAAGACTCCTTAACAACTTGCATTAGACAGATGACACTATCTTGTGTGCTGAAGCTGAGGACCACTTGAAGCACCTACTGATGAAGATCAAAGACCACAGCCTTCAATATGGATTATACTTCATTATGAAGAAAACAAAACTCACAAATACGTCAATATACAACATCAAAATAAACACAGAAAAGATTGAAGTTGTCAAGAATTTCATTTTACTTGGATCCACAACCAACACCCATGGAAGCAGCAGTCAAGAAATTAAAAGACACATTGCCTTGGACAAATCTGCTGCAAAAGACCTCTTTAAAGTATTGAAAAGCAAAGATTCACCATGAAGACTAAGATGCACCTGAACCAAGCCATGATGTTTTCAATTACCTAGTATGCATGTGAAAGCTGGGTGGTGAATAAGGAAGATTGATGAAGAATTGATGCCTTTGAATTGTGATGTTTCCAAAGCATATTGAGTATACCATGAACAGCCAAAAGAACTAATGAATCTCTTGAAAGAAGTACAACCAGATTGTTCCTTAAAAGCAAGGATGGCAAGACTACATCTCATATACTTTGGACATGTTACTTGAAGGGATCAGTCCCTTGAGAAGGTCATCGGGCTTGTTCAAGTAGAGGGTCAGCGAAAAAGAGAAAGCCCTTCAATGAGACAGACTGACATAGTGGCTGAAACAATGGGCTCAAGTGTAAAGATTATGAAAATGGCAAAGAAACAGTATTTCATTCTGTTGTACATTGAGTCACTGTGAATCAGAACCTGTTTGACTCCACCTAACAACCCCAGAAGTATGGCTTATGTCTCAAAATCTATGAATTTATTTTTTCTTTAGCAAACAGTGATGTGTTTGGTTAATAAAAAAGATAAATAACAAATAATAGAAAATTAAAAATAGGTATGTTTTTACTTCCTTTGTCCTGAAGAAGAAATTTGCTGAAAGTGAATTAACTGTTTCTTCCCTCAGTGATCTACATCAATCAATCGGTTTGGTGTAAACTGGTGTGTTACTGGCCTGTAAAGATAATACAGTTCTTTGAAAGCCAGCATCTTACTTCTCGTTTTGTTTTACATCTGCAAGTGAACACTTAGCAGAGAACATCCAGTCTTCTCCAGAGTGCAAATCTAAATAATTGCACCTAATGATTCAGTCTCAAAAATGACATTTTATAATTCTCTTTGCCATTGTAAATGGGCTCAGGTTATTTTTCAGTCCTATTTCTTTTGTTCCTGTGTATGAAACCAACTTGAAATTGTTGAAGTGAAACTCTGCCCCAAGTCTTTCAGCGCTGGAGAAAGAAAAAGCTGTCACCAGGGTGAGTGGTTGATGATTCTGCTTGTTGGACTGTGTCCCTGTCACTATCTAGGTAGTTGGTTTAACATATTGTTGATGACAAACACCAAAAGGGACTTTCCTGAAGGATTATCACTGCTGCACTGTAAAGTGAGTCTCCTAAGTACACGTCAGGGTTACTCGCTGTCCTTACCATAGTGATATTTATTTTTCCTGAGGTAGCTATTATCCACTGCATTTCAAGTTTGACTGCCTGTGTAAGCTTTAAAAATAGAACGTTTAAAAAATAGTTGCTTCATCAATCTCTGTTCAGAGATTATAAAATCCCTGTATGAACTTGCCTGTTTCTTACTTCCATGGTTTCTCTATTTCTGTGGCTCTTCTAACCTCCTTGACTTGTAATAAATAACAAGTACTTCTGAGAAAAGTGCAATATTAGGGTGATGAAATTTGAGCTACTAAATAGTAAGCTAATTCAGTGTAGTAAAAGGAGAACGGACAGCCTCAAGAGGCATTTTCTCTCACATGTTAGGATGGCTAAGGGATTACGCAATTATCCAACCTGCGAATTAAAGAATGTTAGGTGCCTCTCTGCCAGTACCCAACAGCTTTTTTGGTTATGCAACACTTGCCCTGTTGGAACAGAAGGATATCAGAACACCTGTACAATACCCAAAGGGCTGAAAATTTATGAATGTATTAAATGAAGCCTAACTATAACCCGATTTTTTTTAAATCCCCATGGCAAAAGCCTATTTCCAGAGCAGCATTTTGTAAAAGCAAACTTAAAAATGATTCTACCCCAACTGTGCTATTTAGTAATATTTCTTGAAGTGTTATGCAAAGTGTGCTTAGATGTAGAAGGCAAAAGAACACCACCTGTCTTTTTTTATTTTTATCAACTTTCCATTCTCTGGACTAGAGGGCTTATGTGGTGCCACAACTGATTTCCCTCTTTACCTCTTTCACATTTGCATTCTGTTAATTAATGAACATCATCATTTAGGCAATCTCAAACAGATATCATTTTATTAACCAATAAATCTTCATATCGCTTTGTAGCTGATTAAATTGAAGCTGACAGTATGAACTACTAATGGTGTGTGATGAGAAGACTCTAGACTGAGAGCCAACACAGACAAGTCTAGGTCCAAGATGTGAAACAACCAGCTGTCTGACCTTGAGCAGATCACTTTGCCTCGTTGCATCTCATTTTCTTTACCAGCTCTTGAAATAGTTAAAGAGCATCATCCCTTTCTTCAATTTTATGATTTCAAGTGAAGAACCTTAGATTGATAACATCAAAAAAAAAAATCCCTGTTGCTGTAGAGTCAATTCTGACTCATAGCAAGCCTGCAAAAACCACACCAAACCCACTGCCTTGAAGTCAATTGTTACTCATAGTAAACCTATAGAATAGAGTAGAACTGCTCCATAGAGCTTCCAAAGAGTGCCTGGTGGATTTGAATTACAGACCTTTTGGCTAGCAGATGTAGCACCTAACCACTACACCAGAGTTTCCAAACAGGGTACAACTTCCCAAACAAGTGCTTGGTGGGTTTGAACTGCTGACCTTTTGGTTAGCAGCTGTAGAAATGAACCGCTAGACCACCAGGATCGCCGTGACTTGGAATCAACTAAACGACAACAGGACTGACTGACAGTAAAAACCAAACTCAAACCTACTGCCATCCAGTCGTTTCTGACTCATAGCCTTATAGGATGGAGTAGAACCATCCCATAGAGTTTCCAAGGAGTGCCTGGCAGATTTGAACTGCCGACCTTTTGTTGCAGCTGTAACAGTTAACTACTATGCCACCAGGGTTGACAGAGGGAAAATAAAGTATGAGTGATTCCTGTTAACTAAAAATACAGTTCTCTTTTGTGTCTCCCTCCTTACGTCATTAAAATTCATATGAAAGAATTAATAGGCATCATCAGGTACTCAAGGAGTCCGGAGAGCACAAGCGTTAAGTATTTGGAGGCTAACAGAAAGGCTGAGTGGTTCAAACCAACCAGCTGCCCCACGAAATAAAGATGTGGCAGTCAATTTCTGTAACGATTATTGCCTTGGAAATTCTGTGGGGAAATTTTACCCCATCCTATAAGGTCACTATGAGTCAGAATCAACTCAATGGCAAAAGGTCTGTTTTTTTGTTTTGTTTTATTTGGGGGCAGGGGGTATCAGATATTGGACACTTATAATCCAGATATTATTCTAAAGTGTTAATATCTCACTTAATTCTCAAGAGAATTCAAAGAGTAGCTACTGTTATTAGCTCTATTTTATAGAGGAGAACACCATCCATTTGAAATGAGTCCACTAGTGTCTCAGTGGTTAAGGACTTGACTACTGGCCAAAAGTTTAATGGTTCAAATCTACCCTGAAGTTACCTCAAAAGGTAGACCTGACACCTGCTTCAGGAAGATGATAAGCTTGAAAACTCTGTGCAGGAGTTCTATTTTGTATGCATGTAATCACTATGAATCAGAATGAACCCAACAGCAACCAACAACAAATACCTGATTTGAGGACTAGCTAATTAGCAGTAGAACTGTAATTAAATCCTACTGTAGAATCTGTGCTCTTAACTTTAATGTTATTCTTCATCCAATGAATATATTTTCAAATATACAAATTCAATTATGCTTGGTTAAATCTAATCATAAGAATGATTACTGATTATTTTACTGGAAATTAAAATAACTCTTGTCTTAAAATAATAGCTCAAGTATCAAGTTTCACCACGTGACAACAATGTTATCTAAACCAACACAGGTACTTTTGGAAGATGTGTTAATTATCAATTATGATTTGTCCCTTTAGTGCATAAATTTATTAAGCTTCTTTATGCTTTACTTTTCCCACTGTTATAAATTATCTAAGATTATTAGATGGTAAATATAGTTTAATTACATAATTTTAATTGTAAGAAAAATCATTCCATCATTTGATTTATTTAGCAATTATTAAGTATGATTCCAAGTCCACCAGAGGTGTTGAATAAAACTCGGCAAATAAAATAAACATAGCTTCTGTCCTTAACAAAACTTAACATGTAGGAAGGGGGATAGGTAAATAAATAATTCCAAATTGTGACTGGTGTTATAAAGAAAATTAACAGAGTGCCACGATGAAACACAGTAAAGTGGGACTTAGGGGAGCAGGGAAGGACCCTCTCAGAAAGTCAATGAAGTTAGGGAATATGGGACAGCAGTGATACCATAAGTAAATTTAGGGAAATTTGCTGAGGCCAAATGACTCAGGACTTTGCAGGTCTTGTTAATGAGTTCCAATTGTCTTCAACGTTCAGTGATAAGCCGGGAATTTCAGCAGAGGAATGATATACAAGAGAATTAAGAATAGTAATATATTAGTCATGGTTTCTATGTGGAGAAAATATTGAAATGGATATAATAGAAAATAAGAGACACAGGAAGCTAATGCAGTGATGTGTACAAGAAGTGATATTGTCTAAGCAGAGGAGGAAAGATCAGACCAGATTCAAGTTTTATTTAAAGATAGATTCTCATGACTTGCTGATAGCTTGTGTTTGGGATAATAAGAAAGAAAAATTGAAAATGGTCCCAGATTTTGGATTGAGCAACTTGACGGCACTTGGCTTGGCTTGGCTTTACTGAAAAAAATAATACACCATGACCATGTAGGATTTGTACCAGGTATGCAGGGATGATTCAACATCAAAAAATATCAGTCAGTGTAATCTACCACATAAACAAAAAAATCATGATCATTTCAATCAGTACAGAAAAAATATTTGATAAAGTTCAACACATATTTCTAAAAAAAACCTTTCAATAACATACAAATAGAAGGGAAATTTCTAGACATAATAAAGGGTGTTTATACAAAACCAATAGCCAATATCATTTCAATGAAGAGAAACTGAAAAAATTTCCCTTGAGAATAGGAATAATGCAAGGATGCCCTTTATCACCACTCCCATTTAACATTGTGCTGAAGGTCCTAGCTAAAACAATAAGGCAGGAAAAAGAAACAAAGCCATCCACATTGAAAAGGAAGAAGTAAAACTATCCCTGTTTGTGAATGATATGATACTATACACAGGGAACACTAAAGACTCCACAAGAAAACCACTGGAACTAACAGATTCAGCAGGATAGCAGGATATAAGATCACCATATAAAACTCCGTTGGATTACAAGACACCAACAAAGAGAACCACATACAGAAAGGAAATCAGGAAAGCAATACCACTTACAAAATCCCCTGAAATTATATATATTCAGGAATAAATCTAACCAGGGATATAAAAGATCTATACAATGAAAACTACAAAACACTAACGCAAGAAACCAAGAGACTACATAAATGGAAAAACCCACCATGCTCATAGATAGGTAGACTCAACATTGTGTAAATATCATTTCTACCTAAAGCAATCTACAAATACAATGCAATCACCATCCACATACCAATAGCATTCTTCTTTTCTCTTTAATTTTATTGTGCTTTAAGTGAAAGGTGGTGATCCAAGTCAGTCTGTCATACAAAAAGTTAACACTGGTCTCATGTTAATGTAGTTTCTGGACTATATGGCCCTTTCTGTCTCTTAGGCCTGTATTTTCCTTGAATCTTTGTTGTGCTGTAGTCTTCTCTGACCAACACTAACTGATCTCCCCACACTGTGACAGTACACTCCTCCTTTCCACCCTGTATTGCCTGTGTCCATTCAGTCAGGTTCTATCCCCCCGGCCCTCTCATCTAGCCTCTGAGCAGGTGCTGCCCAATTAGTCTTACGTATGTATTTATGCCAAGAAGCACCCCCTTCCCCAGTATCATTTTATGTTTTACATCCAGTCCACTCTTTGTCTGAAGAGTTGGCTTCAGGAATGGTTTCAGCTCTAGGCTAAACAAAGAGTTTGGGGGCTGTGTCGTCAGGGGACCCTACAATCTGTCAGACCATCAAGTCCAGTCTTTTTAGTAGAGCTAGAATTCTGCACACCCAGTTTTCTCCCACCATATCAGGGAATCTTTGTTTTATTCCCCATCAGGGCAGTCTTTAATGGTGGACAGGAAACACCTAGTTCTTCTGGTCTCATGCTAATGTAGTTTCTAGACTACATGGCCCTGTCTGTCTCTTGGGCTTATATTTTCCTTTAATATTTGATGTCCTTCATTCATCTCCGATCAATAGTATTCTTTAATAAGAGATGGAAAAAGTAATCATTAGCTTTATATGGAAAGGAAAGAGGTCCTACATTATTGAAAAAGAACAAAGTAGGAAGCATCACACTACCTGACCTCATAACCTGTTATATAGCTACTATAGTTGCGACAACCTGGTATTATTAGGACAGACACACTGACCAATGGAACTGAATTGAGAATCCAAATGTACATCCATCAACTGTTGTCACCTGAACCTTGACAAAGCCCCAAACTTCATTAATTAGAGCAAAGACAGTCTTTTTAACAGATGGTGGCTACAAAATGTGATGTCCATCTATAAGAAAAAATTGAACAAGATTCATACCTCAAAGCACACACAAAAACTAATTCAAAATGAGTCAAAACCTAAATATAAAACCCCAAGCCATAAAGATTATAGAAAAAAAAAATAGGATCAATAAGAGCGGCCCTAATATATGGTATAAATAAGTTACTAACTATAACTAACAGCACAAAAATATCAGGAGATAATCTAGGTAACTGGAATCTTCTAAAAATTAAACATTTATGTTCAACAAAAGACTACCAAAAGTATAAAAGGAAAACCTATACTGTAGGGGGAAAAAATGGCTATGACACACATATCTCTAAAATCTATAGGAAAATCCAGGAGGCGGTGTCAGGGTGGTGGACTAAACGCACGTCTCCCTAAATCCCTCTGGAAACCAAGACTTGAAATGATAATTAAACGGAGCCTTCTGGACACCCAGTAAGCCCTCAGATGCAGCGTAGGGCTGTTAATTTGGACTTCATACCACTGAACGCAAAATCTCCTCTCTTTCACTGACCCCGCTCTTGGCCAGCACCGGCTTGTACAGACCGAAGGTAACTCAACATTTTGACTTTTTTTATCCTCTCCGCACTTGGCTTGGCTGGCTATTGGCTGCCAGGCAGAGCTGGGACTTGGCTAGTTTTTGGTCTCAGATGCACTGCTGGTGGGACTGGCAAGCATAATTGCCATGTTCTGACAGCCTAGCTTTGGACTCTATACACCTTGGCTTCCCTGGCCTATATTTCTGCCTCTGCCATGTGGTAGCCATACAGATGCACTTGTGCGAGACGCCATCTTGATCCACTGGGAAACGGAGAAGCCCAGCCAGAGGCTCCGGCAGGACTTGGTTCCGAGACTGGGAGGTCTTGCCTGCCAGGGGAAGAGTGCTTTTCCAGCAGGGAGGTAGTGTTTTGCACAGTATTGCCTGGGGCTGGGACCCACCGGCAGAGGCTGTGGACTCTGGGCATTTCATCACTCTTGGTCTCTCTTCCCACCAGGAGCCTGGTCCTGGACAGCTGTCAAGTTTGTGCAGGAAGCTATCTTGTTTTGCTGAGAAGAAGCTTCCCACAGAAGCTTCAGGTGGACCTAATTCCTGGGATGGGAGGTAGTGCTTACCCAGAAGAGATTGCTTTTCCAGCACAAAAGCAGAATTCTACACAGTAGAGCCTATAGCTGGGGCCCCTAAGAAAATAAAGTACCTAGGAATAAATTTAACCAGAGAAATAACAGACCTTTACAAAAAGAACATACAAAGAGAACTACAAACCCTTACTACAAGAAACTAGGAGAGAGTTACACAAATGGAGAAACCTACTCTGCTCATGGATAGGAAAACTTAACATTGTGAAAATGTCTATTTTACCCAAAGCAATCATCTTATATAATGCAAACACAATCCAAGTTCCAGTGACATTTTTTAATGAGATGGAGGAAGAAATTACCAACTTTGTCTGGAAAGGGAGGAAGCCCTGGATAAGTAAAACATTACTAAAGAAGAAGAACACACTGGAAGGTCTCTCATTACCCGAACTTAGAACCTATTACACTGCCACAGTAGTCAAAACAGCCTGGTACTGGTACAAAAACAGACAGATAGATCAATGGAACAGAATTGAGACCCCAGAGATGATATCATCTGCCTATGAACAGCTGATATTCGACAAAGGCCCTAAGACATTAAACTGGGGCAAAAACACTGTTTTTTTGGTGCTGGCAAAACTGGATATACATCTGCACTGAATTAAAACAAGATCCAAATCGTACAGCTTGTTCAAAAACCAACTCAAACTAGATAAAAGATCTAAGTGTTAAATCTAAAACAATAAAGCTCATCAAAGAAAAAGTAGGAACAACAATGGAAGCTTTAATACACAAATTAGACAGACTTCAAAATCTGTCAAACAAACCACAATCATCAGAAAAGAAAATATATAAATGGGAACTACTAAGAATCAATCACGTTTGCTCATCCAAAGACTTTATTAATAGAATTAAAAGGCCACCTACAGAATGGGAAAAAATATTTGGCAGCTCTATGTCAGACTGACACCTGTCCTCCATAATCTATAAGGTACTACAAAATATAAATAAGAAAAAGATAAATCATCCAGTTAAGTGATGGGCAAAGGACATGGACAGACACTTCTCTAAAGAGGTGATCCAGGCAGCCAAAAAACACATGCGGACATGCTCACAATCATTAGCTATTAAAGAAATTCAAATCAAAATGACAATGAGATATCATCTCACCCCAACAAGGTTGCCCATGATCCAAAAAATGCGAAGCACAAAATGCTGGAGACGCTGTGCAGCGATTGGAACTCTCCTACACTTTTGGTGGGATTGCAAAATGGTGCAACCTCTTTGGAAAGCAATCTGGTGCCACCTTAAAATGATGAATATAGATATACCATTTGACCCAGTAATTCCACTGCTTGGAATATATCCTACAGAATCAAGGCCACTCACACCAACTGATACATTCACACGCGTGTTCATCACAGGACAGTCCATAATAGTAAAAAGATGGAATCAATCCAGATGCCCAACAACAGAGGAATGGATAGGTGAACTACGGTATATATACTCAATGGAACACTATGCAATGGTAAACAACAATCATGATTGCAGGAAACACCTCTTAACCTGGTTTCAACTGGGGGACATTATGCTGGCTGAAGGTAGTCCACAACAAAAGGACAAATACTATATGAGACCCGTATGACAATAACTTAAAAGCAGACTCATGCATAACAGAGAAGACTCTTCGATGACTGCAAGGGCGGGGAATGAGGGGGGATTAGATTAGATAGTTGTTAGAAATTTGGTTTGGTGAAATCAGTGACAGTAGACTTTAGTAAGAAGATCAGTAATAACTGGACTTCAACACACTTTGAGTACTCCTCCCATCCCTACCCAATATTACAAGGACAGAGTAGCTGGGGCGGGGGGGCAGGGACCACGCTGTCAGGTGAAAACGAGGCCAATTGGCACAGCTAGCACTTTGCTAATGAGGACTCTCTGCACTCCACATCGGTGAGTGGCGTCTGAGGTCTTAAAAGGTGCCAAGCTGCCATCTGGGTACAGCAAATGGTCCCAACTCAATAGGAACAGATAATCACCAAGGTCCATAATGACATGGGGGAAAGAGAATCCAGAAGACAGAGAAACCCACGTGAGTGGATGACTACATTGACTTGTGATCAGAAGAACCAGATGGTGCCCTGCCACCACCAGTGATAGCCACAATGGAGCTCACAAAGCTGAGTTTCACCGGCAACACAAGTATAAATAGGGGTGCACCCTGAGATCTCCACTAAAAGATCACAATTGATGGTCCAAGGGGCCTTGGAGTTCTCCTGGGAGCAGGGCCCCTGGCCCTGATGCTGCCCCTGCCCATAAATCATAATGAAGGTCAACTTCTCAGCAATGGGTTGGACTTGGTGACGCATGGTGACCATATTGTGTGGATACTTTATGGTTCTGGGCATCTATAGGAGGTCATCCTTTGACCTCTTGCTGGAGGAAGGGGAATGGGTGGAGAGGAGAAGATAGGAGACTGTTGGGAAGATAAGACCCATATGGAGCAGAGAGGAAGAGTGTGCTGTCACTGTGCGGGGAGAGTGATAGAAGCTGCATGTAGGTCAGCATGCAAATTTACATGGGAATGTACATTTTAATTCAATCATAATAAAAAGAAAAAAGAATCCATCCCAATCAGTTTCTCACATAGCACAAGAACTGGGCCTTTCTTCAACCACAATTTGGTGGAATTTGCATCTAGACATGAAGCTTTACACTTACAAAATTGTTTTAATTCAAGTACTGAAGTCCAGCAACCATAAATGGCACAGTACATTTGCTGACTGGGCTCTGGAGCAATTGGAGGTTGACCCCATTTGGGTCCAAAAAAAATCTTCAGCCAAGAGGCCCATTTTTGGATGAGTGAATTATCAAACAAAACTGTCATATTTGGAGAGATGAGAATCCAGTGGAGATTCTCAAACGTCCACTTCATCCCCAAAAGTTTACTGCTTGGTGTGGATTTTGGTCTAGCAAAATGACTGGCCCTTATTTTTTCCAAGATGAGTGGGGAGAGACTGTGACTGTCAACGGCGAAAGATCTCGGGCTATGATAACTGATTATTTTCGGCCCTGTTTGGAAAGTGCTACAGTGGCCATTTACTGGAAGTTCTTTTCCACACATAATGCCATCAAACGTACTTCAAAATGAGAAATCAACTAAAACTGTATCTTTTCCTTATTTTATTCAAGTTCAAAGATAGGACGCCCTTACTGGAAGACCCTTTAGCAAGGAAAAAAACTTGGTAACAAAATAATTCACTCAAATGACAAGATTCCTATCAACCTGCAAATAAATTTTCATTTTAACCAGGATGCTCAAGAAGCAGAGTGTACAGGTAGGCAAGCAGAAAAACAAAGACACAACTGGTCACTACAGAACTTCAAAGAGGTCTTTTGCAGCAGATTTACCTAATGCAATACATCGTGTTTCTACTTCTTCAACAGCTACACTACAGATGTCTTAAAAATATATTTTTCCTTTGTCTCCAGTAAAGATTTTTTTTCTCTCTCTCTTTCACAGTTAGAGGACAGGTTACTACTTGATTTTTCAGCTTCACTAATTGAGTGCTTGTTAGATTTTTGCTTGTGTAAATTTCTTCTGTACAATGTCAAAACCAAAAATGAAAATTAAAATTAATTAGATAAAATAGAGAATATATACATTTATACATGTGTGAGCATATGTTTATTTCCAAACACTTAGAATTTTTTAAAGAAGTACATTATTTTTAATCCATTTTTTATTCATATTCACTGCAAGTCAGAAGACAATTATGTTCCTACTAAAACCTATCTGTTGATAAATATACTGATGCATATTGAGTGCTAGCTAAGTGCTTGGCACTACGTAAGGCAATTTATACATATTTATGTTTCTGTTAAATATGGGAAAGAGAATGTTAAGAGCCTCATCCATTTTCATTAATTTGTGGCTCAGGGCCTAAGGTGAAAAATAGGATAAAATTGCAGGAAATCCACTTGTGATGAGCATGAATGTTAGTAATAATACAAAATCAAAATTTTGTACAAATTAAAATAATTAATTTTAACAACATCTATTAGTGACTTTCAATAAGCCAGTGTTGTGACTACCCCGGCCATTGCAGTGAGGCAGCATGACTCATTAGAAAGAGCACAGGCTTTGAAGTAAACCCACTGGAGTGAAGTCGATTCTGATTCATAGCAACGCTACAGAACAGAGTAGAACTGCTCCACTGAGTTTCCCAAGAGTGCCTGGTGGATTTTGAACTGCTGATCTTTTGGTTAGCACTTAACCACTACACCCCTAGGGTTTTCCAAGTCAAATATACCTGGGTTTAAACTCTGGCTGCCATTTTTCAGCTCTGACTTTGGGCAAATTTCTTAGGCTCTCCAAGTCTCCAGTTCTTTCTCAGTAAGAGAGGAATAAGAACATCTGATCAGAGTGCTGTGAGAAACATAGTTTAGATAGGGAAGCTAGTAGTTGGAAAGCAGTAGATACTATAATTACTATTGTTTTTATTGCTATTGTTTACAGATATTTATATACTTTGGAATATACATAACAACACTTAAATATTCGTGGTTTAGTAAATGGTAGATTGAAAAGCTAGAAATGTATTTCCCTTAACTTGAATGATGTCCCACTGCTGCCTGAATATTTTATTTCTTCATTCTATCCTGGAAACCCATGAACATGAAGAAATTCCTAAATTACGAGAGTGACAAATGTTCTGTAGATTCTAGAATACATCCTTTCTGTAGTATCTAGGGATTTTAAGTTACCATAGTAAACTATAAACCATGGGTATTTAACGCAGTATAACCCAAACCCAGTGCCGTCGAGTCAGTTCTGACTCATAACAACCCCATAGAACAGAGCAGAACTACCCCAAAGAGTTTCCAAGGAGCACCTGGAAGATTTAAACTGCCGACCTTTTGGTTAGCAGATGCCGCACTTAACGGCTACGCCATCACTTTCCAGTATAAGCCAAGCAGTAGGTTATAATGTTAACTACAATGACATACTGGAAGCTGGCCATCATCGAAGTTTATGTTCTAAACTATAGTACAGATATTACAATGTGGATCCATTTGTTTTAGGATTTTTTTTCTTCCTTTTTTTTGACATTTTTTGGTACTAGGAAACACACCCGATTTAGATATATAGCAGTACTCTGAAGTGCCAGAAGATGGCGCCAGTTTCCAAGAATTACATATCAGAAAAGCACTCCCTGCTTTGGGCTGTGATCATTTATCACTTCTTTTGCGGTGGGAAATATGAACGCTCTACATTTTCATCGATTGTCCTATCTTAAAGTAAAATGCTGCTGGTTCTGACAGTTAGACATGTAAAAGTAAAAGTGAGAATGGTAGGAATTAAATCCTATAGGGAATGTTTGGATGATTTAACAGGAGCAGGAACTAGCAACTAATTGAGCATATTTATTTCACGTTTTTACCTGTGGGTGAATATTATATTTCTGTTTGAACAGAAAGCTCTATTTATTCATGCACTGAGTATCTTTATTTTGGTGCAGAAGTAAAAGATCAGAGCGTGTTTTCTGCCCAAGTCACTGTCGCCTATTACTGTTAACAATATCTCAGAAGAGACTTATTTCCATCACCACGAGCCAGATCCAACTTGACGGCACTCGGCTGGCTTAAAGGAAAATCACCTTTGTAGGTGATGACTATTTTATCGCGAAATGATAACACTGACCAGTCCGCAAACATATTCCTCCAGAAAAATGTTCAATAATAGAAACAATAGCAATGATGAACATACATATGTTTTTATACCCTTATTGCATTTGAACACGATATTGAGCTAAATCTATTGTGATCATACTGAGAATGACTGAAGGACAAAGTAAGAAGCATGATGTTTTTACTCAAATCTTCAAAGGAAATCTGGGTAGGGCAAGCAGTGGTCTTGTATTTTTGCAAATTTATCCATCTGCCCAAGAACAGATTAATTTTGCTGACAGAGTTAAATGTATATTTCAAGGTACTGTGTGCTGCTGAACACCATGCTTACAAAACTGGCAAACTAGAGTATTTCAAAATCAGCAGTTTCCAGGGGAAAATCCATCTACCATCTGCTTGCTTCATTAAAATACATAATAGAGGAGGAAGTACCGAACTGGATTTTCACTAGCTCAGCACTCCCTGGTGTCCACTCTGCCGAGATTCTATGCAGCAGCCTATACTGAAAACAGAATCAAAGTAAAAATCAATCACAGTTTTTTTGTCTTCTGTATTCACAAAAATAGAGCAGTAAGCTTCAGTTCCCCCCAAAGATTACATTTAACAAGGTAATTTTTCCTGGAAATGTTATAAAAACGTGTCCTTTTTAACAAACTTGAAAGAAATTTCTCTTCAAAGTCATGTTGTAAAATTGTGCACAAGACTGTTAAGAGGTTTGTTGCAGATGCTTTGTCAGGCAGGAGCCAAAAATTTCTGATTAAAACTCCCAGTTGTCCAAGGAAACATGCTTAATACTTCAGTTTATAATTTATAAAGGACATTGTCAAATATTAAACAGAAACCAATGCTTAGAAGATTAGTCTCATGAAATTACAGTTATATTCAAACAAGTTGTTGCTAGGCAGTGCCAAGTCCATTTAGATGCATAGCGACCTGTTTGACAGAAAAGAACTGCCCTCGTAGGGTTTTCCGTGCTGTAATCGTTACAGATATTGAGGAAACTTTACAGAATCAGATCACCGGATCTTTCTCTAGCGGAAGCATGAACCACCAGTCTTTCAGTTAGCAGGGATCACTTGACCACTTGCATGACCATGGCTCCCTAAGCCGTTGTTAGCTGGCTACAGAAGGATGCACAGACTGACAACGCTATGTACAACAGAATGAAATGCCACCCAGTTCGGTGCCACATCAATGCAGGATAGCAGATTGGATCACTGTAATACTTAAAGTCTTCACATTTTAGAAGCAGATCAGTAGAAAAATATAGAAAACAAATCACTAGGGAAAAGGCAGAAAACAAATCGAATAAGCAATGGTTAGCATGAAGGGTGACTAGATAAAAATTCTGTCTCCCAATTTGACCAAGAGCTTCAAGTTACACTTAGTCACTGTCATGGATTGAATTGTGTCACCCCCAAAAATAGGTGTAGCCATATAACCATGACTCCCTGTATTCTACGATTGTCTTCCAATTTGTGATTTTCCTGTGCTGTATGTTCAAGGTTTAGGGTGGTACTGTTAAATCCCTTTGTAAGATCACCTCCCTGCTCCACTGTAAAGGGAGTTTCCCTGGTGCGTGGCTTGCCTCACCCTTAATCCTTGCATCCTACAAGAGATAAAAGGAAAGAGAAGCAAGCAGAGAATTGAGAACCTCACATCACCAAGAAAGGTGCACCGGCAGAACAGCACATCCTTCAGACCTGAGGTTCCTGCACCAAGACGCCCCCTGGGCAAAGACTGATGCAATACCAGACTTTCCTGCGGAGCCGACAAGGTGGAAAACCTTCCCCAGGAGTGGACGTCCTGAATTTGGGCTTTTGTAGCCTACCGGACTGTGTAAGAAGAAACTTTTCTTTGTTAAAGCCATCCACTCTGTGGTATTTCTGTTAGAGCAGCCCTAGCTGACTAAAACAGTCACATAAGAACAGAGCATTTAAGGTATTAAATTAATGACAACAGCAACAGCATAAACTGATAAATAAATTATACATTACTAAATTCTAAACATCATATCATTTAGCTACAACCACCCAACCACTTGATAGGCACTTGTTGTGTGCATGCAGCCGGGCCCTGGTGCACGTCCTGGAGGTTAGCAACAGGCAAGCCCTCTGTCTTCATGAAATCTGCACCCTATTTGGGAAGTGAGATGACAGAAAAGTAAGAAAATAAATAAAATGTAGTGTAGTTGAGCTTAGTGGGTGAAACAGAAGAAGCCCGGATGGTACAGTAATTTAGAAGCACTCAACTGCTAACCAAAAGGTCAGCAGTTCAAATCCACCAGCCGATCCACAGGAAGAGGCTATAGCATTCTATAGATTATTCTATAGGGTTGCTGTAAGTCAGAATCAATTTGACATCAATGGATTTTAAGTAAAACAGAATAAAGAAATAGAGACAGACTGTGGTGCAAGGTGCTGAGGAATTCCTGGCTGGTACAAAACATTAATCTCTTAACTACTGACCAAAAGCTTGCTGATTTTAATCTACCCAAAAGAACCTTGGAAAAAATGCCTGGCAATCTATTTCTAAAAATTAATCACTGGAAACTCTATGGAGTGTAGTTTCATAATCAACTTGGTAGTAATATGTTTTTTTGTGTGTGTGTGCATGTGTGTGTGTTTGGTTTGGTTTGGTTTAGTTTTATGAGGTGATTACTAGCTTACTGAGGTGGTCAGGACTTTTTGAAGGGGTAACACTTGAACAGAGTCTTGAACAAAGTGAAGGCTGTAGCCATGCACCTTTCAGGGAGAATTAGTTTGGGGCAGAGAAAAATGCAAGATCAAAGACCCCGAGCCAGGAGTATGTTTGGCTTGTCTGATGAGTTTGGAGCAGATTGAGCAGGAGAAAACTGCTATAAAAAGAATTGGAAGAGTAGAATATTATAGGCTGTGGTGAGGAGTTTTGTTTTATTTCAAAGTCAAGGGAATACTGGAGGGCCTTGAGTACACGGTTTACCTTTCAAAGACTTCACATTGCCATATGAAAAAGGGGTCTAAAGTGGCACAAAGGAGATTAGTTAAGAAACAGGTATTGTATGCTATTCATCAGGCATTGAATTGTGTCCCCCTGCCAAAATGTGTGTAACCACTAGGTTAGGCCATGATTCCTGGCATTGTGTGATGGCCCTATATGCTGTAAACCCTGCCTCTGTGATGTTAATGAGGGATCCTGGGCTGCAGTTGTGTTGGTGGGGCAGGGCTCAGGTGTAAGATCGTGTTGTACCCTGAGGCAATTTCTTAGGATATAAAAGTAAGGGAAGCAAGCAGAGAGTTGGGGACCTCATACCACCAAGCAGTGTGGCAGGCAGAGCATGTCCTTTGGAAAGAACCCGTAGTCCATACCTGTTTTAGTCAGCTAGGGCTGCTCTAACAGAAACACCACAGAGTGGGTGGCTTTAACAAAGGAAGGTTTATTCTTACACAGTCTGGTAGGCTACAAGTCCATCTTCAGGGTGTCCACTCCAGGGGAAGGCTTTCCGCCTTGTCGGCTCTGGAGGAAAGTCCAGTATTGCATCAGTCTCTGTCCAGGGAGCATCTTGGAGCAGGATCCTCGGGTCTGAAGGACGAGCTTTTCTCCTGGTGCTGCTTTCTTGATGGTACGAGGTTCCCAATTCTCTGCCTGCTTCTCTGTCCTTTTATCTCTGGTAGGATGAAAGGATTAAGGGTGGGGCAAGCCACACTCCAGGGAAGCTCCCTTTACAGTGGAACAAGGAGGTAATCTTGTGAAGGGATTTACAGTCCCACCCTCATCCTTTAACATACAGCATAGGCAAACCACAAAACGGAGGACAGTCACAAGATACTGGGAATCATGGCCCAGCCACATGGCTACACATATTGTCATATTCAATCCATGACATATTCAACCCAATGACAATACCCTCCAGAGAAAGACTGACCCTGGTGCCAATGCCCCAAATTTGGACTTGTAGCCTACTGGACTGTGACTGAGTGAAACTTCTCTTTGCTCAAGCCATCTGCTTGTAGCATTTCTGTTGCAACAGCTCTAAATGGCTAAGACAGTGGTACAGGCTGAAGAAAGTAGTGCTTGGACTATGGTGATACAGCCAGAGGTGGTGAGACATAGTGGAACTCATGATGTATTTTCAAGACGAAGTTAACAGGATCTGAGCTGAGAAAGTTTCCCTTAGAGCTGGTGACCTGATTTTAGACTGCTAGTCCCCTAAACTGTGAGCAAACAAATTTCTGTTTGTTAAAGCCACCCACTTGTGGTGTTTCTGTTATAGCAGCCGTAGATAGCTAAGACAGTGGCAAAATTTGAAAGGAAGACCCTCCTTGTCAAGGGACACCTGCTTCTCTCAACAGTACTGCCCAATAGAAATCGAGCACAAGCCATCTATATGAGTTTAACTTCTCTAGTAGCCACATTTTTAAAGGTAAAAAGAGACAGATGAAATTTCTTTTAATAAAATATTTTATTGAATGCAATAGCTAATGTATATAAAACATGATAAACAAGCTGCTTTCTATTCTGTTTCTTTTTTCCCATACTAAGCCCATCCCAATCAGGCCTAGCCTGATCTCAAGTGCTCAGCAGCCAGTTGTGGTGAGTGGCTTGTGGTCTGGACAGCACAGCCCTAGACTAGAAGTGTCAAGGTCCTGACAGAGTCCCTTCTGTGTGCCCAGCTATTCTCAACTTTCAGTATAGTTCATGGCTCTTTTTAATAGTATAAAACTATGTCATATACTTAATTCAGATTGGACACTGGCATTGATAACCCATTTCTATTATTTAACTGTTTAGATAAATGTCACACCATTACCTTTTTCAACGAGTTACCCACAAATTTCTTTGCATTTGTAATTCTGAGTAAGCTAAACTCCTTGTTAAGATTTCTTAATATCATCAAAACTTTCTTTTGCATTCTTGACTAAAGGTTAGTCCTCCAGCTGTCTGTTTGTAAAAGACATCTCTGAGCACTGCCCATCTACTCAAGGGTTGTCTTGAAAGTATCAAGGTCTTTATCATCTCAGTTCTGTGTGACTGTCTCATCTTAGTTCCTTCCACTCTCCCTTTTTATACCCCTTTCTAAAGTTTTCGGATTTAATGAGATCTCAGAATATATATCCTATTGTTTTAGCCCTCCACACCTCAGAACACACTGTCCCTTCTACCTAAAGCATTTCCTCTTTGTTTGCCAGCTTAATTTCGAGTTTTCAGCCAAGCTTCAACTTTCACTCTGGTTCAGCTGAGTAAATTTATTGGGCACACACTTCTTACTTGAGGATGGGGCTGTGTTTTGTCTTTGTGCCACTAGCATCTAGCACAGGGTCTGACAGTGAAGTAGAAATGAAACACAAAATTGCTGATCTTACTTAAAGGTACTCAGTTTTTAGGTAGACTCAGTCATAAATTGTGTAGTAGAAAAGTTAAAAAGTCACCCCTCTTTATATTTTACTGTTTTCACTGCTTTTAAGGCCAACATTCAAAAACTCAGAAACTTTTTATTTGTTTGTTTTGATTGTACTTTTAAACCAGTTTCCCATTAAACAATTACTATACATCTTGCTATGTGACACTGGTGGCCCATCTCCTGACATGTCAATACTCTTCCCTTCTTGATCTTGGGGTCCCCATTACTAGCTTTCCTGTCCCCTCCTGTCTTCTCGTCTTTGCTCCTGGGCTGCTATGCCTGCTCAGTCTCATTTTATTTTATGGGCCTGTCTAATCTTTGGTTGAAGGTGAATCTCAGAAGCAACTTCATTATTGAGTTGAAAAGGTGGCTGAGATCATACTCGCAGGGTTTGCCCAACTCTCCTTCAGAACAATAAGCCTGATCCTCTCTTGTGAGTTAGAATTTTGTTCTATACTTTTCTCCACCTCCATCTGGGACCCTCTATTATAATCCCTGTCAGAGCAGACAAGACTCTCAGTGTTTTTATTTTGTTACAATTCCAGTACATTCCATTTCCCTCAACCATCCTATTCTCTATATGACTGAAAGGGAAAGACCTGATGGAAGAATTTCTTTTTTTTTTTTTTACCTCTGGAACACAAACTGTTGATTCTTTCACTGGATAACAAATAAACATAAGTTATTATATGACCCAAAATCCCTTTTTTAGATTCTGATGAGTTTTGGGTAACGTTACACCCACCCTAGACCCAAATCCCAATAAAAAAGCTGATAAGATTTTAATAAAATATCAAAACAAAGCATTCAGCTTATTCCACACCAATACCCTACTTCAACAACCACACAGAACAAAAGAAAAGAAAACCATTACTAAAAGCCTCCAATAACTAGATTTATTTGTCCCAAGATAGGTACAATTGTTTGCAGTGTAAACAATGATAAGTGGATATAAAAAGCACTTTTGTTTTAACCATTAGGTAGCAGAGCAAGGATATTTCTTAAGTCTTGTAAAAAATCTTAGTTTTACAGCTTCCCTGGACATCCAACATCTCTTGAGAAGAAACAAGCAACATAAGGTAATCAAGACAAGTGCTTCTTCCTTCTAACAAGTTGTCCTGAGCCAGCTAAAATAAATCCTAGGAACATCCTGTTTTCTGGGAATACCATTCCAAGAGACAGAGTAAGAGGATGAAAGCAAATTTCTCTGTTTCCTGTGGTCTTCTTGGACTTGGAAAACAAAAGCCAGCTGGGGCTATTAAGAAGTAAACAGAATAAAGAAGGAAGAGAAGAGTTTGGCATCAGAAGACTCAGGCCAAGACAAGAAGAGAGGATAACGGGCTCATGTTGTTGTTGGCAGCTGCCCCTGCGTTGCTTAGGATTCGTAGGCACCCTGTGCGTAACAGTGATGCACGGCCAGGGCCGGGGCCTCAGCCACCCTGACCATTGTTGCTTTGTTTGCACTCCCTGGTGCAGTTACCCATTTCTGTCCACATTGGCCTCTGAACTTGGTTTACCACTTTATGTTCCTGAGCAAAAGTCCCTGAGTGACACAGGCAGTTTTTGAGTGGCTGCTAACCTGAAGGTTGCTGGTTAATGCTCACAGACAGGTGGGATCAACATCTTGAAAAACGCCAATCCTACTCAAAGCAATCCACAAGTACCACACCATCCTGATCCAGCTAACAACAGTAGTTGTTAACAAGATGGAAACAGTGATTATTAAGTTTATAGAGAAGGGAATGAGGCCCTGGATAAAGAAAGCAGTACTGAAGAAGAGTAAAATAGGAAGACTCACACTACTTGGCCTCAGGACCTACTATCCAGCTACGAGAGTCAGAACATCATGGCACTGGTACAACAACAACATTGGTCTATCAGACAGAATCCAGAATCTGGGTGTCAATCCAGCTACCTGTGGTCACCTGATCTTCAACAAGGGCTCAAAGTCCATTAAACGGGAGGGAAAGTCAGTCTTTTTTAAGAAATGGTGCTGGTAAAACGAGATGTTTATTTATAAAAAAAGTGAAGCAGGACCTATGCTTCATACCATACACAAGAACTAATTAAAAAAACAGATCAAAGACCTAAATATAAAGATCAAAGCTGGAAAGATCATGGAATTAAAAATAGAGTCAACTCTAGAGGTCCTAATATATGGTATAATTAGATATAAACCATAACTAACAATATAGAGACTAAAAGATAAGCTAGAAAACTGGAATCTTCTAAAAATTAAGCACTTGTGCTCGTGAAAAGCCTTCATCAAATGTCTGAAAAAGAGAACCTACACACCAAAAATAATTTGTCTGTGACGAATTTGGCAAAGTTCTGATCTCTAAAATCTATGGGGAAGTCCAACACCTCTACAACCAAAAGACAAATAATCTAATAAAAAATGGACAAAGGATACAAACAGACATGGCATCAAAGAAGACAGGCAGCTGACACATGAGGAAATGTTCACCAACACTAGACAACACAGAAATGCAAATCAAAACTCCATCTCACCCTGACATTATAAATGCTGGAAAGGCTAATAGAGAGATTGGAACTCTTACATACTGCTGGTGGGAATGCAAAATGGTACAACCGTTTCGCAAAACCGTGTAGTGATTCCTAAAAAAGCTAAAACCAGAAATACCGTATGATCCAACGATCTTACTCCTAGGAACACATCCTAGAGAAATAAGAGCCATTACACAAATAGATATATGCACATCTATGTTCATTGCAGCATTATTCACTGTCATGGATTGAATTCTGTCCCCCAAAAAATATGTGCAGCCATGTGGCTGGGCCATGATTCCCAGTATCTTGTAACTCTCCTCCATTATGTGGTTTTCCTGTGCTTCCTGTTAAAGGATTACGGTGGGACTGTAAATCCCTTTATAAGATCACCTGCCTGCTCCACTGTAAAGGGAGTTTGCCTGAAGTATGGCTTGCCCCACCCTTATTCCTTTCATCCTACAAGAGATAAAAGGAAAGAGAAGCAGGCAGAGAGTTGGGAACTTCATACCATCAAGCCAGCAGCACCGGGAGAAGTGCACATCCTTCAGACCTGAGGTTCCTGCGTCAAGATGCTCCTGGACAAAGATTGATACAATACCGGACTTTCTTCCAGAGCCTACAAGGGGGAAAACCTTCCCCTGGAGCGGACACCCTGAATATGGACCTGTAGCCTACCAGACCGTGTCAGAATAAACCTTCCTTTGTTAAAGCCATCCACTCGGTGGTATTTCTGTTAGAGCAGCCCTAGCTAACTAAAACATTCACCGTAGCAAAAGGTGGCAACAACCTAAGTGCCCATCAACAGATAAATGGATAACAAGCTATGGTGCCTAAGCACAGTGGAATACTAGCAAAGCTAAAGAACATTGACAAATATGCAAAACATCTCACAACATGGATGAATATGGAGGACACTGTGTTGAGTGAAATACGTCAAGCACAAAAGGACAAATGTTATATGAGACCACTATATAAAAACTCATGAACAGATTTAGACACAGGAAGAAATAAACTTTGATGCTTATGAGGAAGGGCAGGGGTAAGCAGGGAAAACAACTAGACAGTAGATAAGTGGTCACTTTTGTGAAGGGTAAAACAGTGCACAATATTAGGAAGTCAAAACCACTTGACCAAGGCAAGGTCATGGAAGTGCCATTGAAACCAAAACCCACTGATGTCAAGTTGATTTGGTCTCTTAACAACCCTATACACATGACTGTGTAGACACATCCAGACATCCTGAGGAAGTCAATTACTGGACAGAGGGCTGAGGTCCACCGTCTCAGGGAATGTCTAGTTCAACTGGCATAGCATAGTTTATAAAGCAAATGTTCTATATACTACTTAGGTGTGTTGTATCCGGGGTCCTCTACTTGCCCCACCCCATTTGATGCAAGAGAGAATGTAGAAAACCAAAGACACAAGGGAAAGATTAATCCAAAAGACTAATGGACTGCACCTATGACAGCCTCCACCAGACCGAGGCCAGCGTAGCTGCTACCACTGACTGCTCGGACAGGGACCACGATAGAGCTATAAAAAAAACACAGAACAAAAGTCCAACTCACCAAAAAGGACCAGAGTTCACTGGTCTGACTGAGACTGAAGAAACCTGGAGAGTAGAGCCCCAGGCACCCTTCTGGCTCAGCACTGAAGGCACACTGTCCCAGGATCAAAGATGAGAAGGCAGGAGGGGACACGAAAGCTGATAATGGGGAGCCCAAGTTGGAGAAAGGGAAAGTCTTGACATGCTGTAGGATTGGCAACGAGTGCCACAAATAATCTATTTAGTTGTTTGATGAGAAACTAGCTCTGCAAACCTTCATTTAAAGCACAACTTAAAAAAAAAAATAGAAAAACGTTGGCGGTTAGCACTCACCCAATGACAGTGTGGAAAAAGACCTGGCAATCTGCTTCCAAAAAGCTGACAGCCAAGCAAACTCTAGGAAGCAGTTCTCTTCTATGACACACGAGGGCGCCAGGACTCAGCAGTCACTAGACTGCAGCCAGGTTGGTTCTTGCTAAATCTCCCTGCTGTTTCAGGCTTATTGAAGTCCGTACTTTAATTATACCTGCTCAGCAGAGTAGAGATCAACATTTATTTGGGGCAATAGTTTTTACTTAAAGAAAACACGGTGATGGAAACGGACCCCGCTTCCTTCCCATTTCTTGACTTTCCTGCCCGGGACCTGTGGCTTTGGCTCATATAAAGGTGAAGGCTTAACAAAAACACAGTTTGTTCCAATCTTCGAGTTCCTCTGTAGGTCAGGTCCAGTGTCTGGATGCTGAGTCGTGTTTACAGAACACCTGAACAAATACTTGAGCTGCCAGTAATCTTTTCCATTTCTAAAATTAATCTTCAAAATACAGAGTTTTGCTTTTCAAGTAAATTCCTCAGGATGCAGAAAGTATGTGACTGAACTGATCACATACAGAATCTTAAAACCCTCTACTCGTTCTTTGTTTTGCTTTTGAAATTCCCTGCTGAGTCACTGAGTTACTCAACGTTAAAGAGCACTTTCACGTAATAAATGTGATCGTAAGCAGCGTATCTGGCCAGATACACCTAAACCATAGCTCTCTTTTTACAAGTACACGTACAGGTTTATTTTAACTGTTTGGTTTGGATTTTTCCACAGCTATTAACATTACTCAGCCCAGGTTCAGTGGCACAGACGCCTTTGGATATACTTCATTCCTCGCTTATGCACGGATCCCGGACATTAGCTTGGATTATGAATTCCACTTGAAGTTTCAACTGGCAAACAACCATTCAGCAGTGCAAAACAACTTGATATTTTTCACTGGACAGAAGGGCCATGGTAAGATCAACTGAACTCTAAGACTTGTTTAGCACCTTTGTGGATAATACAGATTCTTTAGGAACACTCTAATTGGCTGCAGATGAAGGAGACATTTGCCAAGACGTGCAGCCTCCTCCTGTTCGTTTCTGCCTCCAGCCCGATCTTTGTAGTCCAAAGTGTTCAGCCAGGTCCCTGACCTTTCTGAATCTCCGATTCACCCCAGGGCTATCTCCCCGGGACAGACTTTCCTGTAGGCCAACAGGAGGGCAGAGAAGGTGACCAAATCTTATGGGAAGAAAGTTTATTGACTTGCCCCTTGCTCTGCTTCTATTTCCATCATATAAGGAAAGCAGAAAAATTCTCAGAAAGAACATCACTTTACAATATGTCATGAAAGGAGAATGGTTGTTGGCCCTCACAGAAATCATTCCAAATTAAAGAAGGAAGAAATTGAGAAAGTACTCAGCATGTTTAACAAAATACTCTACCAAGTATTGGTAGGAAATCAGTTTGTGAGTTAAATTTATCTGTTGTGGAAAAACCCATTATATGTACGGCCAAAGAAAAGCACATGTGTTACTCATAAGTCTGAGACTAACTAGCTTAGCAATTAATCACCTCCTTTCTCTGAGCTCAGCTGTGTCATCTGTAAAATCAACATTTTACGCTGGGAAAAGGCCTTTCCCTCAGCCGTCAGTGGGTCTGTTATTCTAGGGTAAATATTTTTTCTTTTAAACTCACTGAGCTGCAGTCTCCTGATACTGACCATTCTTTCTTTACTAACACGTGTCACAGCAGAACCTACATCCCAAGTGAAGTGTGGCGTGTCCACCCCTCACCACCTTGGTGAGGATGGGAAACATTTTATCATGTGAAGTACTATTCACTCCGTCTCCAAAATCTGCCAGAATTTGCTCTTCCCCGCCTCAATTGCCCAGACTTGTGGCCTCCCTCCGTCTCAGCTCCCGTCTGCTGCTTCTGCCTGCAAATCATTTTCCACACTGTAGCAAGAGTTTATCTTCTTAAAAAGTACATATCAGGTCTGAAATATGCCTGAGATCCCCGAGGCTATCCCTAGAAATGTCCTTAGATAATTGTTCTTAGAATAAAATGCAAACACTTTTATTATTGTTGGCTACCAGTGAATCTTCCCCTAACTCATGGCGACCCCAAGGCATAACCAAAGCACAAGCTGCGTGCTCAGGCACCAGCCCCGTGAGTGGCTGGGGATCAGATTATAGGCATCCATAAGGCTTCTACTGGCTGATTTTTGAAAGTAGATCACCAGTCCTTTCTTCCTAGTCTGGTTTTATCTGGAAGCTCAGCTGAAACCTGTTAAGCGTCACAGCCCCGTGTAAGCCTACCCCGAGGGACAGGTGAAGGCTGCACAGGAGCTTCACTGGGGGAGAAATGAAGGCAAGAGTTTTCCCACTGAATCACCAAAAACCACAATCAAATCCTCTGCCATAAAGTCACTGCTGACTCATAGCAACCCTATGCGACACAGTAGAACTGCTCTGTAGAGTTTCCGAGGAACACCTGGTGGATTTGAACTGCCCATCTTCTGGTTCGCAGATGCAGCCCTTAACCACCATGGCCACCAGCCCCCGAAGTCTTCTGTAAAAGCTCCTTCCCATGTTCTAAAAGGACCTGAAGGACCTGTCTTTCTTTCTAACCTGTAGCAGGCCACTTTCTACCTCTCTGTCCTCCTGTCGTTCAGTTCTTCACCCAGGACCTCCTACATGCTGTTTCCTCTGCCTTGAGGAGAAACAGCCGTCAGAGGATCAAGAGAGGGCCCTGGAAGGGTGCGCTTGAATCCGCTCTCCACCATCGACAAGTTACATGATGAGTTAATGTCTGTGCACCTCATTTTCTTTATCTGAGCATAATGATAGTACATTGCCCAATAGAAAGAATTAAGATAGTTAATACAAAAAAGCACTGAAAATGGCACTGGAATCCTAAGAAATATTCGGTAAATGTAGTACCTGGTATTTTCTCAGGAAGGCTTTCTCCACACACTGTTGCCTAAGGAGGTCTAGTCCTGACCCCTGTAGAGGGTGTACTCTCCGCCCTGTTCTGCCCACCACCCTCTGCTCTGCACACGACCTCTGGCCATGCCTTGCCCTGCCTTGGCCATAAAAGCCTGTTCCGCTTGCCCATTGGGACCAGTCGTTGGAGGTCTGCAAACTCCTGCTGGCCCGCTAGCGTTATGATAGTAAACAGCTGCTTCCTCTCCCTTGGGTGTCAGTTGATTTCCTGTAACAGTCCCATGCCATCAAAGTTTCTACCCATGCCATCAAAGTTTCTACCCTTGCCTCAATTTATAATTCTTGTCATCGATTTTCGACATACTTATTTTCTTGTCTGTGTCCACTACTAGAGTGGGAGCTCTATGAGGGCAGGAGCCAAGTCAGCCCTTTGGGGTTTTAGCACAGGGCCCGGCACATAATCAGGATTCAGTGAATGACTGAAAGAGCCACCATAAGAGCAGATAATACATGGTGTGTGAGTCAGCAACAGAGCTGCACGAAGGCTATTAAGGAGCGGTCATCCAAGGAGCTCGCGGCCCAGATGCTGTGTCCTCCATTAGGATTTCTCCAATGGCTGCCTTCTCCTCTTCCCACGTCTCCAGATGACTTCCCTGTCCTCTGAACATTCCTTGTCCGCGCTGTCCTTTGTCACAGGCTTTGATTGGCTGTTGTTGACCCTGAGTGGGTTCTGACTCACACTCCTGTGTGCCTGGTGGAACTGCTCCAGAGGTTTTTGAAGGCTGTGACTTTTCTGGAGCAGATTGCCAGGTCTCTCTTCTCTGTGCCACTCAGTAGGTTTGAACTGGTGGTAGAGCAGCACTTAACTGTTGGCTCTATCCAGGGACTGCCTTTCTCCTCATTCATAGAGATAGTGGCCTGGTTCATCACAAAACATCTCTTTTACTTTTAATAACAATCTGTTAAATGATTGCTAGGAGGGAGAAGAGAAGGGAGGGAAGAAAAGGAGCTCTGGAGGCATAGTTGTTAAGTGTCAGCAGCTATCAAAAAGATTGTGAGCTCAAATCCACCAGCTCCTCCTTGGAAACCCCCGGGGCAGTCCTACTGTGTTCTATAGGGTCTCTGTGAGTTAGAAAGGGCTTGAAGTTAACATGTTTTGGTTTTTTTTGGAAAAAAAAAAAAAACTCTTTACTCCAGGTGCAGCCGTTAAAGATCTCAGCTGCTAACAAAAGGTCAACGGTTCAGCCCCCAGGTGCTCCTCAGATAAAGATGTGGCAATCTGCTTCTGGGAAGAGTTACAGCCTTAGAAACCCTATGGGGCTGTTCTACTCTGTTCGAGGTCTCTCTCAGTCAGAATAGCCTCAAAGGCAGTGTTTTGTTTTAACCCTTTATCTACACACCGTTATCTGTTTATCTATCTTTTACTTCTCATTAACAGAAAAAAATGACTGGCAAATGACTTACAGATTTTGAGTCTGTAATATTTTTAAACGGATTGTAAAATTTTAAACTATTCACAGGAAAAACCCAAGCAAAGAATAAACCCTTGATTCATGAAAATGTTCCCACTAAATAACTCTTTAGTACCCTTCCTCCAAACACTCTTTCAAAATTCTAAAAAAAGTAAAGCAGTATTTTAGCCACCCATTCTGATTCGTGATGACCCTATAGAAGAGAGTAGAACTGTCCCATTGGGTTTCCAAGGCTGTAATCTTTGTAGAAGCCAACTGTCACATCATTGTCCTGAGGAATAGCCTGTCCGTTCAAACCACAGACCAGTTTCAGCAGTAGAGAGTTTAGCCACTGTGCTACCTTGTTCTAGCCATGACATTTGCAGATTGTGAAATCTTCTTTGTGATGTTCTCTAGCCATCTCTAGTTATATGCTGTGTTTTTTAAAAAAATAAAAAAGTTCAGTGGCCACAAAGTTGATTTTGTCTCACAGTGAACCTATAAGGCAGAGTAGAACTACCCCCAGAGGGTTTCCAGGGTGCAGTTAGCTGGTGAATTCGAACTGCCAACTTTTTGGACAGCAGCCTATCTCTTAGCCACTGCACTAGCAGGATTCCTTGAATGTTGCCACTATGGCTAAACAAAGGCTAGATAGCTGGTGGATAAATTATGAATGTCACCTTGAATCAAAATCACTTGATGGCAATCAGTAATTTTCTTATCAGTGAAAACGAGAAATTTGAAACTTACAACTCCATACTGTACCACTTGAGGGAGCAAGAATACTAGCTAAAAAAAAAAATATGAGTTGCACCAAAGAGCTGTTCTGGGCAGTGTTTCCTGCAGGCAGGACCTCTTCTGACCTGTAACAGAATCATAGAAACACGTTGACTTTTAATCGGTTTGACTTAAAAGAAGAATTTTATCACGTACCTTGGATGCTTTTTTATGCAACTAGTGTTTGAGAGCAATGACCAGCTAAATTAGATCATGTACAGAGAAAGACTAAGTTACATGATTGTCACCCTTAATGTGATAAAATAAGAACCATTAATCAATTTAAGTAGCGGAGATTTATTAATGCAATGCATATCCCTTCAAAGCATATTATTATGACTGTGTATTAACCATATAGCTTATGCTTGTTCTGTGTGACAGATACGGTGACCTGAGTTAGTGTTTTGGGGTCAAGGTAACACCAATTTTAGATGTTATTATCAATATTGATCTCTGACCAAATATTGGTTATTATGATGAAAATCATTATCCAAATGTTGTTTCCTTAATCTTTCTCATGGTAAAAGTTGCATAAAGCTATACAGTTTGTATGATTACTTGAAATACAAATCATCTAATTTCTGATATGCCCACACAAAGAACCTTTATTCCCTACCGTGAATGATTCTCTTCCCTGAATCCTCCACAACCGAACAAGGATTTTGCCAGGATTCAGTCTCACTGAATTCTCTGGACATCTGTCAAACACATGGCCTGAAAGGCTCTCTTGACATGAATTTAGCCTAGCCTGACTCTGTTTCTGCTCTCTTGGTATTTCCTTCCCTAACTCTTCGTCCTTTCCTGTGGCATTTTAGTGAGTGTCTCATAGTCTGGCACTTCTAGAAACCATCTATGTGTCTGACAGTGGTTCACAGATGAATAGATAATCTTCCCCTCTGTATCCCTTTTCTTGGTGATTAGCATAAACATTCTGTTTCAGCCAGAAATCTAGGAGTCACTTGGATTTTTCCACTTCTTTCATTTTGACAAGCATTTAATAGGCACCTTTGATAAACCATACTTGTAGGTGCTGAAGACACAGCTTTGAACCAGACAAAGTCCCTGTCCTTTATCTCCCACTTTCCAGCAAATACCAAGGTCTGCCCATTTTTACTTACCAATTTCTTTATTTTCTCCATTTTACTCTCATTGCTCTTGGTTTACCTGTCATAGACGATTTTTATAGCCTCTTTTCCCATCCTCTTGTCCAGTCATGTCCCTCTTCCTCTCTATCTGAATTTTCCTATGGAGGATAGTTCTAACCTACAAGCCTACAAACATAATGCCTGATCACATGCTTTATCAGCACAGATGGCCCAAGCTCCTTTGCATAAGTGCCCTGAAGGTGCCCCAGCCCCCGCCCCTTTGCACAATCTCTTTTCCTATTCTACCCTACAGTCAACAATATTAGTACATTATGTACCTCCTATGACGTGTCACTGTACCCCTCTCTTCTGTATTTTTTCACAGGCTGTTCCATCTTCCTGAGCCACTCACACTTCACTTACATGCCTACATTAGACCTCTACCCTTTAAGTCTCAGCTCAAAACCTCATTCTTCTTTGAAGTCTTTAGCACTTTCCGGAAAATATAAGGATTGATCTCATTGCAGTTGGCTGGTAACCATTAACAAACTTTATTACAACTGTCTGAATCTTTTTGAGAGCCAAAATATGCCTTCTCATTTTTATGTAAATAACAACTGACATATACAGTCATTCATATATAGTTCCTGTTCCTCTAAAACCTACAATTGATTTTAAGAAACAAGACATATGTACCTAAAAGTTAATCAACAATACTAAACCAGAGGTCAGAAACTATGTTATGCACAGGATCTAACACATATCTGGAACGTAAGTACCATTGAATGCATGAGTGGAATCTATGGAACTGCATTAAGTATAGAAAGGGTGGATTTACAGAGTAGAAATCATGTCCAGCTATGGGGAAATATGTTCCCCTGAGTGTGCATCTCATCCTTTCTTTTCCAGCTCTAGCTGGCAATGTCAGGCCTGCAATTAGACTTCCAGCAGCCCAGCTGGCTCCCCTTGTTCCATCCTTTCCCAGCCTAGTCCCTTTTCATACCCAGCTAGCCATCTGAAAACAAACCCCTGTATGCACTCACCTTCACGGCTTTTCTTGCCTGGAATGGCTGCCACAGCCATTTTCTACCAACAGTACCTATCTATATAACATTCTTTGACTTCTGTTCTTCCTAAACAAAGCCTCTATCGGCCTTTTAGTTTATAGTCTATAACTTGACCCCTAATTGCAGAACAATTTGTTATTCACAATTACTGCTTTGAATCATATGCAGCTGCCATCTTCACAAGCCAGAAGCATTTGAATAGCAGCAGCTTCAGAACCTTAATCTTGTCCTTCAGCAAAACTGGTTGTAAATTCTTTTTGGATCAACCCCGCCTTCAGTTTCTAAGGTATTCCCAAATTGCAGCAGTGACATGAAGGCAGTGCACAAGAAATCAATCATTATGTTTATATGTTCATTGATTGTTTTTTTTTTTTCTCTAAATTACAGGCTCTCTGTAGACAGAGGCTATTCTGGGTAGCCAATGATACTGTGTAGGCATAGATTGATCTGCATTTTAACACAGAACTAAAGACACAAATAAATAGAAAAAAGGCATCTATTGCTCTTGACTTCATCAAAATGTAATTTAAAATCTCAGCTGTGGTCTGTATTTAAAGGCATAATAGAGAACAGAATTTTTCAGAAAATAATAATAATTAACTTCCTGGAAATTCGATCTATGTACCTAAATATTTTATATGAATAGTTCTGTCTCCGTCAACAGCATGTGGATCTTATGCAGCAGTAATAATGAAAGATTGACTCATATTCCTTGTTTACTTTGACCTCTTAGCTATTAACTGTAACAGAAATAAGAGTGAATAAATAGAGTTTGATGTTTTTCTAAGGAAAAAAGGGAAATGAGTGTCATCTACAGAGAAAAAGAAAAACAAAGGGAGGGGTGGAGTCACAAACACCAATCAGCTCGGCCTATTCTTTATAGAGCCTTGGCACAGGTGAGACAGAAGAAAGATGCCTGGTGAATGAGAGAACAGACAGAAGCCAATTCCTTAGCACAACAGCTCTCGATTTTGCAGCACATAACTGACAGCGTATGCCTGGCCTCAAGTTTTTTTTACAATAGAAAAGTGTTTGTTATTTCCTTCTGTAATCACATCAGGATGACATCTTCATTTTCACAGAATTAAATATCCTGGACTCTAAGGATCATGTTATCTAAATTATTAAATAACTGAGTTTGTGAGAGAGTGCAAAAAGAAACAAAGCAAATTCACTTTACAGAGAAATGTGTGAAAATGGCTACATTTGACCAGTGTTGAAGCAGGGTTAGAAACACGGGGATGTGTACATCTTTACAAATCCCTCACGCCTTTTTTTAACTTAAAGAAGAATGTTCTTTAAGCCTAGTTCAACAGGGGGTAACTATGTGGCCTCATAAGAGAACAAAAGAAGAGCAGAGATCAAGTGCAAATCAATCAACCACACGCCTGCACCTTCACTGTTTGATTTACACTTCCAGTAAGCACTTACAATTCTACCTGCTGAAAATTCAAGATGTAATATAGCTACCAGTGTTTGTTATTCTTGGGTGGCATCAATTTTATTCCCACTCGTAATGACCCCAGGCAACAGAAGAGAACTGCCACATAGGGTTTTCTTGGCTGTCATCTTTACAGAAGCGCATCACCAGATGTTTTTCCCACAGAGCGACTGGTGGGTTAGAACTGCCGAACTTGGGTTAGAAGCTCTGCTCCACCCGGGGTCCCTTACTGGTTCTTATGTTCTGTGTTTATTTTCATGATCTCTTTTCTCATCACTCTTAGAATGACCTAGCAAGAGACATCTTTTCTGCAACTTTTTCTGGTCTCTAGATATGAGCCGTATATAGCACCAGGACAAAAACATGTTTTCGCCCATTCTCCTGTGCCTGGAGCTCAGTTCTGCATTAGTTGTTCCCATGACCCTTGCCCTAGGGTCTATCTCCCAGTGGAGCTGGAAGCTGGAGTTGCCGTAGTCAGTTAGCCATGAACTGTATCCAGTTTGCATTGCTCATCATGTAAGACTACTGCAATGGAGACCCTGTAACACTTCCGCATACTTGGAGCATGTTATCAGAGAAGGCTCTCATGCTGGGTCAAATAGAGGGTCATCAAAAAAGAGGAAGACCCTCAAGGAGATGGAGTGACACAGTGGCTGCAACAACTGGCTCAAGCATAGCCATGATTGTAAAGACGGCATAGGATCGAGTTCTGTTTCATTCTGTTGTACACAGAGTCACTAGGAGCCATTGTTCGTAGGGTCACTATGAGTTGAAACCAACCCTAAGGCACTTAACAGCAACAACAGACCCCATATGGTCACCACCATGTGTAATGACTGATGAAGAAACAAAAGGTTGAGTGCTGTGCATGGTTTAAATGCTTTCAAAATTCTGGAAAATCCAGTCTAATGGAACAAAAAACTAAAATTTTGCCACTGTGATTAGAAACTGCATAGATCTTAAGGTAAACAGAGACTATATGCTTCCTAAGAGTTCCTTCAGAATCTCCAGTCATCTTAATTTTTGTTTAATACTCCCTAGAGACAATGTCTCTTTATATCAGATGTAAATGGCTCATATATAGAGAGTCCTATACCACTCAATGCAGTATTCTCGTGGCTGAAATTTAAGTTCTATTGGGCATTGTTTCTCCTTTATCCATCTATATGTATTTTTTCCTTTGTATCACTCAGTTTTCACTCTAACTCCAAAAACTTCTTCCATTATTTTTCTAAATTCTCCATATATCAATTTTTTTCATTGTGCTGTAAGTGAAAGTTTACAGTTCAAGTTAACTTCTCATACAAAAATTTTTGCTGATATTAATTGCAACCCCTGTAATGTGACAGCACACTCCCTCTTTTCCACTCTGGGTTTCTTGTGTCCATTCAACTACGTCCTGTCCCTTCCTGCCTTCTCATCCTGCCTCCAGACAGGAGCTCATCCCTTTGGTCTCAAGTATCTGATTGAACTAAGAAGCATACTCTTCACAAGTAATATCTGATGTTTTACAGTTCAGTCTAATCTTTGTTGTGAAGTGTGGACTTTGAGAGTGGTTTGAGCTCTGGGTTAATAGAGTATCTGGGACCCCTGGCTTCAGGGGTTCCCCTGGTCTCAGTCAGACCATTAGGCCTTTCTCCCACTCCATCAGGGCCTCTTTGTTGTGTTTCTTGTCACGGCAGTCATTTGTGGTAGCTGGGTACCACCTAGTTCTTCTGGTCTCAGGCTGATGGAGTCTCTGGTCTATGTGGCCCTTTTATCTCCTGGGCTAATATTTTCACTGTGTCTTTGGTATTCGCGAAAATTCTCCATTCCTGCTGTCTAACTCCTCATTCATGTCTAATTTAGCTTTCTTACTGAAGCCTCACGTGTTTCTTCACCATCCCTGAGACAGACAGCCCAAGTTCAGTGAACTTCACCTTGCTCGTCACCGTCGTGCTGTCATGTCAAGAATATTTTTTTAAAAAACGGTTCCTCTCTGTCAGAAATCTAAAAGTTTTACAAGCTCTGCAACTATAATGAAATACACCCACAAACAGAATACAAGAAATGGTCTCGTCCGACAAGAACTTGCATTAGGAACCAGGAGCTTCTCAGTGAGCAAGGCTCCGTGGGAAGGCCCAGCATCCTCTCTAAGACTTCTCTGACATCTTTCTCTCCCACTCACAGTGGGAGAAGCCAAAGCCAAAAGCTAAGCGCCTTCATGGGAGCAGCAAAATCTACTCACCAATTAGAATTTCTGAATCCATTTGGAAAGAGCTTTTAAGACACATTAAGTTTTCATTTTATAAAAACAACCCTATGAGATACTAGGATGATCACTAACATTTTTTCAAAACAGACAAGTGAAAGTGAGGTGCCGAAAGTTAAGTCAGCAAAGACACCATGATTCAATACAAGCAGTCCTCGATTGATAGGGTTCCATTCCAACAGCTTTGTCCTGAGTTGTTCTGACCTAAGTCAAAGGCTGCTTCTTTTTTGAATAGTTTTCATAGCCTGCTATTCAGCAGTGTTTTGAACAGCAAGTCATAACACTGAACATCTGCAAGTGAACATTTGAGAATGACAACATTAGCAAATTATGTGTTGCAGCATTGTTTCTAGCACGTGTTAGTAACGATTGTTCCGGTTGCTAGGTGCTTTTGAGCCAGGTCTGACTCACAGTGACCTTGTGCACACTGGAATGAAACACTGCCTGTTCCTGCCCCATCATCACGGTCATTGCTACCGCCACTGTGACAGGAGAGCTCATTGAGGGTCTTCCTGTCGTTTTCCCCTCCTGATTCTCTGTTTTACCAAAAATGATGTCCTTCTCCAGGAACTGGTCCCTTCTGAAAACATGTCCAAAGTATATGAGACATAATCACACTGTCCTCACTTTTAAGAATAATTCTGGCTATGTTACTTCTAAGACAGATTTGTTCATTCTTTTGACAGTCCATTATATATTCAGTATTCTCCCCCAGTACCCTAATTCAAAGACATCAATTCTTTTTTGATCTTCATTATTTGTTGTTAAGTCTCTCAATGCATATCAAGCCACTGAAAACACCACGGCTTGGGTCAGGCTCACCTTAGTCCTTAAAGTGCCATCTTTGCTTTTCAACATTTTAAAGAAGATTTTCTGCAGCAGATTTGCCCAATGCAATGCATCATTTTGTTTCTTGACTGCAGCTTCCATCTTATTAAGATAAGATGTATAAAATCAAAAACTAAAACCAGGGAGTTTTAGTGTGGTTGGTTGTAACTTAAACACCTCATGAATAAGGCACTACCTATACCTGGAAGTTAACTCTACAGCTTCCCAAATCATTATCATTTCCAGAGTGATGATTTCATGCATGATAATATTTTACACATTGTAATAACAGTTTGAACAAAGACTATCTTATCCATTCTTTACTATTGTTGTGGTCACCTAGTGCTGCTACAACAAAATTACCACCATTGGAGGCTTGCTAAAAGAAATATTTTATTCTATCACACTCAGGTAGACTACAAGTCCAAATTCAGAGAATCAGCTTCAGCAGAAGGCTTTCTGTGTTGGTTCTGAGGGAAAGTCCTTGTCGTCAATCTTCCCCTGGACTAGGAGCTTCTGAGACTCAGGAGCACCAGGTCCTTTTTAAAAGATGCATTCTACTCCTGGCATTGCTTCATTGGTGGTGTAAAGTCCCCAAATCTCTGTTTGCTTCTCTTTCTTTTATATCCCAAGACATTGCCTCAAGGCACAATACAATCTTACACATTGAGTCCTGCCCCAGCAACACAACTGTTGTCCATCTTCCCTCATTAACATCATATTGGCAGAGTTTATACCATAGAAGAACATCACACAATACCAGGAATCTTGGCCTAGGGAAAGGCTACAGTTGACTCAATCCATGACAATGACCTAGTCTTCCTTCTAAATGGATTAATTTAGGAAGTTTAATTTCTTTCTACCATAGTTAAAAAAAAAAAAAAAGTTATTAGGTCAGCTGGATGAGACTTATCTTGTTTATAAGACAGAGAGAGCTACAAAGCAAAAGACTGGTGGTTCGAACTCACAGCACCTCCGTTAGAGAAAGATGTTGCAGTCTACTTATGTAAAGATTACAGCCTGGAAACTCCATAGGGCAGTTCTATTTTGGCCCCTAGGGTTGCTGTCAGTCAGAATCAATTCAATGGCAACTTTTTTTGTTTGTTTATTTAATATTAAAAGTCACAATATTAACCCCAGGATTAACTGGAGGATGTTGAAAACACATGGATTTCACCTCACTGTCTATATAAATGTTTTAGATTCCCAATGTGTCTCCTTAAAACAGTCTAAGGTGGTCATCCAAAAGTGACCATCTGCCTCTCCTAAGCTGGTGGTTCTGATTCCTGGGGTATCCTTTCAAGCAGACCAAGTGGAACCACACTCATATGTAGTTTTGTGGTTTATATCATACATTCTATGTACAATGATTGTACTTATCAGGGCGGTAGTGCCTGATAAGTCTCCTAAAGGCAGAGGTTTGAGTTAGCTCTTTTATACATGAGTTTTATTCTTCTTCATGAGGACTTCATTAACAAACCCATGCCTCAAACCATTAGCTCTGCTGTCCAGGTCTTCCTTCAAAGTGGAGCAGATTAGAGAATCATTACTGCTATCTAATGTACATGGTTCTTCTCATAAAAATGCCATTATTACTATCATAACAGGGGTCATGATCAGTGTACAGTTTTGCTTCTTTTCTCCACTTGTTTTGTCCTCTCTCTTTTTCCAGAATTTTTCCTGGGTTTAGTATTGAATGCTTTTTATTCCTCATTATAATCAATGTCCTCTTGTTCTCCATACTTCCCAGTTAAATCAGAGGTTAGGTCAACAAGATCCAGCCAGTCTGGAGAACAACAAACATAAATAGCAGAACAAACCATAAGCAAATAACAATTTGGAAAAAGAAGAGAAAAGAAAAGAAAGAAAATCTGCAAACACTTCTAATCTAAGGTACAAAATAAACTTTGCTATAATAAACTTTCTATAATCACATGCTCCCGATGCAAACATTTTTATTTTCCTCTTAAGATTTTATATATGTTGGATAAGTTACCATTACCACTGGAACAAATCCTGCTAAGAACCATCTGAGTCAACTCTCTGTCTCAGTTGCCTTTATTCTTCTGATCCAGAATAGGCACAGCAGCCTCCTTCACCTTGTTTTTTTTCTTTTTTAAAATCATTGTTATTATCACTAGCAATGTCACTATCCCTTCCTTCACAGAACTTAAGTCCTTGCTTTTATTGCTGAGTAATGACTCTCTGTCCATTAGGAGACCAGATGCTGTTCTGACTCCAGCATCTCCTCTTTTTCCCCACAACGTTTCCTCCAACCAGTATTACAAGTTATTATTGTCATGGGAACCACAACCTACCCCAACATGCCCACTTCAAAGCTTTTTGCTTAGTGATATTCATTGAATTGAGTTTATGACTCTTCTTCCTAACTTAAAAAAGACCAAGTTTGGGGTCTGACCCCTGACATTCTAAGAGGATTTCTGCTGACTTCCTGCATCTTGTCATCTTTCACTGGTATTCATCTAAAGTCATCTCCTATTGTTTCCTCTCCCTTTTACCACTTGCACAACATAATCTTTCTAAATCCTTCCTTCTTAGCACAAGCTCCTGAATAATATCCTACAAGTATCCCTTGCCTTGTCTGAAAATCTCCTTCTTAAGTCTGCTTTCATTAAAATGCTCTGTGGCTTTGCGGGCTGTGTGCCAAATGGACTTGGCTCAACTTCCTTTTATAGGTGGGGAAAAAAAGGACAGTCACTGTGCCAGTGGCTCCACAACTCAGTATTACAATATTAATACCAAATACCACCTGTTGCTTTGTGAACTGAAAAAAAAAAAGTGAAATTACAAATGGAGTATTTCCCAAAGCTATTCATGAAATAATTTCCTACTAGACTGAATTTCAGAGTGAAATTATTCCATAGCTTTAGAAATTGTTTAAAATATGTCATTGCTTATATTAGCATGTCCTGTTAAGCCAAGAAATTTCTATTACAGGGAATAATGGGAAGCTGTATAAGACATATAAACAGATGTGAACAAACCATGCCATTAAATCACTTCATTCTACCTCCCTGGTGGTCCTTCTAAATTTTTTTAGTTTTGTTTCAGTTTACATTTCTCAATCAGAGTTATGTACTGAAACAGTCAGGGCTATAGCTTTAAAAAATAAAATAAAACCCCTGCTGCTGTGCCTGACCCCAGACCTTAAATAGGGAGCAGACATGTGCTCTAACTAGGGCTAGGAATATCTGCTTCCCAGGTTTCAAATTAATGAAGCCGTGGAAGGAAAGGGGAGACACCATTTAAAGTCAGTCCCTAGTCAAGGGGAAGAAGGATGAAATATACATTAATTTATTTAGTATCTACTATATTGGGTTGTACTGGGTCACCTGGTGGCATAGTGGTTAAGAGTTACGGCTACTAGCCAAAGGACAGGCCCTTCAAATCCATCAGCCACTCCCTGGAAGCTCTGTCAGGTGGTTCTACCCTCTCCTTTAGGGTTGGTAGGAGTCCAAATTGACTTGACAGCAATAGGTTTATCAGTCAGGATTGACTTGATGACAACAAATTTGATGTGATTTCCATGTGCTAGGAAGAAGCCCTGGTAGCACTGTGGTTAAGAACTGTGGTGATCTACAGATGCTAATTAAAAGGTCAGCACTTGAACTCCACCATCTGCTCCTTAGAAACTCTATGGGACAGTTCCACTCTGTCCTGGAGGGACTTTATGAGTTGAAATTGACCAGATGGCAACAAGTTTGGGTTGGGATGTGCTGGACCAGCCCCTGAGTGATGATGCAAATGGTAAATGTGCTGGGCTGCTAAATGAGAAGTTGGTGTTCAATTCCACCTGTGAGCCCCAGAAGAACTGGACAATCTCTTGTGCAAGAGTCAGCCACTGAAAACTCGACAGAGCGTAGTTCCACTCCACATATCACTTAATGCTAAGAAAAATCTTAAGAGAAACCATTACTTCTGTTTTACGTATGAGTCAACAGAAGCACGGCAGTATTAAATAACACGCCTAATGACACACAGCAAGAAGCCACATCCTAAAGCCCACTTCCTTGTACTCCACCAGGCTGTCTTCATAACCCAATCTCCCTACTGAGTGCTACTCTCCAAGGAATAAGGTGTTTGAGGTCCATGCATGCATCAGCATGACCCCACATACCCTAAGCCACATCTTTTGACCCGGTGGTTTTCACTGGGTCGTCTTCCTCAAAAGCCCCCAACAGCCTCTGATACTTAGGTTAGTCTTGCTTTTGTTTGGCTCTTCTTTCCTAATTTTCTTTATGGAGGTACAAAAAGCACCTACTCAGGGCCAGCAACATAAATTGTACAAAACAAAAATATGGAGTCCCTGTTCAAAAAGCAAGTAAAAGGTGACACTAAGCGTAACTGAAATACAAAGAGCTTTCCAACTGCAGTGAAGGGCAGCATACAATGCAGAGGAAGTCAGCACAACTGGACCAAAGCCAAAGCTAAGACGTTTCCTGGACATATGCAAACACTTCGAGGGATAAAGCAGCTAGTGCTAGGACCTGGGTACCATAGCTCTTGGGGACAACCAGGTCAACTGACATAACAAAGTTTAAGAAAAGATTCTGCAACCCACTCTGGTGAATTGTATTGGGGTCTTAAAAGCTTGTTAGTGGCCATTTAAAATATATCAACTAGACCCCTGCCACTTAGAGCAAAAGGAAATGAAGAAAGCCAAAGACACCAGGAAAAATATTCACTCAGAGGACTAAATGATCCAAAGACTCCACCAGCCTGAAAGCAGAAGAACTGGATGGTGCCCAGCTACCACCAGGGACTGCCCTAACAGAGAATAGATCACAGTCAGAGACAGAGCGGAACAAAATGTAAAACAGAACTCAAATTCATATTCAAAAAAAAATGAGACTTAATGATCTGACAGAGACTAGAGAAACCCCTGAAACTATGGCCGCAGGCACACTGTTAACCCAGAACTGAAACCATTCCTGAAGTCCACTCCTAGACAAAGATTGGACAGGACTATAAAAGAAAAAATAATACACTTGAGGAATGTGTTTTTTAGTTCAATCAGATACATGAAACCAAACAGGCAGCTCCTGACCAAAAGCAAAATGGAAAGGCAGGAGGGACAGGAATTAGGGCAGTTATATATATATATATATATGTGTGTGTGTGTGTGTGTGTGTATATATACATACAGAACATGTATATATATACAAAAACACTTCCTTATCTTCAGTGGCTTCTCTTTCAACTTTTCTCATGATGTTCTATTATGTGTTATTTATGTTGTTTAAAGCAAAGAAAATGAAAAATATTAAATCATTATCATTAGTAAATTACCATTTCTTTTTATATTGTGCATTGCCACTTTAAAATATATAAATATGAGTATTTAAGCCATGTAGAATTACCAAATTTAGATAATTCATAGTTCATAATTTGTACATGCATTTGCATTTCATTCTTCCCAGAATAGCAGAAACTCTGCTCAGAACTATCTCACATTCTATCAGTGCTCTCTACATACGTCTATAGTGGTTGGTAAAGAAAAACCGAAAGGAAAATAAACTATCTTTCCCTTTCCTGTGTCCTCATCTTTAGTGTAAAGTATTGAATAATACGGGAAACTAGCAGGATTAAGAAAGGCTATGGTAGATTTCCTTGGTCTTTCATGTTTCTTTAAAAGCCCATTGCATTATTTTTTGCCTTTGAAGCAAGTTCTGGTTCAGATGACAAATACGGCGTCTTCGCATGGCATTGTCCCCATTTACTCAACTGGTAGACGTAACAGGCTCTCACTTGCTTTGAATCTCACTGAACTCCCAGCACTGCAGATCTATAAGAATTCTGTTCTCATGGGACACAACTAATGCTACATGTGATGGAGCAACAGGAAATCAGTGAACGTGCATACTGTGTGTGTGTACCACCTCTGTCTGCACTCATGCTCTGTTCCCCCTTAAACTTCACCTACAAAGTACAAGTTCAATACAGTTAAAGAATTAAGAATCTCCAGGGAGCAACACCAAAGCATTAAACCAAGCGTGAGGTTTTCTGAACATTAAGCCCTGTGTCACTACACAGGTGACATGCCCTCGCCCTCCTAGAACAGGGGGCTTACTATTATCTGTCAGGCTTCATAAGAAATGCCATAAAGACTTAAAAATCTTATATTTCTGGGATTTAGCTGTGGAGATTCTTATTCAGTAAGAAAGTAGGTTCTAGAATCTTTCTCGTAAGCTCTCTGAGAGACTGCGATGGACTGCCGTGTTTGGGAAGAACTCCCATCACGGTCTCCACAGCCGCAGAGTGCACCTCAGGTCCGTAAGTTAGTGTTCACCTTCCGGGAAGCATCCCTGGCAATCAAATGCCTGTCTCTCTTACCTCCTTCATCACTTAGCATCTGGGTCAATGTTGAGGGACACTGTGGAAGGAATAGCAAAAGGAAGAAAAGCAACCCTTATGGACCCTGTCATTAATTGCATTGTGTCCCCCCAAAATGTGTCAGCTTGGCTAGGCCATGATTCCCAGTACTGTGTGACTGTCCACCGTTTTGTCATCTGATACGATTTTCCTACATTTTGTAAATCCTAACTCTATGATGTTAATGAGGCACAATTAGAGGCAGTCATGTTAATGAGGAGAACTCAATCTAAAAGATTTCATTATGATTTAAATCAATCTCTTTTGATAAAGAGAAGAGAGAAGCAAGCAGAGAGACTGGAGAACTTATGCCACAAAGGAAGCAGTGCAGGGAACAGAGCATGTACTTTGGACCCAGGGTCCTCCACCGAGAAGCTCCTAGATCAAGGGAAGAAGGGTGACAAGGACCTTCCCTGGGAAAATGACAGACAGAAAGCCTTTGGAGCCAGCTCTGTGAATTCAAGCTTCCAGTCTGCCAGCCTGTGAGAGAATAAGTTTCTATTTGTTAAAGCCATCCACTTATAATATTCCTGTTACAGCAGCACTAGATGACTAAGACAGATCTATAGGACGGAAATAGGATGACATCATCTCCTCGATGGCTGTTTTGGCTCTCTGTCCCTCCTGGTCTTCAGCTTTTGGTGCATCCCCTTTCCCATGCTCTGGGACGTGTCTGCAGAGGCACCTAGAGTGATGTCAGCCTCTGTCCCCTAGGTGCTCCCTTTCTAGGTTCCTGTCTCTGTCACCTGCTACTCTAACTGGCTCCAGATTCCTCCAAACCTTCAATTTCTCCCTCTTCCTCAACTCCTCACTCTAAATTGATCTCTCCTTTCACTTCTTCCTTCTACATCACACTCAAATTTTCCTTCTCTTCTGTCCCGTCTGTCTCAGACCCTCATAGTTCCTCTTCTAAAGTACTGGACTACCAATGAGACTCTTTAACTCTTTCCGTGTTCTATCCTCAGTTGACAGCATGAAAAAGATTCTTCTAAAATCCACGTCTAACACAATTCTCTCAAATTCTCATTCAAAACCCTTCCATGGCTCTTAAGAGCTTTCAGTAAAATACTCAAACTACTCATTGTTGTTTATTAGCATCTTTAAGCTATGGCACTTACTGCCTTTTCAGTTCCCTTTCCTGATACAGACATAAGCTGATACCTGATACAGACATAAGCTCAGCTCTTGGCAGTTCCTTAAACATAACGTTCTCTGTCCTTTCTGAATTTCTGTAGTGTGATTCCCTCTGCTGTGAAAACCTCTCTTGAGCATCTGTCCTTTTATCATCTGCCTGGCAGACTTTTCCTTGTCACTATGCTGAGAAATCAACTCAAGTATCACTTCCTTTTTTGAGAACAGAGTGTTGACTTGTCATGGGGTTGTCAACCCATGTCATGGGTACTACTGTTTAATAAAAAGCTAGTTTGTTCTGTAAACCTTCATCTAAAGTACAATAAAGAAAAAAAATTCACCTCCTTTTGAATTTCCTAACTCTCTTACCCACCTATCTGCTCCGCTCCTGATCACATCCAGGCAAGACTCTAGGCTCTGAAAGCACGGAAGATAATTTTACATGGCATGAAACAGGTTGTCAGTAACTGGAGGAAGGAGGAAGAAAGACAATGAGCAGTCAAAGAGTAAGGCCTTAATACATCTGCCCTCCAGCTCCCTTCAAGTTCAGCTGGCAGAACACCATCTCCATTCCAGCACTCTAGACTAGTTGGAAAACAATTCAAATCCCCAATACAATTTTTCGAAAAAGGTGTCTATTGACAATCCACAGAGAAACCTCTTGTAATTGTGCTAGCCCAGTTCTCTGTTCCTGTACCCCAAGAGCTGCCCAAACAACTGTAATGATGGCTTTTAGTCCTTCTGCTCTTCTAATTGCCTTCTTGGAGCTATTTTTTCTCCTACTCTTTACATTTTAAATGTATAATCTGGCTAACCTACTGAAACATTAAAGAGGGAAGAAATCAGAGAGAAGAAAGAAAGGGAAAAAGGTAGACTTGCTGTTAGTTCCCAATGTGCTTGCTCAGCGGTGCAGTTTTTCATGCAGTGACTCTCAGTCCTGACTGTAGATTAGTCTCACCTAGGGAGTTTTCAGAAATAATCCTGTTCAAGCCTCACAGCAGACCCATTTAAAGGAGAGACAGAGTTCAAGTATTCCTAAATAATATTTCTCTCTGGTTTTTCCAGTGTCTGTCTCTCAACACTGTCTGGAAACTCCCACCCCTATAGTTCTTCATCAACTTTTCTTTACGCTCATCAGCCACAGGAGAAGACAAGGATCACCCTTAGAAGTATAGAAGTATGGAGGCTAGATATACTCACAGGGTTTTGTCTGTGTTCTAAGATTTAAATCTGCCTTTTCTCCTGTGATTAAACCTCTTCCTCCTATGGGGTTGCTGTGTCAGTCTTCCAGGCAGAGCTCCTTGCCTCACCTTCCTGCCTGCAAGCCTCAGTATTGGGGTCTTTTTTTACCCCACCCACAAATGCACCTTTCAGAAATTGGATGATGGGTTTGGAAACCTGCTCCCTGTGAAAAGACCTTTCAACTCCACCTGTATGTACGACTTCGGCCTTTAACTTTGCGGTTCTACTGACCTGCCAGGGCCTACTCCCTCTGACCATCTTAAACCTTCCCAGTGCCATTTAACCCACTGCTAGGATCTTTCCCTGGTGACTGACTCCCAACTATCTACCTTTCATTCTCCAACAGGTCTAAAAGAGTTGCATCCCAAGTAATCCTGGTCCCTCACTCTCTGAGCTGCGTGGATGGCTCTGCTCTAATGGAGAGAAAGAAAAAATAGAGAACGATGGAGCACAGGGAACACAGAAACAGTCTACATTTAACTAGCCGTGGGAGACAAGCCAGGAGCTTTTGCAAAGTAACAATGATGACATACCCTTAGCAGCCACAGGAGTTGATTATCTTTTGTGTTCTCCTCAGTCATAGAGAGAACTTCAAAGATGATACTAGACTGTCTCTCCTTTCAATCTCATTAAGTACCAGAGCAATTTTGTTCCATTATAAAGTTCCCTTATTATAAATGATACTGCATTTCATTCAGACAAGAAAGATTTCAATCCTATTGGACATTCTCCTGGATTGATCTGAACCCTCATGATTTCAAAGAAACAAACTCTTCGTACTCACCCAGTTTCTGGGGGTATGAATTAATAGTCCCCAGTCCCACACACACCTGACTGCCCATGAGAAGCTGAAGGTCTTTAAAACCTATCATACTGGTGTATAACTCAGAGTCAGAGAGTAGAAAGAAGCTGACTAGACTCCAGAATTTTCTCAGTGTGTGGTCTCATGTGTCGTCTTACTCCAGGGCTGGACGGTGATGACTTCCTGGCAGTGGGGCTGCAGAACGGCAGTGTAGTTTGCAACTATAACCTGGGATCTGGCATGGCAAGCATCAGGAGTGAGCCGCTTGATCTGAGCCTCAGAATACACACAGTCCGTCTGGGGAGGTTCTTCCAAACGGGCTGGCTGAAGGTAAAGGGTCGTTCCTTCATTTGCCCCACAAATGCATTGAGAGACTATTGTATTATAGGATCTGTGCCAAGGTAAAGAGGCAAATAGGCCGTGCTACCTACCTTACAAAGCTCCCAGGCTAGAACACAAAATAGAGAAACAGAGGGGTGGGTAGAATTGAGTTGTGTAGGAATAAATAAGGTCGATACTTAATATCGATAAGGGTGGAAATGAAGCATTCAGGAAATACCTCCTGGAAGAGGTGATATTTAAGCATACATTTAAATAAATTACCAAGTCAGCCCGAGGACCGCTATCAAGTCAGTCCTCGCTCATGGCAATTCCATGTGTGTCAGAGTAGACATGTGCTCCATAGGTTTTCAGTGGCTGATTTTTCACAAGACTATGCTGGGTAGAACTGAACTTCCAACCTCAATGTTTGTAGCCACTCATGTGAACATTTGCATCACCCAGGTAGTCCTTCAATAAATAGGAATTAGGGAAAAGGACAGTGGACTTAAGGAAAGCTAGCAGTATAGTGTGGCTTTTAAGCAGGAGGAAGCAAAAGATGTGTTATGTGTTATAGGTAGACAGAATCTATATTTTCAAACAGCTTAAATTCATGCCTCAGGGTTTAAGAATGAGAGTAGGGTATCACAATCACAGTCCCATTTTTCAATAAATGACTCTGGCAGTTGTATTAATAAGGAATGGGAGGACAAGGCTAGATCAAGCCCGGGGACCAGGAAGATGCCAACTCCTAATCTTTGAAGAATCTAGATCTGACTGACATGCAAAACCATGACTGCTATAATAATACGTCCATGGTAACTGACACCAGCAGAGAAGCAGAGAATAGAGTGGCACAGCTTTTTTTTCCCCCTTCCTTCATAATTCAGGTCTTTGTAAATCTATCCTCCCAAGTTAATGGGAAATAACAAAAGAATATCTTAAAAATTCACTATGTGAAATTAATTTTTTTTTTTTAGTGAGTTCTGATTTTTTTTTTCCCTCCTTTGAAGGTAGATGATCATAAAAATGACTCTGTCATTTCTCCAGGAAGACTGGTTGGTCTCAATGTCTTCAGTCAATTTTATGTAGGTGGCTACAGTGAATACTTTCCAGATCTCTTACCAAGTGGAGCTGATTTTAAAAATGGCTTTCAAGGTAAGGCATGGCAGTCTTGTGTTGTGTTTGTGTGTTTTGGATATTTGAAAAACGACAAAGTTTTTAACATGTATAATTCTAGTTTCAAAAGCCAGCCATTTGTATTGTTCTGTTATCTGATACTACCCAAGTTTGTTACTCATCCGAAGTGTTCCTTTGTTACTCACTGATTGCGGGTCACACATGAGGTACTATACCAGATGTCTGAGATGCTTCAAGGAAAAAAAATAAAGAACTGTAGACTGTACTTGTGAGTACACGTTCTAGCTGGGGAGATGTGGTAACGGGGCGCACAATTAGCAAAAAATATAATAAATAAGTAAATCATATAGCAGTCCAAGGTGATAACTAGCCCTGGTGTCAGAGTGGGTAATACATTCAGCTGCTAACCAAGAAGTCAGCAGTTCAAACTCACCAGCTGCTCCATGGAAGGAAGATGTGGTACTGTGCTTCCATAAAGATGCACAACTCTGGAAATGCTATAGACCCCTATAGTGTTTCTGTGAGTACAAAATCAACCAAACAGCAGTGGGCTACAAGATGGAAAAGGTATGGAAAAATAAGGGGTACAACATGGTATGTGGGGATCAAAAGTGCTGGTGTTTTTAATATGCCCAGGATGCTTTTTAATATAGGCAGAGATTATATTAAAAAGATTATACAGCACTACTCCATGGGTAGACTTCATGGAGTCGTGGTAAAAGTTGGAAACTCCCTCTGACTTTGCAATATACTTAATATAAAAAGGTCAGACACAGACTGCAGCCACCTAAATCTATTCACTAACATATACGCCACAGAAGTTACTACCAGCTAAAAAGGTGAAGGAGAAACACTGTGCTTGAGTGAGTGATCTGATTGCCATTTTCTGTCTTCCTGTATTCAAAAAGGAATGTGGTCCCCAAACATCTGTGAATTTCACATTTCACAGCGCAGCTTCTTAGCATCCTTGCTAAATGGGTGCTCTCTGCAGCCCCATTCTGGGCCAGCCCTGGACCAGGCTTTGGCCTGCACTTGGCCTGCCTGACTTCCCTTCCAAATAAGCACGCCCCACCACCCCAACCCCAACATCATTGAGGGGACTTTGGGACAAGCGATGTCTTCTGTTATCACCTCTTAAGAAAAGTAGATGTGATGTGGCTGTGGTTAACACAAGGGAAAAAATAAATGCAACCGTGTCTTTAAAAATAAAACAGAAACATAGACTCAGTCCTTTCCTATAAAGCTGACTCATAGAGTTATAAAATCAAGGTGTGCTTTGAATTATTATAATAATGCAGTTGGTGCAAATAAACTGTTCAGTGGATCCTTCCGAGAACATTTAATCTAGGGGCTGCTCATTACGGTGTCCTCAGTCACTACCCATGCATAACCAGACTCCTCTTCATCAGAATCCAGCAAATGGAAACCAGGATAGGATACACATCCATCTATGACAGGAGCTGTCATCGAGTGCCTCCTTAGACCTGGCAGCTCCCACCTTACCCCTTCCAATAACTTCTGCCTCAAACTGAAGGCAGAAGGTCACGTACTTGAAATGTGTGAAAGCAAAACAGCTAACTCAATGTAATACAAGGTCAACTTCCAGTGAAATCATTTCATTCCACCAAGGCTCACAGAGAAACTCTTTCTTTGAATATACAGTTAGTGTTGATTCTCATAACGGTGACTTAAATAACAGTTTTAATTATTCCACAGCACTATGCAAACTGTAACCAAGAGCTCAACAACTCTTTCGTGTTAGGGGATAATCTGAAAAGGTCCGTAGGGGCATAACAAATCAATCAATTTTTAAAATACTGTATTCACGGGAAGAGATGAGTAATCTGTTGAAAGTGAAAGATTAACATTTTTCACTTAATGAAGCAGAGATCCTGTGGAGGTCATCAAAACATTCTGTCATTTATTCACAGACATGATGCTTATACATAAGTACTTTGAATCATTTTGATGGCTTAGAAGTTAGAAAATAGTACCACATCATGAGTAAGAGTGTGGACTCTGAAATCTAACTACCTGATTATCAACCCCCTACTACCTGCAAGTTCAGGACCTTGACTAGTCATCTAACCTGTTATGCCCCATCTGTAAAATGGGAATAACAACACTTCTCTTACTCTGTAGCTCTGAGAATAAATTAGCAGGGAGAGAACACAAATTAGTACCTGGTTTATATAGTCCTTTGTGCTAACTGAAAGTTTGGGAGTTCAAGTCCACCTAGAGGTGCCTTGGAAAACATGGCTGGCGGTAAATTTTCAAAAAAAGCAGTCACTGAAAACTCAGTGGAATATAGGTCTATTTGGACATATGTGAGGTTGCTGTGATTTGGGGGATCAACCTGATAGCAGCTAATAACAGTGTACCAGTGACGACAGCAGTGCTGGTGGCAGGCAGTGACACCACTCTGAGTCAGACTCTGGCTTCTCTGTCTCTGCTACTCAGACAGTGGTAACAGCACAGGCTCTGGAATCAGACTGTATTTAGACCCAGGTTCTGCCAGCTACCCAGCAGCTAGTGACTTTTAGCCTATTGTGTAAATACTCTGAGCCTCCATTTTTCTCCTCTGTAAAATAGAAATGCCCACTCCATGTGGTTCTAGTAAGTCAATCAGTTAAGTAAAATAGTTATGTTAAGTACTTAGCCAAGAGACTCACCTAAAACGAAACTCATTCTGATTCATAGCTACCCTATAGGACAGAGTAGAACTGCCTCATAGGGTTTCCAAGGCTGTAGGTCTTTACAGAAGCAGATGGCCACATCTTTCTTCTGTGGTGTGGCTGGTTAGTTTTGAATAACTGACCTTTTGGTTAGCAGCTGATCACTTTAACCACTGCACTACCGAAAACAAAAACAAAAAACTCATTGCCATTAAGTCCATTCCAACTCATAGTGTCCCTATATGACAAAGTAAAATTGTCCCATACCATTTTCAAGGAGCACCCAGTGGATTTGAACTTCTGGCCTTTTGGTTAGAAGTCATAGCCCTCAACCACTATGCTGCCAGGGTTTCCACTGTAGCACCAAGGCTCCTCAAATAGTGAATAAATATTAATTACTACTATTACTTCATCCTGTTGTCGTAGGATTTGATGTTTTCAAATATATTTCTTTTGTTTGTTTTTTGTCTTTTGTCAACTGTATTTCCTTTACACCACTTCTGCCTTCTACTTAGAACTTCTCTTCATATCTTAACAATAGAATGAAAAGACTATTCAGCAAACCTGGAATTGTCCTCTTGAGGGTAGTAATGATGACCTTCAGTTCAGCACACTCTCTGACAGAAACACTAGGATCATATGTTGTGAAAACATGTCAGCTACCGCATTTCGTTAGGATAGGACTCTTTTGAAGACCTTCTTGGCAACTGCCACTTAATCTACAGTTTCCAGGATTTTCAAAGCCCCTAATTTTAACATTTATATTTTGAACTTTCTTTTGATATCTGTCATCCCTCCATCCTAAACTAGCATTTACAAATAACAGGAAAGTATGTTTCATGATTATCAACTTACCTTAACAACTAGATTGCAACTACAACTAAACCCACTGTTCTCCAAAGCTGATCACCGACTCTTTAAAAATGGGAAGAATCTGATTGAAATGTCTAAATAAAGCATGCCAGAAACAATGTCTTCTTCTTGCAAAGTTGCACTGACTTGCTCAAGAACAGCTGGTCTGCCTTTATTCTGAATCAAGTGGAGACAGAATGAGTGTGAAAGGCAGCATCACTTGCACTTAGATTATCAGTCATGGAAGATTTGTTAGTTTGGGGCTTTAAAAATGATATGAATCAACATTTTGAATTCTAGAAATCTTAACACTTAATCATGTTGATTTAAAACTGCCATTCCTTCCTGTTACTTGGATATAACTGATCTTTTCCTTATGCATTTAGAAGACCTCGTGGCTCAGTGGTTAAGTACTACGTCTACCAACCAGAAGGTCAGCAGTTCGAATCCTCCAGGCGCTCCTTGGAAACTTTATGAGGCAGTTCTACTCTGTCCTCTAGGGTCAGTGTGAGTCAGAATCAACTCAAAGGCAGTGGATTTGGTTTGGGGTTCCTTATGAATTTAGTAACTTAAAGAGGGCAGAATCTAAATACAGGATCCTCTTATAGTTTGTCTTCAGCTATTAAGAAAGTAGATAGGAAACACATACCTTCTGGAAATAAATGTAAGAAATCACCTGGCACATGTTTGTCTCACTATTTCATGTGTCCATGTCCACACAAAGTGAATATTTGAGGATAGGGTCAGTTACAACAAATTATTCAGCTACTTGCAACAAGTAACACACATTCCATGCCTTAAACAGATTTTTTTTTGCCTGTTAATCTCATAGTTCTGTAGTCACCTCAGCTAATGAGAGTAAGACCTCTCATTTATCTTTATATGACCCTTGCAGTTTCTTTTTTGCGACTGGGATATAAATACCTGAGGGGAGAAATGGATCTAAGGATACAGAAACAAACATATGACCCACCGTAGAAAACAGCCGGTCCTACATGAGAATATGCGTGTGCTGCACCCCTAACTGGCAGTCACGAGTACATGGGCGTTTGCCCTTTGTTTTCTACAACGTGCATAATAAAATAATAAATCATGCTCTAAAAAAGGGCAGGGAGGGTAAGGTAACTCCTTAAAAATTTCTGGATTCTACTCCTGAACGACTTAATCGAAATCTCAGGAGTGCGATCTAAAAATCTGCAACTTAACAAATCTAAGTTTGGACATCACTGTTTTGCCCACTATATTAATCAACCATAACAAAATAAATGCAGAGCTTTGTGAAAGAATTTAATAATTGATTAAAGTTACTACTGTCTTCAGAAAGACAAATCGCACACAGCTAAACATTATGAATATGCTGTCACATGTCTATACACACTCCTGACAAATTATTCTAATCCAGAGGTACCCAGTATAAAATATCAATTCTTATTATTGGTAAAGTTCATTGGTTTTTGTTCTAGAAGTAGTTCAAAATGAGCCGTTATCTTCCCTACAACTTTTGATGTTTATGTAGATTAAAAACAAACAAATCTGTTGCCATCAAGTCAATCCCCATACACAGTGACCCTATAGGACAGAGTAGAACTGCCCCGCAGGGTTTCCAAGAAAGGCTGATGGATTCTAACTGTGGACTTTTTTGTTAGCACCACAGTGCTTCACTTCATGAAGATGGGTTGTGTTTCAGTCAGGTAGTGCTATTCTAACAGAAACACCACAGAGCGGATGGCTTTAACAAAGGAAAGTTTATTTTTACACAGTCCAGTAGGCTACAAGTCTATATTGAGGATGTCCACTTCAGGGGAAAGCTTTCCCCCTTGTCGGCTCTGGAGGAAAGTCCACTACTGCATCAGTCTTTGTCCAGGGAGCATCTTAGTGCAGGAACTTCAGGTCTGAAGGACACACCTTTCTTCTGGGGCAGCTTTCTTGGTGGTGTCAAGTTCCCAGTTCTCTGCCTGCTTTCTTTTCCTTTTATCTCTTGCAGGGTGAAAGGACTAAGGGTGGGGCAAGCCATACTCCAGGGAAACTCCCTTTACAGTGGAGCAGGGAGGTGATCTTATAAAGAGATTTACAGTCCCACCCTAATCCTCTAACATACAGCGCAGCAAAGTCACAAAGTACAGGACAGTCATAGGATACAGGGAATCAAGGCCCAGGCAAATGGCTACACATATTCTCGGGGAGGGGACACAATTCAGTCCATGACAGGTTGATTAACCCTTCTCCGAGGAGTCCTGATGATATACTGGTAAAGTGATCAACTGCTAAAACATGGGCTGGCAGTTCAGCCCCACCCATCAGCTCTGTAGGAGAGAGATCAGGCAATCTGCTTCCTTGAGAATGACGGCCTAGAACCCTCCCTGAGACAGTTTTACCTTTATTAAACACATAGGTTGTTATGAGTCAAAATCTATTCAGTGTCACATAACAATAACTTTTTTCCAGAGTAAGTAATTTATATATCAGTCAAACAGAGATTTTACTGTTTTACCCGTACTAAAAAAAAGATTTCTCTTCTCTCCCAAACTGCCTTGTGAGGCTGTCATGGGTAGACATCAGTGGGTACCTAACTTTCCTAAAACCATATATAAAATTTTGTATGTTTACATGCTTTTTTCTGGACAATGGATTCATAGTCTTCGTCAATGTTCTTTTTCTGAACAGAGTTAAAAATTACTGTTGACTAGCGTAAAGATGGGAAATCTATTTCTCATTTCCCAACTTCCATTCACTGTCCATATACAAAGTGTGGGTATAACAAAAGTTTCTTTAAACTCTATGGTTTTCATGAGTAGGTATAGGTATAGAGTGTGCCTCAACACTGAATCATAATCATAATCACATCTGGGACTTAAATATTTGAATTCAACTAATGTCTGTTACAAAGAGGCAGGAGGCAAACCTCTGAATACGAATCAAAGTCAAATTTATGTTAAAGTCACTTTTTATGTCACAAGTCTCAAGTTGTTCCCAGAAGCAAAATCTCATTATTTTCTCCCACACTTCCAAATAAAGGCCCTTTGTAAGCAAAGGACTCAGTGATTATTTGCTTTGTGAAATGAATAAGCATGAACTGAATTGATATACAGAAAATTATACTGACATGGCTTGTGTTCTTAAGTAACTTAAGGTTATTAAATTTATTTTATCTCCAAGTAATATCTTTTTCAAAGACAGTTATTTTCTAGACCAAATAACTTGTGCTTTTTTTTTTCTTTTTGCACTAGATAGCTAGTGTTAAATAAACTACCAAATAATGCATTTTAAATAATCAGAAAATCTTGGCTTCTATGCTCTTACCTAAAAATTCAAGAGTAAAAATCTTATACCAAACTTTATCATCACTAAGGTAAGTTACTAAAGATAGCTTGGGGGGTGGGGTACAGTGGTTGAATGCTTGGCTTCTAACTGAAAGACTGGTGGTTGGAACCTACCAGTCACTCAGTAGAAGATGTGGCAGTCTGCTTTCATAAAGATTTATCAAAACTCCATAGAGAAATTCCATTCTGTAATATAGAGTCTCTGTGAATCAGAATCAACTCAACAATCAACAGTTCGTTATTTTTTCAAAGACAGCTTGAAAATCAAAGTAAACCCACTTCAGATAAGTCAATTCTGACTCACAGTAACCTTAAAAGATAAATAGAACTGTCCTGGTGGATTTGAACTGCTGACCTTCTGATTAGGATCCCCAAACTATGAATTTTTGGATTTGGGGGTGGGATGAAGTTCTTAATATTTTCCATTTGGCATGTAAAGACAATAAAATAACTGAGAGAACTCAAGAACAGATTTAAATGCAAAATCTGAATGATTGTTCACATTTTATAGCATAGCACTTCAGAGTAAAATGAGGAACTGACTAAAACACTTTCCAACCGTGAAAGTTTAGTTTTACAGTAATGGATATCCCATAGATTGAGAAAATGGCAGCTGCTGGAGTCAAATAATTCAACGCCTCTCTGTATGTTTCTACTTTTGCTACAGCTGGACAAAGATGTCACAAAATTGCATTGGCTTCTCAGCTAGAAAGTTAAGGTAGAAAAATGCAAAGCAACTGCAAACTGTTAGGAAAAGTAAGAAACTAATAAAATCGAAAGCAGTTCTCATTGAATAGATTCTAAGTGCTGGTAGCCCATGTGTTGCAGACTAAAGCCACAGTCCATAGAGTTTGCATGTTTGTGACCTTTCTGAGGTATCTCTGGGTGAGGTCTAACGTTTCAGTTATTAGTCACTTGCTAACCATTCACACCAGCCTAAGGTGAGAACACACCTTAGAAAACTGCTCTACAAACCCATGAGGAAGTTTGAGGAACTGAGTGTAGCCTGGTCTGTAAAGAAAGGAAAGAGAAACGTATACTCAGAGCAACAGACACTGAGAGCCTTAAATTCAGTACTCTCAAAGTTTATGATGTTTCCCCAGTAGCCTGCATTTTAAAGGTAGCTTGGTGAAGAAGGAGGGAAGGAGGGAGAGAACAAAAAAGAAAAAAGGAAGGAAAGATGGAAGCCAGAAGGGAGTGAGAAAAAGTCAGAATGATCTCAGATTGTAAAATTTTTTTCCTGGCCATTTATCACATAACACAGATAAAAACAAGCCACAAAGTTAATAAGAAACAAAAGTTCTTCCAAAAGACATGCTGTAGCTATAAAGTGTCATAGCAACCCCCTTGCCTAAAGAACTACTGCTTTCTTACTTGCTGAGTAACTTGTTCTCTAAAATAATAGAGCATAAGAAACTTTGCTGTTTGAAATTACATTGTTTATAATTAAACATCCCACCTTTACCTGGATACTCTCAGTTATGTTGACCAAAGATACAATCTTGATTCATAGCCCCGGTACAGAGCTTCAGATAAGAGGTTTCTAGACACAACATTTAGCATCTATCTTAAATTCATATTTTTTGAGGAAACAGAACCCTGGGTCCAATTTGTAGCCCAAATTTGATATTGACCCTTTAACACACAGCTCTGCTTTGCTTTGAGTCTTTCAAAACACTGTTTCATTTAAAGTGCACCTAAACTTCACCTATCCCTCAAATCTGGTGAGATTTCCTTTGTTAGGTGAAATACACAAGTCCACTGGTGTACAGTTCCCTTTACTGCAATCTGACTTTTCTAGGTTACAAGTTTTTTTTTCTGATGTAGGCTGATTAGGGGAAGAAGGCAGGGAGGCAGAGGGATAGGGCAGGGAAGGAGGATTGGAACAAAGAATAAAATAGATTAGGCCACAAACAAGAATAAATGAGCACTTTCAACTGAATCTCCATTGCCGATAAATAATCTTACTGTACAGTTAATTTTTCTAAAGGCAGGTGTAGAAATTGAGCAACTGCAGTCAAACATCTCATCCTTTCTACAAGGTATCTTTTCTCAACTTGCCTCTTTGCTTATTTTTTTGTACTATTACTAACAGTCTCGTGAAGGCTTGTTTGAAGCCTTTAAGCCGTGAAAGTCAGTGTGATCTCTGCCGGCAGCAAAGGATCGCCTGGGAACTTGGTAGAAATGCAAATTTTTAATGAATCAGAAACTCAAAGATTGCAGGCCAGGAACATGTAGCCACATTAATTTTTTAAAGCAAGCACTATTTGAGATGCCACACTACTTCATCATGTCACTTTTCTGCTCAAAAACTCAACAAGCATACCGTTGACTCTAGAGTAAAAACTGAATTTTTGCTCTGGTATTCAAAAGCCCACACATGCACTGCTTGTCTGATGAACACCCAACATATGTACATCCTGTACTGCCCATAATTATGAACCAATGTCCCTGAAGCCTCTCAGGAAAAAACTAATTCACTGTCTCTGGGCTTCCGTGAAGCCCACACCTCTGCTGCACATGCAGGTGTGACAGCAGGTCCTTTGGTACCAAGTCACAGCAGCAGGGAGTGAAGAGAGCACAAACACTTGCCTCTCTGGAACTTGGAAATGGCTGGGGCCACTGTCAACGTGCTCCAAACACAACCCTTCTGCTCTGCATGGTGCGCCTGCAGGTTGTGGCAGCTGGGAGCCAGGAGATAGATGCCATATTCTACGTGTTCGCACAGCACAACTGGTCAGTGTGTCATGCTGGACACGTGGCTGGGCCTCCCAAGTGGCCCTTACCCGGGGGGGGGCCCACTTATCTCTCCAGGTTCTTCCTGCTCTGCAGCACAGGGACGTCACCCTTTGTGGGCTCCCATGTCTTCTCCCTTACAAACGTGGGATTTCACTATTGCAACATTTCTTGGTTTTTTGGTGGCGGTATTAAATTCTTGGCCTCTGTAGATGTCTGTGGTTTCTAGGGTATATGGAAAACTTACCCCACATGTCTGTTGGTTTGCCTTAGTATGGGGGCTTATGTGTTGCTGTAATGCTGGAAGCTATGCCACTGGTATTCAAACACCCACAATGTTACCCACAGCAGACAGGTTTCAGCTGAGCTCCCAGACTAAGACAGACTAGGAAGACCCAGAAGTCTACTTCTGAAAATTAGCCAATAGCAACCTCACAAATATGATCAGAACATTGTCTGACATAGTGCTGGAAGATGAGCCCCTTAGGCTGAAGGCATTCAACCAAAACCCAACCCAACCCACTGTTTTATTCGTCTAGGGCTGCTCTACAGAAATACCACAGAGTGGATGGCTTAACAAAAGAAAGCTTATTCTTACACAGTCTGGTGGGCTACAAGTCCAAATTCAGGACATCTGCTCCAGGGGAAGGCTTTCCCCCTTGTTGGCTCTGGAAGAAAGTCTGGTATTGCATCAGTCTTTGTCCAGGGAACATCTTAGTGCAGAAACCTCGGGTCTGAAGGATGCGCTCTTCTCCCTGTGCTGCTTTATTGATGATGTGAGGTTCCCAATTCTCTACCTGCTTCTCTATCCTTTAATCTCTTGCAGGATGAAAGGATTAAGGGTGGGGCAAGCCATCCTCCAGAGAAACTCCGTTTAAAGTGGAGCAGGGAGGTGATCCTATGAAGGGATTTACAGTCCCACACTAATCCTTCAACATACAGCATAGGAAAACCACATAATGGAGGACAGGCACAAGATACTGGGAATCATGGCCCAGCCACATGGCTACACATATTTGGGGGGGATATAATTCAGTCCATAACACTCACTGTTGTCATGTTGTTTCCAATTCATAGCAACCCTGTAGGAAAGAGTGGAACTGCCCTATAGCGTTTCCAAGGAGCACCTAGTGGGTTTGCACTACCAATCTTTTGGTTAGCAGAGGCAGCACTTGATCGCTATGCCACCAGGGTTTCTGCATTCAGAGGCACTCAAAACACAACTAGAGAAGAGCTGCCTGCTCAAAGTAGAATCAACCTTAATGACATAGGTGAAAGTCAAGCTTTTGGGACCTTCATTTGCTGATGTGGCAAAACTCAAAATGAGAAGAAACAGCTGCAAACATCCATTAGTAATCGAAACATGGAATTTACAAAGTATAAATCAAGGAAAACTGGAAATAGTAAAAAATGAAATGGAACATGTAAATATCAATACCCTAGGCATTACTGAGCTGAAATGGATTTCTATTGGCCATTTTGAATCAAACAATCATATGGTCTACTATGCCATGAATGGCAATTTGAAAATGAATGGCATTGTGGTCATCAGCAGAAAGAATATATCAAGATCTATCCGAAAGTACAATGCTATCAGTGATAGGCTATCCATATGCCTGCAGGGAAGACCAGTAATACGACTACTATTCAAATTTATACACCAACCACTAAGGCCAAAGATGAAGAAATTGAAGATTTTAACCAGCTTCTGCAGTCTGAAAATGATTGAACATACAGTCGTGATACACTGACAATTACTGGTGACTGGAATGCAAAATTTGGGAGCAAAGAAGAAGAATCAGTAGTAGAAGGACACGGCCTTGGTGATAGAAACAATGCAGGAGTCACATCGTAGAATTTTGCAGGATCAATGACTTCTTGATTGCAAATTCCTTTTAAAATCACTATCATAAGTGGCGACTAGAAACGTGGACCTCAACAACTGGAATACACAGGAATCAAATTGACTACATCTGTGGAAAGAGCAATGGAAAAGTTCAATATTACCAGTCAGAAAAAGGCCAGGTGCCAGCTATGGAACAGACAATCAATTGCTCATATCCAAGTTCAAACCAAAACTGAAGAAAATTAGAAAAAGTCCATGAGAGGTAAAGTGCAACCTCGAGTATATCTCACCCTAGTTTAGAGACCATCTCGAGAACAGATTTGAAGCACTGAACACCAATGACTGAAGACCACATGGGCTGTGCAAGGGCATCATCCATGAAGAAATCAAGAGCTCATTAAAAAGATGGGAAAGAAAGGAGAGACCAAGATGGATATCAGAAGAGACACTGCAACTTGCTTTTGATTGTCAGTAGCTAAAGCGAAAGGATGAAACAAAAGAAAGAAACAGAAGATTTCAAAGGGCAGACTGAGAAGACAAAGTATTACAGTGGTATGTGCAAAGAGGTGGAGATAGAAAACCAAAAGAGCAGAACAAGCTCTGCATTCCTCAAGCTAAAAGAACTGAAGAAAAAGTTCAAGTCCAGAGTTTCAATGGAAGACATTGATATTTATGCCTATTGCCAGGAAAGCTGATCCAACTGAAATTATCCAGCAAAATCATTTAGTGTCACACACAAATAGAATTTTGCTAAAGATCATTCAAAAGGGACTGTAGGATGGTATTGACAGAGAGCTGCCAGAAATTCAGGCTGGATTCAAAACAGGACATGGAACCAGGCTTATCATTGCCTGTGAAAGATGAATCTTAGCTGAAAACAGAGAATACCAGAAAAAAATGTTTACTTGTATTTTATTAACTATAGAAAGACATTTGGTTGTGTGAATCATAACAAATTATGGATAACGTCATGTAGAATGGGAATTCCAGAACATTTAATTGTGCTCACAAGGAATCTCTACCTGGTTCCAGAGGCAGTTGTCCAGACAAAACAAGGGGACATTGCATGATGTAAAGTTAGGAAAGGTGTGCATCAGGGTTGTATCTTTTCACCGTATCTGTTCAAGCAAATAACCCATGAAGCGGGACTATGTGAGGAAGAATGTAAAATCAGAATTGGAGGAAGATTCATTAACAACCTGGGTTATATACAACTTTGCTTGCTGAAAGAAAAGAGGACTTGAAGCACTTACTGAAGAAGATCAAAGCCTTTGACATCAAGAAAGCAAAAATTGCCACAACTGAACCAATAAGCAACATCATGATAAATGGTGAAAGGATTGAGGTTGTCAAGGATTTCATTTTATGTGGTTCCACAATCAAGACTCATAGAAGCAGCAGTCAAGAAACACATTACACTGGACAAATCTACTGCAAAAAATCTCTTCAAAGCATTGAAGATTAAAGATGTCACCTTGAAGACTAAGGTGCATCTGACCCAAGCCATGGTATTTTCATTCACATCATATGCACGTGAAAGCTGGACAGTGACTAAGGAAGACTGAAGAATTGATGCCTTTGAATCATGGTGTTGCAGAAAGACATTGAATATACCATGGACTGCCTATAGAACAAACAGATCTGTATTGGAAGAAGTACAACCAGAGTGCTATCTCTTACATACTTTGGGCATGTTGTCAGGAGGAGTCAATCCCTGGAGAAGGACATCTTGCTTGGTAAATCTTAGAAGGAAGATCCTGAAGGAAGTGAACTAACACAGTGGCTGTAACAAGGGGCTCAAGCTTAACAATGTAGGCATGGTGCAGGATGGTGTAGTATTTTGTTTTGTTGTAAATAGGGTCACCATGAGTTGGAACCAACTCAAAGACCCATAATAACAACAACAATATAGAAAATTTCCGATTTAAGTTTCTGTAAGAATCCTCGTCCTCATCCTTTGGCCCATGTTAGTGTTTAGCACATCCTGAACAGCATTTTCCCCCTTGTACCTTGAGGCAAGATCCTCATACTTGGCGCATGGGATTGACAGGTCTGTTCAGGAGGTGTTGGAGGAATTATCCCTGTGGCCCCAGCACCATCTTACCTGTCTTAGTTATCTAGCGCTGCTATAACAGAAATATCACAAATGTATAGCTTTAACAAAAAGACATTTATTCTTTCACAGTCTGGGAGGCTAAAAGTCCAAAGTCAGAGTACCAGCTCTAAGGGAAGTCTTTCTTTGTCAGTTTTGGGTGAAGGTCCTTGTCATCAATCTTCCCTTGGTCTAGAAGTTTCTCTGCACAGGAATCTCAGATCCAAAGGAGGTACTCTGCTCCTGGCACTGCTTTCTTGGTGGTGTGAGTTCCCCATATCTCTCTCCACTCACTTCTCAAAAGAGACTGACTTAAAACTCAATCTAATCTTGTAGACTGAGTCCTGCCTCAATAACATAACTACCACTAACCCCATCTCATTAATATCGTAGAGATAGGATTCACAACACATAGGAAGATCACATCAGATGACAAACTCTTTGACAACACACAATACTGGGAATCATAGCCCAGCCACATTAACATATTTTGCAGGGACACAACTCAATCCATGATACTACCTGTGCCCTCAGTCCTCCTTGCATATGCTGAATGCATATGCAAGCCAGCAGAATGCAGCTGGCTAGTACAACATAGATTTCTTATTTCAGAGTCTACAGTAAAGTATCTAACTGACCTCAAAGATTTTACAGAAGAGAATCTCCTAAATTAACATTATCCTGTAGATACCTCTTTAGCTGTGGGGAAAGTGTATGCAATGCTTCATAATTACAAATGGGTGCTCCTTTGACATGCACATCTAAACATTACTACTGTATCATTGTTAAAGGTGTTTTAGTGCTCCTGGAAGTGTTTCTTTAATGATTTTTTTGCATGGAGAGGTCCACTCTATATTATACACTAAGACAAACATTTGACTAAAGCTTGGTATGAGCCATACCTAACTGTTGCAACTTATATACAAATTTGACTTACGAACAGAACGCATTCATAATCCTAGAACTGCCTGTATATTTTTTCCATACTTATTGTGCCTCCACAAGTCCTTTGTTCTGTCAAAATTTACCTGGTCACTACTCTTTGTGTGTCTTATTTTCTGACTCCAGGCTCTTGCTCAAGCCAACCTTATTCAAAGTCTTTTCACCTTGAAGATCAACTCAAACCCCATCTCAACAAAAACCCACTGAACAAGAGTGAACTCTCTCTACTGCAAGCCTCTGGAGCTCTAGGTCTTTTCCCGCTGAGCATTTGAAAACCTAGTATATGTCTAGAGACTGTACATCTTTACTTCCTAAAAACTTACTAAGCTTCTGAAGAACAGGAGCTGTAATTTTGACTTATAAAATTTCTCCTACAGCACCTGGAGTGATACTGTCAAATAATATTCCATTGTGACAGAGATGATTACATCAGGGCCACATTTCCAGGCTCTGTTTTCAGGTATTCATGGGGCACATAACTGGTTTACAGGCAGTGGGAAGTCGTCAGCTGTGATGGTTGCCAATGCCAGGCCTTGCCTATAAAACCCTTCTGCATATTCCTCCAGTGTCTCTGCTGACACATCCACAGCTCCCACCCTGACTACGCTTCAGACTGCACAAGCAAAAGCAGCTTCTCATGCTATAGCTAGCCAAGCCAGCCAAGTGCTGTCGAGTTGAAAGTGGTCACTAATACAGAGATCAGTATTTCTTCCTCAAATGAATAGGGCTGAGTATGAAATAAGTTCATTAACGATCCTGCAAAGAAAATGTTATTCCAACATAAAAATGTCCAACACTGTAGGTACAGTCAGTTCCTTCCTAGTTTAATTCTTTCCTTTGTGTGAAAGTTTTCAACTAGAGCCCATAAAGTAAAAATTAACAGGCTTACAGCATTAACAGAAAATCTTTTGTTTTCAAAAATAAAAATAAAGCTATCTCTTATTTGGTATCTATTCAGTCTTCTCAATATACACAAAGCTCCAAATCTCTTTATTAAAACGAATGTATCACATGCAGGATTCCTGCTATCATGAAGTCAGTTCTGATGCATGGCACCCCCAGGTATTGCAGAGTACAGCTGCTCCATAGGACTTTCTTAGCTGTAATTCTACAGAAGCAGACCACCGGGCCTTTACTCCAGCTTATCACCGAGTCTGAAACACCAGTCCTTAGGTTAGCAGTGGAGCACAACCATTTGTACCACCCAGGTGTCACAGCATGGACTAAACCAAACCAAAATCCACCCACCGCCATTGAGTCAGGTTCAACTCACAGCAACCCTGGAGATTAGAGGAGAACTTCCCCATAGAGTTTCCAAAGACCACCTGGCACATTCGAACTGCTGACCTTTTGGTTAGCAGAACTAGCATTTAACCCACTCCATCACCAGAGTTTCCATTGCAGGGACTAGTAACCTGAAATTTGCCTCCAAAATTGGAGGATATAAACAGATCAAGGAGAGACTTAGGTAACTCCAATGTGGCTGTGAAGAACTTTCATTAGGGAGTCTTCTGTACAAGGAAGTCCCTGGCCATCGCAGGACAAAAGTAGATCTCTGTGCCCTGCTGTGGGAAGGCAGAGGTTTTACAGCGGCAGTGGTTAACAGGGACTTCCGTGAGAACGCAAACTGTAGTGAACTGGTGAACGACATGCGGATGCGTTATGTTAGGCATGGCAAAAGTTTTTTTCTCCTTCAGTCAATCTTCCAGGACAGCTTTTACAATCTGGCATTTTTTTTTTTTTTTTGGTGTAATGGTATGAGACCTCATTCCTTCCCCAACAAGAGCAGCTATAAAACTGGGATTGGTCAGGTGCCATGTGCTCCCCCTGCATGTGCAAGAGAAGGAGAAAGTTACTAGTGACCAAAACAGGGGGCAGACTTCTCTGATAACGGTATGGATTCAGGAGAGAGGAGATGATATAGTTCCTAGCCTCCTTATCAGAGAATTTCTGGGCTCAGAGCCTTCACTTAAGCAGCCTGGCTGGGAGGCTTACAGGCAGACGTTCTCCTAACTCCAGAGACTTGTGCAGGCAGGATATTATGTATTTAATGACTATTCTATGGTGCCATATTAAGCAGATAATATTTTTATCTGCTATAATCAAAGCATAAATATTGATAGGAGTAAAATTATGCAATATCCATTGCACAAATGTCTTCCACTATAATTGCTATTAAACTGCATGATTCCTTGACTGGTGTGAAGCATATCTCTTGTAAAGAAATATATTTAACTATTTTTATTGACTGAGCGTTTCTGTAAACATACAGTTGCCACTTTTTTTAGCCAGTAATGTATTTCAGCAGTTTTCATAATAAAAGCATTTCATTTATCCACAAAAAGAAAAAAAGGAGTGTTGAAAATAAATGCTTTCAGGCACCAATACATGTAATAGTAATTTTATGATTTTTTTCATCATATCATTACAAAAACCAGTATTAGCTCCCCGTGAATTCCAATTTTATAAAGGTAATAGAGCATTTCTGAGACAACAGGGGCAGTGTGTGGAATATGTTGTGGTCAAGTTAATTCCAACTCATGACAACCCCGTGTATGTCAGAATAGAACTTTATACCAGGTAGTTTGTGTACATTCACTTAGCCCTCTTAACCCATAGGGTAGCAATTTTTGTCATCATTTTAGAGGTGAAAATATGAACCCTTGCTTAAGCTTTGAGTCATTTATTCATCATGTGGCAAATTGTATTTGAACCCTGATTCACTTCCTTCTGTGCTATGTTTACACTTTTTGTAGAGCACACTGCACTCTGAAAAAGGCAGGGGGAGTCCCACTTTGTTAGTTGAGCTACCTGATTATTCCTTATAAAGTAACTAGCATTCATTTCTTCATTCAACACAGTACTTTAGTGCTTTTTGTGTAATAGTAGATGTCAGTACTTGGAGAAAGTACAAAGATTAAAGCCAAAAGAGCAATCAATTTTCTCTTACAACGAGAAAACACTGACGTATGCAGACAGTGGTGCTTGTCAATGAATGCCAGGGAAACAAAGCTGGAAAGTAAATTCTTGACCTTGCAGAACTGAACCTGTTTTTTCCACCATGGGGAATTAGTCTATGCTTCCAGCTTCTGGAAATGTTTTGTAAATAAAAATCAAATGTGGCCTTTCCATTATTATTTTAAAGACCTTACTTACAGTTGTCATATTAGCTTGACAGTACTTTGTAAACAAACTAATTGCTGAAGAAGGTGAATAAAATCACAGTACAGTTCAGGATCCCAAACATTTCCATTTCAAATTCTTCATTGCATTGCCTCTTTGTTTATGTTTATTTGATCTTGGGGGTAAAGGAATCTTGGTGGCACTCAACTACTAATGGTGATTGGCAGTTCAAACCTGCCAGCTACACATGGGAGAAAGATGTGGCAGTCTGTTACTAAAAAGATTACAGCCTTGGAAACCCTAGAGAGCAGATCTGCTCTACCCTACAGGGCTGCTGGGAGACAGAACTGACTTGATGGAAATGGATTTGGTTCGGGTTTTTAATCTTAAGTGAAAAAGACCTTTCTAAGGATATGTGCAAAGGTAGAATCTCTAAAGTAAATAAATAAAATAAAAAGACAATTTTGTAGTATAACCATTTTAAACTTTGCTGCTTAAAAAGAGAGAGAGAGAAAGAGAGAGACAATACTGTAAGCAAAATTTAAAACACTCATCCATTGTTGTTGGGATTATAAAATGGTACATTTAGAAAACAGTCTGAGAGATACTCAAACAGTCAACATAAAACTACCTTATGATCTCGCAATTCTATCCTGGATATGGACAGTCACAGTTACGTACAGTCCCTACTTATCAACCAAACCCTGTAGAGCCTATGATATTAAAAATTAAAGGTTCATACAATGCAATGGTTCATAATAACAAACTTCCCGGTGTGCCTTAAAACATTGTTATTATCATTACTGTACTGTTATGTTGAAGATGTTTTAGTGTGTCTGGAAGTGTTTCCTTAATGTTTTTTATGCAGAGCAAAGTACCCTACATACTAACATTTCACTAACTGAAGTTAGATACCAGCTGTGCCTAACTGTTCCACCTTATGACAAATTCAACTTAAAGACAGATTTAGGAATGGAACTCATTCATAATCCGAGGACTGCCTGTATATTCAAACAGACACACATACACCAGTGTTCAGTCTAGCATTCTTCACAATAGCCAGACTTTGGAAACAACCTAAATGCCTACCAGCAAATGACTAGATAAGCCAAGTGAGGTATGTACGTATGTTGGAATATTATTCAGTCACAAAGAAAAATAAAACTCTGAAAGATGTCACCAAGTAGATGAAACTTTTAAAACGTCATGCTGAATGAAATAAGTCCATCACCAAAGGACAAATGATGTATGATTCTGTATGTGTGAAACATCTAAAGTTGTGAATGGTTACCGGGAGCAGGTGGGAAGGAGTGAGGTAAGGAGACTCGTTGCTTAGGAGACTGTGAGCTTCTGCTAATGGCTAGAGAAAGAAAGCTGGAATCGGATACTGATGATGGTTACACAATGTGATGAGTGCGCTTAATGTCACTAGATGATGACACTGTGAAGAAAACTGAAATAACCAATGTTTTGTTACCAACCCATTTCCCACATAGGTACACATGCACAAAATAAAGAGCAAATGAGCAAGTATAAACTAGAGAAACTATAATATATGACAGAAAGCTGATAAGCTTGTTGTATGTAAAAGTCTTTCAAATAAGCATGAAAAATGGTGACTAAAGAAAAAAGACTTAATAAGCAACTGAGAATGAAAAATTATAAATGCCTAATTAACATATTAATGTTTTCAACTTCAGTTAAAACTAGCAGGAAATCACTTTATTGTTCATCTCATAGGAGAGATAAAAGTGAAAATACTCTTCACATCGTGGCACAACTGAGGAAGCAGGTGCGGGCTTGAGTGGACGTGCCAGACCAGGTGCCCTCGAGTCGGATCCGAGGGGGCGTAGTGCGTGTACTACGTCTGGGGGGGATACTAGGGCACACTTGAAAGCACCCCATCTTTGACCTAGTAATTCTATTCTTAGAAATTTTTACTAGTAATTAGCAAGTGTGCAGAGATATCTTACAATTACATCGTTTAAGGCACAGTTTACTGCAGGGATCGATCCCTGGAAAAGGATGTTACGCTTGGTAAAGTAGGTCCGCGAAACAGAGGAAGACCTCCCCCCAGAGAGATGGATTAATATCGCAGCTACAGCCATGGGCACAAATTCAGCAGTGACTGTCACAATGGCAGAGACCAGGCAGCATTTCTGAGTAGTTCTGTTACACATAGAATGTTAGTTCACACTGACTCAACAGCACCTTACAAAGGTATTATTTCCAATAGCAACCAAACTACAAGTGAGTCAATAGTCCAATAATCAAAGGTTGATCAAAGACATTATGAAATAATATTATAAAGTCGTTTAAGAATAATGACATGAGTTGGGAGTTACAGGTGTTTATCTTGCACAATTTTTTGGCATGATGATATATATATACAATGTAGGATTTTTTTTTGAAGTACAACTAAGCATTATTAAAAAATGCTGTAAGTATATAAATGCCAAATATTAACAGTTGTCTTCTCTGGAGGGATGCTATTATGGATGTTTTGTTTTTCTCTCTGTGATTTTCTGCACTTCTCTTTTTTATTTTCCTTAAAATTAACATGCATTACTTTTCACTGTTGAAAAATGTTGTCTTAAAAGTGAAAAACCATTATCCTCTCGTTTCATCTATTTCTTCCTTTTGACGTGAAGTATTTTTTTTTTTTTTTTTTTTTTTTTTTTTTTGCCTTTCTTCAAGGCTGTATTTTTGCTATTCAAATTCGCACAGCAAAGAATGGCCACTTCAGAGACCTGGGAGATCCTGAGGGCCACCCAAGTTCCGGGCGCAGCGTTGGCCAGTGTGATGCTTCTCCTTGCAGTTTAATGAAATGTGACCACGGTGGGACATGTACAGAGAGTGGGTCTACTGTTTAGTAAGTATGACATTATTAGGAAAGTAAATAACAGTCTATTCTCATACTAACCTGGAAACCCTGGTGACATAGTGGTTAAAGTTCTATGATTGCTAGCCAGAGGGTCAGCAGTTTGAATCCATGAGGGCCCCTTGGAAATTCTAGGGGACACTTATATGCTGTTATGAGGGTTACTATGTCAGACTCAATGGCAATGAGTTTGGTCTTTTTTTTAAACTGATAGCATTACTCACACGAAAAACGAGCAAGAAACAACCCTCGTACTTAAAATGTGTTCATGTTGTACTCATTTGACAACACATACGTTAAAGTGTGTTACGTAGACTTTTCGAATGACTGAGGGATAGATAAAGATAACTAGAAATAGTGTCAGCACGGAACTGTCTCCACTTGTTAATTCTTTTAAACGATAAAAGTGAGGTGCTAAGTCTCATTCCAGGCACCACAGAAAAGATTTAAAATTCACAATATTGACAGTGTCTCCAGAGATATTAACCACACAAAGATTTACAGATTGAGATTTGCTTTCATGTTTAGATTTCAGCTTCTTTAGAAGGGTCCTCTCTAGGTGGGCACTGGTGAAGTCACGTGAATTCACTACTGAATCACTTATTCTGAAACAAAATATGACCTTTTTGAGCAGGAGGAAAATAACAAATAAGTAATTTGTACATTTGAACATATATTTATTTAAGGATACCCCGGTTGCGTAGTGGTTAAGGCTATGGTTGCTAACCTCAGTGGTTCCAGTTCAAGTCCACTCCTTGGAAACTATAGGGCAGTTCTACTTTGTCCTATAGGGTCACTATAAGTATTTAGAAATACAATTGAAATAGATATATTATATGTTATATATTAAATGGCATTATGCTGATACATTTACATTATATGTGTATATTTATTATAAATAATTTCTTTATTTCAATAAATTTTGTTGATCCTCTGTTCTATGCATAAGCAATCTGTGAGAGGTTCGGGGACTGTCCAAAGAAAAAGTAAGCACTCTATCCTTCGATTTCTTGCACTCTAGCTATCCATGAATTTCTAATACCTCAAACACTTATGAGAAAGCTAGAAAAGTGATTTGTCAAATTCATTCCCACAAAACACATCAGAAGGAATAGTACATTTTCTCTAGTGACAAGGGCTTACTGGAAAACAGCTGATGAAGGAGAGTATCAGAATCTCTCCTGGAGGATGTGAGTGGAAAAAGATGTAATTTTGAAAGCCCTCAAGAGAATCACCCTTTCTCCATCTTCTCACAAGAAAGTGATCAGAAGCAGTGTTCAAACAACTGTTAATCACAGTACACTGGGTTGGTGAACAGAGGCTTCTAGGAAGCGGGTAGCAGAGGTGATAGGATGGTCATTTGGTCTTGCTGTTTCTTACCTAAAACCTTCCAGTGGTTTATCAGGGTACACAGTGAAATTTCCTTCTTTCTTTTTTTTTTTTTTATTATGACTGAGTGAAAATGTACATTCCCGTATAAATTTACATACCCACCAATATGCAGCTTCCACTGCTCTCCCTGCCTGGTGACAGCACACTATTCCTCTCTGTTCCATACATGTCTCATCCTCCCAACAGTTTCCTTTCCCCTCTGCTCCAGCCACTCTCCTTCCTCCAGCCAGAGGCCAGCAGGATGATATCTTATAGATGCATAGAACCATAAAGTGCCTCCAATATATGGTCACTCTGCATCGCCAAGTCCAATCCATTCATGTCCGAAGAGTAGACCTTCATTATGATTTATGGACAAGGGCAGCATCAGGGCTAGGGGGCATGCTCCCAGGGGAACCCCAAAACTGCTGGACCATCAATTGAGGTCTTTTAGTGCAGATCTCAGGGTGCACCCCTTTTTATTCTAGTGTTGCCAGTGACACTCAACTTAGTGAGCTCGATAGCGGCTATCACTGGTGGTGGCCAGGCATCATCCAGTTCTTCTGGTCCCAAGTCGATGTAGGCACCCACTCATGTGGATCTCTCTATCTTCTGGGTTGTCTTTACCCCATATCATTTTGGTCCTCGGTGAGCATCCGTTCCTGCTGACCATTTGCTGTGCCCTCAGGTGGAAGCTTGGCAGCTTTTAAGACCCCAGATGCCACTCACCAATGTGGGGTACAGAGAGCCCTCTTAGCAAAATGCTAGTTGTGCCAATTGGCCTCGATTTCGCCTAAGAGCATGGTCCCCTGCTCCCTGCCCCAGCTACTCTATCCTTGCAATATTGGGTTAAGGTGGAAGGAGTATTCAAGTTATGCTGGAGTCCACTTAATATTGTCCTTGTTTCTAATGTGTGCTATCACTGATTTCACACAACCATATTTCTAGCAACTATCTAACCTAAACCCTCCCTCCCCTCCTTTGCAGCTGTCAAAGAGTCTTTTCTTCTATACACAAGTCTGTTTTCAGATCTTATCGCAGGGATCTCATACAATATTTGTCCTTTTGTCGCTGACTACTTTCACTCAGCATAATGTCTTCCAGTTGTTACCAGGTCATGAGATGTTTCCTGGTATCATCATTATTCTTTATCATTGCATAGTGCTCCATTGAGTATATATACCATAGTTTACCTATCCATTCCTCTGTTGTTGGATGTCTGGGTTGATTCCATCTTTTTGCTATCATGGACTGTGCTGTGATAAACATTCTTGTGCATGCATCCGCTGGTATGAAAGGCCTTGATTCTGTAGGATATATTTCAAGCAGTGGAATTACTGGGTCAAATGATATATCAATATCCATTTTTTTTTAAGAGAGTGCCAGATTGCTTTCCAAAGAGGCTGGACCATTTTGCAACCCCACCAACAGTGTAGGAGGGTTGCACTTTCTCCACAGCCTCTCCAGCATTTGTTGTTTTGTGTTTTTTGGATCATGGCCAACTGTGTTGAGGTGAGATGGTATCTCATTGTCATCTTGATTTGAATTTCTTTAATAACTAAAGATCGTGAACATGTCCGCATGTGGTTTTTGGCTGCCTGGATCTCCTCTTTAGTGAAGTGTCTGTCCATCTCCTTTGCCCATCGCTTAATTGGATGATTTATCTTCTTCTTACGGATATTTTGTAGTATCTTACAGATTATGGAGATGAGGCATCAGTCTGACATAGAGTTGCCAAATATTTTTTCATTCTGTAGGTGTTCTTTTGATTCTATTAATAAAATCTTTGGATGAGCAAAAGTGATTCTTAAAGGTTCCCATTTATCTATTTTCTCTTCTGTTGACTGTGGTTTGTTTGAGAGATTTTGAAGTCTGTCCACATTCTGTATTAAAACTTCCATTGTTGTTCGTACCTTTTCTTGGATGAGCTTTATCATTTTAGGTTTCATCTTTAGGTCTTTTATCCATTTTGAGTTGAGTTTTGTATAAGGTGTAAGATATGGATCTTTTTTCAATTTATTGCAGATGGATATCCAATTTTGCCAGCACCATTTCTTGAAGGTACTGTTTTTACCCCAGTTCAATGTCTTAGGGCCTTTGTCGAATATCAACTATTCATAGGCAAATGGTGTCATCTCTGAGGTCTCAGGTCTGTTCCATTGATCAATCTGTCCTTGTACCAGTACCAGTACCAGGCTGTTTTGACCACTGTGGCAGTGTAGTATGTTCTAAGGTCGGGTAATGAGAAGCCTCCCAGTGTATTCTTCTTCTTTAGTAGTACCTTACTTATCCGGGGCTTCTCCCCTTTCCAAACAAATTTGGTGATGTGTTTCTCCATCTCATTAAAAAAATGACACTGGAACTTGTATTGGGATTACATTATATAAGTATATTGCACAGTGAAATTTCTAAACTATTTGTTGCAGCTTTCACAGTTTTGCACAATTTGGCCCCTGCAACCTCTTAATCTTCTTCTTTTAGCCTGTTTCTGTTCTTTGAATGCACCAAGCTCATTTCTGCTTCAGATGTGTGTGCTGCCTCTTCTTATAGGTTTGCTGTCTTAGTTTGTTAGTGCTGCTACAACAGAAATAGCATAAGTGAGGGGCTTTAGCAAACAAACTTGTTTTCTCACAGCTCAGGAGGCTAGAAGTCTGAATTCAGTGTGCTGGCCTAGGTGAAGCTCTTTTTATCCACTCTGGGGTAAGAAATCCTTGTTTCTTTCTGCTTCCATTCCTTAGTCCCTTGGTGATCTCTACACGGCATCAACCTTTCACCACTGGGCTTTCTTTTGTACCCAATCTGCTCTTTTATATCTCAGAAGTGACTTGTTTAAGACACACTCTGAACTGTTGTGGCCTCATTAGTACAACATAGAAAACCTTATTCCCAAATGTGATTGTATCCACAGGTTGGTTGTGGTTGTGTGCTGTTGGTCCATTTCGATTTATAGCATCCCCAAATACAGAGTAGAAATGTCCCATAGGACGTCTTAAGTTGTAATGTTTATGGATACACCCTGGTAGCCTAATGGCAGCTAACAAAACGTGAGCAGTTCGAACTCACCAGGTATTTTTTGGAAACTCTACAGGGCCATTCTATTCTGTCTTATGCTATCCTATGAGTCGGAATGAACTCAAATGTTTCCAGAGCAGATCACCAGGTTTTTTTTCCCACAGAAGCTGGGTGGGTTCAAGACACCCATGTTAGAGTTAGCAGCCAAGTGTTTAATTATTGTGCCACCAGGCCTCCTATCCACAGGTACACTGATTTGCAGTAAGTATTTGGGGGGAAAACAGTTCAACCTATAGCAGTGCTCTTGCCAGCATTCTCCATCTGGCTACCTCCTTTTTGTCATTGTCTCAACTATAACTTCCTCAAAAAGACCCACTTAACTCTCAACTAAAAGTATCCCTCTCTTTCGGCATTCCTCATCACGTCATTATGCTATGCTTTCTTCGTAGCTTATCACTCTCTAAGTTTGTTTGTTCACTTGTTTGTATATTGGCTATTATTTTTCCCTGAAAATAGACCTGATTCTTATGCTGTCATTGTGTCCTCTGTGCCTAGAATAGTATACAGAAGGCAGTCGGGAAACATTGGTTAAATGAACTAATCAATGAATAGATATTCAATAAAAAGTGAAAGGAACATCATTCTACAGGTTCTGAGTGAAGGTACAAATATAGAGACAAGCAAGGTTTATGGAGTCATGATCCTGAAGCCAATTTGGCTGAAATAGAATATTTTACTGATTAGTTATGAGAACTGGAAGGATGAGATCCTTACATCATCCATAACAAATCTGATTTACCCCCATAGTGAGACATGGACAATCTTGGTGGAAAGATGCGTGATAATGACAGATGCTTGAAAGTCATTCCTTTGCAATGTTGGGATCTGGGCAGGGAGCAGAGAGGTTACTAGGAAACTGTTTTTGGAAATCCAGGTCCTTCATAAAGGTCCTGGGTTTAAGAAATGGCTGTTGAAAAGGAAAGGAAAAAATTCATTTAAAAGATACTGAAGAAAAACGTCTGCACCATGGGACCTATTGAAAATGAGATTGTGAAAGGAAGGTACCAGGAAAGTCAAGTCTAAATTAATCCACACCTGGTATATTAGAGAAATTGAATAAAAAAAAAGATTAAAATTTATAAAATTGGACTTCTAGGGGATTGTTTCTTGTAGAGTTCTTTTATTTTATTTGATAGAATAAGGTTCAGAGTTAATAGAAACCTGAAGCAAATTAATTAGAAAGAATATATTTGGCTTTATAAAGAATTGAAATTGATATGCAGTGATATTGAAGTAGATAAAATAGGTTAATTCTATGTCTATAAAAAGAGAGTGGATGTACTGGTCCTGAATTCAGACAAAGTAGAATTCAAGCCAAAAAGCATTTAAACTGACAACCAAAATACTTTTTAATGGTAAAAGCTACACTCCAAAACAAAAATAAACACTTAACTATCTATGCACCAAATAACACACTGGTAACAGAAGACTTCAAAATGTCACCTTCAAGCACAAAAAATAGCATAAGACCTAATAAGCACACTAAATCAGAAACTAAAGAGATTAGTATGTTAGCCTCTACAGAATGGATAAAATGAAGGGGTGGTACTAGGGTAATGAGGCGTAACTTTTGGGGGTAATAACCTTTAGGTTTTGACTCTTTAAAAACTACTAATGTTTCTTACAGAAACCCTGGTGAAGTTGCGGTTAAGTGCTACAACTGCTAACTAAAATTTGACAGTTCAAGTTCACCGGTGTTCCTTGGGAGTCCTATGGGGCAGTTCTAATTTGTCCTGTGTGGTAACTATGAGTCACAACTGACTTGACAGCATTGGATTTTTTGTTTGTTTGTTTTTAGTGTTTCCCATACCATAAATATTGTTATAATCATGTTTACTATATGTGTATGTATATATAACATTACTATGTATGACGTTGCAAACTCATCCTAGAAAACGTGCTACATACCTCGTTGCTAAATATCACTATGGTCACCTTTGAAATATTCCATTTAGGAAGCTCTGCACCAATGACAGTGCCTAGACCACCTTTCAAAGCAATTTTGGGACTCTTTTTCTGGTATGACCATCAGAGCTGTCATAGTCTTACCCTTAATGTCCTGAATGTCATCAATGTGTTTTCCTTTCGAGATTTTTGAAGCTAAAGGTAATTTCGGGTAAAGTAAAATGCCACTGAGGGCCATATTGGGTGAATAGGTAGGATATTCCTTACATTGATTTGTTTACTGGCTAAGAACTACAGACTGTGCTGTGTGAGCTGGTGCACTGTTATGACACAAGAACTATGAGTTATGGGTGAAAAGATCAGGTTATTTTCATCTAACCTTGTCAAGCAGCCTTTTCAGAACTTCCAAGTAGTAAATTTGGTTAACTGTTTGTCTACTTGGTACAAAGTCATTATGAACAATCTTTCTGATATCAAAAAAATTTGCCACATTGTTTCAGATCTTGATTTGAACTGACTCAACTTTTTTGGTTGTGGATAATCAGCTGACTCCCATTGCACACTTTGAGACTTTGGTTTCAAGGTCATATTGGTAACACTCATGTTTCATCACCAGTGACAACACGGCTCAAAACATCATCTTGCCACTCCAGAAGGTCTTGGCAAACTTCAATTCTCCTCTGTTTTTGTTCATAGGTGAGCTCCTTCGGGACCATTTTTGCATACACCTTTCTCATGCCAACATTTTCAGTTAGGATTTTCTCCATTGATGTTTACTTGGTCTGCTATGCTTCTCACAATCAAGCACTGATTGTGACACACAATTTGAGTAGTATTTGCGATGTTTTTGTCAGTTCTGCTGGTCACTAGCTGTTCTGATCCCTCACCAGTGACGCTTTCTCTCCCTGCAGTAAAGCATTTAATCTATCTGTACACTGCCGTTTCTTCACGGCATTATCCCTGTAAACTTGGACTAAAAAATGCCTGATTTCACTTCCACTCTTGCAACGTTTAACAAGAAGAAATTAAATGTTTATTCCTCTCTCTAATTCAAGTTCTGACATTCTTGTGATGGCACACAACAGTAATGAGTACCAGTTAGCAAGATACCGCCACATGTCCACATGAACACACTATGAGACACTGATATACCAAGGTTATGAAACCTTACCGAGTTGTTTATATAGTGCTGCGAATGTAAGTGCACGGTGGCAAGTTCACCAACTTGTCAGATCTCATACATATATGGAAACTCTGGTGGCATAGTGGCTAAGTGCCATGGCTGCTAACCAAAAGGTTGACAATTTGAATCTGCCAGGTGCTCCTTGGAAACTCTACGGAGCAGTTCTACTCTATCCTATATGATCACTTGAGTCGATATCCAGTCTACAGCAGTGAGTTTGATTTCTTTGGTTTATGAATGTATATATGATATCAACCATGGTGAGAAGCCTAAGAAGGAATACCCATAGTAACAAATGCAACTAATTGTATTACAGGTGAACAACAACCACACTGAAAGTTGTAGTTGTTTTCAAGTTTATTCCAACTCATGGAGACACTGCATACAAGGACTTCCAATTAAGTTAACAAACTCATCCTGGAAAAGTGACACAAATGTCATTGCTGAATATTACTATGGTCACCTTTGAAGTACTCCAGTCAGCCCTGATGCCAGTGCCTAGTCCACCCTTCAAAGCAGTTTTGGAACTCTTTTTCTGGAATGGATATCAGAGCTGTTGTATTTCCCTTGATGTCCTGAATGTCATCAAAATGTCTTCAAGATTTCTGTTATCTTTGGATAAAGAAAAAAGCTATTGGGGGCCAGATCAGGTGAGTAGGTAGGGCGTTCCAATACAGTTATTGGTTTACTGGCTGAAAACTCCCTCACAGACAACTACATGATTAAGTTCACGAACTCACCTCTGAGCCATCACGTACAATGGCCGTTCCAGAAAGAGTTCCAAAATTGCTTTGAAGGGTGGACTAGGCGCTGAAGTCAGTGCATGGACATATAAAGTACAAAATCCATAGAGACATATAAAGTACAAAGGGAAGTACTTTGAAGGTGACCCTAGTGACACTCAGCAATGAGGTATGTGGCATTTACAGTGATTTAGTTCACTAACTTAATTGTCAGACCTTGTATGCAGCATAGAACTGCTCCATAGGGTTTTCAAAGCTGTGACCTTTAAGACCACATCCTAAGCATGTCTTCAGAGGAGCTTCTGGGTGGGTTTGAGTGATCAGTTCTTCCTGGATTGTAAGTATTTGGAAAACAGAGCATAGTCTCTCTTTATATCTATGACTCGTGATATATATTGAAAATACTGAAGAGTTCCACCGTAAAGAAATATGTTTATACCAGAGTTTCCCAAACTTAGTACTACAGAATCTTTCTTTTCAAGTAAGACCTATTAACAGGTACAAGGAAATGAGGATAACCTGGATGGTCTATTTGATTACAGCCTGAAGTTGAATAAGTAATATAATATTTAAATTTTAGAAAGATTTCTTAAAACTGTATTTTTACTGAACATGTTCATTTTAACTTTTATGAAATTCATGCTGAATGAACACAGTGCTTTGCGAGCAATGAAGACACACGAAAGTATTTTCTCACTTTATAGATATATATGAAACTGTGTCTCTGAGACTTATCAGAGAATGAGTTTATCTTTGCCATTTGACTATCACATGCACACTTAAATTGTGAGTAACATCCACACAACCAAAACACTCCAACAACTAAACTTACACAGAACATTAGAAAAGCTTCCTAAATACCAGAAAATACAAAGGATATCTCACATTTCCTAATAAGTGTTGTTGCTGTTGTTGTTGCTGCTAGGCGCCATAGAGTATAGACTGTTTTTAATTCATAAGGCTAACTCTGGGAAAATAAAGGTAGTTTTTCCATAAATTACCCAACTAACCATTCCTTAATAGCAAATTTAACATGTTCAAAACACAGTTGTTTTAAAGGCCATTTTATGGCCTCATATTTTATTGATACTTTAATCTATTTATGTTTATTGTCAATATATGGTTGGACTCCTTGCTAGCATGTTAATTTGTGCAGATTTTCTTATTTGCATACATTTGTGTTCTGACTGTATTCTGTTTGTTCATACCAGCACTATATACCTTTGCTCCTAAGCTTCCTAAAGATAAAATTCTGCAGATTATAATGCCACAACTAGCAGCAGATAGATGATAAAGCTCATGGCTTTTATTATTAAAGGAGAGGTATTCTAAGAGCACTTAATGATTCTTATGCTCTATGATCCAATAAATCCTTTATACATCTTCTGGTATCTTGTTTACTACTATAGTCAAATCAATTTCATAGGGTCCATTGCCACTAAACCACTTGAAATTAATACTTTTTTTTTTAAGTTTCACTGCATTTTAAGCAATGTAAGATGAAGATAATTGTGAAGATCAGATGTGCTGTGTGGGCTATAGTCCTATAGCTTTGATCCTTAACAATAGCAAACACTTCACTTCCATAGTTTTCTCTGCATGTCCTAAACTCAAATATAAATCTAATTCAAAGGTTCAACGTGTGTTCATTCTTTGGCCTGTTGTTATCATTTTTAGGTGGTGTCCAGTCAGTTCCAACTCATAGCAAATCTACATAGAACAGATTTAAAACATGACCAGATCCTACACCATCCTCATAGATATTGCTATGCTTCAGCCCTTCATTGCATCCGCTGTGTCAATCCATCTCCTTGAAGATCTTCTTGTCTCTTGCTGAACTATTAGACTACCAATCATGATAACCTTCCCCAGTGACTAGATCCTCCAAAAACATGTCCAAAGTACACGAGACAAAGTTTTACCATCTTCATTTCTAAGGAATACTGTAGCAATACTTTTTCCAAGACAGATTTGTTCATTCTTCTGGCAGTCCATGGTATATTCCACAGTCTTTCCCAGAAACCATAATTCAAAGTCATCAATTCTTTTTTGGTCTTCCTTATTCATTGTCCAGTTTTCAAATGCATAAGAGGCCATCAGAAATAACATGGCTTGAGTCAGGCAGACACATGTTAATCCTCAAAATAACACCTTTGTTATTCTATACTTTAAAGGGGTCTTTTACATCCAGTTTGCCTAAAGCAATAAATTGCTTCATTTCTTGACTGCTACTTCTAAGGACACTGATTGTAGATCCAAGCAAAATGAAATCCTCAGCAACTTCAAGATTTTTTCCATTTGTCATGATGTCATTTATTGGTCCACTCATGAGGATTTTTGTTTTCTTTATGTTGAAGTATAATCCACAGTGAAAGCTGTAGTCTTTGATCTTTTTCAGTAAGTGCTTCGGGTCCTCTTTTTTTTTAGCTAACAAGGTTGTGTTATTAGCAAAATTGAAAGTTGTCAATGGGCCTTCTTCCGGCATGTGTTATTCTTCATATAGTCCAGGTTCTCTGACTATTTTGTTCAGCATACAGGCTGAACATATCTTTCCTGATTTTAAACCATGCAGAATCCTCTTCTGTTCTGCTTCTTGGTCTCTATACTGGTTTTGCGTGAGTATAATTAAGTGTTCTGGAATTCCCATTCTTTGCAATGTTATCCATAATTTATTATGATCCACACAATCTAATGCCTTTGCATAGTCCAGGAAACAGTGGTAAACATCTTCATGGTATCCTCTGCTTTCAGCCAAGATCCATCTGGCATCAGCAGTGCTATCCCTCATGTCCTCTTATGAATCCAGCTTGAATTTCTTGCAATTGATCCCGGTTAATCTGCTGCTGCAACCACATTTGAATTATCTTCAGCAAAATTAATTTGCTTGTGATATTAATGATACTGTTTGATACTCCCTACAATCTGTCGGATCACCTTTCTTTGTTGCACATTGGATCTCTTCCTCTCAGTTGGACAGGTATTTGTCTTCCAAATGTCTTGGCATAAACAAGTGAGTACCTCCAGTGCTGCATCTCCTGTTGAAACATATCAAGTAGTTTTCCGTCAATTCCTGGTGCCTTGTTTTCACTGATGCCTTCTGTGCATCTCAGACTTCTCCTTTCAGTGTTATTTATTCTTGATTATGCACTATCTTCTGAAATGGTTAAATGTCGACCAGTTCTTTTTGGAACAGTGTCTCTGAATAATCCTTCCGTTTTTTTATTCATGCTTCCTCTAACATTGAATATTTTGCCCATAATATCTTCCAGTACTAGAGGCTTGAATTTTCCTTCAGTTCTTTCAGCTTGAGAAATACCATGCCTGTTCGTCTCTTTTAGTTTTCTAACTCCAGGTCTTTGCACATTTCATCATAATATTTTACTGTATCTTCTTGAGCCATCCTTTGAAATCTTCCATTGCACTCTTTTACCTCATCAGTTCTTCCGTTCACTTTAGCTATTCTATGGCCAAGAGCAAGTTTCAGAGTCTTCTTTGACATCCGTTTTATTCTTTTCTTTCTTTCCTATCCTTTTAATCACTTTTTGCTTTCGTTGTGTGTAGCGTCCTTGATGTCATTCCACAGCTCATCTAGTCTTTGGTCATTAAAATTCCGTGTATCAGATATGTTCTTGAGAAAGTCTCTAAATTCAGGGGGATATACTCAAGGTTGTATTTTGACCTTTGTGGACTTGTTTTAATTTTTTTCAGCTTCAATTTGAATTTGCATATGAGCAATTAATGGTCTGTTTCGCAGTTAATCCCTTACCTTGCCCTGATGAGACTGAGCTTCTCCGTGGTACTTTTTTTGCAGATGTATTCAGTTTGAGTCCTGTGCTTTCCATCTGGTAAGATCCACATGCATAGTTGCAGTTTGTTGAAGAAAGGTACTTTCAGTGAATATGACATTGGCTTTGCAAAATTCTATCATGCAATCTCCAGCTTCATTTCTATCCCCAAGGCTATGTTTTCCAACTACTAATACTTCTTTGCTTCCAACTTTCTTATTCCAATCACCAGTAATTATCAATGCATCTCGATTGCATGTTTGATCGATTTCAGACTGAAAAAGTTGGTCAAAATATTCAGTTTTCTCATCTTTGGCCTTAGTGTTTGGTGAGCAACAATTAGTAATTTCTCACTATATGTCAGCATGGAGCTTGATACAAATTATAAAAATATCAAATATGTGTATCATATCTTCACAATCCTTATAACTTTTTTAAGGTAACATAAAGAAGTGTTATGATAGAATTCAATACTGGGTACAGTATGAACATAAAAGAGAAAATGGCTAGTTCTACTCTATGAAATAAAAGGAGCAATGTCAAGAGGCTGAAGAAGCATCAAAATCTCTTCACAGAAGAAATGATTATTAAGGGCACTCTACGGCTCGAATGGCAATGGGTTTGTTTTTGTTTGTTTTGATTTTGGTTAGAAAACCACAGTGGTTACGTGCTCAGCTATTAACCTAAAGGTTGAACTCACCAGCTGTGCCAAGGGAGAAACACATGGCAGTCTATTTCTACAAAGATTTATAGATGTGGAAACCTTATGGAGCAGTCCTAAGGGGTATCTATGAGTGGAAATCAATTCAGACAGAAGGGTGTTGGTTTGCTTTATTAGACTCGTGAGTTTTTAGTCAGGTAGATAATTGGGGAAAGGGCATTCATGAGAAGGATGAAGAGAATAAAAGCCAGGAGTGTGACA